>CM075438.1:4476483-9875276 GCA_037832385.1 Rhizophora apiculata | reverse complement strand
GAAAAGAGCCTTGTTATCAAAAAATGAAGAAGTGGCTCATTGTTTTAAGATTAAACCATTCCTTAAAAGGAAACTAATCAAGAATCAACTGAACTCTTTAACTGAATGGAATTTAATGGGTTTAGAGTACGCAAGGTGTGCAAACATGCTCATTCCAATGATAAAAATGTTTTAAAATGTAACACAAAAGTAAATTCATCATCATTTGTGTAAAATGAGTCCTTATAATGAAGGAAGGAACCTTGTTAGCTAGAAATGAAGAGAAGGTCTTATTGAGATATTCAAACACTCAATACATATAAGAAACAATAATCTAGATCAATCACACCTTTTTTTTTTTTTATGGAATTAATTGGATTTAGAGGCCAAAGATGTACAAATGAGCTTGTCACAAGTGATATAATGTATACTATTGACATAAAAGTTAATTATGCAATAATTTTATGTGAATGAGTCCCTATAATGACAAGAAAAGTCCTATTATGAAAAACTAAAGTAATGGTCTCTTTGTTTGATAATTAAACCCTTCAATACTAGTAAGGAAAGTTAATTAAGATCAATGACTTATTTACTAGATGGAATTCAATGGGTTTAGAGTACCAAAGATGTAGAAATTAGCTTTTTGCAATGAATATGTTGTTTATTGTTGTCACAATAGTTATGAGATCATTTTGTGTGAATCAGTCATTCTAACAAAAAGAGAATTCTATTTATCATAAGATGATGGATAATCTCTTTGTTAAAGAATTAAATAATTCAATACCTATAAGGAAAGCTAATCAAGTTCATGAACTCTTTTGCTTCATGGAATCCAATGCGTTCAAAGTACCAAAGGTGCATAAATGTGCTTATTTCAATCAATATACTGTTTTGTGTAGGCTTAAAAGTTAATTTCACCACCACTTTGTTTAAATAAGTCCTTACAATGTAGGAAGGAGCCTTATTTGTTAGAAATGAAGAGATGATGACGAGATACATAGAGGATCAAATGCATGGAGAGCTTTTAAGGATCCATTGAGGTTTCAAGAAGGGCTAATAACATGTTCAAGAGCTAAAATGATGAAAGAGGCACTTGATGGACTGATTAAAGAAATTTGGCCAAAGAAACTATTTTAAGCTTAAAGGGCTGCAAAACATATCTTAATGTAGGCTAAGGCTTTATTGATTGTATAAGTATACTAAATAAGTTTGTGTCAAGTGATTGTAAGGATTTCTACAACAACTCCAAAAACAAATAGGAGTAGAATTGTTGTTAGCCTATTTAGGATGTTGGTCATTTTCTTTAGGGTTAGAGTTGTAAATTTAGCATGTAAATAAGCCTGATTTCTTTGTTAAAATTGAGCAAAACATTAGTGAAGCTAAAAGTGAGAATTCTCTCCTTTAGTTCTTTCAAGAACTAAGAACTTGTTAAGAATTAACTCTTCTTATGGCATTTAACCCGACTTATCACTCCTAAATCCCTTCTTTTTTGGAGTGTGGTGTTCATATCCTTCTTTATTCCTTAGGTTCATTTTTGTCAAACATTGAATTTAGGTCTTGCATGATTGAAATCTGATTTAGATTTCTTAGGTATTTGTTTGAATTCCTTGTTCATGTTGGGTCACTAAGCTATATCTTTTGAGGTTTACACTATTTGGTATTAGAACTTGGCTCTAAATTAGGTTTCCTTATCTAATTTTAAGGTTCACTTTTTTTTCCTCATCTTCTTAGTTCCATTATATAACCCTTTGTTTTTTTAATCTACAAACCCTAGTTTATCTTTTCTTGTATTTAAATTTTTGCAAAAAAAAAATAAAAAAAATGAAAATATTGCATGATATAGAAGAAAAGAAAAAGAAAAGAAAGAGAAAAGAAAAAATTTTATTTGATTCCTTCCTATTTGAAAAGTAAATCTTATTTAATTAGGTGAAAGGGAAATAAAGGCTGTATTTCCTTATTTCTTTCTGGTTCTTACAAGGATTTGGATCCAATTAATTCTTTTCTTTTGTATTTTGCAATTCAATCTTGTTGAGTTCTTCTAATCCATAACCTTACAGGGATTGCACTTTCCTAAATTTCTTTGATTCTTATTTGTTGGAATTAGTTGGTTATAAAGTGACTTTGATTGAGCTTGTTTATTTCAATAAAGGAGTGAGAGAGAAAAGCTAAATTTATATAGTATGCAAACATAAGAGTGAATGTCACACTGTGAGAGAGTGGAGGGAAACACATGAGGGAGTGTGTGCAAATTTATTCCCAACATATATTTTTTCATATAGGTGATGATTCGAGGTTGAGTCCTTTTAAGGAGAGGCAAAATGATGAGATCCATAGAGGATAATGCATAAAGGGCTTCTAAAGATCCATTAAGCATTTAAGAAAGGCCAATAATACGTTCAAGAGCTAAAAGAATGAAAGAGGCACTTAATGGGTTGATTAAAGAAATTTGGGCCAAAGAAGCTAATTTAAGTTTGAATGGCAATAAAACATATCTTAATGTAGGCCAAGGCTTTATTTATTGTTTAAGTATGCTAAATGGGTCTATGTTAAGTGATTGTATGGATTTCTACAACACCAAAAATAAAAAAATAGGAGTAAGTTTGTTGTTAGCTTATTTAGGAATTTTATAATTATCTTTAGGGTTAGGATTGTTAATTTACATCATCTACTAAAATAAGTAGGAGTAGATTCGTTGTTAGCTTATTAAAGAAGTTTGTTATTATTTATAGGATTAGGGTTGTTAATTTAGCTTATAAATGGGCTTGATTTCATTGTTAAAAATAAGTAGAATAATAGTGAAACTAAAAATGAGAATTTTCTTCTTCAATTCTTTCAAGAACTAACTCTTCATGTGGTGTTTAACTTGACTTATCACTACAAAATCCCTTCTTTTTTGGAGTACAACATCCATGTCCATCATTACACCTTAGGTTCATGTTCCTCAAACATTAGGTCTAGGTCTTGCATAATTAAAATCTAATTTTGCTTTCTTAGGTTCTTATTTGAATTCCTTGTATACGTTGGGTCCCAAATCCACATCTTTTGGGGTTCACATTAGATGGTCTCATTATTTAGGAATTAAAATAGTCAAAACATATAATAAAAGGTAATTTAGACCAATCACTCCATATTTTGATGAAATTTGAAAGGATTTGGAGTACCAAAGATGTACAAATAAGCTTGTTGCAATGAATATAATTTTTGATATTGAAACAAAAGTTAATTGTGAGATCATTATGAATGAGTCATTGCAATGGAAAGAGAAGACTAGTTATCAAAACATGAAGAGATAGTCTCATTGTTTGGCAATCAAACAGTTCAATATCTATAAGGAAAGCTAATCAAAATCAATGACTGATTTCCTAGATGGAATTCAATAAATTTATAGTATCAAAGATGTATAAATGTTGTAATGAGTATAATGTTTGCTATTGACACAAAAGTTAACTATGAGATTATTTCTATGTTAATGAGTCATTCAATCAAAAAGAGAAGTCTTATTATCAAAAAATGAAGTGATGATCTCATTATTCAGGAATTAAACCATTTAATACCTATTAGGAAAGCAAATCAAGATTATTAAGTCATTTGCTTGAAGGAATTTAATGTGTTTAGAGTACTAGAGTTGGACAAACAAGCATGTTAGTTTGAAATGAAGGATGGACTTTAATACACATAAGAAAATGTAATTTAAACCAATCACACTTATTTTTGATGGACTTTAATGGATTCAGAGTAGTAAAGAAGTAGAAACAAGCTTCTTACAATGAATACAATGTTTGCTATTCACGTAAAAGTTAATTTTGAGATCATTTTGTATGAATGAGTCCTTATAGCAAAAAGATAAGCCTTTTTATCAAAAAGTGAAAAGATAGTTTCATTGTTCAAGAATTAAACCATTCATTACCTATAAGGAAAGCTAATGAAGATGAATGACTCATTTTCTTGATGGAATTCCATCAAAAACAGGTGTGATTGGTCAACATTAGTTTTTCTTATACATATTGTGTGTTTCAATTCTTGAATCATGAGAGTAGCTCTTCATTTCTAGCTAATAATGTTGCTTCCTTTGTTCCAAGGACTCATTTACATAGAAGAATGGTGAAATTAACTTTTGTGTCTACACAAAACATTGTATTCATTAAAGCAAGCACGTTTGCACACCTTTGGCAAACACTTTATACCCATTGAATTCGATCAAGTTAATGAGTCATTGCTCTTGATTAGCTTTTCTTATAGGTATTAAATGGTTTAATTTCCCAAACAAGGAGACCATCTCTTCATTTTTTGATAACATGACCTCTTTTATTGCAAGGATTCATTCACACAAAATGAAGTTGTAATTAACATTTGTGCCAACAATAAACATTGTATTCTTTGCAACAAGCTTGTTTATACATATTTGGTACTTTAAATCCATTGTATTCCTTCAAACAAAGCTTTGATTAATCTTGTTTAGCATTTTTTTTACTTATTGATTATTTAATTTTTGAATAATGAGGCCTTCTCTTCATTTTTATCTAATAAAGCTCCTTACTTTGTTGTAAGGATCCATTTACACAAAATCAAGGTAAAATTAACTTTTGTGTTTACATAAAAAGTTATATTTATTGAAACAAACATGATTGTACACCTTTGGTATTCTAAATCCAATGAATTCCATCAAGTGAGTCATTGATCTTGATTAGCTTTCCTTATAGGTATTGAATGGTTTAAATCAACAACAATAAGACTACCTCTTCATTTTTCAATAACAAGGCTTCTATTTTTTGTTACAAAGACTCATTCACACAAAATGATCTTTAAATTAACTTTTATGTCAATAGCAAACATTGTATTAATCACAAGAAGCTAATTTCTACATCTTTGGTACTCTAAATCCATGGAATTTCAACCCAAAAAAAAGGTGTGATTGTTCTAGATTAGCTTTTCTTATAGTAATGAGTGTTTTAATTTTTGAATAGTGAGTTTGTCTCTTCATTTCTAGCTAACAAGGTTCCTTCCTTCATTGTAAAGGCTCATTCACATAAAATGATATCATAATAAACTTTTGTGTGAACATCAAATATATATTCATTGCAATAAGCTTGTTTGTACATTTTTGGTATTCTAAATCTATTGAATTCCATCAAAAAAATGTGTGATTGGTCTATATTACCTTTTTCTCATACATATTGAGTGTTTGAATTATTGAATAACGAGATTGTCTCCTTATTTCTAGCTAATAAGGCTTTATTAATTTAATTGGAGTACTTAATGGGCTAGGGTTATAATAAAATCAACTCAAAAATAGAAGTTTGTTATAAAATATGAGTCTACAATAAAATAGGCAAATTCTTATATTTTAGGAGTTTATTGTTATCTTTATTTTCAGGGTTTTTAGGGATGTTGATTTAGCCTAAAAATAGGCTAGATTGCTTTGTTAAAAAGAGCAAAACAGTAGCGAGAATTTTCTCCTTTGGTTCTTTCAAGAACTAAATCTTCTTCCGGCGTTCAACCTAACTTATCACTCCCAAATCTCTTATTTGTTAGGTGTGGCATCCTTGTCCTTCTTTATACCTTAGATTTATGTTCCTTAAACATTAGGTCTATGTATTGCATGATTGAAATTTGATTTATCTTTCTTGGTTTCTTGTTCAACTCCACATGCATGTTAGGTTCCTAAGCCACATCTTTTGGGATTCACATCATTTTGTGTCTACATAAAACATTATATTCATTGCAAGAAGCATGTTTGAAAATCTTTGGTACTCCAAACCCATTGAATTCCATCAAGTAAATGAGTCATAGATCTTGACTAGCTTTCCTTAAAAGTGTTGCTGGTTTAATTCCTAAACAATGAGACCACCTCTTCATTTTTTGATAACAAAGCTTCTCTTTTTGTTGTAAGGACTCTTTCATGCAAAATGATCTCATAATTAGCTTTTGTGTCGATGGCAAACACTATATTCCTTGAAATGGTCTTGTTTGTACATTTTTAGTACTTTAAATCCATTGAATTTCACCACAACAAAGGTTTGAATTATCTAGATTACCTTTTCTAATGCACATTATGTGTTTTAGTTTCTAAATATTGAGTCTATCTCTTCATTTCTATCTAACAAGGCTCCTTCCTTCATTGTAAGGACTCATTTATATAAAATGATAGCAAAATTAACTTTTGTATCTACACAAAACATTATATTCATTGCAACAAGTACTTTTATATACCTTTGGTACCTTAAACCCATTCCATCAAATAAATGAGTCATTAATCTTGATTAGATTTCCTTAAAGGTATTGAATGGTTAAATTCTCAAACAATGTGACCACCTCTTCCCTTTTTGATAACAAGGTAATGAGATCCATGGAGAAGTTGATGCATAGAGGGCTTCTAAGGATATATTAAGCATTCCAGAAGGGCCAATGACATGTTCAAGAGCTAAAAGGATGAAAGAGATACCTAGTAGGTTGATTGAAAAATTCTGCACCAAAAATGTTGATTCAAGCTTGAGAGGTGGCAAAACATATCTTACTATGGCCTAAGGCCTTATTAATTTGATTAAAGTACTTAATTAGCTAGGGTTATAGTAAACTCCACTCCTAAATAAGACTTTATTATAAAATTGGATAGCTCCTAAAACAAATAGGAGCAGATTTGTTGTTAGCTTATTTAAGAAGTTTATCATTATCTATAGGGTTAAGGTTGTTAATTTAGCCTATAAATAAACTTCATTTCATTGTTATGAAAAGAAAAGAAAGCATTAGTGAAAATAAAAGTGAGAATTTTCTCCTTTTATTGTTAAGAATTAAAGAACTTATCAAGAACTAAATCTTGTTGTGATGTTCAACCCAACTTATTACTCCCAAATCCCTTCCTTTTTGGAGTGTGGTGTCCATATCCTTCTTTATACCTTAAGTTTGTGTTCCATGAACATTGGGTCTACGTCTTGTATGATTGAAACCTAATTTAGCTTTCTTTGATTCTTGTTTGATTCCTTGTATGTGTTGAGTCTTTAAGCCACATATTTTGGGGTTCACATTTGTTATTATTAGAGCTTAGATCTAAATCAGGATTGCTTATCTAATTTTGATTTCTTTTTTATTTTACATCTCTCTTCTAAGCTACATTATATAACCTCTTATTCTTTGAATTTGCAAACCCTAATTTATCTTTTCTTGTCTATAAACCCTAATTTATTTTTCTTTGTCTTTAAATTTGTGAAAAATAAATGAGAAAAAAATGGGCAAAAAAAAACCAAAAAAGAAAGCGAACTTTGAGTGATTATGGTAATAGCTAAACGTTTTGGTCAATCTAGCCACAATAACTACCTAGTTTCTAGCTTAATTCTTAATTTGTCATCTATTTCATTTTCCTTATTTTATCTTCTAACTCTCCTTTTTTTTTTTTTTTTTCATTAGGTCAATTTTGCTCCTTTTATTTTATTTGGTGAGTTTGGTTCCTTCAAGATAAATCCTCTTGATTTAGCTTGTTTAGATCTTAAAGAGCTAAAAGGGGAAATTTGAGTGGTAAAAGCCAAGAGTATGAACACATATTGAGAAAAACCTTAAAGAGTATAAACATAAGGGTGTGTGACACTATTTTTGGGTGAAACACATGAGGGAGTGTTTTGTGAGGTATGCTAACCATTTTTTTTTTCATATAATTAAGACTGTATACCAAAGATGAAGGTATAGCTAAGGATGGAGGAAGTGGTGTCATTTAGATCAAAGGCTATGAAATAATAATTTGAGCACATGAACACCAAATTTGATGAAACAAGGGATACGACAGAGAAGCAAGCCAATACAATAGCATAATTGCAAAGGAGGTATATAGGTCATGAAGTTCCTAATGTGAGAATGCTAAAGAGATGAGATTATGGTCATCAAGATGATGTATAAGATGACAAAATTGATGATCTAATAACTTTGGATAGAATTGCCAATAATAAAAATGGTTAAAGAGATTTTACAAGGCAAGACACCTATGACCATGATTTAGGGAGCATTGAAATGAAAATTTCTCTATTCAAAGGTAAAAATAATCTTAAAGCCTACTTAGAATGGGAGAAGATGGTTTAATTGGTCTTTGACTACCACAATTACTCTAAAAAGAAAAGGTAAAACTTATTGTTGTTAAGTATACTAATCATGCTATTATTTGGTGGGATTAACTTATTTTGACTAGGAGAAGGAATCATGAGAGGCCTATTTAGGAGAAGGCTGTAAGGGCTCACTCAAGGCACCAAAAGTGTGGAGGACTACCATAAGATGATGGAGATTTCCATGATCGAAGCTAATGTGGAGGAGGATAGTGAAGTAGGCATGGCTCAAATCTAATAAGGGTTGAATAGAGACATCACCAATGCAGTTGAATTGCAACATTATGTGGAGTTGTAAGACTTGGTGCACATTATGATGAAAGTTGAGAGGCAACTCAAACAAAAGGGTTCTACATGATTTAGATGGAATTTGGATTCCTCTTTATCATGGAAGCCAAATTGGAAAAAAAGGGATGTTAAGGCCAATTACAAGCCTAAAGCCAAATCTTACAAGAGTAAGGAAGTGAGTCCTTATAAGGAAAAAGGTAATTCTAATTCCTAATCTAGTAAAAATAGAGATGTCAAATGTTTAAGTATCTAGGAAGGGGCATATTGCATATTAATGTTTAAATAAGTGTACCATGGTGTTGTGGGGTAATGATGATATTAAGATAGAAAGTGAGTTTGATGATGATTCCATGCCACCATTAGAGGATGTAAGTGATGGAAAGGAGTACCTAGTTGAGGGAGATGTTTGCATGGCTAGATGAGCATTGGGTGCACAAGCCAAGGAAGATGATGAAGTGCAAAGAGATAATATCTTTCATACATAGTGGCACATTAAAGATAAGGTATGCAACATGATCATTAATGAGGGTTGTTGTACAATTGTAGCTACTCTGGTTGAAAAAGCTTAATTTACCTACTATGAAGCACCCAAGGCTATATACACTTCAATGGTTGAATGAATGTGAGGAGGTTACAGGAAAAAAAAGTAGGTATTAGAATCATTTACTATTAAGAGATATATTGATGAGGTCTTATGTGATGTTGTACCCATGCATGCTAGGCATATTTTGTTAGGAAGACCATCACAATATGATCAACATGTAATGCATAATGGGTTTGAAAATAGGTAATCTTTTGTAATAAATGATAAACCCATTACTCTTGTACCTTTGACACCTTGCCAAGTATAAGATGATCAATTAAGGAATAAAAAAGAGGGTAAGAAGAAAAACAAAAAGGCAATTAAGGCTGAAAGGAGGAAAGAGGAAATGAATGGAGACAAAGGAGATAAGACTAAGAGAAAAGAAGAAAGGGGGTAAGAGAGAAAAATTGAGAGTGTGTTGCTGTTTTGTAGGAATTTGATGATGTTTTTCCCAAACAACCAAGAGGCATGCCACCTTTGAGGAGAATAGAACATTAGATTGAATTCGTCCATGGTGTGATAATTCCAAACTGATGGCCTATAGAAGTAATTCTGAGGAGACAAAGGAGCTTCAAAGGCAAGTTAATGAGCTTATGGCAAAGGGATATATGAGGAAGAGCATGAGTCTAAGTGTAGTTTTAGTATTGCTTATGCCTAAAAAGGATGGGACTTGGAGGATGTGTATTAATTGTCGAGCAATTAATGAAATCACTATAACGTATCACCATATTATACCTAGATGGGATGACAAGTTAGATAAATTGCATGGTTCATATGTCATTTCTAAAATTGATTTGAAAAGTGGATATTACTAAATTAGGATGGGAGAGGTAGATGAATGGAAAACAACTTTTATGAGATTGATGAATCATGCTTTACATGCATTCATTGGTAATTCTATGGTTAAGTATTTTGATGATATTTTTGGTTTATAGCAAAAGCTTAGATGAGCATCTTGATCATTTATGTTCTATTCTAAGTGTTTTATGTTTTGAGAAATTGTATGCTAACCTAAAGAATTATTCTTTTTGCACTAATTAAATCCTACTTCTTGGCTATGTTTTGAATGCTAGGGGTATTAAGATTGATGAAGAAAAGTTTAGGGCAATTCGTGCTAGTTTCCATTGACACTTTGTTAGGGCCTTTGGCACCATTGCTACACCATTAATTGAGATTGTTAAAAAGAATGTGGGATTTAAGTGGAGTAGTGATCAAGATAAAGCTTTTAATTTAATAAAGGAAAGATTTTATTCTGCTCCCTTACTTGTTTTACCTAACATTGCTAGAATTTTTAAGATTGTGTGTGATGCTTTAAGTATAGCATTAGAGCTATTTTATTACAAGAATTTGACTAATTGCATAATTTAATGAAAAGTTAAGTGGAGTAGCCCTTAGTCATCCCACTTATGTTAAGGAGATGTGTGCATTGGTATAGGCCTTGGAGATATGGTAGCACTATGACAAATTCAACTGTCACATTGGTCAAATTAATTCTTAGGGTGGCCTAAAGGCTTGTAGTTAGTGGCATGACCCTAGTCATCTCCTAATGAACCAATATATTTTTTAGACTATATAATATGAAACTAACTCCAATAATTCTTGAACCTTGATGACCTATCCTTGATTCTTAAGGATATAGGAATGTATTTCTAGTTGATTAGCCCTATTCCTAGCCAATATCTCACATTAAATGACTCTGCACTCCCTAAAATCTCTAGACAATTACATAGATTCAACTAACTATGACTCATAAAAAACCCACTATCGTGCAATTATCATGCAAACTAATTAGCCTAAGCACCAGAGTTTACTAACCTAAGTGGCTAATTTGCCCCCTCAATCTCATCCTAAGTGTGGCTCAAGTTACCAATCAGTAGCTCTCTAGACACTCCTTAACTCACCCAAAACCAATTAGTATTATCACCTAAAGAATCCCATTAAGTGACCGAATGAGAATAAGGCTAGAATAAGAAAACTAGAATGCATTCATTCAATGATAAAACATGATCTCCAGGTACATGAGTTTAAGAACCCTCGAGTTGAAATGATTTACACAATTATGGAACAAAGGAAAGAGAAATGCAAAAATGAGAAGAATCAGCTGTTTCCGTTTGTCCTCCCCCCTCTTTTCAGCCTATGACCATCCATTTTCTATGTTTGTTCACCACCTCTTTATCTTCCTTGCACATAATGCTCTTTTGGCCATTCATGCTTGCCTCTTCATCTTCCTACCTTCTAGAATGGATTATCCTCAACTTGGACATTAATCCCAAGTGGCTTGGACATGATTGCAGGCCTTAAATTCGGATGATGGAGTATCATGGCCCAAAACATACAAATCAGCCCTGTTTCCAGCTCCATGGATGCTTGCAGAACTTCACCTGTGCATAACTCCACTCAGATGGCCTTATCTTTTTCTATTTCCTTCACAAGAGTTGTAGCTCTTCAAGTTAGCTTTCCAAGGACTCAAATTTGGCAGCTGAACTCCTTCCCGTTTATGAGATATGGCCAAAAAACTAAGCAGTGTGTGGCTGATCTGCTCTGTCCAGCGCCCCTCTCGTGATCAGAGTTTAATATTTATCCTTGTCCAATTGGTTCAGAATTTGCACGTGATTTCTTAGTGAAAGTCATAGCTCAGTCTCTTAGCTCTCCATAGAAATTGGTTTCGTTAAAAGAAACCTCCTGTAACCTAAGAAATAGCCAAAGTACATAAACTGCACAAAAACTGAATTTTGCTGGATTTTTTGGATTATTAGGCATATGGAAAACTAAGTGAGAAGCCAATCAAATTACATCATCTAGACTATCAAACATGCATAAAATATTAAGTATGAGGCAAAATATTATGCAAAACTTGGTTGTTATCACACTACCTTTAGACTAATGAGTTTGTCATCCATACTAACCACAAATCCTTGAAGCACTTAAAGTAATGAAAGAAGTTGAACAAGAGACATGCCAAATGGGTCAAATTCATTGAATCCTTTCCCTACATCATCAAATATAAGCAAGGTAAGGGGAATGTGGTAGTTGATGCATTATCTTGCTAGTATGCCCTTATCTCTATACTTAGTGCAAAATTGTTAGGATTTGAATAATTAAAGATTTATATGTGAAAGATCCTAACTTCACTAATGTTTATAGGACATGTAAGAAGTTGGCCTTTGGGAAATTTTATGGGCATGAGGGTTTCTTATTTAGGGAAAATTGATTGCGTGTGCTTATGGGTCATGGGAGTTGGTTATCAGAGAAGCACATGGAGATGGTCTAATGGGTCATTTTAGAGTTAGAAAAACTCTAAATGTCTTAGTTGAACAATTCTCTTGGCCACACATGAAACAACTTGTTGATAGGGTGTGTAAGAAGTGCATAACATGCAAATAGGCCAAATCTAGAATTTTACCCTATGGCTTCTACACTCCTTTACCCATACCAAACCAACCTTGGGTTGATTTATCAATGACCTTTATGCTAAAGCTGCCATGATCAAAATGGGGTGGGGGATTCTATATTTGTTGTTATTGACAAGTTTTCAAAGATGGCACACTTCATCCCATGCCATAAAATTGATAATGAAAACAATGTAGTTAAATTATTCTTTAGAAAGGTACATTTGCATGGCATGCCTTAGAGCATTGTTTCAAAGTAAGAAACAAAGTTCTTAAGCCACTTTTGGAAGACATTATGGGTAAGTTAGGTACTGAATTGTTATTCTTAACTGCTTGCCATCCAATAACCATTATATTCACTATAACAAGCTTGTTACCACATCTTTGGTACTCTAAACCCATTGAATATCATTAAAAAAAGGTATGAATGGTCTTGATTAGCTTTTCTTATATGTATTAAGTGCCTCAGACCCTAAATAATGGCACCATCATTTTAGTTCTAATTAACAACTCTCCTTCCTTTGCTACAATGACTCATTTACACAAAATGATGAAGAAATTAAATTTTATGTCTACATAAAACATTGTATTCATTGGAAGGAGCACATTTCTACACCATTAGTGCTCTAAATCCATTGAATTCTATTAAACAAAGGGGTGATTGATTTTGATTAGGTTTCACTATCAATATTGAATGGTTCAATTCCCAGATAATGTGATCATCTCTTCATTTTTTTTTTTTTTATAACAAGCATGTTTATATTCATTATATTCATTGTATCGAACTAGGCTTTCATAAGTTTTTGGGTTTAAAAGCTTAAGGCTTCATTATTGGGCATGCTTGAGGCTAAAGACTTAAAAGAGTCATCAGTGGCTTACTTTTCTGGGCTTAGAATGTTTTGGGAACCTAAAGGGTTTGAGCTTTGGCTTTTTGAGCTGAACATGTCAACCCATTCTTTTGGTTGGGTTGTTTGTGATTAGGTCTTTTCTTGTTATGCTTTCTTTGCTTAGGTTTTCTTTTTGGATTTCTTGGTCATTTTGGGCTTGTTTTGAGGTTAAGTTTCCTATTCCCTACAAGAATTTTCATGTATGAAAATTTGGTAAGTAGTTTAAAGAACCTCAAATATGCTTAATTTCAAAATCTAAAACACTTAAAATTACTTGCTATCATGCCAAAATCTATTTGGATGCAATATTTTGAAAATGCTTTTGTAAAATAGATTTTGCTACTTGCTAATCAACGTGTAATAAGAATTTTTGATTTAGCAAATCATGTTGAAATTTTGAAATGCATAAAACAATTGCCAAATTTTCCTTTTTAATGGTGAAATGCCACCTTTAACAACCATTCCAATGCTTGGATGTAAAATGAAAAGTTGTTCATATTGATCCTTGATTGGTTTCAAAATCCCTCTATATCCTAGTTACACATCATTCTCAACTATTTTAGGTAGGTTAGGATTGCTTATGTGAAGATAAGGCAACTCTCTGACTTAATGTTTAATCTCTCTCATTATGGCTAGTGCTAATTGGTCCATGGTTGAGATGAGGCTTGGTTTGGGGTTGGTCAAACCTTTTTAGAACATCCTTAAGATTATAAGGAGCTTGGATGGACTAAAGTAATGGGTTTGGAATTGAAGTTGATGGGCTTTCAAGGAGCTTTTGTAGAAACTAGGCTTTAGCTTGATCATTTCCTAACATATCAAGAATCTCGAGGATTTGCTCTTAAGCATATATTACCTCTTTCTCTTCTGACCCAATTTTAGAAGAGGCTTTGAGTTCATCAACTTAGAGACTAGCTTCATCCTTAAAAGATAGTTCAGGAGTACTAGCTTCTAAGGTTTCAACCAACAATGCCTATAGTTGGGCTTGAATAGTATTAGGCAGTTCAAAGGCTTAGAGTTTTTTGTGAAGTTTACAATATCTGGACATATGACTTGGCTTACCATAATTATAATAGGCATATTTGGATGTTTGGGCTTTTGTTTGTTTAGGCTTATTAAATTTGGTCCTAAAAGTTGTTTTGGGCTTAAAAGATTGTTGGTGTTGGTTGGGCTTAGATTTTGAGTAAAAAGGATTTTTTGATTTGGTATTAGGCCTGTGTTTTCTTTTGGTCTTCTCTTTGTGATAAAGGTTATCATTAAATAAGGCATAAAAAGATCCTAACTCCTTCTGAGTCTGCTTTTGTTCCCACTTGATCTGTTTTTGGAGCTTTAGATCTACACACATCTGCAATCCTTCTTTTTGGACAAAGCTTATAAGTTTTCCATAGGTCAATTGATGATAAGGAATTTGACCATTATATTGAGCTTGTAGTTTAAATCTTACCTTATTGCTAAGTAGCCTTGGTAATCCTGCCAAAACTTTTTTTTTTGGAAAACGATTTGCTTCGTCTTGCTGCATGACACACGTTAGAAACATATTTTTATACCAACAGAAATTGTGCAAATATTTGCATTTAATATTGGATAAGAGTTTAATATTCTTATCCTTTAGGTGAGATGGATCACCAATAAAGTGCTTTGTCATGGCAAAGATAAGACTTACCACAGCATTGGGGATCATTTGTTGGTTATTATCAAGGAGAGGTTCACCATGAACATCTCTTTTGATAGTATGGAAAATGCTGTTGTGGTCAACTGGAGTGAGTATGTGATCAAACTAACCTTTGAGCTATCTTGAGAATCCTGCAACAAGGATCTCAGCAATGGTGTGGCTAGAAATATGACTATGGGTCCTGTATACATTGGACACTATGGTCATTTGTTGAAGGAAATTCAAAATCTAATGTTCAAAATATCCATAATGTTCCACTCATAAATTGAATTGGAAGTATATTTTGTTTGAAAAAAAGTTGACTTTTCTTCAAATGCAAGATCAAGAGCCCTGGGTCTAGGATAGTACATCTTTGTAGATGTTCCTAGCGATTCCACTTTGAGATGTTGTACCTTAATGATTTTGTGTCTAACATAGAAACTTGAGATGAGCCATCATCAAGTGTAATCAAAGTTTATACCTCTTTTCTTGTTGATTCTTTGGGTTTAGATTCCTTCAGAGCCTATAGTTTAAGCATCAAAGCTTCCCAAAATTCATTTGATGATGTATTTGAAATTTGAAAGGGTTTAAAAATAGCTTTTGATGAAAACTATATAGTAGAGGCATCAAATTTTGAAATTTCTTTTGAAATTGAAAATTTTGATATAATGGCATCCACATTTGAGAGTTGGTTGTCAATTGTTTGGAAAATTTTATTTGCTTAATTATTTTGTTCAGTAAGCTTTTATATATCTTTTGTTCAAAATTCTTCATACTCTCTATATATTTTGAATGGTGATGTAAAAACATAAGAGCCTTTATGCTTGAATTGAATTTCATATGATGGAGGATGAACTAACTCTATTTTTTAGCCATTCATTAACTTACATTGTTGTGATTGGATTTGAGCTTGTAATTCATCTTCCTTTATGAAAGATGACCATAAGTACTCATATCCCCATTTTAAATAGTACTTATCAAACTAATCAAAGAATAAAACATGCTTTTTTTTTTTTTTTCTGGTCATCCAATCATAATAATCTTGTTGGACTTCCTATTTTTTCTCATTTTGAAAATTTTTGAAAAACCATTTTCTTTTTTCAACATTTTGTTGGCCATAAAATTCTTTTTTTAAAATTTCCTTTTTAATCACAAAATAGTTTTCAAAAACATGGAGCTTAAGATGTTTGTTAGGCTTAATAGGAAACTGGACCTGTGATGTTGAGGCTCTAGGAGATTCTGGGGATTCTTGTTGTGGTGATGCATAAGTGGCTTGAGGACTTATCCACGTAGATCTACACCTATTGTACTACCAACTCGAGCATAAGTGCTAAATGATTGTCTCACAAAAAGGCTGCATTGCAAATAATTTAAGATTTTGGTTTTTAGATCTTCATCCTTACTAGATTTAGATTTGTTACTTATGGAGTGCCTAGCAAAAGATATGCTGACACTACCATCTCTATGCTAAGTAATCCTATTTATATCCATTGCTAAAGGAGGTTTTAGGGTAGAAACATTTTCAAATTTCCAGGTGTTAGGTAAATTTACCTCAAGCCATTTAAAATACCTAGGTGTTTGGAGGTTAGCTTTATGCTTGTTTGTTTCTTATATAATTGTTTCTCTGCAGGCTCTGTGATAGAGGTCTTTGGTGTTGAACACTATTTTCATAGCCTTATAATGTATCCTATACATTAAGCTTAGTGGAATCAATCCTTTAAGAAATCAATAATTATGAAGTTTGATTTGCAAGGTAAGAACATCAAAAATATTCCTCTCATGCAAAGAAACTATGAAATCTGGAAAACAATTGAAATAAATTAGACTAGAACATAGGCTTGTTTCTATAATACCTGAGAGAGAATCATCAAAGTTTAGAAGATGACAATCTCTAAGGGCAACATGAATAGAAGTATCCAATCCTTCCTTAGAAAGGGGCTTGATTCCTACCTAAACAAGGCCAAAGTGCAGGAAAATGTAATGCCTTTGGTGATACTTTATAAAGGCAGAGGAAAGAAGATTTACTATTTCAAAAGAATTGTAAAGATGACAATACTATTCCTCCATCTTGATTATATAATCATCTTGTAAGAACACAAATGTAAGGTATAAAGATGGATATGCACACCACACTCCAGAAAAAAAAAAGGGATTTAGGAGTGATAAGTCGGGTTGAATGCTACAATAACAGTTAGTTTTTAATAAGTTCTTTAGTTTATGAAAGAACTAAATGAGAAATTCTCACTTTTATTTTCACTAATGTTCTTTTTTTTGTTTTTTTTTTTTTTTAACAATGCAAATAAACTTATTTATGGGCTAAATTAATAACCCATACTTTAAAAATAATGACAAACTTCATAAGTAAGCTAACAATAATCTACTCCTATTTGTTTTAGGAGTTGCCCTATTTTGTAATAAAATCTTATTTAAGAGTGGAGTTTATTGTAACCCTGACTCATTAAGTACTCCAATCAAATTAATAAGGCCTTGGACCACATTAAGATATGTTTTTCCACTCTTAAAGCTTGAATTAACTTTTTTTGGAACAAATTTCATCAATTAGCATGCTAGGTTTTTCTTTCATCCTTTTAGCTCTTGAACATTTTATTGGCCCTTCTTAAATGCTCCATGGATCCTTAAAAGACCTCTATACATTGACTTCTCCATGGATCTCATCATTTCACCTTTCTTTAAAAGGATTCATCCTTATATCATTACTTGCATCAAAAGGAAAAAGATTATAAATGTCAAAAGTTGCACTCACATAGTACTCATAGAAAAGGTCTAACTTGTAGGCATTGTCATTAATTTGTGCCACCACTTGAAAAGGACCATCTCCTCTAAGCTACAAGTTTGAATGCCTTTAAACCAAGAACCTCTCCTTATGCATATACACCCAAACTTAATCAATAGGTTTAAATACCACCTTCTTTCTCCCTTTGTTGGCATGGGATGCATATTGCTATGTTCATTTTGCAATTTGTTACCACACCTTCTCATGCAACTTCTTAACCATTTTGGCCATGTGTTCACCATCTAAGCTAACATATCATCAACAAGTAAAAGCATCAAATCTAAAGGAGTCAAATGATTTAAACCATACACAATTTCAAATGGACAGTAACTAGTAGTAGCATGAACACTCCTATTATATACAAACTCTACATGTAGCAAACAATCTTCCCATGTTTTTAAAATTTTTGAGGAATGCATCATATGGAATCCCTTAGTTTTAACATCTAAGCACAAAGCATGCATGAGATTAGGATCTAAGAGGGGGTAAAGTTAGGGTAACAAGAAAAATAACTAGGTCCATCACTTAGACTAGATTTTATTACTCTTAATAAGGAGTTGTGAAACCTCTTATGTCTTTAGTCTCTAACATAAATTATGGTAGAGTTATTTAAAGTAATATTGTGGCCAGCTTCAAAGCTACTTAAATCATGCCAATATAGGGAAAATTTACCCTTATTTTGTGTAAATGAGTCATTGACCAAATCAAGATCAAAGACTCATTTACTTGATGAACTCAATGGGTTCAAAGTACCAAAAGTGTGCAAACATGCTTATTCCAATGGATATAATGTTTTGTAGAGACTTAAAAGTTAATTTTACCCTCATTTTGTGTAAATGAGTCATTGCAATGAATAAAGGCATCTTGTTATCAAAAAATAAACAGAGTCTCATTATTTAGGAATTAAACCATTCAATACCTATAAGGAAAGCTAAAAAAGATCAATGACAACTTGATGACATTTACTAGATTTAGTGTACCAAAGATGTATAAATGAGCTTGTAGCTATGAATATAAAGTTTGCAATTGACACAAAAGATAATTATGAGATCATTTTGTGAGCATAAGTCCTTGCAACAAAAAGAGAAGTCTTGTTATCAAAAAATGAAGAGATGGCCTCATTATTCAAATATTAAACCATTGAATACCTATAAGGAAAGCTAAAGATCAATTAATAATTTACTTGATGGAATTCAATGGGTTTGAAGTACCAAAGGTGTGCAAACATGCTTAATGACATGAATATAATGTTTTGTGTAGACATAAAAATTAATTTGACCATTATTTTATGTAAATGAATCCTTGCAATGAAGGAAGGGGCCTTATTAGCTAGAAATGAAAAGAAGGCCTCAATATTCAAGAATTAAAGCACTCAATATATATAAGAAATGGTAATTTAGACCAATCACACTTTCTTTAATGTAATTAAATGGATTTAAAACACCAAAGATATCCAAACGAGCTTGTTGCAAAGAATATAATGATTATTATCAGCATAAAAGTTAATTATTAGATCATTTTGGGTGAATGAGCCTTTACATCAAAAGAGAAGTCTCATCATCAAACAATGAAAAAATAGTCTCATTATTTGGGAATAAAACCATCAGATACCTATAAGGAAAGCTAATCAAGATCAATGACTCTTTCACTTAAAATGGTTTCCCACCTTTTAAGGGGAATAAAACATCATATTGACTTCATCCCTGGTGTAACAATTCCAAAAGATTCAATCATTGCAAACCAGCAACCTTGTTAGTGCAAAATGAAGAAGGGGTCTCCTTATTCAAGAATTAAACCTTTCAATACCTATAATTAAATTCTAATCAAGATTAATACTCCTTTATTTGATGGAATTCAATGAATTGAAGTATTAATGGCATGCAAACATGTTATAGTAATGAATATAATGTTTGGTGTAGACATAAAAGTTAATTTTAAGATCATTTTGTGTGAAGGAGTCCTTGCAATAAAAGTGAAATTAAGTAGAACAATAGTGATGCATAAATGGACTTGATTCCATTGTTAAACATAAGTAGAACAATAGTGAAATTAAAAATGAGAATTTTCTCCTTTAATTCTTTCAAGAACTGAAGAACTTATCAAGAGTTAACTCTTCAGGTGGTGTTTAACCTGACTTATCACTACAAAATCCCCTTTTTTTTTTTAGTACAGCGTCCATATCCTTCTTTACACCTTAGATTCATGTTCCTTAAACATTAAGTCTAGGTCTTGCACAATTGAAATCTAATTTTGCTTTCTTAGGTTTTTATTTGAATTCCTTGTATACGTTGGGTCCCAAATCCACGTCTTTTAGGGTTCACATTAGATGGTCTCATTATTTAGGAATTAAAATAGTCAAAACATATAATAAAAGGTAACCTAGACCAATCACTCTATATTTTGATAATATTTGAATGGATTTAGAGTACCAAAGATGTACAAATGAGTTTGTTGCAATTAATATAATGTTTGATACTGAAACAAAAGTTAACTATGAGATCATTAGTTGGCAATCAAACAGTTTAATACCTATAAGGAAAGCTAATCAAGATCAATGACTAATTTCCTTGATGGAATTCAATAAATTTATAGTACCAAAGATGTACAAATGTTGCAATGAATATAATGCTTGCTATTGATACAAAAGTTAACTATGTGATTATTTCTATATGAATGAGTCATTCAATCAAAAGGAGAAGTCTTATTATCAAAAAATGAAGTGATGATCTCATTGTTCAGGAATTAAACCATTTAATACCTATTAGGAAAGCAAATCAAGATCATTAAGTTATTTGTTTGAAGGAATTCAATTTGTTTAGAGTACCAAAATTAAACAAACAAGCATGTTAGTTTGAAATGAAGGATGGACTTCAATAGGTATAAGAAAAGCTAATTTAAACCAATCACACCAATTTTTGATGGACTTTAATGGATTCAAAGTACTAAAAGTAGAAACAAGCTTCTTACAATGAATACAATGTTTGCTGTTCACAAAAGTTAATTTCGAGATCATTTTGTGTGAATGAGTCCTAACAGCAAAAAGAGAAGCCTTATTATCAAAAAGTGAAGAGGTAGTTTCATTGTTTAAGAATTAAACCATTCAATACCTATAAGGAAAGCTAATGAAGATGAATGACTCCTTTTCTTGATGAAATTCCATCAAAAAAAGGTGGTCTACATTAGCTTTTCTTATACATATTATGTGTTTCAATTTTTGAATCATGAGACTAGCTCTTCATTTCTAGCTAATAAAGTTGCTTCCTTTGTTGCAAGGACTCATTTACATAGAAGAATGGTGAAATTGACTTTTGTGTCTATGCAAAACATTGTATTCATTAGGGCAAGCACATTTGCACACCTTTGGCAAACACTTTAAACCCATTGAATTCAATCAAGTTAATGAGTCATTGCTCTTGATTGGCTTTTCTTATAGGTATTAAATGGTTTAATTTCCCAAACAACAAGACCATCCCTTCATTTTTTGATAACATGACTTCGCTTTTATTACAAGGATTCATTCATACAAATTGAAGTTGTAATTAACATTTGGCCAACAATAAACATTGTATTCTTTGCAACAAGCTTGTTTATATATATTTGGTACTCTAAATCCATTGTATTCCTTCAAACAAAGCTTTGATTAATCTTAATTAGCATTTTTTTCTACTTATTAATTGTTTTAATACTTGAATAATGAGGCCTTCTCATCATTTCTATGTAATAAAGCTCCTTACTTTGTTATAAGGACTCATTTACACAAAATCAAGGTAAAATTAACTTTTGTGTTTACATAAAAAATTTTGTTTATTGGAACAAACATGAATGTACACCTTTGGTACTCTAAATCCATTAAATTCCATCAAGTGAGTCATTGATCTTGAATAGCTTTCCTTATAGGTATTGAATGGTTTAAATAAATAACAATAAGATTGTCTCTTCATTTTTCAATAACAAGGCTTTTATTTTTGTTACAAAGACTCATTCAGACAAAATGATCTTCCAATTAACTTTTATGTCAAAAGCAAACATTGTATTAATTGCAAGAAGCTCATTTTTACATCTTTGGTACTCTAAATCCATGGAATTTCAACAAAAAAAGGTTTAATTGTTCTAGGTTAGCTTTTCTTATAGTAATAAGAGTTTTCATCCTTGAATAGTGAGTTTGTCTCTTCTTTTCTAGCTAATAAGGCTCCTTCCTTCATAGCAAAGGCTCATTCACACAAAATGATCTCATAATTAACTTTTACGTTAACATCAAATATATATTCATTGCAACAAGCTCGTTTGTACATTTTTTATGCTCTAAATCCATTGGATTTTGTAAAAAAGGTGTGATCGGTATATATTACCCTTTCTCATACATATTGAGTGTTTGAATTGTTGAATAACAAGATTGTCTCCTTATTTCTACCTAACAAGGCTTTATTAATTTAATTGAAGTACGTAATGGGCTAGGGTTATAATAAAATCAACTCATAAATAAAAGTTTGTTACAAAATATGAGTCTACATTAAAATAGGAAAATTCCTAAATTTTAGAAGTTTATTGTTATCTTTATTTTAAGGGTTTTTGGGGTTGTTGATTCAGCCTAAAAATAGGCTAGATTGCATTGTTAAAAAGAGTAAAACATTAGTGAAAATAAAAGTGAGAATTTTCTCCTTTGGTTCATTCAAGAACTAAAAACCTTATCGAGAACTAGCTCTTCTTGTAGCGTTTAACCTAACTTATCACTCCCAAATCTCTTATTTGTTAAGTGTGGCATCCTTATCCTTCTTTATACCTTAGATTTGTGTTTCTTAAACATTGGGTCTATGTATTGCATGATTGAAATCTAATTTAGCTTTCTTGGTTTCTTGTTCAACTCCATATGCATGTTGGGTTCCTAAGCCACATCTTTTGGGATTCACATCATTTTGTGTCTACACAAAACGTTATATTCATTGTAAGAAGCATGTTTATACATCTTTGGTACTCCAAACCCATTGAATTCCATCAAGTAAATGAGTCATAGAACTTGACTAGCTTTCCTTAAATGTGTTGTTGGTTTAATTCCTAAATAATGAGACCACCTCTTCATTTTTTGATAACAAGGCTTCACTTTTTGTCGTAAGGACTCTTTCACGCAAAATGATCTCATAATTAGCTTTTGTGTCAATGGCAAACACTATATTCCTTGCAATAGTCTTGTTTGTAGATTTTTAGTACTCTAAATCCATTGAATTTCACCAAAACAAAGGTTTGAATTATCTCAATTACCTTTTTTAATGCACATTATGTGTTTTAGTTTCTAAATATTGAGTCTATCTCTTTATTTCTAACTAACAAGACTCCTTCCTTCATTGTATGGATTCATTTACATAAAATGATGGCAAAATTAACTTTTTTATCTTCACAAAACATTATATTACAACAAGTTCTTTTGTACACCTTTGGTACCCTAAACCTATTCGATCAAATAAATGAGTAATTAATCTTGATTTGATTTCCTTAAAGGTATTGAATGGTTAAATTCTCAAACAATGAGACCACCTCTTCCTTTTTTAATAACAAGGCAATGAGATCCATGGGGAAGCTTATGCATAGAGGGCTTCTAAGGATCTATTGAACATTCTAGAAGGGCCAATGACACGTTCAAGAGGTGAAAGGATGAAAGAGGTACCTAGTAGGTTGATTGAAGAAATTTGGGCCAAAAATGTTAATTCAAGCTTGAAAGGTGGCAAAACATATCTTACTATGGCCTAAGGCCTTATTAATTTGATTAAAGTACTTAATGAGCTAAGGTTATAGTAAACTCCACACCTAAACAAAACTTTATTATAAAATATGACAGCTCCTAAAACAAATAGGTGCAGATTTGTTGTTAGCTTATTTAGGAAGTTTGTCATTATCTGTAGGGTTAAGGTTGTTAATTTAGCCTAGAAATAAGCTTGATTGCATTGTTATGAAAAGAAAAGAAAAGATTAATGAAAATAAAAGTGAGAATTTTCTCCTTTTATTTTTTCAAGAATTAAAGAACTTATTAAGAACAAAATCTTGTTATGATGTTCAACCCAACTTATTACTCCCAAATCCCTTCCTTTTTGGAGTGTGGTGTCCATATCCTTCTTTATACCTTAAGTTTGTGTTCCTTAAACATTGGGTTTATATTTTGTATGATTGAAACCTAATTTAGCTTTCTTTGATTTTTATTTGATTCCTTGTATGTGTTGAGTCTTTAAGCCACATCTTTTAGGGTTCACATCTATTGTTATTAGAGCTTGGATCTAAATTAGGTTTGCTTATCTAATTTTGATTTCTTTTTTTCTTCATCTCTTTTCTTAGCTACATTATATAACCTCTTATTCTTTGAGTCTATAAACCCTAATTTATCTTTCTTTGCCTTTAAATTTGTGAAAAAAAAATTGAGAAAAATGTGCGCAAAAAAAAACCAAAAACAAAAAGGCAAGTTTGAGTGATTATGGCAATAGCTAAACATTTTGGTTAGTCTAGCGAAAATAATAACCTAGTTTCTAGCTTAACTCTTAATCTATGATTTTTTTTCATTTTCTTTATTTTATCTTCTAACTTTCCTATTTTTTTTTCATTAGCTCAATTTTGCTCCATTTATTTTATTTGGTGAGTTTGGTTCCTTCAAGATAAATAGTCTTGATTTAGCTTGTTTAGATCTTAAAGAGCTAAAAGGGGAAATTTGAGTGGTAAAAGCCAAAAGTGTGAACACATATTGAGAAAAAATGTTAAAGAGTATAAACATAAAGGTGTGTGACACTATTTTTGAGTGAAACACATGAGGGAGTGTTTTGTGAGGTATCCTAACCTTTTTTTTTCATATAATTAAGACTATGTATACCAAAGATGAAGGTCTATTTAAGGATGGAGGAAGTGGTGTCATTCATGATCAAAGGCTATGCAACAATAATTTGAGCACATGAACACCAAATTTGATGATACAAGGGATAGGACAAAGAAGCAAGCCAATACAATAGCATAATTGCAAAGGAGGCATATGGGTTGTGAAGTACCTAATGCAAGAATGCTGAAGAGATGAGATTATGGTCATGAAGATGATGTAGAAGATGACAAAATTGATGATCCAACAACTTTAGTTAGAATTGCCAATAATAGAAATGGTTAAAGAGATTTTACGAGGTAAGACACCTATGACCATGATTTAGGGAGCATTGAAAAGAAAATTTTTCTATTCAAAGGTAAAAATAAAGATGTCAAATGTTTAAATATCTGGGAAGGGACATATTGCATCTTAATGTGTAAATAAGTGTACCATGGTGTTGTGGTGTAATGGTGATATTAAGATAGAAAGTGAGTCCGATGATGATTCCATGCCACCATTGGGGGATGTAAGTGATGGAAAGAAGTACCCAATTAAGGGAGATGTTTTCATGGTTAGATGAGCATTGGGTGCATAAGCCAAGGAAGATAATGAAGTGTAAAGAGATAATATCTTCCATACATAGTGCCACATCAAAGACAAGGTATGCAACATGATCATTAATGGGGGTTATTGTACAAATGTAGCTACTCTAGTTGAAAAAGCTTAATTTACCTATTATGAAGCACCTAAGGCTATATGGACTTCAATGGTTGAATGAATGAGAGGAGGTTATGGGAAAATAAAGTAGGTATTAGTATCATTTACTATTAGGAGATATACTGATGAGGTCTTGTGTGATGTTGTACCTATGCATGTTGGGCATATTTTGACAAGAAGACCATCGCAATATGATTGACATGTAATGCATAATGGGTTTGAAAATAGGTACTCTTTTGTAATAAATGATTAACCCATTACTCTTGTACCTTTGACACCTTGCCAAGTATAAGATGATCAATTAAGGAATACAAAAAAGGCAATTAAGGTTGAGAGGAGAAAAGAGGAAAAGAATGTAGGGAAAGGAGATAAGATTAAGTGAAAAGAAGAAAGGGGCTAAAAGAGAAAAATTGAGAGTGTGTTGTCATTTCTATTTTGTAGGAATTTGATGATGTTTCTCCCAAACAAACAAAAGGCATGCCACCTTTGAGGAGAATAGAACATTAGATTGAATTCATCCATGGTGTGATAATTCCAAACTGATGGCCTATAGATGTAATTTTAAGGAGACAAAGGAGCTTCAAAGGCAAGTTAATGAGCTCATGGCAAAGGGATATGTGAAGAACATGAGTCCAAGTGTAGTTTCAGTATTGCTTATGCCTAAGAAGGATAGGACTTGGAGGATCCGCATTAATTCTTGAACAATTAACAAAATCACTATAACGTATCACCATCTTAGAGCTAGATTGGATGACAAGTTAGATAAATTACATGGTTCATGTGTCATTTCTAAAATTGATTTGAAAAGTGAATATTACTAAATTAGGATAAGAGAGGTAGATTAGTGGAAAACAACTTTTATGAGATTGATGAATCATGTTTTACATGCATTCATTGGTAATTTTGTGGTTAGGTATTTTGATGATATTTTTAGTCTATAGCAAAAACTTAGATAAGCATCTTGATCATTTACATTCTATTCTAAGTGTTTTATGTTTTGAGAAATTGTATGCTAACCTAAAGAATTATTCTATTTACACTAATTAAATCCTACTTCTTGGCTATGTTTTGAATGCTAGGGGTATTGAGATTAACAAAGAAAAATGTAGGGCAATTTATGCTAGTTTCCATTGACACTTTGTTAGGGCCTTTGGCACCATTGCTACACCATTAATTGAGATTGTTAAAATGAATGTGGGATTTAAGTGGAGTAGTGATCAAGATAAGGCTTTTAATTTAATCAAAGAAAAATTTTATTCTGCTCCCTTACATGTTTTACCTAACTTTGCTAAAACCTTTTAGATTGTGTGTGATGCTTTAAGTATTAGCATTACAGCTATTTTAATGCAAGAATTTGATCAATTACCTAATTTAGTGAAAAGTTAAGTGAAGTAGCCCTTAGTTATCCCACTTATGATAAGGAGATGTGGACATTGGTATAGGCCTTAGAGATATGGTAACACTACCTTTGGCCTAATAAGTTTGTCATCCATACTAACCACGAATCCTTGAAGCACTTAAAGCAATAAAAAAAGTTGAACAAGAGACATGTGAAATGGGTCAAATTCATTGAATCCTTTCCCTACATCATCAAACATAAAAAAGGTAAGGGGAATGTGGTAGTTGATGATCTTGCTAGTATGTCCTTATCTCCATACTTAGTGCAAAATTGTTAGGATTTGAATATATTAAAGATTTATATGTGTCACTAATGTGTATAGGACATGTAAGAAATTGGCCTTTGGGAAATTTTATGGGCAAAAGGGTTTCTTATTTAGGGAAAATTGATTATGTGTGCTTATGAGTTCTTTGAGGGAGTTGGTTATGAGAGAAGCACATAAGAGATGGTCTAATGGGTCATTTTAGAGTTAAAAAAAACTCTAAATGTCTTAGTTGAACATTTCTGTTGGCCACACATGAAACAATTTGTTGATAGGGTATGTAAGAAGTTCATAACATGCAAATAGGCCAAATCTAGAATTTTACCTTATGGCTTTTACACTCCTTTACCCATACCTAACCAACCCTGGGTTGATTTATCAATGACCTTTGTGCTGAAGCTACCATGATCAAAATGGGGTAGGGATTATATATTTGTTGTTATTGACAACTTTTCAAAGATGGCACACTTCATCCCATGCCATAAAATTGACAATGTAAATAATGTAGTTAAATTGTTCTTTAGAACGGTACATTTGCATGGCATGCCTCAGAGCATTGTTTCAAAGCAAGAAACAAAGTTCTTACGCTACTTTTGGAAGACATTATGGGTAAGTTAGGTACTAAATTGTTGTTCTTAACTACTTACCATCCAATAACCATTATATTCACTCTAACAAGCTTGTTTCCACATCTTTGGTACTCTAAACCCATTGAATATCATTAAAAAAAGGTATGAGTGGTCTTGATTAGCTTTTCTTATATGTATTAAGTGCCTTAAACCCTAAATAATGGCACCATCATTTTAGTTCTAATTGACAACTCTCCTTCCTTTGTTACAATGACTCATTTACAGAAAATGATGAAGAAATTAAATTTTGTGTCTACATAAAACATTGTATTCATTGGAAGAAGCACATTTGTACACCTTTAGTGCTTTAAATCCATTGAATTCTATTAAACAAAGGAGTGATTGATCTTGATTAGCTTTCATTGTCAATATTGAATAGTTTAATTCCCAGATAATGTGATCATCTCTTCATCCCATCATTTGTTTTATAATAGGCACATTTATATTAATTATATTCATTGTGTCGAACCAGGCTTTCATAAGTTTTTGGATTTTGGGGCTTAAGGCTTCATAATTGGTCATGCTTGAGGTTGAAGACTTTGAAGAGTCATCAGTGGCTTGCTTTTGTGGGCTTAGAATGTTTTGGGAACTTAAAGGGTTTAAGCTTTGGCTTTCTAAGCTGAACATGTCAACCCATGCCTTTGGTTGGTTTGTTTGTGATTAGGTCTTCTCCTGTTATGCTTTCTTTGCTCTGGCTTTCTTTGTCGATTTTTTTGGTCATTTTGGGCTTGCTTTGAGGTTATGGTTCCTATTCCCTACAAAAATTTTCTTGTAAGAAAATCTGGTAAGTAATTTGAAGAACCTTTCATATGCTCAATTTCAAAATCTAAAACACTTAAAATTACTTGCTATTATGCAAAAATCTATTTGGATGCAATATTTTGAAAATATTTTTGTAAAATAGATTTTGCTACCTGACAATCAATATGTAATAAGAATTTTTGATTAAGCAAATCATGTTGAAATTTTGAAATGCATAAAACAATTACCAAATTTTCCTTTTGAATGGTGAAATACCACCTTTAACTATCATTCCAATGCTTGGATGTAAAATGAACAAGTTGTTCATGTTAATCCTTGACTAGTTTCAAAATCCCTCCATATCCTAGTTACACATCAGTCTCAACTATTTCAAGTAGGTTGGGAATACTTATGTGACTATAAGGTAACTCTCTGACCTAATATTTAATCTCTCTCATTATGGCTAGTGCTGATCAGTCCATGGTTGAGATAAGGCTTGGTTTAGGGTTGGTCAAACCTTTTTAGAACATCCTTAAGATTAGAAGGAGCTTGGATGGACTAAAGTAATGGGTTTGGATTTGAAGTTGATGGGCTTTCAAGGAGCTTTTGTAGAAACTAGGCTTTAGCTTGATCATTTCCTAACATATCAAGAATCTTGAGGATTTGCTCTTAAGCATGTATTAGGACACTTACCTCTTTCTTTTTTGACCCTATTTTAGAAGAGGCTTTGAGTTCATCAACTTGGAAACTAGCATCATCCTTAAAAGATAGTTTAGGAGTATCAGCTTCTAAGGTTTCAACGAATAATGCCTATAGTTAGGCTTGAATAATACCAGGCAGTTCAAAGGTTTGGAGTTTTTTGTGAAGTTTACAGTATTTGGACATATGACTAGGCTTACCACAATTATAATAGACATATTTGGATGTTTGGGCTTTTGTTTGCTTAGGCTTATTAAGTTTGGTCCTAAAAATTGATTTGGGCTTAGAAGATTGTTGGTGTTGGTTGGGTTTAGATTTTGAGTAAAAAGGATTTTTTGATTTGGTATTGGGCTTATGCCTTCTTTTGGTCTTTTCTTTGTTAATGAGGTTATCATTAAATAGGGCACAAAAAGATCCTAACTCCTTCTGAGTCTTCTTTTGTTCCCACTTGATCTATTTTTGGAGCTTTAGATCTACACAAATTTGTAATCCTTCTTTTTGGAAGAAGCTTATAAGTTTTCCATAGGCCATTTGATGATAAGGAATTTGACCATTATATTGAGCTTGCAGTTTAGAACTTACTTTATTGCCAAGTAGCCTTTGTAATCCTGCCAAAAACTTTTCTTTCTAGAAACTTGATTCACTTCATCTTGTTACATGACACATGTTAAAAACATATTTTTATACTAATGAAAATTGTGCAAATATTTGCATTTAAGATTGGATAAGAGTTCAATGTTCTTATCCTTTAGATGAGATGGATCACCAATAAAGTGCTTTGTCATGGCAAAGATAAGACTTGCCACAGCATTGGGGATCATTTGTTGGTTATTATCAAGGAGAGGTTCATCATGAACATCTCTCTTGATAGCTTGGAAAATGCTGTTATGGCTAGTTAAAGTGAGTATGTGATCCAACCAACCGTTGAGCTATCCTGAGAATCCTACAACTAGGATCTTAGCAATGGTGTGGCTAGAGATATGACTATGGGTCCCATTTGCATTGGACACCATGGTCATTTGTTGAAGGAAATTCAAAATCTGATGTTTAGAATATCCATCAATGTTCCACTCATAAATTAAATTGGAACTATGTTTTATTTGAAGAAAAGTTGACTTTTCTTCAAAAGCAAGGTCAAGAGCCCTAGGTCTATGATAGTACAACTTTGTAGATGTTCCTAGTGATTCCACTTTGGGATGTTGTACCTTTAATGATTTTATGTTTGACATAGAAACTTAAGATGAGCCATCATCAAGTGCAGTCAAAGTTTGTACCTTATTGCTTGTTGATTCTTCAAGTTTAGATTCCTTTAGAGCCTGTAGTTTAAGAATCAAAGCTTCCTAAAATTTATTTGATGATGTATTTGAAATTTAAAAGGGTTTAAAAATAGCTTTTGTTGAAAACTTTATAGCAGAGGCATCAAATTTTGAAATTGAAAATCTTTATACAATGGCATCCATATTTGAGAGTTGGTTGTCAATTGTTTGTAAAATTTTATTTGTATAATTATTTTGCTCAATAAGCTTTTATATATCTTTTGTTCAAAATTCTTCATGCTCTCTACATATTTTGAATGGTGACATAAAAACATAAAAGCCTTTATGCTTGAATTGAATTTCACATGGTGGAGGATGAACTAACTCTATTTTTGAGCCATTCATTAACTTACATTGTTGTGATTGGATTTGAGCTTGTAATTCATCTTCCACTATGAAAGAAGACCACAAGTACTCATATCCTCATTTTGAATAGTACTTATCAAACCAATCAAAGAATAAAACATGCGTTTTTTTTTTTTCTAGTCATCCAATCATAATAATTTTGTTGGACTTCCTATTTTTTCTCAATTTGAAAATTTTTGACAAATCATTTTTTATTTCAGCATTTTACAGGCCATAAAATTCTTTTCTTAAAATTTCTTTTTTAATCACAAAATCTTTTTCAAAAACATGGAGCTCAGGATGTATCTTAGGTTCAATAGGAAACTAGACCTGTGATGTTGCGACTCGAGGAGATTCTAGGGATTCTTGTTGTGGTGATGCATAAGTGGTTTGAGGGACCTATCCATATAGATCTACACCTATTGTATTACCAATTCAAGCATAAGTGCTAAATGATTGTGTCACAAAAAGGTTGCATTGCAAATAATTTGAGATTTTGGTTTCTAGATCTTCATCCTTACTAGATTCAGATTTGGCACTTATGGAGTGTCTAGCAAAAGATATGCTAACATTTCCATCTCTATGCTACGTAATCCTATTGATACCCATTGCCAAGGGAGGCTTTAGGGTAGAAATATTTTCAAATTTCCAGGTGTTAGGTAAATTTACCTCAAGCCATTTGATATACTTAGGTGTTTAAAGATTACCTCTATGCATGTTTGTTTCTTATATAATTGTTTCTCTACAGGCTTTGTGATAGAGGGCTTTGGCATTGAACACTATTTTCATAGCCTTATAATGTATCATATACATTTGGCTTAGTGGAATCGATCCTTCAAGGAATTGATTGTTGCGAAATTTGATTTGCAAGGTAAGAACATCAAGAATATTCCTTTCATGCAAAGAAACTACAAAATCTGGAAGACAATTGAAATAAATTGGACAAAAACCTAGGCTTGTTTCTATAATACCTAAGAGAGAATCATCAAAGTTTAGAAGACAACAATCTCTAAGGGCAACATGAGCAGAAGTATCCAACCCTTCCTTAGAAAGGGGCTTGATTCCTACCTAAACAAGGCCAAATTGTAGGAAATTTTAATGCTTTTGGTGATACTTTATAAAGGTAGAGGAAAGAAGATTTACCATTTCAAAAGAATTGTAAAGATGACAATCCCATTCCTCCATCTTAATGTAATCATCTTGTAGGAACACAAACCCACGATATAAAGATGGATATGGACACCACACTCCAAAAAAAGAAGGGTTTAGGAGTGATAAGTCAAGTTGAGTGCTTCAAGAATAGATAGTTTTTAATAAGTTATTTAGTTCATGAAAGAACTAAATGAGAAAATTCTCACTTTTATTTCCACTAATGTTCTTTTTTTTTTTTCTTTTTAACAATGCAAACAAACTTATTTATGGGCTAAATTAATAACCCATACCTTAGAGACAATGACAAACTTTATAAGTAAGCTAACAATAATCTACTCCAATTTGTTTTAGGAGTTGCCCTATTTTATAACAAATGAGCTTGTTGTGATTAATATAACGTTTGATGTTAACACAAAAGTTAATTACAAGATCATTTTATGGAAATGAGTCGATAAGCCTTGTTATCAAAAAATGAAGAGGTAGTTTCATTGTTTAGGAATTAAACTATACAATACATGAAAGCAAAGCAAATTAAGATCAATGACTCATTTACCAGATGGAATTTAATAGGTTCAGAGTACCATGAGTGTACAAACATGCTTGTTTCAATGAATATGTTGTTTTGTGTAGATACAAAAGTTAATTTCACCATTATTTTGTGTAAATGAGCCCTTGCAACAAAGGAAGGAGTCTTTGTCACTTAGAAATAAAGAGACAATTTCATTATTTAACAATTGAGACACTCAAAATGTACTTGAAAAGGTAATATAGACCAATCACACCTTTTTTTTTTTGGATAGAATTCAAGGATTTAGAGTACTAAATATGAACAAGCAAGCTAGGTGCAATAAATATAATGTTTGATGTTGACACAAAAAGTTAATTGTGAGAGCATTTTGTGGAAATGAGACCTTGCAACAAAAAGGAAAGCCTTGTTATCCAAAAATGAAGAAGTGGTCTCATTGTTTAAGAATTAAACCATTCCTTTTAAGGAAAACTAATCAAGATTAATGACTTATTTACTTGATGGAATTCAATGGGTTTAGAGTACCAAAGGTGTGCAAACATGCTCATTCCAATGAATATAATGTTTTATGTAGGCACAAAAGTTAATTTCACCATCATTTTGTGTAAATGAGTCCTTTTGATGAAGGAAGGAGCCTTGTTTGCTAGAAATGAAGAGAAGGTCTTATTTAGGTATTCAAACACTTAATATGTATAAGAAAAGGTAATCTAGACCAATCACACCTTTTTTTGATGGAATTCATTTGATTTGGAGATCAAAGATATACAAATGAGCTTGTTGCATGTAATATAATGTTTACAATTGACACAAAAGTTAATTATGTGATCATTTCTTGTGAATGAGCCCTTGCAATGAAAAGAGAAGCCCTATTATCCAAAAATAAAGTAAAGGTCTTTTGTTTGATAATTAAACCATTCAATACTTGTAAGGAAAGCTAATCAAGATCAATGACTTATTTGCTAGATGGAATTCTATGGGATTAGCATACTAAAGATGTAGAAATGAGCTTTTTGTAATGAATACATTGTTTATTGTTGTCATAATAGTTAATTGTGAGATCATTTTGTGTGAATGAGTCATTACAATAAAAAGAGAATTCTTTTTTTAAAAAAATGATGAGACAATCTCTTTGTTCAAGTAATAAACCATTCAATACCTATAAGGAAAGCTAATCAAGTTCATTAACTCATTTGCTTCATGGAATCTAATTTGTTCAAAGTACCAAAGGTCCACATATGAATATAATGTTTCACCATGATGCAAAAGTTTATTTCACCATCATTTCATGTAAATGAGTCCTTGCAACAATGGAAGGAGCTTTATTCGCTATAAATGAAGAGACAATCTCAATATTTAGGAATTGAAATAGTTAATACATATAAGGAAAGGTAACCTAGACCAATTAGACCTATTTTTGATGGAATTCAATGGATTTAGAGTATGAAATTTGTACAAGTGAGCTTGTTGAAAAGAATATGATTTTTAATGTCAAAATAAAAGCTAATTACAAGTTCATTTTGTGCAAATGAGTCTTTGAAATGAAAGAGAAGTGTTGCTATCAAAAAATAAAGAGACAATCTCATTATTTGAGAATGAAACAATTCAATACATATTAAGAAAGCTAATCAGACTCAATGACTCATTTGCTTGTTGGAATTTAATAGATTCAGAGTATGAAAAGTTTAAGACATGCTAACTCTAATGCATAGAATGTTCTGTGTAGTGACAGAAGTTAATTTCACCATCATTTTATGTAAGGAGCCTTGTTAGTTAAAAATGAAGAAATGATCTTGTTATTCTTGAATTTAGACACTAAAAATGTATAAGAAAAGCTAAATAAGACCATTAAAACCTTTTTTTTTTTTTTTGGATAAAATTCAATGGATTTAGAGTACCAAACATGTAGAAATGAGCTTCTTACAATGAATACAATGTTTGATGTTAACACAAAAGTTAATCACAATATCATTTTGTGTAAGTTCTAGCAACAAAAAATGAGAAGCCTTGCTAACAAAAAATGAAGAGGTAATGTCATTATTCAAGATTTAAACCATTTAGTTCCTGTAAGGAAAGCAAATCAAGATCAATGCCTCTTGTTATCAAAAACTAAAGAGACAATCTCATTGTTTAGGAATTAAACATTTAATACCTATAAAGAAAGCTACTTAAGATTAAAGACTTATTTTGCTTGATGGAATTCAAAGGATTCATAATATCAAAGATGTATATACGTGCATGTTCTAATAAATAGAATGTTTTGTGCAGAAAAAAGAAAAACAACTAAATTTCACCATCAAATTAGGTAAATAAGTCTTTGTAATAAAGGATGGAGCCTTGTTAGCTAGAAATCACATACATGCTTGTTCTAATGAATTGAATGTTTTGTGTAGACAAAAAGTGAATTTCACCATCATTTTAGGTAAATAAGTCTTTGCAGTAAAGGAAAGAGCTTTGTTAGCTAGAAATGAAGAGAAGGTCTCATTATTTAGGATCTAAAACCTTCAATATGTATAAGAAAGCCAATAAAGATTAAAGTAAGTTTTTTTTTTTGATAGAATTCAATCGATTTAAAGAACCAAAGATGTGCAAGAGAGCTTATTATAAAAGAAAAATAAAAAAAAGGAAAAAATGTCTTAATTTATTCAATTTAGAGAAAAAGGAGTCTTTGATTTTCTAAATCCATTGATGGAATTCAATGGATTTAGAATATCAAAGATGTACACACATGCTTGCTCTAGTGAATAGAATATTTTATGCAGTCAAAAAGTGAATTTCACCATCATTTTGGGTAAACAAGTCTTTGTAGCGAAGGAAGGAGCCTTTTTAGGTAGAAATGAAGACAAGGTCTGATTATTTAAGATTTCAAACCTTCAATATGTATAAGAAAGGCTAATCAAGATCAATCAAAGCTTTATTTGATAGAATTCAATGGATTTAGAGAACCAAGATGTGCAAATGAGTTTGTTGCAAATATAAAAGGAAAAGAAAAAGTGCCTTAATTTATTCAAAAGGTTTATAAACTTCAAAGAAAATCTTTTCCTAATATTTTGGCCCCAATAAGTGTTTAGCTTTTGAAAATGCTTATCAGAATATTTGAAAAAAAATGGGTAAAAGTGTTAGTAGCATTCGTCCTCCACCTTTAAATCTCACTATTAAAATCCATGATAATGAGATTATTGTTTTACTTTATAAGGTTGAAGTAACCACTAGTGTTGTTATATACCAAGTTGATTATAGTAATCTTTATCTCCAATTTGTTGGATCTTAGTTTATGCATTTTGAGCAAAAAATTGAGGAAATAGCTTAAAATATGGATGTTATTCCCAAACCTTTAGTTAAACCAAACGTAAAAAAAAAGGGGGGTTTTATTTAAACCTTTTTCATTAGAAGAAATAAATTACAAAATGACAAATAAAAGTTCTGCTAAAGTAAAACTAGTAAGTGAAATCTTCAAAAGACTTAAAGGTATGAGATTAAAAGAAAAAGAAGCCATAGTGCAAGAAAAGGGGGAATAGATTAAATTTAAAAGTGAGAAAATATTATATAGTTCAATTACAAAATATGTTGTTATTAGAATAGCAACCTCTAAAGGATAAACCTTCTCCTTCTTATGCAAAGGAAAAAGAGGCACTTAGCGGGCTGATTAAAGAAATTGGGGTAAAGAAGATAATTCAAGCATAAAGAGTAGCAAAGCACATCTTAATGTGGGCCAAGACTTTATTAATTTCATTGGAGTACTTAATTGGCTAAGGTTACAATAAAATTCTCTCCTAAATAGGAGTTTGTTATAAAATAAAAGTTTATAATAAAATAAGAGTGTTCTTATTTTTTAAGAGTTTCTCATTATCTTTAATTTTAGGATTTTTAGGATTGTTAATTTAGCCTATAAATATGTTTGATTTCATTATCAAACAGAGTAGAACATTAGTGAAAATAAAAGTGAGATTTTCTTATTCAATTCTTTAAAGAACTAAAGAATTTATCAAGAATTAACTTTTCTTGTGACATTCAACACAACTCATCACTCTCAAATCCCTTTTTTGCTGAAGGGTGCCATTTATATCCTTCTCTATAATTTAGGTTTCCATTCCTTAAATATTGAATCTAGGACTTGCATAATTGAAACTTGATTTAGCTTTCTTAAGTTCTTGTTTGATTTGTTGTGTTTGTTGGATCCCTAAACCACATCTTTTGGAATTCACATTATGGTGTCATTATTCAAAAATTGAAACACTCAAAACATGAAGGAAAGGTAATCTAGACTAGTCATAACTTTTTTTTATTTTATGGAATTCAATGGATATAGAGTGCCAAAAATGGACAAATGAGCTTGTTGTGATTAATATAATGTTTGATGAAGTGATGATGACGAGATACTTAGAGGATCAAATGCATGGAGGGCTTCTAAGGATCCATTAAGATTTCAAGAAGGGCCAATAACATGTTCAAGAGCTAAAAGGATAAAAGAGGCACTTGATGAGCTAATTAAAGAAATTTTGGCTTCTTTCTATTTAAAGCTTAAAGGGCCACAAAACATAACATAATGTAGGCCAAGGCTTTAATTATTGTATAAGTATGCTAAATAAGTCAATGTCAAGTGATTATAAAGATTTTACAACAACTCCAAAAACAAATCGAAGTAGAATTGTTGTTAGCTTATTTAGGATGTTTGTCATTTTCTCTAAGGTTAAAGTTGTAAATTTAGCAAATAAATAGACTTGATTTCATTGTTAAACATAAGCAAAACATTAATGAAGCTAAAAATAAGAATTTACTCCTTTAGTTCTCTCAAGAACTAAGAACTTGTTAAGAATTAACTCTTCTTATGGAATTTAACCTGACTTATCACTCTTAAATCCCTTCTTTTTTGGAGTGTGGTGTTCATCCTTCTTTATTCCTTAGGTTCATTTTTGTTAAACATTAGGTTTAGGTCTTGCATGATTGAAATCTAATTTAGCATTCGTGGGTACTTGTTCGAATTCCTTGTTCATGTTGGGTTAATAAGCTATGTCTTTTGGGGTTCACACTAATTGGTATCAGAACTTGGCTCTAAATGAGGTTTCCTTATCTAATTTTAAGTTTCATTTTTTTTGTTCATCTGCTTAGTTGTATTCTAAAACCTCTTGTTCCTTGAATCTGCAAACCCTAATTATCTTTTCTTGTATTTAAATTTTTGCTAAAAAAAAAAATGAAATTCTTGTTTGATAAAGAAGAAAAGAAAAAGAAAATGAAAGTGAAAAAAAAATATTCTATTTGATTCCTTCCTATTTCAAAAGTAAATCATGTTTAATTAGGTGAAAGGGAGATAAAGGCTTTATTTCCTTATTTCTTTCTAGTTCTTACAAGGATTTGAATCCAATTAATTCTTTTTCTTTTTTGTATTTTGTAATTTAATCTTGTTGAGTTCTTCTAATCCATAACCTTAAATTCATTGCACTTTCCTAAATTTCTTTGATTCTAATTTGATGGAATTAGTTGGTTATAAAGTGGCTTTGATTGAGCGTGTTTAGTTCAATAAAGGAGTGAGAGAGAGAAGCTAAATTTAAACATGAGAGTGAGTGTCATATTGTGGGAGAGTGGAGTGAAACACATAAGAGAGTGTGTATGAGTTTATTCCCAAAGTATATGTTTTTATATAGGTGATGATTCAAGGTTAAATCTTTTGAAGGAGAGGCAAAATGATGAGATCCATAGAGGATTCAAAGCATAAAGGGCTTTTAAAGATCCATTGAGCATTCAAGAAGGACCAATAACAAGTTCAAGATCTAAAGGGATGAAAGAGGCACAAAATGGGCTGATTGAAGAAATTTGGGCCAAAGAAGTTAATTCAAGTTTGAATGACAATAAAACATATCTTAATGTAGGCCAAGCCCTTATTTATTTTTTAAGTATGCTAAATGGGTTTATGTCAAGTGATTGTAAGGATTTCTACAGCAATACCCAAAAAATAAAAAAAGGAGTAAATTTGTTATTACCTTATTTAGGAAGTTTATATTTATCTCTAGGGTTAGGATTGTTAATTTACAATAACTACAAATACAATTAGGAGTAGATTTGTTGTTAGCTTATTGAAGAAGTTTGTCATTATCTATAGGGTTAGGGTTGTTAATTTAGCTCATAAATGGGCCTGATTTCATTGTTAAAACTAAGTAGACCACTAGTGAAACTAAAAATGAGAATTTTCTCCTTTAATTCTTTCAAGAACTAAAAAACTTTTCAAGAACTGACTCTTCAAGTGGTGTTTAACTTGACTTATCACTACAAAATCCCTTCTTTTCTAGAGTATGGTGTCCATATCCTTCTTTACACCTTAGATTCATGTTCCTCAAACATTGGGTATAGGTCTTGAATAATTGAAATCTAATTTTTCGTTTTTAGGTTCTTATTTGAATTCCTTGTATACGTCGGGCCCCAAAGCCATGTCTTTTGGGCTTCACATTAGATGGTCTCATTATTTAAGAATTAAAATAGTCAACATATAACAAGAGGTAATCTAGACCCATCATACCATTTTTTTGATGAAATTCAATGGATTTAGAGTACCAAAGATGTACAAACAAACTTGTTGCAATGAATATAGTGTTTGATATTGCTACAAATGTTAATTGTGAGATCATTATATATGAATGAGTCCTTATAATGGAAAGAGAAGACTAGTTATCAAAAAATGAAGAGATAGTCTCATTGTTTAGCAATCAAACTGTTCAATACCTATTATGAAAGCTAATCAAGATCAATGACTCATTTGTTTGATGGAATTCAATGCGTTTAGAGTACTAAAGGTGTAAAAACATGCTTGTTCCAACAAATATAATGTTTCACCATCATTTTGTTTAGATGAGTCCATACAATGAAAAGAGAAGTCATGTTATTAAAAAATGAAGAGATAGTCTCATTGTTTGGGAATCAAACCATTTAGTATCAGGAAAGCTAATGAAGATCAATGACTCATTTCCTTGATGGAATTTTGATAGATATAGAGTACCAAAGGTGTACAAAAGTGGTTGTTCCGATGAATAGAATGCTTTGCATAGACACAAAAGTTAGTTTCACATCATTTTGTGTAAATAAGTCCCTACAATGAAGGAAGGAGCCTTGTTAGTTTGAAATGAAGAGATGGTCTCCTTATTTAGGAATTGAAACACTTAATATGTGTAGAAAAAGGTAATCTAGACCAAGCACATCTTTTTTGATGGAATTCAATGGATTTTGAAAATCAAAGATGTAGAAACAAGCTTGTTGAAATGAATATAATGTTTGATATTGATACAAAAGTTAATTACAAGATCATTTTGTGTGAATGAGTCATTGTAGCAAAATTAGAAGTCTTGATATAAAAAAAAAGAAGAAAGCTATAAAGAAAGCTATCTAATACCTATAAAGAAAGCTAATAAGGATTAATTCCTTAATTACTTGATGGAATTTAATAGATTTAGAGTACCAAAGATGTACAAATGTACTTGTTCCATTAAATATACTCCTTTGTGTAGAGGTAAATGTTAATTTCACTGTCATTTTGTGTAAATAAGTCTTTTCAACCATGGAAGAAGTCTTGTTAGACAGAAATGAAGAGATGTTATCATTATTTAGGAGTGGAAACACTTAAGATATATATATTTAAAGGTAATATAGACCATTCACCCCATTTTTTATGAAATTTAATGGATTTAGGGTACCACAAAAATATTTATGAGCTTGTTGTGATAAATATAATGTTTATTATTGATATAAAGTTAATTTTAAGATCATTTGATGTGGATAAGTCCTTTCAAATGAAATAAGAAGTCTTGTTATCAAAAAATGAACATATGGTCTCATTCTTCATGTGTTAAACCATTCAATACTTATAATGAAAGCTAAAAAAGATCAATGACTCATTCATATGACATAATTTGATGGATTTAAACTACCATAAGAGTACAAACATGCTTATTCTATTAATTATAATGTTTTGTGTAGACATTAAGGTTAATTTCACCATCATTTTGTGTAAATGAGTCCATGCCATGAAAAGAGAAGTCTTGTTATCAAAAAATGAAGAGATAGTCACATTGTTTAGGAATTAAAGCATTTAATACTCATAAGGAAAGCTAATGAAGATTAATAACCCATTTACTTTATAGTATGAAAGATGTACAAACAAGATTATTGCCATGAATATAATGTTTGTTATTAACAAAAAAGTTAATTATAAGATTATTTTGTGTGAATGAGTCATTGCAATTAAAAGAGAAGTCTTGTTATCAAAAAATGAAAAGATCATCTCATTCAATACTTACAAGGTAAGAAAATCAAGATCAATGAGTCATTTGCTTGATGGAATTTAATGGATTTAGAGTAGGAATGAAGACACTTAATATAGGTAATATAGACCAATCACACATGTTTTAGATGAAATTCAATGGATTTAGAGTACCAAAAATGTTGAGATGAGCTTCTTGCAATGAATACAATGTTATTCATGGAAATATAGAAGAGCATATAAGTTATCATGCTTGCATATCCACCATTTGAGTCTACAACAATTATTCCAATAATTACATATCCGATTTGACCTATGGATGAATAAGCAAGCATATGTTTCATGCTTGTTTGAGTAATAGTAATGAGATTCCCCATTATCATGCTTAGAATAACTAGGATTTCTAAAAGAAAATGCCATTCATTTAATGAGAAATAAAAAGGAATATTGAAAATTTGAGTGGTTAAAGCTGAAGCAGCTACTTTCAAAGTAACAAAAAGAAAAGCAACAACTAAAGTGGGAGAGTCAAAGTCAAAAAGAGGATTTGTTGTTAAGACAAAAGTTAATTTTGAGATCATTTTGTGTGAATGAGTCATTGCAAAGAAAAGAGAAGTGTTGTTATCAAAAAATGAAAAGATGGTCTCATTGTTCAAAAATTAAACCATTTGATGCCTATGAAGAAAGCTAATAAAAATCAATGGCTCATTTACTTGATGGAATTCAATAGATTTATAGTACCAAAATGTGCAAATGTTGTAATGAATATAATGTTTGCTATTGACACAAAAGTTAACTATGAGATTATTTCTATGTGAATGAGTCATTCAATTGAAAATAAAAGTCTTATTACCAAAAATGAAGAGATGATCTCATTTTTTAGGATTTAAACCATTCAATACCTATTAGGAAAGCAAATTAAGATCATTGAGTCATTTGCTTGAAGGAATTCAATGTGTTCAAAGTAACAAAGTTATACAAACAAGAATGTTAGTTTGAAATGAAGGATGGACTTTAATACACATAAGAAAAGGTAATCTAGACCAATCACGCCTATTTTTGATGGACTTTAATGGTTTCAGAGTTCTAAAGATGTAGAAACAAGCTTCTTAAAATGAATACAATGTTTGCTATTCACACAAAAGTTAATTCGAGATCATTTTGTGTGAATGAATCCTTTTAACAAAAAGAGAAGTCGTGTTATCAAAAAGTGAAGAGGTAGTTTCATTGTTCAAGAATCAAACCATTTAATACCTATAAGGAAAACTAATGAAGATGAATAACTGATTTTCTTGATGGAATTCATTTAAAAAAAAAGGTGTGATTGTTCTACATTAGCTTTTCTTATATGTATTGTGTGTTTCAATTCTTGCAACATGAGACTAGCTCTTCATTTCTAGCTAACAATGTTGCTTCCTTTGTTGTAAGGACTCATTTATATAAAAGGATGGTGAAATTGACTTTTGTGTCTGCACAAAATATTATATTCTTTGGAGCAGGCACATTTGCATACCTATGGCTAGCACTTTAAACCCATTGAATTGCATCAAGTCAACGAGTCATTACTCCTGATTAGCTTTTCTTATAGGTATTGAATGGTTTAATTTCCTAAATAATGAGACCATCTCCTCATTTTTTGATAACATGACTTCTCTTTTATTGCAAGGATTTATTTACACAAAATGATCTTGTAATTAACATTTATGTCAATAATAAACATTATATTCTTTGCAACAAGCTTGTTTATAGATATTGGGTACTCTAAATCTTTTGAATTTCTTTAAATAGAGCTTTGATTAATCTTAATTAGCTTTTTCTATACCTATTGATTGTTTTAATTTCCAAATAATGAGACCTTCTCTTCATTTCTACTTAATAAGGCTCCTTACTTTGTTATAAGGACTCATTTACACAAAATCATGCTAAAATTAATTGTTGTGTTTACACAAAAATTATCTTCATTGGAACATACATGATTTTACACCTTTGGTACTTTGAATCCATTGAATTCCATCATGTGAGTCATAATCTTGATTAGCTTTCCTTACAGGTATTGAATTGTTTAAATCCATAACAATGAGACTAACTCTTCATTTTTTGATAACAAAACTTTTATTTTTGTTACAAAGACTCATTCACACAAGATGATCTTCAAATTAACTTTTATGTCAATAACAAACTTTATATTGATTGCAAGAAGCTCATTTCTTCATCTTTGGTACTCTAAATCCATGGAATTTCAACAAAAAAAGTGTGATTGTTCTAGATTAGCTTTTCTTATAGTAATGAGTGTTTGATAATTGTTGAATAATGAGATTGTCTCCTTATTTTTAGCTAACAAAGCTCCTTCCTTTGTTGTAAGGACTCATTCACACAAAATGATGGTCAAATTAACTTTTGTGATGAGATCCATGGAAGACTTAACGCATGGAGGGTTTCTAAGGTTCCATTGAGTATTCGAGAAGGGCCAATGACATATTCAAGAGATAAAAAGATAAAAGAGGTAGTTAGTGGACAGATTGAAGAAATTTTGGCTAAAAAAGATAATTCATGCTTGAAAGGCAACAAAGCATAACTTAATGCAAGCCAAGGCTTTATTAATTTAATTGGAATACTTAATGGGCTAGTGTTATAATAAAATCAACTCCTAAATAAAAGTTTGTTATAAAATATGAGTCTATAATAAAATAGGTGGATTCTTACATTTTAGGACTTTATCATTATTTTCATTGTTAAGGTTTTTGGTGCTGTTGATTCAGCCTATAAATAGGATAGATTGCATTGTTAAAAAGAGCAAAACAATAGCAAAAATAAAAGTGAGAATTTCCTCCTTTGGTTTTTTGAAGAACTAAAAAAATTATGAAGAACTAAATCTTCTTAAGGCATTCAACCTAATTTATCACTTCCAAATCTCTTCTTTGCTAAGTGTAGCATCCATATCCTTCTTTATACCTTAAATTCATGTTCCATGAACATTGGGTCTATGCATTGCATGATTGAAATCTAATTTAGCTTTCTTGGTTTCTTGTTTAACTCCATGTGCATGTTGGGTTCCTAAGCCACATCTTTTGGGGTTCACATCATTTTGTATTAACACAAAACAGTATATTCATTGCAAGAAGCATGTTTGTACTTTTTTGGTAGTCCAAACCCATTAAATTCCATCAAGTAAATGAGTCATAAATCTTGATTAACTTTACCTACAAGTGTTGAATGGTTTAATTCTTAAACAATGAGACTACCTCTATATTTATTGCAACAATCTTGTTTGTAGATTTTTAGTGCTATAAATCCATGGAATTTCACCAAAACAAAGGTTTGAATTGTCTAGATTACCATTTCTAATACGCATTATGTGTTTCAATTTCTAAATAATGACTTTGTCTCTATATTTCTAACTAACAAGGCTCCTTCCTTCATTGTAAGGACTCATTTACACAAAATGATGGCAAAATTAACTTTTGTATCTACACAAAATATTATATTCATTGCAACAAGCACTTTTGTACACCTCTGGTACCCTAAACCCATTGAATTCCATCAAATAAATGAGTCATTAGTCTTGATTAGATTTCCTTAAAGGTATTGAATGGTTTAAATTCTCAAACAATGAGACTACCTCTTTATTTTTTAATAACAAAGCAATGAGATCCATGGAGAAGCCAATGCATGGAGGGCTTCAAAGGATTTATTGAGCATTCAAGAAGGGCTAATGATACGTACAAGAGCTAAAAGGATGAAAGAGGTACCTAGTAGGTTGATTAAAGAAATTTGGGCCAAAAATCCTAATTAAAGCTTGAAAGGTGGCAAAACATATCTTAATGTGGCCAAAGGCCTTACTAATCTGATTGGTGTATTTAATGAGCTAGGGTTGCCATAAACTCGACTCCTAAATAAGGCTTTATTATAAAATAAGATAGCTCCTAAAGCAAATAAGAGCAAATTTGTTGTTAGCTTATTTAGGAAGTTTGTCATTATCTCCAGGGTTAAGGTTGTTAATTTAGCCTATAAATAAGCTTGATTTCATTATTAAGAAGAAAAAAAAACAAAACATTAGTGAAAATAAAAGTGAGAATTTTCTCCTTTCATTTTTTCGAGAATTAAAGAATTTATCAAGAACTAACTCTTGTCATGATGTTCAAGCCAACTTATTACTCCCAAATCCCTTCTCTTTTGGAGTGTGACATCCATATCCTTCTTTATACCTTAGGTTTGTGTTCCTTGAACATTGGGTCTATGTCTTGTATGATTGAAACCTAATTTAGTTTTCTTCAGTTCTTATTTGATTCCTTGTGTGTGTTGAGTCTTTAAGTCACATCTTTTGGGGTTCACATCTATTGTTATTAAAGCTTAGATCTAAATTAGGTTTGCTTATCTAATTCTGATTTCTTTTTCTTTTTCATCTTTCTTCATAACCTCTTATTCTTTGAATTTGCAAACCCCAATTTATCTTTTCTTGTCCATAAACCTCAGTTTATCTTTCTTTGTCTTTAAATTCATGAAAAAAATAGAAAAAAAAGAGGAACAAAAAAACAAAAAAAAGGTCAACTTTGAGTGATTGTGGCAATAGCTAAATGTTTTGGTTAGTTTAGCCACAATAACAACCTAGTTTCTAGCTCAACTCTTAATTTATCATCTATTTCATTTTCCTTATTTTATCTTTTAACTTTCCTTTTTTTTTTCTCTTTCCTTAGCTCAATTTTGCTCTATTTATTTTATTTGGTGAGTTTGGTTTCTTCATGATTAATCCTCTTGATTTCACTTGTTTAGCTCTTAAAGAGCTAAAAGGGGAAATTTGAGTGGTAAAAGCCAAAAGTGTGAGCATATAATGAGAAAAACCCTTAAAGAGTATAAACAAGAGGGTGTATGACACTATTTTTGAGTGAAACACATGACAGAGTGTTTTATGAGGTATCTTGACCATTTTGCATAGAATTACGACTATGTCTACCAAAGACAAAGGTGTAGCTGAGGAGATAGGAAGTGGTGTCATTCATGATCAAAGGCTATACAATAATAATTTGAGCACATGAACACCAAATTTGATGATACAAGGGATAGGATGGAGATGCAAGGCAATACAATAATGGAATTGCAAAGGAGGCATATGGGTCATGATGTTCTAATGCAAGAAGGCTAAAGAGACGAGATTATAGTCATGAAGATGATGTAGAAGATGACAAATTTGATGATCCAACAAATTTGTTTAGAATTGCCAATAATAAAAATGGTTAAAGAGATTTTATAGGGCAAGACACCTATGACCAAGATTTAGGGAGTATTGAAATGAAAATTTCTCTGCTTAAAGGGAAAAATAATCTTGAAGCTTACGTAGATTGGGAAAAGATGGTTAAGTTGGTCTTTAACTACCATAACTATTTTGAAAGGAAAAAGGTAAAGCTTATTATTGCCAAGTTTATTGATTAAGCTATTATTTGGTGGGATCAACTTATTTTGACTAGGAGAAGGAATCATGAAAGGCCTATTTAGGAGGAGGTTCATCCCTAATCACTATTATAGGGATTTGTACCAAAGGTTATAAAGACTCACTCAAGGCACCAAAAGTGTGGAGGACTACCATAAGGTGATGGCAATTGCCATGATCCTAGCTAATGTGGAGGAGGATAGTGAAGCAACCATGGCTTAATTCTTGCAAGGGTTGAATACAGACATCACCAATACAATTGAATTGCAAGATTATGTGGAGTTGCAGGACATGGTGCACATTGTGATGAAAGTTGAAAGGCAATTAAAACAAAAGGTTTTTACACAATTTGGATAGAATTTTGGTTCCTCTTCAACTGGAAGTCAAAATGGATTAAAAGGGATGGTAAGGCTAATTATATCCCAAGGCCCAATCTTACAAGAGTAAGGAAGTGAGTCCTAACAAGGAGAAAGGTAATTTTAATTCCTAACCTAGTAAAAATAGAGATGTTAAATGTTTAAGTATTTGGGAAGGGGACATATTGCATCTCATTGTTTAAATAAGTGTACCATGGTGTTGTAGTGTAATGGTGATATTAAGATAGAAATGAGTCTGATGATGATTCCATGCCATCATTAGAGGATGTAAGTGATGGAGAGGAGTACCCACTTAAGGGAGATGTGTTCATCACTAGATGAGCATTGGGAGCACAAGCCAAGGAAGATGATGAAGTGAAAAGTGATAATATCTTCCATACATAGTGGCACATCAAAGATAAGGTATGTAACATGATCATTAATGGGGGTTGTTGTACAAATGTAGCTACTCTAGTTAAAAAGCTTAATTTACCTACCATGAAGCACCCAAGGCTATATGCACTTCAATGGTTGAATGAATGTGGGGAGCTTAAGGTAAATAAATAGGTATTAGTATTATTTACTATTGGGCAATATACTGATGAGGTCTTGTGTGATGTTATGCCCATGTATGCTAGGCATATTTTGTTGGGAAGACCATGGCAATATGATCGACATGTAATGTATAATGGGTTTAAGAATAGGTACTCTTTTATAATAAATGATAAACCCATTACTCATATACCTTTGACACCTTGCCAGATATAAGACGATCAATTAAGGAATAAAAAAGAGAGTGAGAGGAAAAAAAAAAAAAGAAATTGAGGCTAATAGGAGAAAAGAGGAAAAGAATGGAGAGAAAGGAGATAAGACTAAAAGAAAAGAAGAAAGAGGGTGAGGGAGAAAAATTGAGAGTTTGTATGCAAAAGAGAGTGATGTTGAGCAAGGTTTCTATTCAAAATAACATATAATTTTACTTTTATAAAAAGAGGCTTATTTTAGTACTAATGAGCTTAGCTCTTCTTTGCCTAGTGTTGTCATTTCTCTTTTGTAAGAATTTGATGATGTTTTTCCCAAACAACCAAGAAGCTTGCCACCTTTAAGGGGAATAGAACATTAGATTGAATTCATCCATGGTGTGATAATTCCAAACTAATCAACCTAGAAAAGTAATTTTGAGGAGAAAAAGGAGCTTTAAAGGCAAGTTGATGAGCTCATGGCAAAGGTATATGTGAGGAAGAGCATGAGTCCATGTGTGGTTTAAGTATTGCTTGTGCCTAAAAAGGATGGGACTTGGAGGATGTGCATTGAGTAGTTAACAAAATCATTGTAACATATCACCATCTTATACCTAGATTGGATGACATGTTAGATAAATTGCATGGTCCCTATGTCTTTTCTAAAATTGATTTGAAAAGTGGATTTTAACAAATTTGGATAAGAGAGGGAGATGAGTGAAAAACAACTTTCAAAACTAAGTATGGTTTGTATGAATGGCTTGTTATGCCATTTGGTCTCACTAATGCATTAAGCACTTCTATGAGATTAATGAATCATGTTTTACATGCATTCATTGGTAATTTTGTGGTTGTGTATTTTGATGATATTTTTGGTCTATAGCAAAAACTTAGATGAGCATCTTGATCATTTTTGTTCTTTTCTAAGTGTTTTTATGTTTTGAGAAATTGTATGCTAAGGTTAAGAATTGTTCTTTTTGTACTGATCAGATCCTATTTCTTGGCTATGTTATAAGTGTCAGGGGTATTAAGATTGATAAGGAAAAGTTCAAGGCAATTCATGCTAGTTTCTATAGACACTTTGTTAGGGCCTTTAGCACCATTATTGCACCATTAACTAAGATTCTTAAAAAGAATGTGGGATTTAAGTGGAGTAGTGATCAAGACAAGTCTTTTAATTTAATCAAGGAAAAATTTAGTTTTGCACCCTTACTTGTTTTACCTAACTTTGCTACAACTATTTAGATTGTGTGTGATGCTTTAGGTATTGGCATTAGAGCTATTTTAATACAAGAATTTGACCAATTGCCTACTTTAGTGAAAAGCTAAGTGGAGCAGCCCATAGTTATCCAATTTATGATAAGGAGATGTATGCATTGGTATAGGCCTTGGAGATATGGTAGCACTACCTTTGGCCTAATGAGTTTGTCATCCGTACTAACCATGAATCCTTGAAGCACTTGAAGGAACGAAAGAAGTTGAAGAAGAGACATGCCAAATGGGTCAAATTCATTGAAACCTTTCCCTACATCATCAAATATAAACAAGGTAAGGGGAATGTGGTAGTTGATGCATTATCTTGCTAATATGCCCTTATCTTTATACTTAGTGCAAAATTGTTTAGGATTTGAATATATTAAAAATTTATATGTGAAAGATCCTAACTTTGCTATTGTGTATAGGACATGTAAGAAGTCAGCTTTCAGGAAATTTTATGGGCATCAAGGTTTCTTATTTAGGGAAAATTGATTATGGGTGCCTATGAGTTCCTTGAGGGAGTTGGTTATGAGAGACACACATGGGAGATGGTCTAATGAATCATTTTAGAGTTGGAAAAACTCTAGATGTCTTAGTTGAACTTTTCTTTTGGCCATACATGAAACAAGTTGTTGATAGGGTGTGTAAGAAGTGCATAACATGCAAATTGGCCAAATCTAGAGTTTTATCCTATGGCTTCTACACTCCTTTACCCATACCTAACCAACCCCACTATGGACTTTGTGCTAAAGCTAGCACAATCAAAATGGGGAAGGATTCTATATTTGTTGTCATCAACAAGTTTTCAAAGATTGCACACTTCATCCCATGCCATAAAATTGACAATGCAAACAATGTAATTAAATTGTTAGCTAGAAATGAAGAGATAGTCTCTTTGAGGAAAATGAAACACTAAATATGTGTTTGAAAAGGTAGGTAATCTAGACCATCAAAACCTCTTTTTGATGAAATTCAATAGATTTAGAAGATCCAAGAGGTACCAACAAGCTTCTTGCAATGAATATAATGTTTTGTGTAGACACTAATGTTAATTTCACTATCATTTTGTGTAAATTGGTCTTTCCAATGAAAAGTGAGGTCTTATCATGAAAAATTGAACAGATGGTCTCATTGTTTAGCAATTAAACAATTCATTGCCTAGAAGGAGGTCTTCTCAAGAAAAATTGAAGAGATGGTCTCATTGTTTAGGAATTAAACAATTCATTGCCTATAAGGAAAGATTATAAAGATCAATGACTCATGTCACTTGATGGAATTCAATAAGTATAAAGTACCAAAGGCATGCAAACATGCTTGTTCTAGTGTATATAATATTTTGGGTAGACACAAACATGCTTATACGCATTGAGTGTTTCCATTCCTAAATAATGAGATTGTCTTTCTAACTAACAAAGCTTTGCTATTCATTACAAGCACTCATTTACAAAAAATATGTATAAGAAATGGTAATCTAGACCAATCACACCGTTTTTATGAAATTTAATGGATTTAGAGTACCAAAGAGGAGGAAATGAGCTTGTTGCAATACATATAATGTTTTATGTTGACACAAAAGTTAATTTAACTATCATTTTGTGTAAATTTGTTCATCTAATGAAAAGTGGAGTCTTATCATGAAAAATTCAAGGGATAGTCTCATTGTTTTGGAATTAAACAATTCAATACCTATAAGGAAAGATAATAAAGAGCAATGACTCATTTTACTTGATGGAATTCAATGGGTACAATGTATCAAAGTTGCACAAACATGCTTATTCCAATGAATATAATGTTTTGTGTAGACACAAATGTGCTTATACATATCAACTATTTTAATTCTTGAATAATGAGCTTGTTTCTTCATTTCAAGCTAACATGGCTTCTTCATTTGATGGAAGTACTCATTTAGACAAAATATGTACAAGAAATGATGATATGGACCAATCACACCAATTTTTGATTGAATTCACCAAAGATGTACAAATGAGCTTGGTCCAATGAATATATAATGTTTTTATGTTGACACAAATGTTAATTTCATCTTCATTTTGTGTAAATTTGTTCTTCCAATGATAAGAGAAGTCTTGTTATGAAAAATTAAAGAGGCAATCTCATTGTTTAGGAATTAAACCATTTAATACTTGAAAGGAAAGTTAATAAAGATCAATGACTCATTTTACTTGATAGAATTCAATGGGTACAAAGTACCAAAGGTGTGCAAATGTGCTTGTTCCAATGATTATAAGGTTTTATGTAGGCATAAACATGCTTAGATGTATTAAATATTTTAATTCCTAAATAACAAGATTATGTCTTCATTGTTAACTAACAAAGCTTCTTCTTCCACTCATTTACCCAAAAAATGCATAAGAAATTATGATCTAGAGCAATTACACATTTTTTTGATGGAATTCAATGGATTTAGTGTATCAAAGATGTACAAATGAGCTTGTTGCAATAAATATAATGTTTGCTATGGACACAATAGTTAGTAATAAGATTATTTTGAATGAAAGAGTCCTTGCAATGAAGGAAGGAGTCTTGTTAGTTAGAAATGAAGTGATTGTCTTATTCAGAATTGAAACCCTAAATGTGTATTTGAAAAGGTAATGTAGATGAATCACATATTTTTCTTTTTTATGAAATTTAATGAATTTAAAGTACAAAAGATTTACAAATGAGCTTGTTGCAATGAATATAATGTTTTGAGTAGACAAAATTGTTAATTTCATGATTATTTTTTGTAAATTTGTCCTTCCAATGATAAGAGAAGTCTTGTTATGAAAATTTGAAGATGCAGTCTCATTGCTTAGGAATTAAACCATTCAATACTTGTTAGGAAAGCTAATAAAGATCAATGACTCATTTTACATGATGGAATTCAATAGGTACAAAGTACCAAAGGTGTGCAAATGTGCTTGTTCTAATGATTATAAGGTTTTGTGTAGGCACAAACATGCTTAGACATATTATGTATTTCAATTCCTAAATAATGAGATTGTCTCCTTATTGTTAACTAACAAAGCTCCTTCTTACATAAAATATGTATAAGAAATTCTCATATAGACTAATCACACCATTTTTTTTTTGATGGAATTTAATGGATTTAGTGTAAGAAAGATGTACAAATGAGCTTGTTGCAATGAATATAATGTTTGTTATGGACACAAAAGTTAATTATGAGATCATTTTGTATGAATGAGTCCTTGAAATGAAGGAGAGAGTCTTGTTAGCTAGAAATGAAGTGATTGTCTCATTTAGGAATTAAAACCCTAAATACATATTTGAAAAGGTAATGTAGACAAATCACACTTTTTTTTTTTATGAAATTTAATGAATTTAGAGTACAAAAGATTTACAAACAAGCTTATTACAATGAATATAATGTTTTAAGTAGGCAAAATTGTTGATTTCATTATTATTTTTTGTAAATTTGTCCTTCCAATGATAAGAGAGGTCTTGTTATGAAAAATTGAAGATGCAGTCTCATTTCTTAGGAATTAAACCATTAAATACTTGTTAGGAAACCTAATAAATATCAATGACTCATTTTACATGATGGAATTCAATGGGTACAGAGTACCAAAGGTGTTCAAACATGCATGGTTGTAAGGTTTTGTGTAAACACAAACATACTTATATGTATTTAATGTTTCAATTCCTAAATAATGAGATTAACTCTTCATTTATAACTAACAAAGCTCCTTCTTTTGTTGTAAGCACTCATTTACACAAAATATGTTTAAAAACTGGTACTCTAGACCAATCACACCATTTTTTGATGGAATTCAATGAATTTAGTGTAACAAAGATGTATAAACAGCCTCATCGCAATAAATATAATGTTTGTTGATAACACAAAAGTTAATTAAGAGATCATTTTGTCTGAACAAGCCCTTACAACAAAGGAAGGAGCCTTATTAGCTAGAAAAGAAGAGATTTTCTCATTAAGGAATTAAAACACTAAATGCATATTTGAAAAGGTAATGTACACCAATCACACCTTCTTTTTTTTTTTTTGATGAAATTCAAAGCATTTAAAGTACCAAAGATGTACAAATGAGCTTGTAGCATTGAATATAATATTTTATGTAAACATAAATGCTGATTTTATCATCATTTAGTGTAAATTTTCCCTTAAAATAAAATGAGAAATCTTGTTATGAAAAATTGAATAAATTGTCTCATTATTCAAGAATTAAACTATCAATTCCTATAAGGAAAGGTGTGCAAACATGCTTTGTTTCAATGAAAGTAACGTTTTAAGAAGACATAAACAGGCTTATATGTATTAAATGCCTCAATTCCTTAATAATGAGAACATCCCTTCATTTCTAATTGACAAAGCTTCTTCTTTCATTGTAAGCACTCAATTACATAAAATATGAATCAAAAATGGTAATCTAGGCCAATCACACCAATTTTTGATGGAATTCGATGGATATAGAGTACCAAAGATTTACAAACAAGCTTTTTGATGTGATTATAATGTTTTGTGTGGACATAAATGTTAATTTCATTATCATTTTGTGTAAATTTGTCCTTCTAATGATAAAAAAAATTTTGTTATGAAAAATTGACTTAGGAATTAAACCATTCAATACTTGTAATTGATCAATGACTCATTTTACTTGATGGAATTCAATGGATTTAGTGTACCAAAGGTGTACAAATGAGCTTGTTGCAATAAATATAATGTTTATTATGAACATGAAAGTCAATTTTGAGATCATTTTGTGTGAATGAGTCCTTGCAATGAAGGAAGAAACCTTGTTAGCTAGAAATGAAGAGATGGTCTCATTTAGGAATTGAAACACCCAGTAAATATTTTAAAAGGTAATCTAGACCCAATACACCTTTTTGTTTTTTTTGAAATTCAATGAATTTAGAGTACCAAAGATGTACAAATGTTAATTTTGTCATCATTTTTGTAAATTTGTCCTTCTAATGAAAAGAGAAGTCAAGTTATGAAAAATTGAAGAGGCAATCTCATTGTTCATGAATTAAACCACTCATTACCTATACAAAAAGTTAATAAAAATCAATGACTCATTTTACTCAATAAAATTCAATGGGTACAAAGTACCAAAGGTGTACAAATAGTATATGAAAATTTGGAGGATTCCTTTTAAGCCCTTCAAATAAGGGTTTATCATCATAAGCTAACTCTTTATAAAATTTTGAAAGACAATTCAATCTTCCAAAAGCATTGCAACTATTGATTGTCCTTAATTTCATCAAGAGATTTGGAGGCAACTTAATTGCTTGATTTATGGGCATAATAATTCCATTTTCAATGAATGTTTCAAATGTCTTTCAATAAGAGAAGCTTTGTTATCAAACAATGGAGAGCCAATCTTATTGTTTGAGAATTAAACCATTTAATATGTGTGAAGAAAGCTAATCAAGATCAATGACTCATTTACTTAATGGAATTCAATAGGTTTAGAGTACCAAATGTGTGCAAAAGTGTCTATTCCAATAAATAAAATGTTTCATGTAATCAAAATTGTTAATTTCACCATCCTTTTGTGTAAATGAGTCCTTACAATGATGGAAGGAGCCTTATTGGCAAGAAATTAAAAGACCATCTCATTATTTTGGAATTGAAGCACTCAATACACATAAGAAAAGGTACTCCAGACCAATTAGTCTTTTCTTTGATGGAATTCAATAGGCATAGAACACCAAAGTTGTTCAAACATGCTTATTCCAATAATTATAATGTTTTATGTAGACACAAATGTTCTTATATGTATTAAGTGTTTCAATTTTTGAATATTGAGATTGACTTTTCAGTGCAAACAAACAAAGCTCCTACTTTTATTGCAAGCACTTATTTACACAAAATATTTAAAAGAAATGGTAATCTTGGCCAGCCATACCATTTTTTTGATGGAATTCAATGCATTTAGGACACTAAAGATGTACAAATAACCTTGTTGCAATGAATATAATGTTTTGTGTGGACAAAATGGTAATTTCATCATCCTTTTGTGTAACTTTGTCCTTCTAGTGAAATGTGACGTCTTATCATGAAAAATTGAAGAGATCATCTCATTGTTCAAGTATTAGGCCTCATAATACCTTTAAGGAAATCTAATAAAGATCAATGACTCATTTTGCTTGATGGAATTCAATGGGTACATAGTACCAAAGGTGTGCAAATGTGCTTGTTCCAATCAATATAATATTTTGAGTGACCACAAACTTGCTTATATAAATTAAATGTTTCAATTCCTAAATAATGAGACATTCTCTTCATTTCTAGCTAAAAAAGCTCCTTCTTTCATTACAAGCACTCATTTACACAAAATATGTATAAGAAATGGTAATCTAGATTGATCACACCATTATTTAATAAAATTCAATGGATTTAGTGTACCAAGTATGTACAAATGAGTCTATTACAATGAATATAATGATTGTCATTGACACAAAAGGTAATTAAAATATCTATTTAATTGAATCAATCCTTGTAATGAAGGAAGGAGGCTTGTTAGCCATAAATTAAGAAATGATCCCATTTAGAAAATGAAACTCTCAATCTGTATTTGAAAAGGTAATATAGACCAATCACACCTTTTTTTTTAGATGAAATTCAATGGATTTGGAGTACCAAAGAAGTACAATCAAGCTTGTTGCAATGAATATAATGTTTTATGTGAACACAAGTGTTAATTTCACCTTCATTTTTTGTAAATTTGTCCTTCCAAAGCTCCTATAAGGAAACTAATAAAGAATAAACACTCATTTTACTTGATGGAATTCATTGGGTACAGAGTACCAAAGTTTTGCAAATGTGCTTTTTCCAATGATTATAATGTTTTGTGTAAACACAAATGTGCTTTTAGGTATTGAGTGTTTCAATTCTCGAACTAACAAAGCTCCTTCTTTCATTGCAATCACTTGTTTACACAAAATATGTATAAGAAATGGTAATCTAGACCAATCACACCATTTTTTAATAGAATTCAATGGATTTAGTGTATAGAGGGTCTAAAAACAAGCCTATTGCAATGAATATAATGTATGTTGTTGACACAAAAGTTAATTAAGAGATCTTTTTGTGTGAATGAGTCCTTACAACAATGAAAGGGTCCTTGTTAGCTAGAAATGAATAGATAGTCTTATTAAGAAAATGAAGCATTGAATATGTATTTGAAAAGGTAATATGGACCAATGAAACCTTTTGTCCTTTTTGATGAAATTCAATGGATTTAGAGGACCCGAGAGATACCAATAAGCTCATTGCAATGAATATAATGTTTTGCGTAGACACTAATGTTAATTTCACCATCTTTTTGTGTAAATTTGTCCTTTCAATGAAAAATGAAGTCTTATCACAAAAAATTGAAGAGATAGTCGTAGTGTTTAGGAATTAAACAATTAAAAACTACAGTCTCAGTGTTTAGGAATTAAACAATTCAATACTTATAAGGAAAGATAATAAAGATCAATGCTTCATTTCACTTGATGGAATTCAATAAGTATAGAGTAGCAAAGGTGTGCAAACATGCTTGTTCCAATGAATATAATATTTTGGATAGACATAAACGTGCTTATACAAATTAAGTGTTTCAATTCCTAAATAATAAGATTGTCTCTTTATTTCTAGCTAACAAAGCTTTACTATTCATTGCAAGCACTCATTTACAAAAAAAATATGTATAAGAAATGGTAATCTAGACCAATCATACCTTTTTTTTATGAAATTCAATTGATTTAGAGTACCAATGAGGAAAAAATGAGCTTGTTGCAATGAATATAATGTTTTATGTAGACACAAAAGTTAATTTAACTATCTTTTCGTGTAAATTTGTTCTTCTAATGAAAAATGGAGTCTTGTCATGAAAAATTGAAGAGACAATCTCATTGTTTAGGAATTAAACAATTCAATACCTTTAAGAAAAGATAATAAAGACCAAAGACTCATTTTACTTGATGGAATTCAATGGGTACAAAGTATCAAAGTTGCACAAATGTGCTTGTTCCAATGAATATAATGTTTTGTGTAGACATAAATGTGCTTATACATATCAACTGTTTCAATTCCCAAAAATTGAGCTTGTTTCTCCATTTCAAACTGACATGGCTTCTTCATTTGATGGAAGCACTCATTTACACAAAATAGGTATAACAAATGATTATTTAGACCAATCACACTAGTTTTTGATTGAATTCACTAAAGATGTACAAACAAGCTTGGTTCAATGAATATAATGTTTTGCATTGACATAAATGTTAATGTCATCATCATTTTGTGTAAATTTGAACTTCCAATGGTAAGAGAAGTGAAGTTCTCGACTTCTCCCTAGGATCTACTAGTTTGTGACACTGAGAGGGGGGTGAATCAATATCACCACAATTCGCAATTCGCAAGTAAGTGAACAACTTCAACCTCTTTTTAAAAGCAAACTCTTTCTCAAACTCGACTAAGGTAGATCTATTGCTACCTACTAATCACAATAGTCCCCAAAGTCACCTTTTAGACACCTTACCTAATAGACAATTCGGATGTTCTTGTTTAGGCCTTTATTAGGTTATGGGTTGGCTGATACTTTAACTATGTTCACAACTCAATTCAAAACACATAACATAAAGCAAATTAAGGACACATGAGATTTACGTGTTTCCATTAATGTGACGTGCGTCCACGGCGGTAGGGACTCTCCCTTACCGAGACTATCCACTATACTTGAAAAATCTAGTCACAATAGATGTCTTAATCCTCTACTCCTTTCACTATTGCAAATACTAAGTAAGTACAATACAAAGAGTGTCACTTATTGTGTCCACCCTTCTTCTAACTTGTCTTGCCTCTGTTGATTTGAAAGGTTACTTCACTGCCGCTTAGAAGTTCACCATAACGCTCTCTAACCTCTCTTGAAGAAATTTGGAAATATGTTGAGTTCTTTCTGATGCTTCACCGAATTCCTTCTCTAGGTTATCTCATATAGCTCTTGCTTTCACTGTCTCACGGTCTCACCCATCTCCTCGTCTCATAGCTTGCCTCACGTTTCTATTTTTCTGTCTAGCCCCTGTTCTACCGGATCTCTCACCGTCGACCAGATCTCTTTCTGTTGGATCTCTCACCATTGACTGAATCTCATTCTACTAGATCTCTCTTGGTTGGCCGAATTGGGTTTCTGCCCTATTCTGGTCTTATGTTGTCCAGCCCCTGTTCTGCCGGATCTCTCACCGTCAACCAGATCTCTTTCTGCCAAATCTCTCACTGTCAACCGGATCTCTCCACTGTCCCAGTCGGATCTTTCTAGTCTCACTCTGTCGCCGGATCTCTTCACTGTCCCAATTGGATCTTTCTAGTCTCACCCGTCGCCAGATCTCTTCACTGTCCCAGTCGGATCTATCTGGTCTCACGCTGTCACCGGATCTCTTCACCGTTCAGCTGGATCTCTCTTACCGTTGGTTTCTGTTTTTTCGTCCAGTCGGATTGTCTCCTTGCCGACCGCTGTTCTGCTCAAATTGTCGACTATGTGCCATTCTGCTCAAATTGCCAACTGTGTGCCATTCTACTCAAATTGCCGACTGTGTGCCGGTGGTGTCTGTTCCTCACAGGTTTCTCTTTCTTGCCGGTGGTGTTTGTTTTTCCGTCCAGCCACTATTCTGCCGTGGTGTCTCCTCGCCGACCACTGGTGTGCCGGTGGTGTCTATTCCTCACGGGTTTCTCTCTCTTACCGGTGGTATCTGTTTTTCCGTCTAGCCCTTATTCTGCCGTGCTTAATTTTCTCTCTCTTCCAATGGCTTCTCTCTTTGGTCGGCTGGTTGTCTAGGTTTTTTGTCCATTTTTCTCAATTGCCCGACTATTTTTGTTGTCTTCTAATGGCCTTTATATACTCCTCCATGACACCCTGATAGGGCTTACTTGCAACGAATTTATTGTCTTGCCCTTCCATGTGGCTTTTACGTTCTTACACACTTAAACCTAGTTGACAACAATTACAACCCATACAAGGCTGTGAGAACACAATCTCCCCCTTTGTAATTGTTAGCAACACTCATAGCAAAAACTACTATGCAGTAGTTTCAACTCCCCCTAAATATGCACTCCCCCTTTCTTAACAGTCCCCTTGTACTATTACTTCTCTCCCCCTTTGCCAACCAATTACAAATCTAAAAACTCGCAAAGTGGAGATGGAGGATTCACCTAAACTTCAGGCTTGATGAGGCATTTGCACAGATAGACTTAATTTGTACTTTTCAAATAGCTTTGTGGACAGAGGTTTAGTTAGAATATCTGAAATTTGATCTTTAGTGCCAACATACTCCAACTGAATTATACCCTATTCCATTTGATCTTTGATGAAGTGATACCAGATGTCATTATGCTTGCTCCTCGAATGTTAAACCGGATTCTTGTTAAGATTAATAACACTTTGATTATCACAAAGTACACTCACTGGTAACTTCACTTCAACACCCAAGTCTGCCAATTGTCTTAGCATCCATATCACATGTGTACATGCTGCACAAGCAGCCATATACTCAACCTCAGCTGTGCTCAAAGCAACACTATTTTGCTTTCTACTTAACCATGTAACACACTTTGAACCCAAGTAGAAGCTACAACCACTAGTTGATTTTCTATCATCTATACTTCCTGCCCAGTCTACATCAGTGTATGCTTGTAGTTTAACAGAATCCATGGCTGGATACCACAAGCCCATTTCCAGTGTTCATTTGAGGTACCTTAGAATTCTTTTCACTGCCAACACATGAGACTCCTTAGGATCAGCTTGGAATCTGCTGGCAGCGCACACAGTTTGCATTAGATCAAGCCTTGATATCGTAAGGTATAGAAGGCTCCCTATCATCTTCCTGTACTCTGTAGGGCTTGTACTTCTTCCCTCCTGATCTTTTGTTAACTTGCAGCCCATTGTCATAAGGGTACTAACAGATCTGCTATCCTCTATGCCAAGTCTTTTCAGCATCTCTTTGGCATATTTCGTTTGAGAAATAAAGATACCTTCTTCACACTACTTTATCTGTAATCCATGAAAGTACATCATTTCTCTAATCAATGAAATCTCAAATTCCTCATTCATCTTTTGTGCAAAATCTTGGCATAGCTCAGAGTGATCCCCTCCAAAGATGATGTCATCTACATATACTACGGTTATCAGCTAGCCTTTCTCAGAGTTGAACACATATAGGTTATTATCAACCGTTCCTCTTCTAAAGTTCAACCTTCTCAAGTACGAATCTAGCCTACTGTACCATGCTCTTGGAGCTTGCTTAAGACCATACAAGGCTTTCTTCAGCTTACACACATGTGTCTCATCCTCATTGATTTGTACTCCATCGGGTTGTTCAATATACACTTCTTCTTTCAGGAGCCCATTCAGAAAGGCAGATTTCACATCCATCTGATAGACTTTATACCTCTTGTGTGCTGCCAAAGCTAAGAACATTCTGATAGTTTCTAACCTTATTACTGGTGCAAAAGTTTCATCAACATCTACCCCTTCTATCTGAGTGTAGCCTTTGCAAACTAGCTTGGCCTTGTTCCTCACCACCTTGCCATCTTCATTGTGTTTATTCCTAAACACCCACTTTGTTCCTATGACATTCTTATTAGTGGGTCTTGGAACCAACTCCCATGTATCATTCTTCTCAATTTGATCCAGCTCCTCATTGATAGCTTTGACCTAGGCTTTGTCTTGAATAGCCTCTTCAACAGATTTAGGTTCAACTTGTAAGAGTAGAATAGTAGCTCCCATAATTCTTCTTCTTGTTGTAACTCCTGCTGATGGGTCACCTATGATCTGATCTCCTTGATGAGCACTGGTCCATGTTTTCTTTGTCCTTCTTCCTTACACCATCTTAGTTGCAAGAGGATCTCTTTCTTCATCTTCAGATTCACTCTTCTTCAAGTCTGAACTTACTTCTTGTTCCTTTTCTTCAGGTTGGTTTGATTCTTCATCTACATTGAAGTCATCTTCTTCTTTGTCCTCAGCTTCTCCATTCTGCATTGTTTTCCAGTTCTCATCTATTCTCACATCACTGGAAGTGATCACTTTTCCCAGCTTATGCAAGAAAACTCTGTAACCTTTTGTTTTTGCTGATTATCCCACAAAGATGCCTTCATCAGACCTAGCATTGAATTTTCCCAAGTTTTGCTCCTTGTTCTTCACAAAACATGGGTTGCCAAAGACTCTGAGATACTTGGCTATTGTCTTCTTCCCACTCTATAGCTTATATGGAGTCCTATCAGTATTGGGCCTTAGTAGAACTCTATTTAGTAGGTGCATGACTATAAATGTTGCTTCTGTCCAAAATCTTGTGTGAAGTTTGGATTCCAGCAGTAGAGTTCTTGCCATTTCAACCACAGCTCTATTCTTCCTCTCTACCACCCCGTTCTATTGAGGTGTTCTTGCTGCTACCATCTGATGGTGAATTCCATGCTTCTCAAGGTAATCTTCAAAAGCTCTATTTGTGAATTCAGTGCCTTGATCTGACCTCAATACTTTGATCTTCTTTCCACTCTCATTTTCAGCCAATCTTCTGTATCTCTTGAAGCATTTCAAAACTTCTGACTTGTGTTTAAGGTGCATGATGCAGGTCCTTCTGGAATAATCATTAACAAACAAGATGAAGTACCTTTCACCATTCAACCCTTTTGTTCTCATAGGCCCATACAAATCAGTATGTACAATGTCAAGCACTGCTTCAAAACTGAACTCTTTGGTCTTATACTGGTTTCTGACATGTTTTCCTTTAGAGCATGCTGAGCAGACATACTCCCTCTTTCTCTTGAGGTCTGGAATGTCTCTGATTGCATGAGTAGTGGTCAGCTTTCTCATTTTCTTCTATGTTAAGTGTCCCAACCTCCTATGCCAGAGTTGATTTTCTTCTTCTTTTGTAAGTAATTAGCTACTTGTCTTGTCCTCATCAATCACATATAAATTTCTAGGTGTTCTCTTCCCAGCTGCAACAGTATTGCCTTCTTTACTCTTTACCTAGCAACTTGTTTTTGTGAATATTACCTTTTGATCTTCGTTGTATAGCTGACTGACAGATGCTAAATTATATCTGAGTCTTTCAACATGTAGAAAATCTTTCAGCTTTCCTCTTCCAATCTTTACTGACCCCTGACCATTGATGTTGAGTGAATCATCATTGCCAAACTTGACTCTGCATTCTCTTGATTTGTTTAGCTTTAATAATTTACTCTTGTCTCCCATCATGTGCAAAGTGCATCCACTATCAAGGATCCACTGCTTATCCTTGCAGTTAGCTTTGAGTGCAATTTTAGCTATATTAGCCACCTCCCTTTTAGCTTTATATTCCTTTTTTTGAACTGGTTTGAAGATAGCTTTCTCCTTTTTCTCAGCTTTGACTGCACCGCTTGTTTCCACTGTGCTATTGAGTGCCTTCTCTTGCTCAGGGAGAAGTGTCATGCATCTCTTGGCATTATGGCCATCCTGCCCACACCTTTCACACTATTCCAAGTCTGCCAATATAGCAAACTTGTTCTTTGAAACCATTGGTTTGGGCTTCCACCAACAATCCTTGTCAGCGTGTCCTTGCCTTTTACAATATGTGCAAGAACTCATGACAGGTGTTCTCTTTTGAATTCTGTATTGTCTCCCTCTGTATGCAGTATCGTATCTTCTCAAGTTGGAGACATATACTGGCCTTCTCCACCAGCAGTTACTCGCCTTATGACCCCAAACTCCACAATAAAGGCAATGACCTTGAAACTACCTCTTCTTAGGTCTTATCACAGCTTGTCTTCTTCTATTCATCACTTGCTGTGTAGGCAAAGTAGCTGGCTTCTTTGCTTGTGTGACTTTCATTTCAGTCACCTTCTTCTGTTTGGTTGTAGCCCTCTACTGGTTGACTTTCTTTTCTTCCTTCTTGTTTGCCACCCTAGGTTGCTTCTTCAGATCTTCTTTATTCTCAGCTATCTTCTTCTGAGTCACAACCTTCTCTTTCAACTTCTGTGGCACATTCTTATTTTCTTTAGCCAATGTAGCCTCAGATTGCTGCACTTTCTCTACATTCTTCTCTCCTTTTTCAGAACTTGTTTCTCCTATCATTTCAAGCTTCTGCAAGTTCTCTTTGCTACTTTTGAGTTGTTGCTGAAGTCTCAGCAACTCTTTCTCCATTTCTTCAATTTTTGAAGCCCTTAAGCCAAGCTCTACTATAAAGTCTTCACATATTTTGATATGTTCTTCAAATCTTCTCTTCAAGTCAATATGCTCAGTCCTTATTTCATCGTTTTGACTTTTAGCTTCCTCAGACTTTGCTTTAACTTGTTTTATATAGGCCTTCAACCTTCTTATGGTTCTACCCCTTCTGATTATCTCCTTTGAAGCTGCTTCTAGCTCCACTTCAAGATTTGGCTCTTCTTCATCAACTTCATCTTCCTCTTCAGAGGTCGAGCTACCACCTTGTGCTGATGCCATAAAGATATACTCATCTAATGAGTCTTCATCTTCCTCCTCATCAGCTTCTTTTGTCTAACTCACATAACTCTTGAATGAGCCTCTTGTCTTCCTCTATGGGTTAGCAATCTTCTTACTGGACTTCTTTGATTTGAATGATGATCTTTTCCATCTTGAATTCTGCTCATCATCACCATCCTCATCTTCATCATCAAGTTTCACTTTGCACTGAGAAGCAAAGTGTCCAGTTTGCCCACAACGATAACATCTCAAGGACAACTGTCCTTTTCCCTTCTTAGACCCCTTTTTGAATTTCCTTGTGAAGTAAGCCAATACTTCACCTTCACTTTCTTCCTCATCATCATCATTATCCTCACTAGATGATTCTTCCTTTTCTTTTATCTTCAAGTATTTCATAACTTTGAAAGCTGCCTCCTTTGATACCTTTGACGTTGAGGAGCTCTCAATCAACTTTATTCTCATCTCATATGCAATGAGATTGCACTGAAGATCATACAGAGACATAGAATTGAGATCTTTACTCTCTTCTATGGCTGCCACCTTTGAGGCAAACCTCTCAGGCAGAATTCTCAGAATTTCTTCATAATTGATGAGTCCTTCTTGTTCTTCCCATGACTTCTCAGGTCGTTTACAGCGTCAATAACCCTAGTGAAAAACTCTTGAACTATCTCATTCTTTTGCATTCTGAGAGATTCATATCTCTCCTTGAACACTTGAAGCTTAGCCTCCTTCATTCTGCCATCACCTTCATAGACTTTCTTCAATCTGTCCCATATCTCCTTGGCAGATTTGCAGTCCATAATTTTAGCATCCTCAGCATTTGTCAATGCTGAAATGATGACATTTGAGGCCTTCCCATTTATCTCAAACTGCCTTAACTCCTCTGGGGTTGGGTCTTTACCTTCTTCCGGAGTCACAAAACCCTCTTGTACACATTTCACCACATTCATGCCCATGGTTGCAAATACCACTTGCATTCTTACTCTCCACATATGATAGTTGGTTCCGTTGAAGATTGGAACCTTCTTGCTGTAAGTGGTGCTAGTGCTAGTACCAGCTTCCATTTCTCAGTATGCTGAACAAGTCAAACTTCTAGATCCCTTCAAACTAGTACACCAAGTTGTTAAGCTTCAAACTGGTGAATCTGGCTTTAATACCAATTGAAGTTCTCGACTTTTCCCTAGGATCTACTAGTTTGTGATATTGAGAGGGGGGTGAATCAGTATCACCACAATTAACAATTCGCAAGTAAGTGAACAACTTCAACCTCTTCTTAAAAGTGAACTCTTTCTTCGACTCGGTTAAGGTAGATCTATTGCTACCTACTAATCACAATAGTCCCCAAAGTCACCTTTCAGACACCTTGCCTAATAGACAATTTTGATGTTCTTGTTTAGGCCTTCGTTAGGTTATAGGTTGGCTGATACTTTAACTGCGATCACAACTCAATTCAAAACACAGAACGTAAAGCAAATTAAGGACACACGAGATTTACGTGGTTCCGTCAACGTGACGTACATCCACGGTGGTAGGGACTCTCCCTTACCGAGACTATCCACTATACTTGAGAAATCCAGTTAGAATGGATGTCTTAATCCTCTGCTCCTTTCATTATTACAAATAGTAAGTAAGTACAATACAAAGAGTGCCACTTACTGTGTCTACCCTTCTTCTAACTTGTCTTGCCTCTATTAAATTGAAAGGCTGCTCCATTACCACTTAGAAGTTCACCGCAACACTTTCTAACCTCTCTTGAAGAAATCTGGAAATATGTTAAGTTGTTTACGATGCTTCATCAAATTCCTTCTCTAGGTTGTCTCACACAGCTCCTACTTTCACTGTCTCACGGCCTCACCCGTCTCCTTGTCTCACAGCTCGCCTCACATTTCTATTTTTCCGTCCAGCCCTTGTTCTGTCGAATCTCTCACTGTTGGTTTCTGTTTTTTCGTCTAGCCCTTGTTCTGCCGGATCTCTCACCGTCGACTGGATCTTTTTTTGCCGAATCTCTCTTGGTTGGCCGAATTAGGTTTCTGCCTTGTTCTGGTCTCATGCCGTCCAACCCTTGTTCTGCCAGATCTCTCACTGTCGACTGAATCTCTCTTAGTTGGCTGAATTGAGTTTCTGCCTTGTTCTAGTCTCACGCCGTCCAACCCTTATTCGGCCGGATCTCTCACCGTCAACCGGATCTCTCCACCGTCCTAGCCAGATCTTTCTGGTCTCACTCTGTCATTGGATCTCTTCACTGTCCCAGCCGGATCTATTTGGTCTCACGCCATCACCAGATCTCTTCACCATTCAGCCAGATCTCTCTCATCGTCGGTTTTTATTTTTTTGTCCAGCCAGATTGTCTCCTCGCCAACTGCTGTTTTGCTCAAATTGCTGACTATGTGCTGTTCTACTCAAATTACCGACTATGTGCCGGTGGTGTCTATTCCTCACGAGTTTCTCTCTCTTGTCGGTGGTATCTGTTCCTCACAAGTTTCTCTCTCTTGCCGGTGGTGTCTATTTTTCCATCCAGCCACTGTTCTGCCATGTTGTCTCCTTGCCAACCACTGGTGTGCCAGTGGTGTCTATTCCTCATGGGTTTCTCTCTCTTGCTAGTGGTATCTATTTTTCCATCCAGCCCCTGTTCTACTGTGGTGTCTGTTTTTCCGTCCAGCCCCTATTCTGCCATGGTGTCTATTTTTCCATCCAACCCCTATTTTGCCATGGTTAATTTTTCTCTCTTCCAATGGCTTCTCTCTTTGGTCGGCTGGTTGTTTAGGTTTTTTGGCCGTTTTTCTCAATTGCCCGACTATTTTTGTTGTCTTCCAATGGCCTTTATATACTCCTCCATGACACCCTGATAGGGCTTACTTGCGGTGAATTTACTGTCTTGCCCTTTCATGTGACTTTTACGTTCTTGCACACTTAAATCTAGTTGACAACAATTACAACCCATACAAGGCTGTGGGAACAACAAGAAGTCTTGTTATGAAATTCAAAGAGGCAATCTCATTGTTCAGGAATTAAACCGTTCAATACTTAAAAGGAAAGTTAATAAAGATCAATGACTCTTTTACTTGATGGAATTCAATGAGTATAAAGTACCAAAGGTGTGCAAATGTGCTTGTTCAAATGATTAAAAGGTTTTGTGTAGGCTTAAACATGCTTAGATGTATTGAGTATTTCAATTGCTAAATAATGAGTTGTCTCTTCATTGTTAACTAACAAAGCTCCTTCTTTTGTTGCAAGCACTCATTTACACAAAATATGTATAAGAAATGGTACCCTAGACCATTTTTTGATAGAATTCAATGGATTTAGTGTACCAAAGATGTACAAATGAGTTTGTTGCAATGAATATAATGTTTGTTAGGGACACAAAAGTTAATTAGAAGATCATTTTGTGTGAATGAGTTCTTGCAATGAAGGAGGGAGCTAGAAATAAAGTGATTGTCTCGTTTATGAATTGAAACACTAAATACATTTTTGAAATGGTAATGTAAATGAATCACACTTTTTTTTTTTTTATGAAATTCAAAGAATTTAGAATCTGAAAAATTTACAAACAAGCTTGTTGCAATGAATATAATGTTTTGACTAGACAAAATTGTTAATTTCATCATCATTTTTTGTAAATTTGTCCTTCCAATGATAAAAGAAGTCTTGTTATGAAAAATTGAAGATGTAGTCTCATTGCTTTAGAATTAAACTATTCAATACTAATGAGGAAAGCTAATAAAGATCAATGACTCATTTTACATGATGGAATTCAATGGGTATAGAGTACCAAAGTTGTTCAAATAGGCATGGTTATAAGGTTTTGTGTAGACACAGACATGCTTATATGTATTAAGTGTTTCAATTCCTAAATAATGAGACTAACTCTTCATTTCTAACTAACAAAGCTCCTTCTTTTGTTGCAAGCACTCATTTACACAAAATATGTATAAGAAATGGTACTCTAGACCAATCACACCATTTTTTTTTTATGGAATTCAATGGATTTAGTTACCAAAAATGTACAAATAGCCTTGTTGCAATGAATATAATGTTTGTTCTTAACACAAAAGTTAATTATGAGATCATTTTGTCTGAATGAGTCCTTGCAACAAAGGAATGAGTCTTGTTAGCTGGAAATGAAGAGATTGTCTCATTTAGGAATTGAAACACTAAATAGATATTTGAAAAGGTAATCTACACCAATCACACCTTTTTTGTTTTTTGATGAAATTTAATGAATTTAGATTACCAAAGATGTACAAAAGAGCTTGTAGCAGTGAAGATAATGTTTTGTGTAAGCACAAATGTTGATTTCATTATCATTTATTGTAAATTTGTCCTTCAAATAAAATGAGAAATGTTGTTATGGAAAATTGAACAAATAACCTCAGTATGCAAGAATTAAACCATTCAATACCTATAAGGAAAGGTGTGCAAATGTGCTTTGTTCCAATGAAAGTAATGTTTTGAGAAGACACAAACATGCTTATATGTATTGAGTGCTTCAATTCCTGCATAATGAGAACATCTCTTCATTTCTAACTAACAAAGCTTCTTCTTTCATTGCAAGCACTCATTTACACAAAATATGAATAAAAAAAGGGTAATCTAGACCAATCACACCAATTTTTGATGGAATTCAATGAATATAGAGTACCAAAAATTTACAAACAAGCTTTTTGCTATGACTATAATGTTTTTTGAAGACATAAATGTTAATTTCATTGTCATTTTGTGTAAATTTTTCTTTCCAATGATAAGAAAATTCTTGTTATGAAAAATTAGCTTAGTAATTAAACCATTCAATACTTGTAATTGATCAATGACTCATTTTACTTGATGCAATTCAATGGATTTAGTGTACCAAACGTGTACAAAGGAGCTTATTGCAATAAATATAATGTTTATTGTGGACGTGAAAGTTAATTTTGATATCATTTTGTGTGAATGAGTCCTTGCAATGAAGGAAGGAGCCTTGTTAGCTAGAAATGAAGTGATGGTCTCATTCGGGAATTAAAAACACTCAATACATATTTTAAAAGGTAATCTAGACCAAATACACCTTTTTTTTTTAAATGAAATTCAATGAATTTAATGTACTAAAGATGTACAAATGTTAATTTTGCCATCATTTTGTGCAAATTTGTCCTTCCAATGAAAACGAGTCTTGCTATGAAAAATTGAAGAGGCTATTTCATTGTTCAAGAGTTAAACCACTTAGTACCTGTAAGGAAAGCTAATAAACATCAATGACTCATTTTACTTGATAGAATTCAATAAGTATAGAAGGTGTGCAAATGTGCTTATTTCAATGATTATATTATTTTGTCTAGACAAAAACAGGCTTCTATGTATCAAGATTTTCAATTCTTGAATAATGAGACCGTCCCTTCATTTCTAACTAACAAAGCTCCTTCTTTCATTAGAAGCACTCATTTACACAAAATGCGCATAAGAAATGTTAATCTACACAAGTCACACCAATTTTTGTTGGAATTTAATGGATTTAGTGTGCCAAATATGTACAAACAAGCTTGTTACATTGAATATAATGTTTATTGTTGACACAAAAGTCAATTACAAGATCAATTTGGGTGAATGAGTTCTTACAATGAAGGAACAATTTTTGTTTGCTAGAAATGAAGAGATGGTCTCATTTAGGAATTGAAAAGCTCAAAACATATTTGAAAGGTAATCTAGGCCAATCAAACCTTTTTTTGATGAAATTTAATGGATTTAAAGTATAAAGATGTACAAACAAGCTTGTTGTAATGAATATAATGTTTTATGTAGACATTAATGGTAATTTCACCATCATTTTGTGTAAATTTGCCCTTCCAATGAAAGGAGAAGTCTTGTGATAAAAATCGAAGTGATAGTCTCATTATTTAGGTAGTAAACCATTCAATATACCTATAATAAATTTTAATAAAGGTCAACGATGCATTTTTCTTGATTGAATTCAATGGGTACAAAGTATCAAAGGTGTACAAACTTGCTTGTTCTAATACAAAAGTAAATTTCACCATTATTTTGTCAAAATGATTCCTTGCAACAAAGATAAGAGCCTTGTCAGTTAGAAATAAAAAGATAGTCTCATTATTTAGGAATATAATGAGATAGAGGAAAAGGTCAAAGTGTTATTTTACTCTTATAGAAATACCTTAAAAGGAAAATATTTTTTTGTGATCTTTAATCAAGGACAACAAAAACTTTGGCATCAAAGGTATAAAAAATATATTATAGAAATGGGTATTGTTGATATTTTTAGTTATATTCAAAATATTTATAATATTCAACGAAAATCTTTTCCTAATTTTTTGGCAACAAAAAACTACCTAATCCTTGAAAATACTTACCAAGAGTATTTAACCAAAAAGGGCAAAAGGGTTAACAATATTTACCCTCTTGCTTTAAATCTTTCTTTAAAATTTGAGGAAAGTGAGGTTATATATATGCCTTATAAGGCCAAAGCTATGACTGGTGTTGTAATATAATAAAACAATTGTACTAATTTATATCTTAATTGGTGGACTCTCAATTGATTAGAAGAAAGGAAAAACTCGAAGAAATATTTCACAAATGGAACTATATTCCTAAGCCTCTAGTTAAATTGGAAATAAAAAAAAAGGTTTTATTTAAATCCCTATCCTCTAAAGATATTAACTATAATATGACCAATAGTTGTTCTAAAAAAATAGAACTAGTGGAGGAAATAGTTAAATAGCTTAAAATCCTAGGTTTATTAGATAAAGAAGCTATTGTTCTGGAAAAAGAAAATTAGATTAAATATGACAATAAAGGTGAAAATATCAAAGAAGACTTAAAAGAGTTAGATCAACTTCAACAAATGTTCTTATTTGAACAATAATCATTTGAGAGTAGTCCTTCTCATACGAAGGAACCTCTTTCTATTAATAAAATAACCTTTAATAAGGTTCCGACTATGTTATGCTATCCAAGATCAATACATGTTGAGCTCTTATTGGAAGAATGATTAGAGTGTAATTATGTTCAATATGATGGTAGTAATATAGTTGAATGGATTCTTGATGGTGTGACTAAGCATCAAATTATAATTTTGTTGCATTACATGATGATGTTTGTAACTGCTGCCAAAACAAAGAGTAATTCTAACCCTCATTTTGTTAAAATCATAACAAGTGGGTTTACTAAATAACTTAAAGGCTGGAGGAATTTTTATATATCTAAAAGGTAAAAAAATCAAATTTTTTCTGCTACAAAACCAAAAGCAACAATACTAATCTCTGATTGTGTTAATACACTAATTTATACAATCACCAATCATTTTATTAGGACTACCATTTTGTTAATGGATAAGACTTATGAATAACTCATTAATTTGAGATGTCCATTTTAAGTAGTATAAAGATGTATTTCTCTATAAGGGATTTACTTAAGAAGATAGTCAAAGTATCTTCTAGAAAGAAAAATTTCTCTTTAGGGTACCTACCCTATTTGTTGAGAGAGTAAAAACTAGGCTTAAAGCCAATCATTCTACAATAATTGATTATAATTACTGCACATATGGTGAACTAGTTGTTGAAGCAGTCACTAAAGGAATTAAACTCTGAAATTAAACTATATAAGTAGTTACAAAATGAGAAATCTCAAGGTAAGAGGGTTTTAGGTAGTTTTTGCAAGCAAATGGATTATCCATGCCTAAGATATCCCAATAATCCAAAAATGAAAGGTTATCAACCTTATTTGAAATGAAAATATTCTTATGAGAAGAAAGGAATAGAGCAAAGAAAATGCCTATAAAGCCAAAACCAAAGAAAACCATTGTTTGCTATAAATGTGGCAAAATAGGGCATTATTCAAATAAGTGCGAAACAAAGCAAAAAATTTAAGAGTTAACTCTCGATGAAGGTCTTAAAAAAATCCTTAATGCACAACTTCTTAGTAAAAGTGATTCTAATGAATCAAATTTAGAAATTGAAGTTCTTGAAGAAGATAATTCTTTGAGTCTGATTTGGACACTAGCCATAAAGGAAAATGTGATCCCTACCAAGCTATATGTAAAAATAATGGCTTATTAGTCTTAACAAAAGTAAATAACATCATTTTGGATCTTATTGGAAAAATTCCAAATCCCAAAGACAAATGAGAACAACTAGAAAAATGTTTACATCTAACAAAAGAACATATGCTAGTTTTAGCCAACAAAATGTTGAAATAGAAGAAAGTTATAGTATAAAAACAATCATATATAGGATAAAAGAAAGCACTTCTAGCAAAAAAACTAAAAAGGAACCAACAATTATGGAGGTTAAAGTTGACATTAAAGGATTAAAAATTGAGCTTAGAAAATTAAAACATAAGATTATTATCCTAGAGACTATTACTAAAGACAAAGAAGAAAGTGCCCTAGATCTACCAAACACTTCGTAGAAAGAAGACGAGTTAGAAACTCTTCAATATGTTTATCTTATTAATAGGGTTATGGGTAATAATAAGAATGTTATGCCCTTTAGATTAAAAAAAATACTCTTTCTAAATTTCAAAAAATTATGAACAAAATATTTAATGCTTATTTAGCATTTGCTCTTGTTTATATTGATAATGTATTAATTTTTTCTAATACCATTAAACAACATTTTAAGCACTTAAATTTTTTCTTAAATATCATGAAATGGGTAGGTTTAGTTGCTTCTTCTAAAAAAATGAAGTTATTTCAAACCAAGATTTTCTTCCTTGGTCACCTCATTGAAAATGGAATTATCATGCCCATAAATCAAGCAATTGAGTTGCCTCTAAATTTCCTGATGAAATTAGGGATAATCAATAGTTGCATTTTCTTTCAAAATTTTATAAAGAGTTAGCTTCTGATGATAAACACTTATTTGAAAGGCTTAAAAGGAATCCTTTAAATTGGATGGATGACCATAACTTTCTTATTATTACAACAAAAATACAATAAGTTCAATCAACAATGAATTCTTTAATATGTGTAGAAATCCCTATTGCTTTTTGGAGTAAGAATAAACATATTATGGAATTACCTTATGAGTTGACTTTTAATGATGTCAAATTCTTACCAAAGCTAGGCCCATTTCTTTGAGGCCCAATGATTTAGAAATTTGTAAAACAAAAATTACTAAACTCTCAAAGAAAGGGCTTATTAGAAAAAGTAATAGCCCCTAGAGTTGTCTTACATTTTATGTGGAAAATGTAGCTAAATTGGAATAAGAATTTCCAAGAGTGGTAATTAATTACAAACCTTTAAATAAGGTTTTACCTTAGATTAGGCACCCAATACCTAATAAAAAGGATTTACTAAACCAACTATATGAAGCCAAAATCTTTTCAAATTTTGATATGAAATTTGGTTATTGGCAAATCCAATTTGCATAAGGAATTAAACCAAAGAAAGATTGTTAGGAAGAAATGAAGTGATTGTTTCATTCTTTTAGAATTAAACCACTCAATACCTATAAGAAAGGATAATCATATTCAATTACTCTTTTATTTGATAAAAATCAATGGATTAATATTGTGAATGTCATAAGGTAGCTATTATAGTGACTAATATAATGTTTAGTGCATACACAAATGATAATTTTGTGATCAATTTGTGTGAATGAGACCTTACAACTAATTGAGAAAACTTACTAACAAGAAATGAAGTGGCAATTTCATTATTCTAGAATTGAACCATTCAATACCTACAAGAAAGGATGATCACAATCAATGACTCCTTTGTTTGACAAAGTTCAATGGATTTAGAGTGCCAAAGTCATAAGGTTGTTACTATTGTAAGTAATATAAAGTTTAGTGCATACACCAATGTTAATTTTATGATTTATGAATGAGTCCTTGCAACTAAGAGAGAAAGCTTGTTAACAAGAGATGAAGCAATAACTTCTTCTTGAATTCAACCATTCAATACTTACAAGAAAGGATAATTATGATGAATGACTCCTTTATTTGAAAGAATTCAATGGATTCAAAGTGTCATAGTTGAAGGTTATTAATGTTATGATAAATATAATGTTTGGCACATACAATAAACCCAAGATCCTATTTCACATTAACAAAAATACAAATTCATCCATGTTGGGATAACATTAAAACTTGCTACCCTATTAGGTTTAAACAACTCAGTAATTATCTATATATGTGATAAGTAGCACAATCATTTTCATGACTCCTTATGAGGAGTAGTTGAATCAAGTTTAAGTGATGGACTTATTTGGTTCTAATGTTTTCCAAACTCTACAATGTCATATTCAGACTTGGAATTGTGATATTCATAACATTTAGAAGGAGTCTTGTTAGTTAGAAATGAAGAGATGGTCTTGCTATTCAAGAATTGAAACACATAATACATTTAAAAATAGGTAATCTAGACCAACCGTACCTTTTTTTGATGGAATTCAATGGATTTAAAGCATAAAAGATGTACAAATGAGTTTGTTGAAATGAATATAATATTCATTGCTAACATAAAAGTTAATTATGAGATCATTTTATGTGAATGAGTCCTTACAATAAGAAGAGAAGCTTTGTTATTAAAAAATAAACTGATGGTCTCATTGTTCAGAAATTAAACCATTCAATACCTGTGGGGAAAGCCAATAAATATCAATTACTCATTTACTAGATGGAATTCAATGGGTTCAGAGTATTAAAAGTTTACAAACATACTTGTTTCGATGAATACAATGTTTATGTAGATATTAAAGTTAATTTCATCATCATTTTGTGTAAACAAGTCTTTGCAATGAAGGAAGGAGCCTTGTTAGCTAGAGATGAAGAGATTGTCTCATTATTTAAGAATCAAAACACTTAATATGTTTAAGAAAAATGTAATCAACACCAATCACACCTTTTTCTTGATGAATTTCAAAGGATTTAAAGCACCAAAGATGTACAAACATGCTTCATCCAATGAATATAATGCTCTTATGTAGACACAAAATTTAATTTCTCCATCATTTTGTGTAAGTGGGTCCTTGAAATAAAAGAAGGAGCCTTGTTAGCTAGAAATGAAGAATATGTGTCATTTTTTAGGAATTGAGACACTAAATATGTATAACAAAAGCTAATCAAGGCCTCACACCATTTTTTGACAAAATTCAGTGGAATTAAGCATCGAAGATGTACAAACAAGCTTGTTATAATGAATATAATGGGTGTTGTTGACACAAAAATTAATTATAAGATCCTTTTGTGTGAATGATTCATTACAATGAAATGAGATTCATTGTTAGTTAGAAATGAGGAGACAATGTCATTATTTAGGAACTGAGACACTCAATTTGTATAATAAAAGCTAATCAAGACCTCTCACACCTTTTTTGATGAAATTTAATGGATATAAAGTACCAAAGATGTACAAATAAGCTTGTTGAAATAAATATAATGGGTGTTGTTGACATAAAAGTTAATTATGAGATCCTTTTGCTAGAATGAGTCCTTGTAACCAAAAGAGATGCCTTGTTATCAAAAAATGAAGAGACAGTCTCATTGCTAGAGATTTAACCATTCAATACCTATAAGAAAAGCTAATCAAGATTAATGACACAATTGCTCAATGGAATTCAATGGATATAAGTACCAATGACATATAAATATGCTTGTTCCATTGAATAGAATGTTTTGTGTAGACAAAAAAGTTAATTTTGCCATAATTTTGCTTAAACAAGTCCATACAATGAAGGAAGAAGGCATGTTAGCTAGAAATGAAGGGATGATCTTTTCAATAGGTATAAGAAAAGCTAATTGAGATCAATCAAAGCATTATTTGATGGAATTCAATGGATTTAGAGTTCCAAAGATGTGTAAATGAGCCTTTTGTAATGAAAATAATGTTTTAATTGGCATAAATGTAAATTTTAAGATCCTTTTGTGTGAAAGAGTTGTAATGAAAAAAGAAGCCTTATTATGAAAAAATTAAGTGGATCTAATTGTTTGATAACTAAACCATTCAATACTTGTAAGGAAAAAAAAATCAAGATCAATGACTCATTTACTTGATGGAATTCAATGGATTAAGAGTACTAAGGGTGTGCAAACATGCTTGTTCTAATCAATATAATATTTTATGTTGGCGCTAAAGTTAATTTTACCATCATTTTATGTAAATGAGTCCTTTTAATGAATGAGGGAGCCTTGTTAGCTAGAAAAAAAGTGAAGGTTTCATTATTCAAGAATTGAAACATTAAATAGCTATAAGAAAGCTAATCAAGATCAAACTAACCTTTATTTCAACGGATTCAATGGGTTAAAGTTCCAAAGTTGTACAAATGAGCTTCTTACAAACAATATAATGTTTACTATTGACACAAAAGTTAATTATGAGATCATTTTGTGTAAATGAGTCCTTGTAATGAAAGATAAATCTTCATGAAAAAATTGAAGGGATGGCCTTACTATTTAAGATTAAACCATTTAATTCCTATAAAGAAAGCTAATCAAGATTAATGACTCATTTGCTTGGGGGAATTCAATGAATTCAAAGCATCAAAGACATAATGTGTTTGTTCCAATGAATAGAATGTTCTGTGTAGACACAAAAGTGAATTCACCATCATTTTGGGTAAATAAATCCTTGCAATGAAGGAAGGAGCCTTGTTAGCTAGAAATGAAAATAATGTCTTATTACCCAAGATTTCAAACTTTCAATAGGTATAAGAAAAGTTAATTGAAAATAATCAAAGCTTTGTTTGATGGAATTCAATGGATTTACTGTACCAAAGATATGCAAACAAGCTTGTTGTAAAGAATTTAATGTTTCTTGTTAACACAAAAGTTCATTATGAGATCATTTTGTTGAATAAGTACTTGCAACCAAAAAAAGAAGCTTTGTTATCAAAAAATGGAGAGGTAGTCTCATTGTTTGAGAATTAAACCATTTAATATTTGCAAAGAAAGTTAATTAAGATCAATGACTCATTTACTTAACGGAATTCAATAGGTTCAGAGTACCAAAGGCGTGTAAAAGTGTCTATTCCAATGAATAAAATGTTTTGTGTAAACAAAATTGTTAATTTCACTATCATTTTGTGTAAATGAGTCCTTACAATGATGGAAGGAGCCTTATTGGCTAGAAATGAAGAGACCATCTCATTATTTTGGAATTAAAACACACAATACACATAAATAAAAGGTAATCTAGACCAATTAGACTGTTTTTATTGATGGAATTCAATGGATTTAGAGTACCAAAGTTGTACAAACAAGATTCTTGCAAAAAAAATTTATTGTTTATTGTAGAAAGAAAAGTTTATTATAAGAAAATGTAATCTAAACCAATTAGACTTGCTTTTGATGGAATTCAATGGATTTAGAATACCAAAGTTGTACAAATAAGCTTGCAACAAAGAATATAATGTTTACTATTGACATTATTGTTAATTACAAGATCATTTTGTGTGAATGAGTTATTAGAAAATAAGAGATAGTCTCATTATTTGAGAATTAAACTATTCAACACCAATGTTAAGCAATTCAAACATAGAATACACAATTTTCAAACACATAATACAGAAGACACAATAAAGCTTAGGAGAAAAAGGACTTACATGAATATAGCTTTCATTAAATGACACTACAAGCTCACAAATTGTTTAGGAGTAAGTTTACAAATGAGGAAAAAAAGTTATGCCTTCTCCATGGGATACTTCTATTTGTCTTTAAAGTCTATGATAACAAGCAAATACATGATAAATGTTTTCTTTATAAAGTATGAAGTATCTTTATAAAAGTAGATTTTATAAAGTGGCTTTATACAATGGCTTTATAAAAGCATTTTGTCCATTTTGTCCCCTTTACAACTCATACAGATCTTTTGAGTTTCGCATAATATCATCTTGTTGAGTGAGTTGATTGGAATCTTTTGCTTGACTACTTTCTGGTTGGTCATTATTAGATTGTATAAATACTAGCCATCATCTCAATTAGCTGTTTCTTTAGCACACTCTCGACCAGTGCTTTAAGCATTTAAGCTGGAGTCTTGACTATTGGAGGAGTGGGTCTTACAATGTTGATTTCTAAATTAATAACTCCTTTAGTTGCATAAACCCCTTTGCTAAAATAGTCAAATTTTTCCCTTCATCAAATGTTAATCCTTCAAACAAGCCATGGTACATGCTAAGTACTTTGTCCCAGGATATTAACCTATTTTGAAATGATGTTATAGTCCCATTTGATGATCCATGAAACATGATACTAGATAGCAAAATTTAAGATTTTATTCCTCAAGTTAGGATTCTTTTCACAAAATTATTCATAAATAGCATTTACTCTAAATGGGAGTGTAACAAGATGTAATCCCCATTTGAGTAACCATATTCTAAACTAATTGGGAAATTTAACCTTATCATAAGGAGATTAATATGAAGAAACCCACTAGATTTCTTTTGTAGGATTTTGTAGAATAAAGATCTCTCCTATGCTTTAATATAGTTAAAATAATTGAAGGATTTAACCTTCCATTAGTTTTTTAATTCTTTATAGGCTAGCAAATCACTTTGCCATTCATTTGTCTAGAAAGATGATCCTTTTGATTTTAAATTTTGCATATGCCCAATCTTTGGTAGATCCATAACTAGCGCCTCATTCAATTGGTTCAATGATCACTAGTCTTGTCTCAAAAACAATCTGCTGATAATAATAGTAATCTTTCATGGTGGTTTGAGGATACATGTTATCTTTTAAATAGAATCTTGCAACCTTATAAGGTAGAAGTTGAGCATAGTTTAGGTTCAATTGGACACAAGAAATTGATATAAACTTTGGGATAAAAGAATATGTAAGCTCTTTATTCCTTATTTAGTTGTCGCTCATAAGCATCATTTGCTAAAGGATTTAATTCCCTATTATTTTGACTTGATGAAGTAGAAGCATCCTTAGCCAGTGAAATAATTGACTTTGATGGGGACATTGGCCCTTGTAGCATAGCATAGGCCTTTCCTCATGAAGTGGTGCTTGGTAAAAATTCATGAGTTAGAAAGTCAAGAAAAGAATTTGTAAATATCAAAATTAAAGGCTAATAATATTCCCTACCATCTAGCAAAGATTTGCTTTGAGGTTATATTTTTGACATCTTTTAGTAGAACGTCTTTAGTAGCTTTACAATCAATTCTAATAAGAAATTTTTGATTTAATAAATTTCCTTCAAACTTTTGAATGCACAATACTATAGCAAAAATTTCTGTCTTATTGTAGATTAATTAACTCTAGCTTCCTTTTAAATCCTAAAAGTAAAGCATAACAACCTTTCTTTGTGCTGAATCTTTTGTTTTAGTATTTCATGATATCCTTGGTCAGATTTTAATGGCATCTGGATGGGGAACAATTAAACATGGAAGTTCTTTAGCCTTTTGTTTTATTTTCTTAACTACTTATGTATGAATGTGTGTCAATTCAGGTGGATTCTTTCTAAGTCTTTCAAATAAAGGTTTAGCATCATAAGCTAATTCTTTGTAAAAATCTAACATATAATGTAGGCTTCCTAGAAATCTTTGCATGATTTTTGTCTCTAATTTCATTAAGAAATTTTAAAGCAAATTCAATTGCTTGATCTATTTGAATTACATTGCCATTTTTGATGAGGTGGCCAAGAAATGTAATCTTGGTTTGGAATAACCTAGTTTTTCTAGTAGAAGTTGAAAGGAGAAGGCTTATCATCTAGGGGTTGCTATTCTGAGGAGAGAATATGTTGTAATTGATTTATGTAATCTCAACTTATGAATAAGTCTTTGCAACTAAAGGAGAAAACTTGTTAGCAAGAAATGAACAAATGGTTACATTCTTTTAGAATTGAACCATTCAATACCTACAAGAAGAGAAAAATCAAGATTAATCACTTCTTTGTTTGATGGAATTCCATGGATTTTCAAGGCCAAAGTCATAAGGTTATTGTTATTGCAATTAATATAACCTTTGGTGTATACATCAATGTTGCAATTAATATAATTATTTCTTTTAATTGTCTTATTTCTCCTTTTAATTCATTTATTTCAACTTTAAGCTTTGGTATAAAGGGTTCTTTAGAAGTAGAATTAGAAATATATCCTTTTACTCTATGAATCACTATTTTAAGGTTATAACCCTATTTTGGAAATATTCTAGATCCAAAATCATAGTATCTTCTTTTGTTAAGATTAATAAGCATTTGCTTTTCTTTAAAACCTTATAATAACCACATTCTCCCTTACTCAAAATCAAAAGTGTGATCATCTAGAATGTCTAATTCTATGTCTTTTTGATTTGAATCATTATCAAATAAGAAAATAGTCAATAATGACCTTTGATGGCCTTTATAAATAAAGAGTTCTTAATTTTGTGTAAATGAACCCTTGTAATGAAGGAAGGAGCCTTGTTAGCTAGAAATGAAGAGAAAGTATCATTAGTTAGGAATTGCAACATTAAATAGCTATAAAAAAAGCTATTCAAGATCAAACTAACCATTGCTTCAAAGAATTCAATAGGTCTACAGTACCAATGTTGTATAAAGGAGCTTGTTGAAAAAAATATAATGTTTACTATTGACATAAAAGTTAATTTCTTAAACATTTTGTGTGAATGAATTTTTGCAACAAAAGAGAAGTCTTGTTATCAAAAAATGAAGAGACTATCTCATTATTTGGGAATTAAACCATTTAATACCTATAAAGAAAGTTAATGAAGATTAATGACTCATTTGCTTCATGTAATTTAATGGATTTATAATATTAAAAAGGTATATATGTGCTTGTTCCAATGAATAAAATCTCTTGTGTAGACACAAAAGTGAATTTCACCATTATTTTAAGTAAATGACTCTTTGCAATGAAGGAAGGTGCCTTGATAGGTAGAAATAAGGAGGTCACTCAAGATTTCAAACCTTTAATATGTATATGAAAGGCTAGTTGACATCAATCAAAGTTTTATTTGATGGAATTCAATGGATTTAGGGAACCAAAGTGTTGTTCTCACAGCCTTATATGGGTTGTAATTGTTGTCAACTAGGTTTACGAGTGCAAGAAAGTAAACCCACATGGAAGGGCAAAAAGGTAAAACCACACGGAAGGGCAAGAACGTAAAATCGCCGCGTAAACCCTATTAGGGTTTCATGGAGTAGAGTATATAATGGTCTTGGAAGACAAAGAACAGTGTGCGTCGGCAATATTGAGCATTCAGCAAAACTTAGACAACCGACCAACCAAAGAGAACACCAAACCCTACACGGGAGAACACCACCGGTAAGGACGAAGAGAGTGAACAGTGCCGTCGAGTGAACAGTAACCGCACAGTGAAGCCGTTGGACGAAGAGAGAGAAAATGCCTGGAAGAGAGAGAAAGGACGTCGTTGGAGATAGGAGAGAAACGGACATAACAGCGAGACGGTCGGTGAGGAGACAGCAAGGCACACAGCAACCTTACACCATCGGTAGAAAAGAGAGACGATCGAAGTAGCTGGTGAAGGGGGCGATGGCAGAACGATACAGAAGAGAGAGAGAACCATTGGCAAAAACAGAACCACCGAGAGAGAGAAAGAGTTGACAGGAAGGAGAGAAAAAGAAACCTGACGGCCAGAATAGAGGAGTCGATGGGAAGGAGAGAAAGAAAACACAATTCGGCCAACCAAGTGAGCCGACGGCAGAACAAGGGAAGAGAGAGAAAAGAAGGAGAAAAATCATACACGGCCAAATCGGAGACCGTCAGCAGGAAGAAGAGTGACGGCTAGACAGGGCTGGATGGCAGGACGAAGAAAAGCAGACCATCGGCATAAAAGGAAGGAAATCCGGCCAAGTGGGTGAACGGAAAAGAGAAATCCAGTGAAGAGAGAGAAATCCGACGAAGAGAGAGAAATCCGGCGAGGAGAGAGAAATTCGGCGAGAAGAGAGAGAAATTCGACGGTAGGAGAGAGAAGTTCGGCTGGACGGTGAGAGAGAAACGGACAGGCAAGCCGTGAGACAGTAAGATTGTGAGACAAGGAGATGAGTGAGACAGTGAGACGGTGAAAGTAGGAATTTTGTGAAACAACGTAGAAAAGAAATTCGGCGAAGCACATAAAGAACTCAACGTATTTCCAGATTTCTTCAAGAGAGGTTAAAGAGCGTTGCGGTGAACTTCTAAGTGGCAGTGGAGCAGCCTTTCAATTCAACAGAGGCAAGACAAGCTAGAAGAAGGGTAGACACAATAAGTGACACTCTTTGTATTGTACTTGCTTAGTAATTGCAATAGTGAAAGGAGCAGAGAATTAAAGACATCCATTGTAACCTGAATTCTCAAGTATAGTGGATAGTCTCGGTAAGGGAGAGTCCCTACCACCGTGGATGTACGTCACGTTGACGGAACCATGTAAATCTCATGTGTCCTTAATTTACTTTACATTCTGTGTTTTGAATTGACTTGTGAATGCAGCTAAAGTATTAGCCAACCCATAACCTAACAAAGACCTAAACAAGAACATCCGTATTGTCTGCTAGGTAAGGTGTCTGAAAGGTGACTTTGGGGACTATTGTGATTAGTAGGTAGCAATAGATCTACCTTAGTCGAGTCTGAGAAAGAGTTTGCTTTTAAGAAGAGGTTAAAGTTGTTCACTTACCTACGAATTGCGAATTGTCGTGATACTGATTCACCCCCCTCTTAATATCATGAACTAGTAGATCTTAGGGAGAAGTCGGGAACTTTACAAAGATGTGCAAATGAGCTTGTTGCAAAGAATATAATGTTTCCTATCAACATAAAAGTTAATTATGAGATCATTTTGTGTGAATGAATACTTGCAACAAAAAGAAAAGCCTTATTATCAAAATATGAAAAGGCAATCTCATTGTTTGAGAATTAAACCATTAAATATTTGTAAGCATAGCTAACAAAGATCAATGACTCATTTACCCGATTGAATTCAATAGGTTTAAAGTTCCAAAGGTATGAAAACATGCCTGTTTCAATGACTATAATGTTTTTTCTTGATGCAAAAGTTTATTTCACTATCATTTTGTGTAATGAGTCCTTATAACAAAGGAAGGAGCTTTGTTGGCTAGAGATGAAGAGACAATCTCATTATTTAGGAATTAAGACACTTAATACATATAAGGAAAGGTAACCTAGACCAATGAGACCTATTTTTGATGGAATTCAAAGGATTTAGAGTATGAAATTTGTAAAAATGATCTCATTGAAAAGAATATAAAGTTAATTGTTGTCATAAAAGCTAATTACAAGATATTTTGTGCAAATGAGCCTTTTCAAATGAAAGAGAAGTCTTGTTATCAAAAAGTAAAGAGATAGTCTCATTATTTGAGAATTAAATCATTTAACACATATTAGGAAAGCTAATCAGAATCAATGACTTATTTACTTGTTGGAATTTAATGAATTCTGAATACTAAAAGCTTAAAGACATGCTAACTTCAATGAATAGAATGTTTAATGTAGACACAAAAGTCAATTTCGCTATCATTTTGTGTAAATGAGTCTTTATAGCAAAGGAAGGAGCCTTGTTATTTAAAAATGAAGAGATGATCTCATTATTCTTGAATTTAGACATAAAAATGTATAAAAAAAAAACTAAATAAGACCACTAAATTTTTTTTAATATAAAATTCAATGGATTTAGAGTACCAAACATGTAGAAATTAGGTTCTTGCAATGAATACAATGTTTAAAGTTGACATAAAAGTTAATCACAAGATCATTTTGTGTGAGTTCTTGCAACAAAAAAAGTGAAGCCTTCGTAAAAAAAAATGAAAAGGTAGTCTTATTGTTCAAGAATTAAACCATTCATTTCTTGTAAGGAAAGCAAATCAAGATCAATGCCTCTTGTTATAAAAAATTGAAGAGATAATCTCATTATTTAGGAATTAAACATTTGATACCTATAAAGAAAGTTAATCAAAATTAAAGACTCATTTTGCTTGATGGAATTCAATGGATTCATAATATCAAAGATGTACATATGTGCATGTTCCAATGAATAGAATGTTTTGTACAAAAAAAAAAAAAAATAAATTTCGCCATCATTTTGGATAAATAATCTTTAAAACAGTGGAAGGAGCCTTGTTAGGTAGAAATGAAGTGAAAGTCTCATTATTTAAGATTTCAAACCTTTAATATGTACAAGAAAAGGTCATCAAGATCAATCAAAGTTTTGTTTGATGGAATTTAATGGATTTAGACAACTAAAGATGTGCAAATGAGTTTGTTACAAAAATAAAAGGAAAAGGAAGAATGCCTTAATTTATTCAAAAGGTTTATAAACTTCAAAGAAAATCTTTTCCCAATTTTTCAGTCCCTAGTAAGTGTTGAGCTCTTGAAAATGCTTATCAAGAATATTTGGAAAAATGGGTAAAAGTGTTAGTAGCATTCATCCTCCACCCTTAAATCTCTCTAATAAAATTGATGATAAGGAGATTCTTACTTCACCTTATAAGGTTGAAGCAACCACTAGTGCTGTCATACAACAAGATAATTATAGTAATCTTTATCTTCAATTTGTTGGATCTTAGATTATGTGCATTGAGCAAATGATAAAGAAAATATCTTAAAATAAGAATGTTATTCCCAAACCTTTGGTTAAACCAAATGTAGAAAAAAAGGTTTTGTTTAAACCTTTTTCATTAGAAGAAATAAATTACAAAATGGCATAAAAATGTTTTGCTAAAGTAAAATTGGTAGGTAAAATCTTCAAAAGACTTAAAGGTATGAAATTAAAAGAAAAAGAAGCCATAATGCAAGAAAAAGGGCAACATATTAAATTTGAAAGTCTGATAGAAGATTATATAGATCAATTACAAAATATGTTCTTATTAGAATAGCAACCTCTGAAGAATGAACCTTCTCCTTCTTATACAAAGGAACCTTTTGATATTAACAAAATGACGTTTAATAAGGCTCATACAAAATTATATTATCCAAAACCAATACTTGTTCATCTTGTATTAAAAGAACAAGTTCATTATAGCTATGTTTAATATGATTGCAGTAGTATAATGGAATAGAATCTAGAAGGTTAAATAAAACATCAAATTCTCTTACTATTGCATTATATGATAATGTTTACAATTGTTGCTAAAACAAAAAGTAATTTTGACCTTAAGATTGCAAAAATAATTACAAGTAGATTTACTAGACAACTTAAAGGTTAGTTGGATTTTTATTTGTCCAAGGAGGCAAAATAACAAATATTTTCTAAAATTAAGACTAAATCTAAAGAATTTCTTTTTGATTATGTTAATATACTTATTTATACTATTACCAATCATTTTATTAGTATTGCCACTTTACTAATTGATAAGACTTATGAGCAACTCATTAATTTGAGATACTCTAACTTATCACATTTTAAGTGGCATAAAGATGTATTCTTCTCTAGAGTCTTTACTTAAGAAGACAACTATAATATTTTTTGGAATGAAAAATTTCTTTTACCTACCATATTCGTAAAAAGGGTTAAGACTTGATTAAAATCTAATAATGTTGGAACTATTAATTATAATCAATATACTCATAGAGGATTAGCTACTAAAGTAGTAGTAAAGGAGTTAAACTTTGTAATGAAATGAAATTGCATAAGTAATTGCAAAATAAAAAAGCTGGAGGTAAGAAAGCTTTAGAAAGCTTTTATGAGTAGATGGGTTATTCACCCATTAAATATCCTACAAAACAAAAGAGTAGGAGTTATCACTCTAATAATAAGAAAAAACAATTTTGTACAAAAGAAAAGGCCCCCATAAGGTCTAAGAAGCAAAAAATAAAAGAAAAAGGAAAAAATGCCTTAACTTAAAAAGATTATTGTTTGTTATAAGTAAGGAAAAATAAGGCACTATACTAATAAGTGCAAAACAAAGCAAAATCTTCAAGAATTAGCTATCAATGAAATTCTTAAAAGATGATATTAATGCATATTTTCTTATAAAAAAAAATAAAAGTACTTAAAGAAGATATTTTTTCCTCAACTTTTTATTTTGATGAAGCAAGTTATAATGGTCAATGTAACCATTACAAAGCATTGTGTATACAAAATGACTTGTTAGTCTTAACAAAAGAAGATAGTATGATTTTGGATCTTCTTGATAAAATTCTAGATCCTAAAGAAAAACATAAGCAATTACAAAAATATTTACATCTAGCTAAAATTCAAAATAAAGAATCTACTATTAAGGTTATGCAACACAAGAAAATTATAGTTTGAATACTATTATACAATGTATAAAAGGTAGTTCTCCAAAGTTATGGAGGGAAGAACAATCTATTAAAGAGCTTAAAGATGAAATTCATACCGTGAGATAGAAAAAAATGAATTAAAAGAAAGAATTTTAATTTTGGAAACTCTACTTGATAAGGAAGAAACGTCTTCAATGCTTCCAGAAACTTCCTTAAAGGAATATGTGAATATTAAAAGTTTTCAATATATTGAACTTGTTGATAAAGTTATTATCCATAAATGGCATACAAATATTATAGTTATTGTTAATAAAGAATAAATTTTATTTGTTATCACCTTAATTAGTGCTGGTGCTAAAATGGATTGTATTAATGAGGGTATAGTACCTTTAAAATACTTTCCAAAACAACAAAAGTGTTAAGCATTACTGATAAAAATAAACTTGTTATTAGTTGCAAGTTATCTGAAATTGCTATTTCTAATGAAGGAATTTGTCTTGAAATGCCTTTTGTGTTAGTTAAGGCAACATGTTATTTTGGGAAATCATTTTCTTCATATGCTCTACCCTATTAGAAAAATTAATAGCAAGGGTATTTACATAGAAATTAATGGCAAGGTTATTAGTTTTGAATTTATATTTGTCCCTTAGTATAGAGAGATAGATTAACTTTAGAAAAATATTAAAAGAAAAGAAAAGTTTATTTTTTTCTCTACAAGATGAGATTGCTTATAAGCATCTACAAAAAAAAAAAACATTTTTTTCTCTCATTATTACAACTAAAGTATATGAAATAAAAGAAGCAATAGAATTAATGATATGCTTAGAAATTCCTATTACTTCTAGAATAGGAATAAACATATTGTTGACTTGCCTCATGAATTAGACTTTAATAAAAGTCAAAGTCCAACTAAAGCCATACCCATTTGTATGGGCCCTCAATATTTAAAGATCCATAAAACAAATATACGAGAGCTCCTTAAGAAAGGACTAATTCAAAATTTAAGTCCATAGAGTTGTCCTTCATTTTATGTAGAGAATAATGTAGAATAGAATGAGGCATTCCTAGATTAGTTATTAAGCATAACCTCTTTAAAAAGGCACTAAGATAGATTAGGTATGCTATACCTAATAAAAGAGACATGCTTAATTGGCTTTATAATGCCAAGATATTTTCAAAATTTGACATAAAAATAGTTATTGGCAAATCTAGATTTGTGAAAAGGATGTGAAAAAGATATGAATAAAACAACCTTTATAATACCTTTTGGGCATTATGAATAGAATGTCACGCCTTTTGGTTTTAAAAGATGGTCTCTTCAAATTTTAGAAGGATATGAATTAGATATTTAATGCTTATTTTGCATTCATGATTGTTTATATTAAGGATGTGTTAGTTTTCTTCAGTAGCATTAAGCAACATTTTAAACCTCTTAACTTATTCATTCATGTGATGAAAAGAGTAGGACTAGCTGCTTCAACAAGAAAGATGAAGTTATTTTAAAGTAGGATTTGCTTCCTTGGACACTTCATTAAGAATGGTTTTGTTATTCCCATTGATAAAGCAATTGAGTTGGCCTCAAAATTTCCTAATGAAATTAAAGATAAATAACAATTACAAAGATTTTTGGGAAGTTTGAATTATATTTCAAAATATTATAAGGATTTAGCTTATGATGCTAAACCTCTATATGAAAGATTAAAAAAAATTTGCCTTCATGGATGGAGAAACATACACAAGCTATTAAATAGAAAAAAAAAAATTAGAGTCAAAGAATTTCCTTGCTTAGCTATACCCATTCAGATGCCTTTAAAAATGTTGAGAGAGATGCCTCCAACAGGGCCTCTAGTGGTATCCCTTAAAAAATGTACAAACAAGTTTGTTGCAATGAATATAATGTTTGTTGTTGGCACAAATGTTAATTATGAAATCATTTTGTGATAATGAGCCCTCGCAAGGAAAAGAGAAGTTTTGTTATCAAAAAGGGAAGTAGACTCATTGTTTGAGAATTAAACCTTTCAATACCTATAAGGAAAGCTATTTAAGATTAATGACTCATTTACTTGATGGAATTCAATTGGCTTAGAGTACAAAAGGTGTGCAAACACGCTTGGTCCAATAAATATAGTGTTTGGTGTAAACACAAAAATTAATTTCACCATCATTTTGTGTAAATGAGTCCTTGCAATGAAGTGCGGGAGCCTTATTAATTAAAAATGAAGAGATAGTGGCATCACACTTTTTTTTTTTGGATGGAATTTAATAAATTTAGAGTACCAAAAATTTATAAATGAGCTTATTCTTATAATTCAAGCTTGAAGGATAGTAAACCATATCTTAATGCAGGCCAAGGCTTTTAATTACAGCACTTAATAGGCTAGAGTTACAATAAAGCTCACTCTTAAATAAGAGTTTCTTCTTTTTATAAAATACATGTTTGTAATAAAATAAAAGTGTTTTATATTTTAGGAGTTTATCATTGTCTTTATTTTTAGGGATTTTAATATTGTTAATTCAACCTATAATAAGATTGATTTCATTGTTTAAAAGTGCAAAAAATTAGTAAAATTAAAAGTGGAAATTTTTTTCCTTAGTTGTTTCAAGAACTAAATCTTCTTGTGGCATTTAACCTGACTTAGCAATCCTTTCATTACTAAACTATGACATCCATATGCTTCTTTATACCTTAGGTTCATGTTCCTTGTACTTTGGGTCTAGGTTTTTCATAATTGAAAAATGATTTAGCTTTCTTGGGTTCTTGTTTAATTAGTTGTACATGATGGGTCCCTAAGACACGTCTTTTGGGATTCACATTAGTTTAGTATCAAAGCTTTAAGGATTATAGGTTTATTTATCTAAAATTTAAGTTTTTCTTTTGTTCTTCTTCTTAATACTTTTTATAACCTCTTGTTCTTTGAATCTACAAACACTAGCTTTTCTTTTATTTTTCTCTACAAACACTAGGTTGCTAGCCATATTCTATAGAGGCTTTATTTCCTTATTTCTTTTTAATTCCTACAATAATTTGGATATAATTAATTTTTTCTCATGTGTGATTTGCAATTTAATCTTATTGTGTTCTTCTTTGATTCTAATTTATTAGAATTAGTTGGTTATAAGATGACTTTAATTGAGCATGTTTAGTTCAATAAAGGAATGAGAAAGAAAAGCCAAATATATATAGTGTGCAAACACAAGTGTGACTATGATACTATGAGGAAGTGCGTGTGAGGTTGTTCCCAACATTTTTTTTTTATGCAAGTGATGCTTTGAGACAAATCTTTTTAAGGAGAGGGGAAATGATGAGATCCATGAAGGAACTGATGCATAGAGGGCTTTTAAGGGCCCATTAAGCATTCAAGAAGGGCCAATGACATGTTTAAGAGCTAATAGGTTGAAATAGGCACTTACTAGGTTGATTAAAGAAATTTGGGCCAAAGAAGATAATTCAAGCTTAAAGGGCAGCAAAGCACATCTCAATGTGGGCCAAGGCTTTATTAATTTCCTCAGAGTACTTAATGGGCTAAGGTTATAATAAAATCCACTCCTAAATAGGAGTTTGTTATAAAATAAGAGTTTACAATAAAATAATAGTATTCTTACATTTTAAGAGTTTGTCATTGTCTTTATTTTTAGGATTGTTAATTTTTCCTATAAATATGCTTGATTTCATTGTTAAAAAGAGTAAAACATTAGTGAAAATAAAAATGAGATTTTCTTATTTAGTTCTTTAAAGAACTAAAGAACTTATCAAGAATTAACTTTTCTTATGATGTTCAACCAAACTTATCACTCTCAAATCCCTTCTTTGTTAGAGGGTGCCATTCATATCCTTCTTTATAACTTAGGTTTACATTCCTTGAGTATTGGATTTCGGACTTGCATAATTGAAACACATTATGTCCCTAAACCACATCTTTTGGGTTCACATTATGGTGTCATTATTCAAGAGCTGAAACACTCAATACATTAAGAAAAGGTAATCTAGACTAGTCATATTTTCTTTTTGATGGAATTCAATGGATATAAAGTGCCAAAAATGGACAAATAAGCTTGTTGCAATTAATATAATGTTTAATGTTAACACAAAAGTTCAATGACTCATTTACCTGATAGAATTCAATAGGTTCAAAGTACCATAATTGTATAAACATGCTTGTTTAATGAATATAATGTTTTGTGTAGATGCAAAATTTAATTTCATTATTATTTTGTGTAAATGAGCCCTTATAACAAAGAAAGGAGCCTTGTCAGTTAGAAATAAAGAGACAATTTCATTATTCAACAATTGAAACACTCTATATGTATAAGAAAAGATAATCTAGACCAATCACACCTTTTTTTTTTTTATAGAATTCAAGGATTTAGAGTACCAAATATGAACAAACAAGCTTGGTGCACTAGATATGATGTTTGATGTTGACACAAAAAGTTAATTACAAGATCATTTTGTAGAAATGAGGCCTTGCAACAAAAAGAGAAGCCTTGATATCAAAAAATGAAGAGGTCATCTTGTTGTTTAAGGATTAAACCATTCCCTATAAGGAAAACTAATCAAGATCAATGACTTATTTACTTGATGGAATTCAATAGGTTTAAAGTACCAAAGGTGTGCAAACATGCTTGTTCTAATGAATATATTGTTTTATGTAGATGCAAAAGTTAATTTCACCATCATTTTGTGTAAATGAGTCTTTGTAATGAAGGAAGGAGCCTTATTAGCTAGAAATAAAGAGAAGGCTTTATTTAGGTATTCAAATGCTCAACACATATAAGAAAAGGTAATCTACACCAATCACACCTTTTTTTAATGGAATTCATTGGATTTAGAGACCAAAGATATACAAATGAGCTTGTTGTAAGAAAAATAATGTTTACTGTTGACACAAAACTTAATTATGCAAGCATTTTGTGTGAATGAGTCCTTGCAATGAAAAGAGAAGCCCTATTATTAAAAAATAAACAGTCTCTTTGTTTGATAATTAAACCATTCAATACTTGCAAGGAAAGCTAATCAAGATCAATGACTTATTTACTAAATGGAATTCAATGGGTTTAGCGTACCAAAGATGTAAAAATGAGCTTTTTGCATTGAATACGTTGTTTATTGTTGTCACAATAGTTAATTATGAGATCATTTTGTGCAAATAAGTCATTGCAACAAAAAGAGAATTCCATTTATCAAAAAAATGATGAGATAATCTCTTTGTTTAAGAATTAAACCATTCAAGACCTATAAGGAAAGATAATCAAGTTCATTAATTCATTTGCTTCAAGGAATCCAATGCGTTCAAAGTACCAAACGTGTATAAATGTGCTTGGTCCAATAAATATAATGTTTTATGTAGACATAAAAGTTAATTTCACCATCATTTTGTATAAATAAGTCCTTACAACATAGGAAGGAACCTTATTAGTTAGAAATGGAGAGATGATGATGAGATACATAGAGGATCAAATGCGTGGAGGGCTTCTAAGAATCCATTGAGGTTTCAAGAAGGGCCAATAACATGCTCAAGGGCTAAAAGGATGACAGAGGCACTTGATGGGATGATTAAAGAAATTTAGGCCAAAGAAACTATTTTAAGCATAAAGGGCTACAAAACATATCTTGTTATAGGTTAAGGCTATATTTATTGTATAAGTATGCTGAATAAGCTTGTGTCAATTGATTGTAAAGATTTTACTACAACTCAGAAAACAAATAGGAGTAGAATTGTTATTAGCTTATTTAGGATATTTGTCATTTTCTCTAGGGCTAAAGTTGTAAATTTAGCATGTAAATAGGCTTAATTTCATTGTGAAAAATAAACAAAACATTAGTGAAGCTAAATATGAGAATTTTCTCCTTTAGTTCTTTCAAGAACTATGAACTTGCTGAGAATTGACTCTTCTTATGGTATTTAACCCAACTTATCACTCCCAAATCCTTTCTCTTTTGGAATGTGGTGTTCATATCCTTCTTTATTCTTTAGGTTCATTTTTGTCAAACATTGGGTTTAGGTTTTACATGATTGAAATCTAATTTAGCTTTCTTGGGTACTTGTTTGAATTCCTTATTCATATTAGGTCACTAAGCTATGTCTTTTGGGTTTACACCAGTTGGTATCAGAACTTGGCTTTGAATTAGGTTTCATTATCTAATTTTAAGGTTCATTTTTTTTGTTCATCATCTTAGCCACTTTCCTTAACCTCTTGTTCTTTTAATTCATAAACCCTAGTTTATCTTCGCTTGTATTTAAATTTTTGCATAAAAAAAAATGAAAATCTTGTTTGATAAAGAAAAAAAGAAAAAGAAAAAAAAAAGAGAAAAGAAAAATATTATATTTGATTCCTTCCTATTTCCAAAGTAAATCCTATTTAATTAGGTGAAGGGGAGATAATGGCTTTATTTTCTTATTTCTTTCTAGTTCCTACAAGGATTTGGATCTAATTAATCCTTTTTTTTGGTCATATTTTGCAATTTATTCTTGTTGAGTTCTTCTCATCCATAACCTTAAATTCATTACACTTTCATAAATTTTTTTGATTCTAATTTGTTGGAATTAGTTGTTATAAAGTGACTTTGAGAGTGAGTGAGAGAGTAGAGTGACACACATGAGTGTGTGCAAGTTTATTCCCAACATATATTTTTTTGTATACGTGATGATTTAAGGTTGAATCCTTTTAAGTAGAGGCAAGATGATGAGATCCATAGAGGATTTAATGCATAGAGTGCTTCTAAAGATCCACTGAGCATTCAATAAAGGCTAATAACATGTTCAAGAGTTAAAAGGGTGAAAGAGGCACTTAATGGGGTGATTGAAGAAACTTGGGCCAAAGAAGCTAATTCAAGTTTAAATAATAGTAAAACATAGCTTAATGTAGGCCAAGGCATTATTTATTGTTTGAGTATGCTAAATGGGTCTATGTCAAGTGATTGTAAGGATTTCTACAACACCAAAAAAACATAGGAGTAAATTTGTTGTTAGCTTATTTAGGAAGTTTACAATTATCTATAGGGTTAGGATTGTTAATTTACAACAACTACAATCACAATTAGGAGTAGATTTGTTGTTAGTTTATTAAAGAGGTTTGTCATTAACTTTAAGGTTAGGGTTGTTAATTTAGCTTATAAATGGGCTTGATTTCATTGTTAAAAATAATTAAAACATTAGTGAAACTAAAAATGAAAATGTTTTCCTTCAATTCTTTTCAAAAACTAATGAATTTATCAAGAACTAACTCTTCATGTGGTGTTTAATCATACTTATCACTACAAAATTCCTTCTTTTCTGGAGTACGATGTCCATACCCTTCTTTACACCTTAGGTTCGTGTTCTTCAAACATTAGGTCTAGGTCTTGCATAATTGAAATCTAATTTTTCTTTCTTACATTCTTATTTGAATTCCTTGTATACGTTGCATTGTCTTTTGAGGTTCACATTAAATGGTCTTATTATTCAAGAATTAAAATAGTCAAAACATGTAATAAAGGGTAATTTAGACCAATCACACCATTTTTTGATGAAATTCAATGGATTTAGAGTACCAAAGATGTACAAATGAGTTTGTTGCAATGAATATAATATTTGATATTGATACAAATGTTAATTGTGAGATCATTATGTATAAATGAGTCCTTGCAATGGAAGGAGAAGGCTAATTATCAAAAAATGAAAAAAATAGTCTCATTGTTTGGCAATCAAACTATTCAATACCTATAAGGAAAGCTAATCAAGATGAATGACTCATTTGCTTGATGGAATTCAATGGGTTTAGAGTACCAAAGGTGTACAAACATGCTTGTTCTAACGAATATAATTTTTCACCATCATCTGTTCAAAAGAGTCCATGCAATGAAAAGAGAAGTCTTGTTATCAAAAAATGAAGAGATAGTGTCATTGTTTGGGAATTAAACCATTTAATATAAGGAAAGCTAATGAAGATGAATGACTCACTTCCATGATGGAATTTAATGGATATAAAGCACCAAAGGTGCATGAAAGTGCTTGTTCCAATGAATAAAATGCTTTGTGTTGACACAAAAGTTAGTTTCACATCATTTTGGGTAAATAAGTCCCTATAATGAAGGAAGGAGCCTTCTTAGTTAAAAATGAAGAGATGGTCTCCTTATTTAGGAATTGAAACACTTAATATGTATAGGAAAGAGTAATCTAGACCAATCACACCCTTTTTGATGGAATTTAATGGATTTAGAAAATTAAAGATGTAGAAACGAGCTTGTTGCAATGAATATAATGTTTGACGTTGAAATAAAAGTTAATTACAAGATCATTTTGTGTGAATGAGTCCTTGCAACAAAATTAGAAGTCTTATTATTAAAAAATGAAGAGATAGTCTCATTGTTCAGGAATTAAACTATCCAATACCTATAAAGAAAGCTATTAAGGATTAATGCCTCATTTACTTGATGGAATTCAATAGATTTAAAGTACCAAAGATGTATAAATGTGCTTGTTCCATTACATATACTCCTTTGTGTAGACACAAATGTTAATTTCGCCATCATTTTGTGTAAATGAGTCTTTTCAATGATGGAAATAGCCTTGTTAAATAGAAATGAAGAGACGTTATCATCATTTAGGAGTTGAAAAACTTAATACATATAGGTAAAGGTAATATAGACCAATCACCCCTTTTTTTGAAGAAATTCAATGGATTTAGAGTACCACAATTGTATCTATGAGCTTGTTGTGATAAATATAATGCTTGTTATTAATATAAAGTTAATTGCAAAATCATTGTGAATGGTAAGTCCTTCCAATGAAATGAGAAGTCTTGTTGTAAAAAAAAAAATGAAGATATGGTCTCATTGTTTGTGAGTTCAACCATTCAATACTTATAATGAATGCTAACAAAGATTAATGACTCATTTACATGACATAATTTGATGGATTTAAACTACTACAAGAGTACAAACATGCATGTTCTAATGAAAGTAATGTTTTGTGTAGACATTAAAGTTAATTTCACCATCATTTTGTGTTAATGAGTCCATAAAATGAAAAAAGAAGTCTTGTTATCAAAAAATGAAGAGACAATCACTTTGTTTAATACTCATATGGAAAGCTAATGAAAATTAATGACTCATTTACTTTATAGTATCACTGATGTACGAACAAGATTGTTGCCATGAATATAATGTTTGCTATTAACAAAAAAGTTAATTACAAGATTATTTTGTGTGAATGAGTCCTTGTAATTAAAAATGAAGCCTTGTTATCAAAAAAATGAAGAGACTATCTCATTTAATACTTATAAGGCAAGCAAATCAAGATCAATGAGTCATTTGCTTGATGGAATTTAATGGATTTAGAGTACCATTTAGGAATGGAGACACCTAATATAGGTAATCAAGACCAATCACACATGTTTTAAATGAAATTCAATGGATTTAAAGTACCGAAGATGTTAAGATGAGCTTTTTGCAATGAATATAATATTATTCATGGAGATATAGAAGAGCATATAAGTTATCATGCTTGCATAACCACCATTTGAGTCTCCAATAATTATGTATCTAGTTTGACCTATGGACAAATATGCAAGCATATGTTTCATGCTTGTTTAAGTAATAGCAATGAGATTCCCCACCATCATGCTTAAAATAGCTTGGATTTTTAGAAGAAGATGCCATTCATTTAATAAGAAATAAAGAGGAATATCAAAAATTTAAGTGGCTCAAGTTGAAGTAGCTACTTTCGAAGTAACAGAAAGAAAAGCAATGACTAGAGTGGGAGAGTTAGAGTCAAAAAGAGGATTTGTTGTTAAGTCAAAAGTTAATTTGAGATTATTAAGTGAATATGTTCTTGCAATAAAAAGAGAAGTCTTGTTATCAAAAAATGAAGAGATGGTCTCACTGTTCAAAAATTAAATCATTTAATGCCTATAAAGAAAGCTAATAAAAATCATTGACTCATTTACGTGATGGAATTCAATAGATTTATAATACCAAAGATGTACAAATGTTGCAATGAATATAATGTTTGCTATTGACACAAAAGTTAACTATGATATTATTTCAGTGCGAATGAGTCCTTCAATCGAAAAGAGAAGTCTTATTATCAAAAAATGAAGAGATGATCTCATTGTTCAGGAATTAAACCATTTAATACCTATTAGGAAAGCAAATGAAGATCGTTGAGTCATTTGCTTGAAGGAATTCAATATGTTTAGAGTGCTAAAGTTATACAAACAAGCATGTCAGCTTGAAATGAAGGTTAAACTTCAATATGCATAAGAAAAGGTAATCTAGACTAATCACACCTATATTTCATGGACTTCAATGGATTTAAAGTATTAAAGATGCAGAAACAAGCTTCTTACGATGAATACAATGTTTGCTATTGACATAAAAGTTAATTTTGAGATCATTTTGGGTAAATGAGTCCTTGCAACAAAAAGAGAAGTCTTGTCATCAAAAAGTGAAGAGGTAGTTTAATTGTTCAACAATTAAACTATTCAATACCTATAAGGAAAGCTAATGAAGATGAATAACTCATTTTCTTAATGGAATTCTATCAAAAAAAGGTGTGTTTGGTCTACATTAGCCTTTCTTATACATATTGTGTGTTTTAATTCTTGAATCATAAGACTAGCTCTTCATTTCTAGCTAGCAATGTTGTTTCCTTCCTTGCAAGGACTCATTTACATAGAAGGATGGTGAAATTGACTTTTGTGTCTACACAAAACATTATATTCATTGGTGTAAGCATGTTTGCATAACTTTGGCAAACACTTCAAACCCATTGAATTCCATCAAGTCAATGAGTCATTACTCTTGATTAGCTTTTTTTATAGGTATTGAATGGTTTAATTTCACCAATAATGGGACCATCTCTTCATTTTTTGATAATATGACTTCTCTTCTATTACAAGGATTCATTCACACCAAATGACCTTGTAATTAACATTTGTGTCAACAATAAACATTTATTTTTTGCAACAAGCTTGTTTATACATATTTGGTACTCTAAATCCATTAAATTCCTTTAAACAAAGCTTTGATTAATCTTGATTAATTTTTTTAATACCTATTGATTATTTTAATTCTTGAATAATAAGGCCTTCTTTTCATTTCTAGCTAATAAGGCTGCTTACTCTGTTGTAAGGACTCATTTACACAAAAATTATATTCATTAGAATAAACATGATTGTACACCTTTTGTACTCTGAATCTATTGAATTCCTTCTAATGAGTCATTGTTCTTGATTAGCTTTCCTTATAGGTATTGAATCATTTAAATCTATAACAATGAAATTTCCTTCCAGTTTTTGATAATAAGGCTTATATTTTTGTTACAAAAACTCCTTCACATAAATTGATCTTCAAATTAACTTTTATATCAATAGTAAACATGGTATTAATTGCAAGAAGCTCATTTCTACATCTTTGGTACTCTAAATCCATGAAATTTCAGAAGAAAAAAGGTGATTGTTATAGATTAGCTTTTCATAGAGTAATGAGTGTTTCAATTCATGAATAATGAGATTGTCTCTTCATTTTTAGTTAACAAAGCTCCTTCTTTCATTACAAGGGCTCATTCACACAAAATGATCCCATAATTAACTTTTGTATCAACACAAAATATATATTCATTGCTACAAGCTCATTTGCACATTTTTAGTACTCTAAATCTATTGAATTCCATCAAAAAAAGGTGTGATTGGTCTATATTACCTTTTATCATACATATTAAGTGTTTGAATTGATGAACAATGAGATTGTCTCCTCATTTCTAGCTAATGAAGGCTCCTTCCTTTGTTGCAAGGACTCATTTACACAAAATGATGGTCAAATTAACTTTTGTAAAGAGATTAATGGAAGACTTGATGCATGGAGGGTTTTTAACGATCCATTAAGCATTCAAGAAGGACCAACGACATATTCAAGAGATAATAAGATAAAAGAGGTAGTTAGTGGACATATTGAAGAAATTTTGGCTAAAAAGGATGATTCATGCTTGAAAGGTAGCAAAGCATATCTTAATGCGGGCCAAGGCTTTATTAATTTAATTAGAGTACTTAATGGGCTAGGGTTATAATAAAATCAACTCCAAAATAGAATTTTGTTATAAAATATGAGTCTACAATAAAATAGGCAAATTCTTACATTTTAGGAGTTTATCATTGTCTTTATTTTTAGGGTTTTTAATTTAGCCTATAAATAGGCTAGATTGCATTATTAAAAAGAGCAAACATTAGTGAAAATAAAAGTGAGAATTTTCTCCTTTGGTTCTTTCAAGAACTAAAAAACTTATCAAGAACTAAATCTTTTGGTAGTGTTCAACCTAACTTATCACCCCCAAATCTCCTCTTTGCTGAGTATGGCATCCATATCCTTCTTTATGCCTTAGATTCATGTTCCTTGAACATTAGGTCTATGTATTGCATGATTGAAATCTGATTTGGCTTTCTTGGTTTCTTGTTCAACTCTACATGTATGTTGAGTTCTATGCTATATCTTTTAGGGTTCACATCATTTTATGTCTACACAAAACATTATGTTCATTGCAAGAAGCATGTTTGTATATCTTTGGTACTCCAAACCCATTGAATTCCATCAAGTAAATGAGTCATAGATCTTGATTAACTTTACTTACAAGTGTTGAATGGTTTAATTCTTGAACAATGAGACCACCTCTTCATTTTTTTGATAACAAGGCTTCATTTTTTTCTTTAAGGACTCATTCAAACAAAATAATCTCATCATTAGCTTTTATGTCAATAGCAAACACTATATTCATTGCAACAATCTTGTTTGTACATTTTTAGTACTTTAAATCCATTGAATTTCACCAAAATAAAGGTTTGAATTGTCTAGATTACCTTCTCTAATACGCATTATGTGTTTCAATTTCTAAATAATGAGTCTATCTCATCATTTCTAACTAGCAAGGCTCCTTCCTTCACTATAAGGACTCATTTACACAAAATGATTGCAAAATTAACTCTTGTATCTACACAAAAGATTATATTCATTGCAACAAGCACTTTTGTACACCTTTGGTACCATAAACCCATTGAATTCCATCAAATAAATGAGTCATTAATTTTGATTAGATTTCCTTAAAGTTATTGAATGGTTAAGTTCTCAAATAATGAGACTACCTTTTTATTTTTTTGATAGTAAGGCAATGAGATCCATGGAGAAGTCGATCCATAGAGAGCTTCTAAGGATCTATTTATCATTCAAAAAGGGCCAATGATATGTTCAAGAGCTAAAAGGATGAAAGAGGTAATCAGTAGGTTGATTGAAGAAATTTGGGACAAAGATGCTAATTCAAGCTTGAAAGGTGGCAAAACATATCATATTGTGGCTCAAGGCCTTATTAATTTGATTAGAGTACTTAATGAACTAGGGTTATAGTAAACTCCACTCCTAAATCAAATAGGAGTAGATTTGTTGTTAAGGTTGTTAATTTGACTTATAAATAAGCTTGTTTACATTGTTAAGAAAAAAAAAAAACATTAGTGAAAATAAAAGTGGGAATTTTCTCTTTTGATTCTTTCAAGAATTAAAGAACTTATCAAGAATTAACTCATTATAAGCACTCATTTACACAAAATATGTATAAGGATGGGCAATCTAGGCTAATCACACAATTTTTTTGATGGAATTCAATGGATTTTGTGAATGAAGGATGTAAAAATGAGCTTGTTGCAAGGAATATGATGTTTGTTGTTGATCCCAAAGTTAATTGTAAGAACCTTTTGTGTAAAGGAGTCCTTACAACAAAGGAACCTTGTTAGCTAGAAATAAAGAGATGGTCTCATTCAAGAAATGAAACTTTCAATACATATTTGAAAAGGTAATCTAGGCCAATCACACTTTTGCATGATGAAGTTTAATGGATTTAGAGTACCAAAGATGTATAAACAAGCTTGTTACAATGAATATAATGTTTTGTGTAGACAAAAATGTTAATTTTACCATCATGTAAATTTGTCCTTCTAATGAAAATTGGAGCCTTGTCATGAAAAAATGAAGAAATGGTCTTGTTCATCAGGAATTAAACCATTCAATACTTGTAAAGAAAGTTAATTAAGATCAATGACTCAATTTACTTGAAGGAATTCAGTGGGTATGGAGTATCATAGTTGTTCAAACATGCTTGTTCCAATGATTACAATGTTTTGTATAGACACAAATGTGCTTATAGGTATTAAGTGTTTCAATTTTTGAATAATGAGACTGACTCTTCATTGCAAGCAAACAAAACTCCTACTTTCATTACAAGCACTTATTTACACAAAATATTTAAAAGAAATGGTAATCTTGGCCAACCACACCATTGTTTTGATGGAATTCAATGCATTTAGGAGACCAAAGATGTACAAATAACCTTGTTACAATGAATATAAGGTTTTATGTGGACAAAAATGGTAATTTCACCATCCTTTTGTGTAACTTTGTCCTTCTAGTGAAATGTGACATCTTATCATGAAAATTGAAGAGATCATCTCATTGTTCAAGTATTAGGCCTTTCAATACCTATAAGGAAAACTAAAAAAGATCAATGACTCATTTTACTTAATGGAATTCAATTGGTACATAGTACTAAAGGTGTGCAAATGTGCTTGTGCCAATGAATATAATGTTTTGAATGGACATAAACTTGCTTATATGAATTGAGTGTTTCAATTCATTGATAATTGTCTCTTCATTTCTAGGTAAAAAAGATCCTTTCATTGTAAGCACTCATTTACACAAAATATGTATAAGAAATGGTAATCTAGACTGATCACTCCATTTTTTAATCGTATTCAATGGATTTAATGTACCAAGGATGTACAAATGAGCATGTTGCAATAAATATAATGTTTGTCATTGACCCAAAATTTAATTATGACATCTATTTGTGTGAATCAATCCTTGCAATGAAGGAAGGAGGCCTGTTAGTCAAAAATTAAGAGATGGTCTCATTTAGAGTATGAAACTCTCAATATGTATTTGAAAAGCTAATCTAGACCAATCAGACCCTTTTTTTTTTTGATGAAATTTAGTGGATGTGGAGTACTAAAGAGGTACAATCAAGCTTATTGCAATGAATATAATGTTTTAAGTGGACATAAATGTTAATTTCACTATCATTTTGTGAGAATTTATCCTTCCAATGAAAAGTGAACTCTTGTCATGAAAAATTAAAAATTCAATCTTTTTGTTTAGATTAAACCATTCAATCCCTATAAGGAAAACAAATAAAGATCAATGAATCATTTCATTTGATGGAATTCAATGGGGACATAATATCAAAGGTGTGCAATTGTGCTTCTTCCAATGAATATAATGTTTTGTGTAGACACATATATACTTATATATATTGAGTGTTTCAATTCCTAAATAGTGAGACTATCTATTCATTTCAAACTAACAAAGCTCCTTCTTTTGTTGCAAGCACACATTTACACAAAATATGTAAAAGAAATGGTAATATAGGCCAATCACACTATTTTTTGACAAATTTCAATGGATTTTGGTTTCTAAGGATGTACAAAAGAGTTTATTACAATGAATATAATATTTTGTGTTGATACAAATATTAATTTCACCATCATTTTTTGTAAATTTGTCCTTCTAATAAAAAGTCATGTATTATCATGTAAAATTAAAGAGATAGTCTCATTGTTTGGAAATGAAACCAGTCAATACCTATAAGGAAAACTAATAAAGAACAAACACTCATTTTACTTGATAGAATTCAATGGGTACAAAATACCAAAGTTTTGCAAGTGTGCTTGTTCCAATGATTGTAATGCTTTATGTAAACACAAATGTGCTTTTAGCTATTAAAGTGTTTCAATTCCCAAATAATGAGATCATCTCTTCATTTCAAACTAAGAAAGCTCCTTCTTTCATTGCAAGCACTCATTTACCCAAAATATGTATAAGAAATGGTAATCTAGACCAATCACACCAATTTTTTATGGAATTCAATGGATTTAGTGTACCAAAGATATATAAATGAGTTTGTTGCAATGAATATAATGTTTAATATGGATACAAAAGTTAATTATGAGATCATTTTGAGTGAATGAATCCTTGCAATGAAGGAAGGAGACTTGTTAGCCAGAAATGAAGTGATTGTCTCATTTAGGAATTGAAACATTAAATATGTATTTGAAAAGGTAATATAGATGAATACACTTTTTTTTTTTTTTTTTTACGAAATTCAATGAATTTAGAGTATGAAAGATTTACAAACAAGCTTGTTACAATGAATATAATGTTTTGAGGAGACAAAATTGTTAATTTCATCATCATTTTTTGTAAATTTGTCCTTATAATAATAAGAGAAATCTTGTTATGAAAAATTAAAGATGTAGTCCCATTACTTAGGAATAAAACCATTTAATACTTGTTAGGAAAGCTAATAAAGATCAATGACTCATTTTACATGATGGAATTCAATGGGTACAGAGTACTAAAGGAGTTCAAACAAGCATGGTTATAAGGTTTGTGTGGACACAAACATGCTTATATGTATTAAGTGTTTCAATTCATAAATAATGAGGCTAACTCTTCATTTCTAACTAACAAAGATCCTTTTTTTGTTGCAAGCACTCATTTACACAAAGTATGTATAAAAAATCGTACTTTAGACCAATCACACCATTTTTTGATAGAATTCAATGCATTTAGTATAACAAAGATGTATAAATAGCCTTGTTGCAATGAATATAATGTTTATTATTTACACAAAAGTTAATTATGAGATCATTTTATTTAAACGAGCCCTTGCAACAAAGGAAGGAGCCTTGTTAGCTAGAAATGATGAGATTGTTGCATTCCGAAATTGAAATGCTCAATACATATTTAAAAGGGTAATCTACACCAATCACACCTTTTTTCTTGTACCAAAGATGTACAAATGAGCTTGTAGCAATGAATATAATGTTTTATGTAAACACAAATGTTGATTTTATCATCATTTAGTGTAAATTTGTCCTTCAAATAAAATGAGAAATCTTGTTATGAAAAATTGAACAGACAATCTTATTGTTCAAGAATTAAACCATTTAATACCTACAAGGAAAGGTGTGCAAACATATTGTAAGCACTCATTAACACAAAATATTAATAAAAAAAAATGGTAATCTAGACCAATCACACCAATTTTTGATGGAATTTGATGGTTATAAAGTACCAATGATTTACAAACAAGCTTTTTGCTATGATTATAATGCTTTGTGTAGACATAAATATTAATTTCATAATCATTTTGTGTAAATTTGCCCTTCCAATGATAAGAAAATTCTTGTTATGAAAAATTGGCTTAGGAATTAAATCATTCAATACTTGTAATTGATCAATGACTCATTTTACTTGATGGAATTCAATGGATTTAGTGTACCAAAGATGTACAAATGAGCTTGTTGCAATAAATATAATGTTTATTGTGGACATGAAAGTTAATTTTGAGATCATTTTATGTGAATGAGTCCTTGCAATGAAGGAAGGAGCATTGTTAGCTAGAAATGAAGCGATGGTCTCGTTCAAGAATTGAAACACCCAATCATATTTTAAAAGGTAATCTAGACTGAAGTTCCTGACTTCTCCCTAGGATCTACTAGTTTGTGATACTGAAAGGGAGGGTGAATCAGTATCACCACAATTCACAATTCGCAGGTAAGTGAACAACTTCAACCTTTTCTTAAAAGTGAACTCTTTCTTAGACTCGACTAAGGTAGATCTATTGCTACCTACTAATCACAATAGTCCCCAAAGTCACCTTTTAGACACCTTACCTAATAGACAATTCAGATGTTCTTGTTTAGGCCTTCATTAGGTTATGGGTTGGCTGATACTTTAGCTGCATTCACAACTCAATTCAAAACACATAACGTAAAGCAAATTAAGGACACACGAGATTTACGTGGTTCTGTCAATGTGACGTACATCCATGGTGGTAGGGACTCTTCTTTACCAAGACTATCCACTATACTTGAGAATTCCAGTTACAATGGATGTCTTAATCCTCTCCTCCTTTCATTATTGCAAATACTAAGCAAGTACAATACAAAGAGTGTCACTTATTGTGTCTACCCTTCTTCTAGCTTGTCTTGCCTCTGTTGAATTGAAAGGCTGCTCCACTACCGCTAAGAAGTTCACTGCAATGCTCTCTAACCTCTCTTGAAGAAATCTGGAAATACGTTGAGTTCTTTCCGATACTTCGCCGAATTCCCTCTCTAGGTTGTCTCACACAGCTCCTACTTTCACTATCTCACGGTCTCACCCGTCTCCTTGTCTCACGGCTCGCCTCATGTTTCTGGTTTGCCATTCCACGTCTCATGCACATTTCTGGTTTGCACCCTTTGTTGGTCTCATGCCTCACGCACATTTCTAGTCTCATGCTGACGCACGTTCTGGTCTCATGCCGTCGCACATTCAGGTCTTAAGTCGTCGCACGTTCTGGTCTCACGCCGTCCAGTTGGATCTCTCACCATTCAACTGGATCTCTCTCACCGTCCAGTTGGATCTCTCTCACCGTCTAGCCAGATTTCTCTCACTATCCAGCCAGATCTCTCTCATCATCGAGCCAAATTTCTCTCTACCAGTGGTTTCTGTTTTTCCCGTCCAGCCCCTCTTCTGCCATGTACCAATTTTAGTTGGTCGAATCAGGTTTTTCTCCTCGCTGACTATTGGTGTGCCGTTCCTCACTGGTTTCTCTCTCTTATCGGTGGTGTGCCGTTCCTCACGAGTTTCTCTCTCTTACCGGTGGTATGTCATTCCTTACCTTCGCTGTCCACTCTGATTTTGCCGTATATAATTTTTCTCTCTTCCAACGGCTTCTCTCTTTGGCCGGCTGGTTGTCTAGGTTTTCTGTCCATTTTGCTCAATTGCCGACTTTTTGTTGTCTTCCAATGGCCTTTATATACTCCTCCATGACACCCTAATAAGGCTTACTTGCGACAAATTTACTATCTTGCCCTTCCATGTGGCTTTTACGTTCTTGCTCCTCCATGTGGCTTTTACCTTCCTGTCCTTTCATGTGGCTTTACTTTCTTGTATACTTAAACCTAGTTGATAACAATTACAACCCATACAAGGCTATGGGAACAACATAGACCAATTCTTTTTTTTTTTTGATGAAATTGAATGAATTTAGAGTACCAAAGATGTACAAATTTTAATTTTGTCACATCATTTTGTGTAAATTTGCCCTTCTAATGAAAAGAGAAGTCTTGTTATGGAAAATTGAAAAGGCAATCTCATTATTAAGGAATTAATCCACTCAATACTAATAAGGAAAGCTAATAAAGATCAATGACTCATTTTACTTGATAGAGTTCAATGGGTAGAGTGCCAAAGGTGTGCAAACATGTTTATTTCAATGATTATATTATTTTGTGTAGGCACCAACAAGCTTCTATGCATTAAGATTTTCAATTCTTGAATAATGAGACTGTCCCATCATTTCTAACTAACAAAGCTCCTTTTTTTCATTAAAAGTACTCATTTACACAAAATGTGTATAAGAAATGGTAATCTACACAAATCACACCAATTATTGTTGGAATTTAATGGATTTAGTGTACCCAATATGTACAAATATGGTTATTGCAATGAATATAATGTTTGTTGTTAACACAAAAGTCAATTACGAAATCATTTTGTGTGAAGGAGTCCTTGCAATAAAGGAAAATGTCTTATTTGATAGAAATGAAGTGATGGTGTCATTCAAGAATTGAAAAGCTCAATACAAATTTGAAAGGTAATCTAGACCAATCAAACCTTTTTTTAATGAAATTCAATGGATTTAGAGTAAAGAAAAAAGATGTACAAACAAGCTTGTCACAAAAAATATATTATTTTATGTAGACATTAATGGTAATTTCACCATCATTTTGTGTAAATTTGTCGTTCCAATGATTGGAGAAGTCTTGTGATAAAATTTGAAGTGATAGTCTCATTGTTCAGGTAGTAAACCATTATTCTAATGCAAAAGTTAATTTCACCATTATTTTGACAAAATAAGTCTTTGTGACAAAGGCATGAGCCTTGTTAGTTAAAAATGAAGAGATAGTCTCATTATTCATGAATATAAAGAGATAGAGGAAAAGGTAAAAGTGATATTTTACACTTTTAAAAGTACCTTATAAGGAAAATGTTTTTCTTATGACATTTAATCAAGGACAACAAAAACTTTGGCATTAAAGGCATAAAAAATATATTACAGAAATGGGTATTATTGATATTTTTACTTATATTCAAAATATTTATAATATTCAACAAAAACCTTTTCCTAATTTTTTGGCATCAAAAAACTGCCTAATCCTTGAAAAAGCTTACCAAGAGCATTTAACCAAAAAGGGCAAAAGGGTTAATAATATTTTCCCTCCTACTTTAAATCTTTCTTTAAAAATTGAGGAAAGTGAGGTAAAAGATTCACCTTGTAAGGCCAAAGCTATGACTAGTGTTTTAATATAGTAAGACAATTGTACTAATTTGTATCTTAATTGGTGTGCTCTCAATTGATTTGAATAGAGAAAAAAGTTGATGAAATATTTCACAAATGGGACTTTTTTCCTAAGACTTTGGTTAAATTAGAAATGAAAAAAAAAATTTATTTAAACCCCTATCCTTTAAAGATATTAACTATAATATGATTAATAGTTGTTTTAAAAAAATAAAACCAATGGAGGAAATAGTTAAATGGCTTAAAAGCCTTGGTCTAAAAGACAAAGAAGCTATTGTTTTGGAAACAGAAAATTAGATTAAATCTAGCATTAAAGGTGAAAATATCAATGAAGACTTAGAAGAGTTAGATCAACTTCAACAAAAGTTTTTATTAGAACAACAACCATTTGAAAGTAGTCCTTCTCATACAAAGGAACCTCTTTCTATTAATAAAATAACCTTTAATAAGGTTCCTACTATGTTATGCTATCCAAGATCAATACATGTTGACCTCTTATTGGAAGAACAATTAGAGTATAATTATGTTCAATATAATGGTAGTAGTATAGTTGAATGGAATCTCAATGGTGTGATTGCACATCATATTCTAATTTTGTTGCATTACATGATGATGTTTGTAACTATTACCAAAACAATGAGTAATTCTAACCCTCATTTTGCTCAAATCATAACAAGTGAGTTTACTAAATAGCTTAATGTTATTCCCACAGCCTTGTATGGGTTGTAATTGTTGTCAACTAGATTTAAGTGTGCAAGTAGAAGTGGCTCATTCAAGCATTCAAGGGATGAGTTTTCAGTAGAAAGAAAAGGGTAAGAAAAATAAATTAAGAAGGAGGATAATGCTGAATTTTGAATGGAACAGTAAGATGAAGCCACATGGAGGGGCAAGAAAGGAAATCCACTGCAGCTACAGTAAGCCCTACTAGGGTTTTCATAGAAGGGAGTATATAAACCAAGACTTATTTCTTTTGGAAATAACACCCAAAAAATAGTGAAACAGAGCAGACCATAATTGGTGGAACCACCGTAAGAGAGGAAATCAGAGATGTGAGACCAGACCCAGAAACGTGTGATGGTAAAAAACAGACTAGAAACGTGGGAGATGAGAAAAGGGTGAAACACCATGAGACCAGGTGAGGCATGTGACTAGACAAGGGTGAAACGGGTGACACCAGAACACACCAAAAGACCAGAATTGGTGAGACCAGAAAAGGGTGAAACGGGTGACACCAGAACACACCAAAAGACTAGAATTGGTGAGACTAGAAAAGGGTAAAACGGGTGACACTAGAACACACCGAAAGACCAAAATTGGTGAGACTAGAAAAGGGTGAAACGGGTGACACCAGAACACACCATGAGACCTAGAATCAGTGAGACCAGAAAACGGGTGAGACCATGAGATGGTGAGACGGTGAGACCAGAAGACGAGTGAGACGGTGAGACCAGGAGTTGGGTGAGACGACCTAGAGAAGAAATTCGATGAAGCATTTGAGAGAACTCAACTAATTTTCAGATTTCTTCAAGAGAGGTTAAAGAGTATTTTGGTGATCTTCCAAGTGGCAGTGAAGCAGCCTATTCAAATCAAACAGAGGCAACACAAGCTAGAAGAAGGGTAGACACAGTAAATGACACTCTTTGTATTGTGATTGCTTTGTATTTATAATAGTGAAAGGAGTAGAAGATTAAGACATCCATTGTAATCATAGCGGATACCACACTGGTGTTCTCAAGTATAATGGATTGTCTCAGTAGAGGAAGAATCCCTACCACTATGGAGTACGTCACATTGACGGAACCACGTAAATCTCTCGTGTCCTTGCTTTGAATTTACATTCTGTGTTTTGAATTGAGTTGTGAACACAGCTAAGAATCATCAAACCCATAACCTAAAAGAAGACCTAGTCAAGAACAACCGATTTGTCTAATAGGCAAGGTATCTAAAAGGTAACTTTGGGGACTATTGTGATCCGTAGGTAATAATAGATCTACATTAGTTGAATCTAGGAAAGAGTTCATTTTGGTGTGTGATACTAATTCACGCCCCTCTCAATATCACAAACTAGTAAATCCTAGGGTGAAGTTGGGAACTTCAATTGGTATCAGAGCCTGGTTTACCAGTTTGAAGCTTAATAGCTTAGTGTACTAGTTTGAAGGGTTTCAGAAGTTTTAACTTGTTTAGCATACTGAGAAATGGATGCCAGTACCAGCACCAACACTACTTACAGCAAGAAGGTTCCAATCTTTAATGGAACCAACTACAATATGTGGAGAGCGAGAATGTAGGTGGTATTTGCAACCATGGGCATGAACGTGGTGAAATCTACATATGAGGGTTTTGAGCCTCCAAAAGAAGGTAAAGATCCAACTCCAGAGGAATTAAGACAGTTTAAGATCAATGGGAAGGCCTCAAGTGTCATCATTTCAGCATTGACAAATGCTAAATATGCTAAAGTTATGGACTGCAAATCTGCTAAGGAGATATGGGACAGATTGCAAAAGGTCTATGAAGGTGATGGCAGAATGAAGGAGGCCAAGCTTCAAGTTTTCAAGGAGAGATATGAATCCCTCAGAATGCAGAAGAATGAGACAGTCCAAGAGTTCTTCACCAGGGTTATTGATGCTGTAAACGACCTTAGAAGTCATGGGAAGAATAAGAAAGACTCATCTATTATGAAGAAAATTTTGAGAATTTTGCCTGAGAGGTTTGCCTCAAAGGTGGCAGCCATAGAGGAGAGTAGAGATCTCAATTTTATGTCACTGCATGATCTCTAGTGCAGTCTCATTGCATATGAGATGAGAATAAAGTCAACTAAAAGCTCCTCAACATCAAAGCTATCAAAGGAAGCAGCTTTCAAAGCTATGAGACACTTGAAGATAGGAGAAGAGGAAGAATCATCCAGTGAGGATGATGATGATGATGAGGAAGAAAGTGAAGGTGAAGTGTTGGCTTACTTCACAAGGAAATTCAAAAAGGGGTTTAAGAAGGGAAAAGGACAGTTGTCCTTGAGATGTTATCATTATGGGCAGACTAAACACTTTGCTTCTTAGTGCAAAGTGAAACTTGATGATGAAGATGAGGATGGTGATGATGAGTAAAATTCAAAATGGAGAAGACCATCATCTAAATCAAAGAAGTCCAGCAAGAAGACTGCTAACCCACAGAAGAAGAAGAGAGGTTCATTCAAGAGTTATATAAGCCAGACAAAAGAAGCTGATGAGGAGGAAGATGTAGACTCATCAGATGAGCATGCCTTTATATGGGCCTCCAGGACTTTAACAATTAAAATATGTGAAGATTTGAAGAATAGATCAAAATATGTGAAGACCTTACAATGGAGCTTGCCTCAAGGACTTCAACAATTAAAGAAATGGAGATAGAGTTGCTGAAACTCTAGCAACAACTCAAAAGGAGTGAAGAGAACTTGTAGAAGCTTGAAGTGGTAGGAGAAACAAGCTCTACAAGAGAAAAGAAGAATGAAGAGAAAGTGCAGCAATCTGAGGCTAAACTACCTAAAGAGAATGAGACTTTGTCACAGAAGTTGAAAGAGAAGGCTGTGACTCAGGAGAAGATAGCTAAAGAAAAGAAGACAGTTATCAAACCAAAGACAGTTATCAAACCAAAGCCAGGGCCAAAAATGATGTATGTGGTTAAAGAGCAGCAGCCCATAGCTGCTAAGTCTTAGAAAGAAAAGACTGATCAGCCAGGAACAGTGAAGGCTGAAAATAAAGAAGATTTGAAGAAGCAACCTAGGGTTACAAACAAAAATGAAGAAAAGAAAGTCAGCCAACCAAGGGCTATAGCTGAACAGAAGAAGGAGAAGAAGGTGGCTGAAATGAAAGCCACACAAGCAAAGAAGCCAGCAACCTTGCCTACACAGCAAGTAATGAACAAAAGAAAACAAGTTGTGGTTAGACCCAAGAAGAGACAATTTCAAGGTCACTGCATTTATTATGAAGTTTGGGGTCATAAGGCAAGTAAATGCTAGTGGAGAAGGCTAGTATATGTCTCCAACTTGAGAAGATCTGATGCTGCATACAGGGGGAGACAATACAAAATTTAAAGGAAAACATCTGTCATGAGTTCTTACACATACTGTAAAAAACAAAGACATACTAACAAGGATTGTTGGTGGAAGCCCAAACCAGTGGTTTCAAAGAACAAGTTTGCTATATTGGCAGACTTGGAACAGTGTGAAAGGTGTGGGTAAGATGGCCATAATGCCAAGAGATGCATGACACTTTTCCCTAAGTAAGAAAAGGCACTCAATGGCACAGTAAAACCTACTGGTACAGTCAAAGCTGAGAAAAAGGAGAAAGCTATCTTTAAGCTAGTTCAAAAGAAGGAATATGGAGCTAAAAGGGAGGAGGCTAATATAGCTGAAATTGCACTAAAGGCTGACTATAAGGATAAGTAGTGGATCTTTGATAGTGGATGCACTTCACACATGACAAGAGACAAGAGTAAATTATCAAAACTGAACAAGTCAAGAGAAGGTAGAGTCAAGTTTGCTAATGATGATTCACTCAATATCAGTGGTCAAGGGTCAGTAAATATTGGAAAAGGAAAGCTGAAAGATGTTCTGCACGTTGAAGGACTCAGATATAATCTAGCATCTGTCAGCCAACTATGCAATGAAGACCATAAAGTGATATTCACAAAAATAGGTTGCCAAGTAAAGAGTAAAGAAGGCAATACTGTTGCAACCGGGAAGAGAACAGCTGGAAATTTATATGTAATTGATGAGGACAAGACAAGTAGCTGTTTACTTACAAAAGAAAAAGAAAATCAACTCTGGCATAGGAGGCTGGGACACTTAATACAAAAGAACATGAGGAAGCTGACCACTACTCATGCAATCAGAGACATTCTAGACCTCAAGAGAGAAAGGGAGTATGTTTGCTCAACATGCTCTAAAGGAAGACATGTCAGAAAGTAGTATAAGATCAAAGAGTTTAGTTCTAAAGCAGTGCTTGACATTGTACATACTGATTTGTGTGGGCCAATGAGAACAAAAGGGTTGAATGGTGAAAAGTACTTCATCTTGTTTGTTGATGATTATTCCAGAAGGACCTGCATCATACACCTCAAACACAAGTTAGAAGTCTTGAAATGCTTTAAGAGATATAGAAGATTGGTTGAAAATAAGAGTGGAAAGAAGATCAAAGTATTAAGGTCGGATCAAGGCACTGAATTCACAAATGAAGCTTTTAAAAATTACGTTGAGAAGCATGGAATTCACCATCAGATGGTAGCAGCAAGAACACCTCAACAGAACGGGGTGGTAGAGAGGAAAAATAGAGCTGTGGTTGAAATGGCAAGAACTCTACTACTAGAATCCATGCTTCACACAAGATTATGGACAGAAGCAACATTTATAGCCGTGCACCTACTGAACAGAGTTTTATTAGGGCCCAATACTGATAAGACTCCATGTAAGCTATGGAGTGGGAAGAAGACAACAGCCAAATATCTTAGAATCTTTGGCAACCCATGTTTTGTGAAGAACAAGGAGCAAAACTTGGGAAAATTTCACGCTAGGTCAGATGAAGGCATCTTTGTTGGATACTCGACAAAGACAAAAGGTTACAGAGTTTTTCTGCATAAACTGGAAAAAGTGGTCACTTCCAGTGATGTAAGAATAGATGAAAACTGGAAAACAATGCATAATGGAGAAGCTGAGGACAGTGAAGAAAATGACTTCAAGATAGATGAAGAATCAGACCAACATGAAGAAGAGGGAAAAGAAGTAAGTTTAGACTCAGAATAGAGTGAGTCTGAAGATGAAGAAAGAGATTCTCTTGCAACTAAGACTGTGTAAGAGAGAAAGACAAAGAAAATGTGGACTAGTACTCATCAAGGAAATTAGATCATAGGTGACCCATCAGCAGGAGTTACAACAAGAAGAAGAATTATGGGAGCTACTGCTTTACTCTCACAAGTTGAACCTAAATCTGTTGAAGAGGCTGCACAGGACAAAGCCTAGGTCAAAGTTATCAATGAGGAGCTGGATCAAATCGAGAAGAATCAAACATGGGAGCTGGTTCCAAGACCCACTAACAAGAATGTCATAGGAACAAAATGGGTGTTTAGAAATAAACACAATGAAGATGGCAAGGTGGTGAGGAACAAGGCTAGGCTGGTTTGCAAAGGCTACACTCAGATAGAAGGAGTAAATGTTGATGAAACTTTTGCACCAGTAGTAAGGTTGGAAACTATCAAAATGTTCTTAGTTTTGGCAACACATAAAAGGTATAAAGTTTACTAGATGGATGTGAAATCAGCCTTTCTGAATGGGCTCCTGAAAGAAGAAGTGTATATTGAACAACCCGATAGAGTACAAATCAATGAGGATGAGACATACGTGTGTAAACTGAAGAAAGTCTTGTATGGCCTTAAACAAGCCCCAAAAGCATGGTACAGCAGGCTGGATGCGTATTTTAGAAGTTTGAACTTCATAAGAGGAACAGTTGATAATAACCTATATGTGTTCAACTCAGAGAAAGGCCAATTGATAACCATAGTATATGTAGCTGACATCATCTTTGGAGGGGATCACTCTGAGCTATGCCAAGAATTTGCACAGAAGATAAGTGAGGAATTTGAGATGTCATTGATTGGAGAAATGACTTACTTTCTTGGATTACAAATAAAATAATGTGAAGAAGGTATTTTTATTTCTCAGACAAAATATGCTAAAGATATGCTGAAAAAGTTTGGCATGGAGGATAACAGACCTATCAACACTTCTATGACAATGGGCTGCAAGTTAACAAAAGATCAAGAAGGAAGGAGTACAAGCCCCACAGAATACAGGAAGATGATAGGGAGCCTTCTGTACCTTACAGCATCAAGGCCTGATCTCATGCAAGCTGTGTGCATCGCCAGTAGATTCCAAGCTGATCCTAAGGAATCTCATGTGTTGGCAGTGAAAAGAATCCTAAGATACCTCAAAGGGACACTGGAAATGGGTTTGTGGTATCCTGCTATGGATTCTATAAAACTCCGAGCATACACTGATGCAGACTGGGTAAGAAGTACAGATGATAGAAAATCAGCCAGTGGCTGCAGCTTCTACTTGGGTTCAAAGTGTGTTGCATGGTTAAGTAGAAAGCAAAACAATGTTACTTTGAGCACGGCTGAGGTTGAGTACATGGCTGCTTATGCAGCATGTACTCAGGTGATATGGATACAAAGACAATTGGCAGATTTGGGTGTTGAAGTGAAGTTACCAGTAAGTGTACTTTGTGATAATAAAAGTGCAATTGATCTCAGTAAGAATCCAGTTCAACATTCAAGGAGCAAGCATATTGACATCTGGTATCACTTTATCAAGGATCAAGTGGAAGAGGGCACGATTCAGTTGGAGTATGTTGACACTAAAGATCAAATCTCAGATATTCTAACTAAATCTCTATCCACAGAGCTGTTTGAAAAGCACAGAATGAGTCTGTCTGTGCCAATGCCTCCTCAAGCCTGAAGTTTAGGTGAATCCTCCATCTCTACTTTGCGGGCTTTTCAAATTTGTAATTAGTTGGCAAAGGGGGAGAGAAGCAACAGTGCAGGGGGAGCTGTTAAGGAAGGGGGAGTGCATATTTAGGGGGAGTTGTAATCCATCTGCTTCTAAATTACTATATAATGGCTTTTGTTGTGAGTATTGCCAACAATTACAAAGGGGGAGTTGTTATTCCCACAGCCTTGTATGGATTGTAATTGTTGTCCACCAGATTTAAGTGTACAAGCAGAAGTGGCTCATTCAAGCATTAAAGGGATGAGTTTTCAGTAGAAAGAAAAGGGCAAGAAAAATAAATTAAGAAGGAGGATAATGCTAAATTTTGAATGGAATAGTAATATGAAGCCACATGGAGGGGCAAGAAAGGAAATCTGTCATAGCTACAGTAAGCCCTATTAGGGTTTTCATAGAAGGGAGTATATAAATAAGACTTAACTCTTTTGGAAATAACACCCAAAAAATAGTGAAACAAAGCAGACTAGAATTGGTGGAACCACCGTAAGAGAGGAAATTAGAGACGTGAGACCAGACCCAGAAACATGCGACGGTATGAGCAGACCAGAAATGTGCGACAGTGAAAGCAGACTAGAAACATGCGATGGTGAGAGCAGACCAGAAACGTGTGACGATGAAAAATAGACTAGAAATGTGGGAGACGAGAAAAGGGTGAAACACCGTGAGACTAGGTGAGGCGTGAGACTAGGTAAGACGTAAGACATGAGACCAGGTGAGGCATAAGACCAGGTAAGATGTGAGACCAGGTAAGGCATGAGACCAGGTGAGGTGTGAGACCAGAAAAGGGTGAAACGGGTGACACCAGAACACACTGAAAGACTAGAATTGGTGAGACCAGAAAAGGGTGAAATGGGTGACACCAGAACATACCGAAAGACCAGAATTGGTGAGACCAAAAAAGGGTGAAACGGGTAACACCAAAACACATTGTGAGTCCCAGAATCGGTGAGACTAGAAAATAGGTGAGACTAGACTAGGTGAGATGGTGAGACTAGAAAACGGGTGAGATGGTGAGACAGTGAGACCAGAAGACAGGTGAGACCGTGAGACGGTAAGACCAGGAGTTGGGTGAGAGAACCTAGAGAAGAAATTTGGTGAAGCATTTGAGAGAACTCAATGAATTTTTAGATTTCTTCAAGAGAGGTTAGAGAGTGTTTTAGTGATCTTCCAATTGGCAGTGAAGCAGCCTATTCAAATCAAATAGAGGCAACACAAGCTAGAAGAAGGGTAGACATAGTAAATGACACTCTTTGTATTATGATTGCTTTGTATTTGTAATAGTGAAAGGAGTAGAAGATTAAGACATCCATTGTAATCATAGGGGATACCACACTGGTGTTCTCAAGTATAGTGAATTGTCTCGGTAGAGGAAGAATCCCTACCACCGTGGAGTACGTCACATTGACCGGACCGCGTAAATCTCTCATGTCCTTACTTTGAATTTACATTCTATGTTTTGAATTGAATTGTGAACACAGCTAAGAATCATCAAACCCATAACCTAAAAGAAGACCTAGTTAAGAACAATTGATTCGTCTAATAGGCAAGGTGTCTGAAAGGTAACTTTGGAGACTATTGTGATAAGTAAGTAACAATAGATCTACCTTAGTTGAATCTGGGAAAGTGTTCATTTTGGCTTAAATTATTAGAGTTTTTTAAGGGGTGTGATACTAATTCACCCCCCTCTCAGTATCACAGACTAGTAGATCTTAGGGTGAAGTTGGGAACTTCACTTAAAGGCTAGTAGGATTTTTATTTTACTAATAAAGTAAAAAATCAAATTTTTTCTGCTATAAAACCAAAAGCAAGAATATTGATCTCTAATTGTGTTAATACACTAATTTATATAATCACTAATCATTTTATTGGCACTACCATTTCGTTAATAAACAAGACTTATGAGTAACTCATTAATTTGAGATGTCCTAACTTGTCTCATTTTAAGTGGTATAAAGATGCATTTTTCTCTAAGGTCTTTACTCGAGGAGATAGTCAAAATATCTTCTAGAAAGAAAAATTTCTCTTTGCGTTACCTACCATATTTGTTGAGAGAGTTAAGACTAAGCTTAAAGCTAATCATTCCACAATAATTTATTACATTCACTACACCTATGGTGAACTAGCTGCAGAAGTAATCACTAAAGGAATTAAACTTTATAATGAAATTAAACTACATAAGTAGTTACAAAATGAGAAATCTCAAGTTAAAAGGGCTTTAGGTAGTTTTTGCAAGCAAATGGGATATCCACACATAAGATATCCTAATAAACCAAAAAAGAAAGGTTATCAACCTTATGTGAAATGAAAAACTTCATATGTGAAGAAAAGAGAAAATGCCTATAAAGCCAAAGCCAAAGAAAGCAATTGTTTGCTATAAATGTGGCAAAATAGGGCACAATTCAAATAAGTGCAAAACAAAGCAAGTAAAATTCAAGAGTTAACTCTCAATGAAGGTCTTAAAAAATCCTTGATGCACATCTTCATAGTAAAAAGTGATTCTAATGAATTAAATTTAGAAATTGAAGTTCTTGAAGAAGATAACTCTTTTGAGTCTGATTTAGACACTAGCTACAAAAGAAAATGTGATCCCTATCAAGCTATGTGTAAATATAATGGCTTATTAGTCTTAACAAAAGTAGATAACATCATTTTGGATCTTATTGACAAAATTCCAAATCTCAAAGACAAACGAGAACAATTAGAAAAATATTTATATCTAGCAAAAGATCATATGCTAGTTTTAGTCAATAAATTGCTCAAATAAAAGAAAGTTATAATTTAAAAATTGTGATACATAGAATAAAAGGAAGCATTTTTAGCATAAAACTATAGAGGAACCAACAATTATGGAGCTTAAAGTTGATATTAAAGAATTAAAAATTGAGCATAAAGAATTAAAAGATAGAATTATTATCCTAGAGACTATTACTAAAGATAAAGAAGAAAGTACTCTACATCTACCAAACACTTTGTTAAATGAAGGTGAGTTAGAAACTCTTTAATATGTTAATCTTATTGATAGGGTTATGGATAATAATAAGAATGTTATGCCCTTTGGATTAAAAAAATACTCTTTCTAAATTTCAAAAAATTATGAACAAAATATTTAATACTTATTTAGCATTTACTTTTGTTTATATCAATGATGTATTGTTTTGTTCTAATACCATAGAACAACATTTTAAGCATTTAAATATTTTCTTAAATATCATGATGTTATTTCAAACCAAGATTTGCTTCCTTGGTCACTTTATCAAAAATGGAATTATTATGCCCATAAATCAAGCAATTGAGTTGCCTCTAAATTTCCTGATGAAATTAGGGATGATCAATAGTTGTAATGCTTTAGGAAGTTTGAATTATCTTTCAAAATTTTATAAAGAGTTAGATTATGATGATAAACCCTTATTTGAAAGGCTTAAAAGGAATCCTCCAAATTGGATGGATCACCATAACTTTCTTGTTATTACCACAAAAATACAAGAAGTTCAACCGGCAATGAATTCTTTAATATGTGTAGAATCCCTACCATGTTCTAGAGTAAGAATGAACATATTATAGAATTGCCTTATGAGTTGATTTTTAATGAAGTCAAATTCTTACCAAAGCCAAGCCCATTACTTTGAAGCCTAGAGATTTAGAAATTTGTAAAACAAAAGTTGCTAAACTCTTACAGAAAGGGCTCGTTAGAAAAGTAATAGCCCCAGAGTTGTCTTGCATTTTATGTAGAAAATGTGGCTGAATTGGAATAAGTAGTTCCAAGATTTGTAATTGATTACAAACCTTTAACTAAGGCTTTACGATAGATTAGGTACATGATACCTAATAAAAAGATTTACTAAACTAGCTTTATAAAGCCAAAATTTTTTCAAAATTTGATATGAAATTTGGTTATTGGCAAATTCATATAGCATAAGGAATTGAATCAAAGAAAGTTTGTTATAATAATAATTCAAATTAGTAAATTATTAGAACATATTTAATTACAATAAAAATATAAACAAAAATTATATTAACAAATTTTTCTAGTAATAACAATATTTAGCATAACAATAATTTGAATTAATTATCATAAATATAAAAATTTAAAATAAATATATTAACATAATAATTTTATAGTGAAAAATAATTCATTAATTAAAAATTTGAATATTTGTTAATCACTATATTTTTTCCTCATAATAATAATAATAATAATAATAATAATTTCATATGACACTTATATATGTGTGTATATATATATATAATATAACTATTACTAGTAATTTAATTATTATTATAATTTAAAAAAATTTCATGTCATTATATTACAAAAATATTTATTATTATTATTATTATATTTTATCTATCTTAAGGAGAGAAGAAAAGAGGGAATACGAATGAGATTATCTAAATGAAGTAGGGAAATGATGATTGTCATGCGCAAGAGAGTATCATTCCCATAAATAGGGAAATAAAAATGAAATTTCCCTTGACTAGATGAACTTCAGTGGATTTAGACTCCATAACCAAAATAATGATCATCTTGCAATAAAATTTGTAATTAATGTAGTCATATAAGTTAATTTAACAACTTTTGCATGTAAATGATTGTTATGAACAAAAAGAGAAAGCTTATTAACTAAAAATGAAGTTTCATCTTTCAAGCAATAAACCATTCTATGCAAGTGAGACAAGCTAATCATGATGAATGTATCCCTTTGTTTAATTAATTTAATGATTCTAGATTAGCTAAAGTGCATTGTTGTGCATGTCACAACAAAATTAAGATTCATTGTTGAATTGGAAGTTAATTGCATGATCATTTTGTGTGAATGATTTCTTGCAACAAAAGGAGAAGCCTTATTACCAAAGAATTAAGTAAAGGTCTCATGCTTGAAGCAATGAATGATTCTTTAATTATAAAGAAAGCTAATAAAGTGTAAAAACTCCTTTATTTGATATACTTAAGTAGATTTGGACTACCCAAAATGGGTAGTCCTATTGTCAGGTAAATCAAGTGACAGTCTCATATTTAAATTAGTGAATGAATCTTTTATTGTAAATAAAGCTAATAGAGTGTTATAGCTTCTGTATTGGATAGACTTCAATGGATTTGGTCAGCCCACGACATAATAAAATTCATCTCACAATGAAATCAATGATCAATGTACAAATCTAAGTTAATTCTATGATTCTTTTTTGTGAATGATTGCTTAAAATGAAAGTAGAAGGCTAAATAGCTAGAAATGAAGTGTCAGTCTCATCTTTCAAGAAATTAACCACTTTATCCAGGTAAGAAATGATAATTAAGATGAATGACTTCTTTGTTTGGTGGAATTTAATGGATTTAGACTATTCAAAGTGTATTGAGATGCATGCTGTAAGAAAATAAATGTTTGCTGTAGACATGGATGTTCATTGCATGATCATTTTTCATGTATGATTTCTTGCATAAAAAATAGAAACCAAATTGTCAATGAGGTATGAGTCTCAACTTTCAAACAATGATTGATTCTTTTTTTAGCAAACAATGCTAATCAAGATTAATAACTTCATTCTTCGATTGAATTTAATGGATTTTAATTACTATATATGAGAAGTTGCATCATCGAGTAAGAAAGAGACAGCCTCATATGTTAGAATTAATGATTCTCTTGAAGTAAGGAAAACTAATAAGGAGTAATGGATGGATTTCATTAGATTTAAACTACACAAAACATAATAATATGCCTCTCATAATAAAATCAATGATTGGTGTGTACATTTAAGTTAATTTTATAAAGTGTTGGTCTCATTTTCAAGTAATGAACCATTTGATTCATGTGAAAAAAGCAAATCAAGATGAATGAGTCCTTTTGTTTGATGGAATTCAATGGTTTTAAACAACCTAATGTGTATGGACATGCATGTACTAATGAAATTAATATTTGGTGCATACATGGATGTTAATTGTATGATAATTTTGTGCACGTGATTCATTCTACCTTATAGTTAAGAAATTAGTTGACAGTCTCATATTTTAAGCAATGAATGTTTCTTTCTTGGAAAGGGAAGCTAATTAAGAGTAATAGCTCTTTTATTTGATGGACTTTAATGGATTTGGACTACCCTAGAGAAGAAGACCTATTGTCAAGAAATCAATAGATGATTTAATTGTTCAAGTAATGAATGGTTCACTCACTTTAAGGAAAGCTAATCAAGAGAAAATAGCTTCTTTATTAGATGGACTTCAATGGATTTGGGCTACCCAAAAAATCATAATTTACATTAAGAAATAAAATTAGTGATTGTTGTAGACATTTAAGTTAATTTAACAATTCCTTTTTGTGAATGACTACTTGGAATGAAAGAAAGGCTTTAATTGCTGAAAACAAAGTGCTCATCTTTTAGCAAATGAATTGTTTTATCCATGTAAGAAAAACTAATTTAATTGAATGACTCCTTTGTGTAGTGGAATCCACTGTATTTAGACTACTTGGGATGTATTGATGCCCAAGTCATAATAAAATCAATGTGGATGTTAATTGCTAAGAGAGGAGAAACTTTATTGCCATGGAATCAAGTAACAATCCCAAGTTTCAAGTAATGAAAAATTCTCTCCTAATAAAAAGGCTAATCAATAATAATAGATCTTTTATTCAATGTGTATGTTGCAACAAAATTAAAGTTTGGTGTAGACCTAAATGCTAATTTAATAATTTTTTTGTGTGAATGATTCCTTGGAATTTGAGTAGCTTTATTGCTAAGGGATCAAAGCATATATTATTCAAGCAAAGAATGATTCTCTCTTGAAAAAGGAAAAATGTTCAAAAGTAATGGCTCCTTTACTTGATGGTCTTCATTAGATTCAAACAACCTAGATAAGAAGTGATATTATCAAGTAATCAAGAGACAATTTCAAGTTTTAGGCAATCAATGATGCTCTCTTAGTAAAGAAAGCTAATCAAGAATACTAGTTTCCTTATTAGATGAACCTCAACGGATTTGGATTTTCTAACACATAATAATTGGTGTAGACATTTAAATTAAATTAGCAATTAGTGTAGACATTTAAATTAATTTCGTGATTTCTTTGTGTGAGTGACTCTTTGAAATGAAAATGAGAACCTTTATTATCTTGAAAGGAATTGCCAATCTCATCTTTCTTGCACAGAACCATTCTATCCATTTGAGAAAAGGTAATCAAGATGAATGACTCCTTTTGTTTGATGGAATTTGATGGATTTAGACTACCTAAGGTGTATTGACATGTATGTTGCAACAAATTTAAAGTTTAGTGTAGACCTAGATGCTAATTGAATGATTGTTTTGTGTGAATGATTCCTTGTAATGAAAGGAGAAACCTTATTATTGAGGAATCAGGTAAAAGTCTCAAATTTTAGCTAATGAATAGCTCTCTTCTAGTAAAGAAAGTTAATCAAAAGTATTAACACTTTTGTTTGATGGACTTCAATGGTTATAGACTACCTAAAGGAGAAGTCCTAATGTCAAGCAATGATCAGATGGTCTCATGTTTTAAGTAATGAATGTTTCTCTCATAATAATGTAAGCTAATCAAGAGTAATAGTTTCTTTATTGAATGAACTTCAATGGATTTGGACTACCTAAGACATCATAACAAAACGAGAAGCCTTATTATCTAGGAATTAAGTAAATGTCTCAAATTTCAAGTAAAGAATGATTCTCTACTAGTAAAGAAAGCTAATCAAGAGTAATAGCTCATTTTCTTGATGGACTTCAATAGATATGAATTACACTAGAGGAGAAGTCCTAATGTCAAGTAATCAAGAGATAGTGTCATGTATAAAACAATCAACAATTCACTTCTTGTAATGAAAGCTAATAAAGAGTAATAGCTTCTTTATTGGGTGGAATTCAACAAATTTGAACATTGCAAGACATAATAACATGCATCTTATAATGAAATCTTAATGGATGTAGACATTTAAGTTAATTTTGTAGTTTCTTTGTGTGAATGTCTCCTTAAAACAAAATGATAACCTTTATTACCTTGAAATGAAGTATTTGCCTTAGCTTTTAAGGAATGAACCATTTTATCTATTTGAGAAAAGGTAATCAAGATGAATGACTCCTTTTATTTGATGGAATTAAATATATGTAGCCTACCTAAGGTGTATGCTAAAACAAATCTAAGTTTGGTGCTGACCTAGATGCTAATTGAAAAATTGTTTTGTGTGAATGATTTCTCGTAACAAAAGGAGAAGCCTTATTGAAAAAGAATCAAATAAAGCATCAAGTTTCAAGAAACAAACAATTCTTTCCTTCTAAGAAAAGCAAATCAAGAGTATTAAGTCTTTTCTTCACTGGATTTTAATGGACACAAACTTACCTAAAGGAGACGTCTTAATTTCAAGTAATTAAGAGATGGTCTCATGTTTCAAGCAACAAATGATTATCTCACTATAAGGAAAGCTAATATATAATAACACCTTCTTAATTGGATGAACTTCAAAGGATTTGGATTCCTTAAGACATCATAACATGGCATCACTATAACAACAAGAAGTAAAGTGTTTATCTTTTAAGCAATGAACCATTCTATTAATGTAAGTAAAGTTAATCAAGACGAAGGTTCATTTGTCCAATGAAATTCAATAAATTTAGTTTACCCAAGTTATGTTGATGTGTATGTAGCAACAAAATCAATAAATGCTATAGTGATGAATGCTAATTGCATGATTATTTTGTGTGAATGATTCCCTACATGAAAAGGAGTAGATTTATTACAATGGAATTAAGCGACAGTCTCAAATTTCAAATAGTTAATGATTCTTTCTTGCTAAAGAATCCTAATAAAGAGTAAGAGCCCATTTTTTCAATGTGCATCTTACAATAAAATAAAGTTCAATGTAGTCTTGGATGCTAAATGAATGATCATTATGTGTGAATTATACCTAGAAATAAAAAGAGAAGCCTTATTATTGATGGATCAAATGATAGTATTATTATTCAAAAGGAATGACTCAATTATTTGATGGACTTCATTGGATTGAAATAACCCATATAAGAAGTGATATTATCAAGTAATTAAGAGACAGTCTCATGTTTCTAACAATGAACAATGTTCACTTAGAAAAGAATGTTAATCAAGGATTATAGATTCCTTATTGGATGAAATTCAATGGATTTGGACTTCCTAAGACATAATAATGTGCATCTTGCAATTAAATTAGTGATTGATGTAAATATTTAAGTTAATTTCATGATTTCTATGTGTGAACAACTCATTGGAACGAAAGGAAAATCATTATTAGCTATAAATGAATTGTTAGTCTCATCTATCTCATAATGAACCATTCTTTCCTTCTAAGAAAAGGTAATCAAGATGAATGATTCCTTTTGTTTGATGAAATTTAATGGACTTAGACTATATAAGATGTATTGATAAGCATGTTGCAAAAATTAAAGTTTTAGTAAACCTAGAAGTTGCTTGAAAGGTCATTTTGTGTGAATGATTCCTCACAATGAAAGGAGAAGCCTAATTTTCCAAGAATTGGTATATGTCTCAAGTTTCATGTACTGAAGGTTCTTCCCTAGTAAGAAAAGTTGATTAAAAGTAGTAATTCCTCTCCTCAAAGGACTTTAAAGGATATGGATTACTCCAAGGGAGAAGTCATAATTTCAAGTAATCAAGAGATGGTCTCAAGTTTTAAGCAATAAATAATTCCCTTATGGTAATAAAGGCTAATCAAGAGTAATAACTACTTTATTGGGTCGAATTTGATGGATTCAAACTCTGCAGTACATAATAACATACATTACACAATGGAATCTTTGATTGGTGTAGACATTTAAATTAATTTCATGATTTATTTATGTGAAGGACTCCTTAAAACATAAGGAGAACCCTAATTAGCTATAAATGAGCTATAAATGAACTACCAGTCTCTTCTTTCAAGTAATGAGCCATCCATCCAGTTGAGGAAATTTAATCAACATGAATGACTCATTTTGTTTAATGGAATTCAGTGGATTTTACACTATGTATAGCATACTAATATGCACATTACAATAAAATTAATGTTCGGTGTAGGGCTAGATGTTAATTGAATGATCATCTTGAATAGATAATTACTTGCAACAAAAGAAGAAACCTAATTAACTAGGAATCAATTGATAGTCTCATGATTCAACCAATGAATGATTCTCTCATGAAAATGAAGATTAAGAAAGATTAATTGCTCCTTTATTCAAAAGACTTCAATGGATTTAGATAACTAAGGTGAGGAGTCATATTTTGAAGCAATTAAGAGATGGTCTCATGTTATAGGCAATAAATGTTATTATCTAAGCAAAGAGAAACTAATCAAGCATAATAGCTTGCTTATTCAATGAACTTCAATCAATTTTGACTCCTTCAAACATAATAACATATAGAAATTTAGGTTAATATCATGATTCCTTTATATGATTGACTCTATACATGAATGAGAAGCCTTATTTTTTGGAAATTAAGTGTTGGTCTCAACTTTTAGGTAATGAATCATTATATCTTGGTAAGAAAAACTAATTTAAATGAATGACTACTTTGTTTGATAAAATTCAAGGTTTAAGACTACCCAACATCTATCAATGTGCATATCACAAAGAAATTAATGCTATGTGTAAAAAAAGATGTTGATTACATTATCATTTTATGTGAATGATTCTCTTATGGCAAAGAAAGCTACTTAAGATTAATAGCTCCTTTATTTGATGGTCTTTAATAGATTCAAAGTATGAGAGGAGAAGTCTTATTGTCAAATAAATAAGAGATAGTCTCATGTTTCATGCAATGAATGATGAGTCTTGACAACAAAAGGACATGACTTTTTAGCAAGAAATGAAGTGATGGTCTTATCTTTAACATAATTAACCATTTATACCATATTAAAAAAGTTAATCAAGTCCTTTGGTGTATGGAATTCATTCAATTTAGTCTACCAAAGTTGTATTGATGTGGCTGTCACATTGAATCTAAAATTCAATGTAAAAAAGAGTTAATTTCATGTTCACTTTGTATGGATGAGCTTTGTAACAAAAAGAGAAGCATTGTTAGTAAAGAATGAAGAGATAGTATGATCTTTCAAATAATGAATCATTCAAACCATGTTAGAAAACATAATCAAGATCAATAACTTTTAGGTAATGGAACATTCAAACCATGAAAAAAAAAAGTGTGATTGATCTACATTACCTCTTCTTATACAAAATGAGTATTTCAATTACTAAATAATGGAATTGTCTCCCTATTTCTAACTAACAACGCTCCTTCTGTCAGTGCAAAGACTCATTTATACAAAATGTTGGAGACATTAACTTTTGTGTCTACATAAAACATTATATTCATTAGAATAAGCACATTTGCAAACCTTTGACACTCTAAACCGATTGATTTCCATTGCACAGCTTAGGTATTATGAACCCATTGAATGGTTTAATTCTTAATCAATGAGACTGCATTTTCACTTTTGATAACAAGGCTTCTCATATCGTTACAAGGACTCATTTGCACAAAATTATCTCATAATTAACATTTTCCTAACTGCAAGCATTATAATTAACATTATACATCTTTGACACTCTAAATCCATTAAATTTCATTAAAAAAAGGGGTTATTGGTCTAGATTACCTTTTTTATACATATTGAGTGTTTTAGTTGGTGAATAATGAGATAGTCTCATCATTTCTAATCAATAGGGATTCTTCCTTTGTTGTAAGGACTCATTTGCACAAAAAGATGGTGAAATTAACTTTTCAACCTACACAAAACATTATATTCATTGGAACAAGTTTGTTTTCACACCTTTAGGACACTAAACCCATTGAATTCCATCAAGTAAATGAGCCATTGATCTAATTTAGCTTCCCTTAACAATGAGATTGTCTCTCCATTTTTTCATTACAAGACTTCTCTTTTTATTGCATGGACTCATTCACACAAAAAATGATCTCTTAATTAACCTTTGTGTCATCAAACATTATATTCATTTCCATAAGGTTGTTTATACCTCTTCAATAGTCTAAATCGATTGAGTTCCATCAAAAAAAGGTGTGATTTGTCTAAATTGCCTTTTCTTATATGTATTGAGTGTTTCAATTGCTGAATAGTGAGATCATCTCTTCATTTCTAATTAAAAAGACTTCTTCCTTCATTTCAAGGACTCATTTACACAAAATGATGGTGAAATTAACTTTTGTGTCCACACAAAACATTATATTTAATGGAACAAGCATGTTTGGACACCTTAGGTACTTTAAAACCATTGAATTCCATCAAATAAATAAATCATTGATCTTGATTAACTTTCCTTAGAAATATTGAATAGTTTAATTTTTGAACAAACAAACTATCTCTTCATTTTTTTTCTTTTTAACAAAGCTCCTTTTTTTGTTGCAAAGACTCATTCACACAAAATGATCTTGTAATTAACAACAAATAGCAACAAACTTGTTTATACATCTTTGGTACTCTAAATCCATTGAATTCCATAAAATAAAAAAAAAAGTGTAATTGGTCTACATAACCTTTTCATATATCTATTAAGTGTTTTAATTGCTAAATAGTGACACTATCTCTTCATTTCAAACAAACAAGGCTCCATCTTTCATTACTAATGAGATCCATTGAGCATTCAAGAAGGGTCAATGACATGTTTAAGAGCTAAAAAAAATGAAAGAAGCACTTAGTAGGTCTATTGAAGAAATTTGGGTCAAAGAAGCTAATTCAAGCTTGAAGGGCAACAAAACATATCATAATGAGGCTTGAGACTTTATTAATTGAATATGTTGAATGGCCCAATGTTAAGGGATTGTAAGGATTTTTGTAATAACTCCTAAAACAAATATGAGTAAATTTTGTTGTTAGCTTATTTAGGAAATGAGAATTTTCTCCTTTGGTTCTTTCATGAATTATAGAAGTTATCAAGAACTAGCTCTTCTTATGGCATTTAACTCAACTTATCACTCCCAAATATGTTCTTTTCTCAAGTATGATATTTATATCCTTCTTTATGCCTCAAGTTCATTTTCCTTGAACATTGGGTGTAGGTATTATGTGATTGAAATCTAATTTTTCTTTTGTTGGGTTCTTATTTGATTCCTTATGCATGTTGGCTCCATAAGCCACATCTTTTGGGGTTCACATCAGCTAGTACCAAAGCTTGAGGGTTTAAATTAGGTTTATTTATCTAAATCTAAGTTTTTCTTTTGTTTTTCTTCTTAGCCTCATTCTAAAACCTCTTTTTCTTTGAACCTGCAAACCCTAATTTATCTTTTCTTGTCTTTAAATCCATGCAAAAAGAAACAATGAAAAATGTTCTTTGTTGCAATGAACAATTATATTAAGTGAAGTAAATGCATGGAACAATTGTTTACTTCTTTGTATTAACAAGCTTTATATTAAGTGAAGTCACCTAATTTGTCTTTCCAATGAAATGTAAAGTCTTGTCTTGAAAGATTGAAGAGACAATCTCATTATTTAGAAATTAAACTAGTCAATACCTAAAAGGAAAGCTAAAAAGATCAATGGCTCATTTAACTTGGTGGAACTCAACTAGTATCGAGTACCGAAGGTGTGCACATGTGCTTGCTCAAATTAATGTAATATTTTGAGTAGACATAAATGTGCTTACATGTATTGTGTGTTTCAATTCCTAAACAATGAGACCATCTCTTCATTTTTAACTTACAAAGCTCCTTTCATTGTAGACAATAATTTACACAAAATATGCATAAGAAATGGTAATCTAGACGAATCTCACCATTTTTCATAGAATTCAATGGATTTAAAGTACCAAAAAGGTACAAACAAGCTTGTTGCAATGAACATAATATTTGTTGTTTAACCAAAATTTAATTATGAGATCATTTTGCATGAATAAGTCCTTGGAATGATGGGAGGGGCCTTCTTAGCTTCAAATGAAAAGATGGTCTCATTCAGAAAATGAAACTCTCAATAAGAATTTCAAAAGGTAATCTAGATAAATCACAATGCTTTTTGATGACATTCAATGGATTTAAGTACCTAAGATGTACAAACAAGCTCATTTCAATGATTATAATGTTTTATATAGATGTAAATGTTAATTTCTCCTTCATTTTGCATAAATTTGTCCTTCCAATGAAAAGTAAAATCTTGTCTTGAAAAATTGAAGAGATAGTCTCATTATTTAGGAATTAAACCATTCAATATCTAGAAGGAAAGTTAAAAATGATCAATGACTCATTTTACATCATGGAACTCAATTGGTATAGAGTACCAAAGGTGTGCACACATGCTTGTTCCATTTAATATAATGTTTTGAGCAAACACAAATATGCTTATATGTATAGAGTGTTTCAATTCCTAAATAATGAGATTGTCTCTTTATTTCTAACTTACAAAGCTCCTTCTTTCATTCAAACACTCTTTTTACACAAAATATGTATAAGAAATGGTGATCTAGACCAATCACACTAGTTTTTGATGGAATGGAAGTATTATACCAAAGATGTACAAATGAGCTTTTTGCAATGAATATAAGGTTTGATGTTGACAAAAAAGCTAATTACAAGATTAGTTTTTTGTGAATGAGTTCTTGCAACAAAGGAAAGGGTAGCTGTGTTAGCTAGAAATGAAAAGATGGTCTCATTCAAGAAATGAAACTCTTAATACGTATTTGAAAAAGGTAATTTAGACCAATCACACCCTTTTATGGTGTAATTCAATGGGTACAAAGTACCAATGTTGCAATGGGTATAATGTTTTGTGAAGTTAAAAATGTTAATTTTACTATCATTTTGTGTAAATTTATCCTTCTAACGAAAAGTAAAGTCTTGTCAAGAGAGATTGAAGAGATAATCTCTTTGTTCAAAAACTAAACCTTATAAAGAAAGCCAACAATGATCAATAAGTCATTTTACTTGAGGGAATTTAATGGCTACAATACCAAAGGTGTGCAAACATGCTTGTTCCAAGGATTATAATGTTTTGTGTAGACACAAACTTGCTTGTAAATACTATATTTTTCAATCCTTGAATAATGAGACTATTTCTTCATTTCTATCTAACAATCTACTTCTTTCATTGTAAGTAGTCATTTACACAAAATATGTATAAGGATGGGCAATCTAGGCCAATCATGCAATTTTTTGATGGAATTCAATGGATTTAGTGAATGAAGAATGTAAAAATGAGCTTGTTGCAAGGAATATAATGTTTGTTGTTGACCCTAAAGTTAATTGTAAGAGCTTTTTGTGTAAATGAGTCCTTATAACAAGGGAAGGAGCCTTGTTAGCTAAAAATAAAGAAATGGTCTCAGTTAGGAAGTGAAACTCTCAATACATATTTGAAAAGGTAATGTAGGCCAATCACACCTTTTTATGATGAAATTTAACAACTTTAAAGTACCAAAGATGCAAAACCAAGCTTGTTATCATGAATATAATATTTAGTGTAGGCAAAAATGTTTATTTTACCATCATCTAAATTTGTCCTTCCAATGAAAAGTGGAGGCTTGTCATGAAAAATTAAAGTGATAGTCTTGATCTTTAGGAATTAAGCCATTCAATACCTATAAGGAAATCTAATTAAGATCAACGATTCAATTTACTTGATGGAATTCAATGGGAATAGAATACCAAAGTTGTTTAAACATGCTTGTTGTAATGATTACAATGTTTTGTGTAGACACAAATGTGCTTATATGTATTAAGTGTTTCAATTCTTGAATAATGAGATGAACTCTTCAATGCAAACTAACAAAGCTATTACTTTCATTGCAAGCACTTATTTACACCATGTTTAAAAGAAATGGTAATCTTAGCCAGCCACACTATTTTTTTCTAATGGAATTTTATGGATTTAGGGCACCAAAGATGTACAAATAACCTTGTTTCAATGAATATAATGTTTATGTGGACAAAAATGGTAATTTCACCATCCTTTTGTGTAACTTTGTCCTTCTAGTGAAATGTGATGTCTTGTCATGAAAAATTGAAGAGATCGTCTCATTATTCAAGTATTAGCCTATCAATACCTATAAGGAAAACTAATGAAGATCAATAACTCATTTTACTTGATGGAATTCAATGGGTACATAGTACCAAAGGTGTGCAAATGTGCTTTCTCCAATGAATATAATGTTTTAAGTGAACATAAACTTGCTTATCTGAATTGAATGTTTCAATTCCAAAATAATGAGACTGCCTCTTCATTTCTAGCTAAAAAAGCTCCTTCTTTCATTGCCAACACTTATTTACACAAAATATGTATAAGAAATGGTAATTTAGATTGATCAAACCATTTTTTAATGAATTCAATGGATTTAGTGTACAAGGATGTACAAATGAGCATGTTGCAATGAATATAATGTTTTGTGTAAATTTGTCCTTCCAATGAAAAGTGAAGTCTTGTCATGAAAAATTAAAAAATCAATCTCATTGTTTAGAAATTAAACCATTCAATCCCTATAAGGAAATCTAATAAAGATCAATGAATCATTTCACTTGATGGAATTCAATGGAGACATAATACCAAAGGTGTGTAATTGTGCTTGTTCTAATGAATATAATGTTTTGTGTAAACACAAATGTGCTTACATATATTAAGTGTTTCAATTCCTAAATAATTAGACTATCACTTCATTTCAAACTTTTAAAGCTCTTTCTTTTGTTGTAAGCACTCATTTACACAAAATATGTAAAAGAAATGGTAATATAGGTCAATAACACCATTTTTTGTTGGAATTCAATGGATTTTGATTTCCAAAGATGTACAAGAGAGCTTATTGCAATGAATATAATATTTTGTGTTGACACAAATGTTAATTTTACCATCATTTTCTGTAAGTTTGTCCTTCCCATAAAAATTTGGTCTTATCATGTAAAATTAAAGAGACAGTCTCATTGTTTGGGAATCAAAACCAATCAATACCTATAAGGAAAACTAATTGAAGAACAAATACACAATTTATTTGATGGAATTCAATGGGTACAGAGTACCAAAGTTTTGCAAGTGTGCTTGTTCCAATGATTGTAATGTTTTGTGTAAACACAAATGTGATTTTAGGTATTAAGTGTTTCAATTCCCAAATAATGAGATTGTCTCTTCATTTCAAACTAACAAAACTCCTTCTTTCATTGCAAGCACTCATTTACACAAAATATGCATAAGAAATGGGAATCTAGACCAATCAAACCATTTTTTAATAAAATTCAATGGATTTAGTGTACCAAGGATGTATAAATGAGCCTATTACAATGGATATAATGTATGTTGATAGCAAAGTTAATTAAGATATCTGTTTATGTGAATGAGTCCTTGCAATGATGAAAGGGTCCTTGTTAGATAGAAATGAAGGGATAATCTCATTCAGGAAATGAAACACTAAATATGTATTTAAAAAGGTAATTTGCACTAATGAAATCTTTTTTTGATGAAATTCAATGGACTTGGAGGACCCAAGAGGTATCAACAAGCTTGTTGCAATGAATATAATGTTTTGCATAGATACTAATGTTAATTTCACTATCATTTTGTGTAAATTTGTCCTTCCAATGAAAAGTGAAGTCTTATCATGAAAAATTGAAGAGATAGTCTCATTGTTTAGGAATTAAACAATTCAATACCTATAAGAAAAGGTAATAAAGATCAATGACTCATTTCACTTGATGGAATTCAATAAGTATAGAGTACCAAATACATGCAAACATGCTTGTTCCAATGAATATAATATTTTGGGTAGACATAAATGTGTTTATATGTATTGAGTGTTTCAATTCCTAAACAATGAGATTGTCTCTTTATTTCTAACTAACAAAGTTTTGTTATTCATTACAAGCACTCATTTACAAAAAAATATGCATAAGAAATGGTAATCTAGCCCAATCACACCTTTTTTTTTTTAACGAAATTAAATGGATTTAGAGTATCAAAGAGGAAGAAATGAGCTTATTGCAATGAATATAATGCTTTATGTAGACACAAAAGTTAATTTTACTATCTTTTTCATAAATTTGTTCTTCTAATGAGAAGTGGAGTCTTGTCATGAAAATTTGAAGCAATAGTCTCATTATTTAGGAATTAAACAACTCAATACCTATAAGAAAAGATAATAAAGACCAATGACTTATTTTACTTGATGGAATTCAATGGGTACAAAGTATCAAAGTTACACAAATGTGCTTGTTCCAATGAATATAATGTTTTATGTAGACACAAATGTGCTTATTCCAATGAATATAATGTTTTGTGTAGACACAAATGTGCTCATACATATCAACTATTTCAATTCCTGAATAATGAGCTTGTTTCTTGATTTCAAACTAACATGTGGCTTCTTTATTTGATGGAAACACTCATTTACACAAAATATGTATAAGAAATGATGATATAGACCAATCACACCAATTTTTCATTGAATTCACCAAAGATGTACAAACAAGCTTGGTTCGATGAATATAATGTTTTGTGTTGACAAAAATGTTAATTTCATCATCATTTAATGTAAATTTGTCATTCCAATGATAAGAGAAGTCTTGTCATGAAAAATTAAATAGGCAATCTCATTGTTTAGAAATTAAACCATTCAATACTTGAAAGGAAAGCTAATAAAGATCAATGACTCATTTTACTTAATGGAATTCAAGGGGTACAAAGTACCAAAGGTGTGCAAATGTGCTTGTTCCAATGATTATAAGGTTTTGTGTAGCCACAAACATGCTTAGACGTATTGAGTTGTTCAATTCCCAAATAATGAGATTATCTCTTCATTGTTACTAACAAAGCTCCATCCTCCCCTCATTTACACAAAATATGTATAAGAAATTATCATTTAGACCAAGCACACCATTTTTTGATGGAATTCAATGGATTTAGTGTACCAAAGATGTACAAATAGCCTTGTTGTAATGAATATAATGTTTATTGTTGACACAAAAGTTAATTATGAGATCATTTTGTTTGAACAAGCCCTTGCAACAAGGGAAGGAGCCTTGTTAGCTAGAAATGAAGTGATTGTCTCATTCAAAAATTGAAACCCTAAATACATATTTGAAAAGGTAATGTAGACAAATCACACTTTTTTTTTTCTTCAAATTCAATGAATTTAAAGTATGAAAGATTTACAAATGAGCTTGTTGCAATGAATATAATGTTTTAAGTAGGCAAAATTGTTAATTTCATCATCATTTTTTGTAAATTTGTCCTTCCAATGATAAGAGAAGTCTTGTTATGAAAAATTGAAGGTGCAGCCTCATTGCTTAGGAATTAAACCATTTAAAGTTAGGAAAGCAAATAAAGATCAATGACTCATTTTACATGATGGAATTCCAAGGGTACAAAGTACCTAAAGTGTTCAAACAGGCATGGTTATAAGGTTTTGTGTAGACACAAACATGCTTATATGTATTGAGTGTTTTAATTTCCTAATAATGATACTAACTCTTCATATCTAACTAACAAAGCTCTTTCTTTTGTTGCAAGCACTCATTTACACAAAATATGCATAACAAATGGTACTCTAGACCAATCACACCATTTTTTGATGGAATTCAATGGATTTGATGTACTAAAGATGTATAAATAGCCTTGCTGCAATGAATATAATGTTTGTCGTTGACACAAATGTTAATTATGAGATCACTTCGTTTGAACAAGCCTTTGCAACAAAAGAAGGAGCCTTGTTAGCAAGAAATGAAGAGATTGTTTCATTTAGGAATTGAATCACTAAATACATATTTGAAAAGGTAATCTACACCAATCACACCTTTTTTTTTTTTGATGAAATTCAATGCATTTAGAGTACCAAAGATGTACAAATGAGGTTGTAGCAAAGAATATAATGTTTTATGTAAACATAAATGTTGATTTCATCATCATTTAGTGTAAATTTGTCCTTCAAATAAAATGAGAAATCTTGTTATGAAAAATTTAACAGATAGTCTCATTGTTTAAGAATTAAACCATTCAATACCTATAAGGGAAAAGGTGTGCAAACGTGCTTTGTTCCAAAGAAAGTAATGTTTTGGGAAGACACAAACATGCTTATACGTAATTAGTGCTTCAATTCCTAAAGAAGGGAACATCTCTTCATTTCTAACAAACAAAGCTTCTTCATTCATCACAAGCACTCATTTACACAACATGTGAATAAAAAATGGTAATCTAGACCAATCACAAAATTTTTGATGAAATTTGACGGATATAAAGTGCCAAAGATTTACAAACAAGCTTTTTGCTATGATTACAATGTTTTATGTAGACACAAATGTTAATTTCATCTTCATTTTGTGTAAATTTGTCCTTCCAATGATAAAAGAATTCTTGTTATGAAAACTTGGCTTAGGAATTAAACCATTCAATACTTGTAATTGATCAATGACTCATTTTACTTAATAGAATTCAATGGATTTAGTGTACCAAAGATGCATAAACAGACTTATTGAAATAAATATAATGGTTATTATGGACACGAAAGTTAATTTTAAGATCATTTTGTGTGTCAATCCTTACATTGAAGGAAGGAGTCTTGTCAGCTAGAAATGAAAAGATGGTCTCATGCAAGAATTGAAACACTTAATATATATTTTAAAAGGCAATCTAGACCAAATATACCTTTCTTTTTTTTATGAAATTCAATGAATTTAGAGTACCAAAGATGTACAAATGTTAATTTTGCCATCATTTTCTGTAAATTTGTCCTTTCAATGAAAAGAGAAGTCTTGTTATGAAAAATTGAAGAGGCAATCTCATTGTTTAGGAATTAAACCACTCGGTACCTATAAGGAAAGCTAATAAAGATCAATGACTTATTTTACTTGATAGAATTCAATGGGTATAGCGTACCAAAGGTGTGCAAACATCCTTGTTTCAATGATTATATTATTTTGTTTAGACACAAACATGCTTCTATGTATCAAGATTTTCAATTCTTGAATAATGGGACTGTCCCTTCATTTCTACCTAACACAGCTCCTTCTTTCATTAGAAGCACTCGATTACATAAAATGTGTATAAAAAAATGGTAATTTACTTAATCCACAACAATTTTTGTTTGAATTTAATGGATTTAGTGTACCAAATATGTACAAACAAGCTTGTTGCAATTAACATATTGTTTGTTATTGATACAAAAGTCAATTATAAGATCATTTTGTGTGAATGAGTCCTTGCAATGAAGGAAGAAGTCTTGTTTGCTAGAAATGAAGAAATGGTCTCACTCAGAAATTGAAAAACTCAATACATATTTGAAAGGTAATTTAGACCGCTGAAACCTTTTTTTGATGAAATTCAATGAATTTAGATTATAAAAGATGTACAAACAAGCTTGTTGCAATGAATTTAATGTTTTATATAAACATTAATGGTAATTTCATCGTCATTTTGTTTAAATTTGTCCTTCCAATGAAAGGAGAAGTCTTTTGATAAAAATTGAAGTGATAGTCTCATTGTTCAGGTAATAAACCATTCAATACCTATAACGAATAAAGGTTAATGATGCATTTTACGTGATTGAATTCAAAGGGTACAAAGTATCAAAGGTGTGTAAACGTGCTTGATCCATTGCAAAAGTTAATTTCACCATTATTTTGTCAAAATGAGTCCTTACAATAGAGACAAGAGCCTTGTTAGTTAGAAATGAAGAGATAGTCTCATTATTCAGGAATATAATGAGATAAAGGAAAAGGTAAAAGTGTTATTTTACTCTTTTAAAAATAGCTAAAAAGGAAAATGTGTTTTTAAGACCTTTAATCAAGAACAACAAAAACACTGGCATCAAAGGCATAAAAAATGTATTGTAGAAATGGGTATTGTTGATATTTTTACTTATATTCAAAACATTTATAATATTCAATAAAAACCTTTTCCTAATTTTTTTGGCATCAAAAAATTGCCTAATCCTTGAAAAAGCTTGCCCAAAGTATTTAACTAAAAAGGGCAAAAGTGTTAATAATATTTGCCCTCTACTTTAAATCCTTTATAAATTGAGGAAAGTGAGGTTATAGATTCACCTTGTAAGGCCAAAGTTATGATCAATGTTATAATATAATAAGATAATTGTACTAATCTGTATCTTAATTGGCGAGCTCTCAATTGATTGGAATAGAGGAAAAAGTCAAAGAAATATCTCATAAATGGGACTCTATTCCTAAGCCTCTAGTTAAATTAGAAATTAAAAAAAGGGTTTTATTTAAACCCCTATTCTCTAAAGATATTAACTATAAGATGACCAATAGTAGTTCTAAAAAAAATAAAACTAGTGGAGGAAATAGTTAAATGGCTTAAAAGCCTTGGTCTAAAAGATAAAGAAGCTATTATTCTAGAAAAAAAAAAAGATTAAATCTGACAATAAAGGTGAAAATATCAAAGAAGACTTAGAAGAGTTAGATCAACTTCAACAAATGTTCTTATTAGAATAACAGCCTTTTGAGAGTAGTCCTTCTCATATGAAGGAACCTCTTTCTATTAATAAAATAGCCTTTAATAAGGTTCCTACTATGTTATGCTATCCAAGATCAATACATGTTGACTCTTAGTGGAAGAACAATTAGAGTATAATTATGTTCAACATGATGGTAGTAGTATAGTTGAATGGAATCTTAATGGTGTGATTGAACATCAGATTCTAATTTTATTACATTACATGATGATGTTTGTAATTGTTGCCAAAACAAAGAGTGACTCTGACCCTTATTTTGCTTAAATCATAACAAGTGGATTTACTAAATATCTTAAAGGCTGGTGGGATTTTTGTTTATCTAAACCATTCAACATCTATAAGGAAAGATAAAAATGATCAATAACTCATTTTACATGATGGAACTCAATTGGTATAGAGTACCAAAGGTTTGCATATGTGCTTGTTCCATTTAATATAATGTTTTGAGTGTTTCAAATCTTAAATAATGAGATTGTCTCTTTATTTCTAACTTGCAAAGCTCCTTTTGTTTAAACACTCTTTTATACAAAATATGCATAAGAAATGGTAATCTAGACCAATCACACTAGTTTTTGATGGAATGGATGTATTGTACCAAAGATGTACAAGTGAGCCTTTTGCAAGGAATATAATGTTTGTTGTTGACAAAATATCTAATTATAAGATCAGTTTTTTTGAATGAGTTCTTGCAACGAAGGAAAGGGTGGCCTTGTTAGCTAAAAATGAAGAGATGGTCTCATTCAGGAAATGAAACTTTTAATACATATTTGGAAAGGTAATCTAGACCAATCACACCCTTTTATGATGCAATTCAATGGGTACAAAGTGCCAAAGGTGTATAGATAAGTATGTTGCAATGAATATAATGTTTTGTAAAGACAAAATTGTTAATTGCACTATCATTTTGTATAAATTTTCCCTTCGAATGAAAAGTGAAGTCTTGCCATGAGAATTTGAAGAGACAATCTCTTTGTTCAAGAATTAAATATAAGGAAAGCCAACAATGATCAATGACTTATTTTACTTGAGGGAATTCAATGGCTATAATGTACCAAAGGTGTAAACATGCTTGATCCAAGGATTATAATGTTTTGTGTAGACACAAACTTGCTTATACATATTGTGTTTTTCAATCCCTGAATAATGAGACTATTTGCTCATTTCTAACTAACAATCTTCTTATTTCATTGTAAGCACTCATTAGCATAAAATATGTATAAGGATGGGTAATCTAGGCCAATCGCACAATTTTTCAATGGAATTCAATGGATTTAGTGAACAAAGGATGTAAAAATGAGCTTGTTGCAAGGAATATAATTTTTATTGTTGACCTGAAGTTAATTATAATAGCTTTTTGTGTAAATGAGTCCTTACAACAAAGGAAGGAGCCTTATTAGCTAGAAATAAAGAGATGATATCATTTAGGAAATGAAACTCTCAATACATATTTGAAAAGGTAATCTAGGTCAATCACATCGTTTTATGATGAAATTTAATGGATTTAGAGTACCAAAGATGTATAAATGAGCTTGTTACAGTGAATATAATGTTTTATATAGACAAAAATGTTAATTTTACTATCATGTAAGTTTGTCCTTCCAATGAGAATTGGAGCCTTGTCATGAAAAATTGAAGAGACTATCTTGTTCTTTAAGAATTAAACCATTCAATACTTATAAGGAAAGCTAATTAAGATTAGTGATTCAATTTACCAAAATTGTTCAAACATTCTTGTTCCAATGATTACAATGTTTTATGTAAATAAAAATGGGCTTATACATATAAGTGTTTCAATTCTTGAATAATGATACTGACTCTTCATTGCAAACAAACAAACTCCTACTTTCATTGCAAGCACTTATTTACACAAAATATGTATAAGAAATGTTAATCTAGACTAATCACACCATTTTTTAAAAGAATATAATGGATTTAGTGTACCAAGGATGTGAAAATGAGCCTGTTGCAATGAATATAATATTTTTCATGGACACAAAGGTTAATTCTAAGATTTATTTGTGTGAATTAGTTCTTGCAATGAAGGAAGGAGGCTGATTAGCCAAAAATTGAGAGATGGACTCATTTACAAAATGAAACTCTCAATATGTATTTGAAAAGGTAATCTAGACCAATCTCACCTTTTTTTTTTTTTGATGAAATTCAATGGATTTGGAGTACCAAAGAGGAACAATTGAGCTTATTGCAATTAAATTCATTATCTTTTTATGTAAATTTGTCCTCCCATTGAAAAGTGAAGTCTTGTCACGAAAAATTAAAGAATCAATCTCATTATTTAGAAATTAAACCATTCAATCCCTATAAGGAAAACTAATAAAGATCAATGAATCATTTCACTTAATCCAATTCAATGGCAACATAATACCAAAGGTGTGCAATTGTGCTTGATCCAATGAACATAATGTTTTGTGTAGACATAAATGTGCTTATATGTATTGAGTGTTTCAATTCCTAATTAGTGAGACTATCTCTTTGTTTCAAACAAACAAAGCTCCTTATTTTGTTGCAAGCACTCATTCACACAAAATATGTAAAAAAATTGATAATATAGGCCAATCTCACAATTTTTTGATGGAATTCAATGGATTTTGATTTCCAAAGTGTATAAATGAGCTTATTGCAATGAATATAATATTTTATGCTGCCACAAATGTTAATTTCACCATCTTGTAAATTTATCCTTCCAAGAAAAAGTCAGGTCTTATCATGTAAAATTGAAGAGATAGTCTCATTGTTTGGGAACCAAACCAGTCAATACCTATAAGGAAAACTAATAAAGAACAAACACTCATTTTACTTGATGGAATTCAATGGGTACAGAGTACCAAAGTTTGCAAGTGTGCTTGTTCCAATGATTGTAATGTTTTATGTAAACACAAATGTGCTTTTAGGTATTAAGTGTTTCAATTCCTAAATAATGAGATCATCTCTTCATTTCAAACTAACAAAGCTCTTTCTTTCATTGCAACCACTCATTTACACAAAATATGATTAAGAAATGGTAATCTAGACCAATCAAACCATTTTTTAATAGAATTCAATGGATTTAGTGTACCTAGGATGTATAAACGAGCCTATTACAATGAATATAATGTATATTGTTGACACCAAAGTTAATTAAGAGACCTTTTTATGGGAATGAATCCTTGCAATGATGAAGGGGTCCTTGATAGCTAAAAATGAAGAGATAATCTCAGTGAGGAAATGAAACACTGAATATGTATTTGAAAAGGTAATCTAGACGAACAAAACCTTTTTTTGATGAAATTCAATGGATTTAGAGAACCCAAGAGGTACCAACAAGCTTGTTACAATGAATATAATGTTTGGCGTAGACATTAATGTTAATTTCATTATCATTTTGTGTAAATTTGTCCTTCTAATGAAAGGTGAAGTCTTATCATGAAAAATTGAAGACACAGTCTCATTGTTTAGGAATTAAACAATTTATTACCTATAAGGTAATAAAGATCAATGACTCATTTCACTTGATGAAATTCAATAAGTATAAAGTACTAAAGGTGTGCAAACATGCTTGTTCCAATGAGTATAATATTTTGGGTAAACACAAATGTGCTTATATGTATTGAGTGTTTCAATTCCTAAATATTGAAATCATCTCCTTATTTCAAACTGGCAAAGTTTTGCTATTCATTGCAAGCACTCATTTACAAAAGAAATATGTATAAGAAATGGTAATCTAGACCAATCACACCATTTTTTGATGAAAGTCAATGGATTTAGAGTACCAAAGAGGAAGAAATGAGCTTGTTACAATGAATATAATGTTTTATGTATGCACAAAAGTTAATTTAACTATCTTTTTGCATAAATTTTATCTTTTAATGAAAAGTGGAGTCTTGTCATGAAAAATTGCAAAGACTGTCTCATTGTTTATGAATTAAACCATTCAATACCTATAAGGAAAGATAATGTAGACTAATGACTCATTTTACTTGATGGAATTCAATGGGTACAAAGCATCAAAGTTGCACAAACATACTTGTTCCACTAAATATAATATTTTGTGTAGACACAAATGTGCTTATACATATCAACTATTTCAATTCTTGAATAATGAGCTTATTTCTTCATTTCAAATTAACATGGCTTCTTTAATTGATGGAAGCACTCATTTACACAAAATATGTGCAAGAAATGATGATCAAGATCAATCATACTAGTTTTTGATTAAATTCACCAAAGATGTACAAATGAGCTTGGTACAATGAATATAATGTTTTGTGTTGACACAAATGTTAATTTCATCATCATTTTGTGTAAATTTGTCCTTTCAATGATAAGAGAAGTGTTGTTATGAAAAATTAAAGAGGCAATCACATTGTTTAGGAATTAAACCATTCAATACTTGAAAGGAAAGCTAATAAAGATCAATCACTCATTTTACTTCATGGAATTCAATGGGTACAGAGTACCAAAATTGTGCAAATGTGCTTGTTCCAAAGATTATAAGGTTTTGTGTAGGCATAGACAAGCTTAGATATTAAGTATTTCAATTCCTAAATAATGAGATTGTCTCTTCATTGTTTACTAACAAAGCTCCTTCTTCCACTCATTTACACAAAATATGTGTAAGAAATTATCATTTAGACCAATTAAACCATTTTTTGATGGAATTCAATGGATTTAGTGTACCAAAGATGTACAAATGAGCTTATTGCAATGAATATAATGTTTGTTATGGATACAAAAGTTATTTATAAAATCATTTTATGTGAATGAGTCCTTGCAATGAAGGAAGGAGCCTTGTTAGCTAGAAATGAAGTGATTGTCTCATTCAAAAATTGAAAGCTTAACGTATTTGAAAAAGTAATGTAGATGAATCACACTTTTATTTTTGTTGAAATTCAATGAATTTAGAGTACAAAAGATTTACAAATGAGCTTGTTGCAATGAATATAATGTTTTAAGTAAACAAAATTGTTAATTTCATCTTCATTTTTTGTAAATTTGTCCTTCCAATGATAAATGTAGTCTTGTTATGAAAAATTAAAGATGTAGTCTCATTGCTTAGGAATTAAACCATTCAATACTAGTTAGGAAAGCTAATAAAGATCAATAATTCATTTTACGTCATGGAATTCAATGGATACAGAGTACCAAAGGTGTTCAAGCAAGCATGGTTATAAGGTTTTGTGTAGACACAAACATGCTTATATGTATTGAGGGTTTCAGTTTGTAAATAATGAGACTAACTCTATTTCAAACTAACAAAGCTCCTTCTTTTGTTGCAAGCACTCATTTACACAAAATATGTATAAGAAATGGTACTTTAAACCAATCACACCAATTTTTGATGGGATTCAATGGATTTTGTGTACCAAAGATATACAAATAGCCTTATTGCAATGAATATAATATTTGTTGTTAACACAAAAGTTAATTATGTGATCATTTTTTTTTGAATGAGTCCTTGTAACAAAAGAAGGAGCTTTGTTAACTAGAATTGAACAAATTGTCTCATTCAAAAATTGAAACATTAAATACATATTTGAAAAGGTAATCTACATTAATCACACCTTTTTTCCTTTTCATGAAATTCATTGCATTTTAAAGTATCAAAAATATACAAATGAGCTTGTAGCAATGAATATAATGTTTTATATAAACACAAATTTTGATTTCATCATCATTTAGTGAAAATTTGTCCTTCAAATAAAATAAGAAATCTTGTTATGAAAAATTGAACAGATAGTTTCATTGTTCAAGAATTAAACCATTTAATATCTATAGGGAAAGTGTGTAAACGTGCTTTGTTCCAATGAAAGTAATGTTTTGAGAAGACACAAGCATGCTTATACATATTGAGTGCTTCAATTCCTGAATGATGTGAACATCTCTTCATTTCTAGCTAACAAAGCTTTTTCTTTCATTGCAAGCACTCATTACACAAAATGTAAATCAAAAATGGTAATCTAGACCAATCACATCAATTTTTGATCGAATTTGATGGATATAGAGTACCAAAGATTTATAAACAAGCTTTTTGCTATGATTATAATGTTTTTTGCAAACACAAATGTTAATTTCATCATCATTTTGCATAAAATTTTCCTTCTAATGACAAGAAAATTCTTGTTAGGAAAAATTGGCTTAGGAATTAAACCATTCAATACTTGTAATTAATCAATGACTCATTTTACTTGATGGAATTCAATGGATTTAGTGCACCAAAGATGTACAAATGAGCTTATTGCAATAAATATAAAGTTTATTGTGGACATGAAAGTTAATTTTGAGATCATTTTGTGTGAATGAGTCCTTGCAATGAAGGAAGGAACCTCGTTAGCTAGAAATGAAGAGATGGTCTCATTTAAGAAATGAAACACTTAATATATATTTTAAAATAGAATCTAAACCAAATACACCTTTTTTTTTTTCATGAAATTCAAAGAATTTAGACTACCAAAGGTGTATAAATGTTAATTTTGCCATCATTTTGTGTAAATTTGTCCTTCTAATGAAAAGAGAATTCTTGTTATGAAAAACTAAAGAGGCAATCTCATTGTTCACAAATTAAACCACTCAATACTTGTGAGGAAAGCTATTAAAGATCAATGAGTCATTTTACTTGATAGAATTCAATGGGTACAATGTACTAAAGGTGTGCAAATGTGCTTGTTTCAATGATTATATTATTTTATGTAGACACAAACATGCTTTTATGTATCATGATTTTTAATTCTTGAATAATGAGACTATCCCTTCATTTCTAATTGACAAAGCTCCTTCTTTCATTAGAAGCACTCATTTACACAATATGTGTATAAGAAACAGTAATTTACAAAAATCACACCAATTTTGGTTGGAATTTAATGGATTTAGTGTACCAAATATGTAAAAACAAGTTAATGTTTTTTGTTGACATAAAAGCCAATTACAAGATCATTTTGTGTGAAAGAGTCCTTGCAATGGAGGAACAAGACTTATTTACTAGAAATGAAAAGATGGTCTTATTTAGAAATTGAAAAGCTCAATACATATTTAAAAGGTAATCTAGACCAATCAAACCTTTTTTTGATGAAATTCAATGAATTTAGAGTATAAAAAATGTACAAACAAGCTTATTGCAATGAATTTAATGCTTTAAGTAGGCACTAATGGTAATTTCACCATCATTTTGTGTAAATTTGTCCTTCCAATGAAAAGAGAATTCTTATGATAAAAATTGAAGTGATAATCTTATTGTCTAGGTAGTCAACCATTCAATACCTATAATGAATTCTAATAAAGGTCAATGATGCATTTTACTTGATTGAATTCAATGGGTATAAAGTATCAAAGGTATGCAAATGTGCTTGTTCCAATGCAAAAGTTAATTTCACCATTATTTTGTCAAAATGAGTCGTTGCAACAAAGGCAAGAGCCTTGTTGGTAAACATGGAAGAGATAGTCTCATTATTTAGGAATATAATGAGATAGAGGAAAAGGTAAAAGTGTTATTTTACTCTTCTAAAAATTACCTCAAAAGGGAAAATTTTTTTTTTATGACCTTTAATCAAAGACATAAAAAACTTTGGCATCAAAGGCATAAAAAATATATTGCAGAAATGAGTATTGTTGATATTTTTACTTATATTTAAAATACTTATAATGTTCAAATAAAACCCTTTTTTTTTTTAAATTTTTTGGCATAAAAAAATTGCCTAATCCTTGAAAAAGCTTACCAAGAGTACTTAACCAAAAAAGGCAAAAGGTTAATAATATTTTCCCTCCTGTTTTAAACCTTTCTTTAAAAGTTAAGGAAAGTGAGGTTATAGATTCACCTTGTAAGGCCAAAGCAATGACCAATGTTGTAAGATAGTAAGATAATTGTACTAACTTGCATCTTAATTGGTGGGCTCTTAATTGATTAGAATAGAGGAAAAAGTCAAAGAAATATTTCACAAATGGGAATCTATTCCTAAGCCTCTAGTAAAATTAGAAATAAAAAAAAGGGTTTTATTTAAACCCCCAACTCTAAAAATATTAACTATAATATAACCAACAATAGTTCTAAAAAAATATAACTAGTTAAGGAAATAGTTAGATGGCTTAAAAGCCTTAGTCTAAAAGTTAAAGAAGCTATTGTTCTGGAAAAAGAAAATTAGATTAAATTTGACAATAAAGGTCAAAATATCAAAGAAGACTTAGAGGAGTTAGATTAACTTCAAAAAATGTTCTTATTAGAACAATAGCCATTTGAGAGTACTCCTTCTCATACAAAGGAACCTCTTTCTATTAATAAAATAACCTTTAATAAGATTCCTACTATGTTATGCTATCCAAGATCAATACATGTTGACATGTTATTCGAAGAACAATTAGAGCATATTTATGTTCAATATGATGGTAGTAGTATAGTTGAATGGAATCTAGATGGTGTGATTGAACATCAGATTCTAATTATGTTGCATTACATGATGATGTTTGTAACTGCTGCCAAAATAATGAGTAATTCTGACTCTCATTTTGCTAAAATCATAACATTTGGGTTCATTAAATATCTTAAAGGTTGGTAGGATTTTTATTTATTTAATAAGGTAAAAATTCAAATTTTTACTAAAAGTAACAATACTAATCTCTGATTGTGTTAATACACTAATTTATATAATCACCTATCATTTTATTGGTATTACATTTTGTTAATAGACAAGACTGATGAATAACTCATTAATTTGAGATGTCCTAACTTGTCTCATTTTAAGTGGTATAAAGATGTATTTTTCTCTAAGGTCTTTACTAGAGAATGATAGTCAAAGTATCTTCTAGAAAGAAAATTTTCTCTCTAGGTTACTTACCCTATTTGCAAAGAGAGTTAAAACTAGGCTTAAAGCCAATCATTCTACAATCATTGATTATAATCACTACACCCATGGTGAACTAGCTGCTGAAGTGGTCACTAATGGAATTAAACTTTGTAATGAAATTAAACTACATAAGTAGTTACAAAATGAGAAATCTCAAGGTAAATGGGCTTTGGGTAGTTTTTGCAAGCAAATGGGTTATCCATGCACAAGATATCCCAATAAACCAAAAAAGAAAGGTTATAAACATTATGTGAAATAAAAAACTTCTTATGAGAAGAAAGGAATAGAGCAAAAAAATACTTGTAAAGCCAAAACCAAAAAAAAAATTGTTTGCTATAAATGTGGCAAAACAAGGCACTATTCAAATAAGTGCAAAACAAAGCAAAAAATTCAAGAGTCAACACTTGATAAAGGTCTTAAAAAATCCTTGATGCATATTTTCTTAGTAAAAAGTGATTCTGATGGATCAAATTTAGAAATTAAAGTTCTTAAAGGGAGCTTAATTTAGACACTAGCTATAAAGGAGAATGTGATCCCTATCAAGCTTTGTGTAAATATAATGGCTTATTAGTGTTAACAAAAGTTGGTAACATCATTTTGGATCTTATTGACAAAATTCCAAATCCCAAAGACAAACGAGAACAACTAGAAAAATATTTACATCTAGCAAAGGATCATATGCTAGTTTTAGCCAACAAATTGCTAAAATAGAAGAAAGTTATTGTTCAAAAACTATCATGCATAGAATAAAAGAAAGCACATCTAGCATAAAAACTGTAAAGGAACCAACAATTATGGAGCTTAAAGTTGACATTTAAGAATTAAAATATGAGCTTAAAAAATTAAAAGGTAGGATTATTATCTTAGAGACTATTACTAAAGATAAAGAAGAAAGTACTATACATCTACTAGACAATTCATTGAAAGATGAGTTAGAAACTCTTCAATATGTTAATCTTATTGATAGGGTTATGGGTAATAATAGGAATGTTATGCCCTTTGGATTAAAAAAAAAATACTCTTTCTAAATTTCAAAAAATTATGACAAAATATTTAATGCTTATTTAGCATTTACTCTTATTTATATCAATTATGTATTTTGTTTCTAATACCATCGAACAACATTTTAAGCATTTAAATATTTTCTTAAATATCATGAAATGGGTAGGTCTAGTTGCTTCTTCTAAAAAAATGAAGTTATTTCAAACCAAGATTTGCTTCTTTGGTCACTTCATTGAAAATTGAATTATTTTGCCTATAAATCAAGCAATTGAGTTACCTCTAAAATTCCAAATGAAATTAGGGACAATTAATAGTTGCAATGATTTTGGAAGTTTGAATTGTTTTTCAAAATTTTATAAAGATTTAGCTTACAATGATAAACCCTTATTTGAAAGGCTTAAAAAGAATCCTCCAAATTGGATGGATCACCATAACTCTCATGTTATTACAACAAAAAAACAAGAAGTTCAATCGACAATGAATTCTTTGATATGTGATGAAATCCCTACTACTTTCTGGAGTAGGAATAAACAAATTATGGAATTACCTTATGAGTTGATTTAATGAAGTAAAATTCTTACCAAAGCTAGACTTATTGCTTTGAGGCCTAGAGATTTAGAAATTTGTAAAACAAAAATTATTGAACTCTTAAAGAAAGGACTTATTAGAAAAAGTAATAGCCCCTAGAGTTGTCTTGCATTTTATGTAGAAAATGTGACTAAATTGGAATAAGAAGTTCTAAGATTCCTAATTAATTATAAACCTTTAAATAAGGTTTTACGCTAGATTAGGTGCCTAATACCTATTAAAAAGGATTTATTGAACCCGCTTTATGAAGCCAAAATCTTTTCAAATTTTGATATGAAATTTGGTTTTTGGCAAATCTAGATCGCATAAGGAATTGAACCAAAGAAAGTTTGTTAGGAAGAAATAAAGTAATAGTTTCATTCTTCTAGAATTGAACCACTCAATACCTATAAGAAAGGATAATCATGTTCAATTACTCTTTTGTTTGATGGAAATCAATGGATTAATAATGTGAATGTCATAAGGTAGCTATTGCAATGTTAATATAATGTTTGGTGCATACATTAATGATAATTTCATGATTAATTTGTGTGAATGAGACCTTACAACTAAATGACCAAACTTATTAACATGAAATGAAGTGGCAATTTCATTCTTTTATAATTAAACCATTCAATACATGCAAGAAATGATGATCACAATTAATGATTCTTTTGTTTGATGGAATTCAATGGATTTAGAGTGTCAATGTCATAAGGTTGTTACTGTTATGAGTAATATAAAGTTTTGTGCATACAACAATGTTAATTTGTTGATCTATGAATAAGTCCTTGCAACTAAGAGAGAAAGCTTGTTAACAAGAGATGAAGCAATAGCTTCATTTTGAATTGAACCATTCAATGCCTATAAGAAAGGATAATTATGATGAATGACTCCTTTGTTTGAAGGAATTCAATGGTTTTAGAGTGTCATAGTTGCAAGGTCGTTATTATCATGATAAATATAATGCTTGGCACATAGAATAAACACAAGAGCTTAGTTCACATTAGTAAAAAATACAAATTCATCCATGTTGGGATAGCGTTAAAACTTGCTACTCAATTGGGTTTAAACAACTCAACAATTATCTATGTAAGTGATAAACAACATAATCATTTTCATGACTCCTTATTAAAAGTAGTTGAATCAAGTTTAAGTGATGGACTTATTTGGTTCTCAAGTTTTCCAAACTTTACATTGACATATTTAGACTTGGAATTGTGATATTCATCATTTAGAAGGAGACTTGTTAGTTAGAAATTGAGAGATAGTCTTGTTATTAAGGAATTGAAACATGTAATACATATAAGAACAAGTAATCTAGACCAATCACACCTTTTTTTAATGGAATTCAATGGATTTAAAGCACAAAAGATGTACAAATGAGCTTGTTGCAATGAATATAATGTTTATTACTAACACAAAAGTTAATTATGAGATCATTTTGTGTGAATGAGTCCTAACAATGAGAAGAGAAGCTTTGTTATTAAAAAAATGAAGTGATGGTCTTATTGTTTAGAAATTAAACCATTCAATACTGATGACAATAGCTAATAAATATGAATTACTTATTTACTAGATGGAATTCAATGGGTTCAGTGTATTAAAGGTGTGCAAACATGCTTGTTCCAATGAATACAACGTTTTACACAGACATAAAAGTTAATTTCATCATCATTTGTTGTATGCAAGTCCTTGCAATGAAGGAAGGGGCCTTGTTAGCTAGAAATGAAGAGATGGTCTCATTATTTAGGAATTGAAACGCTCAATATGTTTAAGAAAAATGTAATCTAGACCAATCACACCTTTGTCTTGATGAAATTCAAAGGATTTAGAGCACTAAAGATGTATAAACGAGTTTGCTACAATGAATATCATGCTTGCTATTGACACAAAATATAATTACAATATTATTTTGTGTGAATGTATCCTTACATTGAAAAGAGAAGTCATGTTATCAAAAAATAAAGAGAGGATCTCATTGTTAAACCATTCAATACCTATAAAGAAAGTTGATAAAGATCAATTACTCATTTAATTAATAGAATTCAATGGGTTTAAAGTACCAAAGGCGTGCAAACATGCTTGTTCCAATGAATACAATGTTTTGTGTAGAGACAAAAGTTAATTTCACCATCATTTTGAGTAAATGAGTCCTTACAATGAATGAAAGAGCCTTGTTAGCTAGAAATGAAGAGATGGTATCATTATTCAAGTACTAAAACACTTAATAAGTATAAAAAAAGCTAATCAATATCAATCAAAGCTTTGTTTAAAGGAATTTAATGGATTTAAAGTACTAAAGATATACAAACAAGCTTATTGCAAAGAATATAATGTTGACAATTGACATAAAAGCTAATTAGGATATCATTTTGTTTGAAGGAACCCTTGTAATGAAAGAGAAGTCTTGTTATCAAAAAATAAAGAGACAATCTCATTATTTGGCAATTAAGCCATTCAATACCGATAAGGAAAGCTAATCAAGATTAATGACTCATTTACTTAACAAAATTCAATAGGTTTGAAGTACCAAAGGTGTGCAAACATGCTTGTTACAATAAATACAATGTTTTATGTTGGCACAAAAGTTAATTTCACCATCATTATGTGTAAATGAGTCCTTGCAACAAAGGAAGAAGCCTTATTAGCTAGAAAAGAAGAGAAGGTCTCATTATTTAGGAATTGAAACATTAAATAGCCATAAGAAAAGCTAATCAAGTTCAATCTAACCTTTGTTTGAAAGAATTCAATTGGTTTAAAGTACCAAGGTTGTATAAACATGGTCGATGCAATGAATATAATGAATCAAATAATGAAGAGACGATCACATTGTGTGGGAATTAAACCATTCAATATTTATAATGAAAGCTAATTAAGATCTATGACTCCTTTGTTTAATGAAATTCAATGGATTTAAAGCACAAAAGGTATACAAACGTGCTTCATCCAATAAATACATTGCTCTTATGTAGACTCAAAATTTAATTTCTCCATCATTTTGTGTAAGTGTGTCCTTGAAACAAAAGAAGGAGCCTTGTTAGCTAGAAATGAAGAGAATGTGTCATTTTTCAGGAAATGAGACACTCAATATGTATAACAAAAGCTAATCAAGAACTAAAACCAAAATTTGACAAAATTCAATGGATATAAGCACCAAAGATGTACAAATAAGCTAGTTAGACTGAATATAATGGATGTTATTGACACAAAAGTTAATTATGAGATCCTTTTGTACAAATGAGTTATTACAATGAAAGGATAAGCCTTATTATCAGAAAATGAAGAGGCAATCTCATTGTCCAGGAATATAACTATTCAATACAAGTAAGCAAAGTTAATTAAGATCAATGACTTATTTATTTGATGGAATTTAATAGGTTCAGAGTACCAAAAGTGTACAAACATGCTTGTTTCAATGAATATAATGTTTTGTGTAGATATAAAAGTTAATTTCACTATTATTTTGTGTAAATGAGCCCTTACAACAAAGGAAGGAGCCTTGTCATTTAGAAATAATGAGACAATTTCATTATTCAACAATTGAAATACTTAATATGCATTGGAAAAGGTAATCTAAACCAATCACACTTTTTTTTTTTTTTTTATAAAATACAATGATTTAGAGTAACAAATATGAATAAACAGGCTTGGTACAATGGCTATGATGTTTGATGTTGACACAAAAAGTTAATTGCAAGATTATTTTATGGAAATGAGACCTTACAATGAAAAGAGAAGCCTTGTTATCAAAAAATGAAAAGGTGGTCCCAATGTTTAAGAATTAAACCATTCCCTATAAGGAAAACTAATCAAGATCAATGACTTATTTACTTGATGGAATTCAATGGGATTAGAGTACCAAAGGTGTGCAAACATGCTCCTTCCAATGAATATAATGTTTTATGTTGACATAAAAGTTAATTTCACCATCATTTTGTGTAAATGAGTCCCTTGTAACAAGGGAAGGAGTCTTGCTAGCTAGAAATGAAGAGAAGATCTTATTAAGGCATTTAAACTGTTAATACATATAAGAAAAGGTAATCTAGACCAATCACACCTTTTTTTGATGGAATTCATTGGATTTAGAGACCAAAGATATATGAATAAGCTTGTTGTAAGTAATATAATGTTAACTATTGACAAAAAAGTTAATTATGCAATCATGTTATGTGAATGAGTCCTTGCAATGGAAAGAGAAGCCCTATTATCAAAAAAATAAAGTAATAGTCTCTTTGTTTGATAATTGAACCATTCAATACTTGTAAAGAAAGCTAATTAAGATTAATGACTTAGTAGATGGAATTCAATGGGTTTAGAGTACCAAGGATATAGAAATGAGATTTTTGCAATGAATACATTGTTTATTGCTGTCACAATAGTTAATTAGAGATCATTTTGTGCGAATGAGTCATTGCAATGAAAAAAGGATTCTATTTATCAAAAAATGATGCAATAATCTCTTTGTTCAAGAATTAAACCATTCAATACCTATAAGGAAAGCTAATCAAGTTCCTTAACTCATTTGTTTCACAGCATCCAATGTGTTCAAAGTACCAAAGGTGTACAAATGTGCTTGTTCCAATGAATATAATGTTTTATGTAGACATAAAAGTTAATTTCACCATCATTTTGTGTAAATAAATCCTTGCAAGATAGGAATGAGCCTTGTTAGTTAGAAATGAAGTGATGATGATGAGATACATTAAGGATCAAATGCATGGAGGGCTTCTAAGGATCCATTAAGGTTTCAAGAAGGGCCAATAACATGTTCAAGAGCTAAAAGGATGAAAGAGGCACTTGTGGAGCTGATTAAAGAAATTTGGGCCAAAGAAACTATTTTAAGCTTGAAGGGTTGTAAAACATGTTTTAATGCAAGCTGAGGCTTTATTTATTATGTAAGTATGTTGAATAATTTTGTGTCAAGGGATTGTAATCATTTCTACAACAACTCTAAAAACAAATAGGAGTAGAATGTTGTTAGCTTATGTAGGATGTTTGTCAATTTCTTTAGCATTTGAGTTGTAAATTTAGCATGTAAATGGGCTTGATTTCATTGTTAAAAATAAGCAGAACATTAGTGAAGCTTAAAAGTTAGAATTTTCACCTTTAGTTTTTTCAAGAACTAAGAACTTGTTAAGAATTAACTCTTCTTATGGCATTCAACCCAACTTATCACTCCTAAATCCCTTCTTTTTTGGAGTGCAGTGTTCATATCCTTCTTTATTCCTTAGGTTCACTTTTGTCAAACATTAGGTTTAGGTCTTGCATGATCAAAATTTGATTTAGCTTTGTCGGGTACTTGTTCAAATTCCTTGTTCATGTTGGGCCATTAAGCTATGTCTTTTGGGGTTCACATAAGTTGGTATTATCACTTGGCTCTGAATTAGGTTTCCTTATCTAATTTTAAGGTTCATATTTGTTTTGTTTGTCTTCTTAGCCACATTCTATAACCTCTTGTTCTTTGAATCCACAAACCCTAGTTTATCTTTTCTTGTATCTAAATTTTTGCAAAAAAAACCAAAAAAAAAAAGAAAATTTTGTTGGATAAAGAAGAATAGAAAAAGAAAAAAGAGAAAAGAAAAATATTCTATTTGTTTCCTTCCTATTTCAAAAGTAAATTTTGTTTAATTAGGTAAAAGGGAGATAAAGGCTTTATTTTCTTATTTATTTCTAGTTCCTATAAGGATTTGGATCCAATGAATTTTTTTTTTTTTTGGATTTTGCAATTTAATCTTGTTGAGTTCTTCTAATCCATAATCTTAAATTCATTGCACTTTTCTAATTTTCTTTTGATGGAATTCAATGGATTTAAAGTGCTAGAAATGTACAAATCAACTTCTTCCAATGAATATAAATTTTACTATTGACATAAAAGTTAATAATAAGATTGTTTTGCATGAATGAGTCATTGCAATGAAAGGAAATGTCTTGTTATAAAAAAAACAATATGAGATAGTCTCATTATTTAGGAATTGAAACACTCAATACTTATAAGATGAGGTAATCTAGACCAATCATACCTCTTTTTAATGGAATTCAAAGGATTTTTACAATGAAAATAATGTTTGCTTTTCACACAAAAATTAATTACAAGATCATTTTCCATAAATGAGTCCTTACAATGAAAAGAGAATTCTTGCTATCAATAAATGAAGAGACAATCCAATTGTTCAAGAATTGAACCTTTCAATACCTATATGGAAAACTCATTTGCTTGATGGAATTTAATGGATCAAAGTACCAAAGCTTTAAAGACGTTCTTGTTCCAATGAATAAAATATTTCATGGTGACAATAAACTTAATTTCACAATCATTTTGTGTAAATGAGTCCTTGCAATGAATGAAGAAGACTTGTTAGTTAGAAATGAAGACAAAATCTCATTATTCAAGAATTAAAACACTCAAACATATAAAAAAGGCTAATCTAAACCAATTAAACCTTTTTTTTTTATGCAATTCAAAGTAGTTAGAGTAGCAAAGATGTAGAAAGGAGTTTCTTGCAATGAATACAATGGTTGTTGTTGAATCAAAAGTTAGTCACAAGATCATTTTGTGTTGATAAGTCCTTAAAATGAAAAGAGAAACCATTTTATCAAAAATTGACGTGGTAGTCTCATTGTTCAAAAATTAAACTATTCAATACTTATAAGGAAAGTTAATTAAGATCAATGACTCATTTAATTAATGGAATTCAATAATTTAAAGTACTAAAAGTATAGATGTGCTTGTTTCAATGAATATAATGATTATAGACATCCTTGTAAGCAAAAATGAGGAAATGATCACATTATTCTGGAATTAAACCATTCAATACTTATAAGAAAAGCTAATCAAGATCAATGACTCATTTATTTGATAGAATTCAATGGATTTAGAGTACTAAAGATGTGCAAATGAGCTTGTTGAAATGAATACAATTTTTCTGTATACACAAAAATGAGCCTTATTAGTTAGAAATGAAGAGATAGTCTCATTATTTGGTAATTGAATCACCCAATATGTATAAGAAAAAATAATCCAGAACAATCATAATCCATTTTTTATGGAATTCAATGGATTTAGAGTACCAAAGTTATACAAATGAGCTTATTGCAATGAAAGGAGATCATTTTGTGTGATTAAGTCCTTACAATGAAAGGAGAAGACTTGTTATCAACAAATGAAAAGGAGGTCTCATTGTTCAAGAATTAAACCATTTAACACTTGTAAGGAGAACTAATCAAAATCTATAAGTCATTTACTTGATGGAATTTGATGGGTTCAGAGTACCAAAGGTTTACAATCATGCTTGTTGTAATGAATATAATGTTTTGTGTTGACACAAAATGATGTGAATCCTAACAAATGTGCCTTAGGAACCTAACACACTCAAGGAATGGAATAAGAACGTAAGAAAGCTAAATCATATTTAAATCATGCAACACCTAGACCCAATGTTCAAGGAACATGAACCTAGGATATAGATGCCACACTCTAACAAAGAAGGGATTTGGGAATGATAAGTTAGGTTGAACACTACAAGAAGAGTTAGTTGTTGATAAGTTCTTTAGTTTTTCAAATAAATCAAAGGAGAAAATTTTCACTAATGTTATGCTCTTTTTAACAATAAATTTAAGCTTATTTATAGGCTAAATTAATAACCTCAAAAACCCAAAAAATAAAGTTAGTTATAAATAAGCAAACAATCTCCTTATTTTGGAATTAAAACACTTAATATAGATAAGAATAGCTAATTTAGACCAATCACACCTTTATTTGATGTAATTCAATGGATTTAGAGTACCAACGATGCAGAAATGAGCTTCACACAATCAATACAATGCTTATTGTTAAGAAAAAGTTAATTTTGAGATCATTTAGAGTGAATGAGTCCTTACAACAGAAAGGGAAGCCATGTTGTCAAAAAATGAAGAGGTGTTCTCATTATTTGAGAATTAAACCATTCAATTTTTGTAAGGAAAGCTAATGAAGATCAATGACTCATTTACTTGATAGAATTCAATGGGTTTGGAGTATTAAAGGTGTGCAAACATGCTTGTTCTAAATAATATAATATTTTTTTGTTGACACAAAAGTTAATGTCACCATCATTTTGTGTAAATGAGTCCTTGCAACGAAGGACCCTTGTTTGTTAGAAATGAAAAGATTGTCTCATTATTTAGTAATTGAAACACTCTCGATGTATAAAAAAAATGGTAATCTAGACCAATCACACATTTTTTTAATGGACATCAATGGGTTTGGCACTAGAAATGAAGAAATGAGCTTGTTACAAGGAATATAATGTTTGTTATTAACCTAAAAGCTAACGAGTCTTTGTAACAAAAAGGGAAGTCTTGTTATCAAAAAATGAAGAGATAGCCTTATTGTTTAGGAATTAAACCATTCAATACTTATAAGGATAGCTTATGAAAATCAATGACTCATTTACTTGATGGAATTCAAAGGTTCAAAGCACCAAATGCTCATTACATTTGAAGAAAGCTAATCGAGACCAATCAAAAATTTTTTTAATGAAATTCAATTGATTTAGAATGCTAAAAATGTACAAATGAGCTTTTTGCACTAAATATAATGTTTGTTGTAGACACAAAAGTTAATTATGAGATCATTTTTGTGGGAATGGGCCCTTGTAAAGAAATAGAAGCATTGTTATCAAAAAATGAAGAAGCAATGTCATTGTTTGGGAATAAAACTATTCTATACCTGTAAGGAAAGCTAATCAAGATCAATGACTCATTTACTTGATGGAATTTAATGCGTTCAAAGTACCAAGGGCACTTAAATGTGCTTATTTTAATTAATATTATGTTTTGTGTTGACACAAAAAGCTAATTTCATTGTGATTTTATGTAAAGGAGTCCATGTAATGGAGGAAGAACCTTGTTAGTTAGAAAAGAAGAGATAGTCTCATTATTTAGCAATCAAAACACTCATTTAGTATAATAAAAGTTAATCTAGACCAAACACACCTATTTTAGATGATATTCAATGGATTTAGAGCACCAAAAATGTACAAATGAGCTTGTCACAATGAATGTAATATTTGTTGTTGGTACAAAAGTTAATTATGATATCATTTTGTGGTAATAAGCCTATGCAATGAAAAGATAAGTTTTGTTATCAAAAAAGGAAGTGGACTCATTATTTGAGAATTAAACCATTCAATACCTATAAGGAAAGCTAATTAAGATTAATGACTCCTTTAGTTGATGGAATTCAATGGTTTAGAGTACAAAAGGTGTGCAAATGTGCTTAGTCCAATGAATATAATGTTTTGTGTAGGCATAAAAATTAATTTCACCATCATTTTGTGTAAATGAGTCCTTGTAATGAAGTGATGAGCCCTATTAATTAGAAATGAAAAGATAGTGTCATTATTCTAGAATTGAAACACATAATGCATATGACAAAAGATAATTTAGACCAATCACATCCTTTTTTTTTATGGAATTCAAAAATTTGGAGTACCAAAGATGTACAAACGAGCTTGTTCTTATAATTCAAGCTTGAAGGGAAATAAAGCATATCGTAATACATGCCAAGGCTTTATTCATTTGATTGGAGTACTTAATAGGCTAGAGTTACAATAAAATCTACTCTTAAATAGGAGTTCTTTTTTTTTTTTTTTAGTAAAATACATATATGCAATAAAATATGAGTGTTTTATATTTTAAGAGTTTATAATTGTTTTTATTTTTAGGGATTTTAAGGTTGTTAATTTAGCCTATAATTAAGATTGATTTCATTGTTTAAAAGTGCAGAACATTAGTAAAAATAAAAGTGAGATTTTTCTTCCTTAGTTCTTTCAAGAACTAACTCTTCTTATGGCATTTAACTCAACTTATCAATCCTTTCATTGCTAAACTATGACATCCATATGCTTTTTTACACCTTAGGTTCATGATGTTTGTACTTTGGGTTTAGGTTTTTCATAATTAAAATATGATTTAGCTTTCTTAGGCTCTTGTTCGATTAGTTGTATAGATGGGTCCTTAAGACACGTCTTTTGGGATTCTCATTAGTTAGTATCAAAGCTTTAAGGATTATAGGTTTATTTATCCAAAATTTGAGTTTTCCTTTTGTTCTTCTTCTTAACCACACATTCTATAACCTTTTGTTCTTTAAATTTGCAAACACTGGCTTTTCTTTTACTTTTGTCTTCAAACCCTAGGTTGCTAGCCACATTCTGTAGAGGCTTTATTTCCTTATTTCTTTCTAATTCCTATAATGATTTAGATATAATTAATCCTTTTTCTTATGTGTTTTGCAATTTAATCTTATTTTGTTTTTCTTTGATTCTAATTTGTTAGAATTAGTTGGTTATAAGGTGACTTTAATTAAGCTTTTTTAGTTCAATAAAGGAATGAGAGTGAAAAGCCAAATTTATATAGTGTGCAAACACAAGAGTGACTCTCATACTATGAGAGAGTGGAGTGAAATATGTGAGGGAGTGTGTCTAAGGTTGTTCCCAACATTTGTTTTTTATGCAAGTGATGATTTGAGACAAATCCTTTTAAGGAGAAATGAAATGATGAGATGCATGAAGGAACTTATGCATGGATGGCTTCTAAGGGTCCATTAAGCATTCAAGAAGGGCCAATGACATGTTTAAGAGTTAAAAGGATGAAAGTGGCACTTAGTAGGCTAATTAAAGAAATTTGGGTCAAAGAAGATAATTCAAGCTTAAAGGATAGCAAAGCACATCTTAATATGGGCCAAGGCTTTATTAATTTCATTAGAGTACTTAATAGGCCAAGGTTACAATAAAATTCACTTTTAAATAGGAGTTTGTTATAAAATAAGAGTTTATAATAAAATAATAGTGTTTTTATATTTTAGGAGTTTATCATTATCTTTATTTTAAGGATTTTTGTAATTTTTAATTCAACTTATAAATATTCTTGATTTCATTGTTAAAAAGAGTAGAACATTAGTGAAAATAAAAATGAGCTTTTCTTATTTAGTTCTTTAAAGAACTAAAGAATTTATCAAGAACTAACTTTTCTTGTGACATTCAACCTAACTTACCACTTTTAAATCCCTTTTTTGTTGAAGGTATCATCCATATCCTTCTTTATAGCTTAGGTTTCTATTCCTTAAATATTGGATATAGGACTTGCATAATTGAAACCTGATTTAGCTTTCTTGGGTTCTTGTTTGATTCCTTGTGTGTGTTGGATCCTTAAACCACATCTTTTGGGATTCACATTTTGGTATCATTATTCAAGAGCTGAAACACTCAATCCATTAAGAAAAGGTAATTTAGACTAGTAATATATATATATATATATATATATATATATATTTGATGGAATTCAATAGGTTTAAAGTACCATAAGTGTACAAACATGCTTGTTTCAACGAATATAATGTTTTATGTAGATACAAAAGTTAATTTCACCATTAATTTGTGTAAATGCACCCTTACAACAAAGGAAAGAGCCTTGTCAGCTAGAAATAAAGAGACAATTTCATTGTTCAAGAATTAAACAATCCAATACCTATGAGGAAAGCTAATCAAGTTCATTAACTCATTTGCTTCATGGAATACAATGTGCTTGTTCCAATGAATATAATGTTTTGTGTAGATATAAAAGTTAATTTCACCATCATTTTGTGTAAATGAGTCCTTGCAACATAAGAAGGAGCCTTAATAGTTAGAAATGAAGAGATGATGATGAGATACATAGAGGTTCAGATGCATTAGGGGCTTCTAAGGATCCGTTGAGGTTTCAAGAAGGGCTAATAACATGCTCAAGTGCTAAAAGGATGAAAGAGGCACTTGACGAACTGATTAAAGATATTTGGGCTAAAGAAACTATTTTAAGCTTGAAGGGCTACAAAACATATAATAATGCAGGTCAAGGCTTTATTTATTGTATAAGTATGCTGAATAAGTTTGAGTTAAGTGATTGTAAGCATTTTTATAACAACTTCAAAAACAAATAGGAATAGAATTGTTGTTAGCTTATTTAGGATGTTTGTCATTTTCTCTAGGGTTGAAGTTGTAAATTTAGCATATAAATAGGCTTAATTTCATTGTTAAAAATAAATAGAACATTAGTGAAGCTAAAAGTTAGAATTTTCTCCTTTAGTTCTTTCAGAAACTAAGAACTTGTTAAGAATTAACTCTTCTTATGGCATTTAACCTGGCTTATCACTCCAAAACCTCTTCTATTTTGGAGTGTGGTGTTCATATCCTTCTTTATTCCTTAGGTTTGTTTTTGTCAAACATTGGGTTTAGGTCTTGCATGATTGAAATCTACTTTAAGCCCTAACTCATTGGAGTTTATTGCAATCCTGACTCATTAAGTACTCTAATCAAATTAATATGGCCTTGGACCACATTAAGATATGTTTTTCCACCCTTTAAGCTTGAATTAGTTTTTCCAGGAAAAAATTTCATCAATCAGCTTGGCCCTTCTTAGATGCTCCATGGATCCTTAAAAGCCCTCCATGCATTAACTTCTCTGTGGATCTCATCATTTCCCCTCTCCTTAAAGGGATTCATCCTCAAATCACTACTTGCATCAAAAGGAGAAAGATTATCAACATCAAATGTTGCATTCACATTGTACTCACTAAAAGGGTCCAACTTGTAGGCATTGTCTTAATTCATGCCACCACTTGAAATGGGCCATCTCTTCCAAGCTACAACTTTGAATGCCTCTAGGCTAAGAACCTTTCCTTGTGCATATGCACCCAAACTCAATCACTAGGTTTAAATGCCACCTTCTTTCTCCTTTTGTTGGCATGAGATGCATATTGCTATGTTCAAATTGCAATTTGTTGCCACACCTTTTCATGCAACTTCTTTACCATTTTAGCCTTGTGTTCACCGTCTAAGCTAACATATCATCAACAAGTAAAAGCATTAAATCTAAACCAGTCAAAGGATTTAAACCATACAAAATTTCAAATGGAGAGTAATTAGTAGTAGAATGAACACTCGTATTATATGCAAACTCTACATACAGCAAACAACCTTCCCATGTTTTTAAATTTTTTGGGGAATGCATCATATTAAATCCCTTAGTTCTTACATCTAAACACAATGCACGCATGAGACTAGGATATGAGAGAAAGAGTCAAGTTAGGGTAACAAGAAAAATAAATAGGTCCATCACTCAGAGTAGATTCTATTACTCCTAATAAGGAGTCATGAAACCTATTATGCCTTTAGTCTCTAACATAAATTTTGGTAAAGTTATTTAAACCTAATCTTGTGGCTAGCTTTAAAGCTACTTGAATCATGCCAATATGAGGAAATTTATATTTCCTTTAGTGTCAACTAATAAGTTCTTAGGATAGCAAGAAAAAAAATTATCATTATAACCTTAAGATAAGGGTAAAACTTCTTCAAATGTTTTAATAACATAATAAAATTTAGATAAAAAAAAAACTACCACTCAATTTATATATATGTGACAATGAGGATGATGGTAATTTCCAATTCTAAAGATAAATATCATTTATATTTTCATTGACAATAGTTTCTTTATTTTTATTATTAGGGTGCCAACTTTAGTGAAGTTTTTCCATATGTGTCATAGAATCACTATCAATGGTTTACACCAAAAGCACTCAATGCCTAGCCATAGCTCCCACAAGCTAAAAATGAAAACATGGCTTAGGTTTCAACTACAACTTATAATAGATATTTCACTAGGTTTAGCTTTAATACTTTAAATTTATATTAAGAAGGACTAATACCATTAAAATACTTCTCAAAAATAATATAAGTATTAAACACTATTAATTAGAGTAAGCTTGTTATTAAATACATGTTATCATAAGTCATTATTTGTAATGATGGTATATGTTTAGAAATTCCTTTCATGATGATTAAAATTCTATCATAAGATTTCATATCAGGAAATCATTTCTTACACATGCTATACCCAATAAAGAAAATATATAATGATGAATAAATGCAGAGATTAACAAAAAGCTTATTAGCTTTCATTAGTTCTCTAACTAAAAGGACTAAAAGATTCATTAGTTCTCTAACTAACGAAATTACTTATAAGCATTTACAATAGAAACTTAAAACTCTTTTTAATCAAAAGAAGATACAAGGAATGTATAAAGAAATGGAATTAAAAAATGAAAAGGTGGTCTCATTGTTTAAGAATTAAGCCATTCAATATCTTTAAGGGAAAGCTAATCAAGATCAAAGAATCATTTACTTGAAGGAACTTAATGGGTTCCAAGTATCAAAGGTGTGCAAACATGCTTGTTCCAATGGATATAATGTTTTGCAAAGACACAAAAGTTAATTTTACCCTTATTTTGTGTAAATGAGTCATTGTAATGAAAGAGAAGACTTGTTGTCAATAAAGAAAGTCTCATTATTTACGAATTAAACCATTCAATACCTATAAGGAAAGCTAACAAAGATCAATGACAACTTGATGGAATTTAATGGATTTAGTGTACCAAAGATGTACAAATGAGCTTGTAGCTATGAATATAATGTTTGCTATTCATAAAAAAGATAATTATGAGATCATTTGTGTGAATGAGTCCTTGCAACGAAAAGAGAAGTCTTGTTATCAAACAATAAAGAAATGGTCTCATTATTCAAAAATTAAACCATTGAATACCTAAAAGGAGAGTTAAAGATCAAGTAATAATTCACTTGATGGGATTTAATGGGTTCAAAATACCAAGGTGTGCAAACATGCTTAATCACATGAATATAATGTTTTGTGTGGACACAAAATTTAATTTCACCATTATTTTGTGTAAATGAGTCCTTGCAATGAAGGAAGGAGCCTAGTTAGCTAGAAATGAAAAGAAGGTTGCATTATTCAAGAATTGAAGCTCTCAATATATATAAGAAATGGTAATCTAGACCAATCACACCTTTCTTTGATGTAATTAAATCTAGAACACCAAAGATGTACAAATGAGCTTGTTGCAAAGAATATAATGATTATTATTAGGACAAAAGTTAATTACAAGATTATTTTGGGTGAATGAGCCTTTGCAACAAAAGAGAAATTTGGTTATCAAAAAAATGAAAAGATAGTCTCATTGTTTGGGAATAAAACCAACAAATATCTATAGGGAAAGCTAATCAAGATCAATGACTCTTTTACATGATAGAATTCAATGCATTCAGAATACCAAAGGTATACATATGTGCTTGTTCTAATGAATAGAATGTTTTGTGTAGACCTAAAAGTTAATTTCATCATCCTTTGACCAAACTATTGCTAAGATCCATGTTGTAGGATTCTCAAGACAGCTCAAAGGCTGGTGGGATCATATACTCACTCTAGCTAACCACAACAGCATTTTCCAAGCTATCAAGAGAGATGTTCATGGTGAACCTCTCCTTGATAATAACCAACAAACAATCCATGATGCTATGGCAAGTCCAATCTTTGCCATAACAAGGCATTCAATTGGTGATCCATCTCACCTAAAGGATAAGAATGCTAAACTCTTATCCAATCTTAAATGCAAATATCTACATAATTTTTGTTGGCACAAAGATATATTTCTAACAAATGTCATGTAGTGGGACAATGCAAATCAAGTTTTTTGGAAAGAAAAATTTTTGGCAGGATTACCAAGGCAACTTGACAATAAGGTAAGATCTAAACTGCAAGCTCACCATAATGTTCAAATTCCTTATCATTAGTTGGCTTATAATAAACTAATAAGCTCTGTCCAAAAAGAAGGGCTATAGATCTTTGCAAATCTAAAGCTCTAAATATAGATCAAGTAGGAACAAAAGTAGACTCAAAAGGAGTTAGGATCCTTTTGTGCCCAATTTGATGATAACCTCTATCAAAAAGAAAAGACTAAAAGAAAGTATAGGCCCAATACCAAATTAAAAAATCCTTTTTACTCAAACTTTAAGCCAACCAACACCAACAATCTTCTAAGTCCAAAACAACTTTTAGGCCCAAACCTAAAATGCCTTAACAAACAATGGCCTAGACATCCACATATGTCTATTATAACTGTGATAAACCTGGTCATATGTCTAGGTACTTTAAACTTCTCAAAAAACTCTAAGTCCTTGAATTACTTGATACTATTCAAGCCCAACTACAAGCATTGTTGGATGAAACCTCAGAAGCTAGTTACTTTTGAACTATCTTCCGAGGATAAAGTTGGTCTCTAAGTTGATAAACTTAAACCCCCTTCTAAAATAGGGTCAGAAGAGAAAGGTAAGTGTCCTAATGTGTGATCAAGAGCCAGTCCTTGAGATACTTGATACTTTAGGAAATGATCAAGTTAAAGCTTAGTTTCTACAAAAGCTCCTTGAAAGCCCATCAACTTCAAATCTAAACCCATTACATCAATCCATCCAAGCTCCTTATAATCTTAAGGATGTTCTAAAAAGGTTTGACCAAACCCAAACCAAGCTTGTCACTCTGACAGACCTTAAACATGAAATAAACAAATTCAAGCAAGAGATCTGAGATCTCAAGGCCAAACAAACACAAGACCATCAAATGCTAGTGTCCTTACTAGACATAGTAAACCCTCAAAATATAGAGGTTCTAGATTAGCTAGAATCTTTTGAAGCCCAACAACTTGAAAGCCTCAAAAATAATGAATTCCTATTTCTTTTAACAGAAATCACCACTCAAAAATGCCTTGCTAAAATCCATTTGAAAATTGCTAACCAATTTTCCTTAGAAACCATAGTTTTAGTAGATACTAATGTAGATCTTAATTGTATATAGAAAGGCCTCATACCTATCGAGTTTTTTGAAAAAATGTTGGAAAGCCTGCCAAAAATCACAAGCTGTCTAATGTCCAAGTTTGCCAACAAGATATTAGCATCCAAACCTCCTTTGTTCTTGTCAAAAACCTAGGGTAAAGGTAATCATTGGAAATCTCTTTCTCAAGTTGATTAAGCCTTTCCAAGTTTTTGATCAAGGAATACACACCACTATCCTTGATCATGGAATAATTATTTCTTTGAATGCTCATTAGATCCTTGGATGATATGAACCCAAACAACATGGCTTAGGGACCCAACATGAACTAGGAATCAAACAAGAACCTAAAAAGGCTAAATCAAATTTCAATCATGCAAGACTTAGACCCAATGTTCGAAGAAACATGAACCAAAGGTATGGAAGAAGGACATGTATGCCACACTCCATAAAAGTACAAATTTGGGACTGATAAATTGCTTTGAATGCCATAAAAAGAGTTAGTTCTTAATAAGTTCCTTAGTTCTTAAAAGAATTGAATTCTCACTTTTATTTCACCAAATGTTTTGCCTCCTTTAATAATGAATCAAACCTATTTGTAGGAAGAATTAACAATCATAAAGAAACCTTAGGGATAAGGACAAATATCATAAATAGGTTCACAACAAATCTACTCCTTTTTTTTAGGAGTTATTGTATAAACTCTTATGATCACTTAACATTGGCCCATACAGTATACTTATAAAATTAAGAAAGCCTTGGCCCATATTAAGATATAATTTGATAGCATTTATGCTTGAATTAGCTTTTTTGGCCCAAATTTATTCAATTAACTTGCATATAGATATGCTTTGTTACCCTTCAAGCTTGAATTATCTTTTTTGGCCAAATTTCTTCAATTAGTCTACTAAGTACCTCTATCATCCTTTGAGCTCTTGAAAATGATTGAAGAAATTTAGGCCAAAGAAGATAATTCAAGCTTCAAGGGGAACAAAGCATATCTTAATGTGGGCTAAAGCTTTATTAATTTGATTAGAGAACTTAATGGGCTAGGGTTACAACAAAATCCAATCCTAAATAAGAATTTGTTATAAAATAGGAGTCTATAATAAAATAGGAGTGCTCTTGTATTTGAGGAGTTTATCATTATCTTTATTTTTAAGGCTTTTGAGGTTGCTAAATTAGCATAAATGGGCTCGATTTCATTGTTAAATATGGCAAAACATTACAAAAAAAAAGTGAGAATTTTTTTTCCTTTAGTTCTTTCAAGAACTAAAAAACTTATTTTAGTGCAAATGAGCTTAACCCCTCTTTGCCTAGTGTTGTTGTTTCTCTTTTGCAAGAATTTGGTGTTTTTTTCCTGAAGTATGAAATTGTTTGTCACCTTTTAAGGGGAATAGAACATCATATTGAATTCATCCCTGGTGCAACAATTCCAAAGGATTCAACATTGCAAACTAGCAACCTTGTGAGTGTGAAATGAAGAGGGGGTCCTCCTTATTCAAGAATTAAACCATTCAATACCAATAATCAAAATCTAATCAAGATTAATGACTCCTTTGTTTGATGGAATTCAATGGGCTGAAAGTATTAATGACATGCAAACAAGCTTGTAGCAAGGAATATAATGTTTGGTGTAGGCACAAAAGTTGATTTTAAGATCATTTTGTGTGAAGGAGTCCTTGCAACAAAAGGAGGAACCTTGTTAGCAATAAATGAGGAGATTGTCTTGAAATTCAATAATAAAAAACTTCAATACTTGTAAGAAAATCTAATCAAGATTATTGACTCCTTTGATTAATGGAATTCAATGAATTTAAAGTACTTAAAGAAAATCTAATCAAGGTGTACAAATGTGCTTGTTACAATTAATGTAATAATTAATGTTGACATGGAAGTTAATTTTAAGATCATTTTGTATGAATAAATCCTTTTAACAAAAGAAAGGACCTTGCTAGCAAGAAATTAAGAGACGATCATTATCAAGGAATTCAACCAATCTGTAGTTAGCGGCAGAGTTGGCCATGACTAATGATACGAACTCCGATTATATGTTAATGGAACCCAACACCAATGTTGGTATAGGATTGTTTTAACAAAGGTCACTAGATTTGGAGTTCTGACCCAATTATTATAAACAACCAAGAACCAGAACTATAAAATTTAGACGCCACTCCTAACAACAATAACATTAAAGAAGATAAGTCTATTGAACCAACACACTCAAGTATGAAAGTTCAGAATTAGTTCTCAAAGAACCAGAGAAAATAGCTTATACACTCATGAAAAATCATTTTCTCCTCTGGCCACCCTTTCTGCCCTTTTTATATTCTAAACCCCAAAAACCCTAGCTAATAAGATGGGCTTATTAAGGAAATTCGTCCAACCCACTAAATAATAATAAAAACCCATCAAAATAATCCATTTAAATGCCCAAACATGGGCTCCCAAATCCAACTTCCTTCCTAAGGCCATAGTTCTCAAATTCCTCCATAAATGACATATTTACAAGCCCTGGTGAAGCCTCTATCATCCTTAACTCGTACCTAACAACTTCCTGATAGTAAATGTCACACGACAAGTTGTTGAGAGCTTCCTTTATTTTTCTTTGACCTTGCCCTTATCATTGGTCCTCCAAGGTTTTGCAAAGCATAACTCCCTTGTTGATTTGAGTTGGTACAATATGGCTTCCATCATTCTCGCTCTCCTCAAAATGATTTGTCCTCAAATCAACACTATTCATACAAACCATGCTTGGTCTTGAATGTAGTTTTCCATTCATCTCCTTCCCTCATTTGTTATTTTGTTGATAGCTCTACAATCGACACACATATCCTCCAAGATCCATCTTTCTTTAGCACTAGCAACACTGGCAGTGCAAATGGACTCATGCTTTCCCTTACATGTCCCTTCTTCATCAACTCATTAACTTGCCTCTGAAGCTCCTTTGTCTCCTCAAGATTACTTCTATATGCTAGCTTATTGGGAATGGGAGCTCTAGGAATAGGATCAATGTGATGTTCAATCCCTCTCCTTGGTGGTAAACCATCTAAGATCTCCTTAGGGAATACATCATTATAATCCTGCAACGAAGATGAAATAACACTAGGTAAAGATGAATCAAGGTTAGTGTTAGAGAAATAAGAATCCTTGTAAATGATCAAGATCATTTGTTGCCTAGCTTGGAAGGCAACCCTAACATCTGCTCCTTTCGCAAACACACTCACTTGTTTTCTTTTCTTTCCTCTTCACTCTTATGAACTTGACCACTCTTGTACTTATCACTCTCAAATGCATTTACCTTATTTTTCTCTCCTTCACTTTCTTTTCTCTTGACTCTCTCTTTCTTTTCACTCCTCCTCTTTTGCTCATTTTCATAAAGTCTCACTTAGTCTTCATACACTTTGTACTTAAGAGACGATCTCATTATCGAGGAATTTAACCAATTTGTAGTTAGCAGTAAAGTTGACCATGACTAATCACTCCTTTGTTTGATGTAGTTTAATGGATTCAATGTATAGATGTGCTTGTTGCAAAGAATATTATGTTTGATGTAAATGCAATAGTTAATTTCAATATTATTTCTATAAATGAGTCCTTGCAACAAAATGAGAAGTTGTGTTAGAAAGAAATGATGAGTTGATCTCATTATTAATTAATTGAACCACTCAATACCTACAAAAATAGCTTAACAAGATCAATGACTCCTTTGTTTGATGGAATTCAATGGATTTAGAGTGCCAAGGGCTTACAAACATGTTTATTACAATGAATTTAATGTTTGGTGTTGACAAAAAAAAATTAATTTCTAGATTATTTTGTGTGAATGAGTACTTGCTAGGAATGGAGGAGACACGTTAGTAGGAAATGAGCCACTCAATACATGTAAGAAAAACAAATCAAGTTAAAAAAAAAAAAAAAACTTGTTACAATGAATATAATGTTAGTGTGGATGCAAAAGTTAATTTCAAGATCATTTTGTGTGAATGGCTTCTTACAATGGAATGAGAAGCAATTTTAGCAGTATATGAAGTGATATTCTCACCTTTCATGTGATGAACCATTCCAACCATGTGAGAAAACCTAATCATGATCAATTACACCTATGTTTGATGGACTTTAATGGATTTAGACTACCAAAGTTGTATTGATGTGCTTGGTGCAAGGAATCTAATGTTTGGTGTAGATACAAAAATTCATTTCATAATGATTTTGTGTGAATAACCCCTTAAAATGAAAGAAGTTGCCTTCTTAACAAGAATTGAAGTGATAATCTAATCTTTCATGCAATGAACCATTCCAACCATGTATAAAAATCTAATTAAGATTAGGGACCTCTATGTTTGGTGGATTTCAATTAATTTATTTAGACTACCAAAATTGTACTTTTGACCTGAGCAAGGAATCTAATCTTTCATGCAATGAACCATTCAAACCTTTGATACTCTAAACCCATTGAATTACATTGTAGACTTTGGGTACTTTATACCCATTAAATGGTTTAATTCTTGAACAATGAGATTGCCCCTTCATTTTTGATAACAATGCTTCTCTTTTTATTGCAAGGATCATTTTCATAAAATCATCTCATAATTAACTTTTGTCAACCACAATCATTATATTTTTTGTAGCAAGCACATTTGTACATCTTTGATACTCTAAATCCATTAAATTTCATTAAAAAAAAGGTGTGGTTGGTCTAAATTACCTTTTTTTTATACATATTGAGTGTTTTAATTGGTGAATAATGAGACAATCTCATCATTTCTAAGCAATAAGGCTTCTTCGTTTGTTGCAAGTACTCATTTGCACAAATTGATGGTGAAATTAACTTTTATACCTGCATAAAACATTTTGTTCATTGGAACAAGTTTGTTTTCACACCGTTAGGACACTAAACCCATTGATTTCCATCAAGTAAATGAGCTATTGATCTACATTAGCTTCCCTTAACAATGAGATTGTCTCTCCATTTTTTTTATAACAAGACTTCTCTATTTGTTGTATGGACTCATTCACACAAAAAATGTCCTCATAATTAACTTTGTGTCATCAATTATATTCATTGCCATAAGTTGGTTTGTACCTCTTTGGTACTCTAAATCGATTGAGTTCCATCAAAAAAAGGTGTGATTTGTCTAAATTACATTTTCTTATATGTATTGAGTATTTCAATTGTTGAATAATGAGATTGTCTCTTCATTTCTAATTAAAAAGACTCATTCCTTTGTTTTAAGGACACATTTACACAAAATGATAGTCAAATTAACTTTTGTGTCCACACAAAACATTATATTCAATGGAACAAGCATGTTTGGACACCTTTGGTACTCTAAACCCATTAAATTCCATCAAGTAAATGAATCATTGATCTTGATCAACTTTTCTTAGAGATATTGAATAGATTATTTTTTTGAAAAACGAGATCGTCCCTTCATTTCTTTTATAACAAGGCTCCTTTTTTTTGTTGCAAGCACTCATCCACATAAAATGATCTTGTAATTATCAACAAATATTATATTCATTACAATAAACTTGTTTGTACATCTTTGGTACTATAAATCCATTGAATTCTATCAAAAAAAAAAAAGGTTTAATTGGGCTAGATAAGCTTTTCGTATATCTATTAAGCGCTTCAATTGTTGAATAATGAGATCGTCTCTTCATTTTAAACAAACAAGGCTCCTTCATTCGTTACTAATGAGATCCATGGAGGAGCTGATGCATGGAGGGCTTCTAAAGATCTATTGAGAATTCAAGACGGGCCAAAGAGACATTCAAGAGATAAAAAGATGAAAAAAGCACTTAGTGGGTTTATTGAAGAAATTTGGGTCAAAGAAGCTATTTCAAGCTTAAAGGGCAACAAAACATATCATAATGAGGGCTTAAGACTTTATTAATTGAATATGTTGAATGGCCCAATGTTAAGTGATTGTAAGGATTTTTGTAACAACTCCTAAAACAAATAGGAGTAGATTTGTTGTTAGCTTATTAGGAAATGAGAATTTTCTCCTTTAGTTTTTTCATGAACTAGAGAAGTTATCAAGAACTTTAACTCTTCTTGTGGCATTTAACTCAACTTATTACTCCCAAATCTGTTCTTTTCTCAAGTGTGATATTTGTATCCTTCTTTATACCTCAAGTTCATTTTCCTTGAACATTGGGCCTAGGTCATACATGATTGAAATCTAACTTTGCTTTCTTGGGTTCTTGTTTGATTCTTTATGCATGTTGGGTCCCCAAGCCATCACTTTTTGGGTTCACGTCAGCTAGTATTAGAGCTTTAGGGCTTAAATTAGGTTTATTTATTTAAATTTGAGTTTTTCTTTTGTTCTTCTTCTTAGCCTCATTCTAAAATGACTTTTTCTTTGAATTTGCAAACCCTAGTTTTTTTTTTTTTTTTTATGGGCAAACCATAGTTTATCTTTTCTTATCTTTAAATCCATGCAAAATGAAACAATGAACAATGTTCTTTGTTGTAATGAATAATTGTATTAAGTAAAGTAAATCCATGCAACAATTGTTTACTTTGTATTAACAAATTTTATATTAACTTGAGTCACCCAATTTGTCTTTCCAATTAAATGTAAAGTCTTGTCTTGAAAAATTAAAGTGACAATCTCATTGTTTAGCAATTAAATCATTTAATACCTATAAGGAAACTTAAAAAAGATCAATGACTCATTTTACTTGGTGGAACTTAATTGGTATAGAGTACTAAAGGTGTGCACATGTGCTTGTTCAAATTAATATAATATTTTGAGTAGACACAAATGTGCTTGTATGTATTAGGTGTTTCAATTCCTAAATAATGAGGCCATCACTTCATTTTTAACTTGCAAAGCTTCTTCTTTCATTGTAAACACTTATTTACACAAAATATGTATAAGAAATGGTAGTCTAGATGAATCACACCATTTTTTTGATGAAATTCAATGGATTTAAAGTACAAAAAATGTACAAACAAGCTTGTTTAAATGAAAATAATATTTATTGCTTAACCAAAAATTAATTATGAAATTTTTTTTGCACAAATGAGTCCTTGGAATGATGTAAGGGGCCTTCTTAGCTAAAAATGAAAAGATGGTCTCATTTTGAAAATAAAACTCTCAATAAGAATTTCAAAGGGTAATCTAGATAAATTACAACACTTTTTGACAAAATTCAATGGATTTAAGTACCAAAGATGTACAAACAAGCTTATTTCAATGATTATAATGTTTTGTGTAGATACAAATGTTAATTTCTCCATCATTTTATGTAAACTTGTCCTTCTAATGAAAAGTAAAGTCTTATCTTAAAAAATTGAAGAGATAGTCTTATTGTTTAGGAATTAAACCATTCAATATCTATAAGGAAAGATAAAAATGATCAATGACTCATTTTACATGATGGAACTCAATTGGTATAGAGTACCAAAGGTGTGCACACATGCTTGTTCCATTTAATATAATGTTTTGAGTAGACTCAAACATGCTTATATGTATTGAGTGTTTCAATTCTTGAATATTGAGATTGTCTCTTTATTTCTAACTTACAAAGCTCCTTCTTTCATTCAAACACTCTTTTATAGAAAATATGTATACGAATGGTAATCTAAACCAATCACACCAGTTTTTGATGGAATGGATGTATTGTTCCAAAGATGTACAAATGAGCTTTTTGCAATGAATATAAGGTTAGTTGTTGACAAAAAAGCTAATTACAAGATCAGTTTGTGTGAATGAGTTCTTGAAACGAGAAAGGGTGGCCTTGTTAGCTAGAAATGAAGAGATGGTCTTGTTTAGGAAATGAAACTCTCAATACATATTTGAAAAGGGTAATATAGAAAAATCACACCCTTTTATGATGTAATTCAATGGGTATAAAGTACCAAAGGTGTATAGACAAGCATGTTGCAATGAAAATAATGTTTTGTGAAGACAAAAATGTTAATTTCACCATCATTTTGTGTAAATTTTCCCTTCCAATGAAAAGTGAAGTCTTGTCATGCAAAATGGAAGAAATAATCTCTATGTTCAAGAATTAAACAATTTAATGCCTATAAGGAAAGGCAACAAAGATCAATGACTCATTTCACTTGAGGGAATTCAATGGCTATAATGTACCAAAGGTGTGTAAACATGCTTGTTCCAAGGATTATAATGTTTTGTGTAGACAAAACTTGCTTATACATACTAAGTTTTTCTATCCCTAAATAATGAAATTATTTCTTCATTTCTAATTAACAATCTTCTTCTTTCATTATAAGCATTCATTTACACAAAATATGTATAAGGATGGGCAATCTAGGCCAATCCTATAAGTTTTTGATGGATTCAATGGATTTAATTAATGAAGGATGTAAAATTAAGCTTGTTGCATGGAATATAATGTTTGTTGTTGACCTTAAAGTTAATTGTAAGAGCTTTTTGTGTAAATTAGCCCTTACAACAATGGAAGGAGCCTTGTTAGCTAGAAATAAAGAGATGGTCACATTCAGGAAATGAAACTCTCAATACATATTTGAAAAGGTAATCTAGGTGAATTGTTTTTATGATGAAATTTAATAGATTTAGAGTACCAAAGATGCATAAATGAGGTTGTTACAATGAATATAATGTTTTGTGCAAATAAAAATGTTAATTTTACCATCATGGAAAATTGTCCTTCCAATGAAAATTGGAGCCTTGTCATGAAAAATTGAAAAGACTATCTTGTTCTTTAGCAATTAAACCATTCAATACCTGTAAGGAAAGCTAATTAAGATCAATGATTCAATTTACTTGATGGGATTTAATGGGTATAGAGTACCAAAGTTGTTCAAACATGCTTGTTCCAATGATTACAATGTTTTCTGTAGACACAAATGTGCTTATATGCATTAAGTGTTTCAATTCTTTAATAATGAGACTAACTCTTCATTGCAAACTAACAAAGGTCCTACTTTCATTGCAAGCACTTATTTACACAAAATATTTAAAAGAAACGATAAACTTGGATAGCCACACCATTTTTTGTTTTTTTTTGATGGAATTCAATTGATTTAAGGCACCAAAGATGTACAATGAATATAATGTTTTGTGAGGACAAAAATGGTAATTTCACTATCCTTTTGTGTAACTTTGTCCTTCCTATGAAATGTCATGTTTCATTGTTCAAGTATTAGGCCTTTCAATCCCTATAAGGAAAATTAATAAAGATTAATGACTCATTTTACTTGATGGGATTCAATGGGTACATAGTACCAAAGTTATGCAAATGTGCTTGCTCCAATGAATATAATGTTTTGAGTGGATACAAACTTGCTTATATGAATTGAATGTCTCAATTCCTAAATAATGAGACTATCTCTTCATTTCTAGCTAAAAAAGCTCCTTCTTTCAATACAAGCACTCATTTACACAAAATGTGTATAAGAAATGATAATCTAGACTGATCACACCATTTTTTAATAGAATTTAATGAATTTAGTGTACTAAGGATGCACAAATGAGCCTATTGCAATGAATATAATGCTTATCATTGACACAAAATTTAATTATTACATTTATTTGTGTAAATCAGTCCTTGCAATGAAGGAAGAAGGCATATTAGCTAGAAATTAAGAGATGGTCTCATTTAGAAAATGAAACTCTCAAAATGTATTTGAAAAGGTAATCTAGACCAATCACTCATTTTGAGTTTGCTTTTGTTCCTGCTTGATCTATTTTTGGAGCTTTAGATCTACACAGATCTATAGTCCTTCTTTCTAGATAAAGCTTATCAATTCATCATAGGCCAACTGATGATAAGGAATTTGACCATTATACTAAGCTTGCTATTTATATCTTACCTTATCGCTGAGTAGCCTTAGTAATCTTGCTAAAATCTTTTCTTTCCAAAAAACTTGATTCACATTGTCTTAGCACATGACATATGTTAAAAACATATTTTTGTACCAACAAAAATTGTGCAAATATTTGCATTTAAGATTAGATAAGAGTTCTATGCTCTTATCCTTTATGTGAGATGGATCACCAATAAAGTGCTTTGTTATGGCAAAGATAAGACATGCCACAACATTGTGGTTTGTTTATTAGTTATTATCAAGGAGAAGTTCACCATGAACATCTCTCTTAATAGCTTGGAAAATGTTGTCATGGTTAGTTGGAGTGAGTATGTGATCAAACCAACCTTTGAGCTATCTTGAGAATCCTGCAACAAGGATCTCCATAGTGGCACGACTAGAGGTATTACTATGGGTCTTATACACATTGAACACCATTGTCATTTGTTGAATGAGATTCAAAATCTGATGTTTGGAATATCCATCAATGTTCCACTTATAAATTGAATTGGAACTATATTTTGCTTGAAGAAAAGTTTGCTTTTGTTTAAAAGCAAGGGTAGGAGTTATAGGTCTGGGATAGTACATCTTTGAAGATGTTCCCAGTGGTTCCACTTTGAGATGTTGTACCTTTAGTTATTCTATGTTTGACATAGAAGCTTGAGATGAACCATCATCAAGTGTAGTCAAAAGCCTATACCTTTTTGCTTGTTGATGCTTTGAGTTTAGATTCCTTTAGAGCTTGCAATTTAAGCATCAAAGCTTTTTGAAATTCATTTGATGATGTATTTGAAATTTGAAAGGGTTTAAAAATAGGTTTTGTTGAAAACTCCATAGTAGAGGCAATAAATTTTGAAATTTATTTTGAAATTGAAAAACTTGATACAATGGCATCCACGTTTGAGAGCTGATTGCCAATTGTTTGTGAAATTATATTTGTATAATTATTTTGTTCAATAAGCTTTTGTATATCTTTTGTTCAAAAATCTTCATGCTCTCTACATATTTTGAATGGTGACATAAGAACAGAAGAGCATCTGTGCTTGAATTGAATTTCATATGATGGAGGATGAACTGACTATTTTTGAGTCATTCATTAACTCGCATTGTTATAATTGGATTTGAGCTTGTAATTCATCTTCCTCTATGAAAGATGACCAGAAGTACTCATATCCCTATTGAAAATAGTACTCATCAAACCAATCAAAGAATAAAACATGCTTTTTGTTTCTAATCATCCAATCATAATAATCTTACTGGACTTTCAATTTTTTCTCATTTTGAAAAAATTTGAAAAACCATTCTTTTTTTTTTAGCATTATGTTGGCCATAAAATTTCTTTTTTAATCACAAAATCTTTTTCCAAAACATGGAGCTTATGATGTATCTCAAGCTTAATAGGAAACTGGACTTATGATGTCAAGGCTCCATGAGATTCTGGGGATTCTTGTTGTGGTGACACATAAGTGGCTTAAGGTACCTATCCATGAAGATCTACACTTCTTGTACTACCAATTCAAGCATAAGTGCTAGATGGCTATCTCATAGAAAGGCTATGTTGCAAATAATTTAAGATTTTGGTTTCTAGATCTTCATCCTTACTAGATTTGGATCTGCCACTTATGGAGTGTCTAGCAAAAGATATGCTAACATTGCCATCTCTATGCTAAGTAATCCTATTGACATCTGTTGCTAAAGGAGGCATTTGGGTAGAAACATTTTCAAGTTTCCAGGTGTTAGGCAAATTTACCTTGTGCCATTTAATATACCTAGGTGCTTGGAGGTTAGCATTGCATATGTCTGTTTCCCACAGAACTATTTCTTTATGGGCTCCATGACAAAGGGCTCTAATGTTGAATGTTGTTTTCATAGCCTTATAATGTATCCTATACATTATGCTTAGTGGAATCAATCATTCAATGAATCGATTGTTATAAAGCTTGATTTGCAAAGGAAGAACATCAAGAATATTCCTTTTATGCAAAGAAACTATGAAATCTAGAAAACAATTGAAATACATTGGACCAGAACATAGGCTTGTTTCTAATATACCTAAGAGAGAATCATCAAAGTTTAGAAGAAACAATCTCTACGGGCAATAAGAACATAGGCCCTTCCCAAGAAAGCGGCTTGATTCCTACCTAGACAAGGCCAAAGTGCAAGAAATTGTAACACTTTTAGTGATGCTTTATGAAGGTGGAGGAAGGAAGCTTAACCATTTCAAAGGAATTGTAGAGACAACAGTCTCATTTCTCCATCTTGATTATGTAATTGTCTTGAAAGAACACAAACCTAAGGTAAAATGATGGATATGGACACCACACTCCAATGAAAGAAGGGATCTAGGAGTGATAGGTCAAGTTGAATGCTACAAAAAGAGTTAGTTTTTAATAAGTTCTTTAGTTCTTGAAAGAACTAAATGAGAAAATTCTCACTTTTATTTTCACTAATGTTCCCTTTCTTTATTTTTTAACAATGCAAACAAACTTATTTATAGGCTAAATTAATAACCCATACCCTAGAGATAATGAAAAACTTCATAAATAAGCTAACAATCTAATCCTATTCGTTTTAGGAGTTGCCCTATTTTATAATAAACTCTTATTGATGAGTGGAGTTTATTGTAACCCTAACTCATTAAGTACTCCAATCAAGTTAATAAGGCCTTGGACCACATTAAGATATGTTTTTCCACCCTTTAAGCTTGAATTAGCTTTATTTGGAACAAATTTTGTTAATTAGCAAACTCTACATGCTACAAACAATCTTCCCATGTTTTTAAATTTTGTGAGGAATGCATCATATTAAATCCCTTGGTTTTAACATCTAAGCACAAAGCATGGATGAGATTAGGATTTAAGAGAACGAGTAAAGTTAGGGTAACAAGAAAAATAAATAGGTTCATCACTTTAACTAGATTCCATTACTCCCAATAAGGAGTCATGAAACCTATTATGTCTTTAGTCTCTAACATAATTTATGGTAGAGTTATTTAAACCTACTCATGTTGCTAGCTTCAAAGCTACTTGAATCATGCCAATATGGGGAAATTGTATTTCCTCTAGTGTGAACTAATAAGCTCTTGGGATAGCAAGAAAAAAAAAAAATCATTATAACCTTGAGATAAGGGTAAAGCTTCTTCAATTGTTTTAATAACATTATCAAATTTAGATAAAAGGAAAAGCTACCATTTGATATATATACAATGAGGATGATGGTAATTTCCAATTCTAAAGATAAATATTATTTATATTTTCATTGATAATAATTTATTTATGTTTACTATTAGAGTGTCAACTTCAATGAAGTTTATCCATATGTGTCATAGAATCACTATTAGTGATTTACACCAAAAGCACTTAATGCCTAACCATAGCTTGCACAAGCTAAAAATGAAAACAAGACTTAGGTTTCAACTACAACTTAGAATAGATACTTCACTAGGTTTGGCTATAATACTCTAAATTTGTATTAAGAAGGACTAATACCTTTAAAATACTTTTCAAAAACAACAGAAGTATTAAACATTATTGATTTGAGTAAGCTTGTTATTAAATACAAGCTATCATAAGTCATTATTTGTAATAATGGTATAGGTTTAGAAATTCCTTTTGTGATGATTAAAATTCTATCACAAGATTTCATATTAGAAAATCATTTCTTACACATGCTATAGCCAATAAAGAAAATAGATGATGATGCATGAATGCAGAGATTAATAAAAAGCTTATTAGCTTTAAATTTACTTCCATTATTCAATATAGAGAAATTTGATTTAGAAAAAGATTAAGAGGAATGAAAGATTCATTAGTTCATTAACTAATGAAATTACTTATAAGCATTTACAACTGAAACTTAAAACTCTTTTTAATCAAAAGAAGATACAAGGAATACAGAAAGAAATAAAATAAAAAAAATGAGAAGGTGGTCTCATTGTTTGAGAATTAAGCCATTCAATAGCTTGCTAATCAAGATCAAAGACTCATTTACTTGATGGAACTTAATGGGTTTAAAGAACCAAAGGTGTGCAAACATGCTTATACCAAAGAATGTAATGTTTTGTGGAGACATAAAAGTTAATTTTACCCTTGTTTTGTGCAAATGTGTCATTGCAATGAAAAGAGAAGTCTTGTGATCCAAAAATAAAGAGAGTCTCATTATTTAGAAATTAAACTCTTCAATACTTATAAGGAAAGCTAACAAAGATCAATGACAACTTGATGGAATTTAATGGATTTAGTATACCAAAGATGTACAAATGAGCTTGTAGCTATGAATATAATGTTTGCTATTGATACAAAAGATAATTATGAGATCATTTTGTGTGAATGAGTCCTTGTAATAAAAAGAGAAGTCTTGTTATCAAAAATAAATAAATGGTCTCATTGTTCATATGTTAAACTATTGAATACCTATAAGGAAAGGTAAAGATCAATTGATAATTTAATTGATAGAGTTTAATGGGATGAAAGTACCAAAGATGTGCATACATGCTTAATTGCATGAATAAATGTTTTTGTGTAGACACAAAAATTAATTTCACCATTATTTTGTGTAAATGAGTCCTTTCAATGAAGGAAGGGGCCTTGTTAGCTAGAAATGAAAAGAAGGCCTCATTATTCAAGAATTAAAGTAGTCAATTTATATAAGAAATGGTAATCTAGACCATTCACGCCTTTCCTTCATGTAATTAAATGGATTTAGAGCACCAAAGACGTACAAACGAGCTTGTTGCAAAGAATATAATGATTACTATTGGCATAAAAGTTAATTACAAAATCATTTTGGGTGAATGAGCCTTTGTAACAAAAGAGAAGTCTTGTTATCAAAAAATGAAATAACTGTCTCATTGTTTGGGAATAAAACCATCAAATACCTATAAGGAAAGCTAATCAAAATTAATGACTCTTTTACTTGATGGAATTCAATGGATTCATAATACACTAAAGTTATACATATGTGCTTGTTTTAATGAATAGAATGTTTTATGTAGACATAAAAGTTAATTTCACCATCCTTTGACCAAGCCATTTCTGAGATCCATGTTATAGGATTCTTAAGAGAGCTCAAGGTTGGTGGGATCACATACTCACTCCAGCTGACCACGACAACATTTTCCAAGCTATCAAGAGAAATGTTCATGATGAACCTCTCCTTGATAATAACCAATAAAAAATCCTTAATTTGTGGCAAGTCTTATCTTTGCCATAACAAAGCACTTTATTGGTGTGTCATAAATGGAAATATTTCCATAATTTCTGTTGGCACAAAGATACATTTCTAATGTGTGTCATACAGTGAGATGATGTGAATTAAGTTTTCTAGAAAAAAAAATTTTTTGGTAGGATTACTAAGGCTACTCAACAATAAGGTAAGATCTAAATTGAAAGCTTAGCATAACGATCAAATTCCTTATCATCAATTGGTTTACAGTGAACTAATAAGCATTGTCCAGAAAGAAAGATTGTAGATCTACATAGATCTAAAGCTCCATAAATAGATTAAGTGGGAACAAAAGTAGACTCAATAAGAGGTAAGATCCTTTTAAGCCCAACCAACGCTAACAATCTACTAAGCCCAAAACAACTTTTAAGCCTAAACCTAATAAGCCTAAACAAATAAATGCCCAGATATCCATATATGTCTGTTATAATTATGGTATGCCTAGTCATATGTCCAAATACTATAAACTTCACAAAAAACTCCAAGCCCTTAAACTACTCAATACTGTTCAAGCCCAACTATAGGCATTATTGGTTGAAACCTCAGAAGCTAATACTCTTGAATAATCTTTTGTGGATGAAGTTGGTCTCCAAGTTGATGAACTTACAGCCTCTTTTGAAATAGGGTTAGAAGAGAAAGTGGTAAGAGTCCTAATGTGTGATCAAGAGCAAATCCTTGAGATACTTGATACATTAGGAAATGATCAAGATAAAGCTCAATTTCTACAAAAGCTCCTTGAAAAGCCCATCAACTTCAAATCTAAACCCTTTATGTCAATCCATCCAAGCTCCTTATAATCTTAAGGATGTTCTAAAAAATTTTGACCAACCCCAAACGAAGCCTTATCACTCCAATAGACCTTAAACATGAAATAAACAAAATCAAGCAAGAGATCCAAGATCTCAAGGCCCAACAAACACAAGACCATTAAATCCTAGTGTCCTTACTAGACCTAGTAAACCCTCAAAATACAAAGGTTCTAGATCAACCAAAATCTTCTAATACCCAACAACTTGAAAGCCTTGAAAATAATGAATTCCTATTTCTTTTAATAGAATCACCACTTAAAAATGTCTTATTAAAATCTATTTGAAAATTGCTAACTAATTTTCTTTGGAAACCATAGCTTTAGTAGATATTGATGTAAATCTTAATTGTATACAAAAAGGCCTCATATCCACTAAGTATTTTGAAAAAATGTTGGAAAGCCCAAAGTCTACCAATAATCACAAGCCATAAGTAAACTATAATCTATCTGGTGTCCAACTTTGCCAATAAGGTATCAGCAATCAAACCTTCTTTGTTCTTGTCAAAAACCTAAAGCAAAAGGTAATCCTTGGAAATCACTTTCTCAATTTGATTTAGCCTTTCCAAATTTCTGATCAAGGTATAATTGTTTCTTTGAATGCTCAAAGGATCCTTAGATGATGTGAACCCAAATGACATGGCTTAGGGACCCAACATGCATAAGGAATCAAATAGGAACCTGAAAAGCTAAATTAAATTTCAATAATGCAAGACTTCGACCCAATGTTCAAAGAAACAAAAACTAGAGGTATGAAAGAAGGACATGAAGGCCACACTCTAGTAAAGAACAAATTTGGGATTGATAAGTTGGGTTGAATGCCATAAGAAGAGTTGGTTCTTAATAAGTTCTTTAGTTCTTTAAAGAATTAAAGTAGAAAATTCTCATTTTTATTTCACCAAATGTTCTGCCTCCTTTAGCAATGAAATTGAGAATTGAACATTTCAATACCAAAATCAAAATCTAATCAAGCTTAATGACTCCTTTGTTTAATGAAATTCAATGGCTTGAAAGTATTAATGGCATGCAAACATGCTTATAGCAATGAATATAATATTTGGTGTAGGCACAAAAGTCAATTTTAAGATCATTTTGTGTGAAGAAGTCCTTGTAACAAAAGTAGAACCTTGTTAGCAAGAAATGTAGAGATTGTCTTGAAATTCAATAATAAAAAATTTCAATACTTGTAAGAAAATTTAATTAAGATTATTGACTCCTTTGTTTGATGGAATTTAACGAATTTAAAGTACTAAAGGTGTACAAATGTGCTTGTTACAATTAATATAATAGTTAATGTTGATATGGAGGTTAATTGTAAGATCATTTTGTATGAATAAATCCTTGCAACAAAAGAAAGGACTTTGTTGGCAAGAAATTAAGAGACGATCTCATTATTAAGGAATTCAACCACTCTATACTCAGAAGTCAGGCTGACCACGATCAATCACTCTTTTGTTTAAAGTAGTTCAATGGATTTAAAGTACAGATGTGCTTGTTGCAATGAGTATAATGTTTGGCATAAATACAATAATTAATTTCGAGATTATATGTGTGAATGAGTCCTTGCAACGAAATAAGAAGCTATGTTAGAAAGAAAAGTTGAGTCGATCTTATTATTAAGCAATTAAACCACTCAATACCTATAAGAAAAGCTTATCAAGATCAATAACTCCTTTATTTGATGGAATTCAATGGATTTAGAGTGCCAAGGGCTTACAAACATGTTTATTGCAATGAATTTAATGTTTGGTGTTGACAAAAATATTAATTTCTAGATCATTTTGTGTGAATAAGTCCTTACTTGGAAAGGAAGAGCCTTATTAATAGGAAATGAGCTACTCAATATGTGTAATAAAAGCAAATCAAGATAATAATAATAATAATAAAACCTTGTTACAATGAATATAATGTTAGTGTGGATGCAAGAGTTAATTTCAAGACCATTTTGTGTGAATGGCTTCTTATAATGGAATGAGAAGCAACTAATGTTTGAGACAACCATTAATGGCAACTTATAATGGCTTCTTACATGAAGTGATATTCTCACCTTTCATGTGATAAACCATTACAACCATGTGAGACAACCTAATCATGATCAATTACACTTATGTTTGATGGACTTTAATGGGTTTAGACTACCAAAGTTGTATTGATGTGCTTGGTGCAAGGAATCTAATGTTTGGCATATATACAAAAATTCATTTCATAATGATTTTGTGTGAATAACTCCTTAAAATGAAAGTAGTTTCCTTCTTAACAAGAAATGAAGTGATAATCTAATCATTCATGCAATGAACCATTCCAACCATGTATAAGAATCTAATAAAGATAAAGGACCTCTAAGTTTAGTGGACTTCAATTGATTTATTTAGACTACTAAAATTGTACTTTTGACCTAAGCAAGGAATTTAATGTTTGGTGCAGATACAAAATTTAATTTCACGATCTTTTTGTCTAAAAGAGTCTTTGCAATGAAAAGAGAAGCCATATTAGTTTGAAATGAAGTAGGGTCTTGTCCTTTAGGAATTGAATTATCCTTTGGGAAATCAACCATTCAATTCCTAGAAGAACAACTTATCAAGATCAATGACTCATGATCATTTTTTCTAAATGAGTCCTTTGAATGAAAGAGGAAGCCATATTAGCTTGAAATGAAGTATAAGTCATACCCTTCAAGATTGAACCATTTAATCCTTGGAAGAATAGCTAATCAAGATCAATAAGTCCTTTGTTTGATAGACTTGAATGGATAGATTGCCAAAGGTGTATTCATGTGCATATCACAAAGAATCTAATGTTTGGTGTAGACAAAGTGATTCATTTCATGATAATTTGTCTTGATGTGTCCTAGCAACAAAAGGACAAGACTTGTTAGCAAGAAATGAAGTGGTGGTCTTATCTTTTACATAATTAACCATTCAAACCATACTAAAAAAGTTAATCAAAATCATTAACTCCTTAACTCCTTTGGTGTATGAAATTCATTTAATTAAGTCTACCAAAGGTATTTTGATGTGGTTGTCACATTGAATCTAAAATTTGGTGTAAAAAAGAGTTAATTTCATTTTCATTTTGTATGGTTGAGCCTTGAAACAAAAAGAGAAGCATTGCTAGTAAAGAATGAACAAATAATATGATCTTTCAAATAATGAATCATTCAAACCATGTTAGAAAACATAATCAAAATCAATAACTTTTAGGTAATAAAACATTCAAACCATGTAAAAAAAAATTATGATTGACCTAGATTACCTTTTCTTATACATAATGAGTGTTTCATTTACTTAATAATGGAATCATCTCTCCATTTCTAACCAACAAGGCTCCTTTCCTTATTGCAAAGACTCTTTAATACAAAATGTTGGTGACATTAACTTTTGTGTCTACACAAAACATTATATTCATTAGAACAAGCACATTTGCAAACCTTTGATACTCAAAACCCATTGAATTCCAATGCACACCTTGGGTACTCTAAACCCATTGAATGGTTTAATTCTTAAACAATGAGACTACCTCTTCATTTTTGACAACAAGGCTTCTCATTTCATTGCAAGGGCTAATTTGCACAAAATCATCTCATAATTAACTTTTTGTTAACTATAAACATTATATTTTTTGTAGTAAGCTCATTTGTACATCTTTGATACTCTAAATCTAGTAAATTTTATTTAAAAAAAAGTGTGATTAGCCTAGATTACTTTTTTATACATATTAAGTGTTTTAATTGGTGAATAATGCGACAGTCTCTTCATTTCTAATCAACAAGGCTTCTTCCTTTGTTGCAAGGACTCATTTGCACAAAATGATGGTGAAATTAACTTTTTTCCCTTACACAAAACATTATGTTCATTGCAACAAGTTCATTTTCACGCCTTTAGGACACTAAACCCATTGAATTCCATCAAGTAAATAAGCCATTGATCTAGATTAGCTTTCCATAATAATGAAACTATCTCTCCATTTTTTTTATAATAAGAATTCTCTTTTTGTTGGATGGACTCATTTACACAATAAATGATCTCGTAATTAACTTTTATGCCATCAAACATTATATTCATTGCCACAAGCTCATTTGTACTTCTTTGGAACTCTAAACTAATTGGGTCCCATCAAAAAAAGGTTTCATTTGTTTAAATTGTCTTTCCTTATATGTATTAAGTGTTTCGATTGTTGAATAATAAGATCATCTCTTCATTTCTAATCAAAAAGATTCCTTCCTTCGTTTCGAGGACTCATTTACATAAAATGATGGTGAAATTAACTTTTGTGTCCACACAAAACATTATATTCAATGGAAGAAGCATGTTTGGACACCTTTGGTACATTAAACCCATTGAATTCTATCAAGTAAATGAATCATTGATTGTGATTAACTTTGCTTAGTGATATTCAATAGTTTAATTTTTGAACAAAGAGACTGTCTCTTCATTTTTTTTATAACAAGGCTCTTTTTATTATTACAAGGACTTATTCACGCAAAATGATCTTGTAATTAAAAATAAATATTATATTCATTGCAACAAACTTGTTCATACATCTTTGGTACTCTAAATCCATTAAATTCCATAAAAAAAAAAAGGTGAAATTAGTCTAAATAACCTTTTCATATATCTATTAAGTGTTTCAAGTGTTGAATAATGAGACTGTCTCTTCATTTCAAACAAATAAGGCTCCTTCATTTGTTACTACTGAGATCCATGGAGGGTTTCTAAAGATCCATTGAGCATTCAAAAAGGACCAATAACATGTTTAAGAGCTAAAAAAATAAAAGAAGCACTTAGTGGGTTGATTGAAGAAATTTGGGTCAAAGAAGCTAATTCAAGCTTGAAGGGCAACAAAACATATCATAATGAGGCTCGAGACTTTATTAATTGAATATGTTAAATGCCCAATGTTAAGTGATTGCGAGGATTTTTGTAACAACTCCTAAAATAAATAGGAGCAAATTTATTGTTAGCTCATTTAGGAAATGAGACTTTTCTCCTTCGGTTCTTTCATGAACTAGAGAAGTTAACAAAAACTAATTCTTCTTGTGGCATTTAACTCAACTTATCACTCCCAAATATGCTCTTTTCTCAAGTGTGATATCCATATCCTTCTTTATACCTTAGGTTCCTTTTCCTTGAACATTGGGTCTAGGTCTTACATGATTGAAATCTGATTTTGCTCTCTTGGGTTCTTGTTTGATTCCTTATGCATGTTAGGTCCCCAAGCCACATGTTTTGGGGTTCACATCAGCTAGTATCAGAGCTTTGGGGCTTAAATTATGTTTATTTATCTAAATTTGAGTTTTCCTTTTGTTCTTTTTCTTAACCTCATTCTAAAATCTCTCTTTTTTTTTTTTTTAAATCTACAAACCCTAGTTTATTTTTTTTTAGTAGGCAAGCCCTAGTTTATCTTTTCTTGTCTTTAAATCCATACAAAAAGAAACAATGGACAATATTCTTTATTGAAATGAACAATTTTATTAAGTGAAGTAAATTCATGCAACAATTGTTTACTTCATTGTATTAACAAGCTTTATATTAAGTGAAGTCACCCAATTTGTCTTTCCAATGAAATGTAATGTCTTGCCATGAAAAATTGAAAAGACAATCTCATTGTTCAGCAATTAAACCATTCAATACCTATAACAACAGCTAAAAAAGATCAATGACTCATTTTACGTGCTGGAACTCAATTGGTCTAGAATACCAAAGGTGTGCACAATTGCTTTTTTGAATTAATATAATATTTTAAGTAGACACAAATGTGCTTATATATATTAGGTGTCTCAATTCCTAAATAATGAGACCATCTCTTCATTTTTAACTCATAAAGCTACTACTTTCATTTAAACATTGATTTACACAAAATATGTATAAGAAATGGTAATATAGATGAATCACACCATTTTTTGATGGAATTCAATGGATTTAAAGTACAAAAAATGTACAAACAAATTGTTGCAATGAATATAATATTTGTTGTTTAACCAAAAATTAATTATGAGCTCATTTTGCCTAAATGAGTCCTTGGAATGATGGAAGGGGCCTTCTTAACTAGGAATGAAAAGATGGTCTCATTCAAAAATGAAACTCTCAATAGGAATTTCAAAAGGTAATCTAGATAAATCACAACACTTTTTGATGAAATTCAATGTATTTAAGTACCAAAGATGTACTAATGAGCTTGCTTCAATGATTATAATGTTTTGTGTGGATACAAATGTTAATTTCTCCATCATTTTGTGTAAATTTCTCCTTCCAATGAAAAGTAAATTCTTGTCTTAAAAAATTGAAGAGATAATCTCATTGTTTAGGAATTAAACCATTTAATACCCATATGAAAAGATAAAAGTGATCAATGACTCATTTTGCATGATGGAACTCAATTGGTATAGAGTATGAAAGGTGTGCACACGTACTTGTTCCATTTAATATAATGTTTTGAGTAGACACAAACATACTTATATGTATTAAGTATTTCAATTCCTAAATAATGAGATTGTCTCTTTATTTTTAAGCTCCTTTCATTCAAACACTTTTTTACACAAAATATATATAAGAAATGGTAATCTAGACCAATCACACCAGTTTTTTATGGAATGGATGTATTGTACTAGAGATGTACAAATGAGCTTTTTGCAATGAATATAAGGTTTGTTGTTGGCAAAAAAGCTAATTACAATATCATTTTGTGTGAATGAGTTCTTGCAATGAAGAAAAGGGCAGCCTTGTTAAATTGAAACATAGAGATGGTCTCATTTAGGAAATGATACATATTTAAAAAAGGTAATCTAAACCAATTGCACCCTTTTATGATGTAATTCAAAGGGTATAAAGTACCAAAGGTGTACAGACGAGCATGTCACTATGAATATAATGTTTTGTGAAGACAAAAATGTTAATTTCACCATCATTTTGTGTAAATTTGTCCTTCCAACGAAAAGTGAAGTTTTGTCATGAGAAATTGAAGAGATAATCTCTTTGGTCAAGAATTAAACCATTCAATACCTAAAAGGAAAGCCAACAAAGATCAATGACTCATTTTACTTGAGGGAATTCAATGGCTACAATGTATCAAAGGTGTGCAAACATGCTTGTTCCAAGGATTATAATGTTTTGTGTTGACACAAGCTTGCTTATATATACTGAGTTTTTCAATCCCTAAATATAGAGACTATTTCTTCATTTTTAACTAACAATCTTCTTCTTGCATTGTAAGCACTCTTTTACACAAAATATGTATAAGGATGGGCAATATTGACCAATCACACAATTTTTTGATGGAATTCATTGGATTTAGTGAACGAAGGATGTAAAAATGGTTGCAAGGAATATAATGTTTGTTGATGACCCTAAAGTTAATTGTAAGAGCTTTTTTGTAAATGAGTTCTTACAACAAAGGAAGGAGCCTTGTTAGCTAGAAATAAAAAGATGGCCTCATTCAGGAAATGAAACTCTTAATACATATTTGAAAAGATAATCTAGGCCAATAACACCTTTTTATGATGAAATTTAATGGATTTAGGGTACCAAAGATTCATAAACAACTTTGTTACAATGAATATAATGCTTTATGGACACAATAATGTTAATTTTTCCATCATGTAAATTTGTCCTTCCAATGAAAATTGGAGCCTTGTCATGAAAAATTGAAGATTAATTTTACCATCATGTTCTTTAAAAATCAAACCATTCAATACCTATAAGGAAAGCCAATTAAGATTAGTGATTCATTTTACTTGATGGAATTCAATAGGATTCAATGGGCATAGAGTACCAAAGTTGTTCAAACATGCTTGTTCCAATGATTATAATGTTTTGTGTAGACACAAATGTTTTTATATGTATTGAGTGTTTCAATTCTTGAATAATGTGATTGCCTCTTCATTGCAAACTAACAAAGCTCTGACTTTCGTTGCAAGCACTTATTTGCACAAAATATTTTAAAGAAATGGTAATCTTGGCTAGCTAGACCATTTTTTGATGGAATTCAATGGATTTAGGGTAACAAAGATGTACAAATAACATTGTTGCAATGAATATAATGTTTTGTGTGGACCAAAATGGTAATTTTACCATCCTTTTTATGTAACTTTGTTCTTCCAGTGAAATATGATGTCTTATCATGAAAAATTGAAATGATCATCTCATTGATCAAGTATTAGGCCTTTCAATACCTATAAGGAAAACTAATAAAGATTAATGACTCACTTTACTTAATGGAATTCAATGGGTACATAGTACCAAAGGTGTGCAAATGTGTTGCTCCAATGAATATAATGTTTTCAGCGACCCCAAACTTGCTTATATGAATTGAATGTTTCAATTCCTGAATAATGAGACTGTCTCTTCATTTCTAGCTAAAAAAGCTCCTTTCATTGGAAGCACTCATTTACACAAAATATGTATAAGAAATGGTAATCTAGACTGATCATACCATTTTTTAATAGAATTCAAAAAATTTCGTGTACTAAGGATGTACAAATGAGCCTATTGCAATGCATATAATGTTTGTCATTAACACAAAAGTTAATTAGAAGATCTATTCATGTGAATATGTCCTTGTAATGAAGGAAGGAGGCTTATTAGCCAGAAATTAAGAGATGGTCTTATTTAGAAAATGAAACTCTCAATATGTATTTGAAAAGGTAATCTATACCAATCACACCATTTTTTCTAATGAAATTCAATGAATTTGGAGTACCAAAGAGGTACAATCGAGCTTGTTGTAGTGAATATAATGTTTTCAGTAGACACAAATGTTAATTTCATTGTCATTTTGTGTAAATTTGTCCTTCCAATGAAAAGTGAAGTCTTGTCATGAAAAATTAAAGAGTCAATCTCATTGTTTAGAAACTAAACCATTCAATCCTTACAAGGAAAACTAATAAAGATCAATGAATCATTTCACTTGATGGAATTTAATGGGGACATAGTACTAAAGGTGTGTAATTGTGCTTGTTCTAATGAATATAATGTTTTATGAAGACATAAATGTGGTTTATATATATTGAGTGTTTCAATTCCTAAATAATGAGACTATCTCTTTGTTTCAAACTAACAAAGCTCTTTCTTTTGTTGCAAGCACTCATTTACACAAAATATGTAAAAGAAATGGTAATATAGGCTAATCACACCATTTTTTGATGGAATTTAATGGATTTTGATTTCCAAAGATGTATAAATGAGCTTATTGCAATGAATATGATATTTTGTGTTGACACAAATGTTAAATTCACCATCATTTCTGATAAGGGATTGAACCCTAACTCAACCACGAAAGCTAGCTCAAGAGTGAAGGTTTGACCTAACCCTTATAAATAGCCCAAAGACCCCCTCAGGAACCGATGTGGGACACATCATACCTAACCCCTTTAAACTGTACATCCACATTCTGCCTCAGTCGGCGATCGGCATGGTGGCAGGGAATCTTTGTACATGTGCCCACTCAACCCACTGAGGTTTGGCTCTAATACCACTTGATAAGGGATTGAACCCTAACTCCACCACAAAAGCTAGCTCAAGAGTGGAGGTTTGACCTAACCCTTTTAAACAGCCCAAAGACCCCCTCAGGAACTGATGTGGGACACATCAATTTTCGTAAATATGTCCTTCTAACACTCATATAAGGAAAACTAATAAAGAACAAACACTCCTATAAGGAATTCAATGGGTACAGAGTACTAAAGTTTTACTAGTGTGCTTGTTCCAATGATTGTAATGATTTGTGTAAACACAAATGTACTTTTAGGTATTGAGTATTTCAATTTGTGAACTAACAAAGCTCCTTCTTTCATTGCAAGCACTCATTTACACATAATATGTATAAGAAATGGTAATCTAGACCAATCACACCATTTTTTAATAGAAGTCAATGGATTTAGTGTACAAAGGATGTATAAACAAACCTATTGCAATGAATATAATGTATGTTGTTGACACCAAAGTTAATTAAGAGATCTATTTGTGTGAATGAGTCCTTGCAATGATGAAAGGGTCCTTGTTAGATAAAAATGAAGAGATAGTCTCATTAAGGAAATGAAACATTGAATATGTATTTCAAAAGGTAATCTAGACCAAAGAAACTTTTTTTTTTTTGGATGAAATTCAAAGAATTTAGAGGACCTAAGAGGTACTAACAAGCTTGTTGCAATAAATATACTATTTTATGTAGACACTAATGTTAATTTCATCATCATTTTGAGTAAATTTGTCCTTCTAATGCAAATTGAAGTCTTGTCATGAAAAATTAAAGAGATAGTCTAATTGTTTAGGAATTAAACAATTCAATACCTATAAGAAAAGGTAATAAAGATCAATTACTCATTTAGCTTGATGGAATTCAATAAGTACAGAGTACCAAAAGTCTGTAAGCATGCTTGTTCTAATGAATATAATATTTTGGGTAAACACAAACATGCTTATACGTATTAAGTGTTTCAGTTCCTAAATAATGAGACTGTCTCTTTATTTCTAATTAACAAAGCTTTGTTATTTATTGCAAGCACTCATTTACAAAAATTATGTATAAGAAATGGTAACTAGACCAATCACACCTTTTTTTTATGAAATTCAATGGATTTAGAGTACCAAAGAGGAAGAAATGAGCTTGTTGCAAAGAATATAATGTTTTATGTAGACACAAAAGTTAATTTAACTATCTTTTTCTCATGAAAAGTGGAGTCTTGTCATGAAAAATTGAAGAAATAGTCTCATAATTTAGGAATTAAACAACCATTAAGGAAAGATAATAAAGACCAAAAACTCCTTTTACTTGATGGAATTCAATGGGTACAAAGTATCAAAGCTGCACAAATGTGCTTGTTCCAATGAATATAATGTTTTGTATAGACACAAATGTGCTTATACATATCAACTGTTTCAATTTCTAAATAATGAGCTTCTTTCTCCATTTCAAACTAACATGGCTTGTTCATTTGATGGAAGCACTCATTTTTACACAAAATAGGTATAAGAAAAGATGATATAGACCAATCACACTAGTTTTTGATTGAATTCACCAAAGATGTACAAATGAGCTATTTTCAATGAATATAATGTTTTGCATTGACACAAATGTTAATTTATCATCATTTTGTGTAAATTTGTCTTTCCAATGATCAGAGAAGTCTTGTCATGAAAAATTAAAGAGGCAATCTCATTATTGAGGATTTAAACCATTCAATACTTGAAAGGAAAGCTAATAAAGATCTATGACTCATTTTGCTTAATGGAATTCAATGGATACAGAGTACCAAAGGTGTACAAATGTGCTTGTTCTAATGATTATAAGGTTTTGTGTAGGCATAAACATGGTTAGACGTATTAAGTAATTCAATTGCTAAATAATGAGATTATCTCTTCATTAATAACTAACAAAGCTCCTTTTCCCACTCATTTACACAAAATATGTATAAGAAATTATCATCTAGTCTAATCACACCATTTTTTGATAGAATTCAATGGATTTAGTGAACCAAAGATGTACAAATGAGCTTGTTGCAATGAATATAATGTTTGCTATAGACATAAATGTTAATTACAAGATCATTTTGTGTGAATGAGTCCTTACAATGAAGGAAGGAGCCTTGTTAGATAGAAATAAAGTGATTATCTCATTTAGGAATTGAAACACTAAATATGTATTTGAAAATGTAATGTAGATGAATCACACTTTTTCTTTTTGATAAAATTCAATGAATTTAGAGTATAAAAGATTTACAAATGAGCTTATTGCAATGAATATAATGTTTTGAGTAGAATTGTTAATTTTATCATCATTTTTTTGTAAATTTGTCCCTCTAATGATAAGAGAAGTCTTGTTATGAAAAAATGAAGATGTAGTCTCATTGCTTAGGAATTAAACCAATTAATAAAGATCAATGACTCATTTTACATGATGGAATTCAATGGGTATAGAGTACCAAAGGTGTGCAAACATGCTTGTTCCAATGAATATAATGTGAGAAGAAAGCAATAGAGCAAAGAAAATGTATGTAAAGATAAAACTAAAAAAAGCAATTGTTTGCTATAAATGTGGCAAAATAGGGCACTATTCAAATAAGTGCAAAACACAGCAAAAACTTCAAGAGTTAACTCTTGATGAAGGTCTTAGAAAATCCTTGATGCACATCTTCTTAGTAAAAAGTGATTCTAATGAATCAAATTTAGAAATTGAAGTTTTTAAAGAAGATAATTCTTTTGAGTTTGATTTAGACATTAGCTACAAAGGAAAATATGATCCCTATCAAGCTATGTGTAAATATAATGGCTTATTAGTCTTAACAAAAGTAGATAACATCATTTTGGATCTTATTGACAAAATTCCTAATCCTAAAGACAAATGAGAATAACTAGAAAAATATTTACATTTGGCAAAAGATCATATGCTAGTTTTAGCTAACAAAATGCTGAAATAGAAGAAAGTTATAGTATGAAAATTGTCATACATAGAAGAAAAGAAAGCACTTTTAGCATAAAAACTAGAGAGGAACTAACAATTATGGAGCTTGAAGTTGACATTAAAAAATTAAAAATTGAGCTTAGAAAATTAAATGGTAAGATTATTATCCTAGAGACTATTACTAAAGATAAAGGAAAAAGTAAAGGAAAAAGTGCTATAGATCTACCAAACACTTTGTTGAAAGAAGATGAGTAAGAAACTTTTCAATATGTTAATCTTATTGATAGGGTTATGGGTAATAATAGGAATATTATGCCCTTTGGATTAAAAAAATACTCTTTCTAAATTTCAAAAAATTATGAACAAAATATTTAATGCTTATTTAGCATTTGCACTTATTTATATTGATGATGTATTACTTTTTTCTAATACCATGGAACAACGTTTTAAGCATTTAAATTTTTTCTTGAATACCATGAAATGGGTAGGTCTAGTTGCTTCTTCTAAAATAACGAAGTTATTTCAAACCAAGATTTGCTTCACTTCATTGAAAATGGAATTATTATGCCCATAAATCAAGCAATTGAGTTGCCTCTAAATTTCCTAATGAAATTAGGGACAATCAATAGTTGCAATGCTTTTGGAAGTTTGAATTGTCTTTCAAAATTTTATAAAGAGTTAGCTTATGTTGATAAACCCTTATTTGAAAGGCTTAAAAGGGATCCTCCAAATTGGATGGATCACCATAACTTTCCTATTATTACAACAACAATACAAGAAGTTCAATTGGCAATGAATTCTTTAATATGTGCAAAAATCCCTATTGCTTTTTGGACTAAGAATAAACATATTGTGGAATTGCCTTATGAGTTGACTTTTAATGAAGTCAAATTCCTACCAAAGTTAGGCCCTTTGCTTTAAGGCCAAGTGATTAGAAATTTGTAAAACAAAATTTACTGAACTCTTAAAGAAATGGCCTACATGAATATAGCTTTCATTGAATGACATTATAAGCTTACAAATTGTTTTAGAGTAAGTTTACAAATGAGGAAAGAAAGTTATGCCTTCTCCATGGGATTCTCCTATTTGTCTCTAAAGTCTATGCTAAGAAACAAATACATGGTAAAAGTTTCTTTATAAAGTATAAAGTATCTTTATAAAAGTAGATTTTATAAAGTGGCTTTATAAAAGCATTTTGTCCATTTTGTCCCCTTTACAACTTATATAGATCTTTTGAGTCTTGCATAGTATCATCTTGTTAAGTGAGTTGATTGGAATCTTTTGCTTGACAACTTTCTGGTTGGTCTTTATCAGATTATAAAATACAACTATAATCTCAATTTGTTGTTCTCTTGGCACACTCTCAACAAGTGCTTTAAGCATTTAAGCTAGAGTCTTGATAGTTGGAGGAGTGGGTCTTACAATGTTGATTCCTAAATTTTAACTCCTTTAATAGTGTAAACCCCTTCACTAAAATAGTCAAATTCTTCCCACCATCGAATGTTGATCCTTTGAACAAGCCATGGTACATGCTAAGTACTTTCTCCCAAGATATTAATCTATTTGGAAATGATATTATAGTCCCATTTAATGATCCGTGGAACATGATACCAAATAGCAAAATTTAAATTTTGTTCCTCAAGTTGGAATTCTTTTCACAAAATTATTCATAAATAGTTTTTACTCTCAAGGGAGTGTAACAGGATGCAATCCCCATTTAAGGAACCATATTTTAAACCAATTGGAAAATTTAACCTTTTCATGAGGAGATTAATATAAAGAAACCAACTAGATTTCTTTTGTGGCTTTTTGTAGAATAATGATCTCTCTTAAGCTTCAATATAGTTAAAATAATTGAAAGTTTTAACCTTCCTCTAATTTTTAATTCTTTACAGGCTAGCAAACCACTTTGCCATTCATTTGTCTAGAAAGATAATCCTTTTGATTTTCAATTTTGCATATGCCCAGTCTTTGGCAGATCCATAACCAGTGCCTTGTTCAATTGGTTCAAAGATCACTGGTCTTGTCACAAAAATAATCTGCTGATAATAATAGTAATCTTTCATGGTGGTATAAGGATACATGTTATCTTTTTGATGGAATCTTGCAACCTCATAAGGTAAAAGTTAAGCATAGTCGAGTTCAATTGGACACAAGAAGTCTCTATAAACTTTGGGATAAAATAATATGTAAGCTTTTTATTCCTTATTTAGTTGTCGCTCATAAGCGTCATTGAATAAAGGATCTAATTCCTTGTTGTTTTGACTTAATGAACTAGAAGTATCCTTAGCTGGTGAAATAATTGACTTTGATGGGGACATAGGCCCTTGTAGCATAGGCCTCTTACTCACGAAGTGGTACCTGGTAAGAATTCTTGACTAGAAAGTCGTGAAAAAAATTTGTAAATATCAAAATCAAAGGCTAATAATAATCCCTATCATCTAGCAAAGATTTGCTTTGAGACTATATTTTTGACATCTTTTTGAATAACATCTTTAGCAACTTTACAATCAATTCTAATAAGAAATTTTTAATTTAATAAATCTCCTTCAAACTTTTGAATGCACAATACTATAACAAGGATTTCTTACTTAATTGTAGAGTAATTAACTCTAGCTTCTTTCTAAATCACAAAAGTAAAGCATCATAAGCTTTCTTTGTGGTGAATCTTTTGTTTTAGTATTCCAACATATCCTTGGTTAGATTTTAAAGGCATCTAGATGGGGAACAATTAAACTTGGAAGTTCTTTAGCCTTTTATTTTATTTTTTGTACTTATGTATGAATGCGTGTCAATTTAGGAGGATTCTTTTTAAGTCTTTCAAATAAAGGTTTAGCATCATAAGCTAATTCTTTGTAAAAATAAAAAAATATAATGTAGGCTTCCTAGAAATCTTTGCAATTGATTTTTGTCGCTAATTTCATTAGAGATTTCTTGATCTTTAGATTCAATTGCTAGAAATTTAAAAACAAATTCAATTGCCTGATCTATTGGAGTTACACTACCATTTTTAATGAGGAGGACAAGAAATGTAATCTTGGTTTGGAATAACCTAATTTTTCTAGTAGGAGCTACAAGGCTTGCCTTTTGCATTACAAATAATAAAATATTTCGATGATGTTTAAGAAGGAGAAGACTTATCATCTAAGGGTTGCTATTCTCATGAGAAAATATGTTGTAATTGATTTATGCAATCTCAACTTATGTGAATAAGTCTTTGCAACTAAATGAGAAAACATGTTAGCAAGAAATGAACAAACGGTTACATTCTTTTAGAATTGAACCATTCAATACCTACAAGAAGAGAAAATCAAGATTAATCACTTCTTTGTTTGATGGAATTCCATGGATTTTCAGGGTTAAGGTCATATGGTTGTTGTTGTTACAATTGATATAACCTTTGGTGTATACATCAATGTTGCAATTAATATAATTATTTCTTTTAATGGTCTTATTTCTCCTTCTAATTCATTTATTTTAGTTTTAAGCTCCGGTATAAAGGGTTCTTTAGAAGTAGAATTAGAAATATGCCCTTTTACTTTATGAATCACTAGTTTAAGGCTATAACCTTCGTTTGGAAATATTATAAGATCCAAAATTGTAGTATCTTCTTTTGTTAAGACTAATAAGTCTTTGCTTTTCTTTAAGACCTTATAATAACCACTTTCTCTCTAACTCAAAATCAGAAGAGGGATCATCTAGAATGTCTAATTCTATATCTTTTTTATTTGAATCATTGTCAAATAAGAAAATAGTCAGGAATTGCAACGTTAAATAGCTATAAGAAAAGCTAATCAAGATCAAACTAACCACTGCTTCAAAGAATTCAATAGGTTTATAGTACCAAAGTTGTACAAAGGAGCTTGTTAAAAAGAATAGAACGTTTACTATTGACACAAAAGTTAATTTCTTGAACTTTTTGTGTGAATAAATCTTTGCAACAAAAGAGAAGACTTGTTATCAAAAAATGAAGAGACAGTCTCATTGTTTGAGAATTAAACCATTTAATACCTATAAAGAAAGCTAATCAAGATTAATGACTCATTTGCTTCATGTAATTTAATGGATTTAAAATATCAAAGAGGCACATATATGCTTGTTCCAATGAATAGAATCTTTTGTGTAGACACAAAAGTGAATTTCACCATCATTTCAAGTAAATGAGTCTTTGTAATAAAGGAAGGTGCCTTGATAGGTAAAAATGAGGAGGTCTCATTACTCAAGATTTCAAACCTTTAATATGTATATGAAAAGCTAGTTGACATCAATTAAAGCTTTCTTTGATGGAATTCAATGGATTTAGGGAACCAAAGATATGCAAACGAGCTTCTTGCAAAGAATATAATGTTTCCTATCAACACAAAAGTTAATCATGAGATGATTTTGTGTGAATGAGTACTTGCAACGAAAAAAGAAGCCTTGTTATCAAAATATGAAGAGGTAGTCTCATTGTTTGAGAATTAAACCATTCAATATTTGTAAGGACAGCTAACCAAGATTAATGACTCACTTACCTGATTAAATATAATAGGTTTAGGGTACCAAAGGTATGCAAACATGCTTGTTCCAAAGAATATAATGTTTTATCTTGATGCAAAAGTTTATTTCACCATCATTTTGTGTAAATGAGTCCTTGCAACAAAGCAAGGAGCTTTGTTGGCTAGAGATGAAGAGACAATCTCATTATTTAGGAATTGAAACACTTAATACATACAAATAAAGGTAACCTAGACCAATGAGACCTATTTTTGATGGAATTCATTGGATTTAGAGTATGAAATTTGTACAAATGAGCTTACAGAAAAGAATATGAAGTTTATTGTTGACATAAAATCTAATTACAAGATATTTTTGTGCAAATGAGTCTTTGAAATGATAGAGAAGTCTTGTTATCAAAAAATAAAGAGACAATCTCATTATTTGAGAATTAAACCATTCAATACATATTAAGAAAGCTAATTAGAATCAATGACTTATTTGTTTGTTGGAATTTAATGGTTTCAAAGTACCAAAAGTTTAAAGACATGCTAACTCCAAAGAATAAAATGTTTTGTGTAGACATAAAAGTTAATTTCACTATCATTTTATGTAAACGAGTCCTTATAACAAAGGAGGGAGCTTTGTTAGTTAGAAATGAAGAAATGATCTCATTATTCTTAAATTTAGACACTTAAAATGTATAAGAAAAGCTAAATAGGACCACTAAAACCTTTTTTTTTTTTTTTATATAAAATTCAATGGATTTAGAGTACCAAACATGTAGAAATGAGCTTCTTACAATCAATACAATGTTTGATGTTGACACAAAAGTTAATCATAAGATCATTTTGTGTAAGTTCTTGCAACAAAAAAAGTGAAGTCTTGTTAACAAAAAATGAAGACGTAGTCTCATTATTCAAGAATTAAACCATTTAATTCCTTTAAGGAAAGCAAAACAAGATCAATGCCTTTTATTAAAGCTAATCAAGATTAAAGACTCATTTTGCTTGATGGAATTCAATGGATTCATAATATCAAAGATGTACATACGTGCATGTTTCAATGAATAGAATGTTTTGTGCAAAAAAAGAAAACTGAATTTCACCATCATTTTGGGTAAATAAATCTTTGTAATGAAGGATGGAACCTTGTCAACAAGAAATCAATGATGTATATACATGCTTGTTCCAATGAATAAAATGTTTTGTGTAGATATAAAGTGAATTTCACCATCATTTTGGGTAAATAAGTCTTTGCAATGAAGGAAAGAGCCTTGTTAACTAGAAATGAAGAAAAGGTCTCATTATTCAGGATTTAAAACCTTCAATATGTATAAGAAAAGCTAATAAAGATCAAAGCAAGCCTTTTTTTTTATGATAGAATTCAATGGATTTAGAGAACCAAAGATGTGCAAAAGAGCTTGTTGCAAAATGAAAAGTAAAGGGATAAAATGCCTCAATTTATTCAATTTAGGGAAAAAGGAGTCTTTGATATTCTAAATCCTTTGATGGAATTCAATGGATTTAGAATATCAAGGATGTACATACGTGCTTGTTCCAATGAACAGAATGTTTTGTGCAGACAAAAAGTGAATTTCACCATCATTTTAGGTAAATAAGTCTTTGCAACAAAGGAAGGAGCCATGTTAGGTAGAATGAAGGAAGGTCTCATTATTTAAGATTTCAAACCTTCAATATGCATAAGAAATGGTCATCAAGATCAATCAAAGCTTTGTTTGATGGAGTTTAACGGATTTAGAGAACCAAAGATGTGCAAATGAGTTTGTTGCAAAAATAAAAGGAAAAGGAAGAATGCCTTAATTTATTCAAAAGGTTTATAAACTTCAAAGAAAATCTTTTCCAAAGTTTTTAACCCCTAGTAAGTGTCTAGCTCTTGAAAATTCTTGTCAAAAATATTTGGAAAAATGGGTAAAAGTGTTAGTTGCATTCATCCTCCACCTTTAAATCTCTCTATTAAAATTGATGATAATAAGATTATTGCTTCACCTTATAAGGTTGAAGCAACCACTAGTCCTGTTATATAGCAAGATAATTATAGTAATCTTTATCTTCAATATGTTGGATCTCAGCTTATGTGTATTAAGCAAATGATTGAGGAAATAGCTCAAAATAGGGATGTTATTCCCAAACCTCTAGTTAAACCAAAAGTAGAAGAAAAGGTTTTGTTTAAACCTCTTTCATCAAAAGAATTAAATTACAAAATGATAGATAAAAGTTTTGCTAAAGTAGAACTAGTAAGTGAAATCTTCAAAAGACTTAAAGGTATGAAATTAAAAGAAAAAGAAGCCATAATGCAAGAAAAAGGGGAACATATTAAAATTAAAAGTGAGATAGAAGATTATATAGATCAATTACAAAATATGTTCTTATTAGAATAGCAACCTCTGAAGGACAAACCTTCTCCTTCTTATGCAAAGAAACCTTTTGATATTAATAAAATGACCTTTAATAAGGTTCATACAAAATTATATTATCCAAGACCATCACTTGTTGATCTTGTATTAAAAGAACAAGTTGATTATAGCTATGTTTAATATGATTGTCGTAATGTAGTGGAATGGAATTTAGAAGGTCAATAAAACATCAAATTCTCTTACTATTACATTATATGATAATGTTTGAAATTGTTGCTAAAACAAAGGCTAATTTTGACCTTAAGATTGCAAAAATAATTACAGGTAGATTTACTAGACAACTAAATGGCTGGTAGGATTTTTATTTGTCCTAGGAGGCAAAACAACAAATATTTTCCACAGTTAAGACTAAATCTAAAGAATTTCTTTTTGATTATGTTAATACACTTATTTCACTATTACCAATCATTTTATTGGTACTGCCACTTTGTTAGTTAATAAGACTTATGAGCAACTCATTAATTTGAGATACCCTAATTTATAGCATTTTAGGTGGTATAAATATGTATTCTTCTCTAGAGTCTACTTAAGAAGATAGCTAGAATATTTTTTGGAAAGAAAAATTTCTTTTAGAGTTACCTACCTTATTTGCAAAAAGAGTTAAGACTCGATTAAAATCTAATAATGTTGAAACTATTGATTATAATCAATATACTTATTAAGGATTAGCTACTAAAGTAGTAGCCAAAGGAGTTAAACTTTGTAATGAAATGAAATTACATAAGCAATTGCAAAATAAAAAAGCTCAAGGTAAGAACACTTTAGAAAGCTTTTGTGAGTAGATGGGTTTTCACCCATTAGATATCCTACAAAACAAAAGAGTAAGAGTTATCACTCTAATATTAGGAAAAAAATAATTTCATGCAAAAGAAAAGGCCCCCATAAGGTCTAAGAAGCAAAAAATAAAAGAAAAAGGAAAAAATGCTTCAACTTAAAAAGATTATTGTTTGCTATAAGTGGGGAAAAATAAGGCATTATACTAATAAGTGCAAAATAAAGTAAAAGTTTCAAGAATTAGCTATAAATGAAATTTTTAAAAGATTATTAATGCATATTTTCTTATCAAAAAAAATAATAATAAAAGTACTTAAAGAAGATATTTCTTTCTCAACTTTTCATTTTGATGAAGAAAGTTATGATGGTCAGTGTAACCATTACAAAGCATTATGTAAACAAAATGGCTTGTTAGTCTTAACAAAGGAAGATAGTACAATTTTGGATCTTATTGATAAAATTCTAGATCCTAAAGAAAAATATGAGCAATTACAAAAATATTTACATCTAGCTAAAATTTAGAATAAAGAATCTACTATTAAGGTTATGCAACTAAAGAAAATTACAGTTTAAATACTATTATATAATGTATAAAAGGTAGTTCTCTGAATCTATGTAAAGAAGAACCATCTATTAAAGAGCTTAAAGATGAAATTCATATCATGAAAGATGGGAAAAATAAAGAATTAAAAGAAAGAATTTTAATTTTGGAAACTTTACATGATAAAGAAGAAACGTTTTTAGTGCTTCTAGAAACTTCCTTAATAAGATATGCGAATATTGAAAGTCTTCAATATATTAAACTTGTCGATAAAGTTATTACCCATAAATGGCATACAAATATTATAGTCATTGTTAATAAAGAATATAATTTCTTTTCTATCACCTTAATTGATGTTGGTGCCGAAATGAATTGTATTAATGAGGGTATAGTACCTTTAAAATTCTTTTCAAAAGCAACAAAAGTGTTAAGCACTACTAATAAAAATAAATTTGTTATTAGTTACAAGTAATCTGAAGTTGCTATTTGAAGTAAGGAATTTGTCTTAAAGTTCCTTTTATGCTAGTTAAGCCAACATGTTATTTTGGGAAATCATTTTCTTTATATGCTCTACCCTATTAAAGAATTTAATAGCAAGGATATTTATGCAGAAATTAATGGCAAGGTTATTAGCTTTGAATTTATATGTCCCTTAGTATAGAGAGATAGATTTCCTCCAGAAAGATATTAAGAGAAAAGAAATGTTTATTTTTCTCTTCAAGATGAGATTGCTTATAAGCATCTCCAAAAGAATGCTTTTTCCTCTGGTTATTACAACTAAAGTATATGAAATAAAAGAAGCAATAAAATCAATGATATGTTTAGAAATTCCTACTACTTTTTACAATAAGAATAAACATATTGTTAACTTGCCTTATAAGTTAGACTTTAATGAAAGTCAAAGTCCAACTAAAGTTAGACCTATTGCTATGGGCCCTTAACATTTGAAGATATGTAAAACAAATATACAAGAGCTCCTTAAGAAAGGACTAATTTGAATTTAAGTCCTTGGAGTTGTCCTTCATTTATGTAGAGAATAATATAGAACTAGAATGAGGCATTCCTAAATTAGTTATTAAGTATAAGCCCTTTAAAGAGGCACTAAGATGGATTTGGTATGCTATACCTAATAAAAGAGACATGCTTAATTGGCTTTATAATGCCAAGATATTTTCAAAATTTGACATAAAATCTAGTTATTGGCAAATGTAGATTTGTGAAAAAGATAAGCATAAAACAACCTTTATAGTACCTTTTGGCCATTATGAATAGAATGTCATGCCTTTTGGTTTTAAAAGATGCTCCCTCCAAACTTTAGAAGGATATGAATGAGATATTTAATACTTATTTTGCATTTATGATTGTTTATATCAATGATTTGTTAGTTTTCTTTAGTACCATTGAGCAAAATTTTAAACATCTTAATTTATTCTTTCATGTGATGAAAAGAGTAGGACTAGCTACTTCAACAAGAAAGATGAAGTTATTTTAAACTAGGATTTGCTTCCTTGGAAACTTCATTAAGAATGGTTTTATTATTCCCATTGATAGAGCAATTGAGTTTGCCTCAAAATTTCCTGTTGAAATTAAAAATAAATAACAATTACAAAAATTTTTTGAAAGTTTAATTTATATTTCAAAATAGTATAAGGATTTAGCTTATGATGCTAAACCTTTATATGGAAAATTAAAGAAAAATTTGCCTTCCTGGATGGAGAAATATACACAAGCTATTAAATAGATAAAAGTTTGAGTTAAAAATAGCCCTTGCTTAGCTATTCCCTATTTTGATGTCTTCAAAAATGTTGAGATAGATGCCTCCTACATGAGCTCTAGTGGCATCCCTAAGCAACGCCTCTGCTCTAAAGAACAACTACTTCACTTTACCTTAATGGAAAGCCACTAGCATTAATTACTTTATGATTAAAAAAAATTCTTTCTATAGTGTTGTGCATTCAAAATTCTGAAAGTAATTTATTGAAAGTGACTACGAAGCAACTAAAGATGTTAAGAACATAGCATCAAAAAAAATCTTTTCTAGATGGCAAGGAATATTATCTCCTTTTGATTTTGATGTTAAGTTTATTGAAAGAAATTCTAATTCTTTCCTTGATTTCCTAACTTATAAATTTTCATAGGGTTCATTGCATGAGTAAGCATCCACTAATATAGGGGTCTTAATCCCCAACAAAGTTAGTTGTCTCATCGACAAAAAATTCATCAAAAAACTCTAAAGTTGATAAACTTTACAATGACATTTATAAGTGTGTTCTAGACAAAGGGTTAACTTATCCACTAATTCCAAAATATTTGGATTTTTCATATTCCATTGAAAACAATTATGCTTAGCTTTTACCTAATAAGGTTGCAAGATTTTATCTTAAAAATGAAATCTATCCATATACACCTCTTATAGGTTGTTCCTTTTATTAGCAAATTTTGTATGAGATGGGATTAGTGATTATTGAACCGGTTTTAGTACCTCTTCTTTAGGTTATATGGAATAGGCTTATGCCAAGTTTAAAATAAAGAAAGTTTTTTACCTAAAAGGCTAGCAAGGAGACCTATAAGAGAATTAAAGGACTAGTGAAAGTTTAAGGCCTTTAATTATTTTGATTATATGGAAGCATGGGAAATGGCTTTGCTATATGAAAACTAGCAAAAGAAATTTAGTAGGTCAATTCAAATCCATTTCCCACATGACCTAAATGATTTCCTAACTAGTTTAAAATTAGTTCTTTAAATGGGGTTTGCATCCCATTACTTTACCTAATAAGGTAAAAACTACTTATGAACAATTTTATGAATAGTTTTGTGAAGAAAATAATGATATAGAGATATGCTATTTTTATTTGCTTCATGGTATCATGTCTCATGGGTTGCTAAATGGGATTATATCATAGTGGTAAGGCATGTTAATATTTTTGACATCAGCATCAAGCATGTTCTGTGACTCACTAGAAGGATTAATATCCACTGGAGGGACAGGTTTGATTTCTTCCATGATGGAGTTTATACAAAGGGATTGTTCATATTAATGGATCATACCCTATTGCTCCTAAGCCTAACTCCTCTCAATCTTTAGAATAACTGTTTAAAGCACTAACAAAATTTGCATCCAAAGAGAAGCTATTGGAAATGATGACTACTTTGCTTCAACCTCAAGCATCAGCTTCTCAAGCATCTTCCTTATAAGAATTGATGCAAGATTACAATAGTCAAGCAAAGTTTACTGACAATGATATCATGCAAGATTCCTAAGGCTCCTGCAACTCTAAAAGACAAATAACTTTTGTCTACTTTTTAATAAAGAAAAGCTACTTTTGCAAAGTCACTTTATGAAAAACAATAAAAGAAATCACTTTATTAAAGTCACTTTAGTTCATATGAAAGGAATCCAAGGCTGGGTAAATAAGACTAGTAGTCAAGAGAAGGAGGCAGAATCTTCTTCTTCTCATCTCTTTTGTAAAATTTTCCTTTCACTTAAGCAAACAAACAAGCAAGTAATAGTTCTTTAATGACAAGCAAGCAACAATACTAGTTCATAAACCTTCTAAATATATGGAAAAATATCAATAGCACTCATCTTAGCAATATATTTTTATGACTTTGATACCATTGCTCCTGTTGAGCAAGAGTAACAATCATAATAAAACACTTTTCTTTTCAGCTTATTTTCAAAAGAGTAGAATAACTCTTTATCTTTATCTTCAATCTTTATCATGATAACCTATATTAGATAAAAAGGGAGATCTATGTCTCAAAGCATGATGTAGTGGTTCATGAACCATAGAAGTAGAAGTAAAGGGAAGAAAGACAACTTTATATTGTGGTTGATTCACTTGTTCCCTTGTTCTTCTAATTCCATCTAACTTTGTTAGTGGAATAGAATAAGTAGAATATCTACTCAGTTTTAAATTGTTAAGATCTTTTTTAGGTTTAACCTCACATTTCCTTGTGGATCAAATCCAATTTCAACATCTTCAACTTAATATTCAATAACTTCTTTGTGGATCAAATCCAATTTCAACGTCTTCAACTTAATATTCAATAACTTCTTCTAATTGTCAATCAACTTTTTTAACAAGTTTGATTGCTTTTTCTAAAGTCTATTTTCTAGGTAATTTAACTTGATCCCATGATATAGTTCTAGGAACCATAACATATATTTTAGATCTATTAGTTAGAAACAAAGTGGTAGTTCCTTTATTGGCATATGTAGAAGGTATTTCTTTTATACTATGAATTGTGGTGGTCATAACCTTATAATGGATTCTATATATGAGAACCAAATTTTCAAAGGTGGACATTACATCAAATCTGTCTATGATAGCATAAAATTAGGAAAACATGAGAATCATATACATCCTTCACTTAAACTTGATTTAATTACTCATAATAAAGAGTTGTGATAATGGTTATGCCACTTATCCTAAAAACAAATTGTAGTTGAGTTATTTAAATCCAATCTAACAACTAGTTTTAAAGCTATCGAAACCATCCTAATATGGATGAATTTAAACTTTTGCTAATGAGTGCTAATAAGCTCATGATAATAAGAAAACATCATTCTAACCTTAAGCTAAGGGTAAGAGTTCTTCAACAATTTTAATAATATAATCACATTTTGAGAAGAAACCTTCTTATTTATAAACATGGGAAGGAGAGGAAGAAGGCAAAGTCCAATTTTGTAAATAATTGTTATCTAAATTTTCACTTACAATAATTTCTTTATTTTAATTACTTAAACTACTATTACTATTATAACAAGAAAGTCATCATGGTTTTCAGTGATCCAATAACTCATGATATCACTATCAACAAATTTGCACCTAATGTTCTAAATGCCAACCCCAACTACACAAGCAAATAATGGCAATGCAATTTAGGTTTCAATCACAAGTTTAAATTAGTCACCTAATACCCTTAAGGCTTTGATGTCATTCCCCTCATGCAAGCAAATAAAGAAGCAAGTAATAGATGTTTAATAGCAAAGAAGCAACAGTACTAAATCAACTGTTAGTAAAACTAAATCATAGAAAGACAAAAAAACTTATAGAAATAAGAGTTTTATTCACAACACATTCCAAGAGAGGTGAAAAAAAGTAGATGAAGATGAGAAGAAGAAGACTTTGCCTCCTTTTTTGAACTCCTAGTCCATTTTATAAGGGATTTTACCCAACTTCAAACGAAGGAGCCTTATTAGCTAGAAATGAAGAGAATGTCCCATTATTCATGAATTTAAACCTTGAATATGAATAAGAAAAGCTTATTGAGATCAATCAAAGCTTTGTTTAATGGAATTTAATGGTTTAGAGAACCAAGGATGTGTAAATGAGCTTGTTGTAAAAAATATAATGTTTCCCATTGACACAAATGTTACTTACAAGATCATTTTGTGTGAACGAGTACTTGCAATGAATATAATGTTTTGTGTAAACATAAAAGTTAATTTCACCATCATTTGTATAAATGAGTCCTTGCAACAAAGGAAAGAGCCTTGTTGGCTAGAAATGAAGAGATAGTCTCATTATTCTTGAATTTAGACATTCAATACATCTAAAAAAAAAAAAACCTAATCAAGACCATTGAAACCATTTTTTTGATGAAATTCAATGAATTTAGAATACTAAAGAAGTAAAAATGAGCTTCATGTAGGGAATACAATTTTTGCTATTGATAGAAAAGTTAATTAGGGGATCATTTTGTGTGAATAAGTCCATGCAATGAAAAGAGAAGCCTTGTTAACAAAATAATGAAGAGGCAATCTCATTGTTTGAGAATTAAACCATTCAATACCTGTAAGGAATGCAAATCATGATCAATGACTCTTTTGCTTGCTGTAATTCAATGGATTTATAGTACAGATTTAGACTATCACACCATGAATAAGTTGTTAAGTTAACTCAAAATTTCTTTGAAATCCAAAACATCTGACTTGAAATAATTTGAAACTTTGGAGAAATAAAACCCAATAAATTCAAAATATGATGCATTTGAAATCCTCTAAGACATGGTGTCACAACCTTAGAATTTGGGAAGTTAAGCCATGCTACTCATAGCCAAACCACTACTTCATTGGTGATGAACTTAGCCTTCCACCCAACCAAAGACTTTCTCATGGAATAGTTGAGAATGTTAGCAATGCAAGTGGTAAGTGAGGCTAGTAAGAAAGTAGGAGAGTTATGGAAAGAAATGCATTCTATTTCACTAAAGAAGGCTTTACAAGGGAGTTGGATGCTTGGATAGATTCTTGTATGCCTTTCAAATGAGAAGGGATGAGTTATATATGGCTTTCCATCTCATTAACCAATGATTAGGATCATTTTGATCCATTAGTTCACATTTGTCCTTTAAAATTCTCAAGGACACTCTAAGAACATATCTAGCCATTCATATCTAGAGTGTTCTTCCATATTATAATTCCCATAAGAATATACAAGAAAGTTCTAAAATACATTGTGTAGAGACTTGTAGAGAATTCTAAAGAATTGGAGCCTTCCTTGTTTAAAAGCAAATTATATGAGTGCCATCGTCATCGAACTTTTGGATGACAAATTTGAATTTCCACAGAGTATCTTCCCATTTCTAATTAGCCTTAATCTCAAAGCTTTCTTTCCACTTGACCAAGTACTCATAACTTGAAAGTACTCCATGCTTTTGCACTATTCTTTAGTCCTTTGGCAAGGATTTCCAAAACCTCCTGGTCATGCGAAGCAACAATTGTAGTTGGAGCCTACAAAGACTCTCTCTGACTAGCATCTTCCTTATCTAAATGATAGCACTTTAACAATCTAACAAGGAAGTATAAGTGGATCTTTAGCTCGGGTGAAAGCTCTATTTGATATGACACCTTCCTCACCTTTCTCATAATAGGTAAATATCCTTTATATTGTCACAATTATTCCTTATATTAGAGCCTAAAACTCTAAATTTTTGTGACAAGAGCTTTACCATCATTAAGTCTCTACTTGGAATGAGCCATGTTTGATTGTCATTTATCTTCTCCATCATAATAATTGGATGCCTCATTATTTGTTTATCTTATTTGGTGCCTCATCAAGGTAAGAACAAGCCATGTCTAGTTATCCTTTCTAATCCTTGGCAATTTTTAATGCTCCTAAATTATTTCTTATGTATTTAGGCTCTAATGTGAGTAAAGTAAGTGGTTGATTTATGGCAATCTCCGGGAGACTCATTCCTATAAAGTCACTCCATTGAAGGTTGTACAAGAATTGGGCCATGTCTATCAATCTTGCCTAATACATCTGATATGCATTTACAAATTATTGCAAGTACATCTTTAATAAGGCATTCACCTATTTTGTTTACTTGTCCATTTGAAGATAAAAGCTTGTAGAGTACTACAAGTCTAATCTCACCATCCAAAAAAGTTTTGCCATAATTAAGTTGTGAAGTAAGTAAGGGTCATGATCAAAGAAAATAGTGTGAGATATACCTTAATACTTTACCATAACCCCTAAAAAACAACTTCATAGCTTGCTTTATAATGTAATCCTTAGCAACTAGAATAAAGGTTCCATACTTGGGAAACTTGTTCACTACCACTATTATAGAGCCAAACCCCTCTAAGGTAGGAAATGCCATAATGAAGTCAAGGGTAATGCTCTCTTAAGGTCTTATTGGAGTTGGTAATGGCTTAAGCAATCCTACTGGTGCCTTTTGCTCTAACTCATCTTATTGGCAAACAAGGCAGGTCTACACATAAGACTCGACATTGTTTCATGATTGTGGCAAGTAGTAGGTACTCTCTAATAATGTTGAAGTGTGATGTTTTCTTGGACATCTAGCCCACTTAGTGTTATGGCATTCTTTCATGAGGTCTTGCCAAAGGTCCATTTAGGCATGTATAACTACCTTCCTTTAATGTAAAGGGACTATCTTCTAGTTAAAATTTCTAAGCTTTTTCCTCCTTAGAAAAGGCAATATGACTCTTGGCTTATGCATAATGCATTCTCTTTATTATGATCAAGTAGGTTTCCCATAAGCTTACTTATGTGAAAGAACTTTGTCATCCCCCTTAAAGTATCCGCACTATGATTGACTCTCTTAGCTTGTACACTAGGAAGTAGTTAAACTTAGCTAAGAAGTGTTGCCACTTAGCTGGCTTTACACAAAAGATGGGTTCCTCCATGATTGCCTTCTTCAACTCTTCAAAAGCTACATGGCGCTTGTTAGACCCTTCTTATGACATATTTTTCTTAAGGAGGTTAATGAGTTGGGTTTCCTTTGTCAAATAGCCCTCAATGAAATGTTGATAGTAGTTCTTAACCTAAAGAGTGGACATCTCTCAAGATCATTACTAGATAGTTCTTACTCCCTAATGGCATGTACTTCATTCTTGTCTTTTATAAGCATTCCATCTTTGATTTTATGGCTAAGGAAGAGTTCTTCTTCCTTGGTGAATCAAAACTCCTTCTTAACATGGAGTTCATTTTCTTTGAACACCTTGAACACATTAAACATGACATAAATTTAAGATGTTCAATGTGTTCTTCCAAGGCGTTAAAGTGACATAACATTTAGCAAAAATAAGTTTATTACATAATTAAGCCTAAATGAACATAATTTCTCAAAGAGTAAGATAGTAAGAAAGACTACATCTTTTACTAGAAATGTTTATTCACTATAATAGTTTAACCCTTAGACTTACATAAGTATTTATAGTTAAAATCATTTAGCTAATTAGGAAAATACTATATCTAAATAAGGAAACACTTAAAGACAAATCAAAACTAAATGAAGAAAAGAATTCTTAAATAGTTCACATGATGTCTAAATAGTGGAATAATCTTTGATCATACTTAAAAACTAAGCCTTTAGAATTTCCATCTAGGCTTCTAATGGTCCCTCCAATCTATGAAGTCTTGGGCTACTACAATATCATTAAGGCATTCCACTGTGAACTTCTCGAGATAGAAATGGAATAATTTGTTCATCAATGTGTAAAATATTGCTAGTGCATTAGTTAGGCTAAAGGGCATAACAAGGAACTTGTAGGAACCATGCCTTGTCATGCATGTGGTCTTTGGTTCATCACTTAGAGCAATTTATGCTTGGTTGTACCTTGGCTTCAGGCCTATTTGGTTAAATACCTCACTTTCCTTAGCTAGTCAAACAATTCTTTTATAAGTGGCATATGGCGCTTTGTTTTTATGGCCACCTTATTGAAAGCGTGATAATCTATGCACTAACAAAGTGAACCATCATGCTTCTTTTAGAGAAGGACTAGTGCTCCATAAGGAGCTTTAAAGGGTTGAATAAATCATCCATCAAGTAAATCTTTGAGTTGTTTCTTTAACTCTTCTAACTCATGTGGTTCCATGCAATAAAGTGCCTTAGTGAGGGGTATGGTGCTTGGCTTTAGCTTAATCTTGTGATTTATCTGCCATCTTGTAAGAGCTTCTTGGGGAATTTAGGAGGCACGATGTCCTTGAATTCCTCAATTACCTTAGTCACCTTGGTAGACAACTCCTCCTTTATAATTAGAATTTCCTACCATAGGGTAGGTAGCTTTACCTTCCTTAATCTCTTTCTTTACTTGCATGGCCAATATTTAGCAATTTCCTTACCATGCTTTGGTGATAATAGGCAAAATGCATGTGAATTTTCACTTTAAGAATAACCATGGAATGCAAGTAATGGATAAGAGTGACTTTCATAAAGTTGAAGAAATTTATACCTAATACCACTTATAAGTCATTCATAGGTACCACTAAGAAGTTGATTGTGACCTTCCATAACTCTAGGCATAGTTCCACCCCTTATGCTACACCTTCCAATAGCTTAACAACCTTTAGCCAACCTAGTTCCTTGGAGACATTAAATCTAGCCTTCTTGCTTCATCGCTTGAGATGAAGTTATGTGTTGTCCTTGTATCCACCATTGCCTTGGTGTTGTGCTTCCTAGTAAGCATCACTTTTACATACATAAGCCCTTTCTTAGGTTGTGAATAGGGAATGCACTTTAAGGAGTCTAGAAGTTGCAACATGCTAATTTATGCTTATGAATTCCCTAGTTTCTTTTCCTCAATCATGGTACTTAAGGCATTCCTCTTAGGGCAATCATAAACCTAATGATCCCCTTCACAAAAAGAGCAATCTAATTTAACCTTAAATTTGCTTTGCTTATTAGACTTCTTGCCTTTATGCAAAGCCTTACTTGTGGAAGGTTATCACTCCCTTTTGAGGTAAGCTTGTCTCCTCCAATTAAATTATGTTGAGAGCTCTTGTTTCCTCCACTTTTGCCTTTGTACTCCTTAAACCTATCTTATTGTTATCTTTAGAGCCTTTAGGCTTCATATAATTGAAAAGAGACTCAATATTAGCAATTGCAGAGGCAAAGTCTTACACATTAAGGCACCTAAACTCTTGTTGAGCCCATAACTACAATCCATCTATAAAGTTGAAGAGTAGCTCACTTTGGGCCATCTTAAGAAGTCTAACGAGCAAGAATAAAAATTTTATGGATATACTCTCATATCATGTCATATTGTTTCTTAAGCTTCCCTCGAGCCAATAAACCCTTAACTTTGGGATAAAATTGTTTCTGAAGTTCTCTCTTGAACTCATCCCATGTACAAATAGTATTGACACCTTGGGTAAAGTTATTGCACTTTATACACCTCCAAAATATAGCATCATCAACAAAATAGAGGGTCGCAAGGTGTACCTTAGTCTTGTCCTTGACACAAGCTACCTCAAAGTACTACTTCATGCCCTATGGGAAATTACGAATTTCCTAAGCATCTAGATCACCATATGACTTTGGCTTAAGTATCTTCTATTTTGAAGGTGCCCTTGTTTCCACTAACCCATTGGTGAGTGCCTTATGCAAATTACCTAGTCCTTCTACATCTTGTCCAACCAAACTTAGAACTCAATAAGCATACCAAACAACTTTGCTTGAAAGGCTTCTTATCTTGATGCATGTGACACTCCACCAAATCAAGAGTCAAAGGTGCAACATCCTTGATTTCTTGGAGTTTTGCAAATTTTTCCTTTGATTCATGCTCAAGGATATCAAGACACTCCTTTGTGTTACCCATTGCCACTTCCACCTTCATAAGCCTTCCCTTAAAGGCTCCCATCATATTTTGAGATTACTCTTTCCCTTTCTTTCCTTAGGCATTATGGTCCCTTTTTCTTAAGGATGCTTACTACTCTTGGACCTCATTGATGGTAAGGGCTATAGCATTTTTATCATCCAACATCATACCATTGTGTAAGCCTACAACAAGTCATGCTTGATCATTCAAACTCACATAATCCTTATGATCAAGGCTCTAATATCACTTATCACAAGCCTAAAACTTGGGAAGCTAAGTTATGTGGTATTTAGTCAAACCAACCCCTCAAATTGTTGACCAAGTTAGCCTTTCACCTAAATAAATGCTTCCTTATGGAGAATAGTTGAGAATGCAAGCAACACAAGTGATATGCAAGGATAGTAAGAAAGCAAGAGAGTTATTGAAAGCAATGCTTTCTATTGCACTAAAGAAGACTTTACAAGAGAGTTGGACACTTGGATGGATTCTTAACAAGTAAGGAGTTTTCCACTTCCTTAAACAAAAGCCATGATTGTTTGGATCCAACAATCCATGTTCATTCTCTACAATTCTCAAGGACACTCAAAGAAAATATCTAGCTTTTCTTTTGTAGAGTGCTTCTCCACATTCTAATTCCTATAATAATACAAAAGAGAGTTCTATAATGTACATAGTATAGAAACTTGTAGGAAATTTTAAAGAATTTTGGGGCCTTGCTTGTGTAGGAGTAAGCAATATAAATGCCATCTCTTTTAGTCCATGACAACATGCACTTTTAAAGTGTTGCATATGATATCCATATTGACATGCCAAAAAGTGTGAGACAAAATAATAAAATTAAACAAATTCAAACATAAGTATTAGATACAACTAATACACATTTTAGATACTTTTAGTTAATTTGTTAAATGAATTACGCACAAATAAAAACTAATTTCAAAATTTTTAAATGATCTACACAACAACTTTTTTAGAACATATTATCAAATAATTTGTTAAGAAAAAAATTATAATCATTAAATATATTTTATTTTAGTAATTACATTGGAAATTTTGATTTATAATTTATTAAATATTATTATACATGTACATGTAATATATTTTTAAAAAAATTTCTTAATAAATTATTAATTATAATATAAAATAATATAATAACTTATCTAAATTAAATGTTAAAAAGGTATTAAATATATTAAAACTTTTAAATTACATATGTATATTTATATACATCAACTCTACCAATGTTGGACCTCATATTCGGTGTTGTCAATCCCAAACTTGGATAAAGAAGGATGTGATAGTAGTAGATTGGTGACTAGTCTAAAACTAGCCCAATCTTTATGACATAAACTTTTAAGCCATTTCATTAGGGCATACCCTATATGCAATATACCCTACATCAAAGCTTGGGTGTACCAAATAGTGAGCAAAGGTGTAGGATGTACCCTATAAACAATGTGTCAAGTCACTTCCCATGCATGGTGAAGAGCATATAGGTGTTCTCACATGTTTATGGATGCTTGCAGACAATGAAGTTAATCCATAAAAAGAAGATTCATTTTGGGACTTGAGATGTTGGTACCCTTACAAGCAAGCTCATGCAAGTAGTAGATACTAGCATGCTTATAAAAGATGAAGAGGATTTGGAATAAATATAAGGAAATAGGTAGTATAGGTTTTAAGATTTGGTATGTGTGTAGTGTCCATAGTAAGAATGAGATAAGGATTATTATCTATAGTTAGTTGAAGGAAGGGGTGATGAAAGTAAAATGGGTTAAAGATGAGATTATCTTAGTTAAGTTGGCATTGGGCAAAGAAAAGTTTAATCTTCTTAGTGACTATACCCCACAAGTATGACTAGTTAAAGCCAAAAAGAAGTGAATTCCATTAGAGGAAAAGATTTTCATTGGAGGGCACTTGAATAGGAGTGAAACCTTTTTGAACTTTGTTGCAGTATATGACTTAAGTTTTGTTAAAACCTACTTTCAAAAAAGGGAATCACATTTGATAACCTTTAACAATGGGAACAATAGCAATCGAATTGATGTTTTCTTAACAAGACATACAGACTATGTTTTGTATTAGGACTATAAAGTCCTACCAAGAAAGGTCTTACTTAGTAATCTTAAATGTCCTTGTTAAATGTGAGACAACAAAGAGAAAAGGGACACAATCGTATAAAATTAAGCGACGGAACATGAAAAAGCCATAAAAAAAATTGACAACCCAAAATAGGTTGTTAGAGGAAAGAGATTGGAATATCCATATAGTTGCTGATGCAAAGCGGTTGGGAATGACAGCATGCTTATGTACAGTAGCAATGAAGATCTTAGGAGTGGAAATGGTCCACTGGCTAAGGAAGCTTGGTGATGGGGTCAAGAAGAATAAGATGTCATTAAAAGGAAAGGAGAGTGCTATATAAGAGTTCCTAAGTGTCAAGATGGTAATGCATGTGAAAGATACAAATTAGCTGAAAAGGAGACAAAGAAAGTGGTTGCAGTGTCTTAAACAACTACATATAATGATTTGTATAGAAAGCTTGGAACTAAGGAAGGGGAGAAGGAGATTTATAGACTAGCTTGAATTAAGGAATGAGAGAGTCAAGACCTTAGCCAAATAAGGTGCATTAATGCACAAAAGTTCATGGTGAGAAAGGATGAGATTAAAGAAAGATGGAAAGTATACTTTGACAAACTCTTTAATGAGAACCATCAAGGTAATCTTGAGGACCTTAGTGGTCCAAAGGAGAAGATAATTTACATTTTAGGTATTCATTTCTTACAAGTTAGATTTGCTTTAAGGAAAACAAGAGGCATAAGAGCTTGTGCACTAGATCGAATACCATTGAAGCTTGGAAGGCCTTAGGGAAATGAAGAGTAGTTTGATTGACTAGGCTGTTTATAGAATTTTGAAGAAAGAGAAAATAGCCAATGAGTAGAGGATGAGCACAATTGCCCAATTTTTAGAAATAAGTGAGATATATATGATTGCTCTAACTATTAGTTCATCGAATTTATGAGCCACAAGAATTATAGAGCACTGCTTATAAAAATTTGTCTCTATCTCGAACAATCAATTTGAGTTTTATGCTCGGTGGATCAACAATTGAAACTATCTACTTCCTTTGAAGGTTGATGGAAAATTGTTGTGCAAAGAAACAAAATCTATACATGGTTTTTATTAATTTAGAGAAATTATATGATCAATTTCCTAAGCAAGTGATGTGGTAGGCAATAAGTGAAGAGCAGATCCCCACATTGTTTATTAATTTAGTCAAGGAGATGTATTAAGGAGCAATGACCTGTGTGAGGACAATAAGAAGTGAGTCATCAGATTTTCCAATCGGGTTGCTTTACATCAAGGGTCAACTCTTAGTCTTTTTTCTATTTGTGCTAGTTATGGATGTCTTGATTGGTCATATTCAGAATGATGTGCCACACTTTAAGTTATTTGCAAATAATATTGTCTTGATAGATGAAACTAGGGAGGGATTAGACTGCGAATTGGAAGTATGGAAGGATACACTAGAATCTAAGGGTTTTAGGTTGAATTGTACTAAAATAGAATATATGCATTGTATTTCCATTAATGCTAGGAGTGTGGTATAGAGGATTATTGGATTAGTTAGGGTAGATGTCCCTTAAAGTAATCATTGTTATCTAGGTTCTGTTATTCAAAGGGATGACAATATATAGGAGGACGTACTTCATAGGATGAGGTCTGAATGGATAAAATGGAAATATGCCACTAGAGTTTTAAGTGATCATAAAATTCCCATTAAGTTGAAAGGCAAATTCTATTAAATGATGATTAGGCCAACAACGCCCTATGGTAGAAAGTGTTGAGCTATGAAAAGCAACATGCACAGAAATTGAATATGAAAGAAATGAGAATACTTATATTAATATATGAACACTCTAGTAAGAACCAAATAAGAAATAAGGATATTCATAGAAACTAGGTGTAACACCTATTGTAGATAAATTGAGGCAATGGCATTTGTATTGGTTTGGACTTTGGACATATTCAACATAAACGAGCAAATGTTCCTATTAGGAGGGATTGCCAAACTTAGGTAGATGACAAGAGGAGAGGAAGAGGTAGACCTAGGTTGACTTGAGAATATTTAGTTAGAAAGGATTTAGAACAATGAAGCCTCACAACTAACCTAGTGCACAATATAATGGAATAACTAAAAAAGATTCATGTAGCTGACCCCAATTAAATTTGTAATTAAGGCTTTATTGTTGATGTATATATATTTTTATATATTGTGTTTAATATATATTTTATAATTATATTCATACCATACATATGTCTTAATTTCTTATAAGTTGATGTATTTTCTTATTTATATTGTGTCATATTCATATTTCCGTGTAAGTGTCTATAAATTATAACAACCAACCTCAATACATTCAAAATCTAATGTATTTGGAAGTCGAAGGATAAATTCAAAACAACTAAATTTGACATTAGCTGCATGTAGACAGCAACTGGGGGAGAGAGAATTGCTAACCTTGTCCTCTATGACTCTGAGTTCACTGCTTTGCTATAGCCAAAGTAGACAATATTTCCCAAAATCTATTTTGCAGCACATTTTATTAACTTTTCCCTTTCTTGTTCGTACAAGCCAAAGGGTAATTATAAACGGGATTGATTACATGGACCGAGAAAACTGAGACATTTCATTGATGTATGTATTAAAATAAAAATTAAAAAAAAAAAGTAAATTTCTCATGAAAATCACAAGATATACAACAAAAATGGTAAAATGTGCACTAAACTTGAAACCAAAGATGTATAATAACATTATAATTTATCACATATTGTTTTGATTTATGTGTGTGTGTGTGTGTGTGTATTTATAACTTGTTCCACATTTTATCATCATTCCTACACATTATATAATTTTTTACAAGAAACTTAACTTTTGAAAAAAAAAAATTGTTATCTTACTGGCCTGGAATGAATCATTCCCAAAGTACATTGATTTTCTCCAGCTACACATTCTTTAGTAGGATCACATTCAAGTACCGTAATCCCATGGCAAATTGACATAATGCTTTTATTTAAAGTACTAATCCCTAATCAAATTTGTCATATTGCCTTATTCCATGCTCCGACAATTCATACATCAAGAATCTCTGGAAATATGAAAAAATGTCAAAGTTTAAGAACATGATCGTCTTGTATCATTCACAATTCTGCAGATTAACAAGAGTAGGAATACTCCAAGACTTCCTCAATACTTTCGTCATGCCCATTGGCCCAGTATCCCTTCAAGTACTAAAATCTTTTGACTTTGACGCTGGAATAGTAAATTACATTTACATTAATCTACGGGTAGCAAGATGGCAGTGGGAAGCAAAAAGTGAAGATCATAAATACAGGAGCAAAAGAACAACAGTATCACAGCAGTAATCGTTTACCTTAGCAGCATGCAATCAAGGTTTGTGTACCCTAACGAAAATAACACCTACAACAAGCCTATGTCTTAAAGAAATAAGGGCTAAATAAAATCCACGTACATAATGTGGAAAAAAATTGTTGGCTGCAAACTATGGACTTATGGAGAAAAAAATAATTTTGTGGAGAGAGGCTTTATTCTCGATTCTATGTCATGCTTACAAGTAATACAACTTTTTATTTATAGGCAATTCTATTAATAGTCATAAACCACAATTAAAACTCATTATCACCCGTAAAAGTAACTGCTGACTCTTGACATTTCATTTTCCTATAAAACTGCTGAAATAATGTACTAATAAAAACGGATATTTAATGTTTATTCAATAAGACTCCCCCGTAAACTTAAATGCTTCTGCCATCTTTCATGCCGATCAATTTTTTGCAGTTGTCGAGAAGTATCATCGGTAGCGGTTTTGTGAAGATATCCACGACTTGGTCCCGACTTGCCACGTGCACTAATTCCACACTTCCTTCCTTCACTTGATCTCGGATGAAGTGAAAGCGAATGTCAATATGCTTGCTTCTCTCATGATTCACCGGGTTCTTGCTCAACTCAATTGCTGATTTGTTGTCAACTCGTATCACAGTCGCACCGAGTTGTTGTTGCTCCAACTTGCCCAACAAATTTCTGAGCCATATCACATGATGTACACACAAAGATGCTGCCACATATTCAGCTTCACATGTCGAGAGTGTCACGATCGGTTGCTTCTTTGAAAGCCAGGTAAACGCCGTGTCACCCATAAAAAACACATAACCCGATGTGCTTTTCCGATCGTCCAAGTCTCTGCACCAATCGCTGTCGGAGTACCCGACCAACTTGTAATCTGCCACATTTGTATAGAATAACCCGAGTGACACTGTTCCTTGGATGTACCGTAGGATTCGCTTCAACGCCTTCCAATGTGAATAAACTGGCTCCTCCATGAACCGACTTACAATGCCGACACTTAATGCAAGGTCTGGTCTTGTGCATGTGAGATAGCGAAGGCTTCCCACTAAACTCCGGTATTTGCTTGCGTCGACTCGTTCTCCTCCATCAAACTTAGAGAGTTTTGCACCCGGTTCCATTGGTGTTGAAACCGGATTGCAAGACTCCATCTTGTACTTCTTCAAAATCTCCTTTGTATATGCCTCCTGGGATACAAAGATACCCGTCTTTCCTTGTCTTACCTCTAGACCAAGGAAAAACTTTATCAAGCCCAAATCTGTCATCTCGAATTCCCGTGTCATTGTGTTCTTGAACTTTTGTATCATTTCATTATTATTCCCCATAAAAATGAGGTCATCAACATAAAGAGCAACAAATAACATATTACCTCCACTCTTTTTCACATAAAGGGCATGTTCGTAGGGACATTGCTCGAACCTGTTCTCCTTGAAGTATGTGTCGATACAAGTATTCCATGCCCGCGGTGCTTGCTTCAACCCGTAAAGTGCCTTCTTCAATTTCAACACCTTCTTTTCTTCTCTGATTTTCATGTACCCGGGTGGTTGTTCGATATAAACTTCTTCTTCAAGCACACCATTCAGGAATGCCGACTTGACATCCATTTGTAATATCAGCCATTTGAATTGAGCCGCTTGTGAAATGAGCAATGATTGTCTCCATTCTTGCAATGGGAGCAAACACCTCGTTATAGTCGATTCCCGCCTTTTGCTTGTATCCCTTTGCTACAAGTCTCGCCTTATACCGTTCTATCTCCCCTTGAGCATTCATCTTTCTCTTAAACACCCACTTGACACCGATGGGCTGAGTTCCTTTCGGCAATTCTGCTAACTCCCATGTGTTGTTGCGATCTATTGCTTTAATCTCCTCGTCCATGGCAGTTTGCCACTTCTTGTCTCGCACCGCCTGTTCAAAACTTATATTCTCGGAATCCACCAAAAGACATACAAGGTGTACCTCATTTGTTGAATCATACAAATCTTGTAAACTTCGCATTTTGGGTTGTCGCGGTTCATCTTCATCATCAATAGTTTCAGAATTTTCCGGTATGGTTGTTGATATAGCAGTTGATGATTCTCCAACTTTGATGATATCCTCTGTTGCTTTATTCCAATCCCACTCATTTGCTTCATGAACTCGTACATCACGGCTCACTAGAATCTTCTTGCTTATTGGGTCGAATAGCTTGTATCCTTTTGTTTTCTCATCATACCCAATAAAAATATATCTTTTGCTTTTGTCTTCGAGCTTTGTTCTTCGCTGATCCGGCACGTGTGCGTAGGCCAAACTGCCGAATACTTTGAGATGAGAGACTGTCAGTTTTTGTCCGCTCCATACCTCTTGTGGTGTTTGATCATACAACTTCGCATGTGGACACCGATTTTGAACATAGACGGCGCATTGCACGGTTTCCACCCAAAATTCCTTCGACATTTTCTTGCTCTTGAGCATTGACCGAACCATGTCGAGAATGGTCCGGTTCTTCCTCTTGGCCACACCATTTTGCTATGAAGAGTACGGTATGGTTAGAAATCGCCTTATGCCTTGCTCCTCACAATACTCCATGAAAACCGTCGAAGTGTACTCGCCACCGCTATCGGATCGTACAGATTTGATGTGTCTACCGGTTGCCTTTTCCACCAGCACTTTGAATTTTTTGAACACCTCGAACGCCTCGGATTTTTCTTTCAGAAAATAAACCCAAGTTTTTCGTGAGAAATCATCAATAAAGGAAATGAAATACCTTTTGCCGTTGAAAGATTCGGGGGTGATTGGTCCACATATGTCGGAATGAATCAACTCGAGAGGTTGCTTAGCCCGATATTCTGCCTTCTTTTGAAACGACATTCTCGCATGCTTTCCGAGCACACATTCTTCACAAAATTTTCCCTCGTATTCCATGTCCGGTAGTCCGTGCACCATGTTCTTCTTTGCCAACTTGTTTAGGCTTTCATGATGTAGGTGACCAAAACGGAGATGCCACAATGACGCCTTGTCTTCTATGTTGACTTGCAAACATTTTTCTCGTACACTTCTCAAATTCAGTTTGTACATCCGATTTCTCCCCATTTCAACTTGAGCGACTGAACGCCCTTGCTTGTCTTTCAATAGTAATATCTGGTCTTTCATAAAAACCGAATAACCTTTCTCCATGAATTGCCCCATACTTAAAATGTTGCTCTTGAGGTCTGGTACGTAATACACATCTTGGATTGACCCAACTAAACCATCCTTTTGTAAATAATAAATTGTACCTTAGCCTTTGACCTCAACCTTCGAGCCATCTCCAAACGATACAGATACAGCTTCAACCTTTCGTATCTCATTGAAATAATGCTCGTGCCCGCACATATGGTTGCTTGCAGCCGTGTCGAGGTACCACACCATGTAGTTGTCGGTGTTGACTTTGTTATATGCCATTAAGAGAAAACCTTCTTTCACCTCATCTTCCATGGCTAGGTTGGTTGTCTCTTCCACCTTTTCCTCGACTCGACATTCTTTTGCAAAATGCCCCACCTTTCCACAATTGTAACACTTATCGGAATTGCAATCCTTCGCATAGTGACCATATTTGCGACACTTGTAGCACTCGATGTTGGAATAATTTGACCGACCGCCTCTTCCACGACCGCGTCCTCTTCCACGCCAATTCTGTTGGTTTGATTGCCCCTTCTCCTCATGATACCCTTCTTGACCGCGGCTTTTCCCACCGCGACTATTTCCTCGACCACCATGGCCACGCCATTTACCTCGAAAGTTTTGAGAATAGAGTATCTTTTCGTCATTGATCGATGCTTTGGTTTGAAGTGCCTGCTCAAGTGTCTCCTCCTTCTTCTTCTTCTTACGATATTCATGTGCCATAAGGGAACTGGCAAGCTCGTCGACCGTGAACGTTGCTAGATCCTTTGACTCTTCTATGGCACATACCACATTCTCGAAACTGTCGGTTAACGACCTCAGAATCTTCTCCACGACCCGCGCATCGGACAACTTTTCTCTGTCTCAGTTGAGTTGATTCGCCACGGTTTGAACGCGCGTGATGTAATCGGACACACCTTCCGACTCCTTCATCTTCATGCCTTCCAACTCGCTGCGAAGAGTTTGAAGGCGAACTTGTTTAACTCGGTCGGCTCCATTGTATGCAGTCTCCAAGATGTCCCACGCTTCTTTTGAAGTTTTCGCACTCGCAATCTTCTCAAAGCCCAACTCATCAACAGCTCGGAACAGCATGTACAATGCCGTCTTATCTTTTGATCGCGTTTCTTTCAATGCCTTATTTTGAGCCGCCGTATATCCTGTGGTAGATTCTGGTTCTTCGAAACCTTCTTGAACCACCTCCCAACAATCCACAGAACCGAGAAGAGCTTTCATTTGGATGCTCCAATTCTCATAGTTCACCTTCGTTAATCGGGGCAGCGGCACATTATTGATTGCACTCCCCATCGGCTCTGATACCAATTTGTGGAAAAAAAATTGTTGGCTGCAAACTATAGACTTGTGGAGAAAAAAATAATTTTGTGGAGAGAGGCTTTATTCTAGATTCTGTGTCATGCTTACAAGCAATACAACTTTTTATTTATAGGCAATTCTATTAATAGTCATAAACCACAATTAAAACCCATTATCACCCGTAAGAGTAACTGCTAACTCTTGACATTCCATTTTCCTATAAAACTGCTGAAATAATGTACTAACAAAAATGGATATTTAATGTTTATTCAATACATAATCATGCTAAAAAAAAAAAAAGAACAATGCAGTAGAGACACAGGATAGAAGCATAACATAAAAAATATCAGCAGAATAGCAACAGATCTGCATAAAAATAGCAAATTTGTAGGCAAAGAACATTGACACGATATGGAAACTACAAAACAATAGCAGTTAACCAACAGCAGAATAGCTTGGAATACCAACAGAAAAACAATACTGAGACAAGCAAAATTGTAGTAAGAAAGTGGAAAAAGAAGTGATCATGTAACGGAGAAGGATCTTGTCCTACATCACTATGTCATTAGTAGACACCAAAAAGAAGTCAGGACATTCAAATGCAAAATAAGTGAAGCTAAAACTTAAATTTCCAGTCTACATCCATCCTATTCACCCAAAATTCCATTTCCAAACAGTCTCCCCAGGCATTCCATTTATTCGACGTGACAAAAGTTGCTATCGCATTTTCTCAAAAGTGACAACTAATTTATGGCCAAGTTGTAGGGGTAGTCACAAATTTGTCAACTATTTAGAACAATAAAAACATATTGAGTGGAAGAGGAAGTGAATAGTCTGTGAGTTATATTACAGGGAAGTTAATGTTTTCTGTCTAGCCACACGCTCTGCTCCTCTTAGATTATATCCTAGTGATTTTATTTTTATCCACATGAGATGACAGCTCAAAGACCGAACCTCACAACCAGGAAATTGGTTTCTCCAAATAGACATGCAAATCCAAGCTTGAAATTATAGTTGCATGTGGATAAAGTACAAACAAAGAGTGAAAAAAAAAAAAAAAAAACAGAACTTTTAAGAGAGAAAGAGAGAGGAACAAAGAGAAAGAAAGCACAAGAGATGCTAGTTACATTTGCAAAACCACATATGAAGGCTGTTGTTGATGGAAAGGTGGAGATGGGTGCAAATTCAGGTATCTTTGAACAATATTTCAATTGGAATTGTGCATAGATTAGCTTCAGGCTTCTGATATAGTTGTTGTGGCTCCTGCTGTAAAGCATTTCCTTTTTGCTTATAGATCAGCTTCAGGCTTCTGCTATAGTTGTTGTGGCTTTGCAGATTAACAATATTTTGGTTGGTTTCTTTTGGTTCTTCTAAAAATATAAAAGTGACAGAGAAAGAAGCAGTTGATGCAAAAGCAACTTTGAGGAGCCTTTACTTTCTTCTCTCTTATCTTCTCTCTTTTCCCTTACTTTGAAGAGGTCCACTTGATAGAATTCCAACTAACCTAATTTGGCATTCTTTTGGACACAAACTTTGCTTCATCTGATCTATCTTTAGTCCCCAATGCAGTTCTGAAGCTGCTTATGTCTTCCTTTTCCACCAATTCATGATACAACTCAGATGCTTTTATAAGTTCATTTGTTTTACAGAACTTTAACGACCATAGTGTACATATCAAAATCAAACCTGTGACGCTTCTCCAAACAAAATAGCAACATTTTGTGTGCCTCTACTAATTTCTACTTTGATAGAGGAGACTAATCACTTTTTCCATGCCAATAACATACCCATCACATAAAGTAACCCCTTAATTATAAATGATTTATCTTTCAATCCACTATAAAAAAGTAATCTTACAATGTGTGGTGATAGACAGATGTTGTCTAGTTTTTCCCTAAAATTAATAATATCAAGCTAGCTGATTCACTGACATAGCTCTTCTTCAAAAGTCCTCCAAGGATGGAATGATAAACAGATGCTTTAAGGAGATAAGAGCTCTTCAGCATCTTTTGTAGTGTCTGCTAGGCATGAAGAGGTTTGTCTTAAAACAAGAAACCTTCAATCAACGACTGATAGGTCCCAAAATTAGCCACAAAGTTTTGTCTTAACAGTAAAACCAGTAGGTTATACCTTGCTTCAAATGTACCTTCACTTATACGCCCCATGATCAATATCTTAAAAAATTCAGGATCTTGAGTTTCCCTTTTAAGTTGTTGCTTGGATACTCTATCTGCCCTTTTGGTCATCCCATTTTCACATAAAAACTCAAACATGGACTTATATGCCACAACAATGGGCTTGCAATCCTTGTCACTTAACAAAAGCTCCTTCTCAAAATTTTCATCTAACCATTGCTCTACTTTCTCAAATTCCCTATCCTGATGGTACCTATCATCAAGGCTACAAAAAAATTATTTACCTTATTTTTGATCATATAACGGTAGACAATATGAATAAAAATTGATTTCACAGGGAGTGCTATCAATTAGATGTCAAATAATTAAATTTAAATGCACTAATATGAATAGGAGGGTAACGTAGAATTCTAACTTTATAACAATTAAAGTAAATTAATTAATTAAACAAAACAACTTATAAAAACATAAATTAACATTTTAGTTTTAAGTTCATTCACAACAATGATCTTTGATGCTTTCAATTATCCACTATGTTATTTCAATTATGATGGAATTATTAACCATAGATAACAACAAGCTATGTTACCCAAACCATAGATAAAAACAAGCTATGTTACCCAAATTCTCTTTTAGATTTTGATTAAGTAGAACAAGTTATCCACTTAGACCCTAACCACTGCCTTAAGAATTAGGGAAATATGTTAACTTGCATCAAGCTATTCATAATAATAAGATGAAAGCTTGTCCATAATCCCTTACTATTAATTGGTACTTGGTGATTAGGCATAAAATAAATATGGGTCACAATCCCTAACTCTAACAATCAACCATTGTTTAATCAATTTAGTATGCCTAATCAAATGAATTAACATATCAATTATTCAAAAATTTAATTAGAATAACTCAAATAATTTCAATCAAAAAGAGAATAACATAACAAAATAATCTATTCCATCAAAATACCAAATGTTATGAAATCCCTTAAAATTGTTGAAAAATTATAGCTACACATACTTTAAAAAAATGAATTCTTACTAAATTTATATCTATTACCCTCCGTATGTGTCTATCTTCTCTCTTTTTCTCTTTTCTTTTTCCCCATTTACAACTAAAAAGGTCCTTATTTATATCCTGGAGAACATCCATAACAGCCACCAACAAACCTTGAAAAATTAAGGTTTTCTTAATCCTCCAGAATTCCTCTATTAGCTTTCAAGCTAATTCCTAAATAAATGTGGTCTGAATTAGGGTTTGCCTTCTTCATCAAAGTAGTAATCCTCTTCTTTAGCTATCTAATGCATCTAGTCTTGCCTCAAAAAGATGTATAGAGCTTGAGTTATAAGCTGAAAACTAAGACTAACTGAATCCAACCCATTACAAATTCTACAACTTTTCAGCTATTTTTGAACCATTAAACAATTGATCTCAGCTTATATGCCTTTATACAGATTCTACAACTTTTCAGCTATTTTTGAACCATTAAACAATTGATCTTAGCTTATATGCCTTCATAACAATTTTAGACTTGAATGTAAAATTTAATTTAGGCATTTGAATCATTTAATTGTGATGTCTAAGGCTCAAGTTATGTTCATTTAAATATTCAATTCTTAAACAAGAATCCTACTCACATTAAGATTTGGATTCTAGTCTTTTGCCCTATTTTTAAACAAAATCTCAAAGCCCAAACAAACTTAGATTTGGACTCATGATCCCATTCTAGAAAATTTGAAATGTCTACTACAACATCACTAAAACCCACTTTTCCAATCTAAACCTTTGAGTTAGTGACAAACCTGAGATAAGTGACAAAAATTAAAATGATGAAATGCTAGATTTTGTCTACTAAAAGCACAAAGTTTCAAAACTTCCCCAAAACATAACTAAATCACAAAACATATTCTAATTAGGTTAAATAAGTATAAAACTTATTAAAAACAACTAAATATTAAAGGAAATAAATACATAAATTCTTACTCATCATCTGACACAACTTCCCTGTCAAGATGTTACATGTAGTAGTATTAGATTGTACCTTCAACTCCATCTTCTCAAATACCTTCAATGCTTCACTTATTTTCCTTGTATTGTTATATGCAATCATTATTGTATTCAAAGTGTACATATCAAGAGCAAATCATCCACCTCCCAAGGCTCCCTATCACCTTATCAATCTTTTATGCCTCACAAAATCCTTTGATAAATGCATTATAACTAATTGCATTCTATATTAGCCCTTTACCAGTCATCTCTTTAAAGAAAACCAAAGCCTCATCAATCTCTCACTTCACACAACACCCTTTGACCAAAGTGGTGTACATAACAACATCAAGATTCAAATCAAGAACATTCCTAATCATCTCCTTCACCAAATTATGTGTAATGGTAACCTTATCTTCCTTACACAACCCATCCACAAGAGTATTATAGGTTATGACATTAGGGTCACACCCAAAAACATAACATTTCCTTAAAAAACCTAAAACCTTCATAAACTATCAAATTCGTGTAAAACCATCTAATCAAAATGTTAAAAGTAAAAGTATTAGGCATAACATCATAAGTACTAGGTGAATCATCAAAGACTCCTTGAACCATGTTGGTCCATCCACAATTGAATAAAATTAGAAAGAGGTTATTAAAAATAACCACAAATGAATAATGAGTAATTGATTTCATCAAAGTAAAAAGCTTTAAAGAATTTTTAAATAACCCAACTTGACCATAAGTCCCAAACAAGTTGTTGAAGAACTTATTGTCATAGGGCTAATCTTTTGTTCGAAATTTCATCCTTGTGATGACACCAAAACACCTTTTGGTCTCAAGCAAACTACCACACAAGAACACATAAGCAAGTATTTCATTCAAAAACTCCTAGTTGTGCATAAGAACCTTTCTAACCTTTATTACTTATACAAAGGAAATATAATATGAAACTCACTCAATTGTTTCCCTCACTTTTTCCCCTCTCAAGTGTTTCCCACACTTTTTCCCCTCTACCTCTTTAGTGTGCCTTCAAACTTTGCTACTAAGCCAATCATGCCTTAGTGGATACATGGCTTTAGATACATGGTTTAATGGCTTTGTGGCCTAAGAAAGTGCCCCACTTCCTTATTTTTGTACTCCATGTTCAATGCCTTGCACATCACACTTGAACCCACTTTCTCCTACTTAAATGGCATAATCTACCCATTGCACAATCTACCCACTCCAAGTTGCCCACAAGTGTTTCCATGGTTTTAGCCAACAACACTTTTATGTCTTGCTATGATTAATGAGAGTTAGAGACCTCAAGAAGTTTGTTAGGCACACATGCTCCAATAGATCAAGTTTGCCTATTCTTAAGCAAAATATGGCACTAATACCTTGGACATCACTTTGGCGTAGTTGTGCCCATATTGTCCTCTAGCCACATACCCATGTTTTTGGGAAACAACACTCATGTTCTCCTTGTTTTCCTAGTTCTTGATGTACATGATAGCTTGGTCCACATGTCAAGCTATTTGCCTTACTAGTAAGCTCACAACCAAACCCACACAATGTTAGCTTGAGCCCCAAGCTAAACTATTAATGCCATAGCTAATTTTGAAACACACATTAGCCAATTTGCAATATGCCCCTTCGTAGTGTTGGCCCAAAACCGATTTGTGCACCAATGTTGTCTAACATTCAAGTGAGGCATGCATTATCCATGTAAAGAGTATTAGGGAATCTAATCCTTTGGTATGATGAGACATTTATATGTTTGAGTCATCATACCTTAAGTTAGTCCCCTTAAAGAGTATTAGGGAATTTGATTGTCTAGTAGGAGGAAACATTGCTAAGTCTGAGATATCAACAAGTTGTTATCCATAATGTTGCCACATGTTAGCATTGCATGCTATCACAATGCCACCAATGCTCCAACCTCCAACTTTTTGTCCACTTGATGTCAATGCCATAGCCTACATCTAGCCTTCCCTGATTTGTTGTCATGCATTTTGACTCCACATTCTCCTTGCTTCCTTTGATATGCCCATTCCATGCCAAGCATTGGTGCAAGACATCATAAAATGTTTGCATTTTCATACCAAGAGACTTAGGGAGCTAACAAACCATCCCCAACTTTTTAAGCCAATGTCCTCACTAGCAAGGTGCACTAGCCTTCCTACTTCTACAACTCTAACACCACACTAATCTCACAAGGTAGATTGTTGTCACTTATAAGCAATGTTACTAAATCATCAACATTTTCAAGATTGAAATCATATCTTAAAAAAAATCTACAATGGATCCCATCTTCCTTTGCACTCCATCATGCCTCATTCTTACTATTTTAGACCTTATCAAATTGTACTTACACCAAACTTGCATGTCATTTAAGCACTTGCTACTCTTTTTTGTATAATTTGTTGCGTAAAACTAACTTGTGGTCTATGACATATTGCTTTGAAGGAGGTTTCACCAACACAAGGAGATTTCCCTTGCCTATTATAGTGTCATTATTAGGCAACACCATCATTACCCCCCAAGCTTAATCACCCTCAATGTTGGCAAGGATTTCACATCTCCTTCTTTTTGCCCTTGCTACACCTATGAGGTAGACAATAAAATACAAGTTTTCCCATTTTTAGTAGTAAGAGAATGCTTCTTGCCAACAACAAAGCATAACTAATTCTCATTTATGATTATTAAGCCAACCAAATGAGGCATTAAGACAATTTTTCCAGGCACATATCAATCTAATCATTGGATCACCTCAAATTGTCCAATGACATTATTGAGAAATGAAATTTATCAATCCATTGACCTAAGGTTACCTTAACTCCTCTTGTTGTTCCAAGAACATCACATGCCACTAAGTTGACTACCTTCACTTGGCTACCACTCTTGCTCACATTTAGTCCAAGTGAGCTCCTTACTGCTAGGCTATGAAGTTGTGATTTACCCCAGAATCCACCAATACTAACAACTTCTATTAAGCTAGCCTGATTCTAACATAAATCAAGTCAGATTGTGAGGCAAGTTCTACACACACAACATTAATTGGTTGTATAGCATTGATCCAAGAGGAGTTGTCATCATTCGAACCAGCATCATTACCATCCTCTTCTACCACCAAGGCACTCAAATTCTTTCCTTTTAGACATTCTTTTGCCCTATGTGGACCCTTACAAATAAAACAACAAGAATTTGATTAGCTTTTACCTTGATCTAAAGCCATAGGTTTACCTTTTTCCTTATTGTCCTCCTCCTCCTCCTTGCATGTATGAGAGTCCTCTTTCTTCTTCTTACTCTTATTTTTAGATTGTTTAGCATGATTAGAAGAATCAAAGATGTTGATTTGAGAATCAACCAAACTATTAATAACAATGATTGTAAAAAGCAAGTCCTGCACACCTTGTCTCCTTAACTTAATTTGTGCTTAAGGTTAAAGTTCTAATATAAAATTAAAGAGTTTATCCTTATCTAACATATTATGAATATCAAGCATCAAGGACTTGAACTCCTCGACATAATCAAGACTATTGTCACTATTTTGCAACCCATAATGTATTACAAGGTAAAAATTGATCTTTCAACTCCTTTTTTAGCATATCCCAAGATTATATATGAGCTTTGCTTGCTCTTGCATCATCATCAAGCCTAATTTACCACCATAGTTTGCTATCTTTAGCAAGATACATGCTAGTAATCATCACCTTCTTTACATCAAATATATATGGGCAATTTTGAGATATTTCTCTATATCTTATAGGAAGTTCTTGATTGCTTTAGCATTACATTCACCTTTAAAGGCCTTAAGTTTAGGCACCTTCATGTTTCAAGACCCTCTTTTACCATGCTTGGTCAACTACCTATCACATTTTTGAGAATAGCAATATTAGCATGCAATTTGCCAAGATGAAAGGCTATATTCAAATGTATACCCTCTTATAGCCATTACAAATTGAAAATATCTTTTTCATACATTGACAAGCTCCCACATATGAAGAAATACACCTCCTAGGAGACATCACCAATCAACACTTTAATTTGGGTCATACTTTCTCACATTACATTATACCTTAGTGGATACATGACATCAAATACATGGTTTCATGGCTTTGTGGCTAGGGAAAGTGCCCCCACTTTCTTATTTTCATACTTCATGTTCATTACCTTGGATATTACACTTAGACCCCCTCTTTTTTCTATTTAGATGTCATAATCTGCCCACTCTAAGTTAACCTTAAGTCTTCCCATGTTTTAAGCCAACAACACTTTTATGTTATGCTATGTTTAGGGAGAGTCAAATACCTCAAGGAACTTGATCAGCACATATGCTTTAATAGACTAGGTTCTCCTATTCTTAAAGAGAATATGGCACTCACACCTTGGACATCACTTCAACTTAATTATACCTATGTTGCCCATTACTCCACATGCCCATGTTTTTTGCAATCATTGCCTATGATCTCCCTATTTTCATGGTACTTGATGCACAAGATGACTTGGTCCATATGTCAAGTTGTTTGCCTTGCTAGTAAGCCCAAAACTAGATGCACATAATGTTAGCCCAAGCCCCAAGCCTATACACCAACAAACTATTGATATCATAGCCAATTTCAAAACACATGTTAGCTAATTTACATTATGCCATCATAGTGTTAGCCTAAACCCTCGTCCATGTACTAACATTAGCTAACTTTTAAGTGAGGCATGCATTATCCGTCCCCCTAAACTACACTCCAAAAACACATTTTTGGGGATTAAGCTTAATGTCATATTAATTAAAGGTATAAAATGTCACTTTAAGTCAATAATGTGATCTTCCACTATCTCACTCTTTATAATCATGTTGTCCACATACATTTCCACATTCCAACTGATTCAATCCAAAATAGTTTGTTTATAATTATTAGTATATGGCATCTATTGTTCCCACAGCCTTGTATGGGTTGTAATTGTTGTCAACTAGGTTTAAGTGTGTAAGAAAGTAAAGCCACATGGAAGGGTAAGAAGGTAAAAGCCACATGGAGGGGGCAAGAACGTAAAAGCCATATGGAAGGGCAAGACAGTAAATTCGTCGTAAGTAAACCTTATTAGGGTGTCATGGAGGAGTATATAAAGGTCATTGGAAGACAATAAAAATAGGTCAGCAATTGAGCAAAACGGATAGAAAACCTAGACAACCAGCCGACTAAAGAGAGAAGTCATTGGAAGAGAGAAAAATTATATACGGCAAAATCAGAGTGGATGGCGAAGGTGAGGAACGGCACACCATCGGCAAGAGAGAGAAACCCCCGTGAGGAATGGCACACAAGCGGTCGGCGAGGAGACAACACGGCAAAGAGGTAGAGAGAGAAATGGACAACACAATCAGGTCGAAAGGGAGAAAACAAAGAGACGGCTAAAGAGGAGAGTGGACGACAAAGGAACGCACGGCAAAAAACACAAGAACTCTCAAAGAAAAGTGAACGGAAAAACCTGATTCGGCCAACCAAGAGGGGTACACGGCAGAACAGGGGCTAGATGGGAAAAACAGAAACCACTAGTAGAGAGAAATCTGGTTGGACGGTGAGAGAGATCCGGCTGGACGGTGAGAAAAATCTGGCTGGACGGTGAGAGAGATCCGGCTGGACGGTGAGAGAAATCTGGCTGGATGGTGAGAGAGATCCAACTAGACGGTGAGAGAGATTCGGCTAAACGGTGAGAGATCCGGCTGGACGGCATGAGACCAGAACGTGCGACGGCTTGAGACCTGAACGTGCAACAGCGTGAGACCAAAACGTATGTCGGCGTGAGACTAGAAACGTGCGTCAGGTGTGAGACCAGCAAAGGGTGCAAACTAGAAACGTGCTTGAGACATGGAACGGCAAACCAGAAACGTGAGGTGAGCCGTGAGACAAGGAGACGGGTGAGACTGTGAGATGGTGAAAGCAGGAGCTGTGTGAGACAACTTAGAGAAGGAATTCGGTGAAGTATCGAAAAGAACTCAATGTATTTCCAGATTTCTTCAAGAGAGGTTAGAGAGTGTTGCGGTGAACTTCTAAGTGGCAGTGGAGCAATCTTTCAATTCAACAGAGGCAAGACAAGCTAGAAGAAGGGTAGACACAATAAGTGACACTCTTTGTATTGTACTTACTTAGTATTTGCAATAATGAAAGGAGCAGAGGATTAAGACATCCATTGTAACTGGAATTCTCAAGTATAGTGGATAGTCTCGGTAAGGGAGAGTCCCTTTACGTTCTGTGTTTTGAATTGAGTTGTGAATGCAGCTAAAGTATTAGCCAACCCATAATCTAACGAAGGCCTAAATAAGAACATCCGAATTGTTTATTAGGCAAGGTGTCTGAAAGGTGACTTTGGGGACTATTGTGATTAGTAGGTAGCAATAAATCTACCTTAGTCGAATCTGAGAAAGAATTTGCTTTTAAGAAGATTTTAAAGTTGTTCACTTACCTACAAATTGTGAATTGTGGTGATACTGATTCATGCCCCTCTCAGTATCACAAACTAATAGATCCTAAGGAGAAGTCGGGAACTTCAGCATCTATATTCTTGAGTCCAAAGGGAATTAGCTTGTAACAATACAATTCTTACTTTATGATAAAGGAATTCTTCTCTAGATCATCCATATGTATTGGGATCTAATTATACCTAGAGAATACATCCATGAATATGAGGAGCTTGTGGTTAAAAGTTCTATCTACTAGCTAGTTGATTCAAAGGAACAAGTAGCTATCATTTTGGCATGCTTTGTTGACGTTTGTGAAGTTTACATGCATACACCACTTTTTGTTTACCTTTTTGACCATAACCACATTTGCCTACTAGTCTATGTATGTGACTTTCTTGATTAATTTGACCTTAGAGAGCTTACCCATTTCTTTAATAATCACTTGCCTCTTTGGGCCTAGGCTTTGCTTCTTTTGCTTAATGTGGTAACTTTTCATGCTAGGTATGTTTATTGGCACCCATGCAAACACCTTTAGATGGGATTGCAAGAAGAGGGTGATTTTGTCCTTCTATTCTCCTTCCAGCTTTTCCCAAATTTATACCATTTTCAATGGTTTCTTTAGGTCAACGAGAATTTACACTAATCTTTCAATGGGGACACACCTTTCCTTGGAGTCTTTTAGTTAGATGTCAAGGCTTACTACTTCCATTACTATTGTCTTTGGCTTTCCTTTGATCCATACAACCTATAGTTTTTATGACTTTTACTCTCTACAAACTTCTACTCCATCTAGTGTAGGGAACTTGAGTTTAAGGTGCTTGATAGAGAGTATAGCATATAAGGTATGCAACCCTAGTCTACCTAAGATCATGATGTGGGAGGAAGGCAACATGACTGCCATTAGCTTAAGGACTAAAGTTGAAGCATAAGGTGGCTGCACTATGAAAATGTGCAGCTTTATTACTCCTTTTAAAATGTCAAACTCATTGGTGAACCTATATAAGTCATAGTTCACTAGTTAGAGGTCTCTCTCTTGAAAGCCCTTCTTGAGGAATGCATCAAAGAATAGGATATCCACCAAGGTCCCTTTGTCGATTAGAATGCATTTAATGTTAAAGCAATTCATTATGGTCCTCATCATAAGGGTACTTGATACTGGCAAAGTCATCATCTCTGGATATCACAAGGACCATTTTATCATCACTAGGATGCTTTCCTTTAAGTTTAAGGACTATCTTATCATTTAATTATTGAGTTGTCACACTACCTTTTTTTAGGGTTAGTCTTTTAATAATTATGTGGATGGTTCTTTGTAATGGCTCAAGGTTTTGCTTAAGGTGCTCCTCTACTTCCTAGTTACAACTTTAAGGGGTTCAATGGTCATGTGCTACATGGTTATAGGTCATCCACCTATCATTATCCATGCACCTCTTATTATGACATAGACTGTTGTAAACATACATCTCAAGATGTCCAATCCAAATTAGTTTTTCAATTTCATTTTTAAGCTTTTAGTACTCCTCCATTATGTGCCTATGGTCTCTTTGGAATTCACAATATCTTGTCTCATCATTTTTAGTCAAGGTTTAACTTCATGTTTATGGGTCACTAGAGCAACCCTTATCTCTACACCTCCCTAAGTATCTATGATCACAAGGTTGGAAGGGATGTGTAATTATTGTATTTTAGGGTGTTGAGGTTGGCACTTTGTTGTCCCCGATGCTCATAATTGGCCACCACTGGGTCCCCTTAGCTATTATCTCAATCTTTTCTTAAAGGCATAGTTTCTTTTTATACTTGCCCACTTTGCATCTCTCTTTAGCAATTGCTTGCTTCCTCTATATTGATAAACATTTTTACTTAGGTTATCACATTAATAAAGTTCAAAGGAGAACATGGCAAGTGTCATGTCAGGGTTTAAATTTTCCATATTGAGCATCTTCATGTTGAATTGATTAACAAATACATGTAAGGGCTTATTATCTCCTTGCTTGACCTTGAGAAGGGTCATTGGGGTTTTTTTATGTAGTTGGCTAGTGACAAATCTCACCAAAGGGAGGCTTCCCAGTTGATCTAAGCTTGTTATCTAATGTAGGGTTAACACTAAGTACCACCATTAGGTTGCATTTTTCAATGTAATGGAACATATCTTGTATATTGTTACATCCAAAGTAGAATGAAGAGACATTAATGTTTGAAATTAAATCTAGTTGTCATTACAATTTTTTGTGCCATCCTAGATATCTATGTATGGCTGTTTGAACTTCTTTAAGGCAAGGGAATCCATGATCTCTTAGGAAAGCGGGTATGCTAGGCCTAATATGGTTGTAAGGGACAATGGTAGTCTAGAGGTGTGAAGAACTACCATCTCATCCTACATTTGTTTAAGCTATGCTAGAAGTAGCATGTGACTACCAAATGCTAGTAGGATAATTGCCATTAAAAGGTTTCCTAAAAAGGGTGGTAGTTGCCAACCATATTTATGATTAGTTGTACTTTACTTATGTAATTGAAAACATATCATTCTTCTTAATGGAAGGACTAGATCGCCATTACAAATGGCATGGAATTAAGTCATATACAACCTATGGATGCCTAAGGTTATGACATTTATTGAACGGAAAGATAATAATAGGAGATGTCATCCTGACTCTAACTTGATTCCAAGCAATACATTTTGACATCTAACCACATGATGTGGATACACGTCAATTCTCATTCTCTATAGCCATGACAAGCCCTTCTCACCCACCTATAATCTTTCAAGTCCCAAAACTTGAAGGGTTAAAGTTTAACTTTGAAGAAGCAGATGATCCCCCCAAATCATTTAATGTTAGCAATGTTAACTTTGAACAAATTCCCCTTTTTCCAATCTAATAGACATCTTACTTATGCCCTTGGTAGAGGTAACCACAAAAGATACCTTTCAAAGGCATGAGATTTTTATGATAAACAAGTATTCTTACTTAAACACCATGGAGTTGCCAATGCTGCCCTTAAATTTATCTACTAGCATCCACTTGCCCTTTCATGAATTGTCTCTTCATTCCTTCAAAGCACTTTAGCACCTTCCCATAAAAGACTCTCTATCTACTCGTGTACCTAAATAGGAAGCACACCATAGGCTTGATGATATATTGACCAAAGGTCAATGCCCTCATGAGATATTGGGAACAAAATCATTAGGTTCGATCTTTACTACACAAATGGTTTAAATTGTTTAGTGCCCTCCCAAAATGGAAGGATAGTAGCCACAGAGACTCTTCACACATCATTTACATCTTTCATCTCCACTTAGATTTGTGGACCCAAGACATAAATGAAGATACATGCTAGTCCATCCACATAGAAGATCATCAATTATCTACTCAATGTCTTGATGGATCCATATACCAACTTAGTCACTTGGTGAGACATCATGACCATTCTTTGTAAGTGCAACAAAATAAGTCTAAACACCCCTCATTAGACCCTTTTCTATGTCGACTCTTATAAATATGATGAATGCATGGATTTGAATACTAAGACACTCCTTTATCACTATGCTTAATATTTGCATCATCAGCAACTCTATTATCATGCATAGATAGATTTAAACATTGACAACTTGAAAGCTATCACTAATGAATATAGCTAGAGTAGTGATGAGGAATATTTCACTCAAGAACAAAGCAATGAATTCTAGCAAAACTTAAAATGAAAAAGCCTTTACTCACCCTCTATGTACCACCATTACTATCCAATAAGATTATTTAGTAATAAAGCCTTCATGCATCCAGCATATCATTCATGAATATCATAAATGTAATTATTTTTCTAACAAGATATGATAACTATGGTACACTTTGGTGAGCAATAAGGAGCTTACAACTAGTGAGGTGTACAGTCCTAACTCAATCCCATACAAGAAGAATGGAAGATAGAGTTGAGGAGCTAACGGGCCACAAGGATGGAATCCATGCCTCCATCTAGGAAAGGCAATAGCAGTAGGCATTGTTCCTCAGGAGAATTCTCTAACTAGTAGACTATTTCATATGACTCTAGCATCAAGAACTTCTCTGACACCTTTCACCTACTCCCAAACAACCATGTATCCTACTCTAGGGCTACCAACAACCACGTAGTCATTAGGCATATAAGTACATGCACCAAACATCACTCAAATAGAGGCTATTCCAAACATGTTCAAAGTCACTCTTGAATCTTGCATAAGGTATAAAACACTTCATGAAACAAAAAGTTGAACTATCATAAGAAGAAGTCAGTGAATCAAAGGAAACATCCTTCAGACTTTGTCTAGTTCAAGACATAGTCTTACACTTAAAATTCAAAACTTCAAATTTAAAAAAGTATGATGGCACAAGATTGTCAGTAGTCTACTTAACTATGTATATCTGGAAGATGGCGGCATATGCTTATGATCACAAACTCCTAATGCATTTCTTCTAAGGCAATCTAAGTGGTATGACTTCTCATTCGTTAATCAAGTAGGACTAAAGAGGTATTACAATCAAGGAAAAATTGGCAATTACTTTAAAAGTCAGATTTAAATACATCTCTAAATTAAAACCAATTCAAATGAATTCACAGGCTCTGGAAAAGAAACCTAAGGAACATTTAAATAGTAAGTACAATGATGGCACAACATGGCAATCCAAGTCTAGTCACTATTACTTGAAAAGGAATTGGTCCCCACCTTTGTTAGCACCTTAAAAGCCCCCTATTACAACAAAATGGTAGGAAGTGCATCAAGTAGTTTCATTAACTTATTAATCATTGGAGAAAGGATCAACGAAGAAATCTTGAAGGGTAAAATTATTAATGCTATTGTTGAGATTGTGATCTCCAAGATAATTAGGGCAAACAAGAAGAAAAAAGGGGAAGTTCGAGCAACTAACTATGATAATTGATTTAGGCCCTAACCCATGTATCAACCATTTGGCACTCATCAAGGTTAGTTCACTTGTCAACAATCATATCAACATTTGACTTGACAACCCTACTCTCATTCCAAAGTTGTCAACTACAAGTCTCATAATCAAATGTATGCATGCCAACACTTCCAAAAAAATCAAACTAACTCTAGAAGGCAAAAGAGGAGGAGAATTGACCCCATACTTATGGCATATTTGAAATGTTTACCTTAGCTTATTCAAAACAAATTAGTCATAATTTTGGCCAAAGTATAGTTGAAACCACCCTACCCTTACTAGTATGATGCCAATATTTAAATTCGAGTATCATGGGGGGTAAGTTGGACACTCTATAGACAATTGGACACTCAAATGCAAAGTCTAGAGCTAAAAGATGAAAGATGGATTAATTTTTTAAAAGCTGAGATAAAGCCTAACATCAACACTAATCCATTCCCTAATCACAAGATAGTGAACTAAATTAAAGAATGTATGAACAACTACTACTCAGCATCACCAAAAATATTTCACTTAACTATCAAGCTTTGAATTTTCCAATGCTTTATCACCCTTATTAGCACATAAAAACAATTCATTGAGACCATAGCCATCAAGTGGATTTCCAAGATGAGACATCAATGCTAGACTCAACACTTGTAGCAATGTCTAACATTATAGGGTCTAGAGGCATCACCCAAAGTGGAAGGTGGTATTCCTAAAAGTACATTAACAAACCCTAGCCAAAAAAAAAGGGAAAGTCATTGTAATCTCATATAAGGTTAAAGATATCTCTCCTCAAGATACTAAGGACAAAGGGTCATCTAGCAAGAAAAACCCTAAGTTCAAGAGAACCACCACTGATAGACAATGGAATGTTTCTTAATTGCATCAAACAAAGTGAGCACAACATAGTCAAACTTAGTCAAACTCCAACCAAAATATCAATCCTCTCTTTGTTAATTAACTCTAAGTTCCATTAAATGTCCTTGTTATACATTCTTAATGAAGCATGCATCTATTCTCACATTTCCTTGGCTGGCTTTAACCACTTCATCCATAATGTCATAATCAGCAACTGTAAATCATTTTTGGATGAAGGAATTTTGATTAAAGGGCATAAGCATACTAAAGTACTGCACATCTTAGTCATCTATTATGGCTACAACATGTCTTGTGTCCTCATCAACAATAGTTCATCTTTAAATGTTATGCCCAGAGACACCTTGAAGTAATTTCCAATTCACATCATGATCATGATGCCCAATCATATGATCATCTAAGCATTTAATGATACAAAATGTGAAGCCCTAAGGACAACCAAACTCCCAATATAGTTAAGGTCATGCACTTTCACTATGTCTTTCCAAATCATGGACATTAAGACCACCTACAGTTGCCTATTGGGATGCCCATGTTTTCATGTAACAAAAGTCATCCCTTCCACCTTACACCAATAATTAAAATTCTTAATAGGTGACCAATTAATAAAAGTTTAGGTAAAGAATGATTTGCTTGTCTCTTACCCTCCAAAGATGCCTTATGTTGAGGCAGCTAAAGAAGCACTAGAATGCACCTCCCGATCTTTTGAAATTACAAATGCAACTCCTTAGATGGAGGAGTCATTCCTCAAGATGCAATCCTTACCATTTAAAGCATTACTAAGTGCAACCAAAGTGATGATGAGAAACAAGTACTGCCCAGGCAAAAGAATTAAAAAGCATCTCCAAATCATTACTATTCCTATACAATTAAATTGGCACCAAGATAGTTTAGGAATCGAATACCATCTCAATCAGGACAATACCATTCAAGGGTACTTGGAAGATAAGGTAACCAACCTTGTACTTCCCTTTACTCATTACTTCAAAAGTACAAGGTTCATCAATCAAACCCACAATGACCTTGATGTAATAGCCAAAGCCACTAATGAACTCAATACACTAAAAATCCACATGATCATTCAAGAAAAGGAAAAAGGGTCACTATAAATCCCACCCATCTAGCCATGCAACTTAGACACTCCTACAAACAATTGGCAACCCCGGGAGATTCCTCAGTCACTATAATCTTTGGCAAAGTAATGTAATATGAACCCCTTACTTATTGATGCCTATTATAATCAAGAGAACTATAAAATAAAATGGGTGGCCTTTGTCATATTTTAGCTAAAATATATGCTCATTACACTTACACTCATAATATCCTAACACCTATCCTCACATTCATATGAATTATTATAATAATACATATTTATTTCCTATCACCTTTTATCTATCATCTAGGTTATCTAAAAGTAAGATTGATAGTTTAGCCAGTGCTAGCCTCGAGACTAAATTTGGAAATGCACTTGACGTGTAAACCCCAAATGACTTGGACACTAAAAAAATCATGAAAAATTTTTAGTACCTAATTAGATAAGAACAAAAGTAGTCTATCATCGAAAAGGAGCCAGTTAAGCCAATTAACTTAGGCACCATAAAGGAATTGCAAGAGGTCAAAATCAACACTAAACTTCCATTAGATAGTCAATAAGGCATGATTCAATTGCTCAAAGAATATATAAATGTATTTGCCTAATCATACCATGACATGTTAGGCTTGAACATTGATGTAGTGATGCATAGACTTCCTCTAAAGTTAGAATGCCAACCCATATGACAAAAGTTTTAGAGAATGAAACCAGAGGTCCTCTTGAAAATCAAAAAGGAGGTTAAGAAATAGCTAGATGTTGGCTTTCTCCAAGTAGCAATGTATCCAAAATGGGTAGCCAACATAGTGTCAATAAAAGGTAATAGGGCCCGCATGTCCATGGACTATAAAGATGTGAACAAGGCAAGCCCTAAAGACAACTTCCTTTTTCCATATATTGACGTCCTTATGGATAACATGGCTGGTCATTCTATGTTCTCTTACATGAATCATTTCTTAGGTTACATTAAAATTAGAATGGCACTTAAAGACGTAGAAAAGACCACATTTGCTATAATATGGGGGAGCTTTTATTACAAAATCATGCCATTTGGCCTAAAAAATGTTGGCACCACTTATCAAAGGGCCATGGTTATGCTATTCCATGGCATGATGCATAGAGAGATTAAGGTTTATGTTGATGATAATTGCCAAATTCTACACAAATGAATATCACTTGATAATTCTTAAAAAGTTGTATGACCTATTAAGGAAGTTTTTGCTTAAGCTCAATCCCACCAAGTGCACCTTTGGGGCAACTTCAAGCACATTACTAGTCTTTATTGTTAACTAGAGGGGCATTTAAATTGATTCCAACAAAATCGAAGTCATATAAAAAATGCTCACACCTTTTGCACCAAAGGAGGTACAAGGATTCTTTAGAAGGATCAATTACATTACTTGATTGATATCTTAACTAATTAAGACATTTGAGCCAATATTTGGAATGCTCCAAAAAAGCAATCCAAGATAATGGAATAGTTAGGGCCAAGAAGCTATTGACAAGATCAAAATCACCACTCCAACCCTTCAGTCTCAATACCATTAATGTCACACAAACCTTCCCTACTATATCTCACTTATTGAGAGAATGCATCAATTATATCCTAGGAAAATATGATGAAACAAGTAAAAAAGAAAAAGCCATCTACTACCTTAGCAAGAAATTTACTAATCACAAGGCTCAATATTCGCATTTAGAAAGGATGTGCCACTTTATCGCATGGATAGCATACTGACTTTGCCAATACATGTTATATCATACAACCTAGCCCATCACTAAGGATGATCCATTCAAGTATATCTTTGAAAAACCAACACTATCAAGATGAGTTACCCATTAACAAGTTCTCTTTCCAAATATGACATTCGATATGTCAGCCACAAAGCCATCAAAAGTGGTGCAATAACATACTTTTTGGTAGATTTAGCTATTTTTAAATATGAGCTTATGTGGTTTGACTTCCTAGATGAAGACATCCTTACCTTAGATCAAACTCAAGAAGCATGCACAATGGATCTACTATATGCCCTAATAATGAAAGCCAAAAAATTCCAAGTATATATGGTGACATAATGTTGATCATCTATCAATTATTAAGTGAATGGGAAACTCACAACCATAAGCTTATACCTTATCACCAATACATCAAGAAGTTGGCAACACAATTCAATTCAATCACATGAATCAAGAAAACAATTAGATTTTTTATACTCTAGCAATCTTGGTAACAATGTATGAAATTAGCCCTAAAGCCCCCCACTTAGGTGATCCATGTTAACATCCACCATACTCCAACTCATTGCATGCATGTAACAAAAGAAGCAAATGGTCAACCATGGTATCATGACATAAAGTGCTTAAAGCTTGAGAATATTCTAAAGGTGCAAATTTATATGACAAAGGAACCTTGTGAAGGCTGGTAATAAATTTCTTCTTCTATGGAAGCATCCTCTATAAGTGTAACTATGTCTCAATCCTATTACAATGTGTAGACAAAATTGAGACAGAAGTTATTATGAAAGAAGTACATGATGGCCTATGAGAGTCACATGCTAATGGCATCTCCATGATTAGAAAAATCTTAAGGGTTAGATATTAGTAGTCGACTATGGAATTAGATTGCTTCTTGAATGTCCAAAAATGCCATTAATGTAAAATATATGTAGACAAAACACATACAACACCCACTTTAATACATATATGACATCCCTATGGCATTCTCCATGTAGGACATGGATGTAATTGGTCCCATCACCCTAAAAGCATCTAGTAGGCATCAATTCATCCTAATAGCAATTGACTACTTCATCAAATAGGTTGAGGTAGTATCCTATGTGAATGTCACACACAAAGTAGTCATTAAATTCATCAAGAAAGGCATCATCTATCAATTATGGCATGCCAAAGCAACTAATTACTGACAATGCTACCAACTTGAACAATAAAATGATAATAAACTTATGTGACTAGTTCAAAATCAAGAATCACAACTTGCACCATATTAGCCAAAAATGAATAGGGTAGTTGAAGTGACAAAAAAAAATCTTGAGCAAATCATCAAAAAAATGATGGCCACCTATCACAATTGGCACGAGATGTTGCCCTTTGAATCGCTTGCATATCACAAGAGCAACCATATTGGCATTAGTTTATGGGATTGAAGGGATCTTACCAATAAAAGTTGAAATTTCTTTCCTAGGGGTTTTGATAGAAATAAAGCAAGAAGTTGAATGGGTCAATATCAGATACAAGGAACTACACCTCATTAAAGAAAAGAGGCTAAATGCAATTTGCCATAGATAAATGTATTGAAGTTGGATGTAGCAAGCCTATGCAAAGAAAATGCACCCTAGACATTTCAAAGAAGGAGACTTGGTCCTCAAAAGAACCCCAATTAGTCAGAGTGACCTATGGAACAAGTCAGTACCAAACTACAATGGTCCATATGTGGTGAAAAAGGTATTCTCAAGTGGGGCACTAATTCTGACAAACATGGATGGAGAGAATATGTTGACTCTTATAAACTCCAATATCATCAGAAAATATTTTATCTAAGCCTCATCAAAGAGCAAAGGAAGTTGATAATAATCCAAGATGAAAGCACACTAAAAGAGATCAAAAGGTCATAATAAGATAGACTAGATTTCCAAACAGGGAGGCATTCGAACGAAGCTCAAACTAAGTGGTTGGCTTTATTGAATCCTTACCCCAATCCAATCACTTTGTAACCACTTCATCCCTACATGCATCACCCTCTTTAATCAAAATCACAAAAAAATTATCACTTTCACTTGCAAATAGATAACCTCATGAATAATAGTCATCTTTTAAATCCTAACATGAATGTAATTTGGCATATTCATATTTATTTGACTAATATACGTCAATGGACACTTTAAAATATTAAATGCATAGATTACATTTCTTTAATTGAAACTCTCAAGGATATGAAAAGATTTACTCTAGGGTCACAATCAAAGCTCTAAGCAGCACTAGACAATGGAAGAAAAAAATTGAATCAATCAACAAGTTAACCAAACATGCTTACCCAAAAAGAGTTAAAAACCCCACTTACACAGCCTGTCACAAGCTAAAAAGGGCTCAAGCTACACATTGAAAGCAAAGCTAGGTCAAAAAACATGACAACATGAAAGTCTCTAGAACAATGAATGGCATTAACCATGACAAGCCAAAAAAAATCCCCAATGGAGTAGGGGAAAAAAAACAAGAACAAAAAAACAAACAAAAAGGAATTAAAAAAAAAAAACAAAATGTTATAGACAACAAGTGAGAGTTAATCTTGAAGCAATATTGTATCAGTACATGCAATCGTAACTAATGAAATTAGCAATCTTAAGCATGTGCAAGAATGTGTTCTACATCAACTACTTAAGTGAAAGGATTATGCAACCATCTTGAACAGGTTTAGACCACTCATCAATAGTTTTATACATAGTTTGGGACTGTGTCCTACATTGGTAACCCAAGTAAAAAGGTAGTGTAATCATCTTAAGCAAGTCCAAACTACCTATCCATATGTTAATAATCTTATATAGCATTCGAATGCCCTACACTGATGACCCGAGTGAAAGGATAGTGCAATCATCTTAAATTAGTACAGGTTACATATTAACATATTTTGAGAATTTCAACAGTAAACAATAGTTGAAAATAATCCTATATGGGGTTTGAATGCTTCTTACATTAGCAAACTGAGTAAAAGGATAATGCAACTTGTCAACTTACTTCATAATTTCCATAGTAAATAGTATGTGAGCTTAAGGCTGCATCCTACATTGGTGACCTAAGCAAAAAGGTCATGCAGCCACCCTAAGTAAGTTTAATGACACCTCAACACATGATGATTAGAAACTCTGTTTGTACTATTCAATGCACACCATCAAATTCTCACATGTCAAGCAAAACAACTCCCAAGTGGAACTATCCATTGTGCACTAAAACTCCCCCAGCAAAGCTATCAACTAAATTGTTAGTCATAAAATATCCCCAATGAAGAATAAAGCAATTTTTGGCAACCTAATCAACCCACTGTCAAATATAGAATCACAAAAGGGAGGCTAGGATGATTCCTATGGTGCAAGCCATGCACAAATCAGGATGCTGCCGTACGCATCAGGACGGTGATTCCAATCGTGCAAGCCATGCACAAATCAGACGCATTGTTGGCCATGAACGGAACTATAAAGTTCATGAGCTTCCTGACTTCTAACCCCCCATTCTCTACAACCAACCATTGGTGAAGCTCAAAACTAACACTAATCAACTCAAGAGACTCTCAACAACCCAACAGCATGTCCCTTACCTTGATCGGAGGTCGCCAATGTCAAAATGCTAGCTAGTATTAAAACTCTCTCCAAGACTAAAATCATTTTATCCAAAGCCACTAAATCAGTTTTTGGGATAAGATCATGGTATATTCTAACTCAAAAAGGCCCAAAATGGCGTTGTTTAGGGATAAGGAAGACAATAGTGGCCAAAGAAAACAAGGAGAAGCATTGTAGAGAAGCCGAAAGGGTCAAAAAAACAAAAAAAAAAAAAAAAAAAAAAGAAAAAAGGAAAAAAAAAAGAGAAAGAAAAATTTTTAAAAAAAAAAAATAGAAGAAGAAAAGGGAGGAAAAAGACAAAATGAAGAAAAGGATGAAATAGGAAAAAAGACAAGAAAAAGGAGGCAAAGAAAAAAAGCACCCAATGTTTCCACCAGCGACACCATGCTAGGCCGTTTGAGTGAGTCTATAAGCATAAATTATTATTTTTACGGTATAAATAAGTGTATGTATGGATAAACAATTATAAAAATAATAAAAAAATAAAAAATAAAATAAATGAATAGTAATATCATAACTTCATACATTTGAATTTGAATTGGCTGTGACCTTTGCCAAACATAATCATTCTGCTGAACCCTAACGAATTCTAGGAAAATACAGTCATAATGGTCTTCAATCACATTTAAAATGGTTTGGAGCGGCTCTGAAATTTATCAGTGAGCATGACGACACCCCCCCACCTTGATGCATCACTTTGCTCTGAAAGACAACAAAAAGTGGGGCCCTCTGAGGCATCAAAATGCCATGCCTCCCTCCGCATCCACCTGTCCTCCTCTCCCGAGAGCGGTCCATTGCGACAGCTGCTAGTGCAGGTTGTGTGCCCAATGGCTAGGGTGGAGCCATTCTTAGGGTTTCTCTAAGGGTTTTGATTATAGGGAATCCTCCTGTCAGGCTTGCCAAGTTGGAATGAGATGCCATTGGAGGGAAGTGTGTTTAAGTCATAAACAATGCTGTTAGTGCAGCCACTAATGACTCAACATGCCTTGTGAGCAAGTCAAGGCAGTTTTTTGAGTAGCCATCGTCTCTGAGGCTAGTGGTACTAGTAATTGTGCATTGGATGTTTCAAACACCTCTAGAGTGAACTATCCACTAAATAGGTTAAGTAACACAGAGGTTATTGGATTTCAAGGAGTTATTTGCAACGCATGGTCTAAGACCCATTGAGAACTCTCATGCTCCATGGGACTCGACTAAGTCATATCCTTAGATAAGGGGTGATTAGGAAATGCACATAGTATGTCATTCCCATAGACAATGCTAATTGATTAAGGTCCTCGTTAGAAAGGACATGTGTCAAGATGGTGTGGGTCAAAACAGTGTAAGGGTCTAGTGGTCGAGTCCTAGCCAAATCCTACATGAAAGCACATGACTAAATGCCTAACGATCAAGTCAATAAAGAATCAAAGTTCTCAAATAACTAAGTAAAGAGAGAATTACCATTACCTCTAACGAGTGTTAATCTAATCTATACATACATATGTCTAAGTTGGCTTGTGCGCGTAGGGTCCAATGTGGGTTGGATCTCACTTCTTGATGTATGAGACGGGGGAGGCCACCTCTTGGACTCTACTAGACTGAAAGGGATAGCTGTCGGGTCCAGAGGGGAAACCTAATGGGCTCAATGCTATTCTCAGACCCAATATGGAGTGACTCATAAGCTGTTCTAACCTCCTTATCACATTGAAAATTGATACAAGAATTAAGCTTTGGTCAGTAAAACAGGTGACATGCACACTTGATGACTTTTCCAACAATGCCAACAAGGTGAGCAAGCTTATTATTATATTATTTGTTATGTTGGTTTTTACTTTTACTTTCAAATACGCTTGCCAGGAAAACGAAACAGATAGCTAAGTGAATTGTTGGATTAGTATTAAAAATAAAATTGAAACTCCTACTTTGCAAACTGAAATTAGGGATCAATTTTTAAGCGATTGATCAATTGGAATAATGGGATATTTTGACAGAGTTCAACTCAGTCTAGTCTAGATAGACCAAACTTTTCAATACCATTGCAACAATCAACCCATTAATGAATTCCAAATTGAAGGGATGAGTTTGAAACAAGATGTTATTTCGGGAACTATAAAATAAGTATTATTATAAACTCATAATTATACACTAAAATGCTAATACAAGAAAATAGTTTTATCCCAATCAATTTCCACGTATAAGTATATTCACTAGTAGCAAACTATGCCTTTGTTATACTTTGTCTTGTTATTATTACATTTCTAATTTAGTAAATTATAGTTTTTATTACCCAACTTATCACTTGTTTTCATTTTTACGCTCAATTTTAATTTCATACAAAAAATAAACAAATTCATTTAACTTCAACTTCATTTTCAATCTAGCTACTCCATTAGTAAAACTAACAAAATTTTAATGGAATTGAAACAGACAATGACATGACGTGTCTGGGTGGTACTTTTTTTTTTTTTATCTCAATTTGCCTGCTTGGCTTTTTCTTTTTTTTTTTTTTTGTTTTTTGAAAAATAAAATCTACATGTAAAAGCAATTGGAAAAGGAAAAACCTTTGCATCGGAAGGGCGCTTCAAATTTGGCTTTTGCCTGCCCAACTGGAGAGCTGAATCAATTTCATCGTCTCAACTCCTTCCTTCACAATCCTAATAGTCATCTCTCTTTTTACCCTCTTGAACTGCAGAATCCCTTTTCAGTGTTGTTAGCTGAAGTGAGTTTAGTTTATGTTGAGGGATACTTGTTCATTTTGTGGTCTTATACATATGCCGAGAAAGTTAAAAAGGATATGTTGTTGAAATGGGTTTTTGTTTTTACAATTGCCCTTATACTCACAATTCCAACATTATAATCAAGGGCACATGTTCAGTCAACCATAGTTAATGCTGCCCATCAAGAGTCTACAGCCACGTGCAGTATATATGTAGTTAGTTGTCTACTTTAAATTAGAAATGTGAATGTTCCTATAGAAGGATCAGGTCTAGATATTAGTGGCTTGAAAGGTGGATTTTTTTCATTCTCTCTTTCTTGTTTCCTTTTTGTTGTTTTTAAATGTGAGATTCTAATAATCTATTTGAAGGCCTGTGATGATTTTTTCACTATCGAACTCCATTTTGACTCATGTAATCCTGATTTCATGTCAGTTACGAAAATAGATTAGATGGTCAAGTATTCGGGAATGAATAGAAATAATTTGTATTTTCGGAGAATAGTTGGGTGCGAATTCATGTAAGAGTTGAGACTTTCAAACGGAGACAAGCATGCATTGGATCCTATTAATGGAGCTTATAATTTATGATAAGAAACAATCTAGTGCTGTGTCAGTTTCATTCCTATTAATGAAAACAGGAGGAAAATCGAATCATAAAGTGCAAAAACTTAACCTGAATCCGAGCCATGGTGTCAATGGTGATGGTGGTGCAGGCACTATACATGTGAGGAGAGACATTAAATAAAAGAATTAGAATTTGGATATATATATATATATATATTTTTTTTTTTTTTGATAAAATCAAAAAATTTAAGAATAACTTTTATCTCTTTTTTTTTTTTAAATAAAACATAAATTTGAAAAAAGTCTTTTTTCCTTTCTGAAGAAACAAAAAAGAGGATTTGGGTATAATTTTATTTTCTTATTTTTTTAATTTAAATTAAAAAAATATATCATATTGACAAAAGTCATAGTGTGGTTAAAGAAAAATAAATCAGTTTTTACTTATTTTTAGTTATATGAATATATAAATAAATAAATATATATATATATATATACACATATTAAAGTAAAATTTATAAATTATACAAATTTAAGATATAAATAATTGTTAGTATAATTTAAATAAAATATAATATTTAATTTATTAAAAATATTTTGATCATAATAATTTAAAATGATGTATACATAGAAAGTAGGTGAAAGTAGGTGGATTTTATTTATTTATTTATTTATTTTTGTAAAATCTTATCTGTTGTAAACTCCCCAAAATAGAAAATGGCGGTTCCTTCATATAGAAACCAAGCCCTTTGATTGTACGCCACACAACAGAGAGCGCCAAAGCAAGCGGCGCGGACAGCCACCAGAGCAAAGATTGCCATTTGCACCAAATAGACCAAAAAAAGGGAAAAAAAATAAAATAAAATAACTCCTTCTTCTGTCAATCATTTGCCTCTCTTCCATCTTAATCCCTTTTCATATTTGCAAGACCTGTATATTAACAAAAATAAATAAATAAATAAACGAAAAGAACGTAGATATACGCAAATTACATTGAGAGAAGAGCAGAGCAGAGATGCCGCAAAATGACGGTTGTTATGATGATGCTGATGATGTTGTCACAGCCAGTTGTATCTTTAATTAATTACTAAATTGGTGGCTGCTTTAAATAACCATATACATTGCACATATAAGGAAGGCCTCGGCGGTGGCCGTGGTGGTGGTGGTGGTGGTGGAGGTGCAGCTTTTGCTACTACAAGCAAAAACAGATAATAATACCTTAGGGTATTAAAACGTGGGAGAAATGGAGAGTAATGGGCTACTGACAACAGCGAACAGTACACAAGGGACAATAGTGTGCTATGCACCCACGTTGATAACAACAAATGGTATATGGCAAGGTGACAATCCATTGGATTACTCTCTTCCTCTTTTCGTTCTTCAATTAACTTTGGTGGTCGCCACCACTCGCATTATTGTTTTCGCCCTCAAGCCCCTTCGCCAGCCTCGTGTCATCGCCGAGATTCTGGTACCTAAATTCCTCCTCTCATTTCTCTATGCAAATTCATTTTCTGAATTACCAAACATAAATGTATGGTTCTAATGGATGCACCTTCAATGATCCGCATATAATGTAATAGTGACATTGACGGTGACTCTTATGTAATAATAATAAGGTTCAAGGAAGCGTAACAAATCATTCGATGTAAACTTGATGCGCAGGCCAGGACATACGTGTGTGTGTGTGCATGCATGCTTAATTGTGCATAAAAGATGGGCTTCAATGTATTTTACAGGGCGGAGTGATATTGGGTCCGTCTGTGCTTGGACGGAGCAAAGCGTTTGCAAACACAATATTCCCTTTGAGAAGTGTGATGATGCTTGAAACAATGGCAAATGTTGGTCTCCTGTACTTTCTATTCCTGGTCGGAATAGAGATGGACATTTCTGTAATCAAGCGGACTGGGAAAAGGGCATTGGCCGTAGCAGTCTCGGGCATGCTCTTGCCCTTCCTTGTTGGCTTTGCGTTCTCTTTCATTATTCATAAGGATTCTCATGGCATGAGCCAAGGCACTTTAGTCCTCTTCCTAGGGGTAACCCTTTCTGTTACTGCCTTCCCCGTGCTTGCCAGAATCCTCGCAGAGCTCAAACTCGTCAACACAGAGCTTGGCAGGTTTGCAATGTCTTCAGCCCTTCTCAATGACATCTGTGCTTGGGTTCTGTTAGCTCTCGCCATTGCCTTAGCGGAGCATGAATCCACTTCCTTGGCTTCTCTATGGGTGGTACTCTCTAGTGTAGCATTTGTTGTTTTCTGTTTTTTTGTTGTTAGGCCATTCCTCTCGTGGGTCATTCAAAGAACTCCAGAGGGAGAGACCTTCAGTGAGTTCTACCTATGTCTCATTCTCACTGGAGTAATGATATCAGGTTTCATTACAGATGTCATTGGAACACATCCTGTTTTTGGAGCCTTTGTGTTTGGCCTGATCATTCCCAATGGACCTCTTGGAGTTACTCTCATAGAAAAGCTAGAGGACTTTGTTTCAGGCCTCTTACTCCCTCTCTTCTTTGCTATAAGTGGCCTAAAGACTAACATAGGGACTATTCATGGAAGTAAGACCTGGGGAATTCTAATTATTGTCATAATACTGGGAAGTGCTGGCAAAATCGCTGGTACTATGTTAATTACAATGTTTTACAAGATGCCCTTGGTTGAAGGGTTTACTCTTGGCTTGCTCATGAACACCAAAGGCCTCATCGAGATGATTATTCTGAACGTCGGCAAGGACCAAAAGGTACTACAATATTGATTGCTATTACTGGAAGTGCCTAAATATGTGTAAATGTGAGTGTCTAAATTGGAGTTGGGACGTTTGCATTGATGAAATAGAATGGTAAATGGCTTGCAGGTTTTAGATGATCAAGCCTTTGCGATCATGATAATTGTAGCTCTTGCCATGACTGGAATCATCTCACCAATTATAACAACGATATACAGACCAGCAAGAAGGTTCACACCTTACAAACAGCGAACAATTCAGAGATCAAAACCAGATGGAGAGCTAAGGGTACTTGTGTGTGTACATACCCCTAGAAACGTTCCAACAATAATCAACCTCCTTGAAGCGACGAACCCCACGAAAAGATCCCCGATGTGTGTGTATGTGCTTCACTTAGTTGAACTCACTGGCCGTGCATCTGCCATGCTTATTGTACACAACACCCGAAAATCAGGCCGACCAGCCATCAACCGCACACAGGCTCAATCAGATCATATCATCAATGCATTTGAGCATTATGAGCAGCATGCAGGATTTGTCTCAGTGCAGCCACTCACAGCCTTTTCCCCTTACTCCACAATGCACGAAGATATCTGCAATTTGGCAGAAGACAAAAGGGTAGCTTTCATAATCATTCCATTCCACAAGCAACAAACAGTGGATGGCGGGATGGAAGCCACAAACCCTGCATTTAGAATGATTAACCAGAATGTACTAGCTAACGCGCCTTGCTCCGTTGGGATTCTTGTGGACAGAGGCCTAAATGGGTCTCGCATCTTAGCTGCTGCAAACAACATTCAGACTTGCCAATCCCACCATATAGCCGTACTCTTCTTCGGGGGACCGGATGATAGAGAAGCTCTAGCATATGCATCCAGGATGTCTGAGCATCCTGGGATAGTGCTAACCGTGTTGCGCTTCATTCCGAGTGAGGAGGCGACCATGGATCACCAAAATCAGCTTTCAAGACAGAAACAACATAGCATTAATAGTAGTGCCAGCGCTGGTGGCGGTAGCAGCAGTCATAGCCATCGCACCAACACTAATGACGCCAGGATAAGGGCACTAAGTGTTGAAACAGACACAGAAAGCGAAAGGGAGAACCAACTTGACGAAGAGTACTTAAATCAATTCAAGATGCTGAAAGGCAATGACGATTCAGTCCTTTACGCAGAGAAAGTGATAAACAATGAGGAGGAAACGGTGGCGGAAATAAGATCAATGGACAACTCACATGACCTGTTTATAGTTGGGAGAGGACAAGGAAAGACGTCTCCACTCACTGCCAGCCTCACAGATTGGAGTGAGTGTCCAGAGCTTGGAGCAATTGGTGATTTCCTAGCTTCATCAGATTTTGCGGCAACAGTCTCAGTGCTGGTTGTGCATCAGTATGTCAACGGGGCACTAGGGGACGACATGGCAACACCTGACAGCCTGCCTGGTCTTGGCGCATATCATCGTGACCTATATTCCCCTGCTCATGACTCCTTGAACAGATCACCTGGATCAAGAAGCCAACAACCTATGGTGTTTAGCCCGTAATTCTTTTTTTTCTTTTTTTTTAAATTTTTTCCCTTCCTTACTTACAAGTCACAACACAGCCTAGACAATGTAGGAGAGTGTGACAGGCGCATGCACACAAATTGGAATACGGAAAAAAAAAAAAAAAACATAGAACAATATTTAGGAAGCCATTGTTCTGTTTTTGTTGACCAAATAGAAAACCGTTGTTCTTCGTTTGTACCATCATCATACTGTACACTTTTTTGGTCATTCCTAACAAAAATTTATATTTGGTGCACGTTAATGCTAATCAAAATGCAATTTGACTTTTTTTTTCTTTTTTTTTTTTTTTTTTTTTTTGTTCTTTGATCACAAAAATGAGAAAGAAAATATGGTATCCCCATTTCCCGCTTGACCCGTTTATTATTACAGGTAAATTATCTGTGAATACAATTGCTTTTGATTATCAAACAATTCAGCTGAGCTTTCGGACTTTTCTTCTCATTTCTTTTCTTTTTTTTTTTTTCCATCATTTTATGTAGCACGAGAATTCGTTGTTCTCCTCTAAATTAATTTTGTGGAACAGTTTATTTCTGGACATGTCTATTTCTTTTCCTGTTTTTAATCAGACGGTTCATTTTTAGTAAATCTTTTCTTGATCTATTAACTCCTACATTGAGGCGAATGAACCTTTGAGACAGATGAAAGGAATACTAGGATTTGGTTTCTTTTAATTTGCTTCAATTACACAAGTCAGACGGTCATTATGAGCTTGAAAGTCAATTTGCCCAATGTTTACTCTTCTCCATCCTTTGCTGTTTCTTCTAAACTGACGTCAAGGATTCTCATTATTTTTATGAATAACCCCTCGGCGGCACACTAAAATCAGCTTATACAAGACCAATTACATCAAATGATATAATATTGACCCAGTGAACTAAAGACATTATTAATATATAACTAAAACATTGTAGAAAATGAGATGAAAGACAATTTATTAAGAATTATCAAACTAAAACTAATCATTTCATGGTGATGCCAATGTAATAAATTTATATTTCACTGTAGAGGTTGCCACCATATTCTAGCAAAAGACCACACAGGAAGGTGAGCCTGCATCTATTTTTCACGACAAAAATATTTGAATAACCAATAATTAATAAAAAGAAAAGGCAAAAAGGCAAGTCAGGATACAGATAAGCACCCCATTATCTTACAGATCCAATCTACTCCAAAACCAGTTTTGGTTATCAACATATTGTGGCCATTACACTAATATAATCCTAGAAAAAACAATAATGTACACGTTAAATTGGTCAGCAACACATTACCCTAAACAATGCTTTTCTTTCCATCACATCTCGATATCCTCCAGGTCTGGTAGAGGAAATCGAAGGATTGCAGCAATGCCAGTCAACTGTGTCAATTCTGCTCAGAGAAAAAAAAGGTTGATCACAGTGCAGGAATGACTGAAGAAGAATTAAAGAAGATTCCATGTTTTGCCCAATAAGTTTCATACACAGCTCTTAAATCTAAGAAGCAAAGCTTAACACAGCTACTCACGTTCTCCCGATACATGCATTGATGAAAATATATGAGCGTTGCCTCCTGTGTCCTTCACGGAGTTGACCAAATTGACATACTTTTGCCTCGTTGCAATATCAGCATTCCTAAAAGCCAAATTGGTAGCAAAAGAAGTTTTAACTTGATTGTGCAAAACCTGAATTGCTTTTGCATACTATAAGACCAGGGATGTATATTAATGCAAGATAAGAAAATAACCAACAGCCAAGGAACCAGGAGGTGAATTGAAGTTAGGCTTGCATGCTCTGGTCCATGGCAAGGAGTGTGTGCATGTGTGTGTGTGTACATATGAGAAAGAGAGTGACAGAGTCTTGCTAGACAAAAGGCTATAATAAAGCGATTCTCACCCATCAACATGTTTGCATAATATAGCCAATGAACCGAGAGATGCATTAAAGTTATGATTTCATTCTCTACCTCATAGCTAGGAATGACAGAGAGGAGAGAGAGATCTGGTCTTGCTTGACATAGTTTGGATGCAAAAAATGGGAATTATTCTAGTTGTAAAAGGCTATAATAAAGTGATTCCTACCCATCAACTTTGCTGCATAATATATCTTTAAATCCAAGCTTGTGTACTTCAAGTGAAAAAAACATGGTTTACATCCAATAGGAAATGCAGAGAAAAGTGAATGTTGCAGGACAGAGTAACCAACCAAAATCCATAAAATTTATTGCTCCAAAATCAAGAGGCCATCCAGATCTCATGCAAGTTAATAGCAAGCAGTAGAAGACCAAAAATAGGGGGAGAGACGCCTCTTTTGTCTGGCTTTTCTTTTTAGCAGGAAAAATGGGATGGAAAATTCAGAGCACAAAAAGTTTGGTAACAAGAGGAGAAAAAAATAATATTGAGTCAAAATTTTAGGCACTTTGATGCTTCATGATCAAGAAAATGCAAGCTTTCTAGGTTAAGGCAGAAGCACTTGCATATGCACATGCTAAAGTTCATCTAGCATTGTGTAACAGCACGCATGATCAGATCAATTTCCACTTAGCACTTATCAACATGCCAAAGATGGAGAATCAGCAGAAATTCGCGTTAAGTTTATTACGGGATAAAGAATAGGAAACAGAATCTTGTGATATTGCTTAATTTCCCCTGGTTACTGAGGTTTTTGCTTAATTTCCATTATCTATCTATTATTCTTTAATTTTCACAACTATTTGTTGTATGCAAAGAATTGAGTAGGGGCCAGTAATGTGGCACCACGATGTAGGCTGTGAAGGCATTGGCTGGTGAAAAAAGTGGTAACTGTGCAATGTGGATTCTTGGTCACAAACAATAACCTTGACCTTGGCATTCTAGTATATTTTAACAAAGAAAGTGCATAATGAATTAATTTTACAGCAATGACCTTATCTGCTTCAATTTTTTAAGCCTTTTCTAGCAATGACATCATTTGTTTTCCTTTTTGTCACTCAGCCCTTTCTAAGTACTTAGAAATGCTTGGGCACATATTACAATGACGTTTATTTGGTAGCACCGTGACAACCGGTGTTATAAACCCAATCCAAACATCGACCCAGGCAGGAGGCTCGTTCACTGGTACAACTAGCAGCTCACGTGCGTGTGTGTGTGTGTGGTGAGATATTACAAATAAAATAGTTTTTGATTAAATTAAAGTTATAATTTGATATTTAACTTAAGATTAAAGTATTTTTAGTAATAAAATATTTTGGTGTAAGATTTTAGATTAAGTTAAACTGAAACAAAGGAAAGAAAAACCTGGCCCATGTCAATGCTGGCCACCAAGTTAATCTGGATCAAATTTCCATCTGCGTATTTTAAAAACTGGCCCAGTGTAGGGTCTAGGGACTTCACCATTCTGATCTCCACCAGAAATTCCCTCAACTCTAACTGTACTCCAACTTGGTAGTTTCCACTGCATATCCAGAGTTGAGACTTGGGATTTGACGCCAGACTTAAAAAGCCACAGGTCAGTTTTAATAGCACTGATTTGACAACAGTTGTGGGCAAGGAGAGTTTTGCCCAGGTAACAAGAGTTGGCTGTGCAAACCTAGTTATGTAGCATGTGAGATTTTGACAATTTTGGCAACCAATAGAAAATCTAGGAGGGGTCCAAATGCTTCTTTTAACCCAAAATTCTTCAACACCATTCATGGTTAATTCTCCATCACCCCACACATGTATAAATAGCACAGTTATTCTAGTTAGACTAACCTGAATAGATCATCTGTGATTAGTAGAGTTTGAACAGCCATCCGTTCATGAGCAATCTCCACATGCTTTGGGCCATAGCATGCTCGGGCTGGGTCCTATTCAAAATCCCAAAACCATGCACACTCAAAGATTGATTTGGGAACAATCACATGAAGGTTAATAAAGAAAAACTTTAAAGCAAATTATTAAGCAATGACCATCAGAGGGTACTAGAATTTAGATTAATCATTTACCTGTAGCTTCTACTTTGCTTAGCAAAATGAAGTTCTTAATAGCAGGGCAAAGTCAAAAAGCTGGAAACACTATAATTGCAAAATCATATTTCAAGCATAGAACCTGACATTTGAAAGCATGTTGAAGAAATCCTTGAGAGCACGAACCTAAAGGAACAAGAGAAATTAAAACAAAGAAAATGTAATTGCAAAGCACTGCAAAATTAAATGCCTCGCATGTCACTACAACCATCTAGTCATAGAATTGGCTGCAGGAATGGTAGTGTAAAGTCAAATGCAAAGAAATAAAAGAACAAGTTTCCAAATTCAGGCCAACTGAATTACCTCCTGTGCTGCTTTAGTATCTTTTATCAGATTCATGACATTTGGAGCATCAAGAACCTCTCTCAGACTATGCCTGTGCAAAAAATTTGGCATTCAGTTATTTGAAATGGCATGCTGAATAGAAACATAGAAAGAAGGTTGGCATAAACAAATGAAGTTAGTAAACCCTAAAAGTAAATCCACATACAAGTTGCTAAAACAAGCTCATAACAGTGCTTAGATGTTAGAAGCTCCAAACACCACCCCCCCCTCACCCCCCTCCTTCCAAAAATAGATTCATCACAAACAAATATTAATGTTATCAAGATATGGCACCCAAAACAAAGCATGGCAGCAGATTTTATGTTAGATCTCTTGTCATCATTGATTTCTGTCATTATTGGCCAATCTACCCACAACTATTGATCTTTTTCATCTCATCACTTGTATACAACAATGAAACATCAGAAAAATTGGAGGCAGAGTGCTGTCAATTGCAAGGAATTGACCAATGAATGCATGAGAGAAGCCACAGGTATCACAAAGGATATTAAACAAGTCAATGGAAAGGTGAACTATGTTTGTTGCCACTAATGAAGCAAATAGAGTAATATGTGAAACATTAGAAAAATCAGCAGTATTGCCAATTGCAAGGAGTTGACCAATGAACACATGAGAGAAGCCACAGGTATCACCGAAGGCAGATACTAAACAAGTCAAAGAAAAGGTAAAGTGTCTATTGCCAATAATGAGGCAAAGAGAAGGTGATATGAAACATGATTCAGTTAAGAAAAGCAACAATTTAACAAAGCACTAATGTTAGTAACACAGAATAAATAGATCATCTAAGAGGAAGGCTTCAAGAAGTTGTTATGGAATTGATGAGAGGCATCTTATAGACAGATGCATGTAATTCATTGACAAAACAAAGAACTGTGGAAAGCACTCTTTTTGATCAGTTACATAAACACGTATTCCCAAGATTCATATATGTCAGACGCCCAACAACGTAGCATCAACCACTACAGCAAAGTAATTGATGCAGATCATGATAATAATACGAGATATCACAAGAAATATTCTAGTAGACAACTTAGGAAGTTATAATTGTTATCTTAATTCTTAAATATTTTCCTATTTATCTTTATAATTATTTCTTTTTCAGTTGAGATTGCTAGTTCAATAAATATGTCTATGTTATTTCACTAGACAAGCTTGTTATGAATATTGATATTGATAATTCATCATTGAGTTTTATCAACTAATGCTGAATCTCATTTGGTTTACAGGTGGATTCCCATGTGAAATCATTAGATTTTTTTGTTTTATTCCACATCCTACATTAGTAATGTTGAGTATTGTAAGCACAAGAAACAAAGATATCAAGGATCATACTTGTATCCTGAAGTTGTATGCACTAAAACTATCCTTGACTTGTGCTCAATAATAGGCCTCAACTGTCTCCTCTCTGCCTCCAACAATAAGTGACGATGAAACTGATCCTGAAGCACATAAGAATGTAATTGTTATCTATAATAAATTGCTGGAAAAAAGGATTCCTTCAGAAAAAATCATAACAACAAACAGCAACTCACTTCTGAATGATTATAAGGAACAACAGCTTGTCAAATATTCATACTAAATATAAGAAAAGAAATTATCATAAACTTTCTTTTTTCAGACCTTTGTGAAACCAGGACTTGCAATGACAGCACATCGAACAATGCTGAAGTCAACATGTTTTATGAAAGCCTAAGACATGGATCAAAATCAATGACTGTTGTTAAACAAACACTTTACATCTAATACGAATTATAAAAGAGATGCATTTTAAGTAATTTCAGAAGTAGAATAGAGCTATGTTAACACAAGTCCAATCAAGCAACAGTGATTTAATAAGTCATATAGAACTCACCTGTAAAACATGCTCAAAGAATTTATTCAATGCCTGCAAAAGATGTAAACAAAGAGAGTACAAGCATACATTAGCAAGCACAGCTCACTAAGCACATTAATCTGACCAAAAGATTTTGGAAAAAGTCTCCAACAGCAGCTCAAATATACATAATTTGATTCATTATCCCCATAAAGAAAAAATAAAGAAATAAGGGAAGCATACCGACTCATAACCAGCAATCGCAGGCCCATGTTTTCGAGGTATTGATGTTTCTATCCGTGAACGAGTGGTGGTCATGCTATTACATAATAGCAGCAGCAATATCAGTAAATTCACAAATAATGACATGAAAAACTAACTAATTATAGTAAGTCTCATTTGCAGACATAAGCCACATTTATCAACAAATTCCCAGTACATGGCTCTTCTTGACAAAACAGCATTCCCAAATTTCACTGAAGACCGTGTAACCAACTGTGCCCAATATCTCAGTTTTAGGGAAATCCCAAATACATTGATTCAGATATAAGCCATTTCATTAACAGTTTCATATCTCATCCCAGCAATTTTCTCTGCTAATTCTCTTCTTTCAAGCTCACAGGATACAATTCCCAAATAGAGTGTTTATCATGACATCATGAACCAAAAATCACTCCCACACAAATGAAAAAACATGCTTGACAAATATAATTGATTCCATCTAATCAATTCATACTACCTGACCATTTCTCGTAGCAGTTCTTAGCAGTTAGAACAAACATAAAAACTAAATTTGAAGTCACACAAATTGATCAATACCATATATTACTAGAAATGTTGCCACTTATCAAAAAGAACCAGAATGTTCATTGTGCAACACTTTCAACTTCCATCAAGTGTAAATCTTACGTCCATAATTTAAGGTACACTTATTCACCATTGGCCTGGTGTTAGCTCTTTAAATAGTCTTAGAAGCATCTAAAAGGTTGAGTTGGAGTGGAAATAGGGTCCAACTTCTGACAGCCTGCTTAGGTCAGCAGAATGTACTCTTCTCTCTTGACAAGACCAGTAAACAACTAAACTTTCTGCCATTAGAATCTGAACCTTCACTTCAAAGAAAGAAAAATCTAAACTTTCTGCACCTAGAATCCAAACCTTCATTATTTAGTTTCAATTTCTTGATGTCAACAATTACCATGTGTGAATTTCTCATACACAGTTATAACTGGTACAGACCTTCAAAATAACCAGGCCACAAAATGCATCTAACTATATTTCCAAGCAAAAGATGAGAAGACTCATCAGCAATGATGACATTTGTACCTTTTACCAACAAGAAGGATGTGTGCCAATCCTTCTTGCATCAAAACCACAGAAAGATCTGCACTTGCTGCAGGATCTGAAATTACAGAAAGGATTAGCATTAGTTAGCCACAAATCACACTTTTTAGTTATATTTGCCATTTTAAATTAATAATCTTGAGCAAAACAAGAATTCTGTTGCACAATAGGGCTAGAAAAACATTCTTTATAACAAAATTTGGGGACAATCTCCATGGATTCCCTGCTATATACAGCTAGATCTTAATATTCAAGTAGACAAATTTGACATTCTAACAGGAATAAAGGCTTTCAATTGGTCTATTGAACAAGAACTTCAGAATTGATTGATTATGGCTGGCATGCTTCAAATCTAAATCTGAGGTACAATTGTGATAATAATTGTATAGCAACAGTAGACTTTTCAACAACAACAGTTCAGGTTTACTGCCAAATTCTCAAAATAACCATGGTAATGCCAGGTAGTTAGGCCAAAAAGTGCCAACTAATCAACAATAACAAACTCCAGAGAAAAATATCTGACATGAAAGTCCATTATAACAATTGTAGCTGCATACCAGAGGCCTGATTTAGTATATCCAACGCCAATGAGTCCCAGATTTCCTAAAGTCCATCGCAATTCAAAAGCCACAAGCCAATCAGCAAATCACTAGGTGCATATCTTGATAATTGACATCATAACATTAAACTCTACAAATGGGAATTGTTTCCCATTAAAAAGCCTCATAATATATTTTCCATCTAAAAAATGAAAAAGAATGAACAATTGAGTCTCATGTGCAAAAGATTGCATCCAAGTCTGAGACTTCATACTCCACATCCATCATTACTCTACATATAGCATAAAAGCAGCCAAAAAGGTGAAAATCCATTTCAGAAAACATTTCTGGCAGTAAGTACCACAGAAATAGAAAAGATGCAATAGGCAAAATCAATAGAAGTCTATGGAAGATTGGGTAGTAAATATATAATGCATTCACATGAACTTAGATTTATCACGTTTTCTTCATTGATGGAAAATTGTCAAAAAGCAAACAAACCCTTTACAACTACTACTGTACAAGAAAGCATCAAAAACAGAGAAATAAACATAGACTCTAACAAGGCTTCAAATATGAAAAACCCCTAAAATGAGTCAGTTGTCTTTCTTGAACTGGTTATTGGATAACCAACTTCAAAAAGCTAGGATTTAACAATTTTTCAATCACTCTTGAGATAAGTGTTAAGGTCCCTGACAATAAGTGGGACTGGTAATTCTTAAGTCTAAACAAATGAGGGGAAAAAACGAAAGGAAAAAGAACTGGTCTTAGCTGTTACCACAAAGCCACCATCATTACTAGCAGATCACCATCCCTGATGAGACACAAGCATTACTATTTGGAGCCCATTGCTTAATTTGGCTACCACAGCCAAGAAGGCAAGGGAATGGAGGAGAAGAGTTGATAACAGTTTTCAAATTCTCGCACGCATCAGGGACATTTAACTCAGAGTGCTGCTACAATATTCATAGTGCTGCTATAATCTGGATATCTTAGCCAAAAAAACAGACTTTTAGAACCTTTCAGGGACATATACAAGCACTTCTAAAGAGCATATAAATTTACAATGACAGACTTGGAGCCCCATTCCAAAGCCGAAGGTCCTAAAATTGGAGATCCATACATGGATGAAGGAAGACACAAAGGAATGTTGGGGAACACAACAAAGCTAATGTTCCTAAAGATTTGAAGAAAAACAAATTGAATCACACCTTTCTTAAAACAAAAGGTCGATGCAGCTCAAGTTCTAAAGTATGAAATGCTCCAATCTGCAATACAACAGTGGTAAGGTCAAGACAAGGCCAAGATCATCCAATCTTGAAACTGAAAATCAAAGAAAATATTCAACTTGCCTTCACATACTCATTCTCTAAAATGTTCTTTCCACGTATTCGCAACACTGACCCTTCTTTATCATATTCAGTGGCCTGTACAAGAAAGAAAAATAAAAGGAGAATAATCAAACATAAAGACTACCTTCTAACCAATTCTGAAAGATTAAAATAATGTTGTCCATCATACCTCAACTTTGACTTCCAACTTAAGCTTCACACGTTCCGCATCTCTTCCGCCAGAGGCCATCTCTCTTAAAACTTTCCTATTGTGCAGCAAAAGAGAACCAACCCCTCTCAATTTAAAAAAGTTCTCATGAAGGTCACCACTACCCTACATCTCTCTCTTTGTATGTGGAACAGGAGTTTTAATGGGAAATCTAAAACTAGCAATATAGACCATTAACGGAAATAGACAAGAAGAAACCAGAAAATTTCCGTTTTTTTCTTTTTATTTGTTTGTCAAAAAAAGGGGGGGGGGGGGGAACGACAAAAGCAAGAAAAGAAAAACCTGACAGTAACAGCCATGACGGTATCTCCAGGAGCTATCAAATTGTAAGCAAACCATAGATCATCCGAATCAATTGGTGTCATCTACAAACACAGAAACCAAGCACTCACAGAGCAATTCTAACAAATAAAATAATTATTTTTGAAAAAGAAAAAGAAAAAGAAAACTGAAACAAAAATAAAAGAGATTGAACGCTTTGCACCTTTACGCTACCAGGGCCTTCCGGCAACAAGTCTTTTTTTATGATCTTCATTGGATGGTTCTTGCAAAGCGAGCGAAAAATAGTCTGCGCCCGGGTCCCTCTAATTCTGATTTCCAGACTCTCTTGTGCCGGCACTAATGAGGGCTTGTTTGGCACCTAAAATCCGACCTGAAGAAGGAAATCTTTTTTTTTTTTTTCTAATCGGAAGAATCGGGCGGTGTAATTTAGTAGATGCTATAAAAATTGTAATATTTTTATTTCTATAAATTTTCGTCGATGGCATTAATACTGTGATTTCATAACATTTTGATTGGCAAAGACATATTGTTTTGTATATTGTTTATTTTAACACCGATGATATATACCAATCTTAATAATTTTAAATTTTTTTATATTAAAAATTTTAAAAATTTGTCTTTATTATATTTTAAAATTAATATTAAATTTATATTAACAAAATTTAATATTATTTATTAAATTTATTTATTTATATTTTATTTAAAAAATATAAAAATATATTATTAAAAAATTAAAAAAAATTATAAATTAATTTAAATGAACTTTATTTTTAAAATTAATTAAATTATTTTATTATTATTATTTTAAATATTTTTTTATTTTAAGAAAAAAATAAATATTAAAATATTTTTTTATTTAAAAAAATTTAAAATTAATTTTTTATGAAAAATTTTTTTTTTTTTTTTTAAAATTTTTATTTTATTATAATTAAATTTATATTAATTATTTTATAAAATTTTATTTTATAATTAAATTTTTATAATTACAAAATATTATAATATTTTTAAATTATAAATTTATTTTAAAATGAGATTTTTTTTAATTTTAATAATATATAATTATATTAATATTAAATTAATATAATTTATTAGTTTATAATATTTATTAATAAATATATTTTTTATTTAAATAAAAAAATTAAAATAAATTTAAATTATATTATTTTTAAAAATTAAAAATAAATTTTTATAAAAACAAAATAAAATTAAAAAAAAACTCTTAATTATGTTATTAGATTTATAAAAATAGATTATACAATTTATAATATAACTTATAAAAATTATAAAAAAATTAATTAAAAAAATAAATTAATTAATATTAATAAAAAAAATAATAAATATTAATTATTAAGAAAAATTGATTAGATAAAATTTAATAAAAAAGATAAAAAAAATAATTTAAATTAAGTATATTTTTAATTTTATAATATAAAAAAAGTAATTAAATGTATTAAAATATTAATTTTATTAAAATATTATTAAAAATTATAAATTAAATATTAATTTAATATTAAATATTATACATTATAGGATATTATTAAAAAAAATTTAAAATTAACTAGAAACCTATACATGAGTATTTTATAAATTTTTTTTCAATTTTTATAATTATATTATATATATGTATTAAATAGGTATCATTTACATGTTTATCATATTTATTAAGAAATATTTTTATTTAAATGAAAAATTAAAAAAATTAAATTACAAGTATTTCAAAAAAACAAAAAAAAAGAAAAATTTTTTTCTTTTTATAAAAATAAAGAGAGGAAAACTAAAAAGAAAACTTAGATTATGAGAAAAAAAAAAAGTGAATTTAGAATTTCTTTTCTCTTTATAAAAAAAAAAACAAAGAGAAATTTAAATTTTTCTTTTAAAATTTTTTTTAACTTTTCTTAAATATTAATATTTATATTATATAAATTTTAAATATATGTAAAAAAATATTTAATATAAATTTAGTAAATTTTAATATATATTATATTATAATTAAATAAAATTAAATAAATTATATGTATATTAAAATTTTAATTTTATTAAAATAATAAAAAATTTATAAATTTATTATTAAATTAATATTAAATATAGATATTATAAGAATTATTTAAAAAAATTTAAATTTAAACCAAATATTTAAATATTTTTAAAATTAATCCTATAACGTCACATAAATATTTAATTGACTTTTTTTTTTTCATTATTTTATATGTACAACTAATATTAGACATGTATAATATATTTATTTACTATATTTTTTCATTTTAAAAACAAAAAAAAATTAGAATTATCTTTTAATTTTTTAATTTTTTTAATTATAAATATTTGTATTTTGTGATTTTTAAATATATATATACATATTATCATAAATTATAATATATATTAAATTATAATAGAATAATTTAAGTAAATCAAATATTTGTTAAAATTTTAATTTTATTAGAATACTAGTAAATTTATAAATTTGATTGAATGATTAATTACATTTTCAATCAAATATTTTAATTATTTTTAAAATTAAGTAAATATTAATATGTAAACATTTATCATTTTTTTACTAATTTTTCTTACTTTCAATAATATATACTTAGATATAGTTATATACTAATGTAAAGGGTTTTATAACAAATGTATTAATATTCACAAAATTTAAAGTATTATTTTATTAAATTTCTAAATTAATAAAAAATATTATTATATTAAGTAAAATAATTATAATATATAAGATTTAATTTTTTTATATTTTATATTTTTTATTTTAATATTTAAATTTTTTTAATGATTAATTTATAATTTTTTCTTAAGATATAAAATAATAAGAGGGCTGGAGTTAAAACTATTAAATGAACTAAATCCAAATACTAAAGGATTGTCACTTTGTGTGTTTGATTTTTTTGGGAAACAATAGTGCTCCACTTACATAGGGTTATTATTGTTATTATTATTTTTTAAAGCTTCTACTAACAAGGGACTAAACTGAACCAATAAAATGACTAGTTCATGGTTATCTATTATTTAGTATAACCAACTTTTATGATGTTCTATGCAAAAGGAATTGTCCAAAAATACAATTATTAAGTAGAAACAAAATTGTTAGTGAATTTGTTGATCACAAAATCAAACACTTTTTTTTTTTTTAATAAATTGAAAAGATAAATAAAGAAATACATTGATTGACCCTAAATCACAATATGAGGGAAACTAGCATGAAATGAAAACAATAAAACTTTGTTCAATTCTCACTTCTTTATTAACTTTTAAACTTTTTTTTTTTTTTGAACATATTCAACTACAGTAGAATTTATTACCTTCTTGATGACTTGCCTATACACTTTTGAAGACCTTAGAATCTCTTAACAAAACAACTATAAATATCTTATTTTACTCTTAGAAATCTAGGAATTGGTAAAGCTATGATAATCATTTTGTTAAAAACATCATCAAAAATAGCTCTAGTCATGGATGTGTATACATATCCTATAATTTCAATAAATTGATTATAAAATGCAAGAGAAGATACTTTAAAAGCCTCTAGGTGAATTTACATTTTGATAACTAGCAAAAAAACACAACAAAAAGGAATATTCATCTAAACGTTGATCAATTTGTTCATTTTACTTTTTCAACACAATAACATGGTAGTGGGAGAAGTATATTAGTGAATTATTCACCAACCAAAATCTACACTTCCATATTGGTGACTACTTAATCAACTAAGCTTACAAACTATATATCTTAAAACATTGATAAAACAATCTATCTCCTCAGCCAAGAGCACCCCAAACTTACAACAAAAAAGCAAAATTTTGTTGTAAAAGCCAAATAATTTTGTAACAAACAAGGACGCCTTATGTGTAATCCATAACCCATAGTAGCCTTACATAAAATAATCAAAGCCCCAAGACATAACAATACCTAAAACCATATACAAAATTCAATAACTAACCAAAATGTAGTAAGAAACCCATTTCTCTTTCCTTACCCAAACTAAAACCAGCAAAAGGGCACACAACCTAGCCAAGCGAATCCCAAATACTAAAATCAACTCTAGTAAACACCTTATAACCACAACTAGCAACAAAGTAGTTGTCACCAATACTTGTCAAGAAACCTGAAGGCATAGTCCCCTAGCAAACAATAGGTTATAGCCCAAAACTAGAATGTATAAACCTTAAAAACTCTCATACAAGGTCCTTTGCAAGAAAACATCAACAACATAACCTTTTAACAGTTACAATATATTATTTGGAACTTCATGACTCAAGCATCAAGCAATTGCCTTGCTAAAGCCTAAATGCTTGACCTTCTTCTCACTCACTTTCTTTCTATGGGAGTAGTATATCAAATCCACATGCATGAATAACTTGTACTTTATTAAATTATGTGAGATCATGTTCCAAATGTACTTCACATTACAATTACTTAAATTGATTGTTCAATCTAAAAACTCTTAAAACTAGATGTAAGAGTATTTGGATTAAAAAGACTAAACAGATATTGTCTTCTTAGATTGTTATTTGCTTGATAAAACACTTTCAATTTTTTTTGGCTCTATTGTAAGAATATTAATTACTTTTATGACTTCGATACTAATAAGACCACTTATTTGAAAAAACTTATTAAGCTCAATATTTTTTTTAATTATTTCTTGCTCACTTTTTTTAGCAAGTGTTTATGTATTAGTTAAAAGTATTAAATTAAGATCTCATCCTATATAAATTCATAAAAGTTAATGGATATATTATGAAAATTAGAAACAATGTTCACTAGTTATGCAACTTGTGCGTCTTGCATTTGCTTATCTTTTGGTGTCTTCCTTTTTAAATAGTTGGAAGCATGTTGATTTAAAGTTGTTTGACTCACATAGCGATTGTCACCCCCAACTTCATCATTGTTATTTAGATTAATCACTTCATTTGTGATATGTTTTTGCATATTCTCTATAACATCATTTAAAGTCTACATTTTTCCAATGGTTTTGTCTTTTCCTACTAATTCTCCATTCTCATCATACAAAGGGAAAGTTGCATTTAATAATCCTTTATCATGCTTATAGCTTTATTATCATGTCTAAAAATTAAGAAATCATTATTCGAAAAATAAGTTAATAAAAAATTTTAGTCAAACTTTATATGTAAAGATGAAATAAATTACTTTGTAGTATTCATCATAGACATTTTTACTACATACGATCTTTTTAACTACTTCATCTAACCAAATCTAGAGCTATTCAACTTTCACTATGTGTTTTATACTTCAACTTTAAAGTTTTTTACTTAGAATAAATGTATGGATTAACCTTCAATCCAAACATGAGTACATTTTCATTCATCAATTCTTCCACTTGAAGTACCCATTTTTCCAACCACATTTTTTCTTCAATTTAAGATCTACAACCACTTCTTATAAAATTTCTATCAAGATGCAATCTTCCTTTGCACTTTATTGTCTTTTGTTTTTGCTTTTACTATGAGTAATTTGACTAATTTCTACAAAATCTATCCTAAATAATGTTGTAAAATGTTAAAAATAGTAATATTTAGAAAATAACATATTTTATATCTAAGTGAAAAATGAGAATATTTATCAAATAAAATTTGCAAGAAAATCCTTAAATTTATAAAAGAATAATAATTATCACTACAAAAAGGTTCAGATTCATAAAAACAATAACATAAAGAACATAATAATGTCCAATTACATAAAATTAAAAATAAAATGTCAAGTATGTTAAGCCCTCTAATTGTTAAACATAAAATTAAAAATAAAACGTCATGTATTCCCTTTAATTATTAAACATTTTCTATGCTAATTCATTCTAAAGGTTAGTCCAATAATTAGAAGTTTGAACGACTCTTATATACTCAATGACTTTTGCATTATCGTCTCCATTATCTTTATCATTATGATACTCTTCCATAGAGTCCGTGGACATTAATTTTCTTATTGAGTTATGTAAAAGAAAACATATCATAAAAATACAATCTTAGATTCAAATGGGATAAAATGAGAGACTTCAAAGAATTATCCATTGTCCTTTAATCAAACCAAAATCACCTTTTTACTGTATTTCTAGTCTCAAAATGCTTTATATTAAAATACTCCTTTATAGTTTGTGGTAAATATCACCTCCCCATTTATTGAGGTGATATGAGTGAAGCAAAAAGTCATCATCATTGGTTTATCTAACATTAACCAAACAATAACAATCTCAGCATATTTAGTACAAATCAGTGTCAATATAATGTATCCATAAATTGAAGTTCATAATTTTGTTTTAGGCTTCAACTAATTATAAGTTACCTTATGTAACTTTTAAACCATCATGTCTAAAAATGACATCTTGAAGGACACGACTATCATGTGTTAACCCCTCTTATCCATATAAAACATGTATAAATTGCAGGTTAAGTGAACAAACACCCAACATATTCATTGCAAAATTTGCTTTTGTTGTTTGATTTTTTGGACCATTTTTAAAAGCTACACATATTGATAAAAGTGTCATTTAAAACTCCTAAGCAATTTTACTTAAAAAAAATGAAATAAGAAGATTTATTAAGAAAAATTAAGAAAAAAAATTACTAACCATGAAATAATATATGTATATCTTAAAATATTTTCACCTTTTATTTATACAATCTTCAACTACTAATGTAATTTTGAGACAACTTTTAGATAAAAATTGAATTACCTATTCACAATTTTTTCCACTCATAACAAAGTAATTATAGGCTGATTTATTTTTCTTACGATGAGATAATATGTATAAAAATATTGCTACAATTTCCTTTAATGACTTGTTTCTAGTTTATCTTAAACTCTTGATATATCTTAGCATTTCACAAAGTACACGAAATGTATATTTGTTCATATGAAGTTCATTCTTACATGTCATTTCACTCTCTCTTATTAATGAGTTTAAGTTTGCTAGACTAAACTCTCCTTTATTCTTTTTTCTCTTAGTCAACTAACCTTCATTATATATTGAAACGTTTATAAAATACCAATTCATAGGCATCATTAAAACATTATACAAGTTAGAAGTATTTGTCTCCTTGTTAATACAAGGAATTATTCTATAAATTACATAGGTCATGACAATAAAGAAAACTCGTTTTGCACTTAAGTTTATATATTAAAAATTAAAAAATAAAAAAAGAAGGCACGTCCTATAGATCTATGGAAAAGAAGTTAGTATACTAACTATCTGTCACATTTGAAAGGTCCTAAATTGCAAAAGGGTAAAAGTTAATTGTCTTACTTGAATTACACAACATATGGATCAAACTAGCAATGGAACGAGATGATATTGTTCAGAGGCCAACAAATTTCCAATGTATGTATAATACTACAATGAAGAAAACTAAATTACAAGATCTAAGGCAATTGAGATAACTAATTTGCAAAAGTTGACTAAATTTAGAAATAATTATTTATGGGTGAAAGCAAACTTAAATACCAAGACATCTATAGAAAGATAAATCAAGGTATACATGACAAACTTTAAGAGCATTTTGACATAAAGCACATGACACGGTCATGGTTGACTAAAACATAACAAATAAGGAGATGCTCACATGAACAACCAACCACATAAATGGGAAGATGGATAAGCTAAAGATTTCTAGGCAAAACAATTTTTTCCTAATTCAAAGCAAGCCACAAATTCAAGTACATATAATAATTCCTATGGATTTCCATATCAAATTTCTCAAAATTAATTATGATAGGTAAAAAAAAAAAAAATTTTACAATTATAGTACCCTATTCTTTAGTCTCTTTTTGATAAGAGAAAAAGGGATATTAAGCTAATTCATGTAAAAAGAGGTCTACACAAAAATGAGAAAACCAATCACATAGAAAAGTAGCTTTTCAAGTCAAAGAAAGATGATAAGCATTGCATGTGCATATTGCAAAATGAAGATAACAATTGCATGGTTGGATAGAAATATTTAACATTATAGATTAAGAGATCAAACCATTTGTATAAGTTGCTCAACGATTGACTAGCTTTAGATGCTTTCATTTGTTGTAATCCTGAGGAAGAAATTGAGACAAAAAAAAATGAACATTATAGGTAAAAAAAAAAAAGCAAGATTAAAATCTAGAAGAATTATAAGGCTTCATCATTTGGTCATGTGTATAAAGCAAAGTTGAAGGTAGGAAAAAATCAACAAAGAGAAAGAACAATTAATGGCCATTGATAAAAGGTGAGGCGACCATGATACATTTTGGTAGGCAAATCCAAGTTGTTTATAATGATAATTTTTTTTTGGGAGTGACCCATATAGTTTAAAAAGGACCACTTGTTTGCTAGGCACCAATCTACGGAATGAATTCTTTTCCATTAACAGTCAAACAAAACCAAGACTAGGCTTCTTTCTAGAAAAAATCTTAAGAGAGCACCCTACATTAATTTGTTACATTCTAAAATTTTATCTCAAAGTTATTTATCTCAACATTTTAATCTATGCAATTAAATTAAGAAGTACATCAGCTGCTAAACTATTGGAACTAAATCCTTAAATATTTATCATGTATTATGCAAGATTGTTGAAATCTAACAGGAGATTTTCTTGGTTAGTCATCTCGAGGTAAGCTTAACCAACATAGTTTATCTATAGAATGAAATTAATATAAAAAAGATGGAAGGAAGGAGTAGAAATTTATCAAATCAAAAGAATGCCAAAAATGAAAATACCAAAAAGAGAATAAAGAGGAAAAAAAATTCAATTGGAAGGCAGAAGAAAAATCAACAAGGTGAAAATAACAATCAATCATTAGTCAAAAATTGAATGATGAGAAATTTTGGTTATGAAGTTGAAAAATACTAACTGAATGTACCCATTGCCGTTTGAGCATGAAATCTTTGTTAGAATGACCCATATATGAGCAAATAATGATTGTGAAAAAATTAAGTAAAATCTAAAAAAATCAATAAAAAATAATGGAGCTCCGATTAATCTCCTAGAAGCAGAGGTTGAATCATTTTTAAGCTGTAGCACTGGTTAGGGCTCACAATGGAAACTCATATCATGCTATCCGTCAACGCTTGCGGCGGAAACAATATCTAAGCCAATGACACTTAAACGATCAGAGACTCTTAACAACAAAGACCTCACTCATACAAGTGATTATGCTACGCCAAGCACTTGAAATTGACGGAATCCTCACCTCCCTTGCTTTGAGTGAGCTAGGATCAGAAGTTTCTATTGGTTCTTGGAATCTCGATGAGCTTTCTAAAACAACAAAAGAGTGGGTGAGTAATAACTCAAAGTGAATGGAAAAAAATTTAGAATTATTCAAAAATTGCCATGAGTATTAAAAAGAAAAAAAATCGTTCATCAATCATAGAAAAAAGAAAAGAATAAAAGAAAAAAATTTTCATATTTTAACAAATATATTATAATTTTTAAAAAATAACAATACGGGTGATTTTAAATTTTTTATAATAAATTTATCTTATTATTAATTTATTTAAATAAAAATTATTATATTTTATAACATGATAAGTTAATATAAAAATTTAATGATATAATATAATATAAAATATATTATTTAATATTTAATTTAAAATTAAAAAATAAAAATATAATTATATAAAAAATTAAAAAAAAAAACATAAAAATACTATCTCTTATTTTTCTCTCATTTTCTCGCTTCTTCATTCTCTCTCTCTCTCTTCTCCTTCTTCCACTCTCCCTTAATCAACGATGAAATGCTGATTTTCTCACCGCCAATACCCATAGTCAGGACTTTGGCTTTGAAGAAGACGAAGCCGATGAAGAAAAGAAACAAAAAAAAAAAAAGAGAAAATGGGATCGATGATGTTGAGAGTAAGAGTGAGAACTATGTAATTAATGTCGTTGCTCAAGAAAAGGAAGTCCAATTCATTGTTAGAGAATACTATACCTCCTTGTCTTTGCAATTGATCATCTGTGGTGCTGCGTCTTGTTTTCCCTTTGCCCCTCAATTTATTTTTATTCAATTGCAGGAGATATTAATTTATTGTCTTTCCGTTTTATTATTTTTATCTTTTTAATAAAATTAAAATTCTTAAGCTTTTTTTTTTTTTTTTGTCTTATTAACTTAGAAAAAGTAAACAACTTATGCTCTTTGTTTACACCTTGTTTAAAATTATTCAGGTAGAGGGACAGAGGAAGAAGGAGAAGAGTAGACCCGAGCATAAGGACAAAAGGCAATTGCAGTAAACATTAGCCTTTTTTTTTTTTTTTTTTTTAAATATAATTTTTATGTTTTTAATAAAATTAAAATTCTTATGCTTTGTTTTTTTTTTTCTCTTATTAGCTTAGACAAATTTCCAACTTTCATAAGACTTGTACATCAACTGGGCATTTGGAGGTGAAACGTATTAAGGCTTGTGGTTTCAATGGGGCCCATGGGTTTTGTGGAAGGAGGCAGTTAATTTGAGTTTTCTATAAGAGGAGCCCCCAATTTGTCCGTATGTGGGTTCGGGAGGCAAGAAAAGATGACTGGCATTTTAGGACAATTTATGTGAAACCAAATCGAAATATAAGATGGCAGCTGTTTGAGAAATTAAAATTATTGCAACCTTTTATTTCCTTGGATGATAGCTGGTGATTTCAAGGCTATAGCCAGCCTTGGGAAGAAAGTAGAGGTGCAGCGATTCGAATTCATGATTTTGAAAATTGAATTAAATTAATTTATTAGATTAATAAAATTAAAAATTAAATTATAATTTAATTTAATTTATGATAAAAATTATTAATTTTAAAAATTAATAATTAAATCAATAAATTAATTAGTTAAATTATCAATTAGTAAATCAATTACAATTTTTTTATTTAATTAATTAAAAAAATTTATAATAAATTTTAAAAATAAATTTTTATATTTTAATTTTTTTAAAAATAAAAATTATATTATTAAATTTTTTTATATACTAAATATTAATTGTATTGATTTAATTTTAATTAAATTAATCAAACTATAAATTACTAAATTCTTTAATTTAATAATCAAATGCATTCTTAAAACCTTACTCAAATTAGGTGCTAGCCTTCCTTTTGCAAATTGGATCAATGAACCCCATTGGTTGATATTGGGATTGAAGACCCTCGGTTTACATGGGCTCGAGGGACTTTGGAGCGCAATTAAGTTATTGTAAATTGGACTAAGCCCTTTCCAAAATTGATTAATAACATATATGGCCTGAGGTTTGTGTTTCTCATTTGCCGAAGATCCAATTAGACCATAGCTACTAGAAGGAAATGATACTCAAATTGTTCTTATTCCTAAAGTGAAGACACCTTAAAGTCTTGCTGATCTAAGGTCAATTAGCCTATGCAATTTTTACTGTAAGGTCTTCAGAAAAATCACTGTGGAAAGATTGAATCCATTCCTCTCATTTAAGGCAGCTTCCACTCAATCAAGCTTTGTCCCAAGAAGACAAATCTCATATAATGTAGTCATCTTATGAGAGGTTATACATTCGCTTAAGGGGCATTGAGGAAAGAAAAAGGATTGGTACTCAAACTGAGTGTGAAAAGAAGCCTAAGACAGAACGAGTTGGGCATTTATTAGGAAAGCTTCGATAGATGTGGGTATTCTTGCCAGTCTTTTGGGTCTCATTATGGACTGTATAACTTCTACTTTGGTGAGTATTCTATGGAATGACTCACCTCTTAAAAAATTTCAGCCAACATATGAGATAAGGCAAGAGGACTCCTTGTCACCATGCATCTTTATCCTTTGTATAGAGCGATTATCTCAGGTTATTGATCAGTCCGTTTGACAAGGAAGTGACATCCTATTTCACTCTCTAAATCAGGACCCCAACTTTCGCACTAACTTTTTGTTGATGATGTTGTCCTTTTTGCTAGAGCCACTATTAAGTAGATTAAGGGAATCAAAGGTTGCATTGATTAGTTTTGTGAAATCTCTAGGCAGCGAGTAATCCTTTGTAGGTCAAGGATATTTGTCTCATAGAATGTATCGAAGTTGACAGCAAAAAGAATTAGCCAGTAGGCTCAGATTCTTTAGACCTCGAATTTGGGAGTGTACTTTAGTATGATGATTATGTATTTATAGTTACGGATGCTACCTATTAAAACGTTGTGGGTAAGGTATAGATTAGTCTAGTGGGGTGGAAAGCCAAACAACTCTCCTTTGCTGGCAGACTCACACTTCTAAAATCGATTTTTGCAGCTATCCTAATATATGCTATGCAAACATGGGCACTTCCAGCCATGATCTGCTCCAAGATTATAAGCTCCATCAAGGATTCTTACGGGGAAATATGAAGTCAACAAGAGAATGTCACATGGTTAAATGGGACTTTTGTGCTAACAAAAGGTGTCAGGTGGCCTAGGTGTACAAAAAATGGGAAGAACCCAGCATGCCATGATGGCTAAGCTCGGATGACTCCTTGTGGCTAAACAACAATTCCTATAGGTAGTCTTTGTTTGTGGTCAATGTTGGAACGATGGTGCTGACGAGTTTCATATTGGGTATAAAAGGCAGCATCACATACTTGGAGAGGGCTATGGAGACTTCAATAGAGGGTAAAAAATGAGAAGCTACATTTTGGACTAACCCATGAATTACTCTAAATTCCATTCCACGAAATAGCAACTTAAGGAGGAATTTTATTGGAACCACCAGGCAAGTTGGTGTCAGGAGAATTAGAATGAAAAGCTTTCACCCACAGCACTTGGTAAACTAGCAACTTACTAGCTAATAGAACGGGTGGAACAAGGATGTTGTAGGAGCTGGAAACTCACTTCGAATGGCAAATTCTTAACCAAAACAACCTATTTTGAATTAGGAAGGACTTATGTTAGGAAAATGCTTCAAGATTGAAAGATGTCCACGTGCAATTTTCTGTTTTGTTGTCATATTATTTAGGAAGTAGTTAGATTGTTTAATTCTATTTTATCTGTAGGATTATATTTTTAATGATTAGTTATCTTTTTACGTTTAATTATAATGTTTTCTAAGGAAAATAAAAGTCCCTAGATTTGCAGTTCTAGACTTTTCCTTTTCTTGTTCCTTTTTTTGTCAAAAATTACCAACAATTGGTATCAAAGCTCTCTTCTTATGGGATGTGTGTCTGAGTTTTTGAAAACTTCATGGAAGCTGAAGCCAGTTTCTCCTCAATTGCTCTGCCAGTGTTCAAAGGAGAAAACTATCAGATTTGGGTAGTTCATATGGAGGCATACCTAGATGCTTTGGATTGTTGGGAAGCAGTGGAAAAAGACTATGATGTTCCTGCATTTCCAGAAAATCCCACCATGGCACAGATCAAAATGCATAAGGTGAAGAAGATGAAGAAGTTGAAGGCCAAAGCATGCTTGTTTGTTGCGGTTTTGTCAATGATCTTCACAAGAATAATGCCCCATACGACAACCAAGTTTATATGGGATCATCTTAAGGAAGAATATGTAGGAGACAAAAGGATCATAGGAATGCAAGTTTTAAATTTGATAAGGGATTTTGAGTTACAAAAGATGAAGGAATCTGAAACAATCAAAGAGTATTCAGATAGGCTTCTTGAAATTGCAAACAAAGTTAGACTGCTCGAGTTTGAATTTAATGATTCAAGGATTGTTGAGAAAATCCTTGTCATAGTACCTGAGAGGTATAAAGCAATAGTTATAACCTTGGAAAATACCAAGGATCTGTCAAAAATTTCCTTGGTAGAATTACTTAATTCTTTGCAAGCATAAGAGCAGAGAAGACATATGAGGCAAGATGTCAACATTGAAGGAGCCTTGTTTGCGAAACATCATGGAGCTGACAAAAACAAAAGGATAAAGAAGAAAGGCCAAGAGGAAAATTCTTTTGTTCTTACTTTGAGTAACAACAAAGGCAAAAAAGGAAGCTTCAAGGGTAAATACCCTCATTGCCATAATTATGGAAAGGTAGGTCACCCTCCATTCAGATGTTGGAGGAGACTTGATGCAAAATGTTCTAAATACAATCAAATGGGACATGAAGCAATAATTTGCAAAGGAAAAGTTAAACAATATGAGGTTGAAGCCTAAGTTACAGAATAAGAGGATGAAGATCAACTTTTTATGTTGTCTTATTTTGTAAGTAGTTATTCGTCTAAAAGTTGGCCAATTGACAGTGGTTGCACCAATCACATGACAAGAAATTTTTCAAAGATTTGAAGCCAACTAACATTACCAAAGTTAGAATTGACAATGGTGATTACATTTTAGTTAATGGAAAGGGGACTATTCCAATAACAAGCTGTTCAGGTACAAAATTAATTCATGATGTTTTTTCTATTCTTGAAATTCAACAAAACTTGTTGAGTGTTGGTCAACTGATTGAAAGAGGCTTTAAAGTTACTTTTGAAGATAAATATTGTCTAATTAGAGATGCAGCCAATCAAGATATTTTTAAAGTTAGGATGAAAGGCAAAAGTTTTGCTTTAAATCCATTGGAGGAGAAGCAAGCAGCCTTCTCAATCAAGAAGAATATCATAGAAGTTTGGCACAAAAGGCTCAAGCATTATCACCACCAAGGGCTGCTGTAATTAAAGTCCAAGATGATGGTAAAAGATCTTCCAAAATTTGAAAATCAAATTTCAAGATGCCAGGCATGTCAATTCGGCAAGCTCAATAGAAAAGCATTTCCAAAGGCAACTGGGAGAGCATCAAGGAAGCTGTAATTAATTCACACAGATGTCTCAAGCCCTTAAAAAACATCTTCTTTAAAAGGTAGTCTTTATTATATTATCTTTATTGATGATCTCACTAGAATGTGCTAGATTTTCTTTTTGAAGTTTAAATCAGAAGTAGCTTAAGTCTTTTGGAAGTTTATGGCAAGAGTTGTGAATAAAAGTGGCTGCAAAATTCAGAATGTGAGATCTGACAATAGGAAGGAGTTTAAGTTGGTTGGTCTCTCTGACAGTGACTGGGGAGGTTCCATTGATGATATGAAGAGTACTTCAGGCTACTGTTTTACTCTTGGATATGGTGTTTTCTCATGGAGCTCGAAGAAGCAAGAAACTATGGCTCAATCTACTACTGAAGTACAATTTATTGCTATGACAACTACTATTAATCAAGCTTTGTGGTTAAGGAAGATTTTAATGGATCTCAATCTAGCGTAGAAAGAAAGCACTGAGATTTTTGTTGACAACTAAGCTGCTATTGCTATTTCTCATAATCCTGTGTTTCATGGAAAAACTAAGCATTTTAATGTCAAGTTATTTTTCTTAAGAGAAGTGTAGAAAAAAGAATTTATGACTCTAGTTTACTGCAAATCTAAAGATTAGTTGGCAAATTTATTTACAAAGTCACTTCCAGTCAATAGGTTTAAGTTTATAAGGTAGAAAGTTGGTGTTTGTAGCTCCTAAAGCAAGAAGGAGTGTTAGAAAAATGCTTCAGGACTGAAACATGTCCATGTGTAGTTTTTTATTTTGTTGTCCTATTATTTGGGAAGTAGTTAGATTGTTTAATCCTATCTTATCTGTAGGATCATATTGTTAATGGTTAGTTATCTTTTTACATTTAAATTGTAATGTTTTTCCAAGAAAATAGAAGTCCCTAGATTTATAGTTCCAAAATTTTCCTTTTCTTATTCCTTTTTCTGTCAAAAATTACCAACAACTCCCAAGACTAATTAGCATGCAAAATATGGTCCTATTTGATAGTTCCTAGTCTTGGGGCGCATCTAGTTAAGCCATAAGTGCTTCCTAACTAATGTTGAGAGGTGGAAACACGGCTTTGGTGTGATAAGTGTTTGTTTTGTATAAAGAGACTTTAACAAGAACGTGTTACATCTTTTGTGAGATTACAAGGAGTCAAGTGGTTAATGAAAAAAAATAGTTTAACCATTAAGAAGAGCCACTTTCTTTAGTCTTTCTGCCTTGAAATGGGTGGTGGAAAGTCACAATTGGAGCTTTAATCATATACCATTATAAGTTTGGGAAACAACATTAGTAGTGGTTGTTTGGTGGATTTGGAAGTGGTAAAATGATAAAGCTCTCTGGGGAAGTAATGGAGTAGGATATTCTACTCTTTTGATTTTAAGCTTGGTAAATGAATATGGAGAATTAAATTTGTATTGAGAGGTGTTAGTGAGAGTGTTAGGGGAAGTCTTTAGTTAGAACGATAGTTTCTTCTTACTAAGGGGTGGATTAAATTAAATACTAATGGGGCATCAAGAGGGAATTTATGTCAAACTTCTATAGTAAGGGTCTTAAGGGATCACTTACGTAATTGCATGGGAGGATTTGTCAATGTGGTAGTTAGCATAATGTTTATTGCTGAACTTTGGGCCATGTTGCAAGGGCTATCTCATGCTTGGTAGGTTGGGCATCTAGAAATCATTCTTTAGTTTTATTCTAAACTAGCCTTGGACTTTATTTATAAGCAATCATTGGCTACTATATACTTGATTACTAAATTGTTGCTTTTAAAAGGTCAATATAGATTTGTTTAAACACATATTTATTTATAAATTGACCTTTTATCTAAATAAAGGAAAAATTACTTTATAACCCATTTTCTTTCTTATTGTTTTCATTTTTACCATTTCCATCAAACCAAAAATAGTGTAAAGGTAAACCTACCAGTCCACAAACGATCATATGGAAAATGGATTCACTATTTGCTTGACCAAATTCTCTTGTTATTCTATTTGTCCACTAACATTTTTGTGTATATTACATCTCCTTTATGACCAAAAATTCAAACCTTATTTGGTTACAAATTGGAAATTAGATTTTAGGTAGAAAATTATGATATGTGGTGGCAAAATAATTTGGCATCAAGTATTAATCTTAATATCTTTATAGGGATGTGGGAATTGAACATGCAGTGCATTCACTAATTTGGGTGGACACAAAAATTATATTGGCAATGCACATTTGTTTGCATCTCGAATAAGTTAAATATTTAAATTTTTTCTATTTTAGTTTCCCTTTAAATGAGGTAGCATAAATGACATACTTGTTCTATGTGAAAAATTAATACAAAAAATTGCTTAAGTAACATAAAATGGTTATATTGGTTGAGTATTATTTATAGTAGTGTCAATCCCAAATAGCCTCTCTCAATATTGTAAATAATGGGGGTTGTAATCCTTAATTTAAAGGTGAGTAAACAAACACTAATAGAGTGACCAAACAAAGAAGTTGTGGTTGTGCACAATGGTCCAAGTCATATCCAATATCTTATTGATTTCTCATATTACTAAAATTTTTTTGTATCCTTTGACCAACAATAAAGTGGAGGTTGATTTAAACTTTAAGGACAAATAAAATTTGTTCTTTTTCCTCATTAGGGGGGTTAATTTGACTACATTGATTAAAAAAAAAAAAAGAGTGATAGTTAATTGCAATCTTATTCTTTCACTAAGGTAGCCCATCTTTTTTTGTGACATCTTAACAAAGTCAAAAACAAAAAAAATTATATTCAAAAGCTTATGGATGAGCGAGGGATGACTCACCTCACGAACTATGATACTATTGTTGCCTTCACTTCCTATTATCAACATCTCTTCTATGCCCAAGATTCATGTATTAAGCAATTAGTCTTGGATTTTATGGATACCTAGGTGACCAATCATATGAACAATTAGTTGTAGAAACCCTTTACAAAGGAAGAAATATTTCAAGAGTTTGATCAAATGCATCCTACAAAAGCTTTTGGCCTTGAAGGTATGCCTACATTGTTTTACCAATCCTTTTGGCATATTATCAGCAATAATGTTGTCTTGTAGGCTCTTAATATTTTAAGTCATTAAAGGTGTTATTCCCATAGCCTTGTATGGGTTATAATTGTTGTCAACTAGGTTTAAGTGTGTAAGAACGTAAAAGCTACATGGAAGGGCAAGACAGTAAATTCGCTGCAAGTAAGCCCTATTAGGGTGTCATGGAGGAGTATATAAAGGCCATTGGAAGACAACAAAATGAGTCGGGCAATTGAGCAAAATGGACAAAAAACCTAGACAACCAGCTGACCAAAGAGAGAAGCCATTGCAAGAGAGAGGAAAATTATATACGGTAGAACAGGGGCTGGACGGGAAAAATAGACACCACCGGCGAGAGAGAAACCCATGAGGAATGACACACCACCGGTACAGCAGCGGTCGGTGAGGAGACCAGAACGTGTGACGGCTTGATCTGGCTGGACGGTGAGAGATCCGGCTGGATGGCGAGGAAACCAGAACATGCGATAGCTTGATCTGGCTGGATGGTGAGAGATCCGGCTGGATGGCGAGGAGACCAGAACATGTGACAGCTTGATCTGGCTGGACGGTGAGAGAGATCCGACTGGACGGTGAGAGAGATTCGGTTGGATGGTGAGACAGATCTGGCTGGACGGTGAGAGAGACCAGAACGTGCGTCGGCATGAGACCAAAAACATGCGTGAGGCGTGAGACTCACAAAGGGTGCAAACCAGAAACGTGCGTGAGACGTGGAACGAAAAACCAGAAATGTGAGGCAAGCCATGAGACAAGGAGACGGGTGAGACCGTGAGACGGTGAAAGCAGGAGCTGTGTGAGACAACATAGAGAAGGAATTCGGCGAAGTATTGGAAAGAACTCAACGTATTTTTAGATTTCTTCAAGAGAGGTTAGAGAGCGTTGCGGTGAATTTCTAAGCGGCAGTGGAGCAGTCTTTCAATTCAACAGAGGTAAGACAAATTAGAAGAAGGGTGGATACAGTAAGTGACACTCTCTGTATTGTACTTACTTAGTATTTGCAATAGTGAAAGGAACAGAGAATTAAGACATCCATTGTAACTGAAATTCTCAAGTATAGTGGATAGTCTTGGTAAGGGAGAGTCCCTACCACCGTGGATGTACGTCACGTTGACGGAACCATGTAAATCTCGTGTGTCCTTAATTTGCTTTACGTTCTGTGTTTTGAATTAAGTTGTGAATGTAGCTAAAGTATTAGTCAGCCCATAACCTAATGAAGGCCTAAATAAGAACATCCGAATTGTCTATTAGGCAAGGTGTCTGAAAGGTGATTTTGGGGACTATTGTGATTAGTAGGTAACAATAGATCTACCTTAGTCGAGTTTGAGAAAGAGTTTGCTTTTAAGAAGAGGTTGAAGTTGTTCACTTACCTGCGAATTGTGAATTGTGGTGATACTGATTCACCCCCCTCTCAATATCACAAACTAGTAGATCCTAGGGAGAAGTCTGGAACTTCAAAAGGGATCCCCTTCAGCTTAAGTAGACACTGTGTGCTTAATCTTGAAGGTATCCTCTATAGAGTTTTGCAAAGATTTTGGCTTATTAGCTTATACAATCCTATTATGAAAATAATAGCAAAAACTAAAGCTAATAAGTTAAATTAATTCTATCACAAAACATCTAAGATACATATAACACTTTTGTTCCTAGGTAACTCATCATGGATTATGCCCTTGTTGCTTTTAAAGTATTTCATTATCTAAAGTACAAGTACCACAACAAGAAGGGGCATATGACACTAAAATTGGACATGAGTAAAGCTTAAGAAAGGGTGGAGTGGGTTTTCTTGGAGAATATAATGCTGAAAATGGATTTAATTTAGAATGGGTACAATTAGTTATGAGATGTGTAACAAGTGTCTCATATTCCTTTATTGTGAATTGCATACCCCAATAAGTTTTCTTTCCAATTAAAGGCCTTTGACAGGGCAACCCACTTTCCCCTTATTTGTTCGTATTATGTGTAGAGGGGTTCTTTTTATTAATGGCTAAGGTGACAAGGGAGAGTTCCATTCATGATGTCCAAATTTGTCGCATGTCTTTAGCAATAACTCACTTATTTTTTATAGAAGATGGTTTGTTCTTTACAACAACTTTAGCTATAGCATGCTAGCAACTCTAGCATATTCTCTCCTATTATGAATAGGCTTCTAAACAAAAAATAAATTTTGATAAAATGAAGCTCTCCTCTATAAAAAATGTATAAACAAAAGTTAAAGATGCAATTTAGATTTATTTAGGAGTAAGGACAATAAAGAGTTATCAAAAATTTTTAGGCCTTCATATGATTATGAGTCATTCAAAAAAGGTCTTCAACATGATTTTAAACAAGGTGAGAAAAAAGCTTAATTGGTGGAAATCAAAGTGTCTCTCATAATATGGAAAAGAATTTTTAACCAAAGTAATGCCTACAAATGTTGTGAGCTACTTTTTCTTGTTGTATACTCTATATAATGAGTTAAAGTTATTGGTAAATAGAATTCAGTGGGGCAATTTGGATACATAGTGACATGGGAAAAGGATCCAACAGTAACCTTCACTCAAAGGATATAGGAAAAACTCCACCACCTTAGAGATATAAGGCTAATAACACTCACCACTCTTAAGGGATCCACTCAAGAGATACAGAAATGCTAGGGTTAAGTCACACTTAAGTCCACCATAGAGATATAGACCATAGAAAAAAACTCTTTAAATTCATTAGGGTTAGAGTTTAATTATTCATTAAAGTCTACCTTTACAAATGCTAGAGAAAATTGTAAATAAAAGGCTTTGGAACATCCCTCTAAGCATAGGAAAATGCTTAAATATCTTGATTTTTGACTATTCTAGTAGCTAGTAAAGGAACTTAACTCTCAATGTTCTAAATTCATCTGAACCTAGACATCTAGAACTTTTAAATGACTACTCATAACCATCATTGGGCTTAGGCTAAAGGTCTAATAGTTAGAACAAGTTTGATATGCAATTCATTATTTTGATAGCATAATGAGCATTTTTTTGCTTGGCCCAGGTCTTGGATTAATTCTTTGTTGTTCTTAGGAGATGCTCCTACGACATGCTCCCTCGGTTAAGAAGGACTTGCCCCCAAGTCTTCATAATTTTCATGAAATTGAATATGATCAATAACATTGAAAAAGTTAGAAACTTCATATTTAGCTAGTAACTCAATCTTGTATGCATTATCTCCAATATGCTTTAGTACTTTGAATGGGCCATTAGCTTTAGGTTTCAACTTGGCAAATTTTCCAAATGGGAAATGCCCTTTTCTGAGATGAATCCACACTAAATCTTCATTTTTAAACTCATCAAACTTTCTATGTTTGTTTGCTTGAGTTTAGTACTTCTCATTCTACTTTGTTATCCTCTCCCTAACTTGCTTATGTAATTTTTTTTTTTTTTTTTTATGAATTTTGCTTGGTTCTCAACATCACCACTAATTTGATGTTTTGTTGGAAGAGGAATGAGATCTAGAAGGCTACTAGGGTTAGAGCCATATTCTTTAAAAGATTTCCCGAGGTTCTATTGATAACCTTGATTTGACCATTAATTTAAGGATGACAAGTAGTGTTAAATTGTAATTGAGTACCCAATCTCCTCTAAGGGTCCTCTAAAAATGACTTATAAACTACAAATTACAATTTGAAGTGATTGATCTTAGAATGCCATGAAGCTTTGCAATTTTTTTAAAATAAAGATTAGTAACTTGTAAAGCATTAGAAATTTTAGTACAAGGAACAAAGTAGCCATTTTAGAAAATCTATCAACCATAACAAAAATAGAATCTTTTTTTCTTTGTGTGTGAGATAAACCAACCACAAAATCCATATGAACATCTTCCCAAGGGGAATTAGGAACTAGAAGTGGTGTGTAGAAACCTGCATTTTGGACATGGCTTTTTGCTTTATGGCATACTACACAATGCTCCACTATTCTCATGACATCCTGATTGAGTTTTGGCCAAAAGAAATTTTCTTGCACCAAAATCAAAGTTTTGTTTCTTCTAGACTGACTAGTAAGTCCTCTTCCATGAGCTGCTTGAATAATGGCTTCCCTTAAGGAGCAATTAGGAATGCATAACTTGTTATCTTTATAAAGGAAATCATCTTGTAGAAATAAATGATTAACTTATCCATTTAAACAAAAAGCCCAAATGGATGAAAAATTAAGATTAGATGAATAAAGTTCTTTTACAATCTCAAATCCCAATACCTTTGTCTCTATTGTGTTCAAAAGCAAATTTCTTTTACTTAATGCATCAACTACTTTGTTGAGCTTCCTTACCTTGTGCTTGATGGAAAAAGTGTAGGGTTGAAGAAATTCAACCCATTTGGCATGATAACTATTAAGCTTGCATTGTGTATTCAAGTACTTTAATGCCTCATGGTCAAAATACAAGACAAATTCATTAGGCAACAAGTAGTGACTCCAATGTTCTAAAACACAAACAATGGCATAGAACTCCTTGTCATATGTTGAGTATCTTTATTTTACATCATTTAACTTCTTGCTAAAGAATGCAATTGGCTTGCCTTCTTGACTTAAAACAGCACCAATACCCACATTAGAAGCATCACTCTTAACTTCAAACACTTTTTCAAAATTTAGAAGTATAAGTATTAGAGCATCAACCATTAACTTCTTCACTAGCTCAAAGTTTTTTTTGGGTAGTTTTTATCCTCTAGAATGAGTTCCCTTCAAGCACTCAATGATAGGAGCAACAAGAGTGCTGAATCCTTTGATAAATCTCTAATAAAAAGATATGAGGCCATGAAAGCTTCTTACATCATGAATGGATTTAGGAGTGGGCTAACTAATAATTGCCTCAACCTTGTTTGGGTCAACTTTGATTCCTATCGAAGATACAACATAACTAAGAAATGTAATGCTATTCATGTAAAATAGGCATTTCTTTGCATTAGCGTACAACTTTTGCTGTCTTAACACTTGAAACACTTGTTTCAAATGCTCTAAGTGTCTAGAATTAGATTTGTAGTAAACAAGAATGTCATCAAGGTACATCACAACAAAATTACCCATGAATGGTCTAAAAACATGAGTTATAAGTTGCATGAAAGGTTGGGTGCATTAGAAAGCCCAAATGGCATGACCAACCCCTCATATAGACCATTTCTAATTTTAAAGGTTGTCTTTCACTCATCTCCAAGTCTCATTCAAATTTAATGATAACCACTTTTAAGATCAAATTTATAAAAAATAACAAAACCATGTAATTGATCAAGTAAATCATCAAGTCAAAGAATAAGAAACCTATACTTGATAGTAATTATATTAATGACTTTGCTATTTGTGCACATATGCCAAGATCCATCCTTTTTGGGTACTAAGAGGGCTAAAATAGCAATTTGACTCATGCTTTCTCTCACAAATCCCTTTATTATCAAATCTTTAACTTATTACTGTAACTCTTCATGTTCTTTAGGATTCATGTGATAAGTTGCTTTGTTTGGGAGTGAAGTTCCTGACTTTTCCCTAGGATCTACTAGTTTATGATACTGAGAGAGGGGTGAATTAGTATCACCACAATTCGCAATTCGCTGGTAAGTGAACAACTTCAACCTCTTCTTAAAAGTGAACTCTTTCTCAGACTCAACTAAGGTAGATCTATTGCTACCTACTAATCACAATAGTCCCTAAAGTCACCTTTCAGACACCTTACTTAATAGACAATTCAGATGTTCTTGTTTAAGCCTTTGTTAGGTTATGGGTTGACTGATACTTTAGCTGTGTTCACAATTCAATTCAAAACACAGAACGTAAAGCAAATTAAGGACACATGAGATTTACATAGTTCCGACAATGTGACGTATATCCACAGTGGTAGGGACTCTCCCTTACTCGAGACTATCCACTATACTTGAGAATTCCAGTTACAATAGATGTCTTAATCCTCTACTCCTTTCACTATTGTAAATATTAAGCAAGTACAATACAAAGAGTGTCACTTACTATGTCACCCTTCTTCTAGCTTATCTTGTCTCTGTTGAATTGAAAGGCTGCTCAACTGCCGCTTAGAAGTTCACCGCAACGCTCTCTAACCTCTCTTAAAGAAATCTGGAAATACGTTGAGTTCTTTCTGATGCTTCACTGAATTCCTTCTCTAGGTTGTCTCACACAGCCCTTGCTTTCACCGTTTCACGGTCTCACCCATCTTCTTGTCTCACGGCTCGCCTCACGTTTCTGATTTTTCGTCCAGCCCCTGTTCTACCAGATCTCTCACCGTCGACTGGACCTTTCTCGCTATTGGTTTCTGTTTTTCCTGTCTAACCCCTGTTCTGCTGGATCTCTCTTGGTTGGCCGAATCAGGTTTCTCCCCTGTTCTGGTCTCATGTCGTCTAGTCCCTGTTCTGTCAGATCTCTCTGGTCTCACGCCGTCGCCGGATTTCTTCACCGTCTCAGCCGAATCTTTCTAGTCTCACCCCGTCGCCAGATCTCTTCACTGTCCTAGCCGGATCTTTCTGGTCTTACCCCATCCAGCCGGATCTCTTCACTGTCTAGTCGGATCTCTCTGGTCTCACACTGTCTAGCCAGATCAAGCCGTCACACGTTTTGGTCTCCTCGCCATCCAGCCGGATCAATTCAAATTGCTAACTGTGTGCCGTTCTGCTCAAATTGCCGACTGTGTGCCGTTCTGCTGAAATTATTGTCTTCCAATGGCCTTTATATACTCCTCCATGAAACCTTAATAGGGTTTACTTGCGGCGAATTTACTATCTTGCCCTTCCATGTGACTTTTACGTTTTTGCCCCTCCATATGGCTTTTACCTTCTTGCCCTTCCATATGGCTTTACTTCCTTGCACACTTAAACCTAGTTAACAACAATTACAACCCATATAAGGTTGTGGGAACAACAGGGAGGATAGAGCTTGGAATTAGGTCAATTTGGTGTTAAATATCTCTTATTAGAGGTAGGCAGGGGGTGTTTTTTTTAAAAATGTCTTTTCATTCAAATTGCTAAAAAGTAAAGTATTCCTTTTCCCATTTATATAGTTAGGAACAAGATTTGGTTTCATTGGAACTAAAACAATTCTAATACCATCCTTCACAAATGAGTAAGTGTTTTTGTAACCATCATTAACTACTTTCCTATCATATAACCATGGTTTGCCTAATAGCAAGTGGGTGACGTCCATGGGAACAACATCATACTAGACTTGATCTCTATAGTTTTGCCCAATAGAAAATTCTACTAAGCATGTTTTGTTTACCCTTACCTTAGTTCTTTTGTGAATCCATTACATTTTGTAAGGGGGAGGATGCTCTTTAGTTTTCATGCTTAGCTTTTCCACCATTTATGTTGCTACCATATTAGAAGTGCTTCCATTATCAATAATGAGGTCACACAATTTTCCATAAGAAGTGCACTTAGTATGAAAGATGCATTCCTGCAGTCACTAATTTTTGTCTTGCTTAGAAGTGATGTTCAAACTTCTTCGAATCACAAACATTTCACCCTCATTAGCATAGATAACTTTTTCATCATAAATAGGGTCTCCTAGCTCTTCTTCCTTGTCTTTAAAATCTTCCTTCACCAAGGTCACAACTCTGTGATTTAGGCATTTAGAAGCAATATGCCTATAACCTTAACATTTAAAGCATCTTTTTAGGCTATTGTTAAAACTAGCTTGTTTGTCACCATTGGAAGCACTTTTGTCATTAGAAGACTTGGTTGAAGAGGGTGGCCTTAAACTTAATCCACTTTGTTTAAAGGAGAAGTTATAGTGGCTAATTTTAGAGTAGCCTTTTGAACCTCCTTCCTTTGCTTTTCAATAGTCAAAGCAAGCTTTCTTACATTGTTGAAAGACCAATATGGTTGTAATCGAATGATGTCACTAATCTCCCTTTTCAAGCCTCTCAAGTATCGGGTAATAGTTTGCTCTTCCTATTCAATCACATCACCCTTCAACATGAGTTGTTCAAACTCCACAGTATATTCCTCCATACTCATTTCTAGTTGTTGCTCAAGATAATGAATTTTCATGTACATCTTCATTCGATAATCATCTTCTTTTCAACTCCTTCATTTTCTCCCATGTTTTAATTTTTCTTTTCCCTTTTTGATCTCTCTATTTCTTCAAGTTCTCTCACTATAGAGAAGCAAACTTCTTGAGTTTCAGAGCCACCAACTTGACCTCCTTATCCTTAAGAAACTCATTATATTCAAAAATGCATTTAATAGTTTGTAGTCAATCAAGGAACTCATCAGGTTGCATTCCCCCCATATTTAGAAATTTCAATCTTCATGTCAAATCCTCTAAAGTTGGAATGATTCCTTCTCTTAGGTGAGTGATAAGAATAATAGCCATTACTTGATTCTTGATAATCATCAAAAAATGAGCTTTCATGTGTAGCATTAGAAGAATCATCATCATGATCACATGTCCCTTCATACTGATTCAAACGTTGCTGAAGTTCATGAAGTTATCTCATCAATTCCTCCATCTTAAAATCATGACTCTCACTTTTTAGAGTTGTAATACACTACCCATGATGAGCCATGAAACCTAGCTCTAATACCAAATTTGATACTAGAAAAGAATCCAATAGTAACCTTCACTCCAAGGATATAGGAGAAACTCTACCACCTTAAAGGTACAGGGCTTATAGCACTTACCCCACTTAAGAGATAGAAAAATGCTAGGTTTAAGTCACCATTCAATGGGATCCACCATAGAGATACAGAACATAGAAGAAAACTCTTCAAGTTCCTTAGGGTCAAAGTTTAATTGTTCATCAAAAGTCTACCTTTTCAAAAACTAGAGAAAACTATAAATAAAGGCTTTAGAACATCCCTCCAAGTGTAGGAAAATGCTTTAATATCCTGACTTTTGACTATCCTAGCAGCTAGTAAAGGAACTTGACCCTTGATATTCTAAATTCATCTGAACCTAGACATCTAGAGGTTTTAATTGGCTACTTATGATTGTCATTGGGCTTAGGCTGAAGGTTTAATAGTTGAAACAAGTTTGGCATGCAATTTGTTCTTCTAATGGCATAATGAGCATTTTTTATGCTTGGCCTAAGTCTTGGATTAATTATTGGTTGTTCTTGGGAGATGCTCCTACATCACAAAGAGAAATATTCACTTGACTTCTTAGGAGAAAATGACGATGTAGGCATGGTAGCTTCTCAACAATTTCAACTTGGTAATGCTAAATAAACAAGCATGGTAGCTTCTCAACAATTTCAACTTGGTAATGCTGAATAAATAAGCATGGTAGCTTCTCAACAATGAGAGCTTTCTCTTATCTAGAATTCTAAGGGCTCACTATTATCCAAAGATAACCCTTATGTAGGCAAAATTACATTTTGACCTAAGGTACCCTTGGTGGAGTATCACATTTTCCTAAAGCCTCCCTAAATAGGGGTTTTAGTAATTATAGGTGATGGCTAGAAAATGCACATATGGTAAGACCACTAGCTACCTAAGTATAATGGTTTCAAGGTTTCATCTCTAGATGTACAACTGGACGATAACATGGTGGAATCACTAATTGATGTGGATACAAGATTATGGCTAGAAGACCTTGTAACATGCCATTTGACATTAGATGAGAGTTCTTGAATTCTCTCAATTCCTCTTAGTAATAGTAGCCCAAAAGATATGCTTATATGGCATTTTAAGCAAATAGGAGTTTACATGATTAGGAGTGCAATCTATCTTACCAAAGCATGGTTTAGCTCTTCTCTTTCCACCTTTATTTTGGTTTATCTTAATCCATAAAATTGCTAGTGAAATAATCTTTAGTGTTTGCCAATTCCAAACAAAGTTAAAATTTTTTATAGAGAGCCTATAAAGGGTTTTGTCTACAAATGGTTAGCTTGTGCACAAAGGCCTTTTGGTTGGTTCATTTTGTTCTTATTGTGGTAATGTAGCTAAAACTCTTGAGCACATTTTCCTCTTGTGTCAACAGTTAATTAGAGTGGTTTTAAGCTCATTTAGCTTACATTAGTAGAATCATAGAACTCTCTTCATTATCTAAGTCTTTGCTATTACTGCTATTGGCACTATTGACAAAAGGTGCTAATGTCCATCTCTCCCATCACTTCTTTTCTTTATCTTTATGTCTTTTTCTTTGTGTTTTCTATGCTTTTGGTTACTAATAATTTTATTGTGCACTTTAGTCTTAGGAATCTAGGGAGAAATAAAAGAATACACATTCACCATCTCTCTTTCATTCCTAAATTCATGGGGTGCCTTTTTTAATGTTGTCTTTTCTTGCCCATATTTTGCATTTTATATTATAAGGATCTTCCCCCTTCCTGTCTACTTTTGGTGGCATTAGAACCCTATTAGATATAGAACTTTCAATTAGCACCATCAATTTGTTCACTAATACTTAGTAGTGTTATCTAATGTCTTATGGGTATGGGTTTGTTCCATGAAATAGCCTAACATGTCTATACTCCACTTATTTAGGTTCCTAATTAGTATAAACTTGTTTAAAGATCTTATGACATTGTGCATAGGCCAAACCTATGATAGATTGAGCATGGAGAAATGGCTTGTAGTAGGTGAAATCTCAAATGTCTTGTCACATTATAAAAATTGCATGAAGTATCCATAGTTTTGAATTGCACTCTTCATCATTTGGTTGATTAATGGTTACAAAAGGGCCCTCAATTTAACCCTTACCATCTGACATCTAATGATTGCTTAGCTTTATTTAACCATGACCTTGAATCTCATGATGTAGCTTTAAAGTAGAAGCTTTAGGCACTAAAAGTCATTCAAGCTCTATCCATGTGGTTGCCATCTAAATGTTCTTATGTGCTCCAATTAGGATTCTTGCCTTTTTTATTGAGGCTCCTTTTAGACAAGCATAATAGAGCTACTTAAGTTTGGCTTGTGTTTGTGAAGCAACCAATTTTTTGTGTTCTATATTTGTTGTCCTTTGATGAGTATAAGTCTTAAGCATGCTAAAAGAAGAGTCTAAATTGGAATCTTTTCAACATTTGTTTCATCATGGTACTAATATGATCAAAATCAATTTTTGTCATCTTGTTATGGCAATATCACCATCATGGGAAACAAAAGAGCTTTGTCTCATGCTTAGTGAATGTAGAGAACTCTTGCATACCTTGGTTGTTCATGTTCTTCATTAAGATTATGAAGTATCAAAGGTTGTAGTCAAAGCCATATATGAATTGTGTCCTTTAGAATCAATTGGCATCATTTGGTTTAAGGTGTAATGAATGGACTCCTAGTGTACATTTCTAATGCTAAAGGCATCAAAGAAGCATGACATTGAAAGCCATGATGACAATTAAGCTTCTCCTAGGACTAAATTGTGCAAAAGAAGTTATAATTAATGAGCCTAATGGTGTTAACACTTTAGTTAAGATGGTTTTCAAGGCATTAAATCATGAAGGTAGTGAAAGATTTGATAGGCCATTGATAGTCATATGCATTAATTCTTTATGAGCAAGTTAAGAAATAATTTATGTTTGAGTTTTGACTTAGCTACTTTTGATCTTGTAAAGCTAATGTAATGGTAGGAAAAAAAAAAAATAATATCAAGGTTGCTACTCAAGCTACTTATATCCAATTGAGCTAATAGATTAAGGCATTTGTAAACTATAAAGGTATGAAGAGATATATGATTTCATCTTTTAATGTATGACATGATTAATGCATGGGTCCAAATTTCTATTTGATGTATAGGCTTCCCCATTAATTGGTTTTCAACTTTTCGTGTAATGTGTCAATTTTATGTGTGGCCATTCATTTGTAGCAATCATTTACTATTCATCATGGTTGAATGACACTTTATGTCTCATCATTATGCAATGAACAATTCTAATATCATCTTTTATGGATTTGTGTTACTCTGTGTAAAAAATGCATGTCCATGTAATAATATTCATAGGTTAAATTTTGGGTAATGTCTATAAAGTTTACCTTAAGAATTCTTAATGTGGATAACTTACCTTTGATGGATAAGTGAGGTGGAATAGGGCACACAACAATTGGTTATCGATATCATAATGTATACTATAATGATTTCAAGCTTTGAAATTTGTCAATCAAATTTATGTCATATCACACCAAATTCTTATATACATTTTATAGACATAATAAACATTTTTATTCCATATTTCAAGTGGAAATGGTACCCTCAACAACCCATTTTCATTATCTTTAAACATTCAACAATTTCTAGTTATAATTGATGATAAAAAATGGAAAGAAATTCAACTAATGAATTTCAATGCAAATGTAGCATCCCATCTTTATCAAATTATGACAATTTTGATATGTAATTAATGAGATTTCAAGGTTTATTTTTTTTTTGCATATTTTTGTTTTTTTTTTTTACCTATGTTATGTTAGTGTAAGTCCTAGTAGCCAATGTGTTGATTACAACTTTCAATACATATTTGATATTTTGTGCATATGATTAATCAATTAAAGACATTTTCTTTTATCTTTAATATTATTTATATAATGATATGGTTATTAATAAACTTTAAGGATAAAGTTTAAGGGATAAATGTAATTTGCAAATATAATTGTAATAAAATTATAAATATGAGATACCTATTAGCCATACACCTATTTTGTCTAGCCTAAATAAGATACAACATTTTCTCTCTTTTTTTTTTTTTTGACATAATTCTATTGTAGGATCAATATTTGGATTACAAAGTTGGTATTTGGATCACACTTAAAAGATGTATTTAGATCGTAATTAAAAGTTTTATTCAAATATTACCATGATGGGCTTCTTGAACTTAAAGGTCAAGCAACTCTATAGATGTAGAGAGAGGCACAACATTCAACGCCTCAAAATTTCCTTCTTTTTGGGGGAAAATGTGTTGTAAATGAAGAATTAAGGGATATTAGGGGCCTAGAAGGGAGTATCGTAATGCATATGTTGACTAGGAAGTCATTACCAATCACTTTTGTAAGATTGTATCACCATAAGTGACTTGATCTACTTTACTAGGATTTGTTGGGGTTTGGAGAATGGTTATGATTGGTGAAAGTCATGGCTAACCTAAAAGCCCATCGTAAGTGATGATACTGTTACTCATTTTTATTTCAATGCTTTTCCTATTGATATTTTATTTCTCTTCTCTCCTTTTTATGACTAGCTATAAAAGTGCACACACTTGCTTGGGTTAAATGTATGATAGAGAAGGTGATTTACATTCATAGGCTTACTCGAGGTGTCTTGGAATGGTGTTGCCACCAAGAACTTTGTGTTCCATTTTTCTTTCCTTTTTCTTTTCTTTTTAAAATTTATTTTCTTTTTTTTTTTCTTTTCCTTTCCTTCCTTGCCTTCTTTTCCTTCTTTCCTCGTCATAAATGCCCCACTTTTAGTTTTTGTGTCCTAAAAAACTCAAAGCTGTTGCACTTTCTAGACCAATTGTTTTTGTGGTAATTTTTCATATTTTGAGCTTGGGAATACCTCAATCATGAGTCTTAGGTAAGATTTCTAATCTAAAAAGCTAAGATTTGGCTTCTAATTGGTTGATTTTGGATTGGATGTGGTAAAGATAGAAAGCATAGTGGCCAATAGTGGTGAAATATTGTTGGCCTTTAATTGACACATGCAAGGCACTAATGGATAGATCATTGGTTGCAAGTCCATTGGTGTTATTGTTGTCCAATGATATTGGCTGAAAATGGCATGTATAAAATCTAATTTTGAGTCAATAGTTAGCATAAACCTATGCTCCATTTGACGCATGAAGAGTGCCATTAGATAGAGTGAGGAAAGGTGCACTTATTAGTGTTAGTTTCAAGATGTAATAGTGGTAGGTAGGGCTAGGCTATTAGTTAGTCTTATGTGTGTCTCAGCCTCCTTTCGTGGATTTGTATGTTAGGGGTGATTTTGCTGGTGATGATAAAGTGAAATTTTTATTAGGGGACTTATGATATTGCTAGAAATTGCCTTGCTCTCTACTGTGGATTTTTGTGGCTATTAGTTTAGATGGTGTTCAATTGTTGGTTCCTCTAGGGATTCAAGTGACATATGAGGATTTCATGGCATGGCTTAGCTAATGCTGACATAGTTTTCATTCACTATTCTTAGTTAAGGATACATTGGTATGTCTATGAGCTAAATCAAGATGGTTACATTACCTTTTTCCTTGCTTAAGTCCCCAATGTAGAATGTATTCTTAAGTTGGTGCTAAATTGTTTCTAATTACCATTCATAGTTGAAATTTCAAAAGTAAGATGACATATTGCTTATACTTACTTATGGTGGTTGGATTATCCTTTCACTTAGGTCGCCAATGTAGGATGCAGTCTCAAGCATGCACATAATTACTTCTCACTATTCTTATTTAAGGTGGCTACATAACACTTTTGCTTGAGTTGCCAATGTAGAAAGTTACTTTAAACTTGAACAAAATTGTTCCTAATTGTCATGTATAGTTGCAATTTTAGAAGTATGATAACATGTTGTCTATACTTATTCAAGATGGTTGTATGACCCTTTCACTTGGGTTACCAATGCTAAACATGGTCTCAAACTTATATAAAATTGCTTTGAGCTATATTAGTTCAAAGTGGATGCATGATCTTTCGTTTGAGTCGCCAATGTAGAATGTAACCTTAAACTTGCACAGAATTGTGGGCTTCATTGGTTGTGGTCGTTCACATATGCCTACATTGGCATAAAGTTATCAACAATTTGCCTTTCTCAACCCTCACTTGTTGTTTGCATTCTTTGTAGATACATTTTTGTGCAGAAAGGTTTGTTCTTTTCTAGCTCTAACTTATCATGGTTAATGTTATTTCCTTGTTTTAGAGTCTGTGACTCCTCGTCATACCTCTTGATTTTACTTTGCCCTCTTGTCAATTTTAATTTGTTGCTTAAAGCTTTTATGGCTTCTAACACATTGTGCAGGTGGAGTTTCTTTCCTTGTTGATTTTTGGATGAGCATGCCTAATTTGCTTGCTTATTGTCTCAATCTTATGAGGAATCTTGAATCATTGTCCTATCCTTGCTACCTGGTGTTACTAAGGGCTTCAAACATGGCCTTAGGAAGAATTCCTCCTATCTTTGAGAATCTTAATAAAAAAAAAAAATGTAATCTATGTTGTGTTTACTTCTAAAATGCCCACTAGCATGTGTCAGCAAAATAAATTGCATTTGTGTCGAGGTTCAAAAGATAGTTATTATTTATAAGGCAATCAATTTGTAAGTGAGAATAAGAGGAAATAATTGTCTTTTACAACTTTAGTTAACGAAAGTAATGCTTTTAGGGGTGAAATAATCAAAGATAGCTAGATCAATGTTATAGGGATTTATAAAAATTGATAGCATAGCTTATAACTTATATTGAGTCTGGTCTGAATGCCCTTTGTATGTAAGCCTTATTCGTCTTGTTATGTCATACATCCTTTTTGATCTCATTCATTGTGCTTTCTTTTTTAGGGTCATTGTCAAGTGATTGCTTGATTTCACTCTTAATTGAAGCTTAGGCAAAGTATTTTTTGACTATGCCTAAGTTTATGGGATTTGGAATATTTCACCATCCATATTTGTTATAATCAATGCTCCACTTGAGAATGCCTTTTTTACCATGTACAACAGATCCTTATGGTTCAATATCCACTTGCCTTATGAGTCACTTTGTTTTAGTAGGTCTCCTTTAAGGACTAAGTCCCCTTCTTTGAAATATTGATGGCACATTTTATTTTCATAGGCTGGATTTATTTAACTTTGTCATAGTTATCCATGGAAAATTGCACTTAACCTCTTTTCTTCAATGAGATTTAGTTATTTATATCTGATTTGGACCCATTCTGCCTCTTCTAGCTTAACTTCCATCAAAATCCTTAAGAAATTAAATTTAATGTCCACTAGCAAAATTGCCTTAGTCCTATAGACCAATGCAAATGTGGTTACCCCTATGGAAGTTTGCATTGTGGTGCAGTATGTGTGTAGCATAAAGGGCAACATCTCATGCCAATCAATATATGCAACAATCAATTTTTCAATGATTTGTTTGAGATTTTTGTTTACTATTTCAACTATCTTATTCATTTTTGGCTTGTATGATACAAAGTTGTGATGCTTGAACTTGAATTGAATTGGTCATAGAGATTGGTCATCATTTTATTATTGAGGTTGGTGGCATTATTTATGATTAATCACTTTAGCATATCATAATGACATATGATGTCTTTCTTAATGAATTTAATGACCATTTTGTGAATAACATTCGCAAAAGTTCTTGCTTTAATTGATTTTGTGAAGTAGTTAATTGTCACTAGGATAAATTGATGCTTATTAGATGCTTTCAAAGTAATGGGATCGATTACATTCATTCCTTATATAGAGAATGGACATGGGGATGTCATAATATGTAATGGAGCAAGTATTACATGTATTTTATCTACATATATTTGACATTTGTGGCATTTTTAGGCATGTCAGAGGCAATCTGTCTCTATAGTTGATTAGTAGTATCTTGCTCTCAACATCTTTCTCATCATGGAAAGGCTTTTGGCATGTGACCCACATAAGCCTTCATACACTTCTTTCATGATTACTTTTGCCTCAGCCACGTTTATGCACCACAATAAGATTGAGTTAAGGTTGCGTTTATAGAGAATGTCTCCACTGAAGAAGAAGTTCATTACCAACCTTTGCAAAGTTCATTACCACTGAAGAAGAAGTTCACACTCAAGTGTGATGGGCACTAATAAGGATCACTTAAGTGTGAGCTTTAAAATTGGCTTTGTACATTGCCGCCAAAGTTGCTAAAGCATAAAAAATCTGATTTTTTTCTTAAGTCACATGGGTGAAAGAGATCTAATTGAATTGTGCCATTGATTTCTTGATGTACTAGAGATAAGGAACAAGATAATGGTCTCGCACTTCTCAGTCATCTAATAATTGATAAATGACCAATGCTAAGTCACCGTATACATAAAGAATTTGGCTTTCATTTTTAAAGCATACATCTAACCCATTATGCATGCTTTATATTCTACATGTTACTAGTGCATCGAAACTATAATTTTGCTATGATGGGATAATATTTGCCCTCTAAAGAAATAAGGATTGTCCATATTCTATGTCTCAATGCATTGGACACTCCATCAAATTACATTTGCTATTTATTTATTACCCCTTTGTCATCTTCTTAAGTTTGATTTATGGTCAAAATATCTTTACTTCAAAAATCAAACTACATTAACTTATACTTATAAATGGCTTGATCTACCAAGAAATCTACTATTGTACTATCTTTAGTATATTTATGTTTGACATATTGAATGTTATATTATGATAGGAGAACCTACCAACTGGTGACTCATCTTGATAATGTTGGCATTTTGAAGATAAATTTGAGGGGGTGATCTTTAGCAATAGGTTAGGTTGTATGATACAACATTTATTATCAAATTTGATAAGTTGCCCATGCCAAAGGGCAATAGATCTTTTCTAGATATGAATATTGAACCTTATGATCAGTAAACCTCTTGTTGAGGTAGAATATAACCTTTTCCTTTCTGCTTGTTTCATTGTGTTGTCCTAAGACACAACCCATGCATTGTTCCTATATGGTGAGATATAATATAAGTAGTTTGTGCAAAACTCATGACACTAAAACCAAAGGGTTGAAGAGGTAATTCTTGATCTTATTAAAAGCTTCCTAACATTGGTTGTCCCATCATATGAGATTATTTTTTTAAAGCATCCCAAATACATGCTTGCATGTTGTGGTTAATTGGGATATAAATAGGGTAATATAATTGATCTTTCCAATGAATCCCTACACCTTTTTTGGTGTAGAAAGCATGAGCATCTCTTATATGGCTTCAATTTTATTGAGATCAATCTTGATGCCCTTTTAATTTACTATGAGGCTTAATAACTTGCCTAAAGTTACTCTAAAAATGCATTTAGTTGAATTGAGCTTAAGTTGAAACTTCCATAGTTAGTTAAAAAACTTTTTGAGGGCTACTAATTGATCTTTGCTCACTCAAATTTGGTGATTGTATCATGAATATAGACCTCAATCTCTTTATACATCTTATCATGAAATAAGGTGACTATGACCCTTTGAGAAGTGATGCCCACATTCTTAAGATCAAATGACATGACATTATAGTAAAAAGTGCCCTACATCATAACAAATGTGGTCTTTTCCATGCCTTTGGATGTCATTTAGATTTGATTATAGCTTGAGAAGCCATCCATGAAGGAGAACATTAAATGGCCAACAATGTTATCCATAAGGATGTCGATATACAGCAAAGGGAAGTTATCTTTTGGGCTTGCTTTATTCAAGTCCTTATAGTTTACACATATGTGGACCTTGCCATCTTTCTTTTATATTAGCACAATTTTGGCCTACCTATTTTGGCTAGTTTGCCACTTAAGGAAAATTGACATCTAGTTGTTTTTTGACTTCTTTCTTAATTTTTAATAAGATGTCAGGTTTCATTCTTTTGAACTTTTATTGTATGAATTTACATTTTGGTCTCGAAGGGAGTTTATGCATCATTATATTGGTGTTTAGGCTAAAACCAAGCATACACATTTATATATTCTTTGAGCAATTGAATCATGCCTTACCTACTTTTTAAAGAAGTTTGATGTTGATTTTGACTTCTCACAAATCCCCTATAATGCCTACATTAATCAGCTTGATTGGCATTTTTTCAACTATGAACTTTATCTCTTCCTCTCTAATTAGGTGTTAAAGATCTTATGAGATATCTTTATTGAGATGATGATGAGATTAGTGCAAGTGACATAAATATATGTTATTGGATAAAATATGATAAAAGGTGGCCCATTTTATTGTGCAGCTTTCCCTGAGTGTTATGGACATCAATAAGTAAGGGATTTAGATTATATTACTTTAACAAAGATTTAAGTGATTGAGAAATTTCCTAAGCTTGTCAATTACATGCATTGGTGTCTAGGCTATATGGCTAGATAAGTGGGGTTTGGAGTAACGTCTCCTTCTCCTCTTTAAAGATCATATGGATTTTTAGTGTGCCAAGCTCAATAATGGCTTTGGTTGTTGTGACGTGGTCGTTATAGGTTTGATTGATAAACCTTACACCCTTAAAGTGGTGAGTGAGCCATGGTGCAAGCTTGGTTAGCTCATCTTCCAAGTATCCCTACATGGCCTCACCTTGACTAGGTCAAAATTTGATCCTGAAGTGGTCTTATTGTTCATTGGGTTATCTAAGAGTAGTGATTCCTTAGAGATGTTTTCCAATTCGTTTGCTTAAGTAGTAACCATTCTTAATCATTACTTTGGCCATATTTAGTAAAGCTTTAAATGGTAAGGGTAACATATTGAGGAATGACTCCTCAGACCAAAGGGGTGCATTTACAATTTTGAAGGATTGAAAAATGTATTGAAATGCTTTTCCAATTGCTTTGCATAAGGCATTCTTGGAGGTCTAGAGACAAGTAAATCATATTTTACTTGGACCTTTAACAATTAGTCACCTATAAGTAATTTTACTTTTTGGTGCAAGGTAAAGGGAATGAATCTTGTAACATGGATCCATAGGTGACCTAACAGACAACTATAGGTGGTCTTAATGTTCCTAACCTAGAAGCATACATTGAAAGTGCATGGCCTCACTTTTATTGAGAGATCAATGGTCCTTATGACTTCATGCTCCATACCATTAAATGCTTATATGGTTTGGTGACATGATGGCAATGTCAATTGGTAACTGCTCCAAAGTGTCTTTAGGTATGCGATTTAAGGATGTTTTATTGTTGATAAGGACACAAGACATGTTGTAGCCATGATAAATGATTGAAATGTGCAGTGCCTTGGTATGGTTATAGCCTTCAATTTAGATTTCTTTGTCTGAGAATAAAATCCAATTACTTATCATAATGTTATTGATGATGTGGTCAAAGTTAGCTAAGGAAATGTTGGGTAAAACATAAGCTTGGTTAAGAGTGTGTAACAAAGCTTTGATGATCACTAGATGAATAAAGCTCTATAATGTACTTCCCACCATTTTAATCATAGTAGGGAGCTTTCAATGTGCTGAGGAAAGTAGAGACCAGTTCTTTTTCTAGCAATGGTAGTTGGACTTGGACAACCATATGCCATTACTATGCATATTGCTTAAAAGTCTCTTCAAGCTTCTTTTTTATGGCCTAAAGATCCATTTTAGTTGGTTTTAGCTCAATTATTTGAACCTAGCCTTAAAAGTATCTACTACCTCTTTCTAAGTTTTGTTGTATTTTTGGTCCTTCTTGATGTACCAATGGGATGCCACACCAGTCAAACTATCTTTAAAGTAATGCATCAAAAGATTTTTGTTATGAGTGTGCGCTATCATCTTTTGAATGTACATGGTCAAGTGGTCTGCAAGTAGTCTTGTGCCATCATACTCTTTTAAACTTTGTAACTTTGAATTTTGTTATGAAGACTGTGTCCTAATCCAAATAGAGATCTAATGGGCTCAAGAGAGCATGGACATTGTCTTCTTTAATGGCTTTAACTTCCTCCTATAAGTGCTTAATCTTTTATCCTTTGGAATGCTTTAACTTTCAATGATTTTGTCCTTTAATTTAGAAGTATTAACACCAATAGGATGAGGTGCTTGAGTGAGATGTAATTCATATATTTTTATGCCTGATGATTGCATTATTGTTGTTTGTGCTAAGGAAGGATGCATAGCTAATTGAGAGTAAATGAAAGAGTTTGGAGAAATTCCTAACATTTGGTTTGCTTGAAATAGTCCACTAGACATAAAGAGAGAGCTTTCTTGAGGTATTATGTGTCCTAGGATCTTCATTCTTTTGGTGAATGCCTAGGCTATCTACTATATTTACTCCTTTAATTCCTTGATTGAGATTTAAATCTTGTCCATGTGGCTAGCCAACTCTTAGACTTTACCTTCATTCTTTTTATACAAGATTAAGTGAGGATTGTATGCCTCACCAATTGTGAGCTCCTTATTACTTGTTGGATTGTACCTTTATCATTTTGTCATGTTAGAAAAAGCAACTACATTTATAATAGTTGCAAATGATATGCTTGATGCATGAAATGATTAAAAACACACATAAAAAGCTTTATAGCTAAACAATTTTAATTGATGATAATAGTACTACATAAAGAACAAAGGTTGATGCCCTTTTTCATTTTGAACCTCATTATAAACATGGTTTGTCCTTCAATCCCTAAAATAAATGCTCCTTATGATTACTTGGGTTATATTCATCAGTGATGGCTTCTTAGTCCTTAAAGTTCAAATCAGTCTATGAATGGTATTAAACTAGTTAATGACATAAGTACTAGGCATAGTGGAAAGGGAGTGCCTTAATATTTAGGTCAACGCACTTGTCTAAATGTTAAGTGTCAACCTAGAATGGGCCTGAAGGAGGAGTATCTAGATTCAATCCATTATGCTCACAAAGAATGGTTTTGACATCTCACCAAGAGACTAGGTTGGTGTAAGGATTAGCTAAAATATTGAGAGGATAATTGATGATCTTCTGAATGAATGAGCTAACATGCATTTTAGTTTCCATATCTTGAACCTACATAATTGGGCAAAGATGGAAAATGTAAAAGATGAAGGGATGATCTTTAGGGCTAGTTATGATATTCTTCCATTCTAAGAGAGAATTGAAGAGTTTGAATTATTTATATAATGGAGATTGAGCCCAAGGACTTTGTTCCTAGTATCTTATAAGAGCATTGACCCAAGGTTGATATATTATCATATCAATAATGTACTTTCTAGTAAGGTACACAAGATAAAGAGCCTTTTTTGGGAAGTTGCTAAAATGTTTTGGGGGAATGAAGAGGCAATTTGTGAATTGGTATTGTGGGTGCCAATCAATGAACTTAAAAGAGTGTTAGCAATTTTGTAATGCCTAAAAAGGAGTATCTTCAATATATTTATTAGGAAGGTCTTATATCTTTGGAATGTGTCCTTGGCAATTACTTTTACTAGTGTCATTAGTGGTTTGTCAAAAAGATTGGGCAAAGACTATGGGTAATTTAGGAGGGTTATTTACTTCTTCAAAATTAGACTTTAAATCTTCAAGTTTTAAAACATGAAAAATTGCGGGTGGATAGGAAAGCCTTGCCATTGCTTTGTAATATGAGAGTTGAAGTTTGCCCACTTCATGTGGTTAGATGTTAAAATGCATTGCTTGGAATTGAGCCAGTATTAGGATAACTTCACTTATCATTATCTTCCCTTTTAAAAATTGTAAAAACCTTGTACACTTATAAGATGTATATGACTTAGTTCCATGCTATCTACAATAATCATTGAGTGTGATTGGCAATTACTACTCCTTTGAGGAAACCTTTCATAAACACTTAACCCATTATTGTGCGAGCCATTTAAGTGTTTCAAGCTTCCATTTAAAGCAAGCAAGTTAAATTATAAGGCCTTAAATATGCATGCTTAAGTAGAATGTCATGATGTGCACCATTCACCCCATATAATGTTGGCTAGATTAATTGTAAGCTAAGGAACATCTCCCTCCATTTATATTTACAATTCAAAAGTTAAAAGGGATTTGGTATCGATTACAACTTATGTTTTCATGCAAAATAAGGCACTTGTCAAATGAATGTAGTAGTAAGATTTCAATTGATAATTCTTAGCTTCATCAACCATGCCTCTTGGTCTACTTATTGCCCTTTGATCCACTATGATATCTGAAGTTCTAATGTATGATGACAAGTCACTATCTACTGATGTTGAAAGTTTAATTCCTTAATCTAAGTGTCTTGAGCAACTAATTGTTGTGTCAAGTTTTGATTTCTTTAAGTAAGTGATTCTATTTGCTTTGTCTAGCTTTGATTTTCCTAAGAAAGTAAACCCACTTAATGTGCAAAACTTTGGTTTTCTTGTTTGAGAAAACTTATTTGCATGGCATAAGACTCTTATTTGGCAAAGAGTGTGGCATTTGCATTGTCTAACTATTCCTAATGATGAGCATTTTCTTGCTTGAGGGCTTCATTCCAATTTAAAGTGAACTAAAGGGCATCTTGTAGTTGACCTTGACTTATTCCCATTGCCATTATATCCTAAAGTGCTTGATTTGCTTTTGACACTGTAGAAGTTAATTCCTTATTTTTCCTTTGGGATGTCTTTACTTCTTAAAGAAGTTGATTAAGGAGGAAATTTTGATCTAAGTCTTCTGGAGAGTGTGGCTAATCATGATAAAAGGAAAGGATTTCTTCTTGTATCACGAAATATGGTTCATTTAGGTTTGCTAGAGGACATACTTGATCATCCTTAATTTTGGCCTTTCTTTTAGAGATAACACAACTTACTAACTCATTAGGAATGTAAATTCCATGGGCTTAGTTTGCACACCACAACTCATATCATTCTAAAAGAGGATGATTAAAGCATCCATAAGCTATTTTCATGACATTATTCCATGCTTAAAAGATGGGCCAAAGATGTTCATGACTATTAGGATTGCTATAGTTGAAATGGGCCTTTTCCATCCCTTTGGTGATTGGAATCAATCCTTTCAACTTTAGTTATTTTGACAAGGTGACCCAAAAAGTATTCCCTTCATTGGTAGAGAATTGGATCTCTTGCTAGCCATTTAGCATGTAGATGGAAGCCAATCTCGAAAATAAGCCATCCATTATGAGATGTCTAACATGTGGGGTGATTCAATATGGTAAAATTCTTCCAATGAGGGTTTATCTTTTTGTCAACACATAGGGTGAATCAATTGATGAAGAGGTGTGTCTAGATAACTTATAGGCCACACATATAGTAAAGCTAAGATGCTTTTGATTTGCCTTTTTACTTGAACTCTACAATGATGTAAGGATAAGATAATTTCTATAATTATGGCTAAGACTAAATTAACCCTACCTTTCCTTACCTTATGAAAGAAATCTTGGTACCACCCTTTGGTCACAATATGAATTTTGCTTTGCAATTGATCAATTAACTTTGATAGCTTGTTTAAATGGTTAGTGTCAAGGCTTCACAAGTAGATATCTTGGTCTAAGGTGCTTGGCTAGTTCAACAAGTTCTTATTTTCTTCCACCAAAAGGACCATGTTAGCATTTGGGAAGATAAAGTATTGATAGGAAAGGTCCTTAAAGTGGATGATTGCTTTGAACATTGTTGGTTGGATCCTAATGTCCAATAGATAGTTGATTTCCTCATAGATTTCTTAGAAGGTAAGTCTCTTGTTAGTACTTTAAGTATCACATATTTGCTTAAGGATAAGAAATTTTAATTGCCTCAGACAAAAATTCCTTGGGATCCTCAGAGACTTTAAGGAAAGGTAATCTCTTACTTGCCTTTAAAGGTCTTCAAAGTATGTTCTAACATAGTTGTAAGTGTGTATAATGATGATCATGCTAACTAGACTTATAGTTTGAAACAATAACCAATACTTTAAGAGGTGAATGCTTTCCAAAATGAATTATATGGGATTACATAAGAAAGGTAACAAAATAAGACAAAAAGAAAATGTGTTAGTATGAGGTAAATAAAACATAGTAAAAATTGAAAACAAAGGGAATGCATGATGTAATGATTATGGTGAAGATATCTTAGGCTTATTATCCTATAAGAGATGAATCTACTTGGTAGGTGACTCTATTGGTCTAATAGCAAATGTGTGATTTAATGGATCAAGACTAGGCCAAAGGCCCCCAAAATGTTCCTTCACATGTCGTTCAAGGTTCAAATAGGAGTTACAAAACTGAGAGAGATTTTAGGACTACCTTATATGAAATCCATAACCTTTATGAAAGAGTCATTCTTCCTCTTGTCTAAGCTATAAAAGGTAGAGGTTGTGTTCTAAGCCATTGTGAACATGTGTAATTGAGGTTATAATGCAAATGACAATCATAAATGTTAGAATGAAAAAGGAAAAAAAAAATATTGAGGAAGAAATAAATGAAAGTGAAGAAATAAAGCAAGTTAAAATAGTTTATCTCACAGAAACACCCTAGTTGAGTTGCCAAGTTATCATGATGAGCTTCATGGGAGGTTAGGTAGCTTGGCAAATGCAAAGGGAGATAGGATGTTTGATGCCTTATTTTTCTTTCTTTTTATGGATAATGTGTTGTAAATTAGGAATTAGGGGACATTAAGGGGCAATAAAGAGCATTATAATGTGTATGTTAACTTTAAAGTTGCCACCAATCATTTGAGGTGTGATTAGAATGCCACAAGTGACTTAGTCTACTTTATTAGAATTTGTTAGGGTTCGGAAGAACAGTTATATTTGGTGGAGGTTGTGGCCACCCCAAATGCTTGTCGTAAGTGACAATATCATTGTTCACTTATTTTATTTTCAATGCTTTTCTTACTAATATTTTATTTTTCTCTCTCTCTTTACAACTAAATATAAGAGTATATACACTCACTTGGGTTAAATTTATGGTAGGAAAAGTGATTTACATTCATGGACTCACCCAAGTTACCTTGGAATGGTATTGCTGCTAGGAATTTTGTATCACATTTTTCTTTTCTCATTTTCCCTTTTTCCCTTCCATATCCCTTTTTTTTTCTTTTCCTTTTGACCTCCCTACTTTTAGTTTTATGTCCCAAAAAAACTTAAAGCTCTTGCTTTCTTTAGACTAACCATTTTTACGATCATTTTTCATATTTTGAGCTTGACAATACCTTAATCATGAGTCTTAAGTAGGATTTTTAGCATGGGAAGCCAAGATTTGGCTTTAAAATGGTGCTTTTTTGGTTGATTATAGATTGGATGTGATAGAAATAGTGAGGGCAATGGCCATTAGTATTGAGATGTTATGAGTCTCCATTCAACATATGGAAGGAACTAATGGATAGATTGTTGCATGCTAAGTCCACTAATGCTAGTGTTGTGCAATGATAGTGATGGAAATGGCATATATAGGAGGTGGAATTGGTAGTAGTACCTAACTTTAAAGCTAACAATTAGCATAATGCCATACTCCATTTAGTGTATGAAAATCAACATTAGACAAAGTGGGAGAAGGCATATCGGTCGATGCTAGTTTTAGGCCAAAATGACATTAGGTAGTGCCATGTGTGGTGGCTCTTTATATTGTTGTCTAGATAGAGTAATCTCTTTTCTTTAATGGTAGCTCAAATCTTACTTTGGCACTTTCATAATGTTGACCCTTTTTTATTCTCTTTGTTTCTATTAACAGCCTTAAATGTTGATTCCCGTATTGTGTTGACACTTAATAGAATTTTTTGGGGCCAAAATCATGGCTTCCTTAATTAACACTTTCACTCTTAGATGGATTTTTGCTTTCTTTTATTCAATGACCTCTCCTTTGCTTTATTAATGAGGCTTACTTTTATAATGAAATTTACTCAATATCAACTATTGATATTTGATAGCTTTTACTAGATGGTGTAGATTGACTTGCCTTTTGATGAATGATTGAGATTGATTTCCCTTAGGTTGGATGACTAAGATTATTTCTATATTTAACATTATGTAGGCCTTTTACTTGTAGGATTCACACTTGGATTGAGCTACTGCGCCCCACAAAAAGGGTTGATAGACTAATATTACTACACGATGCTTGGTTTAAATTCTTTAAGAAGGGGAGGGCTCTCTGGTTCTTTTTCTTGCTTAGCTACCTTATGTGGCCTTCTACCAATGTTTGACTAGCAAAAGTTTTCTTTTGACTCTCCTTTTCATTTTTTACTCATTGATGTTATTTGATTCATGTTTGCTTTTGTTTATTTTATAATTATTCTATTAATTTAGCTTCAATTTGTTTATCTCTTTAAGTGCATGATTAGTCTTATTTATATTTTATTGGTTTTGTTACCATTCCTTTTAGCTTTGCCCTATTTCCTTTTTTTTAGTTGTTGTCTATTCCATTTTTAGAATTACTTAGCTGCTTGTTACTATTTAAGGTTGTTCTAGTCAGTTACATTTCTTGGTTGTTTTCTCTTGTTTTGTTTAGCTCTATTTTATACTTATTTCAGCTTTATTTTGCATGGTTTGCATAGTATATGACTAGGTCATCTAGCAATTTATTGTTTGATTTCGACCTAAAATAGAACGAATGTTGAGTAGATGTCATAGGACTACACAGTCATCATCAATTCCACCCACTTTTTCCTCATTTAGATTCATTAAGGAAGAATATCAAGAACAGGAGTTAGCCACGGATAACAACATGGCTAGGAATAATGGAAATAACAATTGAACTTTAAAAGAGTTAGCAGCACCCAATATCAATTACTAACCTCTGTGTACTTAGTATCCAGGTGTTAAAGCTAACTTTGAACTTAAATCTAGACTCATTCATTTGTTGCTTAAATATCATGGTCTTGTAGGTGAAGATCCCTATAAACATCTCAAGGAATTTTATATTGTCTGTTCGACAATGACACCACAAGGGATCTTTAAGGACCATGTCAACATCTGAGTATTTCCAATTTCTTTGGAGGGAGCTGTAGAAGATTGGCCTTATTATCTCCATCTCGAGGCCATTTAGAGTTGGAATGATATGAAAAAGGCCTTCATTGAAAGTTCTTTCTTGCCTTATGTATTGCCACTATCTGAAAAGAGATTTGTGGGATTCAACAGCAAATGGTGAGACCTTCTATAAGTAGTGGGATTAGTTTAATAAGTTGTGTGTAAGTTGTCCATTTCACTAGATCACAAAATAGCTTTAGATCCAATACTTTTATAAAGGTCTACTATTGATGGATCGTAGCATGATTGATGTAGCAAGTGGTGGCACACTTATGGATAAGACACCCTAAGCCGCTTGAGCATTAATTGAAAACATGGCAAGGAATTCCCAGCAATTTAGCATGAGGGCAATAGTTTCATCTCAAGGAGTATATGAGGTATTGGCCATATGTCAAGATCATCAAAGAGTGGAGCATTGTCTTGACGAACTTACCTTGCTTGTAAGGAGATTGGCTATAGATTAGTAACAATCAGGCCAAAGGGGTTCTTGACTTCCCCCCAAGAGCCAAGTTTATGGTATTTGTGCAAGTTCAAGGCATCCTACTACCCCATGCCTAACATTGGTGGAGGAGTTGCAAGATCAAGTCCTTGCAGCCAAAGGATATCAAGGAAGGCCATATCAATAGGAAGATTAGCCTCGGTACAACCCATACTTAGTCATATACAACTTAGGGTGACGTGATCATCCCAACCTTCAGTATGGGAACTTAGGATCAACATCGTAAAAGCAACCAAGACAGCCACCTTGGAGATTCAGCCAAGGTTAGCACCAATAGTAATTGCATGGCCAGACACATTAACCACCTTTACTTAGGTTTAGTTATCTTTAAAGGATATGATGAAGCAACTAACAACTTCACCATGTAACTGGCTGATTAGAATATTCAATTCTAGCAAAAAGCTAACTCAGCCATCCAAGATCTGTGAACACAAATAACTCAATTAGTCACTTCGATGAATGCCCTTCAATAGCAAGTCTCCAAGAAATTACCGAGCCAATCCATCCCCAATCTAATAGGGGGTGTAAATGCCATCGAATTAAGGTTTGGAAAGGTGCTAAATGAGTAGCCAAGACCAGTGAAGGAGAAGGAGGAAAAACAATAATCTGCTTTGAACATGACCAAGACCAAGATGAGCCAAGAAGATCAAGCCACCAAGGGAAAGGAGATAGCTGACTGATCCATTGAGCCACTCCCATTTCCTCAGAGGATGAAGTCTAAGAAAAAGGATGACATACTAGACAAGGATAAGGAAGTTATAGAGATGTTCTGATAACAACCAAGTTTTGCATAGTATTTTGCCTCATACTTAATATCTCATACATGTTTGATAAGACTAGATGATGTAATTTGATTGGCTCTTCACTTAGTTGTCAATATGCCTAATTATCAGAAAAGTCTAGTTAAATTCTATTTTTACGCGGTTTATGTACTTTGGCTATTTCTTAGGTTGCAGAAGGTTTCTTTTAACAAAACCAATTTCTATGGATAGCTAAGAAACTAAGATATGACTTCCATAAAGAAACTATGTGCAAATTCTGAACCAATTGGACGAGGCAAAATATTGAACTCTGATCACAAGAGGGGCGCCAGACAGAGCAGATCAGCCACTCACTGCTTAGCTTTTCAGCCATATCTCATAAATGGGAAGGAGTTTAGCTACAAAATTTGAGTCTTTAGAAAGCTAACTCAAAGAGCTACAACTCTTGGGAAGGCAACAGAAGAAGATAAGGCTATCATAATGGAGTTATGCACAGGTGAAGTTTAGTAAGCCTCCATGGAGTAGGAAACTGGGCTGATTTGTATGTTTTGGGTCATGATATTCCATTACCCGGAATCAGGGCCTGGAATTGTGTCCAAACCACTTGGGATTATTGTCCACTTTAAGGCCTAATCCATTTTAGAAGGTAGGAAGAGTTTCAAGGCAAGCAAGAACTGGTCAGAGGAGCATTAATTGTAAGAAAGATGAAGAGGCAAGCATGGACTGCATTGGGAAGGAGAGAATAACCTCGTGACATGTTGCAACCTTGGGATCACGAATAGCTAAAGGAGCATTAATTGCAAAGGAGATGAAGATGTGTTGAATGGATATAGAAAATGAATGGTCATGGACTGAAAAACGGAGAGAGGATAGATGGAAATAGTCTCATTCTTCTCATTTTGCATTTCTCTTTTCCTTGGTTCCATGATTGTGTAAATCATTTTAACTTTAGGGTTCTTGAACTCATATACCCAGAGATCATGTTCTATCATTGAATGAATGCATTTTGGTTTCCTTATTCTAGCCTTATTCTCATTCGATCACTTAATGGGATTCCTTAGGTGATAATACCAAGTGGTTTTAAGTGAGTTAAGGAGTGTCTTGAGAGCTATTGATCAGTAACTTGAGTCACGCTTAGGATAAGATTAAGGGGCAGATTTGCTACTTAGGTTAGTGAACTCCGGTGCTTAGGCTAGTTAGATTGCATGACAATTGTGTGATAATTAGGGTAGCTTAAAGGCTTATAGTTAATGACATGACCATAGTCGTCTCCCAATGAATCAATGCTTTTTTTAGACTATATGATATGAGACTAACTCTAATAATTCTTGAATCTTGATAACCTATCCTCGATTCCTAAGGATATAGGAATGTATGTCTAGTTGCTTAGCCTTAGTCCTAGTCGAGATCTTGCACTAAGTTGGCCGTTCATGATCCCACCTCTTCATCTCTCTTACAATTAATGCTCCATTGGCCATTCATGATCCCAAGGTTATAATATGTTATAAGGTTATTCTCTCCTTCCTAATGCAGTCCATGCTTGTGTCACGATCCCTACCTAGGGATGGACAATACGTTGCATCTAGACACCTCCTAGAGAAGGATAATACGTTGAATCTAGACACCTCCTAGAGAAGGACAATACATTGAATGTAAACACCTCCTAGGGAAGGGAAATACATTGGAAGTAGGCCATGTAATAAATGCTGGTAAATAGGAAGTTAAAGGGATGTAATATCCACTATTAGATCAAGAAGGGATCTAATGGTTGTAGCTTGTCCAAAACTTGTATAAAAGGGGACCTCCTACCCCTCATTTGTACACACTCAAATTTCAAGTGAAATATACTTTTAAAATTAATCTCTAAAAAGGTTCTTATGAGTTGAGTGTGAGAAGGCTGCTTGGGAAGCATTTTTAAGGCTACACGGGTAGGACGCAATAAATCCATAGGCCCGTGACAGTTGATATCAGAGGTAGGTTCATTCTAAGCACTATAGTAGACCTACATTCTGAGGAGGTGCTCATCATAGGTGATGATTGTGGGAGGAAGGCCGATAAAGGTGCTGCCAAAGGAAAAAAGAATCGTGTTGTTTCGAGTTCGAGGGATCCAATAGGGGACCTAACACATCGTATAACGAAGATTGAATCATTCGTCATTGATGTCTAAGGTTCGGTTGATGACCTGACCCAGTCCATCAAAGGTGTAGATGCTGAAAGGGAGGAGCTCATGGTTGAGATGCAAGAGCTGAAAGTCAGCATGGGAGAACTTTGAGGAGAGTTGTTGGGGACCTTAAGGGCAAAACTCCATCAGCGAGATGAGTCCTTGGAGACCATGATGGCGGCTATGCGCACAGAGATTACGGAGCTCAAGGGAAAGCTCGCAAAATTAGAGGCAACACGCGTGAATGGGGTGATCACCGTGCAAGCACCACGTGGACAACTTCCTATGGTACATGGAACGATACTTCCAAGTCGTGGGGATCAACGACAGCCAATTATGGGTAAATACTGCATCTATGTACTTAGCTGATAATGCTTTGTTGTGGTGGCGTCATTGGTCAGACAATAGGTGTGGAGATCCTATCATGACTTGGGATAGGTTCATCGAGGAGTTTCGATGGAACTACTATCCTGCATATGCAGAGGAAGAAGCTTAGGACGAGCTAAAGCGCCTTCGGTAGAGGGGTGTAGTACGCGATTATGTGAAGCGATTTTTGGAGTTGTTACTCTAAATCCCTTTAATGAATGAGACAGAGGCGTACCACCAGTTCATGAGTGGTCTTAAGCCGTAGACCAAATAGGAGCTGAAGTGGTTCTAAGTAGGAGACCTTACAACGGCCATTACGGTGGCTGAATCTCTCGTAGAGTACAGGACACATTCCACCTCCCAGTTAGACTCCCATTCAAAGGATAAGGCTAATGGTGGGGGAGATTGGGGCAGATTTAATCGCCCAAATGGAGGTAAACCGTTGGCTGGCCCTTTAAAGGCTCATGCAGAATCCAGCAGTGGAGGTCACAGGAAGGTACATACTTACAAGTGTTACTTCTATGATGGTTCACATATGGCGCGAGATTGCCCGAACAAGGCCAAGCTAGTTGCCCTCTGCAAAGAAGATGAGCCAAAAAAGGAGGCACGAGTAGATTCACTGTAGATCCTCAGTTCAATCAAATCCAAAAAGGTGAAAGAGCCAAAGGGACTTATGTTTGCAGATGTGAAGATCGGAGAAACCATGATGAGTGCGCTCGTGGATACTGGGGCATCCAATCTCTTCATATCTAAAAAAGCTACCAAGAAACTTAACCTTTGGGTTGAGAAAGGAGTTGGGTGGCTTAAGACTATTAACTCCTAGGAAGTCCCTGCCATTGGGGTTGCTAGGGACGTGGAGTTGCAGATTAGGCAATGTAGAAGTTAGGAGACCCTTGAGGTAATTCCTTTTGATGATTATGACTTTGTCATTGGGTCGAAATTTTTGGACAGGATCCATGTAGTTATATTGCCCTTTGTCGAGTGTCTTTGTGTGCTGGACAAATGGTGCTAGTGCGTGATTCCGGTTTGTCGTAAGTCAGACCATGATCGGAAGATGATTCTGGCAATGCAACTTAACAAGAGAGCGAAGAAGGGTGAGGTGACCATCCTAGCAACCTTGAAAATTGAGAACAGCAAGAGCAAAGGGAGCAAAATCCCAACAGATGTGAGCCAAGTCCTCGATTTGTTCAAGGACGTGATGCCTCTTGAGTTGCCCAAGAAGCTTCCACCTCGGTAGAGAAGTGGATCATTAGATCGAGCTAGTGCCTAACGCTCGACTGCCTGCCATGGCGTCGTATCGCATGGCATCCCTTGAATTGAAAGAATTGAGGAAATAACTGAAGGAGCTACTCAATGCGGGATACATTTGACCATCTAAGACTTCATTCGGTGCGCCTATCCTATTCTAGAAGAAGCATGACGGGTCACTTCGGATGTGCATAGATTACTGGGTGTTGAACAAATTAACCATCAAGAATAAGTATTTGATCCCACTTATTATGAATCTCTTCCATTAGCTTGGAGGTGCACAGTGGTTTACCAAGCTTGATCTCTGTTCAGGTTACTATCAAGTTTGGATTGCTAAAGGGGATGAGCAGAAGATAGCTTGTGTGACTCATTATGGTTCGTATGAGTTCCTCGTCATGCCATTTGACCTAACCAATGCTCCGGCCACATTCTACACTCTTATGAACAAGGTATTGCACCCATTCCTAGATTGGTTTATAGTGGTTTACCTTGACGATATTGTGGGGTACAGCCGTATGCTCGATTAGCACATCGAGCACCTTAGACAGGTTTTCCAAGTCTTGTACGAGAATGACTTATACGTCAAGCACAAAAAATGTGCCTTTGCCCAAAAAGAAGAGCCATTTTTGGGGCACATTGTCGGGGGAGGACAAGTATATGTGGAGGCAGCAAAGATTCGAGTCATCATTGAATGGGAGCCATTGATGAAAGTGATGAAGTTGAGATCATTCCTTAGTCTCACCAACTACTACCGGTGTTTCGTTCGGAATTACTCAAACATCACTGTGCCACTCACAGACATGCTAAGGAGAAATTGTGGGAATGGATGGATCAATGTCAGAAGGCGTTTAATCGGTTGAAGTAAGCCATGACCGAGGAGCTGGTGTTGGTGTTACCTGATCACACCAAGCCTTTTGAATTAGAGATTGATGCATCAGATTTTGCTATTGGTGTTGTTCTTATGCAGGAAGGACATCTAGTGGCATATTGATGCAGGCCAGATTGATAATGCCGCCCGCATCGAAGATGAGCTTACTCGACCAAGGAGATCAGCCCACATTCGAGCTCGACAAGTCGAGGAGATATCGAAGGGACACAATCCAAAGACCAAGAGTCTCATTCACAAGTCCATGCCATAATAAAGTCCTTGTCTTTCCCTATACATTGGAAGCCTAAAAGATACTTTGGGATGATCAAGAAGACGTTGAGCATTTACCTAGTTTCTAGTTTCTAAGTTCTTTAATGTTTTATGCCTTCTAGATTCTTTAATACTCTTTAGCCTCTTCATTTGCTCGAGTCTTTTCATTTGTTTTTTTTTCTTTGGCTACAAAAGACCATCTACTTTATGTATTTGACAGACGAATTTGATTAATGAAAATTTTGCATTAAGCAATTATCGTGAACCTTAAAGAGTTCATACCCCTGAAAACCTTGAAGAGTTTTCACTCCGTCCTTGAAGAGTCAGAGGTTTTCAAATCTGCATCCTTGAAGAGTTGCAGTCATCGATCTAGAAGAATCGGTGCCCTATCAACTTCCTTGGAGGCCTGGAAGAGCAACCAATGAAGTTCTATCTTTTCCTCTGTTCTGTCCATTTACATCTGTCCATTTCCACCCCGATTTCGTCCTGCCTACAGTGCTTATTTGAGAAAACTCAAAACAGAGAAATTGTTAATTCAGAAGTCTTTGTTCATTTGGCTTTCGAATCAGGTCATTCCGATCTGTATCGACGAAGTTACATCCATTTTCCCGAGCTTGCGCAGGACTGTAATAACTGTTCATCCTGTTCCGCATGTGCAAGTCAATCTCCCGATCCTAACGTCCAAGTAGCCTACATCAGGCTGCATCATTTGGTATCAGAGCTTTGGAGGAGAGAACCATGCCACCAAGACAAGCTAGATGTCATGAAGGCAGAACCATCCCACTGAATGAAGTGCATATGCTTGCTGACAATTTGCAGCAACATATACAATAACAAATTGATGAGTTGATGCGGGAAGTTAAGCGTCTGAGGGCGGAAAGAAACAATTCACCACCTCGTTCCAGGACCGAAGATTACAATGGTGACTCTTCATCTTCAGAGAATGTTCGACCATTTCGCAATCAGAGGAATGTTCGACGTCACGAGCAAAACATTTGTGAACCGGAGTGGGAAAAAGAAGTTAAAAAGGATATCCCGGAATTCTCAGGTAATGAATCTCCTGAAGAAATTGTTGACTGGCTAACACTTGTTAATGAAGTGTTTGAGCATCGAAATGTTCCTGAGGATCGTCGAGTCAAGACCATCGCTATGCGATTTAGAGGTAAAGCCATCGCTTGGTGGAGGCGTGAGAAGCAAACTCGCCAATCTGTTGGCAAAGTGCCAATTACCTCATGGAGAAAGATGGAAGACAAGATCCGAAAGTATTTCCTACCTAAGGGATACAAGAGAGAGCTCTATCAACGGTACCAAAATCTGAGACAAGGTACGCGAACGGTGGACCAATACACCAACGAATTCAATGTGTTGGTGATTCGCAACAACATTCAAGATCCGGAGGAAATGCTTGTGAGCAAGTACTTGAATGGCCTTCAACTTCATATTCAAGATGCCCTGGAAGTCCTTGACATTTGGGACTTAGGAGATGCACACCAACGAGCACTCAAGGTAGAGCGTTTTCACTCAAGGAGGCAACCATCCTCTATCATGACCAATCGACCCGCTAGGAGTACCCCCGGCATCACCAAAGTTGCTGAGGTTATGATGCAAACTGCTAGTAAGTTTCCTAATCAGCCCAACATTTTGAAGCAACCAACTACGTCCGATATTCGTTGCTATGCTTGTGGTGAGTTGGGTCATCGTGCTAGTAATTGCCAAAAGAACAAAAATCGACAAGCTGGCAAAGCCTTCTTAGTGGATAACGATTCTGATGAGCATGTGGAGGATCCACTCAAAGAAAAGGTGAATGATGTCGAAGAGTCCGCAGGTGACGAGCAAATAGTGCATGCTGATTCTGGTGAACTTTTGATGGTGAGAAAAATCTTTCTAGTTCCTTGAGATGAGACCGGAGATAGGTGGCTGCGCACCAACATTTTTCATTCCGCTTGCACAATTAAAGGGAAGGTATGTCAATTGATTATTGACTCTGGATGCTGTGAGAATATAATTTCTGAAATGGCAGCGAACAAACTAAAGTTGGAGTTCTATGCATTATTTCATACACTCGAACATTGGAGGCAATATCTTATTCATCGAGAGTTTGTTTTGTACACTGATCATGAAGCTCTCAAGTATATTTCAGGGCAGCAAAAGCTTAACTCCAGGCGTGCAAAATGGGTTGAATACGTTCAGAAGTTCACTTTCAGCATTAAACATAAAGCTGGAGTTCAAAATTAGGTTGCTGATGCTCTTAGTAGAAAGAAGAACTTACTCCACATAATGCAATCAACAGTTCTTGGATTCGAATCATTCCAAGAGTTGTATCATGAAGATCCTTACTTCTCCAAAATCTTGCCCGAAGCAAAAGAAAAGAAACTTGCTGATTTCACTGAGTGTGATGGGTTTCTTTTCAAAGGAAACCGTTTATGTGTACCTGATTGTTCACTTCGACAAAGGGTGATCAATGAAGTTCATCGCAACGGACATTTTGGGCGTGACAAGATCGTGCAACTCGTTTCAGCCAAGTACTTTTGGCCTTATTTGAAATGAGACATACATCGACATGTGATGAGGTGTCGACGCTGCCAAACTGGAAAAAGGCATACTACTAATGCTGGCCTTTATTTGCCCTTACCAATCTCTCAAGCACCTTGGGAAGATATCTCTATGGACTTTGTTCTTGGACTACCTCGCACTCTCAAAGGTATGGATTCCATCCTTGTTGTTATAGATCGATTCTCAAAGATGGCGCATTTTATTCCTTGCCGCAAAACTATGGATGCTTCGCATATTGCTAAATTATTCTTGAAGGAAGTCTATAAATTGCATGGCATTCCGAAGACTATTACTTCTGATCGGGACACAAAGTTTCTCAGTCATTTTTGGCGACAATTGTGGAAGAATGTCGGTACTAAACTGCAATATAGTACTATATTTCATTCCCAAACTGATGGACAAGCTGAAGTCGTCAATCGAACCTTAGGAAATCTATTGAGGACACTGATTGATGAAAATCCTCGCTCTTGGGAGATGCGATTGTCATAGGGCGAATTTGCATATAATTATGTTGTAAACCGTACGACTGGGTATAGTCCTTTCATGATCGTGTATGGACAACAACCGAACACTGCTCTTGATCTTGCACCCATTCCTTTTATTGAAAAGTCTAATGGCAATGTTGAAGATATTGTTTCTCAGATGAGAGCAATTCATGAAGATGTGCGCCAAAGGTTAGAAAGCAAGATAGGGTCCTACAAAAAGGACGTCGATAAGCGATGGCGTGAAGTTATCTTCGAACCAGGAGATTTTGTTTGGGCTTACTTACCACCAGAACGTCATCCTGTTGGAAGCTATAACAAGCTTAGTGATCGTAAGCTTGGTCCTCTTAAAGTCCTTGAGCGTATCAACCGCAATGCATATCGCTTAAGGCTTCCTTCTCATATATAAAGAAAAAAAAAATGATGTTTTCTACGTTCAGCATGTAACACCTTATGCTGGTGATTCCTCTGATGATGACATGAACTCAGGGATGAATTCTTTTAAAGAAGGGGAGGATGAAGCAGGCCAGATTGATAATGCCGCCCGCATCGAAGACGAGCTTACTCGACCAAGGAGATCAGCCCGCATCCGACCTTGACAAGTCGCTCGACCAGTCGAGGAGATATCGAAGGGACACAATCCAAAGACCAAGAGTCTCATTCGCAAGTCCATGCCATAATAAAGTCCTTGTCTTTCCCTATACATTGGAAGCCTAAAAGATACTTTGAGATGATCAAGAAGACGTTGAGCATTTACCTAGTTTCTAGTTTCTAAGTTCTTTAATGTTTTATGCCTTCTAGATTCTTTAATGCTCTTTAGCCTCTTCATTTGCTCGAGTCTTTTCATTTGTTTTTTTTCTTTGGCTACAAAAGACCATCTACTTTATGTATTCGACAGACGAATTTGATTAATGAAAATTTTGCATTAAACAATTATCTTCAACCTTGAAGAGTTCATACCCCTGAAAACCTTGAAGAGTTTTCACTCCGTCCTTGAAGAGTCGGAGGATTTCAAATCTGTATTCTTGAAGAGTTGCAGTCATTGATCTAGAAGAATCGGTGCCCTATCAACTTCCTTGGAGGCCTGGAAGAGCAACCAACGAAGTTCTATCTTTTCCTCTGTTCTATCCATTTACATCTGTCCATTTCCACCCCGATTTCGTCCTGCCTACAGTGCTTATTTGAGAAAACTCAAAACAGAGAAATTGTTAATTCAGAAGTCTTTGTTCATTTGGCTTTCGAATCAGGTCATTCCGATCTGTATCGACGAAGTTACATCAATTTTCCTGAGCTTGCGCAGGACTGTAATTACTGTTCATCCTGTTCCGCATGTGCAAGTCAATCTCCCGATCCTAACATCCGAGTAGCCTACATCAGGCTGCATCACATATGAGTCGTGGAAGTTGAACAATACTGAGCAACGGTATACCATTCAAGAGAAGGAGATGACTGCAGTGGTCTATTGCCTATGGACGTGGAGGCATTATCTCCTGGGGTCTAAGTTCGTTGTAAGGATGGATAACGTGGCCACGAGTTATTTTTAGACCTAGAGGAAGCTGAGTCCAAAGTAAGCTCAATGGCAAGATTTCCTAGCAAAGTTCGACTATGTGATGGAGTACAAGCCAGGGAAGGCTAACTTTGTAGCTGATGCTCTTAGTTGGAAGATGGGGTTGGCAAACATAGTGAGTCAACCTAGCTGTCTATGGATCGACCGCATCAAGGAGGGGCTTAAACATGATCAGAAGGCTTAAGCTCTCATTGGATATGCGTAAGAGGGCAAGACTTGACGGTTTTGGTGTGAGGACGGTCTTTTATACACAAAGGGCGATGACTATATATGTCACTCCATAGAAAGTTAAGGAAAGAAGTGTTATGTGAGTGCTATGATTCGAAGTGGGTGGATCATCCAGGGATCCACCGCACCTTAGCCCTTATCGAAGATCAGTACTACTGGCCTCAAATGCGGGATGACGTTGAAGCCTATGTAAAGACCTGTCTTGTTTGCCAATAAGACAAACTTAAACAACGTTCATTGCTAGGACTATTAGAGCCATTTCCCATCCCAACTCGTCTATGGGAGAGTGTTTCCATGAACTTTATAGTAAACCTGCATAAGTCCAAAGGATGTTGGACTCTTATGGTCGTGGTGGATAGATTCTCCAAGTATGCAACATTTATGCCAACAACAAAGGATTGCCCAGCTGAAGAGGTAGCCAAGTTATTCATGAAGCACATGGTAAAGTAATGAGGAGTCCCACAAATGATTGTGAATGATCGCGACCCTCGATTCACAGGGTATTTCTGGTTTGAATTGTTCAAGTTGCTAGAGTCAGAGTTTAATCTCTTTACAAGCTTACACCTCCAAACTGATGGTCAAACCGAGCGGGTTAATGCACTCTTGGAGATTTATCTTTTGGCACTACATGAGCACAATACAAACAAATTGGGCAAAATTGATCGACGTAGCCCAATTCTCCTACAACTTACAGCGAAGTGAGTTTATTGACCAGAGTCCATTTGAGATCATGAATGGCTAACAACCACAAACTCCAAGTGTGGTTGCATCGGGTTATCAGGGGAATAGCCCACTTGTATGTAAGTTTTCCAAGGATTGGCAGGAACAAGTAGACATGGCAAGGGCGTGTCTATGTAAAGCCTCCAAACGCATGAAGAAGTGGGTTGACAAAAAGCGATGACATGTGGAGTCCAAGTCAGGGACTTGGTGTTAGCCAAACATAACACCATTCTTTGGTACAAGGATGTGCACAAGGGTCTAATTCATCACTATGAAGGGCCATTTTAAGTGATACAATGGGTCGAGAAGGTCACATACAAGCTGAAACTGCCACCAAAATTAAAGGTACATCCAGTTTTCCATGTGAGTATGCTTAAACCTTAGCATAGAGACAGGGGAGATCCAAATCGAGGGGAGTTACAATAAGCAACACTTGGAGCAAAAACCTCATATGATCGAGAAGTCAAATCCACAGTGGTAGATCGGGTCATACGAAAGTGGTATTGTATGCCGAGGCGTGAATGCTTTATCTGATGGAAGGGTCTTCTAGAAAGTGAAGCTAGTTGGGAACCTACTAAAACTCTTTGGCAGTTCAAAAAGGAGATTAACACCTACCACGCTGAAGAAGCGATGAGGGCGTCGCCTGATTAGGTGGGGGAGAATGTCATAGTTCTTACCTAGAGATGGACAATACATTGAATCTAGACACCTCCTAGGGAAGGGAAATACATTGAAAATAGGCCATGTAATAAATGCTGGTAAATAGGAAGTTGAAGAGATGTAATATCTACCATTAGGTCAAGGAGGGATCTAATGGTTGTAGTTTATCCAAAACTTGTATAAAAGGAGACCTCTGCCCCTCATTTGTACATACTCAATTTTCAAGTGAAATATACTTTTAAAGTTAATCTCCAAAAAGGTTCTTGAGAATTGAGTGTGAGAAGGCTACTTGGGAAGCATTCTCAAGGCCACACAAGTAGGACGCAATAAATCCATAGGCCCGTGACACTTACCTCTTCATCTTCTTTGCACTTAATGCTCCTTTGACTAGTTCTTGCTTGCCTTGAAACTCTTCCTACCTTTTAGAATGGATTAGGCCTCAACTTGGACAATAATCCCAAGTGGTTTGGACATGATTCCAGGCCCTAAATTTGGATGGTGGAGTATGATAGCCTAAAACATATAAATCAACCTAGTTTCCTGCTTCATGGAGGCTTACTGAACTTTATACATGCATAACTCCATTGGGATGGCCTTATCTTCTTCTATTGTCTTCACAAGAGTTGTGGTTCTTTGAGTTAGCTTTCCAATGACTCAAATTTTGCAGCTAAACTCCTTCTTGCTTATGAGATATGATCAAAGAACTAATAGTGTGCGGCTGATTTGCTCTATCCAGCGCCCCTCTTGTAATCAGAGTTCAATATTTTGCCTTGTCTAATTGGTTCAGAATTTGCTCATGGTTTCTTTATGGAAGTCATAACTTAGCCTCTTAGCTATGCATAGAAATTGGTTTCATTGAAAGAAACCTCCTACAACCTAAGAAATAGTCAAAGTATGCAAACTGCATAAAAACCAAATTTAATTGAACTTTTTTGATTATTAAGCATATGAACAACTAAGTGAGAAACTAGTCAAATTACATCATTTAGACTATCAAACATGTATAGGATATTAAGTATGAGACAAAAGATTATGCAAAACTTAGTTGTTATCACTCTCTTTGTTGTTTAATGATGTGATGTATACTCAAAAGTAATATTTTATCTTTGGATTTAGTTTGAGAACCCCAAGGGTCACTAACTCTTTCATTCAAAATGGATATATATTGTAATGATACATTAAATTGTATAAACTAATTTATACTAATTTTATAGTAATATGATTGTTTTTTCTATTTTTTTTTTCCATTTTTGCTACCTTTTGCTTTTTTCTTTGGTTTCTTTTTTCCTATGCCCAAATGTACAACCGATAATGCAATTCACAAATATGCCTTGCAAATAACCAACGAGAGTGAGTGTGATGCTCTTCACAATTAGAGAGGACAAAATAGGGGTATAACGGACATCAAAAAAGAAAAGGAAAAGAAAAGGAAAGAAAAGGAAAAAAAAAGGAATAGAAAGAGAAAATAGAAAAGAAAAAGGAAAGAAAAGAGAAATAAAAGGGAAAGGAAAAAGGAAAAATCATAAAATTAAGAAAATTAGAAAAATAAAAGAATAATTTTATTATTAAAAGTCTATTTATAAAGTCTAAGTGTAAGGCTTAAGTACAAAGCCCATACACCAAGTTCACTCATTACAAGCCTAGAAGGGTAAGAGCCTCAACCCTCATTGGGCTCCTAGATTGATCTTAAGGCCATCTAATCTCTAGGCCTACATTAAGGATCAACAAAGTAGTGGCATAGAGGTTATTGATAGAGGTTTGGTAAATCCCAAGCCATCATTAGGCCCAAAGGGAGGTCTCTTCTTCTCAACCTATGATGGGAAGGGAAAGTGCATTATCTGTTATGATGCTTACGACCCAATACATTAGTTTTCATTTACAAGCCTTAAATATAACAAAAAGTTTATGGTCTAACATATCAAAGGACCACAATATATAAAGTAGTGACATACTAGGCTTTGGAAAGCCTAATTTTTCAAGTTTGATCCATGACGACAAAGAAGAGAATCTTAAACAAATCCAACAAGGCCCAATCCTCAAATTTAGCCTAATGCTACAAGCATAGTAAGCCCAACTCTCCCAAATTTAGTCCATGGCAACAAGTGCAAAGGGTTTCTTAGACCCATCTCGAAGGCCTAATAGTCTAGATCTAATGCAAAGCCTACAAAGCTAAAGTCCATAGTTATTAAAGCATGTGGGATAGTAATGAACCAATCTTAACCATAGAATTGGATCAACAATAACCGTACAATATCCCAAGATTTGGGAAATCTTCCTAGCAATTAATGGGAAGGGGCTTCTATTTCCATTAAAAGAAGGGGTCACCCACATTAAAGATATAGAAAGAGTGGAGTAAGGAATGCTATGAATATGAAAGAAAGTATAGAGAATGTAAAAAAGAGATAACATAGTAAAATAGGCATTTATTCTTTAGTTAACAGAACTTAGGTGATGTTCTCTTGAAGGAAATAGGGTGGAAAATTATGAGTTCGATCTCCCTCTCATTATAAAGTTCATCATACAAGTATTCTTATTTATTAATTATACTCTTTCTTCTCTTACATTTTTGACATCTTAAAAGGACCCTTAAATATGCAAATCAAATGTCAAAAATCAGATTGAATTAATTTATTCAAATAAATTATGTTGCTCTTCCTAAAAATTGCTAGAGAATGCTCCCTTAGTGAGTTAGTAGCTAATTAACGTATAAATTAGTAAATTTCATCATCATGATTCTATTCAAAATTGGTCTATCTACTGAAATTAATTCATATTTTATTCAAGAAATAATTGTGGAAAGTACTTTTATGGTGTAAAAGGATTTATCAATTATAAATTCTTCTCATTACATTTTATCTTCAATTAACAATTTCCACTCCTTCTTATACTGCACTTTTGGGCATTGTTTACCCCTTTATTAAGTGATATCTCATTTAGATGTTCTTAATTAAACCATCTAAGTCTATTTTATACCCTTAATGGTGGCCTAGCATAGTTTTAGATGCATTAATTCAACAAATTATGGATTAAAATGGTCTCTTTAAAATACAACATATCCAACATCATGTAATTAATTCTTATAATACTTATTCTTTACTCACTTTTTCACCCACCCAATTCATTTCCATTTCCATCAAGTTTCATTATAGCAACATGTAACTAATTGCCTAGCTTAAAGCCACCTAAAATCAATCATGTAACAAGGAATGCACTAACTTAGATCACAAAAGATAGTAATTAAGGAACTGGGAAAACACCAAAGAAAGAAAAGTAAAAGAAAGGGACACATATCTTGAAACACTCTCTCCTCTAAAGCTAAGCTTTCATCTCCATCTCTCTTATAATTCATCATTTTTCTAGACTACACATAATTAGATAAGGACCTTTTTTTTTTCATATGGATAATGTTGTATAGTAAGCATTATGTGTGATTTAAGTATGGTAGTAAATAGGTGGGCTAGAAATTAGGTTACTAACTTCCTTTTATGATTTATGGTGATAGATGTTGAAATTTGTTCATCGGAAATAGTCATCGATTGTTGGTTGAGACAATGATTAGTCAAACACCTCTTTTTTCCCCCTCTCCCTACACATAAAATAAAAGAATTTAAATATTTTTAAAATAAATAAAAATTATAAAAGGATAAAATAAAAATTGATAAAAATTTTAAATTCAAGTACCTAGTTATTAAGTTAATTTTACTTGGTTCCTTGACCTAGGAGCATCTTTGATATTTTGATATTTTGATATTTTGTTTTATTTTAATTAAAAGTCAACTAATTAGCATGAAATTATTTTAATATATGGATGGTTAAGATTAGATAGGGCTTTATTTCATTAAAGTTTAAGATTTAATCTCACCATAACCCTAATACATATAGATTTGGTTGCATGTCAAATTTTATATATTTGCTATTTTACCAAAATATCAACATTTCTTGACAATAAAGATGCATAAACAAGTTGAGGAGTTACTTGTGAGAGGTCTAATGCAAGAGAACAAAAGTCCATGTGCTTGTCCTACTTTACTTGCCCCCAGGAACCTATTAAACAATTGGAGGACATACTTAATCAATTGATTGGATCTATGGTGTTTTCTAAGATTGATTTTATCATCATAATAGATTAAGAGCTAGTAATGAATGGAAAATGACTTTCAAGACACAAAATGGATTTTATGAATGGCTAGTTATGCATATTCATGCAAGTGATGAGGGAGATACTAAAAACCTTCTTGGTATCCTTAGTTGTTGTTTATTTTGATGATATTTTAATTTATAGCAACACAAAGGAAGAACATCTAACTCACTTACGACAACTTTTTGAAGTACTTTATAAATAATAGCTTTTTATCAACTTGAAGAAGTGTATGTTCTTGTGCTCTATGGTTATGTTCCTTGGCTTTATCATCTCTAAAGGAGAGATTGAAGCCAAATCACAACAAAGCTCATGCAATCAAAAAATGGCCAACACCTAAATCCATCAAAGAAGTTTGAAGTTTGCATGGGTTAGGCTTGTTCTATTGAAGGTTTGTGAGCAATTTTAGCTTTATTATGAGTCCTATAATTGAATGCTCAAAGGAAGATGGATTTGAGTGGTCAAATTCAATACAAAAGGCTTTTGAAAGGGTACATAATTCTTTGACTGAAGCTTTTATTTTTGTAGTACCAAAATTTGACAAGTTGTGTGTTGTTGAATGTGATGCTTCACATGTGGGAATTGGGGCTTTTTTAAGCTAAGATTAAAGGATGGCAAAGCTTTATTATGATCTTATCCTATTCTTATAGTACCATATTTTTTATGACATTATTTTACTTATGACTTAGAGCTTTATGCTTTGGTGAGAGCTATTCCTCATTGGGAGCATTTTTTGGCTTATTGGGAGTTTGTTGTTTACTCTAATAATCAAGCATTATGACATTTGAACTTTAAGAAAAAGCTTAATAATTGACATGTAAGGTGGAGTACTTTTCTTAGTAACTTTATTTTTTGTTTGAAATAAATTAGGAGTGACTAATATTATTGCTAATGCATTGAATAGACACTCCTTACTACTCACTGTGATAAGCACACAAGTTATTAGTTTCAAAAAATTGAAGAATTTGTGTGTCCATAACCCTTATTTTAACCAAGACATAGCTAAATTATTAGGAGTAATAGTGGCAAGGAATATTCCTTATCAGATTCATAATGGTTATATCTTTAAAGGGAATCAGTTGTGCATTCCTAAGAGCTCTTTGCATGAGCAAATGATAATAAAGCTTTATGGTTATGAACTAGGAGGATATTTTGGCAAGGATAAGACCTTTACAATGGTGATTGATCATTATTTTTGGCTAAAGATGTATAAAGATGTTGGTCATTTTGTCAAGAGATGTCTTGCATGTTAGTTTGGTAAGTGGAATTCACAAAACACAAGTCTATACATTCCTTTATCTAAACCTAAAGTTCCATGGCTTCACTTATGTATAAATTTTGTGTTGGTACTTCCAAGGACATTAATAGGGTATGATTCTATCTTTGTTATGGTAGATCATTTCTGTAAAATAGCATACTTTATTCCTTACTCTAAGACTTTAAATGTCATACATATTACTAATTTGTTTTTCAAGGAAAGGGTAAGGTTACATGAAATTCCTACATTTATTGTTTTATATAGAGATGTAAAATTTGTGGGACACTTTTAGAGGACTTTGTGGAAGAAATTAGGAACTTGATTAAACTATTCTAGCATTTGTCAAACTAATGGCAAGGTAAAAGCTGTGAATAGTAGCTTGAGTAATATATTGAGATGTATAGTGGGAAATTATGCAAAGTTTTAGGATAATGTAATATCATAGGCTGAATTTGCTCATAATAATTTAGTCAATTAAACTATTAAAAGGACATCGTTTAAAGTTACCTATGGTTTGAATTCACAACATTTATTTGATCTAGTGTCATTATCACAAAAAGTTAGAATAAGTGATGATAAGGAGACATTTTTTGAATATTTTTTCTAGTCCATAAGGAAGTAAAAGTCACCTTGAAAGCAAATAATAACATTTATTCTTCTACTATTAATTAACATTGAAGGTTCAAGGAATTTAAAGAGGGTGACTTGATCCTCATTCACTTGAGGCAAGAAAGGTTCCCTAAAGGCACTTACTATAAGCTAAAGTCTAGGAAGTTTAGGTCATGTAAAGTGCTCAATATGATCGATTATAATGCTTATACTTGCTAAAGCTACCATGTGACTTGTAAATTACTTTAATTTTTAATGTTTCATATTTTCATTCTTATAAGGGACTTAATGGAGAAGTGGTTACAATTGAAGAACAAATGCATTAATGGCCAAAAGTTTAGTCGAATGTTATTAAAGAGGTTTTAGATGTTATGAAAGCGAAATCATTAAGGGGCAATCAATACTAGAGATATCTAATCATGTAATTGGAAAAATTGGCTAGTGAGAGTACTTGGATTGCAAAAGATGAGATGAAGATGATTGATTTTGATATCTATAATGAAGCCTTTAAGGTTTTCATGTTCAAGATGAACTTCTTCTCCACTTAGGGAGAATGATGCAAGAGTATCTTTGATATTTTGTTTTATTTTAGTCATTTGTTTTAGTTAGAAGTAATGTAATTAGTATATATTTATTTTAATAGATGAATAATTAAAATTAAATAAAGTTTTATTTTATTAAAGGTTAATATTTAGTCTCATCATAACCCTTCCCATGTTCCAACTTCAATTTTCTACCTAAATTCAACTCTTATTTTAGTTTATTTGCACCATAAAAGCTCCCTTTCATTAATCTACACCATCACTTGACAACTCATAAACTTGACCTAGCCAAAACCCTAGTTTTTTTTTAATGGATCTAACTTGCCTTCATTGACAAATTCTTAACTCCTCTCAAGAACACCAATAAGTAGATCAAACACCTACTTCTTTTATTTCTTTGTAAGCACCAAGGACTTCATCTCATTTTTTCTTTAGAAATCAATACCATCTAAAAACAAACCCTCTCCTTATAATACTAAAATTGCCAAAAGAAACCTACATAAGACATGAAACCAAATAAAAAACAACACAAATTAAAGCTTTCTCCTCTCATGAAATCACACATGATAAAACCTATCATTCTATTCATTTTTATGGTCTTTTGTTTATTAAAAAAATGGAAAAGAGTAGACAACATCAAATAAATAAACCATTTTTTTCTTTTTTGTCAAAATAAATTAAGAATAAGAAGGAAAAATGGAGATAAGCATAGTAATAAGGAGAAATAAAAAATTTTAAAAATAAACCATTTCATTAAGTAGGTAAGGAAGACTCTAAGAAATATGTAGTGATCCTTATCCCTTTTGCTCCAATGTTTTGCAATTCTAGAACCATAATAGACCAAAAATTGATAGATCTAGGGTTATAAGGCATAAGAACACAACTTTCAATCCCAATTGAATTATTAAAATGCCTAAAATAATGACCAATTTGATGTAATACAAAGGAAGTGATATAGGTGATAGCCATGTGGAGTAAGAACAAAGAACTAGAATAAGATCAAAGGTTAATGCATAAAACAAGGAACGTAGTTACAATTAGTTGGTGAGAAGTTGTCAAGGGACAAATTGGTGAGAAAATTTGTTAAGAGGCAATGAAGCGAGATAAGGCCTATAATAATTTAGTAGGGAGTCACTAGATCATGGTTGATGTAATAGGACTATGAATATTGGAGCTAAGGATTGTGACAATAAATGGATTCATAAGAAATAATTCCAATCTCATTTCTCTACATTATACTCTTCTTCTTTGTTTTCCCCCTGTCTATTGTCCCTCATTTTTCTCTCATTGACCTTTAATCTTAGAATTTTGCTCTTAATCCTTCAAGATTCCTTGATTAGAGATTTTGACCCTACTAATTTGGTATTAACACAATATCTTTTTGGTAGTTCATCACTTTAATGGATGTTGGAACAAGATCACATGATTCTAGGTTTATAGACTTTAGTAAGTTGAAAGAAATGCTTAAAAGCTTTCAAGAGGCACAGAGGTGAGAGTTGGTTGAACTTTGAGAATTTTGCATTGTTATAACTATACAAAACCAGTTTATGAATCAAAATTGTCATATGGGTCTTTTAATCTAGGCAATTCCCTTGGGTTTAAGAAATCCATCAAGATTGAATTTCCAAATTTTGATGGGAAGGATGTGCAAGGTTGGATTTATAAATGTGATTTTTGTTTTTTAAACTTGATGGGACATAAAAAGAGGTAAAAGTCAAGATGGATGAGGAGCTTTCAATGATCTTACACTTAAATAACATAAAAAATTTTGTGGGAAAATGGCTTAAGGGTGATTTACCTTTATAGGAAGAATACATTCAAGCCATCTTGCTCAAGTTTGGTAACATTGCCTTTAAAAGTCTAATGTCTACACTTTTAACTATTACATGGAATGGGATAATGGAAAAGTATCAAAACCAATTAGATATTCTATATAACCAAGTGTAATTAATTAAGGAATATGTGGTGAATGATTTTTTGAGTTGACTTAAGGTTGAATTCAAACTCCTATAAAAATGTTATTCTAACAACCTTACCTCATGCTTGTGCCTTGGCTAAACTACAAGAAGCTAGTTTTAAGGCATAAATGGAGACCCACTAATAGATCTTTAGGGTTGTTATCTAAACCTTCTCATTCTCCCAATAATTCAACTCCTATAAGTTGTTCTTCTGGTAATATAGTAAATGAAACATAAAAAATGTAATTAGTGGTTTAAAATTACTAAGGTGAAGTTAGGTGATATAATTGGAGGAGAGGTGGGCTAAGGGCCTGTCTTATTACTGTGATGAGATGAATGAGGCTGGGCATAAATGTGAGCACAAAAAATTGTATGTGATTGAGGTAAAAGATGAGATTAGAGAGGAGGAATCAAAGAATTTAATGGTCCTTATTGTAAGAAATGAAGAAATAGTGTCTTAACCACAAATTTCCCTTCATGCCATCATTAGTATGGGTTACAAACCTATGCATGTGATAATAGACTCATGAAGCACCTATAATTTTTTAGATGAAGTGTTAGCTAAGAAGCTAGGGTGTAAGTTGGAATCAACTAAGAATTTAAAGGTAAGTGTGGAAAATGGTAATATTATTCCTTATTCTCACATTTGTAGAGGTTTTTAGTGGAACTATAAGGTGATCTCTTCACAACATATGTTTATATCCTTCCCTTAGGAGGTGAGATGGTCCCTAGGGTATATTAGCTAAAACCTTTAGGCAATATCATTTGGATGAGCTGAGAATGGAGTTCCAAGTAAAGGGTAGAAAGCATGTCTTGAGAGGCTCCTTAAGGTTTGTTATTAAACAAAGCAACCACAAATGTATGACGAAAACCCTACAATAACCTCACTGTCAAACTGTAATTCAACTTTGTTGCCTACATCTAGAATAGGTGTTGATGCAGCTTCCACAAATCCTCTTGTAATACCCAAAACCACCATTTTAGCAAACAACACCCTATTGGCTCAAATCTTTTTGACATTTTCAAGGAACCAACTAAATTGCCTCCTCACAGGTTCCAAGACAATAGAATTCCCTTGGTCTTAAAACTTATTCCATTAACATGGAACCTTAGAAGTACCTTGCAATACAAAAGGATGTTATTGAGCAATTAGTACAAAAAATGTTGTAATTAAGTCTCATCCAACCTAGCTTAAGTCCTTAAGCATCACCTATTGTCTTACTCAGAAAAAAAAAAGACAATATGTGTTGACTACAGGAATTTGAATCAAAATACCATAAAGGACAAGTTTCCTATTTCTTTGATTGAAGACTAATTGGATGAACTGGAGAAAGTTGCTTAGCTTTCCAAATTGGATTGGAGGTTAGGCTACAATTAAATTAGAATGTCTTATTCTAAAGTACACAAAACAACATTCAATACTTATAAAGGTTACTATGAGTTTTTGGTTATACTCTTTGGCCTCACCAATACTCTAGCCATATTCCAAAGCCTCATGTGTGAAATTTTCAAGCCTTATTTAAGAAAGTTTGTTTTAGGTTTTTTTTTTTTTTATGACATATTGGTTTATAATCCTATCTTAAAGGTTTATTTAAGACATTTGTTGCTTGTTTTATAATTGTTAAAGGATTGTTGCTTGTGTGCCAAATCTTCTAAATGTTTCTTTGCAATCTAAGAGATAGTTTATTTAGGCTATATGGTCTCAAACAAAGGAGTCTTTACTGATCCTAAGAAGATTAAGTCCATTTTTCATTGGCCTTTACCTAATTTACTAAGGCAATGGAGAGGTCTCTTAGGACTAATAAGATACTACAACATAGTTTTTTCTAGGTATGAATCCTCAATAAGCCTCTTATAGATTTACTTAAGAAGGATGCTTTATCTTGGAATGATGAAGTGACTATAGCCTTTAATAGTTTAAAGAAGGCCATGATCAGTGCTTTTTTTCTATCTTTACCAAACTTCACCAAGCAATTTGTAGTAGAAATTGATGCATTAGAGGTAGGTATAGGGGTAATCTTGATGTAGGAAGGATGTCTTGTAGCTTTCATTAGTAAGATTTCCTCTTCTAGACACCAATCTTTGTTAGCATATGAAAAAGAGCTATTAGTCAATATCTTTGCAAACACCACTTAAAAGCATTATCTCCAAGTTAAGCATTTTAAAATCAAGACTAACTATTGCAACCTCAAACATATATTAAATTAGAGACTCTCCACTATAAGTCAATAGACTTAGTTAGCCAAATTGATGTATTAGCCAATAAGGTAGCTAATGCCCTCTCTAAATGCACAACTACAACATGCAATGCCTAACCTTTTGTTCTATATCCTTAAATCTTTACCAATCCATTCAAGCATCATGGCAATAGGATCCTTAATTACAACACCTGATCTCCAAATTAGAAAAAGAAGTAACCATTAATTCTACCTATAGTTGGTCACATAATTAACTATTGTGGAATGATAGATTGGTGGTAGGGTTTGGTTTTGATTAAAGGAAGCAAATCATTGCATTGTAGCATAAGGGGTTATAAGGGGGGCATGCTGTAGTAACAATCACAACAAAGAAATTAGGAGCTCTTTTTACTAGAAGGGACTAAACAAGGATATAAGGAGGTATGTAAGGAATGTAACACTTGTCAACAAGGATATAAGGACACTTGGTTTATTTCAACCTTTACCAATTCTTGAGGGATTGTGGAAAAGTGTTAGTTTGGACTTCATCAAAGGTCTTTCCAAATGTGGTGACAAGGAGGTCATTTTATGGTAATTGATAGGCTTACCAAATATGCTTGCTTCCTTAATCTTTCCCACCCAAATGTAATAAATGAAGTGGAAAAAATATTACTAAATAATATCTTCAAATTGCATGACTTTCTTAAAGTACTAATTAGTGATAAGGATGCAATTTTTCTTAGCCAATATTGGCAAGAGTTATTCTGAGTTCAAGGGGTCAAACTTTACATGTTTATAAATCTAATGGTCAAATTAAGGTTGTCAATAGGTGTTTGGAAACCTATCTAAGGTGTGTTACTGTTGCTACTCCACATAAATGTTGACACTATATCATACTTGCAGAATGGTGGTATGATACTTTCATTTTGCACTTAGGAAAATACCCTCAAAAGCCCTCCATGGTTACCCTCCTTCAGTCCATTTTCTATATCTTCCAAAAGACTTCAATTGTTGCATTGGATTAATAGCTAAAGACTTGGGTGATGTTAATTCACATGCTTAAGTATCAATTGGAGAGGGCTCAACATAGAGTAAAATAATAGGCTAACAAACACATAAGTGATAGATTATTTTTTGTGGGATTAGGTTTATTTGAAACTCCAAACTTATAGATAATCCTCTATGAATCCAGCATAACAATTTCAAACCTTCCCCAAAATTCTTTGGTCCTTTTTAGAATAGAGCCAAAATTAGTGTAGTGGCTAACAAGTTATCATTTTTAGAAAATTCTAAGATCCACCATTTGTTCATGTCTCCTAATTAAAACTTAAAATAGGGCCATTACAAACTATCACTTTAAAGTTACCCATTTTAATGCCTAATCTTGCTATGACTCTTGTTCCATTAGTAATTTTGGATCATTGAATGGTCAAAAGAGGGAATGTTGCTACCATAAAAGTCTTGGTTTAATGGTTTGATTACCTTACCAATGTAAGAGTATTATTATGATCTCTAAGAGTGGTTTCCTTCTATCACCCTTAAGGTAATGGGGGAAAGTTAGCAAAGGTGATGTGTGGAATTATTTTGCACATTTATGTCATAATTGAAGTGTTTTTCCTAGTTCATAAGTTAATTAATATTAATGTTTTACATTTTAATTTCATTTAACTATTTGTTATTTTGTTATTTTATAAGTTTAAGTGGTGAATTAGGCTTCAAATGGACTTAAAGAGATAAAGTATCTATACTAGAAACATAAAAAAAAAAAAAAAAAAAGACAATTCCAAGTAGTGGAGAAGGGAAGGATGAAATTGCAAGTAAAGGACTTAAGAACAACAATGATGAGAGATAAATGTGCAAGACTCGAAGAATGTTGGCCTTCTTGCTCTCTTCTCTTTTTGCTTATCATTAACTAATTTATTTTAGGATCTCTTGTGAACATTTAGTTGTGTATTCATGTGTTTTGGTGAACAAGAGCGATTAGATCTTTTATTTTGGGGCAAGAATGTAGTTACTAAATTCTATTAGCAAATTGATATTCTGAATATTTTGATTATTCTTATTTAATTTAATTTGATGCTTTGATTTTCAATCATTTTAATAATTGGACATTATTTACATGTTTAAAGTATTAAACAATGGAGTAAAAGTGGAAGTTTAATATTAGTTCGTAAAAGCATTAAACTTAGGTTTTGTAGTATAGAAATATATACACACCTTTGTGATCATTGTCAAGAGTTCCATAAATCTTATTGACTTCATTTTAGATTTTGTAATTATGAAAGTAGATATAAGATTAATATGAGTATAGTTGTAGAGTATTAAAAGAGATTATCATATACTTTAAGGAATTCAATCATTATTTTTAACAAGTTTTAATTCTAATAACTAGATGTTAAGTTTGTTAATAGTATTTAGTTAATGAAATTTGGATCCTAGAAACTTGGTTTATTGATTTTTGTTTCACTTGGTTTATCTAGATAATATAAGAAATCTACATAATAGGTACTTACGTGTCAATCTCATGGAATTGATACTTAGACTCACATCCACCTTACTACTTAAATGTCCCATACACTTATTGTAAATTTTATGGTGATCAAATTTTTGGTGTTGTTGTTTAGGAGGAGAGTTTTTAATATTAAAATAACAAATTTTCTTTATTAATTTAGGTTGTATTTTTGCTTCTAATTTGATTTTTAGTTCTATTCTTATTATATTGTAATTTTGTTTATTTAGTCTTTTATTTTGGTAATTTTAGTGTGTGATTCAATTATTTATTGCTTATTGATTAGGGTAATTTTTTATTTAGCTTTTCTAATTCTTCTTTAGATTCTTTCTTTTTTATTTTGTTTGCTTAGGATGTTTGTTAATGATTTTCTATTTTCACATGTTTTCTTTGTCATTCAGGGATAATTAATTGTGTTGATACTTGATTAAGGTTAGTATTCTATTTGTGTTACTTATAATGCCCTTTTGGAAAACTAGAAGCATGCTATTCATTGAAATTGGATGAAATATAGCTTTTGTTTAGTGTTTTTATTCCCAAGAAGAGTTAGATTAGGTTTAGTTGATATTTTGATCTTTCAGTCTTGTGTTTGCAAAGATTTCTTATGATAGGTGAAATAAAAATCGACTTTTGAATTAAGGGTCATGCTATATTTGTTATGCAGGAAGCAAGGTTTTAATGCTATTAGTCCTACCCTATTTCAGTGGAAAAACATCATTTACTAGGGTCTCTAACCATTTTTGTGTTTGTTTTTTTTTTTTTTGGTGCTTTATTGGAGTTATGGCTACTAGATTTTAATTCAAATTTACTACTTTTAGTGATTTTTTGTTTAATATTATTGAAATTTTTGTTCTTGACATTGAAAGGTTGTTTAATATATGCCACATACATACGGGCAAACTATCTCATTTGATCATTAAATAGAAGAAGCTTTGCATACATTAAGGAAATGCCAATAATTGGTTCAAGAACAAACAACCATGGAAGACAAATTGATCAATCAAAATTAAAATCTAAGAGTGTTGCATGATTATGTCATGCCAAGTGTCAGTGGTGCACAATCCAGTATTACGAAGCCAACAATGAATGCCAATAATTTCAATATCAAACTAGGCCTTATTTAGATGGTTCAATAAGATTAGTTTGGTGGAGAGCCACAAGACTTGAATGCACATCTTGCTAACTTCTTGGAAATTTGTGATACTATCAAGATAAATGAAGTTAGCAATGATGCCACTTGTTTGAGATTTGTTCCATTGTCTTTTAAGGACAGGGCAAAGATTTAGCTGAAGTCCAAGGTCCTAATTCTTTTACAACCTAGAATGCTTTGTCATAAATGTTTTTGAGTAAGTATTTCCTCTTAGGTAAGACTATGAAACTTAAGAATGATATTACTAGTTTTGTTCATTTTGGTGGTGAGTCTTTATATGAGGCTTGGGAAAGGTTTAAGGAATTATAAAGGTGATGCCCCCATTATGGTTTAACTAACTAGTTGCTAGTGCAAACATTTTATAACAATTTGACCCTTTTAGTCAAAATTAGTATAGATGCAATTCTAAGAAGTGCCTTGATGGGCAAGTTAATAAAAGAGGCATATGAGTTGTTGAAAGATATGACTTTCAATAATTATCAGTAATCAAACAAAAGAGGTATGCCCTAGAGAGTTTCAAGTATATATAAAGTTAATGGAATAAATATGCTTAATGTTGAGGTTGATAATTTGGTAAAAATGTTTGGTAAGTTGGTTAATGTTAAAGTTATTTCTAACCTTAATGCTATGAATTGTGATTGGTATGGAGGAGCACACCTCAGTTATGACTATGTACAAGTCTAACAAGCACAATTTGTGTCAAATTTTAATAGGCAGCAGCAAAATAATTCTTATTCCCAAAGTTACAACCTAAGTTGGGGAAATCACCTAATTTATCATAGAGAGATAGGTAGCAATTTAAGACCTTTTAATCCTCCTAGTTTTCAATCAAGACCCCAAAGAGTGATGCAACAAGAAGAGAATAAACTGACATGGGAGTTAGTTATAGAAAAACTAGCCAATGCCACTTTAAAGAGGTTTGACCAATTGGACTTTAAATTTGATAATTGGGTTACTTCTAACCTTAATTTACAAGTTCAAATGGGTAGGATCGCAAGTGTGACCAAACCTTGTGGTCAAGGGATCTTACCTAGTAAAATAGAGGTCAATTTAAAGGAGCAATGCAAGGCTATCACCTTAAGAAGTGGTGAGCAACTTAGTCAAGTTAGTGGTGAGACTATAATGGATCATAGTGTTGATGCGAGTGATAAAGAAGTCAAATAGAGTAAGTCATCATCCACATCACCACCAGTAGTCAAGCCTTATGTCTCTCCATTTCTTTTCCTCAAAGATTTAAGCAAATAAGACTAATAAATAATTTGACAAATTTCTTGAAGTGTTCAAGCAATTGCATATCAACATTCCTTTTACAAATGCCTTTGCTTAGATTCTTGCTTAAGAAAAGTTTCTTAAGGACATTATGTGAAATAAGAGGAAATTAGAGGATCTTGAGATCAGTATTTTGACTAAAAAGTATAGTATAGTTATCCAAAATAAGCTTCCACCAAAGCTTAAGGATCTAAGGAGTTTTTCAATTGGTGATGTTGATTTTCCTAGAGTTTTGTGTGATTTATATGCTAGTGTTTCACTAATGCATTTATCTATATATAGGATGCCTGAATTAAAGGAGTAGAAACCCACTACCATTTCTTTGTAGCTAGTTAACCAATCAATGTAGTACCCTATAAGAATTTTAGGAAAATGTGTTCATTAAGGTATAGAAATTTTTCATTCATATTAATTTCATTGTGTTGAAAATGAAAGAAGACAAAGAGATTTCATTTATATTAGTTCGCCCTTTGTTGGCCATAGTTAGAGCTATTATATATGTTAAAAATGGTAGGTTGATATTAAAGGTTAGTGATGAAGAGGTAAAATTTAAATTATCTAAGGTTACTAGATTCTTCTTATACCAATCATCTTTTTTAAGTTAATTTTGTGGATGAGTTAACTTAGGAAGTTTTTAGAGATCAATATCTTAAAAAACTTCTTAGGAATTAATTAGTGAGTGTAGTAACAACGAAGGATGATAATTTAGAGGTTGTAGCAATTGCATATGCCTTGGAAACAATTAGTTCAATGCCAATGCCAAGAATTTTTCCATTTGAGGATTAGGCAAAGGTATGTCAATTCCTTTCTCTTTTAATGTGCAAGCTCTAGTTTTAAAGTTAAATCCATTGCCCCTATATCTCAAGTACATTTTTTTTGGTTAATAATAGTACCTTACTTATGATTGTGAGTGCTTCTTTATCTGATGTTCAGCTTGACAAATTTTTGCATGTATTAAGAATGAGAAGAAAGGCTATAGGATGGATTATTTTAGAACTTAAAGGAATTAACCCTTTTTGGTGCATGTTAGAATACTAATGGAGCAAAACCATAAACCTGTTATTAAAAATAAATTACAGTTAAATCCTAATATGCAAGAAGTGGTTAATATTGAAATTTTTAACGGGTTAGATGTAAAGATTATCTATGCAATAATTGATATTTCTTAGATTATTCTAGTGCATCTAGTACTAAAAGGGGTGAGATGATTGTTGTGCATAATGAACATAATGAATTAATTCCCATAAGGATATTGATTGGCTGCAAAGTATGTATAAATTATAGAAAACTTAATAAGACTACTCGTAAAGATCATTTCCCTTTGCCTTTTCTTGATCAAATGTTGGAAAGACTTGTTGGGTATGAATATTATTGTTTTCTAAATGGTTATTTAGGATATAACCAAATTCTTATAGCTTTAGAGGACCAAGAAAAAAAAAAATCACTTTCATGTGTCTTTGTGGTATTTTTGCATTTTGTAGGATGCCTTTTGTTTATGTGATACACCAGCTACATTCTAATGTTGCATGATGGCCATTTTTTCTAACATTTATGAAAAAACCATGAAAGTGTTCATGGATGATTTTTCTATGTTTGGATCATCTTTTGATAGTTATTTAGCTAACTTATCTAGAGTTTGGCAACATTATAAGAAGAACAACTTGGTCTTGAATTGGGAGAAATGTCATGTAATGGGTAGGAAGGCACCGTGTTGGACCATAAGATCTTAACTAGCAATATTAAGGTGGATTAAGCAAAGATGAAAACAATTGAAAAGTTGCCACCACCCACCAAAGTTAAAGGAGTTAGAAGTTTCTTTGGTTATGTAGGGTTTTACCAACATTTTATTAATGTCTTTTCTAAAATTACCAAACCTCTTCATGATCTATTAAATAAGAATATTGCTTTTGATTTTGATGATGATTTTTTCAACACTTTTAACAAGTTGAAAAAGGAGTTGGTTTCAACACCAATTCAAGTAGCACCAGATTAGAGTTTGCCCTTTGAGTGATGCTAGTGACTTTGCCTTAGGCATTGTTATTGATTGAAGGGACAATTGTAAGTAGTAAAGATACCCACTAATGAGAACTTTCCAAATGAGTAGTTGTTAGCTATATCACTTACTCCATGGTATGTTGATTTGGTGAACTACCTAGTAAGTGGCATAGTTTCACCTAATTTGAGCTATCATCAAAAGAAAAAGTTCTTAAGGGATGTGAAGTACTACTTTTAAGAGGAGCCATTATTATACAAATTTTATGCTATTAGGATGATCAAGAGATGTGTGCTTTAGGAGGAGATTAGTGATATTCTTCATTATTGCCATTCCATGAAGTGTAACATACATTTTGATACTTCTGAGATAGTTGCAAAGGAATAGTAATCTAGTTTCTATTGGCCAACCATGTGATAGATGCCAAAGGATTGAAAACATGTTTAAGAGGAATGAGATGCCATTGACTAATATCTTAGAGGTTGAACTATTTGATGTGTGGAATACAGATTTCATGGGTCCATTTCCCTTATCCTTTAATAATCAATATATTTTGGTGGTAGTGGACTACATTTCTAAATGGTTTGAGACCATTGCAACTCCAACTAATGACTTTTAAGCAATGGTGAGATTTGTGAAAAAGAACATCTTTTCAAGATTTAGTGTCCTAAGAGCCACTCTTAGTCATAAAAGGTTCCATTTCAATCATTTGGTTGATGCCTAGTTGAAAAAGTATGGAGTTATTCACAACGTAGCACTCGTCTATTATCCTAAAACAAATAGGCAAGTGGAGCTAGGAAACTAAGAGTCAAAATTAATCTTGGAGAAAACTATTTCCAAGTCAAGGAAGGATTTGTCAAACAAGTTGGACAATACACTTTAGGCATACAAGATATCTTTTAAGACACCCTTAGGCATGTCCCCATATAGATTAATCTTTGGGATGTCTTGTCACCTACTAGTAGAATTGGAGCATAAGGCCTATTACATAGTTGAAGAATTAAACATGGATTTGAAGGTTGCAAGAGAAAGAGATTGATACAATTGAGTAAGTTGAAAGAGTTTAGGTTGAATGCTTATAAGAGTGCTTAGGTTTACAAGGAAAAGACCAAGAATTGGCATGATAAGCATATTCTAAAGAAAACTTTTGAGATTGGCCAATAAGTGCTACTCTTTAATTCACATCTTAAGCTATTCTTGAGCAAGCTTTGGTCTAGGTGGTCTGGTACATTCAAGGTGAAATGGCAATGTTTGAAGCCCAAAGGAGTCACATACTCCTTGCAAGAAGCCTACTAGAAGCGATTTTATAGTAGTCAAACAAGTGACTATAAAGAAGCACTTCTTGGCAAGCAACCCAAGCCCTTTTTCTTTTCCATTCTCTTGTTAGTATTTGTTCTTTTCTTTTAAGTTTTTCAATAAATGTGATCGTACCTCAATTCTTTTGTTTAGGTGGTTTGGATTCAAGCATCTCAAGCTTTTACCTCCAACTGTCAATCTTTGAACATAAATCAAGGAAGTTTCTTCCAACTTAGTTCCTTTTCTCTTTCACATTATGGATAATGTGTGATTCAAATTTGGAGAGGTAATTTTTAATTTTTATGTGATTCTATGCTTTTTTATATGCTTGGTATGATATTTGCAAATTTTTCTGAAATTTTGCATACTTGGCTAGCCTTTGAATATAGCTAACACTCAATCATATTTTTCTGAAAGAAGAATAAATGTGTTATTTGTTACATAATCTACATTCAAGTTACTCTTGTCATGTTAAAGCATTACATTTTTTGTTTAGGATGGACAATAGCTTGTAAAATGAGATTAAGCATGCTTGGATTTTCAAGATCATTGAAATTCATGTTCCTTATGAAAGTTATGTAAGTTGTGTGACTATGCATAAGATTTAAGTGTACTACTTCTTGTGTGAATTTCTCTTATGAGCTAAGCCTAAATTTGGTTTAAATAAATAGGGTGGGTATGATTGAATAAGTTGAAATTCCTATATACTCCAATGCTTTGGGTTGCTTAGTAACTAATCACAAAATGTTTTCTTTCATGTCAAATGGTGATTAGAATTATGTGAAAGCAAAAAGCACTTTGAGTGTGTTACTTGTTAAGTAATCGGGTGGATTCATCACAAAATATTTGTAATTGTGTCAAAAGACAAGTGTATAAACTTGAAGATAAGGTTGTTTTCAATATTAAAAGAAGAAAAAAAAAAAGAAGAGAAAGATAAGATGATGATTATGGTATTGAGATGGAGTGATGGCAACACTATTAGTTACATGATTTAATTATATTAGTTGTATCATAAACATGATTGAGCTTGGAATTATGTATGGATATGTGAGATGGAGAAATGTGAGTATGCATATGTTTTCTTTGCTTGTTGTTGTGTTGTTTTAAGATGAAGATGTGAAGTTTTGCATGGCAAGTACCTTAGGTGTGATGAGTGATTTTAAATTGCTTGGACACTATTTGGTTTTTGAGTTATAATTAGAGCTACATACCTCACATTGGGCCATTCTTCAGCTTTCTGGAAAGCTAAGCCATAGGGCTACAACTTTCATAAAACGCCCAACTTGAAATTCTGTCATTTTGATATTTAAAATTAACTAGATGTTAGTGGTGTGAATCAAGACATTAATCAACATAAAATTAAGAGTCTTAAAAGATAAGGATTGTAATTGATTTTGTGGGAAGTATTAACTGGCCAATTTAAGGTTTTGAGAAGGCTATATTTAAGAGGGGAAAAAACATCATAAAAAGGCAATTCCAAGTAGTGGAGAAAGGGAGGGCAAAACAACAAATAGAGGACCCAAAAGCAACAAAAACAAGAGGCAAACAAGTGAGAGTTGAAGACTGTTTGCCATCCTACTTTCTTCTCTTTTTCCTCTTCATTTATTAATTTAGTTTATGATGTTTTGTGAATGTTTAGTTGTTTATTTATGTGTTTTAGTGAACATGATTGACTAGATCTTTTATTTTAGGGCAAAGACATTTGTCATTAATTCTATTAGCAAATTGATATTTTGGCTATTTTGCTTGCTCTTAGTTATTTGATGCTTTTGATTTTCATTCATGTTCATAACTGACCATGATTTGCATGTTTAAGGTATTAAATGATGAAGAAAAAGTGGAAGTTGATTAAACCTAAGTTTTATAGTTTAATACTAAATACACACCTTTGTGATCACTGTTAAAAATTCCAAAAATCTGAATAAACCCATGTTAGTTTCTATATTCACAAAAGTAGATATATGATTAATATAACTATAGTTATTAAGTCTTAAAAGAGATCATTAGATACCATAGAGAATTTGGTATTGTTGCTAACAAGTTTTAATTTTAACAACTAGGTGTTAATTTTGTTAATGATATTTAGTTGTTAAAATCTGAGTCCTAAAAACCTTCTTTGTTGATTTTCAATTTACATTTAAAATTGGTTTTCAATTTCATAGTTAGATAACCCTTTCTTCATTTGGTTATCTAGATAATATAAGAAATTTACATCATTGGTACTCAAGTTTCCTTCTCATGGGATCGACACTTAGACTAATGTCCACTTTACTACTTGAACATCCCATACACTTATGGTAGATTTGAGGGCAATCAAAAGGATTTCATAAAAGGACTTTGTTGTTAGATAGAAAGTCTTCCTATGCCATTTAAGGCTTAAACTGTTTCTAGCTAAGTTATGCTCTATATGGGTCAATCCTTTTGTTATTACTAATGTTTTTGGTCATAGCTCAGTTGAAATGAGGAGTTTATAGATGGACAAGGTATTTATGAGGAATAGTTATAGGCTTAAATCTTTTTATAAAGGTTTTCAAGTGTAAAATGTTGAGGTGATGGAGTTAGATGATCCCATTTATGTTGACTAAGGAAGCATGTTTTTGGGTTAACAACATTAAACAAACACACTACTTGGGAAGCAACCCAAGCATAATTCAATTTTGATTTCTTTACCCTTTATTTTTAATTATATTTCAAATAACTTTTTGTTACATTTAGTTGTGGATTGAGGATAATACATGTTTAAAGTGTGGTTTAGGTAGGATTTCCTTTAGTTTATCTTTTTTTAGTTTTTATGAAATAGTGATCATATGTTAGTTATGTTTTAGAATACTTGTGATGCTTATGTATGAAATTATATTATTTTTATGATATACTAAGCTTAGGATGTTCACAATGTTTTGTAAAATAATGGTAAGCGTTCTTTGACTTTTTAATGCTTAATTAAAATAAAGCATCTTGAGAAGTTATATGCATTTTATAATGAAGCATGATTAAGCAATGTGTGATTTGTTGTTAAACTATTCTTCTTAAACTAGTCATAAACTTAAGTTTAAGTCAATAAGGTGTTCAAAAAAAATGAAAAAAGAAAAAAGAGAAAGCAAAATGCAAAATGTTAATTCTACTTTATTGTTGAAGTTAACTAGTAAATAGGGGTACTTTACCAAAAGTGTTGACACTAACATATAATGGTAACTTGAACATGAGTATGCAAAGCACCTTGATGGATGTTTCCTAATTTTTAGGTATGACTTAAGGAAAAATATTAGTTTTACTTTGTTACTTTAAGAGATGCCCTAGTTTGCTACCCAATTTGTAGTAGTAAAGAGGAATAGTTGATCAATGAACTATACATGACAAAGTTATGTTAGTTGTGTGACTTGCATTCACTAATTGAGATCAATTGTGAGAGGAAGAGAGATAAGTATGCTACTATTATTTTATTTAACATTACTACATATTTAAATTAAGTGTCCATGTTGGTCAAGAATTGAATGTAATTAGCTGGTGCATTACAATGATGTTTTAAGGTAATGACTAGTGCTTAGTTTACTATTCTTTTGAGTTTGATTTTGTTTTGCTCAAGGATGCACAAAAGCTAAGTGTTGGGAAATTTGATGAGTGAGAATTTATTTATACATTTCCTTCTATATTTAGTTATTTTAATAAGTTTTATACCTATTTAAGCTAGTTGGAATATGTTTTGTGACTTAGGTATATTTTAGGGAAGTTTTAAAAATTTGGGCTTTTGGTTTGTAGTATTTCATCATTATGATCTTTATCACTTATTTTAGGTTTTTTCACTAATTTAAATGTCAAATTAGAAAAATAGTCTTTAGTGAAGAAGTAATAGGCCTTGAGACATTGCTTCAAAGACAAGGTAGAAAACTAAAGTCCAAATCTTAATTGGAGCAGGATTCTTGTCTAAGCAAAGAGTATTTAAAATAGGCATAACTTAAGCTTTAGACATCCAAACCGAGTGATTCAATAGCTCAAATTAAAATTCACATTTAGGCATATAATTGTTATGAAAACACCTAAACCCAAATTAGTTGTTTAATTGTCCAAAAATAGTTAAGAAGTCATTGCAGAATCTATCTTGGGTTGGATTGAGTTAGACACAATTTTTAGGCCATAATTTGGGCTTAGACCTTTGTTTTGGGTAAGAATGGATTCATTAGAAAGCTAAGGAAGAGAACTACAACTTTAATGAAGAATGAAGAGACTAATTTAGACTATATCTAGTAGGGAATCAACTAGGAACTCATTATAGAAATTTTATCACAATCAAGGAAATGAGTTTATTGTAACTAAGTGAATTTAGGAATTTTTTTTTGGAGTTGATGGATGAGAATTTATTTATTTATTTCCTTCAAAATTTAGTTGCTTTTACTATGTTTTATACCTATTTAAGTTGATTAAAATATGTTTTGTGACTTTGGTATGTTTTGGAAAGGTTATGAGAATTTGTGCTTTTAGTAAGCAAAGTTTTAGAATTTCGTCATTTTAAACTTTGTTTCTTATTTCAAGTTCTTTACTTATTTAAAGGTTTAAATTAGAAAAGTGGTGATTCAAAAACGTAAATTAAAGTTCACATTTAGTTCTAAAATTGTTATGAAGACTCTAATCCCAAATCAGTTGTTTAATGGTCCAAAAATAGCTGGGAAGTCGCTACAGAATATGTCATGAGTTGGATGAGTCAGTCTCTATTTTTAACTTATAACTTGGGCTCTAAACCTTTGTTTTAGGCAAGAATGGATGTTAAGGAAATAAGTTTATTGTGACCTCCAAAATTTGGAAGTTTTTATTTTTTAGTGTCCTAGGGTTTTCATGTGTCTGCTATATACATTTTCTAGGTTATAAAAAGGACCTTTTTGCTGTTGAAACATAAGAAGGGAGGAGACAGACACAAAGAGGGTAGCAAATATAGCCTTAGTAAAAGTTCAATTTGTTTTAAGTACAATTTTAGGAGATTTAAAAACATTTGGCATTTTGATAAAATAAATTATTTTGTTATGTTGTTTTCTTTTAGTTGGAATTGTTTGAGTTATTCTAATTAAATTGTTAAATGATTGTTGTTTTAATTCATTTAATTAGGCCTATTGAATTAATTAAACAATGATTGATTGCTAAAATTAGGGATTATGACTTACATTAATCATATTCCTTATCACTAACAATTAATAGTAAGGGGTTATGGAATAGTTTTCATCTTATTGTTATAAATAATTCAATATAAGTTAAACAATCTAAACCTATGTGATTATTACTCGGATATAAGTTTAGAGAGCTTGTTCTATGAGTATAATGGTTATGGTTTAAGTAGAGAGCTAGTTATGCTTAGTGACTATCTAAGGAAGAATTCAAGTAATAAAGATTGTTGTTATCTAGGGTTAATAGTTCTAACAAAACTAATACAACATTATGAATAATCAAAAGCATTAAATATCATTGTTATGAATGAACCTAGAATTGGAATTTTGTTAATTGATATTTTTATAAGTTGTTTTGTTTAATCAAGTAGTTTACTTGATACATGACCCTCCATTCATATTAGCATATTCAAGTTTAAATATTTGGCATTGAGTTCATAGCACTCCCTATAGGATTGATCTTTATTCATATTGTCTACCATTGCATGATCAAGAATAAGTTACCTTTTTTTTTTTTTTTTGTAGCCTCAATGACAGCTACTAGGAGTGTGTTAGGGTTTTTTTTATGTCTACCATGTATGTTTTCTAGGATATAAATAAGGACCTTTTTAGCTATTGAAAGAGGGGAAGAAGAGATCAAAGATAGTCACACAAGGAAGGCACATACATAGCTTTAGTAAGAATTCATTTTTCCATATTTTTTTTATGTATAGATAAGATTTGTCGATAGTTTTAGGGGATTTCAAAACATTTGGTATTTTAATGGCATAGATGATTTTGTTTTGCTATTTTCTTTTCTACTAGAATTATTTGAGTAATTCTAATTAAATTGTTGAATGATTTTTGTTTTAATTCATTCAATTAGGTATGTTAGATTGATTAAACAATGATCAATTGCTAAAATTTGGGATTGTTACTTGTATTTATCCTATTCCTAATCACTAAGTAGCAATTAATAGTAAAAGATTATGGACAAGTGTTTATCTTATTGTTATAAATAATTCAATACAAGTTAAACAATCTAAACTTGTGTAATTGTTGATTGAATTAACCTATTTTCCTAATTCCTAACTCTAGAGAGCTTGTTCTAGAGGTATAATAGTTAGATTTTATGTGGAGAGCTTATTCTACTCGGTGAATATTTAAGGGAGAATTCAAGTAACAATGTTTGTTATTATCTAGGGTTAATTTGTCCAATACAATTAAAACAACATTATGGATAATCAAAAACATCAAATATTATAGTTAGGAATGAACCTAAAACTGGAATTTTATTAATTGATATTTCTGTAAGCTGTTTTGTTTAATTAAGTGTTTAATTTAATTGTTATGAAGTCAAAATTCAACATTGCACCCTCATTCATAATAATATCTTTAAGTTTTAATTATCTAACATTGAATTGATAGCACTCCTTATGGGATCAACCCTTATTTGCCCTATCTACCATTGCACAATCAAGAGTAAGGTATTTAATTTTTTGTAGCCTTGATAATAGATATTTAGTGGTTTAATTTTGCATAGTGTTTTGCATGAATATCCACTTGGATTACCTTACTTATTGCTAGAAATCCCACTAAGGATCATAAAAGTTAATGGAATGAGTGACTAACCAAATATGGAATGAAGCACTTCCTTTTTCACCAAACATAAGGTATTTTAGGTAGCTAACAACTTAATTTATAGGTAACAAAGATTTTAGGATGCATATAGTAGAAACACTAGCATTAATTTAGTGGCAATGTTGGAAAATTTAGATTAAAGACAACTAAGCAAGCAGGAATCTCTAATCTTCATAACTACCATAGTCAATCATTGTTTCATTCATGGAATCACTCCACACAGAAAAATTTTTTAGTTTAAGAAAACAAGATTGGCAATCAAGTTATTGGCATTATATTAAAACACAATAGCCAATAAAGAACCAAGGTGGGATGAGTAGGTGGGTGAAAGGAGAACAAAAAGACATATAAGAAAAAAGAGTACTATATAACTATGCACCAATAGGTAACTAGGATATTCATCATTGGTAAAAGAGTGCAATTATGAAATTCCTCCCTAAATGCCAATTAAAATACCAATTCAATCAATGAGTCATTGACTAAATAGAATAGATGAAATTTAATATTTTTATTTTATATACAAACATACAAACATACATAGATATATTATTTTATGAACACTAACCAAATATGTAAGTTTTTTTTGGATGTTTTATCACAAATTGATAATATATCATTTTATCTTAGATTTCATTATGTTTAATTATAAAATAATTGATATTATTTTTTAGAATGGAAATTTAAATTAAAAAAAAAAAAAAACTTAGGTGTAGTCACAAGAGACATTGAAGTTGTATCATAGCTATTACACTCTAGTGGTGGTATTAGAGCAAGTAAAGAGGAAGTGTATAAGTCTCATTACAACCACCTTAGGAGTCATTAGAGTTGTAACAAAAGTCGCTAAAGCTATAACAAAAGGCATCGTAGTTGCCACAAAAGTCACCAAAGCCACTATATAAGTCACTAGAGTTACAAAAGTCATTGGAACCACCATTCAACATTGCTAGAATCATCACTCATTATTGCTAAGGATCATCTATTAGCCATCATGCACCATTAGAAGTCATCATTTTGTCACCAAAGATTGTCTCCCGCATTGTTGGGTGCAAATTAGACCATTTTCTTCCATTATGTGCCTTAAAACTACCTAAAGCATTGTAGATATACAAAAGTCTAAGGTTTCCTCCAACATTATTCAACATCTGATGCCCTATTTTTGGTCACCACCACAACATTGGACCATTAGTTTTGCTATTATCAGCCACCAATCAACTTGATATGTTGATTGATGCATTGATTAATTGTTGGAAAGTAATGAACTTGTCAACCTCTACCCTCACTATATTTATGAATGTTGGACTTTGCTCTATTGTCGATGCTCCATTCATTGTCCATCTCTCTCTCTACTGCCACCTATTGTGTTTAATTGTCTCTTTTATAGTTGATGAATGGTTTTGATAAGGGCATAACGTCGAAGGGGCTAAGGAGGAGTGGAGAAAAAGAAAAGAAGCCTAAAAAATAAAAAAAAGAACGAGGAACCAAATTAAGAAAAAAAAAAGGTTGGGTGATGAATGGAATAATTCCATTTTTAGTCTTCATTTTGGATGGAAAAAATCATAATTAATGGTGTGTGCAGATGAAAATATTGTTTGACTACAATAAATTATTGAGTATTGAGAAGAACAAAGTTATAGAACTTCTAAGAGATTCAACATAAGCATAAAGGTGTAACTCATTGAAAGTTACAAAAATATGATAAAAAGATGCTACATTTCATTTATCATGGGGTGCTACAAATTTTTAAGAAGGTTATAGGAGTAACCTTGTCAAAGCAAGTATGGGATATTTTGACAGTATCATTCCAAGGTGTGAATAATGTTAAAAGGGTGAAACTCTAAATCTTGCAATGTCAATATGACCTTTTGCAAATGGAAGCCTTAAAAATAATTTTAGTTTATATAAGTAGAGTTCATGCCTTGATGAATTAAATAAGAATCCATGGAGAGTAGCTAAATAATCAGGTGAAAGTTGAAAACATTTTGTGGACACTCACACTATTTTATGAGAATATCGTGGTTGCAAAAGAAGAAGCCCATTATTTGTCCCAAATGTCAATTGATGAACTAATGGACGCATTGCAAACTCATAAACAATGCATGAATAAAAAGCATATAAAGAAGCCAATACAGTGAGCACTCCAAAGTCAAGCTCCGACCCTAAACTATCATAGTGATTAATTAAAGCAGAAACAAGGTTCCTCATATAGTAAAGGACAAGGATGTGACAATAACTACTCTAGCAATCAAGGTTTAAAAGGTCACTACAACAATCATTGAGATGGAGACAATCACTATAATGATCAAAGGATATCAAACCAAGTGTATAGTTTTGAGGTCGAGGTTGAGGAAGAGATTGTGGTAGAGGAAGGTATGACATATCTAATTTTAACTGTTAATCATGTCACAATAATGACCATTATACTAATGAATGTAGGTTCAAGAAAAATAATTAGATAGCTTAATATACACAAGAGGGAGATGCAAATAATAGAGATCAAACTATAATGATGGTTATTATAGCCACTAAAACACCGAATTACAACACCTAGTCCCTTCAAACCAGGTATACCAATCATATATGAAGAAAGAAGAAGCTTTTTGTTGATCTCAATGGGTCAATCTACATTATAGTCAAGTTTGTTGATAATAATTGTGTTCCAGTAATAGGAAATGGCCAAATTCTTATTAAGTTAAAGAATGAAGATTATAATTATATATTAGATGTATTTTATGTGTCAAATATGGAGAGCAACCTATTCAACTTAGGATAATTGCTTAAAAATGGGTATAACAAAGTAGACAAGCTTTTATTACAAGGAATTAGTGTGCAAGGCAACCACTCTAGCTAATTTACTCTAATGTTTATGGCTTAATGAGCGTTCCATCAAATGGTACCTTTATTAATGATTTTACAAAGAAGACATAGGTTCATTGCATGCAAAGAAAATCTAAGGTCTTTATTTAATTTAAGAAGTTTAAGACTTATATTGAAAGATAAAGTAGTAACTATATTAAAATGTTGCAAATTGATGAAAGTGGTGATCACATGAATGTAGTGAAAAGTTTGTTAAAGGCTAAGGGAGTTTCCAATCCACTTTGGGAAGAAGTTGTTTTATGTTATGTTTGCTTATAAAACAAATCTCCAACAACAATTATTTGGAATGTGACTCTTGAAGAAGTATGAAGTGGTTTCAAGCCTAGTGTAAGGCACCTTAAAGTGTTTAGTTCTATTACTTATGCTTAGGTTCTAGCAAAGATAAGGACAAAACTAGATGATCATGGAGTAAAAAAAATCTTTCTTGGCTATACAATAAAAGAGGATATAAGTTATTTGATCTTATGACAAAGAAAGTGATTGTTAGTAAAGATGTAACCTTTGTTGAAGATGAAGTTGGAATTTTGATACTAAGGAGTAGAATAACTCTTAAAGATATTCAATTGCTATTTTGGGAGAAAAGGAGACTCAAGCTATAATCCCCAATACAAATGGGGAAGTTATACTAGGTCTACTTAGAATCCTACACCACAACTCCCTAAAAGAATGGAAGGTTAAGGAGAAATTGTCAATAATTAGTTAGATTACAAGATTATGAGGTAATCCCTAATAATGCTATTGATGATGATGATAGGGTTTGGTGCAATTTTTTTGTGTTTATAGATTTTGAACTTGTTTTATTTGATGAGATAATTTAAGATACAAAGTGAGTAAACGTCATAAATGAAGAAATCAAGGCCATTGAGAAGAATAATATATAGGAGCTTACTAATATTCAATGAGACCAAAAAGTTATTAATGTGAAGTGGTCTTTAAGACTAAAGGAAGTCAAATGGAGAAATATATATATATAAAGTTAGATCAATTGCAAAAGGGTGTGAACAGTGACTTAACATTAACTATCACAAGATATTCTCCCTTATCAATAAGGACTATCAAACTTATAATTACTTTGGCTATATAAAATCATTGAAAACTCCATCAAATGTATGTGAAGTTAGCTTTCCTCAATGGTCCTCTTAAAGAAGAAGGGTTTGTTAAGTAGCCATTAGGTTTTATGAAGAAAGGAAGTGAAAAGGTGTATAAGTTAAAAAAAAGCATTGTATAGCTTAAAACAAGTACCTAAAGCATAGAACAATTGTATTAATTCTTTTCCCTATGAGACCAATTTCTAAAAATGTCCTTTTAAGCATGATTTATACATGAAAATCAATTATTCTAGTGATATCTTATTGGTCTACCTATTTGTTGATGATTTGATATTTATAGGCAACAATCTCAGAATGATTGAAGACTTTAAAAGTTTGTGATACGTGAATTTAAGATGAAAATTTTGGGTCTAAGGTCTTATTTTCTTGGCATTAAAGTGATTCAAGGAGATGATAAAATCTTTATTTGTTAAAAGAGGTATGCTACTAAGCCATTGAAGAAGTTTCAAGTGCATGATTGCAATTCTTTCCTATAAAAGTTGGCACTAAATTGTCCAATGAAGGTAATAAAGTTGTTGTTCCCACAGCCTTATATAGGTTGTAATTGTTATCAACTAGGTTTAAGTGTGCAAAAAAGTAAAGCCACATGGAAGGGCAAGAAGGTAAAAGTCACATAGAGGGGGAAGAACGTAAAAGCCACATGGAAGGGCAAGAAGGTAAAAGTCACATAGAAGGGCAAGAACATAAAAGTCACATGGAAGGGCAAGACAGTAAATTCGCCACAAGTAAGCCCTATTAGGGTGTCATGGAGGAGTATATAAAAGCCATTGGAAGACAACAAAAATAGTCAGGCAATTGAGCAAAAGGGACAGAAAACCTAAACAACTAGCCGATCAAAGAGAGAAGCCATTGGAAGAGAAAGGAAAATTATACATGACAGAACAGGGGCTGGACGAGAAAAACAGACACCACTGGCAAGAGAGAGAAACCCGTGAGGAATGGCACACCACCGGCACACCAGTGGTCGGCGAGGAGACAACACGGCAGAACAGGGGCTAGACGGGAAAAACAGATACCACCGGCAAGAGAGAGAAACCTGTAAGGAATGGCACACCACTGGCAAGAGAGAGAAACCGGTGAAAGATCCGGCTGGACGGCGTAAGACCAAAACGTGTGGCTGGACGGTGAGAGAGATCTGGCTGAACGGTGAGAGATCCGGCTGGACGGCGTGAGACTAGAATGTGCGTCGGCATGAGACCAGAAACGTGCGTGAGGCGTGAGACCAGCAAAGGGTGCAAACTAGAAACGTGCATGAGACATGGAATGCCAAACCAGAAACGTGAGGCGAGAAGTGAGACAAGGAGACGGGTGAGATCATGAGATGGTGAAAGCAGGAGCTGTGTGAGACAACTTAGAGAAGGAATTCGATGAAATATCAGAAAGAACTCACATATTTCTAGATTTCTTCAAGAAAGGTTAAAGAGCGTTGCGGTGAACTTCTAAGCAGCAGTGGAGCAGCCTTTCAATTCAATAGAGGCAAGACAAGCTAGAAGAAGGGTAGACACAGTAAGTGACACTCTTTGTATTGTACTTGCTTAGTATTTGCAATAGTGAAAGGAGTAGAGGATTAAGACATCCATTGTAACTAGAATTCTTAAGTATAGTGGATAGTCTCGGTAAGGGAGAGTCCCTACCACCGTGAATGTACGTCACATTGATGGAACCACGTAAATTTCGTGTGTCCTTAATTTACTTTACGTTCTATGTTTTGAATTGAGTTGTGAATGCAGCTAAAGTATCAGCCAACCCATAACCTAACAAAGGCCTGAACAAGAACATCCAAATTGTCTATTAGGCAATGTGTCTAAAAGGTGACTTTGGAGACTATTGTGATTAGTAAGTAGCAATACATCTATCTTAGTCGAGTCTAAGAAAGAGTTCTCTTTTAAGAAGAGGTTGAAGTTGTTCACTTACTTACAAATTGTGAATTGTGGTGATACTGATTCACCCCCCTCTCAATATCACAAACTAGTAGATCCTAGGGAGAAGTCAGGAACTTCAATTGGTATCAGAGCACAAGTTCACCAATTTAAAGCTTAACAACTTGGTGTACTAGTTTGAAGGGATCTAGAAGTTTGACTTGTTCAGCATACTGAGAAATGGAAGCCGGTACTAGCACTAGCACCACTTATAGCAAGAAGGTTCCAATCTTCAACAGAACCAACTATCATATGTGGAGAGTAAGAATGCAAGTGGTGTTTGCAACCATGGGCATGAACATGGTGAAATGCGTACATAAGGGTTTTGTGGCTCTGGAAGAAGGTAAAGACCCAACCCCAGAGGAGTTAAGGCAGTTTGAGATAAATGGGAAGGCCTCAAATGTCATCATTTTAGCATTGACAGATGCTGAGTATGCTAAAGTTATGGACTGCAAATCTGCCAAGGAGATATGGGACAGATTGCAGAAAGTTTATAAAGGTAATAGTAGAATGAAGGAGGCTAAGCTTCAAGTGTTCAAGGAGAGATATGAATCTCTCAGAATGCAGAAGAATGAGACAATTTAAGAGTTCTTCACCAGAGTTATTGACGCTGTAAACGACCTGAGAAGTCATGGGAAGAACAAGAAGGACTCATCGATTGTGAAGAAAATTTTGAGAGTTCTACCTGAGAGGTTTGCCTCAAAGGTGGCAACCATAGAGGAGAGTAGAGATCTCAATTCTATGTCTCTGTATGATCTTTAATGTAATCTCATTGCATATGAGATGAGAATAAAGTCAATTGAGAGCTCCTCAACGTCAAAGGTATCAAAGGAGGTAGTTTTCAAAACTATGAAACACTTAAAGATAAAAGAAGAGGAAGAATCATCCAGTGAGGATGATGATGATGATGATGAGGAAGAAAGTGAAGGTGAAGTATTGGCTTACTTCACAAGGAAATTCAAAAAGGGGTATAAGAAGGGAAAAGGACAGTTGTCCTTGAGATGTTATCGTTGTGGGTAGACTGGACACTTTGCTTCTCAATGCAAAGTGAAACTTGATGATGAACATGAGAATGGTGATGATGAGCAAAATTCAAGATGGAGAAGATCATCATTCAAATCAAAGAAGTCCAGTAAGAAGATTGCCAACCCACAGAGGAAGACGAGAGGCTTATTCAAAAGTTATGTGAGTCAGACAAAAGAAGCTGATGAGGAGGAAGATGAAGACTCATTAGATGAGTATGTCTTTATGGCATCAGCACAAGGTGGTAGCTCAACCTCTGAAGAAGAAGAGGAAGTTGATGAAGAAGAGCCAGATCTTGAAGCTGAGCTGGAAGCAGCTTCAAAAGAGATAATCAGAAGGGGCAGAACCATAAAAGGGTTAGAGGCCCATATAAAACAAGTTGAAGCAAAATCTGAGGAAGCTGAAAGTCAAAAGGATGAAATAAGGGCTGAGCATATTGACTTAAAGAGAAGATTTGAGGAACAGATCAAAATATGTGAAGACCTTACAGTAGAGCTTGGCTCAAGGGCTTCAAAAATCAAAAAAATGAAGAAAGAGTTGTTGAGACTTCAGCAACAACTCAAAAGTAGCAAAGAGAACTTACAGAAACTTGAAATGATAGGAGAAACAAGTTCTAAAAAAGGAGAGAAGAATGTAGAGAAAGTGCAGCAATCTGAGGTTGCACTGGCTAAAGAAAATAAGAATGCACCACAGAAGTTGAAAGAGAAGGTTGTGACTTAAAAGAAGATAGCTGAGAATAAAGAAGATCTGAATAAACAACCTAGGGTGGCAAACAAGAAGGAAGAAAAGAAAGTCAGCCAACAGAGGGCTACGGTTGAACAGAAGAAGGAGAAGAAGGTGACTGAAATGAAAGTCACACAAGCATAGAAGCTAACTACTTTGCCTACACAGCAAGTGATGAACAGAAGAAGTCAAGCTGTGATCAGACCCAAGAAGAGGCAGTTTTAAGGTCATTGCCTCTATTGTGGAGTTTGGGGTCATAAGGCAAGTAACTGTTGGTGGAGAAGGCCAGTATATGTCTCCAACTTGAGAAGATACGATGCTGCATACAGGGGGAGACAATACAGAATTTAGAAGAGAACACCTGTCGTGAGTTCTTGCACATACTGTAAAAGGCAAGGACACGCTGACAAGGATTGTTGGTGGAAGCCCAAACCAGTGGTTTCAAAGAACAAGTTTGCTATATTGGCAGACTTGGAATAGTGTGAAAGGTACAGGCAGGATGGCCATAATGCCAAGAGATGCATGACACTTCTCCCTGAGTAAGAGAAGGCACTCAATGGCACAGTGGAAACAAGCGGTGTAATCAAAGCTGAGAAAAAGGAGAAAGCTATCTTCTAACTAGTTCAAAAGAAGGAATATAAAGTTAATAGGGAGGTGGTTAATATAGTTGAAATTGTACTCAAAGCTAACTACAAGGATAAGCAATGGATCCTTGATAATGGATGCACTTCGCACATGATGAGAGACAAAAGTAAATTATCAAAACTAAACAAATCAAGAGAAGGCAGAGTCAAGTTTGGCAATGATGATTCACTCAACATCAATGGTCAAGGGTCAATAAAGATTAGAAGAGGAAAGCTGAAGGATGTTTTGCACGTTAAAAGACTCAGATATAATTTAACATCTGTCAGTCAACTATGCAACGAAGTCCATAAGGTAATGTTCACAAAAACAAGTTGCTAGGTAAAGAGTAAAGAAGGCAATACTGTTGCAGTCGGGAAGAGAACAGTTGGAAATTTATATGTGATTGATGAGGACAAGACAAGCAGTTGTTTACTTAAAAAAGAAGAAGAAAATCAACTCTAGCATAGGAGGCTGGGACACTTAACACAAAAGAACATGAGGAAGCTAACCACTACTAATACAATCAGAGATATTCCAGACCTTGAGAGAGAGAGGGAGTATGTCTGCTCAGCATGCTCTAAAGGAAAACATGTCAGAAAGCAGTATAAGACCAAAGAGTTTAGTTCTGAAGTAGTGCTTGACATTGTACATACTGATTTAAGTGGGCCGATGAGAACAAAAGGGTTGAATGGTGATAGGTACTTCATCTTGTTTGTTGATAATTATTCCAGAAGGACCTGTATCATGCACCTCAAACATAAGTCAGAAGTTTTGAAATTCTTCAAGAGATACAGAAGATTGGCTGAAAATGAGAGTGGATAGAAGATCAAAGTATTGAGGTCAGATCAAGGCACCGAATTCACAAATGGAGCTTTTGAAGATTACCTTGAGAAGCATGGAATTGACCATCAAATGGCAGCAGCAAGAACACCTCAACATAATGGGGTGGTAGAGAGGAGGAATAGAGCTGTGATTGAAATGGTAAGAACTCTACTGCTGGAATCCAAGCTTCACACAAGATTTTGGACAGAAGTAACATTTACAGCCGTGCACCTACTGAACAGAGTTCTACTGAGGCCCAATACTAATAAGACTCCATATGAGCTATGGAGTGGGAAGAAGACAACAGCCAAGTATCTCAGAGTCTTTGGTAGCCTATGTTTTGTGAAGAACAAGGAGCAAAACCTGGGAAAATTCAACGCTAGGTCTGACGAAGGCATCTTTGTGGGATACTCAGCAAAGACAAAAGGTTACAGAGTTTTCCTGCACAAGCTGGGAAAAGTGATCACTTCCAGTGATGTGAGAATATATGAGAATTGGAAAACAATGCAGAATGGAGAAGCTGAGGACAATGAAGAAGATGACTTCAATGTAGATGAAGAATCAGACCAACCTGAAGAAAAGGAATAAGAAGTAAGTTCAGACTCAGAGAAGAGTGAGTCTGAAGATGAAGAAAGAGATCCTCTTGCAACTAAGACGGTGCAAGGAAGAAGGACAAAGAAAACATGGACTAGTGCTGATGTGAAAAACCCCAAAAAGACGTGGCTTAGGGACCCAACGCACACAGGGAATCAAAGAACAACCAGGAAAGCTAAACCAGAGTTTAATATCATAAACCTTAGACCCGCTCTGGGAAGGAACACGAACCTAGTGTATTTAAGAAGGATATGGACACCACACTCTAGAAAAGAAAGGAATTGGGAGTGATAAGTCGATTAGAACACCATAAGAAGTACCTCTTGATAAGTTCTTTAGTCCCTAAAAGAACCGAAAGAAAAACCCTTGCTTTCTATTTCACTCAAAGTTGTCTGACTTTCCAGAGCTTACAAGGGGAGCTTATTTATAGGCTAAGATAGCAATCCTAAAGAGGCACAAATTCCTACTGAGGACAAATCCTTATTTTGGAGGAATTCCTAATTGTGGACAAATTCCAACATAAATAATAAACTCTTATTTAGGAAGAAATGCTATTACTTATTCTGACCTATTAAGTATTCTAATTATATTAATTAGGGCTGGACTCCTTGTCAAACTTGAATTCGCCCCATTTGAAGCTGGGTTGGCCTGAATGTCCTGAATCAGCCCATTTAGTGCTTCTTTAATCTTTTTGGCTCTAACTCGTGTTATTGGGCCTTCTAGGATGTGCAATGGACCTCTTGCAACCATTGGAGCCTTCCACCCATCATCTCTATGGTTCTCATCATTCCCCCTCTCCTCAAAAGGATTCGTCCCCGAATCATCACCTACATTAAAAAGGGAAAGATCAGAAACGTTAAATGTTGCACTCACATTATACTCACCAGAAAGATCCAACTGATAAGCATTGTCATTAATTTAGGCTACAACTTGAAAGGGACCATCTCCTCCAGGTTGTAGCTTCGAACGCCTTTGAGCTGGGAACCGTTCCTTGCACATAAGCACCCAAACCCAATCACTAGGTTCAAACACCACCTTCTTTCGTCCCTTGTTGACATGGGATGCATGGTGCTCAGTTTGTTTTTCAATATGTTGTCGCACCTTCTCATGCAATTTTTTTATCATGTCAGCCTTACGTTCCCCATCTAAGTTGGCATACTCATTGACAAGTATAGGTACCAAATCCAAAGGAGTCAATGGATTAAAACCATATACGATTTCAAATGGAGAGTAACTAGTAGTAAAATGAACACTCCGATTATACGCAAACTCGACATGTGGTAAGCAATCTTCCCATGTTTTCAAATTCATTTGAATAATAGCACGCAAAAGAGTAGAAAGAGTTCGATTAACTACCTCAGTTTGCCCATCAGTTTGTGGAAGACAAGTAATTGAAAACAATAGCTTAGTACCTAACTTACCCCATAAAGTCTTCCAAAAGTAGCTTAAGAACTTTGTATCCCGATCTGAAACAATGTTTCGTGGCATGCCATGCAAACGTACTACTTCTCTAAAGAATAAGTCAGCCATGTTGTTTACATCATCAGTTTTATGACATGGGATGAAGTGTGCCATTTTTTGAAAATCTATCAACAACAACAAATACAGAATCCCTACCCCTTTTTGTTTGTGGCAATCCTAGTACAAAGTCCATAGATAAATCAACCTAAGGATGGTTAGGTATGGGTAGAGGGGTATACAAGCCATGAGGTAAAACTCTAGATTTAGCTTGTTTGCATGTTATGCATTTCGCACATATCCTCTCAACATCTCATTTCATTTGTGGCCAAAAAAAATGTTCATTTAGGACATCTAGGGTTTTCCTAACTCCAAAATGACCCATTAGACCACCCTCATGAGCTTCTCTTACAACCAACTCCCTCAAAGAACTCATAGGCATGCATAAATGATTTTCCCTAAATAAGAAACCCTTATGCCTATAAAACTTCTCAAAGGCTGACACCTCACATGCTCTATATACATTAGCAAAGTCAGGATCATTCACATATAAATCCTTAATGTGTTCAAATCCTAATAAGTTTGCAGTAAGTGTAGAGATAAGGGCATACCTGCGAGATAACGCGTCAGCTACCACATTTTCCTTACCTTTTTTATATTGGATGATGTAGGGAAAGGTCTCAATAAATTCAACCCACTTGGCATGTCTTTTGTTCAACTTTCCTTGTCCCTTCAAGTGCTTCAAAGATTCATGGTCAGTATGGATGACAAACTCTTTAGGCCAAAGGTAATGTTGCCAAGTCTCCAAAGCCCATACCAATGCAAACATCTCTTTATCATAAGTAGGATAATTAAGGCTTGTTCCACTTAGCTTTTCACTAAAGTAAGCAATTGGGCGCCTTTCCTGCATCAAAATAGCTCCAATGCCAATACCTGAGGCATCACACTCAATCTTGAAAGCCTTTGCAAAGTTAGGTAAAGCAAGTAAAGGTGCAGAACTTAATTTTTACTTGATGCAATTAAAAGCCTTGTCTTGGTCACTACCCCACCTAAAACTCATGTTCTTTTTGATAAGCTCAGTGAGTGGTGTGGCAATGGTGCTAAAGTCTTTAACAAAGTGTCTATAGAAACTAGCTAGACCATGAAAGCTACGCACGTCACTAGTTGACTTAGGTGTAGGCCAATCATGAATTGCCTTAACTTTTTCCTCGTCAACCTCAACACCTTTAGCGCTGACAACATAGCCAAGAAATGTGATCTGATTAGTACAAAAGGAACATTTATGTAAGTTAGCACACAATTTCTCAGAATGTAAAACACTTACAACAGAACATAAATGACCAAGATGATCTTCTAGGGTTTTACTATAGACCAAGATATCATCAAAATATACCACTACAAATTTACTAATGAATGCACGTAAAACATGATTCATTAATCGCATAAAAGTGCTTGGTGCATTAGTGAGACCAAATGGCATAACTAGCCACTCATACAACCCATACTTAGCTTTGAAAGCTGTTTTCCACTCATCTCCCTCTCTCATCCTAATCTGATGATATCCGCTTTTCAAATCAATCTTAGAAAAAACACATGACCCATGCAATTCATCTAACATGTCATCTAATCTAAGTATGGGGTGACGATACTTTATAGTGATTTTGTTGATTGCTCGACAATCAACACACATCCTCCAAGTCCCATCTTTTTTTGGTATAAGTAAGACAGGCACAGCACATGGACTCATGCTTTCCCTCACATATCCTTTGGACATAAGCTCCTCAACTTGCCTTTGAAGCTCCTTTGTCTCCTCAGGATTACTCTTATATGCTGGCCGGTTAGGGATGGATGCACCTGGGATGAAATCAATTTGATGCTCAATTCCTCTATTAAGTGGTAATCCACTTGGGATATCGTCAGGGAATACATCTTCAAATTCCTGCAATAATGCAACAACAACACTAGGTAACGATGAGTCAAACTTGTTAGTGTTAAAATAAGCCTCCTTGTACAAAAGTACAATCATAGGTTGTTTGGCATAGAATGCTCTTTTGACATCACTTCCTTTTGCATAGAGATTTTCTTTTTTCTTCTCTTTTTCTTGTGTCCTCACGTTTTCTTCTCTTTCTTCTCTTTTATCAATCTCTCTTTTCTGTTCACTCTCATTTTTAATCCTTAATTGATCCTCATATGCTTGTTGAGGTGATAATGGTACAAGAATGACAGGTTTTTCGTTCATTACAAAGGAATATTGATTCTTGAAGCCATCATGTATAACTCGCCTATCAAATTGCCATGGTCTTCCTAATAGAATATGTCCCGCATGCATGGGTACAACATCACATAAAACTTCATCACGGTACCTTCCGATAGAAAATGATACGAGCACTTGCTGATTTACCTTCACTTCACCACTCTCATTCAACCACTGTAGTTTATATGGTCTAGGATGCTTCATAATAGGTAAATCTAGCTTCTCAACCATAGTTGTGCTAGCAACGTTAGTGCAACTCCCACCATCAATAATCATACTACATACCTTATCTTTGATGAGACACCTTATCTAAAAGATGTTATCTCGTTGCACCTCATTTTCTTCTTTTGCTTGTACATTCAATGCTCGCCTCGTAACGAGATCTACTCCGTTAACTGGATACTCCTCTCCATCACATTCACCCTCTGACGGTGGCACAAAATCATCATCTAATTCACTTTCAGTCTCAACATCACCATTACTTCTCAGGATCATTGCATGCTTATTTGGACATTGAGATGCAATGTGACCCCTACCCAAACACTTAAAACATTTAATATCTCTATTTCTACTCAGTTGGGGTTCGAATTTACCTGTCTCCTTGCTAGAACCCACATTCTTGTGCTTGGGTAGCTCGGCTTTGGACTTGTAATTGGCCATCTCGTCCCTTTTACTCCAGTTTGGCTTCCACGATGAGGTAGAACCAGAATTATGCCTAACCCGTATGGACCCTTTCGTTTAAGTTGCCTTTCAACTTTCATGGCCATGTGCACTATGTCTTCCAATTCCACATAGTGCTGCAATTCAACCACATTTGCTATGTCCCTATTTAGCCCTTGCAGAAATCGAGCCATGGTTGCCTCTCTATCTTCTTTTACATTAGCCCTAATCATGGTAATCTCTATCTCTTTGTGGTAGTCCTCCACACTTTTGGTGCCCTGAGTGAGCCCTTGCAACCTTTGGTACAACTCCCTGTAATAGTGATCAGGGACAAACCTCCTCCTTATGATAGCCTTCATCTCCTCTCATGTATCAATAGGCCGCTCATGATTTCTTCTCCTAGTCAAAACAAGTTGATCCCACCAAATAATAGCATAATCAGTAAATTCAACGGCAGCAAGCTTTATCTTTTTCTCCTTGGAATAGTTGTGGCAATCAAAAACCAATTCAACCTTCTTTTCCCATTCTAGGTATGCATCAGGATCATTCTTACCTTGGAATGAAGGAATTGTCATTTTAATACTACCCAAATTATGATCGTAGGTGCCTTGCCTCCCATATTCTCTTCAATCCCTTCTATTGTTACCAGTTCTAACCATCGTAGTTTGATCATCAACTCATCATCTTCTACATCATCTTCATGGTCATAGGCACGTGTCAACTGCCTTCTTGCCTTATGAGCCTCATATTCCCTATGTTTCCTTTGCAACTCTGCTATTGTAATAGCTTGCTCCTCTATCCTCTCCCTCATATCATCAAATTTGGTATTCATGTGCTCAAATCGTTGTTACATAGCTTTGATCATGAAGGACACATCACTAGCTCCCTCTTGAGCTACACCATTGTCTTTGGACGTCATAGTCTTACTTTTGCACAAAACAAATGGGATACCTCACAGAACACTCCCTCACATGTTTCACTCAAAAGATTATGTCACACTCTTTCATGTTTACACTCTTTATGGTTTTTTTTTTTTTTATATGAACTTTCACTCTTACCTTTTACCACTCAGATTTTCCCTTTCAGCTCTATAAAGAACTAAACAATGTAAATCAAGGGTATTGATTTTGAACAAAATAAGCTAAATGGCGTAGAATTGAACAAATTGGAGAACAAGAATCAAGCGAAAAAAGGATGTCAACACAAACGGATTTAATGAATGAAATTCCCAAAATAGGAAAACAGATGGTAGAATTGGAGTTGAGCAAGAAAACTTTATTATTATTATGGCCAATATGACCAAACTGTTAACCTTATCAATAACTTTGAATTTGATGTTTTTTTTCTTTTGTTCTTATTTCTTCCCCTTTTTTTTTCTTTTTTTTGGTTTTTTTTTTTAACACAAAACAATAGTAGAATACTTAAACATACCAATTGGAATTGAAATTATCACGTTTATGAGCTTAAACAAACAAGCAAAGAGAGAAGGATTGTAAATAAACAGATTTGTGCATCTGAATGATAATGCACATAATAGACAAACTAAACGACAATAATTAAATCAAAAGATAGAAAATTGAAGAGTGAGTGGATTCAACCTGATTTAGAACCAGTCTCTGATACCAACTGATGCGAAAAACCCCAAAAAGATGTGGCTTAGGGAATCAACGCACACAGGGAATCAAAGAACAACCAGGAAAGCTAAACCAGAGTTTAATATCACAAACCCTAGACCCGCTCTAGGAAGGAACACGAACCTAGTGTATTTAAGAAGGATATGGATGCCACACTCCAGAAAAGAAAGGAATTGGGAGTGATAAGTCGATTAGAATGCCACAAGAAGTACCTCTTGATATGTTCTTTAGTCCTTAAAAGAATCAAAAGAAAAACCCTTGCTTTCTATTTCACTCAAAGTTGCCTAACTCTCCAGAGCTTACAAGGGGAGCCTATTTATAGGCTAAGATAGCAATCCTAAAGAGGCACAAATTCCTACTTAGGACAAATCCTTATTTTGGAGGAATTCCTAATTGTGGACAAATTCCAACATAAATAATAAACTCTTATTTAGGAAGAAATGCTATTACTTATTCTGACCTATTAAGTATTCTAATTATATTAATTAGGGCTGGACTCCTTGTCAAACTTGAATTCACCCCATTTGAAGCTGGGTTGGCCTGAATGTCCTGAATCAGCCCATTTAGTGCTTCTTTAATCTTTTTGGCTCTAACTCGTGTTATTGGGCCTTCTGGGATGTGCAATGGACCTCTTGCAACCATTGGAGCCTTCCACCCATCATCTCTATGGTTCTCATCAAGTGCTCATCAAGGAGATCGATCATAGGTGACCCAGCAGCAGGAGTTACAACAAGAAGAAGAATTGTGGGAGCTATTGCTCTACTCTCACAAGTTAAACCTAAATCTATTAAAGAGGCTATTCAAGATAAAGCCTGGGTCAAAGCTATCAATGAGGAGCTGGATCAAATTGAGAAGAATGATACATGGGAGCTGGTTCCAAGACCTACTAATAAGAATGTCATAGGAACAAAGTGGGTGTTTAGGAATAAACACAATGAAGATGGCAAGGTGGTGAGGAACAAGGCCAGGCTGGTTTGCAAAGGTTACACTCAGATAGAAGGGGTAGATGTTAATGAAACTTTTGCACTAGTAGCAAGGTTAGAAACTATCAAAATGTTCTTAGTTTTGGCAGCACACAAGAGGTATAAAGTCTATCAGATGGATGTGAAATCCGCTTTTCTGAATGGGCTCCTGAAAGAAGAAGTGTATATTGAACAACCTGATGGAGTATAAATCAGTGAGGATGAGACACATGTGTGCAAGCCAAAGAAAGCCTTATATGGTCTTAAGCAAGCTCCAAGAGTATGGTACAGTAGGCTGGATGCGTACTTGAGAAGGTTGAACTTTAGAAGAGGAACGGTTTATAATAACCTATATGTGTTCAACTCAAAGAAAGACCAGCTGATAACCATAGTATATGTAGATGACATCATCTTTGGAGGGGATCACTCTGAGCTATGCCAAGATTTTGCACAGAAGATCAATGAGGAATTTGAGATGTCATTGATTGGAGAAATGATGTACTTTCTTGGATTACAGATAAAGCAGTGTGAAGAAGGTATCTTTATTTTTTGGACGAAGTATGCCAAAGAGATGCTGAAAAGGTTTGGCATGGAGGATAGCAAATCTATCAGTACCCCTATGACAATGGGCTACAAGTTAACAAAAGATCAGGAGGGAAGGAGTACAAGCCCTACAGAGTACAGGAAGATGATAAGGAGCCTTCTGTACCTTACAGCATCAAGGCCTGATCTTATGTAAGCTGTATGCACTGCCAGCAGATTCCAAGCTGATCCTAAGGAGTCTCATGTGTTGGCAGTGAAAAGAATCCTAAAGTACCTCAAAGGAACACTGGAAATAGGCTTGTGGTATCCAGCCATGGATTTTGTTAAACTACAAGCATACACTGATGCAGACTGAGCAGGAAGAATAGATGATAGAAAATCAACCAGTGGCTGCAGCTTCTACTTGGGTTCAAAGTGTGTTGCATGGTTAAATAGAAAGCAAAATAGTGTTGCTTTAAGCACAGCTGAGGCTGAGTATAGGGCTGCTTGTGCAACATGTACACAGGTGATATGGATGCTAAGACAATTGGCAGACTTGGGTGTTGAAGTGAAGTTACCAGTGAGTGTACTTTGTGATAATCAAAGTGCCATTAATCTCAGCAAGAATCTAGTTCAACATTCGAGGAGCAAGCATATTGACATCCGGTATCACTTCATCAAAGATCAAGTGGAATAGGGTACAATTCAGTTGGAGTATATTGGCACTAAAGATCAAATTTTAGATATTATAACTAAACCTCTGTCTACAGAGCTGTTTGAAAAGCACAGATTGAGTCTATCTATGCAAATGCCTCCTCAAGCCTGAAGTTCAGGTGAATCCTCTATCTCCACTTTGTGAGTTTTTCAGATTTGTAATTAGTTGGCAAAAGGGGAGAGAAGCAACAGTGCAAGGGGAGCTGTTAAAAGAGGGGGAGTGCATATTTAGGGGGAGGTGAAACTACTGTATAGTGGCTTTTGTTATGAGTGTTGCCAACAATTACAAAGGGGGAGATTGCTGTTCCCACAGCCTTATATGGGTTGTAATTGTTGTCAACTAGGTTTAAGTGTGCAAGAAAGTAAAGCCACATGGAAGGGCAAAAAGGTAAAAGTCACATAGAGGGGCAAAAACATAAAAGCCACATGGAAGGGCAAGACAGTAAATTTGCCACAAGTAAGCCCTATTAGGGTGTCATGGAGGAGTATATAAAGGTCATTGGAAGACAATAAAAATAGTCGGGCAATTGAACAAAATGGACAAAAAACCCAGACAACCAGCCGACCAAAAAGAGAAGCCATTGGAAGAGAGAGGAAAATTATACACAGTAAAACAGGGGCTAGACGGGAAAAATAGACACCACCGGCAAGAGAGAGAAACCCGTGAGGAATGGCACACAATCGGCACACCAGTGGTTGGCGAGGAGACAACACGGTAGAATAGGGGCTGGACGGGAAAAACGGACACCACCGGCAAGAGAGAGAAACCTGTGAGGAACGGCACACCACTGGCAAGAGAGAGAAATCGGTGAGAGATCTAGCTGGACGGCGTGAGACTAGAATGTGTGGCTGGATGGTGAGAGAGATCTGGCTGAATGGCATGAGACCAAAACGTGTGTCGGCGTGAGACCAGAAACGTGCATGAGGCGTGAGACCAGCAAAGGGTGCAAACCAGAAACGTGAGGCGAGCCGTGAGACAAGGAGATGGGTGAGATCGTGAGATGGTGAAAGCAGGAGCTGTGTGAGACAACCTAAAGAAGGAATTCGGCAAAGCATTGGAAAGAACTCAACGTATTTCTAGATTTCTTCAAGAAAGGTTAGAGAGTGTTGCGGCGAACTTCTAAGCGGCAGTGGAGCAGCCTTTCAATTCAACAGAGGCAATACAAGCTAGAAGAAGGGTAGACACAGTAAGTGACACTCTTTGTATTGTACTTGCTTAGTATTTGCAATAGTGAAAGGAGCAGAGGATTAAGACATCCATTGTAACTGGAATTCTCAAGTATAGTGGATAGTCTTGTTAAGGAAGAGTCCCTACCACCGTGGATGTACGTCACGTTGACGGAACCACGTAAATCTCATGTGTTCTTAATTTGCTTTACGTTCTATGTTTTGAATTGAGTTGTGAATGCAACTAAAGTATCAGCCAACCCATAACCTAATGAAGGCTTAAATAAGAACATCCGAATTGTCTATTAGGCAAGGTGTCTGAAAGGTGACTTTGGGGACTATTGCGATTAGTAGGTAGCAATAGATCTACCTTACTCGAATCTGAGAAAAAGTTCACTTTTAAGAAGAGGTTGAAGTTGTTCACTTACCTGCGAATTGCGAATTGTGGTGATACTGATTCACCCCCCCTCTTAGTATCACAAACTAGTAGATCCTAGGGAGAAGTCGGGAACTTCAAAAGCACTTGTTGATTCTACACATTTCAATCAAATTGTTGGGAGTTTAAGATATCTGACATGCACAAGGCTTAATATATCTTATAAATTTGGTTTGATCAACAAGTTTCTAGAGTCTCCCCACCAATCTCATATGGACTTATGATCACAGCCTACTATATTCTTCATCTAAAAGTTGCCCTCTTCTAAGCTATTTTAAAAGAGATTGGAGTGGAGATGTAAATGATTATAAAAATACTTTTAATTCTTTTTTTAAGTTTGGAACTATTGTTTATTTGTGGTCATCCAAGAAACAATCTATTATCATACTTTCAACTTATGAAGCAAAGTATGTGGCTATAGCTTCAAGTGATTGTCAAACTATTTGATTACATTATTTGCTAAATGAGATTTATGTTACAATTAAAGATCCTATGAAGATATTTGTTGATAATATTTCTACAATTAATTTGGCCAAGAATCTAGTTACACATGGAAGAAGTAAACATATTGATACTTGTTTTTATTTTCTGAGAGATCAAATTGATAAAAAGAAAATTGAATTAGTTTATTGCAAGTTTGAAGATCAAGTGATTGACATTCTCACAAAGTCATTGAACTATGAAGCATTTGTCAAGCTAGAGCAAATGTTAGGATTGAGAACATCAAAAAATGAGTATTAAGGAGGAATGTTGGTGTTAATTTAAATTAAAATTTAATTAATATTTTAATAAAAGAAAGTTTAATTAAGCCCAATTTTATATGATTCTACTATTTAGGTAAAATTAGATGTTTGTGATTATGTAAAAACATAATATCTATATTATTATGTATGCTTCTCAATTATTGTGTGATATTTATTAATTTTATAAATTTACCAGTGCCTGTATAATTGTTTAATAGTTTTATCACAACTAGCACTTTAACATAATGAACAAGGGCAAGTTTTCATGGATGGTGCTTTAAATTTATATGAGACATTCCACTTTGTATTTTATAATAAGGCCTTAAAGTTAAATTATAAAGTGCCCATAAAGATTGATGGCAATTTGTGTCAATTATTGTTAGCATAACAATGGATACTAGTCATTACAAATGAAACCACTCCTTCTAAATGTTGCAAATATACTTGGTTTGGTTGCACATTACATATAAGTGGTTTCAAAAATTTGTGGAGTTCACAAGGAGGGTGATGTTGATTTTATGCCACAGTAGTCATTTGCATGTAATGATAAAAAAAAATTTATATTTTTCTAACATATTATTGATAATGGAATAAGTAAAAAATGTTCACAAAGAAAAGGGCAAAAAGATGGAGGATGGCACTCTAAAGTCAATTGAGGAGGAAATGAATCAATTTGAGATGAGCAATAGGAAGGTCAAGGTGTGTAAAATCGCTAAGCTTAGAAAAGACCTTGTCATTGTAGCCAACTAATAATGGGACAGTGGAAATAGAGCTTGATAGCCTATGTCTTACTGTGAAGCCCCTTTTTTTCAATAAGAAGGGTGAATGCTGGGCATAGAGATTTGGATCAGGGAATGATTGAAGGGGAGGAGTTACCATTGGATGATGAAAATGACTTGGGTACACATGATTGTCCTAAGATTGTCTTCCCTTCATCAAAGAAGGTTGTGATTTGTGACCCATGGAAGAAGACACTAATTATTAAGTTGCTAGGTAGAAATATCAGCTATGATTTTCTCTATTGTCGCCTTCTTTAACTATGGGGTGCTACTAGCAAGTTGCAACTAATAAACCTTGGCAATGGGCTTTTTCCCAGTGAAACTAGAATAGGTGTAAGACTATGAGTTTGTTTTTAATGGAGGCCTATTGGTGTTGGCTAATCATTATTTAATGGTGCAACGATGGAAGTTGGACTTTGATCCTAAAGTTGTCGAGATTGATAGGGTCGTTATCTGGATTTGCCTCCCTCAATTACTTATTCAATACTACCGCCATCAATTCTAAAGCACTTTGGTGATTGAGTTAAATGGACTCTAAAGGTGGACAAGTCAATTGAAGAGGTCTTAATGGGTAACTATGCTCGCCTCTATGTCAAGATTGATCCCAAGGCCCCGCTGGTCACATGTTTTTAACTGGGTGGTAAGGTTCGGTAGATTAAATGTGAAGGCATTTATCTTGTGTGCTTTTCTTGTGATAAATATGGTTATAACATAAGAGCATGCAAGGATACTAATCCTAATGGGATTAGTGGTGTGAAAGTGTAGGAAGATGAACGTGAAAAGTGACTAGAGCAAGAGCAAGCATATGGGCCTTGGATGTTTGTTCAAAAAAGAGCTAGACATGGGGTAGTGGGCAAGGGTAAGCCATCTAACGAGCCTGCTAGTCGCCAGGTTGGGTGGAGTGGGGCTTGAGGTATACGGTGCTAAAGGAGGATATTGTCCTAGGGTTTAATTGTGGTGGAGCTCAAGTGCTCATTAGTAGGCCCCCAGGGAGTGTCAATTGGCTCCCAACACAATCTGCTAATCCAAGAGCTAGACTACTTCATTGACTCAATGGAACTACAGATGTAGAACCATGTACTGAGTTATGACATTGTCTTTATCCATAATAAAAATGATCAAGGCCACTCTTTAAATTATGTTAATGAATTCCCCCTTAATCGAATTTACCAGATGATTGTAAAGATATGGATCTGGACTCTCTATAGTCTCTTGAGTCTGACTTGGTCTCATAGGTCATCGAGACATCTATGCAGATGGAAAATGTAAAGTGCCTTCAGCCTATAAATGAGAAGGACCAGGCTTGAACAGCCCTTCATCATGTTTGCACTTATGTTTGATTTCACCTTCTTTTATTTTTGTTATGGACATTTTTATTTGGAATGTGTATAGTGCTACTAATGATAGTTTTATGAGGACCCTTGAGTGGTTCCTGTAGGAGCATGAGCCAATTATTATGGCAATCTTGGAGTCTCGAATAAGTGGACTAATGGTAGATGATGTGTGCCAAAAAATCAGCTACTCTAGATTAATAGGAGAGGAAGCCCAGGGATTCAGTGGAGGGATTTAGGTGATGTGGCATAAAAAAGTGCTAGATTTGACCTTGATAGTGCAAGATGATTAGTATGTCTATGTCCATGTTAGTATGCCTAACCAACCTTCATGGTCCTTAACTATTGTATACGCAAATCCCAATGAGAGCATGAAGCATGAGATTTGGGACAAGCTCATAAGTGTTAGTACTTCATTGACTTGTGCGTGGTTAATTTTAGGAGACTTTAATTCCATTAAGTCTCCCAAAGAGAAAGCTGGGGGATGACCTACCTCTTTATAATGATGGATGTTGTTCTTAAGGTAGATCAATGAATTGGCTCTTAGAGACATAGATTTGGTGGGGCCTCTGTTTACTTGGGTAAAGGGTCATTCTCCATGTACTATAGTTTTCTACCACCTCCATCATGCTTTGGGCAGTGTTTAGTGGAGGTTACTATGGCCTAAAGCTATTCTTCGTCATTTTTTGCGTGTTAGCTTGAATCACAATCCTCTGTTGATTAAGTTAATTGTTGAGAAGATTAATAGGAATGGAAACAAGCCCTTTAGATTTCAAGGAGCATGGTTCATGTATAGAGGTTTTCAGAAGTTGATTGAGGACAATTGGAATAATTATATTTCTTTACCTATAATGTTGGGAGAGATGCAGACTACTTTTTCCACATAGAATCTTTGGCAACATTTCTATAGGAAAAAACAACTTGTGCGTCAAATCCAAGGCTACCAAGTTTCATTGTCACACCATTGCTTAACAAGTTTGCTTGCTTTGGAATGCAAATTACATAACGAGTTAGAGGCAGTTCTTAGGCAAGAGGAGTTTTTGTGGTTTCGAAAGTCCAGGATTGCTTGGATCGCAAATGGTGATCACAACACGAGCTTCTTTTATACTTTTATAGTACTTAGTAGGAGAAGGAATAGTATTAAGGCATTGAAAGGGGATTGTAGACAATAGATCTTTGCGGAAGAGGATTTCAAGCAATTGGCTTGCCAATACTTTCGAGGGTTGTTCTATACTGAAAGTACATCTCTAACTAGGTCCTTGTCACCTCAAGTTGTTGGTCAAGCTCTTTTTAGCACAAGAAGTGAAGCAAGCATTATTGGACATTAACCCAATTAAGGTGTCAAGGACCAACGGGTTTAAGGCAACGTTCTTCCAATAATTATGGGATGTAGTACGAGGTTCATTATCTTCCTATTTACTAAAAATTCTCAATGGAGTGCCTCTCCTTCTTGAATTGAATGAAACATTACTGGTGCTTATTCCTAAATTCCCTAATCCAAAGAAGATTATTGACTTTTGACCGATAAGTCTATGCACTGTTTCATACAATGTCATAACTAAGGTTCTCGTGTATCATTTGAAAAGTACTCACCCAATCAAGCTTTGTTTTAAGCCATTATATAGTTGAAAATGTTGTGATTTTACAGGAAATGTTGCACAATATGTGTGGCTTGAGAAGTAGAAAGGGTGTTGTAGCACTTAAGTTTGATCATGAGAAAGTGTATGACCGTCTAAGCTAGAAATTCATTAAGGATACATTGGAAGAGCTTGGGTTGCCATGGAATTTGGTAACTTTAATAATGGCATGTGTCTCTTCACCTATGATCAAATTAATGTGGAATGAGAGTGCTTCTAAGCTATGTCATCCATCTTGTGGCATTTGTCAAGGCGACCCATTGTCTCCTTACCTTTTTGTGATATGTATGGAACATTTGGGTCATCTTATTAAAGCTAAGGTTGTTATGCATTGATAGAAGCCAGTTTATTTATTCCATCAAGGCCCTAGTTTGATGCATCTATTCTTTGTTGATGATGTACTTTTTGTTGAGGTAAACCACAGACAAGTTAGGGTGGTGAAGGGGTGTCTAGACACCTTTTGTGGGTAATCAAGGCAGCGAGTCAATTTTGCTAAATCATGGTTTGATAGCATCATAATTGTGACATTATTTATGTTTTACATTTTACAATTTATGCTTTGTTAAATTGGCCATTTGATATGTTTAGTGAGTGTTTTGTGGGTAAGTGATTTTAGAAGTAACTTTGGAAGATTATGATGTGAACTAGAGGACAAAAATGGTAAGGAGTCGAAGGAAATTACTTTACAAGACATCCTAATCAAGTTCCAGCAGTCAACCATTTGAATGCCTTAGAAAAATATAGGAGTTGATGTTGGATTGATGCGATTCTTGAATCTACGAAAAGCTTAGTCATGGGGCTACAACTTTGGAGTTTATAGCTTGGTCCAATTCAATCATTTTCAAGGCAAAAATTTCATTGCAAGTTGAATTTGTTGGAATTATGGGATTTAAAATGTGATTTTAGTAAGATCATTGGTCATGATTTGTGGAGAAAGATTAGCAGCCGATATTGTAAAGCTATTTTAGGGATTAAAGGAGACTTATAAAGGAAATAAAGCGTAAAAATTAAGCAGACAAATTAAGAAAAAAACAACTTAAAACAAATGCGCACAGCTGGTTGGTAGAAGTTTTAATCGCTGGTGAAAATTAGGGATACGTGTTTGGTGGACTGCATGGTAACTAAGATTATGGGAGAAAGATTACGTGATAAGAGGTGATATTCTGCTATAAAAAGGGGGGCAAGCAGCTGTTCAAGAGAAAAACAGAAAGAAAGGGGCAAATTGGAGGGGCTAAAGGGTGGGTAGTTGGATTGGAAAAAGAGGAAGGTTCTTTTCAAATTAATTTTTCTGCCATGTTTTGTACTTGTTTTGTTTTCCCATGATGTTTATGAACTAGATTCATAGCTAGGAATTTCATGTAACCTACATAGATTTCCTTTGTCTTGGTTTGAGTTCTAAATCAATTCAATATTTTGATTTTATTCATTGTGCTTAATTCCATTTTAAGTTTATATCATATATTATCTATATTTAATATGAACTTAGTAGGTTATACGAGACACAACTAAGGAAGATGTCATATTCACATGTTGTATGAGCTCTCTTGAATGAATTAATTCTTATTGATGCAGACGCAATGCTAAGATAGAATTGATTCTTATTGTTCTCGTTGGTTTAATCAGTTTTTAGTCATTAAATGAGCCAAATGCCAAGGTAGTTTAATGATTAGGAATACTTGATTATAGCCAAACGCCAATAGAATGATCATACCAAGGGAGAATGAACCCTAAAATTGAATTGATAAATGTTGAATACATATAATTAATGTGTACGGTGAAATTGAATTCTTAATGTTTATCTGTTTTTATTTAATTACAATCGTTTGCTATAACTTGAATTTATTTTATAAGTTGCTAGTCTCTTTTGAATAGATTAAATTGTTAAGTTCTTTATCAAAACTCTCCTTTTTTTTTGTCACCAAGTTGACTATTACCATACATATTGCATAGTTTATTTGCCACAAAGTTAGATGATTTGAATAAATTAGACAAATCCTTATGGAATCAACCTTTGCATTTATGCACTGTACTACTATTGATTCATTCACTTGTGAGGTATAACATTTTGTCCATCATGCCTGTTGGTGTCCCACAATGTTCAAAGGCAATGAACTCGTCAACTAAGGAGAAAGTTAGGGGTGCAGTTGACGAGTGACTTGGGAAACTATTTAGGGATGCCTACCATTAATGGAAGATTGTCCACTAATCTTTACAAGGATATTTTAGCTAAGGTACAAGCTAGGCTAATGGGATGGAAAGCCCAGCAGTTGTCTTTTGCCACGCAGCTAACATTGATCAAGTCAATCACATCGACTCTGCCCTCTTATGTCATGCAGTTTGTGCCTTTACTTGTTTCTATGTGTGATAGATAGGTTGCATAAGTTGAACAAGGGTTTCCTTTGGGGGGATATTGTGGAAAGAAAGCAAGTGCATTTAGTGGAGTAGTAAGTGGTTTCTCAACCAAAACAGGTGGGAGGATTGGGGATTAGATAGCAAGGGAGGCTAACCAGGCCCTACATGCTAAGCTCTCTTAGAGGTTCACAATAACGCAGAATAGTTTATGGGTGTGCTCGCTGCAGCACATCTGTATGGAGAGGGATGGTGTTCTCTAAGGAATTATTTGACAGAAACTATCAATGACGAGTGAGTAATGGTCTAGATTCAAATTTTGGAAAAATAGGTGACCGTTGGATGTTCCTTGAGAACAATTTCTATCTATGCCACTAAGTCCACTTAAGACAGAGGATTCAGTAGCTAGCTATTAGGTCTAAGGGATCGGTTGGAGTTGGTCGAAGTTAGAATCTCGACTTCCACTGCAGGTCATAAGAAGGCTTGCAGCAATCATTATCAATCCTCAAGAGGGTAATGTAGATGTTTTGTAGTGGGATGGAATGGTTGATGGAAGCTTCTCTATTAAGGAAGCATATAGAATTGTGATGGCTTGTGGGCCAAGGACTTCTTGGAACTCCAAGTTCTACTTAATTTGGAAGCTAAAAGTCCCTAAAAGGGTTCGTTGTTTCATGTGGCAACTTTTTCTTGGCAAAATCCTAACGAAACTTAAGTAGTGTAAGAGGGGATTCACAATGGACCCCTCTTGTTCTATTTATGGAGCAACGAAGGAATCATTGATGCATTTATTATGTGATTGTCCTCCCACAACTGCACTTTGGAATTCTTTGGTCTCATATTCCCTCCAACTTTCCCTCTTTCTCTATAAGAGGCATGACTAGTTGCTAACAAGTTTAAGGGGTTAGTTTGGATCATCTGGCATCAATCATTGGCCAATTGTGTTTGCCATGACATGTTGCTGGGTTTGGAAATGGTGGAATGAGCATTTCATAGCAGGGAAATCCTCTATTTCCTACTCTAGGGGTCTTATATTAAGCTTGGTCAATGAAAGCAATCAGCATGATCCATTATCGTTGACATCTCCATCTAGTAAGCAAGTGTTGATTGGTTGGACACCTCCGGATAGAGAATGGTACAAGGTCAACACAAATGGGGCAATCAGCTGATTGGGGGACTGGCCGCTGCAGGGGGTGTCACTGGGAATATTAATGGCAAGTTCGCTAATCATATTGGTATTTGCAAAGCAACTGTTGCCAAACTTCAGGGGATTGTGGGTGGTCTAGAGGTTGCATGGCAATTAAGTTTTTGGAAAATTTGGATAAAATCAAATTCTCAGGTGGTGTTGCAGTATATTTAGTTGAGTGTAATTCCTACATACCCCCATACCAATTTGATTCAGAATTGTCATGAGCTATTACAACGTAATTGGTGTGTGCAAGTATCTCATGTCCTTCAATAGGGAAACCTTGTTGTAGACTGGATGGTCACCTAGACTTTTTCCTTGAAGTGGGGTTTCCACATAGTCACTCAAGCCCCTCTAAGAGTAGTTAAACTTTTGCAACAAAATTGAGTTGGCGTTTGTTGGCCAAAGGGTTCTATTTAAAAATTTTGTTCTTTAAGTGTTAGCTTTACACTTTTGACTAGAAAAATAAATAAACATGTTTATAGAATAAGTTATCTTTGTACACATAAAGTGGGGAATTTGCATTTCCATTATGGACAATTTCACTTTTCATTGTTTGACTCAAATGATCAAGATTTACTTCCACTCTTGGGTTAGAATATTTTAATGCAAGGTTTTGAGAACTAAACGGGTTATTGAATTGAAAATTTTAAAAATTTAAAGTTTAAATAATTTAATTATTTTAACTGGAGTTAAATATATAAAATTAATATTTAATATTAAATATATAAAAAAATTAATAATATAATTTTTATTTTTTAAAAAATTAAAATATAAAAAAAATTATTTTTTAAATTTTAAACTAATTTTTTAAATTAATTAAACTAAAAATAAATATTTTTTATTTTTAAAATTAATAATTTTTTAAAATAAATTAAATTAAATTATAATTTAATTTTTAATTTTATCAGTTTGATCGATAAATTTTATTAGATTTTTAAAATTTTATTTTAATGTGACAATTATAATATATTTTACTGGTCTGAAGGCTAACAAGTCTAGACAACAGTGACTGTCACTCCAGTTGCACAATGGTCATGGAGGGTGCAAATTTTAATATTCAACAAACACAAATTTATTCGCTAAAAGGAATTGGAATTAGAGGCAACAGGGGTCAATACAAACGTGATAAGCCAAAATAGTTACAAAACAACCTGCTTCCAAAGTCCAACCAATTAGAAGTAACTTTTCACTTGGTAGACTTGATAACTTGAAAGAAAGAGAGAAATTGATTTTTCATCTAATAAAGGTTATAGCCACTTTGCCACCATTCTATGTCTCTGTGTAGTAAATATAAGTTCATATATGTTACAACCGTGCAACTCCACTTCCAACGAATGATATTTGTGGTTCCAATCACTAGGCACACTCAAATGCATATGCTGCCTTCATGGAAAATATCAACAAATTGATGTTATCTATTGCCCGTGCATAGACACATCAAGTGAGTCATAAATGAAGCTTCGTGCTTAGACAAGAACTAATAGAGAGGACCACATTATTTGTGGCTCCAATCATATAGCAAAATCAGCCTATCTTCCCAGTCATTGGCAGTGATGGTACTCCCAATCAATTTCCATCCTTTTGGTCCTACATAATTCTATGGAAGGATTATATCTCCCGACCTTGGTCATGTTGTGACATACCCCAACATTCAAGTATAATCTCAATATTATTGGCAATTAAAACCTTCAACACATATGAACACAATAGGCCACAAAACTCGAATAGTAGACAGTTTCAATTAACATCAAGATTTTCAGCATCAAATTTAACAACAAACTTTACCCACCTTCTCTTCACACCTGCCTTTATAACCTCGTATGCAATTTCCATACCATCCTCCCTAGTTTGTTTGAGATCACAGTACATGATGTCAACAATTTGTTTCTATACCATCTTAATGATCGAAGTTTTGAGAATTAGTATTTTTGATAGATAAAATTTCAGTATTTTATCATTTTAACTTTTATTGTTTATTCAAGTTTTTCACTAACTAAAAAGTTACTTGTTTACATTAAGATCTAGTGTCTTTGTTTGGAGTTCTAAGATTCAAGAAGTCATTGCACAATTCACTATAAAAACAAAATACATTACTGCTACTATTGTAGTGAATCATTAAATATGGTTAAGAAAGATGCTATTTAACTTGAAGCACGAACAAGATGAAGACATTAAGATCAAAATTGACGACCAATTAGCAATAACTATCTCTAAAAATCTTGTCTTCCATGGCAGTTGATAGTTGTTGTTAAGGGTAAAAAAATATTAAGTACCTTATTTCTAATCATGCAATGGTAAATAGTGAGAATAAGAGTCAATCTCATAGAGAATGTTATCAACTCAATGTCAAAATAAAACTTGAATACACTAATATGAATGTTATCAACTCAATGTCAAATAATAAAACTTGAATACACTAATATGAATGGGGTAAAATTCTAACTTTATAACAATTAAAGTAAATTACTTGATTAACCAAAACAACTTATAGAAATATCAATTAAAAAAAATTTCAAATCTAGATTTATTCGCAACTATGTTATTTGATGCTTTTGACAATCTAAAATATTGTCTCAATTCTGTTAGAACTATTAACTCTAGATAACAATAAGTTTTGTTACTTGAATTTTCACTTTGATATTCATTAGGCAAAACAATATATCTACTTAGACGCTAATCACTATACTCCCAAAACAAATTCTTAAGAGTTATATACTAGTAGCTTTAAGAATTAAAAAAATAGGCTAATTCAAGTAACAATCACATAAATTTAAATTGTTTAACTTGTGTTGAATTATTCATAACAATATGAAGAAAACTTGTTTATAATCTCTTACTGGTAATTGCTACTTAATGATTAAGAATAGGGTAAATATAGGTAACAATTGATCATTAGTTAATTAATTCAATAGGTCTAACAAAATGAATTAAAATAACAATCATTCAACAATTTAATCAAATTAACTCAAACAATTCCAAAACAATATAACAAAATAATATATTTCATCAAAATGTCAAACTTTTTAAAATTCACTAAAATTATTGAAAGGTCCTAACTACACATACTTAAAAGAAATTAAATTCTTACAAAAGTTATGTTTGTCAACATCCTCTTGTGTTCATCTCCTTCTCTCTCTCTTTTTCAATAGCTAAAAATGTCCTCTTATAATCTAGAAATTGTACACAATAGGGACAAGAAAGTCCTAAGATACTCCAAAAAAATCTCTTAAATTCTCAAGGTTACAATATACTTGCTTCTTTAATTATGACAATTTTTGTAATGAATTCTAAGCTAATTCCTAAATATATATGGTCTAAATTAAGGTTTTCCTTCTTCATCAAAGTAATAGTCCTCTTATTTATCTTTCCAACACTTCTAGTCTTATCTAAAGGTCCAAAGCCCAAGTTATGAGTTAAAAATTGAGACTGATTTAGTCTAACCTATGATAGATTCTACAACAGCTTCTTAGTTATTTTTGGACCATTAAACAACTATTTCAAGCTTGTATGTCATCATAATAATTGTAGACCTAAATGTGAACTTCAATTTAGGTTGTTAAATCACTCAATTTAGATGTCTAAAACTTAAGTTATTCCCATTTAAATACATAGTACTTGAACAAGAATCATACACCAATTAGGATTTGGACTTCAATTTTTTGCCTTAACTTTAAAGCAAAGTCTTAAGGCCTAAACAAACTCAAATTTGGACTTATAACTCTAATTTAGAAAATTTAAAATGTTTACTACAACTTCATTAAAGACAACTTTTCTAATCTACACTTGTTGCTTCTTATATCATCATTACTGCTTGCCTAATCATTATCTGAAAAACCAAATAGTTTACCTTCTACTAATCTTTCAAACCAAACACCAATGTTGCAAGTTCCTTTGACATATCTTAAAATTCTTTTGGTAGCTTTAAGGCAAGTCTCACTTGGAACTTGCATATATTTAGATAAGATAATGGTGGCATGCATTAGGTCTAGTTTGGTAGTTGTTAGGTATAATAAGCTTCCAATCAAGCTTCTAAAGGTAGTATAGTCAACTTTCTTTGCACCATCTTCTTTACAAAGCTTTTTTTTTTGGGGGGGTTTAAAGGAGTTAGAACTAGTTTGTAGGTTGTCGTATTATGCTTTCTTAGCAATTCAGTGGCTTATTTCATCTAATTGATGAAGATTCCATTAGTAGTATTCCAATCCATTCTTAGGAAGAAGTTCATCTCACCAATGTCTATCATCTCAAATACATTTCTCATTTGTAACTTAAAGTCATCGTTCAAGGGTTTACTACTTCTAATGACCAAAATGTCATTTATATAGATAAAAATAATTGGTAACTCAACTCCCTTTTATTTGGTATAAATGGTAGCCTCACTTTGGCTTCTAAAAAAGCTTAATTTAAGCAATTAAGCATCTATCTTGTTGTATCAAGCTTGAAGGGCTTACTTTAACCCATAAAGAACCTTTCTTAAGACATAGACCTTGTCCTCAACTCCCTTGAGAAGGAACCCTTCTAGTTGCTCCACATAGATCAATTCTTTAAGGATTCCATTTAGGAAAATTGATTTAACATCTAGCTAAAGTACTTTTTAACCTTTTAAAATTGATAAGACTAACAACAAGCTATTTGTATCATGCCTTGCAATAAGGGAAAAAGGTTATCATATAGTTAGCTCCAAACTATTAACAGTACTTGTTAACCACTAACCTAACATTGAGCTTATTGATTGTGCCATTTGTATTTACTTTTACTCTTTACGCCCATTTTACTTTAATTACATTTCTATCAATATATCTGTCAACTAGCTTTTAGGATTGGTTTTTATGTATCATTTTAAAGTTCCTCCTTCCTGGCATCGTTCCAAACATCTTATTGTAAGGTCTTTAAGAAGCTTACTAACTTTAGTCTAGTAACATTTCCTCTTATGTAAACATCTACCAAAGGTCTTGTTCTTCTTATTAGCTCATCATTAAAGTCAACTATCTGGTTTGTTGCAATATCTCCCCTTTTGTCATCGAGGGACTAGAATTATAACTAGATGTCACCTCCCATTCATTAGTTTGTTTTTTATTCCAATCTCTGACTAGCTTCCTCATTGAATCTTATACTTCTACTTATAATTACCTTTCTAGTTTTGAGGTCATAAACCCAATAGGCCTTTGATTGGCTATTATATCCTAGAAAGACACCAACTTGTGATCTGTCATCAAGTTTGTCTCCCTTTGCTTCAAGAACTAGGATGTAGTAGACACATCCAAAGACCTTAAGATGATGCAAAGAAGATTTGACTTCATACAAGACTTATCATTGATGATTTGCTAGATGAATTGCATAAAGCCACTACATTTTCTAAAATAGATTTGAGGGTAAGATATCATCATATCAAGATGAAGAAGGATAACATACCCAAAATTACCTTTAGGATTCACCATAGACATTATGAGTTCAAAGTGATGCCTTTTAGACTAACAAATGCACTAGCCACTTTTTAATCTCTCATAAACCATATTTTTGCACCTTATCTTAGGAAGTTTGTGCTAATTTCTTTGATGACATTCTCATATACAATCAATCAGTGAAAGAGCATGTAATTCATTTGATTCAAGTTTTACAAATCTTGAGGGCAAAAAGGTTGCTTGCTAAGAGATACAAATGTTTTTTCAAGTAATCCCAAATGAAATATTTGGGACACAAGATGTCTTTCAAAGAGCTAGCTATTGACCCTAGCAAAGTGGAGGAAAAGGTGCACTAGCCTATATCTACCTCCATCAAAGCCTTAAAAGGTTTTCTTAGCCTCACTGAATAGTATAAGAAGTTGTTACAAATTATGGTGTTTTGAGCAAGCCTTCAATTAAGCTTTTAAAGAAATATAAATTTGTGTGGGGAGAAGTTGCAAAAGAGGCTTTCAATAAATTTAAGTAGGTCATGGCTATAACACCAATCTTGGCTATGTCATACTTTTCAAAACCCTTTATTATATAAACTAATGCTTGTGAAATAAGATTAAGAGCTATCTTAATGCATGAGGACTAGCTTATTGCATGCTATAGTAAGAAGCTTCATGATAAGCATCTTGCTTTCTAAATCTATGAAAAAGAATTATTAGTCATTTTGATAGGAATAACTAAATGAAGACAATACCTAAAAGGGCATTCCTTTGTCATAAAAATTGATTATGATTTTAAAGTACTTGTTACAACAACAACTACATACCTACATACAATTAAAAAAGTTACAAAGCTATTAGGATTGGATTACAACATGTAATATAAGATAAGAGTTGAAAATAGGGTAGCAGATGCCTTATATAGTCTAGAGAGGAAAATCACACTAGGACCAAGAAGAATGAGGGCAATTCTAATTACTTTGTATTGACTATTCAAGTTCCTTAATGGTTATCATAAGTCATTGGAAGTTACACTTTATACTCTTTAGTTTTAGAATTGATTCCATCATTAAGTCTCAAACCTTCCTTGACTCTCCAAAATGGAATTCTCATATACAAAGTGAAGATTTACATTGGGTTAATGGCAACTTGAGACAACAAATGTTGACCTAATTACATAATTCAGCTTGGGGTTTATTTCTATTGGCTTAGATTAAAAAAAAATATACAAAGGTTCATCTTGCATTATAACACTTGCCAAAGGTGCAAAGTAGAAAATGTGCCTTGTCCTAGATTATTGTAGCCACTGTTCATTATAAAGTAGGCATAGAGGGACATTAGTATGGACTTCATAAAAAGATTGCCTAAGTCAAATGTGAAAGAGATTATATTTGTGGTCATAAACAATTTTAGCTAGTATAGACATTTCATTGCTTTGTATCATCCACTTACTATCCCCTCATTATTACTAAAGCTTTTAGAGAGTAAGTTTTCAGACTTTATGGCATGCCATATACCATTGTGTCTAATAAAGACAAAATATTTCTTAGCCTATTTTGGCAAGAACTTTTCAAACTTCTTGCACATAATTGCATCTTAGCCCAATCTACCATCTTTTATCTGATGGATAAAGTGAGAGGCTTTGTAGATACTTGGAGACTTATTTGCATTACATGACTTTTCATAGGCCTTCTTAATGGTATTGTTGATTGCATTTAGTTGAATGGTGGTATAATAGTAGCCACCATTCCTCATTAGGAATGTCTCTATATCAAGCTCTCTATAGGTATGCACCACCCTTATTAACAAAGCTCCCATTTGGTAACTCCAAAGTGGCCACTATTAAGACTTTCTTATAGGAAAGGTAGCATAGGTTTACTGAAGGAGCAATTATCTATGGCATAACATAGGATGCAATAATTGGCTAATATAAAGAGGATTAAATGTTCCTTTCTAATAAGGGATTGGGTGTACTTAAATTTACAACCCTATTAATAAACCTTAGTGGCTATCTATAAGAATCTTAAGTTAGCAACTAAAGATTATGGACCATTTCAAGTGGTAGGGAAGGTGGGATCAATGGTTTACAAGCTTCCATTATCACCTAGTTCTTTTATTCATCATGTGTTTCATGTGTCTCTCTTGAAGCACTTGATGGGGGCAGCCTCAACAGTTGATGGTTCACTTATCTTTAGCCAACCAAGATGGGCAACCTTTAGTAAGACCAATAATTATTTTGGATCATTTCATGATCAAGAGAAAGAATCAAGCTATAACTTATATGCTCACTTAGTGGTCCAACCATGTTCTTACTGATGCCACACGAGAGGATTCATCTTCTATTATTGCTTAGTTTTTACATTTCTAACCTTTAGGACAAGGCTAGTTTGGAAAGGGAGACTTAGGCATTAAAGAATTCATAAGTTGCTGAAGCATTCAAGAATCCATTTAAATTTCAATTGTAATTCTTTCTGGTTCATAACCTCCAAATGGTGTGGAAACCCAACAAATCCTATCCATTGGTTTAAGAGAGATCTATCACCATTAGTTTTGACATTACCAATACTAGATTGGAATTAAGTAAAACAATGTGTTGAGATCCAAGTTTCTAACTTGTTGTTGCACCAAATGACCACGTTTATAAAATGGATAGGGATAAGATGGAAAAGGAATAGATAAAAAATCAACAATTTATTTTCTCTCTCTAATTCTCTACAATTCCTTCCTAAATTCTTACTCTTAAGCCGAATCTTGTTCTTTCAAATATGGTCCTTTCACCATCATACTTATCTCAATCCATCTAATGCAAGTTTGTCCAAGAGAAAGGGGTTATGGGTAAAGAGCTTGAGCTTCCTCCATTCTTCTTTAATCTTTTTCCTTTTTTTTTTCATTATTTTTATTCCTCCTTGATTTAAATTAGATTAAGCAACAAGGATGCTTCTTGTATTTTAAATTATGAGAAGCAAGAAAATTAGGCATCAACCCACTATATGCCAACTAACTAGTATAAAGACAAGCAAAAAGTGTGTTTCTTTCTTTTTTTGCTTTTCCTTTTTTGAATTTCACTGTTCTCCAACTTAGAGTGGGAGGAGGTATCTATCCAAAAAAAAAAAAAGAAATAATAATAATAATACTAATAAATAAAATTAATATTACTTACCATGTATATAAATACTACTTAACTTGTATGTATTTGCTAGGGTTAGATTCTTTCATTATTGTATAGTTCACTTTAGATATTGCATACTATAACCACATATCATTACAAAATAATTAGTAATACAATTACGCAATGGTTTATCCAATATATAACATTAGTCGAATGTGCATAGTTTTTACATAAATAATTTGTAGTAAAAATATTAGACTAACATTTTTTTTTTTTTTATGAATGAATGAAATATTTGACTAACATTGATTCATACAACAAAGCAACTAATAAAAGCTAAAAATTAAGAAAAGAATTTTAAAAAAAAAAAAACTTAGACAAAATTCTTTCTTTCATTGTATTTAGCCTCCCTTTTTCATTTCAAATCACAATAATTTTGGACGAAAGGTCTTATATTAGACACTTCATCCATGAGATTATTTTATGATGGGAGAAGAAAGTGAAATACAAACAACCTAGGAAATTTTTTCTACTTGCTTTGAAGTTCCCGACTTCTCCCTAAGATATACTAGTTTGTGATACTGAGAGGGGGGGTGAATCAGTATCACCACAATTCGCAATTCGCAGGTAAGTGAACAACTTCAACCTCTTCTTAAAAGCAAACTCTTTCTCAGACTCGACTAAGGTAGATCTATTGCTACCTATTAATCACAATAGTCCCCAAAATCACCTTTCAGACACCTTGCCTAATAGACAATTTAGATGTTCTTGTTTAGCCTTTCGTTAGGTTATGGGTTGGCTGATACTTTAACTATGTTCACAACTCAATTCAAAACATAGAATGTAAAGCAAATTAAGGATACACGAGATTTACATGGTTCCGTCAATGTGACGTACATCCACGGTGGTAGGGACTCTCCCTTACCGAGACCATCCATTATACTTGAGAATTCCAGTTACAATGGATGTCTTAATTCTCTACTCCTTCCACTATTGCAAATACTAAGCAAGTACAATACAAAGAGTGTTACTTACTGTGTCTACCCTTCTTCTAGTTTGTCTTGCCTCTGTTGAATTGAAAGGCTGCTCCACTGCCGCTTAGAAGTTCACCGCAACACTCTTTAACCTTTCTTGAAGAAATCTGGAAATACGTTGAGTTCTTTCCGATACTTCGCCGAATTCCTTCTTTAGGTTATCTCACACAACTTCTACTTTCACCGTCTCACAGTCTCACCCGTCTCCTTGTCTCACAACTCGCCTCACGATTTCTGTTTTTCGTCCAGCCCCTGTTCTGCCGACTCTATCATCGTCGACTAGGCCTTTATTTTGCCGGATCTCTCACCGTCGACCAGACCCCTGTTCTGCCAGATCTCTCACCGTCCCAGCCGGCTCTCTCTCACACTATCGCCGGATCTCTCTCACGCCGTCGCCGGATCTCCTCTGTCCTAGCCGGATCTCTCTCACGCTGTCGCCGGATCACTTCTGTCCCAGCCGAATCTCTCTCACGCCGTCGCTAGATCACCTCTGTCCCAGCCGAATCTCTCTCACGCCGTCGCTAGATCACCTTTGTCCCAGCCGAATCTCTCTCACGCCATCACCGAATCTCCTCTATCCCAGCTGGATCTCTCTCACACCGTCGCTGAATCTCCTCTGTCCTAGCCGGATCTCTCTTACGCCGTCGTCAGATCACCTCTGTCCCAGCCGGATCTCTCTCACGTCGTCGCCGGATCTCCTCTGTCCTAGCCGGATCTCTTTCACGCCGTCGCCGAATCTCTTTTTGTCTGCCAGTGGTGTGCCGACCTACTCAGCTGCCGACTACTGGTGTGCCGGTGGTGTACTGACCTGCTCAGTTGCCGACTGCTAGTGTGCCGGTGGTGTGCCGACCTACTCAGTTGCCGACTGCTGGAGTGCCGGTGGTGTGCCGACCTACTCAGTTGCCGACTGCTGGTGTGCCTTTCTCACGGGTTTCTCTCTCTTGCCGGTGATGTGCGTAGGTTTTCTGTCTGTTTTTCTCAATAGCCGATACGTCTGTTTTTGTTGTCTTCTGATGGCCTTTATATACTCCTCCATGAAACCCTAGGGCTTACTTGCAGCAAATTTACTGTCTTACCCTTCCGTGTGGCTTTTACGTTCTTGCCCTTCCATGTGTCTTTACTTTCTTATACACTTAAATCTAGTTGACAACAATTACAACCCATACAAGGCTGTGGGAACAACAATCTCCCCCTTTGTAATTGTTGGCAACACTCATGACAAAAACCACTATATAGCAGTTTCAACTCCCCCTAAATATGCACTCCCCCTGCACTATTGCTTCTCTCCCCCTTTGCCAACCAATTACAAATCTGAAAAACTCACAAAGTAAAGATGGAGGATTTACCTGAACTTCAAGCTTGAGGAGGCATTTGCACAGATAGACTCAATCTGTGCTTTTCAAACAGCTCTGTGGACAGAGGTTTAGTTAGAATATCTGAAATTTGATCTTTAGTACCAACATACTCCAACTAAATTGTACCCTGTTCCACTTAATCTTTGATGAAGTGATACCGGATGTTAATATGCTTGCTCCTCGAATGTTGAACCGGATTCTTGCTGAAATCAATAGCACTTTGATTATCACAAAGTACATTCACTGATAATTTCACTTCAACACCCAAGTCTGCCAATTGTCTTAGCATCCATATCACCTGTGTACATGCTGCACAAGCAGCCATATACTCAGCCTCAGCTATGCTCAAAGCAACACTGTTTTGCTTTCTACTTAACCATGCAACACACTTTGAACCCAAGTAGAAGCTGCAGCCACTGGTTGATTTTCTATCATCTATACTTCCTACCCAATCTACATTAGTGTATGCTTGTAGTTTAACAGAATCCATGGTTGGATACCACAAACCCATTTCCAGTGTTCCTTTGAGGTACCTTAGGATTCTTTTCACTGCCAACACATGAGACTCTTTAGGATCAGCTTGGAATCTACTGGCAGTGCACACAGCTTGCATAAGATCAAACCTTGATGCTGTAAGGTACAGAAGGCTCCCTATCATCTTCCTATACTCTGTAGGGCTTGTACTCCTTCCCTCCTGAGCTTTTGTTAACTTGTAGCCCACTGTCATAGGGGTACTGACAAATCTGCTATCCTTCATGCCAAACCTTTTCAGCATCTCTTTGGCATATTTCGTCTAAGAAATAAAGATACCTTCTTCACACTACTTTATCTGTAATCGAAGAAAGTACATCATTTCTCCAATCAATGATATCTCAAATTCCTCACTCATCTTCTGTGCAAAATCTTGGCATAGTTCAGAGTGATCCCCTCCAAAGATGATGTCATCTATATATACTATAGTTATCAGCTGGCCTTTCTCTGAGTTGAACACATACAGGTTATTATCAACCGTTCCTCTTCTGAAGTTCAACCTTTTCAAGTACGCATCCAGCCTGCTGTACCATGCTCTTGGAGCTTGCTTAAGACCATACAAGACTTTCTTCAGCTTGCACACTTGTGTCTCATCCTCACTGATTTGTACTCCATCGGGTTGTTCAATATACACTTCTTCTTTTAGGAGCCCATTCAGAAAGGCGGATTTCACATCCATCTGATAGACTTTATACCTCTTGTGTGCTACCAAAACTAAGAACATTCTGATAGTTTCTAACCTTACTACTGGTGCAAAAGTTTCATCAACATCTACCCCTTCTATCTGAGTGTAGCCTTTGCAAACCAACCTGGCCTTGTTCCTTACCACCTTGCCATCTTCATTGTGTTTATTCCTAAACACCCACTTTATTCCTATGACATTCTTATTAGTGGGTCTTAGAACCAGCTCCCATGTATCATTCTTCTCAATTTGATCCAGCTCCTCATTGATAGCTTTGACCCAAGCTTGGTCTTGAATAGCCTCTTCAACAAATTTAGGTTCAACTTGTGAGAGTAGAGTAGTAGCTCCTACCATTCTTCTTCTTATTGTAACTCCTACTGATGGGTCACCTATGATCTGATCTCCTTAATAAGCACTGGTCCATGTTTTCTTTATCCTTCTTCCTTGCACTGTTTTAGTTGCAAGAGGATCTCTTTCTTTATCTTCAGACTCACTTTTCTCCAAGTCTAAACTTACTTCTTGTTCCTTTTCTTTAGATTGGTCAAATTCTTCATCTACATTGAAGTCATCTTCTTCATTGTCCTCAGCTTTTCCATTCTGCATTGTTTTCCAGTTCTCATCTATTCTTACATCACTGGAAGTGATCACTTTTCCCAGCTTATGTAGGAGAACTCTGTAACCTTTTGTCTTTATTGAGTATCCCACAAAGATGCCTTCATCAGACCTAGCATGAAATTTTCCCAAGTTTTGCTCCTTATTCTTCACAAAACATGGGTTGCCAAAGACTCTGAGATACTTGGCCGTTGTCTTTTTCCCACTCCATAGCTCATATGGAGTCTTATCAGTATTGGGACTTAGTAGAACTCTGTTTAGTAGGTGCACGGCTGTAAATGTTGCTTCTATTCAAAATCTTGTGTGAAGCTTGGATTCCAGCAATAGAGTTCTTGCCATTTCAACCACAGCTCTATTCTTCCTCTCTACCACCCCGTTCTATTGAGGTGTTCTTGTTTCTGCCATCTGATGGTGAATTCCATGCTTCTCAAGGTAATCTTCAAAAGCTCTATTTGTGAATTCAGTGCCTTGATCTGACCTCAATACTTTGATCTTCTTTCCACTCTTATTTTTAGCCAATCTTCTGTATCTCTTGAAGCAATTCAGAACTTCTGACTTGTGTTTGAGGTGCATGATGCAAGTCCTTCTGGAATAATCATCAACAAACAAGACAAAGTACCTCTCACCTTTCAACCCTTTTGTTCTCATCGGCCCACATAAATCAGTATGCATAATGTCAAGCACTGCTTCAGAACTAAACTCTTTAGTCTTATACTGCTTTCTGACATGTTTTCCTTTAAAACATGCTGAGCAAACATACTCTCTCTCTCTCCTAAGGTCAGGAATATCTCTGATTGCATGAGTAGTGGTCAGCTTCCTCATGTTCTTTTGTGATAAGTGTCCCAGCCTCCTATGCCAGAGTTGATTTTCTTCTTCTTTGGTGAGTAAACAGCTGCTTGTCTTGTCCTCATCAATCACATATAAATTTCCAACTGTTCTCTTCCCGGCTGCAACAGTATTGCCTTCTTTACTCTTTACCTGACAACCTATTTTTGTGAATATTACCTTATGGTCTTCGTTGCATAGTTGACTGACAGATGCTAAATTATATCTGAGTCCTTCAACGTGCAGAACATCTTTCAGCTTTCCTTTTCCTATCTTTACTGACCCCCGACCATTGATGTTGAGTGAATCATCATTGCCAAACTTGACTCTACCTTCTCTTGATTCGTTTAGCTTTGATAATTTACTCTTGTCTCCCTTTATGTGCGAAGTGCATCCACTATCAAGGATCCACTGCTTATCCTTGCAGTCAGCTTTGAGTGTAATTTCAGCTATATTAGCCACCTCCCTTTTAGTTTTATATTCCTTCTTTTGAACTGGTTGGAAGATAGCTTTCTCCTTTTTCTCAGCTTTGACTGCACCGCTTGTTTTCACTATGCCATTGAGTGCCTTCTCTTACTCAGGGAGAAGTGTCATGCATCTCTTAGCATTATGGTCATCCTACCCGCACCTTTCACATTGTTCCAAGTCTGCCAATATAGCAAACTTGTTCTTTGAAACCACTGGTTTGGGCTTCCACCAACAATCCTTGTCAGTGTGTCCTTGCCTTTTACAGTATGTGCAAGAACTCACGACAAGTGTTCTCTTCTGAATTCTGTATTGTCTCTCCTTGTATGCAGCATCATATCTTCTCAAGTTGGAGACATATACTGGCCTTCTCCACCAACAGTTACTCGCTTTATGACCCCAAACTCCACAATAAAGGCAATGACCTTGAAACTGCCTCTTCTTGGGTCTGATCACTGCTTGTCTTCTTCTGTTCATCGCTTGCTGTGTAGGCAAAGTAGTTAGCTTCTTTGCTTGTGTGACTTCCATTTCAGTCACCTTTTTCTCCTTCTTCTATTCAATTGTAGCCCTCTGCTGCCTGACTTTCTTTTCTTCCTTCTTGTTTGCCACCCTAGGTTGCTTCTTCAGATCTTCTTTATCCTTAGCTATCTTCTTCTGAGTCACAACCTTCTCTTTCAACTTTTGTGGCACATTCTCAATTTCTTTAGCCAATGCAGCCTCAGATTGCTGCATTTTCTCTACATTCTTCTCTCCTTTTCCAGAACTTGTTTCTCCTATCATTTCAAGCTTTTGCAAATTCTCTTTACTACTTTTGAGTTGTTGCTGAAGTCTCAACAACTCTTTCTCCATTTCTTCAATTTTTGAAGCCCTTGAGCCAAGCTTTACTGTAAGGTCTTTACATATCTTGATCTGTTCCTCAAATCTTCTCTTCAAGTCAATATGCTCAACCCTTATTTCACCATTTTGACTTTCAGCTTCCTCAAACTTTGCTTCAGCTTGTTTTATATGGGCCTTCAACCTTCTTATGGTTCTGCCCCTTCTGATTATCACCTTTGAAGCTGCTTCCAACTTAGTTTCAAGATTTGGCTCTTCTTCATCAACTTCCTCTTCCTCTTCAGAGGTTGAGCTACCACTTTGTGCTAATGCCATAAAGACATACTCATTTGATGAGTCTTCATCTTCCTCCTCATCAGTTTCTTTTGTCTGACTCACATAACTCTTGAATGAGTCTCTCGTCTTCCTTTGTGGGTTGGCAATCTTCTTATTAAACTTCTTTGATTTGAATGATGATCTTCTCCATCTTGAATTCTGCTTATCATCACCATCCTTATCTTTATCATCAAGTTTCACTTTGCATTGAGAAGCAAAGTGTCCAGTCTGCCCACAACGATAACATCTCAAGAACAACTGTCCTTTTCCTTTCTTAGACCCCTTTTTGAATTTCCTTGTGAAGTAAGCCAATACTTCACCTTCACTTTCTTCCTCATCATCATCATTATCCTCACTGGATGATTCTTCCTTTTCTTTTATCTTCAAGTGTTTCATAGCTTTGAAAGCTGCCTCCTTTGATACCTTTGACGTTGAGGAGCTCTCAGTCGACTTTATTCTCATCTCATATGCAATAAGATTGCACTGATGATCATGCAGAGACATAGAGTTGAGATCTCTACTCTCCTCTATGGCTGCCACCTTTGAAGCAAACCTCTCAGGCAGAATTCTCAGAATTTTCTTCACAATCGACGAGTCCTTCTTGTTCTTCCAATGACTTCTCAGATCGTTTACAGCATCAATAACCCTAGTGAAGAACTCTTGAACTGTCTCATTCTTCTGCATTATGAGAGATTCATATCTCTCCTTGAACACTTGAAGCTTAGCCTCCTTCATTCTGCCATCACCTTCATAGACTTTCTGCAATCTGTCCCATATCTCCTTGGCAGATTTGCAGTCTATAACTTTAGCATACTTAGCATCTGTCAATGCTGAAATGATGACATTTGAGGCCTTCCCATTTATCTCAAACTGCCTTAACTCCTCTGGGGTTGGGTCTTTACCTTCTTCCGGAGCCACAAAACCCTTTTGTACGCATTTCACCACATTCATGCCCATGGTTGCAAATACCACTTGCATTCTTGCTCTCCACATATGATAGTTGGTTCCGTTGAAGATTGGAATCTTCTTGCTGTAAGTGGTGCTAGTGCTGGTACTGGTTTCCATTTCTTAGTATGCTAAACAAGTCAAACTTCTAGATCCCTTCAAACTAGTACACCAAGCTGTTAAACTTCAAATTGGTGAACCTGTGCTCTGATACCAATTGAAGTTCACGACTTCTCCCTAAGATCTACTAGTTTATGATACTGAGAGGGGGGGTGAATCAGTATCACCATAATTCGCAATTCATAGGTAAGTGAACAACTTCAACCTCTTCTTAAAAGTGAACTCTTTCTCAAACTCGACTAAGGTAGATCTATTGCTACCTATTAATCATAATAGTCCCCAAAGTCACCTTTTAGACACCTTGCTTAATAGACAATTCAGATGTTCTTATTTAGGCCTTCGTTAGGTTATGGGTTGGCTGATACTTTAGCTGCATTCATAACTCAATTCAAAACATAGAATGTAAAGCAAATTAAGGACATACAAGATTTACGTGGTTCTGTCAATGTGACGTACATCCACGGTGGTAGGGACTCTCCCTTACCGAGACTATCCACTATACTTGAGAATTTCAGTTACAATGGATGTCTTAATTCTCTACTCCTTTCACTATTGCAAATACTAAGCAAGTACAATACAAAGAGTGTCACTTACTGTGTCTACCCTTTTTCTAGTTTGTCTTGCCTCTATTGAATTGAAAGGCTGCTCCACTGCCGCTTAGAAGTTCACCGCAACGCTCTTTAACCTTTTTTGAAGAAATCTGGAAATACGTTGAGTTCTTTCCGATGCTTCGCCGAATTCCTTCTCTAAGTTGTCTCACATAACTCCTGCTTTCACCGTCTTATGGTCTCACCCATCTCCTTGTCTCACGGCTCACCTCACGGTTTCTGTTTTTCGTCCAGCCCCTATTCTGCCGGATCTGTCACCGTCGACCGGACCCCTGTTTTGCTGGATCTCTCACCGTCCCAGCCGGCTCTCTCTCACGCCGTCGCCGGATCTCCTTTGTCCCAACCGGATCTCTCTCACACCGTCGCCGGATCTCCTCTGTCCCAGCCGGATCTCTCTCACGCCATCGCCAGATCTCCTCTGTCTCAGCCGGATCTCTCTCACGCCGTCATCGAATCACTTCTGTCCCAGCCGGATCTCTTTCACGCCGTTGCCGGATCTCCTCTGTCCCAACCAGATCTCTCTTACACCGTTGCCAGATCTCCTCTGTCCCAACCGGATCTCCTCTATCCTAGCCGGATCTCTCTCACGCCGTCGTCGGATCACCTCTGTCCCAGCCGAATCTCTCTCATGCCGTCGTCGGATCTCCTCTGTCCCAGCCGGATCTCTCTCACGCCGTCGTCGGATCACCTCTGTCCCAGCCAGATCTCTCTCACGCCGTCGTCAAATCACCTCTGTCCCAGCCAGATCACCTCTGTCCCAGCCGAATCTCTCTCACGCTATCGCCGGATCTCCTCTGTCCCAGCCGGATCTCTCTTACGCCGTCGTCGGATCACCTCTGTCCCAGCCGGATCTCTCTCACGCCGTCGTCAGATCACCTCTGTCCCAGCCAGATCTCCTCCGTCCCAGCCGGATCTCTCTCACGCCGTCACCGGATCTCTTTTTGTCTACCAGTGGTGTGCCGACCTGCTCAACTACCAACTGCTGGTGTGCCGGTGGTGTGCCGACCTGCTCAATTGCCGACTGCTGGTGTGCCGATGGTGTGCCTTTCTCACAGGTTTCTCTCTTTAGCCAGTGGTGTGTGTAGGTTTTCTATCTGTTTTTCTTAATAGCCGATACGTCTGTTTTGGTTGTCTTCCGATGGCCTTTATATACTCCTCCATGAAACCCTAGGGTTTACTTGTGGCAAATTTACTGTCTCACCCTTCCATGTGGCTCTTACGTTCTTACCCCTCCATATGACTTTTACCTTCTTGCCCTTTCATGTGTCTTTACTTTCTTGCACACTTAAATCTAATTGACAACAATTATAACCCATACAAGGCTGTGGGAATAACATGCTTAAACCTGTGAAGAGGTGATTGAATACAAATACATTAATGAAAATAATCACACAAGAGAACATACTAATTTTTATGTGAAAAATTTCCCTAAATTAGAAGGGAAAAAAATCATAGAATTCTCCAGTTTATAAATCAACTTTACTATAATTAATAAGTGAGTCCAAAAGAGGTATGCAATCTCAGTTGCATCAAACAAAATGAACAAATTCAATTTGGACCCTATAAAAGGCTAATGAGTTGACAAAAATAGACCAACTATGTTTTGCCAACCACAACTTAACAAGCAAATCCCAAAACAACAATCCAACTATTCAAAATAAACATACAGATTTCCCCTACCAACCAACCAAAACTTAGCTTAATCAAACTATGGATCAATGTTCATTTACATGATTTACCAAAATTAGCACAAATGAGAGAATAAAAAATTATTAAAATTCATAGGTCTAAGATTTGAAGCAAAAACCTACATTTTTAGATCACCAAAATATGATCTAAATATCCATAATGAAGATATATGCATCCTTCAACTACTAACCAAATATTAGCTCAATCCAATTATAAACAATCTTCTAATTGTGCAATTGAACAAAACTGCATGTAGAAAAATACCTAGAATATGGACCTAAAAAACGAAAAAAAAAAAAAAAACCTAAATTTATAGTGCTTAAAACACAATCTTCATGGTTTATAATCAAGAACAAAATTTCCTTTATCATTTGTCTAAGATTCAGTTTGATTGAACATTATTTTCCTTTTCAACTGCATAATATAAGAACATTACTTCAAGCTAAAAATTCCAATAGCCACTTAACTTTCTTTTTCCTTTCGTCCTTATTTAATTAGGTTTTTAATAATCAAAAAGGGATATTTATACTCTCATTAAGTGTTTTTGGGTTGTAGGCAAAAAACAAATATATTTGGGTTTCATATCCAAAATAATTAGACTCCCACACTAATAGAAATGGATCAATAAGCTCAACAATTCTCCCCCTCCTAATTATGTGGAGGTATTTGTCATCTTAGCCAATAACCAACATAGCTCAAACTTCCTTCTTAACAATATATTTGTTAACATATCAATAATATTATCATTTGATGAATCTTTTCAAGTGCCAAATGTTTAAATTAAAAACACCACATATCTAATAATATTACATGTCAATATGTTTTGACATAGCATAAAGAGTAAATTTCTAACCAAAAGGGATTGCACTCTAATTGTCACTATACAACACATACTTCCATTGCTCAAAACCAACTCCTTCATGAATTTTTTCATCCAAAGCAACTCTTTGCATGCTTTGGTTATAGTAATGAACTTTGTCTTTATAATGGACAATGCAACACAATTTTACAATCAAGATTACCCAATACTACTTCTTATCTAAGTGCAATCAAATAACCCAAAGTAGACTTTCTAAAATTAACATTACTTGCTATATCTTTGTATTCAATAAGAGTAGACTCATCACTCCTAAAACAAAGTCTTATATCAATATACCCTTGCAAATATCTCAATATCCACTTTACTAAATTTCAATGTCCCTTACTAGGATTTGAAAAGAACCAACAAATTGTGCCAACTACATGACCTATATCAAGCCTCTACACAACATTGCATACATCAAACTACTCACAATTGATGCATAAGGAGCTTTGTGCATCCCTTCCTTCTCTTTCTCTATGAAAGAATATTAGTTCACAAATAATTTAAAATGTGTGGCAAGAAGAGTGTTTACCACTTTAATTTTATCCATGTTAAACTTTTAAAGCACCTTTTCAATGCATTGCTTTTGGGACAAACACATCTTGTTTTTCTTATCCCAAGTAATTAACATGTTGAGGATCTTCTTTACTAGTTCCAAGTCTTTCTTAGAAAAGGACTTACTCAACTCTCTTTTCAACTTATCTATTTTAAAAGCATTATAATAAACAATAAGCATATCATCAATATAAAGTAATAAAATGATGAAATTATCATCAGTGAATCTATACACAAAAACACAATGATCATAAGTAGTCTTCTTGTAGCCTTGCTCTACCATAATATACTTAAACTTTTTATACTATTGCCTTAACACTTGTTTCAAGTCATACAAGCTCTATTTCAACTTGCACTTATGATCCTCTTTTCCTTTCACCTTAAAGCCTTGTAATTGCTCCTTATAAATTTCTTCTTCCAAGTCACCATAGAGAAAAGTCATTTTCACATCCATCAGCTTAAATCTAGGTCTTGGCATGTAACCAAATTCAACATAACTTAAATGGAAGACATTTTCACCATTAGTGAGAAGATCTTTTCAAAGTTAATGCCCTATTTCTAATTGAAATCCTTAACAACCAATTTGGTTTTATATTATGGAAATGAAATATTCTTTTCTTGTTTTATCCTATAAATGCATCAATTTTCCAAAGCCTTCTTACCCTTAGGTAACTTTACTAACTCATAAGTGGAGTTATCATGTAAGAATTTCATCTTATCTATCATGGCATCTATCTAGTGCTACTTGTGTTCATTTTCAACTATTTCTTTATGCACTTAGGTTCTTACCCTTTAATTAACATCACAAACTCATTAGGAAGATACTAAGTAGAAGGCACTAAAATTTTGTTGGACCTTCATGGCTAAAATAGATGTAGAGATGTAAGTAAATAATCTTCTGTATGAGCATCAATATCACTTACTCTTTGCATATTATGATCTTGTTGAACATTTTCATCATGTTCTTAAACATCACCATGAATTTCAACTAGATTACTTAGAGGTGTATGAGGAACTAAATCAATATCAATGATACTATCATTAGCTTAAGTAGTTGCCTTCTTAATGTCTTTCATGTTATGATCCTTAAAGAACATAACATCTCTATTTCTAACAAGTTTCTTCTTAACTAAATCATATAATTTATACCTAAAATCATCTTTACCATAACCAAGAAACATACATTACCAAATCTTCACATCCAACTTCCTTCTTTCACCTTTTAAGCCATAAAAAAAAAAAAAAAAGCCCTACAACCAAAGACTCATAAACAATCATAAGAGACTTATTTACCAAAGTAAACTTTGTTCAAAACATCACCATACAAAGGAACACTAAGAGATAAATTAATCACGTGTGTCACTATATTTAAGACTTTATCCCAAAAGTATCTTGGCAACTTTACATCTGAAGATAGGCATCTAATTCTTTTAATCAATGTTATGTTCATCCTTTCAATCAAGCCATTTAACTGTGATGTCTTAGAAGGTGTCCTTTCGTACTTAATCTCATGTACCCTACAATACTCATTAAATAGGTCATTATACTTACCATTATTATTAGTATGAACACATTTTAGCTTTGTTGCTATTTATCTCTCAACTAAGGTATGAAATTGTTTAAACATGTCAAAAGTTTGATATGTAGTCTTTAAAGTATAAACCTAAATTTTTCTTAAGTGATCATCAATAAAAGTCACAAAATAAAGAAAATTACCAATTAAACGTACCTTCAAAGGACTACACACTTCAAAATGCACTAACTTAAGCAACTTTGATTTCCTTAAAGGTAGGTAACTCTTGAATGTAACTTTATTTTGTTTGCCAGCCAAATAGTGAGAACACTTCTTTAAAAGTACACTTTTCATGCCTCAAAGCTAGGTTTTCTTTACTAAACAATTCATTCTCTTTTCACTCATATGACTAAACTACTTATGCCACAACTTATTGGAATTTTCATTTTTCACTATATTCACAATATCTTTAAAGATGGAAGTTTGCATAAAATATATAAACTAAGGCATTTCTCACCTTCTACCACAACCAAAGAACCTCTAGCAAGCTTCCACTAGCCATTACTGAAGGTATTACAAAAACCCTTACAATCAAATTTTTCTATCAAAATTAACTTCAAATGGATATTTAGGATACGTCTAACATCCCTCAATGTCATTTATGCTTCATTATTGATCTTTAACCAAATATCACTAATGCTAATGAATTCTACTAAGTTATAATACCCTTCTTGAACACCCTATGATTATTAGGTGTATATGTAGTGAAGAATTCCTTTCATGAAGTATCATGGAGCAAGGCATCATTATCTATTATTTAATCAATCTTATAAGATGTCATATTGATCACATTCTCATCACAAACAATAATAAGGTTACAAATACTAGAAGTTTATGCAATAACAACACAATCATTATCAATATTCTTTCTCTCATGCTTATTACTACCATCTTTGTTTTTTCTCTTTTACTTGTTGTAGTACTTCTAAGTATGACCCATCTTCCCACAATAGTGACATTGGACATTTTTGTACTTTGATCTTAAGTTGCTTTAACATTTACTTGTGTTGTTTTTACCCTTTCCTTTTTCTTATTTTCTCCCCTTTATTTTTAATAATTAGAACTTTTAATTTGGATGATAATGAACCCTAAGATTTTCTTCTCATCTCCTTATTCAACACACCACCCTTTACAAGTTCCAGTGATAAAACACTACTAAAAGCAAAATTAGCAAGTGAAATCCAAAAAGTCTCCCAAGAATCAAGTAATCTAGCAAGTAATGCTAGCTTGAGAACCTTATTATCAAACTTAACACCCATGCTTGACAACTAATCAATGAGACCCTGAAACTCATTCAAGTGGTTAGCAACTAAACAATTCTTTAGGTTTTAACTGCATCATTTTCTTTAACAAGAATAACTTGTTATTACTAAACTTTGACACATATAATGTCTTAAACTTACTCTATAAAGTTCATGCATGTGTCCTATTGCAAATGTGGTTATAAACATTATCATTAACAAATTATTGTATAAAACAACAAACCTTTTCATGCTCAAAATCTCTTTCTTCATCAGTTTTAAACTCAGGTTTAGCAATAATAATATTAGCAAATACAATTTTTTTACAAATAAAAGACTCTTTATTTTACTCCTCCATATCTGATAATTCATGTCATTCAAGTAAATCATTCTATTCACATTCAACTCCATCATTCATATAAGCCAAACAAACTAATATCTTTGATACCACTCTGATAAGAGAAGAGGCAATTGAGTACAAATAAACTAGGAGACTTCTCTTGCATGCTTGAACTTGTAAGGAGATGAATGAATAACAAATATGGTAATCAAAGTAATTACAACAAAGAACATGTTAATTTTATATGAAAAACCCTCCAAATTAAAAGGGGAAAGAACCATAGAACACTTTAATTCAGAAATCAAATCCAATATAATCAATAAGTGAGTTCAATAAAGGTATATAACCTTACATCACATAAATTGAACAAATTCACTTTGGACCCAATAAGAGACTAATGAGTTGACCAAAATGGATTAAACATGTTTTTTCAACCACAATTCAACAAGCAAACCTCAAAACAACAATCTAATCATTCTAGGTGAACTTATTATGTCCTTTACCTATTGACCAAAATTTAGCTTTATCGAACCTTATGTCAATGTTCATCTACATGGTTTATTAAAATTATCATAAATGAGAATAAAAAGTTACCAAAATTTAAGTCTCACTTTTAAAGCAAAAACTTGCCTTTATAGATCACGAAAATAAAATCCAACCCTTTATAATGAAGATATATGTGTCCTTTAACTTCTAACCAAAAATTAGTTTGATTAGACCACAAACAATCTTGCAATTACACGATTGATCTAAACTACATGTAGAAAAATGCACGAAATGCAAACTTATGAAATTGAAAAAAAAAATCCCAAACTTATAATGCTTAAATCACAATTTCCACCATTAAAAATCAAGAACAAGACATTCTTTATTAGCTATCTAAGTTTCAATTCAATCATATATTATTTTCCTTTTTAACTACAAGATATAAAAACATTGTCTTAAGTTAAAAATTCTAAAAGTCACTCAACTTTCTTTTTCTCTCCATCTATAACCTCTTTATCTTTCTTTAATTAGGTTTTTAGTATCTAAAAAGGGATATTTATAGCACATTAACTGTTTTTGGATTATAGGTCAAAAATAAATATATTTGGATTCTTTTAATACAACAATTGGACTTACATACCACATAAGAAAGGGAACCAATGAGACTAACATTTTAGAGACAAATAACTTATGCCAATCCGCTATGTTATTTATTAAATAGGAACCAATTCATCTCTTCACTAATGAATCCTTTCACACAAATGTGAGAAATTAAATAATCATCTAAATCCAAGAGTCTTATTACTTTAATACTTAATGTAAGTTTCTCTTGTTATCTATGACAAGTAGTACATATAAAGGGAAAGTAATAGCAAAAAAGAGATAATATACCTACAAAAGATAACAAGAGAAACTCACATGAAATGCATATAATCAAATTAAAAATTAATAACTACCTAGTATAAGTAATTACAACCAAAAAAAAAAAAAAAGAAGCCTAATAATTTTGGCTATTTTGTTTCTTCTCATAATCCTAACTTAGCATTAGGAAATGTGATACTTGCTAGTCTAGTGGTGCTAGTCGAAGATTGAACTTGAACCAAAACCAAAACCACAACAAGTAATGGAGTTAGAATTTATGTTAAAGCTATTGCCATTTCTCTCTCTCTTACCCTTTTTTTTTCCTTTTCACTTAAAGTTATTACTATTTTTGGTCCAGTGTTAAAGACTTAAGATCATTGTCATTAGCCCATAAGGTTTATAGGGAATCCAATAGGTTGCTACAGTTATTTAGTATTCCACTTCAATTTTAGTTACTTGTAAGTGGAAAGATGTGGGGTAATTCAGATGAATATTCTAGAATCCTTAACTCATAAATATAATGTGTGATGTAAGGAAAGGTTAGGCAAAAAAAGTAATCAAACTAATTTTCCTTCTTCTCTCTTCTTCATATTCCCTCTCTCTCTCTCTCCTTTTTTTTTTTCTTTCTGTTTCCCAATTTCTTCCCGAATCTTAACAAATTTGGTATCATAGCCACTAATATCTTTGGTGTTCTGCTTCACTCTAGCCATAAAACATACCCTATCCATGGCTAAAAGTACACACCTTAGAGTTATTGATGAATAGTTACAAAAACATGATCAACAAATTCAAAAATTGGTGAAAAAAGTCCAACCACTAGAGGCACTACTTGCACAAATACAAGCCATGGAAAAGCAACTTACAGAGAGTTTACGGGTGAAGTCACAAGCATCATTAAAGTAGTTAATGGAATTATTCAATGCTCATAGGTTGATTCCTTATGGAGAGTAAGAGCAAGCAATTAAGAATCCAACCAAGGCTACAAATGAGGGAATTTTACCATGACCTCAAATTCCACCTTTAAAACTAGGGAAGGGTAACTCCTTAGCCACTCAACCAAGTAGTTAAAACTAGAAACCAACACCAAAGTTCCCTAAACTCAAGCTATAATTCTTTAATGGAGCCAATCCCCGTTATTAGATATGAAAGTGTAATCATTATTTTTATTATTATTCCATTAAGAAACCAAAACGATTAGAGACCAAGGTTAAGTATATGGATGGGAGGGTTGACATCTATTTCCAAGGATGGATCACATCTAAACCCCACGGGTTGTGACCCTTATTCAGAAGAGACTTATACTGACATTTTGAGGATCCTTCTTAACCCAAAGTGATTTAAAAATTCTATAAGTTCCACCAAATAGGGACAATCAAGGACTACCAAGAGTAGTTCAAAGAGCTTCACTCCCTTTTATTGGCAAGCAATCCATCCCTAACAAAGTCTTTCTTCATTTTAAGTTTCCTTAGTAGGCTCAATGAGGAAATTTAACCAATTGTTAAGATGTTGAAACCATTGTAACTGGAAGAGACATTTAAGTGTGCAACACTCCAAGAAGTTTCCCTGGATGCAATTGGAAGGAAGGGAAAATCGAGTAAGGTGATAGGGGCCATGGTAACACCTATGATAGTTATTTTTAAGGGAATTCTAGTGGTTATAAAACCTTATGCCAAGGCAGATAGGAAGTCATGGGAGAAAATCAAGCGTTTTAGGGTCTACTACAAATGTGGCGACAAGTATATGTCAAGCCACCATTGTACAAAGAGGCTACTTCAAGTCATTGAGGGCTAGGAAGAGGAAAGTGGGGCACTCTTGCCCAATGAGGTCCTTCAAGGGGAGCGAGCTAAAGAGACCACTGGCAAAATCTTGATGAATGCAATCGCAAGGAACTCTAAAGGTAGCACTATAAAGCTAATCAAGTATATGGATAAAACCAAATTGATAACACTTATAGATATAAGAGGTACTCATAGCTTCCTAGGCTTTAAAATGGCTTATGATATACATTATTCGTTAGTTACTATAACACTAGTAATTATTACCTATAAATGCCTTTCATAAAGCTTTTAGCAATTAAAGAAGTGGTAAAAGGATGGGAGAAAAGGATTAAATGGCCATACTCAATAATCATATCCACCATTACCATAATGACATCTTTTCCTTTAAACTTTAGAAGAATTTTAATAAAATCTATATTAATATCTAATCATGCTTGAGAAAGCAATTTAAAGGTTTGAAAAAGATTTGGGTACTTAACAAGTTTCCCCCTTGTATCTTTAATAAGTATCACAAGCTTAGTTATACTACTTAACATCTTTTTTTAGCTTAGGCAGTACAAAAAGTGTTTTGACCTATGATAAGAAGCCTTAATGCCAAAGTCACCCACCATAATTGAACTATGAAATTTTTGAAATATATGAATTCTTAAATTTTTAGTAGTCCTCAGATATATTTTATCCTTATATCTTAAAATCCTACTTTGTAAAGTATATTATAGTTTTGCACCTAAAAAAAGAGTGCTATGATAATTTCTTGGGTTAAAATGCCTTGGTCATAATTAGCAATAATATTCTTAAACCAATGAGGAGTCACCTAGACATTGCATAATAGTGACTAATTCCTAACTTATAAGAATCCTCTACAATAAGGTATTCTTTTCTAGATAAAGCATTAACAACACTATTTTCCACTCCCTTTTATATAAGATAGTATAGTTCAATCTCAACAATTTAGTCTCCCTTTTAAATTAAAGATGGGTGTGAAGCTATTATTGAAGCAAGTTGACATAAACCCTCAAGACATGGCTTAGAGATCTAACACACACAAGGAATTGAATAAGAATCTAAAAAAGTTAAATCAAATTTCAATCATGTAAGACCCTAAGGTATAAAGAAGGTTATGATATCATACTCCAAAAAAGAATGGAAATGCGAGTGATAAGTAGAGTTGAAATGTCATAAGACAATAATTTTGATAAATTCTTAAAATTCAACTAAAAACCCAAAGAGAGTTTCTTGTTTCTTAATTCACATAATTTTTTGCCCTCAAGCTTACAAGAAGGTGTTTATTCATAAGCTAAAATAGCATTCTTAAAAATAGAGATAATGATGAACTCCTAAAATATAGGAACACTCCTATTTTATTGGAAAGATATTAAACCATAGTTAGTAAACTTTAATTTTATAGTAAACTTCTATTTAGGAGTGGATTTTATCACTTAACCTTGACTTATTAAGCACTTCAATCATATTAATAAAATCTTGGTTCTTTTAGAACTTGAAGTCGAGCCATTTGTAGCTTGGTTGGCCTAAATGTTCTTATTTAGCCCATTTAGTGCTTTTTTCATCTTTTGGCTATAACTTGCATGATTAGACCTTTTAAATTATGCAATGAATCTCTTGAATCTCTTAAAGCCCTCCATGCATCATCTCTAAGCTTATCATCATTTTCCTTTTCCTTAAAAGGATTCATCCTAAAATCATCACTTACATCAAATGGAGAAAGATAAAAAACATTAAAGGTAACATTTAAACCACCTAAAAGATCCAATTTATAGGCATTATTATTTATCCTTGCAACCACTTGGAATGATCCATCTCCTTTAAATGCCTTTAAGCTAGAAACCTTTCCTCACACATATGTAATCACACCTAATCTTTTGATTCCAACACCATTTTCTTGTGCAGTTTATTTACTTAAATAGCATCTTACTAGGTTTTTTACTCAAGGTGTTGCTTAACCTTTTCATGAAATTGCCTTACCATTTTAGCCTTATGCTTACTATCTAAACTAGCACACTTATCAACAAGTAAGGGTAATAAATCTAATGGAGTTAACAAATTAAACCATAAACAATTTCAAATGATGAATAATGAGTAGCAAAATAAATCCTTCTATTATAAACAAACTCTACATGCGACAAACACTTCTCCTAGTGTTTTAAGTTATTTTGAATAATAGTATACAATAGAATTGATAAAGTTCTATTCATTATCTTAGTTTGTCTATTTATTTATAGATAACAAGTAGTTGAAGATAAGTCTTTAGTTCTCAACTTACCCTCACAATGTCTTCCAAAAGTAGCTTAAGAACTTGATATCTTGATTTAAAATTGTTCTTCTTAGAATGTGATGCAAACACGTAATCTCCATGAGTAAAAAAATCTATTACATTATATGCATTATTAGTTTTATGGTATGGAATGAAATATGCCATTTTTGAAAACATGTCCACAAAATAGAAAAAGTCCTTTCTTTTTTCGGTCTTAGGTAAATTGAAAACAAAGTTATAGAAATATTAACCTAAGGTTCACTAAGAATAAGCAAATAGTTATAAAAGTCATCAAGCAAAACTCTAGATTTAGTTTGTTTACATGTAATACATTTCTTACACACTCTCTCAACATCATGTCTCATATGTGGCTAAAAGAAGTGCTTCATTAAGATGTCTAAAGTTTTCTTAACACCAAAATGACTCATTAAATGACCTTCATGAGTCTCACACATAAGTTGCTCTCTTAAGGAACTTATAAGCACACACAATATGTTTTCTTTATACAAATAACTCTCATACCTATAGAACTTTCCAAAAGTCATTTTCTCACAAGTCTCATAAACATTAGCAAAATTAGGATCATTCACATATAAGTCTCTGATGCATTTAAATCCTAGTAATTGTTCATTCAAAGTAGAAATAAGAGAATACCTTCAAGATAATACATCAACCACCATGTTCTCCTTCACTTATACTTAATTATATAAGGAAATATCTTAATGAACTTTACCCACTCAACATGTTACTTATTCAATTTTCCTTATCCCCTTAGATGCTTTAAGGATTCATGATTAGTATAAATGACAAACTCCTTAGGCCATAAATAGTGTTGCCATGTTTCTAAGGCTTAAACTAATGTATACATCTCCTTATCATACATGGTGTAATTAAGAGCTACTCTATTCAGGTTCTCACAATAATAAGCAATAAGACGTTGTTCTTATATTAAAATCAATTCAATGCCAATACCTAAAGTATCACACTTAACTTTAAAAGTTCTAATAAAAGTTGGTAAAGTAAGTAATGGTGCAAAACTCAATTATTCCTTTATCAAATTAAAAGCATTATCTTACTCATTACCCTACTTGAACCCAACACTCTTCTTGACAACTTATGTCAATGGTGTAGTTATAGTGCAAAAATCATTAATGAATCTCTTGTAAAAGTTAGTTAAACCATGAAAACTATCCATTTCACTAATAATTTGAAGTGTAGGCCAATCTTTAATGGCCTTATCCTTCTCCTTGTCAATCTTACTTCTTTGAACACTAGCAATATAACTAAGAAATACAATATTATTTGTGCAGAAGGAACACTTTTTAAAGTTAACATACAACTTCTCTTCTCTTAAAACAATTAGAACACTTCACAAATGATCAATGTATTATTCTAAGCTCTCACTATAAACAAAAATATCATCAAAGTAAATAACCATAAATTTACCAATAAAAGAACTTAAAACATGGTTCATTAGTTTCATAAATGTACTAAGAGCATTAGTTAACCCATATAGCATAACTAGCCACTCATACATAATATATTTTGTTTTAAAAGTTGTTTTCCACTCATTATATTCTCTCATCCTAATTTAATGATATCCACATTTAAGGTCAATTTTAAAGAACATACAAAAGCCATGCAATTCATCAAGCATATCATCTAGTTGTTTAACAATCAACACATATCCTTAAAATCTCATCCTTCTCAAGCATAAGTAAAATAAAAATTATGCATGGACTCATGCTTTGTCTTATATATCCCTTTGACCTGAGTTACTAAATTGTCCTTTGAAGCTCTTTTGTCTTTTTGAGCTTTCTCTTATATGTTGGGTAGTTTGGAACACATGCATCGAAGATGAAATTGATTTAATGCTCAATTCCCCATTTAACTGGTAAATTGCTTGGAACATCATTATGTGATACATCTTCAAATTTGTACAAAAAAGAAATAGCAACCCTAAATAAAAAAGGGTCAAGCTTGTTAGTGTTAAAATAAGTCTTTTTGTACAAAAGTATAGTTATAGACTATTTGATATAAAATTCCCATTTGTCATCACTTTTTTAGGCATATAAACATTCTTTTTTCCTCTCTCTCTTGTGTTCTCTCTTTCTCTTCTCTTTTTTCACCTTTGGTTATCCCTTACTTTTCACTCTCTCTTTTCTACTCACTCTTATTTTTAATCCTTAATTGATTCTTATAAGCTTGTTAAGGTGTTAATGGTATAAGAGTGTTTGGTTTTCATTCATTATGAAGGAATATCAATTCTTAAAGCCATTATGTATCACTTGTTTGTCAAACTACCATGGCCTCCTTAGTAGAATATAACCTACATGCATAGGCACATCACATAAGACTTCATCATGGTACCTCTTAATAGAAAATAGCACTAACACTTGCTTATTTACCTTAACTTCACCATACTCATTTAACTATTGAAGCCTATATGCCTTAGGATGCTTTATAATAGGTAAATTAAGCTTTTCAATCATGACCATGGATCTACATTAGTGCAGTTACCACCATTAATGATCATACTACACACCTTAACATTAATGAGGCACTTTGTATGAAAAATATTATTTTGTTGTCTTATGACGAGAGCTACTACTTCATCAACCATGTGCTCCTCATCACTCTTACCCTTCAATGGTGACACAAATTCATCATCTAACTTACTTTTGGTCTTAATGTTACAATTACCCCTCAAGACCCTTGCATGCTTATTTAGACATTGAGATGCATTGTGACCCTTTCCTAATCACTTAAAATATTTAACATCTTTATTTCTACTAGGTTAGGGATTGGAATTACTTGTCTCCTTGCTAGAACTTGCATTCTTGCTCTTAGATAACTTGACTTTGGACTAAGAATCAGCCTTTTGGTTCTTTTTATTCCAATTCTATTCCAAAATAATGTAAAACTTAAATTTTATTAAAATTGTGTGGAACCCTTTTGGTTGAATTGCGTTTATGTGCACCATGTCTTTTAATTCCATATATTATTACAACTCAACCACATTGTTTATATTTCTATTCAACCCTTGAGAGAATTATGTTGTTGTTGCTTCCCTATCTTTCTCCACATTGGCTCAAATCATTTCAATCTCTATCTCCTTATGGTAGTCCTTAACATTCTTAGTGTCTTGGTGAGCCTTACAATTATTGATACAAATCTCTATAATAATGGATAGGGGTAAACTTTTTCCTTATGATAGCCTTCATTACCTTCCATGTATTGATATGCCTCTCACAGTTTCTTCATCTATTCAAAATAAGTTAGTCCCACCAAATAATAGTATTATTAGTAAATTGAACTACAACTAGTTAAACCTTTTTCTCCTTGGAGTAATTTTAACAATTAAACACTAGCTTCACCTTTTCCCACTCCAAATACGCATCAAGGTCATTTTTCCTTTGGAATGGGGAAGCTTCATTTTGATGCTTCCTAAGTCATAATTAAAAGCATTATGCCTTCCTATTGCCCTCCTAGCACGTCTATTATTAACAAATCTAATTACTGTGACTTGATCATCAAAATTAGCATCATGATCTCCATCATCATCATCATAGTCATCATTGTGATTCCACCTCCTTTGCCTTTGTGTATTAAGAGCATCACATGCTTATCCCCTTTGCAAATAAGCTATAACAACATCTTGTCTTTCCATTCTGTCTCTCCATTCAATCTCTCATCTCACCAAACACATCATTTATGCACTCAAATTGTTATTATATAGCTTAGAGCATGAATAAATCATCCTTTTTGTTTACCTCATTCACTCCCTTATCTTTTGAAGTTATGTTGCTAATTTGCACAAAAAGAAAAAAAAGTGTTAGGAATAACCTTACACATACTTCTTCATATGTTTCTCTTAATATTATCACTCAACCCTTGAGTTTACTTCTCTTTAGTGGCTTTTCTTATAATGAGTTCATACTTTTGCCTTTCACCACCCTAACTTCCCCTTTTAGCTCTTTAAGGAACTAAACACACTAAATTAAGATTAATCTTAAACAAACCAAACTCACATTATAATATAAATGAGAGAGAATTAAACTAATATAGAATAAAAAGTTAAAAAACCAAAAAGGAATGTCAAGGTGAGTGAATTTAATGAACCAGACTCAAAGAAAATAAGTTAAAGAGTTTAACTTTATGAACAAACTCAAACAAAAGAACCAACAAATAGATGGTTATGCACTCATTCACTTGAAGTTAATTATTTTTATTTTTTTTTTTCATAATTCAATAGCTAACACTAAACATGAATAGAACATTGAAAGACAATAAGTGAAATTGAAAATAATGCTTTTGATGGTTATGCACTCAAACAAATGAACAATACAAGAAAGATTACAAACAGGCAAATAACGTAGTTAAATGGTAATATGCTCAATATACAAATTAAATAATAAATAAATAAATCTCAAGATAGATCAAAGAATTAATTGATCCAACTTGATTTAGAGCTAAGCTCTAATAACAATTTATGTGAACCCCAAAAACGTGGCATAAGGACCCAATATGCATAATGCATAAAGAATCAAGCAAAATCCCAAAAATTTAAATCAAATATCAATCACACAAAACCTAGACCCAATGTTTAAAGGAACACAAACTTAAGGTATAAAGAAGAATATGGATGCTACACTATAAAAAAGAATGGACTTGGGAGTGATAAGTAGAGTTCAAATGCCATTAGACAATAATCTTGATAAGTTCTTAAAGTTTAAATAAGAGTTAAAAGAAAAGGTTTCTCACTTCTCAATTCACATAATCATTTACCCTTAAACGTAAAAGGAGATGCTTATTTATATGTTGAAACAACAACCATAAAAATAGTGACAATGATAAACTCTTAAAACATAGAAATACTTTTATTTTATTGGAAAAGAACTAAATTGTAGGTAACAAATTCTAATTTTATAGCAAACTCTCATATAAAAGTGACTTTTATTACTTAACCCTGCCTTATTAAGTACTCTAATCATATTAATAAAGATTTGGTCCTCTTTCAAGATTGAATTCATGCCAATTGTAGCTTGAATGGCCAAAATGTCCTCAATTAGCCCATTTAGTGCTTCTTTCATCTTTTTGGCTCTAGCTCGCATGATTGGACCTTTTGGAATATGCAATGGATCTCTTAAATCTTTTAAAACCCTCCATGCATCATCTTCAAGCTTTTCATCACAAGTTCTTGAGACCCTCCTGGTCAATCTTAATAATAAATGAATGTCCTTCAATTTAGTGCCTATATTTTCCCACAACCATTAAGATAGCAAGGAGCTTATTCTCATAAATAGATAAAGAGTGATATCTCATATTAAGTGGCTTGTTGAGATATGTCATAAGCTTCCCCTCTTGCATTAACACTACCTTAGTGCCATTGCCACTAGAATTAGTCTTCAAGACGAAAGGTTAAAAGAGATTTGGCAAAGCCAACATTAGTGTTGTAGTCATGTTTGTTTTGATCTCCTTGAAAGCTTTATCTACCTATAACTTTAAGAGAAGTTATTTTTCTTTAATAGCTCAGTGTGATGCTTACTAATGCAACCATTGCTCTTAATGAGCTTTCTATAATACCTATCAAGTCTAGGAAGCCTCTTAACTCATTAACAAAAGTTAAAATGAGCCTGTTCACCAAGACTTCAACTTTTCTACAATCAATAGCAACTCTTTCTACAGGCACAACATGCCCTAAACACTCCACTTTAGTTTATCCAAAAGAACATTGAGACCTCTTAACATACACCTTTTGCTTCCTTAATTCCTTCAAGGTTGTTGAAAGGCACTACACATGACTATTAATATTGGAATTGTAAATCAAAAGATAATTAAAGAAAACTGGTAGGAATTTCCTCAAGTAAAGGCTAAAAATGTGATTCATCAATGCTTATAAAGTAGTTGAGTATTTATTAATTCAACAAACATAACTCTAAATTCATAATGACCTTAATGAGTTTTGAAAGCAAACTCATAAATATTCTCTTCCTTCATCTTTATTTGGAGATACTTTACACTAAAATTAATTTTGGAAAAGATTGTGGCTCCATTCAACTCATCTAACAAATCATCAATAATGGGAATGAGGAATTCATCATTGTTACTCTTAGAGTTCAAGTATCTATAGTCCACAAAGAAATTTCAAGTCTCATTTTTTCTCTTAATTAGAAAAATTAGGAAACAAAGGGGCAATTACTAAGTTGTATAATTTTAGTGCTCAATATTTCTTGCACTAGTTTTTTTTTATTTCATTCTTTTGATGGTATAAATACCTATATGGCTTGAGATATACTAACTTTTAAAGGTATTGAATGATCATGAGACCTTTTTTGGTGACATCTCTCTAGGTTTATCAAAGACATCCTAATATTCACCTAAGATAGTCTATAATACTTAAGGCAAGCGAGTGACTTCACTATTAACCACTATAGTCAGTGTATAACCCTGCAAGGCTACCCCATTCTTCCTCAACATACTTTGTAACTTGCTTCCAATCATCATGCTAAGGAATGTCAACCCAAAGTGATTTGTCCCAATCTTTTAAGCTCATTTACCTCTAAAATAATGTCATATACATCTAGAGGTATTAATTTCATATCAGCTGCAAATAGATGCTCATCCATCTTTCATTCAATGTAACATTTTTCCTTACTTCTCATCCTTTCTCCATTTGTAATTCTCACCAACAATGGTTGGGTATTAATAACAACTAAGTTATGCATAATATTTTACCTCATACTTAATATTTTATACATGTTTGATAGTCTAAATAATGTAATTTGATTGACTTCTCACTCAGTTGTCCATATGCCTAATTATTAGAAAAAATTGGCAAAATTCAGTTTTTGTGCAGTTTACGCATTTTGGTTATTTCTTAGGTTACATAATGTTTCTTTTAATGAAACCAATTTTTATGGATAGCTTAGAGACTAAGCTATGACTTCCACCAAGAAACCACATACAAATTCCAAACCAATTGGAAAAGGCAAAATATTAAACTCTGATCACGAGAGGGGAGCTGGATAGAGCAAATCAATTGCGCATTGCTTAGTTTTTCAGCCATATCTCATAAACAAGAAGGAGTTTAGCTTCCAAATTTGAGTCCTTGGAAAGCTAACTCGAAGAGCTACAACTCTCATGAAGGAAATAGAAGAAGATAAGGCCATTTGAATAGAGTTATGCACAGGTGAAGTTCAGCAAGCCTCCATGGAGCTAGAAACTGGGCTGATTTGTATGTTTTGGGTCATGATACTCCACCATCCAAATTTAAGGCCTGGAATCTTGTTCAAACCACTTGGGATTAATGCCCAAGTTGAGAAATAATTCATTCTAAAAGGTAGGAAGATGAAGAGGCAAGCATGAATGGCCAAATGAGCATTGAGTGCAAGGAAGATGAAGAGGCAAGCATTAACGACCAAAGGAGCATTATGTGCAAGGAAGATAAAGAGGTGGTGAATGAACAAAGAAAATGGATGGTCAAAGGATGAAAAGAAGGGGGAGGACAGACAGAAAGAGCTCATTCTCTCATTTTGCATTTCTCTTTTCGTTTGGTCCATAATTGTGTAAGTCATTTCAACTCTAGGGTTCTTGAACTCATGTACCTGGAGATCATGTTCTATCATTGAATGAATGCATTCTGGTTTTCTCATTCTAGCTTTATTCTCATTTGGTCACTTAATGAGATTCCTCAGGTGATAATACTGATTGGTTTTGGGTAAGTTAAGGAGTGTCTTAAGAGCTACAGATTGGAAACTTGAGTCATGCTTAGGATTAGATTAAGGACCAGATTTGCTACTTAGGTTAGTAAACTCTGGTGCTTAGACTAGATAGATTACATGATAATCGCAAGATAGTAGGTTTTTTGTGTCATAGTTAGTTGAATTTAGGCGATCGTTTAGAGATTTTAGGAAGTGCAAAGTCGTTTAGTGCGAGATCTCAGCTAAGATTAGGGCTAACCAGCCAGACATACATTCCTATATCCTTAAGAATCAAGGATAGGTTATCAAGGTTCAAGAATTACTAGAGTTAGTCTCATATCATATAGTCTAAAAAAATACATTGATTCATTAAGAGACGACTAAGGTCATGTCACTAACTACAAGCCTTTAGGCCACCCTAAGAATTAATTTGACCAACGTGATAGTTGAATTTATCAAGTATCCCTTAACTTGCAATTAAACTCCCTTGCAACATTTGAGTTCAAAAAGCCATAAGTAGCTCTAGTGTCAATTAAAATAATCAATTGCTTGTTTCTAGCTATTCCTCTCTATTGCAAGGTATTCTTACTAATATCAACTGTAAGAACACTAAAAAGCAAAACTAGAAAAGCTTCTCCTATTTCTGCACCAATAACCTCTTGAGAATTATTATCTTGAGACTCTAACTCTCCTTTAAGGATAGGTAAAGATTATTTCATGGTACATTGGTGTCTTGTGATAAATTTTTTGCTACACATGAAGTAAGGATTAGGCCTTCTTACAACCTCCATAGAGGATTTTGTTCAAAATTTGAAGATTGTAGCAATACATATTTCACCACTTGCTCAAACCTAATGGTTGTAAATGCATTAGGATTCTTACCTAGTAAGAATTAAATTTGGAATTCTTGCTACTTGTATTCCATCCTCTTCTAAGAAATCCAAAAGATTTATGTTGATTATCAAAAACCTCCACCACGTCCTCTTACAACTTGGCTAACTCATATAAATGGAATAGACTTTTAGGTTGTTACATCTTAGTTACAAATCTCATTAGGCCACATAGACCACTAATAAAGCTTTCCATAAAGTATCCCTCAGATAAAGAAAAGTTGAGATTATTTAGGATAAACTTCAACTTTTCAAACTTCTCTTGATAATCCACCACTCTATTGGTCTACATCAACTTATTAAAATCTTCAATATGTCCTAGCAATTTTCCACCACTAAACCTCAAACACAAATCTTGGGCAAATTTCTCCCAAGTCACAATGGCTTGATCTAACAATTAGCCTTGAAATCACGTCTCAAGTTTTTTTTTTTTCCCTAAATACATTGTAGCCACCTTAACTTAAGATACTTCAGTTACATTAATGATCATGAAGTACCTACTGCGCTTAACTATCTATTACCAGGGGTTTAGTCCTTCAAAACAAGGTAAAGTTACGCGAGGATACCATCCTTGACTGTCCTCTCCAACTATGCCCTTGTCATCCTAATTATTACTAACAACAGAAACAAACTCCTTAAGAACTAGTAAAATTCCTACGTGCTTCGACGGTTTGTACTGCCTTATTCGGCTATTTTCCCTTGCTTTTTCTCACTAATTCTTCAAACTTCATGTTCAAGTACTCCATTAGTTGTGAAAACATGGTATCTTGCAACTTACACGTTACCTCATGCACCGATTACAATTGCACAGTACATGCTTCTTGTTCCTTGAGCTACACTTGCATGGAAGCGATTTGCTCTCTGAACTTCCTCATGAGCTCTACCAATTCCATTGTTGACGTAGCACTAGGCATTGCTATTAATTGAACTCCAATTCAAGCCACAAAAGATCGTACTGCTCTGATACTAAACTGGATAGAATTTAGAATCTAAACCAAAAATATTTGAATTTTATGGTTTTCTTTTAATTCAATATTTTGAAAATTGTAGCATTTATGCACGTAGCGAGTTCAATGGCCATAAACAGAAATAGTAGCAAGTGACGGAAATTATTAAATCAACGGTATCGTACCACAGGTTATTCCGTTCCCTACCCCGTGTCAAAAGAAAGAAACAGAAGAAAGAAGAAATAATAGCAACAGAATTACAGACAGACCAATTTAAGTAATCCTGTCAATTCCCCCCTCCGAATGCTCGTGCGATTTGGTAGCGCGGAGTGAAATCAAGAGAAAGTCAACCAGTTGTCATTCGAGCGTTAAAATTTCGTAAAAAACAGAACGTGAAGTAATAATGTCACATAGAACGGCTCATTGCCTCTCTTCTCTACTGAGAAACTGTGTATCTCATCCTGACATCTCGCGAGCCAAGCAATCTCACGCTCAAGTCCTCTTGAATAACTATCTTGCGGACGTGACCCTCCAAACTGATCTCTTGTTGTTATATTGCAGATGTGGGTTTCTCTTGGATGCCCGCAGAGTATTCGATAGGATGTGGCAAAGAAATATGCATTCTTGGAACATCTTGATCTCTGCGTACGCGCAGAATTCTCTTCATCTTGATGCTGTTCGTGTCTTTTATAAGTTTCGAAAAATGGGTTTTGTACCTGATCACTATACGTTGCCCCCGCTTTTCCAGGCATCTGCGGGGTTGGGGGATCGTAATCTGGGCCGGGTGCTTCATGGATGGGTCTTACGACTTGGGTTTGAGGGATATGTTATTGTGGCTACTTCTGTCTTGGATTTTTACTTGAGATGTGAGGATTTGTTTGGTGCCAAAAGGTTTTTCTCTAGCATGATGTTGAGGGACTCTGGTGTTTGGAGTTTGATGATTTCGAGGCTTGGGAGGTTAGGTTTGTATGGGGAGGCTCTGCATTTGTTTGGGGATATGATTGGAAAAGAGGTGAAAATGGATGCTCTGATAATTCCAAGTGTATTGAATGCTTGTGGAGGGGGAGGTGAGTTGATGAAGGGGAGAGAAGTTCATGCCCAAGTAATAAAGAATCCCTTGTTTAATGGAGATGTTGCAATTGGGAATTCTTTGATTGATATGTATGCAAAGAGTGGGTGCTTTTCTGATTCTCAAAAAGTTTTCAGGAACATGTGCAATTTGAATGTAGTAACTTGGACCACAATGATATCATGTTATGGAGTTCATGGGCAAGGAGAGGAGTCTTTGGCTCTATTTAATAAAATGAAAGATCATGGATTTAAACCTAATCCTGTCACCCTATCTGCAGTATTGGCTAGTTGTAGCCATTCAGGTCTTATAGATGAGGGCTGGAAAATTTTTCATTCCATGCAGTCAGATTATGGGTTTGAACCATATACAGAACACTATGCTTGTATGGTGGATCTTTTAAGTCGATTAGGACATCTTGAGGAAGCACTTGGATTAGCACAGAGTAAGAAGTTAGCAGCAACAGCAAGCATCTGGGGTGCCTTGCTAGCTGGATGTGTGATGCACAAGAATGTTGAGATTGGAGAAATAGCAGCACATCATCTTTTTGAATTGGAACCAAGAAACTCGAGCAATTACATAGCCTTGTGTTGCATTTATGAATCTTGTAGTGTTAGGGATGGCATATTGACAACAAGAGCAAAGATGAGGGAATTAAATTTGGTTAAATCTCCTGGCTGTAGTTGGGTAATCATAGCAGGAATAATACATAAATTCTTCCAGGGGGACCATTCTCATTTATCAGCAAAGGTGGTATCTGAAACATTAGATGGGATGATAAAGATACCAATGGTGCCTGATGATTTTGAATGCAAGTTGTAAGTATAGACAATTCTAAAAACTCAATATTCCCATCTCTGTTTAGCATCTTATTAATCTGCTATCATTCTGTGGCAGATGAAATGTTACATAGTAATTCTTTGTTTCATTGTTTGGGTGTAGCCAAGTTTCTTGAAATCATGATCCTTGATACATAATGAATCAATATCTAACCAACTGATCCAGGAAAGACTACAAGGGATAATGATATTTTGTGGTCATAACCTTTCTCCAATTTTTTAACCAATCCATGTGTCAATTTCATACTTCCATAGTTGTTGGAAGCTTCAAGATTGGCAGTAACTTAAATGAAGCTGATTGTTGTGGCCCCCAAACAAAAAAAGGAAGAAGCTGATTCACATCTACAGCTGTTGAAATGCTGACAATTATATGTTTGCTTTTTGCTGTCAGACAAATGGCTTGCCATGGTGAGCATTTTTTTATTATTTAAATGCTTTGGTCAATAAATTAACTTTCAGCTTTTCTGCTCACTAAATCAGCTCAACAGGTAGTGTATAACCATGCATGTAACCAAGTGCTCCAGATATGTGTTTCATCAGATATCATTTAATGTTTAAGGAACATTTTAGCTTTTGCTATTCAGTCTTCTGTAGAATTGCTGGAGGCAAAAATGGAAATGGTGAGATCTCTTCAAATTGTGATGTCACTCTTCATAATTTGCTTGTTATGGATGCAACAATAGTTTAAGCATAATAATAACATTCAATAGAGGTGATGATCTCTTTTATACTTACTATCATGGAGTTATTTTTGCCTAATATCAATTAAATAATTTCTTTTACAAAGGTAAAACTCTTGCAAAATCATTGGTGCCAAGTTGGTTTTGATGTTGAGGTAGGAATTTTTTTCTCTTATACATGCGATTGATGTACATAGCTCTAGCTTCATATTTTTGCTTCCCTTGTATCTGGTCTGATTAAAGCTGGATTCATTTTTTGATTCCCATTATGGCTTGCTTGCTTATAATAGTGCTTGTTGAGACAAGGTTCATTTTGTTTCCTCATTATTAATTGTGAAGTTTTGAATTTAAGAACTTTTGAAAGGCTTGTTTTAATTCCTAATATGAATCAGTGTAGCAACAAGCTTTACTTTTTATTGAGTCAAAACAGTTTAATAACTTTAAAGAATAACAAGTTCTTGTGTAATCTCAATAAGGATAGGACATGAGGATTATACAATTGCATCCCCACATGTTCCTCCTCTTTGCATTTCAATTAGATCTTGTGCAAGATGGTGCAGACTTGGCTGAAGGGAGGATGCTGCAGTAGCTAAATGCAGATGACCCTTTGAAAAGTTGGTGTGGGAACTTCACGGAGTTTTTGGGTCTTGTTGTATCTCTTCTTGGATATGCACGTCCTCTTCTGATGTGGGAAAAGGTTTCGACTATAACTTTCACTCCAAGGATATAAGAGAAACTCCACCACCTTAGAGATACAGGGCTGGTTGCACTCACAACTCTTAAGGAATCCATTCAAGAGATACAAAATTGCTAAAATTAAGTTACCACTCAATGGAATCCATCATAGAAATACAAGACTCAGAAGCAAACTCTTCAAATTTCTCAAGGCAAGAGTTTAATTAATTACTAAAAGTTCCCTTCACAAATATAAGAGAAAATTGTAAATAAAAGACTTTGGAACATCCTTCCAAGTATAGGAAAATGGAGCAACAACTTAGTATTTTCATACTAACCATCCACTCAACTAGCTATTAAATGCAAATCCTAACTTTTGATTATCTTAGCGGCTAATAAGGGAAAACTGGACTCTTGATGTTCTTGATTCATGCAAAACTAGACATCTAGAGCTTTCATCAAATGACTAATGAATTGTCATTAGGCTTGGACTGAAGGTCTAGTAGTTGGAATAAGTTTGACATGCATTTCATTCTTCTAATAGCAAAATAAGCATTTTTTGTGTTTGAGATAAGTCTTGGATTAATTTTTAATTGTTCTTATAAGATGCTCCCTCAATTGAAAAGGACATGTCCTTAAGTCTTCATAATCTTTATGAAATGGAATATTTGCTTAATTCTCGGCATCACCACAAAATTGATATTTTATTGGCAATGTAATGAGATCCAAAGAGCTACTAAGATTAGAGCCATAAATAATTTCAAATGGGTTGCATCCAATATCTAGCTAGAAGACCAATTATAAGCAAATTCAGTATGAGCCAAAAGTAAATCCCATTTTTTATTTTTTATTTTTTATTTTTTTACCAAACTCTTTAAAAGATTTTCCAAGGTTCTATTAATAACTTTGGTTTGACTATCAATTTAAGTATGAAAATAGTGCTAGATGATAATTTAATACCCAATTTCCTTTAAAGGGTTTTCCAAAAATGACTCATAAATCATAAAACATGATTTGAAGTGATTAACCTTGGAATGTCACAAAACTTTGCAATCTCCTTAAAATAAAGATCAACAACTTATGAAGCATTAAAAATTTTAGCACAAGGAACAAAATTAGTCATTTTAAAAAATTTGTCAACTACAACAAAGATAAAATCTTTGTTTCTTTGTGTGTAAGGTGAACTAACAACAAAATTCATACTAACATCTTCCTAAGGGAATTAGGAACTACAAGTGGTGTGTAGAAACCGATATTCTGGACTACCAAGTCTTCCTCCATAAGCTTCTTTAATAAATGGTCTCACTTAAAGAGCAATTAGGAATGCATAACTTGTTATCATTGTAAAGAAAATCATCTTGTAAAAAGAAATGATTAACTAATCCATTTAAATAAGAAACTTAAATAGATGAAAAATCAAAATTAGATGAATATAGTTCCTTTATAATCTTAAATCCCAATATTTTTGTCTCCACTGTATTTTAAAGAAAATGTGTTCAACTCAATGTATTAGCTACTTTGTTGAGCTTTCTTGCTTTATGCTTGATAGAAAAAGTGTAGGGTTGAAAAAATTCAACTCATTTGGCATGTTGACTATTAAGTTTGTGTTGTGTATTCAAGTACTTCAATGTTTCATGGTTAGAATCTAAGACAAATTCATTGTGCAATAAGTAGTGACTCTAATATTTCAAAGCACAAATAATATCATGGAACTCCTTGTCATATGTTAAGTATCTTTATTTTGTATCATTCAGCTTCTCATTAAAGAATGCAATTAGCTTGCCTTCTTGACTTAAAACAACACTAATGCTTACATTGGAAGCATCATTCTCAATTTCAAACAACTTTCCAAAATCTAGAAGTACAAATATTGGAACATCAACCATCATCTTCTTTATTAGCTCAAAACTCTTTGGGGTAGTTTCTATTCATTGGAATGAATTTCCCTTTAAGCACTCAGTGATATGAGTAACAAGAGTGTTGAATTCTTTGATAAATCTCTAATAAAAAAAAAAAAATACAAGGCCATGAAAAATTCTTACATCATGAATGGATTTAGGAATGAGCCAATTAGCAATTGCCTCAACCTTGTTTGGATCAACTTCAATTCTTGCTAAAGATACAACGTAACAACATAATGCTATTCATGTAGAATTGACATTTCTTTGCATTAGCATACAACTTTTACTCTTTTAATACCTGAAATACTTGTTTCAAATGCTCTAAGTGTTGTGAATTAGAATTGTTGTAAACAAGAATGTTATCAAGGTATACAACAACAAATTTATCCATGAATGGTCTAAAGACATGAGTCATATGTTGCATGAAAGTGTTAGGTGTATTAGAAAGTCCAAATGACATAACCAACCACTCATAAAAGACCATTTCTAGTTTTAAAAGTTATCTTCCACTCATCTCTAGGTCTTATTTGAATTTGATGATAACCACTTATAAGAGCAATTTAAGAAAAAAAATAACAAAATCATGTAATTTATTAAGTTTAGGAATAATAAACCTACATTGGTTTGGTTGTCATGGCATCTCTCCCAAATTGTTCGCTCCAAGAAATACCAGAAATGATGTCCTTTAATGCACACAATTTCTTAGAAGAGGGGCAAGTGTTACAGTGAGGTAGGCAGTTGAAACAGCTGATAGAGAGCATTACAATTTATATTTGGTTTTGGATTGAAATTACATGTAATCATCGGCTTATGCAGATTGATTGCTTGGCTGGATGGTTTTTCTTCCCCTAAACCGAGAAAGAAAAGAAAGGCCAAAACCATTTGTACAAATGAACAGAAGCATGATAACAAGAAGAAGAATCAAACTTGGAATCAGAAAAGGCCATCCTATGCGCTTGGTTTGAGCAGAATCTTCAGTCTTTTGAGAAAGTCTTGGCCATAAACCCCATGGTGTCATAAGATATGCTTCAGCTAACGACTCAGAACACAACACAAAACCAGCAATTTATAAATAATATTACAAAGAACTTCTGAAGGTATTAGACAAAGTGACAGTGCCACACTCTCAATATTTCCTGAGCCAAATAAACAATGTAGTATGGAGACGAACAATTCAATCATTGTAAAAACTTTATTTCCCCTCCCAACATTACCAGAATACAACTACCCTGGTAGGAAAATGAGAGCACCAATCCAATGGGGGATTATCTAATTAATAACAGAAATTCACAAAGGCAGTTTGCAAGTGACAAATGAGTAAAATAAAAACATAACATACATTCTTTAACAAGAATTCAGAAGTCTACAATCTTAAGTTCCTGCACCATGCAACAAAAGCTGCAGCACCTACCACCTACTCTAGCAGGTACAAGCTGATTTCCCTATACACATCAAATCTAACACAAACACACAATCAAATCTAGTAGTCAAGACTATGACATTCAAAGTTACAGTCATCCAAGGAATCCAAAAAGCTGGCAGATCAAGAAGAGGTAAGAGATATTACAGGAGAGCTACTAAAGTTCATGAGCAAGAGTGGAGGACATTCAGCAGCTCACAGCAGGAGGAGCTGGATGTTGTGGGCCTCCAGTTTGCCCAATTTGATTAACTTTACCATTTTCTGCAAGTTCCACATCCACTGTTTTGGCCTTCCCATCAGAGGGAGTGTCACACATTCCATCATGTACATCTGGTTTGCCTTTGATCTCTCCCTCAGGAGCAGGAGCATCAACTGTTGCATCAGCATTCTCTTTCCCTGCTTCTCCATTTGTTTCCACAGCCACACTGTCTGAAATGGCAATGTTATCCATGACATTCTCTTTTGCTGCCTCAGATTGCAAGACCTTTCCAGCTGAGTTTTCAATTTTCTCATTACCATTTTCAGTTACTTCACCAGAACCAGCTCTGGCAGCAGGTTGGTCCTTCACTACTGCCTCATCATTTTCTTGCTTTTGAACATCCATTGCATGTGGTTGTTCTTCAGCCACAGCTTCTCCTTTTCCCTCATCAACACCCTTGGTCTCCTTTTCTTTACCACCATTCTTAGCATCAACAGCATTGTTTTGGATATTCAAAGACTTCTTAGCTTCCTCATGAGCAGCATCTTCAACATTGTTATATTCCTTCTCCTTCAGCTCAGCTGCTTCGTTGTCTTCTTTTTTGTCCTCTTTTTCAATGTTGAGATCCTTTTCCTTTTCTCCTTCAGCATTTTCCTTTTCAGACCCCTCTACATATTGCATTTGAACATCTTTCTCCTGGTCTTCCTTCCCGTCCTTATTTTCATCAGTGACATGTTTCCCTTTTCCTACCTCAGCATTTTCCTTCCCAGAGTCATCTTGCAACTTAACCTCTTTCTCACCCTCAGTGTTTTCAGGACCAGATTTTGTTTTTTTCTTCTCCTTCTTTGAATCTGATGATTTTTGGCTACGTTTCCTTGGTGGCACCTTTTCTGGTGTTGGAGTTAACTTGGCCTTCTCACTGATTCTTGCTGACCTCCTTGGGGTCTCACCAGTACCCCAATCAAACTCTGATATTGGTGGATTACCAGGATGTGATTTCAGGTACTGCTCCAACTGTTTCCTGGTATGAATCTCTTCACCAGTGGGAGCAACAAACATGATTTCATTCTTCCTGGGTGTACCTCCACTCTTGGGACAGTACTGTAAAAGAACAGAGAAAGATGTCATGCAACTTTTATTATACCAATAACCAAAATGAATAATGCCACTTAATTGCCAATCTATTATTCTAGTTTCAACAATTTCAGCAGTGCATCATGAATCTCCTTTGAATCACAAAATGTGCCAACAACAACAGAAATATGAGGACATTATTCAAATGTTATATGTTACCATCATTCTATAAACAAAATAGCACAACAGAAATATGAGGACACTGTCCCGCTCCTTGCATGTGAACACAGGATCCTTAGCCTGAATGAATCAGGACCCTGAAGCCACTTTCTGCTGTATTTCCTGCCAGATAAACTAGCTACTTTATTATAGGGTCCATGAAGTAATCACATTGGTTCTCACTCCTTTTTAGCCCATGGAATTATAGCAACATTTGAAGTTCTCTTGAGATCAACCTAGCTTTGTGCTTGCATTCTTGGAAAATGTAAACCAATCCTCATCTTATCAATCGTTAATTTTTCAGGATCTATCACTCAATTGTGTATTATCATGACCTTGAAGTTTCATACTTATATGGCATCTAAATTACCATCTACAGTAGCTCACAAAGATCAGAAGACACTGCATTTTGCTCAGCCACAAGTCATGGGACCTTTTGTAGTTCCACAAATTTCACAATTTAAGCAACTCCCCATGAATACTTTAAAATCTTGTCCATAAACTTAAAATGCAAGCCTTAGTCCAGTGTATGTGTACCATGCTATTAAAATTAACCTCATGAACAATCATGTCAGAAGATCAGGCACCATGTTTAAATTTAAATCAAACCAGTCAGCTATACCAGCCACACAGAATCAACCCCACAAGTCCACAACAAAAAATGGCAAAAATACAGTGAGACTTTGGCCAGTTCAACAAAGCCACTAGTTCTCCATAAACTAGCATTTATTTATAAAATGGTTGGACCCAGATTGGTATCTCTATTATGCATTGTTGCCCAAGTCAGAGTAGATATCTCATGGGATCTACCAGACTTGATGAAAATCCTTAACATTTTCCTAGTCATGACAGTTCATCTAGTGCATGTATAGAGGGATAGACTTGTGCAGGGATATGTTTGACATCCAATCACAAATCATTCCTTCCCAAGCCAATTAAATATTATCAAGTGCAACTTCAAATTCATAAAATTGATGCCAAAAACAAAAAGCTTAATAAAATGGTGCCCCTGATAAGAGGCAAGCATCCAATAAGAACCTTTTTCCAAAACAACAGAACAATTAAACCCATCCAATCTCATCTTGTGTGATAAGGGGAAAAAATACTCTCAACCTACAAATCACCATCATATTCAGCTATATAGTAGTCCCAAAGATGATAACAGGGTAGATGAGATGAATCAAGCTCCAAGATGGCAACATGGTCTGGAAAACAGATTTTATATAGTATGACAGGGCTCAGCTCAGCTGCGGCTCAAGATTGGACTACTTATATTTAGTTCAAATACATTTTATACAGAGTCATTTCAAAATATCAATTTAAATGAGCAAACCAAGCAAAGATTAAGTATTGGGCAAACAAATGTCATCTACAGGGCAACATTCTTAGAGTGCCAAAGTTCAAATAACATTATAGGTCATCATCTCCTTTCTCACTTAGCTACCCCATTTTCATTCCTTCCCTTTTCTCTGACCCCCGATCTGCCCTCGCCACAAGTACTTCATCATCAAGAAAATGGCATCCATGTGAAGAATCAGCCTGATGATGATGTGACCTTCAAATTAGTATACCAAAAGCTGTAGTCTTGGATAAATATTGAAGGACAAACATCTTGATGTACCACCCTAATTCTGTCTAGCAACTCAGACTATAAATTTTCAGTCTCTAGCTAATGAGCAAACACAAAGAGTGCAAGGGAAAGAGTACAATTCATATAGAGTTTACAATGCTCATTGACACATTCCCCAAAATCTCCTAAATACAAACTGAAAAGTGCACTTAAACTGATTCAAATAGCATCATTAGGGTATTTGGACCATAAAGCATTGCATGCCAAAAGTGCAAAATTGTGATGCAACTAGTCAAACCATTCTAGGCCTCTTTCCAGAGAGACTTGATGGCAGACATTCATAAATATTATACAAAAGACGCAAAATGAACAGGTATGTGGTGTGCATATTTATTGTGTACCCAGGCAGCTCTGTGGGTGAGATTGTGTGTGTGTGTGTGTGTGTGTGTGTGTGTGTGTGTGTGTGTGTGTGAGAGAGAGAGAGAGAGAGAGAGAGAGAGAGGAATGATAACATATATTGCTCTTCCCTAAAATTAACATGACTCCACCACCTAAGCTAACTCAAAAGGCATTGGCAAAGACAGCCCATTGCCAATTTTCTTGCCAAACAAGCATACCACATCCAGATGAGTTTTCAAAACTTTTCAGAAGAATTAACTCATTAATGTATCAAGACTCCTATTAAAAGAGTCCTTATGATGCAATGTCATTAGCCAGTACTTTAGCAGGCAAATATTTTCCCTGCAAGCATACATAAGCCTCTCATTCAAGACAAGGATTCATGCACCAAGTATTTTCAACACTACATAGTGCTCCCAACTATTTATCTTTCAAGTATACACAAGTCTCATCTAGAAGGAGTTGTGCAATTTATGTATAAGATTAAGAAGTAGGGAAGGGGAGGTTTTTTGTCAGTTTCAAATCCAAACAGAAGACTGCATATGGGTTCAAGGCAAACATCCTAATAACTCCACTAACAGCGATTAGGAAATTAAAATAAAAAACAGAGACAAAACTAATTTCAAACATTCCTGCCAAGTGCCAACATACAGAGTGGAACGATAAGCCAAAGGAACAAGCACCAGTGACCATGATTGCACATCCAGCTCACAAAACAGAACAAAGAGTAGAACTCTTAAAGGCAGCTTGCCAGTTGCACTCTCGCTTCATTGACAATTTGAGATAGGAAGAAGAGAGCCCTCTTTGTTGGCCAATCTCACACTCAAAGGCTGGAGACCCTCATCCCATCTGCAGTTCTACTCCAATATTTAAGGAACCACAACTTTACCATGTCTTGCATATCTGCAAATCTAACATGCGATTGTTTCTTGCATATGTTGCCATATGAATCCAGAGCTAGATATCATGTCTTGATTTGGTTGAGATCAGATAATTAGTGTTCAAGTTAAATTGAAATTAGAAAACACCCCAGACACAATGAATAGCGCCAAAGAAAAAAAAAAAAAAAAAACAGAGGCATCTGTTCTGGTCAAATTGACAGGAGAAAAAGCTAAAACAAAGACAGGGTATGAAAAAGAAGGTAAGAAATAAATGAGGAACAAAAACAGATTTTATGCCTCAGTACTTCCTCAAATTTGCAACCATCATACAAATCAAAGTCACTAAGTATTTTTCCTAAATTCTCTTATACCTAATTTCTGCTACATGTAGAAGAAACACATAACAAGCACCACTTAACTACAGTCTACAGGGCTAGACACCCAAACATTAAGCCCTGAGATTGAAACTGTAAAAACTTCTAACAAGAAGACAAATGGATCACACAAGATATAATCCACAATTGATGATTTTGGATTCAAACTAATGAAACTCACACCAAATTAAGCAACAAAAACATAAGCAAGATGATACAATCCAATTATTTAGCAATCTAGAAAATTATAGGCTGGCCTGTAACAGCAGCATTGGATGCCGGTATAAATAAGAGAATTGTTGTACACAATCATAGCACTGAAAACATAAGAAAAACCAGTACTAAATTGATCTAAATCTTAAGCATTAATATTCTTCTATGCAAATATAGTTGGAATATTCTCCAGTTCTAGATGGCATAAATCAATAAACCTCACAAAATTGACACCAACAATGTTGTAACAAATCCCATTCAAACTGCAATTAGCATTTATAGATTAACTTGTCACTACCAACCAATACTTTACAAGCTCCACCACCAGAAGCTAAAACAGAGGTTTTTATTATGGAGCAAAACTCATGGCCAACCTACACAGCTCTGGAGCAGTCAGATTTCTTTAGAGGGTAGAAAAATGGGGACCTTCAGCATTTTTTTATGGTAAAAATCTCAAGGAAATGTCCTTGCCCTTGTGGAAGAACTAATGTTGAAATTAAAAAAGAACGTACATGGGTTCAAGGTTATTAACAACTAAAATTTAAAGCACACTCCTAACTGGAACAACTGCCTACAATAACTAGGTAATAAATCATATCAAAATAAATTTAATCAAAATTAAAAAAAAAAAAAAAAAAACGCAAAATCCTGCCGGAATTGCATAAACCCTAATCATAATTTCTTTTTTTAAGAAAAAAAATATTAGTGACTATCCAGTTCCTACCAGAATAACATCAAGAAAGACCCTAAACCAAATTAATCAAACACAGAGAGAAAAAAAAAATAAATTTTCAAAAAAATAAACACTAAATAAATATACAAAATAAAGGGAATCACATAATTTAAGCGAGAGAAAGGAACCTCTAAGCTTGCCCACAAAACTGCATACACACACAAAAAAAAAAAAAAAAGGAAAAAAAAAAAAAGCCAGAAGCTTTACAAAGAAAAAGGGAGTCCAAAAAAAAAAAAAAAATGAAAAGAAAGCTACCATTTTTTTCCAGGCTTCAGGACCTGGTAGCTCAACAGAGATAACCTCATCCTTTCCTTCCATTGTTTCTTCACCTGCAAAAACAAACAGACCACCAAAATTGAAAGAAAATAAAAAATTCCCTTTTAAAGAAAACCGCTTTTTTCTCCAAATCTCTCTCTCTCTCTGTGATGCTTGTGCGTGTTCTGTGTGTGTGTGTGTGTGGTAGAGAGAAAGGCATACACACCGTTGAGGGCCTTGCTCTGCTTGCTCGTTACTCTGTATCTCCTTCGTTTTATTTTTTATTTATTTATTTTTATGTTTTAGCGGTAAAAACCGTCATCATAAATGATGGAATCTAGTTCGCAGAAGCAGAAATAGTAGACGAATTTTTTTTTTAATTAACTAATATATATATATATATATATATTACTTATTTATTTATTTATATTTATATTTATATAATTATATAATTATGTCTAAGGATCTGTGTTTTTGTTTTTAATGAAAATCTTCTAATTTTAAAAAGGCGGTGATGAGCCCCTTGTAGTACGGAAGAATACTAAGGCAACAAATGAGAGGCTTGCACGTGTCTGCTAAATCTAATTTTCTTCCTGTCTTTTCCTCTTTTAGCTCCCACGGTACCTACGATTAGAACATCACACGTGTCTAATCTAGACTTGGCTTTTGGGGGCAATTCTTTCTCTAAAATGGAATGGAACAAAGTAGAATAATAAAATATTGGAATGTCACGTGACTTCATAAGCTTTTCTTTTCTTTTTTCTTTTTTTTTTTTTAATGTCTATTTTTGGGTGCAAACCAAAATGCTGTTTTTTTTTTTTCTTCTAAAATAAAAATGTCCATCGCACGTGTTTTCAGATTGTATTTGGAAGCCTTTACACTCATCGAAGTTCCCAATGACTAGATTTTTCATCTTGCTCGGATAGAAAGAAATTGGAGAGAAATAAAAACAGGAGAAATACAGTTTTTTAAAGTCTTTGACAAATAAAAATTTTCAAATATAAATAATTAGCTACGTTGCTATCCTATATTTAGCATTTTTGGAAACTCTATATCTTGATTTATTCTTTATTTTCTTATTCTCTTTTATTTACTATAAATCAACTCCCTTTAATTTAAATTTGATTACCAATAGTTAAATTTAATTAGAAGTTAAAAAAATTAATATAATTTTAAACTAATTGTTTATAACTCAAACTCCATTTAATAAAGTTTTAGGTTATTAAAATTTTATTTATTATATAATGCTAAACTTATATTAACTAATAGCTAATTTAAAATAGTTTTTTAAGGTAACAAAATTTGATAAGGCAAGCAATAACTAATGCAAGTAATTTTTAAAAATAAGTAACAAACATAAACTGTTGGACTCATTAATCCTTTTTTGTGTGGTAAGGAAGTCTAATTGTTGTACAGATAAAACTTAAATGTATTTGTTGTTGGCTCATAACCAAAAAAAATGCTTAATAAGAGTATAAATAGCCTTTTTTTTGGTTGCTAAAAACCTAATTAAAAAAGTCACAAAGGTTATAGAAGGAGAGAAAAAAAGAGTTGAGTGACTATTGGAATTTTCAACTTAAGACACTATTCTTATATCTTATAGCTAAAAGGGTAAATGGTGCCTAATTGTGCTAAAATTTGGATAGCTAATAAACAGCATCTTGTTCTTGATTTTGAATGGTGGAAATTGTGTTTTAAACACTACAAGCTTGGGTTTCTATTCAGTTTCATAAATGTGTATTATAGGCATTTTTTTGTATGTAGTTTTGATCAATCATGCAATTGAAAGGTTGTTTGTGGTTTAATTAAGTTTATATTAGGTCAATAGTTAGAGGACACATATATCTTCATTGTGAACAATTAGATTACATTTAGGTGATTTGAAAGGGTAGGTTTTTGCTTCAAAATTGAAACCTTTAAATTATGATAACTCATTTGTGGTAGTTTTGATAAACCATATGCATGAACATTGATTCATGGTTTGATTGAGTAGAATTTTGGTAAACTCATAAGGGACATTTGGAAATTCATTTTGAATAATTGAATTGTTGTTATAAGTTCTACTTATTGAGTTGTAGTTGATAGAACATGACTAGTTTGTTTTAGTCAATCCATTAGTTTCTCATTGGGTCCAAATTGAATTTATTCAAATTCTTTTATATAATTAAGGTTGTATACCTTTATTATACTCACTTGGTGGAGTTGATTTCTAAACTAGAGCTTTTTATACCCTTTTCCCCTATAGGGATTTGGTGTGTTCTCTTATATGATTGTTTTAATTGTTATATTTGTTATTTAAAAGTCTCCTCACACCTTTTCTCCTATCATGAATATCAAATTCAAGACTTGAAAGGAGGAAAAATGACATTTATATATCCAACTATACATTACGTTAAGTAAGTGAAAATTTTAATTTGCTCTTCCTTATGCTTAGAGCTCAAAATCATTCTATTTTTAAGTTGCTTTTCTAAAAGGTAAGAGAATCCTTGATAGGTATAAACAATTTTTTATAATTAATAATTATTTGAATATCTATTCATAAGTTTAATTGATATAAATAAATGAATTCTACTTATTGAGTTGTAGTTGATAGAAAATAATTAGTTTATTTTGATCAATTCATTAACCTTTCATTAGGTCCAAATTGAATTTTTTTAATTTAATTGATGTAATTAAAGTTGTATACCTCTATTATAATCACTTAGTGGAGTTGATTTTTGGACCAGAGTTTCTCATTTTTTTTTCCCTTTTTGATTTGTAGAGATTTAATGTGTTCTCTTATATGATTATTTTGATTGTTATATTTGTTATTCAAACAACTCCTCACAACCCTTCTCCCATCATGAATATCGAGCTTAAAACTTGAAAGGAGGCAAAACAACATTTATATATCTAGATATATTATGTTAAGTAAGAGAAAGTTTTAATTTGCTCCCCTTTAAGTTTAGAGCTCGAAAAAATTATGTTTTTAAGTTGTATTTAAAGATAGTAAGATAATCCTTGATAAGCATAAACAATTTCTAAAAATTAATAATTATTTCAATATTTATCCATAAGTCTACTTGATATGAATAAATGAGTTTTACTTGTTGAGTTGTAATTGACATAATATGTTTGATTTATTTTGGTTAATTCATTAATTTATTATTAAGTTTAAATTGAATTTGTTCAATTTATTTGATATAATGAGATTATATACCTTCATTGTACTCATTTAGTAAAGTTGTCTTTTAAGCTAAAGTTTTTCAAACTTTTCCTACTTTTTGATTTGTAAGGATTTAATGTGTTTTCTAATGTGATTATTTTGTTATATTCATCATTCACTCATCTCCTTATACCCTTTCTCCCATTATGAATATCAAGCTCAAGACTTGAAAAAAGGCAAAACAACATTTATATATTTATATATATTATGTTAAGCGAGTGAAATTATAATTTGCTCCTCCTTAATTTTAGAGTTCAAAAAAATTTTGTTTTTAAGTTGTCTTTTTGGATAGTAAGAGGATCCTTGATAAGCATAAGATTATGTTACAAACCACTAAGACATAATAGGAGAAAGAGATAAGCAAAACAAAGGTGTAGAATATGTGTGAAAGAGAATAAAAAAGATAAGAAATAGGAGAAATTTAGAATTATATTTAATAATGGAATGCACGCATCATTCACAATTATCCTCTCTTTTATTTTAGTTCAAGGAACCCTTTCAATTACTATTATTAACCAAATGACAATAGTACCCATAACTACCTTAACAATCATAACAACCATTTATCATTATAACCATATATTTACTAGTAACTCTTTATTTAGTAGGGCATTAGGCTATAATTTTGTTAGGTCATAACAATTCCTCCCCCTTAAAATCTTTGTTCTTAAAGATCAATATAAGTTGAAGTTTGAAAATTGTGATTAGATAAATGGGAGATCCTCTCATGTTGCTTTCTTTAGCGCAATTTTAGCCTAATGGACTAATAGCTGAGTTGGAGCCATATCTTCCTCTACACTAATTGTTGACCAAGAATAACAACTAGCTGCATTTTAAAATAACTATCCTTTTTGACCATAAGAAACCGAAGTTTCCAACTTTACCCTAGGATCTACTAATCTATGATACTGAAAGGGGGGTGAATCAGTACCCCCCTCTTGAAAAACTCTGATAATTTAAGCCAAAGTACTCTACTTTTTTAATACTTTAGCTCTTGTCAATATGCGGGTGGGTGAACAACTTCAAACTCTTCTTAGAAATGAACTCTTTCTCAAATTCAATTAAGGTAGATTTATTGTTACCTACTAATCGCAATAATCTCCAAAGTTACCTTTCAGACACCTTACTTATTAAACGGATTGGTTGTTCTTGATTAGGTCTTCTTTTAGGTTATGGGTTTGATGATTCTTTAGCTTTATTCACAACTGAATTCAAAACATAGAATGTAAATTCAAAGTAAAGACACAAGAAATTTACATGGTTCGGCCAATGTGACTTACTCCACGGTGGTAGGGATTCTTCATCTATCAAGACAATCTACTATACTTGAGAATACTAGTGTGGTATCCCCTATGATTACAATGTAGTTACAATGGATGTTTTAATTTTCTACTCCTTTCACTATTATAAATATAAAGCAATTACAATACAAATAGTGTCACTTACTGTGTCTACCCTTCTTCTAACTTGTCTTACCTCTGCTTGATTTGAATAGGCTATTTCACTGTCGCTTGGAAGATCACCAAAACACTCTCTAACCTCTCTTGAAGAAATCTGAAAATTCGTTGAGTTCTCTCTAAGCTTCACAGAATGTCTTCACTAGGTTGTCTCACACGCACACCTTTAAAAGAGGTAAATTTTGGTTTATATACTACCCTCTATGGAAACTTTAGTAGGGTTTACTGTAACTGTGGCAAACTTCCTTTCTTGCTCTTCCATGTGGCTTCATACTACTGGTCCATTCAATATTCATCATTATCCTCCTTCTTAATTTATTTTTCTTGCTCTATTCTTTCTACTGAAATCTCATCCTTTGAATGCTTGAATGAACAGTCAAGATTGTCCATGAACAGTTAAAAATGTACAGAAGAAACTGCCCCCGTAACTGCCCATCTTTCGGAAATGCTAAGTTAAAATTCCATAACCTTCCCTTCTTCTGGACTCCCTGTATGTCCGTAATCTCAGAATTATTCCACTCCTCCGGAATCGCTCCTAGACTTAGTCTCAGGATAGGCTTACGAACTTGCAGATTTAACTTCTTATGAACTTATTATCCATATACAACCCTGTCACACTAAAACTTAAGCAATGCTAAACTCCCTCTACAAGTTCACTCCAAGGAGATCACTTTACAAGGTTATTTGACATGCTAGTCTTATCCTGTAATTCTTGAGATATGAGCCACTTCTGCTTGCACACTTAAATCTGGTTGACAACAATTACAACCCATACAAGGCTATGGGAACAACAATCTCTCCCTTTGTAATTGTTGGCAACACTCACAACAAAAACTATTATGCAGCAATCCTTTATAATCTTCTTAGAGTAATAATCCAAAAGTAGATAGAATACAACTCCCCCTAAATATGCACTCCCCCTTCCTTAACAACTCCCCCTGCACTGTTGCTTCTCTCCCCCTTTGCCAACCAATTACAAATTTAAAAAACCCGCAAAGTAGAGATGGAGGACTCACCTGAACTTCAGGCTTAAGGAGGCATTTGCACAAACAGACTCATTCTGTGCTTTTCAAACAACTCTGTGGACAGAGATTTAGTTAGAATATCTGAGATTTGATCTTTAGTGCCAACATACTCCAATTGAATTGTGCCATCTTCTACTTAATCCTTGATAAAGTGATACTGGATGTCAATATGCTTGCTCCTTGAATGTTGAATTGGATTCTTGCTGAGATCAATTGCACTTTGATTATCACAAAGTATACTTACTGGTAACTTCACTTCAACACTCAAATTTGCTAATTGTCTTTGCATCCATATCACCTGAGTACATGCTGCACAAGCAGCCATATACTCAGCCTCAGCTGTGCTCAAAGTAACACTGTTTTGCTTTCTACTTAACCATGCAACACACTTTGAACCCAAGTAGAAGCTGCAGCCGCTGGTTGATTTTCTGTCATCTGTACTTCCTACCCAGTCTACACCAGTGTATGCTTATAGTTTTACAGAATCCATAACAAGATACCACAAACCCATTTCCAGTGTCCTTTTGAGGTATTTTAGAATTCTTTTCACGGCCAACACATGAGATTCCTTAGGATCAACTTGGAATCTGTTGGCAATGCACACAGCTTGCATGAAATCAGGCCTTGATGCTGTAAGGTATAGAAGGCTCCCTATCATCTTCCTGTATTTTGTAAGACTTGTACTCCTTTCTTCCTGATCTTTTGTTAACTTGCAGCCCACTGTCATAAGGGTACTGACAGGTTTGCTATCCTCCATGTCAAACTTTTTTAGCATCTCTTTGGTATATTTTGTCTGAGAAATCAAAATACCTTTTTCACACTATTTTATTTGTAATCCAAGAAAGTAAGTCATTTCTCCAATCAATGACATCTCAAATTCCTCACTCATCTTCTGTGCAAATTCTTGGCATAGCTCAGAGTGATGCCCTTCAAAGATGATGTCATCTACATATACTATGGTTATCAGCTGGTCTTTCTCTAAGTTGAACACATATAGTTTATTATCAACTGTTTCTCTTTTGAAGTTCAACCATTTCAAATACGCATCCAACCTATTGTACCATGCTTTTGGGGCTTGTTTAAGGTCATACAAGGCTTTCTTCAGCTTGCACACGTGTGTCTCATCCTCACTAATTTGTACTCCATCGAGTTGTTCAATATACACTTCTTCTTTTAAGAGTCCATTCAGAAAGGCTGATTTCACATCCATTTGATAAACTTTATACCTCTTATGTGCTGCCAAAGTTAAGAACATTCTAATAGTTTCCAGCCTTACTACTGGTGCAAAAGTTTCATCAACATCTATTCCTTCTATCTGAGTGTAGCCTTTGCAAACCAGCCTAGCTTTGTTCCTCACCACCTTGCCATCTTCATTGTGTTTATTTCTAAACACCCATTTTATTCCTATGACATTCTTGTTAGTAGGTCTTGGAACCAGTTCCCATGTATCATTCTTCTCGATTTGATCCAGCTCCTCATTGATAGCTTTGACCCAAGCTTTGTCTTATACAGCCTTTTCAACAGATTTAAATTCAACTTATGAGAGTAAAGCAGTGGCTCCCACAATTATTCTTCTTGTTGTAACTCCTGCTGATGGGTCACCTATGATCTGATTTCCTTGATGAGCACTGGACTAAGTTTTCTTTATCTTTCTCTCTTGCACAGTCTTAGTTGCCAGAGGATTTATTTCTTCATCTTTAGACCCACTCTTCTCTAAGTCTGAACTTACTTCTTTCCCCTTTTCTTAATGTTAGTCTGATTCTTCATCTACCTTGAAGTCATCTTCTTCACTATCCTCAACTTCTTCATTTTGCATTATTTTCCAGTTTTCATCTATTCTCACATCACTGGAAGTGACCACTTTTCCCAGTTTATGCAGGAAAACTCTGTAACCTTTTGTCTTTGCTGAGTATCCCACAAAGATGCCTTTATCTGACCTAGCATGGAATTTTCCCAAGCTTTGCTCCTTGCTCTTCACAAAACATAAGTTGTTAAAGATTCTGAAATACTTGGTTGTTGTCTTCTTCCCACTTCATAGCTTATATGGAGTCTTATTAGTATTGGGTCTTAGTAAAACTCTATTCAGTAGGTGCACGGCTGTAAATGTTGCTTCTGTTCAAAATCTTGTGTAAAGTTTGGATTCCAACAGTAGAGTTCTTGCCATTTCAACCACAGCTCTATTTTTCCTCTCTACCACCCCGTTCTATTGAGGTGTTCTTGCTACTACCATTTGATGGTGAATTCCATGCTTCTCAAGGTAATCTTCAAAAGCTTCATTTGTGAATTCAGTGCCTTGATCTGACCTCAATACTTTGATTTTCTTTCCACTCTCATTTTCAACCAATCTTCTGTATCTCTTGAAGCATTTCAAAACTTCTGACTTATGTTTGAGGTGCATGATGCAGGTCCTTCTGGAATAATTATCAACAAATAAGATGAAGTACCTTTCATCATTCAACCCTTTTATTCTCATTGGCCCACACAAATCAGTATGTACAATGTCAAGCACTGCTTCAGAACTGAACTCTTTGGTCTTATACTGCTTTCTGACATATTTTCCTTTAGAGCATGCTGAGCAAACATACTCTTTCTCTCTCTCCTGAGGTTTGGAATGTCTCTGATTGCATAAGTAGTGGTCAGCTTCCTCATGTTCTTCTGTGTTAAATGTCCCAGCCTCCTATGCTAGAGTTGATTTTCTTCTTCTTTTGTAAGTAAACAATTGTTTGTATTGTCCTCATCAATCACATATAAATTTTTAGTTGTTCTCTTCCCAGCTGCAACAATATTGCCTTCTTTACTTTTTACTTGACAACCTATTTTTGTGAATATCACTTCATGGTCTTCATTGCATAGTTGGTTGACAGATGTTAGATTATATCTGAGTCCTTCAACATGTAGAATATCTTTCAACTTTCCTTTTCCAATATTTACTGACCCCTGACCACTGATATTGAGTGAATCATTATTGCCAAACTTGACTCTGCCTTCTCTTGACTTGTTCAGTTTTGATAATTTACTCTTGTCTCCTATCATGTGTGAAGTGCATCTACTATCAAGGATCCACTGCTTATCCTTATAGTCAGCTTTTAGTGCAATTTTAACTATATTAGTTACCTCCTTTTTAGTTTTATATTCCTTCTTTTGAATTGGCTTGAAGATGAGTTTCTCCTTTTTCTCAACTTTGACTGTACTAATTGTTTTCACTGTGCCATTGAGTGCCTTCTCTTGCTCAGGGAGAAGTGTCATGCATCTCTTGGCATTATGGTCATCCTGCCCATACCTTTCACACTGTTCCAAGTCTACCAATATAACAAACTTGTTCTTTGAAACCACTGGTTTGGGCTTCCACCAACAATCCTTGTCAATGTGTCTTTGCTTTTTACAATATGTGCAAGAACTCATGACAGGTGTTCTCCTCTGAATTTTGTATTGTCTCCCCCTGTATACAACATCGGATCTTCTCAAGTTGGAGACATATACTGGCCTTCTCCACCAGCATTTACTTACCTTATGACCCCAAACTTCACAATAAAAGCGGTGACCTTAAAACTGCCTTTTCTTGGGTCTAACCACAGCTTGTTTTCTTTTGTTCATTACTTGCTGTGCAAGCAAGGTTGTTGGCTTCTTTACTTGTGTGGCTTTCATTTCAGCCACCTTTTTCTCTTTCTTCTGTTCAGCCATAGCCCTTGGCTGGCTGACTTTCCTTTCTTCATTTTTGTTTGCAACCCTAGGTTGCTTCTTTAAATCTTCTTTATTTTCAGCCTTCACTGATCCTGGCTGATCAGTCTTTTCTTTCTAAGACTTAGCAGTTATGGGCTACTGCTCTTTAACCACATACATCATTTTTGGCCCTGGCTTTGGTTTGATAACTGTCTTCTTTTCTTCAGCTATCTTCTCCTGAGTCACAACCTTCTCTTTCAACTTCTGTGGCAAAGTCTCATTCTCTTTAGGCAGTGCAGCTTCAGATTGCTACACTTTCTCTTCATTCTTCTTTTCTCTTGCAGAGCTTGTTTTTCCTACCACTTCAAGTTTCTGCAAGTTCTCTTCACTCTTTTTGAGTTGTTGCTGGAGTCTCAGTAACTCTACCTCCATTTCTTTAATTGTTGAAGTCCTTGAGGCAAGTTTCATTGTAAGGTCTTCACATATTTTGATATGTTCTTCAAATCTTCTCTTCAAGTCAATATGTTCAGCCCTTATTTCATCTTTTTAACTTTCTGCTTCCTCAATCTTTGCTTCAACTTGTTTTATATGGCCCTCCAACCTTCTTATGGTTCTGCCCCTTCTGATTATCTTCTTTGAAGCTGTTTCTAACTCAGCTTTAAGATATGGTTCTTCTTCATTAACCTCTCTTCTTTTTTAGAGGTTGAACTACCACATTGAGCTGATGCCATAAAGGCATACTCATCTGATGAGTCTACATCTTCCTTCTCATTAGCTTCTTTTGTCTGGCTCACATAACTCTTGAATGCGCCTCTCTTCTTCTTCTGTAGGTTGGCAATCTTCGTGCTGGACTTTTTTGATTTGGATGATGGTCTTCTCCATTTTGAATTCTGCTCATCATCACCATCCTTATCTTCATCATTAAGTTTCACTTTGCACTGATAAGCAAAGTGTCCAGTCTGCCCACAACGATAACATCTCAAGGACAACTGTCCTTTTCCCTTCTTAGACCCCTTTTTGAATTTCCTTGTGAAATAAGCCAAAACTTCACCTTCACTTTCTTCCTCATCATCATCATCTTTCTCACTAGATGATTCTTCCTCTTCTTTTATCTTCAAGTGTCTCATAACTTTGAAAGCTGCCTCCTTTGATGGCTTTGATGTTGAAGAGTTTTCATTTGACTTTATTCTCATCTCATATGCAATGAGATTGCACTAGAGATCATGCAGTGACACAGAATTGAGATCTCTAATCTCCTTTATGACTGTCACTTTTGAGGCAAACCTCTCAGGCAAAATTCTTAGAATTTTCTTTACGATAGATGAGTCCTTTTTATTCTTTCCATGACTTCTAAGGTCATTTACAGCATTAATAACCTTGGCAAAGAACTCTTGGACTGTCTCATTTTTCTGCATTCTGAGAGATTTATATCTCTCCTTGAAAACTTGAAGCTTGGCCTCCTTTATTCTACCATCACCTTCATAGACCTTCTGCAATCTGTCCCATATCTCCTTAGTAGATTTGCAGTCCATAACTTTAGCATATTCAGCATCTGTCAATGCTGAAATGATGACATTTGAGGCCTTCCCATTGATCTCAAACTGCCTTAATTCCTTTGGGGTTGGATCTTTACCTTTTTTTGGAGGCACAAAACCCTCCTGTACTAATTTCACCACGTCCATGCCCATGGTTGCAAATACCACCTGCATTCTCGCTCTCCATATATGGTAGTTGGTTCCTTTGAAGATTGGAACCTTCTTACTGTAAGTAGTGCTGGTGTTGGTACTAGCATCCATTTCTTAGTATGCTGAACAAATTAAAACTTCTGAAACCCTTCAAACTAGTATACCAAACTATTAAGCTTCAAACTGGTGAACCAGGCTCTGATACCAATTGAAGTTCCCAACTTCATCCTAGGATCTACTAGTCTGTGATATTGAAAGAAGGGTGAATCAGTATCACCCTCTTGAAAAACTCTAATGATTTAAGCCAAAGTATTCTACTTCTTTAATACTTTAGCTCTTGTCAATATACGGGTAGGTGAACAACTTCAAACTCTTCTCAGAAATGAATTCTTTTTCAGATTCAACTAAGGTAGATCTATTGTTACCTACTAATCACAATAGTCCCCAAAGTTACCTTTCAGACACCTTGCCTATTAAACAGATTGGTTGTTCTTGATTAGGTCTTCTTTTAGGTTATGGGTTTGATGATTCTTTAGCTTTGTTCACAACTCAATTCAAAACATAGAATGTAAATTCAAAGTAAGGATACAAGAGATTTATGTGGTTTGGCCAATGTGACCTACTCTACGATGGTAGGGATTCTTCCTCTACCAAGACAATCCACTGTACTTGAGAATACCAATGTGGTATCCCCTATGATTACAATGTAGTTACAATGGATGTCTTAATCTTTTACTCCTTTCACTATTACAAATACAAAGCAATCACAATACAAAGAGTGTCACTTACTGTGTCTACCCTTCTTTTAACTTGTCTTGCCTCTACTTGATTTGAATAAGCTGCTTCACTACCGCTTGGAAGATCACTAAAACACTCTCTAACCTCTCTTGAAGAAATCTAGAAATTCGTTGAGTTCTCTCTAAGCTTCATAGAATGTCTTCACTAGGTTGTCTCACACACACACCTTCAAAAGAGATAAATCTTGGTTTATATATTGTCCTCTATAGAAACCCTAGTAGGGTTTACTGTAGCTATGGCAGACTTCCTTTCTTGCTCCTCTATGTGGCTTCATACTACTGGTGCATTCAAGATTCAACATTATCCTCCTTCTTAATTTATTTTTCTTGCTCTTTTCTTTCTCCTGAAATCTCATCCTTTGAATGCTTGAATGAACGGCCAGGATTGTCCATGAACAGTTAAAAATGTACATAAGAAACTGCCCTCATAACTACCCATCTTCCAGAAATGCTAAGTTAAAATTCCGTAACCTTCCCTTCTTCCGGACTCCCTGTATGTTCATAATCTCGAAATTATTCCGCTCCTCCGGAATCGCTCCTGGACTGTCTCAGGACAGGCTTACGGACTTGCAGATTTAACTTCTTATGAACTTATTATCCGTATACAACCCTGTCACACTATCACACTAAGATTTAAGTAATGCTAAACTCCCTCTACAAGTTCACTCCAAGGAGATCACTTTACGAGGTTATTTGACATGCTAGTCTTATCCTGTAATTTCTGAAATATGAGCCACTTCTGCTTGCACACTTAAATCTAGTTGGCAACAATTATAACCCATACAAGGCTGTGGGAACAACAGAAACTATTAAGATGTAGTGGCACTTAGTTTCAACAAATTCTTAAGTAGCAAAATATGAAAAACTAGATGAATTTCACTATCTTTTTGGTAACAACAATCTATAGGTAATTGGCCTACCTTCTCAATCATTGTGAGTGGGCCCTAGAACTTAAAAGCTAGTTTAAGATTATTGTGAACAACACAGAGGCTTGCTTATAAGGTTGCAGATTAAGGAATACTTAATCATCAACCTTAAGCCTTTTTTGTCCTTTTTTTATTAGCACAAAACTTTATTCTTTGATGGCATCTTTGTAATTATTCCTTTAGCAGTGGTGATAACACTTACCATTCTTTGAAGAATTCTACCAAGAAAGCCATTATTATACTAGTTGTGGATAGAGAATCTAGGTTGGGAGGGGAGTATCCATATAAAGCTTTAAATGATGACTTATTGATAATTGAATGATAAGTGGTGTTTTACTACCATTCAACCAATCATAACCATTGAAACCAATATGGAGGGTATAAGAAACACATGCAATGAAGGTTATTTTCCACCCAATGGTTTTATCTCTTTAATTATCCATCAATCTTTGGATGATATGTAGTACTAAGGTGTTATTCCATTCCTACCAATTTGAACATCTCCTACTAGAAATGGCTTGTAATTTTTTTTTTTTCCATAATCCAATATAATAACTTGGGGAAGACCATATAGTTTGAAGATTTAATAAAAAAATGCCCTAATAATGTCAAAAGTTATTAAGGGGTGTTTTAGGCTTAAGAAATGAATTGATTTTGTAAATTGATTCATGACCACTAGGATTACATCTTTTCCCTTAAAAATTACCAATCCCTTTATGTAGTTCATAGTTATATGGCACCCAACTTGTTCCAAAACTAGGAGAGCTTACAACAGACCTAAGTAGGGCACATTTTCTATTTTGTAACATTGACAAACTTTGCAAGTTTGCACTCATTATTTCATTATCTTCTTCATGCTTGGTTAGTAAAAGTGTTGCTAAAGCCTCTTATAGGTTGATCAAACCCTTTAGTGGCCTCCAATTGCAGATTTATGCATTACTTTAATCAATTATTCTATCTCATAGTTATTCAGCCCCATAGTTATTGTAATAGCTTTTACTACTAACTCATCCCTTGTATGACTATCCTTGAAGTCTTCTAGCCATTTATAAACTATTAAAGTAATGACCAAGCAACTTGCTTCATTTTGTATAATTAAGGCATCAATGACATTATTTTCATGCCCCTTTTTATAATGAATAATGTAGAGAAGCCCTAGTAGCTTGCTGATTCCTTTCTGTTACACATACATATGGAGTCATTACTATAAGAGGTGTTTAATGTTCTTGTGATCTGTTTTGATAATGAACTATTATCCTTCCATTGTGTTGCCATTTGGTGATCGCCATGACAATTATTAATAATTCTTTCTTATAAATGGAATGGCCTTTACTCCTGGCATCAAATGTTTTACTTAGATAAGCCATTAGGTGTTCATCTTGCATCAAAATGACTCCTTTAGTTGCATCATAAGCATTAGTATTAAATACAAACATCTTGATATAGTCTAGTAAAGTTAAACTAAAGGCCTAACACATTGCATTCTTAAGTTATTCAAATGCCTCTTGTGATATTTAACTCCACTTAAAGTTATACTTTAACAAATTAATGAGTAACTTGCTTATGATCTCCTCTTTGACTTAGATCTGATGGTACCTTACACATAAGTCGAGCTTGGAGAAAACTGGCACCCTTTGCAAATCATCCAATAAATCATCAATAATTGGAATTGAAAACTTGTTCCTTATCAATATAATGTTTAAGTGATGGTAGTCAACACAAAACCTCCATAATCCATCCTTTTTCTTAACCAATAAAACTAATGATGGAAATGTGCTACTACTATTTTGGATCAACTATGAGTCCAATATATCTTAGACATGTCATTTAATTTTTGTTTTAAGATGATAAAGGCACTAATATGACTTGACATTCACTTATAATGCTTTGACTATCAAGGGAATCTAGTGATCAAGCTTTCTAACTAAAGGTAATGACTGTGGTTCATTGATTCTCCAAATTCACAAATTATTGCTTGAAGTTTCCCTAATACATAGGCTTAGATTGGAGTAAAGATGGTTATGAAGAAATGAAAGTGCCTGGGCCTTTTTTTTTTAAATAAGATTCTCTAATTTCTTTTTGGGTACTACTAAAGATCCTACTACCTAGGCTTGATTGGTCAATATAATGGGTTAACCATTATGTGTAAATGATATAATCATAGTCTTATAGTCCAACATAAATGGGCTCTAAGCCTTTAACTAGTCTAACCCCTGCATAGTGTTTCATGCTCCTAAGGAAATTATTCAAACTTCCATTATAAACATGTGTCCTTACATTCTTTAAGTAAATGTCAAACACTTCTCTAATTAGGTTATCATTTCTTTATTACCCATTGTTACCACTATTAGAGCAATGGGTTGCATGATCTACCATTATCAACACTTAGGTATCTAGGAAACTATAAGTGCTTTGAGTGTCCATTAGTACTACTAACTGCTTTTGATTAACAAATCCCTACAACTTGAGGGTATTATAGTCATTACTACTAATTATGGTGTTGATCAAGATTTCCCCAGAATTTTCCTCTAGTGCATTCCTAGTTGATCGTTGCTTTGTCGACACCACTTTAACCACTTGTTCTTTATGCCCTTCAATTAAATGGGGTTGTTTCTTTTGACATTAGTGTTTATAAGTATATTTTTATACACATTGATAACAATTTCCTATTTGCTGAACTTCCACCTATGACCTCCTTTTTGATTTAGCCATCATTAATTTTGGAAAATTCAGTCATCTTAGATATCAAATGGGAAGCTATTGCTTTCTTATTTTGTTTGACATCATATTTATAGTTTTTCTCACCCAATATTTGCTAGGGTTGTAACAATTATAGATTTTGCACAAAGAAAGTAGAGCCAAAAATAAAGAAATGATATTATTATGAAAAATAAGTTTAAAGTCCATAATTAAGAACTCATTATAAATTGCAAGAATACAAATAAATAGTAAACACATAATACAAAGGAGGCCCATGGCTATATGACTAAATCTCAAGCAAGCCCAAGGCAATCCTTACTTTATGTCAATCCAACATAGTCCAAGTTAAGGTCTACCTTCAAGTATCTTTCAAAAGCTCATAAAGCCTAAGAACCATAGCTAAAAAAATAAAAAATAAAAAGATTGAAAGACAAGTTAGAATGAAGCTAAAAGAGTGTCAAACATTTATAAAAACCTAATGAATATTATCTCTAACTTATAAAAAAAAATCATTACCAAGTTTATTTTTCTCAATTCACAACCAATAGGAATTAGCTAAATACATGGCATTTTGAGCCTTTTAAGAGTAGTATAAGAGTTCCTTAGGGGAGCCTTTTAAACAAAAGGATAACAAAAGGGGAAATAACACAAGAAAAAAAAACAAGGAAAAGGAGAGAAAAAAAAAAAGAGAGAATACTTGAAAGGATAATAATTAGCACTAAAAAAAAAGGGCTTTGCATGAGTTTCTATAAAAATGAAAGTTTTTTATTTTAAAAAAATAGATTTAATATTTTATGTGTGTAAATGTGCAAAAATTAAAAAAGAAAAATGAAGTAATGAAAAAAGCAAATAGAGAGAGAAAACTAGATTTATGGGAAAATAGGTAGAAAAAATAAGAAAATAATAGATTAAGAGAAAAAAATAATAGAATTAGTAAAAGATTTTTCCTTTAATAATAAATAAAATAAGGTAGATAAAAAAAAAGGAAAAAAAATTAATTTTAAAATTAATTTGACCCTAAACTAAGTCAAATTTGAGTTGACCTATCAAATGGAGTCAAATCTAAGTTAACTAGATCAAACCTAGTCAACTTGGGTCAAATTGGGTTAAACTTAAGCCAAACTAAGTCAAATTGAGTTAAGTGTGGTTATTTTGACCAAAACTCAATTAAACAAGGTCAAAACAACACGATTAATTTTTACCCTCTAGCTCGACTCGACTTAAACCCGTAAACATGATCCAACCACAAAAGCATAATGCCACAAAATCAAATAACTCAAATAGCAAAACATACTCATTAATCAAAATTTACAAATTAAACTAGTTCTTTCAACTATTTTTTTTCCCTTTTTTCTTAAAAAGAAAAAATGCAACAAACACTAAATAAATCATTTTTAAAGAAGACAAAAAATCAAAAAGAAACTAGAAATAGAAACATAAAAGGCTAAAGGGGTTATTTTTCAAGAAAAAAAAAGTCTTTAAAAGAAAAAGGGAAAAAAAATGACAATGAAAGAAAAAGAAAGAAGGTTATTAAAAGAAAATTTGAATTCCATACTCTAATTGGATGCCCAGATTATGAAATTGAACCCCCAAATTCTCTAGAAAATGAACACCATAGCCTTTTAAACCCATAAATAGTAATCCTCCATCAAAATTAAAGTTTAAATGGGTGATATTATGTTATAGGTACAACAAAAATAATAAAATTATGTCTTTTTTTTTTTTTTAGGATATGACAGTAAAAAATGGGGAAATTGAGATTTAGGGTTTTCAAAATGAAAAGAGGAAGATATATCCATATGTTTTTGGGAGTGGGGTAATGGAGTGTAGAGAATAAAGTAGGATTCAACTCAAAATGATGTGTGTGTGTGTGTGTGTGTGTGTGTGTGTGTGTGTGTGTGTGTGTGTGCGCGCGTGTGCAAGTCCAAAACAGTATTGTTTCAATTTCTAAGTTTTAGTTGCTTAGTTTCAAAATAATGCCATTTTAGTGCTTCAACTCGACTCCCTTTACTCAAAATGAAGTTGTTTTGGTATTCTAGATTCCCGAAAGATGTTGTTTTAAATAACTTCAAAATAATGTTGTTTGGACATTCTAGGCCTAACTCCCTTCATTTATAACAATATTATTTTGAATAACCACAAATGACACTATTTTTGCATTCTAAACCCAATTCTCTTCATTTAAAATAATGTCATTTTAGTGTTATAGACCTAACTTTTTTCATCTAAAACAATGTTGTTTTGATTAGTTCCCTCCAACCCAAAACAACACTATTATAACCCTCTTTTTTTTTCTTTTTTTTTTTTACTTTTGTTTTTCAAAAAGGGATTTAATTTTTGAATTTTTCATAAACTTACAAGCACTTTTATCCTTTACAATTTCTCAACTTTCAATATTCTACATTTTCATTCTTTTAAATTTTTTCATTTTTAAAATTTTAAAATCTCTTATATATTTTTAATTTCAAATTTCCAAAAGTGTCATATCTTTCTAAATCATTCTTTTGAAAGGAAAAATCTTTCTATTTGAAATTCTAAAAACAAGTTTTGGAACAACTCCAATTTAAATTTTTCCATAGGTCTTTCAAAAATTTTCTATTTCCAAATAATAATAGTAACAACAATAATAAATAATAATATTATAAAACATTCATAAATTTCTAAAATTCCATAACATTCTTTCTTAAATATTTCTTATGTAAGGGATTACTATAAAAAATATTTTGAACCTTTTTTAAAATTACCTCAAAGTAAGGGATTTTGCTAAATACATCTTATTTTTTTCTAAATTCTTTGGTGCAAGAGATTACCTTGAAAAAAAAAAAAAGAAATATTCTAATATTCTTATATTTCTTTTGCATATAAGGGATCTTCAATAAAAGCCCCTCACAACCTTGACACACTTCCCATCAAGGCATAAGACCTTCATAAAAAACATCCCACAAATTTTCTTAAATCTGAGTATGTGCTCATGATAAAAATTACCTAAGTTATGTGTCATCAGAGAAAAAAATAAAATGAAATAAAATATTAAAGTAGGAAGAAATATAAAAATTTAATCAATGTTAAAGTTGTAGTATCATCATTCACAATAGGCAACTAGGATAGTCTCGACTTTCACAAGGTGTAATCATACTCCTAATAACACAAACCAAAGTCATATTAATTCAAATAACAACATGGATTTTAGAATTAGTGGTAAAAGTGTTTTAACTACACCTTAAAAGGCTGGTGGTGATTTTAATATCCTAAAATTGATTCAAGGTGACAAAACCTTGAATCTATTACATAGGCTAAATGAGTGGTGTGGGCAAATCAAGATGAGCACCCTAAAAGCATAGGTTGCCTTTGTCATTGGTAATTCATAGTAGTGATATTGTAGCAACTATTAGTGGCCTACTAACCACCATTTATCACAAAACCCTATGTCAAACTTTATTTCCTTCCACATTGGGTTATGACAACTTAGTGAATCCTTTAGGGATTTCTTGAGAGACAGACTACTCTAACTTGATTTTATTTTTATACTTATTACTTCTTGCGTAATGTTTTTTTTTTTTATCTGTATTATTCTAACATATCACTTAGTTTTATCCTGTTATATGCATTTACTCTCCACACACACTTACAAAAGTCTGGATGCTTGACTTATACCTTTTAAGTTAGGCAAGTGATGGTAGGGAATTCCTTTTGTAGACTTTTGCTTCTATATGGGATTCCAAAGATCTTTCACTCAAATTAGTAGCTCTCACAGCCTATGAAGTTAAGGAAAATAAGATCTAGTCAACTTTTAGCCTTACTATAGATATTTAAACCACATTCTTTTATTATTAAACTAATAGAATTGTAATCCCTTTTGTTGATCTCAAAAATATCCAAAAAGGAGAGAATTGGGTTGATAAAGGACACATGTTTATAATTTGTGTAGCATGAATAATAAAATGATTGCAATAAATAAAAAGATTTAACGTGATATGCAAATAGATTAATGTAATTACAAAAATACTTATATTAGTTAAGGACAAGAAAATAAATCAACTAGATTTAATTCGCAAAACTAGCAACCAATTCATGTAAAGAAAAAGTGTAGAGTAATTGAAATGTGTTATAGTGAAGTGCTTGCTGAGTGTATGAACTTGTACAATAAAAATAATTACAAGTAAGCAGAGTAGGACATGATGAATAAGCTTTTGTACCTACATTTGTTTTCCTAATAGCACCATTTCATGAATTTTAACTCCACTATTAAACTCACTAATAGGGAGGAGACTAATTATAATAATAGTATGTTCTTCAATCATAACCATAAAAAGGTTTGTAACCTACACAATCATGCAAACTTTTTTTTTTTTCTCAAACTCTTAATCTCATGTTCTATAACCTTATAATGCTTACAAAAATTTATTTTAGAGTTTTACTTAATCCTAACAAATTTTCTCTCTTATGCATTCTTGATTTTTGGACAAAAAAACAACCTAATATATGCTTCTTATTGAGGTCCATATGGCTATTGCATGAGATGGTATTTATAGACCAATGGAGTGGCCAAGAACTCACCTTTAGAGGGCTAGTCATTGGTTGATAATTTGAATTTTCAAAATTAAATTTTATCAAGATTCCCAATTAAAAAGCTGGCCATTTAGAGCATAAGAAGTCACTGTTGGAAATTAAATTCCAAAATGATTTTGGTTAAGATTCTCCAGCCATGAAACCTTCCTTGTGTGACAAATTTTAGATTTTATTTTGGTTCTCATGCCCTTGGAGAGAATGTAGACATTCAAGGCTTCCAAATTTGGTTTAGAGAATATTTTCTAGCCTTAATTTCTTTCCTTGTTGAACAAAATATGAATATTGCAGTTTGAAAAAAATTCTAGCATTAAGCCTTGAATTTTTTTTTTCTTAGTTAAGCCTAAAAGTGAATCTTGTGTAGCTTAAAAAAAAAAAAAATCTGACAATGAGATTTTGAATTTCTTTCCAAAACAAAAAATTTTCCAAAACTATAGTCTTTAATTTAAACTAACAAATTATTTACTTGTAATGCCTTTAAACTTTTCTTGCATAATGAGATTGTCTTAACAAGTTTTTATGCACAAATCCTTCTTACCTTTTACACACAATATATTTCAAAATTGATTCCATGTAAAAGTAATCATCTTGGCAAACAAAAATAGCACCTATGCTAGAGTTAATGCAAAATTATAACACAATTTATGCTTCAAGAAAATATTTACTTTCCAATATATGAACCCTATGTAAATTTACCAACTAAGAGACATTTGGAACCTTTCCAACATGATCCTTTTCCACCATGATCAGGAAAACTTATTTCCTTGTACATGTGTAGCATGAGTTGTACAAAAAAAAAAAAAAAAATTACTTAAGTTACAACAAGGATGGGAGATTCCATTCATGTTGCAAGTTGTCAAAAAAAGAAAAAAAAGTGTTTTGTTAGCATGAAGAGTTAATGAAAAATAAGTTTTACGAGTGTGAAAAATTTCTCTTACATGAATTTAATTTTCCAAGTTAAGTTTTGCCAACACAAACTTAATTTTTCGAATTAAGTGTTGCCAACATGAGCTTAATTTTCCAAAATCAATTACATCATATGAGATCCAATATTTTTTATGTTCAACCCTTCAAATTAGCATACAATAAATAAGTAAAAGTTTTATGTAGTTGTCAAATGCTCTCACTTATAGCCAATTTCACAAATTATAATGTATGGTAATATTTAACATAATATTATGCAAACAAACATGAATATTAATTTAATCACTCAATTATGTTAGCATATCAAAATTAAATAGCACATCATCTAATACCATTTAGATCCATCGCTTAGTATTGGGAACCATAAGGATAATTCCTACTAAAATTGCACATGATATTTGTGCATTATGATCAAGTAGACTTTTCTAGTTAACCTTAATGCTCGAGCTATCCCAAGTGCCTTTCACTTATCCCTAATTGGTGACATATCCTTCTTTGGGACAAACAACAACAACACAATCATTTGTTACAAAAATTTATGGAACAAATGTCACTTTTACACATCACCCTATTGATGTCATGCCTAGCAAATTCAAAATTAGTCTTGAATTAATGGATAAAACAACAAAAATCGATGAGTCTTCCATGACCTCCTGCAAAAGGAAGTTAGGACCATTAAAGGGAAAGATATTCATGCTCCCTTGAGTGTATTAAATCTTTATTTGGTTTAGGATATAGTCCTTTCACCAAAATTTAAGACCCCAAAATTTGAAAAATACGATGGAATGAAATCACTAGTAAGACACCTAACAATGCACATTCGAAAGATGGTAGCATATACTTATAATGTAAAACTCTTAATACGTTGCTTTCAAGATAGTTTGATAGGTATAACTTTCTATTAGCACATTAAACAAGAGTAGAGGAATGTCATAACTTACAAAGAATTAGTGGTTGCCTTTAAGGCTAGGTTTAAATATATCTTTAAGATAAAACCCTCTTGGTTGAATTTTTAAGCCATGGAAAAAAAAAAAAGTTAAGCAATATGCACAACGTTGGCATAACGTGGTTGTCCAAGTTTAACCATTGTTGTTAGAAAAAAAGCTAGTCTCTAATTTTCTTAGTACCTTAAAATCCCTTTATTATGATAGGATGATAGGAATTACATTAGGAAGCTTCATAGATTTGGCAATCACAAATGAAAGAATTGGCAAGGGAATTCAAAATGGCAAAATTATTGATGTTATTGCTAACTTGATTACATCTAAGAAAATTGGCATAAGAAAAAAGAAAGAAGGGGAAGTTTAGGTGACTAACAACCACTAAAACCATATTATCCATCTTTCAACAACCTATGGCCATTAATAATCATATTAGCCTCATAATGTGAAAGCCCCATTTTCATACTAAAACCCTCAACCATGACATCTTTAGTCAAATATCTATCGATTGACACCCTTAGGGAATTAAGTAGATAAAAGAAGACAAGAAAGAAAATGAATTGATCCTATACATGTGCCATATTTAGAGTTGTTATCTTAGCTTATTCAAAATAAATTAATAATTTTCATTACAACAAAACAACTAAAGCCACCTTATCTTAATTAGTATAATGTTGATGCCAAGTGCAAGTACCATAGTGGACAAATCAAACATTCTATTGATACTTGTTAGACTTTTAAGTGTAAAGTCCAAAAGTCGAGGGATGGAGGTTGGAATGACTTTTCAAAACTAATACTCTCTATGATCACATGGAAATGAATCAAATTGAAGAGTACCTACATAATGACTTTCAAGAGCTTTCTATGGTTTCTTAAGAAATTGGAATGATAGAAGTTAGGGTATTAGTTCTACACCTAAGGAATTTGATGCCACCAAGGATATTTTCATTGATTGCTTAGACTTTACCTATTCCTCAAACATTACATTACTCTTATCAAAGTGGTAAGGCAATAGAGTGGGATTACAATTGCTAAGTAGATTCCCAAAATCAAACATCAGCACTATAATTAGCACTTACAACAACATTTGACATCATGCAAGTTAGGGGCATGGTTTGAAGTGGAAGATGTTATACTCCATAGTACATGGATACACTTATGCAAAAGAAATAGAAAGTCATTGTAATTTCAAATGACATTAAAGAGATCCCTCTTCAAAATGTTAAAGGGATATAGTCCTCTAATAAGCAAAACCTTAATCCTAAAGTGAACATCATCAATAAGGATGATGGGTAGTTCCTTAAATACATCAAGCAAAGAGAGTATAGTTTAGTTAAGTAGCTTAGCTGAACACTAGCCAAGATTTTAATTCTTTCTTTGTTAATGAACTTTAAGTCTTATCAAAGATTTTTGTTGCATATTCTTAATCAAGCATATGTTTTGCTTGTTATTTCTTTAGGCAACTTTAATTACATTGTCAATAATATCATGACAAGTAACTACCTACCTTTCTCAAATAAGGAGATTCAGGTTAAGGAGCCAAACCATACTAAGGCACTACGTATCTTGGTTATTTGTCATGGCTATAACATGTCCCAACTCCTCATTGATAATGGGTCATCCTTAAATTTCATGCATAAAGATACTTCCAAGTAGTTACAAATTGACATTGCCATGGTGACACCAAGTCATATAAGATTGAAAATATGACTCCTTAGTTAGAGGAGTCATTCCTTAAGTCACCACCCTAGCCATCTAAAGTGTTATTAAAAATAACCAAAGTAATGGGCCAAGATAATGCCATAAAGGGATACCTAAAGGATAAAATAAGTAAGCTTACTCTTCCTCTAGCTCACAATTTCAAGAGTGCAAGAATCATTAACCAAACCATGATAAATATGATAGGTTAACCAAACTCACCATTAGACTTAATGCACTGATAATCTAAATGATCTTCAAAGGAAAGTGGGGGATTTTCCTCAAGTTCCATTGATTTAGACTTGTGGTTCCAATGCTTTTGTTTGAAATTGGCAAACTTAAAAGATTCCTTTGTCACTTAAGTCTCTTACAAAGTAATATAGCCTAGTTCCCTCATCTATTGATGCTTATGACATTCAAGGGTAGTTATGTAATAAAATTAGTAGCCTTTTGTCACATGTTAACTAATAATGTATGTTTATGTCAAATTCACTTATATTCCTAATTCTTTTGTTTGACTCTTCGTCTCAATATTCACTTTTGTTTGCATAAGCTAATCTACCCATACTAATTTAATTTAAGCCTTTTATATATTGTTTAAGATGTTTGAAGATAAGGCCAATAGTCTAACTAATGCTTATTTTAAGACAAAATTTGAATGAACCCTTGATATGTTAACGTTAAATGATTCTAAAGATGAAAAGATTCTGCTAGACCTTTAACACCTAATTACAAAAGAAAAGTGGTAGTCCATAGCTAAAAAAGAGTTAATAAAGTTAGTTTATTTAGGCACCATAGAAAATTTTTGAAAAGTCAAAATTAGTGTAAGACTTCCCTTAAAGAGTAAGCCAAGCATGATTTAATTGTTCAAACAATATGTAGAAGTCTTTGCTTTGTCATACTAGGATATACTAGGTTTAAATACAATAAAGTGGTGCATAAACTACCATTGAGACCATAATGCAAGCATGTACAACAAAAGCTTAAAAGATGAAACATGATGTCCTATTAAAAATTAAAAAATAAGTCAATACATAGTTAGACACAAGGTTCCTTCAATTGGCAAACTAACTAGAGTGGGTAACTAATATTGTGCTTGTACCAAAGAAGGATGGTAAAGTATATAGGTGTGTGAACTATAGAAACTTAAATAAAGATAGCTTTCCCTTACTGCATATCGACATTCTTGTGTATAACACCACTAACTATTTAATGTTTTCACTCTTAAAAAGAGTTCTTAGGCTACAATTAAATCAAGATGCATATAAATACATGAGAAAATAACATTTATCACAATTTAGGGAACCTTTTGCTATAAGGTCATGTCATTTGACCTTAAAATTGTAAGTGCCACCTATCAATAGACAATGTTCACTTTGTTCCATGATATGATGCTTAAAGAGATTAAGGTTTGTGTTGATGATATGATTGTTAAGTCTCAAGTAGGTAAAGGTCAAAGTTTTTTGATCAACTGACAAAGTTTCAGCTCAAGCTCAACCTTGTTAAGTGCACTTTTAAGGCAACTTTAGGTAAGTTATTTGGTTCCATTATAAGTCAAAAAGGCATCAAAATTGATCATGATAAAATTAAGGTCATAAAGGAAATGCCTACACTTTCTATATCAAAGGAGGTGCAAGGATTCCTTAGAAAGGTCAATTATATTGCCAAGTTTATATCCTAGCTAACAATAACAAGTGAGCCTATATTTGGTATGCTACAAAAAAGTAATCTAAGGTAATGGGATGATAAATGTCAAAAAGCCTTCGATAACATCAAACATTACCTTCCCAGCCCTCTAGTTTTAGAGCCACCAATTTCACATAAATTACTCTTATTGTATGCCACTGTATGGGAGTGTTGCATAGGTTATGTTTTAGAATAACATAATGAAACTAGCAAAAAGGAAAGGGTGATCTACTGCCTTATTAAGAGATTTATGGACCATAAGAGTTGATATTTAGATCTGGAAAGAAGCTATTGCACTTTGGCATGGATAACACACCAACTTTAGCAATATATGTTGTATCATACAACTTAACTTATTGCTAAAGAAGACCCCTTTGAGTACATCTTTGAAAAACCAACATTATTGAGATGTATTACTTGATGGCAAGTTCTTTTGTTAGAATATGATATTCAATATGTTAACCATAAAGTTGTCAAAGGTAGTGTAATAATTGATTTTCTTATAGATCAAACTATCTTCAATTATGAGCCTATATAATTGGATTCCTAGATGAAGACATCATAGCCATAGATCAAAGTTAAGATCATAAAAAGACAATAAATGAATGAAAAATGTGGTTTGATGGGGCATCTAATTCATTGGGGCATGGAATTGAAGTGGTCCTTATTTCGCTTAAAGGTAGGCAATATCCAATCATAGCAAAATTGCAATTTAAATGTACCAATAACATAATAGAATATGAAGCATGCACCATGGGCTTACTATATGCCTTAAAGATGAAAGCTAAAAGTTGCAAGGTATATGGTGATTCAACATTAGTCATTTATTTATTACTAGATAAGTAAGAAGCATGAGACCATAAGCTTATTTCTTATCATTAATACATCAAATACTTAATGGAACAATTTGATTAGATCACCTTTAATCGTATGCCTTGAGAAAACAATCTAAGTCTTAGAGCTAATACTTAAGAGATCCATGTCAATATCCATCATACTTTAGTTTATTGCATACACATAGAAAGGGAAGAGGATGACAAGCCTTGGTATCATAACATAAAGCATTACTTTAAAACTAAGGAATATCTTTAAGGAGCAATTGAAATTGATAAAAGAACTCTATAAAGGATGATAATAAATTTCTTCCTTAGTTGAGATATCCTCTATAAGCATAACTATGACTTAGTCTTACTATGATGTGTAAATGTGCCTAAGACAAAAACTATCATGAAAGAAGTACAATAGGGCTTATGTGTGTTTCATGCTGGTGGCCTTTCCATGATTAGGAAGATCTTGAAAGTAAGGTATTACTAGTCAACAATGGAATTAGATTGCTTTTGACACTCCCAAAAATACTATGAATGTTAGATACATGTAGATAAAATATACACAAAACCTACTCAATTACATGTTATGACATCCCTATGGTCATTCTCCATCTAGGGAAATGGATATAATCAGTCTTATTACTTTGAAAGCATCTAATGGGCACTGATTCATTTTAATGGCAATCAACTACTTCACAAAATGGGTTGAAGTAGTATCTTATGCAGATGTTACCCATAAAATGGTCATCAAGTTTATCAAGAAAGATATTGTATGTTAGTATGACATGTTAGAATGCATGATCACAAATAATGTCACCAACTTAAACAATAAAATGATGACAAATCTTTGTAACGAACTCAAAATTAAGCACCAAAACTCCATCCCATATAGATTGAAAATGAATGAGGCAGTTGAAGTAGCTATTAAAAATCTCAAGCAAATCATTGAAAAAATAATAATTACATATAAAGATTGGCATAAGATGCTTCCATTTGCACTACATGCTTATTGTACCACAATATATACTTTCATAGGGGCAACCTCATTTACATTGGTCTATAGGATTGAGGTAGTTATACCAATCAAAGTTGAAATTCCTTACTTAAGGTTCTAATGGAGGTAGAATTAGAAGAGGCATAATGGGTCAAAGTCAGGTATGAGCAATTATAATTGAATCTCATTGAAGAAAAGAGAGTAAATGTAGTATGCCATGGACAATCATACCAAAGACAAATGGTGTGAGTGCAATAAAAGAAGACATACCCTAAGCATATCAAATTATGAGACTTGGTTCTCAAAATGGTCACATGAAATCAATGTGACTTAAGGGACAAGTGAGCACCAAACTATGAATACCCATATATTATAAAGAAGACATTTTTAGGCTACACTAATTTTGATAAATATGGATAATAAAGATATGTTAAATCCCATTAACTCAAATGAGATAAAAAATATTTTATCTAAAAGGCAGCTAAGACTAAGATTTTCATCTGAAGACGGAAAGTATGACATCATAAACAAGACAAGGTTGCAATAAGGTGCAAAATAATTAGACTATCATCCATTAGTTAAGGATGGAAGCCTAATGAATAAGATTTAAGAGGATGTAAGACATCATCAGAGAAACAAGATTTGCGCATTAGAGGTGCTTAGATTAGGCTCATATTGAGTTGTTGAATATGTTATCAATCTTTATTAGTTCCTTCAACATTAGTTTAATTATATTTTTATCTCTTTATATCCAAATATATAATTTTCTTCACTCAAACCATAAAGGGTTATCATTCCTTCTTATATTTGCTTATAAACTTGTCATATTGTGAATGATAATCTTCTTTTGTTATGAACAAGGTTTTTTACATAACCTTTACCCAAGTGCAATTAACATAACTATATTTTCTTAACTAAAATATGTCAATAGGCATTTAGCATAATCAAGGAATAGATTACATTTCTTTATTTGAAATTTACAGGAGCATAATGAATTTTTCCTAAGGTCATGTTAGGAATCCTCAAACAATATTGGTAAGTAAGGAGGGATTAGTAATTTAAGATCCCTAGTAAAGCAAAAATCATTAAGTGAATAAGTCAATGAACTAGGCACTTCCTAGTAAAAAGGCTCACAAAAATAAAATAAGTATTTTGGAGGCATGAATACTTAATTTCAAAAGCAATATATAAAAAGGGCAATTACATCTCTTTAGGACAAGACAACCTTTCTAGAAAAGAGCAAGCAAAAATCAATAAAGAGTAAAAGCATTTCATAGTAGCCTCCTTGTTAAAGGAGAAATGAACGACGAAAGGTCATACCTATCAAGCTATCCTTAAAACAATGCATCAAGAGTTTTTCATTATAAGCATATGTCTCCATCTTTTAAATGTACATGGTCAAATGGTCCACATGTGATCCTATTTCATCATACCTTTTGAATTATGGGGTCTTAAATATTGGTAGAAGAACTGCATCTTGAACCAAGTAAAGATCCATACACTTAAGGGAGCATGAATATCTTTCCCTTTGATGACTTTAACTTCTTAATGTAGGAGATCAACTTTCTATTTCATAGAAAACTCATCAACTTCTATAATTTTTTCTTTTAATTCAAGACTAATTTTGAATTCATTAGGCATGACTCCATAGAGGGATGTGTAAAAGTGACATCTAGCCCATAAATTTTAGTGTCAAATGATTATGCATTAAAGAAGGATATGCCCTTGATTAGGAATAAGTGGTAAGGTGCTCAGGATGCTCCTGGCCCTAGGGTTGACTAAAACAATTTGCCTACCAAAGTAAGCAAAGTTTCCTATAGAACTATGTCTCTAACAACCTTTCCATTGAACATCTAACCTATCTATTGTATTTGCTCTTTTAGCTCCTTGATTGAGACTTAAATTCCATCCATTTAGGTGACCATTTCTTCGACTTTATCTTCCATCTTCCATAAGTGAGACTGAGTTAAGATTGTAAACCTTGCTAATTGTAAACTTTGAATTTTTTAACTTATTTTTTGAGATTTGTATGTTTAAGACATGACAAAAAATCAATACGCATGTTTGCTATGTGAGTTATGCAAATGGAATGTCTAATGTGTGAGTTGCCAAAACATACATAGAAGGTCTTTTAATAATTAATGTGTCTTTATAATACATCCTATAGACTGGTTTTAATAAGTAGCTACAAAAAAGGTAGGAGTGCCTAACTCCATGCCATCATACAAAAGACCATCTAGGATTCCTTCTATAAATAAGGATCTTATAAGTTCCTAAACTACAAAATTGTATGGATAAGACACTCTACTACATGACTTACATAAACTTAGTAACTTATATATTGTGTCAGTATTCTTTAGGTTATTTATTATTCCTCCTTACTTGGACTATACTTATTTTTAAGGAAATTAAGGTATTTAGAGTCAACATCATCCTCACCATGGTAGTGAACAAGTTAGTGACAAAGAAATTGGGCATAAGATCAAGGAAGGATATCATGCTTTAACTAGACACACCCATCCCAATGAGCTAGAGGGAGTACCATAACAATAACCTTGTTTTATGTGCAAAGAATAGTGTTGATGTCACACCAGCTTACTAAAGAGCAGTATGAGTTAATCAAAGGATTTAAAGGAAAATTGCAAAGTTTTTAGATATAAAGATATATGTGCATCTTGGTCTTTCTATCATAAATCCATACATCCAGATTAAGATTAAAGATATAAAAGAAAAAGGGAGGATGTTGTATATGATTGAGAATTACCCTTAATTCTTATGTATAAATGGGAATGGTTCAATAAGTTTTGCTTCCTTTGGCTAATGGATCATTATGTCTTTTGCATATTTCTTAACCAAATAGATAAGAAGACATAGGATTTCCCTTGGAAAGCTTTGGTAGTGCATGATAGGAATGTGAAAACAATTATGAATGGATAGGAAGGAAGCCAATCCATATACTTCAGTGGGAAATCACTAATCCCAAATTGCTTTAACAAAATAAGTTGCAACTTATTAATGATGAAAGTTTCATGCCTTAAGAAGGCCTCTCAATTGATATCCTAGGTAATGTCTATTGGCAGTAAGTTATTGATACTAGGAAATGAAGACTTAATAGCTAAAGGATTAAAAACCATAGGTTTGAGAAATTACAAAAACTTTTCCTCCATATCCTCGTATTTTGAATAAAAGTCTTCAGACTTTAGCACATATAATACCCTATAAGGATGAGTTAGACTTACTAGAGCTTGTCCATAAAGGACATGAGGGCTTTCTAATTCTTCTAGCTATAGATCAAGATTCAAAGCTCAAAATTGTTTGAAGGGTAGGACAACCTCTCTTACCATTAATTTTCCCTTTAAGAAATATTAAAACCTTTTGCACAAATAGGTAGGATGTGTTTTAGTCAGATGCCATTTATAGGGGTCTTCCATTCGATCATCTAGAAAAGAATAATGTTTGCTATAAACCCAACAAAGAACATCTCTTCATAGACATGATTTGGCATTACAACTCCCTTCAAGAAGCCTTGAGTAGCTCATCAAGCATAATTCGATTATAGGTAGCTCAGTAGCTATTACATGCCATTAGGATGCGGGCCAAATCACTTAGTTATAAAGCCTTTAACAAGTATGCTTTGGCAATTGTTTTGACATGTTATAAATATGCAAAACAAAGTGAAAATTAGAGTTAGTATCATAATTAGGTCATGATTATGCAATGTTATGTTATGTAAGGACATCATGTACTTTGTTGAACCTTGGCTAATGCTTCCTTTGAATGCAAATAGAACCAAAAGATGCAAGACACTGCACACCATACATGACAAAAGTCACAAGGTTGCAGCCATCACTCATAGCAAAAGCTAGAAACTAGCCACCATTGTATGCATCTCATATTACAAGTCATTTAATTACAAAAAAAGAAAAAATGTATACAAAAAGGGCTTGCATAATAAGTTTCTAAAAGAAATTATCAATGAAGTTGTATTGATAGTACACTTCATCAAGGAAGTGTATGATCCTCGTATAGATACAACAATCTTTGTTTTCAATGCTTCTATCTCGAGTGCCATGAGATAAGCTTTGTTAGTCATTTGTTGGATTTGTTGAATCACGTCTTCAATTTTATCTTCTCTTGTTGCATTGAAGTCGACTAACCTTATGGTAAAACAAACACTTGCATATAATGATACCAATACAATTATATATGTATATTAATTTGCAACAAACTCAATTGGACTAATGATAATCTAACAAAGGATACGAGATTGAAAGTTTGTTATGCTTGCAATCATGTCCTATAATCCAATATCTAATTATCATTATTCTAATTAATTCCCACAAAATTTTAGTTCAATAGATGATAATTCTTTTCAATTTTTCCAATCTAAAAACTCCTACTAGAATATAGATCTCTCACTAATATTAATATTAATCATGTCATTATCTCTTAACATTGCAAATTGCTTGACATGTATGCCAATCACATTATAGCAAAAATTAATACGTATAGTTTTGCTTATGACTCTAAAGCATATACTTTCTTTTTTCTTTTCAAATTGTTATTGCTTACACATAACACATTATAATATGCTTGAGTTATTTTTAGAGGCATATTGAATATGACATTACACTTGATGTAACTTATTTTAAAATATACATAAACGTGTCAATATTTTAAGATAACATGTTTAAATCACCTAAAAAAATCAATCGTGTAATGCCCAAGAATACACGTGCATGACATTTCAATGTTAATATAATTTATTTCTCATGAATTAGATGCTTTCACGTGATAGCAGATGAGAGAATTACATGTACCATGGCTTACAACAACCAATTCGTGCAAAATGGACATTCCCAAAACAGTGCGTTAATGTATTGAGTTGTTGGCTCCAATGGCACCTTGCACTTGGCACTAATTTAGTGCTTTTAGGTCTACACCCATTTGTGTAACTTCCCTTTATTGGTCAAGCTCGCCAACATCCAACAAGGCTAACAGGGGTTGGTCCAAAATCACCTCCTTCTTGACTTATTGCTATTATAAGCACGAGACTTGTTACTGCTGGTGGTTATACTTGACTTGGTGCATCAACCATGCCCGTGCTGGCACTGCTCAGGCAATATCCATGATAGTCTGGCTCATGTGAAAATTTAGAACAATTTCTTGCATCCAAGTTTTCTGCCAGGCCCTATTGCTCCATTTATTTAAGGCCTTTTCCAAAGTTCACTTCACGACAGTGGATCCAAAAATCCAATCCTGACCACCAACTATGTAAAGGCATTGGATTCTTAGGAAGATCATGGTTACTCAACGTGTGTTGAAAGATAGAACTGCTCTTTATTTAGTGACCACTATCAGAAACCCCGCGCCGTGTCTTGCTAAACGGCGCTGTGTTGCCACAAAACGGAGCCATTTTTGATTAAAACATTTTCTTTGGATAATTTTCTATATTTTACCGAGTTTTACACAGCAAAAAACAGTCGTTTTTTTTTTTTTAAAATTAAAACTATGTCTTTTTTTTTTTTCTTAAAATCTCGTTTTCCAAAAAAAAAAAAAAAACAAAACTATTTTTTTTTTATAGAAAAAAAAAAGAACATGCTATCAAGTTAGGAAAATAAGTTAGGAAAATGATGCATAAATACTCTGATACAAATATTAGAAATTAAAAACATAATTTTTATATACAATTTATTAAAAATATAAAAACAACTCAATAAAAAATTTAGTCACAACACAGGATTTTGGGGTTAAATCGCCAGCCATTAGTCATCAAAATCATTATACGGTTTGAGTGAAATTACTGTTGAAAATATACAACTCAAATATCCAAAGGCATAAATTTAATTTTTAATATTTTTGTTCTTTGCATTTGAATGCATAGAAGACTTGTATCTCCGATATCTTTTTTCTATATAATTTGAGGAGAATAATTTTTAATATTTTTATTTTCTATTTTTCAACGTCTAATTACTTCCACGGAGGGAGAAAAGAATCTAATTATATAGGAGAGTAGTTTCGGACTTCTCAACTGTCTCGTTTCTTGTACAATTGCCGAACCTTTTAAATTCCTCACTCAGTGTATCGGGTCGGGTCAAATAACGCGGGTGGTGCCAAGCCACGGAAGAACGAGAAGGATGTGTTGATGATATAGGGCTATAACAAGGATGGTGACTTTACTGTTCGACCCTCCTGCATAGAGTTGGACATAATTTCGGAGCCCACTTCTGCTACTAACGTGTGTGGGTCGGCTTGGCTCCACCGATGGTGGAGATTTTCGTTTGGATGGCCCTAATTGATAAGATATGCGCCAGAGGCTGTCTCTTGGAAAAGATAAAAAGAAAAAACAAAAGAGACTGGTCTTCTCTTGCTCTTCCTTTGCAATGGGATTTGGAGGGTTCGGAGTGATGCTGCAAATTGGTGGGGGAGTTGGTTGATGCATTCCAAATACTGCTAAAAACAAGTCTGCCTGACTCTATGAAATAGGCGGATGCTCTAAAGCAGTAGGTTGTGCAACCCAGGCGTGCTCCTACATGCACTTCCTGGATCCCACCGGACTGCCTTACGCTCAAATGGAATCTGGATGGATCCTCCAAAGGCAAGCCGGGACTTTCGGGGATTGGTGGGGTCCTTTTGTGACCACAAAGGTGTGTTTTTATGTATTTTCTCATTGCCTACTGGTATCCTTGACTCAAAATGCTGCTGAATTCCTTGCCATTAATAAAGCCTTGGAGTTAACTTGTTCTCATCCAGAATTTTTCAAAAAGGATGTTACTATTGAAACGGATGATGCTATTGCTACTTCTTAGGTGAATAGTAACTCACGTGGCCCTTAGAAATCGTGCTAGGATATGCGTTTTGTTAAGAAATGTTAGGATTCTTATGATTGCAGTGTCACAAATACAAAAGAGAATCGAACGCAATTGCGGACGATCCGACCAAACAAGGTGTTGTCAGACAGTTTATACTTACTGCTTGGTTTGGATTTCGAATTTGGTTCTCTCCTCCATGGAATTGGTGGGCTTCAGATGTTCAACAATTGGCTTTTACCAGACTAGTCTTTTGACTTCTGTGTCCCTTTGAATTTGTCATCTCAGTTTGGAACCCAAAAGACCATGTCCTCCCTGCATGATGGTTGGGATGCCCATTCACCATATAAAAGCTATGAACTTATGGCTAATGCATAGGAGATTGATCCAGGCCAAAATAGGAGAGGAGGAAGGGAGAGCATCCCTGTTTTGCAGTGTTCTCTGGGACACTAAGGTTATCTCCCTTCCGACTGCTTTTTAGTGCTTCACTCTTGGGTGCACCTCTACAACACGGCTTGTTGCTGACATTGCCGGTTTATTTCTCTTGCCGCGTTCCTTCCTGCTACTGTTATGTTCCTTTGGTTTTTGTTGGTGGCCCTTGTGGTTGATCTGCATGGGTCCTTTGCTCTCCATTATTACATTACTCTTCAAGTCATTGCAGGTACTCATGTCAGCGATGGAACTTTGGTCTCGTGGGTTTTTATTTGGGGGCCCTTGATGTTGTATGCCAGCTTACCCTCGGGCACCTTGTTTTCCTTGGTTGTACACCAGGGTTGCCCTTTGGATGGGATTCTCCTTGGATTCTTAATTTCCGATTTATCAAAAAAATTTAAAGAAAAAAAAACTACAATAAAACTTGATTAAAATTAATTAATTAATCATGCCAACAGTGTGGCTTTGACCTTTGAGGCCAGTCAACTTGGAATCCTCTCTCCATGTATGAGACCCTAAAAACGCGTATTTTAGGCAGTATTGCAGTTAGCCAACAACATCGCCAAAAAAAATTAAATTGATTAAAAATAATAAATTTAAGGAAATATAATTAATTTTTATATTATATATAATATCATTTATATTATATTAAAAATTTTTATAGATAATAATCAAAATAGAAAAATCAAGCCAGACGGAGAGCAACGAGAACAAGAAGCTCACCAACTCCAAAGTCCCTAACTCTCCCCCACCGCCCCTCTTCCTACAATAACTAAAGCTACTTCCTTTCAGTTTGCGCTCACAAAAATAATTCAAGAAAAGAAATAATAAGCGAAGAGAAAGCAAAATCGAGGAATAAAATCATTTTTGAGGAGCAAGTGAAAGGGAAGGGGAAGATGAGCACGGCCGCCAGCTCCTCAGATGCATTGACCACAACAATCTTCAACTCAATCCAGGCTTTGGGTCGTGGTTTTGATGTCACATCTGATATAAGGCTTTTGTATTGCAAAGGTGTTCCTGGGTCAAGACTGGTGCTTGTTGATGAAGAACGCAGAAGGGATCTTGTTCTGTCTGATGGGGTTGTTGTCCCAAGTGTTTCTGTTGAAATTGACTGTTCGACCGGCCAGAAGACCATTGAGAGAATCGATGTTTGCAGCTTCCATGAGGTGAAATTTGTTTTTTTTTTTTTTTTCTTCCTTATCATCTTTCCTGGGCATGCTTGAATTTTCGTTTTTGACTTGTATATTGAGTCTTTTTAAGTAAATTTTTGCCTTGCTTCCTTTTCTTTGCAATTAGCATGGTTGTGATGTAGTTGAGAATAAAGCTGTACTCTTGAGGATGGTTGGTAGTGGTTGTTGGGATTTTCATCGGCTAAATCATTTGTTCCATGTTTAGATGTCTTTGAAACCAATATTGAATGTTGGTGGATCTGTGTAGCAGCAAGGCCACAGCAATTTTCTTGACCCAAATGTCCGACCTTGTGAAGCGGCAAGAGCTACTCTAATTTTGATGGGGGGAAATCTCCAGTTGTCTAATTACTAGTATGTCTGTCAATTTAACTATGGGGCACTTCCTGTGTTCTTGAAATGTATCATTGCAACTAGCAAGGTCCTTGTGCAAAGCAGCAGATCAGTGGTGCCTTCCATTTCTTTGATATGATCAAGCAGCTATTGGATTCTTTGAGGCAGGCTTGGTTTCCGTAATTTGATTCAGGACTATAATTAAAAATTATGTATCTGGTATCTGTAATGTTGCCCAGCTGATGGATTCATCTGTAGAGGAAAAACTTTCAAATGGCTTGTCATACTCACTAAAACAATGCTTGGGCAAAGAAACTTCCCATGTATATGTTGGCCTTGAATCAAAATAGATGCCCTACGGAGTATAAAATATTCTGCAAAGAAACTAATAGGTGCATATATTCTATTTTGATCGACATGCCCTATGATGAGCTGGACCCTACCATGAAGGCTCTAATTTTAATGCAGGTGGATTGTTTTTGGCTAGAAATGGGAAGTAGAGTAGACTGATTGATCCAGTGAAAGATGGTAATGGCACTAGCAGTGGCTATTTCATTTCAACAAGACCCCATCTCTCTTCATAACACTGTGAAAGAATAGTCCTAGGAGGTCAGTGGAGTTTGATGAACAAGTAACTTGGGTGTAAAGCCTTTAATCAACATTTTGAGCTGGACAGTTAGTTCTCACTTTACTACTTCTGTTTTGCTTTCACTATGGTGTCTAAAGTTCTTCTAACTACAGGGCCAATCAAAGGCTTCAATATCATCCAGTTGTTTGAAATTTTAACATCAAGTCTACAATGTCTTATTCCTTGCCTAACTTGGCTAGCTTAGGACTTGAAATTATGTACAATTAGTTATGATTTTCTGTTATTTAGGAACAGCAGAGTTGGGTTTTAGGAAAAGTAGACTGTATTCAAGGAGCCTGTGATCAATGATAAATAATGATTTTGGACATAATATTCTTTCCTAAGATGCTCTTCTTGTTCTCAATATTCTTCCTCCAAGGATTAGGAAGGATTATGTTCTTTCCTACTGATATCAATGGCTTAGAAACATGGAAGTAGTTGACGACATGTACAGTCATCTGTTGTTCCACTAACATTAATGTAGCTTCCAATGAGTCAATAAATGAATAGACCAGGCAAGAACCAACTGAAATGCTCAAAAGATGAAGTTCGTACTAATAGCTTTGAGGAAAAGGTCTGATCATTTCAAACATTAATTGTGTAAATTATTTTATGTTTGAGACTTAAAGCTTGAGAATGCTAATTGCTGAGGTTATGGAACTGGCTTTGATTTGCCCTCAGTAGTGTATGGCATGAGGTCATTTATCTGATGCCAACTATTGTTGCACCATACTAAAACTTGCCAAATATGTTCTACTAGAAGCCTTTGCAGGAAAAGTTCAATGGATGGTTAAAGTTCCTTTTAATGGCTCATGTGCTGCAGTTTCCAATTCTAAGTTCTGGGAATTCCTTGTTCTTCTACGATTTGGTGGAAGTACATTCAAAATTAATGATGCTCCAGCGATCAATTTCCATTTAATGCATTGAACTGGAAATCCCTAATACTTGTTGAGTGCTTCATTATCCAAGTTTTCTTTCCTGTTACTGTGCATTACAAACAAGGCTGGAAACTAAAGCTAAAGAGTGCACATTCATCAGTTCAAAAAAATGAGCACATTGACACTCATTGCTCTACTTTTAGCCATGCAAGATTTGTTGTTTGTTTGTCGTTGTTGTTTAGCATCAAGACAAGAATCTAGAGAAACATCTGCTAGGGACGTTGTTGGCGGTGGCAGTGGCAGTGGCAGTGGTGGCAGTGTATCAGGACTAGAATCTAGAGAAAACATCTGCTAGGGATGTGCTAGAGATCCTTTCTATGTTTTCCTATGGGCCATTTTTTTTTGTGTGCAATTTCCTGGTCAGGGTTCCATTTGCTAACCAACCCAAAAAGATAAAAAAAGGGCATCTGCATTTAATTGAAGCTTTTTTTCCCCCTTGAAATTTCAGATGGCAAAACAATTTAATTCAAAATCAGGTATACTGGGGTGTATTCCACTTGGAAGCTTCAATAGCATGTTCAATTTCACTGGTTCTTGGAAAGCTGATGCAGCTGCAACAAAGTCCCTTGCAATGGTTGGGCGTTTCATTAACCTCTATAGGGTTCAATTAGCGAAACAGAATTTAGTTTTGCATGAACAAATCAAGCATGCTGTTCCATACTCTTGGGATCCCACATCCTTGGCAAGGTAAGCTTATTATTGCTAACCAAAACATTCATTGGACTTTCCCTTTTTAGTCTAGAATCTTGAAGGTCACAAAATTCATGGCATAATCAAGTTTTCAAAGCCCTTTCTATTTTAGAGAAAATAAAGAATTGCTGTGGCATTGTCATGTTTTGGTCATAAGATATGCTATTAAAGAGCTGGAAAGATAAAAGTTATTTAACTAATGTTTTCTGTGACTGTCAATTTGATACCATGCCAGTGAAATCTTTGTAATACATGCACCTCTATGCATTTAATATTAAGAAATTTGTTCATTAAATTCATAGATCAAATGAAGAGCTTTGTATCATACACTTGTTTGACAGCCCTTATTTACTCTTTTATCTCTTCCTTGGGTTCTTGTTTTAGTTTCATTGAAAGCTATGGAACTCATGTTGTCACATCTGCAACAATTGGTGGAAGAGATGTTGTTTACATTAGGCAGCATCAATTGTCTCCTTTGTTAGCATCGGACATTGAGAGCTACATGACAGACATTTCAGATCAGAGGTTTCATGACTCCATAAGTCAGTCAAGTGCTGGGCCCTTGAAGTACAGGGACAAGGTTAGTGTAATAACATGGTCACTTGAAAAAGGTGTTTAACTGTTACACTGATTTAAGTTAGATCTTTTCAGTGTTTGTTCAGTTATTTGATCCTTGACAAAGGTCCTATCTTGTTGCCTTATGCCTTTTTTTCTTGGATATGGAACTTCATTAATATGCTTGCTTTATTGGCACAGTCTTTGGTCACCTAAACACCTTTTATGCAATGCAATTTGAAATAAATAGAAATGTGTAAAATTTACATTCCTTGCTGTAGGATGTAACAGTCATTTTCAGGAGAAGAGGAGGTGATGATCTTGAGCAGAGCCATGCCAAGTGGGCAAGAACTGTACTGTCTGCTCCTGATGTAATTAACATGACATTTATTCCTATTGTCTCGCTGCTTGAAGGAGTGTCTGGTATAAAACATTTGGCCAGAGCAATCAACTTGTACTTGGAGTGTAAGTTCTTGTCTTACAGTTGCATGAGAATGTAGATGTCTTGATGATGATTCTGAATTATCTTTTGATAGATGGTTTTCTCTTTTTTTCTTTTTTTTCCTTTTTTTTTTTTTGCTCAATAGAGGAGAACTGAGGGTATGAACCTTCAACCTTTCCCCCAGGCTGCTGTAACATACTTGAGGTGGCTATCAAGCTGAATGCTTGTGATTGATGATGATTTTGAATAGTTATGAGCATTGAAATGTCATGATGATGATTTCCTCTGAGAGATATGACTTTGGGCCATTTCAAGAAATTACCAATAGTAATGAGCTCTAAAATTGCCCAGAAAGGCTTTTGTTCCTACATATTGTGCCTTACAAAGACCTTAGGCTATACAGCCAGTCCTGCTGTTGCTGGTCAAAACCAACCTCATCTCCTTACAGACAGTTAGTGGACAAAAAAGTTGTTCAAGAAACATTAGACTTAATTTTAAAATGTAACTAGAGCTATTTATTGAAAACTCTGTTGGGCATGGTCTGCTTAATTTCAGTCATTCAAATGTAAAAAATGCTGATTAATGGATTACAACAATTTGTGCCAGACAAGCCACCTATTGAGGATTTGCAGTACTTTCTGGACTTCCAAATCCCTCGTATTTGGGCTCCAGAGCAGAATAACCTACAAAGAAAGGAGCCTGTTTGCCAATCACTTCAGTTTAGCTTGATGGGTCCCAAGCTTTATATCAGCCCAGAGCAGGTACTTTTAGATTACTGAATTTCTGCCACTTGATGATGTGATGATTCTGAATGTTAGAAGCTTCTTTTTTTTTTTTTTTGTTATTTTTTGTGTGATAAAGGGGAAAGAAAAGAGAGTGCACAACTTGAAATCCTTTTGGCACAATTACTGTGGATGCCTTTGTCTTCATCTGTGTAATGCTGTTGCTTTCATCCATTAGGAATTTTAAAATTGCTTGCTAAGAGGATAACTTGCTTATTGAAACTGGTCCCCATAAGAAAATATTACAATTTGAGGAAAAAGGTACAATTTATGAACTACAGAAACCATGATTTCAGATATTGAAGTACTGCTAGAATGATGATTTAAAAGCCTTACAGAGAACTTCTTCATTTCTGTAGTTGCTATTTATATCAATGTCAGGAGTTTCAGGATTGTAACTAAAGCGAAACGCGTATAACTTGTTTCACAAAGGGAGAGGAATTGATTAACAGTCTAAACTGAAGTGGAAATCTCTGTTTAAAATCCTGCAGGTATGAGAATTGAGAGAATTACAGGGTAATTGATAACTGCCACTATGGCATAGTTCAGTCTTAAGGGCTGTGACAATGAATTGGAAATCTGTATTGCTTGATGATGCTCTCTTTTGTGTTCATTATTGTAAATGGGATTCCTTTTTTGCCCCTTCTTCTATTCTTCTATTTGTTCAATGATGACTCTTTTTGAGAAAACATCAGCTTAGAAATATCTCTTTCACCAATTGAAGACCTGTGTGGGGTGCAGGTTACAATTGGCCGTAAGCCAGTTACTGGCCTTAGACTTAGCTTAGAAGGCAGCAAGCAAAACCGGCTTGCTGTCCATTTGCAGCATCTGGTGTCTCTTCCAAAAATTCTCCAACCACATTGGGATGCACATGTGGCCATAGGTGCACCCAAGTGGCAAGGACCTGAGGAGCAGGACAGCCGCTGGTTTGAGCCTATCAAGTGGAAGAACTTCTCCCATGTGAGCACTGCACCAATAGAGTACACTGACACATCCATTGGAGACCTCTCTGGTGCGCACATTGTCACGGGAGCACAGCTTGGAGTCTGGGATTTTGGTGCCAAGAATGTTTTACACCTCAAACTCCTCTTCTCAAAAGTTCCAGGTTGTACGATAAGACGGTCTGTGTGGGACCACAGCCCGTTGAATCCTGCTACACAAAGACCTGATGGAGCATCCTCATCAACTACAAATGAAAAACCCACCAGCGAGAAGAAGGAAGATAGCTCAAGCAACATAGGCAAACTAACAAAAATTGTTGACTTGAGTGAAATGTTGAAGGGACCACAAGATACTCCAGGTCATTGGTTGGTGACAGGAGCAAAGCTAGGGGTTGACAAAGGAAAGATTGTTTTGCGTGTGAAGTATTCCTTGCTGAATTATTGACCTGCAGATTCTATAAATTTTGGGATTACACTTTTCCACATGTAAGCGTAGTTAGTCAGGCATTCTTTGCACAGGAATCTCGGTTCTTTTGTTCTTCTGTATATTGTGTTATTTATGTGGTGCTTTTAGCCACCCAGTCATTTTAGCCACTTGGTTGATTGTCGAGTCATTACATATCCAAGGTCTTTATCATCTGATTTCTGTAGCGTTTGTTTGTTGAAGAACAAAGCTATGCTCTTTCCGTGGCAGTAGGCTCAATGAAGTCAAACATAAAGTCGTTCCTTCAATAGGACATGCTCTCTCACCTTTCCCTTTCCCTTCGTCCCTCCCTCTCTCCCCACAGTGGCTTATTTTACAAGGAGCAAACTTTTTCCACCTTTAGCCTTTTTAAGGGTCTGGGAGGAAACCAAGAATTGAATCTTAAACATAAAACTAAGCTAATATGGAGAGACGACGAGAAGACCTAATCAACATAACCAAGAACACAAAAACATGCATTCTAACAGAAATGGAGATTAAATGTAATTATAGGAAATTAATTGTTGTGAACCCCTAACATGTCTTAAGCCAAGATTCTGTCTGCATTCTCATTTTCCTAAACAACAGCAGCAGCGTGCAATTCTTGATGAGATGCTCCTGTGTGTGTGTGTGTGTGTGAAGTGGTGTGATTTTCCATGATACCATGACCTTTTACTTCATAGCAATTGCCTTGCTTATAATGTTTTACAATGTTTTTTAGCTTCTGCTTAATGTCTATGTCTGCCATCAAGCTAAAAGCTTCCATTAATCGATGCTTCTTATGCTCGATGCGTGTGCATGTATCACTCTTGGTCGTTACACCTTATAACAATGCACCTTAGAGTAATAGCAAGTAGAATATGCACTTAGAGAATCAATCAAGTAGAGAGGAGCACTGTAGATTGAGGGAGTGGTCAAAAACGCATAATATCCTCAATATATCTTTGACAATTTTTACTGAAATGGAATGATGTCTCCATGGAGCTGACTTTTAATAAATAGTAGTAGGACAAGTAGGACTAATTCCCCATACTCATTATGCTTGGGAAATTTTGAATGTGAATTTTTGCTGTGCCCATTTAGTGTTGTGAGTAATAATATTTTGTGTTAAATCTTTTCATAAAGTTATTCAATGCATTACTGGTGCACTAAAACTTGAACATTTTAAAGTGCTTGATAATTATTTACAAGCTGATTCAGTTTCATGAAGTCATTTTCCTTGTAATTTATTCATGACCAGTACTTGAAAGAAATGGAAGGGCTCAGATCATAGCATGGAGTCATTCAAGCAACTGCAGATGCAAGTGTTGCTTTAGCATTATCAGCACAGATTCAATATGTTGACCCGAAGACCTCGTTGTTGTCCCAATTTTTGGCCATCCACATAAGTGAACTGCACACCCCACCAATGCAAAATCTAGGGGCAGTCACCGAATGCATCTTTTTGCCATATCTTTTAGCCAGAAAAAGCCGAATGCCATTGCTCATGTAACGCTCAGAGAATCCATTGGCATTTGATGTGTCTGCTTTATTATTATGGTGGGCTTTGTGCATTCAATCTTCTAGCGAATAGACTTACCTAACCTTGCCGCTACTACGCATTTTCTTCCAATAAAATATAAATTCAAAAATAGATAAATTAATATCCATAATTAATTTTAGAAATCAAGAAAACCTGCTTCTAATTCATTTATTGGAAGGGTCTCAGTTTGAACTAGAAGACGCTCAAAATTAGTATTTTTAATCAAAAAAACAAAAAAAAAGGGATAATTGTGAATGACCTTCAGAATGCAGAGGAGGGCAGGTAGACAACCTTCAGAATGACCTTTAAGTAAACAAATCTTCACAAATGCAAATTAAGCATGATATATGGAAGCCAACTAGGGCTAAAAGTCAAGGAATTGGAATCATATCTTAGTTTTTATTTTTCTTAACTATATTTTTAGATTTTAAGTGTAAAGTTGTGAGTTATGTGGTTAAAGAATCATAGATTGAAAATAAGGGGGAAAAATAACTTATCAATGGGAAGGATTCATAAACTTAGTGTCTTAAGGTTTTAGATTAAAAAGTGTTGTTAAACTAATAAGTTTTTTATTTACTTAGATTTTACTCAAAATTCTCTTAGTGGTTTGACAAGAGACAAGTACAAATAGTTCATGTTTCCTATACTTACTGCTCTTATAAGGAAAAATGAGACAGATTATACTCATAAAAAATAAGGTATAGGTGGAGTGGTAAGATGTGGTTTTAGAAAAAAAAAAGTGGTAACATGTGAGCTTTGATGTGACTTAGAGTATTGGTAGATGCACACTTCAAATCAAGTGAAGTTAGCGCATTTAAAGAGAGTAGGTCTAATGTAGAAGAAATTCACACTCAAGAGGGAGATTGTTAGGATTTTAAGTGTGAATATGCGGGTTGTATAATTAAAAAAAAAAAAAATCTCACATTGAAATGAAAAAAGAAGTAACTTATCAATGGGAAGGACCTATAAATCTAATGTCTAAAGATTTTGAATTGAAATGTGGTGTCAATCTGGCAAGTTTATTATTTTCTTAGATCATGCTTAGATTTTTCCTTGGCTTTGGACCCTTACATTTCACCAACATTTATGGCCCATGAAACTCATCTTTCATGTTTGAGCATTGCATAGTTGATCATTGAATTTGACAAAAAGAAAAAAGAAAATTTATGGGAAAATTACTGTATTATTATTGAGGTTATAATTTTATTTAAATCTTAGACATCTTAGGCTCTTTGTTTCTTTACCTTGCCTAATTTCATGCTCATAGCACAGTGTGTTTGAACACCAAGGTGCTTTAATTGAATTTATAAAAGAGAAAATATATTCCAATAAATTACTAGTTTGTTGCACAATTTAAAAAATATATAGCAATTCACTATCAATGACTCTTTATAAATAACATGGCATGTGGCTAAATAAATTTAGAAATATCAATACCATGATCTTGCATTAGCCAAGATTCATTATCTATGTACTTGGTTAAAATTAAATAAGGTGTATGATTAAATTTGTAAAAGAAAAATTATATTCCAATAAATAACTAACTTGTTGCACAAATTAAGAAGTCTATAATTTGCTACCAATGACTCTTTATATATAACAAGGCATGTGACTAAATAATTTTGGACAAATTAATGTCATTTTTTTATTTTAGTTAAGATTCTTTATCTTTATGCTTGGTCAAAATTAACTTAGTTGCTTTGATTGAATTGATTAAAAAATATGTATGTTTTAATAAATTTGTTGCACAAATTAGTAACATTTAATTATATATAATGTTGAGATTAAACAAAGGTTCAATGAGTTATATGACCTCAATCAAGTACTTGCATTTGGATCAATAATATGCTTTAGGAAACAAATGATAACTTTTGCATGATGACAGTTATGTAAAAGAGAAGGATGTTTCTTTAAAGAACTTTCAACTATGTAAGTTGTTAGAAAAATAAGTATATTTTAAAAGACTTATATCGCATTATAGAAATGAGAGGTTTTGTCATACTTGTTTATAAGGCAAAATTTGTTTTATACTTTGCAAAATAAAAGAAGACCTAAGAGAGGTTTTGTGCATAAGTCAATAGCCAAAAACCTAGGCTTGATATAAGAGGTTTAGTGCAACCCAACATAATGGACTAGCCTAGTCTACCTCTAATTTAAAATTTTTTGAAACCTTTCAAATTATATTAGTCAAACTAGTCATTCTTAACTGTTAAAAAACTAGTTGTTGGTAAATTAGTTATTGGAAAAAATTACCTAATATAGTAATTAAACCATCATAACCATCAGTTATACCTTTATCCTTAAATATTCATCTTTCTGAGATATTAAACTAGAAGTAATATAAAATGAGCTTTCTCTTTTTGGTCCAAATACCTAAAAAAATTATGTTCTATCTCTTCTTTTCCTCTTTGAAATTTGTTAGATTAATTAGATTAATATTATTTCTATTACTTTACTATTCAAAGTGCATATTATTGGTAAGGTCTATTATATCTTAGGAGGATAATCATTGTAATTTGTTGCATTAAGACATTGTCAATAAGAATGAAAACTATTTTTGAGGATAATTTCAAGCATACCTTAGACATAATTTCATTTGTATCCATATTTTGTACATTTTTTTTATATTTCTAGTAGTCTTAAGGATAGTTACTATTTTTGTTATCATGGATGTAGATACTAGTTAATTTGCTTCTACTTCTACTTTTGCTTTTATTACTAATCATTTTATTTTTATTCCTTTTTAGATTTAATCAATCCCACTTGCTTCCAAGTTCTTATAAGAAATCTCCTCAATTGAAAATTTTATTGGTTCTCACTTTAAATATTGACAAAAACATATATATATATATTTTTTTACTTTAGATGTACTAGGTTTTTCCTTTATTCTTTTTAAACCTAAACCAAAGTTTGTTTTTAAGAATGTTGATAAAATGTTTCTTGTTTGGGAATAAGCTAATAAAGTTTGTTGTCACGTTATTTTAAGTTCATTATCTAATGTTCTCTTTGATATATATTATTCCTCAAAATAAGTTAGGGAAATATGGGAGAAAATGAACAAAAAAATATGGCAAAGGATGCTAGTACATAAAAGTTTGTTGTTGTTAACCATCTATATTTTCAAATGTTGATGAAATGAGTGTCTAAGACCAAATTAATGAATATGATAAGCTATTGAATGACCTAAAGAATGAAAACATTAAATTGTTAGAGGATTATATAGCAAGAGCTATCTTATCAAAAAAATTTTATAATCTTAAAATAACTATAAGTAGCAACTTGTATACAAGAAGAAACATATGTCATTAGAGGATGTCATTGTGCATATCTTGATTGAAGATAAGAATAAAATTTGCTTTAGGGAAGCAAAGACAAAAGAGATGATATCAAAGGAAAGGAGTCAAAACTTATCACAATTATCATCTCCATCATAATAGAAAAATGCATGTAATAGTTTCCAAAAATATGATAAGCTTAAAACAAATAATATAACTTTCAAGAGAAAAGGTGTTTGCTATACATCAGGAAAACCAAGGCATCATGCCCCTCAAAATAAGCATAAGAAATGAAGTAACATACTTATCAAAACAAATGCCAATTTGGTTAAAGCAAATGTTATTGTTGTTGTCATTTCTCAACTTAATGTTGCCACCAACTCAAAAGAATAGGCAATAGATTTTAGTGCTACAAGGGACATTTATGGGGATAAAAATACAATTACCTCCTAAATATTAGTAGGGAGTGGAGAAGAAAATATTTTCATGAAAGATTTAAGAATAATATCTATTTTAAGTAAAGAAAAAGTCCTTATCAAGCTTACTTTAGAAAATGTGTTGTTCTTTAATAATATGCCTTATATCTAAGAGATTTGCATCAATCTGATTTTTATGTCCTTACTAGGGAAGGTTGGAATAAAGGTCTCTTTTGAGTCAAAAAAAATGTTTTAATGACCAAAAATGATATATTAATGGGAAGGGCTACTATAATTGGGGACTTTTTATTTGAATGTACTTGGTGTTATAATAATAATACATTTACTTCTTTTACTTGCATTATTGACTCTTATGATATATAGCATACTAGATTAAGACATGTGAATGATCTTTATATTTAAAAGTCAAAACAACTTAATTTGATTAATAATTTATATGATGATGTGGGTAAGTGTGAGATTTGTGTGGAAGTCATATTAACCAATAAAAATTGTAATCAGTATAATGATAAATTGAATTACTTAGCTTGGCTTGTTTTGATTTGGGAGATATAAAGAGCATTATCACTAGAGGTGGTAAACAATTTTGTGTGACTTTAATAGAAGACTATTTCAAATACACCAAAATTTTCTTATTGAAAGATAATGATGAAATATGTGATGTGTTTATCAAATATAAGAGGTAAGTAAAAAACTAGTCATGCAAGAAGGTAAAGAGGTTTAAATCAAATAAACAAGGCAAATATAGTTCTAAGCTATTGTTAGATTTTTATGGAAAAAAGGAATTATTCATAAAGTCACTCCTCCTTACTCATTAAAGTCAAATGGGATAACAAAAAAGAAAAACATAATGTTGAAAGAAGTGATGAATGATATGTTAGTTAGTTATAGGGCTCCTAATAACTTATAGGGAAAGACAAAACTTTCTACATGCTACCTACAAAATAAGATTTCATATAAGAAATAGATAAGACTCTATATGAATTGTGAAAGAGATACTCCTTTTATTTAAGTTATTTGAAAGTGTGAGGGTGTCTTACTAAAGTTCTTTTGTCTAAACTAAAGAGGAGGAAAATAGGTTCCAAGACCTTAAATTGCACAAATCAAAGTATTTTTTATTATTAAAAGTGATGGTCTTGAATCTAATGCTATTATTGAGACAAAATACAAGATCATAATGATTCTAATATGTGGGTAAAAGTCATATAAAGTGACATAGAATTTTTAAATCATAATGGTACATGTGAACTTGTAGATTTACCTGCAAAAGTCAAACCCATAGGCTACAAATAAATCTTTAAGAAAATATATAAACTAGATGAATCCATTGATAAGTATAAGGCTATACTTATTACGAAAGGGTATACTTAGAAGAATAATATTGATTACTTTGATACTGTTACTCTTGTTGTTAGAATCACATCAATTAGAGTATTGATTATATTAGCATCTACTTCAAATCTCTTTATTTATCAAATAAATGTTAAAACTGCATTTTTATATGGTGATCTTGATAAAGAGGTTTATATGTCATAACCTAAAGGTTATATTGTTCTTAGTTAAGAGAAAAGATTTGTAGGCTTATTAAATTTCTATATAGGTTGAAATAAGTACCTAAATAGTGACATAAGAAGTTTAATAATATTCTAATTTCTAGCAGTTTTTCAATTATCGATGTTGATAAATGTGTTTATATAATAAAATCAGAATTATGCTTTTATTATCATATGTTTTTATGTTGATGGCATACTCATATTTAGCTCCGATTTGGAATTAATAATCAATGTAAAGTCATTACTAGCATCATACTTTAATATGAAGGATTTGAGAGAAGCAAATGTCATTCTAGGAGTGAAGATTTCTAAAACTCTTAATGGTATATTTTTGTTATAAGAATGTCATGTAAAAAAACCAATTTTAACTCCATTTGATGCAAATGTGCATTTGTTAAAACACAATGGTTCTTCTTTTCTAAGTCTACGTGTACTTAAATCATTGGTAGTTTAATATATTTATTGAATTTTACACATTGTATATGTTGTGCATAAACTAAGTAGATATACATATAATCTGAACTATGATCATTAAAATGTTTTGACAAGAATTTTGAAATATTTAAGGGATACCATAAATTATAGTATATTCTATAGTGGAATACACATTTGATAGATTTAACTATATGATAAGTTTATCTAATATAAGAGGAAAGTGGGAAGCTAATTAGGATAGAAGATAAAGAGTTTTAGATTGGATAGAGAAGGAGAATATAGTTTAGATTGGATAGAGAAGGAGAATATAGTTCTCAACTATTGTCAAACTTTTGTGAAAAAGAAGGAATTATTCATGAAGTCACTTCTCCTTACTCATTGAAGTCAAATGGGGTAGTAAAGAAGAAAAATAGAACATTGAAAGAAATGATGAATTCTATGCTAGTTAGTTTAGAGACTCTTAATAACTTATGGGGAAAGACAATACTTTCTGTATGCTACTTACAAACTAGAATTTTATATAAGAAATACATAAGACTCCATATGAATTGTGGAAGAGATACTCTTTTAATTTGAGTTATTTGAAAGTGCAAGGGTATCTTATTAAAGTTCTTTTGTTTGAACCAAGAAAAAAAAGAAAAGAAAAGAAAAATAGGTTCCAAGACCTTAAATTGCATATTTATAAGTTATTCAAATCAAATTATTACTTATCATTTTCTTATTATTAAGAATGATGTTCTTGATACTAATATTATGATTAGGGCAAAGAATATAAAATCATAATGATTCTAATATGTGGGTTAAAGTCATACAAAGTGAGATAGATTTTTTAAATGATAATGGTACATGCGAATTAGTAGATTTGCCTATAGAAGTCAAACTTATAGGTTGCAAATAAATCTTCATGAAAAAATATAGACTAGATGGATCAATTAAGAAGTACAAGGATAGATTTATTGCAAAAGGGTATGTGTAAAAGAAGAATATTGATTACTTTGATACATTTGCTCATATTGCTATCAATTAGAGTATTGATTACATTGACATCTACTTATAATCTTTTAGTTCATTGAATGGATGTTAAAGTTACATTTTTATATGGTGATCTTGATAAAGAGATTTATATGTTACAACTTAAAGGTTTTGATATTCTTAACCAAGAAAAAAAGGTTTGTAGGCTTGTTAAATTTCTATATGAATTGGAACAAGTACCTAAATAGTGACATGAGAAGTTTGATAATTTTCTAAGTTCTAATGGTTTTTCAATTATTGATGTTGATAAATGTATTTATACAAAAATTGAGAATGATACTTATGTTATCATATGTTTGTATGCTAATAACATACTCATATTTAGTCCAATTTGGAATTGATAATCAATACAAAATTACTACTTGCATCATACTTTAATATGAAGGATCTGGGAAAAGCAAATGCCATTTTAGGAGTGAAGATTTCTAGAACTCTTAATGGTACATATTTGTCATAAGGGTATTAGTAGAGAAACCAATTTCAACTCTATTTGATATAAATATGCATTTGTTAAAACATAATGGTGTTTTTTTTTTTCTCAGCCAATGAATACTTAAATCATTGGTAGTTTAATGCATTTATTGAATTTTACATATTTTGATATTACATATGTTATATGTAGACTAAGTAGATATATAGACTATCCAAACTATAATCATTGAAATGCTTTAACAAGAATTTTGAAATATTTAAAAGGTATCATAAACTATAGTATATTCTATAATGGAATGCATACTTAATAAATTTAACTATATGAAAGTAAAGTGAGGTTGTTCTTATAAGATCTTAAGTAAGATCTCTAAAACTCTCACAAAAATTAACTAGATAAGTGCAAGGCTTTACAATGCTAAACCACATCAAATAGTATAATATTGGAAAGTCTAACATACAGGCAAGTTTATTGTTATTTATAAAGAAGTCATGATTCATAAAAATTTTAATTTCCCAATCTTTTCAATATTAAAGCTTGTACATCCTAATTTTTGGTTCATAGTTCAAAAGACATTAAAGATGATGTATTATATACTTATTTATTAACTTAACAAAATTCAACCTTTTAAAATATGTGGGAAAATGATAGAAAAACAAGTATATTTTAAAATACTTGTATCTTATAATAGAAATAAAAGGTCTTGTTATAATTATTTATAAGAAAAAATTTGTTTTATACTTTATAAAATAAAAAAGGGCTAAAAGAGGCCTTGTATATAAGTGAATGATCCAAAACTAAGGCCTGATATAAAAAGTTCAATGTGATCCCACTAGTCTAAAACTTTTTGAAACCTTTTAAATTGTATTAGTCACATTAGTTGTTTTTGACTAACTATTTTTAGTTGTTAGAAAACTAGCTATTAGAAAAAATTGGTTGTTACAGTAATAAAATTATTAAAACTACTAGCCATTACCTTTATTCTTAAATATTCAACTTTATAAGATATTAAGCTAAAAGTAATGCTACAAAAGCTTTCTTTTCTTTGTTTAGATATCTAAAGAATTACTTTTTATCTTACTCTCATCTTTTCCTTTCAAAAATTTATTAGGTTAACTAAATTAATATTGTTTTTATTGCCTTACTATTTGAAGTACATATTAATGGGAAGGTCAATTGATCTTGGAAGAATAATCATTGTAATTTGTTGCACTGAAACATTATCTATAGAAATGGAAATTATCCTTATAAATAGTACCAAGCATATCTTGAATATTATATTTTTCTATTTAATTTAATTTCAGTTACATCCATATTCTATATATTCTTCTTATATTTCTAACATAAACTTTCTTAAACTTTTTTCTTCCTAGTTTGGAAACTTAAAGGGAACAAATTCAAATCTTTACCTATTATTTGCAACATATTTTATTAATGAAATAACTAAATCCCTTATATACACATTGGAGTGTTAAAAAGAGTTTATGAAGCAAAAACTGAATTTTTTGTTCTCGTTAGATCATTGGCAAATGTCCTTATCAAACTTCAAATTCTACCTAAGGTCATCTTTGACATACCATGGCCTATCGGCCAACCAAGACACTATCACCTCATCGTTAGAATTTTGTTGGTTCCTTTATTTTTGTATCCATTTTCTAATCTTTCAGTTTAAATTCTTATTACAAAGGCAGTGTTATTTAAATTTTGAAATTTGTTACATAAAGTTCAAAATATTGAGAGAATTATGTATCCAAACCATTGTTCCACCAATGTGAGCAAATGTGAGAAGTGATGCATTAGCTACATGAATATTTGTATACACTTGTATATTAATTAAAATTTGAAATTTCAATTTCATCTTTATATGCCTACCAATATTACTTTAAATTTGTAATTTATTGCTTATCTTATTTTAATGATAGAATTGTTTTCTTTTTGTTTTGCATCTTTATTTTAGCAACATGAGTGACATTTGATTCATATTGTCTAATATTGATTACACAAATATGAAATCAGTTACATATTTAATAAAATTTGAAATTTTGGTAGCCATGTCTTGATATAGCTAGTAGTATTTTAGAAATAGTTACTTATAACTTGAAAAGTTATAATCCAGTAGTAGTTAAACTGCTATATTGTTATGTTTTTCTAACTTAAAAGAACTATGCACATCCCTATTTTAAAGGTTATGCTCTTTTAAATGTGAAATTTGTTACACATCTTTTCCAAGAAACAAGATTATTTTCCCTTTTTCTTTGTCATCCATTTATACATGGTTATTTATTTATTATTAACTACACATATATTAAAATTTTTCATCCATAAAAATATCTTTTTAAGTCTAATGCACATATTATAAAGTTAATTATTTTAATATTCAAAATTGTTACACATATTAATCCTTATGAAATTTACTCTTCCTTTGTTTTTCTCAACCATTTTGCTAAGGTAAGTTTAGGATAAATTAATGAATTCTACATTTTACATTACATGGTCTTCTTTCTTTGCTTAGCCATCCATGTATAAATTTGTTTTTTTTACTAAACTATCATTTACTAGCTAATACAAATAATAGGTAGTCAATTACTTTAATTTTGAATGTTGTTAATTTATTTTATATAAAAGATTCTTGTTTAGATTGTCTAGTCAGCTGTTTTGACATTATTAATTTAAGATTAAATAAATGAATTCTATAATTTAAGTAAGTGCCTGTCTAGGTTTGTCCTTCTCGCTTACTCTTTTCCTTTACCCACATACTTATCTTAACATGATTTAGTTTCTTCCCCTTAATCATCTTAAAAAAATTTAATTCCCTTTTCTTTTCTGACCATTTACACATACATATTAGTGGTTAAATTAGTTAAATCCATAGTTCACATGTTTGTCTTTCTATCTTTATCCACTTATTTATCAATTTGTGGTGAAAAAAGATTATTTAACTATTTGATTCAAATTCTAATTTACTTAATTGATTATTACAATTTGTAGCCTTTTGCATTAATTTAATAATTGATCTATAATTTTAATATTTTAATAGAATCAAGATTGTAGAATATACATTTTATTTACTTAATTTACTTAATTATGTTTTAATATATATTATAATTTATCCAATGTACGTTTAACTTTTTTTTATATATGTCTAAAATTTGCATAACAAAATACTTATAATTAGGGAAAGTAAAGAAAAAAGAAAAATAATTTCTAAAAAAAATAAAAAATATCCTAAATTTCTATTTTTATTTTTTTTGGCAAGTAAAAAAAAAAATAATTCCAAATTTACATTTGATCTTTTAAAAAGAAAAAAATAATATACATATTGTAAGTCTATTTTTATTTTTTTAAATAAATAAAATATAAGCAAAGATGTACTTTTTAATAAATATAATAATTTTACACATTACGTAAATCTAATCTTAATTTATATGTAAGTATATATTCTTAAAATTGAAAGAAAATTTGAGTATTATTCATTAGGTAATTTCTCATAAATTTACATATTAAAGAGATTAAAAATATTATAATTATGAAAATTTATTTACAATCAAAGTAGTATTATATGAATTAACTAATATAAATTTGATTATAATTAAATAAAAATTTTATTTTTTTATATAATCTTATATTTACTAGTAATTAAATGTGTATAATTATAAGAATCTCTAACAAAAAAAAGCAAAAAGCAAAAAGGAGAAGAAATAACTATTTTTAAATTTTCCTTTTTAAGAAGGACATACAAATAATTGTTAAAAAATTTCTTAAATTTACTTTTTTTACTTAAAAAAGAAAAAAAAAACCCCTCAAATTTCCTTAAAATGAGAAAACTAAAAAGAAGCAAACTTATAAAAGTAAAAAATCCTTTTAATTTCATAAAATAAAATTTTAAAAGAAAAAATTCTTTTACAATTAATTTAATTTTATTAATTATTTTTCAAATTTAAATTTATAAACAAATTTAAATTAAACAAAATTTAATTATTTGTAAGATTTTAGATTTTATTATTTTAATATTTTTAATTAGATATTTAGAATTTACACAATATGTAGGCTTAACATTAATGTATATGTATTGTTAAAACTGAGAGAAGACTTTGTAGTGGTAATGTGATGTCTTCTTTATTCATAGATTAAGGAAAATAAATGACAAAAATGAAAAGAAATTTTTACCCAAATATTTAAAATTTAATCCTCTTATATTTTCCTTTTTCTTTCCTTAAAAAAATTCAAATTAAAAGATTTTCAAATTATTTAGGACATTTTTTCCTTAATTTTAAGAATATTATATAATTTTGATAAAAACAATTATAACTAGAAAATTTAAATTAAGTCCATCACTTAATTTTAATTTTATTCAACCAATACAATAAAAAAATACCTTGGTCAAATAAAATCTTTTTTATTTAATTAATAATTCAAAATAATACATCAAACAAGTATAATTCTATCTCACTAATAAATTATTATTGGAAATTAACATTGGATTATGAAAAAAAATATATAAAATATAAAATTATTTGATAATATATATTAGTATTATTTATAATTATTTAATTTAATAATATTTTACATTAATTTAGAAGTTGAATAAAATTTTGATTTAAATTTTATAAATACTAATAAATTGTTTTTTTTTTTTTAAGAAAACTTTCATATGAATTGGTGTGTAACAATCATAATCAATACTTAATTTACTCAATTAAAATCTAATACATATTACATTTTACTCAATTTATATCATATGCATATAAAATTTGCATATTTAACTTTTTTTTTTCAAATTTAAATTACAAAAAAAATTAGTTTAATTAATCATTATTAAGGGTATATCTCAAATTTTGTTATTTTAATTATTTTTATTAGATATTTAGAATACATGCAATGTGAAGACATGAACCTAGTTTATTTGTATATTAATATTATTGAAATTAATAAAAAGCTAGTGTAATACATAAGCAATGATGTTTATTTAATTTTAAAAGTATTTAAGTATTTGACTTAAAGACTAATTTTCTTAGTAAACTTTTGATTTATAGTATTTGACATTTAATTTAATAATTAGTTTATAATATTTTTTTTAGCATTTTAATAGAATTAAGATTTTAAAATAAATCTAATAAGTTCCCCCACTTCCCAATTTTGTGTCCCATGATCAAGCATTCTAGAATATCGACCTTATCTCTTCTTTCTCCTACTTAGAAGGTATAACCTACCTACTCCAAGTTACTTACGTGTGCCCCACATTTTGGTTAGCAATACCTCCCTCTCTTGCTATCTTTAAGAATTCTTTAAAAATTTTATTAACATCCTTGTTGTCTACATTATTGAAAATAATCACTCATAATCTTCTTATTTTTATGAGACTACTAATCATGCATTCTTGCTGCCAACTCCCAGCAATGCATGCCCAGCTCATGGGTGCCTATAGGTTTACATGTCGTTAGCTCAAATCTTAGTTAGTGTACCAACTTTTGCGATGTCGTAACCAATTGTCCTATGCCCACATATTGTTGGTTTGAATTCTAAACCAACAATACATGGGTATAGGACAATTAGCTATGACATCACAAAATTTGGTGCATACCAATCCAACAATACATGGGTATAGGACAATTAGCTATGACATCACAAAATTTGGTGCATACCAATCCAACAATACATGGGGATAGGACACTTCAAACCATACCCAATGTTGGGCAACTTTGAAATGAGGTATGCATAATCCCCTTAAAGATCAATAGGGAATATGACCATTTGGTAGGAGAATTTATTAATATATCTAAATGGTTACTTAGCTATCTATTAGCATGTTAGTGTGTCATGTGCATGCTATTGTGTTGCTAGCGTATGTTGCCATACAACTAACGTCTCAAATACCTTTCCCACTTGAAACCAATGCCATTACTCCCTACTACAATGCATTTATAATGCTACAACAACACCAATGTCATGCTGAGCCTTCCATTAAAGTGCCACTAAATGTTTGTATTTTTATGTTAAGGGATTTAGGGGTTTAACAATAGTCCTTTATCATAAAATTTTTATGTGTGTGTATTTAAGTGCAATTGAAATGCTTCATATTTTTTTTTTTTGGCTAATTAAAATATTTACTTTTATATAACTTTTAGAAGATATAAACATATGAGTGAATCACAAAACCATTACTACATACATTTTTCTTTTTAATTAAATTATCTTTCAATTGAACATAATGATGGATAAATGTGATTTTATTATGATTGGCTTTTAGGCAAAGTGAGGTGATTTTGTTCTTTAAAGTCATTATATAGACTTGTCCCTTATTTTTATCAACAAAATTTTTTTTTTTTTTGGCATTTTTAATTTTCCCAGTAGTTACAAAAGAAAAAATAAATCTATTTTATGCAAAACCTAAGTCACTGTAGAAGTAAAATAGGGTTTTCATAAATATAATACTTACGATGGCTTTAAAGGGGATGGGGTTTATTGAAATGTACCTTAAACTTTAACATTTTATGTCTAAAACTTTAAAGTATAAAAAGATAATAATTTAGTATTTTATGGAATATTACACCATCTTAAATATCATAATATTAAATTATTATGAAAGAGGTGCGATTTAGATTACTAATAATATTATTACCACATCATGTGAGATTTTTTTTAGTTGATATACAAATAAATTTATAATTTTGTATATTTTAATAAATGTATTTTATTTCTAAAAAAATAATAATTAAATAATTTTGAGATCTCTCCCATCTCATGAAAAGTAAGAATCAAGCATGTTTCTTTTAGGTTCTAAGTAGCTGATCCAAAGCTTAAAATGGCTTAACAAAGAAGAGCCTAAAGAAGGATGAGAAACTGCATAGGCATAAGAGAAGGAAGAGCAAAAGTTATCGATTAAGGGGGAGGTGTCATCAATGAAGATGGTGTAGTCCATTCAAATGATGTTGTTGACTTAAGGGACAATAGAGAAGTGGCTTTACATGGCTCAGCAATGGCTTGTTGAGAACCTTGGTTTGAAACTTAGGAATTAAAAAGATTTTGTAGAAATAAAAGAGATAAGATTAATCTTTTTTGAGGAGATCAACTTACAATGATCCATTTTTAGGGGATTGGCCTTTAATGATCTCATCAAGGAGATTAGCCTCTAATGAGTTAAATGGTGTAATAATATTATTGATTACTTAGTTACAAATATATATATTTGATAGACTACTATTATTGATATAATTATGTTATTAATTCAAAAATAAAAATAAATATTGAATAAAATAATTAATAATAATTTCCTAATCTCATTATGGTTAAGATCCTTAATGCTCTAATTTTATTGAAGAAAAGGATGAGAAGGCAATCCGAGTGGCAGTTGATTGAGATTGATAGACCTTTGAGGTATATGTCTAACCCTAGGTAGATCCTGGCTATTGGATCTAATCACATAAAGTTCATCCTATTTTTTTCTTGTTCCACAGATACACACACACACAACACAAATGCAAGGTGTAAGAAGATTTAGGTAACGTGATGAGATCCTTCTAGTTAGGAAATTATTATTATTATTAATTATTTAATTTAATATTTGTCTTTTATTATTTCCAAATTAATAAGTGGAATTATATTCCTAATAGTCATCTATCAAGTCTATATAATTGTAATACCCTACGGCTTTTGAATTCAACCAAGTAATCAATAACATTATCAAAGCATTTAACTTATTGGAGGCCGATAGTTTGAAGAACGGGAGAATGATGAGATCCTTCTAGTCAGGAAATTATTATTATTATTAATTATTTAATTTAATATTTATCTTTTATTATTTCCAAATTAATAGGCGGGATTATATCCCTAATAGTCATCCATCAAGTCTATATAATTGTAATACCCTACGGCTTTTGAATTTACCTAAGCAATAATATCATCAAAGCATTCAGCTTATTGGAGGTCGATCCCCTCGAAGCGATCATTGGAGGCTGATCCCCTCGAAGCGATCAATCGTATCTCTTTTATTTTTTATTTTTAATCCCCAATTTCTCAATCCATATTTCAAATCCCTAATCCCAAAACCCTAGGTTCCCAACATCGATGTTGGGAACCTAGGGTTTTGGGATTAGGGATTTGAAATAAGAATTGAGATTTGGGGATTTGAAATAAGGAAAAGGGATAGAATTGATCTTTTTGAGGGGATCAGCCTCCAATGATCACTTCGAGGAGATCGGCCTCCAATAAGCTAAACACTTTGATAATGTTATTGATTGCTTGGTTGAATTCAAAAGCCGTAAAGTATTACAATTATATAGACTTGACAGATGACTATTAGGAATATATTCTCACTTATTAATTTGGAAATAATAAAAGATAAATATTAAATTAAATAATTAATAATAATAATAATTTCCTAACTAGAAGGATCTCATCATTCTCCTGCTCTTCAAATTAGCCTTGTCCTCAAGGCTTGTGTTGATCAACTATTTTTTTTTTAATCTGACCTTCTATGGGAGGTCTTCCAAAAGCTTGTCTCGATCAATGATCTTCTTCAATCTCACTTGCTTCCATGGAATTTCTCTCATATGATAATTGAATGCAGAGTTTTTGTTATCCATACTTTCATACTCTAAGTTGATATCCTCACCAAAATCTTGGTCTTTCATAACTTTTAACTTTAAATTAATGTCATCACCAGAATTTTTGTCGTCCACAGCATCATACTTTGAATCAGTATCCTCGTGCTTTGAATCAGTATTCTCATGCTTTAAATTGATATCATCACCAAAATTTTTACCTTTCATAGCATCATACTTTGAATCGACTTCATCACCCAAATCTTTGCCTTTCACAACATCATGCTTTGAATCAACTTCATCACCAAAATCTTTACCTTTCACAACATCATGCTTTGAATCGACTTCATCACCAAAATCTTTATCAGCACCATGTTTTGAATCAGTATTATCACCAAAATCTTTACCTTCCACAGCGTGATACTTTGTCTCTTTAGCTTTCTCAACCTCAATGGGTTTATTGATTTCTTTAGCAATTACGTGATGAATTTTAACACTCAGCCTCTCTTCATATAGGTGAGCAAAGGAGATAGCAGCTACCATCGTCCGTGGGGAACGAGTTTTAATTTCATGTCGAATGTCAGAAATAAGTCCTTCAATGAAGGTTTCCACCAATTGCCTTTCTGACCAATCTTTAGATCGGTTGATCAGTCGCTCAAATTGACTCTGATATTCTAGGATGGTGGATGTCTAATGAATTGTTGTGAGCTCTACTTCAACATTGTCTCTTGATCGATTTTCTACTATAAAATGAACCATCTATTTGATCCGCTTAAAAGACTCTTGCATTTGAGATAATGATTTTTCAATTTGAGATATTCTAGTATCAGAATCGGATAAACTGTGTGATAATATGATGTAAGACTGTTAGCAAGTGATTTTTTTTTTTTGTGATGGATGGAATAGGAACGGAATCCCTAAGAACGCTACTCTGATACCAGATGTTGGGAACCTAGGGTTTTGGGATTAGGGATTTGAAATAAGAATTGAGATTTAGGGATTTGAAATAAGGAAAAGGGATAGAATTGATCTCTTCGAGGGGATCAGCCTCTAATGATCGCTTCAAGGGGATCGGCCTCCAATAAGCTAAACGCTTTGATAATGTTATTGATTGCTTGGTTGAATTCAAAAGTCGTAGGGTATTACAATTATATAAACTTGACAAACGACTATTAGGAATATAATCTCACTTATTAATTCGGAAATAATAAAAGACAAATATTAAATTAAATAATTAATAATAATAATAATTTCCTAACTAGAAGGATCTCATCATTCTCCCGCTCTTCAAATTAGCCTTGTCCTCAAGGCTTGTGTTGATCAACTATTTTTTTTTTTTTTTAATCTGACCTTCTTCCATAAGAGGTCTTCCAAAAGTTGTCTCGATCAATGATCTTCTTCAATCTCACTTGCTTCCATGGAATTTCTCTCATATGATAATTGAATGCAGAATTTTTGTTATCCATACTTTCTTACTCTAAGTTGATATCCTCACCAAAATCTTGATTTTTCACAACTTTTACTTTAAATTAATGTCATCACCAGAATCTTTGTCGTCCACAGCGTCATACTTTGAATCAGTATCCTCATGCTTTGAATCAGTATTCTCATGCTTTAAATTGATATCATCACCAAAATTTTTACCTTTCACAGTATCATACTTTGAATCGACTTCATAACCTAAATCTTTGCCTTTCACAACATCATGCTTTGAATCGACTTCATCACCAAAATCTTTACCTTTCACAACATCATGCTTTGAATCGACTTCATCACCAAAATCTTTGTCAGCACCATGTTTTGAATCAGTATTATCACCAAAATCTTTGCCTTTCACAGCGTGATATTTTGTCTCTTTAGCTTTCTCAACCTCAATGGGTTTACTGATTTCTTTAGCAATTGGGTGATGAATTTTAACATTCAGCCTCTCTTCATATAGGTGAGTAAAGGAGATAGTAGTTACCATCGTCCGTGGGGAATGAGTTTTAATTTCATGTCGAATGTCAAGAATAAGTCATTCAATGAAGGTTTCCACCAATTGCCTTTCTGACCAATCTTTAGATCGGTTGATCAGTCGCTCAAATTGACTCTGATATTCTAGGATGGTGGATGTCTGATGAATTGTTGTGAGCTCTCCTTCAACATTGTCTCTTGATCGATTTTGTACTATAAAATGAAGTACCTGTTTGATCCGCTTAAAAGACTCTTACATTTGAGATAATGATTCTTCAATTCGAGATATTCTAGTATCAGAATAGGATAAACTGTGTGATAACATGATGTAAGACTGTCAGCAAGTGATTTTTTTTTTTTTGGTGGTGAATGGAATAGGAACAGAATCCTTAAGAACGCTGCTCTGATATTAGATGGTGGGAACCTAGGGTTTTGGGATTAGGGATTTGAAATATGGATTGAGAAATTGAGGATTGAAAATAAAAAATAAAAGAGATAAGATTGATCGCTTCGAGGAGATCAGCCTCCAATGATCGCTTCGAGGGGATCGACCTCCAATAAGCTAAATGCTTTGATGATATTATTACTTAGGTAAATTCAAAAGCCGTAGGGTATTACAATTATATAGACTTGACAGACGACTATTGGGGATATAATCCCACCTATTAATTTGGAAATAATAAAAGACAAATATTAAATTAAATAATTAATAATAATAATTTCCTAACTAAAAGGATCTCATTATAACGAGCTTTAATAAATTTGATCAATGGAGAAGAAGTTGTCTTATATTCAATCACTTGTGACGAAATTCAATTTTGGATCTATAGGGAGAGAGAAAGAGGGAGGCAATAGAAAGGGAGGACGAAGAAACAAAGAAAGAGAGAGATTTTTAATTTTCATTTTTTGAATTTTTTTTATTTTTTAATTAAATTATTGATAACATGCCATCTCATTAATTTTAGTATATTTCATATGAATTATTTATATTTTTTTTTTTTACAAGAATTGGTTAAACTATCATATATGTAATTTGACTTAATGGAGACCATATAAAAAACAAATTCAAAATATGCCTTAGAAACAAAGAAATACATTTGCATACATAATTGTTAAATTTCCCTTCTTTTGCTTACATATAAAAGGTAAAAAATCTATACTTTTCTTATTTTTCCCAAATTCATATGGAAAGAATTTAGGAATTTTTCCTTTAATATGTAAAAGAAAGAAGGAAAATTTACATGTAAAAGTATTTTTGCATTTTAAAAGTGAATTGTGAATTTTTTTTTTTTATACAATCTCCATTAAGTAAAAATATATATCTAACAATTTGACAATTATTGTATAAAGGAAAGAATCATATGAATAAAAAAAAAATAAAAGCTTAAGATTAGTTCAAAAACTTAAAAAGGTTTAGGAATTAATTGTAAAAATCTCCAACAATTTATGACTTCCCTAAGGCTTATCTCTTCATTTGAGTTCCTTGTTTTTCAAATTCAAACTATTTAGATTTTGAATTAAAAAAATTTGGAATCATTTTAAGTTTGGATTATTTGTAACTTAAGCTATTACAATTTTAAAGTGTTTTAGAATGTGAGTCATTGATTTTTATAATAAATAAAACTTGGATTAAGTCAAATTTCTAATGGACCAAATTGTATTATTTGCAACAATTCATATTACCTCACAATTTGCAAACACAATGTGCTATACGCTCCAAATGTCTTTAGTTTTCAATGTTGCTTTCATAACTTAAAAAGCTATATCATCTAAGGTCATACTGGATTTAGGCACCGTTAGGCTTACTTATTGTTACCATTATTAATTATTTCTACTAATTGTTAATTATTGCTACTAATTATTGTTGCTAATGAATAAATCAAAATACTAGTGTTTAGTTTGATATATATTATCTATTGTTATTAACTATTAAAATGATTAATTATGACCTCTATTTATTATGATAAAGAGAAAGAAGATATTTAAGTATTTAAAGTATTATTATTTAAGATATTTAGGTTAAATATTATTTATTAGCTATTGTTATATCCAAAAAATAGCCCAAAACTACTTTTCAAGGAGTATATTAGCAAATGGTAATCTTAAAATTATTTTACTAAACACTTAACACCCAACTTGTTAAAACTAAACATCAATATCACCCCCTTAAAAATCAAAAACAAACCCACTCTTAACCTTATTTGTACACCAAGTCTCACCTTGGATGTACCAAAATAGAAAATTTCATTTGTATCGGATGGAGTTTCAAGCTTGGACTTTTATTAGTTATTGTATCACAATTTTCACTTTGAAAAGATAATTCAGTTGATCTTTTGCTTTTATTTGGATGCAAAGTATGAATGAATAAATATTGAAAATAAGATTATTTTTGTTTGTTTTTCTCGATGGTGTGATAAAAACATTTTTTTTTTTTTTCACATACTAAGTAGTGGAAACTAATAGGCATTGCATTAGCCATTTTGGATGCAATAGTTCTTGTCATAAGTTCTATGAACTATTAACTTCATGTGAATTTTGGTCTATTTACAATTAAAAAAGTATACGTGCCATTACAATTTAGTGAAATATTTTGAATCACATTGTATATTTCACAACTAAAATATATATAATAAAAAAGTATTGATAATGAGCAAATATGAAGTCATATGCAATTTATGTGTTATAGTTCTCTTTCTTACCATGGAAAATTCTATATTAAGTTGACACTCTTAAGCATAAGCTAAAATCTTTTAAGTTTGTCTTGACAATATTGCTAATATCTACCATTGGCTATATTTAACTATAAAATTGATAATTAAATTAATGAAGTGAATTTCTTTTCCCTTATTTCTTGGTTGTTATAGTGTTTATTTATACTTGTAAGCATTTAAGAGTTTGATTAGATAGACTTTATTATTGGTTTAAGTCAAAGATTTATGTTAAACTCTTATAAGTGTTGCAAGATCATATCAAAAAAATAAAACAAGAAGGAGAAGAGAGACTTGAGAACTTATGGAAAAATATGGCTTCACTTCTTTATCAACATGTAATCTTAGTGTATAAGATGTTTGTAACATTACAAATTCAACTACAAATTGAAATTCAAAGTTTGATAGCTTTTTTAGAGCTTATAATAGTAAAACTAGCTAGACTAAACAATTAACATTACAATTTTTTAAAAGATTTAAAATTTAAAAACATGATAAGTCTTTTATATAGCTACACTTCTTCTCTAGAATTTCTCATTAACTAACTTAATTAAAATTTAAGTCTTGGAGGGAAAACTTAAACAAAAACTTTACAACTTTAGCTTGGCAATTGAAACATTAACACCATTGTCCTACTATGCTTATAATGCATCACTCCTCTTTGGTGTTATGGTTTTGCACACATAATGCTTTTCTTAGTTCTTAAATTTGCTTTTATGTAGTCCTTCAACAAGGATGTCAGTAATTTGATCTTTTAAATAGTAGTAGACTATATTCACTTCTTGGTTTTCCTATGCTTCTTAGATAAAATGAAGCTTGATTTTTAAATGCTTGGTTTTGTCATTCATGATTGGATTCTTAAAGATAACTATTGTAGATGGTTGTCACAATACAATGGATAGGTGTGGTTTTAGTTTGCTTTAACTTTAGATTAGTTAGAACCCTTATAAGCCATATTGCTTGATTCATAGATGAAGCAGTAAAAATATACTTCACTTTAATTGTTGATTGAGCCATAATTGGTTACTTCCTTGAGCTCTAACTAAACAAACTTAAAAAAAGACTAAATGCATAACCAAAGGTACTTCTCATGTCATCTTATGACTTGCCCAATCATTATTAGTGTAACTAATGAGCTTCATTTTTTATACTCTCATATTACCTTGGACATGCCTTAATACTCTTTGGCTACTTTAAAATGGATTTCACTTAAAAAGTGCTTGAAACTTAATAACATGCTCATATCTTGCATGATATCAAGTCAAAAGGCAAATAGGTATAAAAGATAACTAATGATGTTATTGAGATTTTGCAAGCATGCATTTGAAACTTCTTTAGGATATACCTTGCATATTTAGATTCATTTATGAAAACTTTTGCTTAGACTAATGAAATTTTAATCCAAAAAGGTAGCTCATGCTCCCTAAATTAGTCACGTCAAACTAATTTCTTATCTCTTTTTTAATTAACAAACCAACTTAGAACAATCATAAATAATTAATAGACCATCTAATATATGGAAACATAAAACAAGTGTGATCCTTCAACTCAAACATATAAAGTGGCATTGCTGCAACTTTTGGTAAAGTTGTGTTTTAGTAAATGATCATGGATTCTACTATGTTAGGTCCTTTGTGCTTGTTTTAAGACATAAAGAGGTTTTTTGAGGAGGTAAGCTTTACTTTCTTCTCTTTTCTTCTCATACCCTTTGTTTGATCAACATATGTTTATTCCTACAAAAATCCATTAAAGAAGGTTAATTTCACATCTAACTAATGTATTAACCAATCCATTGGAGTTGTAATAGCAAGCAAAATTTGATGGTATCCAATTTAACCATTAGAGCAAATGTTTCTATGTAGTCTATGCTATGTTGTTGAAAAAATTCCCTTTGCAACTAATCTAGTCTTCAACTTGTTTATTAAATCATTTATATTAAACTTAGTTCTATATATCCACTTAACTCCAATTAATTTTTTATTTTCTAGTTTAGAAGCCATAATCAATTTGTTATTCTTCTTAATCAACTTTATCTTCTCTTACAATGCATTTCTCTATGCAAAACGTTTAAAAGCTCTTTAAAGCTTGTAGGTTTAAGAACTACCTTTGGCATATTTCATAGATGTCAACTAGTGTCCTTGTTCTTGTAATTAGATATTCCTTATATGATTCTCCATTTATAAAGTATGTTTCCAAATTTTAAGAAGTTTAATCTCTTGATTGTTGAGTTGTAATAAATTCAAAAAAGGATTTACCTTAGTTCCACTTACCTTTCTTATTAAACTTAAGATCTCTTTTGAATAAGACCTTGCCAATAATATGATCATAAATCTTGCAAATCCAAGGAATATTAATATATCTAATGAATACAACAATGATGGATTTGTGATCAACTTGATCACTTTTGATCTAAGGTTATTGGAGAATAACATATGTTGCCAAAAACCCTTAAATTAATGATTGATGGCTTAAAATCAAATCGTACTTCATAAGGTCTAAGATCAAACAAGGATTTAATTGGTAATTAGTTAAGCAAATACAAAGATGTTATAGTTGCTTTAAGTCAAAATTTTTTTGGTATATCTTTCTTAAATAAAAGATACTTAGACATCTCCATAATAATCTTATTTTCTCTTTCACTTACCCCATTTTACTAGACTGAATAGGGAGTTATCAACTACTATTAAATATGAGTTGCTAAATAGATTTGTTTAAATGAATTTGAAGTAAATTTTGAGCTATTATCAAATCTAAGAGACATAATTGAACAACTTGATTGCTTCTCAATTTGACTTTTAAATTTCTAAAAGATAGTAGTTACTTTTTATTTCAACTTAAGAATGAAAATCCAACAAAATTTTGACAGATCATTAATGAAAGTAATATAGGACTTACAACCATTGTGAAAGTCAGTTCTCATAAGATCACATAGGTTAGTATGACAAGTTGCAACTTCTCTTTGACTATAAAAGCTTATATAGAAGAGAATGGAAGCTTGGACTACTTCCCAAGCTAATAAACTTAACATATGGCGTCAATTTTAGAAAAGTTTGGCAAATCATAAACAAGCTTTTCTTTTTTTTTTTTTTTTTTGCAATTTTTGAATTCTAGCTTAATAATAATGTCTTAACCTCCTTTGTCCAAAACCTGACTCATTAATGGAGGTAGAAAAGGTAGTACCATAAAGTTCATTTGCATTTAATAAGAAGCTTTTACCTCTTATAGGCATTATGATCAAGTGAGCCTTAAATGAATTAAGATAACACAAGAACTCCTATTGAATAGCAAGTAGTAGCCCCTTTTAAGCAATTATCCAACACTCAAAGGATTTTAGCTTATGTCAAGTACATAATGGATGTAGGTGAAAGACTTGTATAGTATTGATAAAAGAACATTGTGGTTTCTCATTTAATTCATGGTTGAATTTGTTAGGAGAGAAGTTGGTTTAGTTCCTTTCTCTATGACTTCCCATAAATTAAAGGCTCCAAAACATGCTTTCATCATAGTAGTCCACTACATATAGTTGTCCCTAGTGAATTTTAGTGGTGGTAGAGGAGAGAAATTTGTAAAAGCCATTTAAATTTGGTTTGCATTTGTGTTAGAAAAAAATCTTTAGTTTTCTCTCACTTACACATAAGTATTTCACTCACCTTTTACCTCTCTTCCTCTTTAGTAGGTCCTTGATGAACATTACTTTGATACCATAATATTGGTATAATAACAAGATTTCTTTTAAACTCTTGCAAGTCCTATAAGATCAAATTAGAGAAGTAGAACAAGAATGGGAAGATAGACTCAAAAACTTATTGGAAAATATTGCTTTACTTCCTCATTAACATATAATCTCGTTATATGAGATGTTTGTAACATTACAAATTCAAAATACATATTAAAACTCAAAGTTTGACAACTTTTTTAGAGGTTACAATAGTAAAACGAGCTTGATTGAACAAGTACCATTTCAATTAATCAAAATATTTCAAATTTAAACACAAAAGTACAAAATAAGCCTTTTATATGACTACACTTCTTTTCCAACATCTCTCATTAACCAACTTAATTGAAATTTAAGTCCTAAAAGGAAAACTTGAACAAAAACATTGCAATTTCAACTTGACAAGTCAAACATCAACACCAAGGTCTTGTTATTCATCTAGATTGAAAACTTACATATCAAAACTATTTGGTTACTGACAATCCTATTATTATTAAAGGATTTAGATGTAGGTGGTAGTTGTTGTTAAGACATAAAAAATTTAATATCATACTATTGATTATTCAATAATAGATAGTGTAAGTAAGGGTCAATTTCATAAAGAATGCAATCAATTCACTATTAATTAACTAAAAATTAAATACATTAACACAACTGGGGAAAAAGTTGAATTTTGATTTTGTAACAAATAAAACTAAAACAGCCATTAGCCACCTAAGATTATGCTCTCCAATATTCCTTATTATCTCACCATCCTTGAGATGCTCTCCTAGTCGCTTATATGAATCAATAAAAATGAAGTCCTCGTTTGTAAAAGCGATAAGCTAGGGAGGAGAATGGGTCAAACGCCACTCTAGAAAAGCCATGCTATCAGGGGTCATCTTATAGTTCTTCATATTCTCTTTTAAGGGTTGGTAGAACTTTTACTACATCTTCTTCTTACCCTTGACTACAAAGTAGCTGTAACAATCATCATTCTTGATAGGTGAGACCTTTAACGTCTTGATCAGAGCTCGGCTAATAGGACGCAACTCGAACCGTGCTGACAAAACAAGTGTCTCATAAAGTGTATATCATACTTGAAGAACTCTAGAAGGATTAGGGGTAAAGAAAAGCAAACACTAGCCTTTCGGAAGCCTCCTGTGAGATGACAGTGCAGCCTAGAGGAAACCTAAACACCCTCTCCTAATTGAAGGAAGACAATACTTCGTAACCCCTTCGAAGCATCCCCTGCACGGCCATTGCATCCTCACTGGAAATGTGCGGCTTAGAGTATTTAGGTCACTCCATAACAAGCTCAAAAGGCTACGCTAAATAAATCTACACAAGCTCCCTCAAGTTCCACTTGTTAAATAACCATCAAACTCTATTCACTTAAATCAACTTAATCACGTATAAATTGATAGATTTAGATCAATATCTACTAAAATTAAAAAATAATTCTCTGTCTCTCTACTTACTCAAAAACTTTGACGTTCTTATTGATTTAATGGTCTGAATGCCTAATATCAGAGTTTACTTCTAATCTCTAGCTGTGTGCGCTTCGTCACCGGGCCCCAGCATCAACTCAACTCAGACGAAGCCTAACACGCATGTGATCTTAAGGACCACGGGTTGACGATGGAGCCATTGAAGTGGTCAAACAATTTTAAATCAACTCATGAGGATGACTATGATGACCTGGAAACTACGTGTTGCCAAATTTTACCTAGACATGATCCGCTTCACAGCCCAAATGGGAATCATTCACGCTCACTCATTTATATCAAAATTGTCTTGAGATTTTTTCCCTTTAAAAAGAAGAAAAATTGTTGAGATTATTCTAACTCAGAATATCATATTCAAGAAAAACTTGGTCAAATGTTCCGTTTACCAAGAGAACAAAAAGAAATGATTTTCCCATGTACCAAAAGGGAAAAGGACTCTTAGCCGCCTCGCCAAGTCCATTAACCAATAAATAGTTTAGTTACCGACAAACCGACTTGCTTGTTGTGACCCTTTTGAGTTGCTATGGGGATGGGAACGATTTAGGGCTCCATCGGGTTGATGAGCATTTTGTTTTTATTTCTCGTTCCTTCCTTTCTTTTTTTTTTCTTTTGGGTAAGAGCAAAGGATATTGAGCTCTTGTTATTAATAAATATGGCCTAAGATTAAGAAATTAAAATTGAAAGTGTATCCGATTTGCGCGCGTCTCTAGAGTGGACTCTATATTTTCTAACAGAAGGGCAAAGGCTATTTCGCCCCCTTGACATACAATAATTTTGAATTGGGACACCAGTTGTTGACAATTAGTAACATACTGGAGAAAAAAGAAAACAAAAAGCCGAAATTCCTCAGAGAAAAAGAAACATAAGATCCAAATTAAAAATCAATAAATGTTATTTATAATTTAATCACAAGAAAATTAAAAAAAATAATTTTTTAAGACAGATTTAATCCATGTGTCATATTAAATCATTATAACAGTTAATTTTATATTTTTAATAATTTAATATGTAACTGTAGATAGTAATAATTTAACATATATATATATGTATATATAACTGAGCATCGATACATTTAAGCAAACATTTGAATTGAGGTGCCACGTCACGATGACAATCAATAGCAATAAAATAAAATAAGAAAGAAAAGTCACAGCTTGGAGCGTGTGGGTCCCCCGTTCCTCTTCCCCGTTCGCCGAAATGCCAGAAAAAAAAAGTTATCATCCAGCCTTCCAAGCTATCTATCCCCAACGCCCCAAAAACGCGTGAAGTCCACTCCCCCTGCAATTTCTTGGGAAATGCCTGTTTGGTCAAATGTCATTAGGAGGAACTACAAGCTATTACAAGGCTTTTTCCGTGTTGAGTTGATTTGGTAGAATTGTGGGTTGATTTGTGTTTCCTAGTTCTTTTGCTTAGAACAAGTCAGTCGTTTGTGTCCAATTATTCTGAATTTTCAAGGGTCTTAGATTACAAGTTCAAAGTCTTTTCCTGGGTTGGGGTTTTTGGGTTTCCCCCTTTTAAGCTTAATTGGTATTGTTGATTTCTTGTTTGGGACTGAAAAATAAAGAGTAGAGAAGAAATATAACAGAAAGAAACACCTTTGATAATTGATTATTGGTTATCGATCCATTTCCAACAAGTTTGTACAAAACAGATAGAATTAGTTGGAGAAAAGATTAGTATTTTGCGTAAAGTTTGAATCTTTTTTTTTTTTTTTCGGGTTATTGTTGTTGTTGTTGTTTTTTCTGCTGAAATGGAAGGGAAGGGACCAGGGAGGCTCAATCTATGGAAGCAATCCTCTTTAGCACCAGAGAGGCTCCAGGAGGATTTGGGACTGGAGCAGGATGAAATGGGGGATGTTGTTGAACCGGGGGTGCGGTTAATGTACTTGGCTAACGAAGGGAATTTAGATGGGATCGTGGAGCTCTTGGATTCGGATGTTGATGTCAATTTCCGTCATATTGATGGCCGTACTGCACTTCATATTGCTGCATGCCAGGGTCTGACGGACGTGGTTGCTCTACTACTTGATAAAGGCGCCGAAGTTGACCCCAAAGATCAGTGGGGAAGCACTGTAAGGACTGAGTATTCTTCTTTTTGTGCAGTGTGGATTATGTTGGTTTTAATTTTACAGTGATTGTGGGTACTGAAATTATTTGCGGGTTGTAAATGGTTATGTCTATTTATTTGCAATTGGTGGCATAGCTTTCATGGTTTAAGAGGAGCTTTTGTGTTGGTGGGGCCTTTTCTTGGCAGGGGAGGAGACAAGAGGGAGAGGTCAATTTTGAGAAAAGTGTCTACGCTGCTTGTGATAATAACCGTGCATTGTGCGATCCTTGTTTTGTCTTTCTTTTTTGGTCCTTCCTTCTTTGTTTGTCTCCTCCCCTGCCCCCTGGCCCCTCCAATCACCTGTTCTTTCTCTCTGTTGTTTGAAATTCAGAGTTTTGATTTTAGTATGATCTATTTTCTTACATTCCACTGTTACAGTTTTATTCATTTTCATTGTATTCTAATGTCCATTAAACAGCCTCTTGCAGATGCTATATATTATAAAAATCATGAAGTGATCAAACTTTTGGAGAAGCATGGTGCAAAGCCTTTGGTATGTGTCAAAAATTGGTTCCCTTTGTGCCTGCATTAATGTGCTTATGGCCTCTCCTTTTTCCTTCTTGCTGTGTATTTATTGTTTCATTAAATGTGATCTTCCACTTAGATGGCACCTATGCACGTCAAACATGCACGTGAAGTCCCAGAATATGAAATCAATCCAAATGAGCTTGACTTTAAAGACAGTGTGGAAATTACCAAGGTAAGCTTCTGTATGTTCTTTTAGTAGCTAAAAAGTGCGGGCATTTTTGTTTGTTTTAATTGTATAGTTTATGATCATCCTGGAATGATAATGTCTCAGGAAGACTGTTGCCAGTCTTTTCATATACAGTTTTAGTCGGGAACCATCAAGTTGCATTGGGATTACTTGAATAATTTCCTCAGTTGCTCTCATGCAATGGCCATTTGTGTCGATTTCTATTATGCTAAACCATTAAAAATAGATTTCCATTAGGATATGAATAAAGATCATAAAGGAGTAAGGTAATGAACACATTTTGTTGAAGCTAAGTTCATCTCTTGATTTCATGAAATGGTAAGTTGGCTTGTTTCAAAACATTTACCATAATTGTAATTGCAATTGATGTCCTATATATGTACACACATGTACCTTGTTTAGTCGATGCTTCTTTAATAATTGTATCTTTTCTATGTTCCATATCGAAGTGAAGCTGCTTTATCAAATATTTGAATCATATGTTTGCAGATATTTTTTGATTTTAAATTTGTTTAAATAGAAGATACTTGCTTTAATTAGTTAAAAGAAAAAAACCTTTCTTTAGGATTGACTTTGCATTTATTTGAGCCAATGATATGCTTGAAATGGTGACCTATTTGCTTTTTGATTTTACTGGTCTGTGAATGTCGGAAAGAACCACTTTTTTTTTTTTTTTGTTTTTCTTAATGATACTTAAAGATCTGAATTCATGTCAATGCCAATGATTCTGTTTGATTGCATCGATGACACTCAGAACCTATGAGGATGAACAAGCTGTCTGGTGTTTTTTCTTGTATGCTAGGCTTTCATGTTCCCTTTAGGCAATTATCACTTTGGATAGACAATGTAAATTGGCAATACTTGCATGCTTGGCATGAAGAATTTCTGTTGCACTGAATGAAGCAAGAGATTACTACAATATATGCAGATGACTGTTTGACAAAGAGTCAGGAGGTTAATTTTTGACTGGAGTGGCTCAGGGCTGTAATAAGTTTGGAAACCGAGGGCAATTTTGGTCTTGGACATGATGATGTTTCTCATCATCAAAGCTTGATATTCTTCATTCTTTGAGCAATCTCTTAGAGGGAAATAGGTCTCTGGTTTTTTTACATCATGATTTGTTGTGTTTGACAAAGAAATTTTAAAATTTCACCCTAGTAGATTAGTTTAACATTCCATGAAGCTGAAATTCAAAGGGATCACTTAGCAGATCAGGTTGAGTCATGCTATGATCTCGAATATCTTGATGCATTTATGCAGACAAACATTATACTTGAGTTAGCAGGAAGGAATAAAGATCAACAAGGAATGGCCAAGAAAAGGACTAAGAGATTAAGAGTCTTTCACAAAGATTTAGATTGGCATTGAGGGAAGTTTGGAAGTAGGAAAATGCATGACATTAGATGTTTTTGGTTCTCTGGACTGATGCTTTTATTTGTTTTCTTGCCTGTCTTGTTTTATATTTTTCCCACTTCATATAAAAGTCCAGTGTATATTTTGAGTTGTTTAATTCCCAAGTGGGATGCTTGAAATGGCAGGGGACCTTCTGTACTGCATCATGGCGTGGAATTCAAGTTGCTGTTAAAAAGCTTGGGGAGGAAGTTCTTTCTGATGAGGATAAAGTGTAATTTTTTCATAAAAAATTGTGTTATTTATAATTAATCATTTTTTCAGTTGCCATCTCAAAATAGATAGTTTCGTACAGGAGAGCATTTAGAGATGAGCTCGCATTGCTTCAGAGGATACGACATCCAAATGTTGTCCAATTTCTAGGTGCTGTTACACAAAGTAGTCCAATGATGATTGTGACCGAATATTTACCAAAGGTAATCTCTTCCATCTCTTAAGTCACTGATCTGGATTAAGATTATCAATCATATCTCTGGATTATTTGTTTTTGTGGGATGTTTGGGGTTTTCATTTGCCACTGATAGGTCCTTGTACATGATGCTTCCTGTTGGCAATTATTTGTATTTTCAGTGCTTTTAATGAGGTTTTGTTTATTTTATTTGTTCATTCTTCTGGTCTCAACTTGGCTAATCATGTATGTTTGACCATATTTGAAGGTGATGATCATAGCTATAATCCCCCAAATGTCTTCAGTGAAAGCTTTTTTTACTGTCTTTTTTCACATAGAAAGATGTCTAATATTGAAGATTTCTTTTTTCTTTCTTTCCCACTATCTTCTTCTTAATTGGACTCAAGTGATTAAACCTTTTATTTCCTGCATTGTCAAAGATTCATTCAATGAGCCTGCTCCTGTGCTAAAAAACAAAAAACCTCGTCACCCTGATTTCCTTTTGCATATTGTGCTTATGTCTATATGTCTTTTTTGTCTTTTTTATTCTAGTCCTGTTGACACACTCAAAGAGTTTGTAATATATACTTCAAAAATTTGGTGTGTAATATGTTTGGTTACTTAGTGCAGAGTGAGGAAAAATCTGTAAAATTATGACAGTCAATCTTTAGGCATTTTGTTGCCTTCATTCATATTATTAATACTGACAGAAAAGTTGGACATAACAATATTTTCTATAATTTAGCTAAAGCCTAAAGCTCAGGTAACTGAACTTCAGCTTTAAAAATGTTCACCTTGTATTGATGTTGCAGGGAGACCTTTATGACTTCTTGAAAAGAAAAGGAGCATTAAAGCCAGTAATAGCTGTGAGATTTGCACTTGATATTGCAAGGTCTGTTGTTAATTTATATGACCCAACACAAAACAGCATGTATTGTTTTATATTTTGGATTGGACTCTGTCATTGGCTGAGATGACTTCGTATAGGTTGCAATATCTGTTTTTGCTGTTTGATTGGATACTTAGGTGCATTTAAATTTCTATTCACTGACCTAAATGTATTTTTTGGTTCAAAATAAGAAAGGACCAATTGAACCTATGCTACAAAGGATGTAAAAATTTCAGATGAGGGTACTACAGGGGTCTAGTGTTTAATGGATGGATTCTAAGAAATGAAGCATTGGTTGCAGGTTGCACATATGGATGAAATTGTGATAATATCTATGCTTGTTTAATTATCATTTAGTTCCAAAACTGGCTTATGTTTATACAGGCATGTAAGTATGGGCTTAAAGATAAATCAAGGTGCAGAAATCATGGTGTTGAAGTTCCATTGGCAATAAAGCTTCTCCTTTTCAAATGTTGCTCTGTTATCTTTTTTTTTTTTTTCTTTATCTGTCCCCTTTGTGTTTTTATTGTGGGCCTTTGATGCCTTTGAAGATTGTATTTGTGTCTATACATTCACAGGATCTTGAGATGAGCACTACAGACTTTAGAGTTTCGTGTTGGCTTTTTTAGGACGGGGGGGTGGGGTTTGTAGGGGCAGATGTTATAGATGTTGATACATAGTCCAAACTTCTTTGGATCATTACAATAAAATTGATTTACTGCAAAACACAATCTGACATTAACCATCAGGACTGGATGAGCACTGTGATTGATCAGCAAAAGGTGTTATCTTTGTTGTTTGCTTGTTTCTCAGATGAACTTGAGAGATTGATAGGTCTGAATACTGTGCAGGGGAATGAGTTATTTGCATGAGAATAAACCAGCACCAATAATTCACCGTGATCTTGAGCCTTCGTAAGTTTTCTGCTTGAATTTGCCTTTTTTTTTTTTTTTTTGTTTTGGCTGTGTGTCTGAGCATATTGAGGCTAATGATATTAATAAGCTTTCTGTAAGAATTCATAGGCTTTGTCAATTTTCTGAAATTGTCAGCATCTTTTTATGTTGCTTGCGAGCAAGATAACAGAAATATATTGCGGGATGATTCTGGGCATCTGAAAGTTGCAGACTTTGGAGTTAGCAAATTGCTTACAGTTAAAGAAGATAGGCCCCTAACTTGCAAAGAAACTTCTTGTGAGCATGCTTGGCACCATGATTATTGTCCTTCAGTCAGTAGTAACCAATGGATAATCCAATGACAGCATGGATGTGTGACAGAACTTTTTATTTGTCCACAGGCCGGTACGTAGCACCGGAGGTTTTCACGATGGAAGAATATGATACCAAAGTGGATGTATTTTCCTTTGCTTTAATTCTGCAAGAGGTATGGTTTCTCATTCCTTCTGACCAAGAATAGTTATGCCATGGTATTTTATGGATTTGGCAACATCTGGATGGTTGTTTGCTCTTTTTTTTTTTGTGTTGTGGAAAGCAATGTGCATTTTTAAAGCATTTGGGGGCAGCATATATCTATCTTCTGTCTATGTATCTGGCTATCTATCTTTACATATGGATATATAGCCATATGTGCTTATATAGCCTGATTTATCAAATGATTTATGTATGTATGTACACTCCAGATGATCGAAGGCTGCCCACCATTTTCTGCAATGCAAGAACATGAAGCTCCTACGGCATATGCTGCAAGACAGCGGCCACCTTTCAGAGCTCCAGCAAAGCGATATTCACATGGACTTAGAGAGTATGATTCCCTCTTTTCTACGCCGAATTTGATTAAAATTAAGTCTTTGTTTTTTTCTCAATTGAAAATAAAAAAGTTGTGGATAATTAAAATTTTATTTTAAAATTTCAAGACTGTTTTAGACACTGCAAGGTACCTTTATCAGTAATGATGACCACTAAATCAGTCTGCCTAGACAACTGTAGTGATACAGGTCCTGGTCTCTTTTAATTCCACTATCCTGGGTTTGTCCCTCTATCTCACATGGTGGCTCGTATGGCATTCTAGGCCACAAAATATTTTGAGTAAAGTGGAGTTTGCAACTTTTAGACCCAGCACCTTTCTTCTAAACAATCAACCCAATCTTTAATTTATCCTAAGCCTTAGGATTTTGGTCTATGAGATCAAATTCTTCAATTCTTACTACTTCATCAGGTGCCTGGATTTCTAGTTAGGCATTGGAAAATTCAATTACTTACTAATACCTAGTGTTAAGGTCATTGGCTTTCAAGTTTCAATCTGTCCTAAAATATATTGATATTGAGAGAACTACAACATTGTTGGCACAGGTTGATTGAAGAGTGCTGGAATGATAAGCCAGCAAAGAGACCAACATTTAGGAAAGTAATAGTAAGACTGGAGTCCATTTATGCCAAACTTGTTCATAAGAAGCGTTGGAAGGTTCTCTCTCTCTCTCTCTCTCTCTCTCTGTCATGCTTTCAACGTATGCCAATATTCTTCTTTATTCAATAACTATCTTTTCCATATCTACAACATCCAAAACAACTAGAAGCACACTTATTCATGTTTGTCAAGATAATGGCAGCCTGACTGGCTTGGAATTTGCTGGTACGAGAAATACCACGTCTTTCGTGAACTGCATAAATTAGCTTTGGTTGATGATTTGCCATTTGCTTGTCTTGGGAGTTAAAAATTGTTGATTATCTTCTTGTGATTTATAAACATTAAAGCTCACTATTATCTTCTCTGGGCATTTTAACCTTTTCAGGTTCAACCATTGAAGTGCTTCCAGAATCTGGAGGCCATGGTGAAGAAAGATCTTAGTCTAAGTGGCCGCAGTCGTTCTTCACGTTCTACTAGCAATATGTGAAAATGCACAGACCTTAAGTTCTGTATATGGATTTTCTTGACCACTGCTTTCCTAAAGGTGTAATTCCAGGCAAATATTGAGTTCAAGTGCTTTGATAAGCTTCATGTCTCCTATGAATATATGTGCTGAGATTCTTAAGTTATTTATCTTCTTAACAATATTGTGGGTGTCAATGCATACATTACGCGTGTAATAAGAATCCTTATTTCCATGAATCGTATTTAGCTGGGATGTTGCTGCTGTGTAGATGATTTTAAGTTATGCACTTAAGGACTGGATATATGAAGCGATGGGAGCTGAGGATTGCATGGTCTATTATGTTGATGTTTTGTCCATAAACTGCCCATTTGGGTGGTAGTTACATTATTATTGTTATTCCTAAATTCAAGGAATTGGCCAGAGATTTGTGCACATGGTGGACAACATACCATCAATTAATAATCTTAGATGCTCAAAGAGGATTATGGGCGACAGTCTTGTCATATTTCAGGGTAGTGTAAATGTGCCCGTGGTGATATGCAGGAAAACATTTACTCTATAACTAGCTCTCATATTTTAAAAAAAGTGTAGATGCCTTACGTGTTTTTATAATTAATTAATTGCTGAATATGTTTATATTTGGAAAAAAAAATCAAGATCACTATAATAAAACATTATTAAATTTTTATTTCATTATTTAAGTGTATTTTAATTTATATAAAAATTTAACAATTTTAAAAAAAAAAAAGATTGATTATAAACTTAATAAATTTATACTATAATATATAAATTTATTCATCAAAATTATTATAAAAAAAGAGTAATTTTTATATTAATTTAATAATTTGTTAACATATATTAATATAAGTAACAAGTCAATATAAATAAAAATTTAATGGATATAATTTTAATAATAAAAATAAATATATTAAAATAATTAATATATTTTTTTATATTCTTATTGATAATAAATTTAGGTTTGTATTGTTAATAAATCTAATTAGTTTCTTTTTCTCTTTAAGATATAGCGTATGATTTTAGTGCATGCATATCAATTTATTAATTTTTATATGTTATTTTAATTTAAATAATTACTTTATATTACTTTCACATAAAAATTAGTATAATTAGAAAATATTTATTTTAAAAGAAATTAAATAATTATTATTTACTATTATAATGTAAAAATCATCTCTATTTTTTTTTAATTTTTTGTCTCTTATACTTTATTAACTTTAGTTTAAAATATATAATTTGGGACATTCTCTTTAATTCAAGTATAAGAGTAAGTGAGTGTATCAATACTTTTTTTTTGTAAGAAATAAGTGTTTGAACAACTTTATAATATTTGTTTCAAAAAGAATATTAATATAAAAAGTATCACTATTAATAATAAGAAAATGGTAAGTGATATTTTGATATGCATAATTTATAAAATATGTGATTTAAAGTTTTGAAATTTATTTTTCTCTTTTTTGATTTAAGTAAAAGTATCCTAATAAAATATTTCAATATTTTCATATAACTTTGATTACAAAAGTATCTCTTCCATTATTCATATAAAGTCTAATTAATTTTTTTAATATAAAATCTTAGTCTACAAATAACATGCAAAAAATATTATTTTTCCTTATAAATTATTAAAAATTTTAAAACTAACTAACATAGCATTGATAATTTTTTTTTTTAATTTTGCCTTTTTCTCCCTATTATCCCATTTGATTCTGATGAATAAGGAGATATAACTTTATGAATAATGGTAAGTGATATTTTGATATGCATAATTTATAAAATATGTGATTTAAAGTTTTGAAATCTATTTTCCTCTTTTTTGATTTAGGTAAAAGTATCCTAATAAGACATTTTAATATTTTCATATAACTTTGATTATAAGAGTATCTCTTCCATAATTCATATAAAGTTTAGTTAGTTTTTTTTAATATAAAATCTTAATTTACAAATAACATGCAAAAAAATTATTTCTCCTTATAAATTATTAAAAACTTTAGAACTAACATAATATTAATAATTTTTTTTTAATTTTTTTTTTCTCCTTATTACCCCATTTGATTCTGATAAGTAATAAGATATAACTCTATAAATAATGCCTTATTTTCATAAAAATCAAACAATAGTTATAAAGTATACTTTATAAATATCACATACTTTAACATTGTTTGACCTAAATATCTTAATCTTCTTTTCTAATTGTTTTTCTACTTCAATTTTATACTTAACAAATATCACATACTTTAACATTGTTTCTATACAAAAAAATTCTAATATGTCTCAAATAATCATATAAAAAAATCATATAAAATTGTTTGTCACTTCTAATTATAACATTCTTCAAATCTCTAAAATCATAATAAACTAAAGTAAGTAATTCAATTCTTACTAAATTGATTTATAGCTCTTTTTGGCTAATTTTGCTTCCATACAAGTTTTATACTCACCCATATTATCACATAAATTTTTCATCAAACCAAACTATTTTTGCTTTTAAATATAAAGATCACTTATATGTTTTAATATAATATGCTGTAAATTATAAAAATCAACAATGTAAATGAAAGAAATATATGCATTTTATTATTAATAATACCAAGAACATTCATCATGAAAAATCCCTACTTATAGTAATCATTCTTACAAGTACATCATTTTTAAGTATGACAAATTTTATACTTACTCATATCATCACATAAATTTTTGATCGGACCAAACTATTTTTACTTTTAAATATAAATATCACTCATATGTTCTAACCTAGTATACTGTAAATCATAAAAGCCAATAATATAAATAAAAAAAATATATATGCATTCTATTATTAATAACACAAAGAACATTCAATATGAAAAATCTCTAGTTACATTAATCATTCCCATAAATACATCATTTTTAGGTAATCTTCTTTTCTAATTGTTTTTCTACTTCAATTTTATACTTGACAAATATATCACATACTTTAACATTGTTTCTATGCAACAAAATTCTAGTATGCTTTGAATAATTATCTAAAAAAATCACATAAAATTGTTTGTTACCTCTAGTTATAATACTCTTCAAATCTCTAAAATCATAATGGACCAAACTTAATAATTCAATTCTTGTTAAATTGATTTGTAGCTCTTTTTGGTTAATTTTGCTTCCATAAAAGTCTTATACTTACCCATGTCATCACATAAATTTTTTGTTAGACCAAACCATTTAGATTACTCATATGTTCTAATCTAGTATGTTGTAAATCATAAAAGTCCACAATATAAATAAAAGAATATATGCATTCTATTATTAATAACACCAAGAACACTCAATATAAAAAATCCCTTGTTACAATAATCATTTCCACAAATACATTATTTTTAGGTATGAAAAATTTGTCATACACAAAAAAGATCTTTACTCTAACCTTTTCCAATAAGAATATAAAACTAAATTAATACAAATATCTAGGACATGAAACACATCATGTAAGGACAACACTTTTCTTGAAGTAAGTTTGACAAGGATTTTGCCCTCACCTAAAATAGGTGTTATTCTTAAATCTTTTATGAATACATTTTCTTTTCTTTCTCCTACTAGTATGTAGGAGGTATATGCACTCTTTTCCATAAAAATGTGTCTTGTAGTACTAGAATCTATTATTTACTCTTTTGAGTTGGTGACAATATTGAATTAAGAAATAAAAGCAACCATAACATCTTCTTTTACCAAATTAGCCTTTAGTTTGGCAGGTATGTCATTTCTTTTCCTATACCTACACTAAGAGATGTGATGTCTAAGTTTTTCACACACATAGCAAAAGCCTATTTTTTTGAATGTTGGATTATTGGTTTTAGGCTTATCATACCTTTAAGACTTGTTATCATATTGCTTCCCGTTGTGATAGTGATGATAATTGCAATTTTCTCCTTTACTCACCTTTCTTGTATCTCACAACATTTGCCTTCAATGTCATCTCTTATTCCTTTGCTTCTTTCAATCAAGTTATGTTCTTGCCCTCAATTAAGATATGCATAATAACATCTTTCATTAACATATGCTTCTTCTTATGTTTAAGCTATTGTTCATAGTCATTTGAAGATTGTAAAAACTTTTCAATAAGAAAACCTACCATATGCTACTTTAGTAACTCAATATTCTCATTTTTTAAGTTGTCCAATAACTTATGATATTCATTGATCTAATCCAAGGCACTCTTTCCATCCATCACATGAAAATGCAAATGGTTAGAAATAACAAATTTTTGAGTACCAGCATTCTTGACCATATTCTTTTTATTCATCTTTTCTCATATTTCTTTGGCTTACTTCGAAACACAATAAATATCTAAGAGGTCATTGAAAAGTGTATTGAAAATAATATGATGACAAACTTTATTAGCTTATTCTCAACCAAAAAGTGTTTTGTTATAATGCTTAGAATCAAATTTTGGTTTCGATTCAACAAGGGAAAAAGTCATTCCAAAAACATTTAGAATACAAAAAAGCAAGTTTTTATTGATGTTTAAAGTACAAACCAATAAAAGTTTTAATTTTAAAAGTGTCTAACAAGAACTTGGAAACAAAAGAAACTACTGAATCAAAGAAGAAATAGGAACAAGTTAATTAGTAGCATAAAATGTTTGATTAGTAGTTGCATCCATAAAAGTAAAACATGAGAAACTATCTTTAAGATTATTAGAGAATATAAAAGAAAAAAGAATATAGATGTAAAGGAAATTAAATTAAATAGAAATGGCATAAAATCTAAGACATACTTAGTATCATCCTTAAGGATAGTTTTCACTCTTATAGCCAATATCCTAGTACAACAGATTATAGTAACTATCATTCTAAGATATAACAGACCTTCTTACTTACATATAATTTAAATAGTAAAATAACAAAAATAATATTAATCTAATAATCTTTAGTAATGAAAAGGATAGAGAAAGAAAGAATGCTTTTTCAAGTGTCTATTGATGGAAAAGAATATGTTTTTTATATTGCTTCTAGTTTAATTTTTTATAAAGATGCATATTAAGGATGAAGATAATAGTTGATAGTTTTATTGTTGTAACTGCTAGATTTCTAACAATAAAAAATGGCTTGTCAAAAATGGCTAGTTTAATAAATACAATCCAAAAAATCATAAAAGTTTAGGTTTAAGGTGGACTAGTCCACTACATGGAGTTGTATCAAACTTCCTATATTAGGTTTAAGTTTAAGTCATTCTCTTATACATGAGGCTTTTATTAGGTCATTTTTAGTTTGTAAAGTGTAAAGTAAATGTTATTTTCTAAACAAATATGTCATAAATGCCTCTCATTTCACAAATGAGTTTCAAGTTTTTTTAAATATACTTTTTTTTTAACACTATCAAAATACAAGGACCACAAGGCCCTTCTTCTCTTCTCTTTTTATCTTTTATATTTTTTCTTTTTTTTTTCTTTATATTAATGGATTTCAACTCTCAACAATCAATTATCTTTTCAATTTTCATATTAATCTTATCAAAAAACTTAAACTTTCTATCATAAGCTATATATTTTTAAATTGGCCAAAAGAGAAGAATTTTTGAAAATAATTTTTACCATTTTATATGCTAATTGACTAACCCAAAAAAGTAGTTTCATTATGAACCCAATTTTGATATGGAGAGTTGCTATAAGGAGGGAGAAATTAAGGTTAACACTAGCTTTAAAACAAAGGATTACATGAAATAAAAAACTCTAACTAATAATTGCACTTTTGTAATAACTATGTTTAAATGAACATGTTCATGAGATATTGGTTGGAATTGTGTTTTGAATTGGTCAAAATATTTTTTTTTTTTCTATTTAGAGCATAGTAATTTTGACAAAATATTGTATATGTGCCCAAATATAAAAGAAAAAAAATTAAGAAAGTATGCAATGTTTTAAATTTTATTGGTCAATATTATATAATGACACTTATATTTTATTTTTTAGTGAGTTTAGCATGAGACTTGTAAGCAAAATTTTGTAGCTTTTAAAGAGCGCATTGCGTGATTTTTGAGAATTCTGTAAAAAGAGTTGGTATTAATTTGTGAGCCTTTTGTATGACACTATAATACTTACGAGGAGTATGTGTCAATTCAAATGTATTAAACTTTGAGTTGAGTAGCACTATAATATCTCTTGGTTGTTTGATAATAATATTCCTAGGTAATGTTCACCCATTGATATAGATTAAAAGCTGAACCATGTAAATTTGCGTCTTAATTTGTTATTTTCTTTTTTTATTTTTTTATTTTGTTGTCTTATATTTTCATACTTATGGGTCACATATCCTAACAAGAGCTATTAGTGCATAATAAGTGGTATTAGAATTTTGGCTTTATTGGTTTTTATAGATCTAAATATAGTGACAATAAAATTTGATGATATTGAGAACTTTGATCTTGGTAAAACAACTTTGGAATAATGAAGAATATTAGAGTTTTTGCATAAAACTATTTCTCTCATTAATAGACTACACTTGAAGCATTATATGTTTCATAAGGCAGGAAGCACACCAATCAAGTTTTATTCCTATAACTTCAATTTTATTATTATGAATCTCAAATTTATGGATTTTGAGATCAAACACAAAAATAAATTCTTAAGGTTTTTATATTCCTTATCTCTTATCTTTTTGAGTAGTTATGTCATTAACGAGTTACGAGTTTATAACTTAAGATAAGGTTCTAAAAGTCATTAAAAGCGCTACTATTATAGATGGAGTTTATGTTATTTCTTTTTCTTTGTTTATAAGTTATGATTATAGACCAATGGTAGGATTCAAGCACGTTTTAAACTCCATTGGATTTGGTAACAATTAAAAGATACCTAAAGGTTTTGGAGAAAAAATTTGGAGGAAACTTTATTTTATTGTTATCTCACATAATTCAAACCAAAGTGAAAACTGTTGGGATTGTCTTTAATTGTTCAAAATATTTTTTCCCATTTAAGGTATAATAATCTTGATAGAACATTGTATATATGCCCACATAGAAAAAAAAACAATATGCAATTTTTTAGATTGAGTTGGCCAATACTATATAACCACACTTTTTTTTTCTTTCTTTCAATGAGTCTAAGATGAGACTTGTAAGTTTTTGGTTCATCTTTTAGAGGGTGTGTTATATGTGAGATTTGTGAAATCTTTTCACTGCTTGGTAATAAAACTCCCAAAATGTCTTCACCCATCCCATAGAATAAAAGTCATACCATATAAATTTGTCTCTCAATTTATTATTTTCATTTTGTACTTCTCTATTTATCTTGTATTTTGTGCCTGTGGATAACATATGCTGATAATAAGAATGTCCCCTTTCAACAAAATAATTCAGTATTCTTGATTATCCAAGTCAGTGATGACCATCAAAACATTCTCTAATTATTGCTATAAATTATGTGATTAGTGGATCAGTGACACCAAACTTGCAGTTACAGGATTACGGTCTCAGATTCACAACAATGGAGTATACAAGCCCCCACAACAGGTTCTCAACAGAATGTGTGGCAACTTCATTAATGGTGAAAGTGCAGGGCCACCCACATGGTAGCGGCCAATTGAAGATTACGAGCTAGTATTTGTACGCTGGTCCAGGCTGCCAGGCATAGGCTGGCATGATAGGAAGATAACTGTACGATAAAGTTGCTTGGATTTGCTGCGGGACCACCTTAACATTTATCCATTTCGGGCACAGCAAGACAAAGATCTTGGGAACTCGGGATACTATTTTCTTGACTAGAAATTCGCCCCAGTTAGCCTTTGGCAACCATCTGATTCACCGGCGACCAGAATTGGTTGCTTCTGGGCTCTAAATTGGTCGTATCTAGTTCTACGGTCGGCCATAGACACTTTCCTTCTTTCTTTAGTCTTTAATTTTTCATTTTTTTAATTTTTATAATTGCATGATTTCATTCCAAAGACCAAAGCATAAGACAGATACTCAAACATTATCCGAAAAGAAAGTGTACATAAGTTCCACACAAACGACTGCGACCCCCCTTCAATCCAAACCCAACAGTTTAACACAGGACAAGAAACCAAAAAAAATTAAATAAAAAAAGAATAATCAACAAAATCATCCCATCCACAGTCTCTCTTGGCCTATGTACAAACACATTTTCATTCTTTAAGGTTACTAATGTCATTGAAAATTGCCGTATAATACCAATAGATTTGTCGTTTGGTTGATTCACCCGTGTGATGGTAAACTGGGTTAGGAGCGATGACAGTAAACCGAGTAGTAGAGTTGTGGAAAATCTGTTTCCTCCATATATTGGAAACAGAACAACATGTTACTCTAGGAACATGGAAAATTTGACTTATGGTCTGGATGATTTAAACTTTTATATTCACAAGTTCTAGCAAATGAAGTGCAATCAAGTGATATTGCATGGTAATGTTTTGGGAACATGGTTGATTTTGACAAAGCTGATAGTTAATAATTAACAATCAGTGATTAACAGTTTATATAATATGGGATTTTAAAAATTTAAATAATTATTGAATAAAAAATTAAAAAAAATTTAAAATTAATCACTTTAATTATTTTAATTGAAGTGAAATTATTAAAATTAATATTTATATAATTATATGAAAATATTAATAAATAAAATATAAATATATATAAAATAATTATATTATATATATTAAATTATAAAATTTGAACAATTTAATTATGTGTGTATATGTTTGTTTGTTTGTAATTTATTTATAATAATATTAAAAAATTAATTAATATGATATATTTATAATTATAAATAATTTAAATTATATATATCTCTTGTTATTTTAAAAAAATTATGAAAAAATATAATTTTTATTTTTAAAAAATAAAATTATATTATTATTTTTGATTTAATGATAAAAAATTTTTAGTTATATTTTATATAACTTAAGTTTTGAGATTTGTTATCTTTTTAATTTTTTTTTTAATATTTTGAAATGTAATTTAATAAAAGAAAATATAATTAATTCATAAATTAACAATTTAATTTATTGATTCATCGGTTTAATTAATAATTTTTAAAATAAATTACACTAAATTCATATCTAATTTTTTATTTTACTAATTTGATGACGAATGAATTTCATTTTGGAAACGCCAATATATTATTGGCTGGGTAACAGTGAAAAGTTGATGCCTTTGATAACCGACAAACTTGACCGTTTGGTAAAAGTTATTATATTTGTTGAATGACAATGTTTATATATCAAGGCACCAACAAAACCGAACAACCTTATCATTCTTGTCTGGTTTATTTGAGGAAATAATCATGACAATAAATTATTTATTTGTGGCCGACAGCATGATTCGAAGCTCTAGGAGCAATTAAACAAAATTAACTTACATAAATATCGCGTGGATAATATCTTGCGTGCAATAACATAAGACTAGAAAGTAATTTCGAGTTGAAGGAAGAAAAGTAAGAGGAAGTACAAAAAGAGAGGAATTAAAATTAAAGTTACATGAATCAACGAGACGAATAACATAAGACTAAAATGTAATAAGCCAAGCTCAAGTAAAGCATGTTGTTATTAAGTTGAGCTTTCGAACCTTTAATGAAAAAATTGATTATTTTTATAATATTATCGGAATGATTGAAAATATAAAAATTTATTATTATAAATAAATTAAAATATTTAATTTAATAGAATTAATTAATTAAAAAATATATATTTTGTTAAAATATATAAACTTAAATATATATAATATATAGTTTTAAAAATGAGTCTAATAGAAATTACTTTTATGGTACAAATAAATAAGTTTTTTTTTTTTTTTTCGAAATAACCATATAAATAAACTTTTAAACTACTTATTTACAAAATTAAATGAGTCGAGTCTATTCTTATTCAAGTTTAAACTTAGTTTGGGTATCACTCATTTAAGTAAATGAATGAGCTTAGTGAATTCTCATTGCACATACTACTAAACTTTTAATGAATATATTGACTTATTTGCAATAATAGTTCTCCTTGATGTTGTGATATGTGAAGTCAATTGTTGTAATATGTGAGAGACACCCAAAATTGAAAATTTTATCCATTTCTTGTTCTTCCACTTTGAAGTTGGGAAGTATCATAGGGCAACTTTGTACAGTGTATTAAATCTACTAATCAGCCAGTCAAACAAGTTATCCATATTCAGTTTAAAGGATTCGTAAGTGATTATGTCTTATTTGTTACCTCAATTCATAGTGTTTTTGGAATAATATTCACTTTTTCCAACTAGATACATTAAAGCTAACTAGCTTATTCTCCCGTGTGAAGCACATAAATATTGGAGATATTTATAGTGTTTTGAAATTTTAAGTGTATTAAAATATATTAAAATGTAATACAAATATTGCAATAAAAATTTATAAAATGTTATATGATCTCCAAATTAAAATTTCCTAATTAATAATACTAGAATATTTTTAACTAATATTTCTATTAATAACTTAACATAATGTGATCTGAGCAATGAGAAGCAATTCTATACAATATTATACTATTAAGAACTATAATATCAAGTTTAATTTGGATATTGATGTGTATAAATATATATATATATATATATATATAATCATCTTTCTTCGTAACACATACAAAGAGAGAAATTAATTATTAGATTAAGACAAACACTTCAAGTGCATCAATGGTTTCAATTTTTATAAATTTAAATATATTATTAATAATATTATTTATATAAATATATTTAATTTTAAAATTTAAAAAATTAATATTTTATATTAAAATTCTTATTAGAAAATTTAATAAGTAGTAGTAGAACATATATTTTGAAAATGAATATTTTCTGTTTAATGATAAAGTACACATATATATATATATATACTTGATTTATGATTGTTTAATAATCAAAAGTAAGACTTTATGTGGTTATGGCTTTAAGGAATTATGTATTGCTTATTATGTGTTTATGGTTGTTTAGTTTTTATGATATTTATAAAAAAAAAAAAAAAAGGAAAAACTAAAATATGTGGTCATGAGTTGCAAACTTGTTATAGGAAAGCAGTCATTAAGCTTAACAATAGTATCATTGTTTTGGATATATATAATGCTTAAATAATGAAATAATGAAAGAATGATCGCATAAAAAAAGTAGCAGTGGCCATATGCCTTGAAGTAATTTTGCAACCAATAAATTAAAGCCATAATAGTATAGTTAATATGGTTTAGATTTTAGGGAAAAAAAAAAAAAGATTGTTGGATTCAGATCTTGATGTGTGACAACCAATGAAAGTTTATAAACTAGGGAATTTGAAATTCTTTATTTGTTGAAGGAGTTGGTAAAATCAACTCCTTTATTGTATAAATAAATAAATGATCATTATATTTTGGTCATTAGTCATGAAGTAAGAGTTATTATGCACTAATATTATTTATAGGCTCATGCATAAGGACCTATGGAACTAAATGTTGTGATTTTTGATAATAAATATTATGTTATTTTTTTATATGCAAGTATTATAATTATAGTTTATTAATCATCAAAGTAATCAAACTAGTATATTTAATACCATACATATATTATGATTATAATTTGATTGTCACCAAAATGACCAAACTAAAATATTTCAACAAACATGTTTGCATCATTGTCTTAGTTTGTTAGTTACCAAGGTGGTCAAACTAATATGCCTAACTATAAATATAAATAAGTCATTTATCCATGATTTTAGTGAAATACCTATGAATGAAAAATAATTGGATAACTTGATATTATTAAACATTGAAACCTTAGGATTTATCTAAAAATAAATTATTATTTTTTGATTAGTAACATAATTGAGTTAAATTAACATTTTAGTTAAATATATTTGTTTATTCAAAAATATCAAGTATATTTTTGTTGAAAATGTTTAATTTATTATCAAAGTTAATAATATTACTTATAATAATATATTGTAAGATTTCTTAAAAGAGAATTATAATATAATTTGACAATTTTTTTCCCAACTTATGATTAATTATAGGTATTTAAGATTATATAACTATTATAATTTACTCACATATTTAAATTATTATTTCATTTAAGCATTGATCTTCTTAAAATGACATGAATAAGTTAATGTTTATTTTTTTTATTATAAATGTTGACTTGTAACAATAATGAGTAAACTCATCGCTAGTACAAATTCAAGTAGTGAGGAATAAAAGTTATATCATAAATATAAGAATTAAATAATAAGTTGAATTTTATATTTATAAAAGTGATTGAGATTAATAATATTAAGAAAATTATTTCACAAATAAAAAGTGCAAAAAAGTATTTGCAATTTGTGAAAAGATAATTTTATTTCATAGATAAGTCACTTATTAGTACTCTTATAACAAAACTCATGAATTTAAAGTTTACTAACTGGCAAACTATGCTAAAAGCATATTATTAAGATGAGTAGTTTTGTAGTAAAACTTAAAACCATAAGGATTAATGGTGAAAAACACCTTTTTGGTGTAGTTCTTTTTGAGCTTACTACCTTTTAAGTATGGACTATTTCAACTTCATTATAACACTATAAAGGAAAAGTGAAATATTAATAAGTACATTTTAAAGGAAATGAGATAGAAAAATTAAGTGAGTTATTTCATTAACTTCATAAGCAAGAAAGTTAGGAATGAAATTAATGTGAAAGTTAATTAAGTTAAGAAAAAAAAAACTATTTATGCTTCTTAAGCTAAAAAGAGGAAATAAAAAGGTGATAAGTGTTACTTTTATATGTATAAAAAAAGGTTAAACACTATAAAAAGATTATCTAAAATGCAAGGTTTAGTTTAAAAAATAAAGGTAAATTAAATACCTTAATATAGTTTGAATTAAATTTAATTAATATTCCTTATAATATAAGGTGGTTTGATTCTAATACTACTATTCATGCTTTCATAATAATACAATGATTTATTATGATTCAATTGTTTCAATTGATAAAAGAATACAAATATTTTTTTCTTAGTATATTCTTATTAATACTTTATGTCAATTAAAACATGATAAAGTTTAAAGAATTCTTCCATATTATGCATCATTGTATTAGAATTAAGTGTACCCAATAATGCTTACTGTTGGCATAAATATTTGAATTATATATCAAAAGAAAAATTAATGAACTTAGTTAATAATAAAATTCTTTTGAATATAAATTTTATTGATCTCATAACGTATTTGAATTATATTAAGTGTAAACAAACCAAATAAAATATGGAAGAAATTATAGTAAGCATCTAGCTTCTTAAAATTATACACATTAACATTTACAAACCTTTTGACTATTTAGTCTTAATGAAAAATTGTATTTCATCACTTTTATAGATTTTATTGCTATAGCCTTGATGTTATAATTATGTCTATTTGCTTTGTTAAAATCTCAATTATTGGGTACCATTAAGATATATATGATGAAGGGTATAAGAAATTAGATAAAATGTGAAAATTATAAAATTTTGTAATATTGATGAATAGTATAAAAAATATAATATTTTAGGATGGTGTTTAGGTCCACTTGTGAAATTTCTCAAAATTCACAATATATATGTATAGTAAACTATGCCAAACACACATTAACAAAAGGTATGACAAAAAGGTATAATTAAATATTAACAAATATGGTTAGAAGTATAATGAGTAATTCCTTTTTACTCAAATTTTTTTGGATATATGTATTCAAAACTATAAACTATTTATTAAATAAGATTCCTAATAAGACAATTCAAAGTGTTTCTATTGAATTACATATATGAAGAAAACTAAATTTAAGACACTTGAATGTTTATGGTTGTCCAATGGAATCAAAAATCCATATGAAAAATAATTAGACTCTTAAACAATCAATGATTACATTATTTATTGATTATCTAAAAAATTTTAAAGGGTATATAATCATAGTTCAAGAATTTTAAAAACTAATAATAGAAGATTCATTGAAAATGTTAAAATTAGTAGGAGTAACAAATGTCACAATATGAATATAAAAGAAATTAGAGCAAATAATTTTTTATCCATAATAGTTTATTTGTTTATCTTAATAATGATTATTGTTTCAAGAATTGAAAGACATTTGGATTAAGAGGCATTCCTTAAATGAACTAATTCATGACTAACTAATGTAAATAAACCATAAGAAGTAGTATTAATAAGATCTTAAAAAAAAAAAACAAGAGATTAACTATTTTGAATAATTATGTGACTTATTTAGAAGAATCAAATTTTAATATTATAATTAATAAAAATCCAAATTTGTTTTTACAATCATAAAAGTATTGAATCTAGTTATAATATTTGTAGATTAGTATAATTTTGAATTACACTAGATAGACATGAAAAATGTTTTTTTTAATAGAATTTTTGAAAAGAAAATTTACATGGATCAACCTAAATTTTTTTTTTTTCCATAAAAGGTAAGGATGGAATAGAGTATAGACTAATAAAGTTAATATATGGAATAAAACAAATTCTCTTTCAATAACATATTAAATTAAACAATATTATGACATCTTTTAGATTAAAGAAAGAGCACTATTAATCGATGTTATCTATCAAAAAATTAGTAGTAGTAAGTTTATTTTCTAATCTTGTATAGTGTTTGCTGCTAATGTTTTAAATATATTGCATAAAATAAAAAATTTTATCTTAAAGAATTTTAAAATGAAAGATTTAAGAGAGATATATTATATAATAGATCACAATGAATAAGGATTATTGTAGAATAACTATACCAAAAAAATTCTAGAGAAAATTAATATAAGTTTTCAACTATTATCATACAAAAAGATGATAAATTTAATTTCATGCAATGTTTTAAGAATAATGTGGAATATAAGGAAATAAAATCAATTCTATATGTTTTTATTGTTGATAGCTTAATGTATATGTAAATCTCATTAGATCAAATATCAGTTTTGTGGTTAAAATGTTAAATGAGTGTAAAAGTAATCTTATAATGGATCATTAGAGAGTTACAAAGAAAGTGTTGAGACACTTGAAAGAATAAATAATTATATGTTTATATACTAATAATCTAACAACTTATATGTAAATGGATATTCAAATTCAAAATTTGTTGGATGCATTGATAGTAGAAAATCTACTTTTAGTTATCTATTTTTATCAAGAAAAGTAACAATTTTATGGAATAATGAAAAATTTTTTTTCATTACTTTATCTAGTATAAAAGTAAATTTTGTAACATAATTTAAAGTTATAATTCATATATTATAATTGTGAAACTTTATTGTAGAACTTAAAGTTGTCAACATCATTAATAAGGCATTGAAAATTTATTTAATAATTCCACAGCAATATTCTTTTTCAAGAAAGACAAATACTTGATGGGTACCAAATTTAATAAGAATTGAAATATTTTATTATTAAGGAAAAGATTAAGAAACAAAAAGTATCTATAAAGTACTAATTAATCTCATGATAGTATAAAAATTTACAATCAACATTATGTAGAGAACATATTCTCAAAATGAATCTTTGTTATACTAATGATAATTGATAATACATGATTGAATGACACTCTAAGTGCATTGATGTATTTCTAACATACATTATTCATCTCCTATGATCTCATTATTACATGCATATTACTATTTTAAAATTAATAGAAGAATCTCTTTGAGACATTATTATGAATCATTATAAAATAGTAGATTGAGTCTTATATAGTAGATTACTAGTATTGTAGTATATGAAACAAAGTATTTTTAATAAATATGGTATAATTGTCGTAACTTATATTAAATAATTTATCATACTATGATATTATGATGGAGTTATAAGAGATTACTATAGTTATTTGTGCATAATAAAAATGTAATAAAATTTAATTGGGACAAATGGAAGAATGTTAGAATTTTTTTCATTAATAATGCTAGAATATTCATAAATAATATTTTTATTAAGAACTTAACATAATGTGGCCTAATTAATAAGAACAATTTTGTATATTATTATACTATTAAAGACTATAATCTTGAATTTAATCTGAAAATTAATGAATATATCTAATTTAAGTCATACAATTATATACATATACATAATTGGTACTCTTTCTTGCTTATACATATGAAAACTCTATGTAAATATATGTAATTATAATAAAACGTCTGAAGAGAAAAATCACTTATTGGGCTAAAGTGAATTCTCCAAACATAAAAATAGTTTTAGTTTTTATTATGTTATTTATGATATTATTTATATAAATATATTCAATTTTAAAATTTAAAAGATTAACATTTTATATTAATATTCTTATTTAGAAATCTAACACTCAAAAATATATACTCATTAATTAATATATATTTATCAATATATTCAATTCAAATCTAAAATTGTTTAATATTAGCACAATAGTTATTAAAAAAAAAAAAAAAAGTAAACATCGAGGAGCAACACTATTAATAAAAAAAATAAATCTTTATAAAATAAAAATATGCAGTGATATATTATTCCTAACATTATAGGCTTTAATATTCTTAACAAAGGGATTAAAAAATAGATATCCCTACCTATGTGAATCGAAGAAGAAAAGATTCTATCAAACATCAATTATTTGCTAAAGCTCATTAATATGGAAATAAAATAGAAAACCTTATACAATATGGAAGTGGTTTAGGATAAAACGAAGAAATGAAGGTAATTAAAAAGTTCATTTATCATTTGTAAGAGCAAAAACCGCACATTAAATAGATGATGAGTGGAATGGAAGAAAATTAAGAAAGAGAAAAATGGTTGAGTTTCGATTGAAGAAAAGATTCAAAAGGGCTTAAATGGGAAGAGAAGTATGCTACTAAACACTCTTATGTTATATCATTATTTAATGAATAATTGTAATTAATGATAAAAATTAGAAACATAGATATAAGAATTTATGAAAATTGAGATAATTATTCTCGTTATTTAGTTTATATTGCAATGAGTCATTTAATGAACAAAAGGAAAAAAAAAAAAAAAAGTATCTAACAAATACAGTAGTACAAAATAAGCCTTAAAGTATTGACTAAGCAGATGGATTATTAAAAATAAGGGGCCTCTCAGCTTTTGCACAAGTATCATTTTTGTGACTCAAATCATTGATCATTAAATAATAATGGAGTAAATCGCAAATAAGCACATGGGTTATAGCTTTAAGAAAAGACTGAGCACGAGAGGGGATCACCAACTTTACACTTTTAATTCCTTCTTTTCCCCCTCAAAACCTAGATATAATTTTGCGTTAAATTCATGCACGTAATTTAACTAATTATTAATTTATTATGTTGTTTGTAATTTAGCTGACTCTGGAATAGACATTATGATGATTGAGAGCAGAAGAAAGTTTAGTAATATTTTGTTCTACCTCTAAATTTGCATCTGTAGGTAACCCAAAAAAAAAGCCGTTCTTTGTGATTTTTTTTTTTACCCATGTGTTGGTGGGGTAACTTACAGAGAGGAAGGCCAGATTGTGACCTTCTATGTTGCATTTATTGAATTCTGTCCCGCATTCAGCTCCTGTACATTTCAGCATCATTTGGAAGGGCCCGCACAGAAAATCATGTTCCTTTGTTTTTCTCGCCCCTTTTTGGAGGGCTATCATTCAAGGATTAATAGAGTGTAATCTAATTCTTGTAATGAAAATCACTTACAATTAGTGTAGGGATAAGAGTGAAAATTTAAAATTGTGTTTAGATATATAATTTTAAATTTGAATTTGCATGAATAAAATTTATATTTTAGGTGAAAATATACTAGCAACTTCAAGAGTTATCATGTCATTATAGAATTCAAACCACTGATTTAATTAAAAAAATATATAAAAACATGATTTGGGACTCACGCGCAACTTCAATAATTTGGGACATTAGTTGTTAATGCCTTCGATGATGTCCAAAAAAGGCACAAATCCACCAAAAAATCAGAGTTATATGCAACTCTGATTGATTTTTGGATTGAACAACAACCCGGCCAGATTAATACAATCTGGGTCTCAGGGTTTCCACAAACTCAACCGGATTTAATCGGATTTTGAACGGGTTGATTGCACAATGGTCCAAAATCTAATTCATGTAGTGCGATAAAATTCATATAAGGTATTAAGTTTTAAATTAATCGTACTGAAGTTGCATGCAAAACTGAAAGTTTTGAGTTTAAGGCTCAATTGATATCAATTAAATCAAAAAAAAAAAAAAAAAACGCGTAAAGTACTAATAGAGCAAGACAAATTCAATGAGTTAAAAGGAACTAATTTCCTCTTTTGGCTGGACATTGCCAGGCTGCTGCTCTGAACCTTCCACCCCGGGAAGCTTATGCTGTGATAGGCTCTACAATTATGCCTAATTACCTAATTGTACAAATAATTCGGTAAACCAGAAATTCCCATCGTCAGGGACAATCAACCGACAAGTTTTCAGCAACGAGAAAAATCAAATTAACATCTACCACGTTGGCTCGAGCGGATTGCAATTAATAGCCACGTGGACCTCCTCTTTAGACATGTCTTGTAGGAGGGCACGACCCCTCGTTATCGAACCAAGAGAATTGGCCCCGACTTCCTCAGTTAGGGTTTGAATCATAATCTGAGGGTGATTCCATCGAGTCAAATTTCAGGGTTTTTAGGGGTCAACCAGGCTTAGCAGTTTGGACCGAAAGGGATCAACCACTTTATTTGTGCTCATTTCATTCAAATTTAACAGCAGGTGCCCACAAATGACATTTGGCCATCCAACTTTAAGAATTTGGTACATTTGCATGCAAAAAGAATCATCTACTTTGGCCCGTCTGTCCTTCAGTACTTTTTTTTTTTTTTTGAAGTCTTCTGCCTATTCAATCATTTTTTATTTTTCACTTGGCAATTTTTCTACTTTTTGGGTTCAAGCATGCCAAAACCAATTTCTTTTTTCTTTTTTAGGCCATCAACCACTTCCCCAAACTTTATCTATATTCAATTAGGGAAATTATTAAAATTTGGCCTTTTAGATTCTTAATTGAAAATTTAAGACTAAATAATAAAAAAAAAAAAACTTGAAAACCTGGGGGAATAATTAAAAAAAAAAAAAAACATATAAGTGCCACAACCAAATGTTTATTTGGCTTGGATTTGAGAAAAAAAAAAAAAATTGTCCTCTCTCGGTCCTTTCGAGTAAAGTGTATGATTATTTCTCGTTGCTTCACATTCAATCAGAGATTAGAAAAAAATAAAAGGGCTTTTCATGCATAGATAATAAGAATTATTATATCATATAGCATAAAGATTTTCAAGATGTAAATTACTGTCGTTTTACGTAGCCGTTGCTTAATTGTGAAAGACGATAAAATGTGACGAGGGAAAAAGCCTCAATCAATTGGGGTTGTGCTAGCATGTCAAATTGCTTTCCCTTGAGCTGTCTTCGTACACTTATCAAAGAACCAAATGCCAAACCGTGACATTATACATGTACCAGCAAGAGAACATGGATCGTGTCGTCTAATAACCAATTGTAGACTCCAAACAATTTACAGGGCTTAAACGAACGACTGACTTATCATGTCAATGTTTGACATCTAATGCCATGGTGGGCACGCAGAAGTGACAGATCGTTTTGCAATTGAAAAGCAACGTATATGGTGAGATGGCGACCTAGAACATGTATTTGGTGTCTCGAAGTTCGTGCGGATGCATTCTTGTGTCCCTTGATAGATACAGATAACGTAATCGCATACCTCAATTCGACAACTGAATCCTAAAACGAATTGACGATGGTTATATAAATCTTGTAATTTGAACTAAGAACTTCATTTTGTAAGTTCAACTTTTCAACCACTAGAATGTTTCATAATATGTCCCGTTTGCGCTCTACTTGCCACTTATTTTGATTTATTGACATGCTCAAGGTTTGGATCGCTTAACAAATGATGTAAATATAGAACTAAATGAGTTCAAAATTTTATGTGTTTATATCACGGTAAAATTTATTCAAATTAAAAAGTTAATATTTAAATAAAAATTAAATAATTAAATATATTTGTTATAATTTTAATATTAAATTAAAAATAAATAATATTAATGTTTAATATATAAAGAATTGAGTATTTTAATTTATTTTATACTGATAAATATATTAATTAAGATATATTATTAAAATTATTAGTATAATTTAATATTTAAATTATTTATAAATTTTTAATTAATTATTGAGTAGTGTTTAAAATTGAGAAAATTAAAAATTTTTATATAATTAATTAATAATAATATTATAATTATTAATTTTTTCAATGATATCGTAACTAATTAAATTCTAACAACGATATTATAGTTAATCACATAATTTGAGAATTCTAGAAGGGTAAGGTTGCTCTGAGAACCAAAGAAAAGTAGGAGCTGCCATTAGTTGCCACCACCGCTAGAGAATTATCAGGTCATGATCTGATGATTATATCAGACCAGGTATATAATCCGAGTAAAGAGAAAGTATATAAGTCTCTCTGACGCCGCCACAAGTCACCGCCGACCACCACGTGCCACTTTCAAGTGCTGTTTTTCATCACCAGACGTTACGCCAGCACACAACCCATAGTCACGGGAAACGTAAATCTACAAATAAAAAAACGAAACTTTAGTCGTCGTCTTTCGCCGTCGGACGTGTCCTCGCTAGTCGTTGTTGTAGCACAACACCCCCACCTCCCGCATCTCACGTTGCCGAGTCTCGTCGTTGCAGCCAATGGGCCTGAATCTCGACAGAAAACAGTCAGAAAAGCTAGCTTCTCTCGTCGTTCCTACTGTAACTGTGCTCGTTCGACGCCATTTGATTCGTTGACTACTTTAAGAGGCACCGCACCTCTTGTCGTCTCCTGTCGATGCCGACAACGCTTCTCCTTGACCAATAATGCCTGGTCAAAATCTTGTTCCTCAGTTGGAGGGCCTTTTCGACATAAACTATGTGCCGTGTAGAGAGGCTGAGAAAGGACGGAAAAAATAGAAAGGTAAAAAAAGGGGCAAAGAAAGGAAAGAAAAAAAAGTTGCGAGCATAAGTTTAAATAATAAAAGATAAAAAGAAGCAAAATGAGATTTATTGATTTGATACTTATGAGTACGAAAATAAAATAAAATAAAATAAAAAGCAGATAATGATAGAGAACCAATAAATAGAATGAATTAGTAAAGGAGTCAATAAGATAAAAGAGATTTAGACTTACAAAAAATTTTGAGTTAAATTGAAATCTGAACATATAAACACCTAAATTTATTTTCATATAAAGAGAAGTTGGGTTACCAAACACAATGAAAGCTTGGATATAAAGCTTGTACAGAAGGATTGTTGAGTTGGAAGGTAGAGAAAACATGTGTATAAGCTCAAATATAATAATTTGTAAAATTAAAAGTTAAATTGAAACTCAAAATTTAAAGTTTTGTTGAATAAAAACTTAAAGATAATTTAATTTAGTTTTATTATTTGGATAAAAAATTAGATTGAGTATTCATATAATAATATTTTAAAGATATTACACGTTATAAAATGTCATAAAAATAAAATATTATATCTTATTTTTAAAAATTGTATACCACAAGTTTTCTCAAAAATTTAAAAATCAAGTAGAAATTGACCAAATATAACAAGAAAAAAATTGTTAAGGAAGCTTTTAATAATTGCATTGATGATAATGTGATATTTTTTTATATTTATATGTTTGTGAACTAATGAGAATAAGAGGCAAAGTTCTATATGAAATTATAAAATCATTGATGTGAAGTGATTTTTTGAAAATGATAAAGTTAAGGTGTGAGTTTGAAAAAAATAAGTCATTGAAGTTTAAAGATATTATCAAGTTAAAGTAGATATTATGAATAGTTATATGATAGAATTAGGATTAAAAGGAATGTTAGTGTTAAAGTAAAAATTAGAGAATTGAATTGTGTGTATATTATAATTTTAGTATTATTGTTTGAATAAAGAAATTAGATTAAGTATTCATATAATAATACTTTAAAAATATTACATATTATAAAATGTCATAAAAAATGAAATATTATATCTTATTTTTAAAAGTCATATGTCAGAAGTTTTCTTAAAAATTTAAAAACCAAGCAAAAATTGACCAAATATGTCAAGAAAAAAATTGTTAAGGAAGCTTTTAATGATTGCATTGATGATAATGTGATATTTTTTATATTTATAAACTTGTGAACTAATGAGAAAAAAAAGTCAAAATTTATATGAAATTACAAAACTATTGATGTGATGTGATTTTTTGAAAATCATAAAGTTAAGGTGTGAGTTTGAAAAGAATAAGCCATTGAAGTTTAAAATGTTATCGAATTAAAGTAGATATTATGAATGATTGTATGATAGAATTAAAATTAAAAGGAATGTTAGAGTTAATCTAAATTTATTGTAATTTAAAAGTCAATGTTAAAGTAAAAATTAAATAATTGAGTTTTGTATGTTTATAATTTTGGTATTATTGTTTGAATAAAAAAAATTAGATTGAGTATTCATATAATAATACTTTAAAAATATTACATATTATAAAAAGTTATAAAAAAAATGAAATATTGTATCTTATTTTTAAAAGTCATATATCATAAGTTTTCTCAAAAATTTAAAAATCAAGCAAAAATTGACCAAATATGTCAAGAAAAAATTGTTAAGGAAGTTTTTAATGATCGCATTGATGATAATGTGATATTTTTTATATTTATAGGTTTGTGAACTAATGAAAAAAAGAGTCATGAAATTACAAAGCTATTGATATGTTGTGATTTTTTAAAAATTATCAAGTTAAGGTGTGAGTTTGAAAAGAATAAGCCATTCAAGTTTAAAGATATTATCAAATTAAAGTAGATATTATAAATGATTGTATGATAGAATTAGGATTAAGAGAAATATTAAAATTAATCTAAATTTATTATAGATTAGAAATCAATGTTTAAATAAAAGTTAGATAATTAAGTTGTATTTGTTATAATTTTAATATATTAATAAAAAATTGAATTGACTATTTATATAAAATACTTTAGAGATATTACATACTATAAAATATCATAAAAAATGAAATATTATATCTTATTTTTAAATGTCCTATGCTTCAAATTTTCTCAAAAATTTAAAAACCAAGCAAAAATTAACCAAATATGTCAAGAAAAAATTGTTAGGGAAGTTTTTAATGATTGCATTGATGATAATGTGATATTTTTTATATTTATAGGTTTGTGAACTAATGAAAAAAAAAGTCAAAGTTCTATATGAAGTTACAAAATTATTAATGTAATGTGATTTTCTAAAAATGATAAAGTCAAGGTGTGAGTTTGAAAAGAATAAGTAATAGAAGTTTAAAAATGTTATCAATTTAAAATAGATATTATAAATGATTAAATATAAAATTAGAATTAAAAAGAATATTAGAATTAGACTAAATTTATTATAAATTAAAAATTAATGTTTAAATAAAAAATAGATAATTGGGTTGTATTTGTTATAATTTTAGTATTAGATTATAAATAGATATTATCAATATTTAGTATATAAAGAGTTATGTATCTCAATTTATTTTATATTTAGTAAATGTACTAATTAAAAAATATTATTAATGTTATTAGTATAACTTGAGATATATATATATTATTTGTGTAATGTTTGAGATTAATAAAATTAAAGGCTTTCATATAATTATTTAATAGTAACATTAGAATTAATAAACTCCAACAATAATATCATAATTAATTAAATTTTAACAATAATCTTGAAGTTATTAAACTCTAATAGAAAGGTCAACTCTTTTGCATGCCCTCTTGCTGAAATGGGTACAACAAGAAAGGAGACTTGATTGCACGGATGAGATTTGAAAAGTTAAACAAGATATTCATGTTTTCGGCTTCATGCTTGAGATCTTGTTTTGGGCTGTTGGGTTTTGATTGTTACAGGGGGCAATAGTGATATGAGCATCTTTCAACTTCTATTCTAATACCAGTTTAGTGTCGGAATAATGTTTCTTGTTACATTTAAAAAAAAAAAAAAAAGAAACATAAATATTCAAATAAATATAATTTGCAAAAAGGCAATATGTCCCTGTTGGAAGTTAAAAGGTATATTTTTCATAAAAAAAAAAAAAATTAGTATTTAAACATAAAAGTACCTCAACTAGAATTTGTCTATGGTCCAAAATCTCTAGCAAAATTAATGCATGATCAGAATGAAATCACATTAAAAATCATTTATTTTTTACAATTCAAATGCCATAAAATATGACAATCATAAGGATTTTGCTTTCTTTATGTCTCTACTCGAGAGACTTGTGTCTTTTATAGTTTGTGCATTCGTTGGTGTATTCCAAGTTTACTCATGAACCCATACTCATAATCTGACAGTTCTAAATCATAATAGAAGGGCCAACAATTACCATAATCGTAACAGTCAATTCTATGACGATGGCAATTTAATCTCCAACAGTGATAAATTCGAATTGGCAAATGTCCAGAATAAAAAATTAATAAATCATGTCTAGGTTCGAAGTGCTTTTTGGAAATGAATATGATGCGCACATGCATATTGGCCATTCACCCTCAAATATTTTGAGCCAGACTTGTAATTTTGGACTGAAACTCCCAACTTCTTGTACAGCGAAGGGGACTTTGCTTTTGTATTGTCCAACGAAGTCTGATTCACCGCAAATAAATAAATAGACCTCAAAGCAACATTTTGCGCAATTACGGGACTGAAAAGCAAGGAGAAGGGCCATGGTAACCCTGTCAATGTTTTTAAAATCAGAACAGATTAATTGATCGGGTTAATAAAATTAAAAATTAGGCTTTAAATTAATTTAATTTATCATAAAAAATTATTAATTTTAAAAATTATTAACGACAAATTGATCTGTTATTTTTAATTTTTTAAAAATAAAAAAATTTTACATAATTTTATATTTTTTTTTAAATCATAAATTATAAAAATTAAAAAATATATTTATATTATATATTTATTTATATTTTAATAAAAATATATAAAATTATATATTATATTATATTAATATTTATTTTATTTTAAATTATTTTATTTATATTAAAATATTTTATTATTTAACAAAAAATATATATAAATTACTTTAAAATAAAAATATATAAATTATAATATACTTTTTACTAAATTTATTTTATTTAAATTACTTATATATATATATATATATATAATTATTTAAATATAATAATATAATATATATTATATTTATATTTTATATATAATTACATTTTATTTATTAATATTTTTATATAATATATATAAATATAAATTTTTGTATGTATTTAATATTAAATAATTATTTTATTAATTTAATTTTAATTAAATAAATTAAATTAATTAAATTTTAAATTTTAAAATTTTTAATTTAATAATTAATTTAATTTTTAAAAACTTTAGCTCAGCTGATGGTGTTAACATGATACTATAAAGCATACACAGTTTTTAAAAAATAATAAGGATTAAACAAAAAAAAATAAAAACCCCAACATAAGTTTGGACTTAAATTTTAGAAAATGTATAGTTTTTCCTTTTATCCATAAAATGAGAAGGTAGGTGCGTAATATTTTAGAATCTCACCATGAAAGATTACACCCAGCAAAAAAATAAAAATAAAAATAAAAAATTGTGGGTATACTCACTGAACAATTTTGTGAAAGTCAAATTCATCCTTTTTAATATGATAACAAACGATTTTTTACCATTAGATCACTATGTTTGGTGGTATAAGAATATAGTTATTAAACTAATTTTATTTATTCTTTCTTTTTGGGTCTTTGCTAAGTGACAATGAATTCAAGGTTTTAAATTGCAATCCGCAACCCCCGTTACTCTATTGTAATCATGACCATAACCACATTTACTGAACAACACTTAACCACTGCTGATATCCCACCAATTACAAATTTACAATTGAATGCAAAATATTGCTTAACAACTTCCGAGGATTTTTTTTTTGTTTTTTTGAAGAGTATCCATTCTTATATTTAATAATTTGACGAAAATTCGCTGAGCCTTTTGATTTCAGTCATATTAGAGAAGCGCCATTAGTTGACTTCGGTCAGCTTGAATAAAAAAAATTATAAGTGACAAGTGGAAAGTTAATTTTGAATAAGAAATCATTAAAAAAAATAGAGAGACTGAGAGAGAGAGAGAGCAAAGGAAATGGCAGACAATAAAAAACAACTCTTGTTTGCAGGCCATATACGAAATCCTATAGAGTTAGAGTTAAGTAGGCCAAGAGGGTTAGTCTTGCATAAGATGGTAGCTGCAGAATTGTGGATGCAACCAAGCTTGCTTTGGAGTGCATTTGTACCGAATTTTGAAATTACTTCATAAAAACTCTATTGCCATTAAACAAAAAAGAAAAAAAAAAAAACAGAGAGAGAGAGAGGTCGGTCAACCTTGTTGACATGCAGCCATGTAAAACCTCAATTAGCCGTACTTTGAGCATTTTAATTGTTGAATTTGAGTCTTGTCTGTTCTTTTATTGTCATGAGTGGTCTATAAACATCTCGTGATATGCTCTTTCTTTCTTTATTCTCTTTGCTGTTTTCACTTTTTTTATACTTATTTCTCTCTTTATTCTTTCTCATAACTTTCTCCTTTTATAATTTTTGTGTATTCTTCTTTACATCTTCACACATCTCTCTCTGTTTTTTTTTTTCTTTTATTTTTTTCATACACATTTTATTTTTTTAACACTTTTCCTCGTACTACTCTCTTTACTCTTGTTTTTTGTTTTTTTTGTTTTTTTTCCTTTTGTGCTTCACACTCTTTCATCTCTCTCTAAATAATTTTCTCACTACTCTTTCTCATCTCTCATTCTATGTTTTCTCTCGCTAGCTTTTCTCTCATTTCTCTTGTTACTTTCCTCTTATTTTTCTCTCTTTACATTTTTTCTCCCTAAATATTTTGATTCTTTTTCTTTCTTTTAGTATAACTTACTTATTATTTTACACTACATAATAAGTTGAGTCTATTTGAAATAAAAAATAATAAAATAAATTTATATGATAAAAAATCATGAATAAGTTATATTTATAAAAAAAATAAGTAAACATAATAAACACTTTATTATTATTATTATTATTATTATTATTATTATTATTATTATTATTATTATTAGTATTAGGGTTATGAGTTAATGAAATTCAAATTTATAAAAATTTTTTTGGATTGAATAATCAATTTTGAACAGTCCAACTTGTGGGAATTTCTACATTCTAGTTTATACTTTATTATGAGTTGATTAAATTTTTTCTAAATTAATGCTTTTTTTTTTTTTCATAACACAACATAAACTAACACAAACTAATTGCCACGTAATAACGTGTACAATATATAATTTTTTTTTTCAAATTTACATTTTCTTAGAGAAAGACTTTATTGGCAGATGGAAAAAATTATAACAAATATGAGTTGCTGCCAAGGCAAAACACTTTATGTGGAAAGTATGCAAAGGTTGTTTACCAACAAATGATAATATGACTACAAAGGAAAGATGATTGACCGGGGCTGTGTCAAATGCAGAGGGGACGTTGAGACAATTTATCATTGTTAAATTGTCCTTTGACAGAGGGAGTTTGATGTCTGAGTTCTCTGGGCTTGGGGGTTAGAAATGTTGTGCAGGGAGAGTTCTCTGATTGGTTTGTGTTTCCGTTGGATGGGTGCGAACAAAAGGTGACAGAATTGGTTTCTATGGTAGCTTAGGCACTGTGGCACGCACGGAACTTGTTGCTGGTAGAGGGGAAGTAGAGCAATTCCCACATGGTTGCTGACATGCTACTTCAATCATACTTCGACTACAAGTGTGCAACAGAGATATCTCCTTCAAACCGATCTGGGCAGGAGCAAACTCATTTGACGCCACTTGCATTAGGCCATGTCAAGATTAATACAGATGTAGCACTTGGTTGAGGAAAAGAAGGCATTGGATTGATTTTTTTTGTTTTTTTGTTTTTTTGTTTTTATTGTGGTCATGAAGGACAACTAGTATTCACTTTCTCAAAAGTTGCAGCTTGCTCCGTCTATGTTAAAATTACTGAGCTCTTAGAGCGTGAGGCTTTGCGAAAAGCAATTGAATTGTCCTTATCTTGTATATGCGTAGAGTTTGATAGCAGTATAACAGCTCGAGCCATTTAATTGAAGCAACAGAAGAACAACGAGCAACCATCGGAGGACGTGAGAGTCTTATCATCTAATTAATGGCGTTGCTCACACTTTAACGAATGTAGCATTGTCAGAAGTAGGACAAGGCATGAGCTTAGCCCATTTCTTTTTTCTTTTTCCCGTCATTCAGGAAGATAATACCTAAATTGTTTGAATGAATAAAGGTTCAATCCTCTCCTAAAAAGAGAGAGAGAGAGAGAGAGATACTTTGTTGGACATGCTGTATGGTCTTGAAGCAATGAAATTTTGCTTCCAGTCAAAAAGTAGTCATTATCTTCTTGCTAAAGCAGTGCAAAACAAAAAGATCATCCACACCCATTTAGAATTTATTCGGTTAATGACCATATCAGAAGCTAAATCAAGCACTTAAATATAGCAGGGAAATTGTTAGTCTTCCATTCTAAGCATCTTTATATTGTGTGAAGATTTAACCTAGAGTGCTAAATAGATCTCCCAAAACGGCAAGTCAAGTTGGATTGAGACTGAGTTGCTTTGAGTCTCTATTTACTTGTATCAAGGGTATCTAGGGTTTTAGGTACATTAAATTTCAAGTCCACATAATTTTAGAGTTTTAGACACATTGAATTTCAAGTCCACGGAATTTTAGATTTATCGTGTTTTTCATATATCAAGTCTTGTCATTATTAAACTTTAGACATATTAAGTTTGAGGTCTTTTAAGTTCTAAATTATGAATTATTTATATTTCAAATTATTTGTATTCTAGTTATTTCTTTAAATTTTACTTTAATTGAATTTTTAGTAAAGTGAACTTTGGATTTAACTAATTTTATTTTATTTCAATAGGTCGTTGACTTTTCAATTGATATTGCTTAAGTAGAGTTTGGTTTCGAGACTCCTATTATTTGGATCGTGTTGCCTAGCTCTAAAGCATCTTAGCCCAACCCAAACGTTTCACTCCCCATCAATATTCCCTTTCGTAAAGGATATTCCATCTCTCTCTCTCTCCATTGCTCTCCCACCATTCAAATAGAAGGTATAAATGGGGAAAAAAATGGATGGTTGTTGGTGTCTCCTCCTTTAATTAAACTCCACTCACGAAAATGATTAAATACGAAAAATCATAGAAAGAAAACCAAAAAAAAAAAAAAACAGAGAGAGAGAGAGAGAAAAGACCGAATAAAAGATTTGAAAGACAATAGGAGGTGTTGTTATAATCACATAGATAATATTGGATGAAGGGTCGTTTTTAACTTTATAAATATCCACGTCCTGGCACTACATTGCTTCCATTTTGAGCACCTCTCCTACTCTGATTTGTAGAAACCAAGAAGAGAGGAAACCCCAAAGGCAGCAAGGAAAGTAAAAAAGAAAAAAAAAAAAAAAAACACTTTGTTTCTCTTTAGATTCTTGCTTATTTGCTCTCCCAGGTCCCAACTCCCAAGGTGATTAGTTACCTAAAAATTGAGACACAAATCTCATAATCTCTTCTATTGCTTCTCTTCTTTTGGGTTAAACAATCGTTTTCATATTTCAAAGCCAAGGAAATCAAACCACCAGTTGCATGCTCTCTAAGCTATTTTGGTGATTGAGAGGTCATGTAGAAATGAAATCTGAAATCTCATCATTTCATGATCAACACTTCGTTTTGCTTTTTAGTTTTGATTTGAAAAATAAATTTTCTTTCCAATTTCTATGTGATCATCAAAAGAATAAATGTTAGATATGTTATAAATTGTCAAATAATTCTAGTTTCTATGTATTATTTAACAGTAAAGATTTGTTCTTGGCTTATGAATTACACTTTTTTTTTTTGTCACTCTTATATATAGAGATATATATTATTTTTCCCCTCCCTGCTAGCCATGGCACATCCAAGTGAATCCAGGGAATCCTCTCCGCAGAGGAAGATTGGAAGGGGAAAGATAGAGATCAAGCGGATCGAAAACACCACGAATCGTCAAGTCACCTTCTGCAAAAGGCGCAATGGTTTGCTCAAGAAAGCCTATGAATTGTCGGTTCTTTGTGATGCTGAGGTTGCTCTCATCGTTTTCTCTAGCCGTGGCCGCCTTTATGAGTATGCTAACAATAGGTACACAATTACACTTTGCTGCTTTCTTGTTCTTCAAATTTTAATTCATCTAAAGGTTTCAAACCTTCAAATATCACTCTTATCTGACTGTTTTTTTTTTTTTTTTCTTTAAGTAGAAATTCTAAGGGAAATTTTCTTCTTTTGTTTTTAAGTTTCCTTTGAGTTTTCTTTTTTTAAATGGCTTTAAATTTTTTATGTGGGGAAGATAGAAGCCTGCTGTGTGAAAGATTTTTCATTTTTGGCTTCTGCAGTACTAGATCTTTAGGCAGATTTGAAGTAAAGAACATAATCATTTTCTGCTTTCCAGTTTTAGATAGTTTTTCTCTAACCGAGATTCACTTGCCTTTCTTCCTTCTGTTTTCTTTTGTTTTCCTTTTTTTCCTTTTTGCCCTTCTGTAAGCTTTGTGGGATTTTCATTTTCCCCTTTCTATGATTTGTGTGGAATTTTGAGTTCTTGGTCTTTAGATGCATAGATCTAGTGCAAATAGACAGAAATAGAACCTAGAGTTATAGTAGTGTGTTACTAGTAGAAATAAGTCCAAGTTTTGGAATGTATGCAAGCATCTGAGATACTGAGATCAGCTTCCAATCCCTCCTCCATTGTTGATAAATTTTCTGTCCTCTTCCATGATTCTCTCTTCTTTCTCTCTCTCTTCTCTCTCCCTGTGGCATCCATGTAAGAAGGTGCGTGGATGTATGTCATATGTGAGCGAAAGAGAAGGCCTATCGCAAGTGTTAAAGGCTGTCATCCTCTCATTCGTTCAAACACTGCAATCTCTTGACTCTCCCTTAATAGCACGTCAGTTGCCCATCACTAAAGCCAAAAAGTACATTGTCAAAACAAAGTAGAAAATTTTAAAAAGAAAATAAGCAAATTCAGTCATGAAGTCTAATAAACAAGCACATTAGGGTTTCAAAACCTAAATCCGAAGTGGGCTTTCTCTTGGGAACCTTCCAAGCGTCCGTTTTCAAATCAATCACTACCAAGTTAGGTCACCCCCAATTAGGGTTTTGCCTTAATATACACGAAATTTCCTCAGATTTCAATTTGAACCCACGTGAAGCCTTCTCCACAGTCAAACTTTACCTCAATTATAGTTCGTAAGTTATGACAAAATAAGGTCTAGACTTTCAAATGCACAACCCATGAGTCAAGTAATTAAGAATACTCCTCGAAGGCTCCAGACCCGATCAAATTCAAAACCCACTCCAGTTTTCAAATTTCAAGTCCTTTTTCACTGTTGTTTTTCAAACTTGATGAGTAATATAGAGTAGTAACTAGTAAGTGGTTACTGGTTAGTTAGGGTTCAACAAATCAGACCAACATCAGATAGATGTTGAGAAGTTTTGGGCTTAGGAGCAGAATCTTTGGTCACGTCACACACGATTTTTCAGTTCTTGACTACTGACAATAGGCTTTATGTCATAATTCCCGAAACTGAATCCTAATTTTGGCCTTCAAATGGTGCAAAAATGATATATATATATATTGAAATATTCATATTTATATATCCATGTCCATTTCCTTTTCTTGGATCTCCTGTTATATTCTGCCCCTCTTGGTTAAATTCTTTTAACTAGTGAAGGAAATGGTCATCTTGATGCCACTCTTGGGGGCATTCTGGAATGTGCATTGCATTTGTGCAAGATCTTGCATAGATAATTTTGTAAGAGAGAGAGAGAGAGAGAGAGGGAAAGAGATTGTACGACATCTGAGAGCCAATGGGAGAGTTCTGCTCATTTTGGCTTCTTCCATGCAACGGGAAGCGTAGACAACTGTAGCCTCTTCCATTGGACGGCTCAGAGAGTCTCGGTTTCGGACAATAAAAAAGTTCTGATTAGAATTATATTATATTATTATCACTATCAGCTTTACTTGAGTGAAACAGAATATCAAAGTCCCAACCCCGTCATATATTCGTGGACTCAATCGAGGTGGGTAATAGCCTGTGGTTTGTAGGATTATCCAATGAGTAATGGGGTTTGTACCACGTGTGTCAAACCTAGCCGTGGATGTGGCTTGGCCAATCATGTAATAGGATGCATTGCCACCACGGCAGAGACAGCCAATCAGTTTCTCGACGAATTTAAGGTATCAGCAAATTATCATGAAAAGTGGGTTTCCCATCAAGCTAACATTGTACTGTTAGGTATTTTGTGATTTATCACATCCCGTTGTCACATTAAGGTGACTGAGCAACCAGTACTCTGACCCAAGATATTGTGATTATTTTCTCCAGTCGTCTTGCTTTAGGGTTTCGTATTGAGTCAGTTAACTGGGAGAGTTAGTCGATTTGACTGTCTTAAAATTTTAATCTCTTTTTTTGGTTACTTAGCTGTACTGATTTACCAAGACCAGCTGACCATGTATAAATGACATTATAAGAATACATATATATATATATATAGAGAGAGAGAGAGAGAGAGAGAGAGGGAGAGAGTGTACCACCTGTTTTTTTTTTTTTTTTTTTTTTAACTTTTTGGATAAAACAGAGGAACATTGATTGAGAATTGGAAGTAGTTAGGTATCCCACCAATGTATTTATTTTTAAAGCAAAGAACAGAAATTGTAAATTGTTGCGCCTGACACGACAACAGTGCATATTTTCCTGTCCACATTAGAAATAATTAGAAAATAGAAAAGGAGAGGAGAGGGAAAATTGGATGTCAGGGAGCAACTACAGACAATATATAGAGAGCATATATGATTGCAATGCAAGTGTTCAGTGTTTAAGATATAAGACTGCAATAATTGATGGCCTGACTGATGACAATGTCGATCTCTTAGCCCTTTTCCCAATTGCTTACATGATTTGTTTTATTTTCGTAAAAGAAAAAACATTATTATAATGAACAATATGTAAGACAGCATTCTCCTGCAAGTGCTAACTAATTAATTTTGGAGTAACATTCTTACATGATTTTTGCACTTATTTCATCGTGACAATTTTTTTTTTTTTTCTGGTTAACAATGATGATATCATTTTGAAATTGTGGATCAAAGGCGTCTAAATTTAATAATAGCCGTAGTCTTTTGAGTTCCAACCTGAAGAATCCTTTTACTTTTTGATGGTTGAAAGACAATAGATACAACTGAAAGAGAAGTCATAAAAAAAAAAAAAAGGAATAATGATAAAGGGTGACTTTAGCATCCAACGCGGAAACTAGCCCATTAGGAGGACAATTCCAAACTGTGAAGAGCAGTTTTGGAGTTCTAGCCACTTTGTACAAAATATTGAGCCCTTTAGGTTAGGTTTCATTGTTGTACATCCTGATTTTGACCATACTAACATTGGTTCTTGATTTCCCTTCAGGTCATCAGGCCTACCAATAGCAAAAGATTAGGAAAAATTGCATATGTACTTTGTTCTTGCACCTATTCTAAATCTGGCCGGGACTATTCTTCTCTGTGTTGAACCATTTTCTAGCAAAATATTCACAAGATGAAGGCATCAAGCCTTCTTTTCAGATTAGACGATTAGCACAATCTTAGGTTCTAAAATGCGTCAATTACAACACAAAACCAAGCAATGAGTTTTAGTGATTTCCAAAACACTTGTGCTTGAGTTTGAAGGTAGATCCACTTCCTTGTGTTGTTGAGGGAGGTTTGACTCGATGGGCGGCTACTGCTTTTAGGCCTATCCTAGCATATTTTTCTCTATGCATGAAACAATTCATTGATTCATAAAAAAACATGATATAAAGGCAAATAATAGTTGATAGTGCTAAGTTTTCAAAATGTCAAGTGAATTGTCTTAAAAGATGGTAAAACAGTTTAAATGGAGATAGTACATGGTCGATTGTGCTTAATGCTTGTTGATGTTTTGCATTGTCCATTCTCTGCTTTCCAAAAGTAGATGCAAATTGTATGACTTGTTGACTTGTATGTATTGGACCTGTTGTTGATTGCAGTGTTAAGCATACAATTGAGAGGTACAAGAAGACATGTGCAGATTCTTCCAATTATGTTTCTGTTTCTGAATTTAATGCTCAGGTAAAATTTACCAGCTTAAATGATGGAAGTTTGCCACTATGAATGAGAGTTTGTGCATGGATATTTTCTAAAGTTAACTACTGGCACAATTGATCCTTCACAATCACAAGGTTGGATTTTGCTATCTTATTATAATTCCTGCATCCAACAGTCAAAAGTGGGAAGTATAATGCCTGAGGTTGCTATTTCCATTTAAATCATCTATTGATAAGCCTGGAATTAAGTTTATTGCTTCAATTCAGCTCCAGTTTATGATTTAAGAATATTAAATAATAATTTTAAAAAAAAAAAAAACAGAAAGTAGAGAGTTTTGTCGTTTCAAGTCATCTTTAAGACTTGAAACCATATTTTCATGATTTACATTTTATAGATGGCATATACCCAGGAGGGATTTAGTGCAAGTTTGCGCTTTTCCATGCATTGACATATATAAAAATGCTTTTCATGCCAAGGAATCTTACGAATATAGATATACCATACCTTTTAATCGTGAAATATGCTTGTAGCATTTGATGTCTATAAATTCTCTGGGTGTGTATTGATGTATTTGTGCACAATGGGAACAAAAGTCTGTGGAGTTCACCTTGGTTAGACAGTAAGAATATGACTTATGTTTAGTGCTGTGTGTGGAAGGATTGTATGAACGCTTAATAGTAAATGGTTTCATATAGCTTCACATTTTGCTCTTTCTCTGCTGTTATATTTACATATGTTTGAAAAATAAAAATATAAGTGCAAGAAAGTAAAAGCCTTAATACATTAAATGTTCCTAGATGAAACGAAAATTATATCCATGCAATGAGATTTGTTTGACTTGTAGTATTCTATTTCGCTAAACTATTGGTAATGAATTGAAGTTTTTGATAATGTCATTAAAATGCCAACTAGCACTAAAAAAACATAAGAATTCAGAGGCTTTGTTAGAAGCCAGTCTCAATCTTTAGGGTTACTGTTTCTTTTGATTCAACTAAGTAAGAACTACACTAGAATAAGATTGGAAAATGAAGCATGCATACTTAAGCTTCTGTGCAGCGCTTACAAGTGTGCAACAACGTCGAAAAATGGAATAATATTGTGCTCATGATTGCTTTCGAAACAAGCTGAAAAAATTGCCAGGAAGATAACATATAAAGAGTTTTGTTTGTGATTATTTCCCAAAAACAAAAAAAAAAAGGGCAAAACAGTGAATATTGTTGGCATAGATGTGGAACGTTTAGTTTCGGTGACCAAGAAAATCCCTTGTGATTGGTATCAAAGTGCACAAGACATTCATTTATATCTCACCTATAAGTACGCAATGTGTTGTATTTTAGAGTATTGACATTTGATAGGCACGGTCTTCATTTTATGGGGCCTTTTAATTATTAGACATTCATCCTATGCACATCAGCCTAATTTGGTGAAATTACAACTCATGCGTCCTTAATTCTATGTCTTTTTGATGAGTAAAGATCTTCCCTTACTTCCCTTCAAGTACAACTAATCTCCAAGCACCATACTCCCTCTTAATTACAACATTTTGGAGCTTGGACGTTGAATTTTTTAGCATTGGCGGCTTTGGTGTTCATATAAGTAGTTGGGCTTCACATGAACAAAAAAAAAAAAAAGGAAAAAAAAAAAAGACTATTGAACGTTAATTCAAAATAAACAAACTCAGTTTGGTGTTGACTTGCAACTCATCGGTCATTTCTTCATTTCATGTCTTTTAGATATGAGAATTCTTTTGGACGCCTTGAGGATGATATGGCATAAAATTACACAAATTTTGACCACATTACAGTATATAGTGCAATGAGGATGGATGATCTTATGATTGAGACTTTGAGCGGAGAAAAGGAACTTTGTGAACAAATTTTCCTTTAAAGTCTTGTGTTTTGACATTGATTCTTAATGGAGCATGTGATGCCCTGACATTTGGGACTTGTACTTTCAGCAATATCAGCAAGAAGCTGCAAAACTGCGCGTGCAAATTGCCAACTTGCAGAACCAGAACAAGTAAACCTACATTTCCTTACATTTGATCACTTCACGAGTTTTTCTTCTTGGAACCTTTAGGTGAGAACAGTCATTTTCAGGAACTATATGGGCGAGTCACTGCATTCCTTGACTTCCAGAGACCTTAGAAACTTGGAAAATAAATTAGAGAAAGGAATCAGCAGAATCCGATCCAAAAAGGTGATTACATGACAATTGATAACGATCAACTAAATTCTTTTATTTATTTATCTTCCTTGATTTCTATTGTATTGCCAATAACCAGTCATTTTGACATCTCTTTCAGAATGAGCGGTTGTATGCAGAAATTGAGTATATGCAGAAAAGGGTAACACTCTAACACTCCATCTGGGCTCAAGATCTCCAACTTTTCAATTTTAACATATGTTTAGACAGTAAGAGTTATCAATTATGCAATCTATGTTTCTGTGATATAATGGAACCAAATGATATCCTATCCTATTGAAGTTACAAGTGTAATCTTGAGGCTAAGGTTTCACGTGAAAAAGGAAAAGAAAGAACAAACAATATATAGAAGTGGAGAAAGACTCATAATCCAATGTCTTAAGATTTTGAGTAACAAATGGTAACTCCACGAAAGTGTTGCTTGCTTCAACCTGTTATTGATGCTCTCCAAGTTTGCACTCCTCATTTCCAATAGATCTCGCCGATGCTTTATTTTTGGTGACTCGAAGTTGCCTTAGAATTGTTGCATTAGTTTCCTTACCTAATTTGGCTTAATTTGATTCTTTTTTGAGCCAATATGCACAATTGCACATTGTAGGAAATTGACTTGCACAACAACAACCAGCTTCTCCGAGCTAAGGTCTGCCTCGCTGTAACCACCCTTCGCCCCCCATTCCCAAGAACTGTGTGATTATTGGCTTTTGTGTGTTGACTATTGAGTAATACGACTAGTTTTCATATGGATGTCGCAGATTGCTGAGATTGAGAGAAAGCAGCAGAACACCAACTTGATGCCAAGTGGGGATAACTATCATATGATTCAGTCTCAGACATTTGACCCTAGAAACTATTTTCAAGTCAATGCATTACAACCCACAAATCATTACCAGCATCAAGACCAGATGGCCCTTCAATTAGTGTAAGTGCCTTCTTTCACCATGACCATCAACTATTTCTCAAAGGATGCCAATTGGCAGTAAATTAAATTGTTTTTTTTCCTTTTTTTTTTTTTTCTAAAATTCTTTCTACCGTGTGTATAGTGATCCAATTGTTCATATAAAATAACTTCATAATTCATTTGTGCTCCTGTGCAGTTAATTTGATTCAAGGGCAGCTATAGTTCTTGTCCATCTATCTTTTTGTGCAAAAGCATCTGTAATTCGACCAGTGGCAACTAAATATTTGTGTGCCGAAAGGATTTAAGAACTCTAAGCAAGCTGAAGTCAGGTCTGCTGTTTGCTCCCAATGGGGGGTACTTCCTGAGATCCTTCATCCACTAGCTCTGTATTAAATTGCAACTTGGACTTAGCAGTATGCTTGTGAAAGAACAATTTTCAATTCTGTGTGTTGCTGAGTTACATGCACTAAGATTCTGTGACCGTTTGCCACTAATTTATTTGTTATCCTTTTGGACATTTTCGTTCTCCTTGTCATAAATCTGCTTTCATTTATCGTGGAGCTTCATTTTAAGCACCAAGTATTTCTTGGAACTAGGGGTGACCCCAGTCTGGTTCCAATTTGATTTCTGTCCGATCTCAATCCGAACCAAGTGTCTGAAGTTAGTCACACTAGCCCTTCTGCCGTTGATGTCTTTGACGCCTAGTTGCAAGATGTCTCGCCAAATCCTGGCAGGTTGCCCTTGAAGCATATCATCTGGCTTCCAATTTTCTGGATTTGTGTTGTACTTGCAGCACAGAAACATCCTTCAAAAGGCAGGTTTCTTTGTCCCAAAACATCCAAATCCGTTTGAATAGGAAAGCTTGATTCTTATGCAACATTGAACCCACCCGCAATCCTCCATGTCGTTTAGGCTTGACCATTAAATCTCATCTGACATTTCACGTCTTTTTATCGATGTAATCAAACCAAAGGAATTTGCTTTGGAGGTTGACTAAAAAGTTTATTAGAGCAAGCCTACCACCCAAAGACAATAACCGTCCCTTCGAAGCTTCAAGTCTTCCTTTCATGCTGCTTATCAACGGCTCCCACGTAAATTTAAGCCCAGGGTGGGCGCCAAGAGGAAATTCTAAGTGCTTGGAGGGCAGGAATTGGATGTGCACCAAAGCATCTGAGCAGCCAAGTTAAGCCGATCACCACTAATATTAATCCCAACTACAGTGCTTTTGTCAAACTATGCACATCTGCTTGTGGGAAGATTAAGTTATCATTGACAAACTTTTTCCTTTTTGGGTACAACTGACAACCGAAGAAAATTCAAAGGATCAGCTATTTTCTAAGAAACACAGCTCCATGACGATCACCATCCCAAAGCATCTTGAGGCCCAAAGGAGGCCGCTCCAGCAAGATTTCACCAGTTAAACGAGAAGAGCCCCACTTTGCGAAGAAACCAGCACAAGAATTGCCTTCCCGCTGCACATGCTTCAGAGTAAGTAATTGTCCATTGATCTATTGCAAAGGCTACGTATATCATTGAGTAACCAATCTATTGGATGAGACAAGCTCTTCTGGCTGGAGATCAAATGCAGCGCTTCAAGGGAGTCAGTCTCAAGAATAATATTCAATGTCCTAGTTCCCAGCTGACCTCAGGTGCACGCGCAGCGAGCCAAATCCGTGAAACCCCCTTCCCAAATTCCATACGAATCATGCAAAAGGCCACCAAAGCCAGCCTTTCCTAGGTTTCCCTTAGCACTTCCATCCATATTGATCTTTATACAACCATAAGGGGGTGGCTCCCTATTATAATCCTGAGTCCTATTTCCTTAATTGCTTCTCTAATTCTGCTGTTTAGCATTAATTGTTGGTTTGAGAGGTTGTTAAAATTCTTAAATGACACGTGGCAGTAGTTAATTGGGTCTAATAAGTTTGTTAGTAGTCTGTTAGTGTCATTGTTAGTATTTTCAATTAAGGCTAATAGATATCATTGTATTTGTCACGTGTCTATAAATAATGTACTTCCTATAGGGTGGAATAAGAAATATAGAAAACCCTAATACAATTTCTCTCCCTTCGACTCTTTCTCCTCTAATTCTTTGATTTTCTAGATTCTTCTTAAATTTCTTTCACCTTAATCTCCTACTATTCTAAGATCTGCAAACCCTAATAGTTTGATATTAGCGTAGTATGATCATATGGCTATCTAGCTAGCACAATCTGGTGAGAAAAGCGAAGGTTGTGATGATGATTAGAGCCCCTTCTTCAATGGCATTTAAAGAAGCTTTCAAAGGATCAAATAGCAGATGGTTCTAATGTAAGCTCAATTAAAGGAGCAATAAAACCACACAATGAAGCTATGAGCCTAAGTAGCCATTAGGTCGACAATCTTCAATCTAATTTGCTATCTTATGATTAGCAAGTGAATTAGTGTAGATGTTGGGCTTTTTCTCAACTTTTGAGAAATTGATCTATCCTTCGTTCTTTAACTCCTAGACTTTAAGTTTGATAGTCTAGCAAATATTTATAAAATGTCCAATTTACCTACCATGTTACTTACATTTGACATTGGTGTCATACCATCGAGGGTTGAGTGGTTTCAACTGTTCCTTGGCCAAAATAGTGAATAATTCATTTTGGTATGGAGTTAACCCTTTTCTTTTCTTGCCTTCTAGGATCAGCCTAATTGATTAGAAGTGTTGGCATAAGTCATGGTTAAAGGCTTTGGAATGAGAATGAGTTTGTTAAATCATATGACTAATATGACAATTGAGGAGTAAATTGCCCTTATGGATTGCCAAATGATTGATACATGGGGAAAGGTCCAAACTAACTATCATATCCAGTTGCTTAAACCTCACCTTCTCTCTTCTTGGTCACCCCAATTTTCTTAGAGGTTATAGTATCAATAGTAACATCAATAATTTTGCCTTTGTGGATTCTCTCATTGATTCTTTCTATAGTGATTACCAAATTAGTGAAGCTTTTTGAAGCATTTCCTACCATTTTGTCATAGTAAGAGGCTTTCAAGGTACTAAGGAAGGTGGAGACCAACTCCTTTTCAAGCAATGATGGTTAGACATGGACTACCATGTTGTGTGATTGTTGTGCGTACCATTTAAATGTCTTTTAGGTTTTTTTTTTTTTTCCATGGCTTATAAATCCATTTGAGTTGGTTCTAGCTCAAAGACATATTTGAATTTGACTTTAAAAGTAATTGTTAGTTCACCCTATGTATGATGCTCTTCTAGTCCTAGATATACTAATGAAAAGTCACATCTATCAAACTATCTTGAAAGCAATGTATTAAGAGCTTTTCATTATGAGCATATGTTGCTATTTTTTAAATATACATATTTAGGTGATTTACAAGTGGTCCTATGTCATCATGCATTTCAAATTTTGGAATTTTAAATTTTGGAGGTAAAACTATATTTTAAACTAAACAAAGATCTAATACATTTGGGAAAGTATAAAGGTTATTTCTTTTGATGGCTCTAACTTCTTCTTGTAAAAGATCAATTTTATGCTTTATGGAGTGCTTTGTACTTTGTGCAATTTTTCCTTTTGATTCAAGAGGGACTTTAGGCTTGCTAAGGGCAGTTTATATCTAAGTGACATCAAGTAATGTTTGCTTTAGTGCTTGATGACTATGCAGTTGCTAGTAGTTCTATAGTGGGATGCATGGTTATCTGAGAGTAGACAAATGGTGCTAGAGAAGTTCCCAATAGTAGGGTTGTCTAAAATAACCCACTAGATGGGGCAATAGAGTTTTCCTGAAAAATAATGTTTGTTATTGATGTCTTTCTTTTATCAAATGTATGGATTATTTGCTGCATTGGCTCCTTTAACTCCTTAATTGAGGCCTAAATTTCATCTATACAACTAGTTAGTTCCTTGACTTTTTCCTCCATTCTTCTTGTATGGAATCAAGTTAGGATTGCATGTCTTACTAGTTATGAGCTCCTTATTGGTTGTTAGATTGTATCTTAGTTATTATGTTATGTTATAAAAGGTGATTGCATTTATAATACTTATGGATAATATGTTAGATGTATGAAATGCCTAAACATGCATATAAAATACTTTATAATTAAATGATTTTATTAGATATTCTTTTTATTATGAACTTTGGTATAAATAAAGTTCAATGCTCTATCCTTGATTAAAATATTCCTCATCACTACATAAATTATATTTATTAATGATAGCTTTCAAGTCTTTAGAGTTTAGGTTTGTACATAATAATGGAATTGTTAATGATGTAAATATTGAACATAATGGAAGGGAAGTGCCTTAATATTTAGATTAATGACCCATCATAATGATAAAAGTTCACTTGAAAATAATTTTAAGGAGAGGTGTCTAAATTTATCCCATTGCACTCATGGAGAATGATTTTGATATCTCACCAAGGGACTAAATTGGTATATGGATTGACCAGGACATTAAGAAGATAGTTAATGATTTTCTGGATGGATTGGTTGACACAAATCTTGATTTTTCTATCTTAGGCCAACACATCTAGTTGAAGATGGAAGATACAAAAGGCACGAGAGTCTTTCGGGCTATTGATAATGTCTCTCCATTTTGGGAGAGAATTAAAGAGTATAAACCATTTGCACAATAATGATTAAGCCAAAGGATATTATTTCCAATATCTTATAAAGGCACTGACTTATGGTTGATATATCATCAAGCCTATAGGGTGCTTATGTAGCAAGGCATATAAGTAAACAAAGGGCTTCTTTAAGGAAGTTGTTGAAGTGATTTGGAGTGATGAAGAAATAGTTCATGAAAGGATATCATAAATGCCAATCAATAAATTTGAGGAAAGCATTAGCAATTCCATAGCACATGAGTAAGAGTCTCTTTAACTAATTTATCATTAATGTCTTATATCTCTGAAAGATATTTTTAGTGATTATCTTTACTGAGGGTATTAGTAAGAATTCAATCAGATTGGGAAAAAAGGAACTTTGTTCAATGCTGGCATTGCTGGCATCAAATGATTTGGAAGAATCATCTATTTCTTCTTCAAAGTCAGATTCCAAGCCTTCAAGTTTGAAAATGTGGAAGACTATAGAAGAATAAGAGAGGCTTGTCGTAACTTCGTACTATAAGAGTTAAAGTTAACCCATTTCATATGGTTGGATGTTAAGATGTATTGCTTGAAATTGAATTGGCATCAAGATAACTTCTCTTGCCATTATCTTCCCTCTTAAGAACTATTAGAACCTTAGATATCTATAGGTCATTTGTGACTTAGTTTTATGCCATCTGTAATGGTCATTTAGTCCTTCCATTGGAAAGAATGGCATGTTTTTTACCATGTAAGCAAAGTACAACTCATCATAAATGTGATTAGAGACTACCACCCTTTTAAGGAAACCTTTCATTGGCACTTACACCATTATCAAGCAAGCATTTTGAGTGTTATTACCTTCCATCTCAAGTAAACAAGTTTGATTATAAAGTTTTGAATATGTGTTCTCAAGTGGAATGTTATGATATGCATGTGGACATCGTTCACCTCGCATAGCATTGGTTATTATAACAAATCATGAATTGAGTTAAGTTATAAGATAAAAGGGTTTGCTCTTCCTTTTATTTTATACGATCAAAAGTGAAAAGATATTTTAATCAAGTTAATTATAGGCTAATGAATGTCCCTATTCATATTTATAATTCAAAAAGTTGAGGACTTACCAATAATTGTAACTTAAATTTTCACACAAAATAGTATAAGAATTCATAGTGTTTCAATGATTCTTTGAGAAAAACTTAAAGGCATTCTTCAAATGGATAAAGTGAAAAGATATCAACTTGTAATTCTTTGGCTTCATTTGTTATGGCTCTGACTCTATTAATTGTCCCTTTGACCCATTGTGAAATCTAGAGTTCTTAAGTGTAATGATAGTTTACTATTTACTAAAATTGAATAGTTAAGTCTATGATCATCATTTCCTAAGCAATGACCTATTGGGTCAAGTTTTGGTTTTTCTAAGCAAGTGACCCCATTTGTTGTGCTTGGCTTTGGTTTTCTGATATAAACAAACTCACTTAATGGGCCAAACTTAGGTTTTCCTAAAGGAATAGGTTTGTTTGTGTAATATAAGTTTCTTGTTTGACGAAGAGTGTGACATTTACATTATCCAATTGCTCTTAAAAGTGAGTGCTCTCCTACCAGAGAGCTTAATTTTGGTTTAGAGTGAATTGGAAGGTGTCTTGTAATTGATCTTGATTCATTACCATTATGCCAATTTCCTAAATTGCCTTGCTTGCTTCTAATAACTGAGAAGTTAATTCTTCATTCTTCCTCTTGAATACCTTCACTTCTTAAAGAAGTTGGTTAATAAGAAAACTTTGATCCAAGTATTATGGAAAGTGCAATTGATATGGATAAGAGGATAGGATTTCTTCTTGGGTTATGAAATCTAGTTCACCCAAATCTTCTAAGGGAGATGCCTATTCATCCTTGACTTTGGCCTTCCTTTTAGAGACAACATGACTTACAAATTCGTTAAGAATGTAAATCTCATGACCATAAGTTGCACACCACAACTTGTATCACTCTGAAGGAGGGTAATAAGAGTGTCCATAAGTTATTTTTATGGCACAATTCTATGTTTAAAAGATAGGTTAAAGATGCTTGTGACTATTTGAACTATTATAGTCAAAATGAACATCTTTCATCCCTTTAGTGATGAGGATGATTTTTTTAGCCTTATTTGTCTAATGATTATGATGAAAGTATAGATAATTACTATAGTGATTTTAGCAAGGGAGGCCCATAAATAGTCCCCACAAGATCTTTAGTTAGCCATTTGGTGGGTAAATGGAAATCTTAATCCCAAAAATAAGCAACCCTCTCTAAGATTTTTGACATATGGAGCCATTTTGTTTGATAAAATTCTTCTAATAAGAATTGGTTCTTTTAATACATAAGGTGTGTGAATTAATGAAGTAACATGTTTAGATTACTCATGAGTCACACATATAATAAAGCTAAAATGCTTATGAATCACCCTCTTCCCTAAACTTGGTAATGATTCAAGGATAGGATTATTTCAATGATAATGTCTAAGATGAGATTAAGTCCACCCTTCTTCACCTTATGGAAGGGTTTAATGACCCATTTATGGACATACATGATGACCTTAGGAAATGGAATCAATTTGTACATAAGTAATACCATGGGAGTGAATTTTACTTCATAGTGTTTCATCTTTTGTTTGAAAATGTGATCAATTGGGATACACTCCTTTTGGTGTTGTCCTTTGGTCACAATGTGAATTTCACTTCACTTTTGATTTATTAGCTTGTTGACATGGTTAGTGATGGGGCTTGGCAAATACATATCTTGATCGAAAAAACTTTGCGAGTTTAATAGGTTTTCAATTTCTTCCACCAAGATAACCATGTTTACATTTGGGAAGGCACAATGGATAGTCAACATTACTAGCCAGATTTTGGCATCTAACAAATAGCCAATGTCACTGTAGATTTCTTAGATAGTATGTCGCCTACTAATACTCTTAGTATTACAAATTTATTTAAGGACAAGGAATTCTAATTGCCTGAGGATGAAATCCCTTGAAATCCTCATAAATGATTATAGGTATGTGTAATGATGATTATGCCAACTAAACTAATGATTTGAAGGGATTATGAGGATTTCAAGGGTAGGAGATTATAGGTATGTGCAATGATGATTATGCCAACTAAACTAATGATTTGAAATAATAACCAACACATTAAGAGGTGAATTGTATGAGATGACACGAGAAAGATAATAATACAAAAAAATAAACATGTTAATACAAGGTAGATAAAATATAAACTAATAAAAAAACATAGTAAAGATTAAGAGTAAAAAAAATGTATAATATAATGATTAAGGTGGGGATTTTTTAAACTCTTTGTCTTATGAGGGATGGAACTAATAGGCAGATGACTCTACTAGTTAACAATAGGCATGTGGTTGAATGGATCTAATTAGACCAAAGGTCCTTAAGTCATTTCTCCTTTGCCATTCATGGCTTAAGAATGAGTCATTATTGTGAGTGAGAGGTTTCAAGATTGTCTTATACAAAAGTCATAGGCTTCACAAAGGATTGAACTTTCTCTCATTTAATATACAAAAGGTAAAGTTTGGGTTTCAAGTCTTAGTGTGTGTGTAATTAAGGTTATAGTGCAAATGATAATCATCAATATGAGTGAAATAGATAAAGAATTATACATGAAATAAATGAAAGTATATGAACAAAGTAAGTTAAAGCAATTTATCTCTCAATTTCTTTCACAGTGGTGCCACTAAGCTATTATGGTAGGTTACCTAGGGAAGGCTAGGGAGCTCAATAGACACAAAGGGAGACATGGTGTTTGACACCTTGGGTCTTTCTTGTGTTTATGAGGAAAATGAGTTAAGGTAGGAAAAGGCATTGTAATGTGTGCTAATTGACCTCAAAGTCACCACGAATCATTTTAAATGTAATTGTAACACCATAATACCTTTATTTGATTTATTAGGATTTGCCAGGGATGGGAGATCGATTATTTTTGGTGAAGGCCATAGCCAACCCAAATGCCTATCACAAGTAAAGATGTTGTTCACTCATCTTTACTTTTTTCTTTTGATGCTCTTTCTTGTTGGTATTTTATTTTTTCTCTTTATTTTTATGACTATCTATCAAAACACACACTTGTTTGTATAAAGAAAATGATGATTTATATTTGTGAACTCATCGACGATACCCTAAAATGGTATTGCCACCAAAAATTTCATATATTGTTTTCCTTTTGTTTTTTGTTTTTGTCTTTTCCATATTTTGTCTTTTCTCTTCTTTTCTCTCTTTTTTTTTTCTTTTTTTTTATTGGCCTCCAAGCAATCCCCCCTTTCCTTATTTCTTTGGCACACTTTAATTGCTCTTTACTACTCACTTACTTCCTCCTCATGCCATTTTACCTTTAGGCAATTTTTTGTGATGTCATTCTATTGTTGCTTTGACTCTTTTCTAATGGCTTAGAGGGCTTTAAATGCACTAGCTTGGTTGAGTTTTTTGATACCAAATTAATTGGCTTCTCCAAATTCACTATTAATGCTCTACTCACTTCTCTTAAGTGATTTTTGGCTTTCTTAATTTGTTACATTTTAATTTTTTCTTGGCTCTCAATTGATTTTTTAGCCATCTTTTTTTTTTTTTTTACACCTTTTGATGAGACTGGTTTTTATAGGCAAATTGGTCTAATATCAAATGTTAATCTCTGATTACTTTTATTAGTTGATACAAATTAACGTACTTTTTGATAAGTAGTTAAACTTGCTTTGATTGAATGATTGAAATTGTCTTTATATTTAATGTCGTGTGAGATTAACTTAAGGGATTTACATTTAAGTTGAGATTTTAAGCCTTGTAAGAATAATATATTGATATTATTGCACTTAAATACTTAATTTAAGGTTTTTACGAAAGGGAAAACACCGTTTATATTTTTGTCATGCGACTTTCGATAATAAATAATTTTTAACTTTAAATTTAATTTAAAAATTTTAAAAATCTTTAACTTTTTTTTTATTTAATAAGTATATATTATAATTAAATATTATAAATTAATTTATAATAATATAATTATTTTTTTTATTTTAATTTTTTTATTATATTTAAATATTTTACTTATAATTTAAATATAATTTATAAATAATTATTATATATAATAAATTATAATGTAAAAATTTTTTTATTAGAATTAATAAAATAAAAATATAATTTATTTAAAAAAAAAATAAAGATAATATTATCTCACGTTATCGCGCGCGTGTGTATATATATATATATATAAAAGTAGAAGAATGAAACAATGTGAAACTAAGCCATCAATGCTCTTCCTCCATGCAATCAATCAAGACCGAGGGATCTAACAGGCGCTTCAGAGCGCCATTATCTGAAGAATCAATACCATGAGCTGGATTCCCTACACAGTTATCCGGAGGCCTAGCTTGACGAGTAAAGCTAGACTGATCCAAATAAGAAGAATGAGAAGAGGCAGAACGGTAAACATCTCACCGAGGCTCTAACCATAATCCTGCTGTGAAACAGAAGTAGCCATTGTGAGCTAAAATTTCTTAGCAAGTATCCGTTGGAATGGAGACCAGCATTGGAATAAAGGCAGAGGGTGTCTGTTGCCCATTATTATTGACCGCCACTTGCCGACGGCCCAGAATCCTTCTGACTACACACCTTGAGTTTACGAGCGGCTCTAATATTGCGGACACTTTTAGCTTTCTCAAGTGGGTTTTTAACGAGGCCTGAACTCAGCCCATGCTTTTCACCAGATCTACGCACATTATCCAGGCCCAAGTCGAATCTAGCCATTTTCAGGTTCTCACGTTGAATATTATTGCCTGGTTTGACACTTGCGGGACATGGCCGTTGCGGAGAGGGTCCAAGGAAATAAATTCTATTAGAATTCAAAATCTCCCCTTTTGTAGGAGCTTGTAACCCATTTTAGCTTTGATTACGCCATCTCCTAGCAACTACCATTCTGGGGCCATATTCTGTTGAATGTTCAAAATGATTTTCACCTTGTTTAGCCGGAATCCAGCTACCATGCTCGCAAGGGCCTTCTTGGCTAGCAGCAACAAAGGCCTAAGACGTGGCAGGCCTTTGATCAACGGCAGATTTACCATAATACAATCTGGTACAATTAATAATAGCATGATCAAAGTTATCCTAATTAAAGCACATGGCGTGCAAACTCTCATATTCCACCTCTTGGCAACACCCATTAAGCCAGAAATGAAAGATCAAAGGCTTGGTTAAGTTAATCTCTACGCATAATCGAGCTAAACGGCCACTCGCAGCAAATGTAGTATTCTTATCAACTTTCACAAGTCTACCGATACAATATGCAATAGCCATAAGGACATCAACATTGTAATATAACACTGGGATTTCTGGGAGTCTCACCCATGCCAAAGTTGACTCAATACTAGCCTCCAAAGGAATAAACAGAGGGTCCCAATGGCGAATTGTAAGGTAATGGTCTTGGATAATCAGTGGTCCATCATTCATCACTTTATTCATATCTTCATCTAAATGAAACTTGACCAAAGAGAAGCCACCCCTAGGTCAATGATATCCATGTCACCCGAAGGTTTCCACAACTGTTCAAGCTTGCTCACCAAAAACCAGTAACCCACTGAGCTTCCCAAGAGTTTTACGACAAGGGCTTTCTTCCACAGATCCAACAAAGACTCCATGAGATTTAGATCCACAGTTAAGTACGGGGAGTAAGGGATTATCATCCTTATAGTCAATTTTAATTTTGCCAGCCGCTCTAAGATCAACACCTTTTGATGCTGAGGAAAAAGCCTTGTTCAAAAGCTTCTGCTAGAAGGAAAGTTTCCTACTCTCTGTTGGAGTGGCATGACAATCAGTGCCTTGAAACACTACGTCCGACATCTCATGATGAGGGGGTTTGTCAGGGAGAATAAAGCTTGGCAGTGCATGCTGCAGAGAACTAGGAGAAAGCATTATTTTTGAGCACTTTGTCGTTGAGAAGCTATAAGTGTGTGAGATGAAGATTAGAATGGCCAATCCTGAAGCCCTCGAACATACTCAAATCTTTACCTTTCTACAGTAGGTGAGAAAGGCCTTCCACAATAAGGATGAAGCGGAAAAGAGAAAAAGCTTCCCTATACTTAATATTTCTTCCTCGGCTGGCCTCTCCTAGCTTTTTGCTGCTTGCCCCTAAGTTGGACAAGTTCTTGAAACTCATCCAATTCTATAACTCTGCCTTCAATTATTTGAATACACAAATCAAAATTACCAAAGAGCTCACGATTACATGTTCTTAAGTGCTTCTTCAGTAACTTAAGCTTCTTGACCAATTTATAATTCCTAACAGAAGACTAATCGAAGGAATGCCAAGTGACTCCAATCATGCTAATGAACTCAGGACATTAAACCCAACAGTCGAAAAAACAGAAGGGCTTGAGAGCCCGAATTCCAGCAGGATAGGGCAATGATCTAAGAGATCTTTCAAGAGCCCATTATTTCAAAGTAGGCCGAATTCAATAAGAACTCCTTGCTCAAAAGGAACAGATCGATTCTACTCATCGACAAAATTAGCAATGGCACTTCTTCTTCCATCCATGAATCACTAATACTATTATTCTTGCCAGGTGAAGGGTGGTATTAAGATCACCTCCAATTAGACAAAGATCAAATTAAACCACCAGCCTTAAAATTCAGAATCTTCTTCCACAGTGAGTTTCTTTCAACATCAATGTTAGAAGTATAGACCGCTGCAATTACCCAAGAAAAACTACCATGAGGTAGAGTTCCCTTGACAGCAATCCACCTATCTTTTTGGTAGATCACACTAGCAACAAAAATATCAGTCCTATACCAATAAAACCCCCATGGAGGTCCCAACAGTTTTAACCTGACACCAATTTTACCTACCAGAGCCCCAGATATTTTAGACTAATCTATCTAAAACTTTTTCCAATTTGGTTTCCTAAAGCATCAAAAGCAACCGCGCTTTTCTTTCTTATCAAGCTAGCAACAATACAGTGCTTCTCCTTGGCATTAAAGTCTCTTATATTTTTAATTCAAAATGGTTAAATGCATAAATCGTAGCATTATTTGAGGAAGACTTGGAATCAAGGACTACTTCCCTCTTCATCCTCCATAGAATCATAGCATTATTGTGCCCAATTTCATCTCCTTGTGCTTCAGCAAATGGAGGCCTCACATAGCCATCAATCCAAAAGGCATAAGAGGGGGCTTGCTCATGGGCCTAGTCAGAATCCTGCCCATGAGCTTGATCCAACGTGACAAGAAATAAATTAAGGGGACTAAGAAAATCATGCAGATTCTTTAGAGCTTCACATCTATCTCATCCTGGAAGATGCAAAATCAGAAGGATCCCATTTGTAATTGATTCAAACCAGTTGCTTAATTGTGCCATCCTTTGTTCAAGCATCATATTGTTATCTTCCTCTTTGAGAAAGGGAAGCTGGACCCCCTTGCCTCCCATAGACTTAACATATAATACTTTAAGTTGTCTAACAGGGGGGGCAGATCACTGAGCATTGAAATTTATTCAACCTTCCATACCACTCCCACAAGAATTTCTTTAGCCAATCTTTGTTCTCAACTGCATAGAATTGCAGCTCAGTCGTATTTGAACTTTCCAATCCCTGCAATTGGTAGCACCCTTCAACACGTCCACATACATTCTACCGTCACGAGTATAGCCTCTTTAGACCTCAAAATCTTCCTTTTCTTCACCAAAGCTGATCCAACTATCTTCTGTAGAGTGGGCTTTCTAGCATATCAAGCAATATTAAGTTGCATATATGCATCCATTATTTTCATGTGATGGGCAAACCATCTTCTTAAGCCATTGTCATGGCTGCACTCAAGGGAGATTGTTGACAAAGATTGTGACATGTTGGGTAGACTTTGGGTATTCACCGAGTTTTATGCTGGAAAATAGTAGCTGTAGGTCTAGGGGTGTGATGAAATCGGGTTAGGAGCCTTGGAGAGCTACTTGAAGATAGAAGGGGTTGAGGGGCGAGGAAGGTGGTGGTTGTGTTGGATGCAGCTAGCCATCATGAAAGGTGGAGTTTGGTTGAAGAGTTTTGTGTAGCATGTCACATTTACATTGCTAAAACGGGTTCTACTTTTGAGTAATCATCAATGTTATGATCGACCAAAAGTTAAAGAATCCATTTCTAAACATCCATCTCTTCTTCTTTTGCTCCCATCCCTTCACCAGTTCTCCTTAATGTTGATTTTTTTCTCTTTTTTCGATTTTCAAAAATCTCTTTGAGACAAATCTAAAATACTAGTCATCCAATCACCGTAATTTTTCACTTAAAATATGAAATTTATTTTAAAAAAAATTAAAAGTTAAGATTGTGTGCTTAACTCACACAATTTTAAAATATTTGTTTGGAATACAAAAATATAACATATTTATAGGAAAAAACATGTTTCTTTTTTTTTTCATAAATCAAATAAGAAAATATGGATGATATCAACAAGTTTGTTAGAGATGATTGTATAGTTTCATAAGACTAAATTCTAAGGAAGTTGATGGATATTTGAACCCAAAATCTTTAATTTAACAACAAATATGCTTCTTTATTATTAGTCCACAACGTTTAACTCCTTTGTCTAATTCTCTTTTGTTATAGATTTTAGCTTTATTAACAGTCGGGAATTTCATTACCAGCTAGGAGGCATGAACACAAATACAGTGATATCAACACGATATTACACGCAAACCACAAGAAGCTAATTTTGAAAAAAATAATTTTAATAAAAATTATTAATGTAAGTTTAAGCAAATGAGTTATTGTGTCGTTAAAAATGTAAGTATATAATGTGAGTTTTCACTTACAAGTGTAACATAAATTTTTATTAATTTTAACTTTAATTATAATTGAATGAACATCAAAAACGTAAAATGAGAAAAAGTAAACCCATAAACTGAAGGAAAGATGACGCCAAGAACTTTCAAGCTTGCATTTATTTGTGCTTTGCATTTAGAAACTTTAATATTTTGGGTTAATAAACAAAATTGGGGCTCTCAGTTTTACTCGTATAGCTGGGCCTCGAATTGGGTTTACACTTTGAAAACTTAAATGTCTATCACATTTAATGATTCGATTGGCATGTTAAAGCCACCAAATTTTTATATCAGTCTGCTTTATGGTTATAAACTTAAATGTAATCAACAATTTAATTGTCGACATTATTACAAAGCAGCGCTTTGGGACCTTTTTGATCCCAAAGTTGCCATTTTTTCAAATATTTTTGAAACTTATTGAATGACAAATTTGATGGAATTGAAATTTAATATACATGAAATTCATCGTACTAAAATACAATGAATCCAAGATCTAATACATTTGAAACTTGATCAACTAGGACTTGAAGTACCCACGAAACAAATCAACTCAAAACAACCATCGAACCCAAAATTGACGTTGCTTGTAACGATTGAAACTTGAAAATTTATTTAAATATACAACCTAATTGATCTTTTACATAAGAGAAAAAAAAAAAAACTTGTCGCAATACCTTGATAAAATCTTGATGATTTTTTTTTTTTTTACCTAATTTAGAATTGTATATATTCTTGTAAAGAAAACAATTATTCTAGTTGTAAATTATTGAATGCGGGACATAAAAAAAATATAAATCCCACAAATCATGGGGAAAAATTAATAAATTTCTAACTTCTTTTTCTCTATATCGTTATCCTTAAAATATTAATTTGGATTCAAAAGTTTTATTATAGGTTGTATAAGTTTGCGTTTATGTCGAACATTTGAAGGTTTTGTAAATTTAATACTTAAAGTTTTATTTTAGAAGATCCACCTTAGTAACGACTAAAGAGCATACTTCTTAAAGTACTAAATTTACAAGTTTGGAGGGCCAAGAAGAGAAAGCATATAGTTCTAGAAAGAGCTAGCCTCTACTTCTTAGGAAAGAAAAAGAGGAAGGTTATTGCTCTTCTTGCTGGCTTCTTTGGAGTGCCTCAAATGCTATACAACTTAAGCCTATATATAGGCCAAGAAGTGACCTTGTGCCACCGACCATCGTTCTCCATGCAGCCAACGCGATTGAAATTATTCTAAATGTTCAAAGAAGGTCTTACTTTGCCAGCTATTGGGCTCCTCTTCCTTATTTACATGGGACCAAAACATTCACAATTAGCTTGAAAATTTAAACCAATTGTTGATTACTCCCTTTATCTCTATTTTTTAAAAAAAAATATTTTTCTGTCTATAATGTTAGAATAGAAGATTGCAAAATTGAAATTTACATAATTACTTCAAATCATATAACAATATCACTGTTCTTAAATGCAAAATTTACATTCTAATTATTGCACTAGACTTAATGCGAATTCCCTCCTATAATAAAATGAAGCTCTTAATTGCACTTGTGCAATTGTGAAATTAAGACAATAGAAAAGTTTGTGTATAACAATAGTGTTGGTACTGTTTTCTATCTTTTTGCAATAAATTAGAATCATCATGGATCATTTTATAGAAATCTATTTGGATTAGTTATGTACACTTACATAACTATCTTAGAGACATAACTACTTAAACATATAATTGTTTTGGGTTGTAATTATTCAAAAATATAACTATTATGATAGATAAATATTTCAATTATTTGGATAGAATATAATAACTATAGATAGACATGTCTCATGGATACTAAATAGTTTAATAATTGTATACAACTTTTAATAGAAAAACATCTATATAAATATAGTCATTACCAGACATTAATTAATCAAAAATATAATTAATTAATATAATAATTCATCACGTTTCATGTGCACATACCAAGTGCCTAAGTGGCAAATGCACCTGTAAAATTGCCTATGCATCCCACCCACACGTGGGCTAAGTGGTCATTTCCATAGTGTCCCCTTTAAGCTAACTAGACATGTCAATTTTCTCAACCTATAAGCCCTTCAAAAGCCTTATTTCTTTTGTAGGTGGGACTTTGTTCCCCTTTTCCTTTATTCCCTTTTGAAAATACATTAAAAATTTCCCATTATTTTCAAAAGATTGAAAAATAATAGGTCCACAATAATATTGAAAATTAAATGTATAAATAATAATATCTTGAGATTAAACCATTATATAGTAAAATGTTCAGTACAACAAATTTGAATAATATGATAGATAAGCCTTAAACTATATATTCTAATTAATTAGCAATATAAATATTTTACATAAATGACTTTACAACCATAGACTTCTCATAAATGTAATTAACATAATTAAAGACCTTACATATTATTTTTATGAATGTTTTAAACTCAAGCCCTTTAACTTATAGGAATGACCCATGTTCCACATTCATATAAATAGACTAAGTGCCTTTGTCATAAGGCACTTTCCAAGGTTAGTTAAGAGTTGTAAAACCGTGCCTCCCATTAAATGACTTCAGGATGTAAATTATTAGTAATAGTGCTTTAATCACACTTATGATGTACTTTGACTTATTGATCTCAAGATTTGATATTGTTTCAAGAATTAAATTGAGTTTTTATCATTGGTCACTAATCTTTATGGGCTTGAGACTCATTTCCTTTGATGTTTTGTTTACTAAATTTCTCGTTAATCCTTTCGTCAAAGGATCAGTTATGTTGTGACTTGACCTTAAAAAATTGACTATAATTAATCCATCCATGATCAAATCCCTTGCATAACTATGTTTAAGTTTAATATGTCTAGATTTACTATTATACACATAACTATAAGCTATTGCTAGAGTTGTAACATTGTGACAATGTATAAAAATGAGTGCTGCTAGCTTTATCCATAAAGGAATCTTATGAAGCAAGTCTTTTAACCATTCTTTTTCTTTACTAGTTAAAGCTAATGCTACAAACTTTGTAGTTATGGTAGAATCAACTATGCAAGTTTTTTTCTTGGAACCCAAGAAATTACATCACTTCCTAGCATAAAGATCCACTTACTAGTAGAAGTATGATCCTTTTTATCAGTAATCTAACTAGCATATGAATATCCTTCTAAATATGAAGGATAACCTAAATAGTTTATTCTAAGATCATTTTGTTCTCTTTAGGTGCTCCAAAATTATATGTATGCCAATGTATGTTATTTGGGTTACTCATGTATCTACTCATTTTGCTTATTCTAAAGGCTATGTTTGGTCTAGTACTTGTCATTGTGTACATTATAAACCCTATTACTTTGGTATATTCTAGCTATAACATTAAACTTCCAATATTTTTTGTAAACTGCATGTTATGATTGAACAAAGTAAAAGCAAGAATACAATCTATAACATTGAACTTATTGAGAACTTTCTTAATATAATGCAATTGAGTAAGCATTATACTTTTTTAATCTCATAAGATTTTGACTTTGAGGATGACATCTTGCCTCACCCATGTCTTTCATTTCAAAAATACTAGATAAAAACCTTTTAGTAACTTTAACTTGTTGTAAATTGGTTCCAAAGATCAACATGTCATCAACGTATAAATAAAAAAAATGACACATTTTCTTTAATTAAACTACCATAAACACACTTGTCAAATTCATTAATCTTGAACCTATTAGTGAGTTGTACCTAATCAAACTTTTGGTGTCATTGCTTGGGTGTTTGTTTTAGTTTATATGAGAACTTAACAAGTTTGCACACCTTTTTCTCTTAACTAGGTATCACAAACTCTTTAAGTTGTTCCATATATACATTTTCTTCTAATTCACCATTTAGGAATGCTACTTTAACTTACATTTAATGAATTACTAGGCAATGGATAGAAATGAGTGCAATAAGCACTCTAATTATGGTTGTTCTAGCCATTAATGAATATGTATCAAAGTAGTTGATTCCTTTCATTTGTGTAAAGTCTTTTGCAACTAGCCTAGCTTTAAACTTGTTAATGGTTCCATCAATTTTTTCTTTCCTTTTGAAAAACCATTTACATCCAATTGACTTTGAGTGAGAGGTCTACTAACTTTCAAGTCTTATTACCCATAATTAAGTCCATTTCATCATTTATTGCTTCCTTCCAAAACATGACATCTTGTTATTTCATTGCTTCTTCAATTGTCTTGGGATCATCTTCAATATTTAATCAAAATGGAAGTTTAATAACTTCATCATTTGCTTTTCCATTTCTTATATTATTATTTTCCTTTTTGGGAACTTGTAATCTATTTGCAATTACTAAATTCATAATGAATTTATTCTCATTAATAATTGTGTTGATGGATATTAAGTTACTAAGCTTTATTGTTATGAATTAATAGGCCTTGTTATTATGAGCATAGTCTAAGAAGATACAATTAATTCCTCTTTTTCCCAAAATTTTCCTTTTAGGTTCAGGAACGTTAATAATTGCTCTGCAACCCTAAGCTCTTACATGACTAAGGCTAGGCTTTCTTTGTTCTAAAACTCATATGGGATCATTTTGCTCTTTTTGGATGGAACTCTATTCAAAATATGGCACAGTAAGCAATGCCTTACCCTAAAAATCTTGAATTATTCCATAATTTAACAACATGGAATTTACCATTTCTATAAACATATAATTTTTGCATTTTACAACATCGTTCTATTACAGTGAGTAAGGAGCATTTGTTTCATGGATAATTCTTGTGGTCTTAAAAAAACTAGTATCATAATACTCTCATCCTCTATTAGTTTGTAAACATTTGGTGATCATATTACTTTGTTACGCAACTTTAGTTTCATATACCTTAAATATTTCAAGTACTTTAACTTTTGTATGCAACAAGTAAATATGTCAAAATCTAAAGTAGTCATCAATTAATGTTACAAAATGTTTCTTTTCTCCTAGTGTTGCTGTATTATGTAAGTCACACACATCACTATGTATTAATTCTATTGTACTTGATGTTCTTTGAATAGTAGTAAATGAATTTCTAGTTATTTGTGTTAGCATGCATGTTTTGTATTTATTTTTGAACTTATCAAAGTATGACAATAAATCTAACTTAACCATATCATGCAACCTTTTGAAATTTGCATGCCTAAGCCTATTATGCCAATGGAAAGAACACTTAATAATATAACTAGTAGCATTATTGTTATTAATATCAATATTCAATTTAAACATACCATTATGTAGATAACCCCTTCCCATAAATCCTTCTTTGGAGAGAACAAAATTATAAGTCTCAAATAGAAGTTTAAACCTAAACTTATTTTAAAGACTACCCATAACTAGATTTTTCCTAATTTTTGGCATATAAAAGATATTATTAAGAGTAATAACCCTTTCAAAAGTAAATACTAATTCTACCTCTCCTATTACCTTTACTAGAACTATGACATAAGTTCTCATGTACACATTAATGTTATTTTCCACTGGTTTAATGGATTTAAAGAAGTTTTTGATTTTGCAATCAAGTTGGGTAATGCCAAAATCAATCCACCAAGTAGTGTCATCCTCAAGTAAATTAATTTCTATGATTATAGCCACTTTTCTCATTTGCTGCTTTTAAGAATCCATGCTTTTCCTTTTTCTTCTAGAAAGACAATACTCAAATTTATATTGTCATTTTTTTTGTAGCAACAATGACAATTATCCTTTCTTTTCTTTTCACCTTTTTGTATTCTTTTAATCATCATTGAATTGATTCTTTCTCTTTTTTGTAGGCTTGTTGGATTGTTCCTCCTTAACTACATGTATTATTGAAACATGAGAGCCATGCTCTTTATTTTCTTGCATGCAAAACTCTTCTTTTACATAAAGATGTTTAGTAAGACTTTAAAGAGAAATATCCTCTTTCTTATGTTTTAAGCTTCTTTTAAATTCTTTCTAGGAAAGACCTAGTTTATCAACAATGGAACTCACAACAATAGTTTTATCCATAGACATTTTGTGTTGTAGAAAATAATTCAAAGTTCTTTAATCTTACTAAATTGTTCCATAAACAAGAAATTTTTTTTTGGTCGCATCTTCTTGCAAGTACCTTAACTCTAATTTCTCTTATAGTTCCTTTATCATTTGAAATTATGGTAAACATTAAATAATGAATCATTCATCACTCATCACTTTTAAAATATGCCCCCTTAAATCTCATCATCTATCTTATATTTTTGCCTCTTCCTAGTATTAGTAATAGTCTCATTCTCTATGTGTTATGGTCTTTTAATATTTAGAACATAGGCCATATGTAATGTTACCAATAGAAAGTGAATCCTTTTATGCCAATGTATAAAATTGTCTTCATTAAACCTCTCCAATTTCATGATGTTAGAAGCCAACTCTTTTAAAGTTCTAGCCATAGTTGTAAAAATGACTTTTTTTCCTTAAGATTGCTAAAAAATAAGATTTTAAAACCAGAATTTGCATAATCTATTCAAGTCATATAATAGTGTTATTATCTTTGAAGGAAAATTTGCACCATAATTACTACTCTATAATTAATGCAAATTCTTTCCTAAGATAAAATGAAGCCCTTAATTATACTTATGCAATTATGGAATTAAGATAATTGAAAAGTTTGTGTATAGTAGTAGTGTTGGTATTGTGTTTTATTTTTTTGTAGTAAAACAGAATCGATATGGATCCTTTTATAGAAATTTGTTAGGGTTAGTTACATGTAATTACATAACTACCTTAAGGATATAATTATTAATACATATAATTATTATGACATACAACTATTTTAGTTATTTGGACAAAATATAATAGATTGAGATAGGCATGGCTCTTGGATACAAAACAATTGAGTAATTATACATAATTGTCAACAAAAAAATATCTATATAGATAAGATTATTACTAAACATTAATTAATAAAAAATATAATTTATTAATATAATTATTTGCTACGTGTCATGTGCATAAGCCAAGTGCACCTATATGCTGCACACATGCACTTTTCCATATATGACTTTGACCCTCCCTTTCCTTTGTTTCCTTTTGAAAATACACTAACATATAAATACCCTCACTTTAAACATTATAAAGGCAAAACTTTGGAATGCAATTAGAGCTGAGGTTTAAAGTCTAACTTAAATTGATCTTGCAAATGTTTAACTTGAAGTCTAAAGGATTAACTCAAGATTATTCGACAAATATAGAACTTGACCACTTGCTAAAGATGATCCAACAAGCATAAAACTCAAAAGCTTGATAAGGATGATCTAGCAATTATAGAACTTGAAGGCTTGCAAAGAATGATTATGTAATGATAGAACTTCAAGACTAGTTTAGTGATCTTGTAAACATAAAAAGATAGATTGTTACCAAAACTTCTTTACCCTTTGTGATATACATGGCCTTTGAGAGAAATTAGTAGCCTAGTGATGATGATTAGAAATTCTAAGCCTATTGTGACATACATGGCTTAGTAAGGGTTATTGAAAGTTCTTTTCCCATTATGATATAAGTAGCCTACTGAGAGCAATTTAAACTTCTCCCATTCTAACATATGCAATCGAATGAGAAACATGATATTGGTTGTGTCACAAAAGAGCCTTGAAGGCTTCTAAGGACCCATTAGTGAGGACCATTTTTGCTCCTTTAAAGGTTCTTTAGAGATGCCACTGTCATGTGTTGGCTTATACATATCTAATTTCTTGATAAGTTTACCTACACTAAAGCTTTGGACGCTTAGGCCCTTTTGTTATGGTTTAATGAAACCTTCCTTAATGGTTGTATTAAGAATTGAAAGGAGATCATCAAAATAGCAACTAACATTTAACAAGTCTATGAGCTTGTTATAAATGTCACATTGTGCCCAGTTGGTAGCCTTAATGACTACATCCATTGTTGTATATCCTATAGGTAGAGCAATAAAGTAATCATAGCACCATGCTATTTTCGTTTTTCTTTGGTGCAAGTTTGGTATAATTCTTAGCTTACCAATTGTTTTCTCTTCTCAAAGTGCTTCAAGAGTGAAACTGAGTATATGACGCCTAACATTATATATGACATTAATGACCTGTCCAATAAGGTCAGAAGTCTAACTTTATAAATGAGTTTTCTCTTCACGAAGGCTAAGCGCCTTCCTAGTTGAGGGCAGTATTGATGTAGATGCTTTGTATACCCATGTTGTCACTACCAAGGACACACACCTGCCTAAGTTTTAAGCACAAAGGATGCTCGAAAGAGGAAGTGTGGTAGTTGGCCATTTCTTCTTTTCTTATAGTATGGATGATTGAATTGAAGATAGTAGAGAGAAGTAAGATGTTTGAGTGTGCTTTTTGTGATTTAAGGAGGAAAGATATATAAGGAAAAAAGGGTCTCTTCCTTTTGTCTCCTTCTATTATAAGGGTTAACAAAGGTAATTGGTTGACTTGTTGTGAAAGCGAAGGCCCCTCTCCCTTTTGTCTTCTTCTTCTTCTTTCCTTTTCGTTTTTTCCTTTCTTCTTTATACTTTGTTTTTTTTTTCTTTTATGGCCAACACTAGTTAATGAAATATTAGCTTTGACTCTTACTTATGTTGGCTAATCCTAGGGGTAAGGGGTGAGACAAAGCTCTAAGTCAAATGGACCATAATCTAATGCTTTAGCAATATTGGTACCAATGGATCTTAGCTAGCAATTGGCATTGCATAGGTACACTAGAAAGAGAGAGAGAGAGAGAGAGAGTCCTATTGGAATAGTCTAAAAAGAAGAAAAGAGCATTATTGAGGTAACTTAAAATGAAGAAAAGAGTACTATTAATTTAATCTAAAAAGGGAGGAAGAGTTCCTCTTTCTATTTTATGAAAGGGGAGGCATAATCTACTTTTTCTTGGCATAAAGTTCCCTTCTAGTTAAAAAATCTTGTAAGAGATGGATCCTTATCTAGCCTTTGAATTCCCATATGACAATGAGTGAAATCTCGATGTTTATACATGTAATGTGTCATGTCACAATGATAATGCTAGTTAGAGTGCCCTTAAGGGAGAAGCATTATTGTTATAATGGAGTTGAGATCACTAATGACCTTTGAAGGGGAAGTAATGTTAGAGAGGTTAATGACAAAGATGATGCCTATGACGAGAACAAGAGGTGCTGTGTAAATGATAGCTTTTTGTGTCCATTTCTCCCTTTGCTTCTAGTTTTGAAACTAAAAGTATACACTCCTTATCTCAATGGCCCCATGAAGCCATAATTATGATGCGAGTTAGGAGTTTGTGATATGTTGAGATATGTGCCTTTATAGTTGTAAAAGACCTTTTTTAAAGTACACAATTGTTCCTTCTCTAATTTCCACCTAGTGTATGACAACCTCTAATTTTTCATGCTTTGATGTCTTATAATTGGTCTCATCTTTCTTGATGAGTACCAAAAAAGGTTTGAGGAGCTAAGAAAGGCAAGTGAAAACTAGAGGTCACAATGATGATCCAAATCTTCACTTTAAATATGGAATTGCTTTTATTTTTGGTTCATAGTTTATACTCTTCTGAGCTAAGAGTTTTTTTTTTTTCTTTAATATTGTTCACAATTTATACTCTTAAGGGCCAAGAGTTTTGGTGTTTAGACTTGCACATAGTAAAACTTGAAGAATTAAACATTAATTGCACCAATTTAGGATGTCTGTTTAATCTAGTAACATGTAAGAGTTGCTTACATAAACGTCCTATACTAAGTAAGGCTTATCCCATTTGGAAGTGAATTTTTCATCAAAATGATGCTTGAAGCTAAAAGGTTGTTGCACTGTAAGAACTAAGTCCCCTACTTGAAATGATCATGGATGGACATTGTGGTCAAAGGTATTAGTGAGCTAGGCTTGGTAGCACTCAAGTTATTGTTATGCTTGGAGACTTTTTCCATTTAAGGCATTTGACTCATCCAACCATAATCATGCTTTTTCTTCCAATGTGAGGTCTTCCTAAATAGCTATACATAATGACATTATTTGCGTTTTCAGCAGTAATATTGCCTCAAATCATAAACAAAAACATATGGTATTGTTTGAGTGGAAATGTTGTGTGTTGTACAATATGCCTATAATGACCTAAGAATTTTATCATGCCAATCTTTATTTGTTTTGGATATCACCTTTCATAGTAGATTGTATAAGGTTTTGTTAAATGCCATGACCAAACCATTAGTAAGGGTATTACACCTAGATGACATATACCGTTTAAAGTTAAACTTCTCACAAAGCTTATTTATCAAGTTGTTGTAGAATTACTTCTTATTATTAGTAATGATGAACTGTGGAATTATATGGCAATAGATTAAATGGGTCTAGTGAAATTGATGGCATGCTCTTTCACTTCCATCAATGGGATTACTTTGGCCCATTTTAAGAAGTAATTTATCACCATAAGAATATAGAGGTAGCCTAAGGAGGATTTTAACAAAGGCCTAATCAATTTGAGATCCCATGCTTCGAAAGGTCAACATGATATGGTTAGATGGAGTGGCTCTAGCAAATGATGTATGTAGTTGGTATGGACCTAACAAACTTAGCCAATATTCGTAAATAACATAAAGTCACATACCGTTGTTAGCCAATAGTATCCCATCCTCCTAAGTTTGAAGTGTAACTTAGGTTTAAAATAATGTCCACTACAAACACCAAAATGAGCTTCTTTAAGTGCTTACTTTGCTCCTCACTAATTAGACAACAAAGGAAAACCTCATCAAATGATCTTCAATACAAAATGTCTTTGAGATATATAAAAAGAGAAGCTCGATAATGTATTTTTGCCTTATTATAGTGATCCCTTAAATGGTTTCCATGTTGTAGGTAATTGATGAAAGGTTTAAGCCAATCCTTAGTCTTAATAAGATTTATGAACATGGTATTGGTTCTTCCATTGTCATTATCATAATTCTATGGCATAATCCACTTTTGACATAGTAACCACTATAGTTTGAATTTTTGACCTTGTGAATAGTGTGGCTAGGTTGGCTAATGCATCTATTTGAGAAATTTCTAGGTAAAGGACATGTTTAAGATGATGTTTTCAAATTCATCCATTAGTTGTTAAGTGTGTCAATGGTAAGGTGTAAGGTCTTCTTTCTTTACATCATTAAACCTAAAGAGTTAGTTGATGATCAATTGTAAATCTTTGTAGACTCTTATTGTTGGAATCTTTATGTCAATAACCATTTAGAGGTTAATGATCAATGCCTAGTATTCAACAACATTATTTAAGTATAACTTATCAAGAATGTGGCATAAGGTAATACTTGTCATTAAAGGTGAAGAGTATTATGCTTACAACAAAACCTTCATGTCTTGTAGTACCATTAAAAAACATTGTTCATGGTGGCAGTGTTTTGATATAGATGTCTTCTTTAATTGGGAGATTGTCTATGAACTTCCAATAAGAAAAGTCAAGATAATTTATAAGAAATTTCTATAGATCATGCCCTTTAATTATTTTTTAAGGTATGTAAATAATATCATAACTTTATAATATGATTGTCTATTCAACAAGTAGTCAAAATAGAACTAATTTGGACAAGATGTACTTTATAGATTTAACTTTAATAACAAAGTAGATTGTATAAGCCTATATGTAGTGCCTTAGTTTGTCAATGACAAAGAAAAGTGCTAAACATGTCTTCTCAATAAGAGAGTAGATTCAACTCTAGCTCATTCAATGTCCTGCTACGATAATATAAAGTTATCTCATTGTCCATTTTCTTGTGCAAGCAAAGCTCATAAGGGTCTTTCTTGTGCTGTGATATAAAGGATTAATGACTTTTGTTGACTTAGAGCACCTAAGACTAATGGATTTAAAAGATACTTTTTTTTTTATGCTTTTGAAAGCCTTATTGTAAGCTTCATCCTACTTAAAGTTGAAATCCTTTTTCATTAACCAATTAAAAGGTTGACATCACCCAGCTACGTTAGAGATGAACCATTAAATGTAAGCTAATCTCCCTATAAACTTTGTAGGTCATGTAGCTTTTTATGTTCAAGTATCTTTTGGATTGTCTCAACCTTTGCTTGATTGACCTTAATGTCATGGTGGCATGCAACAAATCCAAGGAACTTTCTTGATGTGACATCAAAGGCACACTCAAGTGGGTTCATCTTGCGTTTTATTTTTGGGGTCTATCAAACATTACTTTAAGGTCCTTTAGGTGATCTTTATGTTTTTTTCCTTTTACCATAAGGTCATCGAGGTAACATTTTATAATTTTATAAAGTATGTCAATAAAGACCTTTTTGTGTAACACAATATTCTTTAACCAAAACGACATGACTTTGTAGTAGTATATCTCCTTCAGTGTGTCAAAAGTTATGAGTTCCTTATCTTTTAGTGCCATCCTAATTTGCTTATGGCCTAAGGAGCCATCCATAAAAGATATCACTTTGTGGTCAGTGGTTACATCAATTATGATCTCATGGGCAAAGGAAGGTCATGTTTTGGGCATACCCAAATGAGGTATCTAAAGTCAACATATACCCTTAGTTGTCCATTCTTATTCCTTATAGGGACTATATTTGTCATCTATGTCAGATAGGAGACTTCTTAGACAAAGGCAACATTGATTAACTTGTTAACTTTTTCCTCAATTTGAGGAATAAGTTCCTTACAAAATTGTCATTGTGGTTATTGGATTAGACATATTATCTTTTTCATAACTATGTGAGGTATCACAATCTTGGGGTCAACTTTAGGCTTTTTCTCATAACTCTATGCAAACGCATCCTTATATTGACTTGGTACTTGGACATATTGCTACTCTTCTTATGATGTGAGTAAGGTGCTTAAAAAGGTTAGTTTGGGATATTTTTAAGAGCTAAGATTAACTTCTTTAAGTTCCTTTATTATGGCTTAGTTGTAATCCTTAAGTACTAGAAAAGCCTCCTCTACTTTGCTGTATAATGAGTCAAACTAAGCCTTTTCATCAATTGTTACATGGGATAAGGAGAACTGGGCTTCCTCCTTATTGGTCATGATGACCATAACAATACACGCACTAGTTGATCAGGTCCACCTCTTCAACATAATTTATACATATGGTTTTTGTTAATAGCCTAATATAGGTCTATACTTAGGAGGTTGAATAGTGGCACCATTGATGCATTCCACAATGAGTGTACCATTATGTTTGGTTTGTGAACTCATATCCCACCTTAGCCATGAGCTTATATAAGATAGGATCAAATCCTTCCTTAGTTATTTTTTTTTATATGTGAGCCACATTCTATTGCCCATTTAAGCAACCTAACAAAGCCTTTCAATGGTTTAGATGTTAAAATTGGATTGATCTTTGGAAATGGTAATGAATATGTTGCCATTAAAATATGAAGATATTTTGGTTTAAGACTACGATGTTATCATTTTGTGTGAAATCATTATAGTGAGAGGAAGGAAGTTTCCAATCTTGTTATTATGATTTGGGCAAAGGTTACCCATCTTGCTATTACAATTTAGGCACGTAACATAGCATCGAAGTACGATATAAAGATGAATAATCTCTTTTGCTTGTAAAAGAATTACAGTAATAGAGGTGCTGAAGGAGTCTTTTGTAACTTTACTCTTTTTTAAGGAGTTTCTGACAATCTAATTTTAGGATTTTTTTGAATCTATGTAATAATTGCATCTACTAAGTGTGATTCAGCTTCAAGGAATGTCTTCAAGTCAATGTTAACCTTTTGCACTCTATTCTTGTAATATTTAAAGCATTAATGGAGACTTTAGAGTAGACTCTAATCTCATAGTTCTAAGGACAACCTAATAACATTTGGTAAGTGATAGGGATCATCAAATTTATAGATACAAGGCTTAGCAATGATCAAGATCAACATTTGTAAAATAAAGGGAAGCCAATGGGTATTGGCATGAGCTTTAACGTTAGCAATTAGTAAAGGGAGACAATGAGAATGATAAGTGTGAGAGTGTTATGGATGAGATGTTTCTTCACATATAAAAGGCAAGGGTACTCCTATTTATAAAGCTTAAAAAGGTATCCAACATAGCGAGCCTTATTGTAATTTAGTGCTAATGTAAAGGCTAAGGGGTCCATGAGAAGTTATAGTATATATAGAGCCCAAAGTAGGTCCATGTAATGGTAGATCTAAAGGTGACTAGATGCCAAGGCCCAGTAGGCACAATTTAGTTTTAATCATAAAGTGCCATAACTCTCCCCTCAAGAAAAAGAAGTCTAAATTTAATGATTAAGTTTAGGTAAAATAGTCTAATGTCAAATTGAGAACTCATAAGTTGGAATTTGGGGCCTTGTGATGCTACAACCTAGAGATTTATGAAGTAAAAGCTCAAAGATTTATGAGGTAGGAGCCCACAAAAAATAAACTTGGGAATTTGTTAAGAAAAAACCCAAGAGCTCATTATGTGAGAACTTAGGGACTCATGAAATGAGAGCTTAAAAAGCTTGTAATAAAGAACCCAAGAGGCTTCTAAAGTTAGAGCTCAAAATCTTATAAAGTTAAATCCCAAAAGTTAGTGAAGTTAAAGTTTAAAGACTAGTGAAGTCAAAGCTCAAAAACTCTTAACGGGGAACATAAAGAGCTTAAAAAGCTTTTACCTCTTAGACCTTGTTGCATTGTTGTCTATAATTACCTGACCATTATGTGACCATTGGATTGGATTGTAACTAGAATCATTAAAGGTTAGCATTGCAGAGGTTGCCTAAGCCCACCTACATATCCATGGGACCCACTTACTAATAGGAGGCTTAGATAGTGCAAAATATGTTGTAGAAATTTTCTACTATGACAAGGCAATGCTTTGCCATGCACCAACATTTGGCCGACAATGATGGCTAAAACACATATAACCATACTCTTGGAAGAGGTTAATAGGTTATTGAAATCTTCATCGAAGTTCCATCTACTCTACCATAACAAACCCTTTTATGCTAAACAAATAGTCTTTGATAATGGTCACAAATCCATTATTGAGTCATTCCTTCATCAATCTATGCATTTATATTGTTGATGTGCCATTTAGGTGGTCAAAATCATCATTACAACCTTTCTTTTTTTCTCCCTTCTAAGTTTTGTAGTTCATTAATGGTTTTTTTGTTTATTTATTTAGGTATTTTTGGTCCATAGGGATTGATTCTACATAGATTAGAAAGTTTTGTACTAATATTAAGATTTTTTGATGAGAAAGATGAGTGAGAGAGACACAAGGCAATGTCATTCCTACATAAGGTGCCATTTGATAAGGATCATACAACTTGTGGATACTAGGTTAAACAATAATCGAGATCAACACCTGTAAAGTAAAAGAAGGTTAAGGAGTGATATGCATAAGCTTAGCATTAGCACTCAAATGCAAAAGTCAATAAAGGGAGATTATAAGATTAAAAAAGGAGGGAGAGTGATGTATGGATGAGATGTGTCTTCAAATGTTGCCCAATAGGTCCAATTTAGTCCTTATCAGTGGATAATGCGTGCATCGAACACATGGAATAAAGTGCTAAAGATAAGGTCACCAATGGTAAGTCCAAGGCAGATCAAGTCTATTACTCGTTATCCTCCTTGGTCAAAGCCATGAATCATTAATAAACTCTTTGACAACTTGTCAATGCTAATGCCAAGGTCTCTCTTGGTAGACTTTAAAATAATGATGATTATTTAGTCAGCATAAAAAAGGATAAGACCAATCTTTTGGTCCTTCACATATCCCAACACATAAAGTGATCAAATTGTGAGGTTTGGAACCTAATAAATGATCTTCATTTGAGAATGTGATGGCAAAGAAGCATGTGGTATAGATTTGGTCTATCTAATTGTATACTAGACGAGAGTCAACTAGAGGAAAGCATTCTATAAATAGGTGAAGTGTCATGTTGACCAAATTTTACAAAGTTTTGGAAGATCACAACACTAAGTGCAGTTGAGGGTTGCATAAAGATTATGATGGGAGATAGTCACCTTTGTTCCATATTGTTCTCACTATTATTACTCAAGTTTCTTTTAACCATACTCTTGTGAGACTTTTTCTTTGGTCAGGAAGGGTGAGGCCTCCTTTGGTATTGCTTTCTTTTTCGTAAAGGTGTGAATTTTTGACATCTTTGGTGATTGATGTAACTTATGAGAGGTCACTAATATCCAACCCTCCATAACTTCTTAATGTGTAGCCTCTTTTGTTGTGCTCAAAAGGACTTGCCTTTTCTATCTTCTTTTCAATTTTGCTTATGAATGTTGACCTACTATTACTAATTTCATCCTTATATTCTTATAAAAAGGCTCAGACTTTAAGGTCATCGATCATGACTTCATCAAAAGTGGGGACATTTGGATTGCCATACCCAAGCATGTTGGGGTATGCATAGACTCTTATGACATCCCAATATACCATGAATTGGACATCAATTGCTCCTTTTGAAAGTTTGGACCTTATTTTGTAGGTCTTGAATGACAATTGACCTTGCTTACATCGTTGTCAATGTTTCTCCTTAGTTACCATTTCATCTTCAAGAAATGGCATAACGACAAGCTTAAAGGAACCAAATTAGATGAATTGTGTTATTCCTTTTAAGGGAGCATTGCACCACGGTGTACTTGAAGAGATAGTAGTTTGGTTTATCTTGGCCATGTCATCTACATCCAAGATGATTTTGATTTTGATTTTCATCTTCATATTCAAATCTTTTAAGACTAAGCATTTCTTTATCAAATGATTATGTAGTGATAGTTGTAAAATTTTGGATCATTAATTTATTTTTTCTCATTAAGTTGCTTGGGCTCTAAGAGCTCTAAGAACTCAACTTCTAGGAGTTAGTTAAAATATCATGAACATCAAAATCAAGGAATGAATACTTCTTCCATTTCAACTCCTGCAATGTCAACCTTTGCCTTTCTTGTTGTTTTGGTTAACTTGATGATGTCATAGTACTTGTCTTTGCTTTGACCTTAACTTTCTCTCGTAAAGTGTCCATAGTCATTGCCTCCTTACTTTTACCAAACTTGTCAAGTTTTTTAGCATCCTTTTTGTCCTTGCAATGGTCTATGTGGAAAGGAAAAGTGTTTCTAGATACCTAGATGCTTATCTCCATGTCATAGGTCTAGGTCACAAGCTCCTCAAAAGTTCAAGACTCAATGTCTTGAAAAATGTAAAGTAGTTCCTAGTGCATCCCTTGGATGCACATCTCCATGGTGTAGGTTTTGATTCGGTGATCCTTCAAATCCAAACCAAGTGCTCAACATCTAAATATGTATTCAACAGTAAATCCTTGATCGAACCTACTTGCAACTGCACAACGTTGATAGTTATAATAAAACCCAATGAATATTTTAGGTGTCATACCCACAGAGAAAAGTAACTCAATTGTGATTTATACTACTATGAAATTAAATAAAGATTGCAAAAAAAAAAAAAAAAAGGAAAAACTTGATTAAAATAATAATAATAAAATAAAATTAATTAATAAACTAATAATGTGAAGGAATTTGAGGTTTCTTCAATCAAATTAGGTACTAAAACTATGGGGTTTCATCCAAAAGGGGACAAATCACATTGGGTCTATATGGGTTCAAGATTTAAATGCCAATTTCCTCTTTAAGAGCAAGTATTCTTTGTCAAGCAATACCAGTCATCCCTAATCGATATGTGATCCTTCATTGAGCTCACACAAAGATAGATTACATCTATTCATATGTCTATGTTAAAGTTTGTATGTTCATTTATTTAGTACATGGTTATATCTCATCCGTCAATCTTAACACAACCAAAAACTCTACTGTTACAGTGATTAAACATAAAAGTATCAAATAAGTTCACAATAGACAAATCAAATCATAACTCTCATTAAATAACTCAATTAATCCAAAGATTATGAATAAATCATAAAAACCCAAGTGAATCAATCCCTAAAATAGGGTACATCTCTTCACCCTTACTTAAGATTCTAGTTATAAATACTAAAAATCACCAAACTAGTATTCAATGTCTGTAAAATCATCATCCAAAAATTCTCTCTCCCTCATCATGGTATTTATAAATCTTCCTTAGAATGACCAGAATATTCTCAAAACGTCCCAAGAAAAAATCACGTAACATTTTGGAAATTGTAGCGAACTTATGCCAATTGGACTGAACTGGCACCAGTTCAGTCAATTTCGTGGAGCCGCACATCCAATATCAAACTGGTTCATAAACTGTCTTATGGATTGGTACCGATCAGAGCTTTTAATAGCAAATTAGTCTTTTAACTGGTTTTATGATTGGTCCATGCTTTCTCTTTTGTATTTCATACTTCACAATAGGTCTAATTCACTGATTTCATTACCTTGTTGCTTCAATTCTTCACCTAAAAAACAAAAAGAATTGCAATTGAAGTAAAATATACCAAAACCAATCATAATCTAACAATTTGACCCTACCATAAGCTCAAAATTCAATATAAAATTTGTCCAATTATTAAACTTATCATTCCTCCCTTCCTCTACTTGGCAATAGTGAGCTCCATCATGTTCACTATATGACAAGTGCTAAAGAATCTATTTAAAAACTCCCATTGGAGTTGGTCCCAACTATCAATTGACTCCGATTTGAGGTTTATGAACCAGGTGAAGGCCTTTTCTCTGAGTTAGCAAACAAACTATTTCACCAAGAGGTCATCGTAAGTACTAGTATTTTTGCATGTTTCAATAAAGCGGGCAATGTGTTGCATCGGGTCATCATGTCCATCAAAGTACTGAAACTTCGATAGATGTTAACCCAAAGGCATGCTGAGCTACTCAATTTGTTTTGTGTATGGTTTGGCATAAGGGTGTTCATGATTGGGATGGGTGGTTTTGAATGCAATGCAAATTCCACATTCAAATGGCTAATGGTAGTTTTCCAAAATCCCAATCCACAACCAAACTATAAGCTTTTCAAAACTGCCCAAATTGACAAGTTGGTTATAGACTAATTGCGAGCAATTTAGGTGGTTTAAGCTTATATTTTGTAGCTAAACAAAATGCTACATCAAACAATAATGAGAATTGAGAAACAATAGACATTAACTAATATTTTATAGTTCATATTGATTCAACAACAAAAATAATTGAGATATGTAGCTTCGCAGTTTAACTAATATCAATATTAAACAAAACAAAAGGATAATAGCAAGGGCGGTGGACATTGGACGCTGGATAGCAAAATAGCTAGGCAAGGCAGCAACAGTGGTTGTGGCTTTCAGAAATCTTAATTTATCTTGTTAGTTTGGAAGTAAAAGAAAGAAGCCTATTAGTTTTCTTTTTGTTAAAGAGACGTATTAGTTATATACATGGTAAAGCAATAGTGGATGCCTTAATTGAAACAACGGCGCTCTAATTGAAATGACTTCATTTATTGTGGTTTTCAAAACCCTTTAATATGCCACTGATCCGCCCACAGCAATTTAGAAAAATAAAAGACCACGTATCTTTTTTTGCTTTCAATTTGTTTTAGATGCGAGTTAGTGTAGTTTAGGTTAGGCAATTTTTGGTCAATTGGACGGGTTTTGAACACCACGAGTTTGGCATACAGCTAAGAGCCCTTACTAGTCACACTTTGTTGCAATTGAATGGTGTTCATTATCATAACGTGTAATTGTTGGATGGATAACAAGACAGCAAAAGTGGACAATGGCATATGCAATCGGCTTGCCTTGTTGCCACGAAGGTGTTGACTGGGGCTATCTTTGAAGTGAACCTAAGAGAATTCGATCACTCTTTACTGCTCTTTGCATCAACTTGTATTGAAGGCTTTCCTTTGAGATAAGCTATCTGTTGGTCCTTCTCTTCCAAAGTCTTTGTCGACAAGACAATTCTATTTTCTAATTCATCTATCCTGTTCTCCGTGCTAGCTGTATTTGTCTTCATGATTGCGACAATATCTGTGTCCACGAAAATGGAAACTGCAAAAACGTAATTAGTAGCAATAATAATAATAATAATTTGCCAAAAGAAAAGAGCTAAAAATGTAAATTGCAGAAAGTAGATTTAGGGGATCACGCCAGTGAAAACTGAAGAGTGCAATTATAAAATACTAATTCATATTCAAAAGTTTTATTACATACCGTAGAAGTTTGAGTTTATACTAGATATTTGAAAGTTTTTTTTGAATTTAATACTTCAAGTTTCTTCTTAAGAATATCCACCATAATAGTAACTAAAGAGCACACTTCTTAAATACTAAATTTACAAGTTTTGGGGAGATAAAAAGAGAAAACAAATAACTTTAGATAGAGTTGACTTTTTCTTGGGATGAAGAGAGTGGAACTTTATTACTCTCTTGCTTTCCTTTCTTGGGTGCCTTAAATGTTACTAGTTTGAGTCTATTTATAGCAAGGTTTTGAAAAATGCATTGGAAATATCTATATATAAATGAAATAATATGTAAAATATAAATATTATACATATTTAAATATTAAATTTGAAACATTTAATTATATTTATTTTATAATTTTATTTGTTATAAGATTTAAAGAATAGATAATATTATCTTTCAATTAATAAGAAAAATGCTAAATGAATTTACAAAACTAACAAACTTTTATATTCATAATCGTTTAACAAATATTTAATGTATACTTATTATTGTAATTAAATATAAAATGTATTATAATAGGAATATTTTACACATTATTCATATACTTTAAATTTAAATTTTAAATAATTAATGTGATTTCTCCAATTGAGATTTGATATCCAATCCTGTCAATTATTGGGTATTTATCAGGCGTCATAGTAATATTATACAAAAATTATATTATAATTCATATGTTTTAAATTTAAAATAATTAATTTATTTTTTATTTTTTAAAAAAAATATATTAATACAAAAAAATTATAAAATTTATTAAGAAATTTAAAGAAAAATTATAATGTACTATATGATTTTATATTTATTCTCAAATGTAAAAAACCATATTTTGTATGACAAAATTGAAGCAAATCTTTTTTTTTTTTCTTTTCCTCTTAAACATTGAAGCCCGCAATAGTTGTTGAAGGTAGCTTTCAACCAATGACGCAGGGTGTGGATGATTCTCTAGCCCCTCAAAATTTCCTTCAAAGCTAGAAACGATGATCGTGCCGCAATCTGGTTCACAGCCTCGGTGGGATGGAATGCATCCCAGAACAAATGTTGCTTCCTGTTCTGGCATGGAGCTTGATAAGGAATGCACAGGCCGTACTGATTCACTCCACAGCAACCAGTGATTTTAATCCCCAGTCCTGCTAGAAAAATTTTTAAAATATTCTTAGGGTCTGGTAATGAAGTTGTTAATTTCCTCTTATTTCCAACAAACCAAACCAAATTCAACCCAAAACTAATAATTAATTAATTCATTAATTTAAATTAAAACACTTAAATTATGTAACAATGAATGAATGAATAGGTAAATTTTACCTGAAAAAGAAACATATCGAGAAAAGATTAACCCATATGCATTCAAGTACATCAATTTTGCATCGTTTAGATCATTGTTAAGCTGATGAACAAGAGATTTAAGCCGATCATTAAACAGATTTGCAGCATCGTTCATGTGGTCAACGCAGAGGGAGCCATCGGTGCCATAGGTAGCAATTGCACTTGGTGTGCAGCCTATAAGTGGTATTCCAGTCAAGGCCAGCATCCTCGCTCCTAAATTGTACAATGTCTAAAAGCCCAAGAAAATTTTGTCTATTTCAGTAGTAATTAAGAGAGTACTATAAAATCACCAAAAAAAAAAAAAAAATTATGACCTAGGGAACAAGAACGAATATGAAAACTTGATGAGTAAAGCTGTTAATTACCATGATTTTTTGAGAATATTCTTCAATAAGAGCTTCGGCATATTGCTGAGGAGTGTATTGCTTGCTTGTATTGTAAATTTTGGGTAAGAAATAGTTGTTAATGTAATCGTTGCTGCCGATTACAAATAAGTATAAACACTTGTTTAAGTGATCGACAGCGGAGTCATTGCTATCTAGTAGCTCAACTATGCGGGAGATGGTGACTTGATGATATTGCAATTGCTTGTGTAAATCGATATTGTCAGCCTACAAGAAAAAGAAAAATATAGACAAGTAAAGAATTTTCATTTGTGTACAACTGTATGTAGAAATGTACGTGGATACTAATTTGGTCAAATTACCCGGAACTTTCCGGTTTCATTACGTATTCCTGCTGAACCGGATGCATAGTTTACACCCTTGAGTAAATCTGAGCCCATAGTATTTAAAAAGGGCGGAATGAAATCATCAAAACCCAAAAGTTGACCTGTAAGGAGAAAAGAATTAGTTTATATTTTCTATCAAGCTGCTAGTCAACAAATTAATATATTTTCTGTGCCCCTTTTCTAAGTATTATTAGGACAAAAAAAAAACAAACAATCAAAAGATAGAAACCAATTCGTACTTTGTTTGTGAGCTTTCTTGAAGGGCACAAAACACAAAGATACCAAACCATATGGTGGTAGATCGAAAGATAGTGGCCTGAATGGTCAAACCATTGTCCACATTGATTATGTTAATTTGGAGTCTTCCTAAGTTTTTCTCAAGTGTTTGTTAAACTCCACAGGTATGAGAAAAAGATCTCTCAATTCCCAACCCCCTCCCCCCACACCATCAACCTACAGAAAACAAACAATTTTTTTTTAAAAAAAAGAAGAATGTGTCGAAATTGTGATATAAAGAGTAGAGGTATCCTTTTATTTTCGACGACTGTCCAATTTAAACTCAGTATCCAAAAATATGGAAAACGTGTTCCAGTTAATGCTAACGAAAGAAAGAAAGAAAGGAGCAGGCAGAAATAGTTGAAAGGGTAATTAATTGGATTTTCTATGTTAAATGTCAACTAGCGCCATGTTGTCGTGCATCTATAAATATATGCATTTCTATATATGTATTGATGTAGAAGATTTGTTAAAGAACCCAACCAATTATATCAGCCACCGTTCGACCATCGCAAAACCTTCCGGTCGGACCATACGGGAAATCAATGCCGTACGGCATGTAATCAACCTTAGCAGTTGTGCTAAGATAGTCGTTGTTGCCACTATCGACCAATGAGTCTCCGAAAATGAAGTAACAAGGAATGTCTGGATCTCCACGGACAGAAGAATTCAAGTATGAGACAAGTGAAAATAAAACGAAGACAGAGAGTCTTGGTGCTGTCCCAGACGCCATTTACAAAAGCAAAATTGCGGGAGAAGGGAGATAAAGGAGGAGCAAAATTATGCGTTTATGGAAGTAGGAAGGCAGAACGTAGGCAATGAAATATGTGGTTACTGCAATAATATTGTTGGTAACCAGACCGGAGAAAAAGTAGGGTTTCATATGTATATAGAGAGAGTCTAGTATGCGTATGCGAAGCCTGGGGACCAAAGAGAAAAAACAATAATAATAAGCGGAATATTTGCAATAATAAATAAACTAAACCAGTTGGGGCTGGAACCAGCCAGGCGATGATCAATCTATTTATATATATATATATATATATAGAACTAGAAGAAAGGTTGAAAAAGTGGGATTCGACATGGACAACAAACTATTTATATTATATACGCGATCGATAGATGTTAGTACTTTTCTTCCTATTGTCAATCACAAATTATGGTGAAAATAATTAAAAAGAGAATGAATGAAGAACGTGGTTCGAGCATGCGCCTGTATCCTAGAATCAGTTAGTTTATTTCAAATATTACTTCATTAGCTGGTTGGCAAATTACAATCTCAAACTTGATCTTGGTTACCTACATTCATCCTACTTCATGTGACTCAGAAGAATACTGAGATAATAACTTAGTATTGGATTTAAAACCCTCCGATGTACTTTATATTATATTATAAGAATGATACAATCGAAAACTCCAATATGCCCTTCATGACAAAATATATACTCGTGATTGTATCGGAACTCCATATTAGATCCTATCTCATCCCATGATGAATCTTCCCTTTGCAATAACTTTAATATATAATTTGAGTCAAACCATTACATGCATGTTTTATGTTTCATTATTTCATTATTTTCAATTGATTATATTATTTTTTTAATTATTTATTATTTCTCTTTAAAGTTAAGATTGAATAAAGAGGGAGTAATTAAACTAAATAAACCCAATTTATCTCCGCTCTTATATTGCCCTAAACACTAGTTAGTATCAAAACTTGGTTTCTATTTCATACACCTAGTTTCTTAGAGTTAATTCATAACATCTCTTGTACTCATATATCATGTTGAAAGTAAAGTAAAAATATCCTTAAACCTCCCATCTTTGAAAATTATAACTACAATTATTACACAAATAAGATGACTATGTATACCTAATCCTATGACTATAAATTTTGGCAAAATAGGTAAAAGTGGTCCTAAAAAAGCCCCAAAAGTGAGCACTAATGGGAAACAAAGTTCACCATAGAGGCAAAAAGATCCAAAGCCCTTAACTCCAAAGTTTCTTACATACTTCATTACAGTTTAAGCATTAGCAAATATAATAACATTTCTTTATGTAAGATAACAAAAGAGACATGGGACAAGTTTAAAGTTATTCACAATGATACAATACAAGTAAAGGATACAAAAATAAACTTACTAATGTGAGTACGAATTCTTTGAGATAAATAGTGAAGAGAAAATCTTAAAAATGTACATAAGGCTTACTAATATCATAAATCCACTCAACAACCTTGAGAAAGATATTAAGACAAGTGATCTTGTCAAGAAGATATTAAATTTATTTCAAGATTCTTAGAACTATAAAGTCATCACAATCACTAAATCCAAAAACCTAAAAACCTTAGGCTTAAAAGAGTTGATTAGGTCCTTGCTGACTCATAAGATGATCGTTACCAAAATGGTTGTTGAAAAGAAGAAAGGAGTTACTTTTAGAGCCTTCTCTTCCAAATAAAGCAATGATAATGATGAGAGTAATCAATACACTCAATAAGATAAAGAGGAGTTTGTCATGGTAACCAAGACAATAACACAACTTTGGAGAAAGAAGAAAGAAAGTGGCAAGAGATTCTTTAAGAACAACTATGACAAGGCTAAGATCATTTGTTATAGTTGTAGCAAACCTAGTCATATTACTCATAACTATCTTACTAACAAGGATGACCCAAGTGACTCAAAAGGTGGTTCTGATGATGTTAGAGTCAAATTGGCATTTATGACTATAAAAGATTAGGTCAACTCTAATTGTGATACCTATAATGATGATGAGTCTTTGATTGATGAGTAGTATAACACTTTAAATTATATTAAGTAAACTTAAAGACATGTTTGTTAAGAGTAAGGGTCTTCATTCTAATAATGTCTTTATGAAGCATAAAGTTGGATCCTTGAAGGATAAGATTACTTATTTAAATGTTGAGAATACTTCTCTAAAAGATAAGGTGAAGTCACTCATTAAAAAAATATTGAGTTGAATAATGTTTATATTAAGGAGATACTGGTAAATCTCTTGGATGATAATATTTATCTTAAGAAAAATGTCTCTAAATTTTAAAAATCTTTCTTTAAGTTTGCTAAAAGTAAAAACAAATTAAACGTGCTACTTGATTTTTAAAGGCCTTTAAGGTGAGAAGAGTGATTTTGATTGCATGTCTCATGCATATCAATCTAAATATTCTTAAGGAATGATAGTTCATGTTCACACACAAGCATAAACATCTAATAGCATGGCACATAAGAATGTTCATGCATTGTATCATAGTAGAAAGTATCACACAAGTATGTATATATATGCATAAGACACATACAAAAGCCTAAAATATCTTATGGATATGTACATTCTCATAATAAATGGCATAATCATGATATATATGATACTTATCCATATAGATATCATGCTAGAGATCATGAGATATTATTTTTGTTATGTCTATACTCATACATAATATATGTGCAATTTGAGATGGAGTTTAAATGGTTATCCTTATATAGGCACTAGAGGCACTAAAGCTAATACTTAAAGATCTAAAAACATTTAGATACTTAAATCTAGATAAATTATTTGCAAGTATATCTTATGAGCAATATAAAGAATAATGAATGGTATCTAAATAATGGTTTCTCTAAACATATGACAGGGAATTCCAAGAGCTTCATTTTACTGAAGAAAATTGATTATAAAATGGTAATGTTTAGAGATAATGTGAAAAGTAAGATTATTAACATTAATAAGATGGGTAAGGGAAAGTCTTAATGATCAACAATGTCTCACTTATCAATTTATTGAATATTAATTAATTATGTGATTATGGTTATAAGGTATCATTTGAGCAAAATACTTATCGTATGACTCATTCCAAAATAATTAATCTCTTATTTGTTGTTAAGTAGTTAGACAATATGTATATTATTGCATTACACACTTTGGCTAGCCAAAATGTTAATTGCTTTGTCTCTGTTAGTAAAGAATCATAAATGTAGCATTAAAAGTTAGGTCTTGCAAGTATAAAGCAACTATCAAAATCCAACCAATACAACCTTGTTGAAGGTTTCCCAAAGGTGAAATTTGAAAAGGAAATGGTGTGAGATGCATACCAAATAGGTAAACATATCTAAAGTTCTTTCAAGAACAATAAGGTAGTATCTACTTTTAGACCCCTCCTATTATTGCATATGGACTTGTTTAGTATTACTCATGTTTCATCTTTTAGTGGTAAGTCATATGCATACATCATTGTAGATGATTATAACATATTTGCATAGGTTACATTACTAGCTCACAATAACGAGGGCTTAAAGACCTTTAAGGGAATTTTTAAGCAAGTCTATCATATCATTTCAATTAGAAGTGATTGTGGTTGTGAGTTTGAGAATTAAGGCTTTAAAAATTTTTGTAATTCTTAAGGTATCGTTCACAACTTTTTAACTCTAAAAACTCTACAACAAAATAAAGTAGTTAAAAAAAAATAAAACCTTCCAAAAGATGGCTAAAACCATGATATATGAGTATAGCCTTCCTTAATACTTTTGGGCAAAAATAGTCCATATTGCTTATTATATGTCCAATAGATTTTTATTCATCACAATTTTGCGAAGACACTTTATGAGTTAAGGAATGGGAGAAAGTTTAAAATACATTTTATACAAATATTTGGTTGAAAAGTGTTATATTTTAATTGCAAAAAACAACCTAAGCACGTTTGATTCTTAAACAAATGAAGGTATCTTCTTGGGATACTCTTCTAGCAACAAGGTATATAAGGTATTCAATAAGAAGTTTACTATTATGAAGGAGTCCATGCATGTTGCATTTGAAGAAGCTAGCCCTTTCTTTCTTAAAAAGGAGTTAGATGACCTTACAGGTACCAAGAAAAACATGGAGAAGGTGAATGAATCATCAAGAAAACAATAACATTCTAGTAATTTTCAAATAAAGTAGAGTGAACAAATTATAGTGAATGAATCCAATCTTCCAAAGGTGACAATCTTGATAGAGTTATTCAATAAGTTTTAAAAGAATGAAAGGATGCTTAAAAGACATTTCAAGATTAAATTATTGATACTCTTTTTGATTCTTTGAGAACTTGATTTGTGTCTAGAAATACTAGCACAATAACACTTATTTCACAAGTAGAATCGACACATGTAGATGATGTATTAGTTGATCAATCTTGGATACATGTAATGGAAGATATGCTCAACTAGTTTAAGAAAAACAAGGTTTGAACTTTGGCACTAAGACCCAATGATCATTTTATTATAGGAACCAAGTGGGATTTTAAAAACAAGCTTGATGAAAGTGGTCAAATTATGAGAAATAAGGTAAGGTTAGTTGTTAACGGTTATAATCAAGAAAAAAAGCATCGATTATGATGAGACTTTTACTCCATTTGATAAGTTAGAGGCCAATAGAATATTGTTTTAATTTGCATTACATAAAAATTTTAAATTATATCAAATAAATACAAAGAATGCATTCCTTAATGGTTATATCATGAAGGAAGTATATGTTAATCAATTTCTTAGCAATGAATGCATAGAAATTTTAGATCATGTCATTAGTTTTCCATAACTTTTCACCACAAGTTATAGAAGCAAGTGCCAAGACATGGTAATGAAAGGGTTTAAAAAGACTATTTCAATGATTTATGACAAAAAACTAGCAAGCTGGCAAAGGGTAAAGGTGTTATTACTCTGGCTTTTTATATGTCGAAATTCAGAAGCTAAGGATTATTATTTATTCAAATTTATGTTGATGACTTTATATTTGGTGCTACTAATAAGTAATTGTGCAAGGAGTTTGCTAATAATATGAAAACAAAATTTGAGAAGAGCATGATGGGAGAATTAAATTTCTTACTTTAACTCCAAATCAAGTAAACAAATGATAGAATTTTCTTCAACCAAACCATGTATAAGTTATTAAAGAAGTTTGGCATAGATGATTCCAAACCTTATGGCACTGGAATGATCACCTCCACAAAGTTAGATAATGATGTAAAGCATTTGAGGGTTATGAATAAAAAAATAAGCATAATTCGGATAGGGTATGATTTGTGCCTTCTCTAGAAATCTTCACTATTAGGTACGCAAGCTAGACTTCGCGTTCATGTTTATGATTGTTTAAGTGGCTGGTAATTTTTCAATCTATATGTCTAAGTAAGGGAAGTCAATAATGAACTAGTTACTAGTAGAAAGTGCTAGGATTACTTAGGCACGTATATTTGATAGCGTCAGTGAGGAGGGCATGGCCATCTGAAGGTTTAGGACTTTGGGGAGTTAAATCACGCAAAGGGATGACGGTTTAACTTATTTAGGTTTGATTTTTGTAGCTTAAACTCAAATTTTGCAAGAAATATAATTGAAAGGAAGAGTACGTATATAGTGCATAGCTTAATTATTCGCTTAACCCAATTTTCTTTGTAGTCTCAGATGTGTAGGAGCGAAGAACGTTTTGGTTGATTGGTCTCTTATTTTATAGGACTAAAAATTAGAGAGGTTTTAGTGTTACCACTCGAACAACTAAGAGTTTACTAGGTACTATGGTGTTATGCTCCGATTGCTTGGCTGTTCAGTGGATGAAACAAAGTGATGATGGTAGATTGTTTTAACGGAGTTGGAGTTCTCGCATGTAACTACTAGAGGTGTGATGAAGCATAACTGTGCAATGCAATTATGAAAACCACAGAAACCCTAATAAATTGATTTGCCTGAAAACAATGACATTGCATAAGTAGGCGTGACCCTTCACTGTAAGGTCATGTAGAAGTGTTTAAGGGAATAATGTCTGCAGAGTGCTGGAGAATTTGTGAACACTAAAAGATTAGATTGGAGTTGAATATCCTTACCAATGTTTTCGGAGTGATCAGTAAGGTTACATGGGACCAGTCTAAGGAGGAGGATTAACGAATATGATCTAAGTTGGATTGATGTTCTTTTGGAGATTATGTGATTATTGTGATTTTGACATCGATTATTGTGTGTTTACAATAATGTTAAAGGTTATTGTTGTGTTTTGCATGATTGTTTTTTGGATAGTTTGCTTGAAATGAAGAAAATCAAAGGTTCTATATCTAAGGGGAGTGATAAGTTGACGTGGACAAAGGTAATAGTATTAACGGTATCGAATATTACAAGAGGGTTGAAGAATGGTGCGCTCAATATGATGGGCTCGTTATAGTTGCTTAGTATCCCGAGTGGCTTATTTTAGTCCACAGTGGTCATTTAAAACCTACCGGACTTTTTAGTGTTTTTGCATTTCCCCGCGGGCATAGATTTAAAATTTTCCATTTTAGTAAAGAACTTAACTTCGTTATTTTTTCAAAAATTTAGTTAGATAATCCTAATCTTCAGAAATCGTCTTTAACTGCACTTACGTTTAAAAATCACGCATGCTCCAAAAAGCAAGTTAGAATCTTTTAAAACTATGAAATATGAATGAGACCAAAGTTAGACAGGATGCTTAAGTTACATGGTCAAAGAAGGAGAAGGCTTAAAAGGCTAAAGAAGTTTCGAGTTTGGGTTTACATACAGGAACTCAAGCACGTCTAGCGATTATTCCTTTCCCTCCTCCCTTTGGTAGACCACCGCGCGAGAATGATCTGCTACAAACAAAAAGTAAAGTTGAAGAAAGTTGAGAGTCACTGNAGCTAATAGTTGAACAGGTCCCTTTTCATATTAGCTTAGGATAATTCATTAGTACTACTACCTTTAGGCATATGCATTTGGTGTCAAGTGAACTAAAGTGGTTTACACCTTTAAAGGAACCAAGATCAAGTCTAAAGCCATATAGCATAACACCAACATCGACAAGATCATCAACTCCCCCCTAAGCCTCCACTAATGTTTTAATGACTTCCTTGACGAAGGCAGTAGATGAGCTCAAAGAGAATGTGAATGGGCTTAGGGATGATGTGGATGAAATTTGAGTAGAGCTACAGAACTTCATGAAAGAATTAAGGAAAAAATTTGCCTTTATCTTTGAACTATTGAAGAAAGAAGGAAATTTTGAAGGGAGCTGTAAGAAAAGGAAGAAGTGAAGTCCTAATCAAACATATTTTTTTGATGATGCCAAAGAGAGAAAGAGGTAATTAATGACTTTGATCCCTTGATAACCTTAAATCCCTTGAACTTTTGAGCATTTTTAAACTTTTTTTTTTGGTCCTAGGATAATAATACCTTATTGATACTCTATTACTTTGATATTTATGTTTACTTTGATATTTTCCCTTAATTGATCTATGATACTTTACTCTAATTGCTCTAATAGTTATTTATTAATCAATCAATGTTTTATTGATTTGACATTTGTTAAATTCATAGGTTGATCAATTGTCTTGATTGCTTTAGCAAGGAAAAGAGCAAACATTTAGGAAGAGTTATTGTATTTTTTTGCATCTTGTTACCTATTAATCAATCATGGTTTTCATCATAAAAAATGGGGAGATTATTGAGATTGATATGAAAATTGTTAAGGTTATTGAGGTTGTTGAGTTTAGTGGAATGATATTTTATATTCTATTTCTCTATATTTTAATGTATTTCTTATACTTGATTAATGTCATTGATGTCTATTTATTTGAACTATATATTTACTTACATGAGAGACAAGCACATGAACTTTATTGGAATAGTTATTATTTGATTCATACTTATTATAATAAGATTTTGAATTGTGCTAACAATCATACAAAGATCTCGTTTTCTTAAATCTATAATTTTTGAAAAGTATTAGGTGAAATTTTGAGTAATCTTGAAGAAAAATAGAAAGAATTATGAAGATTCAAAGTTGACAAAAATTTGGGATCAATTGACTTATGCCATTAACCAAACAACTTGATGAAAAATGAAGAGAAGTGAAAAGGAAATAAAGAATTTGGATTTGATAACCATAGCAATGTCTGTAGTCAATTGAACACCTAAAAAGGTTTAAGTTGTGAAAAAGAAAGTTATAAAAAATTTAAACAAATCAACTTGATCAATGGTTGTGGTGGACCAAAGGTAGCTAAAAAGTTAAAAACTTCAACATTGCAAAAATTACAAAGATTTTAAGTTGATCAACCTAACTAGTAGTTATGGTTAACTAACGGGACCAAACAACTATAAGTGAGAAGTTAAAAAAGTTAAAGATTTTGAATTAAACAACCAATCAAAGTATTGTGGTTTACCAATGCTTTAGAGATGATGCTTTTTATTTTTGAAAATTTTCTTTTTCTTTATAAAAAGAAATCAATCTCTAATAACTACTTTCTTGTCTTTATAATTACGAAAATTGTAAAACTCTTTTGTAGATGAACTTTGATTGCTTTACATTGTGCTTAGAGTCAAAAATCAAAAAAAAAAAAATGCAATGAGAAAAAAGGACTAAGAGCAAGAACTCCATGAGAAAGGTTAAGATTGAAAAAGCAAGCCTCTAAGTGTTGAACAACAGTTGTATTCTTATAAGAATTTCATAGAAATTTTGTTGGACCTAAAATTTTAGAAAGTTTAAAATTGAAAAAAAAAGTAAAAGTACTATAATAAAAAGTAATAAAAGGAAAGTTTCTAAGTATTAAAGAACTGTTATATTTTATTCAGATTTCACAAAAGTTATATTGTGATTAAGATCAAAGTAATTTAGTGTAAAGAGTTACCTACATCCTACAAATAACAAAAGAGTTAGTAAAGTTAAACTTTTAAGAGATGAGTCTTAAGAAGTAAACATAAATCTTAATTTAGGTCGAATTATTATAAATTATTTTATATACTATCCCTTCTTTAATTTCATTATTTTCAGTTTATTATAATTTCTTATTTTGTTATTTATTATTAATTATGTTATTGTCTTTTTTTAGAATTGAAATTAAATATGGGTTGAATGATTAAATTAAATAAATTCAATTAATTTCTTCTTAAGTTATTTTAGAAACCAACAAAATCGTGTGATGTAATTATAGCACGCACACTTGCGTCCAAAAGCCAAAATTTTTACACCCATATAATATCTAATTGAGAATATTTCTGCGAAAACTGATATAGTGAAGGCAGTAAATGAGTTTAGTAGAGGGAGCCAAGGTCGCAACCACGGGGACAAACAAAAGTTGTTGCACAATGACGTAGGAATGAGCCTGCCATCCACAGCACGATAGTTTAGTTAATTTTTCTTCCACTGGTTGAGGTATGGTTTTGATGTATGAGATTGGGACAGCAGCCAATTGTTTGTTATGAACTCTGTATTTGTTATCAAGTCATTCACGCCATCAATAGACATCTTGCCAGCTATCTAGATACCAAAAAGAGGGTGATAAAGGGTGTTTCGATTTTCTTACGTTGTAAATGTTTGTTTTTCTTTTTCTGATTTTTAATTTTTATATTTTTTTAGTGCCCTGATGGTACACCAAGTGACATCTAATTCTACGCTGGCAGGGCACAGAAGTAGATTAACGGTTTCATCAAACACAAAATTCACGATATAATAGCAAAAACAAATTAAAAAAATAAAATAAAATAAAATTCATGATAGATTTTTAAAAAAATCATAAAATTCATGATTTTCCTTTTGCATAATCCATATTTTTTGCCGATACCGCATTTTATTGAATTCTGTGATTTAGTTAAGCTTGATTTTCAGGTTCTTCCTGAATATCTGTGTGTGATTGTTATGGAGACTAAGACAAAGATTTGCTTGTGGGATTGTTTGTTCCGCTGGTCCTTTGTTTATGTCTGGAGAAAGATCAGTGGACAAACCATACACTGTGTTTTGCTGGTTTATGCTTCTGGTTCTGGACAATAGATTCAACGTTACACTCTGTTGTTGATATTGGAATGCTAGACAATTAACAGGTAGCACCTAGATATGAGGATATATGCTAGAGGACCAAGGTTGTCTTGGATGTAAAGGTTGGTTTTTATATATTTTGGAGGTCATTGTACTGCATTTTATAAGCCTTGATAAATTCTTAGTTGTTCATCAAAGAAAAAACAAAAAACGAATTCAACGTTGATTTACAAAAATAAAATTATAAAGTTCATGATTTTTTAGGTCATTAACCCTTTATTTTATCCTTTTTTTTTTTTTATTTTTGGTATCTTTGATATTTTACAAAAATAATATATAGCCTTTAAGTTCTTTTCCAAATAAATTGTTTTTTTATGAATTACTTTAGTTGTTGTCAATTAAATTTATTAGTTCTTATAATTCAATCACAATACTATAAAAGGAAATGAAAATTACAAGTCACCACTAAATATTGAATATTAAATACATAAGTTGTAATGTAAAATTAATCAGTTAGGATTATTAGATAAAATAATTATAATCAATCTCTGTTGGTTATAATTATTTACTTTGTTAGTTATTTACAAAAAAATTTACTAAAAGCTTAATTTTAATGATTTCTTTCTTTTTAAGAAAAGTACAACTCTATTAACAATACACAATTACAAAGCAACTAATTTACAACTTTGGTTGATAGTATTTTTGGTTTTAATACTTTTATATATCAATTAATGTTTATTGTAAGATATTTTGTCTATAGATAAAATTTAAATAGAGCTTAAGATGAATTTTAATTTTTTATTTTTTTCCATGAATTTCACATGCAACATCTAATTTAGGAGTTCAAAGGTGTTACTCATGGTAAATTAGCTCTTGTTGCAAGTATTACTATTGGTAAATTTGTGCACATTTTGTAACTTTCATTAATAATATCACTTCCACGCTTATTCAAGAAAAAAGGATTAGGTATCAATAGGTATAAAACTATTCTTTTGAGGTATGATTCCTTCTCTTTATGGACTTTGTAGTTTGAAATAATATTAAGAAATTGACAGGTGATATATCTCTCTATACATGTATACACACACCTATTGGGACCTTTTCTCAAGTATCTACCATTCAAAATGCCCTAATGCTAGACACAATAGAATGACAAAATTCATCCTCCATCTATATCCTATGAGTTGACTAAATTGGCAACTATGTCCTCTATTACATTTGAATGCTTGGAATGAGTTGTTTTATATATTTTTTTAATTTTATTTTGATTAATTAAGTAATTTATTAAGTTGTGAAGTGCACAATAGATAGTAACCTTCTTTTATCTGATCTTCCTAATATTTGAAAAAGACATTTAAAGTAGATGTTTATAGTCTCAACTTGAAAGTTGTATTTGTTGCTAGTTATTAATTAAAACCCTCGAACCTCAGGAAGGGCTTAAACTTTTGTGTAACTTCCATTTTGATCCTAAAGCCAAAGCCAAATGTTGCATTTGATCAAGCCTTTGCATTTTTCTTTTCTTCACATGCCATTCAAGTTAACCGTCAATATATTTTTCATTTTTTTTTTCTTTTTTTGTTTTTGGTTGAAATAACTTCTTCTTATGAAAAATTTTAATAAAAAAATACACAATAATTATTTTTATTTCAGATTTGAATACATAAATAGGAATTTATTAACCATATTTTTCTCACAAAATTCTTCAACCAAAAACCAAAGATTGACTACTAAGTTTATGGGAATTGGCTAAAAAAAATTGGCCAAATGGACTTGATTGTGAGTGAAAGTTTAAGGATCTAATTGACAACAATACAAATTCAAGAACAAAATTAGAATTTGACCAACCAAGATATAGCTTTGGCATGGGTATACCATTTGGTTTTATTTTATTTTCAATGCATTTATGATTCCTTGAATAACAAATTACAAAATGGGTTACTCTGTAGCCATGACACTTTGTTCTTTCTTAATATAAGTTGTTTCTCATGATATAGTTTTTAACTTTTATATGTACACTAAAATTTAAGTGCTTTTAGGAGATCTAGATGGGCCATCATTGGCATTTAGAAGCATCCAAAACCATAAAAGGGTCAAAAAAATTGAAGGGGTATTTGATGCTTAAACATTTTGTTTCTTATTTTTTTTCCCTAAAAATTTCTTTTTTAATTTTTTTTCCATCTATTGAAAAAGTTCACATGTTGTTAGTTATCCATTTAACAAAGAATTAGGGCTTATTGTTGAAGTTAATTTAAATTAAGAGTTTAATAAGATAGGAATTAGTTTGATTAAATTCAATTTAAGTTTTACTATTTGGGTATATTTAAAATATTTATAATTATATAAAAACACATTATTTATATGAATATGTGTATATTTCTCAGTTATTGTGTTTGACATTTTTATCACATTAATATAACTACACTCTTCTTGTAAGCATCTAACATTGGTATTAGATCAAGCATTTTTGATCTAGATCAAAAGAAAGCATATAAGTCTTGTTTTAATTGTCAGGAGTCACCAAAACTACCATAAAAGTTGTCAGAGCCACCACAGAAGTTGTTGGAGTTATAGAAGTGATAGAAGTTGCTGCTCACCATCATTTGAGCCCCACTGCTAATCAACACATGTCGTCGCATGTGCAATTAAAAATTTCTATTTTCATCATCAGAGGCTATCACTCACATTGCTAGACATCAATAAGCTTAAATCTAGCCATCACACACCCTGAAGAACTCTAATCATTGTAAATTTATGAAAATTTGAAGGTATCATTATTACTTTCAATTACTTGTAAGTCATCACCACTTATTACTACCACCTCAAACTCAATAATCTCCACCTAAAGGCTATTACTCTACCATCTTAGCCCAATGAGGTGTTGTTATCTCACTAAAAAAGTTTAATCCTTCCTCTTACCGTTCTTTCAAAGTTGAGAGTTTTGATTAAAAATAACAAAAGTGTAAGGGTTATCATGAAAATAATAAAAGTTAAGGTATTAAATTAAAAATAACAAAAGTTAAAGGTAAATTGTAAATAACAAAATTTTAAGGACAGATAAAAATTTTATTTGACTATAATGAATTACTGAGTATTGTAGAAAATTAAGTTACAAAACATGCAATAAATGTAACAAATGTATAAAGAGCTACTAATCGAGTGTTAGAAAAGAAGAACAAAAAGGTATTATATTTCATCAATCAGGGGCTGAATAATGAAATTTTTGAAAAGATTGCAAAAATAACCTCACTAAAATAGATATGAGATATCTTAACAATGTCATTTCCCAAATACAAACAAAGTTAAAAAGTTGAAACTCTAAACCTTACAATATCAATTTGAGCTTTTGCAACTGGAAACTTCAAAAATAGTTTCAGTGTATATAAGTAGAGTTCTTACCTTGATAAATCAAATGAGAATTTACGAAAAATAACTAAATGATCTAGTGAAAGTTGAAAAGATCTTGTAGATGCTCACGCCGCAATACAAGCATGTCATGATTGATATAAAAAAAGCACATAATCTATACCAAATGTTAGTTGACGTACTAACGAACACATTGCAAGCTCATGAACAGTGTATGAATGAGAAGTGCATTAAGAAACCAATGAAGCAAGTATTTCAAAGTCTAACTCTTACCAAAAGCAATTAGAGTAATTAATCAAAATAGAAGCAAAGTTCCTCTCATGCTAAAAGACAAAATATATTAGTAACTATTACAACAATAAAGGTCAAGGAAGTCATTATAATAATTATAAAGATGGAAAAAATCAATACAATGATTAAAGGAGATTAGACCAAACATATAGTGGTTGAGGTCAAGACTGAAGAAGAGGCCTTTGTAAAGGAAGGTATGACAAATATCATATTGAGTGTTACTTATGTCATAAGCATGGTCATTATGCTATTGAGTATAGGTCTCAGGAGTATAATCAGATAGCTCATTATGTATAAAAGGGGGGTTTAGATGATGAAAATCAAGCCCTCATGATGGGTACTGCAACTACTGAAATATCAAACTACATTACCTAGCTCCTCAACATTAAATGTACCAATCATATATGTGGAAAAGAGTTCTTTATTAATTTTAAAGAGTCAATTCACTCCATAGTCAAATTTGCTAATGATAACAATGTTCCGATGATGGGAAAAGGACAAATTCCCATCAAATTGAAGAATGAGAGTCATAATTAGATCTTAGATGTATTTTATGTATCAAATATAAAGAGCAGCCTACTCAATTTGGGCTAATTATTTGAAAAAGGGTATAATATATAATTACATGATAATTGTCTCTTAATTCCTAATGAGAGAGATACACTCATTTTTAAATTCTTTTTAACAAAAAACCAAATGTATTACCATTGATGTTTATACTTATCTCAATGTTATTGTCAAAAATAAGTCTTAATTATGGCATATTCATTTTAACCATCTGAATTTTCATAGTTTAAAGTTGTTTGCATAAGAAAATATGGTGATAGGCTTACCCAAGATACATTACCTTAATCAAATTCACGAAAAATATATTCTTACAAAACAAAGTAGACAACCTCATAAGATATGGAAATGGCATGCAAGGCAATCACTCCAACTTATTCACTTTGATTTTTGTGGCCCAATAAGTGTTCCATCAAATAACAATAATATGTATTTTCTTACTATCATTGATGATTTTACAAGAAAGACATAGGTTTATTGCATACAAAAAAAGTCTAAGGGGTTTTTTATTGTTTTAAGAAGTTTAAGACTTATGTCAAAAGATAGAGTAATAGGCTTGTTTAGAACACATCATCCTAATAAATTTGTAAAGCAAATATTTTTACAAAACAAAGTAGACAACCCTTTGTGACAGGAAGTTGGTTGTAAGGCAACCACTCCATCTTATCGATTTTGACGTTTATGGCCTGATGAGTGTTCCATCAAATGGCAATAATAAGTATTTTTTTTTACCTTTATTGATGATTTGATAAGAAATACATAGGTTTATTGCATGCAAAGGAAGTCTAAGGTTCTTGATTATTTTAAGACAAAATATGTTAGTAACTCTTACAACAATAAAAGTCAAGTAAGTCATGGATAATACTTGATTATTTTAAGAAGTTTAAGACTTATGTTAAAAGATAGAATGGATAATATATTAAAATTCTGAGAACTAATAGAGGTGATGAGTATATTTCTAATAAATTCAAAAAATATTATGAAATACATAGAATAAAGTATGAAATCATAATTCTCTACACCCTACAACATAATGTTGTCTATAAAAGGAAGAACCTTTCAATCATGAATATAGCAAGAAGTTTGATAAAGGCCAAGAGAGTTCCTAATTCATTTTAGGTAGAAACTATTTTGTGTTTTATTTACTTATTAAATAAATATCTAATAATAAATATTCAGAATGTTACTCTTGAACAAGTATTGAAAGGCTTTAAGTCCAGTGTAAAGCATTTCAAGGTATTGAGTTCTATTACTTATTCTCATGTTCCAATAGAGACATGGATAGAGTTTAATTTTTGGGGAATGAAAACAATATTTCTTGACTACATAAAAAGATGATATAAGTTGTTCAATCCTATAATAAAGAAGGTGATTGTAAGTAAAGATGTGATTTTTACTGAAGATAAAGCTTGGAATTTTAATGTGGAGAAACAAAATAACTTTTAGAGATGTTCAATTACTATTTTAAGAGAAGAAAAATCTCAAGCTGTAGTCTCTAATATAAATAGGGAAGCTTGACCAATTTGTATATAAAATTTTATGTCATAAGTTCTATAAGAAAATTAAAAGTCAAGGAGAAATTATTAATAATCAATTGGATTGCAAGATTATGAAGTAATCCCTAATAATACTATTGATGATAAGGAGGATTTGGTGCATTTTACCAAGTTTAAAGATTACAAACCTGTGAGGCGATTTAAAATACAAAATAGGTGAATGTTATGAATGAATAAATCAAGGTAATTAAGAAAAATATACATGAGTCCTTAGTATTATTCTATAAGGTCAAAAAAGCTATTTGGTTTAAAGAGATCAAATTAATAAAAAGGAGATTAAATTAATTTATTATAAGTCTGAAGATTAAGTGACTGATATTCTCATAAATTTATTAAAGTATGAATTACTTGTTAAGATGAAGTAGATGTTTGGATTAACAATATTACCAAATCAAGATTAAAAGGAAAGTTGATATTAATTTAGATTTTAATTTTATTTAAATAAAAATTAATTTAATTAAATTTAATTTAAATTTATTATTTAAATAAATTTAAGTATTTTTAATTATATAAAAATAAATTATTTATATTATTATATTACTTTTCAGTTATTATATATAGCTAAAAAGGCCCGTGCCGTGGATCAACTCCGAGCTAGCGTTCACTCTTGCAGGATGGGATGGTGCTTATAGTCTATGAAGAAATCAGGACTGAAATAATCTTCATCCCATGGTATATATAAAAAAAACAAAAAAAGAAACAAAAGGGATTAGAATGAGGAAGCACGTAGACTCCACTTTTTTAAAAAAGTTATTATTTTTGTTTGTAAAATTTTAAATTTTTCATTTAAAAACACCTAAGTTGCAACAAGAATAGTAAAATATATAACAAATATAAAACAATATATAAGTATGAAATTTACTTTTGAATGATCCGATTACACACTGTGGTCATACTTGTTACCCGTCTTACCATTCATATTGCACTTCGAGAGTATCTTGACAATAAGATCGTAACTTAAAAAAAAAAAAAAAAAAATTGTTCAAAGCATGGGCCTCACATGTCGCATCATCTCCAACCCCGTGTGTGCCATTTTCCTCTATTTTCTTATTTTTTTTCCAAATAATTTTATACTCAAATGCAGTGTATAAAGGAAATAATTAAAGTACTAGATTAGATGTTTGTACAGTATTCTCATCCTATCCGATGGTTATGCAATTTATCCACACATACGTATATTTGTACCATGTTAAAATTCAAGTGAAACGTAACCCAAATAAAAACAGGAATGTGGATGAACAACTCAGTGCAGGGTTTGAATTTTGATTTGTTTTTTTGGTACAGAAGAGATGGTTGGGCATATTCACATTCATATCAACCAGTTTGATTTTTATATCTTATTCTCTTAACTTTCATTGTTATCAATGGGGCTTATTAAAAGGCAACAAATAAAACATTTTTTTCTGTGTCTTGTGCCTGAAGACAATGTATAATAAAGAAAAGAAAGTAATGTTACCCATATTCATAGACAGTTATATTGAAATTTGTACATCAAAATAAAACGACCCTGTCATACAATTATAGAATGAAACTATCTTGCAATCAATAAGTGCTATAAAAGTTCAGCATAACTCCTTTTTTTTTTTCTCTGATGAAAATAAAAAAGCTCGTGACAGCCAACAAAATGAGAATCACAACAATGGTAGATGTTTTACACACAACTTGAGATGAATTAAGTGGCTTATGTCATAAGTATAAGCATCAGATCGATCAGAAGCTTTGTACGCTTTTTGAGCTGAGATTTTATTCACAGCCTCCGTGGGGTGCAAAAGTGTCGCCTCCCAATTTGAGCATGGAATTGAAATTGGAGCGCACACACCAACTTAGGAGCAATGCACAACAGCCCATGGTTGTAACCTCGAACTCCGCAACTCAAACATAAATATTTTTCTAACATTAAGCACCATCATTAGCCATCTACATGGCCATCAAAACTTCCTCTTCGGACCAATGGACTTCAATTCAATGGTACTCGAGTTATCTTTAGAGTTAAAGGTAGAGTTTGATTGCCACTTCGAGTCAATTAATCAAAAAAATTTTTTTTTTTTTTTAAAAATCCTAATAGATTTTACTAACTAAATTAAAAAGTTGGGGTGAGTACATACCTGCTGGCTTGATGTAAATAAATTTTGGCACTCGCTAATTGGCTATTTAGCTTATCAACAATGGAACTAAGTTTGTCATTGAAAATTTGAACTGCATTGTTCATGTAGTCTACACATGATGTCCCCGCTCACTACATTCGAGGTTTTGATCCGCAGAGTAGAGAGTACTTGTGTAATAATACCTGGGCAAGAAGTCATCGTTGATGTAATCATTGCTGCCCATATTAACTGTATATATAAGCACTTGTTCAAAGGATATTGCGTTCCATTTCCCAGATGGGCATTCAGATTCTGTACTGTAATTTGGTGATTCTTTCGTTGGTGGTTAAGGCTGACATGATCACCCTGATGCATAGCACAAATGAACTTCAGCGTCTATGTACTAGACATTCTGAAAACCTGCTCCATGGTTTGGTCATAGTTCTAGTACATAAAACTGTGACAAATTCAACGAGGGTCCTATGAAAATTTTCCAATGTCCTATTGTTATATATATATATATATATATATATAATGTTAGTTAGGTTTATTATGATTATTTGTATGGATCTTTCACCTTGGTATTTTCCTAAACCATGTATATAAAATTAGACCAGACAAATAAATCAACGTTAAGCTCATTCAATTCATCAATGGCTGATTGTTTCACCTAACATTATTAGGCCATAAGGACCAGTCAATTTAATTATGTTCTAAACAATATCATCCACCTGATTCATTTATTCGATAGGTGTCTCCTGATGCTGCCGAAAACTTTGAGATTATTCCCTTCCATACAGAAAAAATGATCTGTGGCATCGTTTTCTTTTTTCCTTAAGTAAATTAATAGGATATAGAAATGCATGGTTTGATGAATCTAAGACACAAAAGACACCTCAGGAAGTTCTGCCTCATTTCATACACCCACGGGCCACTTTTGTTTTCTTTTTGCCCGCATATTCCACATGCTTCAATTTTTCTCTCTTTTTTTTTTATTAAATGAGACATTGTCCGCCCTGTTCTGTCAAAATCGCCAACAGTTGAAATTTTTGTTTTATTGCCTAATTTTTATCTTTTTGTTCTAATTTAATTTTTATTTTTCTTTTTCTATTTACGACTAGTACATTATAATGATTTTCCTTTTCGGGAAAAACCGACAATTAAAGTGGAGTATTTTTTTTCTTTTTCGGAAAAATTATTAACAATTCAAAAGTAATTTCGGCCGAAATAAAAACTAAGAGAAAAAGAAACATCAAAATAATTTCTCGTGTCATTTACATGAAAAATATGGTAAAGTTTTTAGATCAAATTAGTTTCGCGATTCTCTCTCTCTCTCTCTTTTTGACAAAACTTTCTTGTCTCATTGGCTGTGCGTCAAAAGAGAGCGGACGCAAAACAAAGGCCGAATGTAATATGCACGAAGTTGAAATATCCTCATGGAAAATCGGCCAAGGAACAAAGCTGAAGAAACGTGTGATAGCCAAAGAATTTTGACGTATGCTGCTCCTTTCTCAAGTCGTGTTCAATTCTTGGTCAATATAACTTCTCCCATCTACTGGCATTTAAGTTGATGCGACTAAGATACAAATAAAATAATTTATATTAAATAAATAATAATATTTGATATAAATTTCTTTACGTATTAATTTTGATTTTTCTTCCATATCTATATATAGAATATAGATTTCTTGCTAATTAAAATCTTGCACACCAAAAAAATCAGCATCAAAACTCACATTATTCGAATTTAGAAATATGTTAATCCAAAAAATAAGAATGATTTTGTAATCGTTTGTATGATTTTAGTTGACGAGGAGATATTATTCGCAATATCAAAAGTATTCCAGATTGTCCTTTCCTAAGAACAAGCTAGTACCTAATAGTAAAAGAATACTCCCCTGACGAATCTGTGAAAAATGGCAAGAAATTCCTTTTTGTCAATTGGGGAGCTTTATTTTATTACGTCTTAGTTCATACCTTAATATCAATGTATTGGGTTTATTATCCTTTAATATCAATGTATTGCTTTTCATAAAATTTCAGGAATTTGGAAATATATTTATGTTCCCTTTTAAAAAAATTAGAATTCGGCTTTTTTTTTCCTTTTTAATAAAAATAGTAAGTAAAAGTAGTTTTTTTTTTTTAAAAAAAAAAATAGTAGGTGAATTTGGAAGAATTTTTTAATTCTTAAAATTCCTTTTCTTTTTTTTTCTCTTTAATAAGACAAAATGAAAAAATATATATATATTTCACTTAAATATAATCAGTGGAATTTCATTTAATACCCATTTAAATAAGACTATGGCTTTTTATTTCTTTTCAAATCTAATTTTTCCAAATTCTTTTGTTTGTCTTAAATAGGAACTTAATTAAGTCCATCTTAATCTAATTTTATTTCAAGCAATAACTATTTATGTTCTGCTTATACTTTTATTTCACTATCTCTAATAGAATATGACAACCCACATCGTAAATTTTATGTTTTTATTTTCTTCATCTAATTTTTTCCAAAATTTTAATCTAAATCTTTTTTACTGTAGAATAAATTAGCCAAGTTACAACGAGCTGGTTTCGGGCATGTGTACAATTCAATTTTTGGTCTTCTGGCTTGCACGATATTCGATTCATTAGGTTAGAATCCGAGGATCAATTTTTAATCTTATTCCATTCTTTCTAATTCCTATGTTATATATATATATATATATATATATCATATTTTATCTTATTACTTATTAAATTAAGTTATTTTCTCATATTATACATATTATAAATATTGTAATACTCATTTCATTATGTTTAATATTTTTAACATAATTTATAATTGATGTGGTCATGTGGTCATCTTAGTATCATTGGATTCAACGTATTCATTTGACTATCTATTTTTGGGCTCCAATAAGGTTAAACATTTGTAATTTATATCATACACATTATGTATAATTCACGTTATCAAATTTAATTGCCATTTTGATGTGTTCGGTAGAAGACTCCACTTGCATGTGTTTTCTTATATGCAAATGTTGTTCTTGGTAGGTCTCGTACTCACAATGCGCTAATCACGGCTTTAGAGACGGGTCGTGACAATGTATGTATATTGTTGAAACTGAAAACAAAAAATTTCAATTTGCTTATATAATAATTTCTCGTAAACTTATAACTTAAAAAATAAAAAAAAAAAACTCATAAAATCTCTTTTTTATTTTCTTTGAAAAGGGAAAAGGAAGAAAAGGATTTCTTCCAAATTCAATTATTGTTCTTAGAATGGAAACAAAATTATTTTCTAGTTTTTATTTTCTTTTTTACTTTTAGAAAAAAATTATTCTCAATTTTTCTTTTCTTTTTTTTAAGTATGCATAATTTAAGTATGCTTTTTTATTTTTTAAAACAAAACTTACATTATGAGCAATTTTTCTTTTCTTAAAAAGAAGAAAAAATTTATGTCAAAATTTCATTATTTTCTTAAAAAAATTAGGAAAAATTCTTTTATAACCACTTTAAGTTTATTAACTTTTTTTTTTTCAATTTTAATACTTCTTATAAAATAAGATATTTAAAACTCATGCATTATGTGAGATTAAACCTTGTCTATATATATCACTGAAACTAGGGAAAAAAAACTCGATTTATTCTTCTTTGGTCGTGTAGTAGGTTCTCCTAAATTTTTACTAATAAAAAACATAAAAAAATTTCATTTATTACCTACTTAAATAAGAACCTACTTATTATTTTTTTAATCCTCTCAAATTCTAAACATTGTTTCCTTTGATAAGAAAAAAAGAAGAAAAAATATTACAATAATATATTTCATTGAATATAGTTAATATAATTTCAATTAATTACTTTCTTAAATAGAAACCTATTTATAAAAAAAATTTAAATGTATCTTTTTTTCTTTAAAAAATTAGTAGGCTTTTTTTTAATAATTATTCTCTTAAATAATAACATACTTATATTAAAAAAAATGGAATTAACTTTTTTTTCACTTTTGAAGAAGAAAAAAAAATTAAAACTTGACAATTTTCATTTAGTACATTTTTAAATAAAAATATGTTTGTTTTTCCAATTCAGCATTCTTAAATTACTTTGTTTTTCTTAAATAGGTATTTAATTAAATTCCTTTAAATTTATTTTTATTTCAAACATGATAAATAAGAATCTATTTATGTCCTTATTAATATACTTTAATTTTACAACACTTAATAAAAGATAAGAAGCTACAACATAGCCTTCCGTTATTTTTAAACTTTTAATTTTTTTTTTCTAACTATCGATTCCAAGAGTGCTATGCTTTTTTTTTTTTTCCCTTTACCTTTTTCAAGACTTTAATTTAAAGTTTTTTTTTTTTGTTTTAGGATAAACTAATATTTCTATCTTGATGATCTTTGTTTCTTTATTTTTTAATTGATGTCATTATTTTATAATAAAAGGTAAAAAACAATTGACATTATAAAGATAATACTTTATTTGTCAAGTATTTTTATGGTGTTATTTTCGATTGATACCAATTAATTTGCTATACCTTCAAAGCTTTTAAAAGGTTACTTACATTATGAGTAAGTATCAATTTCAATATATCATTATATTATTATTTTATAATAACAAAATAATTAAATTTTATGTTAATATCTAATTATATTCTTATTAGAACTTTCTAACAAGATATCATAAACTTGTGTAGTCATATATATATATATAAAACTCGAGTTCATGATCATGTAAAACAAGATAGTAATGCTTGATGAAAATGATGATGCAAAAACTATAATACATGGTGTTATTACACCAAAAGTTACCCTAAGCTAAGTCAATTAGCTTATGGACGGTTACTAGTTTCCAACCAATATATTATAACTTTATATGCAAATACTTAAAATAAAGGCTTTAATGAAATAAACTTTTGCAAATGCTTTAATTAAACTTGTAACGTACAAATTACAAGGCTTTGGATGCATGCTTGAAACTCTTAGTGTTTTATAAAACAAGAAAATTTACAAAGAATAGAAAAGGGTGGAAGATGACTTATGTCAAGCTTGAGGATGCTTGAATGCTTTTATAAGCTGATTTTGTCTTGGATGCTTGATAAGCTTGAAAGCAGATAGGATGTGGACAAGAATGCTTTTAGTGATAAAAATGCTTTTACTTTAGCATTATTATATTACCATAGGTAAAAATAAAAGTGCTTTCAGTAGAAAGAAAAGTAAATTCTTTCACCTTTTGTTTTTACTTTTACCTTTGTCTTTGCTTGTCTGCTTGCTATCACACTTGTCCTTGCTTTTACTTTTGTCACCTTTAATAATTAATGGGCCAAATACATCTTCATCCAAATCATGATTCCCAAAGGGGTCATTGGATGATGACCTAAATGCATATTCAGCTAGTACCTATTTTACTTCTTAAAGAACATGTTTTAGTGATTTAACATTATCTTCTTGTGACTTAACACTAGCTAAACATGCTTGGGACTATGATTGGCATAGAAGGAACTATGATGTACTAGCTTTATTGGTGTTGGAATAATTGGGATGATTATTAAACAATTATAGTACACCAGCTTTGTATGCTTTTTGTTGATGGCTTGGAGAAAATTGTTCCTAGAACTTAACTTTGTAGATTTTTCCAAGAATTAAGGTGCTTGTAAATGGATTTGGTCTTTGTTGGAATTCCCATGCATAACACCATGGGAGCTTGAACAAGTAACAAAAAAATAATAACTATGGATATGGAGTTTCATGAGCTAGAGCTACATATCATGCTTGGAATACTTAAAATCCTTCTTGAATAAGTTTAGGAATAATTTCTACAATTGGTCTGAACCAATTCCACCAATGGATAAACCATAAGGGGAAAATGATTCATGCTTGAGATTCCAAGAAGAATAACTTGGAATGCCTGAATTGTGAATTTTGATAATAAAAAACATTAGACCATGCTTACTTATAATTCCAATATGTAAAATATTGGTCAAAGGAAGAAGCTTGGTAAACAAGATTTGAAAAATGTTTTTGAAGTATTTGGGTGGCTTGTCCATTGGCTTAAATGGATTATTTTAAGGATTTGGACAGTTGAATGTGTATATTCTCTAGCTTAGGTATGTTATTTAATTTTCACAAATTGGGTATCAACAAGAATGACTTCATAAAATTATCTAGATTTATGAGCACCCTAAGGCTTGAAATATCAAATCTAAAATAGATGTTGGGCTATAACTTGAAGATTTTCATTCCAAAAACCCTTTCAACCAATTCAATATTTTGAAAATTTAGCTTTTTGAAATATGGTTGAAAACTTTGGGATGAAATAGCTTTTGGAGGGGCATCAAAAATTTCCACCTCTATTTCTAGAAAACAAGTTTGTAGAGGGATTAATGAAATTATAACCACCTCTTTTCCTTTTGATGAAGGTAAAACTATCATTTTTAGTGGAGACTTTGGAGGAGATTTTGGTGATAATCTCCACTTGGATTTTGTAATTGATTTTTTGCTTGGGCTAGATTTAAGTGTTTCAATCAAAGCTTTTAATTTTGCTTGGTCTTTTGGATTTAGGACTTTTATAATAGGTAAGCTTGAAAAAGAAGTTAAAGACTTAGAGGATGAGTCATTAGTGGCTTGGGATCTTGGGCTTGGGATATTTTGGGAGCTTGATAAGCTTGAACTTTGAGCTTCTAAGCTAAAATGTCAACCCATATTTTGGGTTGGCTTCTTAAGCTGGTTTTCTTTTTTGATTTGGGCCTCTTCTCCTATTCCTTATATAAATTATCTTGTAAGAAAATCAAGTAAAACATTAGTATAGCCATATATGTATTCAATATTAAATTAAAAATGCTTAAAATAGCTTGCCATTTGGCAAAAATATGTTTAAATGTAATGTTTTGAACATCATTTTGTAAAATAGATCTTATTACTTGACAATTAATACATAATAAAAATTTTTGATTTAATAAATCATATTGAGACTTTGAAATGTATAAAACAATAACTAAAATTTTTTTTTTAATGATGGAATATTGTCTTTAACAATCATTTTAATACTTTGATGTGAATCAAACATTAATCACTAAGTGAGGTACATTGACCTTTAAGAAAGGAAGAGTCAAAGCCATTTTTTAATGGTCTACTTCATGAATCTAGATATGCTAGAACCCAAACTTCATATAGAACTTGGAAAATATTTAGGTTTAGGCCAACTTTTAAAGGAGGTCTTTTTGATTTCTTATCCATTCCAAAACATTATTTAAGGGCTTGTAATTAATCACTAAGTGAGGTACATTGCATTTTAGTTCAACATTCTTGTTAACATAAGAGGTTATGCAACTCCATGATGATTGGCTTAGCCGAATAATCTTCTTTTCTACAAAAGCTTGAATTTCTTACTTGTAGTGATTTACTAGTTAAGGATTCATCTAGATAGGTCATGCTTTTGTAGGAATCTTCCTTTCACTAAAATTTTTAACATATAAGAGTGTAACCACATGCTACTTTTGAAACCAAAAGGCATTAGGAACATCAGTAAAAATTGATGTTTCAATTTGGGTTTTGATGACATGGATTTTTTATTAAACAAATAGAAGAAGAAAGTTATTGTTCAAGCTTTTTGAAAAATGCTTCATCTTTTAAAGATTAAAGATGGGCTTGTTTGGTTTTAAGCAAAAGATTATTCTCTATAGTTTTATAAATTGATAGATTCTTTTTTAAAGATTTAAATTTCTTATTTGAGGTTTTTGGATAAAGGCAAAGGTGATTGGATGATTAAGAACAATAGTATTAATACCCTATTCTTTTACTTGAAAATGCTTTATCAAATTTAAGAAAAGGGTACCAAAGATTACCTTTTGTTTGAGATTTTTGACAAAAACAAAGGATGTTTGGATAATAATCCCTTCTTGGCAAACCCAGACTTCAAGTAGCTTGTAATTGACTTGTAACTTATGATTGCTTATCAACTTGAGACTTTCCAGAGTTTTTACAAAATATTTGGTGGGTATAAGACCTTCCTAAATATAATTGAAATTTGCACCAGTATCTAGTAAAGTAATGATTTCTAATTGAAATTGGTTAGCAATTTTTAAGGTAACTCTAATAAGCCATTTTGAGTAGTGATTTATGTTAAAACAAACACAAATTCATTATTTTCAAGGCTTCTAGTTATTAGGTTTTTTAGGATTTTGGTTCTTTTGATGCTTTTGGGCTTTTGGGGTTTATTGAGTCTAGTAGGGACACTAGTAATTGATGGTCCTAATTTTGTTGGGCTTTAAGGCCTTGTATTTATCGTTTAATTTGGTTGATCTCATGTTTGAGATATTGCAAAGTAATGGGCTTTGTCTGAGATTGTTCAAACAACTTTAGGACATCTTTAAGGTTATAAGTGGTTTAAATTGATTAAAACAAATAATTGGGGTTTAAAGAAAAAGGATTCTAAAGTAGCTTTTATAAATACTAGACCTTGACTTAGGTATCTCCTAATGAATCAAGAACATATGAAATTTATTCTTGATCTCGTGTTAAGACACTTACCTTTTTTTTTTCTTCTAATCCTATTTTAAAAGAAGCTTAGAGTTCATCAATTTATAGTCCTGTTTCTTCCTTGGAAGATAGTTCAAGTGTAATAGCTCCTAAGGTATCAACCAACAAAGTTTGTAATTAAGCTTGAATAGTTTTTGGTAATTCAAGGGTTTAGAGTTTTTTTTTTTATGGAGTTTACCATATCTGGTTATATGACTAGGCTTTCCATAATTGTAACAAACATATCAAGATGTTTGGGCTTGTCTTTGATTAGGTTTGGGTTTAATGGATTTGGACTTAAAATTTTTTTTTTTTTAGGCTTAGAAGTTTATTGGTATTATTTAGGTTTGGATTTATAATAGAAAGGATTTTTGGACTTAATAATAAGTTTATGCTTTTTTTTTTCACTTTTCTTTTTAGTAAAGGTTGTCATCAAATTAGGCATAAAAAAATCCTAACTCCTTTTAAGTTTTTTTTTTATTCCCACTTGATTTGCTTTTGGAGCTTAAGATCTACACAAATTTACAAGACTTCTTTCTAAGTAAAGCTTATCAGTTCACCATAAACTAATTGATGAGAAGGAATTTGACCATTATATTGAGTTTCAAGTTTTTATCTTACCTTATCACCAAGTCATCTTGGTTGGCATCATTTTGCTACATAACACATGTTAGAAATAAATCTTTATATTAAAGAAAATTATGCAGATACTTACACTTAAGATGAGATTAGAGTTTTAGGTTTTTATCCTTTAGGTGGGAAAGGTTACCTATAAAATGCTTTGTTATGGAAAATATTAGACTTGCCACAGCATCTAGGATTGGTTGTTTGTTATGGTCAAGGAGAGGTTCCCCATGAAAATCTCACTTAATGGCTTGGAAAACTTATGTGGTTTGCTGGAGTGAGAATATGATTCCACCAGCCTTTGATTAACTTGAAAATCTTGCTACTAGGATTTCAAAGATTGCTTGGTTGGACAAAAGACTATGGGTCCTAAATGTGTTGGACACCATGGTCATATACTAAAGGAGATTCAAAATTTGATATTTTGAAAATCCATTGATGTTCCATTCATAAATTGAATTGACACTACACTTTGTTTGAAGAAAGGCTAACTTTTCTTTAAATGCTAAATCAGAAACCATTAGTCTGAGATAGTACATCTTTAAAGATATTATCATAAAAAGTTCCACTTTAAGTTTTTAAAGTTTAGGAGAATCAATATCAAATACTAATGCTTGTGATATCATATCACTTGGTGTAGATAAGGATTGAATAACTTTGCTTGTTGATGCTTTTGACTTAAGAGCCTATAAAGCTTGTAACCTAAGCTTCAATCCTTCTTTAACTTGAAAAGGATTAAAAAAAAGTTTTATGGAAAACTTTGTTGGCTTTGCAAGTACACTATTTAAACTATAAAAGTTTGAAATAGTGGCTTTAACATTTGAAAGTTGATTACCAATAATCTATAAAAAGTTATTGGTATAATTATTTTGTTCAAAAAGCTTTTAAATATCTTTTCCTAAAAAATCTTCATGTTCTTTTCATACTTTAAATGGTGATGCATTGATGGAATAGCTTTTAAGTTTAAATTGAATTTCACATGGAGGAGGGTGAATTGACTCAATTTTAGAGCTATTCGCTAACTCCTATTGTTGAGATTGGATTTTAGCCTATAACTTATCTTCCTTGGTGAAAGAAGACCATTAATACTCATAATCCATTTAAAAATAATATTCATCAATCTGATCAAAAAATAAAACATGTTTTTTTTTTTTTTTGTTTTTGGTCAGCCAATCATAATAGTTTTATTAGACTTCCTATTTTTTTGGCTTAAAAGTACTTTAAAAATCAAGTTATTTTCTTAGTATTATCTTGAGAATAAAACCCTTTTCTCAAACCTTCTTTGTTAATCTCAAAATCATTTTCCAAAACATTTAGCTTATGATGTACCTTAGGATCATTGGGAAATGCCATTTGTGATGTTGTAAAAGAAATTGGTGACTCCTACTAACATGCCATATAGGCCACTTGAGGAACTTATCCACATGGATCTACACCTATAAGGTTAGGTCTTTTATTACCAGATCTAGCATAAGTGCTAAATGGTTGTCATGTGGAAAGGCTTCTTTACAAATAATTAGAAATTTTTACTTTAAGATCTTTATCCTTACTAGATTCAGATCTAGTGCTTATGGAATGTCTAGCAAATGAGATGTTAACACTATCATCATTGTGTTCTACAATCTTATTGACTTCTTATGTCACATGAAGCTTTGGTATGGTCACATTTTTTAATTTTCAGGTGTCAAGCAAACTTTCCTCTTAAATCTATGGATATTTATTTGCCACAAAATCATTTCACCTTGTACACCATAACAAAGGGCTTAGGTGTTGAATGCCATTTTCATTGCTTTGTAATGTATCTTATACATTAAGCTTAGTGGAATTGATCCTTATATGAATCGATTGTTATAAAGCTTGATTTGTAGGGTAAAAACATCAAGAATATTTTTATCATGTATAAAAACTATGAAATTTAGAAAACAATTAAAATAAATTGGTCTATAACACATACTTTAAAGTATCTAACCCTTCTCTAGAAAGGGGCTTAATTCCTACTTAGACTAGGCCAAAGTGTAGGAAATTGTATTGCTTTTAATGATGCTTAACAGAGGCTTGAAAAAAAAGTTTTATGGTTTTAAAAGAGTTATAAAGATAGTAGTCCCTTTCTCCCATCTTAATTATATAATCAATGCTTAATAAGAGCTTAAACCAACTTTATTGGTAAATTTGCTTTTCAGTGAGTTTTGGTATTTGCCATGTATCTATATTTTTATCAAAATTTTCAATCAAGATTTCTTCTCAATTGATGACTTTAAAAGAGGAGGCTTCAGAATCATAGCTTAATGATAAAGGTTAGAAAATAGTAGACATAGTTACACTTTGAGAGAAAAACCTATGGTTAAAGTTAATGGAGGTTCTTAGGGATTCCCTATATACATTTTAGGGCTTACTAATGGTCTAACTACCTCACTTGGGAATTGCTACAAGTAACACCCTCCTTCAATCATCCTTATCACACTTAACCTCTCAATACTCATATTCAGTGTCTTACCCTAATTTATAAACATTGATAAACATATTAAACATTTGCATCATTTCATCCATCTCACAAAGAAAGTAGGACTAGTTGTTTCAAAATCTAAGATGGATCTTTTTCAAACTAAGGTAAGATTTCTTGGACATTATATTTTTTAAGGAATCATAACTCCTTTTTCTCGAGCTCTTATCTTTGCTCATGCTTTTTTAATGATCATTTTTATGGTTATGCTAGCGATGATAGGTGGATTTGGTAATTGGTTTGTTCCAATTCTAATAGGTGCACTTGAACAGGATCGATAAAATGCTTTGGAAAACTCTTTAGAAAACTAGTTGATAAAATCAATCAATATTGACAAATAACAAGTGATCTAAGTACTTGGCGTTATTTACACCAAAGGTCGTTCCAGGATTAAATCCTACTGGAAACAATTATTGGTTTCTAGCCAATATACTTATATTAAAGTTTGAAAAGAAAGAAGATTTAAAGGATAATCAAAATAGTTGTATTGGAAAAGAATACTTGCAATGGAAGGAAAAGGATACAATGGAAAATGAAAATAAAAAGCTTGGTTTACAATGAAGTTTGCCTTCTCTTTTATAACCAAGAGAAGTATACAGGAGTTTAATGAGCTGGATATCCAATCAAACTATCTTTCAGTGCTGGTGGTAGACAGTTGTTAGTGGAAATGCAACATTAAGCAAAGTTGGCAGACATATTCCTTGGGTAATGTAGTCATTACAGACATATTCATTACTTTTTCTTTTTATCTATCTTTTCTTTTTTGTTTTTGGCTGATGCTTTGGCCAATGTTTGTCGTATTGGTGAGCTGGCTTCTTCAATTGGTCCATAAATGTAGTCAAATAGATCATGATTAGCCAACAGATCATACAATGTGGAAGCTGAGCTATTTCCCAATTGTTGTTCAGCTTTGGCAAGTGTAGCTTTTAAAGAAGAAATATATTCTCCCTGAGATGTAGATCCTGCCAATTGGGCTTATGTTTAGGCCTTGTAGGCTAGAAATTGGGAAGTGGATGCTTCCATATGGGTTAATCTATTTGGATGTTGTTTGGACCATTCCAAGATACTTTTGGGATGGGCTTTCTGTTGGTAGGCTTTAGAAAACTGATGTTAGAATTTGACTTTGTAAGTTTTTCCTAGTATTGGTGTAGTCGTCAATGGGTTTGGACAGTATTGGAAATCCCACATGCAGCACCATGGAAGCCTGAAATAATAACAAAATAGGATAACCATAGGGTATGCATTCTTTGTTAGTGTCAAAGAGTATTTGTCAGCAAAAATTTGGAGCCCGTCTTGTATAGGTTCAAGGAAGATTTAGATAACTGGTCCAAACCAGGACCACCATTGGACGAACCACAGAGGAAATTTGATGATAGTTTAAGTTTCCTGAAGAATAATCATAAATGTTTGAATTGAGAATTTTGGAAATAAAAGGCATTAAACCATGCCTGTTTATAATCTTAATAGTTGAAATACTAGGTAAATTTGGAATTTTGATAGACAGAGGATTTGAAAGAGATTTGGGTGGAAGGATGGTTTGGCCATTCGGATGGATGAAGAACCTGAATGATTTGTAGTGTTGAATACCCAATTTCATTGTTTTGAGTATGGTGGCAGAATTTTGTAGAATAAATGTCAACAAGTATGGCTTCATAAAAACTATAGGGCTAATGGGGATCCCAAGGCTTATAAAACCAATTTTGAAATAATTTTTATGCACATTGGCGGGGATCACTATGATGATACCCAACTTCAACGAGTTCAATATTTTGGAAAACATATTTTTTGAAATAAGTTGGAGGACAAGATTTTTGAGGGGCTTTAGAAACTGCCACCTCAAGTTTTGGAAAACTAGTTTGAAGAGGGGATGAAGAAACCATGACCACCTCTTTTTGTGATGGTGGAACCATCATTTGTTTGGGAGGTGATAATGTTGTCACCTGTTTGCCTTTGATAGATGCCTTCTGATGTTCAAGGATTTCTGGTGAAGAAGGTGGTGTTGGTTTCCTTTTGGATTTGGTTATTGATTTATCTTCATTAAGTTTTGCAAGAAGAGCTTTAAGGGTTTTTTTGGCTGTTAGGTTAAGTTGGTCAAAACTTAGTTCAGAGGAGTTGGAAGATTCAAAAGATTTAGTTGAAACTTGCTTGCAAGGTTAGGCAATTGGTTAGGAATCTTAGTCAGAATCAGGGTGACTACAGGCATCAGCCCAAGTTTTGTGCTTGGAGGTATTCTTTCTTTGTGGCATGGGTGGTTCCTTGTAAGAATTCTCTTGTAAGAAAATTAGGAAGACTGTTAGAAGAACCCTTAATATATTTAATATTAAAACCATAAATACTTAAAATGGCTTGCCATCTAGCAAAAATTTGTTTAGAAGTAAGGTTTTGAATATCTTTTTGTAAAACGAATTTTGTAGCTTGGCAATCAATTCAAAGAAGAAATTTTTGATTTAATAAATCATTTTGAAATTTAGAAATATATAAAACAATAGCTAAAATTTCCTATTTGATAGTGGAATACTTCCTTTGACACTCATTCCAATGTTTTGAAGCAAATTTCACTAATTGCTCCTTCTAGTCTTTTACCTATTTAAGAATCCCTTCATACCCTAAGTTAAATGCATCGGTTTCAACTATCTTAGGCAATTTTGGGTCGGTAAGATATAAATAGGGTAAAGTATGGACTTAGCTTTTAATGGTTTGGACAAGTTGTGTGAGATCCTCAGTCCAGGGTTTTGATGAGTGTTTTTTGGATAATCGTTCATGGAATGGTTTGAGGACAAGATGTTATTTAGGATAGAAATCAAATGCATAGTTAAGACTTCTAAGAAACCTTTGCAACTAAGTTTTGTCAATGAGTTGGTCTGCAAAATTTTCTGCAAAGATAAGAGTTCGAGAAAAAGGAGTTATTATTCCTTGGAAAATATAATGTCCAAAAAACAATACCTTGGTTTGAAAAGGATCCATCTTAGATTTCGAAACAGATAGTCCTACTTTTTTTGTGAGATGGATGAAATGATGCAAATGTTTAATATGTTTATCAATGTTTTCAGAGAATACAAGCACATCATCAATGTATATACTATAATGTAATGCATACATGATATGTTGATATCATTCATAATACGTTGGAATTCAGATGGTGCATTTTCAAGTTCAAATGGCATGACATTCCATTCAAATTGACCAAATGGGATTGTAAATGCAGTTTTGTAATAATCTTTTTCATGAATTTGGACTTGCCAAAATCTTGATTTCATGTCAAACTTGGAAAAAACATAAGCATGCATAAGACATTGAAGTAAATCCTTTTGATTTGGAATGGGATACCTAATCCATTCCAATGCATCGTTTAGAGGTTTGTAGTTAATTACCAAATGGGGAACACCATGTTTTAATTCAGCATTCTTGTAAACGTAGAAGGCTACACAGCTCCATGGTGATTTGCTAGGTCTAATAATTCCTTTGTCAAAAAGACTGTCAATTTCCTATTTTCAATGTTTAACCAGTTCGGAATTCATTTGAATAGGTCTAGCTTTGGTAGGGATTCGTCTTACATTGAAATCTTTGGTATAAGGTAAGGTTACAATATGTTGGTGCCTATGCCAAAATGTGTTGGGTATGTCAGAACAAATAGTCTGTTCTATTTGGGTTTGGATTATTTGGATTTGATTTTGGACTTCAGGTCTCTGTAATTGGACTTGCAATTGTTTAAATGAAACTTCAGTTTTGAGGTGGTTTAGATGGGTTTGCTTTATTTGGAGCAAAAGGTTTAGTTCGGCTGCCATTTGAAGAGGTAAGTTTTTTAAAAGGTTGATGTTTCAAATCTAGGGTTTTTGAATGAATTCAAAAGTGACTGGTTGGTCAAGGATTTGGGTATATATTCCTTGGTGGGTTACACTGAATGGTTTGATAAGGTTTAAGAATGGTGTACCAAGGATTATCTTTTATTTAAGGTTTTGTACAAGAATAAAGGAAGTTTTTAAAGAAATACCTTGCTGGCTAACTTATACTTTAAGAAGTTTGTATTCAACGATTAGTCGGTGGTTGTTTGTTGATTTCAATCCTTCAGTTGTCTTCTTAAAGTTTTTTATTGGGACACGTCCTTCTTGGATACAGTTGAGATCTACACCAATATTGACTAAAGCAATGGTTTGTAAAGAATATTGATTAGCAACAGTTAGTCTAATATTGATTAGTCATTTTTCGGTTGTAACTTCTATTAAAAGAAACAAAAATTCACTATTGGGTTCTAAGTGTATTTCCGGCTTAGGAATTTGGGGTGCTGTAGAAGAACTGGGTATATTTTTGTGTACTAGATCCAAAAGGGATATTAGTACTTGATGGTCCTTTGTCTGTTGTTTTTTGAGGTGAGTAATTTCAGATTTTAATTAGTTTATTTCTAATTTGAGGTCATTTACAATAGTAGGCCTGGTTTAAGGTTATTCAAAATGGTTGAAAATGGATTGTAAATCATATGGTGTTTGAATTTGTTGAAGTAATTCATTTGATTTTGAAGAAGCAAGGGCTTTCAAAAGTTTTTCAAGAAAGAAAGTTTTGGCATGATCATTACCTAGATCATTAAGAATGTCAAGGATTTGTTCCTAGTCACGTGTTAGTATAGAAATTTCTTTTTCTTCAAATGAGGTTTTTGGGCTTGAGACTTCCTTTGGTTAGAGTCCAGCTTCACTTTCGGAAGAAATTTTGGATTCTTCTGAACTACTATCATTTAGCAAGGTTTGTAATTGGGCCTGAACTTGGTCAGTAAGGTTCAAAGTTTGGATTTTGGTGTTGAGTTTGCAATATCTGGATGTATGACCTGGTTTTTTGCAATTATAACAAACAAAGTTGGGTTTTTGATCAATAGGCTGGTTAGTTTGAACTGGGGTTTTCATAAGAGTTTTGTAGACTTTCTATGTTTTGGTTGTCTTGGATCGTGGTTTCTGATAAAACGAGTTACTGGTATTGGGCCGGTTTATTTTGGGCTTAAGTTTGGACTTTCTTTTGGCCTTTTCTTTTTGGTATAGGTTATCTTCAAACTGAGCACAGAAAGATCCAAGTTCCTTTTAAGTTTGCTGTTTTTCTCTTTTAATCGGCTTTTGTAGGTGAAGATCACTACATACCTGTAATCCTTCCTTTTGGACGAAGCTTGTTAGTTCACCATAAGATATGGTAGAATAAGGAATTTGTTTGTTGTAAATTTCAGAAAGTTTATTTCAAACATGATCGCCCAGAAGTTTAGGAAGACCAGCCAAAAATTTTTCTTTCCAAAATGGTTGGTTAGCGTCTTTTTGCTGCATGACACGAGTCATAAAAGTATCTTTGTACCAGTGACAATTGTGTAAATATTTGCATTTTAAATTTGAAAGGAGTTCAGTACTTTTGTCTTTAAGATGAGAAAGATCACCTATAAAATATTTAGTAATTGAAAAAATAAGCGTTGTTACCATGTTAGGAATAGTGTTATGTTATGATGGTCATCCAGAATAGGTTGACCATTTGTATCACATTTGATGCTGAAAAAGATTTCTTGGTGATTTTTAGTCAAGAGGATGTTATCCCACCATCCTTGAAGTTAGCCAAAAAATCCTGCAACAAGAATCTCAGCAATCGTTGGATCAGAAGTTTGACTGTGAGTACAATAAATATTTGCAACCATGGTCATTTGTTAGAAAAGGTTTAGGATTTGGTATTTAGAAAAACCATCAATATTTTACTCATAAATGGAATTGGAGCTATATTTGGTTTGAATAAAAAAGAGTTTTTCATCAAGAGCAATATCAGGAGCTGTTAGTTGAGGGTAATGCACGCAAGTAGGAACCCTTACTGGTTTCACCTTTACCCTTTAGATTTTAAAAGATGAGTTGGATGAGGTGTCAGACTCTTAAAGGACCTGAAGACTCTTCTTAAAACAAGATTTGTCCTGTAAGGCCTAATAACTTTGAACCAATGCTTAATGAAATTCATTTGAACTATTAATAGAAATTTGAAAAGGTTTGAACACAGGTTCAGAAACTTTTGAAATGGTTTTGACTTCCACCTTTTGGTGATAAAAGTATTTGTAATAGTCTCAATATTTAAAGCTTGATTCCCAATAGTTTGCCAAATTTTGTTTGTATAATTATTTTATTTAATAATTTTTTGGAAATTTTTTGGAGAAAAATCCTCGTGTTCTCTTTAAATTTTAAAAAGGAGACGCAAAAATAGTGGATCCTTTATGTTTAAATTGAATTTCGCATGATGGGAGATGTACCGATTCTATTTTAGAACCATTCATTAGCTCCCATTGTTGCATGGTAGTATGCATCTGCAATTTATCTTCTTCCATAAAGGAAGTCCAAGGATAATTAAATTCCATTTGAAAACTATATTCATCAAACCAGTCAAAAGATAAAACCATTTTTCTTTTTCTAGTCATCCAGTCATAATAGTCCTGTTGGATGGCTAGTCATTTTTCACTTTCAAATTCTTTTAGAAACCATTCACGTTTTTCTTTATTCCAATAAGAATAAAATTCTTTTCTTAAAATATCTTTTTTGATTTCAAAATCATTTGGAGAATCTTTTTCCAAGACATTGAGTTTAGGGTTTACCTCTGACTCATTAAGGAATTGAACTTGAGATGCAGATGCTTCAAGGGAATCTGGTGATCTTGGAGCATCATTATAAGTTGGTCTAGGTATTTGTCTGCACAAATCGATACCAAAGAGGTTAGAAACATAATTGTTTGTCCTAATATGACTAAGAGGATGTCTTGTTGAATTACTCCTTTGCAGGTAATTTGCAATACGTGTTTGAAGATCATCATCTTTGAAAGATGTAGATCTGGAACTTGTTGAGTGTCATGCAAAAGAAACACTGACACTTCTAGCATTGTGTTGGGTAATCTTGTTAAGATCAAGATTAACAGAAGGTTGAGGAATAATGGTGTTGTTAAGTTTCCATGTGTCAGGAAGATCAACTTCATGTCATTTGATGTATTTGGGACTTTAAAGATTAGATCTACGCATGTTAGTTTTCCATAACACCGTTTCACCTTTGTCATCAAGGCCACACAAAGTCTTTGTATGGAAAGAAGACTTCATAGCCTTGTATTAGATTCTATACATCAAACTTAGAGGTATAAATCTTTCTACAAAACGATTGTTATGAATTTTGATTTGCAAAGTCAAAACATCCAAAATATTCCTATCATGCCAAGAAACAGTCAAATCTAGATAACAATTGAAATAAATAGGTCCAGAGCATAAACTAGATTCTATTATGCCAAGAAGAGAATCATTAAAGTTTAATAACCGAAAATCTCATAATGCCGCAAGAATGGATGTATCTAGTCCTTCTCTAGAGAGTGGTTTGATACTTATTTGTATCATGTTTAAATGTAAATAATTATAATGTTTTTGATGATGTTTAATAGAATCATGAGAAAGCAGTCTAATAGTTTCAATAGATCTAAAAAGACGACAATCTCTTTCAACGGTTTTAATAGTGTAATCAATTTTTTTGAGAATGTTGAATTTGGAAGTTTTGTAAATCTGTCTTTCAACAAGTTTTGGGATTTGCCAATTGTCAATAGACTTATCAAAGTTTTCAATGAGGATCTCATCACGGTTTAGGGTTCTTGAAAAAGAAGCTTCAGAATCATGGCTTGGTGTTTGAGGTCGTAAAGTAAAAGTAGACATGCTTACTGCCAATTAAAATATACCTACAGTTGAAGTAAGGTGTGAAAATTGTAGGAATGGGCTTGAGGTTGGATATATGGTAAATTAGGCCAAATCTAACAAGATATCCTTTTAGATGAGATGGTAACAAAGCCATACTACCACACATGCCATCGGGGTTCAAGTCCCAATTAAGTCCAAGCTGGTAAGTCGAGAGTTTAAGTGTAAACTGTCATGTGTCGAGAGTTAAGTGTGTATTCCAAGTGTAATCTGGAATGGTCCCGGTTGTAAGTCCCTGAGGTTGGCAGTGAGACTGTTGGTTAGCTCCAGACCATGCGGATAAACGCCCCGTACGTGGACGAATGTCCCATAGGCTGAAATGTAGGGTAAGACTCACACTACTGAAGCGTGGTGGGATATATGGTAAACTGGGCCAAATCTAACAGGATATCCTTTTAGATGAAATGAGGAAGTGGATGCTTCTATATGGGCTGATCTGTTTGGACGTTATTTGAAGGATATATGGTAAACTGGGTCAAATCTAACGAGATATCCTTTTAGATGAAATGGTATTAGAGTCATACTACCACATATGCCACCGGGGTTCGAGTCCCAACTGAGCCTAAGCTGGTACGTTAGGAGTTTAAGCGTGAACTGCCATATGTCGGGAGTTAAGTGTGTATGCCAAGTGTAATTTAAAGTGGTCCCGGCTGTAAGACCCTGAGGTCGGCAGTAAGACCATTGGTCAGCTCCAAACCATGCAGATGAACACCCCGTATGTGGACAAATGCCCCATAAGCTGAAATGTAGGGTAAGACTCGTGCTACTAGAGCGTGGTAGAATATATGGTAAATTGGGTCAAATCTAACGGGATATCCTTTTAGATGAAATGCAAAGTCAAATTCTGGCATTAATTTTTTGAAACCTGCCAACAAGTTTGTATTCAACAACCAGTCAGTGGTTGCTTGCTGATTTCAATCCTTCAGTTGTTTTCTCAAAGTATTTTGTTGGGACAAGTCTTTCTTGGATATAATTGAGATCTGCACTAGTACCGACTAGAGCAATAGTTTGTAAAGAATATTGGTTAGTAATAGTTAATCTAATATTGATCAGCCATTTTTGGGTTGCAACTTCAGGAACCTTAAACCATGATAAGATCCTCATTGAAAACTTTAATAAGTCTATAGACAATTGGTAGATCCCAAAACTTGTTGAAAAACAGATTTACAAAACTTTCAAATTCAACATCCTTAAAAAAACTGATTACACTATTAAAACCGTTGAAAGAGATTGTCGTTTTACTAAATCTATTGAAATTGTTAGATTGTTTTCTTATAATTCCATTAAACATCATCAAAAGCATTATAATTATATACATTTAGGTATGGTACAAATAGGTATCAAACCACTTTCTAAAGAAGGATTAGATACATCCATTCTTGCTGCATTAAGAGATTATTGGTTATTAAACTTTGATGATTCTTGGCATATTTATACTCTAAACCTATTTATTTTAATTGTTATCCAGATTTCACTGTTTCTTTGCATGACAGGAATATTTTGGATGTTTTGATTTTGCAAATCAAAATTCATAACAATCATTTTGCAGAAGGATCTATACCTCTAAGTTTGATGTATAGAATCCAATACAAGGCTATGAAGTCTTCTTTCCATACAAAGACTTTGCATGGCCCTAATGACAAAGGCAAAACGGTGTTATGGCAAACTAACATTAGTAGATCTAAATCTTCAAACTCCCAAATACATCAAATGGCATGAAGTTGATCTTCCTGACACATGGAAACTCGACGATGTCACTATTCCTTGATCTCCTGTTAATCTTGATCTTAACAAAATTTCCCAACACAATGATGGAAGTGTTAGTGTTTCTTTTGCACGACACTCAACAAGTTCCAGATCTACATCTTTCAAAGATGATGATCTTCAAACACATATTACTAACTACCTACAAAGGAGTAATTCAGCAAGACACCTTCCTAGTCATACTAGGACAAACAGTTATGTTTCTAACCTTTTTGGTATTGATTTGTGCAGACAGATACCTATACCAACTTACAATGATGCTCAAAGATCACCAAATTCCCTTAAAGCATCTACATCTCAAATTTAATTCCATAATGAGTCAAAGGTAAACCCTAAACTCAATGTCTTAGAAAAAAATTCTCCAAATGATTTTGAAATCAAAAAAGATATTTTAAGAAAAGAATTTTATTTCCATTGGAATAAAAAAAAACGTAAATAGTTTCTAAAAGAATTTCAAAATGAAAAATAACTGGTCATCCAACAGGACTATTATGATTGGATGACTAGAGAAAGAAAAATGGTTTTATCTTTTGATTGGTTTGATGAATATAGTTTTCAAATGGAATTTAATTATCCTTGGACTTCCTTTACGGAAGAAGATAAATTGCAGATGCATACTGCCATACAACAATGAGAGCTAATGAACAGTTTTAAAATAGAATCGATACATCCCCCATTATGCGAAATTTAATTTAAACATAAAGAATCCACTGTTTTTGCATCTCTTTTTAAAATTAAGAGACAACATGAGGATTCTTCTCCAAAAAATTATTGAATAAAATAATTATACAAACAAAATTTTATAAACTATCGGGAATCAAGTTGCAAATATTAAGACTATTACAAATACTTTTATCACCAAAAAGGAGGAAGTCAAAACCATTTCAAAAATTTCTGAACCTATGTTCAAACCTTTTCAAATTTCTATTAATAGTTTAAATGAATTTCACCAAGCATTGGTTCAAAAGTACCAAGCCCTACAGGATAAATCTTCTTCTAGCAAGAGTCTTCAGGTCCTTTAAGAGTCTGACACCTCATCCAACTCATCTTTCAAAATCCAAAGGGTAAAGGTATAACCAATAAGGGTTCCTACTTGTATATATTACCCTCAACCAACAACTCCTTATATATATATATTATTGAAGTTGAAAAAAGTCTGATCTTAGTTATAAAGCGACTTTTTATAAATTTACAAATTAAAAAATTGAAAAAGAAGAAAAAAAAGGTTCTCAAATTCTCTTTTTGTTTTCTTAAAAAAAAAAAATAAAAGAATATGTATAAATTAAATCAATTTTTATTTTCCTTCAAGAAAAAAAGAAATTAAATTAGGAGTAGTTTTTTCTTTTCACAAAAGAGAAAAAAACATTTTCCAAATTTTTTATTTTTCCCTAAATGGAAAAAAGGAAAAAGATTCGTATAAAATTAATTTAATTTCACTAACTATTTTCTCAATCTAAATTTAAACATAATTACATTTAATTTAAAACAAATTTAGTTAAAATTAAGATTTTAAATTTTATTATTTTAAAATTTTTTTACTAGATATATAAATTCTATGTAACCAGCAAAGTTAAATCTAAAATACAAATAGAATACTTTGTTTATTTTTATAAATTTAATGCAACCCTTTAAAATTAATAATTTGTTTCTTATAAAATTTTTTAGTCATAATTCAACATAATGTTAAATCCCTTAGGCAAAAACTATTAAACTGAATGATATGGTATGTTGACGAAGACAAATGACAAAAAAATAAAAAATACAAAAAAGGCAAAATGAAATCTTTGTCACTTTATAAGAATATTTTGGGTGACATGAGCTCTTCATAACTATAAAGCTCAAATCTATTTAAACATGTAATTAGTTAGCTTAAAAAAACACTCAATTACAAACCAAAAACATCAATGAAAAAAGGAAAAAAAAAAAAAAAAAAGGACACCACTAAGCTAACTTAAAAGTTAAAGTTTAAAAAATTTCACCTAAATTAGCATCATGGCAAAAATAAAGGTCATGAAGGTCAAATTCTGTAACTCAATAAAATAATGGGGCTTTAAGCTCCCATAAGAAATTCATATAAGGCTTCAAGATCAAACCTTTAAAACACAATTCGTCAAATGATGTCCTTGCTCTCATTTAACTCTTCTTCTATTCATCCCACATAAGACTTATCACCATCGTAACCATTATCGGTTCAATAGTTGCATCTAACTCCTTAGACAACATATTATCTAATGATCTTTTTGATATTTATTGTTCTTCATAAGATGCAAAAGAAATATAAAAAAAAATGAACAAAAAATTTATTATGGAGGATTTTAGTACATAAAAGTTTGCATTTGCTAACCATTTGCATTCTTAGATGTCTAATGAAAAGAGTGTTTATGACCAAATTAAAATATCATAACTTACTAGATTACCTAAAGAATGATTAAGTTGCCAAAGGAATATGTAGCAATCTGTCTCAACAAAAAGCTTTTATAGTCTTAGAATGACTATAAGTAACAGTTCAAACATAAGAAGTAGCACATGTCACTAGGGGATGTCATTATCCATATCTTGATTAAAGATAAGAACAAAAGCCAATCGAGGGAAGCATATGCAAAAAGATAGTGTCAAAGGCAAATGTGGTGAAACAAAGGAAAAGAGACAAGTTACCACTATTATCATCACCATCATAACAAGAAAAGGTATGATGAGCCCAAGACCCATAATCCAATCTTTAAAAAGAAAGGTGTTAATTATATGTGTAGGAAATTAAGGTATCATGCCCTACAATGTATACATAGGAAAGGAAGTGACATACCTGCCCAATTAACGACCAATTTGGTAAAAGCAAATGTTATTGTTGTTGTCATCTCCTAAGTTAATGTTGCCACCAACTCAAAAGAGTGGGTAATAGATTTTTGTGCCACAAGGCACATTGTGGTGATAGAAATGCATTTACCTCCTACACATCAGTAGAGGATGAAAAAGACAATGTCTTCATAAGAGATTTAAGAGCAACACTTATTCTAGGTAAGGGTAAAGTCCTTATCAAGCTTACTTTAAGAAAAGCGTTGTCCTTGAATGATGTACTATATGTCTTTGAGATTCACATCAATTTAGTCTTTGTATCCCTATTGAGAAAGGTTGGAGTAAAGATCTCTTTTAAGACTAAAAAGTTTTAATAACTAAAAATGATTTATTTATGGGAAAGGGCTATTGTAACCAAGAACTTTTCGTTTTGAATATGCTTAGAGTTATTAATAATAATGCATCTATTTCTTTTGCATATATTATTGACTCTTATGATTTATGACATGGTAGATTAGGATATGTAAGTGATCCTTATATTTAGAAGTTCAAACAATTGATTTAATTGAAAATTTACATGGTAATGTGGTTAAGTGTGAGGTTTGTGTAGGAGCCAAATTAGCCAAAAAAAAAATATTATAAATCAATGCAATGAGAAATTGGAATACTAAAATAAGTCTAGTCTAATTTAGGAGGCTTAAAAAGTAATATGAATAATGATAACAAATAATTTTATGTGACTTTTATAAATGACTATTCTAGATACACTAAAGTTTTCTTACTAAGAGATATGGATGAAATATGTGATGTGTTTATCAAATAAAAGAGGAAAGTAAAAAATTAGTTAAATAAGAAGATAAAGTGATTTAGATTAAATATAGGAGAAGAGTATAGTTCTTAGTTGCTGTCAAATTTTTGTGAAAGAGAGGGAATTATTTAAGAAGTCTTATCATCTTACTCACCAGAGTCAAATGGGGCAGTGGAAAGGAAAAACAAGACGTTGAAAGAAATGATGAATGTTATACTTGTTAGTTATATGACTCTTAATAACATATGAGGTAAGTAATACTTTCTACATGTTAGTTATATAAACAAATTCTAGATAAGAAAACAAGATTTATATGAACTATGAAAGGGGTATTCTCTTAATCTGAATTATTTAAAAGTGTGGGAACGTCTTGATAAAGTACTTTTACATGAACCAAAGAAGAGTAAAATAAGTTCCAAGGTCTTTAATTGCATGTTTGTAAGTTTTATAGATCAAAGTATTACTTATTATTTTCTTGTTATTAAAAGTGATGTTTTTTTTATACTAATACTATCATTGAGACAATATATATATAGAATTTTTTAAGCATATATTTCTTATAAAAAAATTAGCACAATCATCTATCCTTATAATTGAGTTAGAAAGAAAGTTATCTATTACACATTGTGAACCATAATTAAGGAGGAGTAAGAGACAAAGAATTGAAAATACCTTTGGTGATAACTTATACACTCTAGTAATGACCAATAATCCTCTAACTTATTTTAAAACAATATCTTTCATTGATTCTAGTATGTAGATATAAGTCATACACAGTGAGAAAAATTCTTTGAATCATAATGGTATTTAAGAACTCATGGATTTACTTACAGAAGCTAAACCAATAGGTTGTAAATGGATCTTTAAAGGAAAAAAAAAAATAGTTTAGATGGATCCATTAATAAGTACAAGGAGAGATTTGTTGCAAAAAGATATACTCAAAAGAAGAATATTAATTACTTTAATACTTTTGCTCTTGTCTCTAAAATTGCATTCATTAGAGTCTTAATTACATTGACATCATTTTTAATCTATTTATTCATTAACTAGATGTTAAAACTACATTTTTATATAGTGATCTTAATGACAAGATTTATATGTCACAACTTAAAAGTTGTGTAGCTCTAAATCAAGAAAAGAAAAAAGTTCGTAAGCTTGTTATATCTCTACATAGGTTGAAACAAGCACCCAAACAATGACATGAGAACTTTGGTAATGTTTTGATTTCTAATGGTCTATTGATTGTTAATGTTGATAAATGTGTTTATACAAAAATTGAAATGATACTTGTGTTTCATATGTTTGTATATTAATAAAATGCTCATATTTAGTTTTAGTATGGAATTTATAGTCAGTATAAAGTCAATGCTTGCATTATATTTTCGCATAAAGGAGATTTGTAGAACTTTTAATGGTATATTTTCATCACAAAAGCATTATATAAAGAAATTTCTTAAAAAATATGAACATTTTAATGTGAAACTAGTTTCAACTCCTTTTGATGTAAATGTATAGTTGCTAAAACATGATGGTACTTTTGTGTTTCAATCTAAATATGCTTAAATTATTGGTAATTTTATGTATCTAATGAATTTTACACGTTTTAATATTATATTTATTGTATATAACCATAATTATTAAAATGCTTTAACTAGACTTTTGAGATATTTAAGAGGTACCATAAATTATAATATATTCTATAGGGGATTCTTGCTATAATAGAAAGGTATAGCAATGCTAATTAAATGTTTGATTCATATCAAATAAAGTTTACTAATGGTTATTTTTTTTTTACCTTTGAAGGTGGAGTAGTGGTTTGGAAGTTTACTAAGTAAACAATCATTGTTCAATCCACCATGAAATCTAAGTTTATAACCTTAAAGATGGTTAGCATGGAAGTAGATTGGTTAAGGAATTTCTTGATAGATATTTTGTTATTGGTGAAACTGACACCATCGATGTCAATGTATTGTGATATCCAAGCCACTATTGCTCATGTAAAAAGCAAGTCATATAATGGGAAAAGTAGACATATTTGGTAGAAACATGAATGAGTAAAGTAACTATTAAACAATGGAGTGATATCAATTGATTTCGTAAAATTAGAGATGAATCGGACAAATCATTTGACCAAGCCATAAGGAAAAAAGCTAATGAAAATTATATTAAGGGGAATGGGACTAATGCCAATAGAGTAGGGTCAAAAGTGATGGAAGCCTAACCTCTATGATAGGAGATCCTTAAGTAGGTTCTTATGAGTGATAACAAGTCACTAATTAACCTTATGTGCACTATCAAAGTTATAAAGTCCCTTTTATGGTTTAAATAGTGTAATAATTCTAATATTAGAGGTTGAGCTATACTATTAATGAATTATATAGCCTTTATGGGTGGTGTGTAACTAGAACACACACTTGATGAATTAAACTATATAGAGTGGAGTGGGGTTACTCCTATGAGATCCTAGGCAAAATCTCTAGAGCTCTCATGAAAATAAATTAGGCAAGTGCAAGGCCTTACAATGCTAAACCATGTTAAATAGTATAATCTCTGAGAATATAACTTGGAGGCAAGTTCATTATTATTCATAAAAAAGTCATGGTTCATAACATTTTTTTTTAATTTCACCACCTTTCTGAATATCAAAACTTGTATATCCTAATCTTTAGTTCATAACATGAAAGGCACTAAAGATGATAAGTTACATACTTATTGATTAACTCGATAAAATTTAGCTTTTTAAAATATGTGAGGGAATGTTGGACATAGCAAGTATATTTTAAAAGACTTATATCCCACATTAGAAATAAGAATCCTTATTATACTTGTTTATAAGATAATAATTATTTTATACCTTGCAAAATAAAAGGATCCAAGAAAGGTCTTGCATATAAGTAAATAACCCAAAACCTAAGCGTGATATAAGTGACCCAATATAATCCTAGATAGTGGACGAGCCTTGGTTGATCCACCCTTAACCCTAAACTTTTTGAAACCTTTCAAATTACATTAGTTAAACTAACCTTTTTGATTAGTCTTTTTTAGCTATTGGACAACTAGTTGTTGAAAAGATTAAAAAAAAAAAATGGTTGTTACAACAATAAAATCACAATAACTACCAATTATTATCTACATTCTTAATACCCATATTTATGAAAAATTAAACCAAAAGTAGTACATAATGAGTTTTCTCTTCTTTTTTTTTTCCAAATAATAGAAATTACATTCTATCTTACTCAATTCTTTTACTTTCTAAAATTTGTTGAGTTAATCATATTAATACTGTTTCTATTATTTTATTATTAGAAATATACATTAGTAAGAAATTTTGTTGCAACTTGGAAGAATAGTTGTTATAATTTGCTGCACTAAGATATTGTACATAAAAGTGAAAATTAGCTGTTATAATTTGTTGCATTAAGATATTGTTTATAAAAGTAAAAACTATCATTGAGAATAGTAATAAGAACACTTTTGATATTATATCATTCTATTTAGTTTAACTTATATTGCATCCATATTCTTAATATTCTCTTTCTTTTGTTAACATTAACAATGGTTTATGCTCCTTCATCATTTGCCTCTTTCATTGACAATCGTAAGTCATTAAGTCCTCCTTTAAATCCTCTAGCTTGATCTAATAATTATTAGTACCAAGAAAAAGAGGAAGAAAAGACTAAGAAGGGATTAGAGAGATCTAACTTACAAAGGATAATGGTAAAAATGTCAATAAAAAGAAGATAGACTAGACTTGTAAAAAGTTCAAGAGTTGAATCAAGACCTATAATTATAAGTTGTTTAATTGATTGTAATATAAGGAATTGCTTGTTGAATTCAAAGTTAAAGAAAAACTCAAATATAAGACTTAAATATAAAAAGATTTTAAGTTAATAAAAGCTATAAAAGTTTGGATATAAGAATATATTAAATTGAGTGATGAAAAAAGTTTAAATGTAAGGGCTTATTAAATTGAAAATTAAAGAAATTCTAGAATTATGAATTTGTTGAGTTGAAAGGTAAAATTAGCTTAATTCAAGTTTTTCTTTTAAATAGGAAAAGCAAGAAGATGGAGTATTTATATAATAGTATTCTATGAATATAACAAATTGTCAAGTGTCATAAAAAATAATTTCCAAAACCTTATTATTCAATGTTACATCCATAAGTTTCCTCAAAAACTTAAGGCCAAATAGAAATTGACTATGGACTAAGGCTAAGCATAATTCAACCAAGATTGCAAACTTTTGAAAAGATTATTTTAGGCTTCAAATAAGTAAACATCATGAAGGAAGATAAAGTTACAAAGCTATTGGTGTAACTTAAGTTTTAAAGACAAAGTTAGAGTTAATTGATAACATTACGGAGAACAAATTGTTGAAATATGAAGATTTTGTTTAACTAAAATAAATGTAATGAATGACTATATTAATAAATTAGGATTAAGGACTAACATTGAAATTAATTCAAATTTACTATACATCATGCCCGACCCAACCCTCCGACCCAACCCTTATAAACAACCCAAAGACCCCCTCAGGACCCTTATAACAACCCAAAGACCCCCTTAGGAATCGATGTGGGACATATCGTGCCCAACTCCTTTAAACTGCATGTCCACGTGCTGCCTCAGTCGACGATCAGTACGGTGGTAGGGAATCTTCGTACATGTGCCCACTCAACCCACTAAGGTTTAACTCTGATACCAGTTGATAAGGGATTGAACTTTAACTCTACCACGAAAGCTAATTCGAGATTTGACTCAACCCTTATAAACAGCCTAAAAACCCCATTAGGAATCAATGTGGGATACATCATACCCGAACCTTTTAAAGTGCATGTCCACATGTTGCCTCAGTCAGTGATCGGCACAATAGTGAGGAACTTTTGTATATGCGTCCACTCGACTCACTGAAATTTGACTCATATTCAAGTAAAATTTAAATAATTGAATAATATTCTTATATATTTTTAATATTTACTTAAGAATAGATATTGTATATTATATAAGACCTTATGTCTCTATTATTAGTGTGATGAGTTAACAAATGTTATTAGTGTAGTTGACCAATAGATGCAATTAATGTATTTATTAGTTAATTATATGTAATATTTTATCATTAAAAAAAGCGCACCTTTATGCAACCAAACTTATTGACGCACATAATAGTCACATAATGACATTAAAGTAATTTTTCTATGAAAAAAGTTGAGTAGTAATATTTAGAAAGTAATGTAGAAATAACAAAAATGCACACCATTCACATTTCACTCCCTCTCATAAATAAATAAAACTAAATATATGAAAATTACTTTACTAGTTACATGTACTTAAGATTTACATAGCAGTGTTTTTTTTTTTTTTTTTCTACTTTTAACTTCATGTATTTGTGATAACAAAGAAGATATAATTGGTCCACGTTTCTCCTTGGACGTTGTTTGATGGGTGAGAAATTAAAAATCAGCTAGATTAAGATTAGCATTTGCAGATGTCGCAAATAATTATAGAAAAGGAAAAGAAGGAGCAAATGAAAGTCATACAAGTTTTAGCGTAACGTTTAAGGTTTAAAGTTTTGAAAATAATTAAAACTTTTCTATAATTTTGGTTGCAATTAATGATCTTTGAGGCACATGGATATTGAAAGATGATGCAATAACATTCATATTGCATATTTTTCAACAAAAACTTTTTGTCTAAATTGCATTAGAATTCAAAGCAATCTGCAGTTTGAATTTAAAACATGCTAACACAATTTTAAATTTTGTATAACAATTTCTATAATTCATGGCACAATTATACAATACTGTAAAACAATTTTTATGGCAACAAAAATGCAGAAAAAGAAAAAAAAAAGTAATAGAAAAAAAAAATCTTTCAGCTTCAACCCAAGTAAAATGGGAATCATCCTGAACTTCAAAATTTACACAGCATGGGCATATACAACATCTGCTTTCTATAATGCAAATTCCCATTTTCCACAACAAGTACGTAAGTTGGGAGTGCTGCTTCTTTAGCAGAGTGTACACAAAAAAAAAAAAGGAAAGAAAAAGTATCAAAGTCACTAGAAATTAAGAACCTATAATTGCCAATATAATTCAATGGCAGCCAAGTATGCAGCTCCTCTAGAGATTCTTTTTTCCTTGAGTTGGAAAATCACATGCGAGGTCCTAACCAAGCGCAGTTCCCTTCGGTCCATTAGATTAGGAAACTTTTGATTTCAGGTTCAACAAAGAAAAGAATGAAATTATATAGTAATCAGCTGATTGTTGAATTTTCGAGATTGAGTTGAACTAAGTGACTTAGATCAAAAGGGTAAGCATCAGAGGGGTCAAAGGCTGTGTATGTTCTTGCAGCCGTCACTTGATTCATAGCATCAGTTGGATGGAAGGAGTCCCAGAACACATGTTCAGACCTGTTGTTGCATGGATTCTTGTTCTCTACGCATTGACCATCACTTCTCACTTCACAGCATCCACGCGTTTGAACCTTCAAGCCTAATCAAAGCAGAAGCACGAATAATAGATATTAGATAAGAAAATTCATCAAGGTTGATAAAAATTGGAGAATTAGAGAGCAAAAGCTATGTACCGAGCACAGTGGGGTCGCCTTCCCCCATCCCATAAGTGTTTATGTACACAAATTGCGCGCCAGACAGATTCTTATTGAGTGTATCGACCAGAGATTTAAGCTCCTTGTTGAACATCTGGGCTGCTTCATTCATTTTGGTTACACATCCAATGGTACCATTGTTCTGCGACATAGCATTTGGAGTGCAGCCTATTACTCCCACCCCAAACAAGGCAACTTTCCTTGCTCCATCATGGTACAATGCCTGATAAATCATCATAGAGTGAGAAAATTAAAAAAAAAGGTGGGTGAGCCTCATTTGGTTCTTGAAATCCGTGGAAGAAAATCAAGAGAAAATTTACAAAATGTTGTTACCAACCGTTAATTGCTCGGAGTATTCTTGAATAAGAACTTTTGCATATGCATCAAGGGAGTAACTTTGGCTTGTTGGGTAATTCTGGGACACGAAGTAGTTATTGATGTAGTCATTACTGCCAATACCCACTGTATACAGACATTTGTTTAGGTGTCTCATAGCTGACGTTCTATTTCCAAGCATGTCAGACACGCAAGCCACTATAAACTTGTGATTTTGTACTTGACTCTTCAAGTTGAGGCACTTACCCTGCAACAGGGACAATTATTTTCCAATTAGGTATATCTACTCGCATAATCACATGTAAGGTCTCACCAGTTATTCACAAAGGTTATTTATGTCTTAAAATCTGTACGGATTAGTCAATGGCAGGTGATTGGGGTTGGGGGGTTTGAGAGAAATTAATCTCAGAGGCCTTGGTTTGCAAATCTAATTCATGTCACTTGGGGAATACACTTTCATTTTGTGAGCTTTGAGTGTGGAGGTTAACTTAATATATTTCTATACGGGATTTTTTATGGTGATGGTTTAATTTTGTTCTTGGACTCTCGTGTTGGTTTCTGTTTTGTTTTGTTTTGTTTTTCCATTTGAACTTTGAAAAATTCTCGGCATCAGCTGCATGTTGATGCAAAACATGCTTACCAGATGCTGCCCTGTCTCAGCAAGAATCCCAGCAGACCCTGATCCATAATTCACGCCCTGAAGCATTTCCGACCCATTGACAGTTCTGTGTGATGGAATGTAATGGTCAAAACCAAGATGTTCAGCTGTAATGTCAACATGTTGAATTAGCCAGTGGTACTTGAGACAAAAAACAAAATGACAATAACGCAACTACATTCCAGAAAGTATCGTGAAATAGTTTGTGGCAGGTGCAAATTATATGTGACAATAAAGCAACGCAAGAGACCAAGTAGATCAGCTATGGTCCGGCCATTTGTAAATCTTCCAGGATTTGATCCACCAGGGAAGTCAATTCCATATGGCTTGTAGTTGGCTTTAGCAGCAGTAGGAAGGTCATCGTTGTTGCCATTATCTACCAATGAGTCTCCAAAAATGAAGAAGCAAGGCACTTGTGGTGGGGTGGTTCCATGAACAAATTGTTGCAGTACGCATGGAACCACCAAGAGAAACAACAACATCCACCGTGATTTCATCCCCCGCAACATTGCAACGACAAGGAAGCAGCAGTATAAGATTGACAGATTAGAAAAGAAATGAAGAATTAATCAAGTTCTGCTAGCCTATATAGAGATGAGGAGACATAAATAGAATGCCATAAAGCCGGACATTTGGTGGGGTGGGCGTCAGTCTGGCGACCATAATTTGTTTTTCTCGCGGCTACCCTTCATTGGCGCTGGATGGGGACCAGGAAAAAGAAGTCAATCCTTTGGAACTACGGATGATTGCAAGGGCCAGAGAGAGTTTCTCTGGCCAAGTGCCTCTCCTCATTTTGGCATAATTTGACATCCATGACTTTTTCACCCCCACAACCTAACACCAAATGACTCTGCAGATAGGCATTTGTTGAATTTTATCGCTCAATCAACGACAACAACAGCCATTAACGACACACAACAATGAATATATATAGCTACGAGCACCAGAGATTTAGCCAAGTACACATGACCATAATTTCACAATGCACTTCCACGGACTTGAAGCTTTGCCAAGAGAATGGCTACCACAAATATTTCCTTCTTTTCCCTTCGTTCCATTGCACAGCCAATGATATTCCCATCATTTTAGCAAATTCAAGTCATAGTTTTGTAGTTTATAATTCTAAATATCTCATTAATTTCTCATCAAGAGAAGAATGTTGGACCGATCAACAAGATTTTTTGATCTTTCCGTTGAACATTATGGCTGCAAAGCCGAAGTTGTTCAGCACAATATTTTTTTACATGAGTTTGGTTTAAATAATCAATAAAATAATATAATTTTATAATAAAAATAAATTAATAAAAAATTATTATATAATATATTAAAAATAATTTTTTATTTTAAATAAATTATCTTAATAAAATAAGTTATGACAATTAATTTTTAAAATATAATAATTTTATTCTTAATATATATTTTAAATAATAAAATAAAATAATAAATTGATTTTTTAATTAATTCATAATAAATAATATATTATTAAAAATAACATTTTACAAGAATAAAAAAATAATTAATATATTAATTATAATTTAATAATTTATAAAATAATATAATATTAATATAAATTTTAATAATTTTGTAATATATAATTAATAATAAATATATAATGACTAATTTAATATAGTGATTATAAAATTATTAATTTTTTATTTAATATGTAAATTAAACTTTTAAAATATATTAATTTCCAACCACTGTTGCGTCGAATTCGCCGGATAACAGTCTACGCAAAGGCGGGGAAATTCCTCTGGATGCGTTACACAGAGCAGAGCTAAAACCCTTTGGCAGCAAAAGTTTGCCCATCACCCGGTTTTTTCGCCAGAATTACATTTTGCTTCAGGTTGAATGAACAAAGAGTAAAGCCATTTGCAAGAAAGTGGTGGTCTAGAGATTTCTAATATCAATTAAACTCATAGAGCCAATATTGTAATTGTAACAGTAAAGCATAAAAATGAGAAATGGGTTCCTAGTACACGAGTCTCGGTTACCTGGTACACAGAGCCACATTCCATGGCACCAACAATACTACAGAAGCAGCAATACATTGAAAAACAGAGAAAAAAACAAAATATATTGTAAATGTCTCTCTCTCTCTCTCTCTCTGATAATTCCAACCAGGGCCCTCCTCATCTCCACCATCAGACCTGGGCCAGTCGGCGGATATCGTAGGGGTAAGCATCGGATGGAGACTGAGCGCTGTAAGATCTCCTCCCAATAACAATGTTTGCGGCCTCAGTTGGGTGGAATGCATCCCAGAACAAATATTGATTCCTATTTGCGCATGGTGTCTGGAAAGGAAGGCATGTAATTTGACCGTTGTTCCTGCCTACCCCACAGCAACCCGCATTTGTAACAGCGAGGCCTGAATTTAGCAAATGCAATTTGAATTATTAATCATGTCATTGATGTCTTGAAATATTGTCAAATTGTCGAAGCCAGTTGATTTATAGCTCTGCTGGTTTGTAAATCCTCTGCCTGTCTCGGCTTGTGGATTCAAATTTGACATTTTGAACCCGAGAGTTTTTGAAGTAATTAACTAGTAGGTATCCAATGAAATCCATTAAATAATAGTCTACAAACTTTGCAGATAAGAAAGATCAATGGGGAATTACCGTAGGCTGCAGGGTTGCTGATCAGGTCTTGGAAAATGCCGTATGCATCGATGTAGATGAGGTGTGCATCAGGTGTGTTTGCATTGAATTGATCGACTAGTGACCTGAGCTTGTTGTTAAAAATCTGGTTGGCAGAATTGATTCTCTGAACACAAGTTCTCCCATCTGGGCTGTTCCGGGCCAGTTCGTTTGGGCTGCAGCCTATCTGACCAACGCCAATCAAGACAAATTTCCTGGCTCCATTATTGTACAAAGTCTAGACCAAAAGCACATCATAAAAATCTGACCCCTTTACAAGACGAAAACTTAAGAACGTGTTGGCTGAATGCAATGCAACGTAATGAATGTAATTCCCAGAAATTTTTTCAAGGACCATTATAATACAAACATTAATTGATGGCTAGGAATCAAGGTGCAAACCCTGAGCTGCTGAGTATATTGCTGAGTAAGATCATCGGCCCATTGGTCCGGTGTGTACTGGCGGGAGGTGGAGTAGAACTGGGGCATGAAATAGTTGTTGAGGTAGTCATTGCTGCCTAACCCGATTGAGAAAATGCACCGGCTCAAGTAGTTTGCTGCAGTGTCCTCGTCCCCCAGCAAGTTTACCATTTGTTGGACTGTGTTTTGGTAATTTCTTACCTGCCCACTAAAACTAATTCGGGCTCCCTTTGACCCAAAAAATACAAAAAGCCAATCATTTTGCAAGCATTATTAAGGGCATAACTCAACCAAAAGGGAGCCAGGAAAAATATATTAATCATAAGTTTTACTGATGATACAAAGCATGATGTAAACCAATAATTTTTTGTTTTTTTTTGCCAAAAAAAACCCCATTATTGAAAAACAAAACAAAAAAATAAAATTATTAATTAAAAGCACATTATTGATGTTAAAAAGTTAATTATATACCAGCTGCCGGCCAGTTTCCTCTCTGATTCCAGCAGCTGCGGATGCATAGTTTATCCCCCGGAGTATGTCTTCACCTCTAGCAGTAGCATAGGGTAGGACATAATCGTCGAAACCAAGTTGCTCGGCTGTTGGATTGAACAAAATAATTACAGAAGTTAGTTCTATAGTTTAATAATTGAAAGCTATGCATGGGAGACTGATCTTTGTCGCTCAGTGGAGGAGCTAAGATGATTTCATTTTAGCCTCAATTACGGTGGAACATAGTTGAACATAATAATCTTCTTGACCTTGAATCGCAAGTCATACCCCTAAATGGATCAATCAACCGCTAGCCACTTTTTATAATTAAAGTTCCATGGTTTCAAAACCTTCGATTGGCTAGCAGTCATGTGTATGGCCCAACTGCATTGAAATAGAAATCAAAAAGAAAACAAGCTAAAACTGGAGAGGATATTGTGATGGGAGTGAGAGAGGGAAATGCAGGCGAGGTACGCACCGATAACATCAACAACTGTCCTGCCATTGGAAAATCTTCCGGAGGGTCCGCCAGGGAAATCAATACCATAAGGCAAATAATTAGCTCTAGCCAGAGAAGAAAGTTGATTGTTATTCCCATTGTCGACCAAAGAATCCCCAAAAACGAAGTAACAAGGAACTTGTGGAGCCGCTCTAGCCACCCACAGGAAATGCAACATAATAACACATGCCAACCGGCATTTGTTAAGCTTAAGCACACCCTCCATCGACCAGATCCTAAACATTAACTTAACCGAAAACCCGCCTAAACAATGATCAAGGAAATGCAAAAGCTGGCAAAGCCTAGTGCTTTTTATTTCTTTATTTATATATTTTTTCTTTGTTGTGTGTGAGTGAGGGAGTTAGATTGTTGAAGTTCTAGCGATGAGGAGTATATATAGACAAAACACACAGAGAAAAATAAAAAATAATTGTTGTACAGGGAAGAAAAGTGACGAAAGGCCGAATACTTTGGATTTACAGTTGGAGGAGTAGGTTAGCTGCATTAAATTCACGCGGATGTAGTGTGAGAGATCATGACCAAGTCCACCCATGGCCGAACTGCACCCTTGTTTCTACCCTTTGAACTGTTCATGTAAAGTTGCAGACAAAGAATCGTAGGATTTTGAGCTATTCAAAACCAAAATCAAATCAACCCCACATTGCTTCTGCTCATTGTCGTCACTCGATTGGCTAGCTAGCCGACTCTGGCAGCAGGGCCCCCGATTTTATTGTTCAAACTTCTCGGAGTTTTGCCATCTCATTATCAATCATTTATGGTCTTACCAATTAGTGTGCATAACGAGTTATACATCTATGTTAGGACAACCTAAACTTATATGAGACAAGGGTTTCATGTTCTAATTTAATATGAGATTTACGGGAGAGAATTATGTTTTTTTATTATTATTATTTAATTTATAACTTAATGAATTTCCTAATAAACTTAAAGTAACAAAAAAAAAAAAACAAATTAGATTAATAATCTTTCTTCAAATTCCACCCAATTCCATTTTAGCTTCAAGTTATGCATATTTTTGTCCACGAAATTTTAACACAATAACGGAAATTCTTAGTTTTACTTGGTTCTCCATATGATCATAGACTCAAGAAACTTTTCACCATTTTAATCTTGTAATAGACATGATGTAAGTTTGCGTGCCTATTCCATGGTTATGTTAGCAAACCATATTCACCTAAAACAAATTTTCTATTTAGTGATAAATGTCAAAGCTATAAACTCAGAGGTTCTTGGCTAATAAGATTATAACTACACCAAAAGACGTAAAAGAAAATTGTGCGTCTCTACAACTCCGCTATTGAATATTGAAGAAGACACGTCATTGAAACAGAAAAGCTCAAGCTCCATGCCCAGCCACACATTAATGCAAGGCGCGGCCCTCGAGGCACTTTAAAGGAAAACGAGACTTTCCATCAATGGATGAAAATGAAGACAGCGACGGATGTGCATGCACCTTTTGCCAAGGTACCCCATGTCCCATTTTTTTTCTTTTGACCCCAAGTAATAGTTAGTTATTAGTTAATTAATAGTTAATGTTTTCTTTTTTCATTTTTTCAATTAAGAGATATTTTGAACAATAAATCATATAATAAAAAAATCTCTTTTTTATTTTTGTAAATTGTATATTTATTTTTTTATAATTACAATTTAAGATATTAAAAATAAAAATTTAAGATGTTAATTGTTGGATTATCTCTTCTTGAAAGGCTGGTTTATAATTAATGGAGATGAGCGACGCACGCAAAATTTTTATACGCTGCAAGAGTGAATTACGGGTGCGGTTAAGTTGCCTAAACGTGGCCTATGCAATGGTGGCCATCTTTTGTACACCGAGTCGGTCAAGGTACATCAGAGCCATCAATGCTCTTTATTTTCTTATTTAATGTAGTGGCATGGGTACTGAAGGATGCATGGCTTTGCCTAGTAAATGCGGAAGTCTCTTTCATTTCTTTTCTTTTCGTTTATATCCTCGACATCATCATCAAGTGGGGAAGTTGGATTCAGAAGTTGCGTGTCAAATTTAAGCTGCCAAAGGCAACTTGTCGCTGACTTAAGAGGGGTCGGTGGTTAACAATTTTGGTGCATGTCTGCATGTCCATCAGCATCAATAATTTCCAGCTTATGGTTGTGGGACTACAAACGAAAATGAGAGCCACCCCATAAACCCTAACAAATTTTAGGTGGCAATATCTTTAACTCTCGAGAAAGTCAGAGATGGGTCTTTCCTTTTTCTTTTTTATTTTGACTGAATTTTGTTCTTTAGCTCAATATGAATCAGTGATTACATTAAGATGGAGCGTTGGATTACTGCATCTTTATTTGAATGTGTGCGATCTTGGGACGCAAGTAACAAATTTCCTTAGAGAGATAAGTTTTTTTTTTAGTATTCTTAATACTTACACAATATATTTACTGTCAAGGCATCCCAAGATGTATTTTGAAAATTTATTACATCTACCGAAAATTAAATCATTTATTAAAAAGTTATAAACTAAAATAAAATTTATCTACCAAAAGATGTGACAATGTAATCATTTTTTGTGCAAAGCAACGCAACGTTACTGAAGTCAGTTCCTAATTTTCCAATATTATGGGCGAGAGACAACATGAAATTTTATATTTTTATTATGTGCCATTTTGAGTTCATTCAGTTCAAATGCAACGTGTGGATTCTGCCGTCAATTCATGCTTTCTCTCATCCATGGAAATGAAATGAGCAAAAGATGATGATTATGCTATGACTAGGTAGCAAATAAGTGCCATCGGATCAAGTTCTGATATTTTTAGACTTAATTAGTTTAATAAACAAACTTTGTACAATTAAGACTTGTTTAATAAACGGATTTTAGTGAGTCGAGATTTCAAAGTCTTTATGAATAACTCGTTTAACATTATAATTTAAAAAATAAATGCTATTATTAATAGAATCAAAATGTCATAAAATGTAATTAATCAAAATAACTCAGTACAAAATTAAAAAAAAAATCTAATTTTAGTGTATAATTGTAAGTATATAATTTGAAAACAAATAAACCATATTTTTTCTAATAACACATCAAATGAGTTTTTCTTAATAAATTTAAACTGATATTTTTTACAAACCTCAAATGACCTATGTAAGAAACTAAACGAGTTGAACTTGGTCATTATCAGGATTGGCTCTTTTGTTAAATAAGATTTTTTTTTTCAATTGAGTATTGCAAGTTTAGTTAAATAAATTAATTACAACAAGCGGTTAATTTCATCGAGCCAAATTACCAAGTTTTTAGCATACTTTTGTTCAAAAAGTCTCCGTAGATACATAATCTCAAAATACTAATTAATATAAAAAAATTATATTAAATATAAAATATTTTATTCTATATAAATAAAATTTTATATAGTATAAAATAATTTTATAATAATATAATAATATTTATATATTAAATCATAAAACACTTATAACAATAATAAAAATTATTATTTAAATGTATTAAACTGCAGTTTAATATCTTAGTAACGAATTTTTAAGTATAACTTTTGATAAATACTATAATAGTCATTATACAACTGTTTCAAAAGTTATTATCATAAAAATAAAAATTACTACACTAAAGGTTTAATTGAGCAGTTATTAGCATTAATTAGGAACAACTATGCTCAACATCTATCCTTGTACACATTTTAATAGTTACTCTTCTTATCAGTAAATTCTTTATGAAACTAGATCAATGGTTACTTAACTCATATAAAGAGGTTTTAAAACACCTTCCTCTAGTTTTAAGGATTGGGCTTATGCCAAATTCAAAGAAATGAAAGTTTTTTATCTTGATGAGTGGCAAGGAGACTTATTCTTGACTAAAAGATTAAAAGAATGATGAAAGATTAAAATCTATAATTATTTTGATTATATGGATTCATGGAAAAGGCTTTACTATATGAAAATAAGCAAAAGAATTTAGTTGGTGGATTTAAATCCACTTCCTACATGACCTTGTATAGTGTCCCAACCTTATCTCATAAAGTAAGAGTTGTTTATGAACAGTTTTGCAAAGAAAATGATGATATTAACAATGTATTACTTCTATTTGCTTCTTGGTATCATGTTACATGAATCGTGAAATAGGATTATATTATTGTAGCAAAGCAAGTCAATATTTTTTAAATCGATATCAAACATGTCCCCTAACTTGGTTGACGAATTAATATTCGTTAACGAGAAAAGTTTGACCTTTTTTAAAATGGAGTTTACATGGCTAAAGGAATTGTTCATATTAATGGACCTTGACCTATTATTCTTAAGCCTATTCCACTCAATCTCCAAAACAGATGCCTAAGGCACTTATGGAATTAGTATCAAAAGAGAAACTTTTGGAAATAATGACTACCTTATTACAACCACAAGCTTTTTCTTCTCAAGCATCCTCCTCGTAAGAACCAATGCAAGCCAACAATAATCAAGCAAGATTTGCTAAGCATGATATTATTCAAAATTCCTAAGATCCATACAAGATCTAAATGCTAAACAACTTTTTTTAACTTTTAAGAAAGTCATTTTAAGAATGTGTCCTTAGTTAAAATTACTTTTGTAAAACCATTTTTACAAAAATATTAACATAGGGAATCATTTTAGTAAAGTAAATTTTCTAAAGTTACTTTAAGTCATATGCTAGGATAAAATCTTATACTAGTTTAAACCCTTATAAATGGGACTAAGAGTCCACATACTCATAACATCTTTTTTCCTCCCTTGATCATTTTTCCATGCTTCCCATTTTCTAACTCTCCCTATCTCCATCTTGTAAAATTTTTCTTTCTATTATAAGTTTGGAATGTCTTATGAATAAAACTTCATTATCTATAAATCTTTCAATTCTTTTAATTCTTTTCTTTTTTTTTATTTTTTTTTTAATTCTTAGTAGTTATGCTACTTGTGTTGCTTTGTTTGTACCTAGAATGGTATCGAGGTTAGAAAGGTATTAAATGATTGTTTGCATTTATAATAAAAACCTAAGTTGTGTTGCCATTATTTTCTTATGTTGCTGGGGTGAACGTTTAGAGCATTAGGCATAAATTTGTTAAGTTATATTATATGATTAGATGCATTGCCAAAAACTAGTCTAACAGTAATAGTATTAAAAATTTGAGTAATGAAAATAATGAAATTATTATGAATGAAAATTTAGATAATAATTATTTATAGAATTGGACTTTTTCTTCTTTCTCTTCTTCCTATGTTTATAAATAGAGAAGTTTCTTTTTTAGATGTGATTATATTATTGAAATTGTTGAAAAAGCCTTACTCTTAACTTAGGATTATAATGATATCTTCTTGTTATCATTAGAACTTCCTAGCTCTTAAACAAAAATATAAATTTATCCATATTAGGATAGTTTAGTTAGCTTTAAAACCTACTACTTTATTAGGTTTAAATAACTCAGCTATTATTTGTATTTATGACAGAAGACATAATTGTTTTCATGACTCCTTATTAGAAGTAATTGAATCTAATTTAAGTGAATGACTTATATGGTTTTCATGTTTTGCTAATTTTGCACTATCATTATTATACCCTAATTTGATATATGTTTTATGCTTAAACATTAAAATGGAAGGATTTGATATGATGCTTATTTTTGAAAATTCTTATTTATAGAATTCATTATAAGGTTATAAATACCGTAATTCTTGGCATAAAGAAATACCTTTTAGGTATGTTGATAAAGGAACTACAACTTTGTTTTTGGCCAATAGAACCTAAACTAATGTTATGGTTCTTAGAATTATAATATGGGATCAAGCTAAACTACTTAACATGCAACTATTAGAAAAAGTAGTTGAACCTGTTAAATAGGTTAATCAACAACTAGAAGAAGTTATTGAATATGAAGATAGAGATGTCAAAATTTGATTTGCTTCACAGAGAAGTGTGAAGTTAAACCTCAAAAAAGGAAAATATCTTAAAGATAAAAAAAATATATAGTAGATATTCTTCTCTACTATTCCACTTATAAAATTAGAAGGAATCCAAGGAACAAAGGAGCAAGTTAGTCAAATCTCAATATAAAGTTGACTTTCCTCTCTCTACTTTTACTTCAATAATTAATGACCCACTAATCAAAGTTTGAGACCTAGATCTCTTCCTCTTTATTTGATATGAGTTATCATAATGAATATTAAAGTATCTATATTCTTACAACCTATAATAAGGTTTAAGAAAAAGTTAAAAGGTTATTTTACTCTCTTAAAAATAAGTTTTAAAAAAAATTTTTTTTATGGTATTTACCTCAATCTAATGGTATCAACATCATAAAAAATCTATCATTAATATGAATGTTATTGATATTTTTACCTATATTTAAAAGGTTTATAAGTTTCAAAATAAACCTTTTCATGATTTTTCAATCCCTAGTGATTGCTTAACTCTCTAAAAAACTTATCAAGAATATTTAACAAAAAGGGTAAAAGGATTAATAGTATTCACCCTTCACCTTTAAATCTCTTTGACAAAATCAATTATAATGAGGTCATTACTTCACCTTATAAAGCAAAAGCAACTACTAGTACTATTATACAATAAGATAATTACACTAATCATTATTTTCAATTTGTTAGATCTTAGCTTACTTATATTTTAAAAGTTATTGCCATAAAAAAGAAAAATTGCTACACCAAAGGTTTAACCCAATGGTTCTTAGGATTAATAATGTGAGTTGAGAATTTTACATAGTGCTTCATTGGTCTATATACAATGGATGGTTAGCTAATGAAGATGGTTTAAATTTGTTATCGCACTGGTTTTGAGTTGTAAACATATCAATACTAATGCCAAAAGATAGCATTTTCAAAATGAAATGGAAATGTTTTTGAGATTCAAAGGCAACAATTTTGAGACAAAAGTAATAGTTTTGATACTTGAAAGCAACAATTGTGAAATATAATGGCAGCAGTTATGAGAAATAAAAGGCAGTTATTATAAATAATAAAAGTAGAGATTTTAAGAGCTACAGGTAATGATTTTAAGACCTAAAAGCAACATTTTTAAGCCTAATGATAATGATTTTTAGTAATAAGTATATTAATTTTAGATTATTTATACTAACTCACACTTTATCTACTCACAATTAACATATAATTTTTAAAATAATAAATATTTTATCTATTTACCAATCATCCAAGTAAACAAAAATGATCTACAAGTGTAAAATTTATAAAAATAATATTATTGTGTGCACATATTTAATATTGTCTATAAAATTATGGATTTCCTCAATATATGATCAAATAAAAAGTTTAGTTCACAACATATTTGCTTAACAAGTATTATTATCACCAACATTATCATCATTTACTTAAATAATAATAATTGAGTAAGTATATTAAACATATATATCCCTTAAAGATTAAAGATATGATTTATAATAATTAAAAATATAATCAACTAATTAAAATTATGTAAAGAAGATTCAAAATCAAACAAACACATGAATTCTAATGACCTATTTAAGAGGCCTAAATGTTGCACCAAATAACCCATAAGAAGCTTAGTTGAAAGTTATGGGATGTAACATTAGAACAAGTTAACTTTAAGACCATATTTTCCCAATTTAGAATCTTTCAATAATAACAATAAAAAATTTTAAATAATTATAGTTCTACAATAATTAAACTCCTGACAACATCTAATATAAGCTGGATATTATAAGTTAAGGGTGAATCTTGAAATATAAGATTTGACCCTAAACCATAAATTACACTTCAAATGGCAAACACAAATGAATTAAAAAGACACTATATGCAAGATATTCAATTCATGCAAATAGTATTTAGAAGAAAAAAAAGGGAAAAAATGATTTCATACTCAATAGTCATTGAATAAAACTATTATAGTACCACCCAACTTATATAAAAAAATTGAAAATGAATTTAGCTACTTCTTTCTTGATTCAAATTCCTCGTACATGTGTTGAGTATAAAAATTTCAAGTTTAAATGTATTTTCCAAAATAGTACAATCTATTCAACATAATATTTCCAAGTTTAAATGTTTAAATGAATTTCTTCTAACTTTTGCCTATTTATCTGACTCTTAGTAAGGGTTGTAACTTTGACAAAATCCTAGCAAATTAGTTGCCCTATCAATGGACTTAAGGAGTTAATTTAGGCAGATATGCATGTTGCCAAACCATAAACTCTATCTTATGCATATAATATTTTTCACCAATTTAATGTAGAATGAGATAATTTGCTAACTAGAAAAGCATTACTATTAACAACTTTTGTAAACTTCTCATTTTCTCTCAACCTATCATGTTTTCTTAGAAAACTTAATCTCCCACTCAGGAAAATACATACCATAAGGTTAGTCTAAGAATATTAGAAAACAAAATGTGGTGTCAAAGTTTTAGAGCATGATAAGAAATTTATGCAAAAATAAGTATTCAAGCAATACAAGTCCATAGTCATCGGTCCAATAAAGCAACCTCATATCATTAAGTTAAAGATGTCATCAAAGATCAACCATAATGAACTTAACATGCTCTACATTGAATACATCCAAATCCTTATCCAAAATGTTTGTCTCTAAAATCTTATTTTAGCATTTATAGTCATAGCTCCCAACCAAGATACTTAAAAGAAAATTGAAGATTGATACTATTTGAGTAATAAAGAAGTAGCTTTACCACAGTTGACAATGTCATTTTCAAAGTAACAAAACTTAATTACTACACCAAGTAACTCACTTTGTTTAAGCTTACTATTAATTGAGCATGCACCCAGCCTTAGTTATCCCTATTTAGCTACAAGAATGTATCTTTAATTAAGTTTTCACTACTGCATTAGAAAATATGAAGTGAAAATGTAATTAACTTCCTAAAGAATAAAAAATTCAAGGTGCTAGTAATGTGTTATTTGGTGTTAAATTAGGGTTTAAGCTATTAATATCTTGTTTCTTTGACAATTAAGATGCAATTCTAGTACTTTATGGTATCTTAAAAATAAAAATAAAAAAAAAAGTGAGAAACCTATAAGACAAAAAAAGATAAGTTAATTTAACAACTTCAAGACCTAAAGTATAGGAAACAAAAACCTTCCATTAGTTATTCATAAATGAAACACTATAAGTTGTATTAGACATCTAGGTAACCAAAAATTCATGGTGCACTATAATGTAAGTGACATAATTAAGCCAAAAAAAATAGATTAAAGTTATAATTCTTTGCACAACACCTCAATTTACATTTCACTAAAAAAATTATGACAAATACCTCTTGGTCACTTTAACTAGAATTCAAATAACTAACAAATTGAAAAATGCAATTTCTACCAACACAAGGAGTAAAACACACAAGCTAAATCCATTCATATACAAGAAATTTAACACAAAAAATAGATCAATTGCTAGCTTAACTTATTGTTATGTCATGTATACCAAGAAATAACAAGAAGAAAAAAGCAAGAGAATAAAAAAAAAATGAAAAGAAAAGTAAAAGATAAATGGAAATCGAATTAGTAACAAAATTCATGATAATTTAAAAGAAGAAAAAACTGAATGGAGGAGTAAAGATATAGACTTACAATTCAAGACTAACAAAATTAAAATGCAAGCAATTAGGGTTTGAAATTGTTATATACCACCCATTTTAGTTAAATAAACATTATGTAGATTTCTTTCTAAGGGTTAGTTATTGTAGTCATTTGATGGGTAAGGTGATGGTGTTTTTGAATTGGGTCTGTCTTGGGGTGCTTTTCTAAGGATTTTGCAGCATGGGTCTTGGGTTTGACAATGTTGGTTGATTTACTTTGATTTTGATATTTGGTTTTGTAAAGTCATGCAAGTTTAGATGCATGGGATAGAGTTTGTCTGTTGGCAACTTGCGTATCCACCTAAATTGACTCCTTAAGTCCATTGACAAGGCAACTAATTTGCTAGGATTGTCAAAGTTCCAACCCTTACTAAGAGTCAGTTCAATTGGTTCTCTTACTCTAAAATTGGTCCATCTTAAGTAAGCTTGGTGAGTTCACCACAGAAATCATCTAAAAGAGTCAAGCCATAATGATCATTTAAGGCACTCTTGAATTCCTCCCATGTAAGCCACACCTAGGTCCCCTTGAGTGTTTGATACCACAGATGTACCCCTACTTCCAAATGATAAGTGACTAAGCCTACATTCTCATTGACAAGTGTTTTGTGGAAGTCAAAAAACTACTAGGCTTGATCAATCCATCCTCAATGCCACCATATCGAGGAAATTCCAAATGAACTACTTGAGGTACAATCATTCCTTATACAAGCAGATTATCATGGGGTTGATAGGATGAATTACTTCACCTTTTATTGAACTAATGTCCTCCATTTGTGCTTATAATTGAATAAACATCTCATGCATCTCCCTTTGTAGTCATAACACTTGTTATTGAGTTTCTTACAAGGATCCCTCCATTGGTTATCTATTTAACTCATGAAATGGGACTCTATTATTAAATCTCTACTCTAATAACATAATGATATGGTTTTGAATTTGCTAACAAGCTCTCACCTAGCCTCTTTCCCATCAAGGTATTTTCTCAATTTGGAGAAGCTCTTAAAGAGAATTACAAATGTAAATTTGTTAAAAGTTTATATTTTTTTGGTGGAAAGATCAAAATTGTTCCCAATTTTTTTCATTTAATTGAATATATATGCAATGCCAACAATAACAATCTAGTATAATTAATGCACAACTAACCACTCACACATTACATGCATGTTTTTCTACTCACATATGATTGTGCCTAAAACATAAGAGAACAGGATAGAACAAAAAAAAAAAAAAGGTATAATAACAAATCCTTGGAAAGAAATTGGTAAAATGTTTAGTCAACCAAAATGGATAGCATATAAAATTGAGTAGAGAATGTAGGAAAGGAAGAATGTTGGAGAATGAAGAGGAGCAGTCAAGGTTTTCAAATTGTTTATGATTTCAAATTAAGTGGAGAAAAGTAAATTAAGAGATCATTTAAGAGTAGAGAGATTATTTCACAAGGAGTTCAAATCGAGAGGAGCACTTAGGATATCGTTTAAGATATGAGGGTCAATCGAGAAGAGATCAAATGATGTAGTTTGGTGGTTTTTAAAAATCATTGCATTTTCCTTTTAAAACTATTACAAAATATTAATTCACAAAATACTAAAAAACCTTTTAAACATCATTACATATATACACATATGGTAGTGATTTGATATTATTCCATTAAAACTCTTGCCTTAAATTGAGTTAAGTATTAATCATTGTGTAATATATTCAAAATTGTTATGTAAAAATACAAATGACATCAATTTTGTTCTATTGTCTTAAAACTATAGTTTAAAAAGTAGTTTGAGTTGAAAATTTTTATAATAAATTATTATTTTTCACATATATAAAGATAATTTTTAATTATTATTAAAAAATTATTATACAAAACTTACTATTATCACATATTATGAAAATATGAAAATAAATTTATATGATAATTATAATCATTACCTTATATTTTAACAAAAAAATTTAAAGTTTTATAAAGTAATTGTTATTATAAAAATTTTATCATGTAATCATGTAAATTTTTTTATATTGTATAAAATATTATTATATATAAAATATAAAATTATTTGTATTCACAAGATTAGGTGGTGCCTCACATTTTCGTTTGTAGTCCCACGACTACAAGTTGGAAATTATTGATGGTGACCACCGACACATCTTAAGTCAACAACAAGTTGGCTATGCATGGCCATTTGCAGCTTAAATTTGACGCACAACTTCATAATCCAACTTCCCCACTTAATGATGATGTCGAGCATAAATACGAGAAGAAAAGAAAGGGACTACAGCATTAACTAGGCAAAGTCATTTACCCATGCCAGCACATCAAACTTGGAAATAAAGAGCATTAATGTCTCTGATGTGCCTCGACCAACTCGGCGTGCCACCATTGCATAAGCTACATTTAGACAACTTAACCGCACCCTTAATTCACCCTTGCAGAGAATAAAACTATTGCGTGCGTCGCTCTTCTCCATTAATTATTAACCAGTCTTCGAAGAAGAGACAATTCAACAACTAACACCTTAAAATTTTAATTATAGAAAATAAGTATAAAATTTATGAGAATAAAAAAATTATTATATAATTTAGTATTCAAAATATCTCTGTTTTTTTTTTTTAAAAAAAGAAAACATTAACTATTAATTGACTAATAACTAACTATTACTTGGGGTCAAATGAAAAAAATGGGACATGGGTACCTTCCCAAGATGTGCATGCACGTCCGTCGCTGTCTTCATTTTCATCCATAGATGGAAATTCTCCTTTTCCTTTAAAGTGTCTCCAGGGCCACGCCTTGCATTAATGTGTAGCTGGGCATGGAGCTTTTCTGTCTGAAGAACAATTTTCTCTTATTTCTTTTGGTGAAGTTATAAATCGTATTAGCCCAGAACCTCTGAGTTTACAGCTTTGACATCTATCACTGCTAGAAGATTTGTTTTAGGTGAATATTGTTTGCTAACATAACCATGGAATCGGCGCATAAACTTATGTCATGTTAATTAAAGGATTAATATGGTAAAATTTTTTTAAGAGACCTAAACATATTTGTCACAAAATACTTTTTTTTTTTTTTTAAATCTATAAATTATAATTTAAAATATCTTATAATTTAAAAAATTAGTTATTTTTTATAATTGTAGTTGTAGTTTAAAAATTTTTATTGTAAATTAAAAATAATTTTGTTTATATTTTACAAACGATAAAATTTATATGTCATAAGAATATATTATTTAAATTTATATTTTAAAAATATAATATTATGATATAAGTAAAAAATATCAAAATTTAATATTTTTTAACAATATAAATTAATTATAATTTAATTTTAAAATAATTATTTTGTAATTATTTTTATTTTATTAAATTCTTTCCTTCAAAATATAACATATAATTATTATATAATTAATTATATTTATTAATAATAAATTTTACTATCACGATTTTATTAATCCTAAAAACAAAATTCAATTGTAATTCAAACCGACGCCCTTGCCAAAGATTGGCAGTGAGCGAACGTTAAGATGTTGAACCTGTGTCTGGAGATTGCTTCCTTCTCGGGCAGCGCGGAAACGGCATAAAAACAGGAGAAGCGCACGCTACAAAACTTTATGACAAAAATACCCTTACATATCTAAGTAATTACAAATTTGTAATATAAAAGAGACTTTTAAAAAAGAAAAAATATATTAATTTGAATATGCTATTTAGATTTATCCTTTTGCTTTGTTACTTTTACAGTATCAATTTATATTTTTATCATAGATATGAATGACCACTATAATAACTGGAACTATGATCAAGTTAATGAACAATAAAATATTTACAAGGGTAGCTACAAGGAAATGAATAATAAAAATTGCAACAAGTTTGCTCCTCAGGCACCTGTTTTTGTTTCTTTTTAAAATAAAAAAAATGAAAAAAAATATGTTCTCTTCCTAAGATGCAACATTTATTACATTTTAATAAAATGACGTTCAATTATTTAATGGTATGTTTCTAAAATTTTTGATAATTTGTATAATAATAATAATAATAATAATATATATTGAAATAATGATATTCTTTAAAGTAATTATCTACCGTAATAGTTGTTTAATTTGCAATTTACGTAACACTTCTGAAAAAGTGCTTTTTTATACCACAAATTTTTAGAATTATTATCAAATAGTCAATTTCTTTTGCTAATAACAAGTTTTTGAACGATTTGCGCACCAATCGCGATGTTGCAGTCAACAGCAGAACTCAACAGAATTTCTAAATAGACCCGATAAATGTTACCATTCACCGAGTTTGGATAACTTTAACCCCTGCTCACCCCGACTCGCTGTGAATTATCATCGAGCACAACTTAGACCTGCGTTGCTGTTTTGGATACTTCTTGTTGGTGATATGACACGTCTTCTTCTGCGAGCTTATTTATACCCCGATGGATTTGTAGTTGGTTATTATTGTTATTATTCCACATAAAAACAAGGGTATTTTAGAGATATTAGTCATGGTCATTGTGAGTTTAGGCCAAAAGCTGCTCGCCGCAGTCCTGGTTTAACCATCCTACAGAGAGAATCCACCGCCCTGGAAGTAATGGTTTCAAGTGGGACTCTTCTGCCTCCGGCCATGGGGTCTTGAATTTGGCGTCCAATGGTACATCTGTTGGAGTTATGCACCTTAGGGGTTAATTAGAAGTTTTGTACAGGTCATATTAATTGACTCGAATTTAATGCAATTTTATTATTTAAATAATATTAAAAATTTATTATTATAAAAAAAAAATATAATATTTATATTATTTTATAATATTTTATTAATTTGATTAACAGTCATATTTGAGTAACTATTTTGGTCAAGATAAAGATAAAGAAGAAGCATATAAGTCTCGCTGGAGTAACCACGGGAATCATCGAAGCCGTCATAAAAAATGCTGAAATTACAGAAGCCACCATTTGTCGTTGTTGGAGCTGTCGCTTGCCGTCGCCGGAGCACTGTCATCAACCACCATGCGTTGCCACACATGTCGTTGCCTATTTTGCCAGAAGCTGTCTCTCACACCCCTATATGCCAATAAGCCTATTTTTGACCTCCACGCTCCCTAAAACTACTTAAAAAGTGGTAGATCTAAAGAAGTATGGAGGTTTCACCATTGCTCTCTACCACCAACTGCGTTGTCGTTGCCAATTTGGAACCGATGACCTCCACTCAGAGGCCACAGAAATAAAATATTGCACTACTGACACATTGATTAATTACTAGAAAAGTGAGGAACTCGCCAGCCTTTTCTCTTGTTGTTTCTGTGAACGTCAAACTTCGCTCCTATATCATTTGTGCCCCATTTGTCATTCTCTGACCATCTCCTAGCCTCCTTTCATCGTTGGCACACATGTCCTGTCGTCATCAACATTAATATGGAGGTCTTGTTTTAAAATTTGTTTATCAGACAAAAAGTCCAGGGAAGCAAGAGCAAAAGAAAAAAATAACTGCCATAAAATTAGAGGAAAACAAAAAAAAGAAAATAAAGAAGGAAAGAAATAGAGTAAAAAATGATAGATCGGAGTAGTTGATTTGAGTAGTGATGAATTTAACATAAATGACACAATTCTAGTTTTGGGTTTCGTTTTAGATGAAAAAACTTACAATTGATAGTATGTGTAAATGAAAATTTTGTTTAATTATAATGAATTAGTGAGTATTATAAATAATAGAGTTATACAACTTGTAACAAATGTAATAGAAGTATAGAAAACTGTACATAAAGAATTATAAATAAATGATAATATGATGCTTTATTTCATTCATTAGGTAGTAAATGGTGAAAATTTTGAGAAAATTATAAGAGTAACCTTGTTAAAATAGTTATGAGATATCATGATGATATAATTCAAAATGTAGATAAAGTTAAAAAAGTGAAATTCTAAATCTTATGATATTTGTTTGAGTTTTTGTAAATAGAAACTTTATAAACCATTTTAATTTATAAAGAGTTCTGATATTGAAAAATTAAATAAGAATTTATGGAGAGTAGTCAAATGATTAGGTGAAAGTTGAAAAAATTTTGTTCTCTCGGCCTCGTCCACTTACAACAGATTTCCTTTCCAGTGCCTTATAGAGCTCGAGATAGCTTGGAAGCTCTTCCCCCAATTTCACCATCCAAGGAACAGTTAAATATCCCCATTAGTGGAGGAAGGAATTGAGAGGGAGAGGTGCATAGGCCCCTGAGAATGTAAATATCATAAATTTTGACATATGTGGACCTATAGGCCCCGTAACCACTCAATGGAAAGCTCATTTTGAGCTCTATTAGTTTGCCAATTGAGCTATGCTCCATTGGCCTCGTCGCTCAAGTCAAAATTAACACTTATATTATAATACAGGCATATCATGGTTGTAGTAAAAGAAACACATGGTTTATCCTAAATATCAATTGATATACTAATGGGCATGTTACAGGCTCTTGAATAACACATGAATGATAAGCGCATTGAGAAGCTAGTAAGGTAAGTAGCCCTAAGTCAAGTTCTTACCAAAGGGGATTAGAGTGATCACTTAAAGTAGACGTAAGGTTCCTCTTGTGGTAGAGGATAAACATTTGGTGGTAACTACTGTAACAATTGAGGTTGAGGAGATTACTACAACAATTATAGAGATAAAGACAATTAATGCAATGATTAAAAGAGATCATACCAAATATATAGAGGTCATGGTCATGGTAAAGGAAGATATGACAAATCTAATATTAAGTGTTACTCTTACCACCAATATGACTATTATGCTAGTGAGTATGGGTCTAAGGATAATAATTAGATAGTTTATAATGCATAAAAGGGAGATGCAGATAATGGAAATCAAGCCATTATGATAGTTACTATAGCAACTAAAATGCCAAATTACAATACATGGTTATTTGATATTGAGTGTGCCAATCATATACGTTAAAAGAAAGAGGTCATTGTTGATCTTAATGGGGCAAATTGGTTTCATAGTCAAATTTGCTAATGATAATAGTGTTTCAATGATGGGAAAGGAGCAAATTTTCATCAAGTTGAAGAATAGAGATCATGATTACATCTCAAATGTATATGTTAAATATGAAGAGTAACCTATTTAACTTGGGCCAATTGCTTGAAAAAGAACACTCTTAATTCTTAATGGTAAAGGTACATTTATTCTTAAATCCCCTTTAACAGAAAACAAGATTTTTTGAGTTGATATTGTCACTGATGTTTATACTTGTCTTAATATTGTTGTGAAAGATTGGTTTTAGTTATGACATCTTCATTTTAATCATTTGAATTTTTGTAATTTAAAATTGTTTATACAAGAAAACATAATGATAAACTTGCCCATGATACATCATACTAATCAAATTTTTAAAACTTGTACTTTTGCAAAATAACTTTTTGTGACAAAAAATTGGCATGCAAGATAACCACTCCAACTTATCCATTATGATACCTATGATTTGATGAGTGTTCCATCAAATGAAAATAATAAGTATTTTCTTATCTCCATGATGATTTTACAAAAAAAAGATATGAATTTATTGCATGTAAAGGAAGTTTGAGATGTTTAATTATTTCAAGAAGTTTAAGATCTAAGTTGAAAGACATAACGTGTGTTATAATAAAATTTTGTGAATTGATAAAAGAGATAAGTATATTTATAATGAGTTCAAGAAGTATATTTATAATGAGTTCAAGAAGTATTTTGAAGTATAGGGAATAAGTATAAAGTCATAATTCCTTCCACACCATGACATAATGATATTGCTAAAAGGAAGAATAGATCAATCATGAATTTGACAAGAAGCTTGTTGAAATCCGAAAAAGCATCCAATCTCTTTTGGGTAAAAGCTATTTTATGTTTTATTTACTTGTTGAACAAATTTCCAACAACAAGTATTTAGATGTCACTTCTAAAAAAGCACAGAGTAGTTTTAAGCCCAGTGTAAGACACCTTATTTATTTGGTTTTATTGCTTATGCCCATGTTTCAGCTAAGATAAGAACAAAGCTAGATGATGAAAGAGTAAAAACAATCTTTCTTGGCTATAGAAAGCTAAAGGATGCAAGTTATTCAATCCTATAATAAAAAAAGTGATTGGGAGAAAAGATATGATTTTCACTGAAAATTAAACTTGGAACTTTGATGTTAAGGAGCAAAATGACTCTTTGAGATGTCTAGGAAACTCAAACTATAGTCCTTAATGTAAATGAGAATGTTTTACCAATTATTGTTCAAAATCCTATGCCACAAGCTTCCTAGGTAAATTAAAGACTAAAAAGAAATTTCCAACAATTAATTAGATTACAAATTATAAAGTAATTCTTGATGGATGTTATTGATGATGATGGAGATTTGGTGCATTTTGTCATATTTGTAGATTGTAAACTTATGTCATTTGATGAGGCAATTCAAAATATAAAGTAGGTGAATATTGTGATTGAAGAAACCAAGGCAGTTAAAAAGAATAGTATATAAAAGCTTACTAATATTTCATGAACTCAGAAAAGTACTAATGTGAAGTTGATCTTGAAGACTAACAAGAAGTTTGGAGTCAAATGGATGTCTACTAGACTTCAAATGGATTTGAAGTTAGCTTTAGTTAATAGTTTTATGAAGATATTTATTGATAATGTTTTTGCAATCCGTTTGGCTCAAAATCTAGTGACATATGGAAGGAGTAAACATACTAATACTTGTTTTCATTTTCTAAAAGATTAAGTTGATAAAAAGGAGATTGAATTAAGATATTGCAAATCTAAAGATCAAGTGGTTGACATTATGATGAAGTCATCAAAGTATGAAACATTTGTCAAACATATGTAAATGTTAAGATTGATAACACCACTAAATTAGGATTAAAAGGAGAAGTTAAATTTATCTCATCTATATTTCTCACCCAAAAGACTTTAACCAATGGTTGATAAGCATTAAAAAGTATTTTAAAGAGTAAGAACCATCCCCTAAAGCCCATAATACAATCATTATAGGCCAAAATGGTCTAAACTTGATTGTCAAAAACAATGACAATGGTTTCAAACTTGGCATTAAAGGTCAAGTTGTAAGCTTAAATCTCGAAGGATATCCAAAACAAGTTCAATTTTAGACAATTGTTCATCATTTATGATCCTAAAAAGTCCTAAAATTGAAAATAAAATCCAAAAATTCAAGAAAAATTCTAAAACTTTAACAAAAAAGAGAAAGATATATTATATCAAGAAGAGAGATTTTATTTTTGTCTAAAATTTTTAGAATTTTTCAAATATTCTTTTAAGATTTTGGATTATTTAAGAAAAATTTTGGAATATTTAGATATTTTGCAAAATATATATTTCATTTAACATTAAAATTTTCATTTTTTTTTTCAAGTTTTGGGTTTTATTTTTAATTTTTTCAATTTCAAATTTTGTTAAAAGTTTCAAACTTCTTAAAAATATTTTTTAGATTTTGTTTTTATATTTTCAAATATTTACTTTGAATTTTGAGAATTTTAAAAAATTTTTAATTTTTTTGAATTCATATCTTTGAGGGTTTTAAAAATTAAATTAAATTGATTGATCAGAATGATAAAATTAAGAACTAAACTATAGTTTTATCTAATTCACTTTAGAAAAATGTTAGTTTTGAAAATTGATGATCAAACTAATGAATTAGTCAGTGTATCATAAACCGATCACAATTTTTCAATTAATTAATTTAAAAATTTTGTAAAAAATTTAATATATATAAACGTACTTAGAGATTATTGTCTTTTAAACTTTAATAATTCTCTTTTAGACATAATAAAATCTAGTCTTTACTCTGCTCCAATTTATTTCACTTACTATCCTGATTTCATTATCTCTTTGCATGATAGAAACATACTTGATGTGCTTACTCTGTAAATAAAAATTCACAATAATAGATTTATTGAAGGATCGATACCTCTTAGTCTAATGTATCAAATCCAATACAAAGCAATGAAATCTTCTTTCCACGCTAAATCTCTACGCGAAGCTGATGACAAAGGTGAAACTATCCTTTGTCAAACTGACATGCGTAGATCAAACTTGCAAACACCAAGTTACATAAAGTAGCATGAGGTAGACTTGCTTGATACTTGGAAAATCAAAAATGCTACCACTCCCTAATCTCCTATAACTACTGAAGTTAATAGGATCACCCAACATACTAATGGAAGTGTTAGTGTCTCTTCCGTGAGACACCTTACAAGCTCCAAATCTACTTCTTTTAAGGAAGAGGGCCTTCAATCAAAAATAACTAGCTACCTGCAAAGGAGTAGGTCAGCTAGACATCCTTTTAGTCATGCTAGATCTAGAAGTCACATTTCTAATCTTGTCGATGTTGACTTGGGAAGACAAGTGCCTAGGACGACTTACGTTGAAACATTGCCCAGATCTCCTAATTCTCCATAAGCATCAGCGTCATAAGTTTAATTTCCGTATGAGTTTGAGGTAAATTTTGAGCTTAATGTTCTGGAAAAAGATTTTCAAATGAATTTTCAAATAATTAAAGATATTTTGAGAAAAGAATTTTATAGAAATTGGAACAAAGAAAAACAAGAGCGATTTCTTAAATAATTTCAGAATGAAAAAAGATTAGTCATCCAACAGAACTATTATGATTAGATGACTAAAAATCAATCACATATCTTTTTCTTTGACTGGTTTAATGAATATTACTTTTAAAATAAAATCAAATAGCCCCGAACTTCCTTCATGGAAGAAGATGAATTGTAGGTTTAAACTGCAATGCCAACATGAGAATTGATAAATAGTGCTAAAATAGAATCTGTTTATCCCCCATCTTATGAAATTCAATTTAAACATGAAGGATTTATTATTTCTACTTCACCATTTAAAATTAGAAGAGAACATGAGGATCTCTCTTCTAAAGATTTTCACAAACTTATTGAACAAAACAACTACACAAATAAAATTTTACAAACTATTGGAAACCAACTTTTCAACATTGAAGCTATCATTACCCAAACTCCTAATTTTCAAATAGAAGCAAAAACAATTTCGGATCCTATTTTTAAACCTTTTCAAATTTCTCAAAATAGTTCTAATGAATTTCACCAAACATTGTTGTAAGGGTATAAGACTCTCTAGATTAAGGATGTTCCTTTTATGAGTAAGGACTTGCATACACTGACAGAAACATCCTTACAAAGCACTTCTGATAGTGAACCTTTCAAACTTCAAAGGATCAAAGTAGAACTGGTAAGGCCTCCTACTCGTATGTATTACCCTAGACCTTTTGCTTCTAACTTAGTATTTGAAGAAAAACCATCTTTTATCCAAACCAAATATAGTTCTAATTCAATTTATGAATGGAACATTGACATATACTCAAAATATCAAATTCTGAATCTCCTTCAACAAATGACCATGGTTGCAAACGTTTACTAAACCCATAGCCAGACTTCTGATCTAACTATCATAAAAATCTTAGTTACAGGATTCTCTGGCCAACTCAAAGGATGGTGGGATCACATACTCACCCAGGAAGATTGAACAGAGATTTTCCATAATATCAGACGAAACATACATCAGGAACCAATTTATGATGACCTTTATAAAACTATTCCTGATGCTGTTTCAACCCTCAATTTTGCCATTATAAAACATTTCATTGGTGACCCATCACACCTTAAAGACAAAAACACTGAACTTTTTTCAAACCTCAAGTGCAAACACCTCCATAATTTCCGATGGTATAAAGACACATTTCTTACCCGAGTTATGCAACGAAAAGACACCAACCAATCATTCTGGAAAGAAAAATTCTTGGCCAAACTACCTCAACTCTTAGGAGACAAGGTAAGATTGAAACTTCAAGACCTGTATAATGGTCAGATTCCTTATGATAGTCTTACTTTTAGGGGACTAATTAGTTTTGTCCAAAAGGAGGGACTCTGTATCTGTGCAGATCTCAAATTACAAAAATAGATTAAGAAGGAGCAACAACAGACTCAAAGGGAACTCGATTCTTTATGTGCTCAATTTGATGATAACCTCTACCAAAAGGAAAAAACCCAAAGAAGAAGGCCTAAAACTAAGACCACCAAATCATACAACCCATTTTACAAAAGACCAAAGCCCACGAAAACCAAACAAATGACTAAGAAATTTATAAAAGCCTAACAACATCCATAACACATAGACCAAAAACCCAAAATCACCTGTTACAAGTGTGGCAAGCCAGGCCATACTTACAGATACTGTAAACTAAACATTAAACTTCAAACCTTAGAGCTTACTAAAGAAGTCCATACCCAAATTCAAACCCTATTAATTGACAACTCTTCAGAAAATAACTCTAAGTTTTCCTAAGAGAATGAAGCTGGGCTCCAATGCGATGACATTTCCAGTTCTTCCTCAGAAACATCTTCTAACGACAAGCAAGTTTACATCTTAACTTGCGATTAAGAACAAATCCTTTAAATTTTTGACTCCCTTGGGAATGACCAAGCCAAATCCCAATTCCTTGAAAAACTCCTTCAGAGACCTTCAACTTCAAAACCCAATGAATTGTTACAACAAGTCCAAACACCTTATGACCTCCAGAATATCATCAACTACTTTGAGCAAACCAAACCCTGACCCATTACTATTTTGGACTTGAAAATCAAAATAAACCAGTTAAAAACTGAAATTTGTCAACTCAAAGAACAACAAAACAAAGACCACTTAACACTTGTATCCTTACAGGATCTTGTCCATTCAAACTCAAAGTCCAAACAATCTCTTGAGCTTGAAACGCCCACTGAGACAAATGGTGAATTTCTGTTTCTTTTAACAGAAGTCACAACACAAAAATGACTAGTCAAAATACATTTCAAAATTTCTAACTAATTTTCTTTGAATACAATAGCTTTTGTTGATATACGTGCCGATTTTAATTGTATACAAGAAGGACTTATACCAACCAAATATTTTGAGAAAACTACCGAAGGACTTAAATATGCTAGCAACCATCGATTGATCGTATATTACAAACTTCCTAAAGTACAAGTTTGCCAATAAGATATTTCTCTCCAGACTTCCTTTATTCTTGTCAAAAATCTCAAACAAAAGGTTATCCTTAGAACCCCTTTCATAAGCTTGATCAAACCTTTTAGTGTCACCCACCAAGGAATTCATACCCAAATTTTAAGGCAACCAATAACCTTTGAATTTATCCAGAAACCCCAAATCAAAAATTTAAACCTACTTAAGTCGTTATCTTTCCAAAAATCAATAGAAATAAACCTCTTAATCAAAACTAAAACCTCTCATCTCCATTATCTTAGATTTGAAATCAATTTCAAATATATCCAAGATTAGTTAAATCTTCCACTTATTTAGAACAAATCCAAACCCTTAGATCTCAAATTGAATGGAGTATTTGTTTTAACTTCCCAAACACCTTTTGGCATGGACAAAACCATGTTGTTACCTTACTTTATGCCAAAAATTTTAATGAAAGGCAAATCCCAACTAAAGCCAGACCCATCCACATGAATTTCGAGTTGGTTAAACATTGTTGACAAATTACTTGCAAAAGGCATCATCAGACCAAATCAATCTCCTTGGAGTTGTGTAATTTTTTATATCAACAAGAATGTTGAATTAGAACGTGGAGTTCCTAGATTAGTCATCAACTACAAACCCCTCAATGATGCCTTAAAATGGTAAGGTATCCTATTCCAAATCAAAAGGATTTACTCCAAAGGCTAGTAAGAGCTCAAATCTTTTCAAAATTTGACATGAAATCTAGATTCTAGCAAATCCATGAAAAAGACCATTACAAAACTGCTTTCACTGTTCCATTCAGCCAATATGAATGGAATGTTATGCCATTTGGCTTGAAAAATGCACCTTTGAATTCCAACGTATCATGAATGAAATATATTTGCCATATATGCAATTTATCATTCATGATAAATTAGTCTTCTCTGAAAACATTGATCAACATGTCAAACATTTGCATTATTTCATTCATGTCACAAAGAAAGCAGACTTAGTTGTTTCTCAATCCAAACTTGATCTCTTTCAAACAAAGGTGAGATTTCTTGGACATTATATCCAACAGGGTATTATAACTCCTTTTTCTTGAGCTTAATTTTCGCAAAAAAATTTCCTGACCAAATATCAGATAAAAAACAACTCCAAAAATTCCTTGGAAGCCTCAATTATATTTCAAACTTTTATCCCAAATTACACCTATTTTTCAAACCTCTCCATGACAGATTATCTTGAAGAAAGGCTTCAAGACCATGGACGAAAGAGCATACTACCATTATCCAAACCATCAAAGCCCAGATTAAAAAAATACCATGTCTACACCTTGCTGACCCAACCTTACCCAAAATTGTTGAAATAAATGCTTCTAACCTTGGGTATGGAGGGATCTTAAAATAGGTTAAGGGCCAACAGGAACAATTAGTAAGATTTACCTCTAAACACTAGAATAAGTGCCAGAAGCAATATTTCATTATCAAATAGGAAATTTTGGCAATTGTTTTGTGTATTTCAAAATTTCAAAATGATTTATTAAATCAAAAATTTCTTCTTCAAATTGACTGCCAAGTAGCTAAATATGTTTTACGAAAGGATGCTCAAAATCTTACTTCAAAACAAATTTTTGCGCAATGGCAAGCAATTCTAAGTATTTATAATTTTGATATTAAATTCATTAAAGGAGATTCTAACTATTTACCTAATTTTCTTTCAAGGGAATTTCTATAAGGAATCCTTAATACCTAAACCATCCCATAAAAAACCCATGCAAAAATTAAAACCTAGGCTAAGATGTGTAGCCCATTAGACTTTAACAATGACTCCCAACCAATAGCTTAAATAAGACAAACGATTACAAACTCAAACACATCCTCCAATTCATCAAACCAAACATCACCAAACTTTGATAAAGTGAGCCCTAAAACAAAAAAGGCCCTCAAAGTATGGATAGAGAAACTATATGAAGATTATTCCACAGCCAAATGAAAATGATGGCCCACGCCATCATTTTTATCAGATGATGCTACCAGCAAAGCAGCATCTAAAGGTAAATAAGTAATAACCCTATCACCATCGACAAAGGAAGCAATTCCAACCCAGATTATGGTTAAACCATGAAGATAAGAAGTGGTTACAGTCACACCAGCCCTCTCAAAATTGATTTTCAAAATCCAGAGGTGGCTATTTCAAACGCCCCTACAAAAGATTTCAAACCAATACAAAACTATTTCAAAAAACCTAATTTTCAAAACATTAAATTGGTAAAGCAAGGATTTTACTATGAAAACCCAAATTTGTGTGCACAAAAACTTTTTAAGACTTGGTTCTTTAAACTATGGGATCCCAGACAATCTCATGAGTACTACGAGGCCATCCTAATTGTCACTCACTCTGCCAAATTCTAACACCATACCTAAAACAATGAAATTGGTTGTTCAACCATCCAAATACTTCAAATTATTCAACCCACAAAATGGCCAAATCATCCTTCAACCCAAATTTCCTTTAAATCCATTAACTACCAAAATTCAAATTTTTTTAAAGACTTTTCTTATTGGGATTATAAATAGGCATGGTTTAATGCTTTTTACTTTTAAATTCCCAATACAAACATTCCTAGTTATTTTTCTGAGAAATACAAAATTCAATCTAATTTCCTCTATGGTTCGTCAATTGGTGGTCTTGGTTTGGGTCAATCAAACAAATTTTCGCTAAACTAATCCAAGAAGAAATAACAATTTTTTAAGACAGATATACTTCTCAAATTTTGTTATATCTTTATACTCCTATGGTGTTGTACATAGGAATTCCAATACCAACTAGATCAAACTACAGAGACACCCGTCCTTGGATGAATCTACAAAGTTAAATCTGGAATCAATTCTCCCTAGCAAGACGACAAAAGGCTCATAAACAAGGAGTGTTGGAATGGTTCAACCATAATAAAAAAAGCTCAAATCAATTAGAGGCCTTGACATCACAATTTCTGGCCTATAAATCATAATCTTAAGCCTAGCTAGTTGGCTCCATGTCACAAGAAGAATATGTATCTTCTCTTAAAGATACTCTAAAAAAGGTAAAGTAACTACTATCGGATAGCTCAACTTCCACCTCCTATGACCCATTTGCAAATCATGACCCATTTGATTTCATCTATGGGCCATTACCAGACAACAAACAAAAGAAAAAGGAAAAAGAATTATTGGTAAAAAAAGGCAAGGGTAAACAAACAAAAGTAAAGAGTATCTTTACTTTTACCCAGACAAAGCATCTGCTTTCCCAAGAGTAATTTACTTTTACTCAAGGCAAACAAATAGTAAAAGCAAATTCCCACCAAAAGCAGATTCTCCACCGAAAGATAATTTGTTTGCTTCTTGCCTACTTTCCAAGAAAACCTTATCAAATGTAATCCTCCTTCACTATATAAGGAGTCTTAAAATCTTATTATAAGCAAGCTTCTCAAACTTTCAAAGTCTAAAAACAACAAAAGGTCCTTATATTCTCTAAATAAAATTTTGTAAGTTCTTCTATTATTCTGATTGTTACTTAAAAGTTTTTCTTTTCTTTTTCTTAAAATGATTTTGATGTTATAGTATATTGGCTGGAAACCAGTAACCATTCCCAATAGAACTTAGTTTTAGAACAACTTATGGTATAACAAAGTCTCATACTATAAGCAAATAGATTTTAGAAGTTTTTATATCAGTTTTTCAACAAAGTTTATGTGATCCTGTTGAGTAATGGTGGATATATGGTAAACTGGGTCAAATCTAATGGGATATCCTTTTAAATGAATTAGTATTAGAGCTATACTACCACACATGCCATTGGAGTTTGAGTCCCAACTGAGCACAAACTGGTAAGTCAAGAGATTAAGTGTAAATGCCATACGTAACTTGGAGTGGTCGTGAGACCGTTGGTCAGCTCTTGGCCACGTGGATAAATGTCTCATATGTAGATGAACATCTCGCAGGCTTCAAATGTAGGGCAAGACTTATGCTATCAGAGCGTAGTGGGATATATGGTAAACTGGGTCAAATCTAATGGGATATCCTTTTAAATAAATTGATATATATATATATATATATATATATATAATATTAAATACATATTTTATAGATTCAACTTTAGTTAAAACAGTTAAACTAGTTAAACTTTGAACCTCTAAATTTTTTGATTGAATGATTAAATTAGTTCTTAAAACCTTGATATTTTCTAATGATTTGTTTTACATTTTTTTATTTTTAAAAATTTTTAAAATTTTAAGATTCTTTTAAAATGTCACATCATAAAAATAATTATGTGACATCTAGAATGTGACTTGTTTCGTGCCATACTTGACATCAAATTTTAAAAATATTAATAATAAATAAACTATAAATAAGTTGACTTGAAAAATAATAGGACCATTTGTGTGTATGTGTGTATATGTATAATATGACTCTATCTTAAAAAATAGTAAAATTTTGTAACCTACTTGAGACTTCTTGCCAATTAACTATTACATAGTAGTTAAGACATAACATAACTCATTGGTGCATTTCTTTTAGCACTCAAATATTTGGATACAATGCATTCATAATTATTTATATATATCTACTTCAAAGTAATAGCATAATGTAATTTTTTTTATTTTTTATTTTTTTGGACTTAAACATTCACTCATTCAAGTTTGATGTTTATAATTGTTGCTCTTTCTTAATTTTTTGAATCATGCAACAATAATTTTGTAAATAAAATATAAAGAATATTAAGAATATAAATATAATAGAAATCAAATTAAATAAAAAATATAATGTCTAAAGTGTGTTTGGCATTGTCCTTTAAAATGTTTCCACCCTTATTTATTAAGAGCTATAGAAACAGACTTAACATCAAAAAGCCCCTATTTGCACACTACCTATAAGATCTATAGAATTTATTAAAAGTATAATTCAACTATCAACATTGGAATTATTACATTATTTATACTATAAAAAAAGATTTTATAATTTTAATAGTATACATAAAGTCAATTAGTGACTTTTTATTACTCATATGAACCTATTTGAAGGGATCTTCTATTATATAGGTTAGGATCTATTCACTGTTAACCATGCTTTATAGACATTCGTCTTATTCTCTTTGATGTAATTTCTACTAAATTTTGCTTAATGGCTTAGTTAAAGTATTTGTTAGATTCATCTCTAATTTTACAAAATCAATTGATATCACTCCATTTTTTAGCAGCTATTTTACTAATTTATATTAAAGACAAGTATATCTACACACAATATATACAATATTAAGACATGTAAAATTTATTAAATGCATTAAACTACTAAAAATTTAAACATATTTAGATTGAAATACAAAAGCACCATTGTGTTTCAGCAAATGTACATTTGAGTTAAAAGAAGTTGAAACTAGTTTCACACCAAAATGTTCATATTTATTAAGAAGTTTCTTTATATAATACTCTTATAATAGAAATATATTATTAAAAGTTTTACAAATCTTCACTCTTAAAATACCATTTACTTCTCTCAAATCCTTCATGTCAAAATGTGATATAGAGTAATAACTTTGTATTAACTATTAATTCCATATTATAATTAAATATGAGCATATTATCAACATAAAAACATATGATTAAACAAGTATTATTTTTAGTTTCTGTATAAATACATTTATCAATATCAATAATTGAAAAACCATTAAAAATCATAACATTATCAAACTTGTTATACCATTGTTTGGGTGCTTGTTTAACCTATATAGAGATTTAACAAACTTAGAAACTTTTTTCTTTTGATTTAGAGCTACACAACCTTCAAGTTGTAATATATAAATTTCTTTTATAAAAAATATCATATAAAAATGCAATTTTAACATCCATTTGATAAATAAAGAGATTATAAATAGATACCAATATAATGAAGATTTTAATAGATGTAATTATAGTAATGAGAGAAAATATATCAAAGTAATCAATATTCTTTTTTTTTAGTATATTTTTCTATAATAAGTCTTACCTTGTTGATGGATTCATTTGATTTATATTTTTTCTTAAAAATTCATTTGTAACCTATAAGTTTAACCCTTATAGGTAAATCCATTAATTCCCATGTACCATTAAAATTTAAATAATCTATCTCATTTTGTATGACTTTGATCTACATACTGAAATTATTAGAGGATATTATTTCAAAATAAGTTAAAGATCATTGCTCATTACTGAAGTGTAAAAGTCATCACCAATGGTCATTTCAATTTTTTGCCTCTTATTCCTCCTTAATTTTGGTTCACAATGTCTATAAAGGACTCTTTTTTTGACTCAATTATATTGGTAAATGATTATACTAATTCATTTTTCATAAGAAATATATGCTTAAAAAATTCTACACTTTTTGTCTCCATGATAATATTAGTATCAAAAACATTACTCTTAATAATAAGAAAATGATAAATAGTACTTTGATTTGTGTAATCTATAAACATACAATAGAGATCTTAGAACCTATTTTTCTCTTTAGTTCAAACAAACATACTTTATCAAGACACCCCCACATTTTTAAACAACTCAGATTAGAAGCATATCCCTTTCACAATTCATATGCAGTCTTATCTATTTTTTATATCAAATCTGGTTTTATAAGTAACATGTAGAGAGTATTACCTGTCCTTATAAGTTGTTAAAAGCCATATAACTAACAAGTATAATATTTATCATTTTTTTTCAATGTCTTGTTTTTCCTTTCTATTATCCTATTTGACTTCGGTGAGTAAGGAGGTGAGACCTCATGAATAATTACCCCTCTTTCACAAAAATTTGACAGCAATAGAGAATTATACTCTTATCTTCTATCTAATATAAATCTCTTTATCTATTTTCCTAACTAGTTTTCTATTTCCCTTTTATATTTGATAAACATATCACATACTTCATCCTTATCTCTCTATAAGAAAACTTTGATGTATGTATAATAGTTGTTGATGAAAGTTACATAAAATCATTTGTCATATCTTGTCATAGTACTCTTTAAGTTTTTTAAATCAAAATAAACCAAGTTGAGTAATTTAATTTCTTATTGCATTAATTTGCATATTTTTTTTTAGCTAATTTGGCCTCTACACAAACCTTATACTTACTCATCTCACCATGTAAATTTTCAATCAAATCAAGTTGTTTCAACTTTTAAATATAAGAATCACTATTCTAATCTAGTATATCATAAATCTTAAGAGTCAACAATAAAAACAAAACAAGCATATACATTATTATTAATAACATCAAATACATTTATAATTAAAAGCCCCTAGTTATAGTAATATTTTTTCACAAATATATCATTTTTAGTTATGACAACTTTGTTATTCTTTAAAGACACCTTTACTCTAACCTTCCCCAGTAGGGACACATCAATTAGATTGATGTGAATCTCAGGGACATGATGCACATCATTCAAGGATAACACCTTTCTTGATATGAGTTTGATAAGAACTTTGCTTTTACCTAAAAGAAATGTTGTTCTTGGACCTCCCATGAAGACATTTTTTTCTCTATCCCCTACTAGTGTATATAAGGTAAATGTATTTCCATGCTTTTAAATGTGCTTTATAGCTCCAGAATCTATTACCCACTCTTTTAAGTTAGTGGCAACATTGATTTTGGAGATGACAATAACAATAACATCTAATTATACCAAATTGGCATTTGTTTCAGCAATTATGTCACTCCCTTTCTTATGTTTCAATTAAGGAATATGATGTCTTGGTTTCTCACACACATAGCAAACACTATTTCTCTTAAAAGTTAAATTACTAGTCTTGGGCTTATCATACCTTTTTTTACTATGATGGTGATGATAATTATGGTGACTTTTGTCTCATTTCCTTTATTTTAACATATTTGCTTATGACACCATCTCTTTTGCTTACACTTCCCTTGATCAGATTTTAATTTTGTCTTCAATTAAGATATGCATGATGTCATCTTCCAATGGCATATGCTTCATTTTGTGTTTTAGTTGCTGCTTGTAGTCATTCTAAAACTGTGGAAGCTATTCGATGAGACAACCTATTGCATGGTCCTCCAATAGCTTGATGCTCTTATTCTTCAAGTCGTCCAACAGCCTATGATATTTATTGATTCGATCCTAAACTCTCCTTTTCATCAAGCATCTGAAAATGTATATGGTTAATAACAACAAACTTTTGTTTATTAACATCCTCCACCATATATTTTTTGTTTATTTTTTTCCCATATTTCTTTTGCTTTTTTTAAAGAACAATAAACATTAAAAAGATCATCAAATAATGTGTTGAAAATGGTGTGATGACAAACTTTATTAGTTTATAAATAAGAAACATTTTATCATAATTCTTAAAATAAGGCTTTAGTTTGGGTTTTGAAAAGATAAAGAAAAACCTAATATATCTAAAGTTGAAAAAAATCATATTCTTACTAGCGTTTAAAGTGAGAACTTATAAAAATTCTAATTTTAAAGATATCTATCAAGAACTTAGAAGTACATAAAATTAATTAATTTTAAGAGGTAATAAAAATAAAATAATTTGTAACAAAATAGAAACAGATTGACTAATATTTGTATTTACATTTATGATCACAAAACCAAGAAATTATTCTTAAAATTGTTAGCCAAAAGAAAAGAGAATATTAAGAATATGACTAAATAAAAAGATATAATGTTTTAGACATGCTTGACATTATCTTTTAAGAAAGTTTTTGTCCCTTTAAACAATGTCTCAGTACATCAAATTATAACAATCATTCTCATAAGGTACAATAGTCATTCTCACAAAAATAATATTAATATAATTAAACCAATAAATTTTAGAAAATAAAAATATGGAATAAGATAAAATGTAATTTATGTTGAAAAAAAAAAAATCTCTTGTATACTACTTCTAGTTTAATTTTATATAAAAGTTTTTTTGAGAAGTAAAACACAGTTAGTCAAAATATAACTAGTTTAACTAATATAATTGGATAGATTTCAAAAAAAATTAGGGTTAAATAACTTAGTTGTTAGTTTTTTATATTAAATTTAAACTTTGAGTCATTTATTTATGCAATATTTTTGACATTTTATAAATTATAAAATAAATATTATCTTATAAATAAATATAATATTATTTTTTTATTTTTAACATAAATATAATTTTTTTAAAAATATATATAATTTTTTTCCACTAAATTATAGCCATTGAAGGACGATCACACATGCACAATATTTTTACTTAGCAAGGCATTCGGAATGATACCACCGCCAATATTAACACCCATCAGTCTTCATTAACACGAATTTTTTATATGAAATAGTAAGGAGAAGCCATTGTACCAAAAAATAAAAAAATAAAAAAAAAGGAAATAATGAAATAAGGTGTAGAGTTATCATGGTCGGAAGATACTCCACTATTAATCTAAATATACCAAAAAAAACAAAGTTATAGAGACAAGTAAATTGAAGGTGCACCAATCGTAACTATTAATACTAGTCAGCATACTATTTTGATCCAATTAATATATTTTGTAATAAATAAATTAATGATTAAAATTTTTAATTTGTATATTCAATTTACGTGTTTCCGTATTAGAAGTCCAGGTAATGCATTACAACAAAAAGGGATCTGAAATTGTGTGGTGTCCCCTGCTGCATGGCCATTGCTTGGCTTGTGCATACACACTATTCTTGCCATTGCTCTGCCAATTCGTATCCGTGGCCTGGCAAAATGTACACGGAAAGAGACTATTGCCTAGTATGATTTGAATACCATTTGCATTTATATGATCTGATCACCCTTAACCTCAACCCTTAGAGATTCTAGATTTTTCTCCGCATCTCTCATACACCACAACCACCTAAAATATCGCCTTTGCCAACTTGCTCTCTCCCCTTCGGCTTCACATGCCTCTCTCTCTTGGGCCTTTCTTCTTCTACAGAAATATCTTCAGCCATGGCTCTGAATGCCAAACCATCAGATGAGATCTGCATTCTCAAGAATAATCTGGTAACACTATGTAGAAAAGTGGATTTCTTTTGTTTTTTAATGGGTTGTGTGTGTGTAGAATTATTTTCAGTTTCAGTAACATGGTTCTTTTTTTAGGGGGATTTTGTTTTTTTGTGTTATTGGATGATTCTTATGTGTGTGAATGAAAATGGGCAGTATTGTAATCTGCATTTGGATGATATAATGGCCGACAAGAATGCCATGGTTATGTTTCCTTGTTTTCTTGCCTCTTGCTCCTGTTTTTGCCATAGCTTGACTATGCTGTTTGGTATTAAAAATGAGTTTTTTTTTTTTTTATTCATTTTGGAGTAATTCCAATATGCCAATTTGCTTTTTTTTTTTTTTTTTTTTTGTAGAAATTAAGAGAATGATCATAATTGTGTTTTTCCTGGTGTTTTCTTGATAGCCCTTTTAGATAACACCCTTATTATATCACTCATCTTTTTCGCTTCTGTCGTTATCTGTCACTGCTTAATTCATTTCTAAATTAATAAAATAGTAACATTTTTGTGTTCATGTTCAAGCAGGGATCTTAATAACTGGTCTCAGCCTTCTGTTTGTTCTTAAACAGCGTTACATTCTGATATAATTGTTGTTTACCAATATAATTTTCTTTTCCTGTCTTTTTTTTTTTTAATTTTTTTAATTTTGGATTGGTTTCTTCCTGTCATTGTTATTTTCAGAACTTTAAGAACTGAAATGGCAGATTACATTGACGTTGAATCATTGCAATGTTTCCATTGCTCTTGAAACAATAAATTCTTGTAGAATTCTCAAAACTGTTGTATCAAAGACCATTAATTAAGGCTTCTAAAATAATGTAAGAAAGTATAGGATTGCAGATACTAAGGTTTCTCTTGTTGAGTCTACAAAAGATTTGAGCTTTAAATATCACAATGTGTGGAGCATGAAGGATAATTTTCCATTTGTATGACTCTTTTTGGGCATGACTTGTGAATTCAAGTTTTTTATGACAGTTGAGACAAACATTTTGTGTGGGTTGACATAGGAAAGTATTTGTAGAGCAAGAGGCACTTTCATTTTTTATCAGCATTTTGTTTTGCAAGTGACTGTGGAGCCACTTCATCGTGGCAAGGGGCACATGTTCTATATTGAAATGAGTTGCAATTTTCAGGCTTTGCTGCAAAACAAGCATATGCCAGGAAACAAGAACAACTGTGGCCCTCTCACACCTAGGACTAGACTGGAGAGGCTTTTGAGGGAAAGAGAGCTTCGGAGATCCAATAGGCTAAAAGTCTTGAATGGGGAAATAGGAGATCCTGTTAGGGAGACAGAGATCTCTGCTAATGATCCAGTTACAGGTGACACTGAGAATTGGGTTGCAATCAATGAAGAAGAGTTGTTAGAAGTAATTGATCAATTTGAAAGGCCAGATGGGCGACCTTTCAAACAACGCCTATTGGTGGTTGCCAATAGGCTGCCAGTCTTTGCACTTAGACGAGGAGAGGATTCATGGCAGCTTGAGATGAGTGTTGGGGGCCTAGTCAGTGCACTTTTGGGTAAGTCATGTATAAAAGCTCCTTCTTTAGCCAGCAATACAATATCTGCTAAAAAAAGCCTTTTGAACTTAGCTGCAGCATGCACTTCATCACCAAGTTTACCTACCTGAGATCATTTTATGATGGAGATTACAATAAACATCAACAATTTCTTTGGTGGTTGCATATGTTTGTTGGATGTTATTCTCATTCTATAATTGAAGCTGAGTTCATTTAAATCCTTGTCATTGATTGAAGGAGTGAAGGAGTTTGATGCCAGATGGATTGGTTGGGCGGGTGTAAATGTACCTGATGAAGTTGGACAAAGAACACTAACTAAAGCTCTCGTTGAAAAGGTTGAAGAAACAAAATTTGAAGTTCCCATCCTTTTATCAGTCTGCTGTTTATGGGCTCAAAAGTCTATAGTGATAACTACTTGCCTCTCCCAGCCCCTGTTTCCTAGTTCCCTCCTCTTTTATTACATATGCACAACTTCTTTTCTTCCTAACTCTGGTCTGTTGACTGCAGAGGTGCATTCCAGTTTTCCTTGATGAAGATATTGTTCATCAATATTATAATGGTTACTGTAACAACATATTGTGGCCTCTTTTTCATTATCTTGGGCTTCCTCAAGAAGACCGCCTTTCAACTACCCGTAGCTTTCAATCTCAATTTGATGCATATGAAAGGGCTAATCAAATTTTTGCTGATGTGGTAAACAAACACTATGAGGAGGGAGATGTTGTTTGGTGCCATGATTACCACCTAATGTTTCTTCCCAAATGCCTAAAAGAATATAACAGCAAAATGAAAGTTGGATGGTTTCTCCACACTCCCTTTCCTTCCTCTGAAATACACAGGATGCTACCTTCTCGTTCAGAGCTATTGAGATCCGTTCTTTCTGCTGATTTAGTTGGGTAAGTTGTTTACTTTACAAGGCAGAATTTTGAGTTACAAGTTTTCATTTACAATTCAGGCATCATGATTCATATGGACAGATAATACGATGATGCATGAAAAAATGAAAAAAATTGTTCTTTCCTTCTTTTATGTAAGGTACTTTTAGAAGTGCAATGTTTTCTGTAAATCTGTTACTTTAGATTTGCTTTCTCTATGACTGTGAAGGCATATGAAAGTATTCTTGGGGAACAAGCATTATCTAGATTTCACCTACTTTCATCCTGCACAAATGTACTTTCCCTCAATTTTTGCATAAATTTGCAAAACCTATGAACAAGGAGAATGATTTGCAGTTGCCTTCTATGTGGTCCTGATTTAATGCAGAGGACAACAAAAAATTGTTTATCAGTTCTGCAGTTGTTTTTTAAGCGTCGAGGTCATTAGGTATCTAATTTCCAGATTGTTTGTTTCCAGTTTCCACACATATGATTATGCAAGGCATTTTGTTAGTGCATGCACTCGTATCCTTGGACTTGAGGGAACACCTGAAGGAGTTGAGAATCAGGGAAAGCTAACTCGTGTTGCTGCGGTATATTGTTGATTGTTCATTCATTCTTTATTTATTATTTCAGCTGCCTACTCATTGCTTAGAGCTCTAATCCATAGTTTAACACTTTGGTTTTCTAATGATCCTAATGCTATGTTTTGTGGGGATGGAACTACAGTTTCCTATTGGGATAGATTCTGATCGGTTCATACAAGCTCTTCAACTCCCTCAGGTCCAGGAACACATAAAAGAGCTGAAAGAAAGATTTGCTGGCAGAAAGGTTAAAGCTCTTGTCCCATGTGACGTATCTTTTAGCATATGTTGATTTGGTTTGAATCACATCTAAAATTCTTGTTTGTATTATTCTCAAGATTACTGTTTCATATGCATTTTTCCTCATGCACATCTTAAGTCAATTTGGAATATACAGATGATTCTCCTTCCACTCTGGAACAACTAAAAGTAGAATATCATCCAATTGTGGTAATGTAGAGCAAAAATGGACCTTCCACCAATGTTACACTCATTGCCGTTCCTGTTGATTAAACTTTTGGATAGTTCTGTTGATAAAACTTTCCTCTTGAGTCTCTGACATTCATAGTATGAACCATTGATGACTTTACTCATTTTTATGAACTTTAAACATGTTGTTCTAACCTTAGATTTTGGTTGTTTCTTCATTTGTGAAGTTAAATAGTACTTCTCTGTTTTGAACTTTATTTGCTAATTGTTATATTCAAATGTCAGGTAATGTTAGGTGTTGATCGTCTCGATATGATTAAAGGGATTCCACAAAAGATTTTGGCCTTTGAAGAGTTCCTTGAGCAAAATCCAGAATGGCGTGACAAAGTTGTTTTGCTGCAAATTGCTGTGCCAACAAGGACAGATGTGCCTGAATGTAAGTTCCTCTTGAAACAAGTTCTTTATTGTTATATGACATTGTGGTGCTAAAAAATTAGTTATATAATGGTTTGTGGACAAAATTGGGATTGACATATTGGATTTTGAAGGTTGATTTGATCTTAGGTTTTAAGCATAGGAGTTTGGTTATCAGGGCAATCTTCTGAAGAAGAAAAAAAGTGATTTGGGGAGAAATATAACGTAGGCAGAATCCAAAATATTGAAAATGTTATTGCCTTATAACTCCCAAATTTCTCTAATTGAAAAGAAGCTATTCAAAGCATGCTTCTGGCAGATGTGTGAAAAAATTTCCCTTTGTAGAAATAAGATGGTGCATTATATCTGAAGTATCAGGATCCTAAGTAGGAGCTTTATCCTTGTTTTGGTCAAGCTCTTTTCTTTGTTTTCATACCCATGACATCTTCTGCTGCTTTTTCTAACATACATGCTTCAAATTGGTCAATTGAGAATTTTTGTGGATGACAATCACCTCATGGTTGGTTGAGTGTTGTGGTAGCTAGTGAATGCCTTCGTTTCACCCTCCGTGTTTGGAATTTTGATGGTCTCCCTTGCTTAGCCTGTTCAGCTTTTGTTTTCCAGAAGTAATTGTTTTCCTAGAATCTATTTGTTTTTTGGTTGCTTATTCTTTCCACAAATTCTTCATTTCATGCTTTCAACTTAATTTTTGGGTGGCAGATCAAAGGCTTACAAGCCAGGTCCATGAGATTGTTGGACGCATTAATGGAAGATTTGGAACTCTTACAGCAGTCCCAATACACCATTTGGTTTGTCTTGATAACTTTGTCTTTTGCCTCTAAATGAAATGGTGAAAAGGAGACACAGCAGAGTATCTTTGTTGCTGGCTTTCCCAGTATCCACAAGATAAATATAGAAGCATGCGCTTTTACCCTTCCATGAACCTTCTTGTACTGAAATGCAACTGGATAGTTTCAACACTTTCTAAGTCTAAAGACTATTCAATTGACATTTTGTTTTTTTGGGTTCCCATTAATCAGAGTTCCAATGTTCACATGCCCACTGATATTTTTGATAGGTGGTGGACTTTGTGAAATCAAAATTTTCCACTCTTCAAGATAGTAGAGATTATAAATTCTGTTACTAATCTAGCCCCTTTTTTTTTTTTTTTTGGAGATTTCTCAAACTGTAATCAAATTTTTTTGTCCATCACTCATGGCATAATTTCTTTAATGGCCATTTTCTTGTCAGCTCATCATACTGATAACACTGTTTCTCATCCTTTTCCAGGATCGATCTCTTGACTTTCATGCCTTATGTGCACTATATGCTGTTACAGGTAAACTTTTAACAATAACATGCATGGTTCTATATGATTCCGTACTTGCATGATGACAATTTGGCCCAAGTAATATCAAAAATCTTGGTGAACAGTCAGTTCTGGGAATGTAAAATAATGGAGTCTCTACTCTGTGGAAAAAACAAATTGGAGAACCCTAATTGAATGTACAAGTACAATATGCAATGTATCCTCTAGCTAGCCTGTGCTGTCATTCTTTGATGTCCCTTTTCCCCTACAATTGAGAATGTGATCTTTTCTTTGTTTATTTTTCAATTTTTGCATCTATGTCTTGGGATTGAGGACATCAATTTATCTACCTGAAACTTCTGGTAATACTTGTCATACAATGAGCATTTAGTAATCTTATTGGCACTCCCACAGGGTCTATAAGCTAGAGATGTCTATATGCTAATGTAAATAATATGTCCAAGCAGTTGTCCCCTGATAGGATTCAGCCCCTTGTACAATTATCAAGAAAAATTTCCAAATTCACAGCCTCTCAATGCTTATGCTTCACTGCCCACTCTGATAAATAATGATCATCATATAAATGATAAAACTTTTGCAAAAATACAATATTAGCAGTGACAAATGATACATGATGGCATGCATCTATACATTTTTGTCTAACTGCAGTCTTTCACCATAGCATTGAATAGTTACATGGTTGTAGAAGCCCCATGCTTTGTTTTGTTAATGTTTTCTTTATCCAGATGTTGCACTTGTTACATCTTTGAGGGACGGAATGAATCTTGTCAGTTATGAATTTGTTGCTTGCCAAGCTTCCAAGAAAGGGGTTCTCATTCTAAGCGAGGTAATTGAAGCCGTTCTATTTTCTTTAGTATTGTTAAAGACAGAAGACTAGGATCTTTACAATGCAAAAGATTCTTTTTTCCAAGAATTGTTGTTGGGTGATGTTTCTTGTTTTTCCCAAGTTTTGCTAATCCAGCAATCTGTAGCTGCCTAATTAAGTTGGGATGATGGAGATTTATATCTTTTGGGTCTGTTCTTGTAGAGAAAAAGTCAACATTTTTAAAAGGAAGTGATAAAGAGAGGAAGAAAGGAAATTGATGTGGCTTCATCACTTGTATTATGTAGACATAGTTACTATAGCAGATGATATGAATTTGTGTAAATGATTCTTCCATTTTTAGTTTGCAGGTGCAGCACAATCTCTTGGTGCAGGAGCTATATTGGTGAATCCATGGAATATCAAGGAAGTTGCTACTGCAATTGGTTATGCTTTGAATATGCCAGCAGTGGAAAGAGAAAAAAGGCACCACCATAACTTCATGCATGTGACAACTCACACATCACAAGAGTGGGCTGCAACCTTTGTAAGGTGGTCACCAAGTGTGCTGCTGCGACATTTTGCTTTACTATTGTTTAAACAACAATATAAAATGCTGGAAATGAATAGAAAGAAATGAAAAGTAGAAACTGATATTACGCTTCACAAAAAGCTCGTAACTGCAGAAAATATTCCTCTTATTGCTCTTCTTTTATTTATGCTTGTCAAATGCACCAACTTGCACAAGTAGAAAGAGGTGCATTCAAAATGTGCAGACATATATACAGGTAGAGTATTCATGCTTAAAAAAGGTTAAATGCACAAAAGCAAAATCAAAATACATACCAGTTTGATTTTGTTTGATCTTAATGTCATGTTCTTGGTTGCTTCATCTGAGCTTTTCAGAAATGAGAAACAATGGGTCCTGCTTATTTTTTCAAAAGGATATTGATAAGGATGAAGTCACTCTTTAAAACCATTAGCAGTATGTTTACTTTTCATTAGCAGTGTGTTTATTTTTTGCCAGAGATTTCTTCATTCTTTTATCTCTCAAAAGAAAAATATCAGTATATGCTTTGTTTCCTGTGGCTCTCCTTGTTAAAGTGTTTGCTCAAATTGATGTAGTTGCAAAACATATTGGGAGGAAAGCATAGGTTGTGGTAGAGATGAAAGGCAGTGATTAATGTGATCGATGCTATTTCTATGAAAGCTTACATGTAGCGATAAAATATCCTGTTTTCAGCCTTTCACATTTTGTTTTTACTTTTAAATTCATCTAATGCAGCGAACTTAATGATACTGTTGTCGAAGCACAACTAAGGACAAAACAAGTTTTGCCCCTGCTCCCAACTAGAGCAGCAGTTGATCGGTTTATTAAATCCAGTAACCGTTTGCTTATACTGGTATTTAGCTTTCTCTTTTTCAATGCAAATGTGAGTAGCTATTGTACTTCTTGATCATATGTGTTTCCTGCCTCCCATCTGGTGAAGTTGTATATTACTGAGGAATAGACATGCAAAGTTGTATCAATGTGACATTCTTATTTTTCAGCACAGTATCCCCTTAATTCTACAATAAAGTGACCTTCCTTTGTTAATATCCTAATTCAGGAAACCTATTTTTATTATCTTCACAACTGAGATTGACCTGGAGCAGCTGCACAAGAGTTCCTGTAGTTTAGGTTATATTCAAATTCCTAGACACTTGTGTTTGATTGAATGTTAGATGTTGGGCTGAGGAGGGTTCCTCAGTCTACTAAACTCATGCACATTAAATTTCATTTGCTTGCATTTTCTTTGAATCAGTATTGTACTTCATAACTGTGCATCCTGACTGCAGGGATATAACACAACTCTAACTGAACCAGTGGATGCACTAGGTAGAAGAGATGGTCAAATTAAAGATTTGGAACCCAGATTGCATCCGGACTTGAGGGAACCTTTGAAGAAGCTTTGTGATGATCACAGGACAAGTGTTGTTGTCATCAGTGGAAGTAAAAGGGCTGTCCTGGACAATGTATTCTCATCCCTTCAGTTACTCTTGTTCCCCTTGCAGCTTGTATACTGTTCTTTTGCGTAATGAATTCCTATACAGAACTTTGGAGGATACAATATCTGGTTGGCAGCGGAAAATGGGATGTTCTTACGTTTTACAACAAGAGAGTGGATGACTACAATGCCAGAAAATTTGGTTATGGATTGGGTTGACAGCGTGAAGGTTTGAAAGCTATAACAAAATGTGTTAGTGTTTTCCATTTGAAGTCCTCTGGAGCCTAAACTTCTGACTCCTATTCATGATTTCAGCATGTTTTCGAGTATTTTAAAGAAAGAACACCTCGTTCTCATTTTGAGCTCCATGAAACATCTCTTGTATGGAGTTACAAATATGCAGGTACTGGACCATTTATGCCTTTCTCTTCTTTTTCTTACAAGTCAAGTGAGAAGAAGTGATGCAGGAGTCTAGTAGCTCTTATTCCCAATCCAAAAAGTGACAAAATATATAATATTAATTTGTGTGCATGCATTTGATCTATTGATCTTTATTCCTGTGGTTTGATATGGGATTGTTAGATGTTGAGTTTGGTAGGCTTCAAGCCAGGGATATGCTGCAGCATCTCTGGACAGGCCCAATCTCAAATGCTGCAGTTGACGTTGTTCAAGGTGGTCGATCTGTTGAGGTCCGACCAGTTGGTGTCACAAAGGTATATACAGCATGATTGGCTACCAAAAGCACATGCATGCTGAGAGATTTAGCAGAGTAGTTATATTTCTACCTATAAAAATATTCACATTAATATTTTACAGGGTGCAGCCATTGACCGCATTTTGGGAGAAATAGTTCGTAACAAAGGCCTGAATTCCCCCGTCGATTATGTCCTCTGTGTTGGACATTTTCTATCGAAGGTATGCTTTTCTAGGCAGAAATACCCACAAGATTAAGAAACAATGCAGAACCCCAAAAGGGAAAGTATAAAAAGAAAAAAAAAAAATGGAGACAACTGAACACCGCATTGCCAGTGTGAGTGTTAGAGAAACTTTCTCCTTTCTTTAAGCATATGTTATGTCCATCTTTCTTTGTGATTGTGCCCAAAAGTGGTTCTAATTGATAGGTATGGTATCTCAGTGACACTAGTGCAATGCATTATGAAGCATATTCTACGAAAGCTCTGCTGGATTGGCAGCTGAAGCTTTTCCTTTTTCCCCTTTTTTTTTTGGTTTCTTTTTCGGGGGAGGGGGGCATTGAAGAGAGGGAGTGAGATAATTTGATCAGACTGACTTTTTCTTATTGAAGCTTTGGAAATTCTTCTTTGCGGAAACTTATCTCACTTTGCACTGATTATTTCTCAACTTGAATCTTGAATGTAACACCAAACTATCAAAGGCCACAACACACAAATGCAAACAGAAACAAATACACATGCATGTTTGCAGACTTTACAGAAGTTATACGATGACAGTAAAAAGTTTTCATTTGGATTCATTGCTTCAGGACGAAGATGTATATACATTTTTTGAGCCAGAGCTTCCCAGTGGATCATCATCTATGATACAATCCAGGTCACCAGATCCAGTTAGGAGATCCATACCAATTTTTCCCGGAACTAGAACCCAGTCTAGGGCTCACCTTAGGAAGCAACGGTCCTTGTCAACTCTGGAAAGGAACAATTTCAAAACTTCTGCTTGGCGGCCTATGGCACACGATAAAATGTCACTTCATGAGGGCTCTTCAGTACTTGATCTCAGGAGTGAAAATTACTTCTCATGTGCTGTCTCAAAGAAGCGGTCTACTGCCAGATATAGCCTTGGATCACCTGATGATGTTGTCTCACTCATAAAGGAATTGGCTGAGGCTCTCTCATCAGGCTGATTGCAGCCAACCCAATTCAAGGTGTTTTCAGTTCAAAATTGCATTTTTGTATGTGCATTTCAATTTCTAGCAATACATTTCGTAGGAGCAAGAAATTCTCCCCGTCCCATTTTTCGCTTGCATGGAAAGCTATATGATTCATAAGGGCATTAATTTTTGAGGGGCGGTATCAGGCAACAACAAGAACAAATTACATGTGGAGAAGAGTTTATATGTTCTTCTTTTGACAAATTTGCATGGAGCAAAGAATTTCGGTTTCGGCTTTTCCCCATACGGAGGTTCCTACCAAGTTTGATTTTCGGGGAGCTCTTGCTTTACTTTCACATGAATGGCCTGTTTTGAAGATTCGTATCAAGTGCTAAGTACAGCAGACATTAGCCATGCGGCATGTTTTCTTGTACTAAAAAAATCAAGGCCGACTCTATGGCTTTTTCCAGGGGGCTCGAAACCCCACCATATGGCTGTGATGTTTTCTCGAGTGACTCAGAACAAAAACAGTGGAGGTTCCTACCAAGTTGCCAAAAGGATTGCTGCCATACATCTCTCTAGTGTGCATACTTTTTTGCCTCCTCTGGCTTTCAAGCGTACATGTGGTCTAGCTTAAAGAGATTCTGTTCCAAAAGGGACAGAAATCTTTGCAAAAGTAATATCAATAGTTTGAAAACAAAAAAAGCAGTCAACTTGAGTCGGGTTAACAAGATTGAAGACGGGGTAACTCGTAAAAAAGAATCAAGTTAACGCTAGTGTTTGATCACATGGCTGTGGCTGGTGGCTGGTGGCAACTTGCTTGAGCAGGTAGACCGCACTCTTTCAAGCCAAAATGAGTGCCAAGATTGAGCTCTGGCTGTAGACAGATTTCCACAAAGTTTAACTGGAACGTAGCCATCAATCTCCTTAAAGAAAGAAGAAGGGACAATGATTGGCACCCATCAAATTCCCACGTTGATACTATCTAAGCTTTTTGCTTTTCGAAGTTTGTTCAGGCAATTGTAATGCAATGGATGTCGTTAGCTGCTGATCTAGTAAGAGAGGGTATTTCTTTATGTTATTGATTAAAGGAGTCCTACATATTTTTGTTTGTCTCGTGATGCAAGTGCTGCGTAGTATTAAGATGTTTATGACTTTTAACTGCTTAATTACTTTACTTTCTGGCCTGGTTCATTGTCTATTTACATTGGACCCTTTTCCTAACACGCGTCCAAAATTCTAGCACGATATTGCTCTTTGTATTAATCGAACATACGAGTTCATTTATCATATTGTTCGTTGGCTAAATAGCTTAAAAACTATTGGCAAGCTGAAATCACTTAAAATCTCTATAAAATTCTAGCACCATTGTTTCCTACATTGTGCATGAAGAAAACATAACTTAAATATTTAGGGTCTGTTGACCTAGGCTGTTGAATTTTTTCTATTGATTTCTGTTATCTTGATGTTTTGATTTTGTTTGCTGTATTTTAATGATGTTTGTTGTCGACTTTTGATTTTTATTAGTAACAATAATTTTTTATTATGTACAAGTTTTTCTTCTTCTTCTTCTTCTTCTTTTTCTAAAAACACTATTATTATGCTAATTTGTTAACAATAAAGTGCACAGAATCATACTTTAATTTGAAATAGAATTGGAAATAATAGTACATATATTGTTCAAAAAAGTGGGTAATTTTGACAAATATACGTAAAAGATAAAATAAAATTAACATCACTACATCAATTATTATATCATTGTCATATCTTGTGTAATCTTATCTCAAATACGACTCATCTATTGTAATTAACTTTTAACTAATATTAATTGTTTTTTCACCATCATCTTCAACATTAACATTCTCTTCAACATATTGTAAAAGGAAGTGACCTAATTGTCCTTACATTCCATTGTGCATACATAAGCTTTAATGGTAAGAGTTAAAGCTAAAAGGATGAGAAAAGCTTTAAATGGACTTATTGAAGTTATTTGGTTTGAAAACAAAGTATAACAAAAGGATTAATGCTTAGAGGAACATCAAGATATAATAAACTTCATACAAGTTGAATGAAAATTTATTTAAGGAGTTTGGGCTGAATTCTAGACTTGGTCACATAACTTATTTCTTTTGATAAGTTGGCTACATACTGTGTTGAGGGGTCATGCATATTAATTGATTATTCTATCAGGGATAAACAATATATTAATTTAATCTCCATTTACCTAATCTTTAGTTTGTTAGACAAGTTTATTGTTTCCTATTATGTTTTGAATTTTATCCAATTTTGGATTCATTATTCTATTTTGAGCTCTATATATAAGTATGTAGCTGCCTTTTGTAAAGGTTGGCTAATTGATTTTTAATAAATTTAAGACTTTTCTTTTTAATTCTTTTAAAAACTTTAGAACACATGAAGATTACTTTTATTGGATTTTAATTCTAATTTATACATTTAGTTTGTATTTTCTTAATAAATATTAAGTTAAGTTTTTTTCTTTTTTACTCTTATTAAAACTAATTTTGGAATTTGAATTCCATGTTTTACTTATGAGTTTTATTATGCTCTTTGGAATTCACATCACTTCTTACAATCTTAACAACCTTTTTTTTTTTTTATATTGTTTTGCATCTTTTATCTCCTATAAAAGAAATTAATAAATATTGGTTAATTATAATTAAGACTATAAATATAAAGTTGTGAAAGATAACATTTATATATAATATTTACTCCAACAAACTTTTCTTATTGTCCATCAAAAGTAGAAATTATATTAATGGCAGAGTAATAGCTACCTCCCATTTGTTGCATGATTTTTGTATAACTTTTATATTGATCTCTAAATCCATTGAATTGTTCTTTAGCTAAAGTAGAGTATATGTCCTACTAATTCTCTTGCCAATTCATTTTAAATAGTCTTTCAAGCATCGAAAATAAAGGTGGTAATTTTCCTATTATCTTTTTTTTAAAAAAAAAAAATCTCTTCTTCCATCAAAGAAATGAAGAGGTCTTTAATTCTTTCTAGCCACTTACTATCTAATTCAGCCTTAATCACCTTATCCTTACTCATAGGAATAGTTTGACTTTATTTTACCATAGATAATTATAACAACTAGAGGATTAGAAAAGAAAAGAAAAATAAGAACATATCATGAAAGTTAATTAGCAATTACAAGACTTAAAGCAAAGAAGCTTATGCTAATATAAACTTGCCAAGAGCCTTTTAAAGACTAAAATTAAATGGCTAAGCACAACAAAATAATGGAAACTACAAAGACTAATGAAATAAAGAATAATGTAGAAGCTCTCATATCATAAAAATATATCATTGATTTTAAATAAATATAATGCTTCATGAAATTACACAAACATAAAAAGAAAAAGATGGAAACTTTTATATTTTAGCTTAATATACTCTTAAAATCTGACTACTTGACCACAAGAGGTAAAACTATCTATATCTATGATACAACAAATTTCAAATTATTATGGTAGGATTGAATTTGATAGAAATTAACTAAGCAATTAAAAACAAATTTTCCAAGAGCTATATACATACTAAAGGCAATTAGACTCATTTATCTTCCCACCAATAATAGAAATTATAATGTTTAGTTTGGTGTTTCCTATAACATCTAGCTTACAATGATGTTTCTAATTAGTAGAAAACTAAAATATAATACTATAATTGGGTTGGAAACCTACAATAACATTTTGATGATGAAAATAAAGGAATCAAAGAGAATAAACTCTAACATGACAAATATAAATAAGATATTCAAAGAAATTAAATCTAAATCAAAACATGCAGAGAGATGAAGCAATTTCATTTAGACTAATCATTCTCAATCTTTAATCCACACAAAACTAGAACAATCACACCATTATCCTTTAAGACTAGACCCAAAATTATTTCATACTCGATGAAAAGCAACATAAAAATTTCTAAATAGCAACAGGTAAGAAATAAAGAGGAATTAACCCTTATATCAATAGAATTTGAGATGGAAACGAAAATAGAGCTGCTAGACAAGACGAGCAAGGAATTCGGATGAAGGAGATGTTAATCTAATAAAATAATGAGCCAGACATCAAAAGTAGTAAGGGATTTGGACATATATGTTAAAATACAAAGAGCAAGTCACAAAATGTTGAAAGGTAGAATAAATTTGGAAAAAGGCACTAAAATACACTTGCATCTCGAACTTAAACGTCTATTGACCAAGGAATATGGAAGATAGGCTAGAGATTTGGGAGAATGACAAAAGTAGTTGATATAAGCTAGGAAAGTACAACAGAAAAGGAAGCAAGGTCTTAGAGTTATGCAAACATCAATTTTTCAAAAAATAATTACTTTTAGATTTAAAAAAAAAAAAAAAGGAATCCGAAAGCACATAACAAATAGGATTTTTAATCTTCAAATGAAACAAAAATTGAAAATTAAAAATTATTAACCATGATTTCTTTGACTTATTTTTATTAAAATGCAAGAATAATGAGATTTTTTTTAATAACATGCTAATCAGAATGTTGATTTTGAAAACATTGGTGAAAATTGTACATTAGAATCTTATGAAAAAATTAATATTAGTTGAAGAGAATTATAATAGTTGAATCATGTTCAAGATGGGTTTACATGAGATTAATAACAACAATAAGTGCATTATTTGGTAGTACATTTAACTTGCATTACAACGAGTAAAAGTACTATTGAATTAAAACACAACTAAAATGTTGTTGGGTTATACTTCTCAAAATTGATTTTTCTCACCTTATTCATAACTCAAGTTTTGGAAAATTAATAATAAAATGTTTTTAGAAATCACATAAATTGCAATGTGTTTTTTTTTTTAATTTATTAAATAAAAATATTTTCAATAATTAAAAAATTTTCTATTTATGTCATCATATAATTTTTTTTTTTTCTTAAAACTTGTTCTTTGAGAAATGGTTGAATTTAACTTCAAGCTAACACCACCAAATGCCATCTCCTTCCTCCTTCTTATCTAATTTGTTTAATTTTTTTTCCCATTAAAGCCTTATTTGTGAAGTTAACCCTTTCATACTCAAAATACAAATAAAAGAACATTAATTACATGCCTTCTCCTCCTCTTCGTCCTCCTCCTCTTGTCATTCAAAGCCTCATCATCATTTAACCTCAACCATAAAACAAGATTTAGTATTAAAAGAATTAAAAAAGAATTGGACCCACCTAATTTGTTAAACCTTAGGCTTCTTAAATCCTCATCAATTTTTGTACATTGCACTTTTTGTAGGTTAAAAGTGAATCACCCCTAAGATGCTTGCCCTAGTCACCTAAACTTTAGTTTATCATTGGTCAATTAAAAGCAAGCAACTTGTCCCACTTAAACAAAGACTCATAGGCTTTTTTTTTTTTCTTATGTTTTTTCTCTTTTATTTTTACATCTTTATAATTTCATTGTTTTTATCCTTTCAACTTTATTGTCAAATTTTCTACTATCACTTTGCTTTTTTATTGAAGTCATCCTTCTAAGCACTTACTTGATTTAAGCTAAATAAGAGAAAGAACTTACTTATTCTCTAAACAAATTTGTCTAAATAGTGATAAAATAAGAAAAACCAAGTTAGCAAATGCATCTACTTCAATCAATCATTTTGAAACATATTAGAACAAATTCATCCAAATAATGATAAAACAAGAAAAAGTACCTATTTAAATTATTAATAACGATGAACTCACATTTTTTTACAAAGATGATTTCAAGCAAAGACTAAGGCTTATTTAGGGTTTCAAACTAAGGAAACAAGTTGAAAGGAAGTGAGTTAATGAATGAATTAAAAGGGAGCATGATAGAATTTTTTAAGGTTTCAAAATGAGGAAATAACTTGAAAGAAATGAATTGAAGGAACAACTATATTTAAGGCTTCTTGAAAGGATCAAGTTGAGTGGATTATTTTTCATTAAAGATAGGATTTAGGGTTTTAAGCTATAAAGACCATTTGTGGAGAGAATAAAGCCAAACAAATCATTTATCAACAAAGATTGTTTGTCTAAAGGATTTAGGTATCAACACTGAGGATCTTTTGTCAAAGAATAATTTAGGGCTCAAGCTAAGTAGTTTATAATGCAATTTTGGTGTTAAAATAATCATTGCATAAGGCTTCTAAAATTGTTAGGAAATGTTAATAGACTAACCATTGCTAAAACCTTTTGATACCAATGCATTTAAATACATAAAGTGTTCATTTTAAACCAACACCTTAAAACTCCTCTCTCAAAGTAGCATATGTTAAAAATCGCATTCAACCCATTCAAAACTATTGCATTGAATTATATATGACATCAATTCTGATCATTACTTTACAACTTTTGCCTTAAAATAGTGTGGCCTAAAATCTGCAACTCAACTCATCCAAAATTGTTGCATTTAAACATAAATGACATCAATTTTAGACCATCACCTCAAAATTTATGCCTCAAAGTAATGTGAGTTAAAAATCACAATTTAACCAATTTAAAACCATTATGTTTAAATACATATGATGTTAATTTTCACTACCTAAAAGTAATATGGGTTCCAAGCCATTGGCTATAAACATGTATCACATTGGTTTTTAACTATCGCCTAGAAACAATTACATAAAGGTTATAACCACTATCTCATGATGTTCAAGCAATAGGCTTAAACCATCATCAAGAAATTGTTACTTTAAGTACTTTATGGTGTATTTGGATATTTTATTACTAGTGAGATTGACACTACAAGTATTTAATGGGTTTGTGATAACCAAGTCTATTGCTTATGTTAAGAGCAAGTCATATAATTGATAAAATAGACATATTTATCTAACACATGAATTGGTAAAGCAATTGCTAAATAATGAAATAATTATGTGATCTTGTATAGTTAAAGATGAATTAAGTTGATCCTTTGACTAAATTATTAAGAAAAAAATTAATACAAATTACATTTTAAAAAAAATGAGACTAATGTCTATAGAGAATAGTCAAGAGTGATGGAAATTCAATCTATATAATAGGAGATTCTTTAAAGTAGATAACAAGTCACTTATTGACTTTGTATATATTATCAAAATTATAAAGTCCCTTCCTATAGATAATGCAAAAATTTTAATATTTGAAATTGAATCATATTCTTAATAAATTCTATAATTCTTTTGATAATGCACACTTGATATATTTAACAATATAAGGATAAAGTGTGGTCACTTTTATGAGGTCTTAGATAAGATCTCTAGTACTCTCATAATAATAATTTAGGTGTGCGCATGGCCTAATTTGTCCAACTACATTAAACATCATGCATTTTAAAAAATATAAAGTGGAGACAAGTTCACTAATAATTGTAAAAAAAATTATGATTTATAGAAATTTTTATATTTATATACTTTTGAATATCAAAGTTTGTGCTTCTTATTTAAGAAAGGTCTCACTTGCTTTATGTCTTACTCTTTGTTGATGACTCTATGGTTATTAAGAACAATACTAAACTTGTAATTCAATTCAAGGAGGATATGAAGAAATATTTTGTAATGACTAATATTGACAAAATAGATTACTTTCTTGACTTCCAAGTTCATCAATCTCAACATGGGAATTTTGTAAACAAAAGAAATTATGCAAGGCATATACTTCAAAAGTTTCATATGATTAATTGTAAAAACTCAACAACACCTAGCATTCCTAGGTTGCAAAAAGAAAATAACAACCTTAAAGCAAATGAGAATAAGTATATCAGTGTCATAGGCTACATTATGTACTTTATGAGTCTTAGTTTATGCATTCACTTAAGGAGACTTATCTCAAGGCAATTAAAAGATTTCTTAGGTACATCAAAGGTACCTTTGAGCTAGAAATTATGTTTAAAACCAATGATGAATTGAAATTAATGAGATTCACAAATAGTGATTGGATAAGGTCATTTGATACTATGAAAAGCACTTTTGGTTGTATTTTTTCCCTTAGGATCATGTGCCTTTAATTAGAGCTCAAGAAAGCAACTGACTAAAGTTTAGTCCACTACAAAACCTAAATAGTAACATTTGTAGTGAACCAAGCCATATGAATTAGAAAGGTACTAGTTGATTTAAAATTGGAGCAAACAAAAGCAACTTTCATATTTATCAATCATTGCTATTTCAAGAAATCCAATGTTGCATAAAAAGACAAAACACTTTAAAGTCAAGTTGCTTTTTATTAGAGAGACCAAGAAAGTGGAGAAGTTACCAATTTGTTGTAGCTCAAAAGATCAAATGGCAAACATTTTAACTATAAGCTTACATAGACAAGGTTTGAGAAATAAAGAAAAATTTTAGGCATGCAAAATTATGACAACACGGAGGATTAAAGTTCCTAGTGGTGTATTCATTTTGCTGCATTGGATTGCTTCCTGCTGTTAACCAAATTTTGATATGATGGTTATGTGCTTGTTAATTAAGTCAACAATCACTGCATGATTAATCTTTTTGATAATTCTACTTTTCTAATTTGAATTTCAATTTAAATTTGTAAGAGACTGCAAATTTAACAGTTCAATGTTTTGAAATTTTTATTTTGAAACCTTCATGTATATATATGGAAGCAAGTATGCAATGAGAGGCTTTTAAGCCATCTTTCACATTGCTCAAAAGGTCTCTTTCTTTGATCTCCTCCTTCTGTCAACATTGCTGTTAGTATCAACAACTGCTAAACCAATTAAGGAACACAGAAACCTTGAGCTTTAAAACCATCATGGAGACACAAGTGCTGTACTAAACTACAAACCAGCGCCATACATGGCTGAGTTCTCTAGTCGAGGTCCAAGTGTGCTATATCTGACCAGTCTCAAGGTGGTAGGAATAATCTTTTTCCTTTAAGGTGGAGTAGCTGTCTATCATGCTCCTACTGAAAATTTTTCAACCAACAGCCCGACATTACAGCACCTGAAGTAGATATACTGGCAGCATGGAGTGAAGCATCACCCCCAACAAAGCTGTCAGCAGATCAGTGGTCTGTTAAGTATAACATCAATGCAGGAACTTCTAAGGCATGCCCTTATGTATCGGCCACAGCTGCACTTATCAGAGCCATACATCCCAATTAGAGCACCACTGCTATGAAACCTGCTCTCATGACCACAGGTATTACTACACCTGCAGATCCTCATTTGTCATTTTTACAACACACCAACCTGTAATTTGTAAAGCTCTTCACATTGTCAATTGCAGCCTGGATGAACAACAATCTTGGCCATCCAATAACTGACCTGTAAGGTAATATATAAACTCCTTTCCAATTTTGGTCTGGCTGGTTCCAGCCATCAAAGGCAGCAGATCCTGGCCTAGTATATGATGCATACTACACTGATTACATTCTCTACCTCTGCAGCTAAGTAATAAAAAATGCTGACCCAAATTTCATGTCCAAAAGCATCTCCACCAACACACAATCTCAATTATCCATCAATATCAATTCCTAAATTAAATGGCACTTTACTCGTAAAGAGGACTGTCACAAACGTAGGTACTCCAAAAAGTGTATACTTCTTCCATGCCAGACCACCTCTGGGGATCTCCATTAGGACCTCACCAAGTATTCTGCACTTTGATCAAGTTAGACGAAAGAGAGACTTCATGATAACAGTTAGAGCAACAGATCCTGTCAAGGAAAATGAATATTACAAGGATGGGTATGACTTTGCTGGTACACTTGGACAGACAGTTACCATAATGTAACAAGCCCTATCGCAGTATCTTTGGTATAGGTTCTTATGGTTATTTTGTTTTATCACTTCTCCCTTTTCTTCAACACAGAATGCAAATTAAGTCCACAGCAGATTAGGAAAAGGAAGATTGAACATTGAATGATAGCAGGAATTGTGTTTATGTACTTGATAATTGATAGCCTCACGAGCTTTTAACCCCATCCTTTTCTTTTCCTTCTTAATCCTTCAATTTAGTCCAAAGCTAGACACTCTTTTTCCAGAAAAAAAAAATTTTGTCCTCCAGAGCACACTAGCGATGCTAAAAATATAAATAGTGCAAAGGTTTTAGAAGCTTGAAGAATCTCTCCTCAACTAATATGCACATCACAAAGTAATCTCTTTCAAAGCCACTTTAGCAGTTTCCATACGTCAATGCTAGTTTCCAAATGCATGACCTTGCCAGGCGATGTTATAATACAAAGTGTTCACACTGCACAAACATCTTACATAATGCTTGATCAGATAACCACATACTATGCTCATCTAGCCAAATGGATGAAGAAACACTGCACTTGTTTAAATATTATTATGTTCTTGCATTCTATTTGTGTTAGCTAGAAGGTAAGCACCCTTTCCCCATTGTTCGAACAAGAATTCAAGTGGCTGACTTCAAACTAGGAAACTTGGAATCTCACCTTTCAAGACAGTAGACGGTTCTATCAAATCACTTGGCTGCCCATTTAAGTGCTTAAAGTGACAGAATAGTCATAGGCCATGATGTAGGTAGACAAAAGAAAATCAAAATTATGAAATCCTAGAATTTCATTGAGTAATCAAGCTAGAGACTGCTATTTGAAAATTTTGGTGTTGGAAATTTGTGGTCTTATTATAATTATCCAATTAAACACCAGCTTTTCTCATACATATAGGGAAGCTTACAGCACTTTAGAAACAATAATGAAGCAATGGATCAGAAAAGAGGACTCGTACCAAACTTCAAATTTGTGGACCAAAATATGCCTCGTTGAAGACCCAGAAAGTCATTTAGACAATCAGCAGCTGCCTTGCCATACTGCTGAAGTTGATAACTACAACCACGAATTCTCATATGGCAACCCTCAGTGATCTTCCATGTCTAACACCAAACCGACATACAAGCTTCAAATTGCATGCTTATTAATGCTGATAACTGTTAAGTAACACTTTCCAACCAAATTGCATGCCTTAATTGATGATTGATGGTCATGATTCAGAAATCAAGTTTTGATTAGATTGTCCTTGATGCCAGTACAGGCCAATATTATTGACCAAACCATTATCCTTTATTCCATCCATTTCTTTTAACTCTGATTCTTTCACCATTAAAGTGGATATATTTCCATTTGGAAAGGTACTTTTGAAGAACTAAATCCTTCTTCTCATCTTGCCCTAGTTTCCTAAAGGCATGTGCTACTCTCCTGACTGTATCTTCATCTGGCCTCACTCCCAATTCCTCCATGTCAGCAAACACCTAGGCATCTCAAAAACAGAAGTTCAATTTACTGTATAGCAATTGCTGTTATACACTATATAAGCAGAAGCTTCAAAGGAAAAGAAAGTGAAAAAGGTATGAACAGACAGGATAAGTTTTGTTAGTACCTCTATTATCCCACCTTCCATGCCATGATGGTCATACAAAGACATCATCCTTGAAAACAATCGCTTGGAAATGGAGCGTGCATGTGTATGCAAAATCATGTTCCATAATGACTGTGCTTCATCCACCCTATCATCCATATCAAATGCCAGTAGAAGGGTGTCATATGTTCCCATAGTTGTTCCTTGACCTTTGCCCAGCATCCACTTTGCCACCTGAGTGTTGCAGAGGATTACAAACCACAAAATTAAGTAGCATCCAAAACAGCAGTTTTTATCATTTGCACATGTAGGCTAAATCCCAACCTAAAAGTATGTACTCAATAGCATCGACAGGCAGAGTACAAGTAGGATAGAAATAAAGACACAACACAGTAATTATTTGTCCAATTGCAAAATCTGCTCATACAAACTTGTATTTTTACATAGGCACAGAGATAAAAAATGAAAAATCTAAGAGAAAACTATTGGCATATTCTAAAATAGGCAATAACTGTTCAACAACACATCAATGCAACAATTGATGAGACAACTATGGATTGCATTTGATCCAAGAGAAATTACTCCTTATTGTCAACATATAGACAACTAAACATTTTGTACTTGAATTACACGCAGCCATTGTCTCCTCTTCCTCAATATTCTCAAAGCTTTGGCTGCTGCTATTGACGGAAATTCAGTCTCCCAAGCTGTCCACTTATCTAATGCTCCATAAATAGCCTCTTTCTCATTGGGAAGCTCAGAGACCTGCCATGTCATGTCAATCGAGCTAATCAATTTCACATGTATGGTGCCAATCTTGGTATCTCCTGTTTAAAAAACTGGAATTTGTTGTTTAGATAGTGCCGAATCCAATCAAAATGTTATATGGATCTCCTTAGTTTAGACAGACTTCAAACAAGCTACCAGGATATTAAACAATAAGAATGATAAATGAGCCTACACTTCTAATAAGGTTCAGAGCCTTTTGCCCGGATCCAGCTGAATCATTTTTCTTCCACAAGTGATGTTCTTGCTTTCCTGCCTTCTTTGCTTTCTTCCTGCAAGTAATTGTTAACACTCCACAGTGAAGCAGTTGCAGACTAAGTGATACAACAATAGCTGTGGCTGGTCAAAAAAAAGATATGCATAAGCACAGCATTACTTTGAGACCCAGCACAAATCATTCTAAGACAAGACAAGCAAGATATTTAGAACTAAAAAAGTTTAACGAAAAATGCTAAGCTGGACACAACTGAGAAAAAAAAAAAAAAACGGATGGAAAATGGGAAGCGAGGGATATCACCTATTCCCATCAGCTGTTGAATGAGGTATGGGTAGTCTGCCTTGATTTCTGAAACACTTGACATGGACAATACTGCTAACCTGCATATGAGGGAAGCTATCTTTTGAGAGAGACATTCTCAGAGTTGCGAGCCGATAAAATAAATTTAAAGGAATGGAAAATATTGCCATGCACTTACCTTTGTGGTAAGGACGGTAAACCCTTTTCTCCTCTGGAAGAAGGAAATTCTGTGACTTGAAAGAAGTGACAACAATGAGGGAGGGACTTCATTCAACCCCATCTGAATTAAGAAGTGCACATTAGATTAAGAATCAACTATAAGAAACAACAGAATGAAAAATGATTACTGTCTCCTAAGTTACCTGAGATATGCCCTCATGAAAGCAGACCAAACTGCTGCAACCAGAGGCCATTGTACTGATCAGCATCTTCAAGCGACATGAAATCAGAGGGACATGTCAAGGCAGACTGTCTATGTTGACAGAACCTTCATATAAAAAACAAATTAAAAAAAAAAAACTGGGTTCAGGTCAAACTGAGTTACGATCAAATTGGGTTTAGGTCACTTAATTAAAAAAAAAAAAAATTAAAAACGCAACAACAATTTCAATTTTAATACTAAATTATCCCCAAACTTCACTGGTGCTGCCATGCCATCCACCGTTCCAGACCATGCCTTCAGAGTTCAATTTTAATTGAGTTTCAACTGTTAACATTTAAATTGTGTCACACAAACCTTTCGCATTCATATCCAAATAAATAAATAAAATGATATCATCTAGAAAAGCATCACTTTAAGCCAAAAGCAAATATCAATCACACTAGGATGGAGGACATTCATAATTTTTTTTTTTTTTTCTTAATGAGAATGCATCGAGTAAATCACAAAATCACAGTAAACGGATTGGAAAGAAGAAAGCAAGGTAAGTAGCCGCCAACATGAAATCAGTTAGAGATGAGATGACAGATGACTGTGACCTTCCGGCTATCCTTCTTCTTGCCCCCAGCTCTCCCACGCCTCAAAGTTCTTATTCTTATTTACTTATTTATTTGATTCTGGGAAAAGTGCAAAGGAAAAGGAGATACGCAGGCAGAAGATACAAGAAATAAGTTATTGAAGAAGCCTTCGAAGCTCCTTCAATTCATTCATGGGATGGAAAGTGGTTAGTTGGTTAAAGTGAAGTCCACGGATGATTTAAATTAAAGTTTGGCAGATGCTGTTTGCGCTGGCTTATGGTTGTGCGGTTTTGGAGGAGATGGCTCGACGGTGGGGCTCCAGTTACTAATGAGTGGAGAAGATGCAGCGTTTTGTTTTCGGGTTCAATAGTGATGGGCTTCTAGGCCCGTAAATGAAAAGGGCAAGTACGAGGAAAAACAAAAGGGCAAAGAGTAGTGCAACAAGATTCACTTGAAGTAGAGATGGTCGTCTAGTTTGTAATTTGGATTCCGTTTTATTTTTGTTATTTTTTTTAATAAATAAAAATTTATGTTGAAAATAATAAGTTAAGTTATAGGTATATTGATATTAAAATTAAATATAAAAAATTACTTAATTAAATAAAATTTAAATAATAATTTTTGTTATGAGAGAGATTAAAAAAAATTAAATGAATATATTAATATAAAATTTTAATTTTAATTTATATATATATTAATTAATATAGTTATAATATTTTTTTTATTTTTAAAAGTAAAAAATAATAATAAAATAAAAATATAATATAAATATACTATAAAAAAAAGTAAATATAAATATATATATATATATATATATATATATGATAATTTAAATTTAAAAAGTAATTATATTTTTAGAATTATATTTTTAAATTTTATAAAATATATTCCATATTTTAAAGTATGGTAACAAATATATATTTTATTAAATTCGTTACGAGTAAAAATTAATTTTAATTACAAAAATACCTATCACATATAATTTTTAATAGTTAAATTAATTAAATTTTTAATATATAACTAATTTTGATTCTTAAAATTTGGTGTCAAACAACAATTATCCAAACTCTCTACATGGAAATAGATGGTCAAATAGAAGAGAGGGAATGGAGAGATGAATGAACCTGATAGACGACGAAAGTACGAACTGCTCGAGCATGAGAATTAGCACCAACCCATGAACAATAAATTAAGAAAAAAAATCGAAGAAACAAAAAAAAAAAACAGTAAGAAGAAGATTGAATCAATGGGAGTCTTGAGAGAGTGTGAGATTCGTTAAGAGAAGGAGACTAGGGTTGTGCTTTTTATATTGTATTTTTGTTTTCAGTTTATATACGATAAAGTGTTTTTATAATTTTCGTTCAATCTAACTAACGATAGTTAGTGATGACATGTATTTTGTAATTTTAAAATATATGGCATATGAAATGTAATTATTTCTTAAACTCAAGGCATTAAATATAATTTTTCTTGAAAAGTAGAATAGAATGCATGTGTGGAACGTTAAATAAATGAGATCTCTTTTAATAACATCAAGATTTAGTTCCCCGTCTAAACATGTTCCAAAGTGTGGTAATTTAATAGTCTAATTTCCTTATCAAATTTCCTTCTTTTAGATTTCTATAATCAACCAATGACAAACTTTCCTTCTCTCTGTTTATGTCTCTCTTTGCCTACCATGGTATGATGGGTCAAATGAAATATCGAAAATAATTTACACAACAGAGATGGCACTACGAAAGGGCAAAGGCATTGCTACAGTTGAGTTAAAAATTGTTATATAAAATCTAATGTAAGTAATTTTTAGTTCGTATTATAATAAATTTAATATAACAATTTTGTTTATTGGTAACAAAACATATGAAATTATTATTTAACGGTAGTTTAAACCATAATTTTAAATAATTTTTATAATAATTTTTATAATTTTTAAATAATAATTATAAAATATATATATAATTATTTTTTTATATTTAATAATAATATTTAAAAAAATAAGTAATAATTATTAAAAAAAATAGATAATAATTTTTTATTATAATAAATAGTAATTTTTTTAATAAAATACTTAATAATTTTTTGATATAATATATAATAATTTTTTAATAGAATACATATCAATTTTTCAATACAATATGTAATGATTTCTAACATAATAAATAATAATTTCACTGAGAATGTATATCATATAAACATACAAACATTATTACAAATATAATTAAACTAAATAATAGAAGTAATAACTAATATTTAACATATCTCACATAATATCAATATACAATTAAAAGTTCTAAATGGTTGTATATACAAATTGTGAAATCCTTAGTTTTAAAAGGAAGTATCATTCTATAAAAAATAAATAAAATTTTTGATTTAAATTTAAAAACATTTAAAATAAAGTAAAAAAATAAAAATAAGTAAAAAAAATGAATAAATTACATATTAGTAAAAATTAAAATGGGTAAATATCTAATTTTTTATTTTTTTTATGACTTACAAATTTTAATGGTGGCATTAATAAAATAGTTTGAAATTCAATATGAAATCACACTTAGTGGATTTTAAATTCCTACTAGCAAAATATTGTGAGAATTAATTATTTTTCAAAGTAATAATATGATTGTTAAATTCTCATGTTAATTAAGAAAGTAAAAGGAGTATGGATGAACTAAAATAATTAAACCTTGCCACTATACTTTATTGAAATTAGCCTATATTATCTATGGTTCATACATGTGTTTCCTAACTATCTTCTATGTAAAATAAAAAACAACCATACAAAAAAAAAAAAAAAAAAACTTGTTGGAACATTTGCTTAATACCTTAATGTTCTATTCAATATTGTTAATTTCCTCAATTCTACTACAAACTTATACTAGAAATATTTTCATGGCTATTAATCTATTTCAAAGGTTATGTCATATATATGATGGTCATATGATATAATAATACAAAGGTACATTATTTAGAAAGGTAAGTCCACAAGTTTTTGCAATTGCTAACATACAAAACTAAAAACAAGAAAAAAAAAAACAAGAAATACCTAAATGCATGGACTATATATGCCTATTAAGGATAAATGAGTCTTTTGCGATAAATGTGAATCAAAAGCACTAAAAGTATCATATGGGAAAAGAGTTATTACTATATTTAAAGGAGGCATGTTAAAATTAATGTTTAGTTTTGGATTTTATTGTTACAAATTTTGGAACACTGATGATATCTCCAAGCTTCTTTTGCATCAGCTTGTACATTATCCCTAACAAATTACATAAAATCTTTTGGAACATTGATGATATCTCCAACAATTGATTTCTATTTCAAACTAATATGATTCACACCTCTTCCATATAACCTCACATTCCCAAAATGCTTTTCACTCATAACTGTAATGAAGACATCTGCATGACTTTAGCTACTTATTCCTTCCCTTTTGAGTTTAAAGCTCCTCAATCTAATTTTGGATCCAAAGAAATTCAAGTTATAGGTGAAAAAATACAACATAACCTTAAGTCATACACAAAAAAAAAGGAAAAAAAAAAAAGAATCACTTATAATTTACTAAATGTTTGATCTAATAGCTTATATTCTTGATTGACTCTTCTTTTGTAAGTAGCTTTAAATATTTTAAGTCAAGAAGGAGAGACATTATTAGGATCTTTAGTTTTTTGATACAAATGTAAACAATGAACAAATTTAAATAAAATAAATTAAAGGTAAATACTAGTACCACATTGTAAAAATATACCAAATCATGATTAGATATGAACCACAAGATCAATGTAGCACATATAAAATCTAAATATATCAGTGGTATTTTTGCATTTTGCTTACCAATTGCTCTTAAATCCTAACAAAACTTTTTTTTTTTTTGCCTATAATGTGCATTCCTGTTAGCTTTTGTTGATTATTAATGTTGGTTTCTTGCCATTACTTGTAATCATTACTAAGGAATAATAAGAAGTCAAAATATATTAATAAAAACCCAAAGAAAATATTTAACAAATAAAGAAAAATAAGATAAAATTAAACCTTTGATTTTTCAAAATTCAAATATTACAACAACTATATAGATTAATCCAAAGGTAAATGAGATAAATGGTTTCTTAATCTCTTTCCATTAGTCTTGTGCTTTTTATAAGTTTGTCTCTTCAACCTGTAGTTATAAGTCTTCTAATTTGCTTTGATTGTAGTCACTACCCACTTTCTACCTTCATCAAGAACCATATGCTTATCCTACAATTATTTAAAATGTGAAAAAAGTTGATTGCAATTAATACATTTCCATAAAGATAAGAAAGAAATTCTAATATACATTACTTACACAAACTTCTATAAAGCATTCTTTTTCTTAAAACCCAACACATACCAAGTCTTTATATATAATGGCACCAATTTGACATGCCTAACCAATGTCCCAAGAAAATTAATAAACTCATATAAAGTTTGCTCATATGGACCTATCGGTTGATTTTTGGCATTTAGGAAAATATGCTTCTTCTTGTCTTTACGTCTTATATGTACTACTTTCATTATTGTTGGTCCTTTTTTTTTCACTGAAATAATATTAGTGAAGAAATTTAAATGTTCAATTTAAAAATTAAGATTTGGATGAATCGTATAACTAAGAGATACATCTTTTAATTACCTTGTATATCTACCTTTTGTTGTTGTTATTGTCATGATCTTGCCTCTGTGAAAGGTTATGTTCCCATTTAATCAAAAGTTATCCCCTTCAATTATTGATTATTAGAATTTATGTGTACTTGAGGTCACTACCCTGTTACACTAACGAAAGGCATTGTTAGCTATCCACTTCCTTTTGTTGATGTCTTAATTAACATAACCCATTACTTGAAATAGAAAAATTCAATCTCACAATATTTGACCAAGGGGTTTGTGCCTCTTATTATACATGAATCTTTTTTATTAAAATTTGTCATCTTAAAATACTCAAAAAGGAAGTTGTCACTTTTCTAGCAATAAATGAAGTCTTCTTTCTCCAAAAGAATTATTTCTTTATAGCTAATGGTTGTTAAAAGATCATGAAGAATTAAAAATTATATAAATAGTAAAGTAATAATAATAATTGTGTTTTTGACATACTACTCACAAACCATGCACATTATATTTCACAAAATCAATGAATGACTTATAGTTCAGTAATGCAACCATAACAAAAGAAGAACCATCAGACACTAACATTTGAAATGAATGGAGCATGTCTTAAAGAACATCTCATATATGAAAAGACAAATATGTATTTTAAGTCCTATTTAAGCTTATTCATATAAAAATAGACAACAAATTAGAAAATAGAATTCAATCATATGTTAGATGAAATGTTGCAAGAATATTAACATAATCTCAAAGTGAAAACTCTCAATTAACATATTAAACATTAGAACAAGAAAAAGAAATAAAAAAATTTATTAACCTATTTTGTCTAATTATTTGCATCCATTTACTTTCAAAGTGTTTTATCATCATCTGCATTATCATTTAATTTCTCTAAATCTTTTTCAAAAGATAGATTATTCATTTGTAGGTCAATTATGGTACTAGACATGCCTTCTCTTATCAAACTAGATTACTCAACACTATTAATACCTTCCATATTTGAACTTGCTACATTTGGCTCCCCCCCAAAATATATCTTATACTCTTAAATTTTCTTTTTTTATCCAACCTAATTAACTCTTTAGGAATCCTATGCATTGCATAAAAAATGTCTTTCTCAAATGGATCCTCCATATTGAAAACTTACTGAACTTGAGATGCTAATATAAAAAGATCACTATGATAACACAATTTGTTAGAGTTAATCCATGCAAGTCCATAGTCACTATTTTTCAACTCAAACCAATCGCAATTAAACAAAACAACATCAAATTGACTTTAATAGTCCAAGTTAATAATTTCTACAATTTCTTTATAATAAGTCACTTCTTTTTTCACTGAATTTTGATCTTTCAAACTAGCAAAGCTATTTATTAATATTATTAGTGTAATACCACTATTTTGTGTCTTACATCTTGCATCTTATTCCCTTACATGGAATCTCTATCCATTAATAATACAATCACTATAACTTTGTGATGGAAGCCATATTGTATTAGCTCAAATTAATAAAGAAGTTGATACTTTGTAAAATCTTGGAGGACTAATGACAAGGGCAAGGTTAAAGAAAATAAAGGAAGCTCTCAACAACTTGTTATGCAACATTTACTATCAAGAAGTTGCTAGGTACGAGTTAAGAATGATGGAGGCTTCACCAGGGCTTGCAAACATATATGGAGGAATTTGAGAACCATGACCTTAGAAAGGAAGTTGGATTTGGGAGCGCATGTTTAGACATTTAAATGGATTATTTTCATAGGTTATATTATTATGTAACGGGTTAAACAAATTTCTTTAATAAGTCCACCCTATTAGCTAGGGTTTTGGGGGTTAGCATACAAAAAGGGTAGAAAGGGTGGCTAGAGGGGTAAAACCCATTTTCATGAATGTATGAGCTATTTTCTCTGGTTCTTTAAGAACTAATTTTGAACTTTCATATTTGAGTGTGTTGGTTCAATTAACTTGTCTTCTTTAACATTGTTATTGTTAGGAGTGGCGTCTGAATCTTATAATTTTGATTCTTGGCTGTTTATAATCATCGGGTCAGAATACCAAATATCTTAACTTTTGTTAGAACGATCCTATACCAACATTGGTGTTGGGTTTTGTTTACATATAATTGGAGTTCATATGATTTGATATCAGAGCCTTGACTCTAACTCAGGTTAGTTATACTTTTTATTATCATCTATTTCATGTATTCTTCATTGTTAGTTGAATAACCAAAACAAAAAAAAAAAAAACAACAAAATCATATATTTCTTGGGTTTCTTTTATGATATTTGTTTTTTCTACAGAAATACCCATTAGTTAACCAAAAATAAAAAAATAAAAATTGTATATTTCTTAGGTTGCCTTTCTGCTATTCGTTCCTTCTATAAAAATACCCATTAGTTAACAAAAAAAAAAAAAAAAATTGGCTTCATTGCTCAATTGGTCATTTACTCAATTATATTCAATAATTGATTTTTATTCGATTACACTACTCATATCATTGAATTCCTTATCATTCTATTTGCTTTATTGCCCATCTTTTTGATCATGTCACTTCTCTGAAGAGGTAGGTCTAGGATTGATATATTCAAGTTTTATTTGTTCTGAAATTAGTTTGTTTGGAACTATTGAAAAAGCTCTTAGAGTCTTACAATTCATTGTGTGAAACATGAGAGTTAAGGACTACTATAGTTGAGTGGAAAGCAAACATGCAGGGGAGTGAGTTTTGTGAGTTATATTCTTTATTTACTAACAATCTTGCATATCTAATGTCTAATGCTAAAGAAGGCAGTTTCCCACATGAAGAGGAGGAAGTAATTGTTCCAGATTTCAAATTGTTTATGAAATCTTTAAAGTAGAAGTTTGATAGGATTGACCAAATGTTTTGGAAAGTTCGAGACAAGATGGATAAAATAGAAGGGGAATCGAGTGTCAATCCTAAAAGACCAGTTGGGAGGGTCATAAAGGAGCAATTTGAACATGACTTTGGTGAAGATAGTGATGATTATTATGATGACGGTGATAATGCTAATAGAAACTTCAGAGGTGGATTTAGAGGAGGATGTGGTAATAGGAATGATATAGGAGTAAGAGGCAATGGAAATATTTATGATAGGTACAATATAGATTGGAATAATATAAATAGAGTGGAGGAAGGAGTAAACAAAAATCTTAGTAGTATTAAAATGAAAATACCTTCTTCTAAAGGCAAACTGACCTTAATATCTATTTGGATTAAGAACGAAGGGTAGAATTAAAATATGACTACCACAACTTCTTTAAGGAGAAGAAAATGAAGTTAGTTATGGTAGAGTTCACTGATTATATTGTAGTATGGTGGGACCAACAAGTTACCACTATGAGAAGAAATTTTAGGAGAACCGTAGAAACTTAGAATGAGTTGAAAACTGTGATGAGAAAGAGATTTATTCCCAACTCTTATTATAGGGATTTGTATAACAAATTGCAGAGCCTTACGCAAGGTTCCAAGAGTGTGGAAGAGTACTATAAGGAGATGGAAATTACTATGGTTAGGGCAAATGTAATGGAGGATAAGGAGGCAACCATGACTAGGTTCCTCTAAGGGTTTAATAGAAGCATAGCTGATGTGGTAAAACTGCAACACTATGTAGAGCTTGAAAACATGGTACACATTGCCATGAAAGTTGAGAGGCAATTAAAGGGAAGAAGCACTTTTAAAAATAATCAGAACTTAGGTTCATCTTTTTGGAAGTTGAATTAAGGAGATGAAAATTGCTATGATTAGGGCAAATGTAATGGAGGATAGGGAGGCAACCATGACTAGGTTCCTCCAAGGGTTTAATAGAAGTATAACTGATGTGATAGAATTGCAATACTATGTAGAGCTTGAAGACATGGTACACATTGCCATGAAAGTTGAGAGGTAATTTAAGGGAAGGAGCACTTTTAAAAATAATCAGAATTTAGGTTCATCTTTTTAGAAGTCGAATTGGGGGAAAAAGGAAGAGAAGAAACCAATTCACATATACCCAAGACTAGTGGGGGCAGCCTGGAAAAGGGCAAATTTGAAGAAAAACTTAAGGGCACCCAAGGAAAAACTAGAGATATTAAATGCTTTAGATGTCTGGGTAGGGGTCATGTGGTTTCATAATGTCTTAACAAGAGAACCATGTACCTTAAGAAGAATGGTGACTATGTATCTAGCAGTGATGCTAGTGATGAAGACCGAATGCTGCCACTAGAGAATGCTAGTGATGTTGACAAAGGGATAGAGTATCCCACTTATACTAACGAAAGGCATTGTTAGCTATCCACTTCCTTTGTTGATGTCTTAATTAACATGACTCATTACTTGAAATAGAAAAATTCAATCTCACAATATTTGACCAAGGGATTTGTGCCTCTTATTATGCATGAATCTTTTTTATTAAAATTTGTCATCTTAAAATACTTAAAAAAGAAGTTGCCACTTCTCTAGCAATAGATGAAGTCTTCTTTCTCCCAAAGAATTGTTTCTTTATAGCTAATAGTTATTAAAAGATCATGAGGAATTAAAAATTATATAAATAGTAAAGTAATAATAATAATTGTGTTTTTGACATACTACTCACAAATCATGCACATTATATTTCACAAAATCAATGAATGACTTATAGTTCAGTAATGCAAAGATAACAAAAGAAGAACCATTAGATACTAACATTTGAAATGAATGGAACATGTCTCAAAGAACATCACATATATGAAAGGACAAATATGCATTTTAAATCCTATTTAAACTTATTCATATAAAAATAGACAACAAATTAGAAAATAGAATTCAATCATATGTTAGATGAAATGTTGCAAGAATATTATCATAACCTCAAAGTGAAAACTCTCAATTAACATATTAAAGATTAGAACAAGAAAAAGAAATAAAAAAATTTATTAACCTATTTTGTCTAATTATTTGCATCCATTCACTTTCAAAGTGTTTTATCATCATCTGCATTATCATTTAATTTCTCTAAATCTCTTTCAAAAGATAGATTATTCATTTGTAGCTCAATTATGGTACTAGGCATGCCTTCTCTTATCAAACTAAATTACTCAACACTATTAATGCCTCTCATATTTGAACTTACTATATTTGGCTCCCCCCCAAAATATATTTCATACTCTTAAATTTTCTTTTTTTATCCAACTTAATTAACTCTTTAGGAATCCTATGCATTACATAATAAATGTCTTTCTCAATTGGATCCTTCATATTAGAAACTTAGTGAACTTGAGATACTAATATAAAAAGATCACTATGATAACACAATTTGTTAGAGTTAACCCATGCAAGTCCATAGTTACTATTTTTTAACTCAAACCAATCACAATTAAATAAAACAACATCAAATTGATTTCAATAGTCCAAGTTAATAATTTCTACAATTTCCTTATAATAAGTCACTTCTTTCTTCACTAAATTTTGGTCTTTCAAACTAGTAAAACTATTTATTAATATTATTAGTGTAATACCACTATTTTGTGTCTTACACCTTACATCTTATTCCCTTACATGAAATCTGTATCCATTAATAATATAATCAATATAACTTTGTGATGGAAGCCATATTGTACCAACTCAAATCAACAAGGGAGTTAATGTTTTGTAAAACCTTGGAGGACTAATGACAAAGGCAAGGTTAAAGAAAATAAAGGAAGCTCTCAATAACTTGTTGTGCAACATTTACTATCAAGAAGTTGCTAGGTACGAGTTAAGAATGATGGAGGCTTCACTAGGGCTTGCAAATGTGTCATCTATGGAGGAATTTGAGAACTATGGCCTTGGAAAGAAAGTTGAATTTGGGAGCGCATGTTTAGGCATTTAAATGGATTATTTTCATGGGTTATATTATTATATAGTGAGTTGAACAAATTTCCTTAATAAGCCCACCTTATTAGCTAGGGTTTTGGGGGTTAGCATATAAAAAGGGCAGAAAGGGTGGCTGGAGGGACGGAACCCATTTTCATGAATGTATGAGCTATTTTCTCTAGTTTTTTAAAAATTAATTTTGAACTTCATACTTGAGTGTGTTGGTTCAATTAACTTATCTTCTTCAACGTTGTTGTTGTTAGGAGTGGCGTCTGAATCTTATAGTTCTGGTTCTTGGTTGTTTATAATCATTGGGTCAGAACTCCAAATCCCTTAACCTTTGTTAGAATGATCCTATATCAACATTGGTGTTGGTTCCTGTTTACATATAATCGGAGTTCATATTATTTGATATCAGAGCCTTGACTGTAACTCAAGTTAGTTATACTTTTTGTTATCATCTATTTCATGTATTCTTCATTGTTAGTTGAATAACCAAAACAAAAGAAAAATAACAAAATCATGTCTTTCTTGGGTTTCTTTTCTGATATTTGTTTCTTCTACAAAAATACCCATTAGTTAACCAAAAATAAAAAAATAAAAATCATATATTTCTTGGGTTGCCTTTCTGCTATTCGTTCCTTCTATAGAAATACCCATTAGTTAACCAAAAAAAAAATTGGCTTCATTACTCAATTGGTCATTTACTCAATTATATTTGATAATTGATTGTTGTCCGATTGCACTACTCATATCATTGAATTTCTTGTCATTCTGTTTGCTTTATTACTCATCTTCTTGATCATGTCACTTCTCTGAAGAGGTAGGTCTAGGATTGATATATTCAAGTTTTGTTTGTTCTGAATTTAGTTTGCTTGGAACTATTGAAAAAGCTCTTAGAGTCTTACAATTCATTATGTGAAATACGAGAGTTAAAGACTACTATAATTAAGTGGAAAGCAAACACGCAAGGAAGTGAGTTTTGTGAATTATATTTTTTATTTACTAACAATCTTGCATATCTAATGTCCAATACTAAAGAAGGTAGTTTCCCACATGAAAAGGAGGAAGTAATTGTTCCAGATTTCAAATTGTTTATGAAATCCTTAGAGTAGAATTTTGATTGGATTGACCAAATATTTTGGGAAGTTTGAGACAGGATGGATAAAATAGAAGGGGAATCGAGTGTCAATCCTAAGAGACCAGCTGGGAGGGTCATGAAGGAGTAATTTGAACATGATTTTGGTGAAAATGGTGATGATTATTATGATGACGGTGATAATGCTAGTAGAAACTTCAAAGGTGGATTTAAAGGAGGATGTGGTAATAGGAATGGTAGAGGAGTAAGTGGCAATGGAAATATTTATGATAGGTACAATGAAGATTAAGGTAATATAAATAGAGTAGAGGAAGGAGTAAACAAAAATTTTAGTAGTATTAAAATGAAAATACCTTCTTCCAAAGGCAAACTGACCTTAATATCTATTTGGATTAAGAACGAAGGATAGAATTAAAATATGAGTGCCACAACTTCTTTGAGGAGAAGAAAATGAAGTTAGTTATGGCAGAGTTCACTGATTATATTGTAGTATGGTGGGACCAACAAGTTACCACTATGAGAAGAAATTTTAGGAGAACCATAGAAACTTAGAATGAGTTGAAAACTGTGATGAGAAAGAGATTTATTCCCAACTCTTATTATAGGGATTTGTATAACAAATTGCAGAGCTTTACGCAAGGTTCCAAGAGTGTGGAAGAGTACTATAAGGAGATGGAAATTACTATGGTTAGGGCAAATGTAATGGAGGATAGGGAGGCAACCATGACTAGGTTCCTCTAAGGGTTTAATAGAAGCATAGCTGATGTGGTAAAACTGCAACACTATGTAGAGCTTGAAAACATGGTACACATTGCCATGAAAGTTGAGAGGCAACTAAAGGGAAGAAGCACTTCTAAAAATAATCAGAACTTAGGTTCATCTTTTTGGAAGTTGAATTAAGGGAAAAAGGAAGAGAAGATGACTTATAAGCTTAAAACCAATTCACATAGACCCAAGACTAGTGAGGGTAGCCTGGAAACGGGCAAATTTGAAGAAAAACTTAAGGGTACCTAAGGAAAAACTAGAGATATTAAATACTTTAAATGTCTGGGTATGGGTCATGTGGTTTCACAATATTTTAACAAAAGAACCATGTACCTTAAGGAGAATAGTGACTATGTGTTTGGCAGTGATGCTAGTGATGGAGACCAAATGTTGCCACTAGAGGATGCTAGTGATGTTGATGAAGGGATAAAGTATTCAGAGCATGGTGAAAGGCTTTTAGTAGCAAGGAGAGCCCTTAGTGTGCAAGTTAAGGAGGAGGATGATGTTGAGATGCAGCGGGAAAATATTTTCCATACTCAATATTTGGTTCAAGATAGACTTTATTGCTTGATCATCGATGGAGATAGTTGCACTAATGTAGCAAGTATAGAGTTGGTGGAAAAATTGAACTTACCTACAACCAAACATCTTATGCCTATAATTTGCAATGGTTGAATGATAGTGGAGTGGTGAAAGTGACTAATTAAGTTATGGTTCTATTTTTCATTCGTAGATATAAGGATGAGTTGTTTTGTGATGTTGTACCTTTGCAGGCCAGGCATTTGTTATTGGGTCGTCCTTGACAATTTGATAGAAAAGTTTTGCATAATGGTTACAAGAACTGCTATGCTTTCATCATGGATGAAAAAACATTTACACTTATTCCATTTACTCCAAAATAGGTGTATGAAGACCAAGTGAGACTTTATGAAAGTGAGCAAAAGAGGAAGAGTGAAAAGAAAAAGAGAGTCGAGAGAAAAGAAAGTGAAGGAGAGAAAAATAAGGTAAATGCATTTGAGAGTATTAAATACAAGAGTGGTTAAGTTCACAAGAGTAAAGATGAATGAAAACAAATGAGTGTGTTTGCAAGAGGAGCAGATGTTAGGGTTGCCTTCCAAATTAGGCAACAAATGATCTTGATCCTTTACAAGGATTCTTATTTCTTTAATACTAACTTTGATTCATCTTTGCCTAGTGCTATTTCATCTTTATTGTAAGATTATAATGATGTATTCCCTAAGGAGATCCCAGATGGTTTACCACCAAGGAGAGGGATTAAACATCACATTAATCTTATTCCTGGAACTCCCATTCCCAATAAGCCAACATATAGAAGTAATCTTAATGAGACAAAGGAGTTTCAGAGGCAAGTTGATGAGGAAGGGACATGTAAGGGAGAGCATGAGTCCATGTGCAGTGCCAGTGTTACTTGTGCCAAAGAAAGATGGATCTTGGAGGATGTGTGTCAATTGTAGAGCTATCAATAAAATAATAGTTAAGTATCAACATCTTACACCCATGTTTAATGATATGCTAGATGAATTACATGGTACTTGTTACTTCTCTAAAATTGACTTTAAGAGTGGGTATCATCAAATTACGATGAGGGAAGGAGATGAATGGAAAACTACATTCAAGACCAAGCATGGTTTGTATGAATGGTTAGTTATACCCTTCGGTTTGACTAATGCACCTAGTACTTTTATAAGATTAATAAATAATGTTTTGAGACCTTTCTTAGGAAAGTTTGTTGTAACTTATTTTGATGACATATTATACAATAGGAATTTAGAAGAGTATGTTGAACATTTGCATTATGTGCTTGATGTTTTGAGAAAAGAGAAATTGTATGTCAATTTGAAGAAATGTGATTTTTGCAAGGATCATGTCATTTTCTTGGGTTATGTTGTGTCTGCTCATGGCATAGAGGTTGATAAAGAGAAAATTAAGGCAATTCAAGAATGGCCTACACCTAAGAGTATGAGTAATGTGAGGAGTTTCCATGGTTTGACTAACTTTTATAGGAGATTCAATAAGGATTTTAGTACCATAGCTGCACCATTGATTGAGGTGATTAAAAAAAGTGTGGGTTTCGAGTGGAGTAAAGAACAACAAGATGTCTTTGATTTGCTTAAATCTAAGTTGTGTAATACAGCACTTCTTACTTTGCCTGATTTTTTTAAAATCTTTGATTGAATGTGATGCATCGGGTATTGGGATTGGGGGAGTTCTCATGCAAGAGAAATGACCTATTGCATTCTTTAGTGAGAAGTTGAATGGGCTAACATTGAATTATCCAACTTACGATAAAGAAATGTATGCACTTGTTAGGACTTTAAAAACATGGCGACATTACCTTTGACCCAAGGAGTTTGTAATTTATACTGATCAGGAGTTTTTAAAATATTTAAAATGGTAAGGTAAGTTGAATAGGAGACATGAAAAATGGGTTAAGTTTATTGAAATTTTTCCTTATGTAATTAATACAAATCAGGTAAGGAAAATATTATTGCTGACGCATTGTCATGTAGGTACACATTGATTAGCACTTTGAGCATTAAGTTGCTGGGGTTTGAGCACATTATTGATTTGTGTGCTAATGATACTGACTTTAGTAACGTATATGTTACATGTGAGAAAGTTGCCTTTGGTAAGTTATATAGATATAAAGGGTATTTATTTAAAGTAAATAAGTTTTGTATTCCTCAAGGATCTATGAGAGCATTACTTGTGAGAGAAGCCCATGGGGGTAGTTTAATGAGACACTTTGGCATTTAAAATACTTTTAATGTTTTAAATGAATATTTCTTTTGACCACATATGAAAAGGGATGTTGAAAGAGTTTGTGTCAAGTGTATTACCTGTAAACAAGCTAAATTTAGGGTTTTGTCCCATGGTAAGTATGCACCCTTAGAAATTCCTTATAAATCTTAGACCAACATTTCTATGGATTTTATTGTTAGGTTACCTAGATCCAAGAAGGGTCGAGATTGCCTTATATATCTACCTTTTGTTGTTGATATTGTCATGATCTTGCCTCTGTGAAAGGTTATGTTCCCATTTAATCAAAAGTTATCCCCTTCAATTATTGATTATTAGAATTTGTGCGTACTTAAGGTCACTACCCTCTTACACTAACAAAAGGCATTGTTAGCTATCCATTTCCTTTTATTGATGTCTTAATTAACATGACCCATTACTTGAAATAGAAAAATTCAATCTCACAATATTTGACCAAGGGGTTTGTGCCTCTTATTATGTATGAATCTTTTTTATTAAAATTTGTCATCTTAAAATACTCAAAATGGAAGTTGCCACTTTTCTAGCAATAGATGAAGTCTTCTTTCTCCAAAAGAATTGTTTCTTTATAACTAATGGTTGTTAAAAGATCATGAGGAATTAAAAATTATATAAATAGTAAAGTAATAATAATAATTGTGTTTTGACATACTACTCACAAACCATGCACATTATATTTCACAAAATCAATGAATGACTTATAGTTCAGTAATGCAACCATAACAAAAGAAGAACCATTGACACTAACATTTGAAATGAATGGAGCATGTCTAAAAGAACATCACATATATGAAAGGACAAATATGCATTTTAAGTCCTATTTAAGCTTATTCATATAAAAATAGACAACAAATTAGAAAATAGAATTCAATCATATGTTAGATGAAATGTTGCAAGAATATTAACATAATCTCAAAGTGAAAACTCTCAATTAACATATTAAACATTAGAACAAGAAAAAGAAATAAAAAAATTTATTAACCTATTTTGTCTAATTATTTGCATCCATTCACTTTCAAAGTGTTTTATCATCATCTGCATTATCATTTAATTTCTCTAAATCTCTTTCAAAAGATAGATTATTCATTTGTAGGTCAATTATGGTACTAGACATGCCTTCTCTTATCAAATTAGATTACTCAACACTATTAATGCCTCCCACATTTGAACTTGCTACATTTGGCTCCCCCCCAAAATATATCTTATACTCTTAAATTTTCTTTTTTTATGCAACCTAATTAACTCTTTAGGAATCCTATGCATTACATAATAAATGTCTTTCTCAAATGGATCCTCCATATTGAAAACTTAGTGAACTTGAGATGCTAATATAAAAAGATCACTATGATAATACAATTTGTTAGAGTTAACCCATGCAAGTCCATAGTCACTGTTTTTCAACTCAAACCAATCGCAATTAAACAAAACAACATCAAATTGACTTTAATAGTCCAAGTTAATAATTTTTACAATTTCTTTATAATAAGTCACTTCTTTCTTCACTGAATTTTGATCTTTCAAACTAGCAAAGCTATTTATTAATATTATTAGTGTAATACCACTATTTTGTGTCTTACACCTTACATCTTATTCCCTTACATGGAATCTCTATCCATTAATAATACAATCACTATAACTTTGTGATGGAAGCCATATTGTACTAGTTCAAATCAATAAGGGAGTTGATACTTTGTAAAACCTTGGACGACCAATGACAAGGGCAAGGTTAAAGAAAATAAAAGAAGCTCTCAACAACTTGTTATGCAACATTTACTATCAAGAAGTTGCTAGGTACGAGTTAAGAATGATGGAGGCTTCACCAGGGCTTGCAAACATATATGGAGGAATTTGAGAACCATGGCCTTGGAAAGGAAGTTGGATTTGGGAGTGCATGTTTGGACATTTAAATGGATTATTTTCATGGGTTATATTGTTATGTAACGGGTTGAACAAATTTCCTTAATAAGTCCACCCTATTAGCTAGGGTTTTGGGGGTTAGCATATAAAAAGGGCAGAAAGGGTGGCTAGAGGGGCAGAACCCATTTTCGTGAATGTATGAGCTATTTTCTCTGGTTCTTTAAGAACTAATTTTGAACTTTCATATTTGAGTGTGTTGGTTCAATTGACTTGTCTTCTTTAACATTGTTGTTGTTAGGAGTGGCGTCTGAATTTTATAGTTCTGATTTTTGGTTGTTTATAATCATTGGGTCAGAACACCAAATATCTTAACCTTTATTAGAACGATCCTATACCAACATTGGTGTTGGGTTTTGTTTACATATAATTGGAGTTCATATCATTTGATATCAGAGTTTTGACTCTAACTCAGGTTAGTTATACTTTTTATTATCATCTATATCATGTATTCTTCATTGTTAGTTGAATAACCAAAAATAAAAAAAAATAATAACAAAATCATATATTTCTTGGGTTTCTTTTATGATATTTGTTTTTTCTATAAAAATACCCATTAGTTAACCAAAAATAAAAAAATAAAATTGTAAATTTCTTAGGTTGCCTTTTTGCTATTCGTTCCTTCTATAGAAATACCCATTAGTTAACCAAAAAAAAAAAAAATTGGCTTCATTGCTTAATTGGTCATTTACTCAATTATATTCGATAATTGATTTTTATCCGATTACACTATTCATATCATTGAATTCCTTATCATTCTGTTTGCTTTATTGCCCATCTTCTTGATCGTGTCACTTCTCTGAAGTGGTAGGTCTAGGATTGATATATTCAAGTTTTATTTGTTCTGAATTTAGTTTGCTTGGAACTATTGAAAAAGCTCTTAGAGTCTTACAATTCATTGTGTGAAACATGAGAGTTAAGGACTACTATAGTTGAGTGGAAAGCAAACATGCAGGGGAGTGAGTTTTGTGAGTTATATTCTTTATTTACTAACAATCTTACATATCTAATGTCTAATGCTAAAGAAGGCAATTTCCGACATGAAGAGGAGGAAGTAATTGTTCCAGATTTCAAATTATTTATGAAATCCTTAAAGTAGAAGTTTGATACGATTGACCAAATGTTTTGGGAAGTTCGAGACAAGATGGATAAAATAAAAGGGGAATCAAGTGTCAATCCTAAGAGACCAGTTGAGAGGGTCATGAAGGAGCAATTTGAACATGACTTTGGTGAAGATAGTGATGATTATTATGATGATGGTAATAATGCTAATAGAAACTTCAGAGGTGGATTTAGAGGAGGATGTGGTAATAGGAATGGTAGAGGAGTAAAAGGTAATGGAAATATTTATGATAGGTACAATGGAGATTGGGATAATATAAATAGAGTGGAGGAAGGAGTAAACAAAAATCTTAATAGTATTAAAATGAAAATACCTTCTTCCAAGGGCAAATTGACCCTAATATCTATTTGGATTAAGAACAAAGGGTATAATTAATATATAAGTGTCATAACTTCTTTGACGAGAAGAAAATGAAGCTAGTTGTGGCAGAGTTCACTGATTATATTATAGTATGGTGGGACCAGCAAGTTACCACTAGGAGAAGAAATTTTAAGAGAACCGTAGAAACTTAGAATGAGTTGAGGACTGTGATGAGAAAGAGATTTGTTCCCAGCTCTTATTATAGGGATTTGTATAACAAGTTGCAGAGCTTTACGCAAGGTTCCAAGAGTGTGGAAGAGTACCATAAGGGGATGAAAATTGCTATGATTAGGGCAAATGTAATGGAGGATAGGGAGGCAACCATGACTAGGTTCCTCCAAGGGTTTAATAGGAGCATAACTGATGTGGTAGAATTGCAATACTATGTAGAGCTTGAAGACATGGTACACATTGCCATAAAAGTTAAGAGGCAACTTAAGGAAAGGAGCACTTTTAAAAATAATTAGAACTTAGGTTCATCTTTTTAAAAGTCGAATTGGGGGAAAAAGGAAGAGAAGATGACTTTTAGGCTTAAAACCAATTCACATAGACCCAAGACTAGTGGGGGCAGCCTGGAAAAGGGTAAATTTAAAGAAAAACTTAAGGGCACCCAAGGAAAAACTAGATATATTAAATGCTTTATATGTCTGGGTAGGGGTCATGTGGTTTCATAATGTCTTAACAAGAGAACCATGTACTTTAAGGAGAATGGTGACTATGTGTCTAGCAGTAATGCTAGTGATGAAGACCGAATGCTGCCACTAGAAGATGCTAGTGATGTTGATAAAACGATAGAGTATCCCACTTACACTAACGAAAGGCATTGTTAGCTATCTATTTCCTTTTGTTGATGTCTTAATTAACATGACTCATTACTTGAAATAGAAAAATTCAATCTCATAATATTTGACCAAGGGGTTTGTGCCTCTTATTATGCATGAACCTTTTTTATTAAAATTTGTCATCTTAAAATACTCAAAAAAGAAGTTGCCACTTCTCTAGCAATAGATGAAGTCTTCTTTCTCCCAAAGAATTGTTTCTTTATAGCTAATGGTTGTTAAAAGATCATGAGGAATTAAAAATTATATAAATAGTAAAATAATAATAATAATTGTGTTTTTGACATACTACTCACAAACCATGCACATTATATTTCACAAAATCAATGAATGACTTATAGTTCAGTAATGCAAAGATAACAAAAGAAGAACCATTAGATACTAACATTTGAAATGAATGGAGCATGTCTCAAAGAACATCACATATATGAAAGGACTAATATGCATTTTAAGTCCTATTTAAACTTATTCATATAAAAATAGACAACAAATTAGAAAATAAAATTCAATCATATGTTAGATGAAATGTTGCAAGAATATTATCATAACCTTAAAGTGAAAACTCTCAATTAACATATTAAAGATTAGAACAAGAAAAAGAAATAAAAAAATTTATTAACTTATTTTGTCTAATTATTTGCATCCATTCACTTTCAAAGTATTTTATCATCATCTGCATTATCATTTAATTTCTCTAAATCTCTTTCAAAAGATAGATTATTCATTTGTAGGTCAATTATGGTACTAGGCATGCCTTCTCTTATCAAACAAGATTACTCAACACTATTAATGCCTTCCATATTTGAACTTACTACATTTGGCTCCCCCCCAAAATATATCTCATACTCTTAAATTTTCTTTTTTTATCCAACCTAATTAACTCTTTAGGAATCCTATATATTACATAATAAATGTCTTTCTCAATTGGATCCTTAATATTAAAAACTTAGTGAACTTGAGATGCTAATATAAAAAGATCACTATGATAACACAATTTGTTAGAGTTAACCCATGCAAGTCCATAGTTACTATTTTTTAACTCAAACCAATCACAATTAAACAAAACAACATCAAATTGATTTCAATAGTCTAAGTTAATAATTTCTACAATTTCTTTATAATAAGTCACTTCTTTCTTCACTAAATTTTGGTCTTTCAAACTAGCAAAGCTATTTATTAATATTATTAGTATAATACCACTATTTTGTGTCTTACACCTTGCATCTTATTCCCTTACATGGAATCTCTATCCATTAATAATATAATCAATATAACTTTGTGATGGAAGCCATATTGTACCAACTCAAATCAACAAGGGAGTTAATGCTTTGTAAAACCTTGGAGGACCAATGACAAGGGCAAGGTTAAAGAAAATAAAGGAAGCTCTCAACAACTTATTGTGTAACATTTACTATCAAGAAGTTGCTAGGTACGAGTTAAGAATGATGGAGGCTTCACCAAGGCTTGCAAATGTGTCATCTATGAAGGAATTTGAGAACCATGGCTTTGGAAAGGAAGTTGGATTTAGGAGCGCATGTTTGGGCATTTAAATGGATTATTTTCATAAGTTATATTATTATATAGTGGATTGAACAAATTTCCTTAATAAGCTCACCTTATTAGCTATGGTTTTTGGGGTTAGCATATAAAAAGGACAGAAAGGGTGGCTGGAGGGGCAGAACCCATTTTCTTGAATGTATGAGCTATTTTCTCTGGTTTTTTAAAAACTAATTTTGAACTTTATACTTGAGTGTATTGATTCAATTGACTTATCTTCTTCAATATTGTTGTTGTTAGGAGTGGCGTCTGAATCTTATAGTTCTGGTTCTTGGTTGTTTATAATTATTGGGTCAGAACTCTAAATCCCTTAACCTTTGTTAGAATGATCCTATATCAACATTGGTGTTGGTTCCTGTTTACATATAATTAGAGTTCATATCATTTGATATCAGAGCCTTGGCTATAACTCAGGTTGGTTATACTTTTTGTTATCATCTATTTCATGTATTCTTCATTGTTAATTGAATAACCAAAACAAAAGAAAAATAACAAAATCATGTATTTCTTGGGTTTCTTTTCTGATATTTGTTTCTTCTACAAAAATACCCATTAGTTAACCAAAAATAAAAAAATAAAAATCATATATTTCTTGGGTTGCCTTTCTGCTATTCGTTCCTTCTATAGAAATACCCATTAGTTAACCAAAAAAAAAAAATTAGCTTTATTACTCAATTGGTCATTTACTCAATTATATTCGATAATTGATTGTTGTCCGATTGCACTACTCATATTATTGGATTTCTTATTATTCTGTTTGCTTTATTACTCATCTTCTTGATCGTGTCACTTCTCTGAAGAGGTAGGTCTAGGATTGATATATTCAAGTTTTGTTCGTTCTGAATTTAGTTTGCTTGGAACTATTGAAAAAGCTCTTAGAGTCTTGCAATTCATTATGTGAAACACGAGAGTTAAAGACTACTATAATTAAGTGGAAAGCAAACACGCAAGGAAGTGAGTTTTGTGAATTATATTCTTTATTTACTAACAATCTTGCATATCTAATGTCCAATACTAAAGAAGGTAGTTTCCCACATGAAAAGGAGGAAGTAATTGTTCCAGATTTCAAATTATTTATGAAATCCTTAGAGTAGAATTTTGATAGGATTGACCAAATATTTTGGGAAGTTTGAGACAAGATGGATAAAATAGAAGGGGAATCGAGTGTCAATCCTAAGAGACCAGTTAGGAGGGTCATGAAGGAGTAATTTGAACATGATTTTGGTGAAAATGGTGATGATTATTATGATAACGGTGATAATGCTAGTAGAAACTTCAAAGGTGGATTTAAAGGAGGATGTGGTAATAAGAATGGTAGAGGAGTAAGTGGCAATGGAAATATTTATGATAGGTATAATGAAGATTAGGGTAATATAAATAGAGTGGAGGAAGGAGTAAACAAAAATTTTAATAGTATTAAAATGAAAATACCTTCTTCCAAGGGCAAACTGACCTTAATATCTATTTGGATTAAGAACAAAGGGTAGAATTAAAATATGAGTGCCACAACTTCTTTGAGGAGAAGAAAATGAAGTTAGTTATGGTAGATTTCACTGATTATATTGTAGTATAGTGGGACCAGCAAGTTACCACTAGGAGAAGAAATTTTAGGAGAATCATAGAAATTTAGAATGAGTTAAAGATTATGATGAGAAAGAGATTTATTCCCAGCTCTTATTATAGGGATTTGTATAACAAGTTGCAGAGCCTTACGCAAGGTTCCAAGAGTGTGGAAGAGTACTATAAGGAGATGGAAATTACTATGGTTAGGGTAAATGTAATGGAAGATAGGGAGGCAACCATGACTAGGTTCCTCTAAGGGTTTAATAGAAGCATTGCTGATGTGGTAAAACTGCAACACTATGTAGAGTTTGAAAACATAGTACACATTGCCATGAAAGTTGAGAGGTAACTGAAGGGAAGGAGCACTTCTAGAAATAATCAGAACTTAAGTTCATCTTTTTGGAAGTTGAATTAAGGGAAAAAGGAAGAGAAGATGACTTATAAGCTTAAAATCAATTCACATAGACCCAAGAATAGTGGGGGCAGCCTAGAAAGGGGCAAATTTGAAGAAAAACTTAAGGGTACCTAAGGAAAAATTAGAGATATTAAATGCTTTAGATGTCTGGGTATGGGTCATGTGGTTTCATAATGTTTTAGCAAGAGAACCATGTACCTTAAGGAGAATAGTGATTATGTGTTTAGCAGTTATGCTAGTGATGAAGACCAAATGTTGCCACTAGAGGATGCTAGTGATGTTGATGAAGGGATAGAGTATCCAGAGCATGGTGAAAGGCTTTTAGTAGCAAGGAGAGCCCTTAGTGTGCAAGTTAAGGAGGAGGATGATGTTAAGATGCAGCGGGAAAATATTTTCCATACTCAATGTTTGGTTTAAGATAGACTTTGTTGCTTGATTATCAATGGAGGTAGTTGCACTAATGTAGCAAGTATATAGTTGGTGGAAAAATTGAACTTGCCTACAACTAAATATCCTAGGCCATATAATTTGCAATGGTTGAATGATAATGGAGTGGTGAAAGTGACTAAATAAGTTATGGTTTTATTTTTCATTGGTAGATATAAGGATGAGTTGTTTCGTGATGTTGTACCTATGCAGGCCAGGCATTTGTTATTGGGTCATCCTTGACAATTTGATAGAAAAGTTCTGCATGATGGTTACAAGAACCGCTATACTTTCATCATGGATGGAAAACCATTTACACTTATTCCATTAACTCCAAAACAGGTGTATGAAGACCAAGTGAGACTTTATGAAAGTGAGCAAAAGAGGAGGAGTGAAAAGAAAAAGAGAGTCGAGAGAAAAGAAAGTGAAGGAGAGAAAAATAAGGTAAATGCATTTGAAAGTGTTAAATACAAGAGTGGTCAAGTTCACAAGAGTAAAAATGAATGAAAACAAATGAGTGTGTTTGCAAGAGGAGCAGATGTTAGGGTTGCCTTCCAAGTTAGGCAACAAATGATCTTGATCTTTTATAAGGATTCTTATTTCTTTAATACTAACTTTGATTCATTTTTGCCTAGTGCTATTTCTTTTTTGTTGTAAGATTATAATGATGTATTTCCTAAGGAGATCCCAGATGGTTTACCACCAAGGAGAGGGATTAAACATCACATTGATCTTATTCCTAGAGCTCCCATTCCCAATAAGCCAAAATATAGAAGTAATCTTAATGAGACAAAGGAGTTTCAGAGGTAAGTTGATGAGGAAGGGACATGTAAGGGAAAGCATGAGTCCATGTGCAGTGCCAGTGTTACTTATACCAAAGAAAGATGGATTTTGGAGAATGTGTGTCAATTGTAGAGCTATCAATAAAATGATAGTTAAGTATCAACGTCTTACACCCAGGCTTAATGATATGCTAGATGAATTACATGGTACTTGTTACTTCTATAAAATTGACCTTAAGAGTGGGTATCATCAAATTACGATGAGGGAAGGAGATGAATGGAAAACTACATTCAAGACCAAGCATGGTTTGTATGAACGGTTAGTTATACCCTTCGGTTTGACTAATGCACCTAGTACTTTTATAAGATTAATGAATAATGTTTTGAGACCTTTTTTAGGAAAATTTGTTGTGACTTATTTTGATGATATATTAGTATATAACAGGAATTTAGAAAAGCATGTTGAACATTTGCATTATGTGCTTGATGTTTTGAGGAAAGAGAAATTGTATGTCAATTTGAAGAAATGTGATTTTTGCAAGGATCATGTCATTTTCTTGGGTTATATTGTGTCTGCTCATGGCATAGAGGTTGATAAAGAGAAAATTAAGGTAATTCAAGAATGGCCTACACCTAAGAGTATGAGTGATGTGAGGAGTTTCCATGGTTTGACTAACTTTTATAGGAGATTTAATAAGGATTTTAGTACCATAGCTGCACCATTGATTGAGGTGATTAAAAAGAGTGTGGGTTTCAAGTGAAGTAAAGAACAACAAGATGTCTTTGATTTGCTTAAATCTAAGTTGTGTAATACACCACTTCTTACTTTGTCTGATTTTTTTAAAACCTTTGATTAAATGTGATGCATCGGGCATTGGGATTGGGGGAGTTCTCATGCAAGAGAAATGACCTATTGCATTCTTTAGTGAGAAGTTGAGTGGGCTAACATTGAATTATCCAACTTACGATAAAGAAATGTATGTACTTGTTAGGACTTTAAAAACATGGCGGCATTACCTTTGGCCCAAGGAGTTTGTAATTTATATTGATTAGAAGTCTTTAAAATACTTAAAAGGGTAAGGTAAGTTGAATAGGAGACATGCAAAATGGGTTGAGTTTATTGAAACTTTTCCTTACATAATTAATACAAATCAGGTAAGGAAAATATTGTTGCTGACGCATTGTCATGTAGGTACACATTGATTAGCACTTTGAGCGTTAAGTTGCTGGGGTTTGAGCATATTATTGATTTGTATGCTAATGATGCTGACTTTAGTAACATATATGTTACATGTGAGAAAGTTGCCTTTGGTAAGTTATATAGATATAAAGAGTATTTGTTTAAAGTAAATAAGTTTTGTATTCCTCAGGGATCTATGAGAGCATTACTTGTGACAGAAGCTCATGGGGGTAGTTTAATGAGACACTTTGGCATTTAAAAGACTTTTTATATTTTAAATGAATATTTCTTTTGACCACATATAAAAAGGGATGTTGAAAGAGTCTGTGTCAAGTGTATTACCTGTAAACAAGCTAAATTTAGGGTTTTGTCCCATGGTAAGTATACACCCTTAGAAATTCCTTATAAATCTTAGACCAACATTTCTATGGATTTTATTGTTAGGTTACCTAGATCCAAGAAGGGTCGAGATTATATTCTTGTTGTAGTTGACAAGTTTTCAAAGATGGCGCATTTCATTGATCGCACCAAAACGGATGATGCCACACACATTACAGACTTATTTTTTAGAGAGATTGTTCACCTACATGGAGTGTCGAAGAGTATTGTATCAAATCGTGATGCAAAATTTTTATGTCATTTTTGGAAGACATTGTGGGGTAAGCTTGGAACAAGGTTGTTGTTTTTTACAACTTGTCATCCACAAACTGATGGATAGACTGAGGTAATAAATCGAACTCTTGGTACATTATTGTCTACTATTATTGGTAAAAACTTTAGAACCTAAGAAAAATATTTGCCTTTTGTAGAGTTTACCTATAATCATATTGTTCATAGTGCTACAGGTTATTCTCCTTTCGAGCTTATTTATGATTTTAATCCATTATCTCCTTTGGATTTAGTACCATTGCCTATAAAGGACAGAGTTAATTTAAATGGGAAAAAGAAGGCTGAAGTGGTTAGGCAATTTCATGAGAAAGCTAGGTTTAATATTAAGAGAGAAAAACCAAACAATATGAAACACAAGCCAACAAAGGTTGTAGGCATATCATTTTTAAATATGGTGATTGGGTTTGGGTACATTTGTGGAAGGATAAATTTCCTATGCAAAGGAAATCAAAGTTGCAACCAAAGGGAGATGGTCCTTTTCAAGTGGTAGCAAGAGTTAATGATAATACATATAAACTTGACTTACCAAGTGAGTATAATGTGAGTGCAACATTTAATGTTTTTGACATTTCTCCTTTTCTCTTTAATGATGTAGGTGTTGATTTAAGAACAAATCATTTTGAGGAGAGCAGGAATGATGGAAGCCATATTGTACCAACTCAAATCAATGAGAAAGTTGATGCTTTGTAAAACCTTGAAGGACCAATGACAAGGGCAAGGTCAAAGAAAATAAATGAAGCTCTCAATAACTTGTTATGCGATATTTACTATCAGGAAGTTGCTAGGTACGAGTTAAGGATGATAAAGGCTTCACCAGGACTTGCAAATGTGTCATTTGTGGAGGAATTTGAGAACCATGGCCTTAGGAAGGAAGTTGGATTTGAGAGCCCATATTTGGGCATTTAAATGGATTATTTTCATCGATTATATTGTTATGTAGTGGGTTGAACGAATTTTCTTAATAAGTTCACCTTATTAGTTAGAGTTTTTGGGGGTTAGCATATAATTATGGTTCTTAGTTATTTATAATCATTGGGTCAAACTCCAAATCCCTTAACCTTTGTTAGAACGATCTTATACCAACATTGGTGTTGGGTTTCGTTTACATATAATCGGAGTTCGTATCACTTTGTCACACTATTAGGACAATAGATAACCACCAAATATAAGGAGCAACCTCCTTAATTGCAACTTGGGCTTGAAACCAAGTAAGAAAATCTTGACAATGATTTTGTGCTTTCGCTCATGTCTTTCTTTGTCATCCACTCATCAGTCGCTTTACTCTTTACAATACAACCAATAATAAGCAATAGAAAGAATAATATTTTAAGGAGATAATATTAAATGATAATTTAAAATTTGGTTTAACTTACTCAATATGTTACTTAACTTATTGATTTTCATAATTAAACAATGCATATTTGTGTGCTTATTCAAAAGAAATGGCATGCAAAGTAATGACCTTACCTTTCCTTTTCCCTTTACCCTTAATTGCATGAACTTTATTTGAAAATAGAGATAATTTACTCTTTTATTATTGTATTAGATTGTTGATTATATCTCATAAAAGGGGTCTTTACCCCATTATGCATATATTTTAAGCAAAACACCAAACACTCTTTAGCCAAATATCCTTTTATGATAAAACCTTTAAGCTAACTTTTATTACATACAAATGATTTCAATTTGCATAAGTGTATGCATAGGGCCACCAAACCTAATTTCATCAATTATGTGTATAAGTAAGGGCACCACTATATCAAAGAAATGTGGAGGAAAAATCATTTTTGATTGACATGATGTTTCACTAATTTTGCCTTGTAAGTGACTTAAGTCTTCTAACTCCATAATTTTACTGCATATTGATTTTAAAAATAGTTCCAATCTTGTTAAGGCCATAGTAACATACTTTGATATCATCTTCTTAAAGCAATTGAAAGAAGGTAATGCATTAATAAGTGTGCATCATGAATCTTATATGCTATAATTTTCTTCTTTTTTTCATTCACATATTTGGAAATGTTAGATACATAACCCTAAGGAAGTTTAACATCATTTATAATAATACAAAACATGGTTTTCTCCTCCAATGTTATTGAATAGCATGCTTTATATAGATAAATGTGTTGACCATCATTAGAAAGAATTGATTGAAGCTCTTTTCTTATCCTTAGTCCTATAAATTAAAACAAGCTTTAAATGATCCTTTGTTTTACCAAGAATGTCAAGGATAGTCCAAAGAATATTGTCATAAATGTTCTTCTTTATATGCATCACATTTAAATTATGATAACATTTGTTAGTCTTTCAATATGAAAAACAAAAAAATATAGACTTTTTCTCTCATGCACTATCGAAGATTGCTTTTTACTTCTTCCTAAATTGATTATCAAAGTTAAAAAATTCTGCTATAATCTCTAACCCTAACAAAGGAATTAGAGCATTTCTTAACTTTACCTTACTACTAAAAGATTTTTTATCTCTTCTCCAAGGGTGTTTAACATCTAAGAACCTAGAATGATCCATATAATATATTTTCCTACTATAATACAAATATTCAAAAGAATTATCATAATTACATGTAGGACATGCTAACTTTCCTTTTGTACTTTACCCTAACAACATAACATATGTTGGAAAATCACTGACAGTCCATAATAAGGCTAAATGGATTTAAAAAGATTACTTATTATATGCATCAAATGTCTTCAAACTATACTTTCACAACTCCTTCAATTCTTCAATTAGTGGTTACAAAAATACATCAATCTCTCTTAGGTGAATTGAGGCTGAAAATAATCATACTTAGCATCATATATTCTAGTTTCATACAAAACTATGGTGCTAAATTGCAATTGATGAGTACAATTGATCATGTCCTATGTGTAATGTTTATTATTTAAAATGGATTAAATCCATCGTTACTCAAACCTAATCTCACATTTTGAATTTCCTTTGCAAAAGATGAATGCAACATATCAAAATCTTTCCATGCTTCACCATTAATAAGGTGTCTCAAGTTATCATGCAACATATCAAATTATTAAGTTACCTAGGCACACTACCCCCAGCCCTTCCCCCTTCCCTATGCCTCATTAGCATTTTCTTCCAATTTTTATTCAATTTCATCATCAAGTGTACTTTCTATCTTGTGAACTCAAAAGAAATTTTCATGATCTCATTGCTTTGGCCAAAACCCTATCTTTTGAGTTTCCAAACCATATTCTCCTTGTACATTTTTGCATTTATTAAAAGACCCTTCTTGTGAGATTATTCTCAAATGTCATTCATATTTTGTATTTGTTTATAAGCATACATATCTAATTTGGTGATGTCTCTTACAATCAACCATGTTACGCATACATTTTTTTATCATGTAACACATTTTGTTAAAACAAAAAAAGATTTCTTGCTTGGCTAATCCATATGTTTATAACATGTTTTGTCAAAACAAAATACATATCCAATTTTACTGGATAAAGGTCATAACCTTAGCTAAATTAAAAGAAATTGACTAGAAGTGGAAAGTTTACACACAATTTCAACAAACAAAGCTCTCTTTAATTGCATCCCACACTACAAAATAATTATGAACAACCATAAAGAGCACACACCAAAAAAAATTAAAGGAGAGCCCTAGCAACCAGAGATGAAAAAGATCCACCACATTAATGGCTAAGAACATAGGATGACAACATGAGGGTGGCGGTGGTGGTGGCCAAAAAAGCATGGCTACTAGTTAAAGGCTTAAGCCTTAAAGCTCTCTAAACTTTAAGCCCTTGGATAGTCCATGCAAAAGTTAAAAGACATAAGCACCGATGGTTCCTAAGAAATTTATGATGATCAATAAGGAAATTAATAAAATTAAAATTTTATTAAAATTTGGCAGTCGTAAGTAAGCATAGGTTAGGCAGATAAGAGGAGAAGGGGAAGAGGATGATGATGATAATGATGATGACAGCTAGGATTAGGTAGAGTGGAGCAATGGTTAAATATAAATTTGTCAATCTGTTCGGTAAAAGGTGGCAACTTGGATGACAATATAAAGTTAAACAAGCTACCACAAATGAAATTAAATTTAGATCAATGGATTCACAATGTAAGGATTTTTTTTTATTTTTATAAGAAAAACTTTTATTTCAAAATTTAAAAAAAATAAGACAACAGTTTTATACTTATTTCTTTTTAAAAATAAAAGGATAATATAATAGTTCGACACTATTACCTTATCTTTTTTTTTATTAAAAGAATATAAAAGATGAGATATCGATCTGATATTATTATTTTATCTCTTTTCTATAAAAAAAAAAATTAAGATAACAAACTTTTATCTTATCCCTTTTTGAAAAATAATTAAAAAAAAAGATAAAAATTATTACTTAAATATTTGTAATTACTTTTTTTTCTTTCAAGATAAGACATTAATTTTGAATTGTTATTAGAAAATTAATATATAAAACCTACTATTATCACATATTATCAAAATATATTTATAATATACTTATAATCACTACCTTAAAAGTGTTTACCAATACTTTTTAAATACTACAAAAGAGTCACTCCCTTAGATCATTTATGTTATGTCGTGGGCTTCTAAGCACCTAAATGAAATTAAATGGACAAAAGGAAACAAAAATGTAAAATATTTTTTATCTCTATAATTTATCTCTTAATAAATATAATTTACTACTCAATAATAAAAAATATACAATCATATAATTTTAAAATATTTATTTAATTGTGGATGAAGTCAACATTAGCATAAATAATATTTGAAGACGAGAATAACTGATGGATGCGCGAACAAAAATTTGGAAAAAAATATATATTTTTTGCATAAACAACGTTTTTCTAGTAAAAATAAGCATGGATTCACTAAAAAAAATTTTGGAGATGAAATTATGATCTCATACTTTGTGCAAGGTTTAAGGTTTATTTTTACATGTGATTTTCTGGAGATAAGACAAAAAAAAAAAAAAGGTCTAAGAATGTAAAGAAAATTTTTCAGGCAATCAATTGTAATTATGTTATGGACATTTTTTCTTTCCAAAAATTATAGAAGGCATGACTACATTGTTAGGTTTTGTAGCTGGAGCGAGTCTCTCCAACACGTTGAGTTGCGGTCTTTTAAGTTTTAATATTTTTACCAAACACCCTTTTAATTATGGTTTCCCCTAAAGTCTAGTTTCACAAATGCGGCCACAACTCCTAATAGTGTCTAAGATTCCTGTGGTTCTTTATTTCGGCAATTTAAATCTCTATTAGGACATCGTTAACTTCATCCGTGGAATTTAGTCAAAAAGAAATTATTTTAAATATATTTGATATTTTTTGTTGAAATAATTATAATGCCATTTTATAATTTTGATTAAAAAAATTTAAAGATACATGAAACTACACTATTTTGACCAAATTCTGTTAGTAAAATTAACAAAATTCTACTAACAGAAATTTTGATTGTCAAAATAAGAGACAACGCGGTCTTATAGTCATATATTATTTTTTTCTCAGTAAATAAATTTATACTATTGACATTAATTCTTATTATTACTTAATCAATATAACTTTGATATTCCCTGTTTCAAAATAAAAAAGAAAATAAAATGATATGTTAATTTTGGAATGCATGATATCCTACACTTGTCTTGTTTTTTTTTTTTTGCATATATAATATGATAAATAGAATAAGTAGAAAGAACAAAATTGTATTTGTTAAATTGGGCTAAATAAATCACTTGTTCTCTTCCCAGAAGTAGGAAGGATGAAACCATGTTAGGAGAATAAATACTTAAATTTTTCTGTCCTCCCCCAATTCATAAGACATAAAACAAATAATAAAACTCTTTTCCTATCTATTTTCCTCTATCTACCACACTTTTCTCTCTCCCTAACCAAGTGTTACCATCGAATAAACGTACAAAAGGGTCGTTTTAATACACTACTATCACAGTATTGGATCTAAAATTTTGGTAAAATATGTGCATATTTATCTTTATTTTTAAAGAGAATTCATTTATACAACTCAATTTTTTATAGTAAAATAATCTTATTCTTGCACAAAGTGGTTTTTCCATTAAAGTTTCTATTAGAAAATTTAGACGGTAATGGAGTCCACATTGGATCTTAGATCTCCAAATGCCTCTAATATCGTCAAGTTTTCTTTTTTTTTTTTTTTTTTTGTCAATTTTTCCTTCAACTCCTAAGTTGACTTGCCACATAGATTTAAAATTATTCGGTACACATAAATGGACTCGATCAAATGTCCATTGAAGAAGGATACACAAGAAAAGAAAATGCCATGTGGACCATTGTTCCAAAATAAAATTTTCCTATGCTTCAGATTCACTTGCCAATTACCTAATCAATAATTAATTCCTGCACTCGCAAGCCATGCATAATAAATCTTTTGGAAATCAAAGTTAAAGATTAAAAAAAAAAAAATTAATTATGTACCAAAATTAATGTAATCAACATGGCCAGATAGTAATATTGATGTCTATTCCCATTTAAAAAAAAAAAAAGAAAAAAAAAAGGTATTTGAATCTGTTACCTGACGTGAGTGTAAAGAATGATATTTAGATCGAATGCTCTCAAAATGTTTGACGCAGACATTGATGTGAGTCGGGCATGACAAGCAGGTAAAGTAGTGGGAAGTCAGTCGGTCAGGACAAAGTAAACAGTAGATTGGACAATTAGCCGAGGCATTGGCCTAGGCACGGACTGAAATTGGCCTAGGCACGGGCAACATGCTGTAGGCTGGGACAACATGCCGGCGAGCCAATAAGCAACGAATTACAGATATATTTATTAAATAAATATATAACAAAAATAAAAATATCAAAATTTAATTATTAAAATTGAATCAATTATTTGTTACATATGATTATAAAAATCAATCTAAAAGATAATTATAATAGAGTTAGTTATAATTATTCAGTGGGTTTGCTCGCTTCAATCAACAAAGCTTATTTTGTTCCAAAAAAAAATAAAATAAAATTGATGTGATACAACTCATAACTTTAAATAAAAATTTATTTGTTAATGTTCTAATTTAATTTTATTTATATAAAAAATTATTATCTAAATATTAATAGTTAAAAAGAGCCTAATTATGTTTTTTTATTAAAAAAATGCAAAATTTTAAATCTGACTAAGTGTATGGTCACACGTAAATTTACTACTAAATATTATATTGAAGGATATAAACATTTCACATGAAACGATTGTAAGAGCGGGGTATACTGTATTCAAAAAGTTTTACTTTTTTTATTTTTTCAAAAAAGAAAATTTTATTTTTTATTTATTAAAAATATTTTAAATATTTTATTCACAATTAAATTATATTTTTTTATTATTATTTGACTCATAAAATACTCTTAATTTTATTCTCTAAAGTCTAAATACATTGAATATTAACGATATTATGAGAATAAATTAAAAATAAAGTAAATTTTTATATTAAAAATAAGTAAAATATAATCGATTTATATTTTTTATTATTTCCTGAATATTATTACTTAATTTTTCTCTAGCCGAAAAAAGGTTTGCGGGCTTCCTTCCAAGTTAGTGACCTTGTTCGACTCTTCACAATACTTTCTTCAGTTTTCTTTTCATTTCTTTTTTTTTCTTTCTATCCATGGTTATTGGTAGGCCCACTGCGCTTTCTTTCTTGAACTGGTTCATCATTCTCGCCTCTTGAATTCTTGAGCATTGACTTCGAGTTGAACAAGTCTACAAAGCCTGATCTTTAACTCCAAGTGGCGTGTATACAGATACTTGAGCACCCACTTGAAAGGTATGCATTGTTATCAGTCTCTGTTTGCGCGTGTGTGTTTCTATGTTTTTATGGAATCTTGGTGGGTTTGCCTTCCTGGGAGTTGTTGTTGTGACATCTTGAGGGAACCCCATCTCATCTATTTGATTGTTGACATCTTCGTTGTGGAGGTTTTGATAATTAGTATCATATTTGCACAATGTGGGGCGTTTCGTGCGTATTAGACAATTTTCTTGATTTGGATGAATATATACATTGTGAGATCATCCTTTTCTAAGTACTATGATGGATATCCAGGTTGTGAAAATTTATTGTTAAAAGTAGATATGATTAAATTAATTACTTGCAGTGAATTGGTGATGAATCTTCATTGAGTTTCCTTTTCCTAATTGGTTCTATTACTTGTCAGATTTGATTTTTTGTGGGACAATTATGCCTGAAAGGATTTTTTTCATTTGATCATGACAATGAGCCTGCAGAGATCTCTTGCATGCAAAATGTTTGCAACAAAGTATATTGCCAAGGAAAGTTCATTTGTTGTGCTGAAATGAGTTCATTGACTTGTGTATGAATTATTTACTTTGAAAAGTATTAACTGATACTATACAAAGTCGCAGCTTTGCACAAGGGATATTTCATGTGCATTTTATGAAGTAAACTTTGCAATTTGTAAAGCGGTTCATATTTTGCTTTACCTACTTTTTCAGGGTTATTCAGAAAGCTACCAAAATTTTACAACTATCTTGGGACAAGGTTCATTTGGCCCTGTATACAATGCTGTGATGTCTACTGGAGATGTGCTAGCTGTAAAGATGCTTGCTTCTAATTCAAGATAGGGAGAAACGGAGTTCCAAACAGAGGTAAGAACTAGATTAACAACATTGACGGCCAAGAAGGAATTTCCTGATTCCTTGAATGGAGATCCAGGCATGCTTTACCATTTCATGTTGACAAATGCCCTTCTATATCAAAGACTCAAAGCTTAGCACCGAAAGCATAAAATGCTAACTGTACAGGGATGTTTCTACATAGAACATCTTCCTGTTCATTGTAAAGCCGATTGAATTTATGATGCTCAAAGACTTTTTCTTTTTTCTTTTTTATTTTAACTCTCTGCAAAAAACCAATGCAAATGCAAAGTGGAAATTAAGGGGGAACACATATGCAAAGAATCCTTAACAAAGTCAACACTTTGCTTCTTACAAAAACTTAACACTCTTGGTTGTGCCATCTTTGCATGGTCTTTTTGCAGGTATCTCTGCTAGAAAGGTCGCATCACTGGAATCTAGTTAGTTATTATGCTACTGTATAGATAAAGGACAACGCATGTTGATCTGAGTTCATGTGTAATGGAAGCTTGGCAAACCTTCTGTATGGTTAGTTAAGAAGCCCAATTTAATTTGAATTGTTATCAATAAGTGGGCCTTCGTATTTTAATGTTGCTGCCGACCTTTATTGTGAAAGAATAAAGCTGATTTGAAAGTTGCCTCAAGATAAAATACAATTAGGTGTAAAAGGGTGTTTGTTAGCCTCTTAAATGGGAAAATGCAAGTATAGGTACTACTTTGTACAAATGTTTTGCCTAGCTTTGGCATGCAAAGTCCATCAAAGGAAATAAGATTGATGTGCGAGGCAATATGCATGGCAACAAAGTCGTGGGAAGGTACATGCAGGTTATGGCATTAGTAAGGACTCAGACTCGAGGATATAAGTGACATTATTACCATATTATGAAAGTCTTGGTACAACAAGTGATGGTATTGACTTTAAGTTAGGAAGGCATTTGAGACATTGGTTGGCATAGTAACATGTGGCAATAACACTAGTGTAAGTTGTTGAAAAGGTGTGATTGATCAAGTACTCTCATGTCTTCTCCTATCAGATGGTTAGATTCCCTAATACTCTTTAATGGGATGCCTAACACACTTGAGAGTTAACCAACATTGGGGCACGAATAAGGGCCCAGACCAACAATATACGAACAAAAGACAAGTTTACTAACAAATGCATGTTGAAGTGGTTATGGCATCATAAAAGTTGGCATATGACTAGAGGTCTAAGCCAACAATGAGTAGTCCCTTCAACATACACAAACTGAGTGTGCATCCATGGGTTACATGTTGCAAATAAAGGGTTAACAAATGCAAACAACATCAAAGGTTGTCAATGTATGAGCACAGACTCAAGTCGATGTGTGACGTTGCTAGTTGCAGCTTGGCTTAGAATGCGGACCAAGCAAAGGTGCCTCTTACACCACAAAAATATAAAAGTATGAAGGCAAATTCTCTTAATCCATAGGGGTATGATTTAGTGGTAGAAGTGATAAATTGGGGATAGTTATTCGAGCCAATGTGTTATTGCATTCTCCTTTCATGTAGACAAACATGGACTGTCAAGGAGATAATCTAGCCAAATAAGACTTAAGGTGTTACTCTCTCCTTGAATGGAATAGTAGGAAGTAGCTAAGAAATGGGGATTACTCTTAAAAGAAAGGAAACCCACTAAGTATAATTGGCTTAATAGTCAAATTATGCATGACCCTAGGTAGTTGGGGTTGTCAACTACCGTTACTATAAATAAATGTAGTGTGGTAGTCAAGGGTCACACATACACATTCACATACACACAACACTTGAGTGATTCAATTAGGGGAAACACTTGAGCAAAAGACAAAGGTGAGATGCTTAGCATTGTATTCCTTTATATACTTTTGGAAAGCTAAAGAAAGTAATAGAAAGTTGGGAAGGTTTTTCAAGTGTTGTATGTCTATTTGCTTTCCTTGTGTACAAATTGTGTGACATATTTCTTATGTTTTTATAAGTGGGTTAGGCTAAGACCAAGAGGGCATCTTAGTGTCATCACTTAACTGAAATTTTAATTGAACAATTTGGTAATGTGACAATTGATATTAGAGCATTATTTGACTTATAGTTGGTGGATAGGGTTTTGATGTAATGTAAGAACAAATGTCTAACATTGAAAAAGCTTTTGAAAAGGTCCATAAGGAGTAAACTATTTCAATTTTGACAAGGATTAATAAGTTAGAAAAATGGGTACATGTCTTACAATCCAATTATAATAGTCTTTATTCTTCTTAAGTTTTTCATTTTGGCAAGGTGGAATAAGATGTTATTGTCCTTAAAAAGGTGATAGGTAATCTACCTAATGGAGGAATAAAGGGTTTAAGGAAGATGAGAGTTCTCGAGCCCAGGGCCTTTGATAGTGATCATGATGTGGCAATTGAAAGTTTTTTATGGGATATAGAGTAATACTTCAAAGTTACTTATGTGTTGAATGCAAAGAAGATGATGTTCACCAGTATGTATCTTGCCAAAGATGTCAAACTGTGGTAGCAAACAAGGTTTAATGATGATGCTAACATAGATAGACCTCAAATTGAGATGTGAGATGTGTTAAAAAAGGAATTAAAGGATTAATTTTTGCTTTACAATATGTCATGCATTGTAAGGGAGTCATTGAAGAGATTAGAACATAAAGGCAAGCAAAACTATGTCAAGGAGTTTAACTCTTTAATGTTGGACATATGCAACATGTCTAATAAGGATAAACTCTTTAATTTCATGTCAAGACTCCAACCTTGGGTACAAATTGAGCTAAGGAGACAAGATGTGAAAGATTTGCCTTTCACATTAAATTTGACTGATGGTTTGATTATTTTTTAAATTAACACCTTTGATTCTTTGAATAGTAAGTAACCTAAGGATAAGGGCAAAAAGAAGAAAGAGGACTCTTAAGAATGTAAATAAGGAAAGCATAGTAAAAAGAAAGATAAAGTTATTACTCTAGATCAAGGTAAAAGTATAACACATGTTGGTAGTATTATTTGTAATGGTCCATATAGGGCAAAAGAAGTGTCCAAAATAGGAGAAATTGAGTACCTTGGTGGTAGATAAGGGTAGAAGTGATGCAAGTTCAGATGATAACATCCCCTCACAAGTTAATTGCCTACAATTGATCAATGTAGTGCATGTTGAATGTGTCTTGCCACTTGACTTGATTTGTGTAAAAATTAGGATAAGAAGGTAAGAGTTATTGGTGATGGTATATTCTAATGTAATGTATAGCTTCATTACCAAATGGGTGGCAGGATCACTTAGACATTAAGTGAGCAAAAGGACACCTTTATAGTGGGAATGACGAAGGGATTTGAGGTAACACTTGATCAATGGAATAGAAAACTTGATTTCTCCATCATGTCGTTAGATGATTTTGATGTGGTTTTAGAGATAGAATCATTTATATAAGCAAAAATTACACTAATGCCCCATCTGGGAGGGCTTGGTTATCATGGACAAAAAAGGTTTATGTTATGTGGTTGGTGAGAAATGGTCTCCTACTAGCAAGCATGGGAAAACATGTATTATATTATTTACCTTACAAGTGCAATAAGGGTTGGGAGAAGGAGATATAAAATACTTAACGACTTTGAGAGTTGAGTTAATGTTAGTAAAAGTGATTACTAATAAGTCTATTGTGAAAGTGAGTGCAAGTCTCAAGGTGTTGCCTAAACCTCTTTGTAAGAAGTACATCACAAACCAGAAGCCAATTTTACACAATTGAGAATCATGAGAAAAGAAGCATTGGGTGCCAACAGGTCATGCAATTTTGATGAAAGCACTATTTAATTGAGCCCAAAATAATTAAAAAAAAGGCATAGAGGATAACAGTTAAGGGTAAAATGCTTCGCGAAACTTCTTTAATGTATGCTTATAACATTAAAAATATTGATAATGTAAGTTATGTTACTTATAAGTGGTAGCAAGTAGCCTTGAAATATTTTTCCCCAAAAGGTAAGGCTAACAGGGATTAGGAGATGCAAAAATAGGAAGGCTAGGTAATCCCATCAATAAGGACTTTGGTTTTAATAAGTGAGGGGTTGGTTTGCTAGCCCCCTAAGTCCCTTGATAGGGAGATACAAGCATTGGTATTATCTTATACCAATTTTTTATTTAGCTTTGGCATATAGTCACATTAAATGAAGCAAGGTGGACCTGCGAGGCAATGTGTATGGTAACAAACTAAAAAAGGTTACATATAAGCTATGACATTAACAAGGACTTGGACTTAAGGGTGCAAGTGACATTGTTATGGCATTATAAAAGCCTTAGGACAACATAATGAAATTGGCTTCAAGTTGGAAAGGCATTTAAGGCATTGGTTAGTGCAATAGCATGCGACAATGATGCTATTGGAAGGTATGACTAATCAAGTGCTCTCATGTCTTCTCTTACTAGATGGTTAGATTCCTTAATACTCTTTAGAGAGTATGTATGACTCACTTGAAAGCTAGCCAACATTAAGGATGGGTAAGGGTCTAGACCAATGATACATGAGCAAAGGATAAGTTAACTAACAAATGGGTACAAAAGTGGCTATAGTATCACAAGAGTTGATGTACAACTAGAGATCTGAGCCAACAACGAATGTTCCCTTCAACATACATGAGCTAGACATGCATCAATGGGTTATATACCACAAACAAAGGGCTAGAAGATGCAAACAACATCAAAAGTTGTTAGCACATGAGTACGAATTTAGGTTGACATGTGACATTGCTAGTTGCAACTTGGGACATGCTTGGAGTGCGAATCAAGTAAGGGAGCCTCATGCACCATGAAAATATGAGAGCATGGAGATATTTTCTTAATTTATAGCGGAATGATCTAGTGGTAGAGGTGACAAGATGGAGATGGTTATCTAATTTGATGTATTGTCATGTTCTCCTTTTATGTAAGAAAACATAGGCTATTAAAGAGATAATTTGACTAAATAAGACTTAAGGTGTCACTCTTTCCTTAAGTGGGATAGCAAGAAATTGCTAAGAAGTGAAGAGTGCTCTTAAAGAAAGGGGAACCCATTAAATATGATTAACTTATTAGCTAATTCATATATGACCATAGGTAGTTTGGAGTGTCAACTATCACCACTTTAAATAAATGTAACGTAGCATCTAAGAACCACATATATACATTCACATGCACACAACCCTTAGTGATTCAATTAAGGGAAATATTTAAGTAAAAGGTAAAGGTGAAATGTTTAGTATTATATTTTTTTGTATACTTAAAAAAGTAATAAAAAATTAGAAAAATTCTTATAAGTATTATTTGTCTATTTACCTTTATTACGTGTAAATTGTGTGAAATATTTTTTGTATTTTTGTGTGTGAATTAAACTGAAGTCAAAAAAGTATATTAATACCATCATTTAGTTGAAATTTTAGTTAAAAAATTTAGTCATGAGATCGCGTCTATGACGATCATAGGAAGTGGGCTTATTTGATGCAATATAAACGAATTTTTTTTTATTTAATAGGGCTTTTCACTACAGTTTGGATTTTTTTTTTTTTCAAGTAAAAAACATGCATGAATTTATATAAACTATTTAATCCCACTCACCTGAAAAGGTTTATGTTTCTTCGGCCCCACTAAATTCCAAACTACAAGTGGATATATATATATATTAAGTAGCGTAACACATACCTTTAAAATATTTAATTATGTAAGTAACAAAAACATTATTTGAATACAAATCCAAGTAAAATTAGCAATAAAATACCTCGGCTAAGATGGCTTTTGAACGACGAACGTAACGTATTTTGGGTAATAAACTATAAATTCTCTTTTGTATTAATAAATCTTCGAGAGATATGAAAATTAACATATATTTTTTTTCTTCGCCACGATAACAAAATCGATGAGAAAAAAAGACATAAGAAGAATGCTTGAGAGTCATGTCAGTTTTGTTGAAGTTCTTAACCTATATGAGAATCCCCCTGCAAAAAACTAAGAACGAAGATTAAAAAAAAAAAAAAAAAAAAGTCAATATCAGTCACCTAATTTGGTCAATCTTTGCAATTGCAAAACAGCTAAAAGAGCGGTGGCAAGCGATCTGTCTAGTGGGCAAAACAAAGCAATTTAGTCAATCATAATAAGAACATGCCGTTTGCCTATCGTAAGGTAACCAAGTCTAAAAAATCCAGGGTCTTGTCCAAAATGAGACCCACTTGTCTTTTGCATGTGGCGTTGTGTTTTTGGACCACAGAGGTGATTGGGAATATCGGTCTTCAAAATAACGCTTTGTGCATAAGTCTTATCTTGCGAAGACTTGTGTCAATTAATGTGTTTTTTAGTTGTTTTTCATTTTAATCGTACTAAGCTATCACAGGATCATTGTCTTGGCATACGCTCCAACATTATTTGATTCCTCTGCTTTGTCTAATCTCTTGTTAGTCTCTATATCAAAAATTGTAATAACAGTCTTGGTGGGCTGGTGGTGATTTTGTCTTAGCTCCTCTCTTTAAGTTTAACATTTTTACGTTTGGTATATATAATAATTATGTGTGTATATCAATTTAATAGAATCTGGATTTCAAGTATGTGTAACTAAAGGCTAAAACATGGATATTAATATGTACATCCAAGTAGTGTAAATGAGCGTTGCACGGCCAACATGAAAAAAAAGAAAAAACAGAAAAAACAAAAATAAAAATAAAAATATTTAAATAGATGTATAATTACGCTAAAAAAATATTAAATTAAAAATAAAAATATTCATAACAAAATAAATATAATTATTATTATAAATAAATCATAAAAATAACATTTATTTTAATTAAAATTTATTTAATATAAATTAATATATATTTTTATATATTTTTATTAAGAAAAATAATCAAATTCAAATGAATTATATATAAAAAAAAAATATATAAAATTAAATTAACTAAAAAATTTTTAGTGAGAATGGAAGAAAATAACAAAAAATATATAGATAATTAATTTTAATTAAATTTGAAATTGAGACTTCATTGTGGTTTTATCCAAGTAGTGTAAGTATATTCGATAATATATTTAAGAAGCTTTACCTTTTGGACTCATTAGACGTATGGCCTACATGTAGTTATAGTCCTCTAACAGAGTATATGAAGGAAAGTAGGGAGAGGGCTGGAATCAGCGGAGACCCTTGGCGTAAGCGTGTAGGAAAGATGCTCTCCATGTATGTCTGCATGTTCTTGGGGAGATTCTTCTTCGTGCCACCTGATGCCAAAGGCTCCCAATGAATCCAACAATTTTCCCTCTCTAAATACAAGTGAGAGAACTCCGACTGCTGGTGCTTTTCCATTAGTGTGGACTTCTATCTTCACTCACTTTCCATCTTTTTTCTCCTTGCGTCGTGTGCACGTATTCACGTATTTTTATTCCATCAAGTTTAATTTCTTAAAACTATAGATGTAGTATAATTGAAGTTCATTTCTTTAAATACGTTGCCTCTCTGCTTTCTAATTACAATTGGTTTCAGTATATAATACAATTGGAAAGAGAATTAATAAAATATTAATATACAAATAAATTATAAATTTTTTATATTTTAACAAATGATAGAATGAAAGAAAAGAGAATTTATATATATATTTATTTTTTTTTTTTTATTTACTTATATTTTAAATTTTAAATTTTAAATATAATATAATATAATATAATATATATTATATAATTTAATTAAAATTTGAAATTAACATATTATGTTAAAAAATTTGAGAGTTTTTATTTGACTAAGTTAACAACAAATAGATTATTAAATTATTATTTTTTAAAAATTTAGATATATTTATTAAAATATTTTATAATTAAAAATTTATTTTTATATTAATTTTTAAAAATTGTATAGTCATAAATAACAATTAAAAAAATATTTTGTGTACTAATAATTACCTATAAAATCTTTCTAAATATATGTGGCAGTTGCATTGAGTTAATATTTCTATTTTTAAGTTAAAATCAAGTTTCATAAATAAATTAAATATGATACCTCTCTCTCTCTCTCTCTCTCTCTCTCTCTCTCTCTATATATATATATATATATATTGTTTTTTCGGTTTTTGGCGATGCACTAGCAGCTTGAGGGTTTAAGCAACGTGGGAAGAGTGGGCTCACTGCTCAAACCGGGCTGATTATTCCTACGAGCCCAAAAAAAGGTATTGACGGCTCGGCTCTATTGAGATGGGACCGTGGGCCTGACCCTCTCAGCCCACCATACCTTCCTCGTTACATTTGCCTTTGTCAATTAAAATCTGAATATAATAAAATTATTTTAATCAACGTACACTTCGTTGGATTCGAGTTTTCTTTTTTTTTTTTTTTTTTCTCAATTCATTATGATAATTTTTAGCATTATCTTCGAGTTTTTTAAAATTTATAAGTTTTTATTTTAACCTAAAAATTCATAAAGTACTAGTCTTATATCCATCCAAAATTTATTAAATCTTAAATTATATTAAAAATATATTTTTTTAATTTTTTTTCTTCATTCTATGAATCAAAATTAACACTTCTAAATTAAATTTATAAAAAATTTTAATAAATTATATTATATAATACTAAATTTAATAAATATATCAAATTAATATATGTCACAATTTAATTAGATATATAGATATATAAAAAAAATATTACATAATATACAGATAGTTACCACGTCACTGCATCGAAAGCCGTATGAAGAGGTCCCTTCTGTGTGTGCTCTTCTCCAAAGCCAAAGTTCTGAGAAAGTTGCTGAATACGTTTTGCGCCGTTGATGTTTGTGGAAGTGCCCCCCCACTCTCTCAAAGAGATTAAGACATTTATTGTACAAAAGTTTTATAATTAATAAGTAGGCCTCTCAGATTTATCAACCAAAAATCAGAAAAAAGCAACCAAAAAAATAAAAAAACACCTCAATTATTGATCAGATGTTTTGATTTCCTGGTGGATACCATTTTCTTCGTCTTTTTATTGATAGACTGCGTTTACTCACGCTATTAATCATTTTTATTTAAATAATTTAATTTTAATTTTACTCTAATTTAATTATTTTATTATATTTTTATATTAAAAAATTTATTAAATTATAATTATATAATAAAAATATATATTTTAATTTTTATAAATTTTATATATTTTTTAAAAAATTAAAATACAAAAATAACTCATTGCATATTATTAAATAAAAATAAAAAGTTTAACAACTAAATTAAATAACAATTAAAATAAATTAGTGATTCTAGTGAATTTAGACGAATTTAACTTATACCTACTATTTATATATTTTAATATTTATATAAATATATAAATATTAAAATAATATTATATATATATTTTTTCACCTTCACTTCCTTTCAATTTTTCGATATTTATGGATACTGTCCCACACAACCACTTGTCTCTTGATCAATAGCCTAGGTTCGGACCTTGCCTTATCTCTAGCTTCCGCCCCATAGCCCTTTTGTTGGGCTTTGCATGGGTTTCACTCCTGTCCCTCATCCTCATCCACAAAGGTCTTGCTCCTTTCGCTTATTAGCGATCTCTTTCTTCTACGATAATTCATAATCGGACTTGATGAAAGCTTTTGGCTCTGTCGCTGCAGAAGGTTTACATCTCTCTTGCTCTTCCTTATAGCTTCCCCTGACGCTGGCTACGCCGACTCATGATTTTTGAATTTTAAGTTGTCGTCAAGAGAGAACGACATTGACACTGACTCAGGTTAACCTTCCAGTACAAATTTACTGGATCTTAACTATAGCAAAAAATAAAGTAAATTTATTGTTTTTGTACTCGTTCCATCGTTTATTGATTCAAAATTAACATTTTTAAACTGAAAAGTTTTAACTAATGGGGTGTTTTCTCTTCAAAATATTTTGAATAGAAATAATATTTATAAAATGATGATTATTTAAAAATTTTTATTGTATAATATTATATTTAATAAATATTTTATAATTTAATTAAATATATAATAATATTATTTATATATCTTAATTTTATATAAAAAGGCACCTTAACTTGTACACCGTACTATTTTACTTTTTTTTTTTTTTTTTTTCGCTGAGGGGTCTTTCTCACGCTTTCTGCCTTTGGATAAGACTCCCACTGCAAGCTTTGGACAGCGTAGGTGGGGGCATTGAAAAATTAGAGCAGTTCCAAAACTTTCGATCAAATCAGAGGAAACCAAAAAGCAAGTCAGGTCGAGCAACAAGTACAAGTAATTAAAAATAAATATGAATGTGCTAAATTAAGAAATTTAATTTTTTTTATCGATTTATTTTTTTTAACTTATTTTATCTCAACACATATTTTAAAAAATTTTTTATCAAATTAAATTATTTTATTTTTTTAATATAAAAATTATTTACTTATTTTAATATAATATATTACAAATTATAAGAATTAATAATATAAATAATAAAAATTAATATATTCTCATTATTAATAATATTAAATATATTAAAAATAAAAAAATTTTAATTACAATAATTTTTTTTTACAAATATATTATTTTTAATTATAACTATTTTGTTAGATTTAAAAGAAATATTTATTTTAATATTTTCTAATAGAAAGATAGAAATTAGATTAGTATGAATCTATGAGATGTAAAGTATGTTATTAAAGGACAACATCTTTTCAGATTTGAATTTGACAAGGACTTTGTCCTTATTTAGAACAAATGTTAATTTTAAATTTCCCATGAAAAAATTTTCTTCTTCATCTCCTATTAGTATATACAAGATAAATATATTTTTGTCCTTGTAAATATGCCTTATGACATCATAATCTATTGTCCGCTATTTTGATTTAATAGCAACTTTAACTTAGAAAATAATTACAATGATAACATCTACTTCTATCAAATTGCAATTTGATTTGACAAGTATGTCACTCCATTTTTTATATTTATATTAAAGGGCTTGATACTTAATTTCTTGCACACATAGCAAATGTCTTTTTTCTTAAAAGTTAGATTATTAGTCTCGAACTTATTATACATTTGGAACTTGTTCTCATACTTTTTTCTTTTTTTTAGTGATGATGATTATGCTGACTTTTGTCTCTTTTCTCATATTCCATTATATTTTCCTTTCCTTTGCTCTCCCCGTTCATATTTCATTCTTATCCTCAATCAAGATATACATAATTACGTCCTTTAGAGACATGCTTTCACTTGTGTTTGAGTTGCTACTTATAATCATTCCAAAACTACATAACCTTTTCAGTAAGCCAACTTAGTCATTTTTATTTAGATAATTTGATTTTAATTTTGCTCTAATTTAATTACCTCATTACATTTTTATATTAAAAATCTTACTGAATTATAAGTTATATAATAAAAATACATTTTTAAAATTTTATAAATTTTATATCTCTATTTTAAAATTAAAATACAAAATCTAAATTCTCAACCTGTTGAGCATTTATAAGTGACTCATCACACTTTGTTAAGCAAAAATAAAAAATTCAACAACCAAATTAAGTAATAATCAAGATAAGTTAGTAGTTACAGTGAATTTAAACCAACTTGACTTACACCTACCATCCATGTATTTCAATATTTATATAAATCTATAAATATTAAAACACTATTATATTTTTTTTTCCTCCCTATTTTCTTTTCAATTTTTCAATATTTATTGATATTGTCCCACATAGCCACTTGTCTCTTTCTATGTTGACTTATGATTTTTGAATTTTAAGTTATAGTAAAGAGAGCACGACATTGAGTCTGACTCAGGTTAACCCTCTAGTAAAGATTCACTGGATCTTAACTATAACAAAAAGTGAAGTAAATTCATCGTTTTTGTCCTTATTACCTCGTTCATTAATTCAAAATTAACATCCTTAAATTGGAAACTTTAACTAATGGGGTGTTCCCCTCGAAGGCATAAACTAGTGAAATATTTTAAATAAAATTACAGTTTATAAAATGATGGGTATTTAAAAAATTTTACAATGTAACATTATATTTGATGAATGTATCTAATTATCATTTGATTAGATATATAAAATATCATTTATACATCTTAATTCTATGTAACAAAGGCAACTTAATTGGGGTGCAATGTCCTATTTTACACTCTTTTTTTTGGTTGGTGAGGGGTCTTTCTTACGCTTTCCGCCTTTCAATAAGACTCCCTATCGCAAGCTTTAGACAGCGTAGGTGTTGGGCATTGAAAAATTAGAGTAGTTCCAAAACTTCCAATCAAATCAAAGGAAACCAACAAGCAAGTCAGGTTGACCAATAAGCAATTAAGATAAATATGAATGCACGAAACTAAGAAATTTAATTTCTTTGTCAATTTATTTGCAACTTTTCTTAACTTATCTCAACACATATCTTATATTTATTCAAACTAAGAAATTTTTGATCAAATTAAGTTGTTCTATCTTCTTTAATATAAGAATTATTGACACATCTTAATATAATATATCACAAATTATGAGAATTAATAATATAAATAGTAGAAGTTGATGCATTCTCATTATTGATAATATCAAGTATATTGAAAATAAAAAATTTTTAGCTACAACAATCCTTTCTCACAAATATATCATTTTTAATTATGACAATTTTGTTAGATTTAAAAGAAATATTTATTCTAATCTTTTCTAATAGGGACATAGAAATTATATTAATACAAATCTATGAAGTATATTATTTATGGACAACATTTTTTATATTTGAGTTTGATAAGAACTTTGTCCTTACTTAGAACAAATGTTATTCTTAAGTCTCTCATGAAAAAATTTTCTTCTTCAACTCTTACTAATGTGTAGGAGATAAATATATTTTTATCCTTATAAATATGCCTTATAACACCATAATTTATTGCCCACTTGAGTCAATAGCAACATTAACTTGAAAATGATTATAGTGATAACATCCATTTCCATTAAATTTCAATTTGGTTTGATAAGTATGTCACTCCATCTTTTATGTTTACATTAAGGGGCATTATGCCTAATTTCCTGCACATATAGCAAATGTCTTTTTTCTTGAAGGTTAAATTACTAGTGGTGGACTATCATACATTTGGCACTTGTTCTCATACTTTTTTTTTTTTTTTTTTTAGTGATGGTGATGATGCTTGTGATGGCTTTTGTCTCCTTTCTCTTATTCCATTACATTTTTCCTTTGATGCTATCTCTTTCACCTTTGCTCTCCTTATTCATATTTCATTCTTGTCCTCAATTAAGATATACATAATTGCATCCTTTAAAGACATATGCTTCCACTTATATTTGAGTTGCTACTTATAATCATTCCAAAAATGTATAAGCTTTTTAATGAGTCAACTTGTTATATACTCTTTTAGTAGCTTGATGTTCTCATTCTTCAGGCTGTCCAATAACTTATAATATTCATTAATTTGGTCTTAAACACTCCTTTCATCAAATATCTAAAAATGCAAATAACTAATAATAATAAATTTTTGTGTACCATCATCTTCATCATATATTTTTTAATTCATTTTCCTTTATATTTCTTTTTCTTCTTTTAAAGAATAATATGCATCACAAAGATCATCAGATAATGTGTTGAGAATGTTGTGACAATGAACTTTATTAGCTTATTCCCAAATAAGAAATATTTTATCATAATTATCAGAATCAGACTTTTGTAAGGGTTTAAAAAGTGCAAAAACAAATCGTAGAATATCTAAAATTGAAAAAATATGTTCTTACTATTGTTTAAAGTAAGAACCAATAAAAATTTAAATATTGGAGGCATCTGGAAAGAACTTGGGGGTAAGCAAAATTGATTGAGTTTAAAAAGAAACAAAAATATATTGAATAGTAGCATAAGTAGATTGACTTGAATTTACATCAATGATAGCAAAAACAGAAAATTAACTTTAAAATTGTTATAAAAAATAAATTCAAATGAGTACAAAAGAAATAAGTATGCAAACAAAATGAATTAATTTAAAGCATCAAATGCACTATTTTTAAGGATAATTTTGTCCTTATTGATGAGTTTTCATAAAGCAGCAAGTTATAAAGACTATTCTCTAAATATACAACAAATCTTCCTATTAGTATAAACTTTACAAGTGAGGTAACATAAACAACACTAGCTTGTTAAACCCTATAATTTCTAATAATTAAGGTACAAGGTAAATGAGAAAGTACTTATATTCTTTTAAAAGGAAAAAAAGATATTTTTTTAATATTATTTCTGATTTAATGTCTCATAAAGATAAATATTAAGGATGAAGATGATGACTGATGGTTATGGTTGGTAGTTTTATTAAAGCCTTAAAATGTTTTGGCCTAAGGGTGAACTATTCAAGACTAATCCATTATGTGGGGTTATATTGGGACTTTCATATTAGACTTGGATTTAGGCCATTCATATTTGCACAAAACTGTTCTTAGGTCTTTCCTTTTATAAGATATAAGACAAGTGTTGTCTTATAAATATATAAAATAAATTTTTCATTTCTAATATAGGATAAAAGCCTTTTAAAATACCTTATTTCCAACATTCTCTCACATATTTTAAAAGGTTGAATTTTGTTAGATTTTATTAAGAATATAATACACCATCATTGGTGACTTTTGGGTCACAAACTAAAGATAAGGATGTATAAGTTTTAATATTTAGAAGTATACTAAAATAAAAATTTCTATAAATCATAACTTCTTAATGAATATCAATGAACTTACCTTTATATTATATTCTTTGAAACAATATTGTTTGATGTGATTAGGCACTATAAGGCCATGGACATGCTTGGTTTATTTTTATGAGAGCTTTAGAAATCTTACTTAGAATCTTATAGGAGTAGCCTCACTCTCCTCTCATATAATTGTATTTATAAAATGTATATTTTAATAATACACCACTTATAAAAGTTATAAAATTTATTAAGAGTATAACTCTACTTTAAACATTGGAATTTTTACACTATCAACACTATAAGAAAATACTTATAATTTTGATAGTTCACACAAGGTTAATTAGTTACGTATTATTACACATATAAATCTATTTTAAGGAATTTCCTATTATACAAGTTGGATTCCTATCACTCATGACTATTCTTTATAAGCATTAGTTTTATTTCCTTGCTATATCATTCATCATCTTTTTTCCTAGTGGTTTAGTTAAAAGATCAACAAAATTCTTTTCTAACCTTATAAGGTTAAGTTATATTATTTTGTTAATTAGTAACAACTTTACTAATTTGTGTCTCAAACAAATATATATGTTTTTGCTATTATGTGACTTGCTTTTTGCACGAGTATAATGGCTTGGCTATCATAACATATTGATATTAATGATGTTGATTTTATCTACAATGGAATATCTAACAAAAAATTCCTAAGTCAATTTGCCTCTACATTAGCTATCTTTAAGCATATAAATTTGGATTTTATGGTGAACTGAGTAATAATTATTTATTTAGTAAAATTTCAAGCCATTATTTCACCTCTAAGGATGAATATATAGCCATTTGTAAATTTTATTTCATCTAAATTAAAGATCTAGTTAGCATCATTGCATCTTTATGATATAGTAAAAAATTCATTATATAATATACTTCAGTTCATTATAACTCTTAAATTTTTCATAATTCTTATCAAGGCATTCCAATGATCATAATTTCAATTATATGTATATTTATTTAGTTTACATAAGGTATAAGTAATAGCATGACATGTGTAATTTATTAAATGCATCAAATTACCAATAATTTATTCGTATCTGAACAAAGATATGTATTTACCAATATTTTTTAACAAGTTTGTAAATGCATCATAAGGAGTAAAGACAAATTTGATGTCAAAATATCTAAATTTTTTTAATAATTCTCTCTATGTAATTTTTATGTGATAAAAAATACCAACATAAGTGATAGTTGTTGTTAAAGTTACAAAAATTACAAACCTTACTCCTAATCATATAACGGTAAATAATATGAAGAAGGGTTGATCCCATAAAAAATACTATCAATTTTATTCCAGGTAATTAATCCAAAATATGCTAATATAAATTAAAGAAGTGATATTAAATTCTGATTTTATAACAATTTAAGTAAACTATTTGATTAAATATAATAAATTATAAAAATATTAATAAACAAAATTCTAACTCTAAATTCATTTGTAATAATGATATTTAATATTTTTAATTATCTATAATACATTGTCTTAATTTTATTGAAACAATTAACTTTAAATAACAATAAGTTCTATTATTTAAATTCTCCCTTATGTAGTCACTAAGCAAAACACCCTCTCCACTTAGACTTTACCCATTATACATGTAGACAAGCTTTTTATAGTGATATACTAGTAGTCTTAAGAATTAAGAAAATAAGTTAATACAAATAATAATCACATAAATTTAGATTATTTAACCTCTGCTAAATTATTCATAACAATAAGATGAAAACTTATATGTAATCCTTTACTATTAATTGCTACGTAATGGTTAAGAATATGATAAATATATGTCACAATTCTTAATTCTAGTAATTAATATTTGTTTATTCAATTTAATAGACCCAACCACATCAATTGATCAAATTATCATTCAATAATTTAACTAAAATAATTCTAATAATTCTAATAAAAAAATAACATAATAAAATAATCTATTTTTTCAATATATCAAATATTTTAAAATCCCTTAAAACTATTAAAAACCCTCAGCTACATATAGTTAAATAAAACCAAATTTTTACTAAACGCGCTCTTTGCATATATGTCTCCTCTCTCTCTCTCTCTTTCTTTTTTTTTTTCCTTTCTAGCAACTAAAAAATTACTTATTTATATTTTAAAGAATGTACATAATTGCCATCAATAAACCCTAAAGAATTAAAGTTTTTTTAATCTTTCATAATTTTTGTATTAGCTTTCAAGTGATTTCCAAATAGATATATCTTGAATTCATCAAAGTTATGTCTTCTTCATTAACTTTTCAATGCATCTAGTCGTACCATTAAAAAAATAAAAGAAAAAAAGGTACAGAGATGAAGTTATGAACTAAAAATTAAGATTGAGTTTATCCAACTTATAATAGATTCTACTATGACTTCTTAACTATTTTTAGACTATTAAACAACTTAACTGCACTTAGGTGTTTTCATAATAATTGTAAGCTTAAATGTGAGCTTCTATCTAGGCTTTTAAATCACCTAATTTGGTTGTCTAAAACTCAAGTTATATCCATTTAAATACTTAATGTTTGCATAGGAATCATACTTGAATTGAGATTTAGACTTCAAGTTTCTATCTTGTCTTTGAATTAATATCTCAAGCCCCAAATAAATTCAAATTTGGGCAGATAACTCCAATTTGGAAAACTTGAAATATCTAATACAATTTCATAAAAGATCATTTTTTCAATCTAAACCTTTAAGTTCATAAAAAAAACTTTAAAAAAAATCGACAAAAATCAAAATATTAAAATGTTAAAATTTTGTTTATTAAAAGTACAAATTTTCAAAATTTCTCTAAAATATACTGAATTACAAAATATAATAAATAAGTTTAAATATATATAAAATTTATTAAAAATTACTAAATATAAAAGAAAATAAATAAATAGTTTCTCCTTCATTGTGAGCTTTAGTAATCTTCACTTTTAAAATGATATTGATTTTTTTTTTAAAATCATTTAAGTTAAAATATAATATAAATAATGATTTTAATTGACTATTAATTTCATATTAATGTGAAATAAGAATATATCATTAATATATAAATACATAATAATATAAATATTATTTTAAATTTTTGTATAAATTCTTTTATCAATACTAATAATTAAAATATTATTAGATATCAAAATATTATCAAATTTTTCATATTATTATTTATATGTTTGTTTAAACTTATGCGGAGATTTAACAAAATTACCTATCTTTTTTTGGTCTTGAATAAGAACTACACAATTGGTAAGTTGTAATATTTAAATCTTATTTTTAATATGAAATAATTTTTTTAAAATTCTTTATTTTCAATTAAAAAAAATTCTCAGCATACATTACATATCACAGCGCCCTAGTCTCCGAGACCGCCTACTATTTTCACTTTAAACACAACTATGTTCCTTGCTTTTCAACTTGCACCCAATAGGGACATGGCAGAAGGATTACTGTTCAGCGTTGCAGACGGAATTCTTGGAAAATTAGGCTCCTTGGTTCTTCAAGAGATTGGCCTATGGTGGAGTGTCAAAGATGAGATTGAATTACTGCACACCACTGTTCTCGGTGTCAAGGTCGTACTTCTTGATGCAGAAGATCGGCTAGCACAAGGTGATGACCGAGTGCAAGATTGGTTGGACAAGCTGAAAGAAGTCTTGTACGACGCAGATGATTTGCTGGATGATTTTTCCGCAGAAGTTTTGAGGCGAAAAGTCATGGCGGGGAACAAAGTGACGAAGGAGGTACGCCTTTTCTTTTCTAGTTCAAATCAGCTTGCATATAGCCTAAAGATGGGTCATAAAATCAAGGAAATTCGGAAAAGACTAGATGCTGTTATGGGGATCGGAATGCAGTTTAACTTTCAGCAACGTCCTGTTGACATGTCATCGTTTGTGATGGCTCAGAAAAGAGAGCAAACACACTCCTCCGTCCCTGAAGTAGTGGTCGGCAGAGAAGTTGATAAGAACGCAATTAAAAAACTTCTTTTGTCAGAGAACTATGAGACTAAGGTGACCGTGATTTCGATAGTTGGGATTGGAGGATTGGGAAAAACGACCTTGGCTCAGCTTATATATAACGATGAAGAAGTGAAGTTACAGTTTGATTTAAGAATGTGGGTTTGTGTTTCTAATAATTTTGATGTACAATTGATAATTGAGAAAGTTTTAGAATCTATTATTGGAGAAAAACATAATCAAAGTGAGATGAATACATTAAAAGATTTTCTCCAAAAAAAAATTAACGGAAAAAAATATTTATTAGTACTGGATGATATTTGGAACGATGATTCTGAAAGATGGTATTCGTTAAGGAATTTGCTACTTGGTGGTTTAAGAGGGAGTCGAATACTAATAACCACACGTTCTAAAATGGTTGCAGAGATTACAAGCCCTGTGCCACAATCACAATATGAATTAAAGGGTTTATCTAACGAGGAATCTTGGTCTTTGTTTGCCCAGATGGCCTTTAAACAAGTGTACGCGCCACCAACACCAAGCCATGAAGCAATTGGAAAAGAAATTGTGGTAAGGTGTAAGGGAGTTCCCTTGGCAATAAGAGCAATTGCTCGTCTCATGTACTTCAAAGAAAGTATACATGAATGGGAATCCTTCAGAATTAAGGAATTGGCGACGATAGATCAAAGAGAAAACAGTATCATGGCAGCTCTTAAGTTGAGTTATGTTCTTCTTCCTTCACATTTGAAACACTGCTTTGCTTATTGTAGATTGTTTCCAAAAGACCATGTAATCGATGTGGACACACTGGTAGCTCTTTGGATGGCGCAGGGGTATATTGAGTTATCGGACCCAAGTCAGTGTCTTGAAGATATTGGTCGAGAGTATTTCATGGATCTCCTATGGAGGTCCTTCTTCCAGGATGTGGAAAAAGATCGGTTGGGGAACATAGAAAGTTGCAAAATGCATGACTTAATGCACGATCTTGCTTCCTTAGTAGCTGGAGTTGAAAGTGCCTTTGTATCGATTTCAAATCCGAGAGGAGTTAGTAAGAAAACTCGGCATATCTCATTGGACCGTCTCATAAACAAAAACAGTGACACTCAGCAAGTTCCAGTATCCGTGCTGGAAGCAAAAAGTCTGCGGACATTTTTGGCACCAAAGCCAAGATTTGTTGATCTACATCGCGAAACAGGGAAAGGGCAATGCCATGCAATATTTTGTAATTTGAGGCGTTTACGGCAGTTGGATCTACAAGAATCGGGTACTAAGACAGTGCCCAATTCCATCAGTAAATTGAAGCAGTTGAGGTATCTCGATTTGTCTTGGAACAGAGAGATGAAGAAGCTACCCCGCTCAACTACCAGATTACAGAACTTGCAGGTGCTCAAATTAGAAGGATGTGAAAAGCTTAGGCAATTACCCAAGGATATCAAAAAGCTGATTAGTCTCAAGCACCTGGACATCCGGGAATGCTATCATTTGACTCATATGCCAAGTGGGATTGGACAGTTGACTTCGCTGGAGAGATTAACAAGATTTGTGCTGCCTAAGAGTGAAAACGAGAAGAGTGAGAGTGGAGAACTGGGTGAATTACATGACTTGAACAAGTTGGGAGGAGAGCTATGGATTGAGAATTTACGGCATCATGGGAATGGAAAAGGTAATCAGAAGGGTAGCGTAGCTGAAACTTGTGCAGCCGCCAATGCCAATTTGAGTGAGAAGCGACGTCTCCAAGCGTTGGTATTGCTATGGGTAGATTTGGATAGTGACGATGATATTGACATTAATGAAGATGAAATGTCATTGGAAGCTCTACGGCCACACCCAAATTTGAGAGGATTATGGGTAATAAACTACGGAGGAATGAAGTTTGCGAGCTGGCTTTCTTCCCTGACAAATCTAGTGCGCCTTGCGTTTCACGATTGTAAAAAATGTCAGAGTCTTCCAGCCTTGGATCAACTCCCTTCCCTAAAACAAATAATAATCCATGGATTAACTGATTTGGAATACATAGACATAGACATGCGGAGGAGTTGTGCGGGAGTAGGAGGAGGAGGAGGATCAGCTTTCTTCCCTTCCCTCGAGGTACTGCACCTTTTCTACTGTCCCAGTCTGAAGGGATGGCGGCCATCGTCGTCGTCGTCTTTGCTTCCCCAATTTCAGTGTCTTTCTCAGCTGTTGATTTTCTCATGTCCAAACCTGATCTCAATGCCACCGTTCTCCCCATCCTTGGAATTTCTGGGTATAGAATCAGTCAGCTTCATGGCATTGGAGCAAATGCTCAAGGGGACGATGTCTCCAACACATGAACCGTCGTCTTCTTCTCTTCCATCTAATCTCTCGTCGTCTTTGAAACATCTAAAGATTATTAGAATTGAGCATCTGCCAGAAGATTTTCTGCCGGTGGAGTTGCTGCAGACCCTCACTTGTCTGGAGGATTTAAAGATTGGGAGTTGCCCGACACTAACCTGTCTGCCTCGTGCAAAAATGCTACTTCTCACTTCCCTCCAATTTCTCTCGATTTTTCTTTGCCAAAATCTAGATCTGTCCAATTATGATGATGACAGCAACAGCGGCAACGGCAACAGCAACAACAAGGATGCCATTCGATGCCAAGGGCAAGGCCTTAGAAGCCTCACCTCTCTGGAAATTTCTGGTATTCCAAAGTTGGTGCATCTCCCAAGGAGGCTTCTTCTCCATTCAATTGTCCTCCGGAGGCTCAAAATCTCGAGTTGCCCTAATTTGGCGTCGTTGCCGGAGTGGATGCCCGACCTCACCTCATTACAATATTTAGTCATTGTCGGTTGTTCCCAATTGTCAGATAGATGCAAAAACAACATGGGGGTGGATTGGCCCAAGATTGCCCACATCCCTAACATTGTAGTCAATCGGAGAGAGATCCAGCTAGATGGCTGCTATCAACTTTGATTTGAGTAGAAGATTCCGTCCCCCTTTCCCCTCTAGTTTCAATAGGTTCCTCCTCCTACTGCTCTCTTCTTTTTATTTCCATCTCTTCTTTTCCTATCATCAAAACTAGCTAGCCTAGCATCGTCATCTCGCAAAACATCATATTTCATTCTCTGGAGTTTCTCGTATATCTGAGTGTGTTGGGTTTGTGAGATTCACAGCTTGAGATATTTCGATTTTTCATTTCCTTAATATCCCACAAATCATTTTATGTGCAAATCAATGCTGAGGTATTTTTGATCTTTCTTGTAGTGAAAAGAAATTGCTTGCTTCTGAAATGGTGAGTTCTCTGATTTCCAACAGAAGCCAGAAGAGGGTAACTGATGTCTGAGGACCAGCCCAAGATTGCTTACATCCCTAACTTCCAAATCGGAGAGCCATTATTTTCGTGGGATTTACCATATTTACAGCAATCCTTTGCACTTTGCATAGGTTTGTAGTTGTCTTTTTCAATCTACAATATTTTTCAATTGAGAAGCCTATGCTCTCTTTTTGGTGAATATTGATGAACCTTTAATTTCAGTTTTCATGAATATTTTGTAGGTCTTTTGGCAAATTTGTCTGTCAAATTACTGCATAGTGGATTTGTTGTAGGCACAGGGGTTAAAGGCTTGAATGTTACTGCTGTCTTATTGTGAAAAGTAGTGAAAGTGGAATAATAACTGTAGTCACGATGGGCTGGGGGCTTTCTAGGCAAGGGTGGAGGTAGGGGATAAGTTGCTTAGTGAATATGTGAAGTTGTATGGAGAAGGAAGGTGGAGTTTTGTGGCCAGGTGTGTAGGTAAAGGCATTTATTATCAGAGTATACCATCTAACAAGAATGATTTTGCCATTTCCATTTTTTCTCTGATTTTGATTTATGAACTTGTGTTGTTACTGTGTTGTTGCTGTCAGGTTTAAAGAGAAGTGGCAAGAGCTGCAGGCTAAGCCGAGCTTGTGTCGCCTGGCCTTAGAAAAGGTCTAATTACACCTCTGGAGGAGTGAAGTATTATTGAGCTGCATGCTTTTTGCGGTTGAAAAGAGATCTTACGTTCTAGTTGTTGGTAGTTAGTGTATTGATACAATTGCCATTCATAACACCCCTGAAGTGCTAGTGAAGAGACATTTTTTTTTGTTAGAGAGAATAGTTGCAGTGGCAAAACTACAGTGATTTTCTATGATTTTTGTGCATATTGACAACTATTGCCAGATACTTGCTTGGCAGGACAGACAATGAGATAAAAAACTACACGATGTGCAGCACCGATTGCTTGTGTCCATTAAGCCTATTGAAGTTCATCAAAAATCTAGAAACTTAAGCAAAACAAAACAATTCAACAGATCTTGAACATAAAAAGGTGAAATGTGGTAAGGGTAATTAATGAAGTACCATATTTAGAAGGATTCATAATTGTGTTATAGGCTAGCAAATTAGCACGACCATGAACAAAAACAGAACCATGGAGAGCAGAAGCATTGGAGCGTATCAGGAAGTTTGTCATTGAAGTATTATGTGAACTGTGACTCCCTACCATTAGTGAATCTTCCCGCGACTCCCTCGACAAAATTCACACCACAAGGCAGGAAATTTGCCGTGGCAAAGGTTGGCAAGTTAACTGTTGTTGCCGATGTAAAACAAACCATCGCCGATCCTTATTGAGCACCTCTTACCATCCATGTTGCTTTTCACTTTTGTTGTGCAAAGAGAAAAAGAGTATTAAGTTTGTGAGTGTGGGAATTAATATAAGGAGACAATGTGAGTTCTTCGATCTTGCAGGAAAGGGAAAGCTTGTCACACGAAAGATCGATCCTACTTTTGGAAAGAAGAGAGATGATGGTGCAAGCAATTAATTAGTAATGCAAACATATATGCAAGTGATAAAATAGTGAGGTTTTGTTAACCTCTTCGACCCAAAAGGCAGCATTGAAAAGAGAGCATTATGTGCCAGCTGCCTTGGTGGGAACTATGCTAATACAAGACATTTATTTTATACTAAGTTTGTATTTTTTAATAGTAAGATTTTATATTAAACTAGAGTATAAAATAATATTCATTGCTTAATACTCTTAACTATTAAAGTGTTTTTCAGAAAAATTTTTAATAATTAAAAATTTAAATTTTAAGTTTTGAAATTTTAGTTTTAAATTTTAATTTTAAAAATAAAATATAAGATTTATGAAAATGAGGAATTACTTTCATTAAATAATTTGCCATTAAAAAAAAAAAGATTGTATAAACCCAACCCTTTACTTGAAGCAAAAATTTTATTTATCTAATATAATACAATTACACTATTAGTTAAAAAAAAAAAAGAAAAGGTATGCGTTATAAAAAATTGTTAAACAAGCGTGAAGTGGTCCAATTCACTCAAAGCGTGAGAATTCTTTTTTGTTTGAGGGCCCATCATCTAACATTGACCGGGCTGTCTGTCTAGCCTAGCTCAGCACAAACACTGTACCCACAAAATGGAACTATATCTAAGACTTGAACTTGTTTCATCCTGTCGGACTGTTGTCCGTTCGGATCAGGCGTAGGGTGAGTCATACATTAAACCCAAACATTGGAGTTAAGATTGGGCTTAATTAAACATAGAAAAGCTCCAGGGTTGGTTTTTCTCTGGCCCAAAAATAACTCAAAGCCCCCCCCGGGTCCCTTAATTCCAAGTTTTATTATCAAAGCAAATAATTGGGTCTCACCTAGTTCCTATATTTTTATTTTTTGAATCTGAAATAGCTGATGGGGAACGACAAAATAAACTTACAAATACTAATTTACAAGTTTTTTCTTTCTTATAAACTATTCTTAAACTTGTTATTCAATTTTAACAGTGTTTTTTAAATTTGAACATTTTAAAAAATATTAATAATAAACTATTAGCGTCGGCTTTTGTCCGGCCGGCTTCAAGGCAAATAAATCCGGGCCCAAAGTGACACAGGCTTTGTCTCGTTACCCTAGCTACTTTCATGTCAAAGTAGGCTTAGAACTTTGATTTTTATCCTTAGCTACTAAGGTTTTAATCTTAAAAAAATAATTTTTATTATATAATTCATGATTTAACATATTTTTTTATTAAAAAAAAGAGAGATAGATGATTAAATAAAAAAATAATTTAAAACTATTTTTTAATACTGAATTTCTCAACACTAAGTATATATAGTTTAATATTTTTACTTCTTTTTTAACATGAAATTCATGATTTGATAATTAAAAACATGGTCAGTCTTTGGTTAATATTTACATCATCGTTAAAAAAATTACATAAAACATTGTAATCATCGTCATATGATCGAGTGGCATTGGCGCATATTGACATGCCAATAGTCTCAGCTTATAGGGTCTTTATTATTTAAGCTAATTCTGAGGTCAACAAAAGGTTTATTCTATGGGCTATCGAGTGCAGGAGCCAGAGACACGACTTTCAGAGAGATTACCATAAGTCCTATGAAAAGTCTATTAGGGTTTGTCCACATTGACAACGTAATAAATTTCGAATTTGGGTGCAACCTTGTGAATCATATGCTGTGACCTCATGAGATCCGTTCCATAAAATATGATTTGACTTTGGATAGTTATTCAAATATCCTTCAGAATATGAACTAAAATTTTGAAACTCAAAGTTACCAAATTTCAAGACCATCTCTCACCGTCCCATTACTTGCTTGTTTATTGATATAATAACATAAAATGAACATTAATCCATATATTTCGTATCTTGCCATAGAATTAGTACAAAATAACAATGGAGTTAGTTATAATTATTGTGTCGGTTTGTTGACTCTAACGAACAAAGCCTATTTTGTTTGAAAAAGAAGAAGAAAAAAAAAAGGATCATGAGATACAACTCATAGGTCTATATAAAAATTTATTTGTTAACATTTTAAATCAATTTTATCTATTTAAAAGATATATTATTTAAAGATTAATAGTTCTATATTATATATTAACTTTAAATGTTAAACAACATCAAACTACATATTTTTAAAAAAAATAAAAAATTTCAAACTCTAAATAAGTAGTGGCTCATGATTTTATTACCAAATCTTACTTCGAGTGATATAAACATTTTTATATAAAATAATTTTAAAAAAAATTATATAGATTTTACATAAATATTAAAAAAAAATTTATTTTTTATTCATTAAAAATGTTTTAAATATTTTATTTATAATTAGTTTAAAATTTTTTATTATTATTTAACTTGTAAAATATTCTTAATTTTATTAAAAAATTTAAAAAATTAAATTAAAATATACATTGATTAATATTTTTTAAATAACATTTAAACATATTAATTAATTAGTTAAAAATTATTATAATATAATAATATTTATTAAATAATATAATATATTTAAGTTAACGATAAAACATATTTTTAAATCTTTAATTAAATTAAATATAATTAATTTATATTTTTTATTATTTCTTGAGTATTCTTACTTGATTTTTCTTTAATCGAAAATGTTTGCGCGTGGCTCTCCACAATTCTTTCTTCAGTTTTCTTTTCTTTTTTTTATCCATAGTTGTTGTAGGTCGTCTGCAGTTTCTTTCATGAACAGGGTCATCATTCTCGCCTCTTGAATTCTTAAGCATTGACTTAGAGTTGAACAAGTCAACAAGGCCTCATCTTTAACTCCAAGCGGGGTGTATAGAGATAAATGAGCTCCCATTTGAGAGGCATGCGTGGCTATCTGTCTGTGTGTGTGCGTGTGCGCTTGTGTGTGTTTATGGAATCTTGGTGGGTTTGCCTTTCTGGGTATTGCAGAAACTTGAGGAGCGATAAGAAAAAAAAAAAAAAAAAAAATGTCTCACAAAAAACCGAAGGCTAACAGAAAAATTAATTTAGGGTTGAACCGTAAGAAAAGCAATCGGAAAAGGAAGATAGAATGTAGGATAGCAAAAATGTTTAATTAATTGATTATCAAGATACAATTTTTATCTTTTCATACTTACCCTTTTATATATATATATTTTTTTTTTGTTATACTATATTTTAAAACTAACCAATTATTACAATTTAAATATCAAAAAAAAAAATATAATTCTTTTTTTGCATTTATAACAGTTTTAAATAACCACTCACTCCTCTTCTCTAACATCCACGTGTTTTTCTTGAACTGTTTTTTTTTTTTTTCTTTTTTTGCTTATTTGGTAACAGTGGCAGTTGTTGTTGTGGAATCTTGAGGGAACCCCATTTGACATCTTCATTGTGCAGGTTTTGATGAATAGTATCACATTTGCACCCCGTGGGGCCTTTCGTCTGTATCAGAATTTCTTGATTTGGGTGGATATACACATTGTTAGATCGTCCTTTTCTGAGGTACTGTGACGGATGTCCAGGTTGTGAATATAATATATATATATTTATATAACAATATTAAATATGATTAATGAGAGGCATTATTTTTGTATTGATCTTTGTACGGTCGTCCTAGAAATCTCCGAGGAAGTTGAATTCCGGGGGTTTTCTCAAATGAATTGTTAAATTTAAGACTAGGATTGGGGCGTGATTATCGCGGCTAATCTTTCTTTTTGCTGCAAAATATATATTTTCATTTTTTTTATTCCTTTCTTTTAACATTACATTGCAAATCGATTGAAAAAGCATAGGGGAAGTGGAGAAAAGTAATGAAAGGAAGTGAAATGGACTTTCGGAGGTTTTGAATGAAAGATTGCCTCTTGCAAGCCCCTCTCCTCCACGAAAGACTAGATACTTAGAAATCATCGTCTCTTGCTTTTAGAATGATTATTTTAGTAATTCTTGTTAGAAACTCTTGGTTTTGCATTCGAATTTTAATAATTTTGTTCTTTTTTTCTTTTACACCTTTTGATATCTCTTATAAAGAAATAGAAAAAAAAAAAAAAATCTTTTGACATAAATTTCATCATTTTTAAGTTGAAATGAGAAGGGAAAAGTTATATATGGATGGATAGAAAGGAGAACATTGTTTAAAATAAATTTTTAAACTTTATATTTTAGATGTATATTTATAATTTTGATTGTTAATGATAATTGTCTGGCAAAATCTTTTAACTCAAATGCACGAATATGCAAACACGAGATCATAATAATTTTTTTTTTAAGAAAAATATATCTCCTTTATACTTAGATTTAGGACTGAAAAATCAAAGGTTTTGCAGCAAATGATTGCGAAAATCAAAGGTTATACCCCTAGGTTTTACGTGGCGATACCCCATCCACTCTACCAATATACAGTAATATGTAATGGCGGGAAAAGAGAGGCCAAGCAAGTGGGGTTGCAGAGAATGACTGCCCATTAACTGAAACTTCTGAGAGTGCTTAGTCCTCACACCAACTTCAGACTTCCTCTTCTTTGATTTCCCATTACAAATGTATCGTCCCCGACGTTCTGGAGCTGGCGGTACGCATCTATTTCTTCCGTTGTCTATTGGGTTTTTCTATATCATGGTTTTGAATTTATTTTTATCAAATTTTCCTAATGGTGGTAAGCTTATTTCTCCAAATAAAGCATCTCAGATAGACTATCTCTAATTAGGGTTATAAGTATCTCATGCTTAAAATGGTAAATTGATCCTCCATAATGATGTTGTTGCACTTTTTCCCTTGCACTGAACAGGAGTTCCTAGGTGGTGTTGCCACCTGGGGAATGCGGAGATGGACCCAGCATCTAGTGTCCCATTCCTTGTGCTCAAAGTCATGATGATGAAGGAGGCACTGTTGGTTCGATATGAGATGCATCAAATCATTAATGGGCTGATCACAGATATGGGTTGGGACTGGGTTTAGCGCTAAGTTGTGTGAAGGCATGGGAGGCTCCTTCGCATCCATGAATTCCTGAACGAAGTCCTGGGGAAAAGAAACAATCAGTAGCTTCGTGCTAGGGCTACATCATCAAACACTAACAACTTTGTCAATGCACCAGTAGCTCCTGAAAATGTGGGGCTGATGACGATGTGGACGAAGACGATGATAGCATAGGGGAAGTTGAAGTGATCGAAATCTCTTCAGATACCAACTAGGGCGTCTGTTAAGGGAAAATTTTCTCTATTTTAATAGTATGGATTTAAATACTGGTTTGTTGTTGGATATAAAGGGAGCTTGGTCCTTTGGTTTGCTGTTTTATGTCTAGCTTGTAAGATACAGTGTATTCTCGTTTTGCGAATTCCGATATGTACAAGCCATTAAGTCTTGTGTATGTTAGGAAATCTGACATGGTGTGCTGGGCATTGTCGTGTGTTGGCTCAAACTATCCTGCATTAGTGACCTTACCAGGTGGTTAGTAGTATGTTTTGAAACTCTGTCTTGCTTATGCGAAATATATTTGGTCAATATTTCTATCAATGAAATAGTAATTATATCAGCCATGAGTTACCCAGTTTTTGAAGCTTTGAGTACACTTCTGATCTATTCGGCACCCACTTTTTCATTGGGATGTAAAAGGGTAAACGCACTTCCAAATTTACAGCGTTAACCCAACAATGCATTAAGTTTTGGTTGCTGCTACATAAGATGAATATCCGTTTGGCTATTGCACAGTTCCTCAGGCATTGGTCAACATTTTCATGACAGACGAAGGTGTTAATGTTCTGAAACCATTGTCCATGTCTAGTTAGTTAGGATTGGTGATGAGAAGAAGGATCTGAGCAGTATTGTGGTTAGGCTTTGATAGAACAACTCCAAGACAAGCAGGATTTGTCTTTATTGCGCATATATGTGCATTGAGTTACTAATATCACTAATCAAAACATGTTGAGAGTATATTGACTTTAAGTAATGATAAGGCTCACACAACATAATTATCCCAAACTGGTGGTTTATGATATGCGTTGAAAACTTGATAATAAAGATAAAGAGACAGCATTGGTTGACAAATTAACGAGCATGCGAGACTGCGGGCATTGGTGCTGAACTAAGATAAGAGACAAAGGAAAGAAGGATCACTTAAACCACACCACAAAAGGGAGCATAGTGTCATGGAGTTAGGCTTTGTGTTTGCTAACCCATGCGGCACTTAGTCGATTTTACATGCGAAGATGAGCTAAATAAGTCTTGGAGAGTTTGAGAGAATCAATGGAAGGCGTGTGAGAGGCAAGTGAGTTAGAAGTTTTGGAGAAAGAGAGAGAGAGAATGAGAGAAAGAACAAGAGAGTTTTGCAAGTGAGCTTGTATTGAGAGAAAAGATTCGTATTGTATAAATGAGAGAGAGTCACCTATTTATACATTTCAAGAGAAGATACTAAAATAGTATATTCTAAATATTTATAAAAAATATTCTAAATATGCATTTAATATGATCCCTTCTAAAATTCTCTAAGCAGCTGTAATATATTTGGCAGGAAATCTGTAGAAGAAGACATTTCTATACGTTTCTGGGACCTTTTGTAGGCAGTAAGGGGCTGGACAATGCTAGCAGCTCGCAGAGATTCAATCTTGACCTGAATTTGCACCTCAAGAATACTTGAATGGGCCAGATCAAGGTATCTTTGTGATATCCTCCCCCACTTAATCCTACGATGTCCTCGCCGCATTCTCAGCCTTATATTGCCGAATGTGATTGGCAAACTACCAAAGTTGGTCCTCCCATTCCTAACTAGCCTCTTAGTCTGGCAAATCTTTTTATTTTACCAAGTACTTGGTGTAGTTGGGAACTCCTCTTCTCCAGATCACTCTGTCAGTAAGGATTTGTTCCACCTCCTTGTTGAATTCGGTGACCACAGTCATTGGTGCGTGCTTGGACTCACTTCGACTTAGATCCTCTTCATCTCCATGAAAAGGCTTAAGAAGACTTACATGGAAAATGTTATGGATCTTTAGCTTTAAAGGGAGTTGGACTTGATAGGCAGTCTTTCCCATATGCTTGATGATAGGAAATGACCCTTCATACTTCCGTACCAAGCCCTTGTGTACTTTTTGTAGAGACTTGAATTGGTTAGGTAGCAGCTTCACCATCACGATGTCTCCTGCTGCGTAGTCGTTTGGGCATCACTTTGAGTCAGCCCATATTTTCATCCTTTTGGCCGCTTTGTCAAGGCAAGCCCTCGTTATGTCCACTTTCTTATGCCATTCTCTCGCAAACTTAAAGGCAGATGGGTTGTTACTAGTGTAGGGAGAGGTAATTGCACTTGGCGTTCGCGGTTGTTGTCTCATGACAATCTCGAATGGGCTTTTACTTATGGCCTCACTCATCTGGAGGTTGTATGAGAATTGGGCAGCGTTAAGTAGCTTCGCCTAATCTCGTTGGTGAGCACTTATGTAGTGCCTTAAGTATTGCTCAAGCAAGGTATTGACTCGCTCGGTTTGTCCATCGCTTTGAGGATGGAAGCTTGTTGAGAAGTTTAAGTCAGTTCTCAGCAACTTGAATAGCTCTTGCCAAAATTTGCCCGTAAAGTAGGGGTCTTTGTCACTGATTATATTCTTTGGCACACCCCACAACTTTATCATATTCTTGAAGAACAAGCGAGCAATTTCATCCATCTTGCAATCAGTAGGGGCTGGAATGAAGGTGTCATACTTGTTGAATTGATCAACTACCACCATAATGCTTCCGTGTCCCTCAGACTTTGGTTGAGTTACAATAAAATCCATTGAGACACTTTCCCATGGCTTCTCGGGGACGAGTAGTGGGTTAAGTAGACCCACTGGTTGCTACTGTTCTACCATGTCTTGTTGGCAAACTAAGCACGTTCGCACATTGGCCTTGACGTCTGTATGCATATGCAGCCAGAAATAATGTTGTTGGATAAGGGCAAGGGTTCATGCCATACTTGGGTGACCAGCCCGTAGGGAATCATGATATTTCTTAAGGATCTCCTTCTGCAAGTTTCCCCACTTAAGCACGAAGACTCAATTCCCAACTGTCATTAGGACTCCATCGTCCACCCAAAATTGACCAGTTTTCCCCTCGCTAGCTAATCTCAGTAGATTGTTGGTTAGGTTGTTTTGCCCAATACCTTCCTTGATTCGTTCAAGAAGGTTGCTCTTAGGTGTATTAGTGGAAAGGGTAGCTAGCTCCACTTTTCTGCTCAGCGCATCAGTAACAACGTTGGCTTGGCCTGGCTTATACCGCAATATGTAGTCAAATTCTACTAGGAAGTCTTGCCAACGAGCTTACTTAGGGCTGAGTTTCTTTTGTATCTGGAAGTAGCTCATAGCAATATTGTTGGTTATGATCACGAACTTACTTCCAAGGAGATAATGTCTCCAAGTGCACAAGCAGTGGATGATGGCAATCATCTCCTTGTCTTGGATGGTATACCACCTCTCTGTGTCATTAAGCTTGCGACCTTCATAGGCAATGGGATGCCTATCCTGCATTAAGACTCCTCTGTCAGATGCATTGGTGTGGACTTCGAAGGGCTTTTCATAGTTCGATAGCACCACGGTAGGTTTTTCGGAGATTACTTACTTCAATCTCTCAAAGGAAACTTGGCATTCTTTCGTCTAATGCCAAGGGTGGTTCTTCTTCAGCAGGTCGGCTAGGGGTGCTACTACGACAGTATTCCTTGATGAACTAACGATAGTAGTTGACAAGCCCCAAGAAAGATCGCAATTCTGGGACCTTAGTTTGAGGCTCCCATTGTTGGATGGCTTTCACCTTTGCTGGATCCATCATCAGCCTACCATCCTTGATTTGGTGACCAAGGAAGTCTACCTCTTGCTCGGTGAATGAGCACTTCTCCTTCTTGACGAACAACTTGTTATCCCACAGAACTTGAAAGACTTGCTTGAGGTGCTCAACGTGCTCCTCAAGTGTGTTGCTATACACCACGATGTCATCCAAGTAAACTACCACGAATTTATCAAGGAATGGGTACAATACCTTGTTCATAAGTGTGCAAAAGGTGGCTGGTGCATTGGTGAGGCCAAAGGGCATGACTAGGAAATCGAACACTCTATAACATGTTACGCAAGTTGTTTTTGGCTCATCACCTTATGCTATGTGGACCTGGTAGTAGCCCGATTGCAAATCCAAATTGGTGAAGTACCTTACCTTCCCGAGTTGGTCAAAAAGATCAACTATAAGGGTATTGGATACTTGTTCTTGATAGTGACCTTGTTTAAGACTCAATAGTCAATACACATGCCCAGCGATCCATCCTTTTTCTTCTGGAAGAGGACTGGGGCACCAAAAGGGGCTTTCGATGGTCGAATGTGGCTCGAATCAATCAAATCGTGGAGCTACTTCCTTAATTCAGTGAACTCTGGGGATGTCATGCGATAAGGGGCCATGGCAGGAGGTTTGGCACTGGGTTCCAGCTCAATGTGGTGATCCACATCTCATTTTGGTGGAAACTTAATCAGCAGTTTGGAAGGCATAACGTCCTTAAACTTAGTAGGGACAACCTGGATGGGTTGTGGCAGTGCGGAAGTTGGCGCTGCTACATCTTCCCCATCGCTTAGCTCCCTTATGGTAGTTACGTAGTTTGGACCCGACTTGAGACCTCGTTTGAATTGCAAGGTAGAAATCATCGATGGTTTTGACTTCTTGCATTTTAAAGGAACTACTTGGATCTTGCAAGCGTCAATGACCACAAGAAAACTTGAAGTAGGAACGGGAAAAGCCAAGGCTTCGTAGAAGAATGTAAGACCTAACGCCACTTTAAAGTCATTCATGGGAACAACGGTAAAGTCCAACTTGCCGATCCATTCACCAATCTAGACAGCTACTTCATGCGCTATGCCTTGGACAGGCTTTGCTTTCAAGTTTACTGCTTTGATGGTGCCATTTCCCTTTATCAGTTTGAGGCTTAGATGTTTGGCCTCTTGTACGTCCATGAAGTTGTGCGTTGCCCCTATATTTAGTATCGCACAAACTACTTTACCCTCGATGGTAATGTCAGCGTACAACAATCCCATCTCCTTAGAAACTGTTGGGGAGGTACGCTTTGAGAGATTACCCAATTGTTGGATACATCCCATGTCAGCTTGGGGCTCCTCGTCAACCTTCTCCAGGTTGAGTACCGCCGTCATAGCATTCATTATTTTACATTTTAGGCAGTCTCTCACCTAGTGTGGTTTGTCACAAATGAAATAGGGACTAGGGGGATTAACTGAGTTATGCTTACTCGCAGACTTCTTCTTATGCTTGGGACGGGAACCTGAGGGTCTCTGCTATCCACCCTTGTTGTGGTCAGAATCCTGCTTCTTCTACTCGATTTTCTCTCCCCTACTTTTGCCAGAGTTTGGCTTCTTGCCCTTAGAGTGGGCAGAGTAGTCGATGAAGGTCTCGGCAGTAGCAATGGTAGCATCCATGGTCTACACATCACACCTATTCAGCTCAAGTCTCACCCAATTCTTCAAGTTGTCTTTAAAGTAGAAGAGAAGCTTCCTGTCGGACATCTTGATTTCAAGTATAAGGGTAGTAAATTTCTTGATATAGTTGGAAATACTACCTGTCTGACATAGGCGACACAACTTTTCCCTTACTTCGCTGTCTGCATTGTAGGGCACAAAGTACCTATATATTTCAGCCTTGAATTGCTCCCAGGTGTTGATGATGCACAAGCCTTTCTCCCTCTCAGAGTGCTTTCGTCTCCACCAGAGTTGGACAGCATCCCTTAGGAAGATTGGGGCATTGCCTACTTTGGCAAGGTTGTCAACAACCCCCATGGTTTTGAAGTACGGCTCAAGGCCGAACAGAAAGTTCTCCATGGCAGTGGCATTGCGTGTGCCGTTTTACATAGTAGGCTTAGGGACCTTTAAGTCATGCACTGCAGTGGCGTTAGTAGTGGCAGCTATACTAGCGAATGAGTTGTTTCAGCGTAGAGAATCCATCTCCTTGTGGAGGTCATGAATTTCTTCTTTAACAAACTTGCGCAGATTAGACAGATTTTGATTTAGGGAGTGTAGTTCTCTCCTAAACAAGTGGTTAAACTCTTCAATCATGACTTTGGCAACCCATGTGATCTCTGCATTCTCATGGATCAAATTATCAACTTGATCGCTGAGGTTACCCACAACGGAGCTTATATCGGTGACGCTCCTTTCCAAGCTACCAACACGAGAGGCCATGGTTTCCTTTGTTGGAGCCTTGGACTTGTTACGCTTGGCTGGAGCACGTTGCTCCTCACGCCCACGAGATTGTTGCCCCACTTGTTGTTCCTCCGCAATGGTCGCAACAAATCCTCCTTCGCTTGCCATGCTCGTTGTCTCAGTAAACAACAAACAAATAGGTTGTACCTAAGGTTTGAACCGTTGCTCTGATACCACCTGTCATGGAGTTAGGCTTTGTGTTTGCTAACCCGTGCGGCACTTAATTGATCTTGCATGCGAAGATGAGTTAAGTAAGCCTTGGAGAGTTTGAGAAAATTAGTGAAAGGTGTGTGAGAGGCAAGTGAGTTGGAAATGCTAAAAAGAGAAAGAGAGAACAAAAGAGTTTTGTAAGTGAGTTTGTATTGAGAGAAAGGATTCGTGCTGTACAAATAAAAGGGAGTCACCTATTTATACATTTCAAGAGAAGGTATTAGAATGGTATATCTTAAATATTTATAAGGAATATTCTAAATATACATTTAATATGGTACTTTCTGGAATTATTTAGGCAGTTGTAACACATTTTGCAGGAAGTTTCTAAAAGAAGATACTTCTACATGTTTCTGGAACCTTCCGTAGGCAGCAAGGCACTGGATAATACTAACAGCCCGCAAAGGTTCAATTTTGACCCGAATTTACATCTCAAAGATACTTAAATGAGCCGTATCAAGGTATTCTTGTGATAATAGGTTGCTATTTTTGATCCAGAAGTGAGACAAAAGTAAACCAACGTCGTCCTAAACCCACGTGACAAGGACGCTTCCGCATTGCGCATGAGAAGAAGGTGGAGCCAAAAACACCTCTTGTGGTTCGTCCCATTGCCAGTCATGGTCAAAACATTGTATGAAAATCCTCTATATATCAACTGAGTGGCCATACTGATCAAGTGTCTCCCACATTGTCTCCAAATCAATTGCATTTCGAGTATTAAGTATTATTATCATCTCGGCAATCTCAACTTCCAAATACATCACTCTAGTTTCGAGCATTTGGATCTCATCGTCTATAGGTAGTCCATTTTGGTCTTCATGTCCACAAACAAAGGGTGTTTTTGGGTGAGCAGCATCACTCAAGTTCGCATTTGTGACAATTGCTTGAAGCACATTTCCATTCTCCAAGGGTCTATTATCAAAGTGTCCATTCTCAAATCCTCCATGCTCGGCATTGATCCAAAGCAAAATGGTGTTGTAAAAGCAAATTTTATGAGCAGTTAAGTAGGAGTTGGGAATTTTAAATATATCTTTAAAAAATGAGATAATAAAAATTTACTTGGTCGCATTATATGTGTGCATTTTCGTTCTCAGCCATTGTGGCTCAGACTTTAGACTGTTAGAAAGCCCAGAAAAATTGCTTGTGAAGTTGGGGCGAACTTGATCAAGGAGGAATTGAGGTGACTCGGATACTAGGCTCAAGGGCTTTTGGATACTACTAACTAAAGGATTCTGCTACAAATAGGGTTGCAATTTTTTTCCCAATTATGAATGTGCAGTCTCAGGAAAAGACATTTGGAGACCAAGTACAATTTTATCTCAACCAAGTTCAATCTCTTTTAAATTGTAGACCAATTAGTGAATAATTGTATTTTATTAGAAAATAATAAGTTATAGTTATGCATGATCATACTTGCATTCCGCAATTAAATATTTGTAATTTTAAAAAAATAAAAAATTACTATTAATTTTCACGTGAATCTTATAAACAATATTTTTTTTTTTGAAAAACAAACAAAATATTATTTCATAATTATACATATTTTCATTTAATATTTTATTTTAATGACAATAATATAATATCACTATTTCCACAAATAATGTATTTTAAGAAATAATATATATAAAATGGACGTGTTATACTTCTATAATTTTCGATGAAATTAACATAAAATAACTAAAATATAACTCATTAATTCTTGTATAATCATAAAAATAATTATAGTAGTAGATATTATGTACACGTTAATATTTTTAATATAATTTAATTTAATCAATTAGAGCTAATATGTATAAATATTGATAAACTCATATCCTTTACTTAAGTTTACCTGATAAATATTAGAATTTGATATGTAATTATTTAAAAAATTAAATTCACTTGCACAATTTCAACCATTCTACATAAATTAGATACATAATTAATTAATTCAAAATGAACAAGTTCTGTCAATGTTACTAATTGATTGTTAGCAACGATAAAATAGACAACTCGCAGTGGAGCTCATAAACACCCTACAAGCCCCCGACCCCATCCACAAGGATAGAACTCCTCCACCTAGCAAAAGTCGTTGCAACTTTTATCCTGTATTGAAAAATGTTGACCAAAGAAACACAATTGAACATTAGATTATTTTTTTTTTTCTCCTGCAAACATTTTAATAAGCTAGATTGTCGCAGTCAACATACATTACCTGAACATGCCAACAGGAATTGTAGCACCACAGTCAATGGTTTTAACATTAACCACCTGTCCAATTCATTTCCGCATAATTTTAAGGCATATAGGAACTGTTCCATTCCAATTCATTTCCACCAATAGCATGCAAAGATGTCCCATGTCATTGCTATAATACCTAATCCAATGCGATACATAAACCCCATCCTCAACAGCTAAACCAACAAAGGTACCAAATCAGTTGCCAGCTCGCAACTACATAAAACGGATTTGCCTTTTTCCATTGACCAATTACAAAAAATAAAAAATAAATCAACAATGACAACATAAATTGCCCACAAAACACAAAATCCCTAAGCTTATGCGCAACTAGATTTAGAATCAGCCACTAGTCATTTATTGTTTTAAATTCAATAAGTCAACGACTTATTTCAACTTATTAATTGTCTAACCCGGCCTTTAAAGCATTTCTAAAACATTATTAAACAGATAGTTTTACAAACCCTGCAGTACTGGTTCAGCTTAGGGCTAGCATCTTTTAACTTTGTCTTTTTATGCTTCCTGTAAAAGACCAAGCCGACTGAACATTCCATCTTTGTTCGTAGCCCTTTATGTCATATAGTTTTTCGTATCAAATTACCTTAACTTACACAAAATTTGCTAGTGCAGCAACTCAATCACACTCATAAAAAAATTTCCTAAAATAGCGTTAACTAGTTACCACATGCCAAATGAAAGCAAGTAACAAACCTAATGTCCAATACTTCATTCACGACTATCCCATAATAACGACATAGAAGAACCATGATGCACCAAACAGCCTAAGTTAGCCTACAATACATTCCACAAGAAATTAGTTACCAATAAAACTATTTCTTATCTCATCAAATTAATTAATGTGCACACGGATCATGATCACATCTACATACTATACAGTTGTACATAAAAAAGGGATTTTGCCTCAGCTCATGTAATAAAGCAGTGGCTGAAAACCCCATAATTGATTGTGCTCAATTGATGCGGAAGACTTAACTTCTTTGTGAAGTTCTTCTAGTGCTTGCTTTCTCCACAATAGAAACCAACCTTTTGGTCTTGGGTCGTCCACGTCTTCTCGTAGTAATAGGATCCTTGATATGGATATTGTGCTCCACATCACCTTATGGTCTATGGATATTTCATAGAATTTTCTGAAATTCTTTTTTTCTTTTTCTGTTTATGTTACAAGGGAAGTTGAAAAAAAAAAAAAAAAAAAAGAAGAAGAATAGATCATTAGAATTGGAACACATAATTAACAGATTCTACTAAAGATGTCTCAACTAGTTGTGCTAAAAGCAATTTTCCCAAATTATAACGTAAAGGGTTTGTATGTAGTTGTACGGTGAGATTTGTGGTGTGTACAAGTTAATTCTGAAAGAAAGATAATCAAACAGAAAAATAAACAAAACAATGCAAAATATTGACTGACTACGTGACCACATGATGGAGGGCACGGCTGATGTGGCCCAACGGTGGAAAAAGGGTAAGCTTGGGAGTCTTTTAGGGACAATAAGGTATTTGTTGACAATTTTTTTTTTTTTTAAAATGAAATTCCAACTTATGGCTAAAGGGCACACCTGACAATTTGACATTTTATCCCAAACGTCGTTTTTGCAAAATTGGGAGTGGCAGCACCAGCGACGTCCATTTTCGAACTCCCTAGTCGTTGATAATGGCAAAAATTGGCATCATAACGTGTCTCCAACCGTAATAGGGCTTTAGGCATTACCCTGAATCAAGGCAGTCCTGTATGGAGCCCATTAAAAATTGGAGATCTGAGAAAGAAATGCATGTCTCTATTTCTTTTGAAAAAGAATAATAATTGCAAGAGGTTTAGCCCATTAAAAATTTAGATTTCACTACTCCTATTGAGAAAAATTATTAATTGGTGCAAAATCCAAAGAAAATGAAAGCCAAATACTATAATTAGATGAATCTTGGAATACCAAACTCTATGGAAAATTACATGTTTGTCTAAATATCGGAATGTCTATGGTAAAGTTTTAAATTACTAACTATAGATGGATGACACTATGGGATTCCATCAACTGCATTTATGGAACCAAATTGGTTTTGTGGTAATGACCATTACTAGAATGCTGCATTCATATTTGTACACATATCAATTTAAAACCTTACTTTAAATATAACTTTTGACTATTTTTATTATGCATCTTATGAAAGTTCATTTGTAAAATCAAAAAGAATTTATAATTTAATATTTTATTATATTTTTATTAATTATTTTATTTATATATACATAAATATATGTAAATCACACATCCACACTAATTCATTTTTATGTATTATACAAATATATATTACATTCAATTGACATAATCATTGTCCAATAGCTACTATGACTAGGCTAAATCAAGTGTGTGACATTAGGAGTTATCTTATCCTCTTCGTCCCGTCCTACATTCATATGCACAATTTTAACCATTATGGAGATATAGGAAATGATCGCAAATATAAACACCAGTTAATCATAATAACCTCGTATTCAATTTTTTTGTGTCTTTGTAACAAACTCTGTACAATAAAGCTTGGGAAGTATTTGCTCTTCTTTGCCCTGTCACTTCTTTTTATTTTCAGCATGTAGCACTTTGCCTGGAGTAGAAAGCTTATTTATCATGAGGATTTGTATGTTTTAGCTTGAATATTGCGTACATGCTGCAGTTGAAAAGCTTGTGAATTGAATGTATACCATGTGTTGCAAAGAATGGAGCAAGATCTAGATCTCTTGAACTTGAATTAGGTGATATTGACAGTCTTCTCTAATGAAACATTAAGCAACCTGGACTGCCCATTTAGTCCCGAATTTTGAAGATCATTACATTGTTTAAAACAATGAAATCATATAACATTTAGGTGAATACAACTTAAATTTGTATTGTCACTAGTTTAAAATTTGTTCTCACTTTTATCAATTTATGATAAAAATAAGTATTAATATATTTATAAAATTATTTTATTATATTTTAGAGATAATATTGTGAAAAAATCTTAAGAGAATTTATCAATTAATAAGGATAAATTATGGTTATTTTCTGAATGTGTAAATTGAAAATTTTGAAACTAAAACGCATTATACTAGGCTTGTTTATAATTTCAGTAAGAAAAATATTTGGTAATGTTTGAAACTTGGTAAATTGAGTTTCGAAAAGTGATTTGGGTACAAGGATGGCTAGGCCATTCATTTGGATGGATAAACCACTCAATAACAAGATTAATAAAAGAAAGATATGCATAGAAAGCCTTTGATAGATCTATAGTTTTCAAAATGTGATTTGGGTATAAGGATGGCTAGGCCATTTGTTTAGATGGATAAACCACTCAAAAACAATATTAACAAAAGAAAGATATGAATAGAAAACCTTAGATAGATCTATAGTACATGACATTGTTAAACCAAAAGGCAATCTAAAGCAAGCTCTTTAAGATCAGTTATTGGTTTCCAAACTATATATTATAGTTGGAAATTATTTAAATTTAGATGCAAAGTAAAATAAAGTAAAATAATTTAAAAATTTTATTAATACTTGTAAGAAAACTTACAAGGATAACTTTGAAGACTACTTCTTACAATGGGATTTTTCAGAGAAGTGTCTACCTTAAATTTGAGTTTTTACAAGGTTTTTAGCCTCTTATATAGGTAAGGAGGCTTTTCTTCGGATGTCATTTAAGGTGGAAAGTTAAAAGAGAAGGACAAAAGATTTTTTAGCTGAGGGAATCTATTTTCACTAAGTACTATTGTTTTACCAAGAGGTGAAGACAAAAGCACTTTTAATGGAAAGTAAAGATAGATTCTTTCGCCCAACATTTATCCTTTACTTTTTCTTTTTAACTTTATCCTTTACTACTAATAATTTCTCAGGATTTTGTTTGTTTGTTTTTTTGGTCTTTTAATCTTTGATAGCCAAAGGTTCGTAAATGTAATCAAATGAATCATGGTTTGAAAAAGGATCAAAAAAGGATGACGTGGAGCCTTGTTCCATTAGAAGTTGTTTTGCTTTTTGTAAAGTTTCTCTAAGGAAAAGAACATATTCTTTTTGGGAAGTGGAACCAGTAAGACGTGCCTGTGACAGAGACTTATGGATTAGAAAGTGGGATGTGTTGGTCTTAATGGTGTTTGAATGAGTTGGATTTTTGTTGAACCATTCAAGAACACCAGCTTTGTGTGCTTTTTGTTGGTAAGTTTGTGAAAATTGGTGCCAGAACTTTACTTTATAGATGCATCTGAGAATTGGAGTACTCATAAGAGGATTTGGTTTGTATTGGAATTCCAATATGTAACACCATGGAAGCCAGAAGAAATAACAGAATTAAAATAGTTTAGGATAAGTCACCTTATGGGTTGGAGTAGCATATCTGTTTTCAAAAATTGGTTCAAGAAAGATTTGTTTGACTGGACTAAACCTAGACCACCATTGGATGAACCATAAGGGGAACCTGATGGAAATTTGACTTTCACAGAATAATAACCAAGAATGTCTAAATTGAAAATTTTGGAAATAAAATGCATTATACTAGGCTTATTTATAATCCTAGTAAGAAAAATATTGGGTAAAGTTTAAAGTTTCGTAGATTGAGTTTCAAAAAGTGATTTGGGTACAAGGATGGCTAAGCCATTCATTTGAATGGATAATTTTGAAACTTTGAATAGTTGAATAGGCATATTCATCATTTTGAGTATGATGTCCGATTTTTATTGAGTAAGTATCAATCAATATAGTTCTATAAAATTGGCAATTTTTTTTGGAGTCTAAAGGTTTATAGAGCCAAATTTTGAAATGTCTTTGGGTAGAAATTTTAGGATCTTCATGGTAAAGCCCATGTTCGATCAACTCAATATTCTGGAAACTAGGTTTCCTAAAATATGGCTAGAAGTTTTTTGAAAATTTTGGAGTGGTGTCGAAAATAGCCACTTTTGAATTTTGAAAATCAATTTTTAGAGGGGGCGGTGAGACCGTGACCACCTCTTGTTTCTTTGAGGTTGATGGTAAAACCATCATTTGCTTTGAAGAAGATGACTTCTTTTATTTTGGTGATGGTGGTGAAACCACCTGTTTGCTTTTGGATGATACCTTGATTATGGCATTATCTAAAGAAGACGATGAAGGAGTTGATCGTCTGTTTGATTTTGCTGTCGACCTATCTTCATATGCTATATTGAACTAGGCCTTTAATAGTTTTTGGGTTTTAGGACTTGGGTCTCCAAATTAGGTGAATATAGGACTAAAGACCCAAATGAGTCATCAAAAGTTGTGGCTTGTTTGCATGGGTTTGTAATTTTGTAGGAGCCTGATGGGCTAGAATATGAATGGTTAAACATTTCAACCCATGTTTTTGGTTTGGATGTTTAAACTTTTGGTTAGCCTTGGTTCTTCTTTTTGGATTTTTTGGGCATTTTTTGAAAGGGTTGTGGATTTGGTTCCTCATAAAATTTCCCTTGTTTTGATTGAAGGTTTTGAACATCTTTTTGTAAAATAAATTTTATAGTTTGGCAATCAATTCGTAATAAGAATTTTTAATTTAATAAATCATTTTGAAACTTTGAAATGCATAAAATAATTACCAAAATTTCATTTTTAATAGTGGAATAGTCACTAACAGTCATTCCAATGCTTTGAAGTAAAATGGACAAGTTGCTATTGTTGACCTTTGACTTGTTTCAACACTCCTCCATACCCTAGGTTAGACACATTAGTCTCAACAATGTTAGGTAAGTTAGGATCAGCTAAATGAAGACAAGGCAACTCTTTCATCTTTTTGATTTCTCTCACAATGGTAGAATGCTTAGTAGTCTAAGGTTGAGAGGATTTTATTTTGGATAACCTGTCATAAAAGGGCTTACAAACAAAGTTAAGTTTTGGATAAAAATTAGAGACATAATTCAAACTTCTTAGGAAATGTTGAAGTTGAGATTTATCTAAAATTTCATTAGGAAATTTATCCACAAAAGCTAAAGCTCTAGAAAAATGGGTAAGCATACCTTGTTGGATGTAGTGTCCTAGAAACCTAATCTTGGTTTAGAATAACTTGAGTTTTGATTTGGAAATAGCTAAGCCAGCTTTTTTGGTGATATGAATGAAACTTTAATGATGCCTAAAATGCTAGTTTATATTTTTAGAGAATACTAAAACATCGTCAATGTAAATAATGATGAAGTGCATATAAGGCAAATAGATCTCATTCATGATCCTCTGAAACTCAAAGGCTTTATGACATAACATTTCATTCGTATTTGTCTAAATGAAAGAGTAAAGGCAATTTTATAATGGTCATTTTCATGAATCTAAATTTGCCAGAATCTTAATTTCATGTCGAATTTTGAAAAGATCTAGGCCCTTACCAGCCTTTGTAATAGATCCTTTTGACTTAGAATTGGATACCTTATCCATTCTAACACATCATTTAAGGGTTTATAATTGATTACCAATCAAAGGACGCCACATTCTAGTTCCACAATTTTGTTGACATAAAAAGTAACACAACTTCACAGCGATTGGCTGGGATAGATGATTCCTTTCTGTAGGAATCCATCAATTTCCTACTTGCAGTGTTTGACCAATTTAGAATTCATTTGAATTCTAAATTGGCTTTACTTGGGATGTTCCTTTCATCAAAGTTTTTAACATAAAGTAATGAAACCATATGTTGTTGATGAAACTAAAAGGCATTAGGAACATTAGAACAAATCAAAGATTTAATTTGAACTTTTAAAATTTGGATTTTGCTTTAAACAATGGGAGAAGATAATTGTTGTTCAATTTGATTAAAAGATATTTTAGATTTTAAAAATTAAAGGTGAGATTCTTTTGTTTAGGTAAAAGGTTGATTTCAACTATTTTTTGAAAAGATAATCTTTTAAAGAATTTTAAATTTCTTGATTGAGGTTTCTGAATAAAAGAAAAGGTAACTATCTGGCCTAAGATTCGAGTGTGAATTCCTTGGTCAAATACTTGGAAAGATTTAATTAAATTGAGGAAAGGGTTTCCAAGAATTACTTTTTATTTGAGATTTTGTACAACGATAAAGGAGGTTTGAACGAAAATTCCTTGTTGGCAAACCTGTACTTTAAGAAGTTTGTAATCAATGTATAATTGGTGGTTGCTAGCTAACTTTAGTCCTTCCATTATTTTCTCAAAATACTTAGTTGGGACAAGTCCTTGTATATAGTTAAGATCAGTACTAGTATTTATAAGAGCTATAATCTCTAAAGAAAACTAGTTAGCACTTTTTAAATGGGCTTTCACAAGCCATTTTTTAGTAGCAATTTCTATAAAAAGAAAAAGAAATTCATTATTTTCAAAACTTTCAATATTTGGATAATGTGCTTTGGAAGTTTTTGGTAAATTTGGGTTCTTTGGATTTTGTGAGTTGACTAGATCTAGTAGGGATACTAGCATTTGATGATCTTTTGAATGTTGGGTTTTTAGTTCATGGATTTCATGTTTGATTTGATTTATTTCTTGTTTTAAGTTCATAAGAGCAACAGGTTTGGACTTGGATTGGTTATATCTATTTAGGACATCCTTAAGATTATAAGGAACCTAAATATTTGAGAGTATATCACTTACTTTTGATGAAGATGGTCTTTCAAGGAGCTTTTGTAGAAACTTGGCCTTAGCTTAGTCATTTCCTAATGAATCAAGAATTTCAAGAATTATTCTTAGTCATGGGTCAGAACACAAACTTGTTTTTCTTCATATCCATTTTCCATTTCAAATGGTGAGGTTCGGAGCTCATTAACTTGGATTCCAACTTCATCCTTAGAGGATCACTCATGGGTGCTATCTTCCAAACTTTTAACCAATAAGGCTTGAAGTTGGGTTTGTATATTTTTTGTAATTTTATTAGAGTTTTATATTTAATTTGCGATATTGGGCTGAATGCCCAGGTTTTCCACACCTGTAATAGGTGTATTTGGTCAATTGGGCTTTTATTGGTTTGAACTTTTTGGGTTTTTTGGGTTCTGTAAATGGTCTAAACTGTTCTGGCTTGGGTTTTTTCTAATATGGGTTTTTAAATTTGATAGGTTTGTGTTTTTGTCTGGTCTTTTCCTTTTGGTATAGGTTATTGTCAAATTGAGCACAGAAAGATCCTGGTTCCTTCCAAGTCTGCTATTACTCCTTTTTAATTTGTTTTGTAATTTGAAATTTACACATATTTGTAAACCTTCCTTTTGGATAAAACTAATTAATTCACCATATGCAAGTAGTTAGTAAGGTATTTGACCATTGTATTGATTTTGCAATTTGATCATTACCTTATCTCCAAGCAATTTTAGTAAACTAGTCAGGAGTTTTTCCTTCCAAAAGGCCTAATTTGCATTTTTCCACTGCATGACATAGGTTAGAAAGGTATTTTAGTACCATCAGAAATTATGCAAATATTTGCATTTAAGGTTGGATAAGAGTTATGTCATCCTATTTTTTAGGTAAGAAGGATCACTTATGAAATATTTGGTGATGGAAAAATTAAGACTTGCCATCATATTAGGTATGGTCCTACCATTTTCATTAAGAAGAGGTTCATTGTGAACATATCATTTGATAGCTTGAAAATTCGTGGTGTGGTCAATTAGAGTGAGAATGCGATCCCACTAACCTTTTAATTGGCCAAAAAATGTTACAACTAGGATTTCTACAATGATTTGGTCAAAAGTGTGACAATGTGTTTGATAAGCATTTGAAACCATAGTCATATGTTGTAAAAGATTCAAAATCTGATATTTTAAATATCCATTGATATTCCATTCATAAATTGAATTGGAATTATATTTAACCTTAATAAAAAGATGGTTTTTCCTCAAAAATAAGGTCTGAGGCAGTAGGTTTAGGATAATACATCCATATGGATGGTCCCAAAGGTTTAGCTTTAATACATTGTACCTTAAATGATTCAATATCCAAAAATAAGGTTTGTGATAACTTATTGCTTGATGCTGATTCTTAGAGTGTATGTATACTTTTGTTGGATAAGGCATCAGTCTTTATTTCCTTCAAAGCTTGCAACTTTTGCATCAAAGTTTGGCAAAATTCTTCAGAAGCATTATTTGAAATTTGAAATAATTTGAAAACAAGTTCTAAAAATTTTGTAATATTTTGGAATTTTCTTTTGAAATAAAAAAGTTTGAAATAGTGGCATCCATATTAGAAAGTTGGGTGCCTATTATTTGTAATGTTTTATTTGTATAATTATTTTATTCAATTAATTTTTTAATATCTTTTAAAGAAAAATCTTCATGTTCTCATCAAACTTTGAATGGTGAAGCCAAAATAATGGCTCCTTTATGTTTGAATTGAATTTCACCAGATGGAGGATGAATTGACTTAACTTTCAAACCATTCATTAACTCTTACTATTGTGATTCAATTTAAGCATGTATTTCATCTTCCTTTGTGAAGGAGATCCAAGGATATTCATATCCCCATTGAAAGCAATACTCATCGAACCAATCAAAGAACAAAACATGCTTTTTATTTTTGGTCATCTAATCATAATAATCTTGTTGGATTTCCAATCACCTTTCATTTTGAAATTATTTTAAAAACCATTCTCATTTGTCTTTATTCTAATTACTATAAAATTCTTTTTTCAAAACTTCTTTTTTTATTTTAAAAAATTTTTCTGAGTCTTTTTCTAAGACATTAAGCTCAGGATGTACCTCAGGCTCTTCAGGGAACTGAACTTGTAATGCAAATGCACTAAGAGATTTCAACGATTGTGGGGTTGAGGTAGCATATGCTGCTTATGGTACCTATCTGCAAAGATATATACCAGCAAGATTAGATTGTTAACTCCCAATTCTAGTATGACCAAATGGGTGTCTCGCAAATAAGCTTTGTTACAAGTAATTTGTAATTTTTGAGTCAAGATCTTCATCTTCACTAGATTCAAATCTGGCACTAGTGGAGTGTCTAGTAAAAGATATACTAACACTACCATCACGATGTTGAGTTATCATGTTGACATTAGTTGTCACAGGAGGTTTTGGTGTAATTCATTTTCAAGTTTTTAGGTTTGAGGCAGACTTACCTCATGCCATTTGATATACCTGGGAGTTTGGAGATTCACCCTACACATGTCAATTTGCTAAAGGGTCATTTCACCTTTGACACCTTCTCCACAGATTGCTTTTGCATTGACGGATGATTTCATGGATTTGTATTATATTCGATACATCAGGCTTATTAGGATTGATCCTTCAACAAATCTATTGTTGTGAATCTTGATTTGTAGGGTAAAAACGTCTAGAATGTTCCTATCATGCAAAGAAACCGTGAAATTTAGGTAACAATTGAAATAAATTGGACTAGAACATAGACTTGATCTATGATGCCTAAGAGAGAATCATTAAAATTTAATAGGCAACAATCTTTAAGAGTAGCAAAATTAGAAATATCTAACCCTTCACGGGATAGAGGTTTGATACATACTTGGATAAGACCAAGATGAAGGTAACTGTAATGTTTTTGATAATGTTTGATGGAAGTAGAAGACAAGAGTCTTACCGTTTTAATGGAGCTACAAAGACAACAGTCATGTTCTTCCATTTTAATGGCGCAATTAGTTTTACAAAGAAGGTTAAATCAATTGATTTGATAAATTTGTTTTTCAATAGGTTTGGAAATTTGCTGACTATTAATAAATTTGTCAAAATTTTTGATTAGAACTTTTTCCCAATTTATAATTCCCGAGGAGATGTAAGTTATTATCATGATACCATATTAGATACAATCATCTTGAAAAATTAAAATCAAAGGCTTAGTTAACTAACTAATCGATAAATAGTATTCAAATTCACATTGTCATTGAGAAGACAAGTCTATGAAGTAAAACTTTCTTACTACAGGTCCTAAACCATAATAAGAATATAACAATCTAAGTATTAGAGAAATATAAAACATTCTCCACTTTGGGCAATAAGTAACTCTTTCTCTAAATTCTTCTTTCCTAATATTTTAATCATGTCACTATTTTACTTAAAAATTTAAATTATTAAATAAAATTTAAAAAATATATAATATATTATTTATTAATATAATTTATTATTTCATATAAAAATTTAAATTATAAAATAAAATTATATATATACTATTTTTTAATATATTTCTTATAAAAAATTACGAGAATATGATTTGAATATAAAATATTTAATATTTTTAATTAAAATTTTTTTTATAATTATGTTAAATATATTTAAAATATAAATTAAAATTTTAAAAATTTAAATTAATTAAATTAATATATAATTTTATAAGTATAAAAAATATAATATTTATATATATAATTAAATTTATTAATTATAATATTATAACATATATTACACTCATATTTTATATATCATAATATTTTATATATATATATATATTATAATTTAACATAAAAAAATTTAAAATTAATTAATATAATATATTAATAAATAAAAATAATTTAAATTAAATAAATTAAATATAAAATATATATATAGATTTAAATAATATAATTTTGTAAAAAATATTTTAATATAAAAAATATTTAAAATTAAAATAATAAATATAAATAATATATAAATTTATACAAAATCATCAAAATGTCAACAGATAAAGCACGTAAAAGTTTTCTGCAATTATTAAGACTAAAAAAAAAAAAAGAAAAATTATCAATGCATAAGAAGCAGTCGACAAGCATTGAATTCGGTGCAACGGCAAAGCGTTGGTGTTGACTTTGCCGCACGAGTTCTGGCCTCGGTGCCAGAGAGATCATTCTTCCAGGCGACGTGGCGTGTCCATCACTCAACATACCCAACGGAAAAATCGTAATCGACCGGCTAAATCATCGATTTATTCTCAGTTTGTAAAAGCCATAAATTTTTAAAGCACACTATAATTTAATTTTTAATCTTTTTACAACGATTTAACTCAAATTTTAAAATCTTGTTACAAATACTAGGTCTAATTCAATACTAAAGCATGAGACGGTCTCACTAAGTTAGCAGGAGATTTGGCGGGAAGTGTTCCCTCGAAGCTACATTTTCATGTGGTAAGACGTATCATAATTGGTGTAATTAAATCAGTTACCTTTAAAATAAAGACTGGGTACCTATCGTATTGAAAAATATATAAGAAAAAAAAATACAAAAAAGCAATTAAATTTATTTACAGATGTTTAACTATGAATAAGTTTTATTTTATATTATTTAATTATATTTATTTTTAAATATATATTATTAATTTAATAAATAAAAATAATTTTTATTTTAAAAATTTATTTTATCATTATTAAAAAAATTTTAAAATTAAATATTTATTAAAAATAATAAAATATTTTTATATAATTATTTTAAAATAATAAAATTTTTTATTAATTATTTAATTATTTTATCTTATTCATATTATATATAATACAAAAATTTTTAAGTAATCTTTAATTAAAAATCATGTTGAAATAAAATAATTTTCATATATATTATTTTTGTAATCTTAAATTTAAAGATAAATTATATAAATAAGTAATTTTAGTAATATATAAGTAATATTTAATTTAAAAATTATATAAATAAATTTAGTAAATTTGTTTGTCTATCAAGTGTCCGTATATTTCTTCAAATATTTTTATAATTTATTTTATGATATTATTTTTTTTAATAAAAAAATAATATAATATATATTAATTTTATCATTTTATCAATTTAATCTTAATAATTTAACAATTAAAAAATATTTTAAAATAATATTTCAATATAATAAATATATTATAATAAAAATTTAATTATAATTATTTTTATAAAATATATTTATTTTAAAAATTTTATTTTTAATATTTAATAATAATAATAATATTTATATAAATAATATTAAAAATAAAAAAATTATATATCAATAAAATTATACATATATAATATTTAATATTTGTATAAATAGTAAATAATTTATTAATAATTAAAATACATACTAACAAAAATTTCTCTTATAAACTGTAAATTGGATTAAATTATACTTAATTTTCTTAATGTAAAAATAAAAAAAAAATAATATTTTTTGTTATACAAAATGAGAAAATAGAAGTAACACTATATAATTTTATTAAAAAAATAATTATTATATAGTAATTTAATTTTAGAATAAATTTATTAAAAAAATATATTGTATAGATTTAACTAAAACTTATTAATCTCAAAATTATTTATATTTCAAATGTATATTTAATTTTTTTAAATACCTTAACAAAATATCAAACTCATAATTTTGTATAAAGTGGACGAACATCGGCTAATAAAGAGGTAATTTCATTCCATACTCCAAACATTCAAACTCAATTTCCAATATACAATAAATATATTGAATTTCGGGTCATTAACAGAACAACACGGTTCTGCCAAGACATCAGCGACTTTGCAAAAGCAAAAGGTTAAATTCCACGTTTTATAAGAAAGCGGCCACGTGCCAAATTAGTCAAGTCAAAAATTTTAACCGTACAAGCTACCTAGCAAAGAGCCGTCTGCCTCAAGTAAGCAGTTCAGTTTTGGGCAGCCGCTAGCTAATTAAAAACACGTGCACGTGTATTTATATTTTTATATTTATATTTATATTTATAATTATTATTAATTAAATTTTTTATTAATATTTTATAATAATTTTTTAATTTAAATTATTTTAAATTATTTAATTTAATTTAATTTAATTTAATATCAAATATAAATAAAAATAAAAAATATAAATATAATATAATTAAAATTAAAAAATAAAATAAATTTATGTAATTTAATATTATGTATATATTATATTAATAAAATAAATAAATTTAATAAATATTATTTAATAATACATAAATTTTATTTTTATATCCGTTAAATACATAATGCATATTGTCACATCTCGGTGCTATGACGTGTCAGAAAAATCTATTTACACTCAATATTTTTTGTCTTACATTTATGCCTGCAAAGAAATTAAAAAAAAAAAAAAAAAAACTCAAATAATTTTCCTTCTTTGTTACAGAGAGAAAGCGGGGGCCGCAGTCAATGCCTTTACAAAGACGCCATCTAACATCACAAACATTTTGCACTCAATGCGATTCAGAATTCTTTCCCCCATAAATCCCATCCCATCGTTCCCATCTCCTCTTCAATTAACCTCATTGTTTGAGGAATTGTATAGATATTTGCTTCAATTTCTTGCATTTTCTTTGTTATATGGCCGAGGAGTTTCAGGAATCCGAGGTAATCTTCTCCGACCAAGACCACCACGACAAGAACAACTGCAACAACTACTACTTCGGCCGCCAGGAAATGGATGTGGAAGCACAATTGGATCACCCCAACTCGCGCGTGTCCTGTAATAACAAAATGAAGGCCAAGAAAACGAAGCAGAACAAGTTGGTCAATATCCCTGATAACAATGGAGTTGACGAGGAATACGACGGCGGCGAGCTGGTTCCACCGCATCTAATAGTGGGGAGGAGGAGAGAGGGCAAGATGGCATTCTCAGTTTGCACGGGAAATGGGAGGACGTTAAAGGGAAGGGATTTGAGCGAAGTTAGGGACTCAATTCTCAGAATGACAGGGTTTTTGGAAACATGATGGTTAATTTTATTGTTTTATGGATTGTTGATTGGGGACCTAAGAATTGGTTTACATTTTTATTTAAAAGAGACGAAAAATGGAAAAAAAAAAAAAAAAACAAAACAAAAACAAAAGCATGTTCCTTTCATAATTGTAGCACTTTACTCTTTTTTCAAAAAAAAAAATATTAACCTTAATCAATTGTCATCGTACATTAATTGTTGCAAAATGGAAACGATGTGGAATTTGAATGTGATGTGGGTGTTATTGTAATCCGTGTACATTGCATATTGATTATTGCTTTGGTTGGATTGATTTGTTTGGTAGAACCATATAATGTATATGTGCTCAAGCTTACAGCTTGATAGGTTATGGTTACTCCTCCAAGGATGTAAGAAAGCTGCGGTGGGTTCATGCGTTCGGTGCGAAATGCGCCCACTGCCGCATGCTCTTGCAAGTCTGGCGCCCACTCCCTCCGTCGATTGAGGCAAGCTCCTCCCATACGTTCCTTTTCCATCATTTATTTTTCTGATTTATGGAGAAAAAGAAAGGAAAAAATAGGAAAAAGAAGAGCATTCCACAGTCCATCTTGCATATTTATTTTTGATCGAATGTCCTACTACTGCTACAAGGAAGCAAGTTTATGAAGATCACTGAATCGGGACATGAGGTAGTCTGTCTTTGACCACTCCAAACAATTTGGTATGAAGCAGAGAAAAAAAATCAAAAAAATTCCTAAACATTAAAAAACCAAAAAAAAAAAAACACTTTTTTATTCTTTGTCTTTTTCTAACAGCTGGTAAACAACTCTTATTCATGTCATCCCCACTTTCTTTTCTTTTTTTTTTTTCAACACCTTTATATTTTGAGTGAGAGTGGAGGGACAACGTTTTGTGGCCTACGAACCATTCTATTTTTTGCTTAATAACGGCAACCTATAGCCTTCTTGTGTATAAAGAAAGAAAGAAACTGTACATAGTTTTTTGTTTTGTTTTGTTTTTTTTTATTATTTTTCACTCAACAATAATCAGTTGTCATATGTTAGTTATTAGTGCGAAGGGAATTAAGCAAATCCTTGACGAATGAAGTGGGTGCTTTGCACCCTCAATTCTATTTAATGTAAGCAGTTATGGGAGGAGGTCCTACAATCTCCTCCCAAACCCTAATCTTCGTAGCAATTTGTGTTCGGGATAGAGAGTTAAAAATTAAAGAGAAAAATAAAAAATAAAATCTAAATACATAAATATTAAATTAATGATACTTATATAAATTATTTATCCTTTTTTTTTTTTTTTGTATTTCTCGTTTTTCATCTGTCGTAGGAAATATATATGCTGTTATGCGAGATCTCAAAACTGGGGGAATCCAGAAGAAAAATCTTTATGATGTGACAGTCATACGAAACATGAGAACAAGGGGGAAGTACTTTTCTTTTCTTATGGATCTCTATTTGTTTCTTCATTTTTTTATCGGGTAGCAGTCTTAAAACCCCAAAATCGGCTTTTCATCTATCTCTTTCTAATTAGCAGAAACATGCGTTGTTAATCTAAAATTAAAGAGAAATTAGCGGAAAGAATCAGAAGAAATCCTCTTCATTTCTTATAAAAACTTGAGTTTTTTCTTATTTTCTCATTTATTTATTTTTTAAAAAAAATTTTAATCATACAACTCATATTTAAAATTTTAATAATTTGATCGTCAATTCATCAAATATTTGTTTGCCCTCTGCTTTAGAAATCACCCTTGAACTTGGATTGCAATACACAAATATAGGGAAAATTATTAGTAGGTACAGAGGTATGGGGAAAATTATTAGTAATTAAATATGTAGATCCTACATAATCAATTAAACCAGTTGAAAATTAATAGGGGATGATAATAGACGCATGTTAAAAGTTGCAAACAAGGTATGAGGCTCAAAACTAATGCATCACATGATATCAAAAGGCACCCATTATGATACAATTGAATTATGTTGTTAACCCTAAAAATGACTTAATATATCCCTACAGTCAGAATGAGAAGAAAAAACACAAATATTTTAATTATTATTTGACAGTGAAATTGCCTGGAATATTGAGATCCATGCCTTCAACTGCACGCATGCAACTGCCTTTAGATTTCAAACAAGCCACGGCTGCAATTCTGTCCCGTATGCGTTCACTATTGTGGATAAAAAAACAAAATTAAACAAAAACTTCGACTCGATGTACTATATATTATACACTAATTGCTAACGTGAGTCTCGTGACAGCAATTATTATATGTTGCCTTTGCTTCTTCACCTTTACGAAATTGTCAAATTCGGTTAGGTATGGATTTCAATTTTCTTCTTCAATGTTGTAACACACCATTAACGTTGCCGTAATACTTGTTGGGAATTTACTTCTTTTCCTTTTCTTCTCATTTGTACAAGGATGACGGCGGATTTTGGTATCTGTTGTACGAGGCAGTCTCATTGACTCAATCGTTGAGAAAGTGTCTAAGAGTAATATAAAGTATAGATTTTCTAATCAGAAGTAAGATTTACTCAATACTAAAAATAAGGGAGAAAAAGAAAATTAAGTGAGATTTGATTAAAAAAAATAAACCAACTCAATGAAATATTACTGGTGTTTACAATTACATTTATAAAACAAAATATGTAAATATAATAAACACAAAGCATGCGTTAACATTTGAAATTCATGGCTTAAAAATGAAAAGTTTGAGTCTTGTTTTTTTTTTTTTTTATTTCTTTTCCAAAAAAAGATAAGAAAAGAAGTTGTCACATAAATTCAAATCTCAAATATGTACTTTTTTTTTTTTTATGGCATTGCTGGTTGGACCATCTATTAATTTGTCCTGCATCATCCATTTTTTTTTTTAATTTATATATTTTTTAAAAAAATTGAAATCTAGGTGAGATCACTCGAATGCTTTGCATCCGAAGTCTGCCAAAACATGCGAAGCCTCCCTTGAAGGCTGAAATTGGTCTTTTGTTGGGGAATCTGGGGTTGCATCCAACGGGAACATTCGTCACATTCAATTATCTGCCCCATTTGCATTGGGATGGGGTCATAAGAGGGTGGTCTTTTTGCGTTCATTCATTTTTGACAAAATACTAAAAGCCTCACATTAGTTGCATTGAGTAACCAAGTCATGAGTAGCAACAAATTCAGGACCAACCCTCATTCACTGGTAGATGAGATATTGGGGAAGATGATAACAAAGCCGTGGAGAATGCAGCGACGCAGTCAGCAGATGAAATAGTTCAAGGACCTCACCTGGCACTGCGGCAGAGTGGAGAAAACCTTGATGTCTCTGCAGAATGAATCGATAAAAGGAAAACAATTTTAGTTTCTTGTAGTACATTCGCATATCATAAACATGATTTTACAGTATTTTGAAGTCATGGCTACAACAACGATTTAGCAAATGAAACCAAATTCTCTTGAAAATCAAAGACAATCCCAATGATTCAAATTTTCGTATTACACGTACCTCAAACCACAATTCATATATTACATATATAGCAAAAAAGTGTTAATATTATTAAAATGAAAATTAGATATGTTACTTAATTTATTTTATTTCATAGTTATAGAAAAAAACATTTTTATAAAAAGATACATTAAAAAAAATTATATCTATAAGTATTAAAAAATATTTCTTTTATCAAATAACTCTTAATATATATATATATAATAGTCTTATTTTAATTAAAAGAATAAAAAATTTAGAAAAATATTGTTTCTTCATAAAACAATTTTATATGATACACAAACTTTTCAAAGAATTCATTTCAATAATACAAATTATAATTAAATATATTTTATTTTATTTTGTATGAGAATATATTATAACTCAATTTCACTATTATTACGGTAAATTTGTCTTAAAAGAGAATGATAAAAGATACAAAATTTGAAATAATTTTTTTATTTTTACTATAATCTTATTTTTAGATTTAACAATCTCAAGAAAAAATTTCATGAATGGAATGTTGAATGAATTGATTTTTGACCTTATGATATTCTATAGGTATTATTTTAATATTCTAAATGAATTAAAGTAGGAATTTCTTTTTACTTGAATGATAACATTAAGTTGTAGGATTCATAATACGGATCGTGCATAAACAAATTAATGATTTGATAGTATTGGTTAATGTTCGTGACATCTTAGTATTATTCTTGCTTGTTTAGGAATTATTGATTACTTTCCTTTACGGTCAAAGGTGAGAGTCCCCTGAGGAATTAAAAATCAGTTCCTTTTTTAAGACTAAAAGATAATAGTGTTTCAATGAAATAAAAAGGCATAATGTTGGGTCGTTTGTCTCACCATATAAGACAAAAAGAAATGTTTCTTGCATGGTTAATATATCATTCGGTGAAAAGCCATCGTTGTTTCAATTGATTAATGCATTAACTATATTAGGGCCTTAATTCGAACACCATGGGGGTGATGTGCCAGAAAGGACAGTTGGCTTTCAGTCATAACATAAAAAATTCTGTGAAATGACACAATTTGAAGGAATTATTACTGCCTTGGAAAAACGGAACGAAGAGGCGTGAGGCGTGCCCGCCGGGTGTTGAAAAATAAAAAAAAAATAAAAACGTGCTTTATACCTTTCAATCACATGGAAGCGAAGGGTTGTGTCTCCCTTAAAGACGCAATATCTTTGGCCCATGTTAGGCCATTAAAGCACCTACAAAGGAATTATATAACTCCTCGTCTAAGAGCCTCACAACATGTACAACGTTTAGTTGTCAAAGGGCGCCCAATTATAAAGTCAAAAAGTTAGGGCCATTAAATTGTGCTTTTTGGGTGCTAATATCACACCCTTTTAATGGGAGCAGTGCAAGGCCGTTGTGCCCGTCTAATTGTGACTAATGGCCATTGATCCTAAAATCCATGAGACTTATGTGTGATAGACACTTTTGATATCTTGGTAATTGTTAGGTCAAGTCACATAGTTATTGTTACATGCTTAATTTTTTTACCTAAATTTTTGGTTTTAGGATGAGACCAATATGCTTTTTTAGTATCAGCCATATGCATACAAAAACTCAAACAAATTGTTTATGCACAATAGCATATAAGTAAGGCAACAAGCAGCACATAACACATGAGAATTTTTGTAACTTTTTATTATTTTTCTCACAAAAATATATAAAGGTTATAATGCCAAGTACCTCACTCTTATCTTTCATTAAATTGTTGTGAGCTTTTAGCTACCTACATCTAATTTATTGAGTTGTAATTAGCACCTCCTAACTACATATTTTTATATAATATGGTTGTCAAGTCAATCATATCTTAGTGGATTACATTATTTCATAGATTAAAAGCATTGGAAAGTACCCTACTCGTCAATTTTGTGTCATATGATCAGGTGTTCTAGAATATCAACCTTATTCCCCATTTTCTTCTTCTTGGATGACACAATTTGCCTACTCCGAGTTGCCTATATGTGTCCCACATTTTTAACTTACAACACCTCCCCCTCTTGCTTTAATTTGGAAGCTTCCAAAAGCCTTCCATAAGTCATATGCTCACATTTGTAAGAGTAATCATCCATGATGTTCCTATTTTTGTGGGGCTTGAAATCATGTATTGCTTTTTGCCAACCCCTTGTCAATTGCATACCCTACTCGTGCATGTTGAGGGCTTGCACATTGTTGGCTCATACCTCAGCTTGTAAGTTAACTTTTGTGATGTCGTAGCTAATTCTTTGGCTAAATTGCCTTTTGCTTGTGTATTGTTGGTTCTGACCCTATGTCGTGTCCAATGTTGGCCAATTTTTAAGTGTGAAATGCAAATCTCTTTAAAGAGCATTTGGTAATCTAGTTGTTTGGTAGGAAGAGATACTTGTATGTTTGAATGCTCACTCAACATGCTAATGCATTGCTAGCACATGCTAACATATTGTTGCACTGCTGATGCACATTATTGCACCAACCAATGTCCCAAACACCTTTTCTACTTAAAAACTAATGCTAATACTCACTGCTTTAATGCTTCCACAACACAGCAGCAATATCACCCATACTCCTAGATTCAACTATTTACCAATGTCATAATTTGCATTTAACCTCCCTAACTTTGTTACCATGCACGTCGACTCCCATTTTCACCTTGTTTCCCTTAATATACCCATCATATGCCAACACTATGCTAAGCATTAGTATAAGGTGTTACCAAATACTTGCATTTTCATATCAAGGAACAAAGAGGTCTAACAATTGTTATTATTAATTGGTAGTTAATATAATTAACTCTAAAAGATGTCTTTTAGTTAAAAGATATGAAAAAGCATGAAATAAATTTTGAACTCATGATCTTTCTAATAAAAGGATAAGTTGTGAACCACTTGAAGATGAGTATAGACATGTTAATTGATTAATCAATGATATTAAAGAATTGATAAGAGTCTTAGTAAACAAGACATTAATAGCGATGAGAAAAATCAATTCAATGCTTGATAAAATATAAAGTCTTGAATTCATTAAGTCAAAATACATTATTAATGTAATTGAAGCACTATACAAATTATTTTCATCATAGGGTTATATAGTACTTGGTTCTTGCAATTAAATTAAAAAGATGAGTTTTAAAACTTTTAATAGATTTAAAATGATACTTTATAGTAGGGGCCCTAACTTGCCTATATGAATGTGAAATATATTTATCATTCTAATAAGAAAAAGGGTATGACTTTAAAATATTTGTGAAAAGAATATGAACATAGTAACCTTTAATGTGCTAATTAATTAAAAAGAGAAATATATTATTATACAATTATTTATGTGAATTGGTTTTACAATTTGTCAATAAAAATAATTGGTTTAAAGTTTGTTTATCATATTATTCATATATGTTGTAATGCATTTTTCACTATATAAAGGTTCAATTTATAAAACACCTTTATTTATATATTTGACTTTTAGAATTGTAGATTATCTATTATATTTTCAATATTTTGAAAATAACTGAAAATTATTAGAACATTTTTAAAATGAACATTAGACATGCCTATTGGTTTATTTCATGGTTATAGAAAGATATTTGTTCATAAAAAGACATATTAAAAAGGTTATGTCTATTGATGTCAAAAAACATCTTTCTTGGTCAAAGAACTCTTGGACTATTACATATATGATGATTTTCCTTTAATCAAATGAAGAGAAGATATAAGAAAATGTTGTTTCCTTATAGAATAATTTTGGATAATTACAAATTTCTCGAAAGCTTAATTTTAATATTACAATTTGCAATCAAATATGTTTCATTTTATCTTATAAGGGAATTCATTATAACCTGGTTACACTATTATGAAGGCAAATTTTGCCTTAAGAAAAATGGTATTAGATATACAACTTAAAGTAATTCTTTTACTTCTACTATAATCCTATTTTTGGATCTAAAATAAATAAAATATTAGCATTAGAAAAAACAAAGAGAAAAATTCTAAACAAAATGAAAATTTTGAAGAAGATAGAGGCAAAAGACCAAGTTAGAAGTGGAGCTCTGGATTAAGACTTACCTTAATAACAAATGCATCATTAGCACTGATACAAGTCACTAACTCACACACCGCATTTGTCTCATTCTCAATCTCACGCAATTCATACTTTTATAGATATTATTCAATTGATTGGAGATAGAGAGTTATGTAATTATCAAAAAAAAAAAAAAAAGAAGGAAGAGGAACAATTTTGAGAAATTATCATTAAATTTATTAAATGGCATAGTTAAATTTAAGGAAAAAGGATCTACTAATTAATAACCTTTGTATTTTCTTTCTAATATTACATTATTGATTAAGTAATTTTTTTTTTCAAAAAAATAATTTATAGTTACAAAGAAAAGCTTTCTTTGAGCTTTCCCTTTATATTATTGTAATAAAATGTATTTGATAAATTGTTTTATAAGAATAACATCTTGACCCTTTTATAATTGATATTGAATTATTTTTTCATTTTTTAATTGTACAATAAAAGTCAAAAGTTGTTATAAGATAAAACTATTTAATAGATTGATAAGGAGCTCACCAAAGAGTACAAGGAGCAAACTCTCATGGAGTTGGGCCAAAGTGAGTATCCAAAAAGCAGAGATTTTGGTAAGTTTCAAATCTTGCATAAGAACATATGCAAAAACACAAGGTTAAGAGCTGGAGTAATACTTTAATGTTAACACACAAGGTGACCTTTTTTCGAATTCTTCTCTACTTAAGAGTGGGTAAGGCAAAATTAAGTGGAGGTCTATCTTTTGCCAACCTCAAGCCAAGAGTTGATGTCCCTTGTTTTAGCTAATGCCTTCATTAAGCATCCATTATCTTTTAGTGTGTTCTTGTCTAGGGTGTTGTTGATGGACTACAAATCAGATTATGGATGTAACTTACTTTATTAGTTATAATGTTGTTTTTTACTTAGTGTTCTAGCTTCAATTTTGTTGGGAGGATTAGCAATGTTTAGATGTTCAACCCTTATCACATACGTAACATGTATAATCCATTTATAAATGAAAATTCTTTTGCCTTATTATCTGGCACTAAAGTACTTTACTTTTTGGCCTTGACTATTGTGTGAAAATCATTATCATTTTACTTTTAATGTTATTTGTGGGGCTCAAACTAGTTTAGAATGTGCAATTGAAGGGTTATGTCAATTATGCTTCATAATTGAAGTGACTCTTAATAATTATTGCACCTAAAAGACTAAGGCATCTCCTTAAGAACCATTGTGTCTCTTGGACTTTTGTGGCTGCATTTCCCAAGGCTAGAGGTGTGTAAGGGGTGCAAATTAGAAGAATTGACCCCTATGTTTAACATCTAATAATCTATGCCTTCCTTTTTATCAATTCTTACTTTGAGCTTTGATTGTTTTTTTTTCAATGATATTGTTTTTCTTGGGGTTGGCCACTAAATTGGCATTTCTATAGTTAATGGACTACTGAGAAGTCTACCTCTTACCAATATCCCACTGAGAAGTTCTATCTCTTACCACATCAATTTACATATTACCATGTTAGGTAGTTTGTAGGTATTGTTAATGTTAGAGGAGGAATAGTTGATGTCTTCTCTTTCCCTAGTGCCTCTAGCCACCTACAATGCTAAGTTTAAGTTATGCCACCTTGTGACTTTCCCATCGCAAATGGGGCTTGAGTTAAGTTTAGTATTCATGTAAATGGCTAACATAAAAGGAGGATTAAAAGTATGGTTAAAAGGTTAATTCATGAAGGACTTTTATTTTGAGGAAATGAAGGTATGTGTTAAGCAAAGCCATTTCTTCCCTTATTGTCTCTTTGTTCAATAATAGATGGGTTGTGTTAAGATGCTATTGGTCACTATTGTCTAATTAGGGCTCCTTGTTGTCCAAATCATTATATTACTAGTTTTTGATTTTTTTGTTGTATTACGAGTTAAGTTAAAATGTAATCTTTTCTTTAAAGAGTTATAACTCGTTATTGATGAATAAGTGACATTATTAATGAATATAATTGTCATTTTCAATTATCATTCTATATTATTCTTTTTTATGACATTTTTCTTTTTTATAGTGTAGATTGAAAAACGTTTGTGTGATGGCTTTGCATAGGATGCCCTAAGTGTTTTTGGTAGGAGGCCTGCATGACAACCTTATGTGGGGTGCTAAGGTAACTCTTAGTTTCATCATAAAGGTAAAAACCTTGTGTGGTAGTAGTTGCATGGGGTCTCTTATGCATTTTTGTTATGACATCTATATGGTGACCTTACATGGTGCACCTTATGCTACTCCTAGCTTTGTTACATAGACAAGAAATTTGTATGGGCTACCTTTGGCATTCTTGGTAGAATGCTTGTATGGCAACCTCGTGTGAAGTGCCTTAGGCAACTCATAAGATGTAGTATGGTAGGAAAACAATAAATTCATTAACAATTTGGATGTTGAGGGACCTTTTGTACCTTGGGGAAACAAGTACATTACTAATAATATGCCTTAACTTCCATGTGTGAGGCGTTGGGGTTTTATCTAGTTTTTACATATGGTCACTTCTTGACAATGCATCCTCTATGACTATATAATTACCTTTCTATTTAAGGGCTAGCTTGCTGGTCTCTTCATCATTCTTATTATCTTCCTATTTTCTTAGCACTAGTTGTCTTTGTGGAAGAAATGTTCTCTTGCTCTTTTGTTATGGTACTATGTCATCTTTTTGTGATAAAAGACTATTTGTATGAATGCTTGTTTGTATGCCTCATTTAAGAGATCTAATTCACTATATAACTCCTCTTCATTACAATCTTCATTGAAGTATTGTTACTTATAAATCAACTCACATATTTTTGTTAGTACTGTGGCCTTCATCCCAAAGACAAGAAGAAATAGGGTTTAACTAGTTATGGATTACAAGGTTATATGATACGCCAATAAGACCCTTAATATTTTGTTTTCTTGAAATTCTTTTACCTTTCCCAATCATTCCTTAAGCCTTGGATAATGGTACAATTAATTACCTTTACTTGATTGTTGGTTTGCAAGGGCTTAACTAATGCAAACTTAAGGGTGATGCTTAGATCTTGACAGGATTCTCTATACTTATCATTGAATGGCTTGTCATTATCTATGATAATGGCATAAGAGATGTCATATTTGCAAATGAGATTCTTCCAAATGAAGGCTTCAATATGTTTTTTCATGGTTGATGCTAAAACTTTAGCTTCTACCCATTATGTGAAATAGTTGATGGTGACCATTATAAATTTATGAACCTCCAAGGTTGTTAACAATGGCTTGATGATGTCAAGCCATCATTGGACAAATGGACATGATGATGGTATGAGAATGAGGTGCATAGTTAAGGCTTAATGGTGGTTGTCAAACTACTAGCATATGTCATACCTTTTTACCATCTTAAAGGCATTTGTATTCAAAGTGGACTAATAATACCCTTACTTGATTACCTTCTTCAAAATAATTCTACTACCTATATGTTACCCATAAATGCTTTCATAGATTTCGTAGAAGACATAACCCACTTTTTTTTTTTTTTTTACCAGGAATTTGAGGAAAGGCATAGTTAAAGGTCATTTGTTTACCCTTTCATCCACTAGTAGTGCTTTTTCACTTTCAACTAAAGTTGCCTTGCTTTCACTTTTCTTTTTAAAAGTTCCCCCATTTGAAGGTGGGCAATGACTAGTCCATCCATAAGAAACTTGCATTTAACTCTAATATTTCATGTTCCATTGACCCCTTATAGCTTAGTTGTGTAAGAGTATCTAAGAAAATTGCTTGTTTAAGGGTTATTTCCATAATTATGCATCACTTGGCCAAGGCATCCACTTAAGAGTTTATCATTCTGGGAACTTGTTTAAGGACAAAGTTGTCTCCTTTCATGGTGTGTGCCTTACAGAAGGCATGAACTTTTTGCAAGTCTTTCGCCATGTTATCTCCTATCACCTCATATTTGTCGTTCACCTATCTTATTACCAATTATGAATTGTTATAAACCTTTATCTCTTTGATTCTCAAGATTTTAGCTATGTCAAGTCCATTAAATACGAAGTCATACTCTGCCTTATTTTTTGACACCAAGAAGCTAAATTCCAACACATACTTAAGTGTGATCTTACTTGGTCCCATAAAGACCAAGCTTATACTATTTTCTTCTTTGATAGATGGGCTATTAACATGTAAAAACCAAAACTTGACTAATACCTTTTAAGCTTCATAAGCCTTAAAATTGATGCATTTGTTAATGAAATTAGCCAGTGTTTACACCTTTAAGGCCTTTTGGGGTTGGAAATGGTTGTTAAATTCTCATAGTTCAATTGATCATAGGAGTTGGCTTGCTACTTCTGGTGTATGCAACACTAGGCAAATCGATTAGTCAGTCATGATCACAATGGGATAAGCTTGGAAGCAAAACCACAATCTTTCGATTACTATAACTAATGCAAAATTTAACTTTTCAAATAACATAGTTTTTCTCTTTAAGCACTCTACTAATGTAGTATACTAGTCGTTATAACTTTTCTTCCTCTCAAATGAGGATCGAGCTAATGGCAAACCTCCTTACAAATAAGAACATTGTCTCTTTCTTGATGGCTATTTGACATCAGTGCTTATGTGGTGCAAGGCTATTACCAGATCAATACCTAACATGCCTACTGATATCCAAGCAAATACTTATTATAGGTACCCTTACAGGAATTAAGTAATATCTTCTTTTAACTTTCTTTAAGTCTTTCTCTAATTTGCACCATCTTTGAGCTTTTACTAAAGTTAAGGAGAACTTGGACTAGTACCTTAGTAGGAATCCCTCACTCTTTTATGTTTAAGTTGATTACTTTGATTGTTAACACCCTTCTTTTGACTTTAATCCATGCCATTTACAGCTTTCGCACTTCCTTCTAATCTTCACAAACTTCCTCTAATCCTTCAAGTGTGAGGCACTTCAACTTAAGGTGCTTGATTGATAGGATGGCATCAAGAGCTTGCAATCTTAAACTCCCCAAGATTAAAGGACAATAGATTTACTTATCGAGACAAGTAGTTTGTCAACTTCCTTTGAAATGATGGATTTTCCAATGAATCCATAAAAGGGGTAACTCGTTGGTTATAGGCTTTGCTTTATAAGTCCTATTTTATGAAACAAATTAAAAAATAAGATGTTGACTAAGTTGCTAGTATTTGTAGGTACACATTTGATGATGAAATGATTAACTATGTTCATAAGGGCAAAAGGGTTATGATGGGAGTATTCAATCCCCTTTTAAGTTATCATTTATAAAGATAATGGTAGTAGTATTCATATCTTGTGGACATTTGCTTTGAATATTGAAAACTCTTTGGATGAATGATATCCTAGCCATTGTACTACCCTTTTTATGCAAAGGTCCTCTAATGATTATATATATATAATTCCTTACATTGGTTTAGGACCTTAGGTAAGGCTCACTTCCTACAACTCATTCCCCTTCCTAGATGGGATCTTTTGGTCCAAGTTATCAAGTCACAATTCAATCATTAGTTAATTGCCCACTTATTCTCACAGTGTGATTTCGTGTGCCCATGAAATTTGTGATACTCGCAATACCTAGTTAAATCTCATATTTTAATTATAAGCTTCATCATAGCTAGATACATAAATAATCCTTGTCTTTGTACTTCCATCAAGATTTGGGTACACAGTGACTTAAGGGAGGTGCAAATTTGGTATCTAAGGGTATCAAGGCTTATGTTATATTATCTTTGCTCTCTTTTCTTATTGTCCCTCTCTCACTTTGTTAAAAGGGACTCTCTCCATGTATACTTATTCCTCATCTCCATCCTAGCATTGCCTACTTCCTTCATATTAATGAATCTTTCTACCTAGCTTATCATGGTAATGAAGTTTGCAAGGATTGTGAGACAAGAGAGTTGATGAGGTTGGTTAAAAACATATCAAGTGCCATGTCTAGATTTGGGCTTTTATGTTAAGCATTTTATTGATAAAACAAGTTAGAAACTCTTGTTGGAGTCATTTTTACCTTGCTTAATTATGATAAGGTCGCCTAGGTTTTATTTTGCAATCAACTAATGACAAATTGGGCAATAAAGAGGCTTCCCAACTGTTCTTAATTTCTAACTCACGATAAGGAAAGTTTCAAATACCATTAATGTACTACATCTTTTAGGGTAGTGATGAACATTTTGCATGTGATTACAACCAAGGTAGAGTGGAGAGAAATTAGTGCTCAAAACCTAATCTAGCAATCAATGGGGTCCTTTGTTATGTTGTAACTATCTAAGTTTGAAAGCTTAAACTTTTCTACAATAAGAGCATCTAGTATTTTTTGAGGAGGAAATGCTATGCCCTTTACTTCCATTTCCTACAATGGAGGATGTTGCACTTATAAGGTCATCATCTTCTCTTATATCCACTTTAACTGCACCATTAGTGAGTTGTTACTGTATATGGAAAACACCTTAATTGACCCTTGGTAGTTAAGTTATCTAGCCCATCAACTACATGCCGAGGCGAGGAAATGGCTCCTTAAGGAGGGTTCATTGCTTCTTAGGGCTACTGAGGATGTTAGGTAGCAATCTTCTTCTTTTAAAAGGACCAAACTCTTACAAATTCTTTCGTAGGGAAGGTTTTCTCCATTAACTTCAACAACTAGTGGGGGATCTAGGGTCATATTCATTTTGAGCATGTTGTGAGGGGTTTATCATAGAGGTGAAGGCATATAAAGTGTGTCTCCTAAGATTTGAATGATAAGGATAATTATGGTTGCCTTGGCTGCATTCAGAGGAGCTAAAGTAAGGGTTAATTGCACATATGTTGTTAGAAACATTATTAATGTGGGGGCTAAGTTGTCAACTCAACCAATTAATGAATTAAATTAGTTCAAGGTGACTACAGCTAGTTTAGGAGTTGTAGATGTGGTTAGTACTCCATACGAGTCTACTAGGTCGATAATAGGTTGTTACCAAGAGGTTAAATGATATGGAGGTGGATAAATACTAAACATTCATTAATAAGGCTTTATTCTAAGATCGCTGAAAACTTTTGTGCTTTATGTGGATTGAACAGTTATGTCCTCAAAAGAGTGTAGATTAGGAAAGACAAACATCATGTTCTTCCCACAAATGGTGTTGATTGATAATGAGTTCACCAAGGAGGACACGAGATAGAGTCTCATGAATTTGGGATGAAACAAGTATTTAGTAAGTAAAGGTCTTGGTAGAGTCCAAGTCTTGCAAAAGAGCACATGACCAAGAGTTAGAGCAAGGCTTTGACATTGGTACCCCAACAATCAAGTTAGTATGATTAGAAAAGAGTTCTCAAGTAGATAAAGGGTGTATAATTATTTCCTTGTACAAACTTGGTCTTTATTGATTTATATGTTCTTTTGTTGATTTATATGTTGTTAAGGTACCTATAACATGTGGATTTTAATGATGATGTGATAGGTATAGAGTTAAGACCCTTTAAGTGAGATTTAAGCTAAGAGTCTAATGATATAGATTCGAGAGAAGGTCACCAACCTTCTTTGGGCTTTAAGAGATTGTAATGGGTTTAGTTACAAGGTCTCTTAGACCTAGTCCAAAGAGGCTTGAAGTTAGCTTTAAATGCCTCATTACCATTAAAAATTTAGAAGTTGATTAATTTTAAGTTTTAATTGATTGTCTTTTCCATTATACTACAAACAATAGACTTGATATTGTATTACAAATTGTGTGATTAATGCTTTTTTTTTTTCCTTTTTTTGATGTTAATGCATTGGCATGTCCATAAACTTTCTTTTTTTTTTTAATTGACAGTATATCCATAAACTCAAAAAACTACAAGGTATTATATCTCATGAATTTTTATACTTTATAGCAATTCTATTTTAATTTAATAATTTAGATATTTATGTCACTATTAAGAATTATAATTTTTTTAAGATATACTTAATTTATAGATATATTCATTTACATACAATCTAATTAAATTTATTGTGCTAATCCAAAATATGAATAAAAAATGAGGGATGAAAACTCTTATAAACAGTGTTCTCCATGTAAATTGATTGTCCCCTAAAACCTTTAATTTTATAATGCCAGTTTGGTTAATTCTAAGATTAATTCAACACCTAAATTCTAAAGTAGACTTCTCTTTCCTAAAGCTCAACTTAATACTTGATATTATATTTTTGCTTGCATACATTGTATTTGTCATTTGGACATTACTTGAACTATAAGGCTATTTAGGCTAAAAGCAAATTAAATTATAAAGATGAAACCAACAAATAAATAAAAAAGTCATATCCCCTTTTACTCATAGTTAAGATAAAAAGAGAAGTTTTTATGAGACATTTTAATACTTAAAATTTAAATATTTATATTCAAAATTTTAAATTTTAATTTTGATAAAAAAATATAAAATTTATAGAAATATGAAAAATTATTTATATTATATAATTTATAACTCAATAAACATTTTAACTCTAAAAATGAAGTATAAAATTTATAAAAATATAAAAAACTACTTATATTGTATAACTTAAAACCTAATAAACTTTTTAATGAACAGAAAAAGATAAAAATAAAAAATAAAATTAAATTGGTGATTAAAAATATTAAAATAAATTATTTGGTAAATTTTAAATTAAATTAAATTAAATTATTTGGAATGAAAGTCATTTCAAATTAAGTCATTTTTTGGGTCAAATTAATTGAATTCATATTAAGTTTAAGCCAACCCACAAGTTTAAGAGTTACTATTAAAAAATTAATTTTTTATTTTTATTTAATTTTATATTATTTATTATTTATTTTATAAAAATTAATTTATATTAAAAGTATATAATTTTTTTATATTAATTGTTATTTTGTTACTCAATTTTAATAATGAATTAACTTGTTAATTTTAAAAAATTAATTTTCTATTTAACATATATTATAATAAATAAAAGTAAAATATTATTTTTTATTTTTTATATATTAATTTATATAAAAATTTATAAATATATTATATATATTTATATTATTTATAATATATATATATATATATATATACATACATATAATTTTTAAAATATTATAACTATAAAAAATAAATATAAAATATTATATAAAACAAATAAGTTAAAATTAATATAAAATATTATATATATAATAAAAAAATAAATAAATTAAATATATATACATTTATATAATGTATAAAAATAAATAGTATATGAATATATAAATAAAATAATAAATAAAAATATCAAAAAAATTAAATAATAAATTAAATTTTTCAAAACAAATATTTTTAAAATTTATGATGAAAATAATAAAAATTATATATATATATATATATATATATATATATATACACACACATAAAATTTATAATTCAAATATTAATATTTTTTATTTTATTTTTTTAATTTATGTTAAAACAAAAAGATTAAGTCATAATAATCACATATCCAATTAAGTTTATCCTAAATTTTTAAATTATTTTCAAGTCAACTCAATTTTCTGCCAAGTTTCTTCGTGCGAGTTTAGGTCGACCCATCCAATCATGTTGAAATTTGATACCAACAGCAAACAGTTTTTATTACATGAAAAAAACAGCAAACACAATGCAGTGGCAAGCCTATCCGTCCTAAGCTCTCTTTCTATATATATATATATTCCCGAGATAAAAGTTGAAGAGAGGAAGAACGACAAGATGAAAGCAATGAGAAAATTAACAAAAAGAAATCATACTTCAAAACAGGACACTACAAATAGAATCCAAATAGTAACTTCAGTTGGAGAAAAGGAAGTTCCACTCCTAATTTTGCATTCATAAAGCAACACAAGTGATTGCCGTGGATAATACAAGCAAAGGGAGTGCAACACAAATCAAAAAACAAATTTGAAGATTGATTACCAATCTCTGAATCTAGGTCCAACAGGTTATGATTTCAGAAACAGTAATGATAAATCAGATTCTTGTCTGCAAAACTGAAGAAAAAGAAAAAGATCAAAGTACCAAAGAACCAAAATGTTACATTTCAACTTACATAATGCGAGAACATCAACGAAGCAGGTCATGCTCCATGATTCCAAAGGGACATCAATGATCTCAAGCGATTAGCTCGGTGAAAACTCACCCCATAGTCTGTGCAGTCAGTTGACTTTGATTATACCAGATCAAACCAGAGAGGAATTTGCCTGCAAGGGCACTTCCGGAGGCAGATGAACAATAAGACAGGCAATAAATGATGAATGGAAAATTAAGCATGCAGTTTCTGAATGACGGCCTCCAAATATCCTGCAGTACAATTCTCAGCCAATTGACATCTCTGTTTGCCTATTTTCCAAAATCAGCTTCTGCGACGTACAACTGCAGTCTTCTGGTTTTTTGGTACATAAGCAAATTGGCTAAATTCCGCTCCAACAACACCTGACCTTCAGTGAATAGACAGGGAATTTCAAATGAAGATTATAGAATTGTTAAAAAGAAAAATAATTTCCAGGGACACAATGTATTACCTCGTAGGACTACTGTTCCTTATATCCCTCAAAGGGGCTCGGAGACCACTGGCACGAGAACCAGATGAGGAGAACCTATATGATGATATCACTGAAACAAATCTCTCCAACGACTTCTCTGCTATTGCAGAATATTGGCTTAAATGTGAGATGTTAGAACCAAACTTTCCTTCCTCAGTTTTTGCATCCATAGGCTTTTCCTCAAGGTTAGAAGCATTTGTACGCATATGCTTGGGTCCCAAATTCTCCTGAAGTAATCAAAGCACCAAATAAGCTTATATGTTAAGCAGACAGCTAAGAAACCGAAGCAAATGTCAACTAGCCGCAGTTAGTAAAGTCAGTTGGTGCCTAACCACTAGGTCACCTAGTAAACCTAGGATGAGATCTAAAGTTTAAACCTCATATATCACTGATAATTAAATCCTCTCCCCCCATTCCCACTGGAAAAAAAGCAGTTGGTGCCTTCCCAAAAGACTTGGGATTGCATAGAGAAGACAAGCATTCCTAACTCATCTATTGCACATAAACCCCAAATGAAAAATAAACAAAAGAAATTACCTACTTGATCTAAAATGTCATTTGGCGAGCTCTTCCTTTTTGAGGAGATACCATCATGATAGTTAGCCCTAGAAGCAGAACTATCAAGGATGATGCCCTCGTTATTGTCATTGAGAGTGTCAGCCTTGACTAGAACCAATTCTTGTTCATTTTCTTCAACATCATTCTTTTCTGACATATAGCGAAAATAATGGCTTCTCACAATAACCTTTTTGTTTGCTTTGCTTGTTTTGCAAGTACTCTCATCAATGACATATCTGCACATGTCACTTGCAACATCATCCTTCACAAAAAACTGCTCCAGTTTGTTGTCTTGATCACTCTTGTTGACTGTGTTATGCTGAAAACATGGACTCCTTGCAGTGGCCATTTTGTACTCCTTTCTTATTTTGCCCTCGCATTCCTTTAGCAATGCCTGACCAGGTTCATCCACTGGAACTTTGAATTGATGATGCAAGGTATCTTCTAGACTACTTGCATTATCCAACCTATCTTCAGTGCCTAAAAAACATAAAATATGTTGATAATATGAACTAGTTACTCATAATTGTTGTGAAACTCATTTGAAATAGTTTACAACCTACCAGGACTCTGAAATTCTGAAAAACCAGGAACTTGAGTGGTAAACCCATTTTCCACCTACAAAGGAAGAATATTATCAATAAATATGAGAAGTGAATAAGTTCAACCAGTGGATTTTAATTCAGATTTTTGCTATTCCCATTATTCCACTCACAATCATGTTAGGAAGGCTGTTCCCCAAATTTTTAGATTTGAACGGTGATGCCAAAGGATTCATATCACAGGAAGCAGCCTCAACACTGCAGTCTTGTTTGGGGCTTGTAGCCTCAGTGTCCAGTGAAATAGAATTTGTTGGTGATTTTCGAGGGGCCCTAAAGTTTCTCTTTGCTTCAAGTGATGCAAAGCCTTGTGGTGTCAAGGAAAGTTGGAAACAAATATGTAGCATTTGAACAGAACATACAATAAGAAAGCCAACCTAGTGGAACTAGGGAAACCACATGTAGGATCCATTGGCTCCTGCCCTGCCGTTAGCTTATCAAAAAGTTCAAATGTCTCATGAACATAATGTATTTCTATATCTAGAATTTTATTAATGAATAGCAACTTCTTTTCTACCAGAAACTTCAACCATCCACTTTCATGGCCTTTTGGGAGAAGGAATAACATCACAAACAATACAAAGGGATACCTTACCTTTCGTGAAATATAAAACAACCTCTTAAAAACAAAAAAGTACAACATGACGGCTCAGCAATCTATATAACTAGGAAAAGTCACAGTCCTGCTAACTAGAGGGACTCCAGAAAAATAGAACCTAAGATAAAGTGTACTTTGGATTATCATGGGAGAAAATCTCTTGGATTATTTTTCTTCTTGTTCCAAGACATGCAACAAATAACTCAACTTGTGCATGTGACAGTGATATTGTTGTCACAGTTAACCAGGAGAAAATTTTCTGTCATAGATGATGTAGCAGGTAAAAACGAAATTTTCTAGTTAAAATATCTGGAGAATTACTTTAAAAGGATACAGAAGTACTTAGTCAGGAGATTCTTCTGCACAGGCAAATCTAGCTTCCTCCTACTTTCAAATTTATATTTTTTGGACTCAGAATTTGTATTAAGCACAACCCCTGAACTAATACTTCCTCCCTGTTGAAGGAAAATGTGAAGAACACAAAAAGGCGCAGACTCAAGCAATATGTTAATTGATTATGATGAGAACTCCCTCGATAAAGCACAAGTGAGCAAAAATCTAGCTGATGTTGTGGTGAAACATACTTGAGAACAGTACCAAAAGATGTTACAATTGGACAAAAAACACCAGGTGACAATTAGACAAGAAAATGTCCTATAACCTAAGAAAAACAGGTTATTTCTACTAGGAGCCAACACCTGCAGCTCATTATTCATAAAGTAGCTTTCTTTCTACAAGCCTCAATTTTTTTTTTTTCTTTTTTTGGTTCAGAGTGGCACCAGATATGTGACTCAGTTATGCAACCTTAGTTAACAGCACTAATAGCCTACTGAAGTTATGCAACTACGCATATGGCATACAGTTCATTCAGGCAAATATGAGTATGTAAGTTGAGGACTTAAAATATTCTGATACTTATGACCAGACAATTAAAGAGCCCAGATTACCTGATACCTACCACAAAAAGGAAGCTTCTGCAATTACTAGGCAGATAAATAGCCAGATTAAAGGGTGTTTGTGTGTGTGCACAAGAGAGAGAGAGAGAGAGAGACATAAGCCAAGATGAAGTAGACAGAGGATACCATAAATGGCATTTGTGTAAATGGATCCAGATCTCCTTTTGCTATACCCTTAGCAACATGCTTTGGTATCTTTGTGTTCACAGTTAAGGTCTACGCTAAAGTATCTTAATCAATCAGAAGACAGAATGCAGAAAACTAAACTAGTTTTGATAATTCCATGTAGAGGATATGGGCCTAGAAAGTCCAAATCACTGCCAAGATCATCAGATATGTTGGACAAATGCTCAATATCTTCACTAATAGGATTGTAAACCCGTTGGTACTGGAAAGTCAGCATTGCTTTCTGGAAAGATTCTTCATAAAGAGAAGGGACGGATACAGTGCTATATCTCAAGTGCTTGATTACCTAAAAACAAACCAATCATCAATTGGTATATAGCATATATTGGTATAAAAACATTACTTAACAGAAGTTGATCGCTTTAATCTGGTCAAGAATCAATAAATAAACCTTTCATCCTACCATATATTCTTCCTTTTTTTTTTTTTTTTTCAATCTTGTTCTATAGAGTTATGTTATTGTCTGGCACATTCAAGAGACACTTACCTTGTCATAGCTCTTGAACTTTGTAATCAATGCATGAGCCCTTTTAAGTCCCATTCCTGGAAGCGATTGTAAATAGTCACAACCACTCAATATGCACAACTCAAGAAGCATTTTGTTTGTAAATCCTGCAAAACTTATTTCTTTGTTCCACTGAAGTCTGGAATGATGAAATTCAACACCTTGCCCATACTTGTCCATTTTGAAGATAATCTTGATGGCAAAAATAAAACAGCTTAGTTGAAGCTCTGAAAGAAATTGACAGGAAAAATTGCCTATTTCAATGGCAAAAGCAATGACAGGTTTTGATAAATAACCAGATAAACAACTCACTCTGGAGCAGCCAAATGGTATTAGATCAGAGTCCTCGGAAATCACAGCATCAACTTGTTTGTTTACTGCCAAGAAGGTCATTTGAGCATCTGCCTCATAAGGTGCTACAATGTAAGACACATTCTCCTGCTTTAAGACCTTCCACATGCAACCACATCAACAGAAGAAGCAACATTATTTAGTGCCAAGAAGAACTACAAAGTTCTTTGCACATTAGGTTAGCAAGCCAAATGATACACCATCTCTACCTGGATTAGCTCGTGTGCAATTGAGGGTGAAATATCAACAGCCTTCTGGTAGCATTCATAAGCAGCTGCTGAATTTCCATTTGACTCATGCTCTACAGCACGTGCAAGATTTTCCTTTCTTATCCTACATTCACAGTTGAGAGTTTATTTATTAGCGTAGCAGAAACATTCTACATTAGCATACTTTTTCATGAGGAATGTGTCAGCTGTTGAAATGTAGATAGCAGGTTGATTAATGGTGCCGAGGACCTTGCATGTAGCTAGAAAGCAACATAAGATTAAAAGCATCAAAGAGTATGATAGCTCCATTTCCCACATTTCTGAGAGACAGTGATTGGACATTTCAGTTGAAAAGTTCTTCCAAGAGGAGTGGAAAAAATTAAAGAGAGGAGATTTTTTCTTTATGAAGGCATTGAATAATGTTCAAGAAATCTTGTCAGAAAGCAAAAACAAATGAAAAAGTTACAAGTTAGAGGTGCAAGGAAACTCCTTATCACTTATGTGACCTTGTAAATGATGTATATAAAGGCATGTGGTCATTTGAGTGGTACCTAGACAAAAATCAAGACAAACACTGCTACACCTCAACAGCAGTAATTGCTGCCAAGAAGGTTTGAAGACAGAACATTTTGATTCCAGCCAAAAGAAGGAATAGAACTAGAAAGCAATTATTAACAGTTTAACAATGGGCGATTGAAAAAAAAAAAACAGAGAGAAAGAGATTTTGCAGCAAATTTGGGCCATAAAATTGAAGACCTCGATGAGCTGTGACTTGATTGCATGTCTACTTAATTGCGGACACTAGTAATTGGGAAGCACAATTAATATGTCAAGAAGTTCTGCATACCTAGCACGCTTGTTCTCTTGTTCAATCTTCATCGGAAGAAGACCTCCATCAAATACAAGAATAGGTGTGACCCCATAATGTTGGAGCAAATTTACTCTATGCATACAATACTCAATGTGCCTACAATATTGGACACAAAATGAAGACATCACACTCAAATGCTCCAGAATACTTAAGAAATGAAGCCAAATTCAATCAAAATTTAAGCACATTTACTCTTTACTCTAAATTTTGCTGCAAATTTCTACTCAGAAAAATATGTATCATTTAGTTTAAGAAATGGAAAACAATTTATGCTGATTCGCTAAGACTGGAAGCAATACAGTATCATAGGATATTGAAAGTGTCGACCACTCACAAAAGATTTAAAGTCATCAGAAAAGGTACAAAATAGATTGTCCAACACAACATTGAAAAACAAGGATAGAATATTCAAAATATTATAGAAGAAATGGCATACGTATTGCCAAAACTGAGAAACAGACAGGGATCAAACTATAAAAGGTGCAACCTTTAAAGATAAAAGTTTATGATTTTAGGTGCATTAATATGCACCAAAAGGCCGGGGCAAAGACCGCCCATTACCCAGAAAAAAAATTTGCAAGGGCATATCGTATGTATACTACAACCATTTCAACCACAATCTGGAAAACTGCAAACAAATAAAGAGGCAAGTATCTCCAACAACCACACACACACGCTAAAAATAAAAATAAAAAAAAAAGGGCAAAAATTCCATCAGATAACGAATACCCATCACCCCAGATCGATGAAAGCCCAAACCTTTTTCAACAAACAACATTACGCGATTGCTGCAATGGTTGCCCACAGTACCAACAACAAACATAGGTCATAAAAATCGTAAATGTGGGAATACCCATTAAACCAAACCGATCAAATATCAAGATTTTCATCGAAAATCACAAGTATGTATAGAGAAAGAGAGATACCTAGAAGTGGGCAATCCTTTGCAAAGCTGAGTGCTGCAAGACAAGGCACCTTTGTGGAGCCAAGAGTAAGTATCAACAGCAACACAACAACCCTTCAAATCTTTGATATGGATCGGCACCATTGTCGATTTTAAGAGGGGCAAAAGCCCTTGTATTCCCATTATCGCTCTTAGCTGCGTTTTCCTTCTTTCTTGATGCTTTCACTTATTGGAACGGCGAATGCCAGGCCAATGCCCTAATTGTTGACTTTTATCATACGAGAGAGAGAAAGAGAGGGAAGGAGAGAACGTAGGACGGCCAAAAGCTTAACATTGGCGGGAACAATTTTTGGCGAGCAGCTCTATGAGAACGGAGTTATGTCGCGAGGCTATTTTATTTGTGTATAATAATAATAATAATAACGAAAATATTAATTATTTTATTTTAAATAAATTAATTAAATTATAATATTTTTAAACAAATTATTTCAATTAATTCAATCAAAATAATTTATTAAATTACGTGTAAAATTAATTTTAATTTATTTAATTTAAATAAAAATATTCTTATAATAAATTTATATTTTTAAAAATTTATTATTTTTATAATTTTTATTGTATATTTTGATTTATATTATTAAATTTAAATAATTTTTTATTTTATTAATTATAAATTTTAAAAAAAATTAATTTATTTAAAATTATAAAAAATTTTATAATATTTAAATATTATAAAATTTAATTTTTTAAATTATTATAATTATTTTTTAAAAAAATTATTTATAAATTATATTTTTTAAAAATTTTAATAAATTTAATTTTTGTAAATCTAATAAAATTTTAAAAAATAAAGTTTAAAAAGTTTTTTAAAAAAAATAAATAATTATGATAATTAAAAAATATAAATTTTATAAAATTTTTAAAATTAAATAAAAATTTAAAAATTAATAAAATTATAATAAAAAATTTTAATTTTTAAAATTAAAAATTATAAAAATTTTAAAATATAAATTAAAATTTAAGAAAAATAAAAATATCTTATTTATTTTTATTTTTCACAATGCTGATTAGCAAAAAGGGGCATACCCACTACCGTGTTTGGACGAACCAAGTAAAACCAAAAGGGAAAATGTATCACACGACGCTTGAGAGCATACGAGCTTTGCATTTGTTTGACTTTTGTCGCTATTTTAATTTTTTTAATTGTTATCTAATTATTTTTTTAATAGTATATTTTAGTGAAATTTTTTTAAGATAAATTTTAATTTTTTTTATTTTAAATTAATTAATTTTTATTAATATTTAAATTTAAAATTTTTAATTTTACTAATATTATTAATTTCAAGTTTAGTTGGATATGTTGTTGCTTGTGGGCCAACTATAGAAGCCTTTTATTTAGAGTTTTTTTTTTTGTTTTTAGGTAAGGTGGCGCGTGAAAAGGGTGTTGATTTTAAAATCTAGATGGATTAGGGCTTTTTCATGCGTAGTGGAGCAGAGCAAGCAAGAAAGCAAAGCTTGGGGGAAGAGAATTGAAGAAGAAAATGTTGAGGGTAAATCGATTATTAATGAACCACCACAGCGGCGGAGGAGGAGCAGCTGCTTCATTTCTCTTATTATTATCATGCAAACAACATCGTCAACACAATCATTTTCTTCTCAATTCTCAGCTTCCTTCTCGAAAAACCACCGCCCGCTTCTTCGACATCCACCAGGTACCTACCTAAGTTCTCCCCAACCGAAAAATTTTTCTTTTTCTTTTTCTTTTTTTTTTTCAATTTGTTGTTATATGTTTTATGTTGCGTGGGATTTTTATACAAATTTTGTTTCATTGGGCTTTTCCTTTTCATATAATTTTTTTTTTTTTTTAACTAATTGTTTTGGCGTTAACATTTGCAGCTTGCAAACAAAGACGCGATTCAGAAAGAGAAGGCCAGGCTGTAAGTTCCTCCTTCTTTCTCTTTGTTTTCCACTTTTTCTTGTTGGGGGGGTGGGGGGTGGGGGGAGTGGTTTCATTGTAAGTACAAGAAGATTAAGGTTTAGTTAAACATGGGGATGATATGTTTTTTTTTAGGGCAGTCAAGATGAGATGAGCAGAGGGTACTTTGCCGATATTAATGAGTTTCAGAAACATGGTGGTAAGGTAATATTGTTCAAACTTTAAGTTTGCAATTACCTATTGGTGTAAAAGGTTTTCTCAATGCATTTTGTTGTAAAAGCTTCATTGGTATGTTCTATTTGAACACCATTTTGTTGTTCAATGCATTTGCTTGTGTTTATGGCGGATCCTTGGTACCATCAGAAGACATGATGTGTCCTGCAAATGTTACGTTACATTGGAGCAGAATATAAATTTATAGACCCAGTCTTCTGCTATGATGGTTCTAATTTCATTCCTGTGAAATGGATACCTCCCAGCTTAACCAGATGAGCTGCAGCCACACAGTGTCATAAGGCTGAATTAAGCATTGTAGTGAAGACATTTGAATTGTAATTTGGGTCAGAGCATGCTTGTTTTAGTCTTGGCATGCTCTGCATGGTGAATGGTGCATTGCCAGGCACTTTGTTAGGTTTATGCAATTTGTTAGAGGGGCTCTTTTTAAGTCTGTGGGTTTGACTTAGCAATATGCTTATGCAGATTGCAGTGGCAAATAAGGTTATAGTTCCTGCAGCGGCAGCCATGAAGTTTCCTGACTTAGAAGTTTGTTGTTCAGATGGTAGAACTATAAAGCTTCCTGTCAGGTCCATTGGGAATGAGGTGGATTCTGCCATATCAGATATTCCTAAAGCATCTTTGCTGTGCCTTTCATTTCGCGCAAGTTCTCAGGTACAGAATTTGTAGCTGTTTTTTTATTGGATTGCAACTATGTACCATTCAACTTGCATTGCATAAACTTTAATCTGCAATTATTACAAAAAGGTGGCAAAATTTCTGTTTGAGTTTTCTACAGTTTTAGATCTGTGTGTATAAGAGAACGAATTATAGGTAAGGAAAACAGAAGGGAAAATTGTTGGATTGCAACTAACATCACTCAACTTGTCTTTTGTTCAATCTGCAATTATTAGAAAGGATGGTGAATTTGCTGTTGGAGGTTTAACTGTAATAGAAGTGTGCATATAGGAGGTTGGATTACGAGTAAGGAAAACAGAAGGGCAAAAATTGGCAACAATAAATGGAGAAGAATTGTTAAATCTGAATGACAAGCAATTTCCAAATCTAGTCAACAATACTAGTTAGACTATTACAATAAATTTACAGTGCCAGTCTGCATTTCTTACAGTATGGTAAGATCTGCACGCTGAGAAAAAGTTTAGCACATACTAGAATGTGTAACAAGCACTCAAGCTTGAATTGTTCTTGTGGCAACAATGAATTGATTTCCCTTTAATGTATTTCAGTTCTCAATAAATTTATTAAGTTCTAAATCATTGCTCCTTCCCTTTTACAGATGATGATTAATTCTTGGAGTGTGCCTTTCCTTAATGCATTTCGTCAAGCAAAAAATATTCAATTATATGAGGTACTGATGTGTATGCTGCTTCAGTGTTTAGTAAGACTGCAGGTGTCAGATTAAATTTAATGGAAAAGGAGTAATCTTGCTGTTCTCACGCTTTTGAGCTTGCCACTAAATTAATTTACCCAATAGAAAATAAAAAGAAAAATTGGTGCTTATATTATGCACATGGACAAATGTTCCGTAGATCCAAATTTTTTCATTACTGTTCAGGTTGCTTTACATCTTGAAGAAGTATCAGGGTAAACTAGGGAGAAAACAACCAAAGCACAAAGTTGTGGCACATACTGCTTCTTCTTTAACTATACTGTTGAAGAACTAGAGATTTTTGGTTGATATAATTTAGCAAAGAAAATGAAAATTGTGTTGGATGCATGTGACTTCTTAGTTCTTTCAGGTTTTCCTCATTATTGATAAATATGTTGTTATTATTACCATCTACAGGTGTCATTTATAGACTCTTGGCTCCTATGTCGGAATCCTGTCAAGCAGATTCTTCTTCGGATTATGAGAAAATCTAACAATCATCCAGATGATGCACTTCAGAGACAGATTGTTTATTCATTCGGTGACCATTATTACTTCAGAAAAGAACTTAAGATCCTGAACCTTCTTACTGGGTACTAACATTTTGTCAGATTTGTCTTTTTGTCATTGATATGTGGAAGGAACTGGTTCTAAGATATGCATTCTCATTGTTTGACATTCTGCAGGTATATTTTCCTCCTTGACAAATTTGGTAGAGTACGATGGCAAGGCTTTGGGTTGGCCACTGAAGAGGAGTTATCTTCTCTTATTTCTTGCACATCATTTCTGTTAGAAGAAAAATGATTTAGTTGACCCCCAGGATCTTTTTGCGTGTTTTATCTGAAATTCCATAGTTAAGAATCCCACCATGGGATATATCCAAAATTCCAAGGAGCTTATGTCTTAGCAGTGTCCTTGACCATGTTTCCAATAATGTTTTTGCTATAAGAAAACCATTCCAGTTCCTCTGTCGAATATGGGCATGTGAATGCAGTGGTACTGGCCTGTGCAGACATGATTGATGATTGTGAGATTGTGGCTGCCACTTGCAGGCCTTTGGATACCCTGCATGTTGAAAACTTGGATCACCAGAAAGCCTTTGCTTTCCTGCGAGTCCGAATGGTAAACATTGAAATAGTCAGCAATGTCTGCCAATCATTTTTCGGCAGATTTAATGATACAAGGAGACGAACGAAACATTTGTTTTGGGATGAGAATATACATATATATATTTTTTATGCCATTGTATAAATGAATATGGGTTACTTTTGATGCTGACTCCAAGGCGTGGTGCTTCAGAGCACATTGTTGAATATGTTTCTAATTGAGCAACGTCTTAATCATGGGACCAATGACAGATTGAAGGAAAACACTGGGGACCTGTTGACGGTATATTGCTGGGCAAATACGCGGGGACCCCAATAGCAAAGGTATTTACGGTTGATAAGCTTGTGGGGAATTTGATCGAATAGGACTGAGGATATCTTGGACAAAAACGCCACTTCATTTGTTTTGAGCATGGTTAAAGACGTAATGCCCCTACCATCATTCATGCAAAACATCTTAGCTAATCAGCTCTATTCGAAAGTGATGTTGTAGATGTTCTTGTTTTGTATTGAAGAAAGCTTTATCGATGTTCAAAAGGGACCACCACTTGTTCCTGGAAAATGGCTAGCAGCGACAGCTTCACTTGCGGCAGTGACGGGCAAAGTGCCCACAAATGTGTGTTGGGGCCTTTGGGGTGCAAATCAACACCTTTGCCCTGTCTGTCTTCGGGCTTCATCCACTACCTTCCTACGTATTTCTTTCTCCCTGCTAACGACTGCCAACTAACTGTTGATGTATTACCTTGTTTATATTTTATATATATATTCAGATAGTCTATGCTATGAGGAAATTGTTGTCTTCCCTCCAACCCCTAGCATTTAAACAAGAAAAATATATGCTGTTAAGTTCACATTCTCTGCGACCACCGTTTTCTATTTTTCTTCTCTTCTAATTTTTTTCCCGTGTCGCCGGATTGGATCTCCTTTAATGTACCACAACAAAAAATGTATTTGTTCTGTTTTTGTATTTTAATCTTCACGGGCTTTGGTTGGCCAGTTGGGCCCACTGAGGTTCGCCAGGGCATTAAAGGACAGCAGAAGCTATAGCCTCGTACGCAGGCCTACATGCATCAACAGACATAACAGCAAAAACCTGCGGGCCTTGCAGATTCGGAAGGACACGCTTTAGCAGTTCGCAGGAACCATTCAAGTACCTTCGGAGGCTAATTAAATGAAAATTTTTTAAAAGAAGAAGGTATGAATCTTAAATGAATCGACGACAACTAAAAATTTAACAAACGAATTTCTTCCTGAAAATTAGGTGGGGGAATAAAAAGAAATCGAATCAAAATAAATAAATAAATAAAGGTGTGACTAAAGGTAACGACTTTTCTTCGAAAATATTCCACTGCATTTCTTTATGCTAAATATGGGTGTCAATTTCGCAGCTAAGATTCAAATTTATACATTATCTTCTCCTTAATCAAACAAAAATATTCTTTTATATATAATAGTGGACCTTTCCAACATGGTTCAGGGCCCACATGCACGAGGGAATTGCTCTGCTTTAGAATGCATCCTAGGACTTATTCTGTCGTGATGAACGCCGTCCATGGAGATTTAACGTACTTCAGTTTCCATTGACATGCTTACTAAATTTTCCGCAATTTTTAGTCACGAAAATATCAACATTAAAAAAATAAAAGTTCCCTTTTCTTGAGATTTGAGATTTAAATTTTGGATCTTGAGTGTAATAATTGAACAAAAATGCATACTAATTTTCTTAGAATGCTAACTTGTGTGCGTGTGTCCACTTGATACATGCGCGAATGCTCTCCGTACATGTCTTCCAAGAAAAACTCAGTATAATCTTATGGTCTCATGGAGTGTAAAGAGGATCACATTAGAAAAAGTAGATATATTTTAAAATATTTATATTTTATGTTGAAAAAATTAAGATTGATATATATTTATTTATAAAATAAAAAAAAATTTAAAAAAAATTGTATATAAATAATTGATTTAAAATTTATTTTTGATATAAAAGAATTAGTGTGATTTTACATCATGTACTAACTCATAATATTAAATATTTTAAAATTTTTTATAATTAAAAAATTAATTGTTAAAAAAAATAAAAAATTATTACAGTAATAAAATTATTATAATTATTAATTATTATTTAATATTTATTTTTATGAGAAATTAAATCAAAAATAATATAAAAATAATTTTTTTTTATGTTTTTAGATAATAAAAATTACATTTTATCATATTTTATTATTTTAATATATAAAAGTTATTGAATCAATTAAATTAATATTATATCTATTTTTTTACTACACATTAATAAAAAAATTAATTATATTTTAGGAGAATAATAGTTATAATTTGTTAAATTAAGACATTATATATAGAGGTAGAAATTATCATTAATGATAGTCACTAGCATGCCTTATACATTATATATATTATTTTTTTTAATTTGATCTTTGTTATATCCATATTCTCAATATTCTCTTTATTTTGCTAATAATCTTAAAAATAGTTTCTTACTTTTGTTATTGTGAATGCAAACACTAATTAATTTATTTTTGCTTTTACTATAAATCATTCTATTTTTATTCCTTCTCAAAATCAATCAATTCCACATGCTGCAAAGTTCTTGTTAAACACCTCAAAAATTGAAGTTTTTGCTAGTTCTCACTTTAAACATTATTTGGAATGTGCTTTTTTTTTTAGCTTTAGATGTATTAGATTTTTCCTTTTCCCTTTTATAACCTAAACTAATAAAATTTATCATCACACCATTCTTAACACATTATCTAATGATTTTTTTTTAATATTTATTATTCTTTAAAAGAAGCAAAAGATACATAGGAAAAAATGAATAAAAAATATATGGTAGAGGACGTTGGTACACAAAAATTAGCTATTGTTAACTATTTGCATTTTCGAATGTTTGATGAAAGGTGTGTCCAAGACCAAATCAATGAATATCATAAACTGCTGGATAACCTAAAGAATGAGAACATTAAGCTACCAAAGGAATATGTAGCAAGTTATCTTATCGAGAAGCTTCTATAATCTTAGAATAACTATAAGCAATAGTTCAAACAAAAGAGGAAGCATGTGTTGTTAGAGGATGTCATTATGCATATCTTGATTAAAGATAAGAAAAAAATTTAATTAAGGGAAGTATAAGCAAAAAAGATGACATTAAAGGCAAACGTGATTGAACAAAGGAAAGGAGACACAAGTCACCATAGTAATCATCATCATTATGGCAAAAAAAAATATGATAAAAGGTTCTAAAAGTATGATAAGTCCAATACCAGTAATCTAACTTTGAAAAGGAAAAGCATTTGTTATGTGTATGGGAAACTATTATATCATGCTGCTTAATGCAAATATAAGAAAGGGAGTGACATACTTGCTAAACCAAGTGCCAAGTTAGTAAAAATATATGTTATTGTTGCTATCATCTCCCAAGTCAATGTTGCCACCGTCTTAAATGCTATAAGAAACATTTGTGGAAACAAAAGTATATTTACCTCTTACATATTAGTAAGGAATAAAGAAGAAAATGATTTCATAGGAGATTTAAGAAAACACTTAGCAAAATCGTTATCAAACTCACTTTAGGAAATGTTTTGTTCTTAAATGATATACTTTATATCTTTAAGATTCGCATTAATTTGGTTTTTGTACCCTTATTAAGGAAGGTTAGTGTAAATGTTTCTTTTTATTCTAACAGAATTTTCATGATTAAAAATAATGTATTTATAGAAAAAGACTACTATAATTAAGGATTTTTCATTTTGAATATTTGGTATTATTAATAATAATGTATTTATTTTTTCTATTTATACTTTTAACTCTTTTGATTTATGTCATGCTAGGTTAAGACATGTGAGTGATCCTTATATTTAGAAATTGAATCAACTTGGTATGATTGAAAATTTATATGGTGATGTGAGTAAATATGAGATTTGTGTAGAGGTCAAATTAGCAAAAAAAAACTTGCAAATCAATGTAATGAGAAACTAAATTACTAAATTAAGTCCATATTAGTTTGAGAGACTTGAAGAGCTTTAGGACTAAAGGTGGCAAATGGTTTTATGTGATTTTATAAATGATTATTTTAGATACACTAGAGTTTTCTAACATTACCTAAGTTAACGTTACCATCATCTCAAAAGAGTGGATAATAGATTCTAATATTACAAGAAACATTTGTGGAAACAAAAGTGTATTTACCTCTTACATATCAATAGGGAATGGTGAAGAAAATGTTTTCATGGAAATTAAGAACAACACCCATTTTGAGTAAGGGTAAAGTCCTTATTAAGCTCATTTTAGGAAAATATTATCCTTAAGTAATATGCTTTATATCCTTAATATTCACATCAATTTGATTTTTGTGTTCTTATTAAGGAAGGTTGGAGTAAAAGTCTTTTTTTAGTTTGACAAAATTATCATGACTAAAATTAACGTATTTATAGAAAATGGCTATTATATAAAGAATTTTTCATTTTGAATATACTTGGTGTTATTAATAATAATATATTTGCTTTTTTTATTTATACTTATTATTCTTTTGATTTATGTTATGTTAGATTAAGGTATGTATGTGATCCTTACATTCAAAAATTAAAACAATTTAGTCTGATTGAAAATTTATGTGGTGATATGGGTAAATATAAGGTTTGTATAGAGGTCAAATTAGCTAAAAAAAAATTGCAAATCAATGTAATGAGAAACTAAATTACTGAACTAGGTCCATTTTAGTTTGAGAGACTTGAAAAGCACTACGATTAAAGGTGACAAATGGTTTTATATGATTTTATAAATGACTATTCTATATATGTTAACGTTTTCTAACTAAGAGATAAAGATGAAATATGTAATGTGTTTATCAAATATAAAAGAGAAATAGAAAACTAATTGGGTAAGAAAATAAAGAGATTTAGATCAGATAGAAGAAGAGAGTATAATTCTTAATTATTGTTAGTTTTTTTGATAGGAATTATCCATAAGATCTCACCTCTTTACTCACTGAAGTCAAATGGGATAGTAAAAAAGAAAAGTAAGATGTTAAAAGAAATGATGAATATTAAATTTGTCAATTCTAGGATTTTTAATAATTTATGGGAAAAAAACAATATTTTTTGTATTCTCTTAATCTGAATTATTTTAAAATGTGGATGTATCTTGGTAAAGTATTTTTGCTTGAACCAATGAAGTAAAAAATAACCTCCAAGACCTCTGATTGCCTCTTTGTAGGTTATCAAAATTAAAGTACTACTTATTGTTTTTTTTATTATTGAGAGTGATGTTCTTGGTATTAATATTATTAGTGAGACAAAAAATGCATAATTTTTTTAGTATATATTTCCGATTAAAGAGAAATTATCATAGTTATCTATCCCTATAATTAAGTCAGATAAAAAGTTTTTTGTTACACATTATGCACAAAAATTAAGGAAAAGTAAGAAATAAAAAATTGAAAAGATTTTTAATGATAAATTTTAGATTTTAGTAGTAAATAATGATCCTTTAACTTATTATAAAATAATATCTTCTAGTGATTCTAGTATATAGATAGAAATCATACAGAGTAATATATATTTTTTAAATTATAATGGTATACAAAAATTAGAGAATTTACTCATAAGAGCTAAACTCATATACTTCAAATGGATTTTTAAGAAAAAAGATAGACAAGATAGATTCATTAACAAGTATAAGGTGAGACTTGTTCTAAAAAGATATACTCAAAAAATAAATTGATTATTTTAATGTTTTTACTCTTATTGTTAGAATTGCATCTATTAGAATTTTGATTATATTAGCATTTATTTATAATCTTTTTGTCCATCAAATAGATATTAAAACTACATTTATATATAATGATCTTAATGAATAGATTTATATGTCACAATTTAAAGGTTGTGTAGCCCTAAATCAAGAGAAAAAAATTTGTAAATTTGTTAAATCTTTATAGGGGTTGAAACAAGAACTCCAATAATGACATAAGAAATTTGATAATATTTTGATTTCTAATAATTTTTCAATTGTTGATGTTGATAAATGTGTTTATATAAAAAAAAAAAATGAAAATGATATTTATATTATCATATATTTGTATGTTGATGAAATACTTACACTTAGTTTTAGTATGAAATTGATAATCAATACAAATTTATTATTTGCATCATATTTTAACATGAAAGAATTATGAGTAAAGAATTATAAAATTTTTAATAGCATATTTTTGTCACAAGAGCATAATGTAAAAAAAAAAAAACTTATTAAGAAATATAAACGTTTTAATGCAAAATCAGTTCCAACACCTTTCGATGCAAACATACATTAATTAAAATATAATGGTATTTCTATATTTCAATTTAAATATACTTAAATCATTGGTAATTTGATACATCTAATAAATTTTATATATTCTAATATTATATATGATGTATGTAGACTTAACAAATATACACATAATCCAAAAAAAAATCATTAAAATTTTTAACAAAAATTTTGAGATATTTAAAAAGTATCATAAATTATGATAAATTCTAGAAAGAATTTCCTATTATACTTGAAGGATATAGTGATACTAACTAAATTTTTAATTTAGATGAAATAAAATCTACAAGTGATTGTATTTTCACCTTTTAAGGTGGAGTAGTGACTTGAAAGTTTGTCAAACAAACAATTATTACTCAATACACCATAGAATTTGAGTTTATAGCCTTAAAGATGGTTAGTATAGTTAGGTTAAGGAATTTTCTAATGGATATTTCATTATAGGTGGAACCAACACTATCGATTACAATGCATTGTGATAGTGAAGCCACCATTGTTCATGCAAAGAGCAAGTCATATAATCGAAAAAGTTGACATGTTCAATTGAAATACCAATTATTAAAGTAGTTGCTAAACGATAAAATAATATCAATTATTTTGTAAAATTAAAAATGAATTTGGTGGATTTTTTTACTGTACCACTAGGCAGGAAAAATAGTAAAAATTACATTAAAAGGAATAAGATTAATACTTATAGAGCATGATTAAAAGTAATGGAACTCCAACTTATGTGATAAGATGTCATTTAAAGTAGGTTTATATGGGTAATAATAAGTTATTAATTTACCTTATATACATTATCAAAATTATAAAATTTCTTTTTATAATGTAAATAATGCAATAATTCCAATGTTAGAAATTAAGTTATATTTTTAATAAAATTTATAACCCTTATAAGTAGTGTATAACTAGAATGTACACTTGATAAAAATATAAAAATTTTGTTTAATTGAAACAAATGTTATGAATGACTATATTAATAAATTAAGATTAAGGGGCAACATTGAATTTAATCCATATTTACTATAGATTAAAGTTAGTATTCAAGTAAAATTTAAATTATTAAATAATATTCAAATATATTTTCAATATTTGTTTAAGAATAAATGTTCCATACTATATAAAACTTTATGTCAATACTATTAGTGTGATAAGTTAATAAATGTACTAGTGTGGTTGATTAATAAATGCAATTAATGTGTTTTTAGTTAATTATATATAACATTTTAAAATTAAGAAAAGAGCACTTATATGCAATTAAACTTATTATAATACATAATAACCATAAAATGACATTAAAATAATTTTTCTATGTGAAAAGTTGAGTATTAACACTTAGGAAATAATATAAAAATAATAAAAATGTAAATCATTCACATCTCACTTAATCTTATAAATAAATAAAACTAAATATATAAAAATTATTTTATTATCCATATGTTCTTGTCAATAATATGATTATTTTTTTTTCTACTTTTAACTTCATATCTTTCTTTATTTGCTAGTTTCTTAACAAAATTATAATCCAAGATGTAAACGATGACCATATCAAGTCACTTAACAATGTTAATTAGTTTGGAGTTCTATATGAAAGATTTTTGACAAAAATGTAATGTATTTTGATTGTATATATTTTATTTTATTCTTATATATTATTCATTTGATTACATAGAAAGAAAAAAATAAACTTATAAAAATTGTCCATCATTAACTTTGCTAATAAGAATGTGTGTAGAGAGAGGGAGTAGTAAATAAAGAAAGATACTATAAAATTATATATATATATATATATATATATATAAAAGAAGAAAGAGTATGAAGAGAGATAAGAAAGAGTGGAGAGATAAAGGAGAAAACAAAATTAAATTAAATATTACTCTCCCTATATTACTATGTTTTTCTGATCATAGAATTTTTTTATTTTTTATTTTTAAAATTACTTTAATATTACAATGTTTTTTAGATTTAAGATTTTTTTAATTATTCTTTCATATTAACACTGTTAACTAAAAATATTTTTCACTTTCATTTTTCTATTAAATTCACTACTTTACTTCCAATTTAATACTACATAAAATTTAAAAATATTCACTGATATAATATATTAACCATGTTAACATGAATTTTTTTAAATTTTGTTTAAAAAATATGTTTTTAATTGTTAAATTCAATCTTTCAAAAGATTTTGTCATAACAAATGATAAAAATATTTTTTTTTATTTTTATAACTATAAAAATAGAATTTAATCCTTTATGTTTTAAAATAATTTTTTAAAATTAAAAATCTCCATATTTAATATGTCATACAAGTCAATATTCTAAATCTCATGTAACATATAACTAAAAATTGTGTAGTGAATTTAATAAAAAAGTGATGTAAGAGACATTTTTAATGAATGATATTAATGTAAGGGAGTAGTTTTTTTAAATAAAAAAAAGTCTCTAAATTGAAATATATTATAACATATGAGAGTAAGTTATAAAAAAAAAGAATTTTAAATCAAAAAATATTATAATGTAAAAGTACCATTCTTAATTTAAATTAAAGAAAATATAAAAAGAGAAGAGAGTAAAAATATAGTGTAGAACGAATATAAAAAGAAGAGACAAAATGAGAAAGAAAGTGTACAAGAGAAAGCAAGTAATAAAGAGGAAGTACATAGAGAAAGTGTGAAGAGAAATAAAAGAAAATGTAGAGAAAGTGAAGAGAAAAAAAAATGGAGATAAAATTATAAAGAAAAAATGTAGAGAAAATGAGAGAAAATCTAAAAAGACAAAGAAGACAAAAAAAATATAATAAAAATATGTAGAAATAAAAATCAAAAGAGTTAAGATAATGTATTAAAAATAAAAACAACTTATGAAAAGAGAAATTATAAAGAATATAAAAAAAAAATAGATAAATTAGAAAAAATGTAAATAGAAATGACAAAATAAGAAAAAAATATTAATATATTAAGATAAAAGTTTAAGTTAAGAATTGTTTGTTCACATTACAATGTTTTCTTTTTTTTTTTTTAAATCTAAGGATCTTTCTTTTTTTTTCTTTCTTTTTTTTCTTAAATTACTTTTTTATGTTAATAATATTAGTTAAAAATATCCATCATCATTACTTTTTTTGTTAAAGTCATCACCTAATTTTTAGTCGAGTATTTTATAGAACTCAAAATATTGATTAGTATGACATGTCAAATATAAATTTTTTTAATTTTTCATTTTTAAAAAAATTGAAGAAAGAGATCCTATTTTTTTATAGTTAAAAAATAAATAAAAAAATATTTCAACTATTTTTTATAACAAAATATTTTGAACAATTAAGTTTAACAATTAAAAAAATATTTTTAAAAAATAAAAAAGTTTTCACTTTAGTATTTCTAATATATCATATTAATCAACATTTTAAGTATTATATAGTTCTGATTAAAAGTAATATGGTAGACTTCACAAAAAAGTAAAGATAAAGAGTATTTTTAACAAATTAAATTAATAATTATTCCACCTATATTACGAAATTTTTTTTTTTTTATAATTACTTTTCCATATTAACAATGTTAATTAAAAATACTCTACACCCTCACTTTTTTATTAAATCCATCATATTACTTGTAGTTGGCACCATATAAAATTAAGAATATTAATTGATATAATATGTCAGTAATACTAAAAGAAATATATTTTTTAATTTTTAAATTTAATTTTTCTTGGGATTTTATTATCAAGAATAATTAAAATATTTTTCTTTTATTTTTTTCAACTATACAAGATAGAATTTTTTTTCTTTATTTCTTAAATAATTTTTTAAAAAAATTAAAAAAATATCTACATTTGATTTGTCATACCAATCAATATTGTGAATCCCATATAACAACTAATTGAAAGTCATGTAATGAATTTAATAAAAATTGAGAACATAAGTCATTTTTAACTGACAATATTAATTTAAAGAGCAATTTTGAAAAAAAAAAATGTTTTGATCAAAAAATATCATAACATAAGAATATAATTATTGATTTAAGTTCATTTTTAACTAATAATATTAATATAAGAAAAAATTATTAAAAAAAAGAAAAAGAAAAATTATTGAATCAAAATGTATTATAACATGGAGAAATAATTTTTAAAAAAAAAAGAAAAATCATTTGATCAAAAAAATTATAACATAAGGAAGTAATTGTTGATTTATTTTTAAAATAAAAATCAATTCAGAATAACTTATTTTTTTATTTTACTCATTTGATTTTTCAAATATTATTTTTATATTTTGAACAAAAAAATAAAGAAAAAAAAATATTTATGGAGCATACTAAAACGGTGACAGTGATATGAGCAAGCGATGAAATTTGAACAAAAGTAAATCTTATGCAAATATTTATATAATAAAAAAAAGTTAGAAAATTATATATATATATATATATACACAAACAAATAAACCTTTATACATTGTTCGGTTATTGAAAGAAGAGTGAAAAAAGAAAGAATGAAAAAAAAAATGTAAGGAAATTAACTTTTTAAATAACATGTGAAAAAGATACAAGTAAGAAAATAAGATGAAATTCATTGTAAAAACCATCACGTTTTTCTCTCCTAATTAATAAAAATTTTTGAAAAATTTACACAAATAATAGTTTTGATGAAATCATTATAAAATTATTATAAAAACCTGATCTTATTAAGATTTGTCTTCTAAGCCATCCACTCACCTCCTAAATATTTTTGCCTACTAGGTTTTCTTTCTCCTTACTTCATGATATCAATAATATGCAAAAGTACCTCAAGTTTTATATGATTTTGTGCATACATTACTTTTTTTTCTATTGCACAATATTGAAATAAAAAAATTATTTTTATCACTTTTTTTTTTTACAATTTCTAACTTATCCTAATAATTAAAATTTATTTTTTTTTTCTATTTTTTTTCTCACAATTTACTTTTATAATGTACTTTAAATCTAAACATATTCTTAGAGTCCCTTCTTTATCCTAATAATACAATAGTTATAATTATATATGAAATGACAAAATAATAAATAATTAATTAATCATATTAAAATAATACTTAATAATATGTTATGAAAAAAAAAAGTGTAAAATTTATGAAAATTGAAATAATTATTTTTATTATATAATTTATAATTTAATGAATTTTCTAATAAATCTAAAAAATTATATTTAACCTTTTAGCATATGAAATGAAGTAATTTATAATTTTAATTATCAAATATATTATTTATCTATAATATTTTATTAAATTAAAATATATAAAATTTATTTTTTAAAAAAATATATTTTATATAATTAATTTTATCAATTAATATATTAATAAAAATTAAATTAAAGTTTTCAATTTAAAATTTCACAACGATGAGATTAAAAATATAGAGATATCAATAAATGCCCCAAAAGAGTTAACTTTTATGTTTAATAGTTTATCCACCCTAGATGTGACCTAGTTCAAGGTATAATCCAACGGATAAAAGAATATCGTATGCAACATGATGTCTTGTGCACCACACAATTATAAAAAAAAAAAAATTAGTTTTATCTATTTTTCTAAGATTTTTAATGAAATAAAATTTTTAATAAATTTTATATTATTTTTAAAAATGTATACAAATATTAATAAAATTCTTTTGATTTTAAAAATTAACAAAAGAATATAATTTTTAATTTTTTTCTCACATACTATATTAAACATCCAGTGATATACCGTAATCTTCTAATTCTTGGACCATAGCTTGAGTTCAGTCAAGGTAGACAAATTGGTAAAAGGAAAAAAAAACTCTTACTAAGACATTCACCAATATTTTTATATTTTTTAATATTTTTTATTTTAATTTAAAAAATATAATTTAATTTATATCATTAATTTAATTATATAAAAATATATTTTTTACAAAATAAATTTATAAATTTTTATCTAATAAAATAATATAATAATTAAATTAAATTAAATTAAATTAAATTAAATTAAGGTAATATAATATATTAAAATTAAATAAAATAATAATATTATTATTAATAATAAAAATATAAATTACTCGTAGGAGGCTGGCACTGGGGTTGCTTGCCCCGTTTTTCCACGTGGGCAGTGGCTGGCGAGAACGGGTCAAAACAACTGCCTCAAAAAATGAACTGAACGCTAGCAGGTCTACAATGGCATATTGGGTCCTTTCCCTTATGCGAACTGTGTTCTCGTTATTTTCATTTTCTTTCTTCTTCCATTTATGTTTAAAAAAACAAAAAAGAAATATTTTAGTGTTTTGATTGTACATCTATTGAATTTTAATGAGAAATTTGAAATTAAAAAAATATATTTTTGTATTGTGATGTCATTATATCCATTCTCTGACTTTTTTCTTTGGCCATGTAACAAAGACTCTCAAGTCTTCGGATTCCGCAGACTGAAATGTTAGCCTAATGGCTAGTCATCCATTATGAAACCCGAAAATTCATGAGATCAAACTCCATTTATATAATGTATTTATTAATTTAAAACAAAATATTGATTATTTAAAGTCTGAGATAAAGATCCATGGAGTGCGGTGGTGTACTGGTCATAAAGCAAAAGGTGGCACAAACTTTTTCTTTTGCTTTCAATAGTTATAAAGTACTAAGGGAGAACGAGGACTGCGTTGTTCTCTTTTATTTTAGAACGAAAGCAGACCCCTCCAAAAAGAAAAAAAACAAAAGTTAAAACTGCAAAATAATTGTGCATTGGGTAGTGCCAAAGTACCCCCCAAAGATGTGCCACTGAAGCATAGAAGATCTTGGCTTTATTTGAAATTGGGGGGGGGTTTGTCGGGCCCTTCCAGGCCAAGACAAGAAGATGAGCCCGGTAATGTCGAGAAAGAAATTTGGTAGGGTCAACGACTTTCTTTTACAGTAAAAATAGATTGTTGGGTTCAAATTTTGATAATAACTGCAATTAAATGTACAAAAATAGTTACTAACATTCTTACAATGTCTCCTTTTCAATGATATATATATATAAAAAAAAAAAAAAAGAAATTTACTTTCCCTTCCAATCTCCTCTTCAATTGAGTAAAAGAAGTAGGCAATCGTTTATGTCGTGGTTACCAAAAGTATTTTTTGCATCGAGTTAAACTAAGGCTGAATAAAAACATAATCAAAATATATATTATCATTAAATTATTACCAATAATTTAATATTTATAATAAAATATAAATATTATTTTCAATGGCCTAGTTCTAAGGCTCAATTTTAAATTCATATAAACTTTGGAGTCCAAGAAAAAAAATTTTTTTGGGGGGGGGGGGAATTGTGAACTAAAATCTACTTGACCAAAATTCACCTTGTTTTTACCGGTTTAACCTAATTTTAACCGGTTTCGAACCCAATACTATTTTATGATAGAACCGAGTTAAGAATCTCATTAATTCTCACTTTTTTTTTTTTTTTTTCAGTCGAACCCGCCAATCTCATTTGGTTTGCATCGATTAGAAGCCCACATGTTCATTATGTAGTTGCTTTACATAAGAGGATAACAAGTGAAATGGCTATAAAAACTTGGTAAGCCACACCGTCCCGTTCGTTTTGCCATCCAAGTTCAGAACTTGGTGCCATAATGATTGAATTTTATTGTAACGCACTTATTTCAAGTTTTGGAGTGCATTCTATTATTTTGATTACATATTTTATTAATCTTCTTATATATTATGAGATTTTTAACTTAAAAAATTTAAATATTTTTTTAAAATAATATTTTATTATAATTTACTATATATAATTAAATTTTTAAAAATTATATCAAATTAATTAATTATATTAATAAAATTAAAAATTAAATCATAATTTATTATAAAAATTATTTGTTTTGAATCCGTGATCAATGTGATAATTTGATTAATTAGAATATAAACTATTAAACAAATTATAATTTTTTTAATTTTAAAAATAATTTTTTTATATTTTAATTTTAAAAATAAAACTTACATTATTAATATAATTTTAAATATTTAAATTTTTTTATTCAATAATTAACTTAATTCTTAAAATTTTATATATAATAACTATTTACGGTAAAAATAAACATTTAGTCCACATAATTGAACTATTTTTTATTAATAAGTTTTTGGCCAGAGTAATATCGGAGTCAAACTAAAAGGGAACCAAATTCAAAAATTTGCACATTTCAATGTCTGCTACATGGGGGCAGAGTATGATACCAGAAGTGTTTTAAACTTGCCTTGTGCGCAAATTAAGATGCATTTAAATAATCAAGTAAAGAATAATATCTCAAAAAAAGAGAATATATTAAAAGAAAGAAAGGAAAACTCGTAGAAATTTACCCACATGTTTCTAGAGTTAGTTGAAAGCACACAATTATTGAAAATTAAGCTGACTCTTTAGCCTTGACACTTTGATAATTGTTGCTTATATCTTCATGAATCTAATTCTGCTTAAATATTAAATTCTAAAAAAAGATGGATTGTCACTGTTCGTTTGTGGTAAAATATTTTTGTACACATTTTTAAGGACTAATAATGCTGTTTTATTGTTGCTCGTGTTATGCTCGACCCTCACTCCAAAAAATTTAACAAAAAATTAAAAAAAGTAACAAAATAAATAATATATATATATATATATATAAAGAAATAACTAACGGTTATAACGATCTATGTTTGAAATTACTCGTGTTATTTCTAGCTTCCCTCTATTTTCTGTCTTTTTTTTTTTTTTTTTTTTCGAGAGCTTGTCTCTCACTCTGTTCCTTGTTGCTCTGAAATTTGTCCTTTCAATCTCTTGTTGTGGGCTCGCTGTCTCTGTATCAATAAAAAACACGAAACCTGACCGTTAAATAGACAGCCTATCCTAAACCTCTAGAAGCCAACCCATCCCTCTCTGCCAAACCAATCACCTTTGACACAAAAGGCAACTCCTTCAAGATAAAGCCAGAGAGAAAAGAGAGACAGAGACAGAGAGACACAAAGCGAGCTGCTGTAGAGGGAGAGATTGATAATGGGGTGGGCCGTTTCTGCTGGAATTGTGATGGCCACCGCGCTGGCGGAGGCGGTGGCGGTGCTGTGCTCTCCTCCGGGGACGCTGACGCTGGTGAGAGGGATTCCGCCGAGCCACACGCTAGAGCTGAGGCAACTCAAAGAGAGGGATAGAGTTAGACACGGCAGAACGTTGCAGTCCTCTATTGGTGGGGTGGTGGATTTCCCAGTTCAAGGCACCTTCGATCCTTTCCTCGTTGGGTAACGTTATCTTTTCCTTTGTATTATTTCCATGCTGTTGAATTTTTGGTTTCTTTTTCCTTTCTCCTTGTTTGCTTTAAATTTGTTTTTTTTTTTTTTTAATTTATTTCGATTATGGTTTCTCAAGCCTGAAGCTTTTGGACTATGGAAGCTTTCCCATTTTCTTTCTTCCTCAAATGATTTGTTTGTTTAAAGATGGTTCAGTCCCATAAAGAGAAGTAATATACGCATGTTAGAGTCAATCAATGAGTGTCATTTCTTTTATTGTTGTATCCAGTGAAGTTTCCTTTTTTTTTTCCCTATTTTGTTGGAGCTAATCTCTCTCACATGTGATTTTTGGTGGTTCTGGTAGGCTCTATTATACAAAATTGCAACTGGGGTCTCCCGCAAAAGAGTTTTATGTACAAATAGATACTGGGAGTGATGTTCTTTGGGTTACTTGTAACTCCTGCAATGGTTGCCCTCAAACAAGTGGACTTCAAGTGGGTTCACTTTCCCTCGTCCATCTTCTGAGTTAATTTGTTTCAATCACATTGAGTTTGTGAAACAATAGGAGCAATTTAGTGCTGCAATATTTTCAATTGTTGTCCCCTGGTTCTTTTGCAGATACCACTTAATTTGTTTGATCCCAGGAGCTCATCAACGGCTTCATTAATCCCTTGTTCAGATCAAAGGTGCAGTCTGGGAGTTCAATCATCAGATTCAGCCTGTACTTCACAAACCAATCAGTGCAGTTATACATTCCAATATGGTGATGGAAGTGGTACCTCAGGGTACTACGTATCAGATTTGTTGCATTTGGATTCTATTGTCACTGGGTCTGTGACTAATAATTCTTCAGCTTCCATTGTTTTTGGGTGAGTTATCATGAATCTGTTAAAATCATAATAGTAGTGTTGTCATATAATTTCTTAGAACTGGGACTTCATGGATTTGTATGGGGGCTTATTAAACAGGTGTGGCACATTACAGACTGGAGACTTGACAAAATCAGATAGAGCAGTTGATGGAATCTTTGGATTTGGGCAACAGGACATGTCTCTAATCTCACAACTGGCTTCACAGGGAATTACCCCAAGAGTGTTCTCTCACTGCTTGAAAGGAAATGATGATGGCGGTGGTATATTGGTTCTTGGAGAAATTGTGGAGCCAAATATCGTTTATACTTCACTTGTCCCATCACAGTGTGTCCATCATCCTAGATATTTTTTTCTCCCTCTGGAAACCGAATTATTTTTATAAATATACGAGTCTATAACTTCATGAAATTTTGGCAGACTTCCAATCTTTTATTTTTTTAGGAATATTTATCACAGGGAATTGTGTTTGGTTAAATATATCTCTTACTGGTTCATAGCTAGTGTGAATCTGTTTATTGGAGCAGATAAGTGGTAGATAGCTTAAGGTTAGGGGGCCTTACCCATAACATCTTCATGACTATTGTTTCTTGTCTTGGATGGTGTTTCTGCACAAGATTAGAGTATTTCCTAAAATTGTCGATTTTGTGACATGTGAATGTTGGTTATGTGTTAGTTGTCAGTGGCTTCAATAATGGAAAGTTATTGACATAGCTAGTCATCTGGCTTCTGCTTACACAAAAGAATATGGAGATGGATCTTCCTGAATCCGGGAAGTAAGAATTATTCCTGGTCACTTGTCATGGAATTAAACATGAATATATCTTATGTTTTAATATTATGGGCAATCTGTTGTGTTCAGTAATGCAGCATTTTTCTTCCTTAGGAAAAAAATTGACAGTTACTCTTTTTGGCTTATTCTTATGAGGTTGTATAACTCTGAATCACAGTTCTAGGCATTGTAAAATATGATATTCCCTCTGTTTACCCGATTCATTGCAGCTCTGCATGCAATAAGCAGACAATATCCTTGGTTTGAACCAACATGATCTGATGGATAGGTTGATTGATTTCCTCAGTGTATTTATGATTTCACTCTACTTTTAAAAGGATAAAGAGGGAATTCCTTTCAGTGCTCTGTTTAAGCACGTTGAGAATTACCTGCACATTGAATTTCTTGCCTAGCAATCACCGACTTTATGAGTTCTTCTTGTCTAGGATTCTATCTTTTATTTTTTTTCTAATTACTGATCACTTTTTTTGTGTCACTTTACTACTATATTCTGGCAATGCTTCCTTGGATTTAATACAAAAACTTTGCTCTAAAAAATGACATGGATGTTGTGCCAATGATCTCTTACAATATAATGTATTCATTGGCTGATGGAGGGCTATTTGAGTTTCCCATTGCAATTTTGTATGGATTTGTTTCTCTAATAAACCCACACTACTGGTTACGTTAGGCTTCTATTTCTGATGATACAAGTCAGAAATGTAAACTTCAGACCAATTATGCTTCTGTATGCAGGCAGAGTTTCATATCTTCAACTAGAACTGAGGGCTGAAGAAATATGCTTTTCGTGAAATCAATGAGATCAGCTTTTAGCTTGTTAATTGTTAAATCCTCCAGTCCTAGCAAGCAAAACCAACTCTATGACACAGGCTCAATTCCAAAATAGCTAACTTTAAGTGATACCATCTCAAACTTAGATGGTTAATGATTGTTGAGAAGAACCTTTTTGTTTTCCTGTTACCATTTGATTTTGGTCTGTCAATCCTCCTTGACTGCATATCCATCTTAAATATTTCAGAGCATATGGCATTCTACTCAATCCAATTACCATTCATCCCTCTGAAATTGCAGGTCTCATTACAATTTGAATCTGCAGAGCATATCTGTTAATGGGCAAACCTTAGCCATTGATCCATCAGTTTTTGGAACATCAAGCAACCAAGGGACAATAGTTGATTCTGGTACAACCTTAGCATACCTTGCAGAAACTGCATATGATTATTTTGTCAGGGCTGTAAGTTCCAAAAAACCTTTTCTTTTTGTCTTTTATCATTAAAAGTGAATATTAGAATCTTCAAAATGAAAATTAGTAAAGATCATCATAAGAAATGAGAATCAGTCCCATGTTTTCATATTTTTCCTGTCAATTTACTATAATTTGAATATAACCGTGTAAGAAGTTACATTAAAATTTTAACTATACTAGTTCACTTCTTCTGCAGATCACAATCACTGTTTCACAATCTGTGCGTCCAGTTCTTTCCAGGGGAAATCAGTGTTACTTGAGTACTTCCAGGTTCAGTTTCTAAATTTGTTCTCTCTAAGTTTGTTCTTTGTCTATTTTGTTGTTTTCTAAGGTAGTCTCATTGCACAATTATTTGTCTACTTTATTAGCAGTGTCAACAACATATTTCCTCAAGTTAGTTTGAACTTTGCTGGTGGTGCATCCATGATTTTAAATCCTCAGGACTACCTTCTGCAGCAAAACTCTATTGTGAGTCTCTGTGCTTGCTGGTGGTGCATCCATGATTTTAGTTCTTGTCAGTGATTGCCTAGGATTCAATATTTGGTCTTTATTTTGTCTTAAATTTCAGTCTTCTATGTTCAGCTTTTGTTTCAACATAGTGGGAACAAGTTAACTTTTAATATTTGTTCCATGCCAGCTTTGCTGTTTACTTGCCTAGTCTTTTTTTGGGAATATGTTGACTTTTTGGCAATTGTTTTCTCCCCCCTTGCATGCCTCCGTTCAAGTCTGCTGCCTTGAAGTGGTGAGGAACCTGCCCTTGTTTTCCATTTGTATCTATGGTCCACTTAGCTCTCTTTTTCATCCTTTCAAAAGCATATTTCAACTTCAGAAAGCTGATTCTTGTTTTTTTTTTTTTTTTTTTAATTTTTATTTTCTTTTTCTGTTTGGTGTTCTGTTACATTCATTCTTGTTTTTTATCCACTTTGGTTTGGTGCTGCCCCTTCTTAGCCTTATTTTCTGCTGAAAAGAACAATAAGTAAAACATTGCAGTGATTTACAACATGACTCTCTTCACATTATTCATTGTTTTGGCATAGCTTCTGAATCTTTAATCAGGGAGATTAAATTTGTATTACAGGGAGGTGCTGCAGTATGGTGCATAGGCTTTCAGAAAATTCAGGGTCAAGAAATAACGATTTTAGGAGGTATAGACACCAGTCTTTCTCGTGTCACTGTGCATAGAAGTTTTTTAATCTATGAGTCAGGAATATCAGCCTTTTACCGGGGCTCTCAATTTTCTGGCAGCTTAACTGCTATGAAATACCTAAAGTTTTTGTCATAGGACAAACTGTTCTATAGGTTGTACCTCTGTATCCTTTGGCCTTTTAATCTCTTGATGCTAGCAAGATTGTAACTAAATTGCATATAAATGTAGGATCTAGAAGCATAGGAGTTCTTTTTGCTATTCTTGAACCTATCTTTATAAAGAATGCTCCACAAATTTTTTCTTCAATCTGAGCTTTTCCATGTCATCTTTATTGTCATTCTGTTTCATTTTGATTTTTGCAGAAGAATCTGCTAGTATTAATCTTCTGGCATTTCAGCCTTTTCTTGTGAAATGTATCTCAGTATACCATGTGTTCATTGCTCAATTATCAGCAACTTTGGTGAATATAATAGCTAAGCCCTCTCGACATTACCAGATGCATGCTTCTTGATACAGCATGTGCACCCCTGCAAAAGTTCATGACCTATATATAGTTCCACAACCAAGTCTGCGTCTAATTTGGGGGATTCTTGCTTATGATCCACTTCTTTTTTGTACATGATATTTCCCTTTTCTCTGCTTATCATTCTATATATATACACACACACATATATAGCAGCTACTTTTGTAACAAGATATGTTATAACAATATTGTCGAGTAGTTTGTGCTTGTGTAACATTGTTGTTTTCTTTCTGCAGATCTTGTTCTGAAAGACAAAATTTTTGTCTACGACATTGCTAATCAACGTGTTGGGTGGGCTAATTATGACTGTAAGTTGCAATTCAGTTCTGCTGTTGGCACTGGAATTATGTGAAATTAAAACAGTTTGATAATCTAAACCAGCGCAACAAAAGTTGGCTGAGCCATTCAAATGGACAGTTTTTGAAGCTTGTTTTCTTAAAAGGAAACGGTACTTTCTTTTCAGCAAATAATTGAACAAAAACATTATGATTATCTCACACATACAGTGGCAATTAACCGCAAATCTACCATCAGGCTCAATGTCAGTGAATGTCTCTACCACGACAAATACTGGAAAAAGCGAATTCGTAAATGCAGGAGAGCTGGATAATAACAGTTCACAACAGACTGTACCTTACAAACTGATACCAATGACCACAATAGCTTTCCTTCTGCATATCTTTATGCTTTGCAGTTACTTGTTCTTGTAGCATACCCTTCTGGTTCTCTTCCTAGTGGCAACCGGTGTCTGCCTGGTGTGGCTTGAGGTTTTTGTTTTCAGCATCTTTCTTTTAGTTTCTTGCTTTTTCAGTTTCAGATATTTATCTTGTCAGCCCTGTATAAGTCCTTACAATAGTCACCCCATTGGCAACTTTGTAAATTACATTCGTACGGATGGAATTAATTTATTGAGAATTGTTAATTTTTGTGTCTTCTTCACAGATATTTGTACATTTAATTACTTAAACTTTTGAGCAACACGGCCTTTCTTCTTTCTGAGCAAACCACATGGTCTTTCGGTACTGCTTAATGATATTGAAAAGAGTCAAATGATAAATGGGGATACAACCGTAATTGAAAATAATAAGAAATTCCAAAGGAACCGAGAAGAAAAGTGGAACGTGTTCTATTTGTGCATATGATATCAGTGAATTGAAACTACTCATCGACTCCTTCCAATAAAGAAAACCCTTCATCCTGAGTCTCCCGCATTTAGCTTGAGTTTAGGTCATTCACATGTTTGCAAGATCTTTCTTGAGTCTCAAGATTTTTGATAACAACTTATTTATAAGCATATTTGTAGGATAAGCCGTCAAAGAGCATTCTGGGGAGATGAATGAAAATGATACAGTTGTAATGCATGAAAAAGATACAATTGTCTGGCCAGGGAGTCAAGTGCAGTGCTTATTTATTTATTTTTTAGGAAAACGCAATGCATTGCTCAGGTAATCTGTTCCAAAAGAGAAAATATACACTGCATGCGATAGACAGTCAACCTGAAGTAAAAATAAAAATTAAAAGACTCCAGACTAGGAGAATATTTGGAACAAAAGAGCTCATGCAAAGGGCAGAGCCCTACAACCACCCTTTTAGCAGCTCCAACCAGTACAGAGGCAACGATACAATCTCAAGTTTACAATTTAGGTTAGCATATACTGCAACCAGAGATATTATTAAAAATAAGCTTAATTTGGAGCTCCAAGTAACCAATCCATCGAGCAGCAGTTAGATACCAACTGCAAGACAACTTTCCTAGTGCCAAGATCAGTCGGCATTTTAAGACCAGCATGGTCTAATAGTTGTGCTAAATGGGACACCCGCAGTTGAAGTAAGCTAGCTAACGAGTTTGTGCTCTAATTAACCAAAAACAAAAAAAAAAAAAAAACATGCCCCGGTTGGGGTCCAGGACCAACACCAATATAATGGATAGGTACACCAACAAGCTCCTCTATCCTCCCCATATATTGTTGTGCAGCTTTTGGAAGGTCCGAGTAGTTTCTGACAAATGAGATATCAGCCACTCTTCCATCTCGGTTAACACTTCATATTCTACCTAAACACAGTGAAACAAAACATTTTAGCAGTTTAAACAGAACATCATATTCCAACTAGGTTTTTGAATTTTTTTTTCATTTTTCCAACGAGAGAGAGAGAGAGAGAGATTAATTATGGCGGCAGATAAAAATATCACCAAAATATGACTGCTACTTGAAACTAATAGAAAGAGAATTAAGAAACTTCACTAGGAATCCAAATTAAATAAAATCAACAAATTCCGACTCACAAAAGAACAAGGAAAAAACGATTAAATGGAAAATAAAAAAACTCATTTACCAGATTAGTAGGAAGAACCTGCTTATGGTGTGAGGACTTTTCAGATTAGTTGACGGTGGTGTGTTTTGTTAAGGTAGTTTTAGAGAATGAGAATAATTGATGTGTAACACACCAATAAAAAAAAAAAAAAAACACATATTAAGAATAAAAATCAAAACCGTTGATTCTTATTTCTATGTTAACCTATTTGCAAAAGCAAACACAACTTTAATGTTCAAGGGTGCAATCCAACTTGCTTTATCAATATAATAAAAGAAAAACTTCCATTGCTTATAGTCTTTTGAAACCAAAAACTAAAGTACAATGAATTAATTAGAATATGTAGCTGAGAGCTGCAAAAGCACGCCCCATGCAATCAAGCTCGGTAAAGCTGATTGTAAATTTGTAATTGTTCCAGAATTTGTTATCTTGTGTCGTGGCCCGTGTGCCCCTCCATTGATTTTGGTTGTTGTAAGTTTCTCGAGAATTTGAAGTTAATGCTATCAATATGACCCGAGAATATAATTGTTGGGATTTTAATCCGTGTGAGCATTTGAAACCCTAGGAACGAAAAAATATTTTTCAGCATGGTAAAGCGGATGCATTATGCCCTAATTATCAAAACTCAATTCTACTCGATAATTCGATTTCAATTCATCCAAAAAAAAAAAAAATTGAATTCAATTGAGACAGACACTGCATAACTTACAAGTAACTTAAACTAAAATGACATTAACTTTAAGTGACTCAAATTTAAACTCAACCTAAAAGAATATCACAAAATTTTGAAATTAATTGAAAAAAAAACTTCATTATTTAATACACACGCACTCACACATACACACACATACATACAGAATGTTAAGTCTCTTTATATGTCAATCTTAAGGAAATCAAGCTCTTTATATCTCTTTATATGTTGATGATCTACTCATCATTGGAAGCTGTCATGATCTTGTGCAAAAGTTCAAAACTGAGCTGAGATGAAGCTTGTCTTGGATATGACTAACCTTGGAATCATATCTTTCTTCCTTGGTTTAGAATTGCAGCAATTTAATTAAGGAATCTTCATCTGTCAAACTAAGTATGCTAAGGAGATTCTTAACAAATTCAATATCTTTAATTGTAATAGTTACCCTGTTAGTAGCTAGTGAAAGGCTACAAAAAGTGGACGAGGCTAAGAAGACAAATGCCACTAAACACAAGAGTTTTATAGGACATCTACTTTACTTGTCAATCACAAAACTAAACATTATGTAGGTTACAAGTCTCTTATCTAGGTTCATGCACTCACTTAGTGAGTTACATTACAAGGTTGCAAAAAGGGTTTTAAGTTATATTCAAGAGACTAAAAACTTGAAAATCATGTATAAGAAAACTAATGAAATAAAGCTTACTAGTCACATAGATAATGATTGGGATGGATCTCTAAAAGATATAAGGAGCACTTTAGAGTATGTGTTTACTCTTAGAATTGGACTTTTTAGCTAGAATTCAAAAAAAAAAAAAAAAATCCACAATTGCTCAATCAACAACGTAAGCTAAGTACATTACTGCTACATCTATTATTAATTAATCCATTTGGATTAGAGAACTACTATGTGATTTGAATCTAAAGTAGATTAAGGCAATACCAATTTATTGTGACAACTAGTCATTAATTATAATAATTAGAAATCCAGTCCTTCATGAAAGAACAAAGGACTTAAAGATCAAGTTGCATTTTATTAGGAAGGTATAAGAAAATAAAGAAGTGGAACTAATGTATTACTTCTCAAATGAATAACTTATAGACATACTAACTAAAAGGTTGCTAATGTAAAGGTTTGAGTTTTTAAGAGACAAATAAGTTATGCAATACTTCATCACCAAGGAGAAGAATTGAAGCTAGACAATCAAGCTAAAGACTGTGGTTCTTGAGCATTACACAACATTGGCTATCATCCAAGTCACGAAGGGTTCCCTATAGTTTTTGAATTTCAATTAAAATGGTTACTTTTAGTTTAAAAAAAATTAGATGTTAAGCTTTAAAGTGTAGCCATCTAAGTTAGCTTACTTGTCTTTGAATCATGTACTTAAACTTGTAAATGTATTAGAATGAATGGATGATGACTTCATTCATTTATAATCACTAGGATTAAGTATGAATTAATTTGAATTTGTACTTGAATGTACTTTGTATTATAAGCACATTACTTCAAAATTCAAATGTGTAATGATGTATATGTTTTGAATCTTCATACCTATATGATGAAGATTGGAAAACTAATGAATGAAGTCACTTTTATATCCTTTTGGTCTTTACTTTAATCTTATTCCTTTTATGCTTTTCTAGCTACCTAAACACGACAAGCTTTCATGGGTCATTTGAAGTTCACATTCTTCTATCATACCAATAGTTACTAGATAAAGGTAGAATATAAGCAAAAATGGGAAACAAATTTCTAAAAGTAAGGAATCTTTTATTGTAAATTGATATATATCCCTCATTAATTAATGAGATTGATAAAGTAGTGAGTTTAACAAAGATGAAAAAAGATTTGAATAAGAAGGATTTATGTCCATAATAAGAATCTTTTAAGAGGGCTAGATAGGACATGAGCCTTAAAATGAAAAAGGATAGGTTAAAAAGGTTGAGCTTAATTTACTTGTGTGCAAAAGCCATACAAAGAAAAATATAATTACTCAAAATAAGAGACTTTCTTGTGACCCTAAAATGAAAATAGTAAAAGACTTTAGACATAAAATGGTAGCCATTAGTTCATCATCTTAAAGCTTTATGCTTAAGGGATGTATTATGGATGCTTAGGCTTTTGTTGGTACTTCTTTAAGTCAAATAATTTCCTTTAGTAGCTCTAATTTCTCTATAAGGTCTAAAAAGGTTAAGCAATAACATTATCTTTAATCTAGTATAAAAGAGAACAAACAATTTGAAAATGTTAATTATGTATGATCGCTAGACTTATGTTGAACATCAGTGGCCAATGTGATGGATCTAAGCAATATAGTGTTATGAACCTTAAAAATGCTCACATGTACTTTAACTTTTACATAAAGTAGTAGCTTTAATTGTTTTGGTGTATCTTCATATTCTTTAACCAATTTATATAACTTTTCTCTATGAATCATGTCAATCACAAGTTACTTAAAATTCTTTCATTAAATGTTAATGGTGTATGAAATGATGAAGTTACAAACATATTTCTAAATTTGTGAAAACTCATCATTCAAACATAATTTTTATATTGGAGACTTATGCTCTATTTTCTCACATAAAGGAAAAATGAAGGTTCATAGGCTTTGATTCCTTTGTCATAGTGGATCTTAATGGCTTTACTAATGGGATTTGGGTATTAAAGAAATCATAAAAGGTAAAAGTTCCTTTAATATATCTCTAAAGGCTATTAGTATATCCATTTTACTATTGCCTAACCAAGAATTAAGAAGTGGAGATGCTTGACTATTTATACTTTCCCTATTCCATCACGAAGGGAGTTTTTTTGGAACAATCTTAAGGAACTTGCTTCACAGATGCAAACCCTATGGCTATTGATGGGGGACTTTAATGATATTGTAAATCAGTAAAAAAAAAAGGGAGGTTAGTGTCATTTCAACAAGATTAGCAAATTTGTTAAGAATATTGGTTATTGTGGACTTGAAGACCTTGCCTCCAAAGGACCCCTTTTCATGTGACATAAAAAGGAGCATAGGATAGTGATTCTATCAAGGAGAATTAATTGGGCTTTAGCTATTAAGGATTAGTGAGCTCAGTTCCTTAAGGCTTCAGTCATCAATCTTCATAAAACCCTAATGATCATCATCATATTTTACTAATTTTTATAAGATTTAAAGATTTATTGTAGGCCTTTTTGCTTTAAAGTAACCTAGATGATGTGTTGGTTTCTAAAAATCTTAGCTTGCTATGCTTTTTATAACTTGGTACACAAGCAATGCCTATGAATTATTAAAAAAGAGAATGAGACAAAAATTTTAAGGGCATAATCATCCTTCATTGCTTGAAAGCAATAATTCAAATTTAAACATTATTTGAGCTTGCATAATCTTACATAATTGTTATCATTACACAATTGGGTAAATTTCAAAATATTTCAAATTCATGAGTTTAGACACAATATTATAATCAAAAAAAGATCAATTGATCTATTATAATGTTCCAAAACAAGTTTCTTCAACTACCATAACTATCATTTGAGGTTTAAAGGAAATTTTATGGCAATAAGAGTTGGAACTCAACTTGGCTCATAAATTAGCAGCACCATGATTGTTATGAACTTGGATAACATTACTCCTCTTTGGTGTATTTACTTTACATGCCTAGGAAGTCTCTTAATTCTTTAAGCCTTGCTATTTTGTAATCCTTTTGTTAATATGGTTGCTAATTGCTCTTTGGAAGCACAATATATCAACTATATTTCTTTGGTTTCTTGCACTTATCTAATAAAAAAGTTTTATTTTGAAGTACTTAGTTTTGCCATGCAATATAGGATTTTTAAAGATGACAATGGTGGATTAGTTATCACAATATATAATGATAACTTCATTTTGTTCCAACTCTAATTCTATCAAGATTTTCTTGATCTAAAGAAATTGATTCATAATTGATACAGTAACTATATATTTTTCCTTTGCTATGGATTAAGCCATTTTAGACTACTTTCTTGAGCTTTAATACAACACACTTGAACCAAGAGTGAAAACATGCCTAAATGTGCTCTTTATATCCGTCATTGACCTTGCCTAATCATTGTTAGTGTAGCCTTTCAATTTAAACTCTAGTGTTTTCTTAAACATGATCCAAGAGTTAATGGATTTTTAGCTTACTTGTAAGCTTACATTTGAAATTTTTGAAGAACATATTTTGTATACTTAGCCTAATTGATAAAAATTCCCAATTTTGATTGTTAAATTTCCAAACTAAGGAAGTAATTTGTGTTTCTCAAATTCATTATTTTGAACTACTTTTCATCTTAGCTTTGAATCTATGTATAAGATTGTTATTATTTCTAATAATTATAAGATCATCGACATGCATAAAGACATAAACAAATATGAGTAGCCACCTTTCTAACATAAAGTATGGCTTCTATCATGCTTTTAAAGAACCCAAGTTGAAGTAAATGGTCATGCACCTTGTTGTAACAAGCTCTGAGTACTTGTTTAAGCCATAATAGGCATTTTTAAGAAGATATACATTGTCTTCTTCTTTAAGGTTCATGAAGCCTTGTGGCTACTTAATAAAGATTTCTTCATATAGAATGTCATTTAAAAATGTAGAGTTGACATCCATCTGGTGAACTAGCCATTACTTGTGAGTTGCTATAGCCAAAAGGAGCTTTATGGTATCTAATCTGACCATAAGAACAAAGGTGTCAATGTAATTAATGTCTAGTTGTTATGAGAACCCCCGTGTAACTAGCTTAACCTTGAGCTTATGTAAGGTCCCATTTACATTTAGATTGGCTCTATAAATCTACTTGACTCCTTTAACCTTTGTGCTTGTTGATTTTTGTACCAAAAAATTCAAGTGTTATTTTGTTTAATTACATGAATCTCCTCTTATATTGCAACTCTCTAACCAAAGAATTTAGATGCCTCTTTATAATTAGTTAGTTTTAGATAAGTTTCATTACATTTCTCATACATATTAGCAAGAGTCCTGGTGCCTCTAATAAGTAGATTAATAATATTATCTTCCTCTAATAAGTCAGACTCATAAATTATTGGCTTTGATAGGATCATATACTTTATAGGTATTGAGAGTATTGGTATAACCAATAAACACTACAATAAAGGCTTTATGATTCAATTTGTCTCTCTTAATTGAGGCACAAATGAGTAGTATAGGCATCCAAACACCTTAAGATGTGATAGAGATGGTTTGACACCAAATTAAGCCTTATATGGTATGGCTTATCGAAGTGCCTTAGTGGGCAACCTATTTGATAAATAAAATTAAGTTGCAATTACCTTAAATCAAAAATATTTTAGTAGCTTTTTCTCTATTAAGAGATACTTGATCATCTCTATAATATATCTATTTTTTATTTTTTTCTCACATATGCCTTTTGTTAAAGTAAGTAAGAAATAATTGATTGATGTTGGATAATATTGTGCTACAAATTTGCTTAAATGTTTGAGATATGTACTCTAAGCCATTGTTAAATCTAATGGCTTTGATTATAAGGCTTGGTTGCTTCTTAATCTAGACCTTATACTTTTGAAAGATGGTAAATACCTTAGTTTTCTATCTAAGAAAGAAAATACAAGTGAACTTAGTAAGGTCATTAACAAAAATGATACACTATTTACTTCCATTCAAATAATTAGATCTCATAAGACCACAAAAGTCATTACGAATGAGTTGCAACTTTTCCTTTACTTTAAAAGATACAACTATTGAGAATGGTAGCTTAGATTGTTTTCTAAGCTGGCAAGTTAAGTGATTTTAAAGTTTGTAATTTTTTAAATATGGTGAACCAACTTCTTTCCTTACATTTTTTTAAGACTAGCATAGTAATGTCTTAGTTTTTTGTGCTAAAGTATTGAATCTTGTATTACAATAATCAATTCATAATTGTGAATGTTACTTGCATCGAGATAAAAGCCTTGCCTTTCATAGCCACTTTAACTAACTGACTATCTTTTGCATTTGAAATTGCATAAGCTTTGTCTTTAAAGACCAAACAATAGACTTTTTCAAGCAGTTTGTCACAGGCAAGCAAATTCAAACCCTATCCATCAAAGGGTCCAACCCATTACCAAAGACCCACAAGACCCAAGAAGATTCTAGAGACTCCATGGTAGGTGAACCCATAAAATTCTTTAGAACCTTATGAGTTGTATATAATTCTAGAATGTAATATTCCAAAGCATATTCCATGTAAATTCCTAGGGTAGGAAGATTCTAGATTTAAGGCAGAGGGCTATAAGTACCCCAAGCCTTATTCATTTGTAGCATCAAGCATTCAAGCAATCAATCTAATCTCCCTTTTCTCTAAGCCTTTCTAATCTTTGCTCTCTCTCTTTAAGCTTACTAACAACTTTCCCTTGAAGTTGTTTAGTGCCGCGCGGGTTTAAAGTGTTCGCAAACCCACCCTGTGACAGTTGGTATCAGAGCTTGGTTGCTGCCATTAAGCACCAAAGATGGTTTCTGACAATGAAGCTCATGTAGAGGAGCAATGCCGTGGATGGGAGGATCAATGCACCCACATCACAAGGCGTGGTAAATCCAAGACTGCTCTAATAGAGGCCTTGGAGTTTCATGTTGCAGAGTTGGAGAAAGACTTCTCAAGGATAGAACTAATCGTTGAGGAGCAGTTTGCCTGAATTGACAACATGGAGACAGAATTCGGAGAAGTCACCCATGTGGTAAAATCCACCCTTTGGAAGATCAGTCAATCCTTCAAGTGTGATCTTGACGACATCCGACGAGAGATATGTAGTGATCGTTCCTTTACTGAAATTGAGTTACGAGACCTTAGACGTGAGGTAGATGGTGTTCATACTAATTGGGATAAGCATAAGCAAACCATTGTTAATGGGTTATGCTTCATTGGTACCATCAACTTTGGCACAATCCAAGTGCCCAAATCTGCTACCTACAATGGCACTTGTAATGCTACCAAAATTGAGAACTTCCTCTTCAACTTAGAATAATACTTCGAAGCCAAGTTTGTTTGAGATGATGCAGTAAGGATTTGCACTACCTCCACATTCCTACAAAATGTCGCGTAACTAGGGTGGCGTCGCAAGCATGGCGAGGTTGGCAAAGGTATTTGCTCAATTGACACTTGGGAAAACTTCAAGCGAGAGTTAAAAAAGCACTTCTGCCTAAGCAACGCCGAGAAGGAAGCTTGAGGTCGTCTCCGACGATTGAAGCAAGGAGGGACCATCTGTGACTACATCAAGGAGTTCACCACCCTTATCCTTGAGATTGAGGACATGTCCAGCAAGGATTCTCTCTTTACTTTATGGATGGATTGAAAGATTAGGCCAGAGTTGAACTTTAGAGACGTAATGTGCAAAGCTTGGATGAAGCTATTGCCGTTGCTGAGTCTTTTATGGAATACAACACCCAATCCAAAGAAAAACGATCCAACCAGGGTAAGAGTGAGGGAGAAAAATCCAGTCGTAAGAAGTAAGGGTGCAAGGATAAGGGGAAGGCCAAAGCCTCGTCACATGGTGAAAGGCATGAACGAGGTAAGACCGATTCTCCTAAGACAAAAACTCCATGTTTTATTTGCAATGGTTCCCATTGGATGAAGGATTGCCCCAAGCGTAAGACCCTTAACGCCATCATGAGCCAGTTTAAAGATGACTCTTCATAAGACAAGCAAGGTCAAACCGAGATAAGATCACTTCGAATCCTAGTAACCATGAAGGGGAAAAGCACACAACCACATGTTGACCATAAAGGGTTACTATACGTCCAAATCACTATTAACGAGAAACAATCTAGAGCAATACTAGATACCGGAGCTTCCCATAACTTCATTTCCATGAAGGAGGCCAAGCGGCTTGGCCTTAAGCTAACAAGTAAGGGCGGAACCCTTAAAGCAGTGAACTCACTAGCAAAGCCAATTATTGGCATTGCTAAAGGCATTCCCATAACCCTCAGTGCATTGAAAGGAAGCATTGACTACTTCGTAGTCCTTATAGACGATTTCCAAGTGGTATTAGGCATGAAGTTCTTCGATAAGGTATATGCCTTCTTATTCCCAGCTTCTAACTCACTTGGAATATTGGAGGGAGGAAAGGCTTACACCATACCCACAGAACGTGCTCAACGAATGGAGGATCAGGCTTTATCTGCATTACAATTCAAGCGAGGTATGAAATCCGACCCAAGCTACCTTGCTACCATCCGTGAACTCAACGATGAGGATGTCAACCCCAAAGGTGCCTTACCCAATGAAGTGGCATAAGTCCTAGAAGAGTTCACGGATGTCATGCCACAAAAGCTACCGAAGAGACTCCTACCTAGGCGTGAGGTGGATCATGCAATTGAGTTGGAGCTGAATGCCAAGCCCTCTACCTTGGCACCATACCGTATGGCACCACCCAAGTTGTAGGAGTTACGTAAACAGCTCTATGACTTGTTAGATTCAGGTTACATCCAACCTTCGAAGTCTTCTTATGGTGCCCCAATGCTCTTCCAAAAAAAGAAAGATGGAAGTCTCCACATGTGCATCGACTATTGAGCATTGAACAAGGTCACCATAAAGAATAAGTATCCAATACCATTGATCTCAGATCTCTTCGATCAGCTTGATGATGCATGATGGTTCTTAAAGCTAAACCTGCGCTCGGGATACTACCAAGTATGCATTGCAGTTAGAGACGAATCTAAGACGACATACGTAACAAGGTATGGCTCCTTTGAATTCTTGGTTTTACCCTTTGGTCTCGCCAATGCATCGACAACCTTTTACACGCTCATGAATAAGTTATTCCATCCCTTCCTTGATCGATTCGTGGTAGTGTATAGTAAGACACTCGATGAGCACTTGTAGCACTTACGACAAGTCTTCCAAGTACTACGTGACAATGAACTCTATGTTAAGAGAGAAAAGTGCTTATTCGCCACATAAGAAGTAAAGTTCCTTGGCCACTGCATTTAGGATGGACAACTTATGATGGATCCAGAAAAGGTAAAAGCCGTCATGGATTGGGAGCCACCGACCTAAATTCCAGAGCTAAGATCCTTCCTCAGTCTAGCCAACTACTACCGTCCATCAAAGGGTACTCAGTAAGGACAACACCCTTGACTAACCTATTAAAGAAGGATCGTGCATGGAGATGGATAGAACAATATCAACATGCCTTTGATGATTTGAAGAAAACCATCTCCGAGGAGCCTGTCCTTAGCTTTCCTTATCCAAGTAAAGCTTTTGAGGTACATATTGATGCTTCTGACTTTGCCATTCGAGGTATTCTTCTGTAAGACAACCATCTCATTGCCTTTGAAAGCCGGAAGTTAAACGATACGAAGTGTCGCTACACTGTACAAGAGAAGGAGATGACAGTCATTGTCCACTACCTATGAACATGGCGGCATTACCTACTTGGCTCACACTTCTCCATCCTAACCGACAATATGGCTACAACCTACTTCCAAACTCAAAAGAAGTTAAGCCTAAAGCAAACTCAATGACAAGATTTCCTTGCCGAGTTCAACTATCAGCTGAAGTACAAGCTGGGTAAGGCTAATGTGATAGCCGATGCACTTAGTAGGAAAGCGGAGCTTAGTTCGTTAACTCTTAGTCAACTCGAGAGCCTTTTCATCACTCACATCAAGGAAGGCCTAAACAAGGATCCCATGACGCAAAACCTTGTCAAACTTGCCCGTGAAGGCAAGACTCGACGATTTTAGGAAGATAATGGACTACTTCTGACCGTCAACAACCGAATTATGATCCCACAACATGGAAATTTGAGAAGGGAGATCATCAAAGAGTATCATGAGTCTCGATGGGTAGGACATCCTGGTGTTGCACGAACCCTTGCCCTTCTTCAATCCTCCTACTACTGATTGTAAATGCGGCATGATATGGAAGCATACGTTCAGACATGCCTTGTTTGCCAGTAAGACAAGGTCGATCTACACCACCCTGCAGGTCTTTTGGAGCCCCTACCAATTGCCGAAAGACCATGGTAAAACTTATCCATGGACTTCATCATGGCCCTACCCGAGTCCGAAGATTATGAGAGCATTATAGTGATTGTAGATTGGTTCAACAAGTATGCCACCTTCGTTCCAGTTTCATTGGGGAGTACCGTGCAATATTGTAAGTGATCGAGACTCATGCTTCACTGGAAGGTTCTGGACATAACTTTTCAAACTCTTGGGGACCAACCTCAACTTCTCCACCAGTTTCCATCCCCAAAGTGACGATCAAACCGAGCGTATCAATGGACTATTGGAGCTATATTTGAGGCACTATGTAAGTGCCTATCAGCAGGATTGGACTAAGTTGCTTGATGTGGCTCAATTTTCCTACAATCTCTAAAGGAGTGAATCCACAGGTAAAAGCCCCTTTGAGATTTTCACTGACCAACAGCCTATGGCACCACATGCCATCACCTTTATATACAGTGGTAAGAGCCCCATGGCACATCAAATCGCCAAGGAATGGCACGAGCAAGCCGATATTGCCCGAGCTCACCTAGATAAAGTCGCTTGGAAGATGAAGAAATGGGTGGATCACAAATGGAGGCACATTGAGTACCAAGAAAGAGACAAAGTGCTTATTCAACTACTCCCACAACAATTCAAGTCCCACCGCAAAGTCCACAAAGGGCTAATTCGAAGGTACGAAGGCCCCTTTCCAATCGTAAAATGCATTGGGAAAGTCTCCTATCAGGTACAACTACCGCCTAACCTCAAAATCCATCTTGTCTTCCATGTGAGTTTCCTCCAGCCATACCATAAAGACATGGAAGACCCTGAGAGAAATAAGTTCAAACGAGCACTAACGGCCATTACCACCACCTTCAACAAGGAAGTGGAGAGCATCCTTCCAGATCGAAGGATCTGAAAAAGGGGTATACCCAATTATACGGAGTACCTGGTGAAATGGAAGAGATATTTTCACGAGGAGGCTAGTTGGGAACGGGAGGACACACTATGGCAATTCCCCAATGAAATCCAGTGCTACAAAGATAAAGCAATGATGAGGACATCGCCAAATTAAGTGGGGGAGAATGTCATGGGCCAGCAAATTCAAACCTTATCCATCAAAGGGTCCAACCCATTACCAAAAGCTCACAAGACCCAAGAAGATTATAGAGACTGCATGGTAAGTGAACCCATAAAATTCTCTAAAACCTTATGAGTTATACATAATTCTAGAATGTGATATTCCAAAGCATATTCCATGTAAATTCCTAGGGTAAGAAGATTCTAGATCCAAGGCAGAGGGCTATAAGTACCCCAAGCCTCATTCATTTGTAGCATTAAGCATTCAAGCAATCAATCTAATCTCCCTTTTCTCCAAGCCTCTTTAATCTTTACTCTCTCTCTTTAGGCTTACTAGCAACTTTCCCCTGAAGTTGTCTAGTGTCGTGTGAGTTTAGAGTGTCCACAAACTCACCCCATGACAAGTTGCCCTAAACATAACAAATTGTGACTCATATCAAGTACATATAACACATCTTGCATGAGTTTGGTACCTAATTTAGTATGTATGAAAATATTGCCTCTTTCTTGAATTTGAATCAATTCCCTATTACCAATCCTAACTTTAGACTTAAAGGATCTATCAATTTCTCATAAAAGTTCCAAGTTATGAGATATGTGGTTGGTGCAACCATTTTCAACAAGCTAGGCGGTGCCCTCCTTATTGTTAGAGCTAGAGGCTACAACAAATAGTTGCTCATCTGGTGTTTGCTTCTCATATGTTACTTGAGCTTGTAGTAGCTTCTAAGGTGGTTGCTATTGCTGCTTGCCTCTATGCCAAAATATCCTATCTAAATGACCTTTGTTGTTGCATATGCATGAAAGATCAAGCCTTTTCCAATAATACTTAGAAAATGAATCTTTTTGTAGTAATCATAAAGAGAATACTACTTCTTACCATCTAATTTCATATTTTCCTTTGACTTATTCTCTTACTTTCCCTATTGCTTTCATCTTTGTTGAGATCTTTGTTGGTACTTCACTACGAAGGCCCCTTTGGCTACTTTCTCTTTTCTTAAAAGCCTTTTTTGCTCTTAAATTTAAAGAGGATTGATAAGCTCAAGCAACCCAATGGTGGTAAGGTCTTTGGAGTCTTCAAGATAAAAGATTTTTGCCTCAAATCTCTTTCAAACATTGACAAGGACTTTTTGGATAATGCTTAGTCTAGAAAGTCTTCTCTTAAAATCTTAATTTGATTAACCAACTTAAATACCATATCATTATACTCCTTAATGGTTTCTGTCTCCTTCATTCTCAAAAGTTCAAACTTTTTACTAAGATTAAAGAGTTGCATATCTCTAGTCTTTTCATTGTCAAAAAAACTCTTCCTTTAGCCTATGTCATACTTATTTGGTTGTCTCACAAGCCATTATCTTATTAAAGATGATTTCAAATACTATACAATGAATACAAGTCAATGTCTTGTATTACTTTGCAACTTACTCACTATGCAATTTTATTTGAGCTAAAGAAGGGTTAGTTGGTAATGGAGGTTCCTATGCTCTTATTTCAATGACCTCTCATTAGTCAAATGCTCTAAGATATACTCTCATCATCATTGTTCATTGAGGATAGTTCTCCCTCATAAATTTGGGAGGTGGAAGAGGAGCAAAACTAGAAGAAACTATGAGATTTTAACTTCTATTTTTGGTTTTGTCAGGGTGCTCTCCTGGTTTTTCAATTCTCACGCAATATTTGTTAATATACTCTCCTCCCTCTTCTTCCTTACTAGGTTGCAAGTCTTTATGACGAACTTACTCTAATACTAGAGTGTTGGTTTTTGAGAATCTTAGCTTATTGTGCTTTCTGTAACTTGGTACAGAAGCAATGCCCTGGATTTATTGAAAGAGAGAATGAGGCAAAAATTTTAAGGGCATAATCATCCTTCATTGAAGCTATTCTCCATTTTATAGGAGAATCTTTTGTAACAAGGATTTCTAATACAAATTTGAAAGTAACAATTCAGATTTAAACATTACTTGAGCTTATGTAATCTTACATAATTGTAATTATTACACACTTGGTTAAATTTCAAAATATTTTAAATTCAAGAGTTTAAACACAATATTATAATCTAGAAGAGATCAATTAAGCTGTTATATTGCTTCTAGAACAAGCTTATTCAACTCCCATAGCTGTCATTTGAGGTTTGTTGGGAATTTTGCTGCAACATTAGCTGGAACACAACTTGGCTGGTGAAGTAGTAGCACCATGGCTGCTGTGAACTTGAATAACATCATGATGCATTCAGGATTAAAAGAGGTGGTGTGTAAGAGCTGGACCAGAGGGAGTCAATACGTTCCAAAAAATTTGCAGGCTGTCCAGCTTGTAGCGATTGAATTTAACCGCTTCACATTTGGAAACATCTTCTTAAGAAAAAGGCACTTTTAAGCGAGACTTAATGTTATTCAAATGACTTTGGAATGAAATCTAAACGAGTTTCTACTCTCACTGGGGAAACAATTGTTGGACAACTGTAACATGGTTCTTAAACAAGAAGAGATTCATTATTATCAAAAATCACAGGTTCAATGGCTTCAGTTGGGTGACAGAAGCACAAGTTTTTCTCATGCCTTGACCATTGCAAGGCATAAATTCAATAAAATTGAGAGCTTGCGCCTTATGGATGGTTCTTGGTGCTATGATCAACAACGTATTAGAGAGGAGGTCCTATTCCACTTCCACTTATCTTTTTTTCTCTGTTGAAAGTATTGGTTTTGTCTCACCAATGACAAATCATCCCAATCTTTCTTCTTCGCAATCCCTTGCTTTTGCGTCCCCTGTAACGAGGGGTGAAATATATACGACTTTGAAATCTATGAAAGCCTATAAGGCTTTTGGTCCCGATGGGTTCAAACCTATTTTTTAAAAAAGTCTTATTGAGATACTAGGTACTTTTCACGATAGTTTGTTAGAAACACTTACTCGCCTTATGCTAAGAGGAGAGTTGGTGAGCCTATTGGTTTGTGTAATATCATGCTCAGGCTGATTACAAAGGTGTCAGAGAATCAGATAAGGCTGCTATTGGATGATCTTATTAGTTCTCTCTAAGTAGCTTTCTTCCCAGTCGGAACACGTTTGACAATATCATTGTTGCACATGAAGTGATGAACTTAGTTCGTCACACGAAGAGCATCAAGGGTACGAGGGCTTATAAAATTGATTTGAATAAAGCATGTAAGTGAGTGGACTGGAGATTCCTGAAATCAACTCTATATCAGTTTGGTTTCCTTGATAGCATCATAAATTGATTATGTTTTGTGTTTTGAGTGCCTCTTTATCTAGCTTGTGGAATGGAGAAAGACTTTGTAGCCTTAAGCCTTCTCGCAGCCTTAGGCAAGGGAATTTTTTATCCCCATACCCAATTATTTTATGCATGGAACATCCTTCTCTCCTTATTCAGAAGAAAGTGGACTGAAAACAATGTTTCCCAATTAAGTGTGCTTGAAGTGGTCCTTTATTGCCTCATTTACTATTTGCCGACGACGTTATGCTGTTCTTCAAGGCTACTGCTGGTCAAGCAGGAATTATTCGGGAGACGCTGAAGGAATTTCATTTGATGTCAGGCTTCAAAGTCAAGGAGGCCAAATCTCAGGCCATTGTCTCCTTTAAAGTTCCTAGGGGGGTTCTCTAGCAAATTTGGTCCATCAGCTGCATTGCACTTATGAATGATCTAGGAAAACACCTTAGTGTCCCCTTACTTCATGGTAGACCTACAGAAACAACATGTATCTTTATAGTTGACAAAATTTACCAGCTGCTGTCTTTTGGAAACCCGAGCGCTTGAACATGGCTAATCAGAACAATTTGGCACAAAGTTGCCATTCATCCGTTCTGATTTATGGGCTACCGGCTTCTATTTATGAGGAAATTGACAAGATTACTGGTCGATTTATTTGAACGTCTATTTATGAAGAGAAAGGCATTCATCAGATTAACCGGGAGGAGGAGGTTACTCGTCTAAAAGTTTTGAGGGCGGATTAGGCCTTCAACAAGCTTGTCCTAATGATGTAGCTTTGCCAGGAAAATTGAGCTGGGTGGTTCTCGGGGACATTGACAAGCTTTGGGGTATAAATATTTAAACTCGGTACGCTCGGGCTAAGCTTACTCTGCCATAGAGTCTTGTATTTGGAGGGCGATTTCTGAAAGTTTGAATGAATGCTCTATAAAATGGAGTTGGCTTATGTACGGGTTCAGGCTCCAGTGTACCTCCTTAGTTCAATTGTTGGGCTTCGCCCAAGCCGCTGGCCCACTTTGGCCCCTTTTATTCATCCTGGTAAGGAAGGATTCTTGGTTAAGTAATAATACCCGAAATGCGAAATGGGAATTAAATAATCTTTTAACTCATCTTGCCCTGAGGTTCAAATCCTGATTGTCCCGGTGCCTTTCTCACCCACTCCCCATTTGTATAGATATTTCAAGTAGAATTGGAACAAGTATCGTATTTCATATTTAATATTAATTTTTAATTTATATTAAATTTATAAATTATTTTTATTTATATATATTTTTTTTATTTTTATTTATATATTATTTTTGAATTATTTTTTGTTACTAAATTTATTAATTATACAATTTATACATTTATATTTAAAATTTTAATAATACATAAAAATTAGAATAAATATTATATTTCAAATTTAATATTAATTTTTAATTTATATTAAATTTACAAATTATTTTTATTTATATATTATTTATTTTTTTATTATTTTTTATTACTAAATTTATTAACTACACAATTTCTATATTTATATTTAAAATTTTAATAATATATAAGAATTAAAATAAGCATCATACTCCATACTTAATATTAATTTTTAACTTATATTAAATTTATAAATTATTTTTATTTATATATTATTTTTTTTAATTATTTTTCGTTACTACATTTATTAATTACACAATTTATACATTTATATTTAAAATTTTAACAATACATAATGAGGAAATCTTTCGGGATAACAGGGCTAATGTATCCCTGCAGGTATGGAAAATTCACAATCTCTCAATGGATGTTAGATTTAGCTTCGTTCCTGGTGTAGAGGATACATCTTCTGCCCGACCAGCGACTAGTACGGTGAGACATGCCTCCACCGGGTTTCATGGAAATCAATACTAATGATAGTGCTCAAGGGAATCCTGGTAAGGAAGGCTTTGGTGGGTATTTTGCGAAATGAATGTCGAGTTTGGTGAGGAGGGCTTATGGGCTCGACTGGCGTATGTACGAATAACGGTTTGTCAACCTGTTGGATATTAGGTGGGGTTCGTAAGCAGGGTAGGAGAGGCATTCGTAGTGTTATTATTGAAACTAATTTTATGGAAGCTTTGCATCTGATAAATATAGCCAGATATCAAAGTCAAATCCTTTCGCTGTCCCGCTAAGTGAAATTCGGAATCCATGCGCTAGGACATGGACGGTGGAGTCAAGATATCTACCGGGAATCTATGCAAAGCTTGGTGCTCACTGTTCTTCAGCTGAAGCCTAACTTGATCATCATATGGTGGGCCTCAGGTTGCTATTGAATGGTGATAGACGTAACACTGTTTTCCTTAGAGGCTAGTTTATTGTTTTGATTTCTTTTTCTTATGGACTTACAAAAAAACAAAAGAAAAAAGAAAAAGGAAAAAATTGTTTATCTAAAATTTGGTTACTTCTTTAAGTTTCAGAGTAAAATAAAATAGAGTTCACTAAAAAAAAAAAAAAAAAAATCTTATTACACTTTTTAAAATGTTCAAAAGTAAATTAAAGTTTTGTCCTTTTTTTAGGGTTAAGAACAAAGAGAAGAGGGCAACGTTGTTCTTTTATGGACCATAAAGAAGACAAAAGCAAGGCTTAAACAGATAAAATATTCGATGCCGAAAACGATGAAATCATAAAGATACAACTCTCTTGAATATGCTTTTGAACTATCTAACTCAATTACCTTAATAAAATAGTAACTCGATTTATCTTTTTGCATGCATGGAATCTATCTAATTCCCATGCCAAATAAAACTTCCTTCTACGACTTTCTTGCATCCAAGACAATAATAACATTAAAAGGATGGAACTAGAATGGTAAAAATTAGACAATATTTTGTAAACCAAATCAATTATCAAATAGAATAAAATTTTAATTTGTTAACTTGATATTTAATAATAAATATATATTTATTTATTAGTAATTAAAAGAAATATATGTATTATATATGATAAATTTTGAATAAAATAATTTTTATTAATTCAATTTAAAGATTTATTTTACATAAAAACTTATAAAAAAGGACTGGACTATGTATTAAATTCGGCAATTGTTTACACGCGAAAAAAAAAAAAGACACCTTATGCACGCACAAAATGTAGTGTGGGCTCCACCTTTTGCTTTGTTACTGTATGCTTGTACGCCGCGTTTTGACGCGCGTGGATAAAAATTGTTGTTAGAAATTTAGATAAAATTTATAATTGAATAATAAAATTAAAAATTTAAGTATAATTTAAATAAAATTTTTAAATTAAATTATAAATTTTATATTTAAAGACAAAATGGATGTCAATAAATTTGATTGGTATAAGGATTTTTTGTAATTTTTAAGAATGAACATACCAATTGACGAATTTAATTTTCAAAACACTACTTGAAGGTACAAGAAACAAATAAACAGTTAAATTAAAAAAAAAAAAGGAACCAAAGTTGAAATACAACTAAATTTACACAAAAAAAGAGAAGACAGGATTCTATTATGACCAATTGAAAGGGATGCCTTTACTTTGGGTACAAAATATCAGTAGCTCAAATCATGTCGATTCTTATATAATATCTCAACCCGAGCAATACCGACATACAGCTAAGGTTGGACATAATCTCATACTTTTATCGTATTGAATATAGGAGTCGACACATTTTAAGAAAGTATTGGAGAGATGTTGAAAAAGGGAAAATCACTTTTTTGTTTCGGTCTTAATTTTTGTTCTGAGAAAATAGTCTTATTTCATTTTTAAGGTTACAACAGGAACCCTTAGTTAAATGGTCAGTCTTCGTTTTACCAATTAAAAGCCATGTAACACCAAAATGCTACCTCCTCGGTTCTACCAGTGCAAATCGTTCCAAACATAATACACGAGACATTTTCACTTTGTACCAACTTTGGCATCAAAAAAATATTTCAAGTCAGGAACAAAAATATGTGAACTAGAAATAATCTAGTTCAACCAGGCTGTTGACCGAAGGTACAAATTCAATAAACCTGATACCAGTGATCAGAACAGCACCCCAATTAAAACATACACCCACAAATAGCCAGAGAACAGCAGCTAGCTGGATGTCATGCTCAAAAATAGCACATACTACAAAAGAGGTAGCTCCTTTTCCTGGTTTGGAAAGAGTTAGGTATGCCAACTTCTGTAAGTATCTCAAGCTGTTGCGTGATAGTATAACCTTCACCGTTGCAGTGCCGCTGTGTGCAAAATTGTTCCAAAAACACAAGAACAGGACGCCCACTAACTCAGCAATAAAACATCACATCTTTAACATTATCTTTGATACTAGGAAGAGGCTGAAACTCCAAATTACTCCCTGTCGTGGTCCTCCCACTTGAAGATCCACCGTCTGATGTTTCACCCTCAGAGTAGTAACGAGCCCGAAAAGCTGCTAGATGGGCATAGTAAGCAGGAGGCACTGCATAATATGGAACACATTACCACGTAGAATAATAATAAACTATGAAAAATCAACCAGCAAGAAATCAAATCAGGGTCAGACCTATAGAAACTGATCTGGTGCACCTTGCATACCTGAAAATGATGGGTACAAATAATTACAATCCTATCTAACTTAAGGAACGTCATAGATTATCTTACATAAACTATTTCAAGTATGACTTTAAAATATTACGTATAACATAGATTGTTGGTCAGGACTTGCAACTGATCGGCTGTAAACCGGTTTTCATCCCACAAGACATGGTAATGTGTGGGTCTGCTTGTGCCCTGCACACATCACATAAAACACAAATCATATTTGCTTATTTGAGCATCAAATTGGACTCCACACCAAGAGCATGGGCTCACTGCTGGTCAAATTTACCATTCGGCTGATATAGCTCTAACCTGAATTCCAGCATGACTATTCAGATAGAAGTCAAACTCTGTTGGATGACAGATCTTAGAATCCACCACAGTTCCTGTAAGGAATACAAGAAATCAGTTCATGCAAAGAATGATGCACTGCAAACCATCAAATGAAAAGACTCTTAGACCTGGGCGTATGTTCCCACTCTTGTCTGTCTGATCACGATTGCCATGTTCAGCTGGAAAAAGGCGTGTGTGGTGCCTCTTCTGAACCACAACAAACGTAACTGGAGGCAAGTATCCCTCCTCCAAGGATGCACAAGCCTGGAAAGAAGAAAATCACATATGCACAATAGCTTTAGTGAGATAAAATTCTACAAAAACAGATTAACTAATCATATCCATCATGATAATCACATAATTATCCTTGAAATTTCCGCCAGCTAGCAGATCTTGAGAATGATTACAAATGAGAGAGAACTTGGGTCAAGTGAAGAAAAAAAAATGTAGTAAATGAGTAGAGCAGGTGAAGCACACAGATTCAAGCATACATAATTGAGAATGAGAAAGCATATCCCTTTACCTGAACACACATACAACCATGCAAAAATGCCAAATCTGCACTAAATGGCTTACAATCTAAATTGAAACAATCCATTGTGATTGAATCACAGTACCTTTTGTATCGCATCCATCTCATATAGCAAAACCTGATTAAATTGCCCTTCGCTAACACCATCTCTGCCATGACATGCCACCATTGGATATCAGATACGTTTGCACCAAGCAGATTTTCTGGGATTTCAAGACAAAGATTGTTACCTGTAAAATATTATCCTATGTGGTTTAAACCCAGTAGATCTCCGGAAAGAGATCAACAATTCCCTGCAAAAAAAGGCGGCAGAGGAGGGGGCCATGGGACAGAAATAGCTTAGACCATTTCGGCAGATAATATGGACATTGGGAAAGGGAAAAAACAAAAACACCAATGGCTTACCGGACCATTCCTGCATGAACTAACCCTTTTTTAGGATCCTGATGTGATTTGTAAAGATCTAGAATAATTTCCTCCCTGTGGGCTTGTGCAGACACCAATCCTCTGTACTTGGTCACCTCAGGCCAATCCATAGAAGCCACAACCTGTGCCAGTCAATTTAGTGCATTAGCATAATGAAGAAAAGCATACTTAAGGCAGAGGACAACTTACTGCAGCAATAGATGCATTAGAATCATCGCCCGGTTGTGGATGGGTAACATCAGCACCAAATATGATGGTCGGTCGATCAGTCACAAGAGGAACAGCACCATGTAACACATTGTTACGGCCACCAACCTATAGTTTTCCAATCAATTTATATATGTAAACGTAGCCAACGAAGCTCAATGACAAGATATGCACAATGAAAGAGAGACTGACCTTAACATTAACTTTCAGGGCCACATTCTCAAAATATTGTTTGCTCAGTTTTGCTGCCTGCTTAGGCTGACAGCACTGGGAGACAATTCCCAACTCAGTTTCACAGATTCGTTTGATTTTTCCTGCAGCCAAATAGCCACTCCGTCTAAACAAGCGTAAGAACCGTATGATGATTCTCAAATCAAGTTCCACTACTAACCATATGCCCCGCTTGTGTCAGGTAAAATGATAATTAACAGCTGCAGCTGTTGTCCAGGCTGGTTTCCAAGTTTTGCTGCGGACTGCTTGTGTGTATCAACAAGAACCTTCTCAATTTGGCTTGCATTGGCTGAACGTATTGGTATCACAGGGTTTGGATTGAATTGCTGGCATTACCATCAGGAACCCAAAAATTAATCTATGAAGATAAGACCAAAACATGAAAAGAAAGTAAAAGACAGATGGAGAACTACAAGATGAAACCATACCATGCCTTTGCTTGAACACATTTCAATCAATTGCCTACAGAATTCATATGGCAGATCTTGGCGGACTCGTGAAGAGAAGTTTAGACAAGTCCAAAATTCAACTCTTCCACCATTAATCATTTTCTGAAAATAATGAAAAGTTCAGTTAAACCTTCCAACACACCAAACCTTCATGATCAGACTATAAATTAAGAACACAGTCCAACAATAGCACTTACATTCTATGACTAGATAACCCAAAAGGTTTCAACAGCAATCTATAACAATGCAGACATTTCCATGCAAAATTTCTGTTCTAACATAACAAAACCCCGCAAAAGAGAGAATAAGCATATATGGGGAGAAAGTGCACCTTGTTAATCATATTCCATTGGCCTGACTGGGGATTAGCCATTCGTTCTCGTCCAGATTCATGGTACTTAAGCTGCAGATACAATTTAGTGAAGAAAGATTGGGAGCATGTTTAAAACAAATGAGAATCAGAATAAAGTAAGTTTATCTATGCGACTATAAATAAAGAACACGATTTCAATTACCATTGGAGGTGGCAAAACACGAGCTTCAACGAAAGAAAGTTCTTCCTGTACTCGAATTCCAAATTCATCTTTTACAAGTCCATCACTGCTATATCTGTTTCTTGTTACAGTCTGCAAGTGTCAACAAAAGCCATCAATATCCACAACAACAAATTCCATAAAAGATGCAAAAAGAAAACATTGCATAAGCTATAAACTACATACCTGTCCAATACTTATCTCCCTATCTCTTGGACGTTGGCAGGTTGCCCTAAGCAATGCAGTCACTTGCCTATCATTCAATTTCTTTGAGTATCTTTGTCCTTCTGCAATTCTACAAAGCTACATGGCAAACAAGACATTAGTGTTCAATAGCCCACTAAACTAACAAAAGCCAATAAATCTGTTCTATACAAATGCAAACCTCCATGGGCAAAAAAACAGGTTTGGATTCCGACCCTGACTGTATGGCTGGCAAAGAAGTGTACTTGAGCCGAATGTTGTACTTTTCTAGGAAATATTGAACAACTGACATTTGGCTTCTCTTATCATCCAGAGTAAAACTGGGTAAAAAATGAGGCAGAGAAGTTAAAATAGAATATGAAATGGTACTACAAAAGGTAGAACACTCCTCTGAACTTAGCACAATAAATGCATAAAAATTGTTTCACATAACACACAATTGCATCAAGGCCTACCCTAAACATCAAAACTAAAACAATGTGTCGGGAATGATATAAATAAACCATAACTATTCTCTGTTTTAGATAATGATGCTACTCATTGAACACACAAAAGATTGGCCCACAAAGCAAATGACTACTAAACGCAACTTCCCTCACATAATTAATTGCAACAAGCTTGATATGCAAAAAATGTATCATAAGTGAAACTCAGAAGCTCACCTTAGTTTGCTCAATGGTTGAACAGATAAGCCAGTGATCTTGTAACTTCTAGTCCTGTGAGTCAGTTCTACCTTAATTCCTTTCAAGGCCTTCTTCACCTGTGCAATACAGAAAATGACAAACATATAAGAATAAATAAATTCATGACGGAGAAATAGCAGCCTAGCAAAATAAATCTCATTTGTTTAAGGCACCCTGGAATACTACATTAAATCCCTAAATAATCAAGATACAACCAAGTAACTTTTCATGTAAATCATATATTACAGGTTCATTTAGCCTTTTTTTTTTTTTTTTTCCCATGTCTTTATTTTGAAGGTTCTTGAACTAACCAAATGAAATCTTTGCCAAAAGGAACATAAGTAGACCTTTTTGCCCAAAATTCAACAAGAAGTATAGCTTGGCATTTTACCATGCTCATCCTTTCCACTTTCCGCAATGCCTAATGATACCAATCATTCACTTATCATTAACTGAAACTAACAATCTAGTCATACAACAAACACACCTTAGCACGATCATGATCAGAGAGGGGCCTTGATGTTTCTCTGAAATTGAAGTGCTTTGCAATAAAATCAGTCACCAGAATTGGCTCATAAAAAGCCCTTGCCGACACATCTGTCATGTTAAAGTTAGACATTAAAGATAGCATCACAGTTCAATAAATTGCACTAAGCAACACTATTTAAGTTAGGCATCCAAAACAAACCAAGTGAACAAAAACATACCAATGTTTAGGGATAACCCCATCTGCGTGGGTCGAAGACTTTGATAATATCCTCTCCAATACTCAAGACCATCACCTAGCTCACCTGTCTGCCCCAGTGAGGTTGAGAAGAAAGATCTCCCAACAGCAATATACCTGACAAAAATTTCAAATCATTAATTGCACTTGATAATCTAGTAAATCATGATCATCATAGTCAAATGCAAATAAGTAGAGAAGAGAAGATAAATCTCGAAGTGCTTAGTGGGAGTTACGCTTTTGAAGGTGGTGTCCTAAGAACAATGTCTAGAACTTGTATGGTTTCCTGTGGCACATCCAATTGCCTACCACGTAGAAATTGGTGTAAGTGATGAACATCAACCTTTGCTGCAAATTTGATGGCCACCTTAAATGGTTGTTCCTTCCTGCATAAGAAGAAGCAACATGATGATTGTTGACCTTAATCAAAAATGAAAGAGTAAAGGCATATTCATAGTCACTGTACATACATGTAGAAAAGCATATGTGTGTACAGCTGTAGATGTACCATTGTACATGGTAATGGTACTAAGATTAGCTACCTGGTTGGTTTGGATGAGCCGGCATTGCCATCTTTCTGAAGAAGATTCACAATAAATTCCTTTGATTCAAAAGGCAAAGGCCCTGCTGTATATAGGCTTTTCCTGCCATCATAAGCTGGCTTCCGACCACCAAGAAGCGAGGCACCATATTGTTCAACAAGCAAGGACATAACATCCCTACTTTTTAGCTTTGAGGTCACCTCAGGCCTTATGGTGACCTGAGTTAAAGATAGTCATAAAACTTGTCATAAACCCATCTCTGAATGAGTGCAGAAAACTGAAGCACGAAAAAATGTCTATATCATACATATACCATATCGTCATTTTAGAATATAAGATTTGCAAAACACCGGATAAAACCCGCAAACAATTTTTTTTTTATTAAAGAAAAAGATTTTCAAGTTTCCATAACTTCCCTAATTTCACGTCGCGAATAAGAAAATCTTAAAATACAAAATTTGTAAAACACCAAAAAGAAATTCCATGAAGAAGGAAAATTTCTGAGTTAATCACTTAGTTTTCCTGCCGCGGGATAAAGCCACAGAAGTCGCTTCTTTCTTTAACAAGAGACGGTTACGAAACCAAAGAATAAACAAAGAATGGTAACCTTACACAAAGGAAAGAACGCAGAAACAAACTGGATCACCAGAACGCAAGGAATAAACGTAAAGGTAAAAATATAAACAACACATGTATCCAACAAATAAAAAAACAATAACTTAAATCGGCTGTCCCACTATGTAACCCTTCCTTACTCGTTCAATTTTAAAGAAAAACGCAACTAATTAGCAAAAGGGCCGTAGATTGAGCATTGATCCAAAAGATGAAACGATTACAAAAAAATATGTGTATAACAAATCAGGAAAAACCATCGTATAAACAGCTCCAAAAATGGAAGAAAACATCTATATAAAATTGGCATATATTCAACTAAATAAAAATGCTGCACGAACTAAAAATTTGAAAAACATGGCTGTTGTCCATGCATTTCTCTCTGCGGTAGATTGGCGTTTATGTAACAGAAAAAAAAAAGGTGAAGATAGAGAAGAGGAAAGAGAGAGAAGGAGAAGAGGGAAGCGAGAGTGTGTGAGACTTACATCATAGTGATGAAGATCATTTTCGGCCACTTGAACCAGAAAGTGATTTGCCTTAACGATACAATTCTTCCCAATGGTACCGAATCCAGGTCTCCGCGGGGGAACGCGAGCCTTAGATGACGACGATGCTAAAGTCTTCGTACTCGTATCAGCTAATGTAAGCTTCTTGCCAACGTCAGCGGTCATCTGGCCCACCGAAGACGAACTAGAAGCAGTCGCCTGAACCACACGAGCAGGCGGCGCCGTCGAAGAAGACGCTACGACTGAAGAAGGAGCAGCAGAAGTAACAGGCGGCGCAGCTCGCGAAGTCAACGGCGGGAAGGTTGCCTCCGGCCGAGGAAATGCTGCCGGAGTAACAGCACTGGCCGGAGCGTAGCCATAGACAGGGCCTGCTCCGCGTCCACCTCGGCCCCTGCCGCCATCGCCACCGCGGCCTCGACCACGACCTCCGCGCTGAAACGATGGCGTATTATCATCCCCAGAAGAGTCCGGCCTCCGGCCACGGCGAGGCATTGCTCGACTTGATTCTAGAGAGAAGAAGGAGAGAGGAGAGAGACTTATCGAGTTTTAGAGACAGAAAATACACGAGCGAGAGTGAGAGAGAGACGGGAAGAGAGACCGTTGACGGTTTATAAAAAAACCAAAAAAAAAAAAAAAAAGAACTTAGACGCGTCCGGCGCAAGAGGGGACCAGCAAGAGCGCGTGTGAGCTAACCCTAAAAGCAAATTTTGTCTGACGATTATACCCTCCATATTAATTTATTTAGTGTAATTAATTTCGCAGGAGAACAAAAGGCGGAAAAATCCGTTTTGAAGTATGATTTGGGTCCCACATTTTTCTTTTGTTTCTTTTTTTATAAATAATTTTTGATCAACAAGACATGGGATCGTACGCACACAATTATTTTTGCATTTGATGCCCACATTCTCTGTTGACTGTCAAATTACATGTACCACTAAAATAAAGGTTATTAATTACAAATTTTTCCAATTTCGAATGCACTGAATTGCCAAATAAATTGCTACTCCGTCCAACGGCACACCCATCATCTGTTGTTCAGGGGTAAAATAGTCACTTTGCAATGTAAGAGCAAGAGACGTGCCATCCGCCAACATCAGGCTGGTACCTACATTCATGATCAAAAAATGTACGGAAACCGCGTGGTGTTCAAGCAACGCTATCTCCTACACGCCTGCGACAGTGTCGCCCGAGAGGGAGAGAGAGTATGTTTTACAAAAACGACGTCGCATGCCGGTTCCCCCCACCCCTCTATAGCGCCTAAAGTACGTCTGCGAGTCTTGGTCTACGAAACTTACATGAGAGGGTTTTCTTAAAAGGGATCAAGTTGTCACGTTTTGAATTTGTTTCAATTCCCTTACTTCCTTTACAGCGCGTAAAGTATTTCTAGGAGTCTTCGTCTACCAAACTTACAAGAGAAGTTTTCTGTACAAGTATCAAGTTGTGACGCGCGAGTAAAATAGGCGGACACGTTTCGAGCAGATATTCGTGGATTTTTGAAAATTACGGGAATTTGTAGACATGACGCCAGTGAGAGCTGCGCTCTATAGTTCGCTCCACGCGCTAGTGAGTTGTAAAATTACTCCAAAGCATACTTCCATTTTTCTTTTCTTTCTTCATTTTTAATTCTGTTTTTCCCCCAGGTAGTTCTTTGTCTTTTTTACTTTTTACTTTATGCTTGGAAAGGCGAAATTAATTCTTAATGAGCAATACATTTACAGGACTTTCTTCGGCTGCGCGGAGTGATTTGTTTTTTTCAGCGCCCCGTATTTCCCACGAATAAATTTATAAATTTATATACCATAAGTATGCGTATAAATCTAGTTTTTACGTCCACAAATAGGCAAATTTTTTTTATTTACTTCGTAATAAGAGAATTTCACATAAAAATAATAATTTAAATAATATAAATTTTTATTGGAAGTAAAAATAGATATAAACCATCTATACGAGAGTCATACAATTTTATGAATTCTATATAAATTAATAATTATTTCTTCATAATATAATACATTTTAGTTAAATAATTTTTTTAAAATTATTTTCACATTATATAATTTTTAAATTTAATAATTTTTTTTAAAAAATTAATCTTTATATTAATAATTTTAATTAAAAATATCTCTTATTTTTTCATTAAATTAACTATCTGACTTTTAATCAAATATCATGTGAGATAAAGATAAAAAATGTTGACTCATTTGATAGATCAAATATAGGTATATTTTTAATTATTTTAAAAAAATAAAAAAAATCATATTTTTTATTTAAAAAATAAAAGAAAAATATTTTAACTATTTATAATAATAAAATTTTTTAAAAAAGTTAAATTTAATGGTTGAAAATATATTTTAAAAAAATATTTACATTAATATTATTAGCATATCATATCAATTAATATTTTGAATCTGATGTAATGCCTAATTGAAAATAACATAGTAGGTTGAATGAACAACTAAAGGTAAGGAGTATTTGTTACAACAATATTAATATGGGAGCAATTTTGGAAAAAAAAAAAAAAAGAGGAAAGATTATTAAATTAAAAAGTTTTGTAATATAAAGAAACAATTTTTTTTTTTAAAAAAGAAAATATCCTTAAATTGAAAAGTTTTATAATGTAAGGAAATTATTTTGAAAAAAAAAGGAAATATCATTTGATTAAAAATTATCATAATATGAAAGAGCAATTATTGATTTAATCTTATTACTTCTATCTTTTCTTTAAATTTTTTAAATGAAAAAATTGCAATAAAAAATTAAAAAAAATGTTAAATTTTTAATATCTATACTTTAAAAGAAAAAAAAAATCTTATTATTTAAAAAATAGAGTAGAGAGATATAAAAAACCATGTTATGGGTTTGACAACTTCTTTTTGAAAACATTATAGTTGATGATGTGGAGGATAAGTATTATTTTAAGTTAGTAACTTTCCAATTTTTGTAATATAAGCTAGTGACTTTAAAATTGAAAAAATTAAGACAATACTATCTTAAGTAGTACACAATTGGTTCACATCCATCAATTATGTCATTAAGTGTCTACGTGGCATCTTAAGTGTACAAACCTCTTGCTTAATTAACAAGAGTTGTTGATAGGGAGAAGTTAAGCTAACTCATTTCATGGACTCACCTTAATCTCACCCTCTCTCCTTACTAAACCCACCTTATCTTGTATGGAAGGCATTATTAGGTCAATAACAATGGCCATTGATGTATGATAACAATGGCCATTAATGCATGATTTGTTGGGGAAACTTTATAACCCAAAATCAAAGAGAAATCTAAGCAAGGTCCCTTTGTTGAACCATTAGCTCTAATATCATTTGTTAAGGAAATAAGAGAGTCCAAAACCAAGGAGAAATCTAAATAGAGTTCAAATAAGTAACAAACTTGTGAGTTTGACACCACGTCTCAACCTAAAATCTTAAGGCATTAGGTTTATGGGTCCTTCCTGTTTATAAGTTACTTACTTTTCCTTTCATTTTCAATGTGAAATTTCTAATACATACTCATACACTCACACAAAATCCCAGCAAGACTAGGTTACAAACTATTAATTTAGTGTATAATTAGGTCACCATCGCATTTGTTAGAAATTTTAATTGCAAAACCCTAACTTACAAAAAAAAGTGCTAACTAAAGGTCTTACATTACTTCATCAGTGATATTAGGTGGAAAAGTTAGTCTTCACAAGAAAAATTTAAGGAAACAAAAAGAATTAAGGTGCTTAAAGACAAGAGAAGCTAAAAGGGTTAGACTTCAATCATGTCTTGTTACTACAATCAAACACTCACTTTAAAGATGTCATAAACAAAGACAAATTCTAGCTAATGATTTAAAGCATGTCTTATATTTCCAATAAATGTTGCTCTTTATGATTTCTCTCTTCTTGTAAAAGCAAGATATATTTAAAGGTAAATTAGTTAAAATTATTCAACTTTTCTTATCATGAAAAAGACAAGATGCATGTATTTTTTTTTAATGGATTAATTCCCCAACAATACAATGGTGGGATAAATTATACCTAGGCTACTAAGAAAGGCCACCACTATTGAGAATATAATATGAAAAGAAAGGAAAAAAAAAATGCTTATTACTCTTCCTTGTTCTTACATGGGTTTTGTTGATTATGCTTGTAACTATAAAGTTTAGACAAAATGATAGAAATGAAATTGGACAAAAAGCTAAGTAAATGTATCTAGTTTAAGGTAAATAGTAGATGCAAGCAAAATGCTTATTATTCTTCCTTATTCTTACCTTGACAATTTTGTATTTCCCTCTTATTTGATTTTTTTTATTTAAAGAAGTGATATCATTCTTTATATGGATTTTGATTGTATTTTCCATGGTTTTGGCAAACTAACCTAAGTTGGTTAGGGATTTGTCATTAAAATTCTTAACAAAAGTGATAATGACCTGATTGTGCACTAAATCAATAGTTTGTAACATGATCATGCACTAATAGTAAAGATAAATAACCTAACAATGCACTCTTAAATAAGATAAAAAAAGTCTAGGGAAGAGAGAATATGAGACCAAGATGAGTCAATAAGGTGGGCTGACTTACATGTCCATGTTAGCAACTTTTATTGATGAGGAAAGAGTTTTGAATAACTCAAATAATATAGAAATACCCAATAACCTAATTAAGGGATATGGCCCAATAAAAATGTATGTTATTTTATATTTTAATATAAATAAGATAATTTAAATTAAAAATTAAGTATTAATATAATATAATATATAATTTTATATATTTTTATTAAAACGTAAATAAATATACAATATAAATATTTTTTTATTTTTTTATGATTCATAATTTAAAAAAAAAAAAAGAAAAAAGAAAAGAAAGTTAAGAAATGGTGAGACTCTTATTTTAAAAAAAAAACAAAATTATAAAAAACTATTTATATAACCATTCTTGAACTAGTGGTAGAAATAATTATTTATATCTTTTATAGACTTTTTCTCTCCCTTAAATGTAACTGAACTAAAAAAATTATCATTAGTTTATTGATTTATAGTTTAACCACTCAAATTATCTATTTAATTGATTTTTGTGAATTAAACTAAACCAAAGCAAAGTTTAGTTTCTAAGTTAATCAGTTCAACCAATCAATTTGATGTGATTTTAAAAACATTAGGTTTAGTTTGAATATATTACTTTATTTTTTTTCTAACTAATTATTTTGTTTGATCTTTTTCTTTTATTAGCTAAAATTATGAAAATCAAATATGTAATAATTAGTTTTTTTAATAAAAAAAAAAAGAAAAATAAGTCTTCTTAAATTTAAGAATTTTGCCACTATATTGAAAAATGCCTCTAAAATTAAAAAGAGTGAAACTACACTTTTGATTGTATTAAATTTCTTATAAAATAATAGCTAACATCTTAAATGAACTTTTATTAAATTTTTTAATTAAATAATATATTTCAATTATCTTACTCAGTATCAACATCTTAAAATAATAAAAAATGGAATCAACTATATGCATTAATCATGTTATTTTCACATGAGTATTACATAAGTTATGAGATAAAGAGATTACTTTATAGCATGCTTAAAGGGAATTCACTTCCACAAAATTTTGCCTATTATAATCAAAAGCTTCATTTCTTCTAAGTTTAAGTAGTCTTCTTCTTAAAAAACAAAAAGAGAAAAAATTTATGTAGTCTTAAGAACATGAAAATTCATTAAAATCCAATCATACATAAAATGTAAAACTTATGAATAACAAAAAAAGGTATCAATAGATTATTTTATCAAATATATGATCCTATAGTTACTATAGTATATGTGTGTGTGTGTGTGTGTGCACACGCGCGCGTGTTTATATATACATATATGTATTAATACAAACTTTTTTGGGTATTTTTTTAAAATAGCATGCAAAATTTTGTTAACTCTCCATTCCACTTTGTTAGTATACAATATTTAAGTATGTATTGTGATACAAGGAATGATAAAGTTCAATCAAATGCATCTTTCTTTCTTTCTCTCTTTTTGTCTTTCTTTCATTCTTTCTTTCTTTTTTAAGAAAACATGTATCATTACTTATCTTAAGATTCTAGAATATGTTTTGAGAAATGTAGTCCACTTTGATAATGGTTAAAGTTTTATGCAATCCAAAAGTTATTGGGTAAGTGCTCTGAATTGATAAATTTATCATGTGATTGCAACATAAAAACTTTACCAATGTTGGACCTCATATTTGACATTATTGGTCCTAATGCTAAATAAAGGAGAAGGGTTGTGATAAGTTGACTACCAATGTAAAACTAGCCAAATTCTTATAATATAAATCTTTTAAGCAATATCATTGAGGCTTACCCTATATGCAACGTGTTACATTGAAATTTAAGTGTAGTGAATAAAAATAAGGGTATATGATGTAACCCTTAAGTGACATGTCATGTTGCCACTTGGACATGACAAAGAAGGATATTTATGCCAATAAGTGGAAAATTAGCACATTTATCTCAATTTTTAAGAACAATAAGGGCATTTAAGATTTATATAATTATTTTGGCATCAAACTAATGAGTCACACCATAAACTATAAGAAAAGTTTATAGCAATACTTTTGAAAGATTGTCTTTATCTCATTTAATTAATTTGATTTTATACTAGATAAATTTATTACAAAAACCATATTCTCCTTAAAAGGTTAATAAAAGTATATTGAAAACAAAGTGAGATCTATGTGTGGTTTTTATTAATTTAAAGAAACATATGACTACGTTCCTAGGCAAATGATGTAATGGGTGATGAGAAAGAAGATATGCTTCAGAAGACAGGGGTTGGATGGCTAAATTAGAGATGTGGTACTGGAGTTTTGTGTAATTGTAAATTTCTCATTAAGTTGAGGGGCAAAGTCTACCGAATGATGATTAGACTAGCAATACTTTTCTATAGTGAGTGTTAGGATATAAAACAACAACATGTTCAAAAAATGAGTGGTAAAAATAAAAATATTTAGATGGATGTGTGGTCAATATATAAAGGATAGCATTGGCACAAATAAAGGCGGAAAAGTGTATAAATCAAATAAAATACCAATTAAAGTTTAAACAGTGTTTAGGAAAAAATGAGTAGTTAGGTTGACTAAATTCTTTAATAAAATTTTGAAGAAGGGACACTTGTGTTAATGAGTGAAAAGTAAGCATAATTGTCCCAATTTTTAAGAACAACAAGGAAATCCATAATTACTTTAATTATTCAAGTTTCAAACTAATGAGCCATATGATGAAACTATAAGAAAAGTTTATATAACAACAATTATGAAAGATTGTCTCTACCTTAAATAATTAATTTAATTTTATATCAAATAGATCTATTATACAAATTACATCTTTCTTTAGAGGTTAATAAAAAAATATTGAGAAAAAAAGCATATGACCATGTTATTAAGCAAATGATATGATGACCAATAAAGAAGAAAAAGATTTCTATATTATTTATCAATTTAGTGAAGAGCATATATGAAAATGCTATGACCTAAGTGAGGATAGTAAAAGGTGAGTATTTAAATTTCCCAATCACAATTGGTTTATACCATAGTTAGCTCTAAGTTATTTTTTGTTTATACTAGTTATGAATGTCTTAATAGATCATATTTAGGACAATGTGTTGTGTTACATGTTACTTGTAAATGATATCATCTTAATATATAAGACTAGGGAGGGATTAGTTTGCAAATTAAAAGTATGGAGAGATATATTAAAATCTAAAGATTTTAGGTTAAGTTATACAAAAATAAAATATATTCATTATAATTATAACGATATAAGAAGTGTGGAAAAATATACTATTAAATTAGATGAGATAGTAGTCCCTTGATGTGATTAATTTCATTATTTATGTTCTATGATTTGAAAAAATAATATTATAGAAGCAAACATACTTCAAAGGATGGGGGTTGGATAGTTAAATTAAAGATGTGTTACAAGAGATTTGTGTGATCGCAAAATTCTCATTAAGTTGAAAAGCAAATTTTACTAAACAACAATTAAACTAATATTTTTTTTTTTTTTTGTAATGAGTGTTGGGTTATGAAATAACCACATGCTTAAAAAATGAGTGTAGCAAAAATAAAAATACTTAGATGGATGTGTGGTCACTTTATGAAGGATAACATTAGAATAGAGGATATTTATAGCAATGTAAGTGTAGGACTTATTAGAGATAAAATGATAAAGTGGTATTTGCATTAATTTGGACATATCTAATGTAGATCAAAAAAATGTTCTAATTAAAAAGGGTTACTAAATTCAAGTAAATAGTGAGACAAGAGAGACAAGAAAATTTAAATAAACTTGAAAATATTTAATTATGAAGAATTTAGAATCATTAAGCCTTACACCTAACATAGTGCTTAACAAAATGGAATGATGATGAAAAATTTATATAGACAACTTTAATTAAATTTAGAATTAATATTTTGTTGTGTTTAATTTTAAGATGCAAGACACTTTAAAAGAAGGAAATTTTTATGTTGACTTCATTACTAATCTTAGGCTTACAAGTGGGATGAATATGAAAGTTTGAGATTTATCTCCTTTAGGCATAAGTTTGTTTCTGCATATGGATATAACACGTGTTGTTGTTATGCAAGGGTAAATAAGGTTTTAGATTTTCTTTAACTTTCCTTTTGTCATCAAAAAAAACAAAAAAAAAAAAGAACCAAAAAAGAAATTGTATATTAAATGTAATGTGCAAATCAATAGTAGAGTTGCAAGAATGACTTTCCAATGACTTAAAGAGGTATGTGCAAAATTTGGTAAGGAATTTTTTTGATTTTATACAAATAAAAAAAATAAATTCATGAATTTTTAACAAATCAATATGGTTGACTAATAAGTTAACTAGTAACTCCATTAGTTATAGACTTATAACTAGCGTGCAAGGGCAACATGTGATTTTGGTTTTTCCTTCTTGGCTTATGATGAAATTAGTCTTTCATTTTCTAGTAGGGACAATCTCCCTCAATTTTTTTAATTTTATTTTTAGTTTTGTTAATTGCTTTTGATAAAATTTGTCTTTTAATGGACTTTTTTTTTCCTATATGTTATGAATTAAGTTTATTGTACCACTCTATTGTGGGGCTTTAAAAAATCAGTTGATTCTCTCAAACAACATAATTAGCCTAGCCTATAAAGTGCCTCCTTTCCTACATCATAAAAGACAATGATTAAGTGGCATGGACTAAAATTGGGGTTCAGGATTAGGGTTTAATGGCCAAATTAGAGGATGAAGGATGTGCTAAAGAAGTTAAAATTCCCAAATAACCAAATGCTTTAAAAAAGAAACCTAACCCCATAAATTTAAAAGATGAATGGAAGTTACAAAGATGTCACAGGAAATGTTTTGAGCCTAATTTTTTATTTAGTTTTAGAATGTAATTTTATACATTTTTTTTATTTATCCTAATAATCCCTGACCTTTTAATCTTCCTTTGATTATTTTCTCTTAAATAAAACCTAATTAAGCTAGCTAAATAGAAAACAACAATAAATATCCACAAGAATGACAAAAAGCCAAATGAAAAATTAAATTTTTTATATTATTCAAAAAGAGCTCACGCATACCATTTCACTTAATTTTTCACAAACATACAATTGTTGTTCTAACTTTTCATAATTTTAATGGTTGATCATTTTCTCGCAAAATCATGTGATTTCACCATTGCCTTCCCTCAGCATCCTAAACCTTTATTACCTTAACTTGGCCTACCACCCTACTATCCCCTCTTCTTGTCATTGCCAATATCCTCATCATCTCCCTTCCCTTCAAACCAAAACAATAGGTAACTCGAGACTCTATATATGCAAATGAATCAATAAGTTTATTAAAAGTTTAATTTTTGGTTCAACAATAACTTACTTAATATTTTTAATTTATCTAAACAAATGACATTCAACCTTAAGCCTAAAGTACATTTATTGAATAAGTCAAAATTGAATAAAGATAAACTTTATTTATCTGTGTATATATTGTTTAAAATTTATTTAAAAGATTAACATATGTATCATTAAAAGACCATTTAAAACTTAATAAATATGTGATTAGATGCTTATTTAAACCTTGATAAATATGTGCTTGTTTAAGGTTTGCTTATTGTGTTATTTAAGTCATAATATGAATTGTAGAGATTTTAGGTTTCTAACCTAAAATCAACCTCAAATAGTTCTCTTAATTGCTCCCTTACGAGTCTCTCTTTCCTAGCTTTTTTAATCTCTCTTACCTACCCGTTATAAGTCCTTTAACTAATCTCTCTCTCACTCTTTCTCTTGCTTGCATACGTTTTTATGCTTTTCCTTTTCATTGTAGTTTTAGCTTATGGACATTGTTTATAATAAAAAAACAAAAACAAAAATTGTGTGCGTCCTTTATTTTTTTTTTTTCCCAATAAATGATTTTTATTAGACTTCATTTTAAAAATTTTTTATATCTTTTGCTTTGATTTATTAGGACCATGTCTTAATTTCCTTTTGGTTTCTGGTTTCTAGATCACAACCATGTCACTCTCATTTTTAAAATTTTCATTTTTTGCCTTGGTTTATTAAGTTCGTTCTTTTTGTTTCTTTTTAGTTCCTTGCTTCTCTGTTGAAATCAGGTCATTTTGATTTTTAAAATTTCTATTTTTTATTTATGTTTTTTTTTTCATGACTTTTTGAAGTTACAAGATTTCTAGATCCTCGAATCTTAGGGCTTGTGGACATTATATGCATTTGTACCTTTGGATTTCTGGTACAGTTATCTTAAATTATTTGCCTAATTTAGCTTTATTTTTTTTCCCTAGAACTTTGTTATTGTTTCCTTTTTTTTTCTACTAATATTAGTTTCTTCTCATTCTTTTATTTTTTTGAATAGATTTTTGGTCTCATTGGATCTTTATGTTATATGTTGTTTTTCCTCTATTTAAAATATTTTATTTTTTAAGAAAAAAAAATTATCAAGTTGATGTCGAGTTTAATAAAATTTTATTGAGTTGAGCTTAAGCTTAAAAATCAAAGCTCGATTATAGATTTACCGAGCCGAGCTTGAATAGGGGCTGGACAGAAGAGCCGTTACTGCAAGCAGTACGTTGAACAAGGAAACTACAGGTCAATGGTCAAAGTTGAAAAGGACGAGATGGTCCCACCCATCTTGACTTGTGCCAAGGTGGCCCCAAAAGCAGAGATGACGCTCAATACGGCGGAAGGTTACAAATCAGGTAGGAAAACTCATACCGTTGACTCACACGTTTTCGCCTAGTGGTGGGGAGACTGTAGTAGATGTGAAAATAGCCACCTGCTCATCCTTTGCGCAACATCTGTGTGCTTTCCGAATGGGCACCGCAGACGTTGATTTGAATGTTGATGTAATTGAAATCTGAAAAATAATAATGGAGTTGTTGGGAGCACTTTAGTGGTTGTTGTAATGAGTTAAAATTTAATATATAATATATTTATAAATTTTATTTAATAACTTAACTTTTTAAATTAGATGATTATTAAAATTTAATTTACTTTTTGTTTTTAAATATTTATCGATGATTCGGTAGTTTGGTAACAAATAACTGGATGAATATGTGTTTCAATTTTCAATCATACTATACTATGGATAAGATAACAAAAAGGTGGGGACAGCTAAAACAACAGAAATATTTAGTGGTCCACAAGGTGGCGCGGTTTGAACTATTTTTGTTTCATTTGTATACGCCTTTTGCCGAATGCCGTATGCTCTAAGCGTTTGAATGGAATTTTGCTCGGAGAAAAGACAATCACCGTCTTTAACTTCGTAAGACTGTCATACATAAACCAGGTATCAATGTCTGCAGCCCTGTCAATCAAAATGACCTCAACTCTCGTTCATGTGGGACAAGGTGCAGATCACGTCACTATATCGTGGACATCCTTCCTGACCTTTATGTTTCTTATTTGATCCAACGCACAACTGACATCATAGGTATTTGATCTAAGGAAATTGACATCTTTCTTCTCCATTAAGTTTCTCTGTCTGTCATGCGAAGTCTGCTAATGATTACAAATGAACAAGGAAAAAGCTTGTTGACGGACACACTTGAATATAGTTAATAAAATAATTTAGATATTATTATAATAAAAATAAATAAATTAATTAATTATTGATATTATTTCAATAATACAAATATAACTTAAAAAATAAAAATATATATTTTTTAATTTTTTAATTTTATGTAAAAAATAAATCATATAATTTATATCATATAATGTATATCATATAAGAAGATATTTAACATTATATAAGTTTTGTATAAAAATTTATTTAATTTTTATATAATTTTATTGTTAGATATTAATTTATTATATTTATATCAAATAATATGTCTATTTAATATTTATATCTCTTGTAGACTTATTTGTCTCTCTAATTTTGCACATATTTTTTAATGTAAGTAAATTGAAAAAAATGTAACCGATTTATTAATTTAATATTCAACTGATCGGATTATTTGTTTAATTATTAATTTTTGTAATTGATAATTTTTATGAATTAAAAATAAATTAAAGTAAATTTTAATTTTTAATTTTATCAATTTAATTGATTAATTTAGTTTAATTTTAAAAACATTAAATTTAATTTGAATATATTACTTTATTTGGTCCTAACTAATTATTTAGTGTTATTTTTTTATTAGCTAAAATTATAAAATTCAAATATGGAATAATTAACTATTTTTTTAAAAAGAAAAAATCAGTCTTCTTAAAATTGAGCATTTTGCCTCCTTAGCAAAAAATGCCTCTAGAATTAAGGAGAGTGAACTGACACTTTTGATTTTATTAAATTTCTTGTAAACGTAATAGCCATCTTAAATGAACTTCTATTAAATATTTTAAATTCAATAATTTACTTAAATTATCCTACTTAATATTGACATCTTAAAATGATAGAAAATGGAATCAAGTGGATGTATTAATCATACTATTTTCACATAAGTATTATATAAGTTATGAGATGAAGAGATTACTTTGTAGCATGCTTAAAGGGAATTTATTTCCACAAAATTTTGCCTATTATAATCAAAAGCTTTATTTCTTCTAAGTTTAAGTAGTCTTCTTCTCAAAAAAACCAAAAAAAAAAAAAAGTTTGTGTAGTCTTAAGAGTATAAAAATTTGTTGAAATTCAATCATATATAAAATTTAAAACTTATGAATAATAGAAAAGTCAATAGATTATTTTATTAAGTATATGATTTCTATAGTTACTATAATATGTGTGTATGTATTAATATAAACTTTTGGGTTTTTTTAAAAAAAAAAACATGCAAAATTTTATCAACTCTCTATTCCACTTTGGTAGTAGTATATTATATTTAAGTATGCATTGTAATGCAAGGAATGATAAAATTCAATTAAATGCATCTTTCTTTCTTTCTTTTTTTCTTTTTTACGAAAATCACATATCATTACTTATCTTAAGATTCTAGGATATACTTAGAGAAATGTAGTTCTTTAGATAATGATTAAAATTTTATGCAACCCAAAAATTATTGGTTAAGTGCTTTAAATTGATAAATTTTCATGGGATTGCAAGATAAAAACTCTACCAACTTGGATCTCATGTTCGACATTGCTAGTCCTAATGCTAGATAAAGTAGAAGGGTTGTGGTAGGTTGGCTACTAATGTAAAACTAGCCAAATTCTTATAACATGAATCTTTTAAACAATTTCATTTAGGCTTCTTTTACATGCAATGTGCCACAATGAAGTTTGGGTATATTGAATAAAAGTAAGGGTGCAAGACATACCCCTTAAGTGACATGCCATGTTGCCACTTAAACATGACAAAGAAGGACATCTATGTTAGTGAGTGGAAAGTGAGCACATTTGCCCCAATTTTTAAGAACAATAAGGATATTTATAATTGCTTTAATTATTTGGGTATCAAACTAATGAGCCACACCATAAAGTTATAAGAAAAAGTTTATATAGTAATGCTTATGAAAGATTGTCTTTATCTTAGATAATTAATTCAATTCACATTTGTCCCAAATTTTAAGAATAATAGGGACATTTATAATTGCTTTAATTATTTGGGTATCAAACTCATGAACCACACCATAAAGTTATAAGAAAAAGTTTATATAGTAATACTTATGAAAGATTGTCTCTATCTCAGATAATTAATTCGATTTTATACTAAAGAGATCTATTGCAAAACCTACATCCTCCTTAAGAGGTTAATAAAAAAAATATCAAGAAAAAAAAAGCAAGATCTATGTGTGGTTTTTATTGATTTAGAAAAAACATATGACTACATTCTTAGGCAAATGATATGGTAGGTGATGAGAAAGAAGACATACTTTATAGGATAAGAGTTGGATGACTAAATTGGAGATGTACTACTAAAATTCTCATTAAGTGAAAGGCAAATTCTACCGAATGATGATCAAACTAGTGATACTTTTCTATAGTAAGTGTTCAGATATGAAACAATAACATGCTTAAAAAATAAGTGTAGCAAAATTGAAATATTTAGATGGATGTGTGGTCATTCTAGGAAGAATAGCATTAGCATAAATAAAGGTGGAAGAGTGTGTGAACCAAATAAAATACCAATTGAAGCTTAGAAGGCATTGAAAGGAAAAAGAAGTAGTTTGATTGACTAGACTCTTTAATAGAATTTTGAACAAGGGACACTTGTGTTAATGAGTGGAAAGTGAGCACTTTTGTCCTAATTTTTAAGAACAACAAAGAGATCCAGAATTGCTCTAATTATTCAAGTATCAAATTGATAAGCCATACCAGGAAGTTATAAAAAAAAATTTATATAGTAATGATTATAATAGATTATCTCTATCTTAAACAATTAATTTTGTTTTATGCCAAATAGATCTACTATAGAAACTATATCCTTCTTAAGAGGTTAATAAAAAAAAATATTGAGAAAAAAAGTAAGGTCTATGTGTGATTTTTATTGATTTAGATAAAATATATGACTTTATTCCTAAGTAAATGATATGGTAAGCAATAAAAAAGAAGAAGATTCTTATATTATTCATTAATCAAGTGAACAAGATATATGAAGATGCTATGACCTAAGTGAGGATAGTAGAAGGTGAGTCATTAGATTTCCCAATCATAATTGGTTTACAACATTTGTTACTTTTAAGTCATTTCTTATTTATGTTAGTTATGCATGTCTCAATAAACCATATTTAGGATAATGTGTTGTGTTACATGTTAATTGCAATTGATATCATGTTAATATATGAGACTAAGGAGGAATTAGTCTACAAATTAGAAGTATGAAGGGATATACTAAAATTTAAGGATTTTAGGTTAAGTCATACAAAATCAAAATATATGCATTACAATTTTAACGATATTAGAAGTGTGATGAAATAGACTATTAAATTAAATGGGGTAATGGTCCTTTGATGTGACTAATTTTATTATTTATATTATATTATATTATTCAAAGGAATGATAATATAAAAGAAGACATGCTTCATAAGATAAGGGTCGGATGGCTAAATTGAAGATTTGTTACTAGAATTTTGTGTTACTGCAAAATTTTCTTTAAGCCAAAGATCAAATTCTACCAAATGACAATTAGACTAATAATGTTTTTCTATAGTGAGTGTTAAGTTATGAAATAACAACATGTTCAAAAAAACAGAGTGTGACAAAAATGAGAATGCTTAGATAGATGTATGACCACTCTAGGAAGGATAACATTAGAATGAAGGATATTTATAATAATGTAGGTGTAGCACTTATTAGAGATAAAATGATAAAGTGTATTTGTATTGGTTTAGATATGTCTAATGTGTACCAAAAAACATTCTAATTAAAAGGAGTGACCAAATTCAAGTAAATAGTAAAAAAAAAAAAATGGTAAGAAAACCTAAGCTAACTTGAAAATATTTAATTATGAATAATTTAGAATCATTAGGTCTTACATCTAATTTATTGCTTGATAGAATAAAATGATGATAAAAGAATTATATAATCGGTCCTAATTGAATTTAGAATTAGGACTTTGTTATTATTGTTGTTAATTTTAAGATGCAAGACACTCTAAAAAAAGGAAAATTTTATGTTGACTTCACAGCTAATCTTAGAGCTTACAAGTAGGATGGATATAAGAGTTTGAGATTATTCTCCTTTAGGTGTAGGTTTGTTTCTGCATGTGTTATAACATGTGTTATTGTACATAGGGGGAATAAGGCTTTAGATTTTCTTTTACTTTCCTTTTGTCATTAAAGGAAAAAAAAAGAACCAAAAAAATGAGATTGTACATCAAATGTATTATACCACTCTATTATTATGCTTTGCACAAACAACTGATTTTATGAACAACACAATTAGCCTAGCCTATAAAGTGCCTCCTTTCCTATGTCATAAAAGACGATGATTAGATGGCAGAGACTAAAATTAGGGTTTAGGTTTAGGGTTTAGCGGCCAAATTAGAGGATGAAGGATGTGTTAAGGAAGTTAAAATTCCCAAATAGCCCAATGCATTAAAAAAGAAACCTAGCCCCACAAATTTGAAAGATGAAAGGAAGTTACAAAGATGTCATAGGAAATGTTTTGAGCCTAAACTTTTATTTAGTTGTAGAATGTAATTTTATACATTTTCGATTTATCCTAATAATCCCTCACCTTTTAATCTTTTGTAAATTGTTTTCTCTTAAATAAAACTTAGTCAAGCTAACTAAATAGAAAACAACAAAATATATATATATATCCACAAAAATGACAAAAAGCCAAATGAAAAATTAAATTTTTTATATCATTTAAAAGGAGCTTGTCCATACCACTTCACTTAACTTTTCACACACATACAATTGTTCTAACTTTTCACAATTTTAATGGCTGATCATTTTCTAGCAAAATTATATGATTTCATTGTTGCCTCCCCATGAGATCCTAAACCTTTGTTCACACTCCCAATATTCCCATCATCTCCTTACCCTTCAAACCAAAACAAAGGACAACTTAAGACAATATATATAAATAAATTAATATATTTGTTAAAAATTTAATTTTTGGTTTAATAAGAATTCACTCAATATTTTAATTTATCTAAACAAATAATATTTAATTTAAATTTAAAATATAGTTATTAAATAAATTAAATTAAAATTTTTATTTTTTAATTTTTTTCAAAATTTTTAAAATAACAATATTTTTAAATTTTTAAATCTTACGACTGATGGACATTACTTGCATTTGTATCTTTGGATTTCTACTACCGTTGTCTTTAAGTATTCGCCTAATTTAACTTTTTCTTTCCTAGAATTTTATTATTGTTTCGTTATTTCTTTTTTATTATTATTTTTGACTAATATTAGTCCCTTCTCATTGTTTTATTTTTTTTAAATGATTTTTAGTCTCATTGGATCTTTATGTTAGATGTTGTAATATTAGTTTTTTTCTTTTTTCAAGAAAAAAATTATCAAGTTGATGTCGAGTTTAATAAAATTTTATTGAGTTGAGCTTAAGCTTAAAAATCAAAGCTCGATTATGGCTTTACCGAGTCGAGCTTGAATAAGGACTGGACAAAAAAAGGCCACTACAACAAGCAGCACGTTGAACGAGGAAACAACAGGTCAATGGTCAAAGTCTAAAAGGACGAGATGGTCCCACCCATCTTGACTTGTGCCAGGTTGCCTCGAGGCTGAGAAACAGCCTCGCAGGAGCAATAAGGCCCAAATGGACCGGCATACGATCCCGAGTCCGTATTTTAAAGATATAAAAGTGAACGTGCTCCGTCATCCAGACCGCTACGCCTACGTTTTCATTTTCATGTGGGCTAAGTAAACTTGAGGAAAAGGAAAGCAAATGTTACGGAATAAAGGTAAAAGAGGTAAAGGCAAAAGAGGGGAAGGAATAATTTGCATATTGGTCGATGAAAAGGTGACGACATGATTATTTATCATTACTACATTTTGATCATCTACTAAATTAATATACCCAAAGCCAAAAGCAGATTCTTTTCTTTCTCTTCTTGCCGTCCATTAGCACCATTCCCACAGCCAGCAATTTTTTGGAGCAGGAGTTGGTGGTTGGTTGTTTGGGCTATATGTGTGTGTGACAATCCTGATATGCTTCAATATAATACATCTGATCTGTTCATCTGGCTTGCCATAATGTTCTTGAATTGCCCTAATGCAAGTCCATGTGCGTTTTTTTTTTTTTTTTTTTGTTTTTCCTTCTTAAAAGAAAAATTAATAAAATCCTTCGGTTCTCACTGGCAGATGTGGGGTTCTAATTATGTGGGTTACTTACCTATATAATCTTCTTCAAGTTCAATTCCCATAAAAGAAAAGAGAAGGCATATTAAAGTACGACTAAGTAGGCCCAATTAAGCAAGTTGGGCTCGAGGAAGGTATGAATCTCGAGTCATTTGTTTTTAACATGAAGCACCGAAAGATATTACAACTTGGGGATACACAATGGTCTTTTAAAAAAATAAAAATAAAAAAAGGAAAAAATTAAAAGGGATATTTAATAGTTAAAAACCATAACATTCATTTTACTGCATATGTTATAATTGTGTTCCATTTATGATTTAGGGTAACTATTTATATAATAATTTTTTTATCTATTAAAAAGTTTATTAAATTATAAATTAAATAATAAAAATAATTTTTTATTTCTATAAATTTCATACTCTTTCTTCAAGATTAATTGAATGTGAGCTTTTTAATTGAATGTTTGTACTTTAGAATACCGAATAAAACATTGGAGGAATTGACTTGAATTTCACAAAATTTTATCATTTCAGGTGGAAGAATGGCTGACAAATTGCCCTGTGGGAGTAGCCTTCGTCGTCAAGAAATTCTAAAGAAAAAAGAAAGCTTATAATAAGGCCTATGTAGGCCTGCATTTGATTCTAAGTCCCGTTGTCACGAAGGAAAAAGAGAATGTGCTCTGCCATCCAGACCAACTAAGCCTAGATTTTCCTTTTCACCCGAGCACGTGGAATCGGGGAAAGAGAATGCAAATGTTACGAAATAAAAAGTCAAAGGTAGAGGCAAGAGAGGGGAAGGAATAATTGTACATTGGTTGAGGAGAAGGTGACGACATGGTGATTTAACATTACTATTTTTTTTTTAATATATCCAAATCTAAAAATAGATTCTTTTCTTTCTCTCTTTGTTATCAATTAGCATTATTCCCAATTATTTGGAGCTGGAGTTGGTGCTCCATTATTTGGGCTACATGTGTGACAAGCCCATTATGCTTCAATACAATAGACCTGTTTTGTTTATCTAGCTTGCCATGGTGTTCTTGAATTGCCTTGGTGCAAATCCATAGGTTCTTTTTTTTTTTTTTTCTTTTTTCTCCTTCTTAAAAGAAAAATTAATAAAATCCTTCTGTCCTTACTAGTACAAGTGGAAGTCTAATTTAATGGTTTAATATCTATCTATTCTTTTTCAAGTTTAATTCTCATAAAATAATAGTAATAATAAAGGCATTTCAATAGTATTGCAGAGTTGGGCTAGGTTAAGCCAATTGGGTTTAAGGAATGTATAAATCTTGAGTCATTAGTTTCCAAGTTGAAGTATCGAGGATGTTCGAAGAACTCGGGGATACTCGATGTTCTTTTTTCGAAAAAGAAAAAAAATTGAAAGGGGTATTCAATAATAGTTAAAAACCTAGGTCTACATTATAATTATATTCTATTTATACTTTAAGTTGCCTATTTCGATAGTAAGCCCAACCACTTGTACAATACATTATTTATTTATTTATTAAGAAATTTATTGAACTACAAATTATATAATAACAATAACTTTTTTCATTTTCATAAATCTTATATCTTCCCTTTACTTTTAACTATTTTTGTTACTTTATGATGTAAAGTACATACTAGTGAGAAAATCTATCATATCTTGGAACAATACTTCACACTTCAAACACAATATCTTTTTATTAATTTATTTTATTACATTATTATATAATTTTATTAATTATTTACCTATAATCTTAAAGATAATTTTATTTCATTATACACAGATTCAAAGATTTTAAATTATATGCTTCCCAAAATATAGGTTTATGTGAGTGTCAACACATTTGGTCGCCTAATCATTAAAACATCTATGTGTGGGCCAATTTTCATTAATGCCTTTAGAAGGGTTGATGTTAAATAACCAAGAAGATCATGGGTTAAGGAGTTTTTGTATGTCACTATGAATTAGCCATTGTATCAATGAATCATTTTGTGGATTATTGGATGGCTATAAAAGTTAATTAGAATTAAGCATGGCAAGTAAGAATCCTTTTATAGGTAGGTAGACTTGAATTCACTTATTATTGAAGTAGTGAAGTTGTCAAATAATATTGAGCTATATAAATCAATCTAATATAGTAAAAAGAATAACCAAAATTAGCTTTACTAGTGTATTTTCTTATATGCTTTTAGTTTTGCAACAAATACATTAACTAAGTGGTCAGTTGGTTTCTTATATTTTATGGTCCTTAACAATGAAAAATAACAAAATACAAATTATGGTTAGAATGAATCTAAAGAATTCTACATTTTAGTTTATGCAATCATATGATAATGAAAATTGTGGATTTGAATTTTTCTATTCACATGTCAACATGACATACTATATGAAAGTTGAAGAAATAAGTATGCATCTTTATATTGAGGAATTGCCACAAGGATTCTTAAGGTACATTTTCTTACATATAGAAGAGAAGGCAATATTTTCTACTTGTCTTTCAACTAAGGGAACTCTTATTCAAGTATATAGGATTAAACATGCCTTACTTCCTTATGTTAACTCCAAATCAAATCTTATGTTTAATTATATTGAAATATTTGAGAGATATCATTAAATATGGTATATTTTACAATGAAGTTTTTGTTATGCTAGATAAATATAAGATGTTAATTAACTAAATCATAAATTTAGATGAGACAAAATCCATCAATGGATTTATATTTACCCATAGAGGTGGAATAATGACATGGAAGTATACCAAGTAAACAATTATCATTTGATCTATCATAGAAACCAAATTTAAATCCTTAAAGATAACTAACATGAAGGCAATATGGCTAATAAATTTTTTAAATGGATATTCATTATGAGAGAAACCAACACAATAAGTGTTGATGTATTATGATAACTAAACTTCTATTGCTCATTTCCAGAGCAAATCATATAACTGAAAGAATAGACATGTTTGTTTAACTCATTAGTTAATAAAGCAAAATGCTAAGTAATAAAGTGATATCACATGACTTTATAAAATCATAGATGTATTTGATTAGTCATATAACGAAACCACTAGGCAAAAAGCTAATGCAAATTATATCAAGGAGAATAGGCAAAAATACTTATCGAGAATGACCAAGAGTGATATGAACTCAACCTGTGTGATAAGAAATCCTTTGTAATAGATTCATATAGATAATAACAAGTCACTTATTAACTTTGTTACATTATCAAAATTATAAGTCCCTTCCTATGAAATAAATAGTGCAAAAATTTCAATGTTTGAAATTAAGTTATATTTTTAAGGAATTCTATTGCCTTTATAGATGGTGTATTAGTGGAATGCATACTCAATAATTCAATGATGTGACAATGGAGTGTGATCATTCCTATGAAGTCCTAGATAAGACCTCTAGAGCTTTTATGAAAATAAATCAAATATGCATATGACATAATAGCATCTAACCATGTTAAACAACATGATTTTAGAAAATGTAATATGTAGGAAAGTTTATTGATATTTATAAGAAGTTATAGTTTATAGAAATTTTTATTTCACTACACTTTTAAGTATTAAAAGTTGTGCTCTTAGTTTTTAATTCATAGCCCTAAAAACAATAAAGATAATATGTTATATTATTGTTGTTTAATTAAAAAAAAATTGGACTTTTAAAATAGTAAAGAATTATTTTAAATTACTATATTTTCATAAATTAATTATCATATTTTTAAACTTGGTTAACTAGTAATTTATGATAATAGAATTAATCATTATATAATCGTTATATTAGATGTTATCTATCTATTATTAATTGTTTATTATTATTATAATTTACATTTAACATTATTTCATTTCATGAGTTATTCATCTATGACTAATATAAAGTAGTTTTTTCCCTTTATTCCTAGAAGACATTATTATCAATAATTTATAACTTATTGTTAGATTAATCAAAAAAATTGAATTGTTTTTGTTAACTCATTATATGAAGTGCATACTAGTGAAAAGACTTGTCATTTTCTAGAAGGATAACCCCTGTAACTAGTTGTATTGGGATAATTTATTGATGAGGGCAAAAATTATTTTTAAAGACAGTATTTAGCACATTTCAAATACAATATCCTTTTTACTAATTTATTTTTGTTCTAGCATTTTATGATTTTGTTGATTATTTTCTTACAATTCATGTTATCTTACTTTCCAATAAAAGGAATGTTGTTTCTTTTACCCTCATTCCTTGGGGATGATAGCATAAATGCTTTTATGCTACTTTCTGATGACAACTTGGCTTCTTTTAAGCAAATTTACTATTCGTTAGACTAAAAGTCTTAAACACATAGTCCCCAGCAAGTCTTCAATTAACTAATAAAATGAATAAAAGTTTCACCCACACATATATCCTGCTTAACTATTGTGGCTCTTTAGAACTCATTACCTATAATACATATTTTTTTGTTTTACAAGGTTCTTGTCTAAAATTTGTTTTGTTCTTATCTTGCTAGGATGGCACCAAGTTAACCCATATGCAAGTTTCTTTTATCTCATTATTAAGTTCTTACTTGGAAATTGTTGAGTTTCTAAGAAGTAGGCTTTTTATTGGGCTACTTGTTATGATTATATGTTAAGTTACAATAAAATTCTATATATATCTCAAGAAAAAAATAAAAAAGAAAATTTTTATGTGCATAAAATAGATAATAGTCAAATTAATGTTAAGAAAGATACATGAAAAGTAACATAAACCAAATCAATAAAAATATCAACTGTGAGATGAAATAACCCAATGTTACTTCATTTTTATTATAATACTTCTTTCATGGTCATCACTAGCAATCTCATAAAAAAGGAAGTTACTTAAGAAGCTTTTTCTTATTAGTGACCATGCAACAAAATTTATTAGCCATCTACTTAAAAAATCTATTGCTTGCAAATTATGATATAACTCATTAATAATAATGGAATATATCATTTATTTATAAAAATTTATAAATAAATATTTGTACTGATATATCACCCATACTTAATTAAAAACATATTTTGCCTTTTTATTGACAAAAATTCAAAGAATATTTTCTTTTTATAAAAGTACACAAAGGAGAAAAAAAAAAAAAAAGGAAGATCTTTTGTTTTTTAGTTCATTAAAGTAGTAAAATTATTTAGGGAATTTATTGGCAAATAAATCAATGAAAACAAATAGAGAGTAATGTATATTTTATTTTTGTATTTCAAATATAATTAAATTTATAATAAAAAATTTTAATTAATAATATTATTATAATAAATTATAAAAATTCATCTTGTACAAAAATTACGTTGATAAGAAAATGAATATCTAAATTTGAATAATCTAGTATATAAAAAGTAAAGGAATAATAATACAAACCAAACATATTGATTTATAATGTGAAAAAAAGGATTGTATATATATTAAAATTTTAATTCAATTAAAATACTAAAAAAGATTACTAACTAACTATGAAATAAATGTAAAATATAATAAATTATGAGATTCTACTAAGAAAATTTTAAAATTAAGCAAATACTATTACATTAGCATTTTTGGTTGAAAGAATTTTTCATAATTACTAACTTTCTCTCAACTTTGGAAATATTTATATACAAATAGATAGACTAGGTTTAGGCTTAAGCATTGTGTGGATTCTAAATATTCAATAAATAGTGTTATAATGTTAAAATAACAAAATTTGAGTTATAATTCTAATAATAATCAATTAAATTAACTTTCTTTTTGTTTATATTTGCAAAAAATAGTTAAAAAGAATTGAAATTGATTTGGTTATTGAACATAATTAGTATATTTGTTGCTTTAATAATTTTTAAATTTAGACTTATATTAGAGAGATAAAATGAAATTTAAACTAAGTGATTCATAAAAAGTGAAGTAACATTATTGCATATTGATCATAATTAAATTAATAATTAAAGTTTTAATTAATAATATTACTAAAAGTAACTATGAATACCAACCTTAAAAGAAAATTATTTAGGTAATAAAATTAATATTTAAAATTAAGTAATTTAATTACGAAAAAGTAAAGAAATAATAATGTAAATCAAACACACTTAATTTTATAGTGTGAAAAAAAAAGATTAGATATGCTTGAAAATCTTAATTTTATTACAATATTAAGAAAGATTATAAACTACTACAAATAGTTAGAGTGTACAAAGAAAATTTTAAACTTTAGAAATGCATCCATGTAGGTGTTTTTTGCTCAAAAAAATTGTTTAGAATCATTGATTTTCTCTCAACTTTAGCTATACTTTATATATATATATATATATATACACACATTATCTGAATTGTAGACATATGTAAAATTATTAACATAATTTAAGTAAATTATAATATATATTATATTATAATTAAATAAATTGAATAAATAATATATATTAAAAGTTTAATTATTTTAAAATATTAAAAAATTATAAATTAATTATTAAATTAATATTAAATATTATAATATGTGATAGCTTGCTAATAAGATTAAAATTTGAATTAAATAGTTAAATTTTTTTAAGATTAAGCAAACTCTATTAAATAAGAATTTGGATAATTTTCACCTAATTTTAGTCATACTAACATACTAGCATTTGATCTACAAAATGTGCAAGTTTATCATATATATTTAAAAATATTTTTTTATTTTTATTTTATCTAAATAAAAAAATAAAAAATGACTTTGAAAAATTAAATTATGAGTTTTTTTTTTTTTCATTTTAAGACTAAATTTAGAATTTTTTTTTTTGGTTAAAAGAGAAAAAAAAAAGAATTCATTTCTTTTCTTTTATTTGAAATTATTTTTCTTTTTTTCTTTTATTTTTTTAATTATAAATATTTGTATTGCACCAATTTCAATCATATGTAAAAAAAAAAAGTCAATATAAATTGAGTAAATTGTAAGGCATGTACTAATAAAAAAAATATAATACATGTTAAATCATAATTAAATAAATCAAATACATATTAAAATCTTGATTATATTAAAATATTAAGAATATTACAAATTAACTATTAAATTAATGTCAAATAGTATAAATTGTATAAGTCTACTTAAAAATTAAAAATTGAATCAAGGGTTAATATTAATAAAAATTACTACATTTTCACAATTTGATAAATATATCAAAACCTTAAAAATTTAATAATTTAGGAATTATTAACCAATATATCACGATATTAAAAATTTAATAATTTAGACATCATAGGATTTTTTTTTTTCATAACAAATTTATCACAAAGTTAAACTAAATGGTGAAAATTGTTAAACATTATGACATAACACATTAATTGAGGTCATATAATGACATGTACTAAACATATAAGGATTTGATAATATCTACATCGGATAAAAGATTGATTAAGTCTTGTGGACCTTTTAAGTCTAACTCATTGGTTATTATTTAATTAAAATTGTAAACCAATTATTAGAAAATGGTCGGTGTAATTAACTATTTTTTTAAAATTAAAAATAAATGATAAAACAAAAGAAAAATAACAAATCTCAACCATAATCAAAAAAAAAAAAAAAAAGATGATTCGAAAGATTGATTGCTTCAAAATTAGAAAAAAAAAAACCTAATTATTTGAATAAATATTAAATGTGGAGGAGGATAAAGATATTTTGTAATTATTATTGAGAGAAAGAATAAAATAAGAGGTGACATGCATATAGGAAACCAATTGTTTTTACAAACACTAAAGTTAAGGTATTTTATGAAAAGAGAAAAGACACAAACTTTATCTAATGCTCATTTCAAGGACAAAGAGTGGTATATAGTAACTTGAAATTAAAGAGGCAAGAAAGGTCATAAAGACAACGATCATTTGATTTGAACTTAAAAAGGTATAATTCTTTATGTTTTATTTTAGGAAAGTCATCAATCTGTTTATTTTTGACAAAAATTAGTTTTTGTACATTTATGAGTTTTAAGAATTTTATGAATATTGGCAATTTCCATAAACATGGTAATGTGTGGTAATAGTTTGATTAAAATAAATAGTTAAATTAAAAAAAAAAAGAATAATTAAATGATTAGGCATTTAAAAAGATATTCTTTTGTCTAGTTGATGGTTTGTCATTTGTGAAATTATGTATAATATGTCTCATTGGCCATAACATAACATCAAACTATTGAGTGGGATTAGGGTTTTTAAAATTATATCTATACTAACTAAATTTGCTTTAAGTGTTGCTTAACTATTCAAAAGTTAAAATATTTCTATCTTTGTTAAAATATAAGAAGTTGATAAATATTGCTCTTTATCATGGTGGGATTCTAAAAATAGAGCTAAACATTTAATATGTAAGAAGAGAGCTCCATTTACTTAAAGCCATTAACACTAATAATTTGTTAATGTTGATTATAAAAGCACTTGTTAAAAGGATTGGTTACATAAATGTAAAACATTATTGATACAAATTCCACCACCAAACATTAGATAAAAGTAAGCCTCTCAGTAAGACAACTAATAAACCTTTACTAAAAATGCTAGATAAGTTGGCTGCATCAAAAGAACACTTTGTACAAGTATATGTTATGCATAGGGTTGTTGATCCTATAATAGTTAAGAGCACAAATGCAATTAAGCTTAATGAAGGTGGAGATGATGTAAAGACTAATTAGTTTGAAGCACATGTGAATAAAATTAGCACATATGATAGTATTATCATTAATGCCACTGATTATGTTGATGAAATGGGAATGGAAGAATCTAAGGCAACTTACAATAGAGCTCCTAATAATATTAGATATTATAGAGATGATAAAGATAAAAGACTAAAAGATTATATGGATGATATTAGAGTTAGACAAGAGATTGTGTTTAAGGATTTAGGGCATCAAGGGGCTAAACGTACTGCTATTGAAGGGTACTGATCATATGATTGAATAGCAAAGTGAAGAGACTTTGTGTAAGCAACATTATGAAGGTGGTATTAATGGGAATGATGAACACCTTAATTTCATTCCACCTAATAAGAGTGATACTAATGATAAGGCAAATGGTGATGACTTGTTAACAGATGATAAGGAATATGTAAATGCAAGGAGGAAAAAGAAAGAGCGTAGGAATATAAAAACTAATGGTTATGATGTAATATGGAAACCAATGTTAATAAGGCAATGAAGCCTATTAGCATACCTATGGTTAATTTAAAACAAACCAATGTTAAGGGTGGATGCTAAAGTGAGTATAAAAATTTTGATACTAATATTGATATAGTGATGAATAGTGAAGAAGATGATATGTTTAAACAAAGAAAATGCAAAGGAGAAAGAAGTAAGGAGTAAGTGCATGGTCTTTTAGTGTAATTTAATGCTTTTATCATATCAATCTTCCATTTAATTAAAAAGTATATAATCATTTTTCACTTTATTTTATTTAATTACATTCATTTTCAAACATGGATCATTAATTCCATGAATGAGATCATAACTCCTTATAAATACTTATTCCACCTTGGCCAACAAATTTCTTGAATCAATATTTATTGAAAATAGTGGAATGTTCTTCCATGATTACTCTAAGATAATAAATTCTTTATTAATCACTTAACCATCTTGTCATATTTCACTTTATACCCAATACAAGCCCTTACAGACAATCATTGATTAAGATAACTTAAAGGCTAGATTAAAACATAATAATTCCTATATAAGATATATTGGTAATATCAAATCTAAGGATTATTTACATAATCATTATATTAGCAATTTTATAAACACACAAGTAATGTACCATCTAAGAATTCTTAGAGCAGGTTAATTTTTTAGTAAACTTATTTATCTATCAAGCATTCATATATTTATTTAAGTATTCCTATATTTTAATTTATGAAATCAACTACTTTCATTACAAGAAATGAACACAACATCTGCTAATCTCATGACTATATCAATTTCCAATCATGATAGTGCATCAACTAAAAATATTTAGGATTAATTATTTAATACAATAGGTATTTTATAATTAAGATCGAATTATAATTACTTATACAAAATTTATTTATTTTATTTACTTTATCTTTAAAGCTTATTAATAATAAAATTATTTATATAAATAATACTAAAAATACAAAATGTCTTATTAATAAAATTACATGCATGATATATCCAACATGTGTTTAAATAATAACCAACTCACTAGCTACTACAGCACACATTAATAATCTCCCACTTACACAATAGCCAATCACTTATATATTTAATACCATAAAATCTCATGCGATAATCATGTTTCTGTTGGGATAATGGCTTAATAAGAGGATTTTCCAAATTTTCTTTAATGGACATTCACTTTATCTTTATATCTTTTCTCTTAACAATCTCTTTGATGAGATGAAATCACCTAAAAAAAAATAACTACCATCTTCCAATGGCCTTTACCTATCATAATGAAATATAGTTGAGGGGTATTTTAGAGTTAATAGGTTACTACCATTAATTTGTGGCTAGGTCCATCAGTAAGCTTTTCACAAAATTGCTTAAGAAAGAGGTATTTTCTTATAATGAAGCAATTACTATGGCTTTTGACAAATTGAAGTGGGCTATGTCAACTGCCCTAGTGTTGGCACCTTTAGACTTCACCAGGGAATTTATGGTTAAGACAAATGCCTTAAGAGTAGAAATAAGAGTTATGTTGATGCAAGGAAGCTACCCTATAGCCTTCATTAGTAAGGAATTCTCCCATAAAGACTCATCTTTATCAATTTATGAAAAAAAGATATTGATAATAATCTTTATAATTATCACATGAAAGCACAATTTCTAGAATCAACACTTTAAGATCAAGATTGACTATTGTAGCCTCAAACATTTATTAGATAAAAAAACTTACAATTGTTAGTAAACAAACCTAGTTATTTAAACTCATGTGTTTTGACTATAAAATCATTTATAAGGACAACAAACATGATGTGGCTACTAATGCACTCTTAAGGATGTAAAGCTACCATATATAATGTTATGTTGTTTCTTCTACCACATTAAATCTTTACCAATTCATACAAGCCACTTGGCAGCATAATCCCCAACTATAATAATTAATTTCCTACTTATAAAAGGGCAACCTTCCTAATTCCCCTTATAATTAGGCACACAATCAATTACTGTGGAATTTAATGTTAATGGTAGGAACAGACCATGACTTAAGAAAACTTCAGATTACCTTGTGGCATGAAGGGTTATAAGGGGGTCATGCTAGAGTCACAATGACAACAAAAATGTTAAAAGCCCTGTTTCATTAGAAAGGAATGCTCAAAGATGTCAAGGCATATGTCATATAGTGTGACACTTGTCAATAATATAAGTATGATTGTACAAACTCAACTAAATTGTCATAGCCTTTACCTATTCATAAGGGTTTATGGCAAAGTGTTAGTCTAGATTTTATTAAAGGTCCTTCTAAATATGGAGACAAGGAAGTCATCTTGGTGGTGGTTGATAGACTTAGCAAGTTTGCTTATTTTCTCTCCTTTTCACATCCCTATACACTAATTTAAGGGCAAAGCTATTTTAGGACAATGTGTTCAAACTCCATGACTTCCTTAAAACACTGATTAGTGATAAAAATGTTGTATTCTTTAGTTATTTTTGGCAAGATCTCTTTTGACTCCAAGAAATAAAGTTACATATGTCCACAACCAACCATCCTTAAATAAATGGTCAGATTAAAGTTATCAATTGATATATGGAGAATTATTTAATGTGTTTTACTAATGTTATACCACACAAATGATGCCATTGGCTTTCTCTTACAAAATAATGGTATAACACACATTTTCATTTTACTAGTGGTATCACTCTTTTTTAAGCCCTCTATGGCTACCTTTACTTTATCCATCTTCCTTACCTCTTAGGAGAGAATGTCATAACTACTTTGGATCAATAGCTTAAAACTGGTTAGTGATTCAAAGACCTTGTACCCTCGGAGAATCTCCTTATCGGTTAAGTAAACATCATAAAGACACGTTAAATAGAACCGCTTAAGTTAGGCTCATCATTGGTCGGACAGTGCCCAATGCCTCGGCCATTCATGGATCACCACCACCCTCGTCCGCCACGCCTACCCTTTGAATCATTGGTTAAATCCCAAGTCAATTTAATTATATTTAGTTCTCAACATAATATAGACATACATTTTATATTTTTTTACACCTAACCTACTGTTATAAATTTTAGTGAATATAAATACTGAAAATTATAAGAATAAAATTACAATTATTTATTAGTTTTATATAATAAATTAATTATTTTAACCTAAAAATAAATGTATTATAAATAAAATAAATTTTTAATTTAATTTAAATTTAGTATTTTTGAAGATAAAATATTTTTTGGTACAAAATTTTAAAACTAAAAATATTTCAGAAAACCCGTCAATACAAGATCGCCAATCTATCATTCGGACCAAACTTGGTCAAAGGTACATCCGATTTTTTGTGAGCCAGACTCGTCTAGGATTCAATTAACCCGCTGTACAAAGTTGCCTAAATAGCCACAAGAGTGAGAGCTTATAACCATGCTCCAGAAGAAAGTTGCCTAAATAGCCACAAGAGTGAGAGCTTACAAAAGGCTACAAATTTACAGCGATAATAAAGCAGTAACGTTGGTCGGCGGTATGAATGTACACAGTCGATTGCTCTGGGAAAACTTGGCTCCAAGCATTTCTCGGAGCTCAGTCTCCGGTGGCATCGGTAGTTTAAGTTCCCTCACTTGTGTACTTGTCCATAAATTTTCGGAGGCCAAAAGAGGATAAAACTATGGCAAAATGGTGCACTCCAAGGAGGCCCAGTTACAATTATATGCTTTCTCATCAGTTCATTTAAAGACCATAGATAAATGGAACAAGGAAATCGAAATAATGGCAATCTTACATTTCTAATAATATGTCGAACCTCGCCCCAATTTTGGTAACAAGTTCTTCCCATCTTCAAGCAGTGGATAAAAGCACACATTCGTGGCTTGGCACACCCTGAAGCAGCAATTCCCAAAAGAACTGTTATACGTACAGTATATCACTGACAATCTATCAATGACCATCAGACCATGCTTATTTATTTGAAAAGACCATCAAATTGTCTCCTGGACAGCACCCAAAGACAATGGGCTGCATTATACTTCGCCTTCTCCAATCACCTGCAAAGTCCACAACAGTATTTACTTCTGTTCACTGGCATGACGATAATTTCTCTTACTTTGGTTTTAAATATATGATTGGGTTTCTTAGAGTAATTGTTCTCTGGCTAGCAGTCCAAATCAGGCACATATTGGTTGCTTGGTAGGTTAACGGTTTCTTATTATAGAAGTTGGTTGTCTCTGAGGCTGTAGGTCTCAAGTTTAAGTTTCAATAAAGTCACAAGATCATCTTCCAGTTATCAAAGCACAAAGTGTTGTTGCTAGCAATAGTAGACGAGATGAAGCAGAACTTACCTAACCTGAGTCATTAACTATGCTACAGTATTTTCCTAGCCCTCAAGTATGAATACATCAGAAAAAATGCTGTAACTGTGCCAACTATAATTCCAGCTGTTGTTAGCCAAAAGGCAAACTGCAAAGTCAAATAGAACACATGTTATGGTAAAATGTCACTTTTAACTAAAACCAGAGAAGGAAAAGCATTGGAACAAGCGATGTTTAAGCTTCAGAAAAGCAGAAATACCAGATGCTCTTCAAGATAGGACTTCAAGTTCATGCCAAAAATACCTGGAACCGCCAAACACTGTTTTTTATTTTTTGTTATGAGCACAGAACAAAAAATAAAAGTTCATACAGCAAGCCACCCAAGTTTCAAAGGATAAATTATAGCATGTGCCATGATAATGCTCCTTTCAACTATATATCTTCTCTTATCCACTTAAATCTTTTTTTTGTTGAAACCAGAAGTAACTAATTTAGATACCATGGCAAACTAAAATGACGATAATGCTCTATTTTGTAACCCAATTTTTCAGCAGATGCCACCTGAGTTTGGAATTATGGTAACTACTGGATGAGGCAATGGTCACAATTACTGCAACTGTTGTGTGCCAGTTATCAATACTGATTGCAACTGTCATTGTAGAGAGTGCATTGCATACAGCATATTGATAACATTATTGCCATTAGAGCACTAATCACATGCCCAGACAGCAGCAGGATGTTTCCATGCAACTTGAGCACCAACTTCTCTCAGTCACAATGATGAAAACATGGCATCAATTTCCTACATCGTGATGGGCATACCTGCAACTAGAGCACCAACTGCCACACAAAACGTCCCAACCTGGAGAAGTAATTCCACTCTGCTCACTTCAAGCCTCCGAGAGCTGGTAAAAGGAAGAGTTTATCATAGTACGTGGTCTGGTACATACCAAGACAAGAAGCAAGCTCCAGCAACTATTTTCTGATCAGAAAATTAGTGGTATCTTTTTAGCCAGGCCTATGCTGTGAGAATGAGGACAATTTTTTCAATATCAAGACTCCTGTGATATAATCAAATGTTCCAGATCCAAGCCCTTTTGCTTTCATCCCAGATGTGACCAAGACAAGCCAATTGTTCAATGAGGTGAACTTAATGTGCAAGTTAATTCTTAAATTTCATGCCATGCCCATGATTTATATGCCCAAAGACCCCAATGACCAATGATGGGCTCGAAAAATAGAATACAGCGCCCACCTCAGATTAACAGCAATGGAATCTTCCATTTCTTTTGCAAAATCAAGAAGTCTTTCTGACTGACCATGACAAGATTCACATCTGCAAAGGATATCAAATGTTGTCAGCTTGCTTGCAGATTCACATCTCCAAAGGATAAAAGCTCAAACAAATATTGTCGTGTTGAAATAACATAGTATTCCTCAATGCATGCCAACTTATTGATATGTGTTTTTTATTATTATTGCCATTATTCTTTCTTAGCGCAACAATTCTTTAGAGTTCCACTGGAACCTTGAATTTGAACCCAGCTGGAAATGTAAATTACTGTTCCTGGTGAAGTCTAGGTTTCCTCATGAGTTCTACGATCATGCCTCTGTAGATAATTCTATAATGTGCACAGATGGAAAAGTAAATAGTATGAAGTCAGAAATCAGATAGCATCATCAGTAAATATTCAAAAAGTTGACTTATTCCAATTGGTCCATTGCTTGAATACAGGGCTAATGCCATAGTAACATGGACACATCAATTTTATCCCCCAAATGAACATTTCTCATATGAGCAACCAACATTGTAATATTGATATCATAGTTGAATATATCATGTATGGGAAGGCACAACCACAAAGACACACAAATGGGAAATTACTGACATACTCCTCATAGATGGATTCATAACTGAAATTTAGGACCATAGTCTGCTAACTATATGGCTGCTCTCACACCCTCTTTCTTTGAGGAGACAATTATTACCTATACATGTGATAAGCTTATTTCATAACAAAATCCATCAAGTGTAAGTTTAATAGCAAGGATTCATGAGAGAAGTAGAAATTCTATGATAACCAGAGCATAAAGAGGATACAGCACCATGCCAGATATGCTACAGCTAAGGAATTACCTTTGAAGATAATTTTCCAAAAGCATCTCAATTTCTTCCTCCTCTTCTGCATATGACATAGTCAAATCCCGCAAGATACATTCAGTACAAAACTACTTTCAGAAATCAAGAACTTTGCCACCAAGTGACTCCATTATATAGCTTACCTTCAGCAATCTGCTTATCTAAGGGAACAGAACATTCCACATTGACATTTCCTCTTTTAAGAATGCAGTTTCTTCCCATTATGCATATACGACGTATTTCCTGAGGGTCCTCCAAAAGATCAAGCAACATTTGTCTCAGAGCTCCTGCCCTTGAACCCAATTCGACCTTCCAAACATAAGTAAAAGCTGTAAGAACCAAAAGTAGCTTTTAATGTCATTCACATTTCATTGGTTATCAGAGAGTATACCAAATTTTGCTTGCTAATGCGAAGTTCCTCCAATACATCAGCATTAAGCCGGTTAGGCAAAACCTTAAGGAGAGCTTGAACCTGAAGCAAACCACCATTATGGCAGACAAACACGTATAAAAAGACCATAGAAAGACAAATGTCATTAGAAATTGGTGTGAATCTCCATGATACTTGATGTAGGACACATTGTAGAGATTTTTTTTTATTATTCTACAATTAATGTTGTAATTTTAATAATTACAATTTTGTAATTTATTTATTTGTTTAGGATATTTTTGCTTGATTATGAGTTTTAATAGCCTAACTTTACGCTCAAATATAGGGATTTTAACATTGATATTTATTTGCTTAGTGTCTTCTAGGATAGAAATTATTATAAATAAGATCTTATGTTAGCAATCAAATCAGAAAAATTATCTCAATAAATTATCAGTTGTTAGTTATCATATGAATAATATGAAAATTCTTTGGTGGATTCTAGAATTTTTGTAAAAATTTAATCGGGTGTTGGCGTTTATGTCGAAAATCATGAAGGAAGAGCTCTATCTAGAATAATAATACATTATAAAGAATATAATTAATCTTGTACTAAAAATATGATTCACAATCAATTTGTTAACAGACACATTTCTTATTTCACAAACATTCTCCTCTTTGATGAAAATTTTTTTATTAAAGATTTTGTGCAATTGTTAATAGAAATTGATGCCAAGATGAAGTGCACATATTCCAAACTTTAAGATGGTTTGATTAAATTATGGAATGATACTCAATATTTTTGATTGAGATATAATGAGCCTAAAATTTGTTCATGGATAAAAATAAAAATTTATTGGTTATTAAATCTTACGATGACAATAAATTTGAAGAAATTTTAAATCAAACTAAAAAGATATTTAATTTTTATTTTCTGCCAAATAATAAATTGTATAATAATATGTTTGCTCAATCTTCCATTTTTGATTTGAATGTCCAAGTAGCAATGACTTTGGAGTTAAATCCTAGGTCTAGAATCAATAGTTTAAAAAGAATAAGCATAAGTCATTGAACAAGTTAATTTTTTTAGGTGTTCATGGGGCAACTAATTAAGAGAAGACTAATTTTCTTGAAACTTGCATTATAGAAGATCATATAGTTGACAAAATTAAGATATCTATGGATCCTAACAATTTGGAAAATGGACCCATAACTTACCAATACCAGAATCATCTATTAAATTATATTAATTTTATTGGAATCAAGAAACTTAATCATAATTCAATGTTCTTATTAATAAAGGTTCTTAAACCACTAGAAATTCATCTGCAAAGATGTAATTACAAGTTCAAGAAATTGAAGACTTTTGTTGTACTCAATGTAATTGTTTTATGTGACATGCAAGACATCAATTCATCATTGTCAACTTGAATTAAGTGGAGGAATCTAATGTAGTACACACTATAGAAATAATTTTCTATTATTCTATAATTAATGTTGTAATTTTAATTATTCTAATTTTATAATTTATTTACATGTTTAGGATATTTTAACTTGATTATGAGTTTTAGTAACATAACATTAAGCTAAATTTAGGAATTTTTAATATTTTGATATTTACTTGTTTGCTTACTAATCAGTGTCTTCCAAGATTATTATAAATAGGATTTTACATTCACAATTTAACTAGAATTGTTATCCTAGTAAATTATCAATTATCATATGAATGATATGAAATTCTCTTTTTAAGTTGTTATTTTCTTGAATTTCAGAATTCATTCAATCAAGTGTTAGTCTTTAGTTATTCTTTTTTCCCTTGGTTCTATCTGTTGTCATATTGGCCTTGCCTTGAATTCACTTCTCAAAAGCAATGACTAGTAAAAAGAGTTCAAAGACAATCTCTAGAAACCAAAAGGGAAAGATGTAAGGCAAAGAGAAAAGAAAGAAACAAAATATAAGACATACTCACTATGCTTCATACTCACACGAGGTTCTATAGTCATTAGTCTCTGCTCCAAGCGTTGTACTCGTGAAAGCAATGCTGCCTCAACAACCTATGATGAAACACCAAAATCCTTAAACAATAGATGAAATGGCCCAATTGTCATGATAAATTTAACATAAATTAAATGTTAACATCCTCTCAAATTGATATCCATAGTCCAGTACAGAAAGGTTGATGATAGTCATAGTGTGTCTGCTGTTAAGTTTTAAATTGATATTCTCATTTAATTTTTCTTTTTCTTTGAAAGAAACTAATATAATAAAAACTGTATCAGATGCATCTGAAAGAAACTTATTTAGAGTATATGGCAATTGACACCTTTGATAACTGCTCTTACCTCAAGCTCAAATGGCATGCATGGTCCTCCATTAACGTTTCTAGGGTTCAACCGAGGCAACAAAGTATCTATAAATGCTTTGCCTCCTTTACTGAAAGGGATCGGCACATAGAAGAAGTTAGCCGCCATTAGTTGAATCTAGAAAAACATAAAATAGAGAGGGAGGGAAGGAGTGAGGGGAAGAGAAAGAGGGAGAGTATAATATGATAGAGGCATAGACTACCGATTGTAATCAAATATAAGGACATGCTCCCGTGTTGCTATTGCTCGCAATGAACCTAGATTTAGTAAGATAGCATTCTCACGAACCTAGAAGTGGATCACAATGAATTAGACATAACAAATCCAGTCCTGTTGTTATCATTTATATCCAGACTGCTCATAACAAAATTCAAAAGAATACAATCAAAAAGGAACAATAAATCAAAGGACAAGTTCATGCCATGCTTCATCAAGTGTAAAGGTAAACTTAATCAATATACTAGTGTCTTCTTAGCTTTAGAACAGTGATGGAAAACCTCATACATAGTCCCCATGCACACAGAACACAAGCCTAAGTCTCTGAAATGAATCTAGGTTGTCAATAAACAAATAAAAAATGAAAGGTGACATAGTAGGACATGTAATGAGGCATAATACCAGCAAAGAGGGCATTGAGTTTGTTAAGAACAAGGATGGATCAACACTTCGGATATCCCGTGGGCGAAGACCTGATGAGAAAGTACTTGTAAAAGGATAGAGAGAAAAAACTCCTCACAGTTCCCAAAAGAATAAGCTCAAGACTTTTGCTTGTAATTCAAAAAAATATTGCATTAAAAGTTAAAATCAGTGCAAACTTGAAATTATTTATGAGATCTACATGGGAAAATGTCATACACATACAGAATTTAAGACATTGACCAAGAAACTAACTGCATTGATAAGAAAATCCGTAATTGTTCTGCAAATAATACACTCACCGCTAGACTTCAACAATTGCCGTCTGTTTATTTTCCTAGTAGACACCCTCCCGTTTGACTTTACCTCGATAACCTTTAGAAGTCAAAAGCAGAGCCCCGTATAAAAGCAAGAAAAAACACCGTCTGTTACTCATTAGTCAATTACAGAAGAGAACTCTATTCATCAAGCAGTATAAAAAATGTGATACAATTGTAATTGGCAGCTTCAATCAAATGACCAAAAAGAAAGCCCGGTAGCTGTTACCATAATTCTATACACCTAAGGAAAGAATATACATTGATCTGTTTCATGCATCTACTTTAGCATTGTGAAATCAAGTGCGCATGCACGTGGTATGGGAGTCAAACTTGCAACATTTTTATACCAATTAAAATGAAAATTCAGAACTAGAATAAACTCGAAAATTACTGGAAATGAAGTAAATGGAGAAAGAAATTAAACCAAAAAAAAAAAAGGAAAAAGTTCATAAAATTTAAAAAGAAAAAATAATTACACAACCGTCCGGAAAAGAAAAATAAAGAAAAAACCTCATAAACAGGGTCGCGAATCCCAAGCGTGAGAGAATCGCCGTAGGAAGACGAAATCCGGACAACTTCTTTGGCGTCCTCTCTGGCTTCCACTTCGGCTTCAGAGAGCAAGACATCCGGATCACTCCAGCTATCCTCCTCGGCTGACTTAGTCAAGCACCGGCCTCTGAAGGCAACACTGATGGCGATCGGAACCACTGGAGACTTGGCATTATGAGCGGCGGAGAGCGGAGGAGAGTGGTAGAAGAGAAGGTAGTGAGGCTGTGGAGAATGATGAGAGTGGCGCAGTGGAAACTGGAGGATGTGAGGAGATAGCGCCATTTCTCTCCTGCTCTGCCTCCGCCTTGACTTTTCTGGTCATGCAATAGTTGCAGAATAGCTGTTTGTGTGAGATAAATGCGTGTTTGGCTGATTTGGTTGAAACTTTTGGAGGGATAGACGAGGGAAGAAAATTGGCGCTTTTAACACAGTCTGCTGTTGGCTCCTTGTTTATTTATTTTTGTTTTTTTGAAAATGGGAATGATTTTAATATTATTTTTTGTGGCCTGTATTTGGTTTCGTCATCAGGTATTTTAGATGGCGAAAATCAATCCTTGTTCGTGACTGTGAAGGCCACACACTTGGCGATGTTTTGAGTTGGCTTCATTTTTGCGGTTTGATGTCAATGTCTCGCACTCTCACACTTTGAGATTCTATTGAAGAATAAATGCAACATCAATTTAAAAAAAAAAATATATATATATATATATATATATATTAATTTATCAAAATTATTAATTATAATTAATTTTATTATATAAAAAAATGTAATAATTATATCAAATAATTATAATAAATTTATATTTATTTCAAGACAAAATTTTACATGCCCTAATCAAAATTTTTTTAAAAAAAATTTAACTAAATTGTTGACAAACTTACAAAATTTTGTACAATTAAATTAAATACCTTTGCTAAGTATATTTAATTTTTTATAACATATATTTTGTATTTTTATGGTTAATTTAATTTTATAATTTTTAAATTAATTTAAATATTTTCTATAATTTATTTATAATTAAATTTATACTTATTTATTTAATTTTTTCAATAAAATAATTAAATTAAAAATTTAATTTGATATTTTAAATATTTTAATTTAAATTTAAATATTTTAAAGTTATAGAATATTTTATTTTATATATATAATTTAGTGGCAAGTATTTTTTGTGACCCATTGTTTGTTTATCAGCAGTTAGTGTTAGAGGGGAACATGTGCGTCTTACACCAACACTCATTTAAGAGTGCGACACATTAATATTATTTATTTGAGGGATGAATTAGATTAACATTTGAAACTAATCTTTTTTTTTTTTTAATATCCAATAAAATTAATCTTTAATCACCTGTTATAAAGCCCAGTCCAGCTACCCAAAATGTAGGTGGGTCGGCGAAGAACCAGGCTTGATTGCCCTTCCATCTTTGAGGCCCCATTACAGGTCCAGACCCGCCCTGCGAATCCAGAAGGTGGACAGAAAATCCTGTAATTGCCAGAAGGGAAGGATAAATCACCGTAAACAATAATAAATAAATAAATACGAAAATGGCTGTAGAGCTGAGCCCAAAACCAGTAGAAGAAGAAGATCGGCAGCAACAACCAGAACAGAAACAAGAACATGAGGCAGAAGAAGAAGAAGAAGAAGAAGCATTTGATGCACCTTCACATCACCCTTCTGCGCCGCCCGATGAGGTTGGTTACTAGCTACGCTATCCAACGGCTCTTATTTCGCTTTTTCTTCGAATGTTTTTAAATTTACTTCTTCTCTGAACCGAATTTACATGCTATACCATAGAAGCTTATCTCTGTATTGTGCCAAAGAAAATCCCCAACGTGGAAAGCTGCGGTGTTAAAAAATAAAAAATTGGGGACGAAAAGCTAATTATGAAAACCAAATATCAGAAACAAACTTTGGGGAGAAATTGATCAAATGTAAATTTTATTGTGTTAGATTACTTATTAGTTAAAATTGTTTGGGCACTTTTGTAATTTTTCTATTTCATTATGAAGCATTGAAGCTACACTGCTCAAGTTTATGTAGTAGTCTCATTGCCCCCTTTTTTTTGTGTACATTTTATTGCGATCGTGTGCTAGTGAAAGAGTATATGGCATTAGTTCTGGATGGTGTCAGAAGCTCAGTCGGATGATTTTCAAAATTCTTTGGTTTTTGTGCAGTTGTTTGACATTTCAACAACAGTTGATCCTAGTTATATAATTTCCTTGATACGAAAACTTATTCCAGCCACCGTGGGTGGAAACCATAGTGTTGATGGAATTAATACTGGTAATGACTGTGGCAAAGTTTACGCACCTACAATCATGGATGTTGTTGATGATGATTCTGATAAGTCTGCCTGTCAAGAAGGGGAATCCAAGGATTTGTCTAAAAGATCGAAGTGCCCTGGCATGTCAACTGCAGATGAGGTTTGGGAAGAGTATGGTTGTGTTCTGTGGGATCTTGCTGCAAGTAGAACTCATGCAGAACTAATGGTACTCGAGCTTTTCCTTTCCTATTAATCTCTCCTCTTTGTCCTTTTATGGAATTACTTGATTGTGTTTTTGTGTTGCACCAACATTCCTTAGCTATTTTCTGACAAAAGCTGTCACTGAATTTGTAGCTTCAGCCTTATTTGCTGTAGATATGTTTTATACAGATGTTCAGCTGATGTTGGTAATTGTATTTACTGGAATGTGTATTGGTTATGTGCAGGTGCAAAATCATATCCTTGAAGTACTTTTAGCAAACCTTAGGGTTTCTATATCAGTACGTGCTACGGTGAGCCATGTTATTACTTGGTCTTGAAATCCTTGGGATTTTATTTTCAAGTTCATTATTTTATTTGAGATTGATCTATGCCATGGAATCGGATTCTTCATTTGATCTGGCCTGATGGAAATGGCTATTGCCTAGTTTTGTGAGATTTGGATCCTTTTCATTGATTTTTCCTTTTCCTTTGCTTTCTTAGGAAATCTCTGACTACCATTTTGTTATTTAGGCTCTATTATTCGATGGGATAAAAATATAGAGAGAATGTTCTTCATATGTAGCTCGAGTTTTGTGTGAACACAAAATTTCCATTAAGCTGAAGGGTAAATTTTATCGAACATCAATTAGATCAATCATGTTGCGTGTTAGTAAGTGTGGGGTTGTTAAGAAACATGTCTGAAAAATGAGCATGACTTACATGAGAATGCTTAGATGGATTTATGACTATTCTAGGAAGGAATGAATAAGAAATAAGGATATTTGTTGCAAAGTTGGTGTAAGTCTAATTGGAGATAAAACTAAGGGAGTAATGTAGTCCCATAAATGCTTCAATTAAGGGGGGCATCAAATCTAGGTGGATGGTGAAAGGAGTGGGAGAGGGTGACTTAAGTTAACTTGAGAATTTTTAGTTGGGAAAGATTTAAAACAATCACATCTCACATCAAACTCTGTTTATAATAAAACAGAATCACGAGAAGTGATTCATATAGTCAATCCTAATTAAATTTGAGATTAAGGCTTTGTATTGTTGTTTGTCCTTAGGAAATCTCCCTTGGCATTCTTGGAAACTTAGCCTGCCATGAAGTTCCAATGAAGTGCATAGTCTCTACAAATGGGATGATTGAGACAATTATCGAACAATTGTTTTCAGATGACATACAATGCCTATGTGAAGCTTCTCGGTAAGGAAGTCTTTATCATTTATAACTTGAGAACTTTATGTAGTCATTTTTGTTCTTATGTATGGTAGTTACTTGCATGTGTTATCTCTGAAACTTTATGTTTACTGATTGTATTGTGACACAGGCTGTTAACTGTGGGTCTTCAGGGTGGTGAATCTACTTTGTGGGCAAAGGCATTGCATTCTGAACATATTCTGGGTCGTATTTTATGGATGGTGGAAAATACCTTAAACTTACAGCTATTAGAAAGGGTAACTTAATACTTTTGTTCAAGATATTTGTATCTGCATTCTGGAAAACAGTTGATATGCGAGCATGCAGGCCTCTCACCCTCACACACTCCTACATAACCCACAGCCATGCCTAGTTCTAGTGACAATGCAGAAGTGTTATAAAACAAAGCTGATAACCTCTGCTGGTAAAAAACATTCTTTGGTGAAAGTACAGAGCCCCTCAACTTGGACCCCATGAAGCATCCTTAAAATTAGAAGCTTCAGGAAATGGTGATTGATACCAGAAGATTGTCTATGTTCCTTTATGTGTGTTGTCTGTTAAATGGTTTGTTTCATGATTAATATGTTTTGTTCCCAGCAGCTAAAAGCCTTCCTGTTTGACAGAGCACAGGGTTAATATTGGCTATCATTGAGAGTTCAGATAAAGTTATAAGTGTTCTTACATCTCTGATGAAGCTGAATTTGTCAAATCTATTAGTCAGTCTCTTGGCTTTTGAAATGAGCAATTTAACTGGTGACAGAGTACCTGAAAGGTATGGCTCAACTTTCTTTGTGTTCAAAGGTTTGACATACTCAATATGATGCATTATTTGTGTTTTTTTTACTTGGCTGTATCAGACTTCCTTAAATTGTTGCTGCAATTACAACAATTTTGTTGCAGTGAAATAATTTACCCCACATCATTGGGAAATTGTTTGGCTTGAGTTCATGGTTTTGTTCTTCTTTTACATATTGTTGGCTTGTATCGTCTGGCCTACCATATAATGTCTATCCAATTCTTTGGTGTGCTGATTGTAATTACCTCTTAGAAGTCATAATTATGAATGAAAGATGGACAATAGAAACTGCTGGTATATCCAACAAAATATCTTTAATATTTGTTGACTGCACCTTCCTTATCATCAAGTTTTATCTAGCCAGGCCTCCTAATTGACCGCAACCCTCCCCCCCCCAAAAAAAAAAGAAACCCAAAAGTATAGCTAACCAATGCTATTATAGCTCATGTCTAACCTGTAGCATGGAGATGTAACAACGAATATTCTTGACTGTTTGTCCAATAAACCATAGATGATGTAGTGGCTTTTGTTTTACATGGCAAATATTCTCAGCTGTTTCTCCAATAAACCATACTGTATGCAGTAGCTACTATTTTGCATAATTTTTGGTATTAAATTTATAAAGCAGCTATTATCTACAAAGTTTTAGCAAATACCTTACTGATTCATATGAATTACTAATAATTCCCCTCACCCCCTTCCCCAAGGCAACCCAGAAGACACTGCCAAGTATCTGCATGTTATGGTACAATTGATATTTAATGCATGAATTGTTGCAGGTACTCTGTTCTTTATGTAGTTCTACGTGCCACTGAAGCTCTTTCTTCAGCAGATGGCCATTCCCAAGAAATCTGCACCAACAAGGAACTTTTTAAGCTAGTTTGTGACCTTGTCAAACTGCCGGATAAACTGGAGGTATCACATATATATAGAAAGGCAGCTCTCCTTACGTCTTCTATCTCATTAAGGCTTAGTCATTAGTAGATTGCTGGAGGTTCAACTTGTTATGGGCATCTTTTCTGCAGGTTTAACTTGCAATTTACTACATTGGACTTTTCTGATGTTATGCTCTTTGAAAAACTATCTATTTTGGTAATGCAGTTCTTAAAAAAAAAAAAGAAAAAGGAAAAAGAAAACAAATAAAATAAAATAAAATAAAAGGGTGATTTCTTGACTTCACCATTGTTATAGTAGCTATAGTTATGAAAGAAGTGTAATTTTTTCTAACAAAGGTTTTGTTTTGGAGTAAGAATAATGGGAATGAAGTAAACCATTGAGGATATATTTGGAAAACAATAATAGAATGTAATTGGTTGAATTTTCTCTAATATACATTTGGCCCTTTTCCATACTATACAGAATAGGAGCTTCAAGTGCTAGATGCCCTTTTTTTCTTTGATGTTTATTCTAAGTTGTACATCAAATAATTATCTTGTTGCAGGTTGCCAGCTCTTGTGTTACAGCAGCAGTTTTAATTGCAAACATTCTGTCTGATGTACCTGATCTAGCTTTAGATTTATCAGAGGGTAAATTTCATCTCCTATCCATGATAAAATGGATGACATTATTGAATATGGATGGCTAATACTAGTCTATCAAGAACCTACTGTATTGGAGGTGACACTGTCAATTTGTCCAGATTTGCCTTTCTTAGACGGTCTGCTTGATATGTTTCCTTTCGCTTCGGATGATGTGGAAGCACGGAGTGCTATCTGGAGCATCTTGGCAAGGATACTGGTTCGAGTTAAGGAAAATGAGATGAGCCTTTCAAGTCTGCGTCAATATGTATTAATCCTAGTGAGCAAATCTGACCTGATTGAAGATGATCTTCTCGATCGACAGTTAGATAATCTCCAAGAAGAATCCAGGAGTTCAACCAGTTCTGGCATGAAACCAAATGCCAGAACAACAGCCGTATCCTCTTTCCACCTTCCATAGTTTATTGAGTCTAATTAGAATAATGGATAAATTTTGTTTCAGGCCTAGACAATCTCGCTGTGTTTATATGTTTATTTGTTTACGATACCATGTCTACCTTATTTTTGCCTTTTCCTTTACTTCCCCACAGATTGAAAGGATAATCAGGATTCTAAATCAGTGGAATGCATCAAGAAAAGCTCCAGAGTGGACTGAAATGATGTTAGAATATGGCGGAGTTCATGTAAATGTTGACAGATTGTTGGATTGCTGCTGTCGACATTTTGTGTGAGCTCCCCAAGGCTACTGTTCGTGAGTTGAATCAGCCTCTTTTTGGAGCATTAAGTTCTTTGGATTTGCATGTGCAACTAATTAGTGGCAGCATGCATTTTACTCTTCGCTCGATCTCTCAGTGTACCAATTGTGTAAAGTTTGAAATTGGGAGTAGAGCATGCTTGCATGGAAAGGCAACTCTAAAACATTTGAAATTTTTCATGTTATCTGTAAGGTTAACATAGGAAAGGCCAGATGATAAGAATGATTTCCAACTTAATCTGCCTTTTAATGGTTGCTTTGGTTGGAAAACAATGCTACAAGTCATTCCAATCACTAGTTGCAAGCCTTCACATATCGAAATCTCATCAACCAATCACACTAGTTGAAGGGCATGCGAAAACTTCCTCATTGGCTGGATATAAATTCTCTTGGAAATAGGTATATTGTAAGGATTTAAAAATGAAATGAAATTAATTAATTAAATTGATAAAATTAAAAATTAAATTATAATTTAATTTAATTTAATTTTAAAATTAATAACTAAATTGATGAAATAATTAATAAAATTAATTTTTTATATTTTTAGTATTAAATATTAATTTTATTAATTTAATTTTAATTAAAATAATTAAATAAATTAAAAATTGTATTCTTAGTTTTTCGATTCAAACACTAGTACGATTTTTAAGACTTTGAAATAATATCACATTTAAAAAACAAAAAAAAAAATAAAAGATATAGAATGAATTTTTCATTTTTAATATATCGTGAACTTGTTTGATTTCAAATTTATCATTCATATTGAATATGTTACGGATTCCGTTAGTGTGTTGACATGACAGTCCAACGTGGCACGCGCTGCCACGTAGAAAGATTAGCAACAAGGCATCAATTGTTCGTTCCCCTGTCCCCATGCCTCTCTACGAAAAGCCTTGATGTTTAACACAGACATAGAATCGATGCCTAACCAAACTAATGAAATGCAACCAATAACCAAAGTATTATCAATTGAATGCAGTGAATGCTCAGCAGTCTTATTCTCTCCGGTAACTTCACTTCATGCAGTTCAAAACAAATAATAGTAATATGCTTGCGTGGAGCAATGGAAGAACCTGCAATACTGTAGACTCAAGTTCCTTCTGGGCATCACACCACTCTCTTGCTCGTATTTGTGACAACTACAATCCTAGCCTCTGCCAAATGTTACCATATGCAACATACAAGCTATTCGGATTGTTGCCCTCAGCAGTTTAAAGCATCCATTTATCCGTCCCTAGCTGTGCGAGGAGAAGCAAAAATTTTGCTGCATAGACTGAATTCCTTTTCAATGCTTGCATTAACGTTAGCAAACTCACAAAAATTCTTCAATCAAGGGTTGATAGAAAAGTTTATAAGCTTCCATAACTTCCAGATACCACATGGCTTCTCGATCCGGAAAGGGTGAGAGATCAACAATTTTATGAACCTGGCCTTAACAAAAATTCAAAAGGACCAAAGCAAAAGAGTTCTAGTTACCATTAAGATTCCTTTGAAAACAACAGTTTATATTGGTATTTAAACAAAACCTTTTTTTTTTTTTTTCTTTCTCGAGAAATTGCATCATTTAGATTACTGGATATGTCTCTTTTACCAAAGAAAAATTCTTGAGAATTTTGATGTTTAAATTAACAGAAAGGTCTAACCAATAGTGTCCCCCTTTAACAAGTATCGAAACTTTAACCTTTTCTTGAATAGCTTTTGTTTTCATTAACTCTCTACTTGGGACCAAATGGAATAGTACAAGGCCTTGGATAAAATCAAAAAGTTTGACCAAATTGAGATTTTGAAATTTACCTTGATCATGGGGTTTTCATCCTTACGCTCAAAATACCCTCCAACAACCATCACATACATCCCTGCATATATACACACCACAAAAAATTTAAGAAAAAAATTAAAGCGCTTTATCGGTAGACCGAAAAACTAAAATGGTGTGAGAAAGGAACCTATGTCCCACGGAAGAAGGCGGAACTCGCCGTAGAGGCAAAGCTGGATAACGCCGCTACCATCGTCGAGAAGCAAACGGCCGTCGCCGTCGTTAGAGACCAAAACCCCCTGACAATTGAATGGTTAGAGGGCGGAGGAGACAGAGAGAAAGAGAGAGATTAATTAAACCTGCAATTGCAATGGCAGAAACCTGGAGCCAGGCGCGTTGGAAGAGAATGCCGCCGAGAGTGAGTGCGTTTTGAGAAGGAGTCTCGCGGACGTCTTTCAGTTGCACGCACAGCAGCTTCAGCGCCGCTAGGCTGTAATCCATCTCTCTCTCTCTCTCTCTTTCCGGATTTGGGGCTGACTCGCGTCTAGTCCCGGTTTGAACCAACGGCTTGGAGTAAGAAACTGGCGGTTGGGTCCCAGTTTCTGTCAATTTGGTTCGGTTATGTTATGAGTTCTAGTTCAGCCTTGCTCGAATTTCATTTTAAAATTGCTAAACATGTTTTAAGAATATGAAAAACTTATAATTTAAAAGACTATGCAAATTTATTTTATTTTAACTTTTTCAGTTGATTCTCATTTAATTATTTATATTTTCTTATATAGTGGATATGGAATTAATTTCCCGTATTCAAAAGTTTGAGTCAATTTAGAAAAATTGCTCCATACACGTATTTGGCATACCAAAAATCACGTGAGCTTTCAACGGATGCCATTTGCCATAGAGATGATTGACGAATGCAAACCATATACACAAACATGAAATCAAGATGCTTTATTGATTCTCGTTGTCGCAAACAATTATGTAAATTAGGAAATGTCAAAAGTTCCAACTCCCTTTGAAGACCTTAATCTATCTCAGGTGTCATAAGGGGGACAGAGATAGCAAGAGATGGTCTGAGAGGCTGTAAGCCTATAATTTTGGGATTAAAAGATGATAGAAATTCCCGCAACCAGCAAATCATCTGCTAAAATCTTGTTTGCAGCCTCTGATGGGTGAAAACCGTCCCAGAACACATACTCTGACGCATTCTTACATGTTCCCGCAGACTCGGCATTGCACAATATTGATGTCTCCACCAAACCTGTTCCACAACAAGCCTTTCTTGCCTCTGCAAAGCCTGCAGGCCGCACAACATTAAATATCGAACCTAGACTCAGTTACAGAACGTCAATTGATTATAGAGAGGCATATGTTTCTTTGATGTACCATTGTCCTCAGGCTTTGTTACAAGATTGTAGAGAGGCTGGTAGATGTCTAGAACAATCAAATTGATGCCCGAAAGCTTGTTTTGTAGGCTTTGAGATGTGGCGTTCAGTTTGTCATTGAAAGAAGCTGCAACTTTGTTAATCTTTGCCACGCATTCATTGCTGTCGGAGCCAAATACGGTGATAGCTGCCGGCAAGCATCCGAGCGGCGGCAACGTTGTCACCCCAATTTTTCTTGCTCCCAAATCATACAAATCCTGTGCATAATGTGACAATTTAGCAGATGAACAAAGTTTTGTAGGAGAAATAACGTGTGCATGATGTGGGACCTGAATGAAGTTTGCATAAGATTGCATGAGAAGATCTGAGAACTGATCAGGCGTGTAGGCCTCATACAGAAGAGGGTCGATGTAATAGTTTTGTAAGAAGTCGCTGCTTCCAGAACTAACAAGGTAGACTGCTCCTGATATAATTGATGTAGCATTGGATTTCCCTGCAATTTCCACTATCTTCATCTGATACTCTTTGAAGTGCTCTAGTTGCCCACTCAATGGGATTGCGTTCTGCACCTCCGAAGTGTGAAAGCATAGATCAGTAGTCTATAAAGGTAGGCAGAAAGAAAGCAGTTTTGAAGCGAAGACTAAAGTCTTAGAATAAAAGAGAAAAAGCAAATATGCAAAGCCTGGCGCAGAGTGTGATATGTGTTTGGGTCTCCATGAAGTTACATATAGCTTTGATGTAGTGTTATAGTAACCAGAAGCACCGGAGGCAAAGTTAGCTCCAATCAAGAGATTGTTTCCTTGAGCTTCTTTGCTGAGATATGCCGGTGGGTAAGAAGTGAAGCCTATGTTCTCAGCTGTTCATGAAAACAAATGGGAAGTTAAAGGCTCAGTAGAGAATCACAAAATGGGACAGATAAAAAGGGAGACAACAAGGTGGCATTTTTGGTATGAGTTACCAGTGAAGTCTGAAGCAAGCTTTCCATTGCAGAATCTGCCAGTTGCTGAGTGATTGACAAAGTCTCTACCATAAGGTGGGAAGTTTGCTTTCACAATTGTGTCCAAGTGGTTATTGTTGCCTACATCAACAACCGAGTCCCCAAATAAGAACATCGCAGGAACCAATGGTTGAGCATTGGCAACAAAGGGTACCAGGGCAAGAACAAGAACAGAACAAGAAAAAAGCCTTAAAAAGTTCATATTGTTTAACTTTTTTCCACTTGTAAGTGAGACTTGCTTGTGTAGGTGTGTATGCAAGTGTCTATGCCTGGGGGGGGGGGGGGGTGAAAGAGCATAAAGCACGAACAGGAACGGGGACGTGAGGAGAGCTTCGAGGTAGCTTTTATTCAGTTAGCCAATGTCAAACAGAGGCAATAGTCAAATTTAATAGTCCAAAACAATTAGCAGTGGTTCCAACTAAACAGGATTGGCGTGTCTTATGGAGCTACAATTCTAGCTGTCCTGGCTTCTGAGACAGCCTCTTCAGTCGGCATCCTTTTTGAAGTAAGAATGTAACATGCAACGAGGGCTTAACTTAAAAAGCTTCGACGCTTGAATTTGGACATTCGTATCGGAGACTCACAGTTTTTGCTGGCTTACCATTATGCCCGTTAATTTTTTAACTCCTGGGCAGCTCTCCAATCACTATCAGATCCTCGGGATAGGCTACGTTTTTATTACAAACATGCTATTTTGACTTCGGCTGTGGCAACTTTTCGTCTTTGGTATGAGGAGGCCAGCACGGCCACTTTGCCCTTGGTGACTTTGTGTTTAGAGTTTTTCAATTAAGGACATTGTAGTCATTTTATCATCTGGAGTCGCTTCTCTTGCGGGCAAATTCGGTTAATGGTGCTTTTAGTATCGAAAAAATCAGATGGACGGGGCTCTGACGGAGTTGATGTGGTAGATGTGAGACTTGCGAGAGTTTAGTGTAATTTTCAATGTTTCATTTTTATAAAAAATAAGGTGTACAACAGGACAAGATAAACATGCAACGAGAATAATAAACGTGTGAAAATAACCATCAAAAAATTCATAAATACAAATTAAATAATATTTATTGTATTTTATTGTTGGTCTATTGCATATCATATGTAATAACATCAACTTCTTCCATTTAACACAATTATCATTGTTGCTATTCATTACATCATTTGGAGAAAAGAATTTTTTTTTTAGGTCAGTACATTGTTAAAAATTCAAATTTAGGTTAATAATTTTAAAAAGTCTAATTAAGGTCACTTTTGTTACACTAAGTTCATGATTAAGTCTGTAAAAAATGAATGTTATTTGATAATGTGATAGCAATGTGCCCTCTGATGTGCCAAAACCCGACTTGCCAAGTTAGCCTTCTCACGTACGTGCCAAAAACTTATCTATGTCATCTTCATAGCACAACGTGACATCCACAGATGGGTCGATAACCTTTTCCCCTCCAAATAGCCTTTTTCTCTTCTTGCTTTGTCTTTTCTTATCATATATATAAAGATTCTCCTTAACCCTAATTTACTCAAAAAGTAATTACGTACTCAATTTAGGAGAATAAAGAAAAAAAAAAAAAACCCTCTTGTTTTTTTTGAAAAAAATCAATCACTACTAGTAATAATGAGCCCTATTATCCTATTCGTGTTCAATACCACTTAAGTCGAAGAGAAGCATCATTCCTCTTGTTTAAAGTGGGTTTCTGAGATTTATTATTATTATTATTATTATTATTATTGTTTTTGAATTTAAAAGTGTGCTAGAGAGATTACTTTATGAGTTTGTTTTAATGGCCATTTATTTTCTTTTGTTTATACTTATTTTTTTTTATTTGTGTTTGTTTGTGTACATGTAGAAAATGACAAATTTGTGATTTTTTTTCTTGTTTACATTTTTTTTCAAATTATTGGATATATATTTTATTTATTGTTCAATTATATCAATCTGTACATATTTTTATTGGATATTATTGTTTACTTTTTTTAATATTCTTTTTTTTTTTTTTCGTTTGTTAAAGCCATAATGATTATGTTTCTATATTTTTGTGACTTTTGTTTAAAATGAGAGAATTTGATGGGGCTTTAACCATTTTTTGTGATAGATCCTTGGTGCATGACTTATATGTCTCCTATAAAAGGGAATAAAGCATACTTATGATGTTGTGAATTCAAACACGTTTTGTATTTTCTATGCAAGCAAAACAACCAATTGGTTGCTTAGGGATGAGAATTGTGAGAAATATAAGGATAAAATTAAAGTTTTATATTATCAAATACCAAGGAAGACTTTGGATGAAGGGCTAAGGGAGTTGACAAATGATTCTAGTTTTTTTAGTATGATGAGGATTATATTGGAAAATAAAGAAGTGGAGTGTTATATTAAACTTTATGGTCCTATAGATTTGTAGGAAATAAAAGTGAGAAGTATAATAAGTAGCAATATTGAAATTTGACACTCTAATATTAAGGTAATTGTTGGTGAGACAATAAGAATTAAGTTTGTGTATCTCAATTTCAAAGGCATAAGATGATGAAGGAAACATAACGTGCTGAGAAACAAGAGACTGTCAACAATCATGAAGAGAACAAGCAGTGTAAGTAGAAAAAGGAAGGTTCACCAACTTGTGATGGTGTTATGGGCAATATGGATGTACTTAAAACCAAAATTTGAATTAGTTAATGTGTGAGTAATTGAAAGAGATCATGCAAAAGTTATTAGGAGAGAAAGGAAAAAGAAAATTAATTAAAGATTCTAATGATGGGAAAAATCACAGGAGCGGCAATACTAAATCATGCAAGGGGAAAAGCAAAAGCAGAAGAAGATGATTATAATCATGATAGTAATGATGATGATGATGAAGTAGCTTACACTTAAATCACTAATGCTAGATGGTTCGATGATGATAAGGAGGAGCTTAGAGATGCAAGAGTACAAGTTCATAATTTTTCCACTGGTGAATTAGATAGAAATAATAAAGAAAAAAGTTCAGTGGAAGGGATTAGTGGTAGCACAAAAATGACAAATGAAACTCCAATAAAAGTTAATGAAAGTGGTAAGGACTTGACACCGAATACTTTATCTTGGATGAGAAGGATGGTTATAAGTCAATAAGGTCTCATGCCTCTAGTGATCAATATAAGGCCATAAGGAGGAAGAGCAAAGTTCCTAAGTATGATCCTTAATCAAAGAATCACTCACTTGTTATTGGGATGAGGTTTAGGGATGGTGATTAGATATTCAAGGAAGAGTTGAACTTTATTAAGAGCCTAATATAAAGCTTTTAATTGTCTGTAGAAGGTCCCAACAGCAGTGTGGCATTTGCCTGATAGCAGTGTTATGACACTTCAAGTCCACCATCTAGTCATTGAGAGGGAGCTTCCCATATTTGATTACGTATATGTGGCATTTGCCTGATAAAACAACATTTTTAAATGAAACAGCTAGCCTTAATAATCCAAGAATGATTCATTAGACTCGCACACATATTGGATGATCAATCCATTCAAAATAAGCATAAACATCTCTTTGCTAGAACAAAAAAAAAAAAAAACCAAAGACTACAAGAATGGACCACATTTCCCCAAATAATTAAATAAGAAAACTTCAAGTTTTAGTCCACTTGTTGGAAATAAGAGACATGCTTTGAAATGGTGACCTAGGTTCATGTCCATCTAAGATGTCTTCGTAATTGCAGGTTGGTTACAATGACATTTCATTGCTAAAACCCCTTTTCTTTTTCCTTTCATTGCAACTTGATTTTTATTTTTATTTTTATTTTTTTGGAGTAAGAGTGTGCCTTTTTTTTTTATTATTTGTCTCCCAAATCAAGTGCAAATCCACTTTTTAGGTAAATTAGGGCTAGAAAGATTTTAGTATAGTAAAACGACGTGCTAAGAGGGGAAATGACCACGAAGTTAAATATCAGATATTTATTTAGAATTGGGTTAGAAATCACAAGCCTCAAGGTGAAGATTGCAAAATCGAAGGCCTAATTTTAAGTAGGATGTTTAGCAAAGGTGTGTGTTGAAAACAAATGAGGTGTGAAAAATCACTTGATGATCACAATTACTCTCTCAGTTCCAATAATGCAAGATTTCTAAAACAACGTGCAGGCATGCCAAATAATGTAAAAAGGGATCTCAAGAATGTTAGACCAACCAAAATTGAGTCTGTGGTGCTACTGGAGATTACAATGAAATGAATTGCTTTGCAAAAGACCAACACAATCAAGTAGAAAAAGTTACAAGATTGTAGTAGGTAGAGGGTGATACCAAAGCTGCCAGCATTATGATCTTGGAAATGCAACAGAAAAGGAGACTTGTTTTTTATGCTTTTGAACACGATAAAGAGAGATTGCTAAGATATGATTCATTTCGATCATCCCTTGCGCGGCAACTTTTGAATTTGAGAGGCAATTTGAAAAAAACATATGCAAGCCACCTTATCGGCCAGGTCTGTCATTAATTTACTTATAATTGGGAAATTGGGAAAGCGGGACGTGGGTCCGCGAAACGAAGGGTGCCAGTCGACCCAGGAGGCACTTTCCCGACCTTGGCGATCCAATATCCACCGCATTGCAGAGTTTCTAGAAATTCCATACCAGGAGGCCACCTTGGCCGATAAACACTTATCTTGCCAAGTGTGCTATTTTCACTACCAAAAGCAAAGTTTAGCAATTAACTGAAAAAATTGTTAATTATTATAGGGTTTACATTAATATTTCACATGTGTATTTAATTAAAAAAATTACTATCAATACCATATTCTTTTCTACTTATTTCTCATGAATATAAAATTTTTGCATATAGACATTTTCAGTAGTTAAAAATTGAATTTTTATTATTATAATCTTTAATTTTATTTTTTTTCTTTAGTAAGATGTTTGGGAATTGAAGGACACAAGATGCAATAAACCTCTCGATTAAAAAAATAATAACACGTTTTTGTGGGCACTGGAACGCGGAAACAAGTAAACCGACAATGCGCCGACGTCGGCGATCATTGCTTGCTGGTTTGACAAACGGCACGCGCTTTTAGCGCACGTGACCCGGATAGCTGGATTTACGTGTCGGTGCCATAAGGAAAATTTCCATGGGCCACAGCACTCGGCAGGTTTTGTACAAGCAAAAGAAACGAACAAGTGCATCTCGTGATCGTGTCAATGCACGAGAATGCTAATCACATGTAGAATAAAATGCACCCAAACCACGTCGGATAATTAGAAAAACACGGAAAGAAAAAATCTAAGGCAACTTAGTCTATTACGTGGGCTGTAACTCTTACCTGTTACTCTAATCAACCGTTAGATATTTACTTATTGCTGTATAAGAATTCCAGTCTACAAATAAACATAAATGTGATTCAAAAGGAAAAATGTAATAGAGCAATAGTTTCTCATTATTATATGATATGTTCAGCTTGCAGATTGACACAATAGACAATTATTCGGAAATCATGCGTCTTGTATGATTGAATTTTTGCTTGTGGGGTTTTGAGATTTCTTCTGTTTTTGACAGTGGTAGGGTCATGAGATTGAAGAAGTCTGATAAGCATGTGTAACCGGATCAAGAAAGAAGAAATCTAGCACAGCCTGGCGTGGCGTGCGGAGGGAGAGATCTTGCCCCATTGTGTGAGAATATGGCCAACTGGATTTTTTTTATCGGAACATGAAATATTAAAGAACAGGAACAGGGGAAAGGCGTACTTTTTTGTTTTGTTTTTTGTCCTTTTCTTTGTTTTTTTTTTTGGGAAATTGTCCAGCTGTATTTGATGCATCTCCACTTAATTATTATTATTATTATTATTATTATTATTATTATTATATTCGTCATGGATTTGCTACAATAAATTATAATTTTTATATTTGAATTAATTATAGATAGAGAAAAACAAGGAGGGAGGAAAAAAAAAAAAAACCTAAGAAAGATTAAGAGCAAGATGCTTAGATTGAAGTGAGAGACAAATGATGCGTTAATGCCAACCTCTAAAAACAAAAATTGTCCACTAATTTAATATTGTTATCAAATATCAACAAATTTTCGTGCTATTTTTATCAAAATGCTTGGTTACCATATAACTCTTTTTTATCTTTAGTTCAAATATAATTTAAATTCAAAATTTTGAATTTTAAAAATAACTCAGATACCCCTAAACTAAAATTCATTAATTCGTTACCGTATAACTACATAAGTGAAAATAAAATGAATTTTAGTAACAAATGATTTTCTCAGATACTTTCGTCAAAGGGCCTCAATGTGGTGTTTATAAGCGTAATTATTTGGACTAACACGAATCATTAGAAGGAGTGACCGTACAATATGATTAGTCCTTTTAAAAAGAAATTATAAATTTAACGTAATTTTTTTTAATAAAATTGTAAAACATTACTCATATATTTTTTAAAAGTTTTACAGTAAAAATAAAATAAATAAAATATTAGATAGAGTAAAATTTTAAAAATAAAAAATAAAAAATATAATAATATCATAATAATTAATTTTTATTTTTAATTTATATTAAAATTATTAATAAAAATTATCAATACAAAATTAACAAAAAAAAATCTCAATAATTCTAATCTTATGAAATGAAATAAATTTAAAATAAATTTTTATAACATATAAAATATTTTATATTATATAAATAACATTTTATATACATAAAAATTATATTAAAATAATAAATATTAATTTATATCTCTTTTATATTGTATAAAATATAGTTGTTATAATATAAAATATTTTATATATAATATACAATTATTTTAAATTTAAAAATAATTTTTTTATTTATTAAAAAATTATTTTGATGTAAATTATAATAAATAATTTTTTAAATTTTTATAAATTTTACATTATTTATTAAAATTAAAATTTTAAATTTTAAAAATATAAATATAAATTTTTAATTATTAAAATATATTTTAAGAATTTTAAAATTTGAATCTTTATATTCAAGTCCCATCAGTAATTATAAAATTATGTGAACAGGGTGTATTGAGAGAAATCTTTCTTTATATAATGAAAAGAGAAAATTACATCCTGTATTTCATAATATAAAATGCTGAACTGGCTGCATCTCTTATTCTTGCGACCAACAACCGCATTTCATGACCAACGCTCGTGGATCAACGCAAACAAAAACTATAAAATGACCTTTTTGCCCCCTCTCATATTCATCAATTAACGCATCAACACTTCAAAATCTCTCTCCTCTAGCATCTTACCCTAGCCGCTCCATCCCGAATCAAATCGTTCTTCTCACAATCTTTTTTCTTTCAGATCCACTGAACCTAACAAAAAGAACAAAAAAAGTAAAAAAAAAAAAAAAAAGCTGTCATTTCTTTCAATTTCAACCTTTTTCTTTTTATCTTTTCCGGAACTACTGCTAAAGAACAAGGACATCGTGGTCAAGATGTAATTTGGAGAAGTACGTTAATGTACTTCAATTTTTCAAATTTGAAGTCATTACTCTCATTGAAAACATTGGCTCTGCTGTTTATCGAGCCTCTGTTTGGCAATCCCAACCTAACCTGGTTTTGGGTGTGAATAGCTTGGGTCAGCGCTTGGCTTGGCTCCGCCTACCCTTATGGGGTGCCTTGGTCAGGGTGGGGCGTTAGGGAAAGTAGGGTCAACCTTAGGCATCGGTTGGCTAGTAACGGTGTGGAATTTGTGGCTGCTGCAGTGATAGATTATGATTGATGGAACTGATTCAATGATTTAATTATGTGAATGGTGTGCAGGGGAAGCTGCATCATGTGGCTATTATCGATTGTCGTGTCTAAGGTCATTTTAGAATGTTCGTGTCAATTATTTTAATAATTATTTCAAACTTTTTCAAATCGAGTGGATAGAATATGGAAACAAAATAAAACCATCAGCTAACAGCTCACCGTTGAAAAAATAAATAAATAAGAAAAATGTAATAGCGCCACTCACATGCCAACGCGGCATCGTCACTGATGACCCTCTCTGGCGCTCTTGCTCCGATAATAGTAACTGCTATTCGCCTTTCTTTATAATATAGTAGAAAATTATATAATTTATACATATACACTAAAAAAAGAGATACAAGAAAGACAAATGGAATATTTTTTTAGCAAGAAAAGATTTATAGATCAGTTGTCGCTTCTCTTTTTATGGAAAGCTTCATCCAATTTTTTTTGTCCACGTGGAATAGATAAAGCAATTTTAGTTACAATTTTATGGTTTTGATTTTTTTTTTATAAGCTAGATAATATAGTATTTAGAAAAATAACATAATAAAAATAAAATTAATTATATTTCTCTTAATCTTATAAATAAGTAAAAATTGAATATAAAAAATTAATTTATTATTTTTATATCAATTATATTATTTTTTATCGATTATATTATATAAAAAATATTATCTCAATTAATATTTTAATTTTTTATTATAATTTTATAATTAAATAATTTGATAATTTATAAATAAAAATTATTTAATAAGATTTTTTTTCTCTGTCTAACTTCAAAATTTAAGTTTTATTTGTTAAAATTAAGAATTTATCTATTTTATCACTAATTCATATAATTAATGTCAATTTTATATTACCATATGTGTTACTACATTAAAAGTATAAAAACATTATAATCTTATCTTATATTAAATATGGTATGTTCATATTACAATGGGATAAGCGGTAATTTTATCTAACAACAATGTTGACGTGTTGGAATAAGATTTTAAAATTAAATTTTTTAATAAATATTTAAATATAAAAATTATATTAATTAATATATTATCATGATATATTTATATATTTTTAATATATATTAAAAAAATTGAAAAAAGTCTTTTAAAAACTAATAAAAGTACGATATTTTTTCTTTGAGCATTTATGACATTTTATTCTTTTTGATCGTTTTTATTGGAGAATGTAATGTAAATTTAATGTAATTATAAATCTTAAAGATTTTCGGCTAATAAAATTCAATAATAGATATATTAATGTAAATTTGATTTTTGTGATAAACTAACTAAAAATCTCTAGTATACATACAGTTGGATTACCGCATAGAAAGAGAATGAACAGTCAGATCCACGGGCACCAGAGGCTGTGTGTCACTAATCGTACTCGTGTCTCATGACTTGTGGCGAGTTTCAATCAGACACGTCCACTCGAGAGTAGCACTAAAATGTAAGACTCTTGCAGTGGTCAGTCACTAGGCCCATCATTTCGTTTCCCGAGGAACAATTGATGGACAGAAAACGAAAGGAAGGAATGATTGCAATGAATTGACATGTGAATTTATAAAATAAAAACTTATTTTTTTAAAAAAAGTATAAATTGTTTAGCCAAGAAACTTTAAATTTAATTTTTTTAATATATAAAATTTACGTACCAATTTAATTTTATCTCTTTTCTAACTTTTTTATTTTTTTTATTTTTTTATTTTGTCCATCAAAGTGCGGCCTTGGTTTCCCTCCCTCTCTAAATAAGTACTCACCTCTCCCTCCGCCTTCTCAATCCGAAAGTCTCTGCGTTTATCATATGCCACCACCACCAACGTCACCGTCACGCCTTATCTCCTGTACGCGTGCACAACGACACAGTTAGATACATAGAAAGCTAATAGACACTCTGATTCTGAACGGTTTAATATGGCAACGTCGGTGAGGATGGATCTGGATGGGAGGCCGATAAAGCCGATGACAATATGCATGATCGGTGCCGGAGGTTTCATAGGGTCCCACCTCTGCGAGAAGGTCCTTGCGGAGACGCCGCACAAGATCCTGGCCCTCGACGTTTATAATGATAAGATTAAGCACCTGCTCGAAGGCGAGTCCTCGGGGCCCTTCGCCGACCGGATCCAATTCCACCGACTCAATATCAAGCACGACTCTCGCCTCGAAGGCCTTATCAAGTTGGCAGATCTGGTACTGAAATTCTCACATTCTCGCATCTCTTTCTCTCTATCTCTCTCTCTTGTTGTTTCTTGGTTTGTTGCTTGTTTTTGGTGTTAATACGGTGGAATTGTGCGGTGCAGACGATAAACCTGGCGGCGATCTGTACGCCGGCGGATTACAACACGCGTCCGTTGGACACGATTTACAGCAACTTCATTGACGCGCTTCCTGTGGTAATGTTTGCATTTCTTTTTTGCTTTCTTTCTTTGTTTGTTCTGTGTTTATTACTGTCGCTTATGGCTGACGCTTGTTACTGTAGTTTAAGATTTGAGTTGAAAATTGAGGAGATTTGGTTGTTGGTAAGACTATGCAAATGTTTTTCTTGCTTTGTTTCGTTCGTCGGTGTTTATCATTTTCACTGTTTCTGTCTGATTTGTTACTGTGCTTCTCAATAGGAGTCGAAAATTGGGAAGATTTGCTTCTTGTTGGTTCTATTGAATTTCCATCATTTGTGATTCGATGTCGACTCTTTTTTGGGTGCCTCGTCTGTTATTGTTAGGTGAAGTACTGCTCGGAGAATAATAAGCGTCTTATTCATTTCTCCACTTGTGAGGTGTATGGGAAAACGATTGGGAGCTTTCTTCCTAAGGACAGCCCTCTTCGTCAGGTGAGCTTTTGGTCTCTTGTTTCAATTTATAGCATTACAGTGCACTTTGGGTTTTATTTCTATGTAAATAGAGATAGCTGGCCAACTCTTAGATAGTACAAATCAGCTCCTGTAGCCGAGGGATTTTTCTTCATGGCTGTATAGTGTGTGTTCACAATAAAATTTCAGTGTCTGGTTGAATCAAAGTTCCATAATTAGATTCTTTTTGATTCAAACAGTTTGATATGAGCAACTATCTTAGTGGCAGAATTTGTAGTTTGAGCATTCAAAGATCTTTGGCTTTTGGGACCTCTTTCCTCATGTGGGGTAATTACTTTATAATTATTTTTACATGTGGGGTTCAAAGATTGCTGGCTGGTGTCACTTTGAGATTTTAATCAAATGGTTAGACCATGAGCCACATTGGATCTTCATAAAACTTCATTTGTTTTGAACTTTGAGTTTAGTGTGATGTTACTGATCTTGGGAAACATGTGGAACTTTTCTCTATCAAATGCCTCTCTTAAACTCTTTTTTATGTAGATTATATTTGGACATGGTAGATCACTGGAGTATCTGTTTAACAGTCCACTTTATAGTATTTAAGTCTTGTAAATAATCTTCTGCACGAGCATTATTGGTTGATTGTTCCCAGAGTTTTATTGTGGAAAATCTTGGATAGTCATTGAGGATAAGTTTGATCATTCTGTGTTTGGTGTTTTTGTGCCCCAGCTTGATGTTTGAATCAAATTGTGATTTTTGAGGTTCTTGATTGTCCACTTAGATGGCAGATTCATGATTTCTTTGTTATTTTGGCATTTGGGATGTCTATTTGCATGCTTCTATGATTACAAATAGTAGGTGTTCAATTTTTTTTTTTGTGATTACATGTTTCAATTTCCAATGTTTAGAGGCATAAAATTCTGAAAAATGTTGTGAACTACAATATTGCTTTGTACAGTGTTATGTAGAAACTGAATAGAAATTTTTAAACAACAGACCCTGGGATAGTGGCATTATTCTTGTTTTCATATCATACAAATCTGAATTAGTTCCTGTCTTGGTGCCCAAGTGGTGGCAGTTGCTATGGTTTTGATCAATAATATTATTCATGTAATTGGTTATACCATGCTAAAATGTGTTGTTGATGGCATAAATAAATTAGGAACTTGGGTTGTGGAGGCCAACTTTGGATACATAAAATACCTGGTACAAATCATGGCATTCTTGTCCTGTGTTGTTGGATCTTCTGCAACTAATTGTTGAATAACTTGACGTTTTGGAGTGCTTTGTAGTGTGCCTGGTTTTATCTTTCATCTTTTTCATTTTTTCTTTTGCTTGCTCTACTTGTCATAGGAAACAAGCCTGACTGATTGTTAATGCCATATTGTAACAGGATCCTGCATTCTATGTTCTTAAAGAAGATGCCTCGCCCTGTATTTTTGGTTCCATTGAGAAGCAAAGGTGGTCATATGCATGTGCAAAGCAATTGATTGAGAGGCTTATTTATGGTAATTTATTTTGTCCAGTGATGTGACTGTTTTTAACATATTTTTCACATTTCTCTACTGACTTTATGCTCAATTTGTTTCAGCTGAGGGTGCAGAGAATGGACTCCAGTTCACCATCGTGAGACCTTTTAACTGGATCGGACCCAGAATGGACTTTATTCCTGGTATTGATGGCCCAAGTGAAGGTGTTCCTAGGGTTTTAGCATGCTTTAGCAATGTTGGTTCAAGTTTTCCATCCCTTGATTTTAATCATCTGAAGTTATTTTCTGTTGCTTTAAATCTCTTACATGATATTTCTTTTCCCATTCTTTCAGGCTCTCCTACGTCGCGAGCCACTGAAGCTTGTGGATGGTGGCCAATCCCAGAGAACTTTTGTTTATATCAAGGATGCCATTGAAGCTGTTAACTTGATGATTGTACTTTCTAATCAGCTGTTGCTATCTGTCTTTATCCTCCCTTCTCCAACATTGTTTATAGCTGAGTTGTGTGATCTCTCGTGTAGGAAAATCCAGACAGGGCCAATGGTCAGATTTTTAATGTTGGCAATCCTCAAAACGAAGTTACAGTTAGGCAGCTTGCTGAGATGATGACAGAGGTAGTTGATTCATACTGATCTGCTGACTGTTTCTTTAGATAATAATGGAAATACTGGGATTAACCTGCTTCAAAACAGGTCTATTCTAAGGTAAGTGGACAACCACCTTTGGATGCGCCAACAATTGATATCAGCTCCAAAGAATTTTATGGTGAGGGGTACGATGATAGCGACAAGCGAATTCCAGACATGACTATAATCAATCGGCAACTTGGTAGCACCTTGTTTACTGCAGCCACACTGTAATCAATTTGAGCTTCTTATAATTATGGTGTATTGATACTTTTTGGCTGCATTTGTATCAGGTTGGAGCCCCAAGACTTCTCTGTGGGACTTGCTTGATTCAACCCTCACATACCAACACAGGACATATTCTGAGGCCATAAAGAAGGTTTTGGGAAAGCCTGCGACCAGCTGAGGAATGTAATGTTTGATTGACTTGAGAACAAATCTTGGCTGGGCTGATAATTAGCAGGTGTTCCAATTTTTTTTCTTTTTTTTTTTTACGAAATCCTAAAAATATTTATTTGTATTATATACACAACAATTTTCTTTCTTGCCCAAGCCGTAGCTCAGGGATGTCTTTCTAGTTATCAATTCCGCATGAATATTAGGCTCTATTCAGTTAAGCATATGATGATGTTGCTGTAATATGTAACCCTAGCTTGGGTCACCATATAATGGGGATGTTTACTTGGAGGTTTGCTCATCTTTACCTTCTTCTTTGTCCAGGGCAGTGTTGTATTGATTTGTTGAACCTCTCATGCTCGTCTCTTAATTTGTGCTTGTTAATTCCAAGCCAGTAAGTTTCATTCTTTCTGGGAAATTTCAACTTTTGGACATAGTTTCTCGCGGGCCAAATCTTTCCATATTTGATAAAAATAGTTTTTGTTACGCGCGTATTAAGAAAATGGGCTAGAGTGATTGTACAAAGTACTTGGGCTTTTTTTGCTTGGTCTCAGAGTTTTGAGTTTTTGGCTGATAACCCAGGTTACTTGATTTGAACGAGTTGAGCAAGCCATCTTCCTCTTCTTCTAATTTATAAATTCGTGTCTTATTTTATTTAATAGTAATGGATACTTTGAGTGGATGGTTGAATATATATATGTGTGTGTGTGTGTGTATTGGGTTTTTATCGTGGTTTACACTGATTTTATTGAGGTTTAATAATTAGGTACTTTCTATGTTTAATAATACTCGTATGTTCGAAGAAACAGGAGACAACCTATTACAAGCTCAAGATCGTCACATTCACTCGTGACATACATATCTGAATTCTTCCCAATTGCCAAAATCGATCAAATCAGACCACGTGAAAGTATCGACTTAAGCCACAAGGCCGACATTTGAACTTGGATGCTAAAATTTAAAAATTTGCGGATTGACTGAAACTCACTCAGTCCTAGGGTGCATGAATTTTTTTTTTTTTTTTGTTGGGGTAGGGGACTGACGGTGGATGCTCGTATAGTATATATAATATTATAACTTAATGTTCTAGTTATATATATATATATATATATATATAATGTACTTGTTTTGTGGGATTGGGTAGGTGAAAATGGAAGAGTAGCATCTTGATATTAGACATTAATGGTGGATTAATTTTAGTTCTTTTGGCGAAGGTATGTAGATATGTCTTAGTTTTCTAAGATTAATAGCATGAATTAATAATTCCATTCTGGTAGATTGGTTTGGAGCGTTCATTTTTTTAAAAAAAAAAAAAAATCCCAAACCCTGGAGATTTGATATGATTTTGAAAACCGCTCAAACCGAATCGTGCACAATTTTTTTTGGCGGAAACTATAATATTTGGTACAAACGGTTTAGTTTGTTTTTGCAATTAGTGGATAAGATGATCGATATTTCAACAAAGAAATTTAATTTGTGAAAGAAAAATCATTACAGAATTTCACAAATTCCTTCCGCGTTTGTCAAAAAGGGCAAACAAAAGTGGAAAAGACATGATACAGTGGTTGAATCATTTTTGCCAACCGGGAATAACACAGGATCATGTGATGCTCAGTTAATTATTGTCGGTGTGGCTCCAAAATTCCGCCAGTGCAACGACACAAGAAAAGGAGGGAAACCGTATGGTTGACTCAGTCAGCTCAAGAAGGCTACTACTAAAGGTTGAAACCATCCAGCTCAGCTGTGCTGGTTGAGTGCCTTTGAAGATCCCAACGGAGCAGTGCCGCCGATGTGCTTGGGTCGTTGAGTGAGTTGGCAGCCTTTGTTTTATTTTAAACTTCTTTGAGAGAAGAGCCAGATTGGGTTGCGGAAGAGCAGTGTTAGTCATATTTTGATTGAAAATCATTTGTAAGGGAATCTTTTATAGAAGTATAAATCAATTATTTTACTTTAAAATTACGAAATACATGGGACAAAACACTATTAAACACTACATCGATTCCTGGTGGACAAGAAAAAAAGAATACAAATAAACTAAGTTATTTGAATCGTTTAAAACAAAAGTTATTTCTGAGTTGGTTACACCGAACAACTGTCAGTGGCTTTTATCTCCGTTCTGTGGGGTCCAAGAGGCAACAAATTGGCCCTTTTAAAGCATTTTCTTAGTTGTCCTTACCCCCAAGATTCCTATGGTAGGTATGCTTCTTCAGGAACTGGTGCAAGAATTGAATAAAATCTGTAGCATTTCTGGGTTGGCAATATTAAAGATATGCACCCACGGATCAATTTAGAGCTAGATTTCAATCTTTTTATGGCTACCAAATGCGTCGTACAACCAATGGAGGAGGATGGTCGTGTGTGCCCACTCTTAAATTGACAGGGTAACGATATTCGAATCGTCGTTGCAAGGACAATTCTTGGGTCGTTAAGAATCCAAATGGGTCTCCCACCACGGGTCGCGAACATGTCTACAGAAGCCATGACAGAGACATCAATGGGCTTCTTTTAACGTCAGAGAAAAAAAAAAAAACAACTCAACCCAGCAAATAAATAAATAAATAAAACAAAAAATGCTCAAGAACGTGAGGTGTGATAATTTATGAAATGTGATTTTAAACTTGGATTGGAATGCATCTGTAAACGAATTTCTGCCATTGTTAAACGTTAATTTCTTAAGCAAGAAAAAGAGGAAAAAGTGCCGAAACGTTAACCTGATTAGAAGAAAGCATAAATCCATATCATCATAAGCTGTTGCGAAAGGGTGGGGCCCAAAATGATGACAATGTTGTAGGAATGCACCTTTTCCCCCCTCTCTCTCTCTCTCTCTCTCTCTCTTTTTTTATTATTATTTTCTTGACGTAAACCTTTTCTTTTTTCTTTTTTTCTTAGTCACGGCAGGTGAACGATGTTCCTTTCTACGTGTCAAGTAAGTCAATTCTTATTCTTATGTCTCATCACTTCTTAATATTTATGTGTGTGTGTATTTTTATATTATATAAAAAATATATAATTTTATTAAAATAAAATTTATGTATATGTGTATATATATATATATAATTTTATTTAAAAAAAAGTAAAAAAAAAAAAATAGATTTTTAACGAAACTCGGTCCGAACAAACCGAATGGAACAACTTTTTTAATTTTAATCTTACCTCATTTTTTTTAGCAAATCGAACAAAGCTTACAGTGAAATCACATATTTGTCAGTCCAAAACCCCAATTTAGCTGAGTTCTTAAAATTATGGCAGGAAATCGAGACCCGAAATTCCAAATTCCCAACTCCGAACTCCAAGGTAAACGCACGCGTTCTCGATGATGGCTGCAGGCCGGGTCCTCAGACAAAAAGCGTGAGACAGAAGAGAGACATGAATGAATCCTTGTAATAATTTACAATTTAGAACCCACTTTAAACCTCCAACCTCCGTCCCTTATCATTTCCATTGTCTCTCTCTCTCTCTCTCTCCTGCCACTCATCAGCCGGCCATCCCTCCAGAGTCCTGTGCTTTGCTCCCTTCCTTCACTCTCTCTCTCTCTTTTTTTTCACTTCTTTTTAAATTCTTCTCAGATCACTTATATTTTTATTCAAAAAGGCCATATTTTCTTTTTCACTTCCTCGAATCTCTCTCTCTCTCTCTCTCCTTCTTTACTATGGTTCATCTTCATTCTTCAGCATTTTGAATTTGCTTACTTTTTATTTTTTTATTTTTTATTTTCTGGGAATTGAATGATCCTTGTTTGGTTTCGGTTGGTGGCTTTGTCGTTGATGTTTTCCCCGGGAGTTAGCAATTTTCGATTCTTTTTCATGGACACCCACAACCCACCCACTTATACTAACATTATTACAAATCTTTCTTTGGATTACCAAATTGGGTGTGTTTTTCTTAGCTGGAAAAGAGGCCCACTGCCGCTGTTGTTTGCCCGCACAGGGCCACATTTGACTCTGTAAATACCACCCGAGTTTTGTGCCTCTCGTCTTTGGCCTTTCTCTTCTCTTTCTATATCTCCCATTATTATTATTATTTTTAAATTGTTAAAAAAAAAAAAACGTGATGATGCAGTTATGTGTGTGATTGTGGGCACGGCACCTATTATATACCCAATTGAATGATTGAGCTTTGAGGAAAAGAAAAGGCTTCTTCTTCCTCTTCTTTTCGTCCGACTAGTTTTGATCATGGCCCTCGCAGGAAAGTTCACTGGGTTTCATAAAGAGGGTCACGACTGGTATGTTACAGTTTTTTCTCAAACCCTTTTTGGCATATTCAATTTTATTTGTTTTCAGGTAGTTTTCTTGTTCGGTATTGTGCTTAGACAAGGCCAATTCGAGCGTATTTCTAATCCTGGTTAATGTGGATGTCATTTGGTTGGTTAAATTGTGCGAGCAATATGTATTAGCAGCCGTGAAAAGTAATAGTTGTTGGCTGTGGCAGTGACAAACTGATGAAAATTTTAGTTCTTAATGGAAATTAAAGGACTTTTCTGTAACAGTATGCTGTTGCCTGGTGGGTTTGGCAGGGTCTGCACTGGTGGGTTACCAAGTGACATAACTGTTGTTGTGGATGGTGTCAACTTCCATCTTCATAAGGTCAGTTGAAACCGGATGTTTCCTCCATGTACAGGTTTTGTGATCTTGAGCAACTGATGTGTCTTTCTTTCTGCTCTAATTATACATGTATCTGAGATGAATTTCAAATCTCTTTGTACATGACTTTTGTCTGTGGTTGTTTCAGTTTTCCTGATTCTTTTTTTTTTTTTTTTCTTTTTTCCTAAATATGCTCGTATTGCTGAGAGAGAGATAATTTCATTGAATACAGGTGTTAAATTCTTTGGCAATGTCCTGTTTACCTGGATACGTTTCGCATTTTGAAACCTCTATCAACCACTAACCTGTAACTTGTAAATTAATTTCCATTTTTCTTCTCAAGCCTGGGCCATCCAGGATATGGCATTGCCATTGCAGTATACATTAGGGTAGTTTTATATTGTTGCCTTTTCAATATCGTACTTCTACACTGTTGCCTCAAATAGAAAGGCAGGTGAAGAATGTGATTGTAAAATGATTTAGGCTCCTGAAAGAAATTGTGATTGATTCAAGAATTCCAGAGCATTATCTTATATTGCTACAAGTTCTGGTTAGCCACTCCATGGATGCCCTTCAGTAAACCAATTTATTTAGTCAACAATATTTCTGGACAGGTCTCCCTTTGCTAAAAGTAGCAAATTCCCTACTCTTGTAGTTACCTAGTGACCAAGATGATCACTTCAATTACTTTGATGGAATGAAGAATTTTGTTGGACCTGGGAGAGGCCAAATGCGCCTTATACTTTGAATGGTTATACAAGCTGTCTATTTCAACCAAGCAAACTGAAATAAGTGAATCTAGTATATTAGCACAATTGAGCTTTGCAATGCATTGATGGATTATTAATTGTGAAATCTATTCTTGCATATGCAGTTTATATTTCAGAGAATTTTCTATGGGCTTGCCAATTCAAATTATAGGTGTGTGCTTGAGGGGTGCCAAGTTTGAAAGTGGCTGGTGATGTGTGCTTGAAATCTGTTCGCTTGAAAACAGAAATCAATTGAGTTTTATTCCCTGTTTTTCTTGTATAAAGATAAAGAAAAAAAAAAATCTTGAGAATATGTTATACTTCCTAGTTCTGATTTATAACTCAATAGAGAATCCCAAGGATCTTTCTTGAGGGTGGCTTCAATTTCCCTTTTATTAGTGAATAAGTCAAAATTCTGTAGCTGTATACTCTGTTTGTTAGTTTTCTGTTCTACAAGTGAATTGACTATCAAGAGTCATGAGCCCTAAGATTTGGCCTAGTATGAGACCTCTGGCTTTATTCCATATTTTTGCTGCATGCCATTATTTATTAGTCCAACTGACCAATTATCAAATGTCTCTCTTGCCATCAAATTGTTCTGTGGGTCTTAATGGAAACCTATGAATGTCCAGTTCCCATTGGTGTCAAAATGTGGAAAGATGGAGCGCATATGCAAAATATCCCATGATCAGGCTTTGATGACAAGGCTTGAAGAATTTCCTGGTGGTCCTGACACATTCTTAATTGCAGCAAAATTTTGCTATGGGATGAGGGTGGAATTGACCCCAAGAAACATAGTGATGGTGTATTGTGCAGCAGACTACCTTGAAATGACGGATGAATATGGAGAAGGCAATTTACTCCCTAAATCAGAGAATTTCTTCCATAGAAACATACTGCGCAACTGGAAAGAGTGTATATTGGCCCTTCAAAGTTGTGATCCTATTATGCAAAGGGCTGAAAAGCTCCATATAACAAGCAAATGTTTAAATGCTCTATCTATGATGGCATGCACAGATCCTAGTTTGTTTGGATGGCCCATGATGATGTATGGTAGTTTACAGAGCCCTGGTGGAAGCATTCTCTGGAATGGCATAACCACTGGGGCAAGAATCCGAAGCACAGAATCTGACTGGTGGTTTGAAGACATTTCATACCTCAGTGTTGTTTTATTTGAAAGACTAATTAATACAATGAAAGCAAGAGGTATAAGACCTGAAAGTCTTGTCGGTGCAATAATTTATTATGCCAGGAAGTACCTACCAGGTCTGGGCCGGTGGCAGAGCAGTCAGAGAGGCAAACCTAGAACAGTTGCCAGTTTTAGTTTGACACCTGCCATAGTTGATCAAAAAGTTTTGATAGAAACTATTGAAAGGATTCTCCCAGAGAAGAAGGGAAAATCCTTCTGCAGATTTTTACTGGGACTGCTTCGTGTTGCACTGATATTGGGTATCAGTCAAACATGCAGGGACGCTTTAGAGAAGAAAATAGGGATGCAACTTGAATTGGCTACCATGGATGGTCTTCTTATTCCTACTTATTCCAATTCTGACACTTTGTATGATACCGAATGTGTTGAACGGATTGTTCATCATTTTATGTCTTCAGAATCAAGGTTAACATTGTTTTCTCCATCATCTATGGACCTTGAGACATCACCCTCTTGTGAACCACTACGGAAAGTTGCAAAACTGATCGATAACTATATAGCAGAGGTTGCTTGTGATGTGAATTTGAAACCCAGGAAGATACGTGCTCTTGCAGAGGCCCTTCCAGAATCCTCGAGGGCACTGCATGATGGTCTATATAGAGCATTGGATATATATATCAAGGTTTGAATTTACTGGATCTTCTCATGAAATAAAAATTTCTTCTTGTTATTAAATAATTTTAATTAATAATGGTACTATGCAGTCACACCCTTGGCTCTCAGACAAAGACAAAGAAGAACTTTGCAACATGATTGACTACCAGAAGCTCTCCATTGATGCCTGTGCACATGCTTCTCAGAATGAATGGCTACCACTTCGAGTCATCCTGCAAGTCTTGTTCTTTGAGCAGATGCACTTGAGAACTGCTCTTGCCAGCTGTCTGCATGTCGTGGACACTGAGAGTGCTCCCACAGTTTCAATGACTGTTCCTGGTGACATGGCCGGCCAGATTGTACAGAGGGATGGATGGGTAGCCATTGTCCGTGAAAATCAGGTTTTGAAGGTAGACATGGAAAATATGAGGTCTAGAGTCAGGGAATTAGAAGAAGAATTTACCAAAATGAAACAAGAGATGAAGCGGGTATCAAAATCACATAGCTCTCTTAGTTCCCCACGCTTAGTTGCCAGGAAAATTGGGTGCAAGTTTCTTCCACGAGCCTCAGATGGTCAACCCCACTCTGTTGACAGCACTGGACACACTCCAAGGCCATCAGTTGAACAAACACATCCTTCTCGACATTCCAAACACCGAAAAAGTCTTTCTTTGTTTGATAGCTGACACAATAAAACTGAACCCTCATAAAATAATTTATTTTTGAAAATGAAACAGGGGACCAGTGTGTGGAAGGCTCGTACAAATTTAAGCACCTTTCTTGTTCAGCCTCAGCAGCTCTGAAACAGAAAAGCAGAGAAGTGTTTGTGGGGGGGGGGGGGGGGGGACAGGTTTGTACAGAATGTTGTTGATTGGGGGGGGGGGGTTGTGATTAAGTCTTTGGGCATTAAGATCAAAAAGCGTCATGCTCCAATCCAAATCTGGAGTTGTAATCATGTGCCGCACCAGATTTTGAATGGAGCTACCAGACATCATGTTATATGACAGGGGAAATTAATTGCAGCTGTTGTATCTAATTGTTGGTTTGTCAGTCATTTTTCCTCCCCTCCTTTTTACATTGTATTGATGTACAGCCCAGCAGAGTCGTTCCATTACATTATGGGATGTCTAAGAACATCCACGGTTGCAATTGTGTGATACTCTCAACTTGAATTAGACAAGCCTTTTACGGCTATGTGGTTTGCATTCTTTGGATGTTTTGAGCATCTATAGATATCCGAGCAAAAGTGTTGTGTAGAACCGAGGGAGTGAGTGTAATAGTTAGGGCTGCATGTGCTATAGGCGTTCGATATATAATCTGCTTTAAGGTTGTCAACTTCAGCTTCTACGATAGCCTTAGCAAGCTTCCTTTACGGAACATACCGTAGGTAAGTAACAGTGGTGGATTCAGAAAGTTTTGGTAGCGAAGGGCAAAGTTTGCAAACATATGCATACGACGACGTGCCAGAGAGACAGAGAGAACAATGACTATCTAAAACATCTGTTAGGATATTCACTTTTTTTAAGTATTTATCTTTTAAAAATTTTTACAATTAAGTCTATATCTTTCAATCATTTCAATTTAGTCTTTGCATTTTTGAATTTTTTTATTTAACCCAGTCTTTCGTAGACAAAATTTTGTCTGAAATTTAAAAAACTATAATTTGACCGGATGGTAATTAATCAAAAAAAAAAAAAAAAAAACAACACCGGTTAACTGGAGTAAGTTGTGAGTCAACCACTTCACTTAAAATTAGTCAACTTCTACTTCAGATCCGGTTGATGGATTTTAGTTGAACAAAAAAAATTGATTTTCATATTATAAAAGCAACATGTTCATCATCGGACAATTCAAATAACAATCATGTAAATTCATATAATCACGCTACGAAATGCATAAAAATATATCGAATGATGGAATCTGGTCAAAATTTTAAAAATCCTTGTTTGACTTGACAGAAATTAATAAAAAAATTAAATTACTGTATCAAAAGTTTGTGCAGGTACTTCGTAATGTCAACAAAAGACAAAAAAAAAAAAAAAAAATCTTCCACTGTTTTTTTCTTCCGGCAATATCTTCTCCTTTTCGTTAAAAACTATAAAGTCTTCCTTCATGCAATCAACTCCTTCAACTTGACAAAATCAATCATTGTTTCTATAAATCGATTCTCGTACCTGCAAGTCACTTCCCCTCCACCACATCATTCAAAGAGATATTACGTCGTTGTGGAAAGAAAGCTGGGATGGCTTGATGAAACGACTCTTCCATAGAAGTTGAGATTTTCAAATTTTGGCAAATTATCAGTATAACAAAAGAGATTTTTATGTGCTTTTAAACCAAGAGACACAAACCAAACTGATGGAAGAGAATTGGAACACATCGGAGGGAACTGAAGCTATAAATCTCTTCAATCGAAACTAAGATTTTGCCTTTTAGGGTTCTTTGATCTTTGTGTTGTTGTTTTGATTTTTGATTTTCATTTTTATTTTTTTTAATTTCAAAAAGGGGACGATGAAGAATGTGGATTTAGGTGTGCATGCATTCCTTAGAGCAAAGAGGTAACTTGGTGTTTTTCTTCTTTAAATTAATTTTTGTTTGGTCAAACCAGGATTTTAACATCTTGACCAGATTTTGTCAATAACAGGAAAAGTTTTAAAAAAGCATTAGATTAAATTGAAATGGCTGAAAGGTATAAGATTCAATTGTAGAAGTCCTAAAATATTAGGAGGAAAAAAGTTAGAAAGAAAGTTTTGTTCTTCTGTACGGTAACTGTGGCTGCTAGCGTCATAGTTAATCTTGTTGTTCAGATATAAAATAAATAAATAAATAAAAATTTTGAGAATTTTTTTTTTAAAATATATATATCTTTTTTTTTTTTTTCCAATTAAACTAGAAATGCACATATTTCTTCGCACTCAACTCGCCGTAAGAGATTCCAATGCAGTCTTTTTGAAGCGGTATAAATTGTCCGCAAACTATCAAAATGCTATTTCTGTAAGGTACAATTGTTGGCTAAGTAACCAAGTATGTTGTTCTTTTCTTTAGGATTAAAAAAAAAAAAAAAAAAGTGGGTTAAGGTTGATGGACCGAGGCTTCAAGCTCTGTCAAAGACGCAGACATCATCTATATTAAGATATTATATATATAAATATATAACAATACGTTATACATTTAAAGTAATCGTATTCCATACTTGAAATGATTTTGTTACACATTTAATGTATTTACAAGAATTTTAAATTTTTAAGAAAAAAATACAAATGAAGTGCCATTGAACACGTCTGAATGTGCATCCACGTATGCCGACCAAAAAAAAAAATTTCAGAACATTGTTGAGATTGGTTTGCTGTTGTTTTGCTATTACCTCTGCCCATTTTCTGGTTGTGAATGAGGTGCAGTGATGGGAAATGCAATTCCAGTGGAATGCACAGCGACCTCAACTTCCCCACACCTTTCGAAAATTTTGTCCTGCTAGTAAAAGAATCCCTTTTTAGGTTTTATACAAATTGATTAGAGTTTTCCACGAAGAAGCCTTTTGCTTTAGTTTGGGTTCATCATGCAATCGATTTTGGAATTACGATTTGTCATTTAGTTGGTAGGCAATGTTATAATACCAAGTCACAATGGAGTTACACCAAGTTTTACTCTTCATGTGTACGAAATAAAATATGGCTAAGATAACTCTAGTACTACTTATAAATACACATTAAGATAGTTACCTTGCGACAAAAATGCTATTTTTGTTGGGTGCACCTGGCCCGACACTTGGTCCCACCGTTACGATTCTCCGACTGCCAGTCATTGGGAAGTGAGTCTCTGCCCGAATGCATTCTGGGGCATATACTTGTGCTATGTGAATGTTTACGTGCAGCGTCTCTGTAGCCAATAAACATGTAGGTAGATCAGTGTTTTAAAAATTGGACTGAAAAATAAATAAGAAAATAAATTTTAATTTAATTTAAAAACTTTTGTTAATTTTAAAAATGAATGATAAATTAATTAATTGTAAATTAAAAAAATTTAACCGTAAATTAATAAATTAATTATAATTTTTTTATTAAATTAAAATAAAAAATTTATAAAAGATTAGTGAAATAACAAATATAAAGTTTAACAAATAAGAAATATAAATAATAATTTTTTTCATTAAATTAAAAATAAAAATCTAATTTTTTTTATATTTTACTTTTTAAAAAGAAAAAATATATTATTTTATAATTTTTTTTCTTCTTTCTTTTTTAAAGTTACGAATAAAAATTTTTTTAAAAGTATTTATATTGTATATTACTTTTTATTATATTATATTAATATTTATTTTTAATTTAAAATATTTTATTTATATTAATATATTTTATTTTTTAATAAAAAAAATAAAATAAAAAATATAAATTAAAATATATTTTATACTAAATTTATTTGATTTAAATTATTTATATTTATAAATATATTATATTTATTAATTTTACTTTATATACATTTGAAAATTTTGAAACCTTGGTATATACATTAAAGATACATATTAAAATTTAATTGCATGTATTAAACATATATAAACATTAAAGGATAACTTAATAATATCCTATTTAGGAGTCCCTTTACGAAGAGTAAAAGAATACTTATAAAAAAGCTACCAAATTATAGGATAAAAAATATCTACAAGGCTTAAAGGGTTTGGGACTAGGTTTCTAGAGAGGGAGCTCTTTGGATTCCAAAGTTTACTTAATGCTTGGAGGGTAAGGCCTTTTATAGATACTTGGGCCTCGGATACTTGGTGCTTAATATCATGTTAGGAGTTTAAAAACAAAGTTGCTTTCAGTGGAAAGCAAATGGTTTTTGTTTTTTGAAAAGTTGATACTATTACTTTTCAGAAAAGCAAATGTTTTCTACCTTAACTTTGAGTAAGAGTAAAGATTATTTCTACTTTCATCTTTTACCTTACCCAAAAGCGTTTCATGTTTGCTTTTGTCTTTGTCTTTTATGCTTGAAGAGATGGATGAGACCATGGGAATCTTGGTCAAGAGCAAAGACAATGACAATTTTCTGGCTTTATCTAAAGCTTGTTGATAATTGTGGAGAATCTTTGGTAATGTGATTAGTGGTTCTTCACATGCTTGAAATTTGATATTTGATATGGATGGGTCAAGAATATGATTTTGAGGCAAATCAATTGATGCATACTTATCCTTATCCAATAGCTTGGAGAGTGTCCTGGAGAATATCTGGCAAAGCTTTTGAATATCTTTGTTGTGACTAGGTTGCAATTAGGAGGACACTTGGATATCCAAGTGGTGAATTGTTGTGGTTCTTTGGAAAACCACTACAAGATACTTTACTTTTGAGTTTTTTTTATTGAGTAGCAGAAACTTATTGCTTGTAGATTTCTAACTGCTGGATGGCAAAAGACTTAAATCACTTATAAAACTTTTATTGTTGAATAATATAAGGTTTGGATTTCATATAACAATAGTTTGTTGTTGAGTAGCAAAAAAATGTCATCTAGGCTTGAGATACTAGATTTGGTTGAGAACTGAAGTCCTTATAAAAGGATTATCTATTTGTGCTAGTTCTCAATCATAATCTAAAGGGGCTTAGAGGTGGATTATTGTAGAGAACTATTGGAGAACACCTTGTTTGTAGGGCTTTTGTTATTCTGTAGAAAGCTAATGCTTGCTGATAAACAGATCAATTCTTAACTTAACTTAGTAATGATTGACTAACTCTTGACCAATTAATTTGGACATGGACCAAAAACCACTGATTTTGTTAAAATAGTAGATTAGTTTCACAAATCAAACAATGTGAATACCAGATGGAGTTTAACAAACTAGGAAAAGATGGAACTAATTGACAGACTAGTTGAAGAGATGAATTACTTGATAGACCCATACAACAAACTCATAATGATGATTATACAGGCTAATGGACTGAATGTTTAGACTAAACTGACTCTTTGAGGTATGGTTGGAAAAGGTGACTATTAGAGATTCTACAAAGGTAAGAAAATTGATGAAGAAATTTAATGGAAAAGACTTAAACTATGTAAGAATTTGACTATAAGACCTTGGATTCTTAAGTTGGAATGGACTAGACTTAGGACTGAGATTATGGAATTGAAAGATCACCAAACTTTGAAATTTTGAAAGCTTTTCTTTTCTTTTTATTCTCCTTTTGTTGGTTATGCTTCTTAGTAGTTGTTGATGTTAAAGATTTCTTTATTTTCCATGGGATACTTTGGATCATCCATTAGATATTTTATTATTTTTGTTTCTAATGCATAAAAGTCAAGGAGGTGCACTTTCTTTATGTTGTAAAGTAATAATGCTTAATCTAGATCAATGTAAATATTCTTACAAAAGAATCGCTGGTAAGTAGTACTTTGTATTTCACAGTATTGAGTATTGTAAGAGGGTTAATTCCAGTTGTTTGCTTGAATGTAAACTCATCAGTGATTAACTTGAGTTACTAATGGTTTCTGCCAATAGCGCCAAGGAATTTCTTTAAGAATGTCATATCACTACCTTCATTGAATGTAAAGGTGATGGAAAACTGATTGAAATTTTGAAAAGGAAATTTGCTCTAAAGGAGAACTAATGATATCTACAATAATATCATTGGTGTTGTTAGAGTAGTTTCCTTACTAGAAGTTCTTGAACTAATTTGAAAGAGTTTCATAAAAAATTCTACCAAATCGATAGAACTGAGAAGTTTAAAGGAGATCTTTTCTATGAATATAGAGTCTTGTAAGTAGTCCATAATTATATAACATTTTGTAATTGAGAGGGCACTGGTAAAGATCAAGAACCATTAATCATGGAATACTGAAGTCAAGTTGGTGTTGGTAGTTTGAAGGAGTTAGACTACATTCTTTGTAATTGAATAACACATCATACTTCCATGTCCATTTCCAATAGTGATGTGATACGTTGGGTTTTGAGATTATGAGTTGTTGAGCTTCTTCAACAATTGCCAAAAGTGTTTAAAAAAAAACCCTATTTTGATTAATTTTATAAGATATTTAGAGAGGTCTTTAAGAAAATAAATGAGTGCCTTTTGTTTTCTAATTGGGAGAAAGTGAGGAAAATAAAGGTAAAAATAAAATTTCTTAAAAGAGGATAATGACAAAACTATTGAGGAGGTTGATACTGACCATCCTAAAGATGAAGGAGATGTTTAAGTACTAATATTCTCTTTGGATTCTAAAAGAGGTTGTGGCTCAACAGTCATGGCTTCCAGTGTTGAAGATGGAGGTAAAGTTTCCTTAAAAGCTGAAATTTCAATATTGAAAGTTTGAAACTAATGAAGCAATGATGAGTGGGTTTTGTTAAAATTTTGATGCTATTGAAATAAAGATAAGTGAGTTTTTTCAAGATCTTGTTTTTAGAAATTAAATTGCTATAAATAAGTGATGATAGTTTCATAATCAGAGCATTTTTTAATATGAATTGGACCAGATTATACTGGTTTAATGAAAAAAAAAACTGATCATATTGATATTAAATAGATGTAAACTCCCTAAGTTTTCTAATATAAGTAAAAATAAAAAACAATGGCAAGACTATAAAGGAATGGTAAAAAGTCTTTCTTATTGGTTATACAATTATAAAGATTATTTAAGATTCATTAGAGTTCTAGTCATATCAATTGTTTCTAATTTGGTCTAGTGATCTTGAACTTGGAAGGCTCAAAATGATATTTGGATAGACTATTACCCTCATATCTTTGGTAGGTCCGTGCATTCTAGTATTTATTAAAACTTGCCATTTAAATCAAATAAAAATAATAAGAACAAAGATATGTTGCTAAAGAATATAGTTGAAGAAGTATAATCCTAATTCTAAAACTACATATATCAAACTTTCTACAAATTTTGTGAGATGTTGTGGGAATTTTAGGGATATGAAAAGTTGATTTTGCATCTGGATTTATACTAGGAGGAATGCTAGAGTTGTTAGGACAAATAAGTTTGCTTGGAATGGTTACACTACTTACTAAATTAGTGATGGTAAGGTTAGGAAATGAAGTTGTCTAGTTGGTTTTTGATAAACGATTGGAATTAAAATCAAAAGGGTTAATGAACAAGTCTTGGACTTGTTTATAGACTAGTTTTATCAGTGGGATTTGGACTTTGTGTATAATTTTACAATGATTGGCTAAGTGTCCAATTTATTTACATGTGAAGTAGGTTACTTTGGGAGTTTACAAAATTTGGGTTTTAGGCTCAGAGAGTTATTTGGATTATTTTTGGATTTTTTGAATGGGATGTCTGTAGACATATTTTAGAGGTTTTAAGGATAAATTTATTATGGGTATCACAGATAATTTTCCTATGGATGAATTTATTATGAGTATTTTACTTGTTTGCTCTTGAAAAGAATGCTTATAATGCAAATTATTTGTTTAACAATCACAACATTTAATATGCTTTATGAACAACTCTGCATCTGTATAACTAAGATGCCAATTTTTGGACATGCATTCTTAACAAGTGAGAATGTTAGCTTCCTTTAAAAAAAAATTATTTTTTGATGTTATTAAACAAATCATTTACCCTTTTGTTTCCCATGCAAAGAAAAAAAAAAGAAAATTATTCCTAAAGTTTATTCTATAGATGCTTTCCTATGATGTTATGCTGTTTTAAAATGTGAATATGCATTTAGATTAGCCTAAGGTTCCTAATATTTTCCAGAATAGGAGGTCTAAATTGTAATAAGTGAACTTGATTTAAGAATTGACTCTCTAAAACTTTGACTCTTTTATTATATAAGTGATTTAACTTAATGATAAATTTTGGGGTATTGTCTAATGTAATTAGTCTAAGAAAAATGAGATACAAATTAATGATGTTGAAGTGACTAATGTTGAAATCTATTATACAAGGTATTCTCCCTTATTATACCTTAATGATCTATGACTTGACTGTATATTTCTCTATAGATCTCTTCCCAAGATATGTTGTTCTTAGTAATGGACTTAGAGGGATACACATGCTTAAGGATAAAGGTATAAAGATAATAGACATGGTGACTTGATATAGGGATATGCCTAACCTAACTAAGTTGTTACAAGGATTTCCCTTACCGATGTTTTGGTGCTAAACTAATAGTCTCACTGTCTCATCTTTAAGACTTATTGCTTGAACCACACCCATTCAGTTTTCTACCCATACGACGTGCTTAAGCTTGGTTTCTCCTCTTGATAACTAAATAAAATAAAATTAACTATTGTAACAAGAAAACCAAGAATATTATACTTATCCCCTTATTACACAAGGAACACACTAGCTCTGATAACAAAATGTGCTTGCGTTTAGTTGTTAAGGTTAACTAAGTCATATTTTTAGTCTATAAAATTCTAACAGTGACATCATATTTTTCAATGAAGCTTCTACGATTGGTGTTGTTCAAGCATGATCATTAACTTAGTGTGCATCCCTCCAGTAGTTGCTAGGTTGACAAACTCCATTTAATTAAGCTTTTAGGTTAGATGTGAGCCTTCATAATATTTATGAATTGCATCAAATTATTTCTCTTAATGTCGTAAGTATAAGTTTAAAATGATTTCTAATCAAGCAATTGATGCTATCGAAGATGCCTGAAAAGGACAAGAAATTGGTGATCAAGCTGCTCATATAGGAGGCCTAATGCCATTTGGGGTCATGATGGCAGTAATAGTGACGATTGAGCAAATTTGCACCAAAGTTGGAAGACTTTAATTAGGAACATGACAAATAAATGACTTGTAGTGTGTAAGTCTCGCTCTATCTTCTTGGAAGTTGGATCTTTCACCTATGGAATATCCTTGCATAAATCACTAAATACTGTAATGTGCATGTTAGGCCCTCAAAATTAAACATTAAATCTACTTATATATATATATACATACACACACATTTAATTTCCAAATCTCATATGCTTAATTTGATGCATTTTTTTATGCAAGCCAAAAAGAAAAGTAGCAGTTATATCCTATTGAACTAGATATAAAGTAAGAATGATTTGAAGGCACACATGCACACACCTTTACCTTGCCTTCAACTTTATAAACTAAAGGGAGAAAATTGGTAGGCTATGTTTTGTTATTATGGAAATAAAAGATCCTATTGGGTAGTTTATAATTTATTTAATGGGTAGATAAAATTTCACATATCTTCACCTACAATAAAATAACATAAATATGCACACTAAGATAACAAAAATGAAATTTGATAGGATTGTTTCAAAATTATACCTGATATGTTTATAATTATATATTATAATTAAGAGTACTATTATATAGATTTAATTTAAAAGAATACAAATGAAAATAAAATTTTTTTAATAATTTCGATTGATTATTTTTTAAAAAATAAAAATAAAAAAAATAATTAGTTAATTAGTTTTAATAAAAAAAATATATTTTTAATATTTAATTATATTTAGAATAATATATATTTATAACTTTAATTATTTATATTAATATTATAAAATTAAACTAATTATTCATAAAGTGTATGTAAATTTAATTTGAAAAAAAAAAAACTTGAGACTTTTTAAATTTCTTTCACTAAATTAGGCCTAATAGAATAGAGTGGGTTTAGTTCGTTCAACTTGTTAATAAAATACCCTGATATTAAATTCAATTTTTTGCTCGTTTATCAAACAAGTCAATATTGAATATGCCAAAAATTGACTCGTTTGCGTTTCAGACCCGCAGCCGTCCAAAAGACAAGCGATATTGGCAGTTAAGCTTGTTGGGAATTGCGAGTCACCAGCCCTAATGAGGTATTTTGCTAATTAGATTTATTTTAAGAGTAGAAAGGAAAGACGTCGAAAGCAAATAAATAAAATTGGAGGGGTCAAATTGCAACTAAAAAAATAAAAGTCTTCTCGCGCACTGGCCCGACGGCTATTCCAAATTTCTTCTCAGTCTACCGTCCCCTATCTCTCTATCTCTCTCTAGGATCTGTGAATTCCTCTCTTTCTCTCACTAGATCACTGTATTGTCTTTTTTCTCTCCCGTCTCCGAAAAAATATATATATTGTTTTCTTCCCTCATTGGAGGAGACTGGACACACAGATCCCCGTCGGCGATCGCCGTGCGCTGCGGGATTGGATCTCATTTACGGAGGTCTCCGTGGAGGAGCTGAGAAGAACTAGGAAGTCTCCTCTGCCTTCTCTGCTGCTGGATCTGAGATTGGAACAGAAATGGCTCTTTCGGGCATGAGGGGCCTCTCCGTTTTCATAAGCGACATCAGAAATTGCCAGAACAAAGAGCAAGAGCGCCTCCGAGTCGATAAAGAGCTCGGCAACGTCCGTACTCGCTTCAAGAACGAGAAGGTTAGGCTTTTTCTCTCTCTCTCTCTATTCTTTCTAATTTTTGGTAGTTTTTCTTGTAGAGAATTGTGAAATGGCATCGATTTCTTGGATTTTGGCTTGGATCATACTTGTTGTGAACGGAATTTTCTTTGAAATGTGTAATTTTAGGTTCTTTTACATGGAATGTATTCAGGGAAGAGAATTTCTATTGTTAGCAAAAAGCAACACGTTAGTAAGTTAACTTCAGGTCAATTGAGCTCATGTGACTGAACAGCGTGCAAATTTTGCTTCTTTATTTACGCTTTTGAAATCTAGATCGGATTTCAATTTTTCTTAGTAGTAATAGTTCTTTTTGTTTTTTTTTTTTCTTTGGTGGATTGTGAAATGAATTTTGTTGTTTTGATTTTGTTCTGGACCATTGTTTTTCGTCAATGCCTTGGAAATATTATTTTTGAATTTCTTACAAATAATATATTCAGTGAAGAGAATTTTCTGCTTCTGAATAAACTAATTTTTGAGATAGATTAAAGAAAAGGGTTAAGTTATGCTGTCAAATAGGTGTGGGGTTGATGAGCTATATATGCAATGAGTTTTATTTGCTTTTGTTGTGCACAATATATGTAAAAGGAGTTTGGGTGAATTGTGCTTATCCAGCACAATGGCGTGCAAATACAATCTATTTTATGTTTTCGAAATTTATTTTGAGTTTTCAATTTTCTTTTCTACTAGAGCCATTAGTTCTTACATGGTATTCATGTATCATCAGTAATCAATTCAGAGTTTTAAGCTGTATCCCAGTTTCTTTCAACTTTTTTGATGTGGACCCATCTTGGGATGGCCCCTGGGATTGGGGCTCTTTAAGCTTTAGAACTAAAAGCGGGGACATTGGATATTTATAAGAATTGTTTGTTTATTTATTTGTTTATTTTTGTGAAGGACTTAGCCTTGTGCCAACATGCCTGGGAAGTTTTAGCAAGAATTTTGGTTTTATTGTAGATCATCACAACTGGAACCTGTAATTTAGGGTTTGTGCATGTTGAGATATCAGTTTGACACTGGATTTGTGCCTTTTTATGTTGCATATTAAGTTTGTTCTCTGAATCTTCTTAGCACCTGCCATCCAGTATCCTCAAAAGTGACAGTGGTTTCTGCTGATTGATGGCCATTATTTGCATGGAAAGTGATGAGAAAATCACAATGTTGAAAGTTCTAGTCGTTGAAACAACCTCTTTGAAAAAACAAAGTTAAGGTTGCATATATCTGACCCTTACTTAGACCCTACAAATGTGGGATCTTTGTGCGCTTGGATGCTCTTTTTATAAAGTGAAGAGAAAATCACAATATGGAGAGAACATGGAAAGGCTGTAGTTTATTGAGTTAGGACTGGGTTTATTTACGAGAACTTAATGACATTTTGTTCTCTTCTTTATTCTTTTATCATTGGTAATGGAGTAATTTCTCTTCTTAATTCTTGAAAGGGTTGAATGAAGCAGTTAATCCAGTATAGGCATCAAGGTTACAAATTCCATCACCACTAAAGGAGTTTTAAGATAGAATGCCCTCAATCATAATGTTGAGCTAGGCCTATTAATTTGATGGGCTAAAAGTGTCATATTGTTACAGACCTAGGTATTGTGTTGAGACTAGATGAGCATTGTTGAAACTACTGGTTGTGACGGACCATCAAAAACAGTCAGAGTTCATTGTTCTCATGCAATTTTGTATGCACACTTCCATGTTCATGTCCATGCCCAATGATATCTCTTGTGTATTTCTTATTCATTCATTTTTTTTTTTTCCTCTTTTTCATTTTATGCCACGTGTCAAGTTGTTAAACTGGGAAAATTATTATAGGTTTTCTCTTCGAGTAGTTTGAAAGTTTGTAAGTTTGTTCTGGTGATTTTCATCTAGAAAATTAATTTTTCTTACTTTTTTAAGGAAGCTCTCTGATTTGCCATTAATATCATTTCATTTTATATCCTGTATAACTTCTCTCTTAGGGGCATGTTTGCATGGATTTATGATTTTTCATCAGCAATAGTATGTAAAAGAAAGCTTACTATTAATTAGTCACCTTATCAGATAAATATATCATCTTGGGAATCTTTGGACTGAATTGGCTCAGCTGGCTTTGGAGTGAGACGCTCTACATTTAGATGTGCTCAAAAGAAGCATTAAATACTACAGTGAAAATTCAATCATAATGATGCCCTTATTGTTGGTTTGCAAGATTTGAAGACCTCTTCACCTAATGGACCCCTTTGTTTCTAGTATCATCCTAAAATTATTTCTGTGTTTGTTCTTCATGATGGACACTTTTTTTTATCCCTTGTGATTCTCTGTTTGGTGGTGAGACCTAAAAGCTAAGTTCAACAGGCTTCTTATAGGTGCACAGCAATCGACCATCCTTTTTGTGATGCATTTGCCTTTTTCCTAACAAGCCAGTTAGATTTATTATTTCAGGCATCCTGTCAATATCCCATTTTGTCTACGTTGGCCAGTGTTGACATCACCAGGCAACTGAAATGGACTTTTGCTTATTTTTCTGTGGTTTTCTGTGAGGATTGGTATTTGTGCGGTCTAGGTTTTACTTTCAATGGTGCAATGCAACAGTGCTAGAAAATTAGTCTCCAACAATTAGCCATCCACATCTGTATTTTCTATTTCCTCTGGGTCTTTTGGATCTGTTGATGTTTTCATATTCAGTCCTTTTCTATACTTGTTCTTGTATGCATTTTTAACTTCTTATCATACAAAGGGGCAATCTTATGATGATTTCTTCTTTTTTTTTTTTTAAAATATTATTATGATAATATTTGAGAGATTAAGTTTTTTATTAATGGATTTTGTGTTTCAACAGGGTCTAAATCCTTATGAAAAGAAGAAATATGTCTGGAAAATGCTTTATATTTATATGCTGGGTTATGATGTGGATTTTGGTCATATGGAAGCTGTTTCTTTAATATCTGCTCCAAAGTACCCAGAAAAGCAGGTACTTTACTTCCCTGCATTTCATTATCTTTAATGAGTTGTGCTTGTGTGGCTGCCTAGCAAATGGCTTATACCACTTGAATCAATGAATAAATCTTAATAGCACCTTTTTTGCTGCAATGGCACAATGTACTCCAATTTTATGATAGGTTTCAAGCTTTATTAAGCTACAGATGGACATCCATATGTGTATAGTTGCTAAATGTTGACTTTATGGCACCAACTAAGACTAGCATATGGCATAAGGGAGGCCTTGAAGATCTTTTTAGAAAATATATTTGGGTATTGTGTGAAATATTTATGTCACATGGTCCTCAGGAGTTATACTTCTCATGCCAACAGTAGTCTCTCCTTGGATGTGCTAGTTTGGTTTCCTTGTCCTTGATGTTCTGGATTTAACAACTACATCAATATAATTGACTTTATCTTGCTGAAAATGGCTGCAGGTTGGCTACATAGTGACATCATGTTTGCTCAATGAGAACCACGATTTCTTAAGATTAGCGATAAATACAGTTCGCAATGACATCATTGGTCGAAATGAAACCTTCCAGTGCCTTGCATTGACCATGGTATGACTAGAAATTTTTTCTAGCTGGGAGTTGTTAATTATTATTCTTGTACAATGATATTCTTTTTCTTTTTTCTTTTTTTTTTTTGAAAACTTTACTTGAATTGTTAGTTAGGTTTAATCAGTGGTCTACTTCACATATAGAAATGGTTGAAGTGTTTAGATCTTTTTCTTTGTTTTTTGTTTCTTTCATCATGTGCTATAACCAAATGAAGACTGATGGTGATTTTATTTGAGATTTTGTTTGTATTAGTAGTGCCTTCCAATCCTTGTCCTCCCTTGATTGTTTTGCTTTTATTTTGTCTTTTTTAATTTCATGGTTCATAATTCAACTAATTGCGAGTCTAGCTTTATGTACTGAGTTATCTGTTTTTTGTTTTAGGTTGGAAATATTGGTGGGAGAGAATTTGCTGAATCGCTAGCACCCGATGTTCAAAAGTTACTTGTAAGGATGCCACAGCTTTTCAATCTCTACTGGTGTATAGCTGAAATTAATTATGTGATGTCCCCCTATATTATTTGTTTGGTTTCAGATATCTAGTAGCTGTAGACCTCTGGTGAGAAAGAAAGCTGCATTATGTCTGCTGCGCTTGTACAGAAAAAATCCTGATGTTGTTAATGTAGATGGCTGGTATGTGTTATGCTGCTTTACAGGCCGTTAATCAATATTCCTTTTTAACCTAGCTAAATATGGACTATCCTAATTGCTGCCACATATTTCAGGGCGGATCGGATGGCACAACTGTTGGATGAGCGTGATCTTGGTGTTTTGACATCTTCTATGAGCCTTCTTGTTGCTCTAGTGTCAAACAACCATGAAGCATATTGGACTTGTCTTCCAAAGTGTGTAAAGATACTAGAGCGACTTGCTAGGAACCAGGATATTCCACAAGAATATACATATTATGGCATCCCATCACCTTGGCTTCAGGTCTGTATTCTTTATAATTATCTGCATTTCTTATAGATGTATTGATAGAGAAGTTTTCTTCTTAAGTTTAAGTTAAATGGAACATGTTTATCAAAATGATGATTCTTTTATACTTCATCCAATATTTTCTTTAAGTTATTAAGTAAATTTTAAATAATGCAATCATCTATTTAGATTTGAATAATTCAATCATTTCAATGCACAGGTTAAGACAATGAGGGCTCTTCAATATTTTCCAATCATTGAAGATCCTAACACTAGAAGATCATTATTTGAGGTGTGACCTTGCTCAATAAACTTACCCTGATATTTCATCATGAACCCTGACTCTGTGAAATCTTTCATGTTTCTAGGCTGATGTTTCATTAGGAACTGACTCTATTAAATCTATCTTCATGTTTCCAGGTCTTACAGCGGATATTGATGGGAACAGATGTTGTAAAAAATGTAAATAAAAACAATGCATCGCATGCCGTACTCTTTGAGGCCCTATCTCTTGTAAGTTCCTTGCTGATGTACACTTTTCCATATGTGAATACATTACTTGCAGGACGATTTGCTTATCATTCTATCTGCTGCACATTTTCTTTACTTTCTTTCCACTTCTTTGAGTGGCCTTTTCCATCGCTTTCCTTGACAACTGGATGTGGCATGGAACTTTCTTTCATTTAAAAATTTGGAGAGGCTTGTTTTTGTGCTTTGTGTATTCTGATTACCTCATTGTAGGTCATGCATCTTGATGCTGAAAGGGAGATGATGTCTCAGTGTGTTGCCCTTCTTGGGAAATTTATTGCTGTGCGTGAACCAAATATTCGGTATCTTGGCTTGGTATGTTCGGAAACTCTTTAATCAGTATTATGGTTTCTTCCCAACCTATTTTGTTGAAGCAACTAAGCAAGCTTTACAAAGTGGAACCTTTTATGTCTTTAGTTTGATGAGTAGATTTAATTGCATCGGATAGCCTTATGATGAGACATTACTTTTTACTGTTGCTCTTCAACAGGAGAATATGACTCGGATGTTGATGGTTACAGATGTCCCGGATATCATCAAAAGACATCAGGCCCAGATAATCACCTCATTGAAAGATCCTGATATCAGGTTAAGTGGGTTGCAGTTTCTGTATTTGACACCTTCTGGATGCTGTTACTGATGCATATGCACATTGTAATTTGGCACACTGATACTCTTTGGAATTTGGTATGCCCCCTCTTGTAAGGCTGTTTATTCTGTTTCATGTGAAAGTTTATTGAGGGAGCTCATTTTAGATCTGAATCATGGGTCAGACATGCACCTTTGTTCATGTATATTACCTTTATAACAATAAAACTACTGATTTCATGACTCAAATTCTGTCTAATATTTTATTGTTTGGGTCAACTATATTGCTTAGCTAATGCTGACTTTGTTTCCTTTTATCCAGTATTCGACGGCGTGCTCTGGATTTGCTTTATGGCATGTGTGACATTTCAAATGCAAAGGACATAGTGGAAGAACTGTTGCAGGTACAAGTACATTGTGGTGACATTTCCTAGGTGACTTAGTTGAAGAACTGGTAATTGTCTAATAATGCTATCATAGTGCAGTGAGACATGTGAGTTTGCCACTGATATTTTTCTGATGTTTAGTATCTCAGCACAGCAGATTTTGCAATGCGGGAGGAATTGGCTCTTAAAGCTGCTATTCTTGCTGAGAAGTTTGCCCCTGATTTGTCTTGGTGAGTATGTTTTCCCAGTGTAAAGATAAAGGAATTTTAGGACAAAAGCAAATGTGGAAGCAAGGTTTAGATGACTTGTAAATGAGCTTAGCAAATACAATGTACTTGAATTGAATTCTAAATTAACAAAAGCTAATTGATTCTTAGCACCAAAATAAGCTATGTCCAATGTGGTTTCACGCTCTTAAGACACTTCTATTGGAAATAGTGAAAGAGAACAGTGGAAGCATCTGACTTGGGTCAATTGTGGGTAGTTTAGCCCTGTCAGTAAATGAGGACCCAGAGGGTGTGACACATTTTACTTTGAGCTCTTGTCTTAGGCTCTGTTGGAGTTGCATTCTCAGGAAGATGGAACAGGATACATAATTGCTTATTAACAGTGGGAAAATGCCATTAATGATGTGAAATGTTACAATTGCTACTGCATAATGCCAATCTTTGATGCTTCAATTCACAATTTCCTGTTCTTCTTGGATGGGAGATGAATAATCTTTGCTTTGGGGGCCACTTCTGCACCTTTCTAATCACTTAGTTGTTCCAAATAAACTACCAGTTTAGCATAATGAGATTTCATGGCTGTATACCATAACAAATATTAGAAGGATCTTTATTGTAGCTAAACATCCTAAACCACATACAATTTAGTAATCTTTTACCCTACAGATCTTTAAGGCATTTCTTGGATTTTGCTTGGTTTCCCTACCAAAATATTAAGTCATTCTTTCACTGTTTAAAATGACAGCTTGCACATTATTTATCATACTCATGTGTTTATTCTGTTTAAAATAGGTATGTGGATGTGATCCTTCAGTTGATTGACAAGGCTGGAGATTTTGTGAGTGATGATATATGGTTTCGTGTTGTGCAGTTTGTTACAAACAATGACGACCTCCAGGTAATTTAAAGGTTCATTGCATAGACATTACTCCATCCTGTTTCTTGTCAAGGTGTTAGGTTAATTCTCAACTTGGACTTAAAAAAACATTTGATCAGCCTTATGCAGCAGCCAAAGCAAGAGTGTATCTTGACAAGCCTGCTGTTCATGAGACAATGGTTAAGGTGTGTACTGTTGCCATTGACATTTTCACTGTCAAAGTTGACATATGATAAATACATTAGACCAAAAAACACAAAAAGGGCTTGTACAAATATCCTCTTCGTTTTGGCACTAATACATGTGTGCAACAGGTCAGTGCTTATCTTCTTGGAGAGTACAGCCACCTTTTGGCCAGAAGACCTGGATGTAGTCCAAAGGAAATATTTAGCATTTTACATGAAAAGCTTCCCACTGTACAGTAAGAGCAGCCAACCTTTGTTCTTCTTGCTTGACATGTGCTTGTATGTTATTCATTTGATCCATATCTGAGGCTTTGAGTGCTTATGCAGAACTTCAACCATTTCAATCCTTCTTTCAGCATATGCTAAGATCTTAATGCACACTCAACCCCCAGACCCAGTACTGCAAAACCAAATTGGGGTAATATTTAACAAGTAAGATGTACATTTCTGCGTCGTTTCAAATGTATGGGTTGTTGTTTTCTGATTTGTCAATATTGACATAGGTTTGCATTTGTGTAGGTATGGGAGCTGCATCGATGTTGAGATACAACAACGAGCTGTTGAGTATTTTGCATTAAGTAGGAAGGGTGCAGCTCTAATGGACATATTGGCTGAAATGCCGAAATTTCCTGAGCGTCAGGTATGTCATGTATTTTCATTTCTCATATCATTTCAAGGAAACTTCCTGCTACATGGTTATGATCTTTGAATTCTGGATGTTTTCAAAGTATTTAGTGATAAACTGTTCATTCTAACTGTGGTATTCAATATCTGCAATTCAGTCTGCCTTAATCAAGAAAGCTGAAGATACTGAGGTTGATACTGCTGATCAAAGTGCTATCAAGTCACGGTCACAGCAGCAAATGTCAAATGCTTTGGTCGTGACTGACCAACGCCCTGCCAATGGGTCTCCACCATCTGTTGGCCAGCTTAGTCTAGTAAAGGTGCCCAGCATGGATGGGAGTTCGGTTAGTATTTTCCTCTTCAGATATATATTAAGGTTATACACTGTCTACATGCTTAGAAATTGCCAAATAACAGTTGCTCATTTTTGCTTTGTTTCACTGTGCATATTTGATAGGAGCATAGTTTAGCAGACCAGGGACCAACCCAAGCAAATGGGATTTTGACCAAATTAGATCCCCAACCTCCTTCAGCAGATCCACTTGGTGATCTTTTGGGTCCACTGGCTATTGAAGGCCCTCCTGCCATTGATACCCAATCTGAGCAACCTGCAGTCTCTGGACTGGAAGGCAGTCCTAGTGCAGTAGATGGTGCAGCTATTGTACCTATTGTCAAACAAGCAAATTCTGTTCAGGTACTTGAATGTTTGGTATTGATGTGTATTTCATCACAAGTTCTTTCCCTTCTGTGGCTCTAAGTTGAGTCAGGAGACTTTTGGACACATCAGTAAATTGCTTTGATCATTCCTGACACAATCGTAGCCATTTTCTACATGAGCCATTGAACTAGTAATCTTCAATTGATTGTAGATTTACTCATTTTGTATTTGGTAGGAAGAAATATGGTCCATCTTTTTTTCTTTTTCTTCTCCCCCCGACTCTTAATGTGTTCAAGAATTCAAAAAACATATGTGACATTGTTCATTGTATTTTTTTAATTTTCAGCCAATTGGGAATACAAATGAGAGATTTTATGCTTTATGCCTAAAGGACAGTGGTGTTTTGTATGAGGATCCATTCATTCAGGTATTAAATTTGTTTTTTTGTCCATATCCCATATATTATGTCAAGTTATAGGATCATTTTTCCACTTTTACTTTCCAGACACTTCACTGTATTGAGTTGCTATAAAATTTCTGAACAGTCCACAAGAACTATCTAATTTTCTTGTGAAATTTCTCAGATTGGTATAAAAGCAGAATGGCGGGTGCAACATGGACGCCTTGTTCTTTTCTTGGGAAATAAGAACACTTCTCCACTGATTTCTGTTCAGGCCGTAATATTGCCTCCTGCTCATCTCAAGATGGAGCTCTCATTAGTACCAGAAACTATTCCACCAAGGGCACAGGTGATAGTGCTTCTCTTTACATCTTTAAAGTTGATAACTTGACATTTTATCTCCGTTTCTCTTTATTCACAAATCCTTTTTGCCATTTCATGTTTGCACTTGTAGGTGCAATGCCCTCTTGAGGTAATGAATCTTCGACCTAGCAGGGATGTTGCTGTTCTTGATTTCTCCTACAAATTTGGAACCAACATGGTACTTAACAAATTGGTTGTGTTTGGTTGTGCTAACCTTTAAAAAGCTTTTGATTTTTACCATACATTGGTTATGCAATTTTGATGATCTCATAGGTCAATGTCAAGCTTCGGCTTCCAGCTGTCTTGAACAAATTTCTTCAGCCTATATCAGTGTCCGCCGAGGAGTTTTTCCCTCAATGGAGATCACTTTCGGGACCACCCTTGAAGCTTCAAGAAGTGGTATGCACACTCTGCCATGTGTGGCAAAAGTTCTTTCAAATAGAAGATTCACATTTCTTTGCTCTGGCTTAAAGCTTGTGAAACCGGTTCAGTTCATAGAACTATGTGCTGAAGTTTCTTGCAATTGATGATCCATAACTATAAGTTTTGGTTCCCCTGACAAACAAAGAATCTTATAGCTAAACCATTAGCTTGGGATTACAATTTAGTTCAGTTGAAAGATTTTCCAGCCAAAAAAAATAATGTTGAAGGATTTGAATTCTCCATTACCATACAAGTGCAATTGCAGGAAATGAGATGTTAAATGAGTGTGACAACCTTTAAAGTTGCTGCTTATATTGCATATTCCTTAACAAGGTGCCGTGTTTTTCATCATTCTCTGCACTGACTTATATATAATGTGCCCATATTTCTTAATTAATTGCACAGGTTAGAGGCGTAAGGCCACTTCAGCTCATTGAGATGGGGAACTTATTCAATAGTTTCCGACTAATGGTTTGTCTGGGGCTTGTAAGTTAATCTTTCTTCTTCACATTTGTCCTTTCCTTTTATCATATGGAAGATTATGTTATTCACTATCTCTTTTTGGGATTTTAGGATCCAAATCCTAATAACCTAGTTGCTTGTTCAACTTTTTGTTCAGAGAATACGCAGGCCATGCTTTGCTTGGTAAGAGATTGCTCTTCCTCATTTTGGTTTAATTATGCTAAAGCAAAGGTTTTGAAGCTTGAATGTTGATTTCCAATGTTGGGATCAAGGAAGGAGGTGAAGAGATACCCCAAAATTACTTTTTTCCTGTTAAAGCTTTCTCGGCTTATTTAATCTTCCGAGTTTTGGATTCAATTTTGATGCATGCCCATATACTCATTAAATAAATTCGAAAAATGGCATTTCTAAATTTAACAATTCTTTCATTAGTGATGTGGTTAATTTTCTAATGATCTGAGTTGGCCGTCCTCCCAGTTGTTCTTTGTCCTCCCGGTTGTTCTTTCTCCTGACATGGATATGAATTCGAAGCTGATTCTTTGGGGTTTATAATATATAATTATGTATTCCTTTTTATGTACTATTTGTGATACAATAGAATTTGAGGTGCCCTTTGTGATACAATATTTCAGATTAGGATTGAGACAGATCCAGCAGATAGAACACAGTTGCGGATGACAGTTGCCTCAGGGGACCCTACACTTACATTTGAGTATGTGTTCTGATATCTGATTGATCTGACTTGCCGGTCACTCACTAGTTCTCATGTATTTGAGCTTTTAACGTGCACAGGCTGAAGGAATTCATCAAGGAACAACTGGTCAGTGTTCCTATGGCACCACGTGCACCTGTTCAGGCACCGCCAGCACCTCAACCAACAAGTCCCTCAACAGCATTAACAGATCCTGGGGCTATTCTGGCGGGGCTGCTGTGACGACATGGAGGAGACAGATGTGAAAATTTGTTCAATACACACTAATAAACATGATTTATACCACTGGCCCACCATTCTATTGCCAATGTACAGTGGTGGATCAGGAAATTCATGATGCAAGGGCTGGCGGAATTTAGGGTGAGCGAATTTGTGATCAACTTACCGGGGAATTTCTAGCAGGGTTCGTTCAGGATTTTGATAATCTTTCGCACAATTGTGACGTACCCAGGGTTAATGGGTTTTTGCTTGTCTTCTTCCTTTCAAATGTCATTTGGGTGAGGGTTTCTTATCTTTTTCCTTCTTCCCTTTCCATATTTTTTCTGATTTCTCTCTCATAGTTGTACAAAATCGGACGAAATTTGGCATCTGTGTAAGATGTTACATGAGGCAGTAGGACAAGCATGTAATGGTTTGTATTTGAATGTGAAAAGATTATTTTGTCTTCCAGCGAAATTAAAGAGTTTTGAGTTGCATTTTGACCAGAAGTGGAACGTTTCAGTTTCAGGATTGAAGGTGATTGTGAACAAAGCCCAATAGCCCACCCACACCCCCCCCCAATAAAAAAAAAAGAACTACAAATCGAAAAAAAAGGGACACACGGCGAGGTTTGGGCTCTAATTCACAGTATATTTGTTCTGGTATTTTGTATTAAATTGATTACTAGTCCATTTGCAAATCAGAACCCAACTGAAACAAATGGAATGGCATCGGTTCAAACCGTTCTCCGTAAAAATTCAGGTGGATTTTTGATTTATGTAAACAATACAATCAGATAAGCATATCAGAAAAAATACCTGCTTATCTTTTCCAACTGAGAGAACATACGCTTGTGTGGTAACTCAGCACTTCCAGGAAATAAATTAGGAAATGACATTCCGAGCTTAGAGTCCAGCAAACACCAACATTAACAAACACGCCTCAGGGCTGGAAAAGGGTGCTCCTCCCTGCTTCCAAACAATAGTGGCTGCTATTACTTAGGAGATACTTGCGTGGAGCCTCAAGCAAATGAGAAAACCCAAGGGAGACAACCATGGCCTTTTTATAAACGTATTCTCCTGCTTTTGCTGCAGATCAAGAACAGAGAATGAGAGGGCACTCATCTTCCCTCACTAGTTGCGCAATCTCAATGTGCAAGCTTTTTGAGCTAATATTCATTCAGTTCAGAGCTTGTCTGCAGAGTGCCTCCAAGACTCACCACATTGCATCAGAACCAAATGACCAACAAGAACACCAAGTCAGCTACCGCCATTCTCGGCAATGACCACACCTCCAGGGGTTTTCTGGAGGGGAAGACTCAATCCAGGGAGAACAACGACTGTGCATCACTAAGCCACATATTTCACAAGTAAGATCAGGCGAAGGTTCTAAGTAAGAACAGATCTTACAAAGCATTGCCTTAACATTTGATCTTTGTGAATCTGTTGTTTCCAGTTGATCAATGGATGTACCGGGGACATGCTGTCCTGAGACTCCGAGTGAAACTGAACAAGAATGAGCGTCACAGTTTCCAAACACATTGTCAGATGCATCAAGTCCATCATTAGAGTCCAGCAACTCCGTAAAGGAGAAATAGGTCTGTGGTTCAAACTCCATATCCTCATAGTTAACTCCTTCATAGTCAAACATCTCGCCTTCAAGGCCATTGTTAGGAACATTCCATTGTGCACAAGATAATTCCTCTTTTGGGTCTATGAGGTTATTTGTTCCTAGAGTCATGGCTGATTCTGCATGGTAAGTACCATTGTGAGAGATTCCTTCATCAACTCCTTGAATTTTCCCATGCCTTCTTACTGGTAGTTTTTGTGGCCCATGTCCAGAAACATTCCATTCTAAATCTACCCCAGAATTTTCCTCAGTAATTTGCCCAACATTTGAAACAGAGAACAGAATAGGATTGTCATCTTGAGTAGAAGGTTCACACTCTTTGGATTCTGGCAGTCTTTGTGGCCTATGTCCAGGAAAATTCCATTCAAAATCTACTCCAGAATTCTCCTCAGTGATTTGCACAACTCTTGGAACAGAGAATAGAAGAGGATCGTCATCTTGTATGAACAATTCCTCTGAAGCAGCAATTGGAGTAAAAGGCTCATGCTCGTTGAATTCAGTGGTGGCTCCAGAGTCACAGTCAGCTTGCAGATATTCCTCCTTCAATGCCCTCTTGTGTGGCTTCTGGGCCTCGAGCTTCTCGCTTTCAGATCCATCCCTGTAAGGACACTTGGGTGGCCTTATCCTACGACACCTGCAACACTTGAAGCCCACAACATCTGATAGTCTTGACTCCTGAAGTTCCACAGCTTCAGCATGAAACCAATCTACACAAGAAAAACATGAGCTTCTTTAAACCAAACTCAGATACGCATTTTCCCAAAAAAGGAATATGCATAATAAAGCAAATAATGAATACATAAGAGTCTTACTGTTGCAAGTTTCACAGTGAATATAGATGAGATTGCAGTTATATGGCTTTCTGCATAGATTGCAGATGGGGCCCAACCCATTTCTATTTGTATCTCCCCTTAAAAGGATGTTTTTACGCCTAAAATCAATGCCTGAGTCTTCATTGTGCTTCTTCTTCCAAATGACACCCCAGTTGCATGAACGACTTCTATTTTTTGTTGATGAACTAGATGAAGTAGCTTGTTTTGCCTCAGAAAATTGTTCCTGGCTTCCAACAGATCCGAATGACTTGTGAATTCTAATCCTTGTACCTTTTGTAACTGTCAATGCATTTTGAAATTCCTGAATTGGCAAGGGGAGGGGACTAGTTGGAGATTCATTAATGCTTCTATTATAAGCACCAGCTTTGGCATTGTTGCACTGCTTGCAGGTTATCAAGAACTCGAGATTCTCCTTTCCATAAATTGGTGAACTTGTTGTACAGTCTCCATGACAATAACCTGACCAAGATATGACAAAATGAAGGCAATTAGTTCTAATATTGTAACCAATCAATGACTCACCAGCTCATTCAACCAAAAACAGGAGTAGATTTAAGATGGTGAGGTCCCTGCATGGACCTATTTATGATTTTATAGCTTATTTGCCAAATCTAAGAATCCTATTCCTAAGTGCTATAATTTTTTTCCAGTGGATTGAACTGCAATTATTATTAACAAAGTAGGGAAACATGGTATACGTTCAAAATAATCATACTGTACAATGAGAATTTCTTATGGTAACCATGACATGTTAGAGAACCTGCTAACATTGCATGTTAGAGGAGAAAAAAAAAAGTTGTACATCTATCTCTCAATTGCCTATGCATAATCACATAAAATCATAACAAATAAAAAAGAATATAAAGAAGAAGAAGAAGAAGAAGAAGAAAAAACATCAGAATTTTCTAAATTACACAAAAAAGAGTAATTTCATCTCTTAAGACTTTCAAAAAAACAGTATGCAACTTCATTGGAAATTACAAATGGCTTCTAATTGTAGGCAATTAAAACATTTGGAGCATCAGTAACAGGACCAAGAGATCTGCCATGAACCAAGGAGAAGAGCAAATAATTGTCTTTTTCTAGAGATGCTAGAAACTTCAGCAATCAGTGGTATGAAAATAATAGCTTCAGGAGTATTTCAACGGCTGAAAAGCTTCAAGGTCACCTGCCTTTTTCTGTAGCCAACTTTTTTTCATGCTTGGCCAATCTATTTCTAATTAAATATGGTAAGATAACAATCACTGCACTTATTCCAGTGATCATTTATCCAAACGACAAAAAAAAGGAAAGCTAAAATCTCAGGGCCAATTAATGATTAATTAAACATATGTTTGATATTGTGAGAGTAAATGTACTTCATCCTCACATCTGCAGTCAATGCAACTTCAACCCACATGCAGAAGAGTGCAAAATGAGTTGCTACTTCCAAATGCAACAAAAGATGCCTCCCTTTGAAAGATCCCACAGGCTTTTATGGCCCAAATATAATATAGACTATAAAGATGTAATGGGTCACACAATTTTCTCACTATCATACCCTTATCTTATTTATTGTTTATGACTAAGTTAACCTTAATTTTTAAGTAGCAAATTTTTGTTGGATGAAAATTAATATTATATAAATACGCTTGGAAAATCAGGTTATTTATTAAAACTATAATCACATTGTTTGAGGAAAACTAGATGGTTTTTTCTTTAGGAAAGAATAAAGTTCTATCTCCTTTCAAGCATTGACAGAACTAGAAGCAGCCCTTGTTTCAACGAAAGGAGGACAAGTTATTCACATATTGGAATCTGAGCTTTTCTACTTAATTTTTATTTAGCTTTCATTTCAAGTTTCCCATTATTTAATATTGTAATGCTATCCCCATCCTATTCATAATACCATCATCTATGATATTTTTTAAACAAATCAATCCATATTCTATTATATTTCAAATCTTTGTTTGAGATAATTTTACATAGGATTATAATTAATCAAATTATAATTGAAGTTTGCACCAGCAGAAAAAAAGGAAATCATTTGAATGTGTTAAAGTATAATATATGATTTATATCCTAGACCTCACCTAATAGTTTAAACTTTTAAGTGGAATGATTTCTTGACATGATATCAGAGCTTTTATGACCAAGTAGTCTTGTGTTTGAACCACACTATCCTCACATTTAATTGTGTATTTCTACAGGTATGGTGAGTCTGTCTTTTGTTCACACTTTCAACCCAACAGGCTTTTGCTTTCACACGAGGGGACGTGTTAAAGTATAATCTACTTCCTAGACCTCATCTAATAGCTTAAACTTTTAGGCGGAATGATTTCTTGATAGAATGAATTAGAAGTTATTAATTATAATTCAATATCTATATATCATATCCAAATTCTATTACTAGAAAGAATAATACTGAATTTATATTCTTAAAATTTGGGTTCATGATTTCTAATGACATTAAAATTCTTTATTATTTATCTGGAATGTTCTCTTGCTTTTCCGCTATAATTTCTCTTTCCAATTGATAGTGTTAGTATTTTTTTTTTTTAATATATTCTAAAATAAAAATACCATGTACACAAAACTCCTATGCCATGATATGTCTGGGGAAAGATTAGATGTGGGCAAAGGTTCAAAGCAGGGGAAAAGAAACCAAGTTGCAAAGTGGAACGAATAAAGGGCAGCTTAATAATTAGTGTACCTTGACAGGCATTGCACTTAACCGCACACCTGAATATCAAGCACAGAAGAGAATAATTAACCAAAGCAGGTTATTAAAAAGAATCTAAATATTTTCATTATGCAACAAAAAAATTACCTGAGCAAAACATCACATTGACATGAAGCACAAGAACACCTTTCCAGTTTGTCTCTCTTACAAGTAAGATACAAGAAAATATCCCGCCGAGAAGCTTTCAATTGCCTCTTTTGCAACTCAGACAACTCAACCGGGGACTTAACTGCTGGAAATACTAGTTTTTCTGTTTTTTCTTCAAATTCTTTGATCAGATATAGAGGAATGTGTGTTTCAGAAAACCAGTACTTGTCCTTTCCATCTTCACTTTGCTCTATTTCAATTATGTTCTTCAAGATACGGGAAGGGAGATGCTTTTGACTCCCAAATGCTACTCCATATGTGATTTTGTTTTCTTTAATTTTCTTGTCACAAATATCCGCATTTCTAAAAAATGATGATTCTGTCTCTAGACCCTTTGCATCCTGGACATTCTGCTCAGGACGAACAAGATCACTCCATCTAACATGAAGGTCCAGATATCTAACCTGAAACAAGTTTCATAGCATTTGCAAAAGTTAGAAACCTAAAACTATTGAAGAAATATACTTTCAGATTGAGACATAATATACTGACATTAGAAGACAGGGTAACAAGAAAATATTGTTGTTGCAAAATCCAGAGACCTGCAGTGCAAGTTGTGATGCATTCTTACTCCTTTCTACTGCAGCTCTCCAAACCAACTGTCTGCTTCTTTTAGGAATCTCAGGCTCATCGGTGTAATAGATGCCAGCAATCTTTCTTGAGCCACCTAAGGAGGCAAAAATCATAAATTTGCATTTCTTTCCATGTACATAATAATCAGGAAAATGAACAATTTCGCACTGTAGAATGTGCTAAACATCAGCTCCTGTAAGGACTCATGGTGCCCACACCCAGGCTGGATTTGGCTGATGCAAATGCACTGCAACTGAGAAGTTAATTGCATCCAAAGATCCTTAAAATGGAGAAAAGGGAAGTCTTCAATTTCCAACACAACAAAGAACGCTAAGGTGGAAAATATTACCTTCCTGCACTGCCCTTTTGACCACTGATTGAGGCAAAACAGCCTTGTGGAATATAAGCCTTAGGAGCTTATCTCCACGCCACCAGATGAAACTCTTGTCACTGCAATCATCAGGCATAACATCAGATGTAGCAGATTGTTTCCTGTGTCGTCTCCCATATAGCCCACGTTTTTGTGCATAACCAACAGTGATTCCTGCATTTTGGGCCCCAGAAGACTCAACAAACCAATCATCCATCACCTTAACCCAATCCCCAGAAAGAGCAATCATGCGGATACTTTGCTCAAGCTGCAGATAGAGACCATCAGACTTGTCAACAATGTGAAACCGCATAAGAACTAGACCAAAAAAAAAAAAAAAAAAGCACTGCTTTCAATGCCTCATGGGCATATATTCTCCAAAAGATGTCACCAGATCACTTTTAAGTAATACATATTCAAAAAATTGTCCTTGTATACGATGTAAAGCAGGAGTAAAATCACAAAGCAATGGACATGGAAATGTTGCAACAAAAACCAGAACTGTATGGTAAAGATCATTCCCCTAAATTATAGCAATTTCATGCAGTTTTGGAGGAAAGGTATTTATGCATGTGATGGGTGAGCACAGTTTAGAAGATTCTATATGATACTTTCAAATGTACATACGATGGAAAAGATTTAATCATGAAAGAAATTCTTGTCAAAAAAGTAGAGATGTCAAAAAATTAGATTAGGATAAAGTGGTGAGAAAGGATATAAAATTGGTAGTGTACAAATATTAAGAATGTTAAGATTTTAAGCTAACCAAATATATATTTAAAAAAAAAAAAAAAGGATGTACAATTTTCACTACAAAATCCAAGAAAAGGTTCCCTGTAAAGAAAGTTACAAATCGTCCATCAGGCATGATTTTCAGTGATGAGTAAAATTTTATCACTATAAATTGTTACTTCAACCTGATACCACTGAAGAAATATGACATGACCAATGCTATCATTTATGAATTCATGTAACCCTTGTACAGCAATATGGTTTTCCTCCTAATTTGTGGAAATGACTCAGTGGCTAAAAACATATAATTATTCTGGCCTCATTTTTGTAAATTTGGATATGCCTCACCCACAACAATACTTTTCCAAGAAAGATAAATGTCTTAAGGTTTTAACATATTGACTGACAATCTCTTGGCACATATTAGCAATTTCTGCAACTAGTTCACATGCAATAGTTTTGCATGTGACAATATCATGAACATGAAACTAACACTCAGAATACAATATCCTGTGGTGAAATACAAACTAAACGTGAAAGGAGAATAATAGAGGTGTCAATATGCTTGATTTACTTGATCAATAGAATAGGCTATCAACTGACATTTGTCTCAGAATTGAGAGGATCATATCCCAAAACATATAAAAGACAAAGTTGCTTCTGAATCAAGAATAGATGTGGATAGTGTATCTTATACATGATAAACTTGCCTTCTGTCTCAAGAATGGACATAGATATTTCATATATTGATTTCTAGATTTTCAAGGCATAAAATCTACCAGTAAATATATTATGACCCAAAAACCATGTAACATAAATCACATGATCTTATGTATAAAACAAAGAAAACTAAAGCAAATGTTAAGGATGTCAACAATGACTATATGTTTATGCATTTTAACCAACTGAAATGGTGTAAAAACTACACGTTTGTATGAAAGAAAATAAACTTACTTCAAGCAAAGGGCTAATTAATGCACTAGAAGTAGAAGAACCTTCTACTCGTCTACGCCACTGTTCTATGTAGCTTGCATTCAGAAAGGGACCAACCATAAGGCCAGACAAGACCTCACCCATATATAAAATGTATGTTGAGATGCTACGAATACTGCCTTCTCCGTGCATTATAGGACGAAGGCCACTGAGGACTTTCATGGTTCCTTTAGTAGCAGTTAAGGCAGCTGCATTTAACATACATGCTTTTTTGCTGGTAGCAGGGATCTTACAGGAGTAACACCAACCACACCTCTCTCTTGGCACATCCATAAGCTTCTTTTCATAGCTTGGCCAGAAAAACCGAGATGCTACTGTTGAAAATGCTTTAACTTGCAATGAAATATCAGCAGCAACCTTCCTAACACTGCCTGATTTAGCAATGTCTGAACCCCGACTTTCTTCAGTTGAAAGAACAGTTAGACAAGCAGCAGCAGATGCTGCAAATTCCCCATGCATGTAGTGATTTATGTAGGCATAGGGTTTAAAAAATGATCCGACATATAAGCAATTTTTCAGTGAATTTCCAGCGTGATTGGCATCTTTGCTTCTGGAGAACACAATTCCAGGTGCACAAGTGCCATTTACATGAACAATATGGCTGCCATCAATATTTATGCATGTGCATGTGGCAAGTTCAAATGCACTAGATTTGTCAACCAAGCTTTGATGGGTTACATCCAATGGATCAGTTTGTAGTTGAAGTGAACTAGGAGACTCCATTTTGATCTGCTCAGGTGGCATCGTGTTCATGACATTGCAATTTTTCATTATCGCTGCATCACCGTTGCTCACAGTGCCGTGAGAGTCATCTTGCATTGATGCATTCCCAAAGTTATCAATACATGAAACTGGCACATTACCTACATTACTTCCAACCAAAGCATTTCTAGTCTCAGTCTCAATGGCATCCTGAATCCTATGGCCTTTGTTACCACTAAAAGGAAGAGATGCAATGCAGTGTTTATCATCTTGCTTTATGGATGTTATATTGGATCCTCCTATCGTGTCTGAAGAAAATAATGCACTTGGCAGAATTTTCCAATACTCTGCAATTGCCTTCGATATCTCTTCATATAGTGATCTATGTTGCATTGATGCAGAAAGTGCTAGCAATACATTTGGAATGTCCTTGTAATTGTAGTACCTGACACTCAAATCTCTGCCAATAGAAACACTGACATTGAAAAGAGAAAGAATTTCAAAAACAGAAATGAATCAGTTACTGCACACACACACAAATTTCAAAAACAATAATATAATCACCCTCATACATAAAGAGAGGAAGTGACAAAGCTTGAATGTTATAAAGCAGATAGTTATAGACTAGAGTTTGACACCACTTGCATTACAATATGTTTTTTCACAAGTTATAATCCAGTCAACAAGTTTAGCAATCAAAGTGAGGGTTGCCAAAACATACACTAACAAGTGATCACAGGTTCCCAAGAAAGCTTGCTGATATAAGTCAACACCGAATAAATCTGCTCCCCTAAGTGATGTTCCTACTCGAACAGTAGGTCCCAGCTTGTTAATTGTGCACTCTGGACAGTACCAAGGGCCATCTGGAATATACATTTTAGCTACACCTATACATCTTGAATGATATGCTGATGGACAACCATCACAACAAAGCAGGATCCCGTCCATGCCACAAAGCCGGCATTCATCACTGTTCCCATCGACACCAACATCATGAGTACCTAAGTTGGAACCAAGATATTTTGGATTCCAAGAAGTCTTAATTTCATGGCTTCCAGAAATAATCTCAATTCCATCCTTGTCCTTGCAAGCTGAAGTCTTGGAATATCGGGGATGAACCCTTTTCGGTGCACTTTGAGGAAAACTAGTTGCAACTGCATCAGGATCTATTCCATCTTCTAATTCTTCACGGATGTCTATTTCTGCACGTATTGCTGCAGATTCCAAGACATCATCACACAGGATTTGCAGAATCAACAATTTCTTACTCACTGGTAAAGAATAATATTCCCTCTTCAAAAGATCATCATAAAATTCTTCCCACTCAAGTCCCTTTACATGTCCCATTATTGTTAAATAATGGACCAAATAAACAGGCCAAGTAAGTGAATCAAGCAAACTCCAATCAACACATCTGCATACAGAAATTATTTCATAAGTATAACCATGAATTAGGAGACAGACAAATATTAGAAGAAGAAATTGCACATTATGTATGTGAAAAAACTAAAAGCACACATACATAGATAAGTACCTAAATAATTCAGAAAAATGCTCATTCACGATTGGAGGTGTTTAACATCACAAGTCCCTTCGGGCAATGCATAGTAAAATGGCACAAGAACAAATGTATGGTACTTATTTTTTATTTAGCAACAACCACAGAATTTTCTAATGTCACATAGACTCACACTTTATTTGACACCAAAACAGTTATTTAAAACTCTCATATGCACATTAAATAAAATAAACTATCCAAATTTACCTCAAACACCTTGATGCAAGATCTGAACCATCTGAAGATTGGGTCTCCAGACAGTGTCTTAGTGCTCGAATCAAAGCTACATGAATGGCATCCAACAAAGTGTTTTGAACACGACAATTAACCGCCCCAACTAAATCGTCCAACGTAAATGGGCTCAAGAAAAGGCAGATGTTAAATGACCTCAAAAATGCATATACCGAGAAAAGATGGGCAACATACGCCTCGGGCACACCTATATTTCCTGATGATGGAGGCAACTGTGGAGGCGGGACAATTGGGGCAGCCTCCATCTCCAATCCCAAATCCCCATACTGTGCATACTCAGAAGAATCACTTGAGGAATCTGCATCACCCTCACCTTGTGCATCATCATTCTCAATTTTTAATCCACCACTCAACTTGCCCAATGAAAATGCTTCAAGTCCATGAACCTCATTTTTCAAAACCTCAGCTTTCTTTTCCAATTCCTTCTTGCTCACTGCACTCTTTTTCAACAGCAATTCATCCAACTTCTGCCTCCTGAAACTCAAATCATTGGTGAAATCATCATCACCTAAAACTATTTGTCGGAGTTCTCTGCTCTCTAAATCCTCACAATCCCCATCTTCATAATCTACCCTATATAAACCAGTTTCATAATACACTACTTTCCCCAGAAAAGTTCCATTACTCTCAAATTCTTTCAATACATATCTACCCACCAGTGGCTTCCATCTCAGTTCTAAAGCCTGCTTCTTAATAGCACTAACCACCCCCTTATCAATTCCATCATTCTCATCCTCTTCTCGCCTTCTTTTCCTTGGTCTACCTCGACCTCTCTTTTTGACTTCTGTAGTAGCCTCCATTGCAGAATCAGAAGCTGATCAGATCGAGCCAAGTTTCAATCCTCTTTCTTTCAAAAAAGAAAAATCCCCAAACCTCTCCCAAAGAAAAAAATAATAAAAAAAAAAAAAGCTAAAATATCACTCAAAATACTCGATTCCGCATAGCTCGATATATCCCGTCCGTACAAATCCCTACAAAATCAAAAACATCAAAACACAAAATTTAGAGCAGACATAGATTTTTCTTCAAAAATTTCCACCAAAAAAAAAGAAAAGAGAATCCATAACCGATTAATAGTTTCGGAGATTCCATAAAATTGGAGAAAGTTCTAGAATCTCGAATGGCAATTTCAAACTTGTTTCAAACATAAAATCTTTAACTGTAATCCATAAAATTAGATGTCCATATGCACAATACACGGATTTGTAGAAGAAAGTGGAAGTACCAGGCTAGGGTTTAATGACCGCCATTGACGTCAAGATTGTGTGATTCTACTTGTGTTGTGCGAGACTGACGAGAGAGAGAGAGAGAGAGAGAGAGAGAGAGCCCTAATAAGAACGAACAACGGCCTCTCGATTAGTCATAAATAACGTAGCACGATACTTTTAGCAACTTCACCCTTTCGGAGATGCAATTTGACTTGCAACTCGAGATTCCCCGAGTCCCCGAGTCGGGATCGGCCGAGTTGTAATTGACCTCTTAAATTTTTAATTACGAAATTTAAATATTTTCTTCTCAGATTATTACAAAATTTAAATAATTGAACGGAGAATAATTTCGAAAGTGACCACATTAAATTCGTGAAACTGCATTATTATTATTTTTTTAATCTTTTTCGATCGCTTCAGAGGCAGCTTTTATTTTTCCCAGATTTATTTACTTAACCATCCATGAAGAAAGAAAAATAATGCAAATTTAACATTAAAAACACTACTGGACCTCATTTAACTTTGCAAAAAAGTATGGCTTCTGCCTTTTTTTTTTTTTTTTTTTTCTTTTTAACGAAACACAATAGAATTCAAATAAAAGAAGTCATATTAACAAATTTATTACATTTAAAGTTTATAATTTTTAATTTATAATTATGTATATACAATAAAAATTTCATTTTTATATTCAAATCAAATTATTTAAAGGGATTTGAAAATTTTTTAAATTATAACTAAATTAACATATTTGTAAAATAAATTAAATTATTATTAATAATTATATATTAATTTGATTGATTTAATAATTTAAATTATATATATTAAAAGTAAATTTTTTATTAATATTTTTTATATTATTAATTGGTTCAATTATTAAAATTCTTTACTATCTAAATATTAATTTTTTAAGTATTAAAAATAAATATTTTAAAAAATAAAAGATAAAAAATAAAAAATATATATATAAATAATATTTATAATTAATATGATGAATATGAGAAAATTGTATATTATGAAAGATAATAAAATTTTATTATGTGATTATATTTTAAGTTTATAAGGTAATTTAATTTAATTTTAAAAATTATAATTAAATTGTTAAATATTATCTGTTTAAATTAAAAATTATATTAAAATTTTGATGGTCATAGTTTAATTTTTATTAAATTGATTAAATTGAAGAAATAGGATAATTTGATAGTATGTAACAATAAAAAAAATGTGCATAATTAATCTTACAATAATATCATATTTATTAAAAATATTTTATATAATTACATATACCAAAGTCGTTGAATTTATTTTGAAGACCTTCGCTTATTTTGTGCCGAAACCAATAATTTTCTTTGCTGATACCATTTGTTTGCACATAAATCATTGTATCTTCAATCGTATAAAAAGGACGTGCTACCCTAGGGTGGCTGTGGGGCCCATCGACTTTATATCTAACTGACTCGAGCCACTCACAAAAAGAGATGCGTTCAGCGGTAGTAGAATCACAAAACAGACAGGTGCAAGGTGTCGTTCGCGCTTCAAAATAATTTTCATTTTAATAATTGCTTACAGATTTTAAAAATAAATAATAATAATAATTATTATTATTATGACTCGTTCGAAGCTGAGTCGGCTCGGAGTGACGCACCAGAACTTAGTCCCGCTTATTGGCTTGGCCCATTTTGTTTTTATTCACTCAACCCAGGAAAAAACATTGAATAAATTGGCAAAGACGGCGGGAACGACTCCTACTTAGTCCATTACCCGCCAAGATTTTCAAAGTTTATTAGCCACAAAATTGGAAATAAAATGGATGGAGAGTATGTATGCATACCGGAAATGGCTTACAGCTAGTTAGGTTATGTAACTCACCCATTAAAATTCATGTTTATTACAATTTTTTTATTTTTAGTAAATCCTAATTTTGAAATAAAATTAAATAAGAAAAATGCATTTTGAGTGGCTTATACTTGCTAATTTTGCTTCTATTGATGTTTTATCACTAAAACTTATAAAGAGTGATTTATTAAATGAGGAGATAAAAAGAAAATTTCAAAGTTTACTATTATCCAAATCAAATGTTTGGTTACAGAAAATGGAAGGAGAAATTAAGAAAAGAGAAAGAGTAAAAATAATAGAAATAAAAGTCGAAATAAATCAAGATTAAAGTACAAAAATATTCAATGTCATTATTATGCGAAGATAGGTCATTCAAAAGCACTGCTACAAGTGGAAAAGAGGAAACAAATACAACAATGATAAGCACTACAAGTGGAAAAGAGAAAACAAATACAACAATAATAAGCACAAGAAAAATAATGGTGATTATAAATGTGTTACTATTGCATTAATTTTTAATACTGGTGATCTCATTATTATTTGTGATAAGAATGTGATCAATCAAACATTTCATAAAACTAATTAGGTAATAGATAGTGATGTCTTCCTCTATGTTACTTCATGAAATGAATTCTTCACTACACATACAACTAATAATTATGGAGTGTTAAAGATGGGTGATAACAACTGAGCAGAAAATTGTTGACGTTGTTAATGTTTACTTAAAAACTAGTAATGGAGCACAATTAACATTAAGGGATGTTAGACATACCATAAATATCTGTTTGAATTTAAATTCAATAAGAAAGCTTAATGATAAGAGCTTTGGCAATACCTTTAATAATGGCCAATAGAAGCTTACTAGAGGCTCCCTAATGGTGGCACAGGGTAAGAAATATTTTAGTTTATATTTCGTGCAAGTTTTTATCTTTCAAAATGTTATGAATGTAGTGGAGAGTGAAAATTTCATTAAATTGTGACATAAGTGGCTTAATCATATGAATGAAAAGAGAGTGCATTGTTTGACAAGGAAAAAACTAGATTCGAAACATAAAGAATGTAGTTTTAAATAAGTATCCTCATTATTTAGTTGAGAAATAAAATAAAGTTATATTTAAAAGTTACTCACCTTTAAGGAAATTAAAGTTGCTTAAATTGATGCATTTTGATATGCATGGTCCTTTTAAGATATGATCACTCTTTATTTTATGACTTTTATTAATGATCATTCAAGAAAACTTTGGGTTTATGCTTTAAAGAATAAATATTAGGTTTTTGATGTGTTCAAACAATTTCATGCATTAGTTGAAAAACAAGACAAAGAAAAAGGTAAAATGTTTTCATACTGATAATAGTGATAAGTACAATAGTCTATTTGATGAGTATTATTGAATACATGGGATCAAGCACTAGAGAATATCTCCTAAGACACCACAATTGAATAGCTCAGTTAAAAGGATAAACATAACATTAATTAAAAATATTAAATGTCTATTCTTAAATGCAAAGTTGCCTAGATCCTTTTGAAGTGAACTCTTAAATATAGTGACACATGTGATTAATCTATCTCCTAGCATCCCTTTATATGATGATATTCTAAATAGAGTTTAGTTTGGTAAAGAAGTTATGATTATTTATAAGTCTTTGATTGTAAGGTTTTTGTTCATGTCTCGAAAGATGAAAGAGGAAAGTTAGATGGGAAGGCCCAATAGTGTATCTTTCTTGGTTATAGTGAAAATGTCAAGTACCGATTATATGATTTGATTAAGAAAAAGCTAATTAAATGTAAAGATATGTTCTTTGAGTATCAAAATATTGAAGATATTAAAAAGGTAATAACTTATGTTAATGATAGTCTTATTGATATTGATCTAATTCCTCAAACATCTCTAAGTGACCTAGTTAATATTTATGGTGATATTTAATAACATAATGAGAATGTTCAATAGGATTATAATATGTATGGTGTAGGTGATATTGATTTTCCCAAAGAATATCACCTACCCATACCTCCATCTTTATTTCAGTCATAGAAGTCCAATAAAATTCTAGGGCCTTATACTTAGTACTCTCTTAATGAGCTTGTAATGTTAATTAAAGGGGGAGAACTTAAGTGCTATGAAAAAACAGTTAAAAGTGAGCATAAGTAACATTGAATAGTAGTTATGATAAATGAGATAAATTTTTTGCATGACAACTCCACTTTTAAATTAGTAAAGTTACCTAAGTTAAAAAGGTTTTAAAAAATCTATGAGTTTACAAGATGAAATAAGAAGAGAACACTTTACATTAACAATATAAAACCAGTTGGTTATTAAGGAATTTAGTTAAAAATAGGGTATCAACTTTGAACAAATCTTCTCACTAGTGATAGAAAATATCTTCCATTTGAGTTGTGTTATGTTTGATTGCATGCTAGGATTTAGAGATTGAGCAGATGGATGTGAGAATGACATTTCTCCATGGTAACATGGAAAAAGAAATTTATATGGAGCAACCATAAAGCTTTGAGGTGAAAGGAAAAAAGCATTATATATGTGGGTTAAATAAGAGCTTGTACGACTTGAAATAAGTTTCAAGACAATGGGATAGTCTATTATAAGGGAGTAAGACTATAAAAAGACTATTTCTAATCAACAAGTTTTTCTTTAAAGATTCACTGATGATAATTTCATCATTTTATTACTTTATGTTAATGATATGTTTATCATTAGTCATAATATTTTTAGAATTGACCAATTGAAGAGAGAGTTGAGTAAGTCCTTTACCAAGAAGGACTTAGGACTAGTAAAGAAAATTTTTGGCATGTCAATTACTCAGAATAAGAAAAACAAGAAACTATGTTTGTCTTAAAAGTAACACATTGAAAAGGTGCTTTAGAGGTTTAACACGGATAAGACTAAAGTGGTAAACACTCCCATTGCTACACATTTTAAATTATTTATTAATTAATGTCCTTTTATAAAGAATGAAATGGAAGAGATGTAAAGGGTTCCTATATAATGGTTTGTATTAGGCTTGATATAGTTCATGTAGTTGACACAATTACTTTCAAATCCTAATAAGGAGCATTGGAACACAATGGATATTGAGATATTTGAAAAACTTTATTGATCTAAGACTTTTTTTTAGGAGTGATAAGTCATAGGTAACATTGATTCCTAAAAATCTACTTTAAGTTATTTGGTTACTCTTGTAAGGAGAACAATCAATTGGCAATCTTAGTTGTAAGAGTGTGTTGCATTGTCCATTACAAAGGTAAAGTTCATTGATATAATTGAAGTGTTTAAATAGTTACTTTGGATGAAAGGATTCTCAAAAGCTTTGTTTTGAACAATTGAAGTATGTGTTGTATTGTGAAAGTTAGAATGCAATCCATTTTGGTAAGAATCCAATTTTTTATTTTAGATCAAAACATATTAATATATCATTTTTAATTGGATATGTGATGTTTTTGATTTTAAACAATTGACACTTAAAATGATCAAATAGACGATAATGTTGTTGATATATTGACAAAGATATTGCCAAGAGAGAAGTTTAAACTATGTTGTTCATTAGTCAGGATGACCAATGTCTCCATATACTCAAAAAGGAAGGAATTATTAGGCTCATTGGTCCTTTCTTATATGGTATAAGAGTCAAATTGTTATGGAGATGAAGTCTAAATATATTTATTTTTGGCCCATAACTCAAAAGATTAAGTAGATCCTTTATTAAGTGAAATAATAATAATTGTAAAAATAATATTATGCTTAAAAATAAAAACATAAAAATTTATGTGATTTTGTATAGATAGTATTTAATATGAAATAATAAGAGATTTACAAGTAATATTGAGTATATTTCACCTTCCAATATCTCATAAGACCTAAAGTCTTTTATAATTTTCTCACAAAACCTTTTTCTTCTCACATTACCTTTAACCAAGGAGCTTGGTCATTTGATTTGTAGAAAATTAAATTTAGACCAAAGTGTTGTGTAGGTTGATGATTTAAAATAATTTATATTCATTCACAAAAAAAAATTCAACAAACTATTAAAATTGAAAATTTAAAAATTTTTTATGACATAATGAATGCTATATAAGCATACAAAGGAAAAGTGAAATATATATGAACACATTATTTGATCCCACTAATAGCTTATTAGCTTCTTCATAGCATCGATATCTATACATTTTAATTAATTTAGCTAATGTCAAACTATTATAACCTACGCATATTAATTAGTAACATATATCTATTTAGCATGTCTACTTTTCAGTAAGACAACATCAACTAAGATGAAAAAAAATAGGGTTTTACCAATTGTTTTTATTTATACTTTATAATATTTTTGATTAACTTCTTATAACCATTTGACAAAAAAAATAAAAAAGGAAAAAAATATCTTTTTAATTTGCTAAGTCATACCATTTGGCTCCTTCTTTAAAGAATGCCTTTAGGTGTGGCAAAAAGTATCTTAATATAAATTACAAAAGTTGAAGGAAACATGATTAGTGTTAGGCAATCAGGAGGATTCAATATTGTTTATGTTTCTTTCCCTTGTGCAAAGAGAACCAAAGTCTAGGCTTATCATAAATGTTTTTGTCCTAGTAATTTTGAGAGCTTACATATCGAAGTCATACAAAGATGTAGTTAAATATGAAATTTTAATTAGAAAATAACAAAAAAGGACTCATACATCTTACATTCATTGATAAAGTCAACCCCACGAATTTCTTTGTTGGTAACGAGGATGCTAGAGATGTATAAGCACCAATGTCCATGTTTCTTCTAGGTGATAATGTTGTTATGGCCCTTAAGTCCTTCCTCAAGCTCCCTTTTCCTTGAAAAGTAAAATTTTAGAAATTAAAAACAACAATAGGCAGAATATTAAGATAAAAAAATGAAAAAATTTAACAATTCAAGAGTGGAAATATGAAGAACTTGCATTTTAGTATTGTGAGTATAATTGGAAACATAGGGGATTCTAGGTGTTATATAGAAAATAGAAAATTTTAAGGAGGAATAACCTTAAACATTCTTTCATCAAATAGGAAATTAAATGAAAAATTAAATAAGAAATTTTTTAAAAATGAATGTAATGAAATAATATATAGATATCAATGCCATAAATCCTAATAATTAGGAAATTATATTAATTCAAATAGAAAGTTTATTAAAAAATTTATATCATATAAAACATTATACCCTAAAATTAGAAGGAAGAATATGCAAAATATATATTATTAATTTAGATTACATTAGGTAATATTAAATATATTATTAACTTTAATAATAGGTTTATTAGGAATTTATTGTCATAGAATTAGGCTTCATAGGGAAAAGTAGTGATTAAAAGCATTTATTAAAAAATTAAATTTTAAAATTATGCAAATATATGAATGAAGTAGAATCACAAAAAAAAAAAAAAAGGTTAAGGAAGCGATTTAAGACCTCTACCTTTAACTCAAAAACCATTGTTTAAAGTTTAATGTAGTGGATTTTAGGTTGTTACATTTATGAGTGCTGCAATATATTTACTGTGACAATTTTTTTTACTTTTAACAGCACATATAAAACTGTTACCTAAAAATGTTTTAGATATCGATTTTTTTAAAAAATAGGTAGTGATTTTATTAAAAAATTAAGTAGTGATTTTTTGAAAATAAGTAACGATTTTTTAAGAGAATAAAAATAATTTTTTTTAACAAAATAGGTAGTAGTTTTTTAAATAAATAAATAACATTTTTTTTTAGAATAAATAATAATTTTTTAAGAATAGACAATGCTTTTTTAAATTGAATAGGTCACGATTTGTTAAGAATAGATAACGATTTTTTTAGAATAAACAACAAATTTTTTTAAAATAAGTAATGATTTTTTTAGAATAGGCAATGATTTGTACGAAAATATACAATGCTTTTTTATACAAATAGACAACAGGTTTTTGAATGAATAAGTATCAGTTTTTTAGTTATTTTAATATTCTAAAACAATTACATTGGTGATAATTATTTAAATGAAAATATAAAGATTGAAAAAATATAAATTATCCCTAAAAAAAGCATTTTTTTTCACATTTAATACATTTTCAAAATAAAATTCAACTTTAAAGGTAATAAGTAATCATCATAATAGCCATAATTGACCATTCATGCCAATTATTTCTCCCCAAATAACATCCATTTGTTTAGCTTGAAATAAGAACTAAACATGAGTTAATCTAAATCCAGCATCTTAGACCCACTTCCAAGCTCTGCTAGTGAGACAATGGATACGTAATAGAATTTAGGAACACAAACATTTATGTGATTAAAAAATAAGAGAAAACAAAAAAATTACATGAGACTTACAACACTTAAAAATAAATTAATGAAAAACACCTTTCCCAATCCAATATATGTATAGAGCCTTTGGCACTGATATCTGTTCTGGAGAAGCATTGCTACCCCTTGTATCATAACACATTGCAAACAGAGTTGTAGCCCATTCTATAGAAAACTTAAGCAATCCTCAATCATACAACAAATAAACATTGTTACCATATAACATAACAATACCAACCTACCACTTAGCACAATTTGATTGTCCTTTAATCTCCCATGTAAGACTAATAAGGGCCATAACTATAACATAATAATGATGGTATATCCACTTATAAGTTGCAATAAGGATTTATGTCGAAATATTCTGAAGAGAATAGGGGCAACAATTATACAACCAAATTACCATAATCCTTTGCATTTTATTAGGGGTATCAAACTCTAGTCATGATTCTACAAATAAAATTAATTCGCTTAAGGTTAATAATCACTAAGGGACCAAAATAATCCATAAAATCCTCAATTTCAACTATAATATTATAACAAGAAATTCCAGGAGGTGAAAATTCTGCAAAGTATAATATAATATTCCATACAGACAAATAGAAATTGAGAGGAATTTTATAAATTAATTGCTATCCACGCACATAAAAAGCTATTAGTATTGCCACTCAATGACTAAACTAATCTCCATCATTAATCCTTGTACAAACTAGTAAAGCAAATATAGATTAAAGTGCATGGTATAACAACAAATATTCCTACTCCAAACTTTTTTTCCTTTCACAATATTTGAATCTTGTTCTTGGAAAATTTCATTAAATAAAATGGGTTTATATAATAAGTAATAGAAAAAAGCTAGTTAAAACATGACTAATGATATTATTTTAAAACATGATTAGTGACATTAAAAATGATAGAGGTATCTTTTATAGCTATAAAAGTTGGTACTTCAAAAAACATAGATACTAAGCATGGACCATGGATTAAAAGGTAAATTATTTGTTTTCAACTTTTTAAATAACATTACAACTAACTTGTGAGAGCAATGTAACATTAATTTGTATATCAAATAACTACAAGAATATGCTAATGGTCCTAATTACAAGATCAACTAAGGTAGCCTAGAAACTTAGGTGGTTAGTCAAACAAATTAGTGACTACTCACTTAACACATGGAAACATTATTTAAAGTTTATCAATTAGCAAAGAATAAGTGCTTCCTAAAAGTATTTGTTCACATTTGTTCATCAATCAGTAAAACAAAAAAGGAGACTAGAACATGAAATTCTTTCTAAATCTTTTAACACTGAACAAATCACTCCTCTGCCCAAAAAAAAAAAAGAAAAGGTTTTAAGGTGCATAAAATCAATGATGTTTCTCATTATAAGTTGCAAATAGAGTATTATCAAAGAATAATATATATAAATTTGGAAAATGAGTAAGTCTCATGATCTTATTAATTCCTAAAAATCCAATAAACATCAAGGTTTTGCTTGTATGAAGTAAGAAAACACAAGCATTTTGATAGAAGACCATTTAGATTAAATATAGGTTGAAAGTTAATTGTACACCTATCCATGCACATAAGATTCTCATATGTGTGGGGGATTGTTGTGGTTCGGAGGAGTGATTCATTATTAACAAAATTCATTTTTTCTGTTTTTTAAGGAGGAAAACACCAAAAAAAAAAAAAAAGGAAAAAAAGAACTAAAACAGTGGTGGGCAATTAATTAGGTACTTGACTAAAAGGCCATTTAATACAATTTTGATAATTCATATGCCCCAAAACCTTTTATTAATGATCACCAAAGAAAAGGCAAATGTGCGAACAAGTTAATTGGTCATAATGCAATATCTTCTTAAAGAAATTTCCCTAAAAATTCAAGATAAATACATAAAAAAAAAAGAAGAAGAAAAAGAAGGATGATTGTACCTGATTGATTGTAGCTGACAACGATAAAACAAGAGTGGATGAGCAATAATTATTGTCTGTCTTGCATGCACTTTGTAAGTCAATGAAGAGAGATAAATACTGTGTAAGTCAACAGGCCTTTCCCTAACCCTAAGAAGAAGGAGAAGTGTCTTTAATTGAAATAATGAGGAGATAAAAACAATGTCATTTTATTTTAAAAGAGTCTAAGGTCGTGATTTTAAATTGTTTCCTTAACCCTTTACACTAAAACAGTGGTTTAAAATCACTACCTTAGTCTGTGGTTTAAAATCGTTACCTTTATCCCTTACATTAAGACATCAGTTTAAAATTATTACTATATTTATTTTTCAAAATAAAATGGTGGCAATTTACAACCACTACCTTAGCCTTTTATACTTAAACAACAGTCTAAAACCACTATCATATTTATTTTTCGAAATAAAAAGATAATAGTTCAAAACTATTACTTTAACCCTATAAAATATGCAACATCTTTAAACCATTACCTCAGACCTTTTTTTTTTTTTTAAAAAAAAGAATGATTAGGCAATGGTTGCTTTAGTCTTATTGAATATACAATATTTTTGAACTACTGCATTAATCTGTTATTTAAAAAAAAAATAGATTATGCAGTAGTTTTCAAAAATAGCTGCCTTAGTTTTATTAAATAGATAGCAATTTATAATTGTTTCTTTGGATATTTAATTTAAAAAAAAAAAATGTTAAGTAGTGTTTCAAACCATTATCTTATTACTTTTTTACCAAAGAAAAAAAAAGTAACACTTTATAACATTTACCCATACATTTATAATTGTTGCTTTTTCTTTAAAAATTATAGTAATTTTTAATCGTTATAAGACAATTATTACGTAAATTAATGATTATTATAATAATTTTTATATAACAATTATTAATACTATTTTAAGTATTTTATGCAGTAATTTATAACTGTTGTCAAAAAATTGCTGCTATGACTTCTTTTTTTTTTTTTTTCAATAGTGAATATAAAAATTAATAAGTAGATAGATGACATTATATATGAAATTTAATTAAAACAAAAACTTAAACAATAAGCTAGAATTAAGGAGAAGTTTTCTCTTAACTTCCCTAATATACTATTGAGACTAAGGTTCAACTCATGCATTGCATAAATTTTAAATTTTTTTTCAAATTTTGCTAATGAATTTCTACTTGAATTACAATTTAAAGGATATTCCTAGCTCACAACCTACTTGAATCATTGAAAATAGTTTCAAATCTTAATTTCATAAAATTTAGAATTAGATTACTTGACTAATTATAAAAATCATAAAACTATCAAATATAACGAAGCATTGGTGAACTGAAAAATCAAACATAACATGCTTAATGAATTTAAAATTCATACAATTATAACCTTAACCAGTTAAATATACTTTAAAACCATTGCTTGCAAATACCATCAATCTTACTTAACCATTTTTTTTTTCTCTTAGAATAATTTGAGTCCTATTTGATATACCTTCACTCTCCCTCCATTACCCTTTAAGGTAAAAACATAAAGTTAATGCAAATGACTTAATGGACCAAACAAATGACGTCACAATAAACTTTAAAGTATCATATCAAAATGAATTAGAGACATTTGTGACTTTAAAAAGAAAAATAATACAGGAAAATGAATGTTTGTAATATCTCAATATTCAAATTATATTTCAGCCCATATTTACACTAACCAACGAGGCTAAGGTTCCTTGAGTCTAACCTAGGAACACTGTTGCTCTCTCTATGTTTGATTCAAATCCTAACCCATAAACACAAAGTAATATAGAATTTTGAAGAAACAACTATTTCCAAAGTAATAAAAAAGAATGCAACTTATAAAAGCAAACACATATAACCAACTAATCTTATTCTTTAATTATTGAAGTTACATCCAATTGAATCAATAGTTAAAATAGCTCATCTCTATCAAATAACTGTGATAAAAAAAAAAAAAAAAAAACAAGGAACATAGAGGATGAGGATAGATAGGGTTTATTCGGGGATAGGGATGGGTTTTTGATAGAAGATGTGTTCGGGCATTTAGGTTATGAAATTAGGACAGACAAATCGATCTTTAGGAGGATAATGACGGCTAGAGGATGTTTTTCTTTCGCTAAAGAAGAGAATAAATTGTTCTTATCTTGGTCAATTCAATCTTTGATGGGCTTTTGGCAAAAAAAAAATAACAGAGAGCACGATAAATAGGTCAAAGAGAGAATACGAATCATTGCATTTATATTTATGTAAATATCTTTTTGATACTTAAAAGATAGGAAAAGAAAGTGGAAATGGTGGGAATTAAAGAGAAAGCTTGCAAGATTTTATGGTGTAATCATTTTTTTTTTGGACTTTTTAAAGGAACATCCGTAAGAATAAATAATTTTACAAACGTTGCTTATTTACTGTAATGGTATACGTGAGTTCATTATTTACCATAATGATATGTCCTCCGATGTTGTCAAAAATGATTTATTACTGTAAATCGTTAGCATAAATAAATAGGTGTATTTGTCCTTTTTGTGAGATCATTTATAGCAATTTTCTTAATTTTCACTAAAATTTGCCGTAAACACGAGGAAACTGAGGTAATTTTTTTTTTCTTTTTTTTCAAGTTCCCTAATATACTATTGACTAGGAGATAAGATTTGAAGCGTTAAGACAACCATGTTGTGGTAGCTTCCAACCTTTTTAAGAGCCCATATGAAGCATTTCACATTCAACAAAGAGGGGTTTCCAACATTGGGCATTAAAGACACCATTCTCTTCTTTCAATCATGGTGGCTTTAAGGTTGGTAGGCAACTACTTTTATTAACCATAAAGCCATATGTCCCACAATGAACCACTTGGACAATTTGGACGAAATTCATTTACTTTGCTTTATTATCCGATTTTAAAGTTATCAACAACAACAAATCTCCACCTTAGTTTAAATTGTGACGAAGTCATCTTAGTTATTCTTCAGTCAATTTTTTTTTCTTTTCATATTTCAGTTACTTCGAATATGAATCAAACGTAGACAATATCTGAATTTGATCGTAGGAATAGGCTTCATCATCATATTCACTTAATTGTCAACTATACTAATCTTTTCCAATATGATCTTTTCTAGTGATATATATATATATATGTATATATTTTAGACAAAATAACATCTAACATTGACATGGTTAGTTTTCTCAGGATACATTTAATTTTGGTTCAAAATGTATAACAGTTTATTTTTTATAATATAGAACAATTGGATTTCTTGATTAAACTCAAATCACCAATTAGCCACTGTTACCAGAACACTTCTTTCATACATTCTTTTTAGCATGTATTTAGATTTTGTTATCGACAAATTAATTACAAGATGTAAGATTACCCTACAGCTTATGGCACTCCCATAAAAATGAGAATATATCCCATTAGAGGTCTCCTCTAAAAGTCCTATTTTTACTAAATTTAATTACAGGTAAGTACTCTGCAAAAGAAACAAAAGGCAAGGGCACTCAAGTTCCATTGCAAGATCCTCTGTTTCATAAAAAGAACACGGGAAATTTTACAGAGTACTTACCCGATGTGGTTGATCTACTGATGTCTACGAGCGTGCAATAAAAAGCCTTGCAGGGAGGCTTATCCATGGGGACCACAAAAACGTGCAAGGAGGCGGAGAAAAAGCTCAAAGAGAGGCCCAAGCATGCATGAAGAAACCATGGAGGCTTGTTGGATGAATTCTCTTCTTTTATCGACACATGAGAATATTTATAATTTAGCTTTCTTTTTTATTAATATTAAAGTAAATACATGGTAAGTATATTAATCGTACATGTGAATCAATATTAGAATTACTTATTAACATTCTCATTATTTATTATGTAAATATTATTAAATATATAAATAAATTTTTTAATTTAATTTTAATATTAAAATTTTAATCAATATTCGACATAATTTTTTCATTATTGTCCACGCATATCAATTGAGCAAGTTTTAGGTACTGGGCTTCATCGACAATAACTTGAGTTACACAATATGTATGAATTTGCTTAGTAAAAATATATTTTTTCTGTGGACAAAATTTAATTTCATTTTCAAAAAATTATTATAAAAATGACTCCCTAGAACATGAATTTGTTTTTATTTTTATTTTTACCCAATTTTTAAAATTTTTGCCGTGCTTTTTTCTTTTTTTAAGAGTTTTTTTTTTCTTTTAGTAATAAGAATTCAAATTTAATGATTTCCTAGTATAATTGAAAACATATTAGATTTTTGCAAAACAATTAGGAATTTATATTTTTAGGTTTGTTCGTTATATTATATTTGCATTATAAAAACTCTGCCAGTTAACGTAAAATAATTGTGAATAAAAAAATTTACGTGTATGTTCTGATATTTGATGCCCTATTTACAAAGAAAATAATAATAATAATAAAGAAAGTATTGGAAAAGAAAAGCAAAAAAAAAGTGAAAAAGATAGTGGCGGGAAAAGTAAAGTAGTTCATCGTATCTGAGACGCCTTCCCTCCCTCTGTGTCTCTTCATATGATGCCCAACTCCGCGCGGCCCCGCCATTTTCATGCTTCCAAACTTCTCTCTTAACCTGTACCCCCGGCGTATTCCAGCACCCTGCGTCCCCTATCCGGAAACAATCTCGTCCTCATGTACCACTGTTTTAGGGTTAGGGTTATGGTTTTTGTTGGATAGAAGCACTAAATGGGAAACAGAGTAACCGACCAGCGGCTATCGGCCGTCCGATCTGTCGTCGGCCCGGGTTTCTCTGATATGGATATCATCAGAGCCCTCCACCTGGCGAACAACGACCTCACGGCCGCCGTTAACATCATCTTGGACACGGCCAATTTAAGCCCCAAATTGAAATCCCAAGTCCATAGAGCCCCAAATTCAAAACCTAATTCCCAACCGAAACCTGTCCCGCAGAAACCTAAGATAATGGAGAAAGAAGAGGAGGAGGAGGAGGAGAAGAAGAATCGCGATGTGTGCGGGAATTCAGATGTTTCTTGTGGTGGTAGTAGCGATGGAGGTGGTAATGGCGAGAATGGAAGAAGTGAGGATGCTGTTGGGAGAAAGTGGTGGTATGTGGGTTGCGCCCAAGTGACTGGTTTGTCTACGTGCAAGGGCAGGAGACTGAAGTCTGGTGAAGAGGTTATTTTCAAGTTTCCTAAGAGTGAAGGGTTAAGTTTGTCTTCCCCGGGTAAGGTCTTTGGCAGGGGAAGGCAGGCGGCTGCTGCTTGTTCGGAGATTGTGAGGTTTTCAACCGAGGATTGTGGGGAGGTACGCGGCAAGATGTCCTTAGGGTCTTGTGATTTCTTATAACTTCAGTTGGTTTCAAAAATTTCAAAAAATTGAATTAATCTGGGGTCACTTGAAGTCTTTTGGAACGTAAATAATGTGGTTCCATTTCATGAAGAGGTATAGGTAAACAACCAATGGGTTAGTTTAGGGTGCTACTGAGGTGTCTCTCAAGTACCTTATAAGTGTGAATTTTTGTGTGATCTGTTGTCATTTTTGTAATGCGGTTTTGGCAGATTGGTCGAATACCTAATGAGTGGGCTAGGTGTCTTCTGCCTCTCGTGAGAGATAAGAAAGTCAGGATTGAGGGACGTTGTAAATCTGCTCCAGATGTGCTGGGCATAATGGATACCGTTGTATTGTTAGTAAGGTGAGTGGGTATTGTTCTCTCTCTCTCTCTCTCTATATATATATATATATAAATTCAGGCTTGGATACTGTTTAGAAATTATGTGAAAATGCAAACCTGAAACACCTACCACACATGCGTGGTTTAGAGTTGCAAGATTAGTGATTGAAGCAACAACATCAGATGGTGCAGTGAATGATTTGCTTGCCACAAGGTTTGATATTATATTTGACGATAAAGCTTCACTTTTTTGATGCAGTGTTTATATTAATAGTGCTATGTTCTGCAAGCAACAACAGTTTTTTCTGAAGGCAGTCAGCAATGCCACTGAGGAAACAGTGATTCATCCTCTTCCGAACTTGTTCCAGTTGCTTGGTCTGACCCCTTTTAAGAAGGTGATAATCTGACATTTGTATCCTGAACTCTGTTGATGCCATGAAGTAACAAATTTTTGATTTTGATGTGTAGCTGGTCTTTCTTTGTCCCCCTTTTTTGGCAACCTGTATAAAGTTTACTAATCATATGGGTGTAATGAACTTTTTTTGATAAGCAGGCAGAGTTTACACCTGCTGATTTGAACACAAGGAAGCGCCCTTTGAACTCAAAGGTAGAAAACTTTGAACCCTTAATCTGTCTCTTCACTAAATTTTAGTAACTATTTTTATGGTGACAGAATTTTTTTGGTACACTTGACAGGAATTTTCTGTTTTTCCTGCATCATTATTACATGTGAACAATATGAAGAATCAGTCCAGAAATGGAAATGAACCTGATAATCCGGAGTCTATCTCAGATGCTGATCTTGACAATATTGTCGGTGTTGGATTCAGCTCTGATTTGGAGGTATGTCATGAATTGTGTGATAATGTGAATGTCTGTATTAGTTAATGTAGCCTGCTGATGCATTTACTTGAAATTTGTTATGATTTAGGAACTGGACCCCCCTAGCATGCTTCAATGTGAGCTTCGTCCGTACCAAAAGCAGGCCTTATATTGGATGAGCCAACTGGAAAAGGGAAAATGTATGGACGAGGCAGCAACAACCCTTCATCCATGTTGGGAGGCTTATCATCTAGGGGACAAGTATGTTGGATTCTTGAAGTGTTTTGCTTATTCCACTCATTCTAATGGGTACTAATCAGTGTTTGGTTACACAGGAGGGATCTGGTTGTCTATTTAAATGCTTTTTCAGGTGATGCAACTTTAGAGTTTCCAAGCACACTTAGAATGGCTAGAGGAGGAGTATGTCCCTATAGCCCAGCTTTGTTAAAATTTCAACGCCTGGTTATTCCCACTGTATGCAGAATGTTTACTGGATGATTTCTTTGAAGATTCTCGCAGATGCAATGGGACTTGGGAAGACCATTATGACCATTGCCCTCCTAGTCACTCATACAGAAAGGGGTGGATCATCAAGTAACCGATCTGTTAGGAGTCAGCCTTCTCCTGTTGGCACAGAAGTCAGCAATCTGTCAGACCAATTGCCACATCAACAGAACAAGGGAACTAGGTTTTCAGGATTTGATCTTTTGTTGAAGCAAAAGAAGATGCTTGTTAGTGGGGGCAATCTGATTGTATGCCCTATGACTCTTCTGGGCCAATGGAAGGTACTAGTAATGGTCTTTGGGGCTATGGTTGCTTAATGTTTAAGGCAATTAAATATGTTAGTTGCTACCTAAGTTTGAAAAGTTTTTCTTGTTTTCTCTGAGCGTTCCTTCTTGTCAGACAGAGATAGAAACTCATACAGAACCTGGTTCCTTGTCTCTCTGTGTTCATTATGGACAAAGTAGAGCGAAAGATGCAAAATTTTTGGCCCAACATGATGTTGTGATTACTACATATGGAGTGTTATCCTCAGAGTTTTCAGCAGAGGTAGTTGCAATTTCTAATCTTTTCTACATGGGATTTCTTTCTTGCAATATTGAGTATGCTTTCAGGGAGTCTGATGTGGTCTTGTGTAACCATTTCCTTCTTAGGACACGGAAGTGTTTGGGGGACTTCACTCAGTCCAGTGGTTTAGAGTGGTTCTTGATGAGGCACATACCATCAAATCCTCAAAAAGCCAAATTTCTATGGCTGCTGCTGCCCTGGTCGCTGATCGTCGCTGGTGTCTCACTGGCACTCCTATCCAGGTAGTTTATCTCCAGAATGTAAGTATAGGCCGCATCTTTGGAATTTATTAGACTGATATCTGGCAAAGATGTCTGTCAATATCTGTTTTGACTTTTTATTGTATTCATTTCTTTCTTCTGTAAAAAAATTTCTTTATCAGACTGCTTTTTTGTGTGTTCTGTTCTCATACTTGTATGATGCAAGTCTGCTTAGACAGATATGAAGTCTTCCATCAAATCTGTCCTCTTCTGTAGATCCTAATACCAAAAGTTATGTTTCCTTTGAGATGCTTTTAACCTATAGACCAATGGTTAACTTCTGTAGACCCTAATATCAAAAGTTATGTGTGCTTTGAGATGCTTTAACCCTATAGATGACTTGTTTAAGGTTTTCAATCCGATGAGTGTTTTGACTTTTTCATTTCTTTGTATTTAATTTCACTATCTCAGAACAACCTGGAGGACCTATATAGCCTTCTTCGGTTTTTAAAGGTGGAACCTTGGGATAGGTGGGCATGGTAAGATTTATTCCCCCTTGCTACTAGTGCATATGGGATGATGGTAGTCTTATCTTATGATCGGTCACCAGTAGCTCTGAACCATGTTCTAGAATCTTTAGGTGACTTGTTATAAATTTTGGCATCTATATTTGTTTGAGCATAATAAAATCTACAAGATCTTTTCTGAAAATGATTATCTTAGAAGTGTTTTATGAGGTAGGTGAATCCTTTTTGGTGAACTATGAGTGACATTACTTTGTGACTGCAGTGACCTTCAAGTCCTTAAAACTTCAGAAGAAGTGATTCTTCATAACCTTGAGCAAATATTTTGCTCTCTGACATTATTCACCAAACATATCTAAATGGACAATTAGATGCAAGTCATTTGTGAGATTCTGAATTAAACATCTTTATAGAATAATTCTTTGCAAGGTTCTGGAAACTATTCTCTGCCAGGTTTCAGCAAAAATTTGAAGTGTTCATATTTAATCCAGAAGTTACAGTTTGATCCTTTTCATTATGATGTCAGAGCCAACACCCCTCAAAAAGAAGAAGAAGAAGTAGAAAGAAAATTTGGAGAAAAACAAGAAAACAAAAAAGAGAAAAAGCATATCATAGTATACTGATATGTTCTTTGTGATTGAATGAAATTTCTTTATAAAGAAGATTGAAGTTCCACATTATAAGAACATGAGTCTTGTAGTGTTATTAGTGATATGTGAAATCATTTTGGAATGAAGAACTTGGCATAAAATTAAGCACAATTAAGCATAAATCTATGTTTAGACATAGAAATTATTGGAGTCACTGGTCAAAGCTTTGGGGAGCATGTACTTGGGTTTATTAATTACCTCAAGTTTAATTTCCATGTTTCATTTTGTAATTACTACTTGTGAGACTTTATATGGCATGTTGACTAATGTGCTACTAATTTGTATTTCTTTTTGTTTTAGGTGGAATAAACTTATCCAGAGACCATTTGAGGAGGGTGATGAGAGAGGTTTAAAGTTGGTTCAGTCCATTTTAAAGCCTATTATGTTGAGAAGAACAAAGTCTAGCATGGACCGGGAAGGCAGGTTTGTGTATGGCTATGATCAAAATGAATTATCTTCTCTCAGCATCTCATAAGTTCTCTCTCTCTCTTGCAAGCAGGCCAATTCTAGTTCTGCCTCCAGCTAATATTCAGGTGATCTATTGTGAACTCACAGAGGCTGAAAGAGATTTCTATGAGGCTCTATATCGAAGATCAAAGGTTGTTACTAGTTTTGTTTAATTTCAAATCTCATTTCACGTGATTTGTTTTCTGCTGATGCCCTCTATATCATATATACATCTCCAGGTGAAGTTTGATCAATTTGTTGAGCAAGGTCGTGTTCTTCATAATTATGCATCAATATTGGAACTACTTTTACGTCTTCGTCAATGCTGTGATCATCCATTTCTGGTGATGAGGTCTGAACTTTCCTTGCTTTATTTGCTATTTATGTCCTTGTGTGTCAGTTGTGATGATTTTCTTGGGAAGTGAGGTCTGGAAAGGTATTGATAAGATGTGTTTTCCCAGTTTTGTTTCTTGTTTAAATCAGGTCATGATTATAGGACAAAACTTTGCAGGAATATTGCCATAATATTTTTCGTTTTTCTCACAAAAAATGAGCCACAGAATCACTGTGATAAGTTTAAAGTCTCAGTTTCTTATGTCTTCACATTATTTGATGGTTGATTAATTTGATTTTCTGGTTCTTTTATCATCATCTGTTAGTCATTGCTATCATTATGCCATTATAGTCTATGGAGATGGGTGATTTCTTGATTAATTTGTATGTGTACTAAGATGCTGGTGCAAGTCAACAGCATAGAGGGACACAAACTGGAGCACTATTTTTTTTTGGCCCCCATAGCCAACTCTTGTTGGATAACTCACATCTTTTCAGATCTTTAAGTGAATTTGCTCATAAATCATTTATTATGTGTCCAGTCGAGGTGATACACAAGAATATTCTGACCTGAACAAGCTAGCCAAACGATTCCTTAAAGGTGGCCAAAATGTCCTGGAAGGAGAAGCAAATGATGGTCCTTCAGTGGCATACATTCAAGAGGTTGTGGAAGAGCTCCAGAGGGAACAGGGAGAGTGCCCAATATGTCTTGAAGCATTTGAAGATGCAGTGTTGACACCTTGTGCCCACCGCTTGTGTCGAGAGTGTCTTCTAGCAAGTTGGCGAAATCCTACTTCTGGTTTATGTCCTGTTTGTAGGTACCTACAAATTTCTTTATTGGTTTGCTAAGTATGATCATTATCATTTTTCCATTTTTATGGGATTTATTATCCTTGGGGCCTTTCAAATTGGTTTTTCATACAGACACCATATCATGTTCCTCTATTTAAGAACCATTCCTATACCAAGGGCATATAATGTTATTGACCAACAGTAAATTCCATGTGAATTTTGATGATTTCAGTTAATTAGACTCAAAACCAGTCTGGAACCTACAGTTGGTCAGGACCTTAAATAAGCCTATCTATGGTAGCTGTCTTGTACAGGAAAATATATGGTTTTCTTGGACTAAAAATTTAGGTTTAAAACTCTAATACCATGTTTTGTGTATTTACAGGAAAGTGGTCAGTAGGCAAGAGCTTATTACAGCTCCAACTAACTGTAGATTCCAGATTGATATAGAGAAAAACTGGGTGGAATCGTGTAAAGTTGTTGTTCTCTTGAGGGAACTTGAAATTCTCCGTTCTTCAGGCTCTAAGAGCATTCTCTTCAGTCAGTGGACGGCCTTTTTGGATCTCTTACAAGTCCCTCTTTCTAGGTATCAATTTCCAACTACTTGATTATGAATGTTTCATTGTTTGGGCCTTCTGGAAATAGCTTTTCCAGTAAATTTGATCTTTTATGTTTTAAAATTTAGGCAAGTGGGAATGTGCAATACGTGCATGTCCTGAACTACTTGCATCTCATATTGGAACTATTTCTGGCAGTTTATAATATTTCAATCATGATTTTGTCCCATGTTTTGGCTGTGTTATATTTGAATTAGCTTTGTGGTTCCATGCTGGACAGGAGTAATATTCCATTTCTTCGTTTGGATGGGACCCTAAACCAGCAGCAGCGTGAGAGAGTAATAAAACAATTTTCAGAGGATGAAAGCATCCTGGTAAATGAACCTTCTGTTGTCTAATGATGGAGGTTAGGTTTACTTGGGACAGATTTGGTTGGATCAGTTATATTGTTTTTATCCACTTCAGGTTTTGTTGATGTCATTGAAGGCTGGAGGGGTTGGGATAAATCTAACTGCAGCTTCCAATGCCTTTGTGATGGTTTTCTCAATACTGAATCTGCATCTTTTAATTTCTGATATTCTACATTTCATGGACATGGACAAATACTCTCATATTTTAGGTTTCTGTATGCCTACACATGCTCTAACTTTGATGATCCAAGCTCATAGCTATAACTATTTCCTGGATTCAAGTTAGTGGAAAAAATCTTCTGACTCTATTGCTTGGGGGTTCATAAAATGGCTATCTTTGATCCCAGTGATTTTATCTTTTCATCTTGGCTATGAACCTTTTGTTTTACCATAATATTTCTCTAGTGCTCTTAAAATCAGCATTTTTCAGGAACTCCTGGTAATTGCTATCTGCCTGGAAGCTTGCCATGTGCTTTTATTATTATTATTATTGTTATTTTTGGAAGTATGCAGATACCACAAAATTGGTCTTCCAGCTAGAATTTCTTTTATTTTCGTGTGTATATAAATCTGGAACCAAAATCAGTAAAATTTGTGCAATAGTAACTACTTCCAATTTGACTTTAGTGCACACTTTTGTTTAGTGGTTGGTGTAAATGGTTTAGCATTGTAGGTATAAGGAGGTTTAGGAAAAAAAAAAAATCTTTTTGTTATAAAGATTAATTCAATTTATTTGAAGGTTTGACATATTTTTTAACCATTGTCATTATTGATTGGTATTGTAAGAAAGAATAAAAAAATTGAGCATTCTCCCTTTTTTTATTTTAATTATGGGTTATTTAAACCTCTTTCTTTTCCAATGATAAAGTGGAAACTTTATTTCCAAATTGTGTTATTTTGAAAGTTGACACATTGCCTCAATCTTTGGGGTCCATAGTTTGGGTGACTCCAATTGGGACTCTTTTCTAATAATAAAATAAAATAAAATAAATGTGGGCTAAACTCAATATTGTTAGTTATTAGTTAGACAGATTTTTGAGAGAGAAGAAATTATTAGTTGATAAAAAATAAAAAAAAAAAAAATTAAAAAAAAGAGAAGAAAGAGGAAGTGATGTATTTCAAGAAAGTTTGATGAGAAAGAAAATTCACCATATATTTACAGTTAGTTAACTGCTTAAACAACTAACTTGTTCTTATCATTGCAGATGCTAATTAAAAATGTGCTTTTGTTGTAGAATTTATAGCTGATAAAACTATCATTACCTTTTATATTTTTGCTATAAAGTTATGGATAAATATAAAAATGGCAGCAAAGCGCAGACACATTCTTGATTTTTAGGTTGATTATGCTTTTAGGTTAGTAGCCTTGTAATTACAGTTACTGGATTAATGGTCAATTTTTCATAGGATCCTTGGTGGAATCCAGCTGTGGAAGAACAAGCTGTGATGCGCATTCATCGCATTGGACAAACCAAACAAGTGAGGATCAAGCGTTTTATTGTGAAGGTCCATTTTTCTCCCTGACCTGGAATTTCTGCAGCATGAACCTTTTTATATTTTCCCTATTACCTAATTGATTACACTGGTACTTAAGCTTTAGCTTTTAGCAGCTTGTGGCCTTAACATAATTGCTTCCATATGAATTGCAATTGTCTGGCTAAGTCAGAAATAAGTACCTTCTCTTTTGGCTTTTGTGTGGTAGTTTATCTTAAAAGTTTACTTGATCAGTGCAATAATGCTTGGCATTTTAGCTTTACGTTCAGGCCCTTATTGGTGTGGTAAATCTCACTATTGTGACTATGATAATTTTTGAATGGCAGGGTACGGTTGAGGAAAGGATGGTGGCAGTGCAAGCACGTAAGCAACGGATGATTTCTGGTGCCTTGACCGAGCAAGAAGTTCAAACTGCCCGTATTGAGGAGCTGAAGATGCTTTTTACATAAACTATGATCAGGGGGAAGATATGTGGTTGGTTTATGCTCTGAATCTGATAATTGCTTTCCCATGCTGTGTGAGCTCGTGAGATCAAGTTGTTACAATCCAGCAAATTTTAGAAAACTTTCACAAAGGTTAATGTTTCAAGGGAGAATGCAGTAAAGGGTTTTTCAGCAGTAAAAGTTGGGAACCATCATGGCCTAAAAATTATTTGCGTTCTGGCTTATGCAATCAGCCTGGGTTGTTCACAGCCAAACTAAAACTAGCATGAACATACAGCGCTTTGCTCAGTGGGTCAATCTTCTCTGTTGGTTAATGCATCACACAGAAAATTTGCTTCCAAGAATTCAGGGCCAAGGCACACAGGATATAAATTAGGCAGATGATTTCCTAGCAAGAGCCGCTTGTACGGTGAGATGATTTTGAGCTTGCTACATCACTGAATGTGATACCTGCATATCATGCGGCAATGACTGCTCAATTCTGTATTGTTATGTACCAGTAAAATAAGGGATTTTTCATCTTGAAGCTTGCAATTCATTTTCTAGCATATCCTCGTATTTTTTGTGCATTATCTGAAGGATGTTCATTTTATTATAACTTGGTGGTCATGGGTTATCTTCGCAAAAACAAAGGGTTTATGTCTTAAACATGGTTACTTAAATAAGGCCTAACGTCTAAAAATGAGGACTTTTTCTTAAACCCAGATAAATTAGAATTCAGAGATTCACCGGCATTCTGTGTGGACGATACATCACCTGTTTTATTTGTTGCCATGCCTATAAGGGCAAACTGTGGCTTTGTTCCTATTAATTGGAAAGGGGTTTAATTTTAGCTCTGGGTGTTTTGGGGTGGGATACTCTGAGGCAACGTTGGGGCAAACAAAAGCGTGGGTCCCAAAAGCCATGCACCATGCACCACCGGTGGCCCATAACTGCCGGTTGTCCTGCTTTTCCTGCTTCTATGTGGGTTTTGGCTATGAGGATGGTATTGATGATATAGCAGCTCCGGTGCCTCAGATGCAGCAGTATTACAGGGTTGGAGCGATTGATGACCGTTCAGACTAATGGAGTGCTTTTGTTGACTGTTTGACTCTCAAGGCTAAAAGTTCTTCCCTTGTCCAGGTCTGACTATCTTTTCGTACTCCAGCAATTCCTCAATTCACTAAAGTCCTGTTGTGCTTGTGCCTGTCAACTAGCTCATTTTGATGGAAACAGTCCTGTGATGCTCTCTGGTTGAATTCATTATCTGGGTAGTATGATAATTCTTAAGAGAAGCATAGCCATTGCCTCCTTTTTTCATGCTCAGATAAGATACCTGAGCTGATGCTTTGCTACCATGATAAGTGTTATCGTTGATGATCATTGTTTTCGTTTTTCCTTTTTAAAAATAAAAATTGGCGAGCGTATAATTTCACCATTTGGTCTCGGTATTGGAAGCGGCACATGTCTTTGAACCCAATTCCCTCTTTACATTTTATCTCTCAAAAGTCAATGTTCAACTTAAATTGTTTTAAGGTTGTATGATGTTGCCGTGAATGCAGACATGTCTTGTTGAATGCCAACTGATATGGCTAACAGATCAAGTTGGAGTTGTTTTGTATTATGTTTTGATGGACTTGTTAATCTCATTTCTAGAATTTCTTTTATAATTTTCTTCGCAGTCTTTTTTGCCATGTGATATACTCATGATACTAGAATTCCCAATCCTGATCCAACAAGACCCACCGTTGAAGGAAATTCACCTTCTAATTGTATATGGTGCTACCTTACACTGAGGACTTCCCAGATATCAGCACGACAAAATGAGCTAACACCTAGCTCACCGTTGCAACAAGGATCTCAAATGATGCAATTAGCTGGGTTTTCCACTGCTGCTAGAATACCTGCCAATTCAGATACAGCAAGTCCTCCGTGTACACAATTAAGAGAATTTCGTCACACCAACATGTGCACAGTTAAAACATATGATTGAACTGGAGAGCAAGAGATGAGCATACTGTAAACCAAAATGTGAAGCCTGATTCATAGGATGGTGCTATTGGAAACGTTTTGCAGTCCTTGTAGCCCATGCGCTCGGGTTTTTGATTTGCTGCTTATGTTCTCGCGCAAAGCACTTTGATGATTTCTTTGTGCCTCAACATCCCTTAAGAAATATCTATTCTTATGGAGATCAATATCCGAAAATTGCAAGACATTATTAGCTTGGAATGGAGCACATACTGGCAAATAAAAAAGTACAATCGACAATAAACCAGCATCCTGTGATGATAGTGGCAACGTGTGAACTAATGATTGTGCCTTCAAATTTAAATTCTGTTTGTTTACTTCACTGATGTTGACATCTCCTAACTTTATAATATTTTCTCTCCATTGTGGTTAACTCTAAGATCTAATAGTTTTAACGGAAGTTTCAACTTTATCATGTCAGTGTAGAATAGTCTTTGCAACATAACCCCATTATAATTTGGGTATAATAAACCTTGCTATGTAAGGAAATTGTTTGATTTTAATACATGACATTTGAATGACAATCTGTAGTATGATTGTGTGGCAGTCAGATTAATTACACATTAGCAAACAATCGATAGGTTTTGGCATCCAGAATAATTTGTCTAACTGCTGCAATAGCTGCCACAGCCACTAATGCCGAGAAAGTCACAGCAATAATGACATTTAACCAAAAAAGGGGGCTCCTCTTTGAAGGCTTGAATGTGAAGTTGAAAAAAACTACTGGTAAAATAAAGTCTAGTGGCATGAAACCGAAAGCCCCAATCAATGCATTGATGTCGCCAAAAAATGGAAGCATTGCTCCTATGATGGTTGATATGATAACAGATAATGACCTCGAGACAACCCTTGGAATAACATTGCGAGCAGAAAATTGGGCACTTCTCGTGTCTCCAAAGGTTTGCTCGAGCACTTCATTTGTAGGCTGCAAATAAACCTGTAATATACCATGTAGTTAAGTCAATGCAAATATACCATGTAGTTGAGTCAATGCAAAACAATTTAAGGGAACTAGAGAGAACAAAAGTTGGGAGATGCTCTTACCACAGCAACAGCTGATAGTTGGAGTATTGTGAAGATATTTGTCATCAAAACCAACCATTTAGGAACCAAAGGCCTCCTATTATCTAAGAAATTGCTGAGGATGAGACTGTCGGATCGGTTACCAAATGCCCAGTAGCCAGAGATGGCAACACTGAAGAATGTTGCCACTAGCACAACATAACATACACAGAGTCCCTTGAACATCTTCCCTTTCACAGGCGGTGCTATAGTTGCCTGCAATGGCAATTTTCACAATAATTTGTCAACTAAACTTCTGACTACTTGTCTTCATCTATCTATTAACTAGTTAAGACACCATCAAAGCGAGCCGGACTAACTAGTTCAGACCTGAATTTCTGGGATGATCCCATTGCCATAGGTGGTGGCAATGATGGCAATAGCATTAAAGATTCCAAAAACGTGATCTTGGGTGTCTCCAGTTAGAGAATAGTCCTTTGGTTCCTTGGATGAGTTTCCTGTAGAAGATACAGTCCATCCTATAAAACAAGGAACTAGGATAGTATATGCATTTTGTATCATTATATTTATTCTGGATGACTGACCAATATGAATGGAAGAACCAGTTGCACAGGCACTATAAGCTAGGCAGAGAACCAGAGACACCAAGTTGATATGCCTCAGCGAATGAAAGGACGGGATTTGAGCTAAAATCAGCATTAGGCATCCAAATATGATCACAAACTCATAGAGCTTCATATTCCCATTTGGACTTGACAGCAAGTAAACTGTCTGCATGCACAGAAAATGGACAAAAGATTTACGAGAGTTAAAAGAAAAAAAAAAACTTCATTTTAAAATTTCTTCAACTCTTAGTTTCAAATTAAGAGTTCTATTTTTAGTCCTTACAAACTATAAAGAAATATGTTTAACAAAAAAGAGAGAGAGAGAGAGAGATTGTGTTACAATGATTTCACCTTCATGCACTGTCCTCCAAGAAGAGTGGAAGCAATAACAGCACCATAGCACACCATGAACTGAATTGGTCCCACAAAATAACGGCCCCATCTCGGCCCTACCAAATAAATAAATTTTGGATCAAAAGATGCATCAATAATTTTTCTTTGATGGCAACTTTGGTACAATTTTTACAAAAAAAAAAAAAAAATTGGTACAATTAGTATAGGTACAATTATTATACCTATTAGAGCATACATATATAGCGCATATCATTTCTTACCTTCTCGTTTTGGAAATGTCACAGTAACTTCTAAGAGACTAATAATTGACTATTTCTGTGATTTCAAAAAATAAATAACAAAAAAAAACAAAGAGAGGGAGAGAGGAAGCATAGATCAAAGCATCAGAACAGGGTGCGGTGCGTAAAATGGTTTTGATATACAAAGATAGTCAAAAGAAATTTCAACTCCAAGCATTTAATTATGCAATCTGGACACTAATATGTTCCAGTCAACGAAGCAACGTGTCTTCACGTTGAAAACTAAATTGGCTTGGTGTCTTTTGCAGCTCACTGGCAATTCTTCAAAGAGCTAAAAGCTTCCGTGTTTTTCATGATGCAGTCATTTTCTCAATCTTCTTATCATGTTCTGAAGTAAGCAGATGGAAAAACTTTGGGCTCCAATACATGGTTGGGTCCAGCTGGAATAATGTCCTGGCGACGTCATGCTGAGCCCATATAGTTAATGCAAGGTTCTCTTTTGCAGGATCCATTTGGGATTTAGTCACCGAATCCTCCTATTAACTTGACTTGACTTGACTTGACACCCTTGTTTTCTCTAGCGAGCACCCCTCTTCAACAATATTTAGAGCGAAATTATTTTTCATATTATTTTAATAAAAAAAAAAACATAAATAAAATGTCCATAACTCTTGTTTTAAAACTTGAATTTTTAATTCCTTAACTCATAATTTTTATGTACTCGACTATACATGTAAAATGACAAATTAAAGAAAACTTAGGGAAAAAAAAAAAGAAAAGTGTTAACATACCCAAGATTTGATTGGCCATATCTCTGAAACGCAGTTGGCGATGACCCAATTGAGCATGATGTTCGAGGACCATAGACAACAAGTTGTACGAGTAGAAAGTGACCAAACCCGCGATAACTAGGCAAATAATTCCGCCTGTCCATCCAAGAAATGTGAATGCATACGGCAAACTTAGAAGTGGTGGGGCTACTATTGATGTTGTTAAGTGGTAACCACAGTGTAACCACGATCCTGCAGTTTGTTCATATGTATAAAAACATTTAATTCAAAATATTTACTTCTTATTGTAAGTAATACATCAATTTTAACATAATAATCAATTACAATTAATGATCACAATGGATCAAAACTCATTTTATGTTTAAATTTCATGTTTTCCTAACTATTTTGTTATTAAAAAATTGTAATAAGATTGATAGTTGCTCAAATAGTCCTGACCCAAGGATACATGATACACTCTTTAGTTCATGGGCCAAGAAAAAAAAAAAAAAAGAAGGATTTTATATCTATATATATTAAAATCTAAAAATAAAGCTCTGGAGCACTCGGCAATTTTAGCTCGCTTTCGGTCATCAAGACATCGGGGTCATGTCCCTGTGCTAGAAAAAGGTCTTCCAACTAATAATGCATATAACGTCTTAGTGGAGCACATAATTTGCACCCAATGCCAATCGTATTGCAGCACCCTAGCAATGATCCAGAAAAATATCTCGAAAGTCTCCCCATCACATCAAGATTTTAGTCTTCAGATTTGATCTAGCGGTGAAGAGAAAAGGGCACGTAGCAAGCAAGCTTACACAGCATTTCTACAGGATTTATGACAGTGAAAGAAATTCCACAGAACAGGACATAACAACTTAAAGCGACATTATTCATTGATTCCTCCTGGGGTTGGATTAAGCTGATTGAACAGCAACATTCAATGCCCATCTTAGTATATGGTTTCTCCCTAAGTCGCCAAAGGGTGAAACAGGGAAATGCTATGCGGAGAAAGTTTTAAATACAAATTTACATGTGACATTATTATAATTTAATTGTGTATTTTATTTTATTTTTTTCAAAATATAATCTTAGTTAATGATGTAAACAATATATATATATATCTACAGATTGTAAAATAAAAAAAAATTTTAAGTTTCTCACTAAAAATAGTGAGATGTGCGGCACAATTACTTGGAATAAGCAACAAGAATGCCTTGAAAGTGTAACATGTTGATAAAAAATTCGACAGCACCTTGTTACACATTTGATGCAGGCATGTTGCATAATTAAAATAGTTTTGTTACCCATTCAACTCTTCTTTTTTTTAGTAAAAAAAATAATCGACATCATTTCACGTGCAATTTTAACCATTTCAAAAAGCATTTGGATTTTTCCTTTAAAGAATAATTTCTTAACAAAGATGGCATCGTGTCATCTGCGATTTTAACCTTCTCGAAAAGCTCTGTCCGTGTCCGTGTCCGTGTGCCCGGACTCTAGAGGGAAAGGCTATACCACAAATTGCCACTTCCCTTTCAATGCTTGTGTATCATTTTTCGTAGTCAGCAGGCAACATGATCAATCAAATATTGCGGGAACGGATGTCTATAATTGGACCGTAACAAAATGACAATTCAGACTGATACCGCTTGGCGATTAGAATAGAATTAAAGATTGAGAGAAGAGCAAGAAATAGTTTCACTCTCATGTGGGTGGGAAACAGAGAAATTAATAGTTTAGTTCCCGCATGAGGTGCATATTCAAGTTGAGAAATGGCGAGAATGAGAAAAAGGTTGCCAAAAGGGTCAATTGTTTCGAGTTTGAGGCTTGGGGGGGTCAAATAAGGCGGGCAGACAAGTCAAATGAGAAATCCAGGATTAGAAACTCAAACAATCCTTTTTCGTTATCTCTAGTTTTGTATGCCTTAACAGAGCAGAATTCAGAAACTGGACCGGATCGATCTAATAAAGTGTTCATTTCTGTTGCGCATTTTTCTTGGCAATTTTAACATTCACAAAGCAGATTCAGCAACTAGAGCTATATCCCTTTTCCTTAGTCTAACGAACAAAAGCAAAGATTAAAAAAAAAAAGAAAATGGGAATTGCCATTTAAGGTGATGCACGAGACTGGGACAAAAGGCCAAAAGAGAGAGAGAGAGAGAGTGAAAGAAGAAAATTGTGAACTCTACTAATCGTTTAATTTGAAAGAAAAGTAGGAAGGGTTATGCTTTTGTGAATGTTACCTTTGGATTTGAGAACAAAAAGGGCACCAGCATCAAGCTCTGTCTGACCGTTTTGAGCTTCTGTTTGTGGAACCTCCTTTCCACTCTTTGCACTCTCTCCTCCATCCGCTGCTGCCATTGCAATCGCCTCTCTCCTCTTTCTCTCCCTCCCTATCCTCCCCAGATGGTTGGGAATTTGAAATATGATGATAGGAAATAAATATCCCAAGACGAGGATGTACTTTTTCAAGTGTCGATCTTTCAAAATGATCCTTTTGACTTGCGGATATGCCCATTTTCTTGGTCTTTGATTCACGCGGCCAGCCAACCAACCCCAGTTGGCCACTTAAACAAGGTGAGTAAATAAAATAATAAACCCATCTACGAACACCCAAAGATTGTTTTTTTTGATCTATTAAAAATATTCTTAGCTTTTGACCCCATAAAAGTCAGATGCATGTACAGGATCAACTAACTTTAGATTAAAATAAACAGGTAAAATAATAGAATTTCATGAGACAATCTTTTCATTTGTGGATTTCAGCGAGAAATATTTATTACCATCTGATCTAAAAATTTAATGGTAAGTTAACGTGTTTATCTTCCCGGACAAAAGAAGTTGGCTACTCGTTTCAAGCGACAAAAATTATAGAATGTTGTATAAATTTTAAATTTGTTAATATTAAATTAATACGTTACAAAAGTACTGAATGGTGTGACCAGCAATATACATTATTTTAACTATTTGTCTCGTATTTTTAGTCTTTTTTTTTTAAATATGTAATTATAATTAATTATAATGCTATTGCTAGGAGGAGGTGGACTCGCCGAATTTGACCATATGAGGTAGTTGAAAATAGTAAAGGAGGCTCTCCAATCTCTTTCAAGCGAGGCTTTGCTCATCTCACATTCCCATTAATTATCATGAAATTGTGAGAACAAAACTGCTCTGGTGAATTCAAGACAAACGTTCGGGTGGGGGCGACGGGGAAAACGACCCCTTCTGACCCCCACGTGGTACAAATTGTCGTTTTGGTGAAGTGATAAGTGTCATTTTTGTCGGCAGTCCGATGCCCGATTCACTGGGAACCTACCCGTTGTGATTTGGTGTGAATAACACAGAAAATGCACGGCAAAAAATGGCCGCTGGTTTTTATTATACAAGAAGCCATCGACATGACATATCAAGAAGAGTCAATAGATTGGAGGTGAGATGAATGTGGTTTTTTTTTTGGGGGGGGGGGGGGAGGGCGCGGGGTGGGAACTCGATCTGGACTGATAGTTTTGTTAAAAAAAATAAAAAAATGCCGATTGGACCTTTGAATTAGGAAAATTCAGTTCATCTGCCCGGGTTTTTCCTCACCAAAACAATCCTTTGACCCAATTAAATGAGATCAAATTGACTTTTCATTAAAATGGTGTAGTTTACAAATTACAATGTGACATTTGCTGTTCTGTCAATCAATTGTTGCAGATTGTATTTCAAAATTGACATTAGGTTGTATTAATTACATTAAATAATATTCTAAATTTAATCTCATTTAAATATTTGTTAAATTAATATTCAACCATTGATCCATGATGTAATTCGCACTAAATACACTAGTTAATCAATTTATAGCAATTCAATTATATTAATATCTGGTTTAAATTGATATTAAATAAATTTATGTACGTCATTTTACTCTTTTAATTTTCTTATATTTCATCTCATTAATATGCCTCAAAATAGTTATTTAAAATCTCTAAATTAAGGATTTTAATATCTTAAATATATCATTTTTAGTACGTAATATTAATGTCTAAAATTTCTTTAAAAAAGCAACAAATTTAAAATTTTGGCTTGATTCTTTGGTTGCTTGCTTGCTCAAAGGTAACAAGAAGGGAAAGTGAAAAATTAGAAGTATGTAATATGCATATAATTAGATTAGATTAATCTCGACCATCAAAAAAATTAATTTAAGTATTAATTGGATCGAGTTAACTATTAACTCATTGATTCAATCAATGACCCAATAACCTAACAAACAACGTTTGTGAGACAGGCCTGATTTAATTATTATAGTTCACCATGATGCTGGCGTAAATGACTTTTTTTTTTTTTTTTCATTTTTTTTGGGAATGATTCGCAAATGATAGATTGAGCGCATGTTGCAATGCAACCTGACATTTCTCTGAGTTTTCCTTGATTTCAGTCAACGTTTGGACATGCAGAGACTACGATAGACGCCGCTTGCCTCGTAATTTTATATTTTTCGGAGATTTCCCAATGGTTCTACCCCGGCCACGGAAGTAGTTTTTCAACAGTGGCATAGAAGAGATGGTCGGCACATCCATTGACCGTTGAAATTTTAGTTCAATTAATCATTTAAAGAGAATTTATTACTCCAATAATAATAATTTTATGGAATTTTATCCATAATTCAGATATAAATAATATCAGCCTAAATTCCAGGTAGAAGGAGTTCCAATTCTCATCTTGGATTTGTGAACTTCTTTAGTAGATGAAATATTTTTTCAAACAAAATGAAAGATCAGACGACAGGAAAATATGTTCTTCCGACTATTGCTGGAACTTGCAATCCAAAGCACCCGAAATGAAAAGGGAATGAAAATAATAATTAAAAAAAAAAAAAACAAAGAGTTTCTTTAAGCATATCTATTTATATAAATGCATGTATATATTTTTTTGAAAATAAGAAAAAATTTGAGTATTACTTATGCAACCATTTCTCATAAATTCACAAATTAAAAATATTAAAATATTCTATTTTTATAAAAATTTGATTATAATCAAAATAGTATTATATAAATTAATCAATATAAATTTGATTATAATTAAATAAAAATTCTATTTATTTATAAAATTTTATCTTAATTGTAATTAAATTTTCATAAATATAAGATTCTTTAAAAAAAATTTGAAAAAAAATCTCAAACTTTCCTTTGAAAAGGAAAATAAGGAAAAAAAAAAATCAAATTTAACTATTTTTTCTTAAAAAGGGAAAAAAAAAAAAAACTATTCTAACATTTTTCATCTTTAGTTTTCATAGAGAGAAAAACTTTCCTTTTAATTTTTTAAAAAAATATGTGAAAGAAAAAATTTTCTTAAAAGTAATTATGCTTTTTCAAATCTAAAAAATTTAATCCAAAACTCAAATCTAATGTAAATATATAATATTAAAAGTGAAAAAAAAATAATTTTTACCTATGTGATAACTTTTTATAAATTCATAAGTTGAAAATGTTAGAATATTTTATATTATAAAAATTTAATTATAATAAAAATAATATTTTATAAATTAATTAATATTTATTCAATTATAATTAAATAAAAATTTTATTAATTCTAAAATTGTATATTAATTGTAATTTTTATAATTATAAAATTTTTTAACAAAGGAGAATAAAAAACTAAAAAAGGTATATTCTAAAATTTTGCTTTTTAAGAAAGAAAAAAAAGAGAAAGAAAAAGCTCTCAAATTTACCTATTATTTCTTGATAAAGAAAAAAGAATTATTTTCCATTTTTCTCAAAATGAAGAAAAAAAAAACTACTTCAAAATCCTTTCTTTTTTGCTTTTATTAAAAGAGAATAAAATTTAAACAAATTAAAAAAGTTCTTATCTTAAATTTAATTTAATTTAATTAATTATTTTTTTTCAAATCTAGTTAATTATAAAAACAAATCTAATCTAAATTAGATTTAGGAAAGAAAAAAAAATATTTCAAATTTATTTTATTTTTAAAAATTAATACTTAATATTTAAAGACTTTTTTCAAAAAAAATAAAATAAAAAATAATTTATAAATATGATTAAATCTACATTTTGAATGAATCTAATAATAACATATTACTGTTACCAAAACTGCATCAAGATTAGTGATTTTAAGTAATTTTTTGTACAAAAAAAGGCCTATGTGACAATATTTTCTTACTTGTATAATTTTTTTTAGTAGGTGAGTGAGCCCCCTTTTGTGACTCGTTGGTTTCGATTAATTCTAAGGTTCACGCAACTGGAACCCTTCTGTTTTATCAGACTCTTATAGGCTATGTTATTTTCCTGTTTATATATATATATATATATATATATACACACAAAATAAAGATTATCGAAGAAGACATTTTGCATGGTATATTTGTTGTCTGAATTATTAAAAAATAAAAATAAAATAAAATAACAGAGAGAGAGAGAAGGGACCCGTCGCAATTGTGTTCCGTTCAGTGGCTTCCAGTTTGGTTGGGGTATTGAAAATTCTAGAGCTCCATTTAGACCCGCCAGTTATACAGAAAGTTTGACCTTTACTAAAAATGATAATGAAAAAGACAAATCTTTGGTTGCCCCCGTAATCCGAATTAGAGTTTACACGGCCAACGTTAAAGCGTCGTCACGCGCGGTTAGCTTTCTCTGTTTAGCGTGTAAGTATGGTACTGTTCGGCGTGTAAAAGTTAACTTGTATTTTGCTTCAATCATTTATATAGTTAATAAGTAATAATTCAAAATAATTTTGTAAATTATTCTATGAATACTATTTAAAAAAGATATTGTGGTAATGTAGGTATAATTATAATATTTTAAATTATTATAACATTAGTAATTTAAAAAATAAATATATTATGATATAATTATTAAATTATAAATAATATATAAAAATTATGATTAATTCTTTAAAATAAATTATTTTTTTTAAAAAATATATTTATTTTGTTAAATCAATTAAAATAAAATATTGAATTAAATATTAAAATTAGATTTTTCTATACTTATATGTAGAGAAATTTTGTATTTTGATATTTTATTTGTTAGTCTTATTATTACCAATATATAAATTTAATGTATGTTGTGATCTTTGTCTACAAGAAAATTTAAATTTATATTTTGTAATGATTCATTATTCTCATGATATTAATGGATTTGTATTTTTTAGTTAATGCAATTACTCCTACTGCTTTTATAATGATCTTACTTGTATTTTAATGTTATATGGTGACAATTTTGTGGCTTGACAGAAAAGTTTGTTTTGATTTTAGGGTGCATAGATGTTGATTTAGCCTTCCATGTGAAACAATTATTTGTTTCCATGAAGTCAAGTACATCAACTAAAAAAGTTGCTGATGGTGAGTGGGAGCAATCCAGTCACTTGAGTTTTATGATCGTTAATTCTAGATTAAGAAAAGCATCAGAGGCTTTAATACTAATAAAGATAAGACTGCATATTTCATAAAAGTCATTAAGAAATAATTTGTAAAATTTGATAAAATATTGACCAGAGCACCCTTATGGAAAAAACATTCAAAAATGAATTTTGATAGTTTTAAAGATGTAAATGAGCATATTATGGAAATGAAAAACATTACTACTCAAGTCTCTAAAGATTGACATATATGAGACTTTGTGGTATACTTTATCTTGAATTTTATGCCCTTCAAGATACCTTATAACAAACATAAGAAAAAAAAAGTCAATCAAGGAGATTCTTATCATTTGTGTTCAAGGGGATGAAAGAATGAAGTATGAGAATATAGAAAGTGCTCATCTCATGACTAAAGTGAAGACAAAATGCAAAAAGAGTGAAGGTGGTCCATATTGGAAGAAAGATGCAAATGTGCAAATGAAGAAAATTGAAAGTAAAAATGCATGCTTCTTTTGCAAGAAATATAAACACAAGGAGAAGGTTTGCCTCAAGTAGAAGGCTTGGTTAGAAAAGAAAAATACACTCATGTTTTTAATATATCATCAATCTCCTTTTGTTGATGATTCAAATAATACATGGTGGATTGATTTCGATATTATAATTCATGTTGCTAATACCATGCAAGGCTATCAATTTGCTACTGAGAACAACAATTTTCATATATGGTGCTACCTTATACTGAGGACTTCCTAGATATCAGCACAACAAAATGAATTAACACCCAGCTCACCGTTGTAACAGGGATCTCAAATGACGCAATCAGCTATGTTTTCCTCAGCTGCAAGAATACCAGCCAATTCAGATACAGCAAGAGCCCTCCGTGTGCACAATTATGAGAATTTCATCACACCAACATGTGCATAATTAAAACTTATGATTGAACTGGAGAGCAGGAGATGAGCGTACTGTAAACCAAAATGTGAAGCCTGAGTCATAGGATGGTGCTATTGGAAACGTTTTGCAGTCCTTGCAGCCCATGTCCTCAGGTTTTTTGATTTGCCGCTTATGTTCTCGCGCAAAATACCTTAATGATCTCTTTGTGCCTCAACATCCCTTAAGAAATATCTATTCTTATGGAGATCAATCTCCGAAAATTGCAAGACATTATAAGCCTAGAATGGAGACAAACTGAGCCAATTATATTGCACATACTGGCAAATAAAAGAGTACAATTGACAATAAACCAGCATCTTGTGATGATAGTGGCAACGTATGAACTAATAATTGTGCCTGCAAATCTAAATTCTGTTTGTTTACTTCATAGATGTTAACATCTCCTAACTTTATAATATTTTCTCTCCATTGTGGTTAACTCCAAGATCTACCAGCTTCAATAGAAGTTTTAACTTTATCATGTCAGTGTAGAATAGCCCTTGCAACATAACCCCACTATAATTTTGGTATAAACCTTGCCATGTGGGGAAATTACTTGATTTTAGTACATGACATTTGAATCACAATCAGTAGTATGATTGTGTGGTAGTCAAATTAATTACACATTAGCAAACAACCGATAGGTTTTGGCATCTAGAATAATTTGTCTAACTGCTGCAATAGCTGCCATGGCCACTAATGCTGAGAAAGTCACAGCAATAATGACATTTACCCAAAAAAGGGGGCTCCTCTTTGAAGGCTTGAATGTGAAGTTGAAAAAAACTACTGGCAAAATGAAGTCCAGAGGCATGAAACCAAAAGCCCCAACCAATGCATTGATGTCGCCAATGAATGGAAGCATTATTGCTATGATGGTTGCTATGATAATAGATAATGACCTTGAGACAACCCTTGGAATAACATTGCGAGTCGAAAATTGTGCGCTTCTCATGTCTCCAAAGGTTTGCTCAAGCACTTCATTTGTAGGCTGCAAATAAACCTGTAATATACCATGTAGTTAAGTCAATTCCAAACAATTTGAGGGAACTAGAGAGAACAAAAGTTGGGAGATGCTCTTACCACAGCAACAGCTGATAGTTGGAGTATTGTGAAGATATTTGTCATCAAAACCAACCATTTAGGAACCAAAGGCCTCCTATTATCTAAGAAATTGCTGAGGATGAGACTGTCGGATCGGTTACCAAATGCCCAGTAGCCAGAGATGGCAACACTGAAGAATGTTGCCACTAGCACAACATAACATACACAGAGTCCCTTGAACATCTTCCCTTTCACAGGCGGTGCTATAGTTGCCTGCAATGGCAATTTTCACAATAATTTGTCAACTAAACTTCTGACTACTTGTCTTCATCTATCTATTAACTAGTTAAGACACCATCAAAGCGAGCCGGACTAACTAGTTCAGACCTGAATTTCTGGGATGATCCCATTGCCATATGTGGTGGCAATGATGGCAATAGCATTAAAGATTCCAAAAACGTGATCTTGGGTGTCTCCAGTTAGAGAATAGTCCTTTGGTTCCTCGGATGAGTTTCCTGTAGAAGATACAGTCCATCCTATAAAACAAGGAACTAGGATAGTATATGCATTTTGTATCATTATATTTATTCTGGATGACTGACCAATATGAATGGAACAACCAGTTGCACAGGCACTATAAGCTAGGCAGAGAACCAGAGATATCAAGTTGATATGCCTTAGCGAATGAAAGGATGGGATTTGAGCTAGAATCAGCATTAGGCATCCAAATATGATCACAAACTCATAGAGCTTCATATTCCCATTTGAATTTGACAGCAAGTAAATTGTCTGCATGCAAAGCAAATGTACAAAGGATTTAGAAGAGTTTAAAAATAAAAAAATTCATTTTAAATGTTCTTTAACTCTTAGTTTCAAGTTAAGAGTTTGATTCTTAGTCCCAGCAAACTACAAAATATAAGTGTAACAAAAGAAAGAGAGAGAGAGAGAGAAAATTTGTGTTATAGTGAGCTCACCTTCATGCACTGTCCTCCAAGAAGAGCGGAACCAATAACAGCACCATAGCACACCATGAACTGAATTGGTCCCACAAAATACCGGCCCCATCTCGGCCCTACCAAATAAATAAATTTTGGATCCAAGATGCATTAATAAATTTTCTTCGATGGTAACTTTGGTATAATTTTTACCAAAAACATGTAATAAATGCAACAAACATGAAAAATGTATAACAAACATAATAACGGGCAACAAGGCGTTAAAAAATATAATAAGAGTGATTATATATACAAAACATGATAAAATGTACAAAAGGTGTTAAAGTACAATAATTATAATATGAGGGGAGATAAATTTATATTTAAACTATTAAATTTATAATATTTTATATATAAATTAGTAAATTAAAAATTATTTATTTAAAAGTATAATTATTACAAAATATCTATTAACAAATTATAATATTAATTTTTTAAAAAATTATCATTAAATCATGACATGACATCTATATAATATTTGATATAACTAATAGTATGATGCCAAGTTATAAAAAAAAGTATCACATTAAATTATGTTATCTCTTCTCTCTCGATTTTCTCTCTTTTCAAATTATTTTTTTAATATTTCTCTATTTTTCTTTGATTTGAAATAAATAATTTTTAAATTATTAATTTATATTTAAAAAATTATAAATTTAGTGATTTAAATATAAATTTATTTCATATTGAGTGAATTTAATAAATTTGTGTAAAATTATATATGTTATTGTAGTTTTTTGAAATCTTATTACACATATTATTCATTTTTGTTGCATATTTGGTTGAATTTATTATACATACTTGATAATTTTGGTGGGATATTATGAAATTCAAATTTATTTATTTATTTATTAAGTGGGGTTTATTCCAGCAACTATAATATTTTTTTTAAAACTTTTTATAAGTTGTACAAGAATGACATTAATTTTATTAGGCTCCCCTTTAAGCTCAACATTAACCCTTCTAAGCCTATAAGGACTTGAAAGGAGACTCCTTCTAGCTATTATGTTAATAAGTGAGACCTAACCCAAGGAGTGGTAGATACCATACATATCACATCATATGAGACCTCACTCTTATGAACTAATCTAGGTATGTATATATAGGTTAGAATAACACTAGTTAGAGGTAATGATTATTCTCTCTCTACTTAGTTATTTGAGAACTTTAACCCTTTAATTACTTAATTGTTGGAGTCTTGATGCCGAAGGTAAACTCTTGTGCTTAGTCATGCACTCTTTTACATAACCTAGTTAGGATTCACTATTAGATTCCTACATTAACTTAACCCAACACCTTCTTAACAATTATCCTCTCTGGTGAACATCTCTCATCAATTAGCATCATTTATGGGAACATTATTGTCATGTGTCATTCCTAGTCACCTTAGACATGACTTAGTTGAGTCCCATGAAATATAAGAGTTTTTAGCAGTTTTTGGAATGTGCCTGGCAAATGACCCCTTAAAATTTGATAACCTCTATATTACTTAACTCGTTCACTAAAGAGTTTACCTTGGAGGTGACAAAACCATCATCACTCAATTGACAAATACCACTACCCCTAGTGATAGTGGCTACCTAAGATTACCTTAACCTCTTCACTAGGCACATTGGCATGTTAGTGGTTGTGCTAGCAACATTCTTAGTGGCTTAAACATATATCCACTTGGTGGCAACTCCCCTTAATTGGGTTGGCTTAGTAAGAGGAGTGTTGTAAAAAAAAATGTTGGAGAATCAACTTTGATACCACTTATTAAGGAAATGTGAGAGATCTAAACTAAGGAGAAATCTAAATAGGATCCAAGTAAGTAATTGACTCATGGACTTGACACCACAACTTGAATCAAAACGTTAAAACATTGGGTTTATAGGACATTCTCACTGATATGTTACTTACTCCTCCTTTTCACTTTAATGTGGGATTCCTTAAACACATAATTCACATGTTCACATTTGAAATCCCAACAAATAGAGACAAACTCCCTAAGGAAGGCATAAGGAAGAGGTTAACCCTTTTAGAAGACAAGATTAACTATCTAATGTCTTTTATGTCCTCTTGGAATGATAGAAAGCATTCATGATATCCATCCTTAGCCTCAAGTAAAAATTAGTTCACTTAGCAAGCTAAACCTTTAAGAGTGGTAATTACATTGTCACCTAACAGTCATATACTACTTTTAGCATAAGTTAAACAAATGTAAGATGAGATGATGGTTCTTTATGCCCTCTAACCACCACTACATCCAAATGCAACATAAGGCCTTCCATCCCCTCTTATGAGATCATGGACTCCCCTATCTTTAAACTATCAAACTTAGATAGTTATGATGGCATAAAAGATCCTATTCTCCCTCCATTCTACTTTGAATGCAACAATATGTTAGACATTTTCCACCACATTGAAATATAGAGCCCAACATTGCTACTTAAAGTTATGCTTGTACTTGATAATAAGCTAAAATTAGTTGGGAAGTCTTATTTAGTAAGATTTGTTACTAGTTGATTGTGCAAGAAAACCCTAATAACCTTATAATGATCAGGCAAGACGACAATAAACCCTTGTGTGACTTCATTAACCAATTCAACATGGAGATGCTTAATGTGAAAAACCTAAACCTTAATATAGCAATAGCAACATTTTTTTGGAAATCTCATTAAGTCTCATTTTTCTGAGTCCCTAAACAAGAAATCTACTTTAAACTTCGTTGATATGATAACTCAAGTATAAATGTTTATCAACATGGTGGAGGCGAGTAATGCTTGAAAGTAGATGTTAAGTAGACAAAAGTAAAAGAAAACCATACCTTCATGAAAAGATAAGGATTGTGGCAAAAGGGAGTGAGGGGTCGCCCTTTATGAACATTGAGAGCATTAAAGTGTTAGTTCTAACATCCCTAAATATAATGACTACACCTTCCTTATGGCTTTATAGTTAAAGATACTCATGAAAGTGCAAACATAAGGGTTGCTCTAGCAATTTACTAGGATGAAATCAAATCCTAATTGTCGTGATGAGACAAGGTATTATGAATTCTTCAAAGACTTTCAGCATATAATGGAGGAGTGCTAGTAGCTCAAAGATAAAATTGAAAAATTAATTTAGACTAAACATCTTAATAGGTATATTTTTGGTGGCATATGCTGTGATGAGAGGTGCATAGATAATGACAATGGACAATCCATAAACTTTGCAAAGAACCATTCATATGATTATTAGAAGACTAATCTAAGAAGGAAACAATATAATAACTTATAAATCATACACCAAAAAAGTTCTTAACCCACAAGAAAAGCACTTTAGAGATAGTAAAATGACTTTTGTCACATTCACAAGTGAATCTAGAGAAGATTGAAGCAATCAAACAACTCCCTTCCCTTAGGAACACTAAAAACATATTGTTCTCACCAAAATGTTGATTTACTTAAACTAATTCAGCTCACACTATAAAGATAAACAAACCTCTTTCTTCCAATTCTTGAGGAAAGCACAGAAATTTCAATAAACGAATGAATATGGGCAAGTCTTCTAGTAGTTGAAAAAAATACTTGTCAAAAGTAATTGTTACTAAAGAGCTAATGAGGTACCTTGATGAAGGCACATTTAACTTGGTTTACAAAGGATGCTAAATGTTAGGTGGTGGTTTGATTTCAAATTCAAATACAAGAGTAAATGAAATAACAAAACGAAGTAGACACATACATTTAGGCAAAATCATAATTTATGTAAACTAAGAATCTTAATATATGACAACATTTATTATCAACTAATTTTTTATTACTTATAAACTAAAGATATTATAATAATTATTTGATTTTACAATAATGGAGCAATGGACAAATTAAAAAAAAACAATAAAATTAAGAGTGAAAAGCAAACATGCAAGAGGTATTTGAAAAGGAGAGGATTACACTAAGCAAGTCCATTTCTAATAGCCTGTGAGCCACTGCAAGTGTTTGGATGTAGTCCTTTGATAGCTTCTCTTGCCTAAAAGGGGCTAATCACGCCATCATCTCTACATTAACCTAAGCTTTAACCTCAGATAATTCTTAAGTATGCTTTGTTGCTAAGGTGTAAGTGTTGGAAAAGAAATAATTTAAAATAAAATAATTTGTGATACAAGTATAAGAAGTTGTATATTTTACGTCAATTAGGGATTTTATTTTTATGTAGTTAAATACTTCCTAAATGAGCAAGTCTCTCATATATATATATATATATATATATACACTATATCTTTTTGACTTAGATTAATAAGAAAAAAATCATCCTTTCTTCCATAATGTTTTGCATGGTATCAAAGTAAGTCATGTTCCTTAAATAAAAATAAAATCTTAATTGTTTACGGGTTTTTTTCAAAACCTTAATTGTTTAACCTATACCCAACTTCCTTATTCCACATAACAACAAATCAACAGTTACAACTCTATATTTGAAATCCAATCTAACTCAATATCCATTAATCCTTCTTCATCTAAAACACCTATTTCAACCACTACATAGACACTTTCAACCTTAGTTTCCTCTAAATCTCATTTGGTTTAAATAACTACTATTCAATTGAATGGAGATAATTTCCTATGTTGGTCTCAATTTATGTGCATGTATATTCAAGGAAGAAGGAAAATTGGCTACATTATTGGAGATAAAAGGAAACTTGCCATGGATAATCCAACATATCCCACATGCACATCTAAAAACTTTATGGTAATAATATGATTGGTGAACTCTATGGAGGAAGACATTAACTCCAACTACCTACATTATCACATAGCTAAGGAACTTTAGGACAATATTAATCTTATGTATTCATATTTGAGAAATTAATACCAAGTCTATGAATTAATGTTAAAACTTGAAGATATCCATCAAGGTAAAGATAGTTTTACTAAATACTTCAATTCATTAGAATGCCTATGGCAAAATTTATACTTATTCAATACTTGTAAGTAGAAATCTTCCAAAGATATCCATTACTTCAAAATGAAGGTTAAAGATGAGCAGATGTTTAAGTTTCTTATTTGTTTAAGAGTTGAATTTGATGAAATTAGGGAGAGGATAATTGACAAACAACCTTTTATCTCTATTGGAGAAGTTTTTTTTTTTTTTTTTTAAGTTCATTATGAAGAGAGTCATAGACTTGTCATGCTTGGCAAAATGACTTCGAATAACATTCTTAAAAATTATGCTTTGGCTGTAGGTGGCATCTATACTAACTGTCCAATTTCACGCAAAACTAATGAGAAGCCTTAGGTATGGTGTGATCATTGTAATAACTAGAGACACTCATGAAACATGCTAGAAGCTTCATGGTAAAGTGGCCAATTAAAAAAGCAAGCATGAGGGGAAGTTCAATAAGAAAACTTGCCACATGAATGTCCCCATTGCACATAAAGCTAAAGTTGTCCCATAAAGTCCTTAGCAAGTGAATTATATTCTCAATATGCTAAAACTTAACATTGGATTATCAAATACTCCTAATGCTTCTCTTGCAGAAATAAGTAATGAATTAAATATCTTAGTTTGTTATTCTATTTCACAATTAACTCCTTAAATAATAGATTCATGAGCATCTTACCATATGACTAATTTTTCTTATTTTAAGAAATTATTTCTTACTTTATATAATGGAAGTGATTATTCCTATTTTCAGTGTTAATATTGCATTTTATCAAAAAATCATAAAATTACTTATTTTTCTCAACCATATTAACCCTCTATGCCTTTTTATCTAATTCATAATGATATTTGGGGGCCTTTAAGATTTCAAACTTTTTTTATATTTAAAATGGTTTGTGACTTTTATTAATGATCATACTTGAGTATGTTGAGTATATTTAATGGATGATAAATTTAAAGCTCAGACTTTATTCAAAAGATTTTACATCATGGTTAAAACATAATTACATACACAAATTGAAATTTTGTACACCAATAATGACATTAAATATGTCATTGATTCCTTTATAAACTTCTTAAGAGATAAAAGTACTCAATATTAATCTATTTGTGATGATATACCATAAGAAAATAGTATTACTAAAAGAAAAAGTAGACATTTAGTAGAAATTACTCGTGCCTTAATGTTTTCTGTGCATATTCATAAATACCTTTGAGCCGAAGTTATTTTAATTGTAACATATTTAATTAACAGAATGTTTACTTATGTTTTGAATTACATTACGCCCTTAAAATGTTCTAAACATTCTTTTCCTGGTACTCGGATTGTTTCAACTTTAACTTTGAAGGTTTTTGGTTGCATATGTTATGTTCTTATTTCTTATAAGGATCAGTTCAAGTTTGATCTTATAGCTGAAAAATATATTTTTGTTGGCTATGTAGCAAACAAGAAAGGCTATTAATGTTTTAATCCTTTAACTTGCAAAATTGTTATTATTATAGATATTATGTTTCTTAAAAATCAGCCCCATTTTCAAAATAATTTTTTTCAAGAGGAAAAGTTAGATAAAAAAGACAATTGGGATAAATATAAATTACCCAATGTCTTACATCCACATCCTATTATACTAAATATTAAAGAATCTTTGATAAGGGGAGAAACACTACTAAATAATTTAAAGCTTGAGGTTATTATTTATATAAGGAAGAAAAGTCATAGAAGGATAAAGAATCATCTATACCTACAGTACCACCAAGCAAATCTAAAAATCTAGATTTATGTGATGTTGATTCTCCTCAACTTTCATTACCTTCTATTAATCCTATTTCTATTCCTAATAATTTTTTTGAATTATAATATAATGATTTAGATATACCTATAGCCATTAAGAAAGGAACTTATTTTTATACTAATCATCTCATTGTAAAATATTTGTCATACGATGGGCTCTTTGACAAACATAAGGCATTTACATCAAAAATTTCCAACTTGTTTATTTTGAGAAGCAATTAGGAAGCACTTGATGATCCAAAATGGAGATTAGCAATTATAGATGAGATTGATGTACTAAAAAAAAAAATGAGACTTAGGAGATTGTAAAATTACCAAAAGATAAAAAAATAGTGGATTGTAAATAATTGTTTATTATAAAATGCAAAATATATGGAAGTATGAAAAGATATAAAACCAAACTTATTGCTAAGGGGTTCACTTAAACTCATGGTATTAATTACCAAGAAACTTTACTTTAATAGTATAAATCAATTTCATTCATGTGTTATTGTCTCTTACAACTAATTTTAATTAATCTCTATAACAATTAGATGTAAAGAATACTTTTTTGAATGGTGACTTAAAAGAAGAGGTATTTATATGTGCTCCTCTAAGTTTTGAAAGTACTATTAGTCAAAACAAAGTGTGCAAGCTCAATAAGTCTTTATATGGTCTCAAATAATCTCATAGAGCTTAGTTTGAACATTTTAGAAAGACAGGAAAAGGTTATGAATACTGTCAAAATAAAACTAATCATACTATATTTTAGTTAAACACTTTAATAAAAGTAATATTGCAATTTTAATTGTATGTGTTGATCATATGATTTTAATGGGTAACGATCTTGATGAATTATCAAGCTAAAAAGAAAGATTAGCTAAAGAATTTGAAATTAAAGATCTATGAGTGTTGAAATATTTTTTAGGCATGAGTTTGCAAGATCAAGAGAAGGTATATTTGTAAATCAAAGAAAATATATTGTCAATTTACTCAATGAAACTAGACTTATGGGATATAAAGCAACTAAGACTCTAATTGAAGCTAAATTTAACTATTACTAAAAATATGATTGAAAGGGAAAAATTTTAGTATCTGGTAGGTAAACTTATTTACTTATCACACACTTGACTTGATATTACATTTATAGTGAATTTAGTAAGTCAATTTATGTATGCCCAAGGCAAAAAACACTTTGATATTGCATATAAAATATTGAGGTATCTTAAAAGGGCATTAAGCAAAAGATTGATATTTAGAAAAAGTGGTAATGTTTAAATAAAAGTTACATCCATGTTAATTAGGTAGAAAGTATTATTGATCAGTGGTCAACATCATGTTATTGCACCTTTGTTGGTGAAAATTTTGTCATTTGGTAAAGTAAAAAGCAAAGTGTTGTAACATAGAGTAGTGTTGAAGTAAAATTTAGATTCTTACATATAGTATTTGTGAGATCATGTGGATTAAGAGATTATTAGAAGATTTGAAACTCTTAGTTTTACTTTTTATGAAAGTGTATTATTATAATAATATTGTAATTTTGATTGCTCATAATCCAATCTTTCATGATAGAACTAAGTATATCAAAGTGGACAAACATTTTATCAAAGAAAAACTTAAGGATGGTTTAATATGTTTTTCTTACATATCTATAAATTAGTAAATTGCTAATATTCTTGTCAAAGGATAGCTTAAAAATCAATTTGATTCTCATGTAAGCAAGTTGGTTATGGAAGACATTTACAAGTCAACTTGAGGAAGAGCGTTGGGAAGGAAATAATTTAAAATATAGTAATTTATGGTGTAAATATAGGAAGTTGTGTATGTTACGTCAATTAGAAATTTTGATTTTTATATAACTAATACTTTTTAAATAGGCAAGTCTCTTTCTAATCTATAAATGTTGTAACTTCTTGACTTAGATGAATGAGAAAAAATTATCTTTTTTTCCATAATATTTTCCAGTAAGGTTGGTCCTTATCGTAAAACTTAAGTGAGAATGATACTACATCTCTTGATAAGAAATGACCGTCATGAGGCACATTATGACCAACTTACTATCTAACCATGATTAAGTGCTTTCTTAGATGACCAAAATAGTTGATAGACTAATTTTTCATCTATAAAACTCTTGGCAATGACACCCAACAATTGGCGTATTGCCTAAAGCTCTCTTAAAGATTGACACAATTGCTTATGGGCCCTACTTAGCTAATATTGAATTATGAAAAAGGGAGGACAAAGGTATGAGGACAAGCAAATTACAAATAGAAGGAGAGGTAAACACCCTATTGCCACCTGAAGAAAATGCCCACTCAACAATGATGCTACAAGCATGTTAGAGAATTGAGAGATGATTCGTGAATCATGAGTAGACCTTAAGAAACAAGGCCAAGTAGGACCACTGAAAGGAAAGTATTATTGCCATCCTTATTGGTAGAACTCATAAAGATGCACTCTGATGGCATAAGGGCCTTGCCTTTACTCTTTTTAAGGGAAGCACTGACACTGTTACCATGATTCACATAGGGACCTTTGCGTACATTTTCACTTCTAGCATACATGACATTAACTGTAAAATCATCATAAGTTGGAACACTTAGTGCCTTCATTAAAAAAGATCGCTTGCTACCTTGGGTTACACTTCTTAATATTCTTGTTGGACTTACCATCTTTATGATATTTACCTAACTACTTGCATGAATCGATGAAAACGAGCTCTTCGTCATTAAGATTGGTAAGTGGGGGAGAAGAGTGGTGCATGCTCTGCTTAAGAAAACACACTCTAATAGACACCAATACAAACTTGAAACAACTTTTATTATCCATTTTCTCCTTGGGAAATTGGTAAAAATTCCATTATGGCCCTATCTTTTCCTTGTAAATGAAATAACAACTCCAACTATTATTTACAATGGTAAAGATGTGAAGTATATCTATTGAAACTTGGTTGGTGGGAAAAAGATAGCCCGCACTAGTAAACCGAGCTTCACGTAAAAGGTTTACCAATTGTTTAAAATAATCTACCTTAGGCCTAAACCATGATACTCTAAGAACTCTATAATGACCAAAGGTAGTGGGAAATGGACACCAACTCCTCCAAAACCTCCTAAGAAATGGCTATGTAACCTAAAAGGTGCCTACAAGCATTTTCCCAATCAAAAGGAGGCAACAACTTATAACCAACTAAAAGCATGTCATATGCTACTTTAGCATTAGTCATAGACAAATACTGCTTAAAAGGCTCGACAACACATTTTATAGCACCATAAGATCTCAAGATCAGGTGACTAGTCACAACTTGCTTTATACAAACTATGTGAAAAACCAAATCAGGACTAATGAAAGATAGAAAACATATAAGATAACAAGTTTTAATTTATAAATGATAGTGCAATCCCCAAGACAACTAATGTCAAATTGATACCTTCATTAAGAAGGTAACCCTTTAATTATGTCATTTAAAGATTCAAAAAGACAAGGCCTCCTAAACTCAACCTAAGCATAAGACTTAACCCTTTTTTATAGGGGATACCAATGATAAAAAGACCTAAAATAGCTTATAAACCACGTCACATGAGGTCTAATAATGACATTGAGCCCACTAGACCCTCCTTTTAGGCTTAACATTAACCCTTCTGAGCTAAGAAAAGTTTAAAAGGGGGCTGAGAAGCAAGACCTAACTTGTGAAGTGGTTAATGTCATACTCATCACATTTACATTGAACCCCACTTGTGCAAACCAATCCAAATATATATATAAGTTAGATTAACACCTATTAGAAATAATGATTCTTTCTTTACTTACTTATATGAGAACTCTACTCTCCTATTGATCTGATCATTGAAATACTAACATCAAAGTTTACCTCCAAAATTTAGTCAAATGCTTTTTTGCAAATTCATTTGGGATTTAGTCACCAAATCCTCATATTGACTGAACCCAACACTTTTTTTTAATACTTGTCTTCTTTAGTAAACACCCCTTATCACAATATTTAGAGTGAAATTATTTTTTACATTATTTTAATAAAAAAATCATAAATAAAATATCTATGACTCTTATTTCGAAACTTGAAACTTTGATTCCTTAACTGCTACTTTTTATGTACTTGACCAATGAATTAAAATGATAAATTAAGAAAATATAAGGAAAAAAATGTGTTGCATACCTAAGATTTGATTGGCCATGTCTCTGAAACGAAGTTGACGATGACCCAACTTAGCATGATGTTCGAGGACCATAGACAACAAGTTGTACGAGTAAAAAGTGACCAAACCCACAAAAACCAGACAAATAATTCCGCCTGTCCATCCAAGAAATGTGAATGCATACGGCAGACTTAAAAGTGCAGGGGCTACTATTGATGTTGTTAGGTGGTAACCACAATGTAACCACGATCCTGCATTTTATTCATATGTATAAAAACATTTAATTTAAAATATTTGGTAAAAAGATTAATTAAAAAGATACAAAATAAATACTGATTCATCAATATTTCTTTTATAAGTAATATATTGTTGTTCACATAATAATTAATTGTAATCACTAGTTATAATGCATCAAAACTCATTTTGTGTTTATATTAATTTTATATTTTTTAAACCTTTTTGTTATTCAAAAATTTTAATAAGACTGATAGTTGCTTAAATACTTGTAACCCAAAGATACATAATACACTCTTTAGTTCATGGGCCAAGAAAAGAAAAAAAAAGAAATTTATATATATATTAAAATCTAAAAATAAAACTCTGGAGCGCTTGCAATTTTAGTACGCTTTCGGTCATAAGACATCGGCTTCATGTCCCTGTGCTAGAAAAAAGTCTTCCAACTAATAATGTATATAACGTCTTAGTGGAGCACATAATTTGCACCCAATGCCAATTGCATTGCACCCTAGCAATGATCCAGAAAAATATCTCAAGAGTTTCCCCATCACATCAAGATTTTAGTCTTCTAATTAATTTAACGGTGAAGAGAAAAGGCACGTTGCAAGATAGGATACACGGCATTTCTACAGGATTTATGGTAGTCAAAGAAATTCTACAGAACAAGACATAACAACTTAACGTGACATTATTCATTGATTCCTCTTGGGGTCGGATTAAGCTGATTGAACAGCAACATTCAATGCCCATCTGAGTATATGGTTTCTCCCTAGGTCGCAAAAGGGTGAAACAGGGAGATAGGTATTGACATTCTAATCTATTGGAATGTATGCAGAAAAAATTTTTAATACAAATTTACACGTTATATTATTATAATTTAATTACATATTTTTATTTTTTAAACATATAGTCTTAGTTAATGATGTAAACAATTAAGATATTTCTACAAATTATAATAATACAATATAAATTTGCACTTAAACAAAATGTGGACGTCCACGTCCACATAACAAAACTCAATCTATTAAAGGGTAAATTCACCCCATCTGCTCTGCTGTTAATTTTTGTCGAACATTTTTAGGTAAAGAAGGTTGTTGTTCCCATACACGAAAAAGTATATAGACCATAAGAAAAAATTTTCCGATGTACTTTTAAAAAGGGGTTTAGAGAGAAGGAAAAAACAAAATACAGAGGTCGGTTAGCAGTCAAGGTTACAGATGCGTTCAAAAATCATTACTTAAAACAAAAAAAAAACAAAAAAAATTTAAGTTTCTCACTAAAAATAGTGAGATGTGCGGCACAATTACTTGGAATAAGCATTAAGAATGCCTTAAAGTGTAACATGTTGATAAAAAATTCGACAGCACCTTGTTACACATTTGATGCAGGAGTGTTGTATAATTGAAACATTTTTGTTATACATTCAACACATTTTACTGAAAATTTTGAATTTTTTTTAGTTAAAAAAAATAATTGACATCATTTCATGTGCAATTTTAACTATTTCAAAAGGCATTTGAATTTTTTTTTTTAAAATAATAATTTCTTCCGAAAGATGGTATCATGTCATCTGCAATTTTGACCTTATCAAAAAGCACCGTCCGTGTGCCCGGAACCTACAGGAAAAGACTACACCAAGGTAGGCAACAAATTGCCACTTCCCTTTCAATGCTTTTGTGTCATTTTTGGTAGTCAGCGGGCAACATTATCAATCAAATATTGCGGAAACGGATGTCTATAATTGGACCGTAACAAAATGAAAATTCAGACTGATACCATAATATCCGCTTGGCGATTAGAATAGAATTAAAGATTGAGAGAAGAGCAAGAAATAGTTTCAGTTTCATGTGGGTGGGAAACAGAAAAATTAATAGTTTAGTTCAACCAGTGGAGCACTGTTTCTGCATGAGGTGCACATTCAATTTGAAAAATGACAAGAATGAGAAAAAGGTTGCCAAAAGGGTCAATTGTTTCGAGTTTGAGGCTTGGGGGGTCAAATAATGCGGGCAGACAAGTCAAATGAGAAATCCAGGATTAGAAACTCAAACAATCCTTTTTGTTACCCAGAGATGCATTCTCTAGTTTTGTATGCCTTATCAGAGCAGAATTCAGATACTGAACCGAATCAATCTAATAAAGTGTTCATTTCAGTTATGCATTTTACTTTGAAAAAATGTGCGTGATTGACGCAAAGTCTTCCACAAAGCAGATCCACCAACTAGAGCTATCTCTTTTACTTAGTCTAACGAGCAAAAGCCAAGAAAAAAAAACAGGGAATTGCCATTTGAGGTGATGCACGGGACATAGACAAAAGGCCACAGAGAGAAGCGGGGGACCAAGAAAAAAAGAGAGAGAGGAAGTGAAAGTAGAAAACTGTGAACTCTACTAGTCATTTAATTTGAATTAGAAGTAGGAATGGTTATGCTTTTGTGAATGTTACCTCTGGATTTGAGAACAAAAAGGGCACCGGCATCAAGCTCTTTCTGACCATTTTGAGCTTCTGCTTGTAGAAACTCCTTTGCCCTCTCTCCATCCGCTGCCATTGCAATCACCTCTCTCCTCTTTCTCTTCCTCTCTCTCTCCTCCCAAATGAATAAAAGGGAGAAAATGGAGAGCAAAATAAGCAATTAGATGATTAGAAATTTGAAATACGATGATCTTAACAAAAAGAAATAAATATCCAAAGACGCCTATGCCCCTTTTCAATGATTAAAAATTTAAAAATTAAATAGATAGTTTAACCAATATATTTAACGATTTACATTTTAATTTATTTAATTATTTAATTTAAATTAAATTAATAAAATTAATATCTAATATTAAATATATAAAAAAATTAATAATATTATTTTTATTTTTAAAAAAATTAATTTTTTTAATTTTTTATAAATTTTTCAAACAAATTGAATTAAAAAAAATTATAATTAATTTATCAATTTACAATCTAATTAGTTAATTTATTAATTTAACTATTAATTTTTAAATCAAATTTTATAATAAATTTTAAATAAGTGATGAAAGGTTGTCACTTAAGAACAAGATCATCAAAACAAGTGATGAAAACCAAGAAAATTTTTAAATCCTTTTGGATTTAGTACCTGACGTTGTTATACCAAAAGTCATTCCATAGAATAAAATTTCATATTAGGAACGGTTATTAGTTTCCAACCGATATACTAAATCAAATTGTTTGATAAAAGTTTGAAGAAATCTTTTGATAATGAAATCAAAATAATAAGACTTACAATTTATTTATTGAGGGGAATGATACAAGGAGTTCTTCTTTTAGAGAGCTTGAAGAAGTGTGAAGAGAAAGAGAAAAAACTCGTTTACAATCATTGGTTTGACTTTCTTTTATAGTAGAAGAGAAGCCTGTAGTAGTTTGGCAAGTTGGACGTCCAGACAAATTAGCTTTTGATGGAATGGTTGACAGACAAGAGTGTGTTAGCAGACAAATGCTTTTGGCAGACAAGTGTTTTGATAAAATAAATTTACTCTGGGTGAGAATATATTCCCCGTTTAGTAATTTTACTTTTTCTTTTTCTCCTTTTGGCTTTCGGCAGATGAATTACCAGGTTTTTGTTGCTTTGTGAGTTTGGTGTCCTTTAGAGGTTCGTAGATGTAATCGAACAAATCATGGTTGGCCAGAGGATCATATGATGTGGAGGCTGAGCTGTCTCTCAGTAATTGTTATTCAGCTTTTGCTAATGTTGCCTTGAAAGATCAAATATACTCCTCTTACGATTTGGACCCTGCTAACTGGGCCTATGTGTGGGCTTTATAAGCTAGAAATTGGGATGTAGATCCCTTTACTTTGTTGGATTGGGTTGGATGTTGGTCAAACCACTCCAAGACTCCTTTTGGATGAGCTTTCTATTGGCAGGCCTTAAAAAACTGTTGCCAAAACTTAACTTTGTAGGCTCGGCCTAATACTAAAGTGGCCATCATTGTATCGGGTAGGATTTGGAAGTCCTACATACAGCACCAGGGTAGCCTGAAGTAATAGTAGAATAATAGAAGTATGGGGTATGCCTCTTCAGTTTTGGATAGAGCATATTTGTCAGCAAAAATTTGAAATCCCTTTTGGATAGGTTTAGGAAAAATTTGATGATTATTTGTGTTTCCTAAAAAAATAACCAGGAATGTTTGAACTGGGAATTTTGAAAATAAAGAACATTAAACCATGTCTATTTGTAATCCTAGTAAGAGAAGTATTGAGTAAAATTGGAATTTTGCTAAATAGATGATTTAAAAGATATTTGAGTAGAAGGGTGATTTGGCCATTCAGTTGGATGGAGAACTCTAATAATTTGAAGTGTTGAATATCTAATTTCATTGTTTTGGATATGATGTCTGAATTTGGCAGAATTAATGTCAATAAGGATGGCTTCATAGAAATTATGGGGTCAACGAGGATCCCATGGTTTGTAAAACCAATTTTGAAAAAGTTTTTGGGCACATTTGCGTGGGTCATCATAATGATACCTGATTTCAACAAGTTTAAGAGTTTGAAAAGATGGCTTTTAAAATAGTAAGGTGTTTGGGAGTGATGAAAGCCATATTGTACCAGCTCAAATCAACAAGAGAGTTGATGCTTTGCAAAACCTTAGAGGACCAATGACAAGGGCAAGGTCAAAGAAAATAAAGGAAACTCTCAACAACTTATTGTATGACATTTATTATCAGGAAGTTGCTAGGTACAAGTTAAGGATGATGGAGGCTTCACCAGGGCTCGGAAATGTGTCATTTGTGGAGGAATTTGAGAACCATGGCCTTGGGAAGGAAGTTGGATTTGGGAGCCCATGTTTGGGCATTTAAATGAATTATTTTCATGGGTTATATTGTTATGTAATGGGTTGAACGAATTTCCTTAATAAACTCATCTTATTAGCTATAGTTTTTAGGGGTTAGCATATAAAAAGGGCAAAAAGGGTGGCTAGAGGGAATTTCCTTAATAAACCCATCTTATTAGTTAAGGTTTTTGGGGGTTAACATATAAAAAGGGCAGAAAGGGTGGCTGGAGGAAAAAAGCTGATTTTTCATGAATGTATGAGCTATTTTCTTTAGTTCTTTGAGAACTAATTTCAAACTTTCATACTTGAGTGTGTTGGTTCAATAGACTTATCTTCTTCAACGTTGTTGTTGTTAGGAGTGGTGTCTGAATCTTATAGTTTTGGTTCTTGGTTGATTATAATCATTGGGTCAGAACTCTAAATCCCTTAACCTTTGCTAGAATGATCCTATACCAACATTGGTGTTGAGTTCCGTTTACATATAATCAGAGTTCGTATCATTTGGTATCAGAGTTTTGGCTCTAACTCAGGTTAGTTATACTTTTATTATCATTTATTTCATGTATTCTTCATTGTTGGTTGAATAATAAAAAAAAACAAAAAAAAAAGAAAAGAAGAAAAAAAATTGTGTATTTCTTGGGTTGCCTTTCTACTAATCGTTCCTTCTATAGAAATATCCATTAGTTAACCCAAAAAAAAAAAAAACTGGCTTCATTGCTCAATTAGTCATTTACTCAATTATATTCGATAATTAATTGTTGTCCAATTGCACTGCTCATATCATTGAATTCCTTGACATTTTGTTTGCTTTATTGCCCATCTTCTTAATCGTGTCACTTCTCTGAAGAGGTTGGTTTAGGATTGATATATTCAAGTTTTGCTTGTTTTGAATTTAGTTTGCTTGAAACTATTGAAAGAGCTCTCAGAGTCTTGTAATTCATTATGTGAAACACGAGTTAAAGACTACCATAGTTGAGTGGAGAGCAAACACACAAGGGAGTGAGTTTTTGTGAAGTATATTCTTTATTTACTAACAATCTTGCATATCCAATGTCTAAAGTTAAAAAAGGCAGTTTCCCACATGGAGAGGAGGAAGTAGTTGTTTTAAATTTCAAATTGCTTATGAAATCCTTAGAGCAGAAGTTTGATAGGATTGACCAAATGTTTTGGGAAGTTTGAGACAGGATGGATAAAATAGAAGGGGAATCGAGTGTCAAACCTAAGAGGTCAGCTAGGAGGGTCATGAAGGAGCAATTTGAACATGACTTTGGTGAAGATGGTGATGATTATTATAATGACAATGATAATGCTAATAGAAACTTCAGAGGTGGATTTAGAGGAAGACGTAGTAATTGGAATGGTAGAGGAGTAAGAGGCAATGAAAATGTTTATAATAGGTACAATGGATGTTAGGATAACAAAAATAGCGTGGAGGAAGGAGTAGACAAAAATCTTAGTAGTATTAAAATGAAAATACCTTCTTTCCAAGGGAAAGCTGACCCTGATGTCTATTTGGGAAGCTGGCCTTGGGAAGGAAGTTGGATTTGGGAGCTCATGTTTGGGCATTTTAAATGGATTATTTTCATGGGTTATATTGTTATGTAGTGGGTTAAGCGAGTTTCCTTAATAAGCTCATCTTATTAGCTAAGGTTTTTGGGGGTTAGCATATAAAAAGGGCAAAAAGGGTGGCTGGAGGGAATTTCCTTAATAAGCTCATCTTATTAGCCAAGGTTTTTGGGGGTTAGCATATAAAAAGGGCAGAAAGGGTGGCTGGAGGAAAAAAGTCGATTTTTCATGAATGTATGAGCTATTTTCTTTAATTCTTTGAGAACTAATTCCAAACTTTCATACTTGAGTGTGTTGGTTCAATAGACTTATCTTTTTCAACGTTGTTGTTGTTAGGAGTGGTGTCTGAATCTTATAATTTTGGTTTTTGGTTGTTTATAATTATTGGGTCAAAATTTCAAATCCCTTAACCTTTGTTAAAATGATCCTATACCAACATTGGTGTTAGATTCCATTTACATATAATCGAAGTTCGTATCAGGGAGGATTTTGGAGGGGCTTGAGAAATTGCCACCTCAGGTTTTGGAAAATCAATTTGAAGAGGGGATGGAGAAATCCTGATCACCTCCTTTTGTGATGGCATGAGTGATGGCATGGCCATCGTTTGTGTTGGAGGTGATAATGTTATCACTTGTTTTCCTTTTAGTATGGCCTTCTTCTTTTCGAAATCACCTGATGAAGAAGGTGAAGTTGGTCTTCGTTTGGATTTTGCCGTGGATTTGTCTTCATTAAGTTTTTCAAGTAAAGCTTTGGGGGTCTTTTTTGTTGTTGGGCTAAGTTTGTCAAAGCTAGGTGGTGAAGAGTTTAAGGATTCTGAAGAGTCGGTTGAGGCTTGTTTTCTTAGTTGGTCTATTTGTTGGGTATCTTCATCAGAATCTGGGCGACTACATATGTCAACCCATGTTTGGATCTTGGCATGTGTCTTTTTGTGGGAAGGTCTGGGCATTAGTATTTCCCTATAAAAATTCCCTTGTAAGAAAATTAGGTAAACTGTTAGAAGAACCTTTAATATATTCAATATCAAAATCATAAATACTCAAGATTGCTTCCCATCTGGCAAAAATCTGTTTGGAAGTAAGATTTTGAACATCCTTTTGTAAAACAAAATTTGTAACTTGACAATCAATCTGTAAAAGAAATTTTTGATTTAATAAATCATTTTGAAATTTTAAAATACACAAAACAATAGCCAAAATTTCTTATTTTATAGTAGAATACTTCATTTGGCACTCATTCTAGTGTTTTGAGGTAAATCTCACCAACTGCTTTTGTTGTCCTTTTACCTATTTGAGAATTCCCCCATGCCCTTGGTTGGACGCATCAGTTTCTATTATTTTGGGTAAAGTTGGGTCAGCAAGGTGTAGATAGGGTAATGTATTGACTTGGGATTTGATGGTTTGGATGATTTGTGTGAGATCCTTAGTCTATGGTTTAAAGGCATTTTTCTTGGATAGTCTATCATAGAAAGGTTTAAGAATGAGGTGTAATTTGGGATAAAAATCTGAAATATAGTTAAGGCTTCCAAGAAACCTTTGGAGTTGAATTTTGTCAATAATCTGGGTAGGAAATTTTTTTACAAAGATAACAGCTCTGGAAAATGGGGTAATGATTCCTTGGTTGATATAATGACCAAGAAATCTGATTTTGGATTGGAAGAGATCCATCTTAGATTTGGAAACTGTTAAACCTGCTTTCTTTGTCAAATGCATGAAGTGATGCAAATGTTTGATATGTTTGTCAATATTTTTAGAAAATATAAGTATATCATTTATATATACAATAATGAAATGCATGCATGATATGTAAATATCATTCACGATGCATTAGAATTCAGATGATGCATTTTTAAGTCCAAATGGCATAACATTTTATTCATATTGACCAAATGGGATTGTAAAGGCAATTTTGTAACAATCTTTTTTATTAATTTGAATTTGCCAAAATTTTAATTTCATATCAAATTTGGAAAAGATGTCGGCATGCATAAGTCGTTGTAGCAAATCTTTTTGGTTTGGAATAAGATACCAAATCCATTCAAGGGCGTCATTTAAAGGTTTGTAGTTGATTACTAGACAGGGAACACCACGTTTTAGTTCAGCGTTCTTATTGACATAGAACGCTGCATAACTCTATGGTGATTGACTAGGTCTGATGATGTCTTTTTCCAATAAGCTATCAATCTCCTTTTTAAAATGTTTAACTAATTCAGAATTCATTTGTACAGGTTAGGCTTTGGTAGGAATTTGTCTCTCATTGAAGTCTTTGGCATAAGGTAAGGTTATAATATGGTTCTGTCTATACCAAAAGGCATTGGGAATGTCAGAACATATTGTTTACTTAATTTGGGTACAAAGTATATGAATCTGGTTTTGAGTTTCGGGACATTGTAATTGGTTCAAAAGTTGTCTGAAGGAAACTTTAGTCTTGAGGTAATTGAGATGGGATTCTTTTGTCTAGAGTAAATGATTTAACTTAGCAGGTTTTTAGAGCAATAAAGCTTTTAGAAGATTAATGTTTCTGATTTGTGGTTTTTGAACAAATTCAAAATTGATAGGTTGGCCAAGAATCTGGGTACGGATACCTTGATGGGTTATACTAAATGGTTTGATAAGATTCAAAAATAGAGTACCAAGAATAACCTTTTGTTTGAGATTTCAAACAAGAATAAAAAATTTTTTTAAAGAAATACTTTGTTGGCAAACATGTACTTCAGGAAGTTTGTAATTAACGATTAGTTAGTGGTTGCTAGCTAATTTTAATCCTTCAGTGATTTTTTCAAAGTACTTTGTTGGGACGAGACCTTTGTGGATGCAGTTAAGATTAGCACTTGTGTCAACTAACGTAATAATCTTTAAAGAGAACTGGTTAGTAATAGTTAGTTGGATATTGATCAGTCATTTCTAAGTTGTAATTTCTGTTAAAAGAAATAGAAATTCATTGTTTGGCTCATAAGATGTTTTAAGTTCAGGAAGTTTAGCTTCATATGTGTTAGGAGAGTGGTTGTGTACTAGATCCAATAGGGATGCTAGTGTTTGATGGTCATTAAGTTGTTGTTGTTTGATTTGGGTGATCTTTATTTTAAGGTGGTTAATTTTTAATTTAAGGTTATTAATAGTTATAGGTCTGGTTTGTGGCTGCTCAAAATGGTCAAGTATGTTTTGCAAATCATAAGGTGTTTGAGTTTGCTGAAGTAATTCATTGGGTTTAGAAGAAGATGAAGCTTTTAAAAGCTTTTCAAAGAAAAGGGTTTTGGCATGATCATTACCCAAACTGTCAAGAATGTCGAGAATTTGTTCTTGGTCGCATGTTAGCATGAAGATATCTTTTTCTTCAAACGAAGTTGCTAAATTGGTATGTCATTTGGTTGGAGGCCTACCTTATCTTCAAAAGAGATCCTGGATTTTTCCAAGCTACTATCTTGGAACAAGGTTGGAAGTTGGGTTTGGACTTGGTCAGTAAGTTTTAAGGATTGAATTTTGGTGTTGAGTTTGTAGTAACATGTTATGCGTCCAAACTTTCCACAACGATAGCAAATAATTTTGGGTTTTTGGTCTGTGGGTTGATTAGCTTGGTGAATAAGGGGTTTTAAGAGTTTAGTAAAAAATTTTTGCGATTTAATTGGTTTGTTTTTGGACTTTCGGTAGAACAAATTGTTGGAACTGGGTCTATTTTGCTTGGGTTTGGATTTCCTTTTAGCTTATTTCTTTTGGTATAGGTTGTCATCAAATTGGGCACAAAAGGAACCAAGCTCTTTCCTGGTTTGCTTTTGTTCTTTCTTGATTTGCTTTTATAATCGAAGGTCACTGCAAACCTGTAATCCTTCCTTTTGAATGAAACTTGTTGATTTGCCATAAGAAAAGTTATCATACGAGATGCTTTTATTATATTGTTTATAAAGCTTGTTTCTAACTTTATAACCCAAAAGTTTTAAGGAGACCAGTAAGAAATTTTTCTTTCCAAAAAGGTTGGTTGGCATCTTTTCATTACATGACACAAGTCAAGAAAGTATCTTTATACCAATGAAAATTATGTAAATATTTGCATTTTAAATTGAAAGTAGTTCAGTACTTTTATCCTTAAGGTGAGAAGGATCACCAATAAAATATTTTATGATAGTAAAAATAAGGGTTGTTACCGCATCAGGAATCGTATGATGATGTTCGTCAAGGATTAGTTGCTGATTTATTTCTCTTGTGATATTGGTAAAGATTTCGTGTTAATTCTCTTGTGTGAGTATGTTATTCTACCATCCTTTGAGTTGCCCAGAAAATCCTGCAACAAAGACTTCTGCAATTGTTGGGTCAGAAGTCTAACTATGCATATGATAAACGTTAGTAACCATAGTCATTTGCTAAAGTAGATTTAGAATTTGGTATTCAGAAAATCGGTAAATGTTTCATTCATAAATTTAATTAGAATTGTATTTGGTTTGAACAAAAGAGAATTTTTTTTTCAAAGGCAATATCAAGAGTAGTTGGTTTAAGGTAGTACATACGTGTGGGAACCCTTACCAGTTTAGTTTTTACCCTTTGAATTTTAAAAGAGGAGTTGGTCGAAGAGTTAGTAGCACCATCAAATTCTTATAGAACTTGGACATCTTTGTTGGAAGATGGCTTGTCTTGTAAAGCCTACCATCTCTGGACAAATACTTGATGAAATTCATTTAAACCATGATCAAAAATTTGAAAAGGTTTAAATAAAGGTTCAGAAATCAGTTTGGGAGTTTGTTTTGTTTCTTCTTTGGATAAATTTGTAATAGTCTCAATATTTGAAACCTAATTTTCAATAGTTTGTAAAATTTTATTTATATAATTATTTTGTTCAATAATTTTTTGAAAAATCTTTTGAAGAAGAATCTCTATGTTCCCTTCTAATTTTGAAAGGAGAAAAGGAAATGATAAACCCTTTGTGTTTACACTGAATTTTGCATAATGAGGGATGAATTGATTCTATTTTAGAACCATTTACCAACTCCCATTGTTGCATTGCAGTATAGACTTGTAGTCTATCTTCTTTCGTAAAGGAAGTCCAAGGATAATTAAATTCCATTTGAAAACAATATTCGTCAAACCAGTCAAAAAACAAAGCCATTTTCTTTTCTCTAGTCATCCAGTCATAGTAATCTTGTTGGATGGCTAATCTGTCATTATTTTGGAATTCATTTAATAACCATTCTCTTTTTTTTTTTTTGTTCCAATCAACATAAAATTCTTCTCGTAAGACATCCTTTTTTTTATTTCGAAAGTATTTTGAAAATCTTTCTCCAAAACATTTAGTTCAGGATTTACCTCAGGCTCATCAGGGAACTGAACTTGAGATACAGATGCTTTAAAAGAGTCTGGTGATTGTGGTGAAGTGTCGTTATAAGTTGGTCTCAGGACTTGTCTTCGTAAGTTAATATTATAAAGGTTAGAAGAATAACTGTTGGTCCTAGTATGACTAGAAGGATGCCTAGCCAAATTACTTCTTTGTAGGTAACTGGCTATATGAGATTAGAGATCATCATACTTAAAGGATGTAGATCTAGAACTTATAGAGTGTCATGCAAAAGATACATTGACACTTCCGTCATTATGTTGGGTTATTCTATTGAGATCTGAAGTAACATGAGGTTTAAGAATGGTAGCATTGTCAATTTTCCAAGTATAAGGAAAATCAGTTTCATGCCATTTGATATATTTGAAAGTTTAAAGGTTGGATTTGTGCATATCATTTTGCCAGAGAATTGTTTCACCTTTGTTGTCGATGATTTCATAGCCTTATATTGGATTCTATACATCAGACTTAGAGGTATAGATCTTTCTACAAAACGATTGTTATGGATTTTGATTTGCAAGGTCAAAACAGCAAGGTCAAAACATCTGAGATATTTTTCTCATGAAGAGAAATAGTAAAATCTGAATAACAATTGAAATAAATAGGTTCAGAGTATAAACTAAATTCTATAATGCCAAGGAGAGAATCATTAAAGTTTAATAAATAACAGTCTCTTAATACAATAAGAATAGATGTGTCTAGTCCTTCTTTAAAATGTGGGTTGATGCCAATTTGTACCATGCTTAAATGCAAGTAATTGTAATGTTTTTAATGATGTTTGATTGAATCATAAGAAAGCAAGCCAATAGTTTCAATAGATTTAGAAAGACGACAATCTCTTTCCATAATTTTGATGGTGTAGTCTATTTTTCTGAGGATATTGAATTTGGAAGTTTTTTAAATTTGTTTTTCTACAAGTTAAGGGATTTTGCAATTGTTAATGGATTTATCAAAGTTTTTTATGAGGATCTCATCACGGTTTAAGGTCCCTGAGGAAGAAGCCTCAGAGTTATGACTAGGTGTTTGAAGTCATAAGGTAAAAATAGACATGTTTACCACCAATCAAAATGTTACCTATAGATGAAGTTGGCGTGAGATTTGTAGATTTTGGCTTTAGGCTTACCAATGATCTTATTGCCTTTACCCAAGACTTGCTGCTTGGAACACCCTAAAGTGAGTAATCTAGTCCCACTTATCTCAAAAGGACTTACGCTCAGTACACTTTAGTTAAAGATAAACAGTTTTCCTCTGACTCGTCTCCCCTTCACAAGAAACCAAAGGCTCTGATACCATTTCATTTAAAAGGATATCCCATTAGATTTGACCCGATTTACCATATATCCCACCACGTTCTAGTAATGTGAGTCTTCCTTTATAGTTGAAGCCTGCGAGGTGTTTTATCCACGTTACCCAAGAGCTTTTCACTTAGACTTACTGTCAACCTTAAGGACTTGCTGCTAGGATAGCCTCCACTGGACATGTGGCATTCACACTTAAACTCCTAACTTACCAGCTTGCGCTCAGTTGGGATTCAAACCTCGGTGGCTTGTATGGTAGTATGGCTCTGATACTATTTCATCTACAAGGATATCCTATTAGATTTGACTCAGTTTACTATATATCCCACTATGCTTTGGTAATGTGAGTCTTGCCTTATAGTTGAAGCCTATGGGGCGTTTTATCCATATTACCCAAGAGCTTTTCACTTGGACTTACTACCAACCTCAAGGACTTGCTGCTAGGATAACCTCCACTAGATATGTGGCATTCACACTTAAACTCCCGACTTATCAGCTTACGCTCGGTTAGGACTTAAACCCCAATAGCATGTGTAGTAGTATGGCTCTAATACCATTTATCTAAAAGGATATCTCGTTAGATTTAGCCCAGTTTACCATATATGTTACCACGCTCCTAAAGTGCAAGTCTTGCCCTACAGTTGAAGCTTGCAGGGCATTTTATCCACGTTACCCAAGACCTTTTCACTTGGACTTATTACCAACCTCAGGGACTTGTTGCCAGGATAGCCTCCACTGGACATGTGGCATTCACACTTAAACTCCTGACATACCAGCTTGCGCTCGGTTGGGACTCGAACCCCGATGGCATGTGTGGTAGTATGGTTCTAGTACCATTTCATCTAAAAGGATATCTCGTTAGATTTGACCAAGTTTACCATATATCCCACCATGCTCTATTAGCGCAAGTCTTACCCTATTGTTGAAGCCTACGGGGCGTTTTATCCATGTTACCCAAGAGCTTTTCACTTGGACTTACTACCAACCTCAGGGACTTGCTGCTAAGATAGCCTCCATTAGACACGTGGCATTCACACTTAAACTCTCGACTTACCAACTTACGCTCAGTTAGGACTCAAATCTCGGTGGCATGTATGGTAGTATGACTTTGATACCATTTCATCTAAATGGATATTCTGTTAGATTTGGTCTAATTTACCATATATTCCACCACGCTCGGTAAGGATTTGAACATCCTTTTGTAAAACAAATTTTGCAACTTGACAATCAATTCTCTGAAGAAATTTTTGGTTTAGTAAATCATTTTGAAATTTTGAAATATATAAAAAAATAGCCAAAGTTTCCTGTTCTCAAGTGGTATCAAAGCCTTTGGTTTCTTGTAAGGGGGAGACAGGTGAGAGGAAAACTGTTTATCTTCAACCAGGGTGTACCGAGCATAAGCCCTTGTGAGATAAATGGGAGTAGATTACCCACTTTAGGGTGTTCTAGGCAGCAAGTCTTGGGTAGAGGTAGTAAGACTGTTGGTAAGCCTGAAACCATAATCTACAAATCTCATGCCAGCTTCATCTGTAGGTAACATTTTGATTGATGGTAAACATGTCTATTTTTACCTTATGACCTCAAACACCTAGTAATGACTCTGAGGCTTCTTCCTTAGGAACCCTAAATCATGATAAGATCCTCATAAAAAATTTTGATAAATCCATTGACAATTGGCAAATCCCCAAACTTGTAGAAAAACAAATTTACAAAACTTCCAAATTCAATATCCTCAAAAAAACAAACTATATCATCAAAAATATGAAAAGAGATTGTCGTCTTTCTAGATCTATTGAAACTGTTAAACTGCTTTCTTATAATTCAATCAAATATCATTAAAAGCATTATAATTACTTGCATTTAGGTATGGTACAAATTGGCATCAAACCACTTTTTAAAGAATGACTAGACACATCTATTCTTGTTGCATTAAGAGACTGTTATTTATTAAACTTTGATCATTCTTTTCTTGGCATTATAGAATTTAGTTTATGCTCTGAACTTATTTATTTCAATTGTTATCCAGATTTTATTGTTTCTCTTTATGACAGAAATATCTCAGATGTTTTGACCTTATAAATCAAAATCCATAATAATTGTTTTACAGAAAGATCTATACCTCTAAGTCTAATGTATAGAATCCAATATAAGGCTATGAAATTGTCGATGACAAAGGTGAAACAATTCTCTGGCAAAATGACATGCGCAGATCCAACCTTTAAACTACCAAATATATCAAATGGCATGAAGTTGATTTTCTTGATACTTGGAAAATCAACAACGCTACCATTCCTAAACCTCTTGTTACTTCAGATCTCAACAAGATAACCCAACATAACAACGGAAGTGTCAATGTATCTTTTGCATGACACTCTACAACTTCTAGATCTACATCCTTTGAGGATGATGATCTCCAATTTCATATAGCCAGTTACCTGCAAAGAAGTAATTCGGCTAGGCATCCTCCTAGTCAGACTAAGACCAACAGTTATACTTCTAACCTTTCTGGTATTAACTTATGAAGACAAGTCCCGAGACCAAATTATAACGACACTTCACCATGATCACCAGACTCTCTTGAAGCATCTGCATCTCAAGTTCAGTTCCCTAATAAGCGTGAGGTAAATCCTAAACTCAAGGTTTTGGAAAAAGATTTTCAAAATACTTTTGAAATAAAAAAAAATGTCTTACGAAAAGATTTCTATTCTGATTGGAATAAAGAAAAACAAGAATGATTTTTAAATGAATTCCAAAATAATGACAGATTAGCCATCCAACAAGATTATTATAACTGGATGACTAGAAAAAAGAAAATGGCTTTGTTTTTTGACTGGTCTGACTAATATTGTTTTCAAATGGAATTTAATTATCCTTGGACTTCCTCTATAGATGAAGATAGACTGTAGGTTTATATTATAATGCAACAATGAGAGCTGGTGAATGGTTCCAAAATAGAATTAGTTCATCCCCATCATGCGAAATTTAGTTTAAACACAAAAGGTATATCTTTTCCACTTCTCCTTTCAAAATCAAAAAGGAACATGGAGATTCTTCTCCAAAAGATTTTTACAAAATTATTGAACAAAACTTTACGAACTATTGGAAATCAGGTTTTAAATATTGAGACTATTACAAATTCATCCAAAGAAGAAACAAAACAAACTCCCAAACTAGTGTCTGAACCTTTATTTGAACTTTTTCAAATTTCTAATAATGGTTTAAATGAATTTCATCAAGCATTGGTTCAGAGATGGTAGGCTTTACAGGACAAGTTGTCTTCCAGCAAAGATGTCTAAGTTTTACAAGAATCTGATGGTCCTACTGACTCTTCGACCAACTCCTCTTTTAAAATTCAAAGGGTAAAATCTAAATTGGTAAGGGTTCCCACACATATGTACTACCCTAGACCAACTGCTCATAATATTGCCCTTGAAGAACAACCCTCTCTTGTTCAAACCAAATATAGTTCTAATTTAATTTATGAATGGAATATTGATAGATTTTTTGAATACCAAATTTTAAATCTACTTCAGCAAATGACTATAATCGCTAACATTTATCGTACGCATAGTTAGACTTCTAACCCAATAATTGCATAAGTCCTTATTACAGGATTTTCAGGGCAACTCAAAAGATGGTGGGATAACATACTCACACTAGAGAATCGGCACAAAATCTTTACCAATATCAGAAGAGACGCAAATTAGCAACCAATCCTTGACGAACATCATCATACGATTTCTAATGCGGTAACAACCCTTATTTTTACCATCATAAAACATTTTATTGGTGATCCTTCTCACCTTGAGGATAAAAGTATTGAACTACTTTCAAATTTGAAATGTAAATATTTACATAACTTTCGCTGGTACAAAGATACTTTCTTGACCTGTGTCATGCAGTGAAAAGATGTTAACCAACCTTTTTGGAAAGAAATATTTATTATTGGTCTCCCTAAACTTCTAGGTGACAAAGTATGAAGTAAACTTTACGATAAATACAATAAACAAATACTGTATACTACTCTGTCGTATTACGAATTAGCAAGTTTTATCCAAAAGGACGGCTTACAGGTTTGTAGTGATCTTCAACTACAAAAGCAAATCAAGAAAGAAAACCAGCAGACCAGGAGAGAGCTTGGATCCTTCTGTGCTCAGTTTGATGACAATTTGCACTAAAAAGAAAAAGCCTAAAGAAAATCTAAACCTAAACCAAATAGACCCAACTCCAATAATCCATTTTACCAAAAGCCCAAAAATAAACCAACTAAGTCACAAAAGGTCTTTACTAAACTCTCAAAACCACCTATTCATAACCAAGCCAATCAGCCCACAGATTAAAAGCCCAAAGTTATCTGCTACCAGTGTGGCAAACCTAGCATACAACCCATTACTATAAACTTAATACAAAAATCCAAGCCTTAGAACTCACTGACCAAATCCAAACTCAACTCTAAATTTTGTTCCAAGACAGTAGCTCAAAAGGATCCAGAATCTTTTCTAAAGACGAGGCAGGCCTCTAACTGGATGATAGTATTAGTCCAACAACTTCATCTGAGGAGAAGAACATCTCAGTATTAACATACGACTAAGAACAAATCCTTGACATTCTTGACAGTTTAGGTAATGATCATGCCAAAACATTTTACTTGAAAAACTTCTGAAAGCTCCATCTTCCTCTAAACCTAACGAACTATTTCAACAAACTCAAACACCTTATGATTTGCAAAACATACTTGACCGTTTTGAGCAGCCACAAACTAGACCTATAACTATTAATGACCTTAAATCAAAAATTAACCACCTCAAAATAGAGATCACCCAAATCAAACAACAGCAACTTAATGACCATCAAACATTAGCATCCTTACTGGATCTAGTACACAACCACTCTCCCAACACATCTGAAGCTAAACCTCCTGAACTTAAAACATCTTCTAAGCCAAACAATAAATTTTTGTTTCTTTTAATAGAAATTACAACTCAAAAATGGTTGATTAATATCTAACTAACTATTGCTAACAAATTTTCTTTAAAAACTATTACGTTAATTGACATAGGTGTTGACCTTAACTGCATCCAAGAAGGTCTCATCCCAACAAAATACTTTGAAAAAACCACTGAAGGATTAAAATCGGCTGACAACCACCGACTGATCGTTGATTACAAACTTCCTGAAATACACATTTGTGGACAAGGTATTTCTCTAAAAACTTCTTTTATTCTTATTTGAAATCTCAAACAAAAAATTATTCTTGGTACTCCATTTTTGAATCTTATCAAATCATTCAGTGTAACCTATCAAGGTATCCATACCCAGATTCTTGGCCAACCTATCAATTTTGAAGTTGTTCAAAAACCACAAATCAAAAACATTAATCTTCTCAAAGCTTTATTGCTCCAAAAACCTACTAAGTTAAATCTTTTACTCCAAACAAAAGAATCCCATCTCAATTACCTCGAGACTGAAGTTTCCTTCAGACAACTTCAAAACCAATTACGATGTCCCGAAACTCGAAATTAGATTCAAATATTTCGTACCCAAATTGAGCAAACAATATGTTCTAACATTCCCAATGCCTTTTGGCATAGACATAACCATATTGTAACTTTACCTTATACCAAAGACTTTAATGAGAGACAAATTCCTACCAAAACTCAACTTGTATAAATGAATTCTGAGTTAGTCAAATATTGTAAATAGGAAATCGATAGTCTACTTGACAAAGGCATCATCAGACCTAGTCAATCACCATGGAGTTGTGCAGCTTTCTATGTCAATAAAAATGTTGAATTAGAATGTGGTGTTCCCCATCTGATAATCAACTACAAACTTTTAAATGATGCCCTCGAATGGATCAGTTATCTTATTCCAAACCAAAAAGATTTGTTGCAACAACTTGTGCATGCCAATATCTTTTCCAAATTTGATATAAAATTAGGATTTTGGCAAATTTAAATTCATGAGAAAGACCGTTACAAAACTACCTTTATAGTCCCATTTGGTCAGTATGAATGGAATGTCATGCCATTTGGATTTAAAAATACACCATCTGAATTCCAACATATCATGAATGATATTTACATATCATGCATGCATTTTATTATTGTATATATAGATGATGTACTTGTATTTTCTGATAATATAGACAAACATATCAAACATTTGCATCACTTTATGCATTTGACAAAGAAAGTAGGCTTAGCTATTTCAAAATCTAAGATGGATCTCTTCCAAACTAAAATCAAATTTCTTGGCCATTATATTAGCCAGGGAATCATTACCCTATTTTCCAAAGCCTTTATCTCTGCAGAAAAATTTCTTGACCAAATCACTAATAAAACTCAACTCCAAAGATATCTTGGAAGCCTCAATGATGTTTTAGAATTCCATCCAAAATTATTATTCTCAAACCACTTCAAGATCGACTTTCCAAAAAAAATGCTTCCAAACCTTAGACTGAGGATGTCACACGAATTTTCCATACTATCAAGTCTCAAATCAAAACACTACCTTGTCTACATCTTACCGACGCAGCTTTACCCAAAATAGTGGAAATGGATGCTTCCAACCAAGGGTATAGGGGAATTCTTAAACAGGTAAAAGGATTGTAAGAGTATTTGGTGAGATTTATATTAAAACACTGGAATGAGTGTCAAAAGAAGTACTCCACTATCAAACAAGAAATTTTGGTTATTATTTTATATATTTCAAAATTTCAAAATGATTTACTAAACCAAAAATTTCTTCTAAAAATTGATTGTCAAGTTGCAAAATTTGTTTTACAAAATGATATTCAAAATCTTACTTCCAAACAAATTTTTGCCAGGTGGCAAGTAATTTTGAATATTTATGATTTTGACATTAAATTTATTAATGGTTTTTCTAGCAGTCTACCTGATTTTCTTACAAAGGAATTTCTACAAGGCAACACCCATGCCTCGACCTTCTAGAAAAAAGAAACAAACCAAAATTCAGACATGAGCTAACATCTGTAGTCACCCAGATTCTAATGATGACACCCAACAAATAGCCCAACCAAGAAAACAAGCCTCAACAGATTCTTCAGAATCATCCAACTCTTCACAACCAAGTTTTGACAAACTCAGCCCATCAGCTAGAAGGACCTTAAAAACCTTACTTGAAAAACTCAATGAAGACAAATCCACTGCAAAATCCAAACGGAGACCAACTCCACCTTCTTTATCAGACATCTTTGAAAAGAAGAAGGCTATACTAAAAGGCAAACAGGTGATAACATTATCACTCCCAAAACAAATGATGGTTTAACCATCCCAAAAAGAGGTGGTCATGGTTTCACCATCCCTTCTTTAAATTGATTTTCCAAAAACAAAGGTGGCGGTTTCTCAGACCCCTCCAAAAACATTTCAAACACCTTATCATTTCAAAAAACCCTCTTTCCAAACCCTTAAACTTATTGAAGCCAAGTATCATCATAACGATCCATGAAGGTGTGCCCAAAAACTTTTTTGAAATTGGTTTTACAAACCATAGGATCCTCATCGAACTCACAACTTTTATGAAGTCATACTCATTGATACCAACTCTGCCAAATTTAGACATCATACCTAAAACAATAAGATTGGATATTCAACACTCCAAATCATTAGAGTGCTCCATCCATTTAAATGGCCAAATCATCCATCCACTTAAATATCTTTCAAATCATTTGTTTACCAAAATTTCAATTTTGCCCAGTATTTCTCTTATTGGGATTACAAACAAACACAATTCAATGCTTTTTATTTCCAAAACTCTCAATTCAAACATTCCTGATTATTCTTCTAGGAAACCTAAATAATAATCAAATTTCCCCTTTAATTTGCTCACTGGTGGTCTTGGTTTGGACTGGTCCATCAAATTTTTCCAAAACCTATCTAAGAAGGATTCCAACTTTTTACTGACAAATATGTCTTATCTAAAACTAAAGAGGCATACCCTATACTTCTGCTGTTTTGCTATTACTTCAGGCTACCCTGATGCTATATGTGGGACTTCCAGTTTCAACCTGATGCCATGACAACCACTCCAGTATTAGGGCGAGCATATAAGGTTAAATTCTAGTAGCAATTTTCTGAAACTTGCCAACAAAAAGCCCATCCAAGAGGAGTCTTGGAATGGTTTGACCAACATCCAACCCAATCCAACAAAGTGGAAGCCTTTACTTCTCAGTTCCTTACCTACAAGGCCCAGTTGGCTAGAACCAAATCACAAGAAAAATACATCTCTTCACTAAAGGCAACCCTAGCTAAAGCTAAACAACAATTATTGAGAGATAGCTCAGCCTCCACTTCTTATGATCCATTAGCCAACTATGACCTATTTGATTACATCTATGGACCTCTGGAAGACACCAAATCAACAAAACAAGAGAAGCCTAGCAAATCATCCACTAAAAGCCAAAAAGAGAAAAAGAAAAAGTAAAGTAAAATGTCGAGGAATATATTCTTTCACCCGAAGTGAATTTACTTTACTTAAAAGCATTTGTCTGCCAACTACTCTACTGAAAGAAAATTTGTCCAAATGTCCAATTTAACAGACTATTGTAGGCTCTTCTTCTATTATAAAAGAAGGCCAAAACCAACGACAAATAACAAGTTTTTTCTTTTTCTCTTCATACTTCTTCTAGTTCTTTAAAAGAACTTATTGTATCATTTTTTTCAATAAATAAATTATAAGTTTTATTATTTTAATTTTATTATCAAAAAATTTCTTTAAATTTTATCAAATAATTTGATTTAATATATCGATTAGAAACTAATAATCATTTTTAATATAAAATTTTATTTCATAAAATAATTTTTAATATAATAATATTAAATATTAATTTTAAAAAAATTTAAAAATTAATATCTATGTAACACAACGGATAGCCACTTGGAAAAGGGAAGTAATTAAGTAATAAACCTATTTATTAACACCCAAAGATTGCTCTTTGATCTATTAAAAGGAATCTTACGTTTTTACCCAAAAAAAAAAAAAAATCTGACGTATATACAGGGTCAACTAACTTTAAAGATTAAATAAACAGGTAAAATAATAAAATTTTATGAGATAAGATGGCCATAAAAATATCAAAATCTTGTCATTTGTGGATTTCAGCGACTAATATTCGGTACCATCTGAGGTAAAAATTCAATTGTAAATTAAGTTGTTTTTATGCATGTGACTCTAGTTTGAATTCTCGCACCCACTCTCTTTCCTAACAAAAAGTTGGCTACTCACTCCAAGAGAAAAATTATTGTATGATGTATGAATGTCAAATTCGTATACCAGGTCTCGAAATATATATTGTGATATTCCTCTTTTTCACACGCTAGGTGTGATTGGGAATAGATATTATTTGATTTTGACTCAAAAAACGTTATACGCAGTTAGCTTTTAACTACTTATCTTTAATTTTTAATTTTTTAATTTGTAATTATAATTAATGTTAGAGATCATAATGTATTTATAATAATCGTGATAATATAATATAAATTTACTTACATTCAAAGACTATAAAATTATCTTTGCTTATTTGATTTTAAGACCTAAACAATCAGGAAATACAGAAACAAATTAATGCTAGATAGGAGGCGGTGGATTCGCCAAATTTTACCATATGAGGTAGTTGAAAATGGTAATGTCGAGGAATAACCGAATTTATGCGTTTACAAAAATCAAAAATTGCTGAGTCGGCTCAATAAAAAATTATTTGAAAGTTGATATCAAGACTTACTTAATAAATAAATCGAAATTATCTAATAATAGATTTAATTCGTTATATTTTGTGAATAATTTATTTAAAAATTATTTAAAATTTATCTTAAATTTATTAAAAATTATACTTAATATGATATTAAAATATATTTTAAAAATTTATTCAAAAAATGTAATAATTTTTTAATAATAATTAAATTATACACATTTAATTATTTATAAATTTATTAAATATAAATATTTTATACACTAAAATATTTTATTATATTTATAATTATATATTAAAAATAAATATTTATTTTTTAATTACTTAATTTTATTAAAATAAATACCTTTTATTTAATTTTATTTATAAAAATAAAATTTATAATTTCAATTGTTTTAAAATCAAATCATCGGGTTCATAAAAAACTTGAAACTTGATTTAATGAAAAACAAAATGGACTCAACTTTACTTGTTAACTAAACAAATCAAGTTTGAATAGATCAAAAACTTATCTTGGTTTGGTTCGGCTTGGCTCATTTTCATTCCCATTTGAATGAAAACATTATGAAATTGTGAAAACAAACTGCTCTGGTGACTTCAAGACAAACGTCCGAACCTGCAAAGAAGGATTCAGGTCGGGGCGACAGGAAAAACGACCGCCCCCCCCCCTCCCCCGACCCCACGTGGCATTATAAATAAATGAATGAATAAAAGTTCAATCGTTAGGTGAAGTGATAAGTGCTACTTTTGTCTTGAGTATGATGTGTGAATAACACAGAAAATGCACGGCAAAAAATGACCGCCGGTTTTTAAAATACAAGAATCCATCGCTGTGGGATATCAAGAAGAGCCAATAATAGATTGGAGATGAGACTACAAACATACTGACTTCAGCTTTGGAATCCAACTTGTCTCTCTTCCTTTCTGGTACAAGTGTGTAGCAAATGCTACAAAACACCTTAAGGTGATAAAGTGAAGTTGTTTCAAACCAAAGTATAGTTAAAATTTGTCTCCATATTTTATTTGTCATTCCTTTTTTAAAGAATAGACACCTGGATACCTCCATTATAATCTTCTTTTTTTTTTTTTTTTTCTCACTTATCACATTTTGTTGGGTCGTATAAAGAGCTGTGAATTGCGACTGAATGCCAACAATTATGGAGATTTGTCTGAAGGAGTCTCAAATATACTTAGATCCATTGTCTGATTTGATTCCTTTGATTTTGAGACCTGATTAACTCTGATTCTAGGTTTTGAAAATCTTGAAAGGCTCTTGTAGCATAATATTTCAGCTTTCAAAGAAAGATTAAGTAGAACTTGGAATAATCATCAATGATAGTTGAAAAATAAGATATCACTGTGTAGCAAATTTAGTTTTTTTTTTAGCTCTCCATGATTTATCAGCAAAGAGAGGTAAGTTGGCCTGCTTACGTTATTGACATGCATCATAAATAACATTATTTTATGCAATTTCAAGTAAATCAAATACCATTTGTTTCTTATAGAGGTTTTGAATGATGGCATAATGAACATGCCCTAGCCTTTCATATCATAGAATTGACTCACTTGAGGAAACTTGCAATGCCATATTTTCAATTTTCTTTAGGTCCAGATAAAAGCTCTTCCCTTTCATAAAAGCATGAGTTATTTTTGAATTCCTAAAAGCAACCTTTTTCTAATAATTGACTAACACTAAAGAGATTTTGACTAATATCTAAAACATACACATACAAAAAAATAAGTTTAATACCTAATTGTGCATGCACAGTGGATGTAAATGACTAGTCAAGCTCCTTGAAGACCATCAGATTTAAAGACATGTGGTTTGTACAACCCTTATCTAACAACCAGATAATCGAATCTTTGTCAAGTGCACTGCAATTTATGAAAAATAAAAATAAAAATAAAAAAACAAAGGTTGCTCTTTAGCTCCCTGGTGTTCATTGTTACCCAACAGTGCCTATTGCCAATTTTTTTGATTTTATTAATTCAATTTCTAATTCTTTTTCTTTCGAAAAACTATCTCTGTGTCCTTTCTGATTGCAACTTTTACATACTATATCAAGTCTCCATCAACAGTACTTAGGCAAAGGATTAGGTTCTTGTAGTGCTTTTATAGTGTCTACCCTTGTTGCTTGCAGTGCTAGAACACCTTCTGTCTTTTACAAGTTTCTATTTTTGCTTTTTCTTCCTTTGTTGTGATTTTTCTAAGTGCTTAGCTGGGAAAGCATCCTTAAAGGTCTCCTCATGTCTCATTAATCTTCTCTACTCCTAAGCTTGCAGTACACTAATAAGTTCAACAAGCTTTATCTAAGAAAGATCCTTTGAATCCTTTAAGAGAGGATTTCTTGATCTCAAATCTTTTTAATACACTAATAAGGACCTTTTGGACTACCTTATGTCAGGAAATTCTTAATCCAAAATTTTGATTTAGTTAACTAGCTTCATGAGTTTGTCACCATGTAGTCTTTTATAGTTTTAGACTTTTTTATTTTGAGCAGCTCAAACTCCTTTTGAGATTTATAGGTTGCATTGTCTTTGTTTTCTCACTTGCAACGTATTCTTTTTTCAATTTCTCCAATGCTTCCTGTGTCGTTTTACAAGCTAAGATTCTCCTGAAAATGACCTTTGTCACAGCCAAGTGGATGTAAGTAAGAGTCTCAAACTAGTTAGACACTTGCTCACTATGGTTCCTCCTTATTTATGCTATTATGGGATTTACAAAAAGTGGAAGAGTAGTTCTTCCATTTGTTTATCACTTCCCAAAGATCGAAGGTTTTGAGATGAATTTTCATCATAACAGTCCATTGAATATAATTTTCTCCAGAAAACTTAAGTGGTGGAAGTGCCAAGAAAGTAATTTAGGCCATTCTTTGGAGACTAGTTTTTGTTTTTGTGCAAAGAAGAAACCTTGGTTAGATTTCACTCCTCTCACACACTCTCTATAGTGTTTTGATCTCAAGTTCTCTTCTCACTCACTCTCACAGGTCTCTTAAAAGAACATGGAATACCCTGATACCAAAATTGTTGAACGAAAGTTTGTGCAAACTTAGGTCCATTATATGACTAGGGCAATATAGAGGCAAGCAACATTTATTGGATCTTTGATATTGTTGATTACTCAAAACCTTAAGGTATTGAGTTATGGGTTTTTGTGACTTCAACTTATCCTCTCAATTGTGAGTCATTTCACATTGGATCATGCTCTCCTTAAACGTGTTAAGAATTATTACATATTGCCTGTACTTTGGGCTTTAACTCGTCTTGGGTATGGTTGAGTTAAGACTCCATGGGCTGCTGTTAAGCCTTTTAGTGGGAATCTATGCTATGCTTTTCTTTCTCTCGCGGGTCCTTTAAAGCACATCAAGTGTTCCAATACCAGAGTCATTGATTGGAAGTTTGTGCGGGCTTGGGTGCATTATATGGCTAGAGCAATCCTTGGGGGCATAGGAGTAAGCAATATTTATTGTACCTGACAAACTTTTTTACTCAAAATTTTAAGGTATTAATTTAACAAGATTTTGCCACTTATATGTCACTTGTTTCAATGTGAGAACTCCTTTTTTTTTATTATTATTTTTCATTTCTTTGTTAACTAATAAGCACTTGCTTTCCAACCGAGCTGTCCCGGGAAAACAGATCTGTTGTCGATGTAAAAAGCTTGTAGTCATTGATCCCGGTTTCACTCTGAACATTGTTTATTACAATTTGATTGCTAGAGGCTTTACTCCACAGGTTATATTATTTTGTGACACAGGACTTGATGTTAAAGGAGGAGCCGCACATATGATGCTTTTGTTCTTCGGCCCAAAAAACTTGATGTTGGAGGCCCACTAAGCATGAATGTGTGAATTGAATTGAGGGAAATCTGTGAAGGAAATGTTTATTTAATCAGCAATGTGAATATGCGTCTCTTTTTTTTTTATATTTATATTCTGAATATGTCTCTTGACTCCCCCAATTAATCTTTCACGCACCATAGTTCACGGTGAGTGTACTTTATTTCTTTATTAGAAGTGGGAAGAAAATGTGATTGATTAATTTATTAATTAATTACTGGGGGCGATTTAAAGGTGTCGCCTACTTTCCGTGGCAATTTTGCATTTACGATACCTAAAGGCAGCATGAGTGGCAGACCGTCAATTTTCAGTATGGCAAAACTCGGAAGACTTGCAAAAGTGAGTTTACTCGGAAACAAAAAAAAAAAAATGGAGGTTTCTGGAGATAACAAGGAACAACGAGCATAAAAGGATCCAAAATTCAGCACTCGTGTCTCCGCCAGGGACAAACGAAGCGGATTAAAGGGGTAGCAAAATCCTTACTTTCGAATGGCTTGATGCAAAAATAAAAGCGAAAAGCATTAGTACAGTGTACCAATAAGCCGTTTCTCAATGAGGAGAAAAATGATGTAAGGCGGGAAAATGGGACGGAAAGTGATAGGAAGAATATGAAAAAGAATACACCAAGCTTGAATTTTCAAAGAAGACTATGTTTCATTGGGATTTTAACGGAATGTTTTCTACCCGAGTAAAAATTATCCTAGTCCCCTACTCATACATGTTACACAAACATGAGTTTGATGTCGTTAAGTGAGTGTGGCTTGTTGCATTCATGCAAACCATTTTCCTTTCCTTGAATTTTAATTGTTGAAACTAAGAGTTTAATTATTTTACTACTAGATCATGTAACGAGCTACTTGCTACTGTTTTTTTTTTTTTCTCATTTTTTAGCCGAAGGAATTATGAAGCGGACATCGCTTTTTTCAGAGATTGAAAGGAACAAACATCCTTACAAGCTCTTTTTTTTTTTTTTTTATCCTTTCCAAACATACCAAGGTAGTGGAGTTGAATGCAATTGAATTGTTTTAGAGTTTTAATAAACCATTAAGCACAAAAATTTAGACTATTGGAGCATGGTTTGAATTTATGACATCTTGGTCGCCAAAACTTTAAACACCATTTAAAAAATAAATCACATATTATTAAATTAATTTTTTTTTTCCAAGAATAATAATTTAAAAAAAAAGATCTCAACACTAAAACATTTTTTAACTTCTTATATATATATTGTGCCATACACAATAATACCGTCCAAGGTTTTCTCCTCCAAACCCAATGAAGAAAGCTCGAAAGATGAATACTGGGTGCTGATACATGCACGTCTTCAGCATTATCAAACATCAAATAAGTTCCACCGACAGCAACAATGTCATGTGTACGAAACTTGTTCCACCGACAGCAACAATCTTCTGTGTACCAAACCTGTTCCACCGACAGCAGCAATCCTTCGGAGTTAGTTTCATGGTTTGTGTTAAGATTGCTTGTCAAATCTATAGCACGAGTTAAGTTTCATAGCTTGTGTTTCGATTGCTTGTCACATCTGTAGCACACAGATTGTTGGGAGCTGACCTAGCCACACAGATTGGGAGAGTCTAATGAGAAAGCAGAAGCCAGTTTGGTGGCATTTTTTTTTTCTTTTATTCTTTCATTTTTCTAACCCAAGAAGGTAGTACTTGCTTTCGCTTTTAGTCCACGACTCCAAGTTGCTTTATACATATGTATACCTTATTGAGAATTGTCAATCCGATGGCAACATGTTAAATTGAATAAATTCCCCAGCAGTCAACAGCGCCTTTGAATGTATTGGCATTGCAAGGTTGAACATACACATGGCGAGACAAGCAAGTAAATTTAGGAGAAACAATCACGCAGCTTTTTCCGCATTTATTGGCTCTAAAAGAGCATCATTATAATTTTAATTGTGAGGAATTATTCAACCCCAGAACCTAAAGAATTAAGTAAATTTAAAATATAAATTACATATTAAACTCTAATATACTTGTTACGCACAACCTCATCGACTGAATGTAAATAAAATAAAACCAAAAAAAAACTTTTTACATGCAAAAGTTTATAAATTAAATGTGAAGAATAAAAATTTAATAGTTTGAACTTATGATTTTTTTTATCATAAAATTTTGATTTCATATCAATAAACCATTTAATCTTAAATTTTAAGTTGTGGATCACATATCAAATTTCACCAATAATGAAAGGACACTGTTGAAGGTAACAAAGTCCTTTTCTATGTCTCAACTTACCCTTAACAAATAGCCTATCATGGTTAGGGTTTCCTTAACATCTTGGTGCCTTAGAGCTAATAACTTGTATAAAATGTTTTTTTTTTTACTTTAACTACCATGTGTCTCAATTTACCTCTTGCTCTCAAGCCTCCACTTCAACCATTAACTAAAGCTTAAGCTCTCTTTTTAAACAATTTATTACAGTACTATGTAGCTCAATTCCTCTTGTATACAAGTTTAATTACATCACCATATACATTATAGAAATAGCTAGCCTTAAAAGTAATTGTTTTGTTGCCTAACATGGTAGTCTAGTTAGTGAGTCTCTTTTCTATTGTTAACCCCAAATATAAATGAGACTTTATTTCAAATATATAGTATTAAATTTAAAATTTGTTAATATTAAAATTGAGTATAAAAAAATTAATTTGGATCTAATTGTATTCAGACAATGAATTTTCTTTTAGAAAAAATTAAATAAAAATATTAACAAATAACCATTGATTTCAATTCTTAAAAAAAAAAAAAGGTTATTGTTTTTATTGTCTAACTAAATAAAAAATGAAGAGCGTGTTCACATTTTCGTGCACCACCAACTACAAGTACTATTGCCCTTTTTCTCCGCCAATAACCTCCCGAATCCTCCAGAAAGGAAAGCCCATATCAAAAATTTGTGAAGTTCTCGTGAAAAAGCGCGCAAAAGTGGATATTTGATACTCTGTAAAGATCCTAAGGAAATTAAAGAAGCCAGGAAAAGGATATCGAAAAGTATTAGCTCCACGTACACCGTACACTTAACAGTCTCTCGGGAAATGAGTGTTGATCTCAGTGATCCGCAGTCTTTGACACCACACTGACATAGGACTTGTGATGAATTTTTTTTTTTTTTGGGAATTTGATTTCCTACCAATCATCAAAAATAAAATTTTGGACTAACCCACCATCCCAGCATTGAATTTCATTTGTCTAGATTTTTTTTTCCTTTTTTCTTTTCTCCTCTAAGTGTCATTTGTTTAGATTGTTGATTAGTTACTTATGATATTTAAATAACCACCATAGCAATATTGCCTTTTGGTTGAAATCTAGGTCCCTGTTTAGTTTACCTTATCGATATTGTTGTTACTGTTTGGTGTTATTCATTGTTAATTGTTAATTACTGATTAATGTTGCTAATTATTGAAAAATTAATAGAGTGTTTGGTTAATTCTATATTTTTTATTACTGTTAAATAATGAAATAATTAATTTCAATATTTAGTCTGTGTCAATATATTTTATTAATAAAATTATTTTTATTTTATAAAATAATATGAAGACTTTATTACTTAATTTCAAATTTTTATTTAAAAAGTATTAATATTAACAAAATGGTAAAAGAAATATGATTTTGAGTTTTTTTTTTTTTTTTTTATACAGATAGCAATATTCACTAAAAATTGAAAAAAAAAAAATTGTTTAAGAATTGTAAAAATATAGAAGATACAGTGTTTTTGTGTGTGTTTATGTGATCGTGAAATAGAGGCATATACTTAAACCACACAATAAATAAAATAGTAATAAAATAATATATGTAATTTTCAGGGATAATTTAATTTATATAGGTTATTTTTAAATACTAAAGAGTGAAAAAATATGAAAATATATCTCTTAATTACTTTTCCATCTGCTGGTTTTAGAGAACTACATAAGAAAATCAGCAAGTTTTAAAAAAGAATATTGAATAAAAAGTAACTCGACACTTTTAGACGGACCATTGATAGTTGAGCAGTAAATGGCAGGACCTAAATGCTTCTATAGCAATTTCAATCCACACCCTCTTACATCACTGTGGTGCACTTGACAAGCCAAAAAGGAAGACTTGACTTCTCCTTAATTCGTTTGATAAGTGATGATTTTTTCTTAATTTATAAATTAAAAAAGAAAATAATTATTTTTCTTTAAAATGAAAAAAGTATTTAGGATTTTATTTATTTTTTTTTTCTCCTTTTTTTTTTTTCTTAAAGGAAAAAGCAATTATTAGTTTAGAGATCTTCTTCATTAGTCCATGTTTTCCTTTCTTTTCTTTTTCTTTTTTTTTTTTTTAAAAAAAAACCTTTTCTTAGGAATTTTCTTCATTAGTAATTTATTTCTCTACCTCTATAAATAAGAGACAATCTTTAAGAGGTCAACTTTGCTCTTAATTTTGAACAAATAAATTAACTTATGAGAGAATCCCTTATTTTTAATTTTTACTTCTGTATTTTTATGTATGATTTAATTAAATCACAATAAACTTTAATTTGTTAAAAATGTCCATACATAAAAAGTTGTAGTTTGTATAGAAATTTATACCAATTTACATAAATATAAAGTATAATTTAATTATATCATTATAACTTAATTATAGATATTATTTTTTTTTGGTGAAAAGTCCTTTTTTTTTCTAGATATGAACCTAATTTCTTTTTCTTCTCAGTTATAAACTTTATAAAATTTCTTCCTTATTAATTATATTACCAACCAATAATTCATAAGCAAAATCAACAGCATAAAAATTTTATATTTTTGCCATTCATATTTTATTGTGTTTTACAAATAGAATTAATATTAAATAAATAATGATATTTAATATACATTCTTAATGTAATAATTTTAGTTTTTTAAAAAAAATTTTTTTAATATCTATGCGGCGCATGAGTTACATACTAATCAAGAACTTTAAAACAGGCCAAGAAAATATGAACATCAAAATTCAAGAAAGTAAAGTCATGAATATAAATAAATTTGATTTAAATTTTAAAAATATTAATAAACTTAATTTCTTTAGCAACTATTCACATTAATTAAGAATCATAGATTTAGATTTATAGTTACATTATTTCAACTAACACAATAATTAAAGTACATCTTAATATTAAATTGAACTAATATTAGGATTTTTTTTTTTAATAAAAAATTATGAACGGTACAATGCGCAGATCTAAAATTGCGAGAGATTCACTATTTTTATGATATCTCTCCAATTATTGAAATTTATTAATTTTTTTTTCAATGTTTCCAATTCCTCGTCCCATTTTAGGAATAACAATCACATATTACCGAATTAATTCCCTAAAATTGGAGAATTCCCGCAATTACCACATATTTAATCTTTATAATTCCTCTTTCAAGCTTTGTTTCCATTTTCTTTATGCCCCTTTGGATCTCAAGCCAAACAGATGTGATATATTTCTTTTTAGATCTGTCATTTGCTTATAAAGATACTTACCAGAGGAACGAATATACACTTAGTGTTATGCAAGCTCAGGTCACTAAGTCAATTATAATTCTACTGCAGATTAATGTGGACGGCACTCATCAACATCGGGCACACGGTGCTGCATGCTTGACTTTGAAGCAACTTGCAAAGGAACGAAAAATTCCAGCCGTATTATATGGGAAATGAAGTAAAAATGTGGCCAACCTTGTACATGTACGCAAGTATGTACATGTAATAGCTTAAACGGCTACTCTTTTTCTTTTTCCTTTTTTTTTTATTTATTATTTTTATGACTTGAATTAAATGGAAATGGCAAATGGGATTGTACAAAAGCCAGGTTTAGATATTGGATACATCAACATTATTTGGAAACGTCTAAAACGTAATTTTTTTTTTTTTTTTTTGACTTGGGGTTGTGAATTACTGATGAATTATTTGGAAAATATATCATATTTTCCCCCCTTTTCCTTTTTTTTTTATGAAATATACTTTTCTGCTTGGATTCCTTGTTATCTTTATCTATTTCTTTATTTATTCAAGCCTAATTAGAAGTGTCGGTTCACCAAATATTCCTTTCCTATGCACACTATTTTGAGATGGGACAAACGGTTAGTGGATCTTTGTCGCAATAAGTTTTTTAACAATAATAATGGTTTGTCAACATTACATCGAAATTTTTCCTTTTTTTTTTTTTTTTTTACCTTTTCATATTACTCCGGTAAGTAATTTCCAACTCTCTTTTTTATTATTATTTTAAGAAGGAGAAAGTCCAAAATGTATGACAAAGCACCCAAAGATGGAAATATCAATGGGACAGAACAACTGAGCAAGATTGTCGGCTAGGAGAGAGGCTTCACATGACTTGTGCAGCAAAGTAAAATAGTATCATCTAATAGAACAAGGCAAACAAAGAAGAAGATTCACTGGGATTTCTCCCAAATTTATTATTGCACTCTGGTATGCTTTTTTTATTGTGTTGAGTAAAGCCCACCAACCAAACAGACTTTCTTTTTTTTTTTTTTTTTTTAATGGTGTTTATCAAAAGCTTCTTCTTTTCTGATCTTAACCATATTTTGCTTTTCCCGTGATTAAGTTTCTTCTTGGGTCAATTTGCAAGTGGCTACGTGCAAGGTCACCGGATGATCAAACAGTAGTATTTGTCATTCAATACCCCAAATAGAAAGGAAAAGAATGAGAAGGGAAAGGAAGCGTGTAAAGAAAGAAAACAATAGAAAAGGGTAGCTAGAGGAGTGGTTCCACAGACCGTACTGAATGTGGTAGGTCACACACGTTCCTCCATTATCGTGATTAGCCTCACCTTCCCAAAGCAAATATATATATATAATTTTTTAACAAAAACTCCAGTCGGTCGCCCTGATATTTTTCCTTTCATTCTTCTGTTAGTTGAAAACGATGGAGGTGAGGCCTTAATTAGTAATTAAGCTCAAGTTGATCATTTGACCAGGATAATAAGCCAAAGTTAGTGAAATAGGAATGCATATTTTTGTGCCCATAATTTTGCTGCTGCATTTACAGAGTTTGTTTGGTTCCTACCCACGTGAGTAACTTGGTAGACGTATTAAATAATTTTTTTGAGTTATTTTTCTTAAAAATATTTTATTGGTTAATAATTTATATTTATATTTTTAAAATCTCAAAATCTAATCTTAGAAATGAGTATGAAATTTATAAAATTAAAGAAAATTATTTAAATACAACTTATAGTCTAATAAACCTTTTAATAAAATAAATAAATAAATTTTATGTTGTTATAGTACGTTAATATATAAAGTATGGAAAAAATATATTTAACTTGACCACATAACTTGTTGATTTTGCCAAATAGATGTTATTGCCAATTAATGTTTGAATATCTTCTTATTTTGGTTTATTGTTAATTAAATTTTTTGTTTTAATTAAAATTTAGATCAAGTGTTTAACTATAAATTATAAAGTGATTCAATGGATCATATTTACTTCTTATATATGTTATACAAAATAAAAATATATTTGAGTTTTGGACATATGTTTAAGATAATTATTTGGTATAAAATTTATTATTGAGTACATGATGAATGAACTTAACTAGAGTTTCAATATAAATATAAGTGATAGGTACCCAATAGAGTGAATGAAAACCCATTAACAGTGTTGAGGAGGAAGATCCTAATCTCAGCGTGCTTGTTAGTATACATAAACCATTAATTTCTATGATATAACAGCAAGAAGTATACTTAATACCTTATAAATATTTAGTTTTTAACACTGATTCTAATTTTTATATGAGATTTTAAAATTTTAAATTCTTATATATAATATTAAAATGAATCATATCACTATATAATCCTTCTTATTTTCTTAAATAAAAAAAATTGTTGAAACCTCTCGTCAACAAAGGCTGAAAGGTGCATATGGATAAATTATTCATGTGTCATTCTACTTTGTTACAGTGAGATAAAAGTCTTATTGTACCTAGTTGATTTATGGATTATTGTGTCAGATTATTATACTAGATTTTTGTATATATATTTAATCATTTTAGAACCTTTTTGAATTATTGTGTTATAGATAATTGTCTCACTCGCATTTTAAAATTAAAAAAATTATATGAAATTAAAATTTATTATAGACAATTTTATTTTATGATTTTATTTGAAATAAAGTTGGTAAATTAAATATTGTCACCTTAGTGATTATTTAAGAAACTAATAATATTTTCATATAATATTAGGATATTCTTATTATTTAAATTGTACATATTCTAATTTACCTACATGGAGTTATTATATATGTCAATCTAAATGACTTGAAATTATTTTAATAATGAGTGGATTAAAAATCCTTTTACCCATAGGTGTTGAATTTTTCAATTCTAATCATTGTTATATTATTAGCTTAATGTTTTGAAGATAATTTTAAATTTTATTATCTTTTCCACTCACAATAAAGTTTGTAATGATATTTTGAGATTCTTAATGTTTAAAATTATTTATTGTTATTGCTTATGATGTTTATTGACTTTTATTGTCAATTTTTTAGCTCTATGTATTTTTTTTCCTTGAAAAATTAATATTTTCTCATTAAAACTTTGACTACTAGAAATTATAAAAGATGGAAAGAGGAAATAGAAATGGTTTTAACTATGATAGATGTACATATGGCTATAAGATTAAACAAACTAGCTAATTTGACTTTTTGAGAGTATTGCTATAAAGAAGGCATATTATGAGAAGTGGGATAGGGTCAATCATTAAGCTCTTGTGGTAATGAAAAAGTCCATCTCTGAGGGCTTGGAAAGTGTTATACTAAGTATTGCCAATGTCAAAACCTTATATACTTATCATAGGGAAAGTATATGCTTTTAATAAAGTTGAAAATAAAGAAATTCATTAATATGAAGTATGATAAGTGGTGTTAGGGAATGTATTCTTAAGATGGTTGCTCTTTTTTTCAAACTTGGCAAGTTTCAATGTCAACTATGCCCTTTATCTTCCAAATTTAATGCATTAAAAACATCTTATGATACCCAAAAGGAAAGTTGGGATATCATCACTTTAATATCCACTTATGCTCCATAAGAGAATATGATGAAACATGAGGTTTTAGGGAGTGTGAATTTAGTCAAAGTCTCTGGGAAAGGGTAATCTTGAAAGAAATCTTAGTGATAAGTATCTTAGTCCTAAACCTAGTTTTGTAAGAAATAAAGTCATAAGAGAAGGCTATTTTGCTTATAAGAATTACCTTGAAAAGAAAAATAAGAATAATAAACTAGGTAATTCTCTTACTTTTATTTGCTTTAAATCTAATTTGATAGATGTTTCTATTAATTCTAAATGGATTGACTTTAAAGCATCTATCCATCTTATTAATACCTTGTAGGAGTTCAAGAGCAAGCAAAAGCAACTAGGCATGAAATCAATACAATAGTAGGGAAGGGAGAATGAGTAGTAGTAGAGTTTATAAAGATAATTGAATTGAAAATTTGTTCTGGATTTGTTTTAACTTTGAAAGATACTTTATATTTATTGTTCATGAGATGAAATTTAGTTTCCTTGTCAAAGCTTCAAGAAATTAGTGTTTATTTAGGTTTTAATAATGGTTATTATAATTTGTTTTATAATTTTATGGTTATTGGTAATATTTCCAGATGTGATAATTTATATAAATTAAATGTTGACTCTAAATAGTTTGATACATTTCACATTGTTAATGTTAGGGTTAAAAGGCATTTTTCAAGAGAAAATTCTTATTTCTTATGACATAGACATTTAGGTTACATTTCAAAAGAAAGAATCAACAGGCTAATAAAAGAAAATGTTATCCTATGCCTTAAGAACTCCAATAAAAGTGAGTGTGTTGGTTGTATTAGAGTTATAATGATTAAGAAAATGAATAGGCATTCCACTTATAATAAAGAGGTCTTAAAAATAATTCACATTAACATAAGTGGTCCTCTTAAGAACACTTTATATGGTAAGAAATATTTCATAAACTTTATAGATGACTTTTCCCATTATGGCTATATTTACCTCATAAGTTACAATTACTTGAGAAATTTAAAATCCTTAAAGCTAAGGTAGAAAAGGAATGTGTTAAAGAGATTAAAATTGTGAGATTTAACTATAATAGTAAGTACTATAGTAGAGTTGGCAAAATATATCATTTAATATGATATTTTACTAAATACTTGCAAGATTGTGTGAATGTTTCCCAATTTACCATGCCTAGAACTCCTTAACAAAATAGGGTGGCTAAAAGGTGACTTCACACTTTAATGGATATGGTTAAATCTATGATGAGTAGAACTAATTTACCAAATTTCTTTAAGGTAAAACGTTGAAAACAATCATATATATTCTAAATAAAGTTCCCACAAAATTAGTGTCTCAAATACATTTTGAGCTTTTTAAGGATTTAAAGCCTAGTTTAAATTATCTTAAAGTATAAAGATATTTTACTGAGGTGAAAATTTATGACCCAATAACATCTAAATTAAATCTTAAAACCATCAGATGCTATTTTATTAGATATTCCACTAACTCTAAAGACCATAAATTCTATTATCTTACCCAAAGGATAAAGATTGTTGAGACATTGGTAGCAAAATTTCTTAAAGATAATGTTTATAATCTTAATTGGTTATAAGATGGTGGAACTATTTTGGAATGACATCTTGTATTATTCTTTTAGCTATTATGTATGAGTAAGTGGTGCATCATTCTATTGATAAAGTGTTTGATATGCGACTTCATCCAAATATAACAAATGTTTCACCTAAACTAGTAGTCTTTTCTTATTAAACATTTTGAAAGGATGAGACATCTTATAATTTTAGATGATTTTGTTATATACTTAGGTGAGGTAGATTATGATATTGGAAATTGATGCATTAAATTATAATAAGGTATTATCTTGTAAACGATATAGTAAATGGATAAAAGTAATGCATGAAGAAGTTTAACATGAAGAAGTTTAATCCATGTATTCTAATGGCATATGAGAGCTTATAAAGATTCCATATGGTTTTAAACCCATAGATTATAAATTGGATGTTTAAAACCAAGAAAGATTATGAGGAGAATATTGAGTGATTCAAAGTAAATTTGGTAGCAAAAAGATTTACACAAAAAGAGAGGATAAATTTCAAGCACACCTTTTTATTGGTATCTTTAAAAGATTCTTTTAGAATCATTATGACTCTAGTGGCTTATTATAATTTAGAGTTTCATCAGATGAATGTCAAAATTATTTTTTTGAATGGAGATCTTTATGAGGAGGTATACATGTAATAACTTGAAGGTTTTATTACAAGTGAAATTAAGCACTTAGGATTTAGATTAAGAAAATTTATTAATGGTCTTAAACAAACATTTAGATAATGGTATTTAAAGTTTGATAAAATTATGTCCTCCTTGGGTTTTATTGAGAATAGTGTTGATTAATGTATATATCTTAAGGTAAGTGGGAGCATTTATTACTCTCTATGCAAATGATATATTACACTAGTAATGATACCAATATATTTCATAAGACTAAATCTATCTTGTCTAGTCACTTTGACATCAAAGATCTTAGTTGTACTTCATATGTTTTGGGAATTGAAATTCATAGGAATAAATTTAGACACTTATTGGGTCTTTCATAGAGAGCATATATACATTGTGTGTTTAAGAGATTTAATATGGATAAATGCAAACCTGAAGATGTTCTTATGGCTAACAAAAGATAGATTTAGCAAATATCAATGTCTTAAGAATGAAATTCAAAAAAGTTTGATGAAGGATAAGCTTTATTCTAGTGTTATTGGCAGTTTAATGTATGCTTAAATTTGTACTAAACCTAATTTGTCTTTTACAATGAGTGTACTTTACAGATATCTTTCTAATTTAAGTGATAAACATTAGGTTGTTGTTAAAAGGGTGATGTAGTATTTATAGAAAACAAAAGACTACTTGCTTGTCTATAAGATAGTTAATGGCCTTAAAGTGGTTAGGCGTATAGATTTTGATTTTATTGATCGTATTGGTAATATGAAATCTACATCTAAATATGTGTTTCTTTTAGTTGGCAAAGTAGTTTCATAGACAAGTGTAAAGTAAACACTTGTTACTTCTTTGTATTGGTAATATGAAATCTACATCTAGGTATGTGTTTCTTTTGGTTGGCAAAGTAGTTTCCTAGAAAAGTGTAAAGTAAATACTTATTACTCCTTTTACTATGCAAGCAAAGTTTGTTACTTGTTATGATGTTGGCAGACATGTAATATGACTTAAAAATTTTAATTCTAGTTTGAAAACAATGGATTCTATATTTAAATCTAAGAGAATTTACTATAATAATTTAGTAGTGGTGATATTTTCAAAGAATAACAAAACATTTATTGGTTCTAAATACATTGAAATTAAGTACCTTATAGTCAAAAATTAGGTTAAAAATCGTGGCATTCTTATTGAACATATTAGCACAAAAGCAATATCAGCAAATCCATTAAGGTTGTCACATTAATTATTTTCAAACAACATATGAAAATATATATGTTTTGGGTTATTTTGATGTAATTAATTAATGGAAGTGATTTTATTATGATTTTCTTTTAATACAATTATATCTGTTATGTATATTATGAAATTTATTCTTTTAATGGTTTTATAAAATATTGTGTTATCTCAAAATATGATTAATTTCTTTGTGAAAACAATGTTGTATAACTATAAGTTATAGTTGTCTCCTTAGGAAGATGTGTTTAGTTATTTTCATGAAGAAAAATGTTTTATTTATAATCTTTTCTTTTCTTTTGTAAATGACCACAATAAGAAACTTTTATACAATAATATATAAGGATTACTTAATTATACTATAAATATAATTATACCTATATATTCTTGTGATCATGTCAACGAGACTAATTTATTTTAGTAATTATAGATATATCATATTAATAAATAGTATATTATCATTTATAATTCAGAACTAAATATTTTGTTGGATATAATAATATTTTAAGGTAATTTTATTGAATTCAATTTATTTTATAATTATTAAAGTTATTATTTAATTTTATAATTATTTTTTTAATTAATATTTAAAATTAATAAAACTAATTAATATTATCAAATAACATTAATTGATTTTTTTTATTTTTATTAAAAATTAAATTAAATGTATAATTTAATTTTAAATATATATGTATATTATAAAATAATCTAATAAATCATATTTATTTTATATATATATATTATATAAAATAAAAATATATTTAAATTATAATTTTAAAATAATTATTTAATATAAAATTTATTACTAATTATAATTTTAATATAAATATAAAAAATAAATAATTTTTTAAATAAAAAATTTTATTTTATTTTATTTATAAAAAAAATAATTTTTTTAAAATATATATATTATTAATTTTTATAATAAATAATAAAAAATATATTTTAATATTTTATTAATATTTAATTTATAATTATAATTATAATTTTAATATAAAATTTCGGAATTAAAAATAGTTGGTTGGCTTGTCTTTTCCTTCGCCTTCGGTAATTAATTCTCGTTTATTTATTTGTTTATTGAACACAGGTTATATCTATGATTTGATGTTGCTGTCAACTTGGTTTAGTATTCGGGCACATTAAAATAAATTCATTTGTTAATATACTTTTAAAATTAAGTATTTATTAAGGTTAGATAATTTATGAAAAATATATTTTTACATAATTAATTATAAATATAAAAAATTTTAAAAATTAAATTGAAATAATTAGATGAATTAATAAGTTTAAAAATTAAATTGTGATTTGGTTAATTTATTTTTAAAATTATTAATTTTAAAAATAAATAATAAAATTAATAAACTAAATAATTAGATTATTAATTAATTAATTAATCATAATTTTTTAATTTAATTAATTTAAAATTTTCATAAAAAATTAATAAAATATTTTTTTATATTTTATTTTTTAAAATATAATAATTATATTATTAAAATTTTTTATATTTAATATTAAATATTAATTTTATTAATTTAATTTTAATTAAATTTTAAATTACTACTCTAACATCAAAATTAAAAAGTGCCAAATCGCAAAATGGAGGGAAAAGTGAGTATAATTAATGTCAAGTAAGTTACTTACATTATTATTATTATTATTATAACAAAGGCGTCATTAACTCTGGGCGGCTGTCGCCAATTAGCATCATTGAAATGTGATTAATAGCATCATCTTGGAATATTCAGACCTTAACCCTCTTAAATTATCAAAAATTTAGATTTTAATTTCTATGAACAGAGAAACAAGACACGATTAACAATGCAAGGTAATCGAGATAATTAATTTTAATTATGATTTTCAAATCCTGTTTTGTGAGATTTTTGTCCTTTTTCTTCCCTCCAAGCATGAATAGTTTCGTTGTTTCAAACAAAAAGGCCTAACTTCCGTTCAGGTTTGGAAAGAAGAAACAAAACTCCAGAGAATATCCAATGTAATATTTTTATCTACAGGAGCGGCGGAGTCAAGCATCAAAGAAAAGAAAATGGAAAAGACGGAGGAAATTAATGTAAGGAAATCCATAAAAGAATCGGGCACGGCATTTTCAGCTACAGTCAAATTGCAGACGACCACGTGAGCCTTTTGGGGTGGCACCATGTGCGGAGTGATTAATGTAAATACCAACAAAAGCATATTTAAGAGCCCCCCATCTTCTGCTGCGCTGATTCTGATATTAACTCGCACAGTCACAGAACTCAAGATCAATATGATCTTAGTGGATTTTAGGCCATTTAGTACACATCAATTACTTAACATTGTGTATGAATGCATGACGACAAGTCCTTTTATTTATTTATTTATTTATATGTTTTGGCTTACCTCTTAATTATTGAGACAAGCAATTGGCAAAATCAGTCTAAAATTTTTATTTTTTTTTTTGTACAAGAGGTTTGACAATTGACAGGCTCCTTGGATATATATAAATCTAACCTAAAAATGTTTTTTTTTTTTTAAGAAAAAAAAACAAAAACCTAGCGATTGAAAAAAACAAAAAAACTCGGGAATATTATTTGAACGAAAAGAGAGGGAGAGAGAGTAGATAATCCACCATGATGGACATTCTTTCTTTCTAAAAATATGATCATAGCCTCCCAATCTAGAATTTGCGGTGCTTATGCTTTCTAAAGCAAAATTCACATGAAATAAACTGATCAATGGTACACCTTTTAAGAATTGAAACGTATATTTGAAGAAACATTCATTCCCCCCCCCCAAAATAAAAATAAAAAAATAAAACCAAAAAAAAAAAAAAAAGAAAAAGAAAGAAAGAAAGAAGCGTGCGTCTCAAACCCAACATCTTAACGACTTTATGGTTTGTTCTCTTTAAAGGAAAAAAAAAAAAAAAAAAGGGAAATGCAGTAATGCTTTTGCATCAAATCCATCCATTCATAAATCATAGGATTCGCCAAAAACTTTCCTCTTTTGTTATATTTCTTAATAATCGAGGCAATAAGAGACATACAATCTACTCATTCTTCTTCAATTAGGACTTCCTTTGTTTTTTTTTTTTCTAGTAAAATATAGTTGACCGGTGGTAAATTGAACTAAATGGTTTAAAAAAAAAAAAACAAGAGCTAATAAAAAAAAAAAATGTTTACCTAACTTTGAGTGAGTTGACCTGCTTATTTTACTTTGCTAGTCAAGCCTCGACTTTGCCGTCCGGGCCACCGTCGAATGTAACTGTGTAACCAACTTTGACTATTCTAACTTTTTTTTTTTTGGGTTGATAAACCAATAAAATTTTGGTTAATAAAATTTTTCATACCCCTTCACCCATAATATTTTATTGGTAATTTTTTTTTTTTTTTTTAGGGTTTTATGACCCGAGTTTGAATCTTGGTATTTGAATAAAGTCCAACAACTCTCCCATCAAACCGTGCAAATTGTGATGAATTGTTTTGTACATAAAAAAAAAAAACCTTGACATACATAAAAGTTAAGGTGATACAAGATAAGCTTTGAGAAAACCCCTATGCAAAATGAGTTCATTTTGTGGCTTCATTTGCCATACAAAAAACGTCAAAAATAAAACAAAACCCTAAACGAGGGAAAACAGAAGAAGGGGTCCCAAAAAAGAAAGAAAAAAAAAAGGGTCCTACTAAAAGGGGCATTGTTTGTTTGCAGAAAATGTTAGGGGTCGAATTCAAAGGTGCAGCTCTGTCGGTGGCCTCTTTTATTAGACAAAATAGGTTGTTGGTTGCTGAATTTTTGTACTTATTTTTTGACGTGGGTAATTTATCTTTGATGTGTTTCAACCAACCGCTAAATTTCAGTTCAATTCACAATGGTAAAACATGCAAGAAATAGAGGTGACTGTTTAGTAAAATCTTGTGCTTAATCTTAACATAGCTAAGAAAAATCACACATGAAAGAAGAGACTGACTATATATGGAACTAATCTATTGGTAAGATGATTTTTTTAATTTTTTTTTTTTTTTTTAGTTCTTTCTTTCCTTGAAAAAGACAAGCGTAACTTTTTTGTTATCTTAAATAAAAGACTGTTTCAAACTAAAATGATTCAAAGACTGTTTCAAACTAACATAATTCAACTTTGGTAAAAGCTCTATTTTACAACATTGATAATAGAAATGATACAATCCAAGTGGAAATTTAGTAATCTATCACAAACCCTTTTTTTTCTTTTTTTTCTTTTTTCTTTTTTTTTTTTATATCTGGCGAACGGTTTTTTAACCCCAAAATTAAGCAATCTAGGTACAATAGTTTTTCGTAATACATACATATTTTTTTTCCTGCAAATTGAAGCACTTGATTGGAGAATCTGAACTGCCAATGTAGAGAAATTACAATTGTTTTTTATTGAGATAAAGACGGGCCACAACACAAGGATGTGAGAGCTTGTTCATTCACATGGTTAATCAAGTTGAGCTGTTTCTAGTTTCGACCGCTTCCCTTCACAGATTGACAGATAGATATGTACTTTTTAAACATGGGGGAGCAAACAGCCAGTGGAATAAACATAACATCATCCAGAAGCTGCTGGTAAGTCCTGCCAAGCACAATTCCACTTGGGAGGGCATGTGCATAAGCCCCTCTAAAAACTCCCACCGAGGGCCTTCGCTGTGTGGTAGTGAAGATTGAGTTCACACTTCTCACTTGAAGTTGAAACGGTTAATGCTATTATGTTATGCATATCTTGAGTTTTTTTATTTAAAAAATAATAATAATAAGGAGAGAGAAAAAAAAAAGGGGGGTAATTAAATTCCAAGTGTGACTATAAAATCGTCTTTCTCTCTTCCTCTTTCGGTGTCTACTTCTTTGTTTCTCTCAGACAACCTCTGTCTCAGTCTCTCTCTCCCTCTCTAGACGACATTGTCATTCCGTCTCTTCCGGGAACAAGAGAGAGAAGCGGGGGGTTTGTAAGAGTAAAAGAGGAGATTTTTCTGGTTCTTTCCTTATACAGAAACCGAGAGAGTGAGAAGAGAAGGAAACCAGAATTCTGCTCCTACAATTCTGGTTCTGGTATAAATTTTACATGTATTTGATCGATTTTTCCAATCATACACACACCCATTTTCCATTGCATTGTTAATAATCCAAAACCCACATCAGAAAATCATCCTTTGTTCTTGTTGTGTACTTCTTCTCTCCATTTTTCTATTCCCCTGTTTTTTTCTCTGTTTTTCTCTGGTAGGGAGAAACAGAAATGGCTGAAGATTCACCGAAAATCTTCATACCAGATTCATTTCAGTTTTCCAGAGATGACATTGCGGGTCATATTTCCCTGATTTGGGAGCTAATTAAAGCTCCACTGATAGTTCCTCTCTTGAAACTTGGGGTGTACATTTGCTTAACCATGTCACTCATGCTCTTCATGGAGAGGCTTTACATGGGTGTTGTGATTATCCTAGTCAAGCTCTTCTGGAAGAAGCCAGAGAAACGTTACAAATGGGAGACCTTGCAAGAAGACTTGGAATCTGGCAGCTCCGACTTTCCTTTTGTTCTCGTTCAAATCCCAATGTTCAATGAAAGAGAGGTCTTTGCTTCTCTTCTATCTCTGTTTTTCTTGGTTCATTTTCGTTCTTTTTTCTCCATGTTTTCTTTCTTTGGGGTTCTATAGAAAAGGTCCAAAGTTCGATGCTTTTTCTCTTTTGCTTGGTGCGTGGTCTTAGTAATTATTGGGTTTTGGCGCAGGTTTACAAGCTCTCAATTGGTGCAGCTTCTAATCTTTCTTGGCCAGCGGATCGTCTTGTGATCCAAGTCCTCGATGATTCAACTGACCCAGTCATCAAGGTAAGCCAAAAGACACCATCTTTCCCCAATACATATGCATTTACCAATTTCGTAACAGCCATTTTCTTTTTAATGCATTTCTTCTTTTTTCCTTTTTGGTTGGATTTTACAATTTTCTTTTCTAATGCTCATACATTGGTTCTTTCAAGAGACATCAGTAGTCCACAAAAAGACTCCAAATTGGCTCATATTTCGGATCCCTGGTGGGCTTTGTAGGTCTTGCCACTTACGATGTTCAGTATTATATCCAAGCTAAAATCCTCAATCAACTTTATTCACGACTTAAAAAAGGGAAATTGAATTTCCGATCTGGATGGAAAAATTGTCACACGAATTCATCACCTTCTTTTGTGATGCCCCCATTGAAAAATATGTGTTGATATCACAAACACGTTTTGCAGCAAATGGTGGAGCTAGAATGCCAGAGGTGGGCAAGCAAGGGTATAAACATAACGTACCAAATCAGAGAAACTAGAGGTGGATACAAGGCTGGTGCTTTGAGAGAAGGACTAAAGAGAAGCTATGTCAAACACTGTGAATATGTTGTCATCTTTGATGCTGATTTTCAGCCTAAACCTGACTTCCTCAGGCGTGCCATTCCTTTCTTGGTCCACAATCCTGACATTGCCCTTGTTCAGGCCCGCTGGAGATTTGGTAAGCAGTAGTAGTAGTAGTAGTGCCTGCCCTTCATTCTTAAAACTAACTTTGTAAAGATTACTTAAACCCTGGTCACACCCATTGAGTCAGACAATAAATTTGCAATTTATTTTATCTGGGTTCCTAACAAAAAGCAAAAAGAATGCAAAACAAAAGGTTTAAGAACTGTCGGTGGTCTAGTTGATTAGTCTTTGTGAATTTTTAATATAGGCTTTTGGGTTCAGTAGACTTGCTGGGTTATGACGGGGAGAGGTGGGGGTCCCTTCGAACCCACTAATCACGGGACCTTTCCCTGGTTTACTTTGCCTCCTTGATTGTGAGTTGTAACACATGGTGGCTTCTTAACCGTACCATCACGCATCAAGGAGCCCACATGCGAAAAACAAAACAGAGAGAGAAAAAGAAAAAGAAAAAGAAAAAAAATGTCATTAATTTCTCAATTTTCCCCCACTAATAAGCCAATAACTTTAGTGGAGTGAATGCCAATAATTTTAACGCATTTTCCATTATTGGGGTTATAGATTATTCAATATTAATGGAGATTAATGGCCCTATTTAATTACCTTTTCGAAAATCTCCCTTGGCCTAGATTCACTTGTTATCTTTTTTAGTTATTTCATTTCCTAATCTGCTGTTATATGGTCACTGTCCGTCCTTTTTACTCCGACATAGAATATGTTCGCTAATTAACCGAAGTAGTTCTGTCATTTGGTAGAATAAAACAAGAATGGTCCGACCTGTGTTACTTTAACATGCGAACTCGTTGCTGTCATTTTCTTTTTTTCTTTCTTTTTTCTTTGTGGGTTTATTTAAGGTGATAATAGACATGAAAAATGTGAAAAATAAAAGAGTCAAGAAAATAAACAAAGAAATTAAAAGGCAAGGTTCCGGAGGGGCAAGTATGTCATTTGGTTGCGTTCTCAATGCTCACGTGTCTTTCTCTACTTTGTCAGGATGAGCCAATTTCGTGGGACCCGCATTCAATTGCCGACACTTCGATTTCGTACTTTTTGCCAAGTTCTAGTTGTAAATTGAAATAAAAAAAAAAAAAAAAATGGAAATCTAAGTCCGTCACGTCAGGCCAAAAGTAACGCCTTCTTTTTAGCCGGCTGCTTTCCATGGCAGGGAATTAATCAGAATGCTCGGAATAAATCAGAGACAAGCAGTAACGCCTTTTTTTCTTTTTTTCTTTTTTTCTTTTTGTGGGGTAGGACCCTTGGAAACTAATTCTTAAAACTAAATGAAGTAGCCGAATGATATGAAATGATGCCCAATGATTTGCTCATTGAGGTAGTTTCATGGGTGGACTCGTATTTATAACAAATCAAATTTACCTTATGTAATTTTACTGATGTTAATTATTTGGTGGTGACAAATTTTGCAGTGAATGCAGACGAGTGCTTGTTGACAAGAATGCAGGAAATGTCATTAGACTACCATTTCACAGTGGAGCAAGAAGTTGGGTCATCAACTCATGCCTTCTTTGGTTTCAATGGTACTACTTTTTATTGATTTGCTTCAACTCTATTCATTTTACTTTTGTATTAAAAAAAAAAGTAAAAATGAAAGGGTGATTGCTTAGCTGCATTTATCGTGCTCAATTCAATAAAAAGGGCAAACACAATGGGCATGGCGCTGGCATGTGCTGGTTTCAGAGTCTACCTGCAACAGTAGTAATGACTAATGAGGCCTACTTGGCAACTACATTAGCTGTTAGCTGACAATGAGCGGTCACATTGTAAAAGGATTCGGAGATGGGACTGAGTCTTCTAGACAGAGTAATCATCTTAATGTCGCAACCATAATGATTTGTTATGATTGATTTTTAACCATATGGGCATGAGCTTGGAACATGCATATCTAGAATGATTGAAATTGTAAAACAGAATAGGAAGACGAATATTTGTATGAACAACAATGGATCAATTAATAAATTTCAATTGAACTCTGTAATACAGGGACTGCTGGAGTATGGAGAATTGCTGCCATTAACGAGGCTGGTGGGTGGAAGGACAGAACCACAGTGGAGGATATGGATCTCGCCATCCGAGCTGGCCTCAAGGGATGGAAATTTGTTTACCTTGGTGACCTTCAGGTACATTGATTGTCAATTGTTGACTTCTTGAAATCCTGTTTTGTCTGATAACTAAAATGAATTAAGGCCAAGATTACCACTACTCCCTCCTCAATTACGGGTAATTTCTTTTGTTGATAGGTGAAGAGCGAACTTCCTAGTACATTCAAGGCCTTTCGGTTCCAGCAGCACAGGTGGTCTTGTGGTCCAGCCAATCTGTTCCGAAAAATGCTAATGGAGATCGTTAGAAATAAGGTTAGTTCATTTCCTGATAATCGTTACTTGGGGTAGATGAGTTAAAACCGTGGCATTGAATTTCCAAATTTAACTAGTTCTATGTTTCTAAATTTATTTCAATTGAATATTTCAGAAAGTGAAGTTCTGGAAAAAGGTCTATGTGATCTACAGCTTCTTTTTCGTGAGAAAGATCATAGCACATATGGTCACATTTTTCTTCTACTGTGTTGTACTTCCATTGACCATTCTGGTTCCTGAAGTCGAAGTTCCAATTTGGGGAGCTGTTTACATTCCTTGCGTTATAACCATTCTGAATTCTGTAGGAACTCCAAGGTATGCCCAAGGCCATTCTGTTTATTCCTTGCTTTGCAGTCCTGTTTTATAAGCCAAATTGTAGTAATCTACATGTTCCTCAATGTGCAGGTCAATTCACTTGCTGTTTTACTGGATCTTGTTTGAGAATGTCATGTCTTTTCACCGGACAAAGGCAACGTTTATCGGCCTGCTGGAAGCAGGAAGAGCAAACGAGTGGGTGGTTACTGAAAAACTGGGAAGTGCGGTGCAGAAAACAGCAGACGCTGCCAAGAGCAAGGGTGCCACCAAAGCCCCTAAGAAACGTCGATTCACATTTATGGACAGGTAAAAGATTCCTGTCACATTTTTTTGTCTTATTGGCACGAAGGCCCGTTTAATTGATATGCGCATAAATGTTGGTTCCACTTGGTTTTATCATTTGTCTAGCAATTGTATTAGTCTTATATGAAGGAGGCACGTCGTTTCTGAGAGAGGTCAGGGCTCCTGTAGAGTGTACCAAATCCACGTATCATAAACAAGTACTACTCGGCAAAATGACCAAATCCAATGACTTTGTCATTTTTTTTCACCTTTATTTTATCCTAGTTAGAGAATCTTTCAATTGCTATATCATTAGTTTGTCAGCAGGGAGAGTTGTTTTGTGTGGATTTGTTGCTAGCTTTAGTTTCAGCAAACTAGAGTCCTACTCTACCTGACTCCATATCATACGAATAACCAATAGATACATATAATTCTCTAGAAATATTGACAAGCATCATCTACTACAACCACAATACCAAATATTTTATGCCGGAAGTACTAATCAATTGCTATGGTTTTCTGTTCTTTGTCCTTAACAAAAGTTTGCTAAGATTGCTTGTTTTATTTTGTTGCTGATTTAACAGGTTCAATCCACATGAGCTGGGATTCGCGGCATTCCTTTTCTTTTGTGGATGCTATGACTATGTTCATGGCAAGAACAACTACTTTGTATACCTCTTTCTCCAAACGATCACCTTCTTCATCTGCGGAATCGGCTATGTTGGCACAATCATTCCCGGTTCTTAGCCGTTCTCGCAAGAAAATTGAGGTTGTCTTCTTGATGTCAGCCATGTCGTGTTTGCATTTTTTGCTCCTCTAAATTGCACCATGAAACGGGAAATTTATGAGCAAATTTAGTTGTAATTCTTAGTCTTTCAGCCCCTGCATGTTCAAAATAATAGGTCATTCTATATATATATATATTGGCTCAAAAGTTACAGCCAAAAAGTTTGATGTGAATCAGTGCAGGGGAAATAGAAAAAAAAAATACAAAAAGAGAAGTGCTGTTAAAAACATCATACGGAGTCTACAACAGAGATGAAGCAGAAGCAGCATAAGAGAACAAGAAAGTCATTTCATTCAATTAGATTTTGCTTGTATTAGGATAAGTGTCTCTTCTTCCTATTTGTCTCTCATTGCAAGTTTTCCTTGGTACTTTCAGTGAATAATAAGCAGATGAAATGCAACACAGTTGATTTTACTATTTCGAGCTTTCATATGTACTTATGCTATGGACTTTGTATTGGACTTCTTCCAATGTAGTCATTCAGGGTGCTTTAGACTGGAGGACATGGCCGTCTCATTTAAACTTCAGAAAGTCCTTTCTCAAAACCCCACGGTGTGGGAATGCCTTATCAAACATTTGTATTTTACAGTCGTGTGCATGCTATACCCATATTCTGCAACGCTCTCTGTGCATCATAGCTGACACCGTACAACCGCAAATCCAATAGAGAAATAAAATAAAAAGGAAAAAAAACAAACTTATGCAAGTGCCAAAGGAGCCGGTTGTGTTACAGCTGATTGTGCAAAAGCTTTCCGGTCTATCCAATCAATCTTTCTAGAGTAAGCCTTAACTCGGTATAATCATTGCAAGTTGTCTGTGGCCCGGTGTTTTAGCAAATAGGTAATAAAAAAGCATCGTTACTTTTACTCAGTTTTTAATCTGTCTTAAAAAATGGTTTACAAGGCAGACATTAAAACAGCCTCGTGCTTACTTTCCAATCCCTGCCTTGTCTCAATCAGTCGTAGCCTGCACATGAATAATGTAGTACAAATCCTGCCAATCCGGAGCCAAATTTCACTGAATTTTATGGCATTTTGATTACCCTTTTGTTCAATACAATGATTAACCAAATCCCCAAAAGATTAGACTTAAAAGATACTCGACGTTGGTTTCTTCCAATAGAAGTTTCATTATCTTTGCCAACCTTTTCTGCACTTAAACCAACGAGACGTGGAAGGCTCTAAATTATGCTTTACAATGATAGGCAAACAAATGCACTTCTGGATCAAAAATAAATAGTAAAAGAAAGAAAAAAAAAAAAAAAGCCATTATATTGACTAGGTGTAGTCTTCTCCTATGGTGTGGACCCTATACTAAAGGAATACAGGGACACAACAGTGCATAAATTTTTCAAGAAAGTTAGGCCGCAGGAAAAAAAAAAAAAAGGAACACCGACACCTAATAATCGTTAATTATAATTAACTATTATATATAAAAAGACATACTTTTATTGATGTTTCGTGACCCCTAATCCTGCTTTAAATAAGATTCCAAGCATGCTCTTGCTTGGACAATTCAGTTGTGAAACCAATTGATGTAGAATTTCATACTTTTTTTTTTTTTTTTTCCCTTCTCTTGGCCCACTGAAATCGTGGCCGACACAGCGCTAATTCTGCCAGGAGCACATGGATATTCCCTTTTCTATGTTATGACTCGGCGTCTTTTCCCGAGTTAAACGGTTGTGAAACTAGTTTAATTGTACTCTAGGCTTCTAACTTCTCTCATTTTTCCTTCAACCCTGATTTCGTTCATTTATTTATTTATTTTTGTTAATGATATGTCAATTTCCAGTTGCTCTTTCTTTGTCTTTCTCTTTCTCCCCCAGAAACAGACGTACACTCATTCGACATCCAAGGATTGGCTTAAGAGATTGCGACAAAGGCTGTTGGTTGGGGGGGGGGGGTCCTCTCAAATTTGCTGTCTTTTTTAATTGTTTGTTTTTTCTTTTGTTGGTGCCTTTGGAAATAGCAGTGTCGTGGCCCATCTTTAGCTTCAATAATGGCTCGACTTACTAATGCTTGCCTGCATTCATTGCCACCGGATTTATCCTTTTCCCAGACCTGCCATGTTTGTTTTTGTAAGGTTTTAGGGCCCATTCTGCAACATGGGGTCAGGCCCTAATTGCAACGTCGTCCACCACCTTTGTGTAGGAATGGGATAAATGCGAATGGCAGGACTTTCTTATTGAGCAATTGAATTTTCCTTCAACGTAGAATTTAATATTATTCTGATAGAACAATGCAAAGCCCTCCGGGGCCACTTTGGACATTTGGATTAAGCCCAACTCAACCTTGGGTTAAGAAAATTCCAAATTAATGGTTTGCCGGCGGGACCATTGGCTTACAAGCCATAGACCCTGTTCAACCCAGGTGAAGGCAGTCCCTTATCCTGTCATCCATAATTTTTATTTTCTATTTTTTTTTTTAACTTTTTATTATTTGAGTCATTTTTCTTACCTGATAGATAACGGCGTCTTACCGTGAAGCAAAGAAAGATTACAAGTTAGTACAACTGCTGTACCAATCAAAGCTTACACCCCATTTTCCACCGGGCAGGTTGTGTGAAGCTTCACAAGTCTGTCACATGGAATGTCAAAATTTTCTTCATACATCTTTTGCATCTCTTGATTGCAGTCATAATGTTTGACTGCGTGCTTCATTTCACATGGGTTTTATGGCGGCCAATGCCCCACGATTAGCCTTGTAACTCTTTCTAAATTGTGCTTCTTTCGTCTCGGACAAACGAGTAGCCAACTCGCGGCGAAAGATGGTCTTCCCTTTGATTTCTTTTCCATGGAGAAGCTTGTCATTTCTTTTCTTTTTGGCTTTTCAATTTGGGTAAAAGATGGTCAGTTTCATTGTAGGACTACTTAACTTCAGACAATTTCAGGCAACGCTTGGCTTGACAAATTTGCAAAGATTTTTCCAGCGCACCTCTTCTTGTTATATACACATTAAGATGAGCATCGTGCTCCCGCGGGAAAGTTGCCTAGCATGATACCAATGCATGCATGCATGCATGCCATTCGAAATATAAGATTGCTGGATGCTTTTTACCCTTTTAAGGGACATGTGCTTAAAACACACCCAAAAAAAGAAACACACCCTAGAGAATACTGATTGCTACTGCATTTCAAAAAAAAAAAAAAATAGTGCTTGGTTAAGTTTTTAAAAACTTTCTATTGACCGATAAATCCCTTCAAAGCTACATGCTCCAAAGAGTAGTTAGGAGCTACTTTTTGACTAGAACTGACTGAAAACATTAGAAATAAATAACCCTGAATACTTTATATTCAATAATTTTTATTTTTCACTCATCCGTCTCCTTTTCATTTATTTATTTGTTTATTAAAAACCAACATAAACCCTTCTAAATCTAGTAGATTAATGTTGTATCTTCTTTTTTTCTTTTCAACTTAATGTTGTATCTTCTAATGTCAAGTAATATTGACTTGCTAGTATACACGTTTTTTTGGGATAATGAGCAAACCGACCAAAAAAATGATCTATTATGATAAAATAAAACAAAATGTCACAAATAATCATTTTGCTATTTGAACACAACAACTTCATTTTACTCTTTGTCAATAATAATAATCAATAGCAATAATTAAGAAATTGGCAATCGGCAATAAGTAAACCAAAAAGGCCCTTGAAACCAAGTTACAAACCTTAAAATTCTCAGTTTAGTTGAAGAATATTCAATGTTCTCTTTTGATGAGCTTCAGTTTTTAAGGGGCCTAATGGAGAGTATCATGGTACTCACCGGTGCTTCTTGAAGAACTTTGAATTGGCTGGCTAAAATTATAATCATATAAAACATAAAAACACATATAATTTCTTTCAAATTCAATTTATATTTTTTTATTGATGGATCAAAAAAAAAAAAAAATCTGATTATTGGCCTTTTCTAGTAAAAAAATGGTTAGTTTGAATTAATGAATGAACAGTAAAGTGTCCAACGTTCAATTTATTTCTTATATTCTTATATCTATTTGTCTAATATTTTTCTTATAAATTCATCTCATCTATCTTTTTTACTTTTCCTTTTTCTTTTACACTAACTGAATTGTGTGGTGTGACCTATATGAAACCATATCTAATATCTAACGTACGAGACAATGTTTAGTGTACACTACCATTTTTTCAAAATTAGTGGGTATTGCCATCTGTTTGAGAAATAATCGAGTACATAATTATAATCACAAAGACCTCATTAATTGACCTTAATTACTGAGATTTGTTGCGTAAATTATGTAAACTACATAATTACCTAGATTTCTTACACAATCCACTAATGGGGTATTCTTGTAATCGAAATCAAACTCAAAAATCTCAAAGATTATTATGTTTGCTGTATTCTTGTTGCATAAAACAATACTTTCGATTACAAGCATACTCTGGAAGCAGACATAATAATCTTGCCGAAGACACAATAGAGATAGGACCACTTTTCTTATTACCCTCGTGATCTTCTTATTTTTTTCCCCCTGGATTTAACTTGAGTCTTTTCTCTTTTGTTGTCTACTCTTTTTTTCAGTACATTGAAAGATAAAAATTAAACTAAAAAAAAAAAATTATCTAATCAGCCCCACTCATATCGAGTCTGCCTAAATAAAAAAGAAAAAAAAAAAAATAGAAATAGGAGAGTCGTCTCGTAAGTGAACTCCCAAATCCAAGAATTGACCCATCTTTGCCAAGTTGTCAGCACACATATTAGTTTTTAAGAAAAAAAAAAAAAAAGCAAAAGGTTAAATGATAAGGTAAAATACGTAAATAGATTAAGGTAAAATGTGCTTATAACCATCAAAAAGTTTTGTATTTATAAAATTAATAATTATTTTTATACATACCTTAATTGTATGACATTATTATTTTTTTTTTTTTCAAACAAATAAAAAAGAAAAAAGAAAAAAGAGGCAAGAACCCGCATGGAGGCCAATAGGTAATGTAAAATGTGTATACAGTAATCAAAAAGTTTTATATGCATAAAATTGATAGTTATTTGCATATATACCTTAATTGTATGTACATTATGTATCTTTTTCCAAAAAAAAAAAAGTGTTAAAAAAAAAAAAAAAAACAAGGCAGGATGATCTCTGTAAGATCCATGCCCTGTCTACACCCCGACTCCATGGCCGCATCCTTGTAGCAGAGTCCTACATTTTGTGTATGAGTATTGAAGACAGCATATCCCAAAGCTCTAAAGAGTGTATTTCCTTGCAATCTTGAATAAAAGTTACGAGCGGGCGAGAGAGACGCGAAATATTTCCAAGTTTGACTTATTAACATGGCATTCCTGGAATGCTACCAAAAGAAGAAGATGAACAACATCCAAAGTCCAACTCTGCCAAAGTAAGGGACACGACAGCACTCAAAGGTGACTACGGTGTGCAAGATGCGTCTCCATGGGAAGCCTCAACCGTTTCACGATCAGTCACACGACACACAAGGGCTCCAAGGCTGGATGTTTCGACATGGCTTGCTTTCCTTCCGTCTTTAGTATATAGTCTTTGCTTAGATGCATTTGATAATTTTGGTCCCCATCATTAAATTGTGGGGGTTTGAACGGAGCTATTTGCCAATTTCGGTGGGGTATGAAAAATTGAATTTGTGCCGAACACAATAGAATGACTCCAAACTTGCAGGAAAACAAGAGTGGGGAACCGTGATCTGGGTCGTGACAGTTGATCCTGACATTTAGGCCTTTGATACTGCTACAAAATGGTGGTTGGCCTCGGTATAATCGACCAAGTTACCCTGACAGTCCAACAAAGTGGCCTAGCGTCAATATGTGAGTGAATTGGTGCATTCTGTCCACCAAAGAATTCGTCCAGAAATAGGATGGTATTGACCTTAAAATGCTGCCGAAGCTGAACCACGTATCATCTCACTATCCACAACTTACACGATTTTCATTTGGGAATCAAATTGTGAAAATAAATTTGTTAGTATTCTGCAGTTTCTTGAGGTTGAAATATTTAAGTGATGAAGAGAATTTCGTCAAAGATTTGAAATGAAGCTGTATTGAAAATAATGTAGAATTGATAAGGTCGTATGATTATTATTATTCGTTTTTTTTTTTTTTTCTTTCTTTTTTAACGAAAAGAATACTTAAAAATGGGCTTTGGCACTAGAAAAAGTTAACTTCAGTACACAATTAAATCATCTAAAATGACAGGTTGCTAAAGCTTTAGTTAAGTAGAAAGGAAACAACCCAGTATTGGACCAAATTCTAAGTAAATTATGGGAATAAGGACGGCAGAACCAAGTTATGAAATCATAGACACTGTTAATTAGAAAACAAAATTAATATTGTTGAAACTATTAAATTTATTGGGATCATATATTATATATTATTTATTTATATTTCAATATATTATTTTATATTTAATTAATATTATTGATACCAATTTATTTGAATTATATCTTTACTTATAAGTATGTGAATTATATTTGAGAAAATACTTATTTTTTACATTTTTATAATAAAATTTTTGAATTTTAAATTTTAAATTAAAATAATAATTGTGTAAAAATTTTATATTTTATTAATTCTCTTTTTTTAAAAAAATGTTGAAAGAGATTTTAAGTAATTTTACAGAAAAATGAAAAAAAAATTGTGAATATTCAAAGTTGAGTGAAAGTTCTAATTAATCTACTTGTATTATCAACTAAACAACTTAAAAAAAGAAAAAAAGTTAAAAAAAATAAAAAATTTAGGCCAGTTAATTGAATTAATATTTATAATCGATTAAATATTGAACAAAATCTTAAATTATAAAAAAAAAATTACTAAAATTTCAAACTAATGGATTTAATCATAATTATAGTTAACTAGGAGTAACTAAAAAACTAAAAATTTTAAAATTGTAAAAGTTATAAAAAATTTAAGTTAGTTAACTAAATTATATTTATGGTTGAGTAATGAAATTAAAGAGTTGAAAGTATAAAACTAAAACAAATTACAAAAATTTTGAGTTGATAGATTAGTTTACCAATGTATCAAAGTTAAAATTTTTTATTATAAAAATTGATTTCCTTTTATTAACTTTTTAACATTTTGTATTGAAAAAGCGAGAAATTAATAGCAAGAGTTGTGAGAGAAAAGAGTTGAAATTGTAAAAAATGACGAGTGCTAAGCCAAAAAAAAAAAAAGGAATGCGTACATCTCTAAGGGTTAAGAATTGATGGTTCCTGTGAAAACTTCACAAAAACTTTCGGTATAATCAAGTTTAGTGTAAGTAATTATAAAGAGTTATCTCCATCCTACTACAAATGAAAAATAAAGTTAGTAAAATTGAACTTTTAAAGTAAAAATCTTAAAAAATAGATATAAATTTTAAATTTAAATTAAATTATTATACATATTCTCTTTTTTACTTTAATTTTTTATTTTAGTTGTTTCTATTTCTTACTTTATTATTTACTATTAATTATCTATCACTCTTCACAATTAGGATTAAGCAAAAATTAAGTAACTAAGTTGATTAAGCCAAATTCAACTTCATTTGAATTGTCTTAAATACCAACAAAAATAACAAAGAAAATGCTTGAAGAAATTTCAAAAAAAAATTTTAAATAAAGACTAAAGGAAAACAAGGGAAGAAAAGAGTCATTATGAATTTTTGGGATCTCTAAAACTTCTTTTATAGACCAAGAACCACTTGACTTTCTTAAAAATTACTGAGTACTGACTTTTATAGTATATGCTAACCCTAACTAGATATCAGTCCACGCTACACATGGATATATTGTTTTATAAGAGCTAATAAAAAATTACACAAATAATCATATAAATTTGGTTACATCGAATAATGTTTGACCATTAGTTTTCATTCTCTTTTAAAACATTATGCAAAACATTGAATTAAAAAAATCAAAACAAAAAGATTCTGAGGGCACTTATAATTAGCATCAAACGGAATGTTCAATTATGAACCAAAATATTGGGATAATTTTTTTTAATAGTTAGAAAGACCAAATAATTTAAAGAATAAAACATAAATTGATTAGGTAGTAACATACCTTCAACTCATCTCATAAGGTAACAATTTACCAACATAGCTTGCGAAAAAGGCTTACGTTATTCAACTTTTTATGCCAAAAATGATGACATTTGAAATCTTCCCCTTTGCAAATTTAATAAAAAAGGAAAAAAAAAAAAAAAACAGTACCCATTAAAGATCTCTTTCCTATGATACCAACCCACCCATCTCTTCGATTCCAAAATCATAGCTACCAGCCAGCTCTACCTCAAAGCAAGAACTTGCAAGAATCAACTATAAATGAAAGAGAGAAGTCAGCCACATGACACGCATGGATGTCACAGAATTAGATAGAAACTACCCACTGATCCCAATTATCCCTTAACCTTTACCCGCTTATCACTTCATTACTGACTAAACATTAACACTCTTACCATCCCTCAACATTACTCCTTTTAACAATTACAGCCCTGTAACTTATAACCTCAAAACAAAATTCTGCCTGATCCAGAAATGAAATTTTGCCCCTGCAAACATGCCTTTCCTTCAAAGGTATCAAGTCCCTTATTTTACAGGGAATGTGGCTTATCACTTAAATGAATTAGTACATGAATCCAAAAACATACTTGTGTGCAAAGACAATATACTGTCTGAATCTCCTGCTGGCGCTGCATGCAGCCAAGTATGGCTCTGTCTTGGCTGCTTTGGCTTTTGTTTGGGATCCATGGGAGCTGAAGGGTGTAATAGGATCCGAGATAAGGAATGTAACTGAGAAATTTTTGCAGTCGAGTGTTTTCTGGCACCAAACTTATGATTTGCCTGAATATTTGCTCTCAAGGTTATGTTCGCTGCAGCAAAGCAAGGAAAACTGACAGACTTAGAGAGGCCTCTTGGGGCCTCTGAATGCAAAGAAAGAGTTTGCTTTTGTGGCAGTCTGTCCTTCCATGCTAAAAATGATTGTTGTAGCCTAGATGGAACCTGCAACCCAGCAAATAACCAATAGGAGTCAAGTATCCAGTTGACAAAGTATTAAGGGGCAAACAGGAGAAAGCTGTTAAAATCATATGGAGAAGGATTTGGCGAAGTAATCCCAAGGAATCTCAACATACCCCTGAAAGAAGACTACAGGAAGCAAATGATAATGAAGCTGTTGAGAAAGGAGATTCCCCGGGTTTGTTTCCTTTCTGCTCATTCTTTTTTGGGTCCTCATCCCGGGTAAATGACCCAAAACTAGATTGGGCAGCATCATCCTCATCCTCATCCTCATCCTCTTCCTCTTCCTCTTCTTCCTCTCCAGCTAAAGATTTTTCATCCTGGTTGAGTTTTGCAGATGTAGTGTCTTGCTCCTGCAAACTCATTTCAGCTTTCTCCGTCTCCAGTTCCTCTTTTTCTCTCATCTTCAACTCTTCTTCCGTGTCCTCGATCTCTTCTTCCAGAGTCAATTCAGCCTCTACAAGTTCAAGCTCTTTTTCAAGCAACTTTATTTTCATCTCACTAGCTTTCTTCTTCTCCTCTGTCCATTTATCCAGTTTATCACCCATTGACTTGCATGCATTTTCTATTTTTGTCAAGAGGCGCTCCAATACATTTTCCTTCTTCACCACCTCCTCTACTCCATAAAACTCATCAAACCCAAGAGGAAGAAACTGAACTTTGTCGGGGTCCACATCTTCTCCTTCTTTTAAAGGTGGCTGCCAAAACATGCGAACCCCATATTCCTCATCATCAACATAGTTGATTATTCGTCCTGTTTTTGTGTGCAGGATTACAGGATCTTCTGTGTATATGAGCTTTGATGGATCTTCAGGATCAGGTTCTGGTTCCTTGTTAAGAAGAACAAATTCTGGCTCCTCGTCTGATCAAATGAATGCAAAAAGTATAAAACATCAAGCTGATATGTAAAAGGCAGGAAAATGTTACAGACAAAAAGAGAAAATAAAAAGGCAACTATCCAATAACAAGTACTTGACCAAGAGCCAACATGATTAAGGGAGGAAAAAGAAGAAAACTGGAAACCAATAGTATCATTCTGTACTACTACTTCTTGGACCAGCCATAACAGCTACCTCCCCATGCAGCAAAGCACAAGAAGAATTCAGAAAATTTCTAGTAGCATGTTGGCATAATCAGTTGGACTTACTGAAAGATCTTTGCCAATGACATACAGATGAAACCTTTTAAGGACACAAAACTGTATAAACAAGGCCTGACTAACTAATTAATGTGCTTTCAAATAGTAGAGACTAACATTTTGTTTTCTGCTTCATGTGGAGGTCATTTTACAAACCACCTTCGGCTTTTATAAAAATAAGCTACATAACTAAGCACGCTGCAATTGATCAATGGAACAAATGATGAAAAAGAAAAGGCTCTCTCTTTCTCTCTCTCTCTCTCTCTCTCTCTCTCTCTATATATATATATATATATATATATATATATATTTTTTTTTTTTTTTTTTTCTTTTTTTCTTCTTCTGCTAGCAAACCAATGACATTTAAGCTCGAAGAATAGAAGCACAAAAGAATATTCATCACCTGATGAAAGAAAAATGCAATTGCTTTGTTTGTTTTGTAGGTAATCTGTTGTGAAGATGTATACCTTTAGACCACCAGTACTCAAGCTCAGCAGGCATAGGTATCCTGAAAGGAGCTTTATAGAAGGAGTTTAACCATATTTCTCTTTCTTGATCCACCTCTTGCACATATATTTTCCAATAATCAGGAACCTGCCAGAAAACATATTTAATTATTTATCTGTTATAGTCCACAAGTCATTGAAAAAACTGAGAGGGTACTTACTTCGTAGAACTGATTAATGAAGCCTGGAGCCATCCACACATCTTCCTCTTCATAGAAATATGGATGTTGAGGATCATTATATGGACCTCTCTTTTCCCTGACCACTGTAAACATAGCAATCACAAACAAATGAAACATCACATGGTAGATAAAGCGCAAGAATTTGTCATACAGAAACAGACATTCAATCAGTGAGAACAAAAACTATAAATATCATTTAGAATTCTTTGATTAGAAATATTAGGTTGATGATAGATCAGTAAAGCTGAAACAAATGTTCATTGAGGGGGCACCTGACTTAGGTAGCCTAGTCTACAGTTATTGATCCATGTTTTCTTAAGAACCCACTCAGTGAAATAATTGAGACACCACATGCTTCAGGAAAAGATGAAGATAGGCCATGGGCAAAATGATTTACAAAACTTCACACTCTATCAAATGCACAGATTCCTGAATCATATGTGCTCACTTCAGTTCATCGCCAAGGCATCTTGCATCCAAAATAAGAATTAATGGTGATCATGAATTGGTGCCAAATATGGGGAATGGTCAGTGAATTGGCCAAATGGATGTTAGTCAGCCTGTTTGATCAATGCAAAAATGAAGATAACACCTCTTTGATTTCATGCATCCATTGTAAGTTCACATTTGTAACACTCTTTAATATGCACAAGATGAAGGCAAGTTCCTTGAATAATACATTCTATCTAATAGAACATAAAGAATATCTTTCCCATCGGGCCAATACATGTCATTTGGGATACGTTCTGAGAATTTATACCTGATTTTAGAATCTGGATTCATTTTTTAAATTCTCTATTCAAAATCAGCATTTTAATTCATGATAAAAAGCAAACATAAGAAGCATGGTTCAACTCCTTTTGTTCATGGGATAAGTCATGCCCGGATAAAAATGTTCCAAATTTACCTGAGCATACACTTGGTCCATCACATGCAAAATGCAAATCAACGACTTTCATTAGCCATTAAATCAATACACAGGCTATGACATGGAAGAGCAACTAAAATATGTTGAGTCATTTTTTTCAGTAATCAATCATCAACTACCTGTCAGCAGAGTGACTGAGGGTTTGACTTTCAAGTGCCTGTATGGGAGCATATTTTAACCTAATGTCCCTTTTGTCTTAACAAATACCATGTTTGATAATGCCCATTTCAAAACTAATGAGTAAAACGTACTTCCATCCGGTTTGTTTACAAACATCCGAGCCTTAGCTGCAGCCACTTCTGCTATTCCTGCATGTGACTGAAAAGCCATCTTATAAGAAAAATTATCTTTTCGAATATTAGGATTTCATTTCACATTTCAGAGAAAGAAATAGATACCACTGAAATACCCTCATCACAGTCACTAGCATCTTCAACAAACTCTCCAAAGTAGAACCTGCCCTGTATTCCATGAGAAATATAGTTTTGCATTACATTCATCAACTAATGTAGAAGGGAGAAAAGGAAAATATGGTTCCGCCATAATGGGTACTGAGAAAGAACATGTGGAAAACAATCCTATCTTTCAATAAACTTCTGAGGTTGCAACCAAAAGTTTTGAAAATTAAAACAAGAAAATTTTCCTATAGTCACTTACCACATAAAAAAAAGGGCAACCTACTTACACAGGTGGAACAACTTATTTATTGATACCTATAGATTTATTACTAGCATTACAGCTCAATCACCATTTCCAGCTAACATTACTTGACCTAATTTATGGAATCCTGAGTCATAATTTCCAATCAAGATAAAAGGCAGGGGATAAAGGCAAGAAATCAGCAGTGCAGAAAACTAGCTAAGGAATATTATCAGATAATCAATATGATTCTAAGTTTGTTGTGTCCTTCATTTTCATTAACATCTCTGGACAACATGACTCCACTGAACTATAAAGTTGAGTCTACCATTATGGCTTATATTCAGTACACCTACATATATGGTCTCCTCATTCACTGAATAGATGCCACAACCATGAAATCTCCCATGCTTCCATTGGCCAGCATATCGATATCGACCTACCTCCCTGGAAAAGGAAAATTATCAGCTTCCATAGGTAATCCTATACCATATTTCTTTGACACAGAAGCATTAAAAAAGTAAAAGCATAAAACAAACCAAAAAGTAATGTCTTTACTACAACAAAGCAAAAGTTGTTGCCCATCTCTTGATAAGAAAATGATTGAGCTAAAGTTCATTCAAGTTGACACCTAAAACCTGGATGATTAAGTTACTTGATTTGGCCTATTTACAATCAGTGAGCTCCAACATCTTTTTCTCTTTCTATTTCAACTAAACAACTCAGAATAGTTTGCACTAGAATATATTGGAATAGAGGTTTCCCCACCACTTGTAAACGATGCCAGGGGATTAGTTATTTTTACTAAAATATTTGTCTTTCTGACAAGCAGAAATTCACTTGAATGGTCTAGCATGGATCTGTAAACTGAGAGTTTCCACCTAGTGCATTGCTTTGTTGTTACCAGGTGTTGATATAATGAATTTTGGATTTTGTTGGGTGTATGGGTTCCTTCCTATCTCTTCTATTCTTGTTCTCATTGAGATTCAATCAATAACTTCCAACAACATACAAAAGGATCATCCTTTTTGGAAGGGAACTAAGAAGCATGATCACAACATAGGAAAGTGTCATGTTGAATCCGGTAACTCTGAGATCCAAGGGCATCCAGGTTCTAGAACAAATCTATAAAAATAATAAAGCAGATTCAAACATAGAGACAATAATGAAAATAATCAAACTACATTAGAAAAATATGAACACATGAATAAACATAAACTTAGGAGATAGGATTGACAGCTTGATCGAAGAACTTACGGTTTTCTCCCAAATTGTCTGATCCATTCATCATTCTCATAAAACGGTACTTCATACCGCCCTCCAACTAGACGCATAGTATCTTCAATATCCATCTCTAGCCATTCTCTGTCTTCTGGGGACATGAAATCTCTTTTTATTATGCACCCCTCAGCACGCATTTGTTCCTCAAGCCTGATAAAATGCATGATTTATGACTCATTTGCTTATCTTCCATGGAATATGCCATGTGTATTTCAACTGCTAAATAAAATAAGATTATGAGGAGAAATGAAATAAGAAGCATACTTGGAACCGGGTACAGGTTCTACATCAGGTATATCAACTTCAACAACTCCATGACCCTCCATGTTGTTTTGAAGCCATTCACCTTCATACCTATAGGAAACAAGTCACATTATTTGGAGCACAAGACAAATATAATCAGAGAGACATTAGCAAGGACCACATGTCTCTACTCCTCCACTCCACATACTGCAGACGAATCAAACAAACTTCTTTAAGTATTGGTCATATGGGCAAAGTACTGTCAAATGGTTGGACATATTGCCCCTACCCCTCAGTCCCCAATCTTCCACTAAACTCAATAATAATAGAGGCCCATCACTCAATTTTAGCCTTTTACATAGTTGAATATCGCACTTCAACATATCAATCATCTCTGATCAGCCCAAGTGTCTATCCTAGCCATCAGTTAGTTAAAGAAATCCTTCACTTCTGAGCTTGTCTACTTTGGCCATGAAGGCTTCTACAGAGTCAATACACTTTACAACAGATTGACCCACAGCAGATTACAATACAGAGAGTTTACATAGCACTTTTACAAAAGTACCGATGGTCTTCCATTGGGCCTGCATGTTTTCCAAATCACATTTGACCCCTTAACTACTAACTAAGACAGAGAGTCTAATCATGGAAAGTTTTGGCTTCAAAAACAAAGATTGTAACATAGAAAGTTGATAATGATCAGACATCTCCTCAAAAAAGAGAGAAACCAAATTTGAATATCCCCCTTTCAAAGAAAATGTAGAGGAGAATATACGGAAAAAAACAGGGCACATATTCTTATTGACTTTAATTCTGGGTAAACCAGCTTTTGTTTGAAACATAAATTTTATACTTCAGTGTGGAAAAATAAAGAAAATGGGTTCAGTCATTTGAAAGTAACTTTCACATAAATATAAATATAAATATGTGTGTGTGTGTGTGTGTGTCTAATAATAAGAACATGTTTTCAATTTAGAATAGTTAGAAAACAAGATTTTCCTTTTTGCATACATTAATGGAAAACCAAGCAAACTATAAAAAGTAGCTGTTTTCCAAAGACTATGAATTTCAAAACTTGGAAAATCCAATTTTTGGTCAAAAAGCTTTTCTTTTCTCATTGCTTGTAAAAGCCTCCCAGAATGGCGTCTTGGCACAAGCATGAACCACTGATTATAATGTTATAAAGCCCACTTCACATTAGAATGTCACTTCAGAAAACACACACACACACACACACATCAGAAGCTACGAAGTAGAATTCCATTATGACAAATTTATACAGTATGATGACTTCAGTGAATTTATGTTTTCATTGTCCCTCTCTAAATTGTATGTTCGAGGTCTTACCCTCCATATGGTTCTCATTAATTACACTTTCTCAGTCTCACAATAAATATTCCAAGGAGTTCAGAATTGACTAAATCAATAGGTCAAATCCCAAGTTTGAGCATGTATCTTTTGTATACCAATATTAAGCAATCATATGCATCATTTACAAAACTTTCAGATTGCTTTTGTTCACAACTTAGGTTTAGATTATGCTGGATAAATTGTCACAACATACCATGTGTAAATATGAGCATAAATAAAGTGGGCCCTACAACAAGTCAAACTAATATCTAAATATTTATTGCTTCGTAATTCATCTCTTTACCCATGACAACCTTTCCTATGCATTTTTTTTTTTCCCAATTATTTGAGCAATTCATTTTACTTGACGCAATGCCTTGGCTACTAAGAAGTTGCATGCTATGCATAGATGAAAAAAGAGATGTAATTTTTAAGTGGAGAACAAGAAAACCTGACTAGTCCATGTTCAGCAATATAAACACCCTTTCCATGAGCCAAGTCATCCCAAACAGTTCCTTCATACCTTGGAGAAAAGAACAAAAAAGGAAAAAAAAATAATAAATAAGCATAGGAATTATCTTCTTCTGGTGTGCACATGGACAGAAAATGTGTGTGTTTTCAGAGATTTTTTTTTTTTTTGCGCGGGGGGGGGGAAGGGAAGCTAGTTTCCTTTATTCAGAGACCTGGCAGAGAAATAGTGAACATCATCCAAAGGTATGTGCTAGCTGAGTCAAAATGAACACAATTCCCCAGCAATTGCTTGAACATAAACATTGGAAGAAAATGAACATATATTTGTTGTTTACAGCTTCATATACAAGGTCTGACCTTATAAATCATGGTGTTCAGAATACAGATCATAAGTTAAAGTCACACCTAGACACCCATGCAGACAAAATGAAAGGAGCAAAAGGAAAAACTTTAAAAAAAAATTTATAAAAAAAAAAAAAAAATAGTAACAACAGGGTCCATATTGGCCAAAACCCATCCAGAATCAGTTCAAGACCAGTATCATGTTTTCAACTGAAAGGGGAATCAAGATAATATAAACGACAGATAATGTGATACAAGTAAATTTGTAATTCAAATTCTTCAACACCAAAAAAAGCATCACATGCTCCCAAGATTACAGATTCCCCAATTTCCTCGCATCACCAATGTAGTTAATACCAGGGACCAAAAGCAACATCAGGGTCAATAAGCGTGCATGATTCAGGAAATGCACCAAGAGCAACAAGATAGTTAGACCACAGATAAAAATAAAAAAAATAAAAATAAAAATAAAAAGAACAACCAAACATCCGAATGGAGCACAGAGAGAGAGAGAGAGAGAGAGGGCTTAGAAAAGAAGACATACGAGCTGTCATCAGGGAAAATGTAGCTAACCCAAGTGAGAAACTCCTCAATCCTATCCAACTCCTCAATAACAGCCTTGGGAGAGCTAATGTCATGATGATTATCCGGAATAGCCGGATAAGGCTTCCTGTAAGGAACATAAAAAGGAGCAATGGGTGGCTTCCTACCTTCCCTAACCTCTTCCCTGACGACCTCCCAGTCCTCCTCGTCGGCCCAGACGGGGTCCCACCCGGGCTTATTCATCTTCAAAGGAGCGTCCATCCACAGCTCCTGCAAATCCTCTTCCGTCCAATTCTCTTTGTCTTTGGGAAAATCGAACAAGTCTTCGTCGTAGGTATACCTTCGCTCCTCCTCTTCCTGCATCTTCTTCATGCTCTTGCTTTCCAGTAATTGGGTGAACCGAGAAATGTTCCTCTCCGGTGTGTTGTCCCACTCCGGCGGCTCGTCGCCGGGTCGGACGTACGGGAGCTCGACGCCCCCCTCGGTTCCTGGCGTGTAGTCGTAGTCATAGCTATAGTCGGAGTCAGAGTCGGAATCGGAATCAGAGTCAGAATCGGAGGAAGAGGAGAGCTTCTTGTCCGCATTTGGGTCTTCTTCTTGTCTTTCGTTTTTTTGTTGTTGTTGTTGCTGCTGTTGTTGGCCGGTGGTTATTGGATCAAGCTCATTGTCTTTGGCCATGGTTGAGCCTGAGGAGGGTTCGAGGATAAGATTGTGGGACTGCTGCAGCCTGCTCCCGTAGTTTGTGTTGTGTTGTGTCGTGTCGTGTCGTGTCGTGTCGGGCGAAGATATAACCAAGTTGAGCGGCTAACTTGTGGGTTCTTTTGTCTTTTTACCTCAGCTATCCCATTCCTGCCTGACCTTTGAGGGTTTTTTTATTCTATCTTTTGCCAATTTTTGGCAACAAATAAATGCAATAATGTTGGCATGGCGATCAAGGACTTAATCGTAAAATGAAAAATATAAGGTAGTCGAGTGCTAAGATTTTATGCTTATATGGGGCAATCGCAGATATTTAAATTGTTGAGTCGAGTGCTCAAGTTTTACTAGTCTTGAGGCGAATTGATCTCGGCGCGCTCTAAGTTCATAAAAAACTGAAGCAACAATGAGGTCGCGATGGTTCCATAGAAAAAAAGCAGACCTGAAGGGTCATTTGTCCCACCAAAGTTTAAAAATTAATTATTTAATTTAATTAATAAATTGAATATTCAATATCAAATATATAAAAAAAAAAATTAATAATATAATTTTTTATTTTAAAAAAATAAAATATAAAAAAATTATTTTCTTAATTTATTATAATTTTTTAAAATTAATTAAAAAAATTTATATCAAATTCACTAATTTATAATTTAACAAAATAATTTATTAATTTAATTATTAATCTTTAAAATTAATAATTTTAAAAATGAATTATACTTTAATTTTTAATTTTATTCATCAAACTAATCAATGGATTGAGTTTTTAAGACCTTGTTGATCACTTAGGCTACTACTTCAGCAGAAATGCTAACAGAAAGGCAGTCAAATTTTTAGGATTAAGAAAATTTTGTGGGCCGAAAGTCCTACGTTTCGATTAAGGAGCCGTGAGAGCCGGGGCTACTTCTCTTTGATGGATTTGGATAATAGACCCTTGTGGAATGGATTCTAGATTCTTACTCTCGCCTTCTGCATCCCTACTACAAAACAGAAGATGATGGGAAGCCCCTCCGTTTTCTGGTTTGTAAGACCTTAGATTTGAACCCTAAATCTAAAATTAAAATTTTAGGTAATTTTATCATTTAATCTTTATAAATAGTGACAATTATTTGTGCTTGGCAAAATGGCTATTAAAAGTGGACGGTAAGAGAGTTTCTTTTTATACGATTGGATGGTGTTCAAGTTTACTATTCATCTCTTTAATCTTTCGCATGGAGACTAAGAGTTTCTTAGTTTTACAAATTGGGGACATGGTTTATAAACTTTGGGAAATAATAAAATTGACAAAAGAAAAAAAAAAACAATTAACTTGTTTTTCAAATTTGGACCATTAGTAATTGGCTTTGCCAAAAGCTTAGTAATTGAAAACAAAACAAAATACTATCAAAGTTTGATGATAACCCTATCTGCTTTTTATTTTATTGATATACATTTAAATTTTTGACATAATATTTTTTCTTAAATAAATAAGAATTTATGAGCAAACTCATAAACAACTCTTAGATCTAATATATTGAGATATGGGATAAATGAGGTCCATTTAGAATCATCATTGCTCCAGTGGTATGTTTATTTCCTTATTAGCCTAAATTTGAATGCTTAAGATATTGTCCCTTTTTAAACAAATAGAAATTTATAGCAAGTAATTAGTAGGTTTTAAATTTGATACATCATGATTGAGTATAGAGAGACATGTTTAAAATTATCATTCTTGGAATGATAAACCCTCTTTACAAAAGTATTAAATTAAAACTTCATCAAGTGATCATAAGGATAAGCTCTCTAGAAGATCCAAACCTTTTGGATTTTTTCAATTGAGACTCTAACTTTTTTAAATTTTTAGTGGAAGATTAAACATTTTACTTTCAGATTAATAAAGACTTTTTTGAACGAAAAATGGATTAATTGTAAAAAATGTATTTTTACCAAACAACACATGATTTTTTTTTTTTTAAAGTGCTTATGACAATCATAAGGTAAAAAAATCCTAAATTATGCAAATCCAAACCCTAATTTTACACCCAAACACCAAATTTAACTCAATTTTACCAACTCAGTTCACATTTTTCTCCTTTAGCTAGTGACAATTAGTACTAATAATGCTCCCTTTCTAAACATAAAGCACTCATTCTTACCCTTTGCCTTAAATATTCTCTTTTTTTCCCCAGTAAAATTGGTTATTTTTTCATTTCTGTCATACGCCTTTCTTGTTGTCTCTTTGCAATGGTCCAATCATTAGGCATCAACTTTGTCATTGAAAATTTTAGTTGATTTAATGTATTGTTTGTGTTGGTTACTGTTATTAGGAGTGTTATGGTTCATGGGTATGTTGATTAAATGTAACTTACTATCATTATTGTGTACTTATTTTTATGTTGTTTATGATTTTTTTTTTAAGTGTTTATTACTTATTTAGTTATTTCATGTGAAATAAAAATGTGAATACTTCTGTTACTCTTTTATTAGACAAAAAGTTACAATATTTGAAATTAAAGAACCACATGTTTGCTACTTATAAGTATATATGCTTTTGTTTATTTAAAACATATCTTCATAACTGAGATGTAAGGGCCACTTGTCTTAATTGTTAAGATTGATGGACCATATGTTTATTATTTACAAAAGGAAAAAAAAAAAAAGATTGTTTAGTTTTATTATTATTGTCTCATGTATAATTGATTTATGGAACCATGTTAATATGTCTTTATTGACCTTATATAAAATATATTATTTGTTTTTTTTTTTAATCTAATAATGGGTAAATGTGATGGAAGAATGTTTATATACCATGATGGAGTTTTAAATATTGAGTCTCACATATATTATAAAGGTGGCAGTGTTCAAAGGAGGGGTATTAAGATAAATTTTATTATTGAGATAACCAATATATGGTGATAAAGGATTGAGGCTATCCTAATTTTAAGAAAATCTACTATAAAGTCCCTAAAGAAACATTGGATAAGGGATTAAGTGAAATCATAAATATTAGTACATTAATTAGGGAATTAATTCATTTTTTTTCATAAAACATAAGGTAATTGATGTTTTTGTTATGCATAGTGATAAAGATGAAGATTATGTGGTAAAAATAAATGAGGAAAATATGTGTGGTAAGGGTAATAGAACCCACAATAATGTGGATAAAGGAAAAGAGAGAAAAAAAAATTGAAAGGTTATATGAGAAGCAAATAGGGGAAATATGGGTAATGAGGGTAATAAAAAACATAATAAAGCAGATAAGACAACAAATGGAGGAAAAAATGAAAGTAGTAAGGACAAATTAATAAGGAAATAATGGGCAGTAAAGGTAGTGAAATGCAAAAAAATGTTGAAAGAGTAACTAGAGAACAACAAAATGAAAAGTAATAAAGAGAGGGACCATTAACATTGGGAATAACATGGATTATGTTGAAGTGTGTTAGGTAGCATTGATTTGGATAGTTTTATAGAAATAAGAGTTATTGGAAAGAATGACGAGGCAACCAATAAAGACTCAGAAATTGATGAGTTAGATAATGAAGAGTAAGCAAAAAGCAAACTTAAGATAAATATACCAAACCGATGATGATACCTCAGAGTTGGAAGATGCTAGAGAAGATGTTAGGAGATTTAAAATGGGAAAATTTGATGGAGGAAAAAACAAATATGCAAGTTATAAGACAAAAAAAGTTAAAGGTATTTAGGTAATACAATATTTTAAGAAAATAAAGATATAAGGTAAGATGATGAAGCATAAAAGGGAAGAAAAAAAATGAAACTAAGGTACATGAATATGAAACAAATTATCTAGACACTTTAAACTATAAAAGTTTTGAATCTAATAATGGTGAGACAAAGATTTTACATTAAAGAAAAAAAAAAAAGAAAATTTCCACTATACAACACATGACAAGAAAAGTCTAAATTTGAAGTGTTAATATTGTTTAAAGACTTAAACCAATTTAAACAAACTCTTTTGAAGTATTTATTAAAGGAGAGGATTAAGTTTGAATATATGAAAAACAACAAGGAATTTATGAGGGCAGTATGTGAAAAGTCATCATGTCTTTGGAAGGTAGTTATTTGATTTATGGAAAAGTTTATTGTGTTTAGGTGAAAACATTTATTAACATATATTAATGTAATCCAGTATTAAAGAATGTCAAGATTTCTTCATAGTGATTAGAAGTTAATTACTTATAAAATCTAACCTCTATGGCTAAATTAAGTCTGAAGGATGTATAAGAAGTAAGAAGTAAGCATATAGGAACTTTGGAGGCAGCATATGGATATTTGCATCAACAACGTAAACCTTTTTATCTCTTGGGAGAGATTAGGATATTTAATTTTTTTATTATTACAACATAATTTTAGTTTTTTATCCTATTTAATGTGTATATCAAATTTGTCTTGTTAGACAAAATTGGCCTTAAAGGCCATAATTTTTAATACTTTCTTTTTTTTTTTAGGATCAATGAATCAAATGATATTTTTATTCCAATTTTTGTTTTTTTTTTTCCTCATTGAATCAAACTTTTTCTTACTATAATGTTTTACTCAGAATAGTTAGGATTTTTAGTAGAAGATGTTATTCATTTAATGAGAAATGAAAAGGAATATCGAAAATTTGAGTGGCTAAAGTTGAAGCAATTACCAAATTTGTCTTGCTAGACAAAATTAGCCTTAAAGGCCTTAATCTTTAATATTCTCAAAAAACATAATTTATAACTAAGTTTTGTTGATCAATGTTAACAATGTGCTTTTCCAACTTATTAATGAATTTTTTTTAATGAAATAAGACATTACAGGACTTTCGAAATAAATTTATTAACATCTGATTTGTTTTTATTAATTACATGAATTTTATTTAATTATATGATTTAACTTTATTTAAATTGAAACTCAAATTACATATCATTACTTTCATAAATAATATAAAATTAGCATTTCATTTTACATAGTAACAACATAATAATGGCATAACAAAGTGTCAATAAAAACCAAAATTTATCAACTAATATTGATAAATACTATAACAAGTCATAACAAACTATAATTTAGATAAAGCCAACTTTTCCATCCTACACATTCTTAATGTAAAAGCATTTTAACATTCATTATTATAAAACTAATGTCATCATTAACATGAAGCATATGTAAGTAACAACAATAATAATTTGCAAGCAAACCAATTCCTTCTTCCATTGCCTCCTCTCTTACTCCATATTACTTATCTTCCTCAACAAACCATGAATTATTTGTTGTGACCTCTCACATATAAAGGGGTCAATCCAATAAAATATACCACATTTATTGACTTATTGTCACAAATTCAATCAAAGAAAATTTGTTAATCAATTGTCTACACAAACAAAAGAAGGATTCAATATATATCTTACCTTAAAATGGTCATAAAACAAAAATCTTTTACCTAGGTTAAAACCTATCCATGTTGTCCACATTACTATTGGGTTACCATAATTACACAACATATCCCTCACCAAAAATACATTAAATCAACCAGTCTTTCCAATGACAAAGTCAATGCTCAATGATTGGACCACTGACAAAAATATAATAAGAAAAACACACAATATAAATGGAGAAATAACCAAAAGTGTATATACTTATAAAGAGTAAACATGTGATCTCTCTATCTTAACTATTGTAACTTTTTGTTTAAGAAAATAATTATAAAAGAATGAAAGTTCATATTTTCAATCTATACAAAATAATTAAATAAGTAACAAATACTTAAAAAATATATATTATAAAAAACACAAAAAATAAGTGATAATAAGTTACATTCAACCAACACACATATAAATCATAATACTTCTAATAATAATAATCAACATAAAAAATATATTAAATTAATTAATTTTTTTAATAATAAAATTAATATATAATGATTAGGTTATGAATAAAAATACAACAAATAAAACACGACAAAAATGAAAAAAATTTAATTTTTATTATGAAAAAAAATATTTTTGGTAAAAAAGTGAGAAATAAATGATTTATATTTATAAAAAATAATATTATTATTAGTTAAAAATAAATAAATTGAATTAACGAAAATATCTTAATTTTAATATTTAAATGTAAAATTTAAATTTAAATTTATATAATTTGATATTATATTTAAAAAAATTATACGTGAATCAATTAAAAAATATTTTTAATAATTAAATATTTTTTATTAAAAATATTTATTTAAAATAAAAAATAAAAAAATTAATTTTTAATTAAAAATTTTAAACCACAATTTTAAAAAATTCACAAAAATTTTCACCTTCGTCCAAGTGAACTCGGCTTGGATCATACTCCCTCTCGCTTTATTTTTATATATAAAAAAGTAATCGAAAACAAAATAACAAAGGAAAAAAGGGATGAAGTTGACGTGTTTTTATCTTGTAAATTGTGACAAGGAGTTATGGGCTTGGTATGCACTTTCCTTTTTTTCACAAATCACACTGCACGGTAATTAAGATGAATAATAACCCTCTGATCAACTAGTAAGGTATCTCTACTCGCTCACTTTGGCTTGACAAATCTCACTCGCTTGTGCAAACTGCTAAGTGAAAGCATCTCTCTACTCTTTCTGGATGTGAAGAAAGGAGAAGCAGAACAAGATGGGATCAGTATCACTGAAGATTGGAGATGGAACAGCCAGATTCAAGAAAGGATCTTTATGCTCTTCTGCAGTGAACATTCTCATGCTCTTCTCTGTTATCACCACCAATCTCTTCGCTCTCTATGCCTTCACTTACTCTCCAAAATCCCACAAAGGTCACCTTTTTGCCAGCTCTCCCGGCAAGAACTTCTCTCTGATCTCTGAGCAAGTCTCTTTGATTCTTAAAGAGATCGATTCTTCTCAAAGAAAGCTTGCTAAGTTAGAGAAAGAGCTGTTGGGATATGAAAGTATTGATGTTTCGAGACCCAATATTGCTAGTGAGCTCAAGTTGTTCCTGCAGCTGCACCAGCTTCCTCTTGGTCAAGATTCAAGAACTGGGATCACTGAAATGGTGGCTTCTGTGGGCCACTCTTGTGAGAAATCTACTGATTTGTTGTCTCAGTACATGAGTTACAAGGTCTCTGGGCCTTGTCCTGATGATTGGAGCCTTGCCCAGAAGTTGATTCTGCGTGGATGCGAGCCGCTGCCTAGAAGGAGATGCTTTGCCAAGTCTGCTCCTAAGGTTCGTCTTTACCCTTTTCCCATTTCTCTTTGGAAGCCTGTTAGTGACAAGATTGCCACTTGGAGTGGTCTTGGTTGCAAGAATTTTGGGTGCTTGAATAAAAAGAAACTGAGTAGGGAGTGTGTTGGTTGCTTTGATTTTGTTAATGGATTTGAGAACAAGAAGTATGTTAAAGCTAGGGGCAAGAATGATTTCCTTGTCGATGATGTGTTGGCTTTGGCAAGTGGAGGAATTAGAATTGGATTTGACATTGGTGGTGGATCTGGCACCTTTGCTGCTAGAATGGCAGAGAGGAATGTGACTGTGATCACCAACACTTTGAATATTGATGCTCCATTTAGTGAATTCATTGCAGCAAGAGGGCTCTTCCCTTTGTATTTGAGCTTAGACCATAGGTTCCCTTTCTATAATAATGTGTTTGATTTGATTCATGCGTCTAGTGGATTGGATGCTGGTGCCAAAGCTGAAAAATTGGAGTTCTTAATGTTTGATATAGATCGCATTTTGAGGGCTGGTGGATTATTTTGGTTGGATAATTTTTATTGTGCTAGTGAAGAGAAAAAGGGAGCTTTGACTCGATTGATAGAGCGGTTTGGGTATAAAAAGCTGAAATGGGTCGTGGGAGAGGAGGTTGACGCAACTGGGTCAGGTAAATCTGAAGTTTATTTATCTGCTGTGCTGCAAAAGCCAGTGAGAGTGTGATGAATAGATATTTCACACTAACTGCTAGAGGTAAGGATACAATCTGTAATACGCTTGGTTTTGCTGTATTTTTTAAGTTCACTGCCTGAAAGGCTTAAACTCCTTAAGAAATTTATTGAAATGTGCAATAAATGCATCAATTGTTTCTTATCTCAACTGCAAGGTTGTGGTGGAACTGATATATTATATTTTGTGTTAATTGCCTGTGACATTCTATGCTTCTGTTAACCGTTATTGCAATCATGTGTGATTCCAAATTTAATAGAATGGCATAAAACCCTGAACCTTGTAGAGGGAAGAAATTGTTATAATTGTCTTTGCAGCATATGCTAGGATTTAGACTTGTTATATATCTGACTAATATCAAGTCTGGCTGCAACTTGCTTGATCTGGTGATAGATTTAGAGATTTGGAAGTAGACTGCAAACTCAGAACATCTAAACAAGCTTTTCGAAATTGACTCCCTAATGGATTCTTGGGTTGTAAAATATAGCCTTTCTTGTCAAAGTCTGGGAGAATATAGACTCAGTGGTCAAAATGTGGCTGTTTTTGTCTGTTGAAGTGTGGCCTTGTTTGCCGATGTTGTGAGGGTTTTCAGGTTAGATGAGGGAAGTGTCTCCATTGTTTTGTTAATTATTTCCACTCTCCAGAACAACTCAAACAACATCAACTAGCTGGTAGTATTATTAATGTTAATCATTTGTCTCATTACTCTCGCCACAGCCTATGTTGTCAACCACTAATAGTTTTCCATTTCAAATGCCTGTAATGCATGGATATATGATCCATTTGCTGGTGTCATAGGAAAATCAAAGCTTCAGGCTTTCTCTTCCAAAATGGTGTGGCACACGATGGCATCCATGACAGTGAAACCTTCACTTTTGTATTCTTATAATTCTGCAGCCGGACAAAATATTCTTGGTACCCAGCTTGCAAAAGTTTTCAACGTTGTTGTAGTAATCTGGAGTTTTCCATGAAACATTCATATAGATTTTCTAAGATGACTTTGTAAGAAACCCGCCAGATTAATATAGATTTAAATGTCAAAGCCGTCTAACTTTGTAAACAATGGTGAGAAATCCAGTAAGGTTTATCAACCTAGTGTAACCAGCAAGGGACTTCTTTTTTTGAGTGTAAGACCTGATGGTAAGAATCAGATCATTTAACATATATGTTCATTCCACAGACTGACATTTTCCTTGGAGATTCGCAATGAGAATTAGTACACTAAATATGGGTTTTTTTTTTTTTTTTTGTGAGGTGATTTGCTTTGTAGAAAGTAGGGTTCTGGTCTTTATGTGACTAGATTACCCAAGTTAGGATTGCAACGAGTTGACATATTTGCTACAACGTTGGTGGATCAACTCATTAATTGCTTGCTTGAGTTCATTCAATTCCCTAAACGAATGACATTTAAGTTTAGTTTTATTACTCGATTAATAAAATGACTTAAATCTCAACAAGGATATGCTCTGCTTAATTCTCGTTTAAATACTCGTTTAATGTGTTATTAGAGTATGTTTGGTATGATCGGTATCCGATTATGTATTAAGTTTACAATGATGCACTAAAATTTAACATTTTTATTTTTACGTTGTTTATTTTTCTTAAAGTAAACTTTTTTTTTGGTCATTTTATTTCTATTTATAACAGTGAATTTTGTAGTTATTTCTTTTAATATTTGGAAAGTCAAATTTATAAAGATTTAGCGGATCTTACTCAATAAAGGTTTGACTTGTGAAACCTTGTTCACTAATGATATGTTTGAGATTGCGATGATTGTTTACAACCTCAGTGTTTGTACACTCTAAAATTTGCAGTTTGCATAAGTACAACACAATCTCATGATCTCTTTAAGACAAGTATAACCATTGTGATTCTCTGCTATTTCATCTCAATTGTTTTTTTTTTTTTTTCTCTTTTTGGTTTCAACCTAATTATTATTCTACAGTTTACCAATTGCAACAAGAAGACTTTAATTGCTACACCAGATGAACCCCAAACAAGTCTTGCTGGTAAACTCAAGTGTTGAGATATGAATCTGGGGCACGCTCAAAGTGGGTTAATTGGTCCGACCCGATTCAATAAATAAGTGGGCAGTCAAGGGAGCGGCGGTTGCATGACAGAGCAATTGGAAGGGTGCTTACTTAACCTTCTGCCTGCATGATCTCCCTTGGTCTGTCTCTGTTTAGTTGGAAGTAACAAGCCGTAAAACAAAAGGAATTTTGGGAGACAGCTTTATCGTCTTTTTGGTACAATGGGGAAAGACATGAGAGTTAGATATTATTGATTTTTCTTTTTTTGGATTGTAAAAAATAGGTAATTTTCAAAGTTTTAAGATTTCTACCGTGAGAGGATTTTGTCACTCACATTATAGAAGTATATAAGTAAAACTACTCAATTCAATTAATCTGGCTAAACTCAAATTGAAATTATTCAAAAAGTTGTAATTTTAAGAGACAAAAAAAAAAAAAAGTTCTTAAAATTGAATTGATTGTCTTGTTTTAATTTATATAAAATAAAATTTAAAATATAAAATAAATAAGAACCGTGTATACGAAGATGTCAACTGAGTTTTGCGTGTTTATGTATCTAAATGTATTTGGTTTTTATCTCCAAAAATAATTAAAATTTATGATCCACAAGCATAGGTTTATAAATTTTTTTTGTTTTTGTGAGTAGAGCTGAGGTTTATTATAGTGAAATTGAAAGTATTATTTCATCCAAATTACAGTTGCCACAAGACCAAGAAACAGGAGTTCCCCTATGATGTCACCATCAAAGAGGCACCTAAGAGCATGATTTAAACCACAAAATCGATTAAATTGATCCGCTACCATTAATGATTTAATTAATTTTACTCATATTCTATATTATTACAGTTTTAAATTTTTTTTTTTAATATTTATGAACAATTTGATTTGAACATAAGAATAAATGGACTCAAGTCAACTCACTAACACCCTTTATAGGAAGCCATGATTGAAATAGATTCTCCCCCCCCCCCTCTCTCTCTCTCTCTCTCTCTCTTTCCCATATTGAGTTTTTTTTATGGAAATAAACATCATTATTAATATATATCATTAAAATTTGAGATTGATTAATGCATATTTTTATGTCTAAATATACGCGATAAATATATTTTATTGACATTTTTATTGAAATATATTCTCAAGCTTAAAATGTAATCAATTTCACGGTAAGATATGGCCGTACAGTAGCACCAATATAGGGGAAATATTATATTAACAAAGATTTTTCGGAAACAAAATATGAAAGGTGATTTAATAATATAAAAATAAATATACGTCTTTTATTTAGATTAAAAAGATGAAGAACATTGAATATAAAATATGCAAATATAATGAAACTAAAAAATATTTATCTATTAAAGAAAAAGGGAGATAGAGATTTTAATTTTTAAAGGAGTAGAAGTAGTAGCAGCCTCAAAAACGTTAATTTAGAGATACACACAAAGTCTTTTTGTGCTCAAGGCAGAAGTCTGTTTTCATAAATATACTCTTTTTTTTTTTTAATTTTTTTTTGTTTGTCCAACAAATAAATTAAAACAAAAAACATATAATTGATAAAAAAAAATAGAAATAAATGTTAAGATTGCTTTTCCCAAATAAAATAATGCAATAGTAGCAGTTACTGACATAACTACTTCAGTTCCTCCGCAATGGGAACAAGCACACACCAACCAATAAACAATAAAAGATTTTTGCCATACATACATACAGCCATTAGATTCTCTGCCTCCGTTTTCGTTCTTTGCTTAAACCTTTGCTTCTGTTTTGTGTTTTTTGGAATTATCTGGGTCTCTTTATTGTTTGCTTGCTTGCTTTTTCGTTTTTATTCCTTCAGGGCTTGGGAGCTGTAACAGCCCAGGTTGACGGTTTACATGGAGAAAACAAGGGGCATGTCTGAATGCTTCTGGGTTCCTCCAACCCCTGATAAGCCTCTGTCAGGAGGGCTCTTCACTCAGGGCACAACAACCAGAATTTCTGTTCCTCGAGAGGAAGAGGACAACGATGCTTTCTGTAGTTCAGGGGAGACGGCATGGAAAGAGGAGTATAAATTTCAAAATAATTCTCGTGTTGCTGATTGTGCCAACGAAGATTTCAGGAACGTTGTTTGTCGAGATTCAGCTTCAGGTCAAAAAGCAGGGCTCGCAGATACCGACGGAGTGGCTAAGAAGTTGAACTTTTTTTGCTCCGTGGGGGATTTCTGTCGAGGTCCTGGCGAGCGGGACGAGCCTTTGGATGCTATTTCTTTGACACGGGTCTTGGATTTGTCCAACGTAGCTTTTCCAGAAGCCGTCCAGCCTTCGGAAGAAACAGAGGCTCCTGATGAACTTCGTTCTTCTACTGACGCCTCGACGTTAACCACAGTAACAACAGGAGGTGAACAGATTCAATCTTTAAATTCTTTTTTTTTTTTTTTTGTGTCATTTAAAGGTTTACTTTTTCTATTGAATTAATTGTTAGTTAAGTCAATCTTAAGACTGGATGTGAACAAATTTTCCGATTTTTTATTTTTTTTTTGAAAGTTTTAGGCAAAACTACTTGCCAACTGAAATTGCAGCGAGCCGCTTGTTAGACCGTGGAATAGATAGGCCATCAATGGCTGATGTAGTTTGGGAACTTGAGTTTGCACTGCGATTGCAGAAGAGTGCAGAGGAGAAAATTGAGTTTAGTGAGGCTCAAACTCTGGTGGATACCGGTGATGGGAGGGCCCTAAAGGACCATTCAACTGCCAGTAGTGATGACTTGTTCAGCAATAGCAGTAGCATGGTGATTGTTTCCCGGATGACTACATCAGTTTTTTCTCGTTGCTTTTCTTCTTACGGCCCCCTAGGCCCTAATGTATGTGTCCAGTTTCACTTTTTGCGCTTATGGCCCCCAAGGGAAAGGATTGGTGTTACCTTACTAGGGGTCCTATTGTCATTTCAACAACTCAATAATCGGCGTTTTGGCTCATTGTCAATTCCACTGCCCCCCAGGGTTAGGATGCTTCCCAATCCAACCGTATGACTCCATCTAGAACAATCATGATGTTCACTTACAGCTACACGTGACCACATATCATAATTGCTAGCTGTCTACCACCGCCACCACCACCGCAACATTAAAAACTCTTTTATCATTTGGATAAGCCCCTCCACTTAGCCGTCACACAAAGATCATCAAGCATGGGAAATAAGGTGAGATTTTGTAATGAAGCGTCTGAAGTTTCTTTCAGTTTCAGGCCTCTTGGTGGTGGTGCTGACGCTGGTGAGCCCAAAAGCTTGCGTGGGGAGCAGCAATTTAACAACTTCACTGGGCCTGTCCATGGCTGCGTCCAACTTGGACTTGGAGTTCATGATGGGCTCAGAGTTTGGCAGACTACTCGCCTCTACTTCCGCTTATGATGCTCCCAGTTCGGGGCGCCGTTTGCTTTATTGTCTTTTTATTAGAGTTTTTGTGTATATTAAAAATATAATTAAATTTTTTTAATTAAAAAATTATTATTATTAATTATTTTATTTAATATTTATTTTTTTTATTATTTTTAAATTAATAAATAAAATTATATTCATAATAATTATATGTCAAATTTATATAATTATAATATTATAAATTTTTAAAATTAAATAATTAATAATATTATCAAAATATTTAATTTATTAAAAATTAATTCATTCAAAAATAATTATTAAAAATTAATTTTTTCAAAATAATTATTAGAAATTGATCCCATGAAAAGATTAATTTTATCTTTTTTATTTATATAAAATTTTTATTTTTAATTCTTAATCCTTAATTTCTATTTCAAATTCTTAATTTTTAAACTCTAAATTCTACACATTTGGTATCAGAGTGGCGGTCTTAGAGATTTTGCTTCTACTCCCTTTCAAAAAAAAAAAAATATTTATATCCCTTACCTGATAACAAAAGAAAATTTTAAATATCACCAATTTACAATTTTACAGTATATTTTCATACAACTTTTCTGATTCAGATGTTAAAGTATCATGAATTGAAAAATCATTATCACTCATACAAAAATCTTTCAAAAGACTCGAATAGATGTAAGAGTCCTTTAAGAGGTTCGAGCATATACTTCTTTTTTAATTACTGAATCAATCAAGAGATAATATTTTCGGATCTAGCAGCAAGCAAAAAGAACATGTGGCGGCACTAATAGTGACTATACCCAACCACACACAAGGGTAGATTTTCCTTACTAGGATAAGAGTGATTCTACAAGTTAGATTTCTGGGTTGAAAAATATTTTCACTTCTATCATACACCAGAACTCTCTAAAGTTGAAATTGCTTCTATTTAATTAGAAGGTAATGCAATCCAATAGTACGATTGGGTTGAAACATATGATGGAGTTCCAACGTGGGCTGAATTCACTAAAGGCTTTCTTGTGCACTTTGGACCCTCGGATTATCACAATGTTGATGGAGAGCTTGCAAGATTTGTCAAATTTCCACCATCCTAGAATATTATAATTGACTTGAGCAACTTACCAATCGAGCTAAATATTGGTCCGAAAGGCAATTGGTAGGAACCTTTATTAAAGGGTTTACTACTAACATTCGATGTGAAGTCAAAGCTTGACAACCATGAACAATTGTAGCAGCAATCTCCTTTGCTCGCATTCAAGAGAAAAAGCTAGGTGTAGAAATTTATCACCAAACTGCTAAAGGTTTCAGCAAATTTACTGAAGGTAACATCAACTCATACTCTTTTATATATCCTTCTAATGCTAGACGTCTGATTCAAGAACAATTAAGAAAACGAATGACAAAAGGATTATGTTGGCACTGCGATGAGAAGTGGCACAAAAAGCATCGATGTAAGCAAGGGAAACTTTTAATGATTGAGCCTGTGAAGAAAGTTAAAGAAGCAGATGATGACAACAAATATCTAGATGCTGGTGACACTTTTGTTAAATATACAGTCAAGCCTACAATGCATGTTTTGGCAGGATATTCTAATCCACAAACTATGAGAATAGAAGAATCCCGTAAAGGACAATCAGTAACAGTGTTAGTTGACTTAGGTAGTACCAATAATTTTATAGATGATAAGGTTGTCAAAGAACTTGTTTTGCCAATAAAGGACTGTGATAAGTTTGATGTAAAGGTTGTAAATGGAAGAAATCTAATATGTCAAAGAAAGTACACAAATGTAAAACTTTGGTTACAGGGTTAATTTGTTTATGCTTATCACCTTTAAAAGATTATAAAATTGTTCTTATCATTAATTGGTTACAGATCTTGAGAGATATTATTTAGAATTTCTCCAAATTAAAAATGAGATTTTATTAAATAAATACACAGTAGAATTACAAAAGAAACATAGTGATAAAAAAACTATTATTACTAATCATCAGATGGAGCGAGTCCTACAAAAAGTAAGATAAAGATTTATTATGTAGGACCCAGTTGGTAAAAATTTGTTATTATAAGATATTTTATGAAATATTTTAAAGAGAAATTATGGTGTTAAAATCAATGTAATACTTAAGCACTATTTAGAAGAAATTTCATAGAAGAAAATCAAATTAAAAACAGACAGTTGATTAAAATAAGTATTGAAAATAAGATTAATTTGAAAAGTAGATAATGATGAAATTTTTTTAATTAAAAAATTATTATTATTAATTATTTTATTTAATATTTATTTTTTATTATTTTTAAATTAATAAATAAAATTATATTTATATTAATAATTTATAAAATTTATATAATTATAATATATTATAATTTTTAAAATTAAATAATTAATAATATTATTAAAATATTTAATTTATTAAATATTAATTTTTAAAAAAAAATTATTAAAAATTAATTTTTTCAAAATAATTATAAATTAATTCTCTTTAAAAATTTTTTTTATTTATATAAAATTCTTACTTTCAATCCTTAATTCATAATCCCTGTTTCAAATGTCTAATTCCTAAACCCTACGTCCCAACAAAATAATTGTGGCCTCTACGATCGCGGTTGCCATTGATACCCCACTTTTCTTTCCAGGATCACTTCCTTCCTTTCCAGAGTATGTGTGAATCGATCCGTGAATGGTAATTGATAATGTTCCTTCTTTTGAATATCCCAAGTCCTTTAGTTTTACTGCCGGAGATGTATGGCAATGGTTATCAAAAACTGGAAGTTATAATAAGGTCTATGCTACGAGAAAGAGTATGACCAAGAAAATGTATTGTAATGGGAGCGAGAGTGAATTGTAGTCTAATGAAAGTGCATAGAGCTAAGGTCCGGCATTTCAGTTTGTGTCGCCGAGTTTGAAGGGTGTGATTGTATTACTTCCACAATGATTTTGCTGCAGAACATTGCTGTGATAATGAGTCAAATGAGCTGAACCTGTATTTTTGTCAATTATCTGACTTACATGTGGAGAAAGGATTACTAAAATGCACGTTGGCAGCTCCTTTGCTTAAGCCTCCCCAAACGTTGATCATACCCCAATTTGACATAGGCTACTCGAACATGATCCAAGTTTTCAGAAAATTGCTGATTTCAAATTTTTCCAGCATTAATACTTCCTTAGGATCCCTTGTTTCTTATCAACACAGTTCGGGAATTTGAATAGATTCATATCTGGTTTGATGCACTTTAATTGCGTATATTTGATTATGCACCTAAATGTGTAGATAGGAAAAAATGAAGACACATTGAAGGAGACTGGGAATTTGCTCCAAATCCCACACACGGTTGTTCTGAGTAGTGACCGCAGTTGGATTCCTGTGCTTGTATTGCTCATTCACAATACTGGCATCCACCAGTATCCTTTATTATCACTTCTATAGATCGTTCATGACCCTGAAAGCTAATATTCTACAGGAACTTCTAAATTCAATGTATCAGGGATTTTGTTTTCTTTGAAAGGTGAATTTCAATTTAATTGGTAGATCAAAACATCTTAAATCAGCTAAGAGGCGGAAATACAAGACAATCTCCAATCGCTGGAATAAACAATAGTAAAAAAATTATTTCAACTACCCTATAACAAGTAAGACTAGTATACAGCCAAGCAATAAAGGGTGTCTCTCAACAAATTTCCTGTCAAGCCAAGGTATCTGCAATCGAATTCCTGGACCTTCTAATGTGCTTGAAACAAATATTCTTAAGTTGTTTTGATAGCAGTTGGATCCAATACTGCTCTTGTTTCAGATCCATGGAGCTGAATGCTAGTAATCCAATTAATTTCATTTGAGGAATCTGATTCTACTATGAGATTATGTTGTGTTGGCCATTTTGTTGATACCAGAATTTCAAGCGCCACTTTTATAGCTTTGAATTCAACTTCGTTAGACTCCATGCAACCTACTGGAATAGAAAAGACGCATTTAAAGTGACCACTCGAATTTCTGACTACATCCCCAACTCCTTCTGCCCCTGGTTTGCCTGAGGCGGATGCATCTACATTACATTTCAACCAATCCTACATTGGTGGACTTCAAGCTTCCAATGGTTGCTTCCATTTCATAGTTGTTAAGCCTTTAATGCATTCTACTGATCTAACCAAATCCACGGCAGTCTAAGGAAACTCCTCATTGTAGGCTTTAAACCAACAACCAGCCCTGACAATTATCAAAAAGAATAAATCTAGACAACACAGTTACTCTTGGTAGCAAAATAAATTCATTCCTTGATAGCCATATGGACCAAATTATAGCATAGAAAATGGCCGTCCAGCATTGTTTTTGAGTCCCTCCAGCCATGTAGCTTGGCCATTGATCAAAATGATCTCTAACTGAGCACGGAATTACCCATATAACAGTTTCATCCAGACACATTTTAGGAACAAGTGATCCATATCTTCTTCCACATCATTGGAGAGCACAAACTTAGCTTCTTCAATGGAGAGAATTCCTTTTTTAATGAGCATACTTTTCGAGTTAATTTGGTTCAACAGTACAAGCCATAAGAAAACTTGGACCTTATGTGGTACCACTTTGAGCCAAACAAACCTAGAGTCACAATTCACCATCCAATTCTCCATCTTCTCCGTTTGTTTACAAAAAGACTTTACTGAGATATTCCCTTCAATGTATCAGGGGCATGTGTGCCCAAAATAAGATAATGCATAGTTATTCTGGCTCTTTGCTAAAAGGAACAAGCAACAAATAAGAAAAAGGATTCTGTCCATCTTCTTTTTTCTCTTTTGGACTTTTCTTTTGTCATGTCAAATACTGCCTTTGGGAAGTATCAATCAAGTGTTGAGAAATAAATGGCTTTTCCACTGTTATTGTCCAGGAATTGGTTTATCAGTTTGGGCCAGTTCACATCGAATGATTGCAATAGATTACAGGTTCAAAGTAAAGCTAATAAACAATGTGCCAAGAAAGTAAAGCTGCCCAAAGAAAGAAAAAAAAAATCAAAAGTTAAAACCACTGATTGCTTAGCTTTACATCATTTTGGGACACCTTGCATAATCAAATATGCATTATCTCAGCTTTCCTGAGACCAACATTGCCCTCCCAGGTTCATAATCTCAACTGAACCCTTTCCTGATATTGAATTCTGCTCACACGTGCTTGACTCTAACATGTGCCCTTGATTGCGTGGCAAAGCCTTGTATGCTGAAACTGCAGAAAAGAATGCCTTAAGCCTACGTAGAGACTGTGGCTTAGGAAATTTTACTCCTACCTTCTCACTGGAAAATCTGTGGGCTTCGTTGTTTAGTCTACTTTTCTGCCAAAATGTTGGACAGGAGTGTGCTGGACCACCAGTCTCACCTGGCCTAGCAGCCATTGTGTAACTTCCACCCCCACACAATGAAATTTCCTCTGATTGGGACCCGTCATTCATGATACCCTCCTCTGCAGCAGCATCAGCACTTTCCTGAAGCTTCAACGCAAGCTTCAGTTTCTTCAACACCTGTGATATTGTGGGCCTTTCATTTCTATGATCTCGGATGCACTGAATGGCAATTCTTGCATAGACCTTCAGACAGTGTGGTGCAATCTGGCCCTTAAGATTGGGATCAATAATCCGATCAAACGAACTATGTTTAACATGTTTCCGGGCCCATAGAACTAAGCTGTGCTCCTCCTCTTCCACTTCCACGTCAACTGCTGACCTACCACACAACACTTCAAGCAATACCACTCCAAAACTATAGACATCAGATTTTTCTGATAAATGGTTAGTCTGGAAGTACTCGGGGTCCAAGAAACCAAAGGTTCCTGCAACATTCGTGGTGACATGGCTGCGGGACAAGCTTGTGGGGCCTAATCTGGACAGTCCAAAATCGGAGACCTTAGCAATCCACTTCTCGTCTAACAATATATTTGAGGTCTTGATGTCACGATGGATGATTATGGGCTTGAAACCAACATGAAGATGTTGTATTCCACAAGCAGCACCAATGCATATCCTTAGCCTTTGTTTCCATGATAATGGAGGGCTATCCGTGTGATAAAGGTGATCATGGAGTGGTCCATTGGCCATATAGTCATAAACAAGGATCATGAGGCCATCATCATTGCAATAACCGACCAATGATACTATATGGTGATGGCGTATCTTTGATAGCATTTCAATTTCTGTCCAGAATTCTCTAGATCCTTGGATTGAAGTTGGCTTCAGCACCTTGATGGCTACTGGCATGGTTTCACCGCCAATGTGGCCTTTGTAGACTCTACCAAAGCCACCAACACCAATTACCAGATCGGCATCAAAGTTGCGGGTGGCATTTCTCATCTCTGCAGCTGTGAATTGACGGCACATTCCTTCTGGCATCGGCCTGATAATTGTCGGCTCACTGCAGCCTGATCTTCTACACTTCCAGCAAATTGCCAATCCAACAAGCAAGAGAGAAATTATTGTGGCTCCACTTATAGCAATGAACTTTTTTTTCATCGTCTTTGATTCCTTGGCTTGATTATCTGGAGTCTTGGGTAGACCCATAGTAATAGAAGATTTACCAAGATTACCTTCCGTATGATTGATCTTGAACACTTCCAATCCATTGAGAATTGACCTTGATTTACCTAGAGGGAAGAGAACAATGAAAAGATCCTTCTCTTCGCCAGTTCTCTGTCTCAGCATCCAGACAACATAGTCTTTCAGCATTGGAATGCCAATCCCACCATTCCGAGCTATTATATCAGCTAAATTTTCAGCTATTCCATCTCCAGTGATAATCTTAAACTCCCTGCTACCACTCTTATCCACATTACATAGCAGCTCACAGAAATGAAATCTTATGAGGTACCTGAACCCCGAATCAACTGGCAGTCTCCATGTCAGGTTCAACCCCTGGCCTGAGGACTGTGCCGTTTGATAGACCTCTGGTGGACCAGTGTAAGAAGGAAATTGTGTGTAGCTGATTTCAGTAGTCTTGTTGGCTAGTATTTGCCCAAAATTTTGCACAAAATTGGTGTCTTTGGACCAACTCCGAATCATTCCCGGGCAAAATGGAGCTTCCACCTACATTTAGTCGGTGAACTGTCTCAAGGGCAGTATTGGTTTGAAGAGTGAAAGTATCACTGTTGATGAATGGTATACCCTTAACTCCTGGTCTCGTGTAATACAGGTCAGTAGGCATTGACACAACCTCTATCCCGTTGATAAGCCCAAATGAGTCATTGGAAGTACTTGGACCAAAATTTATCCTCAATATCTGATTCCCTTCTATGTTTACGCAGAATTCTTTAACAAAGGATAGGGAAGGAGGGCTGAAGTTTCTAACGAGAGTAAAGGGACCAACAGTGACATTGAAACAGACATTAGACACATTGAGCTTCTGTTCATGATAGGTTATAGGATTGAAGTACAAGCGTATAAACTTTAGGCCTGAACTCACATGGAAAGTATATGTCAATTGAGAATGGAAAATCCGAGCAGTTTTGTATGGGACTGGATCAATAGATGGGGAGGGGCCAAAGGCTTTAGAGGCTATGCTGGTTTTGCTCATTTCTTCTGATGAAATGAACTTTGACCCCATATCTCCAGTCCATTTCCGGCCATCTAGGCCAGAAGAGTTGCCAGTGAAACCACAGTTAATGAGGATGTTATCAGCAGGCGTGAATGGCTCTGGCAAGTTGCCCGAGGTTGTTGTGAGTTTTAGGCATTTGAGGAAGATGAAGAGGAATAAGATGTTGGGAGGGCTTACAATTTTGAAGTGATGATGAAGGTAGAACTTGCACGTTTGCATTGATAAAGACAAGCTGATCTGCAACCAGTCGTGCAGAGATTTTTAGTTTTTGGGATTATTAGGAGAGTGAACTGGATATCAATAGTGACTTCAATGGACAATCAATCTATGCTATGTGGTTAACCAAGAAAAATTACTTTCTTGCAAGATCAGTGAGATTGGCTCCTTTCAATCAGGATGGGATTTCAGAGTATTTGGTCATTTTGGTCCACTGTACAACTAGAAGAACGAACAAGGTGAGCGATTATTGGCCGATATAAAAGAACCTTTAGAAAAAAATCAAAAGGCCTTGACTTGCTTTTTAGTTAACTATCAAAAAGCTCAAAACTTTTGACGTTGCTGGAATATGTCCTGTGGTATAATAAGCTGCTCATGAGGGGAACAGTCACTGTGATTTTAGTATTACAGAATAGGCAAACCTGGTCTACCTAAATTTTAAATTTTCTGGATAATATTGCGAGGAAGTGGATTGGCATTACACCACATTTAAATCTCTACAAATACAGACTAGGTCATTACCAGGAAAAACTTGTCAAAAACCATGCCCAAATCTTGTCTAAAGGACACAACCTTCCTTCTCCAGTTGTCCCTGATCCATATGGGATATAGAATGGCCTTAAGGCTTGGTCTGTATATTAATGTGAGTTGACTGCTGTAAAAATAGACCACTAAAATATGTATGTTGCCAATGGAGAAATCAAATTTGAGGTTTTATATCTATCCTTACATGAGAATGTGATCATGAAATCTCAACTTTTTCAATGATTTCTGACTTCATGGGTTAGGACATTATTTTCTGATAACATTGGATAAAAAAAATGAAGGGACTCTCCTGAAAGCAAACATATCGCAAATAGAAATGGAATTATTGAGCTTTCATACACCTTTTCAGATTAGTACACAAAGTTGGAAATACAATAACTTCTTTTAAATTTGGACTCTTTACGTGGAAGAGAGGTAGTTGTAATTAGGGGCACCACATCCAACTTCACCAGAACTAGCAATATTATTACAGTTAAAAGAGATGAAACCTGCAACTACTTTTTCTCCCTCTCCCTCTACCTCAACTGATTAAGCTGCAGTATTAATGATTTCTGAAGAGGTCTGACAGGTCGTGATACTACCAGATTCAAGACTAAAGTTCCATCCTGAAGTATTAGCATCCAAAGTACTTGACTCCCTTGTGCTGCCTGAATATTCTGACTCAGAATTACCAATAACATTGGTGTATCGAGGAATATTGTATGATACCTCTTGATGCACATTCTCAACACCTTGATCCTTTTCCTGCTTTTTGGCATCTGCAGCCTCCTGCAGCTCTAATGCAAACTTAAGCGTCTCCATCACATCATGCATGCTTGGCCTTTCAATCCCCTTGTCACGCACACAATTTGCTGCAATCTCCACAAACTTGTCAAAACACTCTGGGGCAATCTTCCCCATGAGAACAGGATCAACTATGTGATGAATTGTGCCATTCTTGATACATTTTTTTGCCCAATTGGCTAGATTCCATTGTTCCTCTTTGGGCAACTCTCTGTTTAGAGCTTTGCGAGCACACAACACTTCAAGCAACACCACACCAAATGAGTACACATCAGATTTCTCTGTCAATTGCCGTAGACGTGCATAATCAGGATCCAAATACCCCCAAGTACCCTTTACCTGGGTACTAACTCCACTGTTACCTTTACTGACTTTGGACAATCCAAAATCAGAAACTTTGGCAACCCAGTTTTCATCTAATAAAATGTTACTTGTCTTGACATCACGATGAATAATTGGGCGTATTGTATCCCTATGCAGATAGTGCAGCCCGCTGGCTGCACCAATGCATGTCTCAAGCCTTTGCTTCCATGGAAGCGGATCATTATCTGCATCATACAAATGTTCTTGAAGAGTTCCATTACTCATATATTCATACACAAGGATCATTTCACCTCTTTCATGGCAATATCCAATCAAAGAAACAAGATGGACATGACGGAGCTGGGATAACATCTTGATTTCAGTCTCAAATTCACGTTCACCCTGTTGAGACTCTGGATTCAAGCGCTTGATAGCAACAACCATAGCTCCATCATCAATTTCACCTCGATAGACTTTTCCAAAACCTCCTTCGCCAATGACCAAGCCTTCATGGAAGTTGTTTGTTGCAGCTTTAATTTCATCTAGTCGGAAGTAGCGGCATAGGTCCTCTGGCAGTGAAGGGGCTTTTGATCTCGAGGACTTTCCCTTGTAAGGGTCCAACCACCAGCAACAAATCAATGGCCGATCATAAGAAGAGCCATAGTGCTTCCTTGTCCTCAGTCGCCAAATAGCTATGCAACACACTACAGAAATTACAATCAGCAAACCTGCTAGACTAGAACCAATCGCAGTGAGCAATACTTTATTAGTGTTGGATACGCCAGCTGCAGGTGATAGTGGTGTTGGAGTAGGAGGAGGAGGAGGAGTGATAGGTGATGGAGGATTGGTTCCGGCAAGGTTGTCCCTAGAATCACTCAATTTGAAAACCTCCAAGCCATTCAGGATAACATCGTAAAAACTGGATGCACTTGGGTGTAGACTTATGTAAAGTATATAATCACTATCATTGCTTATTTCCGCATTTGTCACCATGTAGTCTCTGTAAACTGGGATCCCTCTACCACCGCTTGATCCGAATACATCAAAACCTGAATCAACTGTCTGATTGTCTATAGAGATGATGATTAGCCTGTCCTTGACCTTCACCCGTGGATCCAATTCACAGAAGTGAAGCCTTACCAAATACTTGAATCCCAGCTCCAGTGGTACTTGCCATGTCAAATTTTGCAAGAGACGTTCAGTTTTATGCCTGCCAATTGACCGGGCTGATTTGTAGACATTTTCCGGCGCTGTGTATGCTTGAATCCTTGAGAAATTAATAGAAATACGTGTTTCAGCCCAGGGTATACCGAGAAAAGGATAGACATAAATTGTGTCATCAGTCCACGTTCTATACATGCCAGTGTCAGATATTGGTGAAATGGTTTGGTCTCCAACGTTTAATCTGCAAAACATCTCAAGAGCTTTATCATTTTGGACAGGGAACTGCTTTTCTTGGCCAACTAAAGTGGGGGCTGGACCATCTTGTGGAGTATAGTAAAGGTCACTTGGCATCGACACAATCTCTATGGCGTTGATGAAAGCAAATGTCTCATTGGAATCACCAAAGAAAGGAGAGAATGTTACATTCAACGGCTGATTCTCTTCGACATATATGCAGTATTCGTTGCAGAAGGCTTTTTTGCTCCAATTCTCAGCCGTCATAAAAGCACTGAAATTCCTGAGTAAAGTGTAAGAACCTGCCTTGACATCGAAGAAAGCCGTTGCCTGGATGTAAGTCTCATTGTTAAGGCCCTGGTACGTAGTAGAGAAAAAGCACAAGCGGATCAATTTTGGGCCAGCGGTGACAGGAAAAGTGTACGTGAATTGGGATCGAGAGATGCGGGCGTTTGTGCAAGGGAAACCATTCGAAGAATCTGCTGGTGTAGAAGCCGTAGCAGGTATTGATTTGCTATGCTCAAATGATTCCAGGGGACTAAATTTTGAACCCAAGTCTCCTGTCCATTCACGTTCACTGATTGTTACAGAAGCTGAGGAGCCACAGTTCACGAAAATGGCATCAGTTGGGGTGTAAGCAGGTTTAGAGACAGCAACTGGTATTTGATGAATCAATAGACTTAATAAAACCAAGAGGAAGATGGGTTTTGAAGATGAAACTTTGTCCATGAATGCAACAAGGAAAGGTTACTGGAACTGCAGAAAATCGAGCAATATGGAGGGGGTATATTCATCTAACAGTAAGGCAATGAGCATTGGAGACCTTCTGGATAAGTGCAAAAACCTTTGTTAACAAGTTTGTTGGAAAAGTTTTTTTTTTTTTTTTTAGCAAAAGTTAAAAAAGATTAATAACAGTGACCTCATGCAATTAGAACTTTTGCCTCAAAGTCCTCAGTGGAAGACCTCAGGTCTGCCTTTTAGACTTGGAATTTGACGATGATTTCGGTTCCCCACCTAGTCTTCGTGCTTTTGTTTTGGGGGAGTTGGAAAAATGAAACTCAGAGGCTTTCTTTAAGTAATTCACGTTGTAGCATGCAACACACATGGAAGTTACTTTTCGACCAATTAGGTGACAACAATTTCTTTTTTTTTTTACCTCTTTCATTGTGTTTAATTTAGATCTAACAGCAGATTGAGTTGGTTTTGATTTGGGTTCGAATTGCCGCTTATTGCGAGTTCGTAATTTTTTAATCAGCGCGAAGCCTCAGTTCACGATTTCGATCCAATTTAGTTCACTTAATGAAGACCCTAACTACAACCGGGCTAGACCTCTCGAACTGGATCAGACTTAGTTTGATCTCCGCAAGATACCGAAACAACAAACAAAATGGGTTTTCATTCTGACGTAACAGAAAAAATGGCAATGTAATGCATCATAAGGTTAAGAGTTTGCAATGCAGCCCTGGGGGGATTAATTGTATCCAGCTGAACTTCTTTTTTTTTTGTTTTTTTTGTTTTTTTTGTTTTTTTTCTCTGGATGGATGGAGGAAAAACTTAGAAGGGGGGGGGGGGGAGTCCCCAAGATTTTGAAATTAGACCTGATTGGTGTATATGTCCCAGAATTTTCTCTAAAGATTTTCTTGCTTTAATAAACCTTGTTTCCGAGATCCTAAAATTAAATGATCAAAGACACCGCGCCCCAATGACGGCTAACATCAAAGTATGCCCGTTACACTTCCCTTGCCAGGGCAATGTAATTACGTTTTGAGGGGGGGGGGGGGTTTTTTTTTTTTCCTTAATCAAGAATGGTCAATTCTTGATGGCAAACCCCCAAAAAAAGACTCGGGGTAATTCAGTTTTGAAATTTTGCTACTGTAAAAATTCAGTTCTATGCAGCAGGATCAAGACAACTCCCTGGAAATAACTTTATAATTTCCTTTTACATGAAATGTGACCCATAATTCATATACGGGACTGTCGGCTTGGAAAAAGATATCCTTTAATATCCTATCAAGTTAAGACAATCTTTTTTCCATTTTTTTTCATCTTTTGCGATCAAGGGTCGTTCATCTCATCCTATATGCTATTGACGCCTGAAGCAGACCTTTCCCCTTTTTGCTTTGCTTTTGGAATTCAGTGTCTGGGGCAACAAAAGTTGCTTCAACAGTCTCTTGCTTTGCCCCATCTCCTCAATCATCTCATTCACTTTTCTAAAAGCAAAGACGACAGAATTTTTTTTATCCACAAGAAAAGATGATACTTTAAATTGAATGATCATTCTGGCACATGATGCGGGGAAGAATTTCAACTGAATTTTTAGTCATTTTCAATAATGTGTTTTTCATCTTTATCTGTACTTTTCTTATTATATATTTTATTCGAGTAAAGATTCGTTAATCATTGTATTTTTTTTCTTTGTTTTTTTTTCATAAATTAAATTAAATTCAAAAACTTAAAAAAAATAAAATAAAATAAAATATTCGCGATTGATAACCAAAGGTTAACGGTGAAATCTCGGACTAAATTGCAAAACACTAGTGCAGGGTTTAACATCGCAACTAAAAATGTAGCAATGGAACCTGTATGGCTCATACAACCCATGACCCATCCATAACAGCCCTTAGCAAGAACGGTGTTCAACAACTGAAGTAGTCATCTGTCAAAATTTTCCCAGTCCCACGTCAAATACAAACCCATCTCAAGATGAAAAGATAAAGATGTAGCTCAGCTGCACGGCAAGTTTCAACCCATCTCTGGATAAAGCCAGTCCTTGGAACAAAATCACTGATGAATAAGAAAGCTTACCGAATCATCAAGCCTTGCATTGCCTGGGAACCGTCTTCCGTTATTTTGTTAGCTTGGATGGTGTTTACGACATGTAAAATGTTTCCCTGGGATCAAGAACAACAATTGAGCAACATTAGTTGCACTAGATATTATATTTCTATCAACAGAAATTCAATTGTTTGCAAGACTACTATACATTAAGTCCACTAGATGTCTATTTTATCAATACAAATTTAATTCCTCCCAAGCCTATCAAACATGTGGCATATTTAGCTGCATACAACATAAAAAGACAGCTCACATGAAGAAAAGGGCATATATTGGCCATTGAAAATGGACCTGATGCATACATACACAGCATTGCTTGTGAAAAGTTCTTACCCTCCACGTAGCTAGCTTTTCTCTAAGTGCCTGCCACCGGCGCTGCCCAAATACACGCTCAATAGAGAAACTGCATCTCAAGTAGAAGTAAACGCATCATTGAGTCAAAAATATTGTCATGATTCATTTCCTTTATTTATTTATTTATTTATTTTTTTGTGTGTGTGCAAGAGAGAGAGAGAGAGAGAGTACCTGACAAGCACTACTTGGTTGATCTGGTCCATCTTACATTGAATTAACTTGGAAGTTATTGCCTTCACTACCCATAACTCAACCTCATCATCATTAATCTGCAATGACATTTGCAATGAAGTAAACAAGACATGACAAACATATTTACAGGAACAGAATACCAAGCCAATGTACCCGCAGAGTATCAGTGATAACAGCATAGGGGATTTGACCAGATGCATTGGAGGCAAGATCCACTAATGACATCAATCTCATCTTTGTTATACAATCTTCATGGACAAGACCTATGCCACACAGAAAGCAAATTCAAAACTAATTTACATCAACAAAATATGTTTAAAACAATTATTATTGTTGTACATAAGAATAATTATTACCATAGCTTTTCAGTAAAGCAGAATTTGCAGCATGAAACTCCAGATAGGCATCCAGCCTCTGAGTCAAAAAGATCTCCAAAAGTTGATACACCAATGCATATTTAGGATCCTTTTCCAATTGCCCTATAGCCGGCATGTCCAGCAGATCGCACTGCAACAAATCTAGAGAAGATTAATTCCTAATCACCAAATTCAGACAACAGAACTGCTAAAAAGGCAGAAAGTGTATGAAGATAGCATGCATCAATGCAAACAAAAAGACTGAATGGACCCAAAGTTCCAGCATCCCCACAGGATGCCAACATAAGAGTTTGCTGGCCAAAAGACTACTTGAAAAGAATCAAAATGGAGCCCAGACACTCAGGCATGACCAAGCAAGGATCAGTTCTAGATTTTAACTCTAAAACATGCAAATGTCTAAATTATTTCAGGATGGTTGCCCCTTTTTCATTCTGAACAATGAACTCTCTTGCATTAGATGCATCATGGAGAGCTAGAAAACCAGCCATCATTCAAGCTTCATGTAGAAAGGTGGTGACCTATAATATCTTTAAATCCAGCAACACTGATACCTGAAAGATGTCAGAAGCCTTAACAAATTCAATGATCGTGTGGACAGCTTCCTCCTTGGCTTCACCCAATGTATGTGCATCCTCACCAAAGAAAGTTGCTAAATACTTTGTCAGGAATTTGAAGGAATCTTTTGCTGAACTGTAAATGCAATAAGAGAAGACAATGTTTGTGAACACAACTGAGCAAGAAAAATTTTACATGGCACTCAAATGGATGAAAAAGTAGTTTTCAATTTCAGTTAGTAATACTGCCATACCTCTTATTCTCTTTCAACACATTGGAAATGGTGAGAAAAAGTAGCCTCTGATCCTTGATCCCAAGATTCCACTCTTTCAAAAAGCTATCTATCTTCTTGAATGAAGGTACAACCAGTTCAGTTACTTTTCCACTCACTGCCAAATCTAAGGCCCTCATGTAAACATAGAAGCAGCAATATGCATTCTCCAGAAGATTATAGAGATTGAACAAGCTGGTAAAAGATGCAAGCATTAGAAAAATGTCTTAAAAGATTTGTCAGCTGAAATGAAGTTACGATATTACATTTTAAGGCGCAGTGCAGACTTGTCAGTTGGCTGTTGAGTGACCTTAGCACATATAAGTTTTGTCATCTCAAGAACTTCATCGAGATTCTCCGACTTGGTGACAAGATTGCAGATAACAGTGAATACACATTCAAGATCTGGAGCAACAAACAACAAACAACATGTTATGCTTATGCTCACAAAAGCCAATTGCTCATCACAATTGTTGATGCTTCAACCAGGTCCATTCTACCAACTTAAATTGTGCTACATTGTCTATTATATCTCAAGTTTCTCTACTGAAAGAAGTGAAAGAAAAGAAACTACTGCTTCAAGTAACTTAATGTGTGGGGGTCTTGTGAGAGGAGCATAATGGATTTGAGAAAATAGCTAGAGAAGGGATTCGATTAAGAAACACGTGGCTCATTTTGGCTCATAAAATCAGTTTCCATCTGACTTGACTCAGTTGACCCTAACTGAATAGGCATTCATATGAGGTCTAACAAAGCAAAGAGTTGGGAAGAAATTTCCTTTTCTAAGAAGTGCAAATAAGAATCTTTTACATATCAAGGAGAAAACTCCCATGATTTGGAGTGACAAAGATAGTCATAGACAAAATTAAGATCAAGAAAAGCAATCAGAGGCTAAAACACTACCTTTCTCCGAGAACTTGGAGCTGGAGAAAACCATATCAGCTGAAGTAAGCATCAAAGATGTTAAGTCCAGCCATCTACCATCCACAATACACAGTTCAGCTTCCCGAAAAAGTCTCTTAACTTGTTCATCCATAACCTGGGCAACAAAGAAACCAACATACATACACAGTCAAACTAACTTAAATTGATGTCCACCCACAAAGACAAATCAACATATCGACCACCCGAAACCATCAATCCTAATGGCAACTACCAATCAATTCAAGCCATAAAAAATCTACCTCAAACCCATAGAAGTCACACTTTCCTGTATATTCTCAACAACCAAACAGATTTTCCCAAAACCCACGACCAATTATCAATACCACAACAAATCAGCAAATTAATCAACGAACCATCACTCACAATGACAAGAAAACAAGCCAAAAATACTCAGGCGCCACCCCTCCCGCAGAAAACAAAAAACAACAACAAAAGTATCAACCTTTCTTGCAAATATTCAATTAGCAAAGTGAAAAAAAAGCCAACCCATTATCAAAATCAATCCAAATATTCAAACCCAGATTTGTACTGTGTACATATAGATACATGAAAAGCATGTTTGAACTGTGTATGTAAGCGCGCACGGCAGATGAAGTAGAAGTACCTCGGGACCGGCGTCGGCCCAGGACAACTCGGAGGTGCGGCGGACGACAGAAAGGGCAGGGTCCTCCTCCGAGGTGGGTACGACGGTCGTCATTGTCGCCGGCCTTTTCGTTGCGCACAGAGAGAGAAAGAGAGAGAAACCCTGCCCGGGCCTTTTTTCAAGCTATAAATTGGGATTACGGAAAAGTTAGTAATTAAAATGAGAATGTATTTAAAATAAAAATATTAAGTATTTTTTATAATATATTGTATTTCAGTTTTATATATATATATATATATATATATATATATATATATATTAATTATGGCGTGCCCTATGAAATGGTGATCGTGAAATAAATTATCTCCGACGGTTGCGTTGTTGTTACATGTTTGGGAAGTGAAAGCAAACCCCAACCTTTTACCAAATTGCAATCTTGCCTTAAACTTTATTTTAATCAAATTTTTAACCATTAAAATTACAAAAAGAGTTAGCTATTTTGAAACATTCGTGGGACATGGACAATTCAGGATCAATTTTGGTTAAAAGTTTCTTAGTCCCTATCATACTATTCGAAAACCACTCGGTGTACGGCGTACATGGTTAGACTTTAATTATTAAACAATTGGATGACATTTTTCGTGTAATTACCATATTCTAGTATCTAGTCCAGGATCAGTATAATCTGAGGGTTAAATTCGTTTTTAGACAAAACAATGAGCTTAAACATTTACCAACAACTGAAAAAATGGTAAAATTAGTTCGTTATAATAACAAATTAATCATACAAACTATATACTATGTATGTAATTTCTATGTAGTGTTTAGTTCCTTTTTTATTTTTCCTTCAGCCCATAATTATGGAAGTAGGAAGGTTAAAACCGTGTCTTTTTTTTTTTTTTACAAATTAGTTGGTCTATGTGGTGCATTTTTATTTTTATGGTTAAATTAATATGATAATTTTGAATTAAAATATATTTTTAAAAATTATTTCTTTATATTGCAAAATTTCTTTAATTTTGAACGGCAAACAAGTCAGTTTCCTTTGCCACCAGAAAGGTAAAATCTAGAGAAGATCCGCCGCCAGGGGCAGCATGAACCCTGGTGGAAGGCCGATCCGGCAGCCATTCGTAGAAATCATTACAGCAAGAGATTTAGATCGCATGCATGGTAGGAAATATTCAAGGGGCACATGGAAGACATTAGCATTTGACGGGGATGAAAGTCAGCTGTAATCACTGTTCTATCACTTGATTGCAAGTGGTAATACAGCTGGTAAAGATGGTCTGTTTTGATAGATGCGTACAATACAATGGACACGAAATCATCTTTGCTTGCTGAAGGCGAAAGTGGGCAATATCTAAGCAACCGCGACCTAAGTTTTCCAGCACAATATCCGACTCACGGTAATTCAAACTTTTCTTTTTCCATTTGCCTTTGATTGTCGTAGTATTATCCTCTCCATGCATCATATCATCGAATCTGTCTTCTTCCTCTTGATTGTTTTTTCAAATTTTTTTTTTTTTATTTTTTTATTTATTGATACTTGCCCAGTGGAGCAGCTAAACTGTTCAAAATTTGAAGCACAAAAGCATATGTTCATTTTTTTTGTCTTTTTTTTTTTTTTTTCTGTCAACTACGTGCATGCCTGGCAGTTTTGGGTCTTGCCCGGTCCAGCGATTATTGTGTTGAATTTTGTTGTTTGCCACGCCAACCTTGAACCTTGATAAGTATAAACTACGCAAGAAGTCATTGACGCAATCAGGAGGCATGTAATCAAACGATTATTTATTAGTCGTGTGCTTCCTCTCCTGTTAAATATTTCTATGTGTCATTAACGGGCAGACTTTCGTTTTTGCTGATACCAATTGGAGGCATAGTCCCCGAACAATGCCCTTAAAATGACCACAAATTGAAATCATTGGTGCAGTCTTCACCATGGCTTTGGTTTTGCATTGCGGCTATTGGGCTATGAGTTCCTAAAATGGAGTCCATGTTTGGACTTAGACAAACCAATGTTTATTTGATAAAAAATACGAACTCCTCGCTTGTGCCACCGTGAATAGTGGTGGGTTATAAGAGTTCTAGTTCAAGTGGGATTTACGTGGCTGGCTCTTTCCAACTTGTCTAGGTGGTTTCATTGGAGTGAAAATATAAACCGTCCTACAATCCAGACCGAAGTCTGGTGGCATGGGAGGCCTCGGGGTTCGTTTGATGCCAGCTAAATGATCCACCAATGACATGCCACCACGTTGACGTGGTTTCCCACCCCCCCCCCCCCACAAACAGGTGGAAGCAACGTGACGGCGGAAAGGGAGCGAACGGCCAAATTACGGTGTCAGCGTCGAAATTAGGCAAGTGTAAAATGCGAGCCGTCCAATATAACACCCGCGTCCGCTTATCATCGGGGCGGCGGGAGAGAGGATCCCTCTTACAGCCGCCAGGAAGGTCGGACACCACAGCTCAATTTCGTAGCAGAAGCATAACACGACCAAAAGGAAAATAAATAAAATATAAAAATAAATATTCACTCGACCCAAATATTAGATAAAAATAATAATAAATAATTCCTAACATCAATATATAAATATAATATTTAATGTATCTGCTATGCACTTCTTTTATCATCCATAAAAAATATCACAATTTATAAAATCCTGATTTACATAGACATACATGCAATTTTCTATCTCGCATTAATGATTGGATGTGTGAAAATTTGATTAGTTGTCCTAATTTAGTTTTAGTTTAATTTTTTAAATTAGAATTTAAAAAGTTTTCTTTATAAAAAAAAAATTAAATAAATGATAACATATTATATAGTTTTAATACATAAATATAATAATTGATATAATTACAATATATATGTATTTTTTTAATTGCCTAACGAAATGTGATGGATTATTATAAAATCAAGATATACACACACGGACACACTTATTCGTGATATATGTAAATTTTAATCAGGTATTAGTAATTGGATCACATGAAAATTTAATTAGTTATCCTAATTTAGTTTGAATTTAATTTCTTCCCCTTATATAAATTCATCTTACAAATCTTACAAAATAACCAGGAAAGTTGGACGTTAAATTTCCAACGAGAGTACAAGGGCCGGTTTTACATCTACACCATTTTTCATCGCATTCTCTCCACGCCTTCCATCCTCTTTCCATTCAATAAAATTTGAATGCAGGCTCTTAGAGAAAAAGAAAAGGATAAACGTGAACAGAATGGATTGGCGGAGTTGGCGACAGGGATGTGTCACGGACCAACAAGTTTAAACCCTATCTATCGGAGGTTCTCACACGTTAATCGAGACACTTCATAGAAAAGGACAATTCATTGAATGTAGACGTCTACTCGGGAAAGGACACACATTGGAACTTACCATGTATTAAATGGGAAGATGAAAGGGTGTAATATCCACCATTGGATCAAGGAGGGATCCAACGGTTGTAGTTTGTCCAAAACTTGTATAAAAGGGGATCTCCTCCCCCTCATTTGTACACACTCATTATTCAAGTGAAATATATTTCTAAAGTTAATCTCCAAAAGGTTCTTGTGAGTTGAGTGTGAGAAGGCTGCTTGGGAAATTTTCTCAAAGCTGCACGGGTAGCACGTGATAAATTCATACGTCCGTGACAGTTGGTATCAGAGCCTGGTTCATTCCAAGCGCTATGGCAGACCCACGTTCTGATGAGACGCTCACTATGGGTGAGGACCACGATGATCGTGGGAGGAAGGCCGATAAAGGTGCTGCCAAGGGAAAGAAGAATCGTGCTGTTTCGAGTTCGAGGGATCCAGTGGGGGACCTGACACATTGTATGACGAAGATTGAATCGTTTGTCACTGATGTCCAAGGTTCGGTTGATGACCTGACCCAGTCTGTCGAAGGTGGAGATGCCGAAAGGGAGGAGCTCGTAGCCGAGATGCAGGAGCTCAAGGTCGGCATGGGAGAACTTCGAGGAGAGTTGCTGGGGACCTTAAGGGCAGAACTCCATCAGCGAGATGAGTCCTTGGAGACCATGATGGCGGCTATGCGCGCGGAGATTGCAGAGCTTAAGGGAAAGCTTGCAGAATCAGAGGCAGCACGCGTGAACGGGGTGATCACCGTGCAAGCACCACGTACCGACGCACCAAAGCCAAAGGAGTTCATGGGATCTCGGGTGGCCAAGGATGTGGACAACTTTCTATGGTACATGGAACGTTATTTCCAAGTCATGGGAATCAACGACAGCCAATTACAGGTAAATACTGCATCTCTATACTTAGCTGATAATGCTTTGTTATGGTGGCGTCGTCGGTCGGACGATAGGTGTGGAAATCCTATCACGACTTGGGACAGGTTTGTTGAGGAGTTCCGACGGAACTACTATCCCGCATATGCGGAAGAAGAAGCTCGCGACGAGCTGAAACACCTTACGCAAAAAGGTGCAGTACGTGACTATGTGAAGCGATTTTCGGAGTTGCTGCTCCAAATCCCTTCAATGAATGAGATAGAGGCATTCCACCAGTTCATGAGTGGTCTCAAGCCATGGACCAAATAGGAGCTGAAGCGGTTCCAAGTGGGAGACCTTACAACAGCAATTACGGTGGCTGAATCTCTTGTGGAGTACAAGACACCTTCTACCTTCCAGTCAGACTCCCGTGCAAAGGATAAGGCCTATGGTGGGGGAGATCGGGGCAGATTCAATCGTCCAAATGGAGGTAGACCGCAGGCTGACCCTACAAAGACTCATGCAGAATCTAACAGTGGTCACAGGAAGGGACGTATTTACAAGTGTTATTTCTGTGATGGTCCACATATGGCGCGAGATTGCCTGAACAAGGCCAAATTGGCTGCCCTCTGCAAAGAAGATGAACCAGAAGAGGAGGCACGATTAGGTTCGCTGCGAATCCTCAGTTCAATCAAGTCCAAGAAGGCGAAGGAGCCAAAGGGACTTATGTTTGCAGATGTGAAGATCGGAGAAACCACGATGAGTGCGCTCGTGGATACTGGGGCGTCCGATCTCTTAATATTAGAAGAAGCTGCTAAAAGACTTAACCTTCGGGTTGAGAAAGGAGCCGGGTGGCTTAAGACCGTTAACTCCCAGGAAGTCCCTGCTGTTGGGGTCGCTAAGGACGTGGAATTACAGATTGGGCAATGGAAGAGCCAGGAGACCCTTGAGGTAATTCCTCTTGATGACTATGACTTTGTCATTGGGTTGAAATTTTTGAACAGGATCCATGCGGTAATATTGCCCTTTGCCGAGTGTCTCTGTGTGCTGGACAAACGGTGCCAGTGCGTGATTCCAGTTCATCGTAAGTCAGACCGTGATAGCAAGATGATTTCGGCAATGCAACTCAGCAAGGGGGCAAAAAAGGGTGAGGTGACCATCCTAGCAACCTTGAAAATCGAGGACAACAAGAGTGAAGGGAGCGAAACCCCAACTAAAGTGAGCCAAGTCCTCGATTCATTCAATGACGTGATGCCTCCCGAGTTGCCCAAGAAGCTTCCACCTCGTAGGGAAGTGGATCACCAAATTGAGCTAGTACCTGACGCTCGACCACCTGCCATGGCCCCATATCGCATGGCGCCCCCCGAATTGGAAGAATTAAGGAAACAACTGAAGGAGTTGCTCAATACAGGGTACATTCGACCATCTAAGGCTCCGTTCGGTGCACCTGTCCTCTTCCAGAAGAAGCATGATGGGTCACTCCGGATGTGCATAGATTACCGGGCATTGAACAAAGTAACAATCAAGAACAAGTACCCGATTCCACTCATTGCAGATCTCTTTGATCAACTTGGAGGTGCACAATGGTTCACCAAGCTTGATCTACGTTCGGGTTACTATCAAGTTCGGATTGCTGAAGGGGACGAGCCAAAGACAACCTGTGTGACTCGTTATGATTCGTACGAGTTCCTCGTCATGCCATTCGGCCTAACCAATGCTCCAGCCACATTTTGCACTCTTATGAACAAGGTATTACACCCGTTCCTCGATCGGTTTGTAGTGGTTTACCTTGATGATATTGTGGTGTACAGCCGGACGCTCAAGGAGCATATCGAGCACCTTAGATAGGTTTTCCAAGTCCTGCGCGAGAATGACTTGTACGTCAAGCGCGAGAAGTGTGCCTTTGCCCAAAAGGAGGTATCGTTTTTGGGGCACATTGTCGGGGGAGGACAAGTACAAATGGAAGCAGCAAAGATCCGAGCCATTGTTGAATGGGAGCCACCGACGAAAGTGACGGAATTGAGATCATTCCTTGGTCTCACCAACTACTACCGACGTTTCGTTCGAAACTACTCAAACATCACCGTGCCACTCACGGACATGCTGAAGAAGGAGAAACCATGGGAATGGACGGATCAATGCCAGAAGGCGTTTGATCGATTAAAGCAAGCAATGACCGAAGAGCCGGTGCTGGTGTTGCCCGATCACACTAAGCCTTTTGAATTAGAAACTGACGCATCAGATTTTGCTATTGGTGGTGTTCTTATGCAGGAAGGACATCCAGTGGCATATGAGTCGCGAAAGTTGAACGATACCGAGCGACGGTATACGGTTCAGGAGAAGGAGATGACTGCAGTGGTGCATTGCCTAAGGACATGGAGGCATTATCTCCTGGGGTCGAAGTTCGTTGTAAGAACAGACAACGTGGCCACAAGTTATTTTCAGACCCAGAAGAAGCTGAGTCCGAAGCAAGCTAGATGGCAGGATTTCCTAGCAGAGTTCGACTATATGATGGAGTACAAGCCAGGGAAGGCTAACTCCGCAGCTGATGCTCTTAGCCGGAAGATGGGGCTGGCAAACACAGTGAGTCGACCTAACTGTCCATGGATCGACCGCATCAAGGAGGGGCTCAAACATGATCAGAAGGCTCAAGCCCTCATTGGAAATGCAAAAGACGGCAAAACCCGACAGTTTTGGTGCGAGGACGATCTTTTATATACAAAAGGGCGACGACTATATGTGCCACTCCATGGAAAGTTGAGGAAAGAAGTGTTGCGTGAATGCCATGATTCGAAGTGGGCGGGTCATCCGGGGATCCACCGCACCTTAGCCCTTGTCGAAGATCAATACTACTGGCCTCAAATGCGGGATGACGTTGAAGCCTACGTAAAGACCTGTCTTGTTTGCCAACAAGACAAGATCGAACAGCGTTTATTACCAGGACTGCTAGAGCCACTTCCCATCCCAACTCGTCCATGGGAGAGTGTTTCCATGGACTTCATTGTAAACCTGCCTAAGTCCGAAGGATGTCAGACTCTCATGGTCGTGGTGGATCGATTCTCCAAGTATGCAACATTTGTGCTAGCAACAAAGGATTGCCCAGCGGAGGAGGCAGTTAAGTTATTCATGAAGCAGGTGGTAAAGTACTGGGGAGTCCCACGAACGATTGTGAGCGATCGTGATCCTCGATTCACAGGGCGGTTTTGGTCTGAATTGTTCAAGTTGTTAAGGTCGGAGTTAAATCTCTCTACAAGCTTACACCCCCAAACTGATGGTCAAACCGAGCGGGTCAATGCACTCTTGGAGATTTATCTTCGACACTACGTGAGTACAACGCAAACAAATTGGGCGAAGTTGATCGACGTAGCCCAATTCTCCTTCAACCTGCAGCGGAGTGAGTCTACTGACCAAAGTCCATTCGAGATCGTGAATGGCCAACAACCACAAACTCCAAGTACGGTTGCATCGGGCTATCAGGGGAATAGCCCACCTGCATACAAGTTTGCCAAAGATTGGCAAGAGCAAGCAGACTTGGCAAGGGCGTGTCTTCGTAAAGCCTCCAAACGCATGAAGAAGTGGGCCGACAAAAAGCGACGACATGTGGAGTTCCAAGTCGGGGACTTGGCATTAGCCAAACTACATGCCATTCTTCGGTACAAGGATGTGCACAAGGGCCTAATTCGTCGCTACGAAGGACCCTTCCGAGTAATACAACGGGTCGGGAAGGTCGCATACAAACTGGAGCTGCCACCAAAATTAAAGGTACATCCTGTCTTCCATATGAGTATGCTTAAACCTTACCATAAAGATAAGGAAGATCCAGATCGAGGGGAGTCACAGCGAGCACCACTTGGAGCAAAAACTTCGTATGATCGACAAGTTGAATCCATAGTGGCAGATCGGGTCATACGAAAGCGATATTGTACGCCGAGGCGTGAATACTTCATCCGATGGAAGGGCCTTCCAGAAAGTGAAGCCAATTGGGAACCTGCCGAAGCACTTTGGCAGTTCAAGAAGGAGATTGACACCTACCACGCTGAAGAGGCGACGAGGGCGTCGCCTGATTAGGTGGGGGAGAATGTCACAGACCAACAAGTTTAAACCCTATCTATCGGAGGTTCTCACACGTTAATTGAGACACCTCCTAGAAAAGGGCAATTTATTGAATGTAGACGTCTCCTCGGGAAGGGACACACATTGGAACTTACCATGTATTAAATGGGAAGATGAAAGGGTGTAATATCCACCATTGGATCAAGGAGGGATCCAACGGTTGTAGTTTGTCCAAAACTTGTATAAAAGGGGACCACCTCCCCTCATTTGTATACACTCACTATTCAAGTGAAATATACTTTTAAAGTTAATTTCCAAAAGATTTTTGTGAGTTGAGTGTGAAAAGTGGGTCGGGCTGCAAGATGGGCCTTGATCAGGTGAGGTGCCAAAGCGCCTGCACCCATCATCACGAGGACTTTGCTGTCATTCCCAGCCAAAAATTTTGAGGCTAGCCCAAATACGCAAGCGGTTCTATAAAGCGTAAGAACAGTGCCATCCATAGTGGCCAGAGCTTGGCCAGTTAAGGAGCTAAAAAGAACATAACTTCCATGAATTCCAGGCAAGTTTAGAGTGGAGTTCCGATGGAAGTGGGTGACAAGTTTTACACCTATGTAAGGCAGAGATGGAGAAGATGACCAACAAGGCATGAGAAGGAGAGAAGAAGATTGTGAAACGGCATAGCTTTGGCGGATTGGACAATGGATTGTTGGAGAAACAACGGGGAGATAGTTGTGGAAGTGCTGGATTAGGGAGTTGTGTGAGAGGATGACGGATTGTACAGAATCGGTGGCGATGAGGATGGGGGACGCAGAGATGTTTGCGGTTTGACTTAAATCAGCGTTGACGCCGCTGGTTAGTTTGGATGTGGAAGCCATTGATTGTGAGAGTTTGTGAAAGACAGTAAGTGGATGAAGCAAAACGAGGCACTGCACTTCTCACTGCAGCCTTCGCTTGGTTATGATTATTATTTCTTCATCCAAGTAAAGAAGAGAGATCGGGCCCAGTTGAAAGGGCTATTTAGTCCACTAACGTGACCATATAAATGTTTTTAACGAACATAAAAGGAAAAAAAATAAAAATAAATGGAAAAATAAAGTCCTGACTACCTAATTACCTAACTTTGTAGGATCTTTAAAAATTTCATATCATTTTAGTTTTAGAATCTTTTGATAGGTTTATTAGTCTCTTCCTATATTGATATATAATTTAAATATTTTGAGATTATAACTTAAAAATTATTAAAATAGTTATAAATACTCTTTTAGTTAAAAAAAAAAAAAAGTGAAGAAAACCTAAAAGAAGAGGGGAGAACTGTCAGTGGTGACTGCCAAAAGATAGAGAAAAAGAAGGAAACTGTAAAAAGAGAAAAATTAAAAGTAATATTCTTTGATCTTACGTTTGGAAAGATATCGGTGTCTGATCAGTTTAAAACTTGGATGGTTGATAGAGGGTGTTTGGTTCTTATTTCTGAACGGTGGAGATTGGGTTTCGAGTACTGTAAATCCTGCTTCTCTTCAGTTTTCGTAGGTCTATTTTCTGGGCAATTTTTTGTGTGCAAAATTAGTCAACTGTGTAATTGGAAGATTGTTTGTGGTCCGATCGGGCTGATTTTTGGTCAGTAGTTGGAGGACACATAGATCTTTTTTGTGGACAGTTGGATTGGGTTTCTGTGAACTGTAAGGGCAGATTTTTTATTCGAACCGAAACCTCTCAATTCTGGTAACTCTCTGCTCTCTCATCTGTAGCAGAATTGGTAAATCGTATGAATGATTACTGACCCGTGGTCTGATTGAGCTGAAATTTGGACAGCTGGTAGGGGACATCTGAGGGTTCATCTTAAACAGTTGGATTACTGCCTTGAGGTCTACTTATTGAGTTGTAGTTGACAGCACATAGTTGATCTGTCTTACTTAACTCATTAGTCTCCCGTTTAATCCAAATTGAATTTTGTTCAATTTGTTTGATGTAATTGAGGTTGTGCACCTCTATTGTACTCACTTGATTATAGTGGAGTTGATTTCTGGTTCAGAGTGTCCGTGGTTTTTTTTCCCCTTTTGTTTTGAAGGGGCTTTCCACGTAAAATTGGTGTGTTCTCTTTTATGGTTTATCTGCATTGCCATTTTTGTTATTCAATCATCTCCTCATAGGTTCAAGCAAGCGGGAGAAGTTTCTTGGGCTACTTATACTCCGCTGCGCCCCTTCTCCCATCAGAGTAGTATCAAAGCCTGGTTGGTGTATTTGGCTTGTTTGAATGATGAAGTTGAATGTGAATAAATTAGTCTGTTTGAATGGCACGAATTATCATATATGGAGAAGTAAAATGAAGGATCTCCTATTTGTGAAGAAATTGCATATGCCAGTATTTGCTACTATGAAACCTGAGTCTAAAACTAATGAAGAATAAGAATTTAAGCACAAACAGGTTTGTAGTTTTATACGGCAATTTGTTGATGATAATGTTTATAATCACATTTGCAATGAGACACATGCACGAACTTTGTGGAGCAAACTTGAGACATTGTATGCTTCAAAGTTTGGTAATAACAAGTTGTTCTTGTTAAAGAAAATGATGCAATTGAGATATAATGAAGGGAGTTCAGTTGCTGACCACTTAAATGAGTTTCAGGGTCTCATTGATCAACTATCAGGCATGGGCATTAAGTTTGATGACGAAGTTCTCGGGTTATGGTTACTTGCTACCTTACCTGATTCTTGGGAGTCTTTTCGAATGTCTCTCACTAATTCTGCCTCCAGTGGTGTTTTATCAGTGGAACTTGTAAAGGGTGGTGTGTTGAATGAGGAGATAAGAAGGAAATCTCAGGGTTCATCATCATCCAAATCAGAGGTTTTAATTATTGAAAATAGGGGGAGAAGTCAAGAAAGAGGAAATGGTAAAAATGGTAGAAGTAAGAGCCGAAGCAAGTCACGATCTAAGTACAAGAATGTCCAATGTCATTATTGCGGGAAGATGGGTCACATTCAGAAAAAGTGTTACAAGTGGAAGAAAGAAAATAAAGATGGCAGTGATAAGCATGAGAAAAAGAATATGAGTAATGATCGTATTGCTACTGCATCCACTTCTGGTACTGGTGACCTCATTAATGTTTGTGATAAGGATGTGATTAATTTGACATCTTATGAGACTGATTGGGTCATAGATAGTGGTGATTCTTTTCATATTACTTCAAGAATGGAATTCTTCACAACATATACTCCTGGTGATTTTGGAGTTTTGAAGATGGGTAATAATGACTTAGCAAAGGTCATTGGCATTGGTGATATTTGCTTAAAGACTCGCAATGGAGCACAACTGACATTAAGGGATGTTAGACATGTCCCTGATATCCGTTTGAATTTGATTTCAATGGGAAAACTAGATGATGAAAGTTTTTGCAGTACCTTCAGTGATGGCCAGTGGAAGCTTACCAAAGGCTCCTTAATTGTGGCACAAGGTAGGAAATGCTCCAGTTTATATTTCATGCAAGCTGTTATCTTCAAAGATGTTGTAAATGCAGCAGAGAATGATAATTCCATTGAATTATGGCATAAACGGCTCAGTCATATGAGTGAAAAAGGGATGGATTGTTTGGCAAGAAAGAATCAACTTCCAGACATAAAGAGTGTAATTTTAAAGAAGTGTCCTCATTGTTTTGCTGGGAAATAAAATAGAGTTACATTTAAGAGTCACTCGCTTTCAAGGAAATCAGAGTTGCTTGAATTGGTGCATTCTAATGTATGTGGCCCTTTGAAGGTACGTTTACTTGGTGGTGCTCTTTATTTTGTAACTTTTATTGACGATCACTCAAGGAAGCTTTGGGTTTATGCATTGAAGACTAAAGATCAAGTCTTTGATGTATTTAAACAATTTCATGCCTTTGTTGAGAGACAGACTGGTAAGAAGCTGAAATGTGTCCGCACTGATAATGATGGTGAGTATAGTGGTCCATTTGATGAATACTATAGAAAGTATGGGATCAGACATCAGAGGACACCTCCCAAGACACCACAATTAAATGGTTTAGCAGAAAGGATGAACAGAACGTTGATTGAGAGGGTCAGATGTCTTCTCTCTGATGCAAAATTACCTAGATCCTTTTGGGGTGAAGCCTTGAATACAGTGACACATGTAATTAATTTGTCTCCTAGTGCTCCGCTACAAGGTGATGTTTCGGACAAAGTTTGGTTTGGTAAGGAAGTCTCTTATGACCATTTACAAGTCTTTGGCTGTAAGGCTTTTGTTCATGTCCCTAGAAATGAAAGAGGGAAGTTGGATGTGAAGACTCGGCAGTGTATCTTTCTTGGTTATGGTGAAGATGATTTCGGGTACCGTTTATATGATCCGGTTGAGAAAAAGCTTGTAAGGAGTAGAGATGTTGTGTTCGTTGAGGATCAAAACATTGAACACATCGAGAAGTCAACTCCTCAGGTTAATGATAATCCTGCTGATATTGTTCCATTTCCTCAAACATCTCTAAGTGACCCTGATGTTCATGGTGACATTCAAGAACGTGATGAGAATGTTCAACAGGATCATAATATGCAGGGGGCAAGTGATATTGATGCTCCAATAAAAGATCATCCACACATACCTTCACCTCCATTTCAGCCACGAAGGTCTAATAGAATTCCAGTGCCTTTTACTCGATACTCTCCTGATGAGTTTGTGATGTTAACTGATGGAAGAGAACCTGAGTGCTATACAGAAGCAGTTGAAAGTGAGCACAGGTAGCACTAGATCGATGCTATGACAGATGAGATGAAATCCTTATATGATAACTCTGCTTATGAGTTAGTAAAGTTACCTAAAGGTAAGAGGGTTTTGAAGAATTGGTGGATTTACAAAATAAAGCAAGAAGAAAATACTTCACGTCTACGATATAAAGCCAGATTGGTTGTCAAAGGATTCAATCAGAAACAAGGCATCGACTTTGAAGAGATCTTCTCACCAGTGGTGAAAATGTCTTCCATTCGAGTTATGTTGAGTTTGGCTGCTAACCATAACTTAGAGATTGAGTAGATGGATGTGAAAACAGCTTTTCTCCATGGTGACTAGGAAAAAGAAAAGGTTGTACCTGTCCCAGAACAGTACATTGAAAAGGTACTTCAGAGGTTTAATATGGATAAGGCTAAAGTGGTAGGTACTCCTCTTGCTACACACTTTAAATTATCCATTAACTAATGTCCTTCCACAGAGAAAGAGAAGGAAGAGATGCAAAGAGTTCCATTTGCATTAGCCGTGGGCAGTTTGATGTATGCAATGGTATGCACGAGACCTAATATAGCTCATGCAGTTGGCACAGTTAGTCGGTTCCTTTCAAATCCCGGTAAAAAGCATTGGGATGCAGTGAAGTGGATAATGAGATATTTACAAAGCTCCACTGATTTGAGACTTTGTTTTGGAAGTGATAAGTCTACCCTTACTGGATTCACAGATTCAGATATGACAGGTAACATTGACTCCTGAAAATCTACTTCAGGTTATGTGATTACTCTTGCAGGGGGAGCAGTGAGTTGGCAATCTCGATTGCAGAAGTGTGTTGCATTGTCCACTATAGAGGTAGAGTTTATTGCAATAACTGAAGCGTCTAAAAAGTTGTTTTGGATGAAAAGGTTTATGAAGGAACTTGGTTTTCAACAATCAAATTATGTGTTGTATTGTGATAGCCAGAGTGTCATCCATCTTGGTAAGAACCCAACTTTTTATGCTAAGTCAAAACATATTGACATGCAGTATTATTGGATACGGGATGTGCTTGATTCTAAACAGTTGGCACTTGAAAAGATTCATACAGATAATAATGTTGCTGATATGATGACAAAGGCATTATCAAGATGAAAATTTGAGCTGTGTTGTATATTGGCTGGGATGACCAATATTTCCACATAGTCGGGAGGGAGATAATTGTTGGGTTTATTGGTCCCTTCCTATGTGAATATATAACCCAAATGTTTTGGAATCATAACCTAAAAATTATTAAAGTAGGTATAAATACCCCTTTGGCTGAAAAAAAACATAAGGTGGAGAAAACCTAAAAGAAGAGGGGAGAGTTGTCGGCGGTGAGAAAAAAAATAAGGCTGCCGAAAGGGAGAGAAAAAGAAGGAGGCTGCAGAAAGAGAAAAATCAAAGGTAGTATTCTTTGATCTTACGTTTGAAAAGGATATCGGTGTCCGATCAGTTTAAAACTTGGATGGTTGATAGAGGGCGTTTGGTTCTTGTTTCTGAACGGTGGAGATTGGGTTTCGAGCACTGTAAGTCCTGTTTCTCTTTAGTTTTCGTAAGTCTATTTTCTGGGCAATTTTCTGTGTGCAGAACTGGTCAATCGTGTAATTGGAAGATTGTTGGTGGTCCGATCAGGCTGATTTTTGGTCAGTAGTTGGAGGACACATAGATCTTCTTTGTGGACGGTTGGATTGGGTTTCTGTGAACTACAAGGGCAGATTTTTAATTCGAACCGAAACCTCTCAATTCTGGTAACTCTCTACTCTCTCATCTGTGACAGAATTGGTAAACCGTATGAATGATTACTGACCTGTGGTCCGATTGAGCTGAAATTTGGACAGCTGGTAGGGGACATTTGGAGGTTTATCTTGAACGGTTGGATTACTACCTTGAGATCTACTTGTTGAGTTGTAGTTGACAGTATATAGTTGATCTGTCTTACTTAACTCATTAGTCTCTCGTTTAATTCAAATTAAATTTTATTCAATTTGTTTGATGTAATTGAGGTTGTATACATCTATTGTACTCACTTGATTATAGTGGAATTGACATCTGATTCAGAGTATCCGTGAATTTTTTTTTCTTTTTATTTTAAAAGAATTTTTCATATAAAATTGGTGTATTTTCTTTTGTGGTTTATCTGTTTTGTCATTTTTATTATTCAATCATCTCCTCGTAGGTTCAAGCAAGCGGGGGAAATTTCCTGATCTACTTATACTCGGCTGCGCCCTTCTCCCATCGCCTTTTTCGGTCCCCAAGATGGACAAACCTTACAAAGCAAAAAGCGGTACAACCCTCCCCCCACCCGGAAAAAAAAAAAAAGAAACCATTGTAGAGACAACTACTATGTACACACATCCTAATCCAAGATGAGTAAAATTCCTGTCGATGGGCATTGGAGGGGACGAACGCCCCGATGACAATGAGAAGACAAAGCTAGTCATAATAATATCAGCCACTGGATTCCTTTCAAGGGTGCACAATAGAAACAAGAAGCTTCCGGTCTCGGTTGTGGAACATTTTTTAATAGCTATGACTAGATCACAAAATGCCTCAGCTTTAACGATTGTGTTAAAGATGATGCTATTCAGTTCTATTAGTACAACTAATACGAGATAGGGAGAGAAACCTTTAGTGCACACTAAGTGTAATTGAGAACTACTCCTCCATCTCCCGCAGAGAACAACCATAAAATAAAATAGCTCAGCTCAGTTGGTCCAGCGAAATATCTTATTGATCCTTTAATCTGATATCGCGTGGTTTGAAATTTCTTCAGTTTCGGGTTCAATTCTTTCTGGTTATATTTTTCTCACAGGAAAAAAACAACATCACAACAATTTAAGGGGATAACGTAAGGAGATCTTCTGTTTGACACCAATTGCCATCTTAGTTCATCAAAGCAGAACTATGTGCACTCATGAGATGCTTATATGCTTTTAAGCACAAAATAGAACAATGATATTCAGGTGGCGACAAAGCATTTGAATTCACAAAACTAATTTCTTGTAGATTGGGGGCAGTAGTCTATGGTTAGCACCAAAATGAGTGTCAGTAGCATATTAAACAAAAGGCAGTAAGATTTTACCTGATTCTCTGCCTGCCTCACATCTTCCATGCTTAAGGGCCTCAAAGTGATTATCCTTTCCTCTTTGCCTTCTTCCTTTGGATCTGGAGCATCTTCGGAGGTTGTGCCCTCTTCAGCCTTCTGCTTCCTTTCCTGTAGATAGATAATGGGGGTCGATAGTTAAGACAACGCATCATTAATTACACCAAAAGTGCATGGTACGGGGTAGAAGTCATCTTATCTTTCTCTCTTTCCTGCTGTAGTAGTTCTCTAACAGGACGATAGGTGGCTGTCACGCACAAGTTCTGTTTACAGCAGTTAATACCATGATTGGACCACAGATAGTAATGAGTTGGTTTGATGATGGGAGTGCCACAAAGTTTTGTGCATTAGAAACAAGAATAGCAAACCTTAAGGTCACTTCCACAATATCCTTCTGTCATGGCTGCAAGCTCCTTGAAGTCTAGTTCTTCAGTTTTCTCCTTTGCCAGTAGAGTTTTCAAGATTAGTTCCCTGTTCTGAATTGATGGTAGACCAACCATAATTCTGCCAACACAAAAAGTTTTGGAGTAATGAGTACACATAAAGAAAGCTCTGAAATCCAGGCTTTGGATAAGACTTGTCATTGGAAAACTCTTCATCACCATGGAAGGATGCAAAGCATTTGGACAACATCTGGACTTGGTAATGATTCTTTTGAGAATCAAAAGAAAAGGAAGCAAGGTAAAGGTATCCTGAAAATGTCAATGCAAAATAATTTCCTCTATACATTTCCAATACAAGGTTGAACATGTTTAATTGAGAAATATAACGATTGATACATGTCAAGAGGACACTCTCAAAAGCAAATTTGGAAACCAATGCCTCGACTAGTTTCTTAAAGAGGTCAGAACAAAAGGTAAAGAGGAAAGATGCACACAAGGGATGTTAGATAAGAGCCGCTTTCTTTAAGTTCACTTGAGTGAACCCATTTCTCATAAAGGATTGGGAACACTATGTGATGATGCTGGAAATGTGGTTCTACAAGAGTAATTAAAGAGACAAAGAGGAAGAAAGAGAAACACCTGCGTTCAAACCACCTGATAATTGCTTCATCAAGGTCAAACGGCCTGTTGGTTGCAGCGAGAACAAGAATACGGTCACCAGACTTTGTCAACAGTCCATCCCAATGTGTCATGAACTCATTTTTAATCTTTTGCACGGCCTCGTGCTCTCCAACTCTGGTACGCTGCCCGAGCATGCTATCAACCTCATCCACGAATATGATGGTTGGAGCCACCTTTGCAGCCAATGTCAACGTGGCACGGACATTCTTTTCATCTTCACCAAACCACTTTGAATTGATGGTGGACATTGAGACATTGATGAAGCTTGCTCCAGCTTCATTTGCTATTGCCTTTGCCAGCATTGCTTTCCCTGTGCCTGGTGGCCCAAAGAGTAATATGCCTCTGCAGGGTTTGAGAAGCGATCCTTTGAAAAAGTCTGGTCTCCGACGAGGCAGCATGACGAGCTCTTGAAGTGAGTCTTTTATTTCATCCAAGGCACCAATATCTACAAATGTCACTCCAATCTCATTTGCGGGTATAACCTCTGGCCTGATTCTTTTCTCGAACTCATTGTCGGGGGAAACTTCCTGAGGAGGCAATGCAAGTCAATCAGTAAGGCAAGTTGTATTTGATCTCTGCTGTCTAAGTTGGTGACAGAAACCAACTCGCCGGTGCTTTAGATGGCGCTGGACTTTCGCCATCCTTCTTCACTCCAGTAACAGACTTCTCTGTCTTGCTCTTATTTTCTGGTGCTGGTATATCACCCTTGGGATCAGTCTTTGCCCCAACAGCCCCTTTCCCTTCAGTCTCCTGTCCTAGGTCAAAGGGTAAAATATCAGATTTATTGACAAGATCAAACTCATCTCTCTTATGCTAGAACTGTCAAAAGTCACGAGTTATTAAATGTGGAACAGACCTTCCCAACATCAGCATTGGCCTCCATTTTTAAAGTATCCTCTCCACCACTTTTTCCTTCCTGGAATATACTCAATCCATGGGACAAGCTGCTCCAGAAAGAGAATTGTGATTAAAAGAAATCTCTTCTACTTGTGTTTGAAGAAGTGAAACAAGAAATCAGAGATCAGCAAAAGCTGGTGGCTACCTCTGTGATGATATAACAAGCTTTCCATTTCGGTATTCTGGATCCTTGTTATCCATCAGGTGATATGATATTGCTGATCCCACGATTTCTTCTATGTAATTGCCAAGAACCAGTGTGTCTGCCAGACAAATTGATCCTAAATCATCACATTCAATATCATTTGCTGCAAGGACCTCAGCAATGTGCTTTTTTGTTATCTTGAAACTGAAGCATCTTCATGTCCTCTTCTAGTTGGGCTTTCCAGCTGACTAGATGGGTCTCATCTTCAGGTGGTTTGATATCAATACAGTATGGAAATAACATAGTGGGCCGCTCGTCCACTTCTTTGTAATCTTCTTCTTGGTCCAACATCTGGGAACCAAGTATCAAAACTGAACCCGAAAGTTTCTTCAAGAATTTACTAAATAAGTTGTATTTCCTTTGAGATGGGAGAAGAAGCTTCTCGACGTCCCTAAGGTATAAAATGATCGAACTTCTCTCTGATATTGAAACCAAGACCTGTCAAAACCACAATTAGGATCTAAATCACAATTCAAAATTGGGGAAGTTACAAAATCAGCAACATGCTACTCATCTACAAGTTTTATTTTTTGACTGATGATTCCATCTACAGCAGAAACCGCAATATCATATATGTAGCAAGCAGCAAGGCACTGTTTAAACGCAGTGAGAAAAAAAAAAAAAAAAGTACCAAGTCTTAAGACAAGCAAGCTCCTGCTGTCGTTACCTTGTGAAGTGACAGCAAAAGGTCTTTCTCATCAAAACACCAGCTGCTTGTATGGTTCAGGGAAGCTGAAAAAGGACATAGAATCCCCAGTACGAAATCAGCAGTTTTTCTAAGCAAATTCTTTTACAAATGACCCGGTTTCTTAAAAGTATTCTCGCTGAATATGGAAGCTAAATGGAAATATAAGCATCAGACGAAAGATTCTAATAGCAGATGGATTTTAAAGTGGAAACGGGTCAATAAAGAAAAGCAATCTCCTTTTTAACTCGCCAAAGAAGAAAAGGCCACTTCAACTTGGGGATTATTACAGGGGAGTTGAGATTGGAAAGATCAACTGAATTTATCAGGCTCCAAATGCGAAGGTCACTGGCAAGGCAATATCTGCTGAACATTCAATGTTTTAACATGAATCAATGTGTTACAAGACAGTGATGATGTAAAGGAGTATTCCATATTACTATCTATCTCTACAAATGAAGATAAATGACTTCAGAGATATTACCCAGATTTGTGGAAACAGACTGGGAAGAAATACTCTACTCATATCAGATGCAGCAGGGGCGTTCCTACCAAGTGTGGTACGATTTTTATAGAGCTTGAATCTTTTGCGGTGTGTTATATATATATATATATAGATTCTATAAAATTTAATGTATTAAAATAATAACGTATTTTTATTTATTGTGAATTAACCTTTAAATGAACTCAAATAATATAATAAAAATTAATAAAAAAACAAAAAAATTATATATTTTAATGTAAATTAATATAAAAAAAATTAAATAATAAATAAAAAATAACAATATATACAAATGTTCTACTACATAATAAAATGTAAATTAAAAAATTTAATTTTTAATTAATAATTTGTTGGTATTTTAATTAATTAAATAATTTAAATTTAAAATAATTAAAATGTAATTTAATTTATAAAAAATTTAATTTAAAATAATTTAAATATAAAATAATTAAATTTAAATTTAACTTAATTATCTGTTTTGACATTTCTATTTGTCACAAAGAGAGGTGCCGATTTTTAAAACGTTTTTGGCCAAAAAAAAAAAAAAAAAGTCCTGACATACATTGGTGTGAGAATTTCATTAGACGCTGAATTTGAAAACAAAAACAAAAAGGTGCCCATTTTTTTGCGGTAATAGTCAATTGAAAGAGAGGAGGAGGAAAAAAAAAAAAAAGATCAAATTTTAGAATTTGAATAAATTGAAATTAAAATGTCTTGTAATATGAATTCAAAATCTGAAACTTAAACCTGAGTAGTCCAAAATTCACAACCATCCAAGCAAATTTTAAGCAGAAGTTTGAAGCTGCGAGTTTCATCTGGATCACTCAAGCTGTTAGTACGATCCACTAAATTAATTATTAAAAGAAAAAAAAAAACCACAGTAAATCCATTATGGGCAAACTGTGATGAACCAACTTCCCAGGCATATTCAACTGTAGCAGTGACTATCTCAAGTAATTCAAGACCCTCTTGTCATGAATTTTAAAGTAATGACTCGCGACAATGCTAAACACAGGGACCCAATTAGCTACGCTTGCTCTTGCTCTTCAACCAATGTACACAGCAAAACACCCAAAAAATAAGGATTGTTTTTTCCTCCTGTTATTGCACGAGAAAAGACAAAGCAAAGTGATCCAGACCTTTGGTCCATGAAACAGTGTCTTTGACCTTTCCGCCATCTCGTGGCCTCCCAAATTAAACTAAGAAATTACCAATTTGGCAAAATTCTTGATTCCTTTTCATTAGTGTGTGTGCATTTGGGCTCTTGAATCACTAGGAGACAAAAATTAAGATTCTAAATCACCTTTAGATTGTAGGTGCAACGGGAGAGCATCTTAGAATCCCTTCAAGCTCCCACCCAACAATTGTTCCTTAAATTGAAAGTTGCTTGGGTTTTGGTTAATAACAATGGAGAGAAACACGTGCGGAGAAAATGGCAATAAATTGGTTAAATCCTAATATGCATATTAACATAATGCAGATTTATTTGTAGTTATCGGTATATTAGTTTAATTTAATTTTATTTAAATTACTTATTTATATATAATAATGGTGTGAAAAATAAGTTGTGAAAAATTAATAATTTATTAATAAATTAGATATTTTTTTAATTTTTTTAAAATAAAATAAAAATTTTAAAAGAATTTATCATGTTATTTTTTTATTTTTTATAATTAAGTAGTAATTAAGTGAATTTTTCTCTCATTTGTTATAATACTAAAATTTATATAAATAACATATTACTCTCTCAAAATACTTAATTCACTATTTAATTATTTTTATTTGTATAAAAATAATAATTTTTTAAATAAAAATTATTTTTAATTTTCATTAATAAGAAGAAAAAAGTTTATTTTAATAATTTGTCCATAATAATGTGTTTTAAATCTAATATAGTCAAATATATATTAATTAAAAAATTAATAATTTGTAATTGATTTATTTTAAATTTAAAATAATTTAAAATTTAAATAATTTATATTTGAAATTACTTCAAATCTAATAATTTAGAATTAGATGAATTTGAAATTAAAAATAGTTGAAACTTAAAATACTTAAAATTTGAATAAAAATTTAAATAATTTGGGACATAACTAACCTGACTCAAAATTAGCATTATTTGCCCATTTGGTATCTCTAATTTATATCCTTATGCTTAGACAATGTTTCATTAGGTGCCTTTATTTAACTAATAATTTTAAAAAAAAATTAAAAATTATACAAATTTATATAAAATAAATGTAATGAATTATATTATTAAAAATTATATTCGTATTTTTTTAATTGAAAATTAGAAAAAATATTTTATTTTTTCAAAAATATTACAATTAAAATAATAATAATAAAAAGAGATATTTATAGTATTTTACTTATTTTTCATGATATTTTTTATTTTGGGGCTAACAAGTCAACCTTATCCGTAGTTGATAATGTCATTAATTTGTATTAACAATCTTACAAAGACCTAATTGCATGTTATTTCAATATGTAGTTGCATTTTCCAAGAAAAAGTTATTAGGAGAGGATCAACATAATCAATCAAACCCAAAAAACCTCTTATACTTACTAAAAGCAATGAAGAGGTGACTGAATAATAAATAGAACAAAATAACAATGATACCAAAAAAAAAAAAAATATACAAAGTACTTTTACATGAAAAATTCCTCCAAACCTAAGGAAAACAAAATCATAAGATATTATAATTTATTAATCAACTTCATTATAATCAACAAATGAGTATATAGAAGGTACACAACCTTAATTACGTTAAAGCATATTAAGCTATAAGTTGCACCTAATGAAGATGCAATAAGTTAACTCTAAATAGATTATATGATTTTGTATTTAACAAATTAATCTATAGACCTTAAAATAATGATCTAATTGTACAAAATGAGCATCTAGATGTGCATTACCACATTGCAAATTTTCAACTTAATTGGACCATAGATAAATGTTCAATAATATGATTGATCAAAATTGTTGCACAAAAGATCATAAAACATTGCCAAAAAATAAGGGTTTTAGTTATGAAGATAAAACCTACATTCATAAAAACCCAAATGACAATCCAATCATCAATAATGGCATTAATGTGTCCCTTACCAATTAACCAAAAATTAACTATCTCAAACCATATATCACTTTTTGATTACAAGGTCAATTAAAATTGCATAAAAAATCTTTTCCAAACATTGATAACAAATTAGAAGCCAAAACCTAAACTTATAGTGAACCAATCTCGATTTTAATCATTTAAAACCTTTTATATCCAAATATGTGTACCCAAAAAAGGTAGGCTTATTGCTCTTATACAAAGCCTTAAGTCAGTACAAATATATCAATATTCGCTTCACTACATTTTAGTGCTCTCTTCATAAATTTAGAAGGAATTGACCTATTATATCAATGACATGCAATATTTGGTCTCATGCACACCATGGCACACATTAAACTACCTATAGCTAATGCACATGGAACTCTCTATATCCTTTCCTTCACTTTCAGTATGGAAGGATATTGGTTAACAAATAATTTAAAGTGCATAACAAGGGTAGTGCTTACCACTTTAGCTTTATTAATGTTAAACATTTGAAACACATTTTCAGTGTACTGCTCCTAGGACAAATACAACTTCTTGTTTTTCTTATTTCAAATGATTGTTATGCCAAATATCTTCTTTGCTGGTCCTAATTCCTTTATTATAAAGGACTTACTCAATTCTTTCTTCAATTTATCAATCCCAATAATAAGTGTATCATTAACATAAAGTAAATAATGAAATTATCATAAGCAAATCTCTATGTGAAAGCACAATGAACAAAAGTAATCCTTTTATATCCTTGCTTCCTTATAACAAAATGATTAAACTTCTTATATTATTGTCTTAAAGCATGTTTGAAGCCACACATGCTCTTCATTAACTTGTACACATGATCTTTTTTTCCTTTCACCTTAAAGTCCTACAATTGCTTCATATAGATTTCTTTTTCTAACTCACTAAAAAGAAAAGTTATTTTTACATCCATCTATTCAACCTTTAATTCCTAGCTTGTAGTTAAACTCAAAATAACTTGGATGAAAGACATTTTCACCACTTGGGTTAATGTATGTTCATTATTAATTGCTTTTTATTTTTTTGCTTTTTATATTTTAAAATAAAACTTAGGTTCTCCTCTTTTAGTTAACATCACTTATGTATTGTAAGAGTAACAAGTAAAAGACACACAAAATTGATGGACCTTTGTGATTGAAATAAAGGTGGAGCTATAAGTGGGTGATCTTCTGTGGGAGCATTAATATTACCTGCATCTTATATGTGGCAGTAATCTTAGTGAACATTCTCATCATCATGTTCTTGAATGTTATCTTGAACATCAATTAAATTAATTAAAGGTACCTTATAAACTACATTAATATCAATCAAGCTATCATTAGCTTAAAAAGCTACCTTTTCAATGTATTTAATGGTTTAATCCTTAAAGAATGCCACATCTATGCTTAGACAAAGTTCTCCTTAATTGGGTTATACACTTGGTACTAGAATTCATCTTCACCATAACCAAGAAAGATATATTGAAAAGTCTTATATCTACCTTTGCTCATTCATCTTTAAATGTATAAATAAATAACTTGCAAACAAAAAATCATATAAAATTATAAGAGACTTTCTTACCAAACTAAACTTTGTTTAGAATATCACTATATAAATGAACACTAAGAGGCAAATTTATCACATATGTTGCTATATTCAAGGCTTTACTCCAAAAGGATCTAAGCAAGTTCACATCTAAGAATAAACATTTAATCCTCTTAATTAGTGTTCAATTCATCCTTTTAATTAAGCCATTCAATTATAGGGTTTGGGAGGTATCCTTTAATGCTTAATGTCATGTGCTTAACAATACTTATCAAATGAGTTACTATATTCACCACTATTATTAATACAAATAAATTTTTAACTTCTTCTTTGTCTATGTTTTAACCAAGGCATCAAATTGTTTCAAAACATCAAAGACCTAATCCTTAATCTTCAAAGTATAAACCTAAAACTTCTTTGAGAGATTAGTAATAAAAGTCATAAAATAAAGAGTACCACTATTGAATGTATCTTTAAAGGACTAAAAATATTAGAATGTATTAACTTTAACAACTATGACTTCCTATAAGGAAAAGGGACTCTTAAATGTAACTATATTTTGTTTTCTAGCCAATTTGTGTGGACACTTCTTCAATATTGCACTTTTCATTTATAAAAGCTAGTTTTTCTTTTCCACATAATTTATTTCCCTTTTATTCATATGTCTAAGTTACTGGTGCCACAATTGATTAGAATTTTCATTTTTTACTACATTCATGATATCTCCAAAGATGGAAATTTGAATAAAGTATAATTGAAGCATTTTTCACCTCAACCCATAATCAAAGAATCTTTGGTAAGCTTTTATTAACCATCGTTAAATCAAATTGAAAAAGATATTTGTGATATGCCTACTATCCCTCAATGTCTTTACTATTGGTCTTCAAGTATAAATTACTCATGCAAATGAATTGTAATAAATTGATATTACCTATCTTCAACACCCATAATCACCAAATGTATATGCTATGAAAAAATCCTTTTAAGAAGTAACATGTAGAAAGTTATGTTTATTTATCATCCAATCTTTTCATAAGATGTCAAATTGTTCTAATTCTTATCATAAATAATAATAAGTCATCAATACCAAAAGTAATAACAGTAGCAACATGATCATTGTTATTATTATTTTTTTTCATACTTTATCATTATTTTCTTTATTTTCTTTCTTCAACTTATAGTAATGCTTTTGGATGCGACCCACCATCCCATAATAATGACACCCTACATTTTTTAATTTTAATTTTTATATGTTTTGACTTTTACTTTTACTCCTTTTACACTTCTCATTTCTTTACTTCTCTCCTTATTTTTAGTAATTAAAACCATAGATTTTGATGACGATGCTTCTTCTCATCTCCTCGTTTAACACCCCACCTCTTATAAGTTATATAAATACAACACCACTAAAGATAAACTTAACAAGTAATATTTAAAATGTCTCCTAAGGATTGGCTAAAGTAGCAAGTAAACAAATTTGAGAATGTTGTCATTAAACTTAATGCATATGTCTAACAAATGATCAATAAAACCTTAAAAATCATTCAAGTGTTTAGTTACTAAACTCCTTGCTCTATATCTCAATTGCATCATTTCTTAGTAAGAATAACTTATTATTACTAGACTTTGAAACATATAATGTCTCAAACTTATTCCATAAAATCCATCTATTTGTCACATTACAAATGTGATTTTAAACATTATTATCAATAAATTGCTTAATAAAACTATAAACCTAGGCATGCTCAAATTTCTAATTTTCATTGGTCTTGGACTATGGTTTGGTAATAACAAATATTAACAAATGCAATTTTTTCACAAATAGACAATTTTTTGTATTTTATTTTTCTAAATATAATAATATATGACATTCATTATTTTATTCACTTTCACCTTCATCATTCAAACAAGTCAAATATAATGACCAATATCTTTGATATCATTATGTTCATAGAGGATCAACAAAATCATTCAAATCTAGAAATCCTTTTATCACTTGCTTGAATTGGTGAGGAGGTAATTAAAAAAACTAATATCACAAAATGATAATTACATACAATAATATAAGGATTTTTACATGCAAAACTCCTCCAAATCAAAGGAGAAAAACTATAAGACACTATAATCCATCAATCAACTGCATTAAAATAAAAGAGAGAGTGTACAATCTCAATTACATCAAGCAAATTGAACCACCTCTATTTGCACCAAATGAAAAGGTATTGAGTTGACTCTAAAAGGACCACCTATTTCTATATTCAATAACTCAATATGCTTACCTTAAAACAATGATCCAATTGCACCATCAAATATCTCCTAATAACTTGCAAATGTTCAGCTTAATTAGATCATAGATGAATGTACAACAGTATAATTAATCAAAATTGTCATAGCAAAGATCACATAACATTATCAAAAAATAAGAGTCATAGTTCTAAAGATAAAATCCATACCTAAAAAAATCCAAAGTTGATCCAACTATCTATGATGGAGATATATGCTTCCTTTATCAATTCACCAAAAATTAGTTTGATCAAACCATAAATCACCTTCAAATAATAAGGTTGATAAAAAATGCACCATAGAATGCAAACCACAAACCAAAATCCAAAAACTAAACTTATAGTAAATGGAACTCAAACTCCATTATTTAAATTTATTAACAATATTATTTTCTTTTAATCGTCCAAATTTCAATTCAATCAAAAATATTTTACCTTTTAATAATGAGTTCAAAGAATATTGTCTTAATTTGAAAAATTTTTAGCAACATACTTTTCTCTCATTTTTCCTCTCTCAATTTTTCTATCGCCTCTCTCTTCTAAAATAGGTTTTCCAACAACTTAAATGAGATATTAAACCCTTCATTCAGGGTTTGAGTTATGGGCCAAAACAAACCCTTAAATGGGTTACACACCAAATACATCCAAATTTGGGCTTATCCATATAGGAAGGGTCCTAAGTCCAACAAAAGCCACAAAAATTTTCACAAAATTATTAATCTTAGCACAAATTTCTATTAGTATCAATCAAAAAATGCTTGTATTATCTTTTCTTAGCATTTTGTTGTCAATAATAGCGCCAATGGTCTATTTTCCATGTTAATTTGAGCAAGTTAATATATAGCGAGTATTATTCTCTAAAGAATTAAATCTACAACGAGCATAACAAATTCACAGTCCATAGCATTCCAGAATGATTCAAACTCAAACGAGTAAATTTCCCATAACTCGAGCTTAATATTGGATTGCTATCATTTTATAAACTTACCATAACAAATTTTTCTTTTAGTTAAACTGGTATAAAAATAAATTATTGTCCATACGAACATGACATAAACATATAAACTTAGAAAATTAAGAAGTGGGTACGACTCAAGTATGAATATTATATAAATATTTTTAATTAAATTTAATATGTTTCTAACACATAATTTTAAAAACTGACTATAGTATTTAGGATTGTGATATGTATGCCCGTGGGGCAGCCTGTGGTGGGCTTCACCCATATCATTTTCCTTAAATTGTAACGGTTAGTTAATATTTAAATCAATTTTAGACAAAAAAAAAACAAAAAAAATTTATAAGCTAAAATGAAGCAATTTTCTTTAAAAATATTTTTAAAAGTTTTAAAAAGATTGGCAAATTGTAAGTTAAAAATTTCACTTCAAATTTGAATATCATCAAATAATTTTTATATAAAATATTTTATTTACATATTTTTATTAAATTAAAAAACACTACATATGTAATTTATTTTAAATCTCAAATTTAGTAAAAAAAAAAAAACTTTTTAGCCCTTAAATTAAATTATTTTTTTAAGTGTAAAAAATAGTTGTTATTTTTCAAAGTATATAACCTAACATTAAATGAGATAAGTATAATAATTAATACAAACACGATACATGTTAATCACGAAAATTAGAATGAGCAACACAGTCCCTTTTCATGGCTGTCGAATATGTATCTATTGGTGTGTTCGATCTGATACCGAGACGCATACTATTTAATTGGTGCTATCGGTTGGTTCTTTGCAGGCAGAGAGAGACATCCATATGGTGTGCCGAAAATTCATGTGGGGTTTGGATTGCGTCCGGGAAAAGTCGAAGGCTCCACCCCCTGGATTCTTCTTATCCAGAACGCCACGAAGCGAACAAAACACAACATTTTCTCATTCTGACGCAAAACCTTTCAAACAAAAAATGAAAAGATAAAAAGCACTACTTTTGTGTGGCTATCTTGCAGTAGCCAGCCAGATTCTTCTCCCTCAAACCAAGATTCATATACCCATATAGTTAGAGCATGGCTAGCTAGCTGCCTGGCAAGTGCCATAGAAAAGCCAACTGATTAAGATTCATCCGGACAATAAAAATGGAATCATCTGTCGCAGGAAGGTGCAGACTTGTGTTGTCCAGCTGATGGTTTTTGCTGATAACTAACACTCCCTGCATCGCATCCATATTGAATGCGTTGGACAATAATTGACAACATCATCTGTTCAGTTTGGTTTTGTCTGTCTACTCCCAAGTCCTTCCCTTTATTAATTTCTTCTTGTTCAGGTACTTATTTACATGTGTCCAACTGATTAAATCTTTTCCACACATCCACAAACACACTCACATATCCATTACCATTTGAGCATCTTCGAGAGAGTTGTGTCAACAAAATGTTATGTTAGGAGTAAATAGGTTTTCAAATAGCAAAAAGGTCCTTAAGTAAGATTGTAATTGTGAATCGTAATGCCAATCAGCTTTGGTTTTGTCCATTTTGCTTGTCATGCACAATTGAAGGGAACAGTTTTCGTTCCATTTCTCATTTTCACTCCTCAGAGTGCATCCGTTTCCCACATTTTATTAGGTTTCATGTCATTGAATAGAAACGTAAAACAGTCAAAAATTAAAGGGAATCGATAGTAAAATCACGGATGCCAAATGCCAGACAATTCTACAGGATTCAACTATAGTTCAAAGGATAAAAAGGATAAAAACATAACCCGTAGGATTCAAATATGTTTCATTGCTATTACATTTATAGTTTATTTTCTTTTACTTACTCATCCAACTCAGGGCTGCTCCTACTGTTATTGCTGACATATGTCGGGAATATGGTAGAAAATTTTGGCATGACAATGGTGTCGTCCTTATTTTTCCTAGGATGTGATTTCGGGATATGATGAGCATTATATCAAGTCACCATTGCAATTGGTCAACTAGAGCTCAAAGCCATTTGTGCAGAGGAAGATGTGATACGGTTCCATGTTCAGGGCATTTTGTTCTGCACTCCCCATACAAGGGTCTGATTTTCTCCAACCGCATGTACCCCATCAATAGTTACTTCCTAGATCAGAGGAAACGTAATCCCATTGTTTCCAGTATAGTAAATGATGGTCAGGATCCTGACAATTCAGAAGATGAAAGTAGTGCGGATGAATCTTCTGAAGGGGTAGGTTGAAAATCTCTTTAGTTCGTCTGATTTCATTGTGTTTAGGAAGGCTTTTGGAAAATACAGTAGTGTTCATTTGCCATATTGATATTTCATTTCTCTCTAGAATATTTCCTTGGTCCACTGGAGTTTGAAAGATTTTAGAGAGCCATGACTATTGCAAACAAAACTAAACAGAAAAAGAAAAGAACAGAAGAGAAGAAGAGAGTTTGCCAGCTACTTTGCTTCTAACTCTCTTTTGGTTTCATTTAAATTCTTCTCATTTTATAGTAGACCAGAGTACATTGGTTACTGTCAAGAAATAAATGTTTTGGTGCCCAGAGAAACTTCTCTTTTTCCCCATCTTGAGGTCCTTTGCCTTATTCAATACTGAGAATTTAACAAAACAAGGACTACTCTAGCCTTGGTTCCTGGCAGCTGGAACCTTGTTCAACTCAACCATCATGTGGCTGCAACAGATTACTAATTTTCTACATGCTACACAATAGGGATCCCCCTTTCCAGCAAAACCGGCATTCAAGTTGTAGGTGGGGTTAGATCCTCATTCCCTAAAAGAGACACCAATAATCTTTTCCAGCTAAACTAATTTATAGCTATTTTTTTGCTAGATTATGCTTGTCCGTAATCAGTAGATATTTGAGCCCTTTTTTTGTTAGATTATGGATCTTAAAGGATAAATAAGAATAGCTCCATGCATGAAGAGATATAGTCATGTTGTCTACTTCAAAATGTCTCAGGTGGATAGTCAAAGGCTAAAAGAAAATCTTGAAAGAATTGTTGGTACAGATGATTCTGCCTTTTGTGGGATAGATCTTGCAACTCTCATTCGGAACAAGTATGGATGGTCTTATGATGTTCAACTAACAAAGAAGGTATGTCTTCTTTGTGCAGACTAGAACTTATATTATATTGGGAAAATAATTGTAGTTTGCATTCCCCATTTTTTCTGTGCTTTGGTGGACTATTAACACATCGTGTGGATTGTGAATTACGGATACAAAAGCAATGGCTTGTATAGAGTTCAATGGACACTAGCATCACAATACTTGTTATCTTGGCTATCTTGGCGAGGTTTACATTATTCACACACACACCAAAAAAAAAAAAAAAAAAGAAGGGTCGCGTTTTGCTAGGAAACCATTCAGCTTAATGCACCTGGAAAGACCGGATACATGTCAAGAAACTTTTCTACTTAAAAACTTAAATTGTTAGGTAATACTTAAAATATGAATTATATATTATATTCCAACACATTCAATGTGCAAAACACCTATTCCAAGCATTTTGGGCTAGACTTGGACCAAATTATTTTTTGCTTAAGCTTGAGCTAATGCCTTTAAGCTGAAGTTGAGGCCGATATTTCAATATATATCTCAGCCTAAATGCCACAACAAATCAATGCCAAAGTCCATGCTGGACACAGCTGCACTCCAAAACACTAGAGGCAGTTGGATTTGGCCAATCGGCTGACCTAATGTGAATGTAAATCTCATTTCTAGCCAAAGTTTTATTAGGATTAATGCAAAGAAGCCATAATGGGGTCGAGCTATTACATTTTGTCTTAGTCCACCTGTTTTGTGAGTGTTGGCCTATCAATAGGTTTAAGATCAAGCACACACACAACACTATATATGCATGAATATTTTTTAAGCACTCCCACAACAATATACATGCATGAATATTTTTTTCTTTCATATGAATATGATATGAGTGTGTATCTGAATAAATATTAAGTGCCATATCTGTCTACATGTACAAATGATCTTTTCCTTTCTATATGTTGTATTTTTGTATAAATCTATGTAATTTTATTCATACTTACAAAGTTACCCTCCCATTGTCTCCTTTTGACAAATGGACTTCGATCTTTTTTCTGTTTTTCCTCCCTTTGGGTCACCTCTAATGTCCCTAAGCTCATATAACTTTTGAGTGTTTAACACTCGTATGAAAGATTATTGTCTATGCATAGCTTCTGAAGAATCTCAATTTCTCTAAAAATATATTATAATTGAACATTCCCTTGTACTTGTGCAACACGCTTGTTTGAGAATTATGCTTGTTGCATGATAATTTACCTTTTTGCATTCAATGTGAAAGCATATTTTCTTATTGTTAAGTTGCTTCACCATTTTTAATTTTTATATCTCATATAGAGTCACCAATGCATAAGCTTATGACAATTCACACATTACATTGATTGCTTGATTTAGGAATTTATGGGCAAAAACCTTCTTGCTTTGAATGTCATGTGGAAATTCATGGAGCAAGTATGCAAATTATTGTGCTGAATATTGATCAATTTCAAATACAATGGATTATAGTATATAGTAAGTCTAATAACTTCAATTGATTTTGTGGCTGTATGCAAACATGACTGAAATTAATAAATTAGCAAGAAAATATATTGACATATAATTCTTCTATCTTCTATTGTTCTTTATATAATAATATTGATGTGGTAAATTTTTTAACAATTTTTGCTTAGACCATGTCACTTTCTTTTATGATACTCGGCACGACAATCATCATAATAGATGTCACAAGGACAATTTTTTTACATAAATTTTTACACTCGTAACGATACCAAAATGCTCTTTTAGTCTCAATTTAAGTCATATATAAAAATACGAGTAATTTTTTATATAATTGTATATAAAGATAGTAAATAAGTATACAACACTCTACAGGAATCATTCTAACACTTTATTATTTTTCTCATAAAAACATACAATGTAATACAAATAACAAGCATCTCACTTTGTGTTTCATTTAATTATTGTGTGTTATTAATTGTTTATACCTATTTATAAAATTAGTAGTTGATATTCTAATTATATAAATTTGTATGATTTAACTACCAAAACAAGCATGGTTTAGTAGTTATATAGTTTCATGGTTTCATGGTTTAATAGCCTTAGAAAATACCCCACTCCCTAATTTTCGTGTCCTACAAATAGGTGTTTTGCCTTATCTTAAATTTTCTCCCAATTGGATGCCTCCTTGAAGTATCCATGTTTTGACCAGTAACTTCCTCTTTTTTGCTCTCTTTGAAAAATCTTTATAAACCTTTTTAGCATAGAGGTTGTCCATTAGAAACATATCCATATTAGAGGATTAACACCTATGATCTCTCTAGTTTTTTGGGGCTTGAGATCAAGCTTGCATGATGCTATCTTCCAACCATTTGCCCATTAGCACATGCCTAACCTATGCATATTGGAGGGGCCGCATGTTATTAGTTCAAATTTTGGCTCATATGTCAACTTTTGTGATGTCAAATATAATTTTTTATATACTTGTTGGCCAAATTGCCTTTAACTTGCATGTTATTAGTCTACACTCTTATCCATGCTCTAATGTTGATAAACTTTCAAGTGAATTGTGTAATCCCTAAAGAGAAATATGGTTTTTGACAATTTGACAAAAAATACATTGACGTACTTGAACTATTACACATTGCCAACAACTTGGACTAGTAATGTTGGGGCACGCTAGTATGCCAACCAATGTTTTAAATACCTTTTATGCTTAAAATCAATGTCACCACTTATTATCCTAATACTTATGTAACATTGAAATAATGCCACTTAAGCATTTGGGTTTAACTCTTTATTAATGTTATAACCCGCATTTATCCTCTTCTAGTTTGTAGTCATATACCTTGACTTCCACATCTATCTTATTTACTTTGATGTGTCCATCACACACCAACACTATACTAAACATTAGTATAAGGTACACTATCAAATACTTATATTTTCATATCAAGAGGCTCAGGGGACACATTCTATGTGCCTAATTCAGCTTACCACCGGTCAGATCTCCAAGAATATTAGCACTCTCATCAAGCAACTTAGTAAGTGCAGTTGGAAGCTTCATGACCCGCACGCGGACAATACACCTTCCATTTGGTGTTGTCTTCTCAACATAATCTGCACTCTTACTTAATGGCTTCAGATTATCCAATGGATTAGATGAATCTCCTTCGATGGTCTCTTTATAGGACACAAGAGGAGGAGAGACCTGGAGGCTCACCTTTGCAAATCTCTCTTTCGAATCCTTTATGCATCTTTCAAGATGGACCTCTCCTGCAGCAGCAAGCACATGTTCCCCTCTAGACGAGACAGTGACCTCTACAAATGGATCTGCACGGTTCAGGAGCCTCAAACCTTGCATGAGAACACTCATATCTGCTGGATCCGATGGCTCAATAGCAACTCTCAAAGTTGGAGATACCTGGAACGCCATGCTTGAAAAAGGCCAACAATTTCTGGTGGATGAAAGAGTTGCACTCTTCAATATATGCTGACCAAGGCCACGGATTGCCACAATATTTCCTGCCTTTGCAGACACTACTGGTCTCAAACCTTGACCCATCATCAGATACAAGGAATGTAATTCAGCCTCCTGGACATGCTTTTGCATTGATTCTCCCTTCAATGGGTCATGTACTGCTGAAAGGACAAATAATTTTTTCCCTGAATAAAGCACACCACTAAAAACTCTTGCAAATGCAAGAAAGCATTCATCTGAGTCTCCATCTCCAGTTTCAACGTGAATATTGCTCAAAATTTCCCCATTTGGACCCTTTTGAGGTAGCATTTTTATTGGAAAAGCAAACATTTTGGATACAAAAGCAACACAAGGTGCTTCATGATGGGAATCACAAACCTCAACTGACTTTCTCACAAGTTCAGCTTCTGCAAAGATATTTGAGTCCACCGCTCTATTTGAAACCTCTCTTTTGGGGAGCAAGCGTGAAATCCGAAAAGATTGAGCACAAATTGGGTCAGGTAGACACTTCACCACCATAGACAATATTGCATCTGACAAAGGAAGCCAGCGACTCATAACAGCTTGAAGCACAGCCTTTGGGTCTTTATTCTGTAGCTCACGAGGTGGTACATTTAAATTAAATGATTTGATAACTTTCTCAAGCAGACCTTTATTTCCATCAGGCTCTAATGCTGACTGGTAAGCTTACCACAGAGGCTCAAGCACAAACTGCACAAACATAGGCCGAGCCTTACTTACAACTTCCACTCCCTTTTTTTCCCACAATCATCTTAGTCTCTGGATTGAAATACCTAGGACCCCACAGAGCCTTCTGCAAGGCAGCTGAACTTGCTCCAAGCTTTGAAGCATAAAACTCAGCAAACTCACTAATACCAAAACCCCACCCATCTAATGCACAGGTAAATGCCACGTTACCCTTGCAAGCATTGAATCCAAGTCAGACAAATACTTCCCCGACTTATAAGCACTCATGATCGCATTCACCTCATGAACAATCCTTAATAGTCGGGTATATGCTTCCATGGGGCTCAACTTCAACTCACAGATCAGCCTATCAATCTTATTAAGGACCAAACATGGCGTAAGCTTCTCAATCCACAATTGACGCAAAACAGTATGTGTCTGTATAAGGACCCCCTCAACAGCATCAACCAAAACCAATGCTCCATCACTCAATCTTGCAGCAGTAGAAACCTCGCTGCAAAAATCCATGTGGCCTGGGGAGTCCATGAGGTTTATTGAATAATCCTTAAAATGTAAAGCTATTGAAGAACTCTTCATAGTTATAGCACGCCTCTGCTCCTCATCAAGGTAGTCCATAAACCTAAGCTTCCCAGCTAGTTTGGGATGCAGCAGGCCACCACCAGCGGCAACAATAAGATGATCAGCAAGTGTTGTCTTGCCATGATCAACATGTGCTAATATGCATATATTTCGAGTTTTCCGGCCATCAGAGTCACCCATGTTGCAGAAACATACAACAAAGTTTTAACTACTATCAAGACAAAAGCTTTCTACAACAATAACCACCAATAAACAATCTTTCCACAATCAAAAACAAAACCCAAGTTGGAAAATTGAAACTTCATGCAGGAACAACTGTATCCAAAGAAGGCAATATATATAGCTTTAGCGGGTCACTGCCACCATTATCACTAGAAAAGTTAAAATGGGTGTACGATGTATTCCCATTATTTGGGCCGATGCAATTTTTCTAGTTGTTCTATGGTTATTATAATATTTTTATTATTTAATAATTATTTTTTATTATTTTTAAATTAATAAAAAAAATTATATTTTTAATAATATTTTATTAAATTTATATAATTATAATATTTTATAATTTTTAAATTTAATTAAATAATAATATTATTAAAATATTTAATTTATTATTAGTTGATTTCTTTAAAATAATTAATTTTATTTTTTTATTTTTTACAAAACTCTTATTTTCAATTCCCAAACCTCAGTCTCTATTTCAAATACTTAATTCTCAAAATTTAAAATTCTCAATATCTAATATCAAAACGGTATTTTTAGGGATTTTATTTTTATTCCATTCACCACCATTACAAAAAAAAAATGTTTATCCCCTTACCCGATAGTAAAAGAAAATTTTGGATATCACCAATTTTACAGTATATCTTTACACAACTCTTCTAATTCTGATGTTAGAATCTCTCGAATTAAAAAATCATTATCTCTCATATAAGAGTCTTTCAAGAGGCTAGAACATAAGGTATTTTCTATTACACAGAGAAGGTCAAGAGACAACACTTCCAGATTTGCTAACAAACAAAAAGAACCTGTGGAGTCCTATGGAGGTACCAATCGTGACTATACCCAACCACACACAAGGGTGGAATTTCCCCGCTGGAACGAGAGTGATCCTACAAGTTGGATCTCCCGAGTGGAAAAATATTTTCTCTTCCAGAGCTCTCTAAAGTTGAAATTACTTCCATCCAATTAAAAGGTGATGCAATCCAATGGTATGATTGGGTCGAAATATGTGGTGGAATTCCAACATGGGTTAAATTCACTAAAAGCCTTCTTGTGCGATTTAGGCCCTCGGAATATCACAATGTTGATGGAGAGTTTGTAAAAATTTGTCAAACATCCACCATCCTCAAATATCAGAGTCGATTCGAGCGACTTACCAATCGAGCTAAAGATTGGTCCGAAAGGTAATTGGTGGGAACATTCATTGAAGGGCTTACAGTTGACATCCAACGGGAAATGAAGGCTCGCCAACCACGAATAATGGTAGCAGCTATTTCCTTTGCTCCCTTGTAGGAGGAGAAGCTAGGTGCTGAAAATTGTCAACCATTTATTAAAGTGGCCAGGAAACCTATTGAGGGTAACACCAACTTACCCTCTTTTACTCGTCCTTCTAACACTAGACGCTTAACCTAAGAACCATTAAAAGAGCAGATGACAAAAGGTTTGTGTTGGCACTATGATGAGAAGTGGCACAAGGAGCACCATTGTAAGTAAGGAAAGCTTTTAATAATTGAGCCAGTTGAGGAGACTGAAGAAATAAGTGATGACCACACAGGCCCATATGGTGATGACACTTTTGTTAAATACGTAGATGAGCCTACAGTGCATGTTTTAGCTAGGTATTCAAACCCATAAACTATGAAAATTGATGGATTCCTTAAGGGACGGCCAATAATGGTACTAGTTGACTCAGGTTGTACCAATAACTTTATGGATGAGAAGATCGCCAAAAGACTTGCTTTTTCAATCGAGGATTATGACAAGTTTGCTGTAAAGATTGCAGACATGAGAAATTTGACATCTTAAGAGAAGTGCACAAAGGTAAAACTCGTGTTATAAGGTCAGATCACTTATATTGATCTCTTTTTACTACCCCCTAAAAGATTATGAAATTGTCCTTGGAATTGATTAGTTACAGACCTTGGGAGATATTACTTGAAATTTCTCTAGGTTAAGAATGAAGTTTCTATTGAATAGACATTTAGTGGAATTACATGGAAGACACGGGGGTAAAATTACCATTGTTAGTAGTCATCGAATGAAGAAGATCCTACAGAAGGCAAGACAAGGGTTCCTGGTGCAGTTGAAAGGTCTACCCTTGCAAAAGACACACGACCATCATATTCCATTATTATTCGATAATTCACCTGTTAATATTCAACCCTACCATTATCCACGCTTCCAAAAAGGAGAAATTGAGAAAATTATTAAGAAGATGTTGGAAGCTGGCATCATCAGATTGAGTGTTAGCCCATACTCATCTCCTGTATTTTTAGTAAAAAAGAAGGACGATTCTTAGAGGATGTACGTGGACTATCAGACACTTAACCACATTACTGTGAAAGATAAATATCATATTCCCATGGTTGATGAACTATTAGACGAATTTGGAAGTGCTCAACTATTCACTAAACTAGATTTAAGGTCAAGATATCACCAAATCCGGGTCCATAAGGAGGATATTCAAAAAACAGCTTTCAGGACACATGATGGTTATTACGAGTTCCTGGTTATACCCTATGGGTTTACCAATACACTTTCAACATTTCAGAATTTAATGAATGATATCTTTCGACCATATTTACGTAAATTTATCCTGATATTTTTTTATAATATTTTGGTGTATAGTTCTTCCTTTAAAGCACATTTGTCACATTTGCGGACTATATTTACTACCCTGCATGAGAACTTTCTATTTGTTAAGAAGACAAAATGTAGCTTTACTAGCCAAACAGTGGAATATCTTGGCCATGTTGTCTCCAAAGAAGATGTGGTGGTTGACCCTTCCAAAATTCAAGCGATGCTGGATTGGCCATTTTCAAAGACAATCAAGGCACTACAAGGCTTTTTGGGATTAATTGGTTATTATCGCAAGTTTGTTCATAACTATGGAAAGATCAGTGTTGAATTGACAACTCTCTTGAAGAAGAATTTATTTAACTGGAACAACAAAACAGAGGAGGCATTTGATCGACTCAAGCAAGCCATGACCACCACCCCAGTTCTTGCCTTACCAGACTTTAGTAAGGTATTTATTATTAAATATGATACTTCTTGAATTGAAATTAGTGTAGTATTAATGCAGGAAAGTCACCCTATTGCCTTTACCAGTAAAACATTATCACCAAAATATCTCAGTATGTTTGTCTATGATAAGGAGATGTTAGCTATTCTTTATATAGTCTCGAAATGGTGTCCATATCTTATTGGGAGGCATTTTCAAATTCGAACCGACCATAAAAGTCTGAAATATTTATTGGAGCAACGAATCTCTTCTATGGAACAACAAAAATGGATTTCTAAATTGCTGAGCTATGGTTACGAGATCATTTATAAAAATAGGAGCGAGAATTTGATAATCGACGCATTCTCTCGTATTCTAGAGCAGACTGAAGTGGTGGCACTCTCTATCCCTGCCTGCACTACAATTGTGCAAATTAAAAGGGAGTGGTAGGATGATCATGAAACTCGAGAGATCATTGGGAAGGTAAAGACAGATCCTAATTTTGTTACTCATTACACTTGGGATTCTTAAGATTTACGCTATAAAGAGAGATTGGTACTTGTTCCACATTCTCATTATAAGAATACAATCATGCAAGAATATCATGCATCCCTAACTGCCAGCCACTCAGGATTTCTTCATACCTACAAGCGTGTTGGTAAGGAGTTTTATTAGAAAGGTATGAAGAAGGAAATCAAAAGGTTTGTAGCTAAATGTGATGTATGCCAACGTCATAAGAGTGAATCTATGGCATCTCCAGGACTTCTTCAACCTTTACCTAACCCAGAAGAAGCTTGGACAGACATCTCTATGGATTTTATTGAGAGACTCCCACTGTCCCAAGGTAAATCCACTATTTTTGTTATTGTCGATCGCTTGACCAAGTATGCTCATTTTTGTGTAGTTAGTCACCCTTATACTGTTGTTAGTATTGTTTGAGTTTTTGTTGACAATATTGTAAGGCTCCACGGTGTTCCTAAATCGATTATCAGTGACCGAGATAAGGTCTTCACCAGTAATTTTTGGAAGGAACTATTCTGCTTGCAAGGGACGCAGCTGAATATGAGTACTGCTTATCACCCACAGACAGATGGACAAATTGAGGTAGTCAACCGATACTTGGAAAACTACTTTCGTTGCTTTGCAAATGACAAACCAAAGAATTGGGTAAAATGGCTTCCTTGGGCCGAATGGTGGTATAATGCCACTTATCATTCCTCTACAAAGATGTCCTCATTTCAAACAGTTTATGGGCGAGTTCCACCTACTTTTACAAGGTATACAATTAGATCATCTCACGTGGATTAAGTCGATAAGAACTTACAAGACAGAAACAGGTTTCTCTAACTCCTGAAAAACAACTTTATTGCAGCTTAAACCCGTATGAAGCAACACGTGAATATGTATCGTACGAAACGAGAGTTTTTAGTGGGAAATTAGGTCTATTTTAAACTCCAACCATATCGGCAGTTATCCGTCATTGTCCACTCCTCAATGAAATTATCTCCTTATTTCTTTGGGTCATACCAAATTTTGGAACGCATTGGTCCTATTGCCTACTGTCTTAACTTACCAACAAGATCAAAAATACATCTCGTCTTTCATGTCTCTTACTTAAAAAAGAAGGTAGGAGATGGTGTGGTGACACAAAGCCAACTGTCTGACATTACCTGCACAGGAGAGGCTAACCTTCAGCCACGAGCCATCCTAGACTGATATATTGTCAAACATGAAAATTGAGTTGTTGTCCAAATCCTAGTTCAATGGACTAACCTCCCTATCAAGGATGTTACATTGTAAATCGATTTCTAAACTTTATTGCCAATTAATCTTGAAAATAAGACTATTTTTTAAGAACGAAAGAATAATGTGATTCACATAATTTGTGCTGATACAATTTTCATAATTTGTAACTGTTATAATTCTCTTTTATTATTTAATAATTATTTTTTATTATTTTTAAATTAATAAATAAAATTATATTATTAATAATAATCTATTAAATTTATATAATTATAATATTTTATAATTTTAATATTTAATTAAATAATAATATTATCAAAATATTTAATTTATTAAAAATTAATTTTTTAAAATAATCAATTTTATTTTTTTTTATTTTTATAAAACTTTTATTTTTCATTCTCAATTTTTAATCTCTATTTTAAATTCTTAATTTCTAAAACTTAACTTCTCATCAGTGTATAAAAAGAGTAAGGTTATGATGTCTCTTGGGTTCTTTTCTGTGAGGAATAGAAGAAACTCTCGACGTGGATGTTCCGACTATTACCGTGTATTGATGTGATTGTGTTTTTGAAAGATTAATAAACATCTCTGTCGTTCTGTAATTACCGTACACAGGCTATGGCAACTGCAGAGAGACGGCAAAGACGGTTCTTTGGAGGGGACGCGGCTGGAAATGTCCCCTCTTTTTTGGGGGAAGCTTTGGAGAGAGGCTGCTGATTTAGGAGAGAAATTGCTGATTTAGGGCTTTGCAAAGTTAGATTTTCACGAGGTTGGGATCCAGTTGGGGGCTCTGCCTGCCCCAGCCCAATGCTAGCAAGTCCTTCAGGCGCGTTGTGCAGGCCATTGGGAATTAGAGTCAAATTAAAAGGGCCCAAAAAATGCGGCTTTGCCGTGCACAGTTGAGAAAGTGTTTGGACGTCAAATAGCTAACATGTGAATAAGCAATTTTCTTTTTCCTTTCTGTTGGACAAAAGTAGAGTTCTTTTCTCAAACTTTTAAGGGCTAATTACATTTGATTCCGTTACATTCTCAATTTTCATTCAACTATTATAAGTCTCATTGTTTGGGGTTTTTTTTCTTTTTTTCATTTTTTTTTTTTTTGGTTAAGAATAACACAAAACTAATTTGTTTAGAGCCAATATTGCCTCCTTATAATGAAATTGGAGCTAAAATTGTGAAATTTGTAACAAGTTTGGAAAAAAGAAGAAAAAAAAAAGACAGTATTTACACGTTCCTTTGATTTCATTGACCAAAATGGTGAGCTAACAACAAATTGGTGTTCATTATGAACAAGAGAAGAATTGATTATAAAATAAAAAGTTATTTAAGTATTATGTTATCAAAGTTGAGGTAAAATGAAACGGACCCCAAGCATTATGTTGTTAATATATAATGACCCATTTTTTACATATTAGATTATGAAATTCCCTAATCACTTACTATGTTTTAACTATTCTTTGAGGTTGTTTTATTTGGGATTATACAATTATAATTAAAATAAAATTACTAAAACATAGAATCTACTTAAGTATATAGTTTTTTTTTTTTATGAAATTAGAATCATACTTTCTATTAATTGTTTAGTTCATCTTAAGATATGCAATATTTAATTAATGAAATAGCATATCATGTTAAGACAATAATTGCTAATTTAGAAAATAGCATATCATAGTTTATATTGTTGAAACAAAAAGAAAAATTTAACTACCATTTTATCATTTTTATTTATGTGGAGGTTTCTCTCTAATTTATAAATTAAGGAAAATAAAAGAGAAAAATTACTCTCAAAATCTTTTTTTTTTTTTGTTTTCTTAAAAAGGAAAAAAAAAATCTTAACTTCCTCTATTTATTGATTTTTTTTCTTATTTTTTTGAAAATACATTTTGATTTGCACAGGCATGGCAACCAAAAATGTCTTCCCCTTTTGTAGATGCTTATTTTATTATGCACCATTACAATTTACCAAATTTGTTTTTTTTTTTTTTAAGAAAAGGAAAAAGAAAAAGAAAAAAACACTAGTTGTTGTAGGCTTCGTTTGTTAACGACTGGTAGAACAAGCACCTAGATTTACCATTAAATCTATTTTAATTGAAATTGAGCGATTTGTTACAAATCATTACTATTATAATTATTATTACTTGCACACGTGCGATGCCCCCATAAATCTTAAGGACATGTTTTCTACAATCTTAATTATACGTAAAATTGAAAAGATTCAATTGCACAAATTAAGAAGACTGTTTTTTTTTTTTCACGAGTCAGTGTAGGATGAACGTGAAATTCTTTTTTCTTTTTGAAGGGTCCACTAAAATTGAAAAGTCTCAATTTGCACAGATAGTTGTCTCTTCGTGCTTATCAAACATGGAGACATTTTTAGTAGATTCCTTGCTTTGTCATCTTGAAATGGTATGGTTGCCGAGAGTTTTCAAGGGGTTTTTCCATTTATCACCTTGATTACATTTTAGGTGATGCAACTGATCTGGGGGGGTTAGATGAGAAGTTGTATTTAGGGGATGCTTGGTCTACCATTTTGTTTTAGTTTTAAAGCTTCCTTTTTATGGCTCCATTGTCTACCAACTTGACTGAAGGGGTAAATCAACACTCGATAGATAGAACACTCAATTATCACTCTTTTTGTTTCATTCTGACTGTATCCATCATTTGTATCAGAGAGGATTATTCAGAGATGACAATAAAGAGATGAGTGGGAGGAGGAGGAGGAAGGCGACGACGAGCAAAATGACTGAGAAAGGGCTATGGTGGGTAGACGGAAGGAAATATAACGAAGGGACAAAAAGACGTTTTTTCATAATCTCTCTCTATTGATTGACCCCTTCCCACCACCAGCACCAGCACCAGCACCACAACCACAACCAATGGAAGTTGCTTGAATAGTAATTGATACAAAAAAAGTAGTCCAAATCTTACTTTTTCTTTTGAGTAAAACGTTCAATTGTTCAGTCGTCTCTAACAAGAAATACTCCCTAATAGTAATATCCTAATTTACCTGTTTTCTCTACGATCTTCTACTTGTTTTACCTGCAGAGCAATGCCAGCATTTCCCACTCCCCCAGCCTTCTTTGCAAGTCCGTTCATTGTCTCTGGTGGCCCTTTGTTTTTTAATGAGCAAAACTTTCGAGTACCCACATGTTGTGCCCTTTTTGGGACCCCTGAACTCGTACCTTATAGGCAAAGACACCCCCACAACATTTTTAAATCTTTTATATTGTCAATGTCAAGTACCCAAATGAGAACCGCCGAAGTTAAAAGACTCTGTATCCCATCAAAATTTTGTTGACTTTCCAATCGAGGGAGCCGCGGCCCAAACTAATCTTAATTTCTTGAAATCTAACCAAATTTAATCGACTCTGCCTTCAACACTTGTCTGATTAATCGGAATTCAGTAGTTAGTTTTTGAGAGAGAATGTTTAACGGGATGATGATGGATCCAGAGTTGATAAGGCTGGCTCAGGAGCAGATGAGTCGTATGTCACCCGCCGAGTTTGCTCGGATTCAACAGCAGGTGTTTGTAATTTTTTTCTTATTTCTTTTTTTTCTTCTATTTTTCTAATTGGGTCTGCGTGCTTTCGAAGAATTCAATTGATTTTTGGGTTTACTTTAGTGAAGTATCTAATTCGATGATTTTGGGTTGGAATTTGAAATTCGCTTTTCTTTAAAAGTTAGAGCTTTTTGATTATTGAGAATTCAATTTATTTTTGGGCTCTTTTAGTAAGGCAACGCATTGGATTTTGGAGTTCGTGGTGTTGGAATTTCGTTTCTTGTCTTTCATGTGTTGGAGTAAACTTCTATTGATAAGGTTCAGACTTTTTTTTTCTAATTTTATTGTTTTATTTTATTTTATTTCATTAAATTCTGAGAAAGAAGGGAATTTTGATTGGATGGTCTTCTGCTGCTTGAATTAATGCGAATTTTTAGATATTTTAATTTAATGCACTGTCGGGTTGCTTAATTGATTGTTAGAAAACAGAGAAATTGAGAATTGGATGAATTGGAAGTCCCTCATGTTGTTTATTTTGTTTTTTTTCAATTTTTTGAAATAAAAAGAAAGTATGGGTGTTGATGATCAATGTGGGTTTGATGGCGCTGCAGATGATGGCTAATCCTGACTTGACAAGAATGGCCTCTGAAAGCATGAAGAACATGAGGCCCGAAGACTTGAAACAGGCTGCAGAACAGTTGAAGCACACTAGTCCAGATGAGATTGCTAAGATTGGAGATAAAATGGCCAATGCATCTCCTGAGGAGATCGCTGCAATGCGTGCCCGCATTGATGCACAGGTTATGTACGAAATAAATGCAGCTCAGATGTTAAAGAAACAGGTCAGTACAGCTCTCGAACTCAAATAACTGGTATTCACATTCTTCTTCTTAATGTTATTGTTAAAACTTCCTTGCTGGAACTTAATGTTGCATGTGATGTTGTGCATCTTGACTGCAATGCAGTAGGAATAATTGTGCTAAGATCTGGCAACAATCTGGAATTGTTTGTGATTGCTTCTAATGCTTCTTGCATTCATATATTGGTAACAACCGTTTGGCAGGGTAATGAGCTTCATAGCCAGGGAAGGTTTAATGATGCCTTGCAGAAATATCTACTTGTAAGTGTTGTATCCATTTGTTTATGTTTTTGTCTTACAAGGATTTGTTCTCCTATTGTTTGTCATCGTCTTTTGCACTATTGAACTTCTCTTTGCTATTTCTACTATCTTAGGCAAAGAAAAATTTGAAAGGCCTACCAAACTCCAAAGGCAGGTTGCTCTTGTTGGTGTGCTCTCTTAACTTGATGTCTTGCTACCTTAAAACAAAGCAGTATGATGAGTGCATAAAAGAAGGTTCAGAGGTATGGTTCATTAACAAATTTGACTTTAGACGAGAAGGTGATAAGAAAAGCATAACCAATTTGATATATGCATAGGAAGTGAAAAAGGTTATTTAGCACAAAGTTCTATATTTGCCTTGTTTTTAAGCAATCTTGTGGCCTATTGTCTCTTCTGTATGCTTCAAATCTGGTTTATGTATGCCCTTGTCTTCTTTCTTATTGATCCAAAATCTAATGTGACCTTTTAGGCTTTGGAATATGATGCAAAGAATGTCAAAGCTCTTTACCGTAGGGGTCAAGCCTATAAAGAACTTGGCCGCTTGGAAGTGAGTTTGTTTATGCACATTTTGAATTGTTGGCAGTTCCAGTGAAATGAACTTGAGGAAAATGTTTAATCTTTTGCAACTTTTTGCTAATCTGCTCTCATTATGCAAATTATCCAATGACTTTCCCATGCTTATTAGGATGCTATCTCTGATTTGATGCAAGCACATGAAGTTTCCCCTGATGATGAAACAATTGCAGATGTTTTATGGTATGAATTCTTCTGATATCAGAGGCTACCTACTGGGAGACTGTAGGCTCCAATTTTGCCATTCTTATTTTTCTTTGGTGGTCTACTGCAAAAGATTTGGTTTGGCACCCAAATAGTGCTATTACCTTCTGACCTTGGTTTTATTTCAAGAATACAACAAAAACAACAACAATAATAATGAAGTCTTAATCCCAAATTTAATTGGGTAGAGCCACATGAATCTTTTCTTGTCATTATGGTCTATTATGAATTAAGTTTAATGTGAGATGTAAGTATTATAAGTCCTTGCCAGCCAAAGATTCTCCAGTGAACTTAGGTTGTCCTCTCCTGCTACTCAGTTTCAAGTTTGCTAGACAAATTATTTGATGCATTTGCTGTAGCAACTGCCACTAAGTTCTTTGCCTCCTTCTAAGCTAAGTTAGTGTTCATGCTGAAAAAGGGTATTGAATCTCTCATAAACATACCAATACCATGCGAGATTTAAGTGTTATAAGTCCTTACCAACCAAAAATTCCTAAGCGAACTTAGGTTGTCCTCTCCCGCTTCTCAGTTTCAGTTTGCCGGACAAATTATTAGATGCATTAACTCTAGCAACTGCCACTACATTTTTTGCCTCCTTAGCTAATTTTTTCCTTTTATAAGCACTGGCATCTTGACACTTGGGGAGATCCTCTAGTACTTCATTTTACTTTTAATGGCATCATACTCCTCTTGACTCTACCATGCTATACACAAATGCAATTTTCCATTTCTGGCCACATGGTATTGGCATGTGTATGAGAGATCCAATACTCTTTTTTCAGAATGAACACTATCTTCTGTTGCATTTTTTGTAAGTTCCACTATTTATTTATGTGCTTTTGCACCCTTCTTCTTGTGCTCAACACACATTCAAAATGCAATTCAAAGATACTACAAACATATGTTGTGTGGTACTTCTCTTGGTATGAATTTACTGTAGGATCCCATCCATTTTAGACCAGAATATCTTCTTTTTTATTTCATCTAGTCCCACTTGTGGAGCGTATACACTAAAAATGTTAAAACCAAGTTCACTTGGATTGTCCTATCTTCTCTACTTCCACCACCTTTCTCTTTTAGCTGACTATTAATAATAATTCATACTTCATTCTTAATATTAGCACTACTTGTATTCCAAAACATAAAACCTGTATTACTTATTTTCTCACACTTTTTCCCCTCAGAGTAGGCATGCTTTGTGTACCCTCTTCCTAGTCACAGCATGTACAACTTTCATCAATTTTACCTGCTAAAGTACTAGTATTCCTCTTTTTATGGACTAACTTCTTACCTGTCCTTGTCTATAAAAGTGTGGAAGCCTTGCATATTTTTCACCAAGCCCAATTGGCAGCATGGCATGTCACTTGGGGGTTCACCTTACATCCTTGCTCATTTCTCACAACACTCAGGCCCCAATCCAGTGTGTCGCAAGTAGGGAATTACTCAAAAAATCTGGTCATATTTGACTAGTTTTATGCTAGCTGCCATTTTTTGTAACTTTCATCACTTTATCTAGGTTTGGGGGCCACAACAAGGAACCTAAGGTTTAGTTGGATCTGATGCATGCAGTTTTTTTTTTTATCTAAGAAAGAAAAGACTGAAGATACTTGATTGAAACTTTTTTTTATTGGTAATGAGTTTGAGTTATGATATAGGGATGCAAGAGAAAGATTGGCTCGACAAGGGGTTCATCATATGCCAAATGGTATGTTATTTTTCTTTTTCTAGCATTCTTTTTCTTTTCTTTTCTTTTCTAATTTATTGCCTTGCTCCATCAAATGTCTTCCATTTTAAAATCCTAATAAGCTGTTTGTCTTGTTGTCTTTGTTAGGGTTGGTAATTGAAGAAATAACTGAAGAAGTTGGTACTTCATTCTTGGCAAGTGCTAAAGATTCATCTGCAGAAAATTCAGTGGCACACTCACAGGAAAATACTGATTCATCTAATGGGCAAAGTGGACCTGGTAGTTGGGGTTCTGCAACCAATTCAGAGTCTGTGCAGGCATTAAAAGATGACCCTGATACTATCAGGTTATCCGCAGTTGTTCTCAATATTTGTCACTGCTTGTTATTAGTCTGTTTGCTCTGAGAGTTTGGGCCAAGACTTTTTAGATAATGGACATTACACCAAGACACCAAAATATCCTAATTCTCCGGTACGGCCATAGGATTGAGAGTATTTAGTTGAAAGCAGGGTCAAATTATCCGAAGATACTACGCATATTGCCCCAAGAACTACTTCCTCTTCTCAAACAACATCTTGTCTCTTTCTCTTTGAAATGTTCTTTATTGTAGAAACATAGTTTCTCTGTCTCTGTCTCTCTACATGTTATTGTCAATAACTGTTAAATGTCCAAGTGAAACTGATTGTTAATAATCTCTTTTGGTTTCTCTTTTGCCCTCCTCCTCATTGCAGATCATTCCAAAAGTTCATTTCTAACTCTGATCCTGAAACTTTGTCCATTTTAAGTGGTGGGAGAGCTGGAGAGATATCTCCTGAAATGTTTAAAACTGCTTCAAACCTGATCAACAAGATGTCTCCTGCAGAGCTTCAAAAAATGCTTCAAATGGCTGCCTCATTTCAGGGAGAAGACGGTGCTAGCTTTAACAATCTCAGACATGATTCAGTTCCTCCAAATGTGACTCCAGATATGCTTAGAACAGCAAGTGATATGATGACCAAGATGTCAGCAGAAGATCTTCAGAAAATGTCCGACATGGCTTCCTCCATCAAAGGAAAAGGAAAGGTTGGAAAAGAACCAGCTTCAAATTCTGAGGGAACTAGTTCACATGCTGCTTGTAAAACAACAAAATCTCGAGAAAAACTTGCAGTTGATGATAATGCTGTTGTTGGCAAAACTAGTTCCTCTAGCAATTTCTTTTCAAGTTCAAGAGATTATCCCTCATCAAGCTTTCCAAGTTCAACAGCTGATTTGCAAGAACAGATGAGAAATCAAATGAAAAATCCAGCCATGCGGCAGGTAAGTTCATTGGGGTTTGCTTCATTTATTTATATATGCAGAATGAAAATGAGAACATGCCATCTTTATCATAATTTATTCTAGATGATTCTTTGTAATGTCTTGCATTTTGAACTCATTTAGTCAAATAATAAGGGAGATGAGTATAGTTAACATGGGGATGCCAAGATGTATGCGCCTGAATACTACAAGAGTTCAAAAAAACAACTATTGCATCTTGCAGAACATGCATGTGGTGTCAATTGGAGATAACTTGAGACCATTTTGAGATTATTTGTCCATGTCATAGGTACATTAGTTTGGATTAGTGAGTGGATTTGAGTGGAAGAGGGAAGAAACAGAATTACTTTGCAGCAAAAAAGGAAAAAAACAGAAACAGAATTACTTGGCTAAGTAAGAGCACTTGTCATGACTGGGGCTGAGTTGAGCCATGCAAATAGCGACAAGTGGATTGTGAATAGGTCTGAGTTGAGTATGTCTCACTTAGTTTGATACTGAAAAGGGATTCTTTTTTGAAGAAAAAAAATTGCAATCCTCTTGTTTTTAGTTTGAACTTTTGTAGTATGTGGGAACTATTAGTTAATATATCTGGCTCATTTTATGTTTCTGTACTTGTATGGTTAATGTTTGGTAATGGCAGATGTTCACATCAATGATGAAGAACATGAGCCCAGAAATGATGGCTAACATGAGTGAACAATTCGGGTTAAAGCTTTCACAGGAAGATGCAGCAAAAGCTCAACAAGCCATGGCATCTTTATCACCAGAGGACTTGGATAGAATGGTATTGGTGACCCCTCCTCTCTCTCTCCCCCACCCCAAAAAAAAAAATAAAACCAAACTTCTGAGGACTCTGTTTGTTTGATATGGTACTAAGATACTAACTTCATCTTTGGTGTTATCGTAAATGGCTTGGATGAATACCTATCTGCAGTAACCAATGAAACTAATTTTAGGATGTGTACGTGTGTGTGTGCATGCACGTGCATGTAAAAGAAGTAGAACAAATTAAAAATTGGGAAACAAGAAAAATTCTCTTATCATTTAACAATCCCTTCACAGGATGTTCAGTCTACATGCTTGCTCGAACAGAAGTAATAATATTATAAATCCTTCCAAACTTAACTAACCATTGAACCAAAAAGGAAAGATGCTCATAAACTGCAGGTTCAACTTGGTCACCCAGGGCTGTCAATCCAATGCTGCAATTTCCATTATTTACAATATTAGCTAATATAGAACCTGCATAATTATGGTAAATTGGTTAACTTACATTTGAGTAGTTTTTGAAAATGATCTTCTGAATAGACCTTTTTATAGATTGTTGTTTGGTATGCTCTTTTTGTGAAATGGTTCTATCAAACTATGCAGAAGTGCATCTTTATTTTTACTGAGTGTAATTTCCTTGTGCTAAGCATAAGTCAATGGCATGTCAGACCCCTAAAATTTGGCTCCAGTCACCATCTCATGGGAGCATCTGCACTCATATTCATATTTCTTGAAGTTGCAGCATCTCAAGTCTCTCTAGCATTTAGAGCCCCAATTTGCAGTGGTTGTTTAATAACTTGTATGCAGTTTGGGGTATGCTGGTTTTATACTCTACCATGTTTTCCTTTTTGCATGGACACTTAAGATACTGTACCATGGCAATTATCTGTTGTGTTTAAGGGTAAAGCCCTGCAAAATAAGTGGCCCATAGATGCATCCATATTGGCACCGTGGATAATGAATGTGAAAATGCAATTTTCTTGAATCATTTTGTAGATGCGATGGGCAGATAGGATCCAAAGAGGAGCAGAAGGTGCAAAGAAGGCAAAGAACTGGTTACTGGGGAGAAGTGGTATGATTTTGGCTATGTGCATGCTCATCTTGGCAGTTATCCTTCATTGGCTGGGATACATTGGGAGTTAGTGCATCGCAGTGCATCGAAGATGGCTGTTTGTTTTTTGTGCCATACTGTAACAAGTTTGATCTTTAGCTGAGCTAATGTCATTAGGACCCTATGTTTATGATCTTAGCCAGTAGAAGTGGAGCAGCAGAATGCTAGCAATGGTCCAAAAATAAAGGAAATAATGTGTAGTGCTCAATTCTTTTCTTCTTTCCTCTCTTTCGTGGGGAAGATGGGTTGGAGAATGGGATGGTTGTTGTATTCAATGAGGAAAGATGATGGCTATCATTTGTTCTGTAAGCCAACATGCATAGCGAAAAGTTAAAATTTTTTGGAGCATTTGATGTTTGACAAAAAAAAAAAAGTGAGTCATGTCATAATGGAAATATTGTTTTATTGTAATCTAAAGAAACAGATTGAATTGGCCAAAATAGTTTTTTTTTCCTGTGAAATAAAATTACGTACATTTAATTATTTTTGAGACTTAAGTTTAAGAGTATTAGACATGGGGAATGTATATATTTATAATTTGATGCTTGAAATGATTTACGGAATGACACAAGAAGGAAGCTCTTGGAAAAGTGGATGGACTGTTCTGTTGATCTGACGCCCCACTACTTGAAGGGATGTGGTGCCGCAGTCATCACTACCGGGGTTGAAGCACATTTGTGGGAAGGCGACCCTTGACACTGAAAAAACTGAAAGCATATTGGGTCTAATTTGGTAATAACTATTTAATCTTGTTTATGGTTTATTTATTTATTCAGTTGCTTATAATCATAGTTTTAAATGTTTAACCAATTTGACAATTGAATCGGTGAATTAGTGATCTATAATTAAAAATAATTTGTTTTTTTTTTTTCATCTAATCTAATGGGACAAAGAAATAATTCAAAAAATAAAAAAATTACTTGATGGAACTTATTAAGACAATCTTTGTCTATTTAATGGGACTTATTTTTATAGTAAAGCATTGATTGTTAGAAAAGTAGGACACCAGTTAAAATCAGAATTGACGTTGAGCTACCATTATGTAAGATTTGTAAGCTAGACCAAAATACTGTCATAATCTTGCATGGTTTCGCAGTAGAATTTTGTTCTCAGCAAATGAATTTTGGCTCAACAAGATGTCTCCTGAAGAGCTTCAGAAAATGCTTCCTCATTTCAGGGAGAAGACGGCGCTAGCTTTAACAATCTCAGACAGGATTCACTTCCTCCAAATGTGACTCCAGATATGCTCAGAACAGCAAGTGATATGATGACCAAGATGTCGGCAGAAGATCTTCAGAAAATGTCCGACATGACATCATAGGTTTATAATTATTTTTTTTTTGTGAGTAGAGCTGAGGTTTATTATATTGAAATTGAAAGTATTATTTCATCCAAATTGCAGTTGCCACAAGACCAAGAAACAGGAGTTCCCCTATGATGTCACCATCAAAGATGCATCATTTAAACCACAAAATCGATTAAATTGATTCGCTACCATTAATGATCTAATTAATTTTACTCATATTCTAAATTATTACAGTTTTAAAATTTTTTTTAATATTTATTAACAATTTAATTTGAACATAAGAATAAATGGACTCAGGTCAACTCACTGACACCCTTTGTAGGAAGCCATGATTGAAATAGATTCTCCCCTCTCTCTCTCTCTCTCTCTCTCTCTCTCTTTCCCATGTTGAATTTTTTATGGAAACAAACATCATTATTAATATATATCATTAAAATTTGAGATTCATTAATGCATATTTTTATGTCTAAATATACGCGATAAATATATTTTATTGGCATTTTTATTGAAATATATTCTCAAGCTTAAACTACTCAAAATTGAATGTAACCAATTTTCACAGTAAGATATGGCCGTACAGCAGCACCAATATAGGGGAAATATTATATTGACAAAGATTTTTTGGAAACAAAATATGAAAGGTGATTTAATAACATGTATATTTAATAATATTTATTTATCAAATAAAGTCTCACTTGCATCTGTAAAAAAGAAATTTTTTTTTTTTTGGGTGCAAAAAATAAATTAATATTTTTTTAAAGAAAAAGGGAGATAGAGATTTTAATTTTTAAAGGAGTAGAAGTAGTAGCAGCCTCAAAAACGTTAATTTAGAGATATACACAAAGTCCTTTTGTCCTCAAGGAAGTCTGTTTTCGTAAATGTACTCTTTTTTTTTTATTATTTTTTTGTTTGTCCAATAAATAAATTAAAAAAAACATATAATTGATAAAAAAAAAAATAGAAATAAATGTTAAGATTGCTTTTCCCAAATAAAATAATGCAATAGTAGCAGTTACTGACATAACTACTTCAGTTCCTCCGCAATAGGAACAAGCACACACCAACCAATAAACAATAAAAGATTTTTGCCATACATACATACAGCCATTAGATTCTCTGCCTCCGTTTTCGTTCTTTGCTTAAACCTTTGCTTCTGTTTTGTGTTTTTTGGAATTATCTGGGTCTCTTTATTGTTTGCTTGCTTGCTTTTTCGTTTTTATTCCTTCAGGGCTTGGGAGCTGTAACAGCCCAGGTTGACGGTTTACATGGAGAAAACAAGGGGCATGTCTGAATGCTTCTGGGTTCCTCCAACCCCTGATAAGCCTCTGTCAGGAGGGCTTTTCACTCAGGGCACAACAACCAGAATTTCTGTTCCTCGAGAGGAAGAGGACAACGATGCTTTCTGTAGTTCAGGGGAGACGGCATGGAAAGAGGAGTATAAATTTCAAAATAATTCTCGTGTTGCTGATTGTGCCAATGAAGATTTCAGGAACGTTGTTTGTCGAGATTCAGCTTCAGGTCAAAAAGCAGGGCTCGCAGATACCGACGGAGTGGCTAAGAAGTTGAACTTTTTTTGCTCCGTGGGGGATTTCTGTCGAGGTCCTGGCGAGCGGGACGAGCCTTTGGATGCTATTTCTTTGACACGGGTCTTGGATTTGTCCAACGTAGCTTTTCCAGAAGCCGTCCAGCCTTCGGAAGAAACAGAGGCTCCTGATGAACTTCGTTCTTCTACTGACGCCTCAACGGTAACCACAGTAGCAACAGGAGGTGAACAGATTCAATCTTTAAATTCTTTTTTGTTTTTGTGTTATTTAAAGGTTTACTTTTTCTATTGAATTAATTGTTAGTTAAGTCAATCTTAAGCCTGGATGTGAACAAATTTTCTGATTGTTTTTTTTTTTTTTTTGAAAGTTTTAGGCAAAACTACTTGCCAACTTTTTCTTGTTCTGCCTTGCTGCAAATGCCAATGATAAAATGGCTTTTTTTGGGGTTTGGAAAACAGATGGATCCTCAGGGGATAGTGAGAAACTCCATCATGTTGAGTGTCCGCCAACTGATCAGAAGAATATGGTCAATAAAAGAGCAAATGGTGGCACAGATGAGAACAATAGGTCAGGAAAGAAAAGCAAAAGGAAAAGGCATAGACCCAAGATATTGGGTCATGGTAAAGCTAAGAAAACTGCCCAACAGACGCCAAGGGCACCTCGACCGAGGGAGAAGAAGAGGAAGAATGAAGAGAAAACTGAGAAGAATGTTCAAACTCCTGCAGGAGTGAAGGTGATGAATGGGAATTTAGGCCATGACCCAGCAATCAACAATAACTTGGGAGTCGATTCAATTGTAGAAACTACGGTTGTGAACAGTGGTGAAGCATTATGTTTGTTGTTGAGTGACACTAACTTGGATAAGGATTCCAGTCAGCCCAAATGGAGCACACATGGAAAGAGATCTTGTAGAACACGGAAATGCAAACAGAGGCCCTTTGGAGTCAACAATTTGCTCAGATACAGACCAAAAATTTGCAAGAAGAAAAGGACGGTGAGGAGCCGTAAAGTCAACAGGTTCAGCAGCTTAAGATTTTATAGCTTAGTTCGCTGCCCAAAGAAGAAGCGTTCTAATTTATTTGCTCGAAGGAATAACATGCTTTCACTCACTGCAATGCCAACATTCAATCAATCCCCAAAGATACTCCCCAATCAAAGGTTCCAAGGAGAGGGTGCCTATCAAACTTTCCAAGAAGAGGCTGCCCACGGAGACGGTTCCAATCAAAGTTTCCAAGGAGAGGGTGCCATGATGATTGTTGCTCGTCCTGTCAGCTTGAGAATGCACGATTTTAAAAGAAAAGCAATCCCAGCAGAAACTGAGAAGCCACTATGCATTGCCAAACCAAAAGGTACTTCCTTCTAATCAATCTCATCAACCTGATGTTGTTGTTGTTTTTTTTTTTTTTTTTTCTTTTTTTCTTTTACTGCAATTCCTGTCAGGATATTAGCCAAAAACATATGTGATACTATAATTTCAAAGACCATTAAAGCTCCAACTTGTTATAATTGCATTTGTGCAATAACAGTGACAGTGCATGATGAGAATGATTTTTTTTATTTAATTTTTTGATTTCTTCTTCTCTATAAAAGGATAAAGTTTGTTGAACTATCATTTTTTTTTTCTTTTTGCTTATTTGCAAGTCTTTCGTTCAGACACAAAATTGAGTATTTGCCCCAATTTGTTATGAAATTGACTGCAGTTGAATTCAAAACAAACAAGGTAAAATTTTTGGCAACTAGGCAAGGGGATATGAAGGATCTCTAGAGTCAATTTTTGGTAGCCTAGAATGTATACCACTCAATCAAATTTTCAGAGATTGGAATCTGTTCTTTTTCATTTTTTCATGAGTGTGGCATAGTTGCCATCTACATTTGTGGTCTGATGTCAGGGATGGACTTTGTCATAATTCGGTGAACACACTCTCTGTGCTTTATATCTTCTGTGTTGAGGAAGGAATTATGTAATAGCCTCTCATTTGTCATCTTCTGGTAGCCATACTTGTATTGTATTATATCTGGTTTTATTCATGAGCTCTCCTGATCGCGTTGTATTACATAACTAATGCATTGAGATATGATGCTGAAATGGTTAAAATTATACAGGACAACAGAGAATTTTCAAAAGATGCATGATTGTTGCTAATGCTCAAGAAATTAGTAAAATGATTAGAGAATTTGAGTCCTTGAAGATCAGTGACAGTGGCGGTGCTATAGTTCTCTATGATTCTGGCAAGAAACATGCTCGCCCCATTGTCGAGATTGATGCTTGGACCTTAAAAAGATGGAATCAGCTGATGAGTATTGATGATGGAATGAGTGATGTGAAGGCTGACAAAGAAAGTGACAAAAAATATTGGGACAGAGAGAGAGAAATTTTCCGGGGGCGAGTAAACTCATTCAAGTCTCGAATGCATCAGATTCTGGGTACTCTTCTCCAAACTCAATCTATTATTTTTTCTGGGAGAACAGGGAAAAAAAATGTATAGCTTCAGTGAAAACTCAAGCTTAATTTCATATAGGGGATAGGAGATTCAAAGCTTGGAAAGGTTCGGTTGTGGACTCTGTGGTGGGAGTTTTTTTAACTCAAAATGTGTCAGACACACTCTCAAGGTATAAAACAAATTTCCTCAGCTGCCTGCATTTTTTTTTTTCCTCAAAACAGATGTTATAAGTAGAGATCTAAACGATAATAACTTATTTTCGATTTGTGACAGTTCTGCTTATATGACCCTTGCTGCAAAGTTTCCTCTTCATCCAAGTGATGGAGCTTCGGTCGTATCAGCAAAAGATCCATGTTATAATTCATATTTTGTCACTGAACCTGACATAGACATCAATCATGAGATGGAAAATACAGCAGACACAACAATTCCCAGCATGGATTCTGATCCTGTGAATAAAACTAGTTTAAGAGGAATGAAAAAAAAGGATAAGCAAGTAAAAAAGAGGGATTGGGAGAGCTTGAGACAAATTTATTCTAGATCCAGAACTATGGATCAAGTTGATTCAGTAGACTGGGAGGCAGTTAGGAATGCAGAACATAGTGAAGTTGCTGAAGCAATAAAAGGGCGTGGCCAGCACTTTCAGATTGCAAAACGAATCCAGGTATGGAAATTAGTCATCCAACTGCATCACTGTCATCCTTTGATCCTAATAATTATTTCCTTATGATTGCAGGGATTCCTAAATCGGACAGTTGAGTTACACAAAAGTCTCGATCTAGAATGGTTACGATATGCCCCGTCCAATGATGTGAAGTAAGTCAAGATATGGCTCAACTTCTATTATATGCCAATGACCATAAAATTAAACAATGCACATATCTTTTTCACAAAGCTTGGAACCTTCCTTCCCAAGATTGTATTTGATTGTAGGAATTACCTGTTGGAGATACCAGGGTTGGGGCTGAAAAGTGTTGAATGCGTACAACTCCTTACTCTGAAACATATGGCTTTCCCAGTAAGTTAGATCATTTGATTTAAAAATAACTTGCCTGCAGATAAAATTTTCCCATAACTAAAGAATTTCATTTGCTTCTCGTGGTAAGGTTGATATAAATGTTGGTCGGATAGCTGTTCGTCTGGGATGGGTACCCTTAGAACCACTTCCTGGAAATCTTCAGTTTCACCTTCTAGAAGAGTAAGTATCAGATAAGTCAAGCAAAAAGTTTGATGTTTTCAGTGCTAAAAGAAGCTCACACATTGTTTCTGCACAGGTACCCACTCATGGATTCCATTCAAAAATATCTTTGGCCACGCCTATGCATGCTTGATCAACAAACTCTGTACTCCTTACTTTTCACTTGAAATGACTGTCTCCAGATATATGATTTTCAAACTTGTAATGTGTTTTTAGTTTCTAGGAAGAATAAATACTGACTCAGAATAGTACTTAATGCAGGTATGAATTGCACTATCAGATGATAACCTTTGGAAAGGTGCACCATTGCTATCTTCTATACCTTTTATGTTTTAATGCTAATTAGACGAGACTAACTGATGGCTCCATGTTTTTTTAACTCATGCAGGTCTTTTGCAGAAAGAAAAATCCAAATTGCAATGCCTGTCCAATGAGGGCAGAGTGCAGACATTTTGCTAGTGCATTTGCAAGGTCTGCACCTCTTTGCTTTTAAGTTTGTTCATTTGCGAATATGCATGCATGTGCTCACAAATAGATGAAGAATAACAAGTTCTAATTTTTGTTGCGCATGCCAAGATTAGGAAAACTAGCACATAAAAGATGGATTTCTGTTTCAAGGGAATAGAGATAAATGATTGCAGCCTTATCAATTGACTCTCGCATACACTTAAAACCTCTATAGATGCTTTCTATGTTATCTAGATTGCAGTTATACTTACCTGCAAGTAGCAAAATCTGATTTAAGAGTTTGGATGCAGTGCAAATCTTTGCCTACCTGGGCCATCAGATAAAGGGGTAGAGAAATCAGTAGTCCCTAGCCTACCTAGTGGAAGCTCTTCCCAGCTTGGAAATAATGCCACAATTTCTGAACAGGAATTGATCTGCCTTTCACAATCTAACAGACTTCTAGAATGTGGAAAGGCTGAGAACTGTGAGCCAATTGTTGAAGAGCCCAAATCGCCAGCTCAAGAACAGGATAATTCAAATATTGAAGATATTGAGGATTTTGGCTGTAGCAGCAATGAAGAAATTCCTACCATCAGACTCAATGATGATCAATTTTATGTCAATGTGTGGAACTTTGTGGACAAGTACAAAAATAACATCCAAGGGGTTAATTTGTCACAGGCTTTAGTTCCTTTGTGTGTTGAAACCGCTTCAATCCCTGCTCCCAAACTGAAGCTGATTGGTCGCTTAAGGACAGAACATCAAGTGTAAGTGGAAATCATATTTTCATTTTGATTGAAGCAATGAAATTACAAAATTATGCAAACCCTTGAAAACTTCATCAAATTCAATTGCACATTGCTTAGAATGGAATATTTGAAAGCTAAAGATTCTCAACCTTGATTACCTGAAGTAAAAGCCTGATCTCAATGCAAAAAGAACTTTTGCTTTCTGAAATCTTTTTACAAGATCATGTTCAAATAGCAGCATCGAATTGTCATTTTATTGCCATAAACAGATATAAATTAGGCTTACAGACGTTTGTGGGCATTGTTTGCTAAGGATTAATATTGACAACAGGAAGAGCAAGAATTTGGAAAAGAAAGACTTTAACTACTTGCAGATTAACCATGCATTTGCAAGCTAAAATTGAGGGGTGCAATTGAATAATGCATTTTCCACTAAATGAAGTCCTGCAGTTTTCTTGTCTACTAATTTTTGCTCTTATGCAGATATGAAATACCAGATGGACATGAACTTCTAAAAGAGGTGAGTTAGCCAATACTGAACTACTATTCAAGAAACATTACTCACACTTAAGCACCTCTTTTCTAACTGCATTCTGAATTTTCACAGCTGGAGAGACGAGCATGTGGTGATCACGTGCTTTATCATCTTGCCATATGGACGCCAGGTAAAACATAACGAAAACATGATACCAAAATTTAGAGGGTTCAATATTGACAGTTCTGGGGGTTTGCAGAATATACACCTGATGGATGACTTTGAATTCATGAACCTGTCCTACAAATTTCATGCCTTCTAGTTGATCAAATTCTCTGTCCAATCTCTTATGTTTAGGTGAAACTGCAAGTACGTACCAAGAGCCTAAGAAAAGATGCAACTCCCAAGGATCAGAAATTTGCAATGACCAGGAGTGCTTTTCTTGTTTAAGTTTAAAGGATCAGATGACTGATACAGTTCGTGCAACATTTCTGGTGAGTAGAAATTGTCCTTTATGAACATTCTCGCCACTATAGCTGTAGCCTTTTATACCAGCCAAGCCCATTATGGGAAAGAAGTAATGAATAACAAGATGCATGAACAGATACCATGCAGAACAGCATTGAAGGGAAGGTTTCCACTCAACGGCACATACTTTCAAGTTAATGAGGTGAATGCATTGGCAAAATTATAACTACTCTTTTCCATATAAGCCTTGATCTGTCAATCCAGCTGCTATGCTGACATACATTATACCTTTGCAGTTATTTGCAGATCATGAATCTAGTTATGACCCTGTAATTGTTCCAAGGAGATTGCTTGAGGGACTACCAAAGAGGACACGAACTGTATACTTTGGAACTTCAGTATCAGCGATTTTTGCAGGTCAGTGACCCTTCTGCAGAATTTTAGGGAAAATACCCATGTTCACATAAATGACTAAAACAATATTATGTTTGCGGCAGGTTTGTCAATGAGAGCCATTCAAGCAAACTTTTGGAGGGGTAAGAAGTTTATATTCCAAATCAATTTATGCTATTAGCTGTTGTAGTGTGAATGTAGTTCTTAAAGACTTCAGTTTCTGGGATAATGAATATGCATTCTCCAATAAAGTACCACATTACACTTTAATCTAAAGCTTCTGTCTTTTAAAAAAAAAAAAAAAAAATCACTGGAGATTTATATAATTTTTACTTCAAAATACAAACGATGCCACCAATTTTTACGGAATTCATGGGTTTTGCAGGTTACATTTGTGTGAGAGGATTTGATCGCAAAACAGGTGCTTCTAAGCCTCTTTCAAAAAGGTTTCATTGCCCACCAACCAAGATGGAAAAACAACGAAGCAGAAAGGGTGACAATGTGGAAATTTAAGCATGTCCAAAATGTTGTAGTACCACATTATGTGTGAATGTGACCATTTTGTTTACCCAAAAAGGTGTGTTGCTTGGCATTGATTTTTTTGGGCAGCAAAGAAGATTGCTGGGCACATTGCTGATTTTCCTCGTTTGTATAGTAGAAATACAGTTCAAAGATTTTGTTGCATAATATTCTAGTGCCCATGCATGGGAGGCTGTGATATATTATCCCATTACTAGATGAGATGTCTTGTGTAAATCGTTGTGAATCTTCCTCCCTGCCCCTCAAGCACCCACAACAATCCTGTGAAAAAAAAAAAAAAAACATTTATGTATCATGATCATTGCCTGGTTTCCTCTGTTTGAGTATTCAAGAGAATGTTGCTTCTAGTGGATTTTGGCTTGTAAAGAGCGTCTCTAATGCTGATGCAGCCAACAGGGAGGATCCAAAGTAAAAGAAGATAGCCCAATTCCAGGTATTGAGAATAGATAATTATAACATTTTTCTGGGTTCACATGTTGGTCATCGAGTTCCATTTTGTTTGAGTACTGCAGTAGCAAACCAACTTCGCCCGCACGATTACATTTTCTGCTTCCAAATTACTATCATGGGGTGTTGGAGAAGGAGAAGGGGGGGACGCTCTTGCCAATAAATAGCTCATCACTCCAAAGCTATGTACGTTTTCTGCTTTTGATGGTTTCACTCCGACATGCCTTGTAAAGGAAATGTCAAGAACATAACTTATTGTTATACGATACTAACCTGGAGACATATACCCAATTGAACCTTTTAGGACACCAAATGACCCAATGGAATTATGATCACTCGTTTTCTCCGTCAGGAGCCTAGCCAAATTAAAATGTCAGTGTTTCAGGTCACATTGCAACACAGGAACTTGACACTCAAATTCGAGGTAATCCAATGCACTGGAGGAGATGTCAAACAGCCACCTTTAGTCTCTCTTCCAAGTTCAACCCTTCTGCCATTTATTTTCTTGTTCTTGCTCTTAAGCCAGTCTTCCAGGCATCTGTTCCTGAGGAACTCCCAAACCAGAGCCAGAAATTCTATGCTTTTTGATGTCCAAATCCAAAGAGGCTCTCTCTCTCCTCTTTCTGCTGATTACGGCCTGGGCTTTTCATTTTATTTTGTTGTACTTGGACTGAAAAATTATTGACTTTTTGTTGTTAATTGGGTCTAAGCCCATTTTGTAATAACTTGAAATCTTTTTCTTTTTTCTTTCTTTCTTTCATTCATTCATTAAATTGAGTGAGGGGCATTTCCACTAAAAAGAAAAAAAAAAACTAGAAATTATATATTTAGCCTACTAAAAAAGAAGAAATCACGAAAGTTTACAGATAAATTTATATTATTTCTCCCACTCAAATTTTTTGTTTTGCCTTCATTAAAATCTTATTTTGCACTAACATTCTTATTTTAATCAAAATTACAAATACAAAAAATAATTTGTGTTATCACAAAATAAAAAGTTGCTCTCACAATTATTAGCTAAAAAAAAATTCTCAGCTTTTTAAAAAAGAATTATTTTTAAAATGCAATTTTTTTTTTCTCCTTAAAAATTGCTTATTTCCTGTATTCATCAGTTCAGTCCACAGTTGATGACAAACTAACATAAATTTGATGATTTTATTTTTCCTTGAAAATCTATAATTTTCTATTTATATTTTATACCATTGCAACTGATAAAGAAAATTTTCTTCTTTGATTGTTATCCCTCTAATGGTTATTAACCCGTTTTTGCCAAAGGTAAACTTTTGCATTATTTTAACGGTGTTTTAGTGGTTCTGAAGCAGCGTTCTTTACAAGGTCAAGTTACTCTTTGACCCTTCAAAGGGTTTTAGAAACCGTTATAATTATTTTAATAGTTTAGGACTTGAATAGAAGAATTACCCGAAAACTTAGGACTCGGCAGTGCATTTACTGTCAACTTTGTAAAATTAAAAAAAAAAAAAAAAATGATCTTTTTTTTTTTTGTGGTCCGTTTTCCTTTCATTCTAAGCTAAATTGGAATATAGACAGAAATTTTCTCGTTTCATTTTGTTGTCTCTCCATTCTCCACTTAATTACTGGGCTTGTCAATGCTTTCCTTTTCTTTTTCTGCACTTTTTGTTATTTTGCTATCTTTCAGCTCTGAGACCGAGCCGGTGATTGTTGGATTATTGAACATATGGAATCCCTAAACATGCGGGACATGAACTGTAGCCCATACCGGGGAAAGGGAAAAAAAAAAAGAAGAAAAAAGCTGCTCTATATCTAATAAAGATTTATCTTCGATATTATCCAAATGATAATATGTTTTTAATTAAAAAATTATTATTATTATTTATATTATTTAATATTTATTTTTTATTATTTTAAAATTTTTATATATATAAAATTATTTTTATAATATTAAATTATCAAATTAAATTTAAATTTATATATTTTTATAATATTTTATATGGTAATATCTATCAAACTTTTTTTTAAAGAAGTTAATTTTTATTTTTATTATCTTAATTTTTAAATTTTTAAATTTTTTAATTTTTTATCACAAGTTCTTCGTCATGAACCTTGCAAGGACCCTGCCACATGGAGGGGTCACATTTTGTTGTTTAATCCTTGCATCGGCCCAAGGATTAATTGATGAACAACATGACACTGTAAAGAAGAGGCAAACTCTCTCAAATTCCTCCTCTTTAAAAAAAAAAAAAAAAAAAAAATATTATTCTTTTTGGTTGTTGTTGTTGTTGTCGTCGTCGTCTTGGACTAGAAACCATGTGCAAGTCATTTTATTCTTCTATCCTCCTGACCGGAACAAGTAGAAGTTGGGAAATCAAATCTGACCGAGGTGTGCTTGCCGTCTAAATTCAGTTAAAATTTTTATGTCCTATACATACAGTGAAGGTGTGGGGATTGACATTGACAAGCACGAGATTGGGAACTATGACAAATAGTATTTTTTATGGCTAGACTCGCCAGAATATGTACGGCTATGGAGTTAGATTAAGGTATCAATACTCTGGAACTGTGAGGCAGTTTCCCTGAAATCTGCCACTAAATCCACTGAGCACCGGTTCCCAAGTGTCCTATTGTTGTTTTTAAGTTTATCTCAAGCCCTCTTAGTCCCCTAGCAAGCACCCCAAAAATAATCAAAAATAAAAAAAAGTGTTTAAAATGTGTATTAATTATCACGCGTATATATACCGAGATCAGATCAAATGTCACTGGTTAACACTTATATTCAACTTTTTTCATAAAAAGAAAATTCACTATTTGAGCATTTTTAGACCCAAGTAAGCTTTTCTAATGTTCTTAAAACTATATATTGCACGCTTAATATAAATCTTTATTTTATATTTTGAGACCAACAATAATAAAGGTATTTAAACTCGCACTAAAATCAAAAGAAACACACCGACTAGATTATTAATTTGAGTGGTTTTGTTAAGACGATGGACAAATGGACATCCCGCGCCCAGGTGTACATGGCAATGGCATTACATTAAGAGTTGACGAGATAGAACCATTGACCATGGTGGCTAGATAGCAATCAAATTGAAAAAAACTTTTATATGTGCGAAAAATTCTGGCATATGGGCTCAATTAGTTGGAGAAGAAGCCCAAGTTCCTTGCGTTCCCAAAGCATCAAGGCTTGTGTTGCTGGGTGTAGATGTAATCCAAGTGAGCTTCTGCAGTAATTCTTCTCTTCAAACATTCCTCATCTTTTGCACTTTCACACGCTCCCAACCCCATCAATTCCTAGAAAGAAAATTCAACAAAATTAAAGTGAGTTTTGTTCATTTCTGGTAAAAATCGGGAAAACAAAGATGATTATTCAATCACTAGCCTCCATATTGACGGCAGATTCGCCACTGGTGACCTCCATGATGTCTGGCAGTTCATGCCCTGAAAAGGCCAAAAAAAAAAAAAATGCAAAAGGGTAAAGCATACTATTAACACTGGCCCCAAAAATTCAGAAGGAAATAGTAGAACAAATGAGTAAAACAATATACATACTTTGTTGGGCTGAGATGGACTGTGCAGACGATCTGAAAAAGCAAATAAGGAAAAGAAGCAAGAGAAGGGGAGAACTACTGCAATGGAGGCATTTCTTCATGGTTTTAGCCTAACTTCAACTAAATTCTCTGAGTGAGTGAGTGTGTGTGTGTGTGTGTGTGTGAGAGAGAGAGAAGCCTTGGCTGGAGTTGGGGTGGCGAATATTGAAAGAGAAGTGGTCTGTTGTGTACATAAATAAATGCAAAAAAAATTAAAGCAAAGTACTGAATGTCACATGAATGATAAGGAAAGAAGAAGGCAGTTTCATCCACTCCACAAAGAAAATGTAAAAGAAAGAAGAAGAATGGGAAAGATCTCTATTTAGGAGTGGGGCCAACAGGTTAAACCAGCGTCATTACTAAGACTTTGGGTTGACAAATTAACAAAAGACATAGCACAAAAATTTTGCACAAATTTTTTGGTTTTTTTAAAATATAATTTATAAATAATTAAAATAAAATATATGTAAAAAATAATAATAATAAAATAGATATAAATAATTATTAAAAATATTAATTATATGTTATTAATATTTATTTATACAAATTATTTTAATTATAATTATTTTACCACGACGGGTTCCATCGATCGCATCAAGCATTTCGTGAATGGGCCCGACGGGGACCCCGTCTATTTTATCTGTTGTGGCCGAGGAAGACAGCGCTTTTATCATTGTCTGCCAGAAGTCCTGTCAAAGTCAAAAGACTCCAAAAATCAATGCAATGTATAACAGTGGATTTGCGTGCCTCTGCAGTCAACCTTTTAAACATGGTGCGGACAGCTGTTGCCCACCACCATTTTTTCAATAAAACTCCAGCTTTCTATTTTTATGAAATTAAATACATTTACATTTATTTTTATTTAAACGAAGAAAATTTTGTGTGTTAATTTGATCATATCATAAATACTCTAATTGTGCAGAATGATCAAATATAGATAAATATTAAAAAGAGAAAAAAATAAATTGACTTAAAAATTTTTTTATTTAAATTAAGAGAGTTGTGTGTATTAATTTGAAAATATTTAACATAAATTAATAAACACTCTCATAAAGAAAAATAATTAAATGTAAGTTGATAATTAAAAAAGAAAGAGATAAAATACTTAAATTAAATGAAGAACTTTTAATTAGAAAAAAATTAGAACAATTATATTTTATGTTTAATTTAATACACAACATAATAAGAGTGTGAAAAGAAATTAATGTGGACTAATTTACCATTAATTTTATTCATGTGACAAAAACAAATGGGTCCTCAAGCACTTATTGTTTTTTTTTAATCAAACTTACAGTTAATAAAAAATTAATATTTAATTTTACTAAATCTCCTTAATCTAATAAACTATGAATTTTCTCAAATCATCAAGAAAAACAAAATCAATACCTTACCAAGTTTACTTGGTAAATAAGGACTCAAAAGGGAAACTAAATAAATTAAATTACATAATATTCCTAACATTACAAAAAAAAGACTAAAGAAGGAAAAAAAAAAACCAAAAAAGAGAAAATGGCAAAGATTTTCGTATTATAATCTAAATTATTTTTAATAAGTAACATGAGACTCAATTCTGCAGTTTGGGCCTTGATATACTTCATGTGTCTTATTGGTGGAAAACCATAATTTTGGCATCAGAGACAAAAGAGTGTCTTACATACATGATAGGATGAGCATACTGTTCCTTAAAATTGTAGAACATTTTTGGAAGATGATTTATACACGGGGGAGGAAAAAAGATATAGTTTTTTATTTTTTATTTTTTTTGATAAAATTATAAAAATGTTCCTCAAATGTTTTGGGTTTACTGAATTTCAAAGACTAAAGAGTGTGTGTGTGTGTGTGGGTGTGTAGATTGAACCCCCCAAAAAAAAAAAAAGTTTAGAAAAACAAATAAATCTTTTTCTTCCCAAATTCAACTTTTTTAGTTTCAATTAAAATATTACCTCACAATTTTTGTCAGAAAAAACTAAAATGTAGGAAGAAAAATCATTTCAGATTTCAAAGCATTGAAAATAGAATTTTTATAGGCATTAAAAGTAAAAATTTATTTGAACCAAAGTTCTTCACGAACAAATTCAGAGAAATTTTTGTAATTATCTTTAATTTTTATAAAATTTAGATGGTAGAGCCAGTTATGTTTAATCTATTCAGGTAAGAATTACAAACTTTGCAAAGAAGGGTCATTTCTATATCCAATTGCAAGAATTGTACATGCATCAAGTAGGGAGCTAACCTTAAGAGCAAAATATCATATGGAATAATAAAGCATTTCCTCGGCAATTCTGATCCCATGATTCATATTGGATCCTGCGTCCATCTTAGCTTCCTAGCTTCTACAATTCTTGTTGTTTGACTCTCATCATCATGGACTCTTATTTATCTTGAGAATACAGATTAGATTGGATACCATTCCACAGACTTCTGTTTCGTGCAATTATGTATTGGGGCCAGGCAAGATTGTGAAATGTTTCACTTTTTATAGGCACCCAAAAAAAAAAAAAAAAAAGTTTCACTTTTGTCTATTTAAAGGGTTAGCTTAATATTTTAATGCTGATTCATTGGCAATCATGTGTGGCTGGAAGGACATTGCATTCTCAATGTACCGAAAGGTCCGTTCATATATATATATATATATATATATATTAAAAAAATGTACTTAAAGGCGATTTCTCATAGAAATTGGTGATGGATTGCCGCCAAAGTTCAGAGTTCGCATGCCGATGTCCAATTGTCGTTTATTAAAAGGTGATGGTGTATTTTAAAATGAAATGGAGATTATGCTTCTCTTTTGGTAGATTTGAAGCTTCCACTGTGCAATATAAGAAATGAGAAGAGTTGTAAGAGATAATAGCCCATATTCTAGAATTGGACTTTGCGAAGGCTTAAATTTGTTGAACAATCTAATTCTATTGTCAATTGGGTTGGCAATATGCCCCATCGGTTAGTTTGGCAAAGGAGATTGCTTTCGGCCTGTACTTGGGAGCCACACTTGTGGACACGGTGGATCCATCCATATTACCTGAGGTGAGCTCCAGTTGGGCCTCTTTGAACATCTCCATGTTCCGTTGAATCTGCCGAGTCCAACGTTAGGCCCAAAGGGTCAATTACATGGAGGCAAAACAAAGATGGAAAAAAGAAGCAAAGATTAAATGATATGACATGCAACACTTTTCTGTTTCTTATTTGAGTTTTAGTATTTCTGTTGTTTTTTTTCTTTTTTCTATTTTTCAAATCATTTTTGTGTTGTTACACTATTGAAATTAAAATTTTGAACAACAATATACGGTACAATAATTTATCATATTTTAAATATTAATACAATATTTTACATGAAAATTTATTTAATTGAAAAGATAAATGAAAGATCAGCAGATTTATTATATTTATAAAATTTATAATTAAACATAAAAATAATATAATTTGACTACAAAATTTTTTAATGATAAAATTCTAATATTATGTAAAAAAAATTATTTGATTTATTAAATGAGACAAAGTATATGAATTATATATTAAATTTTAATTTTTTATAATTAAAAAAAATACATACATACATACATACATATACCTAGTGAGATTATAATTAGATTTTTTTTTTGTTGTTTCATATGCACATAATGTATTTTATTTCGAGGATCAGCGGGGACCAGTCATGAATGCATGCATGGACCTGACGGAGAGACTATGGGGAAATTGGCTTTGTGAAAAACGGGGAAGATTCAAAAAGAACGCGCAGGTTTAGTCTCTTAAAAGTCTGAATGAAATTATCTCACCGACAATCATCAAACGGCTGGTGAAAGCTTTGCTATCCTATTTACCAACCCTTCTAGCCTTACTCGCTTGAACTTTGTTTGTGATGATGCGAGCGTTGATCATCCTGGTAATTTAATAATAGAAAATAAGTGTCATATAAAACTAAAATTAAGTGAGTAAATATATTTAATTTTACCTAACTTTGTAAATTAGCTTTATGGTGCTTTTGAAAGACCCAGATAACTCCCTTTTTTATTATTATTATTATTTTGGAACAACCGGAAATGGAAACATTGATAAAATAACAAGGCAAAATGTTTCAATTAGATCACAACATTTAACTGTTATTTTTTTTTCCCCTCCAAAATAGAGTTATAATGCTATTTTTTAAATTGATTTTTAACGTTTTCTCTATCAATTTAATTAATTTTTTTCTTTAGTTTATCGTTTAATATGTCATGTGACGTTTCATATCAATTAGTTAATTAACTAATATATTACGTTATTATTATTATTATTTTTATAAATGATACTTTTGAATAAAATGTAAAAATTTAAAAGATTTGAACATTTCTTATCCTTTTTATTTTTTAAAAATAATTTGTAAATATTTTTAAATTTTCAAATTTCATTTTAAAAATTTAGAATTTTTTAAACTTTCTTTTAAAATATATACATTTTTAATATTTCTTAGAAGTTTTTTATAACAAATATCTTAAATTTTTTTTAGTTTTTAAAGTCTCATAGCATTAAAAAAAAAAAAAAATAACGAAGTGACCTACAAATCAGCATCACCTAATTGACGTGAGACATTACGTAGAACATTTAACAGCAACCTAATAGAAAATTACAAAATAAGGAGAAAAAAACAAAATGTTGGGGACCAACTGAAAGATAAAATATTGTGACTTTAATTTTAAAAACAGTCAAACGATATGGTCTAATTGATCTTTTTTTTTTTTTTTTCTCTCGTTTAATAATTTTGATAAAAAGCCACATAGTTGCAGTCAAAAGCCAACGTCTTTCCACGTGCTTATCAGTTACAAAGCGTTTCTTGGGGCTTGTTCACACTGGGCCTTTGTTAAATAATAATGAATTGTACCAACCAGAGAAGTAATTTTTTAAAAAAATTATCATAAATCTTTTTATGATCACTCATGTGTTCGTGAAAATGCACTTATTTAAAATTGTCTACTTATTTATTTGACTAGCACCAGAGATATAATCAACATCTACTGGTAATGGCATAGGATATACGTAAAAACAATGTGCCGAGATTTATGCATTGGATGGTTGGCCAGGAATGGCAGACGTGCGACTGAGAAGGCGAGTCTGGTGGCTATAAACCCGAAAGAGCATGTCTTCACCTACCACCAGACTCACGTACACCCACACAATTTCATCCAGCATCCACCAAACCCTTAGGTCCTCCTAACCTTTTATTATTATTATTTTAAAATAATAATTTTAAATTTTTTATTTTGCGGTTGAAGATTAATTCCTAAAATTTAGCGTGTAAAGACCCCTCTTGTACCATGCATTTAAGGAGAATGCCTTGTGGACAAATGAATCAATGAATAAAAAGGATACACACTGTACATAATTTAAGAAACACCCAAGTTTTAGAGCATATGAAATAAAAATTGAATCAAATAAAAAGAGGCAAATACGAGAGCTATTTACCTGAACAGCGGAGGCTTGTAAATCAATGGATGGAGACTTGTATTTAGAAAGACCCCAAAACACCAATCGAGCGCGAAGTTGCCTCTCCCTGATATTGTACAATTTTGAGATGACAAAAAGGCAACCTTAAAAATTTCTGAGATTTCAGGTGTTGAAAGCTCTGGTGAGAAAATGGAAATGATGTATGTTTAAAGGTGGTTTTAGAGTTGAGTTTTTACGACATTTTTGTCATGTTAATTTCAACTATCCATGAAGTTGAATTTATTAAAATTTTGCCATTGTAATTGCACTTTTCATTCTTCCTTCGGCACTAGTGGCATTGCTTTCATTGATTTCTATTCTACTCTAACCTCTTAGTTGAGTTTTGTAGAAGGTGAGTTTATTACAATTCTGTCACTGTAATTTCACTTCTTATTCAACCTGCTTTTTCTGGGGCTAAAAGTCTTGAATTTCATTGATAGAGTAAAGGTACAAGCGATGACAAATTTCATGTGTTCCTAACAATCCATCCTCATTTAGGGCATGGGAATGGAAAGTAGACAGGAAAGTACACAAATTGAATCCAGTGACAAAAAACTACTTCAGGTCTTCAACTAACCAGTCTAAAAGCAGAACAAGTGACCAAACACTGGTTTGACATTCGGCCTTGCCAGTTGGCTCCAAGTGTCGGCAACAATGACTCGATTGCTGCATTTAATTATGTGTTCTAATTTGTGGATCAATTCATCCGACAAGATCCGTTCGGATCGAACCAGGATGAATGGGGTTGGTCTTAACTCTCGCTCGGATGTCAGACTCTCGCCGCCGACAGATGTCCCATGCCACGTTTCGTGAACAGCTCTGCCCGAGAATGAATGAATTGTGATATAGCGCCGAATAAGCCACTGCTCTATTCCCGACTAGAAAGATATAAAGGACTTTAAGGGAGATAAAAGAGGGGGCAGGGAGAAATCAAACAAGAGAGAGAGTACGGGGAAAGTAACCAAAAATATGGAATGCAATCTGTGAATTGATTTTGATATTAGGAAATGATTGTGTGTAATGGATCTTATTACATATTTGATCTAACATTATAAAAAATATTTACAATTTAAATGAATAAACTTTAATAATATAGTATATTTTATAAATATTATTTTTTATTATTTTATAAATTATATTATAATTATTATTTTATAATTTATTTATTTATATTATTTTATTTTAATATAATTAAAAATTTTATTTAATCTATTAAAATCTATATATAAATTATTTAAATTTTTTATAATAATTTTAAATAATTATTAAATATTTTTTAATTAATTAAATAATTTTAAATTATTAATATATATATATCTTACCGTTAAAATATTTTATAAATTATAAGTTTATAATATTTTAATATTTTTTATTTGTGAGTACTATATTTTCTAGTAGATTTCAAAAACTTTTTAAAAAATTTAATTGAGTATTAGTCTTTTAGTATAATTATTTTTCTGTACTTCTATCTCATGTTAAGCAGTATTAGAGCAAATTTAGTCAAAATTAATGTCATCTTATGTAATCCGAAACAATCTTTTCAATGACAAAAATCATAAACGGAAGACTTTATTTAAAGTAATTGTATAAAATCACAAATACAATAAATCTTGTACTAGAGATCACTCATAGTTAGTTTCTTTATAGATATATTCTTGATTTTAAAAATATTTCTTTCTTTAATGGAAATCTCTTTACTAAAAATTTTGTGAGATAGTTAGTAAAAATTAATATTTATTTCAAAAACAATAATCTTTATAAAGAGAAGAAAATTCCTTTTATGTATTCAAACCATTGACATAGTATAGTTGAATGGTGGAATGATACTTAATATTTTGAATTGAGATAAAGTTTGATGAGATTTTAGATTTGGTTGAAAAGCAATTCAATTCTTATTTTATTTTAATTGAAATTGTGAATATTCTTATTTTATTCTGGTTGAAATTATAAATTTAACTTACAATGATATTATTAGTTAAGCACCAAATTTTGAAATAAAAAAGATAAGTCAAATTATTCACCAAAAGAAGATTCTTCAAATAAAAGAAGAAAGGTTAATCATTAATGGTGTTGTAGTTGAGCAAATTGACTTCTTATATGCTAATGAAGATTCCAATTATAAGCACCAAGTGATCACTCTAGTTAGATAAAGATTTTAGAACTCACTGGTCCTATAATTTTGTTATTAAATGAAAAAATGATCTCATAGGTCTCAAGATCTTATTAATTATTTATCTATCATATTTGTTGATTTTCTTAAAGTAAATAATCAAGCAAATAAAGGTTTAATATAATTATTTGTCAATATTATTACTCATGTAATGATTCACAAAATAAGTTATTAGTTTATATTGAAAATATTAATTTATTCTAAGTATTTGTTCATATGGTATGAAAGACGATAGTTTCTCATTATCAATTCGAAGATGAGTTTCTTTCAAATAGAGGGGTTTGACAAAGGACATGTTACAAAAATTATTCTTTATTGTTTTATAAATTATATTATAATTATTATTTTATAATTTATTTACTTATTTTATAATATTTTAGTATAATTATAAATTTTAGTTAAACTATTTAGAAGAGCATATGAACTATTAAAGTATTTTAAAATATTTTTTTATTTAATTATTAAATATTTTCTCATTTAACTTAAAGTATTTTTTTAATTAGTTAAATAATTTTAAATTATAAATATGTATGTCAATCTAATAATTAAAATATTTTACAAATTATAAAATTACAATATTTTAATATCTTAATATTCTTTTCTTATAAGAGTTATTATATTCTCTGGTGGATTCTATAAATCTTTGAAAAGGTTTAGTTAAGTGTTGGTCTTTTGGTATGATCATTTTTTTACACTTCCATCCTACGTCACTTAAAAAAAGATTTTGTACAAATCTACACATGCAAAAGGACAATATTATGAGCATATAATGTATATTTGTATTTATTATTAATAGTTATGATGTATTAAATGATTTTAAATGTAAAATTAGGAGTGACAACATGACTCTTTATGTGAGTTTGGTTTTGATTTAAGTAAGAACATACATGTTTACATTTTAGCATACCATTTTGTTCTTTTTTCCTTTATTATTATTTTTTTCTTTTTCCCTTCATTAGATCCTTTTTTAGAATGGTCCAATCAATTTTGATCCTTTTTAGTTTAGATGTTGAGAGCAAATGGAAGATGAATTCTATTAAGAATGACAATAGGACAAGGTGGTGGGTATTGCCATCTTAATCCATGCACCTTAATTAAAACTCATTCTTGTTTGATGGTGAAGGCTTTTAGAGAATAATTTGCATCCTTATTAAGGATTAGGTATCCTTACCTCATCCTACTTCCAATTCCAATATAATTTAATGTGCATTCAAATACAATTTTTTGATATAATCAAAATGACTTCATAAAAATGGAACTAATTGGAAGTAAACAACTTGAATCTTGTTACACACTTCAATGTTAATGTCAGAATATGTTATAAACTCTTTGAGATTATGTAAGATTTGATTCAATCATATCAATGATTTATATAATCTTTTGTAATATTATTATGTAATATTCTTAATTTTATTAATTATTTCTTTTTTATTTTGTTTACAAACTTCTTATGCATATTAGTGTTATCCCTCAAAGTAATACACACTAAATTTCACACACACACACACACACTCTTTCTCTCTCTCTCTTGTTTAGTCTCTTACATGATATCAAAGCCTTTGCTCAATTAAAAAAAAAAAAAAAAAGCAAAAAAGAGAGGTTATATCTTAAAGAGAGAAAAATAAAGTGGTCATTGTTCTTTTGCTAATAAATTCTACCCAATTGTCTAACTTTTATTTGTTTCTACATAATTCTTTAGTGGTCAAAATCTCTCTATCAAACATTGTCATTTTGTTATTTTTCATTTTTGTTCAAACCAACAACATCAAACACTTCCATAGGATGTGGTGAAGCTAACATAACTAATCTTGTTCAATTCTAGTGTCTTATGCATGACCTAAAGCTTCTCATTTGCAATTTACATGCTTCCACGTGTCCACTTACCCACTTACCACCTCCAATGTTGTCATGTGCCCACGCACTAGTCACCATTTCTATAAGGAAGATGACTCCATATCAACATCATGTTGTTGCCACACCACCCTTTATACGATCAATTAACCACATGTTATCAACTTTTGATTGACACGCTATCTTATTTTGCCTATTAGATCATCTGTTGATCACTAGTCATTAACTATCACATTAAGTACACATTGACTAAATTGTTTCATAACTTTGACCATTTAGTTCAACCTTTTTTTTGGTTATTTTTGTCTAAATCAAACTAGTTTTCAAGGTTTTTCAAGGTTCTCTTTCTGTTTTTTGGGTATAGTTTGGCTAATTCTTACTACACAAACTTGTTTTAATATTTCCTACCCTTAGTTTTACATATTTGATTAGTATTTAAGCTTATTTCAATTTCTTTAATGGAAAAATTTAAGGTTTTCATGCTTATAAGTTTTTTTTTTTTAGGGGACCACTTGTGTTCTTTAGGCTTAAGAGATTTATAGATTTCTTGTGAGGCACAAACTTTAATGCATTATCAATAAGGATATTCTCAAACTCATTATACACAAAGAAGAAACATCTAAAAAGCTTGTTGCATGCCTTAAAGATTAATAAAGTAACAACCACAAAATTCTCAGAAGGTTCCATAATACTTGTGTTCCAATCATCAAACTCTAGTTAGGTCATCTAAGTATTACAGAGGTATGGGTATATTGGTCTCACATTACTCTATATGTGATTTTGCACAACAATATCACTCTTAGGTGATCTCTACCATTTATATAAGAGCTAAGTCAACCCATTGATACTTTTTCTTTCTCAAATGTATACCATTTAAGATCAATTTGTCCTTTCTAACCATATATAGGGTTATCCTAATAATGCTATCAAATTCAATAAATATCGAGATAGAATGAGAGTTATGTAATTTCTTATGGCTATCATTGATGATTTTGAACCTATTTGGCCCTCATTGCTTTATTGAGATCCATTTTCTTTACTAAAGAGTGGAGTTGTTGATTTACAATATGAGGAGAATTGTCTTACCATAATAAGGGTTTATCTCCCTAAAACATCTTTAATGCATTTTGATGCTTACTTCATTGACCTATTTTTCTCTTGTATAATAATGCAATGTGAGCTATTAATATTATCACAAGCTTGGTCATTAAAATTCTAAATGTTGTAAATTACAAGCTAAACAACATCTTAGTCCTAATAAACAACAATTTGATCTTAATAAAAAAAACAATTGCAAAGATAATTTTAGTGAGGTTGTTATTACTATTATTATCACAGAGGGTTTTACATCCATCAATCTTAAGTTTCTTTTTAGTCAAATTAACTTTGATATTTTGAAAAAATCTTTAGTTAAAATATATTAATTTTTCTTTTATCCTATCAATTATTCTCAATAAGTTCAAATTTTGTTTCTTTAATTTTAGTTATTATAATCATTTAACCTCTTATCACACACCTTTTTAGTGAAAACTTAAACCACTCATGTACCTATCATTCATACTGCTAATAATTCTTAAATCTATGTTAATCATACTAAATATATTTCTATTTTTAACTTCAATATGCTGACACCTTTTTAGTTTCTACTCTTACCTTAAATTTTATTTTTATGAGTCAATTATGTGATCATGGTCTTGACATACATTTCTCTTTTAATGGTTGTTATGTATAGATATGTAGACTAGTTAGTTTCTTAAGATCAACAATAATTTAAGCGCCTATTTAAACTTGTCTTCTTGTAACTTCCTTATTAGTCATATACTTATTATATTACTTTAGTTTCATTTGCACTCTGACATTCTTGTCTTAGTCATGTCTCTCATTTTAAGTTGAGTTCTTTAATTGCCAATAGTCTTTTAGGTTTTGTTAAAGATATCGAGATTGATTGTGTACTATGTCAATTTACCAAACATCATACTTTGCCTTTCAATAAAAGTGATTCTCTTTCTTTTGCATATTTCAATTTAATTGATTTTGATATTTAGAGCTCCCTCTTTTATTGATACTATAGGTGAATCACAATATTTTGTTATATTTGTGGATAACTCACATTATACATGCCTTTATTTTACGAAAAATTGTTTTGAATTACTTAATATATATTCATAATTTACTGTAATTATTAAAACTTAATTTTTTTTTGAAACAATTAAGGATTTTCATACTAATAATGCCATGAAATATAAAGAGTGAAAATTTCTTTGGGTTCTTTCATAATTTAAAACCATTCTTCAATGCTCTTATCCTGACACTTAACAACAAAATGGACAGGTTGAAAGAAAATATTGTCATATTTAAGACATAATTTAAGCCCTTCTCATCTTTGCCTCTTGTCTTAAGCATTATTGAAGAAAAGATGCTATTATTGTTTTATACACCATTAATCGTATTTCATTTAAATTATCAAAAATATATTTTTCTTTTTATCATCTTTATGGTAAATGTCATACCCATCAATCTCTTTGAATCTTTGGTTTTGTCATTGTACAACTTTATAAATGGACCAATTTAGAACCTAAGGTTCATTTGTATTGTTTTCTTAGTTATTGGATTAAATATAAATAATATTGGTATCGGGATCCAATCTTTAAACATTTTTTAGTTTCTCATTATGTTATTCTTTTGGGAACAAAAACACTTTCTTTTATTTTCTCATTCCATTTAAATGCTTTTTTACAATCTTTTTTCAATAATATGTTGAATTATTGTCATACACTATGCATTTTAAAGTTCTTTTGTATTCTCTTTTTATATATTCATTTCTTATTAACATTGATACAATTTCAACTAATAATCCAACAATAAATCCTAAAGTATTTTCCTTGTCAGTGGATTTAGATTCTTCTTTTAAGTCTCCCCAAGTGTGTCATTTTTTTTTTAGTGAGTAAACTACTACCATATTTTAATGATTATTGTAAAATCCATTATTTTTTATATGAGCTTCAAACTTATTATAAGGCTAATACTAATCATCTCTAGTAGTAAGTAATGGTAGAAAAATCATATACCTTATCTAAAACTTATACTCGGGATTTAGTTGAGCTATCTTTTAATGAATTTGTTATTGGATGCATGTGGGTATGCAAGATTAAGATGTAATTAGATAGGTATGTTTAGTGATACAAAGCTTAATTAGCAGTTAAAGACTTTACTTAAGAGTATGTGATTGACTGTAAGGAGATTTTTGCTCTTGTAGAAAGTTAATAGTAGTTACTATGATCTAACATTTAAAGCTCTTTCAGGTGGATATTAAAAATGTATTTCGCCTTTAATTAAGGAGTTAATAGTAATTACTATAATCCAACATTTGAAACTCTTTCAGATGGATGTTAAAAATGGATTTCTTAACGGCGATCCTACATATGAGGTTTATATGTAACTTCCCCTAGGATACGATCATCCACCTAACAAAATCTATCACTTTTGTTAAATACTTTATGGCCTAAAGCAAACACATTTGGCATGGTTTGCAAAATTTAGTATTATTGCACTAGCTTGATTTTTCTTTTAGTCATTATGACATTACCCTATTCATTCACAAAAGTCATCAAGGCATCATTTTTCTTTTACTTTATGTTGATGATATGATTATCATAAGAAATGGTTTATAAGGCATTATTGAACTTAAACTCCATCTTAGTCAATAGTTTGAGATAAAAGATTTTAATTTACTTAATTATTTTTGGTGACTAAAGGTTACTTTTAATGCTATATGATACTATATGTTTAAGACCAAATATGCCTCAGACTTGTTCAAACATATAAGGATATGTGGCAATACGATATCCTCAACATCAATCAAGTATAATGTTAAATTTGCTCCTACTAATGTCAAACTATTGAATGACCTTACTTTTTATCAATTGCTTGTTATGAATCTGGTATATCTTATTATCACTCAACCTGACATTGTTTACATTATGCATATGGTTAGTTAATTTATAAAAGCTCCTTGGTCTTTTCACTTTGTTGTCGTTCATCACATGCTTTGCTATGTCAAATGAATTATATTTCATGGTCTCTACTTCTTAGCTTACTTGTCACTTTAAGTTATTGGTATATTCTAATGCCAATTGACCTAGAGATCTTATTAATAGGATATTATATCTTTATAGGTAATTCTCTCATTTCTTGGTGTTACAAGTAACAAGCAGTCGTTTCTTAATCAAATTTTGAACATGAATATCAAGCCCTAATAGATACTTCATCTAAATTGTTATGAGTCATGTCTTTTACATGAAATGGGCATTATGTGCTCCTTTGCCTCACATATACATTATGAAAATTGTAATACCATACATGCTTACAATGATCTCTTTCATAAGTGAATCAACTATATTAAGAATGATTTTTTTTTATTTGTCAATGTATTATGCATAATACTATTTGGCTTTTTTTTTTTTTTTGGTTACTTTTATTGATCAAATTACTAATATCTTTATGAAAACTCATCCACCAAGGTGGTTCTCTGATCTAATTTCTAAACTTGAGTTTTTGTATTACCATCATGAATTTAAGAGGGTGTGTTAGAATATGTTAGAATCTTTAACATCCTTATAAGATTTTGTCCAATCATATCAATAATTTATGCAATCCTTCTTGATATTATTGTGTCAATGTTCTTGATTCCTTTAATTATAAGTAACACATGCAACAATTTGATTCTAACATCTTTACAACTAGAGAGACTAACAATATATTCTATCTCAACAATCATCAAGGTATAATCAATATTTACCAATTACCAAATGGTAACTTTACAAAAAAAAAAAAAAAGAATTCATTAAAGCATTATTTTTTTTATTGACACATTTTGGAAATTATTTTACCATATGATATCATCACTAAATTCTTCTATTAAATTTTAGAAATGGAATTAGAAATTTTTATAATGGAAATATACCCTAGATTAACATTAGTAAAATAGTTACATATATAAATAATGAGGGATTGCAATTATGAAATGATTTAAAATTAAAAGTAACAATAAAAAATAAATTACAAACAAGTATAAAAGAACTATGATCATTTTGTTCTTAGTATGAATATGAAATCATTTTAACTCTTTCAAAAACTTAAGGAAAAAAAAAAAAAAAGGAAACTATAAGTGATTCATTGAGAAAAATTATAACACATTTAAAATTTTGTTTAAATCAAAAAAACAAACTCGATAAATTCAAGTAAAGGAAGAGGAGGCAAACAGTTTGTTATAAATATTGATAAATAAGACACTACAAAAGTCAATGCAAACTAAAAGAAAAGGTGCAAACTCATTTCAAAATTCCTATGTATCCTAATTTTGCTACATTAGTTTCTATTATTAAAAAGGCATTAGAAGCACGAATTTCTAAACATGGAAGTATTTTAACTTAAATATTTTATTTTATTTCTAAAACAATTTGCGTCATTTGTTTTCATTCCATTCAAAAGGTTTTTTTTCTAAGTCGTTTACACAGTGGGAGGCATATAAACTTTATTCTATTTCCTACAAATATTTCCAAAGGTTTGAATAAAGGTTTATGCATCAAATTTTCAATAGGCTTATGTGGAATTTAAGGACTATTAATTTCTATAATTTGAATTTGCTAGGTAATTGTATTTAATATCTTATTTGTATAGGTATTTGATTTTGTGCATTTTTATGTCCTTTAAAGTAATAAAAGTGAAGTTTAGATTGACTTTAGATATTTTAAAAGGGGATGCTATTACTAATTTATTTGCATATATATATATATATATATATATATATATTCTCTAAATTATTGTTTTTATTTTTAGAGGTTTGCTAAATTTATCTTCGGGATTTAGTATTTTTATCTTTAAATTTATTCATATTAACTTTAAACTATTTAAAGAATTTAATGTGTATTTTTAGATTATTAAAATCTTCTTAGTATTTTTTTTTTGAATAATTTTTTTAGAGAGTTTTAAAAATTTAAATTCTTTTTCTTTTATTTATTTTAGAATAAAAATCTTTTGTTAGTGACTTTTTATTTAAAAGAAAATTATCATTTATAATCAAATTTAGTTGACTCTAAAATTGCATTTCACTATGTGTAAAAGATGTTAAATGAGATTTTTCTTTATTAGAGTATAATATGTTTGGGAAATTATTTTATTAAAATTTTACACCTACAAATGTTGCCTTTAAACTAAAAAGAATGCCACATGTAGAATTTCCTACTTCTAAAACATTTATATATTGCCTCTTTTAAGAAGGAAATATTATTTTTATATTGACTTTGTCATCTTCAATTAATTATTTATGCAGGTTTTGTTTTTTAAGTAATTTGCCTACGTATTTGTATATCGGGCAGAGTCGATTTTTCTAGAAAAGTAACTTTTAAACAATATAGGAGACTAGGAGCTTTTTACAAACGATTTATCTAAATTTATTTCTATGAGGACTTTTTGAGCTTTTGGCGTCTTTCTCCATGCATTGGGTTTGAAGGTCAAGGGAAAGATTTCTTTTAGTATATTATATAAACTAAAGTTATATTTCTAGATTCAAGTAATATATTTTCAAGAATTAATAAATTTAAAGTCAAAACTTTTTTTATATTATGATCAAATAATGAAATAAGGTAATTGGGATAACAAATAAAATAGATAGAGCCATTAACTTAGTTGGATTCGACCACAACATGCAAAAAATTTGTAAAATCTAAATAATCGAGCATCTCTTAATGAATGTCTATATATGTATTCTATGTAAAGGTTTCATTATTATTTATACTGACTTGATATGCAAAAATTAATAAGAGAATTTGTAAGATTCTAATTCTTCTGGTATAAGTATGATTTCTTAAAAATTTAAATTAACATTATAAGTTTTTTTTCTACAATATTAATAACATAATTACTAAAAACATTGTCAAATGTTTCTATCTGATATATATTCTTTTTGAATTTTCTAAGTATATTCTAATTTTGTTACTCTTGTTTTATTTGAGTTATTTGCATTGTTTGTTTATTGTAATCTATAATTTCAACTTCTTCATTATGATTAGAGTTTGTATGGGTTATTCTACTTAAAGATTTTGCTAATTTGAACATTGACTACCAATTTTTTAGAATCACTTTATTATCAAGACCACCCTTTTTCACTATCTTGATGGGTTTGGCCAATGGGTTTTTGGCTAAGCTACGCTGCCGAAGTTTCTCTAAATATAATAAACATTTGTTTGTATAAGCTTGTTCTTTAAATCGATACCTTATACTTTCTTTAATCATATAAGAACACAGTTTAATTCTTCTTTAGCTTCTAGTAAATCGTCCTTAGCATTACTTATTTACATGTTACATATATGTATATAAGTTTGAGTTATATTATATGCATAAATCTTTCAGATATAGTAATCTTATAGTGTGTCTCTTTTTATGCCAAGAGCAGTTATTTGGTTTAGATGTAAATCAAAACAAATTTCTTGGTTTGTTATAGTAGTGATGGTTCTCTATGAATTTACTTTAAATGCATAAATTTGTCTCAAGAATGATGTTCTTAGAATTAAGCATTGACTTAAATCTTTGACTAGTATGAAAATATTTTTAAAGCATATTCTTTCTTTACATTTATGAACAATCGATATATATATTAATAGTTTTTTATTTTTTAATGTAACATTAATACAATTATAATTATTACAAATTTTCATTCCATTTTCACTTTTATTACTATTTGAATAAGAGTTGATTGTTCTTGTAATTCTAACTTGTCATCACTAGATTCTTCTATTAAATCATTATTTGTTTTCGACAATTCTTCTATTAGGTTTAATATTTTATGCTTAATTTTTTCCTTTATTTATAAAGTTTACATATTTTCTTTTAATTTACATTGACTTTTATAATATTCTATTTGCACACATTTATAACAAAATAGTTGCCCTTTTTTTCTTTGCTTGAATTTATTGACCTTGTTTTTTTGATTTGAGGAGAATTTTAGATGTGTTATATATACATATATAATTCTTATTTATCATATCCATATTATGAAAATTATAATCCTAATTTTTTTATACTTATTTATAATTCCTTTTTCATCTTTGCTTTTAATTTTAAATTATTACGTAATTGTAATCCCTAATAATTTATATGGGTAATTATTTCACCATACATTAGCCTATAAATGAGGTATATTCTCATCATAAACATTTGTGATTCCATTTCTAACCCTTTCAACAAATAATTTTGGTAACCCAACTATAAATCATTTTTTTCCAAAATGAATAATTATAGTTTGTTGTAACAAAAAATTTTGTTAAAAATATATTTTTATACTATCAAAAATTTTGCATGGTTGGGCAATGTAGATTTAAAAGTATTTCTCAAGATTTTTATGGGAATTCAATTGGATCCCCTGTGAAATGTTTTGCAATAGTATATAACAATGTATTAGTTGCATCTCACTCTAATTCTATTTTTATGATGTGTTCCCTCAATTAGTATTCTATTGGTAACTTGCATATGGTAAACTCCCTTTACTGTTTCTTTGCAAGTTCTTATGTTAAAATAAATGGGGCTTTGATGGCATTAAATTAAAAGTTGGGTAGAACGAGGCTTAGAGTAACAAAGGAGGACATTCAAAATGGTTGAGATTGACTTTGTTCCATTTTCCACGTTTGTGACCTCCGCCCGCCAAGGCTTCCCCCAAACAATAGCGTTTGCAAATATATTGACTGCAGTGTGCTGTACACATACTTCCACGAAACCCTCGGCCACATTTTTTATTTTTTAATGCTAAAAAAAACACAAAATATTTTTGAAAATGAACGATAAATATAATTACAAATTTACTTTCTTGTTTGTCCATTTAATAAAAACACTTGGCAGGGCAGGGCAGGGATTTTTCTTTTTTTTTTTTTTATTTCTCTCTCTCTCTCTGTCTCTCGCTCGGGTTCTTGAGAAAGTAAAAAGGAGCAAAAGGGTTTTAGCTAATCTCCCCCGGGAGGGCACCAAGGCGTCATGTCCATGGGGTAGCTGCCCAACACCCTCAAGAAAGACGTGAACTCCTGCACCTCCGCCAAAGCGTTCTGCGCCCTAACCTCCGCCATGGACGCCTCGAAATCTACGTAGAACAAGTACTCGAAGTGCTTCGCCGTCCCTACGTTCGCGTCGTCCACCAGCCTTATCGGCCTGTTCCGGTGCGGCCGCGACTCGATCTTCGTCAGGCTGATGTTCCGGAACGCAAACGCCGACAGCACCTTGAACAGCACGCTCGTCCCCTCATCGTGCGCGAACACAATGCTCGTCTTGAACGGCCGGTCAGTCCGTGGGATTATCGGCTCACGCGCCAGCATCACGAACCTTGTCACGTTGCTCGAGTCGTCCTGGATCCCGTCCGCCAGAATCTGCAGTCCGTATAGCTCAGCGGCCCGTGCGCTGGCGATCGCCGCCGTGTCTCGGAGGTTGTTTGCCGCTATGTACTCCGCCGCGCCGGCCGTGTCGTCCACTGCCTCCCGCGCTGCGTGGAGGCCAAGCTTCGTGAGCGTCAATTCGCATTGAGAGAGTGCCTGAGGGTGAGAGATGACACGAGTGATGTACTCCTTGCGGACGCCGGGTAGCGCTAGGAGGCAGTGGTGGACTGGCATTTGAACTTCTCCGACGATGTGCAGGCGATGGCGGAGGAGCAAGTCATAGTTTCTGTGAATAGATCCACCAAGCGAGTTCTCCACAGGGTAAAACCGCGCGATCTGCGATCCATAGCTCGACGGCCTGGAAAGCCACCTCAAACTGGTCGCAAGGAATGGCCTCGCAGTTCGGATATGCCTTCCCTGCGGCGGCCTCCGAGTACGCGCCGGGAACTCCCTGGTAAGCCACGCGCAGCTGAGATCCGTGCATCGGGGCCGGCGAGAGGTCCGCAATCGTCAACGGATGCTGTATTTTCCCGTTTTTACTGCTCTTCCCTTTGTTAACGGGAACAATATTCAGGCCAATGGAGGTCTGGTGACCGTTGACGGCTGCAATATGGTCGGCGCCGACTGGATCTCCTCCTCCTCCTCCTCCTCCGCCGCCGCAATTTTCGGTGGCCTGCTCGTGGCAGAGAACCTTACTAGCAAGTATCGCGCAGGAACTCCGCCAGTCGGCTTGGCTGGACCCGACACCGTTAGGAAATTGGACCGATTCGGGACGACTGATACATTGGACAACAAGTCGGTTGGTATCGACCCGAGCGAACCGCGGCTGCCGCGTCCGATGAAAGGACCTTAGAGAAGTTATAGAGCCAAGCACCTGCATACTTTTATTAAACACTTTCTATATTTTTCCTTATTCGTTTGATCCCTTTGAATTGGATTAAACCAAAAATAAATAAATGAAAAGGAAAACAGATCAGGAAGAGTTAAAAGAAGAAGAAGAAGAAGAAGAAGAGAAAAATAAAAATGGAAATAAAATCGTCGTTGCTACTCAGCTTGGTGTTCTCTATGGAAGGGAACGTCAAGCTGAGGGAAAACTATTGGGGGTAGATAATGGGGGTTTTATAGGGGAAGAAGGAAAACGGGGGGGGGGGGGGGGGAACAGAGGGTAGGCGAAGAGGTCCGTCTCTGGGAGAGAAGAAGGATAGGAGAGGATTGGTGCGTTTGTGCGTGCGCCTTTTGGAGGTGGTTTGGTCAAATCTCATACCTACCCCCAACCTCACCTTTTTCTCCAGTCATTTCTCTCTCTTCGCTAGTGTTACATTAATATTTATATTATTATTATTATTATTATAGAATACGAACAAATTAGAAAATATTATTACATAAAAATAAACGTCACGAACCACAAATTATAATTAATATGTGTGTGTTGCGTGGGATGCAAAATCAATTTCGTGTTCATGTCGAACTAATAAATAAGAACCGTATAGAATAATGTTACTATGTCTTGTTTATTAAACTAATATGTTTGAAGAAGCTAAGGCTTTTATCCTTTCGGTCCTCCGAAATAAGGGTTGGGAATATATATTTATTCAATACGGTATATACGCACTGAACTCTTTCCCATTTCGTTGTTGCGGGTACGCGTCCGAAGTGCTATAATGGTTGGTTAGTGAACGGGCCGGGGATAGAAGACAAAAAGTGGTTAAAATGGCGTCCACGCAGTGAATTGAATTTTTGTTGTTTATTCGCCGCCTCGCTGAGAAGGATAAAAATTGATCTCCAGACCTCTTTTCTAAGTGGTAATTCATTTACCATTCTCTTATTATATAAAATATACCCACACGGATGGTCTATCTCTTAACTAAATTAGAGGAATGGGTTCAATATGTGTGGATAATTACATGTGATTCCAAGTAATCTTAATAGTTAACGCCACCAAAAAAATAAAAGAAAAAAAATGCAATCTTTTAATTAGAAGATTCAACATCTAAATTAAACAATCCAAAACCCAAAGAAGAAAAGAAGAAGAAGAAGCCACACCGGAAGTTCCAAATATTAGAAACATTCAAATTATTGCAAAAAAAATAACCAAAATAAATTAGTGGAAAGTCAGTTTTCACCAATAACCCAAGTTTAGAGAACCATCAATTCGGTACGATGATATGACGCTATGAGGAAGCAAACGTATGAGAACGGTGATGTCAGTCGGCATGCCAACAGGGCAAAAAGGGGAAGGGAGACGGACATGAATCATTATATATTTTGTAACATGCCGCTCTGAGGACCACAATGATTCTGCAGACCACATGGAAGATGGGATCCCAAAAGCATCTTCGCAGAGTTTCTGGTCCACAGCGCAGTTTTACAATAACAACATGTGTATGCTTGCTTGTTCATCTTAATTTCCAGCGTTCAATTATTTATGTGGGCACAAAACTTCTTGGGGTGGGGGGCCTTGCGGGTGTGCCCCCATAATTTGGCATGGTAGCTGACCCCATATTTGCCGTTGTGGGGTATGCCGGCCATTGTCATTTGGATTATTATTGTTCTCCTTGTCATGATTTTCTTTTGGTGAAGCCCACTTGTCCTATTAAACTTGGGAATTTTTTTCTGTTTTTCTTTTCTTCTTCTTCTTCTTTTTTTTTTTTTTATTAAAAGAGAAAAGAGAAAAAAGAAAAAAACTTTGTACATGTTGCACGGAAGTGACAGAATTAGGTGAGAAGAAAATGAGCTGAACAATCTTCCCAACAACCCCTTAATTATAATATACCTTGACCACCTCCGCATATTTTGAAAATTACAGTGCACGTTTGACATTATACACATGTGGCCTTTTGTATACGAAAAAAGATCATTTTTGACTCCGCGGCATTTGAAATTGTCTCCAACGACCATGGTTCCGAGTTCGAACACCAGGTGGATCTACTGAATTAATGGGCTCAGGAACGTGAAACTTCGCGAACTCGTTGGCAGATCAATCTCAAGCCTAATCCCAGTTCAGCAAAATGCAGAATTGAACATAAATAAGGGGCACAACAAATGAATTTGCAGAGAAAACAAGAATAATATTATACGTGCTTCTGACCCTCCCTCCGACCCACCTTACAGGAAGAGCCTCCCTCGGAATGCCCTTCTTCTAATAACTCTGGCTAACAAATGGCATAGAGCGGGTGATGCAGCCTTGATAGACGGTAAATTGAATCCAGCATGTGTGACACATTAACATTAAATTCATAAATGGAGAAATATACATGATTTGTCGAGGATGGATCTAAAAGTCTTCTCTCCCTGTTCAATGACGCAAAAAATACGTACATGATTGACCGTTAAAAAAAATTACAACACAATCAGATCCCACCCTGTGTCCTCAAAAATATACACATCTCTATAGAACCTGTAGTCACCCCCCCCCCCCCCCAAAAGCATTTTAACCAAAACCCAACTCCTATGCCTGCTGTTTCTCTGTGCCCAAGGGACATGAATCTAGAAGCACAGTGCTGTGCCACCAATCCTTTGGAAGGCTTGCTTACGAGCTTAACAGTATGATGATGGCCAAAACCCCACAAGAATAAACATGTCTTCTCATAGCCCGACCCATTTTACCCATCTGAATATCCGGCCAACTCTGAAGGGCAACTCGTAATCTTTGGTGACAGCCAGCTCCCTCCTTGCTGCCTCATGTTCTGACCACACGTACACTCCACGTTCCTGCTTACTACCAGGGACTGTGTTGTCCAGGATAACAGCAACCAGAAATGCAATCACCATATTTAGTGATAATAATGTGTTCAAAACGTAGTTCAACTGCAAAGGCCCAGTACATTCACCAAAAGTTAGTTCTAACAAAAATCTGCCAGCATGAGTATTCATCTAGTCACAAGGTATGAAGCATATTTTAGTGGGCCTGATCCCCAAACAGAAAGAAAAGGAGATGTAAGGGGGAATGACTTCCTGCAAATATCATCTTTATTTTGGCTACTATCCAGGAAAATGGTTAAGCCTTTTTAGAAGGATTAAAAACAATAGCATACCCCTCCATATTTGCTGCGAATTGGTCCATGAGAGGCCACAATATATGGCTGAAAGTAACTCTGGACAGACAAGTTGGAATTTGGAGAGATGCCATATTGCTGAAAGTATGCTGGTATTGAGAGTGAGAAAAACAAAGATAATCCAACTATAATGATATTCCGTGAGCTTCCAGCCTCACTGTAGCGCAGGTTTGACAATCCTAATGCTGTCAACATTGCCCACATGAAGCAAAGGAGAGCGGCAACCATGACTTCAGGAATTGAAGCAATAAATCCCCCAACTTTACCTATGTGTACGGTGGAAACATGATTAAGCACAAAAAACTGAATAATATTGAGATGAATAATAAACAAGGAGTCTTCTTTGTTATTGCTAACTTAATCAGTGAAAATTGTTTTGAAACAAACTATGCCATAACCAGATTTCAAATAGGTTCTCCTATTTAGGAAACCAACAGTATCAACATGCAGGCAAACTTCTTGCACCTGGGCACCAACAACTCATAAACCACAAAACAAAGGTTAAAAAAGGCCGGGGGGAAGAGGGTGTACTCAACTTCAATACATATAAACATAAGGCAGAATAAGTGAAGGGATACATCAACTACTAACAGATTAGTGGAATGCATATACAAAAACTAAAGATCTAAGTTGTCAATTTCAAATGCCAAATGGGAAAGGCCATAGGGATCTCTTGTGCAGTTTTGTAGACTTAATGGAGAGTATGTACATAGTATCTCCAGCAAAACTCATCAAATTTTTTTCTTAAAAAATTTTATTTGGGAGCCTGCAACCTGCCTGGGAGTGGGGATGCCATCCATCTGATTAGCATTTTTTATTGTACTTAGTGTATGTAAATTGTAACACTACAACATTCTGGTTGATGAAATGTATAAAATTCTATTTTGTTAGCTAGTAGATCTCATCAGAAAGCTAAACTTTGTCATCGTACACCATATAATTAAGCCTTACTCAGACAATAATATGTCCACTCCTTTGCTTTGGTGAGAACAGAGAGCCTTCCCATTCAATAATACCAGTGTATTTTTCCCTATTTGATGAGTAATAATCTATTAAGAAAGAACAGAAGATGCATCAAGTCGATATGTGTAATAAATTACACTTAAAACAACAAATTAAAGACAGTATGTTAGTTAAATAGGTGACATGCTTGTGTGTCATCTTCAAACCCACTTAAACAGAATATCTCATTTGTGTAGGCCTTTAATGAGACATTTTTACTTAAAGGCAACTTCCAACAACTCATTTCAACATTATTATTAGCAGAATATTTATTATAACTAAAGCTGAAACTAAAAATTTTATAACAGGTAGATACAGTGCAGTTGCCAATTTCCTTTTCCTTCTTCCTTAAGCCTCTCTTTTTTCCTGTTTGGGGTGAGCCAGTCTAGTAACTCCATGTTGTTTTCTTGAGAATAATTTTCTACAATGGGACATTTCCAATGAGCATATGATTTTTTTTGTCCTAGATGCTTCCTCAAAATTGCAACACAGCACAGTAAACTTAACATTCTACAGATAAAACCTGATCTCAGATGAAACATGAAGAAATCACTAGCTTACCATTATGAACAGAATTTTACACAAATGGAACGCAATGAAGGAAGATCAGCAATCATGGTAATTCAACCTATGCAACACAGCTCTTTGATTAACAAATAAAAAAACCAAAACTATGTACCACAGCAACTTAAATGACAACAATAAGGAACATGCTATGTTATTTCTCCTCAACTAACCATTTGCAGATCTTTCAAGCTTTTACACTCTGTAAAAGGACTTATAAAATATACATCCTGTTAGCACTTACCTATAAGGGATAGCACAATCAAAACACAAGCACCAACTTCAATTGCTCTGCGGCTTCCCATTTTTGTTACAGCTATAGTGTGCACATTCTCGGTAAGAGTTGTAGAGCCAGTTCCAGTACCCCATAGACCAGCCAAGATGCTAGAAAGGCCCTCAAGTCCAATCCCTCGACTGACAATGCCTGGAGTTGGAGGTCTAGAGGCCCCCAACAATGATGCCGCATGGTATGAACCAACCTGGCATCAATTCAAAGCAAATAAGCAACTTAGTCAACACATGTTGCAGAAAAACCAATGTAACAGCTTTCTACAACAATAGCTAACACAAATGACAGCAATCTTGCATTTCTGTGTGCCTATTATAATTTTTCAACTTCGACTCTGACTATATCCAACAGATGAGCTTTGTTCTCAAGAAATCATAAACAAATCCGTTTGTAATTTAAGGATTGCTATGTCCAAATGCTAGTGACTCCTAAAGACAACAGTATCACTAGAAGAGAAATTGAAGAACTAGGAAAACATTAGCTGGTAAATCAGAATTTTTTAAAGCTTCCCAGCAGTCATAGAAGCGACATGTGGAACGATGTTATCAGTAAAGATGAATCAAATTGGATTCTCTCAAAAGCAGTAGTAACTAAATCAAGGATTGCTATTGGCAACTAATACAGTATAGTCAAGGATAAACAATGCTAAAGAATCATAAAATAAGATATTCCTCCAAACCTATATCAATGTTGTCACAATCAAAATGGCTATCAAGCATTAACCAGTTGAACTAATTAAATTGATATTTAATAATAACAATTATATATATTTATTCATTAGTAATAGGACTCAATTATAGGTTAACCAAAGTTTTGGGGTCACATAATTTTGGCATTTTTTTAGTTAAAACCACCACAAACTTGGCCGGTTTCCCCCTTTTTTTTTCCAATTATCCAGGTCGACCATAGTTTGACTGGTTTTGACTAAACCAGACCAAAGATCTTACTGGTTACCGGTTCTTCCAGTTCAGTTCTCACAACAATAATCTTTATTCATAGTCTGGACAATGTTATCAGTGAAATATCCAATGTCTTTCATCATTCTGGCTTGCTCTCAGATTAACATTTTGAAAACTAGCCAAAGAAAGTGAAAGAGATTACATAAGCATCAGTTAAATGTTAGATTCATCTTCTCATTTGCTGTTAAATTGACATTTTATAAGCAGCTAAGCAAAGTTAAAAATAAAGAAGCATTAGTCTTCAAGACTAAAGAGAAGGTTGACCTATGACCTATTCATTCAATCCCACAAGTCACAGCATACATTGTCCTCCTCCCCTATCCATCACCCAAACTGCATACCCTAAAAAACGAATCAGCCCCAATGCATGGCAGTTAGTAGCCAAATCCAGCAGATATAAACTGACATAAAAGCACAAAGAGAAAAATTGTATGCTTTTTCCTTTCTCTAATGAAAATGACCCAGAAACAGAATCATAAAGATCAACACATCAGCAAGACTAACTTAATCAAATTAAAAAGAAAAACAATGGAAATATAAATTGCAAGAAAGATCCAATCAATTAAAAGAAAAACATGTAATTAGTGAACGTACCGAGTCCACAGATGAGATCAGGGACACAAAACACATAACAAGAGCCATTTTCCAGTTGAAGACAGGAGTACCCCATTGTAATGGGTAAGGAAACCTAAACCATGAGGACGATCTCAGCACATGTGAACTATCAACTCGACAATGTTTCATCCTGGAGACATGCTTTCTGCAATGTTCAGATATAATATTTGATGCAGGAACATTTACATCGCAACCTTTGTAATTATAAGCTCCAGCTTCGGTTAACAGGAAAGCAGCTGCCCAGGTGATTCCTAGACCCAATGGAACCTGGTAATAAAATAGAAATATCCATCTTAAATTTCAATACACAGGCTACTAATATGAATTAATGAAGTGAACAGAGTCAGGATGATGCGTAAGACTCCTTTAAATGTATGCCTAAAGCCTGCCATGGTTAAAAAAATTGAATGAACCATGGTTTCAACATATCAATTCTTCTTTTAATACTTTTTTAGTTCTACTAAAGCTAAATATTAATCTACAATCAGCTTCATGCATGGGTCCATTTCACCCATTGGTCCATTTACATTGACCCATCAAACAGGGCAACTCAGTTGTCCTTGGAAAAGTGTCAGGAACTTACCGCGTAAATTTGAAATATGCGATGCCCAAAAACAGATATCTTGCGAAGGTACTGCAGAAAAATATGCAAGAGATATTTTAAAGACAGCTGAGAAAAAAAGATGCATAGGTGATTGCATCTATGGCAGGAAAAGGATCTCATCAGGATGACAGATCAAATGAAAAATAATCAACTGGACTTATCTTTGCTGAACTTACTAGAGAAAAAAGAATGACCAGTAAGATCTGCACTGCACCAATCTCAATGCAGGTGCCAACTAGTGGGAAACCATAACTATAAAAGGAAAGTCCAACAGCAGCAATAGTTGGGGCAACAACCACTGGGTTAATCAGCCTGGAAAACAAATCATAAATAAATAAAATCCAATAAGATATGTGGAAGGAGACACGAAGCAGCCAACTCTAATAAATCACAACTGATGCTGCCAAATTGGTAACTTCTACAACATCAATGACCAACAGGAATTGATTCATCTTTATTTAAGTAATTGACCATACAATAAAGGTACTAAATCAACTTAATCCAATCTACTCAAGCTGCAAATATTATAGATTTGCACCTGCTAATTGAAATGTCCAATTTCCAAACAAGCAGCAATGTAAACTATTTGAAATCTTACCTCAAAAATACTGACATCAGACCACTATATCCAAGGAATGCCTGAAAGGCTGAAGATATAATTATAGCCCCTTGTAGCTCCTTCATAATATGTTTGAAATTCTGCCGCAGAGCACAAGAAATAATTAAGATAAAATAAATAAATTTCAGAGAAATCAAAATTGATCTTGGTCAAACAAGCAGCATTTCCAAAAACACAAATCAGAAACATGAATCTATGTAATAGTCACAGATATAGGTCCAAGTTCCTTTTCTAATCCCCTCTTTGTCTAATAGCCTTATGACTCCTTCCGTTATTTTACCTTCACAAACTTAATATTTTCAAGAAATTCCAACAGTCCATCCCACTTTTTCATCTTTGGCATGGTTAAAGATTAGAAAAACAAATGAGGAAAACATCAGAAACAATTTGCTCAACACACGGACTTCTAGAATGCCAAATAGAAAATTGATATAAAGAACGATTCTATCAACTATATTTTACCATTGCCTTTTCTCATTGCAGTTCATTGGCAAATTCACAATAAGAACAAAATTTTTGACAGAGTATACAGAAACATAGACACATACACAGGAGGAGAGGGAGTCACCCATATAACACACCTAACTTCAAAGAGTGTTCCAGATGCTATAGCCAATCAAACAAAAGCTGTAAGGTGGCATAATCCTTCTAAGTCCTTTGGTTTCATTCTATACTTATATCTGCATCATTTTCAACTTTTCATAATAAAAAGTGGTCCATCCCTATTATTATGATTCAGCTACATATTTATTTAACCATCTGAAGAATAGCAGGAAATCACCATCTAAGATCCCTGATTCTGAAATGAACAAGGCGTTGGCAGAAAATGCAATTGTTACACTTTTTAGCAAAACACCATGATTATGTATCAAATCCCCAATCAACTCCTTACATCAGATGTTTCACATTGATACTTCTCCAAACTTAAAGCATAAAAACACATATAGCAAAACATTAACATATCTTGTATTTAAGAGCATATTGATAGAGAAAAATAAAAAATCAATTAAAAACTAAAAACCTAAGCCATCAAAATATCATCTCGAGGTGTGTAAAATTAAAAGGTAGGTCTTAGTGTAACAATAAGGTTACTTCATTAAGACCTAAAGGTCACAGGTTTGAGTCACATAAACAACATCCTTTTTTCAAAATTCTGACAACTTTTTCACCACCTAGAGGCATCTATATATTAGACAATTCAAATTTTTTCATGTTAGCCTTATATACGAGAGGACAATGTGGGTTACACGAACATTGACAACCAACAGGTTTGCTTGATGACAAACAAGGAAGAACAAAAATTATTGACACAACTATTTAGATAACAGAAAACTAAGAAAAGGAACATACATTTCCATTTAGTCCTATAAACTCAGAGGAGTTGATTATCGCCAATGCTGGAGCAAGGTAAACATATGAGGGACCTTGAATCAAAGGCAACCTTGAACCAAGAGATGTATGCAAAAGTGTGGTAACTCCTGAAACAAATAGCACTGTTGACACCACCATTGCAGTATCCTCCTACACCAACTAAATAAAATAAGAACAAGCAAGAGAAGCATCATCCTTAACCCAGCAATACATTCATTTAAGAAAAAAATGAAGCAAAATGATGTATGACTACTCACATAAGTGCCACCCATTGCAGGAACTATGACGAGTGGAATGAGAATCAATGAACCCAGTATTGAAAGATAATGTTGAAACCCATATAGACCGATGGGAACTGAAACATTACGCAAAGAAACAGAAGCCACATTATTTATCAACAAACAAATATAAAGCACATTTGCAGCTTTATAATCTCAAGATATGATCGATCAACAATACTCAATCCAAAGACCAGATGGCTAGCCTTTTCCAATTTCCAGCATGTCCAATAAATAGATAAACTTTTCAAAGCTCAGCAATTATATCATTAATAATATTTAATTGCCACCTATAAAGTAGCCATCTTACATAGAACCATACAAAACAGTTATTATTTCATTACCCAATCTCTTTTGAATCAGAAATGGAAAACACAACCGCAGCTTTCACAGTAGCTAATGAACCAGTCAAATTACTAAATTCGCCCAAAACAAAAATAAAACCACATTATTAAAAGAAAAAAAAATGAAACTTTAAAGCAAGAAAAAAAATCCTTTTATTTCCAGTCATAAAAAAGGCCATAGATCCTGTTCAACTTAACAGCCAAAAAAAGAATTTTTTTTTTTCTCTTTCAGGCTTCGAAATTACCCACATAAGCCACCAAAAAGGGACAAGTCACTCACCAAGACCAGGCGCATCTCTAAGTCCATACTTCATATGTATATGCCTTCCTGCAAACCCTTCATCCTCTATACTCTGTGGCAACACATCAACCACTTCATCATTCCTGGAAGCTCTCCTCGGAGCCTCAGTAGTACTCACCGGGCCTTGCTCATTTGCTCCATGTCCCGAATCCTTCTTTGGAGCTCTGCCACCATCAGAGTCCCTCCTTCTCTTGGCCGCCTGGTCCTTCTTATCAGACGCCACTGGCACTTCCATCCCATTCATCGCAGCCGGCGCAGGCGGTGGCGGTGGCAGCGCTGGTGGTGTCGCCCGAACCCGACCCGCCTCAAGATCCAGCTGGGAATCGGACTGCTCTCTGGGCTTCTTGGGCAATGAAATCTGGCCGGAATCGCTGGCATTGGTCTCGCCGGAGAATTTGGGGCGGAACCCAGTTCGCTTAGCCCAAGAAGCCGGCGGCATTGGCGACGATTCAGGACCAGGAAGAGATGGACCCGGTTTGGGTCGGGTTTTCGGGTCGGAGCCTGACATTACCCTTCACTTTCCTCACTCTCTTCTGCTACCAATGCATCAAGAAGCTTCAATGTCCTGCAGATCTGAGAAGTGGGGTTGGGGTTTTTGGTGGGTTTAAGATAGAAAATTGGGGGAAATTTTTCAAAAAAAGAAAAAAAAAAAAAAAAAGGCAGGGTCTTTAGAGTGAGAATGTGAGAGACACTAGAAGTCTGGAGAGACAAACACGTACGAGGTGGTTTTAGAATTGTGTGAGAGAAAGATAATGGAGGAGCTAAAGCTGCGTTTTTTCTATATATATATATATATATATATTACTTTTAGATTTTTTATTTCAAAAATAATTGGGATTATGTGCAAAAAGTAATTGCGGGATTCTTCTGAATTAATGTTTGATTAACTGACAGCCAATAGCCCCTCCCCCCACAAAAAAAATTGTCAATTATTTAGAATAAAGCTGGCCTTTTGTTGGAAGACTGAGCTGAGTCAAGCAATTGGTAGAGCATTGTCTCCTGCTGCCATGGTCATCCTACTTGCCGACGACTTTTGTAATTTAGCGTGCAATTGTGATGCTACTACACTCGTTTGTCTTGGGATCTCACAAGCCAACAGGGGGAGTGCGTCCTTGTTCGGCCTTAATTGGTTCTTTTCATTATTCAACTTAATTACTAGGAAAATTTATATCTCCAATGTTTCGTTTTAGCCTCTGTCATAAATGTCAAAATTGCAACTATGTATATACATTTGAATCCAATAATAATTAGATGTCCACAAAGCCTTAACCTAGTATTAAATGGAGCTTTGTTTAAAGTGAACCAACGCTTTAAGTATATACATTAAAAGCAACGTAGCCACCAAATTGGGAATTTAAAGGATATGGAGATTAAGAATTTTTTTTGCGTCTCTTTTGGCTGATTAGAAAATTTATTGAATAATAAATTATATAATAAAAATAATTTTTTTATATATATTTATATATGTGTGTGTGTGTGTGTATTTTCTTAAATTAAAATTTAAAATTTAGAATAAGTAAATTTAAATTTTTAATCACTAAAATAATTTTTAAAAACTTAATACAAAATCTTTTCATAAAACAAAAAATGCGGTGCTGGCCACTCAAAGGCAATAAGATTGGAAGCCTTTGAACTAAGGCTTTGATTTTGAGCAATAAATTAATAGATATGATAAGTAGGACTTTAAGGAGAATGACATTAATCAATTTCTTTTATAAGATTTACACTCTTATACCATTATTGTTCTTTTTTTGTTAATTATATAAAAAAAAAAACTATTAAGGTAATAATTGTCAAATTTAACACAATTCTTAAAATTTCTTAATTTTATTTTTGAATAAATATTTTGTTTTACATCTACTACATATTTAATAAATTAACAAATTAACAAATTTAGTTAATTAATACACATAAGTACTATTATACCAACTATGTATTCAATTCAAAAAAGTTTAATATAAAATATATTATAAAAAAATATTCTTTACTTTCTTACAAATTATATTATAATTTTTATTTTATAATTTATTAATTTATTTTATAATATTTTAATTTAATTTTAAATTTTAGTTAAATTATTTTAAAATATTTCATCATCAAATATTTCTTATTAAGAAAATATTTAATAGAATAATTTAATTTATTTAGTTAATTATTGAATATTTTTTCATTTAAATAAAATATTTTTTCATTTAATTAAAAATTTTTAGTTATAAATATGTGAATAAACTTAAAAGTTAAACTATACAATAAATTATTAGTTGTTAATTTTATCATATGAATGATATAAAAATTTTCTTGGGAGAATCATTTGTTTTTTTAATGAATTTTAGAAACTTATAAAAGGTTAATTGAATGTTAACTTTTATTATCCTTTTACCATGCTTTTGTACTATGTTAACTAGTATCAATACAAGTTTAATTTGTATTGATGTTGTCTTATGGAGTTCTAACTAACCTTTTTAGTTATGATGATCATAAGGAAATGATTTTATTTAAAGTATCATTTTAAGCTTATAAAGACAATAGATCTCATGTTAAAAATTTTGCTTGTAATCAATCTCTTTGTAAATACATTATTGACTTCAAAGACATTTCTATTTTCAATGGAGATTATTCTATGTAAAAGATTTTGTCAAATGGTTAGTTGAGCTCAACATTTACTTTGAATACCTTGACATTTCAAAGGAAGAAAAGATGAAACTTGCATATTTCAAATTTTAAACTATTCATCTGACTAGTATAATGATATTTAATATTATTAATTCAAATTTGATAAGTTAAGAAGTAAAATAAAAATAAATATGAGAAATTTATTGGTATTTGAATTTTTTGGTAATAATATGTTTGATAAAATATTAGAATGGATTAAAAATGATTTAATTTTTATTTTATATCTGTTAAAATTGTGACAATAAGTTTAAAATTTAAATATATGTTACTTTATCTCTACACCAAAATTATTAACCAAGCACTTGTTGATCAATAAAAGATGAGTTAAAAAGAGAAGAAAACTTTAATTGGTAACTATGTAGTGATTGAGTTAGTTGATTACTTTTTATATTATGAGGATTTTAATGATATTCAAGCAATTATAATCTTATTTGTACATTTTATTAAATCAGAGGATAACCTGTAATTCACAAGTCTAAAGATCATATTGATTCTTTATCTAAAATATTTGATTTGTCAACATTATTGAATAATATCATTACACACATAATGGTTCATATAAAAACTATTAGTTCATATTGAACATATTAATTCATTTTAAATATTTGTTTATATGGTATAAAACACATTAATTCTTTATTGTAAACTTGAGGATACGTTTTTTTTTTTTTTTTGTGGGAGAATTGGATATAAGATATGTCATAAATATTTTTATTTATCGTGATACAAATTATATTATAATTTATTTATTTATTTTAAAATATTTTAGTTTAATTAATAATTTAATTAAATTATTTTAAAATATTTAGTCATTAAAATTTTCACATTTAATTATAATATTATCTTATTTAATTAAAAATTTTTAATTATAAATATGAGTGTAATTTTAAAAGTTAAATCATTTTAATAAATTAACAATTGTCAATTTTATCATATGGAGATATGAAAATTCTCTTTTGGAAATTATTTATCTACTTAGATGAATTCTAAAATTCCTATAAACGCTTAATGTTATCCTTATGTTATCCTTTTCAGACACTTTTGTTCCTTGTCAAGTTCTTACAAGCAAAAATGGGAAGAATAAGAAATTAACATTATGTTTGCGGCAGGTTTGTCAATGAGAGCCATCCAAGCAAACTTTTGGAGGGGTAAGAAGTTTATATTCCAAATCAATTTATGCTGTTAGCTGTTGTAGTGTGAATGTAGATCTTAAAGACTTCAGTTTCTGGGATAATGAATATGCATTCTCCAATAAAGTACCACATTACACTTTAATCTAAAGATTTTGTCTTTCTTAAAAAAAAAAAAAAAATCACTGGAGATTTATATAGTTTTTACTCCAAAATATAAACGATGCCACTAATTTTTACCGAGTTCATGGGTTTTGCAGGTTACATTTGTGTGAGAGGATTTGATCGCAAAACAGGCGCTTCCAAGCCTCTTTCGAAAAGGTTTCATTGCCCACCAACCAAGATGGAAAAACAACGAAGCAGAAAGGGTGAAAATGTGGAAATTTATGCATGTCCCAAATGTTGTAGTACCACATTATGTGTGAATGTGACCATTTTGTTGTACCCAAAAAGGTGTGTTGCTTGGCATTGATTTTTTTGGGCAGCAAAGAAGATTGCTGGGCACATTGCTGACTGCCCTCGTCTGTATAGTAAAAATACAGTTCAAAGATTTGTTGAACAATATTCTAGTGCCCGTGCATGGGAGCCTGTGATATGTTATACCATTACTAGATTTGATGTCTTGTGTAAATCTTTGTGAATCCTCCTCCCCCCCCCCCCCAAGCACCCAAAACAAGCAAGTGAAACAAAAACAAAAACAAAAACATAAAGCAAAAAGAAAACATATATGTATCATGATCATTGCCTGGCTTCCTCTGTTTGAGTATTCACAAGAAGGTTGCTTTTAGTGGCCTTTGGCTTGTAAAGAGCGTCTCTAATGCTGGTGCAGCCAACATGGAGGATCCAAAGTAAAAGAAGATACCCCAATTCCAGGTAATAGACAATCATAGCATGTTTCTGGGTTCACGTGTTGGTCATCGAGTTCACTTTGTTGGAGTGCTGAAGTAGCAAACCAACTTCACCCGTACGATTACATTTTCTGCTTCCACAAAACTATCATGGGGTGTTGGAGAAGGAGAGGGGGGGACGCTCTTGCCATTAAGTGGCTCATCACTCCAAAGCTATGTACGTCTCCTGCTTTTGATGGTTTCACTCGAACACGCCTTGTAAAGGAAATGTCAAGAACACAACTTATTGTTGTACCAGACTAACCTGGAGGCATATACCCAATTGAACCTTTTAGGACAGCTAATGAGCCAATGGAATTATGATCACTCGTTTTCTCCATCAGAAGCCTCGCCATATTAAAATGCCATTGTTTCAGGTCACATTGCAACACAGGAACTTGACACTCAAATTCGAGGTAATCCAATGCACTGGAGGAAATGTCAACAGCCACCTCTAGTCTCTCTTCCAAGTTCAACCCATTTCCATTTGTTTTCTTGTTCTTGCCCTTAAGCCAGTCTTCCAGGCCAGAGCCAGAGCCAGAAGTTCTATGCTTTTGATATCCAAATCCAAACAGGCTCTCTTCTCCTTCCGCTAATTGCGGCCTGGGCTTTTCATTTTATTTTGTTGTACTTGAACTGAAAAATTATGGACTTTTTGTTATTAATTGGGTCTAAGCCCATTTTGTAATAAATTGTAATCTTTTTCTTGTTTCTTTCTTTCTTCCATTCATTCATTAAATTGAGTGAGGGGCATTTCCACTAAAAAAAAAAAACTAGAAATTATATATTTAGCCTACTAAAAAGAAGAAATCATGAAAGTTTAGAGAAAAATTTATATTATTTCTCCACTAAAATTTTTTGTTTGCCTTCATTAAAATCTTATTTTGCACTAACATTCCTATTTTAATCAAAATTACAAATATGAAAAATAATTTGTGTTATCATAGAATAAAAGTTGCTCTCACAATTATTAGCTTAAAAAAATTCTCAGCTCTTTAGAAAAGAATTATTTTACAAATGCAAGTTTTGTTTTTTTTTTTTTCCTTAAAAATTGCTTATTTCCTTTATTCATCAGTTCAGTCCATAGTTGATGGCACACTAACATAAATTTTATGATTTTTTTTCCTTGAAAATCTATGATTTTCTATATATATTTTAACCCATTGCAACTCATAAGAAAAATTTCTTCTTTGATTGTTATTCCTCTAATGGTTATCTTATGGCTAGACTCACCAGAATATATAAGGCTATGGAGTTAAATTAAGATATGAATGCTCTGGAACTGTAATACAGTTGCACTGAAATCTGCCACTAAATCCACTGAGCACCAGTTCCCAACCGTCCTAAGCCTACCTTAGCTTTTTCTCCTCTCAGTCCCCTAGCAAGCGCCCAAAAACTCGAAAGAAAATTCCCTTTCTTCTGCTTCATCTTCCTCTGAACTTGGTCCTACATTATGCACTTCCTCTATGAACACAGGTTAAGATCTATTTTTACACCCCCCAAAACAAAAAGTGTCTAAAGCATATTTTGATTATCACATTAATATATCGAGATCAAAAATTACTCATTAATGCTTATATTTAACTTTTTTACCAAAAAAAAAAAAAAAAGTAAATAAAAAACACTCTTTAAACACTTTTAATTATGAGTAGAATTTTTTCATATTCTTAGAATTTAGTATTGCATAATCAACATAAATTTTTATTTTATACATAAAACATTAAATAATAAATATTTAAATTCAAACTAATATAAAAAAGAAAAAACAGCCCAATTATCAACTAGATTATTAATTCCAGTGGTTTTTGTTAAGACGATAGACAAATAAACATCCTGCGCCTAGATGACAGAACCATTTAATTATGGTGGCTAGATAGCAATCAAATTGAAAAAAAAAAAAAGAAAAAACAAAAACAATAAAACTTTTATACATGCGAAAAATTCTGGCATATGGGCTCAATTAGTTGGAGAAGAAACCAATGAAGCTCCAAGTTTCCTTGCGTTCCCAAAGCATCAAGGCTTGTGTTGCTGGGTGTAGATGTAATCCAAGTGAGCTTCTGCAGTAATTCTTCTCTTCAAACATTCCTCATCTCTTGCACTTTCACATGCTTCCAACCCCATCAATTCCTAGAAAGAAAATTCAACAAAATTAAAGTGAGTTTTGTTCATTTCTGGTAATAATCGGGAAAACAAAGATGATTATTCAATCACTAGCCTCCATATTGACAGCAGATTCGCCACTGGTGACCTCCATGATGTCTGGCAGTTCTTGCCCTGAAAAGGCAAAAAAATAAAAGTGCAAAGGGCAAAGCATATCATTAACACCAGTCTCAACAAATTGAGAAGGAATTAGTAGAACAAAAAAGTAAAACAATATACATACTTTGTTGGGCTGAGATGGACTGTGCAGATGATCTGAAAAGGCAAGTGAGGAAAAGAAGCAAGAGAAGGGGAGTACTACTGCAATGGATGCATTTCTTCATGGTTTTAGCCTGGCTTCAACTAAATTCTCTGAGTGTGTGTGTGTGTGTGTGTGTGTGTGAGAGAGAGAGAGAGAGAGAGAGAGAAGCCTTGGTTGGAAGTTGGGATGGTGAAAATTGAAAGAAAGTGAATACATGCAAAAGAATTAAAGCAGGAACTGAATGTCACATGAATGGTAGGGAAAGAAGAAGACAGTTTCATCTACTCCAAAAGAAAAAGATAAAAGAAAGAAGAAGAATAAGAAGACAATTGCACTAGCATTTGCCCACTCTATTTAGGAGTGAGGCCAATAGGTTCAACCAATAATATTTGTCTATAAGAAGAAGAATTTTGCATTTTTTTTTCCAATATTATATATATATATAGTTTACAAAATAATTAAAATAAAATAAATGTGAAAAATAATAAGAAAATTACAAATAAATAATTATTAAAAATATTAATTATACATTATTGATATTTATTTATACAAATTATTTCAATTATAATTATTTTACCTTTGACGGGTTCCATCAATCGCATCAAGGATTTCGTCAATGGGGCCGACCATATGACGGAGACCTTGTCTATTTTATTTGTTGTGGCTGAGGACGAAAGTGCTTTTATCCCTGTCCGCCAGAAGTCCTGACAAAGTCAAAAGACTCCAAAAATCAATGCAATGCATAACTGTGGATTTCTGCGTCACTGCAGTTAACCTTTTAAACATGGTGCGGACAGCTGTTGCCCACCATCATCATCGTTTTTTTTAATTTAAATATATATATATATATATCCAATAAAACTCTAGCTTAATTTTTTTTGTATGAAATTAAATACATTTACATTTATTTTTATTTGTATTAAGAGAAATGCGTGTGTTAGTTTGATCATTTAATGAATACTCCAATTGAGTAGAAGGATCAAATACAGATAAATAATAAAAAGGAAAAAAAATAAATTGACTTCAGAATTTTATTTAAATTAAGTGTTTTGTGTGTTGATTTGAAAATATTTAACATAAATCAACAAATACTCCCATAAAGAAAAATAATTAATGTAAGTAGATAATAAAAAATATAGAAAGATTTAAATTGACAAATAAATTTTAATTAAAAAATTAAAATAATTAGACCTCACACTTAATTTAATACACAACAAAATAGAATAAAATTATAAAATAAATTAATATAATTCAATTTAATATTAAAATTTTATTGTTATTATTTATAAATTAGTTTTACATTAAATTGTCTATTCAAATTGAAATATAAGTTAATTTACTGTTAATTTTATTCATGTGAGAAAAACATGTGAAATCTTTAAGTACTTTAGTTGTTTCTTTAATTAAATTTATAGTTAATTGAAAATTAATAATTAATTTTACTAAATCCCCTTAATTTAATAAATTATGAATTTTCTCAGATCATCAAGAAAAAAAAAAAATTCAATACCTTACCAAGTTTACTTGGTAAATAAGGACTTAAAAAGGAGACTGAATAAAATAAATTACATAATTTTTGTAATTATCATGAATTCTTATCCAATTTAAATGGTAGAGACGGTCAATCATCTTTAATCCATTCAGGTCAGAATTACAAACTTTGCAAAGAAGGGTCATTTCATATCCAATTGCAAGAACTGGGCATACTTCAAGAGCAAATGGATCGCATAGAATGATAAAGCATTTCGCTTGGACAATTTTGATCCCACGACTCATATTGGATCTTACATCCATCTTGGCTTCACGCCTTCTACAATTCATGTTGTTTGACACTAATCATCATGAACTCTTACTTATCTTGAGAATATAGATTAGATTGGATACCATTCCACAAACTTCTATCTCGTTCAATTATACATTGGGGGGGGGGGGGAAGCAAGATTGTGAAATGCTTCACTTTTTATAGGCAAAAAATAAAAAAAAATAATAATAAAATGTTTCACTTTTGTCCATTTAACGGGGTTAGCTTAATATTTTAAATTTGTTGAACAATCTAATTCTATTGTCAATTGGGTTGGCAATATGCCCCATCGGTTAGTTTGGCAAAGGAGATTGCTTTCGGCCTGTACTTGGGAGCCACACTTGTGGACACGGTGGATCCATCCATATTACCTGAGGTGAGCTCCAGTTGGGCCTCTTTGAACATCTCCATGTTCCGTTGAATCTGCCGAGTCCAACGTTAGGCCCAAAGGGTCAATTACATGGAGGCAAAAAAAAAAAGATTAAAGACAAAACGAAAAAAGAAGCAAAAATAAGCATTGCGCCGCCACGCTACCATAGCCTCTCCCCCCCCCCCCCCTCTCTCTCTCTCTCTCTAGCGGCTGTTTGGCAAGACAGAAAATTCGAACCAGCTGCGAAAGCACCGGCCCGTCGAACTCCGCGTAACACCCATCCGGTGAGCTCGTTTATTTCTTCGATCTGTTCTTTTTTGTTTCACGCATATAGCCTTTTGTTTTTTTCTAGCCACGGCTCACTCAAAACCCTAGCTTATAATATATCCAATTTTGGGTTTCTCTGTTATTTTCCTCTTCGGAATCTGCTTTTTGTTGTGTGCTTTAATTGTATCAAGTTAGAGCTATCTGCTTTGGAATTCATATTATTGTGTGACGTTTCTTGCCTCAGTTTGGGCAATCTGTAACGTAGAGACGCAATGCGCTTGGAGAAATGTTGGTTCTGCTCCTCAACCATATACCCTGGGCATGGTATCCAATTCGTCCGCAATGACGCAAAGGTAAACTTTGTGTTTTTTTTTTTTTTTTCTCTAATCCTTCTCATCCTGTTTTTCGGTAATGGAGCCCAATTGGTTGATATATGCATCTATTGCTGTCCCCTGGATTTTATAAAGGGTGGATTTTCTCAACTTAGCATCTTGTTGGTTCAGTTTACATTTTGAACTGACATTGAATGAATTGTGCACGCCCGGAATCAATCACGGCCCATGGTTATGGAGTTATCACTTTTAGTAAGATCATGGAAGTTATGGTGTTCAAATTTATTTATGTTTGGCTTTAAGGTGTTCAAATTTATTGTGCCTCCTCCAAATTTATTTATTGGGACAGAAATGGGACAATCGCCTCACAAAATGCATATTTAGACAAAAAAGAAACAAAAATTTCCCGTTCCACTGAGACCTGGATACATTACAATCCACTTTTTTTCCTATACACGAGCTGCTGAAAATCTTTTCAATCTTTTAGATCATGGGTCCTACCGTTGCTAATTAGACATTGTATCTAGCTTCGTTATCACAAGTCAGTCTCACTCATTTAATTTCGTTTACATATTTGAAGAATTTATAGCTAATAGGTTCAATGCTCTTCCTAATCTCTTGAAATCTACTTTTGAGGCCACAGAAAATTACCTGAACTGCCATGCCTACACCCTGGAACGATAAAAATTCCCGATTTCTTCAAAAAGATGAATTTAATTAGGTGTAGAGTCTCCACCACCAGTTGATGTAGTAGTAGTAGTAGTAGTAGTAGTTGGATTTTTCTCATCCTGGTGCTTTTCTTTTCCCTCCGCCTCACAGTATGTTTCTGCTTGTGGTCAGATTGTTGGATTTTTTTTTCCTTTATTATTATTATTATTATTATTATTTATCTGTTTCTCCAGATTTTCATTTTGATATAGGTATGGACTGAATTCTAACATTGGATTAACCATTATGTAAACATGAGGTCCCTTTTTTTGTCTCCTATGGTACATTAGAAGAAAACTGAGATTTGAACCCCAAGAACTTTGCTATTGTGGTCAAATGGATCAATCTATTTGGTTGAGGTCACTTCCTTTGAAATTAATTGTTAATTAGAAGACCATCCATTTCAATGGGAACACTTTTATCTTTTGTGCACCTGTGACCCTTAAGCTGTTCTTCGGACATTGTGGTCACATTTTTTTGCTCTCCTCCAAATTTAGACAATTATGCCTGATATCCTTTTTTTTTTCAGTATTTCATGTGGTTTGATGTACTTTTCTTCAAACTTGATCATTGGTGGCTTCAAGGTGCTTGTTGTTACCATTGTCAGAACTTGCAATATAACTGTACAAGCAAATATTTGGCTCCTCAAATCTGTTGCCAGCATTGATGTTTATTCTCTGTAATTAACTAGAGTTTGAGAAATCAAGATGAGTTTTAGTTCTCAAATGTATGGTTAGTCACTCATTATTGAGTTGTTTGTTGAGATTGGAATTTGGGGTTCTGTTTAAGGATTTCTATCTTTCAATTGTGGATGTGGTCCCCCAAGTTGGTAGTTCCTCATCTTTGTTACCTGTACAAACTACAGAAAGCTCACTTTCTGTAATCTTAAATGGGTAGCTCATAGTACCTGACATTTCTGACTACCAATTTTCTGCAGATTTTTTGTTTTTGTAGATCCAAATGCCACAAGAACTTCAAAATGAAGAGAAACCCACGCAAGGTGAAATGGACCAAGGCCTACAGGCGGCTGCATGGAAAGGATATGACACAGGTAGCCTTTGTAGACAATCTAGCTTATTTATCTTGCATATGATGTTTCCAACTTGAGAAAAACTTCAGAATATGATGTCGTTTAGCCCTCCTTGTTTATTATGTCTCCTTCCTTGTGCAGGATTCGACCTTCGAGTTTGAGAGGAAACGAAACAGGCCTGAGAGATATGACAGAAATCTTGCTGAAAATACCCTTAAGGCCATTAAGACAATTGATAAAGTCAGATCTGAAAGGGCTGCCAAACACATTGAACGGAGGTCTTACACTCTGTCTGTTATCATCACCTCTATTAGAATTACAAGGTGCTTCACCTTATTAACATATGCTATGATTTTTGCACAGATTGAAAGGCAAGAAAGGCAAGGAGCGGAGGGAGGCAGCCAAGGAACTGGAGCAGAGCATTCACTTGGTCAAAGCACCGTCCATTCTTCAGAAAGAGCCATCTCTTACTTTACCCACCAAAGTCAAGGTTTCTCAACAGCAGACCCAGGAAAATCAAGCAATGGAAGAATGATTTTGTTACTGCACCACATGTTTGCATGTGTACCTTGCCCATGTTCTTTTCCCCTTTCCTCCTTTTTGGTGCTCAAGTGCTTTGGACATCAATCATGTGTGTGGGTTGTCCTGTTTTCCTTGTCGAGATCTAGTTATCTACCATGTTTGTGCAACTCAATGAGCAGGACATCAGCATTTTTGTGCGTGTATGCTCGAATTGTCGGGCACATTAACATTCATAGAGACCATCCTATCATCTAGTTGTGCCATAATCCAAATACAATACTAAAGTTCAAAGTAACGGATAGGAAAAGAACACGATGTTTATTGCTAATTTAAGCCTGTCTTTTAAAATTCTTTTCATCATTGAAATGCCAATGGTCGCCCCAAGAAGAAAAGGTGTGCTCTTTCTCTGAAGGAAGCTAGCTGCGAATAGTTTGAAGGCTAATTGTGTTGTATGACTTATTTTTTTTTCCCTCGATCATTTTGCTATCAAAACATTCATATTGGTTCGGGGATTAATTCACGGTTTCTGTTTACCGTTCAATTGGATTTCGGCAACATCCCAGAATTAACTAAGAGATTCCCTGTTCCTGCAATAGGTTGCGATGTCATTGACCTGCTTAAGTTAATCATGGTTATGCATGTAACTGCAATTTTAAAATTGCCGCTTTTAATCCGTGGTAGCCTCCAAAACTAAATTTGCACTTGAAATCAGTAGCTGACATCTCATTTTAGATTGATGAATACAGTCACCAGAGAAGTAATTAATATGGGAGGATGTTGGGGTTTGAAGAAACGAATGCAAATGACACGGAAAAGGATTTTAATCAAGTATCTAATGATTCCGGTTCAATTTTTCTTTATGATCATGACTAAACATAACTGCCGAAGTTGATTGTCCCAATCATAGTTGAAATTGAAAAGCAATTGAATAGTTGCAAGTAAGACTTGTTAATTGTTTTGCTTGGGATCAAACACAATACCCCCTAGTTCTTGGGAATGGCCTACGGTCCAGAGGCGTAGTCAACCACAATTAGCCCTTCTTTGTGTTGAGTAGTCTGCCTCCATTTCCTTTTATTTTTAATTTTTAATTTTTTTTTGGTTCCTTCTTTTGATAAATCTTAAAACAATTCCAGAAGAGAATTATATTAGACAATTCCAAGGTCAAAACATGTGCTCCTTGTTGATCCTTGAATGTCATGTAGAAATAGGAAAAACAAAAAAAAAAGAAAAAAGAAAAAAAGAAGAAGAGTATCCAAGACATGTGGTTTTGCAACTGATCCAAGCTTGTGATTCTCCTTGATCCCATTAATTTGTTCAACATTTCAAGTAACAAAGTTTCCTAGTTGTCTATGCTCACATTAGAATTCATTAATTGATTGATACCAAATTTATTTTACTAAGTGGACCACTTTCTTATGCTTTTCTACCTTGTATTTACTTCGGGGAAAATTTATTACTTCTTGGAAGGCTCAAAGCAAGTAGCTACCAATTAACTTTTGGTCAAGACATGTAAGAAGGAGTCCGGTTTTTAAAAATTATATATATACTGAAAAAAACAAAGAAAGTAGCTAAAGCAGTAATGGCCTGTGAAGAAAAGGCCGTTGGATTGCCTGTGCATTCGAATGGAACTAATTGCGAACCCGTCAGAGAAAGATGCCAAAAGGACTGCAGTGTTGTTAGGTGAGAATTTATTGGATTCATGTAAAGCCAGCTGTGAAGGATTTCATTTCAGTGGGATCCCTTTCTTTATCATTGCTGTTCTGGTTTAGGTGTGCTTTAGGTACTTTGGACAACTAACTTTTGCATATTGTTCCGCTTTATCTTAACTATGATGTTATGGGGACAGAAATAAAACAGGATTTGGAATCCATCTTCAAGGTAACAGAAAAGTAGAATAAAGTCACAACTTCAACCATTGCCAACAATGAAAAAAGAAAAAAAAAAAATTCACACAATGATTTGTGTTAGAATAGTTAATGGTAGCCACAATTGCAATAAGTATTTAGTTAAAAATACTATTGGTGGGACACAAGTTAGTGTAACAATGAAAAGTTTACCATTTGAGACATTTTCATAAGCAGATTCAGTCTCCTTTCAACAATTTTCCAAGGAATGGTGGGGACAGATCATTCCGGGTGTTTGCCTCCTCTTTTAGTGCCCAAAGAGGATTAATGATGACCAACAGTAAGGGCTCCGTTCAGGTTTTCAGGACTGATCTCCCCATGCCTCCTCTTTGCAATCATGTTTTTATTGCATTAACAACCCTCTGTGCTAAAAAAAAAAAAACGTTGTTATATTTTTTGCTCTTGTTTGTCTTCTTTTTGTGGTCCCTCGTTATCTTCTCTTTTTATCCCATATGCTACGTGCTTCTGTCATGAGACAACAAGTTTAAACCCTATCTATCAGAAATTTTAACACGTTAATCGAGACTCCTCTTAGAGAAGGGCAATTCGTTGAATATAGACATCTCTTCGAGAAGGGACACACATTAGAACTTACCATATATTAAATGGAAAGATGAAAGGATATAATATCCACCATTGGATCAAAGAGGGATCTAACGGTTGTAGATTGTCCAAAATTTGTATAAAAGGGGACCTCCTCCCCCTTATTTATACACACTCACTATTCAAGTGAAATATATTTCTAAAATTAATCTCCAAAAAGTTTTTGTGAGTTGAGTGCGAGAAGGCTACTTGGGAAATTTTCTCAAGGCTGCACGGGTAGCACGTGATAAATTCATATGTCCGTAACAGTTGGTATCAGAGCCAGGTTCATTCTAAGCGCTATGGCAGACCCACGTTCTGATGAGATGCTCACCATGGGTGAGGACTACGATGATCGTGGGAGGAAGGCCGATAAAGGTGCTGCCAAGGGAAAGAAGAATCATGCTGTTTCGAGTTCGAGGGATCCAATGGGGGACCTGACATATCGTATGATGAAGATTGAATCGTTTGTCACTGATGTCCAAGGTTCGGTTGATGACCTGACCCAGTCCGTCGAAGGTGGAGATGCCGAAAGGGAGGAGCTCGTGGCCGAGATGCAGGAGCTCAAAGTCGGCATGGGAGAACTTCGAGGAGAGTTGCTGGAGACCTTAAGGGCAGAACTCCATCAGCAGGATGAGTCCTTGGAGACCATGATGATAGCTATGTGCGTGGAGATTGCAGAGCTTAAGGGGAAGCTCGCAGAATCAAAGGCAGTACGCGTGAATGGGGTGATCACCGTGCAAGCACCACGTACCGACGCACCAAAGCCAAAGGAGTTCATGGGATCTCGGGTGGCCAAGGATGTGGACAACTTTCTATGGTACATGGAACGTTATTTCCAAGTCATGGGAATCAACGACAGGCAATTACGGGTAAATACCGTATCTCTATATTTAGCTGATACTGGTTTGTTATGGTGGCGTCGTCGGTCGGACGATAGGTGTGGAAATCCTATCACGACTTGGGACAGGTTTGTTGAGGAGTTCCGACGGAACTACTATCCCGCATATGCGGAGGAAGAAGCTCGCGACGAGCTGAAACACCTTACGCAAAAAGGTGCAGTATGTGACTATGTGAAGCGATTTTCGGAGTTGCTACTCCAAATCCCTTCAATGAATGAGATAGAGGCATTCCACCAGTTCATGAGTGGTCTCAAACCGTAGACCAAACAGGAGCTGAAGCGGTTCCAATTGGGAGACCTTACAACAGTAATTACGATGACCGAATCTCTTGTGGAGTACAAGACACCTTCTACCTCCCAGTCAGACTCCCGTCCAAAGGGTAAGGCCAATGGTGGGGGAGATCAGGGCAGATTCAATCGCCCAAATGGAAGTAGACCACAGGTTGACCCTGCAAAGATTAATGCAGAATCTAACAGTGGTCACAGGAAGGGACGTACTTACAAGTGTTATTTCTGTGATGGTCCACATATGACGCGAGATTGCCCGAACAAGGCCAAGCTGACTGCCCTCTGCAAAGAAGATGAACCAGAAGAGGAGGCATGATTAGGTTCGCTGCGAATCCTCAGTTCAATCAAGTCCAAGAAGGCGAAGGAGTCAAAGGGACTTATGTTTGCAGATGTAAAGATTGGAGAAACCACGATGAGTGCGCTCATGGATACTGAGGCATCCGATCTCTTCATATCGGAAGAAGCTACTAAGAGACTTAACCTTCGGGTTGCGAAAGGAGCTGGGTGACTTAAGACTGTTAACTCCCAGGAAGTCCCTACTGTTGGGGTCGCTAAGGACGTGGAATTACAGATTGGGCAATGGAGAAGCCAAGAGACCTTTGAGGTAATTCCTCTTGATGATTATGACTTTGTCATTGGATTGAAATTTTTAGACAGGATTCATGCGGTAATATTGCCCTTTGCCGAGTGTCTCTGTGTGCTAGACAAATGGTGCCAGTGCGTGATTCCAATTCATCGTAAGTCAGACTGTGATTGCAAGATGATTTCGACAATGCAACTCAGCAAGGGAGCAAAAAAGGTGAGGTGACCATCCTAACAACCTTGAAAATCGAGGACAACAAGAGCAAAGGGAGCGAAATCCCAACTAAAGTGAAGCCAGTTGGGAACCTGCCAAAGCACTTTGGCAGTTCAAGAAGGAGATTGACACCTACCACGCTAAAGAACCGATGAGGGTGTCACCTAATTAGGTGGGGGAGAATGTCACGAGCCAACAAGTTTAAACCCTATCTATCGGAGGTTTTAACACGTTGATCGAGACACCTCCTAGAGAAGGGCAATTCGTTGAATATAGACGTCTCTTCGGGAAGGGACACACATTGGAACTTACCATGTATTAAATGGGAAGATGAAAGGATGTAATATCTATCATTGGATCAAGGAAGGATCTAACGGTTGTAAATTGTCCAAAACTTGTATAAAATGGGACCTCCTCCCCCTCATTTGTACACACTCACTATTCAAGTGAAATATATTTCTAAAGTTAATCTCCAAAAGGTTTTTGTGAGTTGAGTGTGAGAAGGCTACTTGGAAAATTTTCTCAAGGCCGCACGGGTAGCACGTGATAAATTCATACGCCTGTGACACTTCAATCTGCATCTATTTTACATTTTAGATAACTATGTCCAAACCAGTAATTTGTGTATTATTTAAGGTTTTATTAGAATATTAGATTAATAAAATTAAAATTAGATTGTAATTTAGTTTAATTTACTGTAAAAATTAATGATAAAATTAATAATTGAATTATAAATTAATAAATCGATTATAATTTTTCTAATTTGATTAGTTTAAAATTTTTATAAAAATTTTTTAAAAATATTTTTATATTTTAATTTTATTAAAAATAAAAATTATATTATTAAAATTTTTTATATATTTAATATTAAATATTAATTTTATTAATTTAATTTTAATTAAAATAATTAAATTTTTCTAATTATGAATCGTTGTGGGTATTTGAACCCTTGCTATTATTATTTTCGTTAGGAATTTAGTGAGGGAGATACGTGTACATGCATACATTTATAAAAAAGGAACTACTGAATCAAGTGGTGTTTTCAGAAACGTATTGTTTCTTGGGACTTGAATTGATTTTAATGTTCCTTCCTGCCAACTGCAGCCACATGGATGCTTCCATGTGTAAAGGATATAACGTGTGGACCCTCACTAACTATAAAATTCAAGGCATCAGGTAGGACTAGACTAGAAAGGGTATTTTCAATTTTCCATTCCAGGGTGTGTGGGCTTCAATGGCCGAAGTTATAATATAAGGGCAATGAGAACCCAACCGTCTAGCTCATTCTATGCCATGGTTTTAATCATGGGGGTGTTTGGAAAGTTGGCGTTGGTGGGTCTGCAAAACAAATTTTATTGTGTGGGGACGCAATTACACTATCATAATCATGCCTTAAACTAAACTTCCAAGAATAAATAAAATAAAATAAAATAAAAATAAAAATTTAAGATTTAATTAATTTAATTAAAATTAAATTAATAAAATTAATATTTTATATTAAATATATAAAAAATTTAACGTTGATATATATTATATAAAAATATTAATAGGTAAGAAAATAATATTATTATATTTAACATATTTAATTATATATATGTTTATAATTTGAGATATGATAATATTACAAAATTAATTAATATTTTATATTAATGGATGAAAGAACTTTGAGTCAGATGAATTGAGAAAATAAAAAACATTATAATTTATATATTTTTACTTTAAAATGATTTATATGTTTTTTTTTTTTGCTTAAAGAAAAAAATAACATAATATGAGAAATATAAGATTAAATACAAAATATAATGTAAATATTTTTCAAATAAAAACATATAGTATAGACATGCAATAAATATAACAAATCTTAGAAATTTATCAATATAAAACTTTGACATAATAGCTTAAGACCTAACTTGGAGACTTTGAAGAGCACAAAGAGTTGCTAGGATTTTTCAACAATTATAAGCAAAGTGGCCGTACTTAGATGACAATTCACAGGTCAACTAGTTAGTTTATCGACTTATTCACCAACTTTAAAGTCAAACGATTTTAAGGGATAACTGAAATCAAAATTTAGACTAATTTATAATTTTACCCATCAAATTTACTAATTTTCAAAAACCTTACCTCAAAGAACTTGCCATATGAACTATGTAGACCAGGTCCAAACTCTTTTACTCCTTGCCTTTTTGTAACCCCTTGTAATTGTTCAGCGCTATGTCATATGAACTAGCTCTCTGGTGGCAAAAGAAGCAAACTGAAGATTTGCTTCTTACTCTTCCTGTTTTTGTTTTTTTGTCCTCTTTCTCTGGGGGATAATTGCAGTCTTCTATTCTTTCCTTTCTTATGAGAATGACTTGCAGACTTTTGGCCTGTCTGTCAGAACCTGAATTTCTTAGGTTGCCCTGCTACTTAACTCCCCATATTATGACTAGGGGTTTCCACGTTAAAAAAAAAAAAAAAGAATGTAACCGAGAGACAGTTCAAAAGGAAATTCCTTAGCCTTAACCTCTTAATATATTCATATCTTTCAAGCCTGCAGATCCATTCTCTCTCTCTCTCTCTCTCTCTCTCTCTCTCTCTCTCTCTCTCTCTCTCTTTCTCTTCCTCCTCCCCACCCCCCCCCCCCCCCCGAAAACACCAAAAAAAAGTCCATATTGAAGAATCCAATTTGAATATCAGCACAAGAAATATATTTTTTAATTGTTTTTCAACTATGAGAGATATAGTTTCTTGTATTAGTGAAAATTCTACAGATGTGTTTCACTCTTCTTGTTCTTATTCAAACAATGCTTGCATCTCTCCAAGCCTAATCCCATCAGTACAAAATGCAGTCACTTGTTTGTACAAAATCATCCTCTCTACACAAAAGCAAATCTTGGTCTCAGTTACCTGGTGCAAAAACCAGACTTCTCAAGACCTTAGCATAAACATTGGGAATGAACCTTCACCATCTTTCAAGCTCAACACCAATGCCAGGCTATTCAGGAAGATGAGAGGCAGAAAAGTGGTTGACTTTGATAAATATAAGGTAGAAATCTTCTGGGATTTCTCCTCTGCTAAATATGACAGAGGACCTGAACCCGTTGATGGGTTTTATGTTCTAATCATGGTTGATTCAGAAATAGGCCTTGCAATGGGTGATATAAGAGAAGAAGCAATCACCAAGAAGTTCAAAACTAGCACCCCAGTTGCCAAGGCCAGTCTTATTTCAAGGCAAGAGCATTGTTCAGGCAATACCTTGTATGCAACCAAGGCACAGTTTTGTGATGCAGGCACTCAACATGACATTCTGATTAGATGTAGCGGTGAAAATGAAGGCCTAAAGCCTCTGGTTTTATCTGTTTGTATCGATAAGAAGATCGTGATTCGCGTAAAGAGGCTGCAATGGAATTTTAGGGGCAACCAATCCATTTTTGTTGATGGGTTGCCTGTTGATCTGATGTGGGATGTCCATGACTGGTTCTTCAATCCTGCTGCTGGTTATGCTGTATTCATGTTCAGGACGAGAAGTGGGATGGACAACACGCTCTGGTTGGAGGAAAAGATGGGGCAGAAAGAGCAAGAAAGAGTAGAATTCTCTCTGTTAATCTATGCCCGCAAGAGCTCTTGAAGAAAATAAAAACTCTGTTTTTGCTTTCTTTTATTTCTTTTTTGCTTTCTGTCAATCTTTTCCTCCTTCTCATTGATTTTAGAATTTGCGTTCTTCTCTTCTTTTTGGGTTTTCCTTTCGTCGTTAAAGGTATAGATTTTAAAATTCTTTCTATTAGATGAGGAATCATTTAGCTGTGAAATGCAGTTATGTGAATTGTGATATAACACCTAGTTGGCTATTAACTCTGATATACCTGTTGTCTCTGCTCTATCAAACCAAACAGCTCCGGTTTTTTAAAACAACTGATAGTAATTTTGGTACTCTCCTAAACTGTGAATGGGAATGAAAAATATAATAAAAAAAGGGACTTCATGGGGTTTTGAAAGATAAAGATGGAGATTTGCGAGAGGAGCATTGGGAGTAGGATTATGTTGAAAGATACAAATTGAGAAGGCCTTTGGCTTTGAGATGACAATATGAAGTTGAATCTCATCACAATGGTCCTTGCGTGCTCACAATGAAGCTGGCCTTTGGGCAAATTTGAGAAGGTCTACATGCATGATGGATATTTGTGCCTGTTCCTTTCTTTCCACTGTCCTTCCACTTATCTCTGCAGTGAAAATTTGATTTTACTCAACTATAGATTCCCACAATCCAATGAGGAAAAGCTATAGCCGTATTACCCTTGATTTTACTATTTGGCTTGTTGTATACAAATGGTTATTGTGATTTCTACTGTTTGATCCCATTTTGGTCTTGGCCACCAAGCCAAGTCATTACTGGCGCCAATTAAACCAAAAAAGAAAAATGTGAAAATTAGGCGTTATGGCCCTTTCCTCAAGTAATTGGCCGTTTCCCACCACAAGCCACCATGATTTAAATGTTTTTTTTTTTTTTTTTAACATTTTAGGAATTGTACAAGTGCATTGATTGGTTGGCCTGGTGGAAAGTATTCCAAGTATCATCGATGGTACATTTTTGTTTTTAACTTACTCAAATGGCTGACTGCTTAATGTGGCAGATATTAATTAAGATGGGTACATTGAGTTGAGATAAAATTCTAAATTAATGGCGAGTCTAGGTACCTGATATCAACCTGCCCCTTCATTATTTTTGGCCACCAATTTGCTTCTTTAATGTCTCTTGATTTCCTAGGCCATTATTGCAATTCCATCTAAAGGTTGAATTTCATGGCTACAAGCAGTTGGCCTACTCTTCAGAAGTTTCGCGTCAAGTTGACAATTAGGCAAAATGTAGGGTTAGACCACTGGGTCAGGCAAACCCATAGCAATTTTATTGTAACCAGCCTGCTTTCAATGCAACTCAAAAGCCATTCCAGAGGCAGCTAAAAAAAAAAAAAAAAACAGTATAGAAATTTTCTGAAACATGCATATGGACATTACTTGATTTTAACAGCTCCCCAGTTACATCAGGCCACTGGATTTTTTTTTTTCTTTAAATTTAATTATTATCGTGATTATTATTTTCCTCAGTTGGAGGTATGCTTCAGTCCTATGTACCAGATTAATCAAATCCCTACTGGCGGTAGTAGACTTTACAACTTTGGATGACAAGTGTAAGATGAATAAAAGTGATTAAAAGGTTAAACAAAAAAAAAAAAACAAAGGCACGTATCCGAAACATTCTTACTATTTCTTAATTTGCTCTTTTCTTTTTTTTTTCTTTAATTTCAGTCAACCTATGTTTGTCACGAATTGCTGATTAGTACCAGTCATTTACTGAGAAACCCACTTTCAACAGAATCGTTGGGAGTGGGAATCCAAAAACATTAAAGAAATTGCAATCAGAAATCCTCCTCTCTTGCAAGATCAACATGAATTGAAGTTAAAGTTTGCAAGAAGATGGTAATGATTTTAGGGGTTGAGGTCTTGAAATAAACATGAATCGGAGGCCATATCATTACTTCAAAAAGAGGTGGGAGACCATGATCTTATTATAAATTGAAAACAGCGTGACATTCCAAATTCAGCTCCCAATTTTGGGTAACTCAACGGGATTCAATTCAACAAAAACTTGTTGGCTGCAATAGAGGTAAATGGAAATATATATAAAAGAGATCCTTCTGTGGTACATAATCAGTTATATCGCTGACTAATATAACATGAGCTCAAAGAACAAGCCCAATAGCCGAATGATCCATTCGGCACGGCGGTTGTTTTTCTGTGTTTGTAATGGGCCTCTTATACACCCCAAGTCCTTTTATTTCATTGGGCTGGATTTGGGCTTTCACGTCCCGTTCATCATGTCCTTGTTGAGATTGCCGAGCAAGAGCTTCCATGAAGTGCCCCTTTGTGAAGAGTTGGGAGACCACAGACATGGTCCACTCTGGGTGGCCAATAATAGTTGTAGATTATAATGGCTTACCTCCAACAAAAATGTCACGGAGCATGACCAAAAACCCAAAAATAAGTCATGGTGCCACTTAAAATACGCACAATATTAGATATAAATTAATTATAATCGCAATTATTATATATAAAACGACAATTAGAATAAGTAAACCATCAATTAATATTACATTTGATATTTAATTTGATGTGGTTCTTTTGATACTCTATATTTGTTAGATCATTATTCAAATATCAGCATGTACATGAAATAAAGAAACACAAAGAGAAGACGCAATAAAGAGAACGGAGAGAGAGAGAGAGAGAGAGAGAGAGAATAAAGGTTTCAAGGATTACTAAAATCCAACATGGAAAGTCGTAGATCATTTTAAATTATTTTAAAATTAATTTTAGTGATTAAGTTAAATGACACTAGCAGTTAGTCAGATTGCCCCCCCACCCCCTTTTTTTTTTTATAAAAAAAAAGGCTTAATGTACTTTCTCTCTACATCTTCTATTTTATGGTATTACTATTAGATATTATATTAAATTTGTAACTTTCCAAAAATAATTGAAAATTTATGACTTATAAATATTAATTTCTAAAATTTTCTCAAGAAAATATTAATTTCAAAATAATACATCTTTTTGAAAACATTAGGCCATATTAGTGAAAGAAAATATAAATTGAATTTACAAATTTATATCTTTTATTAACAAAGTTTCGTATGAGTTACCAAAAATAAAATCCGTGGCGAAACTTAGAGGCCCACTAAGCGGTGTGGGGGGCCTTGGAGAATTAGCGTTAAATGCCCAATCCAAGTCAATGCATATTTGACTGTGTGAGACTGGCGGTGTTTTGTTCTGCGTTGTTTTAACTCGGCCCAGATGGACACTCTCTTCACCCTTTTTTCTCGGATGGGTTGTTAATCTTTTTGATGAAACTGCACTTTTTAATTTTAGAAAAACAAAAGGCAAACCAGCTTATCAGGTTACCACAAGACTGACAGAGTTTTAGTTCTGGTGATAAAGTTACTTGAATTATTAATTTTAAGTTTAAAATTTAAATCTTAATTCTACAAATTTAAATCCTTATAATTGCTTAAATGCTAGAATATCTGCCACAACCACAATTTTTAAGACACCTTTTGTTTTTGTTTTTTTTTTTGGGCTAAAGTGTCACTTTTAGCAAAAGCATTAGAGTTCAAGGAATGTTAAATGGCATTGAAACAATGACCTGCATGTGGCCTTTGGTGACATTTGATTCTCCTTTTTGTTTATGTTACAATTTTTATTTTTATTCCTCTTTTACCTTCCTTTTGGTTTTGCAATCGTCACAAGCACAATTATATAACGCATAAGAAAAAGGAAAAGAGAACAATACGTTGATTTATCAGTGCTGATTTATCACACACACACACACACACACACACACTCTGTAAGCTCTGAGATGCACTCCTGCCACTTATTTTAACAGGGATTGTTTTAACAACTCAGACATATGAATCCTAAGTTACTTGTACCTAAATTCTTGTTCAACAATTCAGACAAGCAACATGAATTTCTGTTATTGCTTTTCACTTTAATCAGCCAACCATTTGAATCTGATCAGGTGATCAGATACGGAAGGAAAAAGAGAGACTTAATTGAAGCCCATCTCAAGATTGTTATTAGATATGTGTCACTACATAAATGAGGAGAAAGCAAGTAAATTTTGGTTTGTATGGTTTTGGCTGAAGTTTCCATGCTTAAAAGTCGATGAAGAGGGCCAGAGCTATAATGGCAGGAAGCACAGAATAGAGCACATTACCAGAAGGCTTTACTGATGCAGCAACAGAAATGATCTTGTCTTCTGCAAGGAACCATCAGAAACATCAAAACTTATAAACTACGGAAAATGGAAAATTATTGAAACCAAGATTAATTTCAGGTCACTTACTGCACTCTCGAGGGTGGCACATACACCTCAACCCCATGCCACAATTTCCATTAGGCTTTTGGCATTCATTGCAGAGATTTGGCACATGACCAGGAATCATGTCAAACGATATTATTGTCCCTAACTTGTATCCCCTGTAGTCATCATGCTTCAGTGAATGTTTGTACACCCAACGATAGTGTGAACAATTCAAATCAGTTGGATGAAAACCCTTGTCAAGCTTTTCAAGATTGTTAACAAGTAGACACTGATCAGAGAAGCCCTTGAGCTCTTCTTGCGCTCCAGGCTTATCAGAAGCTGCACATGCATTCAAGTAAGTGCAGTTTTGCCTGATAGCTGATATGGGATAGTTATTGCTTCTCGAGCAGTTGAAGAGAAGAAGTGAATTGAGCAGTGGAGGAGCAGGGAATCCAGCTGATAGAAGTAAAGGAGATACATAGTGACGCGAAGAAGAGCAAGAAGGGTGAGCAATGGTTAGTGTTTTTCTTGTGTAATCAATGGAATATATTGGAAAAAGGCCCTGGGAGGTTCTAAAGTAGAGCTTCTGAGATTTGCATAAGATCAGGCTGTCTAATGGGGATGAAACTGTTGAATTTGGTGCTGGAACTTTGCCACAAGAGCTTGCAGAAGTAATCTGTGAGAGACAACTGGAGAGGAAAAAATTAAGAATGAGGAGATTCCCAACTGCTTGCATTCTATTTCCTCCTTCCTTTGCTTGTGAGTTCTTCCAAATGGTGAAGAAAATTGCTGGAGGTTTTGGCCTTGGTGGTTTTCTTTTCCCCCTTTTTTATATCCCTTTGTCACATCACCTGGAATCTGTCAGGGACAAAGAAAGAGCATTTGCCATACATTTGTGCTATTTTTAATTTCATTTTTGCCATTTCTTTTCTAATGTTTGAGGGAATTTGGCACATCACATTCCAGAGCATCTTTCATTTCTTTCTACAATTCATTTCCAGTGGAATGTTACTTTTGCCGTTCTTTATCTGGAATCTACATGTTTGTGCCTTTCGTTTCTTTTTTTTTGGTATGGTTTTATGGCATACAAGTCACTGATGGGTCATCATCCCCCCAACCCCCCGACGGTACATGTATTCAATTACCTCTTCACACATCTTGTCTGTTCATGAACCTTCACGTATTATTAGATCTGGAGACTATATGCCTAAAGACTAATCGCAATCATTTTCTCATTAGCCATATCAAACAGAGGACAAAAGTGAAATTGCTCGGAGAGCTACAGGCAATATGTCCAACAATTATACAAACCAATACATATTGACACACACACACACACCCATCATCAGACTGGTACAAATACCATTTTTCTTTGCGGTTGGCATTTTGTTTTACAAAGATCTTGTTGGATCATGTAGGTGGCTTGACTTGGACAGTTGGGAAATTAAGCACCACAATTTTCTCAATAGCCACTGAAAATGTGGCAGAGTATTCAACGTGATGTGGATGTGTCTGGAGTGCAGAAAAATCTTCCTTCTTTTCAAATGTCATGGAGAAAGCATGGGTATAGCCCTGTGTAAGCATCTCTTGGCCTTCCATTTCCTGTCCCCTGCCCAAAACAAAACATGAAACATAATCAGCAGAGGGGTTTATGTTCTCAAAATTGTAAAACCCTAACTGCCCATCAAAATGGAGCTTAACTTAGAACAATGGACACAGCTTAAGAAAAGCCTTACAAGGGAAAATCAATCCAAGAGTAAAAGACAAAATTTTGGCATAGATTTGCTAATCATGGGACATGAGCATATTGTTCTTAGTTCCTTTCTTCATGTCACTTCCAGTACATATAAAAATTATTCATTTGCACCTCTAGCAGAAGACCAAGTATCAACTGAATATTGTTCAATTCCATCATTGTTTTGTTGGTTAAACAAAAAGGGTTGTGTCATCCTTCCATATCACCTAATCCTTTACTATAATCTCTTGCTCACAACAGAACAAGAAAAGACATGTGCAACACACAAAATGTCACGACTCTTAATTCACTTTTAAGGACTTAAATAAGGACTCACCATTCAAAGGACTTGATAAGATCGACCTCAGAAGCCAGCTTCTCCATTCCTTTGATAATCTCCTCTATCACAACACCTTCCTTAAACTTTACAATCACCAGGTGCTTGAACTCTCCCATGGCCATTGCGCCCGTAACACCCAATTATGCTACTCAAGGCCTGGTATTTATACACAGACACCGCCACACGTTAGTCTTACGTCAGGGTCCCCAGTCTTATTTGTCCACTGTCACACCCACTGCAGCGACACATTATTCATCCCCAACTGGTAAAAAAACATGAGGGAGTTACACCCTGGGTCCGGGTAAATGTCATGTGTCTTATGTTTATAGCGAAGTACTTTCCTCAACTGGAATATGTAATTTTGAGTTCATCATAGGATAATTTTACCATTATAAACTTACCCTTCTCACCCCAACTGAAAAGAATTGGCAAAAGATCACTCTCACTTGGACGGAATCTGCGGCGAACAATGGTTTGAATGGTCTTTTGACACACAAGTCAGTCAGCAGCTTCTCTACTAAAACTGACGGTAAAAATTGTCCAGTCCCCATTTGTCCTGCCTCTTGCTTTTGCACATGAATGGGGTCCTTAAAAGCTAGTGCCATTATATTTTCTTAAAACTTGAGATTTGGTGTGATCTTCATTTCCATACGCGTTATCATCACACGGAGAGACCTTTTCTTCATCGTTTCCTTTGGCATGTGGGGAGGAAAATTGGGACAACTTTTGGTATAATAATTACTCTTTTAAAAGTGCATTTTAATGTATGAATAACAACTATTTTTACAGGAATTTTTTTTACAATGGGTAACCCCACAATAGGGTAACTTTGACCCAAGAGACAAAGACTCGCGTTCTAATGATAAACCTTGTTTTTGTTTTTTTTGGTACTCTCTGAGTTCCAGAGTGCAACACTTGTTGCCGGGCTCTTCTCAATGTCCTTCACATGTGCTCTAAGGGGTTAAATTATTGGACTTTGCAAAGCGTGTAGGACAGTGGGAGAGGACATCACTAGTGCTCATCTTTAAGGAACCTTTATTTAAGCCCATTTCACAAAAAGGAGGGAAGCTTTGTGCTCTTATGATCAAGATCTTTGTCACGGACACTTTTGATTTTTCTCGCACTCTGTAATGCATGGTTTTAGACATGTCATTGACCCCACAAAAAGCTTAAGCAGCATGATTAGATATCAAATTTTGACTAACATTGTTTGTCTAATATTTGGATTCAGTCAATTCAAAGGATTTGCTTAGATTTTGATCTAAAGATGCTGAATAATCAAGATCCATTTTCTGTTTCAATTCATATCCATTGTCCCTCATTCATCAATAACAGGATGAACATGGACACTCGGGGATCATTTGTTTTAGGTTTACGGTTCGATCGATTCGATTGAATAACTTAGTTTTTGTTTGTTGTTTGAAGAACGACATGTTCATGTAAGGTTAATTGTACTGCAGGTCTAAAACAGAAAAAATTACGAGGAGGTTGTGGCCATTTGCTTTGGATTTTTCTGAGAGATACGTAATTTTCTTCCAAGTCTTGCCACTTCAACTGCAGACATTGGATAGCCCACAGTTCTAATCCACACTTCTAATCCTCTTTAATTATTGACGACCATCACAAACAGAACTTTCTAACCATTTGTCACAATCAGTTTTGTTTTGTTATCAGCCGAGGCAATAATTTTAACAGTAAAACTAAGAAGCCAATTGTCACGGGACGAGTTTGCGGACACTCTAAACCCGTGCGGCACTAGACAACTTCAAGGGAAAGTTGCTAGTAAGCCTAAAGAGAGAGAATAAAGACTAGAGAGGTTTTTAGAAGTATGCTTTACTTCAAGAATGGAGTGTATACAAATGAGGGGGAGGAGGTCCCCTTTTATACAAGTATTGGACAATCTATAACCGTTAGATCCCTCCTTGATCTAATGGTGGATATTGCATCCTTTCATCTTCCTATTTAATACATTACAAGTTCTAATGTGCATCCCTTCCCGAGGACGTCTACATTCAACGAATTGCCCTTATCTAAGAGGTGTCTTAATTAACGTATTAGAACCTCCGGTAGATAGGGTTTGAACTTGTTGGCCGTGACACAATACTCCAATGCATATTTGGCAGAACTCCAATTTTGCCGATTAACTTCCTGATAAAACTTGGCTTCCGTTTTCCAAGGAATTGGTAGACAGCGTCACCTTCTTGGAATTCTGAATAAAATATTAACTGGCTTCCAAAACCAAGAATGGCAGAGTTAGCACAGAGTTTTAGCTTTATAAGATTATATATATATTTCAATTAATTGCACTGTGGCCTCAACTAACTAAGCTTATTGATCCTGACTTCGGGGCTCCATTTTACAGCTTATTCATCCTTTTTTTTATTCTATTCTCCATTATTGATGAATTTTTAGTAAGCCTTTTTTTTTTGGATCCTTCAAGTGGGTAGGCTCATCGAGTTTCACTTCAGAGTAGGAGCAAGTGGGAGTAGGCAGTACCGTGCGTGTAACCTGCAGGATGTCAGATTACCCGTCATTAAAAAATTTCATTTCAAGTTGGACCAACAGTCACCGTCGGGTCCATAATCCTCAATTATCCCTGCCCACGGCAGCAGCTACCCCTGACCCACTTGAGGGCTTGCGCACCTTTGGCGATAACAAGAACGTTGTTGTCGCATGTCATCTATTATCATACTAAAAACTTAAAAAAAATTATAAATTTGAATTTTTGTTAAAATATTTAATAAAACTAAAGAAATGCTCATAAAATTTACTGTTTTTGTGGTACTCATTCCACCTATTCCTTTAACAAATGAAGTTATTATTCTCCAGAGAATTTCTAGTTAGGAGAATGACACATGATTCATTGTCTCTAGAAAGCCCAGATCATGTTAAGCATAAATGTCTCTTGTAAATTCCATGATTCGTTTTCTAGTTTTTTTTTTTTTATCACTCAATTTCAATTTCTTTTACATTGAACTTTAATTGTCATCATAGCTAGAGAGGGTATAATTAACAATAAAAACTCCTTTTAAAGTTAATTAGGAAATTTTGAAAGCTAACTAATTACAAAGAATTGAATTAGCAGTAGCTTAAATTAAGCCACCAATAGCATTTAAACAAAAGCATTGTTTTTTTTTTTTTTGTGTCACTCTAACGATCACCAGCATCTTTGATGTCTCTTTCTTTTTGTTTTTTTTTTTTCCTTATTTTCTGGTTCATTGGAATGTAACACCGACGACCACTCAATGGCTTGGATAATTTAGCAAAGGACGTGACAGCTTCTTTTTTTTTTTTTTTTTTTTTTCCATTTTTATTCCCATTTTTCGCCAACCCACCCATTAACACAGCCGACAGCGTGAGCAACCCCCTCGTGCAAGGAATAATGTGTTGAGTATACGTCTCATCCAGACAGTGGCGGTGTGTCCTAAACATTAAGAGCTTTAGTTGGTGCACCTCACAAGAAAAGGAAAAACGAAAGGACACAGGAGATCTGCATTATTGAACTGGCAAGTCCTGTTGCTTCCTACATTTTTTTTTTTTGACTGAAGGGGCACCCCTAGGATTGTGGGACAAGGAATTAGAGGACAAAACGTTCATCAAGACAATGGTACAGCCTGCATCTCCACACTCCGGCTTTCCTTAGCTATCCCTTTCTAGGTCAGTATTTGCATGTGTTTCAGACACAACCATAAAAAATTTTGATAGTTTTTCCCTCAATTATTTGCCCACTTCTCTCAATTTTTACTAAATAAATATATTTCTTAATTATATATATATGTGTATTGTGTGGTCGGTCCTGATCAATTGATAGGATTGGTCGAGATTACTATTCAGAAATTTAATATGATAAAAGTGAATAATGTCACTTATTATAAAATTTGGTGATAAAGTCATTTGATTTCTTAATTTTAAATCTAAAATTTAATATTTAGTCCTCAAAAACTTAAAAATCAATAACTAAATAAGAGAATAATCTGAAATAAAAAAATTAAATATCTAAATAGAAATGACATGAAATTTATGGCAACTCGAATCCAAAGTGACCCACAACCCAAGTCACTCAGAATTTAAATAATTTAAAATCAACATTATTTAAGCTAAAAAACCCTATGAATACTGACCCATAAAACCTAAAATATGTATATAATATTCTGTGTTGGAGTTTGGTCTCATGATATCTATCTTTTATTCAATTGTTGATAGATTCTACTTTTATGCTACATCAAAGGAAAAAAAAAAAAAAAAAAAGAAAGAAAGAAGATGCCGTTGAATTGATTTAGTTTTTAACAATATCGATATTCAAAAACCGATATGCTGAGAAAAGTAGATACTAAAATTTAGTACTAAATTATGAACAAACTTAGGTAGGTAGAATTGTTTGATCATTTTCTTTCTTCTGAACTGGGCATTCGGCCTTTTTGAAATTGGGCTGGATGGTGCCACGAGGGACTGGACACTGCATGACTTCACTCCCTAATAAACAGAGACAATCGTAGGCCCAACAACGTTGAGCCTAACTCAACAATTAAGTCACCAGGAGTTTTGGGCTGCTGAATCCGACCCAGCTATGTCCCATCGCCAGTTAAAATATTTCATGACAAGGTCAGTCAATCTTTCAGGAACTATAGTCGAGGTAAAGACTGAAAAAAAAAAATAAAAGGAATAGACAAACTGAAGAGGAAAAAACAAAAAAAAAACAGAAGTTTCCTGGTTGAAAACTGACCTCTCTTGATTAGTTTCACAATGTTACCAATCACTTGTTCTAAAGGTTTTGACTCTTAATCTCAGCAACTAAAGTCTGGAACTTTGCTCTATGATCTAATAACATACTCTAACAAAAACCACTCAATCATTAACCTCGAGAAATATTATGTAACCTTATTTATGTCTGAGATTTTCTTGCGAAGTGATGTGTTTTGGAAAATTAAGAGAAGATCACTGTTGAATAAAGTGCGTCGGAAAGCTACTTATTGAGAGATATCATGAATAAAATGATGTTGCCATTTAAAAAGAAGAAAATGAAAACTACCTTTTTTTTTTTTAATTAGAATAAAGTAAAAAGTTAATTTGTTTAATTTTATGTATTTTAAAATATAAAAAGTTATCTTTTATATACTAATTTGTTAGTTGTGAAATTAAAAGATAAAGAATTTAATATTTTTTATATTGAATAACTAAATATAATAATTTGTAATAATATAAAATATATTATAATAATTATTTTTTATTATTTTATAATTATTATATTATAATTTATTTATTTATTTTATAATATTTTAATATAATTAAAAATTTTAATTAAATTATTTTAAAAAGTATAAGAATTATTTAAATTTTTTAAAATTTTTAATTAGTTATTAATTATTTTTTTTATTTAGATTAAAGTATTTTTTTAATAAATTAAATAGTTTTAAGTTATAAATATGTATGTAATTGAAGGATTAAAATATTTTATGAATTATATAATTATAATTTTTCATATATAATATTTTTCTTTTATGAGAGTTGTTATATCTTTTAATAGATTCTAAAAACCTTTTAAAAAGTTCAGTAGAGTGTTGACCTCTTTGTAAAGTTATTTTTCTGCACTTTTGTCCTACGTCATATGATATCAAAGTAGGTTTGGTTTATATTGATGTTATTTTATAAAATCTAAAGTAACTTTTAATAATAAAGATCATGAAGAGAAGACTTTGTCTAAAGTAATTTAAAGGATCATTAATACAACAGATCTTGTACTAGAGATATCATTTATAGTTAGTTCGTTGACATGTTTTTAATTTTAAAGATATTTTTATCTTTGATGGAAATTTCTTTGTTAAAGATTTTGTGAGATGGTTAACAAAAATTAATATATATTTTGAATACAATGATATTTATGAGAAGGAGAAAATAACTATTACATATTCTAAACTTTGAGAAAGTGTAGTTGAATGGTGGAATGATAATCAATATTTTTGATTGAGATGTGGTAAGTTTGAAATTCAATCATAAGTGAATATAAGAAATTTATTAATACTTGAATTTTATGGTAATAAAAAATTTGATGAAATTTTAGATTTGACTGAAAAATAATTCAATTCTTATTTTATTCTAATTGAAATTGTGAATCCATCCTACAATCATATTGTTAGTCAAACATTAAATTTTGATTTGACGGAGATGAGTCAAATTGTTGATCAAAGGAGATTCTTTAAAGAGAAGAAGAAAGGTTGATCATTTATGGTGTCATGGCTGAGCAAACTAACTTCTTGCATGCTAATGAAGATTCCAATCACAAGCACTAAGTGATCACTTTATCAACAACAAATTTACTAAATTAGCCAAGTTAGATGAAGATTCCATAACCCATAAGTCCTAAGATCTTATTACCAAATCAAAGGATGATTTCATAATTCATAAGTTTCATAATCTTATTGTTCTTTACTTATTGTATTCATTAATTTTCTTAAAGAGGATAATTAAATTGATGATTGTTTAACATCATTTTTTGTTAATGTTATACATGATGATCCATAAATTAAGTTGCTGAGTTATGTTAAAAATACTAATTTATTTTAAGTATTTGTTCATGTGGTATGAAAGATGTTAGTTTCTTATTATAACTCAAGGGTAAGTTTTTTTCAAGTTAAGGGATTCGATGTAGGACACATCATGAAGATTATTTTTTATTATCATATAAATTATATTATAATTATTATATTATAATTTATTTACTTATTTTATAATATTTTAATATAATAAAGAATTTTAGTTAAATTATTTAATAAGGTATACAAATTATTCAAGTGTTTTGGAATATTTTCCTAATTAGTCATTAAATATTTTTTCATTTAAGTCAAAGTATTTTTGTTTTTAGTTAGATGGTTTTAAGTTATAAATATGTATATAGCTTAAGGGTTCTATGGATCGTAAAATTACAATATTTCAATATATGATATTCTTCTTTTGTGAGAGTTGTTACATTTTCTAGTGGATTCCATAAATCTTTTACAAGGTTCAATTAAGTATTGGCCTTTTGGTATAATTATTTTTTGCACTTTTGTCTTGTATCATATGGATAGGGAAGGACTAAGACTTAATAGCAATATTCTCACATAATGACTCATGAAGCCATATACTTTCAAAGTGAAAAACTTTGGACATGTTTTAGTCAAGAAGAAAAGGAGTCATTAGCCTAATATCTAAAGCATTGTGGTCTAAACCAAAACATGGAAAATGATGAACTATTGTTTTTGGAAATAAACTAGTGGAATTTGGATTAACAAAGACTTTATTAAGTCTTTCTTTGACATTATTAGCTCTTTCCCTCTTGTTTGTTCATATAAAGTCATATTCGATGAAACCAATATCTTTAAGATTACATAAATCAATAATGCATTTAAAATCACTAAGAAGTTTCTTTTGCCTTAATTGACCACATTGTTGGTATAATAATAGCAGAAAGATAGAAATACAACTAGAATACTTTTTAGTCTGAAGTAGTAAAATCACCACAAATTGTAGAGACTAGAATGAAGATAAGAGGATTTGTAAAAGTGACATTTTTTTTATTAGATTACTATTTTATTATTTATATGAAGATTCAAAAAGTATACATCATTACATATTTGAATTTTGATGTAATATGTTTATAAAAGTAAGCACATTTTAAATCTAAATTCAAACTAATTCAAACTTAATCTTAAGGATTACAAAAAAAAAAAATTGTCATCACTTTGATTAACCATTCATTCTAATACATTTAAAATTCAAATTCATGATTAAGATGTAAGTAATCAAGTTTCAATGGATTCCAACAAAAGTTTACAATCTTCTCTTTCAATTGGACATAACTAACTTAATTAACATTTAAAAAAGGGAGGGAAGCCTTCTGCAAACTTAAATCCTAGGCCTTTATGAGTAATGCTCTAACACCATGGAATCTAACTTGATTCTTGAGCTTTAATTCTTCTCTTTGGTGTTAAAGTATTGCACACATAATTTTTTTCTTAGAAACTTAAATCTCTAACTTGGTAGTTTCTTAGTAAAAACCTATACAAATCATTCTTCTATGGAATAATAGATTAGATTTACTCCCCTACTTTCTTGCACTTATCTATTAAAATGTAACTTGATTTTGAAGTGCTTGGTTCTCTAATAAAGAACTGGATTCTTAAAAATTGCAATAATGAACTAATTATTATAATAAATTGGTGTTGCTTTAAGTTGTTCTTAATTTAAATCAAAAGGCAAGTTTTTGATCTATATGGATTGATTAACAATAGATGCAACAACAATGTATTTTGCTTTTGCTATTGACTAAGATACAATTGATTTTTTCTTTGAATTTTAGCTAACATCTATAACTCCAAGAAAGAAACATAACCAAGGGTGCATTTCATATTCTTTAGAGACCTAGGTCAATCATTATCTTTATAATCTATAAGATTTGTCTCATTAGTTCTTCTGTACATGATCCTCAAGTTTGTTATAAATTAAGTATATTTCAAAACCCTTTTTAAAGCCTTGTAATATAGCTTTCTAGGAGAGTTCATGAATTTGGAAAGGAGACTTGTAGCATACATGATGTTTGGTTTTGTAACTAACAAATATATTAGATGTCTTATATTTGGTGACATTTGTCTTCTCAACTCCATCATTTTTTTTTTTTTTGTAGCCTTTCACTAGTTGTTAAAGGTGTAACAATTCTTTCACAATTAAGCATGTTGAACTTCTTGAAAGTCCCCTTAACATATTTGGTTTAGCATATAAAGATTCATTTGTTAGATTTTTGCAATTCTAAACCAAGAAGGACATAACTCCAAAGTCAGTCTTATCAATGATAAGTTTCATTTTAGTTTTGAACTTTTATACAAGATTATAATAACTTCTAATAATGACTAGATTATCAATATAAAATGAAATATAAAGTACTTAATCCCTTTGAGATTTGACAATATAAGGTAGGTTCAAATTTGCTCCTTTTAAAACCAAGACTTAGAAGGCGATCATTTTTTATATTATACCAAGTTCTCAAAACTTATTTTAAGCCATAAAGTACCTTTTCTAATAAGTAAACCTTGTCTTCTTATCTTCTTTTAATGAAACTAAGAGATTGTTCCATAAACATTTCCTTATAAAGCATACAATTGAAAAATGCAAACTTTACATCAAGTTGGTGCACTTTGCAACCTTTGTGTGCTGTAGTTGCTATGAGCAATTTCATTTAGCCACTAGTGTAAAGATTTCATAGTAGTCAATGCTATACTTTTGTGAATATCTTTTGACTATTAGTTTTACTTTAAGCTTATTAATAGTTCCATTTACTTGGTACTTGGTTTAGAAAATTCATTTGACTTTTATAACCAATTTTCCCCCCAATTTGGAAACCAAATGCCAAGTTTCATTTCTTTTAATGGATTACAAACCTTCTTGCATGATTTTCTTTGACTTAGGGTTGCTTAAGGCTTCTTTATAGTCAATAGGCTCTAAAATGACTTCATTTGCTCTTTCATAAATATTAGAGAGATTTTTAGTCCCTTTAACTAGATAATCATCATCATTATCATCATCATCATCTTTACCAATTATCTTAGGCTTTAGAGCTAATATATTGGGAGCCTACTTAGATTAAGTTTAAGTTGTCTTAATTTCACACTTTCCCAACTCTAGTATTCATTCTTACAAAATTTGACATTCTTAAAGACTTAGATTTTTCTAAAATGAATGTGATAAACTTTATTGTTGCATGTAGTATCAGTGTATCCAACAAAAATAGTTACAGTTACTCTTGAATTTAATTTGCCTCTTTTCTACTCAAACATATAAGCAAAGTATAAATAACCAAAGATTTTTAGATGATTAAGAGAAGGCTTGTATTGAAACTAAACCTTAAAAATAATTTAGTTAAATAATGCCTTAGTTGGCAATTTGTTAAGTAAACACACCTTGCCATAGACATCATAGTCCTTTTTTTTTCTTATTACTTATCTTATTTTGTTTAAAAAGTGTATGGAGTTATAAATTGATTTTGGATCCTTGTAGTTGCATATTTGTTTTTAATGATTTTAAGCTATACTCATAATCATTATTTGATTTGAGAACTTTGATTTTAAGGTTTGTTTATATTTCAATTCAAGTCTTAAATTATAGAAAATAAAGGAGACTTCTATTTAAGCTTTTAAAAAGAAAATTCAGCAAAACCTTGTATGATCATCTATGAAGGTGATAAAATACCTATTCCTATTTAAGGATGCGATGCTTATGGGTCCAAAAAGAACACTATAAATGAGTTAAAGCCTATCTTCAGCCTTCTATGGTTGCTTTGTAGTTGAAAAGAGTTTGGTTTGTTTGCCATATTGGCAAACATCACAAATATTATTGAGCCCATGAACTTCTAACATATCTATGGCAAGCCCCTTTTTATGCAAAGTTTAAATCATGAAAGTGACCAAACCTTTATGTCATAGAATTGATGCATCAATATAAGTAGATTAAGCTTGATGATAAGCCTTTTTCTAATTTAAATGAAAACTTTTCCATTTTATGAGTACAAAACCTAGCTTATGACCTTGAGTATTAATTATCAGTCATGTTTTATCTTTAAAATTAAGAGAGAAACCATGTTCAAGAAGTTGGCCTACATTAAAGAGATTTTGGCTTATTTCAGGTACAAACAAAACATTAAAGATTAGTTTTGTACCTAAATAGGTAGAAATAGCAATAATGCCTTTCCCTTTTACTTGTAAAAGTTGTCTATTTCTAATTTTGACTTTAGAGGTATAGGAACCATGCAAGAATTTAAAGACATCAAGATTTGGAGACATGATTTGTGCAGCCATTGTCCCCTAACAAAGTCTCACAAGCCTTTCCAAAAATGTTGTTACCAATTACAAAAAGCTATTCTTTATGTTGTTGCTTATCATATACTACATGTGCTTTAGTTTTAGTTGAATGATTTTATTATGGTTGGCCTTGTTTATTTTTTCAAATCCTTTTTGAGTGATCTTTTTTCTTATGAAAGTTGCACATTATGCTTGGGTTTCTCTAATAGTATTTGGTCAAGTGATTAATTATGTTACAATGGTCATAGGAAAGAAATTACTTCTTTCCTTCTACCTTTCTGTTTCTTAACTTTCTTCCTTACTTTTCCCTTTATTTCTTTTTTTGTTGATTTTTTTGCTTTTGCTTGGCTTGGAAGTCATTTCATCACTGTTTTCCTACCTCATGAACTGCCTTTACTCTTAAGCTTGCAGTGCATTAATCAATTTTACCAATTTGATTGTGTTTAGGTCTCTTAAGTCCTTTAAAGATGAAATTTTGGTTTTAAATCTCTTAGGTATGCTTACTAAGACCTTTTGAATAATAAATTTGTTAGGAAAACCTTTAACAAGAATCTTGATTTCATTCATAAACCTAAGTAATTTGTTGCTGTACTCTTTAATAGTTTCAAATTCTTTCATTCTTAATAAGTCAAATTCTCTTTTAACGTCTAATAATTGCATATTCTTAGTCTCTAAACTACCTTCAAACTCCTCCTTGTAATCTTTCGCATGCCTTTTTGGCTATGTTGTAAGCCATAATTCTACTAAAAAGACTTTTTGCAATCGCAGAATGGATGCAAGTCAAAGTTTATACTACTTTGAAATTTGCCCACTATGATGTTTTATTTATATCATGGTTGGATTATGAAGAAGAGGAGTAGGTCTAACTCCATTCTTAGTGACCTCCCATAAATCAAAGGCTCTTGAGTATGCCTTCATCATGACAATCCATTGAGTATAATTGTCTCCATTCAACTTTGGTGGAAGTAAAGGAGTAAAGTTAAAAGATGCCATTCCAGGTAGATACAAGCTTTTTGTGAGTGTTTCTCTTAAGTATTTCATGACTCACAAAAGTTTTTCCTCTCACTTGATCACTCTTCACAAGCCTCTAATGCAATTATAATACTTTCTAGTTTGAAGTTGCAAAATCACCACAAATTTTTTAGGGACCAAAATAAAGACAAGAAGATTTACAAAAGTGACTTTTTTTTTTCTTTTTATCAGATTGTTATCTTTATTATTTATATAAAGATTTAAAAAGTATACATCATTATGTATGTGAATTTTAATGCAATATGCTTAGAAAAGCAAGCACATTTAAATACAAATTCAAACTTAATCCTAGGGATTTCAAAAAAGATGTTATCACTTTGATCAATCATTCATTCTAATACATTTAAAATTTAAATACATGATTAAGATACAAGTAATCAAGTTTGGGTGGATTCCAACAAAAGATTTGCAATCCTCTCTTTCAACTAGAGGTAATAAACTTAACTGACATTCGAAAAAAGGAGGGAAGCCTTTTACAAACTCAAATCCTAGGCCTTTGTGAGTAATGCTCCAACATTATGAATTCTAGCTTCATTCTTGGGCTTCACACCATACTTTTCAAATGAAAATAATATTTCATTAAAATCTCCACAAAATAACTAAAGTTCATGTACCAGTCTATTAAATGTGCGAAGTAGCTCCCATATTTGTGATTTGTTATGCTTCTCAAGCCAACCATAGATCCTTGTAAATTGTCATCAAGTAGGTTGTTTGTCATTTGCTTTTAAGACATCTAATAGGGTTCTGACATGGTTTAAAGGTTGATAAATATCACATCTCTCTCAAATAAACCTAGCCCACCTTCTCTGCTTCTACCTATCCCTTTGTAATCAATGAAGACACTATGCTCAAACTTCAATTGTCGCAATAGAATAATATCAAAAAAAGATATGCTAGAAGACTGACCAAATTATCACTTTGAATAGAATTAGCATCAAATTATCCATGAATTTTTAACTGCATTTTACAATTAATCAATCATTAATTATAATTAACGCATAAATAATAAATTCTGGGGCAGAAGCAAACCTTATTCATCCATGGCCAACACCGAAAAATGGTACAAATGATCATAACAATGTATCTCCGATCCATACATGATCAATCATCTGATCCTCTCACATATTTAACCAAAGTCCCTTCTTGTAATTTCACGTAGGTAGATTTACTAGTCTGAGCTTTAATTTTATTAAAATTAGACCGTCAACTGCAAGCATCTGTTTATGATGATACAGGTTTTGCATATATAAACCCCGATACTGTCAATGTAGCTGTCCGCATGACTATAAAACCAGCATTTTCAGCCTTCTCCATTGGAAGAGAAAACTTCACGACTCCGGGGGCACCCCTTCATCCTGCTCGTCTTTCTTCATCATAGCCATAAGACCCATAGGTTCCCAAATTTGTGATAAATGTTAAAGATGTCACATAAACGTTTTCTCTCTACATGTCCCATGTGCTCTGGCTATTGTTAGATATTCATTAGAAGCGACCCCCACCTGCGTATATGCTTGCATTATCATATCTACAATTTAGTAAAGTTGAACGGATCCTAATCCAACTCTTATATTGTCATAATTGTTCGATATATATTTTTAATACTTATCATAAATTACGATCGTGTGGACCTATGTTTAAGATGCACACAATTCCCCACGTCCGTGTATCTTTCACAAAATCAATAATGCACAAAGAAAGTCTAAGTCATGTAAATTCCAACAAATAATTTTCCAATGTTCTATTCATAAGCCAGCTCCACTGATGTGATGCTGTCTGTAAAAATATATGTGCGTGCCCTTTTGGCCTATTTTCTTTCCTGTTTTTATTTCAATGCCTTCTTTACACGACCTTGGTGTTCCCCCCCTTCTTCTAGTGTTTCTGTGTATGTTTCCATTTGCGGCTTGCAGGGTGAAAAAGAGTGAATCGATGACAGCCCCACGAGCAGCAGTTTATCTGTTTAATGTGCTCGCCTGTTGGAACTTGGAGGCTCCAATTGATCGTCGCAAGGTCTCTGTCGCATGTTCCCAGCTTGATGGCTGGGTCCACGTCAGCCTGCACCTGCAACACAAGATTATACGGATTAGCCATACCAGTATCACGCATAACAATCTCACCCGCATATGTACAGAACATATTAGTTCTATAAAATTTTTGAGTCCAAGATATGGCTGTACATTTGCCACCAGTGCCTGTCTGCTTATGTGGTATCTGTGAAAGAGGTGATACAATTTTGACTATGGCGAGGCTCATTGATCCAATAGGAGTGGAATTTATTGGAGAGAACCCGAGGCATAGATTCTAAACAAATATTAAGTAAATACAAAATTTTTCGATACTCACATGATACAAATTTACAAAAAATATAATTGTTATCATTGAATTGTATGTTGGTGATCTCATTTTGTACAACTACACTGTTCTGTTTATAGACTTGTGTCATTTCCATATCGGAAACTAAAGTCTATATTCTAATTACAAGGAAAAATTTGAGTCCATTACCTTGGAACTCAAAATATGGAGTTACTCACTGATCATTGGTCATAAGAAAATAGGGGCTGAACTGGCCGATTGGATTAAAAAAAAAACCGTTAAACCGACCATCGGTCCAGCGTGATTCAGCTATTTAACCGGACTAAGAAATGACCCGTTCCCATCAAGAAACCATGACCCGAACAGTTTTTTTTGTCACTTTTGTTTGCACATTAAAGTGGTTGGGGTAAAACCGCCAAAAACTTTGTGCTGAACTTTAAATGGGGCCACTTAAAGTCACGCATCAATAAAAATAAATATACTCCCAAAGCATTGCAAGGTGTAAGTTCAGAGAGTGACTTCCTTGGAGAACAAAGACTTGTCCCTTGTCATTCCTTTTGCTAGCAAATGTGCGATTAACTACAAGCTGGCGCAAGCAATCTCACCATCCCACATGGTTAAACACAAAAGGATGGCAGGAGTTTTACCATAAAATGGGCACTGCCTCAGCATTTAGACTTGTTTTATGCCATTACACTAGAAAAACTTGGCTTAGATGAATTGACTAAAAGTTTAATAATTAATTAAACCATCAGTTCTACCAGCAACTCATTCACCTAGCCCCTGATCTAGGTCAAGAACTGAACTGATCTGAGTTGAGTTTAAAAACTATGGCCATGGGGACACCATGTGAATTAATGGAGAGGTAAAATTCACCGCTGTGTGCCTTAATAAGTTTTGTTGAGTTACAATAATGGATCTCATTCAAATAAAATACAAACATACCATAGCGGTCGGATCAAAGCCAAACCATGCAAGTGTGGAGACCCCCACACTGTGGACATAGTAAAATATTCAAATATATGCAATTGCTCCAAAGCTAAACCATATGATAGTCACAATTGGAGATGTTTAAGAGTAAAAGCTCCTTCCTCCAAACGAGACCCTAGTCTCCGGTTCATTATAGGCCATGTGAACCAATAGATTATGCCTCTACAACCGAAGACCCATGTCAGCAATTCTTGTGACATGCGGATGTTGCTGGTTTCGGTAAGAAGTACAAACCATCAACAGAAGGACCAGGTGGGCGAATCACTTCAACGCTGCTCCTGATGGCCCTGTTTTTAAGATTGTTGATTTAGGGTTGTATGAGGATACCATGAACAAGTAGCATTCAGTCAAGACTGATAAAATACTAGCATCTTCATTCAACCTTAAATCAAGAATCTTAAAAACAGAGGCATCAGCAACAGCGTTGAAGGATAACAAACTAGAGTTGTATGATCACAAACATTACTTGGCCGGAATTATGAATCAGCTTTTAGCAGATGATCATCCACTTTAGACAAAACTTGTCCCTGAGATTTTCTAAGCCGTGATATTCGTTTTCGATGCCCACGGCCCTGCACGTGCTGTTCCCATTCATACATTCCTCGGAGCACCCTATCCCCGCAGGCCTACCAATAAGGAAAGGCATGAAGCATATTGAATTTAAGCCAAGAATACTTCAAAGGGCTAAGAAAATGGGTAAAAAAATAATGGCTAAGTGTAAATTCACTTGTACCTTGCAGATGTATTGTGACCACAAGTTCCTTTCAACTGATTTTATTCCGCCATTACCCTGGACCTCCAAATTGGGCACAGAACTCCCATCCTCACTTAGGAAAGATTTAATAATTCTTACAGCTGGTCCAACAACTTGTGCAGCCCATGTATCATCTGTTCTGGCTGGAGTAGATACAATCCACATGATCAGGAAGGTGGCTAGAGGACAATTTAATGGAAGATGAAATTATAAATCTAAGCAGAATGCAACAGGATTCTGAGGGGTGTACATGATATAGCTTGTGTTGCATCAACATAATTTATGTTCCACCCGAACAATGTTTGAAGCCGATTAAGCCTCCTTTTCTGTAAAACAGGAATGTCCAAATTATTAAAAATTTTCAGGCTGATCATAAGCCATAGGGTTGCATATTGGCCCTCATGGAGATAAAATCAAGGTATGCACTTGATCACCGCCAGGAAAGAGTGATCCAAAATTAATTACTTCATGTAGGTTGTTTTTCTTCTTCCCCAAAAGATATGGTCACACACACCAAAATCCTGAAGAGTTGTCTTGAGAATTAAACCAAAAAATGCTTGTGGCTAATTCCTATAAGCAAATAATATAGAAAAGCTTAAATCATTTTCAATGGATGCCTAAGAGATAAGCCAATGACTTACTTGGCGGCGAACAAGTTTTCGAGTATTTGCCTTTACTTTGTCAATGGCTTCTGCTAACAGAATTTTGAGTTCACCATCACTAGAGAAGTAGAGGAGTTCCATAATATTATCATTTAATATTTTCTTGTCTTCATTTGTGGACACTGTGAAGAAAGATCCATCAATGGCATCATTCACTTTGTCATTCCTGCCTTCTGGAGGATAAACCCTTAGAAAATCCTCAAATTCCCGTACGCCAATGGCTTGCCGCAAACCTCGAGTATAATCCACATTCAGATTATAAATCTCATAAACTTCAACAAGTAATCCAGCATTAATCATGCAGTCAACTCGTTGTCCCACATATTGGTCCAGTTCTGGAAGGGAAGCATCAACACAGATAAAACAGCAACTGAATCTACAGTTATCAAGGCGACCCCAGTTCTGCTCTGCCACATGCAAAGGGATTTTAACAAAATTTAAGACCTGGAAAAGTTATATGCACAACCACAAATGGCCATTTATAGATGTCTAAAGGTTGCAGCAAACAATGATCTGCCTAAAGTTAAACATATGTTGCTTTTAACTTCCTCAATGTTAAGAGGCCATACTGATGACAATTAGCAAAATGCTGGAATTTTGAGTATCACAACTGAAAGTAATCAGACAAAAAAAATGTCAAATTAAGGAGACACAAAGAAGGCTCTAAGACTTAATAAAAAGGCCAAAGATCTAATTCTTTTTAACCATACAGTATAATTATAGATGCTTATAAAGATAAGATGATATTTTTTCTCATTGAAGGGGGAAAAACTCTGAAATTCTAAAGAACAGGTCTATATTTACATAGGCAATTCTAGGCTGCAAGATTGCAAGAATCACAAACCTCTGCAGCCTTTCCCTGATAAAGTTTGCTTGGGAGGATTCCAGAGCGAGAATACAAATTAATGTATTGTTTAATCTGCAAAACAGAAACATATTCAAGGTTCTGAAAATGAGAAATTACTCTGCATGCAGTTATCAAAGTTTTGCAAGAAAACTTCCGTGTAGAACATTAGAGCAAATAAAATTTTTGGAACTCATAAATCAGAGGCAGTGGAACATCTGAGAATTTCAACTTCATGATAACCACATCATGCAAAATCTATGGTTGAGCAACAAAGTACCAATCCTGGCCATCAATGAGCCAATCTACTTAATCATTGATGCCTAGGTTCTCAAACTCCAGGCCAAGAAGAAGAAGAAGCCTGTTTTACTCTTAAAATGCAAAATATTGGTAACTTGAGTGAAAACAATAATTCACTCTCTAGAAGAATTGCAGCTGGATGAAATAATAAATTTTCCAAAATGTGCCCACAATATATATATATATATATATATGAATGAATGAATAAAGAAAAAACAAAGTAGAAATTAGCAAAAATATTACCATCACTATAACATAATGGTAATTCAACATTTAACAGTTTTATGCTTTCACACATCTAATTTTGAAGGACAAAAAAATAATGGATCAACAGGAAGCCTCACCTTTCTATGGTTGTTTGGATGGACTCTCTTTGCTGCAGTAGGATCAATTTCTTTAAGCAAATCATAGCTGCAACTAAAAGTTTCTTGCCCATCCGAAGCATGGTCAGTGTGCTTTCCTCCTATGAATAAGTAGGCCATCAATTATATTCATAATATTCACACAGACTTCAAGCCAATATAGTTGTTGCATACCAGATGGGTCATCCCACAAGCCATCATCCAAAAATTCTGCAGTATCATCAAGAAGAAATGGACTTACAAGTGCCTGAACACAGCCAAAAACATAAAGAGAAATAATATTAGAAAAGACAAAGAAGTATCAACTCAAGTTTTTGCTCACCAAATTTCAATGCAAGCATAATTAATGGGGCATTCGTGGTCTAATCATTCCTATGAAGCTCCTTGCCAGACCAAAAGAATTGCTCTATATCCAGAGGAAATTCACAGATGTTATGAATAAATAAAGCCTATTATAGTGGGACATGCATTGGATGCCAGATGACGTCAATGTAAACAATCTCACGTGACAACATGAACGATAAGGAAAACAAGCCAAAGGACAAGACACAGTATAATTCCTTCATTTCTATTTCTCCAAAATCTTAATGCACCATAGAGAGAATCAGCATCATCTGAGACACAAACCCCACTCTTCATTCTATTCAAAATGACCTTATGCAAGAATTCCTTACCTGAATATAGTAATTTGTACCTCCAACAATGACTGGCAGGCAGTTGCGAGACAGTATCTCATCAACCAGCTGAAAATAAATAAACTCAACCAAATCAATGTAAACAAAATCCAAAATAAATATCAACTTAAAAGTCTATCATAACATAGAAAAGGGGTCTAAAGTTCACTCACGGCAATAGCAGAGTCCCTAAAATCCTTAGCTGAAAACTCCACATTCGGACTTACAGTCCCCAAAAGATGATGAGGCACTCCTACAACATATAAAATCCACCATAAACATCAGAAAAAACAAGCTCTGTAACATCTTCAACGACGTCAAAATCAAAACTTTAGGCCACCCTTTCCAAGAAAATTCAAAATTTTTTCAGATTCACTGACCCTTTTGGTCATGGAGGGGCACCTTGTTAGTAAGGACATCGAGGCCACTGTACACCTGCATCGCATCGGCGTTTATGATTTCAATTGGGAAATGGGCCGCCAAATCTATGGCCAGCTTTGATTTTCCTGAACCCGTGGGACCCATAATCACCACAACCTTCGGTTTCGCTTCTTTCTGCTCCGTCGCCGGACTTGGACCATCGCCTCCTCCATCCTTAGGGTTCCGATCAATCACACTCTCCATTAGCCCCTGCCCAGCTGCTTCGTTTCTCGCAGTGCACGAGAAGTAATGAGAGTTTGGAATTTAAACTTTGGGATAAGCTAATATTTTGTCCCTAAACGTTCGTACACTTTTTTATAATTAAGTCTTATTTCTCTCAATTGTTTTCAAGTAGGTCCTAAACGTTCAATTTCCGTTTAAATTAAGTTCTCTGGACAAAATCTAACCAAAACATTTGAAAATATATGTTGATCAATGCAAAAGAAAATTTTTTAAAAAAAGTAGAATAACAAACAAAAAATAGATAATGGAAAATATGTGAGGTTTTCTAACATGCATATTTCCCTTTTAAGAGACATTTGCTCAAAACTAATATCCACTAAAACCTTAATATCATTGTACATCTTAATAAGAAATTGCCTTTAATCTCTTTCTTCCTTCTTCTACTTGATCTAAATTCTCTTTAACCCTTTTCTTCTTGTCATTCTCACTAATCACCAAAAAATAGTGAGAATAAAGATAAAAACATTAAATTTCTTAGAGGTGAAATTGAAAGTCTACAAATAATTAGACACTAAAATTTAATAATCTTAAAGGTTGTTAGTATATTGTTAATATTACTAAGAGTTTTCAATTAATTGGCTCTTTTTCTTTAATATTAAGATTTAATTGTATACTATAATTTTATTTTCTATTATTTAATTTTCATTTAAATTAATTAGAATAAAATAAGATTTTAATATATTAATTTGTCCTTTCAATATGATTGGTTTAATGAACTAAAATCTTTATTATCAAGATGTGACACTTAAAAGGAGAAGAAAGATATATTAGGAGGCTACCAAAACTTTAGCTGCTTTACATTTTGTTGATATGGATGCTATTAGTCTTAAGAACTATTGTAAGTGACAAGTATGTCAATTCTCACTCTAGCATGCTTGCTTCCTAATTGACAACATTCTTTGACATTGTAATTGGTTAAAGGAGTGTTTTAAGGATAAATACAAGTTGAGATTAGCAAAGGCTTGTTTTTTTTAATATGATATAGCTTATATGTTGCACTATAGTTGAAATTAATACCCTTTATTTCAACTTATAATTTTAATTGATATGGTAAATTTTAATTGATTTTGTTGCCTTCTATATATCCTAATCCACCTTGAACTATTGGCAACCACCATGACATTTTGGATGGATTAGGGTGGTTGATGAATTAGTTATGGATTAAGTTTTATAGAAACTGCTATTAGTAGTTTAGACATAGTTTGTACTATAAAACTACATAAACCAACCCACAAACACCCCTACTACTATATATGTGATTAAATTATTCATGATTTATGAATTTAGGGATTCTAAGGTCAAATTTAAACTTATTATTTTTTATATGTTAGGACTTAAGGTTTATTAAGTATAAGTCTTAAGATTTCAGTACTTGTACAAAATCTTTAAGATATAAGGGCTTATGGTTTACTGAAATTTCTATAACTTTTAAAGATGTGGGGCTTAAGGTTTATTGAGCTCAGATCTTAGGTTTCATAAATTGCATTCTTAAATTAGTTTAATTTAATATACTAAATTTCAAAAATTTCTTAAAAGTTGGGAAAAGGCTTCATTTTGTCAAAATTTATATGATTATGATAATAATTGGCAATTGATTCCAAATCATAGGATCTTGATTTCTAATATTGAATAAATTGTCAACTTTTCATTTTGATGCATATATTTTTCGATTGAAAAAGTAATGTAGTTAAAGGGAGAATCTTTTATTTTGTTTCATTGTATTTTATACTTGGACAACATAATGCTTGAAGTAGGTGAAATGAATGTTCTATAATTGTTTCCTTGGAAATTGAGAAGTTAAGACCACACACATACATAAAATGCATAGTATGGCTATCAACCTTTTCAAATTAAAAAACATTGATTCTTATTAGTTTATGGATGTCTTTTAAAACTTTTAAAATATTTGCATTTAATAAATGCATTTATCATTTTTATAATGATTGTAGATAAAGTGTTAATAATGTTTTATGATAGGGTCATACAATGACCAATACCTTTATTATGAAGGAGATAGTGTGGAAAAGTGAGATATGAAGGTGGACAAGTTCAATTATTATATTGAAAAGAAAAAAATTTGTCAAATTCTTAAAATTAGGCCTAATCATCAAATCTTTGGAAGTAAGCTATCAAATCCTTAAAATCAAGTAGCCAACTTTATAACTTCTTATTTGTAGTTAAAATACTTGTATACATGATATCTCTAAAAAAAATATAGAAAATAAGAAACACCTTGTTATATGGTATTAGAGTAAGGAATTTCCATTATTTTCTTCCTGCAATTTTATATATTTTAAACCATGTCTAACCATTAATTAAAGGCCACATCCATGACAAGTCCTAACTTTGAAATACAAACTGCACGTCTCTACTTCACTTTCAAACACCTATTTATGCATATCACTACAATCCACCTTAATGGTGACAATTTCTTATACTAGTCACAAGTTGTTCGAATGTACCACAAACAGCATTGAAAAATTGGCTACATCATATGGGACACTAAGATGCCTAAGACAATAAATTTAGCTTTTATGATATGATATGCTAAAAATTCCATGATGATGACTTGGCTCAAGAATTAAATGGTTAAAGATATCAATTTCAACTACATATGTTACCAACCTAAATGTATTATGATCTTGGAAATTATTTTCAAACCTATCAATTGATGTTGAAATTTGAAGAAATTCACTGAGGTAGGGATAATGTTACAACATACTTTATCTTATTGAAATAAATTTAGCAAAGACTTAGACCTATTCAATGTCTCTGAATAAAAGCCTACAGCTAATTGCAAAAACACTTAACTAATGGATGAAAGTTAAGTTTTTAAGTTTCTTGCTAGTTTCAATGTTTGAGTTTAATGAGGTACATAGTTAGATTATTGGTTAAGTGCCCCTTGTAGAGTTCTATTGAGAGGAAAGCCATAGACATAAGATGCTAGGGAAGAAAGTACCAAGTTCAGGTGTATATATTAAAAATTATGCACTAGTTTCATCTAAAGTGTATACAAGCTACAAAAACATTCTAAATGCTTGTGGAATTGATGAAAAATCTTGTGTATGGTGTGATTTCTATAACAAGTCAAGGCACATCCGTGACACATGTTGGAAGATTTTTGGTAAGCTAGCTAATTGGAATAGAATTAGATTGGGTGACAAGTCCAACTATGCTCCATCCATTTTAAATGAAGTTAAGGTGAATACATTCACTAATGATCAAATTGCTCAACTATGAAACTTGCTAAAGTCTAATTCTTCATTTAGTATTCCTAGTTATTCCCTTGTATAAATAAGTAGTAATCTAATTGCTTTGTCTATTTTTTGCCAATCATCTATTTGGATCATTAATTCTAGAGATCCTAATCATATGACTAATACCTTTCATTTGTTTAGTTCTTATTCTTCTTTCTCAAGTATTGAAAAGATTAAGATAATTAATGAAAGTTCCTTTTTTATTATATAGAAAGGCCTAATGAATATCTTTGAAAAAATTATTCTTAAATTTGTCCTTCATGTTCCTAAACTTATACATACTCTTTATTTGTTAGTAAACTTTCCTACGACTTTAATTGTAGCTTTGTTTTTTATGATTCCCACTATTTGTTTTAGGATTAAAGGACAAGGAGGATGATTGACAATGTTAAGATGATAAATAGACTTTATTATTTTAATGAAAACTCTTTTGATAATAAAAAAAACTCAAGGCTTAAGTGATATTAGTTTAATCTCATTTTTTTGATCAAATAATGCTCTGACATTGTAAACTAGGACATATAAATTTCACACATCTTAAACAATTGTTTCCTATTTTGTTTAAAGGAGTAAATTGTTCTAATTTTTAATGTGAAAGTTGTCTTTTATCTTAGGATCATCATTTTTACCTTTGAATCCAAACCTTATCATTCGTGAAAACCATTTTATTTAATTCATAGTAATGTTTGGGGATCACTTAAAACTAATGCCTTATTGGGAAAATGATGGTTTATGACCTTTATTGATGATCATATTAGATTATGTTAGGTCTATTTGTTAGATAGAAACTTTGATGTTAAATATTTTTTCAAAGACTTCTATACCATGGTCAAAAATCAATTCCAATAAAAAACTAGCATTTTAAATTTTGATAATGGAACTAAATATTTTAATGCATATTTAGGAAATTTTTGACAAAAAAATTATTATCCTTTAGGCCACTTGCCAAAAGTCAACTTAACAAAAGAAAATTGCTAAAAGAAAAAAATAAAAATTTTTTTAAAGTAGCGTATGCTCTCATGTTTTCTATGCATGTTCCAAAATATTTATGGGATGAAGTTATTTTAATTGTATCTTATTTAATTAATAAAATGCCAACTCATGTTTTAAAATATGATACATGTTTAAATTATTTTAATAAAAATTTTTCTCACATCTTGCCTAAATTATGATTTGCCTCTAAAAGTCTTTAAATGTATATGTTTTGTTTATATTTCTTATAACTTTTGCCTTAAATTGAACCCAAAAATTAAAAAGTGTGTATTTATTGGTTATGCATGAAATTAAAATAGATATACATATTTTAACCCTTTCACGAAAAGGGTTCACATAAGTATGGATGTCTCACTCTTAAAAAATCAATCTTTTTTTTTTTTGTTTTACAATAATTATCTTTAGGGAAAAAAATCAAGGAATGGAAAATAATTTTTGGAATACTTTATTATGACCTTACCAAATAAGACTATTTCACTAATTTATTATAAAAAAGACAAATCTCATAAGCAAACTATTCAAGATAATAAAAATAAGAAAACCTCTAACTTATAAATATTTAGTATCAGTGCATTAGAAATAGGGGAGAAATATTATGAAAAAAAATGTCACAATCATTGTTTTGAGTTTTAAGTTTATACTAGAAGGAAATCTTAAAAAAATATTATAATTCCACTTATTCCTCCAGCATTAGTCTAATCAAAATTTCTAACTTATGGTATTGGTCCTCCTTTTAACACTCATCGAGTAACTCTTCTCTTATCCCTTTTTTATCTTCCTTAAGTGACTCTATCAGTGCTGAGTTTTCTAATTTAAATATTCTTATAACTACTAAAAAAGGGGTTCATTCATATACATAACATCATATTGCTAAATATGTGTTATATAAACAATTGTCCAACCATTATAGGGTTTTTATATTTAGGATTTCTAATTTGTTTGTTCTAAAGAATATTGAGGAAGCCCTAGGTGATCAAAATTGGAAATTAGCAATAATAGAAGAGATAAATACTCTTAAAAAAAGTGGTACATGGGATGTAGTTAATTTTCTAAATGACAAAAAACTTGTTGGATGCAAATGGGTGTTCACTTAAATATGTACAAAGCTGTAAAAAGTTGATAGAATTATAAAAATATACAAAGCTAGACTCGTAACAAAGGAATTCACTTAAATATATGCAATAAAATAATAAGAAACATTTGCTCTTAATGCCAAGATAAACTCCATCTCAATTCTTTTCTCCTTGGTTATGAATTCTAACTAGTCATTACATTAATTAGATATTAAAAAACATTTTTTGAAACAAAAATTTAAGGGATGAAGTATTTATGAGTTTACCACCTAAATTTAAAGAATGATTTAGAGTAGGAAAAGTGTATAAGTTGAAGAAATTTTTGTATGGTCTTAAGCAATTGCCAAAAGCATGGTTTGAACACTTTAAAAAGATGGTTAAAACACATGGCTTTTTGTCAAAGCCAAGTTGAACATATAATATTCTTTAAATATTTCAATAATGGTAAAGTTGTTATTTTTATTATTTGTGTGATCAATACAATGGATAATTATATTAAAATTAAGAACTTGAAAAAAAACCTTACAAACATTTTTTAGATTAAGAATTTAGGAATGTCAAAATATTTTCTTGGAATGGAATTTACAAGATCCAAGGAAGGAATTTTCATGAATTAATGCAAATATGTTATTGACATACTAAAAAAAAACAAGAATGCTTAAATGTAAAATAGTTGAAACCCCATTTAAGCCCAATGTGAAGTTGTAACCAGTTGCATCTAAAAATGTAGTGAACCAAGAACATTACCGATGATTGGTTGAAATGATAATTTATTTATCACATATTCAACTAGAAAAAGCCTTCACAGTAAATAGGGTGAGTCAATTTATGCATTCACTTAACTTAGTACACTTTAAAGCAGTTTTTAGAATTATAAAATATCTAAAAGGCAAACTTAGAAAGGGTTTACTTTTTAAAAAGAGAGGACATTTGCAAATAGAAGTTTAGACAGATGCAAATTAAGTTAAAAGTACAATTGACAAAAAGTTAACTTCAAGTTATTGCACTTTTATTAGAGGAAATTTAGTCACATAAAGAAGTTAAAAACAAAATATGGTAACGAGTAGCAATGCCAAAGTAGAGTTTAAATTAGTTGCTCATGGAATATGTGAGGTATTATAATTAAAAAGATTTCTAGAAAATTTGAAGATTTATACAACATCACCTATCAAGCTTTACTATGACAACAAAACAACCATCTCAATTGCTCATAATTTAGTTTTACATGATAAAACTAAACTTGTAGAGGTGGATAAACATTTTATTGGGGAAAAACTTGATTATGAGATAATTTATATGTCTTATATATCAATCAATGATCAAATGACAAATATTCTCACCCAATCTCAACAAGAGACAATTTGACAACTAAATGAGCAAGCTAGCAATGGGTGATATCTTCAAACTAGTTTAAGGGGGAGTGTTGGAAATGAAAGAAGTTTGTTAAAACCTTAAAATCAAGCTCAATTACCAATTTCTAAAATCAAGTTATTAGATCTCTAGAATCAATCGACTAGTATTATAACGTCTTACTTTATAGTTAGAATAATTATATTTTTGATATTTATGTATCTTTAAGAAAATATAAAAAATCAAAAATGAAACACCTTGTATATATAAGGATATAGAAAATATAATATTTAAACTATTAGAAAATCTGAGTTTTAAGCAAATTTTTAAAAGGATTCTTAGGGAACTTGAGTAATGGTTTAAAAGGAAATACATAATATTAATAAAGTAATAATAAAGATAGATGACTTAATATTAAAACACAAAGAGATAAAAATTTATATTATTTATAACAAAGAGCAAATTATTATGAATATGAGTAAGGGTAATATTGGAGGACAACAAACTAAAAAATAAAAGAATCACGAATAAAGTTGTGGAATATAAAAAGATTGAAGGAAGGACCTATATAAGATGCAAATGACATTGAATATATAGATGTTGAGGTCTTGAGTAGTATTAACTTGGAAAATTTTGTAAATGTGATAGTGAGAAACATGACATCTAGTGAAGCTGATTAAGACTTTGAAACTAATGATTCAAATAATGAAAAATGCAACAAAATCACAATCCGGGTAAATATGCTTATTAATGATGATGATTTAGAGATAAAGCTAGCAAGGAAAGATGTGAGGAAATTTAAATAAGGTCAAGTTAATAGAGATAAGATTAACGTGTAATATGTTAAGGTTAAATGTATGGTAGTGAGGGTAAACAAAAAGGTGGCAATCCTTTTGACCTACAAAAGTCTATTTATGGAGTATTTGATAATGGTTGTATAAGTAACTATCTTGATATAAGTGATCATTAAAGTTTTGAGACAAATGACAATGAAGATAAGAATAATGTAGTGAGAAGAAATAACAAATATCTTATATTTAATAAATAGAAAGACATATTAAAATTTAAGTTATTTATGTTATTTGAGAGTTTAGCTATATTTAAGGAGGGTTTGATGAAATATGCAATTAAAGAGAAGATTAAGTTCAAATTCACAACGAATTATAAGGGATTTGTGAAAACTAAAGGTAAGAAATTTCTCTACCAATAGAAAATTTTTATTATATATGAAGAAACTCAATTTTGTCCAAGTGACCACTTTGGTGAACATATATGAATGCAATTTTGTCTTTAACATTAAAAAAATTTCAGTTTCTTTGTTGGCTAAACATGTCTTTAATGACTTGAAAGAGATAGTAAGGAAGTCAGTCTAGTTGAAAATTTGTTTATCTAAATCTAAGAGAGTAGAAAATTTGGTGCTAAATACCATGAGAAGAGATGAAAAAAAAAAAAAAAAGAAATATGCTTAACTTTGAAACTACAAAGTTGAGATTGAAAGAAGTAACCCAAGTCAACAATTAAGGTCAAATGTGTTAGACCTACATTGGGAAGAAGGTTAATAGAATTTGATAAGATTTACTTTGCATTTAGTTGTTGTATGAAAGGCTTTTTGACTAAGTTTAATAAGATAATAGATATAGGTGGTTGTTTTTTGAAAGGTCTTGTTATGAGGGAAATACTGACAATTGGTAAAAGAGATGTAAATAATCAAATATGTCATATTAAATGAGGGGTAATTATAACAAAATCCATAAATACATGGATTTGGTTTTAAAAGCTTATGAAAGTAAATCTTGGCACAATAAACAGAGATGACTAGAAAATTATGTTAAATTAACAAAAATTACTAATTTGATATCTAACACTTTATAAATTATAAAGTTTATCTAACTATACCAATAAGTTGACATTTGTAATGCATGTAAAGACTACTTATTATCATTAGGAATGAATTGCCACATATTGAACCAAGATGTAGCAAACATTTGTTTACCCATTAAAGGTAAAAACATAAGGCCTTCACACTTTAAAGGATATTCTAACAATATGTTAAGTCAATTAATGAATCAAAATTCAATGTATTAAGGCCTAAATTGAAGGAAGAAGATCCATAAGCACATGTTGATATGTTGAATACAAACACATAAAAGTGGTGTTAAACCATTTTTAAGTTTGATATTAAATGTGATATTGAACTTGTCCACTTTAAAGGATGTTCAGATAGTATGTTAAGTCAACTAATGAATCAAAATTCAATGTAATGATGATTTAATTAAAAGCAAAGATCTATAAGCACATGATGATATGTTGAATACAGACAAGGAGAAATAGGGTAAGACCATTTTAAAGTTTGATATCAAATGTGATATTGTAGACAATAACTTATGTGAAACTTTTAATGGTAAGATTGTTTTTATTAGGGTAAAGTTAATTGTATTTATGCAAAAAGATATAAAATTATATATATATATATATATATATATATATATATAAGATTTGGCTTATATAAAGATTTAGTTAATAAGTGGACAAGTTCAAAAGGTCTTAGGATTAAAAGAAAGATGAGAGAAAAATACAATTAGAAGTCACAATTGTTAATTGGAATGAAATGATAGTGAAGAGTAGGAAATTAATTATATAAGGGATAGATTTATTATGAAAATAGACAAAAAGGCATGTTCATGTATAGTATAAATGTTATTAGGTATTCCCTATCCATATGCCTTATGTGTTATAGAAAATAAAGATGATGATCTAAATATACATATATCACATTAGTATAAAAAAAAAGAAATATATCAAGGCATATAAAAATATAATAATACCTGTTACGAAGGAAAGCTTCTTGCTTACTATTGGGAAGGAAGCATTTCTACCATTTCCTTATAGAAAAGTGCTTGAGAGACCAAAAAAAAAAAAAAATCATAAGAGAGAGAAATGAGAACAATGAAAGATTAAATTAACTAATATGTCTTGTGTTAACATAAAAATGACACGTAACCTATGTAAGAAGAAACAAAAAAAAGGGACTTGTCCATAAAAAGATTTAATCCTTACAATTAAAGCTTAACAAGAAACAATTTAATTAAATACATCGAATACTAATCATGTAGTATTAGTTGGAGACCTATAAGGTCAAGATTCAACCCCATTGGTAAATAAAGATGGAAACAACAAAGGGTCAATGTTATTTTGATTATTATTATTATTATTGCAAAATTACAATGTATGAAAATAATTATTTATAATGTAAAGTAAATAAACTGAAGTTCCCAACTTTTCTCTATAATCTACTAGTTTATGATACTGAGAGGGGGGTGAATCAGTATCACCATAATTCGCAATTCGTAGGTAAGTGAACAACTTCAACCTCTTCTTAAAAGCAAATTCTTTCTCAGACTCGACTTAGGTAGATCTATTGCTACTTACTAATCACAATAATCCCCAAAGTCACCTTTCAAACACCTTGCCTAATAGACAATTCAGATATTCTTGTTTAGACCTTCGTTAGGTTATGAGTTGGCTGATACTTTAACTGCGTTCACAACTTAATTCAAGACACAAAATGTAAAGCAAATTAAGGACACACGAAATTTATGTGGTTCCGTCAACGTAACGTATATCTACGGTGGTAGGGACTCTCCCTTACTGAGACTATCCACTATACTTGAAAATTCCAGTTACAATGGATGTCTTAATCCTCTGCTCTTTTCACTATTGTAAATACTAAGTAAGTATAATACAAAGAGTGTCACTTACTGTGTTTACCCTTCTTCTAGCTTGTCTCGCCTCTGTTGAATTGAAAGGCTACTCCACTGCCGCTTAGAAGTTCACTGCAACACTCTCTAACCTCTCTTGAAGAAATCTAGAATACGTTGAGTTCTTTTCGATATTTCGCCGAATTCCTTCTCTAAGTTCTCTTACACAGCTCCTACTTTCACCATCTCACAGTCTCACTCGTCTCCTTGTCTTACGGCTGGCCTTACATTTCTGGTTTGCCGTTCCACGTCTCACACACGTTTCTGGTTTACACCCTTTGCTGGTCTCACACCTCACGCACGTTTCTGGTCTCATGCCGATGCCCGTTCTGGTCTCACGCCGTCGCACGTTCAGGTCTCAAGTCATCGCATGTTCTGGTCTCACGCTGTCCAGCCAGATCTCTCACCGTTCAGCTGGATCTCTCTCACTGTCTAGTTGGATCTCTCTCACTGTCTAGCCAGATCTCTCTCACCGTCCAACCGGATCTCTCTCACCGTCCAGCCAAATTTCTCTCTACTGGTGGTTTCTGTTTTTCCCGTCCAGCCCCTATTCTTCCGTGTACCCCTCTTGGTTGGTCGAATCGGGTTTTTCTGTTCATCTCTTTTCGAGAGTTCTTGTGTTTTTTGCCGTGCGTTCCTTTGCCGTCCACTCTCCTCTTTGGCCGTCTCTGTATTTTCTCCCTTTCCACCCGATTGTGTCATTCGTTTCTCTCTTTACCTCTTTGTCGTGTTGTCTCCTCGCCAACCGCTGGTGTGCTGGTGGTGTGCCATTCCTCACAGGTTTCGCTCTCTTGCCGGTGGTGTGCTGTTCCTCACCTTCGCCGTCCACTCTAATTATGCCATATATAATTTTTCTCTCTCTTTCAACGGCTTCTCTCTTTGGTGGGCTGGTTGTCTAGGTTTTTTGTCCGTTTTACTCAATTGCCAACTTTTTTTGTTGTCTTCGAATGACCTTTATATACTCCTTCATGACACCCTAATAGGACTTACTTGCAGCGAATTTACTGTCTTACCCTTCCATGTGGCTTTTATATTCTTGCCCCTCCATGTAGCTTTTACCTTCTTGCCCTTCCATGTGGCTTTAATTTCTTTAACACTTAAACCTAGTTGACAAGAATTACAACCCATACAAGGCTGTGGGAACAACAATCTCCCCCTTTGTAATTGTTGGCAACACTCATAACAAAAGTCACTATGCAGCAGTTTCAACTCTCTTTAAATATGTACTCCTTCTTTCTTAACAGCTCCCCCTACACTGTTGCTTTTCTCCCTCTTTGCCAACCAATTACAAATCTGAAAAACTTGCAAAGTGGAGATGGAGGATTCACCGGAACTTTAGGCTTGAGGAGGCATTTGCACAGATAGACTCAATCTGTGCTTTTCAAACAACTATGTGGATAGAGGTTTAGTTAGAATATTTGAAATTTGATCTTTAGTACCAACATACTCCAATTGAATTGTACCCTATTCCACTTGATCTTTGATGAAGTGATACCGGATGTCAATATGCTTACTCCTCGAATGTTGAACCGAATTCTTGCTGAGATCAATAGCACTTTGATTATCACAAAGTACACTCACTGGTAACTTCACTTCAACACCCAAGTTTGCCAATTGTCTTAGCATCCATATCACCTGTGTACATGCTGCACAAGCAGCCATATACTCAGCCTCAGCTGTGCTTAAAACAACACTGTTTTGCTTTCTACTTAATCATGCTACACACTCTGAACCCAAGTAGAAGCTGCAGCCGTTGGTTGATTTTCTATCATCTATACTTTCTGCCCAATCTGCATCAGTGTATACTTGTAGTTTAACAGAATCCATGGCTGGATACCATAAGCCCATTTCCAGTGTTCCTTTGAGATACCTTGAGATTCTTTTCACTGCCAACACATAAGACTCCTTAGAATCAGCTTGGAATCTGCTGGCAGCGCACATAGCTTGCATAACATCAGACCTTGATGCCATAAGGTATAGAAGGCTCCCTATCATCTTCCTGTACTCTGTAGGGCTTGTACTCCTTCCCTCACGATCTTTTGTTAACTTGCAGCCCACTATCATAGGGGTACTGACAGATCTGCTATCCTCCATGCCAAACCTTTTCAGCATCTCTTTGGCATATTTTGTCTGAGAAATAAAGATACCTTATTCACATTGTTTTATCTGTAATCCGAGAAAGTACATCATTTCTCAAATCAATGACATCTCAAATTTCTCACTCATCTTCTGTGCAAAATTTCGGCATAGCTCAGAGTGATCCCCTCCAAAGATGATGTCATCTACATATACTATGGTTATCAATTGACCTTTTTTTGAGTTGAATACATACAGGTTATTATCAACTGTTCCTCTTCTGAAGTTCAACCTTTTCAAGTATGCATCCAGCCTACTGTATCATACTCTTAGAGCTTACTTAAGACCATACAAGGCTTTCTTCAGCCTGCACACATGTGTCTTATCCTCACTGATTTGTACTTTATCGAGTTGTTCAATATACACTTCTTCTTTTAGGAGCCCATTCAGAAAGGTAGATTTCACATCCATCTGATAGACTTTATATATCTTGTGTGCTGGCAAAGCTAAGAGCATTCTGATAGTTTTTAACCTTACTACTGGTGCAAAAGTTTTATCAACATCTACCCTTTTTATCTGAGTGTAGTTTTTGCAAACCAGCTTGGCCTTATTCCTCACCACCTTGCCATCTTCATTATGTTTATTCCTAAACACCCACTTTATTCCTATGACATTCTTATTAGTGGGTCTTGGAACCAACTTCCATGTATCATTCTTCTCAATTTGATCCAACTCCTTATTGATAGCTTTGACCCAGGCTTTGTCTTGAATAGCCTCTTCAATAGATTTAGGTTCAACTTATGAGAGTAAAGCAGTAGCTCCCACAATTCTTTTTCTTGTTGTAACTCCTGCTGATGGGTCACCTATGATTTGATCTCCTTGATGAGCACTGGTCCATGTTTTCTTTGTCCTTCTTCCTTGCACAGTCTTAGTTGCAAAAGGATCTCTTTCTTCATCTTCAGACTCACTCTTCTCCGAGTCTGAACTTACTTCTTATTCTTTTTCTTCAGGTTGGTTTGATTCTTCATCTACATTGAAGTCATCTTCTTCATTGTCCTCAGCTTCTCCATTCTGCATTATTTTCCAATTCTCATCTATTCTCATATCACTGGAAGTGATCACTTTTCCCAGCTTATGCAGGAAAATTCTGTAACCTTTTGTCTTTACTGAGTATCCCACAAAGATGCCTTCATCAGACCTAACGTTGAATTTTCCTAAGTTTTACTCCTTATTCTTCACAAAACATGGGCTACCAAAAACTCTGAGATACTTGGCTGTTGTCTTCTTCTCACTCCATAGCTCATATGGAGTCTTATCAGTATTGGGCCTTAGTAGAATTATGTTCAGTAGGTGTACGGCTGTAAATGTTGCTTCTGTCCAAAATCTTGTGTGAAGCTTGAATTCCAGCAGCAGAGTTCTTGTCATTTCAACTACAGCTCTATTTTTCCTCTTTACCACCCCGTTCTGTTGAGGTGTTCTTGCTGCTGCCATCTGATGGTGAATACCATGCTTCTCAAGATAATCTTCAAAAGTTTCATTTGTAAATTCAGTGCCTTGATCTGACCTCAATACTTTGATCTTCCTTCCACTCTCATTTTCAGCCAATTTTCTGTATCTCTTGAAGCAATTTATAACTTTTGACTTGTGTTTGAGGTGCATGATGCAGGTCCTTCTGGAATAATTATCAACAAACAAAACGAAGTACCTCTCACCATTCAACCCTTTTGTTCTCATCGGCCCACACAAATCAGTATGTACAATGTCAAGCACTACTTCAAAACCAAACTTTTTGGTCTTATATTGCTTTTTGACATATTTTCCTTTAGAGCATGCTGAGCAAACATACTCTCTCTCTCTCCTAAGGTCGGGAATATCTCTGATTGCATGAGTAGTGGTTAGCTTCCTCATGTTCTTCTGTGATAAGTGTCTCAACCTCCTATGTCAAAGTTGATTTTCTTCTTCTTTGGTGAGTAAACAGTTGCTTGTCTTGTCCTCATCAATCACATATAAATTTCTAGTTATTCTCTTCCTGGCTACAACAGTATTGCCTTCTTTACTCTTTACCTGACAACCTGTTTTTGTGAATATTACCTTATGGTCTTCGTTGTATAGCTGATTGACAGATGTTAAATTATATTTGAGTCCTTCAACGTGCTGAACATTTTTTAGTTTTCCTCTTCCAATCTTTACTGACCTCTGACCATTGATGTTGAGTGAATCATCATTGCCAAACTTGACTCTGCCTTCTCTTGATTTGTTTAGTTTTGATAATTTACTCTTGTCTCTCATCATGTGTGAAGTGCATCCACTATCAAGGATCCACTGCTTATTCTTATAGTCAGTTTTGAGTGCAATTTCAGCTATATTAGCCACCTCCCTTTTAGTTTTATATTCCTTCTTTTGAACTGGTTAGAAGATAACTTTCTCCTTTTTCTCAGTTTTGATTGCACTGCTTGTTTCCACTGTGACATTGAGTGCCTTCTCTTGCTCAGGGAGAAGTGTCATGCATCTCTTGGCATTATGGTCATCCTGACCGCACCTTTCACACTGTTCCAAGTCTGTCAATATAGCAAACTTATTCTTTGAAACCACTAGTTTGGGCTTCCACCAACAATCCTTGTCAGCGTATCCTTACCTTTTATAGTATGTGTAAGAACTCACGACAGGTGTTCTCTTCTGAATTCTATATTGTCTCCCCTTGTATGCAGCATCGTATCTTTTCAAGTTGGAGACATATACTGACCTTCTCCACCAGCAGTTACTTGCCTTATGACCCCAAACTCTATAATAAATGCAATGACCTTGAAACTGCCTCTTCTTGGGTCTGATCATAGCTTGTCTTCTTCTGTTCATCACTTGCTGTGTAGGCAAAGTAGCTAGCTTCTTTGCTTGTGTGACTTTCATTTTAGTCACCTTCTTCTCCTTCTTCTGTTCAGCTGTAGCCCTCTGCTGGCTGACTTTCTTTTCTTCCTTCTTATTTGCCACCCTAGGTTGCTTCTTCAGATCTTCTTTATTCTCAGCTATCTTCTTCTAAGTCATAACCTTTTCTTTCAACTTCTGTGGCACATTCTTATTTTTTTTAGCCAATGCAGCCTCAGATTGTTGCACTTTCTCTACTTTCTACTCTCCTTTTTCAGAACTTATTTCTCCTATTATTTCAAACTTCTACAAGTTCTCTTTACTACTTTTGAGTTATTACTAAAGTCTCAGCAACTCTTTCTCCATTTCTTCGATTTTTGAAGCCCTTGAGTCAAGCTCTACTATAAGGTCTTTACATATTTTGATCTGTTCTTCAAGTCAATATACTCAGCCCTTATTTCATCCTTTTGACTTTCAGCTTCCTCAGACTTTGCTTCAACTTGTTTTATATGGGCCTCTAACCTTCTTATGGTTCTGCCTCATCTGATTATCTTCTTTGAAGCTGCTTCTAACTCAGCTTCAAGATCTGGCTCTTCGTCATCAACTTTCTCTTCCTCTTCAGAGGTTGAGTTACCACCTTGTGCTGATGCCATAAAGACATACTTATCTGATGAGTCTTCATCTTCCTCCTCATCAGCTTCTTTTGTCTGACTCACATAACTCTTGAATGAGTCTTTCGTTTTCCTCTGTGGGTTGGCAATCTTCTTACTGGACTTCTTTGATTTGAATGATGATCTTCTCCATCTTAAATTCTGCTCATCATCACCATCCTCATCTTCATCATCAAGTTTCACTTTGCATTGAGAAGCAAAGTGTCCAATCTGCCCACAACGATAACATCTCAATGACAACTATCCTTTTCCCTTCTTAGACCCCTTTTTGAATTTCCTTGTGAAGTAAGCCAATACTTCACCTTCACTTTCTTTCTCATCATCATCATCATCCTCACTGGATGATTTTCCCTTTTCTTTTATCTTCAAGTGTTTCATAACTTTGAAAATTGCCTCCTTTGATACCTTTAAAATTGAGGAGTTCTCAGTTGACTTTATTCTCATCTCATATGTAATGAGATTGCACTGAAGATCATGCAGAGATATAGAATTGAGATCTATACTCTCCTCTATGACTGCCACCTTTGAGGCAAACCTTTTAAGTAGAATTTTCAGAATTTTCTTCACAATTGATGAGTCCTTCTTGTTCTTCTCATGATTTCTCAAGTCGTTTACAGCGTCAATAACCCTGGTGAAGAACTCTTGAACTATCTCATTCATCTGCATTCTAAGAGATTCATATCTCTCTTTGAACATTTGAAACTTAGCCTCCTTCATTCTGTCATCACCTTTATAAACTTTCTGCAATCTGTCTCATATCTCCTTGGTAGATTTGCAGTCTATAACTTTAGCATACTCAGCATCTATCAATACTAAAATAATGACATTTGAGGTCTTCCCATTTATCTCAAATTGCCTTAACCCCTCTGGGGTTGGGTCTTTACCTTCTTCCAGAGCCACAAAACCCTCCTGTACGCATTTCACCACATTCATGCCCATGGTTGCAACCACTTGCATTCTTGCTCTCCACATATGATAGTTGGTTTCGTTGAAAATTGGAACCTTCTTGCTGTAAGTGGTGCTAGTGCTAGTACCGGCTTCTATTTCTTAGTATGTTGAACAAGTCAAACTTCTAGATCCCTTCAAACTAGTACACCAAGCTATTAAGCTTTAAATTGGTAAATCTGTGCTCTGATACCAATTGAAGTTCCTGACTTCTCCCTAGGATTTATTAGTTTGTGATACTGAGAGGGGGGGTGAATCAGTATCACCACAATTTGTAATTTGCAAGTAAGTGAATAACTTCAACCTCTTCTTAAAAGTGAATTCTTTCTCAGACACAACTAAGGTAGATCTATTGCTACCTACTAATCACAATAGTCCTCAAAATCACCTTTCAGACACCTTACCTAATAGACAATTCAGATGTTTTTGTTTAGGCCTTCGTTAGGTTATGGGTTGGCTGATACTTTAGCTGTGTTCACAACTTAATTCAAAACACATAACGTAAAGCAAATTAAGGACACACAAGATTTATGTGATTCCATCAACGTGACGTACATCCACGGTGGTAGGGACTCTCCCTTACCAAGACTATTCACTATACTTGAGAATTCCAGTTACAATGGATGTCTTAATCCTTTACTCCTTTCACTATTGCAAATACTAAGTAAGTACAATATAAAGAGTGTCACTTACTGTGTCTACCCTTCTTCTAACTTGTCTCGCCTCTGTTGAATTGAAAGGTTGCTCCACTGCTACTTAGAAGTTCACCGCAATACTCTCTAACCTCTCTTAAAGAAATCTAGAAATACGTTGAGTTCTTTCCGATATTTTGCCGAATTCCTTCTATAGGTTGTCTCACACAGCTCCTACTTTCACCATCTTACGGTCTCACCCGTCTCCTTATCTCACGACTGGCCTCATGTTTCTAGTTTGCCGTTTCACGTCTCACGCACGTTTTTGGTCTCACGCCGATGCACGTTCTGATCTTACGCCGTCGCACGTTCATGTCTTAAATCGTCGCATGTTCTGGTCTCACGCCGTCACACGTTCAGGTCTCAAATCGTCGCATGTTCTGGTCTCACGCCGTCCAGCCGGATTTCTCACCGTTCAGCCGGATCTCTCTCACCATCCAGTCAGATCTCTCTCACTATCCAACCAGATTTCTCTCATCGTCCAGCCGGATCTCTCTCACTGTCCAGCCAGATTTCTCTCTATCGGTGGTTTCTGTTTTTCCCATCCAGCCCCTGTTTTGCCATGTACCCCTCTTGGTTGGCCAAATCAAGTTTTTCTGTTCACCTCTTTTCGAGAGTTCTTGTGTTTTTTGCCGTATGTTCCTTTACCATCCATTCTCCTATTCAACTGTCTCTGTATTTTCTCCCTTTCGACCCAATTGTGTCGTCTGTTTCTCTCTCTACCTCTTTGCCGTGTTGTCTCCTCGCTGACCACTAGTGTGCTGATGGTGTGCCATTCCTCACGGGTTTCTCTCTCTTGCCAGTGGTGTGTCATTCCTTACCTCTGCCGTCCACTCTGATTATGCCGTATATAATTTTTCTCTCTCTTCCAACGACTTCTCTCTTTGGTCGGCTGGTTGTCTAGGTTTTCTGTCTATTTTGCTCAATTACCAACTTTTTTGTTGTCTTTCAATGACTTTTATATACTCCTCCATGATACCCTAATAGGGCTTACTTGTAGCAAATTTACTGTCTTGCCCTTCCATGTGACTTTTACGTTCTTACCCCTCTATGTGGCTTTTACCTTCTTGCCCTTCCATGTGACTTTACTTTCTTGCACACTTAAACCTAGTTGACAATAATTACAACCCATACAAGACTATGAGAACAATATAAACAAATGAACTTTAGATGCGACTAGTAGAGTAAAGTCAGAATTAACCTCTTTTCATTATATTGCAAAGATTGTTCATATAAGTGACTTAATTTCAAAACTAGCCTCCCTCTTACTACAAATATTGGTCATACAAGTGAAGTAAGAACCAAATTAAAGTCATTCCTCCCTCCATCAACAATTATCTTTATTGTTATTATCATTGTTTTAGTACATTACCAATTAGCATAGATGCTTAATATCATCTTTGTTTCTTTATACAGTTCAAGCAAAATGAAAAAGAAAGACAACTGAAAGAAAAAAAAAAAGAAGCAATTGAGAATTTGATAAGATATTGAGGTAGACAATAAGATCTTTTATTATTTTATTAAAGCTAATCATGTTTGGTCCTTTTATAACTAACAATGTTTAATTTTTTATTCTGTGTATATGAATACTTAATGATTATTTCTTCGTCCATTGCACTTAGATACATTGCAATAAGCATAAGGTGTTAACTTAAAACTAACCATGTTCGGTCCCTTAGTAATTGATTATGTTTAGTTCTTTTAATATTCAACTATTTTTATAGTTGCAATCCATTTTAGATTATCAAATACTTTTAGTGAAGTCAAATCCTTATTTCTAGTTTCAAAGTAACAAAATATTTTAAAATACCCAACTTAAATTTGATATTAAGTATAAAAAGTTATTACAAATTAAAGATATGTTAAAAAATGTTTTTACTTAAAACTCAATTATACATACTTTCATTTCAACTATAATACAACTAATTAATATATATAAATTAAAACTACATTAGATACCTAATTTGTAAGTTCCTAAACTTCATCATTTCACCATCTATGTTAGCAACATAATTAAAATCATTATTGTTACAACAATCATAATTCTCATGCATAACATTTCCTTTTTCCACTACTCTTATTCACTTTTCATTTTGCTTACCCTCCTCAAATTCCACAACCACCAACTTGTTGAGTGATTCATTAAGAAAAAAATAATTAGTTGCTAATAGAGACAAGAACTCATTCATGCTAAACAATTCTTATCTTAAATCATATTCATGATATAATTCTTCTCTTAGGATTGAAATCAATCCAAACTATAAGTATCACAACTTCTTTTCTATGATAACATAACATCCTCCATCTCTATGCCTTCACTTTGTACAATAGTAGGTTATTTTGAAAATTTTGTTGAAAGGAAGTTAAAATTTGAGAATGGAAGAGTCATAATAGGGAATAGAAAAAAAAAAAAAAAGGGAAAGAAGGCATAAGTTAAGGTTGGGTCTTTTCTTTGTTTTGCAAAAAGGAAAATAGGAACTATCAAAAAATTAAGGCTCTATCAAGCCATAATTTATTTATTTAAGAAAAAGGATATTGGGTTAAAATATGCAAACATGCATATTTACCTTTTTTTTGTATTTTTCTTTTGTATTTTGTTTGGTCAACATACTTCTTGAATGTTTTATTTAGATTCCTTATAAGGAAGGACTCAATTAGGACAAGAATTGAATGTTTAGGACTTATTTGAAAATGTTAAAAGGTAGAGGACATAATGGAAAAAACTACAAATGTTTAGGACCAAAAAATGTCTTATTCCATTTAAACTTTTTTCACTTTTTTTTGTCACATGTTAAAAGAATTACAAATAAGTTGAATCATACCAAGCTTCATCTTCATCAGAGTCAATGATTAAATTTAATAAAATTTTACTTAACTCAATTTATAACTTTAATTTTCAAACTTTGATTTGATAAATTTTATTAAATTTCAAATCAACTTAATCTTGCTTCCATAATTTTTTTTAAAAAAATATTTTAAATAAAGAAAAATGACATCTAAAGTTGATCAACAGTAATCAAAATTTTAATATAAAAAAGTAAGAAGTAGAAGATATTGACTTTAAAACAAACCCAACAAAAAGTTGAAACTATAACAAAAATTCTAAAAGAAAATGGGACTAAACAAATAATTTAAGATAATGCAAACAAAAATTCAAAATTACAAACAAAAACAATGCTTAGTTGTTACAAGTTTCAAAATATATAATCCTATAACTCTAAAAATATGGGGAAGAAGACAAAAAAAAAAACTAAAAATCAAAAACAAAAATTTTAAAATTAAGGCACATATATAAGTTTAATGGAAAAGTCAAGAATAAAAGAAAAATAAAAAAAAAAACTAAACTAAATAAACTAAAAACAAAAAATTGAAAAGGGAGAGTGGAAGAGAAATCATACAAAGAAAAATATTAATTTAGAATGAAAAGGAAAAGTAAAGAAACAAGGGTAGCAAGATCTGAAGAGGTTAATTGAATGACTTATTGAGAGGTAGCTAAGAGAGAGAAAAAAAAAAAATGAAAAAGAGACTTATAAGGATGGTGACAAAGGAAAAAATGGTTTTATAAAGGGTAGCTCAAAATGAGATTTTAAGTTAAAGAAATAAAATCTTTGTTATTTATATTATGACTTAAATGACATGCTAAGTAAGTTTTAAATGACATATTTTTTGATTTATTTTTTGATTTATTAAGAAATTTATTGAGGTGTAAATTATATAATAAGGATAACTTTTTCTATTTAAATCTTATATCTTTACATAAGATTAGAATTTGAGATCTTAAAAATAAAAGTCTAAGTTCTTAACTATTTGGGTGTTTCATGATGGGCACACTTATTAAACTTTAAACAAGCCTTTAATAATACACTTATCAAGCTTTTAAATAAATTTTAAGAGTTGTTCATGAGTTTAAATGAGCTAAATCTATCTTTACTCAAGTAGATTTAGAATGAAAAGAAAAGGAAAAGGAACAAAATAAGAAATAAAGGATATAAGAAAAGTTAGGAAAAAAAGGATCGTAAAGGATAATAAAAAGAAATGTGAATCTATAAGGGGCAATGCAAAATAAAATTTTAAGTTAAAATGCTAACATATTTACTATTTATACTTATGACTTAAATGACACAAAAGGTTATAAATGGCATCTTAAACAAGTTTCTAATAACATAGTTAGCAAGCTTTAAACATGCTTTCAATGATACATTTATCAAGTATTTAAATAAGATTTAAGAGTTGTTCATAAATTAAAACTAGTTGAGTTTGTTTTTATTTCAATTTAACTTGTTTGATAAACAATCTTTTGACTTGGACTTAAATATCTTTCATGATAATGACGTTAAGCGAATTCTTATTAAATTAAGCTACTGAATTTTTAACAAATATATTGTTTTATTTATAGTCCTACATGTTAATCAATTTCTAATTACCTTTGGCTATTTGATTGCTTTTACTATTTATTATTATTGATTGTTAATATTGTTGACAATTAAATTGATTTTAATATAATCAAGAAAGTGTTTTATTTAACTTTTGAGTTTTTTTTGGTGAATTATCAACAATACCCTAAAATTATTTGATAACATTTTTGATGTTCCTATTGTATACATTCAACTTTTTTTTTTTTTATCAAACTCTCTAATAACATTTGATTAAAAAGTACTTAAATAGTTTTTTTTTTCTTTTTTCTTTTTGGATACATTTTAGTTCTTAGCATTTAAAAATAATTTATGAAAACTAAAATACTTTCTAAGATACCCTAAAAGAACCTTTTTATAGTAATTTATTATGTTTTTACTTGTCATGTAGGCTATATCAACAATTATATTTCATAAATATTTTTATAAGTTGAATATCTTCTTTTTTTTACAACACTTAAATATTTTTTAAGTATTTATCAATATTACCACTTATAAAAAAAAATCCCAAGCATCACTTTTTATTTTTTTTTTCACTATATTATGAAGATTACTAATTGTTTCTTGTAAAAGTTTAAAACTAAGTAAGAAAAAGCTTTAATACAATTTCTACAATAGTTAGTATAAAAAATTATCAAAAAAATAAAATTAATATGATATCATTTATATAAACTAAATTTTTATATCAATTATTTAACTTATTTTATTATTTAACTAAAATAGTATGCACAAAATTAACACAAATTTTTATCAATATTTCATTAATTAATAATCAATAATCAATAATCAATTATAATAATTAATAGTGACAATATTAATAAATAAGTAAATTAAAAATATTCAAACCTTTTAAGATTTATTAGTTTTAATCAAATTTTTATATTTTATGAAGTTACATGAGAATTTTTAACTAAGAGTATATTATCTTAATATAAGATAAATATATAAAATATTATAATTATAATTATTTATTATAAATTTATAATTTTTATGATTAATTTAAAAATATATTTAAATATTATAAATATATAACTAACAAATTAAAATTAAAATTACGAAAAAAAATTATCTAATATATAATATATTTTTTTATAATTTTTTATTTATATAACTCTATTATTTCATTGTATATTTACCAAAAATAATCATTTTGTTCCTTTCATACAAAATTCTTACTCCCTCTAACCAACTAAGCATAAAAAGAGAGAAAAAAAAAAATAAAAAAAGAGAGATAGAAAAAGGTGAATGAGGATGAAAAAAAGAGATAATAATAAATGAGAAAAAGTTTATATGTTGTGATAAAAAAAATTAGTGTTTTAATTGAGTTTAGTATAAGGAATAGGAATGAGTGACGAGAAATAGACGCAAATCATGATATTTACGAAGTTAGGAATCCCGTTCTCCTTTTCAAGGGAGAAGAATCTTTTTGGTATTTAAAGGAATAAAACAATTTATTCTTATTCCCATGCCACTTTTTTTAAAAACAACCCAATATTATTATTAGGCATCCACCTAAAAGGTTTTACACACATTTCAAAACCTACATGTGAGTCTAATATCTTTAATATTTTATAACCTTTCTCCTTCTGCTTATTTTCAATTTTTTGTTTGAAAGGCAAATATACTTTTTGAATGGAAATAATAATAATAAAGAGAGAGATTTTATTTTCTTCTAAATCAATTTAATTTTTTCTGATCAAAAAATATTTTTATGATTTTTCAAAATATATCAAGTATGATATGTCTTTTGTAAAAGAAAATAACAAAATCAAAGTATAAGAAAAAGATCTAATAAGATAATAAATATAAATTTTTTACTAATAAAAAATATAATAATAATAATAATAAAAATAAATATAATTTTATTTTTTAAAAATTAAAATAAAATAAATATAATTTTATTTTTTAAATACATTTTTTTATTATTTTTTATAAATATTTTAGTGGTTAAAAATTTAAAATTTTTTATTTAAAATCTTATATTCTAATTTTGTAAAGTGAGTGTGTAATTTTAAAAATTAAAATCTATTATCCTTTTATTTATTTAGATTTTTTTTTAAAAAGTAAAATTAGTTCTAGACAACCATCAGATTTGGACCCAAACAAAAATTGATCTTGAACTTATATTTACACTTATAACAACAAAAATAATATATATATATATATATATAATTAAAAACATAAATTTATATTTTATACAAATTTTATATTTTAAAATTTTTAAATCTTCTATTTATTTTTTTATGATATTAAATAATTTTTTTTTAAATAACCAACAATTATTTTAGTAATTTATTGTAATTGTCTAGTAATTTTTTTTTATATTAATTGTATAAAATTATTTTTTATTATATATTTTTATATTTTATGTAAAATTATTTTTTAAAAAATTTAAAAATTTAATGTATGTATAGATATTTATAATATAATTTTTAATTTAATTATTAAATTTAACGAGTTATATCAAAAATTTTAAATAAATAATATTTAATAAAAATAATATTTATTAAATAAAATAAATTTTATTTTTTAAGAATAATGAAAGAATTTTTATAACTAAAAAGCTAGAATACCTTTTTAAAAAATTGTGGATCTACAAATTTTGTAAATTTAAAAAAGAAATATAAAAATAACTTTTAAAAAAGTAAGGTTTAAAAAAACAATCAGTGGAATAATTTTTTTTAAAAAAAATATTAAAAAAAAAACGAAAAAACAAAGGCAAGAGCAGCACTTGAAAATTAGACAAAATAATCTTTTATGCATGCCTAAGTTGCCCTCGCACCCCTCTAAAGCCAACTCATCAGAACGCAGAGTCAACTTGGTTCTCGCAGACCTCGGAAGCCCAGTTTCATAAACTAGCTTCTGGTTATAGTACAGCAGCGTTTGTCCAGAGAAAATCCGAAAACAAGAACAAAAGTTTCTTCTTTGGCTGTAAGAAGGTTGGAACTCGGAACTTTGAATTATTGCTGGATTCTTTTTACATGTTCTTTTAAAAAAACGTTTCTCTTTCCTTTGTCTTTGCTTTGTTTATTGTCGTCCACCTGTCTTTTTTAAGACCCCAGTTATTGCGTCTTCTCTTCTTTTCTTTCTTGTAGGTTTTTTCTTCAATATTCAAGTGTCGCTTTGATTTCTTTTTCATTTATTTTCTTCACCTCGGGATTGGATGTGGTTCGGTTTTGTCGGTCAAAGTTGTTAACTTTTTGGGTTATGAGCGGGCGGCGACACCGCGGGCATATTGCTCCCTGGTCTCCGCCTCGGCGGCTAGAATTTGGTGGAGTTGGTGGCAACCGCTGTTTTTCGCGTTCATATCGTTCTCGGAGTCCGGTTCGAGCGGACCGCGACCCGTATATACGGCACTGTGGAGATGAACTAGATCGGTATAGGCCTCTCGGGAGAGAACGGCGATATGCAGATGCTAGAACCCGGAGTCCCTTGCGGCCTAGGACCTGTAAGCGCGATGAATACGAGATGAACCGGCGATTTCTGAGTTTAAACCGGTCGACTGACTCGGCACTGCCCAAACCAGACCGGTTTATCGGGGCTGCTCCGGTTCGGCGCGGTGATTTTGGAATGCAGTGTATGGAAGAGAGAGATGTGCACTTTGAGAAACTTTGTCGGTTTAGCGAATCTTTGTCCCGAAAAGAGTCAACTTTTATGAAGTTTCAGTGGGATAATTTATTGCCTGACAAATCCACAAATGGCAAGGCAAATGCAGGTGCAGGTGGAAGTGCAAGAAGAGATTTTCGTTTGAGCAATTCCAATGGGGAAAGGAATGGTTCTGGTAAAGTCAGTGGATTTTCTGATTTGGGTGTGATCCCAATGGAAAATGGTGGGTCCAGGGCTTCCTCTGGATACCGGGTGGACCTAATGAGTGGCAGAAAAGGCGGGCTTATTGAGCGGGGTGGTTATGTCTCCCCTTTGGGGAAGCTTGGTGGTGAGACTCAGAGGACAAAATTTAGTTCACTATCACTATCCTTAAAATCCCCACTTGAAGAAATGCAGATTGTTAGGCCAAGGAATGCTACTGAGGTTAGAGATGGTATGAAGCAGAACATGGTATTGGACAATCATCAATACACTGACATTAGCAGGGTTTTGCATGTTGAGGAGTATTCAGATTATGGAAGCACATCTAACCCTTCCTCAGACCCCACAGTATGTGGGAGTCTTGTGCCCCAGGAACACCCTTTTTTAAATACAACAAGTGCAAGTTTGAATCATGAGAGCTTGCAGCAAGTAGATAACTCTTGTTTTGAAAGAGACAGTGGTGATGGTACGTCTGGCTCATGTGGAGGTGACTTCAAGAGGTTAGCTATGCGATATGGAGGTCTGTATGAAACTGAAAGTAGCCTAAAACAAGAGCACATGGTAGAGAAGTTGGGCATTCATAATACATCCGATATGATTCGGGGAAGAAAATGTAGATTGGAGGTGGAAACTAGCCGGGGTGATCAGGAAAGTGAGTCTTATTATGACTTGTATGCCTTTGATGGCAGAAAAGATATGAAACCTAGAGCTGGAGAGTGGACTGATAAAGATCTTGAGCAATTATTTTTGTCAGAGAACTCAAGCTTTTGTTACTCAAAAGGAGTGGAACCAGCAAGGACATTTGATGTTATGAGAAGTCCTGGGAAGGTCAATTATGATTATCCATTGTTATGTAGACAAAGAGATATTTTTAGCAAGCCTGTTAGGCCTTCTAAAAGAGATATGGAGAAGCGGCTGGGGACTGCTCGGAACATAAAGCAACGTTTGGGGCCTGTTCCTAATTTAAGAAAGATGCAAGGTCCTGCTCTCAATGTAAAGCACTGTCTGGGGCCTTCTCCACATTCAGGGAAGAGGCAAAGGGGTTCTCGAAAACAGCACAAGGAGCTTCCCTGGATGAAAGTAATGGAACAGAGATGTCTGGAAAATTATGATAGCAGCATTGTTACAAATGGGCCTGAAGCATCATATGTGAAAAAGAAGAAAAATGCTAAGACTGAGCCACCTGAATATTCTGGCGAGTTCATGCAGCTGGTGCAATGTGCTTTCCTAAAAGTTTTCAAATTTTTGAATGAGAATTCAGCTAAACGAAGGAGGTATATGGACCAAGGAGTAACGGGTGTTTTGAAGTGCATGGTATGCGGCAGGTCTGTTATCCTTTTGGTTATGTGTTCAGAATTGCAGCAATTCACTTTTTTGTCTTTTGGCTGAATATCACCCATTTTCTTTAAACAAGTAGTCCCATTGGCAAATTGATGCTGCATAGAGAGCTTTTTCTTGAAATGTGAAGGAAAGCTTTTGGTTGGGTCTTTTTAGATACTATGCTATGCTTGATGTTCTTTTTTTTTTTTTAAGTTTTAAGAGCCACTTGAGATGGAGGTCTATAGGTTCTAGATATGTCATGCAATTTAAGGACAGCTTATGGCTGGAACATTAAGTTAAGTTTATTAACAATCATTTATTCCCTTTGGTCTAGCAGTACAAGGATTTTAAAGTTGCAAGTTTTAAACCCTTCATATGCGTGTTGGAACCAGTAGGACCAATGGTTATGGATAGATGGTAGGGGCATGTCTTTCGGGTCATTTTTTTTTTTAGTAGTATAGAGGTTAACTGTAGTGATGCTGGTGTTCTTTGTGGCCAATTTGTCATGGTAGGATGTAATTGCTGTTTGGGGAATCAGGACTTGCTCTATGTTATCCTCAGTGATTATACTGGTTAAAGGGGCATGGGACATTTAGAGTGAGTCCTTTTGTATGTCATTTTGAGATAAAAAGGCACCTGGAATGGGAGCTTTCTAAACTTGTGCTAAGTTTGGAGGCAAGGCATACTGGACATCTTCTTTACTTCTTTTTCACAAAAGGGAAATTCTTGGACTCTAGTGTACTTGTATGTGTTCCCAAAAGGTGCACTGTTTGAAGGTCTATGCCTCTCCAGTGGACATAATAAAACTATGTGGTTCAGATTATAAGGGCTACAGTTTACCTGCATGAAAAGGGCTAAAGCAACAGTGGTTGGAGTACAAAGTAAGTGATAATGTCATTGAGACAGTGATATTTTTCCATTTCCTCATTTGAAGAGGGGCCAAGAAACAAATGTGGTAATATAAAGGAGCCAATAAGGTCCTTGAAGGTATTGACAAATGGTTGGAGGAATTCCTATCTTGTGTCCTTCATTCTATCCCTTCCACATTGATCAATAGTATTACCATGTCTGCTGTTGTCATAGGTACTTGAGTATTGTGAAATAACACTTTCCACCTGATAATAACATATCATGTGGATTGCTTGAAGAGAGCAGTATTTCTGGGATGAAGTCTCTTAGGTGATAGCAACACATATCTCTTTGCACTTCAGATAAATTTCTTTTTACTTCTATTTTTATTAGCATCCATGAAGAAGAGTTATCTGTAGATGTGGATCAGCTGCATGGTACACCTTAGTAATGCTGTCCATATGCTGCAAGACTTTTTTTTTTTAGGACTGCAGGATCCTTTGTTTTAGTTGCCGAGTTCTGATGCTGCATTAATGTTGGTACTCAGCCAGTCTTTGATTACTTGATTTTCTGCCATTTATTTATATTTGTTAATCAAGAACCTTTATGGCCTAGCCAGGATTCTCTATGGCTTTACTTGTTCATAGGTGTATTCTTGACTTGTGACAAATATTTTGCATTTGTAAATGGTTCGTTAGTGTCTACTCTCATGTCTGTAACTTGAAATAGCTCATCTTTCCATGGCATGGGCTGTTTGGTTCTATTGTTTAACATAAGCTTTCTTTCTCATTGAATGCTTTACTTATGTGCCTGTTCTATCAGCAACTCCGAAGAGTTCATGGATACATCAGGCTTGGCACAGCATGCCTTCACATCTTGTCAGGTTGGGTATAGAGCAGAGCATTTGGGTCTCCACAAAGCACTTTGTGTGTTGATGGGTTGGAGTTGCATGCACATGCCAAAAGGTCAATGGGTTCAGCATATGTTACCGGATTCTGAAGCCTTGTCAATCAGAGAAGACCTCATAATCTGGCCTCCTGTTGTTATTGTTCACAACAGTTCTGTAACAAGTGATAATCCTGGAGAACGTATGATTGTAAGTGTAGAACAGCTTGGTGCTTTTCTTAGAGGTAAGTACTTAATATTTCTGATTTTTTCCCATTTTCCCGATATTCCTTCTCAACAATGCAGTATCTTTTTAAAAAAAAAAAAAAAAATCTCCTTCCTTATTGATTAATATTTTAATCATTACAACTAATGTAATATAAGAAGGGCAAATCTTAGTGTAATTGTAAGGTTATTCTATTGTGACATGAAAGTCATAGATTTGAATTGCCAAAACTTCTCTTTTGTGAAAACAAAAGTAAAGTTATGTTTATTTGGTCCTTCTCAAGATCACATAGTGTGAGAGCTTCATGTAGTGAGATGCCCCTTACAACTATCATCCTATCCTAAAATCTGAATCCTTATCTGTTCATGGATCTTCTGAAATTTGTTTTTCCCTTTTTTATTTGTTATTGAGATTTCTTTTAATTTTCCTGCTACTATTTACTGTATGCCCCTAAAGACTTTTGAAATTCTAGCTTTGTTCCATTTGTTTGATTATATTGTCATGAAGAATGCTAAGGGCTGTCTGCTGATAGAGTTTCCATGCAGAGCCCTTGCTTTTTTTCAACAGGCACCTGCCACATGGATGAGCTTGCTTTTGTAACTGAAAATTGGGGTGATGCCTGTTGAAATGTTGTCTGGTTCTTTTGTATGATGTATTGTTCTTGCTCCTTTGGTTTCTTGTTTTCTTTTCACAATCAAAATTTCAGAGACGGGATTTGGTCAAGGGATGACCAATATCTGCTGGGGAAAAGCTGCAAATCATAGTACAATGGTGGTGAATTTTTGTGGCACTTTTTCTGGTTTGCTAGAAGCAGAGAGGCTTCATAAGCATTATGTTGCAAACAAACTTGGAAGGGCTGAGTTCCAGAAATTCAGTCTTAATAGCTCCATGAGGAGCAGTCAGGAAACTCAAAGCACTCCAGCAGACAAGGGAGAAAGCATTTTATATGGCTATTTGGGCATCGCAGGGGACTTTGATAAACTTGGAATTGAGACCAAGAAGCAGTGTGTTGTTAAAAGCAAGAAGGAGATTGAGGCAGTTGCAGAAGCGTCTTTTAATATTTAGGAACAAGTTTGAATCAGTTTATATTTAGAATGAAGGTAAATGGTCAACAACACGTCTTTTGCCTTTTGTCATTGTAGACTCGAAACTACAGCAGATTAGGTTGTCTTGCATTGCCAATGCAACGAACACAAGTTTTGTCTAAGGCCTAAAGAGGTGTTTACTGAAATGGAGTAAATAGATATTCATCTGGGAATTTTGCAGATTCAATCAACCTTTTGTCTTTTGAATGAAATGAGCACAGGATAATGATTTTTTTTTTAATGAATATCTTTCTCTTTTTTCTCCTTTCTCGTATACTGTTTTTATATTTTGTCATTAGGTTCTGCTCATATACTATAGCATAATTGTGAATGAGAGGATATTCATGTCTCTAAATTCCATGTCTGCATCCCTTGCCCCCGGCCCCCCTTCGGGGGAGGGGGGTGTGGCAGGGAAATATTTGTATTTTATAGCCTGCTGAATTTACCGCAAACTTTTGGAGTGGACATAAAGGTCTTTCTTCTCTTACCTTTGAGTCTTCTGGTTTACGTTGTGGAATGGTTTATAGAGGTGAAAAATGTTTGGAACTTCCTGAACCATGCCTGGAAACTAAAGCAATGAGATTGTAATGCGTCAAGTTTGTTAGGTTGATTTATTTCCTGTTCGAAGTTAAAACATTTGTTGTCAATTAGTGTTCCTTTTAAGCTACGCAAACTCAACTTTTACATCAGACTTCTGTCGTCTGCTAAGCTAAAAATGAATGCTTTTGAAAGATTGGCAGTTCTGTTCACAGGGACGGCGACATGCTTTACGGGACAACACTTATTTACCATTAAGATCTAAAACTTTGTAATTAGGTATTGGATAAGAAATGGATAAATATAAGTTTTAAGAATACTGCAAAAGGAGAAGGCAATTCTGAGAGATGGTAAGGTGTAAAAATTGAATGGAAGCGAGGGTGCACAAATAATAGACCCACGATTGATGAAGCATAAATGCTGTGAGAAGCTGGTAAAGGGATCAGCAAATAAGTTTAAAAGGAGCACTTGTGGAACATAATCCTCAAGCACAGTTTTAACTTTATTTGAATGTAACTGAGAGTGCTGTAGCGCATAAGATTTTACAAAGTGAAGTTTTAAGGAAGGGCTATATGTGCAAATATGTACTGTACAAATTGAATGTTCGTACATATATACAATAACATTTTACAGGTTCCTGTAAGGAAATCAACAACAAAAAGAATTATTATTCATATTTTGTGTTTGTGTGGTTGGGGGCATAAACCCAATTTATGGAAAAATTTTGGAAGAATTCTGTTATATAACTTAACTGAAAAATCCTATACACTTGGCTTTTCTAGCTACAACTCCTGGAATTTTAATTTCATCAGTGCATTAATGATTCTCCTATCTCTTCTGGAAGTTTATGAACTTGATGGCAAGGGCAAAGACAAGGGAGAAGAGAAGGACCCAACCAATATTTGCGAGCACTACTGGCAGGATAGAGTCATGATGAAAACCAAAGTACTTCTTCACAAATTTATCTACGTGCATTGGCTGTGATCCTGGAATCTGAAGAAGCCTCTTGTTGTCCCCAACCTGAGATGTGATGACGCCATGAATTGTCCAAGCGACTGGATTGCACCAGTAAAACCATCCCCACCACTTGGGGATTAGCTGTAACATTTTTAGTAGTAATACTTAGAATGTTACTTCAAGCAAAATGATCATAATAAGTTGCCAGTTAGATTCAACAGCAAAATTACGTACTGGCCTGGGGAGTAAGAAACCACAGAACAAGTTCCAGATGTTCACAAAGAAGACCATGAGAACGGCAGCAAGTTGAGGGCTAGGAGTGAGGGCAACAACCATCATCCCAAACAACGAAAAGTATGTGAAGCAGATAAAAATGAAGTAATAGAAGTACATGAACTTGTCCAAATGGAAGTGAAACCCGATCATGGGGTACAGAGGAAGAGCATAAACAAGGGATTGGATCACAACATACATCATCTCTATGGCCACCTGGATCAAAAAATTTTCATTAATAGCAAAATCACATTAGCTGTTGTGGTCTGGCATGGAAAAAGGACATGTTACACAAGCGCTCAAAATGGTATTTGATTGATTACCTGAGCAAATGCATAGGCATATGTAGAGTACATGCCTGATGCTCGTTCACGGTAGAAAACTGTTCTCTCCATGGCCACAACAGGTATGATGGTATCAGCATTCAGAGCTCCAAGTAAAACTACAGAAGCATAAGTACATCCCATAAGATCAATAAGATCTTGCTGTTTGTCCCTGTCAACCATGTAAATGAGTCACCAACCACCTGAAAAATGTCATCTTCACATTGTGAAATGTGAAGAAGTGTAGACTTACAATCTGGAGCCTTTGTCCCAAAAGACGAGACCAAACAATACGCTGATGATTATTGTAATGAAGAATCGAATAGCATTGAACTCAGAGTTTCTCCAATATGACAAGTGTTGTTTCCAAAAACAAGCCTTGAATTGAGTTAAAAAGTTTTGGGAGTATCTGGCGGGGAAGTAAATGTCCTGGGAACCTGATTGTGGAGTGCTGAGTTCTTTCATTAGCACCTGATTTCTCCTAAAATACATTTGAATATTAATGAAAGATCAGTGTCCAAGCGCAAAATACATTTGAACTGAAATGGAAAACAATGAACTAGTAATCACAAACTGACTTACCTATAAAGATCCGAGTTGGCATAAATTTCTGCAAAGTCAATCTCAAGTCTAGCTTCTACTGCAGGGGAACTAATCTCTAACATCCAGGTAGCAGGATTATACCCCTCTTTGATTTTCGGTATTCCTTCAATACCCTGCAATATAGTCAATAGGAAAAGATTCACAGAGATTATTTTCTCATTGAAATTGTTTATGAGATACATTGACTGCATGTTCTGGTTTTCATTCAAATCAGAACAGTGTTGAGGCCTAAAGAGGACCATGGACATTTGGGAAAAAGAAAATTGGTTGAACTGGTGAAACTATGCATACCATATAAGTACTTAAATCTTTCAGATAATGTCAAATGATAAATAACAATGCACCTCGAAATATTTGATAAGCTTATGAGAATGACAGCCAAGAGGTCCAGCATACATCAGTCGTCCTCCCTTTTTCATCAACAAGAGCTGCAATAGAATCCAACAAGAGGGGTTATAGAGCCCACTGGGAATGAATCATCACAAATGCAGGAAATAGAGTTAAGCTTGTTTGAAACTGAAATAGACCTCATCAAAAGCTTCAAAGATATCAGTGCTAGGCTGGTGAATTGTGCAGACCACAGTTCTTCCCGTATCTACTGTGTTCCTCACAGTGCGCATAACAACTGCAGCAGCTCTAGCATCAAGCCCTGATGTGGGCTCATCCATGAAGATGATAGATGGATTAGCAACTAATTCCACTGCTATGGTGAGTCTCTTTCTCTGTTCAGTTGAAAGACCATTCACTCCTGGAAGTCCTACTAAAGCATTCCTCAGCACTTTAAGCTCAACTAAATCCATAACTTCTTCAACAAACATCTATAACAAGAAACAAATACATCAAGACCTATTACCTACATTTTGAGTTGTGTAAGCACAAGAACAACTAATGAGTGTCTATAAAGAAAGAGAAAATTTTAACATGCCTTTGGTGTTCCTTTTTGTACATCCTCCTGAAGACGAAGCCAAGCAGAATACAAAATAGCTTCGTATACTGAAACATACGGTGAATGGATGTCAACCTGTTCACAATATCCGCAGACACGAACAAATGTGGCTTGGTTTTTAGGGTAACCAGAGATGCTGATACTTCCTTCGACGTACCCAGAAGTCTTCCTTCCTGCTAATACATCCATTAAAGTTGTCTTTCCAGCACCACTTACCCCAACTAATGCTGTTAGAATACCAGGTCTAAAAGCACCACTAACATCTTCTAGTAGCTGCAAGCGGCTCTTGACCATACCTTGTCTTTTCATGTCCTGGTAAATTCAAAAATATCATTTATGAGGTCAACTTAGAATTAATATTCTGAAGCATGAAATCCTTGGAGCATATAATTGACTTACTTTTGGCATATCCACATAATAGCTCACATGGCTGAAAGCAACTGAAAGAGGCTGGAACGACAAAACCATTCCTCTTTTAGCTCTTGCAACATTAACTAATGACTTGCTACTCGTTTCACCACTGGTCACTGGCACATCAACGCAAAAATGTATTGATAGCAAATCCACAAGAAATGGGTAATAGTCTTGCATTATTCACTAGAAAGCAGCAGATAGGTTCTTTCCATTTCTTCAGTATCTATTGTCGGGTTGTAGGGATTTTTGCATACAGATCATATTCAACTAAATGCTAACAGAGGAGAAACTTATGCACAAAGTGACAGAGTAGTCACATATACCAGGCTACTGACCTTCAGATTTAGGTGCCAAATGCTGGTCCAAGACATTGTTAGAATCATCTTCAGTAATTACAGCTTTAGAGTTATGTAGAGCTGATATACAATGAACAGAAAAAGGAGACAAAACATGAGCATAATAATTCACTTTGATACACAAAAGGATAGTTAATTAGAATCATGACTTACGATTCAAGAACATTAGTGCTGCAATCATGAGTAAGTTGAACAAAAGAGAAAACCCAAGAAGCACAGCTACACAAGTCCAATACCAGTATTCATCTACAAAGAAGCCTCTTTCCTTCAGAAGAGACTTCCCAAGTGTGGATCCACCAGGATCGCTGGTCAGCTGTGCTAGAGAGATTTATGTTATTAGGCCTGTGAAATTTAAATCTAAATATTTTCTGTGTGTGTATGCCTTTTTCAGTGGAGAATTCAATTAACATTTTGATAATAGGCGATGAGAATTTCTAATGCATTTAACTTACAGCATTCCATCTGTCAGCGAGAAACTCATTGATAGAAATTGCATTTTGTCCATACATCACAGGGGAAATATAAGAGGCCCATTTCATCAATGTTCCAATTTCATCTGAAAGACAAACGGTTAAATTCCCAAATAATAGAAATACAAAAGATTCTGGTCCGTGTCTTTTTATTGAGATTTCTGAAACTTTTCAGGGTACTTGACTAGGCCAGTTTAATACCTCTGGTGACAATGAAACCACCAAGCACGACAAACATCAACATGACAAAAGCACCAAGTGTGTGCGCAAGAACTTGAGTTCTTCCAACTACAGCCATGAAATGAAAGAGAGAAAGAGCTGCCTGATGCAAACTGAACAAAGCCAAAAACTGTCTGAGAAACCTGAGATGTTGGACAAATGTCATGTAAGAGGGAGCTCTCATAACCACCACATTGCATCATTGAATAACTATCAAACCAAAACGAACAGAAACATAAACCAAAACTTGAAAAGTGGAAAATAGCACTGACCTACTGAAAGATGGAGCAAATCCAAGAGGATAATAAGTTAGAGCTACCCAGATCCCAGATTCCAAAACTGAGATGGGAATACACAGGAGCCAGATAGGCAAGCCAAAAGCCCAAGCTGGGAAGAACAATGAATCCCTTTGCTTGAAGAATGTAGGGAGCCGAAGAACCATCATAGGAACCTCTACCATTCCACTAAACATAATATTCATGAGACCCAAAAACAGTGCTCCAAAAAATTTTGTTGCATCTTGTCTTTGACCAGCATTCATCTCTGATCTTGGGAAGGCAGTCAGAGATATCACAGCCGTGACTATTATATGGATGCCTCTAAATATGTACACGAAATAGTTGCGCTTCATTAGCATCCATTCCCTGGAAAAGCATGCCTGAAAGAGTTCCCCGCCAGGGATTGCATACTTTTCTGTAATAATTGCAGATGAAAGGACACCAGATTTGTCAAAAGGAATACTAAGATCTTTTAAAAGCCTTGAGCCAACGTGAAAGGAATTGAAGGCTCGAACAAAATCAGGCACTGATATGTATCTGTAAGGTTGTTCCCTTCTAAACCAGTACTGTTCCTGGTCATTTGTGGAAGTTACTTCCTGCAGAAAGTCTGCAGCTGCCTTCCTTTCCGGGCATTTGAAGCCCACATATTCAAAGAATTCGAGAACATTCTCTCGAGGGCCCTGATACACAATCTGGCCTTCTGCAAGTAAGATTATATCATCAAAAAGATCAAATGTCTCAGGGGCAGGTTGCAGAAGCGAGACAACCATAGTCATATCCATGATATGAACTATTTGTCCTAAGAACTTAATGATTTGGTACGTGGTAGAACTGTCTAGCCCCGTTGATATTTCATCCATGAAGAATGCTCTTGCTGGCCCAACCAACATTTCTCCTGCATTGAGTTAAAAGGAATGTAGAGAAACAAAAAAAAATCCAAGATCATACACATTCTGGTTGATAAAATTTCGTTACTCAATCCAAGCGTTTAACTGTTTAAGTGATTAACATCCTGAAAATGTGATAATGGATCAAAAGGTTTTAAACAGCAAAGAAAAGACATTTAGTCATACTTTTTCAAGACACCAGAAAAATCTAAATCTGATGTTAAGTTTCTGGTTTTTAAATTTTGATCATACAACATAGGATTTTGAAAGTAATTATCAGTACCAGCAGTTAGACGTCTCTTTTCTCCGCCAGAGATTCCTCTTCTCATCTCATCTCCAACTAAAACATCAGCACATGTATCCAGGCCGAGCAGCTATCAAGTAATAGATAAGATGTTGAGATTGATACACATAGGAAAATGACACAAGCTTGTGATGTAAAAAGACAGACCTTTAGAACATAGTTTGTAATCAATACATTATGCTGGCCGGCCATTGCAGCTTTCATAAATGCATTGATCACAGGATCTGGTTCAATGCCTGTCTTTTCCTCTTGTCTTGACAGGTCCATCAGAATTTCAGTTTTTATCCCGGCTCCTAAGCAATGGCCTGAGAAATCCAACGTCTCACGAACTGTCATCTCAGCATGGTGAGAGGCAAGAGAGCTGACGTAAGAGCAGGCTCTTTGAGGAACAAATTCTGAAAAATCACGGCCACAGTAGGTAATTTTCCCCGTCACCTATTCATTTTTTCAAATTATTAGTGTGCCAAGCAAAAAGTTGAAGCTAGTTAATACATATGACCTGATAGAAGTACTGAGAAGAGATACTAGGGAGAAAAGACATACCTTTAGATCATCTTCAAGCCTCCCTGAAAGTGAACGTAGCAGAGTTGTTTTTCCAGATCCAGGAGGGCCAAGAAGCAGTGTCAACCTGAAGAGCAAATCACCACGACGCATCCAACTACTGTAAAACAAACATTTATGGAGATACAACAGAATGATCATACCTTGATGGTCTTACTATGCCATTTGCATCTTGTAGCATTTGGACAGCCTTCTTCTTGGACGGAAAAACACCAACCACTCCTCCAATAGTCTATGATTGTAAATAATGTAACATTTATGGTCGTTACATCCACAATTAGCTTTAGCAGAGGAAACATTAATTCATGAAACTTGGAATGCCACAAAAGATTTTAAGGGAAGCAGAGGAAATTTTACATCAATTGTGTTCAAAGTAGAGTTTAGCAAATTGGGAAGTGCTCGATGACCAACATATGCTTCTCCTTCAACAGTTAAATGTTCGAATCTAACTTCTATTTTCAGAAGTTCAATTCCCACCCTGTTTCCAAGTGAACTTAACGTCAATCAGAGAAAGGAAAAAACAATAAAGAACATCATATATATTTTTTAATTGTACAATAAGTTAATTACCCGCAAATTCTATTCCTGAGCCTCCTTAGGAAGTTTCCATATCCTTCGTCATCATGCTTGTACGTGCTATGCATCTCTTGTAGTTTATTTTGCATTCTGGGCTCCATGTCACCGTTACCCTCGTCCTCCTGCATATTGTCATGGCTCAACTTCTTCAACAATCTCTTGCCCATCCTGTCAAATACCAGCCATGTCTTCTGTCAGTGTTTGCTCTGGTGCTTGCCTACTTGCCACTTTCTAATCAACTACTTCGTTAAAAGCCACACATTAACTCTATTCAGATAGAAGTGTATTTTTCCCAGAAATGATTTCAGTATATTTGTTTAACATATCATTGAAGCTCTTCGCAGTACAGCAAGCTGCATCAGTACCAAAAAACCAAAAAAAAAGAAAAGGTTGCAAAAAGAGAAGTTATGGCAGTGCAAACATGTCATTGGAAAATCTGATACCAGACTTACGTTTTCAAATGTTTTCTAGTGCACCTTTCAAATTAGAGCCAATGTAGTATTGATGGGTTGCTGTGGTGGATTAAAGTACGGTTGTGGAAGTCATTGTAATGATAACGGCAGTTGGATAACTGTGACTGCCACATTCCGGAATGCAGACTTCGTTGCATTATTTATAAACTCCTCGACAAAGGGTCATTGATTTTTTTTTTATTTTTTATTTTTTTTATTCTTCGGAGCTGTCACCCAACAAAATTCTTGGGGTCTTCAATGGAATTGGACACGCGGGTGTCTCAAATCTCATATAGGGGCTAGGGGGATAAATTTTTGATCATGCAGATATAAGTTAGTACATTTTAAAAGCATCTATTTAAGGGTAGGACGGGCTACTAATGTTAGTTTTTAAAAAATTACGGTTAAGTCATGACGTGACTGATGGGGGTAATAATATAAAAGTTGAATCAGAAAAAACGTGTTAAGTCAGGCCACTTTCCCTCTCCTGCCAAAACACTTCGCTCGTTTCTCTCTCCTCAGCTTTTTGATCCTATGAAATTCAAAATAAGAACTTCAATTTTTAGTGTTTAGTTTTATCTTTCGGTGCAAAAATAAAATCAAAAAACTAAGTGTCAATCGAAAAAACTCCTGTTCTTTGTGAGAGGTTGAGGTTTCAAAACCTCAATCAAAGCATCGGTCGACGAAGTGGCAAAGAAATTCAAAGTTGGCATCACTACATCAGCTCCACGAGTGAGAATTTTCCGACAAAGACATTTCAATGAGCTACTGAACATAAGATTAAGATTTTAATTTATTAAAAATTATTTAAAATCATGAAGTTCACTTTGTTTTTTAAAATTCATATTAAATCCAAATAATTTGTAATATTTTAAATATATTTGTTGTATAAAATAATTAATATCAAAATTATATTTAACAATTTGAAATTTTATTTAATTACTTATTAAAAATAACTATAGTTAAATTTTTATATTATTTGTTTATATTTATTTATTTATCAATTAGTCATTTGTTATAAACAACTATATTTTAAAATTGTATTTAATTTAATTTTGTTTGTTTTTTTCTTTTTTTTTTTTACAAAATGTCATAATATAATGAATTATATACAATATTTTGTAATAGGTCATTTGTAAGAGACCTTTTATTGTCTTATATGATGGATAAACAACTCATAATAGATGTGTTGGATTTTGATAAATTTTGTTTGTGAGATCTTAAGGATAATGCAAATTATCTAATTAGAGGTGATAAATCAAATAATGATAATAAATTCAAAGCTATATATTATAGGGTTTTGGGTAGAGTTTGGATAAAAGACTTTAAGAGCTATGTAGTGACAGTGTTTTGTGTGATATGGTTAAACACATGATTAAAACCAAGGAGAGGATGATTAAGTGCTATGAGTAGCATCATGGTAGCATTGATATTAAGGAAATGTAAGGAAGGAACATAATAATTGAAATAAGTGTTGGTGAAATAGTGATAATTATAAAACAAGGAGAAAAAGACAAAGATAAAGATATAATGCCCAATGTTAATAATGAGAGTGTTGGGAGAGATAATGTAATTACAATAGAAGGTAGCATAAGGGCAAAAGACATATTAAGATCTAATTTTGGTGAAAATGAGGATGAGAAGGAGAGCTTGGGGACTACTAAAAGTGGAGAAGCTAGATTTGAGCGTTTTATGGATGTTCCTATTAGAGCAATTCCTTGAAATAAGGTTAATAAGCCATTAATTATGAGCAATGAGAAGGAAGATGAAGATTAAAATTTTGAGTTTGAATTGGTCCAAGTTCTTATTAAAGTTATGTCAAGTGATGATCAAGAGCTTTTTAATGCAAGAGAACAAGTTAAGTATTTTGATACTTTTGAGGGTAATTTTAAAGGAAGAAAGAATAGTTTAGTTGGGGAAGATGTTGCTAGTGGGAGCAAAAAAATTTAACCTAATGTGGATAAGGATGAAGGAAGTAAACCTTAAACAAATTGACCTAATGAGGATGATGGATATGAAATTGAATATTTCAATAGTGATAAGGAAGATAATTACGAGTTTGTTGACTTAGGTAGAGATAATGGGAGAGATGGAATTGTTAGGACAAAAAAAAGGGCACTTATGTATGATCAATACTTAAAGAATCCAAAATTTGTCCTTAGAATGAGATTTTTAGATGCTAATCAATTCATAATAAAGTATATAGTGGCTAATAGAGTTGAAATAGCATATACGAGAAATACATGGAATTTAATAAGGACACATTGTATTACAGAATATTGTCCCTAGAAAATCATAATTACTATGTCTAACAAAGTAATGTTCAAAGTCACTAGACTTTCTAATGATCATAATTATGCCAAGATGTTTAGTAATAAAAGGGTCATTTCACCTTAGTTGGTAGAGAATATATTCAAGAATTACCAAGGAATTAAGATTATGAAATGGACTAATATGCAGATTATATGGAAAAATCAATACTATTTAAATGTTAGCATTTCTAAATTGAAGAGAGTCAAAAAATTGGAGGGAAATTGCATACTAGAGATGTTCATGAAGAGTATACAACTTTATAAGACTACCAAAAGGAGCTTTCAACATCTAATTTTGAGAAGTTCAAAAGCCTACATTTGGGAGGGGACTACTAATATTTGATTGCATTTATGTGGCTTTTAACTGTTGTAAAAGGGAGTTTTAAAGAGGTTGCAAGAAGGTAATTTGTATTGATAGTGCTTTCTTAAAAAGACTCGTTAAAATAGTCCTCTTATCAATTGTTGCAAAAGATGCAAATAACAAAATGTTTCGATAGCTTGAGTTATGGTTGAGAAAGAGACAACTACAACGTGGAATTAGTTCATCTTTTTGTTGAAAGTTAACATTAACATGTTAAAAGGTGATAACTGGGCAATAATTGTTGATAAACACCTTACAAGTCCTTATTTTTAATGTTTGTATTACATTTATTCAATTTTACATTTGTTCCTATTACACTATCTAGTAATACAAACATTAATTAATTTAAATATAAATACAAATGTAAGTTACTGATCTAATTGTCAACCTATAATATAGTTACTAAACTAATTATAAACTTATTTCACTATTATTAACCCATTTATAAACTTGTTTGCAAGGCATTCAAAAGGTTGTGATGGATTGTTTACTTAAGGCAAAACATAAGTTTTGTGTGAGGTATGTATTTGTCAAATGGAGAAGGAAACATAGGAGGCATGCATTATCAACATTGTTTTGGTATAGTGTAAAGACCCCTAATATCTCATATGTGGAGTCGAGCCTATTGCAAATGAAAATTTTGTCACCTAAAGCATATAATAACTATGTCAACTATCTTATCAAGAGATGGTGTATAACATATTTTGACACATCAATCAAATATAATGTAATTGACATTAATTTGTGTAAGGCATTGAATGGTAGGATTATAAGAGTAAGGTCAAAGTGCATGTTATCCGTACATGAGAAAATTAAGGTGACGGTGATAATGATGACTAGACTAAGAATAAATAAAGACATTTGTAACAAATGAAAGGATGACCTTAGGTATAGGATTATGAGAAAACTAAGGTTTGGAAGGGAAAATTGCTTTGAATGTGAAGTGATTTTCAATGGTGCTAATGGGTATGAGATAATTCATAAAGGTATTAGGCTAATTGTCAACTTGCAGAAGAGAACTTGTTTATATAGAGGGTGCAATGTGTTTGACATACCCTATTGTCATATTATTTTTGTTATCATGCATAAAGGAGCAAAGCTTGCAGCTTATTTACATCCTTGGTTGACCAAGGAAAAAATATTTAAAAACATACTCCTTTATGATGAGTCCTTTGCAAGGTTAGCACTTTGGAAAAAGAGTGGAAAGGACCTCATTAATCCACCATCATTAAAGATAATGATGGGTAAGTAAAAGAAGTAAAGAATTAAAAATGATAAGGAGCTTTATCCATATATGAGCAAGCTAACTAAAAGGGCATCAATGATAACTTGTAAAAACTATCATTAACCAGGGCATAACAAACAAGGTTGCAAAAATGCCCTAGCTTCTCAACCTTCAAAATCATTAAGACTAATAGGTATCTTAGAAAGAATTTTTTTTAAATTATTTTTCTATTTAGTTATTAATCATGAAACAACATGCAATTTTAATTTTAGATCAAAATAAGCAAAATGATGTGATTTAAATTTCTAACAAAAAAATAAAGTTCTAATATAATCAATCCTTAAGAGCCATAACAATAAAGAAACTAAAAATTGTCAACCCTTATAGGAGATTTTTGTGGATTCACTTCAGCTGGAGAGCTTATGTAGGGTTTATGCATTCAAGAGTTTATAGTGGCTAATTGGCTCTTAAGATTAGCCTTTTGTCCTTTGTTTATAAACATTGTTCATAGTCTTATTTTATTCTTTTGTAAGGCATAAAATGCCTTTTCTCAAAATTCTCTTATGGCTTTGATAGAAGTAACTATTTATATAACAATAAATAAGAAAAATAATAGGTACAATGCTTTTTTAGGATACTTAAGATGATTGGTATATATAGTGTACACGGTATGCTTGGGATGATATTAATCTTAGAAAAATGTTACTTTTATTTATGGATAAATGACAAATGAAAATTATGTAATTAGACATCTCTTACTTTTCATTCTTGTATTAGTAAATGGAACTAATATTACAAACTTAAATATAAACAAAAATGTAAATTACTACCTTAATTGTAAACTTATATAATACTCAATGACTCAATGTTGAACTTATAAAGTTAAGAGAGAGAAAAAAAATACTAACATTAGGAATAACAAGTTAGAGAGAGAGAGAGAGTAGAGAGAGAAGACAATGAGTGATAAATGAGAGATGAGTTTTGGCAAACATTATGTACAAGAGGGAAAATAGTCTAACATGACACTTTTTTTTTTTACTCAACTTCATATTGTTGGCTAGATTAAATGCCATATGGTTGCCATGTCACAACTCCTAGAGGAGAGGCTAGTCTGCTCTATTCTTTTGGTCGTAGTTCCTATAGTTATTCATTGAATATTAAAATTTTCACTAGTCCAAAAACCATCAATCTTGTAAAAGTTATCTAATTCGTTACAAAGGATGCTAATTTTAGATCTTTATTAGATATGAATTCACATATTTGAGGGGTTCAATTTATGCAAGAAATTAGTTTTGTTAATTTTGTACTTCATTAGTTCAATAATTAACTTAAGAAAAGTTGAACTAATAATCTTCTTAAACATATTAATGAATAAAAAAAACCAATTATTTTGTTAAATTAAGCAAAATTTCAATAAAAAGTTAAACACTAGTATTATTATTGATTTTATAGAAAAATATATTCTTAAATTTTAACTTTTAATTTATAGGTCATAAGATCTTATTGATTATTTATAGAAACTATTGATTTTATTAGGAAGGAAAAAATTTAATTATATTCTACTATCCTTAATAGTGTAATTTATTAGTTTATTAAAGATTAGCTTGTAAAAGAGTAAGTATAAATAATTGAAAACATTAGTATACTTGAAATATTTATTTATTTATTTAGCGTGGAAGATATTAATTTTTCATTAATTTAAGGACGAGTTTCTTTCAAATGGAAAGTTCTCTTTTAAGACATGTCATGAAAATTATTATTTATTATCCTATAAATTATGTTGTAGTTTTCTTCTTTTGCAAATTATTTGCTTATTTCAAAATATTTTAGTCTGATTATGAGTTTTACTAAACTATTTTGAAATATTAGATTTATTCCTTATTAGACAAATATTTAATAATTTGATTTAGATTCTTTGTTTAGTTGTTAAGTATTTTTTTCATTTATCTAAAATATTTTCTTATCAAACTAAAAGTTTTTAACTATAAATACATGTGTAAGTTTGAAGTTAAACCATTTTAGAAATATGAAAATTATATTTTGAGTTGTTTGTGTATAAGACTAAAGCTAAACTATATCATAAAGTTTAAAAACCTGAGTCTAAACTATCTTAGAATATTTGAAAATTTTCTTTTGAGTTGTTATGTGTGTAAACCTAAAATTAAATTATATAAGTTTAAAGTTAAATTATATCAGAAAATTTGAAAACCTAAGACTAAACTATCTCAAAAAATATAAAAATTCTCTTTTAAGTTGTTATTAATGTAAGTTTGAGGTTAAACTATATTAGAAAATATAAAAAACTAAGGCTAAATCATCTCAAAAAATAGGAAAATTCTCTTTCAAGTTGTTATGTATGTAAACTTGAAGCTAAACTACCTCAAAAAATATGAAAATTTTTTTTCGAATTGTTATATGTGTAAAGTTAAGGCTAAACTATCCCAAAAAAAAAAAAAATTCTCTTTTTAATTGTTATTTTCTATATAATATATTTTAAAATTTTTGTTAAGACTCAATCAAGTTTTAGTTTTAGGTTATTCTATTTTTTTTTTGCACTTCTTCATTTTGGGTGGAAAATAGCTATGACAAATAAATATATAAACATCTTTTTTTTTTTTTGTAATGAATAATTCTATTTTTAAATGTTAGATCTTTTTAAGATAAATTTAGCATATGGATTTCTACTAAAAGTAAAAAATATATCAAAGTATAATATCCGAACTATAAAATCAAAATTTTTAATAATAATTTATTTAATTAAAGTATCAACAACAAATGTAGCGTATAGAGTGTTATTAAAATGCATATTATATCAATGCATCTTCTTCAAAATTGTTAAAAAAAAAAAAGAAATAAAAAAATCATATGCAAGCTATAAATTAAAATTTCAGTAACAACGTGCATAGTAGTTACATGTGATTAAAAAAAAAACACATTCCAGCATAAAAGACATCCTAATAAATGAGATTGTCAGGTTTGTAAAGTATGATAAAAGATTAAAAGATTAAATGTATGTAAATTAATTTTTATTTTTACAAAAAAAAAAAAAAATCTTGGCATCAAACAAATCATTATAATGCACGTGATTTACGTTTCATTTTGTTTTTTATTTTTTTTTAATTTGTTTAGATGAAGCCAATTCCTCCCTGCCCAATTAGAAGAGACTATGTTGCAATGTAATTAAGAGTGTCTTTTCAGCTGGTCGGATAAGATCGTTATCATTATAAATATGATGATGACTAGAATTTACGTGCCTTGTTGTACATGCAATTTTAAAATATTATTAGAATAATAAAATTTCAGAGTTCTACATTTAGGAAGCTGGACGTGAACGAGGCATATGTTTCAACGCACGAAACTGACCCATCATTCAAAAAATAATAGTACCCAAGTTTGGTTTTGAGCGAAAGTGAATTATCTGCTTGTCTTTTGCGGATCACGGGCAGATGACGACGGCTGCCATGAACGGTTCAAGGTACCAAGGCCTGCTCCAGAGAGTAAATATATTGTTGGCAAAAGTTGGCAGTTAGTTGACCAGCGGCAAAAAGTCAAGAAAAGACGGTTTTTAAAGTGATGAAAGAAAAGGAAGGAAAATTGCTCACAAAATCATGCACGCACGTCATGCATCCATTAGCGCACGAATAAGAAAAACAGTGGTGCAGAGATTTTGCATCGAATTGACTCTGTCAAAACATTTTTTTTTTTTCTTTTTTTCTTACGTTTGAAGAAGTTATCTTTATTGAAGGTTCTGGGTCTGGGCCTAATGTTTCTCTTTCTATTATATCGAGTATTTGAGTTTTGGAACAAAACATAGACAGAGAAAGTAATGAGTTGAGAGACATCTTGCCCGAGTGAATTTTGAGCAGGGAGAACTAATGTGTGCTTTGTGAATTTCTTATTATTTCATAATAAAATGCTCTGATTATCTTTTGTATTAGATGTAAACTTAAGACCAAACCGCTTAAATTTTGGTATGCTTAAGAATTTTGTGCATTATTTCTATTAATCTCTCAACCAACTAATGTGTTTTGATCCGAGGATTTAATGGTTATTCACACCAAACTAGCGTCAGAACCCAACTGATTTTCATGACGACGACAAAGTCAACATTGCCAACAAAATATAAGGTGGCGGACCTAACGGTAAACATGACTTCAGCGTGCATGAAATATATTAATTCAGCAAGGAACCGAGACATCAAATGGCGACAAAGAATTACCGAACTCTAATGAAAAAAGAGAATGAATTGTTTATGGATAAGGCATCTAGATGAATACTATTGTGCTTATCTGCAAGGGCGCGCAGATGGTGGCAAAAGAGAAGAAGGCAACTGACGTCCCTTGTCTTCAGGGAAGCACAGTTGTCAGCGCTGCTAACGTTTTGTCATCGACAAATTCAAATTTTAGGCCTATTCGGTTGTAGCAAATGAGACCAGACCACAGAGATGGGCTGGCATAATTGAGTTGAGCAAACGAGGTTTATTTAATAGTTAGAGAATAGACAAACGTAGTTCTACGAACACTATTAAATAATGTAGGGTAAAATTCAATACGGTGGTCTACAGAACCAAAGAAATTGTAAACTATATTCATTTTTTATTTGTGGGGTTCGCTCTTGTTGCCTTTAAAGGCAATAGAGGTATTTGTTCACCTTCATCGGTGAATTTTCAAGAAAAGTGCAAGTATATTTCATTAAACAAAAGAACAAAGTGCTTGATAAATTTAAATAGTAGAAGACCGTTGTAGAAAAACGGACTGATTAGAAAATCAAATGCTTGAGAAAGAACAATGATTTAGAATACTGTTGCGATCATTTTAAAGAGATTTTTTTTTTTTTTTTTAAAGTTGAGAGAATCACCAGGCATCACATTGTCAGGCATGCTTTAGAGCTGAATACAGTTGGAAAACTCCAACATGTGCCCTAAAATTTTCTACTTGTGCTATTATTTTTACCGAATAATCAGTTTGAATCTAGAAATCTTGCAGATTAGTCACAACCACCACAAAATGACCGTTTCCCCCCTTAAGACATCATAGGTAGTGTTATAGATTTTAGGAGTGAACACAACTACAAGTCAGGTTTTTTCAGACCATCTGTGTAATCTGTTTGTAGTAAAATTGAGACACGGTCATTTATTTTTCTCGGTACAATAGAGGTCAAAAGACCCATTGGTTGACTAAAAAGGTTGTTTCCCGTATCCTTCCTTAGAGCTTGATGTGGAGAGGGGGGCTTGTCAGAATCTACTGCTACTTTGTGCCGTCGACACTAGAAGTCCACAACCGTTTTGCAAAAGGTCGTCGAGGAACAAAGAAGATTAACTTCGATTTCGGCGGTTCAAAACCATTGATATTGTTGTAAAATGTGTTCTTAGTTAATTGTGTATAGTGGGTAACCTTCAATTACACACAAATCTATGGTAGATGGGACAGCATAGTCCCCTAAAGATCTCGTGCCCTGGATTACAGTTAACTTTCGAAACTAAAGTGGCCATTGTTGAAGGGAGGAAAAGTGGATCAGATTCTTTATGTTGGGATTAAACATGACCTAACATGACCACTACGGAAGGGAAGGAGTTAGCCACGGGGAATGCCAACTTGGGGGCTTCCGCTTTGTTGCCTTTGGTGGCTGGCTAGTTCAATGATTGGCAGTGGCTTCAAAGGAGAAGCCTGACGGAGATCGACTGTTGTGGTTAGCAATGTATCGTAAATGTATTGCAGTCTATTCTTACCATCCAAGGGGGATCTTGCAAATTTTTGAATTTTCTTTTAACCCTTTTTGTGGATTGAAAATTACTGAAAAATGTCTAAGGGTCACTGTTCTTGATATCAATATGACCCTTAACATTGATTCACTTAATCTCGGATTGAATCAAGAACGAATAGCTCTATTGGCAATTTCATGTCTTCTCACTAGAGGTGAGCGTCAGATGAATCGTTTGTTTAATGTGGTGCATCACTTGGATTTTAAGTTTACCAAATTTTAAAATATATTAAGTAAAAATTATTCAACTTGTGTATCAAAAACTGTTTGATTTCAAATTATTTTAATTTCTCAACAAATTAAGTTACAGTTGTTTACTTTTTTATTCATTGCCAAACGAAATCGTGTTGCACGAGGCAGGCAACTTTTGTCGCCTCTAGTTCTGAGCATTTCTTTATAGGAAGTAAAAAAAATATATGAGTTTTGAAGATTAGCAAAAATATTATTTTGTTATTGTTCTCGATATTCAGATTCAAAACTAAATCATTCGTACCACAAAAATAACTTAGTAATTTATTTTGAACAACAATAATCTTATAATTTAAAAATTTTATCTTATAATTATGTTATAAATTTCTATCACTGAAAAATTCAAAATAAATTATTCATATTTGATATATTTTGAAAAATAATAAAATATTAACTTAAATATTTAAAAGATAATTCAAAAAATTTTTATTAAAATCAATTAAAATTTTGAATTCTATTTAATTTTAATTTCTTTATTTATTTTTATTTTATATTATTCAAATTTCAAGTCATTTTAAATATATGTTATTTAAATTTTAACTGAAATTAAATTACAAATTATTAAGTTCAGTTTTAAATAAATAAATTCAAATTATTCAAATTTATTCAGCAATTTCTACCTCTACTTCTCAATTTGATCTATCATGGGGTCTCTTAGATATCTATTACATCTAGATCTCTACAAATTAATTGGAAGAAAATCCTATTGTTCTCCTAATATGCCAGACCCCAAAAGATATTTTCTACTTCATTTTGTGTTGCAAAGAATAGAAATTATTTTCTTGGAAATTAAATTTTACGGAAAATGCTTTCCTCAAGCATGTTGTTTTTCAACAAACAAAATGTACCGTAGTATTTAAAAAATAAATTTCTAAGATCTATTCAATTTTCAAGAAATTAGTAAAATAATCAATTTTTGACAACTACAAAACTATAATCCAAATTCAAGATACCTTAAATTTGAAATGACCGAGGTAACCTGATGTTTCGCCGACTTATAACCTAGGTAACTTACGACCTAAAATAACATAGAACGATATGTCATGGACCTAATTCACTTCTGATGTAAACTAGAAAGTTGCTGAGAAATCAAGGCAGTGGCCCAAAGAGGTAAAGGGAAAAGCTTAATCTTTTAAAGCCCACACTACCTACTTGATGCTTAGAAACACTGGATACCGACCGGCACTACGCCAAGGACACATTTCCTTCTTATCTCTTTGCTCCTGCTCCTGCCTATTTTTTCTTTGTATTGTTCTCCATTTTTTTTTTTTATTTCTGTTTTTTTTTTTTTTAATCAATACTTGTCTGACTCTGTAACCCACTCAAAATGAAGGGGAAAAAAAAAAAAAAAAACTAAAGGAGGGAAAAAAAGAAAAAGAGAGCCACAGGGTAAAGACAAGGAAATGTGTCTTTTATTGTAGTCAGTGTCCAAAGGGTCAAGAGTCATGTAGGCTGTGTAGGCTTTTAAGGGTAGGCTTCCTCCCGCTGTGGGACAGTGCCTTAATCTCTTGGCAGCTCTTTTAGACCACATCAGAATCAATGCCGTTTTGACTTCTGTTTTTGCCCCTTTTTTTTTTTTTTTCTTTTTTCCCTCTTTATTTAACCTGAATTATTTTAATTATATAACGTTATTATGCACAATAAAGATGCTAATTTTGGGGTTATTGGATCTTAATACAAAGTAAGAACCGTGGGAACTTTCAATGCTAGTTTGGTTTAATAGTTAATTAAAGTTGTTGCTCTAATACCAAAACAGGTGTACTGTTTGTAAATATTCTTCCGTAATATTTATGAAAAAAGCCAATAGCTGTATGTTTGAACGGAAAAGCTTTACACTTGGTTGATGATCTTAAGTGTGTCTCATATTCTTTTCCTTTATCATGTAATGGCATTGATGTTTGATGTATTTGAATTTCAAGTTGGACGTGCTACAAATGTGAATTCAACTTTTAAAGTAGAAAAACAACTATGAAAATTTTACTACGGTAAAATTGCTTAAATTTTTTCCTTTATGCTCACGGCTTATTAAGGACTTGGTAAATTTCTCATATGTTCTCAAAAGTAGGGAAAAGAAAAGAAGCGATTTAATATGCTCCTTCTCATTGGTCATGCAAAGTAATTCCTATGGCTTTTGCACTTGAGTTGCGTTGCGGTTTCTTCTTCCTTTTCTTCTTCTTGTTTTTTATTTTTATTTTTATTTTTTTAATGCTAAACTAAAAAAATTTGGTAAATGATATAAAAAAATAACCTATAGAATCACATCGTTCTTTTAAAAAAAAGTTAGAAAAATAAATATAAAATTAAATACAAATTAATTATTATTTAAAAAAATTAATTATAATTAACAATTAAAATAATTTTATATCAAATCTTATATCATATAAAAATTTTGCCTTTAAGTTTTTCTCTTTTTTATCTTTACACCTTTTTTTCTAGACTCCTTTATTTTTATATGTTCTTTTTTTATATTTTTCTTTTTTTTTTTTCCTTCTTTATATTTTATCTTTTTATTCTTTTTTTTTTATCTTTCTACTCTTTCTCATCATAATTTACATTTCACTTTCTCTATTCTATCATCTTATAACACTTTTCTATTGTTTATCTTCATACTCTCTCTTTACACTTTATCTACATTTTTTTCTCATCTTTTTCCACACTCTCTCTACTCTTTACTCTCTACTAGTTTTCTTTTTAATTATTATTTTTTGTTGGATTTGTAGCAAACAAATATATAAGAATCAAGGGAAAAATTTTGTTCCTTTAATTTGACTCAAAATGTGTTGTTTGAGGAAAGTAAGAATTCTACTAAAGTTTCATAAACTCTTGAGGTTTAGTTGTTGTTTAAGAAGATTTTCACGATAATGTTGAAAATCAACAAATTGAAGATCGAGTGTCCAATGTACTACAAGTAAATATAAATTAGTAGTACCTAAACCACATAATTTACAAAATTAAAAGCTTAAGAGATCCTTAAGAATGAAAAGACTTACAATTTCTAATGATTATACTTATAAGAGCTTGATGTTAATCAAAAAGATGATCCTTGTATGTTTACACAAGCCATGAAAAGTGAAAAGGTTGAATTATGATATAATGCCATGAAGGAAAAAATGAAATCTATGACTAATAATTTAATTTGGAACCTTTTTAAATTGCTAGAAAAAGCTATAACTATTAGCTACAAATGAATTTATAAAACCAAAAGAGACTCTTTTGGTCTTGTTAAGAGATACAAGACCAGACTTATGGCTAAAAGTTTCACTCAAAATGAAGGCATTAACTACCATGAAACATTTTCTCTAATTGCAAAGAAGGATTCATTCCAAGGTATTGTGGCTTTAATAGCTCATTTTGATTTAAAGTTGCATCAAATGGATGTGAAGACTACTTTCTTACTTGGGGATCTTAAGGAAGGGCTATACATGAGTCAGCTTAAAGGTTTCACTATTGATAAAGAAAGTTACTCGGTATGCAAGCTTAAGAAATCCATATATGAGCTTAAGTAAACCTTCCAACAATAGTATATAAAATTTTACATTATCATGGTTTCATATAGCTTTACAAAAAATATTGTAGATCAATATATAAATCTTAAGGTTAATGGGAGTAAATACATCATTTTAGTCTTATACGTGGATTTTATTTGTATGCAATGATTTGGGAATGCTACACAAAATAAAGGAATTTTTTTTCTCAAAACTTTGAAATGAAGGATATGGGTAAAGTTTCTTATGTCATTGGCATAGAAATTCACAGAAATAGATCCCAATGAGTGTTAGGACTATCTTAGAAGGCTTACATTAAGAAAGTTTTAAAAAGATTTAAAATGGAAAGTTGTTCTTCCACTGTAGCACCTATAGTTAAAGGGAACAAATTTAGTTTTGCACAATATCCTTAGAATGACTTGGAATGAGATGAAATGAAGTGCATACTATATATATTAGCAATTAGTAGTCTCATGTATACATAAGTTTACACTAGACCTGACAGTACATTTGTAGTAATAATGTTGGGAAAGTACCAAGTATCCGAGGCAAGAATATTAGAGAACTACCAAAAACATTATGAGGTATTTATAAGGAACCAAGAACTACAAGCTTACATACAGATATACTAACCATTTGGATGTGGTTAAGTATTTTAATGTTGATTTCACTAGTTGTGTAAATAACAAAAAATCTACTATTAAATACATTTTTATTCTTACGGAAGGTGTTATATCCTAGAGAAGCATTAAGTAGACTATTATTACTTCTTTTACTATAAAAGCAAAATTTATTATTTGTCATGAGACTACAACATAAGCTTTATAGTTTAGGAATTTTATCATAAGACAACAAATTATTGATTCCATTTATAAATTATTAAAGATATATTATGATAATTTAGTTACAACATTCTTTTCAAAGAATAATAAAAGTGGAAACCAAAATAAACATATCGATATAAAGTATTTAGTTGTTAGATATCATGTTAAAGAGTGATTGTAATAAAGCATATCAATACTCAACTTATAATTGCTTATTTATGACTAAAGGATTGCCAACTAAATTATATAGGGATCATGTTAAATATATGAGACTCGTTAGTTTTACTTGAATTTTAAACTATGTTTTTTGATATTTTAGCATTTTAAAGATCTTTTAATCATTTGCAAATAAAGTTTTGTTTTTTACACATAAAAATTATTAACATAATATTTATTTGGGACTTGAATTGATTGAGCCTTAAAGCTTTTATGTTTGATAAAATCTTATCTCAATAAAATGCTTGATTAAAAATTCATTAGCATTGTGATACATGGAAAGAAATGTTTCAAAGAGTGTTATATAATTGTCATAATCTATGTAAGAATTTCTAATTAAACAAAATACAATTTCAAACTAACTTATATAAGTAATAGAAGTAATAATCATTATTAAGGATATCACCTATTTGAATCATGCAGACCAAGCAAAAGAATGTTGAAATTTCTTAAAGCGATCCACATGATTATTGATAATACAAATTACTCAATTATCTTAAGGTAATAATTAAAGAGATAATTATCCATTAAAATGCTTCGTCAATATTAAAAAAAAAAATTTGTAAGTACAAGTTTATATTTGTTAATCAATTTGACTAAAGGTACACTTTTTGCTCATTTTATTTTAGCTCACAATTTTATTGTTATTTAACATTTAGGTCTTTCCATTAATGTTGACTTTTGTTGCCATTTCTTTTTTTTTTTTTTTAGAGTGCTTGTATATATGTGTTTTTTACTTTTTGGGGGGGTTTTTTTAGTGTCTTCATATTTAATACACATTTTCTAATTTATTTACTTTATTTTCTCCAATATATAATCTAGCTATGGATGATTAGTTTAAAACCCTTAACCCTTTACATAACTATTTTGATTGCAAAATTTTTATTATTCTACATAACAAAAGAAATTAAAACTTTGACATAAGAATGGGGTTGAATGTTATAAAATCTTTGGTATGTAATTGACATATTCTCTTAAATAATTGATTTCTTCTTGATATTTAACCATACTTTTCATATATTATTGGCTTTGCAAATTAGACCTAGAGGTAAGAAGTTTGCCATCAAATGTTAAGGTTATGCCTTTTACTAAATTGAGGGACTATAAGTCAAATATGAACATTATAAAAATGAAGTTGAATTATTTCTAGTAACCTAAACTCAAGCTTTTTTTTTTTTCTGTGATACTATATTAGGATCTTTTTAGGGGGTGTAAACTTTGATAATTTGAAATTTGTTATTTTTTTGTTGTTTGATGAAATATTTTTTGTGTAGGAGATCTAAAGAAGAAAAAGAAGTATTAAAGCTAAAGGCTAATCTTGAGGATCTTAGCAACTAGCAAAGAATTGATGGTGCTTCCATTTTGCTATATCAATCAAGGTTATAGATTTTGTTCAAGTCTTCCTCTAGTATTCAAAAAATTAGTTATGACAACTAATAGCATATACTGAAGCTAATTTTGTAGACATGATTTGGTTACTTTAGTTTGTAATATGCACTTTAATTTAAATCATAATAATGCTTGTTTAATCAAGTAATAATTTCTCTCTCATCAGGTCAAAGTCGTTTAAATTTGAATTTTAAGTTTATATTTAAACTTATAATGTACAAACAACATATATAATGCTAATGATATGACGAATACAAGTGAAGTGGTCACTTTTCAAAAGTTTTTATCTCTCTTTTTCCTTGCTCTTTCTTTCTTTCTTTTTTTTTTTTTTTTTGGTTTTAGCTTCTACTGCAACTCAAGAACTCAACTTTTATTTTTGGTTGTTGAACCAATAACTTGGTATCAGAGTAGTAAAACCCTTGTAAGACCTACAAAGTGTAAGTGAAAGTGAGAACAAAAACTTATGAGTAAGTGAAAAAAATTGAATAATTTTTCACATCAAACCAGAAATTTGATAAAAATGGCTTCATCAAGCTTTATGCCACTTATACCTCTCAAGTTCACTGGAGAAATTCATTAGAAAAACTATCCTTAATAGACAATTATGATGAAAGCATACTTAAGAGCTTTTAATTTGTCAGAAGTGACTAAACATGGTGCTCAACCTTTACTTCTTCCCACTAATACAAATCATAGTAAACAAGTTTTAGAATAGTATAAGACTTTGGCATGCATTCACTCTTTTATTTTAAAAACTATTTTTAATAGAATTATAGTTTATGAGATAGTTAAAAAAGCTTAGAAGTAATTAAAAGAAGAGTAATGGTAGCTTGAAGATAAAGAACATGCAACTACTAAATCTTTGTTAAGTTAAGTATTTACATGTTTTTCTTTTTTTTTTTTTTGTTCATCAACATCATGATTTAAACTACTAAGACTAAGAACCTAGCAACTCTAGCACTAGATTATTATTATGAAGCCTAGATTCTTCATTATTCAAGCCAAAAGATGATGTAAAAGCTAAGTTGTAGCATATGAATTACATCAACTTTAATAACAAGCAATATAAACTTTTCTTGTTTATGTAATGTTCTTCATTTTGGTTACTTTGTAACTAGTTTTAAGGCATGTCTAGTTGATATAACCAAAGTCTAGTTGTTTTGTAATAAATTGAGTTAGAGTTACTAGAATTAGTTGTTGTCAAAACCAATAGCACTAAGTGTCTTAGCTTCATTAACAAACATAGCAAGTATGGATAACATGTCTTTTGATCATCATTAATGTACTTGAACCTTTTACTAAGGTCTTTTTAAAGATCATAAAATTTTGTGAGTTTTGTTTTAAAAAGTAACATATATTTCTTTTCAATCAATTACCCCATACTTAATAAATTCTAATTAATTCTAAGAAAATAGCAAACTTCATGTAAGAGTTTAACTGGTAAAAAGTCAACAGCTCCTTTTCTTTTAAAACATGGTGAGCCCATACTCTTAAAGAACTATATAATGTTTTTCCGAGGACCTTGATATAAAATTTGACCCTTAATAAAGTCATCAAAAAGAATGAATGTCTTAGGTTTTAAGTTGTAAAACGGAGACAACCATTGTCACATGTCATGTCTAATGTATGAGTCATTTGCTTAAAGCGTGAAACACAAAATCAATTTAAATGTTTTAACACAAATGGCACAGGCTACCAATAATCTGCATGAGCCAATAGTTGGAATCTCTAACCTCAAAGGAAGAGGCATGTTTATAACTGAATATTAGTACTCGATTTGTATAAAAGAAAAGAAAAATACAAACAAAAAACAAAATAATGATATATATATATATATATGCATTCAACTGATGTATTGTGAAATAAATATTATATTAATAAAAAATCACAATACTTATAAAATTAGGTAACTAATATTAATTATTATTAATATAAGTTTATCCATTAAATACACATTAATATACTCTTTTTTAAATAAAAAATAAAAAATAAAAATTATTAAATATAAAATATATAATTATTTATTAAATAAATGTATAAAATAAATAAAATAAATATTTAATAATTAATATTTTACTTACATCAATGCTGTGTTAAATTATTATATCTATATAATAAAATCTAAAAAGAAAATAGCATTCTTATTTCCTAACAATAGGGAACGGATTCTACTAACTCAGGAATCACTGGTTCCTTATTCGAGAAAAGACAACCAAATGTTAAGATTCTAGATATCTATGACTCAGGTAGACCAATACTCTCCATTCATAAGGACGTCCCCCGAATCAAATGGCATCCTTCAACGCCCCGTAGGCGACCGGCGTGCACTTTATCACGTAGTAACCAGACCAACAAAGAATTTTCGCACCAATTTGAATCATCATAGCATAAAAATAAATAAATAAATAAAATAAAATAAAACAAACAAACAAACAAACATTAATCAATATATTATCTCTCTCACTTTCCGTTTTATATGTCCTGTCCTTCCTCTCTCCACTCCCAAATGGGGGAGGGATGTCACAATTTTGGTGTGTTCTTTAAGATCCATAGACAAAATTGTGGGATCTACTCTTAGTGGACGGATGATTGTAATTTAAGGAAAGAAAATGTTATGGTTTTATGAATAACCTTTTAAAAGTTTAAACTTAAAATAAAACGACTCACAAACATTAGGAGATTTTGAGGTAATTAACCCTATTTAAAAACTAATTAAGAAATGAAAAGGAGAATTTTTCCCTCCAATAACTTGTTTTTAGTTCTTTTATTTATGAATTCATATGCGAAAATAATGCGAGCACTATAAACACAGGTGATTGTCCATTTAATTCATATGCGATGCTAATTCAGGCCATGAGTGAAGTTTAAGTTAATAAGGCTGCTCATACGGAACCTTAACGATTATATCTGAATTTAGAGCGAAGTTTTTATTGAATTATGACATCATGGCAACCCTATGAAGTACTTCCCGTAATTCTAATTGTTAGTCTCACATGAATATGGGTTGAGTTTACCGGTTCTCTTATTTCTTTTATATATTTTTAAATCTTTTTTGGACAGAGAGACACCCTATATAAATATTTTCATAAATCCAAGGGCTATCATTTCCAATTTACAATAATTTCGACGCCCTTCGGGACCAGAGGGCCAAGTGGAGACCATTATATTGACAGAGGGAAATTGAGAAGACAAAATGTGAATTTTTCATATTAATTTGTTCATATAATCTGAGTCTTTGAAGAAGGGACAGGGGCGGGGGTTTATTTCTCACTAAAACCAAACATTCTTTATCGTGGCTGCTCGATGTTATTGCCTTATCTCAGGACAAAAACTCGAAGACCCTATCCCTAAAAGGCCTAGAAATAATTTTTTTTTTCTTTTCTTTTTTAAAAGAAAAAAAAAAAGCCACTTTGCGGTTCCCACCGGCCTTAACTCAAGTCCAGACCTCTCCGTAGTATATAATCTGGAAAAGACACTACACAGTGCAGAAGCCTCGAAAAAAAAGAAAAAAATACAATAAACCCAATCCAACTTTCACAACAAAGCAAACCATTTTGAAGTTTTTCAACTCCAGTAAAAAGATTAATGATCGCTAAGAAAAATAGCCCATCTGGACATTTTTCACCCAAACTAACCAGACCCCTCAATTATTAGGGAAAGCCCCAACACTACAAACGAAGTAAGCTTCACCACCAATTTAAAGTCAGGTGCACTATCTACCAGAGGACCAAATCAAAGAAAATTCAGGTAGAGTGCGACTAACATTTATTTAACATGTGAAATCAATGGCCAATTTCAGACATTTCTCTCTATTTAACATAAACTGAACACTGCAACACCAAAAATGACAGAAAGTAGCTATTATCAGTGAAGTCACTACTTCCTTTTGCAACAAAAGACTGCAATTCTGCATTTATTTTAGGTTTTCAATGTTAAAACAACACTAGTCAACGTGTAGAAGCACACCATCCTTTAAAACTTGAACAGCAAACAACTTAATGAGGAGTTGACAACATCCTCATTCTTTCTTACCAATGCCATGCGACATATTATAGATCCCTCGCCCCTGAAACAAAAAGAATTGGGGGAAAAAGAAGGAAGAAAGGCAATCATACCACTGGAAGCCAAAGACAAGCGCTAATCTTCTGCATGGGTAAAGACTGTATGCAAAAATCATGGCAGGTTGCAGAACAGACTTACAATAAGATACAATGAGCTTCCGGCCAAGGCTAAAGGAATGGCAACAGATGTGATTTTATCCAAGGGTCCTTTGAGGTAAGTGTGTTTGTGGATGCTTTGAAAATATTTCTGCTTCTCAGTGAGCTTCTCTCGGGGACGAAAAGGTGGTTCTGACATCCTGCATAGAGAGTTAAATCCCAAGTGTCTCCCCTGAATCAGTACATTACTGCACTCTTTTGTTGATCATCAAAAACAAATGAAGCCACATTCAAGAAGACACTCAAAACAGAACATAGGCTGTTCCACTCACATACAAAAGATTATCATACCTCATGTCATTAACATTTTATAAGAATATATGAATGATGTTTCTTTCCCTTAATATAAGCCCAGAACATCCACAGTTTTTCACTGTGTTTCTTAGCTTTTGCTGTTGTCTTCTCTCTACCCACAATACACCAACATATCGAGCAAAGGAACCAGCAAAATACCAACCAATCTCCTCCCACCACAGTGGTTCTAGACTGAATTCCACTCCTTAGTGCCAGTGTAAGCTAAATTAACTACCCACAACCGCAAAATCAAAGGAAGGAAAAAAAGAGGAAAAAAGGGAAACAAATACAGGTAATTAAAGACTTGAATTCAATTCAATTTTTTCAAAATTTCCCTGTCTACAGGAATTACAGCAGACACCCCCGAAACACATAAATGTGAAATGCAGCCAAATGACACCACAAGCAAAAAAATGCATTTTCTTCCAGCAAGTCCAGGCGACAATCCAAGAATCGACACAAACAAGCAGGACCAGAACGGGACACAAAGTTAACAAAAAAAAAAAAAAAAATAAAACACAAAAGTAAATGGGACATAAAAGAAAATACTAATAATAATAATAAATTCAATCGAATAACCAAAACCTAGAAAGTATGATTCGCCAGATCCAAATTTTTTCCAAATCTGACCACATCGGATCGCGTAACTAAGCGACAGCCGATCCACCACGATCACAGGCTGTCGGATCCGGGTTTGGTTTTACTTATTTCCAAATATATATCCTTTTTCCTACTTTTCTTTCATTTCAAAACAGATTAATGAATCTAAACCTATGACACACACAATATATATATATATATATACACACGCACAAATAGACATAGAAACGGAGAGCCATAGAACAGACCTGAAATGAATGAGCTTAAAACACGGCGGAGAACGGATGAGAACTGCCCACAATTTGGAACAGTGCGTAGAAAATTTGTAAAGCTTTTGGCAAGAAGACGACGATTTTAAGCCCTAACCAATTTATTTTCGTTTCCTAGATTGAATTACTGATGAAATTACAGTCACAGCCCTGATATTTTTGTCTAATCACATATGTGCACATATTTTTCGTAATATTGCAAGCGCCTAAGATGTTTTATAGAAAATAATGCAGGTAAATCCACCAATTGTTTTTTTTTTTGTTTATTTATTTAAACTTCTTCTTCTTGTTTTTTTTTTTTTTCAATTAAATGATATAAGATTGAAGTTTAAGTGTTTAACTGTTATGGTATCTTTTGAGATGCTTGATCTCACATGTTAGTTAAAAAAATTTCTATCTCAAAAATCTCATATTCAAATTTTAAAAAGAAATATAAAAATTATAAAAATTTAAAATAAAAAATTTATTTTTATTATATAATGAAATTAAAATGTGAGGTTAAATTGTTTAAATAGAGAAAATTGCTTTACACACAATCACATATATGATGATAACAATAATATATTCAATTCAGGTATTGAATGTATCTTATTTATTTAGTTAAATTTTATTTGTACAATTTATCTATAAGAATAATATTATTTTTAAACTAATGTCTTATACCTTTAAATAGACTATTTATATTTCATATCATTTTTTGATCATCTTATTCTATACACAACCTCATTTTAGAAATATTATCTAAATAATTATTTCAATGTAGTAGTAATAGATATTATACAACAACAAGTAACTTTTTTTAAGTCGTTTTAGTTAAATTTTTTAATAAAATTATTAATATAAAATATTAATTTTTAAAATTTAAAATATTTATATAAATAATATCATAAATAACATACTTAATTTTACAAAATCTAAAATCATTGATACATATAAAAGGTTCACTTTAACCTAATAATTAATTTATCTCTCTTGATTTTTTAATGTAATTACACTTCTTTAAATAAAGTTTTCACTTGTGTTAGGAATAGAGAAAATTAGTAATAAATATATATACACACACATTTGCACAACTTAAATTACGTATGTCAATTAATACTCAAATCGAACTCAAAATTATAATCATTAATATCACAATAACATATAAAATTATTTCTTACTAATTAAGTCACATTATAATTAAATTCTATATAAGAATATTATTTAAAAATATTTTCACATTATTAATTAAAAAATTCTAACATTTTTTCACTTACTCAAATTAAAATTTATTACATTAATTGTTATCCATAAATGATAATAATAATTTTATATAATTCCAACATAATGTTATAATATGAGAAATTGTTTAGTGTGAGTTATGATAGTTATACCAAATTTATTCAAAATATTCCCTTCTATATACTATAATAATAACAATTTATTATATAAAACTCATAAGATATATATGTATATATCATAATAATGTCTCATAAAGATTATTATTTTAATTTTAAAATAGTAATGTATATATAATTATAAAATAATAAGAAATACATAATATATGTCAAAAATACACTAATGAACTCAAAATATCATTAAATTATATATTATTAATTATCATTAGTACAACCAAGATTTATTTTTAGAAATATATTCTCCGTAAAATATTAGTTGTAAACTTTCATATTGATTTATTATATAATATCAATTAGTATGTTATAAACACTCTTTGTTTTTTAACCTTTTGTTTAATGACAAAAAACCTTAATTTTCATTAAATTTGATACCTTTTAAATATTCTTTAATAACTAAATACTTTAATTTTTATTAAATTGGATACCCTTTAAATATTTGTCATTTTTAGAGAAAAGTTTTGCTATAAAAGTATCACATAAATTTTTAATAACTTGATAATGACTTCACTTTTTGGAGCAATAAACCTCAAGTCTTGAAATAAAGTTCCATAATTATAATGCATAAATTATAATTTTAAATTATACCACAAACTCTATCTTTATAATGGATGAAATAATAATAATTAATTTATTATTATTTTGCAAAATTGTCACTTTTCATAATAGAAACAAATAACTAAATATGAATATTTTATTATTATGTAGCTAGTAAAATTTGAATCTAAATATCCATTCATATATAAATGGTTGGATTATCTATATATAAGTATATAATTATTTGTTTTTTTAAGCACCTCTGTACTTTCTTTATACCTTTTTAGTGATTACTTTTAAAATTATCATTACATTTGCCGAACATTTTGCTTCAAAACTAATATTTGGTCTAATGAGATTTGAAAATACATTAAGTTATTAACAACTGAAACATATGGATTGTATGGAATTAATTTCATTTCCTTACATTCCACATCATTTTTACAACATTATATGAGATTGAATTTATCACTCTTTTGTATAAGAATAGGTGAACATTTATTCATATTAAATTTCTCTATAATTTTCTCGATATAACTATTTTGAAACAATCCTCATTTATTGTAATCTATTACAGAATAATTCTATTTCTATCTCATAGGATATGTCTTTGATATATTTCATTATAAAATTCTTTTAGAAAAATTTTTTAATCTCATGCAATATATGTAAAATGTTAGGAGTAAGCAATATACAAACTCAAAAACAAACTTACTTCCATCTATCTTTTGATGTATACACTAATCGATGATATTCTTTTTAAATTTAAAGAATATTATGATATCATTGAACTCAATATATTATTGTAGGGAAACTTATTTTAATACATATCTTGACTTCCTAAGTCTACACATTATTTAATTTCAACCTTTGATGAAAAGCTTTTAGGTTAATCCATATAAACTTCCTTATCAAGAATTTTATTAAAAAAGATTGTTTTTACATTCATTTGATAAAACTTTAAATCATACTAAGTCATTAATGTCATAATTATCTTTAATAAACACTTCTGATGACATGTGAAAATGAAACTAGACCTTTATTCGTTTCAATATTAAGATTTTATTCTTATAAATATACCATATAATCATTCAGAATAGTTGATCTCCCTTTCTTTGAGATCTTCTTAATGTTACTCATTATAATTTATTCATATTAGTTAGTCATAAGTTAATTCGTTCATAGTGGATAAAGTAATTGTTATGAGTAAAAAAATACTTACCTTAATGTCTTTTAGATTTACATTTTGACATTTATTATCCTACTAACTTCACTATTTTCAATGAATCTTACATTACTAGTTTTTACAATTCTCAAACTATAATTATAGACCGTTTAAACTTCTTTGGGTAACTAATAAAGTAACCACCTATTATTTGAGAGTCTAATTTCTTTTCATATGGATTCTCACTTTCGCTAAGCAACAAAAAACATTCAAATATCTTAAATTTGGTTTCCTTCATATACATATAGTTTAATACAAGCACTTTGAACTGTTATATTGGGAATCTTATTTAACAAACTAGTTTATGATTTTTGAATGTATACATTCACAAAGATTTGGATAAATAGGAGTTACTTATTATGCTTTTAACCATATTCATTAATTTCTAATTACATTTTTTTATCATACCTTTCGTTAAAGTGTGTTTGGCATAAATTATTATACATATATGTCATGACTTCTAAGAAATTTCACAAATAAACCTCGACACTACTCCAAAATATTATATTTTCTATTATAATCATCACTATTATAAGATCTTATAATTCTCACTTTTTGTCTAATAGCTTCTAACATCATTTATATATATTTTAAAGGTACATAATAATTAAGATTTCAATGGAGTAAATAGACATAAGTATAACGTGAAAAAAAAAATCTATAAAGGTGATGAAATATAATTCTTCGTTAAGATTTGAGTGTTAGAAGGTTCATAAATGTTGGTGTGTATAATTTTAAGAAAATAGTTGTTTACTATGACTTTTTCATGTTTTATTTGATTTACTTATACTTAATGCAATCTATACACATTTTAAGATTAGTATAATCTAGATTCAAAAAAATCTCATTATTAATCAATTTCATTAATTTTTTTTTTTAAATATATGATCCAAACATTTATACTACAAGAAAGAATAATTAGATTACCCTTAATTCCAATATAATGATGCATAGTAAATAAGAATTTATTTAAAATTTATCATATTTCAATTGACATAAAATATTTATATAAATATATTAAGAAAAATATTTATATTTTTTTATCAAATGAAATAATTAAATTATAATGAATCCTTACATTATGATAGTTACATGAATAGTAACACTAGAATCAAACCACCAAGTATTATAAGGAACAACAATTAAATTTAATTTGAAACATATTAAGGCATTTAATTTACCTTAATTTCTTAAACCAAACCTAACATTTTAGGCAATCTTTCTAATAGTGAACAACTTTTTTACTTAATTGACACATATCACTCTTTTGTTTCCTCTTTTTAATTTCATTCTTTTCCCAACTTCTTTATTCATAAGATTAATTAAATGATTCACTTAATTTTTTTTTATTGTCTCATTTCCTCTTAAATGAACATACTGACCAATTCATTAATATTTCACTTTTCTTTTATAGTATTGTAATGAATTTGAAATAGCCCATACTTAAGAGGTGGTGCTTTCAAAAAGAATTGCACTAAAAAGGAGTCCTTCACTATTAATCTTTATGATTTTAATTTTTGCTACAAAATTAATCATCTTAATAATGTATTTTTGTATAGTTTATAACTCATTAAACTTTATAATTGTTAGTTCTATCATAAAAATACTATTGAATGACTTTTCGATAAGTATATCTATTTTTTCACAAACTGCAAATATTTATTTGCACTTTCTATTTATGAAATAGTTTTCCTAATATTGTTATTAACAATCACTCTTATAAATATAAGATTCAACTTATTGTTTCATTCTATATTTACAATGTAACTTATATTTCTTATTACTTGAATCTATAATAGCAGCAAACTTACTCAGTATTAGTGTAAGTCAGCATTTATAATACCTAAATAAACATTAACTTGTTAATATTATTTTGAGAAGTTCAATTCTTGAATGAAACAATAATTGGAACATGCAAGTGAATTATAATAGTTGTATAATCGTAAATACTCATAATTAATCATAAATTGAATAAAATAATTAAAGTATATTATAATTCTCTTTTAAGAAATTTTACAATATATTATTATCATAAGTAGTACCATTAACTTGGATATGTAAATTAAATATTTTTAACCAAATATACTTGATATATTTGGATAAACAAATATATTAAATAAATTATTAATTTATTTCAATTATATTACTAATCACAAAATAATAATTTACCATTAGGTAAATTATGAAATTTCAATAATTAATAATGTCAATTTATCCAATTATTTTTTATTCATAAGTATTTTATTAAAGTTATAGATAAATGACTTAATTATGTGTATTATACTAGTTTGGCTATTATGGTGATTAACAAATTATAATAATAATACATGCATATTTATTCAAACATTTTAGTTTGCTCACCTTGGTAACAATCAAATTATAATTATAATATATGTATGACATTAAACATACTAGTTTAGTTACTTTGGTGACTAACAAACTACAATTATAATACATACATATGAAAAAATAACTCAATTTTCATTAACAAAGATCACAACATTCAGTTATATAAGTCATTATGCATAGGGTTATAAATAATATTATTGCACAATAATGCTTACTTCATGACTAATGACCAAAATATAATGACCTTTTATTTATTTAAACAATAAAGGAGTCACTTTTGTCAATTCCTTTAACAAATAAGGAATTTCAAATTCCTTAATTCATAAACTTTCATTGGTTACCACACATCATGATTTAAAGCCAACAATCCTTTTTTTTTCTTAATATTTGAATTGTATTTACTATATGGTTATGACTTTAATTTATTAAATTCAAAAAATACTTAAGGTATATAACATTTGCTACTTCTTCATGCAATCATTCTTTCATTAGGTTATTATTTAAGGTGTGCATGTGTGTGTGTGTGTGTGTGTGTGTGTAATAACAATACAATTGTTTAGCTTAATAATCATTGTAAATTCCTTTCATATCACAGGTTTGCAACATGTGGCCACATACTTTTTTTTTTTAAAAAAAAAATTTTTATAAACATCATGAAAATTGAAAAATCATGAACACTTAACAAGAAATCCATAATTCTTTAAAATCATAATCGCATAAAGTCTTACTTTCAATTATTGAACAATTATAAATCAAGTGTACGTGTGTATGTGTGTACACTTCATCATTAAATTAAAAATATTTACTTTCAAAATATATGCTCTAATACTATTTGTTTGATTTCTTAATAAAATTATTAATATAAAAGGTTAAATTTTTAAATTTAAAATTAAATATATTTATATAAATAATATTATAAATAATATATTTAAATTTATGAAAACTAAAGCTATTGACACGTCTAAAAAATTCATTTTAACCTAATAATCAATTTCTTTCTCTTAATCTTTTATCGTAATCACACACATTTTTTGAGCTTTTGTATGTGTTAGTTAGAAAGATGACTAATTACACACACACACACACGTACGCGCGCGCGCGCACACACACACACACACGTAAATTAGATATGTTCATTAATGTTTAAATTAAATTCAAGATTTTAATTTTTAATAGTGCAATAATATATAAAATTATTGTTTATTAATTAAGTTACATTATTATTGAATGTTAAATAAAAAAATTATTTAAAAATATTTTAATATTATTAAATAACAAATTATAATGGTCTCTTTCACTATTTAAAGAAGGAGTATAATAATTATTTTAATATTAAATATTAAAAATTAAATTATTATGTCAAAAATCTCAATACTATTAAAAATAATAAAATCTAATTTTTTAAATTAATAATCCATTTATTAGTGGTCCAAGCCCAAATTACAATTGTCTCAATTTAGAACTATCAGATAATTTTAAAATTCAAAAAAATATTTTATTTTTATTGATTAAAAAATTTTAAAATTATAAATTATAAAATAAAAAATTTTTTTAATTATTTTTATAAATTTTATATTCTATTCTCATTAATCTCACATATTCTTCTCAAAATTAAAATTCTAAACTCAAAAATATAAATTTAAATTTTTAATCACTAAAATGTCTCTATAATAAAAAAAATTATTTAGAATTATATTTAAATTTAAAAAATTAAATTTTATTTGAGAATGAATCTCTTTTTTTAACTTAAAAATTTATGAATGCAAAAAATTATAACTAATATTTAAATATTTTTTTTTAAATCAAAGTTTCATATACTTCAAATAAAATTAGAAATCAATAACCATAAAGAGTTAGAGATTAACAATAATAACCACTTCCACATGATTGAGATTTTCTTGTTTGTAGTTAAATATCTTTATATTAATGGTAACTTTGCCCATGACAAATGCTTTAAAAAACTAAGTTTTATATATTGGACAGGGATGAACATTTTAAACAAACTTTGGCTCTAAATATAGAATCACAAGTAGAAATCTTAGGATGGAGACTGTAATTTAGGAGATTTACCCTTTCTAGATTTGACAAGATGTTGATTGATGGGATGGTGGGGATGAGTAAACTTGAGTCTTTGTTATTAGTTGTACACCAACAACAGCCCAGTCCAATGATTAATTAAAGGCACGAAACGCCGTCGTAATTTTGGGGCCGCCTGATTGAGTTCATGTACTTGTAAGGTGCATTATAGGCCCGCGCGCACCGCCGTATCCGTTCCTCTCTCTCTCCCTCTCTCTCTCTCTCTGAGAGTCTGTGAAAGCTCCATAGCCATCTGCTAGCCATTTTCAAAACCTCTCTCTGCGTTTGAACCATGCGCTCCAAGGACCGCATCGCCTACTTCTACGACGGTACCTCTGTGTGTGTGTGTGTGTGTGTTTGGGGTTTGGATTCGGTTTATACATCGTCGTTTAGAAACACGCTCCGTTCTGGTTTAGCTTAAATGCAATTATTTCTTTTCTTCGTTAGAATTCAATAAAAAAACCCTAGCTCTTGGGCCTTTGTTTGGTTCCGAGGATAACCTGTAAACAATTTCAAGTAATTGGTTTAGTCAAGAAATAAATGTTGAAATCCTTAAGCTGATTGACCTCTTCCGAACTGCTGGACTCAAAACTTGTTGAATTCTTACTTTTAAATTTTAAAAAAGTTTCTTTCTTTTTAAATATTTTAGTTTCTTTTTTCATTGGGAATGACGTATTTGCAATCAATTATGGTTGTTTACATTGTGTAGCTTTTTCCCTTTCACATGAATGGGATTGTTATCCTTAAGGGTGTTGGTTTTGCAGGGGATGTGGGAAGTGTTTACTTTGGGCCGAACCATCCGATGAAGCCACACCGGCTTTGTATGACACACCATCTCGTTCTCTCTTATGAGCTCCACAAGAAGATGGAGATTTATGTAAGACACTGACTTTGGAATTCTTATCTATTAATTTGTATGCATTTAATTTTTTTTATGTGTTACAAACTGATCTGAAAGTTGGGATAATTAATACTTGATTGATTGATTGATTGATGCAGCGGCCTCACAAGGCATATCCTGTTGAGCTTGCTCAGTTCCACTCGGCTGATTATGTTGAATTTTTGCATCGTATTAGACCTGATACCCAACATTTGTTTGCGAATGAGATGGCTCGATGTAAGCTCGTTTTGTGAATATATATATATATATTGTTGTCAAACAAGCTCAAAAAGTATGTAACAAGTGCTAGCAATCATTGTGGTAAAATTGATTTGAGTGAAAATGAAATTGGTTAAAGCATGTTTCTCATTTTCGGAATTTTTTTTTTTTTCCTCTTTAATAAACTTTTTTTTTTCTTTACTACTCTGCCAAGTTTGGGACATTGGAGAATGATCAGATGACAGTTTCCCATAAATTAAGTTTGAAACTAGTTGTCCCTAATTCATGACATTTTGTTTCACAAGATGCTAAAATAATCTCAACTGTATCAAATTATCATGATGTGAAATTAGTAGTTTGCTTTTTCAAACCATTGGTGCTTCTTGAACATCTTATATAACGTATTAATTAAACTAGCCAGTGGAAGAAACAAGTTAGATAGTGTACTGATTGGCAGTCTAGTTGGGTTTAATTGTTTTTGCTTGTATCACTAGGGATAATTAAGGTCCGTATGTTGGGATTTGGAGTTTCCAATATATTGTCTTTGTGTGTGTTTGTCAATGTGAGTCATTTCCCAGCATCTAAACAGATGTTTCCTTGGATTGTAATTCTGAAACAAGTGATTGGATAATGTCTACACTTCTCATCTCAACTCTGACAATTTTCAATTGATCTGTTTTTTCTTTCCTCAGATAATCTTTGCGAAGATTGTCCTGTCTTTGAGAACTTGTTTGAATTTTGTCAAATATATGCTGGAGGAACTATAGGTAAAGTAATGCATAATACCATTGCTGTTAAAACTTGTGTAGTACCAAGATTAGTACTGATTGAGATCTTCTAGCAGACGCTGCATGCAGATTGAACAATCAACTATGTGACATTGCCATTAATTGGGCTGGTGGATTACACCATGCTAAGAAGTGTGAGGCATCTGGATTTTGTTACATCAACGACTTGGTTTTGGGGATCTTGGAGCTTTTGAAATATCATGCTCGTGTTTTATACATTGATATAGATGTGCATCATGGTGATGGTGTTGAAGAAGCCTTTTATTTCACAGACAGGTTAGCGAACCTTCTCATGGTATTGTGAATTTGAACTAAGAAGCCATAAGATTGTTGACAGAATGGTTTTGCTACATGGAGCTTGGGAATGCATATCCAAACAGTTTTAAGACTGATTGGACTGTTTATTGCTAAATATAACTTTTAATTGAGCCCCTTGATATCCTGTTTTTGTTTTATTTCAATTTTTGTTTCAAAAATATACATATTCTTTCAGGTGGGAGGATATCTGGTACAAGGAAATCAGTATAAGGAAACCTAATTTTTAGGCAATGAAAAAAAGTTTATGCTCTTTACACTCTTGAAATTTCAAAATGCATGTCATTCTTGTTCAAGCTATTACTAATTGCATGAAGTTCAACATGACAGGGTGATGACTGTTAGCTTTCACAAGTATGGGGATTTGTTCTTTCCTGGAACTGGTGATGTTAAGGTGATTCATCAATGCCTTGCTATTTCCATGCCATGAAGACATATAAACCTCTCTGGTTTTTAAATGCCGTTTATTTATTCGTTTTGGGTTCAATGTGCATGTGGCATTTAATGTTACAAGAGGTTCTTAGTAATACCATATGTATTCCCATGTTCTTGTTTGACTCACTGAAAGCCAAAAAAAAAAAAAAAAACCCAAAAAATGATATTTTTTGGTTACCAGGCCTGTACCATTTCTAAAAATGGGGTGAATTATTGACATTGTTTGTATTGAAGGATGTAGGAGAAAGAGAAGGAAAGTTCTATGCCATAAATGTTCCACTGAAAGATGGGATAGATGACAACAGCTTTACTCGACTTTTTAAAACAGTTAGTTCTGTTCAAAACCTGCTAACAAGTAATTGTTTTTGGCTTGTTGGTATGATGTCAAGCATAAAAACATGCTGCCTTTTTCACAGATTATTTCCAAGGTTGTAGAGACTTATCTTCCAGGTGTGATAGTTCTTCAATGTGGAGCAGATTCTTTGGCTGGGGACCGTTTGGGCTGCTTCAACCTCTCCATTGATGGTGCATGTCTCCCTGTAATTGAAACCTGTTTCTTTTCCTTCCTCAGAATAATTGTTGAAATGTGCACTGATTATATTTTTTTCCTTTTGGAAAAATGACGTTTACTTAATTGGCCTTGTGTGGGTTAGTTGGAACATTGAGTTTACTGTCATTTTTTTGATGTTTCTAGCAGGGCATGCTGAATGTGTGAAGATTGTGAAGAAATTCAATTTGCCTTTACTGGTATGTCACAGTGATACAATGTTTCTTTCTACGCATGTTTGTCACATCAAAGCTTACATATTTATCTGTCAAAGGTTACTGGAGGTGGTGGATACACAAAAGAGAATGTGGCTCGTTGTTGGACCTTTGAAACAGGGGTTATTTTAGATTCAGAATTACCCAATGGTATGCTAATTTCATGATTTGTATTAAGAACTCGCATTGTAACATATGCTTTGGTGCAATCTCCTGCTTTCCCCCTCTCATGTTCTTTGGTTTTGGGAAAGGGAGGAGGAGGAGGTTGTGGCTGAAATAAATTTACCATGAAGGCTATCTGTTACATACTTTAAGCAATCAATGAGATCTGAGTATTCCTGGGATTGGGGAAAGGTGGCATGAAATCATGCTGATGGTAAATGTTTTCCATTTCTTTCAAATTCTGAAATTTTTGAATGAAGAATGGTTTAGTCTCTGAAATGGGACGTGTTCTAAACCTTTTTCACTTTCATTTTGAAAAATGGGACTTCACCCACCCCCCTCTTCCTAACCTAATTATATTATATAATCCAATTCAGTCCCAGCTGTTGCTAAGTATTTGTTTATTCTATGTTGCAGAGATCCCAGAGAATGAGTATATCAAATATTTTGCCCCCGAATATTCATTGAAGATTCCAAGTGGATACATAGTATGTTTTTCTCAAAGCAACTTGATGTGGTTGCACATTTTTAGTTATCAAAGCAATTTGGCCTTTTGTCTGGCCAAGTTGGTCACTGTGTCTGTTTTTTGCCTCAAGACCACAAATATGTCAGTTAAAGTTGAGTCATGTAACTATAGCCAGCTCAAGCAAGTTAACATCATGAATATTGTTAGTATTTTATATTCTGTAGTAGCAATATTGATTTCTGCATTAGTAATCCCTTATGCATACCACCTAATTCTTCTCCTGTCTTGGTTGTTGGAGCAGGAGAACTTGAATAGTAAATCTTATCTTAGCACAATAAAAATGCAAGTACTGGAGAATCTGCGTTGCATTCAACATGCTCCTAGTGTGCAGATGCAAGAGGTGAGCAGCATGCAAGCATTTGTTTAGCAATACGACATCAAGCTTCCATACAATATTAATTTCAGTGGTTTGATATTCTGAATCATGCTCTCTCTTCTAAGCCATTTGAAAGTGCATTGGCAATTATTAAATGTGCATTGATAACTAGCAGAATCTTTACAATCTGGGGGAAAAAGGAAAACTAGTGGATTTTTGAATGACTTGCATGAAATATGCTCTCTCAACTAATCTATTGCCCTTTTTTTTTTTTTTGGGATAATTTTTAATTCAGCTCAAGTCTGCAGTTTGTGTTATCCACATTCAGCATGCTATAATCATATTTAGTTGAATCTTTACCCAAAATTATTATCTTGATAGGCTTCATCCAAATGAAATGATAATGGTTTAGATACAAATTGTTACATCCAAATTTATGGGCCAACCTTTAAAGTGAATCATGGCAATGCAAATACTGAGCTCTTGCAAACAAAGGATTGCTTGATTTTGAAATGACATCATTTTAGTTGAAATTCTGCACTGGCTTTTCAGATTTCTTGGGTTTCTAGTTGTGGTTTAAGTACTACCATTTGTTGAGTGGTAAATTGATGTTTAACAGTGATGTCTGTTGCAGGTTCCACCTGACTTTTATATTCCTGACTTCGATGAAGATGAACAAAATCCAGATGAACGAATGGACCGTAAGTGGAATGCAAAATTACTTTTACTACATTGGTAGTGGCGTGAATTGTTGCAAATATTTTGCATCTTGTTGTTTTGGATGACCTTTTCTCTTTAACCATGCAATTTGACATTTCTCATTTATCATTTTTCAGAGCAGACCCAGGACAAGCAGATCCAGCGTGACGATGAGTATTATGATGGTGACAATGATAATGATCATAACATGGACGTTACATAAGGATAACCAAACCAATTTCATTTTTTGGTTTGATTTGAGAACTAGACATAAAACATAGATTGCAAAATTACTGCCAATAGCAGATGTGAATTGCTTTTCGCATACAATGTATTGCCATAGAAAGTTTGGTGCCCAAGGGGGCACCTCAAATGAATGACTTGACCATTTAATTTAGTGATATTGCAGACATGAAGTATTTGGTGGCCTCCCCATATTATGTACAGCTTAATGGGCTTGTTAAAGATTGCACAACATTTGATTTCTTCCTTGTGCAAGATGAGTGTGTCTTGTAAAGATCCATTCAAATTTAGTAGAAAGACTGGCATGCATTCTTCATAATTTTCCGAGTGTGTAGCAACCGAAAATGATACAGGATTTGAAAAATATTCAATCTCTTTGCAGGAAGATGGGAACCAAAGCTTCCATTACTATTAATAGACACTAAGCTCTACCTGTTAATGAAAAGAAAATCTATATTGATGAGATGAAAGGTCATGTAAAACGCTTTAACTGCACGGTGTAACATATGATGAAAGGCCAAGTAATTTGGGTTGGACTGATTCTGAATGTCGCGCATGTTGTGGTTGTTTTTGTGATGCTGCGTTATTTGACACTACGTACAAGACTAATGCATATAAGATGCCACTTGTGATGTTTGTAGGCGCAAATCATCAGCATCATCATATCATTCTACGACGATTTGGGTGGTGTGTTGCTGGCTAACGAGACCCCTGCATCTTATGTTTGGGTTTTGCAAATATTTTTGGGTGTCATGAATCACAAGAAACCTCAAGCTATTATTGCAAATGAAATTAAGGCAATGTGGAAAGCATTAAAATGGGTAATGCCGGGAGTTATTCATCCAAATTGTTGTTGACATCTCGAAAGAATAGCAAGATCTATTGTTTCACGTGGCAGATTTTTATGAGAAAGTCGAGGGATGTTTGAAAGATTGACACTGTTGAGGAATTTGAAACAGTGTGGTGGAATATGATGAATGAACTTCATTTGCACCATGGGCAGAAGCTTGTTTTGAAGGAATTTTCTTGGCAAATACGAGAAGCACCCAGCGTTGCGAAGGAATGCATGCATATTTGAATCGTTTTCTTTTATTCTCAGTCATTTACATTGCATGGACAGACATTGTGCTCAATTATATACAAAGCAAATGTTCTTTAAAATTCGAAATGAAATTATGAATGAGTCCTTGTTGTCTATTTCAGCATGCATTGATCAATCTGAAAAATATGCGTATACTTTGTCAGGATTCATGAGACCAGGAACATGGTGGACTGTGCTTTATTATCCGGGTGACAAATCTGGTGAGTGCTCGTGTCGGTTTTTTTGAGTCAGTCGGAGTCCCATGTTGTCATCCTTTTTGCATTACGAAAGCCGAAAGTGTTATGTTGCTGCCGGATACGCAAACCATGTCAATGTTTCTAAAGCCTGATCGGATCGGCAGGCCTAGTGGATTTTGATATTTTGTTTTATTGATTTAGTTTGATTTTCTGTTTAAAATTGTTAATTATAAAAATTAATAATTAAATAAATTAATTAGATTATAAATTAATAAATTTTTTATAAAATTTTTTAATTTAATTACTAATAAAATAAATTGATAGATCAATTTATTAATTTAATTTTTAAAAAAAATTATTAATTTTAAAAATTAATAATTAAATTTTGTGGAATCGATTATAATTTTTTTTAATTTAATTAGTTAAAATTTTTTTAATATGATTATTTTTAAAATTTTGTAAAAAAATTAAATTACTCAAATATTATAATATAATATATATAATATTTATATTTTATATATAATTACATTTTGTTTATTAATAATTTTATATAATATATATTAATATTAAAATTTTTTATATATTTAATATTAAATATTAATTTGATCGATTTAATTCTAATTAAAATAATTAAATTAATTAAATTTTAAAATTATGAATTTTTCAATTTGATAACCAATTTAGTTCTTAAAATTTTAAGTGATAGACAAAACAAGCTAAGGCATATACAAAAGATAAGTGCAAGAGATGTGGAAGAGAGATGAAGATAAACCCATACATCAAGATACGAGAAGAGGTAACCTAGTCAAAATAGTTAAAGATCTAAACATTACAAAACTACAGGACAGTCATAATCCTACATCAAGTTATAAGGTGAAAGGAAGGCATTGCAAACATTTCAAAAATTATTAGACATACAATTGTACATATCCATAAAAGAAAAAAAAAATGCATCAATCAAATAAAGGTGTGTACATTTTTACTATTAATAAAAAGTTTATATGTTTATATTCTCATATAATATTATTATATTGATATTTTAAATTATGTTATATTCTTATTAATATAATTTTATTTTGTTAGATGTTAATGGAATCAAAGAAAATAGGAAACAACATTATTCTCCTAGTGACTACCATACTACTTTCTTTCCTTCAATGGATGCATGTATTCAATCGACAACACCATATGCCAATGGAAAGAATGTAGTTAAAATTGATAAACATAAACTACATGTATTAGTAGAATTTAATAAAGGCCTTCATTTACTAAGAAAAGCATGCAAGCATATTTGAATTGTTTTCTTATGTTTTGGGTGAATTGTGCATGTCAACATTCTTTTCAAAAAGATCATAGTAATGACATTTATGCAACTGTAATGCCTTATGTGTTGTTCAACCACGTCCTAGAGCTCAAAATTACATTTATAACATACTTCCCACCTCTACAATAGTCTTCTTGAATAAAGAATGCACTTATAATCATAATTTTCTTTTTAAGTCCTCAAACCCTAATTTTTTTGTATTTTGTATTTCACCTATATGCACTTTTATTGTTTATTTCAACTTAAAAACCTTTAATCATATCTTTCAATGTCATTAGATTAAAGTATATTGTCTTATATGGTACAACATGACATACTTATATTATTACTTTTATCTAAAGTAACAAAGTCAATTTATTTAAAGGTGCACATCATAAAAATAAAATATAAAAAATAATTCTCACTCAATTACCTTTAGATTGTTTAAGTCTTCCACTATATAATAGCTTCATGAATTTTTCACATGCATAATCCTTCCATCTAGTCATAAAAGATAGTGACTTAATGCCAAAAATTGCACTAAAGATGACATGTTAAAAATAAAATAATATTAATATATATATTTATTTGCAATTTATTGCATTTTATCATGTAATTATAAATCTAACTTATAATTGTAAAAATAATAGTTTAGAAATTTTTGTAATTGATAAATAACAAATTTAGCTTACTGTTAAAATGAGAAAATAGTTATGTTATTCATCTTAACATGATTAGTTGAGATGGACAAAATGTTGATGAATGAATAAGACAAAATCGACAACTAAGCATTTTGTTGAATTGGGGTTGGATTGGGCTTATCCCAATTTATTTAAAACTCATAAGTTATTTTTGTAATGTTTAATTTGTATAATGTAATGAATAAACAAAAAGTTAAAAACCATAAATTTTGGTAAATATATAATGTAAAAAGGAAAAAAAAAAAAAAAAGGAAGGTTAATTAGAGAATTAGAGAAAGAATGTTATTAAGGCTTGAGATGGGCTAACTTTTCAAGAGCTAAAAAGTGAGAGTTAAAATGCATTTAAGGTCAAAGGGGAGCTTATCAGTTCAAAATCGGTGGTTATGAATGTTTTATTAAGGGACTAAGTAGAAGGAGAGAATGTGATGGTCATTTTAGAGACAAAGGAAGCACACTAGTTTGAAATTTTAAGTCCAAATTACTCTTTAATAGGTATTTTTATTTAATTTACGATATATTTTAGGTTAACTTGTGTTTTGTGATTTATCAAATTAAGATTTTATAATAAGAGTTAAAGGTTTGTTAAGTTAGGATTTTTAAAAATGACAATTAATTATTTATATTCTTTCTTATTCTTTTTTTAATTGCAAATGATATAGATTTAAAATTTTAGTTATTAGGTTTGTTCTTATTTGGATGCTAAGAAATTTTTTTGTCTTTGAAATTATGTAACTTATATTATAAGTTTAAAATTTCAAATTAAAAAAATGAGACAAAAAGCATGTACAAACAAATAATAAAATAAAATTTATTATCTTATTGATATTTGTAAGGTTAGATTAAATTTTGTGATGTGTCATACATTATTTGATTCTCTTAGTTTTCGATTACTTCAACTTTGCATTTTCATAATTTTGATTAATGGTTTAAATTGCTAGTAGCCAAGAAATAGCAATGGATCTCTATTAGTTGGTTTCATTTGAATCTTACATAGGTGATTATAGAGCATTACACTTCCCTTTCTTTTGTCAAATACTTTTCATTTTTAGAAAGATAAGTTTGAAAAATAATTTCCTATAAAAAGTTATTTTCTTCAACATGTAAGATAGAAACCTCTCCATTTAATGATATACTTTACATTAATTATCTACAATGTCAAAAGTTATGAATGAGACTCCTATTAATGCTACTTTTATCCCTTTTTGATGTTTTGAAAATAAAATTGGTAACAAAATATTTTGTATTTGTAGGTTAGGTTAGTTATTTTTGAGCATTAGTTAAAATTGACAGTTCTAACACAATTTGTTATCTTGTTCAAGACACTCCCATCTAAAAGGTACCTTTCATATATATATCAAATTTTAAACAATCATATAATATTATATATCCTAAAAATTAGGCGATTGCACATATAAAACCCACATACACTCTCTCCAACACAAACTTAAACAATAATGTTACAACTTACTTAAAGGAACAACAAATGGATGTGATGTTCCCAAACATTAATAAATTCTAGTTAGTGTCATTTTCTTATGTATCTTATATCTCATATGTCTCACTTTGTTGCACTAATGTAAAGAAAAGGCTTCAATCTTAGAACAATAGAATGATGGAGGCTAGTATGAGTGGTGAAATTGGCAACAAGTCATTATATTCCCAAACAACCCTAGGAACACAAATCCTTTGCAAGCATGAAGTGTTAGTTGAGATTTATAGATCTTAAAGCCTAAATAATCTAGGAAGAAGATTTCTAGGTTGCCAATTTTGGAAGGAAGTTAACCATAAGTCTTTTAGATGGCATAACCCAGACATTTATAAGGCATATAAAGACTTACGATAATATTATGAAGACAAAATAAGGAATTAAAAGTTAGATTTGCTTGGATAGGAGAGGGAAATATCCATTGTTTGTCTTACACAAAGTATCATAAAAGGGAATTAGCGTCTAAAAAGATGGAAATGAATATGATGGATGAGGATATGAGAAATTTATTATCTAATTATATTAAAATAAAACTAAAAAAATAAAAGATTAATGAAAGAAAATGCAAGCTTGAGGTATAACAAGAAATCATGCATGTATCATTGAGTCATTGTTGTTAGCTTTAATCTGTTAGTAGTTGACAATGGAAAAGGCAAAAGCTTGTAATTATTTTAGTGTTTTATATTTTTTTTCATGAATAAGTTTTTTGTTATTCCTTTTAATTTGAATCCAAAAATGTGTTGCATATTTAAACCCACCACATTGATGATATATGTATTTTTACTTAATGATGTATGAGCTCATTTATAATCAATAATTACTCAAAAATAAAAATGTGTGATTTTGTCATTATTTGCTAATTATTCCTTTTATTCCCTATGTAGGCTTCATCTTTCTAATCCTTATTATGCCTTTCATCATGTATCATTTTTAAGCCAAGGATTATGGTCCCTTAAGCTAGGACATCTTATTGTTCTCTATTACTACTGTAAATTTCATTCACTTGCTAGAATTACCTCATCATTATCTTTTCCAAGAATTAAGAGAGAGAGAGAGAGAGAGAGAGAGTGAGAGAGATTCATTTATAAGATCACTACTTATCTAATCCTACGACATGAATGACTTTATATACCATTTTTTCCCTTTTGGTTAGCTACTCTCATATTGCATATCTTCTTAGTTATTATACACTTTACCAACAACATCATCATTCTACTCATTCTCTAGTTTGGCTTCAATCACATTCTTAAGCTACCTATTTTTACCCTTATCCCCATTAGGTAAATATGATGCAAAATCATGCCTATATTTTTTATAGTTAAGGTAAATGGAATGAATCCTTTTGTAACAAATCTAAATTTTATATTAATTTGTTTATACTTCTCATAAAAAAATTAGTTATATTATTTTACCTCATTTCAATGCATTTAAGTAACATAGCAATATCTTGCAGTAAGGTTATGTGCCAAAAAAAGGTAAGAGTTGATCTACATGCATATAACTTTACATATCTACATCTATTTACCTTGTTACAAAAGTGGTAATAAAGAAATAAACTTCACATCTCAATTGGTAAATCAGTACAACTCCCTTTAAGCTAACAATATAACAATCTTAAATTATGATTTTAGGTTTTTGATTACTTATTTGTTGCATTTGTCTTTTATATTTGTTGGATTGTAAACAAACTACCTTACTATGGTGTTTAAGAAATACTTGTCATAATTTGATAATGGTTAAAAACCATGATTCTAGGTTACTTTGAAAGCATTTAAAATGTCATGTGAAATATATATAAATATATTCTTGCAATGAATTTGCAAAAAGGAGAAAAGTACATAACTTTTTTACTCTCATAACTTCAAAACTCATCCTTATCTACCTTATTTTTACTGTAACTTATTTTTTCTACATTACAAATGGTGGATTAGCCTCTAGATTCATGTTACTTGTCCTTCTCCTTTTAGTCATGGTGACAAACTGGTTTGAAGCATATATTATTCTTAAAGTAATTGTTGTTTTAGTGTTATTCCTTCTTGGTCTCCTTATTTTCTTACCTTATACACATAAATAAACAATAATCATCTTAGTTTCAATTTGATCTCATCCAAGTTGCATTATGGCCTATTAGATTTTTAATGCCTTACTCTCCTCTTATAGGCTATATTGTGCTTTTGGAGTAGCATAATTTTCCTTCCTTAGTCTCCCTTTTTCTTACCTACTCCAAATAATATGAATAATAATAAAAAAAAATAAAGGTAATGAATAATAACATTGTTATAATATGAGCAAACTTTACAAATAAGATAGATAATTTTACTTACACTTGTTATTGGTTTTGCAACAAGCATTAGCAAGTTAATGTGATAACAACCTTTTTTTTTGTTGTGGCCAAATAGATGTCACCATTGGCATTGTGTCTTAACTCTTACTCTTATTATCTTTCATGCCTTTTAGGAGAATCATCCTTATTCTTTCACTTTGACTTCCTTGGTCTACCAAGCATTTGCTTGAATGGTGAAGATAACATCTTGCTATTCATAACCAAAGGTCACATCTTGCACCAATTCAATGGCTTCATGACTTTACAATATGCCTTCAGATAAGCAATTTGTTTGTAACATTTATCAACATATTCATCCAAGTTTACTCTTTAATAATTGATACATATCACAACATATATACATAGGATACTAGTCAAGTCCCACACTTTGTAATGGCAATTATATAATACAAGATTCACCACAAATCTATCATCATAAAATGAAACCTTAAATCTTAATGTCTCATTTGATTTCACACAATACATCCTCAATTTAAATTTTATTTCCTTAAACTTCTTTTTTATATGAGGGCATATTACATCTTTTTCTTGTTCCATCAACTTCTTTTTCTCCCTAATCCTTTGCATCAATGCCACCCTTATATCCTTAAGCATGTTAATAATGCTTTTTCTCCTTGTATTCATAATATAAGCATTGAAGCCTTATGATATGTTATTGTCATCATATCACATTTTAGCTAAGTACTTATAAAAGCTTTTATGAATTTGTGCACATCCTTGTTGGTGAAATCATTATAAGCTGCTGGGCTTAACTCTTTCAATTTCTCCACAGCAGTCTTGAATTCATACTTAGTTGTGCTTTTGACTGCTTTTTAAAAGTACCTCTTTAAAGTATGCACTTTGAATTTCTTATTGTAATTAGCATATACATATTTTACATAATTTTAATACTCAATAAGTGGCAGAACATATTTAAGATAAAATCACACGAACCATAAATCACAAACCAATAATTATATTATGTAGCATCAAAACATATAACAAGTGACCTTAGTTAGCATATACATCCACAAAATATATAACAAATAAAGTAATACACATACCTTTTATAACTTATAATAAAATAAAAAATCCATCATTAATTGTCTCCACTTTTTTTTTTGTGACAATAAACTACACAATTGGATATATTTGGTTATTATCATCTTTCCAATTGCATTTAGTAAGGCTCTACCCACAATAGTTTTCAAAAAATAACCACTTAGCCTTATAACTCTCTCACATGTTGTTAAAAAACTAAACTTTAAAGCATCAAAATCAATGTAAAATATAAAAAGTATAGGTTATTCTTCTATTGGATTATTTTTTAATTTAAATAAGTTACCAAAATTTGTTGATTTAAGTTCAACTTTATATGTTTTAATTTGTTGTATTGTTCTTCCACAAAGCTCCTTATCATATTTATAGCTTTTTTTTTTTTTTTGGCTTTACAATATTGTATTTTGTTCATTATTAAAGCAAATCCTCTGACATCTTCTTCACACTCCAAATAAGCCTCTTTTGAAACTTGTGAAATACTTTTTGGTCAACTATGTTACAACTATCTGTTTATTTCTCATCACTCTGTAACATATATGAGTATTAAAAACAACCTTTATCATGAAAGTCTTCTCTTGTTTTTTTTCCCCTAAGCTACATAATCTCCATGCATATCCATTTGTATAGATTGCCTTCATTTTCTAATCACAAGTCATTTTCCATTTGATAACATACTCATTGATGATCACATCTCTTTACATACACTCTTTGAATTGGGTTACACCATCAAATCTCATCATTGTTATGAATTATAAATCTTTATTGTTACAACCAAATTCATATACATTGTAGTTCTTCTTTCCTCTCTGAATATTCATATCATTCTCAACACTACTAACTAATATTTGAACATCATCATCAAAGTCATCATATTCATTATGTCAATCATCATGATCCAAAATCTCCTCAAGATCGCCCATAAACATATTACAATCTCTCTTGCCACATGAACTTGTGATTTTGGTTCTACAAAAACCTTGTAACTAAATCCTCTATCATTTTTTAATCCTTCCCCTTTTCTCCTCACATTAACATACCCTTCATCATGAGTCAACAACTCATTGTCATTGAGTTTGTCATTAGTGTTACTCTCATAATCAGGGATATAATCAGATTTTCTTCTTTTAAATTAACATCCATTTTTGCACCATACATAGTATCATCATCATTTGTTCAGTCTCTCTAGTTTGTTATTTATGGCCTTCATTAACTTCGGTAACATAAGTACTTTTTTGTTGATATTACTCATTTTGCTTATTCTCACTAAAATATTATTTATTATCTTCTTCATGCTCAATAGCCTCAAATTAATCACACTCAACATTATGCTCTAGACCAGTTGGCACTTATGTAGTAGATTAGGTAACAATCTCATATGCAACCTCATCTTCATCATCAACTTTATTATCTACATTCCTAACACTAACACATTCATCATCATTCTTAGTCATATCTTCAAATTGCTTTTTTACCTCAACACCACCTATAAACTGCATATCTTTAACAATTGTAGTTTCATAAACCCCATGTAAAACATACAAGTTGACAATATACTCTCACTTATTAGTCAATAAATTCACCATTTCTAGCAATGATTTGTCATTTATCCTATTTAATGGCTTCATTAACTCAAATGATTGGTTTAGGAGTCTGTATATGTAACGAATTATGATTTTATATCCATGCCTTTAAACCAATCTTTTTATCTTAAGCATATATAATGTGTTTCATTATGATAGCTTTCAGAATCTCAACTTCACCACCTTTATACTTTATCTTAGGATACATTATCATGGTCCTACCATGATAAATTTAAATAGTAATCAACATATTGTATTATCAAGATTTACCAATTATGTCATATGTATTCACATAAAACATTATATCTCAACATCAAGTCAAATTTTCATTAACACACATGTATATGAAAAGAACCTTTTAGATCAAAGTGTCTTGAATATGATAACAAAATTGTGTTTAAGTTGTCAACATTAACCAACAATAAAAATTAACCAACCTAAGCCTACAAATACAAAATATTTTGCTACCAATTTCATCTTCAGAATGTCAAAAAAGGATAAAATCAATGTCAATAAGAGTCACATTCACAAGTTTTAGCGTTGTGGATAATCAAGGCAAAGTATATCATTAAACAAAAAGGTTTCTATCTTACATGTTAAAGAATATAACTTTTTATAAGAAATTATTTTTCACACTTATCATAAAAAAATAAAAAATATTTGAAAAAAAAAAAGGTGTAATACTCTATAATCACCTATGTAAGATTCAAAAAACATTAGTTAATTAGTACCCATTATTATCTCTTAACTACTATTGATCTACATCATTAATCAAAATTATAAAAGAGCATAGTTCAAGTAAACAAAAACTAAGACAATCAAATAATATAAGACATATCACAAAATTTAGTTCAACCTTACTAATATCAATAAGATAAAAAAAAACTATTTTGTTATTTTTTATCCTTGCATTTTATCTCATTTTTTCAATTTAAAATTTTAAAGTTATAATATAAGTTACATAATATCAAAAATAAAATAAAATTCTTAGTATTTAAACATAAACATGTTAATAATTGGAATCTTAAATCTAAATCATTTATAATTGAAAAAGGAAAAAAAAAAAAAAAAGAGGAACATAAATAACAAATTGTCATTTTTAATAACCCTAACTTAGCAAACCCTAAACCCCTATTACAAAATCTTAATCTAACAAATCACAAAATATAAATTAATATAAAATATATCTTTAATTAAACAAAAATACCTACTAAAAGAATACTTTGGACACAAAATTTCAAACTAATGGACTCCCTTTGTCTTTAAAATGATTATCACTTTTTCTCCTTTGACTTAGTCCCCCACAAAGCATTTACAACCATCAACCTCAAACTAGTAGGTTCCTTTTTACCTTAAATAATTTCTCTCTCAGTTTCTTGCTTTTGAAAAGCTAACTAATCTCAGGCCCCAATGTCATTCTCTCTCTAATTCTCCGATCAACCTTTCTTTTTTTTTTTTTTGCCCCCTTTTTACATTATATATTTACTTGACTTCTATGTTTTTTTTTTTTTCATTCATTCATTACATTATACAAATTAAACATTACAAAAACTTGTTAGACTTTAAACAAATTTGGCTAAGCCCAATCCAACCTTAGTCTAACAAAATGCTTAATTGTCCATTTAGTCTTATTCATATGTCAACATTATATCCATCTCAATTGATCACATCAATATAAATATTAGAACTATTTTCTTATTTTAATGATAAATTAGATTTATTACTAATCAATTACAAAGATTACTAAATTATTATTTTTGCTATTACAAACTAGATTTGTAATTATATAATAAGTTACAGATAAGTATGTATATTAACTCAAATAAAATAACTACATGTAAAAAGAAAAAGTTAAAATTTTATTATGTAAATTAATTAATAAATTAAGAAATCATTTGATTTAAAATTTTTTTATTTAAAAATAAGAATGAAAATGAATATTTCTTATTACTAATATTTTGTAAAAAAAAATTCATTCTTATTTCTTTATTTACGAGAATAAAATTCCCTTTTACATGAATATCATCATTCCTCTCATTCCCTTAATAATCATATTCTCATTTCTCTCTTACATATACATATTTTTAAAGAATATGAAATGATTATAAATATAATATAATATATTATGATAAATACTAAAAATAAATATTATATATAAAATATCAATAAAAATATATATAATAATAACAATAATAATAATATTATAATAAATAATTAAATTATGTATTGATAAAAATTAAATTAATTATTATTATTATTATTATTAAAATAATTTTTTATATTAATATTTTTAATTTAAATATTATATTTTTAGTTATTATTCAAAAATTTTATTATTATTATTATTATTATTATTATTATTATTAGATTAATTTTTTATTATAATTTTTATTCTTTATTCTTATAATAATTTTAATATTTTAAATTTTAATATGATATTATATTTTTTTTGTATTTCATAATATTTATTTACATTTTGTTATTTTTAGTCATAAATTTTGTATTTTTATTTTTAAATTGACTCAAATGATTACAAGAGAAATTTGATTATATTTTCAAAGTAAATCAAATATATTTTCAAATTAATTGTTTTGTTTTTAATTCCACTTAATTTTCATTTTTACTCTGATTCTAATTTAGGATTATGAATTAAATATCCCATAGCTAAGTAAATATACAACCAAGAATGGAGGGAAAGAGAGAGATACAAGCATAAAGAGGGGAGAATATGAGAGAGAGATTGTTGAAAGAGACAAATGTTTTAAGACATTAGTTCCATTTTTTTTTGGTCAAATTAAATTTATTTAAAAGAGTTTATTTTGATTTCTTATTTTATTATATTTACTAGCCTAGTAAATAACAAGTCTTATATACACTTTTGATCCAACAATAAATAAAAAAAATAAAAATAAAAGTCACAGTTTAATAGGTATTAGTGCAAAGATTTCTACATCATAGTTTTGTTTCTATTCATATGTTAGCTTAAGGGGTGTTTGTTTTAATTTTTTTTTTAAGTTTATTATTGATCTATTATTTCATAACAATAAATTTAAAAATATTTAGTAAAGTTTATTTTAAGTTGTTATTTGATGTTAAGTATGCCTAGAAATAATTGATAGAAAAAAAACAAGTGTAAGTTACTTTTTCTCCCAAATAGTAATTAATTAATTTTTTTATAAATTAATATACCTTTAATAAAATTTAACTAATTTTTGTGCATAATATCTCTTATAATCATTGTTACTATTTTAACAACAATAAATAGGGTTAATGTTTAAAAAAAATCATAAATTTTATATTATTTTATAAATTAATTATGTTTTTTTTAATAACAATTTATCCTTATAAAATTATTTTATACCAGAATATCTTTAATTAATTTTAACAAAATCCTCTTAACTTGTACAAGTGATACATTTACATGTAAAAAATTAACCACGTGACATGACATTTTTCATTTAATTTAAAATTAATAAAAATAAAAATAACTAAATAAAGATATAAACAAAAATTTAAAATTTTATGTTATATTTCTTAGTCTCTCCTCTCTCCATCTCTCTTCTTCGCCCCTTTTTCGCCAGATTTGGATCTCCACCAAGATCCGCAAGAAAACTTTATTGATCTGACTTGGTATTGCCACCAAGATTTCCAAGATAAATTCTTGAAAATAAAGACTAAATTTTTTTTAATAAATCAAATATAGTCATTAAGTGGAATGGTTTTTGTTTTGTCGAGAAAATTAATTTTAGCTTTCTTAACGTAAGACATGCAAGGATTGATAATAAAATATTGTGATCTAAAGATGTTGCAGTATTTAACCCATCATCTTCATGCATTATTTTAGAAATTGATTTTTCCCTTTAGAGGTGATAATTTTACTTTCAAATTAGAAACCAAAATCTCACGTATATTATTATTATTATTATTTTGTACTTTTGCAATCTTACACTTAATTTTGCACTTATTTCCTTTTATTAAGATGTCAATTAAAATTATCTTATAAAAATAAAATATCATGCTTATTGCTCTAAAGTTATAACAATGCAAGAAGCACTCTCGCCTTTTTAGTTTTGGATCTTCGTTTAGTTCCAAAGTGTGAAAAAATTGTTATTATTAAATAAAGGTTAAATTATATAAGATTAAGTCGATTTAAGTTTTATTTTTAATTAAAAGAAAAAGTTGTGTAAAGAGGTGAAGATATAAATTTTGAAGAAAAAGGGGAAATTTTAGATTTTGAGATGAGATGAGAAAAAAATATATATATAAGAAAAATATTTTTAATTTTTATATTTTTATTTTTATTAATTTTAAATTAAATAATACATAATATATCATACATAATTTTATATACATAATATGTTATTGATATTAATTTTTAATATAATAAATTTATTATAAAATAATTTTTTAAATTTTAATTTAACTAAACATTACATTTTTTTATTAATTTATTAAAATATAATAATTATAAATAATCAATGATAATTAATAATAAATAACAACAATTATTAATAATAAATCAATCAAATAGGCTGACTAACGGTTGGCCACATCTACAAAAATATAGTAAATCTAATGTGTATATGGACACACAAATCGGGTCTAAGTTGTCTGTCCGTCTTTCAAATTTTATCTAAGTCCGACTAGGTGAACTTTAAAAATAATAAATTTAAGTGAAAAAAATTAATTTTTATATAATTTATTAAATATATAATTTACGAAATGAAGTACTGAGGGTTGCGATAAAAAATATCATGTCACCAAATCAGAACACGATGTCGTTTGATTCAATAAAATTATTGGTGGGGTGGGGTGGGAAGGTGGTTCCTGTCTGGACTCCGAGAAAACTTAATTCTTCGGGATAGCCGTCGGAAACCTCAAATTTTCCGGGAAAAATAATTTATCAGCAGGAAATCGAAAATAGCCAGAGGTGAGAAACGAGGTTCCGATGCTTTTCGCAATCTGCCCCCCAAAAAAAAAAAATAACAATAGAGTTTAGCTGTAACATCCACCGGTAAAACAAAGCGTGTTTTTTTTTTTTTCTTTTGCTTCCTGAGTTCGGTTCTGTGTTCATACATAGAGCTAAATTTGTCTCATTTCATAGAAATTGTCGAAGATTAGTAAGTTTTGAATATTTTTCTTTCATGTTGTGAGCCTCAGTTCACTTGCTGGGAAACTTTCGGAATTTTTTCTTTTTAATGAAAAATGACAAAGTTTCCCTTTTTTTCTCGATCTTAAGTCTCTGTCGTCTGCTGAAACATCTTTTTCTTGAATTTATGGGTATGATCACGTCTTGAATAGTTGAATTTACGACGACCCTGAAGTCAATGATGGCAGAAGTCTGATTTTGTTATTAATTTCCTTATATCACACAACTTTGTGGGTTCAATTCCTTGTTTTGTAGGTGTTTTTAAGTTCAAGTGCTGGGGTCATTTTTGTAGAAGGAATGGGTACTTCAGAAGCAGTTTTCCAAGTTCTATCAGGGAGTTTAGCCAGCCCATATCGTTTTGATTCGTCTTTCAGTAATCTGAAGCCTGTGGTTCTCTTTAGTTCAGATGTAATTTGTACAAGGAATAGAGGCCGAGCAGACCAAAATCGCAAACATGGTTATAGAATGTCAAGGAAATGCGGGAGGATATTTTCATTTTGCAGTGCAGGTGCTAGTTTGCTTGCAAAGACCAAACACACAAACAGGTTAGAGTCTATGAGATGCAATTGCCAACAGGCTGAGAGTATTGGAGGGGTAACCACAGATGGGGGGATACGACTGTCATTTTTAGGAAATGGCATTGATGATGCAAGGAAAACTCGTGAGCTTAAAACAGATCAACAATTTAAACAAGATAATGGAAGTTTAACATCATATGCTGAATCAATTGAGGAAGAAGCTTGGAATCTCCTTCGTGCCTCTATTGTTTACTACTGCAGTAATCCCATTGGAACAATTGCTGCTAATGATCCAAGCAGCACTAACATTCTGAACTATGATCAGGTTTTCATTCGTGACTTCATTCCTTCAGGAATAGCTTTCCTTTTGAAAGGAGAGTATGATATTGTGCGAAACTTCATCCTTTACACCCTTCAATTGCAGGTAATGTTAATATCACTCAGCTGGATTTCAGTTAATTATTTTACAGTTTCTGGGTGCGGTTATTTGTATATTGTTAACCAGTAGTATTCAACATTATACCTGTGTTTTCCAAATTCTGCTTGTTCTTTAAAGCAGACAGTTTCCGACAATTTAAATCGAATTGTTGGACATTTCTCATCCCTCTGTTTTTCTTTTTCTTTTTTTTTTTTTTTTTTAGGTGGGAAGGGAGAGGGGGTTTAGGTAAAATGGGAACCATTTATCTTAAAATTCATTAATCATTTGTTGGAATCTGCCCTAGAATATATTGAAGCAAATCTGTGATATAGATGATGTTCTATTTCATGCCACAGTAGGTCCTACCATCTAAAAGCTTCTTTGGGATATGAATATTGTATTTGTGCTATTCACATTTTTGGACCAGTCTCCTGAGTAATGGTGTTCATAACTTAACAGAGTTGGGAGAAAACAATGGATTGCTATAGCCCTGGCCAAGGGTTGATGCCTGCCAGTTTTAAGGTGCGCACTGTTCCCCTTGATGGTGATGATTCTGCCACTGAAGAAATCTTAGATCCTGACTTTGGTGAAGCAGCAATTGGACGTGTGGCACCAGTTGATTCAGGTAAGGAAAGTTATTTCCAAAAGTTGCGTGGTTAAAATTAGGTCTGGTATTAAAAACATCTTATGTGAAGAATAATCTTGATCTTCTTGTCAGGATTGTGGTGGATTATTCTTTTACGGGCTTATGGAAAATGCTCCAGAGATCTTTCTGTGCAAGAAAGAATTGATGTGCAGACTGGGATTAAAATGATTTTAAAACTCTGCCTTGCTGATGGTTTTGACATGTTTCCCACATTATTGGTTACCGATGGTTCCTGCATGATAGATCGTCGCATGGGAATTCATGGACATCCTTTGGAGATTCAGGTTATTTCCCTTTTTTGTTTTTAAACTCATCAGTGCAACTCTTCAACTGAGTTCTTCTTCTCACCTCTTAATTTTTAACATCATCATGTTGAGCAAAAATTGGGGTTACCATGTTGCTACCAGATGCAAACATGGCTAGACACACAAGTAGTTGATTGACTGAAATGCACACACCAGAACACCTCACCTATTGATGATATACCTTTTCCTTTTTGGAAAACAAAAAAATAAATAAATAAATAATAAAAAAAGAGCTAACAAGTTTGCATTTCATGATTTTTATCTCAACGTTCATGTTTTTTCCAATCTCGACTCAATTAAGCCTTAATCACAAATTTAATTGGGGTTGCTAATATGAACTTTTTTTTTTTTGGCGATTCCATTCTATTGTGACTAGGATTGATTGTTGTGTAGTTGTTTCAAATCGTTCATAAGATTCAGTTGCCCCTTTTCACATGTGCAATATAGGGGAAAGAAAAAGAAGATGAAACAATCAATGGGTGTATTTGAGCATCACTCAACAGGTCTGTTCTTTGATAGACAACATTGTAGCATGTCCACTGACTAGCTGGAGAGATGTCACGTAGTGGGACTTATCTTTGGGAGGTCATAGTCAGAGTTCCCACCAGTTACTTGGATTCTGTTCCCAAATCCCAACTAAGTGCAAACGTGAACATATTAGATCATTCTTACGTATTATGACCTGTCAGAAATTAATGGAAGAAATGGAAATATTGGCTTAGAAAGTCAAATGGCTACTATTTTTTGCTATTTTTGAAGGATAATGATTTTGATATGGAGGATGGGTGACATTGTTGTCATGTTCTTAGATCTTTTGGAGGATTGAAGTTTATAGTGAGAAAGAAAGGCATTGTTCTTGTTACATAAAAAAGTGTTGTCTTAATTTTTCACATTGGTTTGTTTGTTCTGGTAGGCACTTTTTTTTTCTGCATTACTTTGTGCACGGGAGATGCTTGCTCCTGATGATGGATCAGCTGACCTACTTAGAGCTCTTCATAATCGACTAGTTGCGTTATCTTTTCACATCAGGGAATACTATTGGATTGATATGAGAAAACTCAATGAGATCTATCGTTATCAGACAGAGGAATACTCTTATGATGCAGTTAATAAGTTCAATATATACCCAGACCAGATTCCTCCCTGGCTAGTGGAATTCATGCCCAAGAAGGGGGGTTACTTGATTGGAAACTTGCAGCCAGCTCACATGGACTTCCGTTTCTTTTCTCTTGGAAACTTGTGGGCAATAGTGAGTAGTCTGGCAACTGTCAATCAGTCACATGCAATACTGGATCTGATTGAAGCAAAATGGACAGAGCTTGTGGCAGAAATGCCATTCAAGATATGTTATCCTGCTCTTGAAGGCCAGGAATGGCGAATAATCACTGGCAGCGACCCCAAGAATACGTAATTTTTTCCTTTATCCATAAGTTGCTTCTGTTATCCTGATTCTTATATGTTATGCCTAGACTCCAACACATATCTTAAACTTGCTTTTGATTGCAGTCCCTGGTCATACCACAATGGGGGTTCTTGGCCAACTTTGCTTTGGCAGGTAATTTTGAATTTGGTTGATGTCAGTTAAGGTCAGATGCCAGTATTTGTTGGATTTTGATGTATCTAAGCTGTAATGAGCATTTACACCGACAACCCACTTTTGCTTTTTAGAGATTGTAATAATGTCTTTTCATCAGATGAACTTTTACTTGGATTCCAATTTAATGTAAGTGAGAACCTCAAGTATCTGATGAGTACCTTTTGGATTGCCTGTAGCATGATCTCTTTATATTAGGGAAACTGATTTCCAATTTCTTCTGGGGATCAAAAGTTTTGTTCTTTATTGCAGCATTTGCTCAGTACCTGCCACTTCTTTTGACATTCTCTCTGCATATGTTCACAACTGAAATGTGTTCCATAAAACTAACTTGTATGAGCTTTCTTCAGCTTACTGTGGCATGCATAAAGATGAACAGACCAGAGATTGCTGAAAGAGCTGTGAAGCTTGCTGAGAGACGCATATCCAAGGACAAGTGGCCAGAGTATTATGACACCAAGCGAGGCAGATTAATTGGAAAACAGGCACGGTTATTTCAAACATGGTCTATCACAGGTTATCTGGTTTCAAAGCTTCTTCTTGCCAACCCAGATGCAGCCAGAATCCTCACAAATGATGAGGATTCAGAGCTCATAAATGCATTTTCATTCGCAATGAGTTCCAACCCTAGGAAGAAACGTGGTAGGAAAGGACTTCAGCAGCCATTCATTGTATAAATTTGTACCATAAACCAAAGGGAAGGCATTCTAACTTGTACAAAATTTCATGCTTGTACTTTCTGTACCATACAGGAAGTACAGGATTTATGCTTATATTCGAGGAAACCTACACAGCTGAGAAATCATTGAATATTTCACACGGTACTTGGAGGTGATACTCGTGGCTGGTGCATGGGTATTGTGTGTTTATTGGACTAGTGAAATGTGATAGAATTTGCTATTAATAGTGCTGTAAGGAAGACAGAGAATAGGCAACTTGCTTCTGCAGGGATGGAACTTTTGGCATTACATGTTTAGGTGCTGCAAGAAGCAGAAGCAAATGCTTATGCTAAGAAGGGTAAATCTACCTGGTATACATTCCATAGCATTTTCCATCTCTTCCCCCCAATAAACCAGAAAAAGGAAAAGAAAATTGAAAAAAGATTGAAAAATATGGGCATTCTATGGGGATACAGCATTCCAATGTGGTCAGATAGACGCCATGCATATAATTCATTTGAGGTAGAAATCAGGCATCTCCCATTCCTGGATGTTCAATCTCCTTCTGCACTTTGAGAAATGTACACCTTGATTTATTGCCAGAATCACCAGAGAGACCTTGATGCAATTTTTACTGACTGAAACATCTTCAGTTAGCAGAAAATCGGTCAGGACCAGGGGAAATATTCTTCAAGCAGAACGGCAATGCTCAGACAAATAAAAGTATAATTTCCCTAATTTCACATTTCAACTCTAGGCTGGTATCAATGTATATGCATATATCTCATAGTCATTATATTGCCGCCAATTTCCAGAATTACAATTTAGACTGTATGTTACATCCTATATAATGCCAGTTATAACATAGATGAGAAATCTGGTTTTGAAATGTAACGTCCAAACTTTACTCCCGTGACAGTGATGGCTTCACTAAAACATCTCAAACTCTGTATCATCTTCTTCCACATCCTTAGTTTCCTTACTCTTGGTGCTGTCCTTCTTCTGTGTGAGTGTGGTTGATGCACCAACACCACCATCAGAGATCTTGGGCAGCTCTGGAGGCACTGCACAACGGATTAGAGCCCAATTGAGGCCATCAAAGAAAGGATGCTGTTTGATCTCTGCAGCCCCCTTAGCAGAACCTAATCGACTCTCAGGGTCTTTTACCAACAACCCTCTAATCAAATCGCGAGCATGGAAACTAACTGGAGGGCTACTCGGAAACTTGAGACTTTGGGACACCACATTTGACAATGTCTCCTCATTTCCTAACCCCTTGAAGGGCGTCTTACCATATAGCAGTTCAAACATGAAGATACCAAAAGTCCACCAATCAACAGCATTCCCATGACCCTCAGCTTTGATGATCTCTGGAGCCAGGTATTCATGAGTTCCAACAAAGGAGTTGGATCGAGCACTGGTTGGTTCAACTACCAATTGTGGCAGTGGACTAACCTGAGAAGATAGGTCACATTTTACCTTCCGGGATTTTGCAGCAACTGATAGAAGCCTGGGAGTAAAACATGAAACTTGCCAGGCAGGGTGCAGGCAGAAAGGATCAATACAACTAGCTTCAGAGCATGGGCTCGACATCTTTTTTGTAGGTTGTTCCCCAAATGGGGAAGATGACTGAAGCAGAACAGGATTTACAGCACATCTGAGGGACAAGTCAAAATCTGAGAGCATGATATGCCCATCTTCTCGGACCAGGATATTTTCTGGTTTTAAATCCCGGTACACAACTCCAAGCATATGCAGGTACTCTAATGCAAGAAGGACTTCAGCAACATAAAATCTGCAGGTTCAAAGACATTAAATTAGTTGAAAACATGAAATGAAAGTAAGGTCCATGAATGATCAATGACAATTCTAATTTTGTTAAAATTTTCTTCCTGTAAATGTCATCTAAAAGGGCTTTTCCCTCTCTCTCTCTCTCTCTCTCTCACACACACACACACACACACAGAAGCATGCTACAGAGGCCAAGTAAACATCACCACACATTAACAGTCAATATCAGGAGGACTTTAGTGCAATCCTTGCAGGAAAATTCCACCAAAGTGTGAGAAAGATACTAGGCATGAATTTTCCCAAGCCAATTACTAACAAGTAACAATCTAAAATTGGGAGCAACTGATTTCTACCTAGCAAATTCTAAGGATGGAGGATTGAGCTTGACAGGCCATTCAAAGTATCGTCTCCTCAAGGGAGCTGCAAGCCAATACTCCTTAGGACATAATAACCACCAATCAAATGCCTCTACTTCTTTGTCAAAGCTAAAAATCTGGCTTCCCATGTTTAGAGAACACAATTATCTGATCATCACTACAGTTTCTCTCTCTCTCTCTCTCTCTCTCTAACATGTGACATGGGGAGGAGGGGTGTCAGGAGATCAAGGAACAAATCAAGAATTAAACCAGTGGTTGGCAAGTGAAGCTCATTAGTTATCATGCTGATAAACTGTAGTTCCATATTAGCAAGTAGCAGTGCAACAAAGAAAGTAATATCTGCTTATTACCTTGCTGCTTGTTCAGAGAAGCACTTGCTGGGCTGCTTTTGCCTTAATACATGAAGATCTCCACCTGGACAGTACTCCATGACCAAGCATGATAACTTATCTGACACAAAATGGGCATACAAGGTGGGGAGAAAAGGATGGTCCAGCATCTGCATGATCTCTTTTTCGGTTTGAGCCCTAGCAATCTTCTTCCTGCTTGCCAAAAATTCATTGTCCATTACTTTCAAAGCAAATAGACCATCTGTACCAGTTAGCTCAGCAAGATAAATAGATCCAATATCCCCACAGCCAAGCTTCTTAATCAGCTTAAAATGTTTCAAACTTATGCCTCCATGATGCTTTTGAATATGGCGAATGGCCTCCCACCTCAAGTCTCCTGACTTGTGAGGCCTATTGCCACTACGACTAGATCCACTCAGGTTACTCTCTTCACTAGTAGTACTACTACTATACTCACCAATGCTACTTTTTGAGCTTTGGGAGAACTCCCCCTTTTCTCTTGATCTTGATCTCTCATCACTTGTCGTCAACACAAATCTCAACTTATTACTGCAATTTGAACTTGAACCCAAATTGCTTGAACCTCTATCCACAATACTTGAAGTTGATTCAATTCGACAATTCATACTGCTGGATGCAGGAGATGCCTTCACATTTACTTCCCTTGTGGTCTCTGGAGTACACTCACATGTCCTTATGTCTAAATTGCATGTGCTGGGATCCAGATTTTTATCAGTGGTTTCATGAAATGAATTGTAACTACTGGTGGCAGATATTGAATCCTTCTTTACTTTCTTCTTCATAAAATTTTTTTTCCTGAAGATTGGCTTGATAAAGTGTGGACTATCATATACAGAATTGCTAGTGACACTACCTGGGCTAGAACTAGAATGTAAAGAAGCAGTATGCAAGTGGCTTTTCTGCCTTTCTGCAATAGGTGGATCAATAGCCGCTTTCATTGAGGCTGAAGCAATCACATCCACCCCTTTTAGGTTCTCACTAACGTGACTAGGACATGAAGAGTTTGCAAATTCAAGGCCCCCAATTTCTGCCTTTTGTGTTTCACCACCAAGCCCTATAGCCAAATGAGTGTCATGATCTTGCAAAGAATAAGCACTTTTATCTGATACCTCTGCTTTGGCTGTTTGTGAAGATTTAAGTATCTCCTTGGAAGTACTTGATGTGATTCTTTCAGGTACAAGGGAGATTTCTACTAAATTTCCATCACCTTCATTGAGAGGGGGGCCAGATCCATCAGCCTCAACCACAACTGCCCTGTACAAACTTTTAATGGTACCTGCTTCAAAAACCCGTGAGGAGTTTGTTGGTCTTGATAATCGTTTCATAGCAGCCATCTCTGATGCCTGAGAGATGCATAATCCCCTCAAAGCCTGCTTCAAACTCACAGGCTCTGAAATTCCAATTCCTAATGTTTGAGGTGAGCCAACTCTAATTGGTCTCTTCATAGCTCTCTTTTGTAGACTGCCTTTACCACCTTCATAGGAAGGAGAAAAACCCCTAGTAGAGGTTCCAACTTCAATTGCTTCAAAAAGATGGTTGATATCATTCTCTATAGAATAATTATGTCCCAATTTTAGTACAAAATGCTTTTCAGCCTTTAAAGCCATTTCTGATTCAAAATCAAGTTCATCTGTGGATTCAACAATTTCAGAAACTTTAGGCAGAGCGTCCTTCTCCAGGGGATCCAGAATATCCACACAGAGAACAGAAGTGTCTTTGCAGAACTGTATTAGCTCTTTTCCAATGAAACAACTGGAAAATGTATTAGAGAACGCATGTGTACTTTGAAGTTCTCTCCAATAATACTGGTTCCTAAATCTGAAGGACTGCTAAAATCCCTTTATTGACCTTAAAAAGAAGCATTAAGTTCCTGCCAGGATGTGATCAACAAGTTAGATAAACATGGGAAGTACCTTGTAACATATTATAAAAATAACAATACATCCATAATCCTCAATATGAAATGCTCAATTATGCACATAAAACCAGGACTTCCCTAATAATCAGACTCCAAACCCCAGAGAAGACAATGTTGAAGTTCCGTAGACCTATTCATCTTCAAGTTTAGCATTTCAATGTTTTTTGAGATGAAGGAGCTTGATTTGAGGACTAGAGCTGCACCCACCTGATTCTTATCTAGAACTTCCGCTGCACTCCAACTTTCCCAGTCAGCAATTCACACTTGATACTGATCCTACAACAACTGTGTCTTAACACCTTAGACCCTTTGATAACTACAAAAATGTTCCCAGTTTTAATTTCAACCAATAAAATGCCTCAGCCCACAGATGCAAGTCTACCAACTCAAAACTAAATAATTTCCTACCTCACATTCTTTGCTAATGCAATCACTGTACAATTTAACAATCGATGAAGAGTTTCTGGATCCTTTTAGTTAATAAATGCTGCTTGAATAAAATAAAAACAAAAAAGTACAATAACAGAACAACATGGACTGGCATAAATCATTAAATCATGTTGAAACCAGCAACCTTGTCCACCGACAACTATGTTTTGTCCCTTGGTTGTATTATTATTATTATTATTAACTATAACTATATATTTTGATAATTGCCTTTTCTTTCCCAACTTCAAAAACAAAAAAGTAAAACAATTACAGAAATAAAATTCAAACTAAAAATAAAAAATAAAGAACCATAATTAAATAGCTCATGCATCAAAATCAAATAAAGGCGGGAGAAAAAAAAAAAAAAGAGGAAAAAAATAGCTATAACACTCCACAAATAAAAACAACAAAAATTGCAGCAGGAGTGAAATTTAAAATTATAAAACCAAGTGGAAAAAAAAAAAAAACGCAAAAGTATCAAAAAATGCAAGCAATATCGAGGAATTACATGCACAATAGCCAAAGAAAAATTGATAATGGAGACGATACTTAAGTTAAGCGCCGCCGCCGCCGCCTAAACAGAGCCGGAAACTCGACCGCCGGCTCCCAAAAGGATATGAATAGACAACCGAGAGAGAGAAAGATGGTGGTGATTAGGGCACGCGAGACAGAGGGAGAAAGAGAGGAAATAAACAGAAAAGTTGGGAAATGCAAATCACGAGAAGTATCGCTCGGAAAGAAATAAATTTTCTCACGCGAACACAGTGATTCCCTTTTCCTTTTTCTCCCTGAAAAATGGCGGAAAAACATATTAGAAGCAGGCACAATAAATACTTATCCATCTTTTCTCTTTTTTCTTGTTTTTGCCTTTTCTATAATATAATAATGTTTTTATTTTATTATTTTTTATAAATAAAATTTTAAAAATAATAATTATCGCTAAAAAAATAATTATTTTTGTAAAAAAAATTTTTAAAAAATTATATTTTATAGAAAAATAAATATTTGGTATTGTTTAACCTCCATACTTAAATCGAATTAAAAAAAAAAATCTTGTACATTTGGCTTAATATGATTGAACTATACCTAAGAAACAAATAAGATTTTTTTTTGGCTTAAAAATTGAGATTTTTGAACTTTTTTATATCCCATAATACATAATTTTTAGATATTTTATCTCTAAATTAAAAATAATTAATTGACATTTTAAATAATTAAAAAATATTTTAAAAGTGGAGGCAGGGTAGTCAAAGTATTTTATTTTTTCTTATCCATTGATATCTTTATTTTCTTATATGCATCCTGAGAATATCCCCACAGCAGTTTTGGGGATGCTAGTCAAAGACTACTGTGTTTGCACTCACTTTATACATTATATGTTTTTGTGTAATTACGTCTCGTTTTGAATATATATTATTTTCATTGACAAAATTGTCTGAATTCGTCATTGTTTTCTCTCTCTTATTGTCTCTCTCTCTCCCCATCTCACTCGCTCGCTCGCTCACCCTCTTTGTCGTACTCTCTCCACTTCTCTCTCTGCCCCCCTCTCTCTTTTTCTTCTCTCTCCTCTCACTTTGCTTGGTCTCTAGAAAATGACTTCCATTTCTTAGAAACAGAAGCCCATGCGTCGTAGGAGACTTTAAGCGGCCTTTTTTTTATGTTGTTTTTGCTAGAAATGTGCCAATTTGCAATCATCCGGACAGCAAAGCAACAAAACCATGAGCTCTCGTGCCCAAGTGTCATAATATTGCATATATACTCTTCTTTACACCTTATAAATGTAAGAATTTTGTATACTAAAAATGTCCCCTTTTTTCTTAAAACTTGAATTTTAAAACTACCCACATGGCAGTTGAGAGGATTCATGGAAGATGATGGGCATATCTATTGCGTATGGTCGACCATTGGATCTTTGTCTCCGATTGACAGAAAATAAAGTAGAAGTTTTAAGCTAGAATTGCATAATTGCAAAATTGCAATATCCACGCAGGCAATTTGGTTTGAGAGAGAGTAATAGAAATCCCTTTGGGGTCGCTCCAGAGGGAATTTAGCGATTATAAATTTGTAATTTTATTTTTTAATATCTCAAATGAGATGTTAGATTTTAATATTAGGAAAATATATGAAATTTATTGAAATTATGAGAGCTCATTAATTTTATTATGTAATTTATTGACTAATGAAACTCTTACATGACAAAAAAAAAATAAAAAATCTTTTCTGGGTTCCTTTTCCATGGAAATGTTACAGCTGGGACCAACTCTAGTAGAATTCCCGCTTGTAAATTTGTATTCTAAAGTAAATCGAAAAAAGAAGGAATTGATCCAAAAAAAAGCACAGATTATGCGAACAAAAAGGAGTTAGAGGGCAAAAGAGAAATTGCCAATTTGCCATAATTGGTTACTTTGTCATGCCGTTGGCTGCCATAAAAATCCATTGCAACTTGATCTCCCCCATGATGACCTTTGGAAAACATAAGGACTTGATTTTCTACATTGATGATACCACTGCTAAAAGCAATCAATTCCAAAGAACTAAAGATGCACTTTCTCACCAAAAAGAAAAGATAGAATTATTGGTTCTTTCTTTTACTTGCGGTGAAAAGGCTTTTTGCGATTAACTATGAGGCCTGAGGGTGGGAAGGGGTGGTGCAATCTTTATTTGAATGTGTTTTTGACTTTCTCTCGACTTTTCGATAAAAAGAACGAAAAAAATTAAAAAGTGCGTTTAGGATTATATTGATAAATTTGAGTTTTGAGTTAAAATACAAGTTTATTAATATTTAGAAAATTTTAAAATTTGAGATTAGTAAAAGCACACAAAATTTTTGTGTATCCATATGTATCTATATATATCTATACATGTATATTAGTATTGTTAAATTCAAGAAAATATTTAGCTGTTTTTCTTTTATTATGTCATTGATTTTGCTTTTTTTTTTTTTCCAAAAAATACTTATAACTTAAATTTTGTTCTCATTTTATTTTTTCCAAAAAAATTATTTTTTTTTATTTTTTATTAATACTCATAATTTAATTATTTTTATTTTTTATCTCAAAAAAATATTTTTTTATATATGATCAAAATGGACAAAAAAAATTTTACCTTTTTTTTTGTCAATTAATAACTTTTTTTTAACTAATGAATTATATAAAAAAATAATTATTATTATTTTCTTAAAAGAAAACAAATATTTAATACTTTAATCTATTTTTGTCTCCTTTTATTTTATTAAAAAAAATTTAATTATTTAAGAAAATTTTTCATTAATTTATACTTTCCTTTTTTTAAAATAAAAAAACTTATTTTTATTTAAATATTTTTTATTATTTTTTAAATAAAAAATATTATTTATAAAATAAAATTCTCCTCTACGAAAAATTAATTATTAATTTAACTATTTTTTCTCTACTCTATAAATATGAGATTGTAATTTTAATAAGTCAACTTTACTCTTAATTAATAGAAAATCATTCTTCTTATGAAATATTTTTGTATTTATAATTCGTATTTCATATATTTTATTTATAATCTAATTAAGTTACAATATATTTTGATTTGTTAAAAATGTCAATGTATATAAAATCATGATTAATATCACTTAAATTTATATTAATTTATATAAATATAAAGTATGATATAATTTTATATTTATATTTTGATTATAAATATTATATTCATTTTTGTGAGAAGTCTTTTTTTTAGTTATAAATTTTGTAAAATTGTTTCCTTATTGATTATATTACTATCTAGTAATTCATAAATAAGATGAATAATATAAAAATTTTATGTTATTTATACTAATAATTTTTATATTTTAAAAATAAATTAATTAATATTAAATAAATAATAATGTTTCACCTAAACTCTTAATATAATATTTTATTTTTTTAATATTTATGTGAAATATATACTATATACTAATCAAAAACCTTGAAACATATAAAAAAGACATGAATATCAAAATTTAAGAGAGTATAGTTAAAAATACAAATAAATATAATTTAAATTTTGAAAATATTAACAAACTTAATTTTATTAGTAATTATTTATATTAATTAAACGTCAATTATTTTAATTTATAAAAATATTATTATTATATTATTTTGAATAATAAAATAATTAAAATAATTTTAATATAAAATTAAATTTATATTAATATTTTTCAATAAAAAAATATAAGATCCTACAGTGTGCAAATCTTAATCTAATGTATATATATTGTTGAAACTAAAACAAAATCTCACATGTTCCTTCTTGGTCGCATGACAACTTTTACTTGATTCATTTTTCACGTGGCAAGTTCTTTTAAATTCATAAGTTAAAAAAAATAATTACTTATAGTTGTTTAAAAGAAAAAAAACTCAAAATTTTATTTTTTTCTCTTATTTTTTTTTTTACAAAAAAAGAAAATTAATTATTTAAAAAATTTTTTTCATTAGTCTATATTTTTCTTTCTATTTTCTTTAAAATAATCAAAAAAAAAAAAAAACTCATTTTCATTATGAATGACAACGGGGCAAGGTGAGGGTAAGACGTGTCATTCTAATTTTTGTCCTTATTTTATAACTATTTTCATCGTGTCCCTAGCTCGCCTTCAGTTTTTTAATAAAAAATAATAATTTTTAAATTTTAAAATATCAAATTAATGCATAATTAAAATATAAAATACTTAATTATTTAATTATAATTTAATTATTGGAGTCCACGTCAAGGAGCAATATAGTGTTTTTATAGAAATGATAAGGAATTAATAATTTTCATCTCAAAATAAATAAATTTGGTAGAATAAAAAAAATAAATTTTTTTCTCAATTTTTCTCTCTTAAAATATTTTTAAAACACAAATATTAATCTTTTTTCTTTTTCTTCTTTCCTTTTTTTCTTCCAAAAACAATTTTAATTAATTCTATTACTTATCTCGATTGCTCTTGACACGCTCACCAAACAAAACAGGTTGACTGTTTCTCAAAAAAATAAAAATAAAAATAAAACAAAACAAACAAACCAAAAGTCGGGTGCCACCCGCCCACCGCTTACGCCGATCCGCCCGACCGAACCCGGCTGCTGGGTGGAAATCAGATTCTCCCAGTAAAGAACGCACCCGAGTTATAAAATTAGGAGCCCATTCGGACAAGTAGGAAAAGGTCATAATACCTAATACACACTGAGTTGTCTTCTACTCTCCTCTCACTCGTTTTATCCTCAGAAGAAAAAAAATGGCTCTCCGCTGCCTTGTGACCAGAGGAAGAACCTTGGGAGGATCTGACAAGGCGGCGGCCGTAGCATCGAAGGGACTCGGCCATTTGCGGGGACTGCAGACATTCTCGCTGCCGGAGCTTCCGTACGATTACGATGCGCTGGAGCCGGCAATCAGCGGCGAGATTATGCGGCTGCACCACCAGAAGCACCATAATGCTTACGTCACCAACTACAACAAGGCACTCCACCAGCTCGAGGACGCCTTGGATAAGGGCGACGCCTCTACTGTCGTCGGATTACAGAGTGCCCTCAAGTTCAACGGCGGAGGTTATCTCTATCCTTATCGAAATTGATCTCGTTTTTCGATGAATGTTTGAGAATATTTTTAATTTATTTTCATCATTACTCACTCCGTTAAACTGGTAAATTCGAGAACTAAAGCGTAGAAACGATTCCATTGGTTTGAGTGAAAGCTCATTCGTTGGTCAATTGGAAGCTATTTTGTGGACTGTATTGTATTGTACAAGAAAAAATGGGGAGATACTGGGAAGATTCGTGGAAAAGAGAGCTGGTTTGTATTGTTCTTGTGATGTTTGTGTTTGTGCCTCACTTTGAGATGTCTTTGGTGGCTCGGCAGTAAGAACTAAGTGCCCCGAAATGTTGAGCATTGGAGAAACAGAATCTGAAGTTATTGTTAAGACATTGTCTTGTGCTCTTCTATTTTAGCTTGGGGAAGATGCACTGCTATTTGGCATTTTTCATAGAAAAACATAAGTGGAACTCTTGCTTGTAGATATGTTGGTAAAAATGATTGTCTATGGTATCAAATACTTATAAAAACCAGTATGGAGGTCCGTGTTTTTCCTGTTGACATCTTCCTAATGTTGTCGACAATATTAATCAATTGTTTCCTCTGTAGGTCACATCAACCACTCAATTTTCTGGAAAAACCTTGCTCCGATCAGCGTAAGTTTAGCCTTCTTTAATGTAATTATTTTCCTTTTGTGGGTTCCTATCTAACTTTCAAATATTTTAGCAAGGAGGTGGTGAAGATCCACACAGCTCATTGGGTTGGGCCATTGACACCAACTTTGGTAATTTGGAGACATTGATTCAAAAAATGAATGCAGATGGTGCTGCTCTGCAGGGCTCTGGATGGGTGGTAAGTTGTCTTGTCTGTCAATTTGCAACAGTTGTGTTCAATCCTTATCCTCTTTCCTTCTTTTCCATTTGGGAGTGGGGGTTTTGTCATAGCCAAAATGGATGATTCTGTGCTTATTGATCTTCTTCTTCAATGTTTTACTATTTGACTAGTGGCTTGCTTATGACTCGGAATTGAGCAAGCTTAGGGTTGAGACTACTGCAAACCAGGTATCTTCACAAATTTTCTTCTAATGTAAACTCATAACAAAGACTAAGGTCTTCTTATATAGCTTAATTCCTGCTGCATCTAAATAGTTTCTTTTCATAATTTGCTTGCCAGGGCTTTTAGATGAACAGAGGATGCTAGATAGTTGCACTTTAAAGTTACAAAATAAGCTCTCTAATTTGTTTGTGTTATCTGCATGATGGATACTGTAGGAAATGTATAATCTTTGGACTTTAATATTTGTTGGTAAATAACTTGTGATTTTTCACACAGGATCCACTGGTAACTAAGGGACTACACTTAGTTCCTTTGCTTGGTATTGATGTTTGGGAGCATGCATACTACTTACAGGTAAACCTTCTATCTTTAAATTGTGAAATGTGTTTAATTTGTTATATATAGGTTCATTGTCTTATATTCTGTTTAGAATGTGACAACATTTAGCATCATCTCATTGGAGTTAAGGGGTGGTTATTAGTTTGGTTCTATGTTTTCTTTGTCATAGGAAGTGTTTTTGTTCCCTTTAATTTGTTGATGATCCCTGATAACAAAGTTTCTTTCTTTTATTAAAATGGTATCTTTAACCACAACAGAGCTGAAAACCTTTAAGCTATTTTGTTTGCCTACTCTCTAGCCAATAAGGTCTTGCATTTTGAGATATGATTGTTAGGATTTACTTTGCAATATCAACATTAGATCTAATTCTCATTTTTTTTCTTCTTATATCATACTCAATATGGCAATCATTTTGTCCAGATTGCAACCCATAATATCAATTAGAATTCTTATAAACAAAAGTCAAAGTTTCCTGCTGCCTAGAGTGGTGGCTATTGCAGAGGATTTTGAGGACAGTCCTCCTAGTCTCTAGCAACCAGCTTTTAACCCCCTTCCCCAGACCCTCTGTCTCTCACACACTCCTTCCCCATTTATGTGCATGCATGGAATGCAATTTTTGCCGTATTTCCCTAGATGTAGCCCAGTTTACCATCTTCTCAACCTAATCTCAGGCAACCTCTAAATCATCTTTTCTGCTTACCAAACTCCCCAATTCCTATGCCACATCTTGAACCAATAACTCATCTTCTAAGGGGTTAATCTACCATCATTATAAAACCTGTTATTGTTAATTAAAGCCACTATGAGAACTTAGTGAGACAGATTGGAGGAGGAGATAGTGACGGGAGTCTCAATGTCTTACATTATCACTGCATTTGCTTTTTCCCATAACATGACTGGGTGATGCAACAGTGAATGTAGACATGATGACACAGCAAGAATATGCAGGAAAATTTTTATTTCGAAATTAACTTATTAGAAGCCACAACAATGGTTGATACTGCAATGCATAATTAGATGGGATGCATTGAAGTTGCAACTGGCTAATTGTTGTCCCTTTGAAGCTTAAAAGGGCATCCATTCGAAGCTTATGATGATAAAATAAAACTTGCTAGGCATTGACGGGGAGTTGATATCTTTCTTACTGAAAGCATCTTGCAAATTTGTTGGCTGTTTCATCCTTTTTTCTTTTTTTTTTCTAATATCTCTTTATACCAATTAAAAGCTCATAATGTCCTTATTTAGTAATTTTCTTTTACACCTCCCATATGAGTTGGAAGCTTCTTTCTTTATTGTGCAGTACAAGAATGTTAGGCCAGATTATTTGAAGAACATATGGAAGGTAATTAACTGGAAGTATGCCAGTGAAGTGTATGAGAAGGCATCTCGTTGAGCTTTGAAAACTCAATGTCATCGGGTTTTGAGAGGGCGGTGGCCTTTCTAGCCTCAATCAGGTTAAACGTGGAATAAAGCTGTTTTGGTTCTTGTGTTGTAATCTATGATTGACCCTTTTGAGCTGCTTACCGGAGTATCTAGCTTGTGAAACAAGAATAAAAGTCGACTATTTTCTTTTTGTCTTTTTGGTTCCTCAATAAGTAATTCCAACCTCTTTTATGCAAGTTTTTGTGAACCGTTTTCTGTGTCGAAGTCTCCTTTCATTAGATGAAAATTTTCGAGATTAAATGATGAAGGAATGCTTGTTCAGCTACTAAATTTAGCTTAAAAATTATTAATTAAGAACTAATAAATGATTTCCAATTTATGGATCTTTATTACTACGAAAGTCAAATATTTGTTAGTCTGTATACAATTTAAAAAGTTTTCTAGTGTTAAAAATTTTAACTTCCTGTACAATTAAGTAAGTCTCTCGTGCCTAAAATTCTAACGTTGTGGGGCATGAATAATAAGAGACTGGGAATGGTTGTTTTAGGGCAATAACGGGATATTATTATTATTATTATTCCATCTAGGCTGTATTAGTCTATGTTCTGTACATCAAACAATTAATAACATGAATCCAACGGGTTAGAACATAATTTATTTACTTTTAAGGGATTTGCACAATAGAATAAGAAAATCGAGCTTCAGGAGAGAAAAGAGAAATCCAAAAAACTAAAAAAAATAATAAAATAAAATCAAATATTTAGCCTCGGTACTAGGATTGCAGTGGCTTGAGGTATGTTTCGTGGTAGCTATACGTGGGACTGAAAATTCGAGTAAGAGGTACAAAGAGGAAAATGAGAAGTGCAAGGGGTTAAAATTTCTGTTAGAAACATTTGAGAATTGGAAATAAGAGAAATTTAGTTGCTTATATTTTTTCGGAAAAACTTAAAATGCTCGGAGATGTTGGAAGATTTTATCTTTGAGATTTGGTGTTCTTATTCATATAAATTAGAAACACTTCTAAATTCTACATATTCTAAATTTTTATTTATATTTTAAATAATTTTAATTTAATATATTAATTAAAAATTAATAATTATTTTTAATAAAATTTAATTTTAAAATAATTTTTAGTAAAAATAACGTTAAGTTCTCATATCTAATCTCTTTATCTTAAAATTTTCATTGCATTTTTTCATCATTTTCTAAGATCCTACATTAGTGGTATTAGAGTCATCCGACTTTTTATGAGGGGGAGATAAGTGTGGGAACAATACTGTTTATCTTCAACCCTTATATATCAAGTAAAACATCTGTGAGATAAGTGTGAGTAGGTCATACACTTAGGGCGTACTAGGCTGCAAGACCCAGAGGAGGCAATAAGATCATTGGAGTACCATAAGCCAGTATCTCTAGTTTTATCTGTAAGTATATTTTGATTAGTGGTAAATATGTCTACTTTTACCTTACGACCTCAAACACTTAACCATAATTCTGAAATTTCTTCTTCTGAAACCTTAAATTGTGATGAGATCCTTATCGAAAATTTTGACAAATCTATTGATAATTAGTAAATTCCTAAACTTATTAAAAAATAAATTTATAAAATTTCTAAATTCAACATCTAAAAAAAACTGATTATACCATTAAAACCGTGTAAAAAGATTGTCAACTTTTTAGATATATTAAAACTGTTAAATTGCTTTCTCATGACTCTATAAAATATCATCAAAAGTATTATAATTACTTGTATTTAGGTATGGTTCAAATATGCATCAAACTACTTTCTAAGGAAGGACTAAATACATCTATTCTTGCTGTATTGAGGGATTGTCATTTATTAAATTTTGATGATTCTCTTATTAGTATCATTGAATCTAGTCTATACTTTGAACCTATTTATTTAAACTGTTATCCAGATTTCACCATCTCCTTACATGACAAATATTTTGGATGTCTTAACTTCACAAATCAAAATCCATAATAATCGATTTACAGAAGGATTTATACCTCTAAATTTGATGTATAGAATCTAGTACAAGGCTATGAAATCTTCTTTCCATACAAAGACGTTACGTGGCTTTGACAACAAAGCCGAAACGATATTATGGCAAATAGATATGAGAAGATCCAACCTCCAATCTCTAAAATACATTAGATGGCATGAAGTTGATCTCCCTGACACATGGAAAATCGACAACGCCACTATTCCTCAACCTCCTGTTAATCCTAATTTTAACAGGATTACCCAATATAATGATGGAAGTGTTAGTGTCTCCTTCGCACGACACTCCACCAGTTCCAGATTTACGTCTTTTAAAGATGATGATCTTCAATCACGTGTTGCCAATTACTTGCAAAGGAGTAATTCAGCAAGACACCTTCCTAGTCACACTAGGACAAATAGTTATTCTTCTAACATTTCTAGCATTGATTTACGCAAACAGGTTCCTAGACCAACATACAATGAGACTTCTTCCAGATTCTCTTAAGGCATTTGCTTCCCAAGTCCAATTCCCTAATGAGTTTGAGGTAAACCCTGAATTTAATGTTTTGAAAAGAGATTCTTCAAATGATTTTGAAATTCAAGAAGATATTTTAAGAAAGGAATTTTATTTAAGTTGGAATATTAAAAAAAAAGAGAATGGTTTCTAAAAACATTTTAAAATAAAAAATGACTGGCCATCCAACAAAATTATTATGACTGGATGACTAGAGAAAGAAAAATGATTTTATTTTTTTTGATGAATATAGCTTTCACATGGAATTTGACTATCCCTAGACTTCCTTTATAGAAGAAAATAAATTGCAGATGTACACTGCAATACAACAATGAGAGTTGATGAATGGTTTTAAAATAAAATAAATATATCCCCCATCATGCGAAATTCAATTTAAACATAAAAAATCTATTGTCCCTACCTCACCTTTCAAAATTAAAAGAGAACATGAAAATTCTTCTTCAAAAGATTTCCAAAAGAATATTGAATAAAACAATTATACAAACAAAATTTTACAAACTATTGGAAATCAAGTTTCAAATATTTAATCTATTACATATTCTTCTGAAAAAATAAGAGAGGAAAGTAAACCCATTTGTAAACAAATTTCTGAACTCATGTTTAAACCTTTTCAAATTTCTAACAATAGTTCAAATGAGTTTCGCTAGGCATTAGTTCAAAGATACCAAGCTTTACAGGACAAGGCTTCTTCCAGTAAAGCCCTGCAAATTCTCCAAAATACTGACACCTTATCTGACTCTTCTTCCAACTCTTCCTTCAAAATTCAAAGGGTAAAGGTGGAACCAGCAAGGGGTACCACACGGATGTATTACCCTAGACCAACTGCTCCTGATATTGCCCTTGAAGAAAAACTCTCTTTTGTTCAAACTAAATACGGTTCTAATTCAATTTATGAATGGAACATTGATGGTTTTTCCAAATATCAAATCCTAAACCTTCTCCAACAAATGACTATGGTCACAAATGTTTATCGTACTTATAATCAAACATCGGATCCAATAATTGCAGAGATTCTTATCGCAGGTTTCTCTAGACAACTTAAAGGATGGTGGGATAACATCCTCACACCAATAAATCACGAGGAAATTCTTTCCCGCATCAAACATGATGAGAATAGGCAACTTATTCTTGACGATCATCAAAATCTCATTCCTAATGCGGTAACCACTCTTATATTTACTATCACTAAATATTTTATTGGTGATCCTTCTCACTTGAAGGATAAAAAGTACTGAACTTTTTTCAAATTTAAAATGCAAATATTTACATAATTTTCGCTAGTATAAAGATACTTTCATAACTCCTGTTATGCAGCAAAAAGATGCAAATCAACCATTTTGGAAAGAAAAATTTTTAGCAGGTCTTTCTAAACTTTAGGAAGAACATGTTTGAAATAAACTTTCCGAATTATATAGCAAATAAATCCTTATGACACTTTATCTTAAGGCGAATTAACAAGCTGCATCCAGAAAGAAGGTTTGCAAGTTTGCAGTGATCTTCGATTACAAAAGTAGATCAAACGAGAAAAACAGCAAACGTGGAAGGAACTTGGATCTTTTTGTGCTCAATTCGATGATCACCTTTACTAGAAAGAAAAAGCCAAAAGAAAATCCAAACCTAAACCCATGATAAGCAAACCCAGTACTAGCAACTTATTCTATCAAAAACCCAAATCCAAACAGGCACAAAAAATTTTTAAAAAACCCTTCAAGACCACTGCTCATCCAGACTACCAACCTGACCAAAAGCCTAAGATAATTTGTTACAATTGCAAAAAACTTAGCCATTCAGCCCGTTATTACAAATTAAACACTAAACTCTAGTCATTAGAACTCTTAAACCAAGTCCAAACCCAAATCCAGACCTTACTCAATGACAGCAGCTCAGAAGAATCCAAGATCTCCTCCGAAGAAAAACATGGACTCCAACTTGATGACAATACCTCAGAATCTTCTTCTTCTAACAAAGAGATATCGATGCTAACACGGGATCAAGAGCAAGTCCTCAACATCCTTGACAGTTTAGGTAATGATCACACCAAAACCCTTTTCCTTGAAAAACTTTTAAAAGCCCCATTCACCTTTTAAATAAAATGAATTACTCCAACAAACCTAGACACCATATAACTTACAACACATCCTTAACCATTTTGAACAACCTTAAACCAGACCTGTCACAATAAATAACCTCAAATCCAAAATAAATTTCTTAAAATATGAAATTATTCAGGTCAAACAACAACATCATGATGCCCACCAGATACTAACATCCCTACTAGATGTAGTACATAAATAATGACCCAGTTCTTCAACCATAGAACTACAAACACCCCAATTAAAAGCAACTGCTGAAATCAACAATGAATTTTTATTTCTTTTAACAGAAATTACAATCCAAAAATGGTTGATCAACATTAAACTAACTATCGCTAACTAATATTCTTTACAAACTACTACTTTAGTTGATATTGGTGCAAATCTTAACTACATTCAGGAAGGATTTATTCCTACTAAATTCTTCGAAAAAACAACTAAAGGATTAAAATCAGTAAGCAACCATTGACTGGTCGTTGATTACAAACTTCTTGAAGTACAAGTTTGCTAGTAAGGTATCTCTCTTAAAACCTCTTTCATTCTTGTACAAAATTTAAAATAAAAGGTTATCCTTGGTACATCATTCCTAAACCTTATCTAACCTTTCAGTATTACACACCAGGATATACATACCCAAGTTCTTGGCCAACCCATCATTTTCGAATTTATCCAAAAACCACAAATTCAAAATATCAATCTCCTAAAAAATTTATCTCTTCAAAAATCTGTTGAATTAAATATTCTGCTTCAAATAAAGAGATCTGAAATAAATCACCTTAAAACTGAGATTTCTTTTAAATAACTTCAATCCCAAATACAAACACCTCCGGTCCAAAATCAAATCCAAATAATTCGAACCCAAATTGAGCAAACCATCTGTTCTGACATACCTAATGCATTTTAGCATAGACATCAACATATTGTAATTTTGCCATATGCCAAAGACTTTAATGAAAAACAAATTCCTACTAAAGCCAAACCAATTTAGATGAATTTCGAGTTGGTCAAACGTTGTAAACAGGAAATTGATAGTCAAGACATTTCTTTTAAAAGGATATCCCATTAGATTTGGCCCAGTTTACCATATATCCCACCACGCTCCGGTAGCATAAGTCTTACCCTACATTTCAGCCTATGAGGCGTTTGTCCACGTACGAGGCATTCATCGGCGTGGTCTGGAGCTGACCAATGATCTCACTGCCAACCTCAGGGACTTACAGCTGAGATCATTCTAGATTACACTTGGCATACACACTTAACTCCCGACACATGGCAGTTCACACTTAAACTCCCGACTTACTAGCTTGGCCTCGGTTGGGACTTAAACCCCGGTGGCATGTGTGGTAATAGGCTCTGATACCATTTCTTTTAAAAGGATATCCCGTTAGATTTGGGTCAGTTTACTATATATCCATCATTTCATCTAAAAGGATATCTAGTTAGATTTGGCCCAATTTACCATATATCCCACCAAGTTCTGGTAATGTGAGTCTTACCCTACATTTTAGCATGCAGGGCATTCATCCACGTACAGGGCGTTCATCCTCGTGGTCTTAAGCTGACCAGTGGTCTCATTGCCGACCTCAGGGACTTACAGCTGAGATCATTCTAGATTACACTTGGCATACACACTTAACTCCCGACACATGGCAGTTCACACTTAAACCCCCAACATATGGCAGTTCACACTTAAACTCCCGACTTACCAGCTTGGGCTCAGTTGGGACTCGAACCCCGATGGCATATATGGTAGTATGGCTTTGATACCACTAATGCAGGATCTTTCATCTAAAGGGCCTCTTTCAAACCAAAATATGATTTCTTAGACATTATATCTCCCAAGGAATCATAACTCCCTTTTCTTGAGCACTTATATTTGCAAAAAAATTTCCTAATCAACTCACTGACAAAACTCAACTTCAAGATTCCTTGGAAGCCTTGTCTTTGACTTTTACCCAAAACTCCACCTTATCATTAAACCACTCCATGATCGTCTATCTAAAAGAAACTCTTCAAAGCTTTGGAATGAGGATCTCATACGATTTGTTCAAACCATTTAAGCCCAAGTCAATACTTTACCTTGTTTACATTTAGCTGATCCTTCACTGCTAAAAATAATGGAGACTGATGCATCCAACCTAGGATATGGAGGGATTCTCAAATAGGTGAAAGGTCAAGAGGAATAATTAGTAAGATTTACTTCAAAACATTAGAATGAGTGTCAATCAAATAATAAATTTTAACCATTATTTTATACATTTCTAAATTTTAAAATGATTTATTAAATCAAAAATTTCTTTTACGTATAGATTACCAAGTAGCCAAATTTGTATTACAAAAAGATATTCAAAATCTTACTTCCAAATAAATTTTTGTCAGATGATAAGTCATTTTAAGTATTTATAATTTTGATATTAAATATATTAAAGATTCTTCTAACAATCTTCCTGGTTTTCTTATAAGGGAATATCTATAGGGAATTACCCATGTCCCGTAAAAAGAAAACCTCCAAAAACAAGACATGGGCTGATGCTTGCAGCCATCCAGATTCTGACTATGATTCCCAACCTATAGCCTAACCACATAAACAAGCATTTACTGAATCATCTGAATCATCTAATTCTTCTGAACCAAAATTTGACCAACTTAGCCCAATAGCAAAAAAAAAACCCTTAAAACTTTCCTTACCAAACTTAATGAAGATAAATCAACAGCCAAATCTAAAAGAAGACCAACCCTACCTTTTTCACCAGAACATTTTGAACATCAAAAGGCTTCAATCAAAGGTAAATAGGTGATAACTTTATCATCCCCCAAATAGACTATAGTCTTACCTTTACAAAGGGAAGTATTTATGGTTTCTCCATCTCCTCTTTAAATTAATTTTCCAAAATTAGAGGCAGCAGTTTCTACAGCACCTCAAAAATCCTTCCCACTAACTTATTTCAAAAAATATTTATTCCAAAATATTGAACTTGTTGAAGCTGGGTATCACCATAGTGATCCTCATTAATGTGCACAAAAACTATTTCAAAATTGGTTTTATAAACCTTGAGATCCTCACAAACCCCATAGTTTTTATGAAGTCATACTTGTTGACACATATTCTACCAAATTTTGCCATCACTCCCAAAATAATGAAATAGGATATTCAACCTTACAAATTATTCGGGTCCTTTATCCAACCGAATGGCCCAACTATCCGTCTACTCAAATATCCTTTAAATCCTTCATTTATCAAAACTCCAAATTTACCTAATATTTCAATTATTGGGATTACAAATAGACATGGTTTAATGCTATTTATTTCCAAAATTCACAATTCAAACACTCCTGGTTATTTTTCTGTGAAACTCAAATCATCATAAAATTCCCTCTTTGGTTCATTCAATGGTGGTCCTGGTTTGGCCCTATTATCCAAATCTTCCCTGAACCCATCCAAGAAGGATTCCAAACTTTTTCTAACAAATACTCTTTATCACAAACAGAGAATGCATATCCTATACTTCTCTTATTTTGTTATTATTTCAGGCTACCATGGTGCTGCATGTGGGACTTTCATTATTGTCCTGATCCAATGACAACCATATCAGTGCTTGGAAGAACTTACAAAGTCAAATTCTGACATTAGTTTTCTGAATCCCGCCAACAAAAAGCTTATCCCAAAGTAGTTTTGGAATTATTCAAACAATATCCAAACTAATCCAACCAGATACAAGCCTCTACATCCTAGTTCTTGGCCTATAAAGCCCAAACACAAGCCCAGTTGGCAGGGTCTAAATCCCAAGAAGAATACATTTCTTCTCTAAAACAAACCCTCGCCAATGTTGAATGACAATTGGGTGATAGTTCAAGCTCCACCTCTTATGACCTACTGGTTAATCATGATCCATTAGACTACATCTTCGGACCAGTTGATAAAACCAACTCACCAACTTAACAGACATCGAGTAAGGAATCTACCAAAAGCAAAAAGGAAAAGAGAGACAAACAACAAAAATAAGTAAAGTCACGTGAAATTATTTTACCTAAAGTAACTTTACTTTTCAAAAGAATCTGTTGGTCAACTCCACTAAAAGCTACAATCCACACTTAACTATCAGCCAACTCCACCGAAAGATCGTTTGTCTAGATATACAGCTCATCAATTTCCTGTACCCTTTTCTTTACTTATAAAAGGGAAGGCAAATTTCGTTGTAAAACAAGCTTTTCATTTCCACATTTTCTATCACCAATCCATACATCTCTTGTAAATTTTCCTTACAAATAAATTGCAAGTTTCTAAATTCTGCATATTCTGAATTTTTATCTTTATTTCAAACAAATATTTCAAACGATTTTGATCTAGTATATCGGCTGGAAACTAATAACTGTTCCTAGTAAGATCTAATCTTGGAATGACTTTTGGTGAAAACAATGCTAAGTACTGTATATGGTAAACTGGGTCAAATTTAAAGGGATATCCTTTTAGAAGAAATGGTATTATAGTCATACTACCACACATGCCACCGGGATTCAAGTCCCAACTAAGCCCAAGTTGATAAGTCGGGAGTTTAAGTGTGAACTACCATATGTTGAGAGTTAAGTGTGTATGCTAAGTGTAATCTGGAGTGGTCCCATTTATAAGTCCCTGAGGTCAGCAGTGAGACCGTTGGTCAGCTCTAAACCATGCAGATGAACGCCTCGTATGTGGACAAACGCCCCGCAGGTTGAAATGTAGGGTAAGACGTGCGTTACCAGAACGTAGTGGGATATATGGTAAATTGGGCCAAATCAACGGGATATCCTTTTAGATGAAATGGTATTAGAGTCATACTACCACATATGCCACTGGGGTTCAAGTCCTAACTGAGCCTAAGCTGGTAAGTTGGGAGTTTAAGTGTGAACTGCCACCTGTCGGGAGTTAAGTGTGTGCCAAGTGTAATTTGGAGTGGTCCCAGCTATAAGTCCCTGAGGTCGGTAGTGATATTGTTGGTCAGCTCCAAACCATGCGGATGAACGCCCCGTACGTGGACAAATGCCCCGCAGGCTAAAATGTAGGGTAAGACTCGCACTACCGGACCGTGATGGGATATATGGTAAATTGAGTCAAATCTAATGAGATATCCTTTTAGAAGAGAAACATAGGATATGCATTCTCTATTTATTATAAAGAGTATTTATTAGAAAAAGTTTGGAATCCTTCTTGGATGAGTTCAGGGAAGATTTGGATAACAAGGCCAAACCAAGACCACCGTTAAACAAACCAAAGAGGGAATTTTATAATGGTTTGAGTTTTCCAAAAAAATAATTAGGAGTATTTGAATTGTGAATTTTGGAAATAAAAGGCATTAAATCATACCTGTTTGTAATCCTAATAATTGAAATATCGGGTAAATTTGGAATTTTGATAAACGGAGGATTTAAAGGATATTTGAGTAGGCAGATGGTTGGGTCATTCGGTAAGATGAAGGATTCAGATAATTTGTAGGGTTGAATATCTTGTTTCATTGTTTTGGAAGTGATGACAAAATTTGGTAGAATATGTGTCAACAAGTATGACATCATAAAAAGTATAAGGTTTACAAAGATCCCAAGATTTATAAAACTAATTTTGAAACAACTTTTTTACACATTAGTGAGGATCACTATGGTAATACCCAATTTTAACAAATTTAATATTTTAGAATACAGATTTTTTGAAATAAGTTGGTGAAAAAGATTTTTAAAGGATTGTAGAAACTACTGCCTCTAATTTTAGAAAACCAATTAGAAGAGAAAATGAAGAAACTATGGATATTTTCTTTTGTAAAGATTATAGTCTGTTTGACGTGATAAAATTATTACCTGTTTGCCTTGATTAAAGCCTTTTGACATTCAAGATATTCTGGTGAAGAAGGTGGGTTGGTTTTCTTTAGATTCGGTTGTTGATTTATCTTCGTTAAGTTTGATAAAGAAAATTTTAAGGGTTTTTTAGTTGTTGGACTAGGTTGGTCAAAATTTAGTTAAAAAAATTGGATGATTCAGATGATTTGGTAAATACTTGTTTGCGTGGTCTGGGCTATAAGTTGGGATCATACCCGGAATATATATATATAATTTTGATACATTAAAAAACAACTTTGACAATTACTTTCCTGTCTTGCTTTGCATGCCCGGTTATACACGCAAGCACACTGAAATAAAGTTGCAGTGAAAGAGAAAGGAAAATTTCCAAGTTGGTCATTCCACATTAAAAATAATTAAAAAAATCAATATTTTTTTTTTTCTTTTTTAGGTAGAACAAATTATACCACTCGAAAAGTCCAACTCCTGAGCAATTATGTAACAGAAACAACGTTGGAATCCCCTAGCGCAATTAAACACAAAGTAGAGGGTAGAATTGGTAACTGCTGTCGCTATAAAAGCTTACACTTTCTCAAAACCCTAACTCTTGCCGCCGTGCTCTGAAACTCTCAGATCAGACGCCTCTGCCGCTGCCCGCTAGCTCAGAGTAGCTAAAAGCAACAGCCATGGTGAGTCGCAGCTTCCACCCAATCCATCATCGTCATAATCTTCATTTTCATCTTAAACGCGTCACGCTTCAACTAAATAGATCTTGATTCGATTGCATCTTTTATCTGTTTTTCGGGTAGACATTCAAGCGTAGGAATGGCGGACGCAACAAGCACGGCCGCGGCCACGTCAAGTTCATCCGCTGCTCAAACTGCGGCAAGTCCTGCCCCAAGGTTCAACTCGCTTCGATCTCGCTTTCATCCTTTTCCGTAATTTTCGTTTCGGAAATTTTTTTTGATCTTAATTTTCTTTTCTTTACTCCTTGTTGGATTTGTTAAAACAAAATTCAAATTTTGAAAGGACAAGGCTATCAAGAGATTTCTTGTGAGGAACATCGTTGAGCAGGCTGCCGTTAGGGATGTTCAAGAGGCTTGCGTTTATGACGGTCTCTCTCTTTCTCTATATATATATATATGTGTGTGTGTTTGTGTGTGTGTCTAGAGCTTAATTTTTGTATTCTGAATGTGTTATTTTTAGGGTATGTTCTTCCCAAGTTGTACGTGAAGATGCAGTACTGTGTGTCGTGTGCTATACACTCCCGCGTGGTGAGGGTTCGCTCTCGCACCAATCGCAGAAACCGTGCGCCACCACAGCGTTTTCTCAGGCGTAGGGTACGTTTTTCTATTGGCCTAGGGATCTTTACTGATCGTTACTGTAATTACAGAAGTCTGTTTCACTCGATGCTTAAATAGATTAGATGAAATCTCATTATCAGCTATCTGCATTTGCGTTCCAAAATTTTGTTTCCATGTACTTTCTCTTGTTTTACTTTCTTTTAATGAAGCTTGCCAAATGCGATTAACTCTGGATAGAAAAAGGCGGAGAATAGGTTGCTTCTCTAGATTCATGCCTGTATTTTAATTCCTCTATGTGCACGTAAAAGATGATTGCCTGTCCGGCAGTCTTCCTGATCTGCCAATTTGCCTGAATTTATTGTTGTCCTGGCGTAGCTCGCATGTTATGCCAGATGAAGGTTTTAGCTCTCTATTAGATGTCAATGATTGATAATGTGTCTTTCGTCCCACTGACTCTGACAGGAATGATATAGTGCACTTAAACAAGTTTGTGCTCCTGTTTTTGTATAAAGTTTGTTTGATTGTCCAGTGGGTTACTGATTGTGTGTTTCATTTCTTTTCTTTTCTTTTATTTTGTTTCTTCTCAGGATGACTTGGGAAAGCCTGGACAGGCTGGACAGCCTGGTCAAGTACCTCGTCCTGGTGGAGCTGGGATTGCAGCTCGTTCTTGAAGAACATTATCAATTTCTACCATTTCGTGTGATGCTTTAAAATCATTATTTATATTTCTTGCACCTTGGGTTTTGTGTAGGATCATTTTTATACTTTACTGTAAGGCTTCCTCAAGAATTATTCACATTAAGCTCATGAAAGTTTTGACTGATGAGAGTGTTCTAAACTATCATTCTGCTCAGCTTATCTCATGATTACATTTGGATTTCCTTAGCTTTGAAGTAATGATAAGATATATGGATGTTCAGACATGCGTTTTGGTTTACCTTAAATTTGTTCTACATATCACAGAATTTAGTCTATCTGATGGTACGGATGAACGTAAGGTCCCATGTGGCACCACATTGCCCATGGTCAGTGGCCTTCAAATTGCCGTATGGAGTCTTTCAAACCTTTGAGCACGGTAACAAAATTAGGCTTTATTTGTAGAAAGGGCTCTCATGGGCATTGCTCTCTAGAGGCATGAAGCTGTTTTAGTATTAATACTTATAATGATGCTGGAATGAATTCAAATGATTATGTTTAACATGGTGCACTTGGTGCCTTATTACTTAGCAACTGCAAATTACTCGAATGGGTGGGGCAACATGGAGTTCATCTTGGGTGAGGTACACACTGTTGGCAATCTGAACTAGTTTGTATAGCAGGGAAGTAAGTACCCAATACAACGGGTGTGATGAAAAGGGAGGTATCCAATATAATCCAACTCGAAGGAATTCGAGAATAAGGAAGTCAATAAAGTTGCATAGAGCTTAGCCACTTCCAACCTCATTGCTGAAAAGCAAATGCTTGCCTCGTCCGGTCGTCTTTGGATTTGAAGGGTCCTATCAAAGCCCACTTCTGACACAAATAGTAAAGTTGACAGGCCTGACTGCTAACGGCAAAAGAAACTGTAGGTAAAGGGCTTCAATGCAGCAACTGCAATCCCAGTGCTCGTGGGCCTTACGTTTAGAAGACATTTGAGGATACCCAATAATTAAGAACTTAAACCTTCTGTAATTTCAGTCCTCTTAGCCGTTAAAATTTAGAAGATATTTGGGGGATCTAACAGTTAAAAATTTAGACTCTCTTGTAATCGAGCATAAATATGTGTATATAAATGAAGATGTATTAGTGGGGCAGGGGGCTCCAGATGGAAACTTCACAGTCAAACTGGCTTATAAGTCTTTGTTGTCTACTGGGAGTTCTAGGGCGAGAGGAAACTTGGAATTTAAGTGGATATCCGATGTCCAGAAAGTATAAATTGTCTCTCGTGGCAAATTCTCAATGACAAGGTTTTGTGTAATTACGAATGTCGGCGTAGAGGCCTAGTCGACTCAGATTTTTGTCCACTATGCAAATAGCCACAGCGAAACCATATGATTGCCAATGATCGTACATGGAGGTTTTGAACCAGTATCGAAGGGGATACCGGGAAGAGGAATTGATGGGCTGGAACCCTCCTGCCATCGGCTGGATTGCGTTAAACACTGATGGTGCATCGCAAGGTAGCTTTGACCCGGCCGGTGCTGGCTGTCTATTGCGTGACATAAAGGAGTCTAGCAAGCAGGGTTTTCGCTCAACATTGGATTGGCATCCTCTATAACTGCGGAACTTTGGGGCATATTTTACGGACTCCGAGTGGTTTAACAATTTTGTGTTGAATTCAGAGATCGTAATGTGAGCTATTCGACAAGGGGTGTCTGCCACTCATCCCCCAAAGCTAATTTAGTCAACAGTTGTCGAGATTTGATCCACAGAGGGTGGGCCATCCAATTCGAGCACATATACAGAGAAGCCAACCAAGCAGCCCATTTTCTTGCTAAGCATAGCCTGACTCTTCCCTTGGGACACCACTCAGTCAGACAGGCTCCGGTGGGACTGCGAACAATTTTGCGACGGGACGCCATAGGGGGACTGTGCCCCAGATGGCTGCCGATGAAACCTCCACAAGTTGTATTCTACCCAGGCTCAATGTCATCCCCTCTACCTACAAAAAAAAAATGTATGTACATAATTTATTTGCAGGACAGTATTTTCTATACTAGAATATTTTTGGACATTGTTGATTAGAGTCAGAAGGAACGGATTCTTAGTTTCTCACTGTTTAATTTGATTTATCGTAATTTTGTCAAATATGTTGGACTCACTCGGGGCACTCCTATATTGTTTTTATGATAAAGACAAACATTAGAGCTCGTTAATGGCAAATCAACTACAATTTTACAAAAATCTCGGAAGAAAGATATTTTCTCAAGTTCATCTGAGAGAAGTAAAAAATAAATAAATAAAATAGGGTCGCCGGGCGAGGAAGGGTGGGGTTGGGTTTTGAATGCTAAGAACAGTATCAAATGGAAAGTTGCAATCTTTTTGATGGCTACAAAACAGGATGAAAAATATTGAAATCAATACAAGGCATTGTCAACTCTTTGACTTACCAGTTATACCCGAAAATTACATTTTCTATATAATTGTGACATGACGGTGTAGGAGATTGTTACAGTGATTTCCATGTTCTAGCTAACGAATAAATACCATCCAGTAAAGAAAAATTTTATTGCCTCGCAAAATTTTAGTAACCAAAATTTATACCCCGCATTAATCCATTAACAGTTTATTTTCAGTTAACTTGTCTTTTTTTTTTTTTTTTTCATTAATTTTTTTCTTCTTTATTTCTTACAATTTATTTCTTGTTTATTGTAAAAAAAAAAGAAATAGTTTTACCCCACTCTGCTTCGAACGCGAGACAATTGAATAAGTGGGACAATGCATAGGCATTATAGTGAGAGTCCTCTCACCCTTTCATTGTGTAAATATGCATCTTCAAAGTAATGCGTGTCACCGGAAAGCGTCACATAACCCCCTTGACGTTTGACATTTATTTATATTTCAGCATATTTGTGGGTCATCCTCTGTAGGAAAATTAAGAGAAGAAAAGGAGAGGAGGGAGCAACAAGCGGGTATACATGTTCTTATTGGCCTTTGATAGTTGTCAATACACCTGTCCAAAAAAAAAATTTCCACTGAAACTGTGAGGAAGGCGTTGAAAGTTCGAACACGAGAGAAACAAACAGCAATCATGCTTTTTACTTGACACGGACTCTTGGTGGCTTGCAGGCCACAATTGAATCACTTGCTTGATGTGAACACATACGACAGAGGATGGCGGCAATGTAATTGAACCCTTCTGGGGTTACTCCGATACCGTCACTAAGTTGATTTCTGGATGTGTTAGCGGCAGCACGAGAATTGCATAGCAAATATATATATATATATGGAAATTTGTTTGAAACAAAAGATAAAAGAAATTGTATAATAGATTCTCGAAAATATTTTATATTACAATAATTTTTTTCTCACGATTGTGTTAATTTTCATGTGAGTATCTTGCTTTTTGCGTTGACCTATGGTAGCCAATTGCACAACATCTATCCAATAAGGCAGGCTCAGGGACACTTGAGATGCATTTTGGCCTAATTTTTAGCATCGTGTTTCCATAAAAGCTAGTCCAATAATAATAAATTAATTCACACAATATATATCACTTGACACAAATAATTCTCAAAGACATAAAAATAAAAAATCATCAATTTTTTTTTTTTTTCAAAGAAGAAAGTCTATATATATTAAATCGATTGTGAGTTTAATCATATATAAAATTTTCTTATCCGGTCGATGAACATCTATATTTTTCTTGTATACTTTAAATACTGTTTACAAGTTAAAAAATAAAATAATTGTTTCCCATCTAAAAAGCATATTCCACAGTCACCTTGCACCAAATGATAAAAGGACAAGGGTGGAATTATTTTGACCAATTGCGGTAACAGAGGCAGTCAAAAGTCAAAAGAAGTTTAACTTAGAAACTAATTGGAAAGGAAATAAGAACACAAAAACAAAATAATATCAAAATATTAGACATAATCCCCCTGATTTTATGTCATAATCTCCACGTAATAAGGCAACTTTTTTAAATTGGTCCCCACCGTTTCCTCCTCCAATTCTCACGCAATCCGACGGCCCAGTTTAGCGACCTGCCAATCCGATCTTCTTTTATATTTATTTTTCATTTTTTGTTTTGTAATAAAAACAATCATCCTTTTGAGTTTTCAAGAATTAAATTCGCTTTCATCCCCACTTCTGTCTTCCTATTTTCTCTTTCTCTCTCTACGGACTTTCTCTCTCCACAATGGATGCGCCGGTGGACGTCTTAACCGACGACCTCCAGAGTCTGAGCTTCACTTCCACCGCTACTACCACTCTCCACCGCAGCACCAGCTCCGGCTCCTCCTCTGCCACTCTCACCGCCGTGCCTTCCTTCTCTTCCTCCAAGTCTACGTCGAAACACCACCAGCTGCCTCTGCCGCCGCAGCAGAACAACCAGAATCAGTCCCTCTCCTTCGCTGATCTCTGCTTCTCCTTCCGCCTTGGCTCCGGCGACATCGGCTCCGTCTACTTGGCCGAGCGCAAGCAGGACAGAGAGTCCCCGCTTTTCGCGGCCAAGGTGATGGATAAGAAGGAGCTGGCTAGCAGGAGCAAGGAAGGCAGGGCTAGGACGGAGACGGAAATACTCGCAATGTTGGATCATCCGTTTCTGCCGTCGCTCTACGCCACCATCGACTCGCAGAGATGGCTCTGTTTGCTGACGGAGTTCTGTCCCGGCGGCGACCTCCACGTCCTCCGCCAGCGTCAGCCGTTTAAACGGTTCGAAGAAACCGCCGTCAGGTGCGTCACGTTACACTGTTCCAGTAATTAATTATATTAGCTTCACTTCTGTTTTTTTTTTTTTCTCTTGGATCAATTCAATGTTCATTAGATTTCGGTTTTTAATGTTTTTCTTGCAAAATACGGTTATGAGAGAAAAAGAAAAAAAAGAAAAAAGGACGACGACGGTGAGAGCGACAGAACGGGACGGCCGGGGGGGGGGGCCATCACCTGGGCAGCCCACGGTGCCTGTCAGACGGTGGACCCCACCACTTGGTAGGTCACTTCACTGCTCAACGTCGTCAACTTTCTCACTTCACCGGATATTTGTATTTGAATCTTGTAAAACTGGACGGTACTTGCATCAGACTAGCTCAGACTAACTTCGGCTTACTGGTATATATATATATTTATTTTACTCATATTTACTATAATATTATGTAAATTTTAGTGAAAATAATTTTCATAAATAAAATCACATATGTATGATTTTTATATCCTGCGATATTACAAGATATTTTTTTTTGATTGAATTAAATATTTAATTTAATATTTTAAATATTTCAATTTGAGATTTAAATTTTAAATTAAATATTAAAATTAATTTTGAAAAAGAGAATCTGGATCAATGCTTGGACTCATGGAGTTGATTTGGTTGGACTCACAATCAATGGGGTCAAACTGAATGTAATGGTTGTTAATTTTTTTTTTTAAAGAATCAATCTAATTTCTGAGATCCTGATCTGACTTCGTTGGGTTCGGGTCGGTTTTAATAACGCCGGTGAGTGATGATCACGTGCGGGGTAGTCCACGTAATGATATACCTGCTCTTTTGGGTGTTTTTTTTTTTCAATTCTATTCCCTTGTTTGAGGAAGGGTAAAAAAAAGAAAAAAGAAATTAACGTCATGTGTGGCGACGGAAATTACGTAGGAGCGACAAAAGGACATCGAGTCTAGATTTTGTTATAATTACCATATATTGCCTTGATTTTATTAAATGGCTGCCTGTGTTAAGCCGGAGTTGGGGACTAACTGATTAAACCAATCGAATAATCTACTTGTCTCTCGGTGATGAGGTAGAGAGCTGTAATTACTGGATTTTGAACTGCAGGAACGGATCCCTGCCGCATTAGCCTTGCTTGATAATCGGTCTCCAAGTCGCCTGAAATTGGCGTCAGCGTGTGGGGTTACCATAATATGAAAAGAGAATGAGAAAGGAGCAGAAGGCATTAATGAGATGGTCAGGACCATCTCATAAAGTTTCTATATTTGACTTAATCCTACACCAAGCCCATTAGTATGTTATGTATGTATGTATGCAGCCTATAGGAAATATTTTCTCCTATTTCGTTAATATCATGACATTATCCTTTATATCACAACCGTATAGATTATCATAAAATGAGAATTTCAGATTGTAGTCTTTTCGCTTACCTTTTGCTAGATATACGGGGATTTTATTTTATTAGGGGTTTTGGTGATTGTGACGTGGGCAGGTGAATGGTGGCCCTAATTTCGTCTCCTTACCTTTTGGCCCCGTGTTAACTCCTAAAACTTGTACCATCAATCAATTTGTAGTTCCTTTCTTCCAATCAAGAAGCAGACGCTGACCCATCATTCCTATCCTCCTAGACATTTCGTGGTGCTCTCTGTACCTTTTGCTTTTGTCACTGAATATAAAAGTAGGCACACGAGAGGTTAGTGAAAGATTTGTGGACGTCTAAGTAGACATTAATAATGGATCCTTTCATTCCAATATTCAATGCTTAATATCGTGAATTTTTTTTTTTTTTTTTTTAATTAGGCCCTCTTTTTGGTGAGTTTGGTGTAATGTGAATATTACTCGATTGTGATTTGAAGGTCTTAGTTGCATTTTTTTAAATTAAGATTACGAAGGCACATAGAATTGCAAGTTGGAAAAGTAAAATTCACGCATAGATTCGAATATGTACAAAGTGGGGAACACAACACCAGAAACTTTTACTTTATTTCTCAACCCTTCCTGTCAAGTTGTTTCCTCTTGATGTCTTTTCGGTCTTTTTGTTTATTGATCTGTTGCATTTGGTTATGCAGATTGGAGTAGTGAGGACATAGGACCCTCCCGTATGGATTATATTGTGGTAAAACGAAAGAGGAAAATCAACAAATGGTGGGGACTATGGTGGGATTTTGTTGGGGACACTAGAGTTATCTCAATTATTTTCTAGCTAAAACCCATTATTACTTCTACACCATAATATTTTAGGCACTAATCTTATTTTATGTTTGTAGGTTCCAGCACGTCGAACCTGGCTAAATATTTAATCATTTACAGATTTTCCTAATCTTGATTGAGTTTACTTTAAAAGAAGCAACATGTATAATTTATTTCTTACCCGATGCTTATTTCAAATATTATTTGTTGATCTTTCCAGATTCTACGGATCAGAAGTAGTGGTAGCTTTGGAGTACCTTCACATGTTGGGGATTGTTTACCGTGATCTCAAGCCTGAGAATGTGCTCGTCCGATCGGACGGTCATATAATGCTTACCGATTTTGACCTCTCCCTGAAATGTGACGATTCTACGTCGACCCCACAGGTCATCTCCAATCAAAAACCGCCTGTTGCAGCCCTTAGAAACAACCATCTGGTAGATCAACCTCCTTTCACTTCATCCTCATGCATCATTCCTAACTGTATAGTCCCAGCTGTATCGTGCTTCCAGCCGAAACGTAAGCGCAAAAAGAAGACGGGCTACCGTGGTGGGCCTGAATTTGTTGCCGAGCCCATTGATGTCCGGTCCATGTCTTTTGTTGGGACCCACGAGTATCTGGCGCCTGAAATTGTGTCTGGTGAGGGCCACGGCAGTCCTGTGGATTGGTGGACACTGGGTATATTTATGTTTGAACTATTTTATGGGGTCACACCCTTCAAGGGTATGGACCACGAGTTGACTCTGGCTAACATTGTGGCTCGAGCCCTCGAGTTCCCTAAAGAACCTGCCGTGCCTGCGACGGCCAAAGATCTTATTTCACAATTATTGGTCAAGGACCCATCGAGGCGAATGGGGTCAACAGTGGGTGCATCGGCAATCAAGCGCCACCCCTTCTTTCAAGGAGTAAATTGGGCATTGTTGAGATGCACACCCCCACCATATGTTCCCCCACCGTTCACCAGAGAAGATGTATCGGATGAAAGTTGTCCTGAGACTCCAGTGGAATATTATTAGAATCTTTAAGATTAAGAAAGCATTAGTTAAACATCTTAAGATATTCAGCACAATCCCTAGAATGATTTTGGCACTGCGCCTGGGGATTGTGAATTTAGCCAAGCACAACCTTTACGATGTAAATTGAGAATTTACTACTTTTTGGGCATAAATGGATTGGAAATAATTATTTTGCAGGGAGCGTCTTGGTGTCTCGTAAATTATCGTGTTTAATAGTCAGGGGTAACGCCGGGAACGTGAACGTTGAATCCCAACAATGTAAACATAAAGAAATGTGTTATAACTTGGGACGAGGAAGGCGGTGGCGCCTTGTGATAGGCTGCCCACTGACGGCGTGGGCCATGGAGAGCTTGGGCATGCCACGAGGGGATTGCTGCTTGTTTTATGTGTGTTTGTCAAGAGCAAGCCCCCACCCATGTGAGTTGTGGGAAAAAAAAAATGTTGTGATCTGGCTGGAAGTTTACGAAAGGCATTACTGTTTTTATTCACTTGTAAAATGGTTCTCTGGCATGTATTTTTCATGAAAAGTATAGTTTGCATCCATTATTAGATATGGCTTGGGTACCGGACCCCATTCTTTTGTCAAACGGTGTTTACTTGGATCTGTGCTTAGGTCACCCTCATAGTTATCACAAAATTTTGCCGAAAGCCAAAAATAATGCACAGTTTGCCAATTGAGTTTAGCATCTATTATTGTTACTGGCAACACCCACCTCCACCATTTATCTGAATGTTTGTTGAATGGAATCCTTTTGTCATGAAGTTGGGAGTTAGAATCATGTATGGTGGCATACCTCCTGCTAACTGTGTTTCATCATTAGTAGTTTGATTACTCTACTACCTTTCTTTACTCCATACAACCGTATTAGCCGAGACTCTACTCTTCTTTTTTTTTTTTTTTTTTTTTTTTTTTTTTTCCATTAAGAGTTTCATTAGATAATGCGTTTGTTTTTACTTTGTTACTCTCATTGTATACAGTTTTAAATTCTTAATTATTGGAGTATTGTTTAAAACGCTGTGAGACTTTTCTAGCTATTACTAGTAATAAAATTCTTCTTGCATCCAAGTAACTGGAGTGGGACATTATGGGCTACTTGTGTTGGACTTTGGACTGGGCCATCAGATATTGGGGTAGGGAAGGGAAAGCTCACGTCAAAATTTTTACCATAAAACTTGTCCATACTGTAAGATTGTTTTTTTTTTTTTTTTAAAATGTTATGTATGTGTTTCTTACTAATAATATATATTTTTGTATAAATCATATAATATTACAAGTCAATTATATACTTAGTATTAAATCTATCCCTTTAATCAACTAAAAGTATTTTTTATTGAAATAAATAAAAATTAAATTTATAATAATTTCTTATAATTAATTATCTTATATTATACCTATCTTATATTTAACTATAAAATTTGACATTACATAGGTTTTTTTGAAATCAAATATAATCACATCATTTTGTCAACTTCTAAAACTTTAGATCATAAGTTATTGTTGCCAAAAAAAAAGTTTATAAAATAAGAGTTGATTGAGTGAATTAAAGTTATAGAAATTTTCACAATTATAAGCACCAGAGATGTCTACAAAAAATGTTGAACTACACAAATCTCTAGTATTTAAGGTAAACAAATCTTCTAAGTCTATTTATTTTCCATTTTCTTACTTATAAATTACTACTCCATCATGGTTGTACCATATACTAGGATGCATAAATAAGGACATGCTTATTTTGAAAAAAATTAGGACACAAACATGGCGTGAACACGATTATATACATAATTAAAAGAGAAGTTAAAAGAGTTGCTATGGAAAGGGTATATTAGAAAGAGCTTTAACTTATGTGTAGTGCTAGCCTTGTTGACTCTAAAGACAGATAGTAATTAGCAAATGTGCATTAATAGTTAGGTAATTGACAAGATCACTATTAGGTACAAGTTTTTGTTTCACAAGTTAGATGATATGCTAGACCAACTAAATAGATTTAAGGTATTTTAAAAGATTAATTTTTGAAGTAACTATCATTAAATTAAAATCAAACTTATAAACTAGTGAAAAATTGTATTCAATACTTATGATAGTCTTTTTGAGTGGCTAATGATGTCATTTGATCTCTTTAATATTCCTAACACTTGTATGAGGTTGATGAACTAAATATTGAAACCTTTTATTGGCAAATTTGTAGTTTTGTACTTTAATGATATTTATATATATTTTATGGCTGATCAATGAAGGATCATGTTTTACACTAAAAGGAAGGATTAGTGTTATTATTGGAAAATAAGTTATATGTGAATTTAAAGAAGTATAATTTTAGGATTAATAAGTTACTTTTTCTAGGGTACATAGTTAGTTTTGATAGTATTTAGGTTGAAAAGGAGAAAATGCAAGCATTTCACGATTTTCCTACTTAAAAATAATAGGTGACATGCGGAGTTTCCTAACTTAGTAACCTTTTATTGAAAGTTTATCTGTAACTTTAGTACCATTATAACACTTAGTAGTAAGTGTCTTAAAGAAAGAAAGTTGTAATAAGGAGTTGAAGAAGAATGATGTTTTGCTCTCATCAAGAAAAAAATATGTAATACCCTAGTGGTAGTCTTACCTAACTTTGATATACTATTTAAAGTTAAATGTAATGCCAATAGAGTTAAAGTTGATATAATTATTTTTTAACAAAAAAGGCAATCACCTATTGTATGGGAAACTTAGCGAAGCCTAATAGAAGTGGTCCATATATTATAAGGAATTGTATGCAATTGTGATAACTTTAAAGCATCGAGAACATTACCTGATAGAATGTGAGTTCATTTTATACTCAGATCATTAGACCTTAAAGTATCTCTACAATTGAAAGTGAACCAATAAGGTCATGCTTGTAAGGTGATCCATTTTCTTACAAAAGTTACCTTTTGAGTTGTTTCACAAGACTGGTTAATAGAACAAGGTTACTAATATATTAAGTTGGAGAGTGTCACTATTAGTAACGTTGAGTAGTAAGATAGTGAGATAATGAGTTTTGAATTTCTTTGTGAATTGTATGAGCATGTTGAAGACTTTGAAACAATTTAGGAAAAGTTATTTCCATATTCATGATGGTTATTTGATGCATAGAAATCAATTTTGTGTTTTCCAATATTAATTGAGGTAGAAAATTGTTCATAATCCTTATAAAGGTGGTCTTGTAGGAAATCTTAGGCATAATAAGATAATTGTTACTATCTTGGAGTTACATTATTGACCATAATTAATAAGGAACATTAAAAAATTTGTTTGGTAGTGCTACATTTGCCAACTACTTAAGGATTAGTCATAAGATATTGAGCTTTATAGGTATTTGCTTGTTTCAAACAATATTTGAGAGGATTTGTCCATAGATTTTATTTTGGGATTACCTTGTACCCAATGTGGTATAGATTTTGTATTTCTTGTTGTTGACAATTTTTATAAAATATGTTACTTTTTTCCTTGCAAAAAGTCCTTTAATACTTTTAATATAGCTCGATTATTCTTTAAGAAAGTGGTGCACCTATATGAAGTGCTTAAGTTCATCACTTTTAACCTTAACACTTAGTTTCTTAGTCACTTTATGGAAGTTGTTTGGTTCATCTTAGAAGTTCAGTAATACAACTTATGCCAAGACAAATAGTTAGAACAAATTGCTAAATAAGACCTTATGCAACTTGATTCAAAGCATTTATGGAGATAAGCCAAAGTAATGAGATCTTATTTTAGCTTATGTGAAGTTTGCCTACAATAGTGCAATTCATAATACTATAAGAAAGTCTACTTTTTTATTATTTACGCCAAATATTTTTAACATACTTTAATTTTGGTCAAACCCCCTTAAATTCCATACCTTAACATTGTAGTTTAGCATCTTACAAAATAAATATAATCTGTGTAAGTTGTGGTAAAACAAAAGTTGGAAACTACTAACAAGAAGTGTAAGAAAGCTATAGGTAAATATTAAAGAAGCAAGTTATTTTAAGAGGATGACATAATGATAGTGTTTCTTTTATAAGGATAGTTTCTAGTTGGGTTTCATAACAAATTGTAATCTAAGTATGATCCTTAATAAGTGTTGAAGAAGATTAATGACGGTGTCTATGTAAATGATCTACATGAAAAATGGTGGATTTCAAAGACCTTTAATTTTACATATATTTATCAATGCTACTTTGCTAACGAGCTTCTTTATTAGAACTTAAACTTGAAGTCAAGTTTTTTCCAAGTGAAAGGAATTAAAGTAGAATAGGTAATCTAAAACTTTATGGATTGGATGGATCATTAAATCTTTACAGGAAAATTTTAGAATTCTTGATTCCTAAATATATTTCAAGAATATTCTAAATTACATAATACAAAATAATTCCAAGAATTGTGTGATTTAATTTCCTTTTTGTTTTGATTTTATTATTAAGAGTTTCTTTTGCTAATGATAGGTCTTAGCTATAAAAGTCCATGTATGTTTAAAGGCTAAATTACTCCAATGAATAAATATTTTCAATAAGTGACATAGTTTTTCTCATTATATTTCTTTTTAAGAAATATTATTTCCTTAATTTTAATTGTGTATTAGTTTTATTTTCGCTAAATATTGTGTCATGAACTCACAAAATGTTTTGGATTCAAGTTCTATTCTACATTGGTCGACTAAACCTATCATTGCCTAATGGTGGTTAATGTCTTATGACTCTAAAATAAAATTTTTTGAGAAATCATATCCCGATGTTAAGTATTACAAAATCAACTTTAGAGATGATAACTTTATTCATAATGCTCAATAAAAGATTTTGATGATATAATGAGAGAAGCAAGATTTTCTTTGGTGAATCCTTTAAGTTCTTATTTAGTGCCCTTTGTTGCAAAAGTTTTTTCTATTTTTCTATTTGCTTTTTCCTCCCTTTCCTTCATTTATGAGGTTTCATTTAGTCTTTTTTTTTTTTATATTAATATTGGTAACAACATTTTGATTTCCATATAAACGACACATTAAGTATAAATACCTTGTTTAACTTCTATTTAATAGATTGAATATCACTACAAGGAATTAAAGTAAGATGCATAATTTTTTTTTTCTAGGAAATCCCTAGCCAAAAATCCATATTATTTCTTCTTTTCTATCAAATCAATCATAATATATATTCTAATTTTACTTTATTTTTTTGGATGATTTTTACATTGGTAATTAGGATTGCTAAATTGGCTAAAAAATCTCTTATTGTCTAATGATGGTTGATTTCTCACAACTCCAAAATCAAATTTCTTTAAAAAGTACATACAAAGGTTAAATATTACAAAAGTAACCTTAGAAATAATAATTTTTTTCTTAGAGAAATAATAAAAGATTTTCATTATACAACGAGTAATATATTCTATAATGTTATTTAAGTTTATTGATAATTTTTACATGGGCAATTAGGATTTCTCCTTTTTTCTCTTTAATATTATATTCACAATGCTATACAATTTACTTGGTAGAACTCATAAGGTTTATTAGATTCCACCTTTGCGCTAAATTGGTTGACAAAACCTCTCATCATTTGATGGTGGTTGATTTCACATAACTCTAAAATTGCAATTTCTAGAGAAAGTATATATCAAGGTTAAATATTGCAAAATTAATTGTACAAATAATGACTCTCTTTTTTTAAATTATAATAGAAGATTTTAATCATATAATAAGAAATATGTTCTTTAATTTTGTTTTATTTTTTTTTTTGATGATTTGTACATAAGTAATTAGGATTTTCTTCCTTTTTTCCAATATTAAATCCATTGTACTATGACAGTTATAAGTAAAGATAATATGTTTGGTTAAACTCACTAATTTTATTGAATTCTACCTTTGTGCTAAATTAATCAACAAAATTTCTCATAATTTAACAATAGTTGATTTCTTATAATCTCAATATAAAATTTGTCTAAAAAGCATATCCCAAAGTGAAATATGACAAAATCAATCGTGGAAATGACAACTCCCTTTTTAAAGTTGTAATAGAAGATTTTGATCTTATAATGAAAGACATATTCTTTGTTTTTATTCTAGTTTTTGGTTGATTGGAATTTTATCCTTGTTTTACTAAATATTGTATCAATGACATAACAACATCTATAGCTAAAGACAATAGGTTTAATTGAACTCACTAGGTTTGTTGGATTTCACCTTTATGCTAAATTAGTTGATGAAACTTCCCATTGTTTAATGGTGATTGGTTCTCACAACCCAAAATGTAATGTCTTAAAAAAGTATATCCTAAGATTAAATATTACAAAATTAATCTTGTAAATGATGATTACTTTCTTAGAGTTTTAATAAAAGATTCTAATCATGTAATGGGAAACATCTTCTTTAAATTTTCTTCCTTTTTTTTGGTTGACATTTACATAGATGATTAGGGTTTTATGTCACTTACAATATTTTTTTATCCCAAAGCATCATGTTTTTCTTTTAGGATTTATAATTTTCTTATTTTCTTTTTATTAATTTGTAGGTTACTACTGGGGATACAAATCATGAATACATCATTTCCTTATGTACTATTTATAGCCTATACAAATTTAGGAAACAAGTCTAAAAACTTTGAAACCTTAAATTTTCACTAATTATTAAACTCTTATCTAACTTTCACTTTTGCTTGGTAAGCCTCTAAAATGTTGATGGGATAACTTTTTATTTTTGGGATTATATCAAATGTGGTCTTTCCATTTTGGCTTGTTATGCGTGTTTGTCTAAGATCGATGTTGCTTTATGTAACTTATTTAATTTTTGTTGGTTGATTTTTACTTGGGTGATTAGGATTTTTTACCTTTTTATTTCAAATGTTGTATCCATGGCACTTCAATAACTTTAAGCAAAGACAATTTATTTTGTTAAACTTATTGGGTTTGTTGGATTCCACCTCTGCATTAAATTGGATGACAAAACCTCTTATTATCTAATGTGGTTTATTTTTTACAACCTTAAGGTACAATTTCTCAGCAAAACTTATTCCATAGTAAAATATTACAAAATAAATCCTAAAGATGATGATTTCCTCCTCAAAACTTAAATAAAAGATTCATATCTTATATTGAAAGACATATTTTTTTAATTTTTCTCTTATTTTCTTGGATTGATTTTTACATTGATGGTTGGGATTTTATCCTTTTTGCTTTCAAATATTATATTGATGACATTACGACAACTGCAATTAAAGATAATTTGTTTAATTAAATTCATTGGGTTTGTCAAATTTCACCTTTGTGTTAAATTGGTTGATGAAACTTCCTATTATCCAATGGTGATTGATTTTCACAACCCAAAATGTAATGTCTTGAAAATTTGTATCCCAAAGTTAAATATTATTAAATCATCTTGACAATTGTTCTTTCCTTATAACTATAATAGAAGATTTTTATAATGTAATGGGAGACATTTTCTTTAATTTTGCTTCTTCTTTTTTTAATTGATTTTTACATAGGTAATTGGGATTTTGTGTCACTTACAATTTTTTTTCTATCCCTTTGCACCATAAGCTTTTTAAAATTTATTGTATTCTTATTTTCTTTAATTAATTACATTGATTATCATTGGTGATACAAATCATGAATGCATAGTTTTCTTGTGTAAAATTTATGGCTATGCAAATTTAGGAAACAAGTTCAAAAATTATTAAGCCTTAACCTCATGCTAATTATTAAACCCTCTTTTAAGTAATGACAATAACAAGTAGATTCTTTGCCTATCTTTCACTTCGTTTATACTTGGCAAATCTTTAAAAACTTGATGGATGACTTTATTGGCAATTATATCAATGGAATTCTTTTTATTTTTACTTATCTATGTGTGTTTGTCTAGGGTTGATGTTGCTTTGTATACCCTCTTTAATTTTGCTTCTTTTAAATTAATTTTTACTTGGATGATTAGGATTTTCTCTTTTTTACTTTTAAATATTATATGCATAGCAATGCGAGAACTAGAACCAAGAACTTAACTTATTAGGTATGTTGGATTATATCTTTGCACTAAATTTATTGACAAAAATTATCATTGTTTAATGGTGGTTGATTTCTCATAACTCAAAAATATAATTTATTAAAAAAATGTATCCCAAGGTTAAATATTATAAAATTAACCTTAGAGACGATAACTCATTTCTTAGAGCTCTAATAAAAGATTTTGATCATATAAAGAGAGATATATTTTTTAATTTTGGTTGATTTTTACACAAGTGATTAGGATTTTATTCCTTTTTGTATCAACAACATTATGACAAATAAGAAAAGACAATTTGTTTAGTTGAACTTACTAGATGTGGTGGATTCCACCCTTATACCAAATTATTGATGAAACCTCCCATTTTCTAATAGTGAGTGATTTCTCACAATCCAAAATGTAATGTCTAGAGAAAGTATATCTCAAGATTAAATATCATAAAATCAGTCTTAGAAATGATGACCCCTTCTTCAAAGCTCTAATAAAAGATTAAGATCATGTAATTAGAGACATTTTTTAATTTTGCTTCATTTTTCTCATAATTCATAATTTTCTTGTTTTCTTTTTGTTAATTACATAGGCTATTGTTTGGCATATAAATCACAAATACATAGTTGTCATGGTGAGTTTCTTTCTCCAAATTATCTTATTATTCTAATTTTTATATGTGACATCTTAGGTTTTTTAGTGATTCATAATTTCCTTGTTTTCCTTTTGTTTATTACATAGGCTATTGTTAGGCATATAAATCATAAATACATAGTTGTCAAGATGAATTTCTTTCTCTAAATTATCTTATTATTCTAAATTTTATACATGATGCTAAAGCTTTATTTTTGGTAGTTTTAGGGTAAGAGTAGTATTGCAATAAATAGCCTAGGTACCCTTAAGATTGCTTTTGCTGAAATCCAAAGGTTAAATTCGCAGCAATGGCAAGATTATGAATAATTGTTAAGTTTAAGTTGATAGGTGAGACTCAAAGTGTGAACAAACTAGGCTCACTTGGGCCTAACCTATGAACAAAAACTAAAAATTTATAATTAAATGCGAGGGTATTGAGATTCGAACTCATGATTACTTGTTCAAGAAGGCTATCAAGAATCATTTCACCTAAAAGTTATCGATAACATATCATACTTTAACAATGATTTTTTGCAACTGTAGCCATGTCCTTCCTTTGTTATCTGTATTCATCTCTATAATTTGCTTCAATGATGTTTGCATTTCAGAACAGAAGTTGTCCTGAAACGGCCTCAAGGTTGCTCGGGTTTCTAAATGAAAGTTATTTGTCTGAAGTGGAAGCGACTCTATGGTATGTAATTTCTCCGGTTTCTTCTAAAGTTGCTGCTCATGCTTTTTCACATGTTTTTTAATTGCTGAAGTAAAGTGTACTCCGCCATCGTTGTTCCCTTTTTCCTGGCTAGAGTGGAGCAAAGGAGTAGAATACACCTGCGCGAGAGAGAGAGAGCATTGAAAGATTGTATTTCATAATAGACTCTGATCTCTCGCGACATTCACGCGGGCTTCCTCTTCCCCATCGACGCCATCCATGACAACGTTGATGCTCTCTCTCTCCGCAACATAGAATAATTTGGAGTTTTGTTTTATTTTTATTTTTATTGACTAATTGTAGGTTTTTTTTTTTTTTAAAAAAAAGGTTGGATTATATATTTATAAAGTCAATAGGCCCAATTAAGAATGATGTGGCTCGAATGCTTTAGTTATTATTTTTTTTCTTTTTAATCTTTTCAACGTTACAAATTAATCTACATTAAGATGTCATATGTGTAAAATTAATAGTTTCTATTTTAGTCATCTAACACTGTGTTATTTTTGTTAAAAAATAATTTATAGAATATAATTTATTATATTTTAAAAATAATACTAAATTTGTTCTAAAATAAAAAAGTAAAATTATTTTTATATATTACTTTACATTCAATTGTAGTGCAAAACAATGCTTCAATGGATTAAAAAGAAAAGTAATTTCAATTACAATAAAAAAAAAAATCTTTATAATAACATAACATAAATAATAATTTTGATGAACGAGTTCTTGAAGATGATAAAGAGGAGAGCGAGGAATTTTGTTTTTGTTTTTGTTTTTTTTGGTGAAAACAGGAGCCGGCTCCACGTAAACACTCCTGAGTTTGTAACTCTGCGAGCACTTAGCAATTAGCTGAGGTTGACCCCGTGTTGACTGATAGTTCCTCACTTTGATTCACCAAATTAAAAGATAATAATCTTTAAATGGTGATAAAAATTAATTAGTTGGTGACCTTATCAAATCAACGTGTCTCGTAATATTTGCTCATTTAATAGATACCCGAATTTATGTCCAGTGGAATCAAATCTCATTTAAATTTTTTTTTCTCGCATATTAAGTAAATTTAATTTTTGAATTAAATTAGAAAATTCTAAACAATAATAACAAAACTTATTTTATTGCAAAACAAGAAAGTTTTTCAAATTCGTGACGGTGACAGATGCAGAGAACCATTTTACTCATATGAAGCCTTTCCAGATACGCCATCGTTTGCTAAAAAGGAGTAAACAGCCGGCTCCAAATCGAAGACAAAAGGTTTCGACTTTTGACCTCTCACTCTCCAACCATGCCGGCCGTGTGGGATCCAAAGTCATCGAATTAGACGGTACAGTAAGCAAAATTAAAACTTAGATTATATGTTAATTTAATTTATTTAAAAAATTACTAATTTTAAAAATTAAGTAATCAAATTAATAAATTTATTAATTAAATAATATATTATGAACTGATGACAATTTTTAAAAATTTAATTAATTTTAAAAATTTATGAAATATTAAAAAAATATTTTTTTATATTTTAATTTTATTAAAAATATAAATACATCAATTTATAACTTTTTTTTAATTATGAATTAAAAAATTAAAAAAATATATTTATATAATATATTTATTTATATTTTAATAAATATATATATAATTATATATTATATTATATTTATAATTATTTTTAATTTAAATTATTTTATTTATATTAAATTATTTTATTTTTTTAAAAAAAAAATATATATATATAATAAAATAAAAATATTATAAATTATAAATATATAATTAAATTATTTAAATATTATAATATAATATATACGTTCATATATAATAATTATATTTTGTATATACTTTCTCGCCGTCTTTGCCCGTTTTCTGCAACTGCTCTCATTTAACTGCTTTCCATGTAAAGCTCAGTGCATGGCTCCTCCTGCTAGAATGTTCCCGTCACTGCCGGTTTCGAAATGATTACTTCTGCCTTCTTCTTTGAAGGGGTTGAGAAATATAAATTCGAATTATTTGGGGTTTTTTGGCACCTACTTTTGCTTTCAACAACGAGAATGGCTGCCAGCAGTCTCAGGCAGGAACAGACCATCTTTGTCAAGAACATGGTTCAGCGGGTTTGGTCTGGACTAGCTTTCTTTCTATCATCCTTTTCTCTATTGAAGTCTAATTCTTGAAAAACATGGGTTTTTTTTCTTTTTTTTTCCAATTCAATGCATGTTCTTATTGTTCTTTAGCCTTGGTCTTTTTCTCTTTTCTCGTAGAGGATGAGTGAAGGAATAATTTCATACCTGTTATGCCAAAGTTATTTTCTTTCTCAATATTATTGACCAAAGTAGTCGAGTAATCATGGGTTGGGGAAATTCATTATCAACTCATTGAAAGGTAAAGAGTTTGGCATGCATGATTTGATTTGATTGACAACCATTTTGGTTAATTGAAGCATATTTTGTTGTTAAAAATATATAAAAAGATTTCCAAAACAATATTGTTATCTGGTGTTGAAGTATTGTTCCAATCGTCTAACTGATATTGTTTTTCCGGTGGTGCTAAAACGAGTGTGCAAATTCTCATTGACATTTGTCTGTTTTGCAGGGAGTCCTGGACATATATGTTGAGGATGTCCTTGATTTACGACATGTAGAGTCACCACAGTTTCTGATAGATGTGATCAACACATTCTGCAGAGATGGTGAAATTTGCATAGCGCAATTGGGCGGATATCTGTACTTCTCAAATAGTTTCAGATATATTTTTGTGTTTCTGCTTTCCTATTTTCCTAGTACTTTTGGCCTTACTTGATTTTGATATGTCATCAGGAGTGAATCAGTTATTGACTATCCAAAAGCTACTGCAGTAGTGCACCAGTTCAGAGGGAGTTGCTCCAGGTATTTTACTCACTCAATATTGCAACAACATGCGGGAAAACAGGGTATAATATTCCACCTGCTCCAGGTAGTGAATCTACCTGATATAATTTTCAAGGCCGGGTCACTTAAGGCCAGGGGATAGCTTGTTCCATAGAACAGAGCCTCACTCAGGGAAGCAGAATGACTTCGTTGCATTATCACGTTACCATAATTTGAATCCTAATCTTAGGTCAATACTTCGAATTAACAGTTTGGGTGGTCGTCGGGCAGCTTTAGCTCTTCGTGCACTTCGAGTTGCTTGTGATGGCATGGAGAAAGAGAGGTAATTACTGATACTGATTGTTGCCTAGTGTGTTCACTGCATTCGGCTGTATTCACATTTTCACCTAATAGTAGACTAGCAAAAAAAATCCAATGCCCCGCCTTTGCGAAAAGGCTGCTAATGAACTCACAATATCTTGCTTCAGCGAGATCATTACAGATAGTGCCCTCAATTTGTTAAACCTCACTAAATTGTAATGTTTTAAGCTTCACCCAATTTGGGGTTTAATGGAATAAGGATTCTTGTCTTGGTAGTCTCGGTGATCCATTTGTAGTACAAATTACATAGAAAATGTGATCAGCTAAGGCTTCTTCTCGACAATCTCCCGCTTCTCATTACAATGAATGGTTTGTAAATTTTGAATTCTAACATTTGTACAGATTGCATTGAGACATTTCGTTAGGTAAATAGGAATATTGTATAGTATTTTTGTACGCTTACATAACAGGAAAACCTTTCTGCTCATTTGTACATCATTCCAGTCAATGAGTAATTGTATGGTGGATAGAAAGGTAAAAAGCAGGCGCTTGAATGACATGGCCATGATGAAGCAATGAGTAGCACTTAGTTTTCTCTCTTATATACGATTATCATCTTCAGCGTGTATGAGAAAAAAATTTTTGGAATGATTGTGTATCATTACCGTCCCTTCACTTGGTGTTGCCATTCTGCTTTAGCTAGTCTGATGCAACCAAGTTCTGCTTGCTGTTAATAAGTGATTTGTCTTCTTTATAGGTGCCTCGGGCTCTTTGAACAAGTTAAGGAAGAGTTTAAAATTCTGAAGGAAACGTTCATAACCATTGCCCAGGTAATTCCTGTTCCTTGTCTGAATCTTTTAGGTTTTGTAGGCGAAATTCATGTAGGACATTACTGCCCAATTATACACGTAATCTTCTATTGCTGCATGTTTTTCATTTGCCCTGCAATTATATAAATGATCCAGAAGGCTACGATGGAATATCACCGTAAAAAACACACCATTTAGTCTTCAATCAAATAGAAAGTTGTTTTAGTGCGCAAGACTTCTACAAAATGAGGTTTGAGAAAAAAAATAAATGTTGCATTTTTGCTCTTGTTTTGATAGAAATATTATTTTATATGATTTTAATTTGTAGGTTTTTAATTTATAATACAGTAATTTTATTGTTATATCAAGTTTCACCCTTCATAACCTTTTTGTTAAAATTTTCTTTAAATTTCTTTACTAGAAGACTTGTCTAATCTTTTTATTATCAAACATAACATTTAAACTTGTGTTTTCTAGTACTTTCTACAATTTCCAAAATCATATTTTGCTCTTCCGGATGAATTGATACAAAACAATAAAAAACAATGATAACAAAAAATGTTGGGAGAGTGGGAAAACTTTGTGCATTTGCCACAACAAAGGCAGGGCACAGTTTCAGTTTCAAGGCGCCAAGAGTTGACTGCACCAATCTATGTGACACAGTTAATATAAGAACTAAGTATTTGGCAGCAACCAAAGCCCTAAGACCCTGACAAAGAGAAGGGCATAGCAAGAGCCCCAAATCAATCCATAGTGAATCCTGCTGTACTGTTGCACTCATTCACAGAGCCAGAGTAATGCTAATAGTAAGATGGCACAACTTAATCAAAAACCTCTTTTTTGTTTTCTTTTGGATAGAATCTCTTGTTGCAAACTTAAAACACCTACCAAATTGTAGTAACTAAGAAAATTGATTTCTTATTACCTCCAGTTATTCTATGGTTTTGGTTCACCATTATGTTTGTTTGAACTCTAATATATCTGTCATCTCGCAATGAAATTGAACGCAGGTTGAGAGGACTATCATGTCTAGGGAAGGCGGGGGACCCCACCAATAGATTACAGGCTTCAGCAAATCTGAGATTGCTAGTATTAGGCTACAAGCATGCTGCCAATAAGGAGTTCACCCTTAAACCAGAAATTCTCCCCCGGTGAGAATTTCTGGTTAATGATCGTCTCGTATCTTTTTATATGAACATTACAACTTTGCTTTGTCCAATAAAGTATGCTATTACTTTTTATTGTGCGGATTTAACTTTTGGGATTATAGCACTGTTTGTCCGGTACGAGGAAATGATACTCAGTTTCCCTGGAAGTCTAGCAGAGCTACCCCAGTTGTGCCCCAGTTGAGACTTGCAAGCGACTCTTATAACTAGGAATGATTACGGTTCAGGTCAAACTGTAATCCTGCAGACTTGAAGTCGCAAACAGACCGGTGATCAAATAGTTATGGACCAATAATCGGCCGAACTCAGCCTAAAATTGAAACCACAAGGGGTCTTTTCATTCCTTCTTCCTCCTGACTACGGAACCATAATTCCTGATTCCGGAATTTGTATCCGGAATTGAACCCACCTCGGTCAACCATGCTTTGCACAATTGCAGAAACATGTTATTCTAAGCATTCCAGTTTAGGTTTGATGTGCTTAACTCTTTGCTCGAGTTAGCATTCTCATCTTGAAGTATGCAAAAACTATTCATTTAATTTCATTGGCAAAAATAAAGAATGTAATCTCCGAGTTCCAGTGATTTTTAAACTTTTCACTCTAGCTCCTTTTCCATTAATCCCAACCACGTCACAGTCTCGTGGCTGCTGCCTCACACGCTAGTTGATGACTCGATTGCCACATCATATATTAAAAAATATATTTTTTTTTTCAAGTTTTATTTAATAGTTTTTGTTTTAATTATGTTTGTTGATATAAAAAGTACTTTTTTTTTTTTTTTTAGGAAAAAGAAAAAAGGTCCGACATAAGATGTGTGTGAGACATGGCAACCAAGAGGCATATTGTAGGATTTTGAGATAATTAATATAAATCATAATACAAAGAGTTAGATAATTAAGCTCATTTAAATGACAAATAATTTTTTAATTAGTTAATTTATATTTATAGATTAAATTTAACATTTAATAATGTGTTATGACTTATCTTTTCAGCATATCATTGATTAATATGATGCAATTATTTCATAATATTAATGTTTTAATTATATATAGAATATATAATTGATATATATTCTATATTATTCAATTGTATTTATTTTAAAATAATGATATAGTTATTAATTATATGAGTAATATCAAATCTTTTTATGATCCTTGTTTTATATTGTGTAAGAATTTCTTAAATTGTTACTCATTGAAAAAAGTAAATTATTATCTCATGATTAATTTAAAATTTAAAATTTTTATTTATTATTTAATTATTTTCTTAGAATTCATAATATATGTGATACATAATTTTTGATATGAGAGCAATCTAAAAAATGTGATTAAAACATATCTATTTTTATACCAAAAAAAAAAAAATATAGGTGATCTCAAATTTAAAAATTACTTATTCAGCTATTATAAGAGTAATTGTTAAAGTACAAAAGGTGTTTTGTATCAGAATTTACATATAAAATTAATTTAATAAATTTATTTATCTAATAAATACTTAAATATTTATTTAAGCATCACATGCTGTAATTTATGAAAACAATTATTTTCTTTACAAAAAGGAAAAATGGCATACATTATAATTTCATCAAAGTTTCATATTAATGATGTAAAGACTAAAAACATTTAAAAATAATAATTTAATTTAATAAATATGTCATAATTATAACTTTATCTTAATTATTTTTATTAAGTATTTTTATTGCATTAATTTTATTTTAAAATTTACTGATATTTATATTATTTAAATAAATAAATAAAAAATAAAGAATATCTTTACCTAATAACAACATTCATGAAATATCAAATGTGTGCGTAACTAATAAGCAAATATTAACTACTAAAGTATACAGAAATATCAGTTGCGTAATTTGAGGTTAACCGGACTTTTTTGTACTATAGCCTAATTCATGGTATTACCCTAATTGGGGCCCTATATAAATACGGTTGGGATCATTTCATATATTCATGTGTCAGTGATAGACGTACGAATGCAAACCTATCCGCCACAAATTTTTGAAAAATCTTTTACAAATACAATTACGTGAAAATATAAATAGATACAAAATAAATTTATATTAAATATATTTTTATTTTATATATAATATAAAATTATTTTAAATATATTTGTCTCTATAAAATTTTACGTTTACATAATTATTTCTCAATTTTTTTTATTCATTATAAAGTTTATTAAATTATAAACTAAACAAATGCGATAATTTTTAAAATTTTAATAAATCGCCTACTCTACTCCAAAAAGTAAAATCCTATGTTTTCCTAGGTTTGGTTTTTTATTTTTTTAATTTTTCTGTTCAAGTTCCCCAAACATTTTAATGTTTATAGGATTTATTTAATTCTTTCACTTTTGGCTACCTCTCCTCGACCTCCCGACCCAGCAGTCTCGATCAATGCGTTGCCATCTAGGCAATGGTCCCGGAGAAGTTTACTGTCATTGGGACACCATACAAATGGCAGTTGCTAAGGAAAACTCTTTAACAACGCGTGTGCTGGGCCTGACGTTCAGCAAATGGACCTGGGCCTCGGAGATATCGGAAGTAGCCCTTATAGCTTATGTTCGTACAATTACAAATTGCATTTAACCAACATGAATCTGAATATTTTTGAATGAAGCACAGCAGTGTTCAATGAGAACGTCACCCGTAATGTGCCCCAACGTTTGAGTGCATAATGCGTTGAAAAAGAAACTCCTATTACACTCGATCCGAGTCATGTAAATCATTCCAAATTGAGTATTTTGCAAAATATCAACCTCTTTATTTCCAGCCAGAGATTAGCGCGGCTGTCAGATGAAATTGTTCCAGATTCCATGTGTATGTAACAGCTTACATAGTTCTAATGCTCATAAGAACGCAGTAGTCCAATAGTACTTATAACCATACGCACGCAGTCGCCAAGTGACTGGCGAGATTAAACATACCTATAGCTGCTGGTTTTTCTATGCAAATCCTATCATCAGCAGCACCCAATCGGATCTCGCTAGTAACAGATACAGCTTTATTCTTTCTAGGCCAAAAGAGGTGACCCGCACACAATATCTTCACATTTAATTGTATTTTCAACTATAGGGTAAAGTATAACAGATCCTACGTTCTCTAATGAAATCTTTTTGGTGTCTGGCCTACATCAACAGGTTCAGACAGCACCAATATGACGGGACTGCCATTTTCATTAGGAAAATAAAATCTCCACCAACCTGAGTATCGGTAGAAATACAAATTGTCAGTGAAAGCATTGAACTCAGCTGCAACAATCTCATAAATTTGCAAAGAAATAATAGCTATTAGGAATGAACGATCACAGTAAAAAAAAATACCAAACCAGCTATATGTAAATTGCTTAATCTCCATTATCTGATCCAAAATTCCAGGGCTCAAACAAGGTCCAAATATCATGTCCAGCTACAGACTGAAGACTTGTAATGGACAACTAAAGCACAAGCACCAAATACAAAAGAAACCTTGGCTGTTGATACAAGGGAAACCAGGAAGCAGATCAGTCGAATAAACTGAAACCCATATCCTGCATCAAATTATGATTTCAAGTCAGGGAAAACTTAATCTCAAACCTAGTAACATTAGTAATCAACTTTGATGCCAATGTAAGTAGCATTTGAAATCTTACCTCATCAGACTCCTCTTTCTCTTCCACCTTTTCCTCCTTCTTAGCCTCAGCAGCAGGCACAGCACCATCACCTGAAGCAGGAGCTGCAGCAGCTACAGAAATGCCACCACCACCACCAGCAGGGACTGAAGCCAACTTCTCCCTGCCAGCAGCAATAAGCTCAGTGATATCTTTTCCCTTAACTTCAGAAAGTAGCAATTCAATCCTGTCATCGTCAGCCTCAGCTCCAACTGAAATTCATCATTAAAACACACGAACATCAATCACCTTACCACAATAATTAAATAAGTTAATTAATTTTTTTATGTGTGACAACAAAGTATGAGCATAGGGTCACAGGCACAACATGAGAAAAAAATTTTCTACACAACACACCAATTCTAAATACTAAAAATCCTATTATCCAGAAGGAATAAGAAGGCCAAGGCAGATTACATACAAAATCTTGAACCAAAATTGAGAACACTGCACCCACAAGGTAGTGCAACAACACCACTATCAAAAAATGGAACAATTTGTTGACAGCGCCACACAAGCAACTTGCTCACCAGAACCATTTGTAAGCAATGCCAAACAAACAATTGGCAACTATCAAAACAATGGCCCAATTGTTATGGACAGAGGATAACAAAAATTATTACTTTATCATTACACAATTCCTTATCAACATGAAATAGCAAATCCATTGTTGTTAAGCTCTTTGAACAAATAGTTATCAACTCTAAAAACAGTCACAATAATATCAGTCACATAGACCCCAAACAGAGCCTTAAAGTTAGATTTTAAAAGCGCAAAGAAAAAAAAAAAAAAAACCAAGACGCGAGTCATTATTTTAACACCATATAACAAACAATAAATGGGCAAATCCAAACATTCAATAAAATGATTTTAAGATCACCATTATTATAATTCATCGAGGAAAAATCAGAAGCTCAACAGAAAAATTTTTAAAAAAAGGAAAAGAAAAGAAAGGTACCAGATCCCAGAATGTCTTTCAAATCATCAGCGCAGGGATTGACATTGCCTCCCAAAACGGCGAGCAAGTAAGCTGCGACCACCTTCATTGCTGCTTGCAACGAAACATCAATCACATCAAATCAGTACACAACTCGCATACACACAAAACACAGAGAGGAAGAGATATAGAGAGGCTGTACTTGTAACTTTGGATCTGCACAGAGAAGAAACGAGCTCTGTAAAGCAGCTCTCCTAGGGTTTTTCTGGGTGAAAAAGAAGATTGACTTGCTATGTTATAATCTATTTATATAGGTGTCTGCGTCTACAACTAGGGTTTTTTTTGTACCGCTTGATGAAATCGTGGCCCCAGTATTGTTCATGTGTTTGGTTACTGGTCATATTCCGCCTTGAGTTAAGGCTATTCCGTGCCGATATAGGATGTTGCAAAAACGTGACTCTCATTTTCCGGTTCCCTTGTCTTTGTTACCATTGTTATTTAATTAAGACAATCACATAGGATTTTTTTTTTTCCTCGGAATTTTTTAAATTGAATTTCTAATATGTTTTAAGGGTTGTTTAGTTTATAGTCTAAAATTAAAATAAAAACCACAATTAAAATCAAGTAAAATTAAAAATAAAATATTAAATTTCATAATATATTAAATTTATTTTGTAATTAGAACTAATTTTATCTATAAATTTTTATTTAAATTTAAAAATAAAATTAAAATAAAAAAATTAATATAATAAATAAATAATAATAATATAATTTAAATATATTTAATTATTATAAAAATATAAATATAATTTATATTATAAAATTTTTTTAATAATAATATTAATATTTATAATAATAATATTAATTTATATTAATAAATTATTATAATATATATATTAATAAAGTGGATTGAAGGACTTAAGTATGATTGCAACTTTATTATACGGATTAAATAAAGATGATATTTAACCATAGTTATCGACAACCATAAAGCATGCACCTTCTAACGGTGACAATTATACAATTTGTTAATACATGACACCAAAGGCTTTTCATCCTTCTTTAATGATGTTATTAGTTATTCTTCTTTACCTTGTCACTTGCTAGACAAAGAGTTTACTCTTTGTAATTGATATTTTTGTAATAACAAGTCATAAATTTTTTTTTTATATTTTTTTCAATTCACTTTATTTATTATTTGTTTTTTTAAACTCATGTATACTGATAATTGGTGGCATTCTTCCATTAAGTCTATAGATGGTTTTAAGTGTTATGTGATTTTCATTGATCATTTTACATTTTATGTGTGGCTTTATTTGTTTTATCACAAATTTGATGCTTATCTTGTACTTCTCATATTTAAAAACTTAGTTCAAAAAACCAATCAAATTGTCTTTCTTTATTCAAATGGTAGGGGTGAATATCAAGCCTTAAAAACCTTCCTTGCCTCTCTTGGAATTTCACATCTCCTTACCCCTTCTCATACACTTGAATGCATTGGTCTTTCTGAAAGACAACACCACTAAATTGTTGAATAAAGTTTTATAAATTTAAGTAAGAAACCCTTATCCACCAAGCATCTTTACCATCACTTTTTTGGTCTCATGCCTTTAAAGTTGCTGTGTGTTTAATTTACTAGCTACACACTCCAATTTTTAATATGAAATCCCCATATGAGTTATTTTTTCATTCCTCACCTAACTACCATAAGTTGAAAGTATTGGGATGTCTTTTTTATTCATGGCTTAAACCACAAATCATTCATAAACTTAAACCCAAATCTCACCTATATATCTTTTTGGGCTACTCACCAAACTAAAGTGCTTTTGTTGGTTGGTGCTTATGGTGACCAACAAGCTCAACTCTTAGATTGAATGGTGAATAAACCAAAAAAATAGAAGGAAAAGGAATAGAAAGGCAAAGCAAGAATTTTTGTAAATTGATGAAAAGCATCATCATTCATTCATCATCAAACCACTTTTATATGAGATTTTATACATTACAAAATTTGAATACAAACTCAAATTACAAACATTCAAATTTGAAATAAAATTTCCTAATGATTAGAGAGCTTCAAAAGCTTGATCAACAAGTTACATCACTTGTTTTCAAAATAATGTAAACTAAGTTATATAGTGATAAAAGATCTTACTTAGATTCTTGTATCAACAAGCTCCAACAACTTATACAATTGCCATCAATTAAAATTTAAACTTTTTGTAAAAGAAACCAGTAAGGTTGATAAAGCAAAAATGTAACACCATAACTCTTTGACTTTAACTCCTCCTTGTTGCTGTAGTTTTTCATTCCAAGTGCTTTTCTTAGTTCGTCAAATCATAGTTTATGCAAACCTTTGGCTAATATGTTTGTAATTTGCTCCTTTTTTGGACAATAAATGAAGATTGAATTCGTGGTTCTCTTATGCTTCTTTGATGAAATGGAGTTTGATCTTGAAATGTTTAGTTCTTCCATGCAAGATAGGATTTTTTGAAATTGTAATTACAACTTGGTTGTCACATATGATTTTATTAGGTTGAGTTTGTTTTAGCTTCAAATCACTTGACACTTTTTTGAGGTTGCTTAGTTCATTATTGAGGCTACTGCAATGTATTTAGCCTCATTTGTGAACTGAGTAACAGTAAGTTGTTTCTTGGAACTTCAATAAAAGAAGTCTAAGCCAATAAAAAAAGTATAATTTATTATACTTCTTATATCATTAAGTAACCTAGCCCAATCATTATTAATAAAGCCAACTAATTCCATTTCCTTAGACTTTTTAAACATAATACCAAAATTAAATGACCCTTTAATGCATCTAAGTACTCTTTTACTTGCTTTGAGGTACACTTCATTAGAGGAATGCATGTATCTTAACAATAGCTAACTAAATGCATTATGTCAGGTTTGGTATTTGATAGGTATAAAAGACATCTAATAAGACTCCTGAATTTAAAAGCATCTGCTTTTGTAGCTCTATCCTCTTTCAGAATTTTTTCTCTTAGGGCATCATAGATCTCTTACATCCATACATTTGAAATTTTTCCAGCACTTGCTTTTGTATATTTAACTTGATTTACAAAGATTCCTTGGTTGGATTGATAGACTCCCAATCCAAAGAAGTAATGCATTATTCCTAAGTTAAGCATGTCAAACTAACTCATCATCTCTAATTTGAACTGATCAATTAGCTTTAAGTTGTCTCCAATATCATTAGGTCATCAACATTTAGAAATATAAATAATGAATTTAGAACTTTAACATAAAGAATAGCCTCAGTTAAGATTCTATTGAATCTAAACTTCAATAGGTAATCATGAATCTTACTATATTAAACTCTAGGTGCTTGTTTAAGACCATATAGAGCCTTTCTGAATAGATAGATTTTCTCTTCTTCTCCTTTTTTGGCAAACCCTTAAGGTTGCTTAACATTAAGCTCCTTTCACAAAACTCCATTGAATAAAATTGACTTGACATCTAACTGATACATAAACCAACCTTTTGAAGTTACAATTATGAACAATAATTTGATTATATCCATTCTAGCAATTGAGCAAAATTTTTTGAATAGTCAAAGCCATATTCTTAGGAATACCCCTTACCTACTAGTTTGACTTTTAGTTTAATTAAAGAGTCATGTGCATTAAGCTTTGATTCTTTTGTATAAAAGTGAACTCTCCTTACATATCAACTTTCCACAAGGAGCTTATAAATGCCTTTTCATAAATTAAAGGCTTAAGTAACAAGGTCTTTAGTACTTTTGATTGGAGTCTGATCAACATCCTTATCTTTGGAGGAGTAAGATTCTTATTATTGAGGATTATAGAATTACTTAACTTAAGGGTTTCCAATTTTAACCTTTGACTTGTCTTAATTTCATTACTATCCTTTATTGAATCTAAGGTTTCTAACAATAGAAACCCTTCCTAATTTGTTGACTTAGATTCTATAATTTAAGATGTTCTAGTATAATAAATAAATACAACAACAAATGACCTTTAATCTAACTTATTTCTCTTTTGTTCTAGAATAAGTGCATAACACAAGTAGTCAAATACTTTAAGATGAATGACATATGGCTTGGATTGGAACCAAGCTTTAAATGGTGTCCTCTTCATCAAGGCTTTTGTTGGAAGCCTATTTAGCAAGTAAGCTACAATTGTTATAGCATTAACCCAAAATTTTTTAGACATTGGCTTTTGATATAATGAACATCTAACCATTTCAAGTAATGTCCCATTCTTCCCTTCACTTACCTCATTTGTTGAAAGGGATAGGAACTGCTCAACTATAGAATATAAGCATATCTTCTTGAAAGACTGACACATTTTGTGTCATTGTCACTTCTAATGATCGTAATTCTTATAACTGATTGATGTTCAATTCAAATCTTAAATTCAAGGTAAATATCAAAGGCCTCAACTTTGGATTTGAGAAAACATATCCTTAAATAGGCTTTCATTATCACTATCCATCAGGAATAATTTTTCCTTGTAAACTTAGGTGGTGGTAAGGGAGTAAAGCTAAATGAAGCCATGCTTTTCTGGTTACTAATCACTCAAACAATCTCTATGATTTTTCCTTTTAAGTATTTATCCTTACCTTCTCTTTACTCTCGAGAATCTTACAACTCTAATAGCATGTTGGTTGGTGCTTAGGGTGACCATCAAGCTCAACTCTCAAGTTTAGTAATGGATAAACTACAAAAAATAGAAAAAGAGCAAAAGAAGCAAAGCAAGAACTTTTGTCAATTAATGAAAAGAATCATCCTTCATTCTTCATCAAAATTTTTTTATTAGGTTGTGTATGTAACAAAATTTGAATACAAGTTCAAATTACAAACATTCAAATTTGAAATAAAGTTTCCTAAAGATTAGAGAGCTCCAAAAGCTTGATTAAACAAGTTATATCACTTATTTTCAAAATAATTTACACTAAGTTACATGCCAACAAAAGAACTTGCTAAGATTCCTTTATCAACGAGCTCCAACAACAACCTATGCAATTGCTAATAACTGAAATTCAAAATTTTGGAAGGAAACTTTCTTTAGAAGAAACTAGCAAGTTTGATGAAGCAAGAGTATAGGGACATGGCTCTTTGGCTTTCATCTTTTAAGTGCTTTAATCCACCACCAACAAAACATTTGTGTCTAGACACGTGGTGTTTCATTGAAGTCAATTTCCTCGTACCACACATGGTCATACTCTTCCTCGCGTCTCCGTCACAACTGTTTCAACTTGGCTCCCTTCCATTGCTGCACTAACCCCAATTTTCTGTCCCTATTTCTAATTCTTTAGGTGCTGTTCATTTGGATGGTGCTAAGGAGAACATCTAATCTTTACTTGGTCCCTCCGAGTCCTCTGGCGGCTTGAGTACTTCATCAGCTTCCTCTCTAGCAAACCTTGACACCACCTTGACCAATACATTGAGACCTCCTCCCATTCCTCCTCTCCTCCTAAAAAATCTGCCCCTCTTAGAACTCACCCTTGGTTACCAGGTCCCAAAATAACATCTTTAAGCCCCAAGGTTGCTTCCCACACTACCAAATATCCAATCTTTTAAGGATCCTCTCTGGCGTATTGCAAACCATACCTGGAATCTTAACCCCCCATCTGAGGCCACGAACGTTGTTGGTAATAAATGAGTTTTTCCGGATAAAGCGTCAACCCGATGGAAGCGTTGATAGGTACAAGGCCCAATTAATTGCAAAGGGCTTTCATCAACGGCCTGGCTTAAACTATACAAAATCTTATAGTTCCGTTGTTAAGCCCACAACAATTAGTCTGGTACTTTGCCTTGCCTTACACTTTGGGTGGCCCTTGCGTTAGTTGGATATTAACAATGCCTTCCTCCGATGCCCACTTCATGACATTGTTTACATGCCTTAGTCTCCTGGATTCAAAGACAATGAACAAGGCAATTTACGAGTTGTGTCAAGCACCCCGCGCTTGGAATAAGGAGCTAAGTGTAAGACTTTTCTTATCTCTATCATACATGATTTTTTCTTTATACGAATACTAACAATAAAACTGTAATAAAAGGGATCAACATATCGTTCTCCATTATCCTGATGTCCGGTAGCAACGATGAAAATTCTTCACGTTCTGTTCCTATACGCTCTTCTCTTTTTCTCCTACTCTTCCCTTCTGTTCTTTTACACTTTTTCTCTGATGGTTGAGAGAGTCCAGAAAATGTCCATAATAATATATATATATTCATACATTTTTCAGTAGCCGTTACATTGAAATTAGGAAGATTCTCCCTTTCTATAACGGTTATCTGAAGAAGGGAGAGTGGAGGGATTTTAAACCCAATAACCCAAACCACTGTTATACTTAACCGACCATCACGTTAAGCCGTTCTCCATTATTTTGGGTCATACATTAAACAAGGGCCACTAATGTTAATTAACTCAACAATCTCCCACTTGGCTCTTGTTATGATTTGATGAATCAATAACAAATAAGTGCGCACAATCCTTAAAGATCATCAAATCACAATACTTGATTGAATTAAAACGATTGGATCATAGCAGTTACACATCTTTTAGCGACATGATTCCTTCCATGTATCACATAATCATTATAATTCATAATAACCTTACTGAGAAATATTGAAACTTTAAATTGTCATGTCCATATATGCTATTAGTTAACTCACAAACTATAACTGTATACAACTAAATAGAGACAACAAAGCACTAGCAAAACCATGACCTTAATTGAATTCATGAGTGTCACAATAATATGAGCAGTATAAAATATTGACTTTCAAGAGAATGAGGACCTGTCCAATATGCCCATCCGATCAACATGTCCAGTGAATGTTTTTGGTAGCAAACCTTTAGTTAACGGGTCCGCTATCATCAACTCAGTGCCAATGTGCTCAATAGACACTCTTTGGTTTTGCACTTCTTTTTTAACAGATAGGTATTTCAAATTCATATGTTTCGCACCTTTAGAATACCTATCATTCTTAGAGAAGAAAACAGCTGCGGAATTATCACAATAAATTCTTAACGGCTTTTCTATATTGTCGACCAAACTAAACCTTGAGATAAAATTCCGCAACCATAATGCATGAATAGTAGCCTCAAAGCATGCTATAAATTCAGCCTCCATAGTGGAAGTAGCAATGACAGACTGCTTCCCACTTTTCCAGGAAACTGCTCCTCCAGCTAGGAGGAACATGTAACTAAATGTAGATTTCCTCGAGTCTACACATCCAGCATAATCTAAATCCGAGTAGCCTACTATTTCAAGATGACTTGATCTTTTATAAGTAAGCATATAATCTTTGGTGCCTTGCAAGTACCTAAGCACTTTCTTTCCGGCTTTCCAATGATCTATTCCGGGATTACTTTGATATCAGCCTAACATTCTAACAGCGAAACTAATGTCTGGCCGAGTACATGTTTGCGCATATATCAGGCTTCCAACCAGAGAGGCATAGGGAATTGATTCCATTGTTTTCCGTTCCAAATCATTCTTTGGACATTGCAGTTCACTGAACTTGTCCCCTTTCTGAATTGGAACTATTCCTGTAGAGCAATTTTCCATTCTAAATCTCTCTAATACTTTATTGATATAACCTTTTTGAGACAATCCCAACAATCCTTGTGATTTATCACGAAATATTTCTATTCCTATCACATAGGATGTCTCATTCATATCTTTCATTTCAAAAGTTTCAGAGAGAAATTTCTTAACATCATGCAACAAACCCATGTTATTAGCGGCCAAAAGAATGTTATCGACATATAGGACTAATATAATGAACTTGCTCCCATTAACCTTCATATAGATACACCGATTAACGGTGTTCTCTACAAAGCCATATGACGTAATGGTATCATTGAACTTAATATACCATTGTCGGGAAGTTTGTTTCAGTCCGTATATCGATTTCTTTAATTTACACACCAAATTTTTCTACCCGGTGGTGATGAAACCTTCAGGTTGGTCCATATACACTTCCTCTTCTAAGTCACCATTCAAAAAGGCGGTCTTTACATCCATTTGGTGAAGCTTTAGATCATTATGAGCCACCAAAGCCATAATAATTCTCAAGGAGTCTTTCTTAGAGACTGGAGAGAAAGTCTCCTTATAGTCAATACCATCCCTTTGAGTGAAACCTTTGGCAACAAGTCTGGCTTTATACCTTTCGATGTTACCTTTCGAGTTTCGCTTGGTCTTGAAGACCCACTTACAGCCAACTCATTTTGATCCTTCAGGTAACTCTACTAGTTCCCAGACTTGGTTTACATCCATCGATTTCATCTCTTCCTTCATGGCATTGAACCACTTTTCAGAATCATTACATTCCGTGACTTGTTGAAATGAGACTGGATCTTTATCAATGCTCAATTCCGACTCATGATCAAGTGAGTAAACCACATAATCATTAGATACAGCTGGCCTTTTCTGTCTCGTAGACCTACGTAATGCCATTTCTTGTGGTATCACTTGTTCATTTGTAAATTGCACATTGTCACTTGGTTCATCTCTTATGCGTTCACTTTGCGTGTTTCGAGTATCAATTTGTTGTCCTTGCATGTCACGTGACTGTGATGCAACAAAAGGAACAACAATTTGAGTAGAAACACTAGGTGTGGGGATACCACCTTAAGTAAGAGTACTCACTGTGGAACTTTCATTTTGTAATTCTCTAATATCCACCTTTCGTGATTCCCTACTCCCACTGAACTAGCCATTTTCAATGAATCGAGTATTACCAGACTCAATTATTCTTGTGCTATGGTTAGGGCAATAGAACCTATATCTTTTAGACTTTTCAGGATAGCCAATGAAGTGACCATTAATGGTCTTTGCATCAAGCTTTCCTTCATGTGGATTATATATCCTTACTTCTGCTGAACAACCCCAAACATGAAGGTGTCTCAAACTGGGTTTCCTACCTGTCCATAACTCGTAAGGAGTCTTGGGGACAACCTTACTAGGAACCTTGTTCAGTAGATATGCAGCAGTTCTTAATGCATGCATCCACAAGGATAAAGGTATAGTACTGTAACTTAACATGCTCCTAACCATATCCATAAGTGTGTGATTCCGCCTTTCTGCTACACCATTTTGTTGTGGTGTACCAGGTATTGTGTACTGTGCACATATACCTCGACTTTCAAGAAATTTTGCAAATGGACCAGGACATTGTCCACTTTCATTGAATTTTCCATAATATTCACCACCCTTATCTGACTCAATCACTTTTACTTTTCTATCTAACTGCCTTTCCACTTCATCAATAAACACCTCCAGGGTATTTACTGACTGGGACTTTTCATGCAGTAGATATAAGTAACAATACCGTGAGTAGTCATCTATGAATGTGATGAAATATTTTTCACCACCCCATGTAGGAATGTCAAAGGGGCCACAAATATCGGTGTGTATCAATTCTAAAAGCGCATTACTTCTTATGGCTGGGTCCTTCGATGTGTGTCTTGTTTGTTTCCCTTTTATACAATCAACACACACATCCCAATCAGTAAAATCCAATTGAGGCAGGATATCACCTTTCACCAACCTCAATATCCTTTCCTTGGATATATGACCCAATCTTTGATGCCATAAGAAAGTAGAATATGCACATTACGTTTGTTATCTATACCATGCTCAATAAGAAATAGAGAATCAGCATATATAGTATCAAGATTAAAGCGGTACAAATCATCAACCAAAGTACCAGATCCATAATAGTACGAATGTCTATACAATGAAAATGCACCGTTTCTAATCTTAAGATTAAATCCCACTTCATCTAACTTTGCAACAGAAACTAAATTTCTAGCACATTCAGGAACATAGAGACACTTTTCTAGATCCAGATGACACTTGGTGTCCAAGATCAATCTGTACGTCCCAATTCCTTCTATTCGTGCCTTCATTCTGTTTCCCATATAGAGGAATTTCTCAGTTCCTGTTATGGGCTGGATTGAAAGGAATCCCTACATAATATGTGACACATGAATAGTAACTCCAGAGTCTAACCACCAAGTATTATTGGGCACTTCAATTATATTTGATTCAAAACATACTGATATACAGTGCATACCTTTCTTTTCGAACCAAGCCTTTCTTTTTGGGCAATCCTTCTTGAAGTGACCATCCTTTTGCAGAAGAAGCATTTCTGATCCTTTTGGATCTGACCTCCAGTGACTTTTATGGAGGCTTTGTCCTTCTTCTTATTTTTCTTGTATGGTTTAGACTTGCTACCACTAGCATCCTTACGAACAGTGAGATGAATGGAGTGATCCTTCATCTTCTTTAATCTCCCTTCTTCCTGAACTAACATGGCCTTAATTTCGTGAAAGTTCCATTTCTCTTTAATAGTATTATAATTCACTTGGAACTAGCCAAATTTAGGAGGTAGTGAGTTGATGATGAATTGAACCAAAAAGGATTCACTCACATCCATGCCCATTGTTTTCAACCTCGCTGCTAGATTAGCCATACTAGTCACATGATCATGAATAGACTGTGACCAATCAAATTTCTTGGTCGTCAGCTCACTCATTAGGGTTCCTACAATGGATTTATCAGCTATGTCTGATTGAGAGTATTCCTTGATTCTTATCATAAATTCCCTTGCATTTTCCGTCTTGGGCATCGATGGCTTGACATTTTCAGCCATCGTCATTCGCATCAAATTCAAACTCAGCCTATTGGACCGTACCCAAGCCTCATGAAAAGACTTATCAGATTCTGTACTGGTCCCGGTAATGGCTGCAGGCTTTTCATCCAAAATGACTGCTAAGTCCAAGCCCAAAACACCTAAATGAAACTGAATATGCTCAGACCATTCTGCATAGGTCAGCCAATTGAATTTGATCATTGCATTGCTCAAGGCGAAAACATTATTGGAAGCTGCAAACATAATCCAAATTTACATGTTAATGCTTTGAGTAAACTCTAATGGATTCAAACACAAGCATTATAAACTTTGACTATGTATTTAAGTTCACCTTTGGGTGATCCTCAAATACATAACTGCAATCAATAATAATGCTAATTTAAATATACTATAATAGATCAATTAATCATACCAGAGTCAATATGAATGTTATCTTTGGATATGCAATCATGTTTACCCAGTATATCAATCAATCCCCTTTATTGTCATTAATAATAGGCAATGATCCATCTTTGGATGATCTCATAACCTCATAATTAATAACTACAATTATTCATATACAATATTAGCATCAAAATGAACAATTGAAATTCGTAATCAACATTTAAATTCTTTCAAGCCAGGCCACTTTGGTGACTAACAAGTTTTCAAAATTTGACTTTCCATTCTGTGGGAGTTGACACCGGCCAATACACCGGCGACGCATTATTCCAGTAGCCGGCTTACACCTTGCACCGACAACCACCCACGGCGCAAGCGACAACCACTCACGGCACAGGGTCCTGTGGCTGGCGCACTGTTACGCGCCGACAAGCTCTGGCAGTGCAGAGTCCCACGGCCGGTGCTCATTCCACGCCGGTAAGTCCCCGCTGGCGCCGCAGAGTCCCAGACCCACGGCCGACGCCGTAGAGTCCCAGACCCACGGTCAGCGCTCATTCCATGCTGGCAAACCCCGCCGGCGCCGCAGAGTTCCAGACCCACGGCCGACGCTCATTCCATGCCGGCAAGCCCCCGCCGGTGCCGCAGAGTCCCAAACCCACGGTCGGCGCCGTAGAGTCCCAGACCCACGGTCAACCGGATCTCCGGCCATGCCGGAAGAGGCGGTCGCCGAGAGGCTTTCTGCCATGCCCAGCAGGCCGATCTGGGTCTTGGCCATACGCGGTCGCCGGAAGCACGGCCCGGGTCCGGGTCACTGGCCATGCCTGGAGGCGAGCTCCCCGTTCTACCGTTTGAAGGAGGTCGCTATCGGCAGCCAACCCCCGTGCGTTGGCTCTCCCCGACATCGACCGACGGCTGCCCTTTGAAGGGAGTTGCTGTCGGCAACCAACGCCCGTACGTTGGCTCTCCCGACGTCGACCGACGGCTGCCCTTTGAAGGGAGTCGCAGTCAGCAGCCAACCTGTTCGGGTCGGATCTCCGAGGCTAAGCCCAATCGCAGCCACTTGTCGGGATCTCTGATGGCAACCATCCATTCTCGGAGCATCAGCCTCGCAGGGAGACCGTTCTGTCATGCCCACCAGACCGGACCGGTTCGGGTCTCCCACTGACAACGGAAACACAGCCTTCATCGGAGCCGATCCGCCATATCCAGAACCGTTCGGGTTCCGGCGGCGTACAGTCCTCGTGGCCGGCCGTTTTAGCAGTACAGATTCCCATGGCCGGCGTTTCCCCTTTCAACGCCGGCCGTTGTCATCCGTTAAGCGTAGCAAATAATAGAACATAAAAAAAAAAAAAAAACACAAACAGTTCGTCGCAAATAACTAAAAGTAAATCAAACTGTAATATTCGCTAATCAGGCTCTGATACCAATTGTAAGACTTTTCTTATCTCTATCATACAGGATCTTTTCTTTATACGAATACTAGCAATAAAACTGTAATAGAAGGGATCAACATACCATTCTCCATTATCCTGATATCCGGTAGCAACGATGAGAATTCTTCACGTTCTGTTCCTATACGCTCTTCTCTTTTTCTCCTACTCTTCCCTTCTGTTCTTTTACGCTTTTTCTCTGATGGTTAAGAGAGTCCAGAAAATGTACATAATAATATATATATATTCATACATTTTCCAGTAGCCGTTACATTGAAATTAGGAAGATTCTCCCTTTCTGTAACGGTTATCTGAAGAAGGGAGAGTGGAGGGATTTTAAACCCAATAACCCAAACCACCGTTATACTTAACCGACCATCACGTTAAGCCGTTCTCCATTATTTTGGGTCATAGATTAAACAAGGGCCACTAATGTTAATTAACTCAACACTAAGCACATTTCTTCTTCATCTGGGGTTTGTCAATGCCATCACAGATTCCTCTCCGTTCATTTATTTCTAGAATGATGTCCTGGTCTATTTTCTGGTATATGTGGATGATATAATACTCACTAGTTACAACAACCAAGTTCTATCTCATCTTCTCAAACAACTTTCTTACCGATTTTCTCTCCAGGACCTTTGAACTTTGCATTTCTTTCTTGTAATGGAGTTTATACCCACAGAATCAGTACATTTGGCGCCTCCTGGAGACTTTTGGCATGTCTGGTGCAAAAGACAAGTCAACCCCTCTCTTCAGCTCAACCAAACTTCAGTTGCAAGATGCCTCTGGTACTACAAATGCTACTGATTATTGTAAATTGGTGGGGTCTCTACAATACCTCTTTCTCACTAGGCCAGACATTCCTTTTTCTGTCAATGAGCTATCTCAATATAAGTACGCTCCCACTCAAACTCGTTGGTGCACACTTAAGGGAGTTCTTCGATATCTTAAGGACACTTTATACCACAGTTATTACTTAAACGTGGTGATCATGGTCCTCTCTCCCTTAAAGCTTACATAACATCCACCTCAACCTATGTTGCCTATCGTGGTTCAAATCTAGTATTAGGGAAATCTTCAAAGCAACGTAGTCGAGTACAGGGCCATTGTGACCATTGTAGCTTATCTTGCTTGGTTATCAAACTTGCTTCATGAATCGCACGTTCCAATTGAACAATCATGGCATATTTATAGTGACAATGTTGGTGCCACATTCTCACACTGCCAATCCGGTCTTTCATTCATGCATGAAACATCTAGCTCTTGATTATCACTTTGTGCGAGGGCGAGTTGCATCTGGAGATGTTAAAGTCTTCTACATTTCCAGCCACGACCAAGTTGTAGACAGCCTTACTAAACCACCGTCAAAGCAATGTTTCATCACTCTTCGGACTAAGATGGGAGTCATTGACTTGGCCTTCATCTTGCGGGGACATAATAGATTATGAATCTGTGTATACCCTATCTTGTAACAAATAATTTTAGCTTTAAAATTTGAAGTCCTTATCTTTATCCATTGCAGTAACTTTGAACATTTATGTACTGCTATAAATACTAAAAGTCTTGAATAAGGAAAGTATGGTAAATTTACCTCATTATTAAACTATTTCCTAGCCCTTAAGATCGGTAGAAGATGAAAAATGCTATTCTACATATTATACTTCTTGAAAATCTAGGGTTCGAGGATTAAAGATTAAGAGTAAGAATTGAGATTTAAGGATTTGAAATAAGGAAAAGAAATAAGATTGATATTTTCAAGAGATTTGGCCTCCAAAGATCGCTTCGAGGGGTTGGCTTCTAATAAACTAAATGATCTGATAATATTATTAATTAGTTGGTTTCAAAAGTTATAAAATATTACAATTATATAAATTTAATAAATTACTATTATAAATATAATATTACTTATTAATTCATAAATAATAAAAAAATTATTAAATAATAAAAAATAATTATAATATATATAAATTATGGAGATCGCATTATTCCTTTGCCCTTTAAAGCAATTTTATCCTTAAGGCTGACTAGTAATAAAGTCTGGAAATTGTTTTATAAAAGAATGATAGAACTTTCAAGTAGCATCCTCAACAGGGAAGTTAATTCATTAAATTAGGATTTGAACAACAGCTCGATTTTCACATTTGATAATACATTGATCTAGGATGACTTGCGGTTGAATGTTAACCTCTTTTGTGCAAGTAATGTTGGGCAGTTGGCTTTGTACCACCACACCATCTCCCACTTTCTTTTTCAAGCAAGAGACATGAAAGACAGGAAGTATTTTTGATCCTATTGGTAAATTAAGGTGGTAAGCAACAAGACCAATGTGCTCGATAATTTGATACAGCCCAAAGAAGTGAGGATACAATTTCATTAAGGAGCAAACAGTGATGGACAACTGTCAATATGGTTGGAGTTTGATATAAACCCAATCTCTCACAAAAAACTCTAACTCCATACAATGCATATCCACGTGCTGCTTCATACAGGTTTAGGCTGCAACAATGTTATCTTTCGAAAATTAAAGCAATTTGTCTATGTCTTGTAAGTCTTTATCAACTTGATCCACATGAGATGATCCAACTGTATACCTTGTAAGAGTAGGTGGAACTCGACGATAAACTACTTGAAATGGGGACATCTTCGTAGAAAAGTGGTAAGTGGTATTATACCACTACTGAGCCCGAGGAAGCCATTTTACCCAATCCTTTGGTTTGTCACTTGTAAAGCAGCAAAGATAGTTTTCCAAACACCTATTGACTACTTTAGTTTGCCCATCTGTCTACAAGTGATAAGCAGTACTTATATTCAATTGCGTCTTTTGCAAGCGAAACAACTCCTTCCAAAAAATTGCTGGTGAAGACTTTATTTCGGTCATTAACAATAGACTTAGGGACACTATGGAGCTTTATAATATTGTCAACAAAAACTCGAGCAATACTAATAGCAGTAAAAGGATGACCAATCACACAAAAATGAGCATACTTGGTCAAGCGATCTACAACAATAAAGATAGTGGATTTACCTTAGGATATTGGGAGTCCTTTAATAAAATCCATAGAGATGTTGGTCCAAGCTTTTTCTGAGATAGATAAAGGTTAAAAAAGTCCTAGAGTTGCCATAGATTCACTCTTGTGACGTTGGCATACATCACATTTAACTATAAACCTTCCGATTTCCTTCTTCATACCCTTCCAATGAAACTCCTTATTAATACGCTTATATGTACAAAAAAATCCTAATTGGCCAGCAGTCGGGGATGCATGATGTTCTTGCAATATTATGTCCTTGTAATGAGAATGAGGAACAAGTACCAATTTCCCCTTATAGCATAAGTCTATAGAATCCCAAGTGGAATGAACAACGGAATTATGATTTGTCTGTAACTTCTCAATGATCTCCCGAGTTTCATGATCATTCCACCACTCATTTCTAATTTGCGCAATTGTAGTACAAGTAGAGGCAAAGATTGCCACCAATTCAACCTATTCTAGAATGCGAGATAATGCATCAGTTACCAAATTCTCACTTCTCTTCATATAAATGATCTCATAATTGTAACCAAACAATTTAGAAATCCAATTTTGTTATTTTATAGAAGAGATTCGCTGTTCCAATAAATATTTTAGACTTTTATGATTAGTCTAAATTTAAAAACGCTTCCCAATGAGATACAGATGTCATTTTAAGACTACATGAATAACAACTAACATCTCCTTATCATAAACAGACTTGCTGAGATATTTTGGTGATAATGCCTTGCTAGTAAAGGCAATAGGGCGATTTTCTTGCATTAATATTGCACCAATTCTAAGTCCAGACGCATCAAATTTAATAATAAATATCTTACAAAAGTTAGGTAGGGCAAGAACTAGGGTGATGGACATGACCCGCTTAAGTCAATCAAATGCCTCCTCCGCCTTGTTGTTCTAGTTAAATGAATCTTTCTTCGAAAGGTTCGTCAGTTCTGCACTGATCTTTTCATAGTCATAAACAAACTTGCGATAATAACCAGTCAATCCCAAGAAGCTATGTCGTGCCTTCATTATCTTTGAAACTAGCCAATCTAGCATCGCTTGAAATTTGAAAGGATTAACCACCACACCTTCCTTGGAGATAACATGGCCAAGATACTCCATTATTTGGCTAGCAAAGCTACATTTTGACTTTTTAACAAATTGAAAATTCTTACGTAGAGTAGTGAACACAGTTCACAAATGTGACAAATGTGCTTCAAGGGAAGAATTATACACTAAAATATCATCAAAAAATATCAAGACAAACTTTTATAAATATGGCTGAAAGATATCATTCATTAAACTATGAAATGTTGAAGGTGTATTGGTAAGCCCAAAGGGTATAACCGGGAACTTGTAATGGCCATCATGTGTCTTGAAAGTTGTTTTCTAAATATCCTCCATATGGACCCAAATTTGGTGATATCTCGACCTTAAATCTAGTTTAGTGAACAATTGAGTACCTCTCAATTCGTCCAATAGTTTATCAACCACAGGAATAAGATAGTTATCTTTCATAGTAATATGGTTAAGTGCCCTATAATCCACGCACATCCTCCAAGAGTCGTGTTTCTTCTTTACTAAAAGGACAGGAGATAAGTATGAGTTAACACTCGGTTTGATTATACCAGCTTCCAACATCTCCTTAACGATTTTTTCAATTTCTTCTTTTTGGAAATGTGGATAGTGGTAAGGTTGGACATTAACAGGTGCACTCCCGGATAATAATAGTATACGATAGTCGTATGTCCTTTATGGGGGTAGACTTACAGGTTCAATAAACAATTTTATAATCTTCTAGAGGTAGTAAGAAGAGATCAATATAAATAATCTGACCTTATAACAAGAGTTTTACCTTTGTGCACTTCCCCTAGCATATCAAATTTCTTCTGTTTACAACCTTCGCAGCAAACTTATTACAATCCTCGATTGAAAAAGTAAGTCTTTTGGCGATCCTCTCATCCATAAAATTGTTGGTACTACTCGAGTCAACTAGCACCATTACTGGTCATCCTTTGATGGATCCATCAATCTTCATGGTTTGCATAGTCGAATACCCTGCTAAAGCATGCACTGTGGGCACATCTATATACTCAACAAAGGTGTCATCACCATTTAGGCACATGTGATCATCACCTATTTCTTCAGTCTCCTTAATTGGCTTAATCATTAAAAGCTTCCCTTACTTGCATCGGTGCTCTTTATGTCGCTTCTCATGGCAGTGCCAACACAGCCCTTTTGCCATCCGCTCTTTCAATTGCTCTTGGGTCAAGTGTCTAATGCTAGAAGGGCAAATAAGAGAGGGTGAGTTGGTGTTACTCTTAGTAGGTTTGTTGGTTGTTCTAGTAATTGGTTAACGATTTTTAGCACCTAACTTATCCTCCTGTAGGTGAGCAAAGGAGATAGTTGCTACCATTGTTTGTGGTTGGCAAACTTTAACTTCTCGTCAAATGTTAAGAGTAAGCCCTTCCATGAATGTTCCCACTAATTGCTTTTCAAACCAATCTTTAGCTTGATTGGCAAGTTGCTCGAATCGACTATGATATTCTAGGACGGTGGATGTCTAACGAATCTTAGCAAGCTCTTTCTTGACATTGTGATATTCCAAGGGCCTAAAGCACACAAGAAGGCCTTTGGTGAATTCAGCCTACATTGGAACCTCACCACACGTTTCGACCCAATCATACCATTAGATTGCATCACCTTCTAATTGAATAGATGAAATTTTGACTTTTGAGTATTTTGGCGTACGATGGAAGTGAAAATACTTTTTAGCTTGAGAAATCCAACTTGTAGGGTCACTCTCATCCCAATAAGGAAAGTCCACCCTTAAGTGTGGTTATGTATCATCACACCTAGTGCCTCCGTAGGACTTTATTGGTTTTTTTTTGTTTGCTGGTAGATCCATAAATGTTATCTCTTGACTCTTTTTATGCCATAGAAATTATCATTTATTCAAGCCTCTTAAAGGACTCTTGCATGAGAGATAATGATGATGAGATCCTTTTAGTTAGAAAATTATTATTATTAATTATTTTATTTAATATGTCTTTTATTATTTCCAAATTAATAGGTGATATTATATGCGTAATAGTGATCTGTCAAATTTATATAATTGTAATACCCTACAATTTTTGAAATCAAGTAATCAATAATATTATTAGAACGTTTAGTTTATTGGAGGCCGATCCCCTCAAAGCGATCATTAGAGGTCGATTCCCTCAAAACGATCATTGGAGGCTGATTCCCTCAAAGAGATCAATCCTATCCCTTTTTTCTTATTTCAAATCCTTAAATATCAATCCCTATTTTAAATCCCTAATCACAAAATCCTAGGTTCTTAATATTTGGTATCAGAGCGGTGTTCTTAGAGATCTGTTCCATCCTTTCCTACCAAAAAAAAAAAAGGGGTTTATGCTTTTTACTCGCCAACAAAAGAAAGACCTAAGTATCATTGATTTGTAGTCTTACACCATGTTTTCGTACAACTCATATGATTCTGACTCTAGATTGTCCAGATTCAAGTAATCACTGTCTCTCATGTAAGAATCTTTTAAGAAGTTTGAACAGATGCAAGAGTCCTTTAAGAGGATTAAACAAATAGTTCTTTCTAAAGCATAGAATCAGTCAAGAAACCATGTTGATGGAGAGCTCACAACGATTCGTCAGACATCCACCATCCTAGAATATCATAGTCAATTCAAGTGATTGATTAACTGATCTAAAGATTGGTCAGAAAGGCAATTGGTGGAAATTTTCATTGAAGGACTTATTCCTGAAATTCAACATAAAGTCAAAATTCGCTACCCATGGACGATGGTAGCTACTATCTTTTTTGCTTACCTATATAAAGAGAGGTTGGGCACTAAAATTCATCACCCAATTGCTAAAGAAGTCAAAAAACCTACTGAGGTTAAGAAAGCCAAAGAGACAAAGCATAACACTATGGAAGGCAAAGATTTAGGTGATGATATCGTTTCAAAGTATGACGTTGTAAAAGACAAAGATTCTAGTGATGACATTGATTTAGAGTTAGAAGTTGTGAAAGGTCATGATTTTGGTGATGATATCAACTTAGAGTATGAAACAATGGATGACAAAAATTCTGGTAAACTTATTATACCTTTGATTGAATATTCTAATTTGTCATTCATGAAAATTGATGAATTATTCAAAGAATCTATGAAGATTGTTGAATTTTTCAAGGAAGAATAAGTTATTATGATTGAATTAGATAGAACTAATGAGTTCATGAATGAAAAGCTAACCAAATAACTTATTCCTTCAAAGATGTGTAACAAGTTCAAGGTGCAAGTCATAATTGATATTTTATGACATTTTTTCAAAGAAAAATTATTGTGTCAAAAGTAATGCGCATTCAATTATCATATAAGAGAAGTTCCATAGAAGAAGGTGAGATTAAAGAAGACCATTGATCGAGATAAGCGTTTGGAGGGAGTTCCAGGCAAGCCTTAAAGACAAGGCTAATTTGAAGAGTAAGAGAATGATGAGATCCTTCTAATTAGGAAATTATTATTATTAATTATTTTATTTAATATTTATCTTTTATTATTTCTGAATTAATATGCGAGATTATATGCGTGATAGTGGTTTGTCAAATTTATATAATTGTAATACCCTATGACTTTTAGAATCAAGTAATCAATAATATTATCAGAGTATTTAATTTATTGGAGACTAATCTCCTCGAAGCGATCATTGGAGGTCGATCCCCTTGAAGTGATCATTAGAGGTCGATTCCCTTGAAGCGATCATTAGAGGCTGATCCCCTTGAAAAGATTAATCCTATCCCTTTTTTCTTATTTCAAATCCTTAAATCTCAATACCTATTTCAAATCTCTAATCACAAAACCTTAGATTCTCAACATTTGGTATCAGAGCGATGTTTTTAAGAATCTGTTTCATCCTTCCCTACCCAAAAAAAAAAAAGGGTTTATGCCCCTTACTTGCTAACAAAATAAAGATCTAAGTATCACTGATTTGTAGTTTTACACCATATTTTTGTGCAACTTATATGATTTTAACTCTAAATTATATAGAGTCGAGTAATCACTGTATTTCATGCAAGAATCTTTTAAGAAATTCAAACAGATACAAGAATCCTTTAAGAGGATTGAATAGATAGCTCTTTCTAAAACATAGAATCAATTAAGAGACCATATTGATGGAGAGCTTATAATAATTCATCATACATCTATCATCCATCATCAACAATTATATGAATTTAACAGACTATTATTAAAAATATAATTTCACATATTATTTTAAAAATAATAAAAAATAATTATAGTTTGCACTCGAGTACTGCATGGAGAACGTGTCTACCATTTGCAGGATCTGGCCTGCCTTTGGTGAGACAAGGTTAAAAGCAGCACATTTGGCAGAACGATGTGCATGTGGTGGATCATAAATGCAATAAATCTGTGTCTCGAGTTCAAATGTAAAATGCAGAATTTCTTGAATGTATCTCTTCGCTCTGAAGTTCCAACTCCTTCACGAGTGCTTTTATTAGATTTCAGGAATTCAACAGCCGTTGAGTTGTGTTTCATATTCATAGCCTCCGACAAAAGTTTAATACTGCTTGACCGTCCACCTATCACAACCCCATTGATGTGGTTATAAAACGTGCTATAGCAAGCAATTGTTTTTTACTTGTTACCAAGACCGCTGGTGCTGTACACGGCCTACTTGGCCAGTTATTCTTAGCTTGATGAAGTCCACCAGCTTTATGTAAATGGGGAAATGGGGATAAAGGTTTTTTTGCTTATTCTATATGTCAGAATGAAATGGCAAATAAATCCATGTAAGACACCTAATGCGCATTAGCTAGCTCCTCAAAAGAATTAAGGATGGTAAGCAGGATATTGGCATTGATATCTAATGTTCACAGATTCATGTCTTATAGCGTCACATACTGGACTCAATTTTAAGGATATTGAGAGGGATCAAAGGATGCATAGTCTGTTTGCTTATGGCTAACGACCGACTGCATTGTGTTCCATTGTCTTTCCATTTGTGGCAAGCCACTTGGAGATTCAATCAGATAACAACATCAAATGCAGCATGAAGTCACCAAAAGAACCATCTTTTGGCAGTTGAGCTTTGAGCTGGCTCATCCTTTTCCACATCCTTCTTTCTATTGTCTATACCCTGTTTCAGGGACTCTAACCTTTTTCTGCATAAAACAATGAAGAAATAGATTAGGATACAGTTAAGAATATAAGTAGCAGTTCATTGAACCAAAGCTTCTTGATCATATGCTAATGTTGCACCTCAGTTTTCAGGCATGTTTGGAAGAATAGATGCAGGGTGGCACAATATTCTCCATATCACTTAATTAATAAGTGCCTCTGGATGTTCTACAGCAATAGACTAGCCTTATTCCAACACTGCCCATCGCTTAGGTTAATACTTTCCAGATATGTCACAGAAAAAGCCCATCCAAATAATTCTGATGGAGGATTATTCCTTGTTATTCTAACCCATTAGACCAGAGGTATTAAAAGTCTTTAATGGTGAGCCATCAAGAACAGCTAGAAGCAATAATAAAGAACCATTCATGCCTATTTCAGGAAAGTAGGGTGTCTAGACTTACTTGGTATCTGTAAGGCGGCCATGCAAGCTCCATCTCTGGCGAAATCCTTGAATGCCTTCTATTCCACTAGCTAGAATCAAGCGTCTATAAGAGTAGACATGTGAGTGACCTCCAAAGATGAGATCATAAATTTTAGGTGTCAAGTTTATGTCGGGAAAATAATCACTTAATTATGCAATATAAAGATATCTATTCTACAGTCATGTGAAATTTGTCCATGTGCCATATGGAGACCAGAGTAGAAGCAAAAATAGTTGGGGCACAATTTTCTGACTCAACAGTCTCAAATGATAACCTGCAACCCATATAGAACTATGCAAAGGATAGCCCCTAGAACACACTCTTGAGGGAGATCCAGACCCTTACCATGAAAATCAATGCCTAAGAGATTCAAAGATGCATTGCAATTCTTCCTGCATCTATAAATTGATTTGCAGATATCGACCAACCTCAGATTTGACTTAGGTTACAAGAGCCTAAAGTTTTTCTGAAATTAGAAAGGCAGTTAAGAGCAAACATATACATAGATAGGCCTACACTTGTATGGACAAACATAAACACACATGAAACAGCCTAAAACATAGGTGATATCCAAATTGATAACTTTTAAGCATTGGCGGAACCAAGAAGAAAGTCTTCATAATGCATTGCTTGCAGAGGAATTTTTGTGTGATCAATACCCATGCAGAGGATGGTTCATATGATCAACAGCAGCGTTAGGAGAAGCTTCCACACACTAATGAAATGTGCCAAAAGAGTTACAGACCTCTCCAATGCTGTAGCTTCAGATTCAAGCTGACCAGCTCTTGCTTTGGCATCATCTAAAGGCATTGATAATCCTAGTTTGCGTTCACTATCTTCAAGCCGCTGCCTTATCTCCTTGTCCTGCTCATTGATAACCATGCATCAGACTGCTGACACAACTCATTTAAGACAAAAGAAAAACCTGTCATCACACCCTCTTTGCAGCACATTCTCGGTACAGAACAAGTTCATCTTGACAGAAAGGCTCAATATCATTGACTTGCAAGCCTGCAATATAAAGCAAAAACAAGTTATGTTTACAGCCATTGCTAAGTATCTTATAATGAAAGTCAAAGCTTCAGCCCTGTAATGAAATTTTTCTTGAACCATTTTAACAATTTGAAGTTGATTTTACTCCATACCCATATTCCCACATGACAAGAGCAAACCTACTCTCCAATTTTGACTGTACAGACACAATTAATAAATCAAGTGGCCCAATTTTCTGCATTCTGTCTATCTTGAACCATCTTGATTTACAAAATGTTATGCAGAATCAACCCTTAAAGCCATCAGAAGGAGAATAACAACTTACACAAGAATAGTGTCCTTAAAATCCCATCACATAAATCAACACCTTCAAGCACATGAGAGGCAATTTCTGGTGGGATGATAGGTGATGGTGGCCCCAGCATAAGATCATCTCCAACCAATATGGTTTCCTCCATAGTTGGCTGTGAATCGACTGAAAACCACAAGAAGTAAATCAAACTTGTTATAACCCATAGCATAGAATTTTGGAATCAGTTTGCACATGCATCACAATCCTTTTTGGTTGTTTGGTTACAAGGGAAGCCAAGAGACCAGGAAAGGAGAACAGTCAATAGGACTCAAACACAGACCAAGAGGTTCCAACAAGGGTGTCCCAACCAGTTGTGCTAGAAGCACAGGATCACATGCATTGCAATCTAATGTAGTATCTTTAAACAAGTTTATGGATATGAAATGAGGAATGAATAAGTTTCAATAGAATTTTGATGGCAAATTATCTAACCAACCGGGTGAAGGATGCCAAAAAAACAGACACTTTAGCTCTGTTTACATTCCAGCACACTGCAAAGTCACGAGACTGAAGAATAAAGAGCATTTTTGTTTCACAAATTTAACAAACAAAACAGTGTTAGATTACAATTTTTCTCATTCTGTCATTTGAGACAATAAAACCTTCTTCTACCTCCACAGGGGCCAAGAGAAGTAGTATCCTAAAGAAACACAAGACCCCAGACACCAGCCAGCCCACAGAAAATGAAAGAAGATACAAAATGTATAGTTTTCATAATCATACACATACCACTGAAAACAGAGCAATCAGGAGAAACAACAGAAAAAAAAAAAATTAAAATAGTAAATTCAAAGAAAGGCGGGCAATTTCCATACTATCCATGATTGCTTTTGCACAGAGTTCTCGTCGCGAAAATTCGGCCTTCAATCACGTACTGGGACTTGTAAACTACAAGAAAGAAACGGCTGAAAATTAGCAGAAGAATCATAACAATGGATTGGAACCATGTTCATAGCAGGTGGTGAGATGCAATACAAATTCTGCTACACTACTCTTGATAAAGTCAAGACAGAGGATCGAAACAAAGAATACCCATTTTGTTTCTGAACTCAGTATACAAACAGGAACTGATTAGAATCTGAACAGGGCGTGTATAAAGATAGACACCCACGATAAGAAATTTCATCGAGCATGTTCAAGGCACGATGAGAAATCTTCCAAGCGTTTGAGCATTAAAGAGAGAGAGGCTTGGAGAGGTTTTGGAACTTTTGTAGAACAGATAGAAAGCAAACTAATATTTACTCCTAAATGCAATGATGTCTTATCAATTTTGCGACTCACCTGGAGTAGCTTTTATTGAGGAGCTAACTCAAGACGTCTGCTTAATGGATCGTACCGGCGGCGGCGGCGTTGTTTCCACTTGTTAAGAATGGAAGCATGGGACTAAAGCTACTTCCGTCCATTCCCGTTTTCTTGTGTAGATTTTTTATTTATTTTCTTTTTTTTTTTCCCTTTTTTCTTTTTGATTTTTTTTAATATTGTGTTTTTCTATATATATATATATATTAAAATAAGAAAACTTTGAATAAGGTTACGTGCACAGGTAAAAAAAAAAAAAAAAAAAAACAAAAGAAATAAAAATATAAGGTTAAGCATTTGTTATTTTTTACGGGACTTTCATGAGTTTGATGCATCGCGAAGCATCTGTTTAACAACACCATTAGTGGGATTACAAAGGTTTTTGCATTGTTCTTGACAAAAGCCTGTCAACTCAATCCGAAGATGTCTTAAAATCGGCCTAGAATGCATTTCACTGTACCATCAAATTCAGCTAGAATAATGGTTTGTGTTGCATAAGCTAAATAGACAAGTAAAATATAGATCGGACAGTCTAGGAACCGGTCCAGTACAGCTTAATATGAGTCGGCTCAAGTACAAACCGCATATGAACAGTGTCGGTCTGTACTATGTATGACCTGTCATCTGGACCTGGGTTGGGTTGAGAGCCTCCAGCCTGTAGCTCAGTAAAGACTTGATTCATTTTAAGTCCGTTTATATTTTTTATTATATTATTAAATATTAATATAATATTTTAAAAAATAATTTTATTAAATTCAAAAATTATAACAACAAAAATTTACCTGTTAATCTTTATAATTTAAATGTAATTAAACTATTAAAAAAAGAACATTATATATTACCTTCAATTAAAAATAATGAAATTGATTTTAATTAAAATTTAAATTTTTAGGAATAAAAATTTTTATAAAAATAAAAATTATTTTATTTATTTATAAATTTACCTTTTTTTTATAAAGACAGAAATTTAAAATGATTTAGGCACAATTAAAAATGGAGTATAATATGACACCATTGTATTTGGGTCTATAATCTAGGCCAAGCTTATTTATTTAAAATTTTAAGTATGACATAAATGGCAAATAAATCTTATCTTGATACAGAAGAAAATAACTGAATTTAATAAAAAAAAGAAGTATGCCTAGCATGATGCGCCCATTTTACATGTCTAACTCTAAAATTTAAAATAAAGAAGTCGAGTGAACTGTTGAAAGAGACTTGCGGGATCTCGTCTACAGCCTAAATAAAATGGGTCAACCCATGGAAAACAATGATCTATCTACAATTGTTAGTCTACTACCAAAGGCTCCCGAAACAAATTATGAAATTATTGGAGAAAATAAAAATAAAAAATAAAAAATCAAAATCCATGAGAAAGTCAAACTAAAAACACAATGGATGGGATTATTTTTTAAGAGATATGATTGTTAGAGTGAAATTTTAATACCATTATTAAATAATTATATAAATATTTATAATTTTATTAAATTAATAAAATATAATATAATAATAAAAAAAATATAAATATAAATTTTTTTATTAATTAAATATTAAATTAAAATATTTAAATTTTTATATAATAAAAAATATTTAATTTTATATAAATATTAAAATTATATTTAATTAAAATAATTTTTAATTAAATATTAATTTATTAATATATTTATTTTTAATTTATAATAAATTTAAATTAATTTTAATATTTTTTCATTAATATTAATTTAATTTTATAATTGTTTACAACATTTGTTTTAATTCAATAGAACTTTTAAAATTCAATAAATAAATTTTAAAATTATTATCAATGGAACAATTAAGAATTTTTTTTTGACCATTTTTTTTAATTAGTTTTAGCTTATTTCTATTTAATTTTTAAATTTTTGAAAAACTTATAACATATGATTTTAAATAATAAAATTTGAAATTTTATTATTTAAAAAACTTTATAATATGGTAATTATAAAGTATTATGATATAAATTTTTTACTTCGCTATTTTTTATTTTATATAAAAAAATTGAACTAATTTACATTTAACTCTTAACTTAACAATTCCCTAAATTGGACTTCTTTCAACTCTTAATTTCACAAATTTTTATATTCAAATTTTATTAATTTTATAATTTAATTTAATTTTTATATATTTTATTAATTTAAAATATTTTATATCAAAATTTTTTATTTAAATTATTTATATCAATTGAGTTATTTTTAAATTATTTTTCAAATTTATTTATTTTTCTTCTTAATTGTTTCATTGTTGTCACTTATAAATTTAATTACTCTACTTCTTTCTTCTTCTTCATCTCTCTGTTTTTTTTTTTTATTTGACCCAATCTTTACTTCTTTTTTTTTTTGATATGACCTCTCTCTCTCTCTTCAAATTGATCCCAACTTGTACATTTTTTTTTTTTATCTGGCCCCTCTTTATATATATACATATATTGTTGAGTTAATTGACATAAAAGTGGCCCTTATTTAACGTATGACCCAAATAATGGATGGTTTAACGTGATGGTCTGTTAAGTATAACGGTGGTTTTGGGTTAATGGGTTTGAAATCCCTCCGCTCTCCCTTCTGACAGATAACCGTTACGGATAGGGAGAATCTCCCTATTTTCAGGGCAACGGCTGCTGGAAAATGGATGAATATATATATATTCATTATGGACATTTTCTGGGCTCTCTCAACCATTAGAGAAAAGCGTAAAGAATAGAAAGGGAAGAGTAGGAGAAAAGGTAGGAGGAGAAAAGGTAGGAGGAGAGAAGATAGGAGAAAAAGAAAGGAAAGCGTACAGGGCAGAAAAGAGAAGTTTTCTCATCTCTACTACCGGATATCAGAATAATGGAGAACGGTATGTTATTCTGATTTCCTATTCCTTTTGGTTTTGTTACAGTTTTATTGCTAGTGTTTGTATCAAGATAACGATCCTGCATGATAGAGACAAGAAAAGTCTAACAATATGGTATCAGAGTCAGGTTAACGAATACTGCAATTTATTTTGATTTTAGTTATTTGCGCCGAATTATTTTTATTTTGTTTTCTGGCAAACGGAAAAGCGTATGTTCAATGTATTTTCCATATATTATTGTTTGCTGTACTTAACGGATGCTGACGGCCGGCGTTGAAAGGGGAAACGTCGGCCATGTAAATTTGCACTGCTGAAACCGCTGGTGTCAAAAAAAAAAAAAAAAAAGGAGCCGACCACGAGGACTGTACACCGCCGGAACCCGAACGGTTCTGGGTATGGCGGATCGGCTTCGATGAAGGCTGTGTCTCCGTTGTCAGTGGGAGACCCGAATCGGTCCGGTCTGGTGGGCATGACGGAACAGTCTCCCTGTGAGGCTGATGCTCCGGGTCGGGCGTGGGTCTGGTGGATGGCTGCCGTCGGAGATCCGACCCGAACAGGTTGGTTCACCCACGTTCGCCTGGTCAGAGGCGACGTCCGGGAAGAGCCGACGCACCGGGGTTGGCTGCCGACGGCGACTCCCTTCAGACGGCAGAATGGGGCCTCATTTCCGGGCATGGCCGTGGTCTCTGGTCAGAGGCAGCCTGCAGCAGGTGGTGTTGCCACCGTCGGCTCCAATCGGAGGCAACACGCAGGCAGCGCCTGCAGCAGGTGGTGTTGCCACCGTCGGTCTCCGGTCGGAGGCAGCACGCGGGCCGTGCGTGGTCTCTGGTCAGAGGCAGCCTGCAGCAGGTGGTGTTGCCACCGTCGGCTCCGATCAGAGGCAACACGCAGGCAGCGCCTGCAGCAGGTGGTGTTGCCACCGTCGGTCTCCGGTCGGAGGCAGCACGCGGGCCGTGCGTGGTCTCTGGTCAGAGGCAGCCTGCGGTAGGTGGTGTTGCCACCGTCGGCTCCGATCGGAGGCAACACGCAGGCAGTGCCTGCAGCAGGTGGTGTTGCCACCGTCGGTCTCCGGTCGGAGGCAGCACGCGGGCCGTGCGTGGTCTCTGGTCAGAGGCAGCCTGCAGCAGGTGGTGTTGCCACCGTCGGCTCCGATCGGAGGCAACACACAGGCAGCGCCTGCAGCAGGTGGTGTTGCCACCGTCGGTTTCTGGTCGGAGGCAGCACGCGGGCTGTGCCGGCAGAGAAAAAAAAAAAAAAAGGTTTATTAAAGTCACGTCAACGTGAATCAAATATTGAAAGTCTGTTGGTCACCAAAGTGACCTGGCCTGAAAGGATTTGAATTGTTGATCGTGAATTTTCAATTGTTCATTTTTTATGCTAATGTTATATACATGAACAATTGTGGTTATTAATTATAAGGTTAGGAGATCATCCAAAGATGGATCATTGCCTATAATTAATGACACTGAAAGGGGATTGATTGATGTACTGAGCAAACATGATTGCATATCCAAAGATAACATTCATGTTAACTCTAGTATGATTGATTAACCTATTAAAGCATATTTAAATTAGCATTATTATTGATTACTGTGTTTGAGGATCACCCAAAGGTGAACTTAAATATATAGTCAAAGTTTATAATGCATGTGTCTGAATCCATTAGAGTTTACTCAAAGCATTAACATGTAAATTTGGATTATGTTTGCAGCTTCTAATAACGTTTTCGCCTTGGGCAATGCAACGATCAAATTCAATGGGCTAAACTATGCAGAATGGTCTGAGCATATTCAGTTTCATTTAGGTGTTTTGGGCTTAGACTTAGCAGTCATTTCGGAAGAAAAGCCTGCAACCATAACTGGGACCAGTACAGAATCTGATAAGTCTTTTCATGAGGCTTGGGTACGGTCCAATAGGCTGAGTTTGAATTTGATGCGAATAACGATGGCTGAAAATGTCAAGCCCTCAATGCCCAAGACGGAAAATGCAAGGGAATTTATAATGAGAATCAAGGAATACTCTCAATCAGACATAGCTGATAAATCCATTGTAGGAACCCTGATGAGTGAGCTGACGACCAAGAAATTTGATTGGTCACGGCCTATTCATGATCATGTGACCAGCATGGCTAATCTAGCAGCAAAGTTGAGAACAATGGGTATGGATGTGAGTGAATCCTTTTTGGTTCAATTCATCATCAACTCACTGCCTCCTGAATTTGGCCAGTTCCAAGTGAACTATAACACTATTAAAGAGAAATGGAACTTTCAGGAAATTAAGGCCATGTTAGTTCAGGAGGAAGGGAGATTAAAGAAGATGAAGGATCACTCCATTCATCTCACTGTTCGTAATGATGCTAGTGGTAGTAAGTCTAAACCACATCACAAAAATAAGAAGAAGGACAAAGCCTCCATAAAAGTCTCTAGAGGTCAGATCCAAAAGGATCAGAAGTGCTTCTTCTGCAAAAGGATGGGTCACTTCAAGAAGGATTGCCCAAAAAGAAAGGCTTGGTTCGAAAAGAAAGGTATGTACTGTATATCAGTATGTTTTGAATCAAATATAATTGAAGTGCCCAATAATACTTGGTGGTTAGACTCTGGAGCTACTATTCATGTGTCACATATTATGCAGGGATTCCTTTCAATCCAGCCCATAACAGGAACTGAGAAGTTCCTCTATATGGGAAACAGAATGAAGGCACGAATAGAAGGAATTGGGACGTACAGATTGATCTTGGACACCAAGTGTCATCTGGATCTAGAAAAGTGTCTCTATGTTCCTGAATGTGCTAGAAATTTGGTTTCTGTTGCAAAGTTGGATGAAGTGGGATTTAATCTTAAGATTGGAAATGGTGCATTTTCATTGTATAGACATTCGTACTATTATGAATCTGGTACTTTAATTGATGATTTGTACCGCTTTAATCTTGACGCTATGTATGCTGATTCTCTATTTCTTGTTGAGCATGGTATTGGTAACAAACGTAATGTGCATGATGATTGTTCTGCTTTCTTATGGCATCAAAGATTGGGTCATATATCCAAAGAAAAGATATTGAGGTTGGTGAAAAGTGACATCCTGCCTCAATTGGATTTTACTGATTGGGATGTGTGTGTTGATTGTATAAAAGGGAAACAAACAAGACACACATCGAAGTACCCAGCCATGAGAAGTAATGCGCCTTTAGAATTGATACACACCGATATTTGTGGCCCCTTTGACATTCCTACATGGGGTGGTGAAAAATATTTCATCACATTCATAGATGACTACTCACGGTATTGTTACTTATATCTACTGCATGAAAAGTCCTGGTCAGTAAATACCCTGGAGGTGTTTATTGATGAAGTGGAAAGGCAGTTAGATAGAAAAGTAAAAGTGATTAAGTCAGACAGGGGTGGTGAATATTATGGAAAATTCAATGAAAGTGGACAATGTCCTGGTCCATTTGCAAAATTTCTTGAAAGTCGAGGCATATGTGCACAGTACACAATGCCTGGTACACCACAACAAAATGGTGTAGCGGAAAGGCGGAATCGCACACTTATAGATATGGTTAGGAGCATGTTGAGTAACAGTACTGTACCTTTATCCTTGTGGATGCATGCATTAAGAACTGCAGCATATCTGCTGAACAGGGTTCCCAGTAAGGCTGTCCCTAAGACTCCTTACGAGTTATGGACAGGCAGGAAACCCAGTTTGAGACACCTCCATGTTTGGGGTTGTTCAGCAGAAGTAAGGATATATAATCCACATGAAGGAAAGCTTGATGCAAGGACCATTAGTGGTCACTTCATTGGCTATCCTGAAAAGTCTAAAGGATATAGGTTCTATTGCCCTAACTATAGCACAAGAATAGTTGAGTCTGGTAATGCTCGATTCATTGAAAATGGCTGGTTCAGTGGGAGTGGGGAGTCACGAAAGGTGGATATTAGAGAATTACAAAATGAAAAATTCACAGTGAGCACTCCTACTCAAGGTGGTATCCCTACACCCAGTGTTTCTACTCAAATTATTGTTCCTTTTGTTGCATCACAGTCACGTGACATGCAAGGGCAACAAATTGATACTCGAAACACGCAAAGTGAACGCATAAGAGATGAACCAAGTGACAATGTGCAATGTACAAATGAACAAGTGATACCACAAGAAATGGCATTACGGAGGTCTACGAGACAGAAAAGGCCAGCTGTATCTAATGATTATGTGGTTTACTCACTTGAGCATGAGTCGGAATTGAGCATTGATAAAGATCCAGTCTCATTTCAACAAGCCATGGAATGTAATGATTCTGAAAAGTGGCTCAATGCCATGAAGGAAGAGATGAAATCGATGGATGTAAACCAAGTCTGGGAACTAGTAGAGTTACCTAAAGGATCAAAACGAGTTGGCTGTAAGTGGGTCTTCAAGACCAAGCGAAACTCGAAAGGTAATATCGAAAGGTATAAAGCCAGACTGGTTGCCAAAGGTTTCACTCAAAGGGATGGTATTGACTATAAGGAGACTTTCTCTCCAGTCTCTAAGAAAGACTCCTTAAGAATTATTATGGCTTTGGTGGCTCACAATGATCTAGAGTTTCACCAAATGGATGTAAAGACCGCCTTTTTGAATGGTGACTTAGAAGAGGAAGTATGTATGGACCAACCTGAAGGTTTCACCACCACCAGGCAGGAAAATTTGGTGTGTAAATTAAAGAAATCGATATACGGACTGAAACAGGCTTCCCGACAATGGTATCTTAAGTTCAATGATACCATTACGTCATACGGCTTTGTAGAGAACACCGTTGATCGGTGTATCTATATGAAGATTAGTGGGAGCAAGTTCATTATATTGGTCCTATATGTTGATGACATTCTTTTGGCCGCTAATGACATGGGTTTGTTACATGATGTTAAGAAATTTCTCTTTGAAACTTTTGAAATGAAAGATATGAATGAGGCATCTTATGTGATTGGAATAGAGATATTCCGTAATAGATCACAAGGATTGTTGGGATTGTCTCAGAAAGGGTATATCAATAAAGTGTTAGAGAGATTTAGAATGGAAAATTGCTCTACAGGAATAGTTCCAATTCAGAAAGGGGACAAGTTCAGTGAACTGCAATGTCCAAAGAATGATTTGGAATGGAAAGCAATGGAATCAATTCCCTATGCCTCACTGGTTGGAAGCCTGATGTATGCGCAAACATGCACTCGGCCAGACATTAGTTTCGCTGTTGGAATGTTAGGCCGATATCAAAGCAATCCTGGAATAGATCATTGGAAAGCCGGAAAGAAAGTCCTTAGGTACTTGCAAGGCACCAAAGATTATATGCTTACTTATAAAAGATCAAGTCATCTTGAAATAGTAGGCTACTCGGATTCAGATTATGCTGGATGTGTAGACTCGAGGAAATCTACATTTGGTTACTTGTTCCTCCTAGCTGGAGGAGCAGTTTCCTGGAAAAGTGAGAAGCAGTCTGTCATTGCTACTTCCACTATGGAGGCTGAATTTATAGCATGCTTTGAGGCTACTATTCATGCATTATGGTTGCGGAATTTTATCTCAAGGCTCAGTTTGGTCGACAGTATAGAAAAGCCGTTGAGAATTTACTGTGATAATTCCGCAGCTGTTTTCTTCTCTAAGAATGATAGGTATTCTAAAGGTGTGAAACATATGGATTTGAAATACCTATCTGTTAAAGAAGAAGTGCAAAATCACAGAGTGTCTATTGAGCACATTGGCACTGAGTTGATGATAGCGGACCCGTTAACTAAAGGTTTGCCACCGAAAACATTCATTGGACATGTTGATCGGATGGGCATATTGGATAGGTCCTCATTCTCTTGAAAGTCAATATTTTGTACTGCTCATATCATTGAGACACTCTTGAATTCAATTAAGGTCATGGTTTTGCTTGTGCTTTGTTGTCTCTGTTTAGTTGTATACAGTTATAATTTGTGAGATAACTAATGGCATATATGGACATGACAATTTAAAGTTTCAATGTTTCTCAGTAAGGTTATTCTGAATTATCATGATTATGTGATACATGGAAGGAATCATGTCACTGAAAGATATGTGATCGCCATGATCCAATCGTTTTAATTCAATCAAGTATTGTGATTTGATAATCTTTAAGGATTGTGCACACTTATTTGTTGTTGATTCATCAAATCATAACAAGGGCCAAGTGAGAGATTGTTGAGTTAATTGACATAAAAGTGGCCCTTGTTTAACGTATGACCCAAATAATGGATGGCTTAACGTGATGGTCTGTTAAGCATAACGGTGGTTTTGGGTTAATGGGTTTGAAATCCCTCCGCTCTCCCTTCTGACAGATAACCGTTACGGATAGGGAGAATCTCCCTATTTTCAGGGCAACGGCTGCTGGAAAATGGATGAATATATATATATATTCATTATGGACATTTTCTGGGCTCTCTCAACCATCAGAGAAAAGCGTAAAGAATAGAAAGGGAAGAGTAGGAGAAAAGGTAGGAGGAGAAAAGGTAGGAGGAGAGAAGATAGGAGAAAAAGAAAGGAAAGCGTACAGGGCAGAAAAGAGAAGTTTTCTCATCTCTACTACCGGATATCAGAATAATGGAGAACGGTATGTTATTCTGATTTCCTATTCCTTTTGGTTTTGTTACAGTTTTATTACTAGTGTTCGTATCAAGATAACGATCCTGCATGATAGAGACAAGAAAAGTCTAACATATATTCTTTAATATCAATCAATAACAGCAACTGCTGGTAATGGGAGACGGTACTTACAATGAGAGAGGCAACAAGCCATGTGGTACCTCCTAAAATAGTTTACAAATCAAACAAATGGCTGAGGAACACAATTAGCATTCGACAAAAACATTGAAGAAGGGCTGGTGGCATTGATGACCATCTTTTGATAAGATTTTCAACGTGTCATTGGTATGACGGCATAGATTGGAGGCTTAGTGATAACTTAAGCTTTGCGTTTCTTCAGATTGACCACTTTTCAAGTGGTTTTAGGGTGCTTGAATGTCGGAAACAGACTTATTAGCTTACGACAACAAGAATGTTGACTTTTGGCAACACACACAACAGCATGTGGTGGTCAACAACAATGCTTCGGTGTCGATGTACGATGGATCTGGTGACGATGAACAATTGCTCCGGTGCAACTTATAAGCTTCCTCACTATCTAGATAAAAAAATCCTACATTGATATAATTATCAAATAAATCATATGAACTTGCATACTTTGAAAAAGTTTTCAGTAGTGATTGGCAGCATGTGATGACGATGGCAATTTTCTTTTCTTTGGTTCTTAGATAAACTTGCTCTTATATGATCTTATATAATTATTAGTTTTGATAATGGCTCCCAAATAAATAAAATTGACTCTAATACCATTATTAAAGTACAATAACTCTAATAATACTATTAAATAATTATATAAATATTTATATTCTATTAAATTAATAAAATATCACATAATGATAAGATAAGTATATATAATAATATAAATATAAAATTTTACTCACTAATCACCATTAAACTAAGACTTTTTAAGTTCTTGTATAATGAAAAACATATAGTTCTTCCCAAATATGAGCATTTGCAAGTTCATTAAACTGATAAAATATCACATAATGATGGGATAAACATATACAATAACATAAACTTGAAATTTTTGTTAGATTATTTTCTTATTTTAAACTACCATTAATTGAATTTTCTACTTTTAATTTAAAAATTAGATAAAAAGTACTATTTAATTGTGGACTTATACATTATAAAGTGATTCAATAAATTATATTTATCTCTTATTTGTGTTATATAAAATAAGAATATGTTTGGTTTTAATTATGAGTATACAATAATTATTTGATATAGACCTTGTTGTTGAGTTCATAACGGGTGAATTTAACTAGAGTTTTAATATAAATATAAGAGTTAGGTCCCTTTCTCACTTAAGAGGTTACATTTTGTTCTTCCCATTAGAGTAAGCAAAAAACTATTAATAATGTTGGAGAGGAAGATCCTAATCTTAACGTGCTTATTAGTATGCATACATCATTAAACTACACAATAAAGCGATAAAAGGTATGCCTAATACCCTATTAATATTCAATTTATAACTATGATTTTAGTTTTGATGTGAGATTTTAGGGTTGTAAATTCTTATATATAGTATTAGAGTGGGTCATATCAATCTAAAACCATTCTTATTTTCTTAAAACATACACATATATATTTGCTGTAGTGAGGAGAAGTCTTACTACATTGGATTATTGTACTAAATTATTATTACATATTTAATTTTTTTAGAATTCTTTTAAATTATTGAGTTATGGACAATTATTTGTCTTACATTTTTAAATTGAAAAATTATATGGAGTTGAAATTTGTTAAGAGTAATTTTGTTTTATGATCCCTATTTGGAATAGAGTTGGTAAATTAAATGTTGTCATCATAGTGACCATTTGAGGAACCATTAATATTTTCTCATGATATTAAGATGTTCTTATTATTTAAATTGTGTATATACTTGTTCACCCATAAGAAGATATTATGTGTGTCATTTTGAATAACTTTGAGTTATTTTAATAATGAGTGGATTAATAATCATTCCGCCTATAAGTGTTAGATTTTTTTATTCTAATTATTTTTATATTAACTTGGTGATTGGAATATAATTTTAAAGTTTACTACCTTCTCCACCCACAAAGGAGTTTGTAATGATACTTTTAGATTCTTAATATTTAAAATAAATTATTATTATTACCCATGACATTTATTGATTTTTGTTTTCATTATTTTTCAACTCCATGTATTTTTTTCCTCAAATAATCAATTTTTTCCCATTAAAACTCTGACAAGAGGAAATTATAAGAGATGAAAAGAGAATATAGAAATGGTTTTAACTATAATGGATGTGAACATAGCTATTAAAGTAAACAAATTAACTAATTTGACTTCTAAGAATACTACTATAGAGAAAGCATATTATAAGAAGTGGGATAAGGCCATTCATTTTGGCTTTTATGGTAATGAAAAGGTCCATCTCTAAAGATTTAAAAAGTGTTATCCCAAGTATTGCCAATGCTAAAACCTTTCTTACTTTTCTTGGGGAAAGGTATATAAATTTTAATAAGGCTGAAGCTAGTTAATAAATAGAGAAATTCATCAATATGAAGTACGATGGGATAAGTGGCGTTAGGAAATATATTCTTAAGATGATTGTTCTTTTTTTTAGACTTGGTGAGTTCCAATGCCTTATTGCTAACCCCTTTCTTATTAACCATGCCTTGAACTCTTTAGCCCTTAAATTTGATAAACTAGAAACCTCTTATAATACCTAAAAGGAAAGTTGGAATATCAATATTTTGATATCCATTTATGCTCAAGAAAAGGATAAGATGGAATGTGAGGTTTTTAGAAGTGTGCATTTAGTCAATTAGTCATATATGGATAAGCCTTTTCATAAGAAGAAATCCTAATCAAAAGTATTATAATTCTAAACTTAAGATGACCATAGATGAATATTAGTTTTATAAAAAAATAGATTACAAGAAAAAGGAGTATTTTACTTATAAGAATCACCTTGAAAAGAAGAATAAGAATAATAAACCAGGTAATTCTCCTACTTTTGTTTGATTTGAATCTAATTTGATAGATGTTCTTGTTAATTCTTGGTGCATTAACTTTACAACATTTATATATATTACTAATACCTTGCAAAGGTTCAAGAACAAGTGAAAGCTAAAGAGCGATAAAGTCAATCTATTCATAGGGATTGGAGAACAAGTTGTAGTAGAGTTCATAAGATAATAAAATTGAAATCACATCTTAGATTTGTTCTGACTTTGAAAAATACACTTTATGTATTATCCATAAGAAGAAATTTGGTTTCTTTGTCAAAACTTCAAGACATTGGTGTTTATTTAGATTTTAATAATGATTATTATAGTTTATTTTTATGATTTTGTAGTTATTGGTAACATTTTTTAGATTTGATAATTTATATAAATTATATATTAACTACAAATAATTTGATGCACTTCACTTTGTTAATGTTGAGGTTAAAAGTCTTTGTCAAGAGAAAATTCTTCTTTTTTATGGCATAAATGTTTAGGTTACATTTCAAAAGAAAGAATTAATAAGCTAATAAAAAAAATGTCATCCTATTTTGTAAGACTTCCAATGAGGGGAGTGTGTTGATTATATTAGAGGTAAAAATGACTAAACAAACTAAAATTCCACTAGTAGTAAAGACGTCTTGGAAATAATTCACTCTTACATAAAAGGTCCTCTTGGAAACACTTTATTGGGCAATAAATATTTCATAACCATTATAGATGACTTCTCTTGTTATGATTATATTTATCTCACAAGTGATAAGTTATAATCACTTAAGACATTTAAAATCTTTAAGGTTGAGGTAGAAAAACAATATAATAAAGAGATTAAAATTGAGAGATTTGATCATGGTGGTGAGTACTATGGTAAAGTTGGCAAAATTGGTTAGTTAATTGGACCTTTTGCCATATACTTATATGATTGAGATTGTTTCCTAATTTATTATATTGGGGACTTTTAAGCAAAATGAGGTGGTTAAGAGGTAAAATCACACTATGATGGATATGGTTAGATCCATGATGAGTGAAACCAATTTATTAATCTTTCTTTGGGATGAAACCTTGAAAATAGTTATATATATTCTAAACAAAGTTTTTACTAAACTAGTGTCTAAAACACCTTTTAAACTTTCCAAGAATTGAAAGTCTAATTTAAATTATCTTAAATTATGAGGATGTCCTATTAAGGTGAAAATTTATGATCCAATTACATCTACATGAGATTCTAAAACCATTATATTTTATTTTATTGTATATCCATTAGTTTTAAAGGTTATTGATTCTCTTGTTCTACTAGAGGGATAAAGGTTATTGAGGCATTAACAGCAAAATTTCTTGAGAATTATATTTATAATCCTAATTGGTTGCAAGATGGTGCAATTGTTTTGAAAGAGGCATAAAGTATTTTTCTTATAGTATTGTGCATAAGTAAGTAGTGTATCATTTTGTTGATAAAGTGCCTAAATGCTACTTCATCAAAATATTACAAATATTCCACCCAACCTAATAAAATTTATTCATATTTGGTGTTTTAAAGGAATGAGGTGTCTTGCAATTTTAGATGATTTTGTTGTATGCTTAGGTGAGACAAATTATAATATTGGACAATTTGTTGATCATTTTAACTATAGTAAAGTCATATTATATGAAAAATCTAATAAGTGGATAGAGCATCTTGTAATTTCAAATGATTTTGTTGTATACTTGGGTGAGGCAAATTATAATATTGGACAAGCTATTGATCTATTTAACTATAATGAGGTAGTACCATGTAAACAATCTAATAAGTAGATAGAGGTAATGCATGAAAAAGTTCAATTTATGTATTTTAATGGCATGTGGGAGCTTGTAGAGATTCCATATGGGTGTTTAAAACCAAGAAAGATTCTGAGGAAAATATATAATGGTTTAAGATGAGGTTGGCAGCAAAAAGATTTGCACAGAAAGAAGAGATGGATTTTAAGGACACCTTTTCACTAATATCTTCAAAGGATTCATTTAGAATCATTATAAACTTAGTAGCTCATTATGTTTTAGAGTTTTATCAAATGAATGTCAAAACTACTTTCTTAAATAGAGATCTTTATGCGAAGGTTTATATGCAACAACCTAAAGGTTTTGTCACAAATGAAAATGAATACTTTGTATACAAATTAAAAATGTCTATTTATGATCTTAAATAGGCATCTAAACAATGATATTTAAAGTTTAATAAATTTATATCCTCCTTAAATTTTATTAAGAATAGTATTGATCAATGCATATATCTCAAGGTAAGTGGAAGTAATTTTATCATTCTTGTTATTTATGTAAATGATATATTACTTGTTATTAGTGATATTAATCTACTTCATGAGACTAAATCTGCTTTATCTAGTCACTTTGATATGAAAGATCTTGGTTGTGCTTCTTATGCTTTGGGAATTGAAATTCACAAGGACATATCTAGACACTTATTATGCCTTTTACAAAGAACCTATATACGTAATGTGCTTGAGAGATTTAATATGGATAAATGCAAACCTAAAAATGTTCCTATGGTTAAAGGTGATAGATTTGGTAAATATCAATGTCCTAAGAATGAAAATGAAAATCCAAAAAGTTTGATGAAGGATAGACCTTATTTTACTATTATTGGCAATTTGATGTAAGCCTAAGTTTGCACTAGACCTAATTTGTCTTTTGTAATGAGTGTTCTTGGTAGATACTTTTCCAATCTAGGTGATAAGTATTGGGTTGCTATTAAAAGGGGTGAAGTGATACCTACAAAAAACAAAAGATTACATGTTTGTTTATAAGAAGGTTAATAACCATAAGGTGGTTAGGCATACAGATTTTGATTTTGTTGCTTATATTAATGGTTAAAATCTATATCAAGGTATATGTTTCTTTTGGTTAGCAAAGTAGTTTCTTAAAAGAGTGTAAGGTAAACACTTATTGCTTCTTTTACTATGTAAGCGGAGTTTGGTGCTTACTATGGTGCTAGCATACATGCAATTTGACTTAGAAATTTTATTTCTAGTTTAAAGATAATGAATTTAATCTATAAACCTATGAGAATTTACTATAATAATTCAATAGCAGTGATATTCTTAAAGAATATCAAAACATCCAATGGTTATAAACACATTGAGATTAAGTATCTTGTATTTAGAAATTATGTCAAGAATAGTGACATTCTTATTGAACATATTAGCATTAAAGTAATATTAGCAAATCTACTAAGGCTATTACATCTATTGTTTATAAATATGTTGAAAATATAAGTATTTTGAGTTTTTTTGATATAATTAATTAGTGAGAAAGATTTTATTATGATTTTATTTTGATATAATTACATCTATTATACACATTATAAATTTTATTTTTTTTATGGAGTTATGAAATATTATATTATTACAAGATATGAATTTTTTTTTTGAAAAAATAATATTTGCTTTTGAATAATTGCAAGTTGTAATTATCTCTTTAGAAAGATGTGTTTAGTTATTTCTTTGGAAAAAAAAATATTTTATTTGTAGAGTTTTTTTTTTTTTTTTTATTGTAAAAGACCACAATTTATACAATAGTATTGAATGATCACCTAGCTATAATATAAGTATAACTACACTCACATATTATTATGATCATATTAATGAGATTAGTTCACTTTAGTAATTATGAATGTGTTATATTGATAAATAGCATATTATTGTCTATAGTTTGGAATTGAATGTCTCATTAAACTCTATCTATTACAAGTATTATGAAATTTATTTTTTTTATAAAATTATGAAATATTGTGTTATTATAATATATAATTAATTTTTTTTTCGGTGAAAACAATGTTTACTTTTAAATAATTACAAGTTACAATTATTTCTTTAGAAAGATGTATTTATTTATTTTCTTGAGGAAAAAATGATTTATTTGTAGATTTTTTATTTTTTATTTTTTATTTTTTTGTAAAAGACCACAATGAAAACTTTATACAATAATATAGAAAAATCACTTGATTATAATATAACTGTAACTACACTCACACATTGTTATGATCATGTTAATAAGATTAATTTGTTTTAGTAATTATAGATGACCTATATTGCTAAATAGTATATTATTGTCTATAGTTTGGAGTTGAATATCTCATTTGGCTCTATCATGTTTTAAGATAAATTAAACTATGATTTATTTTGTGGTCATTATAGCCAAGAGTCATTTTCTTAACTAGCTTTTAAAATTAATAAAACCAATTAATATGCATATCTCTTGACCCGTTAAAAAAATGTACAAAATACTTTCAAGAAGCAGAAGGAGGCAAAATCATGCAAACAAAGTTTCACGCACGCCTATACTCATCTCCACAGTCACCAATCACTTTAAGCAAATCCCTTCCCTTTTTGGTAAGTTCTTGTATGCTGTTTACATCCTCATCATCGAGTTCCAGTGCAAACACAGCATTAGAGTCATTGATGTGTTCAGACAGACCAAGTCGAACACCTATCATTGATCCTGCCACTGATGGCTGTTTCAACAACCATAACAAAGAAAGAAAAAGAAAAAAGGGTCGAATAAGCATTATATATTTACAGTACAATGAAATCTTGAGAAGTTTATAGTATACCTGATCTAGTATGTATTTCACAGCAACAGTTGGAATTGAGACCCCATGTTTAGAGGCTATCTTTTTAAGTGTCTGCAGCAAATTTTGGAAAAGACTCCATCCTCCCCATGCATCGACCATCTGCCATATTTGTTGCAGCCTTAGTGCACTAATTTGCAATTTTGCAACTTGAACTTTAGTACCATCTAGACCTAGAATTAATCCTCTAATAATTTTCAAAGTTCGAATAATTAACCATGCTGCACGTTAATCATAATTAATGTGATCAGGGAGTCGTTATTTTGTACCCTTTTGTATTTCTGAAGGGAGGGATTGTTTAAGGGGGGACCAGCAAAAGGAATAGATAAGTTTGTGTCAAGGAACTTCTCAGATAACAGACCTCCCAATACTGTCCCATACCTGCATTCATAAAGAGTCAAAATCATGTTTATACCAACTCATCACCCTTATCAATTTCTGCTAATTGTCAATTTATAGACAGAAAGATAATGGCTGTGACAGACAGTATTTCATAATAAGCAATTGGATCAAATGACGTTCAAGTTTGCTTTTCATCTTGATATTAAACAAGAAAGTTTTTGTACAACTGATCCTATAGGAACAATTTCCATCATTGATTTGCTTGTTGTGTGTGCATCTGCTGAGTCTGCATGTGTCTTTGGGAGGAGGGGGAGAGAGAGAGAGAGAGAGAGAGAGAGAGAGAGCACGTTATGAGTTTAACTCCTGTCAACTGACAAAGCTCTGCCATTTTCTGTTGGGGACGCATATCAACAATTGAATGTTGCACCTGATGGAATTGCAATATGCCAGTTTATATCCGCTAGAGTTAATACCAAACAAGTGAAAAGATACCCAAAAAATTCAATATTTTGAAATTTCACCTGATTGCTGACAACAGGAATTTCATTTTCTAGAATTATCTGTAATCTCTCCGTATCAAAATTTGTCAATGAAACAGTCTTAATTTTACCTGTTTGCCACTTTCTAAAGTAATGGATCAAATCAATATATATGAAATCACACAAGGTAGGAGAATAGCTAATATACATAACACTAACCTTCTTCTTTGAGGTCTGTCAAGTGTTTAAGGGCATCGAGGTAGCCAGGATTGGAATAATCCCACCTATATAAATTAAAACAGAGAAATATGTAAGTGGGAAATCTCAATATTTATGTATATTTGTAGGGTATTTAATGCTGTTAGGAAAAGCAGAAGAGCATCAAAATGAAGATCTTGGATACAAGTTTAATCACATTTAGAGAAATCTAATGCTAATATAACAAAAGCAGATATATACACTATATACCAGTGAAACTGAAGCATGTCCAGGGAAGAAACATCCATTCTCTTTCTTGAAATGTCAATGCTCTCCCTAACATAGCTGCTTGTCATCTTAACAGGTGGTGGAACCCACTTGGTAAGACTGAGACACATCCAACAATAGGTAAGCACAAACTCTAAACTTGTCTTTCCCTGACAAACATTGCTTAGAGCTAATTTGTGGTCAATTGGTCTATACCCCAAACACCAAAGTGACAGGGAATTGTCAAACAATCAATAATGTGGTTGTAACTCACCCTCTAACATTAGCCAGGAACTCTGGTGGGCGCTCCCTGCGAACTCGATTGACAAAAATGCCATAAAGATCCTCAGCAGGTCCATCTGGTTCATCAAAAGAATCAAAAACCATGGGAACTCAATGCATGAACATAAATAAAAAGCAAAATGTTCATGCACAATCCATTAAAAGTAAAAAACATTAAACGAGAAAGTAACTCATTGTCCAAGTCTCTATATCTAATCTAATTACATATATCAGCCATGTCAAAAGTATTGAGTCCAGCATCAACAAATTGAAGCATAGCATTGACAGCATCATCATGATCAATGCTTCCCCAACCACCACTGGCTTGCCACATCCCATTCACAAGCTGGCATATATCTAATGAATCTTTTCCCTTTTCCACTATAATTCTCCTGTCGTTAACAGCTAACATACACCGCAATGGCTTTAATTTGAGCTTCCTCAGTTCAGTTACTTTTCTTGTTCTTTACTCTCGTTGGATTGAATGTGAAATCACAGCTAAAGGGTTGGGGCAAAAGCACTGCCATTTCAAAATGCATAGGACCTAAAAACATCCACAAGACACAAATAAGAAGATAAAGATTGCTAATTTATCTGCTTCCTGCCTCTCTCGCTCCACCATTTGATTCTTATTCAACTTTTAAGGTAACTGCAAAACAGTCCCACAAGTCATTTGCTATGAGACCCCAGAAATGACACTTGGCAAGAAAGTAAATTCCATCACCTTCCTTCCAATCACCAAATACCACGTCGACCAAAAAAAAAAGTTGGAGGATATACATACAGTGGTCGGCCATGTCGAAGGTGGAGAGGCCAGCGTCAGCGTAGCGAAGCATGGCGTCGACGGCGTCGTTGCGCTCAATTCGACCCCAACCGCCGCTGGTTTGCCACATCCCATTGAGGACGCGGCATATGTCGAGCGTATCGCTCCCGTTCTTCAGCAACACCTGTCGGCTGCTCTCAGCAGTGGACACGCAGCATCTGGCTGAGCTAGCACCGAGTGCTCGCAAAACGGGGCGAGTTCGGGCAGTGGCGAGATTGGGGGAAATGTAATGTACGGACGCAGACATTTTTGACGGGAAAGAGGGAGTGTCGCGTCGGAAGATGAGGATAGGAGATTTGTTTGGAGCTCAAAAATCAAGAATATAAATGGGTGTGGGTATTTTGTTTTGTACATATTTTAAAAAAAATAATGTTTTGTAATTCATTTTAAAATTTTTTTTAGCTCACAATTTGTTTTTTTTGTTTTCTTAATGAGTTTTAACATAAGGAAGCATTTGGCTCGGGGTCAAAATCACAGTCAAATTAAAATTAATATTGAGTAAAATTAAAAATAAAATAGTTATTTTTAAAATATGTTTAATTTAGTTGAAAATTAAAATTAAATTTTCTTTTTAATTGTTTGGTTCTAGTATCATTTGAAATCAAATCAATTTTTTTATTTAAAAAAAATTTCTAATCTCATTTATACCTTTACAATTATAAAAATTTTTAATAAATTATATCTTATTAAATTATAAAAAATAATTTTTTAAATATACTTTACATCACAATAATCAAAATATAGAAAAAAAATATTATTCAATTTAAAAACTTTTAAAATTAGATACAACAACATTTGAATAGAAAAAACTAAGTATATATATTCTTAAATCATCATTTATTTGATAAAATATTTTTAATTTATTTAATTATATTACAAAAATTTTATTTTCTTTTATAATTTCAATATTATAATACTTTTGATTTGAAATAATACATTTAGTATAATATTATTTTTTAATACAAGACACACTATAAAAATTATTTTTTTATTATTTTATAAATTATATTATAATAATTATTATATAATTTATTTAATTATTTTATAATATTTTAATATAATTAAAAATTTTAATTAAATTATATAAGAAAATATATAAATTATTCAAATATTTTATAATATTTTTTAAAATAATTATTAATTTTTTTATTTAAATTAAAATATTTTTTTGTTAATTCAATTATTTTAAATAATAAATAAATATGTAAAGTTAACAATTAAAGTATTTTATAAATTATAAAATTATAATATTTTAATATATGATATTTTTCTCTTATGAGAATTGTTATATTATTTGGTACACTCCATAAACCTTTTAAAAGGTTTAATATGAGTCTCGACCTTTTGGTATATATGTTTTTTTCATACTTCTATTCAATGTCAAGTGGTAACAGAGTAGGTTTGGCTTATGTTGATATTATCTTGTAGAGTTCAAAGTAATCTCTTCAATAATGAAAATTGTAAAGGAAATACTCTATTTAAAATAATTTTATAAAATCATTAATATAACAAATTTTGTGCTAAAAATATCACTTGTACTTAGTTTGTTGGTAAACACATTCCTAATTTTAAAAATATTTCTTTGTTTGACAAATATTTCTTCATTAGAGATTTTGTGAGATGATTAGTTGAAATTGATGTTTATTTTGAATACAATAATGTTTGTGAGGAGAGAAAGATGAAACTTGTGTATTCTAAGCTTTGAGATGATGTAGTTGAATGTAGAATGATATTTAATATTTTTGATTAAGATGTGGTAAGTCTAAAATTTAATCATGGGTAAATATGAAAATTTTATTAGTATTTTAATTTTATGGTAATAATAAGTTTGAAGAGATTTTAAATTTGGTTAAAAAAAATTTAATTTTTATTTTATTTCAATTGAAATTATAAATTCACCTTACAATGATATTGTTAATTAAGTATCAAATTTTGATTTAAAGGAGATAAGTCAAATTGTTGACCCAAAGGAGATTCTTCAAATAGAAGAAGAAAGGTTGATCATTAATGGCATTGTAATTGAGTAAATTGAGTTATTGTATGTTAATGAAGATTCTAATCATAAGCACTAAGTGATCTCTTTATTAACATTAAACTCAATTAAGTTAGCCAAGTTAGATGAAGATTTCATAACCTACATGTCCTAAGATTTTGTCACCAAATCAAAAGAACAATTTCATAACTTATAGGTTCTAAGATTTTATTAATTTTTTACCTATTGTGTTCGTTAATTTTCTTGAAATGGATAATAAAGTAGATAATTGTTTAATATCATTATTTGTTAATGTCATTATTTATATGATAATTCACAAAATAAGTTGTTGATTCATATTGAAGACATTAATTTATTCTAATTATTTGTTCTTATAGTATGAAAGATGTCTTTTTGTCATTGTCAACTCAAGGACAAAATCATTTTTTATTATCTTCTAAATTATATTGTAAATATTATTATGTAATTTATTTAATTATTTTATAGTATTTCAATATAATTAAGAATTTTAGTTAAATTATTTAGAAAATTATATGAATTATTCAAGTATTTTAAAATATTGTTTTAGTTATTTAGATAATTTCAAGTTATAAATGTGTATATAAGTTTAATGACTAAAACATTTTACAAATCATAGAATTACAATATTTTAATATTTGGTATATTCTATAGTGCTTTTCATAAATCTTTTAAAAGGTTTAATTAAGTGTTAACCTATTGGTATATATATATTTTTTGTGCTTTTGTTGATTTTATTCATGATCTTGGAAAATTACTCTAAATAAAGTCTTCCCTTCACAATTTTTATCATTAAAAAGGTTGCTTTAAACTCCATAAGATGACATCAATACAAACTAAACTTACTTCGATACCACTTGACATAAGATGAAAATATAGAAAAATAATTATACTAAAAGGCCAATACTTAAACCTTTTAAAAGGTTTTCAAAATCTACTAAAAAATATAATAACTCTCATAAAATAATAATATCGAATATTGAAATATTATAATTTTATAATTTGTAAAATATTTTAATCATTAGACTTACAAATGTATTTATAGTTTAAAATTATTTATCTAATTAGGCAAATATTTTGACTTAAATAAGAAAACATTTAATGACTAATCAAAAAAAATTCTAAAATATTTGAATAGTTCATATGCATTTCTAAATAGTTTAATTAAAATTTATAATTATATTAAAATATTATAAAATAAGTAAATAAATTATAAAATAGTAATTATAATATAATTTATAGGATAATAAAAAATTTTTTTATGATGTGTCATACGTCACTTTTTCACTATTTCTTACTCACATTCTTTAACAAGTGTTCCTTCACTTGCTTTTCTTTTGGTGTCTTTTCGTTTTTCAAACCATTAGAAATAAATCGATTTAGTGTGGGTTGAGTCACAAAGTAATCATCATCACTATTAAGATTAATGACTTCATTTGTAGTTTCCTTTCCCATGTAGAGTATCATTAAAAGTTTTCAAATCTTTTTAGGTGGCTTTGTCGTTTCCTACTTATATTTCAATATCATCATACAATGGAAAAGTAGCATTAAACAATCATTTAACACCATTGTCCCTATTATTAAATTATTAAATTATAAAAATTATTATCCATAAAATAAGTTAATTAAAAATTTTATTTAAATTTTATATGTATAGATGAAATAAATTACCTTATAGTATTTAATGTAGGCATCTCTATTGCATAAGATCTTTTCTATTACATCATTTTAACCAAATTCAAAGCTATATAACATTTTACTAAGTGTATTATACTTCTTTTTTAAAGTCTTTCACTTAGAATCAATATGCATATCAACCTTTAATTCAAACATGAGTAATTTCTCATTTATTCATTTTTCCACCCAAAGTAAGTGCCCATTTTTTCCGCTACTTTTGCTCTTCCATTTAATATCTATAACTACTTTGTGTATGAATTCTATCAAGATATGATTTTCCTTAACATTTCATTGTCTTTTATTTCTGCCTTTGCTACAAGTAACTTGACTATTCTTCTCATAATCCATCTTAACTAATATCACAAAATATTACAAATAATCATATTTATAAATTTTTATTTTATATATAAGTTTAAAAAATGGGAAAAATACAAATTCAATTTAAAAAAATTATTGCATTTATAAAAAAATAATAATTATCACTATAAAAAGATCTTTATATTAAAAAATAAAACAAAGAGCATTATAATATGGAATTAAATATCTTTAAAAATAAAATATCAAATATGTTGAACGCTCTAATTGTCAAACATTTCTTGTGTTAATTCACTCCTAAACTTCATCCATTGGTTAGAAGTTTGAATGACTCTTATGTACTTAATCTCATGATCATCATATCCATAATCTTCACCATCATGGTACTCTTTCATCATATTTGTTGGCATCAACCTTTTTATCAAGTTATGCAAAAGGCAACATGTCATAATAATATGACTTCAGGTTACTTTGAAGAATTGCCCATTATTTCTTAAGCAAATCAAAACACCTTTTAATTTAATTTCTAGCCTTAAAATGATTCATATTAAAATAATTTTTTACAGTTTGTGGTCACTTAACACCTCTCTATTTATTAAGTTGATAACATTATCCTTTAAATGAAGCAAGAAATCCCTCACCATTGGTGTATCCAATATCAACCAAAGAGTAAAAACCTTAGCATATTTAATACAAGTTAATACTAATATATTGTCCCCATAAATTAAAATTCATAATTTTTTTGTTTGACTTTAACTAGTTACAAGTTACCTTGTAGGACTTTTAGATCATTATGCCTACAAATGACATCTTAAAGGACATGATCATCAGGTGTTAACTCCTTTCATCTAGGTAAAACATATTTAAATTGCAAGTTAGGTGAGCAAACACACAACATATTCATTATTCATTACAAGATTTCCTTTTCTTGTTTAATATTTTGGGCTATCTTTAGTAGATATGTACACAATAATAAAAGTATCATCTAAAACTCTTAAGCAATTCTACAAACAATGAAATATGAATATTCATTAGGAACAATTTAGAAAACAAAGTTACTAGCCATGATATAATATGTATGTACCTTAAAATATTTTCACATTTCTTTTGTGCAATCCTTAGTTATTGGTGTAAGCTTTTTCAACAATTGATGATGTGGTTTTAAGACAACTTTTAGACAAAGATTGAATTGTCTACTTAAAGTTCTCCACACTTAGCAAAGTAATTGTAGACTAATCTACTTTTCTTATGATGAGATAATATGTAAAGAAACATTGCTACAAATTTTTTCTACCAACATGTTTTTAGACCTTTTTTAAACCCTCAAAATCCCTTAGCATTTCACAAAGAACATTAAATGTGTATATGTTCATGCAAAATTCATTCTTACACTTCATATTACTTTCTCTTATTAATGAATTTAAGTTTACAAGTTAAAACTTTCTATTCTTTTTTCTCTCAATTAGCTAACATCCATTATATATTGAAACACTCACAAAAAGCCAACTTATACATATAATTAAAACAATATACATAATAATAATGATTAATCAAAGTTGATGCATTTGTCTCCTCATTTTCAAATCTTAGATGTGCCATTTTTTCTAGAAATTACATGGATCAGAACAACAAAAAAGCACCCCCTTTAGACTTCAAAGAAGTAAGTTTATAAATGAAACTTTTAAAAATAAAAATATAAAGAGAAATTCTATAGGTCCATGGAAAAGAAGTCAGTAGGCTAAATATCTATCACATTTGGGAGGTTCTAGATTGGAAAAAGAAAACATTGTTTGTCTTGCTTAATTAACAAAACAAATGAATCAAAATAGCAATGGAACGATATGATTTGGTATATTTTAGAATTGCTGGCAGGCATGCCATCCAATAGGACAATTACCATCCCTAGTAGTCGTTGCCATACAACCAGCAATGCTGGCTTTCCTACTAATCACTCTGAGTACCCTTCCTTCATTTGAGAAAGCCACTCTATTATATCCCTCATTACTGGTGCTATCTCCCATGAACACACATATCAAGAGTTCTTACAAGCATGGAAAATAATGCGAGTTTGTTTTATTGAGAAAAATCAGATAATTGGATTTAATGTAAAGAAAAAGAATGCTTTGGCAAAAATTTTACGGCGCAAAAGAAAGAAAAATGGATATGAGTGAAATATTAGTCCTCTAATCTCACCATTTCTATTCCAAAGATCTCTTTAGTGAAATATTAGTCCATGAATGGATATTATGTAATTTTATTATAGTTTTTTCTTTCTTTATTTTCTATTAGTTCGTTGCGTGCGTGAATGGATGGACTCCCCTTCACCACATCACATTAAACACATCTTTAATATAATGTTTTAAATATCCTTTTTTGTCTTATACTTTTACACTTCGTCTTCGTCTTCTTTAGTACCAATTAATGGAGTCGAAAGGTGAGTTATAGGGGCTGTTGGATCGGTTTCAGATTAAATGCACCAAAAAGGGGCATTGCTTCGTGTAAGCAAGAGCAGGAGCAATGTCTCTTTTGGTCACTGCATGTTGCATACCAATTATATTTTTTAATTACATTCTTTTGAAATCAACTTTTATTTTGTTTCAATTATCAAAATGATAGGGAGTCCACGTGATATATTTCTTTTACCAAATAATATCGGCCCTTTTCTCGTTCCTAAAAAAAGACTAAGCACATTATTTAAGGATAATAAGATCGACCACTTTTCACATTCGTCAAATAACTCAATTCACAAAAAAAAAAAAAAAAAAAAAATGTTAAAAAAATACCTGACAGAATTGTTACCTCTCTTGCAACGAGTGAGCTAGGATTAGGAGATGCTATTGCTTCTCCAAATCTCGGTGGCTTTATAGAAGAACAGAAGAGTGAGCGACCAAATTAAGAGTAAGAATGTATAGTAAATAGAAAAAAGATAGAATCATTTAGAAAAACAATTATTCATTGATTATAAAAAAAAAAAAAATGAAAAAAAGGAAAGCTAATAGCGATGGGAGGTTGAGGTAAAAAAAAAAACTCAAAACTTATACTTGTTAGAGATAAAGTTATACTTTTTATTAAATTATATATATAATATGTTTATAAATTTTTAGATAAAAAGAGAATTAGATTGACATAAAAAATTATTCATTCTCACGTTTAAAGGAATGCGATTCTTATTCCCTTCAAATTACAAATCAGTTGAATTGAGTTTAGCTCAATTAATAGTTATATTAGACATATTTTGTAATAATTATATTAAAATTAAGATAAATAAATTATTATTTAATATATAATAATACTTTATTAACATTTATTTGTTATTAATAGTTATATTAGTAATATTATTTTTCCTATTATTAGAATAAAAAATAAAAAAACATAAAAGATAATTTTTTATTTTGAATTGGTTAATTATTATTTTTTAATGTTAAAAATTAAAATTAAATTAAAAATTTTAATTTTTATTTAATTTGATTAACTAATTATAAAATTGGTTGAATCAATTAAAAATTTGATTTAATTTAATTCAAATTTATGGATTAACCTAAATTTTTAATTTTTTAGAGCGCTCTTAATTACAACTAGTTATTCTTTAATTGGAAAAAAAAAAAATTCATATATAGACATCTTAAGTGAACCCAATAGGTGGCGAGTAATTGTGGTAAGTCTAATAATAAGCTTGGGCTCGAAAGCTCCAGGCTCCTCTTAGCCCATAAAATGAACTTAGAGCTCTAAGGACACCCGTACATGAGTTTACATCGCTACAGCTTCTGGCCCAGGACTTTCTTAATCCTAGCCATCAGTGTTGGCCCATAAGCCCAATGTTGAGTTCGTGTGGTTTTAAGATTTGCAAAATCGAAGGAAAAAAAAAAAGCAAGTACCTAAAGAGCAACCTCATGTCCTTAACTCTGATATGAGACACTAGTAGAAGATTCAATCAAGAATTGATGTGAATTGTCACAAACTGACCCCTTTTATGGGAAATAAAAGTTGCGCAGTTGCATAAACAATATTTCTCTTTAAAGCATATTTAGCTACAAGAGTCAGATCTTGAGGGGAAATTAAAGATTCAAAGCTTAGGTCCTTCAAATCCTACAAAATGTGAGTTTAATTCAAGCAAAAGAAAAAAAATATTTCTCTTTAGAGCACATATAAAAAGAATACAAAAGCTTTGTTGCTGTAGAATTTCATGCAAACACTCAACAAGTACTAACCGAGTCTGACAAATTTAAATATATTGCTGATCCTAAAGGACATGACCTTTTGTTTTTTGTTTTTTTGTTTTTTTGTTTTTTTTGTTTTTTTTTTTTAATTTTTCATGCACATATTGAGGAGAATTTGATAGCTTTTTTTTTTTTTCCTTTTGTTTTTGGGGGGCGGTGGGGGAGGATAAGGAGAATAAATCTACTTTTGTTGTTTGATCTCAAGTCTTGCAATCTTCCGCTCCATCTGCAAATCATAGAAGAAAGCATCAGAACGTCACATCGTACTTCATGAGAGGAAAAACAAACTATATATAAAGCAGCAGGAGTGAATATTTTGCTTGAAAAACTAGGTATAGCTACAGTATCATTGACCATCAATGGCAGCAAGATGCCTGGTTTTCAACCAATGGCTAGACCAGTTCTCCTGCCATTGCCTCTTGGGGACAACATCGTGCATCTAGCCTAAGGGCTCTTACGCTAAAGTGGACAATACCTCTTAGAACTGCAAGTAAGTCCCATTAATCTTCTGGACATTTAAAATCATATTTTCTGTTTTTGATGGTTTGTTAAAAAAAAGAAAAAAAAGTTGCTTGCATTGGTGCATCAATGCTATCTTTCCGTCTGTCCTACTAAATAGGCTTCCAAAAATTTGTAGGAACCATTAAGGTAGTCAACAAAAAATGAGGACATCTTAAAGTAAGATATATAGTAAGCTCTTTTCTAAGTAAAGATCAGACAGAACCTCTTTGGGCAAGAATATGATGATAAACAAGATGTTAATAAATGCACTCCTAGTTGTGAAACAGAGATATCCAAGTTTTGTGATGTTGAAGAAATGTTATCCTTCTCTGTGCAAGATTGCTTCTGATAGTAAGGATAATGCAAAAATGTTTTATGGTCAATGCAATTTCAGAGAAGGACAAAGGGTACACCTATAGATGTATGCCCATCAATTAGTGACAAAGGGTACCACGTAGGAGGACTAACTTAGGAAGATCCGGACCTTGCTGGAGCACTTCCAAATGAAGATTGCATTAATAAGGAAAATATGAGGGCGAGACCATCTAAGATAAAAAGGGAAAAAGCAGTATAGAAGTTCCATGATAGAAACGACAATGGTTTGATACAAGATTGGAGTAGTGAAGACGAGCTAATCAATGAAAGGCAAGAAATTCAAAGGGACAATAATAGGTGGGAAGGGGCGCAAATTAACCGTGCATAATAATAGGAAGAAGGGGAGGACGAATTGCTTTGGATGGAGAGAGATTTTAGTAGAAGTGTATCTCTTTGGTGATCATAAACTCTATGTCAGTTATAGCTTTCGTACAATTATAAAAAGTAGGAAAAATATTAGGTCTTACTTCTACTGGTAGTGGTGGGCTGGCTTGTAAAAGAGATGGAACAGAAGGACAAGGAACATTTGGAGGAAATGTGAAAATCTAGGCACTTGGTTATCAAAGGATTTCGAATTTAGGAATGTAGAAGGATTTTTATTTATTGAAATTTAGATTTTCTCACTCTTACTTATAAGGTTTCAATATGATTTTCATGGTTCTAGTGCTTCTTTTTGAAATGTAACTTTACTATGGGAAATGAGATGTCCACAGATTATGTTAGTTTTAGAGATTGCAATGTCCTGCGAGAGAAGGATGTATTGGTGGAGCTACCTTGAAGGGCTAATACATAGACAAAACTGATCTTAATGCATTTGGATTAGGTGAAAATGGGGATATGACATCCTGATTCTGTGTTGCGGCTGTCAGTTTGCAATTCCATAGTCACTACTTGTAGTATTCTAACAGTCTAGGTTGTTCAATGATTTGCAAGTTTCAAATATGACAAGTGTAGATTTTTTTTTTTTTAACAGGTTTTACAAGTTTAGGTGCTAAGTATCTTGTTGGGTTTAAGACACTATATAATATAATATTGTTGGAGAAGCTTTCTGTGATATAATTTCATAGGCTCTCTATAGAATTTATAGCAATTTTCTTGCCTACTTAATGAAGTTCACCGTTGAAAAAAGAAGACAAATGTCAAGTCGATAATACCTGCACAAATTCCTCCAATTTCTTTCGAGTATGAACAAATTCGTTTTGTATCCAATTGAGAGAGCGAAAGAAACTGAATGGTGGCAGAACAAATCCAAAAGAAATAGATATTAATCCCAAATATGTAGATGTTGAGATACGGTAGAAATAATGAATATATCCAAAATGGAATTTACAAACCTTTGCTTCACATAAGTACAACAATGCAAGTTCAAATGATACGAAAGTCATCTTTCATGTATGGATGCTTTTTATGTTTACTTAAATAATCATCCAGAAAAAGATTTAAAAAAATGTAAGTACATTATCAATGTCAACATTAAAAATAGAAAGGATGCTTCTTTTCTTGTGCTTGCAATTAATCTAAGTAAGCTACCTATTTGTTCATTTAAGGGGGGAAAAAAAGAACAAAACAGGAAGGAAGTTTGGCTTACTTTTTTCTGTGCATTTGATGACAAGCATCAAGGAGATCACCACATGCAAGCCTTATATGCTCAACGCCAAGGCTAGAGAGCCACAGAAAGTAGCTTGTTAATAAATCATTCAATTTTAAAAAAAATATTAAATTATTAAATTTTACTTCAAACACTGATCGTACATTAAACTCTAACTAGAATTTAATTCGAAAACATTTATTAAAGGTGGAAACATCAAGCTCCAGCTGACATGCACATGTGCAACATGAAATGAACAAACTATTTTTCAAGAAAATTCAGTTACCTTCTCCCTTTGTATGACAGTCAAAGATACTCAATCCTATACTATGATATGTAATTAATAAATGAGCAATAATCTCATCTTACCATGAGCTTCTCTCCTCGACTTGTTGGGACAACGCAATCAACCTAGAAAAATCAATGTTTGGTAGATCACTGCATGCGTATAAACATAATTGAAAACCAAAGAAATTCGCAAGAAAACTACATAATTGAAACTCCATAATTTAATCAAAATAATATAAAGATACATGTAGCTGCCAAGTTCTACTAATATTGTTTCAACGTCGATGCAATACTCGTTAACCAATTGCACTAGACGATCTGGTTCCTCCACAGTTTTTAAACTTTGAATATAAAGGAATCGATCATTCACAATTCCCTGCGAAAAAATAGGTGCTTTGCCTGTCAACGGCCTAAATCTCAGACATAAACCCAGATGCATATGACCAAATTTTATCTATGCAATCTTATGTTCGATCAAATATAATAAATGGGATAAACATGTATATGAAAGAATTTAGCAAGAACAAGTTAGTTTGTTTGGAAAATTGACACTTTTGTTGGGCAATATCATCGATATCCTAATTCATCAAACAAAATCCCAACAAATAGCAATACAAAGTTGACATCAAACAAGGTTTCACATGAGAGAAATTGAAACTAGTGAATAGGTCACCTCATCAAACAGTGACTGCACATATTGCTGGAGCAACCCCTTAACAATGGACAGAGCCATTTCAGATAAAACATAGCGAAAGAACCCCAAGCAAATTAGAGGAAATCGTTAACATACGATAACACCAATGCATAAGACAAACCAGTGAGAGTCTCAAGGTCATAATTGCATACATATAACTTTGTGTCAGACCACAAGAGAAATGTGGCAACTTATAAATTTAGCACCTAGATTTTGCTAATTAACATTTATGCCATTACTAATGACACATTGCATTTGCCTCTCCTTTTTTTTTTTTTAATTTAAAAAAAAGAAATTGATTCATCAGAATTAATATTTAGAGGTTTTATATACGATATTAGATGTAGTTGAGACCAAATTAAAACTAATAATAAGACAAAGTGTTTAAAGTAATTGTTGGAGGCGAAATTTTCGTACCTAATGCATTATGGGTTGATGTGCTGCATTGGAGAACAAAAGATTTGTCTCTTTCTATCTCCTTGGTGATACAAATACGTAGAGGAATACCTTGCTGTTCATTGTTGTAGCCATGCATCCACAAAATGTCAATTCTAACAATTAGACCTTGACATATCTAGAAAGGCATATGTGCTTTCAAGCAATAAAACATGGTTTGAGAAATTACCTTTTGCGAACATGATGTGCCACAGGACATGGCATATGGCAATGTGCAAAATCTCTCTTGTACATTTTGGCTCCTTTCTTTCTTTTTTTTTTTTTTTTTTGTTATAACTCAAAAATAATGAGGAGGAAAATATATTACCTGAATTAAACATTCCTTATAAGAAACTCCATTTTAGGAGCTATCATTTAATTTTTGGCATTAGTATCTCACATTAATTAAATTCAAATTTTTTATTTGACATATTTACTAATATATAAGGTGCACGATAAGTTAGGTATTTCAGATGTTACTAATTTAATTCTATTATAAGAAAAATGGAAGATAAATCTATAATATTAGGTAATAAAATGAAAAAATGATTTTCTCCCGGACCACTCATAAATTATGTTAATTGTAAACTTAATGATAAAATGAATTTAATGTTGTAGATGTAGTGTCATGATTTAACACCCATTATACCAATATTAAAGGTCCATTATACAATTCAAAGAGTACTGGCACATGACCCATCTTATTTATCCACTCATAGAATTTATGATACGTAAAAAAAAAAACAAAATGTGGATTAAGCCTCGAGACAGAGGCTTGACATAGATGGCTGAATGCTGACGTTAACATGATGTTACTATAACCTAATTCTTTATGGTGTTACCGATTTGCTTTATATATTCATCGCATAATACCAATTTCTGGGAGTTATCACATTTTGGACCAATGAGTTGCAACAAATATATGTTCATATGCATCGGCCATTTAGACCCTATTTGTCTATAGTTTCATTCTTTATCTCCTAAGAGGCATCATGATCTAGGTCTATGGAAGTGTTTTCCCTCAAGTCATGACGAATTTTTATTCTCCTGTCGCACTCTGCCCCGTGAGAGTCTTTTCTTGCCGAAGTGCAAGCTTCTCCTTTTCACGGTACCATGAACTTCCTGCTCTAACTGCATTAGAGTTTTCTCTTTTTTATTCTTCCATTTAGATAGCTATGGAAAATGAAAATCAACCTCCAGATGATAGCAAAAAGGCAAATGAAATTACTTTTGATCAACAGGTCGCTAAACCAGGCGAGCTGGGCTGATCTGGTAGGTTGGAAAATTCCTGCATCGTTTTTGTGGTGTTTGTTTGATATTGTTGTTGGCCTGGAACTGATTGCTATGTGCATGGTTTTTTAGCACTTGAGCTACTTAGTGCTGTTAATGCCTTTAGTTTAGTAAATTGATATCAGGTGCCTTTCCCCGTTTCTTTTTATTGGGGATGTTGAAGTATTTTGGTTTTTGACAGGCAACTGGCAAATTCTTTTGTGCATGCTTTTGGATGTTGTGGTTATTACTTTTTCTAGAACTTTTGATAAAGGTCCACTACTGTAGGAATGAGGGGTGCACAGTGATGCCCCTTTTGTTTGCTGTTCGAACGTACTTGCTGGGGCCTTCTGATTTGTGGATAGGATGAAGTGTTTGGAGTCCCAGAAGGACCTTACTTGCTTTCTGGCACTTTGTTCACATCTTGGTGTCTTTCTCTTTCGAGGATACCTTAAATAATATTTCTGTGTTTTTCCAAAAAAAAAAAAAAAAAGAAAAAAAACCGATCGCCTAACCTTACAAGCGGCTTGGCTAAGGCCCTCTCGGCAATATATGGACGGAGAAACCATCCGACGTGAGAGCGCTCTTCTAAATACCATGAAACTTGTATGGAAACCAAAAATGGCAATGGAGGCAATGGCGCTGGACAATAATCTCTTTTGTTTTAATTTCTCCAAAGTGAAGGATCGACAATTTGTCTAAGACAACGCAACATGGGTTTTCGACAAGCAAATGCTAATTCTCATGGAAATTACGGGGGATGATCAACCTTTGAGCGTACTTTTATTTTGGGTCTTTTTTTGGGATTCGTGCGCACGACTTGCATTTTAACATAATGTCTAGCATGATTGCAATGCCTCTTAGAAATAGAGTGGGCTCATTCTTAGTAGTTGATGAGAAGGGACTTGGTACGTGGGGATGGTTTTTAAGGTTTCGAACTCTTTTTGATGTGCGAAATCCTCTAGTAAAGGGAGGTATGGTGAAACAAAGGAATCGAGGTAAAGTACGGATTAATTTCAAATGTGAAAAGTCATCTAATTTTTGCTATATTTATGGGTGCTTACGGTATGTGAATAAGGATTGCGACTCCAACAATGAAAGAGTTAGATAAAGATAAGTCTAGAGTCCAAGTGATCATGCAACAGATAGAGAATTTGCGCGCTTTTCCATGTAAAAAAATTATCATAAAATTAGGTATAACCAATCCGTAGAGTGGCTGGAAGCCAATAAGCCAGTATCCAACTTGGAGTGGTTGAGACCAGAGCAAAGCTTTTTAAAGGCCAACTAGCATTGCAAAAATATTTGAGAGGGCGAAATTTTGGCAATGGTAGTGAAAGTTGGAAGGAACATTTTGAAATTCAAAATTCAATGGCTAGATTTATGGAACCGAGGGATTCAAATTAAAAATAAAAAGAAATATATATGATAAGTTGTGTTTTTTATAAATTAAAATTCAAAAGATTTATAAGTTACAATTAATAAATTAAATAATAATTATATGTTAATTATTAATTAATTATTTTATATATTATTTTATAATAAATAATAAAAAAAATTATATTTTTAATATTTAAATTTATAATTATTTAATAATTAATTAAAATTTTAATTGTTAGAGTAAAAGTATCTATTGATCAAATATCACTTTATTTTTATAAATATTAAATAATTGACATTTGTTTAATATTTCAAAATATTTTTTTTCTTTTAATATTTATTATTAAATTAAAAATCTTTTTAATTATAATATTATTATAAAAATATTATATATATTTTAAAAAATAATTATGAAAATATATAAATTATAATTAAATATATTTTATTTTATTTTATAGGAAAATTTGTATAAATTTTTATTACAAATTAGTGATAATAAATTTCGTTTTAAGGAAAGTAATATTAAATATATGATTTAAAATAATTATTTTTTAAATTTTAATATAATTAAAAATTTTGTATTAATAATATTAAAATAATTTTTCGCGACTCTAGTTGGAATATTGAAAGAATTTGCTTTTGACTTTATCACTCTTACAAGATATTTTTAAGATTTAAAAAGATTAAAATAAGTTTTCTCTTTATCTATGTGATAATATAAAGATATAATATTTATGATATCTTTCGTATATAAATGAATTTATATTTTGTCAAAACATGGTTAATGTATGCTTTTGTGAAGGGCCATCATTATTTAATAAGTAATGCATTAACCATATAAGGGCCTTAATTCAACTTTTATAAAGGGGATTTGCCAAAAAGAATAATTGTTATTAGTCCAAATAACATTTGGCTTTTGGTCTTAATATAAAAATAAAATTAAACTAAGTGTGTGATATGTACCTAATGTTGATTTTTCTTAAAGTTTTGTTGACTTATCAAGTCATTTGCAAGGTATACAATATTATGTTTGTGCTTCTTATGCTTTAAGAAATTGATTTGTCTTACTCTTTGTAAAACTGTGTGGCTTATTTACACACATTTACAAACTTACACACACACACACACACACATATACACACACACATGTTCTTTGATTTAAAAGGAAGATAAAGGGTTATGTCTTGTTAAGAAAAGAAAATATTGGTGATCTTTCCTTTGTGAAATGTCACTTTTTCAATGATTAGTATAAAATAAAAATGTTGTTGTTTAGTGATAAATTTGTGTCATTCCTGTGAAAGGATATAGAGATACCTATTATTAGAATCCAAATACTACTTCATAAATGTTGTTGTTACCACCAAGCCAAATGCATTGTTTTTGTATAAATTCTATATATACACAAACAGTCAACAAAAGATTATGGCTAATGGGTGTAGAACTCATAGAGACATGGTGGTGACTGCTTGTGGTTAAAAGATATATGACCTTTTATTAGCATTTATTGGCACTTATTGGACAACAACAAAGGTAGCAATTCCTTAAGGAAAAATGTCGGTTAATGATATAAATAATTTTTTATTCTTTACTTGTCAATTACCATGTAACTATTGCTTGGCAATCCATGAGAAAGGAATTTCAATTCCTTATATGTAGAATAAATAAGTTTGTTGAGAAGACGCTTTTGTGGGTTGTTAAATTAAAGACAAAAGTTGTCTTCATAAGAATTGTCAAACACAAGACTTTTTCACCAAATGGATTGCACATTATTGCCAGGACAAAGGAATCTTGACGATAATATAAAATTGTGTCTATTAGCTTCAAACACTTGCCATTCTTGAAAGGGTATTAAAGTGAGTAAGATAACTCTTAAGCCAATTGTGCTGCTGGTGGTTATCACTACAAAAAGGTTATCTAGTATATTACAAAAGAATGGTTATGGCTATTAGGCAATAACTATTTGAAAGAGAATAGTTAATTTGCAGTTATGGTTTACAAAAACCATTTTGAGCACACTTTTTAAGTCATAGAAAGATTGGCCAAATGAACCTTTTTGCATTATATTTTTTGGAAACTCTTTGGCATCATTCTTTTTTTAGTTAAATAATTATAATTATGTGTTATGTTAATCATGCATGAAATTGGTATATGCATACATGTGTGTATTAATTTGGTTTTGCATGGTTGTTATAATAGTAGTTATATAAAAATCATAATAGAACTTTTAATTTGTATAATCTACATGAAAGTTTTTATATGTGACTTTTGCTTATTCAAAATAACAAACATCACCACATTGTAAATGAAATTGTAAATTCTTAAAGGAGTGAATGCACAACATTGCACTTAGAAGAAAAGGTGCTTAAGGGGTGTTGTCTTACCAAATTATGATATAATTTTATTAAACAAAAATCCTTAACAAAAACAAAGGGACAAAAGGTGACTTTTTAGGAGAAAGAAGTGCCTTTTAAGGTTGAAGAAGAAATTATAAATTTCTCAAAGGTTGCTAATTATATATATGTGTGTGCCTAAGGATATTTTTATATGAGTAAGAAATTTGCATGAGAAGTTTTAATACGTGCATAAAAAGGAAAAAGGTTAGTTTTTTTTTTTTTTTTTTTCAAAAGGTAATGAAATATGACTTTTGAACAAATACTAGTAAAACAATTCATAACCACTCAATTAAGGCACCTTTTGGCAATTATAGCAACTGCAATGTCAAGATGGCTTTTGGTTATTGTCAAGCAAAGCCATTAAAAGGTCATGTATTGACCTTACGATGCTGACACTTTACATTACAAAATTAAAAGTTATACCTATATGCCATGTAAACCTAAAAGTATCATGGATCAAGTGCATTGTTTTATTATGATTACTAACTTAGTATTATACAAAAATTTGGAATATCAAAAAATGTTGTGATTATTAGGTATGGAACCTAAGAATAAGTATATATTAAAGAAGTCTAAGAATAGCAAGACTAATTATTTTAGTGGTTATATTACAAATAATTTATTTATATACATGACTTTTGGAAATTAACAACTAGATGGTTGTGTCTCATTAATTTGAACTCATATGCTTTCAAATGAAAGAATGAATTATTAAATTAAAATTTTGTGATTATTTATACTCTTGTAAATTAACATGAATTTTGGAAAGTCAATTGAACAAAATGGAATAAGGTTATATTTGTCTAACATATGTAGTCATTTAGAAAAAGGAATAGGAAATTCTTGGACCAAGAGGCGTGATGAAAGTAAAAGGAACTTTGATTCCTTGTACGACTTCCTACATGCAATAAAGAAAATAATAAAAAACATAAAAAGAGGCATAATGCTTCATGAAAAAAAAGCACTTTGTGATTTAATAACCATTAAACCATTTACAATAGGTGGTTTGTTTTTCTATAGCCTTAGATATATGCTACAGTTAGTAATTATATACAAGCATAAATGCAGTTAATGGATGGCCATGCTTGTAGACCAAAAGGATGTCTCTTAGGATTCTAAGAAACAAACTTGTATAGTAGATTTCATTATGATTACAAAATTTATAGCATTAGTTTTAGCAAATAAAGAAACAAAATGTTTAAAGAATTTGCTTTATAAAATTCTTTTATGGCAAAAGCCAATAACACCCATTTATATACATCATGATAATGTTGTAACTTTAACAAAAGTGTATAGTCAAGTATATAAGGTAAGTCCAGACACATTAGACTTAAATAAAGTTATGTGAGAGACTTGATCATAAATGGAGTGATCATGATTAATTTTGCAAGGTCAAGTCAAAATATAGTTGATTCTTTAATAAAAAGATTAATAAGAGATATGGTGAATAAAACTTCAAGTATGATGAGTCTCAAGTTCATAAATACAAATCACTCATAATAAAAACTCAACTTAACGCTTGAAACAACGTTAAGTCTTAAGTTCAATGAGTTAAAGTATATCATCAGTATAATTGAAGTATTATAATTAATTTTTATTTTTATCTTAGGATTATATAGTACTTGGTTCTTACAACAAAATTCAGAGGATAAGTGTTTGACACTTTTAATAAATTTAAAAGGACGTTTATAGTAAGGGCCCCTGTTTACCTATATGAATGTGGAATGTCTAGCTCATTCCATTAAGCAAAGGGTTTGGCTTTAAAATATTTATAAAAATGATATGAATATAATAACCTTTTAATATGTCAATTTTTTAAAAAAAAATATAAGTTGCACAGTCATATACTTCAATTATTTTTACAACTTATTAATAATAATAGGTAGTTCAAAATTTATTTATCATATTATTCAGATTTATTATAATACACTTGTCACTATATAAAGGTTTAATATGTAAGACATTTTTATTTATGTACATGACTATATAATTGTTAAGAATCTTTTATATTTTTTCGATATTTTGAAAATGGTAGAGGATTGTTAGGATTTTTCAAAAATAAAATTGGAAAAAAAAATGTAACTGATAAGTTGTGTTACATGTTACTTATCAAATAACTACTTTACATGTCATTTCATAATAAATAATAAAAAATAAAGAAAAGTTGTGTTCTTTGCATTTCAACTCATAACATCTAATAAATAGTAAATAATTTTAACTGTAAGACTAAAAAGTATTTAATAACAAAATGTCACTATTACATTTATAAGTATTAAGGATTTGACATTTATTGAATGTATCAAATTTTTTCTTTCTTCTTTTGATATCTTCATATTATATCAAAAATTATTTTATCTATAATATTGTTTCAAAAATATAATAGACATTTTAGAAAATAATTATGAAAATATATTAATTTTTTGATGACTTGGATTTCAGTAATATAACAAGTAATTAAATGTATTTCATTTTATTATTTACATAAATCTTTGTTACAAATTAGTGAAGGCAAAATTTTCCTTTATGAAAGTGGTGTTAGATACACAACTTAAAATAATTATTTTTCAAATTTCAATATAGTTAAAAATTTTATATTAACATCAGATTGGGAAAATATCTTTGAAAGATAAAGATTTCATAAAACATATGCAAAATATATTGTCTTATCTAGGGTAAGTCAATCTTTAGAGAATACTTCTAAAATACTTTATACAATTACAATTAAATAGAGTTTAGGAATCTTTCTATTAGGTCTACCATTGGGTCATAATGGTCACAAGTTAAGGTCATTAGGTTGTCATCCTAAAAAATTCATGTTGTTCAACTTGGGATTTTTTATTTAAAGCCAAAAAAGGTATTGAATATAGTGACATCTTTGTGAAGAGGAAAATTTTTTCAAACTTTTATTTAAGGCCAAAAAGGTAATGAAAAAGACATCCACATGAAAGGTGTTGCAAGAATGATATGATTTGATTAGAAAGAGGAAAACTTTTCAAATATCATATGAACAATCAACTAAACATCTATATGTATTTAAGAGGAGCAAAATCTTATGTAAAGCTCAAAATTGAAACATACTTGTTTATACAACAATAGAGGTTGCATAACAACCCTCTTAAGAGCCATAAATTCCTTAAATTGTAACTACCATGAGTTTGGGTTTCCATGAGTAATTAACATACAAAAAAAAAAAGAACTCTTAAAGTTTTAAATTCTTAGTATGATTTTCTTATGAAAATTTGAATTAAAATTTTATGAAATAGAAAAATTAAAGAGAAAGTTGAATTTTTTAAATGATTATTTTATTTATTGTTGTAAAATTAGTAGTGAGAAGGGTGAAGGGTACAAATTGCTTTCAAAAGAATCCATCTCATTTAGCATTTAAACAACATTAACATACCATATTGATGCACTTATTGTTGATGGTACTTGACCTATATAAAGAAAATTCACAAGAATTTATGAATGGTTGAAGGATGATGATAAGTAACTAATGTAGGAGCTTATCAAATTTCTTAATTGGTAATATGGAAATTGTGGCTATATAGGGGTGACTTTAATGAGATCATGTTTTTACATGAACATAGGGGGGAGGGGGCACAAGAGACATCAAGCAACCCATTTTTTGAATGACTTAAAGAATGTCATAAAGGATTAAAAATAATCTAATATTGGCTTTCATGGCTTTGAGTTCATATGGTTGAATAGAGAGTTGATAAAGAGAATTTTCAAAATTTTTTGAATATAACTTTGTAACTCCATCCTTCATGGATTTATATCCTTGTACTTTAGATTATGGCTTTGATTATAACCTAGTTTATATATGGATTGCTTCATATTAGCTATAACCCTAATGGAAAAGAAGTTGTTTTGTTTTGAAAATAGATGGGTATATGATCCCTCTTGTGAAAAAACAGTTGTTGAATATTGGAACCAAGTAAAACGGGACTATCCAACAATTATTTTCTCAAGTATGATAACTAATATAGTGACGATCTTTCAAAATAGGGGAGTTAAACCTTTAGTTAATTAAAATTTAATCCAAAGTAACTTCAAGCATGTCATAAAAGACTTTTAAAAGATTGCCTCCTACAGTTGCCAATCTCAATGCTCTCAAGTAAATTTGACTTCAAGTAGATGAGTTATTTAAAGGGAATGAATTAATGTACATTTATAGGTCACATATAGCTTAGTTATGAGAAGGGACAAGAACACTTTTTTTTAAATGCTAAAATGACTTAGATAAAGTAATGAAACTCAATCTATAAGTTTACTAATGATTATGGTTATGTGCTATACATAGGTTTAGCAATAGTACAAGCCTTCACCTCTCATATTTAGCAATTCTTTTAAAGGCAAGGCTCAAAAGATATTTGTTTAGTTTTTGATAATGTTTAAAATTAGGTGACTAGCCATATGAATGAAGGTTTTGCTCAAACTATTTACAAGAGAGGAGGTTTTTCAAGTTCTAAATTAGATGCATCCTAACAAAGTACTAGGCCTTAATGATATGCTAGCTATTTTTTAAAATTTTTTTTGGCATATTATAGGTGAAGAAGTGGTAGCGACTGCTCTAAATATTATAAATCATTGAAGGGATCCTAACTTTTTCAATTATACACATATGTGTCTTATCCCAAAAATAGCTTCTTTAAAAAAAGGCAAGGACTTTTGGCTTGTTAGTATGTGCAATATGATCCTCAAAATCATCTCTAAATCAATAGTTAATAAGTTGAAAACTATTCTTACTTAGATTACCTTAAAAAGCACAAAGTGTCTTTATATAAACCTATCTAATTATTAATAATGCCTTAATTGTTTATAAGAGTTTTCATCATGTGAAGCACATGTATAAGCATAAGAAGGGTTTTATGGCTCTTAAATTCAATATAAATAAAGGATGTAATCATGTTGAATGAAACCTTTTAGAAAATTTCATAATTAAAATGAGATTTACTATTAACTAAGTGTGCTTAGGTATGAGATGCATGACTTTAGTCTTATATTTAGTTATAATTAATTTTATTCCTAAAAATCCTTTTTATTTATCAAGACACTTGCATCAAGGGAATCCATTTCACCTTATTTATTCTTAATGTGTGTAAAAGACTTATCAGTTATGATTACTAATTTGATAAAGAGAGATATGATTATTAGGTACAAATTTATTAGTAAGATCTAATTATAACATATCTTTTCTTTATCACTAATAGCTTGATATTTACTAAAACTACAATTATGGAATATAGAAATATTCAAGTCATTTTCTCTTCATATGCAAGGGCTTCAGGTTAAAAAAAAAATTAATTTGGAGAAAACTAGACTTTCTTTTATTTGGAATGTGTAAGAGGAGATTAAAAATGTAACTTAGAATTATTTGTAAGTAATGGTTATATAATACCATTTAAAATATTTAGGTTTCCCAAATGTAGTGGGTTTTTCCCAAAAAGTACCTTTAGTCTAGTTTTTAAACAAATGAGGAAAAAGTAGATTGGATAAAAAGAAAAATATCTTTTCTAAGCTGAAAAAGAAATTTTACTCAAAATTATCATTCAAGTAATCCCTACAAATATTATAAGATGCTTTCAAATACCTAAGATACTATATGATGAATTAGCTTTGTTGGTAAATCATTTTTGGTGGGGAAATTTGAATGGTCAATATAAAATACATTGGGCATTATGGGATATAATGACATTACCAAAATTTTCTAAAGGCTTAAGTTTCCATAATGATTTCAATTAAGCAATGTATAGGAAATAATGGTGATGTCTTTTTCCAATCATAATTCATTACTATTTAGATTATTACATGCTAAATATTTCTATAGAAGTTCTTTTTTGGAAACTAAATTAGGCTGCTCTGTAAGCTACATATGAAGAAACATATTAGCTTCGTGACCCTTATTACAAGCTAGTCTTTACCTAACTAGAACTATATTTGCTTTGACAACAAATATGATGTCTACTTTAAGATTGTATATTGCATGATGAAATAAATTATTGAAGCTTCAACTATCCAATGAGATTAAACACTTCTTGTAGAGATTTTGCAAAAATCTTATTTCCACCAAATCAAATCTTGCTCACAAGGGCATATAAATTGATGTTGTGAAAAATATGGTGCAAATGTTGAAATGGTGTCTCATGTTCTACTTCACTATCCATGGACAAAAAGTATATGGTTCCTAAGTCCTTTAGGTTTACAAATCAAATCAATGGCCTTAAATAAGTTTGCAAAATGATATATGGAGTTTTTAGGAAAAATTAAGAGGATAAACTTACTAAAGTTGTGAATATACTAGTACAGGTAATAAGTGTCTAGAGTACACACCAAATGGAAATTGATATGACTATGACACTTGACTTTGATTTCAAATGTGAATTAAAGGCTCCTCCTCCTTCAATAACCAACCATGCACTTACATAATGGTTTTCACCAAAACCGAGGATAGTTAAAATTGACATGAATATAAAAAAATAACCACAAATTAAAAGGAATGCTATTTTGGGACCATCATGAAAATTAATATGCACAATTATAAAAGGAATACTTGATTTTTAGTCAAAGTGTTAAAGTTTCTTGCAATATATAATAATAAAAAGGTTCATTCTATTATACCTTTTAAGTATTTACGTAGAATATGATAACTTATTTGCGGTGAGAGTGATTAAAGTGTCCATATGGTAATTGGTCAATTGACAAAAGATGTTCAAATATTCTCAACTAATTTCTCAAGTTTCTCTATTTAGCACATCAAAAGGAAATTCAATAAAATAACACGAGTTAACACAAATAGTTTTATTAAAATAAGATAAAACTGTTAATATTGAAACTTATTTTGGTAATATTTTCCCTTTTATTTAGAATGATGTATGAACTTTTTCAAATTGAAATAAAATAGTTACCATTCTACTAAAAAAAAAAAAAGATAGACTTTTTTTAAAAAAATAAATTAGGTCGATTTCTTATTATGGTACTAACCATATAAGAGAACTAATAATGAATTTTTAAATAATATTTAAGGCATATATTCACATCATTAAATCTCAAATACCTATGAAATTGTTGTATAAAAAAAGTTACAAGATAAGTCAAGAATTCTAATTAGAAAAACGTATTAAAATTGCTAATTCTTATATTACCAAAGAAAATCAATGGCCCAAGCCATGACTTGCTTATGCATGTTTTTGCTTATAATTATTTTGGTAACCATAGTAGTAGAAGGAGCTCCTCACAAAGCTAAGAAAGTGGAGTGTCAAGGTAAGAACTAGCCACTTTGTAAACAAAAAAAAGTTTTTTATTGCCCATTAGATTACTCATAATTATTTTATAAATTGTTTTCATTTCCAAACCATTTGCTCACTTCTATCATCAGCACCACTGCTACCACCAAAAGTGGGAAAGCATCCACCCACTCCACCTTCCAAAACACCTTACCCACTACCTAAACCTCACTTTATTAGAACTCTATTTGTTTCTTATTCTCCTCTTCCACCTTCCTTTATCCATGAATCTCCTCCTCCTTTGGCCTTAGTTGCTTTTACTCTTTCTCCTTCCAAAAATTTCGTACCACCACTACCTAAAAAGGCTAAGTGTCATAACATTACATATCTTAAGTGTTATGGCATAGAGCATTGATGCCATGTTGATTGACTAGATCATGCGAGGTCAATTGTAAAACTAACATTGTTTGTAATTGTTTTCTTCTTCCTCCCTCCACTTTTAAGGAATTAAGTACATAAAATTGCAAATTATTTTATAAAATTAAGCAACTTTACCCACTTATTTAATAATAAAAAAAAAACATGACTATATTTATATAAGAAAAGTGTTTTGCTAGCTATATTTACTCTCTTTTTTTTTTGTCATTTATACATTATTTAGCTCTGAGTAGAATCAAAAAATTCATACATACTCATTAGATAATTTTCATTGATTCCTTTATTTAACTACAAATTGTAATAAATCAAGTCCAGTATGTTAAGACCTATAGTTCATTAATGGAGATGGAATTACCTTTTACTTTCATGGTATGAAACAAAAGACTTCCACAAAGTTTCTGATTTTAACTTACACATTAACACCCCTTTCATTAACCGTTAAAACAAGAAAATAAGGAGGGACTTCCTACGAGTGTAGTCACCAAGAATCCTCTTCAATACACATTAACTCTACCTTTTCATGAGGAAAACAACTTGGAATGATGGCATCAATTGCCTTTTCCTCACTTTTAATGGCAAATAAATTCCTTTGCCCAGAATCAAAGGCACTAAGTGGCAAGCAAATGCATCACCTAACATTATGCCCATCATAAGGTTTAAAGACAACAATGATGTAATTATCAAAGTGGAAGATAACTTCAAATTAAGGTAGAAATTGTGCCTATTACAAAGAAAGATTCATTGGTTTATGACTTACATAAATAAAAAGGATTGTTTTTCTCACCATGATTTGAGTTTTAAGTTTTATACATTGAGTAATGATGTGCATTCATTTTGGGTCAAACATATGTAAGCATACTATGTAAGTATGCATTGAGTAATGAGGATTGTTATGCCTATTTTGGGTAGTGAGAAGGAATTAACATCATTTAGCATATTTGCCCAAACTACTTAGTTGCTCAATTTAGTTGTCAAATCTCATGAAATAATTCTTTTAAGTATGCTAACTTAGATTACGTTAGCGACATAAGGATCCATGACCTTGTTTGCCAGAGATAAATTTATTTTTCATTGTTAGAAATTCTTAAATTTATAATATATATGCAATTATATATTATAAGAAGGTCATATCCATGTACTTGGAATACACACATTTAGCCAATATAATTGTTATTTACTGATAATATTTTACATATGCATTGCAAATTTGTCAATTAAGATTCAAAATATACAAGATAAATTATTTATAATTATTTGATTCTCAACTTTTGCAAAATAAAGAGGTAAATATAAAAGTTTATTTATTTTCCATGAAAAAATTCATACTATTTTATCATTAAAATGAATACAATAAAATAGATTTGGAATTTTTAAATTGTTTATGTTTGGGACACATATTAACTTGATCCACACTTTAAACCCTAACCTTGTTAGTCATCTCACAATCAAATCTGCACAATGTCGACTTGGGCCCCAAGTTTATGTGTAAATGAACCTTTGATGTCATAGTTGATCAATGAATCACATGTTAGTCATTTGCAACAAGTCTTTATAGTATTAACTCAGAGTTTAACTCATGCATTAACATTGGCTAACTTTAATGTAAGACATGTATTATCCCTCAAATAACATTAGGGAATATACTTATCTAATAAGAGGAAACATTAATTTTTTAATTTGTCACTTTGTTTTGCAGTGTACACTATCGCATCATCAATGCACACTACCATACAACACCAATAACTCAAATCTTTTTCCACTCAATGCTAATATCTCGGTCTCCTTTTTCTTACTATCATACACATTGAATGTTCTTACTAACACCTTACTTGCTTAAGTATTCATAGTTAAATCTTACACAAGAATTTATGCACAATGTGATCAATTGCTTGCATCTTTATTCCAATAAGTTCAAAGGACTAACAAACCATACTCACTAGTTAAAATTAATGTCTTCTTTAATAAAGTTGATAAATAGTCTTGAATCTATTACTTAAATTGTCTTCAAGTCACATCTCTTTCTCAATTAGTCTCATTGTCTGGAGAATTTTTCCACTTAACCAACTACTTAACTTGATGATTCATCTTGCTCTCTCTATCCTTATGTTTAATGGTTTGAAATCCTTTCTATTTCATATTAAAACTATATTCTAATTATTGGGGGAGCATGCCTTGGCTATCTTTTTGAAGGCTTATCACTATCTTCCTCATTAAAATATTTTAAGAAACTTATAAGAAAAGTCAATTACAACTTTAACATTTCCATTATTTATAATCAATAAATAATATTACCAACATTTTTCACCATAATGAGTAACCCATTATACTTAGGAATCAACTCATAATACACAATTTTATCACTGATCTTCTTCTATATTTGAAAAGTCAATTTTAACAACACTTTGTCCCTATCTCAAAACTCAACATCTCTTTTTCCCTCATCTCTTCTACTTACACTTAGTTGCTTTATTCAAGTTATCTTGGGGTTTATCAAATAGCTTTTATTTTGATTAAACATACTAATAGAAAACTAGATATTTTCCTCTTAAACTTGTTCTTACAATTTGTTAAGAATAAACAATTGATGTCTCATCAAATTTAAAAGGACTTATACCTATTAAAGAGGATTGATGAAGATTATAATAATTTTGGGTAAAATCTAACAAATCTAGTCAATTTTGTTAGTTAGTAGTCATATAGTGTTGAAAAGACTCCTTTAATAGGTCATTGATCAACTTGATTTAGCTATTAATTTAAGGATGATTAGTAGTGGAGAACTTCAATTTAGAACCTTTCATGTTGAAAAAAATTGTTCAAAATTTACTTATGAAGTGACAATATCAATCCCTCACAATCTCTTTAGACAATCTTAAATATTTGATCACTTGTTTGCAGAACAACTTAGTGGTCATCTCAACATATAAAAAAGACTAGATTAGGTATCATATTTTTTAAAAATTGATCAACCACCACCATGATCGATCCCATGTTATCAACCTTTAGGAACTCACCCATGAAATCCTTACAAACTAATACCTAAGGTTTCATCAAAATAAGTAATATAACTACAATAAACTAATGCTCTACCTTGTTAAGTTTCCAATTTTTGTAGGCAATTAGATGGTCTTCTTGGACTAAAAGATCACCAATGACATTATTAAATGTATTAATAATGAAATTAAAAGGAAATTTGAAATTAGGTAGTCACAATATTGGCTTTAAAGACATTATTGTCTTCAATTTTTCATAAGCTTCTTGACACTTTATAGTCCACTTTTGTTATTTGTCTTTAGTAAGTAAGTCAATAAGAGGGATCACTTTTAGAGTAATAAAACAAGTTAAAAAAAGACCACAATTCTAACATTTAAATAAAATGATTATTTTATAATAGTTTGAATTTTTCCCTTATCCATTATAACCTATGACCAAAGAATATTATTTCTTACTAGGAAAAGAATGAATTTTCCTTGTTAACATAAAATTGGTACTCTCTCCATAAAGATAGTATCATTCTAAGGTAGGTCAAGTGATCTTTAAGAGACTCATTATCTACAATAATTTTGTCAAAATATACTACCACAAATCAATCAATAAAGTTATAAAATATATCATTCATGAATTTCCAAAAAGTAGTAAAGGATTAATCAAATTAAAGGATATCATAAAAAATTTGTAAGAACTAAACAAGTGATATACATAATTTTCCCCTCATATTTTTTCCACAATTTGGACTTACCAATATATGAATTGCAAATCCAACTTCACAAAGTATGATGCTTTGTTTAACAAACAAACAAGTCTATTATAAATAAAATATGATACTTGTTATTCATTATAACCTATTTAAAACCCTATAACCTATACACATTTACAATGAGCCATCATGTATCTTTTAAAACAACATCAAGACAAATAAAGGGCTTTAAAGGGCTAAATCAAGTCCATATACAACAACTCCATTAGTTATTTCCTTAATTCTACCAATTCCCTTGAACTCAAGTGGTAAGGGGCTTGAGTTAGGAGTTTGGAGTTTGAAATTAGATCAATCTTATGGTTAATGATACACTTAAAAGGAAGGCACTTTGGTAGCACCAAAGGCATCATATATGCAAAGTTACTTAATAATTCAACAATCAAGCACCTTCACATCTATCCCTCTTTAATTTCTATCAATACAACTAAATAAGTGGCTTTACCTTTTTTTAAGTCATGCTCCTCTTATATAACAAAAAGCATACTACTTGATTTCTCATTAATATTGTATGAGGGAGTTATCTTGTGAATAATAAAATAAGGATAAATCTCATGTATGATCATTAAACCACTTAAGTAAGGCAATAAACTAACTTTTACATGCATAAAAAATTTAACTCCCAAAATAATATCAAAGTCATCTAATAAAATAATAGTAAAGTTAATATTATCAATCGAACTACCAATAATTACCTCCATACCCATTAACGAGTTAAGTACCTTATGAATTATTAAATTAACTATCTTTATTTAACTATTACTTTTAGTGACTTTTAGCCTAAACATATTGACCATTTGATTCAATAACAAATTTATGTGTGACATAAGTGTCAATAATTGGAATCAACTTCCAATTACTAAGCCCAATATTTATATGTTTCAAGTCAAACTATAAGGTACATTATGCTTAGATTATGTTCATTAACTATAAAGGATTAACACACGAGCAGCCACTAGTGTCCATAATATTTACTTTTACCACTCTCCTCAACAATCCTGACACTTAACTTTCCCTTTTTGGCACATTCTTTAGTACAATAAGGATTATTACAAATGAAACAATAAGAGTCAGACATACTTTTATCTTATTCTTAGTAAACAGTTTTGCTTTTGTCTTTATTGTCATCCTTTTGCTTATCCTTTTCCTTCCCTTTCTTCATTTTTCCCTTATCATTAGAATTATTTCTTGCATGAAAATCAAATAACTTGTTGATTTTGAAATCAACTAACTCATTAGTAGAGTTATGGTAGAAGCAAGCCTTTGAGACCATACCTTCATAGCTCTATTTGAGCTTTAATTAAGGACTTGAAAAAAAGTAAAAGAGTTTGTGTTTATCTAACATATTATAGATATCAAATATTAAGGAACTAAACTCTTTTACATAATTTTGTATCATGCTATTATATTTTAATTTCTTTAATTATTCTTTTACAACCCAAGATAAATTACAAAGAAGGAATTAATATTTAATTCCTTCTTCAGACTTTCACACATTTCTATATAAGATCTATTCATACTAGTATTGTTATCAAGTTTAGTTCACCACTATAATTGGGCATCCTTAACAAGATATATACTTGTCAGAGTGACCATTTCTATGTTTGACACTTGAATATTAATGAAATATTATTTTATGTCTCATAAGAAATTTTTTATTGTCTTTGTATCACATTTTCCCTTGAAGGTTTTAGGTTTTGACACCTTTATCTTTTTTAAAAAATGGACAACCCCATTTGGTTAGGTTCTTACTACCTTCTTAAGTACAACAATATCACATTCCATTTCACCATAATAATTGATTTCTCTAATTCTTCATTTTTGTCCAACATGGTAAGAGTCTAGTTCTTAGAGGTAACATCAATCAAACTAACAAGCTAAGCTAAATGCTCTTGATATGTCTTAAGTCCTGATCCATTAAACCATAAATCGAACCTTGGTGCTATGATACCAGTTGTCACAAGATTTATTTTTCTCTCAAATTTTTAGCCTTGTAATGAAACTAAGTGACACATAATTTTAACCTATTTAAGCACATTATAATTACATGCAAGAAATTTCAGCAAGATAAAGTCACAAGAGGACAACACATATAAAAATGACTACTTAACCATTATTACTTTTCCTAAAAAATTATCAAGGAATTACCAAAAGACTTTCATAAGTGTTTCTATCCATTTTTTCTATTTTGAGTCATGGTCACTACTATATAAGTATATATAAAGTTGGTACTCAATCCCCCTAACTATCTTGAAAAAAAAGTAACTTAACTATCATGTTAATCATACATAAAGGAAATCCCCCACTTTTAAGATCACATTCTCACTAACTTGGTCAAAATATTCTGCATTGATCTACATTAAAGGAGAACTTAAGACATTATTGGAACTTAGTCAACACACCCATTTCAACAGCTTATATTCTTCTACTCTTAAGGAACTTTTGTCAATATAGTACCTTGGACAATGTTCTAATGTGGCAACCATGTTTGCTATTAACAATATTTTCCTATGTTTTTAGGGAATACTACTCATGATCTCTTTATTTCTATAATACTTAGTATATATATTGACTTAATCTGCACTTCAAGCCTTTGCCTTGTTAGCCAACCCACAATAACACCCATAAAATATCAATCTGGCCCTAAGCCCATGCACCAATAAACTATTGATGTCATAAACAATCCTTAGAGTACATGTTAACCATTTGTAATAAGTCCTCATAACATCAACCTAAACCTCAATTCATGTATCAATGTTGGCTAACTTTGATGTTAGACCTACATTAATCCACTGAAAAACATTAGGGAATCTAGTTGTCTTGTAAAAGGAAGCACTTATGTGTTTAAGCTATCACTCTTTTGCCTAACACATGTTACTACATCATTGGCACACACTACCACGTAACACCAACAACCCAAATTTTTTTTCCACTTAACACCAATGTCTTAATCTCTCTTAACATGCTATAATTTAAATTGAATGTTCTCGCCAACACCTTGCTTACTTGAGTATCTACACCCAAATCCCATGCAAAAATTAGTGCAAAACGTTACTAATTTCTCACAACTTTATACCATCAAGCTCAAGAGACTAATAACTTGCATGGTTGGGACATGCCTCTATGCTTTTCTCTTTAGAATTATACTTCTCCTTCATGTCATGTTTTCTTTTCATTATTTTTTTTTATTGGGTATAAGTTTTTTTCCATGCTATTCTTGAAGAGATAACGTGATTAAAGAACTATGTTTTATGAGTTCGGGAATGTTAGATAATTTGAGAAACAATCCAAACACATCTGATATTAACATAACATTAGTCCCATCAAAATACTTTATAAAAGAAAAAAAAAATTAAGCTTTCCTTCAAAAGTCTCATTATGTGCAATATGCAACAAATGCAAATTGTGTATGAAAGCTTGAAAAAAGGATAACAATGATTGAATTTCATGGCATTACACTTTTTTTTAAGTCTTATTTCACATTTTGTTGCTCTTTTATTGCATATTTGTTAGTATTATTGTTTGCAATATGAATTTTGGCAAAAATAAAAAATAAAATTTCAAAAATTGTAGAAAAAAAATATTATTTTGATATGGTTGATGTCAATTGCATTTAAATTGTTTCAAATTTCTCGATCTGTGTAATGATTCCCTTAGGATTTAAAGAAATTAAGTCTAAAATCTAGAATTTTTATTTTTGAAAAATGAAAAATAAAAGTTTGAGTGGTACGTCACTCTTCTAAATCCTTAATGTCACTCTCATCTTTGCTTGCTTTTACTAATTTAATTGCTAAATTGATGCAAAAAAAGCTATAAGTGTAATGAGAAATTAACAAAGAAAAAAAAAATTAAAATTCAGGAAATTTTAAATTTCATCTACTTAAAATGTACATTAAATTAAGTCACATCCTACTTTCAGGATTGTATCCTTTTGTTTTTGTTTTTATTATTATTATTATTATTATTATTTTGTCCATTGTATCCTCTCCCGTATGAAGTTATGCTATTTGTATATATTCTAGTGGAGAAGAATAGTTATACAGTGAAGGGAAAGGCTAAACTAGTCGAAAGTAAGAGATTTAGTAAGTAAACGTTTAAGCAAACAAATTAGTAAAAAATACAGTAATAATGTTAAAAATAATAATATCAAAAGAATAATATTATATATGTCACATGATGACAAAGGTGAATGTATCTGTACATCAAACCTCAAAAGGAGATTTATTCCAAGAGCTTCACATCTTTTTGGTGAATTGCATGCTAATCGAATATCAGATCCGAAAATTATTGAGGCCAATGTAGATTTCAACTCCACTACGTGTGGTTCATAACTGATTGACAATGGAGATGTTCAAATTTTTGTAACTTACTCGGCTGGGTTGCTGTTTCTAATTTTCCACGAGTCCACGTGGAACTCAAGAGTGGATCAACCATTTATCAGTGCACGTAATTCAATGATCTTATTCAAGGAGTGAATTTTATAAATATTGTAGCAATGCTCAAACCATCTTTTTATGGGGAGAGGTGGGGGTGTGCTATATGTATATGCACTTTGAGTCAAGGAATTAACTTCCAATCCAGTTGTAAGATGTAATTCTCTTATATGCGCACAAAAGGTGCTTTTCAGATTGTTTAGGAAGGAACTTAGTTTCCGTTAACGTGCATCCTCGCTCGAGGATATTCTCGCCAGTTAAAACCAAAATATTAAAAATAAAAAATTAAAAGGTCACCTATGGGTGCTAAAATGTATGCTCAAACACTCGATAGGTTCTTTGATTTGATATGAAGTATATTGTTGTACTTTTGTTGTTTGCGATATCTCTATTCTGTCCCCCTTCAAAATATGATAATAAAATTAAAATTTTAAAAAATAAATCAACCATTAAATTAAAAAATTTTTTAAAATTAATAATTTAACTAATTTTGTTAGAACTAAATTAATAAAATCAAGTATTTAATATAAAATTTTATACAAAATTATTAGTGTTATACATATTATAATAATATATTTAAAATATTTAATTATATATAATTTAAAATTTAACATAATAATAATATTAAAAGATTAAATATTGTCTTCAATTGAAAGAATAAATGTAAAATTTAATATAAATAAATATATAAAATAAAAATTATTTAAATTATAGAAAAATAAATATAAATTTGATATACTATGGCACAATTATTCCAATACGAAGATGTGACGGTGACAAGCGCCTCTTAGATTTCGTAGTTGTCCCGGGATTGACGCTTTAGACCGCCCAATTTGATTGTTAGAATTTTACAGAATGAGGCGACGTAGCGCGGCCGAAGTACAACTTGGCAGCACAAATTTGTAAGAAGAAGTCGGCGGCGGCAGATATTGGTAAGGAGCCATTATTGTCATATGGCATCCAGAAGTCTCATCTCCACTGCAAGAATGAGGACAGACGAACCGGCTGGTGTTTGTTTACAATTTGTCAATTTCGAAACATTAGTCAAAATTGTGAGAAGTAATGGGCGCATATTTCATACAATCGGTTATGATAAGGTTCAGCGAATCTAAAGTTTTTGACAATTGGATATTTCTGAGGGACTGTACAAAGACAATTTATGTAGTTGGACGTAAGCACAGAAGTGGACGCTCGATCTAGAAGTTGGTTAACTTCTTAGAATCTCTCAGCCATGTTTATTTCGTGGCTACATGCTCCATGCTCCCACTACTCTACTGAATTGAAATTGTTAACATACCATCTTTGAAATGTCAATTGTTATGAATTTGAAGAATCAAGCGGTGCAGATACTATAGAACTTCGGCAAAACCATCACCAATATTATTTTGTCAACTGAATTGAACACATTTGAAACATGAAATAAATATATATATATATATATATATATATATAATTTTATTTATTTATTTTTTTTGGAAAATTTTGACCAAATGGCCCGGAGATATGGTCAATAAGAATGCATGCCTGCTTCGTGATTTACTGGGCGGCGGGTTGAATCGACAAACAGATGATTATGAAATTAATGTCGTTTGGTTCCTTTTCTTATGCAAAGATGCCGAGATTGGGGGCTTGTAGCGGTGGGGGTGATTGTCAGAAATGTGAAGTAGGTCGATTGCTAGCACTCTGTGCGTCACGGAAAACCCGTGCCATTTTCGAGTTGCTCGAGGTGAAGTCGGCCACCGTTGTCAATCGAATAAGGCTGCAATTTAGACTAGCTTGCATCCAATCCTCTTACTTATCTATGTGCTGTCATGGTCTGAAATAGTGATGAGAATCATACCGATGACTCTTTAGTTGTATATGTCAATGTTATAGTCTGAAAAAGTGATGAGAATCATATCAATGGCTCTATGATATTGACATCGCCTCAGTTTTTTTTTTGTATTCTCCTACAATTAAGCTTCCCCAGACGTAAAAGCGACGTGTAATTGTGATAATAATATTTATTTATTCAAAATAATGATAAATTAAAATTATAAAAAATAATAATAACATTACTTAATTAATATTTTTGAAATAATGTAATATATTTGTTAAATGATATAAAATTCTAAGTAAAATTTTATATTAATTCATTATTTTATATTTATAAAAAAATGATAAAAAGATATAAAATTTAAATACAAATAAATACTGATTTGTTATTATGATTATATTTATAAATTAGGAAAAATAAAAAATAAGAAAAAAATGCTTCCAATTTTTTTATTTTCTTAAAAAACAAAAAATTTTCTCCTTTTTGTTTTTTAAAAAGGAGAAAAAAAATCATAATTTAACTTTCATTTTTTAACCTTTTTATTCTCTTTAAAAAAAGAGGAAAAAAAATTCAAATTCACCCTTTTTTTTTTCTTAAAAAGAAAAAAGAAATTCTCATATTAATATTTCTTAACAAATATATCATAAATTTGGGTACAATGCAAGTCTAACATTGTTCAAGTTATATAATAAAATATATTATGCACCTTTTTTATGTTTGAACTCAAATTTCACGTCTTAACAGTCATCTAATGAGTTTAAAAAATTAAAATTTTAAATATTTGTGTTTTAAGTATAACTGATATATATATACACACACACATAAGATGTTAAATTGCCAAAAAAAAAAAAAAAAAATTTAATTTTTAGTACTTTTCACTAAATTATTGCTATTTCATAATTAAATTCATTTTTATTCATATGTTTATACATAAACAAAAGAGATATAATTTCGATGTAAAGTCACAAAGTCACGAATTACCTCTTAAATATATTCATAATCAAATCTAGACATCAAGAATATCATTTTAAAACTAATAAACAATTCTAGAGAGATTTGGCCTTGACATTTAGCGCGCAAGAGATAACAAATTTAATTTTCTAGGTAGATTGCGGCGCACGTCATTGAATTGGCCGCATAATTATGTCTGAAATGAGACATGACGACACAAAATTAGTTTGTCATTTCGCGCAAGCGTTTTACATGCAATAATGACACCAAACAATATATATATGTTAAATTCATACAATATATTAATTTATCATATTTAATAAAAATTATATTAAATTATATTTTATTTAAATAAAAAAATTAAAAAATTAAATATAAGTATTTTTTAAAATAAAAATAAATTTGAGACTAATTTTTAAAAAATAAAATAAAATGAAAGAAAAGATTTAAATTATGAATATTTTTTTTTCATTAAAATAAATTTTAAAAAATTTTTTATTTAAAAAATAAAAATTAAAATTAATTCTTAAAAAAATTATTTATATTATTATTTTAATTATAAATATATACATTATGCAGATTTTAAATATAAATAAAAATTATTAATAAAAATTAGTTAACTTATAATATATATTAAACTATAATAAAATAAATTTAGAGAATTAATTGTATATTAAAATTTTATTTCTATAAAAATATTAAAAAATTATAAATTAATTATTTAATAAATATTAAATTAAAAATTAAATTAAATATTATCACATAATTATTTTATTAATTTATATATATATATATATATATATTATGATTGTGGATATTAGTAACACATTTTAATAAATGTTATAAAAATAATATTTTTAATCATTTGTTGTACATTTATTTATATATGTCAAATCCATAAAAATTACAGTGTTTTTTAATATGTTGCTCATCACCAACCTCATTTCCATATTAAAACACCCGTGTCCATGTAATATCTATTCAATATATGTTTGATTATTAATATATTTTTTTTTAGTTTAAATAAATTTTTATATATAGATGAATACTAAGACTTTGCGATCTTGAAATCTTCCCATCTCCGTGGATGATTATTATTATTATTATTATTGGGTACATATGTTATTAGATCTTTTTGCTGTTTTTACAGTACACTATCCTTAATTGGAAATTTACTAGCTATCTACTTGCATAGAAAATCACCCACGGAGGCATGACAAAGTCAAAATGACCCCCGCCACTATCTTTTGGCTTCATATAAATAAAGCGCCCCTAGCAGCTCTGCCCATGTCTTCACCTTCCTCTCTCACCTTCTTCCTCTTTGAATTTATTTCTTAGTTTTGCTTCTTGAAATGGATTCTGATACCTTCTTCTGCCTGCAGCAGTCCGTTTCCACTGCCCTCTGCTTTATCTTCTTTACCTTCACCACACTTTTCTCTGCATTCTCTTTGTTCATCTATGTACTGAGGCTCAAACTATGGTGTAGGTGTGATGTTTGCAAGGCCTATCTCAACTCCACCTGGACCAAAGACTTTGCTAATCTCTGCGACTGGTACACTCACCTCCTCCAGAAATCCCCGACCGGAACCATTCACGTTCACGTTCTCGACAACATCATCACCGCCAACCCGGAAAACGTCGAGTACATGCTCAAGACCAATTTCAACAATTACCCAAAAGGGAAACCTTTCTCTACCATCTTGGGAGATCTCTTAGGTCGAGGTATTTTCAACGTGGACGGCCATTCTTGGAGGTTTCAGAGGAAATTGGCCAGCTCGGAACTCGGGAGCGTGGCAGTAAGAGTGTTCGCTTTTGAGATTATAACAACACAGATTCAATCCAGTTTAGTTCCTCTGTTTTCGTCGGTTTCAGGCAAAGAGGAGGTCCTGGATTTGCAAGATGTGTTTAGAAGGTTTTCTTTCGACAACATTTGCAAATTCTCGTTTGGATTAGACCCAGGATGTCTGAAGCTGGGGCTTCCCAAGTCCAAATTTGCTATGGCTTTTGACGTTGCAACAAATCTCTCCGCAGAGCGAGCACTGGCAACATCAACAGTGCTTTGGAAGATCAAGCGACTGTTGAACATAGGCTCAGAGAGAAGACTCAAAGATGCAATCAAGATGGTGAATTTGCTAGCCGAGGGAATCATAAATCAACGTAGAAAATCCGGCTGCTCCGCGAAGAACGACCTGTTATCAAGATTCATGGCGTCTATAGACGACGATAAGTATCTGCGTGACATCGTGATCAGCTTTCTCTTGGCCGGTCGCGACACAGTGGCTTCAGGATTAACTAGCTTCTTTTGGTTGTTGTCTCAACACCCAGACGTTGAATTAGCCATTCAGGCTGAGTCAGACCGAGTCATGGGTTCGAGCCAATTTGGCATTGCCAGCTTCGATCAAATGCGTGAAATGCCTTATCTAAATGCTGCAATACACGAGAGCTTGAGGCTATACCCACCTGTCCAATTCGATTCCAAGTTCGCACAAGTGGAAGACTTGTTGCCTGACGGTACTTTTGTGACCAAAGGCACTAGAGTGACATACCATCAGTATGCAATGGGTAGAATGGAGCAGATTTGGGGACCGGATTGTCTTGAATTCAAGCCGGGGAGGTGGCTAAAGAATGGTGCTTTTGTGCTTCAAAGCCCGTACAAATACCCAGTTTTTCATGCTGGGTTTAGGGTTTGTTTGGGGAAGGAAATGGCCCTAGTGGAGATGAAGAGTGTAGCTCTTGCAGTGATCCGCCGGTTTAAAATCCGGGCTGTGGATCCTGATCAGGTGCCACGGTTCTCCCCTGGGGTCACTTCCACAGTGATAGGGGGGTTACCGGTTGTGGTTCGGGAAAGAAATAAATGAGAGACACCCTTGCTATGTACGGATCTCTTGCTCTCTTCTCTTGTCAATCTGGCGAACATGTAATCTAGAGATCACGTTGGAACAAAAATTGGGTTATACTGACTAATTTACGATGTTACTAATTTAATTTTAGGCTGTTTGTATTTCAGACGTTGCTAATTTAATTTTATAATAAGAAAAAGGAAAAAAAAAAGAAGAAGTTTAATATAGATGACGTAATGCTGACAACAATCAAATGTCATTGCCTTTGTAACTCAATTTAATATATCGATTTGCTTCATATGTTTATCGCGTACACACCAATTCCTGTGAGTTATTACATTTTGCATGAATGGGGCCATTTATTTTCATTTTCTATCTCCTGTAGGGCATCGTGATCTAAGTCTATGGAAGTGTTTTCCCTTAAGTCAAGATGAATTCTGCTGCTCCCTCAGGAGCCTACTATTTGTGAGACTTGGGGATGCTCCCAATTAGGCCATACTATATTATTTAACACAAGTGAAACTTTAATTAGCCTTCATATATGCCTCCCTATTAGGCCATTATGCAATTTCATAAATTTTAAGATGCTTTTTCACCCATTTTACTGCAACTGTAAACGCTTCGCCTTAAGTGTTGGAAATGGGTTAGCTATCTTAAGTTTGCATAAATGGACTGTGACTTTGGATAAACGGCGTGGAAAAATATCTTTGGAAAAAAGAGATTGGCCCCACAAGGCTAGCCGTATGAATAAAGATTTGTTCAAACTATTTACAAGAGAGAGAGAGTTCTTCAAACTCTAAATCAAATGCATCCCAACAAAATACTTGACTCGAATGGTATGTCAGATATTTGCTTTCAATCTTTTTGGCAAATTATCATTGGTGAAGAAGTGGTAGCATCCTAGCTCTATCAAGATTAAATTTCTAGCGGTGGGGTGGATATCTATAAATGCGAAGAAGATCGATTCGCTAGCTCTCTTTCCGTCATTGAAAACCCGTGCCATTCTCGAGTTGCACAAAGCGAAATCAACCACGGTTGTCAATTGTATAAAGCTGCAATTTTGTCTAGCTGTAATTTAGCCTAGCTCGCATCCAAGCCCTCTTACTTGTATTTGTCATGTCATAGTCAGAACAGTCGGAGGCAATCATATCATTCCTTTTACATATGTACCATTCATACCTAACCATCCAATCTTGTTTTCAAAACAATTTAATTTTCATTATATATTATTTATTTAAAATAATAATAAATTAAAATTATTTAATTATTATTATTAAAATATTTAATATATTTATTAAAATATATAAAATTATTTATAAAATTTTATATTAAATCATCATTTAATATTTATAAAAATAATAATAAATAAAAAAATAAATATAAAATAAAAATAAATCTATTATATTTATATTTATAAATTAAGAAAAAAAAATTTTTTATTTTTTTATTTTCTTAAAAAAAAACTTGTTAATTAGTGAAGATAATCACCAACCTATCAATTTCAATACTTTTAAAGAAGTTCAACTTCAAAATGATGAATTACTTAAAAATAATAAATTAATGTGATTTAAGAGATTTTGTATAATTTGATTACAAGAAAGAGACAATAACACTAATTTATTTTTTCTTTTTGCTTAATGCTAAAGTGACCCAGAGAAAGTAATGAAATTATATATGAAACCTTATTAATGATGATAGTCATGTGTTGTACACGAATTCTGCAATACCACAAGCTTTCACATCTCATTTTCAATAACTCTTTTAAAGTCAAGGCTCCATAAATTTGAGTATGGTTCTTGAATGTGTTCAAATTTAGGTAATTAGGCATATGAATGAAGGTTTGCTTTAGCCATTTACAAGAGAAGAGGTTCTTCAAGTTCTAAAACAAATGTAATATAACAAAGCATTTAGCCTTGATGGTACATTAACTTTTTTGTTTCAATCTTTTTGGCATTTTATAAGTGAATAAGTGGTAACAATAACTCTGAATATTCTAAACCATTGAGAGAATTCTAGCTCTTTCAACCGTACACATGCATGTTTTATCCCAAAGGCAATTTCTTCCAAAAGATGTAAAGATTTTTGAATTATTAGCCTATGCAAGTGATCATCAAAATCATTTTTAAATTAATTGCTAATAAGCTAAAGATTATTCTTTCTTAGACTATTTTTGAAAGTATAAACTAACTTTATCTTAGATTGTCTAATTGCTAATAATTCCTTAATTGCTTATAAGATTTTTCATCACATAAAGCACTTATATAAGGGGAAGAAGGGTTTTACAGCTCTCAAACTTAATGTGACCAAACTATATAATCATGTTGAATAAAGCTTTTTAGAAAATATTATGATTAGAATGAGATTTGCTATTAGTTGGGTAAGCATGGTTATTAGATGCATGACTTTAGTCTCTTATTTGATTGTGATCAATTTTACTCCTAGGGATTCTTTTCTTCCATTAAGAGGCTTGTACTAGGGGAATCCCCTTTTGCCTTTTTTATTCTTAATATGTGTAAAAGGTCCCTTAACTATGATGATTAATTCAATAATAAGAGGCATAAAGGTCTTATATAGCTTAGTTGTGAGAAGGGAACAAGAACATGACTTTTTTTTCCTTTTTTAATGCTAAAGTGACCTAAATAATGCAACAAAATTATATCTAAAAGCTTATTGTGTTGTACATGAATTCCACAATAGCACAAACTTTCACATCTCTTTTTTAGTAACTCTTTTAAAGTTAAGGCTCTACAAATTTGAGCTTAATTATTAATTTTGTTTAAACCTGGGTGACTAGCTATATGAATGAAGGTTTGTTCAAGCCATTTACAAGAGAGAAGGTCTTTTAAGCTTTAAATCAAATGTAGCCTAACAAAGCACTTGGCGTTAATGATACATCAGATATTTTCTTTCAATTTTTTTTGGCATATTATAAGTGAAGAGGTGGTAGCAATAACCCTAAATATTCTAAATCAGTAAGGGAATCCTTGCCCTTTTAACCATACACATGTGTGTCTCGTCCTAAAGGTAGCTTTTTCTAAAAGATGTAAGGATTTTTAACCTATTAACCTATGTAATATGATCTTCAAAATCATTTCTAGATCAATTGTTAATCGGTTGAAGATTATTTTCTCTTGGACTATCTCAAAAAGCATAAAGTAAATTTGTCTCAAGTCATCTAATTACTGATAATGCCTTGATTGCGTATGAGATTTTTCATCATATAAATCACTTGTATAAAGGGAAGAAGGGTTTTGGCTCTTAAACATAATATAAACAAAACACATGATCACATTATTGAGAAAGAAAGAATCTAAAACTATTAAGGAGTATGGTGACAAATTGCTTAGGATTGTGAAACAAATTAGGGTTCTAGGTGAAGATTTCCCTATTAAAGTTATTATTCAAAAGGTTTTAGTAAGCATACTTTAAAGGTTTAAAGCCAAAATTTCATCCTTAAAGGACTTAAAAGACCTAAACACAATCACATTAGCAAGATTGATTAATGCACTACAAGCTCAAGAGCTAATGAGACTTATGAAGTAGGAAAACGTTAATGGCATTGTCTTCCAAGCTAGGTAAAAGTAGAAAAATCAGTAGAAAAAGAAGCAAGGAAGAAAGTCAACCAACAAAAAGACAAAAAGAAGCAAGCAGTACCCTCATTATGAATACTATAATAAAACTAATCACTTGGCTAAATTCTATTAAAAAGGCTTGATATAGTGTATAACTTTTGTAAGAAAAAAGGCCATTAAGACATGATCTATCAAAAGCAACAAATTTAGCCATAATAGAAGTTTCTAACAAAAACTAAAGCACAAGTGGTAAATGATGGGCAATAACTTGAAAAATAACTTTTTATAGCTGGTAGTAGCATTCTTGTAAGACTTGTGAGACGTAGCTCAAGGATAATGGTTGCACAAACCACATGTCTCCAAATCTTGATATCTTTAAATCTTTTGATGAAATTTATGTCTTTAAAGTTATGATAGGTAATGGACAACTTTTACATAAGAAGGGGAAAATGACTATTGCCATCATCACACCTTTAGGTATAAAGTTAATCACTAATGTTATATATCTTCCCAACATAAGCCAAAATTTTCTTAGTGTTGGCCAACCACTTGAAAATGATTGTTAACTTATTTTTTAAAGATAAAATGTGTGTGATATCTAATGCCAAAGGCCATGAGCTAGTTTATGTTCTCATGAAGAGGAAAGGCTTTTAACTAAATTGGATAGAGACCGATCATCAAGCTCAATTTACTTCTATTGATGAATATACTTAATGGCATAAAAAGCTAGGCCACTTTCGTTATTCAGCCATCCAAACTTTGCACAGAAAGGGGCTTACTTTAAATAAACCTAAAGTTCATGAACTTACTAGTATTTGTGATGTTTGCTAATATAATAAATAAGCCAAACTTTCTTTTACTATAAACAAACCATGGAAGGAAAAAGTAATGCTCCAACTTATCCATACTCACCTTTGTAAACCCATGAGCACTACATCTTTGAATGAGAATAGGTACTTTATCAATAGATGATCATAAAAGATTTTGTTAGGTTTCTTTTTTCAAAACCAAAATTGAAGTCTCCTCTATTTTCTTAAAGTTTAAGGCTTGGATTAAAATACAAACAAGCCTTAAAATTAAAACTCTTAGATTTGATAATGGTTTTAAGTATACTTCTAAATGATTTTAAAGTATTTACATTACTATAGGAATTCTAAATTAATTCATTACTCCATTTACACCCTAACAAAATGGGGTAAGTGAGAGAAAAAATAAGCTTGTGATATCCATGATTAGGTGTATACCAGTAGAAAAGAGAATTTTAAAGGAGTTTTAGGTAGAAACTATGGTCATATCAATGTATATACTAAATAGATTACCAACCAAGGCACTCTCTAATCAGACTCCATTTAAGTTTTGGTCTTAGCACAAACCTTCTCTTGATCATCTTAGAATCTTTGGTTGCTTATGCTTTGTTCATGTGCCTAAGTAGAGAAAAGGCAAACTAGATTCAAGAGTAATTGTAACTATCTTTGTTGGTTACACTAGAACTACTTAATTATAGAGTTTATCTATTCATTTTAATAAAGTCTCAATCTCCAAAAATATTAAATTTAGTAAGAATAAGCATTGGAATTGGGACAAGTCTAAGATTGAGACAACTCAAGCTTAGTCTAAGTAGGCTCTTAATGCATTAACTCTAAACTCTAAGATAATTAACAAAGATGATGATGACTACCTAATTAGAGAAACTAGAAGGCTCTTTAGTGTTCATAAAAGGGTAGATGAAGCCATTTTAAAGCCAACTAATTATGAAGAAGCTTTGAGCAAACTTAACTTAAAAAAAAAAAAAGCAGGGTAGAACGAGTTATAGTCCATTGAAGGGAATGAAACTTAGGTACTAGTTCTTGAGTTAGAGAAGAAAAGTCAAATGAATATTTACAACCAAGTACCAGGCTGATGGGATATATAGTAACCTCAAAGTAAGACTGGTAGCTAAATGTTATTTAAAGGAGTATGATGTTAACTATTTTAAAATTTTTGCCCCAATAACTAGAATGGACACCACCAAACTACTTGTAACAATAACAACACATAGAGGTTAGAAAGTGCACCAACTTGATGTAAATCTACTTTCCTTAATAACAAGCTTTAAGAAGAAATTTTTGTGGAATAACCTCCTAATTTCATCCTCATAATTTCATTAAGAGAGGACAAGAAGACAAAGTTTACATGCTAAAAAGGACAATTATGGCTTGAAACAAGCCCTAAGGGCCTAGTACAACATGATCGATGTTCACTTTCTAGGTTTTGGTTTTAAGAGAAGCAAATCTAAGGCTACCTTGCATATCAAGTGCCAAGGGGATTAACTTCTCTATATCTCATTATATGTTGATGGTTTACTCATAATTGAAATCTATCATGATATTGCACAAAAATTTGAAGTTGAGGTAAAACTTGTTTTTGATATGACTAATCTTAGAATCATGTTATTCTTCTTAGGTTTAGAATTGCAGCAATTTGACTAAGTATGCAAAAGAGATTCTTAAAAAATTCAATACTCTTAATTGCAAAAGCACAATTACATTTTTAATAGTTGGTGAAAGGCTACAAAAAAAGGATGAAGCTTAAAAGACAAATGCCACCGAGTGTAAGAGTCTTAGAAGATACTTATTGTACTTGTTAATTACAAACAAATCTCTTATCTAGATTCATGCACTCGCCCAATGAGTTATATTAAAAGGCTATAAAAAAGGTTTTGAAATACATTCAAGGGACAACAGACTTAGGGATCATAGATAGTATAACTATAAAGTAGAGCTTTTAAGTTATATCATATAGTAATTTAGTTGGATCTTTAGAAGATATAAAAAGCACTTCGAGGAAAGTATTTACTCTTGGATCTAAAATTTTTAGTTGAAACTCAAAGAAACAATCCATAGTAACTTAGTTAATAAAAGAAATAGAATACATTATTGTTGCATCTACTATTAATCAATCCATTTGAATTAAAAAACTAATTTGTGATTTGAATTTGGAATAGAATGAGACAACACCAATCTACTATGACAACTAGCCCTTTATTGCAATCTCTAAAACCTCAATTCTTTATAGAAGTACAAAGTACTTCAAGAACATGGTACATTTTATTAAAGAGGTACAAAAAAGCAAAGAAGTGGAATTGATGTATTGCTTCTAAAATGAATAACTAACAAACATACTCACCCAAAAAACTCTCAAAGTAGAGATTTGAATTTTTAAGGGACAGATTAGGTGTGAATACTTCAACACTAAGAAGGAGAATTGAAGCTTGAGAAACAAGTTAAAGACCATGGTGTTAGAGCATTACTCATAATTATCTATCATCCAAATTGCAAAAGGCTTCCCTTTAGATTTTTGAATTTTAGTTAAGATTTTTGCTTATAGTTGAAGAAACAAGCAACCAAGCTTTTGTTAGAAGTCATCTAAGTTTAATTAGTTATCTCTTAATCATGTATTTAAATCTTGAATGTATAAAATGGATGGATAATAAAATCTTTGATTTGTAATCCTTAGGATTAGTTTTGAATTAATTTGAATTTACATATAAATTTACTTGGTTTTATAAGCACATTACATTAAATTCAAATATTTAATGATATACACTTATTAAATCTTCATATATATAATGAAGATTGAAAATAAACGCAATAAAGTTACTTTTACAAACTTCTTGCCTTTACTCTAATCCACTAATGAAACTAATGAACCATTAGTATCTAGCTTAAAGTAGTTAAGACTAGAGCAAAGCTTCTTCTACTAAACCAATGGTGTTAAAATCTCCAAAAGGACTCAGCGACAATAGTGCAAGTTCAAAGGAACTTGTTAAACTTCAAAATTTAATAACTAAATTTTGAAAATGGTTGCCACTCAAGTTAAGAAAATATCATTGTAAAAAAGAGATTTTTGAAAATAGATCTATATAATCAATGTTGAAAATATTAAGATAGTTGGCTTATCTTATGCAAGCTAATCTTTAAAGAATAATCATGTGCATATTTCATAATTGGACAATTATGTTCCTTATGTAGTTGTAGTTGCAAATTTTGGAAATATTCTTACTAGGCCTACCAACCAACCATAATACCCATAAGAATAATGTGTATAAGAATGGTGAGATTTGAGAACGAAAAGAGATTTTTTTCAATTACCACATGAACAATTGACCGAAACCTTATCTAAATCTAAAAAAACCAAAATCTTATGTGAAACTTATGATTGTGATATATCTTTTTATACAAAGATAAGGTTGTGGAGTAGCCCTATTGGAAGCCATAAATTCCTTATGTTAGAACTATTATGGGCTTGGGAACTCATGAGTGGTTAACAAACTAAAAAAGTTCTTAGAATTTCAAATTACTTGTTTTATTTCATATTGAAAATTACATTAAACTCTTACAAGATAGAAGAATTGAAGATTATGTTAAATTTCTTAAATGGCTATTTTATTGATTGTTATAGAATTGGTAAGGGCAAAGGTGGAGGGTTGAGGCTACTTTGGAATGGCTTAATCTCAATTAGCATTCAAACAATATTGGGACATCATGTTGATACACTAGTTCTTGATGGTATTTAACCCATAAAATGGAAATTCATGAGAATTTATTGATGATTAGAGGATAATGACAAGTAACTTATCAAATCTCTTAATCGACAGATGCAAGAAGCATCATTATGTAAAGGTAACTTTAATGAGATCATGTTTTCTCATGAGAATAAAGGAGAAGGGAAGATATTGAGTAGTCCATTTCTTGAATAATTTTAAGAATGTCATGGAAGATTATAAATTATCTAATTTTAGCTTCTAAGATATTAAATTAATAAGGTTGAATGGGATAGCTGATTAAGAAAATATTCAAGAGCTTTTGTATTAAGTCCTCATAACTTTAGACCTAATGAATTTTTATCCTTATATTAAGGTAACTCATTTTTCATGTTTTGACACCAACCATAATCCACTTTATATACAAATTGTCTTATATTCAATCATGATTTTGATGGATAAGAAGTTGTTTTGTTTTGAAAATGTGGCTATATGATCCCTCTTGCATTATAAGAGTAAATAAATCATGAAACCAAGAAAAATAGGACTATCCATCAATTGTTTTCCTAAGTATGGTAGCTAAATGTAGTGGTGATCTTTCAAAATAGGGGAGACATACCTTTAACAAATTAAATTTTAATTTAAAGCAACTTTAAGCATGCTAGAAAGACCTTGACTAGTTACTTCCCATTACTGCCAACCTTAGTGCTCTCAATGAAATTCGACTTCAAATTAACAAGTTTCTTAAAAAAGATAAGTTAATGTGGGCTCAGAGAACTTGTATAGCTTGGTTATGAGAAGGGGACAAGAACACTACTTTTTTTCATGCTAAAATGACATAGAGAAAGTAATGAAACTCCATTTAAAAGCTTATTAATGAAGATGGTTGTGTGCTATACACACATTCCACAATAGCACAAGCTTTCAATTCTCATTTTTAGCAACTCTTTTAGAGTCAAGGCTCCATTAATATAAGTCTAATTTTTGGTTATGTTCAAATTTAGGTGACTAGCCATATGAATGAAGGTTTGCTCAAGCCATTTACAAGAGAGGAGGTTCTTTACTCTCTAAATTAGACACATCTTAACAAAGCACTTGACCTTAGTAGTATGACAATTATTTTCTTTCAATCTTTTTGGCATATTATAGGTGAAGAAGTGATAGTAATAGCTTTGAATAGACAAATATGTGTCTTATTCTAAAGGTAGCTTCTTCCAAACGACAAAAGAATTTTTAACCAATTAGCCTATGCAATTTGATCTTTAAAATCATCTCTAATCAATTGCTAATAGGTTAAAGATTATTCTCTCTCAAACTATATTAGAAAGTCTAAAGTGACTTTGTCTTATATTGTTTAATTATTGATAATGCCTTAATTGCTTATGAGAATTTTCAACACATGAAGCACTTGTATAAGGAAAAGAAGGGTTTTATGGCTCTTAAACTTAATATGAGCAAAGCATACGATCACATTGAATGAAACTTTTAGAAAATATCATGATCTACACTAGGTTTGCTATTAGTTAGGTGAGCATGGTTATGAGATATATGACTTTGATTTCTTGTTTGATTGGGGTCAATTTTACTCTTAAGGGTCCTTTTCGTCCATCAAGAGGCTTGTATCAAGGGAATTTCCTTTTTCCATTTTTTATTTTAATGTGTGCAAAAGTCCTATCGGTTATGATGACCAATTTGGCAATGAGAGGCATGATTCAAGGGGTATGGATTTATCGATGAGCACTGACTTTAACACTCATTTTCCTTGTCGACGATGGCTTGACATTCACTGAAGCTATTATTGTAGAATGTACACAAATTCAGTTCATTCTCTCTTTATATGAAAGAGCCTTATGTCAAAAAATTAACTTGGATAAAACCAACTTTCTTTTAGCTGGAATGCACAAGAGGAGATTAAAAATACAATTTAGAATTATTTGCATATAACGGTTGTACAACACCATCTTAAAAATTTGGATCTCCCGATTGTAGTGGGTTTTTCCAAAAAGGAAACAAAGATCTTTAATCTGGTTTTTGACCCCCGTTTTTGTAGATGATCCGTGCAAAAATTTGCTTCTCCGTAACAATGAGATATCTTAATTTGATTGAGAAGCTATTTGCAATCCGCAATGAAGACGTGTTGCATGAAATCATGAATCAATAGCAAAACTAAGATACGTTGTAATAATTAAGGCTTTCAACCGCTGCTTGACCTTCTTCACAAATCTCATTATTCCCGTTTTTTCTGTGCGTGCGAGAATGTGAATAAGAAAACAAAACCCTACCCCAGACCTCTATCAAGCTGTCCCCTAACCGGCCACATTAATCCTCAACCAAGTAGCAATGGAATCCTGGAAAAAGTGAGCTTGCATGGGCGGCGAGCACTTGCTTTTTTGTTAACAGATTGGTGCAACCAACTTTTTTGACACCAGAATTAACACACACATTTTATTAGAAGTTAGGGAAAAGTCGAGCTTGAACATGAAATATTCCCAAGATTTTTGTTCTTCTTGTCAATCAAATTATCGGGGTTCAAGAGACCTTAAATGATATGCATATTGAATAAATATTATGCCTTTTCCATATATAAGCTAAAAAGGGAAAAAAAATAATAATAAAGAAGGCAAATATGAGACATGTATTTAATTAGTATACACAAGCATTTTTTACTTATGAAGGTGATTTGCTAAAAATGCCAAAACGGGACGGTGAAAAACTCCCAATCCGACTATTCTCACTACCACAAAGTGCGTACTTTGGAATTGACAATACATCTATTCATGATTACATGGCGCGTGCTTACTTATAATTAATTTGTCAATTTTTTGATACATCGTAATTAAATTTTACCCTTTGTTTAGCACCAAAAAAAAAACAATTGAGGGTCTTGGATTTTTAATCCTTAATTTCACCCCAAGACTTTTGCTCTTGTTGTCAATCAAGTTAAGTTTGATTTATTAATCCATCGTATCTAATGAAAATGATATTGAGACACAAATTTCAATATGATTTTTAGTATGATATTATTATTACATTTTTTTTGTATTAAAATAATATATTTTTTAAATTATAATTTTTTTGCACAATAATTAATGGAATAGGTATAAGATAAAATAAATAAAAAGTATATTTAATATCATAATTCATGATATTACATTTTTTATTTATTCTTATATATAATTTTATTATATTTCCTATACATTTTGTTAGGTCTCTTATGTAATTTCACAATGTTATTTTAATTTGCTAACGTCACTCTTGTCTTAAAAAACAACAGAAATCTGCGACCCAGACTCTAAATTGAATGTCCGGTTGTTAGATTGTACAAACATTTAAAATTCGATTGAACTTCCATGTCTACTTCGATAGTTACGCGGCAGACCAATATAAGACACAATTCCCAATGAAAGACAGGATAAGACGGAATATTTTTTTTTAAAGGTCCGTTAACGCCTAGCGGCTGCTCATGTACATAAATTTTGCCAAGCAGAGTGTGTGCCAGTGGAAATTCCCCAGACGGTCTTTCATTGTATTGCGGTTGATTAACTGCTTGCATGAGCGAGATCACTCGGGCCTATAGCAGGGACGTCGGTAGGAATGTTTTATAATCATTTTCTTGAAAATGAACAATATCAATAGAATAATATTTAATTGAATTTAATTAAAGAAACACAAAATTAACATCTATTATTTTTAACCATAAATTATAATTCATACATCTTTTCATACAAATAATTAATTATAGATTAGTAGTCATAGTAAATTGGTATTAAATTCATGTTTAAATTTTCCTAAATATTATTATATGTGATTCTCTTAAATACCGCCATTTTAAACATAGGCACCACTGGTTCCAAGTTTCCTGAAACAATATCTAATAAAAACCCTAACAACTAATTAGCACGAGCATTGGGCCTCACTGGTTAATTAACAAGGTTAGTTAGTTGAAAGGGAATCTAACAAAAGCCAAAATAGGCTTGTTGAAAGGGGACAAAAATAGATTGTGGATGATATTGTTTCGTGGACTTGCCTAGTTGTTCACATGGTGCCCATCTTTAGAATCTAGCACAAAAGGTGTGCTTGACAGCAAACCCGGGATAAGGTGTGCTGCCGACACCAATTTTTAGGTCGTAATAATTAAATAAGTATTCACCACGTTTACATGATTTATTGCTTTCTTGGGCGTCGGCCCATATAACTAAACACTGGATTGGAGCCTAGCTCTTGCCTTTTAGAAGTTAGTCTTCATGCATGTCCTTCTCGACCAATTATCAAAGCAACCCTGATTCATTCACAAGAGGGCTCCGCGTGCATAATTCAAATTATTTGTTAGAGGTGTGTGACAATTAAATTGATCCACCCCAGAATTTGGAAATATAATGTTATCAATTGTTGAATTGAGAACCCTGCACAATAAAAGGAGGTAAAAAGAAATTAAGATTCAAAAGTTGGTGTATGTTTTTCTTCCTCAACCAACTCAAAACTGTCAGTTTTTTGGGAGAGATGTGAAATTTATGTAATAAAAGAGAATTGTTCTTATTGTAAAATTCATGTCTAATAAGTTTTCCTATGAGTAAAACCATTGATTCGGTATTATTTTACAAAAAGAAAAGTTACTAAAAAGATTATTCAAAAATATGATAAATGAATACGATGTTTAATTTCAATTGGTTTTCTCCACAAATACCAAAGGTCCTAGTGAAACAAATCCTTAATATTAGCTCTTTCTTTAATAATTAAATCCCGAATTATAAGGTACCTTGCACAACTAAAAAGCATAAACTTTTTGGAATTCTATGCAAGAGAATGAACTTATAGCAAAAAAAGAAATCTCATTCTCTTAAATTTAAAAATTTAAATAGAATTGCAAACATGATACAACAGTAAGTAGAATCATGATTCCATGCGAGAGAAGCTTTTAAATATTACTCAGATAGCACCACCCTGTATTGTCTTGTATAAATATAAAATAAATATGGCTGTTTGAAAAGCAAAAGACAAAAACAGTTAATTTGCATTAGGTGGAGGCATTATGTGGTAAAAGGCAAGCTGGTGCAACAAAAGAAGCTTTTATCAAACTCACGACAAAACGCCAAATTTTCATCGTTTCTCAGAAGGAATAATTGAAGCATATTAACTTGAATGTGCTATAATGTGTTGGGAATACTGTGATAAGTGAATATTAAGTTTAATTTTAGTCAATTTTCTTTACAAATACAATGGAACCAGTTTATAATTGAACTAATTCATTTACCCAGTTTTTCACTGCTTTAATATTATTTTGTCAATTGAATTGAACACATTTGTGGCATGAAATAAATAAAAATGATTAAAAAAATAATTGTGTTAATGTAAGTTTTTCTCGATGGTTGTGAATATTTTTCTAAAAATTTTGGTTATATGGTCCATGGTTAATAAGTATGCGTGCTTTGTGATTTACTAGGATATACGGCTTGATTCAAATCGCTTGATGGAATTAGAAATTTGAAAAAAGTACATGTCATAAAGTACACTGTACGAATGCATGTTTATAATTATTAAATATAACAAGTTACAAATTTAAATTTTTGTTTCAGTCAATGTCTAAGAAAATATTTATATGTAATTATATATTTCTAAAGTTAAAAGAAAATTTAAGTATTATTTATTAATAATTTTTTATAAATTTATAACATAAAAATATTAAAATATATTATAATTATAAAAATTTAATTATAATCAAAATAATATTTTATAAATTAATTAATATAAATTTGATTGTAATCAAATAATAATTTTAATTATTTTTAAAATTTTATCTTGATTATAATTAAAATTTTATAATGATAAATTTTTTGAAAAAAAAAACACTAAAAATAAATGAGAAACAACTCTTGTATTCTCCTTCTAAAAAGGAAAAAAAAAAAGTACTTAAAAAATCTTTTAATTTTATCTTTTTTTTTTTCTTGAAACAAAATAAAAATTATTGTCAATTTTTTCAAAAATGAAAAAAAAATATTTTAATATTTTTTATTTTCTTAAAAAAATCCTTTTAATTTTTTGAAAAATAATTTAGAAGAAAAAATTATGTTAAAATTAATTTAATTTAACTCCTTTTTTAAAAAATAAATTTTTTATCAAAATTGATTTAAATCAAATTTAGTTAATTATAAAATCATTGATTTTATTATTTTAATATTTTTAATTAAATATTTATAATTCACACAGTGTATAACTCAAATTTAGTAATATAAATATAAAAAAATAATAATGTAATTTTTATAAAATAATTAAATTAAATATATATTTTAGTTAGTTGGAATTAAAATTTGAATTCTATTAAAATTAAGAGTCCGACAGCTTAATAGGGTTTAGGATTGAAGGAGAAAAACGAAGGAGGCTGAAACTTTATCAATAAAGACGCGCCGTATGGTGCACTTCTAAAGATGAAAGCTATCAATTCAGAGACAAACGAGCTGCACTTGCATAAGGGTCTTGCTTTGCTATCGACAAACAGATGATTATGAAATTAATGTCGGCTGATTGTTTTGGTTATCTAAACGTGTCAAAATTGGGTTTCTAGCGGTGGGGTTATTGTCAGAAACTTGTGGAAGATTTAGTCTAGCTCGGATCCAATCACTCTTATGTATCTCATATCATAGTCCAAAAAAAGAAAAAAAATAAAACGATAATTCTACATATATTTTTTTTCTTTACAATTAAATTTTTATGAAATGTGAAGGCAATATGTTAATTATGATAATAATTTTTTATTTAAAATAATTATTAATTAGAATTAATAAAAAAATAATATTAAAATTACATAATTATTATTTTTTAAATATTAAAATATTTTTATTGAAAGATATAAAGTTTTAGATAAAACTTTAAATTAAATTATTATTTTATATTTATAAAAAAAATAATAAAAAGATATGATACTTAGATATAAAATAAATATTAATTTATTATAATTATATCTATTAATGAAGATAAATAAAAAGAAAAAAATCCTTCCATTTTTTTTGGAAAAAAACAAAATTTTATCTTTTTATTTTTTAAAAGTAGAATAAAATCATAATTTAATTCACTTTTTTTTTTTTACATTCTTATTATCTATAAAAGAAAAAAAATAAATTCACCTATTTTTCCTTAAAATTAAAAAGAAATTATATCAAAATTTCCTAATAAATATTATAAATTTTAGCACAACACAGGTCAGCATACAAAATTGAGAGACTTAGATTTTTAATCCCTAACTTCATCCCAAGAATTTTGCTCGCATTGTTAATCAAGTTAAGTTTAATTTATTAATATAATATATTAAATAAAAATGATATTGAGACACAATTTTTAGTTTATTAAAATAATTTTTTTAATTATAATTTTTTGAACAAATATATCACAATGTGCACAATAATTAATAGAATATGTATAAGTAAAAAGTGCATTAAATGTGGTAATTAGTGATATTACACTTTTTACTTACCTTGTGCATACTTTCGGTATATTTCTTATACATTTTGTTAATTCTCTTATATATTGTGTAATTTTTATCCAAAAATTTAAAATTTTAAAAAATTATTATAATTTACTGACGTCACCCACGTCTAAAAACCAACTGAAATCTGCTTCCCAGACTCTATATTGACTGTCCGGGGGTTAGATTACGCGGCAGACCAATATAAAACACAATTTCCAATGAAAGACAGGATGAGACGGAATAACTTCTTTTTTTTTTTTTTTATTAAGGTCCGTTAATGCCTAGCAACTGCTCATGTATATAAATTTTGCCAAGCAGATTGGGTGCCCGTGGAAATTCGCCTGACGGTCTTTCATTGTACTGCGGTTGATTAACTACTTGGGTGAGTGAGATCACTCAGGGACATGTGTAGGATTGTTTTATAATTATTTTCTTGGAAATGAATATTAATTTTGCAGTTCAAAAGGCAAAGGCATATAAGCAACACCGACGACATAATATTTAGTTGAATTTAATTTAAAAAACACAAAATTAACATTAATTATTATGACCATGAATTACAATTGACATGTTTTTTCTTATAAATAAATTGTAGTCTTTCTAGACGTTTGTATATCTGATTCTCTTGAATTGCATCGTTTTAAGCATACGCAACGGCTGATTTCAAGTTTCATGAATCAATATATAATAAAAACTCTTTAACAATTAGCAGTGGGCCTCAACGGTTAATTAACAAGGTGAATTGAAAGCCAAAATAGGTTCGTTGAAAGGGGACAAGAATAGAAAGTAAAGAATATTGTCTCGTGGACTTGCCTAATTGCTCACACGGTGCCCATCGTTAGACTCCAGCACAAAAGTTGTGATTGAAAGCAAATCAATGTTTGCCCAAAAATTAAACCATGGATAAGGTGAGCCGCCGCCACCAATTTTTGGACGTATACTATACCAATATTATTAGACTGTTTTCTTAATTGCATTCCTGGGCGTCGTCGGCCCACATAACTAAATACTGGATTGGAGTCTAGCTCTTGGATCTTTAATCTTTTAGAAGTTAGTCTTCATGCATGTCTATTTCGACCAATTGTCAAAGCAACTCTTATTCATTCACATGAGGGTTTCACGTGTATAATTCAAATTTTTTGTTAGAGGTGTACGATAATTAAATTGGTCCACCCACTAATTTGGAAAAAAAATTTAAGATTTCCTCAACAACCAACAAAAAAAAATTGGTGCACGGTTGGATTTTTGTTAAGATTCTAACGATGGGCACAGCTGTTTGTTGGCAGAAATTGTTGACCATTAATCATGGCGGCCACCTGCATAAGAAGCAGTCCATTGTAACCGAGTGCAGTAGTCCAATTAACGTTTACGGTCATGGACTCATGCCATATGATTTTTTTTCTTTTCTGATAATTTTGTTGGGCCAAGGAGCCCAGTGCCCATCTGGGTGTCCCAAGTCTCTAATTTACGACGGGCATTCGGCTCGTGATCACCTAAACCAAACAGAAAGCATGATTTTGCGGGTCCTAGAAAGTTGGACTAATGGGCGCAGACCGTACACACAACACGTGGCCACCACCAAGTGGCCCCTCTCTTATCTGCAGCAACCTATGTCCATCGGTCTATCCCTGCAATGACTCTCTAGCGGTCTGTTACCACCTTTGTCTTTGTTCAAGCCAGAACAAGGGAAAAGACAAAAACAAGACGAAGCAACAGAGGAGGACAATAAGAACAAGAGAATTCGACAAAAAAAACAAGAAGAAAGTTTCGAATTATACATGTGGAACCCTCAACAACAACCAAAAATAAAAGAAATTAAGATTCATAAGTTGAAATATATTTTCTTTTTTCAACCAACCGATGACTAAGTTCTGTGGGTGAAGTTTATGAAATTTATACGATAATAAAGATAATAACTCAAATTTATTAAGTTTTTCACAAACAAAATTATTGATTTGATATTATTTTAAAAAAAATTATGAAAAAATTTATTTAAAAATATAATAAGTAAATATTATACTTAATTTTAATTTTTTTATAAATATAATTAAATTAATTTATAATTGAATTATTTAATTCATTAAAATTTTTTATTATTTTAATTTATTTATAATTTTTAAAGGTAATCAGATCAAAAATTTTACTATTACTTGATTTTATAAATCCAACCATCTAATCTAATCTAATCGGGTTACGAAAACTTTGGCAGAAAGACAACTCGGAAGCACAAATTTGTACAAAGAAGTCGGCGGCAGAATTTGGTAAGGAGCCATCATGTCATGGTATCCAAAAGTCTCAACTCCACTGCAAGCATGAGGACAGACGAGCTAGCCAGTGTTTGTTTACAATTTGTTAACTTCATGTGGTCGATTATGATAATGGGTCATCATATCTAGGTTTTTCTGAGAGACTGAATCAAAGATAATTTGTATAGGTAGAAATAGGCAAGAAGTGCATGCCCGATTTAGAAATTAGTTCACTTCTTAGAAACTCTTAGGCATGTTTATTTCGTGGCTACAAACTCCAAGCGCCCACTCCTCTACTGTCAAATATAGCCACCCATCTCCTCGACAATTTATCGAACTCTAGGCAGACTAGCCGCAAGGCACCGCCTTCTCTTAAGACTCCAATTGCGTAGTTATCATTTCTTTTTTTTGGTGCAAATAAATCATGTTTGAAATGTTAATTATGATAAATTTGAGGAATCAGTCGTGCAAATATTATAAAACTTTGGCAAAACCATCCACAATATTGTTTTGTGGCATGAAATAAATAAAAAGGACAAAAAAAATAATTTCATTAATACAAAATTTTCTTGATAATTATCAATATTTCTATAAAAATTTTGACTAGATGATACAAAATATAGTGAATAAATATGCGTATTTTGTGATTTATTAGCCTCTATGGTTTTATCCAAATCGCTTGATGAAATTAGAAATTTGAAAATATAAAAAAGTATTATAAAATATATCGACAAATTAATATTATAAAAATTAAATATAATAAGTAACAAATTAAAATTTTTATTTTAATCAATAATTAGAAATATATATATATATATATTATATATTTTTAAAATTATAAGAAAATTTAGGTATTATTTGTATAATAATTTTTCATAAATTTATAAAATAAAAATTTTAAAAGATGTTATAATTATAAAAATTTGATTATAATTAAAATAATATTATATAAATTTTATTATAATTAAATAATAATTTTTATTTATTTTTAAAATTATAAAATGATTTAATAAAGAAAAATAAGAGACCAAAAATAAATAACAGATTATTTTTTTAAAAAAAAATTGTTTAAAAAATCTATTAAATTGATTTATTATTTTCTTTAAAATAAAAAACACATATTCTCAAATTTTTTAAAAATGAAAAAAATAATTATTCTAACATTTTTTTTATTTTCTCAAAAGAAAAAATTTTTTTTTTAATTTTTTAAAAAATAATTTAAAAGAAATAATTATTTTAAAATTAATTTAATTCAACTATTTTTTAAATAAAATTATTAAATAAAATTAATATAAATTAAATTTAATTAATTTTAAAATATATAATTTTATTATTTTTATATTTTTAACTAAATATTTATATTTTATTTAATATATAATCCAAATCTAATAATATAAATATAGAGAAAATAATTATGTAATTTTTACAAAATAATTAAATTAGGTATATATATTAGTTGGTTGAAATTAGAATTTAAATCCTATCAAAATTAAGAGTCCGATAATAGCTTTCCGATAATAAAAAACGAAGCATAGACCAACTATTACAAAGGAGTCTCAATCTTTTATCAGTAAAGACGCACCGTATGGTACATTTCTAAAGATGAAAGCTATCAATTCAGAGACAAACGAGCTGCACTTGGATAAGGGTCTTGCTTTGCTATCGACAAAGAGATGACTGAAATGTCGGCTGATTGTTTTTGTTATCCAAACATGTCAACATTGGGTTTCTAGCGGTGGGGTGATTATCAGAAATGTGAAGAAGATCGATCGCTAGCTCTCTTTTATGTCACGGAAAACCCGTGCCATTTTTCAACTCGCTCAAAGTGAAATCGGCCACCCTTGTCAAAAGCTGCAATTTAGTCTAGCTGCGATCAAGTCCCCCTTCCCTATATATGTCATGTCATTGTCTAAAAAAGGTAGAGAAAGAATCATATCGATAATTTTATATATATACATTTTTCTTTACAATTAAATTTTTACATAATATTAACACCATATTTCAATTAATTTAAAATTTTTTTTATTAATTTAAAATAATAATAAATTAAAATTAATAAATAATAATAATATTATTACATAATTAATATTTTTAAAATATCAAAATATATTTATTGAAACATATAAAATTTTATATTAATTTATTATTTTATATTTATAATAATGATAAAAAGATACAAAATTTTGATATAAAATAAATATTAATTTATTATAACTATATTTATAAATAAAGAGAAATAAAAAAAAAAATAAAAAACTCTCAATATACTTTTTTTAATTTTTTTTTAAAAAATAAAAATTTTTACCTTTACATTTTTTAAAAGTAAAAAAAAAATCACAATTAAACTCTCATTTTATTTTTTACTATTTTATTCTCTTACAAATGAAAAAAAGAAAAAAATTTTAATTCACCTATTTTTTTCCTTAAAAAATTCATCATATTAATATTTCTTAATAGATGTCTTAAATTTGCACACAACATGAGTCTAACACTATCAAGTTATGTTATATGATGAAATATATTTTGCATTTTTGGTTTTTTATATTTGAACTCAAGTTTCATATCTTAATAATCATTTAATGAGTTTAAGAAATTAAAATTTTTAAAAATTTTTTATTTTAAATGTATTTAATATATAATATATTCAATTATGAAAAAAAAATTATTTTTAGTATGTTATAAGTACGTTGACTTTAATTTTACCATTTTTCAATAGATTATTAGTAATTTTGTAATTATACTTGATTTTATTTATTTGTTTATACATAAAAGAAAAGTCATGGTTTTGAGGTAAAGTCACCAATTACCTCTTAAATATATTCATAATCAAATTTAGACATCAAAAATATGATTTCAAAACTAATAAACAATTGTAGGTAGACTTGGCCATGACATGTAGGGCACAAGGAATGACAAATTTAGTTTTCTAGGTAGATTGTGGCGCAAGTGATTGAATTGGCTTTTTATTATGTCTGAAATGAGACATGACGACGCACAAAGCTGGATTGTTCTTTTGCGCACGCGTTTTACATGCAATATTGACACCTACCAACATCGTCGAGAATACTCTTGGATTTTCATTCTACAATAGCACATACTCTCACATCTCATTTTCATCAACTCTTTCATAATCAAGGCTCCACGAATTTGACTTTGGTTCTTGATTGCATTCAAACTTAGGTGATTAGCCATATGAATAAAGGTTTGCTCAAGCCATTTACAAAAGAGGAGGTTCTTCAATTTCTAAGTTAAATGCAGTCCAACAAAGCACTTGACTTTGATGGTGTGTCAGTTATTTTCTCTCAATCTTTATGACATGTTATAAGTGAAAGAAATGGTAGCAATATCTTTGAATAATCTAAATCATAGAGGGAATCATAGCTCTTTCAATCATGCACATTTTGTGTCTTATCCTAAAGATAGCTTCTTCCAAAAGATATAAGGATTTTCAACTTATTAGTCTATGCAATATGATCACCAAAATCATCTCTTAATCAATTCTTAAGAGATTAAATACTATTCTATCTTGTATTATATAAGAAAGTATAAAGCAACTTTGTCTTGGGTCATCTAACTATTGATAATGCCTTAATTACTTTTGAGATTTTTCATCGCATAATATAAGGGGAAGAAGGATTTATGGCTCTTAAACTTAATCAGGGCAAAACATATAATTGCATTGAATGAAACTTTGTAGAAAATATTATGAACAAAATGAGATCTACTATTAGTTGGGTGAACTTGGTTATTAGATGCCTGACTTTAGTCTTTTATTTGATTGTGATCAATTTTAACCTTAAGGATCCTTTTCATCCATTGAGAGGATTGCATCAAGGAATCCCCTTTCGCATTTTTTTTATTCTTAATGTGTGCAGAAGGTCTATTAGCTATGAAATGAGAGGCATGATTCATGGGGTACGGATTTATCAATGAATTTCAATTATAACACACTAACACACTTTTTCTTTGCTCATGATAGATTAATATTCATTAAAACTATTGTAGTAGATTGTAGGTAGACTTAGTTCATTCTCTCTTTATATGGAAGGGTTTCAAAACAAAAAATTAATTTAGAGAAAACCAAACATTCTTGTAGCTAAAATACCCAAGAGGAGATTAAAAAATTACAAGTCAGAATTATTTGCGCGCAACGGTTGCACAACACCATCTAAAAAATTTGGGTTTCTGAAGAAAAAAAAAAAAAAAAAATCTTTGGGACTGGTTTTTGACCCTTTTGTTTAGATGATCCGGGCAAAAATTAGCTTCTCCGTAACAATGAGATATCTTAATTGGATTATGACGTGTTGCATGACATCATGAATCAGTAGCAAAACTAAGAAACGGTGTAATAATTAAGGCTCCCAACTGCTCTTTTACCATCTTAAAAAATCTCATTATTAACGTGGATAAGAAAACAAAACCACATCTAGGACCTCACGATAATCTTCCACCAAGTAGCAACAGAACCTTGGAAAAAGTGAGCTTTCATGGGCGGCGAGCACTTGCTTTTTTGGTACCATGGGCAACCAACTTTTTTTACCCCAGAATTAACACTCACATTTTGTTACACCACATGAAATATTCCCAAAACTTTTGCTCTCATTGTCGATCAAATTATCGTGGTTCAAGAGACCTTAAATGACATGCATATTGAAAAAATATGATGACTTTTCCATGGATAAGCTAAAAAGGATAAAAAAAAAAAAAAACAGAGAAGACAAATATGTGGCAAATGTATTTAATCATTGCACACAAGCGTTTGTTAATTATAAAGGTCATTTGCTACAAATGCCAAACGAGACGGTAAAAACCTCCTACTTGGACGACACTTAATACCACACAATGCGTATTTTGAAATTGACAATACGTCTGTTCATGACCACATGGCGCGTGCCTATTAATTTGTTAATTTTTTAATACATCATAATTAAATTTTACCCTTTGTTTAAACCAAAAAAAAAATGAAAGTCTTGGATTTTTAATCCCTAACTTCATCCCAAGAATTTTTGTCTCCTCGTTAATCAAGTTAAGTTTAATTCATTAATATAATATATTAAATAAAAATGATAGTAATTTTGAGTGTAATATTTATTACAATAATTTTTTTTAATTATAATTTTTTTGGACAAAAATAACGCAATGAACATAATAATTAATAGAATATGGATAAGTATTAAATTTGGTAATAAGTGATATTACACTCTTTACTTACCCTTGTGCATACTTTTGTTATATTTTTTATACATTTTGTTAGTTTTTGTAAATATTGTGTAATTTTTATCCAAAAATTTAAAATTTCAAAAAATTATTTTAATTAACTGACGTCACCCGCGTCTAAAAAGCAGCTGAAATCTGCATCCCAGACTCTATACTGAATATCCGGCGGTTAGATTACAGAAACATTTAAAGTCTGATTGGAATAGCCATGTCTATAATCTATAGTTACGCGGCAGACCAATATGAAACACAATTTCCAATGAAATACAGGATAAGACGGAATAATTTTTTGTTTTTTTAGGTCCGTTAATGCCTAGAAGCTGCTCATGCATGTAAATTTTGCCCAGCAGATTGGGTGCCTGCGGAAATTCCCCTGACGGTCTTCCATTGTATTGCTGTTGATCAACTACTTGGGTGAGGGAGATGACCCGGGGCAGTAGGGACATGTGTAGGATTGTTTTATAATTATTTTCTTGGACATGAATATTAATTTTTCTGTTCATAAGCCAAAAGCATATAAGCAACACCGATGACATAATATTTAGTTGAATTTGATTTAAAAAACACAAAATTAACACTAATTATCATGACCATCAATTACAATTGACACAGCTTTTCTTATAAATAATTAATTACAAATTAATAGTCAAGATAGATTAATATTAATTTTGGGTTTACATTTTAATCTTTCTAAACATTTTTATATTTGGTTCTCTTGAATTTCATCGTTTTAAACATAAGCACCGATTGATTTCAAGATTCATGAATCAACAAATAGTAAAAACTCTGACAACTAATTAACATTAGCAGTGGGCCTCACCGGTTAATTAACAAGGTGATTTGAAAGCGGATTTAAGAAAAGCCAAAACAGCTTTTGTTGGAAGGGGACAAGAATGGAAAGTGAATGATATTGTCTCGCGGACTTGCCTAATTGCTCACATGGTGCCCATCGTTGGACTCCAGCACAGAAGTTGTCATTGAAATCAAATCAATGTTTGCCCAAAAATTAAACCATAGATAAGGTGGGCTGCCGCCACCAATTTTTAGGTAATAATAATTAAATAAGTCTTCATCCAAGTTTACATGATTTATTTTTATGTACCAAACGTCAAAAAATTTTTTTGACAATATGATTAGACTGTTTGCTTAATTGCATTCCTGGGAGTCGCCCCAAATAACTAAATACTGGATTGGAGTCCAGCTCTTGGATCTGTAATCTTTTAGAAGTTAGTCCTTATGCATGTCCATTTCGACCAACTATCAAAGCAACTCTCCTTCATTCACATGAGGGTTCCACGTGTATAATTCAAATTTTTTGTTAGAGGTGTATGATAATTAAATTGGTCCACCCACTAATTTGGAAAAAAAGTGGATTTCCTCAAAAACCAACAGAAAAAATTGGTGCGCGGTTGGATTTTTGTGAAGATTCTAACGATGGGCACAGCTATGTGGGCAGAAATTGTTGACCCTCTCTTATCTGCAGCAACCTATGTCCATCTGTCCATCCATGCAATGACTCTCTAGCGATCTGTTACCTCCTTTGTCTTTGTTCATGCCAGAACAAGGGAAAAAGCAAAATCAAGAATTCAAATTAAAAAAAAAAAAAGTTTTCGCATTATACACGTGGAACCCTCAAACACAACTAAACAAGATTGAGATTCATAAGTTGATGTGTATTTTCTTTTCTCAACCAACCGATGACTAAGTTTTTTTGGGAGAAAGGTGAGAAATTCATGTGATAAAATAAATTATTTTTATTATAGAACTGAAATTTAATAAGTTTTTAATAATCAAAACGATTAATTTGATATTATTTCTAAAAAATATCAAAATAATTATTTAAAAATATAATAAGTGAATATAATGTTTAATTTTAATTGATTTTCTTTACAAATGTAATTGAATCAGTTCGTAATTGAAAGAATCGATTAATTAGTTTTTTTTTTATTATTATTTTCATTAATCTATGATTTAGTTAAAAAAAACTTTGGCACAAAGACGACGTGGAAGCATTAATTTGTAAAAAGAAGTCGGCGGCAGGGTTTGGTAAGATGCCATCATGTCATGGTATCCAAAAGTCTCGACTCCACTGCAAGCATGAGGGCAGACGAGCTAGCTAGTGTTTGTTTACAATTTGTCTACTTCATGAGGTCCATTATGATAATAGGTCATCATTTCAAAGTTTTGAATCAAAGATTATTTGTATAATTAGAAATGGGCAAGAAGTGCATGCCCGATTTAGAAATTAGTTCACTTCTTAGAAAATCTTAGGCATGTTTATTTCGTGGCGATAAGCTCCAAGCTCCCACTACTCTACTGTCAAATATAGCCACCCATCTCCTCGACAATTTATCAAACTCTAGGCAGACTAGCCGAAAGGCACCGCCGTCTCTTAAGACTCCAATTGCATAGTTATGATTTTACTATTTTGGTGCAAATAAACCGTGTTTGAAATGTTAATTATGATAAATTTGAGGAATCAGTGGTGCAAAGATATTATAGAACCTTGGCAAAGGTATCAATAATATTATTTTGTCAACTGAATTGAATGCATTTGTGGGATGAAATAAATAAAAATAACCAAAAAGTAATTGCATTAATGCAATTTTTTTTATTTTATAGTTATCAGTATTTCTTTGAACATTTTGATTAAATAGTTTAGAAATATAGTTAATAAGTATGCATAATTTATGATTTACTAGGTTTTACAGTTTAATAAATCACTTGATAAAATTAAAAATTTAGAAAATATGTATTGTAAAGTATACTATCGAATGATCATTTATAATAATTAAATATAACATGTTATGAATTAAAATTTTTATTTCAATCATTAACTAATAGAATATTTATATGTAACTATATTTTTGAAATTAAAAGAAAATTTAAGTATTACTTAAAGAAGAATTTTTTATAAATTTATAAAATAAAAATATTAAAATATATTATGATTATAGAAATTTGATTAAAATTAAAGTAATATAATATGAATTAATTAATATAAATTTAATTGTAATCAAATGAAAATTTTACTTATTCTTAAAATTTTATTTTAATTATAATGAAATTTTTATAATTATAAAATTTTTTGACAAAGAAAAATAAAAGGTCAAAAATAAATGAAAGACTACTTCTTAAGAAGGAAAGAGAAAAAAGAATTGCTCTAAAAAAAATATCTTAAATTCATCTTTTTTTTTTTAAATAAAAAAATATTCTCAATTTTTTTTAAATGAAAAAAAAATTATTCTAATACTTTTCTAATTTAGTTTCTCAAAAAGAAAAAAAATAGTTTTAATTTTTTTTAAAATAATTTTTAAAAATTATTTTAAAATTAACTTAATTTAATTAATTATTTTTTTTAAAAAAATTAAATTACCAAGTAAAATTAGTTTAAATCAAATTTAATAAATTATAAAATTTATAATTTTGTTATTTTAATATTTTTAACTAAAAATTCATAATTCACGTATCATGTGACCCAAAGCTAATAATATAAATGTAGAGAAAATAATTTCATAGTTCTCACAAAATAATTAAGTTGGATATATATTTGAGTTGGGTGAAATTAGAATTTAAATTCTATAAAAATTAAGAATCCCACAGTTTAATAGCTTTGAAGATGGAAGGAGAAAAACGAAGCATAGACCAACTAGTACAAAGGAGGCTGAAACTTTATCGGTAAAGACGCGCCGTATGGTACATTTCTAAAGATGAAAGCTATGAATTCAGAGACAAACGAACTGCACCCGGATAAGGGTCTTTCCTTGCTATCGACAAAGAGATGATTATGAAATTAATGTCGACTGATTGTTTTTGTTATCCATACATGTCAGGATTGGGTTTCTAGCCGTCGGGTGATTGTCAGAAATGTGAAAAAGACCGATTGCTAGCTCTCTAATTTAGTCTAGCTCGGTTCCGATCACTCTTGCTTACATATGTCATGTCTTAGTCTAAAATAATGATGAGTTAAAATTTTTTGAAATATTAATATGATATGTTAATTATGTTAATAATTTTATTTATTTAAAATAATAATAATTAAAATAAATAAAAAATAATATTAAAATTATATAATTATTATTTTTTAGAATATTAAAATATATTTATCAAAAAAATATAAAATTTTAAATAAAATTTTATATTAACTCACATTTTAGATATAAAAATATAATTTATCTTTTATTTTTATTTTTATTTTTTATTCTCCTATAAATAAAAAATATTTTAAATTCACTTTTTTTTTTTAAATTTCATATTAATATTTCTTAACAAATATTATATAATTTTAAAAAATTAAAATTTTAAATATTTTTATTTGAAGTATATTTGATAAATATAATATATTAAATTGTAAAATAAAAAATTTAAATTTTTAATGTTTTTAAATAAATTATTAATATTTCATAATTACATTTGATTTTATTTATACATTTATACATAAAAAAAGTCATAATTTCAAGCTAAAATCACAGACTTCCTCTTAAGTATACTCATAATCAAATTTAGACATGAAGAATATGATTTCAAAACTAATAATCAATTCTCCAATTCTAGCTAGACTTGTCCTTGACCTATAGCGCAAGAGAGATAGACTGCGGCGCAAGTGATTGAATTGGCTTCTTTATTTTGTCCGAATTGAGACACAACAACGCACAAAGCTGGGTTGTTATTTTGCGCACGCGTTTTGCATGCAATATTGACACATAACAATATCGGGGAGAATTTTTTTTTTTTTATTTCATTTTTCTATTTAAACTCGTACAATATATGGATTTGTTATATTTCTTAAAAAATATATTTAATTTGTGTTTTAAATAAATAATATTTTAATTTGTGTTTAATCAATTATTGTACATTTATTTATATATGCCATATCTGTTTTTTATATGTTACTCATCACCAACCTCATTTCCATATTAAAGCACTCGTGTCCATGTAATATCTACTCAATATATGTTTGGATTATTAATATATATATTTTTAGTTTAAATGAATTTTTATATATAGATGAAATTAAGACTTTGCGATTTTGAAATGTTCTAATCTCCGTGGGCGATTTTTTTATCAGATTTTGTTTTTTCTTTTTTGGGTTCAAATGTTATTAGATCTTTTTGTTGTTTTTATCATGCACTATCCTTAATTAGAAATTTATTAGCCTCTACTTGCATAGAAAATCACCCACGGCGGCATGACAAAATCAAAATGACTGCCGCCACCATCTTTTGGCTTCATATAAATAAAGCGCCCCTAACAGCTCTACCCATATCTTCACCTCCCTCTCTCACCTTCTTCCTCTTTGAATTTATTTCTTAGTTTTGCTTCTTGAAATGGATTCTGATGCCTTCTTCTGCTTGCAGTCCGTTTCCACTGCCCTCTGCTTCCTCTTCTTTATCTTCACCATACTTTTCTCTGCGTTCTCTTTGTTCATCTATGTACTGAGGCTCAAACTATGGTGTAGGTGTGATGTTTGCAAGGCCTATCTCAACTCCACCTGGACCAAAGACTTTGCCAATCTCTGCGACTGGTACACTCACCTCCTCCAGAAATCCCCGACAGGAACCATTCACGTTCACGTTCTCGACAACATCATCACCGCCAACCCGGAAAACGTCGAGTACATGCTCAAGACCAATTTCAACAACTACCCAAAAGGGAAACCTTTCTCTATTATCTTGGGAGATCTCTTAGGTCGAGGTATTTTCAACGTGGACGGCCATTCTTGGAGGTTTCAGAGGAAACTGGCCATTTCGGAACTCGGGAGCGTGGCAACAAGAATGTTCGCTTTTGAGCTTATATCTACACAGATTCAATCCAGTTTAGTCCCTCTGTTGTCGTCGGTTTCTGGCAAAGAGGAGGTCCTGGATTTGCAAGATGTGTTTAGAAGGTTTTCTTTCGACAACATTTGCAAATTCTCGTTCGGATTAGACCCACGATGTCTCAAGCTGGGGCATCCCAAGTCCGAATTTGCTATGGCTTTTGACGTTGCAACAAATCTCTCGGCAGGACGAGCACTGGCAACATCAACAGTGCTTTGGAAGATCAAGCGACTGTTGAACATAGGCTCAGAAAGAAGACTCAAAGACGCAATCAAGATGGTGAATTTGCTAGCCGAGGGAATCATAAATCAACGGAGAAAATCCGGCTGCTCCGCGAAGAACGACCTGTTATCAAGATTCATGGCGTCGATAGACGACGATAAGTATCTGCGTGACATCGTGATCAGCTTTCTCTTGGCCGGTCGCGACACAGTGGCTTCAGGATTAACTAGCTTCTTTTGGTTGTTGTCTCAACACCCAGAAGTTGAATTAGCCATTCAGGCTGAGTCAGACCGAGTCATGGGTTCGAGCCAATTTGGCATTGCCAGCTTCGAACAAATGCGTGAAATGCCTTATCTAAATGCTGCAATACACGAGAGCTTGAGGCTATACCCACCTGTCCAATTCGATTCCAAGTTCGCACAAGAGGAAGACTTCTTGCCTGACGGTACTTTTGTGGCCAAAGGCACTAAAGTGACATACCATCAGTATGCAATGGGAAGAATGGAGCATATTTGGGGACCGGATTGCCTTGAATTCAAGCCGGAGAGGTGGCTAAAGAATGGTGCTTTTGTGCTTGAAAGCCCGTACAAATACCCAGTTTTTCATGCTGGGTTTAGGGTTTGTTTGGGAAAGGAGATGGCCCTAGTGGAGATGAAGAGTGTAGCACTTGCAGTGATCCGCCGGTTTAAAGTCCGGGTTGTGGGTCCTGATCAGGTGCCACGGTTTTCCCCTGGGGTCACTTCCACATTGAGAGGGGGCTTACCGGCTGTGATTCAGGAAAGAAATAAATGAGTACGGAGCTCTTGCCCTCTGAGTCTCTTTTGCCAATCTAGCGATCATGTAATCTAGAGATCAAGTTGGAACAAAAATTGTGTTATGATGACAAAAGAACATTCGCTATAAAAAAATAAAAAAAAAACCCTGTTTTAAGAACTATCATTAAATTATTTGTATAGATATTTGACATTAATTTACTTTTGATTTTATATTTGACATATTTACTAATATAGAGGGAGCCCGACAAATTAGGCATTTCAGATGTTTCTAATTTAATTTTATAATTAAAAAAGAAAAAATAAATAAATGTTTGACTTAGATGACGTAATGCTGATAGCAGTCTAATGTCATTGTCTATATAACTCAATTTTATATGATATCAACGATTTGCTATATATGTTCATAGCATACATTCCATTTTCTGTGAGTTGTACATTTTGCATGAATGAGTTGCAACAAATATCTGTCCATATGCGTCGGTCGGCCATTTAGACCCTATTTGTTAATAGTTTCATTTTCTATCTCCCAAGGGGCATCGTGATCCAAGTCTATGGAAGTATTTCCCTGAGTCATGATGAATTTTGCTGCTCCCTCAGAAGCCTACTATTTGTGAGACTTGGGGGGTGCTCTTCCACTCACTTCTGTGCTTTTTATCCATTTGCAGGATGAAGGTGGACTTTGGCAAACAAATTAAGTTTTATTATTCTTTCCTTGAGTTATTTGATACGAGCAACAACAAATTTTAAAGGTGGATGGACAAGTCATAATATATATATTATTTAACACAAGTAAAACTTTAATTAGCTTTCATTTATGCCTCCCAATTAGGCCATTATGCAATTTCGTAAATTTTAAGATGCTTTATGACCCATTTTATTACAACTGTAAACGCTTCACCCCAAGTATTGGAAACGGGTTAACTATCTCAAGATTGCATAAATGAACTGACTTTATATATTTTTTTTTTTCCCAAAAAGTATGTAAATATAAAATTTTCGGGGTGCACAAGACATTTAACAGGTTGTCTCTAGGCTAGATTAGCAATTAATTCTCGATCCGTGGGATTAAAAGTACAAAGGAAAGCTAACCGCCGGGCTTGTCGCAGCAGAACATGCACACACAAATATCAGCTATTTTCTGTTAATGGTTTTGGCTTATTATAGGTGAAGAAGTGGCAGCGGTGGGGTGATTCTCAGAAATGTGAAGAAAATCGATTGCTTGCTCTCTGTGTCATGGAAAACCCGTGCCATTCTCGAGTTGCACAAGGTGACGTCGGCCACCGTTGCCAATGGTATGAAGCTGCAATTTTGTCAAGCTGTGATTTAGTCTAGCTCCGATCCAAGCCCTTTTACTCATATATGTCACGTCAAATTCAGAAAAAGCAGCGACAATCTTATCAAATGACATCATACAATTTTTATTCATATTTAATTATTTATTTTTTATTTTTAATATAATTAAAATTTTATTATTATATATTATTTATTTAAAATAATAATTAATTAAAATTATTTAAATAAATATTTTAAATTATTTAATTATTACTTTTAAAATATTTAAATATATTTATTAATATATGTAAAATTTTAAATAAAATTTTATATTAAATGATCATTTTATATTTAAAAAATTAATAAAAATATAAAATTTAATTATAAAATAAAAATAAATTTATTATAATTATATTTATAAATTAAAAAAAAATTTTCAATTTTTTTAATTTTTTTAAAAAAATATTATTATTCAACCAAATCGATCACTTACCTATTATTATCAATCCTTTTAAAGAAATTCAATTTCAAATTGATAATTTTTCTAAAATAGATAAATTAATATGAATTTAAAGATATTATATATCTTAATTATAAGAAAAAAAGAAGAGCACTGCATTTTTTTCATACTAAAGTGATTTAAAGAAAGTAACAAAATTATATTTGAAAATAATGGTCAAGTATTATACATGAATTTCCCAATAACATAAGCTTTCATATCTCATTTTCAGTAACTCTTTCAAAGTCAATACTTTATAACTTTGAATTTGGTTTTTAATTGTGTTCAAACTTAGGTGAGTAACGATACAAATGAAGGTTTGATCAAGTCATTTATAAGAGAGGAGACTCTTTAAGCCCTAAATCAAATGTAGTATAACAAAACACTTGGCCTTAATGGTACCTTAGTTATTTTGTTTCAATCTTTTTGACATATAATAAGTGAATAAGTGGTAATAATAATTCTAAATATTCTAAATTAGGGAGGAAATACTAGCTCTTTCAACTATACATATAAGTGTCTTATACCAAAGGTAGCTTTTTCCAAAAGATGCAAAGAATTTTGCTCTATTAGCTTATGCAATATGATTGTCAAAATCACCTCTACAACAATGGCTAATAAGTTGAAAACTATCCTTTCTCAAACCATTTCAAAAAGAATAAAATAAGTTGTCAAAGTACTGAAAATGCCTTAATTGCTTAGAAGATTTTTCGTCACATAAATCACTTGTATAAGGAGAAGAAGGGTTTTATGGCTTTTAAACTTAATGTGAGCAAAATATATAATCGTGTTGAATGAAACTTTTTAGAAAGCTTGTTTATTAAATGTATGACTTCTATTTCTTATTTGATTTTGAGCAATTTTACTCTTAAGAATCCTTTTCATCCATCAAGAGGCTTGCATAATGGGAATCCTCTTTTGCCATTTTTATTCTTAATGTGTGTAGAAGGCCTCTTAGTTATGATGATCAATTTAGTAATAAAAGGCATGATTCATAGGTACAAATTTATCAATGAGTTTTAACCATAACATACTTTTTCTTTACCAATTATAGATTAATATTCATTAAAGTTATTGTAATGGAATGTAAATAAAACTAAGTACCAAGTTTATGGGCTAGTTAGTAACCTCAAAGTAAGGCTAATGACTAAAAGTTATTCATAGGAGTATGGTGTTGACTATTGTGAAACTTTTGCCCTAATAACTAGAATGGAAACCATCAAACTACTCATAACAATAAAAACACATAGAGGTTAAAAAGTATACTAACTTAATATAAAATCTACTTTCTTAAATGCAAGCTTCAAGAAGAAATTTTTATGAAATAACCTTTTAGTTTCATTAAGAAAGGACAGAAGGACAAAGTTTACAAGTTGAAAGAGACACTTTATGGCTTAAAACAAGCCTTAAGGGCTTAATACCACATCATTAATGTTCACTTACTGGGTCTTGATTTTAAGATAAGCAAATCTAAGACTACCTTGTATATTAAGTCTTAAAGGGATCAGGTTCTTTATATCCCATTTATGTTGATAATGTACTCATCATTGGAATCTGTCCTGATATTATACAAATGTTTACAGTTGAGATAAAACTTGTTTTTGATATAACTGATCTTGGAATCATGTCCTTCTTCCTTATTTTAGAGTTACAACAATTTGACCAGGTATGCTAAAGAGATTCTTAAGAAGTTCAATATGCTTAATTGCAAAAGTGCAACTACATTTTTAGAAATTGGTGAAAGGCTACAAAAAGAGGATGGAGTTCAGAAGACAAATGTCATTAATTATGGAAGTCTTATAAGATGTTTATTGTACTTGTTAGTTACAAAACCAAACATTATATAGTTATAAGTTTCTTATCCAAATTCATGCACTCACCTTGTGAGCTACATTAAAAGGCTACAAAAAGGTTTTGTGATATATTCAAAGGACAATAGACTTAAGGATCATGTATAAGAGGACTAATAAAGTAAAGCATGTAGGTTATATAGATAATGATTTGGTAGCATATGTATTTACTCTTGAAGATATGATTTTTAGTTGAAACTCAAAGAAATAATCCATAGTTGCTCAATCAATAGTAGAAACATAATACATTGTTGTAACATTTATTATTAATCACATTTATTATTAATCAATCCATTTGGATTAAAAAAACTACTTTATGATTTGAATTTGGAAAAGACTAAGGCAACACCAATCTATTGTGACAACTAGTCCTCTATTGTAATCTCTAAGAACTCAATTCTTCATGGAAGTACAAGGCACTTTAAGATCAAACTACATTTTTGTATTAGGGAGGTACAAGAAAGTAAAGAAATGGAACTAATGCATTGCTTCTTAAATGAATAACTAGCAAACATACTCACCAAAAGATTATCAAACTGAAGGTTTGGATTTTTAAGGGACAAATTAGGTGTGCAATACTTCAACAACAAGAAGGAGAATTGAAGCTTGTGAAACAAGTTAAAGACCATGGTGCTAGAGCATTACTCACCACTGTTTGTCATCCAAATTGCAAAAGGTTTCCCATAAGTTTTTTGAATTTTAGTTAAGTTTTTTGCTTATAGTTAAAGAAATAAGCAACTAAGCTTTTGTAAAAAGCCATATAAGTTTGATTAATTGTCCCTTAGTCATGTATTTAAATTTTGAATGTATTAAAATAGATAGATGATGACATCTTTCATTTGTAATCCCTACAATTAAGTTGGATTTAATTGGAATTTGCTTATAAATCCACTTGGTTTTGTCAGTACATTACATCAAAATTTAAATATTTAATGATATACACTTATTAAATCTTCATATATATAATAATGATTGAAAATTAATAGAATAAAGTTATTTTTACAAACTTCTTGTCTTAACTCTAAACATCTTTTTCTTGTGTTGCTTTTGCAATTTTAAACCAACAAGTTTTCTAGTTATATTAAGGGCCTTTCTACTATATCATATCAATACAAAATATATGTCTTTAACAGGCAAAGGCTAATCCTTAAGGAAGTTATAAGAGATGTGCGACTTTTGAAGGTACTTTATTTTGGGTCTTATTTTGAATTTATATGTACAACTTGCCCTTTAACACAATGTCTAAGACAATAACAATGGCTCTTGGAAATCAACTAGTAAAGGGACTTGATTCTTACATAAGGTTCTTAAGGTTTTTAACTCTTTTTAATTTATGAAATCCACTAGTAAAGGGAGTTATAGTAAAACAAATGGATGATGGTTAAGTATGGATTAATTTCAAGTATGAAAAGTTACCTAATTTTTACTATATTTATGGATGCCTAGGGCATTTGAATAAGGATTAAGAATTTATTAACAAAAAGTTAAATAAAGATGAGTTTAAAACTCAAGTAATCATGCAATCTAGAGAGAATTTACATTTTTCTCCAAGTAAAAGAATTATCATAAAATCAGGTGTGAACAATGAGCATAATGGCTAGAAACTAATGAACCATTAGTATCTAGCTTAGATTAGTCGAGACTAGAGCAAAACTTCTTGTCATAAATTGATGGTGCAAAAATCTCTAAGAGGACTAAATTTTAGCAATAGTAGTGTAAGTTTAAGGGAACTTTTTGAACTTTAAAATTCAACAACTAAATTCAAGGAAATGGTCACCACCTAAGTTGGGAAAATATTATTGTAAAAAAAAATTTTTCAAAAACAAATACAAAGAGTCAATGTAATGTTGAAAATATTCAAAAAGTTGGTCTATCTTAGACGAATCAATCTTTAAAGAATAATTAAGTACATATATTACAGTTGGACAATTATGTTATCTTTAAAATTCCTTATGTAACTGTAGTTGAAAATTTTAAGAATTTTTTTACTAGGCCTATTAAGAAACCACAATGCTCATAAGTTGAGGACATTATGTTGTCAACCCAAAAAGTTTATGGTGTTCAGCTTGCGATGTTTGATTCAATACCAAAGAAGGCATTAGATACAATAGCATCTTTGGGCAGAAGACATGCTCATAAGAATAATATGTATAAGAATGGTGAGATTTGAATGGAAATAGGAGAAATTTTTTGTAAATATCACATGAACAATTGACTGAAACCTTATTTATATCTAAAAAAAACAAAATGTGAAGCTTATAATTATGACATACTTGTTTATACAATGTTAGAGGTTGTAAAGTAACCTTACCAAGAGTTATAAATTCCTTATGTTGGAACTATTGTAAACTTGGAGATTTGCAAACAGTTAACAAACTAAAAAAGTTCTTAGAGTTTCAAGTTTTTAGTTTCATTTTCTTATTGAAAATTATATTAAATCTTAAAAGATTGAAAAATTGAATAGAAAGCTAGATTTCTTAAATGATTATTTTATTGATTGTTTTAGAATTAGTAAAGACAAGGGTAGAGGGTTAAGGCTGCTTCGGAATGACTCAATCTTAGTTAGCATTTGGATGGTATTGGGATATCACATTCATACACTTGTTATTGATGATATTTATCCTATAAAATGGAAATTCATGGGAATTTATGGATGATTAAAGGATGATGACATGCAACTAATGTGAGAGCTTATCAAATCTCTTAATTGACAAATACAAAAAGTGTCACTACGTGAAGGTGACTTTAATGAGATCATGTTTTTTCATGAGAGTAAGGGAGGAGGGAAGACATTAAGCAGCCCATTCTTTGAACAATTTTAAGAATGTCATGGAAGATTGTAAATTATCTGATCTTAGTTCCATGACTTTGAATTCATAAGGTCTAATAGGATAATTGATTAGGAGAATACTTAAGAGCATTTGCATAGAGTCTTCACAAGTCTATACTTCCTGGATTTTTATCCTTATATTAAGGCAACTTATCTTTCACATTTTGACTTTGACCATTATAAATTTTATGTACAAATTGCCTTATATTCAGTTATGACTTCGATGGAAGCAAAGTTGTTTCAATTTGAAAATGTAACTGTATGATCCCTTTTGCAATACAAGTGAGCTAAATTATGGAACCAAGAAAAATGAGAATATCCAACAACTATTTTTCCTATCATGATGGCTAAATATAGTAGTGCTCTTTCAAAATAGGGAGACAAACCTTTAACAATTTAAATTTTAATTTCAAGTAGCTTCGATCACACTAGAAAAGACCTTAAGAGGCTACCTCCCATTACTACTAATCTCAATGCTCTTGATGAAATTTGACTTCAAATTGACAAGTTGCTTAAAAAGGATAAATTAATGTGGGTTCATGAATTTTGTATAACTTAGTTATAAGAAAGGGACAATAATATTGCCTTTTTTTTTTTTTTTTAATGTTAAAGTAACTTAGATAAAGCAATGAAACTCTATTTTAAACCTTAATAATGATGATGATCGTTTGTTATACACAAATTCCACAATAATATAGGCTTTCAATTCTCTTTTTTAGCAACTCTTTCAGAGTTAAGGCTCCACAAATATGAGTCTAGTTCTTGATTGTATTCAACCTCAAGTGACTAGCCATATGAATGAAGCTTTGCTTAAGCCATTTACAATAGAGGAGGTTCTTTAATCTCTAAATTAGATGCATTCTAACAAAGCACTTGGCTTTGGTGCATGACAAGTATTTTTTTTCAATCTTTTTGGTATATTATAGGTGAAGAAATGGTAGCAATATGTCACGGGGTCATTACTTTCTCCCCAAAAGGCAACCTGTTGGGGTGTGCAATACACCCATTTATATGGCCCAAGATCCCCTTATTCCTTGACGATGTGGGACAGGCAGAGTAACCCGTCACATTCTCCCACACCGAATTCATCGACGTCCTCGTCGATGGCCCTGGACACGCACCGAGACTCAGCATTCCGCGCCAGCCTGGATCCTGGACGCGCACCGAGCGTCAGCATTCCGTGCCGAGTCAAGGTCCCACAGCGGGAGGGGTAGGCTCTAATACCACTTGTCACAGGGTCATTACTTTATCCCCAAAAGGCAACCTGTTGGGGTGTGCAGTACACCCGTTTATATGGCTCAAGATCCCCCTATTCCTTGACAATGTGGGACGGGCAGAGCAACCCGTCACAAATAGCTTTAAATATATAAATGTATGTCTTATCCCAAAGGTAACTTCTTCCAAAAGATGCAAGGATTTTTAACCTATTATCCTATGCAATTTGATCTTCAAAATTTTCTTTAAATCAATTATTATTACAAAAAGCATAAAATGACTTTATCTTAAACTATTTATTGATAATACCTTAATTGCTTATGAGATTTTTCATCACATGAAGCACTTGTGTAAGGGAAAAAAAAAAAAATTTTATAACTTTTAAACTTAATATAAGCAAAGCATATGATTGCATTAAATGAAGTTTTAAGAAAATATCATGATCAAAATGAGGTTTGCTATTAGTTGGATGAGCATGGTTATGAGATGTATGACTTTAGTCTCTTATTTGATTGTGGTCAAATTTTACTCCCAAGGATCATTTTCGTCTATCAAGAGGCTTGTATTAAGGAAATTCCCTTTCCCCTTTTTTGTTTCCTAATGTGTGCAAAAGTCCTATAAGCTATGACTATTCGGCAATGAGAGGCATGATTCATGGGGTATGGATTTATTGACGAGTTCTGACTTTAGCACTCTTTTTCTTTGTTGATGATTACTTGACATTCACTAAAGCTATTATTGTAGAATGTAAAAAAATTCAGTTCATTGTCTCTTCAGAATTATTTGCATGTAACGGTTTACAACACCATACCAAAATTTTGGGTATCCTAATTGTAGTGAGATTTTCCAAGAAAAAAAAAAATCTTTAATCTGGTTTTCGACCCCCTTTTTTTAGATAATCCGTGCAAAAATTTGCTCCTCTGTAACAATGAGATATCTTAATTTGATTGAGAAGATACTTGCAATCCGCAATGAAGACGTGTTACATGAAATCATGAATCAGCAGCAAATCTAAGACACGTTGTAATTATGAAGGCTCTTAACTTCTGTTTGACCCTCTTCAAAAATCTCATTATTCCTTTGGTTTTTTTTTTGGTATGTGTGAGAATGTGGATAAGAAAACAAAACCCCACCTAAGACCTCCATCAAGCTGTCTCGTAACCTGAAACATTAATCTTCAACGTAGTAGCAATGGAATCTTGGAAAAAGTGAGCTTGCATGGGCGGCAAGCACTTGCTTTTTGGTGCCATGCTTGGTGCAACCAACTGTTTGACACATTAACACGCACATTTTTTTACAAGTTAGAGAAAAATCGAGCTTGAACATGAAATATTCCCAAGATTTTTGTTCTTATTATCAAACAAATTACCGTGGTTCAAGAGACCTTAAATGATATGCATATTGAATAAATATGATGCCTTTTCCATATATAATCTTAAAAGGGGAAAAAAAAAAGAAAAAAAGGGAGAGAGAAGACAAATGGGACGGTGAAAACTCCCAATCCAACGACACACTCCCAAAAAATGTGTACTTTGAAGTTGACAATACATCTGTACATGACTATATTGCTCGTACCTTTATATAATTAATTTATCTATATTTGATATATTATAATTAAATTTTATTTTTAAAAAAAAAATTAAAAGAACTTAAATTATTAATTTTAACTTCATCCCTTAGATTTTTACTTTCCTTATCAAGTTAATTTTGATTCATTAATCTACCATATTTAATAAAAATAATATTAATATATAATTTTTAACAAAATATTATTATTATATTATTTATATTAAAATAATATATTTTTTAATTATAATTTTTTTAAAATAAAATAACTCAATATATAATAATTAATAAAATATATATAATAATAAATAAAAAGCACATCAAATATCATAACACATTATATTACACTTTTTATTTATTCTCATACATATTTTTGTTATATTTTGTATACATTTTGTTAGCTGTCTTATAAAATTTTAAAAAAATTATTTTAATTTACTAACGTCAGTCTCGTCTAAAACACAATTGAAGTCTGCATCCCAGACTCTAAATTGAATGTCCAGCGGTTAGATTGCATGTACAAGCATTTAAAATCTGAGTGAACTTCCATGTCCAGGTCCGTTCATGCCAAGCAGCTGCCCATGTATATAAATTTTGCCGAGCAGAGTGGGTGCCCGTGGAAATTCCCCCGACGGTCTTTCCTTGTATTGCGGTTGATTAACTACTAGGGTGAGTAGATCACTCGGGCCTATAGTAGGAACATGTGTAAGAATGTTTTATAATTATTTTCTTGAAAATAAATATTAATTTTGTGATTAAAAAAAATTGACACAAATTGAATAATATTTAGTTGAATTTAATTATATATATATATATTTAAAAACAAAATTAACATCATTTATTACCACCATAAATTATAATTGATACTTTTTTATATAAATAATTAACAACAAATTGATAATCATGATAAATTGATATTAATTTTTTATTTAAATTTTATGTTTTCCTAAACATTTTTGTATTTGATTCTCTTGAATATTATCATTTTAAACACAGGTACACTGATTTCAAGTTTCATGAAACAACAATATATAATAAAAACTCTAACAATTAATTAACATGAGCAGTGGGTCTCACCGGTTATTAACAAGGTTAGGTGTAAGGGGATTTAACAAAAGCCAAAATAGGTTTGTTGAAAGGGGACAATAATAGAAAGTGAACGATATTGTTTCGTGGACTTGCCTAGTTGCTCACAGGGTGCCCATCGTTAGAATCTAGCACACAAGTTGTGCTCGACACCAAACCGTGGATAAGGTCTGCTGCCGACACCAATTTTTAGGTCGTGATAATTAAACAAGTCTTCATCCACGTTTACATGATTTATTTATATGTACAAAACGTCAAAAAATATTTTGGACGTATACATGTAACAATATTATTAGACTGTTTTCTTAATTGCATTCCTGGGCGTCGGCCCACATAACTAAATACTGGATTGGAGTCTAGCTCTTGGATCTTTAATCTTTTACAAGTCAGTCTTCATGCACGTCTATTTCGACCAATTATCAAAGCATTTCTCATTCATTCACAAGAGGATTCCACGTGTATAATTCATATTTTTTGTTTGAGGTGTATGACAATTAAATTGGTCCACCCCAGAACCTGGAAAAATAATGTTATCGATTTTTGAATTGAGAACCCTGCACAATAAAAAAAGGTAAAAAAAAAATTGAGATTCATAAGTTGATGTATGTTTTTCTTTTCAATCAACCCAAAACTGTCAGTTTTTTGGGAGAGGGATGTGAAATTTATGTAATAAAAGAGAATTGTTCATATTGTAAAATTCATGTCTAATAAGTTTTCGGATGAACAAAACCATTAATTTGATATTATTTCACAAAAAAATTACTAAGAATATTATTAAAAAATATGATAAATCAATTGGTTTTTGTTTTTACAAATACAAAAGGCCTTAGTGAAACAAATCCTTAATATTAGCTCTTTCTTTAATAATGAAATCCCTAATTATAAGTAAGCTTGCAAAACTAGAAAGCATAAACTTTTTTGGAATTCTTTGCAAGAGAATGAGCTTACCAAGAAAATAAAAAATTCTCATTCTCTTACGTTTAAAAATTAAAATATAATTGCCAACATAGTGAGTAGAATCATGGTTCCATGTGAGAGAAGCTTTAAAATATTACTCAAATATCACTTTGTATTATCTTGTATAAATATAAAATAAATATGGCAGTTTGAAATGCAAAAGTCAAAAACCATTCATTAGCATTAGGTGGAGGCATTAAGTGGTAAAAGGCAAGTTGGTGCAACAAAAGAAACTTTTATCAAATTCATGACAAAATGCCATGTTTTTATTGTTTCTTTCTCTGTACAGAAGGAATAATTGAAGCATATTAACTTGAATGTGTTATAATGCAATGGGAATCATTAAGGCCTATCTTCTAATCAGCCTCAGACATTAGAGAATTGCTTGATTAATTAATTGTCATGATTCGTGTGCTTGATACCATAGTTAGATGCTTGCCTTCGCATGAAATTGATGTTATTGGCAACTAGACATTAATTAGGAATTCAATTTGAATGATGACACATATATGTCCTGTAGTCAATAAGCATATTGATAACATAAATTTGCCTTATATTCCTTTTATCCATGAGGAACTAATTACATAGTATTCTACAAATAAAATGATGAATTAGCTGGAGAGAATCTTTGCACCAAAAGAATATGGAATTAAAGTTGCATCTCATTTGAAGCAGAAACAAAGTTGAGGTTACATGTAAACCAGTTTCAATAATTTGTTATGTTTTGTATGTTTAGGCATGTTATCTTAGAAATAAAAATATTTTAAAAGACATTTGTCTTATATTAGAAATGAAAGTCTTGTGAAACAAGTTTATAAGATAATACTTGTCTTATACTTTGTAAAAGCAAAGACCTAAAGAAAGTCTTGTGCTTGTGTGAATGATCCAAATTTAGGCTTGATATGGGAGGTCTGATGTAACCTCACCTACTCCACCTTTAACCCAAAATCTTTTGATACCTTTTAAATTATATTGATCAAACTAGCCTTTTTTTTTTTTTTTATCTATTATAGTAATAAAACTATTAGTCATAATTATTAGTCATTATCTTTATCCTTAATATTAATTTTTATGAGATATTAAACTAAAAGTAATATAAATAGAGAATTTTTTTTCCTTTTAGGAAATAACAAAGTATTCTCTTCTTTTATTTACACCTTAATTACTAGAAATTGTTAGACCTAATAGATTTTTGTTGTTTCTATTATCTCACTTATAGAGTGCACACCAGTGGAAAGATTTGTTATATTATAGGAAAATTTTTGTAACCTATTGCATTATGATAAATTGTCTACAAAGACAAAATTATTCTTAAAGATTATGCATTTGCAAACTTCATATTGATATCCTTTTTGCATACTTATCTCTTTTGCATCCATTTATAATCTATTTCCATATTTCTACTAATTATCATAAAGATATTTTCTGTTTGGCTAACATGGAGCAAATATAAGTTAGTCTTGTTCTACTGCTAATTAATCTATTTTTGCTTCTTCTTAAACTAAATTAATTTTAATTACCCTTCAGTTCTTGACAAACATCTTTAAGATTGAAATTTTTATTGGTTCTTACTTTAAACATTAGCAATGACATATGTTTTTTTTTTTTAATTTTAAATGTTTTAGGATTTGCTTTTACTCTTTTAGAATACAAGCCAAAGTTTGGTTTTAAAAATTATGATAAAATGTTTTCTAACTAAGAATGAGTTAATAAATTTTGTCGTTATGTTATTCTTAGCACATTATCTGATTATCTTTTTAATGTTTATTATTTTTAAAAAGAAACAAAAGAAATATGGGAGAAAATGAATAAAAATTATATGGTAGAAAATACTAATACACAAAAGTTTTCTGTTGCTAATCATATGCATTTTTAGATGTTTGATGAAAGGAGTATGTAAGACCAAATCAATGAATATCATAAACTACCAGACAATCCAAAGAATGATAACATTACATTACTAGATGAGTATGTAGTAGGTTATCTCACTAAAAAAACTCTGATAATCATGGGCTACCTATAATCAATAATTCAAAATACAAAAGGAAGCACATGTTGCTGAAGGATATAATTGTGCATATCTTGATTGAGGACAAGAACAAATTCTAAACGAGGGAAGTAAAGGCAAAAGAGATAACATCGAAGGCAAATGTGGTGGAACAAAAGAAAGGAGACAAAAGTCATCATAGTAATCGTCATTATCATAACAAAAAATGGTATAATAACAAGTCCCAAATATATGATAAGTCCTATATCAACAATACAAACTATAAGTGGAGAGACATTTGCTATGTATGTGGGAAACTAGAGCATCATGGCCCTCAATGCAGGCATAAAAAGGGGAGTGACATGCTTGTTAAATAAATGCCAATTTAGTGGAAGCAAATATTATTATTGTTGTCATTTCTTAAGTTAATATTGCCACCAATTTGAAAGAATAGGTAATAGATTTTGGTGTTATATGGCACATTTACAGGGATAGAGGTGCATTTACTTCATACACATTAGTAGGGGATGGAAAAGAAAATGTTTTCATGAGAGATTCAAAAACAACACTTATTTTGAGTAACGACGAGGTTTTTATTAAGCTTATATCTAGAAAATTATTATCGCTAAATAATATACTTCATGTCCCAGAGATTCACATTCATTTGTTTAAGTGTCCCTATTAAGAAAGGATAGAGTAAATATTTCTTTTAAGTCTAATAAAGTGATCATGACTAAATGTGATATATTTGTAAGAAATGGTTATTGTAACTAAAGATTTTTTATTTTGAATGTATTTGATGGTATTAATAATGAAAATACATTTAGTTCTTCTACATATATTGCTGATTCCTATGATTTGTGGCATATTGATTAGGGTATATGAGTAATCCTAAAGTTAGAAAGATGAAATAACTTGGTTTGATAAAAAAATTTACATAATGATGTAAGTGTGAGATTTATGTTAAGGCCAAATTAGTAAAGAAAAATCCTAAATTTCTTAACTTAGTACATTTAGAATTGGGTCATTTACATAATACCATAACCATATAAGACAAATGTTTTTATGTGACTTTTATAAATCATTATTTTATATATGCCAAAGTCTTTTTACTTAAATATAATGATAATGTGTGATGTATTTATTAAAAATAAAAGTAAAGTGAAAAACTAATTAAATAAGAATATCAAGTAATTCAAGTTAGAAAAGGAGAATATAGTTCATAGTTGTTATAAGATTTTTGTGAAAAAGAGGATATTATACATGAAATCACACCCCCTTATTCTCTCGAATTAAATGTAGTAAAAAGAAAAAATAAAATATTGAAAGATATGATGAATGTTATGCTAGTTATTTTAAGGGTGCTAATGATTCATTAAAAAAGACAATACTTTCTATGTTATTTATAGAATAAAATATTTTATAAGAAAATTAGTAAAACTTCATATAAATTATGGAAGGGATACTCTCTTGGTTTCAATTATTGGAAAGTATAGAGGTATCTTACAAAGGATTTTTTGCTTAAATCAAAGAGAAGGAAAATAGGTTTTAAGACTTTAGATTATATGTTTATTGGTTATATAAAACATTATGTTGCGTATCATTTTTTTTGTTATTAAAAATGATATTCTTCACCATCACTGAGACAAATAATATAGATTTTTTTGAACGTGTATTTCCAATGAGAAAGGATTTAATATCGTCTCTTATTCATGGAGTTAAGTTAAAGAGAGTATATAGTAATAATCCTTTAGAACCATAATTGAGGAGAAGCAAAAGACAAAAGAAAGAAAATATGTTTAAGGATGATTTTTGTACTCTTGTAATGAACAACGATCTTTTTATATACCATACTAAAGCGATATCTTCTAGTAATATCAGTTTATGGCTAGAAGTTATATAAAGTGAGATTAATTTTTTTAAACAAAATGACGAATGAAAATTAGTAAATTTACCTACAATTACCAACTTAAAGGGTGTCAATGAATCTTCAAAGAGAAATACAAACCAAATGAATTCATTGACAAATACAAAGTTAGACTTATAACAAAAAGGTATATACAAAAAAAGATTATCGATTATTTTGATATTTTTGCTTCTATTGTTAGAGTTACATATATTATAATATTAATTTTGTTAGCATCTATTTAGAATCTTTTTGTTTATTAAATGACTATTAAAATTTCATTTTTATATTGTAATCATGATGAAAAAATTTACATGTCATAACTTGAAAGTTGTGTAGCTCTTAGCAAAGAGAAAAATGTTTTTAAACTTATTAAATCTTTATATAGATAAAAATAAATACCTAAATAATGATATAAAAGGTTCGATAATATTTTGAACACTAATGATTTTTCAATTATTCATGTTGATAAATGTGTTTATATAAAAGTTAATAATGATACTTGTATTATTATATATTTATATATTAATGATATACTTATATTTACCTCTAGTATGAAACTAATAACCAGTACATAATTATTATTTGCATCATATTTTAATATAAAAGATTTAAAAGAAATAAATTTCGTTCTATGAGTGAAGATCATTATAACTTATCACGGTATTTTTTTATTACAATAACAATACATAGGGAGAGTTTTAAAAAAATTTGGATTTTTTAATGCCAAAATTGTCGACACTCCTTATAATGCATTTATAAACTTATTGAAAAATACTAATAAATGTATATCATAGTTTAGGTATGTACAAAATATTAGAAATTTGATGCATTTAATGAATTGTATAAGTTTTGATGTTACTTTTATTATGTTTAGTTTGAATAAATATAAAAACAATCCAAATCATGATCATTGAAATGATTTAAACAAAATTTTAAAGTATTTAAGAGGTATTATGAACTATGATATATTTTATAATGAATTTCTTATCATACTAGAAGGGTATAGTGATACTAAATGGATCTTTGATTCATATGAGATAAAATCCATAAGTGACTATGTATTTATCCTTGGACATGGAGCAGTGATATTGAAGTGTACCAAAGAAAAAATAATTATTACTTGGTTCACCATAAAAATTGAATTTATAGCCTTGAAGGTGCCTAATGTGTAAGCAAATTAGTTAAGGAATTTCTTAATAAATATTCCATTATGAGTGAAATTGATACCATCAATGTTAATACATTGTGATAACCAAGTCATTAATATACGTTATATGATGTGAAAATAAATATATTCATCTAAAACATGGATTAGTTAAGTAGTTACTAAATAATAGAGTAATATCATTTGATTTTGTAATTCAAAGATGAATTTGGTTAATCCTTTGATTAAACCATTAGGCAAAAAACTAGTAGAAAACACATTGAGGGGAATGGGATTAAAGTCTATTGAGAATGGTCAAAAGTGATAGCAATCTAACTTATATGATAGAAGATCTTTTGAAATATGTTGATATAAATAATAATAAGTCACTAATTAACCTTGAATGCATTATCAAAATTATAAATTTCTTCCTATGGTGTAAATAATGTAGAGGCTAAAAAAAGAAAAAAAGAACTCATATTTGAGGTTAATTTATATTTTTAAGGAATTCTATAATCCTTACAAGTAGTGTGTTATTGGAATATACATTTGATAGATTTAACTATATGAGAATAGACTGTGGTTGCTCCCATGAGATCTTATGTAAGATTTCTAAAGTTCTTATGAAAATAAATCAGGCATGTGCATGACCTTATAGCACCCAACGGTCAACATTACCTTAAAGAATTTAATATGAAGGCAAGTTTACTAGCATTCATTCAAAAGTTATAGTAATAAAAATTTTTATTTCATCATACTTTTGAATATTAAAACTTATACATTCTAATCTTTGGTTCCTAGTCCAAAAATCACTAATAATGATGTATTATATACTCACTAAAACACTATAAAGTTTAACTTTTTAAAATATATGATGGAATATTAAAAATAAGAATATTTTAAAAAGTTTTAATCTCATATTATAAATAAAAATCTTATTTCACATGTTTATAAGACAATACTTATCTTTTATCTTGTAAAACCTGAAATCCAAAAAAAAGTTTTATATATATGTGAATAACCAAATTCATGCCTAATATAGAGGGTTTGATGCGACCCTATGTAATCCATCCTTAATCTAAAACCTTTTAGATTGTGTTGGTTAAATTAGTCATTTTTTGACTAACTGTTTTTAATTATTATAAAACTAATTGTTACATCAATAAAACTATTAGCTATTATTTTCATCCTTAATATTCATTTTTATGATATATTAAATCAAAAATAATATAAATAAAAATTTTTCTTTTCTTTTTAGGAAATAACAAATTATTTTCTTACTTTCCTTGCACCTTGATTACTGGAAATTAGTGAGTTTAATAAGCTTGCATTGTTTTTATTACCTCTCATGTAGGGTACGCACTAATGTAAAAAACTATTATATCCTAGGAGGATAGTTATTGTAATACACTACCTCTGATAACTTATCTATAAGGGCAAAATTATCCTTAAGAACAATGTATTTACACACTTCATATTAATATTTTTTTTTCTACATGCTTATGTCTTTTACATCCTTTTATAATCTATTTCTATATTTATAATCTATTTTTATATTTTTGTTAACATTTTTTACATCTATTTATTACCTCACTTGTTAACATATTTGAGTTGTTTCTAAATTTAAATGTTTAGAATTCAACATTTAATTGTCGTTAATTAACAAGAAATATATAAAAAAAAGACCATAATATGGTCCTTAAATTTGCTAATTCCACATAATAAGGTTTTAAGACCTTAGTTGTCATGGGCACACTAATATAGCAATTTAAGTTATTAGTAATGAACTACATGTTAGAAGTAATTAATATAAAATGTGTGACTAATCCTATAAATATCAAAAGAAGTAATAGATCTAGAAAGTAGCCTTTTGCGTCCAATGTGCATGTGTAAACCCCTCTCCCGAGAAGTATCTGTGAACTTTAAAAATTAACATGAATATTAGACATTTTATGTAAAGTGCTTTGATAAGGTCACTTCTTACCTACCTAAAGTTTTATACTAATATACTTAGGAGAAAGACAATGCTTAAGGACATTTGTCTTTAGTACAAAGCTTGAGCCTATTAAAAATATAAGTTTTTTCATGTACAAATGCAAAATGGATATCAACTCATTGTAATTATTAACTATAATTGACATATTTTTCATATATAACAATTAACTACAATTAATAGTGTGTTCCATGTGTTTTTTTGTACTTCTGTAAAAACATTCCAAATGATGAATTTTAAACACTAGAAAAATAAATATGCCTCTTTTTTTATTGTTAAATTATATTTATATTACTCTTCTGTTGCATTGCATAATCTAAGTTACAAAAATTTATCATATAAAATCTAAATATAGTATAATTATTAAACTTATTGAATTATTAGACTGTAACTAATATATCACATGTTTACAAAAAAATAAACAAATTAACCGATTAACTAACAAATATTATAATATTTTTAAATAATATTTTTTATAAAAAATTGAATCAAATTAGTTATAATATGAGCTTATTAATAAAAAATATATTATTATGTAAAATAAGAAAATTAATTTTGACTTTTAATTGTGTATTTGATGAACATACAAAGTATGTACATCAAATATTGAATTAAGCTTAAAGTTATATATATATATATATATAATTTCTTTTTTTAATAGACAAAAAAATTTTCTACAAAAATTTATAATTATGACAAAAATTAGAAAGGGCAATCAATTAATATATTAAAGTAAAATTTTCAATTATATTAATGTTTTTAATTTTTGTATTGAATATTAACTTAATAATTTATTTTAAAAATATTTAAATATTTAATTTAAATTTTAATTTTATTTTTTAATATTTAATATTAATTTAATAATTTTTTTAATTTTTTTTAATATTTTAATAAAATTAAAATTTTAATATATATATAATTTATTTATATTATTTATTTATTATACAACATATATTATAATTTATTTTATTTATATTAATAATTTTTTATATATATTAAAATTCATATAATATAAATACTTATAATTAACAAAAAAAAAGAATAAAAAATAATTTTAAAAAATTTTTAAATTTATTTTAAAAAAAAAAAACTAATAATTTTAATAATTTTAATTTTTTCTTTTTTTTTTCTTCAAAGAAAAAAAATAATTTTTAATTTATTTTTTATTTTTTTAATTTAAATAAAATATAAACAAAATTAATTTATTAATAAATATGATAAATTTATATATAATATAAATTTAATATTAGTATATATTAATATTAATAACATTGAAAAAAATTTAATATTTTTAAATATTTCTTTGAAATAAAAATTTTTAATTTTTCTTTAATTTTAAGATTTTATTATTAAATTTATGTAATTTTTTATATTTAATATTAAATTAATAATTAATTTATTAATTTATTAATATTTTAATAAAATTAAAAATTTAATATATATTTAATACTTCTTTCACATTAAAAAAATTAATTATATTATTATCATTATTATTATTATTATTTTACCTTAATTAAAATTTTTAATTAAAAATATTAATTTTTTTATTCAAATAAATTTCTTTCAAATTAATGTCAATAATTAGAGTAATAATTACGTTCACCACTTTGTTACACAATATTTGTTAGCCCAACTTTTGTAAAATCCCATTAAGGATCATTTAGAAAGATATCATAAATTATCAACAAAAATATAAATATTTTTTGTAAGTTGTTACGTGAGATGTTGATTTCTATATAAAAATTAGAGATCATTTGCACATAAATCTGGTTATTTTTTTATACTTTTACTTTTTCACTAAATTGAAAAGCAATAGTAACATAATTTTGGGGCCTGAATTAATTCAAATTTTTTACAATTATGATTGGCCGATCTGGTTTACTATCATACAAGATAATAGGCTAACTAAAATTCATCAATATCTACGAAGCTATGGAACGATAATGGCTTAAAGGTGCATTCACGAAATTTGTTGTGCATGTTTCTCACGTTAGATTGTTTTAATATTGTTTTGTTTTTGATAAAATCGATGCTAATTGGTACATACATCGCCCCGCTATTAAAGGTTAGATTATACAGTATATAAACTAGATCAACATGTGCAAATGAAGCGAACTAGAAATCTAATCCATTAATTTGTTATTGCGCAAAAGTGCATTAATTGTAGTTTATAAGAGTTACTCTTAAATTCTCTCTTTGTTTTTTTTTTTCCTTTTAAAAAAATTATTCTAGGATTCCTTTTTTATTTGCTTAAAATGGAGAAGAAATTCATAATTTACGTTATTTATTTTTTCAAAATAAAAAAAATAAAGAGAAAATAAAATACTATTCTCAACTTCCTTTTTGTTGGAAAAAAAATTCTTAATTTTTTTATTCCTAAAAAAATCTTCTATATATATCTTAATAAGGAAAAAAAGATAAACAAATTTAACAAATAATCTTATTTATTTAAAAAAAAAATTACTTATATTTTTTAATTTTCTTAAAAAAAAAAAACACATAGTTTAAGATCATTCTTATTTTTTACAAAATAAAAAAATAATTACTCTCATATAATTATATAATTATCACATTATTTGTAAGAGTATACTTATTAACTTTTATCTTAAAAATTAGTATAATCTAATATTAATTTAATAATAAATATTTTATAATTTTTTTATTATTTATATAAAATTAAAATTTTAACATTTTATTTTAAATTTTAAAATTAATTAAATTTAATTTATATTATTATTTTTTTATTTTTTTATTATATTTTTTAATTTTAAATATTAATTTTTTTAATAAAATAATTTTATTAATTATATTAATAATTTTATTTATTTGATATCTTCTTCTTAATTTATAAATAAATAAAAATAAATAATAAAATAAAAAAATATTTCTCGAATACTTAAAATTTAATTTATTTAATATTTTTAAATAAAAAATATAAAAAATATTATTAAGTAAAATAACTTATATATATATTTTATATTTTCTTAAAAAAAATAAAAAAATCTCTTTAATTTCTTTTTTATAAAAAAAATAAAGTAAATTAAATTTTTTTTATTTTGATAAAAAATTTATAATTTAAATTTATTTTTTTATTTTTTAAAAATAAAAAAAAATTATAATTTAAATTTTTACGTAAGTAATGTAAAAGAATATTGAGAGAAATAAATTCAACATCTATTGCAGCCTGACTTCTGCAGAAATACATTGGTCCAAGTGCCGCATCCTGCAATTTAATAGTAAATTGTACCACAGAAATATTTCACTAATAATATTTTAAAACCTTGTTCAAGGTATCATATGGCTTTGGCGGTCCAATTCCAAAGATGATGCAGAATTAAAAAAATTATGGATTCAAGACAGTGGGTCGGCGGAAAGGCCTAGAGGTCCCAGTGCCTATTTAGGAAGTGAGCTTTAAGAGAAAAAAAAAAAATTTTTAAAAAATATTTTAAAACTGAGATTTTAATTTTTAAAATTTAAAATTCTATTTTTTAAATAAATAAAATTAAAAAAATAATTTTACTAATATAACTCATAATTTAAAAATTTTTTTATCTGTAAAAGCGATCAACAATCCCACACTGGATTAACACTAATATGTAAGATTGATTCATTCATCACCGTTGATCGGAAACCTTGCGATATGTTCAGTAACTCCTACGGCCATTTGGGGCACGCCTTTTAAAAGAACAACTTACGGTAACATTGATAATACGTCTCTCTGTTTTTCTTTTCATTTCTTTTTCCCGTTCCCTTTCAAAAGACTGGACTAGTTTGATAAGCCCTACCTCGATATCACCCTAGATCTACGGCATAAATCGCTCCACGTGGCGAATTTTCATTTCGGATGCTTTTTAAATCCACATTCATTAATCAATAAATAATTTCTTTTCTTCTGTTCCCTCTCTCTTTTCTCTTCGGCTGGTTTCCACGTCTCTTTCTCTTTCTCTCTGGAATTTGAGATGCAAAGGGTATTAATTTATTTTTGGGGAGGTCTTTCAATTACACAGCTTTACTTCTCAAATTCAGGTAATATCTATCTAATTTTTGGATTCTTTTTCCTCTTTTATCTCAAGAAAAAGCAAAGAAGTTTTTGAATGTTCAGTTGAATATTACTCGTCGAAAACCCTAGACCCCTGATCGGTTGCCGAGAAAATGAATTACCACAGGGATTTTGTTTTTTCCATTTGGCTTCTAAATCTCCTTTTTGGAATTACAGTAAAACGTTATTTTTTGATTATTCATTTTTTAAAATCAGTTCTTTAAATGTGTGTGTGTGTGTGTGTGTTTGTTTTTTCTTTTTTTTACTATTTAATAGTATCAATTAGTTGTTTTCGTTGTTGTCTGGGGATTGAGAGGTTGTGTTGTGACAGAATGTGCTGTAGTTTCGATTTGTTTCTTTTCCAGGGTGGTGGTATTGTGGGTCTCGGTTAGAGAGATTTTTGATTTGTTGGATGTGAATGTGGAATTTGCTGTGTGGATGCGTGAGAATATGAGCTTCTTGGTCTGCTTCTTAGCCTGATGTTTGAATTTCTTGCACCTCGTGTTGGTTTTCGTTTGGTATAATGCTTATTTTTGTGTGTGAATTCCTTGTCGCAACATTCTTCATCCTGCATGCTTCCTGCTGCAGCTGGCCTGTGGGCCCAATCACGTAATTGTTTTGTAATTTAGATATTTTAGGACTTAGATAGGAAATTGAATTTGTAACCAAGAAGATGAAGACTTGCGACCTGGAGGGCAAGCCTCGTTATAATGGAAAGGTTACTATTGTGAATTGGAATTTAGGAATAACCACTTTGTCAAAAATAAGGATAAGGTTGCCTACATCTTTCCCTTCCTAGCCTCATGCAATAGGACATTTTTGTCTTTTAAAGATGGAGACAAAGGCACCAAGAGGATGTCAAATCATTGTTGCAATCAGTTATGTGGAAAATTGGATGCACCTTTTTTTTTTTTATTTTATGTTGCATTCTCCCCTGTTTTTTTCTGAGGTGGTACTTCAACATCTGGATTATTGGAATTACATTAACTTGCATTTTGGGTGCAGACCTAGCTAAACTCCTCTTTGTTTTTCCAGTCATTTGACATGAAATTTTTTTAGTCAATGGAACTTATATTTTGTAGGATTTGTAGGTTTAGATGCAAACTTTCAGGGTGAGAAGGTGTGGCGTTGTGTATGTTTTTCACGTTTAATGTTGATCATTTGAACCAAAAATTCTTTTTTTTTTTTTGGCAGTTTCAAGATTACTATTTATCTCTTTGGTTTGGAATTATCCAAATTCAATTTTATTCTTCTTGTGCAACTCTTTGCTTGTTAGGTCATTTCATAGTTAGTAAAGTAAAGGGAAAAAGCTTGGGAGGGGAGAGTTTACCGTTATGGGGTAAGAACTTGAATATGTGTTCACTATAGAACTTGATCCTGAATGCATATGCAGACAAAAAAGTGGAGGATGTATGCCTAGCTTTGAAATTGTTACAACCTTCTCTTCTAGTAGTATAGCATTAACATTCTTTTGGAATGCTTTCCGTGTAGTTGTTATTACATACTGAAGTACAAGGGACATTTGTGAACATAGAGGTGGTTGATAATCAAGGCATAGTTAAGAATGGAATTGTGTTTATTCTTTCTATCATTACACAAACTTAAGTATAATATAGTATATACTCTCTGATGCAAGTATATAATGTAGACATTGCATTCGGTAACTTTTAAATGTCCTTGTTATGCTGAAATTTATCTGCTATTGCAGTATAATTTTAATCCAGCCTATATTTATTTCACAGGGTGAACTACAAGGACTGCTCTGTACATGACTGCTCTGTACATGGTGACCTGTTGGAAAGATATAGAGCAAGGCATTTGCCTTTCAATTAGTATAGTTAACAGATTGTCTCGTCCTAGGGGTTTGTGAATTTCTTTTCATTGCCTTTCAACCCAGCAGAAAACCCCAAACTCCCATTTTTGATTTATGGCTACCACCAACAAGAAAAAGAAATCAAAAAAGAACCAAACTCCAGAGGCCCAATTCAACTACAGCCTCAACTCTTACTCCAAATCCAAGGATCTCCATTCTGCTATCTCCCTCTATGATGCTTCTGTTTCCAGTCACATCCACCTCAGTCAACACCACTTCAATACTCTTCTTTACCTGTGCTCTATTTCCCTTGGTGACCCATCAATGAAAGAGGTGTCCCTCCAATATGGGTTTCAGATATTTGATCAAATGTTGTCAAATGGGATCAAACCCAATGAAGCCTCTATAACTGCCATTGCCAGACTTGCGGCAGCAAAAGGGGATAGCGACTATGCTTTTCTTTTGGTTAAGACTATGGGAGAATACAATGTATTGCCACGGTTGAGAACATATGGTCCAGCCTTGTTTTGCTTTTGTGAGAAATTGGAAGCTGATAAGGCCTATGAAGTGGAGGAGCATATGGGAATTATGGGGGTGAATGTAGAAGAGCCGGAGATTGCTGCATTGTTGAAAGTGAGTGTGAAGAATGGACGAGAGGAGAGGGTTTATAGTTATTTACATAAATTGAGGAATACAGTGAGGTGTGTGAGAGAGGATACTGCAGAGATAATTGAGCAATGGTTTAAGGGTTTTGAGGGTAATGGGGTGGAACTGGATGTGGGTTTGGTGACAGATGCAGTTATGAAGAATGGAGGAGGGTGGCATGGGCTGGGTTGGATTGGGAAGGGTAGGTGGGTGGTTAGGAGAGCGAGTGTGGACGCAGGTGGAGAGTGCTGTTGTTGTACGGAGCAGTTGGCTTGTGTTGACACTGATGATGCAGAAATTGAGAGGTTTGCAAAGTCTGTTGCATCTTTAGCTCTGGAAAGGGAGGTTAAGGCTAATTTTAGCGAGTTTCAGGTGAATGGTTTAGTTTCCTGTGTGTGTGGGGGGCATTTTTTGTGCTTATTTATGATTTGTGAAAGGATGCATAGAATTATTTGTATCTTTGTTGCACAAACACTCATGCATTTAGATTAAAGAATTGGGCAACATATTTTGCAGATATCGTATTTTTGAGCTGATTTAGGCTCACTTGTTTGGTATATTTTGGCAAGCTGATAGATATTGTTTTTGGTTCTACTGTTTCTACAAATGAATCATAATTTATATTTTTTTAATATGGCATTATGTTTATAATGCTGTCTTCTTTGTAGTATAGCATAGAAAGATATCTGCAGTGACTGTTAATCCCTTCTTGACTAACATCCTAAAGTAACCCTTTTTTTTCTTTCCTGATGGAGAGTAAGATGGGAATCTTTAGAGAGAAAAGAGGTTGCAATCCCATGGAATTCAGTTTGTGATAGATTTACTTATATTTCTGGTTAATATCATGCATTTTATCCTTCACTTAGTTTCTTTCTTTATTCTGCTATCTCAGGATTGGCTGGAGAAACATGCCAAATATGAAGCAATTGTGGATGGAGCCAATATTGGGCTCTACCAACAGAATTTTGCAGAAGGCAGTTTCAGTGTTCCCCAGGTTGTTCAGTTTAAGTTGATGGTCTTTTCTCCTGGCTATTTGCATGTTTCATTTTAACCTTTCTTTTGTATGACTGATGATCTTTGTGTTCTTAAACTTGCTATAGAGCAGCTTGATGCTGTTGTGAAAGACCTGTATCGGCACACTGGAAACAAATGGCCATTGGTTATTTTGCACAATAAACGTGTTCGGGCACTCCTGGAGAATCCTTCAAATAGAGAGCTGATTGAGGAGTGGATAGAAAAAGATGTCTTGTATGCAACACCACATGGTTCAAATGATGATTGGTATAGACCTTTGGACCTGCACATCAGCTCCCCCCTCCCCTAGGCCCTGCCCCCAGGGGGAATTCTCTGATTCGTTGTTAGTCAATAGTTTTATTTTTGGAGAACCCAGTCATCTTGTTTGGTGATTTCTTTGTTGAAAAATTTTCTTTTTCTGTAATGCTCATTTAAATTATACACTAAACATTCTTCCAAATCTTTGATGTAAGAAACCATGAATTTTTCAATGATTTTCATCCATTAGACATATGAAGAAGGTCTTCTCCCAACTTTCAAGAAGTTTTGTGTTCTTTGAATCTAATTAATGTCATCTATGTATTAGTGACAACTTCCTTCAACTACAGGTATTGGTTATATGCTGCTGTGAAACTCAGGTGCCTGCTTGTCACTAATGATGAAATGCGAGATCACATCTTTGAACTTTTAGCACGCAGCTTCTTTCTCAAGTGGAAAGAAAGGCACCAAGTATGTTCAATTGGAGAATCTTATTGATTATTTAACTGGATTTATAATTTTTCTTGTCAATCTTCTTGCTTCATGTAGTTTTGTAAGTTGAGCACTTATAAACAATTCAATGCAGCTGCTTTTACATTGTCAATTGTGTCAATCTTCTACCAAGAGCTCCTTGTGGTGGCTTATCTTTGGAGACATCTTATGATTGTCAAGTATTGTTTTTACCCAGATCACCAATGTTAATTAATTGCCATATATTTTATAGAGTGAATTTATGTTGATGGGAAAGGGTTATACTGCTCTTTTTAAGAATTTATTTGTGTCCAAGTTATTGCATATAGTTTAATGTCACTAAGAAATTTGCTTTGATTTAGATTTTTTTAAACTTATCATAAGAAATATGAGTTGGTTGCCTTGTCTTGACATAGATGCAGATCAATTTGGCTACTTTGTTTTGCTACCTGTTTTGGATTTGGAATACTTCACAACTGCAATTATGTATGCCTTAATGAAGTGTAGGTTATATTGTCTTTGGTGGCTTGACTTAAATTATTTGTTGTTTGCAGGTACGATATATGTTTGTAAAGGGCAACTTGAAACTTCAAATGCCGCCCCCATTTTCTGTAGTCATCCAGGTATTATCTGTATAACTTTTTTCCTTTTGAGCAACCTGTATAATTTCTTAATTTATTTTATCTTTGATATGTTTTATGGGATTTCATGAATGAATAATGCCAAAAGTATGATATTTTTACAGACTTTGCACTAGGTGACATGATAATGATGTGTCATTGTCAATTAGCGACACTGTCCAGTGAATTTTAGTGGGCAAATCCCATGGAGAAGATCAAACTATTACTCAAGTTCAGTCCATACAATTTAGTGATTGTAGTAAAAGTCTTAATAGCATTACTCATTCGTGAATATTTTGGATCTTTCTTTTTCTTCTATTGTGATTGTGTGATTGTACAAGATACTAATATCTGTATGTTTTCAATAAAACCAGGTGGAAAAAACCTCTATAGCTTTTTATAATGTCATTGTGATGTTTGCAAGACTAATGATTTGGCTGTGCAACAAGTCATCCTAAGTAATTCAAGTACTAGTATATGCATGAATGGGGGATGCTCAATAAATGTATATGAAATGTGAGAAGAATTCATTAGCCATTACTCTGCAATCTGATATGAATTTATGGCTGACTATTGCCAAGTGACAATAGTTGTGGAATTTGAACTTCTCAGTTGTGTATTTAACTGCTACATATTTGATGTTAAACTCCAATTTGTTATAGGAATCAGCAATAGGATCATGGCACGTTCCCATTGCCAGTGATGGCATCGAAGAGTCTGCCCAAAGCTGGCTCTGTATTGTGAGGCAAAGTACTTCCAACACCCGTGAAGAAGATTCCAGAAAAGACAGTGGTATCTGCCATGAAAGAAATCAGATCAGTTCCACCAACTTAGAAAGTGTGGCAAGTTCCAATAACATACATGATGACCAAGATTCTTTTGACATTGATGATAAAATCCCACATATGTTGGGTAAAAGGAAGGAGAGGTCCCCACCTCATACGGGGCTATCTTCCTCGTAACACTTCTCAAGTGTCATTTGACATTTTTCTGTTGTAAGTTTTGTGGGATTTTTGTCTGAAGGTCATTTGAGTATTTCTGCCTACTCTTCTTGGGGGTATCTTCTATATTTAAAAAAAAAAAAAATTTATTTTTTTACAGCTGAAACAATTTTATTTACAGCGTCCCAAAATAATAGATACCAAACAAGAATGCAAAGAAGCTACCCAAAAAGACACAAGACCTAAAGGCCTAAAAGGCAAAACTAAATAACCCCTCATAGAAGTAAAGAAATGCTGATGACATCACTTCCTCGCTGTTGTCTGGTAGCCTCTTGTGCAGCAAAGAAACATAAGAGGATTCAAGCATAAAGTATTCGTTAGCCAAACCGCCAGTAATGACATAAAATTATTGCAAACTCGGGCTACCAGCCCTGACCGCATCTCCCATTTTGACTTATAGTCTTAGTACTTTCTAAACTATTTACTTGAATAAGACACAAGATTTTGCAGCTCCAAAAGAGTCGAACCCCTCTCTCCTCGCATACAAAATTAAGCAACCTTAACAGAACTAGGTGCCATACCCTGAAAGAAAAGAAGTTGCCAGCTGTCTGTGTAAAATCCATCAGAAATCTAGTTTATAGTATTAAATTAAGACTAGCTCTTCAAATGTATCAATAATTTCATTTTTTAAAAAATTAAATATATTATTACAATATTATTTTTATAAAATTATTTGTTAGAGAAAAAAAACTCTACTTTATAGTCTTTAAATCTAATAATAATAAATAAAATAAAATACAAAAAATAATAATTAAAGATAAGAAATACTAAATTTATATAATTAAATTAATTTAATTTATATTTACATATAACAGTGAAAATAAATATTACTAAATTGAAAAATATAAAATAGAAAAAATTATTCTAGAGTCTAATTGATAAAAATTTAAATAATAAATTAAAATTTTTTAAAGTTTTACTCTCTTTTTTAATTATAAAATAAATTACATTACTTTTTATTATAAAAAAAAAAAATCAACTAATTTTACCTAACCTTCAATAAGTAATGTGAGATTTTAACCACTAAATTAAGAAATCTTCATATTCACTTAAGTCTCATATGTAAATATAATAATAATACTCCACCTTATCCATAAACTTGCAAATCATCATACTACACCAATTAAATCTAAGTATTATTTGAACTTGGTACCTAGAAGAGATTTCATAAAGATATCTATAAGATTATTTATAGTATTAATTTTTTAAACTAAAACCATCTTTTTGATCATCATCTCTTAAATAAAGTGATATCTTATATCAATATGTTTCATCTTCTTATGATACATTTGATTCTTAGTCAAATATATTACACTTTGACTATCATAATGAATGATAACAACATCTTGACATAAACTAAGTTTGCCATACAAACCTTTCAACCATAAGACTTCTTTGGTAGCTTTAATTATTGCCATGTATTTTGCTTTAATAGTAAACAAAGTAACAACATGTTAGAAAGTAGCTTTCCAATTAATAGTAGGAACCATCAACACAAAATACATAGATTGTAAGAGATCTTCTTCTATCAAGATTAATAATGTAGTCAGAATTAACAAAACCAATCAATGCGCTTGAATTTTTACGAAACTCCAGAGATATGTTTGAAGTACCTTGCAAATATTTAAGAATCCATTTCATAATTTACCAATTTGATTTGCTTGGAGAAGATATACAGTTGTTAACCACACTAACTACTTATATAATATCTAAACGTGTGAAAACCATCACATTTATATGATTGTTGACTACACTTGAATATGAATCTTTTTCCATATATCTCTTCTCTTCATTTGACTTTGGTAACTAAGTAGTTGATAACCTGAAATGACTAGCAATGGGTGTATTGACACTTTTTACATTTTTCATGCCAAATCGTTCTAAAACCTTTTCAACATAATTTTTTTGTGTCAAATATAACTTACCACCTTTATAATTCCTTTTAATTTCCATGCCAAGAATTTTTTCTACTACTTTTAAGTCTTTCATATCAAATTCACTATTCAAAAGCACTTTTAAAGTGTCATACATGCTCCTGGAATAACCATGACCTAATATAAAGGAATCAAACCTCTTATACATTATTCACTATCTTAGAGATTACTTCAACCCATATAAAGATTTCTTCAACAAATAAATATGGTCTTCCTTACCTTTAACTTTAAAACCTTAGAGTTATCTCATGTATATTTGCTCTTTAAGCTTTTCATGCAAGAAAGTTGTCTTAACATCAAATTGTTCTAATTTTAAATTATACATGACCACCAAAGCAAGCAAGACATGTATCAAACTATGTTTAACAACATGTGAGAAAATATTATTAAAATTAATACCTTATACTTGACTAAAACCTTTTGCAACCAAATATACCTTATATCTTGCATCTTTAACCCTTAGTATACCTTTTTTTTTTTTAATAAAGATTTATTTGCAACTAATCATTCTCATTTTTGAAAGTAGCTTTACAATAACCAATGTGTCATTCTTGTGAAGTGATTCTATTTCTTCATTCATTACCACTAACCACCTAAATGAGTCAACACTTGAAAATGCTTTTGAATATATAGATGGTTTGCCATCTTCACTAGTTTCTTATGCAACTGAAAAAGCATAAGCAACATAGTTGTTATACTTTGAGGCAATTGAATCTCTCTTCTTGGTATGTTTTTGACTATGAAATGACCCTCTTTTCTATCTTATAAGGAATTTATAATATCTGATGAATTTAACTAAATGTGAGAGCTCCACTATATGACATCTCAATTTACAACTTCAAACTCCACTTGTTTGTGTGCATTGTTACCTTTACTTACTTGAAAAAGACGAAAAGAATCTCCTTTTGGATTTAAGATAGAGATTCATCAAATGTAATATATTTGCTAATTACAAATTTTAGTGGATTAAGATACTACAATCGATATCCTTTTATTCCTAGATGCATGTCTAAGGAAAATACACTTTTTAAATCTAAGTTCCAAATTTTTGTCATTAATATGCATATATACAAGGCATTCAAATATTTTCAAATCAAAGAAATTAGTAAGAATACCTAACCAAACTTCCTTTGGAGTCTTGAATTTTATAGATGCAAAATGTGTATGATTAATGATATAACAAGTAATAAAGATTGCCTCTGCCCAAAAGTCTTTTGACAAACTAACATTGAAAATCATATAGCGAACTCTCTCCCAAAGTATTATGTTTATGCGTTCAACAACATTATACTGTTAAAGAGTCATCTTGATTGTGCAGTGATGAATAATGCCTTAATTTTCATAAAATTCTTTAAATTCATTTTCACAAAATTCCAAGTCATTATCTATCTTGAACCACTTAATTTGTTTTCTTGTTTGCTTCTTAATTAAGGCTTTCCGTTACTTGAATGTTTGTAAAACATCATTCTTATACTTTAAAAAGAAAACCTAAACTTTTCTTGAATAATTATTAATGAAAATCGATATGTACTTGGCATAACCTTTTGATAGAATACAAGATGGTCCCTAAAGATTTAAGTAAATATAATTCAAAGTGCCGTTTGTTTTATGAATTGTTGGAGGCTTGAAACCAACACGCTTCTACTTCCTAAAGATGCAATACTTGTAAAAGCCCAACTTCCCAATATGTTGTCCAAATAGAAGGCCTCTTTTACTTAATATAAATAGACGCTTCTCACTCATATGCCTCAATTATATATGTAATAGTTTCCTAATATCTATTTTTGAATTAGATGATGTAGAGATTGTAATAGTACCCATAACATTAATTATTTAAGAATTCAATTTTTTTTATTTTACATATTTCTTATTTATGTTAAAATATTTTTCTAATTAATTAGATAATTTTACTTATAAATATGTGTAAACCCAAGGGCTAAAGCATTTAAGTGAATAAATATTTCAATAAAAATATTGACTTTATATTTATCATTCTAATTGAGAAATATTATTATTTTAGGTTAATCGAATGTTAGCCTTATCTTTGTTAAACATTGTGTTAAGTGGTATCAGAGCAAGTCTCACCTATTCTAATGGTAGCATAAGATGGAGGGAATATCAACCATCTTACTAACGATAATTCGGGGATACAGGTCATCTAGTCAACTATTCATGATTAGAAGATGGTATTACAAAACCTTGTATAGAGGTTTGATTGATTGGAGTGTGGATTAAAAGTCATCAATAATTGACTTGAAACTCTTTAGGTAAAAGGTGCCAATAGGAACTGGAGAGATGAAAGGAATCATATTAGAAATTTTGCTTGCGGTTAGCCTCTTACTCAACCTATCCTTACAAATCTACGTAGGCATCAAACTTACATAGTGGATTCTAATGAAGAAACAAATGTATGTATGTGTCAAGCTTACGTAATGGACTCTAGTGATGATGGTAGTGGTTTTGGTGAATACCCAAATTATGCTAAATATGAACAAGAATGACTTTGACATTCTTAAATATTAGATGAACTTCAACTAAAGGTAAATATCCCAACCTTTAATGGTTAATATTGAAAGTTTTATTGATTAGTTAGTTAAAGTGGAAAGATTCTTTAATTATATGGAGATACATAAGGAACGAAAGGTTAGATTGGTAGCTTATCGGTTAAAAGGAAGAGCCTTTACTTAGTAGGAACAAATGAAGGACTGAAGGAGAAAGAAAGGAAAAGCTCTAGTTAAAAGCTAATATAAAATGAAACAACTCCTTAAGGGAGCATTTCTTCTTCCAGATTATAAGCAGAACTTATTTTAAAAATATTAACATTATAGCCAAGACAATCGGTTAGTGCATGAATAATTAGCATAATTTTTCAGATTATCCAAACACAATAACTTAATAGAATTAGAAAGTCAATAAGTTGTGAATACCTTGATAGACTGAAACTAGTCATCTAAGATAAAATTGGAATTCAAATGTTGACGAACGTATCTGAGGTTAGGAATATAGTGTTGAAAGCTAAGATCATGTTACAAGAAAGGAGCAAGACTGAATCTTCTCATAAGTTTTATATTGATTTTAGCTTATTTAATGTAAAAAAAAAAAAAAGAAAAATAGAAGGCCCTAAGCCAACTAGAAAAACCTATACTTGACAAAACTATAGGAAAACGTGCACGTGATGAGAAAGCTACAATTTGGAATGTTAATCCTTACAAAAAGCCTATGGTTGGCAAGTGTTTTAAGTGTAATGAGGTAGGGCATCATTTTAGTGATTGTCTACATCAAAAGACAGTAAATGTAGTAAAGCAAAAGGGAGCAGTCAGAGTTAAAGAGGATGAAATCTATTACTACCCATATGGCAAGGAGTTTGAGTACAAGGATGATAGAGTTATGTATATGGTGAGAAAACTAATGCTAACTCCTAAGTAGGAGGATGATAATGAAGCAAGTTAGTTTATACCAAGTGCACAATCAACAATACATTGTACGATTTGATTGTTGATGGTGGAAGTCAAGAAAATATTATTAGAATAGAAATTGTTAAAAAATTGTAGTTACCAATAGAGAAGCACCCAAGTCCATACATTATTAGGTGGATCAAAATAGTGGAAAAACTTGAGCAACAAAATAATGTAAGATTCCTTTCTCAATTGGCGAATGAGCAGATGGGGTTTACTGTGAAGTTGTAGATATAGATGTTTGCCACCTATTGTTTGGATGACCCTAACAATTTGATGTTGATGCTCAACACTTAGATTGAAAGAATGTCTACAAGCTTGAGAATGACAGGATAAAATATACATTATTGCATATAAAAGGGGATCTTAAACCAAGACTTCTCAAGTGAAAGAAAAAACTTTTCTAATAATCACTCACTCAAATAAAAAGACTAAGGTTATCATTAAAGAAACAAAAGAGGTTCTTGTGCTATTGGTAAAATGTGAAGTAACTAGTAATATAGAAACAAAGCAACTAAAATTAGTTAAGTTGTTAGAAGAATTTAATGAAATTATACCTAAAGAGTTACTGGATGGGTTGGTGCCAATGCATAACATCTAACATCAAATTGATTTAATTCCTAGAGCTAGTCTCCTTAACCTTCCTCATTACTAAATGAGCCTCGAAGAGAGTGAAATCCTAAGGGAAAAGGTAAAAGAATTGTTATGAAAGAGATATATTAAATATATCTTAAGCCCATGTGCAATACCAACCTTACTAACTCCAAAGAAAAATGGTAGTTAGCAAATGTGTCTTGATAGTTGTGCCATCAATAAGATTATTGTTGGGTACATGTTTCCAATTCCTAGACTAGATGACATGTTAAACCAACTAGAAGGATCCAAGGTGTTTCCAAAAGTTGATCCTCGAGGTGGCTATCATCAAATCCATATTAAACTAGGCGACAAGTAAAAAATTGCATTCAAAACCTAATATGGTCTTTATAAGTGGCTAGTAATGTCATTTGGTTTCTCTAATGCCCCCTACACCTTTATGAGTGATGAACTAGGTATTAAACCCCTTTATTGGCAAGTTTGTGGTTGTATACTTTGATCATATTCTTATTTATAATCAATTAATGGAGGATCATGTTTTACACTTGAAACAAGTATTAGCAATGTTATAGGAAAAATAAATTGTATGTGAATTTGAAGAAGTGCAATTTCATGGTTGACAAGTTGCTGTTTCCAAGGTACATAGTCAATTCAGCTGGTATTCATCTTTAAAGTTTAATAGTGTAGCTCACCCCTAAACAAATGGTTAGATTGAGTCACTTAATAAGACCCTAGGCCATTTTATTCAAAGAATTTATAGAGATAAACCAATGATAACGCCTATGTAATTGATCTATATTAGAAATGGGGTAGTTCAAGGACTTTCAATGTTGTAGATATTTATCCATTCTATTTAGTTGATGAGCCTCTCTATCTATAGTTTAATTTGAACTCGAGGTCGAGTTTTTCTCAAGTGGAGGGAACTAATATAGAATGAGTAGTCTAAAACTTCTTGAACTAAAGAGACTATCAAAAATTTAAGGAAAGATTATAGAAGACTTGACTCTCATATAATTTCACTATTCAAGTATTATGTGAAATTAGTTATATTAACTATTTAAGATTTCAATTTTTTTATTTATATTAAAATATTTTTCTAATTAATTAGATAATTTTATCTATAAATATATATAAATGTAAGGGTTAAAGCATTCAAATGAATAAATATTTCATTAAAAGTATTAATTTTATTTTTATCATTCTCTTTGGAAAATATTATTTTTTTAAATTAATCAAATATTAGTCTTATTTTTACTAAATATTATGTCATGCTATAAAAGTGCTAACTAATGATCATACGGATAGTCAAAAGGAGGATAAGGCATGCTGTAAGGGTGACGAGCTAAGTAGTGACCTTGATCTTTCAATTGCCATAAGGAAGGGGATAAGGTTTTGCACCAGAAATCCTAAATATCCTATCTTAGATTGTATCACATATTCAAAGTTGTTCGGGAATCTCAAAGCCTTTATTTCCAATTTGATGATATATAAGTCCTTAGAAATGTTCACAAGGCACTTTAAGGTTTAAATTGGAGGAAAATGGCATTGGAAGAAATGAAGGCATTGAATGATAATCATATTTGGGAGATGGTATAGTAACTTGAAGGGAAGATAGTAGTTGGTAGTAAGTGGATATTTACTTTATGGTCTAAACCAGTCTCCCAAGGCAGGCTCGGTTTATAAAGGTTTAACACTATGATGAAGAATCTTGGGTACAATCGAGGGCAAGCCGATCACACCTTATTTGTGAAGAAGGATAAGTCAGGTAAATAGGCAATATTCATTGTATATGTAGATGATATAGTGATCATAGGTGATGATGAAGTGGAGATTGGAATTTTCAAGAAAAGACTTCAAGCTAAATTTATGGTTAATGATCTTGGAGAACTTAGATACTTTCTTGGTATGGAGGTTGCAAGAAGTCATGAAGGAATCTTCATTTCACAAAGAAAGTACACGCTTGACTTGCTTAAGGAGACAGGAAAACTTGATTGCAAACCATTTAGTATACCCTTGGAACGTCACCAGAAGCATAAGATGTTAGAGAGTGATCCTCTAGTGAATAGACAGTGCTATCAGCATTCGGTAGGAAAACTCATCAACCTGTCACTCGTGAGACCTGAAATGGCCTTTAATGTGAGTGTAGTAAGTCAGTTTGTGCATGCTGCCACCAAAAGGCATATAGAGGTGGCAAACTAGATTCTGAGATGCTTGAAGGAAGGTCCTGATATGGGTTTATTGTTCCAGAAAACTGAAGTCATGGATGTTGTTGGTTTTTCAGATGTAAATTGGGCAGGAGATGTTGATGATAACAAGTCTACAAGTACAAAAGTCGGAGGAAATCGAGTAATTTGGAGAAGCCAGAAGCAATCTGCTGTTGGCCGAAGTAGTGCAGAAGCTGAGTAAAGAGCCATAACTCAAGGAACATGCAAACTTATTTGGATCCAGGGGTTAATGACAGAATTAAACATGCCGGTAGTGGGGCCTGTGAAGTTGTTTAGCGACCATAAATCTGCTATCAATGTGGTCCATAATCCAATTCAACATGATTGAATGAAGCACGTGAGGATGGAAAGGAACTTCATCAAGACTGAGATAGAAAATGGAACTATTGTCTTGTCCTATATTCCTACAAAGTCTAAGGAAGCTGATATTCTGACAAAAGCTCTTCAAAAATTAAGTTTCAATCTCTGTGTTAGCAAGTTAGGAATGACTAGTATCTATCCATCAGCTTGAAGAGGAAAGAAATCATGAACAAAGAAGACCGACAAGAGTTTGATTCCAGCTAGAAATACTCCTCGAGTAAAATTTTCAATGTATTAAGTTGGTGTAGGAAAGTGTATCTTTAAGAGCATCTCAAGAGATTTTTAAGGTCAGTTGACAAAAGAATTGGTCCAATACCATCTTTATTGTAAATACAACAAAAAATTACAAACGCAACTCAAATAAGAGAATGGGATTAGATTTTATAGAAGCAAACAAAATTAATCGTTTAGACAAGAGCGGTCAATATATGTGACATCATTATCATAATATTGGCGAATTTTATAGATGCATCCTTATTAGTAACAAGCGGTATTTGTACGATTAGTCCAATAAGAATAACAATAGCAATAAAATAATAAATGAAGCATAAGAAATACCCCTTTTTCCTTCCTCCCTTCTAACTCGGCAGATTTGCAGCTACACTACAATTTATTTGTTGTAAGATTCCCCCCCATCTCCCCCCACCCCACCGGGGCCCTAATGCTTGAACCGTAGCGGGTAAAATCTTATGACCCTGAAAAATGAAACGGCCTCATGTTCTGGTGTTGGACAAGGCTCCTAACAACTTTCTTTAAAGGCCCCGATAAAGCATAGGTCCAATTATTTCCAAAATCGACGAAGGTTTCAAATGGGCCTATTATAACAAAAGATTTAGTAGTTGGAATAGCGACTTCGCATCCATTTTGTGAGTGAAATCGAGGGTGTTCTTGAGTTTGCAGGGATGAGAAGGAGGCTGACATTTGAGGAAAGCGATAAAAGAAAACAGGAAAGAGGTTCGTATATATGAGGCAATTAGACACATATTCCGTCAGATAATTACAATTATAGTATGTGAATTGTAATTTTTAAAATTGTGGTCTGTGAATTATTAGCCCAAACTGGATGGAGGGTAAAAAGTTTTTTTTTCTTCCTTGTACTTGCGTAGATATTCAACATCTTCAGCTTACACCAGCAAACAATTTAATCATAGATATTTAACGTCTTTAGCTTACACCAGCAAACAATAAAATCATATGCTTACTAGGTCAAAATAAAGTAGTATAAATCATTTATACAGTTGGTTATAGTTCTTAAGCATGTGATAGTCACATATAATCATGCAACGACTAAATGATAGTAATTTTTTAGCCTGAACTTAGAACACAAAAGGAACCAATCATTAAGCGCAATAAACCAGCATAACACACTTGTCCAGAGCCATCATTTGAAAACGTACTTCACCACACCAGGAATATGGATATTTATGAAATAGTCCTCCCAATCAATGGCCTTGGGATCGAAGTAAAACAAGTCCATCTCTACGCCGTTCTCTCTGGCTGCTGTTCGCAGCTTTTCTGTGTTCCTGTCATCAAAGCTGCACACAAAATAGAGCTAAAAATGGTTAATTTTCCAGATTTAATTGGCTGTTGCTGTATAGCATAAATATATAATCACTTACACTCCATAGAAGAACAAGTATGGTCGGTATAGTTCCACTAGTCTCAGAACGAAGTTGATCTTTCGATTGAGATTGCTGTACGTGTCATCAAACAAATGGCACAATGCTGTGTTTGCCAACTCTAGTCCCTTCATTGGAGCAAGAAAATTACCAAGAAATATCATAGAAAATCAACACACCAATTCTATTACTACGAGAATAATCTAAGAAATAGTGCTATTTCAATTCACAAAATCTACAGAAGAAAAATGTATCCCTCAACATATAATTATATGAATATGGAAGCATGCAAAGCATTAATATTTGGCGCTACATGGAATCAGCAAATAAAATGTAGTGGAATTCTTAAGATAGAAAACCTTCAGGAATAGCAGGTAGCGAATTGTGATATATCTGCGAAAGCTAGGCATGCTGCCTAAGACTGTAACCTTGCCAACCCTGACAGGCTTTCCGTCTTTGCCAATCCATGGTTTCTTGGTGAAGTATCGGTAACCGTAGTCCTGAAGATTGGAGTACTTGACAGCATTTCTTAACGAAGACCCCACGTGGTAAATAGTATCAGATGGTTGATTAGCATGAGCAACCATGGCCACAATCATAGCATTCACAACCATGTCAGCTGGTATCTGCACACCTCATTTTCAATTTGCTTAAATTTGATATACAATTGTTGTCCATAAGAACATAAGTAAATAAAATAATTTTCTGGGGCGGTGGGGGATGTTAGAAAAAGCAAGAAATTAATTCGTGCAAAATAAGACTAGCAGTCTAGCAAGCTCATCGACATTGGACTCGATTTGAAAGAATGAAGTTCCGAAATTGGATTACGAGTCAGAGTTAATTAATTAAGCAAAAAATTAAAAGAAAAAAAAAAAAAAACTAGGCTGACAGGCATTGGCTTTATACTCACAGCATCAACGATCCCATTAACATCACCAAGAAAGCAAGTCAGTCTTCCTTTTCCATAACCAACGGCTAAGCTATCAATTGTCCTGCAACGTAAATGGTAATGAAGTTACTAATTAGTGTTGTTACAATACATGGAAAAAAAAAAAGGTTTTCAGCCCATTAAACAAGGCTAGAAATATACATGGTTGCCGGTGTGATATATACCTTATCCCTTCGGCCCAACCAGGAAAAGGTTCTTTGTAAGTACTGGTGACAATTGTGGGCCGAATGACTACCACAGGCAAATTTTCCTTGAAATTTCCGACAAGCATCTCTCCCATCGCTTTTGTAAACACGTAGGTGTTCGGCCAGCCGTAGGCCTTTGCCCTGCACATTCATTATTTGGACAAAACATTGACCGTGATTATCAGAAAGTCCAAGTACACTTGTTGGTACAGGTATTAACTAGCAATTCGGGCCCATAAGCTCATACGCCCAATTTCTCATTTATTATTTGTTTAAAAGTAAGAAGATTTCTATTTTGATTTATTCAAATAATAATTTAAGTTAATTTAATATTATATATAACAAAAAATAAAAATGTTAAGTGAAAGTTAACTAAAACAATAAAAAGATACTTATTTTAAGATAAAATATATAACAAGCACCGTAGAGTGAAGTGCTCAATGCCTAAAAAATTATGAATCACTAAGAGACCAGCAGGCGGTGCCATTGTACCCGTATCACATCCTGCTCCAACAACCGGCTAGCCCCCCACGGTGGCTGCCGCAAAATGTGCATTCCCAAAGACGATGAAAACACGAAGTCGCCAATTCAATCTGCTACTCGGTTTCCCTCTCTTTATACATGTGAGTTTAATTTGTAGACGTCAGTTTGGTTCGTTAAATGTTAAGGCAGAGAATCATATTCCATTGCTCAAAAAATAAGTGATCCTGACCCGGATCGTAGCATCTATCAATTAATTTGAGTCAGAATTTGGCCTAAATGCAAATTGCACTTTCTAAGTGGAGTGGTTGATGATGCTAACAGTTCTATCCTTTGTCCAGAGATATAAATGTTATATTAAAGTAATTTTAGGAACAACATAATACATTTATAAAATTACGTCAACATATCATGTTCAGTTAATGCTCCTAACATCAAAATTTCACAGAATTTATAATGAAATTCAGTGACAACAATGTTACAAATTCCAAATTTCATCTCATAATTATGTCGGGAATTTGATCCCTAAAAAAAAAAACTTTTAAATTAAATAATTAATATTTAATACTATTGTTCAAACAAGTCGTATCATCATATCATAATTCAAATATATATATATATATATATATATATATAAAATAATTAAGAAAATAATTATTATTCATAAATAAAAATAAATCACATAAATAATAAATAAAAAATTAATACTTCATTTAAAATTAAAAAAATCTTTAAAATTTAATTTTTTATCAAAATTAATTAAAATTTTATATCTAAATTTGTTCCACTTATTTTAAATTTTAAAATTTATTAGTTTGAATTATTTAGATTTTAAAATAATTAAATTTTAATATATTTTAAATTTTAATTTTAATTATTTTTAATTACAAACTATTGATATTTTTTAATTAATAAAAATTAAATTAAAATTAAACTTTCAATACATTAAATTAAATTAACTGAACCTAACTACTTCTCCAACACACTAATAATAATTGAACGTAGTTATTGGCTTGTGCCTCACAGAGTGAGTGAAATGAAACCCACGAGTATTTAGATTTAAACTAATGTAAAGTTTGCAATCCTATATGGAAAAATCTTTGTTAGATACAATTTTATAAATTCAATTGAAAATGAAAAATTTTATATTAATATATATTATATCATTATATTTTTTTTTTTATATAAAATATTATTTTATAATATAAAATATTATATATATAATATAAAAATATATTATATTAAAATGGATTTGTGAATTTTGTGCATGTACACGATATAATTAAACATAAATATTCTCTTATTAAAGTGCTGCCTCTGCATCGTACAGGCAGGGGGGTGTCCCATCATAACTTTTAAGTGTTTGTAAGTTCTTACCGGCTCTTCCTACCTGACTCTGCCCAGTGTCTTAAATACGTCAGGAGTGTCAATCGCTACTCTTTGCTCTCTAATATAATTTGAATACAGATACAGGATAGCCCACCTACTCCCTCCCATCTGCTCAAGACTTTAATGTGGTAAATAGGCATTGGCAGGTTTCGCCCCTTTTCTGTTTGTTTTTTGATTTGACTAGACTCTCAGAGTATAATACAGTCCAATAAATGACCTTGCATTCGTAAGCCAGTAAAAATATCTTAATTTTTTAATATTAAAAGAATTACCTTTTATCCTATAATTTACAAAATAATAATTTTTTTAATAAATTAAAAATATTTAGACTCTAAAAAGTTATTTTTAATAAGTGTGGGTCCTAAAAGTGAAGTTATACTTCTTTAGAAAAAGTTAAAAAAATTATCCAACTAAAAAATTCAGGAGGTTAGATGAAATATAAAATAGAGGTCATAAATTAATTTTAATATGTTTACCTCAGGCATAAGTCTATTATACTGAAACATCGGATACATATAGTATAAATACTCCTTATCTTATATAAAAATTCACAAATGAATTAAAAGAATAAGATAACACTGATTTCATCTTTGTTACATTTAAATTTCTTTTTCATGAATCTACTTTTCGATTTATGAAAAAACCCCTGGCTGCGTCCTTAATATTAGATATGTTAAATCATTGGTAAAGAGCCTTTCGAATGTCGGTTTTTTCATTCCCCCCATGTCTAGGCTTCCCATCAATGGGCCCATTGTATGTACGGGGCTAAATAGTAGACATTTACCGATTTTGGGGGGAATGAATAAAGATATTTACCTAAACGTCACTATTTTGCAAGGGGAGCATTGAATATTATTGGTATTCTTTTAATTTCTTCTTGCCGTGTTTTATTCGTACTCGAGTTCTTTTTTCATGGAAAAAAAAATGGAGTCAATTTCCTGTAGATTATTGTTCATATCTGCATTTTGTTTTAAATAGCTGCGATAAACCAGAGTTTGAGTAAGGTTCCATTGCAACTCGCAATTTAAAATTTTGAATCAAGTTCTCCTAGTGTCGAAGATTCAAGGTTGTGGAAAATATTTTGGACAGTCATATGCATATGATCGTGTTGAAGGTATAAATTTTTTTGAGGGCTTGAAGGATATTTATATATACTTTTGAGACTAACGTACCTTTTTATGCCCATATCTTTCATGGCCTCTTTAATTACTTGAACGCTTGCTCCTTCAGCTTGGAGTTGAGTCAGTTTTTCCTCTGCCAGCTTCTTCTCATAATTGATGTCCAAACCGGAGACCCCGTTAAGGGTCTCCCCCATTTTGTATGGGGTTTCAAGTATCAGCCCCGACTTCTCTCCGGAGACATAAGCTGTTCAAAAAAGAAGCATTTCCGCTAAGTGTTTATGTCTATTTATTGATTGATTTTTTTATTGGTAAATATACATTAATTGTTTAATGGATATATGTTCCTGAAAGGAAAATTGAATACAAGTGAGAGGTCAAACATCTGATCAGAAGCCTTATAAAATAAGTGTTGTGCGCCTTTACACATAAAAAGTTCTTTTACTTAAAGAAAAATGCAAGGTAGCTTGGAGAAGGAGCATTGTACTTACCAGTGGACACATGGACAAAGAGTTGTAGTTTGTTACATTTCTTGGCAAAGAACAAGACATGCCTAGGTCCCATTGTGTTGATGCCAAGTGCAACATCATATCTGCAACATTATATATATAATACTTTAAAAATTTGGAAGTCTGCCATTTTTCATCTTATATAATTTCAAATGATTTCCTAAGGTTAAAAACACAATACATTTAAGGTGTGAAAGTGGTCCTCAAATGATTTTTCCAAGTTACCTCTCATCAAAGTTGGTTGTTGCAGCTAAATTAACAACGACATCTACTTCATTCCACATGGATTCCTTCAGATTGGAGTCCTTTATTCCCAAATCATCACCACAGGATATGTCACCAGGAACAATTACCGTCTTTCCATTGATAAAGGAGTTGAAATCGGCACCCCATCTCTCTCTCAGAAATCTGAACAAATCCTTCCCCACAACCTGCCAAGATGACCACAAGAACCATACATATGTACTAGCACAGACAAAAAAAGAACATATAACCTAACCAAAATAACTCTCAAAATTTCCTTGGCTTTATTTATGCATTTCTTTGGAACCGCAACTTTTGACTCATAAAGCGAAAAAACACCATTCAGACGCTAAATCGCTGCCACCCTATACAACAATCAAAACCCAAAAGAACTACAAAGGACAACAAGCATAAACAGAACTATAAACTTCCTTGGCTTTATAGAATCAAGTCAGTTAGATTTTGGGGAGTCAAACACCTTTATAGGCTTGGAATGTGTAAGGGAACGGAAAGAGTAGAATTTTAGCATTACAAAAAAATAAAAATAAAAAATTTCTGTTTGGGAATGAACGATGCGATGATCTTTAAAATGGATAAATCCATTGTTTAACCGTGTTTACTTGGGATTGTTTCTTTGAAAGGGCCTGAATCTACATTTTTAGCCTAAAAAATGTTCACGACTGAATTTTTATCCAGAAGTTGTTCTGGTCATATTGAGAAAGGTCAAGAAATTTACAGAAGGGAAAATATGAAAGAGAGAACCTAGCTACCCGCATCAAGTTTTGTTTTTAATTTCTGTTAGGCATGTTTCGCCACAAACATATGCTTACCTCATTATGGAATCGATGTGAGGCAGATACAGCATCTGCTGCCCTTAGAAGAAGGTAAACCCTCTTCAGTTCAGGCTGCACCCTCAGTGTTTTCTCCAGAAAAACTGCACTCAAAACAAGCAAAAACATCTATCAATAAAAGAGGCAATTCTTCATATATTAACTATTGCCTTACTGCTAGGAGAGAGGGAGGGAGGGAGAGAGAGAATGTGTGTATACGTACTCTTTGCAAGAAACCCAGTTGCACCAGTAATCAAAATGGTCTTGTTTTCAAGAAACTGAAGAACACTCCCAAATTCCATTGCAAAACCCAACGAGAGAGAGAGAGAGAGAGAGAGAGAGAGAGTGATAGAGAGCGAGAATAGGAGAGAGAGATTAGGAGAAATTATTTATGTTGTGTGTGCATGTAAACCTAGAGACGAATGCTTTTGACCATGGTATCCAAGTCCCTAGCATCAATTACATATAGGCAATGATCCGCCGGGTCTTGGAATCATTAAGAGTTGGAGTGCACGCAAGTAACTGTTGATTTATTTTTATTTCATTTTATTATTATTATTATTATTTTACTTTAAAACGCCGGGTGGTGAAGTTTGCTTAGATATTAATTTTATCATTATAATATATACTAATTTACTTTTCCTTTATTCCTTCTCTTTTCGTATAGACAACGATTCAATTTGCCGAGAACACTTTGATTGCGGTAACGCAGGGAATTAGTGTGTCCTTTTTACTTTTATTGCTCACTTATAGGAACTAGGCCGAGCCATCTCCTCCTGAGCCTGGTTCACCAAAAGCTCCTGACCACTCTGTTTTCGGGTCAGCTCCGTCCATTCTCCCACTGCGTAGCTCACCGACTGATGCTTAAATCATCTCAGTCATCACGTTACCATTGAAACTCACCTAATTTAGCGCTTAGCGATTTGCACGTCTTGTAGATGTTCAACTTGGAATGCTTTAGGTCGGGATTCATAAAGCATAAATCGATTCTCAAACTTAAACTACAAGGCAGTAAATCTTTTCATTAATTTCTTCTTAATGAATGCAACTAACAGCAGTAAAAGCCAACAAACAATTTGATTGAGGTCTCACCAACACACCTCAATAGACAGGTCACATTTACAGCCAACCCCATTCATTTGGAAACAATATAGGTCTTACTTTTCATCGTAGGTTAACCAAACCTACCTTCTGCAGACATTAAATACCTCGTATTTAATTGATGATTGTCGTAAAATCAAATCTCCACATACGGCATCGCACATGCTACTATACGTATTACGCGTCCTCCATTGTTAGATTTGACTATGATGTCTAGACGTTCAAATTTTATGGGCGAAACTCACATATATCTTGCAAATTTTTGGCTATATACAGCAAAGACGAAAACATGAGAGGTGAGTCCTTTAAGATTAAAACTACTGAGAGTCTGACCCAACAGAAATTCAAATGGCAAAAATTTAGGTGAGCCTCACCAGCATTCTTACCTGTATATTGATGACATAATAAATGAATGGACTCTTAATTTCATGAACTGGCGAAAAGTAGAAGAAAATATCGGCTTGTGTATATATAATAAGTATAGACATTCTTTTGTTGCGGAATTTTGGTTTTGACTATTGAAGGCGGTGTTCAACAAATTTTTTCTTTTTTCTCTTTTCAATAATTTATTGCCATGACTAAAATGAAATTAGGTGCTCGCTGTTTACCTACGCATTTTGTCTCTTTGTATGTAGATATTATATTCTTCTAGCTCATGCTTTCGTTCTCTCGCAAATTTTGAAGTTTACAAGATGTGCGGCATACGTATCATTTCACACGGGCATCTCATCTCGCTTACCTTGCAGGCCACAATCGTTTTCATTGCGTCGCTTTCAATTGATTAGACAAATTCGTAAATGAAATGGCAACGTGTATGAGAATATTTCTAATTTTCCTAGGGAAAACCGAAAAAGGAGGCGTGGGATTCATGTGTCCATGAATGAGTTTGTTGTTGTTAGTGGGATAGAAATAAACCCATGTGTACATGTGTAAGGGGACTCGAATGTTTCTTTGTTCTCCATAGTCAATTTGGCAGATAGAAGCACCAAGCATGGGTCCTCCATAGGTCATTTCTTTGTTTTTGCAGGCCATGATATTGTTAAAGGCAGGTCGACAAAACAAAGACCTTTAAATTGTTATTTATATAAACGATGGATATACCCAATGGACTGGATCTTGTCACTTGTAAATTATAATAAAGTAATTTTGTAATTATACTAAAATTCGCCTTCCAAACTATATGCTACTGTCAAGGGCTTAAAATATGTTTTTTTTATTATTATTATTTTTAATTTTTTTCTCCTTTCTTTAAAAAGCTCGTTAAATTATAGGTTTCATAATAGAGGACAGTTGTCCTTTACCTCATAAATTTTTACAACTTTTATCTAAGTTTTCAACTACAGTGTAAATGAATTAGTTTCTCTTGTTGCACATATCAGTTCGTTTTCCTTTTTGTTAATTAAGTTTTCTCTTTACAGGGTATATAACTTAGTTTGAGGAATGTTAATTAATCATCTTTGTAATACATATACACATCATTATACTTCCTTTAAGATCAATAAATAATTTTTCCATTTACACATAAACCTTGACACAACATCAAAGCCTAAACCTTCACACCATGTTGTCTTTTTCCTCAAACAATTCTTCTCAAATTACTCTTCCCATTGTATCTTCTGTTACATCCACTCCTACCTCTACAAATGAAACATTCTCTATCAAATTAAATTTCGAAATTACCTAACATAGAAGACTCAATTTGTTCCATTTTTAAATCATCAACATCTTACCGGTTATGTTGATGGTACACTTACATCTCCTTCTAAAACTATTTCCTCAACCAGGAATCCTACACCTCTACCATTACCAATCTCGAATAGGACGCTTGGTTCCAAAAAGATTAACTCCTTTTATCATGGATATTATCTTCACTGTTTGAGGAAGTTTTACCTTATTTCATCAGGCTGGACTTGTCCTATCAAGTATGTCATGCATCAGCAAATGAATTTGATTCTCAATTTTAGAACCAAAAACTTCAGCTTAACATTGAACTTCAAGAACTCAAGAAAAATGATTTCTTTGCCTCTCAGTATCTTTAGCGTGCTAAAGTTCTTGCAGTTGAATTGGTAACAGGGGGTAGAATAATTTCCCAAGCCGACTTTAATGCGATTATCTATCACAAAATTGGTAGCGATTATCACTTCACTTAAAACTTCATCCACAACCAATCTTATTCCATGAATTGCATGGACAATTACTACATCATAAAATACTTCTCAAAAACTTTCAAGAAGGTCCTGTGGCCAACCTTGTCTTCAACCACCAGCATCCAACACCTAAACCAACCTTCGACCTTGACCTCTCCGTCATCTGGCAACCAAAGTTGCAACCACAGCACCAATATCAACTGTCGAAGCAAGCTCCTTGCTAAATTTGTGGCTATCAAAATTACACAGCTGATTATTGTCACTGGCGCTATGCACCTCAATAATGTTCTAATGCATAGGCGGCCAATGTTGCTTGGACTGGGAATGCTGCATACCCGTCAAGGCAGTTTGCTCCTACACCTATGTCTGCATGGAATGCACCACATTCGCACCTTCCTATGCCTTTATTTGGTTCTTATCTGACGCAAGACGGGATAGGAGCGTAGCAAAATAGATAATAAAAAACTAATACTCCATTAAATTTTTAAAAAGATTTGTGAAATCCATCAAAAAATATAATAAATCTAAAAAAAAACCCTAAATATTAAGATATTAAAATTCTTTGATTGTAAAATATTTTAACTCTGAAATATATATTTATACCTTAAAATTATCTAACTAATTGATAAAATACCCTAAGTTAAATAAGAAAATATTTAAGGATTAATTAGAAAAATTTTGAAAACATTTAATTAAAAATTTTTTTTTAAATAATTTATGTATTGTTAATAAATAATTTAATTAAAATTTTAAATTATATTAAATTATTATAAAATAAATAAATAAATTATAAAATAAAATTACATCATAATTAATAAAATAATAATAAATAATTTTTATAACATATTTTATAACAGATCTCTTCACATGAAAGAAATTCTCTTCAAGTTAATAATGAAAAACTAACATCTTCCAAATTAAAGGAACAGGTAATGTGAATATAACAACTGCTTTAGTTTCCTTGCATAGTATTATCATTTTCTTATAAAAAGTTAATTGAGAACCAATTCCAAGTAGTATGCTAATTTAAAACAAAATTGACCAAATTAATTTTCAACCCCAACAAAATTAATAGGTAAAAAATTAATAAAATTTTGTGACCTATGGTTTATGAATTTAACTTTTAAGTTAATAGAATTTTTCAATAGGTTAATCTTTCTATTACTACAATTTTCAAATCTATTACTATCATTTTTTGAAGACATAAAATCAACTTATTCAATCATATTGTGAACAACAATTGTTATTTCTTCCTTTTTTTAATTCATTGATTTTTAATTTATCGATATGCAATTGGAATTTAATTCCAAAGTCATTGGCCCTTGGACACTTAAATCAACATGATCATCAATAGAAGAATAAGTAGACATATTATCACACAATTCAATATTTGATAGAAAATAAAAATTAAATCTCTTTTTAGTCCAATCTAAAATTTCCTTAAATTTATTGTCATCGTAAAATTTAATGGCTAATAAATTTCTTATCCTTACCTATAAGCAAATTTTAGGCTTACTACATTTTAATTCAAAATATGAAATATCATTTCACCATTCAACTGCATTATTTCAAAGTTTAAAATACACAAATTTCATTATGTTTTTCTCATAAATATCATTTTATTCAAAAACTATTTCAGCTAATCATCTCATAAAATTTTTAAAGAAAAAATTTTTATTAAACATACTAACTATGAACAATATTTTTAAGACAATATCAATTATATTCTTAATTTTGTAAATTTACTTTAGACAAAATCTTTTCTTCACAATTTTTTTCATTGAATAGGTTACTTTAAATTCCATAAAACAATATTAATACAAACCAAACCTACCACTTGACACAAGATGGAAACATAAGAAAATAGAAAATAAAAGACTATCACTCGATTAAACTTAAAAAAAATTAAAATAAAATTTATTAAAAAATTATAATAATTCTAAAAAAAATTTTTTAAATATTAAGATATTAAAATTTTATAATTATAAAATAATTTAAGTTTTAAGTTTAAATATATATTTATAATTTAAAATTATCTTAAAATATTATAAATCAAAAAAATATATATTTAATAATTAATTAAAAAATATTTTAAAATACTTAATTTTAAAAAATTTAAATAATTCATACATTATTTATAAATAATTTAATTAAAATTTTTAATTATATTAAAATATTATAAAATAAAATTATAATATAATTAATAATATAATATTAAATAATTCATTAAGTTGGCAAGACTTTGGTTTGCATCTTGACACTGAGGACTCGTCATCTCACACTTGACAGATCCAACTGAAGCATTGATAATGATTATACAGGGAGTAATCAAATCTGAATAGGTAATGGGCAAGGTCTGAACATCTCAAAATTCGTCTGTACTGTTTCTTTTACACCTAACCATAATTTTCTTTTAAAAGACGTTTTACTTGTTTCATATATATATATATATTCTGTCCAAAGGAATCCGATTATGCGGCCCCAGTGAGAATGGATTGTATGTCGTTCCTCTGTTGAAGCATGCATCGATTAGTGAGCGGGTTCCTTTAGCCGATTAGCATGCAGGCCTGGATCACCTTCAAAATTGAACTATTTCACAAGTTCTCAAGCAAAATAATTTATTGTGGCCTCTTTGTTCTGGTAACTTGTGTCCATTGGGTCAATTAGAAAAAATGTTTAGATTTCTTTTGCCTACAATTGAGTATAAAAGTGAGGTTCCACTTGAGTTAGTTCACTCGAATGTTTAGTGTACTTCACCTGAATTATCTTTCTTAGGTCATAAATATTTTTTACTATTTATTGAAAACTATAGCAGGTACACCTATATTTATTTTCTCATAAATAAAAATGATGTTTTTCACACATTTCTCAATTTTCAATCTTTCATTGAACGACAATTCTAATTAAAAATTAAAGAATATCAAAAGCTCAATACTTATTTTAAGAAATTTAGCATTATTCTTCAATTAACTTGTCCTTATACATATGAACAAAATGGTATTGCTCAATATAAAATACGACACATCATTAATATTGGTTTTACACTCTTAGCGCATGCTCGTGCAACACTCAAGTATTGGAATTCAGCATTTGACACAATTGTTAGTTTGATTAATTATTTGTCATCTCAATCTATCTAGAACGAGTTTCCCTTTGAGTTACTTTTTAACAAATTGTCGTTACAAATTTAAAAATTTTTGAGTGTACCGTATACCTACTCTTATGTCCCTATAGTCACCCTAATGTCTCCTTTTGCAATAATAAATATGTCTATTTAGGAAACTTTCCAAATCATAGTAGTTATATTTTTGTACACACTAATAGTGGTTGGGTCTATGTAATTAAACATGCTAAATTTGACGGAAGCATTTTTACTTATTTTTCTCATTCCGATTGGTTACTAGTCAGCACATGGAATTCCATCAATTTACCGTGGCTTCAACTCACAACTGCAATTCTATCCCATTCGGTATGCCTTCTAATCCTAATATATCTCCATCTCTATCCTACTTATCCCCACATCAATTGTTATCTCCATCTCCTCCTTACAATCCTAATCCATCCCCATCACTCTCCTATTTATCTCCACATCAATCCTTATTTCCATCTCCATCATCTAAAACTCGTCCTTAATCTTCCACATCCTTCTTTAATTGGATATCCAAAACCGTAATATCTCCAACACTCGCCACTTCAAATAGACTTAACTTAGTTGTTGACCTGATCTTTGGTTGTATCTTCGCCATGTCCCCCTCAAATTCCTCCAATTACCTGTGCACACCCCATGACGGTTCGCCGAATGACCCTTCACTGCAAGCAAGGAAACATTGCCACGTTGCAAACTGTTTGGTGTAATTTCCTTGACACCGAACCCACGACCTACACCCAAGCCAAATAATTCGAAAAAATGGTAGGCTGCTATGGCTAATGAGGTGCACTCCTTGTCAACAACACGTGGATTTTAGTGTCACGCCCTCCGAACAAAAATATAGTTGGCAATACGTGGATTTAACGCATCAAGTGGAAGACAAATGGTACTACTGACAGGTATAAAGCATGACTCGTCGTCCAAGGATTTACCCAACAGTATGGACTTAATTTCCTGAAACATTCAGTCTTGTGGCAAAAGCTACCACTATTCGAATGACTCTTACCCTTATTACCACTAAAGGAAGATCCATGAAGCAACTTGATGTCTCTCATGCCTTCTTACATTAGGTCATCTTGATGATGAAATATATATAGACCAGCCTCAGGGCTTTGTTGATTCACACACACCATTCTTTGTGTGTCATTTGACACATAAACCTTAACACACAAAATTGATTTTCGGGGCACAAGACCACCAATTAACTTGATACTTAATTTCTTTTATTTTTCTCAATTTGAGAGGACTCCAAAGGCTTTCCCTTCCTGTACGTAACCATTTGTAAAGATGGAGGAGTATCTCAATTGTAATTTAAATAGTTTCTTATTAAGTATCGAATAGAATTAAGCATTTGGTAGAGTTAAACGAATGTCTTAGATATACAAAATTGTAAGAGTGGTTGGTCACTCTCTCTTTTGGCTTATGGAGTATTCTTCTCCACTGAGTTAAGTTAGGGTCCAATCTACTGTGTGGTGTAAAGGCATAATCTTCTTTGACAAGATTGTAAAGCACCACTCCTACATTCCCTTTTCGCTCAACAAAAGAATTATCACACATTAGCCCAGTGGCCAAAAAGGTTTAAGAATTGAAATCCTCATTTATCCTAAAAATTAGCTTATTATCAAAAGATAAGAAACAATCAAATATTCTTCAAAGTATTTTGAGAAAAATAATTTGATTACATTTCATTACATGGTACCTACCAAACTTATCCTTAGTAGGTGGCAAATGGGTATGCTAAGGGTTTCGAAGCAAAAAATAAGACTTAAAATCCTCATTTATCCTAAAAAATTAGCTTAATTATCAAAAGATAAAATATAAGCTATTGAATATTTTTCAAAGTATTTTGAGAAAAATAAATTGATTATATTTCATTACATGGTACCTACCAAACTTATCCTTAGTAGGTAGCAAATGGATTGAATTTCAAATAATTCAGGTTTTATGTATTCACAAGTATTAAATTTATTATGTATTAAGTCATTTGAATGTTGGGTATTTTAGATTTTTAATTTATCAAGTTTTCACTTTATTCAATTTTAGATTACTTAGATTTTAGGTATTTCAGATTTTGAATTATTGGATTTTGAGATTAATTGAATTTAAAAATATTAAATTTTGGTCTTATTGATTTTTGACTCTAATAAATTAAATTTTAAGTTTTATAGATTTGAGTTTTGAATTTTATATCAATCGTGTTTCGGGTCATTGATATTTTTAACTAGTATAAAATAATTCAAGTTAAATTTTGGGCAAATTAAATCGGGCTATTTGAGTTGAATTAGTTTGTCACCTTTATGAATAGTTGTTTTGCAGTATGTAACTCAATACAATTCAACTTTATTTTTCAAAATATCTTCTTATATGATTGAATTAAAAACTCTTCATATTTCTTGTCATAAGAAATATGAGATGAGCAAGTCATTGCATAGAGAGCGCAACAAGGGCAAACTGCTTGATCATGACCGTGGCCATACCAAAGCATATCTACTTTAAAACGACAAGTTTGTCTACCTTTCACTAATATTGATGTTGCCATCGACTTGGTGATGTAAGGATATGTATGACATTACCAGGTGTGACTTTTCAAGTCTTTAACCATTGCAATGGCGGCAGGAGAAGAACCCATCTTGGTTTTTAGGTGGGATGCAGGCCAACGAGAACCACAAGCATGTTAGACATTCAAAAACGTTCACTTATATATATACAAATATATACATATATATATATATATATTGTTGTTAAAAATATATTCGAGAAACCAAAGAAAGGTCAACTAGTTTAGCAGACATGAATTACGTAGGATATTCTAAACAAATGTATCTGCTTAAAGCAGGCTTTGAGTGCCTTCACTGCCTTATTGGTTAAATTTAATGAACTTTTCTTATTTATGACCAAAGGAAGTTTGACACCCATTTGAGCTTTCAAATTAGAGAAGTCAAAGATTTAGACAAAAAAAAAAAAGAGTAAGGTAAAGCTAGCTTGCTGTCTTGGTGTAGGTCTATTTCGTATGATAATGCACTGAAGATTTAACCAAGTTTATCGAATAATAACCAGCCAGTGGATTTTTTTTTTTGTGCGTCATCCTTTGCGGCTTTTTCATACCATTGGTGGATGACCTTTTCTATGTTGGTTGGAAGATTTTGTTGACGACGGGAAGAAAAGGAAAGCCACTTTAGCATGATATTAAATTAGAGTTTTCTTATTACAAGTTATAAAATTTAATTGTAGAGTTACTTGATTTTTATTTTTAGGTTTAGAGTTCAATTTCGAGTTCTTACAAATAAAAAAAAAAAAAAGGAGTTTTCTTAATTTATAGCCTCTAATTAGGCTAGATTTTGTTTATTGGACATAAGCACGACAGAAAAATCCGAAGTCACATGGGATTTTGACCTATACGAAATTTGTTGTCGACACAAGATGATGTTGGCAAGCAAAAGCAATGTCAAACTTTTGCCTTGAGGAAGACCCTTTGAATCTCCTTCTTCAAGTTGAAGTGATGGTTGTCAAATGGAAAAGGCTAACACAACTGCCCAAGTTAGCTTTTCTTAATACTAAAGAAGTACCGATGACTCTGTATATGAATATACTCCTATTTGCCTTTTTATTTTTTTTTTTTTTAACAGCAAAAATATATTATTCACTCTCGAATCATTAAGAAAAGAAAGTTTTAAGGTGAGCATATCAAATGTTCTGCTCAAAACCATCACAAAATCTATTGGATTTGAACCCGAACCACAAATATTTGCAGAACTCTAATATTTACACCCAGGCAACCAGATCCATAAAATTACCAGAGTCCCCGTTTTGGCCAACGCATTAGTAAAATTATTAGCCTCTCTGGACCCATATACGAAAACAATGCTCCCCTTTATTTTGTTACTAATATGATTAAAGATTAATGCATGTTACCATGGCCTCTCCTTCGAGTTTTATATCCATCTATGCAACAGCCACACTTTCCAATCATTCTCCACAATTAGTTTACCTTCTTTTACCCTGCTTATATCCTGCCCACGGTGACACTGCCCCACATATCGCCTTTTAACTCCACAATGTTTGAATTTCCTATTGATCTTATACCTTCCCGACCGCGTTACCTAACATTTACCGGACAATGTTTATGCTCCTTCCATGGCGATCTTTTGCTTCAACAAGTAATACCCATTGGACCTCCCAAACTAAAGAACCGTTCGTAATTATCAATATTCAACCATTTGCATGGTTCCAAAGCATGAAAATTCAACTAATTGATTCAGCCTGTCTCGTCTCATTTTCATATGCTCAAATTTCTTTTCATGTTAGTTTGAAGGACACGAATGATCTAGGTCAATAGCGTGAGGAATTTGGAAAGTTCCGAGCCCACGTAATACTTTTTAAAAATGAGAGATTGATTCGAGGGCATTTTCATTGTTCAAGAAGTAATCAAAGAAAGATGTTTTGTATGATTGAGGGGATTGAGAGAACATGTGTGACTAATAATAATAATAATAATAGAATTCCAAAATTTAGTGAACAAGAATCGTAGTTTTAGCTCAAGTTATAAGGACAACATTTAAAAAAAAAAAAAAATCTAATTCTAACTTTAACTAGATTTCTTTTGGGGTGCGGGTGGAGGCGAGGTATTAATTTAATTTTTAAGTTCAAGCTACAATGTATATATATATATATATATATATATATGGAATTTTGTATTTGCTTCTATATTTTCAAGTATGGTGTTTTAAAAAGGTTGGTGACACGATTCCGGGGCATTCTTCACAACATGCATGCATCCACTGATTAATTGGATCCAATATATTATTTGCATCCTTCCGTGCTTTATCAGATATTTGATCATTTGTCATTTACTTTTTAGATATAATAAGATCAATTCATTATCTGTCTCCAGAATAGCATGTAACGAGATCCAAACGCGATGCGCTAATTGAGTTTAATTACCCTATTTTGTCCAGCCGTTGGCGTGTGTTGACTCACTTTCTTCCTAATTTAGGCGTATTGGCACAGCCATTAATTTTTTATTTGAATGAAAAAAGAAAAAAGAAAAAAAAATTGAAAAACGAAAAAAAAAACAATAATTAATTATTATTTATAATTTACTCCAATTATAAAGTTTAAGTGTAGGCCATCACCAGCCCATAAAGTTTCAATTATTATTGGAACCTCAGACAAGTTTAGTTGAATTTCTTTTAGAGCATCTAATCTTGAACTAGCCGTAACAGATTGTTCTAAGATCTTTTAAAATCTAATTTTACCTAAAGTATCATTGGACCTTTAAACAGTCCTTCTCCTTTCATGCCCATGATAAGATGAGCAATATGTGGTACATAACTAGTGAAATTTACAAGATCTATAACCTTATATAAATATATAAAAAAATATATAGATAATTTACATTTTTTGTCATTAAACTTAATATTTATTTTATTTTTTTCATTCAATTTTAATTTGTTTCATTTAAATTAAAATATTTTATTTTTATTTTAATTTAATTATTATATTATTTTATTAACTAAAAACTTTTAAAATTTATATTATAAAAAATATATTTTTATACAATTAAATTTATTAATCAATATATTAATTGAAATAAAATTAAATTTCTCAAATCAAGATATCATGATTGACGACAATATGAAAAAGTTTATTATTATCAACAAGTACCTTGAAAAACTTATCTTCTCTATTTAACAACCTATTTATTTTAGAAATAACTTAACAACTAAAAGACTATTATATGTCACATAATATCCAATACATCACACAAGGAGAAAAAAATAAAAAGTTTTTTTTATGTTATATATACTTCAATTTAAAAAAAAAAAAATCAATGGAGTAAATTTTTCTTAATATTTGTCTAAAATTCAAAAAATAATCTAAAAATTATTAAAAACAAAAACTTACTCTTTTAAAAATTGACAAACGTAAAGAAAAACTTTTTACTTTTTTTTACTATATATTGCACTATATCACTTAACATGTGATGTTTTTCTAGTGATTAGATCTTATTTCATATTAAGTTATTTTTAGGGTGGGCAGACTATTAAATAAAAAAGATAACTCTTCTCAAGTCACTTGCCAACATCTTTAAATTTCCTAACCTTATAATTAGTTGAAACATATTGCACTAAAAAAATTAACTTGATTTCTATTAATATATGGATTGATGGAATTAATTGCATAAAAATGCATTCTTTATAGGGCACATTTTGTAAGTTTTTACCTAATAGAGTGACATAGTGATTAAATTGAAATAAAATTAAAGTTAAGAAATAAAAATAAAAACAAATATAAGTTCAATGACCAAAAATGTAAGTTACCTGAAAAATTACAAAGATAGCAATTTCTTTGGGCTTTTACAACATGACCACCAACCCTAAAAATAACACAAGGTTTTAAAGGGAAGACTTCAAACGGGCCACATATAGCAAAAGGCTTCAAGGGGGCAAGTTCTCAAGCCTAATAATAGATCTACGTCTAATATCTGTATAAACCAAAGCCCACACATAAATGTAAAATGAAGAAAAGAAAAAGAAAGATTCCCTCTTATCTTTAAACTACTAATCACAAGTGGCCAAGACCCTTATAAAAGGAGGAGGCCCTTAAAAGCAAAGGTAGAGATAATAAAAAATAAAAGGTAGGTCAAAAGTGAAAAGAACATAATATTAATTTTAGCAATTATAATAGCAAAAATTAAAGCAATGTAAAGAAAAACAACTCAAGAAAGAGAAAAAAAAAAAGAGATGACAATATGTAAGTAGTCACAAAAAGGAGTTAGAGATAGTATATAGGTAGTAATAAAGAAACATAGAGGGAAAAAATAAAGTTGTTAGAATCATGCACTTAACCAGAAATTGAAATATACATATTAGGTAAGTTTGAGAAAATCCTTAGAAAGTGAATATTTTCAAAGACAACAACAATAATCACAATATGCATTCAATCTTTTCAAAGGAGATCTACTGTGCAAGAAAAGTGGCAATCCAGGTATCCTAAATGCCCTCTAATATTCTTTTTTCTTCCCACATATTATAATGTTTATCATACATAACCAATTAATTTAGAGATAGATATTTCATCCCAAATTTAACTTTTAAAACTAATATTCATGGCTTATTTCCTCCTAACTATTCTAGAAATGGTTGAAGAAAGTTCATAAATGTGTAAGTAATTAGCTAAAAGTACATGATCTTTAGCATAATCCCTAATTGCCATGAAATGGTCACATAAAGCATAAAGCATGCAAGTAGATGGCCAAAGAAATGACTTTTTCAGCTATTACATCATAACAATGAAATGGTTGCAAAACACTAGTCTTAACAAGGAAATAACCAAAGTAAAGGCACTAAAATTTTAATATAAGCAAATTCGTCTATCATGTGCTTGTGCTTAGCACACTTTTGTCATCTTTATTACTTTTCTCATACATAGAAAATTAGCATTTTGACTAGTTGAGGGCTATAAACTCAATACAAATAAGTGTTTGCAATAAAAATGTTAGGCAATAGCTTTTCAAAGCACATCTTAGCTTTAAAAGATGTTTTAAATTTTTCTTGGTTTAGTTATTTCAATTTCACAATGCATAAAAGGTTATTTGTTAGATTATTACCACAACAATACTCCCACAACCATATCACCACCAACATTATATATACATTACTTACAACTTAACAAATATTAAGACTAAAAAAAAAAAAAATAGATAGAATAACTATGCCAAAAGCAATTATCCATCCTCTTTTTAGTCTCACCAGCACCTTTATTTCCCCTTCATTCAACCTTTTCCACATTTTCTAGCAAAGATAAAAGCAAAAGAGATAGTTTTTGATGAGTAAGAATTTATTATGTTTATTTTCTTTTACATTTAGTTATTTTTAATGAGCTTTACTTTGCAACTTAGGCTTTTCATTAACTCAAAGGTCCAATTGGAAAAGTGATTTTTAGTGAAGTTTTGTAAACATTTTAAGGGTCTAAATTCGAGTTCATTTAAGCCTTAAGATGTTGCTTCAAAGACAAGATGAAAAAAACTAAAGTCTAGTCCTAATTAGAGAAAGAGTTCTAATTGGGGTAGGGTTTATGTTTAAACAATGACACTTAAATGAGCATAATTTTAATATTAAGCACCCAAATGAGATGATTCAAAAGCCTAAATTGAAGTAAACATTAAAGCCTACAATTATTATGAAGATACTTAAGCTTATATTGATTATGTAATGGTTCAAAAATAATAGAGAAGTCATTATAGAAGCTGTCACAAATTAGACTAAATTAGTCTTGATTTTTAATTCACAACTTGGACTCTGGACCTTTTTTTGTACAAGAATTGATGTGTTGGAAAGCTAAAGAGGAGGATTATAACTTTCATGAAGAAGTTAGACTCTAATTTTGACTATATCTAGTTTAGAGTCAGTTTGAAGCCAATATAAGAATTTGAGATCATTAAACAAGATCAATAAGATTAGGCTATCTTTGAGAATTTATGAGATTATTTTTAAGTCTTTAGGGTTTGTTGGAGGTTGTTATGTATGATTTTTAGGATATTTAAGAATAAGAAAAAAAAAGGGGAAAGACAAAAAAAATAATAAAAAAAATTCAAGCAATCACTCTAGAAGAAATTCATTTTTTTTTCTAACATATGTAGTTAGATTCTTTAATAGTTTTAAAGAATTTCAAAATTTTTGATATTTCAATTGTATCAATTATTTAAGTAGTTCTCTTTTCTTATGGTATTATTTAGGTTATTCTAATTTAATGGTTAAATAATTATTTGTTCAATTAATTTGGTTGGGCTTGCTAATTTGGTTAAATGAATATCAATGGATAAATAAGCATAATTTTAGTATTAGGCACACAAGTGAGATGATTCAAATGCCTAAATTGAAGTAAACATTAAGGCTTACAATTATTATGAAGATACTTAGGCTCAGATCAATTATTTAATGATTCAAAAATAATGAAAAAGTCACTATAGAAGTTGTCACGAATTAAACTAAATTAGTTTTGATTTTTAGTTCATAACTTAGACTTTAAACCTTTTTTGTGCAAGAATTGACGTGTTAGAAAGCTAGAAAGGAGGATTATAACTTTCATGAAGAAGTTAGACTCTAATTTTGACTATATCTAATTTAGAATCAGTTTGAAGCCAATACAAGAATTTTGGATGATTGAGGAAACAAGATCAATATGATCAGGCTATCTTTGAGAATTTATGAGATTATTTTTAAGTCTTTAGGGTTTGTTGGAGGTTGTTATGTATGATTTTTAAGATATTTAAAAGCAGAAAAAGGGGGAATGACAAAAAAAAAAAAATCGAACAATCACTCTTGAAGAAATTTATTTTTTTTCCAACATATGTAGTTAGATTCTTTAATAGTTTTCAAAAATTTCAAAATTTTTGATATTTCAATTGTATAAATTATTTAAATAGTTTTCTTTACTTATGGTATTATTTAGGTTATTCTAATTTACTAGTTAAATAATTATTTATTCAATTAATTTGGTTAAACTTACTAATTTGGTTAAATGAATATCAATGGATAGTATAAGAAATTGTGATATGTTTTTATCCTTTCCTAATTACTAAGTAGCAAATAACAATAGGAGATTATGAAGAAGTTTTCATCTTATTGTTATGTATAACTTAATGCAAGTTAAATAACCTAAATTTATGTGATTAAAGTTTGTGTGATTATTAAGGCTACTAGTATATTATCCTAAAAAACTTATTCTAAGGATATAATAGTTAGAATTTAAGTGAAGAACTTATTTTACTCAGTGAATATTTAAGTAAAAATTTAAGTAACAATGTTTAATGTTATTTAGAGTTGATAGTTTTATTAGAAATGAGACAATAGTCTAAGTGATTGAAACTATTAAATATTATAATTATTATTAAATTTGAAATTAGATTTTTAATATTTAATTTTTTTATAATTTATTTTATTTGATTAATTTGTTTATATTATTTATTATAAAATCAAAATTTAGTTTTCTCTCCAAATTATGTTAATGTCTTCAATTTTAATTAATTAATAGTTAATTGATTGTATTTCTTATGAAATTAACCTTTACTCATATTATCTATGGTTGAATAATTAAGAGTAAATAATTAAATTTTTAGTGTCTTAACAAAAACCACCAATTTTCTTCCCACTTTGTGTATATATAAGCACTATATTAGTTTTTTTTTCTTCCTTGTATAAATACAAATAATACATACACCATGAATTTGTGTGTTATGATGTGAAAATTTGGTAGATTGATGAATAATAGGAACATTGACCTTTTTTGGATGTTTTTAGTGATTAACACCGGAATCTGAACGTCAGTCGATCACTAATGTCAATAATGATGATGATCAGGCTAGTTAGCTACCGATTGAGCCGCCACCACCTACCATCTCTCTCCCTCCCTCCCTCTTTGTCTGTGAACCTAAATAAATAAAAAGAAAAAAAAGGTTAATTAGTGACAATAAATAGTAAAAATAAAAATTAAAAAAAAAAACAACAAAAAAAAACAAAACAGTAAGGAAAGAACAAATTTAACTTTGGCCAAATAGGTGGTTAATTAACCTGATCTAATCCCTTATCTCCTAAATTGAACCGCTTAAACCTTGCTTTGACCTACAAACAATGACTTGAAATCATACTACCCTCATTTTCAAATCAAATGCCCCCATCCATCACCATTAACACCATATAGTTCTAGAAAACATTAATCAACATACCAATATCAATACAACACCACTTATAACATTTCAGCAACCAAGAAATTAGATAAAATACCACTTATCCTCGCTATAATCCCAACAAAATTCCTTTTCTTTTTCTATCTTGAATCTAAAACCCTCCAAAATTCCAACTCTTATGATGAATCATTCCAAATCTCTGAAGAATTGGTTTTCGAACCACGAAAATCATCCTCGTAGTGTAATCTTCCACAAATGTAGCATAAAAAAAGGTGGAGCCCATTACTTTTAGATGTAAAATCTCAAATCTTTCCCCCTTGCTTCATAAAAAAATGGTGACAAAAAGGAAAAAAAAAAAATCATGAATAAAAGTATTTAACCCTTTTTCAAAAATTTTTTTAGTGCTAAGAATCTTCGTACATCCCATCCAAGTTTCTTTTTTCAAGAAGTCTTACGTCATTTCCCCACTTCTTCTAGTGTGAAGAATCATTATGAAAATCATACAAATATTTTCCAAAATTTCCAAGTCATCTTTTTGCCATATTCTTACAATGCGATGGATTCTTGTAAAAATCATCTAAATATTTTTCAAAATTTAAAAATCAACTTTATTTTTTAAAATTTTTATATTGTGAAGGATCACCGTAAATATTAGTTGAATATTTTCCAAGAATTCCCAAGTCATTCTCCCATTTCTTCCATGTGAAAGATTACTATAAAAATCATCTGAGTATTGCCCAAAAGTTTCCAAATTATTTTTTCAAAATTTTGGGTACAAGGGATCACCGATTATCATCTAAAAACCTTTCATCTAGACCACTTCACAGAGTGAGGATCTTCGACAAATTATCCTAGAACGCTAACACCTTTCAAATTAGAGCACGAAGCCTCCGTAAAAAAACATCCATCCTTTTTCAAATTTCCTTTTAGTCTAAAACTAATCAAGGCCATACCTTGAAGAGCTGGTAGCTAGTGAAAGAAATAAAATTAAATAATAAGATGGATATTTCATCTCCAACTATTTGTTAGAAATAACATATTACATTCATTTGCGTTGCTATTATGTGCTCTTCACTTTTTATGCAGGCCAACATTTGACATATGTGCACAAACACTTTATGGTTTTAAGGAATTTGGGCTAGCTACAACCTTTACTAGGCGTAACTACACTCTTGAACCTCAGTGAATCTTAGTGAAGCAAATCATTAATTTAGAAAACAAGACAATGATCTAAATTTATATTATTTATTATAAAATTAAAATTCAACCTATCACCATCTCATTCATCTAACAAGACCAGTCCTCATCTATCCATGTCTATCACATTCCCACCACTCTCTCTAAATAAGGGTGCGTCGTGACAATCTTGTTTATCAATCAAACAAAAGCTTCAAGGTAGCTACGTCAAATCTTATCGAAAGGGAGCTATCTTCGATAATGGTAAAAGGAGGGAATGCAAGACTACACATTAAATTCCATGTGATTCATCACATGCGAATATTAATACTAAGTCATATATCAAATTCAAATTGATGTTACCCATCATGTTTAACACAAAACCAACATACACACAAATGCGAATTTATGAGATATTGTGGGTGAATCCAACTGTTTCTTTTTTAAGCACATTTAATCAATCATACATTCAAATGCTTAAGGAAGTACTAATTAAGGAGCTAGTTATATTTTTTAGATAATCAAATTCTCTAGCTTACCTTACTTACCTTTTTCTTGGTTGACACTTCTATTGGTTCTTCGTTACAAAGACACCTTCGACTACCTCTTCTTGTCTTTGAAAGCCTCCTTTGCTCTTGAGCTTGAAAAATATTAGTAAGTTTAGGTACACTTACTGTGGTGATGTCCTTGGAGTTTTTCAAAGGCATTTTTGCTTCAAACTTTTCTAGAATACTTACAAGGACCTTTTGCACAATGTTCTTGACAGGGAAATCTTCTCCCAAATTCCTCATCTGGTTACCTATTTTGATAAAGAGCTATAATCTGTTTCTTCTGTTGTAGTGTCATTCAAGTCCTTCTGACCTATTGTTGGTGGGAGAGAGTACAGACGATCTGTTGATGTTGCCGAAGTGCTGGTATGATCAGTTGTCGTGCATGTATGCTGCCTAGTGTGATCAGTTGTAGTGCATTATGTTTACTGCATGAATAACAAATACTCCAAGGATGAAGTATATGTGCCTAATATTATTAACACACATACATTAGGAAAGGTAAAACTAAAACCTAAAAACAACTAAAATAGAAGACCTTGCTAGGAAACGCAAGTATGAAAGAAGGCATTGGCGATATTCTTTCGGAGACCTCAAAGACAAATACGATGCCAATTGCCCGAGTCTGTGTACTCCATCATCTGTCACCTGCTAAGACCACATGCTCACGGATCAAACTCTAGGAGCAAGATGTCCTGATTATAGACATGGCCTCTACAATTTTCACGAGTAGAAAAACGTTGCACCGTTGATCAGAAAACTCTTTTAATTGATCAAGGTCCCCGCGGCATGGTTGGCATGGCACGTCTCCCACACTCTGTGTAAACCTTCTCAAAAGGCCAGAAAAAAAAAAAAAAAATTATAGAAAGTATTTTGCATTTCAAACCAAAAGAAAAAAAAAATATATATATATATAAAAACAGTGGTTATCACTTAAACAGGAATTCAGATGGTTTCTGTCAGCTTTTTAGATTCGAGAAAAACAGAGGTTATCACTTGAAATTTTCTCCAGACACTACAAATATTAAAAATAAATAACAGTTTTTAGATTTTGTTTGAAATTAATGACAAAAAAAATTTAGGAGTTCGGAGATTAAGAAAAAATTATTAGATATGTGAAATTTATGTCTTGCAGGGTTCCATACCTCCTCCGAGCTGTACCAACCGAAAATCGGAATTGGGCCGACCCGGGATCACACCTACAACACGGAGAATGGTAAAGGGAATGGAAAATACAACTACGTGATTAAAGATTAGCCATGTAACCCAATAGAATCTTATCACTATTATTTCAGTTTATAGTACTTCAAACCAAGCCTGCCAAATAAATTTTCGATAAATTCCTTTGCCAAAGAAAGACCAGAATCTGAGGTTTTGATTGGTAGCGTGTGCCTCCTAGCTGGGGGGCGGGGGCTTCGAACTCCTGTCGCCAACCTTACCGCCCCCAACTCCCCACTTCCCACTGAAGGTGTACTCATCTCCTGCCCCCAGCCCAAAAAAATAAAATAAATAAAAAGACCAATATGTCTAAAAATCCAAATTCTTTTTGTTTCACGAGTTTCAAGATTTTCATGATTTCGTTAAATCCCAAGCACGTTAAAATCCTCAATAATAAGAGAGTTGAAGGTTGAAATCTATGGAATGGGAGCGGGCAAAGTCTTCATCAAACACTGCTTTGGCCTGATTCTTTATCCGTCTCTGCAAAAACGATAAGATCATAAGGCTTTTCATCTGCCAACAATTCACGCAGAAACTCCAGGGGCATTTCTTGGTAATTATCAACGAAACGTCAAGAAAAAATCTACATAGGTCATGCAATGGGAGGATAAATAAATAGACTTAAAGAAGCACTTGCTGGCAGGTTAATCTAGGCACGGACGGAACGTATATGCATCCATCCATGATGCTATATCACATCACAACGTTTTTGGTGGGAGATTGCTCATGAAAGACACACATTCGCCAATGGCAACCAGTAGCCCCCTCAACTTCATTTTCACACAGATTTTAGAACATAAGTCCAACGTGCACCTGAAACTCGATGATCTTCAAAACCATGCAATCTGTTGTAAACGTTACGATATGCACCTGTAGGCAAAGTAGCATCATATGTGGACAATGATCTACATCCTGCAATCATATTTCTGAAAAATCTTCATTTTACAAATTCTGACAAGCATTTTAACAAGTATCGAACCTCAGCTTTCAAATCTTAATACAAAGGGGAAGTCAAAGTAACCTTTCCCAATAATTAAGGTACAAATTATTGCAGTTGAACTCACAATTGTGGATCAATGAGTCAATATATCATCATATCCCCTAGCCTTCCTCACCAAACTCCTTAGTGAATCTTTCATGAACCTCTAGGTCTGCTTTGCTAACTGTAGGCCTCTGTCTTGCAAGAACTTTATCAAAATCTGTTTTAGAGATGGGAGGTGGAAGGATCTGCAGATGCATTTATCATCCACATGAATAACTACTATAAAGACCAACAGGAACTGAAAAACATTATCCATATATTTTTGGATACCTTAAGCATGTACTTTCACAGATGGTAACCTTAGTCCCATTTTGTTATTTTTGGACAGCTTAAATATATTCTTCCACAAAAAAAAAAAAAACCTTAGCTGCTATATATATATATATATATATATATATATATATATGGGGCTACAACATAGCTTGATTAGGGATGATCTTTAAGTTCACGTGGCATGTCATATCTAAAGCATCTAGCCATACCTTAGCTGCAAGTCCCTGTGCTGCCAGCTCCTGCATGGTAATTTGGACAGAACCTCTTTGCTTTGGTCCACAAGGAACCCACATGTCATTAGGAGTCTTCACAAAATACATGGCATCCTGGGTTTTTCGAACTGGCTCAAAGAGGACATCCTTAACCTGTCAAAGCAACAAAAAAAGAAGCAAAATTACAGTGTCAATTGCCCCTTTCTAAAATAACCTGGGGAGGGCTATAACTGATAAAATTAGCAGTCACAAAGCATTTCAAGTGACGTGCTTACACAAACAGAAATGTCCGAGCCTGAAAAGCCCTCAGTCCTGCAAGCTAAACTCTCAAAATCACTTTCTGTCAAATTATGAGGTGTATCACCTAGGTGAACCTGTTTAAATTCTTTAAAGCTTGAGCAAAGACCACACAAAGTTGACACATACTATATTAACAAGTAAATTTTCCAACAGAAAATAAATGAGAAGATCTAATACTTTGAACATATGCTGCCGAGCCTTTACATCTGGAAGGGGAATATATATACGTTTGTCAAAACGCCGCCGAATTGCCTGTAATTACCATTGGTTAGCAACAGCACTTAGAAAAAAAAAAAAAAAACAGATTGGATAACAGAAACAATCTTCTGCACTTCTCTCACTTGATCCAAAGCATACGGTGTATTCGTTGCTGCGAGAACAAGAACCTTCTGGTCATTGGGTCCTACACCCTGAAATGCAAGGAAAGTGAGGCCAACTTCCATATGCTACTTGAAAGCAATGTCTACACCAAGTAAATTTTGATTCCAACTACTGGGACATTGATGACTAAACGAAGAACAACAGTAATGGAACCAAGGTGGAATATGAAAAAATGCAGCAATCAACAATTTGTGAGCCTTTCGCAAAGTAAGCATGATATGGCAACAACAGTGATAAGCACTTGTTAGGTTTAAAGGAAATGTAATAGGTTAATTAGCAGGCAAACTAAACTTAAAAGAATCATCTAAGAAATTGCCTGCAATCATGTCCCCTTTCTTTCAGACAATCAGATGTGGAAATGCTCAGAAACATAGGTATATTGCCGCCAGGAATGCAATGCTATAACCACAACCCATATTAGAAGTGGAGCTATCCAATAACACCAGAAAGAAAACATTTACATCATAAGGTTAGAGAAGCACAGAGTGAAAACAAAAGGCAAAAACTTACTTTACCAAGTATTTAGGTATGTAAATCTGTAAAACTTCTCAATCCTCTTTATATGTTCCCCATTATCTTTCTGCCAATAACATATCCAATAAATTTTGCTCAAGCTTAAGGCACTACGATCAAAGAGTAACCAGTAATTGTTGAAACAAGGCACCTAGAAGTTACTTTCAGGAGTAACATAATGATTGCTTAGAGTCTATTCAAGGGCATCCATTAGAAACAGCCATAAGAAATAAAAAATTCTGGGAGTCAAGGACATGCACCAAAAACAAGTCACAAGATAAAAACAGAATGCATGGTTATGACATTCACATAAACAAAGAACTTAACTCATAAACCAAACTCTAAAGAGCAAACAAACTCTAAAAACATTGATATATTTTCAAAATATGCAGTACAAAACAAAACAAAAAGGAAAAAAAAAAACACCTTATTGATGGTTGCTGTATCATAATGGGCTTGCAGCCTTGATGCAAGAGCAAATGCTAACGCAGTAATGCCTAGTTTTTCCAATTCAGATTTGGGCTGAGTGAGTCTCTAATGGTTCACTGACACTAAACTGCTTATCATAGTCAAAGAAAAAATAATTTCCTCTCGCAAAATTTCCTGGCTAAGCCAACAAGGCAACTCCTTTTAGGATTCTCTTCTAGGCTTTGTCTATCTTGTAGCAAGCATTAATACCAAAACCTTCACCCATTAACTGAATAGACGAAACTCTAAGATTAACTAGCTATAATAAAGATTTCATCTATCAGATATCAACCTCAACCCTTCTTATCTGATTGAAGAGATGAGCTTGATTACGAGAGATAAGGCAACAAACAACAATAGGATCTCCAACAAAAAGAAGAATAAACAAGCACCCCCATTCCTCAGCTGACACTTGCTTAATTTACTATAACATAGCATAGACCCATTCAACATATACACCACTACAGTTACACATATAAAGAAACAGCAATACTTGTTCTTTTAACCCATGGCCACTTGTGCTACAAAAACTATAGAGCATCTAGAGTAACAAATCATACTTTCATGTCTACAATTCAGTTATACATGCTAGTCTCACTGTTGAGTGTTTATATTTAATTGGCAATGTCATCTCTTGTAGAAAGCTCTAAGCACAACTTTATGTTGAATTACTAAAAATTGATGGGCTCTCAAAATGACCAGGCTAAAGGCTCAAAAGGTCTGCAACCCTTCCCATTAACAACATATTAAAAGAAATGGCAACTGGAAGCACTCAGCATCTATAATTATGGGTAACATACTAGAATAGAAGCACACTGTTGCTTCAAATATTTTTCAAAGACAGCATACAGGCTTTGATATGCTTGCTATTGAGCTTCTATGGGAGCAATTGCATAATTCATTCCACGATCATCTGAATCAGCAGCCTCCAATATTGACCACACAAGGCTTACATTGGCCCTGCTCTCCACTTAAGATCCTAGCTACTCAGTGAGCAAATTGGAAAACTTCTCCCATTAAAATGGAGACTGTTTATGTCATTGAGGAAACAAAAGGGAAACTGCCACCAGTTAGGATAACCAAATTGGGTTACTGGAAAACTATGCATTGATATGGGATGATAGGAAAGAAAAGCAAGAAAAAAAAGTTGCTATTCTTCTCCCCCCCCCCCCGGCGCCAGTACATGAAAGAAAATACCTGCATCTGGACCAGAAGTTCTGTCTTGATACGTCTTGATGCCTCACTTTCATTGCCTTCTCCACGTTGGCCACATAAGGAATCTATTTCATCAATGAAGATGATGGATGGTGCACTTTCACGGGCCATTTGAAAAAGATTTGAGACCAATTTTTCACTCTCACCCATCCACTTTGAAACAAGATCAGACGAAGAAACACTGCAAAGAAAGGGGAAGAAAACCAGGAATACATGGTATAAGTACAGGTATAGAGAAACTAAACAGAGATCAAGGTAGCCAAACAGAGAAAATATAAGTTTGCAGCAGACAAGTGAAATAGCTTTTACCTGAAAAAGGTGGAGTCTGCCTCAGTTGCAACAGCCTTTGCCAAATAAGACTTTCCAGTTCCAGGTGGCCCGTACAAGAGAAAAGCCCTCCATGGTCGTCTCTTGCCTAAAACAAAGAAAGTCAAGCAAACACAATGACTAAAGAAGTTAGGTTGGGGTGGGAATTATTCACAGGAGCTAGCCCAGACAAAAAAATAATAATAATAAAGAGAGAGAGATCAGACATAGTGCCACAAGATGTTACATCCGAAATTCAGTTTGCCATGTGTTCATAATAAGAATGCATGAAACCATTACATGCATGCACCACCAAAAGTACACCTAACTTTTACCGAGAACCATTTCTGCTTCCAAATCAACTAAGAGGGAAAAAAGCTCAAATGGGTTTTTTCTATCAAAATATCACCTGCATAATAAAATGATCAAGCTTAAGCTGACATTTTAAAAGTTAACTTATGGAGATTAAATATTGGCAGGACCATATTTTCATCATCATTACTTCAAAACCAATTCAACAACTACTCATTGGACGCCTACCCATTAATCTCTGAAGTCATAGCCAAAACCCATCAAATTGAAGAACACAAATTAACGTTAGAGAGACGAGAGATATAAAAAAACGAGTTACCGGTAAAGAACTGGGGAAATTTAACAGGTAAGATGACGGCCTCCTGGAGGGCTTGCTTGGCGCTTTCCAACCCAGCAACATCAACCCACTTGACATTAGGTTTCTCCCTTACAATCGCGGAATGCAAACCAGCCCGCAACTTAGCCTGTTCGGGATCCTCGCCGTCCTCGCCGTCCTTAGGCTTGGTCCTGGGCCTGGTAGCAACAGCGGCATCGCCACCGTTGGAGGCGGGGCCTGGGCCACCCTCATCGAGAACGGCACGGATCTCCTCGGCGCGGCGGAGATACTCAGTGAATTTCTGTGTAATGGCTTCCCTGATTTTGGGGTTCTTCTCGTACTTCAAGTGGGTCTTGAAGTACTCGAGAGCGTTCATGTACAAAGGAAACGCCTTTGAGTAGTTTCCGCCATTGTCTTCTTGTACGGCCTGCTTCACGTACTCTATCGCTTGCTCTTTGAAATTGCTATACATCTCCCCTCCCCACCTCTCCCTTTCTCTCTCTATGTAAAAATTTCTCTCTCTCTCTTAATCAACAAGAGATTGCATTAGAAAAATTTGGGGGTTTAATTAGAAACCCTAAATTTTTCTTTTTTTGAATTTAATATATATATTAAAAAAAAAAAGACAAATTGGGAATTAAAGAAGTTGAGTTTGTAGTGAATATTGAGATCTGAGGTGGGCTTTAAAATTTCGATTTGGTTGTTGGGTGATGAATGAATTGGGGGTTTACAATTCGATTTGATTTAAGAAAAAAAAAAAAAAAAGGAAGGAGAGGAAAGGGAAAGCAAAAGTTTGATTATGGTAACGGATGATTAAAAAAAGAAGAAATGAAAGAAGAAACGTCAAAGGAAGCTTGTCGTTAATTTGGGGTAATAAAAGTGAGGCTAACTCGATGAAATAACAATTTGTTTCAACTCATTTATTTATATATTTAATAAATTTTTAAACATAATATTTAATAAAATAATTTAAAATTTTATTAAAATAATAAAATTAAAAATTTAATTTTATTAATTTTTATTTTATTTATAAAATAAATAAATAAATAAATTTTAAATTTTATTAAATTTAAATTAAATTAAATTTATTTTTATAATTAATTTAAATATTAAAAAATAATTATTAAAATTAAATAATTTATAAATTTTTAAATATTATAAAAAAATAAAAATTTGTTAATTTTAAAAAAATTAAAATTTATTTTTTAAAAAAATATTTTTATTTATATTTTATTTAAATAAAAAATTAAATTTAAAAATATTTTTTTAAAAAATAAATTATAATATATATATTAATTATAATTAAATAATATAAATAAATAAATTAAAAATTAAAATATTAATTTTATTTGAATAATAAAAAATTAAATTTAATATATTAAATAAAATAAACAATAATTTTAATTAAAAAAATTAAAATAACAAAAAAATTTTAATATATAAATAAATTTAATAATATAAAATTATTAAATTTTATATATTATATAATATCTATATTATATAAATTAAATATACATATAATTATTAATATAATTAAATAAATATTATATATATATAATAAAATAAAATAAATAAATAAATTATATATTAAACTATTAAAAAATTTTTAATTAATTATATTCAATACAACAAATCATAAACATTTATTAAAAAATTAAATAATTATTAATATATAAATAAAATTTATAATATAAAATAATTAAATTTTTTTTAAAATTTAATAATATATATTTTTATTAATAAATAATATGTGTCATGTATTAAATTATTAATATACTAATTAATAATTTGTTAATTTAATTCTAAAATAAAATTATTTAAATAATATAATTAATTTTTTAATTAAAAATTTTTTATTAAAAAAATATTAATACAAGTATATTTAATTTTATAATATAAAAAAATAATTAAATATATATTAAAATTTTAATTTTATTAAAATATAAATTAATTAACTAAATAAAATTTAACTTAATAAGAAAAATTTAATCCTATAAAGAAAATTAAAATTAAAATTATATTGAATAAATTTTAAATATTTAATTATAAAAATTAAAATAATAAAATTTAATTTATACTTTTAATGATATTTAATTAAATTAATTTATTTTAAATTTAAATTTAAATATAATTAATTAAAATTAAAATTAATTTGATTATTTACTATAATCAGTATTATAATTAATTTATAAATTTTTAAATTTAAATTTATATTAAAATTATCAAATAAAAATAAAATTAAATATATGAGTAAATGATAAAATAAATTTTATTTTTTATATATTGATTATAATTAAATTTATAATCAAAATTTTAAATAATAATATTATTATAATTAATTATAAATATTAATCTTAAAAAAAATTATTTGGTAAAAACTTAATATTTGAAATTGAATAATTTGGTTAAAAAAGTGTAAAAAAGTATTAATATAAATCAAATATAATTATAATACGACAAAAAAGAATAAAGTTAAGAAAAAATTAATAAAATATTTATATAATAATTTTTATTTAAATTTTAAAAAATTTAAATATTTGATTTAATTTTCATTTTTATTAATAAATTTTTTAAATTTATAATATTTAATATTAATTTAATATTAAATTTGTAATATTTTTTAATATTTTAACAAAATTAACATTTTTTTCATATATTTGATTTATTCAATTAACTCAAAAATGATTTAATATATATTGTATTTTAATTAATTAATATTAATAATTTTTTGTATATATTTAAAATATGTGTAATACAAATATTTTTAAAAAAATTTAAAAATAATCTTAAAATACTTTTTAAAAAAAAATAATATTGTTAAATTTCTATTTTTTCCTTAAAAGGAAAAGAATGCTTATGATTTAAATAATTTTTGTTTTTCTATTTCATTTTTGAAAAAAAAAAGTATTTTCAAATTTATTTTTTAAAAAAATATGCATAATATAAAGTTATTTTTATTTTTCAATTATATGTTTATATTTATTAAAACTAATAAAAAATCAAAAAAAAAAAAAAGAAAAGAAGACATATGTGGTAATAGTTGCTTAACTTTAGAAATAATTTATGTAATTGATTTAAAATACTCATAATTTAAATTACTTTTTGTTTTTCTCATTTAAATAAAATAAAAGTTATAATTTACTTTTCATGACAAATTTATATATTGTATATATCTAATACTAATATATTTTAATTATTAAAATTGAGAAAAAAATTAATAAAATATTTATATGATAACATTTATTTATTTTTAAAAATATTTCAGTATTTGATTCAAATTATAATTTTCTTAATAAACAATCATTCTCATAATATTTGACAATAATGTAATAGTTAGTTTATAATCCTTTTAGTATTTTAATAAAATTAAAATTTCAAAATATATTTAAATTATTTAATTTACTCAATTATGAACTAAAATATATTACAATTAACCTTATTCATGTAAAAAAAAAGTTTTTATATATCTTTAAAATTCTCACATCACAATACTCATAATTAAGAAAAATAATTATAAAAAAAATCTTAAACTTTTGTTTTATTTTTTAGAGAGGAAAATATTTTTTAAATTAACTTTTTTAAAATAATTAATTAAAATCACCAATATTTTCTCAATATATTTACATTTATTCTAAATATTTAATGAAAAAATGTTGCAATAACAAATTTTTAAATTATATTTTTAATAATAATTAATTAAAATAATTTACTTCTAATTTAAAATTAAAATAAATAGTTAAGTAAAATTAAAATTAATTTAATTATTAACCATAATTAGTATTCGAGTTTATTTAAAAATTTTTATATTTACACCTATGTTGGGAAGATTAAGTGAAATTAAAGTTAATCGATGTACTAAATGATGAAACAAATTTTATTGATAAAGGCCAATTATAAATAAATTCGTAATCAAAATTTTAACTAATAATATTATTATAATTTATTACAAATACTAACCTTAAAAGAAAATTGTTCAAGTAAAAAAAATAAATATTTAAAATTAAATAATTTGATTTTATAATGTAAAAATTAATACAATATATATATTAAAATTTTAAATTTATTAAAATATTAAAAAAATTATAAATTTTAATGATAAATAATACAAATTGTGAAAGACTATTAATAAAATCCTAAAATTAAGTAAATAACACCATATAAACTATTTTTGGTCTTAACTTCTACAATATTAATATGCTACATTTTGACCCACTCAAGATCTTAGATATTTAATAAAAATGTTAAGAAAACTAAATTTAAGATCTAATTTAGCTAATATTTGTTTTTATAATTAATTTACATCTAAAAACAAATAGTTAAATAAAATTAATTATAAGATATTTGAAAATAGTTTATTTTTTCTTTTGTTTCTATTTAAAAGAATTTGAAATTAATTTTTTTCTTTTTAAGAAAAAATATGTGAATTTTAATTTCTTTTCTTCATTTCCTTCTTAAAAAGGAGCATTTGATAATATTTTTATTTCTTTTTTCCTTATAATTTTCTTTGTTGAAGAATATAGATTTACTTACATTCAAAGAGTTCAATTCTATTAATCAATAAAATCATTATTTGATTACAATCAAATATATATTGCTTTTTATTTTATAAAATACAACTTTAATTCTCATCAAATATTAATAATTATATAATGTTTTATTATTTTTAATTTGTAAATTTATGAGAAGCCACAATATAAGCAAAATTGAGGTTTTCTCTCAATTTTGACAGTATTAATAAACATATAAATATAGATTAAGATTAAAGAGACTATTTAGTTAAATTAAATTAAGAAAAAAAATAAAATTTTGGAAAATTTTTTCTTTCTTTTTTCAAGAAAGCAAAAAGGCAACTAAGAAATAGTTTTTTCTCTTTTAAAGAAAAAATAAGTAAATTTGGAAGAGAATTTTTTTTTTTGGCCCTTCTAAGAAAATCAAAAGGATAATTTATGAGTATTTTTTTTTATTCTTATATCTTTTTAATGTTTAAATTTATGAGAAATCATCACATAAACAAACTAAGGTTTTCTCACAATTTTAAGCTACACACATATATATTAATATTAGAATTAATTAATGCGATGATTTATCATATTTATTGTGAAAAAAATAAAAAATAATTTAAATTTTAAGTATTTTTTCCTTTCAAAAATTAAAAAATAAATTTAAATATAATACTTTTTTTAAGAAAATAAATTATAAGTATTTATTTCTTTTTAAATGAAAACATAAATGTATGGATATTTATTTTGTAAAAGAATATAAATAGAAATTTGGATTTTTTTGGAAATTAATTTTTTTTTAATTTCTTTAATTTTGACTCTTTATAATGTATAGATTTTAAATATATATGAAAAATCAGTAATATGCATTGAGTAAATTAAAATATATGTTTAATAGTAATTTAATAAATTAATTAAATATTAAAATTATAATTTTATTAAAATATTAAAAAAATAATATAAATCAACAACAAAGTTAAGTTAAATACTCTCAATTATATAAGTCAATTAAGAAAATTTTAAAATTAAATTAACGTCACTATCAAGCAAAATTGATAATATAATAAAATAAAAATATTTAATTTTTTTTAAAATTTTGACAATATATATTTATACTAGAGTTAGATTTGGATAATACACAAAATTTTAATATTTTGTTAAAAAAGTATTAATATGAATTTAATTAAATGTCCATCTGTACATACATATCTTGCATCCCAAGCAAGCTTTGATGAACAAGCAAAAAAGTAAGAAAAGAATAGGGAAAGACATTATTTTTCTACACGCAACGAGGCTTCTCTTTCTCGCCTTTAGGAAGGGAAAAAAAAAATTTACAATGAATAAAATTATGTACAAGAATAAAACTGCAATTCTAAAACTTTTATCAAAAACCTTTTACTAAGCAACATGATAAATCCCAATTGTAATTGTTATGAATTATATCAAGATCTTACTCATTAATTTAAATAGATGAAAATCATATGTAAAAATACAACTTTTTGGCTTGTAAGAATTAGGATTTAAATTAAACAAAGAGTTTAATTATTCTTTAGCTTATTATCTTTATTTAGAATTGATGCTAAATATGAGTTGAGTGACTAAACTAATTAGATCTAAGATCAACAATGATATCGTATTGATGCATGTTAGGCGAATCATCTAAGTGAATGTACTTGCTAATGATATGAAATTAAAATATGTTGGAATACAAACCACAATTTGTTTAATAGGTTTCTATCGAACTTCTTAGAAAGGAGCATTATGGGTAGCTCTTTTATTACTTTATATTATTAATTAGGAATTAAATAAATTCTTATTTTTAAAGAGATAAAAACTAATATATACTTAAATTGTAAGCAATTTTTAATTTTTTAAGAAAATTTAAAGGATATAATTTTTTCTCCATAAAAAAGGAAAAATAAAAAGAAAATTAAATTACCATTATTATTTCTTTAAAAAAAATTCTAATAAAAAATTTGGGACAAAAATTGTAAGTTTGGGAGAAGATGAATTAAAGATAGAGAGAGAAATACTAATATTTATATCAATGAAACTGAGAAAAGACTTGGGTATTACTTGATCCTTCAAAGAGCAAAGTCTGCTGACTGTAATTTTGCAATTGAAAACATTGAATGCATTTTTATCTCTGGAAGTCATAGAAAAATTTTCATCATGCATTTTCATATAATTGGAGACGGTATGTTTTACCTTTTCCCAATTATTATGTACCTTGTGGAATTTTATGCATAGTTACATTAGCATTTATTAGTCCGTTTAACTATGAAAATTTGCAACAAAGAACCAAACTAATTTGAAATTCAGTACACCATTGATATCTGTTTGATTTAAGTTTTATATCTTTGTTGAGAAATTTAAAAGGGATAAGGGAAAAAGATTTGCAAGGAAAAATTAAAAATTTACACTTACTAATGGAATATTGAATATAGTTAAATTTGTCCATAAAACAAGAATATTAGCTAAGTTTGTGTCCATGACAACACCAAATGATGAAGATGAAGTAGAGTGTTTATTATTATAAAAGAAAAAAAAAAAAAAAAACACATCTTTGAATGGTGTTAGAGTGGTGGCAATGGGAAGGGAGATTCCAAGAAAAATTTTCTCTTAGTTTTGTATGACTTTTCTTTCCATCTCAAAATCTAACCAATAAATTTGTAGTCTCATGGGAAATTTTCTTTTTCATATGTTTTCTTTCCCATAACTTTCACCGAAAAAACAAAAGTTCAAATTTCCACAAAATGTCGGCATAATTACAAATTACCAACAAAAGATATCAATCTTATTCAATTTCTTTATCCGAATATCAAAACCCTTGATTCTTTATCAAGAAGTCAATGGATTGCCTTGTCTTGAGACAACAACGACAAAAACAAGTCTTTTGTTGTGGCTAGTCGAACTAGATTGGACAAAATGTTCTCCATAGTCAGATTTGCCTTTTTGCAGTCTTCTCAAGCAATGCGTGTTTCCCGCGTGCCGTCGTTGATGGTAGTCTAGGTTTCCCTTTATACATTGGTTAGGCCGATTTGAAGCCATGTAGAGAGATTTTTCAACCATATTCCTCATTAAGTGAATTAAGTTACCTCAATCTTAAACTTGAATAAACTTTTTTTTAAAAAATAAATAATACCTAATTAAAATAAAAAATAAAATAAAATATATTTATATTGTCTTAAATAACGTAAATATTAATATATAACAAGTATGTTGAGCCCGAAATCCCTTGAATCCCACATTTCAAAATTTATTAGAATGAACCATTCAGAGATGAGTTTGAAGAATTTGGTTGCTCTTGGTTGGCTTAACTATATAGTGTTGGATTAACCTTAGCTTAATTCGGTTCTCCCTCCTTCTATGGTTTTTTTATTGACTATTCTCGTTAAAATAACTAGATGCAACCTCTAGTTTATCTCAATTTTGGATTTATTTGATTTCTTTTGGTACATTGGACTTGAAATTCATATTTGCAAGAATTTAAAAAATTAAGATTAAAACATTATGAATTTAAGTATTTAGAAAAATAACAAATTCTAAATTATAAATCAGTTATAATTACGTTAATTAGTGTAAGTGTAGTTATTCAAATTTCAATTTCATATATTTACTTATTAATTTTTTAATTTTTCTCAAAGATGATTAATGATAATTTAAAATTTTTTTATTATAAAATTAAAATACTTTGTATACCTCTATATATATATATATATAATACTAATATCAGATTTATATGATAAATGAATTTATTATATTTATTAAAAAATATTTTTATTATATTTTATTTAAAAAATAAAAAGAAAATTAAATTTTTAATATTAATTTCATTGTTTGAAAAAAAATTATTTTTTTCCTCTATGAGGAAATAAAGTGATGGTTTATTTTCTTTTTTAAAAATTTATTTATTTATTTTTTTTAATTATGAGTATTTGTATTATATGAGTTTTAAACATATATAAATAATTTTTAAAATGAATTAAGTAAATACATGATAAATTATAATTGAGTAAATTGAATTTTTAACTATAATTATTATTATAAATAATGTGATAGGATTTTCTTATTAGAATCTTATAATTTTTAATATTTCTTTATTAAATTAATGGTTTATTTATAATTTTTTCATATATTACAATTTACTCAATTTATATTAAAATTTCACTAATATTTAAAATTTACATAACAAAAACACTTATAATTAAAGAAAATAAAAGAAAAGAAAAAAATTTTCACAAATAAAAAAAATCTTAAATTTCTCTTATTTACTTTTTTAAAAGATAAAAAAAATATTTTCAAATTAATTTTTTTTGAAAAAGAAAAGAAAAAGACTTATAATTTTTTTTTCTAAAAAAGAAAGAACTATCATCAAATTTATTTTTTAAAAAAGAATAAATATTTATACTTTTATTTTATTTTTTTATTTAAATAAAATATAAATTGAAATATATTTTCAATAAATACAATAAAATTATACATTGTATAGTTCTGATACTAGTATATTATAATTATGGAAACTAAGAAAAAACTAGTGAAATATTTATATGGAGTCATTTGATTAATTTTAAAAATATTTAAATAATTAATTCAACTTCTAATTTTTTTTAATACACTCTTAAAATTGTATTTGACATTGATTTAATAGTTAATTTATACTTTTTTTAATATTTTAATTAGATTTTTAATGTGCTTTTAATTTTTCTTTTTTATCTTTCTCTCTCAAAAAATTAAGGGAATTAAATTTTGAATATTTAGAAGAATTTGTTTTTCTTTTTAGTCATTTATTAATGAATTAAAGATGAGACACTTCATTAGCAAAATTAATAAATTAGTTAAGAAAATTATGCTATTGAGAAAATTAATATTTAAAATTTAAAAATATTATTAAAAAAATAAAAAATAATATACATTAAAAATATTTAAATATATATTAAAATTTTAATTTTATTTAAATATTATAAATTATTTATTAAATTAATTTTAAATATAAAATTATAAAATTTTATTAAAAATATTTAACCATGACATGATAAAAAAATAATCGAGTTTTCTTAGTGATAATATGTATACATGCTTAGATACATAGATATAAATACATATAGATTGATATTCTGTCGTACGAGTGTAGTTAAAGCATGACTCCATCATGAGGTCAATGCATATGCCAGACTCTGGCTGTTTCATCTGAACCGTCCAAAATGGCGTCGGCGTTTTTAGTGGTCATAAGTATTTCAAAAAAAAAAAAAAAAAGCTCCAACGTAGCATAAACGGCTTCCAGAGGATTCAACGGCTTAAAACCAAGGTCTTGTAACCGTGTACTTCTACGCGCAAGAAGGCCGGCAACAAGAAACCGCATTTGTTTATTCATTTCTTTTTTGTTTGTTTGGCAGAAAAGAAAAGAAAAGAAAAAAAAAAAAAAAGGAAACGCGTTGAGAGATTGAGAGAGGGGGAGAAATTGTCAGGAATCTTCTCCTGGGAGGACCAGGAATCCCCTATATAGGTAGATAACACAACAAAAAGAGGAAAAACCAGAGGGGGCTATCTGCTGTTTCTTTTGATTTTTCTTCTTTTTCTTCTGGGACAAGAATTCTCGTTTGGTTTTCTCCGTTGTTTGGATTCCCATTGCTCTCCTCTATACATATGAATTCATTTCTCTCTCTCAATTCTCAATTCTGAAAATAACCGGCAACATCAGAACCAAGTCAGGACGTTCATAAAGGTAATTGCTTTCATATCTTTTGGCTTGATTTCTATGCTCTTCCTTTCTGGGTTTTGTTCCTCAAGATATGTTCTTTAATGGGTTGTTGAGAATTTTCGTTGCTATATGAATTATTCTGATATATATTTTTTCTTTTGGTTGGGTCCGTTGATGTTGAAATAGAGTCCAAGAAATTACTCAAGAAAAACAGAGCTTGCTTTTTTCGAGAGATAATAATAAACGGACAGAAGAATGGCTGAAGAAGAGCATAGATGCCAAGCGCCCCGGCTCTGCGCCAATAACTGCGGGTTTTTAGGGAGCCCGGCCACCCAGGGCCTCTGCTCCAAGTGTTACGGTGATCTCCAACTCAAGGAACAGCGATCTGCCAACGCCAAGCTTGCCTTTGCGCAGACCTTAGCTTCTCCTGCGCCCATGGCAGCCGCGGCGGCAGAGACGGCTTCTGTTTCCTCTTTGTCTCCAGTTGTGGAGCTGCCGGAATTTAGCTGCGATCAGACCGTGTCTATGACGGAGGATGGCGAGAAGAGAGAGGAGATTCCGGCGGCCCGGCCGAACAGGTGCTTGTCGTGCAACAAGCGCGTGGGTTTGACAGGATTCAAGTGTAGGTGTGGGATGTTGTTTTGCGGGACTCACAGGTACCCGGAACAGCACGATTGTAACTTTGATTTCAAGGCTAGAGGCAAGGAGCAGATTGCTAAGGCCAATCCTGTTGTTAAGGGAAAGAAGCTTGAGAACATGATATGATTGACATCCGAGAGAAGATAAATAAAATTAGATTTTCTCTTTTATTAACTTATTTTTCTCTTGTATGATTTGGCATTTCTGGCATTGGGTGGGTGTCAATGTTAATCGCCGCCGCCTTTGGGGTATCGGCGGTTCCGTGGGTTGGATGGTAATGATTTGTCGTTTACGTAAATTCAAAGACAATGCTCCTTTTACTCTTGACCTGTTCACCTTAAATTTCAATTGTCAAAGGCAACGTCAAACTTGTGCTCATTGTTGGTAGTGGGTTCGGTGATTAAAGATTGTGTTTAATCGTGCGTTGAGAAGAATTATGGATTGCATTATAACTTGAAATGCAATGTAATTAGAAACAAATGAATTAGTAGTGAAACTTTGCGGTAAATATTTTGGCTGAAATTATGCTTTTTAATTTAAGATTTGTTCACACATCACGAGAAATTGGTCACACCACGTAAAATGCAGATTACTAACCATCATGACATGTTAGGAGCAGTGTTGCAAAAAGAGGCGAGCGGTTGTGAGGTGATATTGAGAATTGAGAGTTGATAACTTTAATTTCATACAAGTTAGATCTATAATTGAAATTTGTTACACAATCAAAATCAAATAATTGAGTCACGATCAGACACTACAAGCTTATGAGTTATAATGGTGTCTATCGACTACATATGCAATGAAATAATAATTTAAAAGTTCTTACTCCCATGAATGTATCAAATTTCAAAATACCATATTCTAATTATCCGATGATTCACATGAAAAATGGCTTAAATGAATATCGCGATCCTCTAAAAAATTTTAAATGTGGTGGCCTTGGTGCTGGCCGGCATATGGTGGGTAATTATAGAGAATTTTCCTTTCAGTCATTCTTATCGAAGAAGTAACGAGTTTTCAATAAATTATCACATATTTAATCCAAAAGTTTCCAAAAACTTTTCAATGAAATTCAACTTGATTTCTATTTCATATTTTCACCAATTGTCTTTAAGTGGATCACTGTCCAAGTTCTAAACATGTTGAAATTGAAATAAACACACTCATGGCCTCTCTGATCACTGTGATTGTTCCAATGGTTGATAATAACTATAAATACAAAATAATTTACCTTTCGTGAATAATTTATTACTAACATAAATTAGCTAATCTTTTAGTGGGTATTTTAGAGAAATAAAGTATGGAGTTTCAAAGTGAAGGCCTCGATATTCATATGTCATGAAATGAGATAAAAAAAATATTATGTAAAAAAATTGGCCATCCTTGTTTATCTTTACTTTATTCTTATTTTTTATTTTTGGATTGAACAAGGTAATTGCTAGTTTGTTGGTGGCGAGTGAAAGAAAAGGAGCATACCAATTTTTTTTAGACCATAAGGATGAGAGGGGACCTGCCATTGGCAAGTTGCTCCATTCGAAGCATGCTTAGTATGGTAGGATTTAAACCTTGTGTTAGTGTGTGTCATGGTTATTATTATGAATACATATTTGATTTCTTATGTATATAATTAATCAATTAAAAGTATTCTTTATTTATAACATTATTTATTTAACAATATTGTCACTCGTAGACTTTAAAGATAAAATTTATATAATAGATATATTTTGTAAAAAGAAATTGTAATGAAATTATTATTATAAGATATCTATTATATCAAAGTATTACTCTTTAATATTTCTGATTGATATGCCATTAAGATGAGATGTTGACAAAGTTATGAGACAATTATATATTATATTTCTTTCTTATAAAGAAAGTAGTTAATTTCATAATTGAAAAATAGAGATATTTGAACAAACATGTTAATGTTTATTAGATAAACAAGTTTTTTGAATTAATTCGTTATGAGACTTCTTAAATGAAACATTATTTATGTATATGAACAATTTTTCATGTGATAGTTGTGTAAACAATTGTTAGACTTAAAATTGCCAAGATATCTTGTATAGAAATTAACATGCTTTGATTTCACCTTTAGATTATCCTAATTAAGGATTGCTTATTGAGGTGAATGTTAGACATATCATGAATTATATAGAAATAATTAAGTGATTAATAAAAACTTTGTTATCTTAAAGTAATAATGAAAAAATATTTTATCAGATTCTTGTATAAGATAGAATAATAATTCATAAGGAGTTATAATTTTATTTATGAAATCAATAACCATATAAATATTTGAAAACTAATATATTTGAATAATATATAATAAATACTAATTTCATATTTTTATATTTAATTAAAATATTAATATGACAAAATAATTAAATTACACTAAGAATTTGTGCGCTAAAAGGATTAGTCAAATTATTTTGATAGTTTTAATATATGAGTAGTTATAATATATTATTAGATGTTAATTTTAATATTTAAATATTAATTAATTAATAAAAAAATTGTGATAAATTAAATAAATTTAATTTATTTAATTTTTTAAACTTATAATACTAATATATTAAAATTTTAATGCATCACATATAAAAAAATGAAAAAATATAAAATAAAAATTAAGTTAAATTTAATTAAAAATATTTTATAAATTTATAAGATTAAATATATAATATTTAAAAATATATAAATTAAAATATAATTTACTAAAAATTAACACAAACCACCTAAACAAAGTTTGAGAGTTAAGATCTATATAAATGCCCTTATGCATGACCAGATGCTACATTCACAACACATTGGTGTTATTGGCGTACCTGTCCCCTTTCTCTCCCTGAAAGCCAAAAATACTTTAAGTTGTGAGAGTTATTTTTTCCTTATTTGTATGTATTAATGTCATAGGTCTAAAGTTTGAACAGTAGTAATTTGCAATAGCCTGGCTTGAAAAGAAGAAATGAAGATTATTTAGGTAATAATTTTGTCTTTTAAGTTAAGCTATAATTATATTTAATAAACACTTGATTTGTTCCTAAGAATAAAAAATTTAAAATCTTCATTTCTCTTATATATTTGTTTGATAGATACTTTACATTCCTAACACATTGAATCACCTCGAATGCCAAATCTCAGCTTGCCTAGATGGCTAATTGGACCATCTGTAGTCTACAGTTTGGTGTTTTTCAATATATATATATATATATATATATATATATATATAAAGCGTATAACAATTTAACCAAGAGGAATATATATGTGTATATATATATCACTTAATTATTCCGAAATCCGGTCTGCAATTTTTGAGTTGTCATGTCTCATTTCTGCTTTACTGTTAAATTAAAATTGTAGGTTGGTTGTTGCTTGGATACTATGGGAATGCAAGACAAGTCAACTAATTCCATTCCTAAGGCAAAGTTTTTCAGGTTAGATGACACCTTATTGGAATAGTCAATGAAAAGTAGCAATTAATAAAATAAATGAAAAAAGATGTGATGTACATTTCACACTTACAAATTGGCTGAATTTTCATAAATTTCATTTTTTTTTATTTTCAAGATTAAAATTTAAGATATTAAGAATAAAAATCTAAATTTTTAGTCAGTAGATTATGCCTCACAGACAATGACTACTTTTCTTTTCTTGTTATTTGGTACCTTGAAAAACATTTGTCTTTTCTTAGCCAACAAAAAGGATTTTTTCCAAACATGAACAATAGTGGTAAGAACGAGATCTGATTCCAAAGTAGACTCCATGAGTAAGATTTGTGGTTAAATTTTAATTTCTTAAGATTTTTTTTTTGTTTTCTTTCGAAGGATAATAAGTTAGTGGAGTAATGACCCCCAAAAAAAAAAAAAAAAATAGTGGAGTATATGAAACTCAATTTATCTCTAACGTCTTTGTTTTTAAAAACCTGAGAAATTTCCTTCAATCAAACGTGAGAAATAAATTCAAATCCATTTATATATATATATATATAAAACCTAATTTTAAGAGTCATGTAGTTATAATCTTACAAAATTATACAACAATCCAAAAAGAAAAATTTTTTTTTTCTACCATAAAAACTTCATATTAGCATTGTAGAAGTAGTACAATGATAGAAATAAGGTTTTTCTTTAATGAGTCATTATCTTATCTATTCTTTTTTATTCCCTAATCTTATATTAGTAAATTTTTTTGATCAAAAAGTTTTCTTCATCGATATTGAATCCTTAAGCTAAAGGAATAAAAAAATTTTCTTGCTTTTATCAATCATATGATCTTCTCCATTTAATTCGTCAATGATTTTTTGACATTGGAATACATATCATGAAAAATATATTTGATGGTATTGACCAATAAATAATGATACAAAAAATTGGAAATATAGAAGCTCAAAAGGAATATCTTTGGGAAATATATATATATATATATATATTTTAATCTTTATATATTTTTAAGATTCTTTTATCTTTTATTTTATATTCATATAAAATATGGTCTCACCGGGAGCCCGCCACTCCTGTAGACACTAAAAAACAAAAAATCATAGACACCCGCTGGGAAGGAGAAGTCCCAATCGCACGAGTGTTGAAGTGGGGGAGAGAAATGATATTAAAGGGAAGGAGAAGTCCCAATCTCACGAGTGTTGAAGTGAGGGAGAGAAATGATATTAAAAAAATACACCGTTAGCATCATGCAACTGGTTTATTTTAGGTAAAACTGACATTTCTCAACGAAATCTATATCCTCGTTACTTAAATTATTCATCAAATCGGTGCCATCTAATCCCATTTGCGTGCAATGATTTATGGTGCATTTATATCAACTGTGACAATAATACAAGGGTAATCCTCGTTATGTTAACCACATTTAGTAAAACTTTAAAATGACCAAAGATAGAAAAAGAGGTGACAAAAATTCACTTCACTTGAATAACTTGATTTAATTTGTTAAAAACTCAACTTGACTTAAAATGCATTAACCAAAAAAGTTAATAATATGTAATTCAAAATAACTTAAAATATAAATATTTATAATTTAAAATAATATAAAACTTGATTAATTTAAAATTTGGATGAGTTAAATTCAAAATAACTTTGAATGATTTAAGTTTGAAACTCGGAAGACCCAAAAAATTAATATATCAAGAACTTAATAAACTTAAAATACGATAAATTTAATATTTGATAAACCTATAATTCAATGACCTAAAACCCAAAACATTCAAAATCCAAATGACTTAAGATTTAATAAATATGATGAATTTGTAATCTAAAATATCTTAAATTTGAATGACTTGAAACTCAAGAAAACTAAAACTTGAATAACCTAAGTGTTAAAAAATAATTATTGTTAAGTCGCAGTGAATTAAGCAAAAGACATACTTCTAACCATATTTATCAACAAATATTTGACCTACAATCACAAAAACAAAAAATTTTATTGTATAGATTAAACCTTTTAGTATATAATTTGATGCTTTTAAAAAGTACATGTTGATGATGATTCATAAGCTTATCTTTTATGGACTAGGTTAAGGATCATATCAATTGTTAATCTTTATCTAACTTTTTTCCATCGAAATAAATGGTTATAACTAGTTTAAAGTCATTAGTTAATTTTAAGAGATATAATAAGTGGATAATTATCTCTTTAATTATTATTTTAAGAAATAAAAATTTAACATTTATTTCTAATTATATAGGTCATCTTAAAGAGAATTTCAATATTCTTTCACTTGCTTTGCATGATTCCAAATAGGTAATATTCTTAATAATAATTATTATTTATATTATCCATACAAGTTAGTCTAAAATGGTAGCTTGTTTAATTGAATATTTTTATACATGGATTATAATGGTTATGCTGTACTCTTGGAAATATTTCCTTCCACGTATCATAATACTAGTGTATATCTACTTAAGTACTTTATTGAGACTTGATTTTATTAATTGGAAAAACTTTATACCTTATTCTATTCAAATCTTTAACAAATTTTATTCAAATAATTTTCATGTATACAAAATAAAACTTTATTTGTAATTGATTAAAAGGTTTTCAAAATGCCAAATTATTAGAGAACATAATTTAAAACAAAACTTAAATAGAGCGAACAAATCTTATATACTTAACATGATCTTTATATGATTTAGCCATCAATCCTTTAGTGATAGGATTAGTAACCATAAGTTAAATATTGATATACTCTATTACAATTGTTTGCTCTTTAACATGATCTCCAACAACTAAATACTTTATATCAATATGTTTGTTTTGACTTACACTTTTATTATACTTTGAAAAAAATACTATAATTAAATTACCATAGTATACTTTTAGTGTTTTAGAAATAAAATTTATAATTTGTAGTCCTTTGACAATTCCTTAACCATAAAGCCTATGTTACTGTCTTATGATACATAATGAATTTCACTTTCATAGTGGAATAAGTAATAATTTTTTGTTTAATGTTTTTATAGGATATATTACCTTTAATAGGTATAAAAATGTATCAAATAGTAGACTTTTTATTTTCTACATAACCAATAAAATCAACATATGAATACATAATCATTTCTAAATAGTTGGTGTGTTTGTATGTAAGCCTGTAGTTCTTAGTTCTTTGTAGATACTTGATAACCTTTTTGGCAACTTTATAATGTTTTTGCTTAGGATTACTTTGGTATCTCCTTAACATTCCTACTTTAAATGCAATGTCAAGGTTAGTGTGAACTTGTGCATACATAAGGCTACCAATTGTTGATGTATATGAAATGCACTTCATTTCATTTTGCTTTAAGTTATTCTTAGAATATTATGTAAGACTAAATTTGTTCCTTTTGATTATATGTGCTATTGTAAAAGAACAATTTTTCATCCTAAATCTTTTTAAAATTTTTTCAATGTAGGTCTTTTGAGGTAGTCCTAACGACTTATCTTTGTGAATCTTTATGCCAATATTATAAGAAATTTTACCTATAACCTATATTTCAAAGTTTTAAGAGAAAAATTTGTTTGTTTTATGTAGAAATCCCAAATCATTACATGCAAGTAAAATATCATTTATATATAAAATTAAAATAATATACTTAGTCCCACTTACTTTAAGGTATATTTATAGATTCATAATATTTTCTATAAAATCATATGAAACTATGATATTATAAAATTTTATATACCACTTTTAGGAGGCTTTTTTTTGGTTCATATATGGATTTCTTAAGTTTACATATTAAGTGACTCTCTTTTTCAATAGTGAAACCTTTAGGTTGAGACTTATTTATACCTCTCATGAAGATTCCCATTTAGGAAAGTAGTTTTCACATCCATATGATACTACTTTAAATCAATAGGAGTTATTAAAACTATGATAAGTCTAAATGAATCTTTCTTTAAAATTGGAGAGAAGGTTTCATCGTAGTCAATACATTCCTTTTAAGTGAAACCTTTAACCATAAGTTTAGCTTTGTATTTCTTAACATTACTAAAAAAGTCTCTTTTGGTTTTATAAACCCATTTAGAGCTAATAGTAATAGCTCCTTTTGGTAATTTAATAAGGTTCTAAACTTAAATATTAGCCATATATCTATTCCTTAATGACATTATACCATAATTCAAACTTTTCACTTTTTATGGCTTATAAAATCATGTCAGGATCATTTTTATGATTGACATCAATCTCTTGTATGTATATAAGATAGTTATCAAGAATTACAAGTCTCTTTAGTCTTAAGGATTTACTAAGCACTTTATTTTGTGAATTTTCATTATGTGGTTTAGGTACATCAAGTTCCATATATGCTTGTGTTGCATTGGGCAACTGATCTTCAATTTTCTATTTTTTAACATTATCATGTGACTTTTCTTAAATAACAGCTAAACCTTTAAAGTTTATAGGAACTTCAGTAGAGTCCTTACTTTCCTTAGACTACACATTTTGAGAATCTTACTCCCACTAAACTCAAAATCCTCAAGAACTTTTGTGTTCCTAACTTCAACAATTCTAGGTGTATATGAAGAACTGTAAAATCTAAATCCTTTGGAGTTCAATGCATAGCTTATGAAAAACCCATTGGTTGTCTTGCTTGCTTGAGATTAATTCACTGCCCGGAGCTCTGGTAGAAAATATCTAGGCAAGACTTGACAGCAGACAATGCAAGCCCATGGAGCGAGAAGGGGTGCTAATTGCCATTAGGGACTGATTGATTAATTAACTGAGAAAGCCCCTCTCGAAAATATATAGTGACAGCAGATCCTTTTGTCTAATTCCCTCGGAAGGACAAAATTTCTCAAGAGACATACCATTCCACATCACCTGCATCTGCACTGAAGTAATACAATTCATAATTATACTTAGGAAATTCCATGGCAGTCCAACTTCAACCAAGGTATCTCGAATAAAATCTCAGTTTAATCTGTTGTAGGCATTTCCAAATCAATTTTGACAATCATCCCTGTGTTCTTGTCCCATAGCCGCATAAAAGTGAATTACGTCTTGAAGCATAACCACATTATCAGCTATTTGCTGTCCCAGAACAAAACTAGCTCGTGTAGGTACTATCCACTCGGGGAGAAAAGGCTTGAGTCTATCAACAATGATCTTAGAGAAGACCTTATGGCAAACATTGCATAGGTTTGTCGGTGGCAGGTTAGTAACCACTTGAGGGGCCTTCACTTCAGGAACTAGTGTAATGAAAGTTTCATTAATAACTTAGGAAGGGTAGCGTTTTGGAACGCTTAAAGAACCCATTTGGTAACAGACTCTCCCCCTCTATCCTAAAATCGATGGTAAAATATAGCTTGAAAGCTGTCTGGGCCAGGGACCTGGAAGGCGCCTATATTGTGAATATCTTAGCTTTAACTACTTCAGGGGTCATGGCAGCTCGTAAACAATCTCTTTGATCTCTATCGAGCACTGCAAATTGGCCTTCAGGCAATCTACCTTCCAACCTAGGACAATCATCAGTATAGAGGCACTAAAAAGAGGATGTTACGTGCTTTTGAAGTTGCCGCTCATCCCATAACTAGCGACCCTCGATATCTTTCAGACCATCCTATTCCTTTGTCTTCTCACAGTTGTAGCAGTATGAAAAATTTTGGTATTACGGTCTCCTCCTACAATCCAACGCTCCCTTAACTTCTGAAACCAAATGATTTCCTCCTGTTTTAGTCCCGTCTCTAATTCTTTAATCAGTTTCTTTCAAGTCTGGATAAGCCAGAATTGAAAACATTTTTTAGTCAGATTTGATGGCCATTGATACGAGCCATAAGCCTCTGTTCGTAGCAAAAATATTACCAAAAGGCACACTGTTCCATCTTTGAAGATGATCTCGGTTTATTTACTTGCTTGTTGGCATGAAACCAGTTGGAATTAAGTATTATTGTGGAAATGTCTGAACAGACTGTGATTTAAGGCTGATCCTTCAATCTAGTTTATAATACTTATCAAAAAGTTGACTTATCAAATCAAACGAGAAAAAAACACAAGGAAGAGTTTCATGGTGACTCGTCAAATTATTTGATGCGTCCGTATAATTTTACCAAAAATTATTATAAACTAGATTGAAGGATCAGTCTTAAATCACAGTTGACTCAAGATTTCACCTCCACGCCGCCTTGAGTCATGGCATTGACTCGCGAGGCACTCTCATATTTTCATTTTCTCAATCGCAAGATGCAGCCCCACCACAGCTAACCCAACCAAACGTCTTTCGATTCATACACACACGCATCCCTCCACCTTTTAGAAATGTTCTATCGCTGTTGTTGCTGATTCCCAACAACCCCGACAGCAACAGGGGGCAGCAGCATTAACATAACCGCTTCTTTCTCCCATAGATGTTGAATTTTTCTTTCCTCCATTATTACTCTAAAAATATTGGCCTATTTTTCATTCTCACATCACACGTTTATTGCCTTTAGATGTCCAGAGCCATGAAATTCCCATTCCTCAATCAAACCCCATTCTCATGTTTCACTCTCATTTGCAATTCTTATTTCACTTTCCTGTAGCCTCCCCGCCCGCTCCCCAACCCCCCAGTGTACCATTTTTTCTTGTGTACAACATTTTTGGTTTTCTAGCTGGTAAAAGATGCTGTCTTTTTAATGAATGCGTGGACAACATTAAAAATGTATCTTGTCTGAAAACCAGTTGAGCAATGTTTCAGTGTTTCCCTTTCTAGGTCGTCTCGTTTTGGATTCTTGGTTAAGGTTTCTCGGACTTCAAGATGGATTCGATACTAAATTCCTCAAGATCCGTGAAATCTATGTGTGGCGGTTGTATTTAGCGGTTACCCATTAACGGGCCTGGCGATTTCGTTGTGCCCCACCAAATGAAAAGGTCAGTCCGTTCACTCTTTAGCATTCTGCTGCTAATCGTGTCTGCTACGACCCTCGTCGGCCGCCTCCTGATCCACTACAAGAGTGGCGGCGGTATAAGCTCCAATGAGCTTGGAACCAATGCAATAGCCCACCCACTAGCCCCAGTTTTCAATTCTACGCTGCTGAAGTATGCAGCTATTGATATAGGAGAAGCTAAAACAAAGAAAGAAATCGAGCAGTTATTGGAGGGTAACTTTTCTAGTGTGGGAAGATATACAATTTTTGCTAATTGGAGACAGTTTAATAACCATAATAATGCACACTTGCGCAGGGCTATTGATGTGTTGCTTAGATCACCTGAATTCTACCGCTATTGGTTAGAATTTAAGAGGTTATTGCAAGAATGGGCTAGGAAAAGGAGGTTTCAAGCTGATGTAATGAATGAGTTGATACATCTTGTCAAGGCTCCTATTGATAGGCACAATGGGTTGGTGGCTTCGAATAGGCGTTATGGATCTTGCGCTGTGGTGGGGAATAGTGGTTTGTTGTTGCAGAGAGAATATGGGAAGTTGATTGATAAGCATGACCTCGTAATCCGATTAAACAACGCGAGGACGGAGAGGTTCGAGCAAAATGTTGGGTCTAAAACTCATGTTTCATTTTTAAATAGCAATATATTGCATCTTTGTGCTAGGAGGAAAGGGTGCTTTTGTCACCCATATGGGCCTAATGTTCCCATGGTTATGTATATTTGTCAACCAATACACTTCATGGACTATAGCGTTTGCAAGTCTTCTCACAAGGCACCTTTGATTGTCACTGATCCACGCTTTGATAGATTGTGCACGAGAATTGTGAAGTATTACTCGTTAAAGCGGTTTGTGGAGGAGACAGGGAAGTCATTGAACGATTGGAGCCCTGCACACGATGGTTCCTTGTTTCATTACTCTTCTGGTTTTCAAGCTGTAATGCTGGCAGTGGGGATTTGTGAGCATGTTAGCATATTTGGGTTCGGGAAATCAGCTTCAGCTAAACATCATTACCATACAAATCAGAAAGTTGAGCTTAAGTTACACGATTATGAGGCAGAGTATGATTTTTATCATGATTTGGTGAAGAATCCACAGGGAATACCATTTGTTTCAGACAAGTTCATGTTTCCTCCTGTGGTCATTTATCAATGAATTTTTGGATGTAAAGTTGTTCAGATTGTTTGTCTTAAACCTCTTAATGTTGTTGTTGTACTGTTGGTCACTTCATGAGACAGTTGAAAGACAAACAGTTTCTGGAGATTTCTGTTTTACATTCTGACCCTGCACTATCAAAAGTTAGTATGGGTGACACTACATGTAACAGTTGAATTTATGAATATGGTTTCAAGATCTCTGTTTCCCATTTGATTTAATTGTGGTATAGTACCCATGTATTTTATGCATTCAATGATTTCCAATAGCTCAGGTCATTTTCATTTACTGTTTTGGCATTGGTGCCTGCTGAAACTTTGGAATGGCTTGTAGGAAATTATTTTATCAGCATGAAGTCATTCAAGGCTGATGAACCATAAGTTTCTTTGATAATTGCTTGTCAAGTTCAACTACTGTTATCCACTTCAGATTGTCTTTCACGTGACAGAACTAGAAATTGATCAGAAATTCATTCTATATTGAAATTTCATTGTCTGTGTTATAATGCATGAATATATAACTTGCCTTGATCTTCTTATAGTTGTACATATTGGCAAACATCTTCATATGAGGTTTTGTATTCATGTCAACCAGTACTTACTGAAGCGATGTTCTTCCCACGGCAGGCAAATCTAGTAGAAAATAGCTTTCCATTTTTCATTATAATACCTTTGCACTGGTTTGAGTTGCACAGATAACCTCTTAGATTTGAATGGTAGAAACATTATCTTTGCAGAAACAAGTTAAGGCAGTGTATACTGGACCTTTCCCCAAATCGCCGATTATACCACCTTGCACAAAATAGTGCTTATGATTAGACTAAAAGAGTTGTTCTCCTAATTGTTTAGCATTGCTTTGCTTCTTCATTAATTTCTCTGATCCTCTCTTTCACAATCAATAGACGAGCCAGTTAAACTTATGATTGGATTTTCATCTTTGTGCTAAGCGCATAACACGTTCACTTGTGGAAGATACATTCGTCTTGGCTTCCTAGTGCGAGGAAGTAACTTCTTGATACTGGAAAAAACCAATTTCATACCATGCAGAAGCCTGCCTAAACTGGTGCAACATAGAATGATTTTGCATTTCACTTCTAGAATTGTATTGTTAGGAGGAACATTTAGCTGATGTGCGCTCTGCAGGCTGCTTCAATTATGGGCATGGCACTCTTCTTCTTCTTGTTTGTTTGTTTGTTTGTTTTTATCCTTAAAAAATCATTGAGTATCCATAAGTACCGAAAACTATGCAATCAAGCTTGTGGGGGGGGGGGGAATTGAAGAAAGATAATTTTTGCTTACAACTATTATCATAGTGTGGCTACAACCCAAAGGTTAGCGATGATGATTACACAACAAAATTCATCAACCTCCTCCTTTATAGAGCTTTACAAGAAGGGGGGATAGGGAAGACCCTAACTACCATACATTTTTCTCCATCCATCACTCTGAGGAAAAGATAGCAAAAGATGGAGCTCTAAAAGAGCTATACACAGAACGCTTCCTTTGCTTTTCCTTTTCCTCGCAGTTCCAGTTTCTCTTCATACTTGACTCTTACCAAGAACCGTATGCTTGTCCGCAAGTTCCAATAGATATACTCAAAGTTAACCACATAATGAGAATCGACCTTGCCTTGAAAACCAACCCAACAATATTATGCATGCTTGTTTGGGGTCGTAGACAGATTACTCATTGTACTCCAGGGGACTATCCTGGTGATCTGATGGCATTAACCGGCCACCGGGGACCTTGATGTCATCTTTCGACATAAAATACTTCTTTCTTCCAAGTCCCTTCAATCAAACATTCTTTTCTTCGAACCACTTTGTGTCCTGTTACATCCATATTTGCATCAGTGATTCAGCTTTCTGAAGAAAACAACTTGAAGTTTAAATATTTGATGAATATTGCATTATAACTTTGGTGGTTTCTTCACCTCCAGGACTTGATTTTCATGGGATACAGCAGCCAGGATCAAGAATACTTCTAGCCTATCTAGAGCAGTGAAACCATACCTGGCAGCTTCTGCAGCAGCATCCAAACAAACGATCCCTTTGTGCCAAGCTGCAAAGGTCGAACCCATATGTTACTCACAAGGCCAAAAGATCAATGTTCAAAGTGAATAAGACCACCTTAGACAACTACCTGTACTACCATGTAACCAGGGACAGGAATCGAATAGACTGCTGGCAAGAATCCTTTATGCAGATGCCTTAGCAAGGTCAAGGTTCGACACCCTTAGAGAGAGAACAAACATAAATTTGTTACTGAAACCGAAACAGAGGGAGGATGGACTTTAATGGCTGAGAATCTCAACACAAAGGGACTTTATTTTGCAAATCATTTATGAAGAAAAATAATATTTTTTTGTATATTATTTGTAGAATAAAATTTTTTATAAGAAAATTAGTAAAATTTTATATGAATTATATAAAAATAATTTTTTAGTTTAAATTATTTGAAAGTGTGATGTGTGTTGTAAATTTTTTTTTTTTTTTTGTCTAAATCAAAAAAGAAGAAAATGAATTTTAAAATTTATATTAAATATTTTTTTAATTAGGTAAATATATTATATTATTATTATTATTTTATTATTAAGAATAATATTTTTAATTTTAATATTATCATAAAGATTAAAGATGTAGAGTTTTTAAAATATATATTTTTAACGAAAAAAGAATTAGTATCATCACTTGCCTATGTAGTTGAGTTAAAGAGAGTGTCTTGTAGTACCCTTTTGAACCAAAATTGAGGAAAAGTAAGTGATAAAGAGAGGAAAAGATATTTGGGGATAAAGTTTACATTGCATTTTGGCAGTGAAAAATGATCATTTAACATACATTGAAGTAATATTCTGTAATAATACTAATTTGTGGGTAGAAATTAAATAGAGTAAGATTAGTTTGTTAAATTGGAAAGATATAAAAAATTAGAATGATACTACTTTATGGGAATATTGTTACCATCACCAACTGGAATGTCATTTGTACCCATATGTGGAGAATGAAGAGACAAATTATCAAAATTAGGAGTAACAGTATGAGTGGCTCTAGAGTCCATAAGCCAAGGACTAGAGGCAACAGCAAATGGTCTTGCGGAAAATTAGCCTAAGGATTCGGAGAAAGTCGTGATTTGCAAACCTTTTCCAAATGACCCAATTTGTCATGGAGTTGGCGCCGAAGATGGCCACCAATGGCATTAGGGCAGGAGAACGCCCTCGAGGGTTGAAGCCACGATTGTTGAATCCTTGAAAGTTCAACCGCCAATTCAGAGTAAATCCACAATTACTGCGACGAGGTGCTCCCACTGGAAGAGAAGAAACGGAGATTAACCTGTCTGTCAGTGCCAACTAGCGATCCAGATGAACATCGCTAATTGAATTAAGTTGTAACGATGACCAACTCCCTCTTGGATACTTAAAATTTCATGATCAATTCATTTCTTAAATAGTTCTTCATATGTGATTGAGGTTTCTCTGCCACGAATTGCAGGACTAATTCCTTTGCGTTCCGGTCCAAAGACCAGTGAGAATTTTGATAACTAGCTCGTTGTCACCAATGGGAGATCCTGCCAAGGCGAGTTCACTGGAAATAGTACAAATGTCTCCTGGATAATCAGTAATTGATTATCTGAAGATTGAATAGATTTTCTATTAATTTTTGAGAATTGCAGAAATACTCTATTATTGGTGAGTCATCGATTCTGTTCTAATATATGAAGCCAATCCATGCAATGATATGGACTTCTTGTCGGTGCGTCGTGCGTCCCTTTAGAGTTGGTGGTTTCTATCTTTTGTGGTCTGGGCCGGGAAAATACAGAGGAAATCGTGTTACGGAAAACGGTGTTTTTGGGCTCATTCTTGTGTGTGTTTTGGGAATTTAGAGACGTTGTACTGTCTGATTAATTCATCAGAACCCAATTTATTTCATTTTATCTATATATATATATATATATATAAAAAATTCACTTTGACTTGTAACCACTATGTATTAACCAATTCAAAAAAAAAAAAAAAAAACAAACAATACATTTAGCTTTCGAGATCGCTAAATCATGCTTTATTCGCATGAAATCATGAGAATTTAATTTATACTTATATTCTGTCTTCCTTGCAATTTTATCGTGGCGATTCAATCGAGGTCCCACTAGCTATCAGTGCTTCCAGTGATTCTTTGAGAAGCTCGCAACTGCCATTCACTTTTGGAGCTGTCTTTAGAATAGACCCAGTGGTAAAACTCAAATACAGAACCTTTTGTATAAGCAGGACGTTGCACATGAAGAAATCATCAAATAGGCCGAAGTTATTAAGTAATGGTACCGAAATATTCAATTGCTAACAAGTCGTCTCCGTAAACCAAGTCTATCAATGCCATTATGAGATAGCCTTGATTTTCAAACGATATGGCAAATTCAATTTATATGATACATGATTTCTGATTTATCCGGAGTTTTTTAATTTTGTCATCATAACGACTGTCATCTTTGAGCGTTTGCGCACAAGATTCACCTTTTATGGCTCAATTGATGCCTACTCATTCTCCGGCTGATGTTATTGCGGTCGGTTGTTGGCTGATTTGATGGGGGTACGCCCTCCAAGTTGGACCCGTTATTTCTCGCTGGTCCTTGCCTTTGAAAACAGAGGCCCCCATGCCATCTACGGTGATATTTACGGATGCGTCTCCCGGATACATGCGTTACCCTGCGTCACCGCCTTTCCTTCAGTTTCTCTTCATTCCGTGGTTTGGTTGCCAGGTAAAGTTTCCTTTCGACTTCTAACTAAAATAACTAAATTCACAAGCACTTAATTGAATTAAAAAAAAATTATTAAATATTACTGTAATTACTAAATTTAGTTGATATTATACTCTTGAATTTTCACTAATAATAAAAATTTTATTTTGTTTTAAAATTATGAGAAATCAGAGATATTAATTTTTATTTTTAAACATATGAAAATTTTTCTTTTTATTCAGAACTTATATATATTTTTATATAATAAATTAAAATTAATATTATTATTCTTACACCACAAAGAATAAATATTACATAATTTAAAATTTTTAAACATTGATTAATCATTCTGTGTTTAAAAAAAAAATGTGATATCTTATTATTAATTATAAATTTATAATCATTTAATATATAATGACGATTAACTGCACATATATACGAACAATCATAACATTAACACTCCACTCTTCTTTGTACCGTGTTAACAGAGTTCATGAAGCCTAGCTGTTACCTCAAACAAGTCGCGAGAAGGGGAATGCTTTTTCTTTTTCTTTATTTTTTTAATTAAGAAGTGTGTCGGTTGCATCCTACTCAACAGGGGTATAACATTCTCTCTTGTTCTATACATCCACAATCGTCTGAACCTAAGAATTTCAGAATAGATATTTAAGTTCACCTACTCATTTAAGATACATGTTGATCAACTCCAGGATGTTGTCCCGAGTTACTCATGATTTGAAGGTGAAATTGTAGCACAGTACTCTTATGCATCGCGCAAGAAATAAAGACAAATTTTCTTTCGGGTGGATACTACGCTACGTACATTAGCGATACTGCTACATCAGTGTATGTACCATTGTCGGTGGGAATATTGCTAGCTGAACCTACTCTGGCAACTAACCTTACCATGGACTTCATTTATAGAACTTTGTCATGCCAACCAAAAAACTACAAACAAACAAGTAAACAACGCAAAACTCTTAATTCTAAATTTAATTACAATTGGTTACATAATTTTCTTTTTTTTTTTTTTTTTTGGCATTGTGTTGTATCATGAATTAAAAAAAATATATATATATATAGAAAAGAGAAAAAAATTTTTTAGTGTCCAAATGAAATTGTACCCTATAATATCTGTCTGAACCATGGAATTTGCTTCAATCCAGTGGTTGGAGCATCTTTCAATACCTACTACGCAACGAAAGATCGGCAAGTGATGTAGTAGATAGAAAAAACAACACGAATATCAGTGCATTCATACTCTATATAAACGGCAATCAAAAAGACAACAACAATAAAGTCCGGAGTAATAAGGTTTAAGACTACCATTTAGCAATGAAGCGGACAAATTTTCCCCATTGAAGTGATCATGAGATAGGCTTTGAAACATTGAGATAGGTAACCTACTTTGCGTCACTAGGAGAAGAAAATTCACTGCTTCATCAGTCGAGGTAATCGCCTTATTTGAACCTTAATTTCCCGTAACACAAACCGTCTTATGCTATTTGATGCTCATCTGCTGCCAGTGCTCCGTAGCAAACCACTCCCTTATGAGAGTTATTGAGAATTTTTTGCTACTGAGCACAAGCTTGGATAACCAGGCGTAGCTTATAGCTAGCTTAACACGTTCAAATCCATATTCAAGACCCCCAAACAAGCAAAAGGTTCGGACAAATTGGTTTCACATTGTTCGCGGATTAGGCTAGTGTGCAAACTCATCGTCTGAGCCAGTGATGCATTCCTTCTCATCTTCAAAACCTTCAAGAGAAGGGTGTGGAGAATGGCCTTTGCCAAAGGACCTAATGTGATCCTTGAGTGACCTTTTGTGCTTGAAATCAGAACCACAAGTGCAATACCAAAGCTTACCGCAATTTTTTTCATGCGTTCGCCAATCCCCTTTTACTGCAAATGTTTTGCCACATTTTCGGCAGGCGAATGGCTTGGCACCATGTTTTCTTTTGTAATGGGTTTGCAGCGTCCTAAAATCCTTCAGTGGCTTGGCTCGAGGATGATTGATGTTGTTCTTGCAACCTTGTGCACAGCAGTAACATGGCAGCCTCAGCATTGCCGCTGGTTGTATACCCCTGAGTGAGTCTGGTCCCTTCCTGAATACGGATCCATGGCCCCACATATGCATCTGTGCAAAGAAGATTCAATGCTTGTTTTGCATTTACATCAAAGTCATAGTCATTTCCTGTAATTTGATCTCACATACAGTCAATGTAACACATGCATGTACAAGTTTTCTAAGGCTAAGTTCAAGGTAGATATGTAAAACAGATCTTTCCAAAAGAAGAGGCAATAGGTTAGTTTATGTGTCAATTCAGTCTGGTATATTAAAGTGCTTGCTAGTACACTTCGTCCTCCTGCTCCAAGCGAGAATTTTCCCTACATCTTGCAATGAAAAAAGACGTTCCATTACAAGAAATTTTGGTAATATGGAAAGGAATAGATGTACCTAACTTTATTCTTGTATTTCTATAAAAGTTGTTCCGGCTGTTCAAGCCTATGACTTATAAATTACAATAGAATAATCTTGTTATTATTGCACTAAAACTCCTAATCATTAATTATATGAAAGTAGAATCATAACAAGAGAAATAAAGATCCAAAGTAGTTAACGTCCCCACAAATTCCGTAATCCAAAAACCACTTAAAAAAATCCCCACATCTCAATGGGTTGGGGAGGCGCGGGGCAGGCGCTCGGCCTATCTTTTTGTATATTTTGACAATTTTGAAACTACTTGCCTATAGTTTATATTGCCCCCTTCAATCTTTTTCAACCTTTTGTCACATCCTTTTATGGATGCTAGATATGGAATCTCTACTTACTCCAACTTTCTCTCTTTCTTTCCCCAAAGGACAGGCAATATGAACGAACCTTTTCTTAACCAAACAGTAAAGACTTAACTGTAATGATATCTAAGAAAAAGGTAATCAAACCTCAATTGAAATAAAGGCTTTCATTGAGGATTCACAGGAACAAAAACCCTTTTAATAACTCAATCCACTCTTGCTGTAATTACTTCTCTACCAAATTAATTACTGCAGCATAATCTGGAAATTAATGGGTGTATGGGGACTTGAACACTGGTATGACCATAAGTGACACTTTGTGAAAATGATGGAACTTTGAAATTAGACTTGCAATATTCGGTGCACACATAGAGAGAGAACTTCCCACAAAGAAAGTAAATTTTTGGAAACGGAAATCTTAAAGATGGGGAGGGTGGGGGAGATGAAAGTAATTCAGCATCGTTGTAATGCCAAGTATGCTTGGCAGTATTCTCAGAGTTTATAACTATATTACTCACAAAATATTCAAGCCAATTTAGCAAACAAACCTAGTGCTTGACAATAACAGAAATGCTTTGCATAGTTGTGCAGACATATATGGCATACGTACATGTATATGAAATAGAGATGCTTATTTGCAATTTTTTATGCGTAGAATCAAAGAAAGTCTAAAATCTAGAAGAGATTGGTGAGATACAGGGATTCCCTAGTACAAAAGTATTGTATGTCAGGGATGTACATCTCAAAGATGGTTTTGTCTACAGACTACAAAACTGCAGTGTCTATCCCCCAGTTTTGCTTTCGCTGGTTTTTTTTTAAGATGCCCTTCTTTTCCAAAAGTCCTTTTTGATAGTCATTTAGAAAAAGCTATCAACTTTTCTTTTTCCCAAAGATAACTTTTTGTGTGTTAGTTCTTTGTCGCGAGGAACAATACAATTTTGAACATCCTCCCCAAAATTCTCCCTTTAACTTTTGTTGATATTAATGGAGCAAATTATCCCAATTTTGGGCATGCATGTATTTGTCAGAGGAGAAATTGCGTCCATACTAACCCTCCTTTGTTTGCCACTGGAAAAATGCATCCCTGGGCAGTCTCCATGACAAAGGAAAAGATGAAACAAGAACTATGAATGGTTGTGAAATTAAAAAGAAAATGGAAATCTTCATAGAGATCAAATGGGAATTGACTAACCTGCATGTTATTGTACCTATTGAAGGTCTTGCTGCATATGGAGCAGGCAAACTGCATAGGACCTGTATGTATCTGAGCAGGAGTTGGGATCCAAAACCTACTCCCAGTGTTGAAAGAAGAAGCACAAAAAGTTCTCTCCATGGGTTGCTCTTCTTTTAGATCGAAAAATTTAGTCTCAACTTCAGAATCTCCACTACTGTTAGGCAATCCAATGTGCAAGGACACTGTAATCTTCTCTATATTTTCATCTTGCTTAGCGCTGAGACTTTCCTCCCCTTCAATATCTCCTTCTTTCAGTGCTTTCTTCTCTGAGAACCTGCTTAGAAGAGGCAAGCATTGAATGGTTTCTTTCACTAAATCTTGTTTCTCTACTTGTAGCTGCTGTTGTGGGCACAACATGGGAAGCATTTGCATGCCTGTGGCGTTTATGGACTGTGCTTGCTGAGTCACAGAACAAGAAGCAAATGAAGAAGAAGAAGAAGATGATGAGGAACATAAAGAAGAAGAAGCTGAGGGCGATGGCTTGAGCCATTCAATGAAAGGGGGAGACTGAAAGCATAGACTCTTGTCTTGTACATGGTAGCTCCATAAACCCATCTTTGGTGAAAGAATTTCTCTAATTCTCTCCTGAGATGGTTTATAACCAGACTTTATTGTGTGGGAAAGCTTAGCACTTTAATGGTTGGCTTTTGAAAAATAGTTCCCCATTCTTTTCATCCTTGGTCATTGTTTAATTTCACACGGAGAGAGGAAGAGAGAGAGAGAGAGATTAGTGGTGGGGTTAGAGAAAATGACCTACATACTGGACATTCCCCGGCTAAAATGGAGAGAAATCTAGAATTTTCTGAACTATTTGTATTAATTCCAATTTTCTTTTCTGTAATTCATTTATTGCTCTTCTATAAATAAGTATATATTAATTAAAGGAAATCAGGTTACATTAAGGGGATTGTTGTATCATGGAATTTGAACCCACCAATCGTATACATTTGTAACAAAAGGACATTGACAAATGGTGAAGATGACCTCAAACGTGGGAAGAAAAATCTGGAGTTACCATTTAGTCAATACAATACCTTAAAGAAAAGAAATTCGCTTTCTAACCGACAAAAACTCTATTCTGGACTTGCATGGCCAAGTAATGTAATTAATCCTTAAATCTTGCTTACTACCTCAATTAGAGTCCTCAATTAGACAAAAACTCAAGTAATGTAAAAACTGTTTTCTTTTGTGTCCTCACGGTTAGGGAATTCATTAACTTTCGCGTCCAACCAAAGAGTTTCTTCCATTCATAATAACAAATATATATATATTTGCAAGAACATTTATGGTATCTTTGAGCTGATTTTCCATGAACTTTTACGTTAATTTTCTCAATTTTCCCTAACCTCTATTTACTTTTTAAATATTTTACCATTAGATTATAAGCTATTTCAAACAAGACAAATAATAAAGTAAAAAATGGAAATTTTTTAAAAGTAACTTAAGGACTTAGCTACAAATACAATAATGTTAGAGAGATTTTTTCTCAGTTTTCCCAATAAATTATGATATTGCCCGCGCGTTGCATTGGTTATTAATGTTTGTTGAGTAATTTTATATTTCATTAGTTTTTGAAAGAAAAAACTCATTATGAAATAATTAGATAGTTTAATCATCTAAATTTAATTTTAAGGTCAGGGAGATACAATTGGTATAGCCTGTAAATTCATGATTAATCAATTTCTTCTTTGTTTTGTCCATGCGGTGAGAATGGTCAGAGTTACTTGTTAGGATAAACAATTAACATGCTAGAAGTATTTGAGAGATAGTATGCATGAAATAATTTATTCATTTATGAAATAATGGTCAGTCAATGTGCTAATTGTGTACTTTTTTTTATTATTATTTTTTCAAGGTTGTTGAATAGCATGAGCAAGGGAAATATATGTATCAAAATGAAGGTTGCCAACCTCATAATTTCACATTTAGAATAGTAATACACGAGGGTCATGTGCCATTGTTTCAACTTTCAACAACGGAGGCGTAAAACACGAAGTCTTTTCCCGAGTGCGCTGATCATGGTATCTTCTTCGCAAATTCAACCTTTTCCATAGTATAGAAAAATCTCTTTTGGGATTATGTATCAAAGAAAATTGTATCTCGTTTTATTGAATTAACGTCATCTATAGGAAAAAAATTGTCAAAAAATCCATATAGACAAACACCTTAATAGGAGATTCTCAATTATTTCCAATGAAAAGAGTAGGTGAGATTTAAGATTTTTTTTGATATACGAGATACCTACTATATTTTTTTTAAATATAATTTAATTATAATTTTATATCATATAAATTTATTTTATTATTTTTTATTTTAAATATACTCTATTTATTATATAATAAAAGATTATCAACGAATTAGTATTACAAAAAGATAAAATTAAAATAAAAAATTTAAGTATTAATAGTAATTGTAATATTTATATAATTTTATAACAATTATTTCTTAAATTTTATATTTTTTTTTTATCTTTTTTTTTTTTCAATTTTACATAATTATTTACACCCAAAAAATAAGGGGAGTAATTGGAAAGATTAGGAGTTGAGATTGCAGACAATAAAGACAAATGAGGAGTAAATACTTATTAATCTCAAAATATAGGAAATATCTTAATTTAATATCCTTTCACTTAATTCTTTGAAAAGTTATATATTTAATGTGAGAAAGTAAATTAAGGGAGGCTTTCTTTAATATTCTATCGATGTTAGACTAAAATTAGAAGATGCAAAAATAAAAATAAGTTTATGATATTGAAATTGTCTTTAATACTGAAAATCTTGAGTTTAAGTCTCAATTAGAGTTAATTAATTAAGAAAGCATAGGTTTTCAACTTGGGTAGAGTATAACCTGATAATGCCAGCCAAAAATAGAATAAAGCCTATTAAGCGACATTTTGATAAAATGCGCATAAATTATTTAGCATGGCCAATGCTCTAACCTCCAGTTAATTGTAATAAACGTGCAACTTAGACTCACGGTCTCGTCATCCCCTCTTCTTCTTAGGTTGAAAATGTATGGGTGCAACATACAATATTTTTTATTCTCAAAGTGACTGAATAGAATTTTTAAACTAAATTTGCCAGTCAATTGTTCTCTCTTCTTTTCACGGCAACGGAAAATTGTAGCCAATTCAGAAAAAGTATGAGAGAGACATACCTGCAGTTTTCAATCATCCTTACCCATCCCAGCCTGAAATTGTGTTCCAAATTGTATATATGTCTTTCAACTTCATTCATTCTAGCATTTTGACGAGATAAGGTGCATTATTGCTGGTACGGTCGACCACTTCATTCCAAGATTTCTTTGTCAACTTCTGTGTTGCATAACTGGTCGGTTCCCTTGTGTGTACAATGCATTGCTGAAAAATTCTATTTTGTGAGTCTCCACCCGATTTATTCATTAACCTTTTGAGTGACGTTGAACAGAGCTATACCAAACAAATACGGGCAAAGGTTGCCGAAGTCCCTGTTTACACACGTGCACACAATTTTGTGGGAATTTTTGTTTTGTAGCCTGTCCATGCTGATACAATAGGCCATGTAATCCAAGCATCTTTTAAACATACATAAAGGGACCCTACAGCCAAAATTATGCAAAGACATTTTACCCTTATTTCTTTTTTCTTTTTTTTTGGATTTTAATTATGCAGCCTCATAATTTGCTAAGCTTAACGTCAATCGTGACATCTTGCCGACAAACAAGATATCCCGCCGCGGATTTTGAGGACACCAAACCAAAGGGCGTCTCTCTCTTAACCTTTTCTTTGTGTTCATTATGTGCACTGTCTATGATTCTTTTGCAGCGGGAGGGCTCCTTTTGCTCACTCTTTCAAACACATGCAACCTTTGCCCTTTCAACCCTTCACGTGCAATGCATTTCACATGGACGAACCTCTCTAGTTGTCAAGCGATCCACACATGACTACAAAAGCTAGCAATGACTGCAATATACACTTTGACACTTTAGGTGTTAACCGTAACGAGGGGAGTTTGGGATTGGCACATAAAATTGGGAAAACATGAAGTCCAATTTAAGTTTGATGAAGGGAAAACTAAATGTCATAAAGTATAACTACAGAAAAAACCTGTTTGTTGGGAAGTTTATATCTTGTTTGAAAAGCAGTTTATGCGAATTTGGAGGAAGAACCTTTGGTTTGGCCTCTTTCCAAGAGATTTTTCCTTTATGACTAACCAAGTTAGTCACTTTGGTTTTTTTTTTTTTGGGGGTGTGTTTATTTAAGTTATACATGCTCCCTCAAAAACATATTCAACTATTCCTATCTTAATTAGGTCAGTTAACTTTATTTTTATATAAAAAAAAGTTAATTAAATTGCCCAAGCTCTCGAAGAAAGATTTCCCTTATAGCACTAATAGGTGGTCTCACCTTTTAGTAAAATCATTATATATTTTCAATAATAAATGGCACATTTTTGTGAAAAAAAAAAAATGCACACCAAGCAAAAATAAGATTTAATATTTTACATTATGATACATGTTCTTGTTTATTAATAAAATAATTATTTTGTTATTTATAATAAATATACCAAAAAAAGTGTTTAGAAGGTGTTTTCCTTTTTCTTGGATAAATGTACAGCACATCTCATGTCACTCTACATTTTTTTTTTTTGACTTTTCTGAGATAAAGGAAGAAGAAAGAAAAGATAGATTTTGATTGAAAAGAGAACTCGAAAAGATGGAAAACCACTCTCCCGTGAAGAGCGCTTTTTGACAGTACTTCTTCACAACAACGGGCTCACCATATGATGTAAATCAACTTTAGCAGACAGCTCAATGGATTGTGAGTTAAGTTGTGAGATCACGACTTGATTATTAAAAAGGAAATTTAAAAATTCTTGATATTAGTAAAATTATGTATTATATATAATTTTTTATATTTTAATATGTTTTTTATATTTTATAAATATTAATTTATTTAAATTATTTTTTAATTTTTAATTAATTAATTAATAAATATATGAAGTATATATGAATAATTATTATTTTAATTTTTATTAATTTTAATAATATATATAAATTTTAAATTTAAATCAAGTCAATATTTTTATAAAAATTTTATTTTTTTATTAAAAAAATATTCATTAACTTATTGAAATAAGAAAAATAAATTATAAAAATTTAAAATTAAAAAATTTTAAATTAATTAACTTATACTATTATTTGAACAATATAAAGTGAAAAAAAAAATATATATATATATAAAATTTGAGTTAATCAACTAAATTACTATTTGGTTGCAATCAATTAAAAAAAGTATAAAATTATGAAATACTAAAATTAATATTTTTAAAACTAAATTAATTATTAAACCAAAAAGATCAAAGATTCAAAATTTGGTTGGTTCAATTGGGAATGAACATGCAGTGTCACCACTACAACATCTTCCTCATTGGCATTATTAGCAACCTTGGCACCTAAACTGATTATCACTCTTGAGTTATCATCATCATCCACACCATCTAGATCCTCATCACTAATGTTTTTAATGTCCCTCCACCTTTATTGACTAATTTACCAATGAGAGACCCAAGTCAACTTTTGGTGGAGAGAAAAGATGAATGAAGAGTTAAATAATGTTAAATCAACCACACCATCCTTATTAAAGACTTCCTCAATGTGATCACCATCTCTCGTCACACCATTTTCAACTTTGCCACCTCTTCCACCACCTCAAGCATCTATAGTGAGTCATTTATTCTCACATAACATAAATTTTTCAAATTACTGTAATTCTTGATTTAAAACTTCTAAGATTATTGAGGATCTTTACAAGCTTAAAAAAGAGTCATATATGTTTGTATACCCCTTAGGTTGAATTTAATTGAATAATTTGAAAAAAATAGTTTCTTGGAGGGATTAGGTTATTAGAATTGGATAGACTTTATTACTTTTCATGGAGATTTGTAAACTAAGATGAATAGGCTATATTTTTTTTTTCAAATATGGAAATTAATAAAACTTATTTTATGATTACCTCTTATGTGAACCAAAAAAAAAAAAAAGTGAGAATTACCCTTAAAGTGATTGTTGAGAATTTAAAGTTGCCATTGGAAAGTAACAGTGACAATTGGAGTGATAAGTGGATTATTGGTAAATTTAATTTGTAAAAGCAGTTAGAAACTATCTATAAAAGGGAAATAGAAAGTAATAAATGCTACTAACATTGAGAAGCCCTTTAAGAACTCTTCATTATCAATCTAAAGGATGAGTATTATGATTACTTGACTTTTTTTGATATCTGTATGTTGACTACATCTTGAAGAAAGAAAAGTTTATTTTGTTGAAGCACATGATGAAAATGTTTGAAAAGACTCATAAACATAAAGTTTTTTTATGGTATGCATTTGAGTCATTTGATATTAAAGCTTGGAGTTCCCACTACTAAAGAGGTTTCTTCGTATTTTAATGAGGGTAGATATATTAGTACTATTACTCTCAAACAAATTAAATTGGTTGAAGATAAATGAAAATGGTCTACTTCTTTAAAGGAACCCAAATCTAGCACAGAGCTTACCATAACAAGTCCTTTATCTTATCTCCAAGCCTTTAAGAAAAGAAAGTAGTGAAGTCCTATTCTTACACTATTTTTGATGATGTCAAAGGGGAAGAAAGATGATTGATGATCTTAATTGGTCCTTTGGATGGACATGAATTTATGACTTTTGATGCTACCTTCCCTTTACTTTTTATTTTAGATAACTATACTTAATTGATACTTTACTGCTTTATACTTTAATACTTGTCATGTTTATTGAATGGTTAATACTTTATTATTGGGGTCTTTTCCTTACCTATCTTACTAATGCCAATAGTCTTACCTTTAGCATTGTCTCTAAATGTTACCATTTCACCATTAATCTTTTTGAGGAAAATGAAGTTATTAGGATTCCTTATGATATGTTTAGAAGAGCCACTATCTAAATTTCATTCCTCTTTTTTCACATTACTCTTAAGATATATCTACAGAAAATTTATCTAGTTTCAAGTACTTGAGTTTTCTTATGTCCTTTAGTATTAACTTTGGTGCTTTTAATACCTACATAAAGATAACCATTTATGCTTTATCTCAAACTACATGAGCACTGCATGTGATTGTAATCACCACAAAATTAACATCTAACATAATCTTTAACATGATGTTTATATGCATAAGAATAATATCTATCATGATCATGCCATCGATAATAAGAACATATATGTCTTTAAGATGTTCTAACCTTTTGTATGAGTTTAGTGTACATATGTATGCTTGTGTGATACTTTCCTACCATAATATGATGCATAAACATTCTTATATGTTATGATGCTAGATGCTTATATACGTGTGTGAGTACGAGTTATTTTGCCTTGAAAAGCTTTTGATTGATGAGATATATAGCCTAAACCATTCTTTTTTTCTTGAGGGCTCTAATAGTGAAGCAATATGTCTAATTTGTCTTTATTTTTAGCAAATTTAGAGAGAGACTCTTGAAATTTAGAAACTTATTTTTTAAGATGAATATTGTTATTTAAGAGTTTCATGAGTTTTTCCTTATTGTAAACATTGTCCAACTCACTATTATTTTTTTAACAAATAACTTAACCTTATATGATAAAGAAGTATTCTTATCTATTAAAGAATCATTCTCATTTTTTAGTAAAATGTTTTCACTTTTTAAGGGACTAATTTCATGCTTCCTAAAGATATTCTTAATATAAAGAGCCTTGTTTTTGATAGCCATGATTTTAAGCTTTCCATCCATGTAATTTAGAGCCTTATGTAATTCATCAATCAAAGATTCATCATTATTAAAAGTACTATAGTTATAATTTACCTTATCCTCTATAGTTATGAATATCAAATTGACTTTAACATTATAAAAATCATTTTTGAAGTCATTTAGCTCATCCCAAGTAGCTTTAAGAGTTTTCTTTGCTATCTTTCTATCCTTCTTCTTATTTATAGGACAATTATGGGAAATGTGACACTAAGTTTATTACAATTATAACAAATGATCTCATCCTTATCTCAGTTGCTCTTAAAGGTTCTCTTGCCACTTTGTTTCTTTTTTCTCTAAAGTTGTGTAACCCTTTTGGTTAATATGACAAGCTTTTCTTTATTTTCTTGATTATATTGATTAGTCTTATCATCATCATCACTTTCTTTGGGAGAGAAAGCCCTAAAAGTAACTCTTATATTTTTTTGGTAACTTTCTTAGTGAAGATCATTTCATGGGTCAAAAATAATCTTATCGACTCATCCAAGTCTAAGGTATTTAGGTCCTTGGATTTAATGATTGCAATAGCCTTAAGGTTCCAAGACCCTATAAGTGATTTTAATATCTTTTTTACAAGATCACCATCTTAATGTACTTTTAAAGATTATTGAGTGGATTAATAATGTTGGTAAACCTTATGCATATCTTCGAGATTGTTTCATCACTTCTCATCTCAAAGAGCTCATATTTATACATAAACAAGTTAATCTTTATATTCCTTACTTAAGTTGTTCCCTCATGAATGACCTTAAGCTTGTTATATATCTCCTTTGTTGTCATACATAAAGAAACCTTATTATATTCACTAACACTTAAACCACAATGAAGCATGTAAGTAGCTTATGAGTTGAAGGTTTTGAAGCTTTTGGATTATGTGGTGGACTCACTCTCTTTCTCACTAATATTTGCTTTTGGGGCTTTCTTACGACCACTTTCAACTATTTCCCAAAGTTTAAAGTCATGAGATTAGATATACATTGTCACCTTATCTCTTTAGTAGTTAAAACCATCAAAGATAAGGGGATCTAAAGATGTTTTTGCCTTTAATGTGGAACATGGGTACGAGGAATGTCATGGATTGACTATAGGAGGTTAGGCCCATAAAATAGAAATTGAGTTATGATATCATTTGTTGGTCCTTAAGGCAACTCAAGAGAGGAGGTGAATTGGGTTTACTCGATTTAATCACTTAACTCACAATTTATCATAACTCTAAAAAATAGTGATAAGATAATCAATAATAAAGATAATAGAGTAAGTAATGTAAATAACTAAATGTAAAAGGATAAGGAAAGAGAGTATACAGAGTGATTTATAGTGGTTCAACTCAAATTAGGAGCCCATGTTGACTTCTTAAGGTTCGTCCTTTGAAAGTTCAACTTTGCCAACACTTTCTTCTTTTATAGAGTGAAGACAACTGTTTAGGTCAAGGTAACCTAAAACATAGCAAGGCTTCAATGGAGCTTTGACAAGAACCAATGGTTCTTCACGACTTAGAAACTCACACTTTATCATTTTTCACTATAACACTTTATTCTTTCACAACTTTATTTAAAGCACTTATACTCTTTCACAATTTCAATTTTTCTTTCTTAGAGCTCTTACTCTTGATTTTTCTCTTATGATCACTTTTTCTTTTTTCAGTAGATGTATATAAAGAATAACACTTCTTAGTCTTTAGCTCTATTTCTTACAAAAGAGTTTTATAACTCTTTTACAAAAAAATACAACTAACTAGGCATTGAGGATTAATTTCTTTTCATGAAGAAAATCAATTTTCAAAATAGGAAACTTTTTTTTATGCATCGATTGACTATAATATGTAAATCAGTTGACCGACCAAACTTTTTATAACATTTTTAAGTTTTGGCATTTTTAGCTTGTTCAGTCTCATTCATAAACCATAATTATTGGTCAAATTGACCAATATGAAATCTTTGTAATTTTTCTCTTCTAAACTTTCTTGGTGTCTAGTTAACCATAGGTACAAGTTCGATCGACCAATCCAAACTCTCTTTAACTTTTCTCTTGCAACTTCTTTAGTAATTAGTTAATCGCAAGTATAGGTCCAATTAATTGACCTAAACTTTCTTCTTTTTTCTTTTTCTCTTGCAACTACTTTGGTGTCTAGTCAATTATTATCATAAGTCTGGTTGGTTAACCTAAATTATCTGTAACTTTTCACTTTCTCCTCTTGTTTGTTGACTAATCAGTTGATACCATGGATCAACTAATCCCAGATTTTTATTAATTTTGATTTTTCACAATTATTTTTATAATTTTTCAAGATCACTCAATATTTCATTTAATACTTTTTATATATAAAAATATGATAAAAAAATAAAATTTTTGTACTTTTACTAACTTAAATTAAATTTAAAATTTAAAAATCTTTCTTTACATAATACAAATTAAAATAATAACTTTTTAAATAAAAATATTAATTACCTAATAAATAATTTAATTAATCAAGTATCAAAAATACATCAAAACATATAATCATAAAGTATAATATATAATTATACTATAATTTAGTCATAAATCACAATAATCTCCACAACTCTTTCCATGTCTCAACAATCTTCGCAATCTCTCTATGACTCTACATATACATTGCTCAGGGCCTTCAAGAGGGACAATGAGCTTCTGATAGTAGCTTCAGATCTAATGAAATTCCCAATACATAGAATTTAAAGCGGAGGGCTTGAAGTAGTTCCTGAAGCCGCGATCCGTGTAAATATTTGGTTCTAATTTAATTGAAACCTCACCGCCAATATCGAAGGGCCGTTCTCATTCCCCGCAATCCATTTTAATTGCTTGCCCCTTTCAACTTCTTGATTCATTATTTTCGAGTAAGGCTGCCCGGTCCCACAAAGCCATAAAATTTCATGCGGTTAACCTAACATTGCAAGTAGATTCCCCTTGCTGCTTCGAATAATTAAGTTGAAAGATAATATAGAAATTTCAAAACTTTTTTTTGATGTTAAAATCATATTACCAATCAGACCTTTTTTTTTTTGACTCAAAAATTGCCAGATATTAGTTGTTGAAGAAGGTGGTACTTGCCACTTCATCTCACTTAATGCGAGAGTCCCCATGGGGGGCACGAATGATGACGAAGCTCTGTCGAGGGGAGAAAATATGACAATTATTCTTGATGTCAAGTTAACGACCCAACGAAATGGACAAAAATGTATATTGATTAATTTCCAAAAAATATATATTAATTTGAATTTACACTGTTCACAAGAATCGTAAACTATATTAAGAGATGTTTGACTATTTTAATTTAATTAGTGACAATTTTTTTGGTACATCGAAATTAAAGTCTACAATAAGTGAGAAATTGAGAGAGTTATGATTCTAACAATTTTCATTTTAGAGCGAATCACCACACCAAATCTGGTCAATCTATTTGTGGTATATATCACAAAACATTGTTTTGTTTGAACAATAAAGTTCGTTGATTAATCATTGCAAAGGAGCCAAGAGTTTTGCATCAAACCCGACTACATGGTCCTTATTGTTTATCAGGACCACCCCAAGGCATACATAATTTCCTAGCCACTAATAACGGCAAGAGGACCTGAAACAAAATTCCAAACAGTGACTTAGAACAGAACACACAACCCCTTATGTCAGAAGCCAAAGCTACTCCTTTGCTTATGTAGACAGCACCAGATCTTGATCCTTAACCACCAACTGCTTAGAAGCCAGAACATTGCGGTTAACTTCTAAGTTAAATGATATGACGTCAAGCAATTTTTCTTTGTTCTGAACTTTCTTTTTGTTTTGTCAATCGTGATCATAAGATCGTTGTTATAGGGCCGAAATTGTAGAATAAGAAAGTTGACTTTGACTGTAAATTTTCCAATTTCTCTTGTGGATTCGACCCGGAATCATTGATTATAGATGGCGAATTCACAAATACTCTAGTACACATCATTGATGTTGAATTTTTCCTTAAATACAGTTATGTAATTGCACGATTTGAAGCAATCCTGAATTTTTGGTATTTATATCTTTTAGTTTTAACAGTTAATGTCGGTTGATGCTAACTAATGTAATCACTTGTAAAATAATAATAATAATAATAATAATAATTAACAATAGAAGAAATGTTAGTATATAGGAAGCGAGGAGAAAATTTTTTCATAATTCTAACTAAATATTTGATGGTGTGGCAAAGGTATTTTGTCAACTTTCTATCCAATTCTTTCCTAAAAATTTACTCTATATAATTTCTTTATCATAACTAACCCTTATTGTTACTACTATTGTGACTTTGTTATATAATTATTACTATGTGTAGTTACGAAGTTAATGAGTAACAACGAAAATCACATAAATCATTTATTTGAAAAAATATTCAAATTTGTTTCAATTATTGCCAATCTCCTAAATATAATCATTTCTATTTCTATGGTGATGTTATAATTAGTTTTGATTCGTGGGCTAAAATTAAAAAATCAACTAAATTTATTATTTACTCAGTTTAATTTAAGAAAGAAAGAATAAAGAGGTATAAAATATTTAAGAAAGAAATTTCTTAATAATAAAATATTAATAGTAGCCTAACCTTAATAATATTTAGACGGTTTTTGCCAAGGAAAAGTCTATGTAAAATTCCTTCAAAAGTATTTATTAGAATTCATAACAATTTCAAAATCTTCTCCGAAGTCTACTTTCTCCATAAATCTAGTCTTGAGTATCTGTCGCACCATTTTCCCTTTTTTTTTTTTTTTTTTTTTTGTGGAATCCTAGACCCATTTGTGTAGATTTGTCAAAATTACAATCGTGGTAAGACTTCTTAAGAGTCAAGACCTAACAAGTGTCTAGGTCGAAGAAAAATTTAGAGAAAACTGAATTCTCTTTTAACTGCAATCCGCGAACAAATGTGAAGTGTGCAATTTAAATTTGTATCGGTGTCACGACAGTTGACAAATATCTTAGTCTTCCAATGTTTATTAGTTATTCCAAAGAGTAGGTCTTCAGCCTGACTATAGGCAGAGGAAACAGTCGAGCGGGGGGAATAAGAAATTATTATCTAAGACAAGTAAGGAGGTCCTCATTAAGCTACAATTCAAGCAATCCCAACATAAGCTATATAAGTCGTTTCTTGCTACCGGAGACTCTCTGTAAGTAGTTGGCACTAATGGTTAACATATATTGGTAGAGTAGTCCACATAAGGGGAAGAAAAATCAATGGGCTTCTAGGGAGAAGACAACTTCTAAACTATACTGGGGGGCTCTGTTTTTGAGACTTCTCAAGTTTTAATATGACTATGCTTGGCAAACAGGCTTGGCGGCTCCTTGTTAACAATGGCTTATTCCTGTCTAGGTTGATCAAAGCTCTCAGTATTATACAAAAAGCACTTTCCTAGACGCTCGACTACAATTTAGTCCTAGTTACATTTAGAGAAGCATTCTTGAATCTTGTTCAGTGTAGCAGCAAAAGGGACTTCGAAAGCTTATTGGGAACGACGTGAAGATGTGTATCTGACAAGATCATTGGCTCCTAGAGCAAAATGGATTTAAAATCCTCTCACTGCAAATATAGTGGACTCGAATGTGATGGCATCATTGATTGACCCGGATACCAAATGGTGGCGAGAAAAAAATTCTTAAACGTTCTTCTATGCTTTCCGAGGGCTCTCAAAAGCGCCTATCATCTTATCTAGTCCCTTGCTACTTTCAGCCCTTTATCTACTTCATCTTCATCTAGTGACAGCCAAGGTCAAGGATGGTGAAAATCGATTTGCCAGCTACAGATCCCAGGGAGAGTGAAACATTTAATATGACCAGCTGGCAAGAATTTTCCCCCAACTTTTGAAAATTTGGCCAACAATGAGAAGCAGATCGATGTCCAGTGTGATACCTGCGAGAGAGAGCAGGAAAACATCCATGATGCCCTCCTCGATTGTGCTTGAGCGTTCAGAATATGGTTTCTTAATTCTTTGGGTTTGTGTGTCCAAGACAACATGCAAGAGTACCTTGCCAGGTAGTTTAAATATTTATGCTTTACTCATATTTTTTATTAATATAATTTAATCTTAATTTTATATTATATAAATTTATTTTATTATTTTATTATTTTTAATAAATATTATTTATGATTTAGTGTACAATTGTAAATGAATTATACTTAAGAGAGAGAGAGAGAGAGAGAGAGAGAGAGAGAATCAAAATAGAAATCTCATGATTTGAAAAAATGAATCTCAAGTTGGAGATTGATATGGCCTTCAAGTTGTACACGAAATATAGCAGAGAATCTGAACTACGTCTAATGGTAAATCAATATGGATGGAAGCCCCCTACTAGTGGCTAAATCAAGATTAACATTCATGCGACAATTGGCAAAAAATTAAAGGTAACAAGGAAGGGTCAAGACTGGCCCTTTTGCTCATGATGTTCTTGAGTTGATTGCTATATGGGTGTCACTTACAAAAGCAAATGAAATGTCATTGGCTCATATATGTGTGGAGTCTGATAGCTTAATTGTTATTCGTGCTATTCAACTGCAATAGATGGAGAACTCCATGATAGGACAAATAGCAGAGGATGTGAGAGTTTTATCTTCTAGTTTCCTGATGTTGTCCTTAAACCTGTAAAGAGACAATCAAATGGAGTTGTCCATGCTTTGGCTAGGCTAGTACTGTTACACTTTGGAGAGGTGCTATGGAATAGAGACAATCTAGCTTCTGTTTACTCTCATATTGTACAAGATGTGCGAAATTTGCATGAATAAATGAAAGTTTCATCTCTACCTAAAAAATTTTTTAAAGCACTATATTATTAAATATTCCAAATATGGTAAAGTCTTTGAAAGCGTCTATCCGTTGTGGCTCTTGATCATTAGTATTTATATTTGGTCATTATGGTTTGAAAAGAAATTAATTATGGTCTTAAAGGCCTCTTATTATTTTATTCATTACTTTTCTCCCTTCTTAACACTCCTTACTGATTTGTGAAACATATACACCAACGTAGTAAAACCTCCTTAATTTCTCCGAAGTACGTCTAATTCATTCTCAAAGAGTTTTTGTTCTTCTCAAATAGAGGTACATTGTGTGTTTTTTTTTTTTTTTTTTTTCTCACGTTGAATTATGGATTCCAATTGTCAACATACATTCCTTGGCAACTCATTAAATGCTCTTCAATTTTCATGGCAAGAGGCTCCACTGAAGTGAAGCCTTTTATGATACTTGATTAGGTTAGCTCTTTTCCAATAATTTGCTTTTTCGATTCCGGATTTGTAATGCCTAATTTTTTAAACTATTGCTCTAAAATTAGCAAAAGGATAGGGTAAAGATATTTTCCTTTCTTCCTTCATTCAAGAATTTTTTTAAACCTATGTGCCTGTCATGTTCTCAATTATTCCTTTGCAGATAATGGCCCCCTTAAGTGGCTTTCCTATGTGTACACTGAGATATTTTCTTAAGTGGAGTCCCTCACCTCATGATTAATAACTTCATTAGTTTATATAGTCTGTAACCCTCTACACCTTGGCCATTGGATTTTATGAATTAACTGTTATTCTCAAATTCTTTGTCAAATTATGCGACTTACTGGTGCCCACACGTAAATTGAATGTTGCAATGTCTTTGTAAGCTTCGTGGAGATGAAGATCTTTGCTTTTAATTCAGTTTTGTATTCTTAAATATGAGGTGTTCTATCCCTTTTATATATTTTTCATTCGATGGATCTATTGGTCCATTTCAGGTTCCACAATATTGGTATGTTTCGTTTTTTAGATCTTCAAATTGTGCAGATTTATTTTTGGTTTATTTCTTTTGTTCATGTATCGTTTAATAGTAATTTGACTTAATATTTATAATTTGTTTAAACTAATTGTAATTATGATTTGTCTTTAAATGATACAAACATTCATACTCAAAATATTGAATCTTACTTTTTTTTTTTTTCTTCTTAACTAATGTTAATATTATATTTTACAAAGACCGCCGCATAGCATAGACCCATAACTATGAAACTATATGGCAAAAAAATTGGTGTCGACGTGGCATTTTCCACACAGACATACATAGAAGACGTTGGCTTTGTTGTTTGTACTTCACTAACATCATTGTAGTTGTAGATATTAAAATTAAGAAATTTTGCAGCGACAATACAATGACAATCTTTGTCAGTAAACACATGGGAGGTAAGAACTTCAAAAAGAGCCTGTTCGTTGTTGTGTGATCCAAGGGGAACAAAACAAGTAAAACCAATGACAAAAGTATCCACACCAATGTAAAAGCCAATTCAAATAGTAATGTCTACAATTTGGGATGTTAAAATCGGATCCACTTGCCAACCCAATGTTTTGACCATGCCATTAAAGTCTTTCAATTACAAAATAAAATGTGAATGACTTTAAAGTTTTGGTAGGAATAGGTTAAAAGCTTAAATAAGTTTGAATGAAATAATTAGGAAGGCGAGAAATTGGTGAAATTGGTATAAGATAAATATTTATGTACATGTGATGGGAACATCCTTAACTAGAATGAACCAATTGGATTGGGCCTCTTAAGCCTAAGCCCCTTGGGTTCAATCAACTTAGGCCTTCATCTTTTAAGCTAACCCATCTAATTTGCCTACATTGACCTATTACCTTATTGGATCAACCTGTATAACACTATACCACAAATGACAAGTGAAGGGTCACAAATCGTGAATGCTAGGACAATAGTCATACCGTCGAGGTATCGGTCAATGACACCTAATAGGTTGTCATAGGGTTCTGGTGGTAGGGAGCAATGACAAGGAAAGGTCTCAATTTGATGTCCTACTAGGTGAACCAGAACTTGACCATGATATTAATGTGGCACTAATAGTAGAGCACAAAAATGGAGTAATGGTGGTGGCTAAATGGGTGGCAAAGGACATAGCACGTAACTCATCTCTACTTGGTATTATAGGATCATGTTTAGGAAACAAACAAAGTACATAACCCTTGCACCAACCAACAAGGACTTGAGAAAGGATTAATGCTCCAAAGAATAGGGATGTTGCCACTAAAGTTGGTACTATTAGCATGACGCCTCAGAGGAAGAAAGTGATATTAGAGCACCACCAACTACCACTTGACTAGAATTTTGCTATTTTCATATGCTTACCCCCAAGTGCACATCCCGTATCTAATGGGCCAACTCTTATGGATCCTATTGAGGTAACTCTACTGAAAGTTTGTGTTAGCAAAAGAAGAGAATATGTAAAATATAAATACAATAAAAATTAAGTTAAATAAAAAAATTTGATGTTTGAAACGTGTTTGACAGTCTTTAAGGATAATTTCTATCCTTATAAACAATGTCTCAGTGCAGTAAGTTACAATGACTATTCTCTTAAAATATAGCAAATCTTCCCACTAATGTGCACTTTAAATAGTGAGGCAATAGAAATAGTATTAATTTGTGTAACCTAATAAATTTTAAAGAGTAATAGAATAAAGTATGAAAGATGTGATTTCTTTATCTTGGAAAAGAAGTTAAGGCTTGTTTTATACTACTTCTGATTTAATTTCTCATGAAGGTGGGTATTAAGGATAAAGATAATGGCAAATAGTTATGGTGGCTTTATTGTTATAATGACTAGTTTTCCAATAGACAAAAAATGATTATATTTCCAATGGACAAACAAGCCTTTTAAAATATATATTTTTCTTTTCAACATTCTATCACATGTTTTAAAAGGTTGAACTTTATTGAATTAACCAATGAGTATATAACACATTATTTTTAGTGCTTTTTAGGCTATGAACTAAAGGCTAAAATGAATAAGCTTTGATATTTAAAAGGATGGTGAAATTAAAAATTTTTATGAACCATAACTTCTTCATGAATAATAGCGAGCTTGCCTTTATGTTAGATTTTTTGAGACTATACAATTTGATATAGTTTAACACTATAAGGTCTTGCACTTGCTTGGTTTATTTTCATTAGAGTTTTAGAGATTTTGCCTAAGATCTCATAGGAGTGATCCCACTCCATTCTCATATAGTTGAATCTATCAAGTGTGCATCCCAATTACACACCACCCATAAGGGCTATATAATTCATTAAGAGTATAACTTAACCTTTAACATTAGAATTATTGCACCATTTACACCATAAAAAGGGACTTTATAATTTTAATAACGCATACAAGGTCAATCAATAACTTGTCATTACCCATATAAACCTACTTCAAAAGATCTCTTATCACATAGGTTGGGTTCCCATTACTTTTAACCATGCTTCATAAGCATTAGTCCCATTCCCTTCAATGTAATTTCCTTTAATTTCTACCTAATGGCTTAGTTAAAGGATTTATCAAATTCATCTCTTATTTTACAAAATTAATTGATATCACTCCATTATTTAGTAACTGCTTAATTAATTCATGTTAGATGAATATGTTTGCTTTTCCTAGTGTATGAGTTGCTCTTTGCATAAGTAATGGTGGCTCAGCTATCATAATGTATCAACATTGATGGTGTTGGTTTCACCCATAATAAAATATTTATTAGGAAATTACTTAGCCACTTTACCTTCACATTAGCCATCTCAAAGGCTATAAACTCGATTTCTATGGTGAATTGAGTAATAATTGTTTGCTTAGCAGACTTCTAAGCCACTTCTCTACCTCCAAGAGTGAAAACATAACCACTAGTAGATTTCATCTCATATGAATCAAAGATCCAGTTAGCATCATTATATCCTTTTAATATAATGAGAAATCCATTATAAAAGATACCATAATTCATGGTAGCTTTTAACTATCTTAAAAATCTTGTTAAAATATTCCAATGATTATGGTTTAGATTATGAATATATCTAATCAATTTATATGCATCATATACAATATCAAAATGTTTAAAATTCATTATATGCATTAAACTAGTAATGATTTGAGTATATTTAAATTAAAATATAGAAGTACCATTGTGTTTTAACAAATGTACATTTACATCAAAAGGAGTTGAAACTGTTTTCACATCAAAATGTTTATATTTCTTAAGAAGTTTATCAACATAATGCTTTTATGATAGAAATATACAATTATAAGTTATACAAATCTTCACTCTTAAAATAATATTTGCTTATCTCAAATACTTTATGCCAAAATATGATGTAAGTAACGATTTTGTATTAACTATTAATTACATACTAGAACTAAACATGAGTATATCATTAACAAATAAACATATGATCACATAAATATTATTTCCAATTTTTGTATAAAGACATTCATAAACATCAACAATTGAAAAACCATTAAAAATTAAAACATTATCAAACTTCTCATGCCATTATTTAAGTACTTATTTCAACCTATATAGAGATTTAACAAGTTTACAAATCGTTTTCTCTTGATCTAGAGCTATATAACTATTAAGTTGTGACATAAATTTTTTTATTATAAAAATGCAATTTCAACATCCATTAGATGAACAAAGAGATTATAAACATATTTCAATACAATTAAGACTTTAATGGATGTAACTATAGTAATAAGAGTAAAAGTATCAAAGTAATCAATATATATATATATATATAGTCTATCTTTTTATAATAACTCTCACTTTATATTTGTCAATAGATCCATCTAGTTTATATTTTTTCTTAAAGATTCATTTATAGGTTATGGGTTTAGCTCTTGCGGGTAAATGTGCTAAGTCCCATGTACCATTGTGATTTAAAGAATTTATCTTACTTTGTATGGCTTTTATGCATATATTAGAACCATTAGAGAATACTACTTTAGTATAAATCAAAGGATCATTGTTCACTACCAGAATGTAAAAGTCATTATCAAAAATCTTTTTGATTCTTTATCTCTTACTCCTCTTTAATTATGGTTCACAATGTGTGATAAATAACTCTTTTTCTAATTTAACAATAAAGGCAAATGATTAAGTTAATTCCTTTTCCATAAGAAATATATGCTCAAAGAATTTTTTATTTTTTTTATCTTAATGATAGTGTTAGTATCAAGTACATCACTCTTCATTACAAGAAAATGATAAGCAATAGTTAGATATGTATAACTTATAAACATGCAATCAAAGGTCTCAGACGTTATTTTTCTTTTCTTTAATTCAAGCAAAAGTACTTTAGCAAAACACCCCCACATTTTTATATAACTTATATTAAAAGAATAACCCTTCCATAATTCATATGGAGTCTTACCTATTTTCTTATATGGAATCTCATTCTATAAGTAACATATAAAAAGTATTGCCTTTCCTCATAAGTTATTAAAAGCCATAAAATTAACAAGTATGACATTCATTATCTTTTTAATATCTTATTTTTCATTTCTATTACCTTATTTGACTCTAGTAAAGAAAGAGGTAAGACTTCATGGATAATTTCCTTTCTTTTACAAAAATTTAACAACTAAAAATTGTACTCTCCTTTTTTATTTGATTTAAATCTCTTTATCTTCTTACCTAACTAGTTTTCTACTTCCATCTATATTTGACAAATATATCACATACTTTATCCTTATCTCTCATTAAGAAAACCCCGATATATCTAGAATAGTCATCTTTAAAAGTCATATAAAATTATTTGCTACTTTTAGTAATAATACTCTTCAAGTCTCCCAAATTAGAATGGATTAAGTTCAATAATTAGTTTCTCATTGCATTGATTTATAGCTTTTCATGGCTAATTTGGCCTCTACACAAATCTCACACTTACTTACATTATCATGTAAATTTTTAATTAAACCAAGTTGTTTCAACTTTTGAATGTAGGGATTACTCACATGCCCTAATCAAACATGTCATAAATCATAAGAATCAACAGTATAAGTAAAAAATGTAGATACATTATTATTAATAATACTAAATACATTCAAAATGAAAAGTCCCTAATTATAGTAGCCCTTTTCCATAAATACATCATTTTTAGTCATGATAACTTTGTTAGACTCAAAATAAACCTTTACTCCAACATTTCCTAGTAGGAACACAGAAATTAGATTGATGCAAATCTTAGGAATATAAAATATATCATTCAAGAACAACGCCTTTCTTGAAGTGAGTTTGATAAGGACTTTACCCTTACCCAGAACAATTACTATTCTTGAATCTCCCATGAAGTCTTTGTTTTTTTTAACCATTCCTTACTGGTACATAGGAGGCAAATGCACTTCTATCATCATAAATGTGCCTTATAGCACCAAAATCTATTGCTCACTCTTTTAAGTTGGTGGCAACATTGACTTAGGAAATGACAATAATGATGACATTCGCTTTTACCAAATTGGCATTTGGTTTCACAAGTATGTCACTCCCTTTCCCATGTCTACTTTGGGGGGCATAATGCCTTGCTTTCCTACATATATAGCAAGCACCTTTTCCTCTTCATGGTTGGATTATTGGTCTAGCTTATTATACTTTTAGGACTAATTATTGTACCTTTTTTTTGTTATAATGGTAATGATAATTGTGATGACTTTTGTCTTCTTTCCTTTGTTCCACAACATTTGCCTTTAACACAATATCTTTTGCTTGTGCTTTTCTTAATCAGATTTTAATATTATCTTTAATCAAGATATGCATGATGACATCCTTTAATGACATAAACTTTATCTTGTATTTGAGCTACTACTTACAACCATTCTAAGACTATGGAAGCTTTTTGTTGAGATAGCCTACAACATATTCCTCTAGCAATTTGATGTTCTTATTCTTCAGGTCATCTAAAAGCTTGTGATATTCATTGATTTGGTCCAAAACACTTCTTTCATCAAACGTCTGAAAATGCAAATGATTAGTAATATCAAACTTTTATATACCAGCATCCTCTACTACATATTTTTTGTTCATTTTTTTTTCAATATTTCATTTGCTTCTTTTGAAGAACAATAAATATAAAAAAAAATCATTAGATAATATACCATGAATGGTGTGATAAAAAACTTTATTAGTTTGTTCCTAAACAGGAAACATTTTATCATAATTTTTAGAATCAGACATTAGTTTGGGTTTTGAAAGGGCGAAGGCAAAACCTAATACATCAAAAGTTGAAAAAACATATTCATGCCAACGTTTAAAGTGGGAACTGGTAAAAGTCTCAATTTTGGAAATATATGGTAAGAAATTGGAAATATGTGGAATTAACTAATTTTGTGAAGGAATTGAAATAAAATTATTAGTAGTAAAAGTAATAGCAGTTTGACTAGTGTTTGCATCCATGATAACAAATGTAAAGAAATTATCTTTAAGATTGTTAGCAAAAATGAAAAAAAAAAAAACAGAAAGAGAGAGAGAGAATATGCAAAATATAAATGCAGCAGAAATTAAACTAAGTAAAAAATTTTAATGTCTAAACTTGCCCGACACTATTTTTAAAGATAATTTTCGCTCCTGTAAACAATGTCTCAATGCAGTAGGTTATAGTGATTATCCTCTCAAGATGCAACATATCTTTTCGCTAATATGCACTTCAAATAATGAGTTACAAAAATTGTATTAACTTGCTTAACCTAACAAATTTTAAAGAGTAATAGAATTGAGTATGAAAGATGTAATTTCTTTATCTTATAAATGAAGAAAGGGCTTCTGTTATACTACTTTTGATTTAATTTCTCATAAGAATAGGTATTAAGGATAAAGATAATAACATATGATTATGGTGATTTTACTACTTTAACAGCTAATTTTCAATGCATAAAAATGGCTAGTTTTATAATGGACAAAAAATAGCTAGTTTTTCAATGAAAAAAATGGTTAATTTTCCAATGGACGAAAATGGTTAGTTTTTTGATATGGGATACAAGCCTTTTAAAATGTACTTTTTTTTTTCAACAATTTGATCTCTCCTCTAGTTAATTGTTATATTCATTTGTATTTTACCTTATAATAGAAGATAATATGATTCCCCATTACCTTTGTAGTGTAGGGAGTTGGACCATTGACTAGTTATTGATTTAGTATTGATTTTATTTTGCTTTGATATATTTTAGTGGTCAACCAAAAAATCTTCTCCTAATATTTAAGAAGCATTTTGCCCAAGTTCACTTGATTGGCTTGGTCAAGCTCTTTACACCTAAGCTTTTATAATATATTATGTCTCTTCTATAATTTTTCCTTCAAAATTACAAGAAAGTTTGATCCCTTATTTGATTTTGTGTTTTCTTTACTTTTATCTTGCATTTTAATAGATGACAATGCAACTCTCCATCCTTTTGGTTGGATATCGTAGTAAACTATTGTCATACTATTGACCTTAGTGCCACAGTGACCCACCTATCAAATTTTCCTAGCATAACTAGCCTAATAATGGATAATCAGCATGGCTGACCTTTTCAGTAACAATTGATCACTCTTAAAAAATTATCTTATCTCTATGATTCTAACATACTTAGGTCACCAATAATGATTCATTGCTCAAACTTTCTCATTCTTTAAAATTATTTTTTTACTTCATTTGGCCAGTGTGATCGGCCAACTTTGGCCATTTGCCCTTGTTATTAACTATTATATCGTGTTTCTTTTATAATTTTCACTTCAAAATTAAACATGTTAGATGCAATAATTTTTGTAAATACTTATGTAACAATAGCAATAGGTCCAAAATAATATAAGCAATTTTGTAGTTAAACAACAAGGCTAGTTAGCGCAACATAATGACAAAAAATAATTGACTTCCTTGAAACCCTAATTAAACAAATGCTAAGCTTACTAACAATAGAAGAGGTATTTAAAATTTTGGTTCTATAAAATGAACCATAATACCTTAGATTTAGAATAATAGTAGTAATGATATTATATAATAGCTTGTAGATAAATTATGACACTATTAAGGAAACTATAAGTCACTTTTCAAATAAATTACAACACAATTATGAGTTTATATGGCATTTTGCATTTAATATATTACTCTAATAAAAAAATGAGAATAAATTATTAAGTAGCATACAAGACACTTACAGATAATATATTACAATCTTAAAAGACTATACAACACCATTAAACAAAGCATATGAAACTATTAAGATGTGTGTGTGTATGTGTGTGTGTGTGTGAGAGAGAGAGAGAGACACTATTAAGGAAACTATATGTTACCATTAATGAGATTATATGACATTTTACATAATAAATAATACTATTAAGTAAAGTAAATCAGTCCATTAAAGAAACTATAATGAAAATTGTTGTACCTTATTGTACATAACTTCCATGAAGTGTTAGACTTTTAAGACCATAACTAGTACATAATATTATTGTAGTCATACAAACCTTAAGGGTTGTTGAAGTAGTCTCTCAATTGTCATTCATTGTCATTGCTACAATTAGCATAAACCTCCCAATGTTCTTAAATCCACTTAATTATGATTGTTAAAATTTGTGTATTGCATTTAGCAAAAATAAGATTAATACTTGATTAATATAAAAAAATAATATTTCTTAAAAAAAAAAAAGGATAGAGATAAAATGGATGTTTTTATTGAAATATTTATTCACTGAGATGATTTAGCCTTTAGGTTTTTACATATTTATAGGGAAAATTATTTAATTAACTAGAAAAATACTTTAATCTAAATAAGAAAATACTTAATAAAAAAAATATTTTAAAATATTCAAATAATTCGTATAATTTCTAAATAATTTAATTAAAATTTTTAATTATACTAAAATATTATAAAATAAGTAGATAAATTACAAAATAATAATTACAATATTAGTTTTTGAAACATGTTCTATGTCAGATCCTCCACTTGAGAAAAACTTGCCTTCGAGTTAACAATAAGGAATTGACATCTTTCATACCATAAAAACAACTATTTAGAATAAATTAGTGTCTTTAACATGACCCAACAACTTATTTTGTGAATCAATAAGTGAGAAATGATATTAAATAATGACGCCAAACAATCATCTATTTAATTACCCATTCAGAGAAAATCAACAAATATAATAGGTAAAGAATTAATAAGATCTTGGGATATGTAGGTTATGGGTTCAACTTTTATTATTAGGACTTAAACCTCTGTTAATTTTTTAATGGCAGCCTCAATCTCTTAATTTGAACAAGTGATTTTAAAAAAAGTTATCCCTTCGACTTGAAAAGCCCTAATTTGAGATCTTTTTTTTATAGGCAGTAATGCATATTTTATGTGGTCTTTCTTAAGTTTGTAGACATTCTTTTTGCCTAAATAAGCATTAACATCAAATTTCTAGGGTTTTCCAAACAATATGTGGCAAGCATCCATGTTAACAACATCATTGTAAACCTCAATCTATATACTGGCCAATTAAGAAAGGAACCTTACATCATTTTGTTACTCAGATTTCTCCCACCATTCTAATTCACCCAATGGTGTCTGGACTCATGTGTTTCTCTATTAGTAGCTACAATTTCTTAATAATTTCTATCCCAATAATATTTTCTTAACTTCCATTATCAATAATCAAATCAATTTCTCAACAATTTCTATCTCAATAATATTTTCTTAACTTTCACTATTAATAATCAAATCAAGTAAAGTTTTATTGATCATGCACCTAGTATGGAATAACATAGTTTATTGAGCATCATCCTCTACTTAGGAGCTAGTATTATCTTTCTTACCATATATATATATATTTTCCATCCTTATACTCATACTCCTCGCCATTTAGGTAGTAATAAGATTTATCAACTATAGCTCCAACTACTCCTTACTCTACTACATTCATTATCTTTTGACATAGACAACCACTACAATGATGGCTTACCTTGTTGCACTTCAACACTTGCCAAGTATAAGTTTTTCATAAGGATTAACATTGCAAATTATAGGTTTTTCAGCATGCAATTGTTTGCCTACAATTTGTTAGGTAGTTATTTTTTTGGTTGACCTAAAATCTTCTATTTTTCTTTTTATACAACAAATTTGTTAAAATTAATATAAAACTAACAAGAAGATTCAACCTTGTTCTTTTCTTGCAATATTATCTTAGCTTTCAACACCATATTTCTAGCCTCAAATATATCTAGCAACATTTGAATTTCAATTTTTTCTTAAATAACTAGGTTCAATCCATCAAAGTATCTTAAGACTTATTGGCTTTTTGATTCCATTAGCTATGCTCAAACAATCTAAAAAATTTTGCTAAATATTTATAAACTAACTAGTTGCCTTGGTTACAACATTAATATTTGTGAAATATGATTTGCTCATAATATAAAGGAAGAAATACTTCCCTTATAAGTTGTTTCATTTCATACTAGCCTCTAACTAGAGCTTTTCCTTCCTTTTACCTTTGGTCATTTGTTCGTTCCCACCAAGTAAAGGCTCCTTCTCTTAGCTGATAAGTTAATAATCTAGCTTTTTGTTCCTCAAGTATTTCTATATAATCAATGAATCTTTTTACTTTAGTTAACCAATTCATTAAAGTTTCAATATTTAATTTACTATTAAAGATAAAATATCTACCTTTATCTAAAATTCATCTAATATTTGAGAATGTTGAGGTCATCGTTATTCATACCTAGCATAATTTAGGTATTTACCAAAGCAACCATCATTGTCACTAGAATCCGTTACATAAGCTTGACATATAAGTAGATTTGTTTCTACATTAGAATCCACTACATAAGTTTGACACCTACACAGATTTGCAGGGATATAAGTCAATCGAAAGGCTAATTACAAGTAAAATCTCCAATATGATTCCTTTTGTCTCTTGCTATTGGCACCTCCCACTTAGAGAGTTTTAAGTCAATTATTAATGACTTTTAGCCTACATTCCAATTGATCAAACCTCTGGACAAGGTTTTATAGTACTGGCTCCTAATCACAAATAGTTGAATAGATGACCCACATCCCTTGATCTTTGTCAACAAGATGGTTACTATTTCCTTCATCTTTTGTTGTCATCAAAATAGGTGAGATTAGCTCTAATACCAATTGATATAGTATTTAACGAAAATAAAACTAATACTTGATTAACCTTAAAAAAAAAATCTCAAAGAGAAAAATAGAGATAAATTTGATACTTTTATTGAAATATTTATTTATTAAAATAATTTAACCTTTGGATTTACATATATTTATAGGTAAAATTATCTAATTAATTAAAAAAATATTTTAATATAAATAATATTTTAAAATATTAAAATAATTTATATTCTTTTAAAATAATATAACTAAAATTTTTAATTATATTAAAATATTATAAAATAAATAAATAAATTATAAAATAATAATTATAATATAATTTATAAAATAATAAAAATTAATATTTGTAACGTGTTCTTCATCAGATATATTATTTTAACCATGACATGTAAAATTGAGAAATACTTCATGTACTTTGTGCAAGTGTCTTAAGAAGTATCTTAATTTGTTATCGAGAGCACGCTTCTTGGCCCAGCATTGAACTAGACCAACTGCAAAGTGTATATTTTCATGATTGTAACCTAATGGAGGAATGAGAGCACCTTTAAGGCTATAAGGATCAAATATTGATTCTATCATACTAAGGTCGCCCATAGCAGTTGACCACTCAAGCTTTCTCACATTCTTTCATTGTGCAATTTTACTTCATTTGGCCGGTGTAGTCAGCCACTTAGGAAATTTGCCCTTCCTATTTTACTTTGTCTAACTTGGGTTAGTCTCCAATTCATATCAATTACTTAGGTTATTTGTTCTTTGTATGTGAATCTGTTTCTTTTGTTATATTATCTTTTGAAGTATACTAGTTTGGCCAAGATGTTTTAACTAGGTTGCCCCATAATGCAATTTCATTTTATCAACATTTTGCTTATAATTTTCAATTTTAATTTTCTTTTTTACTTATTTACATTATATACGACACTTATAACTAAAACTATATGTCAAATTAGATATAGTATATAACACTTTCTTATAACTAAAACTATATGTCAAATTAGATATAACATATAACACTTTCTTAAATTTGTACAACGTTTGTTGGACTATATACAAAACATGCATAATCTTATATGATACTTTCAAAACTTTAAAAGATATTATAATATTTTCTTATAAGTATACCATAATAAAGAAGATTTATAGGTATTCACACCAAATTTTATGATATGTTTGAGAATATATATAATAAATTTTTTTTTAAAAAAAACTTATTATATAATATAATTTTATTATATGTCTATAATATATAATATTTTATAAATAACAGAGAAGTATTTTGCGTCAACTTACAGGAATTTTCCAGAATCTTTTGGAAAGGTTGGGACACGTTTTGGAGGATTGGATAGGCCGGAGGGCCGCGTGCCTATGGGGGAAAACTTTTACCCCTCACAGGGTACGGACTTTCTTTGGTCCAAGCTATTAAAAACTGTTAGATGTGAAAAGACGAGTTTCTTTAATATTGATCTTTGCACATGCACGGATTCTGGGTCTTAATTTTTGACAGCTTGATGTGCTTCCAGTCTTTTTGCATCCCAGACAGCTGATGTGATTTGAGATAAAGGATGTATGTACATATGTGAAGAAAGAAGCCAATCTACAGGTACTTTCGTTATGACTTGATGGAAAATTTTGAACCTTTTGGACCGACTCCACTCTGCCTTGAACTAGCACTAAATATGGGTCCTTGGGTGCAGTCACTGTATATAATTTTCATTATTTGAGAAAAAAATTACCTACTAAAAATTAAAGAAAATATAGGAGAAATCGTATACATGTAAGGCGAATGGTGAGAAGGGATAATGGAGAAAGTAAATGATTGGAGATTTTTTAGGTTAAATAAAGATGTAGATTGATTTATTTGCTCAAAAAAATTTAAAAAAAAAAAAGAGAAGAAGAGATATCAATTAATTTGATTTAATAACTAAATTTTTATAAATTATTTATATTTTAATATGAAAAAATTGAACATTTTTGTTTGATATAAGATCTTTTAATTGATAAAATTTAAAAATCTTATAAATTTATTGAATTATCAATATATTTAAAACTTATTTTGAAAAAAAGTTTCAATTTTTTAAGTGGTAAATTTTTTTAATGATGTCATTTATTTGAGATATGTTAACCAAATAAATGGTGGAATTTGTATTTAAAGCAGACGACAAGGAAGTTCAACAAACAATTCAACCTCGTCACGCAAATCTAATCGAAATTCGAATTGTCAACCGTTGAAGAAATGATTGAATATATAATTGCAATTATAGTTTGGTCGGGAGTTCGAGAAAGAAGGGAGAACGAGGCATCATTAAATAAATGAACAGAATAATTCTAAACCAATATATGATCGAATCATTAAATGAACTGTTGCCTAACAGCCGGTTCACAATCTTCATTCCTGTGATTGGTGCTTCCTTAAAATGAACAGGGGTTTGTGCTTTTGTACTGTTTTGATCTGTAGGAAAGGGGAAAGGTTGTTGGTCTTGTTGTATGTATTTTTGGATGCTCGCTTGTTTTGGGTTGTCATAAATAAAATATCTTGATTGGGAGAAGGAAAACAAAAAAAAAAAAAAAAAAAAGGAATAGGAGGGAGGCAGGGTTTGGAAGGTAGATCAAAATGGAATCTTTCAAAAATATATTAAAATTTTAAAAATTTAATATTTAATTTGTTTAATTATTTTAATTAAAATTAATTTAATAAAATTAATATTTTATATTAAATATATATAAAAATTTAATAATATAATTTTATTTTTAAAAAAATTTAAAATATAAAAAAATATTTTTTAATTTTTAAAATTAATTAAATTTAAAAAATATAATTTATTTAATTAATTATTAATTTTTAAAATTAATAATTTATTAATTATGATGTAATTTTTAATTTTATTAATTTAAATAACTGATTGAATTTAATTTTCAAAACTTTCGTATATACGGAAGAAATCACCTGCGTTCATTTTAACGGTAGCGAACTGATGCGACTTAATACTATTTGTTGCAATTTCTTGTTGCATATATATATATTTTTTTTATCTCTCTTCCAGGCTTTTTGTTCACGTGATCGAGAAAGAATTGCCTCAAATCACCAAATCATTAAAAAGATTTGGTTAATAAATTATTGTTGTCTTATATGACCCAAAGAGTAACATTTTAACACGGCAAAGGAGGCTAGAGATCACCGAAAATGCCAGGTGGAGGGCCTTTATAGGCCAAAAAAAAAAAGGGGTCTATGAATCCTATAGGCTTTGTATGCTGTCAGAAACGTCCATCGAAGCTGAGACAGTTACCAAACTTTGCCAAATTTACCAAACTTCAATCTTAGAATTGTTCCTGTTATTGTCTGAGAACAGTTCAAACAGCAACACACCGACTTGAGACCGAGAGAGAGAGAGAAAGATCGAGAGAACAACAATACATGCAGCATATTGTAACCAGAGAGACAGAGAGTCGCACAACCAAACTACAAGTGTTTCTTCTACTACAGCAAGTCTTTGACAACCCTTCTCCAGGATGATTTTAGATAAATAAGAGAACCACATAAATATATTTATATGCAGGACCTTACACTTACACAACATTGCATCTGCTATATTGTGGCAAAAACCAACATCAAGTTGTGCACTATCCCTTGTTATTCCTTTTTTATTTTTTTTTCTCTCCTTTTTTGGGATTTACGTCTCATATCTTTTCCTGGCATCAGCTTCCAAATTTAAATACATACTCTACGCATGGTCCAAACCTAGTTGACTTACAGAGACACTGTTTTTATGCTTTTATGGTTTTCTTTCTTTCTTTTTTTCCTCTCCGCTTAGCGTCTCCTTGCAGCTGTTTCCCTTTGAGCATTGAAGAACACAGCTGCAACGGGCAGGCCAAGCTCATTCTCTTCTGCGAAGTTTCTTGTGTTGAATTTGTCTCTTGAGGAAGGAGCATTCACAGTTTGCCTGCGTCTCTGCTTGAACAGAAGGAACACAAACCTGTGGATCCCTATGTTTGGCCTGGGCATCTCATAGCTCACCACTTCTCTTCCTGTTCATTTTTTCCAGATAATTGAAATTCAGAAAAACCACACAGAAATGTTACTGTTAATTTCTCTCCAAAGGGATCTAGTGTAGAGAAGAAGAGACTTGCCAAATGTGGCATCTGTGGTGCCTGGGATGTCTGTCACTATCCTGTAAGATATGGTCAAAAATCAAGTTCATATGGTTAGCATATTGTTACCTGTATATGTATATGAAATAGCTGTCCTTTTACTACTATTTTTGTTCTGGTTTTTCGTATCTAAAATTTGTAAGTTGTTCCTCTCTATCTGGGTAGTTGAACTGATCATTTTCTCATAGGCGTGCCACTCTCATGAGTACACATAAATTCCCATTTGTTATTGACAATATTTCTTTGTGGTTGACTTGTTGGATTTGGTGGTTTATACGCGAATAGTGTAACTACATGGGGGATAATTGGAGCAGGCAGGAAATTCCCATTTCAAACAATGCACAAGGTTGAAGATTTCATTTAACAGAGATAGAGACTAGAGTAGCTACTAGGGTTATACCAGTGTACGTGCTCTCTCAGGTATGGATCGCTAGGACCGGGAAAATCCGGATCTGTCATGATCTACAATCATAGCAGAGAAAATAATCAATTCACAGGACACAACATATATACTGTCTAGATTTTAGCTACTGCCAGTCTAATCTCACTGCATTTGTAACGGCCAAAGTTTAGCTTTCATGGAGAAGAAAAACACACATACCAGTGTGAAAAATGATCTCATGTCACCTCCATGGACCTCAACTTTTGGTTTCTGAGTTACAGCAGATGGGAATAGCTCATGGCCATTGTAGACTTGCTTGTTGGTGCTGTAAGCGACTGTCATCTTCACACATGGAGTGAAGTAATCAATAACATCACCAATAACCCTCCCTACAACAAGAGGATCTGTTGACACGTTTGCCATGGTCAACAAGTCTTTTGAGGACTTTTACAGGGGAGGACTAATTAAGAGAAAGCTAGAACTGAAAAGTTGGAGACAAAGAACTCCCGGGTGAACAGTAAGAAGGTGATTGGCTTTGTTTTCTTTTAGCTTTGGAAGATCTTTCTCTGGGGAGTAACAAGGATGGAAGCCCCATACTTATAGAGCACATGGGAAGCTCTACCACTCATTTGAGATGAAGAGAAAGCTTAGGGAAACTAATAAGTGGGGCTACAAAAACATTAGAAATGTTGTACAGATTACTGGATTAAAACTGAAAAAGTAACATACAGAATCTTTCCATAGTTTTTGGTCTAATCAGCACCCGTCTGTCTACAAATTACAGAAGTTATCAGTAAAAGGTTCCATGGTTTCTGCAGTCAAATTCTCTACCACTGTGCCATGTGCCTATTTACAGCTTCCACTTTGTTCTACCTACTTCTTGTTTCTTCCCGAGTTTTATGTGTTCATCAGACCATTTGATTATTTTAAAATTTAAATTTAAAAAATAATTATTTTAAATTATATATTAATATTATTTTCTGTAAAATAAAATTTATTTTTATTAATATATAATAAAAATTTATATAAATTTTTTTATAAAATAAAATAAAATATATTTAATTATAAATTATATTTATTAAAATTAAATTCATAAAAAATTATTATATTTTTTAAAATTATTTTTTAAAATATTTATAATATTTTTATAATAATAATAATATAAACAATTAGATTCTTGATATAAAAATAAATAAATTAAGAGAGAAAGAAAAAAATTTCATATATATTGAACAAATGATGAACCTAGAGTATTTATAGATATAGTAGTGACCTTTAAATATTAGTTATATTTGGTTTGACAGTTAAGAACTTGATTTTTTAAATGAAAGGTTACAAGTTCGAATGATACGAATGTCAATTTTATTTATTTTTTATCATTTATTATAAATAATAAATAAGACAATTAGTTAATAATTAACTTGTAATGTCTGTTTGGTTCAACCGTTATAACCAATGTTTCTAACTTAAAGGTCTCAAGTTCAAATTCTAACAGATATAACATTTTACAGTTATTTATTAAATGTTACGTTTATTATTCAACAAATACAATAAATAATCGTTTGAGGGTCTAGAGCAATGGTTGCATTTTTTACCCACCAGTCACACCACTTGGGTTTGAATCCCAATAGCCACTATTTTTCCTTCCTTCTTCAGGATTTCTAGTAATTTCATAATCATATGCATAAATAAAGGTGTCTTAAAAATTGAACCTTTATATAGGGAAAGGTGCATTACAACACATCTGAATAGTATAGTAGACAAACTTTGAACCAACTATACTTTTTGATAAGTGGTAGAAACAATTTGCACACATGACGATATAACATTATATTTCTCTTTTTAGTAATTGACATATTTAAGGTCATTATATTTATATCTTTTTCATGAATACTTTAAAACCAAGCCCTTTAGCTTAATGGAATGACTTAAATATTCCACATTCATATAGGCAGACTAAGGCCCCTGATGTAAGACAACCTTTTAAGTCTGTTAAGAGTGTTAAACACTCATTCTCTCAATATACTGCGAGAACTAAGCATTATATAACCCTGGGATGAAAATAACATTAATTATAATGCTTTAATCACACTGATGATGTACTTTGACTCATTAAACTCAAGACTTGACATTGTATTAAGCATTGAGTTAAGTTTCCATCATGGATGATTTGTATTTATGGGCTTGAGACCCATCCCTTTTGATATCTTATTCACTATGTCTCTCGTTAATCCTTTTGTTAAAGGATCAACCATGTTTTGACTTGATCTTAAAAAACCAATTGTGATCATTCCATTTGTGATCAAGTCTCTCACATAACTATGTTTAAGTCCAATGTGCCTGGACTTACCATTATATACTTGACTATATGATTTTGTCAGTGTTGCAGCACTATCACAATGTATATAAATAGGTGCTAGTGACTTTTGCCGCAAAAGAATCTTATATAGCAAATTCCTTAACCATTCTACTTCTTTACTTGCCAAAACTAATGCTACAAATTCTGCAGCCATAGTAGAATCTACTATGCAAGTTTGTTTCTTAGAATCCCAAGAAATTGCACCCCTACTGAGCATAAAGATCCATCCACTAATAGAAGTATGATCTTCTTTATCAATGATCCAACTGGCATCTGAGTATCCTTCTATAATAGAAGGATGACTGGTGTAACTTATACCATAATTCTTTGTTTTCCTTAGGTACTTCAAGATTCTTTTTACTCTATGCTAATGCATATCACTTGGATTACTTGTGTACCCACTTATTTTTCTAATTGCATAGGCTATGTCTGGCCTTATACATGTCATTACATACATTAGACATCCTATCACCTTGGCATATTCCAATTGTGATACTAGACTTCTAACATTCTTGGTGAAATTCATGTAGGGATCAAATGGGGTAGAGGCTAGTATACAATCTATGTGATTAAATTTATTGAGAACCTTTTCAATATAATGTGATTGAGAAACCATTATGCTCCTTTGGTCTCGTAAAATTTTGATTCCAAGGATGACATTTGCCTCACCCGTGCCTTTCATATCAAAATTACTAGATAGAAACCTTTTGGTAACTTCAACTTCTTCTAAATGAGTCCCAAAGATTAACATGTCATCTACATACAAACAGATAATCACACCTTTTCCTTTTTTGAATTTACTATAGACACACTTATCTAACTCATTAATCTTGAATTCATTGGTAAGTATCACTTGATTAAATTTGTGGTGTCAATACTTAGGTGCTTGTTTTAGCCCATATAAGGATTTAACCAATTTACAGACCTTTCCCTTTTGACCAAGTACAACAAATCCCTTAGGTTACTCCATATACACTTCTTCTTCTAATTCACCATTTAAGAATGCTATTTTCACATCCATTTGATGAATTAGTAAATTATAAATTGAAGTAAGTGCAATAAGTAACCTGATTGTGGCAATTCTAGCCACTGGTGAATATGTGTCAAAATAATCGATACCTTATTTTTGTGTAAAGCCTTTTGCAACCAGCCTGACCTTAAACTTGTCTATAGTTCCATTGACCTTCACTTTTTTTGTGAAAATCCATTTGCATCCAATTGGCTTTGAACCAAGTGGGAGGTTTACTAATTTCTAGGTGTTATTACCCATAATGGAATCCATTTCATCATTTATTACTTCCTTCCAAAACATGGCATCTTGCGATTTCATCACTTCATCAAATGTTTTAGGATCATCTTCAATATTGAAGCAATATGAAATTTGATTACTCATTGATTTCCTTGTTCCTTCTACTAGGAACATGAAATAATCAGAATCGAAAATCTTTGCTTTTTTTGCTCTTTTGCTCCTACGAAGTTCAACGACTTCATCATTTTTATTTCCTTTTGCCAACATATCATTTTCCTTATCAAGAACTTGTTTTTATTCTGAAAGTTTAGGAATAGAGATGAACCTATATTCGTTAAAAATAACATTCCTCAATTCTATGAGTGTGTTTACAAGTATAGAGTTATTAGGCTCTATGATCATAAATCGATATGCCTTGCTATTGTGAGCATATCCTAAGAAGATACACTCAATTCCTCTTTCACCCAACTTTTTCCTTTTGGGTTCAGGAACTCTGATAATTGTTCTACAGCCCTAAACTCTTAAGTAATTAAGGTTTGGCTTCCTTTTATTCCATAATTCATATAGAGTTGTTTTATTCCTTTTTGTTGGAACCCTATTCAAAATATGACATGCTATAAGTAATGCTTCCCCCCAAAATCCATGGCTTAAGCCAGAAGTTGACAGCATGACATTAACCATTTCCATCAATGTTCGATTTTTGCATTTAGCAATACCATTTTGTTGTGGTGTGTAAGGAGCAGTTATTTGATGAATAATTTCCAAGAACTCAAAGAATGCAATGTCATAATATTCTCCTCCTCTATCTAATCGTAAACATTTAATAATAGATTCACATTATAATTCAACTTCAGATTTATAGACTTTGAATCTTTCAAGAACTTCATTTTTAGTATGCAAAAAGTAAACATGACAATATTTAGAGTAATCATCAATGAATGTCACAAAGTATCTTTTCCCTCCTAGTGTTTGTGTGTTATGCAAATCACATACATCACTATGAATTAATTCTAATATATTGGAAAATCTTTGAATACTTATAAATGCACTTCTAGTTATTTTTATTATCATACACGGTGTGCATTTATCATTTGATACATCAAAATGTGACAACAATTCCAATTTAATCATATCATATAATTTTTTAAAATTTATATGTCCTAATCTATTATGTCATAAAGAAGCATACTCAACAATATAAGTAGAAACATTAGTAGTATTATTATTAGTAATAATATTGAGTTTGAACATCCCATCACAAAGATAACCCTTTTCCATAAACATACCTCCTTTGGAGAGAATGAAGTTATTAGCTTCAAATACGAGTTTAAACCCATATTTATTCAACAGACTATCTGAAACCAAATTTTTCCTAACTTCTAGAATATAAAATACATTGGTAAGAGTAATGACTTTCCCAAAAGTGAATTGCAATTCTATTTCCCTAATTCCCATAACAGGAAGTATAGTAGAATTTCCCATGTACACAACTATGCCATCAATTACTGGTTTCAATCCTTTAAAGAGACTTTTGTTCTTACAAACATGTTGAGTAGCCCCGGAATCAATCCACCATGCAGTGTCATCTTCTATCAAATTGATCTCTGTGATCATAGCAACCATTTTTTCATTTGTTGCTCTAGAAGATGTCTGCTTTTCCTTTTGCTTTTTGAACAACCGACACTCATATTTATAGTGTCCTTTCTTATGACAAAAATGATAATTTCCATTTTTCTTCTGTCTTTTATTTTGGTTTTTGTCATCACTAAATTGATTCTTCTTTTTGTGGGAGGACTTGCTTGATTGTCCTTCCTTAATTACATGCACTTTGAAACATGAGAGCCTTGCTTTTTGGTTTCTTCTTGCATGCAAAATTCTTCTTCTACATGAAGATGGTTAGCAATCTTTTCAAGAGAAATATCCTCTGTTTTGTGTTTAAAACTTCTCTTGAAATCTTTCCATGAAGGAGGTAACTTATCTATTATTGAACTCACAATAATGGTTTCATCCATAAACATCTTGTGTTGTGAGACGTGATTTAGTATTCTTTTAATCTTAGCAAATTGATCCATTACTAGTCTACCATTAATCATTTTATAATTATTGAATTTAGATATAAGAGATTTCTTACTTATTGCATCCTCTCGCATGTATTTCACCTCTAATTTCTCCCATAGTTTCTTTGCAATTTGAAAGTTGTAGTAGATGTTAAATAATGAATCACTCATGGCATTTAGGATGTGTCCCTTGCATATCTCATCATAAGTTGCCCATTTTTCTCTCTTCTTGGTATCAGTAATAGTCTCATTTTCGGACTCTTCCGGTCTTCTCGTGTTCAAAACATAAGCCACTTACAGTGATACTAATAGAAAATGAACTCTCTTTTGCCAACAGATGAAGTTTCCTCCATCAAACCTTTCTAATTTTACAAAATTTGAAGCCATTTCTTTCAACGTTCCAACCATAGTCAAGAATTTTGCCTTAAGATTGTTGGATTAGACCTCTTGATTATCTTGGAACTTGGAAAATGATTGCTTCAAGTCGTGTATTAATGTCACTCTCCTTAAGGCAAAATTCGCCCTCACTAATATGCAACAGAGGTTTATGCGAATTCCCTCACATGATAAAATGAAACACATTTGATTGCAGGTTACACTTACTGAAATCAAGCCCTCGAGAATTTGTTATATTTTTTAGAATTGCTCTTTGGAATGTCTATAATATTTTTACAGTAATAATATAGACAATCAGATCCTTAATATGGAGATGGAGAAACCAAGAGAGGAAGGAAGAAATTTCATATATATTAAACAAATTACGAGTCTGGCATATTTATAGATGTAATGGTGACCTTTAGACAATAGTTGTGTTTGGTCTGATAATTAAGAACTTGACCTTTCAAATGAAAGGTTATAAGTTTGAATAATATGTACACAACTTTTATTTATTTTCTATCAGTTATTATAAATAATAGATAAAATAATTAATTAATAATTGACTTGTAATATTTGTTTAATCCAATAATTATAACCAATGTTTCTATCTTAAAAGTTTTGAGAGTTTAGAGTGCATTCTTTACCCACCAGTTACACCTGGGTTTGAATCCCAATAGCTACAACTTTCCCTTCCTTCTTCCTTTTTATTTAAAAATTCCAACACGACGCGTGATTGATGAATCCAACTGCTTAATCTAATGATTATACATAGATTAAGCTCCAATACGAAATCTTTATTCAGATAATTTTTTGTCTTTACTATATATTTATCTACCACCAGTAAATCAATACTTGATCCTAAACCAAGTTGTTAAATCCAAGAGGCAATATTTGGTAATCAAGATGGTTATGATGAAATCATTTGTAGGAACCTTCCATCTTAAGGCAATTGTAATTAAAATATAGTATTGTCACATTAAGTATGCAGGAATCTAACTTGGAAATAGCATACTTAATTTTGTTTTATTTTTTATTGCTATCAAGGCGTGATATTATGGATGATGCACGACGACTCGTAACCTAAGATTTTCAACTAATTACTTTTTTGTAATATGTTTTGAAATAAAACTTTATGACAAACTGAATGCTACTATATTCACTCAACAAGGGTATGTCTTCAGTTTTACATTCAAATACAATCTTTGGTATGTATATCATAAAACTAGTAATTACACGAACACAAGGTGTGGGCATAATTAATCAAATTACATAATTTCTTTTTTTTTTTTTTTTTCTCTTCATTATCTCACCTTTTGCATTATACAATAACATCTGCATCCTTTGCATCATATGATCATATCTGAGTTATTTTATTAATTACATTCAAATATGCTCATCACTTCTGCTATTTGATGTTTTATCTATACTTTTAGACCTCCAAACTTGTTTCCCTTTAGTTCATACCTACCGCCTCACTTTATCAACCAGCAAATTTTTGATTTGGGGCATTGCAGGTTGATATTTAATGCTCACTTTTGGTGACTGGTTTAGTCACAGAACAGACATTCACATCAACCCGCAAAAGTATTCTTCTATGTCTAAGTGGACATATAGATGATAACAACATGAGCGATGGTAGGAACAAGCCATACACTTAAGCTGGCATACCCCTACAATTGATTTTCATTCAATCATCAGCTTGGTTATGCTAACAGGCTTGGGTACATAATATGTCATTAGATGCTCGAGCAGGCCACGAACATGGTCAATAGTGACATGTCGTGTACCTTTACCTGCTAGTCATCTTCTTTGGAACTGCGTATGCGTACATCAAATCTATTTATTTATCTTAAAGAAAATCAGGAGAGATTAAAGATAAGATGCAATTGTATTATTGACGATTTGACGCATTGAATCCAACACATCACTATTATGGCCAAAATATATTATGAAAAATAAATAAATTAGACTAAAATTACAATTTAATGATTAAAGTTGAGATTTTAAGATTAAAATAACTTAAATTAAAATATTATGAATATAAACATATGATATTTATTATATTTATTTATTTTATTATAAAGATAATAAATATTAATTTTATATCTTATTAAAATGATTTATTTGTTTTTTTTATAAAAAATTTAGTCTCACAAAAATTTTTTTTCTTCTCTCACATTTGACATTGAATTAACTTAGGAGAATCAAATCAGAAAATACCCAAACCATAAGTACATGTACCCAGAAAAAGAGCACCATTACTAATCTAGTAAAATTAAAGAAGATGCCAAGAAAAGTGGCAATATGGCAGAGAAAAAGGATTGTTCCAGCCCATGGTAAGGTAAAAATATAGAAACTGAAGAATACTTTCTCTTTAGCTCTTTTTTATACAGCGTATGGTTATTTATTTATAATTGGGCACATTAGACCTGTCAGATCAGCTGGGGCCTCCACAAACCGACGTCCTTATTGTTTAACATAAAGCAATGAAACAGAATTTCTTCAGATCCTGTTAAGACATTCCCAAGCTAGGAAAAGGGGAAATTCCTGAGATGGGTGTTGCAAGAACATTTCCATATCACGCAAATAACCAATGACCTTGCTATATTTGGAAATATTCTTATGAGCAGTTTGGGACACAAAGTATCTCAACCATAACCCCACAAACAAAGGCAGGCAGTGCTTTGATGGAGTCATTTCAAGAAAAGAGTTTTGATTGGGGTTCTTCTATTCCATGATTTGTAAATTGGGAGAGTGGGAATTGCCATATATGGAAACCAAATCAATCTCTTTTCTTCATATTCTTCTCTGGGCTACATTGCTAATGTAAACAGTCGACTTCTGATTGCATTTCCTTTTTGCTAGCATTTTGGTTCGTACGTTTCACATTGTTCAAAAGCACACTGCTTACTTTCAGCATCATAGTGTCGAGAGGTCTGCAAGTGGATGGTTCGCATTTTCTGTGCACTAACACTACATTTGTCAGGCTGGTTACCAGAACTAAGATGTGGCTGCTAGCATTTTAAGCTTATTCAATTGGAACATCCAATGATCAAACAAAAAAGTTAAAAGAGTATCTAATACATACTGACTTACATCAGTGTCTCATGCTGTAGTTAGAAACTTTGTTAAAAACTTTGAGTTTTATGTTTATGTTTTGGTGAATGCAAGGGAAGCCTTAAAGGTAAGATTATTTTACAATGATTGGAGGTTACAAGTTCAACCGCATAGATATTCTATTCTTAAAAATAAGGAAAGAGTAGTGTAAATCTAATTTTTCTCAATATTGCAAATATTCTATTCCTTATAAATATTCTATTCTTATGTTTTTGTGAATCATATTGCAAATATCAGTATTTGACCTCCAAATGCATTGTACTAACAACGGATGCTTGTTAATGAGTTCATGGATTGGCTTAAGTAAATTATATATCCACTAGTCATTTGTTGTACAAATATCCTATTAAAAAAAAAAATACAACTCTTATTATAGGAGTACTTACAGTATGACTTTAGGCTATACTTAATTGCTTACGTGTTATGGAGGAGGTAAACAAGCATATTTCGAAGGAAATAATTAGATCAATTACAATAAGATTATTACTTTTTTAATCAAAAGAAAATTTGAATTTTGTGATTTAATATTTAAAGGTATCTAACTTAAATTCTTTTTCTTTTTCTTTTTCTTTTTCTTTTTTTGATATGTGACCATTTTTTTTATTCCAAGAACAAGAAAGTTAACCAAAAACAAAAAACAGAGAGACTAAGAAAAAAAAGCCCCAATAAATTGATCTCCACCGAGACTAAGAAGCAAGAGCTAGATATCATGATGTATGGACACTAAAGCGGGCTATCCAACTTAAATTCTTGAGCTTAAATTCTTATAGCTCAGCCGTAAGGGATCATCTTCATGACGAAAGGATTTTACTCCCTTGAATGTGGTCAATCTCACAAAGAAATTAATCGGCATCATGCTTATCCATGAAATGCATGAATTAACATGGTAATTAAGGGGAATTAAATCTTTTATTCGTGGGAACTCTTTACATTTTGACCATAAACCGATTTTTGCATACAATTATCTTTTTTAGCTCCTCACAATGCCTCATTACTAATACCTGAGCTTTTTCATATTTCTTCGGTCATTTCTATCATATTTATCACTTCTTCTCTTTTCTCTCCCCCCCCCCTTCTTTCTCTTTCTTTTTTGGCATAATTTAATGTTAGTTACATTATATCATCTGTCGACGATTCCATTATAAAAGTACAATTTTCTCCATACATCTTTATTTATATTTTATATTAGTTGTGGTTGGCTGTTTTGGTTTGATGCTTCTTCTAGTATTGACGGATAAGATTCCCCCATTTTGGATATCTACGCCACACAATGCTAATGCAACCTTTAATGAAAGAGCTAGCCTTGCTTTTGGCTCGTGGGAAACATAATAAATGTGAACCCTTTTTACTATCGCCAGGGTACTTGAGATGTAAGCAATGTATCTAGACCTGTTTTGTTTGAGTCGTTCTTATATTCTTCAAGCAAGTGGTTTTGCTTTCTTTTCTTGATTCCGCTGACCTGGCCTCAATGATCTTGCTTAGCTTGAAACACTTGAAATATAAATAATTAAAAACTTGGATAACTTGAAACTCGATTGAAACAAAAATTAATTAACTTGAATAACTTAAAATTTGAACCTAAAATCTTAAAAAATATATAATTTAATATATTTAAAATTTTTTTTTTAAAAAAATAAACTCTTGAGATTTAGTATACTTAAAATTCAATGAATGATCCATAATTAAACTCATCAGATCATTCAAAAATTAACTATGTATTCATAATTTAATGATCTTAAAATTTGATGTAGCTAGAGTTTGAAATACCTAAATAGCAAATGATATAAGATCTAAAAAAAACAACTTAAATTCAACCCTTACCACTTCAAAACACAAACATTCCAAGCCAATGAAATGAGCACCAATAGTAGAGGCAATTATAACTATTATCGTCAAAATTTTTAATGATGCTGACAACAACTGCTGCTGCCACAATGTTGTTGGCGACGGCTACAGTTTCGACACACATGTAACATTTCTCACCTTCTGAACAACGTATTAGTTGCATTAGTTGTAATTGTAGTTGCAGTAATAATCACAGTTAGTCTCAACGACATTATAATATCGCAAGAACTATAATCCAGAAAAAGAATACAATTGAAGAGCTTTTTTCCTCACAATTTTGCGTTGCCTCAAGATTTCTTACCCAAAATTCAAATGGATGTAAAGAGTTTTAACAATTAATTGTAAAAAGTCTCACCGAGGCATGCAAGCTCTTGCACTTCTCTATTTTGACTATTGAAAAAATCGTAACCAAACTTAGTTGAATATTAAAATAGTCCAATCAATTTTAGGCCCACGGAGCTGCCTACAATTCTTTTATTTCCTCTAATGTGTGCATGATCTATTCCACTGCATTTCTAACTCACTAATGTCCACTCCACTCTCCGATCAGCAAAGCGAGAAAAAATTTAAAAAAAAAAAAAATTATCCACTTGATTGATTTGAGGCTAATAATTAAGGTATGATCCTTAGGCGAAACCTTTTCATGATTTGGGGCTACCTAGGATGCATGCTGCATCAGCAATTGTGAACAATGGTACCATGAAATTGGACTTGGCTTTTTTTTTTTTTAAGGCAAAATTTATTGGTAACAATTAATAGCTCAAAGCTCTAATTGCTTTAAAATCTTTCATACAACGTATTCTCAACCAGTATAAGGACCACAAACCTTAAAAAAAAAAAAAAAAAAAAAAAAACTTGTTCATAAACAATAAAAGAACTCTACAGCACTGAGACAAAGCAAACAAAGCCTCAAGCACTCCACCCTTCAACTGAGATCTACCATACTGCATATAAATGTTTGCAACACCCCAATTTGCATAAATTAGCTAGACCCATATGACAGGACAGAGCCATTCAGACATCCAAATGATCTTGTACTAAAATAAAACAAACTTGCAAATTTGCTAGAGAGTAGCAGAAGACGGAAGCACAGCACCATAACAAAATTTTCGGAAGCCACCCTAGGTCAAGAATGGCTAACGAAAGTAACCAGTATCATGTTTTAGCCAAGAGGACTAAAACAAAGTGTAGGGCAAGATGTGAGCAGAGCAGTCTTGACTTGAGACCACAATACCTACTCCAACTAACATTGACCGAGCATCGTAGCTCTCTCATCATAGATTCCGAAAAAACGTAAGCCACACACAGTCAAGTACGAGTCTCCATACAATCCATTCGCACATTTATCTGCCAACAAATTTGCACAGAGAGACCTTGGTCTACATTCTTCCCCCAAACTACTATCTTCCTTTTCCATTTGTTGCACGATCCTACTCACACCCTGATCTTCTTCACTAATAGACGTAAGTCCCAACATTTTGCCTACTTTCCACATTTTTCTAGCCTCGTACACTAGAGCTCTATCGTTGAATCTTCGAAAAAAGAGTTGCCTTCTAAAAAAAAAATCTATCTCTACATCAGTCATATCGCTTTTCCTCGTCAATTTTCTCCCTTATTTTGTCAATTTTTCCCTTTTAGTATATTGTCATAAATTAGTATATCTTTAAAAACTAATTACCATAATTTAACACTCAGTCAAACTAACTACTTAATAACTACTAACTAGTCATCTATGATTGTTAAAATAATTGTTGTTTAACCATTAAATTACCTATTTTATTAAAATTGCTTACTGCGGCTATTATAATTTTTACTTATGAGCTATTATTTATACCTATGAATAATCATACTATTATATTATATAAACAATATTCTTTTATCTCTCATAAATGAAACTATGAGAGACCTTAATAAGTTCTCTCTTATTCATCTATTTGAGAAAGGTTTATAATAATGAATTAATCAAAAGAGAAGTTTTTTCTAATGATATTACTATTTAAAATATATATTAGTGAGAAAATTTATAATATATTAAAAAGATAATTATTATAACCTATTGTATCGTGACAATTTGTTTATACAATAGAAACATTTTTAGGAATAGTATTACATATGTTTTAAACATGATATCTCTTTTTTGTTAATTTACTTTTTATAGCATAATATAAAATTTTATTGATTACATTGTGTAATTCTAGATTAGGTATGATATCATAAAAATTAAATTTATCATGTCCGTAAGAGAAAGCAATTTAATAAAATTGTGAATTGAGATAAGGTGTAAAACACCAGTGCTATATTGAAGGGAACAATTTTTTTGGACTTCTATTATGATCTTTTCACTCATTGTTTATCGATTTTTTTGGCTAAGCTTTGATTTTGCATGTAGCATCAATGGCTTAAATGTGGCATTACAATTGGAAACTAATAAAATGAAGGATATGGAAATATGGGAAACTATTAGTATATGGCATTATTTTATTTTATGATTTTATCTACTTGCTTGGTGTCCTTGTCTCTTTGGGTGTTTAAGGCAAACATGCAAATATATTAAGTTACAACATAAAGCTTTGTGATTGGACAAGAAAACAATCGGAGGTTTGATTATAAGCCAAGTTTAAACCCAAGCTGCATGGTGTGTCCATCCTTCAGTGATGCCCATTTCAATCCAAGGTTCTTGTTTTACATTAACAAAAGTTTCAATACTTGATGAGATGTGTATATGTGTGCGAATAGGCTTTTAAACCTTGGTGAAATTTTCTTTATTTGACCTCTTAAAGTTGATAATTTCAATGCATATTTTTTTTCTCCTGAGACGAGATGGAATGACAATTTCAATCATGTAAAATTGATTTTTAGTAACTTCAAGAAATTTGGTAAGACATATTTTATATGGTTTTTTTCTTGATACGCGATTAGTTAATGATTACTTAGCTCTTAAATGTTTGTTTTTACAATTAACCAATTGAGGATCTTTCTATTGTTAGATAATTATATGAATATTATAATATTGTTAAACTAATAAAAATGTCTCATAATAATTAAGAAGTATATATATATATAATAATAATATAGATAATATATTTTTATATAATTATAAATATTTAAATCTATCTAAATAATAAAATTTAAATTAGATTCAACCAAACTAACTTTTATTATAATAAACTCTTAAATTGGATTAATATTAATATTCCCTTTAATCTTAATTTGGTAATACTCTCAATTTTAATATCTATTTCAACTTAACAAATACTTTATATTTCAATGACTTCATAAGAATGTTAGCCAACTAATCTTTAGAGTTACAATATACTAATTTAATCTTTTTTTTTTTATCTCATCAACTTCATCTTTTATAAAGTAAGTATTAATGTGTTTACTCCTTTCATATGTTAATAGATTCTTAGTCAAATTAGTTGTAAAAACATTATCAACAAATAGTTTAGTAAAACCTTAAATTAGAACATAAATCTCACTTAACAAATTATATAACTAAATAGCTTGGCAAGTACTTAAACTTATAATTATATACTCTACTTCACAAGCTAAAAGTGTAATAATAAATTATTTCTTAGATAAACATGAATAAACAATAGTTCTAAAATTAAAATAATATCCAAAAGTATTTTTATAATCATCTACATTTTTACCTTAATTACTATCAGAATAGCCTATAAAAGCATAGCTTTTAGATGAAGAATAAAGCAAGTCATGATCATAAGTCTCTTTTATGTATAGCATAATATTTTTAGCAACTTGCATATGAGATTGGTAAGGAGACTTCAAAAGCTTTCTAATCAAACTAATTGTATAAAATATATTAACTCTCATGCATGTTAAATATCTCAAATTCCTAATAATCGACTTGAAAAATATAGAATCAGCAGGTCCTTCACTACTTTCTTTAGGCATTTTAATGCTCACTTTTATGGGAGTTCTCATAAAATTACAATCATACATTCAAAACTTCTTTAATAACTCAGTAACATACCTCTTCTGATAGATAAAAATTTCATAGTCTCCTTAAATCATCTCAATGTTAAGAAAATAAGATATTAGACCTAAATCTATCATCTTAAATTTATATATCATTGACTTCACAAAATCTTCAATCATTTTGAGATTATTGTTTATAAAGATCAAATCATCAACATATAGACATACTAATGACATATCACCTGAATAATTGACTTTCACATATAAGGCATACTCAAAAGTATATTTCTAGAAGTTGGTCTCATAAAAGGAAGAATTAATACACTTGTTCTAGACTTTAAGTGCTTGTTTTAGGTCATTAAGTGCTTTCTTCCACTTATACACATTCTCTTCACTTTCCTTTTTCACAAAACCTAGTGGTTGCTTGATAAATACTTCCTTTTTCAAAAGGACCATTGAGAAAAGTTGGCTTCACATCCATTTAATGAATTTTCCAGTGATTCTTTGCATTCAAAACAATTATAAGTCTAACAATCTTCATTCAAGTAAGAAGGGGGAATACCTCATAATAGTCATGGTCAGTTATTTAAATCTTTTTGCAACTAATTTTGCTTTATATCTCTTTACTTCTTCATTTAACTTCTTGTTAGTCTTGAAAACTCACTTTACATCAATAACTTTCTAATCTTATGGAATAGTAATAAGCTCTTAAGTATTATTCTTCTCAATTATCTTAATTTCTTCATTCATGATATTTACTCATTTTGTATCTTGAATTGCCTTATCAAATTACATTAGCTCATAATTTAGAAACATAAAAAAATGCACTAAAAATCCATCATTATCAATAACATTATCAAGAATTATTTTATAATCTTATAATTTAATTGATTATTGGTGATTTCTCCTTAATCTTTCATTATATTATGGGGTTTATGACATAAGATTTTATGTAGCAATTAATGAAACTTTCCCATTTATACTAGGGATTGCAATTTGAATTTGCTCTTTTTCCAAAATAATAATTGAGCGTCTCTAAGAGTTACTCTACTTTTTAACATCAAAATTCCATGATTCATTTTCAACAAAGGTCACATTCTTACTCATAATTACCTTTTTTGTTACAAGATTAAACAACTTATATCCTTTTTTTTGTGTAGTCAAGAAAGATTATCTTTATTGCTTGATCAACTAAACATGTTATTGACTTTATTAAAACATGAGTATAAGTAATAAAACCAAACATCTTGAGATGCCTCTCACTACGTTTGAAACCATTTCATGTTTCTTTAGAAGTTACATTTTAATTATTTGTTGTGGAAGATTTGTTCAACAAATAAACAAAATACAAAATAGTTTTTGCTTAAAATGGATTTAGCACTCTGTTAACCTTTAACAAACTTCTTGTCATATTCATAATTGATTTATATTTTCTTTCAACAACTTTATTATGCTATAGGGTGTAAAGAATTGTAATTTCATACTTTATTTTTTATATTTCATAATACTCATTGAATTCATTAAAAATATACTCACAACCTCAAAATTTTTATATAATACCCACTCTATCTTTTAACGTAAATTTTAAAATTTTTAAAATAATCAAACATTTTAAACTTTCTTTGCATGTAATAAATTCATATCTTTCTTGTAAAATCATCAATAAAAGTGAGAAAATACCTATCATTACCATTTGATGAAATACTTATTAGACCACAATTATCAGTGTGGATAAGTTGGAGTGGTTACCTTACATGATAATATCTTGTCATAAAGGATTGTCTACTTTATTTTGTAAGAATACATATTTCAAAAATTTGATTAGAATGATATATTCTAAGTAACTTGTCACTATGTTTTCTTGTATAAGTAACTTCAAATTATAAAAAAATTAAACATTCAAAATGAAGATATCATAACCAAGACTCATCTTTTATAATAACACTAAAACAAGTATAAACATCAGTGGCAATATTAACTTGCAACATCCACTTCTTTGTTAAGGGGAATTTAAAAATGGGTATATCTTTTCCGTTAAGAATTGAGAGATAGTTATTATTCAATTGTATGGTATACCCTTTTTTAAGCAATGACCCAAGTTAAGTAGATTGTTATTCATATCTTGTACATAAAATACATTTAAAATGTAATTATGATTTACGTTTTTTAACTAGATGAGAATTCACCCTTTTTCTATCATTGGAACACTATTATCATCAGCAAATTCGACTGTGGAACAAATTGACTTATCAAGATCAACAAAGAGCTCCATTATCTACAAATATGATTGGTACATTCAATGTTAAGGAGTCAAGTATTATAATTTGATGTCTCAACAACTGTAGCAACCATTATGAGGGCTTGTTTACATCATCTACATCCCCTTCTTGTACATAATAAGTTGTCTAATTATTCTCTTAAAATTTGCACTCACTAGCATAATAGTCACATTTGTAACATTAGTAACACACTATATAAGATTTGTCATATTTTCCTCTATCATGACCTCTCCTTTGGCCTTAATCTCAATCCTTATACATTTAATCTAATCTTTTTTGGTCGTTGTATTGATTATCTTTATCTCCATAATTGTTGTAGTGACCTCCTTAACCTTTATGATTGTAATGGTTATTACCACATCCTCATCCTCGTCCTTGTCCTTTGCCAAAAGAAGGACCTTGCTTATGCTTTGATCAATTACTTTGACCACCTTTAGTAATAACTTAACTTTGGAGTGTTTGTTATATTAGCCTTTTAATGTACTTCTCATTAAACATTATTTATAAGCTTGTAATGTATCCATTAGTACATCAACTAATATTTAGAACAAATCATGTGCTTCTTCTATTGTTACTATGATATACTTATACCATGGTATAAGTATTCACAAAATCTTTTTAACTTTGACATAATCATTCAACTATTTTCCATAGATTGTCATTTAATTCTTTAAAATAAGAACTCAACTTATATAAATTAAAATTGTTTCTAAAGCATTTATTTACAAAATCTCAAATTGACATCATAAGGTTTAAAGTGTTACCTTTTTAACTTTGTTCACCTCTTGGAATGATATTATCAAAATATTTTATACCTATTTTGATGAGGTTGCAGTAATAATTTTTTCAAAAATTTTATCATTTACTTGATAAAATAAAATATTTTTTTTTGTCTTTCTTCTTCTATCTCTTAATAAACAACTCTCTGCATCTTTATTGCATTTCCTGTACGTTCTTTAATTTTATTCTTTATAATACTTAACACTTCATAATAATCAAATAAAATTTTTATTTGTACATATCATTAATTATAATTTTCTTATTTAAAATATGAATTGAGATTGGGATTTATTTTAAAATTCATGATTTTTCTAAATTATTACCCCCATTTTTTTATTTTTTGATTCGCCCCTGCATCTTTTGTTATTTTTATTCTGGCCCTTCATTTTCTTTGTTTTTTGATCTAGTCTCCAACCTTTTGTTATTTTCAATTTGACCTTTTTTTTTTTTTTTGTTTTTTCTTTTTTTTCTTCCTCCTCTTTTGCTCCTCAACTTTCTATCAAAAGACAAAACCAGAACCCCGAGGCTCCTAGCGGCCACGAAAGAAGGTTGTTCAGACTATTAAGTGGTCGGTGAAGGGTGGCTCACGGTGGCTTCAATGTTGGCAGAAACGGTGGGAGGAGAGGGTAGCTAGTGCGTCCTTTTTCCGACGAGATAACAAGGCGTCGATGGACTGAGAAGGTATATCGGCGTTCTTTGAGTCAGAAAAAGGTGCTCAAGAGCTTTGGCAGTGCACGGTGACAGCGCGTAGACATTGGACAATTGGACAATCGGATTTTCATAAATCTGCGGTGTTTGGCGCTTCTTCGAGCCGCATGTTGCCTAGATTCACAGGTTAGTCGCTCCGGTGACTTCTATAGCATTGAATAATTATATAAATATTATAATTTTATTAAATTAATAAAAATATTATATAAAATTAAAAATATATTTAATAATATAAATAATATTTTTATATAATTATAAATATTTAAATTTAATTAAATAAATTAAATTAAATTAAATTAAATAACTTATATTATAATAATTCTTTAGCATTATTATAGATACATTTGCATAATCAACTTATAGTAGTAATAATGGGTCAAAATAGTTTTACTTGTCGTTTCTCAATAAAAATAGAATAAAATAAAATTTTAAAAATTAAATTATATTGAAATATTTTTAAAATTAAAAATTAAATTTTAATTTTATTTAATTTATTTTTAAAATTTTTAATTTTAAAAATTAGTAATTAAATTAATAAATTAATTAATTAGATAATAAATTAATAATAATTTTTTATTTGATTAATTTAAAAAATTATAAAAAAATTTTAAAATAATTTTTAAAATATTTTTATTTTTTTAAAAATAAAAATTATATTATTAAATTTTTTTTATATATTTAATATTAAATATTAATTTTATCAATTTAATTTTAATTAAACTAATTAAATTAGTTAAACTATAAATTAGTTAACTTCTTATTTTAACAATTAGTTTCATTCTTAAAATCTTGAGATAAAATACTTAAAATAAAAAAAAAATTTATAGTATTATAACCTATAACTCAATTATTATGGTCATTTATGAGATCCTATCATTAGGATTTACAGTAAGAGACTTTTTCTTTCCATGATGTAATCTCTATAAATTTTGCAAACTAATAATTTTTTATTATTTTTAAATTAATAAATGTAATTATATTTGTAATAATAATTTATCGATTCTATATATTTATAAGATCATATGACTTTCAGATGCAAGCAATCAATAATATTTACCAAAGTGTTTAACTTATTAAGGGTTGATTCCTTCAAAACAATCATTAGAGGTTAATCTTTTCGAAAAAATCAATTTTATCCTTTTATTTCTATAAAATCTTTATTTTCAATTCCTAATTCACAATTTTTATTTCCAATCCCTAATTTTCAAATTTGTATTTCTTAACATCTGGTATTAGAGAAACGTTATGAGGGATTTTGCTTATATTCCATCCTCACCACCCAAACCCTAATTGTCATTCATGCGGTCCTAAAATGGTATCTTTATCTAATTGGGAGGTGTTTTCTAATTCAGATTAATTATAAAAGTCTGAAATATTTATTGAAATAATAAATCTCTTTCATGAAACAACAAAAATGAATTTTTAAATTATTGGACTATGAATACAAAATTATTTATAAGAAGAGAAGTAAAAATTTAGTAGTCAATGTGTTATCTCATATTCTAGAGTAAGCTAAATTAGTGGCAATATCTGTCTATATTTGTAATACATTTATGCAACTTAGAAATGAGTGGTGAGATAATCTCGAAACTCAAGAAATCATTGAGAAGTTACATACAGATCTTAATTTTGTTGTTCATTATACTTGAGATTCTACAAATTTGCATTATTAGGGTAAATTGGTACTTATTCCTCATTCTCATTATAAGAACACAATTTTGCAAGAATCTTATGCATCTCTAACTGCTAGGCATTTGGAATTTCTTCATATCTATAAGTGTATTAGTAAGGAGTTTTATTAGAAGGGTATGAATAAGGAAATAAGAAAGTTTGTAACTAAATGTAATGTATGATAACGTCATAAGAGTAAATTTGTTGCATATTCAGAATTTTTTTAACTTTTATCTTTCTCAAAAGAAGTTTGAACTAATATCTTTATGAATTTTATTAAAAAATTTTCACTGTCTTAAGATAAATTTATTATTTTTGTTTTTATGAATCACTTGATTAAGTATACTTATTTTTGTATGATTAGTTATCCTTATACTGTTATTAGTATTATTGGAGTTTTTATTAACAATATTGTGAAACTTTATGGTGTTCCTAAATCTATTGTCAATGATCGAAATAAAATCTTCACTCCTAATATTTGAAAAGAGTTATTTTGTTTGCAAGGGATACAATTAAATATGAATACTACTTATCACTTGCAGATAAATGGACAGACTAAAATGGTCAATAAGTGCTTAGAAAACTAACAAATAACAAGTCAAAAGATTAGGTAAAATTACTTTCTTGGACCAAATGATAATATAATACTACTTATCACTCTTCAACAACACATATTTTTATTTCAAGTAGTTTATGATTAAGCCTATTATTACAAGGTATACAACTAGATTGTTTAATGTAAATCAAGTTGATAAAAATTTATAAGATAAAGACAAGTTATGTCTTAGCAAAAGTTTTTAGGAGGTATGGGACATTAGATTTATTTCGGACTTCAATTATACCTACAGTTGTCCATCATTATTGATTCTTCAACGAAATTATCTCCTCTCAATTCTTTGAATGGTATCAAATTTTTGAGACCGAGTGCCTCCCGCGCCCGGTCGTACTCTTAACCGCATCAGATCTCCAATAGGAACAACCTTTGGCCAATGGAACAACGTAGGCAAGGGAAGTCAGCAAAATGGATCCGTAACCTCGGGAAAAGGATTGGCCCACGCCCACGCCTTCACCCGTCGGCTGTCGGCGGTCTTGTTGCCTACCGTCTTGATTTACTAGCAAAATTAAAAATATATCTAATCTTCTATGTCAATTGCTTGAAAAACCAAGCGGGAGAAGATGTGGTGGTGTAAAGCTAGCTGTTCAACCTTACTCTAAGGAGCAGACGGAATAATTTCATTTCTATAATTTTTTGTAAATTAATAATTATTTTTTATTATTTTTAAATTAATAATAATTATATTTATAATAATAAATTATTAAATCTATATACTTATAAGATAATATAATTTTGAATATAAACAATCAACGTCTACCAAAATATTTAACTTATTAAAATTTCATCCCTGAAAACAATCATTAGAAGCAGGTCATCTAAAAAAATTCTTTCCTAAATTTCTATTTTTAATCTATAATTCCCGATCCCTATTTCCAATACCCGATTGCCAAACCCTGTTTCTCAACATTCCGTCTTTAAACTTTGCTTGCCAAAGGAGCTGCTCTCTTGTCAGCTGTTCCCAGTTGAGTGGCCTCACATTTTGTCAACCGAACGACGGGGGTCTCTCTCTTGTAAGACTGTGGTGGTTGTTGCTGTTTTAAGGAGCAGGAGAAGGGAGAAGAAATGGCAGGTCCATCGGCCAAGAGGGTGTCTGCTGCATCGGCAAGAGCTCACACCAGGGGAAACAAAGCCAAACCCACTTCTTTTTCACTTTCTCCGGGTGGGATACTGCACTTCGTTTTTCCCTAAATTTTTGATCTTTTTTAGTCCATTATATTTGTATTTATATGGTTGGACTTTTGGTTCTGATAAATGATGGGTTCTTTTTGATTTTCAATTCTGGTTTGTGAGTTTCCCTTTTTTTTTTTTTTTTTCATGTTTTTGGCAAATCAAGTGTCTTAAATTTTGATCTCAGGGCTCTTGCTTTGATCGTAGCATAATGAAATAGTAGATAAGTCTGCGAACCAATGTTTGGGTTTGGATCGATCCTCTTCTATGTCGACTACAGTTGACCAATATCATTGTTTCTAATGCAACTTCATGTGAATTTAGTATAAAACTGCTTGATTTGTGTACAATTCTTTGACAGATCCACTTACCAAGTATATGGAACCGTCAAAATCTGCTTTTACCGGGCAGCATGAAGTGTTTGTAAGTTATGCATATTGATGTACAACAACAACAAAGTGCCAATCCTAAGATGCAATGTTGCTGGATATGTTGGAAGGACATTTATGACTATGGAGACTTTTAACTGAAATTTCTCCTAAAATAGACTGTAATGCATGTTTGCTGGAAAAAGAAAAATAGTTTAGAAAATTACAGTAAACGTTTGAACTTTGCATTGTAACTTTGGAGAAGTTTAATTAACATTTGACCATTTCTTAAAGCTTGCAATTTGGGAGTCATGTTCACTAGGACAACCCTCAGGTCACTACCATTTTCTAACTATTTCCATCAATTTCTGTTCATCCTAAGAGGCTTGCAAAGTTACAGTATGTAGTATGTCCAGTACCTTTCCTTTATTGTGCTCTTCTTTATACAGTTTATCCCCATTCCAAGGTCCCTCTTCTATTTAGCTATTAGCTAATGAGTACTAGCAGCATTCTTTCTAGTCAGATAAAAGACATTGAGAAACATCAGAAGTTCAATCAAGTCCCATAAACAACAAGAAGAATTTTTGTGGCATTTCAGTTGTCCACAATAAATTTATATATCTTTTTAATAATAAGTCCTACTTTCAACCCTGTATTTTGGTGTGCCTGTTGATACTTCTTCAGCTTTGCTTCTAAGATTACAGATTCTATGTTAATATTTTCAGCAATCTTCGCTCCAATGGTATTGGCATTCACAGTTGGTCTTCTAGGGTTGGCTTATCAGGCACTAAAGCCTCCTCCTCCAAAGATATGTGGATCACCTGGTGGTCCTCCTATTACTTCACCAAGAGTCAGACTTGATGATGGGAGGCATTTGGCTTATAGGGAGATGGGAATTCCAAAGGAAGAGGCCAAGTTCAAGGTCATTGTGATTCATCCCTTTGCTAGCTCCAAAGATCTCAATTTACCTGTCTCTCAGGTAAAGACCAAATCTTCTTCTTAGTCACTTCCTCCTTTGCTGTAACTTGGTTACTAATTATGGTTAAATTTGTGTTGGATTTGTACTTGTTGTACAATAAGATATGGGAGACAATATGAATCCTTTAGAGGCATTTTTGCTTCAGCTTCTTTGGAAAATGACAGAGACAAAATTAAGTTGTCAAGTTGACTATATGTTTGCATTTGAGAAATTGATTAGTGCAACCCCTTTGGAAGACAATGGAGGGTGATCGCAAACTCTATTATCAAGAGTAAAAATCTCGCATTGATAAAATATAAAGATTTTCCCTGATTTATAATATCTATGGGCTTCATCACCTATTAGCTTAAACTTTTAGGTAGATATGAGATTCAACGTAGTTTGGGTCAGCCCAGTGCTAGTAGGGGTCTGGTATATTGGTTTGGCCCCCACCTTCTGGCTAGGGGGAGATCTTTTGGGTTTCTTTTTGGCACAGGGAAATAATGGAAGTAGAATGATGTTCATGGGACAGCAAGGCTAGGAAACTTTGCCGCAGAATATATGGATGAGGAGATTATTTGTTTATTGCCCTGTTCTTTGGATCAGCACTACTCCCTTCTCAAGGAACTCTATATGACACCTGTGCATCAAATAGCTCCTTCCTGATCTTGTGTTGCTGCCCCAAGCTTTATGTTTTTTAACCTCAAATTGAAATTGCATCTTAAGTTTGGTTTCTAGCTATCCAAAAGGTTCTTCAACTTTTATTGTATGAATTTATATAAATGGAATTTTATCACAACAGCACTACATTCACTCTTTTATTGTATAACATTCCCTTCTACAAAGTAAGATTGCTGATGCAACAATCATGCAGCCTCAACATTTATTCCTTGGCTTATTTGGGAGCTTGGATGTTGCCTTTGGAATGATCTTGATCCTGCATTCTGAAATTAATGTGCATACCTGTCAAATAAAGCATGTGCATGTGTTCCCATGTACAAATATAGAAATAAAATTAATTTTGTGCAAATAATGCCCTGGAGAGGGGGGTGGCATTTGTCCATCAATTTTTATTCTAGACATGAGTATGAGTGTACTTGGATGCCTATTTGGTTTTATATTACTTTTTCACTGGCTTAAGATGCAGCAGGAGTTATTGCATTTGTTGTATTATTGCTGTATTCACATCCTTTGATGCATATGTACTGATAGTTTTCTGCTCTACAATCTTCTGTTTCATCTTCTTTTGGCCACATTATTTTTCTGGCTTGATTTGATTGCCAGGAACTTGTAGACAAGCTTAGGATATATTTCCTTTACTTCGATAGAGCCGGTTATGGGGAGAGTGATCCACATCCATCGCGATTGGTTAAAAGTGAGGCATATGATATTGAAGAATTGGCCAACAAGCTGCAGATTGGGTCCAAATTTTATGTAATTGGAATTTCAATGGGTGCTTACCCTGTTTACAGCTGCCTTAAATACATACCAGAAAGGCATGTTCAAGCACATACTTTGTTCCCCTCTTTTCAACAATATGGAATCTTCATTTTTGCTTTTACTAGAATCTTTTTACTTACAATCACAGGTTGTCTGGAGCTTCCCTGATAGTTCCAGTTGTGAACTTCTGGTGGCCTTGGCTCCCTGCCAATGTATCAGAAGCAGGTCTTGAAAGGCTTCTTCCATCTGATCAATGGACAGTTCGAGTTGCACATTATACCCCCTGGTTACTCCACTGGTGGATGACCCAGAAATGGTTCCCTTCATTTAGTTTTCTGTCAGGAAACATGGAAGTTTTTAGCCCACTAGATGCCAAAATTATTGCCAAATTATCAGAAACACCAAATGCTGGCGAGGTAGGTGCATTTGCAATGTTCATGTATTGCAACCTTAGAAGAAGAAAGAAAATGAAAAAGTGTGCTCTCCTGAGTATTAATATTCTGCATGTGCTGGCATTACTTTCCACAATAGGTCCAATTTTACCCAAGTAGAAAAAAAGAAAAAATCAATTCATTTGATAAAAATAACTATTCTCATGTACTTGGGTTTCACTTTGGGATTCCATGTCTGTTTGGTAAGTCAAAAATGAAAACCATCCTTACAAGTAGAAACATGCAAGTTCCTTTGTATGATCAATTTTCTCAGTTTCTCTTGCATGGAAATTAAAGAACATTTATCTACCTCACTTCATATACATACATATATATATATATATATTTGTTATGAATCATTGTGATGGTATGTTCTGGGTTCCCATTGATAGTCTGAGGCTTGGCTATTATCCTGTATGTAGGAAAAGTTTCGACAACAAGGTGATTTTGAATCTCTGCACCGAGACCTGTTAGTTGGTTTTGGCAAGTGGGAATTTGATATCCCAGACCTATCCAATCCTTTCCCGGACAACGAGGGCTCTGTGCATCTGTGGCAAGGTTATGAAGACAGAATCATGCCTTTTCAAATAAACCGGTACATCTCAGAAAAGCTTCCATGGATTCATTATCATGAGATTCCTGAGGCCGGACATTTGTTATTTTTTGAGAGCAAGCATTTTGAAGCAATCTTGAAGGCACTTCTACTTGGATAAGTGATGCGGAACAAACAAAAAGCGATAAAGAAAAATAGGTGGGCAGGGCATGCGTTGAAGGAGAGTAGAGGAGAAAGACTAGGCAAGGAAGGAGAAAAGACGGTAGCTCGGTTGTTGAGTTAATGAACATGACTCTCCACAAGAGCCCTTTTAACCCTTCCCTTCTGGTCTTTCCCCTCTCCTGAATCTCTCTCTTTGTCCTGCAGCTGCAAGCAACCTCTTACCGTTGTACGTCTAAGATCATTTGTGCTTATGGAAAAAAACTGTTCAACGATATACACTGTTTCCCAGGCTGCAACGATCGGGAGGAATTGTTTTGAACTTATGAGAATCATATGGATGATATTATCCGCCCCGCACTACATTTTTGTATGTACTAAACATCTATGCGCCTCTTTGGTTTTATATGTCAACTGATTGTTGTTACGGTTTGTTGTTAAATGGTTGTTGATGATTGTTGTTAAATTCTGTTGTTACGGATGAATCGGATATGACTACAGTCAAGGACCAATGTATTAAGAGGCAAGCCTGCCTCTCCAAAATGCACTTCGTTTCGTTTTATTCTCTTTTTCATTTTATTTTATTAGCGAAATCTAAGTCTGACTAAGGAAATTTGGTAATCAATCAATTTATTGCATCTATCAAGTATGTTTGGCTCCCCAAATTAATTTTTATCTTTTATCCAATCACTAATTTATATGACTATTATTCCTTAATTAATAAGATCACTATTTAATATGTCTGTTTTCTGTTTTATTTTAATAAATAATATTTAAAGAAACATGATGTGTTAGGATAACCTGGTCCATAAATTTTTAATTATTTGTTTACCGAAGGAGTGATTCAGAAATACTCCTCCAAAGCTAATTTTAAAAACTCTAGAAAATAGAAAAATTTAGCATAGATGTCATGTGCTACTATCACAGATTCGAGAGTGATTAACATATTTGAAAAATTAGACCAAATACTCGCCAAGTTATTCTAGTCTAAGTCGGTTGCATAGGATGTGGACACGTGTACAGCTAGGATTATAACACCTAACATCTACACATGTACGACTAAGAAACAAGGGTAACTATCTCCGACAGAACTAGTAATTTCACAGCAACTGAATTCTAATCAATTCATTTCCGACCATTGGATTAATCCCTGTCGTGATTGGTCGCAACACCTTATTAATGTCCTAACATTCTCGCTCCCTTGAAGGCATCCTTTTCCTCAGAGAACACGAGAAATAATCAGCCGAAGTGATCTCAAGAGCTTAAACGAGACATAACATTTTGGTTGCGTTTCATCCCAACGACACCCGCGAAGTTCGCAAGGAACAGCCCTTAGTTCCAGCAAAATGGTTATTCTTTTTTTTTGTTTGGTACCAAGTTATTCCTACAGTAAGTTACTTTCGAGACCAAAAAGAAGCAGCCTATAACCTCATCTACGCGTTCCCCGGTCAGCTGAGAATTTGAAATCGACGAAGGCACAAATTTTAAATTTGATGAAGGAGGGTTACATACGACAAGCAGCCACGGCATTTTAAATTTCCAAATGGGTTCCAAACTTCCAAACAACAATAGAGGAAGCCAAAGCCAGCATGGTTAAGCAAGCAATTGCATCCGAATATTCGCAAGCCTTTGTCATACATCTTATGATGTCATTTGAGCGAATAATGAGGTTCTAATAGGCCGCGCATAGTAAATTTAATTTTTTAAGATTTTACATTGATATTTATCATTAAATGTCAAAATTTTTTTTGAATAATATTTTTATTAAAAATTTAATTATAGTGTGATTTAATTAATAAAAAATAATTTTATATATTATTAAAAATTAAAATTTTAAATTTAAATTTAAATATTAATAAATATATTTATTTTATATTGTAATTGACTTTTATATATATATATATATATATATATATATATAATTTTTATTTAAATGTACATGTAATTACAATAAAAAATTTAAAAAAAAAATTAGTTATTAGACAAAAATAAATTTTTATAAAAATTAATAATTTTATTTTTTTTATAAATTTAAGTATATTACTTACAGTGTTATGTATATAAATATATTTAATTTTAAAATTTTAAAAAATAATATTTATAATAATAAATTTATTAAAAAATTTAATAAATGATATCAAAATTTATATTTTTGAAAATTAAATAATTTTTTATATAAAAAAAATATATTTATTTGATTTATAATTGTATTTAAGTCATTTGTTTAATCTACAAAAGATAGGTGCTTAAGTAAAGAAACTATTCAATTCCATACTGGGCAGAAGTTTTAGTTGAATGTTGTATACAAGGAATTGTTAATTCCGTTTACCCATTAAGAACGGACACGACAATAAAAAGGTGCGTGGATAGCCGCCGCATTTAAGTAATACCTTGCTAATTAATAAAAGAAAAAAAATTGCAATTAATGTGTCAAACCCGTGACTGTTTACGTTTTATGAAAATAAATAGACAACTCATAATTGACAAAAATGTTAATTGTCAATCCTTTATTACTTTTAAAAGTAAATGGTTGCAAAACCTCACTAAATTGGATCTTGTAGTAATTGGATTCATTTTCCGTTTAACAAAACGATTGGTAGCAACCATTAAGTTATAATGATTTTATTAATTAAAAGTAAAATTTATAATAAATAATAATATATAATGACTAATATTATAATTTATATTATTAATAATAAATTATTTTTATAAATTATATATATATATATATATTATTAAAATTTAATAATATTAAAATAATTAAATTAATATATTTAATAATATAAATAAAAAAATTATTTATTTATAATTTTAATTAAATATTTATAAATAAAAAATAATTAAATAAATTAATATTATTAATATTATAAATTTAAAATTTAATTAAAAATAAATTATTATTTTGTAATTAATAATATAATTAAAATATTAATATATTTTAATTATATATATTTGTTTATTTAAAAAAATTAAATATAGTTATTAAAAATATTTAATTATTTATTAAAATTAATAATATTACTTATAATAATATATTATATAACTTTTTAAAAACGAATTACAATATACTCTAATTTATTTTATTTGACTTATAATTAATTATAAGTATTTACAGTCATATAACTAATTTGATACTAATTTGTTATTTTATTCATTAAACTAAACTTCATAGAATGACATGAACAGATTAATTTTATATAAATGTTACCAATTTTGACTTATATTATTAGTAAATAAATTTATTATTATAGATTTAAGAAATGAGGAAGAGAAGTTACATCATAAATATAAAAATAAAATAATAAGTTAAGCCTTATTTGTATGAAGGTGTTTGTTCTTAATACTATTAATAAAATTATTTCACAAATAAAAAACACAAAAGAATATTTGTAACTTGTAAAAAGATGGTTTTTTTTTTTTTTTTTTTATGGATAAGTCACTTATCGGTGCTTTTATGAGAGAACTTATGACTATAAAATTTATTAAATTGTGATTTATACAAAAGTATATTATTGTGATGACTACTTTTATAACAAACCTTAAAACCTTAGAATTAATATTGGATGACTCTTTTTGGTGTAGTTCATTTTGAACTCACAACCTTTAAAGTATACGTCATTTCATATTATTTATAACATTATAAAAGAAAAGTGAAATGTTAATAAATTGGTCAATATGTTCAATCAGGAGGAAACGAGATAGAAAAATGGAATCAATGTTCATTAGTTCATTATAATACTAAATATCTTAATATGTTTCAAATCAAATTTAATTAATATTCATCATAATACTTGGTTATTTGATTCCATGCTACTATTCATGTATTCATAATAATATAAGAATTCATTATGATCCAATTGTCTAAATATCTATAAGAATATTGAATGCCTTAACATATTTTGAATCAAATTTAATTAATATTCATCATGATACTTGATAGTTTAATTTCAATACTAGTACTTATGCATCCATAATGATATAAGGATTCATTATGATTCAATTATTTCAACTAATATAAGAATATAAACATTTTTCTTAATATATGCTTATTAATATTTTATATCAGGATAAAGTATATCTAAATCTTTACTTACTATACATTATAATATTGGAATTAAACATAACATGATAAATGAAAATTTTGCTTACTAGTGGCATAAATGTTTGGGTCATATATTTAAAGAAAAATTAGTGAAATTGATCAATAATGAGATTCTTTTGAATCTAGATTTTTTGATCTCTAAATATGTATAAATTACATTAAGTATAAACAAACCTAGTATAACATACAAAAGGCCACAAGAAGCACATAATCTCTTGAAATTATACACATTAATATTTATGGCCTTTTGACCCTCTAACTCTAATAAATAATTGTATTTCATCACCTTTATAGATTTCTTTTACATTATAGTAATGTTTATTTACTTTATGAAATTTTCAATCATTGGATACCCTTGAAGTATGTATGAAAGAGGTTATAAGTGATTAATCAAAAGGTTAAAAATGTAAGATCTTATAATAATGATGAATATCATAAAAAAAATATAAAGATTAAAGGTATTGTACAAGTTTATTTTATGAAATTCCTTGAAAGTTATGACATATATGCATGGATAACTAAGTTAAACATACCTTATACAAAGATGTGATAAAAAAGCATAAGCAAATATTAATAGATATAGTTAGAAGTGTAATATGTGACTCCTCTCTACCTGAATCTTTGTGGATGTATACATTCACAATTACAAACCATTTATTAAATAGGATTCCTAGTAAGATAGTTCAAAGTATTCTTATTAAACTTTATATATGAAGGAAACTTACTTTAATCTCTTAAAATTATACATATTAATATTTATGGCCTTTTAAAACTTTAACCCTAATTAATAATTGTATTTCATCACCCTTATAGATTTTTTCACATTATAGTAATGTTTATTTGCTTTATGAAAATTTTAATCATTAGATACCCTTGAAGTATATATAAAAGAGGTTATAAGTAATTAAGCAAAAGGTTAAAAATGTAAGATCTTATAATAGTGATGAATATCATAAAAAAAATATAAAGATTCAAGGTAGTGTACAAGTTTATTTTATGAAATTCCTTGAAAGTTATGACATATATGCATGGATAACTAAGTTAAACATACCTTATAAAAAGATGTGATAAAACGGCATAAGCAAATATTAATAGATATGGTTAAAAGTGTAATATGTGACTCCTCTCTACCTGAATCTTTATGGATGTATACATTCACGATAACAAACCATTTATTAAATAGAATTCCTAGTAAAGTAGTTCAAAGTATTCTTATTAAACTATAGATATGAAGGAAACTTACTTTAAGGCACCTGGATGCTTAAGGTTGCCTATGGGAAGTAAAAATTGACATGAAAAGAAATTAGACTTTCAAATAATCAATGATTACTTCATTGGTTATCTAAAGAAGTTTAAAGGGTATATAACTATTGTTTAGGAATTACAGAAATTGATAATGTAAAATTCATTAAAAATGATAAAGTTAATAAGAGTAATGAATGTCAAAATATAGGCATAAAATAAATTAAAGTAAATATTTAGTATATTTGTTAATTACAATACCAAATGTTAATTCAAAAATTGAATAACATTTGGATGACAAGATACTCCATGAAAAAACTAACTTACAATTAATTAATATAAATAAACCACTCAAAGAAAAAATAGATTAATTATTTTGAATGATTATGTGATTTATTTACAAGAATCATGATTTCAATATCATAATCAATAAGATGCTAGTTTCATTTTTGCATATCATAAAAAGTATTCATTAAAAATAATTATGACATTGATAACTTAATATGATTTAGAGGTATATAAGATATATGTGAAAATCACATTTTTTAATAGAATTCTTGAAGAAAAAGTTTACATGAAATAGCCTAAAGATTTCTTTTTTTTATAAAAGATAAAGATCAAATGATGTGTAGACTAAAAACTTTTATATAAGGACTAAAGCAAGTTTTCCAATAATGATATATTAAGTAAAATGATATCATGACATCTATTGTATTCAAGAAAGAATATTATTTTCTAGTCATGTATATTGCTTACTACTAATGTTTTAAGAAAATTACATGAAATTAAAGATTTTTTCTAAATAAATTTTATAATGAAAGATATGAGAGGGACATCTTATGTGATAGGAATATAAATGTTCTGTAATATATCACAATGAATGACAATTGTCTTAAAATAGGTATATCAAGAAAATTCTAAAAAAATTAATATGAGTAAGTGCTCACTTATTCTCATATAAAAAGATAATTAATTTAGTCTCATATATGATTCAAGAATGGTGTGGAATGTAAAAAAATGAAATCAATTCTACATGCCTTTGTTGTTAGTAACTTATATATTTACAAAACTCATTAGATCAAATATCAATTTAATGGTCAAAAATGTTAGATAAGTGTAAAAGTAATCTTAAAATGGATCATTAGAAAACTAGGTACCTAAAGGAACAAAAGATTATAGGTTTATGTACAAAAAATCTAATTACTTAAATGTAATTAGATATTTAAATTTAAACTCTGCTAGATGCATTTATAACAAAAATCTACTTTTGGTTAGCTATTTAATTTAAGAGAAGGAGTAGGATTATGGGATGATGAAAAATTATTTATCGTTACTTTATCTATTATGGAAACAAAGTTTGTGGTATGATTTATTCATTATGGTTATGAAACTTTACTTTAGAACTTGAGGTTGTCAACACCATTATCAAGCTACTAAAAATTTATATAATAATTCTATAGCAATATTTTTCTCCAAAAATAACAAATATTTAAAGGGTAACAAATTTAATGAGAATTGAAATATTATCATTATAGAAAAGGTTTAAAAACAAAGATTATCCATAAAATATTAGTTTATCTCATGATATAAGTTAATATGAAAGTTTACAATTAATATTATATAGAGAACATATTCTCATAATAGGTTTTTGTTGTACTAATAATGATTAATGATATATGATATAATGACACTCTAATTTCACTAATATATTTTTAACATATATTATATATTTCTTACAATTTTATAATTGTGCATACATTATTATTTTAAAATTAACAAAAAAGTCTTAATAGGAAATTATTATGGATTATTATAAAATTATATATATTTTATAAGTCTTATATAGTAAATTGTAGATGTTATAGTATATGAAAAGGAATATTTTGAACAAATAGGGTATAATCATCATAACTCATACTAAATAATTTATCATACTATCACATTATGATGGAATTAGAAGAAATTGTTATCGTCATTTATACATAACAATTAATATAATCAATATTCTTATTAAGAATTCAATCATAATGTGACCTAATTAGTAAATAACAATTTTATATATTATCTTACTATTAAAGACTATAATCTTGAGTTTTGATTTAAGTATTAATGGATATATCTAATTTAAATTATATAATTTGTGTGTGTATGTGTGTGTGTGTGTATAATTGGTCCTCTCACTTACTAATATACATGAAAGTTTCATCTAAAGGCATGTGATTACAATAAAATGTTATAAAAAAGGAATCAATTATTAGATAAAAAATGGATTCATCAAAAGTATCAATGGTTTTATCTTTTGCAAACTCAAGTATGTTATTTAAAGTATTATTTATATGAACATATTTAGTTTTAAGATCTAAAAGATTAATGTTTATGACAATAGATTTATTAAGAAATCTAACATCAAGTTCATAAGTATGTTAATTACTTGATTTTCTCAAGTTTTAAGTTCTATCATTTTCCTAACAAGTAATATCAAAGTTAATGGTTTGCCTTCATCACTATTAGAGCTAATGGTTCCACTTTGGCAAGGGACAAATATGGATGACACATGTTTCTTATAGCTGTTGCCCCCTAAGGAAGAGATAGATTAAACTTACTAAGAGGATGTCCAAGTGGAGTGGTAAAGTGTGGTTTCAAAAGAAGAGTGGTAAACTATGTGCACTCAAGTGTAACTCTTAGTGTATTGGCAAACGCATACTTCAAGATTAGGTATAGCAAGATTGGCTCATGAATGGACTTGGTGGAGTAGTAATGGGCTCTTAGTATGTTTTAAGAGACTAGACTTAATGTGGAAGATACTTACACTTGAGGAGCAAAATTACTGGAATTTTAAGTGTAAATGTGTTAATTGAGTGATTAAATAATCTTACATTGAAAAAAAAAAATAAAAAAAGGAAAGTAAGTAGTTTATAAGTCGGAATAACCTATAAATTCATTGTTTTAAAATTTTATATTCAAATTTGATGTCAAACTTAAGAATCTATTAGTTACTTAAATCTTATTTGAATTTCTCCCACTAATATATCTACACAATGCACTTTTATTCTTAAAAAATATAAACCACACTAATTAATCATTTATCTCATAAAATCTAACAATTGTTTATAAAAATTATATTTAAAGAAAGCTAATGTGCCCTCACAAAATGGGTATGTTTTCGTTAGAATTAAAGGAAATAGTTAATTTTTTTCTTCATACAAAATATTTTTTAAAAAATTATTGGATTGCTTTTTTTTTTTTTTTTTGCCAAAGTTCTAAGCCATATTAAGAGCTTTTCTTCTCATTCTTCTTGTTTTTCCTTTTTCTTTCCCTGATTTTAATAAATAAAGTTTCTGCAGAATTGTTAGAAAAGTGTTTAGTGGTTGAGGAATCAAGTTTCCCCACACCCCTTAATGCTGAAAATGTTGATGTGAGACAACACATATACAAATGCAATGAGAAATAATTAAATGATTCCATCATTTAAAAGCATGTAGAACTTCATGTAAAATCATTAAATGCAAGGGAATCTATCAAAAGCTTAATAATGTAGAACACCGTGGAGTGAACACCAAATTGGATCTCAAACAAAAACATTATATTGATTTCTTTTTCTCACTCAAAGGAAAGTGGACTAATATAAATCTAGATTTTCCAGGGTGATAGAGATAAAAATTAATTATTACAGCCATTGACATTAATAAACACGAGCTGGCATAGTAAATTGTTTGGCAGAACGTGTTTCCAAATTTGACAAACCAGGGAGGCAAACCGGCGGCGGTAGTACTTGTCATGTCTCTTGTGAACGGTATCTGTCGGCCAAACCCAAGAGAACCAGTTTTGCATACCTTTTGACTTTAGAATAGGATCAATTTGAACGGACATCCATGTGTTCAAATGCCTATAGAAAGCAACGAAAAACTCTCAACATTTTTGGACTCTTCCAGTCCATTGGATTACAAGTTTCCAATTTTTAGGTAAGAAAGCTTATTAGAATTTGATATGATTCATTCTTGAATTTAATTTTAATAATTTTAACGTGTTGAATAGTTTCTTAGTATACCTAACAACTAAGGGTCTTTTCTGCTTGATTGGGGTTTAAATCTTTCACATTTTTTTTAAATAAAAAATAGAAATAAAGTTGGCCTTTTATTATTTAATTTTTGTTATCTACCTAAAAATCCCATATACTTTCTTTTTTTAATAATAAGTGTAAAACACGACTTTTTTTTTTTTTTTTTAAAATTTCTCACTATTACGTTACACGAGCACGGAAGAGACTAGGTACGTATTTTCGATCAGTTCTCTATCTTCCATCTCTGTTACTTACATATTATTTCATAACACTAACACTAAATTAAAAATTTCGGCGCTAGCACTCTACCAAATTCAATTTGTTTTCTCTTGTTTTTTTTTTTTTTCTTTTTTTGTCTTAATTGCAATTTCATCACTCAAGTAGTTATTTTAAAGTCTCTTTTGTCTTCTTTTCTCTCGTTACGTTTCAACAACCCACTGCCCTTTTTGTCTTTTTTAGTTGGCAAATATATATATATATATATATATAAATCCTAAAAAGTTAGAGCTTTTAATGAGATAAAAAGTAATTCAATTAAATTTGATATTTTTCTTTTTAATTTTTTATGTGTTTATGTACAAAAAATTGCATAAATATAGATTATTATCCTTTTTATTGTTTGAATATCATAGTTTTGAGTTGAATATGAGATGAAATTGTATTAAGTTTTTTTTGAAAACAATATAATAGATAGAACTAATATTTATATTGAAGTTAATAGGATCATAACTTATATAAATTATAAATTTTTTTCTTACTGATATATAATTTTCTTACTTTTATTTGATTTTAAAATATAATGTGACATGTACAATTTATAATTAATAAATTATATATTTTTTTATAAAAATTAATACAATAATTATTAGTGATGAAAAAAATAAAAACATATGGCCAATAACCTCAAATTGACAATAAATTGTAAAATAAGAAAAACAAATAATTATAAAAAATTAATAACCTAATTGAATAGACTCTAAATTATCATACACTTACAAGAATCCATTAGCAAGTTTTGTTATCCATAAAAGGTAATGCAACTACCTAATGTTATAGTTTAATTATAAGAAGAATTGTTTGTTCCATGCAAAATCATGGGATTATGTGATAGGAACAAGTGTATGTACAGTCTTAGTAGTGATTGATTCCCGCTATACCCTTCTAGAGGGTTTAGTTTAGAATCAATCTATTATGTGATTTATAGGTACAATCTTTTCAGTAAGATAAAAAGTGTTACTTTTACTTTTTCTTTCTTTCTTTAAAAAAAAAAAAGTAATGGAAAAATAAGAAGTGCACAACTCCCCCGGAAGATAAGGCACTGAAATTCTGATATTGCTTTGTCCAAGAACGCCTTTTTGCTGGCTAAGGAATATCTAAATCTTTATGTTAAGAAAGGAATATCAAGGGCAAATATGCCTCTTTTGGCATGCCAGGCAGGGCGGCTTCCAAATTTCAACTTCGCATAACGATAGCAGCAACAAAGCAAAGGCTATAAACTAAACAAAAAATAAAGCCAGGAACCCAAACAACCAACATGAGAAGGCCTCAACAGTACCAGAAAACATGAGATACCCACATAATTTTAAAATTTTCTTAAGTAATCAACTGGGCAAAAACAAGCATAAGGCCTGTCCACCAGCAGCTGGGATTCAAAGTTGCTTCTGCTGGCGCTCTGCTGATTCTTGGGCAAAGACGGCAGCTGCCACTTCCACCACCACTCAAGATTCGAACCAGTAATAAATCAAGAAACCCCATCATCACAATCATTGGATCCCTGAGAATCAGCACACCAGTTTGAGGTCCGATCAGGTGAAAGCTCGCTTCTTTTTTGTTTTTGTTGTTTTTTTTTTTTTTTATTTTACTTGGGGTATTGCTGTTAGGAAAGAATTTGATCTGTGTTAGTTTAGATCTATTCTTTATTTTTATTTCCACTCAGGGATGGTTTCAAAAACAGCAGTTGTCTTGATGATTGGTCTTCTGGGAATGGTTTATCAGGCCACTCAACCTCCACCAAAGGTCGAAAATGTGCTATATGACTGTGTTGGCGATTCATTAAGAATCAAACTCCAAGATGGCAGATATCTGGCCTACGTAGAACGAGGAGTCCCCAAGAACAAGGCCAAGTACAAGATAATTATCGTTCACGGCTTTGGCAGCTCCAAAGAAATGAACTTTCTGGCTCAACAAGTACGAACATAAAAACACTCTTCCATCTTTTCATTTATTTGCAAAATTAATACGATCATGGATGGAGTGGCATTCATGTATACTATAGGGAATAGCAGGAAGTGAAATATAAAGTCATTGTTTGCAAGAAAAATTCTGTTCAATCTTCCAGTTCATATAGAAATAGTGGACTGAATGGAATTGTAAATGTCAAGTAAAGTGAATTCTGTTGGTTTTCAGGAAATGATAGAAGATCTAGGGATATACTTTCTTATGTATGATCGAGCCGGATATGGAGATAGTGATCCAAACCCAAGGAGATCAGTGAAGAGTGAAGCATTTGACATTCAAGAACTTACTGATCAGTTAGAAATAGGATCCAAGTTTTATGTGATTGGAGTCTCAATGGGGTCATACCCCATTTGGAGTTGCCTCAAGTATATACCACACAGGCAAAATCAGTCAAAACCTCTAGTTGCATAGCATTTTTCTCTTGAGCTCTATCGTGACATGTTGCTCACCTCACAACAATTTGTGCAGGTTGGCAGGTGCATCACTTATAGGGCCAGTTGTTAATTATAGATGGCCTTCTCTTCCCAAAACTCTGGTAAGAGATGACTATAGGAGGAGACTTGTTCAGTTGACATTCTGGTTTTCAAAGTATGCCCCTGGACTACTGCAGTGGTGGGTAACACAGAAATGGCTCCCCTCAACTTCTGCCCTGGAAAAGAACTCGGTCTTCTTTAACACTCACGATATAGAGATTTTGAAGAAGATTCCAGGGTTCCCGATGCTAACGCAGGTAAATATTTGGTCTTTGTGCACAAGAAGGAATGTGTTAATTTTGCAAGACTATATTAGCACAACAAATTGATATCAGTATAAAACAAGTGACATGAAATGAAATGATTGCTAAGAAAATGAAAATGTCTTCGTTTGTCCCTACAGGATGGATTGCAAGACACAGACATTTTCAATACACTCCGTCATGACTTTATGGCAAGCTTTGGTGATTGGGATTTTGATCCAACAGATCTAAACAACCCATTTTCTCAAAATGAAAGCTCTGTTCATATCTGGCAAGGTTACGAAGACAGAGTTGTACCGTTCCAACTTCAAAGATTCATTTCAAAAAAGCTACCCTGGATTTCGTATCACGAAATTCCTGAAGGTGGACATTTAATTGTGCATTATAATGGCCTATGCGAGGCTGTTTTGAAGGCACTTTTGCTCGGAGAAGAGCCTCTTACATTAGACCAAGTACGCCCATGATTGCTCCTTGGGTTTGTCAAATGGTCATTTTATCATTCAACAAATTTTTCATGTAAAGTACATTGATTTTAGGGAATGCACACATATATCATACATTTTCCATTTGGGAAGTTGAAGCGAATGCAATTCCTTATTTTCTGGGTGTACTTGAGAGTGGGTATGCACGTAATGTATAGATTTTTCTATTTTTGACTTGGTCTTTAAATAAATCCGGTTTTCCTCTTAAGGCTTGGCGCATCTGTTCAATTGACATAACTAAGAGAACGTCTACCAGGATCGGAGATCACAAAAGACACTTGAGGTGCAATAATCAGGTAGAAAACAAAATGGCAATTGACAAAAACAGATATGTGCAATTTGATGGAAGATTGTTTGTACCCGCTGCAGTTTCTTAATTGAGCTAGATGCGACTTGGTCCATTTTATCCTCTCCAGGTAACAGAAGTCGCCAAGAAGAAACGGGATGGCCTGCTAATTTAAGCTATGTTTGATAACACTTTTAACTTATGGTAAAAATATTTTTCAAAATAAAAAATAGTTTAATTATGCTTTTCAAGTCTTTGTTTTCTCATCTTATCTTTTCAAAATGCAAATTTAAATAATAATAAGATGCTTTTAGGAAATCATAAAAAATTCTAAAGACCACAATGTATTTTTTTTTTCAAAAAAATTTTATTAGACAAAAATATCCTTAATAATTTAAGAAAGATTGTTTGATTTTTCTTAAATTCTACATTTGACTTTTTTAAAAATGTAAAGTTAATATAATTTTTAATATTCAATAAATATAACATTTAATTTTTAAATTTTATTTTAAAATAATTATTATTTTAATTTAATTATTTTAATTATTATCAATTAAATAATATTTTTTATTATTTATTCAAATTAAATAATATAATATAATATAATAATTATTACAAATTATAAGTAATATATTTAATATTAAATATTAAATTTAAAATTTAAAAATAATTATTATATTTTTAAAAAGTAGATAAATTTTTAATTATATTATTTATAATTATTTTATATACTAGTATATATTTTATTAATATTTTTATTAAATATTTTTAATCTTATAAAAATTTTTTATAGTATTTGTATTACTATTATTAAATAATAATTTTATTTTTTTTGATAATTCAAATTTTATAATAATCAATTATGAATGATATGCATTAAAAAGTACATTTTAATATACAAATTTCTCTATGAAATTTAGAGGAGAGTTAGGTATATACAATCTTACACTTATAATTTACAAAGAAATTATTTTCACAACTTAAATGATTGATTTGCATTATTAGCAAAACTTCACTTTAGGCCTATTACAAGCTCACACTAACAAACTAATGAAGATGACAAAGGTCTTGAGTATTAAATCTTTTGAAGGCAAAGGATTTCTTCTAAATTTCTGATATGACAATTACAACCAATTTGTAGTAATAAAGTTGGTGTTTAAGAATAATCTTTTAGTGTCCTTAATTATGTTTTAAGTACTTTTTTGTAATTCATTATAAAACAAAGTAAAGGACTCCATTAGTTTTATCTCTTTTCAAGCAAGCAATTAATAAAAATTTTAAAAAGCTAAAGGTTGCTTGTTGTTTTCGTTAATTTATTGTTATAAGCAAATAACTCGTCTTTAAGCATTACGTCATTGCATATTTGTACTTCATCTTTGTAAGATTAAAACAAATATATGAAATACACATGGAAAAGGTGCTATTTTTGCCCTAACTCACTTTCCTGTTTTGATTTTTGTATGTTTCTAGTTTAAACTAGCAACAATATTATTACTCTTCTTTACAAAACCAACCAACAATAGGGATATTAGAGCAATTAATGATCCTTTAAGGAACCAATGATTAAGTAAAAATATTGAGAAAAATATAAAAGAATTGAGAGATTAAGTACAAACACTAACTTAATTATTTACATTGAATTCATCTTTTTACCACCTTCAAAGTTCTTAAAGAAAATTATATTCAGTGGATAGTGATTATTAAGACTTACCTTAAGGCATACAATTTTTGGGAGGTTACAAAACATGGAGGAGAACCTCTTGCCCTTCCTATAAGTCTAACCATTGCTTAGCTCAAGAACCACAATGAACAAGTGGCAAATCAATATAAGATACTTTCTTACATTTACTCAATTGTAATTAAGGTGATAGTCAACAAGATTATGACATGTAAAGTTATAAAAAAAAAACTTGGGAAAGACTAAAAAATGAGTATGGAGGCAGTGACAAAACTAGAAATGTGTAAGTCTAGAATTTCATAAGAGAATTTGAGATTTTGAAAATAAAAGATTCAAAGACAATCAAGGAATATAGTTATAAGGTTATGAGTATTATCAACAAAGTTAAGTTGCTTGGTGACAAATATTTTGACAAAAGCATTCTTGGAAAAGTTCTAGTTAGTGTGTTTGAAAGGCTTGAAACAAAAGTTTCTTCCTTAGAAGACTCCAAAGATCTAACAAAGATTACAATATCTAAACTTATTAATGCTCTCTAAGTACAAGAGAAAAGAAAAGTTTTTAAGCCAAAAAGAGATTTAGGAATTTTTAAACAAGGGAAATCTTCTAGAAGAGCTTTTCAAGTAAGCTCTAAAAGAAAAAGTTAGTATAAAAGAAAACAAACTAAAAACAAATAAAAAATAAAAAATAAAAAGATGGAGATTACAACAAAGTAAGAAGTAGAGGCTTTATAATCCTTGTAAACATTACAATAAGGCTACACACATCTTATCAAAGATTGTTAAAGAAAACCATACACTTTGTTCCTTCAACAACATAAGATATCGTATTGATAAAATCTACAAAAGTAAAAGAAAGCATTTACAACAACAAATAATGTAACAAGCTCATGTTACATATAAAGGAACTCTACAAATAGAGGAGGAGCTATTTTGTTACAAGTTGCATTATAACACTATTAATAGATGCAATCATTTTTGGCTCATTAATAGTGGCTATACTTATCACATATCTTTACATCTTAAAGTTTCTAAAGATCTTAACAAATCCTATACCTATAAAGTAAGGATTGACAATAAAGCTCTTATTGAAGCTCATTACAAAAGTATTGTTATTGTTTAGACTATAACAAGTGCCAAGCTTATTTCAAATGTGTTACTTATACCTAAAATAAATCAAAATTAGCTTAGTGTTAGCCAATCATTAAAAAAAAAAATGCTTCTTAGTATTTAAAAACAATGCATACACAATTATAAACCCGAATGACATTAAACTTATAATTATTTCAATGAAAGAAAAGGATTTTCCTTTAAACTTAACCAGTTAATTTACATTATTTTATCTACTTCAAATGATGATTTTGTTCTTAACACAAAAGATTGGGGCACTATCACTGTATTGAACTATAAATCCTAAAGAAAAATTACTTAGTTTTAAATATGCCTAAAAGCATTCATCCTAAAAGAATCTATGATGTCTGTTAGTTAAGTAAATTGACTAAGCTTCCATTTCCCTCAAATCAAGCCTAAAGAGCAAAGAAGAAACTTCAATTAGTATACATAGATTTGTTGATCCCATGAGCATATAATCAGTAAATAATACCAAGTTGTTCATCTTGTTAATAGAGGTTTTCTCAAGGTTTTGTTAGGCATACTCTCTAAAATGAAATCCAAAGTTGCATCTATATTTTAATCATTCAATGCCTTTGTAAAAAATCAATATGGCTTTCAAATTAAAACATACAAATTTGATAATAGCATATAATTCACCTTTGAGCATTTTAGTAAATTTGTATAATTGATAAGTTCAATCACTAATACATAACACCATATACTTTATCATAGAATAGAGTAAGTGAAAGAAGAAATAAGTCTATCATGAAGATATTTAGGTATCTTTTGTTTAAAAAGAACTTATCAAATAGGTTTTGGATGGAAGTAGTAAATAGTTTTATCTATTTAATGGATAGGCTCTCCACCAAAGTAGCTAAAGGTAAAACTTCTTATAAGGTATGGTTTGGAACCAAACTTTTAGTTCAACATTTAAAAATATTTGGTTATCTTTATTATACCCTTGTACATGAACAAAAAAAAGGCAAAAGTTTTAATTAAAGAGTAAAACTAGTCATGTTTGTTGGCTATAGCAACACTTTAAAAGCCTAAATGGTCGATGATGTAGATTTTAGAAATATTCTAATGAGCAAAGATATGTAAGTTAGAGGATTAGACATGCAATTGAAATAATTCTAGTAATCTAAATGATGGAGATTATCTTAGTCATTTTTTTGATCATGTTGAAGATAAATTAGATAGTTTTGAAGGAGATGTTAATGAAGACTTGCTTGTTAAAGGTCTTAGATGCAGAACATAAGTATAAAAAAGATAACTAACGATCAACACTTAATTAAATCTTTAAAGAGTTTCTAAAATTCATTAGAGAAGATAAATATCTCTTAAAAAAGAATAATTTTATTCACATTTGATAACTAAATCAACTTAATTAATAATTTATGACTCGCTGATAAGCTTATAAGTTTACTTATAATAATTTTTTAATCTTAGAAAATGTGATTGATAAGGAAAAAATAATTATTAATATCAAATTCTTTAAACTTAAAGCTAAAGACTCTTAATAATATCTTAAAATCTTTTAATTACTTTAAAATACTATAAATAAAATACAAAATCATAATAATAAAGATTACAACATTAATTACAAAATAATAAAAAACTATTCTTCATGATTTATTTGCAAAAACTCTGTTTTAAGTTGATGATAAGAAAATGATATTTTCGATATTAAATAAATAAATATTTTAAATACACTAAAGTTTTTAATTTTTTTAACTCTACAATTATAACTTTACACATAAATCACTATCATATTAAAAAACTCCATTAATAAGGATGTTAAATTATTATTTAAATTTCTCAATCTCAATAAAATCAATATAATTTGACAAATAATCAGTAAGATTTTTGGACCTATAAATTATAGGTTTATTATTTAAATTATTAGGGTTTATGGATACCTTAATGTTTTTCAATTACACAATCTTCTATGATGAAAGTTTTTGGTAGAACAATCTTTTGTTTTATAGTTTCCTTGTAAGTATCTAAAAAATTAATTTGTTCAATTAAAAGGTTTCTAACAAACTTGTACTTCTTTTTATATTTCTTTTATTTTTTGACCAATTGATTACTAATATATCAATATGTAGTTAGGATTTAATTCTTAAGTCATTGTTTTTTGGATATTCAAATCAACATAAATAATAATAAAAGACTGAGTAAACACATTATTATGCAATTTAGTATTTAAAAGGAAATAAATGTTAATCTCCTTTTGATTTAATTTAAAATTTTATTGAATTTATTATCATTATAAAATTTAATAACTAATAAATTTATCAATATTACTCATGAATAAATTTTAAATTTATCATATTTTAATTAAAAATATTAAATATTATTATACCATTTAATTGAAACATTTCAAATTTTTGAATGTGCAAATTTCATCTTTTTTTTCCTTAGAAATGTCGTTATATTTAAAATAAGTCCTTAGTCCACCTAATTATCTTACAAAATTTTTAATAAAAAAATCTCTATTAAAGATAAAAATATCTTTGAAATTAAGAATACATTTAAAATAGATTGATTACATGCACAACTTTCAACATGAGATTTATTATCTTCGTAATTTTAAGAGGATACTTTAAATAGAGTTTTTCCTTAATGATCATCATCATTGAAAAAGTTACTTTGAACACTATAAAATAATATTAATACAAATCAAACATGTTTGATATCACTTATTGAAAAATAAAAGTATAAGAAAAAAAAATCAAAAATTAATACTTAATTAAACTTTATAAGGATTTATAAAATTTATCAGAAAAAATAAATGTCTCACAAAAAAAGAATAATTTTACTTATATTTGATAACTAAATCAATTTGATTAATAATTAGTGACTTGTCTTTAGGCTTACAGGTCTATTTATAATAATTTTCTAATCCTAAAAATGTGACTAATAAGGAAAGAAATAAAATTACTATCGAAGTTCTTAAACTTAAGGTTAAAGAATTTAACAATATCTTGAAATTTCTTAATAATCTAAAATACTCTAAACAAAATATAAAATTGTAGTAATAAAAATTACAATATTAATTATAAAATAATAAAAATATTTTTCATGAAATGTCTTATATTAGTAGTAAATCTCTTTCTAATATATGTAAGAGTAGTAAGTTAGAGTTAACTAATACTTTGAAGCAATGCAAGAGACAAGCAATGTAGGAGCCATCATCATCTTCTAGTCAAAGACAAGTAATGCACAAAGAAATCTTTGTTATTGAAAAAAATCGAACTTAGATGTAGTGAAAAAGCCTAAGAACAAAAACGTGATTAGAATTAATTAAGTTTACAAAGATCAAACTTAATGTTGATGATTAATGAATAGATTAAAGGCAAGTTTGGTTATAAAGGGTTATCCTTAACAGTTTGGGGTAGACTACTTAAATATCTTTGCATCAATGGCTAGAATTGACACCAACAAACTTTTTTTAGCTCTTACTAAACCAAAGAGCTGGGTCGTGTTTCATGTTGATGTTGAATCCAACTTCTTTCATGGAATATTGCAAGAGGAGATCTTTGTAAAATAGCCTAAAGGCTAAAAGATCAAAGGAGAAGAGACTAAAGTTTATAAACTCAAGAAGACCAAGTATGGTCTCAAACAAGCCTTAAGGAGATCTTTGTAAAATAGTCTGAAGGCTAAAATATCAAAGGAGAAGAGACTAAAGTTTTTATAAACTCAAGAAGACCGAGTATGGTCTCAAACAAGCCTTAAGGAGATCTTTGTAAAATAGCCTAAAGGCTAAAATATCAAAGGAGAAGAGACTAAAGTTTATAAACTCAAAAAGACTGAGTATGGTCTCAAACAAGCCTTAAGGACTTGATTTAGCAAAATCAATCACCACTTGCTACAGCTGGGTTTGCTAAAAGCAAAAATGAGGCTACCTTGTTTGTTAACGCAAAAAAGGATCAAATTTTTATAGTCTCTCTTTATATTGATGATCTTTTAGTCACATGAAGTTATGCCAAAACAAGTTTTATAGTCTCTCTCTATAGTTGAGATGATTGACATAGAGAAATTATCTTTTTTTCCATGGACATAAAGTCCAACAATCTGAGCTTGGCATTTTGTTAGCCAAGTAAAGTATGTTAAAGAAGTTTGAGATGAAAGTCTATAAACCCATGTCAACTACTTTGGTAATGAATTAAAAGGTAGTTAAAGATGATGGAGCAGAAAAGATTAGTGAAAGTCTCTATAGGATCATCATTGGTTGTCTGTTGTATCAGAGAGCTTCAATGTCGGATACTATGCATTTAACTAGTTTGTTATCTAGGTTCATGTACTCTCCAAGTGAGCTGCATTATAAAGCTACAAAAAAAGTCTTAAGATATATCAAAGAAACAAATTGATTTGGAATCATGTTCGAGAAAACTGAAAAGCTCAAACTAGTTAGCCACACTGACAATGATTGGGTTGGTTCAATAGAAGACATGAAAAACTCATATGGGTATTTGTTCTCTCTTGGTTTAGGGATCTTCCGCTGAAATTCTGGGAAGCAATCCACTGTAGCACAATCCGCTCCAGAGACACAGTATGTTGCAGCTACTGCATTAGTGAATTAGGTCATCCAATTAAGGAAGATGCTGTTTGATTTGCATCAAATTCTCACTGAACCAACCATGATTTATTGTGATAATTAATCTACAATAATATTAGCCAAGAACCCAATACATCATAGAAGAATAAAACATTTCAAAATTAAGTTTCACTTCATTAGAGATGCTCAAGAGGATGAAGTGGTTCAACTAGCCTTCTATGAATTTGGAAACCAAATTGCAAATATCTTCACAAGGGCTCTCTCAAAATCCAAATTTAAATATCTAAGGAAGAAGTTTGGAATATAATGTTGCAATACCAAACAAAGTTGGTGTTCAAGAGCGATCGTCCAGCAGCTTTAGTAGTGTTTTAAGTACTCAACTTTTAGCTCGTTATAAAGCAAAGTAGGGAACTTCATTAATTTTATCTCTTTTCAAACAAGCAATTAACTAAAGCAAAAGGTTGAAGGTTGCTTATTGTTTCGATTAATCTACTGTTATAAGCAAAAAGCTTGTCTTCAAGCAGATTCTCCTTGTACTTTTGTACTTGATCTTTGTAAGATTATTACAAATATATGCAATACACGTGAAAAGAGTGCTGTTTTTGCCCCAACTCATTTTTCCTTTCTGGCTTTTGAAAGTTTCTGGTTTAAAGCAGCAACACTGTTCTCCAGCAACTTTGTTGCTTTTCTCTGCAAAACTAGCACACACCAGCAGCCCGAAACTTAACGTAGGAATAAAAATGCAGTAGAACTTGGTGCTGAAGGCAAAAATACCCTCTCAGTTGTAATCTACTTTGCTAGTAGTCACCACTTACCAGACATATTAATGTATAAACAAGAGGAGAAAAAACTTCGGACATTAATAAGACTGGTTGACCCGTCTTTGAGAGACGGCTAGATGTCCTTTGACACTACTACATGAGATCGAAGTACTTGAAATAGAGGTCACAGATTCTTTTTGAGTTTTTTTTTTTTTTTTTCCTTCTCTAAATTGCAATGAAGAACAAGCGTTATACGTTAAAGATTAATTTATTGTGACATAAAAATTACAAATTTAAAATATAAAAATATCCTTTTTAAGACAATAAAAATAAAATTGTTTATATCTAACATTTATTCAAATTTTACAATGTGGGTAGAAGTATGTTCATTTTTCAAATTCCTTCTGGGAATTGTTGCTCATCAGGAGAATGCTTTATGCGAGCTATTTACTCACTCAGGATTTCTTAATCTTGTCCAACAACCTTCTATGCTCACTTTTGTTCTTTCTAAAAGTGCACTGATTTTTAGGAGATGCCAACATTGGTGAAATGGCCTAATGATTTTGGCAGACAGTATGGACCACAGTTTTGGGATTCTCAGCAACAACCATGATGAGGAAAAACACGTTGAAAGCCTCGGGACATTCTCGCACGGGATGCCTCGTTACGAGAAATTGGTTTTATATATGCTAACAATTTCTTCCTTTTCACTTCCCACATAGCTGCAGATGTTAAGAACAGCACCTAGAAATCAATTCGTTGATTTTCCGCTCAGTTGTCACACCAAAAAGAGGAGACACCCAGCCTTATGTCCCACAAAATTGGATCTAACCTTTTTTTTGTTTTTTTTTTTTCTCACATTTGATATCTAGTTAATCAGACTCCCCTCAAACTAGAAAATTCATGTTCTAAAACTGAGACATTTTTGTCAACTTTCTCGTACGCCAAAGACAAATGCGGACAAGACATTTAAGTTACACGCAAGCACAAAATTATATAACATGCGGTTTGCAGACATAAACAATATAAATTTACATGTCTTTAACTTAGAAACCAAAGAACTTGCTAAAAAACCCAAAAAAAAAAAAAAAAAAAAACACTAAGAAACCAAAGACGAACAATAAGAATATCACTATTACACCACTTAGCTACCATTTGCCACAGCAACAAAGCTAAACAAGATAAAAGATAATAATAGTAATAGTAACTTGAACAAACCAATGACCCTACTTTCTAGATGTCCTCACAAAGACATGGGAAGAAACGAGTTATTACCAAGACTAATTAATTTAGATTAATGTAGAATTCCTTGTATTAGGATTGTGAGGAGACGTAGGTATGTTTCAAATGGATATATGATAGTCTCATTATTTTGTTTTTAAAAAGGACAAAGAAAAATACACACACTAGATATGAACTCTCCATTGGATCCCAATATAACAATTAAATGACTTGCATTAATGTTTTCCCCTGTACTGGTGGGTGTGGCCTTGTGGGCATCCTCTATATCGATTAGCCTGCTTGAATGGTGCCAAGGAGATGTCATTGTAAGAAGACCCCGGGACCCTGACTACAGCGGTAAAAAATTAAACCGATTACAGCAAACATTTGTCCCATTGTGAATGAGCTAAAGTTGAAGCCTTAAGGCCCCGTACTTACAGCACATTGATTTACTCCTGAAGATTTTGGTCTCTACCACCACCCGCCACCACTGCTCCCTATCCTTTCTTCTTTCTTCTTCTTCCATTTAATTTTTAAACTTTTCAACATCTATTCTTCTTGCCTATGTGTCTATGTTCTTATTTATATTTTATAAAATGAAGATTATGGCTTTTTAGGCTGATTTTGAATTGAATAACGATCTCCGGTGTATTTTTGTTGGATGTAATTAAGTTAAGGGTCGTGCTTTTGATTAGAATTTGCCATTTTCATGTAGACACTCTTTAATTGCCATTTTCATGTAGATGATGGCTTTCTTTTTGCTTCATTTGAAATTAATTGTTCGGATGAAATGCCATTTGAGTGAATTTTATTTTATTTGCAATCTGATTCATTTGCTTTGCTCAGTGTAGTTTTCGTTCTGTTTATTCAGCACTGCCTGCTTCTGGTTTTAGCTATTTCTAATGATGTGTGTTTCTGTTTTTAGACGTTGATTGATCGGCGAACGTGCACGTCAATTTTGTCAATACGTGGGCTTTTATTTTATTTTATTTTATTTTTTGTTGCAAGTTCCGCAACTGGCTATTGGGCATACAATGTTATGAATTGCCATGGGATACAGGTGGAGAGCCGTATATAAAATCGTTTTCCAATTGTTTTTTTGTTATTTTAATGTTCGTTAGTCCATATCCACTTCTAATTCTTATTCAATGAGAAATCCACGTGAATTAATTGAATAATTGTCTAGATATTTAATGAAAAATGTAATTTAATAACGAATTTGATTCCTCAAAAACTAATTGAATTAGACTAATTAATATATATCTTAAAAACGATACACATTAAACATTTTTAGGAAAATTCAAGTATTAATATGATCAAGAAAACAATTCAGATAAGTGCACATATGATGAAATATTAGAATAGTCTCTCTGAAATATAACTCTGATAGAGAAGAATATTATAATTTTATTAAAATAAATATATAATTAAAAAATTTTAATACTAATTAAGAAATATTCATATTAATAATTTTTTAAAATATACAAATAATATAAATTATATGTTTTTATATAGAAACGAATATTTAAATTTATCCAAATAATTAAATTTTAAATCAAATTTAATTTAGATTTCTATTATAATAAATTTTTAATTTAAGTTAACTTTTAATCTGAATTATCATCAACATCCCCCTTAATTCTAATTAGGTGATACTTTCAATTCCAACATCTGGTTCAGCTGACTTCACATTGATCTGATGAGTTTTCTAGTAATTCTTATAATAATTATTGTCAGGTCGTTGTTCAAATCCTTTTGTAACCAGTTTTACTTTATATCTCTCTATTTCTCCATTTGATTTCTTCTTAGTCTTGAACACCCACCTTTTGCAACTAGTCTTACTTTATATCTCTCTATTTCTTCATTCGATTTCTTCTTAGTTTTGAAGACCCATTTCACATCAATAACCTTTTGACCTAGTGGAATAGTTGTAAGCTCTCATGTATCATTCTTTTCAATTGCCTTGATTTCTTCATTCATAGCATTGACCCACTTTATATCTTGAATCGCCTTATTAAATGTCACTGATTCACAAATTGCAAACATGGTAAAGTGCACCAAATCCCCATCATCATTGATAACATTATCAGGGATTACTTCATAATATTGCAATCTAACTGATTGTTTGCGATTCCTCCTTGGTCTTCCAGTTTCTTATAGAACTTGTGGCGTAAGATTCTTTGCATCAATTGGTAAGGCTTCCCCATTTACAGTAGGGATTGTAGCTTGAGTTTCTTCTTCTCCCAAAATAGCAATTGGACGTCTATGAGAGTTATATTGCTCATCAGCATCAAAGTTCCAAACTTCATTTTCAGCAAAAGTTACATCTTTACTCACAATTACCTTCTTTGTCATAGGATTGAATAACTTATATCCTCTTTTTTTGTAGTTAAGAAAAATTGTCTTCACTCCTCGATTATTTAACTTTGTCCTTATCTCTGCTAGAATGTAAGTATAAGTAATAAAACCAAACACCTTAAGATACTTTACACTAGGTTTAAAACTACTCTAAGTTTCTTCAGGAGTGACATTCTGAATACTTATTGTTGGAGATCTATTCAATAAGTATACAGCACATAAAATAGTTTCTGCCTAAAATAGATTAGGAACTCCCTTAGCCTTTAACAAGCTTCTTACCATATTCATAATTGATCTGCTTTTTCTTTTAGCAACTCCATTATGCTATGGGGTATGGGGAATTGTAACTTCATACTTTATTCCCTATGCTTCACAATACTCTTTGAACTCATTAAAAATATACTCACCACCTCTATCAGTTCTCAAAATTTTAATACGGTATCCACTTTGTCTTTCAATTTAAGCCTTAAATTTCTTAAAATAATCAAACACCTCAGACTTTCTTTACATGCAATAAACCCATGTCTTCCTTGTAAAATCATCAATGAAGGTAAGAAAATACCGATTGTTGCCATGTGATTACACACTCATTGGGCCACAAACATCAGAGTGAATAAGTTGGAGTGGTTGTCTTACACACCAAGTTTTTGTCACAAAAGGTTGTCTACTCTGTTTGGCAATAATACATGCTTCACAAATTTAATTAGGATGATGTATCCTGGGCAAGTCTGTCACCATGTTTCCTTGTTCAAGCAATTTTAAACTGCGAAAATTTAGATAGCCAAAACAAAGATGTCATAACCAAGACTCATTTTTGATAATAGCACTTAGACAAGTGTAATATCAGTGGTAATATCAACTCGAAACATCTGATTCTTCGTTAAAGGAGCTTTAAGAATAAGTGTTCCTCTTCCATCAAGAATTAAGAGACAGTTATCACGTAACTGCATGTTATACCCCTTTTCAAGTAATTGGCCCAAACTGAGAAGGTTATTCTTCATGTCTGGTACATAAAATACATCTGAGATGTAATTATGATTTCTATTCTTCAACTTGATAAGAATTCTCCCTTTTCCCATCACTAGAACACTACTATCATCAGTAAACTTAACTGTCAAGCTGATTGATTCATCAAGATCAACAAAGAGCTCTTTTTTCCCACACATATGATTCGTACACCTGGTGTCAAGGAACCAAGTATTGTAATTTAGTTTTTCAGTAGCTATAGTAATCATCACAAGTGCTTTATGTCCACTATCTGAATCTCCCTTTTGTGCACAATAAGTTGTCTGATTATACCCTTGAGACCTACACTCGCTAGCATAATGACCATACTTGTGACAAGAGTAACACTCAATGTGAAACTTGTCATGTCTTCTTTTACCACAACCTCTTCCTTGTCCTCAACCTTGACCTTGACCTTTATACGTCTGGTTTGATCTCCTTTGGTCATTGTATTGATTTCACCATCTCCATAGTTGTCATAATGACCTTCTTGACCTCTATTGTTGTAATGATTATTACCATGTCCTCGTCCTCTTCCACGAGAAGAACTTTGCCTTTATTTTGATTGATCACTCTGATTACTTTTGGTAGGAGTCTGACTTTGAAGTGCTTGCTCTACTGGCTTCTTAGTGCGCTTCTCATTCATGCGTTGTTCATAAGCTTGCAACGTGCTTGTTAGTACATCAACAGACATCTGAGACAAATCATGTGCTTCTTTTATAGCAACCACGATGTGCTCATACTGCGATGTAAGTGTTGCAAGATTTTTTCAACTTTCACCTGATCATTCAGTTGCTCTCCATAGATTCTCATTTGATTTGTTAAGGCAAGTACTCTGCTTATATAAACTGAAATTGGTTCTGAAGTTTCCATCTACAAAAGTTCAAACTGACGTCATAAGATTTGCAGTTTCACCTTTTTAACTCTGTTTGCACCTTGGAATGACGTTGTCAAGATATCCCACGCCTACTTTGACGAGATTGCTTGTGCAATCTTCTCAAAAATTTCATCATTCACCCCCTAATGGATGAAATATAGTGCCTTTTTATCTTTCTTTTGTAACTCTCGATGAGTGGCTTTTTGTGCTTCTGTAGTATTTGCTGTGAGTTCTATAACGCCATACTCCACAATACTTAACAATTCATTATAGTCAAATAAAATTTTCATCTGCACACTCATCTATTATAATTTTTTCCATCCAGAACAAGAATTGAAACAGGGATTGTGCCATTAATGTTGAAATTCATGATTTTTTTTATTTAGCTCCCTAACTTTTATTATTTTCAATTTAAATCCAAACTTTTGTTATTTGCAATCTGACCCCTTAACAGCAATTCTGTGTACTCTTCTCTTTTAGATCATCGGCGAGCAGTCTCCAGGAAGCTCTCGAACGACAAGAGGCAGAGAGGCAGAGATTTGGCCTCCCAAATAATCACCGACACAACCGAGCTTGTTGTTTTACCAGCTCTGCAAGTGGAAGGAGTTCGAGGGTCAACAACAGCAACGGCAACAACAGCAGCGACGGCAGCAGCAACGGTGGCAGTAGTAACGGCGGCAATAACAGCAACGGTGGCAGCAGCGGAGGATCAAATTCGATGTGTTTCGTTTGGGAATGGGTCCATGGAGGTCAATTACTGGAATCACCCTCTGTAGTTGAAACACGCACGCAGCGTTTGGGACTGGGTTTTAAGGCAAAACGTTTTGGGACTGGCTCTGATACAGAACATTTGGAATCAGCCTCTGATACCATTGTTAGAATAATCACTCAAAAATATAATTCTGATAGGAAGAAATATTTTGATTTTATTAATATGATAAAAAAAATATATAATTAAGATATTTTAATAATAATTAAAAAATATTTATATTAATAATTTTTTAAAATATATAAATAATATATATTATATATTTTTAGAGATAAATATTTAAATTTATTTAAATAATTAAATTTTAAATTAAATTTAATTTAAATTTTTATTATAATAAATTTTTAATTTAAATTAATTTTTAATTTAAATTATTATTAATATAAAAAAGTGATATATTTATTTAAAGAGAATATAATTTTTATTAGGATCCATAAAATTTTTTTATGCTCCAGGCCGTTGATCTTCTGACTTCAAAGTCATCAACAGGAGCAACGTTGAGGCCTCTACAATTTTGGAATCAATTCCAAGGGTGTTTTTGATTCACTAACTTTAGAATGAATAGACTGCATGTCTTTTATCTTGCTGATGGGCAGTCCTTTTCTTTTTTCATGGCGATTCACTGTGCTTCTTATTAGTCGACAAGGAAAAGTGAGGTTGACAGAATGGCATTCACCTTATTTACACTAGGAAAAGGACAAGGCAGGTCCACAAAGCTTACCATATTTGCATTCACCCCGCGCAATGCATGGAGCGTACAATTTCACATTATTTATTAATGGACTTCCAAAGAGTCATCCTTCAGCTCGGGAGTCATTTTAACTCGAGGGCCAATGCTTTGTAATTTTGTTCGGTGAGGAGGGTACAAAGTTGTCTATAAGAGGAGGTAATGAAATATATAACACTAGTAATGGAGATATGATAAGTAAATTTACCATATTAATTAAAAAATATTTTTATTTATATTTTATTTAAATAAAAAATAAAAAAATATTTAAAATAATTAAATTTTTTCTTAATATCCACTTTTTTTCTTATATATAGATTGTTCATAATTCAAAATCTTTTAAGTCATCTTGAGATGATTACAAAGTTTTGAAAATTAGATTAATAAAATTAAAAAATTAGATTGTATTTTAATTTGATTTACTTTAAATACATTAATTCTGAAAAATAAGGATCAAATAAATAAATCAACTAATTATACTGTAAATTAATAAATTAATTATAATTTTTTAATTATTTTAATTTTAATAATTTATAAAAAATAAAAAAATATTTTTTTATTTTATTTTTTAAAAAATAAAAATTATATTATTAAAATTTTTTTATATATTTAATATTAAATATAAATTTTATTAATTCAATTTTAATAAAAATAGTTAAATTGATTCAATTTTAAATTTTTTAATTTTTTAATTTAATTTTAAAAATTTTGGATTATCATGACTTTAGTTTTGTGCATTACCCAATAAGCTAGAAGAGGATCCGTGTACCCACAATCAGTGGTAGCCTATCCCTCTTCGACGATCACATTTCCATATTTGTTTCTGAGTTTGTCCATCTAAGTTAATGTTTTGATAACCTATTATTTTACTGAAAACATTTATTTATTTGTCCATGTATTCTTCAAAACTAATTGAATGTAATATTTACAGTGACCTATTATTCGAAAATGTGTTATAGATATGAACTTGGGGATTGCACATGTAACGTACATGGATGATTCAATAACTTAAACATTAAAATGTACTATTTAATTAGAACTCAAATAAAAGGAGTAAAATATATGAATTAAATATTTTTTTTTCTCCAAAAAGCAACGAAGCATATGTCACTCTAAGTATATTGCTTCCATCTGCAGCTAAGTAAATAAATATTATCCTCACTACTCAACAAATGTATAAAACCTACCCACCGCACATACGTAAATACTATAGATATTCAATGATAAATGACTGTTATTAATGTCATTGAAAAAAGGTCCAGAAGGAGACAATGACTAACAGAAAGATGATCTTTGTGCTTACCCTGGCAGAACTCAGCAGGCAAGTGGCGCATACGTGTCATGAAGAGTGAAGGGAAGGTGGGGACCACGAGTCGGGCTATGACTGTTACAGTCTATCGCCACTCATAGCTAATTGACTCCCACCCCAACCCCCACTTCCCCAACCCCCCCCCCCCATCCCCCTCCCCGCGGGCGCCGCAGGGCAACCATCCAGACCCACTGAATTTAATTGGCCTGTCATTGCCCCATTTTTCTTCTTTTCTTCTTTCTCTTCTGTTCCAAGATTCCCATTTCCTGTTTTGGATTTGTTTTCATGGCTTGGTGTGGTTCCAGCGTCACCCCTTTCTAAGCAACAGATGGAAATGAAGAATCATTTTTTGGCTCTTAATTACGCTGGTATGCTTCAGGTAGTTCTTTTCCTGGGCTTTTTTTTTTATTGGCTTTTTTTTTTCTTCATTTATTGGGTTGTTCATGTTTTTTTCTTTTTGACTCCCATAGACTGAAAAAGCAAATGGCTCTGTATCTGGTTATCTGTCTTGGCACCCTTTTTCATTCTTTCCAGGGTGTGCTAGCTCAATGGTCACAATTGTCTTCCTAATTTTTCCTTTTTTTTTTATTTTGATAAATTAGTGTTTATGCATGCATGTCTCTCAAGAGCAAATCTGATTTTGGTTCAATTTGTTTTGTATCCTTTTCCTTGTATGGTCCTTACTAGCTTCTTAAATTTCATTAGTTGTCATGACTGCATCACTAAATCCTTGCATGCAACTCCTTCAGCTTCAACATTTTTATATTCTAGCATGAATTTAAGGAAGTCTCCAATCAACAATGTGATCTGATCTGTCAAGTATTCTCAGACTTGAGACTCGCGACTTCTATGCCACATTGAGGGCGTGAATTGAGTGTCCTGACCTGTAACTATATTATAGTTTAAACCATTTAGGTTGGGTGGCCCTCCCAAGGATTGGAATATTGAACCCCCTTGGACCATAAGATTCATTGTTGGGCCAAGCAGATTAGATTTCTAATTTGTTCATATTTTTGGGGTATTTTCCTAATGACATACCCAAAGATCCAGAAAAGACAACCCAGCTTGAGGTATATGTTTTGGTTAAAAAAAAAAAAAAGAAAAAAAGGAAAAAATTCAAAATGATACTTACTATATTTACAATTTTGTTTATTGAGTGTGGGAGACACTTAGTTTTGTGCATTGTTGACAAAATCGAGTCCAACTTAAATTTCTTTAACAATATTCTATTTAATTTTTCGTTTATATCTTACATTTAGTATTAAGGTAATTTGATTTCCTACTCAGGAAGTCAAATAAAAAAAAAATCCTTTTTAAAATAGATGTATCTTGAGGTATGTGACATAATGGTCTAGTCATTCTTTTGGCAGCAAAATCCAAGGGTGGTACTTGAAAATATCCAAATAGAACAATGTCAGCCTTTATTTTAAATCGAGCTCAGCAAAATTACAATTGCATTTTTTAAGTTTTTTTCCATTGAAATAAAAAAAAAAAAGGAAATATATTTTCTTCAGTACAGCTGGCTGCTTTATTTGTATTGCAAGCAAAAATTCACTTACAAGAAAAAATCGCAGACCAAAGAAATATTATTTCAAGTAAAAATAATGAAGAACTTGAGAAAAAGAAAAGAAGTACAATCCTCTCAATCTTTATCGAAATATGTTTAATTTTCAGTTGATCAAAATATAAAATGTTGTGGCCAATTTGTTATTAATTTTATTTTTAAATTAAATTTGAGATTAAAGCTTAGTTACTGTCGTTTTCCTTTCTATATATAGTGGATTCAGGGAGAGGGACTCTCGTGAAGCTTCCAAGTTGGTATAACCCGCAATTTTCACGATTGCAATCTATATCAAGAAAGGGCATACAGATCCTAGTTACATAGTAATTGACCCTTCCATATGCTCTACAATGGCACTTCCTGAATCTCAAAGCATCAACTATGGTGGCGACAAGACAGAAATGCTACCGCAACCACCACAACTCCAGGCACAAAAACCGCCAAAAGTAGAGTCACAGAAGGATTACTCAATTCCTCAGGTAAACCAACCCCATTCTGTCTTCTCACTTACCCTCAATGAAATTCAACTAAAGAGAGGCAAGAGCATTGGCTCCATGAACATGGATGAATTTTTAGCCAATTTGTGGAGCGCCGATGATCAAAACAATCAGGTCCTGGCCCAAACCAACAGCCAAAATGAACCCACCAAGCACAACGATAACAACACTAATGCAGTGAACCAAACCACCCCATTAAAGAGACAAGGCTCTTTCTCTCTCCCAACCCCACTTTGTAAAAAGACTGTGGATGAAGTATGGTTTGAGATCCAAAACGAAGGACAGCCACAAGGTCAAAAGCCAAAAAGCATTGGTGCAGCATCTTATCATCATGGTCCTCCTCAGCCCCAGCAGACTCTCGGGGAGATCACATTAGAAGATTTTCTAGTCAAGGCTGGGATAGTTCAGGAAGCACCGGGATCCTTACAATCAAAAATCGCCACTGCCGCCGGGTCTATGCAGAACAATGCCAATCAATGCTTGGATGCTACTAACTATAGAATCGAGCATGTGGTGGCGCTACCAGGAGGACTGTCTGGTCGCCAAAATGTGGGAGCTTCAGCAGGCAATGGTTTCACTCTGTACCAAATGTTCCCTCAAAGTAGTGCGAAAAATGACAAGGGTCATGGCTCGATGGCGGAGATGGCGGTGGAGCGAAGGCAGCGCAGAATGATAAAGAATAGAGAGTCTGCTGCAAGGTCTCGGGCAAGGAAGCAGGTTTTGGCTCTCATTAATTTATTTTTATTTCTGAGCTTGAACATATTAATGCTCAAAAAGTTCTAAAGTCACTAACCATTTTTGTTAAAAAAAATTTTGGATTTTAGTCTCATAGATAAGCATAGATAAGTAAAAAATAATGATAATATAAGTTTTTGTTTTAACTCATTTTTCAACTATCATATAATATTAAAATTTCATTTATTAATTTTGGTATTTGTTATACTAATCCACTTTTTTAAATGTTAGAAACATCCAGTTTTATGTTTTATAGAATTGGGTCGCACCTAAATTTTTTATCATTTTTGACTAAGATCCCTTTAACTTTTCTTTTTTTTTTTTTTTTTGCTTTTTTAACATCTAATCTATTATTGAGTTAATTTGACTAAAAAAATTTAAATCAGAAAATCCCATTAATTTTTTTTTCTGGTGAATCCCTCCTTGAATTTTAAATTATTGGTCAAAGATTAGCTAGTAAAGGAGTTTGTCTCTATTATTACTCGTAATGATACTAGATTACATTTTTTTTTAACGTATTTTGACAATGGAGGACGTCAAAAGCCAATGTGGCCTTCAATTTGGAACCAGAATGTTCTTTAATGAAGTAGTCTTGCCAGTACCGGACATGTAACACCTTTCATGTATTTTCAGTTTCTGTGATAACATAATAATTCTCAAGAATATTTTCATCTAATTTCATGATACTCACTCATCCATGTGATGTCACACCCCTTTCTCTCACTCTCTTCGTTAGCATCATCAAATTTCTCACAATGTTGTAGGCATACACGGTGGAGCTGGAGCTTGAGTTGAACCAACTTAAAGAGGAAAATGCCAAGTTAAAAGCAATTCTGGTAAATAAAATACCCCATCCTTTCCCTTGTTAAACTTAGGAAATATATATTTTTTTTTTTTTTGTATCCTCATTGTGCGTGGATACTAATGGGAAGTTCATTTTAATAAATGATACAAATATACAGGAGGAAATCGAGCAGAAGCGCAAGGAAGAGGTAAACATGTAGCACTTAATTGAATACAATTTGAATTAGTAAACCATTTTCCTTAAGTTTGGTCTTGCATTGCACATAAATTGCAGGTCTTAAAGAGGAAACCATTAACAATGCCACCAAAGAAGGCAGATAAACTGAGGACCATAAGGAGAACAACAAGCTTGGCTTGGTAAATTGAGACCCAGAGAACAAGATATGACAGAGGCAACTTAGCATAAGTGCATGTGTAACATATTAGCACTCCATACAACCCAAGCTTAATATTTCTTATTGAATACCATAAAATTTACTATATGTGAGTTCAATATACCAATCCAACCCACTATGCACTATAATTAGTGACTTACTATTTTTACTTTCTCATTTTTTTGCTAAAAAAAAAGAAAAAAAAAAACAGTGGGGTTACACTGAGTGACCATGGGTTGTCTTGTCTACTTTCCTTTTTACACAAATAATGTTATCTGTGGAAATATTAGAGCAGGTGACGTTGCTAATTTTCATATTTGGGACTTTCCTTCGCCATGCATTGATGTCTGTTGCAAGCTGATTTTATAGGAGTAGCCATCTCTGAGGGTGGCTAGTAAGGGTTCTTTTCACTTGTGTTTTGTTTAATTTCTTTGATTCCTTCCTGTATAAGAAAAATAATAACAATAATTGTGTCGCACAATCCTCGATTCCTTTTCTTTTTACTGGGGAATTTTCCTGTTGCATGTGTAGATGTTCTTTGTCTACGTGCTAGTTGTGTATATATGTGCATGTGTGTCTAAAATCAGAGAGTTACTCCGCTTTTGGATTTTTATAATTTCTATCTCTTGGTTAGATTATGAAAGGATTGACATGGTTAATCATATTTATACTTTTTTTCTTCTCCAATTCATCACTGCAGCCTGTACGGAATAATAAGTAAAACAATTAATGGTCAACCAGTTAGTCCACTTGAATAAAAAGTATATTAGAAGCTGTGTGTGATAAGTGAAAAATGGGATTTGGTTAGATAAAAAAAAAAATGTAAATAAACGTAAAAGTAAAAAAGAAAAAGAAAAAGAAAAAGAAGATTTTTCAAAGACTAAATTAATTTATAAATTTTCGAAAGAAATTCGATTTGTAGGGTTATTAATTAATTAATTAATTTTCATTTTGATTTTGGTACTATATGGCTTACGTTTACGTTTTGGTGGACAATATCAGTGGCTCTCCTGTCTTGTCCTATTATTACAGTTTTTTTTTTTTACTTTTTTTTATCATTCTCATTTTTTTTTGATTATTTTTATTGATCATGTTTAAAATAGGATATATTTAATTTTTTATTTTTTTCATTTATTTTACCTATTCAAATAAAATGAAATCTGAATTTAATTAAAATTGTGGACATTAAACAGGCGGAATTAACAAGTGCTATTCTCGCGTATATGTGTATATATCACAAATGATAAATTTTCAGAGATTAATAAATATTTTAATGCGTGAAATTTTTTACTAGCAATTTTATCAATATTCCGTAGCATGGGTTTGAGCAACAATCTGTTTCATTGCTAATTTGAAATATTTCAATTCTTTTCGTGCGAAATCTTTAACGAAAGATTTCAAACTTACAGCTAAAAAGTATTTATTTTATCAACAAAATTTTTAATTTTTACAAAAAATAAATATTTTCTTAGGAACAGACGGTCCGACTTTTACAAAATTCAAAATTTAGAGAATTTTGCTGTAAGGCGATTGTACGTCACCAGGCCGTGATTAAAACGATGACGTTCAATGAATATGGTTGGAACAACATTTTTAAGCACGTGCGCAATACGTGAACGTCCCGCTTCCTTCCTTTTTACTTGGTTCTCACATCAATCGACTACTAAACGCACTTTGCCAAAATCACCCCTCTCTCTCTCTCCCTCCATCTGTGTCTGGTTTTGGTCCACTTTCTCTCTCCAGAAATTAGGGTTTTATCTGGTTTTGACCTCATTAAATCCAAGGTAATCACCAAGTTCCCTCTCTCAATTTCACTTTCCTTAGGTTCAATTTGAGTTTTTAACTCTAGCAGGTCTCGATAGGGGTAAGGTTCTTTTTGTCTGATTTTCAAGTTGTCTGTTCGGCGTACTTCAATCATTGGACTGTTCCTTGTTTTTGATTGGGGGTTCAGTGCTATTTTTGGTATTTGGTTGCAATTTGATTGAATCGTTTGGTGGTTTTGAATTTGTGGGTTTTGGTTGGTTTGAGATTTTTGGGTTTTGGTGAGAGGAAATTTTGGAAAAGGATTCCGATTTGGTGTGGATATGTTGTTGGATGAGGCAAGTTGGGTCTTATGCTGATGTGTTATCTTGTGCATTGGCATTTTGAGAAGGTGCTGGAAGTGGGTTGTACGGGTGAGTTCTGGGTTGCTTTGAAATTGCGTATGTGGATTTATGGTTTTCGATGCAAGTCATATGCATAAAATTTGGATGTTATAACGGGGGAGTATTCCAGTTTTGTTCCTCAGAAGACTTGGGGCTAGGGAGCTTGAGAGGGAAGCGATGTAGTGTAATTTTCTGTGATATTGACGTCATCAAAAAAGTTATTAATAGATCAGCTAACTGTATTAAGCTGATTAGTTCATGGAGGGTCTTGTGATGTCTAGCATAGCAGCTCTTGGGTGGTTTCCTGCCAAGGAGGACTATTGTTTCTTCCTTTTTTTTTTTTTTTGGAAATAATTTAACTTTCATTTTTTACTTTTTTCTTTTTTTTTGGTCTTAAAATGCTTTTCTTACAGGTTGGGGTGTGATCAGTAGATGGTTTCTCTACAACTTTTAGATACTTTGAGTAAGTTGGTTATAGAACAAAAGGCTTGCAATTTGCTGACTATAACACACACACACACACACACATTTTAATTTAGAGCAGACGTTGATAGTTTCCACAGACTGCTGATTTTTGATTCTTGGTTTTGGTCCCTAGGGCAACTCCAGACAGTTTTTGTAGCTTTGAATAGCAGATTGACAACAAAATGATAAGTCCTGGGAAGAGTTTAAATCGAGGAAGTGGTAGTATGGCATCAGATATACCATCATTGCCACAGTGCTTAACTTTGGATCCTATTTCATTGGGCAATCACAAATATAAACGTTCTGGGGAGCTGCGGAGGGTTTTAGGTGTTCCTCTTGGTAGCATGTCAGAGGAAAATTCTTTTGCCCATTCCCATCCCAAGACACCACCTCCAGTGGCAACAGAGGAGCTAAAGCACTATAAAGAAAGTGTGCACGATGCTTCCAGAAGGGCCAGGTGCTTTTTGTTGACTTTGATAATGGTTATTTGTCATACATTATTGTTGTTTTTGAATTACTTGTACTGATGATGGACATACTGAATTAATTTTTTGTAGCTCATTGGAATATAAATTGAGTATCAATTAGGCTCACAAAGATGCACCTTGCTCAAGGCTTTGTGTATTTGATCTTTAATCTATTTGCAAGCCTCTGCATGTCATTGAAATCATTCTCATTAGTTCATTGATGCCTTTCATCATGGAGAACCATGTTCTGCTTTCATAGTTTGCAACTGACAGTGTATAACTCACAATATATTTTAGCATTGGTATACAACTAAATGTGTGATGTGCTTCTGCCAGGGATAGAGCAAAAATGTTCCGTGAATCCTTATTCAAATTGGATAAGTATAGGGAAGCCTTAAGCTCAAAGAAGCGACAGAGGGGTGATCTTGCATTGAATGAAAGGTCAAGTGGAGCAAATGTAGGGAAGATTAGTAGTCCAATTCAGAGAAGCCCCCATGAAACAATGACTCAAAGTTTGGAGGACAAGGCCAAGAATGTTGGATTAAATAAGCGTGTTCGTACATCAGTGGCTGACATGCGGGTTTGTAATTCAATATGAATGTTGATTTGTGATCTTATTAATCATCTTGGTTGCCTTTGTCTTCCACTTGCATGAAGTGCATGCCTGAGATTAGATGCCCTCAGGAATTTAACTGTGATTTTCATAGTTTGATAGCCATCTCTATTCTTTAAATTTTAACTATTTTCACTACTTGATCATCTATTTTCTGTTCTTTTCTTTTTAATTTTTGCTAGAAACAGCAAGTTAAGTAATGCTGACAATGTGTGAAATTTGTGTATGAGATATTGTTGGTTTCCAGTCAAGAAATTCGATTGTGAGTCAACAAAATTGTGGTCAATGCATTGTGCAGTCAGCCAAGTGTATGTGGCGGGATTTTTACTTGACATTACTCTCTTACATTTTTCTTTTCCAGTCTCCTGCACATTCACTAAACTTTGGTCCTTTTTTTGCCTCTTCTGGTTCTGACAGGCAGAAGGTAGGCCAACTATTCCTTCAAGACAGCAGTTGCTTGCGGAAAAGTGTGGAGATATCCTCCAGGATGTTGGTGCAGCTACTGTTCGGTTTGAAGAGAAGATCCGCAGATTGCCTGCTGGTGGGGAAGGGTGGGAGACCAAAAACAAAAAGAAACGTTCTGTTGGAGTGGTGGGTGGTAGATCAATAAATGGTGATCGAGACATAAAACGAGCCATGCATCAAAAAATGAATACTGAATCCAAGTTGCGATTAGCTTGTGATTCTCAGGGCTTTAGGTAATTTCTATTAACTATATACTTGATTTCAGTGTTACTTTTCCATTTAGGAGCATATGTCATGGTCCAATGCAGCTAAGAACTGTTGCTCTGTTTCTTGAGTTTGAGAACTATTCAACAAAACTCTGCTTTCTTTTTTCTCTTTGTCCTGTTTTCTCTATTGGCTTTGGTTTGTGAGATTGTTAATTTAATTCTTCAATGAGGCAATATGTGTTTAGTTTCTTTTGTTTTCATAATTTGCATTTTGGATAATTGCTTCATTTGATGATTTTGTAGTTGAAGATTCTTGTTTATGTATTTTGCCAGATGATGAGAAAATTTGTGGCTGATACTGTTTCTTATGGCAAGGATTACTTTTTTTTTTGTTTTATTTTTATTTTTATACTGAAGGATTTTGAGCTTCCAGGCACAAAGAAAAAAAAAAAAAATGCTGATGTGTTATATTTGCTGTGATGATAGGCTCACATTATCAGAAACTTGCAGACCAGCTTGTTCTGGCCTGTTTAAATCAGCAAATGTAAGTTAGGCGTGTAAAGCTAGGGTTAGTTAGGGTTTGTTGCTTGTGCCTTCTGTCTGTCAAGTGCTTAGGGTTAGTTAGGGTTTGTTGCTTGTGCCTTCTGTCTGTCAAGTGCTTTATGTATTTGTATTTGTGTATAGATTGGGTGTTGGGGAAGGCACAGCAAAACTAAGTAGCAAACTTGCAGAACTTGATTAAACCGGCAGCTGTTGCAATTTTGTTTGCTAATAAACTTGTGGAAATACTAATTTCCTCTCATCTGTATTCTAAGTGGTTTTGTAAATTCAAATTTATCATTCTCTGAAACTGCCAGGTTGCTGTTAGAGGAAGTTTCAAATCTGAGTCACAAACCATATTGTTCTGTTGCCTTACAACATCTGTTTACCATAGTTACTTCTACTTATCTAGTGGGAAATACATCTGTGCTTTGTGGCCATGTGTGGCCTGTTGTATTAATTGTGATCCTTCCTTCTTGATGGCGATTCTTGTTTTGTTGCAGATCAAAATATTCCCCTGGACAGGGTGCAATCAGCAAGTTGGATGGTTCTTCAGAGCCTAGTATTTCAGACAACAGTACAGCACTCAGAAATGAAATGGAAAATGGATCTGTTTCAAGAGATCGTATGGCTCTTTTAGAGTCAAAGATTGTTACAAAAGGAAGCAATAAGTATGTGTTTTTATCTTCTATTCTCTTTCAGCTGTTTATGGAGGATTGTCAGTTTGCTTATGGTGGCTCTTTATCAGGCCAAATGTCCATGAGGATGCTCTGGCAAGCAGTCCCAATACTGTTGTAAAAGCAAAAGTTTCTCGAGCACCACGAACTAGTTCCATTATGCTGCTAGACTCATCACTGAAAGCTCACTCCTCTGCATCTGTCCAAGGTTTAGAACAGCCTGCAAATTTGAATAAAGTCTCAGTGCCAGGTGTAGCAGAAAGTCAGAAGCGTCAAATGTCAGCAGGTTCTTCTTCACATGCTATGGCTCAGTGGGTTGGTCAAAGACCACATAAAAATGCACGTACAAGGAGAGCAAATATAGTTGCTCCAGTTTCAAGCCATGATGAAGGTCAGATTTCATCTCAAGGTTTTTCGGCTTCTGATATTAGTGTCAGAACTTCTGTTGGGACCAGCCGATCAGCTATTGCCAGCACCCAAGATGACATTGCTGCTTCAAAGGTCAAGAGGGAGGTCGAGAGTATTACATCTACCTTCGGATTGTCGGAAAGTGAAGAGTCAGGAGCTGGAGAGAATAAAATGAAAGACAAAGTAACAGATAATGGTGAAGTTACTCTGACTACATCCCAAAAACCTGGGGCCTTCCTTTTACCTGGTAGGAAAAATAAATTAACCACCAATGAGAATGGAGATGGTGTACGGAGACAAGGAAGGAGTGGAAGGGATTCATCCTCATCAAGGCCAGGTTTCCCTCAAGTGAGGGAGAAGTTAGAGAATCTACCAACAACAAAGCCAATGCCAAGTGTGAAGCCTGCTTCTGAAAGAAATAAAAGGTGCCTTCCTCTCCTCACCAAAAATTATAAGGAACCTTTCTCCTCTACCAATTCCCAAAATAAAATATAAGTTTGCCACCTTCTTGTATAATTGTTGTCTTTATCCTGAATTTTGATTGTCAAAGCATGAAACTTTCTTGAATCAGCAAAACTGGGCGTCCACCTTCCAAAAAGTTGAAAGATCAGAGGGCTCTGTCTCGTGTTGGGCCAATGCTGAATGGAAGTTCATTGGATTTGACAGGTATTATTGATAAAACAGTAGAATTGTAGCCTAGATCTGCTTTAAATCTATGATTTTGTAATCAAGTTGAGGAGAAATTTTTATCCATGATGATCCTTAGTGTTCATGAAGCTAGGCTGAATTTTTGTAACTATACTTGTAATGTCCTGTCAGATTCACTTCTTTTGGCATTGCTAAACTTTTTTTTTGGGGGGGGGGGGTTGGTAGCTTTCCAGAGATGATTAGAGGAATTGTGCTAGTGACCATCGCTTTTATGTTCATTGTAAATGTTTGAACATCATATGGGACCTGTTTTGGATTTTTCATTTCCTTTAAACTTAGGCTACTTTGTGCATATTCTTCACCTTTTCTTTCTTTAACGTGCACAAATGCAGTGAATTTTAATATCATACTGGATTTTCTGTTTTATTTTTTTATTTTTTAATCTAAAAATGTCTTTGGGTGTATTCTCTACTTTTTATTCCCATGTGTGCAAATATGATGAATTTTTGTTAGCTGAAGTATGGTAGAAAAGCTATTTCTCCTCAATTTCTATCTTACCAGCAACATTTGCTCTAAATGATGCATATTTTTTACAGCTGAATCTGATGATCGTGAAGAACTATTTGTTGCTGCCAAATCTGCCCGGAACGCTAGCGGTATGCGTCTTGACCTTTTCTTGGACCTTCCTTTTAATAGAACTGTCATATAAATCTTGTTTGTTCTTGTAGACCTTGCCTGTTCCAGTCCCTTTTGGAAGGAAATGGAATCCCTTTTTGCTTCCATTAGTTCAAAGGACATGGCCTACCTAAAGCAACAGGTAATAATTTGGGCAAGCATGAGTTGTGATCTGTGGAAATAAACAAAACATAGACCTTACAGTTTTGTTTTGTTTTGTTTTGTTTCTTTGTTCTTGGATCAGCTGAGTTTTGCAGAGGAGCTGGATGAGAGTTTGTCTCAAATTCTTGGCATTGGGTATAATGCATCGGTATTGGATTTTAATTCGTTTTTCTTTTTTCCTTGTCTCCCACCTTTTCTCATTACAGTGTGATAAAGATTTTGACTCCAGTTAATTCAATAAGTTGCATTATTTACTGGAAAAATCAAATTTCCAAATTGAGTATTTATGTTAGTAAATCTGAAGAAGCATGGCATCTGGGAATGAGCTTAACATTATGAAAGAGCTAATATGAATTGGTGATTTTACTTTTCTCAGGCTGTTTCGGAGCATAAAGTTTTATGTGGTAATTCTGGTGAAAGACTATGTGACAACCCTAATCAAGATTCAATCAAGATAGTTTCTTTACCCAGCAGAGTTGACGTGGGAAAATTGGAAAAGTGTGCTCCATTATACCAAAGAGTTCTTTCCGCTTTGATAGAAGAGGATGAAAGTGAGGAATTTTACGTCCATGGTGAAGGGAAGAATATTTCTCTTCACGATGCCAGTGATGATTCTCATTGTGGTTCATGCAACCTGATTGATTTTGAAACCAAGGATAGGGACAGAATTGAATCTGAAGTCGAGTCCAAAGTGAATTTTCAGAGCCAGAAGAATTGTTTTTTAGATCGAACTTCGTGTAATAATAAGAGTGTTGCATACAACACATTCGGGAACCCAAGCATGTCGAGTTCTTTTCATGGCCCTGAACAGTGGCTGGTAGAGGATGATTCTTCTCATTCAGATATTGTGCACATCAGTGAAATATCTTCAACTGATCTGTTTCAACCACAGATGAGGGAATCAAGTTTACCTTCCTTTTCTTCTTCTAATAACCAATATCAGCAGATGTCTCTTGAGGATAGACTTCTGCTAGAGCTACAGAGTATTGGTTTATGCCCAGAGACATTGGTAGGCTATTTTTTTGTTTGTACATATATATATATATATATATATATAGTTTCTTTGTGTGTTGTGTTTTTGGTTGTACCTTAATGGGTATCTCAATGCACGAGGCTCCACTTTGTCGGGTCTAGTGAAGAGTCAAATATACAAATCTTTACCTTAGTTTTTATAGAGAGATTGTTTCCTCAATTCAAACATGTGACCTATAGGTCACAATAAAGTAACCTTGCTCTTACATCAGGTTCTTCCTTCTTTGTTGTGTCTTGATGTTGTTTCATTTTTACATGTTTCTATTTCCTTTATGCAGCCTGATCTGGCAGAAGAAGAAGTGATTAATCAAGATATAATTGAACTCAAGGAAGGATTGTACCGGCAGGTTTTGTGCCATAACTATTCCTTTCTTCTGAGCTCTTTAAGCTCAGAAGTTTTCCTTTTGTGTTCATCATTACCCTTCATGGATTCACCAATTCATCATTTAATCAACTGACAGATAGGACGAAAAAGGAGGAAGCTAGGGAAAATCGATAAAGCTCTTCAGAAAGGGATACAGGAGGAAAGAAGGTTGGTTTCATGACACTTGCTACACATTTTATGATATAACCATACATTATATGTATGAAAGTAACATATTTAATTTGCAGGAATCTTGAAAAGGTTGCCATGGACCAACTTGTTGAGATGGCATACAGAAAACGACTGGTACTTGTTCTGTTTGCATTTGCTTGCAATTTATTGTTTTTTCCATTAAATGTGATAACAAACTTGGTGATATAGCCCAAAAAGTTTCATGGTACAATAGGTTGTTGGCTTAAAATTTGTGATTTGTGTGGACAGCTTTATCTCTCTTACGTTCTTTTTCTAGGGTGAAGAACTTTGTTCTGTCTTTACATTGTGCTTTATAGTTGATGTTGAAGAATGAATTACTGTTACCCAATTGTAGGTTACCTGTGTAATTTGTTGAATTCTTACCTTTGACAACTATATTTTATAAATCAGTAATAATATGACCTTGGTTGATCTTTGAAGTGAAATGATGTGCATTCAGCACTTGGAAATACAATAGTGATTTTTCTTTGCCATTGATCAGAAAAGTAAATTGTTTCTACATCAAATTACACAGGCATGTCGGGGTAATAACAACTCAAAAGGTGCAATGCGGAAGGTTTCAAGGCAAGTTGCATTGGCTTTTGTCAAGCGCACTGTTGCTAGATGTAAAAAATTTGAAGACACAGGAAGCAATTGCTTTAGTGATCCTGCACTGCAGGATGCCATGTTCTCATCTCCTCTGTGCAACAACGATGCCAAATCTGCTGATGGCGTTGGCTCAGGAACTGCCAGCAATACATGCAATGAAGTTACAAACCATCATCCAGAAGCCAGAGGATCAGGTATTTCTTTTGTTTTTCTCTTTTTTATGGTTTTGGCAGTAGGAAAAATTACAAATAAGCTTAGTTTCATTAAGCAAAAGACCATTAATTTTGCATTTTGTTTTACATGATCAATAAGTACATCTTTGAAAATTTGTTTTCCAAAAGGTTCAAATCTTTCCACTTATAATTATCGTCGTTAATTTACAATTATTTACTTTGTACCTATCTCTAGTATTTTTTTTTTTTTTCAGAAAAAAGTAAAAAAAAAAAAAAAAAGACTAGTATTGTATTTTACATTTCATTTAGGATTGTATCTTTACATACTATGTCAGTTAGGATTTGACTGTTATTTTTTATGATGAATCAGTTTGCATTAAAAAAAAAAAATGCTACCATGATTAAAAGCTGACTCCTGATTTTGTAAATTGTAGAGAAGAATCTTTTTTATTTTGCCAAAACCTAAAAGAGTTGTCAATTTAATGTAATAAGAAGATAAATCTCCAAATATAAGAAAAAATAAATTTGAACATTTTGGGTGTTGGATTAATAGTAAAATCTGGAAAATGTTAAAAAAATGAACTTTTTGGGAAAAACCTTTATAAAAAGTTGTACTTATTGGTCATATAAGATTAAAAATGAACTTAATAGTCTTTTGCTTAAGTAAACTGGACTTTTTTGCACTTCTTTGATTTAATGGATCAGCTATTCCTGTTAAATCTTCTAATGCCTCTCTGCTCTCCCTTTAAACTTTTGACCCATAATGGGGTTGTGCTTACAGTATTCTCGGCTTTAAAAGTACTACATTTTTTGGGTGGGCTGTGACTAGTAGCACAAAAATTTTTAGCTGCGTGTGCATTTTCTCGAGAGTTTCCCATATCCATTCTCAACTCCTGATATCAGAAACAAAATTGAAAAAGGAAAAAGCAAAGATATAAAACTGTATGCATTGGCAACAACATATGATTTTTTGGGTCCCAATTTTGCTGGTACAGGTGCAGTCTCCAGCACTTTGGAGAGACATGATTCCTTCGGTGATAACATTAGTAGGGGTAAGAGGAGGGAAGTACTTATAGATGATGTTATTGGCAGTGCATCATCAAGAGTAACGGCAACTCTTGACAGCAGCATTCCCGGTGGAGTAAAGGGTAAGAGAAGTGATAGAGAGAGGGATCAGAGCAAGGATAATTTAAAAAGTACTGTTGCTTCGGGAGGTGTTCGTTCATCACTGGATAACATCAAATCTGAACGCAAAACAAAACCAAAGCCCAAGCAAAAGAATAATCAGGTATCAACTTCAGTAAATGGACTTCATGGATCTAGTAATGGAGTGGCTAATGGTAGCAATAAAGTAGATAGAGGAATGAGGTCAACATCTCTTGGTAATGTTCCCAACGATGCATCTAAGGGAGATGAACTTTCAAGCTTGCAACTACCCGAATTAGATACAATTGGACTTGGGGAACCTCAAGACATAGCCTTATGGTTGAATATTGATGAAGATGGGTTGCAAGACCATGATTCCATAGGCCTTGATATACCAATGGATGACCTGTCTGAGTTGAATATGCTTATGTAAGGAATCTTGCACCCCATCTCTCGGTGAAGTCAGTGCAGGAAGCATTCAACTGTTAAAAGCCAACAACATCCAGCCAAAGGTTGTAATTATAGTTGATTCTTCTCCATAGATTCTGTAAGTAATGGGTGGGAACATTGATGTTTCTGTGAAATTGAGTGAGTTGTCATCAAGAAAATATCTCGAGGCAATTTTCCTGATTTGTGTCTCTTTTTGTTATTGATGCTGTTCAGTAGAAGCTTGAGAGGTATAATTCAGTTTTCATACTGTACCAAAAGACAATAGCATTTGCTGTGGCGATCATTTGTAATCTTATCCAGTGGCAACAATTAAAGTTTGCATTTTTTTCTTTTTCTTGGCTCCAAAAATTTAATTCGCTTCTTGGCATTGAAAAGTTCGAGGTTCCTCATTTCTAGTCGGAAGTGTCAAAATTTGTTCCGATCAGAGACGTTAACCCCAACTGGTTGGGAAAATTTTACCCTAATTTAATTGGAAAGTAACTTGATTCGAAGGTGACTTAAATTATAAATCACTCGAAATTTTAGGGTTAAATCGATCTAGCAGGTAAATTTAATGACTAGTTTGTTTTTGGAAGTTTGTAGAGACTAAGAATTTAATTTTAAATTTAAAAAGAAGGTTATAATATTGAAATTATAAATATTATATAAAAAAATTATTATTTTTAAATGAATTTTACGAACATATACATAAAATTAAAACAAATTTATATTTTAATTTATTTTTTTATATTTTTATTTATTATAATATATATATTACATAAATTTTAATTTATTATATTTAAAAATTTTAAAATTATATAAATATAAATATATCTTGTGCTTCTGTTTCCGCCGCCCGCCACCCCCACGCCAATTTTCTAATAAGAGGAGAAGGGCGCGGGGAAATAAACGGATCTCAGACGTAATATGACGTGGGCTTCACGCCGGCACTGCATGCATTTTTCTAGTGTTAGTCAGGTACTTCTGTTCCTTACTGTTTTTTTTTTTTTTTTTTTTAAGATAATATTCTAATAAAAGTAGGAAGGACGTCTGGAGATAGACTGTGGTGGCGTGGGTTTCATGCAGGTTGTGCGTACTTTTTCTTTTCTTCTTCTTCTTTTTTGTTTTTTTTTAATAAATTAAAAAAATATATACATATATATAATGTACATTTAATTAATAATGTAAAATGTGCAAATAAATGAAATAGAATATCTAAATAGCCATTAAAAAGTGCTGAATATATACATTATTAATACACATTTAAACATTTTATCATAACTATATATCTATTACACGTTTTTCATGAAAAAGCAAAAATGCGTGGAACTTGCAGGGGACCAACGTCTTCGCATTATCACGTCCTGTCACATTGTCTGAAATAGGGCTGCTTATTGCCCACCAATGGAACTAATGCTTAGGGATGGTCGGTAAATTAATATTATTATTTCTCTTGAAAAATGAAACATGAAAAAGAAAAGTGGGGAGGAAGGATCATTTGGTATGGACCACAAAAAATTTCTTATAGATAAATGATTGACCATAGGCTATAATAATATGTTGGAATTAAACCACCAAATCCAATTCTCGCCCTTTGATTGCGTTTGCATCATTCATAAAACATTAAAAAACAAAGAAAGGACGGCTAAATAGCAGTCTTCATTTTTGTGAATGGTACAAACCCCACCAATGGGCCAGAACTGGATTTGGTTAGCCGTCGTTACCAACCCCCTCTTCTCCTCTTCTTTTATGGAAGAATGGATGAGCAAAATCATTCACGTAAGTCACTGCCAGAAAAGCTTTTATTAATGAATTCGCATTGTTTAAATACAACAGAAACAGGTCATCCAGCCCCATTTGGTTGCAATTTTGATTTCTTTTATTTAGATTAAAATTTGTATTTGACAACGCCGTGGTCAACCAGATATCAAGGTTTTTCTGATCTGCTGTGAACTAACAGATAGTTCATCATAGAGAAGCAATTAACAACCCAAAATCTTTCTACTGCTATTATTCTTTTCTGCTTTATAAGATCGATTAGTTCTTCCTTACATTTCACAATATAATAACCCTTATATCTTTCGAGTTGATGAGAGGTCAAAACCTTAGGCCACCATCATATTTCAAAAACATCTTCTTTGTGGTACATTGTATAAAAAAAAAATTTAAAAAAAAAAAAAAATTTTGTTCATGTGGTAGAATTTATACATGGATGTAAATTCCAAATCAAGAGCTGGAGCTTAATTTAGACAACGCTTTATAATGCATCAACTCTAAGAGAGTTAATTTATTAGGATAGCTTGGCTAATTCATCCTTGGAACTTCGGAACAGTTGCATAGGAAAATTCTTGCACTTCCCCTCTTGCAATATGCAAACCATTAAGCTATATGACTAAAAGGCAATGACGAAAGAGCCACCTTTCTCTTTTGTCCTTTTTTGAACAATATAATACATCAATGATTAGTCTTTTAGTAGTTGGTCAGAAGAGAAACATGTAGATCCTTTGGGCAGGGCAAAAGGAGTACATGCGTCAAAATAAAAGGGAAGATAATGTCAACTTATTGTAACCCTGTGATATCTTTGGTGCTGTAAAGGCACGCTGATAGTGACCCATTGTTGCGTTTGCCACCCTTTCATGAACTTTTAGTTTACCTACATCATGAATTTTGCTTCTGATTTTGCAATGGATCCAGGGGCAACATTAATCAAATAAGAATAAAAAAATTCCATTTAAAAATAATTCAATCGATACTGTAGGTGAAAGTAACTGATATGTAGAACTAAAGATGATGGACAGCAAATATGAAGTTGACGCTTGTTGTCTGATGACCGAAGATTTGCTACCAAATCTTAGCAGGAGAGTATCTGATGCTTTGTTTGTCGCTATCCTTAATAAAATATGTGCCTAAATAATTAATGACGTAGACATAATTAAGATGCATCCTATAGTAATGTTGACAAAAGATGTGTCTCGGTACATGCGTATGTTTTGTTTTTGGTATGCAGAGACTAGGGTTTAAACCTTATATCTAAAACTAAAAACCAGACAGGATTCAAAGTACATATGTATGGAACAAGTTAATTACTATATGTATTGTGTTCCTTAGCAGATGGATGAAAATGGGTGTTTATTTCACATTGATTTACTAGCTCTATCAATCTGTAATTTCCTAGTGTTGCCTAAATATTAATTTTCCACATCTATCCTTGTAACCCTTGTAAGTTTACAAACGTTTCAGTTCTGTGATCTCTATTTCATTTATGCGCACGAATGCTAATAATAATCCAGCACATGCACCATGCACACAGTCTCGACACTCAAAACATGTAACTAACATGAATGTTTCTAGGCAAGACACATGCACAATACATGCTCTTATTGTGTGCTACACTAACATCAACACACACATAGTGTATTGCTTGGACGAATAGGCCAAACTCAAGGCCTTGGAACATGCATGCCTCGTTAAATCATATCAAGAACAAGATGAGGGAAGTGTTGTTTTTGCACATGGGAGAGCGAGGGACTTGTGGATTTAGTTGGTAAGTATAAGACTTATAACAGGTGAGTCGCTTATAATATTAGCCCTGTGCATTTTTGGGTACCTTTGTAAAGGCTTCTAAGCAGCACTTTGGATCTACTCCACGTGGGAAATTTGAATTATTTCTCGGGGGCATTTGGATATATATGCCCGAAAGAGTTTTGTAGCCTCATTCCAGCATTCATTTGTTGGAACTTATGGCTAGAAAGAAAATCGAAGGGCCTTCAATGATAACTCATCCTTTATCAAACAAGTGGCTAGCAAAATTATATCTTCTCTTTATTCTTAGTCGAAGGCTTTCAGCTCGCTTGAATTGATGATGATAAGAACAAACGTATAGCAAGCAAGTGTTTTCATATTACTCTTCTTTTAGTTTAACTTTCTATTTTTTTTGGCTTTTTTCTTATTGTACCTATCTAAGTGTCCTTTTACGAGATTCTCTTCTATCTCAAATTTTCTCAAATAAAATTTCTGCTCATTTGACAAAAGTATTTTCCTAACTTTCAAAGAGAAGCACATAAAGATAGTGTCTTGTTTTACTGTTTGTGCTCATCTACGACTATTTGGCTAGCACATATTTTCCTAAATTATGCTTGTTCAAATGACAACCGTTCTAATATAAACCAATGGCAAGGGGTAGAGAAGCTCTTGATTGCTCTCTCTTCTGAGTAGAAAATGTCAGAGTCTGTGTGTGGTAATCAAAAAACACAATCATTGATTTAATTAATTTTAAATAGTTATTTATTATATCTGTTAAATAATAAATATAATTTTTAATAAATAATTAAAAATAGTGTGTAATAGATTTTAAATTTTAGACCTATGAATTGTAATTAAAGTTTATGATTATTGAATTAAATAAATATTATATATTAGTTATCAATTAATTATTTTATATATTATTTCATAATAAATTATAGAGAATAAAAAAAACATATATACTCATAATATTCAAACTTATAACTATTTAATGAATGATTAAAATATTAATTATCAAATCAAAGGTGCCTATTGACAAATAATTACTATCATATTTATAAATATGAAAGGCTTATCATTTATTCAAAGTATCAAAAATTTTCTTTATTATCTTAATTCTTCTATTATTATATTAAGAATTTATTTGTCTATAACATTACTACAGAAATATTATAGATATTTTAGAAAATAATTTTGAAAATACAACTTTTTGAGGGCATAATTTTAATAGTGTAATATGCAATCAAGTGTATTTCATTTTATCTTATGAGGTAATTTATATAAATCTCTATTACAAATTAGTGAAAGTGGATTTTGCTTGAAGGAGAGTAACATTGGATATACAACTTAAAACAATTATCTTTAAAATTTCAATATAGTCAAAAGGTTTATACCAACAATCTTAACGTAAAATTTAGTCTATGATTGTAATGATGAAAGATTAGCTTCTGACGTTATGAAAAAATCAAGTAAATCCTAACATGATTAAGGTGTGTGTTTCTTCTTAGTTGTGTGAAAACATGAAGATCTAATATCCATGACATCTTTCATGCATAAAAGAATTCATGTGATATCAAAATATAATTTAAGAATTCATATTTATTCATTGAAGATGGATAGATGTCCTAAGGTATAATTCCAAACTATGTTTATTTGCAAAAGACATGTTCTTGTACATTACAAGTTTTATTTTTGTTCATGATTTGGAAAGTCATTATGTTGTGTTAATGTTGTAACATAAGAGAATAAAAAAATATAAGATTATTGCAAACTTATGTAGCACGTGATTTTTTTTTGTCAACTATTTTTGTGACTTTGCATGACCTTTAATTTCTTTATTATATGGTTGTCTTTGTATGACTTTTATAGTAAAGGCCTATGTAAGATATTTGCATGCATGATAGGCACCAAAGGATGCATTATGTGCATGAAAAGTCATGCTTGCACTAACATTCCTTAGGCATAACTCTTCAAATATTTATACATAAAAGAATGGTGCAAGAATGTTAAGGACATGCATAGCAAGTCACGCCAACCTCCCTTTGTGGCTAATAGGTGTAGGACCCATAAAGACATGGTGGTGATTGCTTATGGCTAAAGATAGATGACCTTTTACTAACATCTATTAGATAACAATGAAGATAATGGCTTCTTGAGGAAAAGCACCAAATAATGACATTAAGAATTGTTTATTCTTTACCTAGTAGTTGCCACAAAATTGTTATTTGGTCATCCATAAGAAAAGATTTCAATTCCTTATATCTAGAAGAAGCGAGCCTATTGAAAGGACACTTTTATAGGTTGGCAAAAAGAGTAGGTACATGAGTAATCCAAGTCACATGTATTGATATAGAGTGAATAGAATCCTAAAGTACCTAAAGAAAACAAAAAATTATGGCATAATTTATACCAATTATCCTTCTATTGTAAAAGGATACTTAGATGTCAGTTAGATTATTAATAAAGAGGATCATACTTTTACTAGTGAATGAATCTTTATACTGAATAGGGGTGTAATTTCTTAAGGTTCCAAGAAACAAATTTATATATCAGATTTCATTATGAATGCAAAATTTGTAATATTAGTTTTGGCAATTAAAGAAGTAAAATGATTAAAGAATTTGTTTTATGAGATTCCTTTATGGAAAAATCCAATAGCACCCATTTATATATATAGTAATAGTGTTATAACTTTGACAAGAGCATTTAGTCAAGTATATAATGGTAAGTTTAGACACATTGGTCTTAGATACATGGTGAATACAACATCAAGAGGGATGGGTCTTAAGCTCATAAATACAAATCACCCATGATGGAAACTCAACTCAATACTTGATACAATGTCAAGTCTTGAGTTCAATGAGTCAAAGTACATCATTAATGTGATTGAAGTATTATAATTAATTTTTATTTTCGTCTCAAGATTATATAGTACTTAGTTTTTGTAGTAAAATTGGAAGGACGAGTGTTTATCACTCTTAACAAACTTTAAAAGGTGTCTTATAATGGGGGCTCAAGTCTACCTATATGAATGTGGAATGTTTAGGCTGTTCCATTAAACTAAAGGGCTTAGCTTTAAAGTATTCATGAAAAGGATATACACATAATGTCCTTTTAATGCATTAATTATTTAAAAGAGAAGTATAATGTTGTACCATCATTTGTGTGAACTGTCTCTATAACTTATCAATAAGAATAATTGGTTCAAAACTTGTCTACCATATTATTCATATATATTATAATACACTTTTTACTATATAAAAGTTTAATTTTTACGGCACCTTTACTTATATACATGACTATAGAATTACTAGGAATTCTTTATATTTTTTTGATATTTTGAAAATACTAAAGGATTATTAGAGTTTTAAAAATAAAAAGGAAACAAAAAGTTGTGTTTCTTAGGATTTGAACCCAAGTGGGTGTGTTATGGCCAAAGGATACAACAATTGGTCCAATTACGCTAAAATAATTATATGTTGTGCCCATTGAGTATAAACATGACTTTTAATAAATAATTGAAAATGGTTTTTGATGGGTTTTGAACATAAAACCAATGGGTTGCATCTAATAGTTATGACCATTAGACTAAATGGGTATTATACATTAGTTATCAACTAATTATTTTATATATTATTTCATAATAAATGATAAAAAATAAAAAAAATTTGTATCTATAGCTTTCGAACTCATAACCATTCAATCAATAGTTAAAATATTAACCGTTAAATCAAAGGTGATTATTAACAAATAATTACCATCATGTCTATAAATACCAAGGACCCATCATTTATTCAAGGTATCAAAATTTTTCTTTCTTCTCTTAGCTCCTTCGTTATCATATCAAGGATATATTTGTCTACAACATTATTATAGAAATATTATAGACATTCAAAAGTGTAATTTTGAAAATATGTCAACTTCTTGAGGGTTTAATTTCAGTAGTACAACTTACAATCAAATGTACTTCATGCAAGGGAATTTGTATAAATTTCTATTGTAAATTAATGAGGGTGAATTTTGTCATAAGGAGAGTGACATTGAATATACGACTTGAAGTAATTATCTTTTAAATTTTAATATAGTCAAAAGGTTTGTATCAATAAAAGGTACAAGATTTTCTAATATCATATAAGTTGTGAATTATACAATTATTATCTTTCAAAACTCAATCAAATTTCACTTGCCCTTAAAATTTAGAGATCTTAAGAAAAAATATACAATTATCTTTTTATTATGTGCCTATTTATAACTAATTTTTCAATAAGTAAAAAAAAAAAAAAAGGATTTATCCAATATAGTTTTAGCTAACTTAGGTTCAAATTATGATGAGGTCTTATAAATCATATGTCTATAATGCATACTATTACATTTTGAGCACATTGATTTAGTTTTGTTGTGGCAACATAAATTGTTCTTTGTTTCTTATATGGAGTCGTCCATGCTTGTCTAGTTTTTTGATTAAGATTATTCTCTAATTATTATTGTAATATAAATTATGTTTTAAGATTGATCAATTGAAAAATTTTCATGTAATTGTTATTGATTATTATGTCATTATATCATTACTACAAATACTTCAAATTTTTGGAATTTACATATTCTTATAGAAAGAAGATTATTTAAGCCTTAATATGTATATTCTCTTTCATAAGCCTTGCATTGTAAAATGGGATAATGACCTTGATATTTTATATGGTAAATAATTTAATTTCATTTAGGTATACTCATTTATATGAGTTGTCATTTTTTTTTAATTTCGTTTCCATATGGTAAGTTGTTATATCTTTGAAGTCATATTAGTGTGCTTGTTTATATATGAGCTAGAGCCATTTAATTTTTTTTCCTTCACATGGTAAGATTGAAATATTATGGTAGAAAGTTGGCTTTTGAGTTATATGCTTTTCATATAAATTTCATTATGCCATTAACCTTTTTTATTGAGGTTTTGTTATGATTTTGCTCCAAACAAGGAAATATATTTTTTTTATTGAAAATGGTAAAAGGAAAGCCTTTCAAAGGAATTACTAAAGCATTTTGTATATGAAAAGAAGATGACAATAGAGTCATATTTCTATCTCATTTCTCAAAACTTCTTATATGGAAAAAGCATCAAGTGTGACAAGCAAAGATGATATCTTAACTCAATTTTTGAAGACTATCTACTAGTAAATCATTTTGGAAACATATATATGGAAATGTTTTCAAAGTTCTAGCATCAAATATGAAAGTTTTCAAGATCATAGTGGATCAGATTCATTTATAGTAACGATTAGTCATAACTATATATGAAAAAAATAAGACAGTTTTTTTATATTCTATCCAATATTTCATATCATTATTTATACTAAAATCATTGTTAGAAGACTTCAAAGTTGTATAAAACTTGTTTTATACAGTAACCTAACTATTTCTTTTCATTTGTAACGAGTTTTTGTGAAGATTAGAAAGAATTTTAGAGAGAAATTTTTCTTGTAAGAAAGTCATTGAAAGTGCAAAAGAAAAAAAATTAAAGTGTTCTAAACATGAAAAATGATAACTTGAGTGTGAGAAGTAACTGTATATACTCATATGAAAATGTTGTAAAAAAGGTCAAAGGACCTTTAAGTATGTTGTTGTTGTTATTCTCCTCTCGATTGAAGAATGCAATAATGGAGTTGAAACTCTTAAGGTAAAGGCATTAAGGAGAGGGCAGAGGTTTAAAAAAACCAAATTTCTATAAATCATCACATCTTACTTCACTTTCTTTCACTCCATCTCTTTCTCTCTTAAACTTGTTTATTCTTGCTTACATATACATATGATAAAGTTTTTTTTTTTTTGTTTACCATCTTTGTATACACATAATTTACACACGAATCACTCTTATTATTTATATTACTTTTGTTTTTATTTATTCACATTAATTCATCTCCTTTTAAGTATCTTAGGGACTAATAATTTGTATTAGAGCTAGTCTTTGCATCAAAGGTCTTAACCCCCAAAGCTAATCCAATGACTTCCCTTTGTCCTTTGTGTCACCTAAGGGTAGTAATCTCCTTCAACCTCTTATATTTAATAACATTAATTACAACTATTGAAAAATCAAAATGATCATGTACCTTTAATGCTATGATTTAAGGTACAACACATTGTTTCCCAAAGCCCTAAAAGAATCACCAAAAACCTAAAGTGGTGCAACTATTATTAAACCCAAAAGCGAGTTCACAATTAAAGACTTTTAAGTCCAAAATGTCAATTTTAAAGCATATTATTTGCTTTATTATGTCATAACCTCTAAGAATATAATTGTGTTTTCTCTTATTGATTAGCTAAAAAAATATAGGACAATTATACAATGACATACAAAGGAACCACCTAAATTAAGGATACTAAGATTAACATCATTATATATAAATATTAATTGTTTGAAGTGAGTAGTGGTGAAACTATTACGAAAATCTATATGAGATGCACTACAATTACTTAATGAGTGATTTTGGCAACTTGCAAAATGTAATCCTAAGGGTGTCAAAAGAGTGAAAATATGCAAGTAAATCATTCTAATAACAGATCGTCGGTAATGTATTTAATCTCCTTAAGATAAAATCATCATCAAGGAACACCAACACCAATATTGCACTCATTCCTCAATTATATCTAAAGCATGTAAAAGATGCATTGATTAATGAGCATTAGGTGTATGCCATAGAAAATGAATTAAGCCAATTTACGAGGAACCAAGTGTAGATCTTAGTTCCAAAACCTATAGATCATCTTATCATAGGCACTAAGTGTGTGTTTTGAAAATAGCTATATGAGAGTAGGAAAATAGTGAGGAATAAGGTTCAACTTGTTGCCAAGGCATACAACTAAGAAGAAAGGATAGATTACAATTAGACCTTTGCACTTATGGCTAAGTTAAAAGTCATTTGCATCTTACTTATGTAGACATCATATATATATTATGCCTTATGTCAAATGGATGTGAAAATTACATTCCTTAATAGTTTTATTATTAATGAAATGCATGTTGAATAACCTTTAAGTTTTGATAGTACTAAATTCCCAAATTATGACTTTAAGCTCTCTAAAACATTGTACAAATTAAAGTAAGCTCCTTGAGTATGGTATGAGAGGCTTAGCTCATGCTTGATTAAAAAAAGTATTCTAGAATGATTAGCTAGACACCACTTTGTTCATAAAGGTGAAAAATAAAAATTTTTTAATTATACAAATTTATATTAATGATATTATTTATGAGTTCACTAATAATTTTTTGTATACAAAATTTATTCACAAATAGAGTAGGAATTCGAAATGAATACAATGGGAAAATTTAGTTTCTTCCTCTTTCAATAAATCAAGTAATGTCTAAACAAGATCTTAATTAACCAAACAAAGTACACACAAGAGTTTTGAAAAAGTTTCCAATAAAGAACTCAAAACTTTACAATATACCTATGCCAACATCTTTTAAGTTTGATGAAGAAGAAAATAGTAAAAAGGTAGATGAAAAATAATATTAAAGTATGATTGAAAGACTTTTTACCTTACTATAAGTAGGCCTAATGTTATGATTGTTGTTTGTCTTTGTACTTATTTTCAATTATCACATATGTAGTCTTATGTAATGCATTGAAAAGATTATTTCATTATATCAAAGCGTTTACCAATTTAGACTTATAGTATCTTAAAATTAAGTCCTTTAACCCAGTTGATTAATTAGAATTAGATTGGGTTTAAGATAATCTTAATAAGGAAAGAACTACCTAATGTAAACACGTCATGAAGACTATTCTTTGTCATCCTATAAATTATGTTAGAATTCTTATTTTGAAATTTATCTACTTATTTTATAATATTTTAGTCTGATTAAAAATTTTAAATAAACTTTTTACAAAGGGTTTGTGAACTATTTGGATTTTTTTAAATATTTTTTTAATTAGTCATTAAATATTTTCTCATTCATGTTAGAGTTTTTTTCCCAGTTATTAGATATTTTTAAGTTATAAAAGCATATGTAAGCCTAAAGGGTTAAAGCATTTTACATATCTTAGAAAAATATGTTGGTATTCTTATCTTGTGAGAGTTGTTATATTTTCTAGTGAACACTAGAAATACTTCTAAAAGTTCAATCGAGTGTTAACCTTTTGTTACCATCTCGTGTCACTATTGATACTTGTCAATTCCTAGAAATGCATTAATTTTATGGTTTGATAAAAAATAAGAATCCATAACATTTTTCATAATTGAAAATGAATACTTCATGGAAAATAGTTATTATTCATAACTTTTTTAAATCAAGCAAATCTTTAAAGACTTCAAGTTTCACTATTCTAAAAGGTCAATCTATTATGACAAAAGTGTTATCAATCTCATCAAGAACCTTTTTCATCATTCTAGAATCAAACATATAAAACTAAGATATCATTTTATTTGACATCATGTGCTCATAAGAAATGTTGTTCTTAACTTTGTGGGGGCAAATGATCAACTCACTGAAATTTTAACAAAACCATTAAATGAAGATATTTTCTTGAGTGTTAAAGAACATTTGGAAATGATAAACATATCCTAGCTCTCATTTTTGAATTTTACATATTTTTAAGGTTATTTTGTTGATATTTTAATGATGTTTGCACATTTTTTATGTGTTTTGATTGATTATATGTATGAAAAATTTTTCAAAGCATTATGTCCAATAGAGGTCTTTGTCCATCTTTATGATCACTTAACCCTATTATTTCAACTCAATTGATTAGTTACTTTTATTTGACTAAATATTTACCCTTTTAGTCATGACCAATTATATCTTTTAAAAATCCTTCTTTTTATTCAAAAAATCAAAATCCCAAAAATTCATACCTTAGCCATTGGCCACCATCACCAAATCTTCCAAAATTTACCAAAATTCTTTTGATTTACCAAAATCTTTCCAAATCAAGGAAATTACCATCGAAGTTAACTAAAATTAGCTTATAAATCACAACCCCAAACTTAGAACTGATGAAATCTTCCTCTCCCAAGGCAAGATAAAGAGAAAAAGGTAAGTTGCAAATAAGTCACTCCCCCAAAAGGAGCTAATGTGATCACCCTCAATGGAGAAGAGCCTATCTCTACCACGACATGTTGACATCACTACTTAAAAGAGTGAGACTCATTCTTTCACCACCACCATCGGACATTGTCTTGCTATCGCTATCACCATCACCATTGCTTAATGGCTTGTTAAAGAAGTCTTGGTTGTCACCTCCTCTTCCACCTAGACCAACTTTTAATCAACGCTCTACCCCTTGAGACAATGATGTTTTAGTTAATCCTCTAACTAATAAAGCTGAGGCAAGTAAGTATAACTCCTTAGATGGAACAGATGGCTCTCCTTTAAGGTACTCCAAGTTTAAATTTATTATTGATGAAGTTTTAAAAAGTATAAGGAAGCTTATGCATATAGAGGTATTGGGTGGAAGACCCATTGAACATTCATCAAAGAAAGTGTTTATTGATCAAAATTTTTTTACTGATTATATCGCATAAAAATGGTTGAATTTTATTAATCTAAATTATTTGTACTATCCTAATATGGTGAAAATGTTTTTGGCCAATATTACAAAGTATTTTAAAGAAAGGAAAGTTTCTTATGTGAATGGAACTAATGTTACATTGACACCAAGAGTATGTAAAGATACTTTCTTTGTTCCTAATGTTGGAAGTGAGATCAATGTTAAAGGGATATAGATTGTAGATCAATTTTCAGCTATTGAGCAGTTGAAAGTAGTGTTTGAAGACAAGGTTGATGATGAGAGAAACATTATCTTGAGAATGGTGAAGACCCAATCCCAATTAGTCACAAGTTGGCATATAGATCACTTGTCATATACATATGTGATCAAGAGGGAACCATTTAATCTTCTTTAGTATATGATGCAAATTATTGGGTGTGTTTTATGAGGATCTTAATTTTATTTCCTATAGAATTACTTTTTCTAAAATACTTGAACAATTATCTGTAATTGATAAAGATGAGTTGCCCATGCACATGTCTTGCTCAATTTTGATGAGTACTAGTACTCTTGCTTAGATGGATAAATGGTGCTTATTAGAGAATTTTTTTGGAGGTAGCTAGGAAATCCACCAAAGGTCACAAGTCATAAGCTTTAGTATCACCAAGATACAAATGGTTGTTGAGAATTTGCAAGAAGATGTGGCTGTGATCTGTAATAGGTTGGATGAGATTAGTGCTACACAATGAGTATTATGGGATGACTTCTCTTTCTAGTTAGAGATGGTTTTTTGTGGAGTATCAACCCCCAAGTAGCACAATTCATTCGGTTTTTGATGAAGTCAAAGGCAGAGAAGTATGATTTATTATGTTTATTCTATTTCTTTCTAACCTTAACCTACCTTAACCTGTTACCCCTTTCGGATAGCTTGTTTCACTTTGTTTTGTATGTTTATTGCATTATTATTACTTTTGGATTGTATTACTATGTTTTATTACTTTTATTATTAGTATGCTCTGATACTTTTTATTCTATGATCTTATTTGTCTTGTATTGTTGTGAGGCATGGTTTCAGGGGAGCATTCATATTAGAATCAATTATATTGTTATCATCAAAAAGTAAGAGAATGTTAAATCATATGCTCATTGATTTAGTTTTGATATACCACTTAAATTGTTTTTATTTTATTTTTGAAATTCTAGCATAGAGCTGTCTATGCTTGTCTAGTTTTTTGATTGAAATTATTCTTAAATTATCTACATGCTTAAATTTGATGAGTTGGGAAATTCTCTTGTAATTGTTCTTAATTATTGTCATATATGATCTAAGCTTTTTGAATTTTTCTACTCTTATGACAAGAAGATTATTTTAAGCCTTGACGTGTATATCCTTTTTAATAAGTGTTCCACAACAAGATAGGATGATAAGCTTGATTCCATATGATAAGTACTTTAATTTGATAAATTCTTGTTTGGGTATACTCATTTATATGAGTTGTCATGAATTCTATTTCCATATGATAAGTTGATATACCCTTAGAGCTAAATTAGTATACTCATTTATATATGAGCTAGAGTCACTTAAATTTTTCTTAGCATGGTAAGATTGAGATATGATGATAGAAGCTAGCTTTTGAGTTATAGACTTTCCATATAAATTTCATTATGTCATTAACCTTTTTTATTGAGATTTTGTGTAGTTATAATTTTGCTCCAAACAAGGAAACATATATTTTTTTTTTAATGAAAAACGATTATAGGGAAATCTTTCAAAGCAATTCTCAGAGCATTTTTCACATGGAAAAAAGTTGACAATGGAGCCATATTTGTGCTGTCAAATTTTAGAAATATGGAAAAAGCATCAAGTGTGACAAGCAAGGACAATATCTTGACTCAAAATTTGAAGACCATCTGCTAACAAATCATTTTGGAAACATATATGGAAATCTTTTCAAAGTTCCAGCCAAATGTCCTTGATCATTTATGTTACAATCAATAATTAGAAGACTTCAAGGTTGTATTATATAGTAACCTAGACAACTCTTTTCATGTGTAACAAGTTGTTGTGAAGATCAAAGAGACCTTTAGAGAGAAATCTTTCATATAAAAGCAAAAGTTGCTCAAAGTGAAAAAGAAAAGAGTTAGAACATTCTAAGTAAATAAAATAAGAACATAAGGGTAAGAAATAAGCGTGTTTACTCAAAATATTGTGAAAGTGTCATAAAAAAAGGTCAAAGGACCTTTAAATGTGTTGTTATAGTTTTCTTTTCGATTAAGGAATTTAATAGTGAAGTTGAAATTCTCATAGCGTAAGTCTTAAAGAAAGGACATCAATTTAAGAGAAGTGAAAAATTATAAATTATCTTGTCTCACTTATTTCTCCTTAAACTTGTTTATTTTTGCTTACATACACACATGAAAAGTTATTTAATTATGTTATGTTTGCTTATCTTTGTGTACAAATGATTCACGTATGCATCCATCTTGTTGTTTATATTGCATTTATTTTTATTTGGTCACATTACACAATTATTAAGCATGTGTTCTTACAATCTAATTTACCTTCTTCTCGCTTATCTTTGAGACCAACGCACATCAGGCATTTCATTAAAGTACAACTGGCTAGTGGCCACCACACCATTTGTGCAACTTGTTCTATATCTCTTTGCTTAGTTTGATTTATATCTGTTCTAGCCTTATTGGCTTCTCCTTTCTTGTATGTTCTTTAGGTCAAAGTGCCTTTCCTCCATTTTCCTCGTCCTTTCTGCATTATTAATTGTATAGTTTCTCTTTCTGACGTCCACAACCACTACCATAAATGCTAAGTGAAGGCCTGTAGCCAAACCAACTTTTCTCTCTCTCCCCCCCCCCCCAACAATTTTTGTCCAAGTCTCATCCCTTTTAGGAAAGGACAAGGGACTGCGTTCATGCGTTCCCTTCTCCTATGTCCATTCTAATATAGAACCAAATGTCATTAATCTTTACTTGCATCCACTTCATAAACGAAGCCACTACAATATAAAATTTCCTCCTTTATCTATTATATTTTGTCTTGTCGTCGTTAGAGTGTTTGAAGGATTGAAATTATCAAATTAGGATTAACAAAAAATCGTTATTTCATAACAATCGACCTCCAATGGGGCAACTTCCAAACCTTCAATTAGTGAAAGTTGAAAATTATTAAAATGTTACGCTCGAATCAATATTTGAACTTGAAACCAATAAGTTTGTAATTGAGGTTCGCTGCAATAGCACTACATTAATAACCAAATGTATGTATGTATGTATGTATGTATTATATATATTTGATATGTGACTGTGATGAGATGATCAGCACCAATATGTTTATAATTGATATTCTAGATCATATATGTATAACCAACCCATTAGGGTAACACATTCTCTGCCCCACGCTCGACGTCATTAAAGGGTGCATTAGAGGACAAAATGGAATCCTCAAAGTCTTCCACATCGTCTTTAATTGGCAAGTAGAAGCTACTTCCTCATGCATGTAAAATGGATTTGCATTTACAAGATAAGAGTAATAATTAAAGGCAAAAGAAAAATCAGGAAAATGATGATAAGAAAAGGAAAAGGGAAAAAGAAAAATAAAAAAAAAAAGAAAGAAAGAAAAAGAAAAGATGGATCCTATACCCTCTAAAGTAGCCCTTATAACATCACTGCACTATCATTTACAGCACATTCATTACGCAATCGAGGTATCTATTGTGACTAGTAATACCATTCTGATTAAAAGTTGAAGAAATGATGATTTTGTGAAGGTTGAACCATTTGCAGATCAGTGTTTGTTTGACACGGGCTATCATCGGCAATTGTGTTCCTAAAGCCAAAAAAAAAAAAGAATAAAAAGATAGAAGGAAGAGTAGTCAGTAAAATATAGGAAAGCTTAAGGTATACATGTTATGAACAATAACAAGCATAAAAAGAACCAAAATTGGAATAATAGTACGAAAAACAGAATATAGGTTCTATCCTTTGAGATTGTGTGATGAGTTCTTTATCGTTGGTTGGTCCAAAGTAATCAAGAAGATACAAATTAGGTATAATTATAATGTCCAAATTGTCAACCAAAGATCAAGTCCTATAAAAATAAAAAAATAAAAAATAGAAAAAAAAAAACTTTGAAAATTTGACATGGTTAGAACCTAGAAGCCCTCCATCTTTGAATTGAAATGCTTGTTACTATTAGACTCAATATTGATTAAATACTTATAATCCATATATCTTACTCTCGAGGACGAGATGCCCAAAGTGAGCTAAGTGCTCGCAACCGTCCATAATACTCTCCGATCACCAGAAAACACCCAGCCGCTTGTCGTACTGTTAATATCCGGCGGAGTTGGTGAAGGGTTTGTTGTCTCAAATTATCAGCCTACATTTCAAATCCAAATAAGCACACATAAATTTTGTAAATTAAGCAATACAGCCAATGAATTAATTAAGATAAAATTTAAAGGAGCAAATTGTGTGTTTAGTTACACTGTTATACACCACAATCGTAATATAGAAGCTGTAATATGGGTCTCAAGGACAAAGGATGCATACAGACAAACAATATTGAAAAAAAAAAAAAAAAAATCTAAGGGGTTGAAAATTCATGAGCTTGTCTCATCTATTGATTTGGACCATTCCAATCAGACAATTTAAAGGTATAAAAAAAATAAATGCAGGATAGTTACTTCTCAATAAATTAGTAACTAGAGAGGTTCTAAAAGAAATGACAACAATTTTGCTGATAGGCGTAGCTAGGGTTTTTATGTCAACAAACATCATTTTCGAACCACCCTTTCGATAGTAACGTTTTTAGATGAAAAACCCACATCAAAACCCCATCAATCAACATTGAACAGTGGACTTCTTAATGAGTGGGAAAGCAATCCTACTTAGCAACGCAATATGTGAATACGCATAAATATTTTAATTACTGATATTTTTATTGTCTACCAAACGGAGAGAGAGAGAGAGAGAGAGAGAGAAAGAGAGAACAGTAGTACATATGGCCAAAAAGCAATGTTATCACACATACACAAAAGTGTTATGCGTAATGTCAATGCTGACCAAAAACGAGATGGTGACAACCCCAGCAACTAGAACTATTAATTAAGGTCAATAAAACATATGGATGATCATCAAGGCTAATTGAAATTAAATTAAAAGGGAGCCAGAAATATGTTATTTTGAGGGTGTGTTATCAATGGGACATGATTGCAACATATCTTGTTAACAAATTAATTTCCACGGCTATGTATGTAAGCTTATTGCTTTGGTTAAAAAAAGTCAACAAATATGTTAAATCAAAGTCCATGTCAAGGAAGTATTGAGCAATGGGACTCTTTCCTTTGGGTGCAAGGTAGAATTGACGGCGCAAAACAAGGAACTCACATAGAAACATAATGGAATCAAAAGGAAAATAACTCTTACTTTAACTCCACCCTTGTGCATAAATTTTTATTAAGTTGCGATTAAAAGGAAAATAGAGAACCTCAAATAGCCAAGCATGCTAACCTTATCAACCTTTGGATTACAAATTTATAATTATGAAATAAAGTTTTAATTTAATAATTACAACGGAGATATGAGACTAAAAGAAATCAAAGCTCAATTTCTTCATCTCATCTATTGAAAAACTGCAAAATTGATAACTCTCCTAATTAAGTAAACAATTATCTTATGAAAAAAAAAAGTTTACGTTGACATAAATTTATTGTATTCAAGTTGATATAAAAAGTTTTATGTTATATTTTTATATTTTTATACTATACTGACTTATACTAATGTAATATAAAATATAAAATATAATATAATTTTTAAAATCTATTTGAATCCATTAATTTTATGCCAACCAAATTTATTATATTAAAGTCGGTCCAATTCCAGACAATAATTCAGCAAGGATTAGTCAAGAGTGCAATCAAGAATATATCTTTCATACTTTGAAGTTACCTCGACATGACAACAAAGTACAGGCCCTACATTTTCTTTTTTTTAATAATAATAAAAAACATTGCACGGGATTTGGATGCGCCCTGAACTTCGGTGAGGTCATCTGTATATAAAATCTTTTTAATTTTTTTTCTTTTACAAAAAATTACGATGTGAATGAGACTTTATAAAATATATAAATAAATTAAATAATATATATATATATATATGAGGATTAGTGAAAAATATAAAATTATAATATAATACTTTATTTATAAATTGTTTTCATAATTTATACCTATTATTCTCGTATTACTTATGCATATTATAATTTTTTTGTCTAAAAGAAAAACATTTTATTATAGGTAATGTCACTTACATGAACTTTGTGTAGGATCCGTGTTCGAGTGGTGAATCAAAAAATGAGACTTTTTTGTATTCTTTGAAGTGGGGGGACAATGCTTAACCAACCAGTGCAGGCAGGAAATTAATTTAACAAGTCTGCAATTTCAATGTTATCTTCAACAAGCACTCTGCAAGTAGCTTCAAAGAAACTCTTACTTTTTTAATGAGCTTCATTACACAAATGCACCCTATTTGATGTGTCTCAGTATTCTAAATTTTCAATGAGACCAGCTGAAAGACTTTGAATTAATTAAAAGCTTATGTAATATTATTTTTTTTTTTTTTAATATCTTATTTATGGGTTATGGCCAAGTTAATTTTTGGAAATATTTGTTGTGCCTAAGTGAACTATTATAGCTACTGAACAGGGGCAAAATAAGGTATTATAATGCTGTAATTACCTGGCGAACGAAGCCTTCAAGATTTGCAAGCTTGCCCAAGGCTACTGCCATCTGCTGCAGGCCGTCCACGATCGCACCGGCGGCCACTGTGTCAACCAGGGACTGTTGGAGCTGCTCGCGGCCCTGGGATAGAGCCTCTTCTGCTTGCTGTGAGGACCGTTGCAGGTTGTAAATCCCCATGACTTGCTGTTCCGTTAATGGGTCTAACTGGGATATCAGCATCTGTTTCATGACAAATAAAGGTGTTAAACACAAAACAAAATAACTTTTTAAATGGACTAAGTTAACTCAATGATAGATTTAAGTGCGATTATGTTAAAATTAAAAAATTGATAATAATAATAATAAAATAATAAATTTATTTAATTTAAAATTATAATAAAAAAATATAATTATAACCAACATGATTTATTATAATAATTTTTTTAAAACCCAAAAAGTCAGACGGTGTGCTTGGCTTAGTGGATAAATTAAGAAGAAATTGCCGAAGCCTATCATTTCTCAACCTTTTTTGTGCCCCCCATAAAAGGATCCTACCTATAATCCTTCTTTATAGGCCACTTTATTTGCCTTTTATGGCCTTTTTACAATGGATAATGTGGCCTTCAAAACTCACAAGGACACATTTTTATTCAATGTGTGTATCCATTATGAATAAAGTGCGTATGCATCTTGTCAAATGACCAGAATGACCCTACTCCGTTTCTACATTCCCCCAAGAAAAACCCCATCAACTTCATTTTATTTTACACACTACGTCAAGGAAATTTTCTGGATAATGACGACATTGCCCCTCTACTGCCACAATTAGGTATGCCACGTATAAAATCGAAGACATAAATTTAGAGGAGAGGATTGGAACCTTGATGAGGTCTGAGGGCCTAAAACCACCCATCCAAAGGAAGAAACGTTCGGCCGGCGTAGACCACATTCCGGTAATGAGGTGCAACGCATCGGTTTTCGCGGCCATGCCCTTTAGCCGGAATATCTCATCATAATGTGAAATGTATCTATCTACCATATCCCTTAAGTCGCTGTCCGGTAAATGTGATTGCAGACCCGTCCTGAGCTCCGACATGTGCCGGTGGTCATCTTCCAACCATCTTGCATACTCCATATCAAATATTGCAGCCCCTGTATGAAAATCAATAAAGCTCCCGTGTATTATGAAAAGATTATATCGACGCAAAAAAAAAAAAAATTACAGATATATGTACGTATGTATATATATATATATATATATATATATATAGTCAAAAGTAAATCAGAAAAAGAAAATTGTCAAGTAAAATTATTGGTTTTTTGAAAGTTACGTTAAGTTTGATTTGGGGAACCTAGGAGCCTGACCAAGTGACATTTTGTATCTCTAGTCAACTCACATGTTGCACCAACTTGAGAAAATATTTTTGTCAAAAAAGGAGTTTCACTTTTGAATTATGCAACAACCTTTTTTTTTTTCTTATGGAATTTCCAGACGTCTAAGTAATTGTATTGGACCAAGAAATGGTAATTCCTTAGTCCAGAACATTTAGTCAAATCAGGAAATGCTTGGCATCATATAACCTGTAAGACTAATTGTTTTCAAATATTGACTATGAGAAAAGCATACACCTGAGAGCAGGAGGATTGAAAAGCAGAACAAGTATTAGAAACAGCCTTTGCATCTTGGCCAAGTGAATATCTAGTTGTAAACAATTCCCTTTTTTTTTTATTATTAGTCCAAAACATAATCAAAGTTTTGGCTCTTTAGGTGAACAATTATGTCTTGACAAATGGTGGACCGCCCCATCAGGCTATTTATATAAAACTAAAACACGCATTTTAATAATTGCACTTCTTGACTTAAACTCATTTTTCTTTTTCTTTCTGTAAATAAGGAAACTTGGCTATTTATGAATTTTAATTTTGGAGCTTCAATATAATATTTTGTTAAGGAACTAACCGGAGCTGAGATTGGCACCACCACCACAACCACCCAAGAGCAACCCCTGCCAAAGCAAACCAGAAATTATTAAAAAATAATAATAATAAAACAATTAAAAAAATAATTGCAATTCTTGTACTCAAATTAAAACGTGTAGTACAGTCATAATAACCTGCTGGCGGGCTCTTTGAAGGTCTTGCTCTAACTGAGTAAGCTTTAACCTGCTAGTCTCTAGCTGCTGCACATAGGCCTGTTTTTGTAGATATAATTGTGATCAAACATTAATGTGTTTTTGGAAAATTTTATTTAAAAATAAATAAATAATGAGTATTCCTGTTTAAAAAACATTAATTTTAAGCCCACTAGTTGGTGGAACTCAACCAGACCTTTTTCCTGAGTCTGCTCTTCCTTGCAGCTTCTCTGTTTTGAGCCAACCGTCTGAGTGTCTGAAACCAGTAAAATTGAACATAAATTTAACTTGTGAAAAGGAGAATAAAAAATTGAAAACCCCAGAAAAAGATAGGAAATGGAGAAACTTAATTAGGAGGGAAAAATGAAAAAGATAAGAAGGACAACTAAGCAAAGGAGGCTTGTTCTCGTAAGGACCTTAGCATCAAGCTGTTTTTCTGATGTAGAACCCTTTCTCTGCAACGTTAGAAAATAAGCATGTGAAAATGCTGAGATAATAAACCAAGAAAAAGAGATAAATATTTTATTTTTTACAGAAAATAAAAGGAAAAAACAGCTCTTAACTAGAAATTTTAAAACAAAAGTGAATGTGCTGGAGAATTTTTAAGAAAAATGATAGCATAGTTTGGACTTGATGACTGAGAATTTCTGAAGAGGAAAGTGAAAAATAAAATAAAAAATTACACAGACTAGATATGGATTCTAGTAAGAAGGAGGTATTGTTGAAAAGGAAGAAGGTTGGGGGAGGGGAAGGCAGCTAAGCTCTTGCTACTTTGAGTAACTGAGAGGGGAAGGTATTAAGAAATTTTGCACATTTTTGTAGGCAAAAAGCATGTTAAGTATAAAAGCAGTGCTCTTGTGGAAATTTTGGGATTAACAAGGACAAATCATAATGATTAAGGTGATCTAACTTGAAACCTTGGGAAGTAAATCTGGCTCCTGGTCTCGACGTGACTCCTGCTCTTGGAACGGACAAGGGAGCAAATGATATGGATAGCAAAAATCATCGTTTTCTGACATTTGTGGTCTCTTTGAATTTTGCTAAACCCCAGAACTTATCTTAGAAGTCTGGATGCAATAGGCTTAACTGGGCGTTACAGGGATTGAGTAAAGTGGGTCATCATTTTTGCAAAGCAGCAAGTGTAAAACCACTGTGAAGATTCTCTCACTTTTGGCCTTTTGTATGTACAAATAACCCCTCCCCCCCCCCCTCTTGCTTTCTCTGTGATTTCTTGTCAGACATTGAACAGAAAATCATTCAGCCATCAGAAAAACTGTCTCTTTGATTTTCTGTGGGTCTCTTTGATTTTCTGTGGGTTTTTGGGATCTGTATTTTGTTTTTTAGATGACTAAATATACTGTATTGTAGACAAAATACCCGGTACTTTTTGGGAAATGTACTGCATTAGCATACTGTACTTTTTTCCAAGGGCCTCTTTGAAGATTTTCTGACTTGGAGATTTGGAGGAGCTAAAATAGTAATAATAACTGTAAAGATACTGACTTTTCTTCAGTTTTGGGATGTGTGTGTGTGTGTGTTTGAGAGAGAGAGAGAGCGAGAGAGAGAGAGAGAGAGAGAGAGAATGAAACAAATAATTAAGCAAAATAACTTTAGTGACCTTTTCATGGGGAGGTTTGGCAGGTGATTGATTCTGTTGTGAGGCTCCTTCTGCTCTTAAGGCATCACTTGCCATGTCCACTTGCTGCTGTTGCTGAAGCTGTAGCTGTTGTTTCAGATCAAAAGCCTGATGCTGATCTGAAGAAGAAGCCTTTTTACTGCTTGGTGATTCTGGCTCTAGCCGCCCTTCAGCTTTGCTTGAAAGATTGTTAATTGCTGATCCTGAGTCAGTACTTTCTCCTCCGGACTTGGAATGCCCCTGGATTAATTAAAACACGAGCAAAACCCCACCTGAAACACTCAATTTGGTATCCAAGAAGGCAAGAACAATCTAAAAATCGTCAAGAACTACTTAAATAAGCTGAATTTTAGGAATCGACATTCACGAAGCATTAAGGAAAGTTAACTTTTCAATTGGGATTCTAAATAAAGAGCTTATCTCTATCAAAGATTGATCGTTAAAAAAGTGGAACATATTCCCTAACTTTCAAGCCTATTGTCTTACTTTGTAGCCACATCAGAGGACAAAATAAATGGTCAAAGATTGATAAAGAGAAATAAGAAACTACTACTCTTGGGGTTTGCTGGAATCTCATGGGCCAAGAAGGGAACATTTCCAGAGTAGCTGCAGGTCTGCCTGTTGTTGTGAATAAGGCTGCAAGAATCAACAAAAGCAAAATTCAGAGGATCACCCCCCAAAATAAAGACACCATAAGATTTTTCTCCAAACTTTGCCACCTAATCCCTTCTTTTCTGGTGTTATATGGATAGAGTCAGTAAATCACGCAAAGGAGGTAAGGTTACTATGTTTGTATCTTCAAACCATTCAAGTTTTCTGCCCCAGAATTATTACCATATTGGAAATGGTAAGCCCCTATGCTATACGCCACAGTAGACATATTCAACCCTCCCCCCCTCTCTCTCTCTCTGTGCTTTTTTGAAGAGTTGGTAATACTTATCAAACGTCACAAGAGGACGGATATGAGAGAGAGAGAGGCATACGTGCTTTAGCTTCATCATTTCTAATCTTGGCTCCTTGCAGAACAATTGCTTCTTCTAGCTCTCCAAAATCAAAATCTGATCCTTCTTGATTACTGACAGAAACAAAGCTCAATAAATTAGGACGACAGAAAATAAAATGGTTCGTATAAAAAAACTTGTTTTATTTCTGAAAAGCAATGAAATTGAAAAGAGTGGCATACATGAAGCTGGATGATGGGGCGTTGATGCCATGGAAAACTGCATAAGAAAGATGGTGACTAGAGGGACCTGAGTCTGATAAACCAGCTTCTCCAACCCCTTGACTAGCCATGCAAGCAAGACTCTATCTTTACGCCATTCTCTCCTCTGTCTCTAACCAGGAAACTGAAACTGAAACTGAAAAGAAAGAAGTAGAAATGAATAACAAAAAAACAACGACTCCAGTAAGAGACAGAGGAATTTTACTATTGACTATTTTCAGAGCAATATTCAAGAATTCAAGTTTTAACTCAGTTATCTTTCAACACAATTGAGTGAGAAAGGGAGCTAGGTGATGTCCTACATCACTAGGGAGCTAACAGAGTTGCAGGAAGATAAAAGCTTTCTTGTCAAAGTATATCTAAGTTGCCAACAACAGGGACTAAGTATTTATCTCAGATATGTCTCTCCTCACTTTGCAACTTTTTGATCTTTCATGGGGTGTCTTTATCTCTTGCTTTGCTTCCTCGCCTTCTATGTGAAGAAAACAATCTAATTTGATCAAAGTCTGTTTCTGTTTGGTTTTTGTGTATTGGCTTTCTTGCAGCAGTAAATATACATGAGATTTTGGAACTCCTGCCTTTAATAGTACCCCAAAATCCTGTCCCTTGCTGGACTATAAAAAAATCAAATAATATATAAATTTTAATTTTTCAATTAAAAAAAAAAAACAAAAAAAGCGAGGTGGGGGCATTGAGCAGGAACCCACTAGAATCACTGATTCCTACTCCACTCTTCTCTCTCCTCTAACCGCCCGTGAATTCTCAATCTTGTTTTTTATGGAACCCTTTGAGGGATTCAAAGTAATGGCGGAAGACAAGGAGGAAGAAAATAAAATTTTATCAGTTTGCAATAAATTCCACCATTGAGGCAATATGAGTATGGGACGAGACAAAGTTTTCTTTCTCAGAAAGGGAGGAAAGGAAGGCAAAGTTTTAAAGGGTGTTTTTCTTTTATTTTTATATATACTTTTTTATTTTTTCTTAATATTTTTTCGCCTTAAAAAAAAATAAATTTTATTGGAATTTTTTATGTAATTATGAGGAGAAAAAGTAGAAGGATGAGTCTCAGACGTAGAAACGTAACAGTGTGGCTCTGAACGAGTTTTGCTTTTTTTTTTTTTTTTGGGAAAAAACAATAATATGCAAAGAAATAAAGAAAAATGGGCAAATAAGCATCATATAATGTAAAACAACTATCATACAATTTCAAACTACTATCAAAATTGTATCTTATTTATTTACAAATTATTCTTTCTTTTTTCTTTTTGAAAAAAAAAAACGCAAATCCTACCTGATCACACCAACATATCTCAATTATAAATTAAGTTATATGAGGTTTTTTCCATCCCAATTCAACCAAAACTTTACTATAATTAATGGTCTTCAAGCAAAACCCACTTTTATTTCTTTAATTAGCAATCCAAGCTTTTGAGATGGATTAATTTGGTATTATCTTCTTTGTTGATGGGTCAACATCCATTCACAGTCATCACCTAAAACCATGCCACATTAAGATTCCTTTCATATAATAGATTTTTTTTTTTTGAGGTCTTAGGCTACAGGGTCATTGCCAAGTGGATATTCTTTTCTCATTTCGGTGTTTTGGCCCCTGCATTATGGATCTTTTTACGGTTGTCAATGCCTCTGTTGAGTTGATATGAACAATCTTAAAAACTGCCCTCGGTTGTAGTCCACCTAAAAGAAGCATGAATGAAAAGTTAACGAGTCATAGGCAGATTATGAAGCTTTTTAAACAATTCTTACGGATTTTAGATAGCCACGACCAGCATAGGGAGGGAAGGCGGACAAGGGACCCATCATCTTTTTCATACAAAAGTTGGAAGCAAATATTTTACGTTGTGCTCATCTACTACTTTTGTAGGTAATATGCCCTTCTACCAATTATATTCCTTCATGATACCAATGATTGGTCCAGAAAAGGGGGCTTGGCTAAAATACAGAAGTAGCATTCATGGATTAGGTAACTATATATGAAACTAAAGACTCTAGTTTTGTTCGGAAGAAATATTACTGTTGAGATTAGTGTGAATGATGAGATTAAAAAAAATTATTAAAATTAGTGGAATTCTATATTATATTTTATTATATTTTGGAATTTGTCCATTTATAGTATGACCAGTTAATCAACAAATAAGAAAAGAAAAATGAAAAAAAATAAAAATTTGGGTTGATCGAACACACTTGTCGTTGCAGTTTTCTAGACACCAAAGAAACTGTAGAGATGAAAATAAATAGAGAATTCGAATTCATCGACTGAACTAATACTTACTATTAACAAAATATGGAGAAAACCATGGAGTTAAAAAGTGTAGAGATTTTAACCCAATCCACCTAATCAATGGTTGTGATTGATTGGAAATAATCGAAGACTTAAAAGTTTCAATATTGATAAAAAAAAAAAAAAGACAATCAAGTCCATCCACCTAACCAGCAACTATAGTGAATTAATAGGATTGAATAACTAAAAATGTATAAATTTGAATAGTTATAAAGATTTTGACTCAATTGATTAATTCAGTATTATAGTTAATTAATATTTTAAATAAAAAAATTTTCACTTTAAAAATTAATTTTTTTATAAAAAAAAATCAGTTTTGAATAATTAATTTATTATATTTATCAGCAAAAGAGCTATAAAGTCTTTTTTTAACATGTAGAAATAGAAAAGAGTTATTAATTGTATACATTTAGTGAAAAGAGAAAAGTAATCATAAATGAGAAATCAAGAGTAAGAGTTTTAGAGTGAAAAGTTAAGATTACGAAAAAGTAAGAGTGTTTTAATTAAAACAGTGAAAAGAGTAAAAGTACTTTAGAAAAAAGTATTAAAGTGTGAGTCTCTAAGTTATAAAAAATTGTTAATTCTTAAAAAAGTTTCACAAAAGTTTTGTTGTAGGTTAGGTTAAAGTGATATAGTGTAAAAGGTTGCCTTTACCCTAAAAAAAAGAAAGAATTAGTGAAGTTGAACTCTCAAGGGATAAACCTTAAAGAGTGGACAAAGGATCTTGATTTAAGCCAAACCACCATAAATTATTGTGCACGCTCTCTCTTCCTTTATCTCATTTATTTTCAATTATTTACATTGTTTACTTTATTATTTGTTATTGGTTATTGGTTATCTTGTTATTATTACTCTTTAGAATTAGGATTGAACTTAAATTGAACAATCAAACCAAATAAACCTAATTCACCTCTTTTTAAGTTACCAGGGACCAACAAATGATATCAAAGCTTGGTTTATGTTTCACAAACCTAACCTCCTATAGTCAATTCATGACATTCCTTATACTCATGTGTCACATTAAAGGTGGAAATATCCTTAGACCCCCTTCTTTCCAACTACAACTACTAAAGAGATAAGATAATCATGTATATTTAATCTTATGACTATGAATTTTGGGAAATAGTTGACAGTAACCCTAAAAAAGCCATAAAAGTAAGTACTAATAAGAAAGAGAGTAAGTCCACCACAGAGTTTGAAAGATTTAAAACTTTTAATTTTAAAGCTATTTACATGTTTCGTTATGGTTTAAATGTCAGTGAATACAATAGGGTATCTTTGTATAAGATAGCAAAAGAGATATGAGACAAGCTCAAATTAATTCACAAGGGTACTACACAAGTAAAGGATATAAAGATCAATTTACTTAAGATAAAGAGTGATGAGACAATCTTAAAGATATATACAAGGTTTATCATCATTAATCCACTTAATAACCTTGAAAAGGAGATTAAGATAAGTGATTTTGTAAAAGATATTAAGATCACTTCTAAAGTCTTAAAACCCTAAAGTGATCATGATCACCTTGTCACTTCGATAAGAAATGATTGTAGTTGTAAGTTTAAGAATGAAGGCTTTAAGAATTTCTATGTCATTATAGATGATTATAGTAGGTTTACGTGGGTTGCATTCCTAGCTTACAAGAACAAGTGCTTAAAGACCTTTGAGGAGTTTTATAAGCAAGCTCAAAATGAAAGTGGATACTACATCACTTTAATAAGAAGTGATTATAGTCGTAAGTTTAAGAATAAAGGCTTTGAGAATTTTTGCAATTCTTAAGGTATCTCTTACAATTTTTTAACTCTAAGAACTCCACAACAAAATGAAATAGCTAAAAAAAATGAATAGAACTTTACAAAAGATGGTTAGAACCATGTTAAATAAGTATAAAACTTCACTTCATATTACTTTTTATATGTCTAATAGAGTTTTTATTAATCTAACTCTTATAAAAACCCCTTATAAGTTATGGAATGGGAAAAAGACTAGAATAAACTTTTTATGAGTCTTTGGTTGCAAGTGTTACATTCTAAACTCAAAAGAGAATCTAAGTAAATTTGATTCTAAGGCAAATGAAGGTATTTTCTTAAGATATTTTTTTAGTAGCAAGGCATACAAGATGTTTAACAAGAAGTTTCTTGTTTTAGAGGAGTCCATACATGTTATATTTGATAAAACTAACCCTTTCTCTCATACTTCTTACAATACTCTTTTAGTAGCAAGGCATACAGGACATTTACCATAAAGTATGTTATTGTAGAAAAGTCTATACATGTTGTATTTGATGAAACTAACCTTTTCTCTCATAGAAAGGAAGAGTTAGATGATTTTGCAAGTACAAGCAAAAATTTGGAAAAAGGCAAATGAATCATCAAGGAAACATTAGCATTTTAATGATATTCAAATCAAGCAAAGTAATAGCTTAAAGTGAATAAGTCAAATCTTCCAAAAAAAAATAGCAATCTTGATAGTGTTTTTCAACGAGTTCCATGAGAATGGAAACATGCTTAAAAAGCTTTTCAAGATCAAATCATTGGTTATACCAAATGGATGTGAAAAGTGCATTTCTCAATGGTTACATAATGAAGGAAGTCTATATTAATCAAACTTATGACTTTGAAAGGTTAAACTCTTTTTTAGTTAGCAAAAACTACTTTAAAGGTAAGAATTTATTGATTGTTTAAATTATTGTCAATGACATCATATTTAATGCTACTAAGGAGTCATTATGCAACAAGTTTGCTAGTGACATGGAAAAAAAATTTGAAATGAGTATAATGTAAGAATTTAATTTCCTCCTTAGACTTTAAATCAAGCAAAAAAATGATAGAATCTTCATCAACCAATTTGAATGTGCAAAGGAATTTCTAAAGAAGTTTGGTATAGATGAGTCCAAACCTTGTGGCACTCCAATAACCACCTCCACAAAGCTAGATAATGATGTAAATGATATGATTTTGGATGAAAAATAATATAAAAGTATAATTGGTACTCTTATTTACCTTATTACTAGTAGTCCAAACTTAATTTTTGTTATTTATTTATGTGCAAGATTTCAATTGAGCCTAAAGGAACCACAACTAGTTGCCCTTAATAAAGTTTTAATGTATATAAGAGGGAACACAAATTGAGGACTATGGTATCTTAAAGGATCAACCTTTAACTTAATATGTTACTTAGACTCAAACTTTGTAAGAGATATAATTAAAAGGAAAAGTAATTTAAGTGCATGTTAATTCCTTAGTCAAGCCTTAGTCTTATGGTATAATAAAAAAAAAAAAAAAGTTAAGTTACTTCTTTTATAAGTAAAGCAAAGTATATGGTAGTAAAATCTTACTAATGAAACAAACTTAAAGGACTTTAAATTATATTACTTCCATATGCCAATCAAGTGTGTAACAGAAGTGCAATTAATATGATCAAAAACCCTATATATCATGTTCGTACTAGACACATTGATTTAAGAAATCATTTCATTAGGAATCATTTATTTAAGGGAGATGTGTCCCTAGAATTTATGAACAATAAAGATCAATTAATCAATATCTTTACCAAACCCTTGAGTAAAAACATGTTTGAGAACATTAGAGATAGATTGGGTATGACAAATTTGATTAATCTCTCATTTATGTGATTATTGTGATTTGATATGTTTTGTGGCATGATAATATATGTTTATATGATTGCTATCTGAGTTGCATGATGATTTAGACATGTTATACTAGAAATGTGCAAATCATACTTTTTTTTATCAAATGGGATTAGTCAACCGTTATGAAGTGCTCAACCTAAAGCTTACTCTAATTAATTAATGCCAGCTTTAAAATTGCCCTTATAGTTTTCTTTTCTTAGATCCAAAAATCCCCCTTTTTCAAAATCCTCTTTCCTTTTTCAAAATCTAAATTCTAAATCTATAAATTTTTGTGTAATCGACCTTTAAAAGGATCAATCTTTCAATCTCATTATTTATGACACCTAAATCTACATCATCTTCAAAGAAAGAGAAGACAATTATGAAGAAATTAATTTAAACCTTCACGAGGACATGCAACATTATTAATGCTTCTTCTCCCTCTACCATGCCATCGATCAACTTTACTCTAAGACATAAAGTCATCGTTAAGCATACATCATCACCAATGCCATTCAATTCATCATCACTGTCAATTACTCCTTCTTCTCTTACTCCTCTAATTTTCAAACCTTAAAGGAGAGACCCAATCCAACCCATAGCCAATTGGTTCAAACAAATGGCTAAAAAAAGAATGGGTAAGAAATCTAAGAGTATGAGGCCACCATTATCCTCATTGGCATTACACAACCATGACACCATTACCACAAATGGCCATTACACAAGGTCAGTTACCACAAATGGCTACTAAACAAGGTCAATTATCCTTTAACTTATTTAATGGATTATTTCATTTTATAATTTTCATTTTAGAATATTTCAAAATAAGGATGATTTTTACAAGTAAAAGAAAAGATCCATTAATCTTAGTAAACAGTTGAATTTTGATTGTGTGGCTAAGTTTGAATCCAATGGTTTCCAAAAATGGATTAGATTTATCACTTTTATAGGAGAATTTTACACTGAGATGATTAAGTACTTCTTTGCAAACATGGAAATGAATAAGAGTTGCACAATAATCACCTTATATGTATATGGAAAAGAAATGAATATCACTCTTAAAGTGATTATGGACTACTTGAATCTACTATTAGAAGGTGGTAATGTTACTTGGCATGAATCATGAAATGTATGAAGGTTTAGTGCTCAAAAGCAAATAGATATAATGTGTAAAGGACAGGATAAGCCATATGTAGAAAGTGACAATATAAAGAGGTCCTTTAAGGCATCTTCTTCACCATTTAAGTTAAAGATCATACAAAGGATTGTAGCTGGTAGCATCAATCCTTAGAAATAGGCACTTTAAATACTTGACTTTTCTTAACATATGTCTTTTGAACCTATCTATTGAAAAATGAAAATTTTAATCTCTCAAAGCAAGTGATAGAAAAAGTTCAAAAAGGGGTAGTCTAAAAGTTTCCCTATGGAATACAACATTTAAGTTATTTACTTTTAAAACTTGGCGTACATACTATTGGAAAGATCCTTTCTCTTATCTCCTTAGGCCAATTCATTAGCACACTACTCTCAAATAGATACATTTAGTGCAAAGTGAAGGCAAATGGTCTATAATATTAAGGAAACTAAGATTAACTCTAGAGCCATAAATACAACTTATACATCAGTTAGTCCTTTAACTCCTCCTTCAACTTACACTAATGTTGATATAACTTCATTTACTGAGAAAGTTGATGAGCTCAAGGAGAATATGATTGGGCTAAAGGATGATTTGAATGAGATTGAGGTGGAATTACAGGACTTTATGAAGGAATCTCATGATAGCTTTGCCTTTATCCTTGGATTATTGAAGAAAGAAAGTCCATCCAAAGAGAGCTCTAAAAAGAGGAAGTAATGAAGTCTTGACCTTAAAGCATGCTCAAGTTCATTTCTTTTAATGATGTCAAAGGGAAAGAGAGATGAATGATTAATAAGATTTTGATTCAATGCTCACTTTGCCCTTGATTATATTGAACTTTTAATTTAATGATTTCATTAAACTCATTTAACCTTTCAAACCTTTAAAACCTTTGCATGTTTTTTATTTCTAGACAACTATATCTTAATCTTTCAATTTAGTACATATGCTCTATATTTGGTATAATACTTTGATTCTTTAATGTTTACTTTGATACTATACTTATTTGATTAATCATTGATATTTAGTCTCGCTTGATCTATTTACTTATTTGTTGATCAATTAATATTTTATTGCTTTGATTACATTAGTAAGAGGGGAAAGCATCCATTCAAATAAAGTTATAGTTAGTATATATTTTTTAACTCATCTTATTGCCCATTAATCAATCATACTTGTCATCATAAAAAAGGAAGAGATTGTTGAAACTAAAAGCGAGATTATTGTGATCTATGAAGAAATTACCAAAATTAGTGAAATCACATATTATACACCATTACTCTATGTTTTGATATGTCCCCCGTAATAGATTGATTAGATTACCTGTTAGGCAAGTATTATATATAAGCTTACTATGGAAAGATATTTGAATTTTAAATTTAATTTAAGCTAACAATGACACAAATACTTTATTTTATTTGTCAAATCTCTATTTATAAAAAAGTATTAAGTAAGATCTTGAGTAATCTTACAGAAAGATGAAAAAAAATTGTGAAAGCTCAACGTTTAAAGAAATTTGGGATCAATTGATGTATGGAATTATTTCGCACATTTTATGTTACAATTTGAGTGGTTTTGCTAATTCTTAGGTTAATTAATTTTAATATTTTAGGTTTTAATTTCATTTATTTAGTCTTTATTATTTTGTTATTTTATAGGTTTAAATGGCAAATTGGGTTTCAAATAGGATTAAGAAGATTAAGGATTTGGACTAAAATGTGTCTTACATTTTAGCAAGAATTCCTATTCTTATAGCATAGATATTATTTGATATCTAAGCCATAATTAGAGTTATGGACTTTGGATTAAGGCGCACTTTAGCTTTTTGGAAAGTTAAAACATAGGACTATAACTTTCATGGAAAGCCCCACTTGAAATTCAATCATTGTGATAGTAAAAAATTTGCCTAAAAGTTAGTGGTGAAGAATTAAAGTAACAAAGTCTAAAATACACAAGTGAAGGTATGGACTAGGCATAAAATTGGTTAGATGGCCAATTTACTATTAGAAGATCAAACCAACGTCAGTCTATAGGCTAATCAATGAAACAATTTGACATTAGACCTATAATTCTGCAAAACTAACCAAACTAGCCAATTTGGTCTAACTAGCACCAATTCAATCCAACTAGCACCTATTCGCTGCAATTTCTATAACACTACATGATATTTTTTTGGGACATTTTTAGGGTATTATAGTCATTTTAAGGGAGATTTATAAATATCATGATAACAAGGATATGAAAGTAGCAAAAATGAGAGAGAAAAGTGCAAGACTCTTTAACTACTAACCTTCTTACTTTCTTCTATCTTTTCTCATTATTTATTGATTTATTTTAAAATTTCTCTTATGAATATTTAGTTGTTTATCTATGTGATTTAATGAATATGATTAGTTAGATCTATTATTCTAAAGTGAGGAGACAATTACTAAATTCTATTAATAAATTGATATTTCAATTATTTTAATTGTTCTTAGTTAATTCAATTTGATACTTTTGATTTTCATTGATGTTAATAATTAACCATTATTTGCATCTTTAAGGTATTAAATGATAGAGTAAAAGTGAAAGTTTAACATTAGTTCATAAAAACATTAAACTTAAGTTGTATAGTTTACAAATAAATACACACTTTTGCGATCAGTATTAAGAATTCCACAAATCTTAATGAATTTGTGTTATTTTCTATAATCGCAAAAGTATATATAGGATTAATATGAGTATAGTCTTAAAAGTGATCATCATATATCTTAGGGAATTTGGTCATTATTATTAAATATTTTAAATCTAAAAATTAGATGTTTTGTTAATGGCATCTAATTCATGAAATCTAAGTCTTATAACTCTCGTTTGTTAATTTTTAATTTAAATTAAAATTGAGTTTTTAATATTACAGTTAGATAATCATTTTTTTATTCAATTTATCTAAATAATATAGAAAATTTATATAATTTGATACTTGACTTTGCCCCTCGTGGAATCAATATTTAGACTCATATCCACTTCATTACTTGAATGTCTCATACACTTTTGATAAATTTTAAAGCAATCAAGTTTTTGACACTATTATTGGGTATAAGAGTTTTTAATATCAAAAGTAACAATTTTTTTAATAACTTAGATTGTATTTTTGTTTTTAATTTGATCTTTATTTATACTCTTCTTCTATTTTAATTTTGTTTATTTAGTTTTTTGATTTGGTAATTTTATTGTATGATTCTATTCTAGAATTCTTCTTGATTAGCTTTTTTTTTTTATTCTATTTTTCTGATTCTTCTTTTTTATATTCATTTGTTTCTCTTGAGGGTGTTATTGATTTTTTATTTTCATGTGTTTTTATTCCTAATAAAGGTTAGATTAGGATTAATTGATATTTTGATTAATTGATATTTTGATCTTTTAGTTTTGTGATTAGGAAGTATTTCTATGATAGGTGTTTTCAATTAAAATTGAGGCAAGCACTAGTAGAAATAAAATTAAATGTTAAATTAAGGGTTATTCTTATATTCATTCTGAAGAAAATGATGTTCTAATTAGGGCAAATGGATATGGAAAAAAATAAAAACATTGTTTACAATGGTTTCCAATCATTTTTGTGTTTTTTTTTTAGTTGTTTTTGTTAGATTTTAATTCATATTTAGTGCTATAAGTGATTTTTGTTTAATATTATTGAAATATTTTTTCCTAACATTACAAGGTTATTTGGCATATGTCATATACATATAAGTAAATTCTTTTATTTGATCTTAAGATAGAACGAACTATACATACATTAAAGAAAGAGTGATGATTAAAGAAAAAAAGTGGAATAATGGAAGATGAATGGATCAATTAAAATCAAAATCCAAAAGCATTTTGTGATTATGTCATCCTAAGTGTCAGTAATGCCCAATCTAGTATTGTAAGACTAATAATGAATGTCAATAATTTCAAGATCAAAGTAGGCCTTATTCAAATTGTTCAATAAGATTAGTTTAATGGAAAGCTATAAGACTCGAATGCATATATTGTTAACTTTTTAAAAATTCATGATACTATTAAGATTAATGGAGTTAGCAATGATGTCATTCATTCAAAACATTTTCCATTCTCTCTTAAGGATAAGGGAATGATTTGGCTAAAGTCCAAGGCTCCTAATTCTTTTATAACCTGGAATGCCTTGTCATAAGTGTTTTTATGGTTGCCATTAACTAAATACCCAAGAAACTATAAAGAGAAAAGAAACAGAGAATTTGAGTTGGTTGAACAAAGCAATCTTTGTGGTCAACTAAACATGGAGAAAATTACAAAGTCAGAAGTTATAAAGATTTTAAACTAATTAACCTGATAAACGGTTGTAATTAATTGGAGGTAGTTAAAGAACTGAAAGTTTCAATGTTGTAAAAGTTAAAGAGAAATTAGGTTAGTTAACTTAACCAATAGCTACAGTCAACCTATGGGATTGAACAATTGAAAGTGCAAAAGCTTGAAATAGTTACAAAGAGTTTAGGCCAATTAACCAGTCCAAGTGTTGTGGTCAATCAATACTTCAAAAAGAAAGTTTCTTGTTTTAAATTTTGATTTTCTTTATAAAAAAAAAAAAAATCAATCTCCAATGATTATTTTGTTATATTTGTTTATAATAAGATTGTAAAACTTTTCAATGAAATATAGAGATAAAGAAGAGTTATTGATTGTATACATCCAATGAAAAAAGACAAGTAATTATAAATAAGAGATCAGAAGTGAGAGTGAAAAGTAAAGATTATAAAAAAGTAAGAGTACTCTAGTTAAGATAATAAGAAGAGTTAGAATGTTGTAAAGAAAAGTTTTAAAGTGAAAGTTTCTAAGTTGTAAATAATTAATAATTTTTATAAAAGTTTTGCTCTAATTTAGGGCAAAGTGATATAGTGTAAAGAATTATTTTCATTTTGTAAAAAAAGAAAGAATTAATAAAATTAAACTCTTAAAAGATAAAAAAAATCTTTGAGAAATAGATGTAAACTCTCAATTTAAATTAAACTAATATAAATCATTATATGCACTTTTTCTTTTCTTATTTTATTCAATTTTAATTATTTAAATTGCTTACTTTATTATTTATTTTTTTTTTTTATTTTCAAATTAAGATTGGATGTGAATTGAGCAATTAAATCAAAACAATCCAATTTATCCCCTCTTGGGTTGGCCTAAGGACTAACACTTACAACATGTTATTCGTGTGGCAGATTTGGAGTCTTTCATGGGTTTTAGATTTCATAGATTTCATATATCTTGCATTCCTTCAAGCTCTACTTCTTTTATGAAGTTTCTTTGCTTGTATGTGTGAAAAAGCGATTGGTCTAGATCAAATCCTCGCGTTAATAATGGCTTTGTAAGACTTGGTTTGACTGGAATAAGTCATTGCTTGTCACCTAAGCATGGAAACAAAACATGGACCTATAAACATCTATTGTCCATATAAAGTTTTGGCTTAATTTATACCCACTTGCATTATATATTCTATTTATGAATGATTCTGTATTTGAGTGAACCCAATATTTTTCAAGTTTGAAAAATTGAACAAAACTTCCTTTCGTTATCTCTAAATAACATAGTTTCCTTGTTTTTTGAAAAATTACAGAATTATTCCTTAATTAATTAAAAAGGGTGGCAGTCGTGACCATTTTAAGGGAAGGGAACAGTATGTCATTTATAAATACAAGAGGAATGGTCTTGTCTCATTTACCCCCAGAACAAGAATGAAGGCCCATCTTCTCTAATCCCTGAATTACCTTCTTGCAGAACAATATGCTCCTCGGCTTTACTCCTCTCAACAAAACTTGCAGTTTTTATTTACAAGAAATGCAATTTGAAATGTTGACTTTATACCCTCGTGGGAGTTGACTAACCATCCCCAGCCGGCAAGATTCACAAACACAAGTTTCCATTTGAAAACGTGCCACCTGCGTAAACAAATAAAGCTGGAACTTTTCTTTGCCAACTTTCTATAGAACAACACCAGTACAACGGCAATAGTTACAGAAGTGAGAAACAAATAGAGATTTTACAAAAGGAAAATTTTGCTATTGGTGCCCCCACCAGGTCGGTAGGTTTAATGGCCATTTTGACTAGTTGGTCCTAGTTATCTAATGAAGTGACCATGGCGAATAGGATTGCGGTCCCTAACCTACCATTACAAAAGAGTCCTAATGCACAAACCTTAAAGGTTATCAATTTAATGTATACGGTCTTATCTTTATTTCATAAATACATTTTCGTGACTCAAGTTTGTAACCACCAGATTACAATAGAGTAATCTCTCTGTTACTCAATGCTTGCCTTCTCCTGATTCCTAACCCACCACTGCTCTGTGCAATAAAATATTTCTGATCAATTCTATTGACTCTTATAGGTTATCAATTTATACTGCAAATGCAACAAAGTCTTGACTCAATGCCCTGTCAAACAATTTATAGTATGTCTCCATGATAACAATCTAAAACTAAAGTTACTGAAATGAAATTTTGAAATCAATTCTCATTTGGTCATAAAAGTTTGATGAGAACAATTTCAAGATCTTGTTTCCACTCATCAGAAAACCATTGAATTAACAGGTTAAGTAACAAGGGAATTGAAAACCACATATCAGTGGACCATATCTTTTTCCAGGAGATCCTACATTAACTTTGGGCAAAGACATCATTGAAGAAGAGGCTGATGCAGTTCCCACAACCTCAAGCACCAATAATAGCCAAAAAATGCACAAAGACAGTCAACCCTCTCTATCTTCAACTCAAGTTCTAGCGGCAAGTTAATCCCTTGAGTTGGACCAATCAAAATTTAATGCAAAAACATAAATAAGAGGAAAGAAAAAGAACCAGGGATGAGCACAGATGCATGCGCAAGCCTAGCCACCTCCATCACAAACAAACATTCAAACTGTGGTTGTGGTGTTTCAAAATCATTACCTTTGAGTTGGCAGAAAGGGAATTAATGCTTTAGTTCACTTTGCAAGGTGAGAGAATCGTCATATTGCGCAAGCTTTACATTTTCACTAATATTTAAGTCTTTGGAGCACCAAACAAGTAAATTCAGTATGCTTCCAGTTTAACATTCGAACTTCACCAGCAAAAAGCTCATAGAATACTTAACCAACAACTTCAAATTTATTTCACATAAAAAATCCCTTTTACATTAAACAGATATAGTTAAACATTCTGGAAACAAGAGTAAGTACATATGCCCTGCATCAACCTCAACTTATTACAACAAGCCAAACCTTGCTTAAATTTGTGAAGGGCCATTGCAGAATCAATATGCATAGTCTTTCAAAATATGAAGGTGATGCCCTTAAAAAGGCCTGCCTTAATTTGATTATCCCAAAATGAGCCTCAAGGGTGAAATCTAGTTGTGCCTGCTAATGAATAGTTTCGGAACACAAAAACAAGCAAAATAAAAATAATTCTCAACTCATCATCTTTTCTATCTAAAGTTTCTCCAGTCATTCATCAAACTTACAAACTTTACTTGTGAGTCTGAAGTTATTTTCTTTACATAGGGTTGAGCATCCATAGCCATTACTCACAGTGATATCCACAATCATGAAATGTGTAATAAACATAAACATTGTCATCACCTAATTTTTGGTTGTTCTAGGATTTCTAAAAACAGTGTTAATATCTGTAAACATCTTAAGCACAATGCTCCACGAGACTGCCTTTTTCACCATTATAAGAGGAATTCCAGTGGGGTGCATCTCAGCATCTTATGTTGTCTACTTGAACGGAAAATAACATATTTCTGCATGTATCTTTTGGTCATTCCTATATTTCATTGACTGAAACTAGCAACCTAAAGCAGATCTTAGATGCACTAAGTTTAATGATTTGATCACCTTGGTTTACATTACAAAGCAGAGAGGCAACAATCAATTCATGCAAACAAACTTAGTGCAACTAATATGAAGAATACCCAGGCACAAAAACAGATAAAAGAAAGTAGAAAGGGCTTCTCCCAAGGCCTGGATAAGCACGAGTAGAACATAATCAACAAGGATGGCCATATTGATTATTCAACAGAATCATTGCTAAATACTTAAAACCCGAAAGAAACAACGCTTAAAAGATTCTGTCTTCCCTAAGAATTTGGATCTTGAAAATAGCAGGATATTGAGAGGTAAATAGCAAAAACTAGGAGAAAAATGCATTCAAAACTAAAAAAACTAGACAAAGGAGAATCTAACCTTGATAAGAGGTCTGGTGACTCATTCTTCATTGGTAAAGAACTTACGTAATTAAGATACATGCCCATTTAAATTTTAACCCAAAAATCACACAGATTTCGTTAATTTCTTTTTTTTTTCTTTTGTTCATTCTTTGTTAAGAGGGCCAGTTAATAATATGACAGAACTAGGCATTGACAATGTTATTTCAAAATGACATCTATATTAAGAATCAGAAACCACTTATATTTAACTTATTCCAATAAAGAGTGTCTCCCATCAAACTTGGCCAACTTCATTATCCTCGATCATACATTTTTTACACACTGATATTGTCTTGCTGTAATTATAGAAATTTTAATTTTTTTTTTTTTCTCATGTTACATATATCAGAAGCAATATTCTAATGGTAACATAAGCTCAGAAAGAACAGAGGAAAAAGAAAATTGAGAAAGAAAGTCATATCCATGAAATGCATGTCTGTGGCTCTGTGCAAGTGCATGCAAACATGTGCTGAGAGAGGAAGAGAGAGAGAGAGAGAGAAAGTGTGTGTAAACATGGGGAAGAAGTTTAACTAGAGGAAAATGGCAACTCCCAAGCAAGTTCACAAAAGCAAGTTTCCTTTCTGGAAGCAACTAATTTTTCATCAATAAGAATTTTTAGTGCCATTTATAGGATGCACAAAAGGGATGCCATAAGCTTATACTTCACTGTGATAAATAATACCCGCATATGCACTCATGTTACTCAACAATGAAGCAAAACTTGAATATCAAAATAATAACAAAATTCTTATACGAATTCAAAGCGAACGTCTACATGCATGTATTTCCGCATGAGTTGAACCATGGATGAGGTGAAATTGGCCAACATTTGACACTCTAGACAGTTTTTGGCCTCCCATCCAATTACATGAATTACCAACTTCTTAAGATTGGGACAACATTTTAGCAGCCCCTTCCTCCAGTATGAGAAATGTTCATTAATTACAGTCCAGCCAAGCTCCAAGACAACAACATTTTCCAATTGCAAGCCATGGTGAAAGACTCCATATCCTAAGTGATAACCTAATGAAAGATGGCCAAGCTGCGGAAAACAACCTAAAATAGTTTCCAAATCCACCATCTGTTCCTCAACATCAAACATGACATCCCAAAGCCGAAGCTTTCTCAGCTTTGACGATTTTGAGATCATCTGGTAGAACTTTGGCCAAATAATTGTGAAGTTGCTGATGTCTACAATCTCGAGATTGTCATTTGTCTCACCAATATCAAGATGTATAACACTAACCTCATCAATCTTGAAATGCTTCAACGTCCCTTTCCCAAGGAGTTCAAAATGCTCCAGGGCACAATCCTTCAAGTGCAACCACTCAATATTATCTGCCTCCAATATAAACTTGTCCAAACAGATTCCTTCAACATAGATGCTCTTTAATGTAGGACTGCTTAGTTCAACAGTCTCCTGTGCATCAGAAATTGCAATCTCTGGATTAACAAGTTCCAATACTTCAATTTTTGGGCATGCAGTGAGCAAAAGACTAAGATTCAATGCGGAAATACTAATGAAACTCAAAGAAAGTGATTTCAGACAAGGAAATCTCAGGAAATTGGGCTCAAAACCAGTGATGGAATTATTGGACAATGCCAAAGTTTCAAGCTTCTTCCTACCACAAACCTCAAGAATATTGACATTAGGAGTAGTTTTGACGTTATAAAACAATCGCAGCAATGTTTCCCTGGTATACATGAGCCATGCAATAACTGTTGAAGCTGAAAATTCATCAACATTATCCATCAAAATTGAGAGGTCTTGTAACCCAGTGGTCTGAAAGATTGTTTGAGTAATCAGTATTTCCAGCTCACTAGTTGTTAGATCATGATAAGTAGGCCAATCATTGGAATTAAATGACAACGTGTGAAGATGTTTACGACAAGCTTCTTGCCACTTTTGACAGGTTGCAGAAGCTATCACAACATCTCGTGCAGCTTCTAGTCGAGACAATATGTTTCCAATGACTTCGACAGGAACATGCTCCATTGCCAAGAATGCCAACCTATGATATCAACTCTACAATTAGCACTTCTCAAAAGCATATAGATAAATTTCAAGATGCTTGATTCTAATATAGAGACTATCAATCCTCAATCATTTAATACTGTACTTCAATTTTATCAAATACAGTGTCTACCGGGCCATGAAAAATGTTCAGTCCTCCAGAGGAACCTTAAGGTACTACAAATGGAGAATGGCAACAAACTGAAGATGCAACAGCTAAAAAATGGAAGGATCACAAATTCACAAATTCTAATAGGGGCCTGCCCAACTAGAGGGTAAAAAGGAAAAGAAAAAGGGCAAACAATCAGAACTTCAATCAATAACCGAGTAATATTCAAGAAATCCATTCAACAAAGCCATCAAATTTCAAAATCCAACATCTGGGGATTAGTCAAATAGCACATATCTTAAACCATTAAAGTTATTTCAATCTCTAGACTGGAAATAAAAAAAAAAAAAAACGCCAGAGTTGCATTAGATGTCCAATTTTCACTAATATGATAACACTATAGTAAGGTAAAAACAAGCAAACGAAAAACCATGAAAATCCCCAAAAAAACAAAAAAAAAAATATCTGATTTATTCACATTAAGGTACAAAATAAAAAAGCTCAATAACATTCCATCCTAACAAAACAGTGTCAACTGTCAAAACAGTATAAACATCTGAATAATGGGATTTGAGCAATCACACGAAAACAAAAACATCAAAGGCTAAAAAGGAAACATCAATAACCAAAAGGGTGTCCATGGATCTTAAATAACACAAACAAGCAAACAGAAACGTGAGACAGCCACAGAAGCTGAATAAAGAAGACTTCTTGATACATGAACAATGAATCAAGCGAGAAAAACCTGAATCCAAGCGTAAGGAAAGGTGAAGAAAAAGCAACAAATAGAGCCAAAGAGAGAGAGATCCGCCACCCCAGCGAGAAAAGTATGGATAATGAATGAGAAGCATACGACATAGAAGAAAGCTTCTTTCTTTTTGTTTTTTTCTTTCTTTTTCTTTTAAATTTTTTAGTTCACCGTAAATAAAGAAGATGGCATTTTCACTGGAGGATTCTACATTCTATCCAAAAAAGTGTTTTGTCCATGTTTGAATTTCAACGGGTAATGGGGGAGACCCGCCCATAGAATAATGCTATATACTGTACCACCCAACTTTCAACTTCTCTCTATTCTAATCCAACTTGGAAAAAAAAAAAAAAATTAATTTTTCTTCTTTCTTATAAAAAAAAAAAATCAAAACTCCTCTGGAAAGTAGCCCCTCTTCCGACAGCATGTCTCTTGTCACCAATTTTCCTCTCCTTGTCCAATGAATGGAAGCTTAGTGGGTGTTGTTAGACTTTTTTAAAATTTTTTTTTATGAAATTTTTGTTTCTGTAATGTAGAATTTTTTTTGTGTGAATATTAGTAATAAAATTGTATTAAAATCAACATACCGTTATCCATTGTGCTGATCTCCCGTGGCGAAGATGAGAATCCTCTTTTTCGTTTTGTTCCTGAACGCTTTTCTCTTTTCTCCTTATTTTTTTCCTACTCTTCCCTTCTCACTGCCTTTTCGTTTTTCTCTCTGATGGTGGAGAGACCGACCGAAAATCTGTACGACTGTTATCCGCTTTTAGTTATCTCTGATCAGGGAATTATCCCTCTTTTCTGATAACAATCATCCTTACGGTAATAATTATCTCTGAATAGGGATAACGATTATCTTTTCCATAACAGTTATCTTTAAATAGAGATAACGGTTATCCTTTCCGCAACAGTTATCTTTAAATAAGGATAACCATTATCTTTCTCGTAGCAGTTATCTTTGAATAGGGAGAATGGAGGGATTTTAAACCCGATGACCCAAATTACCATTATGCTAACCGACCATCATATTAAGCCTTTTATTTTGGGTCATAAGTGGGTCTTCAAGACCAAGCGAAACTCGAAAGGTAACATCGAAAGGTATAAAGCCAGACTTGTTGCCAAAGGTTTCACTCAAAGGGATGGTATTGACTATAAGGAGACTTTCTCTCCAGTCTCTAAGAAAGACTCCTTAAGAATCATTATGGCTTTGGTGACTCAGAATGACTTAGAGCTCCACCAAATGGATGTAAAGACCGCCTTTCTGAATGGTGACTTAGAAGAGGAAGTGCATATGGACCAACCTGAAGGTTTCATCACCACCGGGCAAGAAAATTTGGTGTGTAAACTAAAGAAATCGATATATGGACTGAAACAAGCTTCCCGACAATGGTACATTAAGTTCAATGATGCCATCACGTCATACGGCTTTGTAGAGAACACCGTTGATCGGTGTGTCTACATGAAGGTCAGTGGGAGCAAGTTCATTATATTAGTCCTATATGTCGATGACATTCTTTTGGCTGCTAATGACATGGGTTTGTTACATAATGTTAAGAAGTTTCTCTCTAAAACCTTTGAAATGAAAGATATGAATAAGGCATCCTATGTGATAGGCATAGAGATATTCCGTGATAGATCACAAGGATTGTTGGGATTGTCTCAGAAAGGCTATATCAATAAAGTATTAGAGAGATTCAGAATGGAAAATTGCTCAACAGGAACAGTTCCAATTCAGAAATGGGACAAGTTCAGTGAATTGCAATGTCCAAAGAATGATTTGGAATAGAAAGCGATGGAATCAATTCCCTATGCATCACTAGTTGGAAGCCTGATGTATGCGCAAACATGTACTCGGCCAGACATTAGTTTCGCTGTCGGAATGTTAGGCCGATATCAAAGCAATCCTGGAATAGACCATTGGAAGGCCGGAAAGAAAGTACTTAGGTACTTACAAGGCACCAAGGATTATATGCTTACTTATAAAAGATCAAGTCATCTTGAGGTAGTAGGCTACTCGGATTCAGATTATGCTGGATGTGTAGACTCGAGGAAATCTACATTTGGCTACATGTTCCTCCTGGCTGAAGGAGCAGTTTCTTGGAAAAGTGGGAAGCAGTCTGTCATTGCTACTTCCACTATGGAGGCTGAATTTGTAGCATGCTTTGAGGCTACTATTCATGCGTTATGGATGCGGAATTTTATCTTAAGGTTTGGTTTGATCAACAGTATAGAAAAGCCGTTAAGAATTTATTGTGATAATTCCACAGCCGTTTTTTTCTCTAAAAATGATAGGTATTCTAAAGGTGCGAAACATATGGATTTGAAATACCTATCTGTCAAGGAAGAAGTGCAAAACCAAAGAGTGTCTATTGAGTATATTGGTACTGAATTGATGATAGCGGACCCATTAACTAAAGGTTTGCCGCCGAAAACGTTTACTGAATATGTTGCTCGGATGGGCATTTTGGATAGGTCCTCATTCTCCTAAAACCAATATTTTGTACTACTTATATTATTGTGACACTCATGAATTCATTTAAAGCTATGGTTTTGCTTGTGTTTTGTTATCTCCGTTCAGTTGTATACAGTTATAGTTTGTGAGATAACTAATAGAATGTATGGAAATGACAATTTAAAGTTTCAATGTTCCTCAGTAAGGTTATTATGAATTATGATGATTATGTGATACATGGAAGGGATCATGTCGCTAAAAGATGTGTGACTGCCATGATCTAATCATTTTAATTCAATTAAGTGTTATGGTTTGATGATCTTTGAGGATTGTGCGCACTTATTTGTTATTGATTCATCAAATCATAACAAGGGGCCAAGTGGGAGATAGCCTTTCTGAGACAATCCCAACAATCCTTGTGATCTATCACGGAATATCTCTATGCCTATCACATAGGATGCCTCATTCATATCTTTCATTTCAAAGGTTTTAGAGAGAAACTTCTTAACATTATGTAACAAACCCATGTTATTAGCAGCCAAAAGAATGTTATTGACATATAGGACTAATATAATGAACTTGCTCCCACTGACCTTCATGTAGACACACCGATCAACGGTGTTCTCTACAAAGCCGTATGACGTGATGGCATCATTGAACTTAATGTACCATTATCGGGAAGCTTATTTCAGTCCATATATCGATTTCTTTAGTTTACACACCAAATTTTCTTGCCCGGTGGTGATGAAACCTTCAGGTTGATCCATATGCACTTCCTCTTCTAAGTCACCATTCAGAAAGGCGGTCTTTACATCCATTTGGTGGAGCTCTAAGTCATTCTGAGCCACCAAAGCCATAATGATTCTTAAGGAGTCTTTCTTAGAGACTGGAGAGAAAGTCTCCTTATAGTCAATACCATCCCTTTGAGTGAAACCTTTGGCAACAAGTCTGGCTTTATACCTTTCGATGTTACCTTTCGAGTTTCGCTTGGTCTTGAAGACTCACTTACAGCCAACTCGTTTTGATCCTTCAGGTAACTCTACTAGTTCCCAGACTTGATTCACATCCATCGATTTCATCTCTTCCTTCGTGGCATTGAACCATTTTTCAGAATCATTGCATTCCATGGCTTGTTGAAATGAGACTGGATCTTTATCAATGCTCAATTCCGATTCATACTCAAGTGAGTAAACCACATAATCATCAGATACAGCTGGCCTTTTCTGTATCACAGACCTCCGTAATGCCATTTCTTGTGGTATCACTTGTTCATTTGTGAATTGCACATCGTCACTTGGTTCATCTCTCATGTGTTCACTTTGCGTGTTTCAAGTATCAATTTGTTGTCCTCGCATGTCACGTGACTGTGATGCAACAAAAGGAACAACAACTTGAGTAGAAACACTGGGTGTGGGGATACCAACTTGAGTAGAAGTACTCACTGTGAATCTTTCATTTTGCAATTCTCTAATGTCCACCTTTCGTGATTCCCCACTCCCACTGAACTGGTCATTCTCAATGAACCAAGCATTATCAGACTCAACTATTCTAGTGCCATGGTTAGGGTAATAGAACCTATATCCTTTAGACTTTTCAGGATAGCCAATGAAGTAACCGCTAATGGTCCTCGCATCAAGCTTTCCTTCATTTGGATTATATATCCATACTTCTGCTGGACAACCCCAAACATGAAGGTGTCTCAAACTGGGTTTCCTTCCTGTCCATAACTCGTAAGGAGTCTTAGGGACAGCTTTACTAGGAACCCTGTTCAGCAGATATGCAGCAGTTCTCAATGCATGCATCCACAAGGATAAAGGTAGAGTACTGCAACTTAACATGCTCTTAACCATATCCATGAGTGTGCGATTCTGCCTTTCCGCTACACCATTCTGTTATGGTGTACCAGGCATTGTGTACTGTGCACATATGCCTCGACTTTCAAGAAGTTTTGCAAATGGACCAGGACATTGTCCACTTTCATTGAATTTTCCATAATATTCACCACCCCTATCTGACTTGATCACTTTCACTTTTCTATTTAACTGCCTTTCCACTTCATCAATAAACACCTCCAGGGTATTTACTGACTAGGACTTTTCATGCAGTAGATATAAGTAACAATACCGTGAGTAGTCATCTATGAACGTGATGAAATACTTTTCACCACCCCATGTGGGAATATCAAAGGGGCCACAAATATCGGTGTGTATCAATTCTAAAGGCTCATTACTTCTCATGACTGGGTTCGTCGATGTGTGTCTTGTTTGTTTCCCTTTTATACAATCAACACACACATCCCAATTAGTAAAATCCAATTGAGGCAGGATATTACCTTTCACCAACCTCAATATCCTTTCTTTGGATATATGACCCAATCTTTGATGCCATAAGAAAGTAGAACAATCATCATGCACATTACGTTTGTTACCTATACCATGCTCAACAAGAAATAGAGAATCAGCATATATAGTATCAAGATTAAAACGGTACAAATCATCAACCAAAGTACCAAATCCATAATAGTACGAATGTCTATACAATGAAAATGCACCATTTCTAATCTTAAGATTAAATCCCACTTCATCCAACTTTGCAACAGAAACCAAATTTCTAGCACATTCAGGAACATAGAGACACTTTTCTAGATCCAGGTGGCACTTAGTGTCCAAGATCAATCTGTATGTCCCAATTCCTTCTATTCGTGCCTTCATTCTGTTCCCCATGTAGAGGAACTTTTCAGTTCCTGTTGTGGGCTGGATTGAAAGGAATCCCTGCATAATATGTGACACATGAACAGTAGTTCCAGAGTCTAACCACCAAGTATTATTGGGCACTTCAATTATGTTTGATTCAAAACATACTGATATACAGTACATACCTTTCTTTTCGAACCAAGCCTTCCTTTTGGGACAATCCCTTTTGAAGTGACTCATCCTTTTACAGAAGAAGCATTTCTGATCCTTTTGGATCTGACCTCCAGCAACTTTCACAGAGGCTTTGTCCTTCTTCTTACTCTTCTGATGTGGTTTAGACCTGCTGCCACTAGCATCATTATGAACAGTGAGATGAATGGAGTGAGCCTTCATCTTCTTTAATCTCCCTTCCTCCTGAACTAACATGGCCTTAATTTCCTGAAAGTTCCATTTCTCTTTAATAGTGTTGTAATTCACTTGGAACTGGCCAAATTCAGGAGGCAGTGAGTTGATGATGAATTGAACCAAAAGGATTCACTCACATCTATACCCATCATTCTCAACTTTGCTGCTAGATTAGCCATACTGGTCACATGATCATGAATAGGCCGTGACCAGTCAAATTTCTTGGTCGTCAGCTCACTCATCAGGGTTCCTACAATGGATTTATCAACTATGTCTGATTGAGAGTATTCCTTAATTCTCATCAGAAATTCCCTTGCATTTTCCGTCTTGGGCATCGATGGCTTGACATTTTCAGCCATCGTCATTCGTATCAAATTCAAACTCAGCCTATTGGACCGTACCCAAGTCTTATGAAGAGACTTTTCATATTCTGTACTAGTCCTGATAATGGCTGCAGGCTTTTCATCCGAAATGACCGCTGAGTCCAAGCCCAAAACACCCAAATGAAACTGAATATACTCAGACCATTCTACATAGTTCAGTCCATTGAATTTGATCATTGCATTACCCAAGGCGAAAACATTATTGGAATCTGCAAACATGATCCAAATTTAGACATTAATGCTTTGAGTGAACTCTAATGGATTCAGATACATGAATTACAAACTTTGACTACGTATTCAAGTTCACCTTTGGGTGATCCTCAAATACATAACTGCAATTAATAATGATGCTAATTTAAATATACTTTAATAGATCAATTAATCATACCAGAGTTAACATGAATGTTATCTTTAGATATACAATCATGTTTACCCAGTATATCAATCAATCCCTTTTAGTGTCATTAATTATAGGCAATGATCCATCTTTGGATAATCTCCTAGTCTCATAATTAATAACTACAATTGTTCATACACAATACTTCATTAGCATCAAAAATGAACAATTGAAATTCACAATTAATAATTCAAATTTTTTCAAATTAGGCCACTTTGATGATTAACAAGCTTTCAAAATTTGACTTTCCATTCTATGGGAGTCGACACCGGCCAATACGCCGGTGGCGCACTATTCCAGTAGCCGGCTTACACCTTGCACCGGCGACCACCCACGACACAACTGACAACCACTCACGGCACAGGGTCCAGTGGCTGGCGCACTATTACACGCCGACAAGCTCCGGCAGTGCAGGGTCCGACGGCCGGCGCTCACTCCACGCTGGCAAGCCCCCGCCGGCGCCGCAGAGTCCCAGGCTCACTGCCGGCGCTCATTCCACACCGGCAAGCCCTGGTCAGCCGGATTTCCGGCCATGCCAGAGGAGGTGGTCGTCGAGGGGCCTTCCGCCATGCCCAGTGGGCTGGTCTGGGTCCCGGCCAGATACCATCGCCGTCCACCGCTCGGGCCCTGACACACCCGAAGCACGGCCCGGGTCTGGGTCCCGACCAAATGCGGTCGGCGTCCACCGCTCGGGCCCCAACACACCCCAGAAGCACGACGCGCCCGCTGGCAGTTCCTTCGCCGGTGATCCGGGTCCTCGGCGACGTTTGGAACCGCGGTTCCCTCCGAGAGGCCGTTCTGCCATGCCCAGACCGATTCGGGTCCCGGCCAGACGCGGACTCCCACGGCCGGCGTTCTTCCCCACTTTTCCGACGCCGGCCAATTTTCCGTTATCGTGCCGTTATCTGTTAGGCACCGAAAAGGGAAAAGGAAAAAAAAAAAGGGAAAGGGAAAATAAATTGCAGTATCCACATACTCGCTCTGATACCAATTGTTAGACTTTTATAGAATTTCTCTTTATGAAATTCTTATTTCTGTAATGCAGGATCTTTTCTTTGTGTGAATACTAGTAATAAAACTGTATTAAAATCAACATACCGTTATCCATTGTGCTGATGTCCCGTGGCGAAGATGAGAATCCTCTTTTCGTTTTGTTCCTGAACGCTTTTCTCTTTTCTCCTTATTTTTTTCCTACTCTTCCCTTCTCACTGCCTTTTCGTTTTTCTCTCTGATGGTGGAGAGACCGACCGAAAATCTGTACGACTGTTATCCGCTTTTAGTTATCTCTGATCAGGGAATTATCCCTCTTTTCTGATAACAATCATCCTTACGGTAACAATTATCTCTAAATAGAGATAACGATTATCCTTTGCATAACAGTTATCTTTAAATAGAGATAACGGTTATCCTTTTCGCAACAGTTATCTTTAAATAAGGATAACCATTATTTTTCCTATAACAGTTATTTTTGAATAGAGAGTGGAAGGATTTTAAATCCGATAACCCAAATTATCATTATACCTAACCGATCATTATATTAAACTTTTTGTTTTAAATTATATTTTAAATAATAAAAATTATTCATATTAATTAATTTAACAGGTGTCCTTCTAAAAATCCCTCTCTTTCGATAGTGATTCTTAAGTTTATCAGGCTGAGCTCTGCAATCAGCAGCGCCACCATCCACTTTGTTGCGACAATTACGCTACTATCCATGATGACGAAATCCCACTATTAATTATTTTGTTATTGGGCCGTAGGACAGTGAGAGCGCATAAGTTTTACAAGCCCAATTTGATGTGGTTAAGTAAATATTAGAGTACCCCAAGATCTCATTTTTGGATGGTTTATAGCAGAGTTTAGGTACCAAAATATTTGCATATTTGTGCCATTCATGGGTTGATTTCAAGGATTATTCAATTTGCAAAATTGAGGTGTTGGATTTTTGCAAGAGGAATGTAGGAGAGACAAGCAGTGGAATGTTGCATTCATGTTCTGTCTTCCTAATGTTTTCATGCTTCTCTCCTAGGCTGCATTTCTTCTTTCTGTTTTAATTTTTTATGATGTTGACACTTAATGACATCGATGAAGGGTTTCAGATTTGTTGTTATTCACAATTTGCATTCGATCATGTTGTTTATACATGCTTGATCCTTCAATACACGGGGCAGGTTGTATTTCATTTGAAAAATTTTTCAGTGATACTCGTGAGCTTCTACTCTTCAATCCCAGGTAAGCCTTTGCAAGCACTAGGCTTATATTTTTTTTGTTTTGATTGTATTCCAATTCCTTTGTTTAATTATTTTAATGGCACTATACAAGGCTTTCCTGGATCATACAATTTTGAATTCTTATAAAAGATTTGTGAGAAAATATCTCTTTGTTTACATATATTTAGATTTAAATTTTAATAATAAATCATAATATTCTTTTATTTGATGTATTTGTTTTATTTTTTTAACTCTATGTTTTTTTTTTTTAACATGCATATATAACTTTAATTTTTAATTCAGTTTTAATATTTCATTAATAATGTTAGAATAATGTAAAATCAAAATTAGAGTTATATTAAAAATAAAAAAATCACTTCAAATTATATTTTTAATATTATTCTTTATAAAATAAAATTTATTTTTAAAATGATTAACCAAATTATAATAAATTTTTTATATAATAAAAAATATACACTTTATTATAAATTATATTATTAAAATTAATTTTTTTAAAAAAATTATATATTATTTAAATTATTTTATTAAAAAATAATTTTTTTCATATATTTTTTATTTTTATCAAAAAAAATATTCATTATATATAAAGTAATTCAATGGTTATTTAGTCATATATATATCTTTGAATACTAATTAACATAATTTTTAATATATTTTTTTTATGAGAGGACATTTAAAAAATAAAAAAAAAAGAACATTAGTTGGACACCAAGTGACAACTTTTATTTCTTTTAGAAGCTAAAAAGCACATACATAAACTCATATTAGACCAAAACTAAAAGTCACTTACCCGCGAACCAAAGGCTAAATGCACTGCCATGCACGCATAATTTAAAAAATTTTTATTGTTATTTATTTATTTATATTTATTCCAACAGATTCTTATCTCTCTATCACGCTCTTCTTCTTCTTTTTTTTTTTTTTTTAATGACCAAAAATTGTATTCATAAAAATATTTTGTAACAGTTAGCGATTATGTTGGACCGTTTGTAATGTGTCCTTTCTGGGTTTAAAACCCAATTTCACATGCAGCGGCAAGCGGGGCCTTCGGCCTGTTCACAACGTATGGGCTACTTTTTTTTTTTTTTTTTTAATTATTATTATTTGGAATCACCAATTCTCATGACACGTAAGACTATGGCCCGCCATATGTTAATTTGCCAGAGTGTAAGTCTACAATTTCACCCTAGTCTTTGATTGCTTGTACTTGAATTACGAGCATTAATAAGACGGGCTACATGAATCTTAAACACACAATTAGAAAAGAAGACACATTTCAACCTGATGCAAAGATAAATGAAAATTCATTGAAAATCGTCGCATGGAGTTAACAATAAGAAGACGAATAAATAATAGTTGGATGGCGTTAGGAGAAGTGGGCTGTCAATTAAGCAAAATTTGAAAATTAGCATTAGTAGAAAAAAACCGAAAACACTGGGATCATTCTGTTGAGATGCTTGTGTATATTAGTGCATGAGAGAGTGCGCGAGAGGGAGGGAGGCATGTGAGTTGTGTAAATCAAATTTCATTATTGCTAATCAAGCCTTCTGTCTCCTATTCTCTCTGGGATTCACAATTCTTAAATCTTCTCTTTGTCTCTCCACCCACTTTCTCCTTCTCTTTCTATTGTGTTCCAGACTCATTCTCCGCCAAACATTTAATTTCCTGCGTTAATCTCTTTTTACTTGTATCATAATCAAGTTTAAACTTCCTTAATTCCTTGTTCTCAAGTTTCACCAAGTTAAAAGCAATTTTTTTTTAAAGTTCCAGTAATGATGAAATTTTGTTTTCTCAAAAAAATAAAAATAATATATATATTATATTTAATATTATTTTCTTAAAAAATAAAATTTATATTTAGAATAATTTAATTAAATTGTATTAAATTTTTTTAAAAAATAAATAAAATATATTTTATAATTATTAAATAAATTAAGCAAATATGTTTAATTTTTATTTTAAAAATATTCTAAGTATAAAAAATATATTTAATAGTGTTTTATTTCACAATAACTCTCTTCATCTCTCTTGTCATCATTGTTATGGTCTTTTTAACAAAATAGTTTTCACTCACGTTGATAGATTGCTTCTTCTGGCTAACTTTGGTGACTGCAACATCTTTGAGAGATCAAAAGTAAACAAATGGGGAAATCTCAAGGACACATGAATCTGCACCCTCAAGCTCCACAGTCCCGCTCACAATTGTCAACCGTGGTTAGGCAAATTGACGACCAACAAAAATTTTTTTTTTGTTTTTTTGCTTCATCACAATAAGAAGACGAGCAAAGATGAAGTTGGGGCAAGAACATGATAGAAAATGCAGGGTCCCTTTTAACTACTTAGAATTTGAGAGTATCTTGTAATAATTTGTTGACAAGTTCCATTAAGTCCACCTCTCTATACAAATTTGTAACTTGTTCTTTGGAAAAGAAAAAAAAAATTCAAAAGCATTCCAAGTAACTCCAATCAAGGTTTAGGTCGATTTGCTTTCAAGACCCTCACCTTACTGGTACGTCAAAAGTGGTTAATAATTTTCCAAATTTAAAGCGACTAATATGACACTATTAAGAGATTCTATCATTTCAAAGAGAATTATGCGTAGAGGTCATCAATTCTTAAACTATACAGCGAGACCAAAGTTTCCAGAGAGGCTAACTAATTATACAGGGAAATGGCAGAAACTAGTCTTAATTATAAAACTTTTTTAATAAAAATTCTTCTTGCAGCTCGTGGGTTATATTCAGCGGACTTTTTAGATGCAAACAATTCATCTCTATCTTCTCTCTAATAATTGGACTTGTAAAGAACAGTTCAACATCTGTACAGGTATAATCACATAAAAGTCAACATACTTTCTATAAATTTAGAGTTATTTTGAATGTTTATAATGAAATATCATATACAATTGTTAAATAGAATTTAAAATTTATTAATGAATTGTTTTTTTTTTTTTTTTGTCAATTTTACTTCAATTTACCCTAAATTTACTTTGTTACAATCGTTATATAATTCATCTGACCAATGCAACAAAGGATAATGTCAACCCCCCAAAATGCAGAGACAAAATTCCTAGAAGCGGCAGTCAAGACCCACCACTTCGGAAGTTGATGTGCATTCCTTGCAAAAGCAAAAATGGAAGATTGAGGCTTTTAGGGTTAGGTACCAAGGGACGGAGAGAGAAGCATTGACGAGGAGAGTGATCAATGAGAGAGGGAGAGGGGTGGACCACAAGTGAGTGTAGTCTCCGTTGGAAGAGAGGCCTAGCCCTTTAAGTTTAAGATTGAGTTTATGGGGCTTTCAAGGTGAGATTTTGGGGGAGTTTTTGATTTTTTTTTTTTTTTAATTTTACAATAAGTAAAATATTTCTTTTCCAGGTTGGATTGAAAAATTGGAAAAGTCGGTAAGGTCAGTCATGCCCCGGCATCATTGCATTATTGCCTATCCAGGTATTAAGAAAAATAATTAATAAAATAACATATAATAAAAATAAATTAATATTTAAAATATATTAAACATTATTTTAAAAAAATATATTTTTTGTCACTATAAATAAATTATTTCAATATAACAAATTATAATAATTATTTTTTAATATACAACAAATTTTTTTTTATTTATGTGTATTTTATATGGTGAAATTATATAAGCAGTTTATTTTTTTTTTATTAATCTAATAATAATTTATGAATGATTAAGAATAATTTTTTAAAAAATAAAAAGAAATTAATTAATATTAATTATAATTTAATAATTTATAAAATAATATAATATAAAATATAAATTATGATAAAAATAAATAATTAATATTATTATAGTATATAATAATTAATAACAGTTTAATAATAATTATTAATAAGAAGATAACAATTAGTCCAATGTTATTACTACACTTACATCTATGTTTTCTGAGAATGCTGATTGGTCCGTGTAATCTTCCCTCCTTTCTCCGTTTTATCTGTGTATCATGTAAAACAAATCCATCATGATTCATGGGCTGGCAAAACAGCCGAGCGCAATGTAGACTGAAGCCTAGTTTCCTGGCCTGTCACCGCGCTCTCCTCTTTATGGTAATGTGATCGGCCTTTGCTCTTTCATTTTACGGACCAAACTGTGTTTCTAGCATACTTGATTCGAACTTTTTTGTTAATTTTTTTTCAGTCATGAATTCAAATTTTATTAACCATATTCTCTTTTTTATGACCTATAATTAAAAAAATTATTACATGCAATATTATTTTATTTTTTATTAAGAAATTCATTAATAATTACATAACAATAGAAATAATTATATTTATTTTTATTTTATATAAATTTTTTCTCTACTTAAGGAATTATATCAGTAAAAAAAAAAAAAAAAAAGGGGTGATTTAGTGCATCATATATTATAAAATTTATCTAAGAATCAAATGTGAGTAAATTATTTTTTATTCTCACAAAAGAATCACATCCATATTTTATTATAATAACCGCAAAGGTTATATTGGTCACCATCAACTCTTTTATTAAGTTTCAAATGGTTTGGTCGAACAACTTGTAATCTTTATAATCAGTAAGAATTTTTTACTTTATTTTATTTTTGATATATAAAAAATCAAAATAAAATTTAATTAGTCATTTTATGTCTTTTAAAAATATTTAATAAAAAAGATTAAAATTAAAATCCAAAAGTATAAACTTAACAAAGAGTGCTAAGATTTGTGAAAATAAATGTCTTAATAAACAAAAACAAAATGTCTGACTTCACTCTCTTTGTTAGAAAATAAAAGTGCAAAAAATCATGTTGATATTGGAATAAGTTGGAACTTAGAAGTTCTAAAACAAAGAAGATTGATTTAGAGAGTCTGGCAATTTTCTTCCGGTACACATGGGCAAGCCAAAATTATATCCGATTTTCAGCTTCAGACAGAGAACACGAGTACTAAAACCACAGCTTTTTGACTCTCTCTACGAAGTACAGACGCACGCTTCTGCAAGCTCTGCAATTTAGAGGACCTTGAGATGAATGTCCTTGGGGTTGTCATCCTCACAGCACTGCTAGCCATCCCTCTTGAATCCGCGGCAATGTCGCCGTCCGGCCACCGCTACAATATTGGTGATCACGTGCCTCTCTTCGTCAATAAAGTGGGTCCTTTACACAATCCCAGGTACTATATCGTGTGAATCCGTCTTTGATTGGATACTGCATTTGTTGTCTTTATGGCATTTGGTAGCGTCTCGATGGCCAATATCCCCCTTTAAACTTTAACGACTGTTGTTATTTTTTCTTTTTTGGCCCTTTCTTTTGCAATTTTATTTGTCTTGCAGCGAGACATACCAATACTATGTGTTGCCCTTCTGCCATCCAGGTTAGCGTTTAGGTACAGAATTATGATTCTTGATGTTCCATTTGTTATCTTCATTAAATGACTGATACCCATTTGACTTCGAGTCAAAGTTGCCAAGGAAAACAGAAAAATTTTACCTTTTTCGGCCTTGTTGTGCTGGTTTTGAAGTAGTTAAATATCTATCTTTGTGGTGGGCTTTTAGATCCTGTGATTGCGAAGAAAGAGACTCTTGGCGAAGTGTTGAATGGTGACCGATTGATGGGTTCTTTGTACGAGTTAAAATTCCGCGAGAACAATGCCAAGGAGATTCTATGTGAGACAAGGCTTAGTCAGGATCAAGTTGCAAGTTTTAGGAATGCTGTAATCAATGACTTTTACTTCCAAATGTATTATGATGATGATCTTCCACTGTGGGGATTTATTGGAAAATCTGAGGAGCAGACTTGGATGCCTAATGAGGAGAAGATCAAGTATTATCTATTCAAACATGTGCGTTTTGATGTTCTTTACAATGACAACCAGGTTATAGAAATAAGTGCTTTCAGTGACCCAGATTACACTGTGGACATAACAGAAGATGTTGATATGGATGTTACATTCACTTACTCAGTTTTCTGGAATGCAACCTCTGCCTTGTTTGAGACTAGGATGGACAGATATTCTAGGGCTGCATTACATCCAATTAATCAGAAGATCCATTGGTTCTCGTTCATTAACTCAGTTGTCATCACTTTGCTCTTGATGGCATTGCTTACAGTGTTCTTCATGCGGCATCTCAAGAATGATTTGAGAAAGTAATATACTGCTGAATTGGAATTGTTCTTTCAATTTTGTTTTCTTTTTAAAAAATTAAAAAATGACTGAAGTTCATGAGGGATCATTTTGTCTGGTGTGGCTCTGCATTTGTTGATGCATGTTGCAGGTGTTCTAGTGGGGACGAAGAAGAGGAGAAAGAGATTGGTTGGAAACACATTCATGGGGATGCTTTCGCATGCCCTCAAAACATGGCATTGTTTTGTGCTGTCTTGGGCACAGGTACTCAACTACTGACATTGTAAGTCCCCTGGGAACATTATTTGTCTATCTAATCACTATGGGCTTCATGGCTACTATTCATTAGGTACCTGGTTAGGTTTTATCAATCATAGAGTCTCTTACTCTCAAGGACTTCTCATTAGTTGTTGCACTACGATCTTCAGTTAATGTGTTGCCAACATGTTCTCAAAACATATATAAGTTCCGTGTTGTAGGCCAATAATGATTCTGATTTTTTTTCACATTAGTTCTCTCTCTTCTTTCCCCTACTTGGGATAAACCTCATCCAATGTTATTTATATTTGTGTGTGTGTGAATTATTTGACAGAACTGGCATCACATTTTGCAGAAGTTGATAAATGTTTCTTTTCTTTATATTCTTCTCTCAGCCTTCATGCCATGCTTTTGATATTGGACAGCAGTGGGTTACTGGCTTTGCCTATGAAATTGGGTGAATAACGGATAGGATGTAACTGATAGCAAATTTTAAATTTGTGAATTTGAGTGCCTGCAGTCATATATGATGGGGATCTTATTACTTTATCAGATTTCTAACATTCACTTTTTGTTCCAAATTGCAATTATCTTCAGGATTTTCCTTTTATTTGTCTTGGCGTTTGTTGGTCTACTCTACCCTTACAACCGTGGGGCATTGTGCACTTCTCTTGTCCTGGTTTATACTCTTACATCTGTGGTTGGGGGATACTCTACTGCTTCTTTTCATTGTCATTTTGCCAAAACTGGATGGGTAAGCAGAAATCCTCGCATGGAAACTTTCTTTCGAGGGATTTAAGGAGGGAGGAAAATGGAGATTGTAGAGGAGGAAAGGACAACTCTTTTCTTCTGTATTGTCCTGCCTTCTCTCTCAACTTTCCTTTCTCTTTCCCTTTCAAACCTTCCAAACATACACACTGCTATTGTTGTTTTCTTTGTTTTTTTTTCCTTATTTACAGCATGTTTTGTTGCTTTGATACTGCACTTTACACGATATCCATATGTAGGAGATATATGAGGAAATAGATTGTCTCCTTGTCTGTGATCTCCCCTAAACAAAGAAGTTGTGCATTGTCCTTCTTGGACACCCATATGTGACAATCACACTCAAGCCTTAGCAACATAGGCTGCAATTGTTCTCTTGTTTTTGTCTTTTATCTCCATTTCTTGATAAAATCAATCTTGTTCTTCAGGAAAGGAGTGTTCTTTTGACTGGCATCCTGTACCCAGGTCCATTGTTTGTGATGCTGTCCATTTTGAACACAATTTCGATATCTTATGGGGCGACTGCTGCACTTCCTTTTGGCACCATCATAGTGGTTATTCTCATCTACGTACTTTTAGCCATTCCATTGCTTGCCCTGGGAGGTGTAGTTGGGTATCATTTTAAATCTGAATTTCAAGCACCCTCCACTAAAAATAGGTACAGAAGGGAGATTCCATTGCTAAGATGGTATGCAAAGACACCATGTCAAATGTTTCTCCAGGGTCTCATACCTTTTAGTGCCATTGTACTTGAGTTGCACCAATTAAATGCAAGCTTGTGGAGCCACAAAATATTCACTATGCCGGGCAACTTCTTTGTCACATTCTTAATCCTTGTCTTAATTGTTGTAATGTTGAGTGTTGGGGTGACCTACATTCAGCTTTCCATGGAAGACCATAATTGGTGGTGGAGGTATGCCCTTTTGCAAAGCTAGTGCATATGCATACATCTGTAGTCATAGAGTTAGTCATAGAGTTATAGATGCACTTTTGCTTCTTATAAATGGTTATAAAATGAACAGAATCAAGTTGCTTTACGCTATACCATTGTTGCTTGTTCATCCATGTCAATGAACTGTTTATGTAATTAAGCTAGTATCCAGTAATGAGCCATGCATCTCTTATTTACTTGTTCATTTCTTTTGACAGTTTTTCCCCTTTGGTTTTGGGAGGAAAGGTCAAGGGGATTTTAAATTTAAAGAAGGAATACATGGATCCTTGTGGATTTTTCGTTTCATTTAGTTTCTTATTTTAAAGATGATAAACAGTTCAATATGCAATGATGATTTATACTTGGTTCTTCTCTTTGATGCAGATCTGTGTTGTGCGGGGGTTCACCGGCCATTTTTATGTTTGGCTATTGTGTGTACTTCTTTGCCAGGTCACCAATGAGCGGTCTAATGCAGCTTTCCTTTTTTATCGGCTACAGTGCTTGCTTTTGCTATGCATTTTGCCTGGTGCTCGGCGCAATCAGTTTCCGTGCTTCCTTCATATTTGTTCGCCAGCTTTTCCATGCCGTTAAGAGTGAATGATTATGCTTTGCGTCTACTGGAAAATGATTCTCCATTTGTCTGTCATCTTTCCTGTCCTCTCTCCAACCAGAAGAATGGGTTGACATAACTTGGGTGAATTGTTGTTGGGACATGTATGAAATTTTTTCCCTTTAATCAATGAAACCAGAACCTGAGATACAGAAAATAAAAGAGAACTTTCAGGTCATATGCACTACTAAAGATCCATACTTGTTTCTGAGGGAGAGAACGATTTTCTTGGAGCCAGATGCAGGCATGGAAATGCCAGCACAAATTTTCTTAGGTCAGAAGCTATGCTGGGCCTACAAATCCTAGTAAGTCCAAATATATGTTATCAAAATTATTAAAAATTTTCATTATTTCAAAATAGTTATTTTGAAGTTCTAAGAAACAAATGATGTAATTTGATCCACAAGAGGCATAATTTTGATTCTATTTTGCAAACGATATATGGGTATTTTTATTAAAGATGATACGAATATAAATATGAAATAGATATTTAGTGCTCTCATAATTTCTCAAAAAGAATTAATTAATTGATACATGCATTACAACATGCAAGCAAGTTTTATAAATTTAATTTGTCATTTTGACATAAAAATGAAAAAGAAAAATTAAAAAAAAATATTAATAACTAAAACAAAAACTTTATGTTAATCCTATAATTGATTGGTAGAATTTTTAAATTCTTAATAGTTGGTTATTTATTCTACTATTAAAATAGTTCATGTCTGTCATTGGGCACAGACATTTTTTTTTTTTGTTGTTCAGTGTTTTTTTTTTTTTGAGTTGTACTTAAACCTCAATAAATATACAGTAAAATTTTATGGGTCTAATGGGCTCATATCAAAAATTCATAAAGCCCAAAATCTACCATTACCAGTCGTAATTGAGCCCAAATGAGAATAAAGCATGACCCAACCCACTAAACTCAAAATTGAATTAAAGCATGGCCCAGCCCATTCCAGCCCACACCGATCTAGGGTTTTAAAGCTTCCGCTGTTATATAAAAGCATCCGCTTGGCCAGCTTCAGCTACTGTCCGTCTTCTGTTCCTTTCACGGGTAATCTTGCATTCTTTGATAACCCCTTTTTAACGAGTTTCACTTCTTAACGTTCTTAGAGTAAATTGTGTTTTTTAATTTTTTGTTGAATGGGATTATGTTTTAATTTGTTAAGTGGGATTTCCTGTTATTTGGTTTTGATTGCTTTTCTTGTTGTGTTTACAGGTGAGAGAACTCTGTAATTTGTTGCCTTGCAGCTGTCCACCATGAGGTATGTGGAGAGATCTCCTTTTGTTTTGTTTTTTTTTTTTTTTTTTCTCTCTGTTTTTTTTTTTTGTTCAGATGGATTTCCCTTTTTACGGGTTGTAGGCTTATGCAAAATGCATGTTTACGATTCTTTTGCGAGAAATGGCATATGGGTTACTTTTATTTTGTTCGGTTGGCGGTTTGTGCTTTTCTAACATGTTGGACAGGAGGCTTCTGTTTTAGTTGTAGAAATTCTGACGTTGTGATTATGTGTGAAAGCTTAATGTTTAGTGCCTTTTTGAATTTATACAATTTCTATTGTAATGCTGTGGATCCTTTCTTCACTTATTTTTGATAATTTATGGAAATGGTGTTGTCAAGTATTTTGTATATTGGTGTCATCTAAGGAAGTGAAATCTAGAGAAGTAATTATGCCTTTGTTATATGGGGGTTTATGTTTTGTGACAAAGGGTTGATGAAATGCCAGCAGTCATGACTGCTGAAATTACTAAGGTTTGAATAGGTTATTCTGTTGCGTTCTTTGATTGATATAACACAATCTTTTTTTTGCTGCAGTAAGCTTTCAAGTGAGGCATTGAGAGAAGCTATCTCAAGTATTAAGGTTAAGTCTAATGAAAAGAAACGTAAGTTCACTGAGACAGTTGAGCTCCAGATTGGACTGAAGAACTATGATCCCCAAAAGGACAAGCGTTTCAGTGGCTCTGTTAAGTTGCCTCACATTCCTCGTCCTAAGATGAAGGTTTGCATGCTTGGAGATGCTCAGCATGTGGAAGAGGTAAATTTAACCTCTGGCTAACCAAAATATTTTTCCAAACATGACTTTTGTTGATCTTAATTGCATTGCACTGTAACCTTTTGGTTTGTGATTTGAAAAATGAAATTATTTATGCTGTTTAGATGCGGATTTGATTGTGGCTTGTGTATTATGCAAAAAACTTTGTTGGAACAATAACAAAATGTGCAAATTTATCTGGTCTAGTGGATTAACTTTCTGGTGGAGGTATTATGTTATGTGCCATTTCATAACAACATTAGGTGTTGGTTTCTCTGTCTCATTAAGTTTAAAGATTTGCTGGAACATGAATTTGAAGTGCTACTATTTCCTTTGGCATGTTTTTAGAATTTGTCAGCCTTATCCAGGATTTGAAATGTGTTAAATATGTATGATTTTGATTTATGTCTACATAGATTCTTAATGATCTGTTTTATGCATCTGCATTGTTGACATCTCTCAATGACAATTATTATCTGACTTGGCTGTTCATTTTGTAACATTCACAGGCAGAAGCAATAGGCTTGCAGTGGATGGATGTGGAAGCTTTGAAGAAGCTTAACAAGAACAAGAAATTGGTTAAGAAGCTTGCCAAGCAGTACCATGCCTTTTTGGCTTCAGAATCTGTTATCAAGCAGATTCCTCGTCTTTTAGGCCCTGGTCTTAACAAGGCGGGTAAGTTTAGTGAAGCTGCATCATGTTTGGCTTTGTCATCTCGGTTATACATTGAACCAAATTCTGCACCTGTAGTTCTAATGCTTTGTCTTCAATATATGCTAATGCAGGGAAGTTCCCTACACTTGTTACTCATCAAGAATCTCTAGAGGCCAAAGTCAATGAGACCAAGGCTACAGTGAAGTTCCAGTTGAAGAAAGTTCTTTGCATGGGAGTTGCTGTTGGAAACCTCAATATGGAGGAGAAGCAGATATTCCAAAATGTGCAAATGAGTATCAACTTCCTGGTTTCATTGTTGAAGAAGAACTGGCAAAATGTAAGTCCTCATCGGATTTCATTATCTGTTTATCTGGGTTAGAAAATTTGCATTTGGCTTTTTTGCCTCTTCTGTTATATTTTCTGCTATCATCTCCTATTATGCCAGTTTAGATATGACATTATAGAAGTAGTGTAGTGATTGTTTGGTTTATTTGATACTATATCACTTAATTTTTGTGTATGTTCTCATGACTAATAAAACTGGTCCATTCCCATGTGGCGAATTGGTCCATGGTCACACTTTCTTTAACAAGTTTGCCTTTTTCTATTTTTGATTTGTTAATCAGATTTCAATCAGGCATCTTGTATTTGAATTGCCTTAAATTAGTGTAGTCATCTTTGATGATTTTATTTGATAAAACCAGGTGAGATGCTTGCACTTGAAGAGCACCATGGGGCCTTCACATCGCATCTTTTAAGTGATTGTTAATCGGCGGTGTTGGTTGATAAGGAAGCTTCGTTTTCCTTGGAGTGAGTCAGTTGTGTTTCCCTGCAGTTACTGCTCTATTTTGTAGGTTTTTGGATTGGGAAAGCCATGAACTGGTTATACTTTCATCATTTGAAAAGTGATTGTTGCTTTCTTCTCAAAATCTTGTAAAACTGAATTTCTAAATATCTAAGATTCTTAGGTTTCCATGATAAGCTATATAACAAACAATGCTCTGTGGTTACTGCTCTATTTTGTAGGTTTTTGGATTGGGAAAGCTATGAATTGGTTTTACTCTCGTCATTTGAAAAGTGATTGTTGCTTTCTTCTCAAATTCTTGTAAAACTGAAGTACTAAATATCTATAAGATTCTTAGGTTTCCATGATAAGCTGTATAACAAACAATTCTACAGTTCATTTTAGTTGAATAATGATAGGGGAAACAAATACCAATCCAAAGATATAAATAAATGTAACTAAAAGAAAAAATAAATGGAAGATAGAAAGAAATGACCATATATAATTGACCAGAAAGACATGACTAACACAATGAAATGTGAACGGCTTCACAAAACATGAGGGATTTCTGTAGGACCAATAACCCTGCCGGGCCCCCTGATTAACACTGGCCGAACTGGATTGGTTTGGTTATTAAACGGTCTAATTGTGTGACCCAACTTTGTTCCGTGCCCGGTTCACTCGCTTTTTGGTCGGCTTATTTGAGTCAAACCAAATTTGATAACCATTCTACCTTGCAAGGGTACGGTAGATTGAATAAAATTTTAAATTTAGGCTGACAATTTACTAGCACATTTGCCCACCCACTTCTGATGTGTCATTCATTATTTATTTATCCTCATCTCTTTTGATAAACCATACAGTCATCGCTTTTGTTTTAACCCACTTCACCGGTTTCAGTGTCATCTCACCACGCCATCAACTTTATTTCGTTAATTCTTATTGGTGGTATTAAATTCTTTATAAATTAAAAAGTCGAAGATATTTACTCTAAGGTAAAATTATATTTGTATATTAAATATTTTTTTAATTACGTTATTTATTTTTTATTCTTGTAAATCAGTATTTTACCTTTTAATGATAAAAACTTTTAAGTGTCGCGCGCGCGCGCGTGTATATAAAACTTTATGAACGAAAAATGACAGTTAAAAGAAAAAAGTAATTGTTTGAATTTAAAATATTTTAATGATAAAATTTTGATATTATATTAAAAAATATTAAATTTAAGATTTTAAATTGTTGGATAAGTATTAAAAATAAATTATATATTAAATTTTAATAAAATATAATAATAATCAAATTAGATGAAAAAAATAATAATATTGTAAAATTTTAATAATTATTATCTTTAAATATAATAATTACTCATGATATCATCCTTAAAAAATACACTTTAAGCCACAATTATGTTATAATTAAATATTTTTTCTTAAATTAACTTTGATTTAGGTTCAAATAATTTTGAGCAAAATATTGTGTTGATCATTGTCATAATTAATAACAAATATGAAAACAAAGTGATAACTCAAAAAAAAAAAAAACATGATTTTAGTTATTAATAAGAGAGTTATGGTACCATAAATAAATGTAAAAATATCACCAATAAATATATTCATATGGTAACAAATTTCATTGGTGTACCTGATATATAATGTGATTTTGTTAGTTGAAATAACACTTTATATAATTGTTGGTTAACCTATACCCTAATAAATATCTTGATCAATTAAAAAGAAAATGTTAATCGAAAGCATAACTATTAATGAGGACATATCTTAGGAAAGGCGGAAGGAGGGAAATGATATTTCAAAACAAATGAAAATAAAATAATTAATATATTTACCATTATTTACTTCATATTAATTTAAGTAAAATTTTCTTTAATAAGATACAAAAGTGATTCTTAGTGAGCTATTTATGCTTTCATTGCATTTATCAATTGAGATTATATATATATAAATTAAACACAAATGGTGAAAAAATGGAAGAAAGAGAATTCATCTCTACCATCACCAAATTCAGATCTATAATATAGATTATTCTCTTAAAATTTTCTCATTTATTGAGATACATCTATAATTCTTAGAGTCATAATTGTGCTCATGAAGTAAAAGATTAAGAATTTGACTCTTGATGAAAGTAAGTAATATTTTGTAAAAATTGAAAAGTTTATACTATTAAATAACATTATTAAACTTCATAAAATCTATTTAAAACTACAAATAATGAATTGTTTTTGGGCTAATAATAATTATGACTCTTATGACAATGACTTACAATTGTGAGGATTTAATCCCATAACAATTGTTATACTAATGTCTTTAGTGGAATGAAAAAAGAGATAAAAATGATGAGGTAAGAATGAAGGAAAAAAAGATAAAATAAATGAGAAATGTGTCATGTGCCATGTTTGTGTTTCGACTTTTTAAATTTATAAACAATAATATTAAGGAAAGCAATTATTTGCAAGTAACAATAAATTTAACATAATAGTATATTTAAAAATTAAAATTCATGGATATAAATTCTTGTTTAGTTTTTAACATAAATTGGAAAAGGAAAACAAAATATGGGTATGAAATTAATTGCACGTGGAGAAAAATATATTGTTGGATGAAATTTGAATGAAAAGAAAATAATAATAAATAAGATAATAATACTAACATTTAGCATATCACATAAAATTAATAAAAGTATTATTTTATTACTATTAACGTTAATGATATATTTAGTTCTGTTAACTCACATAGATATTCTTATATAATTGTTTTATTTTAAAAAATTTATTTTGCAAACAATTGAGAGTTAGAGAGAAAGGAAACTGAAAGCATTAGTTATCAACTTTACTAAAACATATATTTTATAGAAAAGAAAAATAATAACTCTACTAAAACATGATAATATGCTTTTCAAAATTTTTGCACCTTATTTTTTAAAATTGAAATGAGTGACCATGAAAGTGAAGTAAGTTTTCCTAAGAATTGATCTTAGTTTCAATAATTAAGATCTAAATAATTATTGAAATATATTATTATAACTCATTAATTTAATATAAATTTTAATTCCAATGATCAATCTCATGTGATTAAGGTTATGACAAATTCAATGAAGACAATAAAAATTAAGTTTCATTACATTTTTTGTTAAGGAAAAAGAAGGAAGATCTTAATTAATTTTTTTTCTTCAATTAGTGATAGTTTAATGTATTTAATAAGAATTCAATATATTATTTGTTTCAATTGTTCATGATGTTGTAGCACTAAATATATTGATTTGTTAGTTGCTATTTGGTAATAAAATAGTAAAAAATAAAGAAAATTTATACTTAACTCTTTTAGTTTAATCTTATAAAAATTCACACTCTTTATTTCATAATGTAACAAAAAATTTATTATCATTTATTCCTTATAAAAAAAACATATACCTTTTTTGCTTTAGTTTTCAAAAAAAAAAAAAGATTATAAATAATTATAAAAATATCATTATAAATATTTTAGATGAACTAAAATACTCTTAACCTATAAATTGGTACTTAAAAAAAAGGTAAAACGAGAAGATAAGAATGAAGCAAAATGAGCTAAAATGAAAGATTAATGTATTATGTGGTATGTTTGTATTTCACCTTTCTAAATTTAGACAATAATATTGAGGAAACAATTATGCTTAAGTGATAATAATTTTAACACGGCAGTATATTTGAAAATTAGAGTTCATGAATATGAATTTTTGTTTAGTTTTTAACACAAGCTAGAAAAAAAAAAAAAAATTATTGCCAAGTTAGGACTTTGCATGGGATTTTGCAGGCCCATTATGACATGATTTATGGGTTAGGTATCACAGCCTAAAAATTAGATTATGGTGACTCCTAATATAATTTTCAAATCTTAATAGGTCAAATTATATATATATATATATATATATATATATATATATATTGAAAAAAGTGTCATTGTTTCAAAAAATAGTTATCATAAAGTTTTGAGACTAGACAAAAATGAAGGATGTAATTTGACCCCTTTTTTCAAAAAATCAATTAGCATTTTCATTGAAGATTGGATATAAATATAAACATGAAATGGCATTCATTGATACTTAGTGTTCCAAACCTTCTCTAAAAATTAATTAATTAATTAATAGATACATTATACATATGTAAGCAAGTATTTCAGATCCCAATTGTCATTTTGACACCAAAAGAAAGAATAGAAACAAAACAAAAAGAAACGTTTTTTATACAATGAATAATCATATTGTACCACTGGGAATCACATGATGGTGTTTTTTTTTTTTTCTTTTTTAAGTTTGCATTTGATGTTATGTCAATTTATTTACCGGACTGGCTTTAAATTTTTCAAGTGGTCACACCGGACTGTGAATTGGCTAGGTGAAATTAAGAAAGAAAAAGGAATGCGAGGACTAGTATAAACGGCAATTGTGTGGTAATTGTCGGAGAGGCAACTTGGACTTTGCAAGATTCCAATTACCCGATAAAATCACAATTAAATTTAGTTATTAGTATGAGTTTAATCTTTCAAAAAAATATTTATTTAGGTCTATGAAATATAAAAAATATAATATTTTAAAAATTACAATTTTCACGTCATTTGAATTTTTTTTTTGTTTATTAATGAAAATATAATAATGCCAAGTGAAATAAAAAGTTAACTCGTCCAACGGAGAGAAAATTTTGTTACCAAAGGGTGTGATGAGAAATTGGTAGAAAATAATAACAAAAACAAAATCCTTTTTTCAAAAATTTAAGAAAAACAAAAAATCACTACAACCGAGATCGCATGTCATATATATATATATATATATATATAATGTATTCTATATATTTTTTTAAAATTATATTTTTCGATTCAGTAATTAAAAAAAAGAAAGACAAAAGATAAAAAAAAAAAAAAAAAAAGAAGAAGAAAATCAAATTTATAATTATAAGCTAAATTAAATTTGTGCTCATTGTTATCCGTGTTTGATGAAAAGACGTGTAGTGAACTTGACGAGGACAACCGAAAGAGAATGCCAAATTTCTATGATATTTCAAATGAGGAGGAGAGGCCTCGGAACCGTATCTCCGTCGACGTAGAAATACTTGTCGAGTGCTATGGACAAAAGTCATTGAGCCCAAATTTGATGGATTCGGTGCAGCCCATTGACAACGAAGTAAAATTTGAGACGTTAAAGCATAACCCAACCCACTAAACCCCAAAATTGATTTCAAGCTTAGCTCAGCCCACAAAACACGTAGGTAGCCACACCGATCTAGGGTTTTAGAGCTTCCGCTATTATATAAAAGCATCCGCTCGGCCGGCCACCAATTAGGGTCTCTCCTCTTTTGCTTTCACGGCTACTCTTGCATTCTCTGATAACCCTTTTTCTACGATCTTCAGTCCTTAATATTCTTAGAGTAAATTGTTTTTTTTTTTTTTTTGTGTTTTTTTCTTATTTCTTTGTTAAATGGAATTGCTTGTTATTTGATTTTGATTGTTGTGTTTACAGGTGAGAGGAATCTGTAGTTTGTTGCCTCGCTGCTATCCACCATGAGGTATGTGGAGAGATCTCCTTTTGTTTTTTATTTTCAGATTTTTTTTTTCCTTGTTTAGAGGCTGTAGGATTATGCGGAATGCATAGTTTGACTTTTTGTTCTTATTTTTTTTTGCGAGAAATGGCATATGGGTTACTTTTATTTTGTTCGATTTTTGAGATATATGGTTGGCCTAGGTTTGTGCTCTTCTAACATGTTGGACTGGGGGCCTCTGTTTTTGTTGGAGAAATTCGGACGGTGTAATTATGTGTGAAAGCTTAATGTTTAGCGCCCTTTTATTAACATCTCGGGGCTTTTTGAATTTATAAAATTTCTATTGTAATGCTATGGATCTTCTTTTCACTTACTCTTTGATAATTTATGGAAATGGTGTCATAAGATATTTTGTGTATTGGTGCTTGGGAAGTAAGGTCTAGAGAAGTGAATTCAAGTGATTGTGCCTTAGTTACAGGGGGTTACTGAGGTTTGAATAGGTTAGTCTGTTGCATTCCTTGATTCATATAACACAATCTTTTTCCCACCGCAGCAAGCTTTCAAGTGAGGCACTGAGAGAAGCTATCTCGAGTATTAAGGTCAAGTCTAATGAAAAGAAACGTAAGTTCACCGAGACAGTTGAGCTCCAGATTGGACTGAAAAACTATGATCCCCAAAAGGACAAGCGTTTCAGTGGCTCTGTTAAGTTGCCTCACATTCCTCGTCCTAAGATGAAGGTTTGCATGCTTGGAGATGCTCAGCATGTGGAGGAGGTAATTCAACCTCTGGTCAACCAAAATATTCTTCTGAACATGACCTTTGTTGTTCTTAATTGCATTGTGCTGTAACCTTTTGGTTTGTGATTTGAAAATGTAATTGTTTATGATGTTCTGCTGCGAATTTGATTGTGGCTTGTGTTTTATGCAAAGAAGGAACAATAATAAAATGTAAAAATTTATCTGGTCTAGTGGATTCATTTTCTGGTGGAGGTATTATGTTTTGTGCCATTTCGTAACAACATTAGGTGTTGGTTTCTCTGTCTTATTAAGTATGAAGTTTTGCTGGAACATGAATTTGAAGTGCTACTATTTCCATTGGCATGTTTTTAGAATTTTTCAGCCTTATCCAGGATTTCAAATGTGTCAAATATGTATGCTTTTGATTGATGCCTGCCCAGATTCTTAATGCTCTGTTTTATGTATCTGCATTGTTGACATTTATTAATGACAATTGTTAACTGACTTGGTTGTTAATTTTGAAACTTACTTTCTGGTTTTTCTTCGTTCAAGTATGAAACTTAAGTGGGCTTGTAGTCAAATATATTTGAGGTAAATTTTCTTCGCATTCCTTTCCTGCTATTGTAACTTTAACATGGTGTATTTGTTTTCTTTATATTCGCAGGCGGAAGCAATTGGCTTGCAATGGATGGATGTGGAAGCTTTGAAGAAGCTTAACAAGAACAAGAAATTGGTCAAGAAGCTTGCCAAGCAGTACCATGCCTTTTTGGCTTCAGAATCTGTTATCAAGCAGATTCCTCGTCTTTTAGGCCCTGGTCTTAACAAGGCGGGTAAGCTTAGTGAAGCTGCAGCATGTTTGGCTTTGTTGTCTCAGTTACACGTTGAACCAGATTTTGCATCTGTAGTTCTAATGCTTTGTCTTCAATATATGCTAATGCAGGGAAATTCCCTACACTTGTTACTCATCAAGAGTCTCTAGAGGCCAAAGTCAATGAGACCAAGGCTACAGTGAAATTCCAGCTGAAGAAAGTTCTTTGCATGGGAGTTGCTGTTGGAAACCTCAATATGGAGGAGAAGCAGATATTCCAAAATGTGCAAATGAGTATCAACTTCCTGGTTTCATTGTTGAAGAAGAACTGGCAAAATGTAAGTCCTCATTGGATTTCATCGTCTGTTTATCTAGGTCAGAAAATTTGCATTTGGCTTTGCCTCTTCCATTATATTTTTTGCTATCTCCTGTTATGCCAGTTTAGATATGACATTATAGATGTAGAGTAGTGATTGTTCTGTTTATATGATGCTATATCACCTTTTGTGTATGTTCTCATGACTAATAAAACTGGTCCATTCCTGTGTGGCGAATTGACCCATGGTCACACTTCCTGTAACAAGTTTGCCTTTTCTATTTTTGATTTGTTAATCAGATTTCAATTAGGCATCTTGTATTTGAATTGCAATAAATTATTGTAGTCGTCTTTGATGATTTTATTTGATAAAACCAGGTGAGATGCTTGCACTTGAAGAGCACAATGGGGCCTTCACAACGCATCTTTTAGGTGGTTGTTAATTCGGTGTGATGGTTGATAAGGAAGCTTCGTTATTCTCAGAGTGAATCAGTTGTGTTCGTCTATGCTTACTCTGTTTTGTAGGTTTTTGGATTGGTAAGGTATGAACTGGGTTTGCTTTCTTCATTTGAAAAGTTTTGATTTTTGCTGGATAATACAAATATTACGTTATTCTGTTTATCTCGTCAAGTCAGATTTTAAACATTGGTAAAATTACATTCAACTGTCGATTGTTAAATTGGACAGAAATTGGAAGAAAACATTAATACCCTCAGATATAAATTAAAATCAAAATCATTCTCACAAGTAGCCTCCTTCCTCGATCTAATCTTCTTTGAGATTTCTGTGAATGGCGCATCAATTATAACTGTAGTCTTTTGGGATTATCTTCCTCAATCCTTTCTTTAAGCAATTTGAAATGCCCTTGTACAGAGGCTGCTTTTCAACTGCAGCTTCACCACATCCATTGGCGCGAGCACAAGTATCATAGGCCACTGTTCACTGTTGTGAGCTTAGGAGACCCAATATATAAGGCTTTGTGCTTGACTAAGTCGGCCATGGAGCCAGCTTTCATGCACTGCCAGAAGTAGAGGTCATGTGGGTTGCCAGTTGGGGTATTTTGGGTTATGTTTAGGGATATTCTGATTTAATAAAGTTCTAAACTTTCTGGATTGCAATTTGGGCCGTTGTAGCTTCACTGTAAAAAGGATAAGCCTTTGCTATGGATGTCATTTAAATTCTTTGAATCATATTTTATGGGTTTTTATGCATATACTTGTTTTGCAAAATTAGATATTACTGGAAATTATCTTCAATACAGTTGGAAAGTCCACTTTTGGGGTGGTTGATTGGCCAATTTTAACTAAGGTAATCATATTGAAATGTTATGCCGGTCCTAGCTTGGCTGAGTTGCGGGAAAGGAGAAGGGCTTTGATGCCTTGGGAAAAATGGAGGGGGAACAATCGAGTTAATTATCTGATGCCTAGCCTTCTGTTTGCGGATATTTATTATTTCGTTAATATACCAGTTTCTGAGTTTTTGGCTGCGGATGTGGAGGCTCTCGTTGATAGCAGCTTTATGGGAAAAACAGATGGGCTGATATTTTTAAAAGACAGCTATTTTTTTGTATAGGGGTTGCTGCATTTTTTGGATGGATGCAGCAAATTTTGCAATTGTTGAGTTGCTTGCTAAGGTGTCGCTGTGTGGGACTAGCAGTAGTTTTTTTTTTTTAATGGCTGGTTCTGTATATATGATTGGGGTATCGAAGTTTTTAATTGATGTAAGGAATAAAATCAATTTGCTACGATATAAAGGATGTGAACACTACCCATTTGCCGTCTGCCTTGGTTGATGCCGAAACTTGGAATGAAATTGAAAGTGGAGATAATTGAATTATATTGGCATTCGTTTCATAGATGCGTGGTATAGCATCTGTTCCATTTAGGGCTACAATAATCACTCCTTAGCATAGTTATCAGATCTGATTCAATCATTGACCTAGTAGAGAAACAGATGATTGAGTTAATTGTTCAATTATTAGGTGATTAATTGAATCATAAATGTTAGAATTTAACACTTGATCCATTCTTGTGTCTTATTCGGCAACGAAGATATCCAAATATTGAGATATCACATGATCACACCACTTATACAGAAAAAAAAAAAAAAAAACAGAGAGAGAGAGAAAGGAAGACAAAAACAAGGAAAAAAACATAAAGGTTTCATGTACAGAAAGCATATGGAATTTGGCTACTATGTTTAACAATAAGTGAACCCCAAGGTAACAAAGATTCACCCCCACCATTTTTCTGGCAACTACGAGCAACATGTAAATAAATGGATAGGAAGCAACCTAAATGAGGCCACAGATACCTTTAGGAACACTGCTCTCTCTTACCAATTTAATGTATCCATTCTCACCCCATAAGGTCCCCCTTGAGTTCTTCACCAACCAATACTTCTTGCCATTTTCCACTCCATAACTAGCAATGATAAGCGCACGGTTCAAACTTTTACTAACTCCACAAGTTGTATCATCAATATCTTTACCCTCGTAACTTGCAAAATCAGAAACAACTCTTACATTGACTGGTTGATGTGCTATTGTTTGAAGCAATGTGGCTTTGTCTCAAACAGGCACAATTTCATAGCCATTAATTTTGTTTATTGGTTGAGAGACATTCCTGGGGTTGCAAGCGCCATCAACTCATAGGTATGGATAATTGGCTTCAGTGGTAAGCCCATGTTGGCTAACGCAGTCGAAAGATAATACATAAAGCCCCTCTTGCAATCTAAGTTAATATTTTCTACTCTATTGCAATCAATTAGCACTTGCATTGAAAGAGTGTTTACAATCACCAAGTCCCAAGCAGGTAAAGATCATTTGATGGTCCTTAAAAAAGTTGTTTGATTGCCAAAGAAAGTTTTAACTTAAGCTTAAATAGTTAAGTACACTTTTGGGGCAAACTCATGTAGGTTATTAGGTTTAATTGTAAGTCAAAGGGGCATTAAAATTGATCTTGATAAAATTAAAGTCATACAGGGAATGCTTACACCTTCTACATGAAAGGAGGTGTAATGATTCCTTAGAAGGGTCAATTATATTACTAGATTTATATCTCAGTTGATAGCAACATGTGAGTTTATATTTAGCATGCTAAGAAAAGGCAATCTAGGGTAATGGGATGACAAATGTCAAGAAATCTTCAACAAGATCAAACATTACCTTTCTAACCAATCAATACCATATAAACTGCTCATATTAGATCTCACCATATAAGAGCGTTGCATAAATTGTGACTTAGAACAACACGATGAAACGAGAAGAAAGGAAAGGGAAATCTACTACTTTAACAAAAGATTCATAGATTACGAGAGGCAATATTTAGATATGGAAAGAATCTATTATGCCTTAGCATAGACAACACGTCAGCTTTTGCAATATTTGTTATATCATATAACTTGGCTTATTGCTAATAAAGACCCCCTCAAGTACATTTTTGAAAAACTAGCATTGTTAGAATGAATTATTCACTACTAGTTTCTTTTGTCAGAGCATGACATTCAATATGTCAATTTCAAATGACCAAAGGTAATGTAATAGTTGATTTTCTAGTAGATTGAGCTATCCTCATTTATGAGGCTGTATATTTTGATTTCTAAGACGATAACATCTTAGCCATAAATTAAAGTCAAGATAACAACAAGATAATAAATGAATGGTAAATGTGGTTTGATGGGGTGTTCAATGCATTGGGGCATAAAATTAGAGTGGTCCTAATTTCTTTCAAAGACAGCCAACATCCAATCACTGCAATGTTACAATTTGAATGTACTAATAATATAGTAGAATATGAAGCATGCATCATGGGTTTACTATATGCCTTGAAGATAAAAGCTAAAAGTCTCAAGGTATACGGTGATTCAACATTGGTCATTTACTAATTACTAGATGAATGGGAAATATAAGACCATAAGCTTATTCCTTATTACTAGTACATCAAACAATTAGTGGAACAAAGATCACCTTCAATCATATACCTTAAAAAAGTAATTAGATCCTTAATGTTTTAGCAATTTTGGCAACAATGTACAAGAAAAATCTTACTAATACACAAGAAATCCATGATAATGTTTATAATGCTCCAATTCATTACATACATATAAATCTTGCCAATATAAAAAAGATCCATGCTTGAGTATCATGACATTAAGCACTACCTCAAAGCTGAGAATTACCCTAAAGGAGCAACTAAAAATGATAAAAGAACTATATGAAAGATAACAATGAATTTCTTCCTTTATTGAGAAATCATATGCAAGCACAACTATAATTCAGTCTTATTATAATGTATAGATGCAGCTGAGGTAGAAATTATAATGAAAGAAGTGTATAAGGGCTTACATGGGTTACATGCTAGTGGGCTTTCCATAGTTAAAAAGATCTTAAAAGTAGAATACTATTGATTAACTATGGAATTAAATTACTTCTAATGCACCCAAAAATGCCACAAATGTTAGATAAATGTAGATAAAATACGTGTAACACTTGCTTCATTTCATGTTATGACATCCTTATAACCATTCTTCATATAAGGGATGAATGTGCTTGGTCTCATTACTCCAAAAGCATCCAACATGCACTAATTCATTTTAATGGCAATTGACTACTTCATGAAATGTATTAAATCACCATTTTATGCAAACATTACTCATAAAGTGGTCATTAAGTTTATCAAGAAAGTTATTATATGTTATTACATCATATCAAAACAATTAATTATAGATAATGTCACTAACTTGAACAATAAAATGATGATAGACCTTTTCAACCAATTAAAAGTAAGTACCATAACTCTATCCTATACATATCGAAGATGAATGAGGCAGTTGAAGCAGCTAATAAAAATCTCAAGTGAATTATTGAAAAAATAATGATTAAATATAAAGATTGGTATGAGATGCTTTTATTTTCATTACACTCTTATCACACTATAATACATACTTGCATAAAGGCAATTGCATTTACATTGGTCAATGAGATTGAGGTGATTCTTCCAATTAAAGTTAAAATTCCCTCCTTAAGGGTTCTAATGGAGGTAGAATTAGAAGATGTAGAATAGGTCAGAGTCAAGTATGAGCAATTGAATCTCATTGAAGAAAAGAGGTTTAACACAGTCTACCATAAGCGATTATACCGGAGACAAATGGTGTAAGTGAATTGAAAGAAAATGCACCATAAACACTTTAAATAAGGAGACTTGGTCCTTAAAAATATCATACCAAAATTAAAGTAACTTAAAGGGCAAGTGAGTGTTGAACTATAAAGGTATATATGTTGTCAAAAAGGCATTCTCTGGCAGGACACTTATTTTGACATATATGAATGACACATATATGCCAAATCTTGTTAACTCTAATTTAGTTAGAAAATATTTTGCCTAAATGATAGCTAAACTTAATATTTTTATCCAAAAACAAAACAAAAGGCATAATAAGTGAGATAATATTGCAAGAAGGTGCACAATAATAAAAATATTATTCATTCGCTAAGGATAAAAGCCCAATGGATGAGAATAAAAATGATGTAAGATAATCAGAGAGACAAGGCTTGTACACAAAAGACATTAATATTATGCTCATATTAAGTTGCTTGCTATGCTATCAATCTTTAACAATTCCTATAACATTTGTTTAATTATCTTTTCATGTCTAAATAAGTCACTTTCTTTATTTAAATTATAAAGGGTCATTAACGATCAAGAAAAAAAAAAGAACATAATGCAAAACTTTTAAATTTATATCAATTTCAAACATTTCAATTTTGTCAAAATAAGTATTAAAGTGACCTCTTACTTGAAATGACTAAATGACAATAACTATTTCAATTTTTCACATTTCTCTTTTTTTTTTTTTGGATAGTGAAACTATGTTGTTTACCATAAAAATGTAAAATTAAATCATCTTATGTTAATTTTTAAGTTTTTAAATATCTTTTCTATAAAATTAATACAAATTTAACATTATGAGAACAAATAATTAATACATATTCAAGTTTGCATATTTTAATATATCCTAATTTAGAAATAAGCATATTGATTCAAAATTATTTAATATTATGTAAATAACATGTTAACAAATTTACACCTAGCTTGTAGTAATTAAAAAGGTGTGTTAGAAGTGTTACAAAATTAATGGAAAAGTACATTGAGCTAAATTTGATATTAAAACAAAATAATTTTTTACAAAAGTTTTTAAAAAAGCAATTTTAAAAAATTGAACTTTATGTGATAATTTGCATAATGTTTAAATTTTTTATGTCATTAAAAAATATAATTTTTTTCCTACAAAATTTTCACTTATATCATTAATTAAGACATTTTATTTAATTTTATAATGTTAATAATTTATTTCTATCAAAATTAAGCACTTTTTTGGTTTATTTATTACTGATCATTCTTATTATTTATTGCTATTAATTATTAATTATTATTACTCATAAATTTAAAGTATATTTTAACATTTGCTTAAAGTGTCAATATTTATCATTATTATATAATAAAATGATTAATTAAGACATTTTATGTATAATAATAATAATAAAAAAAGACAATATAACTCAACTAATCATAAGTTTGTATTTAATAGTATTATGTTATAAAATAATGTGCAAGGACAATAAAGCAAAAAATAGAATTTATGGATTGTGTTTCATTTGTTAATGTGATTTCTATGACATACAAATGCCTTAAAGGTATAAAAAAAATCCATTAATCTCGTAAAGATTATTTGGGTGCACTTTAAAAAATCAATGTTATAAAACTCAATCTTGCCTTGTCAGTCGAACCAGTAACCCATCAAATCGAACATTGGACTAAGTTGGGCTAATAAAAAAACCACTTGGAACATTGAATTGAAAAAAATTAATTGACTTGACTAGTTTTTTTAAACTTGATTAACTTAGAAAATCAAATGACTTAGGATTTTCTTTTTAGCTAAATGACGCTGTTTTAAGATTAGATTCATAATTCTCCTTTATTTGTCTAGTGATTCCTCAACAAATTTGGAATTTGGATTTAGATCCTTCTCTTCTCAACATCATTCGACAAGAGCACATAAGTTTGGTCTGTCCGATCCAACTTTCCATCATCTCTAATTGTCTCTAACTTGCTTATAATTAATTGTTTTAAAGGTTGGTTTAATGTCAAGCATTTTTGTTACTGGATTTATTTTCTTTGCTTATTCTTCTTCAAATTTTGATGCCTATTCCTCTTAAATTTTCTTTACTAGTCATTATTTTCCAAATTCAAAGATGATTTGTTCACAATCCACTAATAATCTATGTGGCCCTTAAATAATTAACATTATTAAAGGTTATAAAAAACTTTGGACAGTTACCTTATTGATGTTAAATGATCAACTTTATACTTAGATTGGAATTATGAGCAAGGAATTTTAAAAAGAAATGATGAACAACTTGTGGATGAAAAAGAGAATTGTTTAGGAATATGACAACATAAACTAGTAGATCAATAAATATTAACATGCCAATTAGATAAAAAATTAGGGATATAGCCAAAGAAAGCATGTTAGTGCACCTTTATGCACACACATTCAAAACACATGCAAAATTTTTTCATTTCCCCGATGTGTTCTTTGTAACATTTGATAAAAAAGATATGACATTTGCTCTTATAGTTCAAAATTTAAAACTTCAGCCTTTTTACTATATGCTTTTCTGAACCTACAAAATCTATCCTTATTATTGTTGTATGTATGTGTAGTTTGCTTACTGTTGCTCTCTTAAAAGATTATGCATGCATTATGGTGGGTTATTGAAACATATTTGCAAGAGGTTTTGATAAATAATAGTAATTTCTATATTAGTTGTAGTCAAGGTAACATTTTAACTATGACTTTTACCTATTACATTTATGGATCATTTTAGAATAGCTTATATCTGATATTGCTTAAGATTCTTAACAAAATCTTAACTTAAAACTATATTAGTTGCACACTTGTTTTTACTGCTTCCTATGGTTATATAAGTTGATAATGATCTATCCCATTCCAAGTGAGGACATACATTAAATTTACCAAATTTCCCCACCTAGACATTGTTGTCTTGGTCATCTTATGGTAATTACAGTCAATAAGCATACACGATTAATTTTCTTAAGATATAGTAAAAATGTTTTACAAGTTTTTCTTTTCTGTAAATAGCCACCAAAATTTAAATACTTTATGGTACATTGCAATAGGGCATCATGTTGTCATTGTTGATTTAAACTAGGCATGGGCATAACCTCACATCCCATAATGATGATTTGTGTGGTTTACCTTTTATAATGTTGTGAAAATATTGACTAATTTAAATTAATCACAATTATTACCATTAAAAAGATCACTAGTTTTATATGTTAAACTTCAATTGCATATTTAAAAGGGGGAACAAAAAAGAAAAAAAAATGGTAAGTGGTTTATATATTCTTGAAAAAGAAGTCTTTGGTGCCTAAATATGGATAACTTGTTTGGGAATTAGAGTAGCTTGCACTTATTGTCATTGTAATGTGGCAATGTGTTTGATACTAAGGTAAATTGCATTAGCAAATTGAAAACTTGAAAAGGCAAATTGGGATTGACTAAAATAGGCTGCTTAGTATCATAAAAAGTCACTATAAACAGAAAAAGAAAGAGCAAAGTAAATACAGACTTATTAAAAAGTCTTTTCACTTTCCACATTATTCTATGATTGATTAAAATGTTGTTATTTATGTATGTAAATTTAGTAATCTCAAACTAGCTTATTGCTAGTCTTATGAAGTTTATTATTGTTTATATTCATATTTCTTGTTATCAAATGTCTTCAACGGGAGATGATAACACCTTGCTTGCTATTGAAGTGTTCACTTCATCAAATTTGGTTCTTTTGAAAGTGCATCTCTTATAAAAACTATAAGAAGCAATATTAGATAAAAAATTGATTTAACATGGGGCCATTGTGAGGAAGTTGATGAAAGAGCAAGTAATGAAAGTAAAAAATTAATGTGTTTATACCACATAAAGATCTTTTCTTAGGGGTAGTATCAATTGAATTAAGCAACAGTTAGCAAGAATGAAAAGGGAAGTAGATCATTGTTAAAAGGTATTGCCTAATGTTTAACATTAAATGAAGCAAAATCCTAAGGATTATTCTTTAAAAAAAAAAAAAAAAGGAAAGCATAAAAAATGTTGTATGAGTTGAATCCTTTTAACCTAAGATACAAGCATTATGAAGAGTAGCAATATCATTATATTGATGCTAATATTGAAAAAGTTCAACCACCTTCAATTCCATCTTCTCATTATAGCTAAAAGGAAAGGGCAAGCTAGTATAAACTAAGGAAAAAAGAATTAACAAGCCATAAGGAATTGAGTCTTTTTTTATGTTAAAGACAAACTTTAGTGTTCAACCAACTTTGAAGAGTGTATTGCAAAGTAAAGATGTGATCTTGCTCTATTTATATAGATGGTTGATGCTTTCATACCTTTTAATGTTGCAAATTCAATTTATAATCAACCCACTAATGATGCCATAACTAATAATGGAATGGGTTATAAGGAACTATCTTTTCATAATTATTATGGTCATTTGTTGACTAAGAATGTTGAAGTGATAAAAAAATTTTGTGAAAAGTTATTATGCCACATGGAGTAAGACTAGTTGTGCATTAATGGCTAATGAATGGATATATAAAAACCATGAAGTTTTGATAAATTTGTTGGTTTATTGTCCAAAAAGAACTATTTTTTCAAGTTAATTGATCATTAAAATTAGCAAAGACATCTTAGACATTACATTAATTACTTAGAAAAGTAATGTTGTTCATTATTGTTGAAAATGTTGTTCATTTAGTGATTGATAATGCATATAATTATGTAGTTATTAGCAAATTAATGGAGAATGAATTCATGATATTATTTTGGTCTGCCTGTGCAACCCATTATGTTAATTTGATTATCTATGATATAAGTAACATGACTGAGGTTAGTGGCATTGTTAACCATGTTCCCAAAATTTCAAAGTACATATGTAATTATTGTTATCCTTTACACTTAACGAAAAAGTTTACTAATGGAAGAGAAAAATTTTATCTTGCACTAACTCGATTTGCTACTAACTTTATTGCCTTACAAAGTATCTTAGCTAAAAAAAAATGCACTAAGGACTATGGTGACATTTAAAGATTGGACCACATATATATATGATAAAAAAGTCAAAAGAAAGAGGTTTATTAATGATGTGTTAAACTCTGGGTTTTGAAGAGAATGTGCATAATACTGAGCATTTGATTCATGTTTTATAAGTGGTTAATAATGATGAAAAGCTTGTGATATGGTATCTATATGAGGTTATTCATGCAATTAAAGTAGAAATTATGAGGAGATTTTAAAAGAAGAAAAGAAGACTTTAAGCTTTTTTGAACATAAGTGATAGTTGGTGGGATTGTTAGTTGTAAAAGAATTTTTATGTTATTAGGTTTGGTTGAATCCTGGGTGTCAATATGATATTACATTGATTGAAAAACATCTTTTAGTTGTTTCTTCATTTTTGGATGCCCTAAAGAGGTATTCTTATGAAAATGAATCACTAACACATAAGCTAACAAGTGAAATAAAGATTTTCACTAATGCAAAAAGAGACTTTAGATGTAATTTTGCTAAAATTGATTGCAACATCATGTTTCATGGTAATTTTATTAATTAATTACCTTTTTTCATAATTTTTTTATTAAATAAATTATTTATATTGACGACAACTATTACAAATAAATGATAATCCACTTATGGAAATAGTGTAACTAATTTGAAAAAATTAGTCATTTGAGTTCTAAGTCAAACTTGTAATGTTTTGGATTATAAGCATAATTGGAGTATTTTTTTTTAGTATATCCATTCAAAGAAGCACAATAACTTAAATCGTCAAAAGTTCAATAATATTGTTTAGGTCCATTATAATTTGAAATTACAATAAAAGTAATTGTCTTAAAATTTTGGAAGACCAGTAGTTTTGTTTATTTTGTTTGTTCTTCTTCTTATAAAAATTTATTAATAAATTAATTAATTTATTATAAAAAATTTTTTAAAAGTTAAAATTATAATCCTATTGATTTTAAAAAATTTAAAATAAATAAAAATTAAATATTATAAATAAAATCACTTACTTTAAATTTATATAAATTAGAGATTTTTTATAAATAAATAATTTTATATAATATTTAAAATAATTTTAATAATAATATTAATTAAAATATTATTTATTTATTATTTCATCATTATAAATTTTTTATATTATTATTAATATTTATTATATTTTAATATAAATTTAATTTTATCAATCAAATTATATCAAATATATTTAAAAATAATCATATAAATATTTTAATTAAAATAATAAAATTTATAAATTTAAACTTAAAATTAAAAACATCTAATAAATTAATTTTTTTATATTAAATTATTTATAAATTTAATTTTTTTAAAAATTTAAATTTAAATTTTGTAATATAAAATAATTTTAATTATTTTTTATTAATAATTTTTTATTTATTTTTTATAATAATATAAAAAAAATAATATAATATTTTAAAAGTACGTCGTCTTTTAATTTTATTTCAATGTTTATATTTTTTTATATTATCATGTTTAACAAAAAATAGACATTAATCCGATCCAGCTAACCACTGACTCGTTGATTAACAATAACTCAATAACACATAGCCATTTATCCAAGTTGAAATCTGAGTCGAGTTTGATGACTATAAAAAAACATAAACTGTTGGCAACTGACACGTCAACTTATTCCAATTAAACTAACACTTTTTAGAAAATGACTGACACGTCAGCTTATTGTTTTCAGACGTGGCATACTGACATTAGTCCCTCCCACGTCATGCTACGCCTCCTCGCTAATAGGCGCCCCTTCGCCCTTCTCCCTCGCGGCCGCGCCCCTCAATTTTCCATAAGCTGTTTGTTTCCCGAGAAAGCAGAAAGGGGGAAAAAAAAAAGGAAAATGGCAGTTCGAGCAACGGTGTCGCGTTTTCCAATGGACCAAGACGCTCAGGAGTCGTCGGGACTCCCATGGGGAGTGACCGTGACGCCGTTCGCCTCTAAGGACGAGAACGGGCAGTCGCCGGCGTACGGATCGGACGGAAATTTGCTGCCTCGGTGCGAGAACTGCTACGCCTACTTCAACACTTACTGCGAGCTGGATCAGTGGGCCTGGAGCTGCGCGCTGTGTGGGACCCTCAACGGGCTCTCCTCTCAGTCCATTGCGCGCTACTCGCATCCTCAGTCCTGCGCCGAGATGATTTCCTCGTTTATCGATCTCGAGTTGCCCAGTGAGTAATTCTAGGGTTTTTTTTTTCTAGTTCCTTGTTTGGATACGGAGATATTTCAATCAGAATTTGTTTTTCTTTTGTTTTACTCTAGTCGAGGGTTCAGACGAAGAAATGGTGCAGGCTCGTCCAGTCTATGTTGCAGCCGTTGATTTGTCATGTAAACTTCATCCGTTTCTTCTGTTTTGATTTTTCCCTAATTTTGACATTAGTGTAAGCTTTTATACTTAGCCCTTTAATGTGATCTTTATGTGTAGCATCTGAAGAGTTTTTGGAGCTGACGAAGAGTGCGCTGCAAGCGGCTTTAGAAGGTTAAGATAATTGTGTTTTGTTCATTTCTTTGTGTTGCTTCAGTTTGAATCACTTTTTGTGATTGTTAACAGTTTTTGTTTACAATTTCTTTTGCAGCTCTTCCGCCCGGTGCTCTGTTTGGGCTGGCTACTTTCAGTCACAAAATGGGGTTGTATGACGTTCAAGGGCCTATTCCAGTTGTAAAGAATGTTTTCATTCCTCCGGATCCGGAGGGCATGCTGCCAATTGCACTTGAGGATGTTATGCCTTTGCTGCAATTCTTGGCCCCGGTATGATCATCATGGCACTTATCTTTTCTGAATTTTGAGTTGTTTATTTGTTCACTTATCTAAGGATGCATTGTGATTGACCATGCTAAATGACAAGAAGCATTAATCCAGGTAATTGTAACAAGAATAAGTGGCAAGTGTAGCTAAAATGGTGGGCTTATGATTTAACATCATTGGACATTCAAGATTGATATTTGATTTTACTTGTTTATGTAATTCAATAAGAGAACCATCATCAGTCTAGACTATTTCTACAGGTGGACAATTGTAAGGATCGTATCACAGTTGCACTTGACACACTCAGGCCAACAACTTCTTGGGAGAGAACTACAGCTGCAGGTCAAGGACTAGATGGTGTTCTAATGGGTGGGCGAGGTTTTGGTGTGGCAATGGAAGCCCTATTCAAGTACCTTGAATCAGAATATGGAAACACATTTGCTTTAGGTCCACAATACAATTTCAATTTCATATCTTCCTTTCTAGATCATAATTAAATATCTAGGCAGGATCATAATTAAATATCTAGGCCATGTGGCAGCTCCCTTTGGTCTTTCCCTCATCCCCTTCTTTTCGTAAACTCAATGATGAATGTTGTTGTCCTTGTTGACACTGAGCAGCTAGAGTCTTTGCCTTTATATCTGGACCTCCTGATTATGGAGCTGGGCAATTAGATACAAGGAGGTATGGTGAACAGTATGCTAGCAAAGGTGAGGATGCAGACAGGGCTTTGCTTCCAGAGCAGACTCCTTTTTACAAAGATTTGGTAAATCTGGTTTGACTTTTGCCTTTTATACCCTTAAGCTGTAATTTTGAGAAACATGGGTATTGACATTTATTTTGCAGGCTGCTGTCGCTGTTCAAGCAGGTGTTTGTGTGGACATATTTACTGTGACAAATGAGTACACAGATTTGGCATCCCTTAAGTTTCTTAGCATCGAAAGTGGAGGCTCACTATTTCTGTATTCAAGTACTGATGACTCAACACTTCCCCAGGACATGTGAGTCAAAAATGCATGGGAGCTGACACATTCTATCACCCTTAAAACTGCATTTATTTGTTGTTTCATCAATGATGGTTTGAGAGTGCAATCATCGACATGCCATGCAATTAAGCATGTTTTATAAAACAAGCAATATTTTTATACACTGTTGATTGTTGACACTTGTTTACTTGTTCATTATTGCATGAAAAGATGTTCTGTTGCGCCCTTGTTTTGCAGTTATCGGATGTTAAGCCGGCCTTATGCTTTTGGATGTGTACTGCGATTAAGGACATCTTCTGAGTTCAAGCCTGGTCATTCTGTAAGTGTTAATGATTATTTTCAGTATGCTTGTCAGTTGTTCTACTAGTGATACACACATAACATTCGTGATATACCTGTTGCAGTATGGTCATTTCTTTCCTGATCCACAGTATGAAAATGTTCAGCACATCATTTGTTGTGATTCTTATGCCACCTATGCTTATGACTTTGATTTTGCCAATACAACTGGATTTTCCAGGTATGGCTGTTTTTTATTGCCAACGTGCTATAGTCATTTTTTCTTTCTGGCTGGAATTAACTAATCGTTATGTGCAATTGGAGTAGAACTTTTAGCTAAAGTTCGGAATGATCCAACGAAAATTTTTTTTCACATTTATTTCATTTGTTTTAAACAAAACAAAAGGGGAAGAAAAAGAGGGTTATTAATCTCAAGGCTTTCTAGTCTATGGAATCTGGTTGACCTTTGGGGTAGATGCAGTTACATGCACCTTGTATTTCCATTTCCAAGTTAATTTCAAGATGGGACAATGATAGGTTTTATGCAAAAACAATAGCCTGCATTTGTTGCAGTTGACAAAACATGAAATAAATGGACTTTAGCTGAGATCCTCTCTCTCTCTCGTGTACTTGCATGCTCACCTTCGCACACAAATGGCCACATTTGTGCCCAGATTTTGACTGTTGTTGATGAGGATGTACCTCACAAATGAATACTGGAGTTGACTTATAAATTGCGTAACACACATTTGTATGCATCATGGGCATGGTGAATAAGGAGATGGATGACTGATATGTCCAGATTTGAATTAATTTTGATACAATGTTTCAAATACAAGTTCTAGGTACTAAGTTATTATGAATTACAAAATTTCATGAAATTTTGTTTTAGATACCAAACTCCCATGCTAGCTCTGCCTTGCTTTTCTTTCAAATCTGTTTTGTACAATCTTTCCTCCTGCCCTCTCCAAAAAAGGAAAAGAAAGAAGAAAGCCTGTTCTCTCATATGTTTGTCATTGGTTTCTCATCTAGAATGAATTGACATGAACTGTTATACTACTACGTTGCAGATATGCATCAGAACAACCTGTGCTACAGATTGCATTTCAGTATACAGTTGTAGTGCCCCCTGAAGAGCTTTCAAGTTTAAGACCACTATCTGGAAGTAGGTATGGTCTAAATGATAATATTTCTTGGACACTTATCATTCTATGAAGAAAATAGGAATTTAAGTTTGATATGTGGGTATTGATGGAAATTACCTGTATTGAGTCTTTTGATGATTGAAACACTAGGATATTCTAGCTTATCCATGATTGCCCTCTTTCAGTTTATGGGCTGATTTATCTGTTTTTCTTTTGAAAAGAGACAAGCATTCCCTCAAAAGACGATTAAGAATCCGAACATTGCAGTATGGAATTGCTCAAAATGTTAATGAACTTTATGACAGTGTTGATACTGAAGCCATTCTGTCAGTGCTTGTGCACAAGGTATTCCTCCTCCCTTCTGTGTCTGTGTGTGTGTGTGTGTGGTCAATCAATTGAAATGGGAAAAATGAAGTGCATTTGTATTGGTGATCCTCGGTATGGTCAACAGTATAGGCCCCATTTTAGCTGTCAACAATCTAAAGATGGAGCCTGGTTGGAACAACTTACTACCAGTTATTTAGAGTTGTGCTTCTCACATGCATTGAATGTTCATAAGAATGGAGCTTCTTTCCTTTACATGTCTCCTAATCTCCCTAATTGTCCAAATATGGCATTTCATCTATCCAACAACAACAACAACGAAGCCTTAATCTCAAATTTAATTGGAGTTTCTTCATCATTTCATTCTATTATTTTGTTCTATTATGAACTAAGTTTTGTGTGAGATGTAATTGTTCTAAATAAGATTTCCAAGTCAACTTAGGTCATCCCGTACCCTCTTTTTTTCACTATCCATTTGGATTTGGTCATCACTATCAATTGGAACACTTGTAGGTCTATGTTAAATATGTACAAAACATCACAAACATCACTCACTCATGTAATCTCCAATTAGTTCTACACCTACTTCGCTATGAATATCCTTTCTTTTCATTCCTTCCTAGAGTGGTCACAAAGCATTCTCATATCCACTACACTCATTTTTCAAAATGCCTTATTACAGCTTATATATCCAATGGAGCAAAATATTGGTTATACTAGTTTATGTTCAAGGCATATCCTAGGTTGTAGAGTGCATCATTTTTTCTCATCCAGTCTCTTTATGGGCTTTCCAGTTTTAATGAAAGCTTTACAGGTTACCAAAAATTTTCTACTCCATGTTGCATCCTGGATCAGCTTAGCGTGTTTATAAACTTCTTAAGCTATTAGATGCAGGTTTTCCCTTGGATTTTTCACTTCCAGATGATTCCATGTAGTAGCATTGTTATTGAGCTATGCATTCTAACCACTTGGGATTAGAGCCAGCCCTGGAGGATGGGGAGGAGAAGACAATGGGCTGCAATGACGCTTCTTGCCTAATGTTAATGAAAACATTGGCAGGGTTAGGTGATGGGCAGTAAAAAAACTAGGAAGGAACTTCAAGTTGTGAAAAATGTATACTCTGTATCTCTGATGCTCCTAACATAGAACTATTGTCACAGAGCCAAGTGGTTTGAGGACAATTCAAAGATTGTTAGATTATTAAGGAGAAGGTTGATAGAATTGTTCTCTTGTTTCTCAAGTACTATGATAATTATCACAAAATGAAACACCCTGTTGGTCTTGGTTGAACTGCTCATTGTTTACTGATCTTTCTTACTGTTCTTTAGGTTATATTAGCCTCTTTGGAGCAAGGAGTTCGGGAGGGTAGGATGTTGCTACATGATTGGCTTGTAATCCTCACTGCTCAGTATAACGATGCTTATAAACTGGTTCAGTATAAAAATGGAAGTTCAATTACCAGTCAGGTTGATGTGGCATTCTCACAATGCCCACAATTGCAGCCGTTACCTAGATTAGTTTTTGCACTACTGCGTAATCCTCTTCTCCGCTTTCATGAAGAAGGTGTTCACCCTGACTACCGGATCTACTTGCAATGCCTTTTCAGGTATTTAATGTTGAACTGTTATTTTGTTCGTAGATCATAGTAACTGCTTTAAATAATTTTCTTTGAAAGATGAGGTTATGGGTTAAATTCGATGAACAATGAATTCTGCTTTCCAGGAACATGTAGTCTTCAAAGGATTAATTTGTTATTATTCTTCTACTTTTCAGTGTAGATGGGAAAATGAAAACTGTCCATGTTTCAAGCAAATTGAGACTAAGTACTACTGCTAATTTTCACTACCTTTCACAATAGGCCTCAACTGGTTTTATTAAGTGGTTGCTCCTGTTGAAGTGGCATGATGATACTCTTATGCATTATCAATATGGTATTGGATGAACTGTGACTCTTCTGTGCCTCACCAATGGGTGAATTACAAATTATTTTATTAACGGATGCAAAAGCATGTGCTTTATCCTAGGCTAAGTTCTTTGGTTATGTGTGCCTGTTTCTGTAATACCCATGCTGTACAAGCTGTTATAGACACAGATGATTTTATTGCTCTTGTTGGTACTGTTATGATGGATGTGGTGAACCAGAATTAACCATAATCAAATTGCTTATCTGAATCTTTTGGTGCAGTGCGCTGGAACCGAGTTCCCTCCATCGTGCTGTATATCCAGTATTGACGTCGTATTCTACACCAGAAAAACAAGCATATCCACGCCACTCATTGAGTCGTGCTGCCCTGATTACCAGTGGTAGTCCAATATTTTTCCTTGATGCATTTACAACTTTAATTGTTTTCTACTCATCTACAGCCGACCCTACACTTCCTTTTCCTCCTCCGCAAGATTGTGAGTTGCTATAACTTTAATCCCCATTTCCATTTTGGAGAAATGAAATATTAGGGAAAAGTGTTCTGCATTTGCCTTTTTGATCTAACATCTTCTTCTCAGGTTTATTAAGGAATATGATTAACAAATTGAAGCAAGATAGGAGTATTACCCCAAAACTCATTTTTATCCGTGGAGGTCAGGATGATGCCTCTATTTTTGAGAGCTACCTCATTGAGGAACAGGATGTTGATGGTAGTGGCTTGACAAGTGTTTTGGGTTTCGTCTCATTCCTTGAAGATATCACCCAGAGCGTGCTGGAATATATGAAATAGAGGGCTACATTTAGAACCAATCATAAGTTACGAGCACAAGAAACATTAGTGGTCAGACAATCTTCAGGAATTGCCTGGGTGGGATCAAAAGCAGGCTCAATACTGGTACAAGAAAGGGAATCAAATTGACAGGCCCTGTGTTGTGATCATGTACCTGTTGTTAGCACTTGAAACTTCCCTTCTGTCTCAAATTACACAGGGATCACACACGTAAGATCACACTATAGTCATTGTAATTCAAGGTTTCAGGCAATTGAAAATGGCCGTGTCTTTCATTAGAACATCCCTGCCATTGAGTCTTGAACTTCTTTTTTTCTTTTTTGTTTCCCAAAGTGCGGGAATCAATTGGATCGGTCTGCTGAGAGATGGTTGATAGTTAATTAGTCTTTTTGCATTACAATTTTGTTTTCCTTGTAATTGGTGTTTAAATTTTAGTATCCTCTGTCTAGCAGTTGAGTTGCCAAGAATGCTGTTCTGTTCTTGTATTCATTTCTTTTACAGACGGGAAGTGAGAATCAGCCGTTTTGTCCAGCCATGGTATTCTGGGTATATTCGTTCTTGCTCTTCATGAAAATGCATTCAAAATGGAAGATTGAATGAGGCAATTCTGCCAATGTAAGCAATGCAAAGGTCCGATCTTCAACTATTCATTAAACGCTCTTACGCTCTCACAACTCGTTAATCTTCTTTATTACTTTAAACCCTTAAAAAAAACGTTTCAATGCACAATACACAATGTTTTAATATTTATTCATAATCTTAAGTAAAAAGAAAAAAGACAAGGAAACCTGACTGAATTACCTGATTCAATGTACACAATGTTTTGAACTACTAATTTAAAGTAAAAATTCCAGTACATAACATGCGTTAGTGACAGTTGTACATTTTTTCTGAAAGAATGCCTTCTGCTTTTGAAGCAAAGAATAAAGAAGCAATATTTCTTTTATATTTGTAAAATCCACGAATTTATGTATTTATTCATTGTCTTGTTTATAACCAAAGTCAGAAGCTTCAAATTCAAGTGGCAGCAGGAAGACAAAGCTCTCTGAATTTCCCTTGTTTTAAATGTCTTCTTTGTCGAACATTGCAGACAAGTTCATAAAGCTTGAAACTTCCTGATGTTCTACAAGTTTAGCTGGACACTATGGTGTTGCCACTATACTTGCCAAGATTAGATTTTCAGTTTCAGCTCAAGTCTTTCCTCCAGAATTCGTTGCTCTATTAATTCAGTTAGAGTTGTTGGAGAGGTCTTTGAACCATGTAATTAGCTTATTTTGTACTCTTATGTTTGAGTTTGAAACCTTTTGAATCCTTATAATCTATGTTTGCTCAATCAAGTTTACTTTTGCTGTTGTAAGGAAAGCTGTTTTGAATTCAATTCTAAACTTTGTATTTGAATTTGTAATGTTAAAATACTTCTTATAATGAAGTTACAAGGCAATGAAAAATGAGTGCTCTCCAGAAAGTTTTTCATCTCTTCTTTCCACTGGTCTTCTCTTTTGGGTTTTAGCTCTTTGTTCTTTGTTGCAGCTAAACAAACAAGTTCTTGCTTTTGTCCGTTGAACCAACAGTCTGGTATTAGAGCAATATTCATTAGGAACCTACAATGTAAACGAGAAACCATAGTGAGCTTGCGTGAAGGTAGTACGAGGGTCTCACTTGTATTCATTCTACTGTCACAAAGACCATTTTTAATAGGATAATGGTTTGTGAAACAACAAAAGAAGCATGAGATAGATTGAAGAAGGAGTATGCTATGAGTGAGAAAGCCAAAAATATACAATTGCTCAATCTCAAAAGAGAATTTGAGCTTCTTAAAATGAAGAATTTTGAAACAATTAAGGAGTATAATGCTAGACTCCTCAAAGTTGCAAACTAGTTTAGAATCTCAATAAAAGACATTTGTGATAAAAATATTATTCAAAAAGTGCTTATGAGTGTTCCAAAAAGATTTGAAGTAAAGATCTCCTCTCTGTAAGACTTTTGTGACAAAAATATTGTTCAAAAAGTACTTGGGAGTGTTCCAAAGAGATTTAATGCAAAGATCTTCTCACTGAAAGACTCCAAGAATCTAACTACCATCACCTTGTCTATGCTAATCAGTGCTCTTCAGGTACAAGAGCAAAGGAGACTCTTGAGGTAAAAAGAAGCCACTAAAGGAGCTTTTCAAGTGAAGCTGAAACAAAAGCAATAAGAAAAGAAAAAGTAACCTAGGAAGCAAGAAATGAAAACTAACGAAAATGGCAAATATGATGGCAAGAAGCAATATACTTCATGTGAGCATTGCAGGAGGACAAACCATTTGTCCAAATATTGCTAGAGAAAGTTTGATCTTGTTTGCAAAGTGTGCAACAAGAAAGGCCATTCTAAGAAAATTTCCAAGGTCAGAGATAAGCCTTAACTAGCAAACACCTTAGAAGCAGTAAGAAGCTTAAGTTGCTAATATGGAGCAGCAACCAGAAGAGCAATTATTTGTTGATACCTACAGCATTAGCAACAAAAATAATGAGACATAGCTTGTTGATGGTAGTTATACTAATCACATGTCTCCTAATCTAGATGTATTCAAATCCCTTGATGAGACTTTCAAGTCCAAAGTTAAAATAGAAAATGGAGAATTTCTTCAAGTTAAGGGAAAGGGCATTGCAGCAATCCACACTTATATTGGTATCAAAACCATTTGAGATATGTCGTATGTACTTGATGTAAATTAGAATTTGCCAAGTGTTGGACAGCTACTTGGAAAGGGCGATTCCCTGCTGTTGAAAGACAGATCCTTCTTTATTTCTGATGCTTTTGGTGCCCGTTTAGCTACTGTACCAATGAAAGGTAAAAGCTTTTGCTTGGACATAATGACGCTACAAAATCATGCACTTTCTGGTAATGCTGATGAGTCTATTTTATGACACAAAAGATATGGTCATTATCATTATACTGGTATGTAAAAGATGCAAAATAAACAGCTTGTGCTTAATATTCCTAATACTGTTCCATCTGAAGGTGTATGTGAAATTTTCCACCTTGGAAAGTAATCAAGGCTTCCTTTTTCTCTAATAAGTCATTTAAAGCTAAAGAGAAGCTACAGGTCGTACATTCATATCTATGTGGTCCTAAAAAGATTAAATCCTTGAATGACAGCAAATATTACATTATTTTCATTGATGATCTCACCAGATTTTGCTAGATTTCCTTACCCAAATAAAAGTGTGAGGTAATTGTCATATTCTAGAGATTCAAAACCTAGATTGAGAAGGAATAAAGTTGTGCAATTAAATTTCTTAGAACTAATAATGGCTCAAGATTCACCTTTTAGTCATTCAAACAAATATATTCAACAACAAAGATCTACCAATAGCTCATAGCTCTATACTCACCCCAACAAAATAGGGTAAGTGAAAAGAAGAACGATACTATTATGGAGATGTTTAGGTGCTTATTTGTTGAAAAAGATATACCTAAAAGAATTTGGGCAAAATCAACAATAACTTTTGTCTATCTACTCAAAAGATTGCCCATAAAGGCATTATTAAATCTCACTCCTCATGAAGCTTAGTTTGGCATAAAGCCCTCTTTTAATTATCTCAATGTATTTGGGATTTTGTGCTATGCTATATACTTTATATTAAAAGAGACAAATTGGATCACAAACCTATAATATCTATTTTCATTGGTCATACCAATACTCTCAATAGCTATAAAATCTACAATCCCAGCATTGGGGAAATTTCAAGTCTACAAGGATCTTAAATTTAGTGAAAATGAGAGGTGGACTTAGGATACATCCATTGTTGAAGCTATTTGGGAGTTTATGTTATGCTTATGTACCTTAGATTAAAAGAGACAAGTTAGATCACAGAGTTGCAATATCTATTTTCATTGGTCATACCAATACTTTTAGTAGTTATAGAATATACAATCCCAATATGAGGAAAATCTCAAGTTAGCAAGGATCTAAAATTTAGTGAAAATGAAAGGTGGAATTAGGATGCATCCACTGTTAAAGATATCTTAGATCAATCATTAAGAGATCTGCTCCCTTAAAATCAAGACACAATCTTTGCAAATGGTGAATTTGATGAGAAGATCCAGTTAGAGGAACAAAGACATTAGCTAACATTTACGAAAGATGTAATAAAGTAGCACTTGAAATTGTCAATTATAAAGAAGTTGCTAAAAACATAGCTTTGGGGAAAGTAATGAAGTGAGAGGTTAGCTTTATTTAGAAAAATAACACTAAGATTTTAGTTCCATAACCAAAAAAAAAAAAACAGTCAATTGGTATCAAGTCGATCTTTGCAACCAAGCTAAATGCAAATGGTTCGATTGAAAATTGAAAGCCAAGTTGGTTACAAATGGTTTCTCTCATCAATATAGTATAAACTATGTTGAAACATTTGCCTTAATTGCCAAGTTGGACACTATAAAGCTATTGCTTGCTGTCAATTAGATGTAAAATCAGCTTTTTTCAATGGTTAATTTCAAGAAAGGTGTCTTTATAAAGTAGATAAAAATTGCAAATTTATATAAAATTTCAATAACTCCATTGATTCCTTGTAACAAATTTCAAAAGGATGATGGAGCAAATATGGTAGGTACAAATAAGTACGGGATTCCCAATGGATGATTATTATACCTTTTTGTTTCTAGACCTAACATCATGCACTTTGTAAGCTTATTGTCAAGGTTTATGCACTTACCTAATGAGAATTTCAAAGCTACTAAGAGAATACTAAGATATGTCTAAGGTATAGTTAGCTATGGAACCATGTTCAAGAGAGTTGTAAAGATAAACTCATTAGCTACACTGATAATGACTAGATAGGTTTATAAGATGACATGAATACCTCTAGTTATGCTTTCAATCTAGGTTCAAGTGGGAGTTCAAGGAAGCAACTTACTGTGGCTTAATGAACAATGGGAGCATAGTGTATTTCTACTACCTCAACAGTTAATCAAGCAACCTGGTTTAGAAAGGTTCTAACAAACCTAAAGTTGAAGCAAACAAAAGCTACACCCATTTACTGTGACAATTAGTTAGCAATTGCTAACTTAAATAATCCTATCATGTATAGCAAAACCAAGTACTTTAAGATTAAGCTCTATTTCATAAAAGAAGCATAGGAAAACCAAAAGGTGAAATTGATTTGCTACACTTCTAAAGAAGAAATTGTTGACATTCTGACAAAGGGCTTTTATAGAATTAGATTTGAGGAGTTAAGGAAAGCATTAGGCATTCAAAGTGATAACACCTAGGAGAATTGACATTCCATAAGCTCAGTTAGACACCATGGTGCTACCACTATGCTTACTAAGATTAGTTTTTTAGTTTTAGATTAAGTCCTTACTTTAGAATTCTTTTTTCTTAATTTAGTTAGTTAGATCTACCAGAAAGATCTTTTAGCCATGTAATTTGCTTATTTTGTACTCTTATGTTTAAGTTTAAAATCTTTTAAATCCTCGTAATCATGTTTGTTCAATTAAGTTTACTTTTATTATTGTAAGAAAAATTATAAACTTTGTATTTGGATTTGTAATGTTATAATACCTCTTATAATAAGGATAAAAGCTAATGAAAAAGGAGCATTCTTTATAGAAAGCTTTTTTTCCTTTAGATTTAGCTCTTTGCTCTTTGCTACAACTAAACATTTAAGTTATAGCTCTCATTTGCTGAACCAACATTTCTTTCCTTTTCTTTTTTTCCTCTTTAAAATCTTTATGCTTTTATGAGTGCTTCCTGTGATTTTTTATGTTAGAAAATTCACATTAACCAAAAGAAAGGGTCTATCTGAAAGTGTAAAAAAGTCAACTTTTTGCTATAGATTTTTCATTCTACTTTTTACCAAAAGAGTGAGCAAAAACTTCAAGCAATTCACTTCAAAGGAATGATTATCAATGTCTTCCATAATCTATGTAGCATCATTACTCATAACTAACTTGGCATATTTATCATTGATTAAATCAACTAGTTTAGGAAAAGACACTTATGTTGGCATTTTCTCATCAGTTTAAACAATTTAAACTGAAGGAGTAACTTGAGCTAATAGTTTTGATTGTAGTATTTTTGGCACATCTTTAATGGGAAGAGGAAGATCGTTGGATGTCAACTTCAAAACTTTAATATTGATGGATTTATCACATATATAAGGTGTAACTTTAAAAGTACAATTGGCAAGCATAATTGTATAAGATTGCCCTTTTTCACACTATCTAACAACAAAGTAAGTAACCTAGTAAAGAAATCTACACTTTTCTTTAACACAATGATCATAATTTCCTCCATAAAAATAAAAAAAATTATGTGGGTAATAATCTCTTATAGCTTTGAAAAAGTATTAGAATATATTAACTATTAATGCATTGCATTTAAGATCCAATATCATATAATATGACTTCACCTTTTCAAAAATTTTAAGAATTGATATTTACTTACCATATGAACAATTGATGTGATCATTTAAATCTTTAAATGATAATACAATCAATTAATTTTCTTCATTAAATCATCATGACAAGGAGCATCTAGTGTAATGAGGAGTAACAACATGTGAAAGAGGAAACAATGGCAAATCTATGGACAACAATTTAACAGCTCCGAGAAGGTGCATCAATGAGGGGAGAGGGTAGATCAGAGCATGGCAAATCTTTTGGGACCAATTTTAGTCAATAGTAAGGAATGGTGGAATGATTAAGTTGTAGCTACGAAGGTGGAAAAGTAATAGTTCACATTTGGATTTTTAGGATTCTCAAGTATTATTACAGTGCATGGTCCTCATAAACATATAAATTGGAAAACTGTGGTTCTAAACAAATGAATCAAGTGTAACCATTGCTATTATGAGACAATTATGTTTTTTTTTTTTTTTTTGTTAATGGATGTGTAAGGGATAATGGAGTTTGTAACTTAATAGGGGTCATTAGATTAGGTTTAATAAATGGTTAGGATGTATTATAATATTATCATTAAGTGTTTGTCAGGTTTTTGTTTGTACTTAACGAAATACTTCATTTTGTTAATAAACATCAGTTAATGGCAATTGCCACTTACATAGAAAGCATAGGGTCTATTAAAGGAAAAAAGTAATAACAAAAATTTAATTCTCTCTATCTCTTATTTTTTTCTCTTTAAAACTTCTCTATCTTAATTCCTCTCTAATTCTTCTACTTTTACCTCTCTTCTTTTTTTACGCAAACCCTAATTTCTTATCCAAAGCTTTGAGACCTCATAGCAGCAATAACTGCAACTACTAATGTAGGTGCATTTGTTTTAAACCCTTATAAATCACAATGTTTAGCTTTATCTAAGGAAGTTTATGTTATTTTTTTTTTAATGATATATTGATATATAATATTAAAATGGAGGACCATGTGGCTTATATAACTAAAATCCTTCATATATTAAGGTAACAAAGGTTGTTTGGTAAAAAAATCCAAATGTAATTTTGGTCAAACTCAAGTTTTATACTTATGCCACATTATTTCTAGTTTAGGAATGACAATTAATCTTAATAAAGTTGCTACTATGGTGGAATGGCCAATACTTATTAACCTCAAAGAGTTAAGGGGATTCTTGGGACTTATTAGATATTATAAAAAGTTTGTGAAAGGGTATGGAAGAATCAATAAGCTTGTAATAGAATTATTAAAGAAGAATAGTTTTTCTTGGAATAAGGAGGCTAAGGATTCCTTTAAGAAATTGAAATGGGCAATGGCTTCTACTCCTATACTAGTAATGCCTGACTTCTCTAAGTCATTTGTTGTGGAGATTGATGCTTATAATAGTGGTATTGGTGCTATGTTGATGCACAATCAAAGACCTATTGCCTATCTCAGTAAGAAATTGTATTCTAGACATTAAAGCCTCCTATCTATGAGAAGGAACTACTGGTTATACTCATAGTAGTCTCTAAATGAAGACATTACCTAGAAGGGCATTCCTTAATTATTAAGATTAACTATGAAAGCCTGAAATTCCTACTTCAGTAGTAACTACACACTTACACATAATTTAAAGAGGTCATCAAGCTATTAAGATTAGATTACACCATCTAATATAAGAAAAGCACTAAGAATATGATAGTTGATGCTCTTTTCAAGAGGAATGAGATAGGAAAATTAAAAAAATTATCAATAGGAGCTACAACCTATCTTACAATGTCTACTCAACCACCTCAATGGTTAGAGGAAGTCATTAACAATTATGAGAATGATACATTAGCTTTTAAACTCATACCTATCTTTACTCTCTCTATTGAAGCTAAAACTCCTTACTCTTTTCAAAATGGGGTGATTAAACATAAGGGTAAGATTTACCTTGGTTCTATTAGTGACCTCAAACTACAAGTGCTAAAGAAATTCCATAACTTAGCCATTATGAGGGTATTATGGCATTAAGGTGACTAGTCACAAGCTGTAGCAATTCTTTTATTGGACTGGTTTTAAGAAGGATGTATATAACTACATTCAATAATGTGATGTATGTAAAAAATGTAAAGGATAAACAATCGAAAGTCCTAGTTTCTTCCAACCCTTGTTAGTTTTTTAGTCAAGCATGAAGCGATATTAGCATGGATTTCATAAAGGACCTACCCAAGTCAAAAGGGAAAGATGTAATTCTTGTGGTCATTGATAGATTTTGTAAATATGGTCACTTCATTACTCTATCACATCTTTATATTATTATATCATTAGTCAAGGTGTTTATAAAAAATGTCTTCAAGTTACATAGTGTACCCAATTCAATAGTTTCTGATAAGGATAAGGTTTTCATAAGTTTGCTTTAGTAAGAGCTTTTCAAGCTCATAAGAGCTAAGTTGAAATTAAGCACAACATATCATCCTCAATTTGATGGAAAGATAAAAAGGCTTAACATTTGTGTAGAGACTTATCTGAGGTGTATGACCTTTCAGAAGCCTCACCAATGGAGTAAATGGTTGTATCTAGCTAAATGGTGGTACAATAACAATCATCATTCAACCCTTGTCATGCCCCCTTTCTAAGCTTTCTATAGGTTTACCCCACCTCAAATGTCAAAGCTACTTCTAGACTAAAGTAGAGCGACTTTTGTAAAGGAAATGGTGTAGGAGAGACAACACATAACCAAGTTGCTCAAAAAACAAGTTCTTTAAGTATAGCAGAGAATGGAGCATTATGCTAACAAACACAGGTCTGATAGTTTCTTTGTAGTGGCAAATTGGGTTTACCTAAAACTTTAACCTTATAAACAAACTATAGTTTCATTAATAAGAATTTGAAGTTAGCCACCATATAATATGGTCCTTTCTTGGTTTTGGAAAAGGTGGGATAAGTAGCCTACAAGCTTTCAATTACCAGTTGGATCCACTATCCATTTTATATTTCATGTAACCTTATTAAAGAAGTTAGTTAGTCACAAAGGTTAACTAATGCCTTAGCTACTACTCTTAACTAATTAGGATGGTCAACATTTGATGGAACTAATTACAATGCTAGATAAGAAGTTAGTGAAAAGGCAAAACAAGACTACAACTCAAGTACTCATTCAATGGTCTAATTCAACCCCTAAAGATGTTACATGGGAGGACTAGGCTTTTATTGCCTCATAGTTTCCTACTTTTAAGCCTTGAAGATAAGGTTGTGCTAGATAGAAGGGACCAATTATGACCTTTATTAAAGGACTTTGTTTTTTTTTTTTTTTGTTAATGGATGTGCAAGGGATGGTGGAGTTTGTAACTCAATAAGGGCCATTAGATCAAGTTTAATAAATGGTTAGGATGTATTGTGATGTTTTCATTAAGTGTTTATCAAGCGTCCATTTGTACTTAATGAAATGCCTTATTTTGTTAATAAGCATCAATTAGTGGTAATTGCACTTGTATAAAAAGTATAAGGTCTATTATAAGAGAAAAGTAATAACAAAAATGTGATTCATTATCTCTCTCATTTTCTTTCTCTAAAACTTGTCTTTCTTGATTCCTCTCTAATTCTTCTTCTTTTGCCCATCTTCTTTCTTTAATCAAAAGAAGCAATAATCATGACTACCAGCGTTGGTGTGTGTAGTGGTGTTTGTGATGGTTCAACGAGAGCAAAAGGTCGGTGACTAAAAAATAAGGATTATGAGGTCTTTTGCAATTTTGGAGGGTTTTTTTTGAGTGATTTTGGGTCATAATTTGGCATCAATGGTGGAAAGAAGATTAAGAGATTCATTTTCCTATTTCATATTTGTTTTTGTAGGAAAACATGATTAGTGGCTTATATTGTGCATAGTTAGCTATTTTTAGAATATATCTTTAGAAATAAACTAATTTAGGTAAATTTTTTAAAGTCCCCATAAGTTATGGGATTTGATTTATTTTTACTTTTTATCAATTTCCTTTTTACTAGGTTTAGCATCTATAAAACTATTGTCTAATATATTATTCAAAGATGTATTATTACTCTTTCAATTTCTGACATGGTATCAGAGCCTTCGTTCTTCGTAGTCTTCTTCCTTCTATTTTCTTTTCTCAAGACATCAAAACAGATTACTAGCCTTTATTGCTGGTGATCTCTACTTCACGTGGAAGGCCTTAATTGCCTAGAATTGTTATTTTTTTTTTCATAAAAGATGTCTGAGGTTGCAGAGACAATTTCTACAACCCAATCAGAGGGGGTTTGATCTCAACAAATTGGAGAACTACAAAGTATCCAAGCTGCATATAGGTTGGATGGAAAAAATTATCTTAAGTGGTCCCAACTTGTTCGGACAGTGCTGAAAGGAAGAGGGAAGATCAGTTATCTTATGGGTACAGGACCTAAACCAGGAGATCTGGGTTTTGAGGCATGGGATGAAGAAGACTCCATGATTATGGCATGGCTATGGAGTTCTATGATCCCTGAAATTAGTGACACATGCATGTTCTTAACCACTGCCAAGGATATTTGGGACACAATTCAACAAACCTATTCTAAAGCTAAAGATGCAGCTCAAGTATATGATGTCAAAGTAAAGACAATGACAGCAAAACAAGGAAATAAAACAGTCACTGAATATGCCAATCAATTGAAATCCTTGTGGCAAGAGCTGGATCATTGTAGGGTGATAAAAACCAAATGTCCAGATGATGCAGCGGTTCTAAAGGCATTCATTGAGCAAGACAGGGTCTATGAGTTCCTCGTTGGTCTTAACCCTGAATTTGATCAAGTAAGGGTCCAAATTCTTGGCAAGTCGGAAGTTCCATGTTTTAATGAGGTGGTGGCAATAATCCGAAGCGAGGAAAGTAGAAGAGGTCTGATGCTAGAATCACAAATGATGGATAACTCAGTCATGATAGTTAGAGGTGACAACAAATTAGTCACAAATATGGAAAGGGCACCATATTTTGGAAGTGGACAGCTTAACCAACCAAAAGCTCAAAACCGTGACAGCTTATGGTGTACCTATTGTAATAAGGCACGCCATACTCGTGAAAGGTGTTGGAAGCTTCATGGAAAGCCTCCCAGTTGAGAATGGGGACAGAAAGGAGAACAACCAAGGAACTATAGGCAAGCTCACGTTGCTATAGTACAACTAAGTGAATCAACACCAAAGGAGATAGGCAGTCCTAACCAAGAAGTGATCGAGAGGACAGGATCACTTATCAACAACCTTGAAAAACCCTCAGGTACCTGTTCTTTGGCATATTTAGGTGAGTTTCCATTTTCCATTGGGTTAAATGTTTCGGGTACAACCTTTGCCAACTCTTGGGTCATGGACTCAAGAGCTACTAACCATATGACTCACTTACCAAATATTTTTTCCACGTATTCCCCATGTCCAAGCAGTAGAAAAATAGCCACAGCAAACGGTTCTATGACCATTGTAGCAGGTGTAGGGAATGTTAAAATAGGTCCATCACTGATCCTAAAAAATGTCCTCCATGTCCCCAAACTGTCCACAAATCTGATTTCTATACAAAAACTTACTCAAGATTTACATTGCAATGTAGTTTTTCATGACAACTATTGTGAATTTCAGGACAAGGATTCGGGGAAGATGATTGGACATGCTAAAGAATGGTATGGTCTCTACTACCTTGAAGCATCAAGTCAATTAAATATTACTAAGGGCAGATTATTCCATTCTTTTATGTCAGAAAATCTTTCATCCAATAAAGAGAAAGTTTGGCTTTATCATCGCCGACTTGGACATCCATCTTTTAGAGTTATTGAAATTCTGTTTCCTTCTTTATTTAAAAATCTAAATGTTGAAAACTTTCATTGTGAGGTATGTGAACTTGCTAAACACAAGCGTATACCAATTCCAGCCAATAACAAAAAGAGTTCTGTTCCTTTCCATCTCGTTCACAGTGATATTTGGGGTCCTACATCTATTCCTAATATTTTTGGGGCAAGATGGTTTGTTTCATTTATTGATGACTGTACTCGTATTACCTGGATTTTTTTACTCAAGCATAAATCAGATGTTATTACTGTTCTCCCAAATTTTTGCTCCATGGTTAAAAATCAATTTGGAGTCAATATCAAAAGGTTTAGGTCAGATAATGCTAGGGAATATTTCAATCAAACCCTAACTCCATATTTTCAAAAAGAAGGGATAGTACATGAATCATTTTGTGTCAATACCCCACAACAAAATGGAGTGGCTGAAAGGAAAAATGGTCACCTTCTTGAAAAAACCTGAGCCTTTATGTTTCAAAACAATGTGCCTAAAAATTTTTGGGGGGAAGCAGTTCTTATTGCTACCCATCTCATAAATCGTTTGCCGTCTAGAGTTTTGGGATTCAAAAGTCCTATAGAGATACTCTCCACATTCTACCCTGACCTACAAACTACAAATAACCTTGTTCCCAGGATATTTAGGTGTGTATCATTTGTTCATGTACACTGTCCACCTAAAGGGAAATTAGATCCAAGGGCAATAAAATGCGTCTTTATGGGGTATTCCTCAACTCAAAAAGGGTACAAGTGCTACCATCCTCCATCAGGGAAGTTCTATGTCTCAATAGATGTCACTTTCAATGAATATGAGTCTTACTTCACCCATCCTTATTTTCAGGGGGAGAATTTAACAATAGAAAATAAGGATGAGAATGTTTTACTTGATTTATCGCCACTCTCTATGTGTAAACCATCCAATTCATCTTGTCTCATTATACCAAACCGTGTGCCTGAAAATCTTCCTAAACATATAGTTGAAAATGAACCTGAACTTATGTCTGAAAATCCTTAAGAAAAAATAGATTCTGCACTTGAGAATGTAAGATTTGGCAAGGGCAAGGTGTTCACAAGGAAGAAGATGACCATTCCTGAATTTTTGCAGGTCCAAGAGTCCAACCCAAGTCCTGAGAATGAGGTAACAATGTCTAATCCTACATTGCAAAATGAAACTGAATTTCATATGAGTAAGGATGACCAGGACCTTCCCATTGCTATTAGGAAAGGAACAAGAGAGTGCACAAAACGACCTTTATATCCTCTTGCACACTTTATGTCTTTTAAGAAATTTTCACCATCTCATCGATCCTTCCTTATTAGCTTAAACACCATTACCATTCCTACCACCTTATCCGAGGCATTGTCCAATGAGAAATGGAAACAAGCTATGAATGTGGAAATGGAGGCATTGGAGAAAAACAGAACTTGGGAGTTGGTAAAGTTACCAGTGGGAAAGAAACCTGTAGGGTGTAAATGGGTGTATACAATGAAGTATAGAGCAGATGGATCGATAGAAAGATACAAAGTAAGGTTAGTGGCCAAAGGATATACTCAAAGTTATGGAATTGATTATTTAGAAACTTTTGCTCCAGTTGCAAAAATGAATACTGTTAGAGTTTTGTTGTCGTTGGCAGCTAACTATGGTTGGGAATTACAGCAGTTTGATGTAAAAAATGCATTTTTGCATGGAGAACTAGAGGAAGAAATTTATATGGAGGTCCCACCAGGTTATGGGAAAAACTTGGATTTTCAAACTGTGTGTAAATTGAAGAAAACCTTGTATGGTCTCAAACAATCACCACGTGCGTGGTTCGGACGATTTGCTAGAGTTATGATAATTATGGGATATAAACAAAGCCAAGGGGATTATACATTGTTCATTAAACACTCAAGTTCATGGGGAGTCACAGCTCTCTTGGTTTATGTTGATGACATAATAGTGACAGGAGATGATGACAAAAAAAAACAAATCCTGAGTCATCGTTTGGGCAAGGAATTTGAGATCAAGGCATTAGGAAAGCTGAAATATTTTCTTGGGATTGAGGTTGCTCACTCTAAGCAGGGCATTTTTATCTCCCAACAAAAGTATGTCACGGATCTCCTCAAGGAAACAGGCATGACAGCATGCAAACCAGCAAGTACTCCAATAGATCAAAATGTCAAACTTGGAAAAGCAGAGGAGGATGTTGCAGTAGACAGGGCAACGTATCAACGCCTTGTAGGAAGACTCCTTTATTTGTCTCACACACGACCAGATATAACATATGCAGTTGTGTGATTAGCCAATTCATGCATAACCCAAAGAAAGTTCATCTACAAACAACTTACCGAGTATTACAGTACCTTAAGGGAGTACTAGGGAAAGGTATTTTATTCAAAAGAAACAAAGGTTTAGTACTTGAGACATACACAGATGCTGATTATGCAGGGTCAATTGTTGACAGAAAATCAACCACTGGATATTGCACCTTTCTTGGTGGAAACCTCGTGACATGGAGGAGTAAAAAATAGAATGTAGTAGCCAGGTCTAGTGCAGAAGCAGAATTTCGAGCAATGGCTCAAGGTGTGTGTGAAGTACTTTGGTTAAAAATCATTCTAGAAGACTTGAAGATTAAGTGGGATGGCTCAATAAGACTCTATTGTGACAACAAGTCGGCAATTAGCATAGCTCACAACCCAGTACAACATGATCAAACAAAGCACATCGAAGTCGACAGACACTTTATCAAAGAACACTTGGAGAGCGGGTTGATTTGTACCCCTTACATGTCTACACACAGCCAACTTGCTGATGTACTTACCAAAGGGTTAAACAGTTCAGTGTTTCAAAATATAATATCCAAGTTGGGAATGGAGAATGCCTATTCACCAGCTTGAGGGGGAGTGTAGGAAAACGTGATTAGTGACTTATATTGTGCATAATTAGCTATTTTTAGAATATATCTTTAGAAATAAACTAATTTAGATAAATTTTTTAAAATCCCCATAAGTCATGGGATTTGATTTATTTTTACTTTTTATTAATTTCCTTTTTTATTAGGTTTAGCATTTATAAAGTTATTATCTAATGTATTATTCAAAGATGTATTATTACTCTTTCAATTTCTGACAGTTTTAATACTACAATTGATATAAAACAAATAAAAAAAGTTAGACAACTAATATAAAAATTTCATTTGAAATATAGAAAACAATGAGAATCCACTTATAAAAATGCAGGAATTCACCTTAAAACTAAGAATACTTGTTAGGCTCAATATTTAGTTTTAATAATTATAAGCAATCTTTTTTAATAAAAGTAACAATAAATTTTATTTATAAAGATAACTAACAACTAAATAAAAAATAATAAAATTAAATTAATATTAAAAAAAATATTTTTCTTAAATAAGAAAATTGTCAAAATAATATATTACTAATTTAATAAATAAAAAAATTACATTACCATGTATAAATTGAAAGCACACTAATCTTAATAATTAGTAGCAATTGATCCACCATTCAATGAATGATGGATCACCTAGTATATTTTTTAATGAAGAATAATGTATATCTAATTTATGTAACTATATAATAAAATTTTATAATAAAATAAATATTATTATAAATACAATATATCATTGAAATTCTAAATAATAAGAATATTTCTTCTTTAGTCTCCATCACAACCATTGCTAGCTTGTGACCCGGATGACGGTGACATTGTGCATGTAATTGCAGAACATGAAGATGTCTCCAAGGTTGTGACATGTAACGTGCGGATGGGTACGCTGGAAGAGGCATGCGACATTACGTCTAGCCCCAATATTAGTGCTTGCATTGTCCTCACCTGTAGCCTCTCTTGGTGGCCAACTTCCATTTCTTCTCCTCCCCGACAGGTGCCACAAAGTGCATAATCAATAACATTTATACGAAACTTTGTTTCCCTCCTGGGAAGTTGGTGAAAACTATTAGTAGTATTTATAGAGATGATGCATAATACTGGTTCGGTTGTTGCTACTGTTGCAGTCGCTGGCAGGTTTACGTACTCCCCTTAGTCAATAATCGGTTATTTTAGTAATGTTTCTCATACTAGTTTATTTGCGGGGATTTTGATTTAGTTTATTAGCTGCCTGTTTGAATTTCTCATTGTTTGATACATATTTGCACATCTTTACCTTGTTGTAATAACAAGGTTGTTAGGGCATACTTGTCTTTTAATGAGACTTGCCACGGGAACATTCGTTTAAAGCCATTACAATGTGGCTAATGTGCTAAACAAATTGTTGAGTTTGATAGGTTTGCCTGCTCTTTATGGTTTTGCCTTTGGTTCACTGGCAAAAATATTATTGATGTTGTCATCAATGTCTACTGCTCAGGTACAAATGACACCAGAACTTGGCAAGACACCTGTTGTGCTGTTCACTTGCAATTTTCCCTTTGGTATTGAGAACCTTCACCGTTCATGGCGGTGCAGAATATTGTATATTTCTTGGTTAAAGATTAGCACGTAGTCAATACTTGATTTTAAGTGCCTCGGCAAGAAAAGCTTGTTACCATTTTTCTCTCATCCCTTTTCCCCTGTGAATCGACAACTCGGACTACAGCCATACCTTCCGCCAGCACCAAGATGGATATTAGCAGGGGTGGCAACAGACATGGCAGTTCAAGTAGGGGTAGGCATGGCGGTAACTGCGACCAAAGGCATCGGTATAAACCGTTTGTATATATGCTTATCACGAGGAAGCAATGGGAATTATCTGCTTCCCCTTCTCATTCCTTAAACCCTAAGCTTGTTAAGTAAATGGCAAAAACAATTTGATCTAAGACATCAAAGTGTCATAGAACTCCATAACAGTTAGAAAATCGTGATATAAAATTGCTATTCCAAGCTAATATTCATTCATTACCTCCTGAAAAACATGACAAATCCTGCTGTAATAATAAAATGACATGATTTTGTGGTCACATATTTAAATCGCAGATATCATAAAGTCAACATTGGTACCTTTTTTCAGCTCACCGAGCGCATCACATGTAGCATTGCTCGCTTGTGTCTTATTCTGACTGCATACTTTCTGAAGAAATTTTCCTGTAGTCTAGGCAATTGATTTGTTAAATTCCATTTAATCCACACAAACTGCATCGTCCTAACAAAACTGAAGGCAAAGATAAAGTTACATCAAAAGAGAAAGGTGCAGCATCTTAAAATTCCCCAATTGTAAACAAAACGACGCCATCATTTGGTAATTGAGTGCAGGCTAACATTCCTAGATCAGGCTTTCAGCAATTCACTATAGCACCTAGATCACCACTCGGCAGTTCAAAAATTCTTACAACAGAGAGGGTTTTCATCTGTAGATCTGGGGAGAGAGAGAGAGAGAGAGAGAGAGAGAAAGGGAGCGGACCCTAAAGGGGGCAGGTGCAAAAGGTAATCATTTCATAAATCAAGACTACCCCTCTTGATATTGGGCGATATAAAGTTGCTGACAAAAAGTTGCAAATAATAAACATAAACAACCATGGTTGGAAGACAACTTCTAACATGCTAAATTCCATGACGGATGCATCTCCCAGGTCAACAACACAAAATAGCCAATAACAGGTCCCCCTCTTCTGTAGCCAATTGGAAGGAATATGTGCTAACAATATTGGAACTAAGCTGTAGAGAGAGTCGTGTTTCAGGCAGTGAACTACAAACGAGAATCTGAAGCTAGTTCTGCTCTCCCTTCGTCCCTCTACTTTGTAGCACACCAATGTTCTTGCTTGCAAATTATTTAAAAGAATCATCTTCATCTGCTACCTTGCTACTTTTTCTGCTTTTACCTCCACTTTTCTTCGATGGCTCCTCTTCTACCTTTTTCTTCTTTTTCACTTCCTTGGTCTCTGATGCTCCTGCCCTTTTACCAGAATTCTTCTTCCTAAACTCTATAAGAAAAGGCAAAAGGCATACTCATCCTTTGCAAAAAGAAAATTTTACTTCAAAATGTAAACAATCTGCATAATTCCAACCCCTGGCATTTGACTTATTGTTAGAAACAAAATATAAAATGAAGCTCAATTTGTCAAGCATTTAAGATCTTTTGAGTAATAAAAACTATCATCCACATCCATGAAAACACCAAAATAAGCTTCTGTACAGCACAACAATCAAAATTCAAATAGTTGAAGATTTGAACTGGAGGAGCAGTATTCCCTAACTGGCTAACCAAGGTCAATTCACATTCTACATAAAAATTATATTTTCCAACAAAATGGAGTTAATGGGTTAGTCATTGAAGAAGTTGATGGACAACTAACTAACAGCATCATGGAGTGATATGTTTTGTTAATCATCCCCTGCATCACTAATTCACACATTAACTCATCTTGGATCAAGAGGATTGTAAACAAAACCCTTTTCATGGATTAGGAGGATTGTTTTGACATTGCATGGAGAGCCTTTGCACTATATGACAAACAGTGAGGTATTACTCAAGAACCACATTTCTGCCTTCTTTGGTAAACCAAAGCTTAAATTAAAAAAATAAATAAAAGAAATTGTATTCCCTACACCACTCTTCTCAAGAAAATGTCCCCAACGTTCTAGTGCACTAGGTTCTCACATTAATACGCAGAGGAGGAGGCTGGGCTCCCAAAGGCAAATATCCAGTTCAAAAATACCTCTATAAATCCAAAGTACAATTCTCCTCAGTTATTGAAAGTGCTTATGTCTTAATTAAGCAGTCCAAAAGGTAAATTAAAAGAAATACATAATAATTTAAAAAAAAAAAAAAGAAATTCATTAAGCTGACCAGTAAGAGATGATCTGAGGGGCTCGACGAACTCCGGAAATTCGATTTCCTCTAGAGCCTTGAAAACGTCGTCGGCGTTTATGGTTTGCCTCTTCGATTCCTTGCATATATCATTAGCCCTAATGCACACAACATATTTTTTATATTAATAATAATATATAACTAAGCATGAACAACGTGGGAATCCTGATTACGGTTTCGGGGGGACATACGTGGCGGAAAGGTAGTGGATGAAGATGCGGGCGCTCTCGGAGAAGGCGAGGAGGGCGTCTTTGTGGAGGTTCAAGTCGCCGCCGTCGCCGGTGGAGAGCCGGGACAGCGTGTCCCTCACCACCCGCCGCACTATAGCCTTTGGCAGCTCCTCCGCCTCCGGTATCACCTTCTCTGTCTCCATCTCTTTCTTTTTCTTATTTTTCCTTGGTACCCTTTTTACACTCCCTTATTTCTGTCTGATCATTTGGGGATTTTAGGACTTGTTTCGACCTCATTCTCTGGGTCAATTTTCCCGCCATGTATAGTATATTTATTTATTTTAATTAATTAATTTTATGTAAAATTTAAAATTTTTAATTTTAAAAATAATTTTAAAATTAATTGAATAATAATTTATTTGTATTGAGTTAAATAGAAGTAAAGTTTGAGAGTATAAATTGAAAGTAAAATTTTAACAATTTTGATAATAGAATTAAAAAAATTTAAAAATTTAAAAATTAATTAATTCAACTAATTGAATTAATAAAATTAATATTTAATATTAAATATATAAAAAATTAATAATATAAATTTTATTTTTTAAAAAATTAAAATATAAAAAAATAATTTTTAAAATTTTTATAAATTTTTAAAATTAATAATAAAAAAGTGACTGATATGAAGTTTAACTAATTAATTCACCAATTTAACTAATAATTTTTAAAACAAATTAAACTAAATTACTGTATAATTCTCAATTTTTATCCACCTCATCAATCAACCTATATGATTTCGTTTTCAAAATCTTGCTCCAGAGTTTTGATTGTGTTGATTTCGCTGTGAGCTTCTGTGCCAATAACATAAGGTGGCTGGAGGCTTATGGGCTTTGTGGGTTAATAGCAGCTTTCGTTGTGGGCTGGCGGGGTGTTGCGGTGACAATGAGTCTATAATGTTGCTGCACAGAGCAGATGAGCTTTTGACACGCGAATTCACCAATAGTACACCCGTGAGATTGGGTCGAATAATGAGGTTTGCTTTAACGTCATTCAATTGAAAGTTGAACAAATCAGAGAGAGAACAATGAGGTCTCTGAATTACGTTATGTTCACCCAAACCAAATGCTTCTTTCGGTCCCCACCCCTTTTCGATTAGTTTCTGCACCAAAATGTCTCGCACATGTGGTTCAATCGGTAATGCCCTCTACGTTGTGAATGACAGACATATCAGAGAGAGAGAGAGAGAGAGAGAGAGAGTTACAAAGAAGCTAAAATGTTCTATTATAAAAGAATTAATAGAGAAGCCATAATACAATGAAGCAAGCTCAAATAGTGAAAAGCTCCACCCCACCTACAACTCAGAACTCTATCCACTTGTACCAAATCCAAACACGGACGCCATACTAGCAGAACACCTTCAAATTTTTCATTACGTTTTTGCTTATTACAGATTTGCTAAAATAATTCAAATTTTGTATTATACTTTCCGCCTAATTGCCCGTATTTTTCTGCAGTGTCTATCTAGAGATAAGTTAATTGTGCTGAATATAACCTCCCGATGGATTGATGGTTTATGCTGATTCTCTATAGTCCTACATATAACAACTGGTAAAGGAATCCTAAGATCTGCTGCTTGACTAGCTAAGATGATTACTGCCAGACGCCATCCTGCAGAGAAATATTTTGTAGCAATATATTAGTCACTTGGGTCCATAATGATTCATGTAAATCAGCATATTGTCAATTGTTAACGGGTTTAACCTCCTGAAGGCAAAACTAATTGCTGCCCTTTTCAAGGGATGGCCTACCAGGCTACCCACCGCCACCCAACATTTCATTGATAGGCAGGTTCATACATGACATGAGAAGGTAAACATCTCTATCATTTCGGGTCTATTTTGAGGTCTGATTATGCAAGCCAACTACCAGTACAGCTGTTTGTCCTCAAACATTGCAACCTTACATGTTCTTACCAGTATCAAACAAGATCTGCCTACTAATTAATCAATCAAATCTAAAGAAAAAGTCAAAAGCCAATTCAGGAAACGGAGAAGCATTTCTTAGACTAGTTCAATAGTAATTAATGAATATCTGATTACGTAGCAAATAGGTATCAACAGATGTGCGAGTCTGTGTGCCGTTCCCTGTGGGTCATTTGACCTATTGTGCCCTCAACCTCCTGTTTATATTGAATGGTGAAGTAGGAACGTGTACACGTCAATCTTATCCTCTTATGGGCCATGGCTGATGTGAATATTGTGTCTAATATGAAGGCAGTGTGTCCATCATGTTGAGAGCCGCTAGCCCACTTCATGCTCAGGCATCACATGTTTTGAATATGAAACACAATTTTTTAAAACTCTAGATTCATCTGTTTTAGCTTTCTACAGTAATGAAATCATGGCAAAAACAGCAACTTGGACTTGGATAACAATATAACATATATGGACTATAGGTATAGCTGATGTAAACTTGAAATAGACGTGGGGTTAGTCCACAAAATGCTGATGCCATATTTTCACTTTTCGTGGATGTAGATGAAGGTGTAGACAAGGAGGAAACCGACCTTTGAGAAAGGGCAAACAATCAAAAACAAAATTGATGAGGCATAAATTTTGGAGGGTGAAAATGGAATAACAAACTTAGAATCAACGTGTGAATCAGTGGCCAAAAGACGGACCGAAGAAAGTTTGGACTTTTGTGTATTTGAAGACAGCGAGAATAATGGCGAAAGAAACATTCACATGCATGGTTACAAGTGGAGATAAGGAGGATGAGACCCATTAGACTGTTTCACCCATGAAAGAACAGTAAAGCAAGATTGAAGTCGCAGAATTAGACTTAATGCAGCAGCCAGCATCCACTTAGCGCAAGCATCGGATAGTTTCTCTACCTTTGAAAGGTAAAACCACAAAAGCGTTCCTAAGAAGATTTCAAAATGCCGACTGCATGAAGGCCTAGCATTTCAAGTTTGTACCAGGTGGGAAGAAGGAGGAATTTTCTCAAGTTTTAAACGAAAACAGATATGGGGTAAATGTAATAACAATTTGGTATGGATAGGAAATCGAATTGAAGGTCATCCTAACCTGTGTTTGGACTTGGTGTGAACAACACAGGTTATTGATGTAACCGTATGAGGAATTGAAGAATATCTCGCCTGAGAAAAGCTCGTCTGGCAATCATAATGACTAATTGGATTCTGCTTCTGTTCTTTATCTCTTCTTCCTTTAGTGATGATTTAATGTTCCCTGGCAAAAATTATGTTTGCCATAACTAGGATAACCATGCTGAATACAGATAATGCCTGCCAAATGGTTGAAAAACAAAACAAGGTATTATAGCAATGCCTTTATATTTGAATCAGAAATAGTGCTGAAAGTTTAGCTTTGCTTCGAATAACCAAACATGAGTGAAAGAAATAAAGACCCTTACATTTATCTTAGCTGATGAAGAATATACTAGCTCTGGAAGATTTCCCTGTAATCCAATATTGTAAACTGGAGTACCATCAGGATATAAAAGCCCATAGTTCCTTTCTGACGTTGGACCAGGCTTTAAATTCTCGTTAAATAATGCAAAAACATATACATCGAGTGGGACTGATGGTTTTGCTGGTGTACCTTGTTTTTCCTGTATTCTTTGCAGTAAATTACCATTATATAGTCCTGCATTTTGTGCTGTAGCTCCTGCTTCATCGGCATCACCCTTGGATGGCCACCCTGTCTCTGAAATCCTAACTTCAATATCTGTATGCCCCATTGCCTTAATTGCTGAATACACAGCATCTATTTGAGCATATAACATGTTATCGTAATGGAGCTTCGTATTGGGATCCGTCATCCCTTGGTTAGGCTGGAAAAGGACATATTCTAGAGACACCTGACCCGGGTTATCCTTGTATGCAAAGTAAGGATATGCATTAATAAGGAAAGGAGAATTGATTTGAGAATGAAAATTCAATAACGACCGTATGTATCCAGCAAGATCCTGCCTGAAAGTACCAGATGAAGGAGGATAGGAAGTGCCCAAGATGTTTAGAGAATGTGCTGTTGTGACAGTCACTTGTTTATCCAGTCCAAGATTCCCTAGTGTATTATATACTGTCTGCATCGCTGGGAGAAGATGAGACCTTAACCGCGTATCATTGCTACTAAGGACCTCATTTCCTACAGTGATGCAAGTGATTTTGGTCTGAGGAAGGTGGGGTTGAACATTCTGCTGGATCCAGTTCTGTGCTTTGACGGGGTCTGTCATGGTTTCTAGGTTCTCATTCCCAAGTCCAATAATGAAATCAACATTTGAATTGGAGAAAGCCGCTAGGACATTCGGATCAGCATCATAAAGTTTTACTCTATCGATGTCGAGGGATTGAAGAAGGGCAGTGACCTGAGAAGGAGATGGGAGATTGTTAGCGATCTGTCCGTAGTTAATTCCGACTCCAAGGCCAAGGACTTGGACAACAGAATCTGAGAAAAAGAGTTGAAAACAAAGTTAGAAGGGCCATGATAGCATCACCTAATTACGTCAAGTAAGCCACACAAATGGCAAAATGAAACAACAGCTATGATATATAAGATAAATGCAACATACAGGACAGCGGTGGCAGCATTAGAATCAATATTTGAAAAGAAATATGCAATTTGGAACAACCAATTATTTTCAAAAACATAAAAACGGTACTTTCATATCCAATTGAGGAAATATCTTGCCATTGTTATGAAAACTTTTCAGTCCAAAAAAGAAGAGAAAAAATATGAGCACTTTTTTATGCCACGGTAAATATTAAACAACTGATGATATCTCTTGGATTCTCTAAATCACATTAAGCTTTAACCAAGAAGTTCAATATAAGATCTCTTCCCAAGTAAAGGAAACCAAAAAACAAAACCCATCAGAGGGAACCTGAAGATACTCCAATCCCAAAATCCAGTCAAATAAGTATTAGCCAACCCATAGGCCATTAAATCAGATCCATCACAATCAATACTTATGTCAATTGCACAAAAATCTGTGTTGTTGCATGGATGTGCAGAATGAAGAATCAACTCAATTGCATGTTTTGCTTCCACGGAAAGATACAGTTCACCAAGAATTAAACTCAGTTGAACTGCCCCTGATAGCAAAAGTGAACAACACTTTAAAAAAATGCTATCTTTCCCTTCTTTTTCCAGGAAAGCAAACAGAAATAGTCCAGGTACATGCTATACAAAGGAGTCTAAACAAGAACGAACCTGGAAGAGTGAGCAGCAACAACACCAGTCTTAAAAGCACAAAGCGGGTGGCCATGTCCGATCTGATCTTGGTTCAAACCAGACAGGCCAGAAGATAAACAACCCCACCACAACCGTTTCTTTGCCAACCAAAATACAGAATTTATCAAAACATTGCTCTTGTATTTATAGCGTTTTGTCTTAAAGCTCTTTATAACTTGTTTACGTTTTCGCTCTGTTTTTACGGTTGACAAGGCTCCACTAGAATTTTTTTTTTCTTTTCCTAGTTTTTGTGTTTTATTTTCTTGAAGGGCCTTTTTTTTTTTGGTTAAGTATTTTTTGTTTCCTTGCACCTATTAAATTTCCTATTGCAGCTGTTAAGTCTTTTAGTTTTTTTCTTTTTTCTTTTTTTTTAACTTGGATATTCAAGTTGAAGTCTGAAGGACTCACCATTTATTTTTATATATTGATTTATTAAAATTTAACATATAATATATATGATTCTTATAATTTTTGCAATCTTGTTAATTTTTGATAATCATTTTAGTTTTAATAATCTTTGTAATTAATTATGTAATAATATTTATAATTTTTTATTAGTTATAAATTTAGATGATTTAAGTTAGTCTGTGTTAATTTTTCGGATAATCTAATCAATTAATATCAATAAAATATTTTAACTTCTTACTATCTCAATTTTTCATAGTTTTAACCATAATTTAAACTTCGTATGTTCCGTCTTCGAGACGTGTACGCCATTACAATTAGTTCCATTATAGTCATCCTTTTCCTCTCTGGGTTTTTTATTACTGCGTACGGAAGGTGCGTCGAAATGTCAAGAGGGATTTCGACTAATTAGTGTAGTCCAAGGTCTAAGATGATACCAATTAACTTCTTGAAATGAGTTGTCGATGGGATGATTCCTCGCATTGCTGTCTCAGTCATCCTCTGTATGAAACGAAAGCGGAGTAGGCCTTGAAATTTGATACTAAGCTCGTATTTACCTGAACCGCGGGGTAAGGTCGCCATTTGCGCACACCAGACAGCTCACAACTCTGACCAAATTCATTTTATCCAAAAAGAAAAATCCTAAAACGTTTAGTATAATTAGCACGCACCTATGCTCTTTACCTGCACCATTAGGGTTTAACTTACATGAAAAGGCGAATTTTTGGAAAATTGGGACACAAGTACGACGTGATGCATTATGTGTGCGCATGTCTAATTTACAAACGCATAGAATGATCACACTTGCAAGGCAAGTTAAACTTGATTCAATCTTCTACCATAAGTGATAGAAAGCTTTGATGTGACATTCTCTGTTCAATTCGCACTTAAAAGGGCTTTCTAATCTTATCGGTACAACTTTTGGAGATTGATAAATAATTTGAAAGAAAACAGGAATATGAAGTTCCCGGCATGAATGTAAGATTTATTTGTTTAATGAGATTAGTTTAGTAAATGTATGTAATTCTAGCTAGGCACATAACCCAGTAGTTATCTAAAAAACTTAATATAAATTATAAAAATATATATTAAACTCTTTCTCATGAATTTCTACCCAGAGACTTGAATTATACCTTCTGGTAAGTTGTTATATATATATATATATATATTTATCAATTATTTTCCACCAAATCCAAAATAAACAAAGGTAAATGATTGAAAGGTGGAAACACGAGCAAGGGTCGATCAGAGAATCTCTTTATTAGGTTAAAACAAACGTAGTGGAGAATGGAGGGAGAGCCAAAATAAAAATAAATAAATAAGCCACTTTTCAAAGATTAAAAAACATAATTTAATATTTTAAAGAAATACAAATCTTTTTATTTAATATAATGTTGGGAATGGAATTCGTTAAAGTGATTACAAAAGATCACGAGAATCTTAGCGCAGCACAAGAGCCAAATCACCGCCAACCAGGCGGCCTCTCAGTACGCATGGTAGGCAGACACCTCAGCGTTAACACGTGTCTTGTCCTTTTCTTGAAAGACATATTTCCTTTTTGAAAAAAAAAAGAAACATACAGATAAATTAACATATATATATATATATATAAACATATTTATATTTATAATTATTAATTATAATTAAAATATTTTTTTATATATAATAATTAAAAATTATAATTAAATAATATAAAGGGGTATTCACCCACGTTGATTTTTCTTTATTCTTATTATGAAATTCTCTTTCCATGATGTCTTTTGCCTTATTTCAAAGTCCGTAATTATAAAATGTTTTGTGCAAGCAGAATTAATTGACGATAGGGGGCGGAGGTGCAATATTTGACAGATTTTAGGCGGCCGCCGATTTTTCACAGTTGGATTTTTCGTAAAATAATCAAAAATTGGGTTAGAAAGTTTCGGGGTAGACATCACAACACTGATATTTTCCCACGCAGACATGCCGAAGTGCCTAACAAAGGGTTCGCCTACTTTGACTTTGACGAAAGAAAATTGACGCAGATTGACGTGGCAGTGATAGGGCTCGCTCAGACTCTGCACAAAATTCATGCAGCTCTGCCGCCCGCCACTTCAATTCCATCTTCTTGCGTTCACTCGTTCTGCCCATGTAATTTGTTTTTCTTTTTTTTAAAAAAAAATTTTATTTTAAGAGATACCACATTAGTAAAGAAAATCAACTTATAATTAGACTCTTAGAATTTGAATTGGAATGGACAGAATGTAGACTCTCTCACTAATTGGTCCTGCAGCTGCAGATAACATGTCATATGCCATTCTCAGTCATTCCTCTCCCAAGGAGGACACAATTTAATCGGGCCATATAGAGTAGAGTACAGAAGTCTTAATAATCTCTGGATTGTATTTTATTTTTACTAAAAAAAAAAAAAAGGCAATAAAGGTTCATGTATGAATTTTTGAGTTACAATAATCGTTGTGGTAAAAGGTGGAACGTATTTTAGACAATAATTTTGTCTCTTATAATGCTCAAATTTAACTGAGCTCGCAGGGTAAAGCACTAAAGCTGAACTTGTCTGCAAAGACAAGGTTGCTAGAAGGCTGTACCATTCACCCTTTCTGAAAAAGCTCTGGTGGGACTTTTGTGTACTCCAAAGTATAAAAGTGTGGGCAAAATCTTGAGAAACACACAAACTGCAATGAAGAAAGCGGAAAAACATCTGAAAAAACATCTGGACATCAACTTGGTCCTTCCAGCCAGCAGGGCAGAGCAATTAAAACAGATAATCATGTGGGGGAAATGACATGGCATCTAGTCAGCATGCATGCCCCCACTAAAAGAGCCCATATTCAAAGAGGCTGCACAACAAAGTCGAATGAAAAGTAAAGAATGTTAAGGAAGATCAGTCAACAGCTTTCTCTGCATTGTCCAATTGGCAATGGCTTTTAATGCATGCAATCTCTTTTCTTTCAAAAGCTCAATTATGGAATTACTAACTAGTGGACCAAAGTTTGCTTGTGATACAAACTTCTGTTAGGGGAGATGTTACACCAAGATGAACTGGAATTTATACTTGGAAAAAGATCCAATGATTGGAATTCAATGAGGGTGGTGACTAATGAGTTAGGAGGGTCCATAATTATGGTGGATGGCTTGCAATTGAAGACTTGAGAGCGAAAAAGGAAAGTTGAAACCGTGGAGGGTGCCATGCGAAACAGTAGCTGAATGACTTTGAACGTTCCCTTGTGGCTGAAGTTTTTAAGTAGAGTACCGAGAAAGGCTGGTTGAGATATTAAGTAAGGTTTGTTCCATTTCTCGTGATCACCCTTTTGGAATGTTGTGAAAGGTAGTTTCTCTTAAATTTCCCATGAACCCCTCACCACAAACACCACCCTTAAAAAAATAAAAACTGAAGTAAGGAGGCAGCAAAAAGAAAATTTATGGAAAACAGGAAAAGTCGTGAATTGACCTTTCCGCCCTTTCCACAATGGTTTTTTGAAACCAGAAAGCAACAGTACAATTATGCTTCAAAACATGATCTTATCTTTTGAAATGGAGCAAGATTGCATTTTAGTCTCTACATCAGACATTGCAGCCGACCAGAGAAAAGGGAAAAAGGAAAAGCATAACAGAACTGGCATTAAGTTCAACAAGACCATGAACAAAAGAAATTCAACTTCTTGAGAAATGAGACTTGCAACTAGGAAATGCTTAGCCACATTACTCAGCTTTTGCAGGACTTTCGTCATGTTTTAGTAGACATGACACATAGACCGTGTTCGCTTAAGCTTTGTCTTAAAGGAGATATTTCATAGAATAGAAACATTTAAATGTGATTAGCCTAAGAGATATGGCATATTCCTAATTGATTATTGCTCTTAAAAACTAGCCCCACGTACCATACAATTTCATATTATAATTGAACAATTTTCAGAAACACTACCAACTTTATAACAACATTGATTAAAAAAAAAAAAGATAAAAAGAAAATAATTAATCTTCTCCGGTTTATAAATGAGCTCATCAGACACTGAAATGAAATGTTGAGTAAAATATATAAATAAATGTTATGATTTATGACAACTTGTAAATACCAATTCTCATTTCATTCTCAATATTTTATTCTCATAATTCTGATCTCACTTGCTTATGGTTTCTACTTCCTATTTGATGTCTCCACATCCACCACATGCGTCCATTAAATTTTAATGGATCTCCAATGCAAATGATTAAGATTATTTTTTTTTGTGTTTTATTTTTTATAAAAATAGAAACAAGCTTGTGATCATAAATTTATATCTACTCCAAACAAAATATATATATATATATATATATATGGGGAAACATGAACAATTAAAGAAGTAAACAATTGAAATACGAGTCATACATCAATAATAAAGATAAAATTAAGAAAGAAAAAAATTAAAGTGGGCTACATCACTTGGGCTCAAAGTGTGGGCCACAACAAGGTGGGCTGAAAAAATTTTGAGAAGTGGAGTTGGAGCTTGGAAAGTTTGTTGTACAGTCTCCAGGCAATTTTGCAATCAGATTCATGGACAGAAATGACAAACAATAGTTTTAAGTGTTGTATAACTTTGATGGTTCCTCTTTCCCCCATTTCAAGTCGTGATCCCTTCAACAATGGTGAATTTTATGCCCTTTCGCTTCGGCCCCTGAGCTTAAATAAAAGCAAGCATCCCTGAACACTCCAATATTGGAAGATTTTAAGAAGGGTATGATGTTTTACAGCTCGAATACGTAACCTACAGATTTTAACAGATTAATCGTTACACTAAGATTCATTCATCCCCTTTTGGCCTACTTAATTAAATCAAATCTTCCTCACATCTCCGTGTCTTTAAAGGTTAGAAAACAGGATTATTCGTTTTAAGTTTTGCTGTTTTTTAATTTTGAATTAAAAAAAAAATACTTGAATTGTTCGAATAACTCAAATAGAGTTAAGTTTTAACATTAAATTTTTAAATTATTTCAAGTTGAGACTGATTTTTAAATTTTGAGTTATTTTCAAATCAAATCACTTCGAGTTAAGCTCAAATTAAATTTTAACTAACGAATTCAAGTAAACCCGTAAGGTAAGATTAAATTTTGACCCCTCTATTTCAAATCCATTTAGCTTTGAATTTGACTTATAAAATGTTCCTAAGGGCTGTCTAAAATTACATTGATCCAAACTTTGGTCTTGAGAAGGGTAAAACTAAAGCGTTAATGGCAAGAACAATTTAGGGGATGAAGTCTCATAATAAAACAAAATATCAGGCACCAAAGTTCAATTTTAAATAAGCTGGAGGAGTACCTTATAGGTTGTTTTTACTGGTAGATTCTTACCCTTCACCAACCCCTGCGACGCATGCCTGGCCACCCGCACCAAGGCTACTAGGTCTAGGTGGCGGTGGAAATTTTGAACTTCTACTTAACAAAATGGTTAATTTCACTTGATGGATGGCATTGCATGGCAGACAATGATAAGAAAACTAAACAAATGGTTCACGAGAGCCTTTATGGCTCTATTTTGGAAACAGGTCCTTAAAGAACAAACTTCAGAATTGCAGGCAATTCTGTGAGCAAATGACTCAGTAAAGTTCACCTTCCTTGTGAGTGTGAATCACACAATCTGAAGTCGGGTACGAAACACAAGTCAGCACATAACCCTGCTTCATTTGATTCTCATCCAGAAAGGAACCATCAGATTGATCAACGGAGCCCGAGACCATCTTCCCAGCACAAGTCGAGCAAGCACCAGCCCTGCATGAATATGGCAGATCAACTCCCGCACTCTCAGCAGCATCCAAGATGTATGTGTCATCTGGGGCTTCAAACTCATGCACCTCATCATCAGGTCCAATCAGCTTGACCTTGTATGTTGCCATTGCTGCTTTGAAATTGGGGGAACATTTCAGACCAAAAGACTTGGAGATGGTCTTTACTGAACCCAGTGAACTTGGACTCTTGACGATGGTACTTGTGAGGCGAGTCGGAGGGGGAGCTTTTATCATGCATTGGGAGGGCAATCTCACAGTTGCCATCTTTAACCCTGAATACAAACAGCAATCGTCAACAAGATCAATGAGATGTCTTGCACACAACAAGATTTACTGTAATTCAATTTTACATCACGTTGGGAGGTAGAATCACAACTAAAAGAAATTAAGAGGCAGGGCAAGGAATGAGTTTCCATATCTCATAAAAACCCCCAGCATCACATCTTTGTTAGAATGTATTCAGATAGCCTAGTTAGCAACCAGCTTGTGCCCCTCAAATCATAACACTTAATGAAATGTAAATGCAATGAGACCGCATTATCAGTCAGCTTCTTTATGTCAACATCAATCAGAGTTCAGAAGGAATGAAGGAGTCAGTAAAGAAGACGAATGTCTGCAAAACAATCAGCACGAATGCACTGTCCTTGCTTCTTGCCCTCATAGTCTTTCAACACTCTTAAGCACACAGAATATGTAATATTGAAAGCCAATAGAGGATTGTCTGCCACAATCATGTTCACAAAAAATGGAAGCAAGCCATCCATTTCTATAACAAGAAGGCAATTGATGTATGGAGCACAATGAAAAGAGGCAAGCTAACAGGCTTCTCCTCTTCACTCGAGGCTCCAACATAGAAAAGTAGACCGTAGCCAAAACTGAGAAGAGTTACAATTCAGACAAGATCCATTGCCTTGTGGCAGCACAAAGTAGCACACCTAGTATTAACCACAACACACATACACATACACACACACACAGAGCATAATCATGCACAATTGATCATGCTTGCTTATTGAACAAATGGTTATCATTAAAACATGGAAAATTGCACTTTGAAGAAAAACACCATGGAAGAAACAAAATGGAGAAGAACACTGTGATTGCATCAACCTAAATAAGCTACAAAAAATTCGGATGAAGGGTATAACAGAAGGAACAAGAAATTATTGGGGACAAAAAGAAAAATACGCTGCATCTCCTTGTAAAAACTAGTCGGCGGTTTATAGTTCACCCCCATCTTTTTTTTCATATGTATATATCTTATTGTATACCAAAAATAAATAAATAAATAAAAACTAGGTCTAGAATATAATTTCGGATGTCCTTAGTAAACTCAACTAATAAAAGGAAAATTGTTCTATCTTTTGAGGACGGAATTGTATATACAAATTTGCTAAACTTGCATATAAAAATTAATCAAACCTCAAAATACAACAAAATCAGGATTAGTGCAAATTTTCATTACTTCTTACAATTATCACTCAAGGATCAAATTTCGCCTTTTTTTGCCGCTTTTGGGATAAGATTTTCACAGCAAAACACGTTTTTCACTTCCTGAAAATGACCCAAAATCTCTTGGCAACACAAAGTCTCCTTTCTCATAGACAAAACAATATTGATGGAAGTCGGGAGGCCCACTTGTGACACATACGCACATACCGACGGCGCAGAATCAAAACTACATCACATCAAAAAAAAAAAAAAGGGAAAGAAAAGAAACCCACCAAAAGCTCAAGAACAAAATGCAGAAAAAAGACCAAACTTTCACGGATCAAGTGGAGAATCAAGATAAAACCATAATTTCAAAAACTGAGAGAAACCCAGGTTAAAATGACCAGAAAGAGAAGATCTTGAACACACCCACGAGCCAAATTGACAAACAAACATAAAAAGGAAGAGAAAAACATAGCAAAGCCTACCAATACAGACAGCTGACAAGGGGAGGAGAGCGAGTTGACACGAGAGAGGCAGAGGGTACGATGTGAAGAAGAGGGCGGTTGGGTTGGGAGAGAAGGCTAGCGAAAGTAAGAAAAAGGCGAGCACACTAATGCTAATATTTATTGGTAGAAGACAGACACGTGGTTGGCTTTTGGTATCTACTGAAAGGCACAATGCCCGAAATGCCGCCAAGATACACCCAATGGCCCATGGCCACGCTCCAAGGCCAAACCAAACTCCGCTGCAGTTCCACACTCCTTTCGCCCACTGTTTTTTTTTTTGTTTTTTTTTAATCTAATATTTTATAAATTAATTAAAATATTTTTTCTTTTTCTTTCTAACTTAAAAAAATACTGTTCGAAAAGATTTAGGGGTGAATAATTACTTATATAGTTTTTTTTAAAAAAATTTCCTTGTATATCAAAAAATTGCAAAATGGAAAAAAAAAAAAATTGCTAAGTACATCATGCAAATAAAAGAACAATCGCTTCCAAAGTCCAAACAAAATGGGAAAATATGTCATGCCAATTTACACGCACAAATAATATATAATTGTTGGATTAAATTAATCCGTTATATTTATAAATAATGCTGAATAAGTTTTAGTACATTGCAATGTTTATCATAGTTGTTCAGTAAATAAACTACAATAATAATAATAATAATTTAAAAAGGGATTAAACAGTTAAGGCACAATTTTCTAAAAAAAAAAAAAAAAATTGCCGTAAAAAAGATACGATATATGCAATAAACAACTCAGAAGCTAAAGCGCAAATGATTAATTTGAGGACCTAATCTCACTATTAGTAAATTCACTCAACAGGCTTATTCAAAATAAAAATCAGTTTTTTTTTTTTTTTTAATCTCTCTTTCAAATATGTCATCCAACAAATTTTATATAAAGAACTCATTATTTGAATATTATTAAATTTGAATATATTTTTTATATTTAATTTTAATAATAATAAATATAAACCAAAATTGATGTAAAAAAATATATATCAAAATATTAATATTCAACGTTCTTAAACGGCTGCTAGTGTGTGGAATAAATAACCACCAAAATGCTTGACTAACCTATGGCACGACAGTTTTGACCAAGCCACTTGCGGGAGGGAGGAGGAGACAGATGGCTCCCAAATAACATGAGCTGCTATTTAAAAAAAAAAAAAAGGAAAAAAAAAAGAAAAAAAGAAAAACTCTTTCCAACATATTGAAATAAACGAATCGATTCATTCAACTAAAAAAAAAATTAAAATAAAAAAAAAAGTCAAGAGAGAACAACATTATAATAATAACGATGCATGAAAAAGTTCAACCCGTTACTATGGTCAATCTTCCCTATGACCCGTCAGAACACTTGGGTCTGGTTTAACAATTATGTTTATATATTTTTAATTTTAGGCCGTTCAAATCAGTTACCAAATTAACCAAAAAAAAAAAACAGTTTATGTTTCCCATCGATACTTGGGCCTTGCAAAGCTTAGCACATTGGGCCTTTCGGAGGCCTTAAGAAGACGCTGCCGTTGCAACGGCAACAATTGTTTATTCTAATAAAATTAATTGATATATAATACATAATTTAAAAATAAATTTATTAAATTTAATATTTATAAATTTAAATAAACAGAATAAATTTAAATATAAGTTTATTTTTTATTAAATAAATTTAAAAATTAAATATAAAATATCACTTATTTTTATAAAATAAATAATTTAATTAAATTTTTAAATAATTAGAATATTAATTTATTTTTTAACAATTAATTGACTTTATTTGAAATTTTTGTTCAAAGTTCATCAATATATAGAAAAAATTCTTTTCTTTTTTGGGTTTTGGGGGGGGAGCGGCCGGTTGGGACCCTTATTTTTCTATGATTATATATATATATAGATATATAAATATATATGTGCATGTGGTTGCTTCTTTTTCTTTTTTTTTCCTTAAAAATATGCTCTTTTCTTACTCTGCTGTGATAAATCCCACAGTAAATGGGTTATTTTTTTTTTCTGAAAACATTTGTTAGATGTTTGTTCTTCTCAGACATTAGTGTTGGATTTCTTTATTAAAAAAAAAAAAAGAAGAGAAATTTATTTTTTTTTTTTTTTTTTGTGGGGGGGATATGTAAGGATCATATGAATTGCATTGAAATTTAAGGATTTGATGCTTGCTTGGTTCCTTTTGAGGGAGTGACTGAGAGTAATCGGTTGAGAAATATCCTGTGGTTTGCTAATTGAGAATGGTTGAAGAAGACCTTGAAAGGACCCCAAATGCAAAATTTAGATTTGGGAAGCCGAGCTATATTTGACTCAACTCGTTTTTCCATTGCGTTGTGCATTTAAAAATGCTTCTACAACCTGTGAAAGTAGAAGCTGCTTCCTGGTACTAGTACAGAAAAAAATATATATATAATGACTTATGGTTAGGATTCTCCGCTTCTTGTGAAATATTTTAGCAATGGAAATTTATTATCCAGTACCCTGTCTACAGGTTTCATAGACATTCACCATAATGGCATCAAGGTTTGCTGCAAGATTTGTGTCCCCAAGGTTCTCGAGCGGTGGCAGGGTACTCGGTGAGGAAGAAAAAGCTGCAGAGAGTGTCTACATCTAGGTAATCTCTGCATTCTTCTTGATTGAAGCCCGCATGAATTCTGATTGAACGATACGCCCTCGCTTTGGGAGTTAAGGTTCATGTGCTGCTCGTTCATTTTCTCATAGTTTGGTAACGGGCCAATCTTTGTTTCAACATTTCAGAGAGTTGAGCAAGAGAAACTGAAGAAGCTTGCACGCGAGGTTTGAACATAATGCAATTCCTTCGAGTACATTTTTTGACTTTGCGTGGCATGTTATGTTCCTAGAAGATGTTTGGATTTGATTTTCACATAATTCTAGTGCTACTTGGGTGGCTAAGCTTCGTGTTTTTTGTACTTGTGTGGTGGCTATTTGTACATAATTCTACGTCTTTGGAGTAGCAAGGATGTTGTGGATTTGACTTTTCTTTGTCAGATAGTTGGCGATTGTTGATGATGCTTTGCTACATGTACACAGAGTAATCAGGATGTGCAAAGTGTAAAGCAATAGGGTTGCACGTAAAGAAAACGTGGGTATGGTGTATATGCGGATGCGAATATGCTTGATCTTCTACATTTATACATATATTTGCTTCTCAAGTTTTAAATTTGATTGAGATAATTGTGCTCTCTGGTTAGTGAAGGCTTGGCTTGCAATCCTTTTTAAGTCGTAATTTTATGCTTAATGCATTGGTTCTGCTCAGGACCCTCAACCAGGAGAGAATGGTACTGGGAGCTCGGCTGGATCAGCAACTGATGTTAAGCCAAATGCCTCAGTTTCATCAACAAGAGGAACAACTACTGAGAAGTTTCAAGTAACAAATACCAGAATTATGCAGTAGTGGCAGGTGCTGTTACTGTTATTGGTGCTTTAGGTTGGTATCTCATATCTGGTTCAAAGAAGGCAGCAGAAATCCGGTACTGATGTTATGTTCTTGAACGTGTGGAATGCGAGAAGTCATCACGCTTTCCCACCACAATTGGACTCACGGAGGTAGGAGGCAGTTGGGACTAGTGTAAGCAGGGTTTGAACCTGGATCTCCCTTCTTTTCCCATCTTTCTTTTGGGACCAGTTTGGTGTGATTAAGTTTGCTGATTTTTGTCAGCAATGGTTTGGAAGATCATCGCCTGTTAACTCTCCCTCAGTTGAAGAGCTTTACATGAGCAAGTCTTACTTCGACGTTAGCACCTGGATTGATTCTGGGCCAGAGTATACAGATTTTTGATGTAGAAATGCTGAGAGCCATTGAAATATTGTGGCAAAAGGAAATCACACGACAGCAAGTCCCTTTATGGTTGAGACTACCGGGCACATTACTATCACGAACTTGTATATCAATATGGGGTGGCTGAAATTAAAAATGAAAGGGTGGCAGTCAAATCATTTTTCTGAAAAAAGGAGTGGACATGTGAAAAGATCTTTCAGAATATTCCGGCACCAAGGGCTCCTGGTTGTGGCTCACTCGGTTTTCTAAGCATGAACATCCAACTAACGTGGCGTTGACATCAATGGTTGAAACAGATTGGTTAAGAGGTTTTTTCCCCTTTTTTTTTTTTTTTGGTTCCCCTTTATTTTATCGCCAATGACGATGAGAGATTCTTAAGTGAACGGATTCAGTCTATAAATTGCTTACAGATTTTCTTTGGAGTTCATAATAGAATTATGGTAGCTTTCCCCTTATCTCTGAATTATCAGCAATTTTGATCTGCTTTATGGCAAACCATGTGTCTAATCATTCTAATGGTGTAAGATATTTTTATTGGTGCAAGGAATCTGTAGTGGCCGTGGGTTGGCATCGTCAAGCCTAGCCAGTCTTCATCAGTATACTGTGCACAGGAAAGAAAGAAAAACAACAAAAAAAACCATCGTCCGTTCTGTGATTGGAATTTAGGAAGCGACATGGCCTCTGTTTAACCAGCAAAAGAAATGAAAGGGAGCTGTCCCATCTGCTCGCAGAATCTGCGCATGCATGGCGCCCCTGGAGATTTATTACAATGTCCATGCTGTTCTAGGAAATGTATTACATTAAGTTAATTTCAATCAAATTTGAATTAAAGTTTTGTTACCGTCGTCAAAATATATTGACCTGCAATGGCTAGGGAAAATGTTTTTCTTTTTTTTTTTTTTTCACTTTCCTTGATAGAACACTAATTTCGAGCTCATAGAACCACACAACAGATTGTGCGGTGAAAATGAGATGCAAGTGGCCTCCCCCATCAACTAACCTGGCCAAGCATAAATGCCAGAGTCGATAATAAAAAATTTTGTACGCTTTCCCCTTTTCCCCCTTCTTTTGAACTATGATTCATGTATGACCACTTTATGCTGAAAACAACCCGACACTTTGGTTGGTAAGGGTAGGATAATACGAGCCAAGCATCAAAATTGTGCATGAGAAATGGCGTGCGCATCAACCAAATTGCAAGAAAGTTTAGAAGATTACGTGCATTTATAACCACTAGATCTCGACAAGGCTCCAAAACAACCCACCCTATTCTACTCCAACCAAAGAGATACAAATTGCCTATCAGAGAAGGAAATGATGAAGATATATCCACTACCCACCTCCCCTAATTAATAGCATCGTCTGTTGAACTTTTCAACCCACACCCTCCGCAAGAAAAAGCTTTCAGTTTTTAAACCCCTTTTCTCTAGAGTATCATAAACAGAAACCTCCAAGCTATGGCTGCCTGTGGAAGCCTCCAACACATCTTTGAAAAGCCATTGAATGAAAATTCTACCTTGCTTGAATCTCTCTCACAATGGAACCAACTCAAGCCTGTAAGGCCCCATGAGCAGTCCTCCTTCACTGAGATATTCGGTGAGCTTCATTTCAAAGACAATATTCATCCATCTTCGTCGTTTTCCTTTCCCATATCATCCTTCTCCTCCCCTTTGTCGTCTTCTATAGATTCTAACCCACAATTAGAAGCTACACAGCTCAGTGGCAATGATGTAAACAAATATGAGAATGGGACGACCTCGTTGCTCATCCCAAAGAATCAATATACGAGTTGTCATAAGAATAGTGGTAGCCTTCAACTCTGCACTGAGGGACTTGGTTTTGAAAGCTCTGACAATGTTGAGGACTTGAAGGCTGAAATGGATAGAGAAAGGCAACAACAGGAAAAGAAAGTGAAAATTGAAAGGCATTCAATGTTAGAGAATATAAGTAGGGAGTCCAGGAGGTCAATATCATGTGGAAGAGCTATCCCTCCACCGATTTCATGCATAGGCAAGAGTGGGAGGCCTGGGGTTTACTTTCAGTCTTACCGGCAGGACGGCAGGTTTGTACTTAGAGAAGTAAGGATTCCGACCCAGGAGCTTTTGCATGCATGTAGAGAAGATGGGCGATTAAAGCTCCAGTTCATTCAGCCAAATGATGAAGTCCATAATGAAGCAGAATATGAGGAATGTGATGATGAGAGTTTTACAGAAGATGGTGAGCAAGAGGAAACAGAGCAAACAGTTGACGATTACTTTGATGATGACAACTGCCACGACAATGACACCAATAGTAGAGATGAAGAAAATTAGTAGCAGCAGGAAATGCAGGAGCAGCAATCATGGTTGGAATCTTGTTTGGAATCTACTCAAGTTCATTTTCTCCTTCCATTCACAGTTGCAAATAAGTAGAGAGAAATGCCAACTTGGTTATCTAAAGCGTGGTTTCTCATCATTTCCTTCGTAAATTTTCCCTCCTTTTGTAGTTTCTTCAGTCCTAGGACTAGACATTTTCAGTCATTTCAAAGTACGAAATCTCCTCATATTGATCCTCGGAATGGAAACACGCTGCAATTTTCTAGAATCTAAAACTCTAGCACAACATAACAAGCTGAAATTCCATAATCTCATTCCAATATGATTCATGTCACATGTTCAGCAATATGGTCCTGATGATCAATTCTGCTCCTGCTTGTAGAATGAAAGACAAGCCTTTTGTAATCATAATGTTCTCGATTGTAACCTTAAGGTTAGAAGTTTGAGTTACGAAAATAACATCTTTGTAAAAATAGAAACAAAACTCCCAAAATCTGACATTTCTCTAGACCCCCACAGAGAACCTTTGGGATGTCTTACATGCAGAATAAGTGCACCAACTTGCCCTTTACCAGGTGCTAAAAGTATTATCGGGCTTCAGAGTGGGTGAAAGGTAGTCGATATAAGGGATAGGATATGAAAATTTTCATTATAAAATAAAAATGTATAGGTCCAGTGGGAAAAAGAAGTATGCGACAAGAAGCAATATCCCCATAAAATCTAACACCTTTAAAAGGAGGCCACCATTATGCATGATCAGATTCCAATTTAATATGCCAACCCCACTTACAGAGACTGCTCAGCCAGTTAGCATGATGTCTCCATTATCCAGCCAAATGTGTCTGCCGATTTGTTGCACCAAAAACTAGTGCGTTAACTTATGCACATTGGGATGAATAGACAGATGGGAGAATCATGAATGTTTAAAGCAGATAGCGCATAAAGGCAGGTGCAGTTGAGCAGACTTTTAAAAAATAAAACAGAGAGAGAGAAAGAAAATGTCATGAGTCTCCTCAATAATAAATAGAAATTTCCACGCAACTGGGATCCCGTTAAGATGGTTGGGCATGCTCTGAGAGGACATGAAAGAGCCATGTAAACATAATTGGTATCAATAATTTGGCATCTTGAACAAATTGCAGATTGTAAGTCAAAGATGCAACAAAGACAGTGTAATCACTTTCCCTCGTGAGATGGTTGATGAAAAGTGCATGAAACGAAGACCAAGACTGATAAAGCATTCTGATAACGACACATTAGACCAAAATTAGACCAAAACTACCCCTTCAACACATGTGAAATTAACACCTACATATCCTCCTCCCCTGGAAGCAATTACCTCGAAGATAGATAATAGTGGCCCTAAATCAACCTTTAACAAAGTCAATGAAGGGCATAACTCTTTTTTTTTTTCAGGTTGAGATTCTTGGATCTCAGTCTGAAATTGCCAGAAGCCCATTCTTGAGGTCACACACAGCTAAAGTTTGGTGATTGGAGTTCTAAAAATGAGTTCCCATCCAGCCATAACAAAAGGAGAACGCACATGGGAATAGCCAACACATAATACAAGTTATGGCACTCATCTTCTTTGGGCCTTAAACCCAACTCTGTCCCACCCCTGGAGCAAGCTTTTTCCAAACAAAAGAACTGTATCAAATAAGGGACATTCCAGGGGCATGTAGGGAATATGCATGCTGCTAGACTACGAAAATACATGCCAAGACATAAGCCACACATCCAAAAAGGTTAAAAACTTTTCGTTTGTATCTTGCCTCCAAAGCTATGCACCATATCATGAAATTTAGATGTGGCTCTAATACATCAAAAAATCACCGTCAATCATTTTGAGCATAATTTGCAAGGTATAAGCCACTTCATCTACCCACTACATTACAATGATCTTCCAAGTAAGTTACTGATTTTAGCCTATACACAAGTCAGAACTGCTATGATGTTGTATCTCGAACTTTTTGAAATGATAAATGATTCATCAGACAACCAAATCAGTATGACTCTTAATTATGCAAATGATCACTGCCAAACTCAAACCCACCCAAACCATCCCTCTGCCCAACCCAAGAAGAAGCAAAAAAAAAGGAAAAAAGGAAAAACAATAATCTGAAGAAAATAATTAGATTGAGTGAAATATGAAGCTTCTGCATTCTTTCAGCATATAGCTTGCAAATAGTAAAGTGGGAAAGCTCTCTAATGAATCAACCTGGATATCAAGCAGACGGAGTTGGTGATGAGAAATTGTTGGTCTGCCTTATATGACTTTGTATTAAGGCTTGAAAGTACAAAATGTACTGAAATAGACAATATTCCAGCAAGAATCATCTAATGGATAGTCATGAACCAGAGTACAGTTATGCAACCATCAAGAAAGGGTATGAAAAAATGCTATAAAAACCACAAAATAGAATTGAGGATCATTTTCAATAAGCCCAAATTTCACATTTTATCTGTATCAAACAATATTATTTTTAATTTTCCCTCTGATTCTGGAGATACTTTCAAGGTACAGAGAATATTTCAGAATGAAGCTACTGATTACCTCAAGGATGAGGTAATAATGGACTAAGAGCCATTGAATCAAAGAGAGGGATTATTGCCATCTAATGTCAAAAGCACCTTGTACAGATCTGGACGTCGATCACGAAAAACACCCCAGCTATATCTCTTTCTCCTGATTTTATCCAAATCAAACTTCGCAATAAGAATAGCTTCCTCTTTGTCATCAGTAGCTGCAACTATTTCCCCAGTTGGTCCTGTGCATCATATTAGTAAAATCAATGCATATACCACAGGCTAACATCATGCACATGACTTAACGAGATGATGGCAAATCAGTAGGTTGGATACCTGCTATAAAGGAGTTCCCATAAAAAGTAATCTCACTTTTCCCATGCTCTGTCTGGATTATTTCCTTGCCAATGCGGTTTGAAGCCACAAGAGGTACCTATGATGATTCACATTAATCCCTACATAAAGCAGCATTTCACCCCCACAATAGTATGGTGTGGAACATGGCATGTAGAAAATTTTCTCAACCTTTTGAAGCCACCAATTACAACATCAAAAACATGCACTACCCATGAAAATTTTCCTCCTTTATAAGCCATACTCACTAATATGTGCATTCATTAACATCCAACATTTAAGGGTGAAAACGATAGGAAGAGATGAGAATAAGGAGTTTAAGTTGACGATCATTGGAGCAAACAGAAAGAATTTTTGAGATAGTGAAGAGTGAGGAAGAATAATGCATATTTCAGGAGACAGTTGTTAAAATATAATGGACTTGACAGCATTAAGGTGTGTATGCTCCTCAGAGAAGGCAGGCAAGAATATTTATCTGGACAGAGAAAAAACTCTGAACCAGAGCCAGTATTGTAATCCAATTTTAATCTACAAATATGCAAACTTACAACATTAGCTCCAGCATGTCCTTGCATCACCCGCCTCCAATGCTCACAAGAATCAAGTCCATCATCCTGAGGCTCAGAACCAATAGCAGTAGGGTAAAATAGTATCTCTGCTCCTTGCAGTACCATAGCTCGGGCTGCCTCTGGAAACCACTGGTCCCAGCATATTGCTGAGGTTATTTGGGGGGAAAATGGGAAAACAATAGCATTAGCTGCTTCAAGTTTTGGACATGTCATTCCTTGCCAAAAATGATGAAAGCAACAACAATTTTGCTTCTCATTTGGTAATGCACCAACTATGACCTTTCAAGAAAAATTTGCACGCAAAATTACTTGATATTACTCCCCATATCAATCCAATCAGTGGGTCATTTGCTTAAACAGCATCTTAGGCATGACTAAAATTAAACCACAGAAACAATATATCGGACAAACAAGTACAGCCCAAAAGAGGCCCAAAAAAGGAAGAAAAGGCAAGTTCTTACCAACTCCAATTTTGCCAAATTTAGTTTGAAAGACCTGTTCAACAAATCTATTGGTGAATGATTTAGTTGATGCAAAATGACTTTAAACACAACAGATTCTAAAACGTTCTTAATTTACATAGAGCATCTAAACACCTACCTTAAATCCAGTGTCACCTGGATTAAAGTAGAATTTTTCCTGGTAACCTGAAGTCAAACAATTTGTTGTCAAGAACCACATATAAAAAAATAAAGATTCAAGCCATGGAGTTTCAGTTTTTGTAATACCTGGTCCATCTGGTATATGAGACTTCCTATAAAGGCCAAGGTCAGTTCCATCAGCATCAATTATGGCTACCGAATTATAATGTGCATTGTTGGCCTCTTCAAAGAAGCTAACAGGAATAACTACACCCAGCTCCTTTGCCAGATTTTTCATCCTGCACAGTAATACACATGGTAGATGATTCAAAGGAAATTGATCAGGAAGTAAAAGCTTAAAATATTTGATCTTTCATCTGGAAGAGCCATGGTATTAAAAAAGCTAGCATAAAAGTTCAGAAGCTAATCATCTTCTGAGACTTTTACCTCAGAATTGTGGGATGACCCTTATAAGGCTTAGCTCGCTGAAAGAAATCCTCTCTTTGTGCTTGGCAGAAGTAATATCCCTCAAATAGTTCCTAATGTAGCATTCAAATTTTAACAATATTGATTTGCATAATTTTAGCTCAACTAGAAACAAAAGGTTGTGTCAATCACATTACATGCTTGTATGTTTTGTCTAATACTTTAAAACCATGAATGAGACCATCTTAACATGTATTCAATACCTAAGGAAGTAAATAAGAATTCTCTCACTCCCTTCTGTTTCAAGTTGGGATGAGTCTTCTCATAGCATGTATAATTGGTCCAGTATTAATTAGTTGAGTAGGACAAACTTGCTCTATGGTCACTCCCCCACTAGTGAGAGACATAGAATACATAAATGTTAAAATGGTGAAGAAAACAAAAACACTTTAATGTCTCACTCTGACTGCAAATTTTAGTTGGAAGTGGACTTTTTGCCCAGAGTATGTACTGCTCCTGAATTTTGGCCCTGTGATTAAATGCATATCATTTGAAAAAGGTATTTCATTTCTGTACAAGCAGGATAACAGTTTGTTCCAGTGATCCCAGTAGCATCTCCTTGGGCAATATTCTACCCTAATTTGCATCCCATATCGCTGTTTCCATTTTGCATGACTCATCAGCCTTTATCATTTTTAATATAATCCAGGTGCATCTTAAAGATTTGTTAACCAAGTTATAGGTGCTAACTAAATAGCTAAAGATCAGTTATTCTGTGTCACATGGCAGCCAAAAAGGCCCCATGGAGTCCTAAATGTGTTTGGATACACGCAGAACAAAGACAGACACAAACTGTCTCTCCCACGGATTGTACATGTGACAGTGTACCCTGATAGACATCCACCTTCAAGGCAGTCATGGGCCATACTTAGAAGCAGGAAAAACTTGTGCATGAAATTAACAGTTCTTGCTTCACGTACTCCAAATAACTAAGTTGCTGGCTCCCTTGAGACAAGTTTAACAGTAAATACATTTTGGTTACTGATATTGAATAGTGTGATTACATGGAAATGGCCCTATGACTAATGAACATTGCATTGCCATGATAACAAATTGCAAACGTAAAAATTGCACCTACATATAAGGTGATATGTTTCACAAACACGGTCCCATCATTATTTGTAGAGACTTTGTAACAATCATAACAACATGACACAAGTGTTAATACATTAATAATTGTGGGACACTAATTGCATTAATCCTAGGCTTTCAGTTGTTTTCTACAATATCTGGATAGCTTAGGTAGGAAGGATTCCCTCTTGACATTAAATATGAATTAAATGAAGCACAGTGACCCCATTTTCAATTATCATAAAACAGTAACAAATGAATAGGCCCATTCCCAATCTTGCAAACTTATGTAAAGAGCAAGCCCAATCAACTGATATTTTGTTCTTCTAATAACAAACAAAAGGCACATAACAAAATGGGCACACAGAACATGACTAAATGTGTGTTATGCTTGTACCAGTATGTGTGTGTTAGATCAGAAGCATACAAGGAAGACAAATGTTCAGAGCTCAACATCAATGTCAAAACTCCAACAGCTGGCAAACTATGAGGCTAAAGTCTCTGTCAGTATTCTGTGCAGGAGGACAAGCTTACATGTAAGACTTCTTCCTTGTTCTATCCCAAATTGAGTGCTTTCTAAACAACAGGAATTACATTAAAGTCCGAGGTAGCTCATGTCATTTCAAAGTTCAAAAGAATAATGGAAAAAGAAAAAATACTGGTGCACCTAGCATGACTTGTTGTAACCCTGTGCTAGGTCTACAATTCAACATCCACAAGCAAATACCTGAATAAGAATGATGTTTGCACCCTTCCCATGAGCAACTCTGACCAGCCTGCACACAACCTAGAAATTCAATACCTACCACAAACACAAATGTCTGCCAACAATCTGTTGACCAATACTTTAAATTTAAAAAAATTAAAACAAAAATGGTGAAAAACATGGACCATGATGTGCAACTGAGCAACTCCACAGGTATGTATTTGACATATCGCAACTAAATAACCTTCATAAGTAGCAAAGTAAATACTAGTAGCAACTTCAAAAACAAATGAGAGAATGAAATTTTGCTACATCTTGGGTCTAGAGCTTTAGCCTAATGGTTGAAGATCATGAGGCAGAATGATGTTGACCACACGCCAGAAACAAGGAGAGTCAATGATCCAATTAACGAAAGAGAATTTGCTGAAAGAATGATGTCAGGCTTGCCCACATGCCAGAAGCAGAGTAGATTAGACAATCTGTATTATAATTAAGCTTGGGATGCACAAACCATTAGATGCATAAAATTCCTTTGCATGGCTGCAAATTGGGACATTGTGCTACTTCAAAACAGCTTAGAGCAATTGCAGACAATCCTCAATGTACTTTTTGATGAATAGGCATCACTCCTAACCTCTAGATAGAAAGACAATGGCGTCAAGCCGCGAGAAAAGCTGAGTCCCGAAAGACATTGGGTCATTTAGATTCCGATATTATACTAATTCCCGGCAGCTAAATTAGAAAAGGCCTCACTTTTCTGAGGTCAAACTAAATTCTGGGATCAAACAGTTGGTGGGCAGCACATCACAGGAATACTAAAACCACAAAATTAAGACAAAACAATCATCTGGGTATGATTATAAAAAATGGAATATTACCAGCCAGGTCACACCGTCAATTCAAAAACGAGACGATGAACCAAATTAAAAGAACCCATGAACTGAAAGCAAAGAGTTGACCACCTTTCGGCGGTGGCGAGATTGGTGGAGATATCGTCGGTGCACGCGAATTGCAGGGCGGACACTACTACTTCTCTTGATTTTACGTTCTCCATCTTCCTCTACTGCGCTTCCCAGACGACTGGCCGTGGGGCTGCCTTTGCTGCTCACCGTAAACTGCACAGAGTGGATGTAAATACTGCTGCTGAGCTGCTTTGCTTTTTGGACGGTAGTTGGGTCCCACCCGAATATTCTCGTTCGATTAAATAATTGCTGAATAATGTTATTTATTACGAGTCAATATATATAAATAGAAAAAAAAAAAGAAACAAATATCAGAATTTAAAAATAATAATTTTTAATCCCTTTTCACCAATCATAGAATTTATATGTTTTATTTTGTTTTTATTGTTAATTATTTGTTTCATGTTAGAAAACCTATGAACATATAATATTTTTCGAAATTTAACTAAATAAATAAGAAATAGAGAGAAGTAAAGGCATAACTACAACAATTATAAAATTTTATTTCTAATATAAAGCATATCGGAATTATAACACTCTTTTTTTTTTTTTTTTGTTTTTTGGCCTCAAACATGCAAAACATCGAGTTGCGAGTTATTTTCCTGATCAATGACGTCAAGGAAAACGGGATCAACAGTTACGTGACTGTCCACGTGGATCTTAAACTTGTGCTCCCACCACCAGACTTTTGCCGCACCGCTAATATCCACCTTAGCATCCAACGACATCTCGCGATTTCTGACGTCACTGAGAAACCTCTTGGCGTGGTGAGCCAGCTCGAGCCCGTCGAGCCGGGCGGGGAGCCGAAGCAACTGGCACGACCTTGGCGGCTGCGAGCCGGCGTGAACCTGAGCGGAGCCGAGGAGGGAGCCGTCGTAGACGATGGACATGGTGGTCGAAGAGTAGTGTACGGCGGTGATGTTAGGGTTGGCAACGTGTACGTTCAGGATTAGCTCGGCGTCGAGGACGGGGAGGTTGAGCTTCAAGGAAGAGAGGCTAATGGAGATTAAGTGGAAGGTGGGGTCCTTTGGCTTAGCGGAGAGGAGAGCGGTCGCCGCCGTAGCAGACGCTGCTCCGATGAGAGCGGAGGTCCAGCTCCATTTGACCTTTTTGCCCATGGGGTTTCCCACCTCTTTTTTTCTGTGTGTTTTGGACTTTCAGACTTCAGCACCGCGAGAAAGGCGACGGAATGGTTTGATCTCTCTCGAGATTTTGAAATTATGCAATTATCTCCCTCGGGTTGCCCCCATGGTCTTGGATTTCTTTTTGCAGGGAGATTTTGGTATTTTGACTCGTGTTGACATGCCACCGTGTCTTTTGGACAGATCTCAAAGTTGGGCCGATTGCTGTCTAAAATTTTATAGGAAAAATGACATGAGCAACAGAGAAGCGCGACATCATTTACCACCGAGGGACTAATTTGTTGATGATTAATTGGGTTATTCTGTATTAATTAGAATTTGAGTCTTTTTATAGTTCTCTGTAACAAGGTTCATATTAAGTACAATTAGCCGTAATATAATTTATTTACATTTAATGGTTTTCGGATGAGTGACTTATTTAAACTTAATAATAATTAAATGACAAAATTTTTATATTAAAAAAATAGACGAAAATTTTAATAAATAATTTTAATTTTAATTTATAAATATAATAATTAAAATATTTTAAAAAAAATTTTTAATAAAAAATTATGATATTATTTCATTATTATTTATTATTATGTAATTAATAATTTAAATAAGTGAAATTTAATTTTATTTATATGCTGATTGATTTTATTTTAATAAATATTAAAAAATATTTATATAATATTAAACTTATAAAAAAATATTACATTTAACTCATATTACAATTAATTATATGTTAAGAATTAAAAATTAAAAATAAAAATATTATGAAAATAAAAAATAAAAATTAATTTTTTAAAAAAATTTAATAATTATTTTGAAAATATTAATTTTTAATAAATTATTATTTTTAATAAATAATATTGATTTAATATTATTTAAAATAAAAAAGTTATAAGGATATAAATTTAAATTTGATTTAATAATTTATTATTATAAAAATAATTATATATATTAATTTAAAAATAATTATTAAATAATATAATTAATTATAATAATTTTTTAGTTAATAAAATTTTATTATTCTTTTATTTTTTAAATTAAAAATTTTTTTTCAAAACTTATATTGATCAATTGTATTCTTCAATTTAATTTTTTTTAATATAACTTTTTTTATACGATAACTATATATTGTATTAATTTTAATATCAAAATTTCTTTTTGAAAAATTTTATAAAATATCTCTCTTAAATTTAGCAAAAAGTTAATATTAAAATAATTTTTTAATCTTTTATATACAATAAAAACAATTTAAACAAAAAATTTTATCTTATAATGACAAATTTTTATTAATTATGATTTTTAGGTTTAATTTATTACATATTTTTTAAAAAAATAAATTATTTAATCAATTTCTTATTTATAAATTTATTAATTTTATTTAATTCAATTAATATAATTATTTTTTAAAAAAATTTATTAATTTTTTTAAATTTTTTTAAAGAGTTATTAATTTTTATAAGTGACAAATTAAAATATTTAAATAAAAATATAATAAATTCAATAAAATTTTTGTTATCTATAATATTATATTTTGAATCAATATCATCATTAAAATTTTTGTCATTTATAATATTAGGCTTTAAATTGATATTATCATCATTATTTTTTAATTTGGTACTTACAAGCTTTATTTTCTTTAACTTAAATAACAAATTTTGTCTAATGATTAACAGTAGTAATCAAAAATAATTTACTTAAATCATTTTAAAAATTTTTAGAATAAGTGATATGAATTTTTTTAATACAAAATAATTTAATTTTAAAAAAAATTAATAAATTTTGTAAAATTATAATAAAATAAATTTATTTTTTTTTTTTTTACTTTTTAATTTGATGGCAGCAGTAACAAAAATATAAAATAAAAGCAAAACTTATAAAAACACCACTTATTATGAAAAATTAAAAATTGAAAATAAAAAAATTATGAAAAGGAAAAATAGAGATTAAACTTTTCTTGACCGTGCAAAAAAAAAAAAAAAAAAGAAAAAAAAAGGTAAACTGCGTTAGTTTTAACTCCCGACAACGAGGGATTAAATTCTCATTTTGACAAATAAAAGAAAAGGAACATGAAAACTACGAATAAAAAAGTTGATTTCTTGTCACTTGTCAAGAGGGTTAAATCTTGTTTGATGAATGGAAAAGTTAGATGAAACGAGGGTGGAGACACACACTTGAAACATGACGTTATCTGAATTGAATAATTAACTTTTAAAAATTTTCGCTAAAGAAAATATAAAACACACCTTAGAATGTGTAACAATCGCTCAAAAAATACAATGAAACCTTATTGCACAATTTGGAACGTTATCATTACATATTTTGCCATGTTTTGTTGCACATACGGTGAGTTTTAGCTGATGATGGGCACTTGATTAAACATGGACGAAGACATGGATTGCTGCTGCTGAAACTTCAAGGGAAGGTTGCACTTTCAAAAGCTAGGACGTCGTCCGAGGACATGGGAGTGACAACGCTGTCCTTCCTGTTTGATGCAGACAAAGCCGCAATTCCCCCACTCATGGGTACGTGAGACATTCATTTCCCTCACAACATGACACGCACACTCTCACCTGAAATCTGCTCGTATCTAATTTCCCATGTTTTTCAAGCTATCTAAATGGCAACTAGCCAACTAGTGTGATACATCTATACCTCCATCTCCCCGTGGATATACCTTCCACCTTTCGAACATACTTCTCTTAAGTTGCTAAGTAGTAACTAAACAAAGTTTGTGAAACTTGGATTGAACATGGCACCTAACTGCTTTACCCTCTCTGTGCACAGCTATAAAACGCCCCTCTCTGTCCCCTCTTACTACACAAGAACAACAACAAGAAGGATTACTTGTAGTAGTATTACACCAAAGAGTTGTGCAAGATGAAGCAGCAATATTCAGTTTTCTCATGCTCACTTCTACTCCTCCTCTTTCTCCATCCGACCACAATCTTAGCCCAGTTGGCACCGGCAGCCGCCCCACCAAAGTCACCAACAGCGGTAAAGCCACCAACTGCTCCCCCTGCAATGACCCCGGGCACGGGGCAGGTGCCGGCAACAACCTCCGGCACCCCTGAAATTGATAAAATCCTTACAAAGGACGGCCACTTCAGCACATTGGTCCGCCTGTTGAAGGCCACCCAGGAAGATGGGGAGATATTCTCAGAGCTCAACACCACCGCCAATGGAGTGACCGTGTTTGCCCCCAACGATGGCGCATTTTCGGCCCTCAAATTAGGCACCCTCAACACCTTAAGCGATGGGGACAAGACCAAGTTAGTGAAGTTCCATATATTGACTAAATTCATCTCAATGTCCCAGTTCCAGACTGAGAGCAATCCAGTGAAAACGCAGGCGGGAACCGGAGTCCGGGACTCACTCAATGTCACAGTCACGGGGAATACTGTGAATGTAACAACAGGAATGACCAATACGAGCATAGTTGGTACCGTGTACGCTGATAACCAGCTTGCCATATACCAGATTGACAAGGTGCTACTTCCTATGGACATTTTCGGCCCTAAGCAGGCTCCGGCTCCGGCACCGGCACTAGCTGAGGGGAAGCCCAAGAATCAGACTGCCGGTGCTACTTCTACAGCAGAGGCTCCCACTGTTCCTAAGGATAATACTTCTGGTTCAATGAGTCTCATTCTGCAGAAAAGCAAAGTGGTCTTTGCAATGGGCATAGTTGCTTCATGCAGGGTTTTGGTTGCAGTGTAAAAAAGGGTTAATATATTTTTTTTTTTTCCATGAAGTGTGGTGTGATGGGGTCACTGTGTCTTTCATCTGTACCAATTAAATGACTCGTATTGTTTGTGTCATCACTAATAAAAGCCTGCTTTTAAACTCAGGGAGAGAGGAACAAAAACACGCGCGCGAGCACATTCTTGGGCATTTCACGTTGGAAAATTGTCTGCAGCCCCGCGTTAAAAGATTTGAGTGCACCGTTTCATAATTGGTCTGGCAGAGAAAATAGAACAATGCTCAATTTGGTAGAACTATAGCTGGAAATCTTATTAATTCAAATCTAAGCATCATTAGTTAGATCATTAGTGCTAATTCCCTTCTCGTGCGTGACTAAAGGGCTTATCAAATATTTGGTGGGCATTAGATCTGGACTCTCGGCCCAGTACATGTCATTTGTAACGATTATTATGCCTCGGCACAGCACCACGTGCAAAGGCTTAAGAAAATAAAGTTAAATCTCCACCCATAATTCGAGTTTTTAGTGTGATAAATATAATTAATCCGAATAATTACCATCAGACCTAAATTATGAAATTTAAATTTTATAGTGATTTAAAAGTAAAATTATTATTCAAATAAGTCATAATTTCTTTTAAAACTCAATGAAACTAAAATTTAAATTGTATATTTAACTTTTCTTCAAAATATACACCTAACCATTCTCCAATTCAACGATGAGAGGCAGGTGGCCTGATGACACTCGCTTCATATTTTCCTCCAAATAGGACAGCGGCTAACGCACCATCACTCACATTCACCGGCATGCGTGGTCTTATTGTAGACGCAACGATTCCTGCAACTTTTAAGGTCGCAAAGACGAGCTAAACCGGCAGCGTTTCTTATGCTGGTCTTTTCAATCTCCCGCAGACGCTACTAATCCGCTCCACGTGCATCCGAGCTCCTTCTCAATAATAATAGGGTACCTTCAAGCAGGACATTTTGATGCGACCAATCCTCCTCGGGGAACTTGTTCACTTGTGCCTCTTCCAGTACAACCCAAGTGGCAACAAAACTGCCATCCCTCTTTGATTGCGAATGCAGGGACTCGTTAATTTCCATCACCCTGTTCACCACTGGAATTGATGATACCGTACTGGCCAAGGCCTTAAAAACTCCAAGTGTTGCCACCATCCTAAGCTGTCAAGAAAGGTCTGGGAGGCAACCCATGAAGATTAGGCTCCCACAACCATTAAATACTGTTCCACAATTCCCTTGATTTCCACCTTTTCTGCTATGATTTATTGTTGGCACGCTACAAGATTATATGTTCTGTCCTAATAAGTACCTTCTTATACAAGTACCCTCCAAATAAAATTGATACACTGTGAACTAGATACTACTAAGCAACGTTTATCGGGCTAAACGGTCTCACCATGTCAACATGCTCAATTGGAAGAGGCGAAGCCCTATCTCCCGAGCTTTTTCGTAATTGTCCCGTAGATCATGTCAAGCCCAAAAAACTTAAAAAAAAAAAAAAACAGAAGCACAGGTGTCCAAATGTATCCCAAGACAATGTGAGAATAGCATACACATTCAATAATTATCTTCTTTATTGAGTTATTAGTTGTTAACGGGCATCAGGACATTTCCATTTTACTTTTTGTTTCCTGGTCCATTCTCCAAAGTCCCAATAGAAAGAGCAAATGTACTCTGCACGATTGGAAGTCGATTTTTTCGCATTACCGGAGGTCTCCATATGAATCCAGAATCATCTCTCACATGCTCAGACCGTTTTAAAAATGTCTCTCAGAAGAGGCCATTATCCCTTACGAAAATGCTACATGTGAGCTTGCGAATGGTCACAATGACGGAATCTAATCTATCCTCTACCATCACAAAGTCGGAGAAAAAAAAAAAAAAAAGCCGACTGCTTCATGCAAAAGGAATAATAATTTTATAAAGCACCAGCAAAATTGAATTTTCCCACTTGAACCAGCTTACAGTCTTCTCCCCCTTCTACCACCCTTTCTGCGTGTGCTGTCTGTCGGAATTGGTGTCACATCCTCTGAGAACAAACAAAATACATCAAATTGAAGACAAAGTTCATCACATAAATTTTTCCACACCAACCAAAACATGCAGATGCATGCACACATGCATATGACCATTTGTTTTTTCTTTTTGGGGTTGGGGAGGGAGGCACATGGACGTGGGTTCCTCTATGCTGTAGGCCATCAATAGACTAGACATGACAATACGACATTCTTCATTATTGTGGAAAAGATACCACACCGGGTAACATGATTGCAAGCTCCTAAAATTCTGTTAGGGTGAAAAGAATAACATCAAGAGAACACAGTCCATACAAAATAGGAGTTTGTGCATCAGAATTGACAGCCAACTATCAAACAGATAGCATAAGCTTGGTGCATGGTTTGTATGAAGAAACTAGAGTTATTCAAATGGTTCACAATTTAGGATCAACAAACTTATGCCTCAAAGCTTTAAAATTTTATCAATACTGAAAATTGAGAATTGCAAGAACCAAATCTTGCATGCCAGATGGTTACAAAGCACTCATAAACATCATAAGTTCGTCAGGTTTCAATTCAAGGTACTAAAACTTTATTTTTATTAATGCCTTACCAATGCGACCGATTTTCATTCCAGATCGAGCAAGTGCCCTCAGGGCAGACTGAGCACCTGGACCAGGTGTCTTGGTTTTGTTCCCTCCTGTTGCACGGAGCTTGATATGAAGAGCAGTGATGCCAAGTTCCTGTTGATTATAAAGGCTAAATTATTTACAGGGCTAAAAATAGAGATTTAGCAATCAAACAAGCATGTGGTGTCCAATAAATGAGGCAAAAAATTAACACAGAGACCACCTTGCAATGCTGTGCAACATCTTGAGCTGCAAGCATTGCAGCATAAGGTGAAGATTCGTCCCTATCAGCTTTAACCTTCATTCCACCTGTGGTTGCAAAACAAAAGGATGATTTCAAATTCACAGATTGAGCATGTTTGATACCAGAAACTGAGCAATTCAATGAGCTATTACACAGCAAGACTAGGCAAACTTCTTCCCATCATCATAAATAATAATTCCAGCATAGATTCCTTTGACGTAGCATGATTATTACATATCAAATCATATGGGAAAATATTAGCAGTTGGCAAGCTGACAACATTGTAGCAAACCAACAAGTATCATTTAATTAGAAACACACGACATAAAGTGTAACATACCTGTAATCCGAACTAATGTTTCTCTTCCAGACAAATCAGTCACATGCTGTAATTTTCAAACAGGAAGCCACGCATAACTAAACCTTCCACTGATGATGACACATTAACATTATCAAGAATTCACATAGCGACTATTACCAAAAAGCACTCACGATGAATGTGTCATTAAATGACGCAAAAATGCGGGCCACCCCAAAAACATGCTCCCCTTCCCGTGTAGCAGGACCAAGATTGACATTCTCTTCCTTTGGCTGCCTTACCTTCCTCTTTGACTGTACAACCACAAACACATTTAAAAAAAAAAAAAAAAAACAAAAAAATCATCAGAACCCCAGAAGCAGACAAGACAATCAGATGAACTCAAGCAAACCTTAAAATACAGCCCGAACATTATACTACCTTAACTAACCACTAAATTGATATCCTTAAATCCTAAGTCAAGGAAATAACAGAAAGAAACATCATTGCTGTAATTGACATTTTTTTTTTTTTTTTTCAAATCTTTCCTTCACAGAAATTAAACTTGATCGTTTGATTTTCAATAAACTCCAAACCCAGAAAATAAGAAATTTAAAAACTAAAAAATTCAGTTCTGAATTCCATTGTTCCAACTCTTTTTACTCCAAATCCAAAGAGAAACCCAAAAAAAAGTTACCAAAAATTAATCAGAGAAATTTCAACAAAAGCATTTAGAGATGTGAATTGAAGTTCGGTTTACCATGGCTGCAGGCGAACGCAAGACCGTGTCGCGCGTGCCTGACAACTTCAAGGCTTTCAAGTGACGGTAACCTAGGTTGAAGTCTTTCAGCCGTCGGCTCCTGTAAGAGTGGACAGCCTAGAGTAGGGTTTTCCTTTTTAATTTGGGTGTGAGAATAGAAGTGGGTTCGTTAGTTTTGACCGAATCAAACCTTTTTCCTGTCGGCCCAATCTACTTTTTGTCCCAGATGATTGGATTTTTTCCACCCCCGCGCCCCCTCTTCTTTTTATTTTTTTTTTAAAAAAAATATATTGTGAAACTGTTCATAATTACACTTATTCACCGAAGTCGGCGTTATTGATTCAAGTTATCGTTTAATCAACTTTAAAAAAATAAATTACTATTTAATTAGTGTTGAGTTTAAGTAAAATTTTTTAATTATAATAATAAAAATTTAAATTTTAATTATTTTTACTTTTTTTAATATTTTAAATTTTATTTATTTAAAAAAATTATTATTTAAATTTTATTTAATTTAAATAAATTTTTATATATTTAATTAGAGTATTAATAAATTTAAAATATAATCTCTTTTTTTTTTAGTTTTATTACATACGTTTTAAATCTTATTTTATTAGTAAATCTGATATGATATAATTAAGTATTTATTTGTAAATATAATTTAGATAAATCAGATCAGTTTAACCCAACCTGTATTTTGGATCGAATTGATATATTTAATTTTAAATTTTAAATTTATTTACTAAATTAGTTAAACTAAAATAATGATATATTTAATTGGTTTAATTTTGTAAATAATTTGATTATTAAATTATTAAAAAATTCATTCATTGTATTATTAAAACAAATTTGGTATACCCATTTCAAAATGATAGATTATATATTCACAATTATATGATAAAAGTAAATATTTTTATTTTTTAATTAATTAATTTTATTAAAATATAAATTTTTTTTTTCATTTAAATGTCATTTATAACAATATATTTATAATTTTAATTATTTTCTTAATATTATAAATAAAACAAACTATTTGTAAACAAATTTATATCTTCGATTCAATAAAAGTTTCATTGTTAAAATAAGGTTAGGTTCATTAGTTTAATGACATCGTTTCAACGAGTTAAGTTTCAACATATCATGTTTGTTGTATGTAAATAATTATAAATTTTATTTTTTAAAATTAAAATTTAAAACTTATAAAATAAAAATATAAATATTTTATTATTAAGATATTCTCTTAATTTATTTTAATTAAATTTATTTTTTATAATATTTTGATTAGTCTATTTTTTAACCATAAATATTTAAAAGATTTGTAATATTAATAAAAAAATTTTTCTCCTTTTTTTTATTTTTTAAAACTTTTTATGATAGAATTATATACACACATATATATACATATAGATATATATGTTTTTGAGTTTTCAATTTTACAATAACATGACTATTAAGATCATGTTTAAGATGTATGATCATTTTCCCGTCAAATGAAACATATAAAATATTTTTTTTAAAAAAATTATCTAAAATAAGAATATTTAATTTAAAATTAATAATTTAAATTAATTATTAAATTAATATTTTTATTAAAAATAATTTAATAAAAAATTATTTTTTAAAAATTAATTTTAATAATTAAATATATCTAAATAACTAAAAATAATTAAAAAAATATTAATATTAAAATTAATATATTTTAAATTTTTAATTTAAATTTTTATTCGTTATTTAATAATAATAATTAAAAAAATATAATTTTTTTAAAATATTTTTAATAAAAATATTAATTTAATAAATAATTTATATAAAATAAATTATATTATTAATTTATAATATTTAAAATATTAAATTAAATAATTAATTTAATTAAAACATTATTTTATTTATATAATACTTATATTATATATTAAAATAATAAATTTATTTTAAAATATTAAAAAAATAAATATAATTTATTTTTATAAATATATATAAATATTATAAAAATATAAAATATTATTAATATATAATAATTAAATCAGTTATTCAGTTATTTTTAAAAATTTAATCTAATTATATTTAATAAATATATTTTTAATATTTAAATATAAAAAAATAATATAAAAAATAAAAAATTTTATTTTTAAAATTATATATATATATATATATACCAAAAAAAACAAAAAACATTAAAGCAAAATCCTCTTTACCGCGACACAATATTAACGGAAGGCACAGATTTAATAGTGTAAAAAGCTAAACCCGACCATTCCACTTATCATGGAAATAAACAGACCCGCCCGGTTCCGTCATCGGAAAACCCCGTCGAGCGACCGTTTTCTAGGCACGTACCTTTACGCGCCGCCGCAAGACCCCGCCACCATCCCCTCCACCGAAGAGCCCGAGCTCAACGAGGATGACATATTCTCTACCGGAGACTTCTCCGAGTCATCCGTCAACCACTACCGTCAGAATGGCAATGGCAGCAGCAATAATAACAGCCCACCCTCATCCACGTCCTCCACCCCGCGCAACCATTTCCAACACCACCACCACCACAATAGTAGCAATCTCTCACCAAACCATAAGGCTTTCCAGCCGGCCAAAACTTCCGGCATCCTCGCGGCGCTTCCGGAGAACAAATCTGACTCGGTTCACCACTTCTACCAGAAAACGACCGTACCTTCCTTCTCCTCCTCCTCGGCCTCCTCGACCTCCTCCTCCTCTCGTCTCATTCCTTTGATCCCCAAGCCGCCGCAGGAACGTGTGCCGCTCTCGGCCTCAGTCTCTCGCTACCACCGGCACCACTCTGCGCCGGTCAACGTGCCGGTTCTGTCAATGGCAATGAGGAGGACCGGAGATAGGGAATTTGACGAGATTGACGACGATGCAGAGGAAGCAGACGGGGAGATGCTGCCGCCGCACGAGATCGTGGCGAGAGCGCAGTCGCCGGCAGTGGCCTGCTCCGTGCTTGAAGGCGTCGGGAGGACACTCAAAGGAAAGGATCTTAAACAGGTAAGGAACGCAGTGTGGCGGCGAACAGGATTTCTTGATTGATTGATTAGGGCTTTCAATTTCATGTATTTATTTTATGATTTTTTTTTTAAATTTTTAATAATTATCTGTTTGGACTACTGTAGTCGACGATATTGGTTATAAGGATTTGAAAGAGAAATTGTTCATATATGTTTCATCTGCAGAAAAGTGGGTTCTTGATGTTTAACCATGTTCTTTTTGCCTCTTCTTTTTTTGGCTTGAAAAATGTGGGATGAGTGGAAATATCTCACTTAAGTTTCTTTATTTGGGAATGACTTCAAGTTTTGATCTCTGAATAGAACATTGCTTCTGGGGCATAGTCTCTCTTCTTGAAAATTGGATGTGGAAATTGATTAACTATATGGTCCTGAAATGGAAAATTGGATGTGGAAATTGATTAACTATATGGTCTGACTTTTTTTCAAAGAATTTAGCACTGGATAAATTATTTGGAAAGAAATTATTGACAGGTCCTGTTTAATTAGGTTCAATTGAAGAAGCTGTGAGAATCAACCTTTTTTGTTACTGATTGTGCTTGTGAGTTGTGCATGAATATGTTTCTGCATAAGGGCATTGGTGGGGATTTTGCTAGTAAGCTGGGATCTGCTTTGACCAATTGTGGTAGGTCGCCTTACTGGAGAATGCTAATTCCTTGTTGAAGACACTTATCACATCAAATATCTTTGAGATTTTGTTTCTAATCTCAAATTCACATCTGTTGTATTTTAATCATATGGTCGACTTATTTACTCAAAGAATATGGTAGTGGCGCAATTATTTAGATAGAAATTATTGGCAGGTCCCTCTTTAATTGAGTTCTATTCATTAAGCTGTGAAAACCCACTTTGTGTTACTGATTTGCTTGTGAGTTGTACATGAATATGTTTCTATGCAAGGGCATTGAGGGTGGGTATTTTGCTTAGGAATCTGGGAATTAATCTTACCAATTGTTGTGGGTGTTATTAGCCTTACTTGAGAATGCTATGGGTAATTCCCTGCCGAAGACACTTATCACAATAAAAATCTGGGAGATTTTGCTCTTATTCTCAGAACCACATCTCTTGCATTTGAATCCACTGCCAGGGCACAAATGCTGGTTTTCAAATAGCTGTTGCTAGTGGTAATTTAGTGGTTTTCATGGCATTTAAGATCACCCTGAGAAGCTATGATGCTCTAGTGATATTCAAATGGCACTAGACTAGTTGATTCCACTACAGGTTAGATTATTCGAATGCCCTCACCACACTCTTGGGGATTAAGAGTCAGCTTGGTGAAGTTGAAGTACAGTTGATGAGTGTGTTCCTAGTAATACTGTTCTTTTGATTGTGCTACTTGTTTTGTCTAGCCTTGGTTCAATAATATCACATTTTTGTTTTCTCACTGAAAAAAAAAAAATCTGGTGGCTGACTTCAAGCTTTTTAAAGGTCATCTAGACAAATCACTGAAGTTGGAGTATGCAAAATTTATCAAATATCCCGTAGAATTTGCAGAAGGTTGAGGCTCCAAGAGCTCACTTGGTGATATTTAGGCATGAGTTGAGATGGAGCAGATTGCAGCCCAATCAGAACACCCACATATCAGTGGGTTCTATTGTAAAAACTCAGACATATTCAAATTTGCTTTCTGTGCGGAACATTGAGGTATCCCTGTGGTACCTAAAATTCTCATGCTCAAGGACTATAGTAGGTGGTGATGCATGTCAGGAATCTGATGCTTCGCTTCCCAGTTTTGGTCAGTCCATGTAAGCTTTGAACAAGGGTTGATGTTAAACCTAAGTAAGCCATAACTTAGGGGATTAAGATATTAAAAAATGGAACTGTTCTGTGAGACACCATGTGCAAGATTAAGTTTTGTATGGTATGTGAGGTTGTGATTGCTTAATTTTGCACTGTCAAAAAGGATCTATTGCATGATTTAACTTATTTATTTTGAACAAAAAATAGTGATTAATCAAGTTTGACTCCAAATGTTTTGTTTTCTTGGTGATAAGAAGGTTCACCATATCGGGTCATTTAGAAACTAGATCCTAATTTAGCCATTGTGTCTCAATCTGGTCTACTTGCACAATGCTTGGATTGAATGTTATTGACCTTGGTCAGTTGCAACTTTTAGGGCATCTCAGTAGTTGCCTTTCATGGAATTCCGCTTGAGTTGAAATCAAGTGTAATGTCACAACTTCTTGTTGAAGTATGACAACAACCTTTTCTCCTGATGTGTGGCAAATAGAGTATAATGGAAAATATCTATACACATTGACTTAGAAAATAAAATCCTGTATCATCCTATGAAACTGCTTCACCCATATTAAGATTCAACAAAATGGGTAGCACATACTGAGCATTGAAGTGACTAGGAGAACAAACTCATTTCCCAGTGACTCTGTTCGATTTGTTACCGTCCAAATTGTAGTATATAGGCACTGGTGATAGGCATCAGAGCCTTAGCAACTTGTATTTATCGATAAAAAAACACTTCTCAAGTTTTGCTTGATAGGTGTATTTATATAACTTGGTGGGCGAGCATGTTGAAAGAGGAAATTAAAATTATGAATAAGATGTAATATGATGTATGCTGCTCTGAAATGGGATTTTTGTGATTTCTGCTGCAGTTAGTGCTCAATCATAGATGTAAAATGACAAAATGATGCCTTCGATTCAAGTAAGTGAAATGGTAAGTTTCATGATCAGAACATGACGGTTAAACTAGTAAAAGACACAAATCATGATGACGTGCTCCTTTAATATGTCCTTGGGTGTTTATAACACATGTCATCCACATTGAATTTCTCTTTTTGGGTACTTTTTGAAATTGGAGATCATTGTCTGAAATACAATCTTGTGAATTCACAGCAACTCTTTTCTTTTGTCCTGTATCTTGAAGAAACTATTCGGTGACATAGTTTCTGCCTTTTTGCTTCTTCGGTTCTGCTGTTATTGTTATTGTTACGAGTCTTTTGAACATGTCGGGACACAAATACCATTATTTGAGTTATGTAACCATTTCCACCTTGCTGTCATGAGAGTATTTTGGATGTAATGATGGCCATCAGCTTCGTTCCTATAATTTTTGAGTGATGTAATTTAACCATGTTTCAGTAATCTTTTTTTGTTTTGTTCTTCCTTTTGGGGTGCATCAGAAAGATCCACATTTCAATACTTCTAACTTTCTGTGCTGGGCTTGCTGTGAACTAATTATTAGTAGTTCAAACTCCTCTCTCGTAATTGCAAACAAGGTCGACTTAAATTGTGTCGCCTAACAACCAAATAGTCCTAGTACCAACAGCCAACAAGACACAAGAAGAGAAGTCTGCATACTCTTAATTGCAGCCCCTGACTCAGGCGTCCTCACAAGTTGATTGCCCGCCGTACAGCCTACTTTTTGTATCGGGGTGAAAACCTAGCAGCTCTATGCTCGGGATACAAGTACCCTTAACGAACATTGAATAGTAGCTATATTCTCACGATGCAGCGAAGAAAATGGAGCCCCGTAAATGTCGTTCGTCGTTTCATCGAGGAAACGAAAAGGTCCTCAACTTTGCCTGGCCGTGCACTGTCTAATTCAATCTTTAATTAATAACTTTATCCTCACTCATGGGAAGAGGTCGATTCAATTCCACCATTAGATAATTATGTCAACCAGAGAAATATAAAAGAAAAGGTAAAGAATAAACACGAAATGCAAGCAAATAAGAAATGAGAAGACACCAATAGCAGCTGGTCCTAAATTTCCCGTATGAAACACAGCGATTGTGTAACACATCATTGTTTTAAACAAACATGGGCACTATTAATGAAAGAGATCGAAAAATATATCAAATTTGGATCAATATGAAGTACGATAAGCATAAGCAATTCACATTTAGAATCAAACATCAATGGACAAGTAAGAATGAAATCATGTTCACTGTCATCTGCATAATTTGACTCTTTGAGGAATACTCTTCTCTTTGTTTTTGGTGCAAAGGATGGAACCTTATGTGAAAGGATAGGGTTCCTTCGTATAATTTATGGAATTGTTGCTAGTATCTAAAACTGGATACCATCAGAACACTCGGATATCATCCAAAAAAAACAAAAGAATCCAAATACTTGATATACACCGTGTATGAACTCATAGACCACAAATACGAAACCCCACTGTTAAAAATGTATGACACCCTTTTTAATTAAGCTCCCACTAATCACAAACTAGATCTTCAAAGTTGCCCAATTAATGGAGCAACGGTTGTTCTTGAAATTGTACTATTTATAATGATATGCCAAAATAGTTAGATTGTCATGTAACTCGTTATATTTTTGTCTATATCATTATATTTGTCTATATTATATTTGTTATAATTTTAAAAATTTCTAATAAAATAAAAAAAAAAAACTTTTTATATAGTTAAATTATAATTATTTTATATAATAATAAATAGTACTGTCTTGAAAATTATTGAATTATAGTGTCTTTTTTATATTTTCTCATTACAAAGACTACATTTCTGAAACCGAGTTCTAAGTTATAATGATTCCCACAAATATAAATTTTATAATTCATTAAATATTAATAAATGTTAGGCGTAAATTTTTAAATTGCAATTAGGAATCCAAACACACTCGTAAAAAAAGAAAGAAGCCACCTAACCCACGAAAAAAGGAAAGAGAATTCTAAATTGGGAAAGTCCCCCCCCCCCCCAAAAATGTATTAATTACCAAGTAGATATTCTTGCCGAGAGTTGACGTCAGAATCCAACTCTATTTGACCGTTACCTTCTGGTCAAAGTTCATATGCCTTGCACATAAAACTACCATTAGCCAGCCAGCGTGTTCAACTAAAAATAAAAATAAATCCAACAAGAAATTGAGACAACAACGTTAAAGAAAACAAGAACAAAAAGACTAGGTGCAGCCAGCGATGATTAGCAGTTGCTCGTCCTCGTCATGGTCTAGGCTGGATGACAAGCTGTTCGAGCGAGCAATTGTAATCTTTCCGGAGGAAACTCCGGACAGGTGGGCGAAGATCGCCGGCCATGTCCCGGGCAAGACTTGGGCACACGTCAGGCAACATTACGAGGACTTGGTCCGTGACGTAGCGGAGATTGAGTCCGGGAGCGTGGAGCTGCCGTGTTATGATGATGATGATCGGTGCTTGAACTTCGAAACGGCAGCGGCAGGATGGCAGTCTGGGACAAGTAAGGTGTGGTATGGATCGGATAAAGGAAAGGGGAGGGAATCCGAGAGGAGGAAAGGAATTCCATGGACCGAAGATGAGCACAGGTAACACGGCTAACATTCTTTCTAACTTAGAATTGGTTCGTCATCAGATGTTTGTCTGTTGGATGTTAATGTCCAGGGAATTTATTCATATCCTTAACCTGGGAAGTTTAAGGAAGCAGTAAAATTCCATCTCAGATCACTCTTAATTCAAAAGTTTGGTAATCATTTGAATTCCCGAGAGTGATTAGCTGCTTTATCTTAATTACTTCGCTAAAACCGGGGGGGGGGGGTGAAGAACCATGCAAGGAAATTAAACGTGCGAACCCTTTTCTGTGTGTTAGCAAAATTAGGGAGATGATTTTAACTAATTCTTCTATTAAGTCTTGGGTGATATGATGATATTAAAACATATTTTATGCATAATAATGTACATTTAATTATCCATTTCAATTTAGCATTTTTGCTTGCGGAACAAACCAGCTGGTACCTCATCATCATCCTTTTAACATTTTGTTATAACGCAGCACCTTGTTTAGGATTTACAATGGGCTGAAAGGGGAACCCTGATGCCTTCAACTTGACGGTAATCTTTATATAAATAAATGTTGCAAGGCATTTAATATTTCAGCCATGGAGCTATCGTGATCTTATTCGTTGCTAGGTGTATTCTGTATGCTTTGTTTGTGAATTTTATCCATTTTTACTATCGTGACGTCGGTTGGACCGGTTGGGATATGAGTTTAAGCGGTGACTCATCGCACAACAAGCTAAAACCCAATTCGCTGCAAGTTCATATGTGGTAGGAGAGCTAATAACATTTAATGCTATGCCTAAAATTTTTTTTAATATTTTAAATAAGAATTATATTTACTAATTTTAAATTTACTTGATAAAAATTATATTTTATGCTTTCATAAAATTAAATCGAATGCGATTAAATTGTTAATACTAAATTTGAGTTGAGTTTGTAAGAATAAGATTACAATCTGAGATATCGTTTTTTGGGGTTGAAAAACAAAAGTTGTTGGGTGGGGCTTCTCACGACCAAGCTACAGGCCATTTATATTGTTATAAAGAAAATTTTGCATGATCAATTGACCATTCCTAGGCTTGTGTCTTCGTGTTGTACAACAATTTGGGAACAGGAACTTTGGGTTTTCTCCAGTCCCTTCATTTTTACCTTATAATCATTTTGGCAGGTTATTTCTAATTGGTCTACAGAGATATGGGAAGGGAGATTGGAGGAGTATCTCAAGAAATGTCGTAGTGTCAAGAACACCAACCCAAGTGGCCAGCCATGCCCAGAAATTTTTTCTTCGTCTAAACTCTGGGAAAAAAGATAAGAAAAAAAGGCCCAGCGTACCAGGCATTGCCACCATTCCAAGATCATCCAATCAAGCTCCTGAGTCTAATTTGACTAAGTTAATGTGTCAATCCAACGGTCAACAAACAGGCCCCTCAAAACCCTTTGAAGATCAAGTAAGCCCATCGGGCTATGGAGGGTTTGGATTCTCCAGATCTGAGGATCATCCGACTCCTTTGATCCGATATCAAAAAAGGGATACAATGAGATAAGTTACACGTGTTATGAAGACAGTTGCATGTTTTTTTGTTTTTTCACTTTTTGAAAACATGGTAATATAGTTTGTAAATGAAAATAAAAATAAAAATAAAAATAACACTGGTTTTAGCACGTGGAGAGCGTACATTAAAAGGTAAGTTGCTTGTTGTGTATATGGATGGATAATTATTTAATTTAGAATGTGTTTCTTTTTGTTTTTTGTTTTAATGATTGTGTATTTTCAATTCATATCTTTTTATATCATCAAAAATATTAATTGCACATGTATATCGATTGAACTTATAAATATTACTTTGGTTTCATTTTTATTTTTTTTTCGTTAGTGTCATTTCCGTCTCAAAAAAACACGTGTACAAATGAGGGATTCCTATATTTATGGGCTTTATTTTTGGTTTTTTAATTTAGTAGTCATATCACAATTTTAAGAAAAAAAAAAAACACTAATTTAAGAACTTGTTAGTCTTGAATTTGAGATTTAGCCCCAACATTTTAATATATGGGATACTCTTAACAAACATCTATTTGATGAATAATTAGGTTAATAGACTATAATTAATTGATTGTGCATATATTTATTTGAAAATATTTAAATTTTTTTAAAATGACACTTTTAATAAAAAAAAATTTAAATATTTATTTTTAAGGTATCAAGTTATAATTTTGTAAAATAAGTATAAAGTTTATGAAAATAAAAAATTATTCTTAACATATAATTTATAATCCAATAGATTAAAAGAAATTCAACTCCCAAATCCGTGGCACCTTTTAAGGGAAAATATTTGTAAATTTGAACCAGCCAAAAACAAGATAAAAATGAGAAGAAAACCTTGGTTACATTAGGTATATAAAGATATACAGAAAACTATAAATAAATAAAATATTTTATTTATTTATTTATTATTATTATTTTGGGATAGAAAATAAAACCTCGTTTCAAACAAGTTTAAGTTTAGTTTCTGTTCAAGACCCACTAACATTGTTCAAGATCCGGTCGCGATCAAAAAGCAATCAACAGTGAAGCATCAAATCCTTCCCATGCGGTCGCCCTCACCATAGCAAAGCCTGCAAAACGTCAAAAGTTAAACGGCAGTGCATGGACTTGCCAGGGACGTTAGCTGCCCGTCTCTCACCTCCCATCTTCCTCTGTCATCCGCCCCCTAAAACTCCAACAAAAAATCTTTAAAAAAATTCAAAAAAAAAAAAAAAAGAGAGAGATGGCGATCGTCTATGCGGTGGTGGCACGGGGAACGGTGGTGCTAGCGGAGTTTAGCGCGGTGATGGGGAACGCCGGGGCGGTGGTTCGGCGGATCCTCGAGAAGCTTCCTTCGGAGGCGGATTCCAGGCTGTGCTTCTCGCAGGACCGCTACATTTTTCACATACTCAGATCCGACGGCCTCAGTTTCCTCTGTATGGCCAACGACACCTTTGGCAGTGAGTGAACTTCGTCTTCCTTCTCTTATCCTTTATTGCTCTCCGAATTCGCAATTAATTTTATTTTAACTTAAATATTAAGAGTGTTGTTAGTTTCTGTGAGCTGGATTTGTATGGTTAATGTGGGCTTTTCAGTAAATTAACTTTTTATTTTAATTGGAGCTGAATTTTAAAGTAGTTTTTTTTTTTTTTTTTTTGGGTGAATTCACTGGAGTAATGTAATCTAAGTTCTTGCAGTAGTCATTGCCATGTTTAATAAGCTTGATTTTGATTGATTCTATTAGTTTAGGGAATGGCTATTTGGCTATTCATTTTAAGGAAATTTCAGAAAACCTGGAGGATGAGCACTGGCTGTTTTTGTTGTTATCTTTGTGGGGGATGATGATATATTATTCGGTTTTGTGCTTTGATCCAGGGAGAATTCCATTTTCGTACTTGGAGGATATTCACATGAGATTCATGAAAAACTACAGTCGTGTTGCGCCCTTTGCACCTGCTTATGCGATGAACGATGAATTCTCACGGGTCTTGCATCAGCAAATGGAGTTTTTCTCCAGTAACCCAACTGTGGATACCCTCAACCGTGTGAGGGGCGAAGTTGGTGAGGCAAGTGTATTCCTTTAGGTGTGATAATTGGTTCTCTTTCTTGTTTATTTGATGCATGCTTCAATGTCATACCTCATATTGCTACTTGCTTGAGATTGCCTTAGTATTGCCTATTTTGTATTATTGGCCCTCTGAGCATATAGAAATTCACTACTTTCATGCTGATTTCCTGTATCTCGTTTGGCCATTTGTGATACTAGCTTGTGCTAATGGCCACGTGGGTTGATTTTGTATTTTAAGGGCTTTAGCTTCATCTTGATTTCTAGCTCACAAGAGATGAAAACAGGTACACATGTGCCCACATATGAAATACTTTGTGTTGGTTTATCTAACATCACATGTGCCCACATATGAAATACTTTGTGTTGGTTTATCTAAAATTCATTTTTTGTTATACATTCTCAAATATATCACACTCAGCTTATTGAAAATAAATAATTTTTCTCAGTTTCACACTGTTTTTCATAAGTCTAAACATGCAAATCAACCTACACTTTTGAGATTAACAAAAAACACGATCATTTATTTAATCCTTTATATTTTTTTCCATCTGGGTTACTAATCTCTAGTTTGTTTCAATTCAAGTTGAACTGTTTTTTTTTTTCTGCATCCATTACAACCATTAGGTGAATTTTTATAAAATTTTGGTGCATTATGTTAACATTGTCAGTAAAAAATTACATTTGGGGGTAGAATTTTCAGTTTTACCATAAAACATCGTGATCTACTACTCAAGATGTCAGTAAGATAAATCACAATTTTTACTGCAGTTTCAGTTGACTGTAGAATGTAAGCCTGATTTTTATGTTTTATATGCAAAACTACTATTCTAAATTAAAATGACACTTTTTTTTTTTCAATGTGGTCATATTTTATGAATTTATTTGTATTGACATTATTAATATTGTGTACCAAATTTTCATGACGTTGCTTGCAACCCAAATAGAAGTTTAGTGACTTGATTGAAACGAATAAGACATCAGCAACCTAAATGAAGCTAAGTATAAAGTTTGGTCACCACAATCAAGAAAGAAAAAACAGAGAGAGAGAGAAAAGTTCAGTGATCATCAATCTTATTATGCTGCTTATTCTTATTTGCTCATTCATCATAAATACTCTGCGCTAGTTGATTTTGGCATTTCATCTAAGTCCTTTGTTTCATGACCTTTTATTAATTTTAAGTTATGCCATCCCATGGCTTTTTTCATACTTCTTTCTATGCTTGGGTGGTTTCGTGGAAGGTGTTGGCAGTGCTGGTTTATGGTGGTTTTCTTTTTTATTTGTGCTCACAAAAGCATTGGTTACAGATTCGCACAATCATGGTAGAGAACATTGAGAAAATATTGGAGAGAGGAGATCGAATTGAGCTTCTTGTTGACAAGACTGCAACAATGCAAGATAGTGCATTCCACTTCAAGAAACAATCTAAGCACCTTCGTAGAGCTCTTTGGATGAAAAATGTCAAACTTTTGTAAGTGCAGATGATTCCATGACTTCTTATACCTCTTTAATTGTAACTTTTACTGTTGGTTCTTAGATAAGAGATTCAAAACCTCTCTTGGGAAGAGACTTTTTCAGTGAACCCTCCGTGGCCTTCTTATAAAATACAATGTTGGCTCTTTTTTCCTCGTTGGTTGCCAAGTATGATGAATTCTAAGATAAATAAGAGAGGAACACATTTTCTTTCTTGCCAAGTGAGCATGTTCTCCTTTCTCCTTCTGTTGTGTACTCATGAAAGTTTTTCACCTTTTAGTACTAATGAGTTTATTTCCGTGTTTCCAAATGCACTATTTTACTTTGGGAGCATTGCAAGGTTGAAACATGAGACTTTTTTTTTTTTTTCCTTCTATGTGTTAAACTTACTGGATGAATGGTTTTCCATAATGTTCATCTAACTTGTGCACTAGTGGAAATGTTTGACATTTTAGTGTTACTGAGTTTATTGGTGTGGATTTCCAAATGCATCTTATGTTGGACAGCTTTGTGAAAGATGTCTTACAATAGATAGGAAGAGAAAAGGGGGCAGAAACTTTGAGAAAGGGGGCAAAAATATAGACAGGAAAGAGCAGAAATAGGGATAGAAACAGACCACTGAAAGGACAGAACTAGGGCAAGAAATGAAGAGGCAAAGAGAGACAATTCTCCATTAATTCCAATACTCAATTCATGCTTTAACCATTACAATGTTCCAGCTTTTTATAGAGAGTTTAATGCAGAAAAACCAACCTAGAACAACTTTTGACTTAAAGCAATAAAGGAAGAGATATTGGCTAGAGGGATAAGATTGACTAAAATTCAGATTACTACAAATCTAACCAAATCTGCAAAACAATATTTTAGATAGAATGTATTTGACTCAATCCAAGACAATCCTAACAATAAAATCTTTTCCTTTTGATCATGCATCATAATCTTTTTGACTTTGTGAGCGCTCCAATCTGGGTTTAAAACTTTGAACACTTGTGTCTCTTTGTTTATCATTAGAAGCATATGGGTGAATGATGAATGAATGTACTCTCCACAGGCTACTTGGCTCAAATGGCAAAGATGGTGAATTTCTTAATAATTAAGATGTGTGTCATTGTTTATGTAACTAAAAGCATTCATTGTTAGGGATATGTTACTTGTTACAAATACTTTAAAGTAATCTCTATATTCACCAACCAAATCCAATGTGACAATACAGAATGTAAGATTGTTACTTCTGCAACTGATACGTGGACTGATGATAGGTTAAAATTATTGGCAGCTACTAGATTTGCACTTTAAATAGCCACTAAATTTATGTGTGCACTACAGGGCTCTTTTGACAGGCGTGATTGTACTGCTGCTGTACATAATAATTGCCGCTTGTTGTGGAGGCATCACTCTACCATCATGTAGATCATGAGTGACAGTTTTTCCGGTGTTGAATTTCTGCCAAGTTATGCTATAATCGTTTGCAGGGTCAATTCATGAGAATTATGTTCTGGGGTACCAGTGAGCTTCCAAATTTTCTGGTGCAAGTGAATTCTACCTCTTCAAGGCATTGGAACTAACATGATGGATTCTTTTGCCATTCGTGCATATGCTGGAACTGATGCATGTTTAAGAAGCCCGATGCTATGTTGCATTGCTCTTTTATGGGGATGGGTCTGCTGTATACTTTGTAAATTCTCAGATCCCTAGTGCTATGTTAATTCATGTCAAGCTGATGAACTTTATGAATCGAAGGGGATCATTAAAAACTCAAAGAAAAATTTTAGTTCTTAAATATATTTCAAATATATTTGATTTCTACTTAAGAATTGTGTGATTCAGTTTCTTGTAAGTTTTATTATACGAATTTTATTATTATTATTATTATTTTTAAGACGTTTTTGAAATCTACCTAGGAAGATAACTATTTTTTTTTTACCGAAAAAAATAAAATTTCATATCATTCATATGTTTGATTGACAAGTTAAAAACTTTTAAATAAAAAGAAGTATATAATGATAAAATTAAAACAAAAAAGATATTAAATTATAAAATTTTATACAGTTTATATCATTTTTAAGTATGTTTTTGTGGAGTATACTTGATAATCAAGTATACCTACCGAAATTTTTCTCTGAGTTTCAAACCCTTCGAGTTAACAATAGCGGGTCCTGCATGAAGGATCATATTTTGCAACCTAGTAATGTTAATTGTTTCCACAACTAATTATTTAAGTTCATCTTATGGTCTTTGTATAACTGTCTTGGTTTTGGTTTCTTAATCAGAGATCAAACAACAAAAAGCCGAAGATTATCAGAGTTGCTTTCTCTCTCTGATATTGCTTCTCAGGGTGTAGTGATGGTGATGGCGTTAATTTATTATTCTTTCCTTATTTTTTCCCTCTTGCTTTGCACATTGTCAGTGAGAAGGATTGGAGTGGGCCATTTACATGCAAGCACTCGGTCAAACTCTTCCAGGTCTGTAAAAGTTTCCGGTAGCACTTGGTTCATGTAGATAAAGGGTTTTCTTTTTTTTTTTTTTTTTTTGGGTTTTTTAAAATGTTCTATTTACCGCAAACTGCTGCTCACCGTCACATACGCCGGATCCAACAAGTCAAAGCAAAATACCGATCCACTGAGAAAGGTTCCGTCCTCGCTTAACATGGAGACCTGACCAGAGAATGAGTCATCAATTCCTTGATCTATTGTGAGTTGGCACAATTGTTTCTGGTGTTCTTGTGTCATCGTGGAATGCGAGAATTGTTTTTTCTGAGGTCTAGCATGATCAAACAGATTTGGTGGTGGCAAATAAACGATATATGGGGCAATTATAGGCCTAGCGTTCCCTTTCTTCAAAGAAATGATAATATTAATAATAATAAAGTTTTGGGAATTTTTTTTTTGAGAAAAAAGTATTAAAATGGAAATTTTGCGTGTAACTAGCTAGCTCTGTCTAAATAGTTTGACCCAGATAACTGGGTCATAATGAATAGCCACATAATGGTAAAATATATGATAAGTGCATAAAGCTTTTTTCTTTTTTTTCTTTTTCCCTCTATTCACTAAACAAAACGTGGATTGCAATCTTCTGCTTCTGTAAATTCCATGTGTCAAAATTAACTGATTATTCTTTCTTTTCCTCTTCTACCTGCCATACCTCACCCCCTTTAAAGATATTAGGATGGGTGATATTTGTTCTTTTTAATGCAAATGCTAGCCCACCATTTGCCACTTGACAACCCGCGTTCCCTTCTTCTATTATCATCTTCGTTAAGCAAGAGCATTCGTCTCAATCTTATTATGTTCCATCATTGGTTAGGAACAAGTCATCTGAAAAACAGGGCAGGTGGGTGGTCCCACTTGCCTAACTCACTCTCACCAATAATTTTAACTGACAGGTTCACTTCCGTAGTTGACAGAGCTAGACCGAAGAAGCCCAGTAGTAATGGGGCTTTGATTGACGCGCTTGGTTGATTATGGAGGAAAAGCTCCTAATAGCACTATGGACGGTGGACTTGCCATTCTTCTCTCTGTGATCATTGAATTTGAGTCCAAAACAACACTGCTAGGTCGGCAGCAACTTTTAGTGAGACACATTTCACTGTCTGAGGGAGTGGGCGGCCAAATGCCTTTCTGGGTATGCAGAACTTTTGTCCATTTAAAACTTGCGCCTAAAACAGGCATGGAGGTATCCTTTCCTAATTACCCCTATGAGATTCCCTTCTGTCAATGTTTTCCAATTCCATTTCATAAACTATTATATCAACGTATATTCTCACCCTTCAGCTTTCCAGTTATTTTTTCGCTTTCCCTTGCTCTCTGTCCCTATCTCTCATGGGAACGCTTCCGAAGTTATTCCCTCCACCTCCTGTAGCATTAACTTATAAAACCAATCGTACAGCCGCCCCTTTATTGTGTTCTCCGAAACCAAATTTCAAGGATTCAAGAAAGACTCAACAAAGGGTCAAAAGCAGCAATCTTGGAAGTTTTCTTGACTTGAAACCCGAATTCAAGCCTGAATCTTTAGATTTTGATCTCTTGTGGTTTGATCCTGCTGATCGGTCCCGTTTCGATGTGATCATTATTGGCACTGGCCCCGCTGGCCTCCGTCTTGCTGAGCAGGTGTCAGGACATGGGATTAAGGTATGTTGCGTTGATCCCTCACCACTTTCTATGTGGCCTAACAATTATGGTGTATGGGTTGATGAGTTTGAGAACTTGGGGCTTGTGGATTGTTTGGACAAACAATGGCCTATGACTTGTGTGTATATTGATGATCACAAGACCAAATATTTGGGTCGTGCTTATGGTCGTGTTAGTAGGAAGAGACTAAAGACAACACTGATGGAGAATTGTGTTTCCAGTGGAGTTAGGTTTCACAAGGCCAAAGTTTGGGAAGTGAAGCATGAGGAGTTTGAGTCGTCAATTGTTTGTGATGATGGGAATGAGCTTAAAGCAAGCTTAATTGTTGATGCGAGTGGGTTTGCTAGTACTTTCATCAAGTATGGTAAGCCAAGAAACCATGGCTACCAGATAGCCCATGGTATTTTGGCCGAAGTGGACTGCCACCCATTTGACTTAGATAAGATGGTTCTCATGGATTGGAGAGATTCCCATATGGGAAATGAACCTTATTTGCGTGCTAACAATTCAAGATTTCCAGCCTTCCTGTATGCCATGCCCTTTAGTCAGAACTTGATATTCTTAGAGGAGACTTCTCTGGTTAGTCGGCCAGTGTTGTCTTACGTGGAAATTAAGAAAAGGATGGTGGCAAGATTAAGACATCTGGGGATCAGAGTGAAGAGAGTAATAGATGAAGAGAAATGCTTGATTCCAATGGGAGGACCTCTCCCCCAGATTCCCCAAAGCGTGATGGCTATTGGTGGGACTTCAGGGATAGTCCACCCTTCAACTGGGTACATGGTAGCTCGAGTGATGGCCTTGGCCCCAGTCTTAGCAGATGTAATTGTGGAGTGCCTTGGCCCAACCAGAATGATCAGAGGGCAACCACTTCATTATAAAGTGTGGAATGGCTTGTGGCCGCTGGAGAGCAGGCAGACAAGGGAATTTTACTGTTTTGGCATGGAGACCCTGTTGAAACTTGATGTGAATGGGATGAGGAGGTTCTTTGAGGCGTTCTTTGACCTGAATCCTTATTACTGGCAAGGATTCCTCTCCTCGAGGTTGTCTTTAAGGGAGCTTGCCTTGTTGAGTTTATCGTTATTTGGGCATGCCTCAAATCATTCGAGGCACGACATCATCACCAAGTGTCCTCTTCCTCTACTTAAAATGATGAGTAATTTGGCCCTCGAACCCTTATAATATAATCTTACAATGTTTCAGCAGACGTTTTCTTGTGTTAGTGCAATTCCTGATTTCCATTTTTATGTTTTCCATTAAATTTGAATTTAAAGCTGTATTAGTGTGTGGAACTATAATTAATTAATGTGTGTGGCTGTTGTTTGCAATTCCTTTTCCATTTTATATGAATTTTTCAATTTATGCGCTGACTCTGTATATTAAATCAATGAATTGTGGAAAATATTTCCACGTTGGAATTTGCTCTCAAGACAGGTTACAATTCGAGTCAACTGAAATCTGAGACCTTTCGATATGTAAGGCATGTTTTATTGAGATCATCAAAAGTGCTTTGAATTTTTATTTTTTATTTTTGGGGCGGGGGGGGGGGGGGTTTAAAATCCAGAGGTTCAGAAAGCTTTAATACATGATTAAAAAAAAAAAGAATCAGAAAGCATTTGATGGTAAAAAAAGAATATTAGGTCGTAGCCATTAAAGTGATCCTCTTGTTGACAGGTAATATAGAGGTAAGTATCCAATAAAGCATCCTCACCTTCTTCCTTAATCCTTAAGACATACCATTTTCTTATATATCTCATTAGCGTGATCCTTCCATAACACTAATATTGTCAACTGTAAAGAGATCATCAGAACAACTCAAAGCTCTCAAATCAACTCGGGAATGAAGCTAATTAGAAAATGGTGGGGTCGATGAGTAAACCGAAAAGTTTTAATGCTTTACAGTTGTCTTAGCTTGTAAAAATGGTCTGTCCATCTTGTTCCCTTTTCAATGAAAGAAAAAGATTCAGATTTTCTTTTGTAAGATATTAAATTAAAACATAATAATTATTCAACCAACTTTTCAATAATATCACAAGGTAAAATGGGTATTCTTACGTAACAAGCTTCCATGCTTTTAGTCTTTCGTACTGTCTTCTAAAGTAGTGTTATCATTTAACTATGGCTCACCCTATTTCCTATTCCCCTTTTTTTCCTTTATTTTATTTTTATCACAAATGGCACATCAACGAAGCAACCTTTTTTTTTTTGACAAACAGTCTAAACCTTATCGATAATATTGTAGAATAAAATATTATAAATAAAAATATTGTAAATTAAAAAGATATTATTTATTAAAATAATATATTATTTAGAAATTGTAATAAAATTTTTTTTAATTAAAATAATATATTATTTAGTAATAATAATAAAATTACTATAAAAAATTTTTAATTATACAAAAATTTTTAATTGAAAGAAATTTATTATATTTAAAGTTTTTTTATGGGAAAAGAAATTAAAAAAATAATTTTGATAAATTTAGAATATTTTTTTAAAATAAAAATTTTATAATAAAAGTATAAAAAATATTTTTACTAATAAAAATTTTACTAAATTTAAAATTCTTTAAAAAAGTGATTTATAATTTTATAAATTTATTTTTAAAATTTCAATAAATTCAAGAATTATTTACAAATAAAAAAATAAAATTTAGATATTAATAATATTAAATATTTTTAAAAATTTTTAACACTATTTTTATTTTTTAATATAAAATTAATTATAATATGATCATTAAAATTTTAAAACTTCTTTAATAACAACATTTTAAAATTATTTTTTTTAAATTAAAATTTTAGATATATAATGATTATAAAATATTATTAAAAATTATAAAAATAATTTTTAATTTAAAATATAATTTTCACATTTCAACACAATTCTACTTAGAATAAAAAAAAAAAAAATTAAAGGAGTCATAAAAAATGCAATTTTAAATCAATTGGCGCGACATTGTAAACCCAAAAAGAAATGAAAAGCTTTGAGGGAGCGGAGAAAATTATATTTTGAATGTTAATTTTAAGGTATATACAATATCTTCTTGAAAATTATAAAAAATATATTAACATCTGCCAAAGGTTATATATATATATATATATGTGCCTTTTTGTTAATTAACCGTTAGTGAAAATTACTTTGCTGGTTGTCTAGAGTAGCTGGTCAAGGAAGAAGTTGGGAGCTTAAATCCCTAAGTCTTACAAATCCCAAAATCCCCCCTCCCCCTTCGTTTTTCGTTTGTCAACAATCCGTTAACCACTACCGAATCCTGCGAGATAAACCGCTACGAAGATCCGAACGTCCCAGCGACCCGAATGGCAAGCCCACAGCCTTAAATCGACAGTCTTCTAGTTCCGGACTTCAGAACTGCTTCGAGCCTTAGCTATCTCATAATCTGTACTGATTTGCCGACATTCTATATTATTAGCAAATCACGAAATAAAAGAAAAAAGAAAAAGAAAAAGAAAAAGAATGTGGTCAGTCGGTCGAATATCTCAGAACTTTTTCAAGAGCAATTTCGCAACTCGTTTGCTCTTCTCCAGAGGATTGGCATCTACGCTCTATGTCAATGGTATTCCATAGTCCCTCTGTTTTGTTTGAATCCAGGCATATGCGGACGTGAAATGTTAAATGATCTTTCTTAGGTGAAAAATGGGTTTTGCCGTAATTTTGGAATGATTCTAGGATTTGGGGTTTTTCTACTTTTCTATTGTTTTTTTTTTTTTTTTCTTCTTTTGGGGTTTTGGAGAATCTGTTATTTATGGATGGAAGTGTGATGCATTGTCATAAAGCTGTGATCTTTATACCTATTTTGAGAGTGAGAGTGTGATGAAGTTCTAGACCTTCGCATTGTGTAGCTTATACCTATGATTGGCTGAAGATGATATGAGGATTCAAGAATAATGGAAGTTCAAAGAATGGTAGAAGGGAAGAAAGGGGTGGAGGACAAAATTTGTTCTTTTATTTCTTTTCCCTTTATTGCTGTCCTAAGATCGTGTGAATGGCAGGTATGTTGCCAGGAACGAAGAATGATGATTAAATTAATTGAATTTTCTGGTTTAATGTTTTTGAGTAATCTTGAGCTGAGTGAAAGATTGAAGTTTTGGAGTGTAAGGTTGAAGATTGAAAAAATAAAGAACTATGGATATATGTTCCATCTGTTCCCATGTCTGTTGGTTTAAGCTCTCATTGTTTTGTCTAGTTGAGTTACTTTAGAGATACAAAAACATTTTGAGCTTTTTGGTGACATTGCAACTGCAATGAGTAATAATGTCTGTGCCTATTTTGCTGCTCCCTATTATATGGTATGTGAAATCAACCGAGGTTATTTCCTTGTGGAGTTTAGCAATAATCAAATATGGGTGATTTTTTTGTAAGTAGTGTCCACATTTCTACTTTTTGCATGCATAAGTTTAGGTGTATCTTGAATGGTCTCTATGCACATGGAAGATTGATGTAACTGTAAGTTTAATCTATTGCAACCTAAAAGAATAAGTTCAAGGTGTGGAAACAAAGTCTTTGTTACTATGCATACTTGATTCTTCCCTAGACTCCATGGTGTGGGAGTTTCATGCGCTGGGACATCCTCTTTTTTTTTTTTCTCCCATGTGTAATATATCAGGAAAGGCTTCCTTTTCCGGAAGCAATCATACCTGCATTATGCAAATTATCTCAGCCCCACTCGGTCAAACACAAGATCATCTGTTTGCAAAAGATTTAAACTAGACCCCTGCATTATTGTGTGTTCTTCAAAGCTAATTTCCTGTTGAAATTTGTTCAAGCTTGCTCTTTATATGTGCATTGAACTTCTTAGCAAACCAGTATCGCTATGTTTGCCTCTGTTTGAAAGACTTTTCTTCAACTTTGTTTGAGATAAGAAGACTTTATAATTGTTCGCATGACATTTATGCTGAATATCTCAAGCTTTATTGCATTACTAAGTTTCAAGTGTTCTGTTCCCCCTGTCTGTCTCTCTCTCTCTCACAAACACAAACACGCGTGTGCACACACACGCTCCTGGAAATCCTTATCCTTTTCTTGATAAAAGGGGCAAAACTTGTGGTATCTGGCCACACAACCCTGGTGTCTAGTAGCCACAGGCAATGTCTCCATAGAGCAATTTTCATCTGTTATGTCAATCATACCTTTAACCAAAGAATTTAAATACTTGAAGATTGAAAGTTGAGGCTGAACTCATATGGTAGAACTCGTGTTGAATCAACTTGTATGTGACCATTTGGATTTGTTTTTGTTGCTTTTGCTCATAGGCTATATGCTTCTAAGTAACATTCATTGAAATTGTTTTTAGGCCTGGAATCCTTCTGCTTGTGTTTTGAACTTTTGACATGCTATTACCTTCTCACAACTAATGACTGCAGGTATTTCTTTCTCCAGCACAGAGAAAACAATAGCTGAAGCATTTTCGAAATACGGTGAGGTTAGTGAAGGTATGCTTAACCCTGTCACATTAACCTTAAAGAACTGTTTTCCATCAATATTATTATTAAACATTGAGCTAGTTTGTCTGTTTTCCAGTTAAACTAATAATGAATAAAGCTCTAAACAGACCAAAAGGTTTTGGGTATGTGACTTTTGCTAATGAGGATGAAGCCCAAAAGGCTTTGATAGATATGAATGGGAAGGTAAATTTCACTTCGGTTGATTGTTCCATTATCTCAATTTTGGATACAAAGAATAAACATGACTACTTGCAGCCGCTAGATGGGCGCATTGTTTTTGTGGACACTGCCAGGACTCGGAAGGAGGTACGAATGAGGAATGGAAGAAAGGACCCTGCCAGGTTTGTAGCTGAGGACTGATTCCCCATGTCTTTCCTCTAAAGAAAAGGTGAAAATGCATGCAGTCTATATGATACGCATGGAACGGACTTCATCCTTGACTTCATCCGTTGCCCTGTAAAAGTCCACTAGGAATAATTTTCAATGAAGTATATTTCACAATTGCTGTAATTCTGTTCACATTGGGTAAATATGCATGTCATCAAGAATTATTCAACAGCCTGCTTTTCGATGAGCCCAAAACTGTAAATGGTTTGCATAGGAGAGGGCTTGGCTGATTGGATTGAAACACAATCAGGCACATCTAATTGTCTCTGCCCTCCGGTAATGTCTCTTTTTGACTTTTGAAATTGGCAAATTTAATTTTGATGGTGGAAAACATGATATCAGACGATTGAGTGGATATCCTAGTTATGATCATAAGAAAACTGAAAAGCATTGTCAACCATGATCCCAGAAGTGACAGCAAGTCGACTGTTAAGCTAGCAACCTGTTAAAGCACATTCAAGCTGATCAAAATTCAAGCTAAGGGATGTAATAAAGCAAAAGGGTGCATAAAAAAATATTCATCACGCCTACTTACTGTTCTATATGGAATCTATACTTGGGGTATACCAGCCCGGTAGCGAACTTCGGTTGACATAACTATGAGCATGCTAAAAGTGCAGTACTCAAAAAGGAGTGTTTTATCAGCAGACATGGTAGGCGTGGGGTGGGTAAGAAGTAGAATAACAAGATCAATGGACACTGAATTTAAAAAGAAATAACTTTAGAAGTCTTCATCAACTGTAAACCTGGTTTTTCAATCACCTCAATATTTTATCTTTATTCATGTGCTACAAGTTGCGTTTGCATGCGTTTTGAGTCTAATATTATTTTGTTCGCATTTAATGAACTGCAAAATTTATATTTTGGTGAAGACACCTACACTTTGAAATTGCAGCATTAAGATAGTTTGTGGGTATAAATGTCATATGATATGTGAAAGTGATTTTCAGCTAGCATTATGATACATTGAGAAATACAAAAAGCCTATAATGGTTTCATAATTTTTATTATTATATAAAATAATTACAATTTAATTATATAAAAAGTTTAATAATTATTTTTATTTATTAACTTTTTTTTTTTACTTTTTCAAAATATTACAGATAATTACTAAATAATTAATTAAATTTATTTATAGCAAGTTTTACGATGTTAACTACTATCCCAAATAGCCCTACATTCAAAAGTGAGCTGTCTATCCTGCAAGCAGTGTCTCATCTACCATTTTTAGATAGGGACTTGAAAAGAGAGAGAGAGCAAATGGGAGAGAAAGAGGGAGAAGGAAAATTGAATTTTTGTGCTCTAAAAAATATAGTATCAAACAAAGAAATTAGTGGAATTGAGTTGAAATAATTCAATTCTAAAAAATTTTATCATTTCAGATAAAACATAAATTATCACAACAATTGTTTGCATGGAATTCTCATTTACCACATGATTTTCCAAAGAAATACAAACTCGAGCAATACAACATCGTCTGATGATCATTTCTGGTTGATAGTGGGACATGGACATTGAAGGAGAGCCATAGAGCTTTAAGGACATGTTTAGACACTTCCACAAATTAATAGACCATGCCCGAGTCAAAGAAGTTGGACCCATTTGCAGGAGTTTCAACTAAAACAGCCAACCTCACTTGGACAGATCTGCAGTACATATCTTCTCAGGTTAACTGATTCCAGGATGGTTTTCTGCAGGAATTTTCCTAGCGAGTGCCCATAAAAAGCTTTGGCAAAGTGTCGGAGTAAGCAGAAAAATAGAAACTGTAATGGAAAGGTTCCGTGAAGTTTCAACACTTGTAAAAGACAATCCAAGCCGGTATTTGTAACCCTCTATAGAATAGAACCCCCTTTTTTAGTCACTTGAACCTTACTCGTTTTCTGGGAAAACAAGTTGTAGGTCTTCATTATCTCTATAAACTTGAACAAGCGCAGCAGCTTTGTATACAAACATCCCAAACATGGCAGGGACAAGCTAGGAGGAAACAAGAAACAAAATGAAAGAAGTTAGCCTTCCAAGTCCGATGCTTTTCATATTGGGGAGGCCCCTCTGTCAACAGAGTACCCAAACTTGGTCTGCCTAGAAAATCTCAGGTCTCAATGACAGTTTTTCTTTGTACATATCTTGTCAGATGCTAGGCTGGCATTATAATAAACACTTTGGCAATGAAAAAGAATGCATAATTTTACAGTTTACCTGGAAATCAAAAAACTCATTGACAAAATAGTGGTGAGAAAGAGCCCACAATCCATAGATTGCAGCTGGTATCACAAGCCTTGGAGATGAAAGAGCAATGCCACTTCCTTGGACTGATTTCTCTAGTGAGTCCCTAAGATCCTCACTACTTATCCCAATTCTGAGGCATATGCGTACAGGTTGGTCAATAGCAAAGGAGACACATAGTTGCTTATTCAAAAATAAAATACAACAAAAGGCAATACAAATCAAGCCAGAAGTTATTCACTGTACTTTTTGGACTTCTTTTGCATGAAAATCTGGGGAACAATTTCCTTAGAAAGGCCATCTGTGTGTTGGTATAAGAGTTGAAGATATAAGCAACTGCACCAAAAATGCTAGTGGTTATCATACCATAGAACTGCCTATTTCTCATTTCCTTCAAGGAAAACAAAAGACAAAAAGTGTATCCCTAAACTGCACCTATTAAAGTGCCAATCAGAAGAAAAAAAAAAAAATTTTTTTCCCAGGCTGTACCTTCTGTTTGTGTACATGCTGTTAGATGTGATGTTTACATAAATGGGAATTTATGGTCAAAATTGAATTTTCATTTCCCAAAAATTTTTACTTCTTCCCAAGTATTATTCATTGTAACGTTTTCCTTTCAAGTAACTGGACACTGGAGTGAAATGAACTTGCCATTTCTATAATGCATGGATTCTTGGTCAACTATTGTAAAAAACTACTGGCAAGACTTTCACCTGTCTAAACTAAGCTATGATTTTGGGGATTACACGCTTAGGAATTTGAGTAATTCAATAGAAAACAGCCTAACATATGCATCAAAGTTGCATTAACTAACCCGAAAAGTACTCCAACTGCATAACTAATAGCAACCTGCAAATGCAAACAGAATAAGTGGGTAACCTCACTTTTAGCAAATTATATATGATTTTTCTTGAATTTCTGTTATATATAGAATTACAAATCTGAAAAATGAAATAAAAAAATGTGCCAGGCTATGACAAAAACAAAGAAACTAAGCATTGTTTAGCTACCCTTAGGAAGATAACAAGTAGAGCAATTCAGGAATCCCACAAAATCAAATTGTATTTAACAAAATTTCCACTCTTATTTGTAAATAATGGTGATCCTTCCTTCTTCTTTAAAAATCTTTTTACCTGGAATGATAAAACTACCAAACAATAAGTGCTGCAAGCAGTTCCAATACTAACTGATAAAAGCATCAATTCCCTTTTGAGCTGCATTAGAAAAGGAAAAAAAAATGTCAGCTTATTGTGAATAATTACAACCAGAAGATATGTAATATAAATCATTTAGCAAGGTGTAATTTGAAAAGATAGAAATCACAATGTGAACTTCTAAGTGACAAGCCAGAGAAGGGCAGCAGATTTTAAGCTATGTAAGCTAAAATCACACAATATGCAAAAGATAATAAACAAATAAATCAAGCACCAGGATGTCCATTGATTTTACATCTTGACACTCACTCATTCGTGACAAGGAACTCAATCAATATCTTACAGCAATGTAAAGCTTGACACAGCTGAAACCATAGATCACATCCATCAGAACTAATCTTATATAACGCTGATCGTATATAATCAACAATTAACCAAAAATGATATGCCATATAACATCTTAATCTACCATTCAACAGTGAAACTAAATTTAGAATACTCAAATAACATAGCAGTAGCATCCCTGAGTTCAAGAAAAGTATCATACAGCGCCATATTTGAGAAGGTTCAGTTTCTTCCTTTTCTCACTATCATCCTGCAGTCCCTACATTATAAGTACATGGATAAGCAGCAGCTCGCTAGAAGTTCAATCCAACTCTTATGGTGTAAGGATGGAACCTTAACAATGGCTTTCTTGTTCATTGGTGCAGGGTTTTTACCCAAAATCCATTCCTGAGTTCTAGAAAGCTTCAAGTACCCATCATCATCGTTACTTCCTATAACCTACATATTTTAGGGCCATTAGAACAGAACACTAAAAATAAAATTAGGACATTAAATAATCAATTGCAAAACTTTCTTTGAGAAGAAGCAAAACTACCCAACATGTTAAAATATACACAGGGTGAAAAAAATAAGTTGTTCAGGTGCACTTCTTGTGTCAAGAGGTAACTGTTATGGTTGCAGCTTATCTCAAGCAATGGATTGGTATGATTTCCACTTTATTTTTACCTATATTTAATCTTGAATGCATTTCTTTCCAACTGCACAACATCTGAGTGGCATGGATTCCTTGGAAAGCAAAACACACAAGTTTAGGTAAGAAATTAGGATGTGCAGCCTTTCAGATCTACTCCTTTTCTTTTCTAAATCTTAAGTTGTTATTTTTCTGCTGTACCAAAAAAAAAAAAAAAAACAAAAGTCTTATGATGTCATCAGTCCATTGTTACCTGCTCTGCTTCTTGAGGATTCTCAGCTAGTTTACTGGCATCATCATCAACAAAATTTAGGATTTCCCTATGCCAAAGCACATCAGAAACTTTGGACACAAAATCTCCATTTAGTTTTCTTTCCCTGAGGAACATCTGGAATACATCTTCTTCTACCAGTTGACAGACTGGAGAACATAAAAATAATCAGAAAAAAGAAGATAGAATGAGTTGTGGAATCAGATCACCAATATCTTATAAATCAGCAAGCAGAAATATCCCAACTAGTGATGAAATAACAAACACTTGGACACTGTTAGTTCCCAATAATGGTTTAAGAGCTAACACCATAAGGAGGCATACACACAACATACAGGTGGAGTTATTTAATTTGCACAAAAGTGCCATGACACCACCACAAATCACAATGACGGACTCCATATTCAATTCAGCAAAAAATAACCTACAGAATTAACTATGCTCCACCCATTTCTCTAGATAATGCACATAAGTGACAAAACGATGATATTGGTCTGGCATCTAAGTTATGGTCTGAACATATTGTGATAGTAAAGATTATGTTAACACTATGCATTCTTGATTAGCTCAATCAAATTAGAAATAATGATCAATGTTCATAAACCAATGGGTGAAACACTCCAAACCTAAAATGGTATGCTTCTTTTTTCCCTTTTTCTGCAGTAGGATTTATAACTCCCGAGTTAGTTCATGAAAACACAGCTTCTATGGTTAGTAGTCAGAGCCTAACCTTTTATTCCATGACTTTATCATTAAAGGAATCCATTGTGGTGCATGATTCAAATTATCTCCTGAAGCTTCTGTCTTTAAGGCATAAACTTCTCCACCTCAAAATGCAGACATTTTGATTTCGGTATAATTGCTTACTGACCTACCACTGTTCCCTCAGATAATCTAATCCGTCAAAATTCCTTAAACCCAATTCAGGAAAAAGGAAAGGCAATTTCCTAAACCTACCAATTATTCTTTTCGTGGATATAATCATCATAAACCAGCAAAAGTTGGTTACATGAAAAGAGAACAGAATCATAGTGAGCAAAAAGGTGCGGTTCCAAGCTCAGAAACTCTATACGGACTGAAATTCCTCTTTAGAAAGGAAAAGGAAGAACAAGCAATGAACTTTTTTCATGAAGAGAAGGAGAAACCTGGATGAAAGCTTGATTTTAACACAGAAATTGCTGGTGGGGTTCGCCTGGGAATTTTCTTTGGAGGGCAAGGAATTGAAGTCAGCCTCGCAAACAAAGATTTGGTGCAGGAGGAAATGCAAGCAACGCTTGAATTGGACAGCATGTCCATTGGAGCAAAACTATAATAAGCTACACGGTTCTGTTTTGGATGGGAGATATGCAGATGAAAGAAAGCTATGCCTGCACGGGCTTACAACAGATGAACCCGTTAAGAAATATCTTGTGGGATGGATAGAATGGCTGTCCGCTTTGTTTGTGCGCCTCAACTCTCCAGATGAACTCTTCCGGAAGGGGTAACTGTTGGTATAGCATGAGAAGATTGTTTTATTATCGGAATTTGGCAGTCATTTTTTCTCCTACTGTGTTTTTCTTTTTTTAATACTTCAAATAATAAAAAAAAAATTAAAAAATTATATAAAAAATTAAATTTATTAATAATAAATTTATATAAATTAAAAATTAAAAATTTATTTTAATTATTAATAATAATATAAATAATAATAATAAATTAAAAATTTTTTAATTAACAAAAAAATATATTTATTATTATTATTTATTATAATTTTATATTAAATATAATATTTTTTTATATTTTATGTGGTAAAATTTTTATTATAATGTATCTTTTATATTTTAATAAGATTTTTTTTTTCTTTTTAGCGCTGGCTATATTGAAGATATAATTTTTTTATCTAAAAAAAAAAAGAAATGAAAATGGAGGTGGCGCACTATAATGTCAATGGGGCGAGCAAGCAGACAATCATAACTTAAACCCTTGCAGCCCGGCAACTGGGAATTAGAATTACCAACAAGAAATCCCCAACTCACCTCCTCGTTGAACCTCTGGGTTTCGCAATATTTTTGCGGTAGCCGCTGGTGACCAATTAGGAAAGAGACGGCGGAGTTTCGGTAAGCCCTCAAAAAACCCCCCAAAAAAGTTTAAACAAAAAAAAAAAAGCAGAAAAGAGATATAGAAAGAAAGATAAGAGAGAGAATGAAGTTAGAAGAGGTACAATCCACTGCCAAGAAGCAGAGAATTGCCACTCACACTCACATCAAAGGCCTTGGCCTTGAGGTAACGCCTGAAGTTATCTTGCTTTATGTTTTTTTTTTTTTTTTTTCCTGATATTTTCTGTGTTAGCCACTGAATTTTATGTGGGTTTCATTCATTGTTGGGTTTCAGCTAAGTGGAAAACCGATACCTTTGGCTGCTGGCTTTGTGGGTCAGGCGGAAGCCAGAGAAGCTGCAGGTCTTGTGGTTGATATGATCAAGCAGAAGAAGATGGCTGGCCGGGCTCTTCTCCTTGCTGGACCTCCCGGCACTGGAAAGACGGCTTTGGCCCTTGGCATATCCCAGGAACTTGGTAGCAAGGTAATGCTTGTGTTTCTTTTACTTTCTCGTGTTTGGCATTGTATCCAATCCTTGTGCCCGTCTTTTTGCAGTTTTCTTTTATATGGTTGACTAAAACCAGGTGGATGGCAAGACGAGAGAGACTTAGGTTGATTTGGGAATCTTTAGTTAGGAAAGATTTAGGAAATTTTGATTTTACCCAAGCTTAACAATTAGATTTTAGCCAAGCTTGGTTCATAGTAAAATAGAACGATGAGAAAAGATTAATGAAGCTGACTCTAGTTAAAATTGAGATTATTATTTTGTTGTTGTTGTTGTAGTAGTATTTAAAGTTTTGGCTTTTAATGGTTGGTTGGGCTGCATATAGGTTGCATCCACTACACATTTTTGTCCTTGTTTGTTTTCAGGTTCCATTCTGCCCAATGGTGGGGTCAGAAGTATACTCGTCAGAAGTTAAGAAAACTGAGGTTTTGATGGAAAATTTCCGAAGGGCAATTGGTTTACGTATCAAGGAAAATAAAGAGGTTTATGAAGGAGAGGCAAGTTAAAAACACTGTGGTTCCTTTTATTTTCTTTTCTTTTCTTTTCTTTTTTTTTGGGGGGGGGGGGGGGGACCTCAATATTTCTCCCAGTTTTGCCCCATCTTTGGCTTGGTCATATTTCCTGATTTCTTGTTACTTGTTGTTTTAGGTCACTGAACTTTCCCCAGAAGAAACTGAAAGTGTGACAGGTGGCTATGGTAAAAGCATTAGCCATGTAATTATTGGACTAAAAACGGTCAAAGGAACCAAGCAACTGAAGTTGGACCCTACTATATATGATGCCTTAATTAAGGAGAAGGTATGTTTAGCAAATCTTTTAGCTCATTTATGCACTTTAATTAGGCTTTGTGGTTCATAATTTATTTGGATCCCTTTGTTCACTGCTGTGGAAAGATATAGTAGTTGGATCTATGATTTATCATTCATGGAAATTGATGACATTCTTCCACCCAGCAGCCCCCTATTTATTGCAGTTTTCTTGTTGTGAAAGTGCAATTAAATATGATGAGTTACTCTTTTCTTCCCTTGCATTCTTGCTGGATATATTATTAGTAGTTTTATCTATAACTTAGTTTATTCAACTATTTTTGTAATGCTATTTACAGGTTGCTGTTGGAGATGTTATATATATCGAAGCAAATAGTGGAGCAGTCAAAAGGGTGGGCAGAAGTGATGCTTTTGCCACAGAATTTGACCTTGAAGCAGAAGAGTATGTCCCACTTCCTAAGGGAGAGGTGCATAAAAGGAAGGAGATAGTTCAGGTATGTATTCCGTAAATCTGACCATAGGTTCTCTGTTTTTATTTATTTATTTATTTATTTTATGATACCCATTTCATATACGATTTTTGAAATGATGAGATTGAAGGTTATCTTGAACCTTTATTCCATCTGGTGAGTGATTAAGGTTTAGTTCCTTGCAAATTGGGATTCTTGTTTCTGAACTTGACTAAAAACACCTTGTGGAGCCTATACCTTCTAAATGATGAGAAATCAGATGGTAGTACATAAGCTTAATTATTTTGGAGAATGATTCTTCTGATTGGATATGTTTGTGGATCTGTTAGCTTCTAATTGGCTGTAATCCACTCAATCAAAGTAGCTTGGAATTTTTTATGCTTCTGAGGCGCAACCAATTTGTTACCTTCATTTTCTGATTTAAAAACCTTCTTTAAGGTTTTAAGAAGTTGGCTTTGCTAATCCCTTGCTTAAGGTGAAGCGGCTGGCTTTGCTCTCATGATGAATTAATTTTTCTTGCTCAGACATTTCTGTATCTTACTATCAGGATGTTACACTGCACGACCTAGATGCTGCAAATGCAAGGCCTCAAGGTGGCCAAGATATACTGTCTCTAATGGGTCAAATGATGAAGCCAAGAAAGACAGAAATCACTGACAAGCTTCGACAGGAAATTAATAAGGTGCTACTTCTGTTATGAGTCTCCATACTAAGTTGGCTTATTTGCCATAACCCATATAGATGGACGAAAGGGTTGCATCTTGTAATATTCCCAATATCAACATTTTTTTTTTATATGTAAAATGTGATCCATTGATATTTTGTTTATGACAGGTTGTTAATCGCTACATTGATGAAGGTATTGCAGAGCTTGTCCCTGGAGTTCTCTTTATAGATGAGGTCCGTCTCTTTTATGATACTTCATATCTGCTTGTGTTTTCTATGCCCCATATTCCTTTTATGTTTCTTAAATCAAATCTTACAGGTCCATATGCTTGATATGGAGTGCTTCTCATACTTGAACCGTGCATTAGAGAGTTCATTGTCTCCAATAGTAATCTTTGCTACAAATAGAGGAATATGTAATGTAAGGTACAGCATTTTCTTTATATATAACATGCAGATTGGCTTTTGTCCATACTGGAAACTATTAGTGTTAGGCTCAGCCTTTTTCACCTTCGAAATTATAATGAGCATTTCCAGTGGATATGGTGCTTTGTGTGTTGTTAAGTATCCAGATATTTTACACAGAAACTGACAACATGAGTTATTAAAGGGGCTGCACGATCCACTTAACTTTATAAATGTGTCTTCAGCTGATGACAATTTGCATAAATAAATTACTGTTAAATTTGCTTGGATAAGTTATTGGTGAATCAAAACATGCACTTTTAGCTACCACTGTGGTGTGGTTCACTGTAACCACTGAACCTGAATTGAAACTGAGGGTAGAAAGGCCAAGTTATACAAACATGATTGTGTTGGAGCATAGAAAGATCAGTGGTATACCTAGCTTTTGCATGCTTGGAAATATGTTATACTACAATGTTTTTATTTCTAATGTGGGTATGATTCTGTGCAGAGGAACTGATATGAATAGTCCTCATGGCATACCTGTTGACTTGCTGGACCGATTGGTGATCATTAGGACTCAAGTCTATGGTTCTGCTGAGATGATACAGGTTCTGCTGACTATTGGACTTTTTTATTTTTTCAACTCGAGAGTTTAATCCACCTCTACCAATTGATGGACTGTTTACCTTTTCAGATTTTAGCAATTCGTTCACAAGTAGAGGAACTGGTTGTAGATGAAGAAAGTTTAGGCTTCCTTGGAGAGATTGGACAACACACATCCTTGAGGTTTGGACTTACTATTTTATTAAGTGATACATTCTGCATCAAGTCTTCATGTTTGCTTAAATATCTTTAAAATTTCCCCAGGCATGCAGTTCAGCTGTTGTCACCTGCCAGTATTGTGGCAAAAATGAATGGTCGGGACAACATTTGCAAGGTAGCAAATTTGTGTTTTGAGAGAATAGACGTTAAGAACCTTTTGATGGTCAGCTCGGTGAGTAATTTGCTTTCTTTTTTATTTTGGCTGTGCACAAAATATAGGCGGACATCGAGGAAGTGAGTGCCTTATATTTGGATGCCAAGTCTTCAGCAAAGGTACTTCAAGAGCAGCAGGAGAAGTACATATCTTGATAGTACCACCTGATATTCATTGATCCTCCAGAAGGGTGTTTTGCTTGAACATGCAATGTTGGTTTAATCAGAGCTTCTTGGCTAGGGCAGATGTGACGGTAGAATTCCCGTTAAGGTTTATTTGTGGGCTAATGGAAGCTGTTGCAAAGTCAGAATGAATTAAACTCAAAACAGGCTGAAGATGCAGTTTAGAGTAAAATTTAATGTGCTTGGCATGTTTTTCTATCTTTTTTTTTAACTTCACAATTTACCAAACTCACTTGTTGATTTGTTGTTTCATCTTGTGGCCTGTAATTGTAACACATACACCTCGGTCAATTTGGTCAACGAGTTGTCAGCTATGCATGAGAAAGTTTTGGGTCAGAATTAGGCAATGACATGTGTAGGACAAGCACTAGTTAATACTCATTGGCATGTCCAATCTTTTTGGGACGGTTATCTCTTTTGCCCCCTTGAAAAATTGTTGCATGGTTTTTAGATCCACAAACCATAGCGTTGAGTTAGTCTTCATCGGTGAGGGATAGCAATTAGATTAAACAACTTGAGAAAAATGGAAATGGAGAACTCTTTGATTAGGTGTAATTATACAAGATTCCAACTAAGTTAACTGATTATGAATAAAAAACGAAGTTACTTTGGTACTTGACTAGCCGACATGATGCACAACCCCACTACCCAGTTGGTGTAATTATCCTCTATATATATATATATATATATATATAAAATTCCCACAAGTTAGGGGTTTTTAAAGTTCAAATTTTTTTAAGAGCATTCATTTAAAAAAAAAAAAAAAAACAGAAAAGAAAACTTTTCAAATATTTCTCTTTAAAAAATATTTTATTATTATTATAACAATAGTAATATATATCGAAATTAAAGTTTTAAAAATTAAATTTATTATTAAATTAATAATTTTAATAATTTATTATTTAATTATTTTTAATTAAAATTAAATTAATAAAATATATATATTTAATATTAAATATATAAAAAATTAATAATATAATTTTTATTTTTAAAAGATTAAAATATAAAAAAATATTTTTTAAATTTTTTAACTAATTATATCAAAAATACTAGTTGATTGATTTATTAATTTTTAAAAATAATAATTTTTATAATAAAATATAATTTTTAATTTTACTCGTGTAACTAATCGATTAAGAATCGTCCCTCGGTAGGAATGACTCCCAACGGAGTTGCCTCCAAACAACAAGTGAAGTAATACTCCCGAGACAACACATCCTATCCGGGAAATACGGTGTTGCTAGTGGACGAAGGGTCAAGGAACAGGACAACCAAATGACCCAATATGCCCAATATTCGTGAAATTTTGCCGTCAATTCGTCCTGACTAGGGCTTGAAATTGTTTTCCTTTTCTGTCTACCTACCAGCACCAACTCGGCTTGCAGATGATCAGCAGTTCATCTTTTTTTCTTTTTTATTCAATCTGTATTGGAAAGGTACTAAGTTATCAAAAGGAAACATTATAATGGAAAAGCAGGTGACACTTTAGATTCCTCTGGTGTAAATTCTTTTTTGATAAATCGGATTTAACTACCATGGTGGTAAAGGTGCGCCACGTAATAATCATTCCATTCACATAACGTCACCATCAAATTATTCAGCTTACCGTACACACACAAAAAAAATAAATAAATAAATAAATAAAAGAGTCAAAAGAAGGACGGCCCGGCCCCTCTTGGCATGCCTGTATATCTTGATTCCATAAGCATCAACAAACACTGCTCCCAAGTTCGCTTCACCTGAGCAAAAGGCCAGATCTTAAAATCCACGTTTATCTTTAGTTGGTCCGGCTGCCTACATTTTTGTTCCAATCAATCTTCACCATCTTGTTAATCAATTTTAACAAACAATTAATTGTTGGCCTTTTGTGTGTTGTCTGTAACGGGGTAAGCCAAAGAATATACAGAACCGTAACAGATTGATTTAACCAAAATTATATCTTTTATGATAATCAATAATTTTTTCATAATTATCATAAAATTTTTTTGATTTACACGTTCATCAATGATATTAAAAATCATCCATTTTTTTTAATTAAACATTCATTTTAAAATAATAATAATTTTTATTTGTCTTTTCTTTTTTTTATTTTTATTGTTAATTCATTGCTAATTGAAATAGACTCTTTAATTAACTTTTTATCAATTAAGCTACCTAGAATAAGTTCTTTATATATAATTCATTAACAATATTACGATGAGGAATATAATCAAATCTAAATAATAAATTTACAAATTAATTTGTTTAATTTAGATTATATTTTTCATAAAATTAGACAAAATTTGATTATAATTATTGATTTCTATTTACTACTTAATATTAAAATGATCAAATAATTATAAATTTAAATTCTAAAATAACTCTAAATCATAAAGTATAATTGTCTTATATGCATTTTAACAATTAAATAATATAATCACACATAACAATTATAGAAGAATATAAGAATTTAAAGTAAACAATCATATTAGAAATAAAAATTAATAAGTCTTACAATACTTCTTACAATGACTTTAATTCTTATAATTAAAAATAAAACCTTAATTTTTCATATCTTAGACATGCACAAGAAAGAAAGAAAAGAGAGGCCTACATATTTACAATTTTTTAGTATCCTACTATGTCAATTTATAACTTTAAGGGATAACAAAAATAATCCAAAGAAGGATAAATAGTTCTTCTTTAGAACTAACTTAACTTATTTAAAGAACAATTCATTATTTGATTAGAATAGTTTTGACTAGCCTATAAGTTGAATTGAAGATATCAATTCCTTATCCAATTCTTCTTTAATCTTTACAATTAAGTCCATTCTAAAAAGTTTAATATGTTTATTTTAATTCTTATGAAGCCTCCAAATCCATTTAGTAATGTTTAGAATATGAAAATTCCAAAATAACCTTAAGTGGTCAAATTTACTCAAAACTGCATCTTTAAACTTCTAAATTACTTCAATCCATTTAGTATTCTCCTAACACATGAATAATTCCATTCTAAAAAAGGTCAAGATGCTTATTTTAATTCTTATGAAGCTTCGGAATCCATTCAACAATGTTTAAAATATGAATTTTTCAAAATAACCTTAAGTAGTCAAATTTTCTCAAAATTACATCTTTAAACTTTTAAATTACTTTAATTGATTTATTATTCTCCAAAACATAAAATCAATTTAAATAAGCATATTTAAGAAGAAAATATATTAAGAAAGATTAAATATAAAAGAATAAATATAATATACATAACATATTTATCAAGGTGTTTTGGAGTAGAAAAATAACTTTCTACACTAAATCTCTCTAAAACCTTTTCAGTGCATTCTATCTAAGATAGTTCTAACATCCATTAAGATCTATCTTTGTGAATTTATATACTAATAACATATGAAACTCTGCTCATATCCTTCATTTTGAAGTTTTAAGAGAAATTTTTTAGTTTCATATAGTAATCCTAAATCATTACATACAATTAAATATTATCTATATGTAAGATTAAAATAATGTATTTGCTATCAATGACCCTAAGATATATACATTGATCCACAATATTTTTTAAAAAATTTATATGAGATTATGATATTATCAAATTTAATATACCATTATCCGGGTTATCGAGGTAAGAAGGGACTTACTTGAGTGTATATATAAATTTTTTAAACTTGCATACTAAGTAATTTCCTTTATTAGTAGTCAAACCTTAAAGTTAACTCATGTATACCTCTTCTTCAAGAAAGTTGTTTTTAAATTCGTTTGATGTTTTTCTAAATCGAAATAAGCCATTAAAATCAAATGACTTGGAATGAATCATTCTTTAAGATTGAAGAAATGGTTACATGATAGTTAATGTCCTCCTTTTAACTAAAATTTTTAACAATAAGTTTATCTTTATACCACTTAACATTATTAAATGAATCACTTTTAGCTTTACAAGCTCATTTGTAGTCTATAGTTACAACTTCTTATGATAATTCAACAAGGTCTTAAAGTTTGATTACAAATTTTATCTCTTTTTTCTTAGCATTAAACCATAATTTAGATTTTTCATTTTTTATAGCTTATAAAAACATGCTAATATCATCTTTAAGATTAATATCAATCTGTTAAAGATATATAATATAATTATAAAAAATTTATATATTTCCTTATTTTTAAGGATCTTTTGAATCCTTCATTTTATGGATTCTCATTTTGTAATTCACATTCCATAAGTTTCATATTTACTTATATTACATTGGACATTCAAGTTTGAATTGGTTATTCTTTATTATTATTGTGTGAATTTTCTTAAACAATTAAATTTTTAAAGTTTGAACGGTATTTAATTAAGTTTCTACTTCCTTCAAATTGAACTTTTGCAAGAAAATGTACTCTTATTAAACCTAAAATCCATAAGAAGCATTCTTAATTTTAACAATTCTATATGCATTTGAAGGATAGTAAAATCTATATCCCTTAAAGTTTATTGCATAGTTAATGAAATAATCAATAAATGTCCTTTGATCTAATTTCTTTAATTAAGAATTACGCTTACTTAAGTAGGATAACCTTAGGTATGCATATGCATTAAACTTAGTTTTTATCCATTCTATAACTCAAAAGGAGTTTGAGGAACAACTTTTGAAAGAACCTTATTAAAGATATACATAACAATTTTCAAAACTTCACTTTGTAAATTTAATTAGAGATTAGAATTACTAATCATGATTTTCACTATGTCCATAATTATTCAATTTTTTCTTTTAATTGCACTATTTTGTTAAGGTGTACTCAATGCAGTATACGATGTAATAATACCTTCTTACTTAAGGAACTTTGCAAATGAACCTTTCATTTGTTTTATATTTATATACCTTCCATAATATTCTTTACCCCTATCAAATCTTACCATTTTAATCTTTTTATCATTCTATTTATCTACTCTAGCCTTATATGTTTTAAAAGCACTTAATGCTTCATTTTATCAAATAATAAATAGAGATACATAAATTTTATATAGTCATTAATAAATAATATAAAATATCTACGACCATTACAATAAAGAGTGAAAAATGATCCATAAATATCTCTGACCTTTAATGATTTTATTAGTTTACTTACCCTTTATACAACCCACATAAGCATCCAAATCCATAAAATTAAGAGTTTCAAAAACTTCATCATTTATTAGTTATTTTATTTTTTCAAGAAAGATATGGTTTAATCTTTTATGTTATAATAAAGAAAATTATTCATTAATATTGCATCTTTTCTACCAATATTTTCATGCAATGTAACATTGCATTCTTGAGTTAGGTTTAAATCAAATGTATATAAGTCATTAGCCAAAAAACTAGAATCAATAGTAATGTTATTATGCAAAATATTGGAAATAGAGTTCTTATGGAAAAACTAATAACCTATATATACTAATTTAGAAATGAAAACCAAACTTCTTAAGAATATGAAACATAAAAAGTGTTTTTTAAGTTTAACACAAAACTAGATTTGAAAATTAAATGGTAAGTCCCCAAAGCTTTAATACGAGAAAACATTTGATTTCTTGAATAAATGTCTTGCTCACTTTCCTTTTGTTTCCTTGGGTTTAAAAAACCCTATATAGCATTAGCAACATAAATTGTAGTACCAAAATCAATCCATCATGTATTACTTGAAACATTAATTAAAAAGAAAATTGATGACACACTAAGGATATAAAAATGCCATTCTTTTCCAATCATGTCTTATACTTAAAATAAACCTTCTTTATATGTTCATATTTCTTGTAGAAGAAACATACAATTTTGTTGTTAGATTTCTTCATTAGCACCCTTGCATCTTTCTTCCAAGATAAAACACATTTACCCTTCTTGCTATCAAGCTTTTCTTTAATCATGAGATGAGCATTTTTTAAATTCTTATGTTTCATTCTTTCTTCTTCTTAAACACATATAGTTAAAAGCTCATTGATAAACCATTTTTCGTTATATGTGTTATAAGATATCTTAAATGGTGTACGTGCATAAAGAAGAGAATTTAGGATAAGATGCATTAAAAGAGTCTCATATATACATCAATGTTTAAAGACTTTAACTAATAAGCAATATCCCTCATTTTCATAATGTGCTCACACACATTTTTAGAATTATTAAAGTTTTTTCTTGAAACTTTCTTTAGTAAGATACTAGCCAACACTTTATTAGATTTCATAAATTATTTCTTAATAGATTTCATGAAATTTTTAGCTTTCTCCTTTTTAGAAACAAAGCCCTTTATGCTTATGTTGATATGAGTTTTAATGAGCATTAAGTTTAAGTGATTTGATCACTTTTACTTATTATAAGTTGTTTTTTTAATTGATATACTTAATTTCATAAGCACAGGTAGTTGATCCACATAAAAAGTCAAATCCACATCCATGCACTCTAAAGTCAAAAGAATATTTTTTTTCCAATCTCTAAAATTGTCGTTATAAAACATTGGAATACAAATAGAATCATTATAAAAATGTAATAAAATTAATTATATTAATCTATAACTCACATAGCCAATCAAACACATATATTAATGTCATGAAACTAATGAACCACTAGAATATAAATTCAAATCTTCCTAAAAGCAGAAGCCATTATACATTAAATTTATATATATAATATAATGAGACTAATAAATTAAATATTAAATATAAAATTTATTCCTGTAGGTATATGATAATTTAATTTTTAATGTATACTTTACTATTTATTTCAATTAATTCAATAAAATAAATATTTTTTTGTGGGTCAAGTAATTTAATCTAGAAAATTAATTACGATTTTTATATGTCATGTATAGTTTAATAATTATTATTATGTGATATTTTTTATAAATTATTAATATCACAACAGTTTAAATTGTTATAATTATTTTTAAATCAAAATGATATTCCTATGTATATATATAATATTAATATTTTTTACATAATTATATTTTATTTATTAATATTCTTAAATAATATATATATTAAATTTTTTATATATTTAATATTAAATATTAATTTTAATAAAAATAATTAAATTTTTAATTTTTAAATATTTAATTTAATAATTAATTTAATTTTTAAAATTTTAAATTAATAATATTTTTATTATTATTTTATGACTTTTTTTATCAAAATAAATATTTCAATATTTTTAAAATAAAATATTAATTAATTTAATAAAATTTTAATTAAAAATAATTTAATTTTTATTAATAATAATTTAATTATTATTTTAAATAATATTTATTTATTTTTATATAAACCATTTAAAAGATGTACGGTAATTACTTAATTGTTATTATAATACTTTTGGGATCAAGTCGACTATCTATCAGCTTCAACTGTTGGGTGGTGATATCCATACAGCTAACCATCGAGTACTACTAAACTTTTGAAAATGATAACATATATGATAGTCGACATGACTTGCCATCTTTTTGTTTTTTCCTTCTCCCCTTTTACAACAAGAAACCCTTTTAAGTAAACTATACACTCTCGGGCTGACAGTACCGCGCTTCACCAAAATTTAAGTTGATGAGAATTAAATTAATTATTAAATTAAAAATAAAAAAATTTAAAATTTAATTAATTAAATTTAATTAATTTAATTATAATTAAATTAATAAAATTTATATTTAATATTAAATATATAAAAATTTTAATAATATAATTTTATTTTTTAAAAAATAAAATATAAAAAAATTATTTTTAAATTTTTAAAATTAATTAAAATAAAAAAATTATAATCGTATTATTAATTTATTATTTAATTAATTAATTTTAAAAATTAATTATAATCTAATTTTTAATTTTATTAATCTCACTAATCAATCTGTTCTAATTTTCAAAATCTTCTACTCTATTACCACGACTCTCTATTTAAAATGTAAAATATATTTAAAGTGATTTCAACTTAAAATTTAATATATCTAATTCACATAATTATACATTTATTTTTATCAATAGCCTAATTATGAGTGGTTAATTAGAAGGAAAACATCATCGACAATGCTTCACAAATTTAGTTGGAAGGAAATTAGGAAATTTATGTCAACTAATTAAGATTTTTTAAAATATTTTTATCGACTAAATAAAGTTTTTATTAAAGTTAGTATACAGTCATTGTTCTAGTTTAGTTGACTCTCTAGAAGGTTAAAAGATTACCTTTCCGTTTTATCTAAATTTTCGTGCTTCTTTTAGTTGTTGGGCCGTCGTGTCTACATACATTCATATGGCATCGATGTTGAGAAACAGCCGAACGCTTCAAATGTTGAATAGGAATGCATTGCTTTGAAGTTATCTTGCAATTTTATATTCAAGAAAGTTGATGAAACGTCCATGTCAACAGTGACGTATGAACTCCAACGAAAACAAAATCCAACAGCTTTCATTAATTTTAACTGTCATTTTCCGTTTGCATTGCTCACTTTTGGTCTATATTCCAAACCATTTTTGCAACACAAATAATTTTCCTTTTAAATTTTAAATTCACCAAAAACTTCAAATTCACAAATGGGGAAGTCTATAAACATTATAAATTTTTATTTTTTTATATTTTAGATAATTCGAATTAATTTTATTAAAGATGAATAAGAAGCAAAATAATTACAAGCTAAAGTAGAAATTAGCCTAAACTAAGGCCAAAGTCAGGCAATAAGAATTGTTTGCCCAGTTGTACCTTGCTTTATTAAGTCATCCGCAATAGAATTAGGTGTTCTACCAATATGATTACAATCCCAATTATTAATAATGCATAAAAAAAATATTAAAAGTTTTGAGGAAGGGTATTTTTCCATATGATTTAGCTACGATAACAAATGCTTATATTTAATTCTAAAATGCAGCGCTAATTCTTAATATTTTTATTAAATGTCGTAACTTCAAAATTGTCAATATTTCAGCGTAATTCGAGTCAACAACGTCTTCACGACATGATAAAATACAAAGAAAATGTTCTTACGAATCTCTAAGAATACTGCCATTACCTTTTGGAACTGGTTTTCCTTTAGATGTAACCATTGTTTTTAAGGCGTCTGCTGAAAGATGTAAAGACTTAGCCTCCGTGGGCAATTCATCATACTCCAACTCAATTGTAATTTAAATCGGTCAAAATCGGCTAAGCAATCTGGAAAATCAGTCTGGTTTGGGGCGGGATCAATTTGAGCCACAAATATCATAAATCATAATATAACTCCAAAACTTTATTTAAAGTACAATTAAGTTTTAAATTTAACTCAAATTTTCAGTTTAATAATGAATTTTATCCTAACTTCTAATTTAGTTATTATAATTAAAAAATTAATTTACAATTAAATTTTTTAATAATTGTTTGTGTTAAAAACATTTGAATATAACTATTAAAAATAATTTTTAGTGAAAATATATCATCATTTATTGCATTAATTAAATGAAGAAGACAAGAAACTCTGTCACATAAGTTTGGCATCTTGCATCTTGGGAAAAAATAAAAAAAACATGCCCCCTCCCACTCCCCCCTCCCCCCCCCAAAATAATAATAATAATAAAGGGTAAAGAAAGATAGATAATCAAATGAACAGTCATAGCGGTAGATAATAAATGCTAAGTTTCTCGTATGCCCTAGTACTCTTTGCTCATTCTGTGGGGAGCACAGACGTGTCGAGGCAGGTGCCCTGTGCAATGAGCATTAATTGATGGAATAAGCGTGACACCCAGGATATTGTATACAAGATATTTTATGCATCTCACGGGTACACAAATAACGATGGGATACTTTTTAGTCTGAATCCGAATTTAATTTGGACGGACCCGGGCAGGACATTACAGCAGTAATTGCAGAGAGCTACCAATGGATCCTGATCGCAAAATACTGAAAACAAAAAAAAAAAAAAAAAAATGAAAAACACATTAATAAATCTTTTAAAGCAAAATTTTGGCTCTTGGTAAAAGAAAAATGTTCGTGTTTTATCGTTATTATTATTAATCGTATATTTTTCATTTTATTTATATATAATCATAGTTAATAATATAAATAATAAATATGATAATAATTAATATTATTAAAATTAAAATCTTAATTATAATTAATTTAAAATATAAAAAATGTATTGTAACGAAAAAAAATTATTTTTTTATAAAAAATAATCTTTTTTATTTTTAGTTATCAAAAAATAATTTTTATAAATTAAAAATTTTCTTCATATCGAGTTCCATGTACCTTTAAACCTTACAATCCAAATCAGGATTTTAACAAAATTTATAATGATGTTGCAACATAATTTACGCATCAGGTTAGCTGCAATATTACCCAAAAAAGCCTCGTCGATAGCGAGATTCTTGGAGTCTATGCCTCGTTGGAATCCGTCCAAAGGGCACGTCGAGTCGGCGTGATCAAACTCGGAAACATGAGAATCTTGTTCATTTTGGCACATACCGGGAACTAAATCTTACGGATAGCTGTCCCAATTGAACAAAAGTTTGTAACATACGTCTCCGAGCACCGCGTGCAACATTGAACATAAATGCTCGTGTTTGCTAAACAACACGTGGGGTTCAAGCAGCAGCCGACGCCCACCAAAGACGGAAAATTGTTGACCAAAAGAAATATCGGAGCGAAAAGGGGCATCTCCAACCTCCCCCCCCCCGGCCCGGCAGGGCATAATACCTATTACTACTACAGCTATTATTGAATGAACCGCTTCGGCATGTTGTCGCAATTGCTCCCAACAGTCCTGTTTATGACAAAGTGAGGATTATTGAATGACACGAATTTCCTAATCGTTTGGTTTCAAAATCATAATCCCTTGAATGGAAAAAGGATGCTTAGGGATGGCAAGAAATTTTGTCAACTGCGCGTATATTTTTGAAACGTCGCATCACCGTTTTGATTTGTCGCGCGTGAAGATAGCCATAAATTTCCCGTGGCACTAGAAATAGTTTTGGATAAATGCAACAATGTTGTAATAGTTGCCATCATCACTTATTCATATCCATTGCCTGAATTTAAAAAAAATAATTATATATATATAAATTATCTAAAATAATAATTTGATAAATAATTTAATATGTCTCTTATTATATTAACTAAATTTAGAGTTCTTGTATTAAGATAATTTGAGATACAACGTAAAGAATTTTAATTGTATTTATTTTAAACTTGATAAAAATTTATTTAAATTTAATGGTATTCTCCCCTTCACAGCAACCTTTTTTTTTTCCTTGTTTTTTTTTTTTTTAAAAACATTCAAATCGCAAAATAGAGAAAAAGTGTGGCCCCAAACCCTTATTGGGTATATTATATATACATATAATTGAAAAACACAAGACATGAAGATATTTTCCAGAAGGGTTCCTGAGAACCCACCCTTGACTTGTACAACTTCTTCACCTCATAACCTTTTTGACTTCCCAAAGCACACCATAAAAATGGACTCCCCTTGATCTCTCGCCAGTTTGTCTATTTCTTATCTTTTATCTCATCTGGATCACAAAACCTTTGCTCTATTGAGGACTCCTCTTAGAAAGCAGAACAAGAACAGAGAAAGAGGAAGAAAAACTCAGAAAAGATCAATGGTTGATCTAACTAGTAGGCCTACAAAGATCCCACCATCATCCACCACAGGAGATCAAGGTGCTGCGGATGGAGCAATCTCCTCCGTCCATCCGGACATCCTCATAACCCACGTCTTGACCCGCCTGGACGGCCCCACTCTTGCTGCCGCCGCCTGCGCGTCTCCTTACTTATGCGCTCTGTCCTCGGACGAATCACTCTGGCGGGAAATATGCACCTCTGCGTGGCCGTCCATTAACGACAGCCGTGTCAGACGAGTCATCTCCATCTTCAGCTCCGGTCACCGGTCTTTTTTCTCCGACTCGTTTCCTCTTCTCTACCACGATTGTAACAGGGTTGATGATCATCATCATCCGATAACGGATACAACAGAATTGATCTCAGCCGTTGATGTTTATTATCAAGGCGTCCCCATCTTCTCTAAGGTCGTGGAGACACAGACAGTGGGCGGGTGGTTCCTCTCATCTCCATTTGGGGTCGAACTGCTCGAACCAAAAGAGTCGGTACATACTTGGGTGCAGCAAGACAGCGACGACAAGGACATTTGGCCGAAGCAACTTGGAGAGAATCTAACTCTAAGTTGGATATTGATTGATCCAAAGATGAAGCGAGCTATGAACTTGTCGAGCCAGAAGCCGGTGTCAGTGGAGAGACACTGGCTAACAGGGGAAGTGGAGGCAAGGTTCGCCACCATCATGGCCGGAGACGGAAAAAAAGGGTCGAGGATGGAGTACACGCAGTGCGAGATTGTGATGGCTTGTGTTGGGAAGCTTGGAGGGGAAGTGCACATGAAGGAGGTGAGTGTGGGGATGGAGGATATGGAGGGGAGGAAGTTGAGTGGCAAGGATAGTCTGGTAATTTTGCAAGCGGCAATGGAGAGAGGGGAGAGGAGGAAAGGAAAAGGTGGGAAGGAAGGGGAAAAGAGGTTTGAGAAGTTTGTGGAGAGGAAAAGAGTTTGGAAGGAGAGGAAACAGAGTAAGGAGAGGGCTTTGGACTTGTTTTGCCAGTGTGCTGCAATTACTTTATTTTTGGCCTTTTTGTTCTTCATTTTGCTTAGGTAGAATAAATTTAGGGGAAGTGGTAGACTATCAATTTCAACTGGGGCGCAAATAGAGAAGAAAGTTTACATACAGACCATTGGAGCTTGGCAGCATTACAGTTTCTTTGTAAAATAGCATGTGAAGGGCAAGGCAAGAACCCAAGAAATAAGTGTTCTGTTCATGATTATTTCATTTGTTGAATCCTTTTTTTTGTCAGAAATAATAAAAAGAATAAAAGAAATAAACAAGTTGCTTTAATTGTATCCTTATTGATGAATGACTTGATATAGCTGGAGCTCTGTCGGACACATTTTGCTTTTGATTGCTTCCAGTCTTCAATTCAATGAACTGATGAAAGTTTTGTTTGATTCCTGACATTATTGAGCCCTTTTAACTTGTTTTGTCTTTATTTATGTAAGGAATCTACGATAAGGCCAGAACCCCCATACCTGGAGGGGATAGAGTTTTATTTTATTTGAATTGGGGTTGGCTATCCATGTTTCTTCTTTTTATAAAATTAAGGAACTCTAACTTTTATGTGGACCAGTTTCTAACTTCTTTTCTTTCTTTTTTTAATATAATTTGAAAGATCTAAACTCATTTTTCTTCGATTTGTTGTCCTGTCTCACCTCCAAGCATTCCTTTTTTTTTTCTTTTCTTTTCCTATTTTCTCTTTTAATTTTTCTGAATTTTAATACAATATCTAATAAATCTGACAAAACCAAAAGACCAGAAAAAAGTTCGTGTTAAGTTTTGACAATAAAGCTGCTGACTAGTATTGGGCTCTGAATAAATATAGTTATTATGGTTATATAAACCGAAAGGGAAAATGTATGCATTCAGCTCATTGTTGGCTAGTGTGAGAACACAAATTTGGCAATGTCCTCGGAGAGCGCCGCACTTCACCAGGGTTTATCCACAAGGCAAAGGCCAAGCCCATGTTCTCCAACTTCTTTTGTACTTGTTCCCCTCCAGTCTTGAGGACATCATTAATCATGGCCGCCCTTATAATTCAGTCAAATCTAAACTCTCAGAATGCAAATTGGGACGAATCAACTCATTCATGGTTTCTTATCACTTTCGTTGTGGCTCCAAATGTAAACGGTGTCTGTCTCTCTCGACATTGTTGCAGTTGAACGTAACGTTGCAGACCGACAGCCCGTCAACTTGGGATGGCGAAGATTAAGATAGTGAGTTCAAGGACGGCTATTAGCCCTTCAATCGCTTGTGTCGTTAAGCTGTGTTTTGATGGACTCTTCTGGCCATAATCTTTTAATCTTGTTAGGCAGTATGCACAGATGATCATAAAATTACGATACCACCAATTGATCCTATGCTTTAATAGATAAAAGAATTTACTTATTTTATGAAAAAATTATAAATTTAAGTTTTCGTCAATACGTCAAGCGAAATTAAATATATATTCGTTCTTACACAATTGTGATTGTAATTATTGACTTTTAATATTGTTATTAAGTTTGTAGAGTATTTGTTAAAATTTTTCTTTTTTAAGAAAATAAAATAAAATAATAGTCAGGGGATATGCTTTGCAATTTAATTATTAGATTGGAGGGACGTGGGACTGCGGTGTGTCCAATGCCAATTGGTCCCTTTTCCTTCGTTGCTGCGACTTTGCTAATCGGACTTTTTATTCGTTTGCAAAGCGGTCACATAGCATTTGGTAGACCCAAGAAACGTTCTACCGACCACAAGAAAAATGGACCATAGAAACAACCGTTCGTCCATGCCCATCTCTTTTGACTGCAGCCTAAAATAAAATCACGTGACAGACGAGTGCTCTATTTCGTCCTTTCCTCTCTTTTTTTTTTCATGCTTTGATTTAGCCAAATTTCCCAACTGGATCGTCATAGACACGATTACGTCGGATGTTGTTAAGCTTATCATATACGAAGTCCATACTTGACTCAATTCCATCAGTTGTAATCGAGAGTAGAAAACTGCAAAAACAAATCTAATTTTGTATCTTTTTTTTCAGTTCATAGCTTCCTTTAATATTAAAAAAGTTTAGAATTATAAAAATGTTTAATGTGTTTTATAACATTCGTTCTCATTTATTTGACCTAAAAAAGTAGTCATTCGTGTAATATAAAATTGTTAATTTTTAATATATTATATTAATATTTATTATATTATTATAATATTATCAATACGAACAAATTATTAGAATCATAGAAATATTTAATATTTTTCATGATATTGTCTTTCGCTTGTATGACATCAAATGTTTTATTATTTTAGGTATTTTTGTATTATTTTTACAACAAAATATCTCGGAGCTAACCATTTTTACGGGGGATTTGGGGTATTTATGTCTCCTCTCTTTTTTAGGAATTCTCGTTATGTTTTAATCTGCCGTATTTCTCTTTTGATAGCAATTTATAGTTTAGTGTATTCCAAACAAATTGTTGTTCTCAGATATTTACAGCCACAAACTACAGAAGATGAAGAGCTTTACCAAGAAAGATGTTATGACATCGAAGATCAATAACAACTCTAGTGAAGATCACTGTCAACGTCAAGTCATGATCAAGACCCATGCAAAATTATTATTAATTAATGATATGATAAAGTTGAAGTCTATTTAGTTTATTCCATCTAAAACTAAAACTATACGAGAGATTAATATGGATTACAGATGTCATATGACTTACCTATAAACCAATTTATTTCTCTCTCTCTCTCTCTCTCTCTCTCTCTATATATATATATATAGTTCGTTAAAAAAAATTACCATGCATGATTAAATATCAATTTATTTTCTTTCTTTTTTTTTTTTTCCGATCAATATTAAATATGAATTTCTTCCCTGGGTTTGAGTTATTTGAACAGATAGGCCCATGCCCAGTCAGTTGAGCCCATATCCAGCCCATTCGAAAATAGTCTCAACCTTTTTTTTTTCTTTTTCTTTTTCTTTTTTGGGAAATCACCTTCCATCCCCCACCACCAAAAAAAAAAAAAAAGGGGATAAAATAAATTTTCCCTATTTCTATGGAACCAAGAGAGAGTAACAGAAATGAGCCCCACATTATCCAGGAATCTATAGCGTGGCAGGATGCCATTGATCAATAAACTCTCCATGCAATCTTCCCATTCCACAAAATCTCCATCTCATTGTCCGTCACAAAATGTCGAGCAACAAAGAAAAACCCGTGTGCCGGTCTCAATTGACAAAGCCCAGATTAACCCCGGGAGTTGGCTTTAACCAACAAGGCGAAAATGGCTGCAACATTTGCGACCCCATCAACTGTAGTTGGCCTTGGCAGTAGCTACCTGTCATCCCCTTCTCGCATCTCTTCGCCCACCAGAAGAATCTGCCTCGGCTCAGGTACTAATTCCGATGAAGAATACTGCATTTGAGTCATTATTTCCTTTCTGTTGGACAACAAAAGTTGAGATCAATTCCCCAGGTGGACTTGTGTTTTTGTTTGCTTGGAATTCGGAAATTAACCTTAACGGTGAAATGGCCCGGTCAAATAGTCAACGTCCAGCACTTATCTAATGCATTTATTTATTTACTCTTGATGTGGTCATGGACTCACAATTATAATATGTTGGTAACATTTAGATATTGATCGATCTCTTTGCTGCTGGCTAATGTGTAGCATTGTGTGTGCTTGTTACAATTTTTTTGTTGGCTTTTCTTTGTAATAAGGGGAATATTCCATTGGTAGTGCTGTATTATGTACATTCTATAATGGGGACGGACGTTTTGGAATTACAGGCTTTGTGAAACCAACCGTTGCAGCAAGGAATCCTTTTAGGCAAGCAGGCAGCAATGGAGGGAGGTTCATGGGGTAAGAGCTCGAACTCAGAGTTAATTGTTTCTATGATTGAGATGATCATCTTTAGTTTGTTCCATCTAGATGGGTAATGGATATGATCATATATATATATATATATATATCCATATTTATCTTGTTTATTTTGTGGGGGAAGCTTTGAGAGGGATTGGCTACGCACAGATCTGAATGTCATAGGGTTTGGGTTGATTGGCTGGTTAGCACCATCAAGCGTACCGGCAATCAATGGAAAGAGCTTGACTGGCCTCTTCTTTGAGAGCATTGGGACCGAGCTTGCTCACTTCCCCACCCCTCCTGCCCTTACCTCTCAGTTCTGGTGAGTTTACCCAAAAAAAAATAAAAAAATAACTCTTAGTGGGCTTGGACTTTTTGTGATTATATCCAACTGACCCATTTTTATTGAGAAAGAAAGAGTTTCTTAAGAAAAAGGTCCCACCGAGATTTGAACTCGGGTTACTGGATTCAGAGTCCAATGTCCTAACCACTAGACCATGGGACCTTAGTAATTACGGTTTTCACGTTTTATAATCTAAAAAACTAAACATTTAATATAAAAAATATAATAAAATAATTTTCTAATTTATATTATTCACAATTTAATAATTAATTATAATGTAATAATTTAATATTAATTTTTGATTTTCTCGTTGAGCAGGTTGTGGTTGGTAACATGGCACCTTGGGCTATTTCTGTGCCTTACATTCGGGCAAATTGGCTTCAAGGGAAGGACTGAGGACTACTTCTGAAAAATGGGACTCTTTTCCCTTTTTTATCCATGCATGTGTATCTATGGTATCTTCAACTTCAATTTCTTTTCTCTCACATGTTCTATAGAGCTCTCTTCCTCTTTCCCATTGTTTCATAATGTTTCAATGTTATTTCTCTGTTTCAATTCTATGAGAATTAGTCAAAGGAAAAAAGAGGGACTAGTTTGCAAAATTGGTCGAAAAAATTTACAGAAAGAGAAATCACAATAACCATAGATTTGATTCATTTAGCAAAGGGGCCAGGGGGGGGGGGTCATTGCCTCCCTTTGTCCTAACTAGAGCTCTTAAGTTGAGTGACTACAGTTAAAATCTATAAATTTGTGGGGGATGGAAATACTATATTATGAAAAATTTCAAATAAAACTCGGGGCAGAAATTTAGGATTTTCAAACTTTGGGGGCCATCCTCCTCCCCTCCCCCCCCCCCCCCAAAAAAAAAGAAGCAAAAATAATAAAACAGAAAACTTCATTTTTTTCAAAAAAAAAAAAAAAGGGGGGGGGGAGAGGTTGGTGGATTTGATTCCAGCAAACATGCAGCATGATAATTTAGGGCATGCTTTCCTCCAACTAAATCAATGATTGATATCTTAAGAAAATCAAGATCAACCCACTTTCATCCTGAGCTGAAATGGTTTGAGCATATCAAATTTCTATATTAATATTCCCTCAAGTTTTCACCTGTGGTTGAGCGCAAATCAAGGGATACCCAAATTTTTTCCATCATATTTTACTTCAAAGTATGGTATGGAGACCCCATGAACGTGTGAGATTTTATATTACCACTACATTTCGGGGAGATTTTTCTGGCTTAGCCCCTGTTGTGCTCGATGAGTTAGTGAGATTATGTCATCTCCCCCAGCACCCCGACCCCCACCCCCAACTCACTTGTTTTCTTGGGAGAACCGTGGGCTTGGATTACACAATGAAATATTGTTTCCCCTTCTACGGTTTTTTCATGACATAAATTGGGATGGGCTTTTAGGTAGTAAAGTTAACTCAATACTAAATGTAAGATTAAAAAAAATTTAAGTAACATCTAATAGAAATAATAAAAAAAAAAAATGTTAAACAAATCATAAGAGATATAATTCCATACTCATAAAAGAAAAATAAGAAAACATAACAAGTACTCATAATTTAATATATTTTAATTTAAAATTTATGATTTAAGATTTTATTATTATTATTATTATTATTATTATATTATTAAAAAATTGAGGCATCTCCTTAAAACAGTGCTATTATACCTAGCCAGTCGGATTTTTTGTTGACCTAGACTGAACCAACTTTTACGCCAAAGGGTGCCCACGTTCAGCGCCACCGTTCCAGCCTTCCAGACTCCAGAGCATCAGTCCACATCCCTTCGCAAATAGCGTCAGCTTTAAGGGTCAGTAGTTTCCTTCCTTGTGTCAGGTATCTCTTGGAAATAATTGCTGGAGTTGGGTCCCCAACTGGACTAATTATTGACAGATTGGTTGAATTAAATGATCCCAACCCCTATCCGGATAGATATCTAGATTGGGTTTACCGGATAGATATCTAGATTGGGTTTAATGACTGTACCTTGAAAGCTCTCCCTTTTATTGCTATAAAAAGATAATGAATTGTTGGTTTAAAATCCCATGATAAAACCCACAATTGAAGTTGGGATTCTATGGTTTCGCCATCTTTCACTTCTCCCCACCTCACGCGAACACCACTAGATTAAAGGCAAATGCTTACAGACCGTTAGATAATTACCCCATGTGACGTAATTATTGGGGTTCCTAAGTTGTGCGATATCTTGCATTCGTGCACAATGATTTCAAAAGAGAATTCATATGATGTTTAGGATGCGCAATTATACCGCCATCATTTCTTTGGGAGTTGCCCAAAGTGACAATGTGCTCCTTTGCTGAGGTAGAGAACAGTACCAGCCACTAGGCAAGCCAATGCTTCACCTTTTTCTTTTTTTTTTTTTCTCTTTGATTAGCAATAACCGGACCATCCAAAGCCAATGGTAATTACCGTGTTCAACATTCAACGACAAGCCATCACTTCTTAAGGAGACATATATACCCATTTCTTTTTCTTGTTATAAAATATATTCATGGTCCAGACTCTTAATTACATGATGCATAGTATCGCATTTTCAAATTGCATTAACGACTTGGACCTAGGAGTTGATGAGATGACAGGAGTATTAGAGCACACGATAGACACCATAGAGAAAGAAAATAGAGCTCTGGGTGTTAAAAGTTGTTCTAACGCAAGCCATCCAAAACCTAAATCAAAGAGACGAGGAAGGAGAAGGATGAAGAAACATTCTAAGTGCATTTCATATTTTACGTGAGAAGCTGCGGTGATGGGGTGTCATGGTAGTCATTCCGAAGTTTGCCTAGGTTAGGGGGAATGCCTGTCCTTTTTTTATAGTCTTGAATGAGAGTTTTAGCATCCTAGGCTGCTTGTTTTTAGTGCAAGAAGATCGATCACAACCATTGAACTATAATTTACTACCTCAAAGCGGATGTGAAGCGTAAACGCAATAGGAAACAGGGCGTGTTGCCTATCCTAGGAGGAACGCATGTTGATTGTTGAGTTGAACCTGCCAGAGTGGGCGTGTTATTGTTGGTGGGGTGATAACGGGGGCGCCATAGGCCCATCTAGAATAGTCCATATACACTAAAATGAGATGAGAGAAACATGGGATCTAAGAGCTTTTGCTAACAGCTGCTGTACTACTGGTATGATATTTATGTGGGTTTTTTTTATTTATAATGAAACATATCCTTTTTCAATTTTTAACGTTCTATTTTTGGTTAATTGACTCTATTAGTATATTGGATTTGTGTAGTTTACTTGTTGACTATTTGTTGTTACTATTAAATAAAATAAAATTATAATACTTAATTTAATTGATATCATATATTGTTATTACATGGTAAAATAACTAATTGAAATATTTAAATTTTTTACTACTATAAATGATATTTAAAAAAATAAAATATATCATGAATAAATAATCAACATTTTCGAAAAATTAAATCAAGAACCCTTTTAAACTCATTCTTTTCATTATCGTTAAACTAATGTGCATAAAATTAAAAAAAAAAAAAAAAAACTAAAGCTGGTCACAACACACACACACACACACACACATATATATAATAATAATTATTATTATTTTATATTATTCTTTATAAATATTGGAAAAATGATTTGGGGCGTGTGCTTAGACATTCGAGGGCACGCATTGAATGTAGGATGAAGCATTACTAATGTATACTCAACGATCTAATGAGCATCAATTGTATCCCTTCGATGTTATTATGTTGGCGTAGGTTGGATGATGTTGCGGAGGATGTGAGAAGCTCTGTCCCTCGCGTATGTTTTCCTAATCGAGTTCCAAAGTACGACGTTCAAATCAATTATCCCAAATCCAAAGGACAGGGTGCCTGTAGATGAAGGTCACTTGTCCCTGATGAGAAACGTGAGTCCATGAACGGCTTGATTTCCTTGCCAAAATGGTAGGGTCTTGGAAATAACTCCTCTAACAAATTGACAGATGTTGTGGGGGCCTCAATCTTTTCAGGATCTGGGTCTGGGTGATCTCTAGCAACGTTTTTATTTTTTTTTCTTTTTAAATTCCCAAATGAGTCATAAACATTGGGAGCCGTTAATGGGACCCCTACCACCCCATGGCCTTACCGCCTAGAATTTCTCTCGTATCAGACCAATGAGAGGTTCTGTTTCATTTTTTGGGAGATTCTGATTGATTGATTGATTGATGGACAGGGATGTACTGGCATCAATTGGATGCCATCACAATTATTTCTCTGTACTTTTTGCTACTTGTCGTATTTCTGAATTAGGCCCTTGTTTTTTTGATGTTTATCCACTGCAATCCTTGCAACTCAACGTGACATGTTGAATTTCCGTTGTGCGATCCAGAGACAGGGTTGCAAAATAACATGGGTTGCTTTCTAATTTCAGAAACGAAAAATGGAAAATAAAGGACCTGAAATATGTTTATGGATTTTGATAGAACCCTGCTTTTATTTAGCATTTGAAAGACATCCCCCCCCCCCCCCCCCAACAAACAAAAGAAAAAAGTTAGCATTTGTAGTAATTGCAATGAGAGACTTCTGCAACAAACTCCCCTTGGTAGAAGTTCTCATTGTTGTGATGAAGTAATTCTTTTGAGTGCTTAATTGCCAAAGCGGAGGTTCCTTTGGATGCTTGAAAAGTCTCTTCACTCACATGCAAGAAAGGATAAACATGATAAACAAGCAAGAATAAACAACGACAAATGGTAGAACCAAGAAGAAAGTACTAATACTTTATCATACATGTAAAGGTAATTTGTAATGTATAAGTACCACAAATCTCTCTCTCTCTCTCTCTCTCTCTCTCTCTGCTTATACAATAGGCTCACTGGTACAAGTCATAAGTTGTGTAGGTAGGATCATAGATAAAATATCAATTTTTAGCCTATCTTAACTTTGCACGGTAAAAGTTTAGGGAGACCTAAGTTGAATAAAAACATTAATCTTTTGTAGTCAAAGTTAATTTGATCAGGTATTAATTTAGAAGCTAATGAGTTCAAGGTAAATTGGCTGTTTAACCGGAAACAAAGCAAAAACGCCAGCAAATAAGAAACTTAACAAGAGATGTTTAATTAAATTGAGGATTCGACTCAGAATGGAGAATATGTTCATTGATAATTAAAAAAAGAAGTGACCCAAGAAATCCCTTTGTAAAACTAAATCATTGGAAATAATCGAGGGAGTCCCACAAAATGAAGTACAATAATTTTGAAATTTATAAATGAGCTTGGCAACGAGAATATTTCAAACTCATTAGAAAGCGTAATAAACTATGTTCCACAATTTTCAAATCTGGAAATCTGCTACCATACGTGGTTAGAGGGCACAAAGTTGCAAGCTTTTCTATGAACTTGAACTTCTGTTGAATTTATTAGTCTAACCCCCTTTTTTTTTTTTTTTAATGCGGATGGTCTTGTGGCCTTACTGTAGAACTACTAAGTTTTTGTTCCAACAACTAAGCTCCGAACCAGGAATTAAATTTTTTTAAAGGAAAAAACCTCTAATACTTTTGACATTCTTTAAAACTTCATATTTTTTCAAAAAAACATTTTATTTTGATTAATTTTGGAAAAAAAATAGAAAGGCATATGAAATAAATATAAAATAGACACTAATTTATAATAACTATTAATTATAGCTAATTATTGTAAAAAAAAATATTAATTATAAGTAATAATTACAATAAATTGATATTTATTTCTTCCTTATTTAATATTTAAAGAAAAAATTAGGTTAATCTCAATGACAAAAGAGCTCTTGAATTTAGTATAAAATTTTGTTTAGTAATACTGTGAGATAAAATATTGTAAATGAAAAATATTTAATAAAAGTATTATTAAAATATGTGTTAGTGTATAAATTAATTATAAAAAGTATAATTAAAAATTAATCTTACTTTTAAAAATATAATACATATTTTTATTTTTTAAATTAAATATGTTATTTATGATTTGTAATAATTATTATATTATATTATTTAATTTGAATAAATATTAAAAATATTATTTTAATTAATAATAATTATAATAATTAAATTAAAATAATAATTATTTTTAAATAAAATCTAAAGAATAAATATTAAAAATCATATTAATTTTAGATTAAAAAAATCAAATAAAGAGTTAAAGAAAATATAATTAATTTTTTTAATTATTAAAGATATTTTTATCTAATAAAATTTTAAAAAAAAATTGTAATATTTACAAATTTTTTATAATTTTTTAAAATATTTTATTGTTATTTTTTTAAAATTTATATTTTTAAAAAGATAAAGTGAAAAAAAAAAGATTTAAAAAATATAATTAAATAATTTTTTATTTTTAAAAATACTTTTTATTTAACGTAACGTAATGTAGGTTAAATACATTATTAAATGTCTCCTAAATATTAAAAGAAAAAAGAGAGACAAAAATTCAAATAACAATGAACCAAGTCAAGATCTGACCGTCCATTTACACATGCACGTCCCAGATTGAAATACACAAAAAATAAAAATAAAAAATAAAACTCACGTGTACACCACGACGTCTGCTCGTCTTTTTATTACCAGCTACCAAAGCACCTAATTGTGTTGCCTACACTATTACACACAAAAAAAAAAAAAAAAAAAGGGCTAAAAATCACTATTTATTTTGTATTTCCCTCTCATGATCTCTGAATCAAAAGGCAGAGAGTCCAATCATCAAAGCCCTCCTTCACTTCTGTTAACATTCCCAATATTTTTGAAAGTTCTTTTCTTTCTTTTTAAGGTTCTTCTTTCTTATCTTTAGACTGAATCTATGTGATGGTCCAACTTTCCTTTTTGTTTTTTTTTTTTCTTTATTTCTTTGAGGAATTGGACTTACCAAAAAGAATAATTTAAAGAGAGATAGTCCTGTCAGATCTCCTCCCCCATCCTCACCATCTTTGAAAGTCCTTTTCAAATCTTTGAGTTTGTGAACAATTCTTTTGACAAGTTGAAAAAAAAAAAAAACGAAAAAAGAAAAAATTTTGAAAGTATGGGCCAACCCCAGTAAGATATCATCTCTTTTGTGTTATTGCGATACTCTCTATATGGAATTCAATGACTGTCTTCAATGCCCCCATTGATTTTCCAAATCTTAAAGCCAGGGTGAAACACTCAACTTTGCACAAAATTGTCAATAAAGTATGATCTTTGTATCGAGTCCAATGAACCTGAAAATCACCCCCACAAGCTTCCCATATCTTGAAAATCTTTGAATTCCTGGAAAATCTTGCACAATCTTGAAAAGATTCTTGGATGCAGAATGCCACATATGCTGGTCATATATGTAGAATGGGCAAAAATCTTTCATTTAACTCCAAATTCCTGAAGGAACAGAAACAAGGGAATTACCTTAAAAATTTTTGAGTAGGACTGTAAGTTTGACCTAAACTGCTATAGCTTAAATTTATAGATGGAGGCAACCAGGAGCAGAGTGGGGCGCTGCAAGATCAGAAAGAGAGGAAATTCATCGTCTTCTTCATCGTCATTGGTCCAAAAATACCGGTTCAAGAGGGCCATTCTGGTTGGAAAGAGAGGTGGGTCTAGTACTCCTGTCCCAGCTTGGATGACTAGCACTAAATCTTCAAGTTTAGCAATGCCAAATGCAGAATCGGTGAAGTGTCCACCTTCTCAAAGTGGAGGCAAAGCCAAGGAAGTTTCTCTTTCTGCCAGAAAGTTGGCCGCCACTTTGTGGGGGATCAATAAAATCCCATCTCCTACAAGTAAAAAAGGTTTGGAACCTGTGGAAGATAAGCAACGCTGGAGAAGCAGAGAGTATTTTGCAGGATTGCCTCATTTGTCAGATCCTTATAATACACCTGTTTCAGAGGTGAAGTATATCTACACTTTTCTCTTTTTTGTTATTTTTTTTCTGGGGTTCGTGTTGTAATTTTATGGATCCTGTCAAAGTTCCTGTTTTTAATTACTTTGTTAAATGATTACGCAGAAGATGGATCAGTATAGAGCAAATGGTCATAGGAGAAGAAAATCAGTTGTTGCAAAGAAAGTTTACCTTGCTGATTACAATTTAGAAGGCTTGGACTCGGTTAACAATGCCGGTTTGATGGAGGTATGTGACAAAAATTTACACTCAACTGAAAAAGAAAAGAAAATTTTTGAGTGTTTTAATTCTCAACAATTGGATTTCAAGTCCTGTTCCAGTTGCTTTCTGAATAATTCACTGTTTTTTACTGTCAACCATAAAATATCAGTCGACTAAACAAAAATTGGAATTGAGATGGCAATAACTGATGTATTCCACATAGTGCAGATCGAAACTCGTACTAAAGGGAGAACTAGGAAGTGTACTGCTGGGGCCTGTTTGAAGGATGTTAATAATGGGTTGACTACATCCAAAGAGGCTTTGAAAGTTCTGAATCGAATCTGGGGACTTGACGAACAGCATTCATCAGGGATGTCCCTTATATCTGCCATCTGCGTTGAGTTGGATCGTGCACGCATCCAGGTCAATCAATTGATCAAAGAACGACAATCAAACCAAAATGAGATTGAGTCCCTTATTAGGCATTTTGAGGAAGAGAAAGTGGCTTGGAAAAGTAAAGAGCAGGACAGGATTCACCGTGCAATAACATGCACGGCAGAAGAGCTGGAAGTAGAGAAGAAACTAAGAAGACAGACAGAAAGATTGAATAAGAAGCTAGGGAAAGAATTAGCAGAAACAAAGGAATCCCTGTCAAAGGCAACTAAAGAGCTGGAGAGTGAGAAGAGGGCTAAGGAGATATTGGAGCAAGTGTGTGATGAGTTAGCCAAGGGTATTGGGGAAGATAGAGCCGAGTTTGAAGAATTGAAGAGGGAATCTGCAAAGGTTAGGGAGGAGGTGGAAAGGGAGAGGGAAATGCTTCACCTAGCTGATGTGTGGCGTGAGGAAAGAGTGCAGATGAAGCTTTCTGAAGCTAAGTATCATTTTGAAGAGAAAAATGCAGCCGTGGAGAGGCTAAGAAATGAGCTTGAGACCTACTTAAGGAAGCAAATAGGCAGAGAAAATGACTCTCCAAACTATGAAAGAATCAAAGAGCTTGAGGCTTATCTAAGGGAAATCAAATTTGGATCATGTCAAAATCCTGAGAGAGAAGAAAATGATGCTGCAATAGCAAATGTACAGGATGGGGATGATTCAGTTGATAGCGATCTTCATTCCATTGAACTAAGCATGGACAACAACAGCAAGAGCTACAAGTGGAGTTATGCCCGTGAAGGTAATTCATTGGATGACCCAAAGTGGGTAACAACAGATAATGGTTTCAAGGGGAGGAAATCTATCTCTGAAAATATTCAATGGGGAAGCATTTCTCTACATAGAAGAAATTCCGGTGACATTGACCGTGCTGACTGCAACTTGATCACTAAAATCCATGGAAACACAGATGCTGTTGATCAGGAAAGATTATCTCAGTTTGGTTTACACTCTCAAATAAATGGTCATGATGATGAAATTAGGAGGTCCAGAACTCGCAGAAGTCCTAGAGACGGCATGTTCCTGGATTCCAAAAAAGCATCTATTCAAAACATAGCCAGTCCAATAATGCAATGGGGGGAATCCTTGCCTGGGCAGGAGTCCAGCTGCTTGATTTCAGAAAGTTCACCAGTGTTGCAAGGAGATGATTTGAAGCCAAGAGCAGTGAGAGAAAGAGGTGAGCGGCGGATGTAAAAAAGTTCCAAATATTAAGTTTTTCACCAGTTATGCCTCCCATTTCCTTAAATGTCTTCAAATCCCCTGACTTTCAGTGTAAATAGAATCATATACAAATGGCTTCAAATTTGTTCTGCGGAATTCTTCTTGTTTCATATGTAAGACCATTCCATAATAGTTCGAACAATTTCAAGAAGCTTAATTACCTTCCATAGAAAGGGGCAGCAACTTGTTTAGTGGATTTACGCAGTTGATCTGACTAATCCTTTACGTATATGCAATTTACTTTGCCTAAATTTACCGAATAAAAGCTTGATGTTACTTCATTCAATGAACTTGCAATAGTAGAAGAGGTAAAAGAGTTCATCTCAATAATTGAATGGAATGATCAAGTCTTCCAGGTAAGTTGTCGAAAGCCTCCACCTCCAGTAAACATGTCTGGCAATTTTTGTCTGATTGCGGCCATTCCTTTGGATAGTTTTGCCTTCCCCCAATTCTCCTGGCCACTTTAAGGCTAGCCTAAAGAAAGTGGAGCATATCTCCATGTGAAAGCACATGCAACCAACTACCATTTTCAAGCATAATATTCATCCTAAGAACTTTATTTTAATGCCACGACACTTTTAAAGTGCTGTTGTGCTCAAACAAGATCGTGACCAGACAATCCAATCTAATCTTCTTGACCACTCACTTATCCTTGTAAAATAGTAATTTATAAATGGTAGTGGTGAATGTATATTGGCACTGATTTGGCTGAGTCTAGCAGCTGCACCGGGGGCTGGTTGGATGTGAAGGGATATATTTTGATTTTGGCGATTTTGGGTCTGTTTCTGTAGAACGGCCTTTTTGTTCTGCTAGAACCATGGTTCCTTTGTTTTTGGGTATCCTTGGTCTATGTGTGCCACAAATCATGTTAATACTCGCTGTTCAAAAAACAAAAAAATAAAAAAAATAAACAGGGCAATTGAACACAGTCATTATTGTTCTACAGAATTACATTAGATTCACCGTACGGATTCGTTACTTTGCCACAATTGTTTTTGATGTTTACCTCAATTTTAAAAATAAGAAAGGATGCTTTATTACCCAATCCTTTAATCATCCAATAGATATAGAGGAAAGACTGCATATCTGGAGATTCATAAAGAGTAGAATTCATGACATGGAAGAAGTCAATTTCCTTGACATTTTAGTGACTGCCATGAAGAAAAACAAAGAGAACCGGTTCTTGCAACGTAGTGGTTGAGGGGCAGCGGTACATATCGAGCCTAAAGAAGGCTTCCTCCAGATTCCAGTTCAACTTGATTTCAACCCGGTCGAGACTTGTAAACTAAGGTCTGATGCATCGTTTTTCTTTCCTCAAATTCCAGGATTCTGACAACGAGGACGGTTTTTAATGCTGAATTGCTGATATGCAGAAAGAAGATATAATTAAGCTGGATGAAACTCAATTATTTGCTGCTCCATGTTTCCTGCCTGTGGTTGTGAGCAACACTACATCCGTCAGCAATCCTCGGCTGCCAGGAGAATCCATTGTCTCACAAGACCTCCTTTGCAGACAATTCCTTTACGAAGGATAGCACACCGAAGAATCAAGCTGAAGAGGGGAATGGTGAGTGCTCCTCTTGCACAGGTGCTTAAAGAGTGACGCAAAGGAATCCCTGCAAAGTAAAAATAAAGAACCTGAGGCCGGCGGAGCAACCGAAACGCGTGTTTGATTTACTGTCCTGCCACTGCTGGCCGCTGATACCAGTAGTCTCTCGGTTATTGTCCTGATTGTTCTGGTTTTGTTGCTGTCCTTGTTGGGAGGTTCACAGCAAGTCAAGAGGATTGCACGTGCCTCTCTGCACAAAGCCTCCTGGCGTCTGAATGTGAAATATTGGATTGGCAAGTCTGCTCATTAATCATTCTAATTTGGAGAACAGTTGACCAACAGAAAGAAGAATTGTACAGCAAGCAAAGGAAAGCCAAGCTTTTGTCACCTTAACTTTCTTTCAATTTATTTTACGAGTGCATATTTCTCGTGAACAAGACAATTATAATATTGGGTTTTCTGTTTAGGTCTTATCATAGCACTTTGGCTTTATTGGACCGATCTTTCCATTTCCTGACGACACATCTAACTACAACAATTGTTCAAAGTCAACTTGAACAGCCGACACCTTCAAACACTGATCAACAAAGAAACCCAGACCAGCTTTAACAACGTTACACTCATCTCTGGCTTCCAACATCAATCCAATGGCTCCAATCAGCTCAAATGTCAATTCCACATCAGGAAGGTACAACTAAAATCAGAATGCGCCGGGTTACCTCATCGTCTCTCTCACTGTTTCTTAGAGCTTAGCATTTCATATAAATTAACTAATCTTATTTTTATTATAATTTCCAAATCAGCAGGAAAAAAAAAAAAAAAATCAATAATCAAGAATGTCAAACGCCCTTAAACGTGTCATCAAGGCTGTCTCTAAGCTTTTCTTTTATAATATGGTAAAGTAATAAATTTACTGAGAGCATATTTTTTGTACAGTTGCTGAATCAACAAGGCAGAGTTGTCTTAGTTTAGTTTTAAAAATTTGTATGCTTTCCAATTATTTCAATCCCCTCATCCATCAATTTTCTAGTTTAATTATCTATTACAAAATACAATATTATGCATACTATCCTGAAAATTAAAATAATCATTCAATTGTTTCATCTTATAATAAAATGTTGAAAATTTTCATATTTTTGGAGGACATGTTGAATCTAACAATATGAGATTAAAGCTTTATTGTTGTTGTTATTATTGAATATAATAATTTTAGTAAATAAAGAGACAAAGCCGAATATAGAATATATTATTTTTCTTTAAAATTTATGTTTAATATTTTTGGGTCCAAAATTTCTTGTTGGCCTTTTCTTTTCTTTTCTTTTTCTTTTTCTTTTTTTTTTTTTTTTTATGTTTTGGTTAAAATAAAATAGAAAATTATGGGTGAATACCCCATAGGGCAAGAGAGGGATAATAAACCACTTTCATAACTATGCATGTCTAGGACAAATGTTAAGTCTTACCAAACATCTTAATCTAGAGTTAAACCGATGACATTATATGAAAAGAATGTTTGATTGTTTATTATTAGCTTCTTTATGCAAGAGAGAGAAGAGATATATGAAAAAAAAAAAAAAAAATTCCTTTGTTTATAGAAATTTTTAAAAAAAGGGTCTTAAACATTTTTAAATTTTCATCTATCTTAAATATTTATTTATTTTTTTAAAATAATTAAATTATTAATGAATTCTCTTGAATAAATGTAAATATCAACTTTTGACTTTTTTTTCATCAAAATAAAGTATTTATTTGAAAAAAATTTAAAGTATAAGACTAATTTAAATAGTTAAAAAAATTTAAAATTCAATAATAAAAATATGTAAGAGTTTATAACTAATTTTTTTAATATCTTAAGAGAGAGAATCAAAATGTTTATTATTATAATCTTAAAAAAATCCATGCAATTTGTGGTTCAACTATTTAATAATTAAAAATTTAAAATTTTATTCAATAATTTTAAGTTATAATTTGGTTAAGAGAATTCAGTATTTAAAGAAATAATTAAGATATGTATAAAAATGAGGATAATTAATTTGATTGTGTAGTCCTTCTTATATGAAATTAAAAAAAAAAAAAATTGCAATTTGGTGAAGGCGACAACGCGTTGCGTTCACAACGCCTTTGTTCTCTAATTTCCGCCATTAACGCTTCCCTTGGAGAGCTCGCCATTGTCAAAATTAGACCCTTTCCAACACCCCCTCCCCCCCCTTTTTTTTTCAAAAAAATTAATAATAAATAAATAGCGTGGAATATACAGTAAATCCTAGTTCTATTTCTTTAAGACCCAAAAGAGAAAATTTTCTGACTTTAGCGTGGTCACTGTAACTTGGAATACGACTACAAAACGGAACAATTCGACTTAACTAACTGTGTCGATCGGTTCACCCCATCATGAATTTGGGGTTTTCTCATCCACTTCGATCTGTAAGTTTATTATCCCTTAGTTTTAAATTCATTTTTCTGTTTGGGGGGTGGGGTTTGGTTTTGAATCTGTGTTAGCAGTGGGATTTTGCTCCTCTATGTGTTAATGGAACTGGGTACTGCTTGGTCCCTGGGAAAATGGTGGAAAAGGGAAAGGAAATCCGCTGAGCTTTTGGTTTTTTTAAGCAAATATGAAGGAAAATGATTGATCTGAGTAATTTCGTCCTCCATTTACTTTCACGCTTGAACTTGAGTTATGTAGTGGGTTCGAAAGGATATGACCATTGACATCAGTTTCAGTAAGTTCTTAAAGTTTATAGCTTGGATTTGAACAAACTCATGATAAAGTCGCAATTTTCAAGTTTTGTTTCTTGCTGTGAAAGGCTTGGTTTTAGGAATGTTTGCTGTGCTTATGTATATATGTGTATATTTTAATTTTTGCGCAGGTATTGTGAGAGCAACTTGTAATGATGTCTAGGCCTATGCTTCTTGTCATTTTGTTAGTTATACTCATAGTCACCTCTCAGTTTGAGTGGAGACAACAACTTGTAAATGACATTGATTCAACTGCAAGTGTTTCCCAGAAGCAGCAACAAATAATCAAGAGGGAAGAAGCTGTAAAAGAGAAGGTAAGGCGGTCTTTTTATGTATATTCTCTTCATTTCTTTGGGGAATTGAATTTAATAGTATCATTCTGCATTCTTGATCTCACCCCAAACTTATTTCATGATAGAATGGAATGATAAGAAAAGATTCATGTGATAATCCCCAATTAAATTTGGGACTATGGCTTTGTTGTTTTTTCTAGTTGTATTCTGCATTATTGATGATGAAGTGATAAAATTGGCTGAACTTTGAATGAGGTATAATTTTCCCAAGTTACAGATTGCTTGCTTTGGCTTTCTTGCTTCCCACTTTTTCCTCTAATTGATATTCCAAATTCTACGCCTCCTTGTATATACCCATGAAACAGGTCTAAACCTGCATTATCATCTCTAACATGGGATGGTGACGATGGCAGGGTGTATATCTTCATCCGAAGTCTCAGTGGTTTCTACTAATAGCCTTTCATTTTTATGCTATTTATTTTTAGGTGTTTGGGTTTTTCCATTGTATAAGATCCTGAGTTTTAATGCTTCTCAAGGCTAAACCTACAAGATCATCTCTATCATGGGATGCTGAAGAGTTGGGGGTGTATATCTTCATCTCAAGTCCCAGTGGTTTCTCCTAATTGCATTTAATTTTTATGCTATTTCTTTTTAGGCATTCCATTTTTTTTTTTTTTTATTGTAAAGGATCATGAGTTTTAAAGCTTCTAAAGGCTATGTGAACTTGTGGAGCATTGTTTAATTCTTGCCCAACAAACACATCTCCTAAAGGTAGACAAGCTAAGAAGGAGCATAACTGAACCTTTTGTGAACACTGAGCAGTTATTCAGGGGCCTTTGCTGGTGATCTGGGCTTTTTCCCTCTTGACAATGAAGCTTATCCCCATCATCTCACAGGCCAACCTTAACCCCTGTTATTTTGAGGTCATATCTGGTATTCGGAGTTTACTTTGATTTAGTACTGCTTTCACAGGCTGCACTGGAACAGTGCTTTATCCCTAGATGTCCATATGGATTTATTTTTTTATTTTTTTACTTTTTATTATTTTTTTTTCCTTGTGCATGATATATACTCCCTGGTGCAAATTGCTGCAAGAAACTTGATTTTGAACATTGCAGCTTTGCTGCTGATGATTTATGGAATCTGATTTGTTCTTTTGTCCAACATCCATGTTGAGAGTGTTCCTTGATGTTAATAATCCTGTCTAGCCATCCTTCTTTGCCATCTCAAGCACATGGAGTATCATTCAATTTATCAGATTACAGAAAACAATTAAGGATCTTGCTGCAAATAATATGATTGTTTGCTTCTCAGAACATGGAGTATGAAATTTTATAGTTAACCTTTTTAGGTTCATGTAGTGGTTGAAAAGGACTTGGCTGTTTTTGGTGCTTTGATGAAATTATACACGCCTTTCCTAACCTCCATGAATAACCTATATACAGAACCCTGTTTAGTATTGGAACTAGCTAGTCATAATCTAACACAGCTTTAGCAATGGACTCAAAAGCTGATTAATTGATCATGTGGGAATTCTGCATGGAGTACTTTTTGTGGTGTTAACATGAAGAGTTAATCTGAACTGGATTTGGATATCTATTTTGGCCATGGCTCGCACTTTGTTGACATCAGTTTTCGGCAAGTATTTCCCTTTTGCACAATTCATGCCAGGAAACTTTTGTTTTATAGTTTTGGCAACCATTATAACACTTGGGTAATATATTTACTTTTAGTTTCTTTACTTGCAATTCATTATGTTCACTGTCACATCATGTTACGTTGGAAGGACTTTTTTTTCCCTACTTTTTTATGGTTGAGGACCCAATTAATGTTTTGTGGAGCAAGAAAACTGATCCTCTGCCAAAATCCACAATATGGAAAGGAATTTAGGTAAAATCAGAAGGGTCTAATTAGTGTTATTTCTTCCCTGCTTGTGATTCATTAACACTGGTCGCTGAGTTTTGTCTTTGTTTTCATATTCAAGTCTAGATGTTGTAAATGTTCCATTTGTTTATGTACTCTGCCTTGCTTGGAAACTCCGTGTATGGTGTTTTAAGCATCTAACTTTCCCTGAAAGCTGCTTTTCCCCCCTAAGGGGAATGATTGAAATGGGTATGTCGTTGAACAATGGTGTTCATTTTTATGCTAATAATCAGTACGAGAATGATACATGACTTTTATCTTGTGTTTTGTTGGTTGATAATTTGAAGTTTTAAATATAAATGATTGTGTTTTGTAAATAAAGTGGTGCTGATCCCAAAATAGAAGGACAACTAAGAGCAAAGACCACAAGAAATGGCTGCAAATAATCTAAATGTATGATATAGTTCTTCAATGAAAGTTTCTATGTGTGCATAAGTTGGCAAAAAAGATTGTGCTTTCCATTGACCTTGTCTAGCTTTGTTTGTTTGGTTGCAAGGATCCTTATGGGATGGATGGATAGTGATGCAAACTTTGGTTTTCAAGTCAAATAATGGTCCATAGTAATTTTGGTTCATGCTTGTAGGTAGTTTTCAAATGAACCCTCATGTAGCAGGAAAAAACCAAGGAAAAATACATTAAAAGGTTGAACTATTTGACAAAATAACCATGGATGAAGTAGGCAACCTATTCTTTGTTGTCCGGATATGAAATAATTTACTGGGATTATCAATGTTATGAGAGTTGTTGGCTGAATCATGTCATAAATATTAAATGAGCAGTTATGACTGGTGGCAGATCATTTTTTCACAAGAGAAGAACATTCATAAGCTCAATGAACTGGTCAGGAGCCTTCAACAGCAACTGTTGCAGTGCAGGGGCAATAATGAGACAAGAAATGGAACTGTAAGCCCCTTGACTGAACATGTTATTGAGCTTGAGCAACAGCAGATCCTGGAGGACTAGAATTTGACTGACTTTCCATAAGGGTTCACGTATCATTGATCTCTGTGAAACCTTGGCTCTTTGCCACACTGCTAATGCCTTCTGATGCAAGCGTGCATCTTATTCTTTGGGACATTGTAAAAGGTCCATCATTACCCGTTTATAGTTATTGAAAAATGAATTGTGTTTTCATGGCTTCATGGTGTATGCATACAATTAGAAACGAGTTTGATGAATGAATTGCGCAAAAGTTTTATGAAAACATGCCCCTTGATGGATGGAATCTCTTTTGTTAAATGATACTCCGCGTCCTCAAGTCTTGTAATGTTTCATAACAATTTTTGATTTCGATTCTGGTTTTTCTGTTGCCTTTTTTCTTCTTCAAGAGTTCCAAACGTAGCATTAGAGCATGTGTAGTGGTTTTGTGTCACGTAAGCATTCCCCAGCATTTGAGTAACACTCATATGGGCATGTAGCCATTGTTTTGAGTCAGTTCAATGAAAGATGGATGGCTATGTGCAGCACTTTGAGCTATCCTGAATTTCAGGTCAATGTCTACGAACTGAGATGCGCATGCATTACTTTCATAGCTTGTTGCACCGTGAAATTAGATTATTAAAACGGGGAATTGTTGAACTTAATTTTTTGTTTTTGTTTTTTGTTTTTTTTTTTGGGGGGGGGGGGTACACAAAGTTGAAGTTACTTTCATACACTATAGCTTTATCAAAATTCACGTAGAATCCCGTGTTCCTGTATCGATTAGACGGGTCAACATCGTTGAATTATGCTTGGACAATGCATTAGATGGAGTCATATGGATAATATTAATGTAGGAAGAGCGAGACTACGATACAGAAGAATTAAAAACGAAAAAAAAAAAAAAATCAGGAGACCAATGTTTAACTCTCTGAAGCGTCGCCGTTTGATGTTGAATCATAAAAATAGATTTAAGGAAACAGGTTATGGTTAAAGAGACATTGCTTAGTAGTTTTTTCTGGTAAAATATTTTTACTAAATTCTTAACGCATCTCTCTTGTTGAAAGGCAAGCAATAGGGTGGGGGCAAACATCTTTGTAACGGCAAATTTTAGAAGTTGCTGATTCGAGTGCTAAAAATCCTCTTTGTAACGTGAATTTGACTCTTCCTTACTGACTCTAGAAGGTGTATGACTCAATTTACATTTCTGCCAGCAGTGTTTTCTCCTTAATTTAAGACAATTAAGGTTGAAACACATTGTTAAATTTTAAATTTAATATATAATTTTAATCTGAACTAATAAGGATGATAATTATATTTTATTTTATATATATATATATATATATATATATATATATATATATTGTAAGAAAAGGATAAGAAAAACACCTCCGGCTCAATCTCTACCAGTACCATTTCATTACTCCATTCCTGAGGAAACTTCCCCCCTCCTCCCCCCCGCACCCCCTTTTTTTTCCTGAAAAATTCTTTAAAATGAAAGCTTAGTATTTTAGTCTTATTTTTTGAAGTCAAAATAGGACCTTGCACTTCCAAGACACGCAAGTGTTTTGTCAGCAATAGTTTCTTAACCTTGTGGTTGAGGCGGCATTTGTAAATAAGACGACTCCACGCGCGGGGATATATGTCTCTCGAAGCTTTAATAAGGTAGTTGAAATTCTGTAGCCAAAGCATACGCCGGCAGAATGCCTCAATTCAAAGAACACAAATGTTCATGTACTGGTCAAATAATGCAAACCCACCATACCATCGTAGGAAAACCTAACTGCATCTTCTTGATTTACTTACATCCACTCACTTCTTGCTTCAATTAATTTGATAAAACTATATTGGTACTAACAATTATGCATTTTAATCTGGGAAATGATTTTGGCTGGTGAAAACCATAAATTGGCTTCTAATTGACCAATAAATATCATTTTTCACCTGTAACTTGATATGCAATTGAACCCATTAATCTGTTTTCAAAGCATCTTCAAAGACTTGGCTTTCTAGGCACTTCAATAATTGGCGACTTTCAAGTAATTAGTTGGATCACCGTTCAACCCGAACCTCCATTTACATCAAATTAACAAGACACCTGTAAGTAATCAACTCCTTCTCTTTGTTTCTAATTACTATCTGCTTTAATTGTTTAATAATCTGTTTTCTTAAAAAATATTTTCATCATTTGTATAACAACTTTTAAGGGGCGGCAATTACACCTCTACTCCAAAAAAAAAAAAAAAAGGTAGAACTTGCATACATCTTTATCTCGATCATTGTCTTGATAGAATTCCCCAGAAGTTTTGCTTCCAATAGCAAGAAAATAAAATAGGAAGATAAGTAAAAAATAACAACTGCGACTTGCAATACGTACTCCAAAGACGTTAATTATGTCGTTAACTTATTTTCTTTTGCAGACGACAGATATGGTCTAAGCTACAAAATGCTTTGCTAGGATATATTATTCTCCCCGATTAATCTGAAAAAAGGAAAAAAAAAAAAAAAAACAGACAACAATTTTCTGTGAGTAATAGAAATGTGCTCACAAAAATACTCTTTTATGACCATGCTTAATTTCAAATGTTACATGTAAATAAAATTTATTTATAAAATTGTTTACAGTTGTAGAAGCGTGTTTCGAGATAACAACTTTGAAGAAGGAAAATAAAAAGATTCATAACCCATGCGCGTTGAAAAACAAGCTCTTGAAGAACAGATTTTTCAAAAGAAGGTGGAATCAATATTAATCATGCGACCTTATACATAATGTTAATTAATTGCTTTGTAGAAAAATTAAACCGCGTCTATCCACTCACATTGCTATGATTGGTATTAGGTAACCAGCTAGTTTGCATATTATGTATTGTGTATCTTTCTAAGTTGACATCCCTAGATAACGTTGCATTAATTAATTTTACATCAAAAGGAAGAAGAAAAGTCCAACTTGTTGCCGAAGGGTGGCCAGAATGTCCCGAGGATTTTCGGCCACAGCCACAAGCATGCACAATAAAAACAGTGTTGAATTTCCAAGCCGAGTTCTACCAATATTCAATCCTCGTAATAAATGAGGATTACAACTTGATTTGGTCGGCTTAACCTTTTTTTCTCCTATTCAAATGAGCACGCCTAGACTCAACTGGTCTAAAGGGGAAATTTGCATGTGGGGTATATGGCATTTGAGTGTATCGAAATGATAATTTGAGAAGATGTTGAAAAGACCTTCCACTTGTAAGAAATTCGACGTAGGATTAGCAGAGAAGTCACATGATTATTATAATTATTTATCATATATTCATTCATTGAAAGACTGAACACACAATTATAATAATACAAATATATTGATAAATGCATGTCTGCGTCAACCAACTTGCGTTCACGCAGCATTTTTGTTCGGACAAGAAGTTAACGACCTTAAGTTGGTGGCTTGTTGGTTGAAGGGAAAAGAGACAAACCCAATCCGTCCTGTAAGGGAAAGAAACAAAAGATCACCTCGACTTATGGTTGAAGGCTACTAAGCTTGGTGTGAAAGCGTGGCATACCAACTCCCCCAGCCCCATGCCCAAACACAAAGCATCATTTGCTATTACTCCACAAAAAGTTTCTTCCATGAAAACTCACTTTCAGTGTCACCTCTTATATTTCATCTCCCCAACTTCTCCATTTCCTCTTGCCTTCCAATCCTACCCATCATTAATTAATAATCAAAGAAGGCCCCATCTCTCTCTCTCTCTCTCTCTCTGATATTGTGTCGTTATATAATGGCCTAAGAGGCAAAAATCAATCAGAGCATTACAATTGTTCTTGGTTCTTTTTTTTGTTGGAATAAACAAGTCTGATTGTCTGTGATTCAAAAAAAAGGGGGGGGGGGGCTAAATTAATACAAGGTAAACTCTTTTTCCATTTTCTTGTTTTCCCTAATTAAATTTCGAATATTTTACTGTTCTAGTCATATAAGAATTTACATGTAATATGATGACAGAAAAGCTTCAAGCCAAGAGTGGAAAGTTGAATTTCGAGATGAGCCTGCCGCCGTGTAGTAGTAGTAGTAGTACTAATAACGTAGAAGTTAGCTCGCCAGACACGTCGGTTTCTTCTGTGGAGATGTCGCCCGCGGAGAGCTCGTGCCTGTCGTGGGAACCGCCGGAGGAGGCTGTGAACGACCCAAGCAGGCCCGAAGAAGAGGCAACGTCCATGCTGCTTGTGGGTTGCCCAAGGTGCCTCATGTACGTCCTGCTTTCGAAGGTGAATCCCAAATGCCCCCAGTGCAAGAGCACTGTCTTGCTCGATTTTGTCAATGAGTTTGGCACCAAGAAGACGACATGTCGGCAATGATCGAGAAAACCCTTGCTGGGTAGTGGGTTGCCTCTTTTTATATACACTAAAACTTTTTTACCCTTAAAATTTTTTTGTCCTTCTTCTTTATCTTTTCATCTCTCCATTTTTTTTTTTTTTTTCCTTCTCGTTCTGTTTAAGGTTAAGTTTTGTCATATTGTTTGTTTTTACTCTTCTTGTTTTCATTTTAAGGTCTTGTTGACCTTATATATATATATCAAAGGAATGATAAGAAACTAGGTAGGACACAATATAAAGGTAACGATTTGTCTTAACGTAATAAATTGGCCATGTTTTTGTTTTTGTTGAGTTAAATTGGGAAGAAGAGAGTTAATTATAAGTAAGATTTGAACAAAATGATCGTATTGAATAGCAATATAACTAGTCTACCAGTTATTCCAATCACGATCTGATGATTTTTTATTTTTTATTTTTTTTACCAAGAATGAGAAAAGTATCCAATGCCATAAAAACTCACAATTTGTAAGTATGACTATGTATCTACACAGCGTTAATATGATGCGGTAGTTAAATTGTAGCAAAAAATCTGGAGGTGAACATTATATATTTATCCTACATTTTAACACCATATAATAACAAGGCACAATTTGTTTAATATTAGACAAGTTGTGTTGGGTTTAATATTTTATATAAATGGCCTTGTCCAATGCAACGAATCTCATCAACCCAAATTAATATGTGTCACATGGATCATAAATATGTATACTTTTATATACATGTATGTATGTTTATAAAACAAAATCATGAAATAGTAAGAGAAGGGAGAGATGAAGAGTACAGATCAAACTTTGACTTGCGTTAAAATGCAAGCCAACATGCAATGGGAGGACGGGAGGGAGTTGGGGCCTCCAATGGACAAAAATGTGTAAAACGAAAAAAATCCGAAATAAAAAGTACGGCGGAATTAGGCTGCGAATTAAATCTACTGCCAGAAGCCAATTAATGGATACCACTGCCACTTGCTCGGTTTAGGTGGCTGCCTGCAGCGCACCAGGACAGAATTTGCAGGAGCGTGTGTGATTACCAGCTGAAAAGGCTTCCAAAAGTGGTTGGTCTAACTTCTTCCAGGTTGAAGTTCAATTAATTTTACGTCAAATCGCCTGAAGGTGGCACCATGATGGTGGTGGCTGCAAACTTACACACCCGCATATATATATATATATATATATATATATTTACAATGAGAGCCATGTGCACATGTTTTCTTGCTAAATTTAACGAATGTCTAGTGCCAGTAGTCATCTTCATAGACACATCAAAAGGATACATATTGCTCTGCTTATGCTTATCTACTAGACTTCGCTGACATGTACATAGACAAAATTTATTTACTTATTTTGATAAGTACACATTTATTAGGGAGAAGGGCATATCTTAGTATGGATCAATCGAATTATTTTATTGGGGATGTCAAGTACAAAACCCACAAGCACATCAAGCAACGTGTACTTCCTCTTTTCGTTACTTATCAGATGATTTAGCGATTTTTCGACTCACCAATGAGGACGATGCTTATGCTTCTTCACCCACGTATTCAGAATATCAAAGGGCCAAACTGATTAGGAATAGATATTTCTAGGCCGTTGAACTGCAATGAATGCAACTATAAGGAATTAATTATTAATAAAATATGGGATTCGTATCCACTACGCCAACAAATGGGTGGCTTATTCCAATTATCTCGTCGGATTCGTTAGAAACTCGTCAATGCATGCATCAGCGTGTTTACATTAGAAGAGAAGATTTTACAGTTTCCTATGCATGTCCTTTCATAATTTTGGTTGGTTGGGAGAGATTTGAGTTTGGTGGATGATATTAAAATTTAATTAATTAGGTGCAATTTTTTTAAGCTTTTCAGTTTTGTGATTATTGACTGAATAAGAAAATGTATATATATCAGTTTTATTCTATTATATAATTCAACGTATAGTTCTGATAGACTTAAAGTGTACCCCCAAAAAAAAAAATAAATCTGTCTCAAGTTTAGGTCATACTAGCAACGCTACCCATTTCGCCTTGGTCTAAATTAGTCAGGGGAAGAAGGGTTGGAAGAGACGAACTTGCTAACTATTAGAAAGCACGTGCGGTTGCGTGGGACCTAAGGTTCTTGAAGTTGAAGCATGGCAGTAAATTTGATAAGGATGATACAACTGGTTCCAATTAAAGAAAAAATTGGAATTTAGTAGGAGGATGCCACGAGAATGAAATAAACCAGTGTCTATATATATTGCCTCTTGAACATAAGCATGCGCACGATCCAAAACGTCGAAACACTTTGGTTATAGGCATCGATTCCACTGAAGTAGAAGGTCCATCTGTGCCAAAATCCAAAAATTAATAACCATGCATTTCTTCTAAGAAACCTCTTCTGGTTGCGAATTTTTTATAAAACGTAATATTACACTTCCATTTGTAATGGGCATAAGAAAAAAATTGTAGCCTAGTTTGTTACACGTATATACCATATGGCAAAAACCAGGGGCGACGGGCAAATTTACAAATGGTCCTACTTGTTAAATGAATGACATTAGTACGTACCGGTCAGATCATCAAGAGTGGGATCCAACGTTGATGCAGAGCCGCGATCGTAAATTCAATTACCGCAACCAACTGATGGAGACCAAACCCGGACGACAGTGCCTGCAGAAGTTGCAGGACCCATGATTCCATACGTAACCCTACTTGTTCATAAGATGTGTTATCTTTCTTACAAGTTAAATTTTGGGGCAAAAGGGTGACTACAATTATTTTTCTAGTACTCAAGGATGAGTTTATTTATGAATTTATGAATCCATGCATTTATGAATTCTGCAGTACATTAGCTTAGACCACAGCGATACTAAAATATTGGGCCATCTTAATCCTATCATGAGTTAAACTTGAGTAGGCTAAAAGTCACCAAAAAAAACCCCATTTCTGGCAACGAATCTGCACACCATGAAGAGAGTTGTACAAGTTGGTAGTGGGTGTTAGAGATTAATGTAAGGTAAAATTTTGGACGACTTCCAGGTTCACCACACCCTTGAAGTCTCGTTAAATTTCAGTCTATGTATGCTAAGAATCAATAAAAGGCTTTTCTGCTAGAGAAGGACTGAGGGCTTTTGTGTGTGGAAAGAGCTACCTTAGTGTAACATAGAGGTTATAGATTATGTATATTTGATTTTTTAAAAAAAAAAATTCACAAAATGAAAAATATATTATATGATAAGATAGATTTATTTATTTATTTATTATTATTATTTTTTTTGAACTTCATAATATAAGAGTTTCTCAAACATCATGAATACTCATCCTTTTTCGCTAGATATAATTTATGATTTAACAAATTTCTTAATAAATCACGGAAAAAAAGAAGAAGATCGTATTAAAATCTTTACTACTCAGTCTTTTTATAGCAAATTTTAATCTGAGGGGCAACATATAAATGGTGGTGGCTTCTCAAGTTATGCCAGACATGGAATTCTTGGGCCAGGGTCGAGATTTTTCTTTTAGACTTGCTAGGCCAGTTTTTGAGATATGGAATTCAGAACTCATTGTTTACTAATCACCTTTCTTATGAAAAATGCAACCTGGCTATTTATAAGTAAGTTAAGGTGAACGTGTTTACAAAATGTATCCGATAAACGGCTCAGACCACTCTGCTCGACTAAATTAATTCAATTTAAACCAAAACCATCAAACTTTTAGAAAATGAATTAAAATTGAGAAAACTACAATTTGCAGTTTGGTTACAGATTTGAGAATTCATATGAACAATTTCAAATCTATAACCAAATCAAATCTAACAGTCACTATAATTATGTGATTTGTTATTTTAATCACAGAATTATTGATATTTGACAATATTGTATTTTTGTGATTTAGTTATATTTGTTGCAAATTCTAATTTACACCCGTAGTTCTTAATTTCCTATTTTCTTAATTTTGTATACTTCTTTTTCTTTTCTGTACTGCATGTTTAATATGATTGTGATTGAATTGCCCAAAATTGCCAAACCAACTAACTTAAATTGTAATCAATTATATCAGTTGGATTGGTTTTTATATTCATTAATTATTGATAGTTTTAAAATTTAATAAATTAATGATTTTATTTGACTATAATTGTTAGGATCAAGTGCTTGTCATTACTTCAATAACTTAAAGCTATTATTTGAAGTATAATTTTATTTCATTAAATTTTCTCATAGTTGCATCCGGTATTAAAAAGCTACATTTATTATAACTTTAAATTTTCTCTCTTAATTCAACTAAAAAGGGGGGGAAAAGTGTTAATATACATACTTATTTTCAAATTTTTGAGTAGACTCAAATTTAGTTTGAACTTATAAAGGTAATAGTTTAGTAATTTTTTAGTAATAATTCTAATTACTATTAAATTGAGAAAACAAATCTCTTAATTCAATTAAGATGTCACATTGAAATAGAAGAGAAGCTGATATGCAAATAAAAACAAGACAACAACAAGGAACCATGTAAGATTAAAGAATTATTGGGTCAAACTCAACCTATGTAAAGTCAAAATCAAATTTTATTGTAAAATTTGATATTATCATTATTATTATTAAACATTAAAAAAAAAAAAAAAGTCAAACTGGAAGAACAAAGCCTATGATTGAAGGGATGTTTATATAACAACCGATCGAGACCAAGAGACCTCAATTAGATCCTGTTGCAATTGCGGTGGCACTTGCTACGGCGGCTTGTAGAAGACATGCAAGCCTCACTGTGATTTGAAGGCATGGTTAGCTAAGCCATCTGCAACCCTGTTGACTTCTCTAAATGCATGAGATGCGATAACAGGCTAGTCCTTTTCATTAATTCCCTGCACAACTGAACAAGATTGACTAGCGGGGGTGTTGCAGGAACCCCTTTATGAATACAATCCAAGCTCACCTGGGAGTCCACCTTCAACAACGCATTTTTGAAGCTGTAGTTCCATGCAAGATCAAGTCCCGAATAGATTTCCCAAATCTCCACTGTAAGAGAAGTGCAAAAGCTCAAAAAAAAAAAATAATAACAATAATAAATCGTGCTCTCTTTCCCAACCAAAATAAATTGTTATCACTTCCAAGTTCAAGATTAAATAAGGCTGAAAATGAGAAATCTCGATTCTTACTTTCAATTTCATTTTTCATTGACTTCCTGCTCGTCTTTTCTTTGTCATTGCCTTTCTTGTTCTCTCTGGCGTCTTCTTCTTCTCTAAATGTGGCGTGCCTTTCCTCTGTCGCCTTAAAGTTAAGAAAAAGTTTCGCCCTTGGAACGATGAAGACTATCGGAAGTAGTGAATTCGACAGTGAGTCATCATGTCCTCCAACAAGTTCAAGAGTTGAACAAATCCCTATAAACACAGAGTACCGATCTAGATTTATATATCTTAGAATCGAAACAGTTTATAAAGAAGAATTATAAGTTTTCCTCTCTAATTTCAAAATTAGTGGACTTCCCTTGTATCCAAAATAGATCTTAATAAATTTTTTCTGTTGTTACTTTCTATTTCTTCCTGATTCTCATGGGTCACTTGATCTCCTCCCTGGAAAGTTTTTTTTTTTCTCACGTTCTCTCTCTTTTTCTCTTTTTCTAACAGAATGCAAAAGTTCTTTCTCTCGATCGCTCTCGCAGCCACTCTTCCAATCTTTAAACTTAAGTTTTTTTTTCATATTTATTTCTCATGAAACTGTGATTTGGAAAGTTATGTAATTTCAATTTGTTATAATTATATTTTTTAAAAATATTTACTTAAAATCCTTTTAAAATTTACATATCTGAATTTCTTAATTATTATTATTATCATTATTTATTTCTTTATTTTCTTTATTTAACTTAATTTTTACTCTTTTTTTGTTTATTTCTTTAATTTTTAACAATATTAATTTTTGATTTTACTATGAAATTCTATTTGATCTTTACATGAATTTGGATGGTCCAATAGCTCCTCAATATCATGTGACTTATTATTGACATTTTGTTTTTATTTATCAAAAATTTTTCTCTTTTAGTGAGGCCAGTTGGTCGATTCAATAAATGTGTTTTCTCAATCTAACGGTTGGTTAAAATTATTACTAAAAAATTATTATTAGTGGTAAATTGTTATTTTTATAAATTCCAGTTAAATTTGAGATTATGTAAAAAGAAATTACGAAAAAATATGTGTATTATAAAAAATAAAAAAAAAAAATACAAAAACCTCTCTTACCTTATTGCCAACGTCTAATCCCACGTGAACCATAAAAGAAGCATAAATCCTAGGTTTATAACGGGCTCTTATGATGTGGCCAAGAACAATATGACTGAGGGGGAAAGTTGATTTCCGTAGGGGTCGGTTAAAAGGCTTCGTTGACTGGTCTCATGGCTTGTTTCGGTGAAGTTTGGCCTAAAATGCTTGAAAGTCATAACCCTACTTTGGTCAACACGATTTGGAAAAGTTTTAATGCTCGTGCATCAATGAAATAAACATGATATCTACTCTCTTACACAATATTTAGATAAAAAAAAAAAAAAAACTCTATAGGGAAAAAATAAAGAAAATTGAAGACAAAAAATTTTTTTACTTTCTTTTTGTGTTTTCTACAAATATATATATATATATATAAAATGAAGAAAAAGTTAAAATTTCTCGTTTTGAAAAATGTAGAAAAGTGAAAAAAAAAAAAAAAAAGAAGAAAGAAAAATAATGCATTTATAGGAACAATAGAGTTTTTAATAAAATTGTAAGAGAATTAACATTTTTTTTTTTTTTCAAATTTTGGGTGCAATGAATTGAGTCTCCAAAGAGATTTTTTAAACACAAATATTGATTGTTTTTCTTCTATTTATTTCTCCCTTTCCTCTTTTTCCCCTCGTCAAGCACAATGCTAGTGACTTAAGAAAAAGAAAAAAAAAAAAAAACACCTTCCCCACGTTTTGCTTCAGGTATCTTAAACCAAAAGAAAGAGAGAAATAAATAAATACATCATTCAAAGAAAAAGAAGGAGAGTGAAAGTGACAAGAAAAAGCAAAACATGTTTTGATCTTAGATGGGGTTTTGTGTATCTTTTCATTTTTGAACATTTTCTTAGTTTAGCTTGAATTACAAGAGAATAAAAAAAAAGAAAAGAAAAGAAATGAAAAAGTGAGTGAAGTTTTTTGGACGGGTTAATTTAAGTATCTAGACATGTATTTCAAGACCATTCAATTGAGCACAACACTGTGACCATCCAATTTAATCAGCGAATCAATTGATCACACGCAGTGTATGTATATAATACAATATATAAAAGAGGACGCTCCTTAGAATAACAGAAAAGCTATTATCATTATCTGCAGCACATGGTGACGTGAGAGCAACGTTTGACTGAGCATCAGTTGACTGGTACACAAACAGACTTTGCTTCTACGATTGGAAAGGGGACTCGGGAGGCGTAAATGATCACATAAGCTTAATGTTGACAAAATAAACGGGACCGTGGCATTTAAATATATTCATTACCCAAAGCACAATTTTCATGCGTGCGAATTGCGACTCGCCAATCTGGCTTAACTAGCTAGACTCTATGACTTAATTAGTCTTTTATTTATTGATTATTATTTCATTTTGTTGTACCGGAGGAAAGAAAAAAAATATTAGAACTGAATTCACTTTCGGCGAGGGAGACGCCGAGGACTTGAAAAAAAAAAAATATTATTCATTAAATGATTATAGATTTAAATTTAAAAAATATAATTTTTTTTATTTACATATTTTTTATTTTTATTAAAAAATAAATAATTAATAATCATCATTTATTTTAATTATTTATTAAAATTATATTTACTATAAATAATTATTTAAAATAATTAAATTAATAATTATTTCATTTTATAGTATACATGACTCTAAATTTAAATTTCTGAAAACACAACTTATCATCGTGTATATATTTTTTTATTTTTATTTTAAAAAACCCAACGCTGCGTCCACATTCATCTCCCCCTGTCCCACCATATACGGCTAAATCCTGTCGGACAACCATGCACATTTATCTTGCCAAGCCAATTCCGCAACCCCTGTCGGCGTAGAATGATCATTTTTTTTTTTTTTGTTAAAGAAAGCATCAAAGGTGCTAAAGGGTGGATATAAAAATAGTTTCAAAGGAACGACCCCATTCCATTCCATTGAAGAAGAATTTAAGCAGCCGGCCTGGATCCAGGACCCGAAGGAAACAGAAGAGGCACAATCAAAATCCAACCTACGTGAGAACTAAAACTGTGTGTGTCAGAGAGAACTGAAATTTAAAGCCATACCTCCCCTAAGAATTTTGTGCATGATTACATTAACAATTTTTATTATCAAACAAATGGAGCCTTCCTTTCCATCGTCAAGAAGAGGGAATTCCTTCACTTTTTTAAGATTTTGGAGCTCAGAGATCTCGATCCTCTGCCGGTCCGCAAGAAAAGTTGCCGCATAAAAGATATAAGGGAGAGAGACAAAGAAAAAGGATTCCCAATTAAAGTTGAAAAATAAATAAAAAAAATCATTTCGTACTAAATATATTTAAATAAATATAATTAATTTTTATATTATACTGTGCACTAAATTTTTTTTAAAAAAATTAGTAATGAGAAAGATTAAAAGCTGGAAGCCGCCGACCAGCAACTCAATCGCTCTCATATGTCGAGTATCTCGGCGGCGTTCGACCCATGCCACGACAAAAGTACGCGTGGATGCGTTAGAACCACTGCCTTCCTCCGGACACGGTACATTGAAACATGAAAATAATCCAAAATGCAAAGTGCACCCCACGCACCCCCAAACAAAACCCCAAAGTAGAACTGTGGAAGCCACCACATGATCACACCACTATTCTGTTTTTCTATAATTATTTTTTCGCCCCGATGAAATTACTTAATTAATTAGCCCAAAAATAAAAAAAGAAAAAGATGACACGACACGGCAATATTCCAACGTGCAAAATGCACAAATCCGACAAGAAAGTGTGCATGCAGTAATTACACACGGTAATAATGTATGTAGACTTGGTCTTGGTACGTTGCTTTCAGTCAAACTCGCCAAGCGCTTTGAACCTTTGAATTTGTTCTCAAAACACTGAACCCCCCCCCCCCCCCTTTCCAAGCAATATCATCTTAGCTCCCCCCTCTTTCCAAGCAACATCTGAGATATCTGTATAAAACCCCCAAAAGTAGACGTCAAGCATCACACCACAAAGAACACAACCACTCTCTCACATAAGAGAAGATCAATTCAACCCCATCATCAGTCGGTCAGTCAGCCTTTTCTTGACTGAAAATTGGTTAAAGTTTTATTCTTTGTAAATCATGGGGATTGAGGATACAGCAGACGTCATGGAGGATTCGAGGCCAGCTGTTGTCGTTGTACGCGAGGTCTGGTCCCATAATTTAGAGGCCGAGTTTGAGCTGATCGGCGAGTTGATTGATCGCTTCCCGTACATCTCAATGGATACCGAATTTCCTGGCCTCGTTTATCGACCGCCCGTAGATCCCGCCAACAAGTACTACCATAGCCGCCGCAAGCCGTCCGACCATTACAAGATTCTTAAGTCCAACGTTGATGCCTTGAATCTCATCCAGGTGGGCCTGACCCTGTCCGACTCCGATGGGAATCTCCCTGACCTAGGCGCCGGCGACAAGTCTCGGTTCATCTGGGAGTTCAATTTCCAGGACTTTGACGTCGAGCGTGACAGGCACGCGCCGGACTCGATCGAGTTGTTGAGGCGGCAGGGGATTGACTTCGAGAGGAACAGAAACGAAGGGGTTGACTCGGTCCGCTTCGCCGAGCTGATGATGTCTTCGGGCCTCGTGTGCAACGATTCAGTGAGTTGGGTGACGTTTCACAGCGCGTATGATTTCGGGTACCTGGTCAAGATCCTCACTCGCCGAGCTCTGCCGGGACGACCGGCGGAGTTCTTGGGGTTGTTGAGGGTGTTCTTCGGGGACAAGGTTTACGACGTCAAGCACATGATGCGGTTCTGCGAGAGTCTGTACGGTGGGTTGGACCGGGTAGCCAGGACGCTGGAAGTGAACCGGGCGGTCGGGAAATGCCATCAGGCCGGTTCAGACAGCTTGCTGACGTGGCACGCGTTTCAGAAGATGAGAGACGTGTATTTCCGAGAAGATGGTCCGGAGAAACACGCCGGCGTGGTCTACGGATTGGAAGTGTTTTGACTTTTTCTAATCTCCCTTGATTGGGGGGGGGGGGGTTGGTATATAATTAAATTATCGACCAATTAATTTGTTTAAATTTTTTTTTGCAAAAAAAAAAATCCTTCAAATTTGATCCGTGAATGGTATGTCAATGAAAATTCTTTTGTGGTACAGTTCCTTACCTCTGTGTTGTTGAACTAGTCCATCAAAGCATTATCCTTTGGTAACGTTTACTTGCTTAAATCTCAAAGCCTTTGAACTATACATTTAGTTATTGACATTTGAGTATCCATTAACAGGTTAAAATGATTTAAGAAAAAGTAAAAGAAACCTTACTGGATCATATCTCATTCCTCCTTCCCGAGGTCATTCTCTCCAAAAGAACAAGAAGAAAATAAAATATAAAAAGATTAAAATTTGAGAAAAAGTAGTGTAACATGACATGTAATTATCGCGAAAGTTACATGCCAGTGTACCAAACTTTGTCATTGGACACATCACATGGACATAAACAAAAAGTAAGTAAACTAACCCATTAAGCTTGAATGGAAATTGACCCGTCCCAATGAAGCTTCAAGACACCTATGATTGAAATCAACACCCTCACATGTCCAACAAACGCTAGTACTAACCATGATGCGACGGGTCAATGACCTCCAGGATCCAAGATAGAGCTTCTTTTTAAAGGTGAAAGCTGGAATAATGATAACACCATGTTGGCAAGGAGAAAGAATTGAGCTACGAGAAGCAGTGCGGAAGCTTCTGAAGATCATCTGTTGAGTAGATTTCTTGTTCCAGTATCATTTTGCAGCATGGCGTGCCTGAAATCTTGATATGGGTCGTCGGAGTCCTTGACAGCAGCAATGCCGCGGATGCCCTTTTTGGTTGGTTTTGGTTGATCGGGTTCGGATTTGGAGTTGTGGGATGTGGGATGAGGCAGTGCTGAGGGAGACACTTTCATTTAGCATTGAAAAAAAGCCTGAATTTTTATTGCAAGGGCTTGAGGAGGAAGAAGGGCCTTTTCTGTTTCATCTTGGGAATGGAGGTTTTGGTCTTGGCCAGTTGTCTTGGCCCATGCACATCTGAAGGCTCATTGAATTCTTTTCTCTGCAAAAACAAAAAAAAAAAAAACAATTGGACAAGATTAGAATTTTATTAGAAATGTGAGAAGATAATATATTTCTTTTCCCAAAAAAGTAATACGAGATTTTTTATACGGTAGAATCTGAAAAAGAGTCACCACACTCTTTAAACTTGAAACCGAGCTAGTGGAGAAAGTCGGCATAATAAAAATTTTTATAGGACTTGGGAGAAAATTTATCACAATTTTATTTATTGGGTCCATGGTTACAAGCTTAATTATGTTTATGCATAAGAATCTTCCTCTAAACTAAAACAATTTAATTTATGTTTAGGGTAATTTTCTTCTCCAACTAAGTCCCGATTTGCCCAAATAAAAAAAGTCATGAGGCTTAGATTGGATTTCTTTTCAATTCTATTCAAGATTAGAATACAAGAACTAAAAGATAAAATTTAAACTTTTATTGTTTTGAAATAATAATTTATTTTCTTTATTCTTAAAGTAAAAAGTCCACTACCTCATGTATATATTTCAGAAAATTTTAGTTTGAAGCATAAAGGTAAAAGCTTGGAAGATTGTGAATTGAAAATTTTAAGTATCTAATTTATCTCAAATGAATTGGATTTATTTATTTATTTAGTTTGCGGGGAAAAGGATGAGTTGAATTTATGTTTAGATAATAACAAAACCCTCAAGAAGACAATGAAGAAAAGAGCCCACTTTCCTGCTCTCCAGTTTCAGCCAGCATTATCCTCTTACAGAGTAGTTGGAGTGCTCCTGAGTATCTCTACTTGTCCATCTCCCTGACCACATGTTCCCAAAAAGACCAACCCAATCAGAATATTTACTGAAAGCGTAAAAGAAATATTCGAGTATACCTTATTTAAAACCAGATTTTTGTACACTAAAAACCTAACTGGTGATATTTTTGGAACTATAACTTTTTCTGAACCTTTTTGGTTGCAACAGCAATGGCAACAGCTCTGCAACTCTGGCCAAAATCATCTGCTGTTGTTCTCTTGAACAAGAAGAACTTCGAAAACTGCTATTCTGCTTCGATTCAACCTCCCAAATCCAAGTTAAAACGCTTCAAAACCAGAGCTATTAAAGAAAAAACAGAAGAAATCAAAACCCCATCTCCTTCTTCTTCTTCTTCTTCTGCTGAGCAAATTACCGAGAAATATGGCCTCGAAGCTGGTCTTTGGAAGGTAACCCATTTCGTCAAATGTTGAGTTTTCTCCATTTTGTTTGATTTTTGATTTGCTTAATGCAAATTTTAAGCGCCACAGTTAGACTTTGGATTTTCCTCTGAATTCAAAGCCTTCTCGTACTTATTATAACTGCTTTACTGTTTATTTGCTTGCTTTCCGAGGAAGATAAATCCTAAATTTGGTTTCCAGTAATGGGTATTTGATATGCATTCTAATCAGTTGCAGTTCGGCTATGAGGAAGCTTTGCAACGAAAACAAAAACAAAGACAATAAAAAATAAAAAGGAGTATCTCCTAGTCTTGGGTGCTTTATGCCATTTTCCAATTTTAATTTCTAGCTAGGCCGAGAATCTGAGTTTGATGAAGATTTATCAGTACCATGATTTGTCACCAGCATGATGAAATGCTACAATCTTTGTTGATTGAGAAGTCATGTTGTCCAATTTAATTTGTCTCGATTGCACAAGATGTATAATGGCACTTTTTGTTTTTTTGTTTTTTTTTTTTTTTTCACATAAGTGGGAAAGGAGGAGTAATACTCAAAGTCTAACTAAGAAGGATTGGACCTTCAAACCACGTATTAGGTTGAACTCAACAACTAAACTCATTGGAGTAGCACACGCTCTATGAGTCTAAGCCACAGCCACCCAAGTCTCGCATGCCTAAAAGTACATCAAATACTGCCTTTCCTAACATGGGCATTTGCTCATCTTCATTTTGACCTAATCAAGACAAGAATGTTGAAGCTGCAAACTCAGTGATTCTCTTTGTGGGTAAAGTGAACTGGCTGATTTTTTTTTTTTTTTCTTTTGCCCCATTTGTTATCTATTTTCAAAGATTTTCAGCTCGAGAGATGAAGGAAAGGAAGAAGGGGGAAAGAAGTCCAGGGGAGATCAAGCCAAGGAGCTCCTAGCGAAGTATGGAGGAGCATATCTAGCCACATCCATTACTTTGTCATTGATCTCATTCTCACTATGTTATGCACTGATCAGTGCTGGCATTGATGTCCAAGCTTTGCTGCAAAAGGTAATTGCACCAACAAAGTATTTGTGCACAACTAATTCAGCCAATTGCGCAGGCAACTTAGCATTCTATGGCATTTTCAGGTGGGAATTCCAACCAATGAGACTGGAGAGAAAGTTGGAACCTTTGCTTTGGCGTATGCTGCCCACAAGGCTGCATCTCCGATAAGGTTCCCCCCTACTGTAGCACTCACCCCCATTGTTGCTAGTTGGATTGGAAAGAAAGTTGATAAAGAACAGTAAATCAGACATCTTTTCCATGCCTTTTTCCCCTCTAGATATATGTAATCATCCATTAGATACATTACTAGGCCAGACTGATTGAACATTTAAGTCACCTGTTTCAAACCCAAGATTCGACTTCATACAGATTGTCTGCCAATTAATTTCGGCAGCGTTTGTGGTTTTCCCATAGTTGCTAAATCCACAAGACTGGCTCTGCATGTTAAACGCCAGAAAAATCAAAAAATAAAATAAAATGAAACGAAAAAAGGGAAGAAACAAAGCGCAAGAGTCTAGGGATTATGTGTCCAAATGCCAAAGGCAAAAGCCTGATTCAAATCGGTGACTAACATACTTCAATCTCTGACACCGTTGATGATTTTCCAATACAACCATCTGTTTTCAGCCTTGCCATTGCAGTGCTCGCACTGACAAGTCAATTGTGTTTAGTATAAGAAACAGGAATACATCAGCTCGTAGCAGTCGCTCTTCTGAGTCCTAACCAGGTTTGAGTGTTGACATCAAACTATATCTTACACAGTTTTCCTTGCCAACGAGTTCCCCAGCTAGGGAATACAACAAAGCATAGAAATAGAGTAATTTACAGGGACACGGTGAAAAATACAGTAATGAAGGAATTACATGGATCATCTATAAGACTCACCTGGTACTGTACAATGAACAAGCAGCTTCCTAGCATTCTTTAGTTCCTTGCAGGGACTTAATTCAACAACTATGATGGAACTTCCAGGTGCCTTCAATCCAGCATCTAGAGACAATGCAAAAGGAGATGCACCGTAGTCATCAGTCCCCATCCAAAGACAGGATCATAACTTCTACTTGACTTGAGCAGCACTTTCCCATTATCCCGTGTTAGTATTGCCAGAGGATGGCATATCTGTTGGATTAGTTGGTGGAGTTTGGGGCTGTGGTGTGCTGACACTAGCTAAGCCGTAGTCATCTTGTAGTGCATTAAATTCATTCCATTCAGCTATAGTCGAGAATCAAGGAACAGAATTCAGTAATGAATATGATAGGGAGCAACAGAATGATAACTGGTCAAATGCAACCATTGGCAAGGATACCTTCAGTACCCCACATGTCAGTAATGCTAACATCAGCATCTGATAAAAGCCAGTAGTCAGCATTGCTCTGAGACAAAGAAAAAAAAAAAAAATAATAATAATAAAAAACGGCAGAAAAGCAGAACTATGAATTTCCCAAAAGGAAGTTACTTCCACGGTCAGTAGATCACACATCACAGACTATTCTTCTAACGTTTGTGGATCATTATTTTTCTATGATCTCCAATTTCATCAATCAGAAGAAGTTAGCATAGCAGCTTCAAGCTAAAAGAACAAGATGCAATGTTTGAGTCAATTAGTCTAGGATCAATCTTATGCTCATGCTTAAATTTTACTGACATGCCAGGACATCATAACTGTCAATAGCTTACACCTTTCTGAAGACCCCAAACTTACATCAACATCTGAGGGAACAATCTTCATGATTCCACTAACAAAGTCCTGTGAAGCATTAAGATCTGAGCAGGGTCCATGAGCATTTTGGTCCTGAATTTCAAACTGCTTTCCACTTCCCTCCCCCATGACGATTGTTGTTGCTGGATTGTCATTAAAGCTCAAATTTGATGGATAGCTTGGAGGTGGTTCTGCACCATGAATCTCCTCAAATTTCTCTTCAAATTGACTACAATTGTAAAAGAGAAGAATAAGTGCATAAGAGAAAAGTAAAGGTATGAGAGAAGTTAGTTGCTATAGATTCACTAATCAACAATCAATCATCACTTCCTAGCACTGAATTTTGTGTCTGCAAGTTAGATCATACATTTTTCAGAAGCAGCCATACCTGACAAGATAAACATCTATGGGACCCATTGTGCTTCTGAGAACTATCCTGTATCTCCTCTGTGTACACTCTGCAGCCTGCTGCAAAAAGGAGAGAATGTAATGAGGAATACACATATGTGAGGACAAGGAAAACTTCCCCCAATTCACCGTTTTCAAATTACATCATCAGGATCTGGGACTTCCAGAGTAGTGCCATGTGGCGCTTTAATTGCTATCAAGGTCTCATTCTGTTAAAAGCAAAAAATTAAATACACTGTCAATTTTAACAATTATTAAGAAAAAAAGGCGGACAAGCAACAAGAAAAAAGCTTGTGACCAACGAGCAGAGAAATGAAAAGACCTGGAAGCAGGGTAAGTTCTTGATGTCTTCTTCCGTGACGAAAAGCCACCTAAGATGGTAAAATTGTTAAAAGAGCTGTCCACAGCCAACAGCAGTATAAGTCATTGATATTTGGTCAGATAAGATTAAATTACTTTTGATTGTTATCATCTTCACTGAGATTCCTCAATTTTTCTTGCATTTCTCTGCAATATTGTTTAGTCTCAGCATTGTCGGAAAATTGTAAACAAGATAAATATGAGAGCTGAATAAATGCATTGCAGAAGAGAAGTTGCATAACCTTATTTGTTCATCTAATCTGTGCTCTTCAATGGAAAGGTTTTGGACTTCTGCCTGCAAGGTAAAAAATATTGGAATAACATCCTCTACAAGTTTGCCTTATTTTAAATCTGCCAATGGGCCAGAGTCAACAGAAGTGGTGCATCACACTTCATTTCTTAAATCCTCCATACACAGTTATCACAACAGGGAAAAAAAAGTTAATAAAAAAATCTGTGTAAGCTCTCATTGGCTTTAGTTCTCATAAATAGTTGGAAGAATAATGCAGACTGAATTGGCTTAGAACAGGGAGAAAATGAAACCAAAGTAGACACAACAAAAACAGGCTTTGCAAATGCTGGGTTCCAAAAGTGTGGAAAATGTGGTCAGTTACAGCATACCTGCAAGCTAGCAATATTATCATCTGATTTTCCAGGCCTCGAGATATCAACTCCCCTGATTACAATCAACCATAAAGTTATTTCTCAACTTGATTTCTTAAGTCAAAACAAATTAAGATAAGAGACATTGAAAATAATAATAATAATAATAATAAAAAGGACATACTTCCACTGAATTCTGTTTTTGAGCTTCTTTTCTATCAGACCAATGCCTTCTAGGACATTGGTTATGTCATATATCCGCCTCTTCTGGACCTGTGGCACAGAAAAAACATTCAACTGCTGGAACTTGACAATGTATGAGAAAAATTGAAAAATTGATCATCACCTCCAAAGTGTCAGCAGCTTTATTAAGATCAAGCATACCATCTTCAGCATGTTTGATCAGATTAATGAACTTCTTTGTCAGGAGGCCTGAATCAGAATCACATAACATATTACTAACCTTACATCATTCATATTTCTATCCGCAAAATGCTTTAATTAGAGCCTTGCAAGCTCATCAACTAAATGTAGCTTTGGAAATCAATACATTAAAGTGGGAACAAATGTTACCTAGAGAGCTGTCATAACGACAAGGACCAGTTGGAGTAAGATTATAACTGGGAGAACCTGCCAATTAAAAAAGCTCATTACATGAATGTACTACAATTTCTATTGTTCCCCACTAGTACTACCTAATATCTCACCAAGATTTGGAGTACTGTTCTGAGATCCCAATTTATTGGTCTTTGAAAATCTTGATGTCTTTGGTGTTTTCCCGCCTTTTCCTGTTACAGGTGTCTGAAGGGGGCTGGTCCTTATCTCTGTGCAACCAGGACCAGTATTCAACTTGCTAGAGTCAGCTCCTCGATCTGCTGCATCACTCTTTCGCTTTAAGGGCTGATTTTTTTTTTTTTTTTTTTCCAGATCACAATTAGCAACAAGCTCTAATATACTTGAGTCACATATTAACCAGATAGCATATTTTCTAGCATGTGTACGTCTCACATGTCTGTAAGTGAGGGAAAAAGAGTTAGATGTGCTTGTATTATGGATTCATGATGAGCATGCATGCACATTAAGTTCCAATGAAAGTGGATGCATATTCACATTTGAGAATTCTAGCATTTGCATATGCATGCCAATTTTCTTCCGTAGAATTTTGGCTGATTTTTAACCATAGCCAACTGACCAAATAGAGCAATTATAGCTTGTGAGATATGAAAAAACAATAATCATATGGAAAATCTTATTAAATTAATTTTATGCTCAAATACTACTAAACCGATGTCCTCTTCACCCAATCCTTCCCGAACCTTGAGCATGTCCTTTGAGAAAAGCATTGAAAAACATTTCCTTTATAACATTTTTACCATTTCACTCTTATAAGCCAAGTGCTACATGCCTAGCAAAATAATCAAAATTACCACCTTTTCAGGCTAAATAACAATGGCCCCCCCTAATTTTCCTGTATTTTTTTTTTTTTCCTTTCTTAGACAAATGACACATATGCAGAACATTTTCCTTCTTTTCTTGCATTGTCAGCTAAGTTCATCACCAGTCTCTCAGATTCATCACAGGTACTCCAACAAACAACCAAGTTTCGCTCATACAACTAAACAACAGCCTTGCAATTTCCCATCTTCCATTGGTATGAGACGTAAAATCACAAAATTAGGAAAATCAAAACCAAAAGTTAGCTCATTTCAGACCTAATCGGGCATAACATATTCACTTAAAACACACAGATAATAAAACTCGGTCACCAAGTTCACATCTTTAAAGCTAAAATTTACAGACTAGGCCTCAATGAGTTGAATTATGCCAACTAATCTTTATAAGCACAAGAACACAACAATTTCATCAAACCCCTCTATGACACATAATTCAAATCGGCCAATCAAAAACTTTAGACCGAAATTCGACGTAAAAGCCGAATCATACAATTAAATTCCACTGGAAAACCCACCAAAAAATGTGATCAAAACCAAAAAAAAAACAAAAAAACAGATCTCCACAATGGAAATTAACAACAACAACGACAAACCAAAACGCAATGAAGAAAGAAAAAAAAAGAAAAAGAACTCTCAGAACAATCAAAACCGAACATACTCACCGGAGTTACAATGGCATCGGCTTCGTGATCGTGGTGGGAAGCCTCGGCGCCGGCGGCGCCGCCAAAGCGGTGGTAGTCGCCGGGAGGCAAGAACGGAGGCTTCAAAGTAGAAAAAGGCAGCTGCCGCTTCAATGCACTCTGGGCGACGTTTTGATGCTGAGTTGACGCCGGATTCGGCGCTTGATAATTTGACATCGAAAAAAATTACTAAAAAAAGCAAAAAAAAAAAAATCGAAACTTTTTGGCAGTGACTGAGGGACAACTGACTAGAAATGAGAAAAAATGGAATCGGCGAGGAAATTGGAGTTGGGATTGGGAGAGATCTGGTGTTTGGAGAGAAGGAAAACGAGAGAAGGAAAGCGGGAGAAAGTGAGCAGAAAACGAGGGAAAATGGGGAATTTGGTTCGGATATGGATGTGGAGGGAAGCGCTCTTAATTATTAAAAATAAAGAAGAAAACTCATAATAATAATAATAATAATAATTTTCACAATAAAATAAAAATCGTACTTATTAAATAATTATTAAAAATATTAATCAAAAAAATTAATTTTAATTATAAATAACATTCAACAAGATAAATTTAAATAATAAATTTTTTTTTTTTAAAAAAAAAAACTGGATCAACGGAGGTTGTGAATGTTTAAGAAAACATATTAAAAATTTTTTTAAAGAAATTCTTGGTTTTCTTTCTAATTCGGATCACGTGAACCATATTATCTATTTAATTTTTTTATTAAAATTGTAATTAAAAATGATAATTAAAAAGTAAAAGCCAATGAAAGTCTAAAATGATATATTTGATTTGATATGCAAAATGTCAACGATGGCAGTGCATTGCCAAATCAAAAGGTCTATGATGGGTGGTCTTGACGTTGACCTTTTAATTATTTTCAATTGGTGCAAAGATGCAAAACATTTAAATTTGTTCAATATTTTTAAATTTTAATTCTTAAAAAAATTTATAAAAATAAAAAAATATATTTTTATTATATAATTTTTAAATTAATAAATTTCTTAATAAACAACTACATAAACAAAAGTATTTGACAAGAATAATGAAATATTGTAATGTAATTGTTAGTTGTATACACATAAAATTACAATTACATACAAAAATTTGTTTATACAAAACAATTGGAATTATAAGTAAAATTAATTTTTTTTTGTAATCGGGAAGATATCATAATTTCTGAAAAGATCGTTAGATTAAAATTGTAAATACAATATTTTTTATAAAAGTAAAGGTAATATTGATTTAATATTTCTCTAAATTCCGGATCATTGGTTGGGTCTCTGATTGGGCTGCAGCATACGTTGCTTATATAAAATAAAAATGGGAATGAATAATAAGTTCACTTCTGTTGTTTAATTGAAAGTCTTAGGTTGGATTCTTTTTTCAATTTTTACAAAATAAATAAATAATATGAAATAAAAATAGATAGAGTAGATAAAACAATAGGGTTCGAATCGACGGATGCGCGCCTCCCGTGAGGCAAATAAACGGGCGATTACTTGGCGCCAATTTTGTTTCTACCAAACCAACAAAAAAGAAAACCCTGACAATGGGTGCTTCTTCACCCATAACTGATCTAATTCCCACCCACTTTCTCACTAATGCCACACCGTTTGGCATTCACACAGCAATTTTTTGAGAACTCAGGCTGAGATTCAAGATTTATTAGTGGTATGCAATAATTATATTTCTGATTTTAACAATCAAAATTTAAATTTTAGTTATAGATGAAATAAAAATTAAGAAATTCCTATAATATCAACAATTCAATTGTTGCAAGCTGTGGGGAACATCATTTTGGTATTGCAATCTTTAAGTCATTGGCCGGCTTATCATAACTAATTGATGTAAGATTTTGGGATTACAAAACCAGGGCAGAGGCTCTCCAGCTGCCTAACTCCAACTGGGCGCCAGCATCCAAAAGCAGTTTTGGTGCACAAGGGCAGGTCGAGTTCTTGTCCTTCTGGGGGTACCCCAATATGATCAGTTAGACGTAAAATGGTTTCTCGCGGTGCATTGACATCAAAGATACAAGCTGCTTTCTGGCATTCACTCTCCTTTCACTGATCAACAGGTGAGCTCGAATACGCATAGTCGTCTACTTTGAAGCAAAAATGGGAAAGAAGAGGATCGCCCAAATTTACATCCATTTGAGCGCATGTATTCAACATAATGATTTGTGGGATTCACTGCGTCACATTCCCTTTTGGAGTGAAGCCATGAATCCTCATGAGATCGCGAGAAAGGCGCCAAACATAATAAGCATGGTCCAATGGTGGCACAATTTTCACTGGAATCCCTTCCCTTTCTAGCTTTTGCTCAACAGGCTTGTTCCCCATGCTAAGAGAACTTGGCTAGCTGCAGTGAGTGAAAAAGCACCTTCTCAAAGTTGTCATCGACCAAACAAGCCAAGGACAAAGAACAACAAAAGATGGACATCTCAATGTCTCCCCACTTCCATTGTGTCCAAAAGTTACGCACAACAGTACTCACACGGCAAGGTCATGGACGCTCAGAATATAGCAATTCCTTGTGATTATATCAAGAACTCTATAGTTATATTAGCATTTGATTGAGAAACTTGGCCGGCACGATTTAGAATCCAAACAAGAGAATTTATCCTTATCACAGCTGAAATCAAGTGACACTGGAGCCAGAACACCAGTTCTATTATGTCCTCAAACTACAACAGAGTCCATTGGCAAATATAGTTCCTAGTCATCACCTTGCGATTCTGGTAATCATTCTTTCCACAAAGTTCAAGCAGAAACAAGAGACCAGACCTTCTTCACTCAAGTACAATTTCTAAAATCGGAACAATCCCACTTGCAGAAAAATGGCAGAAAAACCATTCTATTGAGACTAGATAGCTTGATGAGGTTGTTTGTACAGTACTTGGAAATAGAGGAACACCAGATTGCATCTTAGAAGAAGTATACTTAATGAACACATTACGCATCTCTTTGCCGTACATATGAAGTGGAGAGTTATGGAGATGCAGAAGAATGCACAAAAGATTCAAGCAAGGTCTAATGTTGCAGAGTTTTTGCACAAGTCGGAATATCATAGTACAAGTCTCTATGTCTACAAGGGGTTGTAAATATTATATTAGTAAGTACTAGTTTAACTTGATTGTCTAGGTCCAAAACAAATTCCAGCAAGACATGTCCTGCACAGTAACTTTGCAATAAACTTTCTTTTATCTAGTACAAAAACTGGCAGTAGTTTGCAGGATTTCCTCCATCCACGAGAAACTTAAGTCTCCTGAATAAGAATATCTCACAACCAGCAATCAGCAATCTGCATCTTGGAATTGATTTCCTGGGTTTAAAAGAAATCCCAAGGGAGTTGCTTTGGGAGGAAATAGCAGAGGATTAAATCAAAAGGGATGAAACTGGAAAGAGTAAAAGAAAAGATAACAAAGACAGAATCTTTTCATTGAGCATCATTGATGAAGCAGATAAGACGAGACCAACGGATAAAAGAACCTTGCAGAAAACAGCCATCTTCATGTGCATTCCTGCGGTATTAATGATCCAGAAAAACAAAGAACATAAATGCCAAATGGTTTAGGGAAGCCAAGACAATTGAAAGAGAGCAGATTGTTTTGCAAGAGAACAGGGACAAAAATGCTGTTGATAAACTTAAAAGTAAATCCCAGTGCAATCATAAGTTAAAACAAACCAAACTCCATGTACCTCACGTAACAGATTAAATTTTTGGATTGAACGACATCAATAAAACACATGATATTATTTCCACTTGCGCCGAGATGCTATCCATTCTAGTTTCAAGCCCAGCCTTAGGCAAAGAATAAACCCATATGTTTTCCGATGAATATTTTACATGCAAAACATAGCTTTGATTTTGTTTGCTCCAACTGTTTCTTCTTTTTTCTCATCTGGTTGATATTTAACCATAAATGAAGTCAAGGATTGGAGTCTAGACTACACCTAGTGAACTTTCGACAATTGCTTTAGGTGCTCATCTCTTGTGTTAGAGATGCAGTCTTACTTTAATTTCGGTACAAACTACTAAGGGGCCCTTTACATTCGTTAAAATAACCTTTGCAGTTTCGGCAGTGGTTCCAACACTTGGGTCATCAGCAGGGGAGGTTTTTTCTTCGCCTTGCTTTATTGGAGAAAACAAAATTTAACCGACTGAATCTACAACTTCGGCAAGAAATTAAGGGAAACGGGTAAAGTTGAGATAAAAATTAAATCAATCAGTTGAACCACATAGAAAAGTGCAATCGTGCAACTTGCATATGACATCGGGAAAAAGCTATCTCTGCTTGTGTGAATATGCAGTCTGATACACTGATCAGTGATTACAGCAAGATGAGGAAAACAGGGCAGAATTCCTTGGCATTCAATCATATTACATGGGGGGAGGGACCTGAGAGAGTTCACTGCAACTTTGCCCTCTTCCGTGCCAAAAAACGTTCCTTAGCTGCAGCCAATGTGCCCTCGTCTCTTTTATGGTGATCATGCCTCACACCTGAACTTTCTTTCTGTGAAACTGGTTTATCAGGAACTTCCTTAAGAACTGCAGGCTCAGAACTTGTTGCCATCAGGGGAGAAGTTTCAGCAGCAGCAGGAGAAGTTTCACCAGTATGGCTCTCTTTCACACCAGAAGACTCTGCCAATGGACGTGATGTTTCGCCAAACACTTTGTCATCATGCTTCTCTGACCTTCTAGATTCAGCTTGCCTCTCTTTCTTCTTAAACTCAATGTCTGTTGCACCAAATGCGACATTTTTCTCAAGGTTGAAGTAAAACTCTGTCAAGTCTGTCTTCTTGGTAACCTTGAAAATGAAAATACATCATCGTATCAGTAATCTACAAGGCAGAAGGCAAATTGTATCTCTCATTGACAATGCAAATCGGATGCTTTTCCAAAAAGGTTTTATGTGTCAATGCAAATCAACACAGATATTATGTCTGAAAATCATGATAGCCTCAAATTTAATAGTCAGGCAACAATCTTCACTTCACATAGCAAACGAAAAATATGAGATGACCAAAACAAGTAACCATTGACACACATAAATAGGTATGATTTTGGTATGAAAATGACTGAATTGGAGTGAGAACTTAACATTCTCTGAAACTACACTTATTCCATCCACAGTCACACTCTGATCTAGCTCTGCATGTGTGCTATGCAGTCAAACTTGTTCAAATACAAAAAATTTATCTTGCTCCACATTCATTAATTTAACCCAGAAAGTTGTCCCCAATAAACAAAAAAGGGACCCTTCTGCAATTGTGTCTAGAGGGCAAAACAAGTCTGAATGGTGAATCATGACACAGCCATGTGGTCTGCCCAGCTAAATATCAATACATAGGACCTAGCTTACAAGAAGATTGGAAGAAAAAAGAAAGAAAGTGTGTGTGTGTGTAAGAGAGAGAGAGAGAGAGAGAGAGAGAGAGAGAGAGAGATCAAGTCACTACAGTTTGTCCAAAATGCAATTACAGTAGCAAATCCACCGCATCCAACTATTTTCAGGAGACAAGGAGGAACACTCTCATATTTTATTCCCCTGATTCAAGGCTTATTTTTCAGAACCAGGAAAAAAACAAAAAAGATGAAATGTGCCTGCAATGAGCAATGGAAGATGAGCATAGTGAAATTTTGACCAAAAAATATGATGAAGTTTCCTATCAGATATAACATTGCCAAAGCCAAGGTAATCTAATGCAAAACAATATATATATATATAGGAGTGCATTGTGATACATGTTTTTTTTCCTTCTTCTAAGAAACATGTTGAAAACTCTTCATGTTATTTATATTACCTGTTCAATATCCACAGTGAAACCCTTCAGATGGTTCACAAGGATACTAAATATTTGCTGTGTGAAATTCAACTCTTCCCATTGTCAAACCATGGCCTCAAACACAAAAACCAAAGCACCTAGTTGAGTCTGTGCTATCAAAACAAATTGGGAGACTTTCCCAAACAAAAGGAAGCAACTTCCAAGTATGAAAAAATGCTGCCATAAATGCTACAAATATATAGTAGACAAAGAAAACAGAGAATATCAACACTCATTGTACCCATGCATCTTGAGATTTAGTGGCAGTAAGAGCACGACATGTAATGAAAGAAAAGTAAGTAGAAGATAATGGTTATACTTACATCCTCCTTCTCCTCTCGAAGTTCACGCAGGCGCTCCTCCTCCATCCATTTAGCCTGTTCTGCAAGTTTCTTCTTGTATGCACTTGTGACAAATTTATCTTTGTTTTCATAGAGGTGGTCCTCTTTGCTTCTTTCTTTAACAAGTCTCCTTTCATATATGATTTCATGTTCTCGTTGTCTTTCTTCTGCTTTCTTGATCAAAGTCTGAATATACTTGGGCTGTAACAGAAATACAAAATATAGTGTTAGCAATTGGGGAAGATAATGTGCTTAAATGAGATAGTAAGCAGGCTTATGGGATTCAACAAGCAATCTGACAAATAGTCCATGGACCCTACAAGAAGTCTGACAGATACTTCACAGCACAACATTTCTTTTCACCCTTCATATCCAAACAATATGGCAAAGCCTCTATATACTAGTTGAGGAATCAATTTGTTATTATAAATAGGACAATCCCACCATTTACTTGGACAACAAACTTCCATAAATAAAAAATAGTTAAACAAAGTGAATTTGATTTTAGAGCAACATAAGTTGGTGCATAATAGTTATTGGCATAGTGCTTTGCATCCAACACTTCTTTTTGTTCTTCTTTTCTTTTTTCTCCCCGGAACAACAATTACATAAACTTGGGCATCCGCAACCACAATCATTAGCTTAGAATCAATCACTTCTTAGTTTTCGCATCTTCCACAATCTACATTGCACGCCTAGTCTACCAATGTTCTCTTCACAAAAAAGCCAAAAAAAAAAAAAAGATGAGTAATCTTGAAATTCATAGCAATAAGTTTTGCCTGATCAAACCAAACTACCTTTCTTTCTTCACGATCTTGTGCTCGAGGACGAGCAACATTTACTTTCATCTCATCATAAACACCATCATAATCAAACGCCGTCGGATCTTCCTCTAATGCTTTCTTATGCTGCTCCTCAATCTTAACCCAAAAAAAAAAAAAAAAAGCACAATAAGCAATTGAAACTAACGAAGATTTCATTATTGAAGCACGAAGATAAAAGCAAGAAATTTTCACATTCTGGAGGGACTTGTTTTTGCTAGCCTGCCTCAAAATCTCCTTCTCCACATCATCCTCGTCGTCTTCACCGAACCCACGGGGCGGCGCCGACAGCGGAGGGCGGGGGGGCAGCTTTTTCTGCTGCGACGGCTGTACCCTTAGCTGCAATCCGTACTTCTTCATCTCACACTATAAACCAACAAAGAAGCTGCGGCAGACACTAAACATATTATCAAACAATTGAGTTAATTTCTTGTTTTTTCTAACCCAAAACAAAAAATATTTAAGCAAATTTCAATTAAGGGAACATTGATTTGAAAAATCGAAAAATGGAATTGCTAAAACTACCTTGAAGGGTGGAGTGGAGAACTGAATCGACCGTTAAGTATCAAAACCTACGAATAATCGCTGAAGGAGCAGGCGGAATTGTAAAGTAGGGTTTTGTATCGAACGGCAGAGAATTGGCCGCAGAAAAGAGACGAGACGACGTTGTCCGGTGGCCAGAGAAGAGAAAGAGCGCTGGCTTAAGAGACCGAGACAAAGCGGCCGAGAACGAATTTATTTTTATCCTAAAATAAACGGGCAATTACATTCTAGTCACTTACTGTTTATCAAATTACAAAATAAGGAATACATGTTAATAAAATAACAAAATCATCCCCAATTTTATTGCAAAGCAATATATATAAAAATATTTAATTTTAAATTTTTATAAATATTTTTACAATTAAATTCTAATTTTTATATATTTTCATTAGAGTTGTATGCTTTTTAAATTTATTTTATATCAATTTTTTTCAAAGAAAAAGAAGTTCGTTTAAAAAGAATGAAAACGTTAAAAATTTAATTGTAAAAATTTAAGATTAAAAACCTGATGAGAAAAACAATGCAGATAGCAGCAAGTTGAAACGGCATAAATGTTGCTCTCAGCGGCTGCAGTATTTGGTGAAGAATGGTTGGCAAATAATTATGTGTTATGCTTTCGGGCAGAGTCGCCCCACCTCTTGTTGAGTTCCACCGAGTTCCTTCAGTTCTCTGAGTGAAATCATTGGCACCAAAAGGCAAATTTTGATGCCAGGATTTGTTACTGCTTCTGGATGGCAAGAGACTGTTATTGATAGAAAGAGCTTCTGCGTAGCTCTTGATACTCTGGACGGGCTCCGATAGTGGAAAGTCCTGGATTCCTTTAGTTTCATCTTGGTTTGAGTATGAGATTTTCTGCATTGTTGTGACTTGAGTTTGCATTCCAACTTGAACTCTTCCCAACAGGTTCAATGTGTTCTTTGGAATTATTGCTGCAGGTTCTAGCCCTTCTTCTTCTTCTTCTTCCAACACCCTATTCGGTACCAGCTCCCTTGTGCAGCACCTCAGAACATGAGTTCGAGTTGAGTTTAAAACTGCCACGATTATGTGTCCATCCAAACAAGAAAACGCTACGCTACTCCCTTGCAATAATGTACATTTCCCCATCTCTCTGCAATCTACATTTCCCTAAGCTTGTCAGCCTGATAGTCCCCACAGAAATAAAATCAAAAGAGTAGAGAGGAAAAAATGATATATTAACAAAGCAATATCGTAGTGGTTGGTCTGCCGCCGGGATATTCATGCCACATTAAGGTGTCCTCGTTGTCATTTTCAGTAATAGACTGCATTGAAGTTTTGTATCAAAAATTCAGTAAAAATGTTCAGCATGTTTTTTTAATCTGTCGCAACTCCTGAAAAAAATAACTTTCATTTATTTTGAATCAAAGTTATTTTTCATAGTTTTGTTTATTTTACGTTAGTTACATTCTGAGCATTGTCAAAATTTCTTTTGCCCGAGTTTATGTATCTAATAATCATTCTTTGAAAGAAATGTAAATAACCGCTTAATTGCTTAAGATTGTAAAAGATTATGTTGACAAAATATTTTATTATTCAATTATTGTGTAGCTCTTCAACTTAATTATTCTTTTTTTTTTTTTTTCCTACTATAAGATAAGAGAAGGGAAATATAGTTTCCTTACCACGATGGATACACCCGACATTAAAATAGATAATTTCCTTCTTTTTAATAAGTCTTTTTTTTTTCATTCAAAATTTATTTCCTACTTTTTCTAAAAAAAAGAATGTGACTTGGTACTTAAAACTTTTACTAGATGGGATTCCACAGCCCCTATTATCCTTCTCCTCTCTTTAAGATCTATTCACCGAGTCACACTTGGCACTTAAACTTTTATCCCAATTAAAATTGAAGTTGGGAGACTCAATTTGTGTCAGATGACCACACGGTCCACGCTAAACTAATCAAGGTAACAGCACTGAATTCTAATTCTGGAGAATGTAAAACTATGTCAACGATGTTCTGTTGTAATGGAACAGGATCCTAAAGATTTGCCGGTAGAAACTCTATTCAAGCACTTTCTTCTCGATAATAATGGTTAAAATAAATGGATAGCATCCTTGTCATCTCTCCTGACGCACACGACTTAGAATCAAAGAACTTCGTAGTGTGAACAGCTCTTATTCCCTTGGACCTGACCAATGTCAACACCCCCAACTACAAGTAGACTAATCAGCATTTACCAATATAATTAGTTTATTTTCCTTTTTTAAATTAAGTCTACAAAAGGGAAAGTGAAAGCAATTGACAAGAAAATTCTATTGTCGATTAATCATGGATCTGATTATGAACAGAGTAACTAAACTCTGGGAGATTTTTAAACACGAGAAAAACAAACTTGTTGCTTACATACTCTCGTTACGTGTAGAAATTGATAATTTGCTCAAAATGGGCGCCAACCCTTCGTACCTAACAAGAAACTATTGAACCTTTTGGCTTAAACGATCTTGACAGGCAGAAAGAAGAAATGGAATTGCGAGAATCAAAAAAGCCAAATGGGCTGTTGTTTCCTGTTAAACGGTCGAGCTCTTCCCTTTCTCTTTTCCCGACTTTAAAATGGATAACAAACGAGACTCAATATTAAGAATTGATGAACAAAGTAAATGACATTAAGACAAAGCTGAATATCCTGAAATAGAAGAAATGTAGGTTTTCTCAAAAAAAAAAAAGGAGCCAAGAGATGTAAAAGGAAAAATAAGACAGAAAGTGACAAACTAGCTAGACAGCAACTGCAGTTGCTTTAAACTTCCGCATAGCAGTCTCTCACGAGCTGAGAATTTAACCCCGACTGGAGAGAGCCGCCATTAAATCTATCTCCAAATGTAACATACCCTGGACAAGTGACAATCAAATAGTAATTTCCAGACATCCATGTGCCAACCTTCCATTTCAGCTTCCCAGAGACCCTGATATCCACCAGGACTAGCCCGGCATTCTGGTCTTCACCCATGGCAGAAGCTAGATATGGAGAAAGAGGCACAGAGTTACCATACAAGAATGGAGACCAGATACTAATATCCTTGTGGCCCAAGTAAGTCCCCGGAGGCAGCTCAGTGGCCACCGTTATCTGTTGGTTGCGATATGAGGCGTATATATCAATTTTTCCATAGTATATGCCGATCCTCCTGTTGGGATTTCTGGTTGAAATGGTGACTTGCATGGTTGTGGAAAGGAAGTTTTTCTGTGAAATATTCAAGGCGTAGAGGGCGGTGTCTTGGAGGCTGAACTGGGGCTTTGTCGGCCGGAGAATCAGCCAGACGAGGAAGATGACCAGGGCCACCGTCACAACGAAAGCGCCAAATCCAATGATTATCTGCCGCCTGCTGAGCCCTTTCTTGTCGGCAGCCTTCTCACACATGGTTGCCAATTAAGCGAGGGATGCCTTCAAGATATCTCTTTCAATGGTCAACTAATTTGACAATAATATGCACAAGAAAGGTCAAATGATTAGAGAGAATATGCAAGAAATTAAGATTGATCGAGAGGGTGTTCGGCGGACTTGTGGATTTGTGTGTATGGTGTTACAATTTGTTTAGGCTAAAAAAGGAAAGGTGCAGTTAGGAAATAGGATTATGAGACAAAAGGCATGATGATAAAAACATTTAATGGACAAAAAGAAAAACAAAAGGGTCATGTTCCACGGTAACAATAGGTGCGTATGGGGACAAACATGAAATACCCAATACTAGATGACCCAAGATTTGAAGGATGACAATCACCTGATTAACTAGAATAACCACCGAGCCCCACCAAGATTACGGGGCTTGAGAGGAGTCAAAGAATCAAATCTTTTCATCTTCCAAAACCTTCTACATTAAAGTGAAATTTGAGGTGCAAAGCACCCTCTTGTATTGTATCGACACACTCCTTCCCCGCGAACATCTAACAACTAACCTCTAATCATTTCACAATTCAACAAAAAGAAAAGACGAGAGAGATTTTAAGAATGACTCGGATCAACTTTGTGCTATAAGGGCATATGCCGTTGATATATATATATATATTTATGGTTAGAATTGCCTCCTCTCTCTCCCTGAGTTCAGACACTGCTGGTTCAGATGCAAGCATGCGGGGTTCAATGAAATTCGATACCACAAGCAGACCAATTGATTGTTTATTATCTCTTCATAATGTGAGTTTAATGCAAAACAATCAAAATTTAAGAAAACAACCATCCTTTTATTAAAAATATATGATCATAATGGAGAATCACTAGAAAAATGAAAAATTAAAAAAAAAAAAAAAAACAGAGAGAGAGAGAGAGAGAGAGAGAGATTGCCATAGAATCATTGCAAGATCACTAACCAGAGTTCTTTCCAACTTACTAGGAAAAACAACAAAGATTAATAACCCGGATAGAATGGAGAAAGCACAATCGCTTTGAAGATGAAGTGGCACAGACCAGGCTCCTTTACCCAAAATCCTTAACCCTAGCCAGGCTACAGCATATATACATTGTGATCTTGAAAAAATTTTTATTTGCCTTTTTGGCATATTAGGAAGGTTGGCATAGATATGTTATACGGCCAAAATGAACAAATTATATGAATAAAAGTAAGCTTGACATAGGGTAATATAATTATTAACATTGGGAAATGAATTATCTTGTTACCATAAAAGCAAGCTTGACACGTTGGGGCTCACTTCAATAATATTCGAATGATTAAAAAAAAAAAAATTTTTTTTTAAATGAGAGAAATTAGCTGACATGACCATGAACTGTCAAGCACCTTTTGAGGTTCGAACCAGGCAGAGTAAGACCATGGACCTATGCAGATCTTTCAGGATTTTCACATATGTCTCCATAGGTTTTCAGATGTTTTAAATTCCACCCTGATCTAATTTTAAAAATTCTATACTACCCAAAATTTTATTTTTTCCACTTTACTAACATTCTGTTTCTGTCTATCATTGTAATTTTCAGAGTTATCTATTAGTCTTTATAGTAACTCACTTATGCAATTAATCCCATAACTCTTAATTTTAACTTTCTAAAGTTTTGATATCGCCAATCTATTTTTACGATACACACAGATAAGCACTAGGAGACCACCGTAATTAATAGGATCCATGTTTTTTTTTGTTTTATATTATATTTTATTTTATTTGTTTTATGTGTGGACATCTATATATATATATGTGTTGCTAATAAAGCTAAGAAGGAAAAAAAAAAAAACAAAGGGTCCTTTTGGGCACGCAACTGATGTGCAAAGGGCAACTTTTGGAGCCGATTTAAAGAGAAATATGACAGAAGATAATCAGCATGTCAATGACTCTCAGCAGATATTCTACTAACTTTTAACCAGGTGACCTACCAACAACATTTGGATAGACCATTTTTCCCCTTAGATATTTGACCAGAAATTTCCAAACACACGATTTTATTTCTTGGTTCTACACAAGTCATTATCCATATGCCAATGAAGCTTAACACTGAATACCAAATAAGCAGGTTGATAAAATGAGCTTGGTTAGTTGAGGGTGGCAAATCGGTGGTTGGGATGGTGGTTGTGGGTCAGAAATCGAGAAGGTGTTTGAGAAAGAAAACCGCATGATTATCCCGGGATTTCAAAGGAAACATTAATATCTGACTAGACAGCAGGACTCCTGTAAATCGGAAGGCCCCATCATATATTCTTGTCCCCAATTAAGAGTCTTTGCTCCAGGCGTTGAAACTAAGCTTTCTTTCCACGAAATTTCTACGGGCATAATTGTCAAGCTACGTTACCAGAGCCCAAAACATTCACTTTTTCACAAGGCAATATGAAGACCGCCGCCGGGTAGGCTGAATCTGTTAGGATCAAAAGCACCATTAGCAGGCCACAGGTTCAAGTGTTAATTACAAGAAATATGACTTGTCCCGTGCTTCTTTTAATGTAACTGGTTGGAATACTTGTTATTAGAACCTTTGGGTTCTGTGTTAGTCTTAGTGATTCCGTTTTTATTTTTTTTATTTTTTTTCTGGCCCTTTTGGCTGCCTTTGTGGAAAAAAAGACAACTAAAAAAATAGAAATACAACTTTCGTTTGTTTACACAAAAACATATATGTGTGCGAGTACGTGTATAAAGACTAATTTAGCTCACTCAACTTTCAAAAAATTAAGCACAATTACTTAATAACAAATGTTTAAACTGGTTGGTATTATTATATCAAAATCAGTTGAGTAAAAGAACCAAATTTTGCAGTTGGGCACCGTCGTTGTGCCCGGTGTGTTGAAAGAAGCTGTGGATTTGGTAAATACATCTGACTTGGACTTTGAACCCATTGTTGCTGGAGTTCCTGTTTCTTTTGAAACTTGTCATTGCGCTTGATGAGTAAAAAAGAAAAACCATAAACATGTTTGGTCTTCTTCAATCAAACAAGTATGAAGCAGAGAATCCACCAACGACCTTGTTTGAACTGCACAAGTTCCCATTTTATGGGAAAAAAAGTTCTGCCATTGCAAACGAGATGGAAAATTCTACCTGTTTGTAGGACGAACCTCAATTGAGAAGGATCCACCAATAGACTAGATACATCTAATAATTGCTCCATTTCATGATCCTGACAACAGATAGCTGAGCTGTTCCTCTTCATTTCAGTCCATACTTACAACAGAAACAGAAGAAAGTTCCTTTGCAACATACCCACCACCCTCCTGAACAGAGAAAAAAACAAAAACCTAGAAACAGTAAAGCTCCTTACTAATGATGAAAACACACAAATCATAGCAGCCAATCCCCAGGGACAAAAAAGGGCGTTGAATCATTAACTCTGCAGTAGTCTTGTACAAAAAGAGTCTAATGGCGTTATGTTGGTGACATTGCTAGTACAGAGTACCCTCAACTATTTGTTAGCACAATGAAGACCGAAATGACAGCAAGCAATAGCTCTCAAAACAATGAAGATCAAAACAAGAACAAACAATAGCATTCCCACAAATAAACAGGGACATCCAAGCTAGCCTCATTTTCCAATCAACCGATCTACATACTCAGTTCCAAGGTGAAGTGAGTGTTAAGGCTTTAAGCTGAAATTCATATTGGCACAACCAAACACAACCTATAATCACTTTTGTTTAGTTTGAATCCCATCTATTGGAGTTTTGCAAATAGCGTGTCTTTATGGATGACTAGAACTGTCATCCATTAGCAATGTGTAAAGACACTTTGCCAGCCCATATATGATTAAGATCTCATAAGTTGTCAGACCTAATTATTTCCACAAAATATATGAAGGTTGTAGGACCTAATTCCATACCGAGAAAACACACTCCAGGACAAAAAAGAAGAAGCATTTAGAAACTTAATTCCAAAGGGAAAAAGAAAAAACATTAATAGACACATAAAAACAGAGGGTACAGATATGTGAACAAAGCTCGATGATCTGATAGCGTGTCATTCAATTGTATTCAATATATTGGAAGAAGCAAGGAACAAATCAATAAATTACAAAAAGACTAGTCACATACATCTAAATCTTATCTAATCAAATCAAATTAGTTTAGCTCCATCAATAACCAATGGGAAAATCAAATTCTGATTCAAATCAAGCAACAATCACAAGAGCAATTATGTCTCAAAATCCATTAAGCACTTTCCACAAGATCAATGACAGGCAACACATCAGATGCCCAAGCACATGCAACTAGGCCTCCAAATTAATATTTTGATACTTACAAAGGTATGCAATGCAACCAAGATGAATAAATCCTTGGTTTAACCTGAATTGACTCACACGATGAAAAGTTTTGTGATTTTCTGGAAAAAAAAAGGAAAAGATTCAGTGTGACCATGTGTTATGTAAGCATGAAACCACATGGTTGACCCCCCCTCCCCCCTCCCCCCCAAAAAAAACAAAAGAAAAACGAGGATTTTCCTACAATTTTGAGCCACTGAGCAATCCACCAATGCTTGTAAATTCACTGCATTGAACCAGCATGTCAATGCCATAACCTTGTGCTAACTTTACTTTCTAGAAGAGATGAATGTAAAGATTTGTTGGCCATGTACATTGAATAAAATACTCAAAGGTTGCACCCATTTACTATTTATTTATTTATTTTTTCCATGCTTCCCATTGTTTCTTTTATCAAAATTTGATTTCAGAACATCCTAGAGCTAAGGCAAACAAATGATCCAGCATTCACTGTCTAGCAAGGACAATATAACAAATGAATCTACCTCGACTTTTCCACCTTTTATCAAATTTATCAGAAAATATGTTCACAATAACTTCAATCGCAAAGCCAAAGAAAAAGAAAAAAAAAAGGGACGAAAAATAAAGATATAAACCAAAAGAGATATGCAATTAGATTCAAGAAATCTGACTAGCATCAATTGAAAATTCTATACAATCAGATCTAAATTCCTCGTTATTGAGTACCGGATAGAACTCACTATTCCTTTCTTATACTCACTAATGAATCCTGCAAGCCCGGCCACCGCCGGAAAAGTTCCCTGAATTACTGTTCGCCGGCAGCCCCACCGCCATGTTTTCACAGAAAACCCTGAGCAAATGTCGCCTGAACCATAGCCCTCTGGACTTATAAGCAACTTTAGCCAAAAGCTTCACGTCGAAGAGCACCGAGCCGTGTTTCCTGTCCCCATTAATCCCATCCAGGACCCAGGGGTCTACGTAGGTGTCCGCCGAGTAGGAAGCGTTCACAACAGTCATGGACTTGGGGTCCTGAAAGAACGGCGAGATCCGCGTGCGTGATAGGGTCTCCGAATGGTAGAGAATCTCCGACTCGATGGCGTCGTAAGAGATCTTCGTCTTCTTGTTGGGGTTATAGACTTGGAATTTGGCGTTCCAGACGCCTTTCATCTCCTCGGAAGAGATGTTGAAATTGGAGACTGTGAGAGATGTGACTCGGAATTCAGGAAGATGTGGTCGCAGGAAAAGCCATAGAAAGAAAAGAACGCTGAAGGCGATGGCAGCCGAGAAGAGAAAAATGAGGAATAAGCGTCGGTTGAGGAGGGTCCGGCGGTTGTAGTAGTAGGGTTGATTGGGTGTCGGTGCGGCTTGGTATTGTGGGTAAGCGCTGCCGAACACCGGCGCTTGGTAGGGGTAGGCAGTACCGTAGGGTGGGGCACCGTAAGGATAGGCGGTGCCAAACGGCGCATGTTGAGCAGGAGGGGGAGGGGGAGGAGGAGAATGGCGGCCGTTGGGCAGAGGATAGCCGGTGGCTGGTCTGGCAGAGTCATCTTCCATTGGGTTTCGGGCGTTTAGCTTGTTGAGTCAAAGCGAGTCTTTGTTCAGCGAAGAGTGACGATCCGCGTTGGGACTTTTGTAATTTTTTATTTTCTTTTTGGGTTTTCTTAGGGATATATATATATATATTTTTTTTTTTTTTTTTTTTATTTTCTTGGAAATTGGTTTGATGTTTCCAGGAAAAAGTCCGAGAAATGTACAGACACTCCATTAATAATTTGTTGGTGTTTTTCGTCCTCTAATAACTTGTCTTGATTTAAAGAATAGTATTAAAAAATTAAAAAAAAATAATTTTTAAAATATATAAAAAAATTAATTAAAAAAATAAAAAATTATTTGTTGAATATAATAAAAAATAAAAAAAATTAATATTCATAAAATAATTTTTACGTTTTAATATTAAAAATATTGATTAAATTAATATTTTTTTAATTTTATAATAATAATAATAATAATTTTTTTTAAATATAATAAAAAATATTAAAAAATTAATATTTATAAAATAAAATTTATATTTATATATATATATTTAATTTAATTTTTTTATATTTAAGATTTTAAAATTTTTTTAATTTAAAATTATTTTTTATATTATTATTATTTATTAAAATTTTTTATTTTAATTAAATTTATTATATAATTTTTAATAAAATATTATATAAAATATTAATTTATATAATTATAATATTCAATTAAAATTATATAATAAATTTTATAAAAAAATTAAAAATATTTTTAAATTAATAGAAGAGTAATTTAAAAAAAATAAAATCAACAAATTTTATTTCATAAGAAATAATTTTTTTAAAAAAAGTTTATTTAATTAAAATTTATTATAATATAAAAAATAATTTTAAATATTAGTTTTATAAAATTATAACATACGATAGAATACATGTTTCTTGTTTGGGCGATGCTTTGGCGGGCTCCACGTAGTGTACAACGATAATGGAAGGAAATAATACACATTTTCACCGACTTTCTCACCAAAATAGTGAGAAAATGCCTTATGTGGGTTCCACATTCATTTTAACGTCATTTGCACGCTCGTTTCTTTCCTTTTTTTACTTTTCAAACGTAAGATTATCCTTTTTCTCTTCCTTTTCTTTCCTGTCATTTTCTTTTCCATGATTTTCTAACATCCCAAACCGGCTGTAAAGGTGGTTATCTTCTAGTTTAATTTTAACTGTTTTGAGGCTTTATGCCTATACTATACTAAACTTCGTTCTTAAGTTAGGTCCTATTGAAAAATTCAATAAATTAAAATTCAGATTTGTGGATTTTGCAATAAGGTTAGTGAGAAGAATAAAAAGTCTGTGAGCTGCAGTTTCGTTCAATTTCAATTATTATTATTTTTATTTATTAAAAGGTATGTTATACTAGAAATTTTAAAATAAATATTTTTTATTTTTATAAATTAAATACACTTCTCTTTTTAATATTAGAATCTAAAATTTTAAAAATAACAATCTAAGTTTGAATTATCAGAACATCTGAATGACTACTTTCATTTAGTGTTTGAAATTTTTGATGAGCCACTTGAAGCAGTATGGTGGAAATTTTTGATGGGTGCACTTTGGTTCCTGGACGGGTCGATTTGATACACTTAAAATTGATCTTCGTATCTAAGATTAATATAATTGCCTAATTTTATTATTTGTTTTATGTTAGCAGTACGATTTTAATTTTAGATCTAATTATTATACCAAACTGAATTTCAGTTGGGAGATTCTCAATTACTTAAGATGGAGATTAATTAAATTTATCGTTTCTAAAAAGCTCTACATTATCAGTCTCCCATTAGACTTTTGGTCTTGTACAATACATTCATGAAAATTATATGTAGATACAAAGTAGCATAGCATATCTTACACTATAAACATACTTTTCAAATAGAAATGGTTAGCCTTGCACACATAGAAAATCTTACACAGAAAATACTTGAGAAAAATTACTTGTAAAGTTTCATCACGATTCTGCTAGTAGCACATCTTACGGTGGTTTAGCTTGCAGTGCAGACAAAGAATTGGATAGCCTATTTCACACGTACAGTAGGCATCTTTCATTTGCGCATGTTTATGCTTGAGGCACTTCAGAATAACTTAACGTGTATATTTGGAATAAGGTAGATATTGTTCTTTTCTTCCAACCGAGGATCCTGGCTTTTCTGGCATGTCCAAGTCTTCCATCTTTCATGCAACCACGGTCCGTGGAGTTGCCAAATCAAAATGGCAGAGTAATTGCGTAGGTAGCAGCTGTATATTTATATATATTCATGCATGCCTGCTTCATGCACATCTCCCTGATCGTGGAAAACCTCTCTTTCCACAGTTATGAGTGATTTTCGCTATTTTGGTGTTCTTCAACAGTTCTGCCATCGCCCTGTTTGCTGTTAGCGCCGCTGACTTACTCCCACCACTGAAAATGTCCCGGAAAGGCGTAAAAACGTTTGAATTTCCGTGGATGGTGTCATTCAATTTTTACAACATTCAAGGGAAAAAAGAGAACAAAAAAAGAAGAAAGAAAATGCTAATCTCGAATGAAAATAACAACAAAAGGAGAATTTTAATGCACAACATGTATTGTCAGGTTTGGCTAGGGGTCTAATATACAAGAATAATTGCAATTAGTTCATTTGGCCATGTATTACAGAGGGAAAGTAAGCAATTGTAAATAAAACAGCCCATTTATTTGTTTTGGAAAAAAAAAAAAAAACCATTAATTAATATTTCAGAAATAGTTGTTACAGGTGACCTACACCGGGTTCGATTCGTAATTATCCTTTTTTTTTTTTTTTTTAAATTTATTTTGGTGCATTATTGTTCGACCGAAGGGTCACTTCAGAAAGGACTTCTCTGCTATTAACGCCGATTGATTAGCTAGAAGGCACAATCATTTTGATGTTTCCTAGAATCCTTGCAATTTGATCTCTGATGAGCGTGATTCTTCTCGTCCATTACTTTGCAATGATATTCGTTCTCTTCAATGATGCAAATGGATTAGTCACTCTCGCCATCTGCTGCAAGAAGACAATTCACGTTTATACTTCCTTATTTAGGAAACATGTTGTTAGTGGAATATATGCAGAAGTTCTCATGGATACCCCCCAGTTTGGCCCTGAGATTGATCCTCAAGACCGATAAGAAATCTGTTACAATTGTTAGATGATAATATATTTTTTTTAATAATAACTTTTTATTCGAATATGTCTCTATTCTTCGTGCCATTCAATCCTCGTGTCCATTCTGCTGCAATAACCAAGATTACGGATGCGATGCCATTGGATCTTTCATGATGTGTAATATGAATGATTCTTGCCCCTCAGATTTTTTCTGGAAAATTTTGTGTAGCTGTCTCCAGTAACAAGCGCAGTGGGGGAAAAAGATGAGATTGAAGGAAAAAAGAGGGGTTTGAGGTATCATTTGTGGTATTGAAGTGCGTCAATAAAACATAACTGTAGAGAGATGAAGTTGTAGAGGAAACAACTTGCATATATTTATTTCATTTCATTGCCGCTCCTTTACACAGGAGAGGGAAAGCATAGCAATTGATTACATAAAAGCATGTTTCTTCGGGAACATAGATAGTTTGAGTTTCTATCTAGGAAACCTTTACACTTGCAGGAACTTAAAAATAGGAGAGAAATAGAAGTAACGATGGCAAAGTGCCACTAGCAACCGAGGTCAATAGAGGGGGGGGTGGGGAACAAAGAAAATAGGCCTATCAGAAAATACGAGGTCATGGTTATGCAAAACCTCGTCGCTTATCTCAGGTGAAGAAACTGCATAGGTAGAAACTCGTCCAAGCTCTATGTGCATCAGGGGTCCACGTTTCATAGCCGAATATATTGGGGAACTCTGGGTCAGTGAGCCAAGCCGGAGCTGGTTTCCTCTTAGGGGTAATCTCCATCGCCCGGGGACTGGGCTATAGCTAGCCTTTGTTATCTTCACAGTATGAACTATCATGACGAAGGAGGGGATGATTGTGAAAAGGAGAAGCCATGAAGGAAATTGAAGCTCCATCATGATTACGGCGGACGAAAAGGGATCTGTTGCTACTCTGGATGGTGAGCTATGTGCTTGCTCTTAGCAGCTGTTGTTTGTCAGCAACTTTTTATAGAGGAGAGAACGGCGACCACATCTAATAATCCCTTAGGCAAAAGGACAAAAGATAGATGGAGCAAACGGATGGAGTGGTATTGACGTAAATTCACATATTACTAGTTGGTTTTTTTTTTTTTTTTTTGATTTTTAATTATACGATGACAATTTATAACGAGAACCACAAATTTATAATTATTAATTATGAATAAATAATATAAAATTATATTTGTCTCGCATCTAAAACTTATATCTATATAAGGACGGACACCTTAAACGTAAGGAATAAAAAAGGATTCGGGTGAGCATTCACAGAACACAACCATTGTGCCCAGTAATTTTTGAATCTATTGAGTGGGCCCCCCAATCATTAAAATTTCGGATATGCATCTTTTTCTAATTACTAGCGGACGGTGGCAGTTGCAGGCAATTTGGGCCATTTTGTAAAAGTCAAAGTTGGACTTCGACTGACAAAAAGGCTATCACCAATTTCCGCCGAATGACCACTTTGGTGCCCCTGAGCTCTTCATTGCCGATATGGATATCACTTGCTGGGCCGATGAACCCGCCGAACCTAGGCCACTGCACGCCTCTCCTGATCCGGCTGTTTTGGCAACATCAGAATGAAACCAAGCAACGTTGGAACAGATGCGAATCTCATCCCATTAGAACCAAAATACATAGCACACGCCTCAGCACTGAACCAGTCAATGTCACATCAACGCATGCCTTCAATCCGTTGCATCCTCGTTAAAACTCACCGAGGGGGAAGTCCCTTTGGCCCCATAAACAACATGTCTCTCAACAGCTATGATCATTCAACTTAATTTTCGAAATGTTAATATGGAACTCTCATTCTAACTAGCCTAGTTAGTTCCCCCCTTTTATTGCAGGTGTTGGGGTGACCCAACTAGTTAGTTACATTTTGCAAGAACACCATGCGCATCTGCCGTTTGTTCACATAACAATCGATCTCCTTTTATTCTCCCCATGCCTTCCCCTAGAAAAATTACAGCATGCATATTCACAGTAATATTGTGATGATTATACTTAAAAGAGGGTAAATTTATTTCTTTCGTTTTGTTTGATTTATTTAGATTTACGTTTACATTAATCTTCTAGTTAGTACACTATAAATAAGTGTTTACCTGTTTGCTACATAATTCAAGATGCTAACGGGACACCAAATTATTCATCTTCGAAGACTGAGAGAATTATTTATTTATTTATGTATGATGTTTGACTCTCCCACAAAGTATTTGGTAGAGTTAAATATAAATTTTTGACGCCTACAAATTTGAGAATAGTTAGCTTTCATTAAACTCATGAAGTGTACTCTTCCAATAAATTTAACGAGGGAGATAATCTACTGTGTATTGTGAAAACGCAATTTTCTTTAGCAATACGTATGGCCTTTGGTCTTCTATTGTTGTAATAAAAACTGAAAGACATAGAGCTAAACATATTAATGCTTTCACAAGGTCAAACGAAACCAATTGCAGTTAGTAGCTACCAGTTGGCCAATGATATTAATGACAAAGTTGGATACTGGACGTGGGTCCGAAAAATATTCTCAACTTGCGCCAACCAAAAACGAGTATGAAGATTATCGGTTTGCACTGTTTTAGTGATGGATCCGACTCGTAATTAGAGGGAGAAAATCAACGACAAGACCGACTTGTAATTAAATTAACCTGACAGATATATTTCAATTTTCATCATCCAGATAAGACTTGAGATTAGTCACTAGTGGCAACTTGGCATGTTCGTGACTGAAGGATGAACGTTAACAAATTTGATACGTGACTAACAAACTTTTACATGAAACATACAGTAAGAAGTACCCAAACATTGAGGCATTTTGGGACATTTTCTTCTCATGCAAACAAACAAGTTTTCAGGATTTCAGATGATGTTACTGGAACTTGGAACTTAAATTTTTCTGTCTTTCTAATCATACTTGTATGGATGGGTCTCTAGGTAATTAGAATGATATCCTTTTTGTTTTGTTCATCGTACACTTCCAAAATTTTTGGTGGAAACCTTTGCCATATCTTCTCCTTCGCCCGCGCGCGATAGCTCTACCTGGCGTGCCGCCTTGCATGCAAGCGAAGCGCTATTGGCGGCAATAATAAATAGCTCACTGAGCGATGATTGATGCAGCCCCCACCTCCGAAAGCGCAAAGGAAGGCAGTGCCCTCGAGTGTTCCAGAGAGAAGGATGATGGCGCCCCAGAACCGTGACATCCAGCAGCAGCATCCCCTTGCATGAAAAAAACAAAAAAGTCCTTATTGACTGTTTTTGGTTTTCATGTAACTTCCTTATGCATATTTGAATTCCCCCTTGACTGTTTAACTTAAGATCCTCCACTCCGCTGTCAACGGATTTTACTGGAGTCTCACAATCTTTTAAGTTGCAGATGGTCGCCATTATAGCACCAGCCTCACCCAGGGAACTCTTCGGTTCCATTAAGTGTATCTCTCAATAAAGAATGCTTTTCCTTTCAATCTTTTGTGTTCTTCTTATTAGAGAAGTTTTTATCTTTTCTTTTTCTTTTTCTTTTTTTTTTTTTTTTGAGAAAAATCTTTTCGTTTTTTCATTGTTGTGCAAAGGAGTGCTCAAAAATACCAATACCAAAAAAATTTGGTTAGGTTATAAAATCAAATTTTATAATTAACTTATAAATTAATTCTTTTGATTGATTTACAATTTTTAGTTTTAATATATATATATAATTTTTTATTCTAATAAAAATAAAATTATTATTGATTAAATTATGTATAATTAAATCTTAAATAATAACACATTATAAAGAACGTATAAGCTTGTACGCTTATTTTCTCCTTTTTAAGTAAATCAGCCTTCTGCGAGACAAATTTAGGAATATTAATACCTGTAGTCAAATTTAGGAATATTAATATTAAAAAAAGTTATTATAAATAAAATTTTAGTCAATTTTTTCGATTAAATTAGATGCCGTTAAAATTGATTTTTTTTTTTTCACATTCAAATTATAATTTCTAAATTAATATTTCATTCAAATTAGGTTTTGATCGGCTAAAATTGAGCTTAAATAAACTTTTAGTATTTATAATTATCGGAAGCGAAAATTTTGATTTGATTGGCGAGCACCTTTAGTTGTGCTATTCATTATACTCTGGAAACGGGAAATTTTGGTGCTTCAAGGGATACATGAGAAGAAAATTAAAAATTGCAATGTATAAGAAGATGAGAAGGAAAGCTGGTAATAATTGTGTGGAAAAGATATATTTTATTCCAATAAAACAAAGTCAATGGAAAATTTGTGGCAAGAAGCACTACTTCAGCCTACCACAGGACATAATGAACTCTGGAACTGAGAAGCCTTGTGGTGCAAATAAAGCACACATATTCGCCCATGCTTCACTTCACTAAAAAAAAATAAATCAAAAGTATTAAGATGACTCCACACAGGACGAATGCACAGAAATATCCAATCCCGGCTTTGCACGTTTTATCCCATAACTTGAAATCGCCATCGCCACCACGTTCAATGTCCATTGCTGAAGAAGAGCCTGGCCGAGAATAGCTGGCTTGAGGAAGGGTTGTGGGTCTGCAATTAAATTAGAAGAAGACTAAAAGAGAGAAGAATATGGACTGAATGTTTGAGAATTTTTGGACACAACACATATTTATAGGCTCTGGAAGAAAAATCGTGAGGCATTAAAATAGGAAGTAATATTAAAGATCCTGAATAGCGTTTGCCTCAATGGGATATTGATTTTCTTGTTTGGGACCTTTGTGTGTGTGTGTGTCTCTCTCTCTCTCTCTCTTTTTTTCCGGCTTAGAAGAGCAAGGTGGTTTTTCCCTTCTTAGGACCAAGTCTACAGTAATTCAACGTCATTCTTGGACGGGGAAAGCCTAAACCCTAGTGTTGTTGGTTAAGGAAATTCAGAACGCATTGATTGTTAGTGGACCTATAATATTTGATCGGCCTAACTTCAATTCCCAAGCCCATAGATTCCGAAAGGTCTGGCTTGTCCCCATTTTTGGAACTATACTATAAGGAAATTCCCCCGTCGAAATATAAAAAATTTTTATGTGAATTCACCGAAGTTGGACCTCCCGAGGTCAGCCAATTATTAAAAAGGGAAAAAAAAAAAGATTAATATACAAATTTAATCATCCAACCTTTAAAAGTGATATATGATCGAGGAACTAGCAAGTGTAGATGAAGGGTACGAGAGCGCCCTTCTATAAATATTACTTGGTGGGTCTTAAACGGTCTTTCTCATCCTTGCCGATATTGGGTTGACTAGGTGCAGAGACATGCAAAATAAATACAAAATAAATATTAATTTATTATAACTATCGTACATTATGATTAGTCTGTGATTTTATTATTATTATTATTTTTATTTTTTATGGTCTATTTTGTGTATCTCCTAACTTTTTTTGTTAATTTTTCTAATAACAAGATTTTTTTTTAAAAAAATAAATTCTGGAATTGTTATTACGACGCCGAGCTGCTTGCCACTTAAAACATGGAAATGTACTAAGACTATTCGAAGTCAAGACCACACGCCTAAACCAAATTGACGAATGCCGGCTCTAGATGAAGGGTACGAGAGCGCCCGTTTCGCAGCACCCCCGTCGTCATTCTCTACCGAAAATGTATGCATGAGAAGGAAAATTGCATCTCTAATAACAACCCGAGATATATTACGGTGAGGCATCAGTTTGTGGTTCAAAGAGTTGACATTTTCCCATGATGTTTATGATAAAGTGTAACACCTCAATAATATATATATATATATATGTGAATCTGAAAATATTATAATTTCTAGTACGATGACAAAATCCAAAATGTTATGTTCTAACTCGTAATTTGTGTACTCTTAGCTAAGAAGGTATGGTATGATTTTCACAGACAAAAAAAAAAAAAGGGATAAGGACCCCAAAGGACACCCACTGTGTAATTATCATTTGACGACTGATATTGTTGCATGTTTTTGGGGCTCCATCGCCGGCCGGCGGACCACTAGGGCGGAACATGTAAAATATGGGTAGTCAAGTTAGGCTACTTTTAAAACGGTATGGTCAAAGACATGGAAGAACTTCTATTACCAACAACAGAATGAGAAGGGGTTCAAAGTTTGAATAAATTCAAGATATGGAAGGACCTCTTTGATATAAGGTTTTTTTTTCTTTCTTTCTTTTCCTGTTTTCGGAGACGCCCCCCCCCCCCCCCAAAAAAAAAAAGGACTCCCAAACCGCCATGCAAGCGTATCTGCATTATCCCAATAATTCAGATTTCAAAAAGTGATACTTAAGTGTCTTTCTAATCTAAAATGGAACATATTTTAGGCTGAAAATTCGAAAAATTGGAAACATACAAATCAGAATGAACATAAATGGTTGGACTGATGAAATCCCAACAATATGTCGATCTCTACAGGTCAAATGCGTCAAAGAAACTGGGATGTCTAAAAGAGCAGGAGTTCTTGCTATTAATCTCTATTAATGTTGGCAAGTCAACGCCTTATTAGTTTCAAAAAAGAAAAAAAAAAAAAAAACAAAAAGAAGAAGAAGAAGAAGAAGAAGAAGAAGGCGAATAAGGGTCTGTCATTACATTAAGCACCCGTTAAGTCTGGCTACAATAATGGCGATGGGACCCGTTGGATCTTCAACAATAAACGACATCCAGATATTTCATTAAAAAAAAAAAAAAAAGCAATAAGAAGCCACAAATTCAGCCGAGGCCTTGTTTAGCTTTTTCTTCTACATCAATTTTTAAAAGAATTTAGTATTTATAAAAATAATAATAAATTTTTATTATTTTCACTATAAATTTTATATATATATATATATATTAATTTATTTATTTTATTTAATTATTCTTTTTATATTTATAATATTTTAAAAGTTTTATATCTATATATAATATAAAAATATAAAATATATTTATAAATTTTTTATAAAAATTAATAAATATATATATAACTTTAATACAAATAAATATATTTTAAAAAATAATTAATATAAAATAATATATTTTAAAATAAATAAATTATTAAAAAATATATAATTAATTTTTAAATAATAACTAATTAATTTAAAATTAAATAATTTTAATTTAAAATAATTTAAATATAACTTAATTTATAAATAATTTAATTAAAATAATTTAAATTTAAAATATTTCAATTTAAAAATTCGTTATAATAAATTTATTAATTAATAATAATTATGATAATTAATATAGATTCAAATAAAAAAATATAATAAATATAAAATATGTGTATAATTTATTTAATTATAAATTATAATAAAAATATATTATTTTTATTTTTATAAATTTTATAATTTTTTTAAAAATTAAAACTTTATCTCTAAGTATTTAATTAGCTCACAAAAATCATCTTTAATACGAGGAGAATATGGGATCCATGGACGATGACTCCAAGAAAGGGGCTCCAAAACAACACTTCAATGAATCCACGGACCCAGCGTTTGCTTGCACCAGTTCAATGAATATGAGACTGGCTGCTTAGTGCAGTTTGTCTTGAAAGTCTTGTGGGAAGAGAGGAGATAAGGATTCTCCTCCTTTCTCCTTTACCCCTCTTCTTCATATATATCGATAACATTTTGCTCGAAATAAAATTTAAAAAAAAAAAAAAAACAGAGAGAGAGAGAGAGAGAGAGAGAGAGAGAGAGAGAGAATGGAGGCCTATTGATAAGAAAAAAATAAATCAATAAATAAAGAAAAGGAATGAGAGAAACACAGAATTGAAGCCCATCGGGCTGGCAAACATGAAATCAACAGTAGATTCATTGTTATTGAACATTAATTGGTCTAGACAATAATACCGAATCTCATCTAGGATTTGAATTTTAGTCACAACCAATTAACCAAAATAAATGAATAAGCGTAGCTAGAAAAAATCACCCAAACTTGAAATATTACTGGAAGTTGGACTGTGACATTTTTTTTAGTGAAAGAAGACCAAATACCCTTTTTAACTAGACCGCTACCAATGGGAAAAATCAACGTTGCACCTTTTTTGTCCGCCAAGCATAGCCCATCTCAATTTTTCAGATGAAAATCCCACGCTAATATTCCTACATTCTGTAGTCATGTAACGTCGGTGGACAGCTATGTCAAGTCCGCAGTTCCACCTTGAGAGATTGCACGATTCCATTCCAAAAGCGCAGCGGCAATCGCACCCGCAGCAGAATCCGAGAGACTTCACGCGTCGAGGCAGCAATACCAGGATTTTAAGGAAAACATAAAGATACACGGCTTGGACCCCGCATGGAGTTATTTTTTGTAATTGTGGTTTGCAAAAGCTAAAGATACAGAATCGAAAAATCCCTACGATTTTTTGTTTTGTTCGACTCCTCGGATTCCAGTTTTTCCTTCTTGTTTTCTGATGGATTTTTGTCGTATTTCTTCACAATGGGTTCACTTTGATTTTTTTTTTTCCACATTTGTTGCTTTGTTTGATCCAGATCTTATTGAAAGAACGTTTGGGTCTCGAAAGCAGACAATCCTGGTGGGCTTATTTTTCTCATCCGCGGTGCAGAACCATGGACAAGTAGATGACAAAGCATAGTACAAGAAACCACGTCACAAGCAGGTAGCGTGGCAGTGCGAATATAGTAACCTGATACCTGGCTCGATTTCTGCCTTTCTGGACAGAGGGACCCATATACGTTGTCGGGTCGGTAATGGAAACAGAAGTTGGAGCGTCATTGCTAAGCTCGTTAGCTGGCATTTTTCCTCCACTAGGAGGTATCGCGGAGAAACTATGGCGGGATAGAGAAATGGAAATGTGTGATTCTGTTATGATTTGCTTGTAGAAACCGCAGAGGGCTGCCAAATAAGAACTGGGAACCGCACTAACTCGGCTTTACCGAAAGGTTTCTAGGAGGTAGCAAACCTGCCTCCGCGATGAGTTACATTTCACCAAAAGTGCAAGAAAAATGTAGCAGCCAATAGGAGCAGCTTCCTCCCACGAAGGCAAGCCGTTTCTGCTGCGAAACATCCCCAAAAGATGTCCCAAATTTTCACTCTGAGAGATGCGTGAAAATAAATATGCAGAAAGAGAACAACACTTTTTCAGACGAGAGGACAATACCGTACGCTCGCTATATACGTTTAAACCACCATTTTTGCCAACTCCATGAAACTGATATAAGCTCGAAGCATTAGTCATCAGCCATATGGGTTGCAACCGGAATCAAATGGCCATATTTTGATTCGTACAATGAATTGCAGTTATACTATTACATGAAACAGCTCCCTAAGGGTTGCTGATCGCATCAACCTTGTATATAATGTCAGGCAGGAAAATGAGAAGCAGAAAATCATTAAAGTGAATGAGAGTGGAGCCGCAAGCTATTGTCATTACCAGATGGTTGAATGTGTATCGATACAAATCAACTTTATCTTTAGACCAGAAAAAAACGAGAGATATCACCTTATCAAAAATCAAGTCAATGTTACTGCATACAGATCATAACTAGAGATGTTCCTTATTCTTCACATTTTGAGTATCATTAACTATTAAAGCCTGCATATTAATACGAATCCTAATGTTTTTCTTCCTCAGAAGTGTAGCCTCCATCGAACCCCACCAAATACTAAAAAGAAAGGTAAACAAAAGAAGAAGTTTCTGGGTCTTGCTTTTCCACAACCGTTCCGATGAACTTTGAACCTGCTAAAATGCCCACCCCACCACAACCGACCAATGTGAACTCCGCAATCTTTATCGCCCAGATTTAATAGCCTTAACATGAAAAAGCAACCTCAAGACCTAATCCTCAATAGAGTCAATCCAGGAAAGGCCTAAGAAAATGCCTATGGCATCTTGAACATTGTAACAAAGAACAACATTGAATGCAATCCAGGAAAGGCCTAAGAAAGTGCCAAAGGCATCTCAGGCATTGAAACAAAGAACAACAAATTTGTATCCTAAAAATGGACACATAACAATTTTTTATGTCTTCTTGTTAGAGTTATAACCCAGCAGAGATAAACTACACGGTAAATATCTTCAACCTCAGAATCCAAATACAAAATACCTACTCTTAAAATTTAATATTCAGAATTTCTAACAGCAAATAACAACTATAACAAAAATATAAAAATAGCATTGTTACTTGTGTTTTTACCCATTACCACTGCATGTCCATACATTTAAGTAAGAGACAAATGTAATTTTCTATGGTCACTATGTACAACAGCAAAATGCATCAAAGAAACAAATAAAAAATGGAGTGAGAAAAAGACAAGGCCTCTTTTTCCTATGTGAAAATTAATGGAGCTTGAATGTGCAAAAATATGACAAAAATGTCAAAAATTGCTAGACCAATAAAATACAAAGAGGACTGCACCACACATACCAAGGATGTCATGGTTCAGGAGCTCCTTCCACAGTCCTCAATCATCATTCCTTTAAGACTCTTTGCCAACCAGATAGCTGTCTCTCTTGGAGAGACCTTATCTTTACCGAAAGGCTTTAAGACAACTGCAAGCTCTTCCAATCTATTTTGTTGAAGCAAATCAGCAGACAACTCTAGAAGCCCTTCAAGTGCCTCTGCTCTCTGCCTGAAAGACTTAACATCCAAAATTTCCTTTGCCTGAGGTTCCTCTTCCCCAAGAGTGGAGCTGGCTTTTGTTGGCTCAGAAGTGGCAGATATTGGAACTGTATGATTCAGGTTTCTTGTATCCATTTCATTTGTGCTATGATTTGAAGTACTTGACTTCAAAATCATAGCTTCAGAGCAACTTGGTGATTTAAGACTTGATGCTGTGGTCATGTTTCTTGTCTCCAATTCGTCTCTTACTACATTTAACAGCTTTCCAACATCCACATTTTGAACTCCCATCTCTAAGGTTTCCAGAACTGGCTGCTCACTCCCAACACGAAAACTACTGTGCCGAATGACGTGTATGACATCATCAAACACAGGAGGAAGGTGGGCAGCAGTGGGCTTTTCAAGTATTGTGCTTTGAAGCATAGCTCCTTTCTCTGAATGCAAATTGCTTTGGCTAGCTGACAAGGAGGCAGTGGAAGGAGCAGTTTCTGAAACTGATGACAGAAGTTCTCTTACAGTGAACTTGTCATCATCACAAGATGCAGAGATAAGATTTAATTGGGGAACTGTACTGGGAGTACAGATAAAGCTTACAGCAGTATCATTTTCACAAATAGGCAATATATCAGAACTTGGGACAGATGCATCAAGATGTGGACTTGATCTATCTTGCCCATTACTGGTCTTGGTACTGCTCTGAAGATCTAAGGCAATTTCTGGGTTTTCAACAGAGAAAAAGTCAGAACTACTAGAACATCCATGGTTTTCCAGAGACAAATCTTGAGACATCTCAGGTTTTGAAAAGGATGGTGAATGGCCGGGAGGATGTGATTCCACAATTTCACCACAGGTGATAATCTCACAACTAGGGGGAGATTGTTCTGCCACATCAACAAATGGAGCTGCTGCATCATCGGAAAGCTCAAATGCCTGATTCGACAACGAAGATGAGATAGAGATACTGCTCTCTGATTTCATGTGTTTGGATTCTCTGGGTAGAGGCTTCTTAGACTCTTGCACGACCTCCTTGGGGCTGTGTGCAGGACGCCAATCAGCCATTTGATGAGGGGTATGTCCAGGGTCGGTTGAAGTTAGCTTCATGTTGTTAGCAGTGCCATTTGGAAGATCATTCCCAATTTGCTTTGACCGTCGAGGAGTTGGAAATCGTCTCACAAGATTGGAAGGAGGAGTTTTTTGCCTTGGCTTTGCAGGAAGCCCATCATCAGGAGGTTTCATTGGACCAGATGGAGGAACTCCATCATGTCTTGGTTTAGCCTTAGGCGAGGAGTCAATTACAGGTAACTGTAGATATATATTTTTGACAATAAGTCATTGTTTAATATGTGTGGCAGACAAACATAATGATGAAATTGTACCTGGTGTTTTAAAGGAGGTGATCCTTGAATCCTCTTTACAGAATCAAATGCTACCTTTGCCAGTGCAAGAGATGGTGTATCAGAATTAGACCTAAGTGCAGGTGCACGGGCATTGGGTTTGAGGGCTTTTGGAGGTGTTTCTACATTATTTCTTTGAGCTTGAATGCCTACATCCTTTGTATGACTGCCCCTCATTGGGGAATCATTTTCTCTGCCTTTTCCTTCTTTTAGGGCCATCATAATACTTTTAATGGTCTTGGGTTGCTTTGATTCAACCTGAGTCCCATGTTCATCATAACAACGTTTTACCACTCTTTGTTCATCCATTTTGACAGTGCAAACATTGGGGCTGTTTTCTTCTTCACTTGGAGTGGGCTGTTCAGTGTCATCTTCTTCATCCACAGAAGCTAAATCTGTTTCAGTAGCTTTGTTCTCGCAATTTGTAACCATTGCTGGAATGTTTCTGTCACTTGAAAGAAAACCATCTTTATCGCTGCTTGAGCCATTACTGTTCTGACTTTCAGTCATGTTTTTCCTAGAATCATGGCCAGTGGAAACAGCATTTGCAGGAGAATAGGCTGTTGGAGGATTGAAGGAAGGACGGTACTGATCAACATAAGGCTGCAAGTAAGGATGCTTCAAAATCTCGGATGCCTGTCAAACAAAAATCTAAACTATAATAAAAACCTGCCATAAGGAAATCCCAAAGTTGCAGAGTTGTTAGGAGAAATGCTTACACTTGGCCGATGCTCAGGATTCTTTCTCAACATGCCTTTAATGAATGTTTTTCTGTGTGAAGGGACATTAGATATCAATGCTATGCAGATATTGGCTTCAAATCATCGTCAACATTAAAGATTTAACCGAATGATAAATGGAGCAGAAAACAGAGTGTAGTAAATATCAATTTCTTGGGACAAAGCAGCTGAATCACCACTTTAAATTGATTAAAAAAATTTCTCAGTAACTATGTAACCTTTTGGTGGTTATCAAGCCATTATTCTACCTCTGTTAACGATGAATAAAGTATGGAGAAGATGGAAAATTGTGAGAGAAAGGAGAAGAATGGTCTTTTCTTCCCTTTACCATATTCTACCCCCTTTTAATAATATTCTCCTGCATGAGGTGGAGCTTATAGCACTGGCTTAAAGACATGGACAACCTATTATCTGCTCTGAAACCAGATATATTACATGTTTCTAGCAACATGCAACAACCTGGATCCCACTGCATGTGCACAGGGTTGGTCTCATTAACATAACTAAGAAGTAGAAAACATCAACAAAGACTTTTGAAAGCTTGCATGCAAGCCAACCATGATGCTCATCTAATATTGAAGAAAAAAACAAAAAGATCACAGGGATAAATTCAAGGAAGCTTTTCTATTTGAAAACTGTTATACTGTGACATTTGTAATCTAAGCTTGTTGCAACCACTGCATATTTCAAGACCTGCTGGCCTATGAGAAAATCTACAAGCAATGGTTGTTCAGTCACCTAGAAGAGAAAGCCCATAATAAAACATAAAGAAGTGAAGAGGCTATATGGTGTTAATCAATGCACAACGACAAGAAAACCACACATGGAGACTTACAAAGATGGAGAATAGCAGGAAGGCAAAGGGCCAATGGAGGAGCGATTTATCTTGCTTATTAACCCTGCCATATCCTGTATCCATGCATATGAAGGCAATTAGTAATTGAAGAGATGTTGAAAAGCTACTATGATCAAGGATAGATAAAGCAATCATGTACAGAAAGCATAAAAGGATTTAAGAGATTCTTTAAAAACACTTCAAAAGGATTCAACAAAAATTATGGATTGCAGTTTAACAAAAAAAAAAAAAAAAAAGGCCCTGAACAAAGAAGTTTCTAATTTGTGAGATTAAAATAACTTCTTCGCAGCATACATTGCTCTTGCAATACAAAGGCCTGTTATTTTCACATAGAACTCTAGAACTGAAAGGTAGGCAAATAGCATATGCAGGTCATTGTTATGATTGGAAATGCTACATAATTTTCGGTAATAGTTGATCTCCATCAGCCACAGGTGACTGGTCAAAATGAATGTCATGAGAATAAAGATCTAGACTTTAATCAAGTGAAACAACAATAAAGAAATAAATGAATCTTATGCTTCTACTTCCTAACTCACTATCAAAAGCATGTGTAAATCTTAGCTATAATAGGTTCGTAGGGCAATGAGCATCACAAAATGTTTACTCCAATATCATACAGAATGTTCTAATCTTATTTTCAGGAATGATACGGACAGATTCAAGGAATTTATTTAACTTACAAAAGCTTTGAAAGCGGGGCGATGTGCAGCCATCTCATACATACAGCAACCTGGCAACAAGAAAATGGCTTAGCCAAGCCAACCTGCAGATAAAAGCATCAAAGAAATCATCAAGCTACACATACCTAAGGACCAAATATCTGACTTGAAACCATAGGGAATATCTGCAAGTAGTTCGGGACACATATAATTAGGAGTTCCAACTACCTGCACATCAAAGTATAACCAGCTATTAGTTCCATGATTCAAAAACAAATAGATACCCTTTTTCTTACCTTTGGATAGCTTGTTTAGTAACTCTAACAATGGCAATGAGAAACATATTAGATAAACATCTTAGTAGGTTTCATTTTTGTGTTTGTCAGACATTTTCTACCACATAAATATGGGCTAAATCTTCTGGTTGGAAGGCCTTCCGTTATAGTTGGTCTAAAAGAAACAACAATAAATCAGGAAAGTAATTGAATGGTTATAACTTCTGACCACATAGCAAAACTATAACATTGATGGTGTCTTTCTCAACTGCATGGAAGTATTATTCACAAACAAAGCAAACCAAATCCTCAATGGGCATTATAATTTTGAGAGAACACAGAATCTGGTCACCTAACCATGATGTGCAGTTAGCACAAACCAGTGCAATGCCACTTTTGCATCCGAATAAGGAGACTGTATTATAATAAAATCACTGTAGCTATTATACACCGAGTACTGCTTTAGTTGTAAACAAGAGAGAAAGGGACAACAGAGACAATGAGACAATAAAAACCACAAACAGAGAGACAGAAGAGGTAGGAAGCAAGACAAACCGATGAAGCCAAGTCATCTGCTTTTAGAGTTTTAGCAAGTCCAAAATCCCCTACACAACCAGGATTTAAAAGATAAAGGGAGACAACAAAGAAATCAAAACTACATGAAATTGGATGTGAATAATTAGTTAGCAAACTCACCAAGACGAACATCTTGCTCTTTGGTAAGAAAAATGTTTGAACACTGAAAAAAGTGCATGACATGGTTAGACAATAAAATCTCCCATCAGAGAACTCTAAAATTCAGAGGCTTAAGCCTAACTAAATACTTAGTCCCATACTTTCAGGTCCCGATGCAGAACAAAATTGGCATGCAGATATTCAACAGCCAGCAGCAGTTGTGCAAACCACTTGCAGAGCTTCTGCATAATTTTTTTAACAGTTGAATTAAGACATCAAGCTGAAGATCAAAAATAAACTTCAATACAAAGACATTGAACTACAACAAACAGGAAACATGAGCAATTAAGATCACCTCTTCAGGGAAATATACACCGTTTGATTTTTTCATCAACTCAGCCCTATTAACATATTGTAAAAAAAGAAATTGTGAATAACTTTCTGAACAACCAAACAACATTGGGGATCAAAATTACAGGAGTTGTTAGAAAACTCACATATCTCCACCTTCACAGTATCCCGTGACAATGCAAACGTAACAACCCTTCAAAAAATTCATGGAAAAAAAAAAAAAACTGAATATTGTGAGTAATTATCTATAAAAACAGCTTGCCTAAAACAACTTCTAACTGAACAAGCTTTTCCCCCTAGATAATAATGGAAGATACCTACCTTTTCAACCCATGCTTCTTTGAATTCTACAATGTAAGGATGCTGAATACGGGCTATAAGAGCCATCTACATCAACAAAACGTCCCCAATTTATTCCATTAATTACGAGTGAAAAAACAGATACCAGCATCTATATATATATAAAGAAAAAAAAACTAAAAGAAAAAAAGAAAAAGGAAACGCAGAAGCAGATAATGAGTAATGCGAGAAGTACTTCTTGATGAGCAGATCTCCTGCAACGCTCCGTTTGTCTTGCGAGGCGGATCTTCTTCAACACATACCTAACAAACGATCCAACCAATTGAACACAAACAAACAAACACATCACATAGGTAAGCACAACACATTTAAAAACAACAAAAAAAAGAAAAAAACAAAAATAAAGAAAAGAGAGGAAAAGAAAAGGAAAAATAAAAAACAAAATGTAAAAATGTGATAGTTGTGTGTATGGGAAGAAAAGACAGACTTCTTCTTCTCGGCCTTGTGATGGACAAGAATGGCAGCACCGAAAGCTCCGCGGCCGATCTGCTCCATGATCTCGTACTTATCCATCCGAGACTCCATTCCTTCTCTCTCTATCTAACTGCCTACCTATCTCTTGTTGGTTGTTGTCACTCACAAAGAAACAATCGATCAATTCAATTCAATTCAATCAATCAATCAACATTGAGAAAACAATTCAATTCATTACGATCCTCCTCCTTCTCCTCCTCCCACTACTACTCCTACTCCTACTCCAACTACCACTACCACTCCTCATTGATAGATCCAATTACTTTCTTGGCTCATTCACCAAGTGGCTTCTTGTTTCAAAATTTCCCTTCTCTTTTCCCCTTTTCAAGTAAGTGACTAAGAAAACTCTGATCCACCTTGCATTTTCCTTTGTCTTAGCCTTTGCTTTTTTTTTTTTTTCTCTCTCTCTCCACTTTCTCCCTCACTTTCCAGACACAATCTGTCTCTATTTGAGCGGTCTGTTCATTATTTAGAAGAAAAGTAAAAGCTTTTCACTTGCATTGTGGAAGTGGATCATGGGATTAGCTTGGTAGCTTAGCTACCTACTAAGCGGTGTTTTGTTTTTTTTTTTTTTTCCTCTTTTGGGCGTAACATAAAAACCAGCTTTTTCTTTTAACGAAATTACAACATCTACCTGTCGACGTAAAATTTTTCACCTGTTTTACTTATCATATTAAACCAATCTATTAAAAAAAAATCATTATCAAAATAAGATTACGTTTAAATAAAATATTTTATTTTTAATTTTAATATTAATAAATCTAAAATTTATTATTACACCTTTAACATTAAATTAAAATTAATAGTAAACTATTATTTTTTTGTCTTTGCAATTTAGTTATTAATTAACCACAATAAAGTTTTTTTTTATTATTTCTTTTCCTTTTTATTAGAAGAGAAGTTTATTATTACTAGGCAGTCAAAATCGATTTTCACTAGAAACTGTTAAAGGAAATTACACCATTTATATAATTCACTCCTACTGAGCTCGTAACGAAGAAAAAAATTGTTAAAATTTGAAAAAAAAAAAAAAAAGACTACTTAAGGCAGTGGCTCGGTTCATGCCGACAGCAGCGGCTGGTATTTACTCCAGGCTCTGTAGGTGGTTGAGTGAGGTGACAGAGGGGAGGTAGAGAGAGAAAGAGACTGAGACATGGGCTTTTTTTCTTTTTCTTTTTCTTTTTTTTAAACACTGATATTGATTAGGGAATTTTGGACAAGATATTTGACCCTAAGTAGGCATGAGCATTTGACAATATATCAATTTCATTTTAACTTAAATTTGAGAAATTTTGGTCAATTTAATTGATCTTTTAAAGAATTAAAAGTAACGTTCAAATTCGAAATTCAAATCTTTGTCCCATCTCTTTCCTCCAAACAATTAAAAGAAAATTAAGAGCCGAAAATTTCTCTCTTATATTTAATTTTCATTGCTTTTTTGGGGGGGGGGGGGTGCATCGATATATCTATGGTCCAACCGCCACTAATTGCCTTTGCACTATTTAATTGGCCAGATTACCAAATTTAGTGGTTAGATGAATTAATCATGTTTAATTTGATTAGCTACAAGTGCAAATTTCTAAAGATAAATTGGCATACAAAGTATGAGTTTTAATTACGGCGGATCAATAAAAAAAAATAAATTAATTTTACAAATAAATCATACTAACACTAATATTAACAGACAAAACGAAATTATAATAAATATTTTCAAATAATGTGCATGGGTATATATGGTTGTTTTATTTATTTATTTATTTATTTTTTAGTATAAAGATTGCTTGTGTGCGAGGTACATTACACAATTTTGGGTATAATATTTGTGTCCATTTGATTGGAGAGATGGCAATTTGAATGACGGGTGAAATCATTTTTAAAACAGCCGAAGGGATTGCTTCACATGGCACAGCAACAGAGACAATTAATATGCCTGTGCTGTCATGACCCAATTCCCACTCATTTACTCTCAAAATCAATCCCCCCACCCCCGGGCCACGTGCCTGTCACGCCTCATGCCTCCGAGCCAACACTTCTGAGCGTTGCGAGTTTCTCCGCTCGGCCATTCCTGACACGGGCTAGATGCCAAATCCGAGACGTCCCATCTGATTTTTGTAGGTCAGCTTGCCAAGCCTGCGCAAATACTATTGGTCCAACGATATTAGGATCTTTCCGGCACCTCCGGATTGTTCCCTGGACTTTGACTACATGCGCGCATGCTCGTTGGGGGGGGGGGGGAATGACTTAATATGGCTGCCGGAGAAGAGGGTAAAACCCATGGGGTCCGTCACGTGCAAGTGAGATTCTTTTCTTCAAATGTGTGTAATAGCACGATCCCTTGTTTTGATCCTGTGGGATGAGACTTCATTCTTAATATGCAAATAATAAATTTAAATTCTTGTCAAAATATTCTTAATATATGTCTCTCTATGAGACCGTTAATATCACATATCTTATTTTTATTTAGAATAATATATTCTATCCATTTGTAATTTAATGTGACATATCATGGATATAATTCATTAGTGAATTGAGATTACAAGTTTATTTCCTCATATTCTCATTTTAATAATCAAACAAGGTAAATCAGATAGAAGGATATCAACATGTTAACTAGACTTACCATTAATTGGGGTTTTGGCTCATTAAAATTTTACAATTGACACATTCTATATTATTATAATTAAAAATATCATCACGTGTAACGAAGTCAATACTAGTTGAAACAACTTTGAAACTTGACTTGGTACATTCTATTTTTTTTTCTAATTAAAGTAGAGGGAGTTAAATAAATAAATAAATAAAAACAAAATCATTAGCATATATTAACAGAAGGCATGACAAAAATATAAAAAAAAGGTTCAATTTTGTCTACAAACTAATGCTTAGTGTTTGCTTGAGTGGCCATCCCGCCCTAACTAATGAAAATACAGTTGAATTCAATGTGGAGCGGCTGGAAGATTACATTTAATGTGGATTGTAGACAGGAAGTAAGTTGGAAGTCGGTGAACAAAGCTGAAAGAAAGGTGATCTCATTTTCGGTAGGAGTTCCAGTACATCTAATGCATGATTAGGTTGTAATTAATGTGTTAATTTCATGAAAACGCCTGATTAATGGTCAGAAAAGGGTGGTAGAATGAGGTCAGTTTTATAGGCTTGGAGTCAAACTTTCCATAGAAATTAGAATATCAAATTGCTTTCTCCAGAAAGAATGGCAGGCAATAGAATAGACAGAGACAGCAGATCAAGATTCTTTTTTAGTCTCTATCATCATAAGTTGTTTTGGTAGCCCAACAACTAGACATTTGCTCAAAAATTAATAAATGAATCTAGACATTTGCTTTTGGTTTGCTTTGCAAAAAAAAAAAAGGGAGGAAAAGGAACAGTTGATCTACCTTGCCTTTTTTTTTTTTCATAGTGCTAAAGACTACCTTATGATAATGCGTGGAGTTTTTTTTTTTTTTTAATTGTCTCTATATTTATATTTCTATCTTTTTTATTCTTGAATTTTACTCAAATATGTAATTATTATAAGTTCAAAGAAAGAAGATATGAAACAATTTGATTTTCTTTTACCCAAAATGTGCAATTTGAGATGTGTCAAATGGACCATTTGCTTATTTTGTAAGTAATCGGCAGTAGCATGTAATATTGCTCTTTAAGTTGCACATCTCAGAAGTTAGAGCCCAATTGGCCTTTAATCATTAAGGCAAATTGGTAACCACATGCTGCAGTCCGATCTGAAAAAGACTGTTTAAACATGGCTCTATATGGCTCCAAACAACTACGAATTGGAAAATCATCATATATCCACCAGTTGACTTTAAATTGGATCTCATCTTTAACCAATGATGGTCATGCAGGAAGAATACAACCATTTGGATATGCTGTTTTGTTGGTAATAGAACAGTGTCTGTGAAAATGAAAAGAAAAGAATCTTTGTTGGGATCATCTCTCTGAATTATAACGTTATGAAAAAGTGAATAGATAACCAAAATATTCAGGAAATATATTTGAAAAAAAAAAAAACACACACGAAAAGGTAAATGGAGGAAGATCAACAAAGTAAATTTAGACTTCGCATTTACCAAAGCCAATGCTCTCCATATAATTGATGGTGGGGATCAGGATCACCCAACTTTCGGCTCTAGATGCCCAAAGAAACAACTGGAAACAAAACACACTCGGGGGGCCCAAAGGCAAAAGAGGAAACCTCACGGGCAATTATTGCTAGGCATAATGCACCTTTTTTTTTCTTTTTTTAAACAATGTAAGTACTAACAGATAGATAAGAGACTACTCTTACTCGATGGACCCAAACTGAAGGGTTAAGGCAGGTAAATCCTGCGCAGGCGTACATGCCAAATCACTCAATTATACAAGGAACGTCAAGGTTGCATGTGGAATCTTTCACAATACGAGATTTAAATAAAAATATTGCGTATATATTAATTAATATATACGTACCTTACAAACATGGCCTTGGATTTGAATAGTGCAGGTGGTCACTTTCCCTTTCAGCGTGTTCAAGCGACCCCACCAGTTTTGGTGCGATATCGCAAGCGTGGTGGTCCTCTTGCCTCCTTTACCTTATGGCATTGATATTTGCAACCGCACCGGGACATGCACATGGGCAAACATTTATGGTGACTCAAATTTTAGTTAGGCCTTCCTGTTATCGTTGTTTATGGGCTAAGAAATCGGTTTCTTTTCCCCCCACATTTTCTTTTGATAAGAGAATCAGTTTCTTTCCTAAGCCCCACGCATAAGGGTATGCATGATTATAGTCATAAAAGTCGGATAGAAAAGTCAACCTCATCTTGGGGCGAGTCGTGCATGATGGTTCAACTAGCAAGTTAATGGCGGAACATATGAGTTGACATAATGTATATTTTTATATTGGTGCTGATTTTATTCATTTCTTCATATATACAATAGATTTCAAAGAACTTTATATGGAGTTTAAATATTTTTCATTGTTGGGCACAAGCTTTTTTTTTTTTTTTTGAGAGAGAGAGAGAATTCTTTTTGGACCAAGTTTATCATGCAATATATGGGCTAGAAAAACAAACCCAAATCAGGAGCCCGGCCCAGCAGACAGGCCTTACAGAATCATTACAACTCTGAAAATAAAACCCACGTCAAAGCCAAGACATTGGCAAACACTTTCTCAATGATATGCTTTGTTCTGACGGCATCTGAATTCTGAATCATTGGTAAAAAGACGAGAGATTTCCTGTAAAATAAACTTGGTTCAATATGAACAACCTCTTGAGGAAAAGGCAATCCGAGTTAAAGACCTAAAAGGTGATTCTGTTAACTCAAAAACGAAATCTCTTTATAGGTGGAATTATTAGATTCCTTTCTTGATCGAAACATTTGACTATAGGAAACTCTGGAAACTACGAGCTGTTGTACTTGTATCCATACCATGCAGTTTGCCCAAATACAGGATTTGATACAATCTCAGACCGTAAATCTTTTATTAATTTGACTTTGGATTGTCCCATACAATAATTTTTCATTTTCTACATGGGAAATGTAAGATTTATAAGTAACACTCACATTTACACCCGCTATTGCTGTTCTCGTCATAGTCCACGCAAATGAATATTTCTGTCATGAGATGGCATGTAAATACAAAGACACAGAGAGAAAAATGACATAACCAGGCAAAGTTTCAGGGACAGACGCATTGGAATTTACGTTATTGATGGCTCGAGGAAAAGAAAGCAGCATGACCAGTTTATAAGCCTGGTTCGACCATGACAATTTGTATCTCTTGGCAGAAGAGATGCTGTAGCACAAGTACCATTCACGACCCCCATTGGATTTTTCCCTGGCATGATCAAATCCAGAGACTAGTTTGAACAAGGAAGCAAATGGGCCTATAAGCCGTAACCTCCATGGCAAAAACACTTGTAAAAAATAAAAAAAGCAGATCATCTAAGTGTGCTAAACAGTTCACTGAGGACAGAGTTGAAGGGAACAAAGAACGCGGCCTTTCATTCAAACTAAAGAATTAATTCTAATGACAAATCCCCAGACTGGCAGGTTAGCATTTTGACATAGAAATGCCAAAGTCTTTTGTCTTATTCAGATTATTTTTCATTGTAAAGCCATGAGTGATTTATTAGACCTTGTTCTTTTCTTTTATGATATCTGCAAAATCCAAAAAAAGAAAAAAAGAAAAAAAAGAAAAGTCATTTTCTAGATTCATAACACTACTAATAAAAATAAAAGCAAACGATAGATTAGAAAGAATACTCACAGGATTTGGGATGAGAGACTTCAAAAATGTTTTGCAATATTTTGTAGGATGTCAATATTAGTATCTGATTGAGCAATTGAAACAAAATATTAAGTAATAGGTGGTAAAATATTCCTAAAAATGTCTAATAAAAGCTGCTAATAGCTTAGGGATATGATTTATATGATATGTTTTTATATGTAATTGAATTGAAGCTTTTTTTGCATATATTTTAATGAATTCTTTTGACATTTATTAATACTATACCTATTAGCATGTTTAAATATATTTAAAAAATAAATAAATTATTAAAGCATCCGTAATCAAGAAAGACTCTAAGCCAAATTGTACGAAATAGGCTTTAAAGAAAAAAAATAATACAAATACATTACCTCCCAACAAGCGTTAAATACTTTCAGATCACAAAAGTTAAAAAAGAAAAAAGTCGACGGTAAAATCAAGAAATTGTTTCTCTAGTCTTGTATGTCAGTCGCTGTCATTGTGAAGTATGAGTGCATGTGTGTGTTTTTTAAGTTTATGTTTTAAAAATATAATATTTTAATATTATAAAAAAATATTTTAATTTAATATTTAAATTTATAATATTTATTGTTATATAAAATAATTAAAATTAAATTATATAAAATTTTAAATTATTTTTTTAAAATATTATAAATAATTATTAAACAATCAATTATATTTATTTTTAATAAATTTTATGATTATCAGTTTATTAATAAAAAAATTAACTCTATTTAAATAATTAAAAGTTTAAATTTTCAAATTTAAAATTTTGATTTTTATGCGTCGGAGGCATTTCTAAGGATCAATATTGTTCGGTGAGCTTGACGTTGTGGGGGGCGTTAAGGCTAGGACTGACCAGTTGCTGTGCCACAAAATAATCACTCCTCATGAAAACGAAATAATTGAATAATTAAATGTGTGAAAATTCCTAATAATTTAATTTTTAAGAAGCATGTCATATAAATATTTTGAACTATAACTAAAAGTGTAAAGTGAGAGTTTTTTTTTTTTTTTTTAACGCAATATTTAAACATATATAAATGATAAAATATTGAATCCTAATACATCAAAAGCTCGACATGGGCCCAAGCATTTATTCCTAGAATCAGCATTCCGAAGGGGGATATTCTTCCCATGTGGGGAGTTTGAGTTTATTTTTCTGGGAAAATAAAATTGTATAAAAGAGTTTCGCATGCATAAATTTTTTTAAGAGAATCAATGAATCTTTTTTTTTTTTTTTCCAAACAAATTGAAGTCTACAAATCATACAATCAAATGGTAGAGTTTTAGTAACATCTAGGAATTAAGAATAAAAAATCGACAAATAAAAAAAAAAATATATTATTTGGGAAGGTAATTGGAAGTTACACAGTTTAACTTTTCAATTGGATAATCTTGACTCTGAATCAAATTTCAAAAAATATATCCAATCTTTTACCCCAGAACTAAAATGAAATGTCTCTAGAAACTGCTATCCTTTTCCCGAAATCCTCCCAAAAAAAAAAATTCCCATGGCATGAACCCAGACGATAAATTACAAGAACAACAGAAAGATCTCTCCGTTGGTAACTTAACAACTCAACAGGATTGCGCCAACCCACGATCGTATGGACAGCATTGGACGGTGGGGGGCATCTAACCACAGGTGATGTCATCCTTTGTAACACTGTAAGAGACGGTTAGAGCTGGGCATTGTGCCAACAAGGTTGATGTTGATTGTGACTATCATTGTCATCTCAAGACGGCGCCGTCAGGTGTGAGCCAGTTGATAAGGAGGATCTCCTCTCTCTCTCTCTCTCTCTCTGTAATACTGTATCTGTCTGTTTCTCTTCCGAGTCTCTCTGCTAATAATTTTCCCCCCAAAATGGCTGCACATGCAATCATGTGTAAGATTTCTCCGTTGAAAAAGCTTCGGTTTTTTCAACTTTTTATGCTCTATATATATCATGGGTATCTGTTTTTCTATCCTATTTCATGCAGCTACTGGTTTCGTCCATCTCCTTCACTTTTGACAAACACTAGCGAGTCCCTTATTCAGTTTCCAGTCGACTAAGATGTCAATCAAAACAAAGTTTTGTACTTTTCTGTTTGTGACTCTCTTGTTCTGGGTCGCCATTGAAACAGCTTCTGGTGGATTCTCTCTCTCCCTCTCTCTCTCTCTTACACCACGCACACACGCAGACACAGAGTCACAAAATGAGCCAGGAAGATTATCAAACAATGAGACAATAAGTTTTATACCATGAGATTCCGTGGAGAAAAGCAGGGATTGTGGAGGCATAGAGGGTTAAGGTTGTGGTTCTTGATTTTTTTTCTTTTTTGGTAACAGGTTGCAATGGAGGGCAAAGGTGCATTTATGCAAAAGCAACATCTCCTGTAGTAGGAATTCAAAGCAGAAAGGTTTGGTTTCCCTTTTCTTAGCCCTTCAAATTCTGGAATTGATTGCTCTTCTTCTTCTTCTCTATCTCTCTCTATTTTTTTTTTTTTAAAAATTTAATCTAATGTATCTTCAACTCATTATCTGATCTGTAGGTTAATTGCATTTGGCTTTGCCCGCAGGTACTATTTAGTTTGGGAGGAGGCATGCATGGACCTACAAGCTACAAGAATGGCGAGAAGATGGTGTTCAGAGAGTTAAGGACGGCTCCCTCTGGTCCTGACCCTCTGCACCATAATGGTGGCACCCCCAAGAAGCCGAGAAGCCCATGATCGACTGTCCTTAGCTAAAACCTGCTTAGCTAGCTAGCTAGCTAGCTTTCAAAAGTCCCCTTTGGCATGTGCTATATAAATAAATATAAATATTATTATACCTAGCCAGCCATAGATGCAGCCTTGTTTTTGTCTAATTCCCTAAGGATTAGGAACAAAATGTCCCTCTGCCCTCTGTTCTGCCATTTTTATCTTGTCTACTTTTGTGAGGCTAATCTTGCTAGCTATTGTGTGTGATCTCTCCTGTTACATCTAAGAAATGAAATATTATATATATATATATATATATATATAGACGACCAAATGGTTCATTGTCAGTTGAATCCATACAACGACTAATCAATTAATTAGTGAAAAATCCTATAGATCTCACCAATGCAAAGCTTACTCCCTGAGAACCAGAAGGGTGTAGATTAGCTACAAGGATGGCCGATAATTAAATTGAGACTTGTGATGAAAGCAGCTGGTGGTTGGAAGATGAAATCCTTTCCTGATTCGGGGCTGAGATGGAGTTGATAGGCAAAGTGTCAAAGTCAACTGCATGTGATTATTTGTGGCTGTGACCATATTTCCCGAATACTGCTAAAAAAAGAATTGAATCCATGGGCTCTGACGGCTGCCAATTTGTCTCCGCAATGGCTAACCGCGAGCTTCAATGCCAAATCACACTCCCTGAAGCGACCACGATGACCTTTTTGCCTGCATGACATCGGTAAAATTATTTCCTTCGCACACACGCATCTCTCTCTCTCTCTGTATATAATACATATATATATGTACACTAAATTTTAAGCCAAAGCCATGTACGAATATTTTAAATTTGTGTTATAATATAAAAATTTAATGTAAAAATAAAAAAATTTTAAATAAAAAAATTAATAATTTTAATAAAAAATATTAAATTTAATAAAATATTTAAATATAAAGTTATAAAATTTTACAAATAACTAAGTTAACCTTTTATTTGTTTAAAGTTATTAATAAATAAAAATGTCTTCATTCCTAAAAATATTCATGGAATGTCCTCTATATTTTCGGCACTTTTATGTCACCTGATGTTATAAGAATACGTCGTTAATATTTTCTAAACAATTGAAAAATATGTTGAAACTTGCAGAGTGCTAAATACCTTGAAAACATCTTTTATCGGTGTGATTATCTCCGATGTAAATCGAGAGAACATCTCCATTATTACGTAGCCCTGCAACCACATTTTTTGGAAAGAAAATACAATTACCAGAAGAGTTGTACGAACTGTTGCATCTTGAAGAGCCTACAGCTTGGAAAACTGTGTGCTTTACACTGCACCGCCGCACACTTCCCATTCCAGCACCCATTTATTGAGATTCTGGAACTTACCCATCATCGGTAGCAAAATTTCGAGTAGCATCAGAAATAGATAATAATAGAATTCCATCAAGGGCAGGTTTTGCAAATCACTTGACAGCCAATAGAAATTATCTTGGCATGCAAAATAAAATGTATTCTTGACTTTTATACTGAAGAGGCTCCCCTCTCTGTGAGTCCAAAAGGTCAAATCCAACATGTCATTCTCCTCATCCACTGGATCTTCCAATTTGTCGTTCTATTCGACTTCTTATCACGAGAACTAGAAGTTAAAAGACCTGCATCGGCATAGAACTCATTGCAGCAGAAGAGCAATCATTGAAGCAGCAGAGCAAAGAGGGATAAATGGCAAAAAAAAAAAAAAAAAAAAAGTTCTGTTGAATGGGAGACGGGAAACACCCGCATCATTGTTGCCTTCAACGGCTTTGAATTAACTTCAAATATTCCTCACAGACTTCCTCTGCTAGATTTAATAGTATGGAGAGAGAGAGAGAGAGAGAGAGAGAGAGGGAGCCAACAAGTTAATCACATCTTATCCCACTAGTATAAAAGTGTCATTCGAAAAAAAAAAAAAAAACAACAAAAATATAAAAACAGAAAGCCTCGTCTCTATCAGACCTTGCATTATGCTATTTTTAGGCGTTAAACTTATTGGCTTTGTCCTAACATCAAACGAACTTGAAAGAGTTAAAGTAGATTCGAATTAGAAAAAAATAGTTGTGATGTTATCAAAAATCTTCTCTTTATTGTTCAAATAAAATAATTAAATGTATAAACCTTCATCTTTAGAAAGCATATCACCTTAGCTATTTTAGCTCTAAAATTAAGGAAAAGTAAGATGAAAATTTCTTTCAATTAAACAAATACTACAATAAATATATATTCTTAAGAAATTATTCCTAATTAATTTGTAATTATCTAACAAATACGATGTGAGAATAAGTTATTTCCCTTTTTTCTTTTTTCTTTTTTCTTTTTTTCTTTTTTATAAAAGTTGTATTCTGGTTCAAAGAGAGAAACTATGTAAGTTGTGAAATTGTGATGTATCCCACCATCAATTTAATTAGACATTGCAAGGACCTGCAATTAAAATACTTTTTTTTTTTTTTTTTGCCTTTGATAAATAGATGAAAAGCCCAAAAAAAGGAAATACAATCAACGGAAACAAAACAAATAAACCCAGAAGCAGAAATTATTCAGCTTAGGTAAGGCCACATCAATGGAGTCTCGCTTCTCTTCTTGCATGACAATCATTCACTTGCGACGAGGGTTTATAGTTAACTATCTCTAAGTATGTAATAGGTTCTTTATTAAAATTAATACCCTCAACTTCATTCAAGACAAAAGCAATTAAGCTAGTCTCAACATTTCTTTGGGGAAGTCTAATTTTTCTTCAGAATTTGTCTTTTAACAAAAAAAAAACTATTATAGTGGTGTTGGTAGTGGTGATGGAGCAACATCCCCTTGTTAAGTTAGTAAGTATAAGAGTTTCCTCAAAAATTATATTATTATTAATTATAATTTTATTAATTTTTGGATGCTATAGATTATATCTCTTAATATTATACTTATAACTAAAAAAGATATGTTTTTTAAATTTAAGTTTCAATTTCTCATTATCACACGTGAACATATGTAAAACATCTAAATTCATAAGAATACTAGATCATCCCTTTTCTGTATTCTAAAACGCATAATAGCAGCCTTAAGCTCATTCTAATTTAGATAAATTAGAATAAAAAAAATATATAATGTAATTTCTTAATTAAAATTTTATTTATTTGTTTCGTAAAACTATTTTGCTGTAAAATAATAGTAATTATTAAATGTCTTATAATTCTTTTTGTTTTGAAAATGTTATTGAATTCATTAAAACAAAACTCCTAAGTCACTTTATCTGCTTTTACATTTGATTCTCGATCATAGTCTTCCTTGAACTTAACAAACATGTTACCTCTTTGCTTCAAAAAGAACACCCAAATATAACTCGTCTATATTATAAATTCTGTGAACAGATTTAATAGAATTCCAGTTATCCTCCTCCAGCACAGGCAATGCCTTGTGTCGCGCAAATAGCCTTTTTAACTCGGCACCCATTCCACCAAAATCATAAAAACCAAAAATCCAGCGCCCCCATCATCCCCCGTCAATCCTCTAAATCTAGATTATACATGACGCACCTTTTGCCCCATCATCAACATTGATTTTGATTTTGAGAAATAAGGCGATCGATGGCTGCCAGAAAATGGAATTATGATCTGAAAAGGGACCAAAGCCTTTGCAACCTTCGCTCCAGACTCTCTGCCGCACACATGGAATGAATCTCCACCGCCCTTCTCTTAATATCCTGCACCAACTCCATGGAAGAGAGGTTACCATCTGAGAAAAGTCACACGTTCCTCCAGTGTCAAAGATTCCGCAGCGTTGACCCAAATTTTGAGCCGTGTGTGGTCACAACAGCCCGTCTTGAGCCGATTTCTGAAAGATATTACAGGTCGAAATTCAAAGTCCAGAGCACGATAGAGAGCATTCCAAACACAGGAAGCATGGACACGACCATATAAAACACGTTCTAAATTTTCCCAATGTGTCTGGCACCTCTCACAAGTACCCACCTCAGTAAATCTCCGGATAAACCTTTGCTCATTCGTGAGAAGCTCATCTCTCCATACAAACCATAAGAAGAGTGGCATATATTAAGGAATCGAAAGCCATCATATCCATCACTATTCACCGGAATCAGCACCCTCCAGCTCCAACAACGCCTCATAAGCAGAGCTCACAGAAAAATGCCCCAAGTTCACTCCCCCCCCCCCCCCCCCCCCCGCCACCCCACCCCAAAAAAACAATATAGCAATCTATCAGCACTAAAATGTCGAGGAAGTAAAAATGCCTTGCAACCGCAATTTCACATCCCGTGGAATCTTACTCTCCAAGGGGGACCATTTCCGCTCTTTACTAACTTTCAAATAATCCTTCACAAACAAATTTAAATCTTCAGGAGGCGGGTTCACCTCAGCTTTATTAATCAAAGGGCAGTCAAGAACCCAAACATCAGCCCAAAAAGGGATGCTCTCGCCATTCCCCACACTCTGACTGAGTCCATGGAGCAGCAGATCTCTCCCTTTAAGTATTGCCAACTAGGTAGGGCAAAATCCTTGTCTTCGCGAAGCTTAAAGAAAATTAAGATTCTATGGTGCATCTCCTGTACTCGTAACCTTCCAGACCCATTAAATAATTCCCAGCCAAGTTTTGCCAAGAGGGCTAAGTTCATGTCCCCAGCTCTGCGCATGCAGAGACCTCCGGTTCATTAAAGAGGACATCTTGAATGCATCCGGCCCTCTCTTACGAATAAAATTGGGAGCAATTTGCATCGAATATTATAAAACTGTTTACTTTTTTTTTTTTTTAATTTAATAATAAGGCTCTTATTTTTAAGTATATGTTACGATTTATTAGTGCCTGCTAAACCTTTGAACATGAGCGACCATCAAATCTCTGGCACTTTAAGAAAGCTCACCTTCCACATTACATGGAATTTGGATGCAACTGGTCAACAATCTCTTCACTGTCAACAATCTGAATAAAGCTCTCTACTCACTAACAACTAATATTTATCAACGGACTATTTTCAGGATAAAAATCAATGTGATTGGACATTGCATGAGAGATTTCTTTGAATAACCACCCAGGCTCAATATGATCTACTATAAGAATTAAACTTTTGAGGGAATATTAGGATTCAAATCCCGACTCTTTCGCTACCTCTCAATATAAAAGTTTATGGTATTTCTTCCTCGAGAAAACTATATTTTATAAGTTTATTACACCAGTTTATGTAAAATTATTATGTTAGCCAAGATTATTTACCACCATAAAACTTCATCATTAGTCTTCAGAGAGATGCGTCGTGGTATATCATTAGACTCTGTTTCACATCCCGCGCTTTCTCCTTCCCAAACTGACGAATGCCCGCCGCACAAGCCGCCGTCCCATTCTACGGCAGCCTACTCGACGCCTGCGCATCCGCCAAGAACCTCCAAGCTCTTGTTCAAGTCCACGCTCAGATTATCACCAATGGCATCAACTACAACGACTTCATTCGGTCAAAGCTCGTCTCCGGCTACGCCTCCTGCGGCCAGTTACGCCAAGCCAATCTCCTCTTCTCCTTCACCAGCCGACGACCCACTTTCCTTTTCAACTCCCTCATCAGAGCCTATGCCTCTCTCAACCTTTTCTCCCACTCTCTCTCCTTCTTCCACCGCATGCTCACTGCCCGGAAGTCCATTGATCGGCACACCTTGCCTAGTGTGCTTAAATCGTGTTCTGGATTAACGGCCTTGGGGCTTGGAAAACAGATTCATGGATGTGTTTTGGTAAATGGGTTTTCGTCAGATTTGGCTAATTCGAATGCTGTGGTGAGTATGTATGCAAAGTGCGGCGATTTGTTGATGGCAAGGAAGGTGTTTGATGAAATGCCTGTAAGGAATGTGGTTTCTTGGTCGGCGATGATGGCAGGGTACGGAATGCATGGGAAGGCTGATGAGGTTTTGGTGTTATTTGAAACGATGGTGGAAGAGGGAGTGAGGGCGGACGCCGTGTGCTTTACTGCAGTTTTGAGCGCTTGCAGCCATGGAAGAATGGTGGATAAGGGGAAAGAATATTTTGGGATGATGGAAAAAACGTTTGGAGTAAGGCCCAGGTTGGAGCATTATACTTGTATGGTGGATATGTTGGGGAGAGCAGGGAAGGTGGAGGAGGCCGAGGAGTTGGCAATGGGGATGCAGGTAGAGCCGGATGAGGCATTGTGGGCATCTTTGTTGGGGGCTTGTCGGATTCATGGGAAGGTAGAGCTGGCTGAGGGAGTTGCTCAGAGAGTTTATGGGAGGAGGATGAGTGTGGCATTATCTTCTGGTGGTTGATTGGTACAATGGCCATGGCTAGCTCTCAATCGCTACTGGTTCTGGTTTGGGAAAATATGAATTGAAGCATCATTGACTATTAAAACTATAAAGAAGGGTACATGTTTGGATACTGTGTTTTTTGAACTATTTGAGACACTTCTGCATATGTCACATAAAACTCCCTAGTCAAAGGTGGGCTTGCAGGATGTGATATTGGCTGCCGCATTGATAATTGCAGATGATGGGTCTCAACATCTTTAAGCTCACTTTGGTTGGAAGATATGTGTTTAGGTTTTGATATCTCCAATCTTGAAACTTATGTGCCAACAAATGCTGAAAGAGCCTGACACTTGCCTACTGGTAAGGAAATATCTGCAATACGTAAAGAATGTTAAAACAGTGTTCGATTTACTGACAATTCTATCTTTTGTTTTCATTACTGATAAATCAGTTATTCTTAACATTTTCTTCCTTTCAGTGGCTTAATATCTTTGAAGTTTCTATGCAAAATCTACTCGGAAATATTGCTTGTTTCTATTTAGTGAGCCTTCATACGAGTCTCATCAATTTGTTTCTTACCCTACAATGCATGAAAGATTAATTGTATGAGTGCCGGAAGCAGTTCAATCTCTTTTATTAATGTTTTCTTAGTTTTTTCAAACATTTGTTTTCTGATATTTGAATGTGCTTACCTTTGTTTCTTTTTCCTTTTTTCTCCCTGACTTTGGCTGGCCTGTTATTCGGTCCATGTAGTCCTTCCTCCCTTGGGGGTATCAACGGCTGATTGTTTGTCAAATCATGTAAGACCAAGTTTGCTTTCTGTTGTTTAAATGAATTTGGCGATGAGGTGCTGGATTCTTCAATCAGGTAAGATGACAAGAAGTTCAACCACATACACTGCCACGCTGCTACTAGTTGATCTCTCATTAATCTTGCCATGGTGCAAATTCTCAACCCAAAAGATGCCACAATTGTTCTCATGCATGTGGCCGTAGTGAAGGAGATCCTTGTTAATTGTTACTCAAAAGAAAATTTGACCAAATCTTAGGTCATCTATTCTATGGAAAAATGAAGATCTAGGCTGTTTCATTCTATTTGTGCATTTGTCAGTCTACTGTGATTGCCTTATCACTTACGGACAAGGATTTCCACCTTCAGTTATCAGAAACTGGTGATTAAATTGCTTAAGGCTGCCCTTCTTGGACCACTTTGGGTCTCTAATGTATTAGCATTCTTTAACATCCACGTTTTTCAAATGAATATAGCAGCATAACAAGTGTAGTTCTACTGGTTAGTTTCAGGATATGGTGCTGATGTATTTATGCTCTTACCCATAATCATTTTTATTGTGGTTATTACTTTTGTCATATGCAAAGAAGAGCTGATATTTTTCTTAGAGCATGGATTTTTCTCTGGCAGACTACTTTGGCATGAAAGGCTGGCCCATTTTGAGCTTGTATGTTATAAGTTCATCTATCTCTATTTCCTTTTACCATTTATTTCCTTTTTCTCCATAGGATTTCTTCATACCAAATCTTAATCACTTCGTCCTGAAAATAGGCATATGCATTACACTTAATATTCTCAGCACGTGAAAATTTCAGTCTATCAAATGAAAATTCCTGCTGAAAGTGCAAGTAGAAAGGTAATACCTTTTGACATGTAGATTCGGAAGTATCAGACAAAAAGCTTTCTATTACCCGTAAGTTTCAATCCCTTTGGTATGTATTCATGACTCTGGCTTCAGGAATATACCCCTCGAATTTTAGATCAAAGGACAAAAGCTCTAGCATTGCATAAATGTTCTCGGTTTCCATATGAGATTTATCACTGGCCACAAACTCATAAATGCCACACCCAATTTCGACGGAGCTAAAACCAGGCTTCTTTTGTATGCCATGGGCCTTCATGTGCCTCCTAACCGTGCTTGCACCGTCCCACCTGCCAACTGCTGCATATAAATTTGAGAGCAGCACATAATTGGAGTCAATATCAGGATCCAAGTCGAGAAGATATTTCGTGAGTCTTTCAGCCAAGCCAACATCCTCGTGAATCCTACAAGCAGCCAACAACGACCCCAGAACAACTTCATTTGGCTTCATGGGCATGCTTTCTATGACACTTAATGCATCTTCTAACCTCCCTGCACGGCTGTAGAGATCCACAAAGCATCCATAGTGCTCAATTCTAGGGGTTATTCGGTGCATTTTCATCATTGTATTAAAATATCCAACCCCTTGGTCAACCAAACCAGCATGACTACAAGCGGTTAATGCTCCGGTGAAACTGACTCCGTCGGGCTTGAATCCCTCTTTCTGCATCAAATTGAAATGCTCTAAAGCTTCCTCAGCTAATCCATTTGCAGCAAACCCCACAATAATTGAATTCCAGGAAACTAAGGTTCGCTTGACCATTTTCTGAAAGACTTGATGGGCTAAGTCGATGCAACCGCAGCGAGCATACATATCAATCAATGAATTGCACACCCTAACGTTGTCCCTAAACTCTTGTTTTAGAAGATATCGATGTACCCACAAACCTAAACTAAGTGCCCCCAAATTGGCACAGGCAGCCAGAACTGCGATAATGGTAACATAATCGGGCTCCACCTGACCACCCTGCATTTCTCTAAAGCAATCTAGAGCTTCCTCAAAAAGACCCCTTTTAACAAACCCGTCGATTAACACGGTCCAAGTAATTGTACCCCATTCAGGCATTTCATCGAACAACATAATTGCATTCTCTATCTCCCCATTTCTCATGTACCCATCCATCATTGTGTTCCAGGTCATCGAATTCTTGACTTTTAACTCATCAAAGCACAATCTAGCAAGTTTCACCCCACCGCACTTCACGTACATGTCAATAACTGCAGTCCCCACCATCACATTATCAACGTCCAAACCTAGTTTCCGCGCATAAGCGTGAATTAAAGGGCCATAATATCTGCCTTCTGATGGAAAACTCGCGCACCCAGAGAGCAGAGATATGATTGTAATGTGATTGGGTTCGACGCCGGAGAGGCGCATTTGGGCGAATTCTGCGGCAGCTTGATGGAGTTGGCCGCTGCGGCAGTGGCGGGTAATGGAGGAGGTCCATAAGACAGTGGGATCAATGGCATTGGTGAACTGTTTTTTGAGAGAAAGATTGCGTTTTGAGATGGGGTTTGGGTTAAGATTAATGGGTTGCGTTTGGTTTTGGTGATAGGTCAGCCGTGACGAGGGCGGCGATGGTCTAGTTTTGTTCGGAGTATGAGGGAGTTGAGTGATGGCGGCGTGAGTGGATGTGAGGGCGGGAAGATTCATTTGCTCTGAAAATACCCTTACGTGTATTGCCAAAGGAGGTTAGGCTTTTCTTTTTCTTTTTTTTTTTCGACCTGTTTAAATTGTTAGATAGATATGGTTTCTCTTTGCTTTTGGCTTTAATGATCAATCGTGATGTTTACCATGGTCTTGAGCACGGGGGCAGGGGCTTATGCAAAAGAGAGTAACACAACGCCTATTGTATAATTTACAGTTTAATGGATAACTAAAAAAATGCTGGCATTCTAAGGGACCCCAACTGCAATTAGCAAGCGATAAACTGATTCACTTGCTCTGAAAATACCGTTATGTGAATTGCGAAAGAAGATTAGGACTTTTTTTTTTTCTTTAAAAAAAAAAAAGAAAAACAGTTTAAATTGTTAGATATGGTTTCTCTTTGCTTTTGGCTTTAATGATCAATTATGAAGTTTTCTAAAGGATTTTCGGGTGAGGATATTGAGTACTGAAACTGGGATTTGAGGTCTTGAGAATGGAGGTAAGGGTTTATGTAAAAAAAAAAAAAACTATTATTTTTATTATATAATTCCCGATGAGACAATATCAATTAGCAAGTACCAAGCCCCACTCGAGCTTCTTGACTGAGTCGGCCATATTTTATGGCATCTTCCTGCTACTTTATCATTTTATATTTGGGGGAACAGTGTTTACATATCAACCGCATGCACATTAATTAAGGCACTAATCTTATTTTTCTTCTCACTAACTACAAATTGGAAAAGTTAAAATACCTAATATCACTAAGTTAAACATTGAGGAATTATTATTGATTGCTAGTGATTGAGAATTCATATATTTATAGAAAATGGACTAACCAGTGAATAACCAATAGACTTACTAACAAATAAGGAGAGAGAAAAAAAACTGAATTATTGCCAATTTTGGAAATTAGGAGACAGACAGCAAACACCAAGCTCCAAGCTCCAAGCTCCAAGCTCATCACTTCCAACACCAACTTTTTGGATATCCCTAATATGGTCGTACCAGTTATAATCACTCACATGAAAAATAAGATATTGCTTTGCCTATTTTTGTCATTTATTTGCTGAGCCATTCTAAATGGCTTGAAAGTTTCTTGTATTTCGTTAATTCAGCTTAAAAAGTACTCTCGAAATCAAATAGTCGCGTGCCACAAAAAAGGAGCTGTCATAGAAAAACTTTAGGCTGTTGAACTACCACTGGTGAGAATTTTGTGGATGCGTGAATGAAAATGGAAAAATATCGTAATCATGAAGAAAGTGATGTCGTAGCATATCTGCGACATAGATCAATGACCTTTCGGATCTCTTCTGCAACCCAATATTGTGTGAAATGGTTAAAAGCAAATAACTTGAAAAGGAAATAAAAAAAAAAAAAAACTCAAATAGAACGCAGACCATTTCTTTTTTTATATAAAAAAATATTAGTCATCATTTATATAAATGTAATTCAGAATCATATAATATGTTTTTGATTTAATTTTTTTTTTTTTATATAAAAAAAGTTACTACTTTTACAATAACAATTATCAACAAAATTCTTTTATCCTCAATTTCAGCATATTAAGTTTAAAATTTACCAGTACGTGCATTAAAATTGAAAGAGACACTCTCCTCCTTCGGGCAGAACAACGGGGATCACTTACATTGAACAGATGGACCCGAACCCAATTACTGGAAGAAAAAATAAGTTCACGGCATGGGCCCGAGAGAACACGGGGTTCTCAGGCAGCAGCAACGTACGTTTTAGGTCCCAGAAAGACGACAAGACGTCTGCTGGACACAACTCAACATTAACCAAAGAAAAAATGCGTATGCTTTACAAATGGGGGCTTCCAATGTCGCACGAACAGTGATTAGGAAATGTCATTTCCCAGCGCCTTTGGCAGAAATTAAATACGACTGATGGCCGCTCCTTTGTCGGGCCATTGTTACTGAAAAACAGGCTGCCCACGTGTCACCTTTTCCTCAAACTCACAACGCTGAGTGTCCTGTGAATTGGACGCCCTTATCAATAGTACGTTGTTATCGTTAAGGACAAAAACACAACTCAATTATTGACGCGGCACTGATGTAAGAACCAAGCTCAAGAACGAGCTAGAAAAATGAGGAAATACATGCAAGAATCCAATTGCTTTGCCTCTCAAGCGTGAACTTCACAACACACAGCCTTACGAAACAAATATCAAAATTTCGGGGGAACAATTGTAGGATATATTTAGCTGAACAGATTGAAGCACTCTGACCCAAAATAACGAAGAACACATATTACAGACATGAATTTCACTTTGTTAAATATGAAATGAACATTTTTTGAACATGCAACAATAACAACCAAATGGCAAATCAAGGAATCTTGAACAGAAGAATCAAAGTGAACCTGTTCATGTGTCTATGTACACCACCAGGAGACAATTTTTTGCTCAAGGATCAACCAACTAATCCAAAATTGTCACCGTATGCAGAGCTATTCTGCAACCACATGGAACAAGTTGCCATCGTTCAATAGCCAGGACTAACCTTGTTTATCTACCATCAGCAGAAGTAAAGGACTCTGCGAACCCAGTTGGTCTTGCCGGAATGCTACTCTTGCTGTCGTCGACGCTACTACAACTAGCATCGGTGCTTTCTGTAGCCTGCCACTTTTTCAACATTTGGGGAAGAGGTAGACTGTAGTCAATGCCATGAAATTCTTCTGATTCATCATCAATTGGTTTCCACTTCTCTACAAGGGGGGACAGGACATTCACCACATGACCCATATCAGGGCGATGGTTTGGCTCTCTAGCAGTGCAATGTCCAGCCAAATCAGCTATGATGGAGATGCTCTCAAAAGTCTCATCATCTATGCTTAGACTTGGGTCAATGGCAGCCATAAGTGTCTCTTTGCTTGACTTCATTCGCCAAAACCACTCTGCTAAGTATCGTCTTTCCTCAGAGCGTTCCTCATCAAGGGCCATCAACCCAGTTAAAAGCTCCATCAACACCACTCCGTAGCTGAACACATCAACCTTAGTTGTAATCTTTCCCATCACTGTGAACCAGAAGAGGGAAATTATGTAGGATGGTTAAAATACATGAAACTTAAATAGTTTTAGCTTGATTGTGGAGACCAAAACAGAAGTAAAATGAAAAGATAAACACTGATGATGATAAAAGAACTATTATGTTGAACATTACTCAAATGATACTTGAGCGTACACTGAAATATAATAAAAAAAATGGTCATACATGTGCTTTCTGTTAGGTAAATGCAGTCTGAAATTCATCACTTGCTGGTGAGAAATACAGATAAAAAGATGAATATTAAGCCATAGAGAGAAAATTTTAATAATAAAGGAAAGGGAAAACTCTACCTATTAAGTGAAATTTGGAAAGGTCCTAAGAACATCACAATTCTACTAAGGCCCAAATACACATGCCATAGCTTAGTGTTAGTGGCTTGTTTTCTCATTTTCAATCTCCTTGTTCTATTTGATGCCAAAGAATGAGGTCTGTAATGTATGGTATTTAGAAGAAGAATTTTTACCAGCATATTCGGGTGCAAGGTATCCAAATGTTCCGGCAAGTCTAGTCACCACGGACTTCTCTCGGTCTGGAGCAAGTTTAACCAACCCAAAATCTGAAACTTTTGCATGGAAGTCATCATCCAGAAGGATATTGGAAGATTTGAGATCACGATGAATAAAGCTCTGCCTAGCCAGACTATGGAGATATTCCATCCCTCTAGCAACATCCAGTGCAATACTCAACCTTCTTTTTAAAGACAGAGGCTCTAAGTTTAGGCTCTTCCAGTGGAAAAGATGTTTGCTTAGGGCACCCTGAGACATATACTCATAGACAAGAAGCCTTTCATTGCCTTCAATAGAGTATCCCAAAAGAGAAACCAGATGTCGGTGCCGAACCTTGGACAGAACACCAATTTCAGCCTGAAATTCATCCAAACCTTTGCTACTTATCACACCAGCCTCCATTCTCTTCACTGCTATTCTTGTCCCGTCCTCCAATTCTCCCTTGTAGACAGTTCCAAAACCACCACAACCAAGCTGATTTTCTGCAGCAAAATTGTTGGTCACCTTGCGCAGAGCTTGGACAGATATGACAAGGCTTCCAGACTCAATCGCATGCGATTTTTCCGTTAAATTGCTACCATTACTTGCAGAACTAGCTGCAGTTTGAGTGGATAGGCTCCCAGTATTGTTACTTGAGATGGCAATTTTAACAACTTTCCCTTGATTAGAAGGATCTCTAGGGTGAACAACGATGGAATTGGGCACATCTGAAGATCTTTTCCTCCTCTTACAGATGCAAAATATGGACAAAGCCACAACCACAATAACTAATACTGAACCAGCTGTAATTCCACAAGCAATCAGTATGTTGGTTCTTTTTATCTTTCCTTGGACAGGACTAGAAGAGCTAGAGGGTGGTTTTATTCTCGTAGACGGTGGAGTAGTGGGCGAAGATGCAGTATTGGGTGAAGGTGGTGTAGCAGATGAAGGCGGAGCAGTCGACGGAGCTGAATAAGTATGGTCTGGTGGAGGGTTCCCTAGACTGACAGGGGGTGGGGTGCCAGTTGGGGGAGAGGGCCCTTGACTATGATTACTATGAGGAACCAAAAGAGGATTTCCATCGAGTACAAGCTTCACACTGTTCTGGAATTTTGGTAATGGAGGACCAATGTTGTTTTCACTAACATCTAACAATCTCAAGGAGCTCAAATTCGTGAAGTTACTAGGAATTGTACCATATATATCATTTCCTCCAAGAATAACTTGGACCAGTGAATCTAATTTCGCAATTGAAGGACTAAGAGTACCACTAAGATTACGTCTAGGCAAACTTATTACAGAAACCTTCAATTTAGTATCACAATTCAATCCTAACCATGACCCTTGACATGGATCATTACCAGACCATTGAGAAGCAAGATTCGGAGGATAATTCAAAGCATCAAGAAAATCTAGGAGTGCATTAACTTCTGGAGCACATTCAATTCCAGGTTTAGACTGGCAAAAAGAATTGGAATCAAAGGAAACTTTACCAGCCTTAAAATTTGGTATTGGGCCCATCAGCAGATTATTGTTCAAGTCCAAACTATCCAGCTGCATGTCCGCCAGGCTTTGAGGAACCACACCAACAAGATGGTTTCCATTGAGGTTGAGATCTTTCAGCAACGCCAAATCTCCAATGTTCTCCGGGATTGTCCCAGTGAATGAATTCCCATGAAGCCATAGCTGTGTCAATGATGTCATGTTTGCAATTACATTCATTGAGCCACTCATACCACCTCCTTCTTGATCGTTCAACCACAAAATCGACATCAAGGATTGGCCAAAGCTCTCAGGAATTTCACCAGACAATCGGTTATAGGAGAGTCTTAACACATTCAGAGATGACAGGCTTCCGAGATAATCCGGCAATGGACCAATCAGATTGCACTGTGACATGGAGAGATTTGCTAATTGCACAGAATTTGCTAATTCTCCAGGAAAAGACCACCCAGTGCTCTGGTTAAAAGGATTCTCATCCAATGCCAAAACAAGGATACCTGTAAGTCCATCAAAGAAATCTGAAGGGATAGAATCAAACTCATTGAAGTCCAAAAATGCATATTGCAATTCAGACAATCCTTTGAAAGTTGGCAACTTGCCACTGAAATTGTTCCTTTGGAGGCCTATATTGTAGAGCTTAGAAAGCTGGTTAAAGTTTTGAGGGAGTGGCCCCTTGAGACCCATGTTTTGAACTTGAATCTGTGTGACTCTACCATCAGCGCAGAAAACATGAGGCCATGAAGGAGGGCCACAAGGATCGTTCCCATTGTCTGGCCATTTGAGAAGCTCTGGGTTCTCCAATCCATTCTTGAAGTCCATCAAGATCTTGAAATCATTTTCATCTGTAATGCCCCAAGACAATTTGACAAAAAACAACACCAGTATGATCCAAAGCATTAAACCACCATCCCCCATTTACGCAATGCTTCAGAAAATGAAATCAAGAAAGATGAGAGACAAACACCCCCCCCCCCAGAATGTGCCTTGAAATTCCACATAAAAAATAGTGAGCATCCAGTTAAAGGAGTACGGGAAAAAAAGACCCTGATGAAGGAATAAAAGGTTGACGCAGAAAAGCAAAGAATTTGATCAGAACTTTTGAAAATGGCACAACCATAAAGGCTGAAGGGTAATGGAAAGAGGGGATTTTTCCAGGAAAATGAAGATGAATTGAACTCAGAGGATAGATAGGGAAAATTTGCAACAAGTTTATTTTATTTTATTTTTTTCTTTTGGGGTTGAGACAAAGAAAAGTGAATAGAGATTAACTTCTACTTTTGAAGGGGTTTTCATCTATTTTTTTTCACACGCTAAAAAGTTGAGTGGGAGTAGTCCACAGCCATGACTGCATCACTCACCTCGCCCTCTCTCTCCACCGCCTTTCATTTATTTATTTTTTATTTATTTTCTTTTTTCAATTGTTAAATTTGTCAATGTTTTTATCACGTTTCGTTGAACATGCGAGTTGACGATATTGTCCTTGACAAGTGGCAGCCTCTTAGAGCCCAGCCGACAGGGCAAAAGGTAATAAAGATCTGCCTCAAATTAGGTACCGTTTCCTAAGTTCTTTATAAGCCAAAAGCTTCATCGTAAATAAAATAATGCAGAATTTTTTTTTTTTAAATATGTTTTTTTTTATAATTTTGTAAATTACGGGCACCAAATATATCTTGAGCTCCAAATTGTTTAAAATCAAACTCCATCCCAAAAAATTTTAAAAGTTATCTTCTTAATTAATCTCTTTTTTTTATTATTATAGGAGATATATTTTTCAAAATTTAAACATCGGTATATTTATGTCATTTATTTAGTCAAAGATATAATTATCGTTGAATTCTTTGAACTAGTATTATGTCACCTTTTTTGTACCAGCGTAACTTAATTTTTTGGATTTTCTTTTTTTTTTGAGTTGTCCATTGAGATATTTGGTAAAAGTAAAAACGATGAATTGAACATAACATCCAATGACATTGCACAACTATGAAAAAGAAAAAAAAAAAATTTTTTTTGTGGTTACATCCTTTTTTTTCTGGGTTGGGGGGGGGGAATTTTTGAGGTTAAACAATAACAATTGTCCCATGCTTCAAAAGCATTCTCAATCACCAAGAAAACAATGATGTTACAGTGGCTTAAACACGGTGCAAAAGTAGGCAAAAACGTGTGGGTCCAAATGGATTGTACAGGCTTCTTTAGGAAGCTCCGCTGATCGTGCCGGCTTGATACGGCAAAATTGGTAACGAAAAAAAAAAATAATAATAATAATAAAAAAAGATAGCATTGCTTTCTTCCTCCTTTTGTTCCACAACTTTTTCCTTCCCTATGAAATTAACATACATAACTAAAAACCAAACGCACCCTTTTGTTGACAATATTAATTAATTTCCATAATATTTGCATCATTTGAATACGATTTTATGCCGAAGTTGAAATTGTTAAAATGGAAGGAGTAGAGGAAGAAAATTTCTTTACCATCTTAGGCCAGGTTCGATGGATTCTTCGAGGAATGTGCCAATTATTTCTCGGCAATTAGGAAGCCATTAATGACGTGAGAATCAAATTGAAGTACATACATTTTTATGGACAATTAGGGAGGATTAAGAAATATTTATTTTCACTACTAGTCGCAATATTTGGCAATATAATTATTTTTTAAGTATATAATTTAATTTTTAATTTCTACAAATAAAGAGAAAATAATTATTTGGTATTTTAAATGGACAATAATTAAGTGACATGATAATTATTAATTAAATTTTGTCTCTTAATTTTTATTGGTTTAATACTAGTTCAAAGTTTTAATTATCATTTTTAAAGCATTAATTCTAATCATGTGAATGAAGTATAGACTTTATTAAAATATAAAAAAATATATTTTTATTGTGTAACTCCAGTAAAGACAAAAAAAAAAAAAAAATAATTTCATAATATACAAAATTAAATGGTGAAATATCTATTTCCACAGGACATTGCCAGTCCTCGCAATAGCTCCCGTCTACAGTAACCTTGGCCGCAGTCAAGAAAACAATAACTTTGGGATAAAGGTTTAAAATTTCAAATCTGAAGATAATAAAAATATTTTTGTTGGCTTGAGGATTATTTTTGGAATGCGTAAAATCTGGAATATGATTTCAATCTCAACGATATTCATATTACATATGCCTTTACGCACAAAGTTTGTCTGAAGTGAAGTGTAGTACAATTTTATATAGCATTTTAATTAATTAATTAATTATTTATTTATTTTGATGACACGGGAAAAAAGAAGACACAAGAGAAATAAAACTAAGACGTTAAGAATACAGCTGACCACCCCTAAAAGTAGCCACTCCTACGACATCAACTTAACGCAGCAAAGTGTTTAAATCAAGGGGAGGACCATCCCAAATTTTGAATATATTATTGCACTATTATTAACTCTAGGGTTAGCATGAAAGTTTGCACAGAAACTATCTTTGCGTAAAGTATGTTAAAGACGTCGTTCCCCAACCTTTGTTGCAATACACATCGACACTCAACTATAAGCGGCCGATACAAGTCAGTTTGCCAGTCATTTTTTGGAGAGTTTCTTCGGTGCAAGTTTCGAATTTGCCTCCATAATAGTCCTTTGAAACCCCTTTTACCAAGTCCTTAAGCAATGCAACACGGGTAGCTCTTTCCTCAACTCCAATCTCCATAGCGAAACCACCATAACCAAAAAAAAGAAAAAAAGAAAAAACTCAAAAATCCAGCAGTCGCAGCACTTCAATTACTTGTGGGGTGCTTAAAGATTGTATGATATAAATCGAACAATTTGGAGTTTAATGATATTTGTTTTGGCTTTATGCAAGACAATTCCGTAATCGTGCAACACATTTTGATCAATATGCAACACAATTTTAGAAAATTACAAAATAATTTTCTACCAAATAACTTTCGTGAAAATTTATATGTAATATAAGTATCAGTAATCGATAATCTTCTGATCTATCACCTTGTGCCTTTAGCATACTCCAAAGGTAATTGTATTTTAAGAAAATCACCTCAAACGTTTATGTTTCTTTTAAGTTCAAATTCTCAAAACTATAGCCTAACTTTTTAAAATTTATATGTTTGTGAATGGGGATTCTCACATTACTGCGCCCTTCAATTTCCAATGAAATATTGGACTCTAAACTAATATATCAAACATTATGTTTACATAAGAGAGACTGAAAAATTTAAAAAAAAAAAAATTACAAAAATTTGCTCACGAAACCAAGAGATTCTAATAAAGATATTCCAACAAGTTGTAGTACAAGTACGAGATATACACCTATCTCTTATAATTATGTGATAAGATCGTATCACCTAATATTGTGTTAGCTGCCTTATCCTTATAAGCTAATTAACCAAACAATACCTACTAGTGCAAATCTGTTTGATTTTCTGATTAAGTGCAAACTCATAACATGCACTATCTCCGGCATCGAAAGCCTTATCTCGAAACACTGTCACTTACCTTCAGAAACTTGCGATAGCACCCTGCAAAATGAAAATTTTAATTTGTTATTAAATAAATCGTGCGCAAACCGAAAAAGTAAAATAATAATAATAATAATAATAATAATAAATAAAAGAAAAACCCATTACGGGCAACATGTCAAAACAAAAACATATTATTCTATCGTTTCTATAATTTAATATCATTGAATATGGGCCCAAAAGGTACGCTTACGCACGGGACCGGCTTGGATGGTTCCATGCAGGAGGTCACATCCTATGACGTACCGAAATAGGCAACATGTGGTCCAACTGACGGAATAATCACTATTTTAGTTCTAAACTTTTTCAAAATTTTTATAATTAAATTTTATATCTTGTATTAATTTTAATTTAGTTTTACAACTTTTCAAGTTTTTTCATTCAAGTCTTCCTATGGATGAACTCTGAGAAGGCATTAAAAATCATAATTTAACTAGACAAAAATTAATAAAAAATATATCAAGCTACTGTATCTTACTTTAAGGAATATATGCATACTCTATGTAATGAAAAAAAAAAAAAAAAGAAACCCTTCAATAGTATGATTTTTCATTGCCTCCATTTCTAAAATGAACAAAAAAAAAGTAAAAATAACAACTTAAGTATCAAAAACCCTAGCAATTGAAATCTCACTCCATATGCTAAAATCAACCATTTGTCTCATATATATATATATATATAAACCCACCTTTGTTACATTTATATTTCATTAGAGTTTAAAAATCTCAATTTTCACTAAAGAGTTATTTTACATTGAAAAGGTTAGTGAAAAGCTCCCTTGATTTCAAACATTCTTTATATGTTTTCCATTTGTGGGAAAGATACTTTTTAAGTTTATAAGTTGTACATTTAGGTTTGTAGCAAATCTAATATTTTAAATAAATAAATAAAAAGCAAAGGAGGACCGTAGAAGATTTAACAAAAGTCATACTGATTTAAATGGGACTAAAATTATAGAGGTAAGGGTTGAATATCATGATAATGATGTTGGTAATATGAGATCGTGGAACGCAAGCCTGGTTCGATGGTGTTAAAGATCCATGATACAATCATGGAGTTTACTGTCCACCAATTATCAATTTCATCTGAGTTCTGGTTCGGCTCCTTAATGGTGCCATCAATGAAACTTTGTTTCTTCTTTGCCCTCAACGAAATCCTCATGGCCTTAACCCATTCTTCGTAATTTGGTCCTTTGAATTGTGTCTGTGTAATTAAATTGTCTGGGTTGTCATTCGCGCTCAATAAGAACGGTGAATTGATTTTCGAACTTGAAGCTTTTTGATCTGCTATTGTCCTAGGATTTATAGTTTAGGGGTTTGGTATTGTTTCAGAGCAACCACGCTCTGATATCATGATAAATCCAGAAGGATTGGGAAAAGTTTTTCTTCCTATTTTATTATCGTAATTTGCTATATTTATATAAGTACAATGTGCACTTCAGGTTCCCGTAACTTCAGCTCTAATTTAGCTAATTATGTGCGACTACTAAAACTATCAAATATAGATAGATTCTAATAGACTACCAAATATAGATAGATTCTAATAGACTACCAAATATATATAAATACTAATAGATACAAGACAGTCGAAACTTCAACCATCAAATATACACACTAATACTCTCAATGAAATTAACATGATAAGGACTAAATAAACTTGTTATATGACTTGAAATGATTTCATTAATTGTATTTAATTAGTGGGTCTTGGTCAACAATTCGGGAACAGTTTGGGAATGATTCATTGCGAGCTCTCACATATAAGTGGATTTATCCAATGGAAAATTTCACTCTTAACTTGCTGTAATAAGTTAGAGAAGAATGAAGAATTACCTTAATTATCAGAAAGTTTATACATTATTACTCATGTAAACTAAATGTTACCTCCAATTGTACATAAACAATAAGTTATTTCCTCTAGTTGAAATTAGTCCGCGACGTATACATTACGACTTCTCTTAATAATGACACAACATCCTAACTTTTTTTCTTTCTTTTTGAACAATGTGGTGAAAAGGAGATGATTTGCTGGAAAAAAACGGATTGATTTTGTTGACTGTAGGAGCTGATTGCACGAAGAATGAAGACTTTACAAGAAGAAGATTATGAAAATTTAGGTTTTCTTTTTTAAGACTTTATCGAGCATGGGTGTATTTCTTAGACTAGGACATGGTAGCTTTATGTATTTTTTTTTTTAAATTATTTTCTTTTGGTCAAACTACAGATATTGACATTTTGACTAAATTCTATTTACGAAAGGACTTGAGTGGAAAAGTTAAAATATGTATATAACTAAATTAGAATAGATGAATATTATAGGATTCAATTGTAAACATTCTAAAAAAATTCAAGACGAAAAAGTAGTAATCCCCGAATTGATTATAATAGGTGAACCTCTTTTTTGTAATCTAGTGGAGAAAGGTACATGGAATCTATTGACCCATAATCCAAAAGATTGAAATCTATAAAGTTCTCATTATTCCCTTTCTACCATTCCTACTTGGGCAATGAAAAGGAAAATATAATTTTATATGATGCATTAGCAATACGTAGGAACTTTAATATTTGGGATCCTATGTGCGAAATCCGAAAAAAAAGAAAAAAAAAAAAAAAGAAGTCGTTCCCACCAAGATTTTCAAGGATGATTCATCTTTTCATGTTTCACCCTATGCTTTGCTAATAATGAAAAGTTTGAATAATAATGGACTCTTATGATACTTTATTGACTCGTGAATTGTCCATCATTTTTTCAAGCATCTTTTATTTTTTTTATTCTTCAACGTTAAGATCTGAGCTCTTAAACAAAAATTGACTCAATTTAAATAATCCAATTTAATAGGTTTAAAATTTCACTCAATTTAACTTATATTAATTAAAAAATTTTTATAAATTAAAATTAAAGTGATATAAAACTGTAATAATTCAAAGTTAAAATGGTTTAAAACTTAATTAATTTAAAATTTGATTAATTGGTAACTCAAACTCAAAATTTAAAAAATTTGAAACTTAATACATCTAAAGTTTTAATAACTCCAAAATGTTATATATTTGATGTCCAGTAAACTTAAGATTCAATGAAACTAAATAAACATAAATCTCAATAATTTCAAAAAAGCAATGTATCCATAATCCAATATTATACTATATTATTATTACAATATAAAAAAAATATATATTTTTTTATGTTATATAAAATTATTTTATATTTATTTATATCTATAAAATTGTGCGTAAAGCCATAAGTGATCCAAATTGCCGACAAAACGCAGCCTTCAATTCAATCGCCCACCTTTGTCAATGTCATGAAAGCAACGACACTTTTTTTCTCCTTTGTTAATTATGAGGAAGCGCGTCGGCTCGGACTTTATCATAACGGTTGTAGGAATTTTATACTTCATCTCTTTTTTTTTTTCTCGATACTATAAATTTCAATTTAAACTATTTCTTGATAAGATATCGGAACAAATTCTGGACAAATGCAATTGTACTCTATTTTTTCATAAATTTCTCTTTATTTTAAATGTACCTCCAAGAAAAATGTAGTCTTTTCAATTGAATAAAATCCTCTCCATTTTTAAGGTCTACCGATGTTGACATACATCTCCATTCCTTCTCAGGATTCGAACCTTTGTGTTTTTTTTTTTTTTTTAATTTACATCTTCAAGCTTTGAGTAGTTTACAAGTTTAAATCTTCAAGTTCTCAGCATGAATACTGATGTTTTGGTTCGTCTAAACAAAGAACAAACGTACGACAGTGGGCAGACTCCAGATTGCGGGACTGGGAGTGGTTGGGCCACATCCGTATTTGGTAGTATCTGGTATAATTCTAATGAATATAACTAAAAAATAATAGTGATATTTTACGAATGAATATATATTTAATTTTATTGAATATTTTAATAAAAATTCGGGCTCATAATCTTTAGCATTACAAGGAATAATTTTTTTTACTACTAAATCACGATGTTGGGTGATAAGATTTAGTTTAATTAATTAAGTTTAATGATTCTTGTGCTCCTTCTAGACGTTATATTGTGCAAAAATTTTCAGCAAGAGTCAACTGGGAAGAGTAGTACTTAGGTGAAGAGGCTAGCCCCCTTTCTTGAATTGAATTTTGGGCTAGGGCCCATGCTTTAATTCTTTTAAAATCTCCTAGGTTTAACTCCCTTTCCGCTGTTGGCCAAGTTCTTACATTGCCTGTAATTTCCCTTTTTTTTTTTTTAATAACGTTACCTGGGATTTGAACTACAAAAATCTGAGAACTCTGTTTTGACAGAACAAAATTTAAGAACTTGGGATAATTTATTGTAAGATGGCAACTTCTGTTTAAGACCACTGAAATTTTAGTAAAGCTAATGGAAAGTGCAAAACTATATAGTCTCCATGTCGGGCGAGCCATCCACCCAAGCCATATTTCTTCTACGAGGTTTATGAAAATATAAAAAATTATTTTTATTATATGACTTATGGTCTAAACACGACCCCTTAATGGATGAAAACAAAGTACCCTGATAATGCCATATTTCTCAAATTAATCTCGAAATTCAAACCTTGATTTACAAGTTGGGCAGCATTTCATTGCTCATTTCTTGATGACTCCCATATTCTCTTTGGCAAGTTTGGATTGGTTAAAATCCGTGTCAACAATTCAGAATGTACAAGCTTTACCAGATCGATAAATGAGAATCAGAAATGCACTATCTTAAATACATGCTTCATTCTAGTTGCCTGGGAAGGGGGGTTATCATTATGTTTTCTCACATTTCCACCAGTACCCGAGGCACTTCCCATGCGCATTGACAATGCTTGGTATCATATAATTCATCAATTCCTCGGCAGGTTAGGACCATTTTCAGTATCATGTGCACCAGCAAATGGTATCATTTTGTTGCCTGGACCAGCCAGTCAGTCGCATGAACTCAATAAATATCTCCACCTGCTTTGCAAGTCCTGATGCTCGTGATTTGTATGTTATGATCACCAGCATCAAGTTGCTTGAAAAGTGAAAAGTTTCTTTTAGGACCAAACCTCACCCATCAAATGGAAGTGGAGAATTTAATGGAAACAAGGATTCATAAGCAAAGTAAGTGACAGATTTACATGAAATCGAATCCAAGAAAAAATTATGAGTTATGCTCCATGCTCAAACGGAAAAATAAAAATGCCTCCATTGCACTGCTACGCTACTCAACAGAGTAGGTAGTATTAGAGTCTAGGCATATACATAAATAATCAGGGATGGTTATCATTTTGCCAACTTCATGATTTAACTCCTCAATTGACAGTCAATATACTAGCAAAATACCAAACTGGTTAGAGAAAAATTAAAAAAAAAAAAAAAGAAAAAGACAAAAAAAAGGACAAGATGATTGCAACAAATTGTTGATTTTCGTTGTTTCAGCATTGAAATCCTGTCCATTCCTACTCTAAAGATGTTTATCAATACAATAAATAAGGCATGAACTCTGCATGATGCTGCTTAAAACCATAAAAGATGAACCCATAACCGGCTTCTTTCTTCAACATTGGACTACAATTTTTGCATACTTCTTAGCGTTCATCCTATAGATGTTCCTAAAGCATGATGCTGAATCATTTACCAACGAGTTTCTTGAATGCGATGATGGCATAACTTTTGCAGAATTTTCTGTCCTCTTCCAAACAAGTTTTGCATTTGCACAAAAAGACCAAAACAACATAAACTTACAGAATTTTCTGACTTGCAGTATGCTTGTATAGGTCCCCAGCCGCCATTTATTTGCATACAGCAAATAATGAGAACTGGATAAACAAAAGGGCGAGGTAGGACTAGAGATTGGAAAAGCATACAATTTAAAGCTGCCAAACACAAAATTGTCAGATGCACAAAATTAATAGAAATTTTTGGCATGGTAAAGGATATAGATCCTAGACTTGTAACCATTTCATCATACGGCTCAGAATCTCATTGGTATCTTCATTAATAAGGGCACATTTCTTGACATGAGAGATTATTTATGCTGATGATAGCATTTTAAGATCTATCTTGTCAGATCCTCAAATATCTTCCATACGCTCCTTTTGAAGTGATCGAAAGTGCCATTTTCTGATAGAACTCCATTAGTATTAAAATCACCCATCTAACTGCCTCAAGATTGCCATATGACATGAGATTATCATCACCTAAATATGAAAAATCACAACAATCATTTTTAAGTCATGCCAGATATATTTTGTATAAGTGTGCATTTCAAATGTAAAATTATGCATAGAAATCCAACAAAATGTGCTGATACAACAACCTTTTCAGCTGAAACCAGGATGTTGAGATTGTTAGGTATAAAGATGATAAAGGAAAACATGAGAATAAAGTAATTTCTGCAATAAAGCTGAGAAACCTGATATTGATGATTCCATCTCACATCGTAACTTAATTTACAACTTTTATTTTTTATTTTTTATTTTTTGTGTATAACTTCACCTCACTAGATATAAATAGTTTCTTACATATTCCATCAGTCATACAACCAACATAAATCACAGTTTCTGCACAATTTATCTCTTATGCTTTCCATAATTTCTGGCAGAGTCTATCATCTGACATGTCATTGGTTGTTGTACAAACTGTTTTTGCCAGAAAAATAAAATAGTTTGAGAAAGATAATAAAATGTGAAATCACATGAGAAGCAGCTGCTGGGGGCATCGTCTAGCTGTGTGTCTAGCTGAGCACTACGGAAGTGACTTCCCAACATATATAACATTCATGCTTAGCATAATTGAGAAGTGAAAAATTACCAAAACTTCAACTAGAAAACTAACAGGTGAGCAAAATGAATTTGAAGACAGTACCTCCTAATCAGGCTCCCTTAAGAAATGGAACATTGTCTGCTTGGTATTTTTTGATGGAGTCAACCACTTTTACAGCCAAAGCTTTATCCTCTGGGTAACAAGTGAGATCATCAGACAAGAGTGGCTGTGGAAGGGAGAGTACACCTTCAAGTGTTGCATGAAGACAGTAAGCAGAGTATGTAATCTGATATCCACCTTCTTGAACAATGAGAAGGCATCCGCCACTGTGCCTATCTGCCAGCTTTCGAACTATCTGCCCAAGCTTTCGATAACCTCTCATTGTCAAGCACTGCCTTCCATTTGGATCAAACTGAAACAAGAATAAAGTTACTCTCTAGCAATAAGCAACTCCACATTCATGACAGTTATCATTGCCTAATTTCTTTGGGAACAGGGTTCTTATCACTTTATTACTAGAAAACATCTTCTATTTTCATTTCTTCCTTATATTTGGACCTTTGTGTAAGCTAATGACAACTAAGATCAGTGCAAGAAAGGGAAAATAACAGAAGAAACTGCAATATAATAATGGTCCAACAGCAAGTGCTGCAACATTGGGGTGGACAAGACAAAATTTATAACCAAAAAGAAAACAAGAAAGGACACCATTCTTGAACTTCTAACTCATGAAACTAAACACAAGTTCTTCATATTTTCTTATAAGAAACAACTTGAAGGCCAAATTGCTCAAGAGAGGTCCAAGTCTTGGGACTAATTCTTACTTATGCTCTCCCAAAAACAATCAAGCCAGCAGTAAATTTAGAAAACGTGTTCACTTGAAAATGAGGCAAGAATTCCAACTGATTTGAAAGTTTGCTCAGTTTTCTCAGGTACCATTGCATCAGTAACTTGTTCCCCATATATCGTTAGATTTGAACAAAAAGAAATGGATAAAAACATCAGCACCAATTTTCAACCTTCATGTCTCTGGCATATGTAAGATGTTCTCTTATGTCCTGTATAACTGCTACCCAATCTCAATGGCATATGCACCATTCAATTAGTACATTAACTTCTCTTCTGACAGTTTTTATACTTCTGTAAGTCATGATCACAGAAAGGTTGTATATACTCCCATGTTAAATTAATGCAAGTATAATCAATCCTAAGTAAATCATATTCCAAAATTAGTATGTGCATAAGCACAACACCTCATCAAATGGTCACCATTTGAAACCAATCTACAATCCAGAATAGAAGAACTTACGGCACTTGAATCTAGGCCAACAACCAAAAGTATCATATCAGGCTGAAACTCATTAACAGCTGGGACAACCAATTTATTCATGGCATATGCATATCCCTCATCACCTGTCCCATTGGGAAGAGGTATATTCAAATTATAGCCGAAACCTTCTCCTTCACCTAGCTCATCAACAGTACCATTCTGAGGATGAGATGGTCCCCAGGAACCATGATTCATATGGAGGGAAACAGTGAGGACTTTGTTAGACCGATAGAAACCCTCTGCTGTTCCATTGCCATAATGAACATCGATGTCAATAACCACCAATTTTCTGCACCCTGAATCCAAGGCTAATTGAACAGCAAGACCAGCATTGTTAAGGAAGCAATAACCATCTGCTTGTGTTGGTTGAGCATGGTGACCAGGAGGCCTAACCAATGCATATGCTAATTTTCCATTTCCATCAAGGATATGCTTCATTGATGATAGTGCAGTGCCAGCAGCAAGAAGTGCAGCACTCCATGAGCCGGGGTTCAAAAAGGTTGATTCACAAAGTATCTTCCCCCCAACTCTATCTGCTTCAATTAGTTCATTTATATATTCTGCATATCAGAAAAAGGAACAAATATCACCAAGTCCATATCAATCCAACATCTCAACTTAAACAATCAAAACTACCAAATTGTTTTGTGCAAGGAAACAAAGAAAATGGAGCCCACAACAGCTCCAGGAAGTTTTAACAGATACAGTGTACAAACTTTCAACCAATTCTCATTAGTTAAAAGTTCCAAACGGCATATTCAAGCAGTGATTACTCTAAAAACATGAAATTGTTTCAAAGATTATTGGAAAACTGGGCACGTAGGAGATTGCCTGTCTGAATTGAATTATTAAACTTTTATATTTTCAGTAAGCAACATTCCCTTATGAATAGCAAGTGATAACATTTGAATTCCAAGCTGTGTTTCTGCTAACGATGATGCCAATTATCACTTGGTCAATCAATATCTAGCAACGACTTCCCATTGAGTCTCATATGCACAACACACAACACCACACGCCCCCTGCCCAAAATTATACATCTATCTAGATTCTACAAAGTGAAAAGATAGAGAAGGCTGTAATGAAACAGTTCAAGATAGTAAAAGGGATAACCTTGGGTATGGAAAGAGAGCAATTCAGGGACTTGGGCAGGTCTACCCAGATGCCAGTCAATGAAGGGAGAGATGGGTCCTCTCTTGAGGATTGAAACCATGTTTTTGACTCTTTCAGCGTTCTCTGGATGCTTTTCTAACACGTCCAAGAAACCAGGGTCGACTCCTGTGTCGAACACTCCCGTTCCAGTGTCATGTCCCAGCATCCCCTCGTGCCAGAACACGTCTATTCTGTTGCCTGAGTCATCAGCAGCCATGGAACCACCTAAGCAGCAAAGCAAAGCAACCAAGGAAAGGTAAAAACTGGGGCTGTTGTTTTCAAAGACAATTCACATGTCACCACTTGTTTTCTTGAAAAAGGAACGAGCTTTCTTTCTTGAAGAGAGCGAGAGCCGGTGAGCTGGCTTTGCCGTTTGTTTGGAAACCGGTAACTCAAATAGAACAAGTAGATGGACGGCGGAGTCTGACGAGACCGGCGTGGCGGGCTAGGCCTACGAGGTCATGCGTTTTTTTTTTCTTTTATAAAACATTAAAAAAAAAAACAATTAAACGAGATAAATGAGCGAGAGAATAATAAAATATGTAAATAATTATTAAAAAGTTTATAGGTGCACAACCGCCGTGTCACCTGTGACAAAGCCCCATCAGCAGGGACCGTCAACGTAACTGAATCCTGATTCAAATTTCAGTTCTGTTATTCACAAGTGGAAATTGTTGGGACAGCCCAACTATCTTCCATTACTCGAAAAGAGACAACCCCTTTGATGGAGCCATTGGCCCGCCAGAACTCTCTACTTGTTCCATCTTGCTAAGTTGGGCTCATGCCGTGCTTAAAATTTGTTTTCTGCCCCGGCATGTTAAAAGGGCCTATTCCACTAAAGGTTGTGCATCTCTTTTCTTTATTTCGGCTTCTAATTGGTAAAGTCTGAATTGATTATTAGTCTCGTTTGTTTGCTACTATGTATAACCAGAGCTAATAGAACCATTCAGAGTGGGTTCCTACGTTAGAAAATAAAAAAGGAAGAAATTTGGGAGAAGAGACCACTAGATGGAACGGAAGTAATTTTTCTTTTTTCGGGTTGTTGTTTTTCACTGAAATTCAAACTTGGAACTTTTAGTCATTTGCACTAATCAATTATATATCTCATTAATGAGAAATATATATAATTTTGGGTCAAGAAGGAGGCTTAGAGCTGAAAATAGAAAAAGCCATTACGGAGCCAGCCTTCGAGACCACCTGAGTCCAACAATGTCTTGACTCGAGATCTGCACTTCACTAGACGGTGGTTCTAATGGCTCAGATGAAAGCCCCCCTTAAGAGAGAATGCATGGTTAGGCAGCTAATCAGCAACTCTATTGGGAAATCAGAACATTCCAATTCCTTCGTGTAGTAGATCCTGATAAGTCTAGATCAGGTTGGCCAATGAGTGCAGAGGAGGAAAAACCATTTGGTTACGGTAAGCGATCTAGGACAACTTCGACCCTAACATGTACATTTGGGCTTTGTTAAAGATCCGAGCCCATATAAAAACTCATGCTGCATCCAGTTGAACAGTTCTATTATTTTCGATTTTTTTTTTATTTGATTTATAATTAATATAAAATATATTATAAAAATTATTTTTTATTATTTTATAATATATATTTAAATTATTATTTTATAATTTATTTATTTATTTTTATAATATTTTAATATAATTAAAAATTTTAATTAAATTATTTAAAAATAATATATAAATTATTTAAATATTTTCAAATATTTTTATAATTAAATAATTTTAAACCATAAAAAATATATATAAATATAAGAATTACAATATTTTACGAATTATAAAAATAAAATATTTTAATATTTTATTATTTTTTTCTTATAAAAGTTATATATTTTTTATAGATAATAGAAACCTTTTAAAAAATTCAATTGAGTGTTAACTTTTTAATATAATTATTTTTTCATATTTCCATCCTACATCAAATCATATCAAAGCAAATTTAGCCTATATTGATGTCATATTGTGGAGTTTGAAGTAACCTTTTTAATGATGAAAATTGTAAAAGAAGACCTTATTTAGAGTAATTTTATAAGATTATAAATATAATAGATCTTATATTAAAAATATTGCTCATAGTTATTTTGTTAGTAGACTCATTCCCAATTTTAAGGATATTTTTTGGTTTAATAGAAATGTCTTCATTAAAGATTTTATGAAATAGTTAGTTGAAATTGATGCTTATTTTAAATATAATAATGTTTGTGAGGAGAATAAGATGAAATTTATGCATTTTAAACTTTGAGATGATATAATTGAATGGTAGAATGATACTCAATATTTTTGATTGAAATATCGTAAGTTTAAAATTCAATCATAGGTAAATATGAAAAATTTATTAGTATTTAAATTGTATAGTGATAATAAGTTTGATAAAATTTTAAATTTAGTTAAAAACTAATTTAATTTTTATTTTATTTCAATTAAAATTGTGAATTCACCTATGATAATATTGTTAATTAAGTACCAAATTTTGATCTAAAGGAGATGAGTCAATTTGTTGACTAAAAGGGGATTGTTCAAATAGAAGAAGAAAGGTTGATCATTAATAGTGTTGTAGTTAAGCAAATTGACTTATTGTATGCTAATAAAGATTCTAACATAAGCATTAAGTGATCACTATGAAGATTCCATAATCTATAAGTCCCGAGATTTTGTTATTAAATTAAAAAATGATTTCATAATTTATAGATTTTAAGATCTTATTAATTTTTTACTTATTATATTCATTGATTTTTATAAAATAAATAATTAAGTAAATAATTGTTTCATATTATTATTTATTAATGTCATTTTCATAAGATATGTTGTTGGGTTATATTGTTGAAAATACTAATTTATTTTAAATATTTATACTTACAATATGAAAGACATTAACTCTTCGTTATCAACTCGAAAGTAACTTTTTTTCAAATGAAAGATTTTAATATAAGATATATTATAAAAATTATTTTTTATTATTTTATAAATTATATTATAATATATTTAGTTATTTTAATTAAATTATTTTAAAAAAATATATTAATTATTTAAATATTTTAATTTTTTAATTAATTATTAAATATTTTTTTATTTAAATTAAATTATTTTTTAATTAAATAATTTTAAATTATAAATATTTATATAAATTTAAAGATTAAAATATTTTTAAAATTATAAAATTATAATATTTTAATATCTCAATATTTTATAGTCAAAATTATTTTTACAGAAAATTTTTATTATAAATATTAATAAGTAAAAATTCTTATAAATATATAAAATATTTTACAAAAACTCAAATTGAAAAATAATTATTTTAGTGAAATGAGAATTCTAATTAAGAACGATACATAAGATTTTATAAAATTATCTAAAAAAATAGTTGAAAATAAGTGAATGTTTATAATTAATTATAAATATTATAAAAGTATCAAAAAATATAAGATAAAGTTTATAATTTAAAATTTTATTCAAATTAAAAGATAAATTATAAGAAAATTTTTGTTTTAAAAATTAAAAATTATATATATATATTAAAAAGGTTAATTGAATTTATATAAATAAAAAAATTTTAAAAAATAAAAATTAATTATGAAAAATATAAAAAATAATTTTAAAAATTTTTTAAAAATATAAAAAATTATCAAAAATATAAATTAATTTTTTAAAAATTAAAAATTTAAAAAATAATTCTAAAATATCATGAAAAATAAAAATTAATTTTGAAAAATACTAACGTCCAATCCATCATCGTGAACTCCGGCCTAATACCTATATGGCGGATACTCTCTACACATCTTCCCACAACACCCAAGAAAACACCGCCACCATGCTATTATTTCTTTTTAATAAAAAGAAAAAATTACTTTAGAAGTTATTTTTTAATTTTCAATTTTCTTAAAAATAATTTCTTATTACATTATCACAAAATTGTCAAGGCGACCTCTAACTAGGCAAAAATGCAATAACGGGCATAGTGTAAAAGAGTAACAAAATAACTGTAGATGATGAATTCTTAAAAATAAATAAAATAATAGTTAAAAAACTCAAAAAAAGTTGAAGGTGGTTGTCATTCAATTGATCATAGGATTTCATAACGAACCAAGTACAGCTATGAAAATTGCAGCCCAAATCCAAAATTACTTTTCGGTACAAAAATACAACAATTTTCATTGTAAATTTTATCCAGTAAAAGCCCGTGTTCTGTGGGAAAGGGAGAGTTAGCTGAAGTTTGAGTATCTGTCCCTAATCAAATTACATAAATAAATTAAGGATTTCAGAGAGGTAGTAGACTTCAAGTCACCATCGGAGACACCCCATAAATTATGCAGGCATTGCTATGAAAATATGAAGTAATGATGGAGGCCTAACTGAAATATATGAATTGAGATCCTCTAAATTAGCCGACCAATAACTTTGGCGAAAAGTGGGTTATGTCATAATGTTCAGTGGTTATCTCATATCAATATTCCTGTGTTAGACTTTTTAAATAAGGGCATTAATGGTAAACATTGAGTTCATATTTTGAAATTAAATATTTAATATAAATAATATTGTAAATAATATACATGATAACAAAAATTATTAATATATTTTAAAAATTCACTTTAACTTAATAACTCAATATAATAATTAATTTTTTTTTATCTTTATTATGATTAAATTTTTGTGTGTATTAAAAAAAAATTATATATAATTGTAGTTTGATAATTTTAATTAACATATTTATTAATGTCTTAATTATAGTCATTAATATCTCAATAATATACATAATAATTTTTTATTAATTAAAGTATATTAGGATTAAATTTTTACTAAAACTTTTAATTTAAAATATTTTGATATTATTAATTAAAAATATTCTAACAAAATATTATCACATATACCAAGGCGGCTCCCATTCTCAATTATAGTAAAGAATAGACAGATTATTTATTTATTTATTTTTTAAGGTTTCGTTAAAGGAACATGCCACCAGCAAAAGTGATAGGACAATGAAGTTGCCTAGAAATTTTCATTTCGATGATGTAATTCCATTATATGTTGTCCCACATGCTTTAGAGCACCAAAAAACCCCGTGATCATTTGCTTTAGAAAGCAATGGAAGGGATAAGAAGCCACTTTGAGCAACTTGGATTAAACTTTTATTGATGAGAACAAGAAGTCAAAAGACTAGAAAAGTTGGATACGTAGGCGAAATTAGACTATGATAAGTGGGTTTGTTTATTGAAGCCAAATATGTTCTCACAAATATTAAAAAAAATTGCTGCAAAATTTTCAACTGTTTGTGCACGAAACAAATGAGCAATTTTTTGATGTAATTGACTACTGGGCAGGGAGATTTTGTAGTGGAACACAACTCAAACCCCACCTCTTTTGCCTTTATATGCCGACCATTTCTTCGTTTTGTGCGGTTAGTGTGGACTTTGAAGGAAGTTTATTGATTTTATAATGTCTTGCACATGCTGTGTAACAAGACATGAGATGAGATCCTCGCCAAGTGTAATTCCCTCTGAGACTTCGTTCATGACAATTTTTTTAATTAAAATATTATTATTATTATTAATTATATTTTTATTATTTTTATTATTTTTAAATTAATAAATATAATTTTTTATAATAATAAATTATTAAATTAAATTTAAATTTATATATTTTTAATATTTTATAATTTTTATTTAAATAATAATATTAATCAAAATTTTTAATTAATTAAAAATTAATTCAAATTAATCTCTTATAAAATTAATTATTATTTTTATTATTTTTAAATTTTTTATTTTTAATTTTTAATTCCTTATCATTTAGTATTATAATGATTTTTTCATTAAAATAATATTTAAATGATAATATTAATCAACACTTTAAATTTATTAAAAATTAATCTCTTCAAAATAATTATTAAAAATTAATTTTTTAGAGGAATTAATCCTTATTTTTTATTATTTTTAATCTCTAATTCTTCACCATTTATCAATTGGATATCCATCAAATATGTGTTGCTTTAAGAAATCGCCATGCTATACCATCGTTCCTTTAAACATAATTAAATTGATCTTGAAAACCCTTTAATTTAATTCATTTGTGATAATCTTTTACTCTTGTATCTTTAATGGGGTAGTTACATTCTTCATATATATTTATGTATATATTCTTAAAATGAGAAAGTAAAAGTAGTACTTGAGTGAGATAAGATTACGCTGGATACGAGCTGCAACATAAATTGGAATGAATATCTAATTTAACTATGTTGTCCTATGTCATAACCGATAAAGAACTTGACAAGCTAATGGGTAAGGTCCATCCAAATATGGTTATAGAAGCTACTTTTGCTATTGCTGACCTCAGTAGAAGTTAAATTCCAAACGCAATACCATCATAATTAGGTACCTGAGCTTCACAATATACAATTCCATCCCCAGTGTTAGTGGCATGGCATACGCGCTGTAGTTTTACATGCCATTTGGCATGTACTTCGTTATTTCAATACCATCCTTAGAGGAAGGGGGAGAGTATCTACATGATTTTGAAGGCTTTCCCCATATTTTTTCTTGAAGGAAGTGGTCGAGGACCAGGCTCGGATGAGTGGGTAAGGCGCATATTCGATGTTTCAATCACATAGAAATCGAGCGCAAATAATTTGTTATGTCATTCTCCGGCCTGAAGAACGACAACAACTCAAAAAAGTATGATGGTTACCTTTTCCATGTGTAAATAGAAATTTGATTTATGCATGTGTCTGTATTTTTTTTTCTTTTATGACGGCTTGATCAACAATCTCTTTCAGGGAGCTTCAAAGTTATTGGTATGCTTCCTACTACTGATGCGGCTCCCACTAATACATTTAATACCGATGCACTTTCCACTTGAAACATGTACATATGTCTGTATTAATTCAATTTCTGGAAGAGTAAAAGGTATGAATTGAACTCAGATTTTTTGGCGTCAAAGCTTCACCTCCTAGCACTTTAAGATAAGGACACCCGCACATGACCATGTACCGAGGGCGTCCGAGCCCCCTTAATTTAAGGGGGCTCCAGCCCTTCTTTTTTATTTATTTTTTGTTTTTTGTTGCAAAGGTAGAGGGCCTGTCCCTAAAGATAGGGCACCAGCACATGGCCAAACCTAATTGACGAGTGTGTAACTCTAGGGTATGCATTGCAAGGAAATACACAATACAAGTTCAATAACTACGAAACAGTTATTTTTTTTATTTCTGAGAATCCGTGCAAGAGAAAAATTACTTTATCTTAGTGGAGTTCTAGTCATAATTGACACTCTGATTGTTTATTTTGTTACCTAACTAACTTTTGGTAATGCAAATTGTCAACTTGGATGGTTGGAAACATTCCAGCTTTCTGCGACTGATTTTCCATTTTTTGGTTTATTTTTAGAAGCTGAAATGTCGGCCACAATATCGTTTGGCAAAATTATTTTTGTAATAAAGGGAAAGATATCTGGGCCAAAAAATGTAAATAAATAAAGGCAAAGATGTCGGATGCAAATGCAATGGCAGATACATGTTCTTATAGAGGTCAAATTCTCTAGTGAGGTGGTCATATCCGTCGGCTTATATGAAAATACAAGCCAACATATGAAAGTATATTTTGGGTTCAAGAGTTAAGCTCTAGGGTCTTGCGGTTTTCTCCCAAGTGACTCTTGGAGCTCGAATTTTAGGTTAAAGGTCCAAGAGAATCACATGTCTCTGTGTGCATGACCTCTCTTTGACCAGACCGGAGAGATAAATCAATCCAGGTGCATGTAAGCTCGTTCGGACACCACCCAACTGCAAAACGAAAAGAAGAGATACCTTGTTATAGCAGCTTGTCCTGATGGCTGACGTGGTCAATATTGACTTTTGGTATCCATTCTACCCAAATAAAAGGCGGCCGGGAGCGGGGAGGACAAAGCAAACAATAAACAAAGGCTCTGCATGTATGCCTGATTGGCATCTCGCATAGACAAAGCCAGTTAACTGAAGGGCGGGCGGGTATAGATAGACAAGAATGACGACTTAGCTTAGCCGACTATAATTGTTTGCATTCAACACAACATTGCGTATGCAACCCACCTGCGGCCATAACACTTAACGTTGCCAGAAACATATGCATGTGCCCGACTGTGTTACATTGATTGGCCACTAAATAGTTTCATATTTTGACCGACGTTGTGGCCGCCAAGTTAATTCTCAATTGGAAACTTATCAAAACGTTTATTGGAGGTATTAAAAAAAAAAGGGTGTACTTGTTTTCAAACCAGGCAACTAGCACTTGTTTTCAAACCAGGCAACTAGAATTTGGGCTGTCTGCGCATTCAGAGCCTTTGTGCTCCAGCTATCATTTTTAAGGCTTTCTGTCGAGACTCATAGATAGTTAAAAAAAAATATAAAATTTTAGGTTGTTAGAGTATGACGACATGATATTCTCATCTATACAATCTTGTGACTTGGTAATTTGACTCTTTTTATATATTTAATCTGTGCTTTTAGACTTGGCACCTAAGTTTGGCCTATTTAGTATAATTTCATTGTATCATGTTCAAATTATGTTTAACATGAGTCGAGAAAATATGCTTAAAAAAAAATATAAAATTTCACCTTATTAAAATATGACAACTTAATATAATTTATTATATTTATAAATTTTTACTTATTGATTTAAACTCTTAAATATACATGAATTTTCGAAGATTTATTTTGACGCAGAGAAACTACAACGAAGAAGCATAAAGCAAAAGACATTTAGGCGTTCTGGTCCTCAAGGATTAAAAAAAATAAAAATGATAAAAAGGAGGAGGAAAGAAAGTTCTACATTGCCTTGCACGTCTTCCCTGTCCCGGCTAAAATGATAAGCAAACAGTCTTATCGAAAGAAAACCACTTCATCTCAATGGGCAAAAAGAAAGAGCATTTACCTTAGTTGCTGCAGCATGATAAATGTCTTACAAATACCAGAAAGGGGCTTTTATTTCTCAAACTTACAAAAATACAAATGTTTGGAGAAAATATTACATGCCAGACTTTAACGCACATTCACTCGTTAACTCTGGAACACTGTCAGTTTATATCACAAGCCATTTTATTTATTAAAAATGCTGAGAGTAGCCTTGCTGAGACGGTGAAATTCGTGACAGGACTTGCTAAGTATAATGTTCTGAAATGAGCAGGAACCTTGACGATGAACGGTTGGGAATTCTTCCAGAATGTTACAAAATGGTGGAGCGGAATGCTTCATCGATAGAATTACTTGGACATTTGTGTTGATTTCTGAGAGTTTTCATCTCTCAAGATAGCTGGAGTTTCCTCGTTTATGGGAACAATGACGTGACAGCAATCAACGTTGGAATGCCGGTTCAGATTCAGGTGCTTCCCCAGCTCCAGTATTTCTGGTGATGCACTACGGTTTACACCATCAAAATGTGCTCTAATAGCAAGTTCATGGATGGATTTAGCAATTGTTTCGATGCATTCCACCATGTCGAGAAGGATTGAAGCTACTGTTATCACTGGGACTAATGGCAGGAGATCAATGCTTTCCCATTGGCCTGATTTGAGTAATGATTTGAGGTTCTTGGAGGCAGATTTGGCATTTTCAATGTGGGCATCAGCAGAACATGTTTTATTCATTGTTTTGACTGCCAATGCCAATTCCTTCAGTGCTTTGCCGGATTCAATGCTTGCTTCTATGCATGCCTCCTGGATTTCGATTGCAACTTCTGATGACGCCTGCAACAACATTAATTTTAAACTGCTTGTCTATATTGTAAATATATATTGTGGAAGTTGAGAAAAAAATTTGATATTATTTATACAGCCATATCTCATTAATTCACAAATTATAAATATTAAAAAATATTATAGTTATAAATAATTAATTATAATTATATGAGTATTACATGAATTAATGTAATTTATATTATTACATATTAATTGTAATTAAATTTTTATAATTATAAAATTTTTAACAAATAAAAATAAAAAAAATAAAAAATTATTCTCAAATTTTTTTTTCTAAAAAAAAAGATAAAAAAAAAATTCACCTTTTTTTTTTTTAAGAAAAAAATTACTTTTAAATTCTCTTAAGAAAAAATCACCCTAAATTTTTATTTTATTTTTTAAAAAAATAAAAAAAAAATTTTTTAATTCTTTTAAAAATTAAATTAATTTAACTAATTATTTTTAATTTAAATTAATTATTATTTCAAATTAAATTTAATTAATAATAAAATCTCATATTTTATTATTTTAATACATTTAATCATATGTTTAGCAGTTAGAAGCGGACCCTAATCTAAGTATATGAATGCAATGATAAGAACTTATATTACCTGAATATCAGAACTTAAACAGCTATTAAGTGCTTCAATTCTATAGGCGCATTGGCGAGTTAAAGTTGCAATTTTCAAATATAGTTTCCATGGATGGCGAAACTGGAAACGACCATGTGCTGGCTCCCATCTGGCAAAATTGGCCTGAGGAACAAAGAAAATACTATCAGAAGAGTTTCATGAGAAGAGGGAGAGTGAGAAAGGCAAGCAGAGATATTTTAGGAATGCTCACCAAAGACTCTTCAGCACTTTTTGAATTTAGAACACTTTTGTACCCTTGCAGAAATGATTTGTCACGTTTGGTTTCTCCATCTTCATTTGTTTTGAAGCATTCATCTCCAAATCCTATAAATTTTCCTTTGTCTTGTTATTGTTCTAAGCACATAGCAGTAACTACAATTGTACTCTGGGAATTTTTGTGTACTTTATTGAAGAAATACCTTCCAAGAAGTTGCCTAGCTTTTCCAAGTTAAGAGCAATCAGATTATGAAGATCTTGGCCGGCCCAGACAGGGAATACGAAAATAGAGATGATCACGCAAGCAGACCCACCTATGATGATGGTTGATAACCTCTCGCGTGCCACCTCTAAAACTTCAGCATTTTGCAAACCGGATATGGATACCATCGAGAACGTCAGGATGAAAATCAGGAAACCATAGTCATATCTTGCTTTGATTTTTGGGAAGAACCGTATAAACGTTGATGTAGCAGCTGCAGACAACAAAAGACCAAAATGACCAATTTGAACTAAAGACCAGGCACATTTTTATGGTTTTGACAATTGTTACCTTGTAGAAAGACAGAGACACCAATAATTAAAGGCTTGCCAATGTGTCCAGATAAGTTTGCTAGGTAGAATGCTCCAAGGCCTAGTGCTCCAGCCAGAAACGTTGCTATTCCCCTGCTCACTCCTTTCCCAATAGTGGCTCCTGTGCAATGTTTCAATAACATAGTCAATGTAACGTGTTGTTGTCTTTGATTTATATTCATACATGCACCCAATATAAAAAAAAAAAATACCAGAGATGCTAGAATTCTGACTGAAAGCTTTTTCTATTAACACTTTTTCATGTGTTAAGTTGAGACCATTAATAGTAAAAAATATTAGTATCCGACGATCATTTAATTAGTAAAAATTATCTTAAGAACAAGTTTTAAAGCTCCTAGCATTACTTGTTTCTGAATGACAAAGAGTTCAAAAAAATGTGAGAGACTTACCTACAGAGAATTCAAAGACAACAACCACAGTTATTATAGCCCACATCGCAGAGTCTTCAAAGTTCCTATAAAGTGGCTGATAGTAGTAGAATATTGATATCAATGTAAGTGCAAGTCCTGCTTTTAGGGAATGAATAACTCTTCTTGGATCGTCTTGGCCAACTTTTTTCATGTTACTAGCAATATTAATCACCATAACCGTAAACTTCTCAAGTGAAGCCTTGAACCACCTAGAACTAGAAGAAAAAAATCTGGCTTTCTCAACTCTTGCAGACCCAACTTCCATGGCTAAATGTATGTATGCCAGAAAATTGAAAGTTGAAGCAACTAAGAGAGTGGAGAAAGAAAGAATAGCGGGGCTTCTCGCTAGGAGGGATGCTGTGTGAGGGCTCTAAACGCCTCTTATTTATATAGGAGGATAGAGCAGCCATGGGACAAAGAGTAGCTGATTTCAGCAAAAGAGCATTGTCTCGTCTTTTGTACTTGCAAGGTACAAAAAAAATCCTGTTGAATATGCGAGTTGACTAGTAGTGCAATATTAGCAGTGGATCAAATGTTGAGGCCAATTCAAGGGTGCCGAACTTTCTAAGGTGGATTCCTCATCACCCTCTTTTCGTTTATTTTATTTTGTTTTATTTTTTTGAAATGCCTCTTCTACCATTGGCCCCTGCATGCTATTTTAGGCCCAGGTTCTGGTACTCAATGTACATGGTCTTAAGTAACATGTTTACCTTTGTGACGACGATGAATATCAGTTCTACACCATATGGCGAAATTGTCCGGATCAAGCACTGGACAACGCCTTTCAGAAAGTATTTAAAACATTAGAAAATTTCACGATTAATCAGTCTTTATTTATTTTATTGTTTTTTTTGGGTCAGATTAATCAGTCTAATTCCATCCTTCTCTGCTAAGGCCCAGAGACAAAGTAAAACCTTCTGCACATTGACGTGATTAACACCTCTAACAATCCCTCTTTTTTTTTTTTTTTTCCTTAATTGAATTGGATAGGAGGAGTTAACTATAAGCTATATCTCGGACACGCCTCTAACATTCTAGACTATATGGATTCCTCTTGTCACCTATTGACAAGTCTCATTAAACCTTCATAACCTTGAATCAAAAAATCATCAATCCTTCATAGCAACATATTATTACTTCTTTTCAGACTTGATCATCGGGCTAATTTCATTCCAATTCATCAACCTAACAAAAAATTGGAATAGGCCCGAACTGTTAGGCCAATTCTTAAATGGTTGAACCGTAATCGGCTAGGTGGATGGGCCATTGACGGTCCCCTTAGTTGGTTACAATTCAAACATTTCAAAATCGTAGAAACAATTATTAAGAAATAAATTTTAAATTATATCTTTTAAAAAATAATAACAAAAAATAAAATAAAATAAAATAAAAATGATATTAAATTTATTTGATTAAATCAATTTAACTTATATATAAAAGTAAAAAAAAAAAAAATAAATATTATTAAAATAAAAAATATAAAAACAAAAATTTTTCTTAAACTCAATTGATAAAAAATTAAATAATAAATTAAAAATTTGTAAAATTTTACACTTTTAATTTAAATAAATTATATTATTTTTTATTTATATAAAAAAAAAAAGTTAATTAACTTTGCTCTCATTCTTTCAATGTGAGATTTTAGCCACAAATTTAATAAATTTTCACTTTGACTTAGGTCTCACATGAACAATGTTTTACTTTCTCTACAAATTTCTAAATTATCATACCACGCCAATTAAGTTTAAGTATTATTTGAATTTAGTAAAAAAGGTTTTATAAATATATTTCTAAGATTATTTTTAATACTAATTTTCTAAATGAAAACTTTTCTCTCAACAATCATTGGTCAAATGAAGTGATACCTCATATCAATATATTCATCCTCTCATGATACATTTGATCTTTAGTCAAGTGTATTACACTTTAACTATTACAATGGATAGTAATAACATTTTGACATAGATTAAACTTTCCATACAAACCTTTCAACCATAAAATTTTTTTTATTATCTCAATTGTTACCATATATTATGTTTCAATAGTAGACAAAGCAACATGTTGTAAACTAATTTTCTAACTAATAACAGAACTATCAATACAAAATATATAACTTATAAGAGATCTTCTTTTATTGAGATTAGTAGTGTAGTCAGAATCCATAAAACTAACCAATGTGCTTGAATTTTTACTAAATTCTAAACATGTGTTTGAAGTACGCTATAAGTATCTAAGAATCTATTTAATAGTCTGCCAATGTGATTTGTCTGGAGAAGACATATACCTATTAACCACACTAACTACTTGTGAAATATCTGAATGTATGCAAATCATAACATACATAAGACTGCTAATTGCACTTAAATATGAAATTATTTCCATATACCCCATCTCTTCGTCTAACTTTGGCAACTAAGCAATTGATAACCTGAAATGACTAGCAATAAGAGTATTAATAGGTTTGGCATTTTTCATGTCAAATCATTTCATGACCTTAATATAATTCTTATAGGTCAAATATAACTTACCACCTTCATGATTCCTTCTGATTTTCATGTCGATAATCTTCTTTATTGCTTTTAAGTTTTTCATCTCAAATTCACCATTCAAATACACTTTCAAAGTGTGAATTTCTGACAAATTCTTGGTAACAATGAGTATGTCGTCAACATAAAGTAACAAATAAATGAACAAGTCATATATCTTTTTTTATCAAGATCAATGGTGTAGTCAGAATCCACAAAACCAACCAATGCATTTGAATTTTAACTAAACTCTAAACATGTATTTGAAGTACCTTGTAAGTATCTGAGAATCCATTTGATAGCTTGCCAATGTGATTCGTCCGAAGAAGACATATACCTGTTAACCATAATAACTGCTTGTAAAATATCTTGACATATGTAAACCATAACATATATAAGACTGCTAATTGCACTTAAATATGAAATTATTTCCATATACTCCATCTCTTCATCTAACTTTGGCAACTAAGCAATTGATAACTTGAAATGACTAGTAATAAAAGTATTAATAGGTTTGGCATTTTTCATGTCAAATTATTTCATAACTTTAATATAATTCTTATAGGTCAAATATAACTTATCACCTTCATGATTCCTTCTGATTTCTATGTCAAGAATCTTTTTATTACTTCTAAGTCTTTCATTTCAAATTCACCATTCAAATGCACTTTCAAAGTGTAAATTTCTGATAAATTCTTGGTAGCAATGAGTATGTCATCAACATAAAGTAATAAATAAATGAACAAGTCATTGTCTAACTTCCAAAAGTAAATATAACTATCATTTATACTTTTGGAATAACTATAATCTAGTATAAAGGAAATGAACCTCTTATACCACTATCTTAGAGACTATTTCAACCCATATAAGGATTTTTTTAACAAATAAACATGGTCTTCCTTACCTTCAACTTCAAAACCATGGTACTGCCTTATGTATATTAGCTCTTCAAGCTCATCATGTAAGAAAATTATCTTAATATCGAGTTACTTTAACTCTAAATTATACATAGCCATTAAAGTAAGTAAGACATGTATCGAACTATATTTAACAATAGATGAGAAGATTTCATTAAAGTCAATATCTTATACTTGACTAAAGTCTTTCACAATTAAATGTGTTTTATACTTTGCATCTTAGACTCTAGGTATACATTCTTTCTTTTTAAAGACCCATTTGCAACCAATGATTCTCTTTTTTGAATGCAATTTCACAAAAACTCATTTGTCATTCTTGTGGAAAAATTTTATTTGTTCATTCATTATAACCAACCACTTAAATGAGTTTACACTTAAAACTCCTTTTGAATATATAGATGATTCACTATCTTCAACCAACCACTTAGATGAGTCAACAGCTAAAACTCCTTTTGACTAAATTGATGGTTCACCTTCTTTACTAGTTTCTTATGTAATTGAAAAAAATATAAGTAATATAGTCTTTATATCTCTTTGGCAATCAAATCACTCTTTTTGACTTGTCTTTGGCTAAGGAATGATCCTCCTCTCCATCTTCAAAGGAATTTGCACTATTTGATGAATTTGACTAAATGTGAGAACTCCGTTATGAGACATCTTGATTCATAGTTTCAAACTCCACCTACTTATGTGCACTATCACTTTTACTTACATCAAAAACAATAAAAGACTTTCTTTTTAGGCGTAACATAAAGGATTTATCAAATGTAATATCTTTGCTAGTCACAAATATTGGTAAATCAAAACACCACAAACAATAACCCTTTATTCCAGATGTATGTTTAACGAAAATACATTTTTTAACTCTAGATTCCAATTTGTTCATCATTAACATATATATATACAATATATCTAAATATCTTCAAATTAGAATAATTAATAGGAATATTTGACTAGACTTTCGCTGGGGCCTTAAACTCTATAAATGTTAAAAATGTACAATTAATGATATAACAAATTGTAAAAATTGTCTTTACCTAAAAATTTTTTGACAAACTAATACTACAAATCATATAGTGAACTCTCTCCAAAAGTATCATATTCATGCATTCAATAACATCATTTTACTAAGGAGTCATCCTAACTATATAGTGATAAATAATGCCTTGATTTTTACAAAATTCATAAATTCACCTTTATGAATTTTCAAGTCATCATTTGTCTTAAACTACTTAATTTACTTCCCTATTTGCTTCTTAATGTTTAGAAAACATCAATCTTATACTTCAGAAAGAAAATCCAAACTTTATATGAATAATCATTAATGAAAGTCAACATATACTTAGCACCATCTTTTAATGGAACACAAGATGACTCTTAAAAATTTGAGTGAATATAATACAAGTGTCATTTATTTTATGAATTATTGGAGATTTGAAATTGACATACTTCTACTTTATAAAGATGCAATGCTTGTAAAAGTTTAACTTTTCAGTATACTGTCCATACAAAAGGCCTTTTTCACTTAATATAGATAAACCTTTCTTACTTATATGCCTTAATGTCATAACATTTTTATATCTACCTTTGAATTTAATGATGATGATGTAAAGATTGCAGTAGTGCTCATAACTGTAAATTCTTGTAGAATGTATACATTTTTAAATTTACAAGTATTCATGACAATGAGAGAACCTTTGTTGACTTTCAAAACTTTACCCTTATTAGTGTAACTATAGCCAAGAGCCTCATGTGTTTCCAAAGAAATGATAGTTTTCTCTAATTTTAGAGCATGTTTAACCTATGTGAGTATTCTCATAGCAGTATTATGAGTTTTGATTCTAATTGTACCAATCTTAGTAACTGTGCAAACTACATTATTGTCATTATAACAACTTCATTTTTAACAGATTTATAGGTGGAAAACTAGTTCCTATTGGAACAAATATGCTAAGTATAACCTGATTCCAAAATACATTTATTATTAGATCTTAATTTATCATTAGCAAAGAATGTAATTCATTTACTCTTAGCTTCTATAATATTAATTTGAACTGACTCATTACTTTTGTATTTATTCTTATCCTTAACTTTTCCTTTATTTTTTAGCTTAAAATAGTCAAATTTGATGTGTCATTTTCTTTTATAATAATTGCACACTAAATTTTTATATTTTGATTTAGATCTACATTTACATCTCTAACTATTTGCATCCCTCTTATTTGATATGCCCTAAACCACCAAATTGTCAACTTGATCAATATTACTCTCCCTAATTATATCTTTTTTGAATTGGTCTTTTGACTTCAAAATAAACTTAATTTTTTTATAAGAAATAGTCTTTTTATCATAATGCATTATTTTTCTAAAATACTTAAATGACTGGGAAGAGAACACAATAGTAACAAGAATAAATCCTTATCATCAAAATGAATATCTATATTACTTAAATCAATAAGCAAAGAATCAAATTTATTAGTATGTAACAATATAGATAATCCTTCATGCATAACAAGCATATAAAAGCTATGTTTTAAATAAAGTATATTCTTCATTGTTTTCTTTATATACAAAATCTTTAATTTCTTCCACAAACCCTTAGCAATTATCTTAGTAGTTGCTTCACTCAAAATCTCATCAAAAAGATTTAAAATGATATCTAATCTAGTCTTCTTGTCAAGATTAGCATATTCCTTATTTGATATCTTCTTTGACTTTTTCTTCTTACCTAATAGTACTATGTTAAAACCATCTTGAACTAGCATGACTTTCATTTTTAACTGCCATATTAAGCCTAATTGATAAAAATTCAAATAATAGATTAAAAGCTCATACAGTTTTACTCCTTTTAATTTAAACAAATTATATTACTTTTTATTTATTAAAAAAAAATCAGTTAATTTTGCTCAATCTCTCGATGTAGAACTATAACTACCAATTTAACACCAATGGTTTTAATCATTGGTTGGATTGTAGGTTTGAACCATAAGTTATTAATCATTAGTTAACTCACAATTTATGCAAAAAAAAAAAATCAAAAAATAAAATAAAATATATAGACTTCTGAAATTTTTTTAATAAAATATATTAAAATTTTCCTTTACTTTATAAAAACTTTAAAATTTAAAATTTTTCTTAAAAAAAAAAGAAAAAGAGGTGGAACCAAATTAAATTGAACTAGAACCAAACCAAAACCAATGGTTGATATGAAATAAGAATCTAAATTGATAGATAAAAAGCCCCAAAACCAAAATTGAAAGTGCAAGTTAACCAAATTGAAACCAGAACAACCTTTTTAGTGGTTCAGATAAATTCACTATTTTTATGAACCTAAATTACCTTTTATGGTCAAAATTGGTGCATAACTCGCTTATGGTTAAGTTTAATTCTCATTAATTGGTACCATATAAATTTAAGAAGTGTCAAGGGATTTTAAAATTAAAATTATAGGAGAATGTAAGATTAATATTGATAAAACGAAGGGTCAAGTTGAATTCAGGTTGATTTATTTTGAATCTTATGTTATTTAAGTGTCAAGTCATTTAAGTTGTAAATTAATCACACCATTTTGAGTTGGATACATATTTTTTTAATCAATTAAAAAGCTTTGAGATATATGTGTACTATTAAAATAGTTTTTAATTTTTTTATTATTGTTATAAAGTTTACATTTTATTTAAATTAAAATATAATATTTTATAATTAAAAATTTAAATTTTTAACTACAAAAATATTTTTTTGAAAATTAAATATTTTTAATTTAGAGTAAATTTTAAATTAATATAACATATTATTCTTAATTGTTATATAAATAAATGATGTATTATATTAATGATTACATATTAATATTGCTAAAAAATGGTTTAATCTAAATAAAAATATTCATCATTTAAAAATTATACCATTTGACGTGATATTGTCCAATAGTGTAATTTTCTTTTTTTTTATTATATCGTGTGCCGCATCTATCATTGTTTCCAAGATTTAGAAATAACCGACACCGTGACTTGTTATTTGAGTTTGCATTGAAAAAACAAAAAATGTTTACGCAGCAAATCAAAGACAGTGTGAAAATTTTTTGTTTTTCTTATATTGTGTGGCGCATCTATCATTGTTTCCAAGATTTAGAAATAACCGACACCATGACTTGTTATTTGAGTTTGCATTGAAAAAAAAAAAATGTTGACGCAGCAAATCAATGACAGATTTTCTTCCAATATTGTACTAAAGACATCAAGGGAAGGTCATAAACTTTATCTACAAACCGGGATGTGTGAGAAACACACACAAGAATCAACACGTCAATAGTCAAATGTGATATTTATAGCACAAAAAAGGTCCAGAAAATGGGAAAATGCAAGAAAAGAAGAGAAAGCCAACATGCCAACCAATAAAAACTTTGGCCCATAACCAGTTATCCATCCCCTATACATTTGTGCAACCACGGGAACCCAATATTATACAACCCTTCTTCAGCCTGTAACAAGATTAGCCATTATCAGAGGTACTAATTCATTCCTGAGATGGTAGTGGATTCAATCATGTGGATTTTATCACTGATCGGAACACGCCCTGGACTTTTGGCATCTTTTTTAACTAGCTAACAAATCTTCCCCTTCATAACACAAGGTTAGGCATAAATGGTTAGTGGAACTTAGAACTACCTGGTACTGGAATCCATGTTAGTCATCGCAACAGAAACAGGCTTGCTCTCAACATATCCAGACAAGTGAAACAACCAGGCAGCTCATTGTAAGTTACTAGACCTACCAGTTGCAGGTATGGATGGGGTCTGGGGGAAAGCAAGACGAACCATCGAGTTGTTCTTCTCCAACGCATTGACTGCCGATGGGGTGCCCTTCATAGTTTGCTCCAGAAGACGAACAAGTGACATAAATATTTCCATCCTTGTTATGTCTCTGTTGGCCTGTATAAGGATATAGATATTAACCAAATATCATGTAGATTATGAAATTTAAACAAGAACCTTCAACTTTTCAACATGAGTAAAGCAAGCACCAAAGTGAAGATAAGTGGGGAAAAGGAGCATGCTTAATGTTTTATTTTGTAGAGAATATTCTAGGGATACTAGGACTTTTGACTAAATATTTTAGTGGCAAATTTGACACCTTGAACAATTGTCATATGTCAAACCAAGACCCTAGACATAAATTTTGGTAGGCAGAGTGTGCATAAATGTTCTTCAAAGGATGATGGCTGGATGACTAAAATAGGAGTGTGCAACAAGAGTTGCGTGCGACAAGAAATTCCCATTAATATGAATGATAATTTCTATTAAACAATAATTCGGTCAGCAATGATGGCAGGGAGTGTTAAGCTGTTAAGAAACATGTCCAAAAAATCAGCATGATGGAGATAAGAATACTTAAATGGATTTGTGGCCATTCTAAGTGTGGCACAATAAGAAATCAAGACATTCATAACAATGCAGATGTAGCTTTGATTGAAGACAAGCTGAGGAAGGGCATTTGCATTAATTTGAGCATGTTAAATGTAAACCTGGAAATGTTTCAATTATGAGGGAAACTAAATCCAAGTGGATGGTGAGGAGGGGGGGGAGAGAGCAACTTTAATTGACTTGCAAATCTTTGGTGAAGAAGGAATTAGAACAATTACAGCTCCCATCAAACTCAATTCATAATAAAAAGAAATAATGAAAAAAGATTCATGTAGACAAACCCTAATTTAATTTGGGATTAAAACATACATATCGGTTAATAAAACATTGATTAAAAAATTCTCTCTATATATTTACTCTATTGAGCAGAATAAATTTACAAAAACAAAATATGTTGGAAACATCCCAAAAAATTGATTTCTTTTTGACAAAAAAGAAAAGGGCATTACAGATTTCTTATTTCCATTGAGAAAGAGGAAGGAAGGGTCATCCCAAAATAATGCAGATTTCGTTTAAGTCTCCATTTATAATGCAAATTCCCCTAACTTCCAAATTTCTACTATAATTGATTTTGATAGATATTTTAGCATTAGTGGTCAGGTCATTGTTAGGGGCTTTGTAGTGGGCTCCAACCCAAAAAAGTTAAACCTTTTACCATCCCTCATCTTTTAAGCAGGAGAATGCTCCAACAGACTTGTTTGCAAAACAGGGTTCATTGAGACTTGCACTGGCTTATATGGGGGTTTATGCTCCAGGAGAATTAACTAACAGCCAATAAGTGCCAGAAGAAATAAATCATCAAGTGCCAAGTTGGAAGTGATTAGTGCATGCAGATTCCATTCCAGTTTAGAACATTACCTCTACGGTAAAGCGTGCCCAGATCTTGTCATTCTGAGCCTCCATCACCCCCTTTAAGATTGTCAATCCTAATCCTCTAATTAAGTCAGCTATTTCTAGAAAGAAACCGTGTTCTTCACAAAGCATCTGCCACGAGAGAAAATATGATTGAACAATAAAGAAAATGGCGAAAACTAAAATGTCTCACATCAAGCAAACTAAGTAGCAACCACTACCTCCACAAGCATCTGATGAGGTGGATTTAGGTCCTCAACTATGATAGGACACACCATAGATTGTGAGCCAACTTTATATGCCCAAGTTGCCCCTCCCTCTAAATTATCCTTTAAAAGAACTCCACCTTCCTTGTTGATAATCTGTATATTCTGACAGGAATAAGATCACTATCTTAAAAAATTTATGTTCTTCAAATAATTATATGCAAGACAGAGTCAACAGTCCACCAAGAACTATTAGCAAATGGTTTCATATTTTCAAACTTAATCTTTAGTGCAGAATCTAACAGTTACACTCAACAAACAAGGTTATGAAAATAATTGAAAGTAACAAAAAAAAACACCATAATTGACATAAATATATGTCATCCATACCTTTGACTCTCCTGTTTGTTTCAGCTTGTCTGCGTGCTTTGTCACACTTTGCAAGAAAAGCATATGCTTGATGGTACGTTCAAGCAGAGCATCTATGCTACACTGTTTGACCACAACACAGACAAATGAGTAACAATTTTCAAATATCAGAAATCATGGTAGCAATGAAGATAGGTATACAGCAAAATATTCAGATGTTAATTACTTTTGCCCCATTAGGAACAATTTCCCGCAACTCTTTCACACGATCTTGGATCATCTGACGATCTTTTGGCCTGGGACGAGGGTTCTCTCCAGGTTTGAGCCTTTTGCGGTTAGGTTTGCCCGCTTCATCATTTTTCTTAGAGAATGCAGTCACAGCACTGCTTTCGTGCTTCACATTATGAGCCTGTTCAACCCATGAACTTAGTTGGGACCCATACAAGGAAGTGCTTTGGGAACAGCTTTTCATACCATCCTTCGTGCAGCAAGATATGATAGAGCTAGATGCTTCAGTTCCTGCTTTTTCCTGCAACTTAGGAAAGTCAAACAACCCCTTTCTATGTTGATCAGACATATTGGCATGACAGTGAGCTAGAGAATCATTAGGAACTGAAGAGCTATCGGTCTTTATTAATGTTGTCCTGCATGATACATTATCATCCACGCTCTGCTTGGCAGCAGAATGGGCCCCAAATACCACAGCATCTAGAAGATTATCAGTATCAGTTGAAGAGAATATGCCACTCACTGATATTGCTTCATTGACTGCATAAACATCTTGATTCATTTCCTGCATATTCATAAAGGTTGAAGTATCTTTCACTGCAATTTGTGCCTCTGTGTATGGCCCATCCTCAAGTACATTATTCCACTTGCCACTCAGTAGTTTATTCTTGAAATCCGTGCCCAAAATATTGAATAAGTCATCCCCTGATAGAGGTTGAGCAAGTGAACCCTCACATTTGGCATTTGCAGTGATGGTACTGCAAATCCCACTTTCATGATCCAAGCAATCACAAAGAGAACTGGGGTTGTGCTCAGACAAAGTCACACATTCATCTTTTTGAGATGACAATTTGCTGTTAAATGCTTGAAACAGATCATTGTCCATTCTTTCTTTGCTTGCAATTAATTCATGTTTAGAATGCTTCATGTCTGAACAAATATTTTTGTTATCTGAGCTACCTGAAAGCATGCCATTACCACTTACTTGATCCCTTGGATTAGATGAAGAAACTTCCTCTGTCCTTGATGATAGAAAACTTTGAGCTCCAAGCTGTGCCAGATATGCAGAGGAGTGATTAACATCTGCCATGTTTCGTGGATTTGAAAGAGAGCACGGAATAGAAGATAGCCTTGTATGACCACTTATTCTGTTAAGTAACTTGGTCCCAGATGTAGGAGAAACTTCATGAGAACTAGGAGGTGGGTTTCCATTTGTCCTCATATGCGGCATGGTAAATCTCTGCAAAGCAACTTTATTGTCATAAACATGATTTTGGGAAACCGCATCCAACAAGATCTGCTGCCGCAATAATTTTGGGATGCTATCATTGCCATCCGATTGACCAACAACAGGCAGATGACAAAATCCAGGCCTTGAATTTTGTGAAGCAGAATGCTGGTTCAGCCACATATTGGGGCTTGAGGGAATCACTTGAGCTCCAACAACTCCATTCTGTAGATTTCCTTTGAAAAGATCACCTGGTTCCATCAGTGCACTACTTTCCATTTCAGAGTGGCCATCATGAGACTTGGCTAAATTATTGGTCATACTATCCCAAGTCTGTTCACACTGGAAATGAGAAGGTTGGACAACAGATCTTGAAAACTGAGATGAGAAACTTTGTTGACTGAAGCCATCGACCAACAAAGGGGTGGAGTTCATCAAATGCACAGGCATAGGCATTCCTGGAGAAATTGGCACCCCAATTCTTTCAGTAGATTCTCTTGCAGAATAGTTATCAGACAGAAGAAATCCAGGGACACATCCAAGTTGTAGTATCAAACTCTTCACATTATTCACAAAGCCCAAGTTCTCCATAATCTGAAGCAGCAAGGAAGTATATAAATGTGTTGAATTCAAAGCAACCAACAAACTGCCTTGATGTGATCAAAAAATCAAGCGTGGAATAAAATGAGGAAAATTGCAGCATGGCAATTTCAAAGACCTTGCTGCTGACAATATACTGGTGATGTTGATTGCAGTGGTGTAAAATTTCATCATGCTCTGACAAGTCAGAATAAGTAGAATTCCTCAACCAAATAATTGATAGGAATGTAGAACCAATATAATTACTTCAGGTGTTTCCTGCACTCAAACTATGGTGATTCACACAAGATCCTAACAATGTCACAAAGCTAAAACCTCAGGTAGAGAAAGGAAAAGGGCAAAGGGGAATTACTTCTGCCTTTTGCTCAAAGGTATTTCTTTTGTTTCGATGGACCAGGATTTGACTAGAGCTACTAGCAGCCTAGCAACTCTACCACCAAACCGTAAGGCTGCTGGTGGTACATGTATATATTTAACATAAACAAAGACAAGCTTCTTAACCATTGAGTGAAAGTACTTATCATTAAACCAATATATGCAGGGAAAATAGGGGGGTAAAAGGAAGTTCTTGCACATTGGGAAAATAAATGAATAGAACTTACAGGTGACAAGGAACCAAATTGCACTACACCATGAGGAAAAACAGGAACAACTGCAACTGTCTGCAGCCAAATAAAAGTACCATCATAAAAGAACAGGTTTTGTGCCTAGCAGAAAGACAACTAATGGAAAGCAATTGAACCTGTATGCCAGCTGAAAATTGGTGTTGAACCTCATTTGAAACCTAAAAGCAACCACAGGGCTTGAAGTTATGCAAAGTTCAACAAATCAGCACTCATTTTTAGCATTTGATAAGGAGGGGAAAAAATGTAACAGGAATATTGTTGAGGTACTAGAAGCAATTATTTTCTGAATTTAAATAGTCACCTTGTGAAAGTTCACAGTGCAGCTCAATTATGTGAGAAAAAAATTTGGGGCTTTAAAAGACAAAGAATTTGATGCACAGATCAACTAGAAGTCTTGAATTATAGTAACTGAAAGCATAGAAATTAAAAAAATATAAAATTTCAGTGGGCACAGGAAAGAAAAATTGTGCCCTGGGTTTAGAAATTAGGTGCTGGACCTGCGTTTCAGACTACGTCCACTGGAAAAAAGAAGAATTATGTAGCGCACCTCTGGTGGATGGACACCTCCATTGTATTTGCTTGCAAGGATCCACTCATGGTTTCCCGTAAATGCAGCTCGCCCAACTAGTCTGGAAACAGAAAAGGTGAGGACTTCATGCATTCAAATGATAGACCAAACAAAGAAGCATAAAAAACAGGTGGTAAAATGAAAAAGAAAAAAAGGGCATACCCTTCACCAACTAGATTGACATGATTACTAATCATCATTTTGTTAATAAGCAAATGAACTCTATCCCTTGCTTGAATCCCAAGAGAAGAACGGACATCAGAACCCCAGTGATGTTGCCGAAAACCAACAGGCAAGTCAGAGCTCTCAGCTCCAGAATTTGATGGAGGAAATGAGCTTGATGCTGGTCCAATGTAACATTCTTCCCAAATCAACAACCTGCAAATTAGAAGTGTATATTAACATAAACTAGGTATATGTGTGCCATCTGCATAACAAGAGCTTTTTCAAAATCCACAGCCAACAGAAGTCATATGATTAGAGTATAAAACCCCACAACTTCCATTTGACAGCAAAGAAGGTAGGGTGTTAGGGAAGAAAAGGAAAAAAAAAAAAAAAAAGTTAAAACACACAAAATTTAATTCACATGTTCTATGCTGATTCTTTGTATCTTTCAATATCATAGCATATTCCAGTGACTCATCAGCAGAATCTTTTAGCTGATATAATTGGTTGCTTAAAACGATGGAATAAAAAAGGTTGAATAATATCAACCAGAATAGGAAAAATTCCAAAATATTATGCCTAAGAACGGATCATTCCAATAGAGATATGGATGAATCAAAACACTACAAAGAAGCTTTTCACTAGACAAGTTTCTCAAAGACGAGGAGGAATAATCCAAAGCACAACGTTCCAAAAGCAGGTCTACTGGATTACAAATTGCAGACAAGACAACAGTAACCAGACTGGGACGTACCAAAGACCAAAAATAGCTATCCAAGAAAAGAGAGAGTAAAAAGAAACCCCTTTTGGTCACCAAGAAGAATTAGTTAAAAAAATTTAAAGGGACATAAGAATGAAGTGATCTAAAATGTCATTGTTTTGAAAAAAGATTCACCGTTAGAGTTGTTTAAAGAACCAGTTGGCTTGGTTACTTAAGGGATTCTTAAAGTTTCCACAAGCCACACAAAGCAACACCCCGGAAGAACAAATTTGTCTAGTTTTCCTGTCTATTTTCTGGTCAACCAACAGCAACTTGTAGGAATAACTGTTAGACAATAGGACAAATTAAAGACAAAAATTACAGAAAAATAAATCTTCCTGCCCTTTCCCGCATTTTCGCGGATACCAAACAAACAAAAATCAAAAGAGGAGGGAAAAAGGACAAGAAGGGAGGTTACTTAGGATTGTGGCAGCCTATTTTCCAAAACACAGCGTAAGACCACTGATTGACACCGCAGAGCGTCCTCAACACTTCTCTCGGCAAATTACTCATCGCTTAGTCTCTTGATGTAACACCAACAACAAAAAAAATGCACAACTCATCCACTAACTTCCACGACACGAACCTCTCCCCGCCTGCTTCGTCCTGAGATCGCCGCTCCTCTTCCTCTCCGGATCGAAGTTCTCCACCGCCATCATCCCCATCCTCCGTCCCATCCTCCTCCTCCTCCTCCACACCCCACCCAGAGAAAAAAAATCAATACAAGTCGAAAAAGAACAAGCAAGCAAGACGAGCAGAGATCTTGGGGAAAAGGGCTTTTTTTTTTGTCTTTAATTCCTTTAAATGATTCCACAAGCTTCCATCTTTGAAGCTCGCCTTGGTCTCTAGCTGGCCAAAGATGAGGTTTCTTTTCCTTTGTTTTCTTTTTTCTGGTTTGTGGTTTGGCTAGTTTGTTAGCTTCTTTTTTACTACTGGGTTGGCTCGTGTAGTTGCTAGTATTCAGTTTCAAAGGGATTGATTGAATCTTTCTCTGCTTTCAGTCTGTTCCACCCCCTCTCTCTCTCTCTCTCTCTCTGTAAAAATTTTCTTTCTTTCTTTGTCTTCTTCCTGTTTTCTGTTCTGTTATGTTCTGTTCCTTTACTTTTGGTAGTGCAATCAACTGGTCCTGGTGTGTCTCGATTCTTAAAGTGCGCCTCTTTATCTTTTTTCTGTAAATCAAAATAATTTATCTCAAAAAAATATATTTTTTTATATATTTTTATATTAAATTATTTTAACTTACTCAAATTAATGTGTTAGAGTAGATTTTTCCGGTTGGAGGGATCATAAAGCTGTGAACTTTGGACTCAGTAACGAAACAGCTCTCCACTTTTAACAGAAAATGGTGACATTGTTGTGGAGACCCGACCCGGTTCTGGCTCTTACTAGAACCGACCCTAAATTGGAATCGTGAACCGGCCTATGGTTCACAGTCTTGTTTGAATTATAAATGGGAGGATTTAGTTCGGTAAATCCGTCCGAAAAAGACCAATACCTTGAGCAGTCCGTTCCCATAGAAGAAAAAAAATATAAAAAATGTGTTTTACATTTTTTTTTCAAGAAAAAAGGTTTTAATCCAAATCTAACCCACTTATTATTAAGAAAATATAAGAACCCAAATTTTAAAAAGATGAATTTAATACTGCATCTTAATTTAAAAATTTTAAAATATTAAATTTATAAATTTTGTTTACATTACCCAAACTAATGCCCCAAGAGCGCCTTCTTCTAGAAAATATAATTGTTTTTTTTTTTTTTGTTGCTTATGGGGTAGTAACTATAAAAAATAAATCATAATTTTAAAATATTAAATTTATAATTTTTTTATTTATAAATTACTTATTTATTTGTCATCTTTTTCAATATAATATTTTTAAAAGATATTTACACACTCATATTTGAAATATCATCACTTATCCATAATGGAAAATGAAACTATAATTGAAACCATGACTGTAAACGCCAGTTAAACAGAATCTTGGCTAACTCATCATATGGGGTGGGAGGGCAGGTTAAGGTTCATTCCTAACTGTCGATTCTAATTGAAAATCATAATCAGCCCAGTCCATTGATATGCTATGCAAATTTTATTATTTCTTTTCTATTTTTTTTCGTTTTGGATGGTTGGTTGGAGCTGGTTGTAAGTGAGCGTTATAGATTGTTGGGTGGGAAAATAATGTTTAGGATGATGAATCAAAGCAAAGAGAAAAAGGTAATGATGAGGGAGGTTTGACCTGACCTCTCTACCATTGTCACTGTCCTTAATTTTGTCGAAGGATATGCCTTTGGCGCTTAAAAGTAGTATTGATGATTTGGTTTTGCTTGTTGGTACTAGCACCGAACGAACTTATGACAAAACTAAAAGTCTTATGAAAATATTTATTTATGAGAATTTTTCAATTTTTTTATATTAGACAGATATTTCTTCTTTTTTTTTTTTTAAATATATGTGAATTATATTGTCTAATAAGTTGATTTGAAATAAAATTTTATCTATGTTACTAAAGCTTAGTTCATCTTATTATATGTAATGAGATCCTTTCATCCCATTCAATTTAACTTCAATTGTTTCACATGGCAAATCTAAAAGTAAATTAGAGATGCAAAAATACATATACCATTGTTGATGGTTAGGTTCAACATATTTTAGGTTTCTGTTATAAAAGCTTCCAAGTTTGATCCAATTGAATATTCTGTCTTGTTGGCTTATGATAACAGAAATGGCATTTGACGCATCTAATGGCATGTATTTTATAAAAATTAGCTGTGATTCCTTTCTTTCAAAAAATATTATTATACAATATAATTAATATATTTGTTATTGTTGTATTTGCCACATAAAAACTATTAGATTATGCACTAGGTCATAAATAATTTCAGTAGCTTCCCAATCTAACACTTCTCTAATACAACAAGAAGAAAGGGAAAATTTAAACAAAGTAATGCTAGAAATGCTAAAATTTTGTTAAGATTATTTTGTTGGTACTAAACACGAGACATAGGGGAAAGGTTATATATTTGTGGTCATTTTATATAGCATATTGATATTAACAAGCATGTCTGCAGACTAAAACGTCATCCATACATTGGTAGCTAAAAGCCCTATTGGATTGGCAGTACCATCTCCCCAGGTTGAACATTTGTCGAACCAAATATTGTACAAATTGATGTCTTCAAAATTGGAAGCATTGTGTCGCATGGATCTCCAGCAAACATGTTTGACAAGTCATTTTCTGCGGTTGGCTTGATAACGAGATTGCACCCCGGAGGTTTGCATCAACCTGAGATGCCTTCAACGCCCTTATGTCAATCCGCTTCCAATAAAGGAAAAAAAAAAATGGCAATATGTTTTCTAGTCAAAGAGGGGACAATCAAATCAATGAGTTTTAATTTACTGTTATTAAAGTCTTATTCAGAACAAAAATCTTGACTCAAAAGTCTCATTCAAAATTAATTAATCAAAAAAAAAAAAAAAGGTAGGCAATCCAAACAAAGCGACTTCAGAATTTCTGGGAAAACAAAAATTGTTCAAATAACTTGAAACTGTACGTCTTGACTGCCCAACTAAAATTTTTACCACAATTTCCGATCAAATGAAGGATAGGCACTTGAAATTTGAACCATACCATCAACTTACATAGGCATAGGCTTATGGTCATTTGTTGAGCCCATAACCTTCCATCTACACTCCCCAGTAAGTGGAATCATCTTGAACAATGGAGTAGCTTTGCAGTTCAATAGCCAATAACCTGCCTCATTGTTCCATTGTTGTAACCTGTTAGAGTAGGGGACCAGTTACAGGTTCCCTCTTGCCAGGCTTTTTCTCAACCCTGGTGGTTTCTGTGCCGTTCAGGTGGGTTGATAATGAACCTTTGTCCTCACAGCTGGAGCAGTTAAACAAAGGACAATTCTTTTATTATATTTCAAAGTTCAATGCTATCTTTTACCAAAATAATAATAATAATAATAATAATAAATAATATCTTGCTTCTTGTTGCTTTTAACTTTTATGGGACATAACTAACATTTCAATTATTTACATAAAGGCAGGTATTGTTTTACATATATATTGTCCTTAATTCTCTGTTTCCATTTTTTTTTTTCTTTCTTGTTTTGAAAGTTATGATATTATATGTTCTAGTGGGCTGACATGCCAGTTGTTGCCCCAAACTTGTTCACTCAGTAACCAGATACCATTTCTTAAAAAATTTAATCAAAAACTCTTCTCAGATTGGTGAGGCTTCTATTCTATTCTATTCCCTTCATCTTGATAATTCCTGAATGCTAAGCCTGATAAAATATTGACCCTCTACATATTGATCCTCTGTATAATTGGTCAAGCGAAGATCTGTGCTTTAATGATGATAGCTTAACCACTGATTAAGAGCTTAATATTTTTTAATTCAACAAGTTCAATATTAAAATTGGCATATGGGTGGGCCATGCTTACCTCAAAGCTGGCGCAAGGGATTTAGCAGTCCCTTTTTTTTTATCATGAGGGTTGGTGACTGGTCTTTAACTTTTGAGGAATAAAGAAATTATTGGGGGGGAAAAATCATGGGAAGTAAGAGCACCAAGGGCAGTTTTTCTTTTTGTGTTTGTAAATATACTTTTTTCCCATTTCTCACTATAGTTTTATGGTAATGTTGTGGGGAATTGGGTAAAAGATTCCTGTTCAAAGGTATGTATATGACATGTCTGTGTCCTTTTCTATGGTTCTATTCATGTTCTTTGTCTTTTTTTTCTTTTTTTCTTTAACTGATAGCTTTGATGTACTAAATTGGATCAATTTAAAACGAACTATATTAATGTCCATTCAGGTCACATGATTACCTAACACCTGCTTTAAAGAAAAATGAAAACATGTTCCATAAATCTATCGGGAAAAAGAATTATGATGGATGTCAAAACAACAGGAATGACTGTCTAAACCACAGGAATGACTGTCTAAACCAGAACTGCTGCTTAAAAACACTGAAGCTCTGTCAAACCCCCTGCTGAAGTAAGCTCCCCTGCCCCGCCCCCATCTTTAAATTGTACTGTGGTTTTACAATAATTTTTAAAATTCAGACTAAATTAATAGTCGGATAGAAAAAAAAAAAATCTGATTATGAAATTAATCCATTTTACTTTAAAAATTAGATTAGACTGAAAAATTAGAAATAATTAACATTGTTGACTCAGACGATCCGATCATTTGGTCAGACTAATGAACTGGGCATATTTTGACGAAATTTATTTTTTTTTAAAAAAATAAGATTATATTATTTTATTCAAAATATTTATTTATATAATAATTAAATTTTGTTTTAATAATATTTTTTTATTTTAATATAATATAAAGATATTAATTATTATTTTAAAGAAAAATCTATGTGCTTATATGACAGCTAAGTTTCCCATTAAATTGATGACCCGGTAAATCAGACCCTTTTTTGAATTAAAATCTAATTCAATTTTAAAAACTATAGATTTTACATTCTTCATAATTTTAAAAAAGAAAATTTAAGTTACCAACAACTAAGTAATTTTTTTTTTGTCTATTAAATCATAAATTAGACAATAAGTAATTATTTTTTTTCTTATAAATTTTCGATCTCTCATCAGGATTAAAATTTAAGATTTAAGAAATAGTACTATAAATCCTTAGTCATTCAAAAATCTTCTTAAGTACAATTATATATTAGAGCAATTGTACAAAAATAAAAGTTATGAAGTTTTTGGATATGATGGATAGTTTTAGCAATGGTTAAGAAGTTTGTTATCATTCTTTTTTTTGTTTTTTGTCAAAAAAAAAAAAAGAAAATAAATAAGAATTGTATCACAATTTTATTAGGAAGAATTGTGCTTGTAAAATATACAGTGAACTGACCCTATACTAAATTCAAGGAAAGAGTGCACATTTTATGGGCCTAGATATGACTAACCACTTTTATAATTATATAAATTTAAGAGGTATGTTTAACACCACCTAATAACTTAATAGATAATCAAACTGATAATTCTGTACAGAGCAAATGGTATTTTGTTACCATTAGATCGCGTCGTGGGGGGATGGTATGATATCATTCTGAGAGATTTAGATCACAACAAACACTGAGCTGTGAGATTTTGTCTGTAGAGAAGCTTTAAATTAACAAAGAAACAATAGATATCATCATCATGCTAATATAACAATAGGCATTCTGCATCAGTTTATTGCACCACACACTTAGTCAAATGCTAATGTAACTAAGAAAGGGGTTTGTTAATACTCATTTTATTGACTAAGATTTGAATTTTGTCCCTGATTTTAATTTGTAGGTGGTATGCTTTTGACTAAACTGTCTAGATTGAAATTAATATAATCCTTGAAAGCTATATTGCAATATCACAAAGTGAATTTTGTTAGCAAAATTATTAGGTAAATAATTGAATCGACTGGATTTAGCTGAACTGATCGACTATTTTCTTTTCTTTCTATTAATATTTTTGGCATCAGGAAAAGGGCAATTTGCAACCATTGGTCATTCAATAGAGAGAGAGAGAGAGTCTAAGAATCGAAACAGGGATACCAGTTTCAGAAACTCAACTTGATAACTTTTAATCTTGTATTTTGGAAATATATGTTGTTCATCATTAGCTATAAGGTGGCATTATAATGGATCCTTTTTTTTTTTTTTTCTCTTTTTTCGGGTGGGCATTATATATAATTGACCAATGGTCTTAAAGATTTTGTTTTTCCTGTGAGATTTTGCTACCAATACTCTTTTGGATAACCCAAAATATGTCCAGCATGCTATCAATTTCCATTATAAGCCTAGGGAAAATTTCGAGGTTCTTAAGTGGGGGGATATGCAATTTAGTGGAATCACTTAATAACTAGGAGAAATATTGGATGCATTTTTTAGTTTTCTTTCTTCCTTTTTTTTTTTTTTTGTATGTTTATAGAAATAATGTATAAAATATCAAAATGATAAAAATTCTATATGAATATTCCTACTATATGTTGAAGAGTGATTTTAACAAGAAAATAAAGATACAGAAAGGAATTTAAAAGATCCCACAGTTCCTAGATAAATATTAAAGCCTTATTTTATTTCCCAAAAGACATTATGGTATGAAAAAATTTTGAATTTCTAAAGTAGAGACTTAAATTTGATTCACCAGATGAGAAAGGATGAGACCCATAAGATTCATATTCTTCAATTTTAGTTATGTAGTGGGTTGTTAGCTCGTTGTCTGAATCATGAATTAAGCTGCTCTGAAATTGGAACTTTTGAGGTCAGTCTCCAAATGCCCAAGATTTTGTTTTTTTTTTTCTTCTTTAGCATGAGTACATATGCCAACATGGTTGCTTCAACGTGAAGAGAAAATATCAAATGCCTCAAAAAGCATTTCCTTTTCTTTTTGGGTTAATTATATTGAAAGCAATCATATTTCTAATAAGCCAATGAGTAAACGCACGCACTATTAATCAAAGGCCTCTTTATATATATATATATACAGATAACAGAGGAAAAGAAGAAAGTTAAAAAATCAACAAGAAAAGAAGCTAAATTACTCACCAACTAGGGCTGTCTGAGCAGTCGCAGGTGCAAGTAAATTTTGTCGCTAAAACGTTTTTTTTTTTTTTTTTTTTTCTGGCTAAAAATTTCTAATAATGGAACCTCAGTATTTCTTTTTCCCCTTATTGTAGTAAATGATATTGGTAGCCAACCAGGTTAGCCTAATTATCCGCGAGATACAAAATTTTTAACAGAGGTTGGCGTTGACAGAAATATAACGACATTTTAGGAACGATTTTGCACCGATTATTAAAATTTATAATATTGCTATTGCCAAGCTGGTAATTTTATTTATAAGCTGATAATTATGAGATAACAATATTTAATGTTGCAATATATTTTTTGTGTCCATAAATCAAAAATTGTTACAAGTAATGAGGGCGAACATTGTTGGTAAAGCATAAAATACTTGGCAAATGTGTGGTTTTTTTGTTTTTCGATTTGTTGATCAAACTTTGAAATTTGGACTCGAATTATACATAAATAATTTCTTCATTATTATTATTATTATTGCATAGACGAATTACATTAGCTACACTTTAGATACATGAAAATTATCCATAACGTGCCCCTAACGATTGAAACAAAAGTCCACCGGTGCTGTTATTTAAGAAATACAATGTGCGACCTACCTTGAAATTTGTTTTGCGATAATATGTCAAAACTAAAACTTTGTATTCGATCGAAATGATGGACTTTTGATTTCTTCCTAATCAACAATTGGTTTTTTTTTTTTTTTTATTTATGAAAACCTAAAAATAATTATAAAAAATGGGCTTAATTACATTGGCTCAAATATCATAAACTTATTTGTACGTGATGAAAAAGATGACGTGATATAATAAAAATGAAAATTAAATTAATATTTGTTAATATTATATAAAAGATAATCTATGATATAAAATAAATTGAATATTTATATAATTTTTCTTATTTATTATATAAAAGATATTAAATATTTTTTTAATTGTAATCATTTTTAACCAAAAAAACAAAAAAAAAAAAATTATTTTTTGCATTTTTAATTACAAACAAGTCTTTGAGAATTGAATTAAATAAGTATTTCTAAAACAGAATTGGAAAAATTTAGAACGTTTGAATGCATTGATGCGATATCCATTTTCCACAATTGAAATCAGGGTCCACCAAGATATAGTTGTCTAGCTAATAATCAACCCAAAATGATTTCTTGAACCATAGTCAATCACCTTGACCCTCCATCCCCCCTCACCCCCTCTCCAACCAAAACAAAAACAGCAAAAAAAAGAAAAAAATCGTAAAAAGTGGGTCCAAAATGAAAGTAAAATGGACCCATAAACTTTAACTATATTCAAAATCTTTTCATATATGAAAATGAAAAAAGGGACTTTGATTAGGGTTTTGCACAACGTCCACTCTATAGATGAGTGGGGACTGGCAGGATGTGGAAGTGCTCCACCACCACACCCCACCACAAATCATTTCTTGACAATGATCATGATGGAAAGCCATTAAAGGCTACATAATATTGCTTTAATACTATAAAAGAGATAAGCCACATGGACAGAGAAGAAGCCTGAGAATATTGACTATTTGGATACTGCAAATTAGTCTCAAATATTTGCTGAATCCAATTTTGCATTGTTTAATAAAAAAAAAAAAGAATCAACAAAATAATGTTATATTGCAATTAAAAAAAATCAAAAACTATTATATTTAAAATATGCTAATCATTCTATTTAACGATAATTTCTATTTTAATAAATAAATTATCTTAATTCAATAGATTATAATAACAATTTTTTTAGAATACAATAGAATTTTCTATTATTATTATTATACAAGTGAGATAATAGAAAAAAAAAACTTAATTTTTGATTAATTTAATAATAAATTATAAATTATTATAAATAATATCTATTATTTATTATCTTTCATTTCATAAAAATAAGAAAAAGTGATTAATTTATATTAATAGTTGTAAAATAATTAATTGATTAAATTTAAAAATATAATAAATAAAAATATACTAATTTATAAGGCACATCTTCCTTTTGTCCACCCACACGAGGGGAGACTTTCATTTACATTATATGATTATAACTCTTAAATATATATTTATAATTTTTATTATTAATCGGGCTACCCTCGTAGTACTATGTACAATGTTTGCTTTTCCTTCTTGATTCAATCTAACGTCCCATGTAGAAAATGTATCTTGTAAAGATTTTGTTGAGCTCAAATTATTACAGCGATAAACCGATCATCGAAGTTCCAATCACGCAGTGCTTGATTAATGTACATGAGTTCCAATTACTTATTTATACAAGTAACCCCTTGCAAAAAAAAAAAGGGTGTCAGTTTATTTAACTTGTAAAGTCGAATTTTGTTATTTTCTGAGACTTTTTTTTCGTTCAAATTCCACCCTGGATGGGAGGATTTATGACCAAAAAAAAAAAAAAAAAAAAACAAAACAAAAGTGAGTGAGAGAATATTTATATTGTGGAGTCCAGGATCACCAAAAATAGAAATTTGTCTTGTACTTAGTTAGAACAATATCGAATACTTGTGGGTTCTAGTTAATATTAAGTGATTGGTATGTTGATAATATTCTTATGATTTGCGATCTAATTTTGTCCCCCAAGAATTATGAAATTGAAAGGAGTACCATATTTTTAGGAAAAACCAAAATTGACCCACCGTGTTTCATGTTTTTGGGATACACCACTTTTTATAATGTTTAAATTGACCATTCAAAGTACCTCTCATTTATTCAAATCGCAATACAAAACTAATGTATCATTAATAAGTCTATGTACGCGGTACATGCACTCCACCGAGGTCACGACATTAAAAATGATACAGTGATGTTATTGTGAAAGCATATATTTTATTGCCTCTTCTCCCTTCATCACCTCTGGTCTGTGGGTTGGTTTGCACATTTTGTCATTTCCGATCTCATCAAAACAAACATGTTTACCGACGTACGATTGCGCATTTCGAATAAATTATGCATAGTAGACCGTGCATGCACCGAGGATTCTTTAGGAAAAACACGTCATGGTTTTTTTTTTGCCTTCATTTCAATATTCCATTAGATGGTAAGAATTTGGGTAAATGTACAATGATATTGAAGATCGACCCCTTGGGGGCTTCAAAATTAAGTTGTCTTTCCTTTTTGTTCCCGTTTAAATGAAAGAAGAGTCAAAAGAAAAGGGAAAGCTGCGTTGTGTTCTTAGCCATCTGATGCGCCCGCCGACTAGCGTCACATCATAATCTCACTCGGTACGGAAATTATGGTGGGGACTGTACAAAATAATGTAACCAATGGAAGATTTATTGTTTTCCTCTACTCCTGCTTGAACGACAACAGCCGTCAACTGTAACATAGTCCAGACCTTTCAAAGCCCATTAATAGGGCCCAATTAACGAAGTTTGGAAATTACGACTGTTATCTTTTATATTATAAAAATTAAAAAAAAAGGACAGGAAAAAATATATAATGACTCGATGTTGGCAGATCTAGTGTTATCTTTTATATTATAATCCATTAGATAACACTATTAGTAACACTTTTATCTTTTCTTATAACTTTTAATTGTCCTTGTTAATAAAATTTCACTTTTTTTTAATAATTAAAAAATTACTATATAAAAATAAATATAATAATTTTATTTTTAATAAATATAAATTTTATTGTGATAATTTTTTATTTCATTAAATATTTATTTTAATTTTAAATATATGCACCAAATTTTTTCAACTCATATTTAGTATTTTAAAAATTATATTGAATTAGTTGATGGAATAAAAAGAATCAAAAATTGATTAAATCACTGATTTTATTTATTTCTCAACAAAATAAAAAAAATCAAAAGTGAGTAAAAAAACTGATTAAACTTGAGTTGAAATGAGAAAATTAATGTAAAAAAATTGATTCGACTCATGATTAAATCAGTTTTGATATTAAATTATCAAAAATTAATATTTATTTTTAAAATTTTTGTTAATTTATAATTAAATTATAAATTTTATTTAAATATAAAATTGTCTTATAAATTTGTAATTTAATTAATAAAATAAAAAATTAATAACAATGAAATCTTTTACTAGTTTTTTTTATTAAAAATATTTAAATTTAATCATAAAAATAATTTTTAATCTAAATATATTATATATAATTATTTTTTAATTTTATTCAAGTTCTAAAAATGTAAATATATTTTTATTATTGAATACCAATTTAACCATTCGTGTAATTTCTAATTTAAATTTACAACTTTTTTTATTTAATAATTAGTTTGGTTAGGAAAACATTTGCTCTCATTCTATTCACTATATTCAATCTTAATCAATTGCTTAAGATTAAAAAAAAAAAAAATCAAAAACACATAGCATTAAATGCAGAGGGAGGAGTGCTTATCATTCATAACAAGATGTTAATTACCATTTTTATAAACGATAAGAACTATGCTTAATATGAATCAGAAGTTCCTGACATGCAAACATTCATAGGTGTCAATACTCTCATCATGCCTTTCGACATCTGCCCTCTTGCCCTTTCCTCGTAATGGCTGACCTTGGCTATATGTGTAACTGACAGGAACAAGTGCAGAAAGGCACCAAAACAACTCTTAAGTAGCCAAAGAGCGTTTCATTGCAGAGAATGGCCTCCGTAAAAAAGCTGTGACAATGGCCTCCGTAACTTTCTCTTCTTCTTCTCTGGCTCCTGTTCTGGGAACTGATGTTCTCGCCCGCAATAGCAGGACTAGAAGGTCCACAAGCTCCCTTGCATGTGCTCGTAGATTCAAGTGCATTTGTCTCTCAGGACAATCTATAGGTAAATTAATTAAGGATGTGGCCGGCACCCTTTTCTCCTTGTTTTTCATGGGGTGTTTGATTGCCGAGAAACAAGGATAAAAGGAAAGAAAGGAAAGGAAGAAAGTAACGAGGACATGGAATATAGTACATGCATTAATGTGACTAGCTTCTGCTTGCAATTTTTTAGAGAGAAAAAAAAAAAAAATGGCGTTCTAGTGCACAGTTAGTCACCAAGCAGTTTGGGAAATATAAATAGAAATTAAACTGGTTAATTGGTTTTTGTGTGAATTCAGTGGCCTTTAGTGAGAATTTGAATTTAAAAACTCCATGGTATTTCTTGTTTTATCATTTCCTTTCTTTTAGATTTTGAAAGTATTGACTTTGTTAGTTTTTGGTTCAAGTTCTACATTGAGAATTTTGAGCGTGAAGGACGTTGGGAATAAAAGTATGGTTAGCTATCTTAAAAGAGTTATGTAATGAGTTACGATAAAAGAGATAAAAGAGAATGAAAGATAATTAAGAGAGTTAAAACTCTATTTCTATGTGATTTTGTTAATCTTAAGTTTTTTTTTTTACATTCTCCATTTTAATAATATTTGCTCTACTTTCATTTTTGCCGGTGAACATTAACCAAATCATATAAAATTTACTCCTATTTTCAGTTATTTTTATTATTATTTTTATTATTTTTAAGAGTTATAACATGAAACTCATTTACCTACATAATTGTTTGTTTGCTAAAACAAAGTGGAGAGTGGAAATTTTCGAATGGTTTAACTTCGGCATATTTAATGTATTTTGGATTATAGACAGATGAAAACATTGTTTAGTTTAAGCATAATTAAGATATTGATTAATGTACTTAGCCAAGAGAATTTTTAATTTGATTCATCTAAATTACGAGTTAAATTAACTCAATTTCAAATGTGAGGAAAAACAAACCTTTAAGTGAGCCCAGTCAAAATAAAAAATTCATCAAAGATGTATAATCATATGAGTATTATATTTATAAAAAAAATATATAATTAAGAATAGCAAAGATTTTTAGTCTAGTCAATTGGCTGATGATCAATAGAGTTATCAAAATGTGGTTTTTCTTTGACTGCTTTCTCATTATATTTAATGATCTTAATATAATTAAATACAAGGAAAATTCGTTTACATCTGTTTTTGAATTTTCTACCAATATACTTCAACAGAAAATTGATTCTCTAGAACATCCAGTCAAGAATTTCATATTTATCTGAATAAGCTCAGTTGAATAATGGTTCCTTAGCCTTCTGGCAGGTGGAAATTTAAACTTATATTTAGCTTTGAAAAATTCCTGCATTGCTAGTTTATAACCTCTATCACTGGAGCTTAAATACCTGAAGGTGATTATATTTTTCATTGGTTCCCTTTTCTTTTTTCGGTTGATGAAGCAAGCAAATTTGCAGAAGCTGCAAGACAGTCAAAAATTTAGTACCCCTCATAGTTGTACATTTGCCGATCAACTCACTCCAGTTACAGCTTATCTCTGTCTGGTTAAAGAAGATGATCGTGAGGCGCCAATTTTTCTTTTGGAGTCTGTGGAGCCTGGTGTTCAGATTTCAACAATCGTAAGAGCCTTTCACTGCTTTTTCATCTGTTTTGTATAAGAAATGTGAGCCATTTTCATTGTTATGAACTTATTCGTAAGCTTAAATTAATTGAATCAGGGACGCTATAATGTGTGGTTCGAGCTCACCCAGCAGTGAAGATTGTGGCTAAGAAAACAAGGTCACTGTACTAGACCATGAAGAAGGGTCTTTGACTGAGGAAATTATTGAAGATCCAATGATGATTCCAAGAAGAATATCAGAGAGAGGCCCCAGCTTATTGATGAACTTCCAGATACTTTTTGTGGCATGAACATTATTTTAATTACCTGAGAATTATTGCTTTATTATGTGCAAACTTCGACAAGTGTCTTCATTGAAACAGTTGCTCATGATTTTCTTTTACTAATATTGAACTGCTGTCCCTTATACATGATGTGCTGAAAGCTGATTATAGGAATTATGTTGCATTTATATCTTTCTTTATGCGTCTGAGAATTAATATTTGCATTGAGATAAAGGGAAAAAAGTGTCCTTGTTCTGGAAAAGCAGATAGAGTTGTCAAGTAGAGATCTTGGATGTATTCTGTTCTGCAATGATTTTGGAAGTGAATTCACTCAACATTAATGGTTGTTATAAATATTTACGGAATCATATCTGATACTGACGACAAAATCTAATGTTGTTGAATGCGACAATTGGGAATAATTTAGACATGATGATGTACTTATGTTTCTGCAACAAGATTGCTGCCAGTTGCCATAGAATCACTCATGAAGTGTTACAGCGCACGTGCCTGTGATTCTGCATCAATGAGGCTCACAATGTCACGACATGTAAAGCTTTTGGTGCTATTTGATGATTCCAGTTGTATTGGATGAGGAATTAACTATTTGCAAGTAAATCCTAATCCGGCATAGAGGCAAATGTAATTTATATTCAGTAAAAATGACAACTTTAGTGGTGCCTTTACAAATGGCTTAGATATGGCAACCATGCATTTACATTTGATTTTTCACTTATGCTGTCATGCTATGTTTGCATGAATGGAGACAGGCTCAAGGATATTAGGTTGTTATTTTAGCATTTTTTGATAAATTACATTTCTATCAAAACTTAGCCAATCTGGCATTCATCATATATGCTATCCTAAAGCTAAATCTACATTTGTCTATGTGAGCTTCATTAGATAATAGTCTATCAGAAAGTATGGTTATAGTCAAATCCTTGTTGTTGTAGAGTTCGGATGTTAAGTCTTTATTGCCACATTTACTGACACTTGAGGTCATGAATAGGTGCCTGGCTTGGCTACTTAGCTTATGACACTGTAAGGTCTTCAGAGAAAACGAAGCTTCCATTTGCAAGATGACACACACCTTACGGATATACACTTGGGCCTGTACGACGATGTAATTGTATTTGATCATGTTCAGAAGTACACATTTTTTGATCAATAGAAATATTTCTTATGTAGGATGCCAAGTATTGATGGTTGTTATATTTATCCTTCTTAATTCTAAATATCAGTTTGAATATTGAACTAGTCGAGATTTTGTGATGTACCTGTTTAATTCATTTTTAAAGACATAATTGGGACATGCTTGCATGAAGGCAAATGGAAACTATTGAAAAGTTCTGCACTTGATTAACATTGAATATGCAATCAATGCATGCTCGATAAATACTTTGTTCAATGCATATATGGTAGAATGTTATCAACTTTTTCAAATGCTTTTGTTCTTTTCTGTGGACTTTTGCTTTTATCATATGCTCCTTAATGATACTTCAGCTGATAATGTCAGGAGAGAAGTATCAAAAGCTACATTTGCCACTTTTGCTCAGTTCATTACTTTTTGAGGCTTTTGATATGTTGTTTTAATTGTTCCCAGAAAGCACATGTGGTACAGCGGGTGAGGCTGAATAGGCATTCCAACATTGAGAGTGCTTACTAGAACGGCTGGAAAAGTTGGTGTCCAGATTGCAGGATGTGGAGCTGTGAGTGACGGTTCCATTATTCCTCTCATTCCTCCTAACCATCCCCCCAAACAAGAAGCATTACCCTGCTTTGCCTTGCTATTAATTTATTTTTGTTGTTGTTTTCTATGGTAATTCTTAGTCCAAGGCTATCCGCAGGATTGGTAACATTGCAAACTCGACATTTCCGTCTCTCACCAAAGAATTCAACCATGACGAACGAGGAATACAAAGGAGTTGTAATGAAGGCAAAGGAACATATCCTGGCAGGAGATACTTTCCAGATAGTATTAAGTCAGCGCTTTGAACGCAGAACCTTTGCTGATCCATTTGAAGTCTACAGAGCACTAAGATCTGTGAATCCTAGCCCTCACATGGGTTATTTGCAAGTATGTGATAAATTCAGCCTCTTAAGAGATTATTGCATTTGGTAGCTCAAAGCTCACAACATTTGACAAATTGTTATAAATGCTTTTGCAGGCTAGAGGGTGCATTCTGGTTGCATCTAGTCCGGAAATTTTGACCCGCGTGAAGAAGGCGAACAACTCAACTTGGCATATTTTTGCTAGAATTATATTTCCTTCCTGATTTGATGATTTTCTCTAATTTAGTTTTAACATTTTGCATTTTGAATCTCCTCCATGCTTGAGAAGTGTGCCGATCTTTTGAATTCACGGGCTTATTTGGTTGTATTGCTTTATTTCTGTGAGACTGGTTTCTCGTTCAATTGCTTAAACAGGACAGGGTAGTCAATCATCTCCCTGTCCGGAAAAGCGAGAAGAGGGAAGACAGAGAAAGAAGATGAGTATTTGGAAGTGCAACTACAAAAAGATGCAAAGCAATGTGTAGAACACATCATGCTTGTTGATTTGGGCCGGAAAGATGTGGGAAGGGTTCTTCAACTGACGACAAAATTCTACAATGTTTTCTCTTGAATATTAGCTACACACACTTGATTTTCTCCAGAGCAATTTTTTTCGTTGTTTCACATGATCCGTGATATGATCTGATTATTTCCATACATGAACTTGTCACTTGTGGGAATTGAATTGCTCTGAAGCAATTCTTTCTCATCATGTGTTCTTGTGTGCCGGTTCGTCCTCTCGTGTGTTCTTCTCCCGTTTATCGCGTTTGGTCTATATAGGTTTGTTTGCACGTGTTTGTATTATTGCCCACAGGGAGTTGCTTCATTTGTTTGTGCTCATCAACTGATCTTATTTAAAAGAAAAAAATGTTTGTCGCCATATGATTTTGCATTTGCAATAAATTATGCACCAGGTATTCTTTAGGAAAACACGTCATGGTTGTTTGCCTTCATTTCAATAATCCATCTTGTTTTGTCCATAAAAGAGTGCATTGTCGAATCATCGTTCTTATAAGTGAGAATAAAATTATTTTTTACTATTTTTATTTAATACTTTTTAAAAATAAAATTTAATGATTAAGTATTATTAGATTTAAATAAATTTTTTTATTTAATTTTAATATCAACAAATACAAAATTTAATACTATATTTTGACAAAAAATTTTAAGTCTATCAATGCAAAATTAATTGAGCAGGTCAATACAATGAACCTACACTGAATTATTAAATAGGCCAGCTACACTTTAGTTGGTCATTTCAATATGCAATTATATGGTAAGAATTTGGATAAATGTATAAAGATATGGAAGGGTCAATCCTTGGTGGTTCCCAAATTAAATTGTCTTTCCTTTTATTCCCATTTAAATAAAAGAAGCGCAAAAAAGTAAAAGGAAATCAGCATTGTGTTCTCGGTCACCTCATAGGCCCGCCATCATGACCTCACTTGGTACGGAAATTATAGTGGGGATTGTCAAAAATAATGTTAAAATTGGAAGATTAATTGTTTTTGTTTAGCAGCATCACTCGGTTGGGAAAATTAGTTGAAATGGATTTTGGGATCTCTGGCCGTCCATGTCATGACTTCTTTTCCAAGAGAGACAAAAGAAGAAGGAAAAGTGTCCCGTACATCAAGCATTCATCCCCACTAAAACCAAACTACTTACGATAAGGTGGTGACACAGTAAGAACCAAAAAAAAAAAAAACAAACAAAAAAAAGAAAACATTTTATTAGAGAGATTGAGAGAGATTCTGCCGTAGATATAATTTGGTTAGAAAATGTGCACTACGGAAAATTGCTTTTTTTTTTTTTTTTCCTTCAAAAAGAATTCTAATAATTTTAAATTTGAAAATTTATTTAAAATTTCAAATTTTAATCTTAAAAAATTAGTATAAAATTTATAAACATAAAAAATTACTTTTATTGTGTATATATATATAAAAAGGTTTTTCCCTATTGGTTCGATCCACCCATATGATAGACTCACTTCCAAGTTTTTAAATAGATATTTTTCTCTCCCTGGCCTATTGAATTATGGCCCAATTCCTGAGAGTGTATTGTCTGCCTAAAATAATAATAATAATAAATAATATCTGATAAAAGATTTAAAAATTTAAATTTTTTATTTTAAAAATTTTAAATTCTAATAATGAAAAAAAAAAGAGATTTATAAAATTAAATATACTTATTTTTACTATGTAACTTATAACCTAATTAATTTTTTAATGAGGCAAAAAATCAATAAATAAAACTGTTTTAATTTTCGCATTATATGCACTGAGGGTAGGGCTATTGGTTGCATTAATCCTTATAACTCATAAGTTTCATCTTAAATCATTGATCAAGTTGTTTACCCTATGAATTTTCTTTAGCATTCCTTTTTAATTTTAACTGTTAAAATGTGCTCTCTTGCGAAGGTCAATGTGTGGTTTCTACCTATTTAGTCGACACTTCGGTTATGGAAGCTAAATCCTTTGGCCATCGATTTTCTACGTTGTAACGGGGCCTTCAACTCAGGCAACCATCATGAGATGGCGGGGTACGTCACATACATGTAACAATTGTTGTATAGCTTTTTTTTTTAATACAGTTAGGAATAACTCAGTGACAATTTTAATAATTCATAGATTAATCATAACTATGCTTTGCACAACACTTCATTACATAAATACAGACTATTTTTAGGAAAGATAAATATAAATAAAGTGATACTATTATTATTATTAATTGTATATTTATAATCTTCTTCAGTAATTATAATCATTCGTTACACTGCTACAAATGTGCAAGGTTAGAATAGGGCAACACATTTTGTACAGTGGTCTCCATGCTGCGTTAACAAATATGCCCCTCTATGCAACTTCTCTTTGCTGGAGGCCTTGAAAAATTCAAAGATAGTTTGACATGGCACGTTATATGATTTCTAAATTCTAAGCATCCAATTTCTGCATGAAGTCTTATGTAATTGAGCTAATTCCAATAATTCATCTTAATACAAAAAAAAAAAAAAAAAACGAAAATTGCCCAAATATAACAATCCTCGAAAAGGCCAATAAATTTACCCATTAATAGGATCCAATTGGCGAAGTTTGGAAGTCACGACTGTCTAACCGGAAGCTCCCAGAAAGAGAGAGAGAGCAAAAAAAAAAAAAAGCAAGAAAAAATTTTATAGTAACCTGACATTGGCAGATTTAATTTTGTCTTTTCCAGTAACTTTTAATTGCTTTTATTAATAAAATCTGACTTTGATTTATCAGACAAGAAAGAAAGAAAGAGAAAAAAAAAAAAGATATAACAAATTTATCTTTTATTTGAATAAATTTTATTTGATAACTTTTTTTTATTAAATATTTATTTTAATTTTAAATATATGGTGCATAAATTTGGGAAGTGGCCAAGCCATCGCACCTTGGTATACTATATAGAATATAGATATATGAAGAGGCTCCATTGTATCTATTTTAGAATGTTATTAAACAATGCAACCTGTTATAAGACTTCCCATAGGGTATCAATGTAGTAGAGTTTAACCACTGAGCTCGACATGGATTGTTGTAGTTCCTCAATGCCTAGAACACACCTAACCATGAACTAAAAAAGACATGAGAGAATTACCCAGAGGACGAATCATTATATAACTAACTTCATTTGTATGTGTATCCTTGCAATGAGCGAAACATGATAGCCATGGCAATGAGTCAACCTACTTGGCTGTCATTTTTTTTTTTTTTTATGTGTTTTACACCAAAGTAGAATTTCCATATATTATACTAAAATAGTCTTTTTCGACCGAATGAGGACTCGCAACAGGGTACATCACTTAATAAAGGATGCGGCGAAAGTGTGACTATTCTAGCATTTTTCTTCAGTTTGTTTCTTTGTAATGCCACAATGCTCACTTAAATGGTACCACGGTTGTCTCTAATTCGTGTCCTCGGCTATTTTTACGGCACTCTTTTTTTTTTTTTTTTTTTTTTCTGTAGGCTTAATGGCAGTGAAGCTTGTACGGGCGGCCGCAAATTGAGCTTATGATTTAAGGTACCATTTTTTTTATCCACACCATCTTGATAACTATTTTGCCACGCAACCTCCAATATTGGCATTTTAGAAGCCTTAAAGTATCTATGGAGATTAGACCATCCTGATAACTAGTTTTCTTCCCCTCAATGACGGATTAACTAAAGTACAATAAAATAACTTAAATGCTGAGTTGGAATCTTATAGAATTATGTGTTAAGAATCATGTGGAAATTATGTATATGATCTTGTAATCAGCCTAGATTTTTAACTTATGACCAAATTATATTATAATAATTTTGTTTGTTGTGTATAATCTCTTTGATATGATTTGGTCATTATTTTTTTTGATTTATCTCCCTTATTATTTTTTTTTGTATAATTTTTTTTATAAATTCTTATAACCTATTTAAGTTTAAAACACACATAATTTATTTTTTCTTTTATTTTTTCTTTCCCATCAATTAAGCTTTGTACCATTTAATATATCCATTTGATCAAATTTTAATTTTGTAAATTTGCTTGCATTTGAATTGTTATGATTTTGATGACTTCTATAAGACATGCATATTAAGCACTCTTTTATCACACTTATTTAGTGTGACAATTGTATTGTCATTTGGATTACTCATAATGATGCCATTTTTTAGTAGACTATTGGTTTCAAAAATATTCAAGAAAATGGTGAATTAGATTGATAAAAAATATAAACCTATAATAAGTGTAGTGTGATAAATACAATGATTGTAATAAAAAAAAATTTACTAAAATACTTATATTGACTAAAGATAATAAAATAGATCAACCATATTGAATTCGTAAGACTATCAAATAACTTGCATAAAGGAAAATTATAGAGTAATTAGACTATGCTATAGTGAAGAGCTTGCTAGGCATATGAGTTTTGTATAATAAAAATAGTTGAGAGTAAGGAGAGAAAGAAACAATGATTTATAAAGGTTCAAAACTTTTATTCTTATCTTCTCTCCCCAAAACCATCATCTTGAAAGTTTCAAATTCACTATTAAGCTCCTCGACAGAGAAGGGACCAACTACAAAAATAACATAATTCTTAATCACAACAACACAAAGGTCTACAATTTTGTTACATAATTACACAACCTTGCTTCTTTAAGTTCTTAATTTCATATTCTACAACCTTATAATGCTCACAAAAATTTTCTTTAGAGTTATACTTGTTCCTAACATTTATCTATCTTGTACACAATTAATTTTTTAAATTTAACAACTCAATATAAGCTTCTTGTTTGGATTTATTCAGTTACTACATGGAGAGGTATTTATATACCAATGGAGTGGTTAAGAACTCATTTGAAAAAAAATACTCATTGGAGACATAACACAAGTAATTGTTGGAGTTGGAATTAAGCTTCCATATTAGGTTTGATTAAGATTCTTGCCAAAAAAACATTCTTGTGTGATAAATTTTGGAATCTTGCTTTGGTTTTTCTTGTTATCGGACAAAATCTAAACATTCATGACTTTCAAATTTGGTTTGGATAAGATTTTTCAGCTATAATTTCTTTTTTGTTAAGCCAAAAAGTGAACGTTATGTAGCTTAAAAAAAATTCAGTATTAAGGACTTGAGTTTCTTCCCTTATAAAGTCCAAAGATGAATGGTAAAAAAAAAATTTCAACAATGAGATCTTGAATTTCTTGTCAAAATGGAAATATTTCTAATTTGAATAGGCCATACTCTAGCTTGATCTTGGCCCACTATAGTCTTTAATTTGATATGACAAATTATTTCCCTTTGGAACCTTTGAAAAAATGAATTTGCCTTTGATCTTCTTATATATTTATGGCATGAGTTATACCAATAAATTTGCTTAAGATATACAAAGGATGAAAGATTCCATTCATTTTTTAAGCTACACAAAATTAAGTTTTACTAGCATGAAGATTTATTAAAAATAAGTTTTCTTAATGCGAATTAGCGTGAACTTAATTTTCTAAATTTAATTACATTACATGAGCTCCAAATATTTTTAATTTATCCTCCAAATCCAGGTGTGATAAATAGGCAAAAGTTTTATCAAATTGTCGATACTCTTGCTTATAGCCAATTCCACAAATTATAATATAAGGTAATACTTAGCATCATATAATACAAACAAATATGATTGGCTATGTAACAAGTCAATTATGTTGGTATATCAAAAGTAAATAGTATATGATCAAATATTCTCCATCTTTTAAATGATAACAACATAATTGATTTTATGAAAGCTCTTCCTTAAACCGCACTAAAAAAAATATTAATAAAACCACACTTAAAAAATGAAGAGTTCATGATAGAAATTATGTAATAACAACATTAATCATGCAATGAGCATGAACAAGTTGTCCAAAAATAAATTAAAAGACGAATACCATAGTTGTCCAAAGTAAATCTAAACTAAGCTAAACATGGATTCAAGGAAATTAATACTACTTCTCCACATTTGATATCATTAAAAGGGAGAGTTTGTATTCAACCATCTTTTACTTCATTCCAACAATTTCCATAATAGGAGATGGAAGGTATGAATACTAAATAGGAAAAAAATTTGGAACTCGGAGATATAAGAAGGATGTTTGAGCTCCATACAAGACCATTTTAATATTAATTGATTTAGTGAAATAAGATTGTTAAAAGAAAATTAACTTGCTATGTCCAACCCTTATGTGGCCCAATAAAAGAAAAGGTAACAAATACCAAATGTAGGCAAGGAAAAAATTGGTAAAGTAGGAGCAACGAAAGGGACAACTATGCTACTTAGTATTAAAAATAATAATAATAAAGAAATTTAATTAAAGTTGTTATGGTTGTGATTAAGCGAAAAATAATTTTTAATTTATACTAGTTTTAGGTAACGACAATCTTTACAAATAATTAAACATCCTAAATCATATGAATAAAAGACAAAAAAAGTAAAACAAAGATACATTTGATTATGCATATATGTGACCCAAAATGCATGAATAAGAGTCTGGGTTATGTCTTCCATTCCTAAATCCTCTTTATTTCTTAGGAATCTATCTTATGATGTAAGACACATCATGAAAATTATTTCTATCATTTTACAAATTATGTTGTAAGTTTTATTTTATAATTTTTTTTTACTTATTTTACAATTTTTTATTCTAATTATGAATATTTACTAAATTATATAGGAAGTAATAAACTATTTGAAATTTTTTTTAAGTGATTTCCTATTTAATTAGATTATTTTTTTAATTATTCATTTAGTGTTTTCTTATTTTAGATATGAAATTTTCCAGTTAGTTAAATGAATTTACCTATAAATACATGTGTAAACTAGAAATACGTGTGTAAACCTAAAGGGTAAACCATTCCAATATCTTAGTATCCTAAAAAACTTATTAGTAAAGTTTTTTCAGATAAATTATTGATGTAAATTCACTTTTGAGAGTTGTCATCTTCTTTGGTGGATTTAAAAAACCCTTTTAAAGGTTAAATTGAGTGTTTGCTTTAGGTATTATTTTTTCCCATGCTTTCATCCTATATTAGTTGGTACAACCCTTGGATTTGCCTTACTTGATGTCATTCCAATGTCTTCATGCTTTTATTTTGTGTTCGTGGCATCAGAGCCTAGATTTGCCTAGCTTGATATCATCATAACATCTTTACGCATTTATCTTGGCATCAAGTGGTATCAAAATTGGATTTACCTTACTTGATATCATCTCAATGTCTTCATATTGTTGTTTTGTGTTTAGTGGTCTCAAAGTAGATTTACCTTATGTTGATCTCATGTTATGAAATTCAAAGTAGCCTTTTTATAGATAATGATCATCAAAGGAAGACTCCACTAGAGTGTCCTATTAGTATCACAATTACAACAGATTTTGTATTGGAGATTTTGCTCACAATTATTCTATTTGTAGTTATGTTCCTTTTGAAGGATTATTTAAGATGGTTGGTAGGACTTGAAATTTATTTTAAGTTTAATAATATTAACAAAGAAGAAAAGGTAAGACTTATAACCGACAAATTAATTATGATATAGATAATTGGTGGTTGATATTCAATAATATCAACTTTGACAATATAAATCCAAAATTAAATCATGTTGAAGGATGTGTCAATTGTTGATTTTGAAGTTTTACCCGAACTATTATGATGAGATTTTGTATAGGTTGAATAAAAAATTAAATTGATATTTTGAAAATTGTTAATAAAGTTATAATAATGTATTACACTCCTATTTAAGTGTAACATAAAGCATGTGAATTTTAGTTTTTTATTAGATATGAATTGATGTATTTGAAAGGTTTGATCTATGTAAGAAACCAATTTCATTGATTCTTATACTTTATTAATTTAAAAATTAATAACTAAAGAAAAAGTTGAACTTATGGTGTAAGGTTTATATTTAGTAAGGTATGTTTATAGACTAGTATTGTCACATAAAATAAGAACTCTAGAAAAATAAACCTTGAAATTCTTAAAAGTTTACTTAATTCAAAAGAGTTATGAGAAACAACCACTTGTAGTAAGGTATTTGACTTAGTCATAAAAGGTGCTATGGAATTCTTCTTTCTACTAAACAACGAGACTAATGTATCACCTAAGAGTTGACAAATACTAGTAGTACTTTTCCTATCAAGTCAATCACTAGCTCAATTAGAACCCAAATTACTTATAAGGTTGAAGGTCTTTCCTTTAAGGTACCAAAGGCTTAAATTGGTAGATAATTTAATGCAATTGAATTCAATTTTCAATGCAATTAAATGTGAAGTAATAATTAAAAATGAGCACATAAATACATATCAAACATAATGTATGTTTTATTAGTAATAGGGTAAAGAAGGCTTTTAATCATAACTCATTATAATTTCTTATCTACTTTTTTACTAATTTCATCCTCATCAAGCTCAATAAATATTGGCATTTGTGTACTGAAAGGTTTTAAATCATCTATTTCGAACTTTTTCAATATTCCTTTTGCATATTTTGATTGATTAATGTGAATCTCATATGTGCTTGACTTGATTTATGGACTTAGGAAGAAACTAAGTTCTCCCATCATCCTCATTTCAAATTCCTTATCCATTTGAGAACTAAATTCTTTGTCCAAAAAAACATTACTAACATAAAAAATAATATCGCTAATGTAAATTTGTACAATTAATAAATTTTTATCTTTTACTTTTGTAAACAACGTAGTATCCACCTTACATTTTGGGAAAACTTTTTAAATAATAATAAAAAAAAAAACTTGAGTTGCTCATACCAAGCTTGAGGAATTTACTTTAATCTATATAGAACTTTGGAGAGTTTAAATACATGGCTAGGAAATTTTATGCCCTTAAAATCTAGAAGCTATTAAATATCTATTTTCTTAACAATTAAAATATTTAAGGAATATATTTTTTATATCTATTTGATATAACATAAAAATCATGAAAGATGTATATATTAAAAGGATGTGAATGACATATAATCTAATCATAGGTGCAAAAGTCTCATCACAATTAATTCCCTTGTATTAATTATATTCCTTTACCACTAATATAGTATTATTTTAGACTATGTTCTCATTCTTATCTACTTTGTTGCAAAACACTCATTTAGTGCCAATGATAGAGTGGTTCTATGTTTAGGAATGAAGTTCCACACTTGTTTCCTATCTAATTGTTTTATCTCATTTTCCGTGGTATACACCTAATGCTCATCACTCAAAGCTTCTTCTACATGTGTGGGATTTTTTTTTTTCTTGTGAAATGAGTGCTAAGTTGGTATTTAAGTGTCTAAATGTTGATTTAAGTTTAAAAGGATTGGAAATATTACCAATGGTTTGAACTTGAAATAATTTACTAGCATGTTTCCACACTTTTAACACCTTGTAAACCATATTTTTCAAGCTACCTAAATTTTCAAAGTTTGAATTGTTTAACTCAAGCTGCTTTTTTTAGTGTTATCACTATTACTTTATACTTCCTTGCTTGGTGACTTGATTGAAATTTCCTTACATTTTTTAAAACATCTTACTTTATAAGGTTAAAAAGATATGTTTCATCAAAATTAATATGCATGAACTCTTCTATTACCAATGATCTCCTATTGAAAACTTTATATGCTTTGCTAAAATAAGAGTATTCGATGAATTCATTGACATTTGAATCAAAATTTTCAAGATTCTCTTTAGTGTTCAATATAAAACACTTACACCTAAAGACTTTGAAATAATTGATTTGCAACTTTCTCTTATTTCACACTTATATGGAGTCCTTTAAGTACGAGATGAATTAGAACTTAATTTGATATATAACATGCCATACGAACAACTTTGACCCAAAAATATCTAGTTAAGTTAAAGTCATTTAGCATTGTCTAAGCTATCTCTTGTAAGGTTCTATTTTTGTGTTTAGTCACCCCATTCTATTGAGACATTCTTGAAACTAGAAAATTATTAGAAATTCCTTAGGCATTATAAAATTTCTCATAATCCTCATTCTTAAATTCTCCTCTATAGTCACTTTTCATTGAAGTGATATGGCAAACCTTCTTATTTTGCAACTACTTACAAAGCCTCTTAAATGCTTTCAATGGCTTATCCTTATGAGTAAGGAACAAGGCTTATGCAAACCTAGTATGATAGTTTACTATGACAAATGCATAATGTTGTCCCCTAAAGTGGAAACTTTAAATGGATTGGAAATATCCATATGCAATAATTAAAGAGTTTTAAAAGTTAAAAAAAAAAAACCTTTTTATGCTTAAAATAGCTTTTTATTTATATGCCCATTTGACAAGTATCATAAAGTTTATCTTTCTTAGACTTTAACTTGAGTAATTCTTCTACAAGAATGTGGTTATTTAGCTTGGATAATAATTTCATTCCCATATATCCTAAACACTTATGTCGTATCTAAGACTCTTCATTTATAAAAGAAGTTAAACACTTGACATTTTGGTTAAAAAGGGAATGAAGATCAATAATATAAATATTATCATATCTATTTATAGCAAACAAAGTTTCATTTGTTTTGAATTTAGCAACAACACATATATTAGGTTTAAAAGAAACTTTTTAACCACAATCATAAAACTAACTAAAGCTAAGTGAATTGAATTTAAGACCACTAACTAAGAAGACATTATCAATGATAAGAGAACTTCACTTCCTAATCTTCCCAATGTCAATTATCTTGTCGTTGATATTATCTCCAAATGTTATCTTTTCTTCATTAATTACTTTAAGAGAAAGAAATTTTTTTGTATTGATGGTCATATGTCTTGAGCATCCACTATCCAAGCACCATTTGTCTATCTTTATCTAATTCTTCAAACATACCTATATGAAGTTTATCTAATTTTAGGTACTTAAATTTATTTAAGTCCTTTTAGGTAAATTTTGGTACTTCTTCCACTATTATAAAAATTTCTTTTGTCCTCAATGCTTTTTCTAATGTTATATGTGTGAATCGTATGTCTAAAATTATTACAATTATAATATCTGATATGGTATTTCTCATGTGAGAATGAATGTGATGCTTTAATCAATATTATGTATGGAAAATTGTGATACATGGGAAAAGGTTCTAGTAAAACCATTATGTGCATGATGTTTAGGTTAAAATGATTTTTTAGTTGAACTATACAATGCTCTATGTTGTTGTGGTGCATATTCATATATACATGCACGATTTTTACTTTTAGATGATGAGGATGCATGTGATTTTATGTGGACAACTGTGACTTGAGCTTTACATGAATAATATGACTAATTAAAGTTTAATCCAGATTTATTATTGATTGGTCTTTAAGAATAAAGTAATAAGTTAAAATTTTCTTTCCATTTAACAAACTTTAAGAAGAAATTTTAAAAGTTTTCATTTTCCTTCTTTAAATGAAAATTTTCCTCCTTAATTTTGTACAAAACAACACCTTGTGTTTTCTGTAAATGTTCTCCCTCTTCTATGAGTGATTCATTTTTGCTTTGAAAATCTTATTTTCATGCCTTATTACTTTAGAATGAGTATTGTGATTGCTAAATTAGAATGCTTGTTTGAATATTTTTTTGTTTATACATTCAAGCATGTTAATCATTTCAATATCATCACATAAGTCATAGTTAAAGTTTACTTTGTTGGCTTTTCTTATGAAACACATGTAGTTTGCTTCACTATTAGAGGATTCATCATCTAAATCACTAAAATTGTCCCAAGTGGCCTTGTAAGCTTTTTTGGTCAAATTCTTACTCTTTTTCTTACTAAGACAATTTGGTGCAATTTGTCCAAGTTTGTTACACTCATGACAAACAATCTCCTTTTTATTGTTGTCCATCATTTTTGGTGGATCACTTGAATGACTTTTTATTAAGTTGCTTTTTCTTCTTTAAAAATTTAGTAATTTTTTTTTTGCAAGCATCACCAATTCTTCTTGATCTTGTTCATTAAATAAACAATTGTCTCCATCATCTTCTTGATCTTCTTCAACTATTCTTCTAGTTGAGATAAAGAACTTAAATGCCACACCTTTCTTTTTCTTCATGGCTTTCTTTTTGAATGTCACCTTGTACGTGAATAATGAACCCATCAATTCATTTAGGGGAAACTTGTTTAGGTCCTTTAAATTTTGAAATTGCAATCACCTTTGGGTTCTATGATGCTGAAAGTTACCTAAGTAATTTCTTGATGAGTTTTGCATTATCAAGGTTTCTTTTCAAATATTTCTTAAAAAGTTTACAATATTAGTAAATCTTAAATATATTTTAGTGATGTTCTCATCATTGATCATTTCAAAAAATTCATGTCTATGCTTAAGAATATTAATCCTAAGGTCCTTTACTTAAGTGGTTTCCTTATTTGTCATTACAACATTATCTTATATCTTCTTAGCTAATTGGTAGGATTAGATACTATTGTATTCTTTTAAGGTCATGGTGCAATAGGGCAAGTATTTAACTTTAAAGTTAAGACTTTGGTTTCTAAAATCTTTTCAAGTGTACTCACTCAAGGGTTTATCATTGATGATTCCATTCTTGGTGGTAATTCTTCTAAGACCTTGAGAAACAATTCCCCAAATTGTAAAGTTATAGTATTGAAAATACATGATCATTTTATTTTTGCAATAGCTAAAATTTGTGTCATCAAAGATAATAGATCTAAGAGAGTTACCACTCTCTGGGTGACATATAGCTAAAACGAAAGTCATGTATAAAATCTAAGTGATAAAGCTAATGATTTAGAGATTAAGCTCTTATACCAATTGTTTGTCCCAAAATACCCTATCGGGATGGTGAATTAATTTGATAAAAAAACAAATGTCTATAATGTATGCAGTGTGTTAAATAAAATAATTACAACAAATAAAAATTTAATGTTGTATGCAAATGGATTAATGCATTTACAAAAATGCTTATATTGGTTATAAATAAGAAAATAAATCAACCAAATTTAATTTGCAAGACTAAACCAAATTACATAATGGAAAATTGTAGAGTAATTAAAATGTGCTATGGTGAAAAGCTTGTTAAATATGTGAGATTGTACAATAAAAATAGTTAAAAGTAAAGAGAATAAGACATGATGATTTATAATAGTTCAAAACTCTCATTCCTACATTCTCCCTCTAAGACCACAGTCTTATGAGTTTCAAATATGCTATCAAGCTCCCAATAGGAAGGCGACTAGCTATAGCAATAATATAGTCCTTAATCATTAACACACAAATGTCTACAACCTTGTTACATTATCACACAAACTTGATTTTTCAAGCTTTTTAACTCACATTTTACAACCTTACAATGCTTACAAAAAACTTCTTTAAAACTTTACTTGCTCCTAACATTTCTCTCTTTTTTACATGCTTAACAACTCAATAATAAAGATCCCATTTGAAAAAATTAGTTGTTGGAGAGACAACATAAGTAATCATTTTTAGTAACATTCTTTCCCTTGTTGATGATAGCAATATAATTGATTTTATAAGAATGCCTCCTCAAACCATGCTCCAAAACAAACAAAAATTAACAAAACACACTTAGAAAATGAAGATTTCATAAGGATAAAAATCATGCAATAACAATATTACTCATGCAAATACTATGAACAAGTTGTTCAAAAATAAATTAAAAGACAAAGACCATAGGTTGTCCAATGTAAATCTAAGCTAAGTTAAGTGAAAATTAAAAAGAATCAACATTATTTCTTCCTCTTTGGCATCATTAAAAGGGAGAGCTTGTGTTTAACTACCTTTTAGTTCATTTCAACAACTTCCATAATAAGAGATGGAAGACATAAATACTAAATGGGAAACAAATTTTGGAATGTGGAGATGAAGAAAGGACGTTTGAGCCATATACAAGACACATTTAACATGAATTGATTCGACAAAATAAATGGTTAAAAGAAAATTAAGTTATTGTGGCTAGCCCTTTTCTAGCCAAAAAAAATGGTAATAAATACCTAATGTAGGTAATGAAAAAATTGATAAAGCATGGGCAAAGAAAAGGATAACTATGTTACTAAGTAAAGAAAAAAAAAAGTTCAATTAGAGTTGTTACGATTATGATTGTGTGATAAATGGTATTTAATTGTTACCACTTTTAGGCAATAACCATCTTTACAAATGATTTAACACATCTTAAACCACAAGAATAAAAGAAAAGGAACATAAAGACACATTACAAATTTAATTATGCATATATGCAACCCAAAATGCATGAATGAAAGCCCACATTGTGTTTACTATTCCTAAACATTCTCTGATGCTTAAGAATCTATTATCACTCAAGGGTCTCGTAAAAATATTTGCAAGTTGATCATTCAATTTTACAAATTTAAGAACAATATCCTCTTTAAGCATAAGATCTCAAATAAGATGATGCCTAAGATTTATATATTTGATACTAGAATGATAAATGAGATTTTTAGTAAGATTTAAGTATCTCTAGTGTGAGCTTAATTTTTTTAATTTAAGTACATCACATGAGTCCAATATATTATTTGTTCATGCCTCTAAGTCCATGTGTGATAAACAAGCAAAAAATTTGTTGTTCCCACAACCTTATATAAGTTGTAATTGTTGTCAATTAAGTTTAAGTGTGCAAGAAAGTAAAGCCATATGGAAGGGTAAGAAGGTAAAAAGTCACATATAGGGGCAATTGAGCAAAACGGATAGAAAATTTAGACAACTAGTCGACCAAAGAGAGAAGCCATTAGAAGAGAGAGAAAAATTATGTATAGCAGAACATGGGATAGACGGAAAAACAGACACCACCGGTAAGAGAGAGAAACCCATGAGGAATAGACACCACCGGCACACCAGTGGTCGGCGAGGAGACAACACGGCAAAACAGCGGCTGGACGGCGAGGAGACCAGAACATGTGATAGCTTGATCTGGCTGAACGGTGAGAGATCCAGCTGGACGGCGAGGAGACCAGAACGTGCGACGGCTTGATCTGGCTGGACGGTGAGAGATCCGGCTGGATGGCGAGGAGACCAGAACGTGCGACGGCTTGATCTGGCTGGACAGTGAGAGATCCGGCTGGACGGCGAGGAGACCAGAATGTGCGACGGCTTGATCTGGTTGGATGGTGAGAGATCCAGCTGGACGGCGAGGAGACTAAAACGTGCGATGGCTTGATCTAGCTGGACGGTGAGAGATCCTGCTGGACGGCGAGGAGACCAGAACATGCGATGGCTTGATCTAACTGGACGATGAGAGATCCGGCTGGACGGTGAGACAAATCTGGCTAAACGGTGAGAGAGACCAGAATATGCGTTGGCGTGAGACCAGAAACGTGCGTGAGGCATGAGACCAGCAAAGGGTGCAAACTAGAAACATGTATGAGACGTGGAACGGCAAACCAGAAACGTAAGGCGAGCCGTGAGATAAGGAGACGGGTGAGACCATGAGACGATGAAAGCAGGAGCTGTGTGAGACAACCTAGGGAAAGAATTCGGCGAAGCATTAGAAAAAACTCAACATATTTCCAAATTTCTTCAAGAAAGGTTAGAGAGCATTGTGGTGAACTTTTAAATAGCAGTGGAGTAGCCTTTTAATTAAACAAAGGCAAGACAAGCTGGAAGAAGGGTAAACACAGTAAGTGACACTCTTTTTATTGTACTTACTTAGTATTTGCAATAGTGAAAGAAGCAGAGGTTAAGACATCCATTGTAACTGGATTTCTCAAGTATAGTGGATAGTTTCGGTAAGAGAGAGTCCTTACCTCCGTGGATGTACGTCACGGTGACGGAACCATGTAAATCTCGTGTGTCCTTAATTTGTTTTACGTTCTATGTTTTGAATTAAATTGTGAACACAGCTAAAGTATCAGCCAACCCATAACCTAACGAAAGCTTAAACAAGAACATCCGAATTGTCTATTAGGTAAGGTGTCTGAAAGATGACTTTGGGGACTATTGTGATTAGTAGGTAGCAATATATTTACCTTAGTCGAGTCTAAGAAAGAGTTCACTTTTACGAAGAGGTTGAAATTGTTCACTTACCTGCGAATTACAAATTGTGGTGATACTGATTCACCTCCCTCTTAGTATCACAAACTAGTAGATCCTAGGGAGAAGTCAGGAACTTTAATTGGCATCAGAGTACAGGTTCACCAGATTAAAGCTTAACAGCTTGGTGTACTAGTTTGAAGGGATCTAGAAGTTTTACTTATTCAGTATACTGAGAAATGGAAGCCGGTACCAGCACTAGCACCACTTACAACAAGAAGGTTTTAATCTTTAACCGAACCAACTATTATATATGGAGAGCAAGAATGCAATTGGTATTTGCAACCATGGGCATGAATGTGGTGAAATGCGTACATGAGGGTTTTGTGGCTCCAGAAGAAGGTAAAGACCCAACCCCAGAGGAGTTAAGGCAGTTTAAGATTAATGAGAAGGCCTCAAATGTCATCATTTTAGCATTGACAGATGCTAAGTATGCTAAAGTTATGGACTGCAAATCTGCCAAGGAGATATGGGACAGATTGCAGAAAGTCTATGAAGGTGATGACAGAATGAAAGAGGCTAAGCTTTAAGTGTTCAAGGAGAGATATGAATCTCTCAGAATGCAGAAGAATGAGACAGTTCAAGAGTTCTTCACTAGGGTTATTGATGCTGTAAATGACCTGAGAAGTCATGAGAAGAACAAGGACTCATCGATTGTGAAGAAAATTTTGAGAATTCTGCCTGAGAGGTTTGCCTCAAAGGTGGCAGCCATAGAGGAGAGTAGAGATCTCAATTCTATGTCTCTGCATGATCTTCAGTGCAATCTCATTGCATATGAGATGAGAATAAAGTCAACTGAGAGCTCTTCAATGTCAAAGGTATCAAAGGAGGCAGTTTTCAAAACTATGAAATACTTGAAGATAAAAGAAGAGGAAGAATCATCCAGTGAGGAGGATGATGATGATGAGGAAAAAAGTGAAGGTGAAGTATTGGCTTACTTCACAAGGAAATTCAAAAAGGGGTCTAAGAAGGGAAAAAGACAGTTGTCCTTGAGATGTTATCATTGTGGGCAGACTGGACACTTTGCTTCTCAGTGCAAAGTGAAACTTGATAATGAAGATGAGGATGGTGATGATGAGCAGAATTCAAGATGGTGAAGATCATCATTCAAATGAAAGAAGTCTAGTAAGAAGATTGCCAACCCACAGAGGAAGACGAGAGGCTCATTCAAGAGTTATGTGAGTCAGACAAAAGAAGCTGATGAGGAGGAAGATGAAGACTCATCAGATGAGTATGTCTTTATGGCATTAGCACAAGGTGGTAGCTCAACCTCTGAAGAGGAAGAGGAAGTTGATGAAGAAGAGCCAAATCTTGAAGTTAAGCTGGAAGTAGCTTCAAATGAGATAATCAGAAGGGGCAGAACCATAAAAAGGTTAGAGGCCCATATAAAACAAGTTGAAGCAAAGTCTGAGGAAGCTGAAAGTCAAAAGGATGAAATAAGGGCTGAGCATATTGACTTGAAGAGAAGATTTGAGGAACATATCAAAATATGTGAAGATCTTACAGTAGAACTTGGCTTAAGGGCTTAAAAAATCGAAGAAATGGAGAAAAAGTTGCTGATACTTCAGCAATAACTTAAAAGTAGCAAAGAAAACTTGCAGAAACTTGAAATGATAGGAGAAATAAGTTCTAAAAAAGAAGAGAACAATGTAGAGAAAGTGCAGCAATCTGAGGCTGCATTGGGTAAAAAAAATAAGAATGTGCCACAGAAGTTGAAAGAAAAGGTTGTGACTCAGAAGAAAATAGCTGAGAATAAAGAAGATCTGAATAAGCAACCTAAGGTGGCAAACAAGAAGGAAGAAAAGAAAGTTAGCCAGCAGAGGGCTATGGCTGAACAGAATAAGGAGAAGAAGGTGACTGAAATGAAAGTCACACAAGCAAAGAAGCCAGCTACTTTGCCTACACAGCAAGTGATGAACAGAAGAAGATAAGCTGTGATCAGACCTAAGAAGAGGCAGTTTCAAGGTCATTGCCTTTATTGTGAAGTTTGGGGTCATAAGACGAGTAATTTGCTGGTGGAGAAGGCCAATATATGTCTCCAACTTGAGAAGATACGATGCTACATATAGGGGGAGACAATACAGAATTCAGAAGAGAACACCTGTCGTGAGTTCTTACACATACTGTAAAAAGTAAGGACACGCTGACAAGGATTGTTGGTGGAAACCCAAACTAGTGGTTTCAAAGAACAAGTTTGCTATATTGGCAAACTTGGAACAGTGTGAAAGGTGCGGGCAGGATGACCATAATGCCAAGAGATGCATGACACTTCTCTCTGGGCAAGAGAAGGCACTCAATGGCACAGTGGAAACAAGCGGTGCAGTTAAAGCTGAGAAAAAGGAGAAAGCTATCTTGCAGCCAGTTCAAAAGAAGGAATATAAAGCTAAAAGGGAGGTGGCTAATATAGTTGAAATTGCATTCAAAACTGACTGCAAGGATAAGTAATGGATCCTTGATAGTGGATGCACTTCGCACATGACGGAAGATAAGAGTAAATTATCAAAACTAAACAAATCAAGAGAAGGTAGAGTTAAGTTTGGTAATGATGATTCACTCAACATCAATGGTCAGGGGTCAGTAAAGATTAGAAGAGGAAAACTGAAAGATATTTTGCACGTTGAAAGATTCAGATATAATTTAATATCTGTCAGTCAACTATGCAACGAAGACCATAAGGTAATATTCACAAAAACAGGTTACTAGGTAAAGAGTAAAAAAGGCAACACTGTTACAGCCAAGAAGAGAACAGCTGGAAATTTATATGTGATTGATGAGGACAAGATAAGCAGCTGTTTACTTACAAAAGAAGAAGAAAATCAACTCTGGCATAGGAGGCTGGGACACTTAACATAGAACAACATGAGGAAGCTGACCATTACTCATGCAATCAGAGACATTCCATACCTCAAGAGAGAGAGGGAGTATGTCTGCTCAGCATGCTCTAAAGGAAAACATGTCAGAAAGTGGTATAAGACCAAAGAGTTCAATTCTGAAGCAGTGCTTGACATTGTACATACTAATTTGTGTGGGCCTATGAGAACAAAAGGGTTGAATGGTGAAAGGTACTTTATCTTATTTGTTGATGATTATTCTAGAAGGACCTGCATCATACACCTCAAATATAAGTCAGAAGTTTTGAAATGTTTCAAGAGATACAGAAGATTGGCTGAAAATGAGAGTGGAAAGAAGATCAAAGTATTAAGGTCAGATCAAGGCACTGAATTCACAAATGGAGCTTTTGAAGATTACCTTGAGAAGCATGGAATTCACCATCAGATGGCAACAGTAAGAACACCTCAACAGAACGGGATGGTAGAGAGGAAGAATAGAGCTGTGGTTGAAATGGCAAGAACCCTATTGTTGGAATCCAAGCTTCACACAAGATTTTGGACAGCAGCAACATTTACAGTCGTGCACTTATTGAACAAAGTTCTACTAAGGCCCAATATTGATAAGACTCCATATGAGCTATGGAGTGGGAAGAAGACAACAGCCAAGTATCTTAGAGTCTATGGCAGCCCATGTTTTGTGAAGAACAAGGAGCAATACTTGGGAAAATTCAATGCTAGGTCTGATGAAGGCATCTTTGTGGGATACTCAGCAAAGACAAAAGGTTACAGAGTTTTCCTGCATAAGCTGGGAAAAGTGATCACTTCCAGTGATGTGAGAATAGATGAGAACTGGAAAATAATACAGAATGGAGAAGCTGAGGAGAATGAAAAAGATGACTTCAACGTAGATGAAGAATCAGACCAACCTGAAGAAAAGGAATAAGAAGTAAGTTCAGACTCGGAGAAGAGTGAGTCTGAAGATGAAGAAAGAGATCCTCTTACAATTAAGACGGTGCAAGGAAGAAGGACAAAGAAAACATGGACCAGTGCTCATGAAGGAGATCAGATCATAGGTGACCCATCAGTAAGAGTTACAACAAGAAGAAGAATTGTGGGAGTTACTACTCTACTCTTACAAGTTAAATCTAAATCTGTTGAAGAGGCTATTCAAGACAAAGCCTAGGTTAAAGATATCAATGAGGAGCTGGATCAAATTGAGAAGAATGATACATGGGAGCTGGTTCCAAGACCCACTAATAAGAATGTCATAGGAACAAAGTGGTTGTTTAGGGATAAAGACAATAAAGATGGCAAGGTGGTGAGGAATAAGGCCAGACTAATTTGCAAAGGCTACACTCAAATAGATGGGGTAGATGTTGATGAAACTTTTGCACCAGTAGTAAGGTTATAAACTATCAGAATGTTCTTAACTTTGGCAGCACACAAGAGATATAAAGTCTATCAGATGGATGTGAAATCCACCTTTCTAAATGGGCTCCTGAAAGAAGAAGTGTATATTGAATAACCCAATGGAGTACAAATCAGTAAGGATGAGACACATGTGTGCAAGCTGAAGAAAGCCTTGTATGGTCTTAAGCAAGCTTCAAGAGCATGGTACAGTAGGCTAGATGTGTACTTGAGAAGGTTGAACTTTAGAAGAGGAACGGTTGATAATAACCTGTATGTGTTCAACTCAGAGAAAGGCCAGCTGATAATTATAGTATATGTAGATGACATCATCTTTGGAGGGGATCACTCTGAGCTATGTCAAGATTTTGCACAAAAAATGAGTGAGGAATTTGAGATGTCATTGATTGGAGAAATGATATACTTTCTTGGATTACAAATAAAGCAATATGAAGAAGGTATCTTTATTTCTCAGACGAAATATGCTAAAGAGATGCTGAAAAGGTTTGGCATAGAGGATAGCAGATCTGTCAATACCCCTATGACAGTGGGTTGCAAGTTAACAAAAGATCAGGAGGGAAGGAGTACAAGTCCTACAGAGTACAAGAAGATAATAGGGAGCCTTCTGTACCTTACGACATCAAGGCCTGATCTTATGCAAGCTGTGTGCGCTACCAGTAGATTCCAAGCTGATCCCAAGGAGTCTCATGTGTTGGCAGTGAAAAAAATCCTAAGGTACCTCAAAGGAATACTGGAAATGGGCTTGTGGTATCCAGTCATGGATTATGTTAAACTACAAGCATACATTGATGCAGACTGGGTAGGAAGTATAGATGATAGAAAATCAACCAGCAGCTGCAGCTTCTATTTGGGTTCAAAGTGTGTTGCATGGTTAAGTAAAAAGTAAAACAGTGTTGCTTTAAGCACAGCTGAAGCTGAGTATATGGCTGCTTATGCACTATGTATACAGGTGATATGGATGCTAAGACAATTGGCAGACTTGGGTATTGAAGTGAAGTTACCAGTGAGTGTACTTTGTGATAATCAAAGTGCCATTGATCTCAGTAAGAATCTGGTTCAACACTCAAGGAGCAAGCATATTGACATCCGGTATCACTTCATCAAAGATCAAGTGGAAGAGGGTACAATTCAGTTGGAGTATGTTGGCACTAAAGATCAAATTTCAGATATTCTAACTAAATTTCTGTCCACAGAACTGTTTGAAAAGCACAGATTGAGTCTATCTGTGCAAATGCCTCCTCAAGCCTAAAGTTCATGTGAATCCTCCATCTCCACTTTGTGAGTTTTTCATATTTGTAATTGGTTGGCAAAGGGGGAGAGAAGTAATAGTACAGGGGGAGCTGTTAAGAAAGGAGGAGTTCATATTTAGGGGGAGTTGAAACTACTGCATAGTAGCTTTTGTTATGAGTGTTACCAACAATTACAAAGGGGGAGATTGTTGTTCCCACAGCCTTGTATGGGTTATAATTGTTGTCAACTAGGTTTAAGTGTGCAAAAAAGTAAAGTCACATGGAAGGGCAAGAAGGTAAAAGCCAAATAGAGGGGCAATTGAGCAAAACGGACAGAAAATCTAGACAACCAGCTGACCAAAGAGAGAAGCCATTGGAAGAGAGAGAAAAATTATACACGGCAGAACAGGGGCTGGACGGAAAAATAGACCACCGGCAAGAGAGAGAAACCCGTGAGGAACAAACACCACCGACACACCAGTGGTCGGCGAGGAGATAACACGGCAGAATAGTGGCTGGACGGTGAGGAGACCAGAACATGTGACAACTTGATCTGGCTGGACGGTGAGAGATCTGGCTGGACAGCGAGGAGACCAGAACGTGCGACGGCTTGATCTGGCTAGACGGTGAGAGATCCAGCTAGACGGCAAGGAGACCAGAATGTGCGACGGCTTGATCTGGCTAGACAGTGAGAGATCCAGCTGGACGGCGAGGAGATTAGAACGTGCGACGACTTGATCTGGCTGGACAGTGAGAGATCCGGCTGGTTGGCGAGGAGGCCAGAACGTGCGTCGGCTTGATCTAACTGGACGGTGAGAGAGCTGGTTGGACGATGAGAGAGATCCGCTGGATGGTGAGACAGATCCGACTAGACGGTGAGAGAGACTAGAACGTGCATCGGCATGAGACCAGCAAAGGGTGCAAACCAGAAACATGCGTGAGACGTGGAACGACAAACCAAAAATGTGAGGCGAGCCGTGAGACAAGGAGACGGTGAGATCGTGAGACGGTGAAAGCAGGAGCTGTGTGAGACAACCTAGGGAAGGAATTCGACGAAGCATCGGAAAGAACTCAACGTATTTCCAAATTTCTTCAAAAAAGGTTAGAGAGTATTGCGGTGAATTTCTAAGCGGTAGTGGAGCAACCTTTCAATTCGACAGAGGCAAGACAAGCTAGAAGAAGGGTAGACACAGTAAGTGACACTTTTTGTATTGTACTTGCTTAGTATTTGCAATAGTGAAAGGACCAGAGGATTAAGACATCCATTGTAACTGGATTTTTCAAATATAGTGGATAGTCTCGGTAAGGGAGAGTCCTTACCACCGTAGATGTACGTCATATTGACAAAATCACGTAAATTTCGTGTGTCCTTAATTTGCTTTATATTCTGTATTTAGAATTGAGTTGTGAATGCAGTTAAAGTATCAGCCAACTCATAACCCAACGAAGATTTAAACAAGAACATCCGAATTGTCTATTAGATAAGGTATCTGAAAGGTGACTTTGGAAACTATTGTGATTAGTAGGTAGCAATAGATCTATCTTAGTTAAATCTGAGAAAGAGTTCGCTTTTAAAAAGAGGTTAAAGTTGTTCACTTACCTGCAAATTACGAATTGTGGTGATACTCATTCACTCTCCTATCAGTATCACAAACTAATATATTCTAACAAAAAATCGAAAATTTCAAAATTTATCAAGTTGTCAAGTGCTTTCACTTATAGCCAATTCCATAAATTATGGCATAAGGTAATGCTTAACATAATATAATGGGAACAAATATGATCAATTATATAACAACTCGGTTATATTGGTATATCAAAAGTAAATAGCACATAATCTAACACATACCAAGTACGTATTGAAAATAATTGTCATTTTGCTCATTTACACATTGTGCATAATACTATTTGCTTGGTTTCCATTACTTCTACTAGATTGTTGATATCTTTACAAAAACTGATCCACTTAACAATTATCTAATTTGGTTTCCATACTCTAAATGGTAGTATTACTCCCTTGAGTTTAAGGGAAATGTTAAAATCTTATAAGGATATGTGTTAGAATCCTATGAAATTGTGTGCATGACCCTTAATTAGTCAATAATCAATTCATCATATCTTTCGATATGATTTGATCATTATCTCTTAATTTGCCTTCCTTTTTTTTTTTTTTATATAGTCTTTTGTATAAATTTATGTAACCTATCTACGTGTAATACATATAAAAATTATTCTCTTATCTCGTCTTTTTCTCATACCTTATAACTTTTATCATCTTCACATAATAATAAAATACGTAAAAAATTAGTTTTAAATTTTAATAAATTTTAACAATTAAATTTTCAACTTTTTGTATTTTTATTTAAATTTTATATTTTTTAAATTTATTTTAAATTGATTATTTTTAAATGAGAAGTGTTTAAACTATTAATAATTTATATTTTATTGAGATATAATTTTTAATAATTTTAACTATTTTTTATTTAAAAATAACCTATTTAGAATATATTTTAAAAATATATAATTTAAATAAAAATATAAAAAAATTATAATTTAATTGTAAAAATTTATAAAAATTTAACACTAATTTTTTATATATCCCACATAATAATCCTAATTTGGAACTAAAAATCTTGATTAGTTTGATCAACAATGTGTCTAATTTTTTTTTTTAAAAAAAGAAAGAATAAATATGTTTTTGACATGGTTCATTTGGGAATAAAAGAAGTAGCGTTCTCTTATTCCATTTGTTCGTTAAAAGGAAAAGAATGAATTGATCTTTACATTTTTTATTTTGAGATGCATAATCAAGTTGGTTTTTTTTTTCTTTTATTTTGCAATGTTATTCTTCTCGATTTAGTTTATTAATACACTAAAAGGGAATGAGTAGAGTAAAACTAGACAACTTTTTATTTAATATTTTTATTTTGTTAAAGCAAATTTGCCCACGTAATATATATACATATATACGCGCGTGTGTGTAACTCAATTACCATACTTAGTTTCTTTTTTTTTTGTTTTTTCAAATCATTTTTCTCGTCTATTGTTCCATTATTTTTGTTAGAACTTCTAATTTGGAAAATTAAGATCTTAATTTCCCAACATAACATATCAAGACATGCACAGGCATGGAAGATTGTCATTTATGACTAGGCAAACCATTTTTTAAAAAAGCATGCCCCTTTTATAGATAGGAAACAAAAATTAATGATATGCAAAGCTTTAAGGATGGAAAACATTTTTCATGTGGTAAGTAAAATGGAATGGGAGCGGGTAATACTATAGTTATGCTAAAAAGAATTGCTCTAGTCATACTACTATACTAGGATATAAGGGAGCAAACCCCATGACCAGTAAGAATCATTCATTACTCTGACGCCTTATCCTCACCGAATATTTTGACAAATATTTGAACTCATGATCTCATTATAAGTAATTATTCATGAGTTACCCTTTTTTTTTTTTTCCAATACCCTTACCTTCCTAATAAGTAATCATTTCAGTCTAATTTGCTAGATTCTAAAATATTATATTCAAATAAAAATAATTAATTTTTATATTATATATAAAATATTTATATTATATATCAAAATATTAATATAATATATAGAATCTTATATAGATTATAAAAATTAATTGTATTTATTTGAATTTATTATTTTTGAGTTTATATAAATTTTCTTATTTTTTTTTTAATATTTCATATTTAATATTTAAAATTTTATTTTTTAAAATAGAAAGTTATTTACAATAATAGATATATATTTTAACAAAAACCAATCAATTGGGGAAAATAAAATTTTAAAATGATAATAGTATTGAAGTCTTTCTATAGGTTTTTTTTCTTTTTTTCCTTTTATGTAAAAATGTTAAATTTAACCATTAAAAATAATTTTTAGTCTACATATATCATATATAATTTTTTTAAAATTTTATTCAATGAATAATAAATAGATATATTTTTATTATTAAATTTCAATTTAACTAGTTCAATTCATAATGTAAATTTGTGACCCTTTTGATTTCAAATCGGTTTGTAAAGGAAAAGATTGTCTCATTCTAGTTACTAGATTCAATTAGAACAAAAAAAAAAAAAAACCAAAAAACAAAAAGAAAAGTCCAAATCTCACAGCATTAAATGCGGAGAGCTGGGTGCTTATCATTTATGACAAGATGTTAATTGCCAGTTTTATAAATGACAAGGAGTTTGGGATTGTGAGACAGGATTTAATGCCATGCAAATCTTTAGAGGTGTCAAGACGCTCATTGTGCCTTTCAATACCAGCCCGCTCGCCCTTTCCTTCTGCTGGCTGGCCTTGGCTATATGTAAAACTGACAGGTACAAGTGCAGAAAAGCACCAAAACAACTCTGAGTAACCGAAGAGCGTTTCATTGCAGAGTTTCGGGCGCTTCTGTCTGCAAAAAGTAACTGTAAAAAAGCTGTGACAATGGCCTCTGTAACCTTCTCTTCTTCTCCCCTGTCTCTTGTTCCGAGCACTGATGTTCTTGCCCGCAATAGCAGGACTAGAAGGTCCACAAGCTCACTTGCATGTGCCCGTAGATTAAAGTGCATTTGTCTCTCAGGACGTCCTTTAGGTAAGATTTGGTTGGAACCCTTTTCTCCTTGTGTTTCTTGGGGTGTTTGATTGCAAAGAAGCAGGATAACAGGAAAGAAAGGAAAGGAAGAAAGTGTGGAAAGAAAAGGAAATTTGGGTTTGACTGTAATGGGAACATGGAATATAGTACATACAGTAATGTGACTACCTTCTGCATGCATTTTTTTAGAGGAAAAAAACAAAAATATTGGCGTCCTAATGCACAGGTTGTCACAATAGAGTTTGAGAAATATAAATAGAAATTAAACTAATTGATTAGTTTGATGTGAATTCAGTGGCCTTTAGTGAGAATTTGAATTTAGCAAGCAACCTTAGTCTAGTCAATTGGCTGATGATCAATAGAGTTGTCAAAATGTGGTTTTTCTTTGACTGCTTTCTCATTATATTTAATGATCTTAGTATAATTAAATACAAGGAAAATTCGTTTACATCTGTTTTTGATTTTTCTACCAAAGTAATTCAACAGAAGATTGATTCTCCAGAAAATCCGTTCAAGAATTTCATATTTATCTGAATAGGCTCAGTTGAATAATGGTTCCTTATCCTTCTGGCAGGTAGGAATTTGAACTTATATTTAGCTTTGAAAAATTCCTGCATTACTAGTTTATCACCTCTATCATTGGAGCTTTAATACCTGAAGGTGATTATATTTTTGATTGGTTCCCTTTTCCTTTTTCAGTTGATGAAGCAAGCAAATTTGCAGAAGCTGCAAGACACTCAAATTTAATACCGCTTCATAGTTGTATATTTTCTGATCAACTCACTCCAGTTACAGCTTATCGCTGTCTGGTTAAAGAAGATGATCGTGAGGCGCCGAGCTTTCTTTTTGAGTCTGTGGAGCCTGGTGTTCAGATTTCAACTATCGTAAGAGCCCTTCATTGCTTTTTTATCTGTTTTGTACATGAGATGTCAGCCTTTTTCATTGTTATGAGCTTATTTCTAAGCTTAAATGAATGGAATCAGGGACGCTATAGTTTGGTTGGGGCTCACCCAGCAATGGAGATTGTGGCCAAAGAAAACAAGGTCACTGTACTAGACCATGAAGAAGGGTCTTTGACTGAGGAAATTGTTGAAGATCCTATGATGATTCCAAGGAGAATATCAGAGAATTGGAAGCCCCGGCTTAGTGATGAACTTCCAGATACTTTTTGTGGTATGAAAATCATTTTAATTACCTGAGAATTATTGCTTTATTAAGTGCAAACTTCAACAAGGGTCTTCATTGAACTGTTGTCCATGATTTTCTTTGCTATTATTCAACTGCTGTCCATTATACATGATGTCTTGAAAGATCATAATAGGAATTATGTTGCTTTTATATCTTCCTTTATGCATGGGGATTACATATGTGAGAATTCATATTTGCATTGAGATAAAGTGAAAAAAGTGTTCTTATTCTGGAAAAGCAGGCAGCATTGTCAAGTAGTGATCTTGGAGGTATTCTGTTCTGCAATGATTTTGGAAGTGAATTTACCCAAACTTAATGGTTGTTATAAATGTTTATGGAATCATATCTGATACTAACGACAAAATCAAATGTTATTGAACAAGACAATTGGGACTAATTTGGACATGATGATGCACTTATGTTTCTGCAACAAGATTGATTGCTGCCAGTTGCATTACACACACATCAAAGATGCCGACAATGTCACAGCAAGTAAAGCTTTTGGTGTTATTTGGTGATTCCAGTTATATTGGATGGGGAATTAACTATTTGCATGCAAATCTTAATCCAGATTAAATGCTCATGTAATTTATATTCAGTAAAGACGACAACTTGAGTGGTGACTTTTACAAATGGCATAGATGGCAACGTGCATTATTTTATTTTTCACTTATGCTTTCATGCAATGTTTGCATGAATGGAGGCAGGCTCAAGGATCTCAGGTTGTTATTTCATCATTTTTTGATAAATTACATTTCTATCAAAACTTAGACCATCTGGCATTTATCGTACAAGTTATCCTAAAGCTAAATCTACATTTGTCTTTGTGAGCTTCATTAGATAATAGCCTAGCAGAAAGTATGGTTACAGTCAAATCCTTGTTGTTGTAAAGTTTGGATGTTAAGTCTTTATTGCCACATTGCTGATACATATGGTCATGAATAGGTGGTTGGGTTGGCTACTTAGCTTATGACACTGTAAGGTATTCGGAGAAGACGAAACTTCCATTTTCAAAGGCACCCAGGGATGACACACACCTTCCGGATATACACTTGGGTCTCTATAACGAAGTAATTGTATTTGATCATGTTCAGAAGGTACACATTTTTTAATCAATAGAAATATTTCTTATGTAGGAAGCCAAGTAGTGATGGTTGTTGTATTTATCTTCCTCAATTCTATATATCAGTTTGAATATTGAACTAGTGGAGATTTTGTGATGTAATTGTTTAATTCATTTTTAAAGACAAAACTGGGACATGCTTCCATGTAGGAATATGGAAACTGTTGAAAAGTTCTGCAGTTGATTGACATCGAATTTGCAATCAATGCATGTACGACAAATACTTTGTTTTTATGCATGTATGGTAGAATATTATCAACTTTTTCAAATGCTTTTATTCATTTCTGTGGACTTCTTCTTATATGATGTACTCCTTAATATTTCAGCTGTTAATGTCAGGAGAGAAGTATCAAAAGCTACTTTTGCCGCTTTTGTGCAGTTCATTACTTTTGGAGGCTCTTAATATTTTGTTTTAATTGTTCCCAGAAAGCACATGTGGTACATTGGGTGAGGCTGGATAGGTATCCGAACATTGAGAGCGCTTATGCTGATGGACTAAAACGGCTGGAAAAGTTATTGTCCAGATTGCAGGATGTAGAGCCGTGAGTGACTGTTCCATTATGCCTCTCATTCCTCCTAACCACGCCTCACCCAAACACGAACCATTACCTTGCTTTGCGTTGCTATTTATTTATTTTTGTTGTTGATTTCTACGGTAATTCTTAGTCCAAGGCTATCCGCGGGATTGGTAACATTGCAAACTCGACATTTCGGTCCCTCACTAAAGAATTCAACCATGACGAGCGAGGAATACAAAGGAGTTGTAATGAAGGCAAAGGAACATATCCTGGCGGGAGATATTTTTCAGATAGTATTAAGTCAGCGCTTTGAACGCAGAACCTTTGCTGATCCCTTTGAAGTCTACAGAGCGCTAAGATCTGTGAATCCTAGCCCTCACATGGGTTATTTGCAAGTATGTGATAAATTTAGCCTGTCAAAGATTATTGCATTTGGTAGCTCAAAGCTCGCAACGTTTGACAAATTGTTATAAATGCTTTTGCAGGCTAGAGGGTGCATTCTGGTTGCATCTAGTCCGGAAATTTTGACACTCGTGAAGAAGGTAAACAACTCAAGTTGGCATATTTTTGCTAGAATTATATTTCCTTCCTGATTTGATGATTTTTCTCTAACTTAGTTTTAACATTTGGGATTTTGAATCTCCTCCATGCTTGAGAAGTGGGCTGATCTTTTGAATTCTTGGGCTTATTTGGTTGTATTGCTTTATTTCTGTGAAACTGGTTTCTTGTTCAATTGCTCAAACAGAACAAGATAGTCAATCGTCCCTTGGCCGGAACAGTGAGAAGAGGGAAGACAGAGAAAGAAGATGAGTATTTGGAAGTGCAGCTAAAAGAAGATGCAAAGCAATGTGCAGAACACATCATGCTTGTTGATTTGGGCAGGAACGATGTGGGAAAGGTTCTTCAACTGACTTTCGTTGCATGGACAAAATTCTACTCTGTTTCCTGTTGAATATTTGCTACACAAACATGATTTTCTCCAAAGAAATTTTTTTGTTGCTTTGCATGATATGTGATGTGATCTGATTATTTCCATATATGAACTTGTGGGAATTGAATTGCTCTGAAGCAATTCTTTCTCATCATGTGTTCTTGCGCGCTGGTTTTTCCTTTCACGTGTGAGAAGCAGAGAAGCTCTGCCATAGCTACAAGCTCAGAAATAGGAAAGCTTATCTCTATTACTCATGTCAAATAATCCAGCAGAAATATGTTAATGCAAAAAAGTGACATCTTCCTTCAATGTAAAGATTGCACGGATGATCTTTCCTCAAAAAAATTAAAAAAAAGGAAGATTGCACAGCTGATCTTTGTAACTCTTAATTGTATTATGTAGGTTGCTAAATATGGATCTGTGAAGGTGGAAAAGTTGATGAATGTCGAACGATATTCTCATGTGATGCACTTGAGCTCGACAGTAAGAATCGAGGCCTAATATATATCCATATATGTGCTATAGATACATTTGCTAAAAATTGCCTCTCAGTGCATAATATGAGAATGATGAATCCTTGTCCCTTTACGCAGGTAACCGGAGAACTCCGCGATTCCCTCTCCTGCTGGGATGCCCTCAAAGCTGCTCTGCCCGTTGGTACAGTCAGTGGAGCCCCGAAGGTTTGCTACAAATAACCTTTTTTTTTTGTTCATTCAAAAACCTGATTCCCACTTCTTAATAGTTCTTGAAACAAAGAGATGTTCCCTACCATCATTTGCCCTATGTATTCAAATTCTGCTGCATCCTGTGACCAGTAGCATGGGCTTGATTTTTCCCATATACTTTCTCATTCTCTCAAAGATGAAAACTTCCTTTTACACCCTCTTCATAACCATTACGGTTGGCATTGCTATATAGGTTAAAGCAATGGAATTAATCGATGAGATGGAGGTGACGAAACGCGGTCCATATAGCGGTGGCTTCGGTTGCATTTCGTTCACAGGCGACATGGACATCGGCTTGTCACTGAGAACTATGGTGTTTCCGACGGGACCACGATTCAATACCATGTATTCCTACAAAGATGCAAGCCAAAGACGCGAATGGGTTGCGTACCTCCAAGCTGGTGCTGGCATCGTTGCGGATAGTGATCCAGACGATGAACAGCAGGAATGCCAGAACAAAGCTGCTGGCCTTGCTCGTGCCATTGACCTGGCCGAATCAGCATTTGTCCGTTGACCAATGCCCTTCAATGTTCAATAAAACTGTTCCGGGACAGCGCCTTCCCTAGCTGCGCAGTGAAATGCTCCATTTGTTCTAACTACTGATTGACTGCTGAAGAAAACCCGAGAACAACTTATCTTTTTGTTTCTTTGTTTCTGACATAAATGAAGGCTCGTTGTATTTTCGGACATATGGGCCGTTTGCAATGAGAATATTGTTTTCCAGCAGAAGAAACGATCGATGACGACGAAGGAGAGCAGAAAAGCAGGCTGAGCCTGAGACCCATAGTTTAAAACCATGTTGTTTTTACTCTGAGACGCCGGTTTGCTTTTTGATTTGTTTTGTTTTGTTTCCTGAATTTTACAAAAGAAAAATAACCATTTTTTTTTATTTATTTTCATAAATTTTATATTTTTTTAGAATTAAAATTTAGGATTTCTAAATAAAATATTTCGTGAAAGTCCGGTTTGAATTCATTAGTTAGGCTTTGAATTTAACATTTTCTTGCCCAACTCACTACTGTACTGGTGAATTGACCCTTATTTGGTTTTGTCAAAAGGATGCCAAAGTTAGGCACCCAATAATGAACCTTGGTTAATGTGGGTGGGTCTTTGTTTTTCCTTACTAATGTTAAAAAAAAAATCTGTACCAAAAGAAGACGTGGAAGATTTTGCTAAGACCACGAAAAAATATTTTCGCTGACCAATACTAAAAAAAATATGCGAAAAAAAAAAAAAGTTGTGAAACGATTTTTCAATGAGATGGTCAAACAGTACAGTCATCAAAGTCCATAAGATGTGTGGATAATCAAAACCAGGAGTCTTTTTTAGTTTAACTTGGGTGACAGTTATGGGTCCATGGTGACCACAGTAACTTCTGAAACCGGGCCTTTAAGAACTACATTATGGAACCAGTTGAGATTACCACCGCTACTTACAAGAACTAATAGTAAAATTATTTAATTTTTTAATTTTAAAATTTGAAGTTTGATCTTTAATTTTTATAAACTTTTAACAAATAAATTAATTAAAATTACAAAAAGTTGGTGCGCAATTGGCATTCATTATAAAATGTCTATGAAGAAACTTCTGTTGGTTGTGGGAGGAGGCGCCCCGGGGGGGGGGGTGTGTGGCGGGCGGGGAAGGGTGGAGCATAGTGGCCTCCCGAAAGCTCCATTATGTTATATTATTTGCCAACACCTTGATTTTATTCTTCTTGAAACTTAGGGTCACGTCGACTTCCTTTTAGCATTCGTAGTAGTTTTTGTCACGACTATACCCATTATCTGTCACAAGTAAGTAACCGACTTCAAAGTTATTGTTGTTATGATATTTGGTGACATTTATACATCAAACTCAATAAATCAAAATGATGATTTCCTTTTTTTTTTTTTTCTTTTTTTCGAATGCCCATAGCCACAGACTCTTGGTACTAAAATGTAACTGAAAAGATCTTTCTTCTTGGAGATTTTCCATGCCTGTAGTAAGAGAATTGATATTCACACACTCATTTTGATCGTATATAAGTAAAACCGTTGTTTTAGGTGACTAAAGCAATTGTTCTGAGGCCGAAGGCAACCGTTTTGGATGTGTATTGAGCCAAAACATATATGTAAATAATAATTCCCCTATAGTTACTTCACATCTAAGACATCTGGGCCATGGCCTTCTCACATTGTTCTATACTAATTAGTTCAGAGTAGGATTAGAGGGTATGTGTGCCATTGCCGTGGTCACTCCTTACATTGTCATTTCTCGCATTGTCAGCCAACTTTGAGTTAATATAAATACACACAGATTTATCAAAAAGAAAGGAAGTTGTGCTTTTTTCTTTTTGTCAAGATCTGGGCGAAGATAAAAAGAGCACACCATTTCTAATGTTCCAATGGGAGGCCCTTTCTTGCACTAACTAAAAAATGGGATGTGGAAAGCCCACACCATTGATGTCTTAATCAGGTGTTACTGTATGCATGTGCTTGTGACAATCCTCAAAGAATCTATCTTATCGGGTATTTGATGTCAAACTTCACTGACACGTCAGAGTTGCCGTCAGATTCTCACAACAAATGGAGAGCTGCACATAGGGACGTAACTAAATAATAAGGCAGCTTTTTCTTCTGACAAAATAAGTCTTTTCGATTGAGAGTGGGAAATTTTGCACTGAATATAATGTCTCAGAGGTCCCATTCAAGAGCTGGGAATATTAGATTGATGGGGTAACATTGAAATTTGAAAACGAAAAAGAAAAATTTTGCAAGACAAAGAAATGATGGATTCATTTGGTAAGGAAAGAAAAGTTGGTTTTTTCGTCAGTTAAGTTGACGAAGGACGAAAGTTTCAAAAAAAAAATTAATAATAATAAAGACAAACATTTGATTACACTTTTAAATAAATTTCTAAAATTCATCACAAAAAAAAAATAATTTTTAAAACAAAATTTTTATTCATAATATATTTGAATAAAATTCACTAATAATTTATTAAATATTTAGAAGATTTATCTCTTAAGTTATATTGAAACATTAGAAAAAAAATGTTAAAATTCAAAATTTGATTAAAATTTTAAACTCTAAAAATTTATAAAAAGGGATAATAAATTTTATTGATAATTTATTTGAATAAAATTTATTAATAATTTATTAGATATTTGAAAGATTTATTTTTTAAATTTATACACATATTTATAATTACTTATAACTAAAATTATTTAATAAACTAAAAAAATATATTAATTTAAATAAAAAGCATTTAATATTTAATTAGAAAAATAATTTAACTAAATTAAAAATATGTAAAAACAAAAAAAAAAATAATTTACAAATTTTTAAATAATTTAATTAAAATTTTTAATTGACTTAAAATGTAAAATGATTGAAAGAAACTTACTCTCAAATTGAGAATCTAGAGCTAATATCTTTCATGTTATAAGAAGAAGTACCTTGACTAGACTTACAATTGCTTTTTTCCAAATAAAATTTTGTTATATCAATAACTATCATTGACTTAGAAATAAGTTTTTTAATCCCAATAAAATCATCAAAATTTAGCATGAGAGGTTAATAATTAATAAGGTTATGGGACTTGTTGATTATCTATAAGGTGATTCACAATTTTAATAGAAATAAAATTAGAATTGAATTATCTTTTAATTAAATATAAAATCTCATTAAATTTATCATCTTATAAAATTAAATTATTAATGAATTTTTTATATTTACCCATAATTAAATTCTTAAATTATTAGATTTAAATCAATAATATTAAAGCTACACCAAGTTATTTTCTCCTCATCATAAATACCACTGTTCTCAAAATTAATTTCCACTAATCATCTTATAATATCTTTAATAAAGAAATTTCTATCAAAGAAAGAAATATTTTTGAAATTAGAAATATATTTATGAATAGAATGATTATGAGTTCAAGTATTTAGATTTTGCAAGATGACATTAACATAGGTTAAATCTACTCTAATAGTACTTGATATGAAATGAAAGCATAAAAAAAATAAAAGTAAAATATTAACACTTAATTAAACCCTTAAAGAATATTTGAAATCAATCATGGAAGATAATGACTCTTAAAATAAAATTTTGATTAATAAAATTTATTGATAATTTTCTAGATATTGACATGGTTTAATTGTTAGATTTATATATATCTTTATAATTAAAACTTTTTATTTGACTAAGAAAATATTTTTGATTTAAATAAAAAATATTTAATTACTAATTAAAAAAATATTTATTAATAAAAAATTAAATAATTTATACAGCTTTAAAATAATTTAGATAAAATTACTAATTAAATTAAAATAATATAAAATAAATAAATAAAATACAACATAATTTATTAAATAATAAAAAAATAATTTTTATAATATATTTTAAGTTATAAATATAATTATTTTAAATAGTACCTCAAAGTAAAATCTTTTATGTAGGGGATCATTATAAAAAAGTGCATCATTAAGATCGTCCGATAAAAGATTTGATTTCTATTGACACGAAAATTTGATAGTGGAATTCTTCACCATGTATAACGTTCGAAAAAATAAAACGAACGTCTGCAGACTTTTGTAGCTCTAAATGCAACTAGCGCGCCAATTTGCCAAGCCATTAAGAACAAGAATGACCTGCCAATCAATATGATCATGACAACAAATTGTGAATCCTTCAAATCCCTTTTCGTTTCCGGTGATAATGGTTTTTGATGGAGGGCTTGTGAGCTGTAAAACAATGGAAGGTAATGGGTTGCAGAGTTGGGGCCCAACATCAGTCCTTCAAATCCTAAGAGTTTTGTTAAAAATGAGGATGAGGGAAATGAATACTGGAATCAGAGGCTTACCTTAAGAGTGTATATATCATGGATATTTATAGTGAGATTTGATGTGCTCTCATTGACTGGTATAGAGAGGGTATAATCTAAGGAACACGCCAAGAGCCCTTGGCATGTAGTGCTGGTATGTTCCTCAAATTTAACACCTTATGTGGTGGTGAAGAGAGACCTTGCCAAGGTAGTTTAAAGACAGAATGTACCTATAGTAGGTGCTGATATCTCTCCTGATGCCACATATCTCTCCATACTTGGAGAGTCTTTCCTAGAGTGTTAAAAGCAAGGCAGGTAGGCATGGTGCTAATTGATAAAGGGTCGGGTTGTGGACTAACAGGCTACCCGACTAAAAATAACTAATGACTAGAATCTTTAGACTTGTAGTAAACTCGTTAGAGGTCCATGATTGTAGTTTCATTGTCAGTTTCCATTTTTGTGGTGCGGTTCAATGTAATTAGAAGACGACGGGAGCATGACAGGATCTAAATTTCAGAGCAAATTCAAAGCTTTCGGTGGACAAGATAAAAGTCGTCAGAACATTACCTTTGTAAACTGTTTCCATGCTGGACTTTGGCAGTAGGATCTACTTGTTCATGCACCCGTACGCTATTCAATCATTGCTTTATCATTTGTTGGGGAAAAACAAATTGTTAGAATCTCCTCTAGCCTGGCAAGCCGGCACCTATGATGCGCAGAAGATGCAATGCAATTCAAGTGATTTTCAAAATGGAGCTCCTAATCCTTAACATTTTCATGGAACCCTTTCTAATTTCAAGACTGAACGAGTATTTCAGTTGAATAATTCATAGTTAAAACCATAATGATCATAGCAAATCGAGTGCCACTGGATCCACTTTTCATAGAATTTTACATATTTTTAATTAATGAGATGTTCCCTTGGACGATGGGGAGCCTGAGACTCAAATTTGAAAACATGGTATTAATCAGCAATTGATTCAACTCTTTTTTTGTTCTTATTCAGTACAATGGCATGCTTGTCGTGTTGCGTACACCAGTGGGTTGGATGTAAGCACAAGGCATGTATTCCTTTGAGCCAGACCCTCGCATTAAAAACCACTCAATTTCATACTGTCTTTACCTTAATATTTGAAGGTTGGGCATAATTGTTCAAGATCCCCACATGTTGTCGTTTGCTGTATTGCAAACATGCAAGCACCTAAGGTATAGTCATACTGTAGATAAGGCAATATAATAAATTTCAAAAGGAGGTCCTTTTCTCCCAAATTATCAGAAATTTTTCATAGCATTCCTTTTTTTTTTTTTTTTTTTAATAGTATTATTTAGTGATACAATATATATGCTCATGAGGTATGAGACTTAAAACTGACAAAACCCTCAAAATTTGTTCTGAAAATTTCTTGGTTTTTAGTTGGTCAGAACTGACAAAACTGAGGTATGAGCCTTAAAACTGGACTAGGGATCCACAACGCATCCATCTTCACTGCTGTGAAGTAGATTAGCAATTCATTCACAAGATTTAATATCTGTCTCAAAGCTGTGAAATTGAAATTGGAATGGACTATAATGGCAATAGTATTTCATGCAAAGCAACTAAACAAAGGTGTAATTTGTCAAAACCATGACGCTAACAGGGAATACATAGATAACCACGTCCCATATCGGTGGCCGGAAACATAAATAACGAAAAAAAAGAAAAAAAAAAAGACATAAGCTCAGTTTAACAATCTTATTTAGAACATATATCATTGCAAGAGAAAAAACATAATTCAAAATTTAGATTTTTTTTTTTTTCTCAAGATATCGTCATCCTCCAATCATGATGACATATTTTGATTTAGGAGGCTAAACTATCGTTTTCTAATGATTAATGAAACCTAATCACATTTGACACAAGGCTCCAACAGCTTGAGAATCTACCTGTAAAAGATAAATTGATTAATTACAAGCACACAATTGCGATTGGCCTTTTCATTGACATCTTGACATGCAGGCCCCATTAATTTTTTTTTTTTCTTTGCAAATGGCTGATTGATGTTTGGGGATAAGGGAAAGTTTTTAAGAGATCGATTGTCCCTTTTTTTTTTTTTTTTCTTTTGTTTACTTTGAATTCCCTTATCATAATGTCAATTGGTTTCAAAATTTTGTAATAAATTAATTTATTTTTGGAAAATTATTAAATTAATTTCATGACGTAAACTTTCTTTTCATATCTCTATTTTCTTAGATTCTCAAATTCAGAATATTTTCTCTTGTGGACATTTTTGGAATAGTGAAATAGATGGAAAAAAAAAAAAACTTTTGGGGGGCTAAACTACCATTTTCAGAAAATGATGGGCCCACTCCATCGCTATGTGTCGCTTCATTAATACGAGGTAGAGCTGCAAAACTAGGAACCACCAACGCCAGACACGTGTCCAAGGCCGAGAGGTGGTTGCTCGGTATTATGTCCAAGAACAGCTACAAAAATTATTGTAGTTGCGAGCCCCACAGGCTCTCTTATTGGAGCTTCCATTGACCTTGTGGACGCGCGGGTCCCATGTCACCCGTCGATCCAAAAGCCGTGGGAAGACCGAAAAGGCCCAGGGTCTTGGCGGGGCCCATGGTGGGCCCCGATTCCAAAAAAAATAAGAATCCTTTTTCCTGTGGGCCCGAGGCGGCGAAGTGAAAAACACTCCTCGCACGATGAAACGTATCAGGACCGTTTGATCATCCTGAGGCCCACCTTGGCAAAAGAAACTCAATGGAAAGTCGATGCGTGTGCGGTTATGTGGTGCCCGCCAGGTAGGAATAAAAAAAAAAAGCATTAAATAAATAAAGGAAATTGGTTTCCACAGGGGGCCCACAATTCTTGTTGCCCAACTTTTTTGTTTTTAGAAAAAAAATTAAGAGCTTTTCAGTTACGTGGCTGATTGCGGATCACTCGAGTCTTACGGGAAAGATAAGGAGAAGGGTTAGGGTGGGACCGGATAGATAATGTTCCATGTGACTTTGAGAATTTGTGGCTTTTTTTTTTTTGGATAAAGAATTCCTTATTTCGGATGTGCTTCGAACCGTTGATTTCCTGCATTGAGGAAAGGGATTTGTATTTGCATTTGTTAGGCTGAAGAGATTTACTATTTATACACTTAATTTGAATATTAATATATTTTAAATAATATCATATTTTCAGTATAAATTTTATTTATAAAAATCACTGAAAATAAAAAATATTTAAATGTAGGATAACAAAAAAATTAAATTATTAATTCAAATAATAAAAAAAATAATCACAATAATAAAACTAAAAAAAAACAAATATGAAATTAACATAAAAATTGACACAAAGATAAAAAGATCTCACAAATCTATTAATAAATATGTGGATAATTAATATATAAAATGCACACCTTCAAAAAAATAAAAATCAATGTTAATTATTAAATATTACAAGTAATCTAACTAAAATAACTAATATGAATTTTATTTATAAAGTTAAAAAATTAAAATCGAATAACTGTGAAATTTTAAATAAAAGTTAAAATTTAATTAAAAATAGTTAAATAACTAAAAAAAATAATTAAATTAGAAGAGTAGCATGAATAAGAAATTATTAGAAGTTAGAGTTCATATTTAGTTTTTTAGACTCTCTTTTTAGTACCTACATGAATGATGAATAATTACATTTTTTTTTCCACATGTTGGATGTGTTTGATTGAGAGAATATTTAGAAGAAATAAAAAAAACAGATAAAGCATGTGTATATGTTGATAAATTTATAATCGAATGATTGAATATGTAGAAAGTTTATAACGATCTTGAAATGACTTTGGATATATCATATCGCATTTGGATTTTCTTCTATCTTCTTGATTATTTCAGTTTTGCAATGAATTGATCAATTTTAAATGTTCACTCCTTGTGTCAAATTAGTTGACTGGAATGATTGTCCAGGATTGGTATCCCACCAGTTAAGAGACTAAATATTTGTCTTGGAGTGCTTAGAATATGAAATTTATGATGACCAAATAGTTATGCTTATGGTGTAGCTCAAGGTACAATAAATAGTCTAATGAATTGAAAAAGGTATAGAAATTGAAATCAATGTAATATATTTGTACTTGTAATTGAGAGTAGGAGATGCTATTATTGAAAATGATTATTACTGTTAATAATACCCTTTTTGCAAATCATCATTAAAATGAGGTCGATTATTAGCCTTCAGGTTGGTTTCTGAAGAAAAATAGTTCGATTATAACAGGCAATTGATGGTGACACTAACGTAGTAATCAAACTCGTAGAGAATGTTTTGATCGAGTGACCTGAATTCAGGCTATTATTATGTAAAGTTGCTTCAAGCTTTGGTGCTTCCTTGTAGATGCGGACATGTCAGCCTGGTGCCAGACTTGAGAAAGGAAAGGATTCCTAGACCTGAGAGCGTAAGTCATTTGAGACTCATTTTTCGCCGTTGGCCTATGTGGGAAAATAAGCTGATATGTGTGATGTAACTCTTTTACGAGAGAGTCAGGGTTTTTCTGTTGCTGTTGCTTTTAGTTTTCTTGCATAAAAGAAAGAAAAACAAAAGAAAATAAGCAACAACAATCAACATGTCTCTTTCACTTTTTCCCGAAGGTGCTTGGTGATATTTGAGACATCTTTCATTCTCCCGTTTTTGAAACGCAAATAATAGAAATGACAAGGATTTTAATTATTAATTTTTTATAAACAAAAGAAATTTAATCAAAAACTAAATTACCACAAATAAATATAAATTCTAGAAAACTATTAGATTTTGGAGCCTGTAACAAATTAATAACAACTTAAATTTTGAGAATGAGATATGAAATTTGAACTTTTCACTTCACTTAAAAATATGTGTTACCCTTCTTATTCCACTTTAATAATAATAATATGATTTTTTTTTAATAAAAGAATTAATTTTGGCCTGTTTCTTTTATTTTTATTTTCCTTGAAGTGATTTGGCAGGAGATTAAGATCAAAATTAGTAGCTTGGGACAAGTGGTGTAACGGGAGAAAAGACCCCACACCACACTTGCAACTTTATGTAATGTCATAGTAACGATGGTATGACATCATGGTAACTACGGTTGTCTTTCTTATTACCAACTACAATTAACAGTAACTGCAATGTCACGAGCCTAAATAATTCAAAACTTTTGACAATAAGCATATATAATAGTAAAAGCAGGTAAAAAAAATCTAAGCAGATGTGCATCATTAATGGTACATCTAGGGTGTGAAGCTATTGTTAGTATTATCTGCATGTCATTATATTAAAAGATTAAGTTATTAGATGAGACATAATTTTATATTTTTCTAATTTTTTTAAAAATACATTTACTATTAGAGGTCTACACCCATTATAAATATCATGAGCCAGTTCATTGAAACACCGACAAATTTAGTCAATAGCTATAGTCGCCAGTAGGGTTTTTGGTGCGTGGACATTTGGGGGGGGGGGGGTGGTGTCTGGAGAATAACCAAACCGAACCCTACGGTCGGTTGCGTGTTCATCGGGGCTTTCGGTGAGAAAATGACGTACGGAGACCCACATTTTGTAGTTAATGAATGGAAAAGCAATCAACCACACCCTTGTGGTCCAATGCATGTCCACCACCACTACCACCGTTGCCTTTTCTTCTTGTCATGTAGGTACCTAGAAACTACGCTCTGTTTGCCTTAATTATAGCACACTCAAATGCGTGCATTTTCCCCCCCGTAGGTTTACGCTTTTCGTTTAAAGTAGTTTATATAAGACATGTGTACATATAGCAATATAATAAACATGATATTAATTATGTCAGTAAAGAATAATGCTATTTACCGAATGTCCTTGAAAACGTGCGATTGTTTGCAGTGAATATTAAATTTAATGTAACAAGAACACAAGGGTTTTAGCATTGTGGGTGCGCATGTGATTTGCACATATATGATTATATAATTTATTTATTTATTTCAATGAAGTGCGCTTGAAACAAAAGTCTTCTTTTATTGATTAATATCGGCTGCGATTCAAATTTTAAAAACTAAGACCTTTAATTAAAGAGACAAATGTAATTAATAATATTGAGATAACAGTTACTTAAAATGACAAATAGTTTCAGCCAACAATCTTTGGATTGGCCCAGCACCCACACTACTCTTCCCCATCAACCCAGCCACACCCTTATATCCAGGCAATGGAATCCTGATGCCGTCGCAGCCCCACCTTTGTTAGTCCATCTGCCAATATATATATATATATATATATAAAGAGAGACAAGAAGAAGAAGAAGAAGAAGAAGAAGAAGATGAAAGGATTCCCAACCCTTGTGGCAGAAAGTCACTCAATTCAGGACCTACAACTTGTTATTGATGTCGTTAAAAGATTACAATGCATTTTAAGGATCAGTATATGCAAGTCAATCATTAGGCCTCACCTGAGTTTAATTATTTATGCTTTTCGCCCAACATGCCATCTACACGAGGAGATGTGTTATTAGGGATTAATTAATCTTGAGTTCTCGCAAATTGAAGTTTGGCCCAAGAGTTTGACTCTCAGGGTTTTTGATGATATTCTCGCATTAACATAGTAATCTTCATATTTTCTTGTAAAAAGAAAAAAAAAAAAAGCTGAGATTTTAGTCTGATTATCTATTAGAAGTCAATTAACTATGAGTTAAACTATAAAGTATTTCGATCCCATAACCCCCAACATAATAATAAATTGATGACAATTTCGTAGTGGCCAAAAAGAGTCAAAAAAAAAAAAAAAAGAATTAACAGTAAAAGAATTCTTTTTGGTCTAAAAGAATAAGGCCAAATGGTGCAAAATCATAGATAGATGGCAAAAATTCCATCATCATCGGGCACGAGCACTGGCCGAGGCATTTGTTCGATGAATCGCTTTGGTAGATGTGCAAAAGCAAGCGATGGGATTGATAATGCAACTTTCATGGGCCTCCAAATGTTCTTAGGTTAATTGACTTTAAATCACCTTTGTGGACCATTTGAACATGATCATTTGGCCACCATGCAAAAGTCAAGTCACTACATTGGATAAGGGTCCTAGCTGGTTGGAGTCACATATTGTACAGGGTAGGGTAGTGAGTAGTGACATTATCCTAATCATAGCCACCTAAAGTTAGAGTTTTATTTTTCTTTATTCCTCTTATTTTTATATTTTTCTTAGCTTTTGGATCATATCATCATTGTCGGTCCATATGTTCGGATTAATATTTTTCACCCCTTGAGACTAAATGCTTTTATGTTCACCAAGGTACTATTTTGTAGTCGCACTTTAGATCTGCATGGGAATGCCTCGAATGGGTTTACTATAAATATTGCTCCTATAAATGAATAAAACTTATTTTAAAAGGTTGCATACGTTTATGTATGGACGTGATTATTCTTACATCGACTTAATTAACATGATGATTTAAAATTCTGCTTCAACCTATGGACCATGTAACAAGACATTAGACGTAACACAATCCGGCTGATATTGATTGGTGAAATTGAATATAAAATAAGGGTTAAATGCCACAAGAAACTTGTGCCCATCATGGGCATCTAAAGATTGTTGGTTCCATAATTTTAATAACTCAAAGTGAAAGAAACCTTAGTTCAGTCTTTTCAATTAACCTCCGCCTTAATCTTCTTTGTAATAATAAATTAGAATCCTTCCTTTTTTTTTTTTTTTTTCTTTTTATGTTGCTTGACAAGATATCTCGTGCAACTCCTGATAATTAATTCAAAGTGTGCCCACTTGTCATTAGTAGTTTAAGTTTAATTTATAAATAATGATTTGATAATGCAAAGCTATTACACATGCATGCATTTATCACCTTAGAATTTTTTATTACCCACTATGCATCGTAGTATAATTTACAGTTGAATTATGTACTGATATATGCAATCTTGTCTTCAATTTTTTTTTCTTTTTTTTCTTTTTGGGTTGGGGGGGTGTTAATCGTATGTGCCTTCTCCATTCATTATTATTAGCGATAGTTTATTCATTAATCATGTGCTTTCATACAACAATTTAAATTTTTAAGCAAAATAATTTTTTAGCATGTTATTAGAACTTTTACATATCACTAGCTTCCAGGTAATCCCTGTTTTGTTCTAATAATTTAGCACAAAATCTTTATAAGCTGAAAATTATTAAAAATAAATTTTAGCATCTCTGTTTTATTAAAAAAACATATATTTTTTCCCCGTATTATACAAGGAAAAGCTTATTGTAGCTTTTAGTTTCATGGCCATCAATGTAAGTTATGCACCTACAAAAATTCAGAATCATTCATGAGTGGAGTGCCACATTGATATTAGAAAAAGTACCTAAGTCTAAATATACTTCAAAAGGTAGCTAGATCAAATGAAAAAAAAGAAAAAGTCACATATCTAATACTCTTGACCATTGAAAATCAAATATTAAAGTGAAAACGAAGTACATATAGTTTATCGGACGTAATTCTTCTGCTTAAGCACATCAGCTGCCCTCAAGGTAATAATTTAACTACTGAGAGCTTAAGTCCCTTTACCGGCCGCAAAGGACAATTTCAGCATTGTTTTGAAATTTTTTTTTACACTAATCTTAGCGATCACTGCAGTCCAAAATCAACAAAAATAATGAAGAGATGCTATCAAAACTAAGTCAACCACGTAGACAAATAGACATTTTCTACACAAAAATGGGATTCCATTGGTAGCCGTGATTATGGAATGGGACACGCAGGTACCAAATCGAAACCGTGAGAGGCCAGTAAACAGAGAAAAGGATAAATAGAAAATAATATGTAGGAGTGGCCTCTCAATTATTGCAGGACTAAAATTCTAATATAGAAAGCAAAAAAAAAAAAAATAAAAGGTTAGCATGTTGAGTGAAAACAAAAGTTGGGTATCTTTCTTGTGAGACTTTTTAAAGCGCACACACACAACACAATCTTTCTTTCTTTTATATTGGCATCATTGTCAGTTTTACTTGGAGAATGGCAGCGATCCAGTCTCTGACAAGATCAGCAACACACGAAGGCTAAAGAGATTTGCTGGCCTGACAGACAGCTAGTTAGATATAGAACCATCTCTCTCTTTCTCTCGTCCTCAGACGTGTGATGTGTCCGTTCGATCTCCTTGTGTGCCTTTTAACCATAATTGGATGGTATTGAGTCCCTCTCTGCAACTTCTTTGATGGGTTTCCTTTCCTTTTATTCATTTTCTTAATTGCATATTTGTTTTTGTCATTTTGGGGGGAGATCTTGGATGGGTTTCTCATCAAGCGTCCCTATTTATTAGTTCCTTTCTTTCCTTTTCTCTTCTCTGTCTCTATTTCTTGCCTAAGCTTTAGCTATGTAAACAGCACAAACGCATAACCTACATCTTCTTCACTAGCTCTTCCTTCACCTTCTGCTCTTAAGCCATATGAAATACATCATTTCTACAAAATTACACGGTTTCATCCAGAGATCTTTGAGTTTGTCATATAAATGTGATTTGTATTATAAAGGGTTTGTATTTTTTTTTTTTCTCTTTTGTAATTCTGTTTATACCGGATAGAAATTGGTCTGAAATCTGCTTTACTTCTTATTCTTCAGATTATGTCAGCAAGGAAAAGCCAGGTTTGATATCTAATAAATCCGTGTAAATCAATCACCTAAATGGGCTGATGTATAGATTGGCTTTCCATCACTTCAATCAAATAAACACAGCAAGAAAGCGTCAGAGAGTTGGACTTGTCTATATTGCTATTGCTTAGCAAATCATCTCATGGAAACGTACTTTCATGGGAGCTCAGAAATCCAAGCGGCTGCGGCTGCTGCTGCTGCTGCTGCTGGTGCTGCACCAGCGGATGGGATTCAAACACTTCTTCTTATGAACCCTAACTACCTGTCATCCTACTCTGACGCTACTCACCATCACCAGCCTCAGCCACCAAACATGCTCTTCTTTAATCCTACTACTACTACCACTACGGCAGCTGCTGGCAACTGCTCACTGAACACAGCAAACCTTCCCCCCGCGCCACCACCAAGCTCTCACTACCACAACCACCTTGTCGGCATCCCCTTGTCGGGCCATGGCTCCAACATCACGTCGACTGCCAATCAGGAAACTCACAGCCGCTCATCATCCTCTCATGGGGTCCTCCCTGCTGGCTTCCAGTACAACCTCTGGGGCACTACAGATCACAACTCTGTTGTCACAGTTGCAGCAACGAGCGAGTCCGGTGGAGCCCACGACGTCGTCCCTTCACATATTGCGTTTCGGAGACCACCGATTATGGTTTCTCCGGCGAGGCAAGGCTTGTCACTGAGCCTTTCATCCCAGCAAGTACAAGTACCAGCTCCATTTAGGCCTACAAGCAACGAGCATGAGATTCAGGCAATGACTATATCTTCAACCGATGATGTCAGGATTGCTGGGAATTCTCCATCTTCTGTTTCTGCAGTGTCCAACGGAGGAGTTTCGGATATGCAAAGCGTGAGTTTGGGCTCTAAGTACCTGAGAGCCGCACAAGAGTTACTCGATGAAGTTGTTAATGTTGGGAACGCTATAAGGAATGACTTTACAGATGGGGCTAAGGAGAAAATGAAGATGAATAAAGAAACTATAATTGGAGAAGGTTCCAGCGGCGGCGGCCCCAGGGGAGAAAGTAGTGCTAATGGTGGAGCTGAACTCAATACCACACAAAAACAGGAGCTGCAGATGAAGAAGGCCAAGCTTATAAACATTCTTGACGAGGTAATTAACTATATATGCGTGGGTGTGTATGTATGTCTGTATGTTTTTGTCACTTATAAGGAAGGAGGAATTCTTCATGATCTTAGTGTAAATTGCTTGGTGTTCACCAGGTGGTTTGTGTGTGTATGGATGTACAAATAGACACAAACTTAATAGACCTTTTGATCCAAAAACAAAGCCCATGGGACTTTCTATAAACTATGGTAAGATTGGTAACTTTGCTGAGAGACATTGAAAACTAGAACAAAAGCAATACCTCCGGAATATATGCTTGATAGTATTGGTTTTCACACGTGTTTCAATAGTAGAGTCAGGGAGACCAAAGCTTGGATTTTTTGTATTATGACGCCGAACAAAAATGGAATTGGAGTTTCAGGAGTTATATCTTACATGTCTCTGTCAACCGAATCGGTTGTTTTATCTCTGCAAATGAAGCTCCTGAGAGGAAATTCTATTTTCTACCATTAACTCAATGACGGGGACCTTAGTGTGATGTCCAAAACCAGGAGCTAGAGATATTTCCTCTCTTGACAGTGCTTACAGAGTTCTGACAAATTGGGCATTTTAACTAGCTTTAGTTTCTCTCTTGATGAAATTAGCAATTTAAATGGATGCTGATTCCTGTTGCTTTACCATAATCAATTCTCGAAAGAGAAGCTCCACATTCATTTAGAAACAGTATGAGAAAGCAATGAGCTGGACTTGGGCCCATGTAGGCAAGTGTCAGACAGTTCAGAACTGTTCTTCTTACTCATTCAAGACCCAAAAAAAAAAAAGCAAAAACCAAAACAAAACAAAGCAAAAAGGCAGGGGAACTAACTTGAACCATAGAAATTTGTCTTCTTGGCAACTAGAAATCAAGTACTTGAGTCAGATCCATGTCAATTGGGTCCATTAGACAAAGCTCAATTATGTTTTCGCCAAACTTTGACAGCACTTAAATGCTATCAACCATCCCAGATAATTGTCTTTTTACTTTCCTGCCCTCCCCTCTTTTTCATTCTTGTTTCATCTACTTGTCTACCTGCCTGAAGCAAATGATTTCCTTCCATGCATTTTTCTCTTCTGAAAACACCCCATCTCGATTCCAATGCAAAATGTCCAAAGCATTGACAAAAATAAAATATTCGTCTTCCTATGTTGCTTAAACAAACACAGTTACATTGATTTCATTTCTCCTCCTACTTGTAGGTGGAACAAAGATACAGGCAATATCACCACCAAATGCAGATTGTAGTTTCATCATTTGAGCAGGCAGCTGGATCTGGAGCAGCAAAATCCTACACTTCACTCGCTTTGCAGACGATCTCAAAGCAATTCCGCTGCCTAAAAGATGCAATTTCTGCGCAAATCAGAGCTACAAGCAAGAGCTTAGGTGAGGAGGATAGCTTAGGAGTTAAGGTCGAAGGTTCGAGTAGACTTAGGTACGTCGATCATCAGCTTCATCAACAGCGGGCGCTTCAAGAGCTGGGAATGATCCAGCACCATGCTTGGAGACCTCAGAGAGGATTGCCTGAACGTGCTGTTTCCGTTCTCCGCGCTTGGCTGTTCGAGCACTTCCTTCACCCGTAAGTAATCTCATTAAACAACATTTCTATTTTGTACAACTTTGTACATATGTTGTGCGGGGATTCATGAAAATTATACGTGATTGGCTTGCAGTTATCCCAAGGATTCTGATAAGCACATGCTTGCTAAACAAACAGGGCTTACCAGAAGCCAGGTATGAACAATCACTTGAGGCCAGGTTTTTTCTTTCTTTATTTTTTATTATTTATTTTTTATTTTCAGTCTAGTTGAAGTGGCAGAGAGGGAGATTTAACTAAGAATTTCGAATTTCAGATCTTATCCCAAGTTCTTAAAATCACTAGACTATTCGTAGTGGTTAAGCCTGGTGTTTTTTTATGACGGATAGCGTGTCTCTAATGAGTAAATTTTGGAATTCTTTCCTATGTGAAATGCAGGTATCTAATTGGTTCATAAATGCTCGAGTTCGCCTGTGGAAGCCTATGGTGGAGGAGATGTACACGGAGGAAATGAAGAACCAAGAGAAAAAGGGTTCTGATCAGGAGAATACAAGCAAAAATGAGAATAGAGAAGCCGGGTCTAAATCAGTTGCTGGGATAAAGAGTAAAACGATGCAAATGAACCAACTTAAAGCTATCCAATCAAAACAAGACAACCCCACAAACCAGAATGCTTCTCCTACTGAATTTTCAAACTCCACCAACTCAATTTCTCCCATCGGAGGATCCATTCAAACGCAATCTGGCTTTTCACATATCAGGCCATCTGAATTGGAGGGATTTGCTCAAAGAAGTCTGAAGAAACAAAGGAGTACAAGTGACATGCAAAATTCTACAAGTAGTATCCTCTCAGTGGACATGGACATGAAACATGGAGAAACGAATGGGGAGATTAGTGTGAACCTTGGCCGGTTAACCAAAGATCCCTATTCTTTGATAACAAGCAATACCACAACTCATGGTGGTGGTGGATTTGGAGCATATGCCATGGGAGACCCCAGTAGGTTTAATCCTGAGCAGTTGACACCAAGATTTAGTAGTGGAAATGGTGCTGTGTCCCTTACTCTTGGCCTTCCACATTGCGAGAACGTCTCTCTTTCCGGAGCACAACAAAGCTACCTCCCCAACCAAAACACTCAGCTGGGGAGGAGACTACCTGACATTGCTGGAACCTCCGGCGAACCAGAATTTTGTGGGATCAATGTCTCGCATAATTCTCACACCAGCACGGGTTTTGAGAACATCGACAATCAAAATAGAAACAGGTTTGCTGCTCAGTTGTTGCCAGACTTTGTGAGTTGATTATTGTCAATTTGAAAGCTACTTCAAATATTTCTTCCAATGCATGCATGCATGCATATTGCATGGCAGATAATGGCTTCATTGTGCAGAAACAAGTTGTCTTTTCAACTCCCACAGATCTCGCTTACAAAGAGAGGCCTAAGCACGCATTCTTGCTAATGGAAGAAGAAACATTATGTACATAGATTTTACATTTAGACAGAACAGCTATCGGCCTTTGTAGTGTTCTTACTTAGGTGCAGGAAGCTGCCCAGTTGGGCTCATATATAGGATTAAAGGTTTGTATACTATTTTATCTATAGTTTATAATTTATATTTATATAGTTATTTTGGTATAAAACGTAGATAGATTGGAAAAATTTATGAACATGCAAGCCTGTTATTTGAGTTTACGTATGACTCTGTATTTTGAAGCTTAATATTTGTGTTAATGTGAATGTGTATGTGATTTGCATGTTTATAGTATGAAGGTGGTTGATTTAGCTTTCTAGTGGAATTTCTAATGAGGAATAAAGTATTCGTAGCACTCAAGTCTCTTTGAAAAATGCACGGAGGACTAAAAGCCATTTTTTATAATTCACAAATATGAAATTCGTAGGCATACATAATCCATAAACATAGCCATAAAGTTGTTAGCAAATTAAAAGTGTTTTTTTTCTTTTTTTGTCATTTTGGTCAAAAAAAAAAAAATGAAATGACTTTACTAAAGTTTAAGATCTGATTCAAAAGATTTAAAATTTAATATATAACCAAAAAAAAAAAAAACTTAGGAGCTCAGGACTTTGGCCTAACACAAAAATAAAATATTCTATATTCTTTCGATTTTCCTTCGTAAACAGGTGTTAGAGTTGCCAGATTGTGTGCTTTTGTTTTTTTTTTTTTTTGAAATAATTCGACGGGAGAACACAAAGACAACAATTGTGGTTTGATTCTCCTCCTACAAACCTTCCATTCTCTTGTTTCACCTAAAATTGGGAAAGTAACACTGACAAGACAACAATTCAGAATCATTATTTTTTTAACAAAAATTACTATTTAAAATTTAATATAATAATTTTTAAAATATTAAATTTATATATATTATAATAAATTTAATATAACAATTTTTACTATTTATAATAATATATATAAAATTATTGTTTAGAAATATTTTAGACAATAATTTTTTAAATAATAAATAATAATATTTTAAAAAATACGTGATAATTTTTAAAAGTAATAGATAATAATTTTTTAAAAAAATAATCAATATTTTTTTAAACAAATATTTAATAATTTTATAAGTAAATAGCCAATAGTTTTTAAAATAATAGATAATGATATTTTAAAAAATTAAATAATAATTTTTTAAAAGAATAAAAAATAGTTATTAAAAAAAATAAATAATAATTTTTAAAAAAATTGGTAAAAATTTTTTAATTATTTTAAAAATTTCAAAATTATGACATTTATAATAATTATTTGAACAAAACTTTAAAAATTGATTATAAACAAAGTTATCCCTAAATAATGCATTTTATTGACAATGAATTTAGAAAGTATCCCGTAACCTGAATCAAATATTGTATAAATAAAAACATCAAACAAAAATCAACATAGAAGAAATGAGTCTTCTTACTTAAGCATAATAAGCATTTAAAATGTAAATATTAGGCTCAATTATGAATAATAAGTAATAATTAAGAGGAGATAGTAGCAAAAATTCAAGTTAATTTTTCATACTTGATTTAATTTATTACAAATGAAGAAATTCATATGTTATTTACAAAACCTTCAAACTAAAGAAAATAAAGTGCAATTACATTATCTTCTTCTTTATATCCTTGAGTTGCTTCTTGCCTTCCACAAGGTAACGGTTTCTTGCCTTCACAAGGAAACTAGCAACAATCCACATACTTCTCCTTATGAAACCAATGTAGAGAAAGAGAGAGAGAGAGACAAAGAGATAAAACAAACATTAGATGCATCCAAAACCAAACATATTGATGCAAAATATTGGCAATATATCAAATTGCACAACTAGTGTACCATCCACAAAGAGATTTTAATACCAGAATCTTACTTAACTAAAATGCAAAATCTTAAAATTTAAAAAGTATAAATGAAAGACATTCTAAATTGATTTCGAGAATGAAATATGGAACATTTTGCATATGAAAGAAGCAAACATATAGTGAAAATTTGATCTAAGACAGGAAAATAAGAAACTTGGAATTTAGGATTTTAATATTTACTATTTATCTACAAAGACCTCAACCTTGAAGGGGAGCATTATCTTATGAAAGATAAATATAGTTTTTAATCTAAACTCATAAACATTTAAAATAAAGTCACAAATTAAAAATAAGTAAAAAGAAAAAATAAATTATACACTAGTAAAGATTAAAATTAAGAAAAAAAAAAGAGGAATATCTAAATATAGAGATTGTATATGCCTCTTAAAGATAAATGGACTCTTTGTTGTAACCCTTGATTAAGAGTACTAAAAGTATTATCTGGTGAAGGAGGTATTACTATATTTAAAGAAGGTATGTCAAAATTAATGTTTAGTTTGAAATTTTTTTTGTTGCAATTTTTTGAACATTATATAAAAATATTGTTATAGTTTGTAGTTCCATCCTTTTTTGTAACTCATGTGTTTGTGTTTCCAGCCTTTTTTGCATCTTAACTTTCATATTCTCCCTAACAGGTTGCATAAAGTCTATTAGAATTTTGATAACATCTTTAATAATTAATTTGCCTTTCAAAGTCATGCAGTTCACACTTCTCCCATATAGCCTCACCTTCCCAGAATACTCCTCCCTTATAACTGCAATGAAGACATATTCATGACTTTGGCTACTTGTTCCTTCCCCCTGAGTTTGAAGCTCCTCAATCCAATTTTGAATCCAAGCAAGTCAAGTTACAAGTGAAAAAATATAATACAATATTAAGTCATACACAAAAAGCAAAATAAGGAAAACAAAAGGAAATACTTATAATTTGTTTAGATATTTGATTTGATAGCTTATATTCTCTGTTGGATTGTTTTTTGCGAGTAGCCTTAAATATGTTAAGTTAGGATAAAGAGGTTTTGATTAAAATCTTTAACTTTCTAATACAAATTCAAACAAAGAAATGCAACGAAATAAATTTAAATAAAGTAAATTAAAGATACCAAATCATGGTTAGATATGAATCATAAGATTACTACAACACATATTACGTCTGAATATATTAGTTGTGTTTTTATGATTTATATATCAATTGTTTTTGAATTTTAGCAAAACTCTTTCTACCTATAATGTGCATTTCTGTGTGCTTTTGGCGATTATTAATGTTGGTAGTTGTCACTACATGTAATCATTAATAATGAATAACAAAAAATCAATATATATTAATATAAAATTAAAAGAAAATATTTGACAAATAAGAAAAAATAAAATAATATTAAACTTTTATTTTATGAGAATTCCAGTATTACAATAGTTTTCTAAATTAATTTAAAGGTAAATAAGGTGAATAGTTTTTCAATCTCTCTCCATTAGTCTTATACTTTTTACAAATACAAACTCAATTCACTATATGACTCTTCGAGCCAAGGCCACTCGCTATGTTTTCTGCAACCGAAGAAGGGTCACTCTGTGCAATTTACTTTGTCAGACAAATTCTATTGAAAGTCCTAAAAAATATCCTATTATGACCACTGGATTTAATTTCTTCGTCTCTCTAATTACTATAAAGATGTTTATTACGCATTCCTTGGAGTCCTCTAAGCTTCCTTCTTCCGTTTTTTTTTTCTTAATTTAATACAGAATTTAATTACAAATGAAGTCTAAAATTTAAATTTAAAATTTTATCCTAAATTTTAAATTTAATAACCATTAAAATCGCTATTATTTCTTCCACTTGCATTTATAAGCCCTCTAATTTGCTCCAATGACACTCATCACTCATATTCTACCTTTTTTAGAAATCATATACTTATCCTATAATTAATTAAAATTTGAAAAAAGTTAATTGTAACAAATATATTTCCATAAAGATAAGGAAGAAAATTTCTAATATTTATTACCTATACAAGTTCCACAAAATATTCTTTTTTTCATAATCTAACACATGCCAAGTCTTTACATATAAATGCACCAATACAACAATCCTAGCCAATGTCTTAAGGAAATTGCTAAACTCACATAGAGTTTTATCATATGGGCTTATAAATTGATTTTCGACATTTAAGAAAATATGTTTTTTCTTATTTTCACATCTAGCATGTATTGCTCTTATTATCGTTGGTTCTCTTCTTTTTTTATGCAGTGAAACAATATTAATGAAGATATTTAGATATTCAATCTAATAATTAAGATTTTAGTGAATCACATAACTAAGAGATACCTCTTTTACTTACCTTAGATAGCTCCTTCTTCTTGTTGTCATTGTCTCGATCTTATCTCCGTAGAAGGTTGTGCTATCATTTCATCAAAGTTGTTCCTATTGATTGTTGATTACCATAATTTATATGTACTTTAGGTTGCTACCTACTTACACTAATTGTATGCATTACTGGCTATCCATCTCTTACTTTTGATGTCTCAATGGATTATAACCCACTACTTGGAAGACAAAAACGCAATTTGACAATATTCAACTAAGCGATTTGAGTCTTTTCTTGTGTAAGAGCCTCTTTTGTTAATGTTCATCATCTCAAAGTATTTAAAAAGGAAGTTTCTACCTCTTTAGTAGTAAATGAAGCCTTGTTTCTCCAAGCAAATTTCTTCTTCATGGCTAATGGCTATATAATGATCATGAGGAATTAAAAATTAGATAAATAGTAAAATAATAATAACAATTATATTTTCGACATATTATTCATATATTATATATATTATATTCCACAAAATCAATAAATCAATCACAATTTAGTGATGTAACCACAAGAAAAACCTTAAAGTGACAACTCCTAGTGAACATATTAAAGATCAGAATAAGAAAAAGAAATAAAAAACTTGTTAACTTATTTTGTCTAATCATTTGCATCTATCTATTGAGAAAATGTTGCATCATCATCTGCATTATCGTGCAATTGTTTTAAGCCTATTTCAAAAGGTAAATCATTTGTGTGTATGTCAATTATGGTATTAGGTATGCCTTTTCTTATCAATTAGATTGCTTAAGACTACTAATACTTTTTACATTTAAATCTGCTATATTTAAAATCACCCAAAATATATGTTGTACATTTATATTGTCTTTTTCATCCAATTTAAATAATTCTGTAGGAAGTCTAAGCATTACATAATAAATGTCTTTCTTAATTAAATCTTCCATGAAGGAAACTTAGTGAACTTGAGACACTAGTATGAAAGGATCATTCTGATAGCACAATTTGTTGGAGTTAACTTATGCAAGTCCATAATCATCATTCTTTAATTCAAACCAATCACACTTAAACAAACCAACATCAAATTGACTCTATCGGTTCAATTTAATAATTTTTATAATTGATATATAATAACTCAATTTTCCCTTCATTGGGTTTTAGTCTTTTAAACTAGCAAAACTATCTATTCATGTTGTTAGTGTAACACCATTATTTTGTGTCTTCTACCTTACATCTTGTTCTTTTGTGTAGAATCTATAGCCATTAAAGATATAATCATTATAACACTTAACCCACAGTAGTAAGACCAATAAATAACCATCAAATGTAGAAAAAAAACCTTTTTAGTTGTAACTTAGTCTTATTAAAATTATGTAGAAAAATCTTGATTATGATTTTGTACTTTGATCCATCTCTTTCTTTGTTGTCCACTTATTAGTTACTTATACTCTTTGCAATAAAGCCAATAATAAGTAATAGAGGGAATAGTATTTTAAGGAGATAATGTTAATGATAATTTAAAGTTTGGTTTAACTTAGTTAGTATATCTCTCAACTTCTTCATCTTAACAATTAAATAATGCATATTTGTGTGTTTGTTCAAAAGAAACAACATTCAAAGTAATAACATTACCTTTCCTTTTTCTTTGACCCCTAATTGCATGACTTTTATTTGGAAACAAAGGTGTTTGCTCCTTCATTTTTGTATTAGGTTATTGATGATATCTTATAAAAGGAGTCTTCACCTCATCATACATATATCTTAAGTATAATACCAAACACTCTTCAACCACATATCCTTCTATAATGGAACTTTCAGGTTGACTTTTATTACGAACATTTGATTTTAATTTGTACAAGTATCTCTCAATCCTAAACATCTAACAACAATGCATGGGCTTGCCAAGTTGGATTTCATCAACTAAGTGTATAGAAAACTCTACATAATATTAAAGAAACTTGGAGAAAAAATCATTTTTAGTTAACATAGTATTTCACTAATTTTGCCTTGAAAGTGACTCAAGTCTTTTGACTTCACAATATTACTACATATTAATTTAAAAAATAATCTTAATCTTGTTAAGGTCATAACAACAAACTTTGGTAGCATTTTCCTAACTACAATTGGAAGAAGGTAATGTATTAATAAGTGTGTATCATGACTCTTATATCCTGTAATTTTCTTCTTTTTTTCATTTACACATTTGGAAATATTGGATGCAAAACCCTGAGGAAGTTAGGCCCCTTTTATAATAGTGCAAAACATGGCTTTCTCCTCTGGTGTCATTAAATATCATGCTTTCGATAAATAAATGTATCAACCATCATTAAAAAGAATAAGTTGAAGCTCTTTTCTTATCCTTATGTCCTGTAAATTAAAATGACATTTTGTATAATCCTTCATTTTACCAGTAATGTTAAGGATAATCCTGAAAATACTATCATAAATGTTTTTCTTTATATGTATCACATCTAAATTGTATCGATATTTATTACTCTCTTAATATGACAAATAAAAAAATATAAAATTTTTCTTCCATTGACCATTAATGATTACCTTTTACTTCTTCCCAAACTGATTATTAAAGTTAGACAACTCTGCTGTAATCTCTAACCCTAACAAAGGTGTTAGAGGCAAACAAAAAATATAAAATTTTTCTTCAATAGACCATCAAAGATTGCCTTGTGCTTCTTCTTAAATCGATTATCAAAGTTGAACAACTCTGCTACAATTTCTAACCTTAATAAAGGTGTTAAAACATCTTTTAACTCTATCGTGCCATTAATAGATTTTTTATTTCTTCTCCAAGGGTGTTTAGCATCTAAGAACCTACGATGATCCATATAACATATTTTCCTATTATGATACAAATATTCAAAAGAAATATCATAATTATATGTAGGACATACTAGTTTTCCCTTTTGGATTTTGTTAATAGGATTTATACAAAAAAAAACATTTTTATCTATTATTATAATTTTTATGCGTATTAAATTAGTAAAGTTAAAATGTAATACATTTTATTTCTTTTAATACTTTATTCTTTTTTATTTGTATACACTAGAAAATCATTGATAGCCCATAATAAGGTTACATACATTTGAAAAGATTATTTATTATATGCATCATATGTTTGTAAACCATACTCCTATAACTCCTTTAATTATTTAATCAGTGGCTACAAAAACACATCAATCTCTCTCTTGGGTGAATTAAGACCAAGAATGATCATACTAAGCATCATTTATTTTGACTTTATATAGAGTCATGATGTTAGATTATGATTAATGAACATATAACTGGCCATGTGCTCTATTTAATGCTCATAGTTCAAAATGGATTAAATCTACCATTGGCCAAACCTACCTTTGTAAAAGATGGATGCAACATATCAAAATGTTTCCAAGTTTCACTATCAACAAGATGTCTTGTATTACCATCCATAAGTTAATGTTTTACATGTCAAATTATATCATTAGTCATTTCTAGGCAAATGAAAAGTCTTAAAAGTTTGGATTTCAAAGGAAAGTATCTTAGAAATTTAACTAACACACAATGGACCTTTGAGGATATATTAAAGATTTTATCCCCTTCAACTTCTTTTATATTTTTCCACTTAACGGCCCTAAATATATGACAACTTTTTATCTCTATGCTTGTCCCAAAAACTCATACAATCATTGGGACATGTATGAATTTTTTGTAATTAAGTCTTAGTTTTTTCACCATAATTTTAGTTTCATAAAAAGAATTAGGAACTTTAACATTAGGAAATGCCTCCTTGATCAATTTCAACATATCTCCAAATATTGCATTACTCAAACCATAGAGACATTTAAAAAAATATAATTTAATTATAAATAAAAATCTCAAAAAGGTCTTATAATCAGAGTATAATTCTTGTTGACTTTCCTTAACTAAATTATACAATTTTTTAGCTTATTTATTAGAACTCTCCTCAACATTACTAAAATCTACTAGTTCTCTTGCATCCCTAAAGGGTCATTTAAAAGCCCATCAATAACATCATTTTCATCAACCTTAATTTTACCATCATTTATCACCCTACTTAATGATGATCCATCACAATGAAAAATCCATATCTTATAATCTCATATGAATCCTTGAAAGACTAAATGTTCATAAATCACAACTTTAGAGTACTAATAATGGCAATAACATTTTTTACAAGGGCAAGATATTTCATCTCCTTAGGTAAATGTAACAAAAACCTTATTTAAGAAATCTTCAACCCTAATTGAGTATTCATTACTCAATCTATCAAAATCCATCCATCTGTTATTTTTCATATTGATCAAGTAATCTTTAATCAAACATCCAAATAGAAGAAAGTGAAAGTAAGAAAAAAAAAATAAACAAGAAAAAAATTTTATTATATGACAAAGATTATAGACTTCATAAGTAATGATAAGGAAAAAACTAAAACAATTATATTAGATAGATTTACAAACATTGATTCTAAAGCTCAAGAAAATTAATTCTTTCCTAATGAATGAATCATAATAATAAAATTATATCTTTATAATATTTGATTATATGTTATTAAATGAAACATTTATAATTGTTTACTAAACAAATAAAGTAATTCTCAATTCTTAGCATCTCTAATTTCACTTGATATATTTAACATTTTATTTTAATGGTTTAATAATGGGTTTTGAATGAATTTTCAATACATTAAACTCAACTTTGCATTTGAAGTATAAAAGAGAATATAAATACTCACTATTCATTAGAATAAAATTATATACTTTTAATTTTTCTTTGCCTTCTTCTTCCAAGATGATGTTTAACAACGTTAATGATGCAAATGTGGAGGACTAAAAGTAGCTTCTTCTTCTTTTTCTTCTTTTTCTTCTTATTCTTCCAAATCAACCTTTATAATTAAACATGGTACAATCATTAACAGAATAACTAATTTTAGTTTTTAGCAATGAGTGTGTAGTATCAAAGTTCTCCTTGTAATGTTCAATTTCATTATGGAACTACTTCAAAAAATTATAATTGCTCTTTCCATTATTTTATTTCTTAGCATACCAATCATGTAGAGGAATCTTTTCGAAAGGGTGGTCCAACAACTAATGCACTTGAGCGAGAGCCTACCATTCCATGCGCACACAGACTATGATTTAGCTCATCTTCATTTCCCAAAGGAAAGCAATAACCATTCATATTCACTCACCTAAGTTAAAAATGACTTACATATTTTTATCTATTAAGTATGGTAAAACTCTATTCATGCTTCTCCTAATATCCTCCCTTTTCCATATCTAGGTGGAAAGGTGTTAATAGAAGATCTATTCTCATAGGGGGATCACTTTTAATAGTTTATTTTAAGATTCTGTTTTGATAGGAATTTAGGTATAGCCCTTTCCATTATGTTTAAACATGTAATTAACAATTGATTATTTTGACACATGTAATTAGGATAACTGCTTACACCCAAATTCACAGATATACTGAAACAATTAGAAATTATTTTAAATCCATTGAAATTGACCCTAATTATACTAGGGTATATAGTTATCTTGGAATAGCTTATTATGCACAAAGCAACTATAATGATGCTCTCAATGGAGGATTTAAGAAAGGTTGGAGTAACATTTGTTCTTAGTCTTTCATGGTAAACACATGTAATACCCCTAATCATCTATCTATGGCCATCAATATTATGACTGCATACAGCAAGTTATTTCTAGCATCATTTATGTGTATAAGTGATGTGTGAATATGCGATTTTCTATTTGTTTCATAACCATACAACATTTAAATCTGATTTGAACTATTACGTGTTGTCATATTGAAGATATGATAGCTGTTAATCATTTTACAACACACGTTCTCTGTTCTCATATATAAAAGGCATATAATAGAGTTATTAGATTATAATGATAGTTGAGGGAGAATCATGGACTTGTACATATTCCATTGCATCAAATCATAGACTTAATTATGGTATCACTATCCTTCCAACAAATAGTGCTTAGGAATTTCTATTTTCAATTTCATAGGGAGCATGCAGTATGTGCCTATTAAGTACTTTCATCAATTATTTTTATGTGAAGCTATGATGATTAAGTTCATAATCTAAGTCTTGGATGCTTATTTCAGCAACTAGTATAATGTCTAATTTCTTAAGATTTCGCTATTTAGCCTTGCAATTAGATCCTAACAATAATCAATCAAAGAAAATATTCATTTTTGGTCCTTTTTTACCTTATTTATTTCCTCTCGTGTTCTTTTACATGTTATGATATTGAAGTTGTTGTGTCCCTGTGAAACATACGTAATTGAACAAAAATTGAAAGAGTATAGGAAATGGATGGAATGGAACCAAGTATTATAGGAAATTTTCATTTATTATGTGCTTATTGGATATACTTTAATGACAATTTTGGATTTGGTGGTAATTTAGTTGAATGTTATAATAGCTATTATCATACTTTAATAATTGTTCACGACTTTTCCATAGCCAAGAAAATAACAAGGTAATTCAAAGTATAAACATTTTATGTTGACCTTTTTGATGTGTAATCTCTTTTGAAGTCTTAGAGTATATGTATCTCCAATTTACTAGCTTAATCTCCTTACACCTAAATTCTCTTTTCCCTTTTCATTTGGTAATTGAACCTAATATCTCTATGCTTCTCATAGTTTCCTTTTACCTGGAGCAAAATAATGTAGTATCTTTACCTATTTAAGATTTAGTTCTAAATGTAAACAAGATCTAATTTTTATCTTTGGGCATTCATTTCTTGTTTGCTATTATGTTAGGATTTCCAACCAAGCATCCTTATAACAATCATCATTGCTACCTATAATACATTTGCTTTATTAATGAACTAGAAACTTATATTCATTATACTCATATATAGAATATGAGTTCATTGTATCATGAAAATCAAGAATTTAATAACCAGTACATTGGAGGCTTAAGGACACATGGCACATCGCTTCCATTTACATCAAGGACATTTAAATCTAATGGCATTCCCATTGATTTTACAAACATGCTAGGGAGCATGATGACAAATGCACACATAAGCCAAGATTCTTAAGACAAGTAAGGAGAATATAGCAACATTAATGGGTTTGATGGACTTGAAGTAAGAATAGGTGGAAGCATTAATTTGAACATTGGAGAAAACATGCTTGAAGAACTGAGAAGGTCATTAAGGTCAATGATTGGAATGTTCTCAGGGGTTGTACCCTATGGAAATCCTCAAGATATCATGAATGAAAGATTATTCGCAAACAAAACCATTGCAACCATTTTGTCTCACTATCTATTTCTTTTACCTTTTGACAAGGAACTTCTTTTTCTTTACTTATAGGTCATCATGGATATTTGGTCAAAAGTCAAACCAAAGATCACTTGAATGTTGTTGGAAGCATGGCAACACAATAGGAGTGACTACCAAGAGGAAGGGTAATATGCAAAATGCTTTAGACATTTTGTTGTAGTGAAATGCACTTGCCAAAATGAGAAGCATGACTTACATATTTATAGAATTCACTAAAGTAAAATCCAAAGGTTAAAAGTGATTTATATATTTTTGTCTATTTACAAAGACTGAAGTAAAATAGGAAGAGAATAATGAATGCTTATGACAATAATTTTAGAATTTATACCAAAAAATAATAATAAAACCCATATAAATAATAAAATATTAACAATTTTCTTTCAAATCCCACTCACAGCTTATTCCCATGTGCAAATCCCCTAGTTTTCTTTAATTAGGTCAAGTGAAGCAACCTTTATGAGTATCCTTGATATGGCCCATAATTTTCCCAAATTTAATCTCACTTTTTTCCTTCCCATTGTAACAAATATAGCTCAAAACCACACCAAAATAGCAACGATTTTTTCTTTCATAAAAAGCCCAATGTCCTTTTCTCAAATACTATGAAACCAACCCCATCAAGTTGTAAGGCAACAACCATATTCCCATAACAATCAACAAATGAAGCACTCCCTTTATGCCTAAGAACCCTAGAGTGCACTTAACAATGTCAATTCCTCTATATGCCAAGAGAGATGCAAAGTGGCCACCCATTAACATAGAAAAAGCCTAAACATTACCCAAAACATCCCTATTTAAAAACCCTATATTTGCTTCCAATTTACAACAATAATAACTCAAAGATTTTATCAAAAATTTCACCATTTTTTTTTTACTATTAGGGCCATATACTAGGTTTGTTTTAATACAACTAGGCTAGACAAGTAAGTTATCATCATTTCAAGATCCACATAAGATGTCCTACATAGTTATATTACTTCCCTATCTCTTATTTTCTTGCTCCTTTCTATAAAAAAAAAACAAAATCCATACTAACATTCACATTAGCAAGAATACAAATAAAGCAGGGAATGCACAAAGGACCCTCCCTCTTCAAAACTATAAATGTGATACCATATAAAAATGTATGGAGTTCCAATAAAGTAAAGAGATAACATATCTTTTGTTTGCAGAAATAAAAGGCTACTATCAAATCTCTCTCCCTTGGAATACTTTGCTACCTTAGTCACCACCTATAACCTTCTGGAAGTATCATACAAAATCCACTGCTGATTTCATAAAATACATCAAAACACCACTTGAATTGGGAGCTTCTTAACTCCAAATCTAGTCCATTATCATACCAAACCAACTTTCATAAAACCATTCTAAAGAATAAAAAAAAAAAACATAGAACATCTATAAAATCAAATACAACTCAAACACCTGATAAACTCAACAACTTAAAACCCCACAAATTTAATATCTTGAGTCCATGTTTTTCTACAATCACTTAGTACCAAATCCACCAAAAAAACACCTAAAAAAAAACTAGAAACAAACTTAAAAAAAAAAAAAGTTAAAAATGTTTAAGAAGTAGGGATAAAGCATATGCACAAAGTCACTTATAGGAACAAAGTGTTGCCTAGCTAGTCTAGCCAAGAATTATAATTCATACCTACTACTGGACTAAGGAAAGGTTTGGGGGTTTGCTATGCTAGGAAGGTGAGGGACATTGGGCTAGAATTTCAATCTAAGGTTTCAAAACAGAAAAGAAGCAAAATTGAACACTAGGAATTAGAGATTAATTTAGAATAAGAGATTGGAAAATCTGCAATTAAAGTCATAAGTTTCACCACATAGTTGTCGCAAACAAAAGTAAAAGGGGTTTAAAAGGGTTTGGTTCATTTACTAAGTAATGAGAATTTAAAAGGAATAAGTAGCGATTTAAAATCACTACTTTATCCCTTGATTTTAAAAAAGTAATAGGTAGTAGTTTTGAACTGTTATCTTATCCTTTCATTTTTTTTTTTTAAAGTGATTACGTAAACTACTATCTCATTCCATTTTAAGAGAAAAAAATAGACAATAATTTAAAACCATTACATTATTCTATTTTAGAAAAAAGAATAAGCAACGGCTTTATATGACTACCTTATACCTTTACTTTCAAAAGAAATAAGTAATAATTTAGAATTGTTACCTTAACTCTTTATCTGTAAAAAGAATAGGCAATAATTTAGAATCGTTGTCTTATCTCCTTATTAAAAAAAAAAAAAATTTAATAGTAGTTTTAAACTGTTACCTTATTATTTTTTTTTTTAAAAAAATAATTTTATTATTATTTAAAAAAAATAAATTAGATAGTGATTTCAAATTATTGTATTATTCTTTTTTTTTCAAAAAAATTTATCACTTTATTATTTTTAAAAAATTAGTAATAATTTTAAATTATTATTTTATTATTTTTTTAAAAAAATAATTTAAAATAATTATTTAAATATTTATAATTATTATTTTTTTTAAAAAAATAATACAATAATTTTAAACTATTATTTTATAATAATTATCTAAAATTAATTATTATTATAATATATTTCATCATAATTATTAATATTATTTTAAAAATTTTGTACAATAATTTATAATTATTAAGTAAGATTCATTATCATACCCTTTTATATGGTAATTTAAGAATAATATTCAATAATTTTATAAAAAAAATTTTGTATTAAATTAATATTATAAATTATAATATTAAATCATAAAATATACATTTAATTTTATTAAAAATTTTGATAAATTCAAATATAATATAAAACGTATACTCATATTATAGAAGTAACAAATTTCGATAAATTCAAGTATATTATGAGAATCACTAATTTTAGGTTCTATTGATTTGAACTCGTACAAAACTCACAAAATTAACGCCTAAAGGCATATTCAAATTCAGACGTTAAAATTTAAAAATGAGTTAAATGTGTTCAACTTTATTCTTATCTTTACGTAAGGGAGACATTTGTCCTGCAGATAACCTCTACTGTGAAAGACAACTAAACAAGCCGGGCCCAAACAATTGGGCTCGAAAATTTTGATAAAAGTATATCGGCCCAGACTTTCATTTGTATTAATGGAAGGAAAGCGTATTATTTTCTGAGTTACCCCAACGGCTGTGCCGAGGGGCAAAATGGCAGAATTGGAATCCGAGCAGCAACAACAAAACCAAAACTGGAGCGAGCAAGTAGAAGATCTGGTGACAGCCGGTGATACAGATGGAGCCATCTCTCTGCTCGAAGCGCTGGTTTCGAAAATCGATTTCGAAACCAACCCAAACGCTTTTCCGCCAGAAGCGGTTGATCATCTCCAGCTGGCCTCTGCTCTTACCGAACTGGCTAACCTCTATGCTTCCAAGGACTTCTCCCTCAAATCCGACCAGCTGTTCTCACGCGCTTCGTTCCTTAAACAACACGCTCCTCCCTCTGGCTATCCTTCTCCGTACTCTCTCTCTCTCTCTCTCTCTCTCTCTCTCTCTCCCCTTTTGCTTCTTTTTCTCTTTGGTTGCTGAGAAAACGAGTGAAAATAAAAGTTTTTTTTTTTGCCTTTTTTTATTATTTTTTTGTATAATTTTGCTCCTCCGCCATCTTTAACAGAAACCCAATTGTGGGAAATTATTGTCTCTACTGGAAATGCATTTGCTTTCTTTCTTTTTTATTTTTTTGAACTTTTTTTTTTTGGTATGCTTATATGTTGCTAATCCATAGTCGAAAAGTGTTGATTGTTTTTTTAATGCGATTTTCAGTGAAACTGAGAATGTGAAGGAAGACTTTCAAGAAATTAAGGTTTCAAAGTCCAGTAATGATTTTCCTCGTGGTGATGCAGTTGCTGTTGGGACCTCTGCTGATGGTGTGGATATCTGGTTTCTTACTTGATTCTTTCTATACCTTTTTGTATTAACATTTACATATTCCAAAATTCTTCTCAAAAGGGGAACAAAGAAGGTGAAAGAAAATGACCTTAATGTTGGTTCTTTCACGAAGGTTGTCTCGAGCAATCCCTGAAGCCACTTGGTGATGCTTCTCCTCATGAGGGATCCTTAGAAGATGGTATTTCTCCATTCCATAATTTGAATCTCTTTATTTTTGAAAATCTTTTTTTTACGGCCTGTTAGTATAAACTCTTGGCCCACCACCCATTTGGATGAAAGCACAGGTAATGCAAATGAACTTCTTTGCTGAATAAGAATTCCAATGTTTTTAATCTAAATAGTGATGCTTGCAAATCACAGATTGGGAAGCTATTGCAGATCGAACACCCAGTGAATTGCTCTCACCAGAGAGCTTGCCTAGTGTATCAAAAATTTCATCAGAGGATACCAAAGTTCAAACATCCCAGAGACGTGGTAGGGGAACATTCTCATACCAAAAACGCGAATTGTATTCTGATCACATATCAGATAGCTCTTTTGTTGATAAATTTGAGGATGAGGATCGGGACCAGTGTAAGCAACAGATTACTGGAGCAAGAGATTGTAAGACATTAAATTTCATGTACAATGCATCTCATCCTTGAATTTGCCTGAGCATATTTATATTTGTTTGTTGGGATGTTTTTTATGCAGGTGCTTAATTGCTCTATGGTAAAGTTCTGATATTACTAAATGGGGCTGTGTTGACTGTTGAGTGTACAGTGATTGATGCCCTAAGTTGACCTGGGAAGCATTGGCTAGGAAGGATTTATAACAATTAGTTTATGTGCTAAACTTAGTTTATAATAGAATGGAATGAGAAAAGATTCTTTTAGCTGATCCCAATTCAATTTGGAATTAAAACTTTGTTGTTGTTGTGTGTGATAATTGAGATAAGTGCATTAGAGTTGCTCTATTGTAGATCATTTATTTATCTCATAATAGAATGGAATGGCAAAAGATTCTTTTAGGTGATCCCAATTAAATTTGGATTTAAAACATTGTTGTTGTTGTTGTTGTTGTTGTTGTTGTATGATGATTGAGACAAGTGCATTAGAGTCGCTCTATTGTGGTTCATTTATTTTTCTTTCTTTCTTTTTTTTTTTTTTTTTCTTTTCTAAGGTACCTTTGTTACTCTTATAGCTAGAGAATATGGTTCAGGGACTTGCAAAATATTTTGAACCTGGCTTTAATTGATCTTCATATTTTATCAATAATGAGGAAGTAAATGGAAGCTCTTTTATTGTTTCCTTACCTCTTGGTTAAGAGATATAGGAAGCCATACAATACTAGTAATAAAATCCATTTAGAAGTTGTAAAGAGGTGCTAATGGGCTAGGAAATTTTCCTCGTTTACAGAATTTATTACTTTTTAATGATCTTTATTGTTCAAATATTGGGTTTTGTTGCCTTTTCATTTTTTTCAGTTTTAAAGCATCAGCAAAAGAAATATCTTTTGGTGCACATAATGTTGAGAAAAGAGGTTGATTGGCTAGAAATCATAATCCAACAAAATTCTCTCATAACATTCCTTAAATTTACAAATCGAGCCTGCCACAGCTAATATGCATTCAGTTTTGGTACAAGACTCATCAATTTTGGTGGTCTTGAATTATGTTCCTGCATGTATACATATTCTTTTTCCCAAAAACCTTCATTTCTGATACTGTTCTAATGGTTTTGTCACTTGAATTCAGCTAAATATGGTACACACCATGTTCTGGTTTTGGCTGACTTTTCACCAACCACCAGGACAATAGACCTAGAAAGGCTTTTTGAAGGCTTCAAAGATTGCGGAGTTGCAATTCGCTGGGTCAATGATACAACAGCCCTTGCAGTTTTTCGGGCACCATCAATTGGTAGTCAAAATCTTAGCAACTTCTGTTGTGTTGTGTTAAATATAATTGCAGTTCCATATCCTTTAAACCCACGGTTAACAATATGGTAAACAACATTGCAATTGTAGACAAATAGTATGTCTGCATGTCAATCATCTAGAGAAGAAAATGACATTGAAGATGTTTCCAAAAATTTTGTTTTTTTTTATCAAAAATAAAATGCCACTGGAACTCAAATTTCAGTAATGACAATTCTGTATGTTTGTTAAGACATTATATAAAATGGTTATCCATTTATTACCTCTACAGACACACAAAAATGGCAATTTAACTTTTAGTTTTGTAGGATTTCAGTTGTGATTGAGACTTAAAAAAAAAAGAGAGAGAGAGAGAAGAAAACATTACTCTTTAGTTTTTCCACAAGTCTAATTTATCATGTTAAGTCCCAAAAAGCCGTAAGTTGCATCTTTGTATTCACACAAGAATTCTTTTATTGCATAGCTGAGGAGTGGGAACTGCTGAGTTGTTACTTTGTAAAATTTACATGTCCATATAAAATATAAGGTCAAGGAAAACTGTAGGCAAGTGACCCCACCATCAGTCACTTTATTATATTGCATCCTCCAAAGAACCACTAAATTTTCTCCTGATCCTTGATTACAGTGCACCCTCTAAGTCATTAAATGATAACATTCAAATTGAGTGATAAGGAAGCTGCTCTTTGGTGTCTTGGAGATGGAAAATCAGCATTGATTTCTATTGGTTATTGGTTGATAAATGTGTGCTAAACTGCAAATAAATTAACAACCAAAATGAAACTTAAAGATCTATTAGAGTAGTTCTGAAATTATTGGTTTAGTCATCTCTAAGTTTGCTTGTCTGTTCACCTGTGGTTACTCTGCGAGAAACTCTTTATAAACCAAACTGAACTGAAATTAACATTTGCTTTTGATACTATTATGAATGTTATTTCTTTTTTCAATTGATCACCACTTGTTCATTGTTTTAATGTTAGTTACCTCTATTTTTTCATGTTAGCGAAAACCAAAAACTACAAGCTAAGCTCAAAAACTGATGGAGTAATACATATAGAACTCAATAATTGAAACATATCAAAACAATAAGCTGGGCAAACAGGTGGAGCTGGCCAAATTTTGGTTCTTCATTTTCTTCTACCAAGTTTTACCTTTCAGTTAACAAAATGATGGTCCAATAATGAAAGGATAATGAGCGAATAATGGACGTAGGTGTCAAACATGAGCCAGAAAGGCATCCTTCTTATATGGGATAGCCAACCAAAGCCTTGACGGCCTTTTAGAAGTTGCAACTTGTTATCAATGTGCCTTTAGTGAAGAACAAAAGACTGTCCATAATATTGTTCTCGTTAAAATGCACTAGTGTGAATGCTTAAGAGACTTGGGATGTTCTCTAGCTATCTACCTGCCCCCAAAATTGCTCTATAGCTACTTTGACAAGCCTTATTTGTGGCCTCCATTTTTCTTTGATGAGTAGTCAGCTTTTTAGTTGGTGTTGATGCAATACCCAGCAGATGGCTGAATCCAGGCAGCCTTTAAAATTCTGGTCCCCTGTGATATTTTAATATTGCAATTAGTGACCAGGATTTCATGAAGACTAAAGCATTCTGCATATGCTAGGTACTAGAATTTGAAACAGAAGACTAGTGTGCTATTGATAATTTATGTTCTCTAACTCTTCTATTTCTTGCTTCATAGTATAATCATGTAGCTTGTGAAGCATTCTCTTAACTGATTGTCTGAAGTCCAGTGTTTTGACTTTATGGTGCTTCTGTTAAAGACTAATGCTTATGGCATTGCTCTCTGTGTATGCAGTTCTGTTTATGGTCAGTTACACTAGTACATGCACATCTGTGTATCATCTGTTGTTCTTCTTATTTATCATGAGGCTTTTGTTTCTCATCAGTCTTTATCTGTTAATGCAGCACTTGAGGCCCAAAATCATGTTCAATGTCCGTTCCCTGTTCGCATTCTTGAAGAAGATGATATTCTTATGAGTTCATTATCAACAAAAGGTACCTGACATAATTAAACTTTTCTTTTATTCTGAATTTGGAAACATAGCGTAGAACAAAATGGTTGTTGCAGTGCTTGTGCAATTTCAAGAACACCTACGTAGCCATCAATGACCTGCAAATAAATTTCAGTTAAGATTTTGTTATGAATTTCATATTTTCTTGCTGAACTACTGATTGAGCTTCCTTTTCAAATTGCTTGGTCTTGAAGTACCCACCAGTAATTATCCTCCCACTTGTTTTATGTGTGACAGCTATACACATTTTCATCCTTTGCCAATCTTCTGCATCCTTTTTGAACCTTGAATAAATATCAACTCTTGCCTTGCCAACAAGCAGGACCCTGCATCAAAGATATTTGGCATCTACTCTGTATATTCTTGGGCACAGGTACACCATGGGGGAATGATTTGAGGTGGTGCCAGTAACCTTTTAACAATTTTCTATTCTGATTCCAAAAAGGCTTGCAAAATAGACTACTAGTTAGAAATTACTCTTACATTAACAATTTAACTTATTAAATTAGAGTAAACATTGGTTAACTTTCAAATTGCTTCTTTGAAATCAAAGCGCATTTTTTAATACCATTTTGCTTCTCCATCGTGATATGCAATATTGAGAAGCTGAGTTATCTTCTCAAAGGTCTCTGCACTAAATCATTTAAGCATGACACAATCATGGCAGTGACTTGTAGCAGGAATAGGGAGGCTGAGGAAGATGTGTTAGTTTCACTTTATAGCAAGTTTCAGTCATGTCAGCTATCTATCTGTCTTGCGTTTTCCCTTTCTTTTAATTTCTGATCCCTTTGTCAAGGTTTCCTCAGTTATTTCGTAGTTCATACTGTATTCAACTCAGTGGAGTATTATTTCTTGTCCTAGGATTGGCTGCTTTCTTATGCTTGTTGCTGAAATTCCCATAAATGTCTCTTGGCGTGTCTATATAAATTTGACCTTATCATCTGCTATCCCTATCCTCAAATGCTGTTGCCTTATTGAAATCACGTTGTCTTTTAGACCTGGAACCTCCCCGTCAAAGGCCACAAACATCAGCAAGAACTGCACAGAGGCTGATTGCTCAGGGAATGGGGTTGAAGTTGCCTGCCACAACCTTTGGCTCTAGAGAATTGAAGAGCCAGGAAGAAGCCAGAAAGAACCGCATAGTTACAAGGCAAAAACTGAGAGATGATGCTTGGGGAGATGATGATGATGATGATGGAAAGTAAACCTTGTTCCTCATGTCTTCATTTGATTGTTCAAAAATATGAGCATCTCCTCTTTTGATTTTGTACTTCTCTCCGCCCACCAATGTACATCTTGCTGTATTGTTTGTACATCTCTAAAAGCATTTTTGTTGCAACCGCTCGTCTCTATATTGCTTTTGTCTTCATAGCCCTAGACATATTCTCGAGGCTGCCTGTGACTGTGTCATTAAAATCAAGTGTGTAAGCAGAGGCTGATGACTACAACTAATATATGGTGAATGGCAGTGCATACTCTGTCTATCATTACATTTGATGTTTACCATTTACTGTAGAGTAATATGATGAGAAAAGATTTATATAATCAAATTCAATTAAATTTAGGATTAAAGATTTGTTATTGGATTGTATATTCCTTCAAGTTGTGGAGGAAAAGTACATAGACTAATTCATATGGTTGGTAGTCATCACCATATGCTTTATATGATCGTGGCATTGTTGCATTCGTAATATTGGCATTGTTCCCCAACCTTGTCCCCCGTGCCTTCATTGGGTAGTTCCAGAAAAAGAGCATCTCTAAAAGCAGTTTCGCTACAACCCCTCTTCTCTGTATTGCTTTGGTCTTCACAAACTCGCAAGTTCTCCCGAATCAACCAATGGCAAAAGTTCCAGAGCAACATGTGATGGGTTGTTCTACTCGTCCCACATCGTTAAGGAATAGGGGGATCTTGAGTCATATAAGTGGGTGTGTTGCACATTTTAACAGGTTTTCTTTTAAGAATGACTCCGTGACAAGCAGCTGTTAAGGTTGAGGATCTTCGGAGACAATGACACCGGAACAACTTGGAAAAGGGCTGCTGAAAATAGCTCTTGGCACATGTTCGAGGCTGCCAGTGACTCATCTCATGAAAATCAAGTCTGTATGCAAAGGTTGAGGATCTTCAGCTTACCAGATTTTATTTTCATTGCATCTAATGAATAGTGAATGGCATTGCATACTTTGTTTACTGTAACATTTGTTGTTTCCAATTCACTCAACACACTGTAATTATGAGAAAACATTTATATAATTGAACTTAATCAAATTTAGGATTGATGATTTGTTACTGTAATATATATTCCTTTTGATTTATGGAGACAAGCAAGGTAGTTTAAAACACTGCCATACAAGTGTGTCATAGTAAATCAAGGATGATAATGTTTCTTGAAAATAATTTAATAATTAAGAATTTAGATTTTTACATTTAAAATTTTATGCTCTAATTATAATAAAAATATAAGATTTATAAAAATTAAAAAATATATTTTTTATTCTATAATTTCCAATTGAAGTTGACAATAGGACAAATGAAATAAAGTACTTTCTTAGACGGGGTTAGTGCACCCGCTTTCTCAGGGACACTTTTTGTTTCTTTCTTTCTTTCTTTTTCTTTCTCTTTTTTTTGTTTTCTTTTTTACCTAGGATTTAATGGATACAAAGAAATATATTTTAATTATCTGTGCTCTATTGTACTAAAAAAAAAAAAAAGTTTTTAAATTATAATGCATTTCAGCCATTATTGGTCCAGTTGGCAAGAAAAGTACTCTATTTATTTGTCAGCCAGGTTCGGTCGTTGTTTGATTTTTTTCCTCAGATTTCCTTGATGCTATGAGGAATACAAATGGAAGATAAATAAATCTAGAAGAATGATACATATAGTCCATATCCTTATTTAAATTTTACCATTTATGCATTCAAAGGTCGCCACCAGTAAATGCATGCATAGGAGCGGGTACATTTGCGCAAACGAAAAAGTTAAAACGTCGCAGAAAAAAGGATACAGGAGAGAGGAGTACGTTCTGTTTTATCGACCAAAATATCATTGAAATCAATTTTTATTTTATGTAAGCAATAAATACATCTTCAGTTTTTTTTCCCAAAAGTTCATGAACATCAAAAAAAAAAATTTTTTTCATTTTTTCTTAAATTAGAGACGCATTTAGCTTATTTTTAGATTGAATGTCTTCAAAATTTTTAATTTTTAATTTTTTTTGTGAACAGAATTTTTTTATATTGCATGGAAAATTATCTGACACAAAAGAAATATAGAAATGAAAAATTAAAACAAATAAAAGAAAGAAAACCAAAAAATTTGCGGAACAAGAAAATAAAAAAAAAAATCCAAAAATTTGCTTGTGATGTAAGATTCCTCTTGAATCTTCTTCTAGAAATTAGAATATGTAATATACAGTAGACAACCCACATATTTTGACAGAGATGGTCTAAAGAATTTTAGAAGGGTTTAACCGCTCCCCTTTAGTTTAAATCTCTTCAGTTGCTTTCAGATCTCTAGTCCCTCTTTTTATTTCTTATGCTTGTTCATATTCTACTTCCAACTATTTATTATATCATGACAATTTATCCCTTGTTAGATGATAAAACTTACGTAAACACAATCATGATTTACAAATTTACATCATCCCATCCTTCGGTACTTTTCTTGCAAATGTTTCTCCCTCAGAATAGAAGAGAATCTTATGCCCTCACAAATGAAATTATTATAACGTTTGAATTTTGGGAAATTCCTAAAATAATAAGTTTTATCAATATTTGCCACGTCAAGTTAGAGGTCAAACTATAGTTTTTGAACCGATAAGTTTTTTCGGAAATGATTCCTACTAGCGCCTTATGAAATATCGTCACATTCTTTTGTATCTGTACATATGCATAGAAATAAATGCAATTTATAAAATCATGCCATGAATATTAATACGATAAAAATTTTATACATGTATTCAAAAAAAAAAAAACATTGTATCATCGCATAATCCATAAGTTTGTGCTTTGTCCTTAGCCATTTCAACTCAATATACATTTCCAACGACTAAAGGGATGTGTATGTTAGATATTGATGTGAATGTGCATGTCAATTAGACATTTTTAAGGGTATGACAACATAATTGTGCACGAACACAGAGAATGAACAGAATTAAAGGGCACAACATTGAGGGGAAAAAAATTGTTAAAACAAAACTAGATTGAGAGTTCATCCAAGTCAAGTCTCAATACAATTTTGTTTGATAATATATTGCATCTGTGTAACATTTTCCAATTAATTTTAGCAAGATAAATTGGCAGGCCATGGAAATGTTGTTTTTGAATAAAATTCGTCGGTCAACGAAACATTAACAATGGAAAAGCTTGAATTCACAAACGTGAAAGAAGCATAACATGCATGTCGGCGTTGCGGTGAGTCACTAAAGGAAAATTTATGCCGTCGACAAGTTTGCTGCATTCTCCCCTTGAATTTTTTGAAAATAAAGGTTAATTTTCAAAAATCGAGCCCAACATTTATTGGGAGATTATTGTACCATATAGAACTCTTTTCCCTTTTCCACCCACCTTTAAGGGGTCCATTGTAATGGCGAAGCAGCCACTGACAGCGTGCAATCTGGCACTTTCTGGTGAGTGCAAGAAAATCAAAGGTGATTTGTATGCGTACATCACCCCGAAAGAGAAAGTTTGGCTGGCAAAAGCAAGGCCAAATTTAAGCACCTTGAATGCCTGTATCTTGGAATTTTCTTCTTTACTTTTATATTATAATGTCAACGTTCAAACATCACTCACTGTCTTGGAAAAAATGGCCACATTTGTCAGGCCATTGCGGCCATTCTCATTCAATATATGACCTCTCCCCTTACCACTACAAATCTCAGAAAAATTATAATAGCCTCTTTTATGCTCCTACAGCAATTTATGTATGAGTTAAACATACTGGTTTCTAGCTAGATCTTCAGGTGGAAATGGATGAAATAGAAGTTCCACAATTTTTTCTTTGCCCCATATCACTTCAGATCATGAGGGATCCTGTTACTGCTATAACAGGCATCACTTATGACAGAGAAAGCATTGAGCAATGGCTAAAGTCAGCCAAGGGCGTTCCTTCTTGTCCAGTAACCAAGCAGCCTTTGCCAAGGGACTCTGACTTGACCCCAAATCACACCTTGCTGAGGTTGATTCAAGCTTGGTGTACTTCAAATGCCAAGCATGGCGTTGATCAGATTTCGACCCCAAAATCTTGTCTCAGTAAGGCTTATGTGGTTAAACTCATCCAGGATCTCGAGGACCCTCGTGGGTGCGTGGACGTATTGGTGAAAATGGAAGGCCTTGCCACAGAAAATGAGAGAAACATGAGGAGCATGGTCGAAGCTGGCACAGACAAAGCAATGGTTGCTTGTATTATCAAGTGTTTCAGAGAAGGTAAGACAACTGGTCTTCAAGAAGCATTGAGACTCCTCTATATCATTTTGAATGCATCGGAGGAAATCAAGCTTCACGTCAAAGAGAATCAGGATTTCATTGATTCATTGACATGGGTTATTGGGTGTTATCAGATGGATAATTACGTTGCTGTCAAGACACAAGCAATTTTTATTTTGAAGAAGGTGACAGAAGTTGCATCTGGAAGAGTATTGGAGACGCTAAAGCTCGATGTCTTCAAAGCTATCATTGGAATAATGACAAAAAGAGTCTCTCAACAAGCCATAAAATCAGCCTTGCTTGTCTTAATAGACGTGTGCCAATGGGGAAGAAACAGAATGAAAATCGTCCAAGCTAATGCAGTTTTCGAGCTAATCGAAATCGAGTTAGAAAAGCCCGAAAAGAACATCACAGAGCTGATTTTTGTTCTTTTGGCCGAGCTTTGTGTCTGTGCAGATGGGAGAGCACAGTTTTTAAAACATGCTGGAGGCATTGCCATGTTGACCAAGAGGATCCTGAGGGTCTCTTCTGCAACAGATGGTAGGGCCATCCATGTTCTTGACTTGATCTCAAAGTTCTCTGCAACAGCTGAAGTTCTCTTAGAGATGCTGAGTGTTGGTGCTGTGTCAAAGCTTTGCATGGTCCTGCAAGCAAACTCTGCTACTTATTTGAAAGCCAAGGCAAGAGGTATCCTTAAGCGGCACTCTAATGCGTGGAACAATTCTCCTTGTATTGCTGTGTATTTGTTAAGTAGGCATCCTAGATAATTAAATATGCGTAATCTCATCTTTATTTTTACAAAAATATTGTGCAGAACGAAACTTGCACTTTATAATAAAATGATATTAATATTATTACTTGTTAAATTGTGGACTGATTGCTAGAATAGATTTTATTTTTGTTATCTGAGTTTATCTCCCCACCCTGCTATCCCTTTTGAAGGAATGAGAGAGTAATTCATTCTATTAGTTTTCTTTGATAGAAAAAGTTTATATATTTGGTTGTCTTTACAAAATTCTCATCACAAGTTGTTCTAGTGGCATGTAGATCATCCATATGATCTAATGATAATGAAGAACACGAGCTCGTAAATGGTGTTAAGAATATTGACTAAATACAAAAACAAAAACCTGATCTAGTTTATAATGTTTATCTTGTCAATGACTCAACCTCAAGTTAGACAAAAGATTATTTTGTCTTATAATAATAGTAATAATTTATTATTATCATTAATTACGAGCAATATGAGCAAAACTAATCTAGTTTAACTAAACATTTTACCAAGTTGTTTGACCATCGACAATCCATATTGCATTACAGATTCTCCGTCAAAAATCACGTATGTTATTGTTATGACATTCCAAGTTTTTAAAATATTTTCTAATAGGCTATTTGAAAATTTTATACCATATTATGCTCATAAAAAATGTTTACAATAAAGGTTATTGTTTTAAAAAATTATTAATTTTTTGTATGTTTATTGTGTTTTCTCATTACATCATATTATTATATTTTTGAAATACATGTTAATATATTTCTATTAAACATAAATTTCATAATTTATCAAATAATGATAAAATTATATTTCACTCAAAAGTAATTTTTCGAATTATAACCACAATTTCAAACACATTCTATACATACAATGTCATTTCTAGTTTGAGATGGAGACCAAAATAATACATAATATGAAGAAATATGTGCAGCCTGTATATTTCCCATTTAAAAATCCAAAGTTATATAATCCTACAATACCGCCGCCGACCTGGCCCAATCACTGGAATCGATGGCCAAGCATCTTTCAAACTACTGTGTGCCGCAGTAGGCAAACGGGTCAAAGAAAAGCATTGAATATGCCGCCCGTTCTGAAAAGTCTTTGCTCGGGCAATATGCACGTGGAGGTTATCTTCTCCCGTTTTGTTTCCTTGTAATGACATGACAACCGACCCAATCCAGACATTCACTCATTTTTTATGCCGAATTTGTTGTTTTATTCCAATGTCACGTAATGAATTTAAAAGTGACAAAAGTTAGTTTAATCCGAAGGATTTGACTAACATTATTATTTTATCAATATTAATTAAAAAAAACAACTCATCGTTCGACTTAGTTTAAAATTAAATTAATTTTAAATTTAAATCATACGCTTATTGTACTTATTAGAAATTTAGAATCTGAATATTTAAAAAATTAAAATTTAAAATATTTTAAACTTAATAAATTATTTTAATAAATTAATTTAAAATTTAATATGTACAAAATTTAGATAAATTCCAAATCTCATGTACCCGAAATTTGAGCGACAAGATACCAAAAACAATCCAATCTAACTCCTTCTCGACACGTCGCCTATAAATGAATTGGAAATTCAAGTCACGGTACCCAAAGATTGTTGGAAGTAGGGATCGAGGAGGCATATGCCTGCGGGCTTCAGGGAATTGTGGCCTTTTAATTCTTACAAATATATATATATATATATATTAGGGTCTCATGTCCCTTGTGTATTGGGTATAGAAAATTTTTTGGACTTGTAGGAATTATGGGCTTGCAGAAAATTGTGGGCTTGAAATAATGTTGTTTTAAAAATAAGTGAGGGCAATTTTAGTAAAAGAAAAGGCCGAAGAAATCAAAAATTTATTGACCTTTTCATTTACACCTTTTATTAATTAAATTTACAACCTAATTGACACTATTCACCAAAAAAAAAAAAAAACTAGACCCTTGTCACATTGTGCGTAAATTGTTTTAATGGAAAAGAGTAATAATATTTATCATAACTTAATTTCTTTTTTATTTTTACAGACTATATTATATGAAAAATTGAAAAATCCCTGTGAAGTGTACAGTCCCTTCCCTTAATCTGTAAAGCCTTTCGCATAAGCCAATTATAAAAGTGAAGAGATTCAGCTTTTATGTATCTCGTTACTCTTTTTACAGGTATGGCTATATCATGCAGCCTCTCATTCGTACTATAATAGAATTAACAGGAATTTCATGGATATACTAAATGATGCAACAAACCCTGTTTTTCGTCGAGCACAAATTGTAATTAACAGAAAAAGGAAGACTTATAATAGAATCAAAAGCTAAGCAACACATATTCCATGGATATACCTAACCAAGTATTGCATTTCTTCTTTTTTTTTTTTTTTTATTAGATGGCATCATGATGGTTTCATTAAAAAAAAAAAAAAAGGAGACAAGTAAAATAAATGTGAAATAGATATGACTCATTATTATCGTTAATTATGATGAATTAAAATGTATAAAAAATATTTTAATTAAAATTTTCATATTTATTTTATATATCTTATAAAAGATAGAAGAGTTAATACTTTCTTTTTTTTTTTTTTCCTAACAAGCTTGGAGTAGCAAAATTTTGCACCAAGCCGCTCTTAAGGCATCTCCTTGGATACTCTGATTGGGAGTTCAAACTACAACAATGCCAACAAATAAAAATCTTAAACGTAAAGAACAATTTGTAGTACTCTTTTGTTCAAGTGTTTTGTTGGACATCTCTTATTCTTAAGGATGTTATGAATAAAATTATTATGCTGTTCAAATAATTAAAAAAAAAAAAAAACACAAGAATAAATTGTAGTACTTATGACCAGCTTCTAGGAATAAGTCACTTCGATACCTATATACCCAAAGTAGGAAGGAGTTCACTTGTACTCCTCACGGATTTCTTCACTAAAACTTGAGGATTTGCAAGGTATTGCGACGTGAATGGTATTTGTCTACGGCTCCCCCTGGTTTTGATATTGTGCAGGCTACCCTCCCTGTGAAGCTTTGCCTTTGCCTACTAGCACTGGTTTCAAGATTCTATTGTTGGTGCTTTTCTGGGTTTTCAATTGATTTATTGCTTAGTTTGCTCCTTTTTGTGATGCCCATTTCCTATCATTGGTGCTTTCTATTTGGCTGTAAGTGCACATTCTGTACGTGCTTACAAGGGCCGCTCATTTTGTTGGTGAGCTTGCATTTGGTTTTTACCCTGTGAAAAAAGTAGCTGGACGGGGGACAGGGATGTGACGCCAATAGGACACGTGAACTCTGCACATAAATTTTTTTCATTTTTATTTTTTTAAAATATAAAATATATAATTAACATTTTGTTGTACTTTTTTTTTTTCGAGAAAAGTCAATATTTGGACTTGGGACTCGGTGGACCCGTCTGTGGTCCATCTTTTTTGTCCGATCCATCCAGATAAGTGGATCCTTTACCCTGTATCATTAATAAAATATCCACTGATTTATACAAAAGGAAATTCGCCTAAAATTGGGACCGTTCTTTTCATCACTAAATGTACCGACGACTTCTGGCGTGCCTCGTGGTCCTACCACGAATTTGATGTTTAAAGTCTTAGAGTCTTTACTATTATTCACCCTGTTTGCTTAACCAAAAATTCAGAAAAATTCAGAAATTTTCACCCTGCACCCGCGGAGGAGCACTGCTTATTGTCGGTCTACACTATTGAAGGGTCAAAACACGGCCAATCCGACAGAGTCGACGACTCATCTTAATCATACAGACGAAGCAAAGGAAGAGGCGTTTAATTATCCGTTGCAACTTGCATCCAGCTCGGTGCTGCCCATGGCGCTGAAAACGGCAATGGATCTCGGCATATTCGAGATCATAGCCAAAGCAGGTCCTCCTGGCACCAAGTTGTCTGCCTCCTAGATCGTGGCCGAGTTGCCTGCAAGGAACCCAGATGCAGCCCTCATGCTTGACCGCATTCTCAGGCTCTTGGCTTGCCACGAGGTGCTTGGTTGCTCAGTGGATGCTGCTGGCCTGGAGAGGTCGTACAGTCTCAACCCTGTGTCCCAATACTTCGTACAAAACCAAGATGGAGTTTCATTGTGTCCCTTGATGGCCTTAATGCAGGATAAGGTCTTCTTCCAGAGCCGGTAATTGAGTAATTTCGACCAAATTAATAATAATCTTTTCAAATTATGTGTGGTCTGGTAAGAGATCTGTTGAAGTTTTGGTACTAGCAACGCAGGGTTTAAAGAATCTAAGCAAAATAATCAATTCGGACATTTAAAATAAAATGAAATAAAAACTTGAGTTGATTTTTTAATTATAATTATTAATTAAAAGACAACTCACTTTTTTTTTTTTTTTAAATATCTGACTTCGTTCTTTTCTGTGTTTTACGAGACTCTTTTGTATGTCAAATTTTCTTCAATAACTTTTCTACTCATTTACCCGAAAATATTGATTCTCCACGAGGCGATGTTTAATTTCACCACTATCATCATAAAAAAACTTCTTGAATCATACAAAGGATTTAAGCACCTCAAGCAGCTGGTGGATGTGGGTGGCGGCTTGGGGCAAACTCTCAAGGCAATGACTTCCGTGTACCCCCATATCAAGGGCATTAACTTCGACTTGCCCCATGTGATCGAGCATGCCCCACCTTACCCTGGTATGGGTATGATCGTTTCTTGCACGTGGATTGACTAGAATTTTTTCAGGTTAATTGTTGAAGTTAGATCCATGTGTGAATAACTATTTGTAAGTGTATAACTCGCTCAAATAATATAAATAATGAGTAAATTGTTATTATATGATAAATAAAAACAAATAAGTATTAAAATATTTATTAATTTTAATTTTATTTAAAAAATTAATTTTAAAAATTAAATAACTAAATATAAATAGATAAAATATAAATAAAAATATTAATTGTTAAAATACTAAGATTTTCAAATTTTTCATACCAAAATTATATAAAATTCTAATTAAACTGTCACTAAGAAAAAAATCTATTCATATCATGTCAAATTGATTTTTTATCTTAGTTATAAATTGTTGGTTAAACTTAGAACAATCACTAATGACTATTAAGTCATCTACATATAAAGACACATAGGAGATAAAGTCCTTTACCTTTAAGATATAAGGTGGCTTCACTTATATTTTTGTTGAAACTAAGTTTCTGTAAATGATCATGGCTCTTATTATACCTAACCCTAAGTATTTGTTTTAAGATATAAACTACTTTTTAAGAGAGTCATCTACATTGAATTTGATTTTATAAGCCCACTTTAATACCAATAAATCCAAAGTTTTCTTACTTTTTCTTTTTTTATTTAAAAACCATAATCCAAGTTTCAATCTTCGTAGTGAAGTCAATCTCCTTCTACATTGTAGTTTTTTAACTTAGGATCTTAGATGCTTCTTTCTAGTAAGATGGTTTAAGAACAACCTTATTACTTCTCTTATAGATATGAGAGAGAGTTATGGTTCCTTCAATTAGAGTGTCTTCTTCTTCTTAAGAAGAATCTAAATCTTGGTTTTTAGATTGTTAGACTTGTCTGGTTTGAACTTGTTTTTCGTTCAACTTTACACTTATTCTAATTCTATTACTCTTGTTCACTAAACTTCAATATAAATTCTCCTAAATTGAACATTATAGATTCTTTTGTTTTGTGTAATATTAGTATAACTAATGAACACTCTAATAATAGACCTTTGGTCAAGCTTGTCCCTTTTTTTATATAAAATACAAACATAATATAAACTATTATATACTTTAAGATGACTTGTTAATGGTATTGATAGAAACCAATCCTTATATGAAGTTTTCTTTATTAAAGGCTTAGTGGGCAATATGTTGAATAAGTAGGCAAAAGTTACAATGATTTTTACGTAGAATTTTTATGACATTGATTTTTGAAACAACAACTATCTTGACATGTCTAAATGTATTTTATTCTTCCTCTCACTCATCAGATTTTGTTTTGGTGTTTAAGGTGCAATAGGCTATTGTTAGATCCTAACTTATACATAAATTCTTGAAGAGATGTTATATCATATTATCAGATTTTATAGTCTTTTATCTTTAAACTTGGTTACTTTTCAATCTAGGTTTTAAATTTTAGAAATACACCAAGAACTTTATTTTTAGATTTGAGAATCAATAACTAACAAAATTTGGAATAGTCATTTATGAAACAAATAAAATATATACTATTATTTAAAGATTCAATACTAATCGACTCACACAAGTTAATATGTATCAGTTAATGTTTTTGTTAGCTCTTTAAGACTAATTAAAAAAGAATGAAAACTTTGATTACTTCCCAAATTGAGATAACTTGCAAACACTTCCACTATTTGTTATATCAGGTGAGTCACGAATAAGATTATCTTTAAAAAAGCTTTTGAAGACTAGTATAATAATAGTGTCACAGTCTTTTATGTCATAGGAAGGGCTCATAAATAGAGACAAGTAAAACATGAGACTTTACACTTTTCAAATTCAAAAGGAATTTTTTTTTTTCATAAGTATATTCATTAATTTACTTTTAAAAATATAAAAAATAACACATACTTTGTCTTCAAAAACCAAGAAACAATTCTTTTTAAGAAGTTAACCAATAGTAAGCAAGCACTCATTTATGAGCATAACATCCATTCCTATTTGAATTGCATTGTACCCTTAACTTTCACCTCAATAAGTACTTCATTTCTAATTTTTACTTTGAATATGAAAAAGTCATTGAATGTTATGAACAAATAAAGATATGGTAACATGTAATTAGTACAGTCATTATTAGCAAGTTTAAATTTAGTGACTTTTATGATGAAATAGTTGATGGCAACTAATAACTACTATTCTGGCTCTTAGTTCTCATCTGTAATTTAAGTCACTTGTTGATTTTATTTTCCCCACTGCTATTGTTTATTTTCATTTATACAAATTTTATTTGAATGTCTATTTTATTTCACATTTTAAAGATTAAGTCAAGTCTTTTCTAATAATAATTGAAGAGAAGAATTATTCTTTATTGTGTTTATAAGGTGAGTGTTATTTTTTTCCCTAACTTGTTTGTTTTAAAAGTTTTATTTTCCTACTTTCCTTTTTCTTCTTTTTATACTACAACTTTTGTTTATATTTTATTTAAAAGGCATCTCAAGTGGTTTCTTCTTGCTTCAAAAGTCTTCTTTGCTCTTAAGCTAAAAGAGCATTAATTAACTCAAGTAAGGTGATGGTGGTCAAGTCTTTAGAATTTTCTAAGGAGGAGATCTTAACTTGAAATTTCTCTATAATGCTAACTAATACCTTTTGAACCACATACTTGTAGGAAAGTCTTCTCCCATGATCATTGTTTGGTTTACAATTTTAAGGAGTCTATCATAGTACTATTTAATTGCTTTTGACTTCTTCATCTTAAGATGATCAAATTCTCTTATCAAATTGAGCAATTGCATGTTTTTGGTCTTTTTATAGATAACATATTTCTTTTTTTAGCCTATCTGATACATTTTTTGTTGTCTTACATGTTGTTATCCTATTGAATATAGTCTTTATTAAAGTTGAGTGGATACAGGTGAGTGCTTTCTATTATTTTAAAACTAACTCACTGTGATTTCTTAGTTAAATCATAGTGAGATTAGATAAAAGAAGAGAAGGTTAATTACCTTTCTTTGTGATTTCTCATAAATTAAAGGCATTACAGGTCATTAAGATGAACACTACTTTAATACTAAAATATTGGTATTTAAACTAGAAACTCGATTAGCATTTAATTTCAAGAACAAAAACACTAGAAATAATAAAAATAAAAATTTTAAAAAGATGACTTTTTCCTTTCCATTGATGATTAACTTCATTGTATATGAAGTTTTTAACAATTACAAATTTAATTATGAGAATTGAAATTCAAATTGATCAAAATTATGCCTTGGTCTTACAAAAATATGAAAAGTTAGTTGTTAAAACAAGTAACATCGTTTTAATTCAAAAATTTTCAAACAAAACCATAAAATTACAAAGCAAAGTAAGTTAAAACTTGGTTGTAAACTTGCTTTAGCATCTTCATGTCAATTGTCTTAACTAATTTATAAATTTTGAAGGGAAACTTCAATAAAAAGTAAGTTATTGTAACCCAACATACAAAATGGCAGCACTATGATGTCCTGTTGGTTATTATATCTTAGTGATTTTGTTAGCTTTAAAGGTGTATAGGTGTTAGATTGTGCCTAAGTAGGTTAACAACTTAAAGTAGTATTATGATGTTTATTTTCATGTCCTTGTAATAATGTTTTGATACTTTTAATGAAATCTACTAGTCATTCAAAGTAAAAAAGTATGAAATAAGAAAATTAACTCTTAAATAGTAAGCACATGTTATCATCATAAATTAGCTCTTAGTAGTATCTTATAATTCATTTTTTTATATTTTTATTTATGTGTGCGTATGTTTATATATTTTGAGAAGAATTGGTGTAGGTGTCAAGCACGTACAAGGAGACATCTTTGAAAGTGTTCTAAAGGGAGATGTCATTTATGAAGGTACTACATTTTTGTAGTATACTATAGTTCTTGACTATTTGTTTACCTAAATTAATTAGCTAATTAACTTTAATTAATATTTAGCATTAAGAGGGCTTGACATATTTATATATATTTTTTGGTAGGGGATACTTTATGATTAGAGCAATGATAAATGTATCATATTGCTAAAGAATTGTTATAAAGCTATCCCGAATGATGGAAAGGTTCTTATTGTAAAATGTGTTGTTCCAGTCATTCCAGAAATCAATGTTGTTACCAAAGTACCATACCAATTGGATGTGTTTTTGATGACTCAACACATAGGAGGAAAGGAACGAACACAATATGAGTTCATGGCGTTGGCAATTGGAGCTGGATTCCAAGGCATTAATTATGAATACATTACCGGTAAACTATGTGTTATGGAGTTCTTTAAGTAAATGAGGTTAGTGATGAAATTACTAATAAATCTTGAGAAAGGATTTAATCTCTTCTAATTTTACATATCCCTTTAACTTTGTTTGTACCTCCTTCATTAAAAGTGAACTTAAACTAATCTAAACTCAATATGACCTCTTAAATCATGTTTTTTTTTTTTTTTTGACAACAATTGTCTTATTATTAAAAATATCCTTAAATGAAAGGACATTCCCATAAAAGTATATACATGGGGCAAAAATGAATTAACAAGAACCCTTAATGAAAGGTTAATGTTGTTCTTTACCCTTTAACTAAGTTCAACACCTTAAATTGAAAAGTAAAGAGGAAACTACCTAAAAGAAATTAAAATCTATATTTTTGTGTATACCCTTATCATTACAAATATTGCCTTAGACATCACTACCTTCTAAACAAAATTGTGTCGTCATAAGCAATTACAACCAAAATTCTTAAAAAACAAAAATGGACCAAGTCTCCTTTGTACAATACTATGATAACAAGCCTAACGTGAAAAATTCAATAGCCAAGTAATTAAAGTACGTATACAACTTGAATAGAGCATTATAGTGTACATAACCTTACAAACCTATACTTCTTTGGCCAATCTTATGTTACAATAATGATTTTCCATAAATGTATTTTTTATCAACTATATGCAACTAAGTGCCTAATTAAACCTCATGAACAATATCTTAATAAACCCTCTTATCATCATAGTCACACAACAAAAGCCTCTCCTAAAGGTTCTCATTTTGGCCCATCTATTTACCAACTAGTTACTTCTTTAAATTTATAAACAAATAAAACCTAACCTTTAAGTCTTTGTCTTACCTCATTTAACATGAATGAGTATTGTCATGGCCGTAATGCAAGATTGTTTAGTCATATCATAGTTCTCTTAAAGTCACTTTTAATTATAAAGTTTACTTACCTTACAATTTTCCACTATTCCTATAGCACCAGAGTTTCTTTCATTAAAAGGATTTCAACCTTATTAATATTAACCACTCTAATAAACTTGAAAAATAAGCGTATGATCTTAATATCGTGACTCTTTAAAACTCTTCCAATTTCAATCATTTTAGTAGTGCTAATAATTAAAATCATTGTGTTAAACTTATAACAACCAAAAAGGACGCCTCTTATTTAGTCCTCTTTTTTCTATGATGCATTTTTACTGAATTAAAGGTTACACTAAAGATATTAAGGATAAAGTTGTTGATTAAGTATTAGTAATTCCTCTATCTAGCTACTATCCACCACATCTTCCTAACTTGAATTCATAAACTTTTTTTAATATGAAAGGTTCCTCCTTGAAGATGGTCTCATCTTTTTTGAACCAAATGGACAACATAATTGTAATGAAACCCATAACTCATATTTCCTTTGACCTAGAACATTTGCCCAAACACTCCCAAGGTTGTCAAGCTATCAAGATTAAAGGAGAAGTTACCCATTATACCCCTTACCAACATAGATGATCAGACCAAAACTACTAAATCACTAGTAGTATAAGAAAAGGAGGTTACTATATTTTATCTTATCATAACATGAGGAACCCATGGAACCAAGAGAATTACCCCTATTCAAAATGTCAATGTATCACCCACAGATACCTTTGCCAACAATAATTGCCACTTTAAGGGGTGTTAAGCCCTTTCAAGGCCATGGCTCCAAAAATCTAAAGCCACCTCTACCATTAACTATCAAGTCATAGAAAGAGTTCATTGGAAAAGTTTATTTCTTTTCCTCCTTTCAAATAAACCTATTAGGCTCACCCTCTAAGAGGTAGTACTCATTAACAATCTTATAAAAAGTATTTTACTACTCCAATTTCCAATCATATAGATTATTCTTTTACAATTTCTTAAATTATGCTTTTTTTTCTTCTTTAGTTAGATTTATTTCATTGCAAAAATTGATTTTAATTTAATAGTAAAATTGCTTCTTTGCCATTTAAAAATAATATTTAATCCTTCTTAAACTTAATAATGTGAGAGTTTTTCATGTCTCATTCTTATATGACCTTAACTATCTTATTTTTTCAATAACAAGTTAAAGAGTTCTTAAGATGTCCCATTCTTTTATTGCCTTGCTTATATTTTGTCACTTATTATTTTTACTTACTTATTTTTTTAATATAACAATCACTTAATTTTATATCTCATAAATATATTTTAACATTTTTTTAACTATATTTTTTGTTCTTATTCATATTGGATGTTGAGTTAATTTGATTTTCTAAAAATAGAGTCTAATTAGAAAATCACCTCAAATTTTCTATTTCCTAAGATCTTATGGTTCTTGTCTCTCTTTAGCTGTAACTTTTTTTTTATTATTATTTTCTTCTCCATTTTTAAAGGATTCTAAGAAAATTATGATGGTTTGCATCTAACATATATAATGTAGCATTCTTAGAAAATTACTATGATTAATATTAACACACTTTTTGAGGATTTCTAAGGAAAATTTTCTCGTAACGTTCACATCTTTTCAACTAAAGTTATACATGTTGCATTTTGTACCTGTATTTTTCCTTGTTCAGCAAAGTTCTAGTGTTCTACAAGCAACTACATAACAAAGCATGTGAAGCGAAAGATCAATACTTCCAACGAAGCTTTAGGACAAACTACATTGGACCCAAAAAGGCAGTTCTGGACTTTGTGCTGGCAATCAAATGTCAAAGACCGGGGATGTAAAACAGATCTTGACCTTGAAGCAAATGCGAGTCAATTCTTGATCAATATTGTCTTTCATTGTCACTTTCAGTGTAAAAGATCCCTGTAAAAAGCATGTAATTTGCATCATAATCTTGGAGATAACATGCCTGGTTCCAACAGAAAAAAGTTTGATGCCTAAACAAGGCTACGATACTTTAGCCTGAGGCATGCCATGTGGCCTCGAATGTCACACTGACATCCCACGCAATCGAGTCAACGATTTTCGTCGTGGGTAGTTTCACGGGATAGATTTGGCACCAAACGTTGAATTCATGATATAATGGTAAAAAATAAAGTTTATTATAGATTCGCAAGAAAAAAAAAAAAACACAAAATTCATTAACTCTCTTTTTTGTGATTAACTCTATAATAATATATTCATTCTAAAATAAGTTTTGATGTGCAATAAAATATATTCATTCTTCGTATTTATATGCAACATTTGCCTATTAATTTTAGGGAAATAAATTAGCTTTGCCACGGGAAATATTGCTTTTGAGAAAACAGTTGGTCAATGATAAAATTTAAAACTTTGAATTCATAGATAACGAAACAAGGACATGCCGGTGTTGCACTCACAAAGTACAGTGAGTTGGTCGCCAAAGGAAACTTTCTGACAGCTAGAAGTTCGCCACATTTCTCCCTTCAAAGTGTGCGGCTGATTTTTCAGTCCACCCCGTCATTTTCTTCTACCATACGGATCTTTTCCTATGCCAACCTACCTTTTAGGGCCTATTATGCCAACTTTCCCACTACAAGGTTCACGTAAAAATTTTTTAAAAAAATAAAATAAAATATTCAAAATTTTCATAAATAATTTAATATACAAAATAAAGTTTCAATTTAAATAATTATAAAAAATCTAATTTAATTTTTAAAATATAATAATTTATCACTAAAAATTTTTTTTATAATAAATTTATCTTGTTGTTAAAATTATTCACATTTTTTTATCACTTCCCATAACAATAAAAATTATATAATTTTCGTGTACATTATTAAGCTAAATATGTCATATGTAACTTAAATTGGCAAAAAAAAAAAAAAGAAGTGTTATTAAGTTTTGGTAATAAAATATATTTGTTACCAAAAAATTTACAATAATAAAATTATTAATTTTAAAAGTCAAACTAAATTTATTATAACTCATAAATTTGATAATTTATTTGTATATTAATTATATAAATTTAAATTTTGTATTAAAATATTTGTTGTGGTTGACAAAATATGCAATAAAATGTCAATTAAATACTATGAATGTAATATTAAGTGAATTTAACATAACTAATTAATCAATATACACATAATAGATTTAGTGGTTAATTAGTGATCTTAAATTTACTTAATATCACAGTTATGATATTTAATTGGCACTTTATTGCATGTCCTCAAAGCCACGATGAATTTTTTTTTAGCAAAAACTAATATTTTAAAATTTGAAAATTTTTTATGTGGGCCTTTCATGAAATTAACTTTAAAGTAAAGTTCTCTCAACCCCAAATGTGAGGGGAAACAAAATTTAAATGTGCCCTGCTTAAAATATTATAAAAAAAAATTAAATCAATTATATGAGACAAACACGTTGGTATTCACTCAACCCCAAATTCTCATATTTTTCCAGTCGCGTCGATGTAATTGACTCATATTATATAGGAAAAAGAGCCATAACCTTACCCCCCTTTTTTTTTTTCCATTTGTGACAAGCTCCGTAAGATAGCCGCATTATAGAGGACCATTTTGCCGAAGTCAAACTACCAGCAGAAAACGTCCATGATATGTTTTGGCATTGCTCTGCACATTCATATGTCCCTTTAAGGTGAAAGCATAAACCTTCAATTTTTTTTGTTTTTTTGTTTTTTTGTTTTTTTTAGGTCAGACGTAAACCTACAAATTCATTACCATACTTTCAAACGACTGAATGAGATAACAGTAGCCCCAGGAATATAAGAAAAGATTACTCTTAATGTACAACATAGAGCCAATAGATTCTTAATTAACGAAAAGCAAAAGGAAGTTTGTTATGCAAGCTCTTGAGTTCTAATACAAAAACATTAGCCAGGAATAGGTTTTAATTTGGAGCAATATAACTGCAGCCATTTAACAAGTATAAATGACCAAAGAACAACCTACCATATAAGAAAGCTCCAAAAAATTGTATTTTCTCTGGAACTTTTTTGTAGGAAACATTCCATACCCAATTGCATGCTTCAAAATAAATTAAAATTCACTATTACCCAAGGGACAATCTAATTTCACATATTTGCTGTATATCTCCAATTTAAGATGGATAAGAAGACCTCAAATGAGGAGGAAGACAAGGGGAATTGGACCAAACTCTAGAATGCAACTTGAGAATCTGTCTAGCTCTCTCCTTACTCTTCAAACTGACATCAACTTGCAAGACCAAACACAATTTGGCCACAACACCAACTTGCAGCATTTCTTGAAGAACCCTAGAAGTAGCTGAGAACTTGCAAATGGAACACACAATTCTCACAGCCCTATCGCTAGCTGCATGAGACACCCTAAGTATTTTCTTGGAAACAACCGCAAGACCCACCCCATGATTCAACAGCTCCGCCCGCCCCTCTGCACAGCCGCAGAGTAGATCCAAAACGATTAGCACCAGCTCAGATGATCGCTTGTCCTCCAATTCATCAAGGAGGAGCTCAATTAGCAGTGTAACTGCACCCCCTTCTACAGCTTTGACTCGGTTTCTTCCCCATGGAAGGACCTCCGCAAGAAGCTTCAATGCTGCCTTTGAGGCTTGTTGTGAAATATGATCCTGCAATACTTTTACTATTTCAATAAACGTTTCTGTCCTAATGCTAACCAAATGGATTGGATCGGCCACTTCGTAAAGGGACTTAAATAACATTGTTGAATAAGCTCTAGATTGATGATTGCCATGTTTCAATATTTGTATCAATGGCTCTATGATCCCACCATTATCAGACGTAAGCAGCTTCCTCAATTGAGAATCCGGGATCATGAGATGATAAAGAATAGCCAATGCCTCATGGCTTGGTTTATCCACTTCATCTAAACTTGAAGTATCGTTCTTTATGATTGAAGCCAAGAAATCAACAGCACCTGCAGCCTCAAGAAAGCTTCTATTCCTTTCACTTTCAAGTGCTATTGATTTAAGCCTTCTCAAGCACTTGAGCTGCGTGTCTGGGAATTTCCGAGCATCACTGATGAGCATGGCGATCTGGGTTTTGTCGATGGGAGGCCTCGGAGTTTGGATCCGGTCGACACCAAGCGAGGCGTTTAAAGTGCACCACGCTTGGATCAAGCGGCGGAGGGTGTGATTAGGAGTTATATCTTCTTTGTCATCATTCAGGGCTTGTTTTGTTACTGGACATGTTTTGTTCTTGCATGAAATTAACCATTTCTCTATGTTCTCTCTATCGTAGGTAAGCCCTGTTGAGATGGTGACTGGATCTCTCATGAGTTGCAAGGAAATTGGGCAAAGAAAGTGGCAAGGAACATCATTTTCATCCATTTTTTTTTTTTTTGGCCCCAGCTAAAAACAAACAAAATGGCCACCAAGCCAAGTTTCTAAGTGAATAATGTTAAATTTGGAAGCTTGAGATCTATAGAAAAATAAACATGGAGTTAAAATTGCCAAAAGGGAAACGAAGGAGGCCTAAAAAGCACAAAATTGAACTCACTTGAATTTAGGAGCTCCCTCCCTTTAAAAGGACTAGAAAGAATGTGAAGAGGCCGGGGGTGAACGATAAAGAGAGAGAGAGGATGCGGCTTTTGATACTTCAAGATAAGAGTCGAAGGGAATGCAAGTTGTTCAACGCACGGAAATTCAATTCGAGAGAGAGCGGGTGGGTGGGAGTTAATTTACGGCCACTTGCTTAGTTTCATAAAGCGAAGACTTTGGCTCTTGGGTATGCAATAACTGGAACAACGAAATGAATTCTGGAATGGGAGAAGAGTCGGTGTTGCAATGTGTATCTTGGATGTTAGCCTATTGACTAAGACTATGGCTTGGCTTTTGACCTTCCTTTTAATTAATAATAATATTGCTACAATATTATACAGAGTTGGAATAAAAATTCACAGTAAAAAAATATTGATATAACTTTTTCCCTTTTTTTAAATTTTTATTTCTTTGAATGTGTCTATATTTTGTGTTTTAAAATCCTTTCCATATTTTCACAGTCAAATATCTGTACAGATATATTGGTTTTTCTTTTGATTTTCTCTGGCTCCCTGCCACATTTTGGATCGGTCATAGCGGGTGCCAACAACTTCTCATGTGCCTCATGAATGGGTCCTAATTCCCAACACGCATTTCATGGCTGCTGCCGTTAAGACTTTGCTATTCTTTGCCTTGGAACATTTCCGGTCAACATTTATGACCATAGAAAAATTGAGATAGAGGGGGACCACAACTGACGTGCCATGTGGGTTTTTTAACGGCCCTTTTTCGACCTATATTAAAAAGGATCCTTAACTCTTCCTCGACATGAGAACGTCGACAATCTGGCGCCTCCTGATTGTCTGGGAGAGAGAGAGCCCTTTCCCACTCCGGCTTGTGAAAAAAGGTAGACGCTCCCAAATCCGCCCCAGCAGGTAAGACCATATTCTCAAGAATAAAACGGCCTCGGTAACGAGGAGGGCCCTCAAAGCCAAACCAATGGCCAAGGCCAGACCCCCAGATCAGCCCATCTTTATCAAAAAGAAAGATAGAGCGCGGCCCCGCGGCCCCTCCCTCCCCCCACAAATGGAGCCCAACGAGGTTTCCAAGCGAGCCAGTTGTTGCAGTCCTTAGGCCTTAGGGAAGTATTGGGAGAAAGATTACATACGTCGCCTTAAGCCCATCGCCTTCCATTCTTTCTAGCTCAATTCCATCTAGAAAAATGGCTTCTGTTTTCCCTTCGCATCCAGTCAACCTTTTTTTTTTTCTAATTTTAAACTCTTTTCCAAAAAAAATAATATGCAATAATAATATTAGAATATATAACAAATTGAATAATATATGCAACGATTATATTAAAAAGTGAATTTCATGTTTATCGGATATTATTGTATGTTTATTGCACATTTTATTGCCTTTATCACAAAATCATGTTTTGGGACAGAAAATTTAGATTTTTAAAAAATAATAATTTTTTAAGTTATAGGATTCTCACAGATATCTCATAATCACTTTTTACGTGCAATTCTCTCTGCTCGTGTAATTGCCCTTGAACATTTTAATTAAATAATTAATTAATTAACAGTCCATTGGAAAATAGCTTTGTTGGAGCTTGAGAAATACTAGTTTGTCAGGCCTAGTTACCGTTAATTAAAATCTTTCTCACAAAATCTTTCTCTTCCATCTTTGAATGATGTTGAGTAGGTAAAGTGCAATTGGTCCCCAGTTGACTTGGAACGAAATGGCCAAATAGTTCATTAATGTTATGACGCTCCTCTTTCCGAAAAGTTAAATGACCTTGTTAGATTTCGATATGAATTTTCTAAAATATACCACTTTACCCAAAACGTACAAATTAGAAGGCTCGAAGTTTTAAACATTAAAAAAAAGAAAATTAAAAAAGATGAGAGCACACGAAAAAATTATAATCATTAATTATAATTAATTATTATTTATAAATTAATATATCAACTATAATTGTCAATTATAATAAAACGGTAAATAATTTGTATTTGAATTTTGTGTCTCCTTAGCCAAGCTCAAGAAAATTTTCGCTGCGGGTTTTCTTATGAAGTGCTGGTTGATATGAGGCCATGCAGGCAAGAATCTTGTCAACAAGGTCTAACAAAAACAGAAATGTTAGAGATTCTTGTGGCTGTGGTTTCTAAATGTGGCCTCTAAACCATCGTGTGCTTTCAATTCCTTGAAGTTGGGAGAAACATTATTTTTGGCCTTGCAACTTGCAAGTTGCAACAGCTAGCTTGAAGTACAGCTTTAATGGGAATGGTCCATTTGCTATATATATGTCTTAATTTGGTCCCAACAAGTTTAAAACTTGTTCACGTCATAATTAAAATTTTAAAAACTGAGTTGCACTAATTAGTTAGATTAATAAAAATTAAAAATTAAATTGTATTTTAATTTGATATATTTTATTTTAAAAATTATTAATTTTAAATATTATAAATTAAATCAGTAAATTATTGAATTAGAATATATTTTAATAAATTAATTACAATTTTTTAATTTAATTAATTTAAAAAATTTATACAAAATATAAAAAAAACAAAATTTTTTATATCTTAATTAAAAAAATAATAAAAAATATATTATTAAAATTTTTATATATTTAATATTAAATATTTATTTTATTAATATAATTTTAATTAAAATAATTAAATTTTAAATTTTCTAAATTCACCAATTGGATCGGTAAAATATTGGTTATAACACCCCCGTGGATGTTGAATTGAAGTACTAGCCTAAAACAATGACAAAATTAAACCTTTAAGCATAAAGTATATAAAAGGCTATATATATATATATATATACACAGAGGGAGAGAGAGCATCATTTCATTCATAAATCGGAACATCATTCAAGACACTAAACCAGTATGCGAAGGAAAGTTACACAAACGTCTCATATCTTTGCTAGCCCCTGCACAACAGTCAGAGCTCAACACATGACTTCAAGCATAAATAGCAACAAAATCATCTACCTACTACGTTCACATCCAAGCAATCACATCATCAAACCCTACTTACTCGATTTTTAAAAGCATTTAAAGCAAAAAAAAGAAAAAAGCGAATAGAGTGCTAAATTTCCATTAGAACAAGCAATAACCTCCTCACTGAACAAATTATTGATTTTGACCCGGTACATAATGCAAAGTAAAATAGAGACAATTTACTATAAATTCATCCATTATTCCTCCTAATTATAGGATGTGTTAATTCATTTCTTCCTGTGATTTAGATGAATATACATCGTATGATTTTACGCAACTCTTTTTATCAAAAACAGATGACAACACTCTGTGAAAACATGTCATTTTCAAACAAATAATTTGAATATGTATGTTGGTACGTGTAATGCCTACATCTACACGCGCACAAATCAAGTGATCGATACAGCCATAAATTTCAAAAGGTTTTCCCAACAGAATGGCACAGCTCATAGATAGAATGTTTTGACCGCCAACTGGCAACTTACAAATTATGGGTTTAGCTGCTATTTATGACATGCATGAATTAATTAGTTTAGCCAATTAAAGACCATGACGACTACTTTTTCTGTTTGTGTGTGTGTGTTGGGTACATATCGGAATGGAGTTGAGGTTAGCTATGCGAACCTGGTTTTGCCATGTGTTTCAACGTAAACACAATTCAACTTTATGGCCATGTGCTGTTTGGAACAGTTTATGCCAATTTACACCTATGATAATTTGTTTTTCTAATTCAATTAAAGACATTTCATTCACACAAAGCTTAAGACATTGTAACTTGTCACCAAATAGAGAAAGAGGTTTAAGAGATTCTAATAAAAAATTAACCCCAAAGGTGCGAAACCTTACATCTTTTCAAAATTAAAATATGAAATCTCAAATATATAAATCTAAATTCTTAACTATTAATGTTTTCATTCAAAGAATTTTTTTTTTCTTTTCTTCTCAAATGACCGAATTATAGACCATATTTATTTGGCCAGTTGTAAGTGGACCAAGTTCAATTGGATTCAAGTTCAGCATCATTCTGTTGCTTGAGACCAGGTAGGCTTTATGGGAGTTTGGTGTCACATATTTTTGTAAGAGAATAAAAATAAACATGAATGATTCTTATTTTTAATAAAAAAGAGTAGATCTCATTTTCATTTCCTTGCGTATAGAAATAAAATTTTTCTATATATGGAAATCACTCATTTCTTACTTTTCTTAATTAATGTTGTTCTTATTTCTCCTTTATTCCCTCTTTCTCCTCGCACATATACACAAACATATTACAAATAAATTTTATAAATAAGGTATTAATAAATTATATGTCATAATAATAATAATAATAAATATTTATATATTACATTAACATTAAACATTTTAAAATTATGATAATAATTAAAGTAGTAATAATTATGATATTTTTATGATATATTTTTTGTGAAAATATTAAAATAAATATATTTTAATAATAGTAATTAAATTATTAATAGCATTATAATGAGAAAAAAATTGTAAATATAAGAAAATATTTAAATTATTAATTAATAAAATTATTATTATTATTATAAATTTATTATGATAATATTTTTATTTTATGTTTCATTTATATTTATTAATGTGAATAATTATTATTATTAGAAAATTTTTTTATTATAATTTTTATTTATATTGATAATTTAAATTTTTTAATAATATTATTATTTTTATAAAACTTTTTGGTATATCGTAATTTTTTATTTTAATTTCAAATTTATACACAAATTTATAAAAAAAAATCTATTTTTAATTTCAACATAAATAATTTTTTATTTTAATTTTAATTTTAAATTTAAACAAAAATTATAAAAAAATTTAATTTAAAATAAATCAAATATGTTATAAAGTTAATTATTCTAATTTTAATTTGAATTAATTATGATTTTAATTTTAATTTTAAATTGTAAACCAAATCACCCCTTAAAAGAATTTAGACCAAAATGGTTCGGCTTTTGTTTGAGAAGTTAATTTAATATATGTTCTAACAACAAAATATGTTAGCATATTATATAATTTGTGATTTAATAGATTTTTTAATAAATTAAAAATAATTTATCGATTGACCAATAAGTATTTGATGTTAAGCAGAAGATGTCTTGTGGTTTTTTTTTTTTAATTTATAATAACATCTATTTTATTTAATTAAGTTTATAATATTTAATATATAAAATAAAATAATTAATAATATCAATCATTAACTCTTTTTTTTGATATATTTTTAATTTATTTTAATTTATAATTTTATATGTATTTTATTTGAAAATTAAATTAAAAACTATTAGACGTTTTACAATATAGTTAGAATCGAAAATATTGTTAATTATAAAATTATTATAAATTTTATTTTGATATATAAAAGAATAATATATATATATATTCTTATTTTATAATTTTTTTTTATAAATTTATATAATCTAACTTTACAGTGTTTTTTTTTTTTAACAATTTTAATTCTATTGTTTAAAAAAAAAAAAAATCAAGTGACAACTTCCTTTACAATGGGCTTGCAGGCTTGTGGCCCTTGAGTTAACCAACGCTCTGGAAACATGCCGAGATAGGATGCTGGAGGATTCAGCCCAAAATAAATTGTCATTTCCACTTTGCTTTTATTAGCGGCCCAAAATATTGCAGGTCTTATATTTTCAAAAACAGTACTTTTACTAGAAGAAAAAAAACAATCACAACAGTACTTTTACTACCAGGTACTAATAAAGTGTTTTTATTTATTTATTAATTATAGCGAAGGAAGAGGGCGATTTAATAAAAAGTAAAATATAAAATAAAAAGTTCAAATTTCACTCTAAATTAAAACTTGAAAAAAAAAAAAAAAAAAAAGAGAGAGATTGTATATAATATTTGTAAGCCCTTAGTTTTCTATACATGCTAGAGATATACTTTTTGTAGGACATTTAAGAAGTTAATACCCTATAAATCATCCACTTGTACCATCTAATTATATTTACACACATACTAATTCCATAATATAAGTATACCAAATGAAACATTTTTCTTCGCTTTCTTTTGTTCAATTTGTTCATAAACTTTGGAGAATCCAGTTTGTGACTTCCAGTTATCAACAATTTGTTCACATCCCATCTTACCAAACGTTGCTGTTTCATAACGATGAAGGGTCTCTGTTGTTGTCGTGGTTGTTGGGAGAGTGGAGATTAGAGAGGTAGCACGTAAGGAGCTTCCATCGGCAACCTAGGGTGGCCCAACTTTGAGCAGATACGGAATTCGGAACTAAGGTTTTGACGATTCTTTTTCACTTTCTTGATTCTGCGTTGTTTTTTTTTTTTTTTTTGGAAATTTCTTCTTTTTTTTTTATTTTTTATTTTGTTGTGTGGTAGGCTGATTGAGTGGTGCTTTTAATCATGGGAATTGTTTTGTTTTCTCTCAATAAATATGGGAGAACTATGGGTCAAATGCATGGGTTGTGCCCATGCTTCCATGTATGTGTCAATTATTTCATTTTGTCAGCTTATCGTGTGGTTGTTTAAGGTTCTGAATGAGTGGTCAAGCAAACCATGTCCCTATCATGATTAAAATCTCCAACCAATACAAACAAGGAATCAAGCAATAATATGTTAATTCTTGCTAGCCCCGCAATGAATATCATAGGCTAATTTATTCAAACCATCTCTCTATCTTGGTTTGGACAATTTATATTGGCTTTTTGTTGATTGGTTATATGTTCGACCTGCTGCTTTGATATGAATAGACATGTCCATACAATTGTACATGCAGATATTCAAATGAACTGACAAGGAAATTTGCAATTATTTATGTATCCCAGGGCATCAGGGTTCCAGTTAGGAGTGTGCACATTGAGGCCCGAAGTCAACCTTCCAGGGGACAGTACTATTTTGCATATAGAATAAGAATCACCTATAATTCTGACTACCCTGCTCAACTTCTTACAAGACATTGGACGATCACTGATGGCAATGGGAAAAGTGAAATTTTTCGGTTGGTTAATTCATTTCTCTTATTGGATCTGCGTTTCTGCGATGTTCTATATGCTCCTATTTTATTCTATCCTTTCATTGTTCTGTGGGTATCAACAATGACTACAATAACAAAGCCTTAATATAAATGTTTCAGGGATATCAGCTGTAAATTGAATTTCCTTGGCTTTCACATATATTTTCTGAATATTTGCCACACCGCCGGGGCATTGGAGAGTTACAGGTGAACAGCCTGTCGTATTTCCTAAGACAGGATTTGAATACTCGTCCGCATGTCCGCTGCCTACTCCCACTGGCAGAATTGTAAGTCCTTTTGTTCTGTTCGTCCCTTCCAATTTGCCATCATTCTGTTGTCTAATAATTTTTTAATCAAGGATTTGAATGCAACGAACTTTTTCCAATTCCTGGATATTTTTTCTTGAAATACTTTCAATAGAATGAATGTGCTTGGTGTTGGAAGAATTCGCATTAGTAAGAGACTCAAAGAAGGGATTTTGGCGCATCAAAATATGAAAAGTCGAGTAAGTGATTATTAAATCAATTGGAGATTATAATTTCCTAATAAAAAAAAAAAACTGCAGCATAACATTTGCGCAAAATACTCAAAAATATATATATATATTACAACACATAGTGTGGCTGATGAAACTAGTTTACTCTATGATATGTAAAAGAATACTAATTATATTGTACAATAAATTTATAATGAGTTTAAAATTATTAATACATGATTATTATTAAGTCGATATTTCATACATATAATTATTAATCAATTATGTTTATTTTTCATTTGTTTATACATATGTGTATGTATGTCTCAATAAACTATAAGAAAAAAATCTAAAAAATGAATGTATTTTGTAAAATTAATTATTGTGCACTGTAATTCAAAGTTATTTTTAAATCAAAATGTTATTTATAAATATTTCGGGTGGATGTACATCTTAATGGGACAATGGTATGATTGACACATAATATATTTCTTTTTTAAGAAAAAAAAAAAAAAAACAAACAAACAGTTTTTACATGCATGTAAATTTTAAAGAACTTCCTATTTATCAAACAAATGTTGTAATTATTTTTGATTTTTTTTTTTTTAAAAAGCTTTAATCATTGGACCAATCATATTAACAACTGTTTACTGTGGGCATGTGATCTTTGAGTTTACCAATGCTTTGACCAGCAGGCATCATCATTGCGAAAGCCGGTTGTCTGTGTTTATAAAGGATAACTTCCTATACTTCTTAGTTAAACAGCAAATGTGGTTGTCGACTAGATGTTTATAGAAATCTAATTTAGCTGTTCAGCAATGGAGTTTCTTCATAAAAGAAGCAATAGAGGCTTGATATTCAAGACAAACGAACCCCATTTCTTCAAAATTGTTCTGGAAGGCACTTTGCATGATGGGAAGCTTGTAAGTGTTCTTCTGCTTCTTTCTTTATTTTTTCATGTGAGTGTTAAAATTTTTTGGCTTCAACCTTTTTTCACGTAATTTTTCTTCTGTCGTAGCATCTGCAACTCTGCTTGTGCCCTTATTTTTGGCCAAGTTCTTCATTTTTATTGTCGGGAACGATGTCCTGTTCGAATTTGGGCTTGCCGGAATTTAGTAAAGACGTTGATTATACAGAGATGTCCGAATCCGGGCAGAAAAGCACAAAATCAACGCCCATCCGACGTGCCTGAATTCGGACAGAATGGTGCTGCTGCTCTTTTTTTATGTTGGCTCGCTTTGAAATTTGAAACTTTTTAACTCTGCAGGGTATTCCGAAGAAGTTCGTAACAAAAAATGGCAACAATCTGTCAAATCCAGCACTTCTTACGGTTCCCAGTGGTGAGATTTGGCAAGTAGAATTGGCCAAATGTGACGGTGAAATGTGGTACTTTCAAGCTGGCTGGAAGGAATTTGCAGGGTTTTACTCCTTAGCCAATGGTCACTTCCTAGTTTTTCAACACAAGGGTGGCTCCCATTTCCATGTGCTCATATTTGATAAAAGCGCAACAGAGATTGATTATCCTATTAACATAATAAACGGGGATAAGGGACTTAAGCACGGTGGAAGATTTCAGGAAACTAGAATGGAAGAAACTGAAATCTTGGATGACTTCTCTCCAAGCAGAAAAACGAAAGAAAAAGTCATTGCTACTTCGTCTCGGCCGGATAAGAGGATGAGAATCGATTCAATTGCTAGCAAGTTTGAGAGCAGTTCAAAATTGCAGGGCCCCAGTTTTGCTCCTTCTAATGGCAATCAATCTGGTGTGATGAAGCTGGAGAATCCCACCACGGATGTTGACAGTCCCGCACAACAATCTAAAGGTGGGTCTAGCTTCGACTTAATTAGTCAATATGTTTGATCTCTCGGGCTTTGCATTTTTTTGCCCCCTTTCCCACCTTACAATCCAAGTGGATGGACAAACAATGTCTCATAGAGAATGCCATATGTGAGACATTCTTTGGATCATATAAAACAAATCTTGTTTTATAAAAAATATTGAAATTTTTGACATAAGATATAAACTTTATAAAAAGATACTTATTCTGGGTTGGATTCCTATCTAAATTTAAAATTAAAGCTTTGTTGTTGCCTCATTTTATGATCATTTTGCTTCCTAATTGTCTTATGGAGGACCTAATTTTGCAGCAAATGGTGGAGCAAGGCGCATGCCTGCTCGTAAAAACGGGCGGAAAAATATCACTCCCAGGGTTCATTCATTGACAAAGGATGAAAAAATCAATGCTTATAGCAGAGCAAGAGTTAATTTCAAATCTAATAATCCATTTTTCATGATTGCCATGCAACCATCATATGTTTACCCAGCTCTACATAAAGCGGTAGGTTGTTGAGTTAGAGGCTTTAATTGATTTAGACTCCATCACTGTCATCCTTCTTATTGTGGAACGCCTTTTTTTTTTTCACAGAGAATACCATCACAATTTGCCAGGAAATATTTCAAGCAGCGTGGTAACGCTGTCCTCTGTGGTTTGGATGGGAGACGTTGGTCTGTTGGCTACAACAACGAAAAATTCAGTAAGGATTGGAAGAAATTCGCACAAGATAACCATTTGGAAGTTGGAGACGTCTGCATATTTGAACTGATCAAGGGCACTGAATATTCATTCAATGTTGTCATTTGTAGAGCTGTTCAAGATGAAAATTAATGCAGACCCCACTTTGTTTCAATTGACATGGGGTGTATATTTTCAGGATTCCATTTCGTGGCATGATATAGATGGGGATTCCTCTCAAGTTGTTAAGCCATGAACAGAGATCTCTTGAAATGGATGGTCCAGCTCTGGTGTACACTCAAGGGAATTTGTGGAGGATTTTTGGACCAGGAAACAGATCTCCTGTAAGCTGTCTTGAAGATGGCATGTGTTAAAATTATCATTGGAATGTGATATATATGTTGGTCGGTGCGAAGTGGGCCGAGTTCAGGTGGATTCAAGTCCAGCATCATTACGTGGCTTGAGAGCAAGTTGGTTCCAGAAGCATTCCGACTGGAATGGTTTGGCTTAGCAGTTGGTTTGAGAAATTAATTTTAATCCCGTACTGTTTATTCACTTCTTTGTGAGTATAAGAGATATTGATTTTATGTCTCATATAATTGATTTAAAACCTTTTATTTCAATTGAGTTTTATGTATTTTTTTAATATTTAATATTAAATTAATATGTTTCTCTTTAAATAATAAATAAATAAATAAAATTCTTTAAAAAATATCATTCAGTTAATGCAATCTAAAGGGGTGGGTTTATATATGTGCTGACGCCTAAATCTTTTAGCGCGTGTGTAAGTATTTGATATTGTTGTAATTTTACGGATGTGGAACATGCGGACTCACAATTTTTCTTTGTAAAATACGCGAACTTGCGTACTTTATAGGTTAAAGTAACAAATAATATTTATTGGATCTTTTAACACTATTATATATATTTATTTATTTATTATTTACTCTCTTAATTTGTTTTTCATGTTAGTACACACAGATATTTAATTAAGAGATACTCCCTATTTTCGAATAGAGATTATAATATTTCACGTATAAAAAAGCAAAAAAAGAAGTGATAATCCCTAGCATTTTTCTTATATGTTCGAAGTATTCAACTGATCTTGACCTATAATTTTAGAAGCATTTGGAAAAATTAATTACCTATCAATCATTCAATTGCTTTAAGTTTCACTCTGCTTTGTAAAAGAATGCTAAAAACGTATTCTTCCAACTCTAAAGTGTCTTTTTGGTCAAGAGAGAAAAAATAAAAAATAAAAAATCTAGAGTGTTATTTTAAGGAAAAACGTTTTCAAAATGCTTCCAGATAACATGGTAACAAAAGCCTTTTAAAATGGGCTTTTGGTCTCGAGTTATCCAACGTCTTCTAATTGTGTGTTATCACTCGGTTTTTCAAAAATTTCTATGTAAATTTTTACTTAATTATGTGTTATTACTTAGATAAATACTGCTATCTATCGAAAAGTTAAAACACATAATTTCGATCCTTGACCTGTACCTAAGTGTGTGCGCGCTCGCGCATTAGATTTGGTTGTGTATTGTGCAAGTTTAGAATATTTAGTTAAAAATATTAAAATAATAAAATTTAAAATTTTGTAAGTAACTAAATTTAATTATTAATTTAAATTTTAAAAAAATTGTTGAATTAAAGTGATTTGAGAAGAATTTTTTCTTTTAAATATTTTTTTTCGAAGAAAATTAAAAGGATTTGTTTTTATTTTTGTAGTTTTTTTTTTTATAATAAAGAAATTTGAGAATAATTTTGTTAATAAAAAAGATAAATTTGAAATTTTTTTTTTTTTACTTTTGGGCAATTTTTTTTTTCTTAAAAATAAGAATTTGAGAACTTTTTTTTTTATCTTTTAGTTTATTTAATTAGAAAATTTTATAATTATAAAAATTTAATTATAATCAAAATAAAATTTTATAAATAAATAAAATTTTTATTTAAATAATTATTTTTATATTAATTAATTTGTATAATAATATTTTAATTATAACTAAATTTTTATAATTATAATATAATTTAATTGATTCCGAATAAATAATCGATGCTGTTAAAATTTCTGTTAAAGTGTGAAAGCAAAAGACCAAAAGTTCTGGCAGGCGAACAACTAACTTTATTTTTATATTATTATTTTTTCTTTTTCTTCCATCTAAAATCTGTGCAGGAGGACCCACATGCAAATCTGCGAAGGAGGTTGGAGAAAACCCAGTGGATTGCAGGGTAGATCAAAGATGCTGATTTTCCAGCTGGGGATCACAAAGTAGGACCGACCACGTCTAAAAATGACGATAGATCAATCGCAACGAAGGAATCAAGGACCGCACTGATTTTCAAAACAGCTTTTATCTATTTTAGTTTAGAATCGCCCAACGTGTACGAGGAGCTTTCAAAGTGGTCCCAATTTTTTAAATAATCCAACGGTTACATTATCCATACGCCAAAGCCGTTTGCCCAACTGGTCTTTGTTTTCTGAATTTATTCTGTTTGTTTAATTGATTCGTTGATGGTATGATTTGCTGTCCCATGGAATTGTTGTCAAATTCCAATTTTGTAGATATTGGTGGTTCTAATATGCAAATACATAATATCATTATCCATATTTAAGGTTCTGAATTATACCTGTGTGTTGTGCAAGAAGGAAAGTGTTGGAAAGGAAGGAAAACAACATAAAAGTGATTAAAGATTTAAGGTCAAATAGATGTTGTTTCCTCTTAGGCCCAAATGTTAATAACAACTTTAAACCAACAAAATATATACCCCATGTCAAGCCTCGATTGCATCTTTCTTGGAGAGAATCCATCGTTGAACAGCCCAAATACTGAAACTTCGAAATACACAGACTTGTAAACAGCACCTGCATTTTGTGGTGCAACTACATGAAGTATATAATACGGAGACTTGTGTGCTTTCTGCTCCCTCCCGGCCATTTAAATTGCAAAGCAGCAAGATTGATTCACAATTTGTCCCATAGAATGTAGAGAATGATCTCAAATTAAATCACACATTAAAACTGTTAAAATCGGCCATCTGGATTTTATCAGACATTTCTGAAGAAAGCCAAAAATCAGGAAAGAAAAGAGCAAAAGAAAAAAAAAAAAAAAAAAGAATGTGGGCTGCTTGGATGTAATTCACGTGCCATTTTTTTTTTCTTTATCAATCTTTCGTCGGCGGTGATGAAACGGAAGTGCTAATAGTCTATCAATCATCTATCAACCAATTGGCATTTAGTTGCTATACGCTTGCACAAACGTCACGTGCCGCCGCCAAGGCCAATTCATGGAGACTTCTAAGGCCTTGTTTGCAATGCTGGGTTTAGCTGCTGAAATCAATAGATGGTTAAAAATTGATTTTTAACAACTTACATCTTATAGTTGATGATTCATAAAAATTAAAGTGAAATCAAGCCGTTTGGAAATTGCAGCTTCATTTAAAGTTCTTTCAAACAGAGGGAAAGAGAATAATAATAATAAAGAAAAAAAAAGGTGTTTTCTCTTATAAAAAGAAAAGGTAGTCACTCATATTTCGTTCAAAAATTAAAAATAATGAAAACGAAGAAGAAAAAGAAAAGGGGATAATTTAAGACCATGTTTTTGTGTTCTGTAAGGTCAAACCTTGAACCGACTGCCACGGACTAAGTTATCAGCAGTCTTATGGCCTCCATGTCCTAGTGTTGGCTCGCCTTATTCCCTAAAATTTATCTTATGGATAAGGTTTTAAAAATTTAACTAGTTATTAAATTTAAAAATTTAAAATTAAATTAATTAAATTATTTTAATTAAAATTAAATTAATAAAATTAATATTTAATATTAAATATATAAAAAATTAATAATATAATTTTTATTTTAAAAAAAATTAAAAATAAAAAAATATATTTTTTTAATTTTTTATAAAATTTTTAAATTAATTAATTTAAAAAAATTATAATTAATTTATTAATTTATAATTTAATCAATCGAATCTCTTATTATACAACTGCAACATAATGTGTAACAATTATTACACAAGCAACGAACTATTAAACCGTTCTTTGTCTAAAAACAGGATATTAGCCAACCAGATAATTAATTGGATTGTATGACCATCGGTATCGAGCTCTGGGCCGACATATGGGTATTTTTCATATTAAAAGTGCAGCTGCACTTTGTTTCTCTGGCTGTTGAGCTTATCGCCAGCAAATATCCACACTAACCATGTTATTTAGTTATGGTACAAATACATATTGATATTTTATACATATAATTATACAGGAAAAAATTCCTTATTTTTAGTTTGTCCATTTAAATAATACTGTTATCAATTAACTATAAGGATAAATTTTATTAACTAAATAAATTTTGTAGAGATAATTATTATGAAATTGTGATTATATAATATATATTATGTAAAAGTATTATTCTTAAATGAACCTAATCGATACAACAAGAGGATCAGATATTGTTTTACTCAGATGTATGTTACGTGCTTGTAAATTTTAAAAAGACTATTTATCAAACAACTGTTTGCTGCTGGATTAAAAAAAATGAAAAAAAAAAAAAAAAAAAAACAATGGCTTGTAGTATGCAAAATAATATGTAGAGGATCGGTTTAAAGTCTTACTCCTAACAACAGCTTTCTACGTGTGGACCTGGTGCGTTTTAAGTTTTGTGTTGGGAGCAGGCCAGGAATATGAATCTTTTCAGAAAACTTGTACTTGGAAATTGGGACCGTCGTAGTAGGTATCATGCGAAAGAATATGAATCTCTACAGAAAAATCGTACTTGGCAGTTAGCACGATTGTCAATATAACCAGCGGGCATCATGGAAAGGAATACGAAACTCTTCGTAAGAATGCTACTGCTACGGGGAGTTGGTACAGTTGTCCATAGATCTTATGTTAATTTTTTAATTTATACATTTTAATAATTATTTGTTATTATTTTAAATTAATAAAAATAATTATTTTTACAATAAATATATATATATATTTATACTTTTTACTCAACAATAAAAATAAAATATAAATATTACTAATTTTTAATATTATAATATATTTTCACATAATTTATCTAATTTTAATACTAAAATATTTCAAATTAAAAAATTATTATCTCTTATATAAGAGTCTCTTAAGAGACTCGAATAGGTGGTTTTAACTATAATACAAAATCAATTAAATGACAATACATTTAATCTACTAATAACTAAAGAGAACCAATTGAGTTGTATGAAGACACCAATCATCACTATATACAATCACAATTAAGGTGGATTTTCCTTACCAGAATGAGAGTGATCATGTAAGTTAGATTTCTATAATTAAAAAATATTTTCGTTTTTAAGGTATAAATTGTCTCTATTCAATTAGAGGGTGATGCTATCAAATGTTATAATTGGTTTGAAATTTGTGTTGGAGTTCTATTTCCTTTACTTGCCCATAGGAGGAGAAGTTGGATGCTAAAATTTGCCACCTAATTGCTAAAAGAGTTAGCAAACCTACTAAGGATAACAATAACTTATCCTCTTGTATTCGCCCTTCTAACACTAGAAGTCTAACTCAAAAATAATTGAAAGAGCATATATCAAAAGGACTATGTTAGCACTATAATGAGAAATGGCACAAAGAGCACCAATGTAAGTAGGGAATGTTTTTAATGATTGAGTTGGTAGAGGAAGCTGAAGAGGCAAATGATGACCATAAGTATCCAAAGGGTGATGACACCCTGGTTAAATATGTAGACAAACTTACAATGCTTGTTTTGGCAAGGTATTTTAATCCATAAACTATGAAAATTAATGGATTGTTTAAAGGATGACCAATAATTATACTAGTTGACTTAAGTAGTACCAATAATTTTATGAATAAAAAAATTGCCAAAAAACTTACTTTTGTTATAAAGGATTATAACAAGTTTGCTATGAAAGTTGTAAATAGAAGAAATTTGATATGTTGAGGAAAGAGCATAAAGGTAAAGTTTTTGTTATAAGGTCGAATCGTTTATATTGATATCTTATTATTACCCTTGGAAGATTATGAGATTGTTCTTAATATTGATTAGTTGTGGACCTCAACAGACATTACTTAGAATTTCTTTAAGTTAAAAATGAAGATTTTATTAAATAGACATGTAATAAAATTATAAGGAAGCAATAATATTAAAATCACTATTATTAATAGTTATTAAATGGAGAGAGTCTTATAGAAAGTTAGACAAGAGTTCTTTGTGCTATCGTATAATGTAAAGGTGATCAAATCGCATTTTACAAAAGGAAAAGAGGTCATTACATTATTGACTAAATTTTTTAATTTATTTGCTAAACCCATGATCTACCCCCATAGAGGAGACATGATCATTGTATTCCTTTATTGCTAAAAGTGCACCTACTAATGTCTAACTTTATTATTATTCATATTTCTAAAAGGAAAAGATTGAGAAAATTTTTAAAAAGATGTTGAAAACTGGTATTATCAAACTTAATGTTAGCTCATACTCCTCTCTCATTCTCTTAATAAAGAAGAAAAATGGTTTTTGGACAATATGTATAGACTATCAGACACTCAACTGCATTACTATGAAGGACAAATATCATATTCATATGGTTGATGAGCTATTGGATAAGTTGAGAGGTGTCCAATTATTCACTTAACTCAAATTATGATTGGGTTATGATCAGATTCAGGTCCATAAGGAAGATATCTAAAAGATAACCTTTATGACACATAATGGCAATTACGAGTTCTTAGTTATACCTTTTGGGCTTACCAGTGTTCTTTCAATATTTCAGAACTTAATTAATGATATCTTTTGATCATATTTACATAAGTTTGTCCTCATATTTTTTAATGATATTTTGGTTTACAGTTCTTCTCTCAAAGCCCATCTATCACATTTACAAATTATATTCACTACTTTACGTGACCATTTTTTATTTGTTAATAAGTTAAAATGTAGCTTTGCTAGTCTAATAATAGAATATCTGGGTCATGTTTCCAAGGAAGATGCAGCAGCTAATCCTTCCAAAGTTCAAAGGATGATAGATTAGTTAGTTCCAAAAGCAATTAAGGTGATACATGACTTCTTGGGATTAAGTAGCTATTATTGTAAGTTTGTTCATAATTATAGGAAGACTAATACTAATTTAACAACTCTTTTAAAGAAAGATTCATTCAATTAGAATGATAAATTAAAGAAATCATTTGATTATCTCAAATAGGTCATAAACACCACACAAATTCTCACCTTACCTAACCTTAGTGAAATATTTATTATTAAATGTAATACTTTTAGAGTTGAAATTGTTGCAACATTAATACAAGTAGGTTACTTATTACCTTTACTAGTAAGGCATTATCACCAAAATATTTTAACACATCTGTCTATGACAAGAAGATGTTGGTAATAGTTCATGTAGTCGCAAAATGATATCCTTATTTGATTATGAGGCATTTTCAAATTAACATTAATCATAAAAGTTTGAAATATTTATTAAAATAATGAATCTTTTCTATGAAATAATAAAAATAGATTTCTAAACTATTAGACCATAATTATGAAATTGTTTATAAGAAAGGAAGTAAAAATCTAGTAGTTAATGCATTATTTTACATTTTAGAGTATATTGAGATGATGACAATCTTTATTTCTGCTTTTAATATGTTTACACAACTTCAAAATAAGTGGTAGGATGATGCCAAAACTCAGAAAATCATTGAGAAATTATAAATAGGTCCTAATTCAATTGTCCATTACACTTGAAATTCTATAAATTTGTACTATAAAGGTATATTGGTACTTTTTCCTTAGTCTTATTACTAGAACACAATCTTACAATAATCTTATGCATTTATGATTATTAAACATTTATTATTTCTTTGTACTTATAAACACTTGAGTAAATATGTTCATTTTTGTATTGTTAATTATTCTTATACTACTACTACTATTATTTGAATTTTTATTGATAATATTATGAAGTTGCATAGTGTTTCAAAGTTTATTGTCAATAACTAAGATAAAGTTTTCACCAATAATTTTTGGAAGAAATTATTTTATTTGCAAGGGATATAGTTGAATATGAACACTATTTACCACCTACAGATAAGTGGACAAACTGAGGTAGTCAAAAAGTATTTAGAAAACTACTTTTATTACTTTACAAGTGATAAGCCAAAAGATTAAGTAAAATAGCTTCTTTGGGTCAAATGAAAATATAATACCATTTATCACTCTTCAATAAAAATATTCTCATTTCAAATTGTTTATAGTCGAACTCTACCTCCTTTTATACAATATACTATTAGATCATTTTATGTAGATTAAGTAGATAAGAATTCACAAGATATAGACAAATTATTTTAACTTTTAAAAAATAATCTTGTTGCAACCCAAACTCGCATGAAGTAACGCATTGATATGCATTATACTGAACGTAAGTTTTTAGTAGGAAATTAGATTTATCTCAGACTTTAATTATATTGACAATTGTCTGTCATTATTTACTCTTTAATGAAATTATCTATTTACTTTTTTAAGTCATACAAACTTCTTAAATCCATTAATCATATTGTTTATTATATGGATTTACTAATAAAGTTTAAAATATATCTGATCTTTTATACTTTTAACTTGAAAAGAAAAGTGGGAGGAAGTGTGATTGCACAAAGTCAACTGTCTAACATTATTTTCACTTAAAAAGTTAACATTTAATCACAAGTTATCTTGGAATGCATATTGTTAACATGGAAATCAAAGTTTCACCTAAATTCTTATTCAACGAAATAATCTTCCTATTAAAGATTATAATATTTTTTTATAGAGTAATTTTTATATTTTATTATTAATTAATTTAAAAAATAAGACTACACTAATAAATAATAAAATAATGTAAATTTTTTAATTTTTATAATTTAATAATTTTTTTATTATTTTAAATTAATAAAATTTATTTTTAAAAATAAATTATCAAATCAAATATATTTATATATTTATAATATTATATTTTTTTATTTAATTAAAAATATTAATTAAAACTTCAAAATTATTCAAACTCCGTGCCCTTCCAATAATCATTATTTTAGGAAAACATAAATCATATCTTTATTTTCACAAATCTTTTATCTTAAAATCCCTAGTTTCTCGTCAATAACCAGCAGATTTCCTTGCGAAATCTGGTTACCCGTGTTTATAATGGATACTCCTTAGTTATACATCTGGTTATCTCTGCAGCAATGGAGTTTCATCAGAAAGGAGGCAATGGAGGCTGGATATTCAAAACAAACGAACCCCATTTCTTCAAAATAGTTCTGGAAGGTACCTTGCGTGATGGGAAGCTTGTAAGTGTTCTTTTGCTTCTTTCTTTATTTTCTCATTTTAGTTTTAAAATTTTTTATTTTTTATTTTTTATTTTGTGTGTTAAACCTTGTTTTCATCCATTTCGCTTTGGATAATTTCTTCTGTGTTAGCATCTGCAACTCTGCTTCTGTCCATCATTTTGGTTAAGTTCTTTATGTTTTTTTTTTTTTTTCAATGCCCTGGAATTTGGAACTCTACAGGGTATTCCGAAGAAGTTTGTAACAAAATATGAGAATAATCTGTCAAGTCCATCACTTCTTACAGTTCCCAGTGCTGAGATTTGGAAAGTAGAATTGGCCAAATCTGAATGTGAAATGTGGTACTTTCAAGCTGGCTGGAAGGAGTTTGCAGAGTTTTACTCCTTGGCCGTTGGTGACTTCCTAGTTTTTCAATACAAAGGTGGCTGCAATTTCCATGTGCTGATATTTGATAGTAGCGCAACAGAAATAGATTACCCTTTAAAGATAATATTAAACAGGGATAAGGGGTCTGATCGCAAGGAAAGATTTCAAAAAACAAGAATGGAAGAAACTGAGATCTTGAATGAATTCCCTTCAAGCAGAAAAACGAAAGAAAAATTCATTGCCACCACTTCGCGGCTTGATAAGAGGATGAGAATTGATCCAATTGCCAGCAAATTTGGGAGCCGTTCAAAGTTTCAGAGTCCCGGTTTAGTTCCTCCTAATGGCAATCAATCTGGTGTGGTGAAACTGGATAATACACCCAAAGATGTAAATGTTGACATTGGGGCGCAATCTAAAGGTGTGTCTAACTCCTACTTAATATTACTCAATATTTTTGGTCTCTGGGACATTGCATTTTTAAGCTTTTCTTTTTCCTTTCCCTCTTGCAATAATCCCAGTGGATGGTGAGACGAGAGAGAGAAAAACCTAAATTAACTTGAAAATCTTTTGTACAACAATGATTCAGAGTAATTAGGTCTCACCCCTCTACATAATTATGCACTCAACTTCAATTAAATACTTTGTTGTCTTCGACCCTCGATATATTCATTTTGCTTCCTAATTGTCATATAGAGACCTTATTGTGCAGCAAACGCTGGAGAAAGAGGCATGTCTACTTGTAAAAACAGGCTGAAAAAGCTCACCGCCAGGACACATGCATTGAGAGGGGATGCAAAAAACAAAGCTTATAGTAGAGCTAGAGCTACTTTCAGATCTGATAGTCCCGTTTTCATGATTGCCATGCAACCATCATATGTTTCTAAAGCTGAAAGAAGGGCGGTAGGTTTTTGAGTTTAAGACTTTTGATGACTGTCAAACAGTGAATGTTATGTTCTACCTCCTTTAGGCTCTATCTCTATGAGACTTTCATCTGTTTTATACAGAGAATACCATCGGAATTTGCCAGGAAATACTTCAAGCAGCGTGGCAACGCTGTCCTCTGTGGTTTGGATGGGAGAAGCTGGTATGTTAGACACAGCCACCACAAATTCAGTAAAGGGTGGAAGAAATTCATAGAAGATAACCATTTGGAAGTTGGAGACGTCTGCATCTTTGAACTGATTAAGGGCACTGAATGTTCATTCAATGTTGTCATTTGCAGAGTTGTTCGAGATAGAAGTTAACTAATGCGCACCTCCTTAGTTTCAACTGAAGCAATCTACTCACAACAAAAAGAGCTTTCATTTTTCTTCTGGTTTCATAACTTTTGTAGCAGGATTTTTGCTGCTGGAGCTAGAGTTCGGAGTCCAGCAGCTCTACCACATTACTAGTTGTATCAAGAGATCATCCTAATTGAAAATAGATTGTCTTTGGAGCAATCGATTAGGAAAGTTTCCTCATCTAAGAGCCCTTTTCTTTTTTTTTTTTTTTTTTTTTTATTTTCCTGGTCCCTTAGAGTGCATGTAAAGCATTGTTTGTAATCTTGGCCCAAGGATCGCCAGGCCAGCCCATGGTGCGAATTTTTTAGTATTTTTTTAACAATAAAATTGCATTAATGGCTTAGAGTATTAATACATATATAGCGCCCCAAATCCATCGGTTCACGAATTTTCTGGCTGGTTAGGAAGACCTCCGATTTCAAGAGCCAATTGGATTGAACCAGGAACTGGTTCCCCATTGTTTATGGTTCAATTGGCCAATTCAGTCCGTTTTTCAAAACATCGGTCAAAGGTTAAGGCCAAAACTCCTAAATTTACAACCATGCAACCAAATCAGTAGTTGTAGATACCATTGGCCTCTTTACATCTATAAACAAAAGTAATATCTACCGCTTATAATGTGATTGACAATTGAAGCATGTATCTATGGTCTCTATTCTTTGGATTATTCATCCATGCGATAGCATCTTTAGAGTCACTCTTCGTTAATAAATTGATCCCATCCCCGCTTTCACTCAGACCACAAGGAGATAACATCACAAATTGCTTTGAACTCAGCCAAATTTGAATTCACTCTACCCATCCTCTTCGAAAGGATGAACCAACTTTCCCATCACCTCCCCTAAAATACTCAATCCTAGCCGGGCCCTAATGCAAATTAATTGCATTTACGTTAGAATCATGTTAATTATGCAGCGGTATAGGAGATGAAATAGATGGGGATTTCAGAAGTTACTGAGTCATGTACAGAATACCCAAGAAAAAGGCAGCTAGGTCTCAGTTCTTGTGTATACTCGAGGAAGATACCATGCGTTTTCGCACCAGGAAACAGACCTCTTGGAAGTCGTCTGTTTTTCCCTGTACGAGCTGCTAAAGGATGCTCTTTTTATGATTTCTGCAATCAGTGTAGCCTCATCGTTTGTTTGGTATATAAATCACGAACTAAAGCATGACCTAACAATTAAGAGTATAAACTTTCAATTCTAGTTCAAATTATTCCAATTTCATGTTATTTTAATTTTAAATTATAAATCATTCACTAAATAAATAAAATTTCATATTAGTAATGAATTAATTTTTATTATTTTTACAACAAATACATAAAAAATAATTTAAAAATATTTATAATAAATTAATATATATATATATATATTAGATTTAAAATTATTTATTATATAAATTATAAATATTTAAAAAAATATTAAATAATAAAATTGAAATTTTAAAATTAATTTAATTTTTATTTATTTTAATAATTAATTTAAATTAAAAAATAATTAATAAAATTAAAATAATTTTTTTAAAAAAAATTTATAATTATTATATAAAAATATTTTAAAAAAATTAAATTTATTAATATTTTTAAAATTTAAATTATAATTTTATTTAATTTTTAAATTAATATAAAATATTATTATATTAAATTAATAATTAAAAATTAAAATAACATATAATATAAAATAATATTTATTATTTATATTTATATATTTTTTAAATATAATACATACATCATCTTAATTTATATAAATTTATTTAATTATTTTTTTATTAAATTTTATTTATTTATTTATATTTAAAATTAAATTAATATTACTCACATTTTAATAAATTAATTTTTTAAATAATTTAATTAATTTAAAATTTAAAATAAATTTTTAAAATTTTTATTTTATATTATTTAAAAAATAAATAAATAAAAATAAAATTGATTATAGTTCATGTCGATATTTATCGTCTTCGTCTTCTGGGCAAACAAGCATGCCATAAAAAAAAATGAAAATAAAGGGAAAAAAAAAAAGAGGCAATGGTGTTGAGTTAATTAACATAAGTGACACTTGTTTAACGTATGACCCAAAATAAAAGGCTTAACGTGATGGTCAGTTAAGTATAATGGTGGTTTGGGTTATTGAATTTAAAATCTCTCTACTTTCCCTTCTTCAGATAACTGTTACAGAAAGGGAGAATCTTTCGATTTTCAATGTAACGGCTACTGAAAATGTATAAATATATATATATCATTATGGAAATTTTCTGAACTCTCTCAACCATCAGAGAAAAAGCATAAAAGAACAGAAGGGAAGAGTAAGAGAAAAAGAGAAGAGCGTATAGGAACAGAACGTGAAGAATTCTCATCGTTGTTACCGGACATCAGGATAATGGAGAACGGTATGTTGATCCCTTTTATTACAGTTTTATTGCTAGTATTTGTATAAAGAAAAAATTCTGTATGATAGAGATAAGAAAAGTCTAACAATTGGTATCAGAGTCAGGTTAGCGAATACTGTAATTTGATTTACTTTTAGTTATTTGGGACGAACTATCTGTGTTTTTTTTTTTTTTTGGTTTTGTCTCGAACGGAAAGCGACTGTACAATTTGTTTATTTTTTTATATTTTATTATTTGCTACGCTTAACGAATGACGACGGCCGGCGTTGAAAGGGGAAACGTCGGCCATGGGAATCTGCACTGCTGAAACGGCCAGCCACAAGGACTGTATGCCGCCGGAACCCAAACGGTCGGGGAGAGCCAACGCACGGGCATTGGCTGCCAATGGCGACTTCCTTCAAATGGCAGAACGGGGAGCTCGCCTCCGGGTATGGCCAGTGACCCAGACCCGGGTCATGCTTCCAGCGACTGCGTATGGCTGGGACCCAGATCAGCCTGCTGGGCATGGCGGAAAGCCTCTCGGCAACTGCCTCTTCCGGCATGACCGGAGATCCGGTTGAGCGTGGGTCTGGGACTCTGCGGCGCCGGCAGGGCTTGCCGGCGTGGAATGAGCACCAGCCGTGGGTCTGGGACTCTGCGGCGCCGGCGGGGGCTTGCCGGCGTGGAATGAGCGCCGACCGTGGGACTCTGCACTGCCGGAGCTTGTCGGCGCGTAACAGTGCGCCAGCCACTAGACCCTGTGCCGTGAGTGGTTGTCGGTTGCGCCGTGGGTGGTTGTCGGTGCGAGGTGTAAGCCGGTTACTGGAATAGTGCGCTGCCGGCGTATTGGCCGGTGTCGACTCCCACAGAATGGAGAGTCAAATTTTGAAAGCTTGTTAGTCACCAAAGTGGCCTGGCTTGAAAGAATTTGAATGTTGATTGCGAATTTCAATTGTTCATTTTGATGCTAATATTGTATATGAATAATTGTAGTTATTAATTATGAGGTTAGGAGATCATCCAAAGATGGATCATTACCCATTATTAATGATATTAAAGGGGATTGATTGATGTACTGGGTAAATATGATTGCATATCCAAAGATAACATTCATGTTAACTCTAGTATGATTGATTAATCTATTAAAATATATTTAAATTAGCATTATTATTGATTGCAGTTATGTATTTGAGGATCACCCAAAGGTGAACTTAAATACATAGTCAAAGTTTATAATGCATGTGTCTAAATCCATTAAAATTTACTCAAAGTATTAACATGTAAATTTGGATTATGTTTGCAACTTCTAATAACGTTTTCTCCTTGGGCAATGCAATGATCAAATTCAATGGGCTGAACTATGCAGAATGGTCTGAGCATATTCAGTTTCATTTAGGTGTTTTGGGTTTGGACTTAGCAGTCATTTCGGATGAAAAGCCTGCAGCCATTACCGGGACCAGTACAGAATCTGATAAGTCTTTTCATAAGGCTTGGGTACGGTCCAATAGGCTGAGTTTGAATTTGATGCAAATGACGATGGCTGAAAATGTCAAGCCATCGATGCCCAAGACGGAAAATGCAAGGGAATTTATGATGAGAATCAAGGAATACTCTCAATCAGACATAGCTGATAAATCCATTGTAGGAACCCTAATAAGTGAGCTGACGACCAAGAAATTTGATTGGTCACGGCCTATTCATGATCATGTGACTAGTATGGCTAATCTAGCAGTAAAGTTAAGAACGATGGGTATGGATGTGAGTGAATCCTTTTTGGTTCAATTCATCATCAACTCACTACCTCCTGAATTTGGCCAGTTCCAAGTGAATTATAACACTATTAAAGAGAAATGGAACTTTCAGGAAATTAAGGCCATGTTAGTTCAGGAAGAAGGGAGATTAAAGAAGATGAAGGATCACTCCATTCATCTCACTGTTCGTAAGGATGCTGGTGGTAGCAAGTCTAAACCATACAACAAAAATAAGAAGAAGGACAAAGCCTCCATAAAAGTCACTGGAGGTCAGATCCAAAAGGATCAGAAATGCTTCTTCTGCAAAAGAATGAGTCACTTCAAGAAGGATTGCCCAAAAAGAAAGGCTTGGTTCGAAAAGAAAGGTATACACTGTATATCAGTATGTTTTGAATCAAATATAATTGAAGTGCCCAATAATACTTGGTGGTTAGACTCTGGAGTTACTATTCATATGTCACATATTATGTAGGGATTCCTTTCAATCCAGCCCATAACAGGAACTGAGAAGTTCCTTTATATGGGAAACAGAATGAAGACACGAATAGAAGGAATTGGGACGTACAGATTGATCTTGGACACCAAGTGTCATATGGATCTAGAAAAGTGTCTCTATGTTCCTGAATGTGCTAGAAATTTAGTTTCTATTGCAAAGTTGGATGAAGTGGGATTTAATCTTAAGATTAGAAACGGTGCATTTTCATTGTATAGACATTCGTACTATTATGAATCTGGTACTTTGGTTGATGATTTGTATCGCTTTAATCTTAATGCTATGTATGCTGATTCTCTATTTCTTGTTGAGCATGGTATAGGTAACAAACGTAATGTGCATGATGATTGTTCTGCTTTCTTATGGCATCAAAGATTGGGTCATATATCTAAAGAAAGGATATTGAGGTTGGTGAAAGGTGACATCCTGCCTTAATTGGATTTTACTGATTGGGATGTGTGTGTTGATTGTATAAAAGAGAAACAAACAAGACACACATCGAAGAACCCAGCCATGAGAAGTAATGCGCCTTTATAATTGATACATACTGATATTTGTGGCCCCTTTGATATTCCTACATGGAGTGGTGAAAAATATTTCATCACATTCATAGATGACTACTCACGGTATTGTTACTTATATCTACTGCATGAAAAGTCTCGATCAGTAAATACCCTGGATGTGTTTATTGATGAAGTGGAAAGGCAGTTAGATAGAAAAGTAAAAGTGATTAAGTCAGACAGGGGTGGTGAATATTATGAAAAATTCAATGAAAGTGGACAATGTCCTGGTCCATTTGCAAAATTTCTTGAAGGTCGAGGCATATGTGCACAGTACACAATGCCTGGTACACCACAACAGAATGGTGTAGCGGAAAGGCGGAATCGCACACTTATGGATATGGTTAGGAGTATGTTAAGTAACAGTACTGTACCTTTATTCTTGTGGATGCATGCATTAAGAACTGCTGCATATCTGCTGAACAGAGTTCCTAGTAAGGCTGTCCCTAAGACTCCTTATGAGTTATGGACAGGTAGGAAACCCAGTTTGAGACACCTTCATGTTTGGGGTTGTTCAGCAGAAGTAAGGATATATAATCCACATGAAGGAAAACTTGATGCAAGGACCATTAGTGGTTACTTCATTGGCTATCCTGAAAAGTCTAAGGGATATAGGTTTTATTGCCCTAACCATAGCACAAGAATAGTTGAGTCTGGTAATACTCGATTCATTGAAAATGGCCGGTTCAGTGGGAGTGGGGAATCACGAAAGGTGGATATTAGAGAATTACAAAATGAAAGATCCACAGTGAGTACTCCTACTCAAGGTGGTATCTCCACACCCAGTGTTTCTACTCAAGTTGTTATTCTTTTTGTTGCATCACAGTCACGTGACATGCAAGGACAACAAATTGATACTCGAAACACGCAAAGTGAACGCATAAGAGATGAACCAAGTGACAATGTGCAATTTACAAATGAACAAGTAATACCACAAGAAATGACATTACGGAGGTCTACGAGACAGAAAAGGCCAGCTGTATCTAATGATTATGTGGTTTACTCACTTGAGCATGAATCGGAATTGAGCATTGATAAAGATCCAGTCTCATTTCAACAAGCCATGGAATGTAATGATTCTGAAAAGTGGTTCAATGCCATGAAGGAAGAGATGAAATCGATGGATGTAAACCAAGTCTGGGAACTAGTAGAGTTACCTGAAAGATCATAACGAGTTGGCTGTAAGTGGGTCTTCAAGACCAAGCGAAACTCGAAAGGTAACGTCGAAAGGTATAAAGCCAGACTTGTTGCCAAAGGTTTCACTCAAAGGGATGGTATTGACTATAAGGAGACTTTCTCTCCAGTCTCTAAGAAAGACTCATTGAGAATTATTATGGCTTTGGTGGCTCATAATGATCTAGAGCTTCACCAAATGGATGTAAAGACCACCTTTTTGAATGGTGACTTAGAAGAGGAAGTGTATATGAACTAACCTGAAGGTTTCATCACCACCGGGCAGAAAAATTTGGTGTGTAAATTAAATAAATTGATATACGGACTGAAACAAGCTTCCTGACAATGGTATATTAAGTTCAATGATACCATTATGTCATACGACTTTGTAGAGAACACCGTTGATCGGTATATCTATATGAAGGTTAGTGAGAGCAAGTTCATTATATTAGTCCTATATGTCGATGACATTCTTTTGGTCGCTAATGACATGGGTTTGTTACATGATGTTAAGAAATTTCTCTCTTAAACTTTTGAAATGAAAGATATGAATGAGGCATCCTATGTGATAGGAATAGAGATATTCCATGATAGATCACAAGGATTGTTGGGCTTGTCTCAGAAAGGTTATATCAATAAAGTATTAGAGAGATTTCGAATGGAAAATTGCTTTACAAGAATAGTTTCAATTCAGAAAGGGGACAAGTTCAGTGAACTGAAATGTCTAAAGAATGATTTAGAACGGAAAACAATGGAATCAATTCCCTATGCCTCACTGGTTGGAAGCCTAATGTATGCGCAAACATATACTTGGCCAGATATTAGTTTCGCTGTTGGAATGTTAGGCCGATATCAAAGCAATCCTAAAATAGATCATTGGAAAGCCGGAAAGAAAGTACTTAGATACTTATAAGGCACCAAGAATTATATGCTTACTTATAAAAGATCAAGTCATTTTGAAATAGTAGGCTACTCGGATTCAGATTATGCTGGATGTGTAGACTCGAGGAAATCTACATTTGGTTACATGTTCCTCCTAGCTGGAGGAGCAGTTTCCTGGAAAAGTGGGAAGCAGTCTGTCATTGCTACTTCCACTATGGAGGCTGAATTTATAGCATACTTTGAGGCTACTATTCATGCATTATGGTTGCGGAATTTTATCTCAAGGCTTAGTTTGGTCGACAATATAGAAAAGCCGTTGAGAATTTACTGTGATAATTCCGCAGCTGTTTTCTTCTCTAAGAATGATAGGTATTCTAAAGGTGCGAAATATATGAATTTGAAATACCTATCTGTTAAAGAAGAAGTGCAAAATCAAAGAGTGTCTATTGAGCACATTGACACTGAGTTGATGATAGCAGACCCGTTAACTAAAGGTTTGCCACCGAAAACATTCACTGGACATGTTGATCAGATGGGCATATTGGACAGGTCTTCATTCTTTTAAAAGTCAATATTTTGTACTACTCATATCATTGTGACACTCATGAATTCAATTAAGGTCATGGTTTTACTTGTGCTTTGTTGTCTCTGTTTAATTGTATACAGTTATAGTTTGTGAGATAACTAATAATATATATGGATATGACAATTTAAAGTTTCAATGTTTCTCAGTAAGGTTATTATGAATTATAATGATTATCTGATACATGGAAGGAATCATGTCGCCAAAAGATGTGTGACCGCCATGATCCAATCGTTTTAATTCAATCAAGTATTGTGATTTGATGATCTTTAAGGATTGTACGCACTTATTTGTTATTGATTCATCAAATCATAATAAGGGCCAAGTGAGAGATTGTTGAGTTAATGAATATAAGTGGCCCTTGTTTAATGTATGACCCAAAATAAAAGGCTTAACGTGATGGTATAATGGTGGTTTGGGTTATTGAGTTTAAAATCCCTCCACTCTCCCTTCTTCAGATAACCGTTACAGAAAGAGAGAATCTTCCAATTTTTAATGTAACAGTTATGAATATATATATATTATTATAGACATTTTCTGAACTCTCTCAACCATCAGAGAAAAAGCATAAAAGAAGAGAAGGGAAGAGTAAGAGAAAAAGAGAAGAGCGTATAGGAACAGAACGTAAAGAATTCTCATCGTAGACATTAGGATAATGGAGAACGGTATATTGATCCCTTTTATTACAGTTTTATTGTTAGTATTCACGTAAAAAAAATTTTATATGATGGAGATAAGAAAAGTCTATAAAATGGAAGATAACGAAATAGAAGCAGTCAAACGGTAACTAACCTTGAACAGGTATTGGGCAGGCACGGACAGCGTTATTAACTCCAAAGAACTCAATGGCGAAACGACCGGCGGCGACGCCACTGGTTTCGGCCCAGTCCCCGATTTACAAAAGCAAACGCAACGCAAGTTTAAAACTGCCGTTAAGGAAAGAAAGAAAAAAAAAAACACTACTTTAATTGGAGACGTCCGTCGACGACAATGTGGAAATAGATTTATATGGATATAATATTTATAACACAAAAAAGAAATACTTAAGAACAAAATAGTAAAATCGAAGCGTTGAGAGCAAAAAACAAGAAAATAGAAAAGATGGGTTTATTATTGTTTAATCTTATTCACGGAGTTTTCCTTTCATCTCAATTGGGTAAGTTAAGTAAAATTAATTAGATTTTTTTTTATTTTAATATTAAATTAAATTTATTATTATAAAATTATAAAATTATTATTTTTAAAATATAAATTAAATTTATAATTATATAATAAATTATATATATATATATATATTAATTTTATAATTTATTTATATTTTTAACTTATTTTTTTATTTAAATTTTAAATTAATATATAATTTATATTTTACATAAATATTAAAAAAATAAAAAAATAAAAATAAAAATAAAAATATTATATTAAGAGTATATTAAATATTATTATTATTTAATATTAATAGTGTATATATATATATAATTACATGATAATATATTAATAAAAAGTTTTTTATAAAATTTATAAATAATAAAAAAAAAATTAAAAAAATATAATATATATAATTAAAATATAATAATAAAATTATATTATATGTTAAATTTAGATAAATTAATATAAATTTTATATAAATTATAAAATATATTATAATTTATTAAATTATAAATAAAAATACAAAAAATAAAAATTATAAATTTAAAAATTTTTTATAAATTAATTTATATCTTCAAAGTTTTAACAAAAAAATAATTTTTTATTAATTAAAAATAATATTATTTGTTAAAAAATATAATCTTATATTTATAAAAATATATAAAATATAAAATAATAATTATTTTAAAAAAAAAACTTAATTTATTAATTTTTTTATTTTATGAATAATTTTTTATTTAAAAATAATAAATAAATTTTAAATAAAAAGTGAAATTTGTTTTCTTTAAAAATAGAAAAATAAGAATAAAAAATTTTTAAATAAATGACAATTTTTTAAAAAAAATAATAAAAAAAGAAAGATTAAAATTTTAAGTAAATTTTTTTAAAGTAAAAAATCACTTTTTGCAAGAAAAAAAGTTAAAAATTCAAGAAAATAAAAATAATTATGTTTTAATTTATAAATTTTAAAATTAAAAAATTCAACACAATATAAAAGAGAGAACAATTAAAATTTTTTTCTCAATATATATATATAATACACGTAGATATAGATGTATTCCACTAATCCTGTTTACGAAAGACGCTGAGGTGGTTTTGAAAAAGCATTAGGGTTGAGATGGGAGGACAAACTGCAGCCCTTTGCAAAGCCCAATCACATCTGGGCAATGATTCTGGATAATGAAAAGCATCTGCCCAAAATTTGTCCCCAGATAGCCCGAAGTATGAATTGCCTTGCCCAAATGTTTTCTTCTTCACCCATGTCGTTTGTGCCTTGTCTTAAAAGAAAGGCCTACGGCGGGTAAAGTAAATACTGATGGACCCCAGCGGGTAATCCGGGTTATGCCCGTGCAGGGGGTTTACTACTTGACTACGGCAGAATGGCGTAGAGTATTTCTTGATCTACCAGCTAGCTTGGCAATTAGGAGTGACTAAATTGTAGCTGAAAGTGGAATTCAGAATTGCAATGGAGACCATTCACGATAAGTGCCTCCCACTCATTCTTAATCTAATTTGGTAAATTTTTGTAGAGAGCTGGTCTGGTCTACACAAAACGGAACATCCGCATAACCAAGTTGTTGACTGGTTGGCTGGGCTAGGATGGACGCTACCATTGAGTTTCATGAGTTTTTCTCACCTTTACCAGGTATATTACGTCTGCTTGATCAGGATATAGTGGACGTGCAGTGGCCACGCTTTGTCCACTATTGATAATTTCTTTGTTTTTTGTCTTCATGAGTATAACAACCGACCTTTGGATGAAAAAAAAAAAAGGAAAAAAGAAAGGCCTCCGGATAGGCAGGATTAGAATATTCTCATCGAATTGATTTCTGTAATCTCTGTCTAAAATTTCCCCCATGTTAGCCCAACAGAGAATCGGTACATGACCATTGGAATTGACACAACATAACATTTTTAGGACTCTCTTTATGCGTCCTGCCATCAAAATGGTAGGCTGGTAAGATTTCACTTGCTCCTCAAGAGGACTAAGAGGAAATAAACTATCATCACATTTTAATGCCCTTTCACTTAAAAAGGGGCAACATATGGACATAAAATCCTCAAAAGACTTGCTTAAAATTCGAGCCATGCACCGAGCAAAACAAAGTGGTGTCTCATCCTAACTCCTAGCCAGTCCTTACAAGTAACTTCAACCTGCACTCTATAATGGGGCTTGGGGGGTGTGTATGGACAATGTCCAAACCCTCCATCAAACCTCATTGCTTGGTGGTGGTGGCCAATGTGCCCCACCACCACTACCACCTCCCCTCCCCCCCGCACCGCCATGTTCCCCCACTGATCAAATTCAAAAACTTTTCCCATGTCTCCTAGCTTCTTGTCCAATTACATGGTCATTTTTGCTACAACTCTAAATATCCCAAAATCCCTGCAAGATCTACGGTACGTCTAATCATTTCTTTTGCTTTTGGTTACCACCTAGAATTTTTTAGGGGATAATGCTCGAGATATTGTAAGATTTTGCCAGAACAACAGTGCTCTCTTCTGCCCCACCTGCATCCTCTCGGTGTATTTTGTGTTTTCTTCACGACATGAGAACAAATGAGAACTTCCCCCTTAATATTTTCCTTGACGAGAGCATTGGCTTTTCCTGTCTAATTGTCATTGAATCTCGACTACGGAACACCGGTAGTCCCTCTCTTAACTCATAAACATTCTTATCCGATTAAATTAACAGCAAGAGAGTGGCAATTTCCAATTTTAGTGATTTTTTTTCCAACTTTTAATAAAATTCAGACAAATATATATACACACACACACACACACCCACGTCATAAGAAGTCTAGTTTTCAATTACTTAATACAATGGGCCTAAGGACTCATAATTTGCAACATAAAGACATCTGGGGTCGAATATAAAACCAAGGTTTCCCTAACAAAGAGTCCTGTACCATTAAACTGAGTCAAGAATAAAAGGATTTAAAATTACAAACCTTACCACCCAACGATGTAATCTAATAGTAAGAAGGGTCATTCGTTTCAAGCAAAATTTTGAATTCGACTCTCCCTCATAGTTTTTGGTGGGGGCTGAGCATATAAAATTGTAGTAGTGGTTGGTAATCTCTTTTGGCGAATTTGCTACCCTTCTCAGTTCATAGAGTGTGCTCCTCTAGTGGACTGAGTTGAGACCTAACCCAATGTGAATGCACAATCATCCCTAGTGGGCTGAATTATGAAGTACCAATACTGCTTTTTTTTTTTAACCAAAGAAAAAAAAAATTACGTACCTTATAATCATATGTACACTGTGAAAACATGTGATTCCTTTTTCTCCTTATGGAACGAAAATAAAGACCAATCCCTATTCTCCCGCATATTAATTACCTTTTTGAGAACTTTGGGATGGCATTCTAAATATATGCCTAGTGTCTGCCACATGCTTGTCCATGTCTATAGACCTGCATGGCATATATGATTCAGATTTCGCATGTCGCGCAAAACCACAAGGAGAAAGCATCGTTTCATGCAAATTGCTTGTTGCCAACTCCACTTTGATCAAAGACTAGATTCTGACGCAAATAAGTGTTATCATGCAGAAAGTAACACCCTGATGTGCACATGAAATTGGTTTTTCCTCTCTGTTTTTTTTTTTTCTTTCCAAAAAATTTGAGTATAATGATTGTGTAATTCAAGAAGACCTAACCCTCGGAATGCTAGCATTTTCTTTACTTCCTTTTTAACGAGGATACTAATATTTTCCTAACTTTTGTTTTCAATTGCTGTGAATTTAAAAATAAATAAATAAATAAAACTACGCTCCTCATGTTCAGTTTTGGCGAAAGAAGTCCGCGCAGAAGAAAAAAAAATAAAAAATCTAGATATATATGATATATGGTGGAAAAGCCTCATGCGAGAAGTTGCTAAATTTAATTTGGAGCAAATATTTTCCCGATATCTGTTTTACACGAAGAAATCATTTGGTCGAAAACTGTCAATTTTTTTGTCAAGTAAAAATATAAAATGTTTGTACAAATAATTTCCTAATTTGTTTTAGGCTGCGCTTAGTCTCAATAATTTGTTTATGTATTCATAATTAATTATTCCTTTCATAAATATAAGCCACCCTCACAATCTCTTCTAAATCAAAGATAAAAAAAAAAAAAGTGAAGGGACGAAAAAGATCGGAGAAATGCTTCTTACCCTTTAAGGCACGACCAAAAATTGACAATTTCAGGTCAATTAATTACGATCGTGTTTGCTCATCTATATTTATTCATCCCTCCCCCCCCCTTTTCTCTCTCTCTCTCTCTCTCTCTCTCTCTCTCTCCAACAACAATAAAAAAAAAAAAAAAAAAGATAGTAACGGAGAGCTTGGATAAGACTTCGACAAATAACTTTGTCCCTCAAAAGCAACGATTTTCATTTGCTTTTATAATGTTGCCCCACAGCAATACAGCATTATGCACCATTTGCTCTCTTAACCACGAGCTGAGATTCCCGACAAGTTTTTATTAGATTCCGGACAAGTTAATATTAGCATTTGTTCTTTTTAATAACGACTAAACTTGGTCGGGTTTAGATAATATTACCAAAGTTCTTAATTGATCAATCAAATGCTTTTCCAAAATGTTTTTTTTTTTTTCATTTAATGGAATATGAGTACGTGTATATATATATATATACACGCATCTGCAGAAAGTAAATTAATGCTTCAAGGATATTCTAAGAATGTGTTCGATAAATTTAATCGTGCTTTTCTAATTACCACGCACTTATGCCATTGAAGAATTAAAATTTTAAGAATATGCTCAAAAAGCATAAATGGGAATGCTTTGCTAAACCACTCAAATGTTACATTACTCAATATATGATGTCATTATGGATTAAGCGTGATTCTTCGTTAGCATTAAGGAATCCCGTAAATTTTACACCTTCAAAGTGTTAGTGCATTAAGATACAAATATTTAAAAAGGGTGTTCTTGGTACACAAAACTCTTACACTGTAACATCATGATCATACCTTTATCTTTAATAAAGAGGCTGTATAGAAGCTAATTGGTTTGCTAGGTTGAAAATCTCTTGTACTGACTCTCTTTTAAGCATTAATTCTTACATGTAAAAAAATAAAAATAAAAATAAAAATCTTTACAATTTTACTTTTTCTGTTGCCGTCAGTCAAGTGCTCTCACAAGTATGGCATCTCACCAAAATAAGCTGTCTATTGCAGCACTTCGATGAAAAGTAGACCATCCAGGTTAGTATTCATGAATATTTGTTAGAGTCGTAGAGCACACAAACGAAGATCGAGTGATATTGAAGGTCATCCCCCAGGTATACGAAAACAAGTTCGATTCTCAATTGCAAATAAATTTTACAAATATATATTCGGCACAATAAATTGTGTATTTGTTATTTCACTGGTAAAAAGAATAAATAAATTGCGCACGTTGCCACTGATACCATAAATACATGTAATATAAATAAGTTATTATTTATTTGTCAAATATATTTATATAATTTATTTACAATAATAAATAAGATTAAAAGAATAACATCATCCGTAGGATAATAGTCGTGGCTACCACATTGAGTTATATGGCATCGTCAATAAAACAGGCCCAAATGCAAGATAAAGCATGCCATGATTGGAAAACAGTCAGCTCTCTGGATGATATAAAGAAAGTCACGAATTTTGATGATGGCAAAACTTATACCGTCTATTGAACCAATCAGCTCAGCCCCTAGAAATTCCCAGACAGGATCTTGTATCTGTAATTCACCCCATAAAAAGAAAGGATTCCCAGAAAATAATGGGACTGACAGAAGCCCAAGTCCACACGTACCACAACATCACACGCACACAAACTTAGGAATATTCCCCAGATTCTGCTAGGCTGGATTCCAATAGCACCATGTGGGTGCGGGCGGTTCAGTCCCATTTGAACAGATAAGGCAAAGCCACACCCACCGCTGGTCTCACCATCATGCTCTATGTTCGGTGGTCTAGCCTCCTAAAGGGGTTTTATATGGCTTGGACCACGACAAAGACAACAAAGCGTCCAGGTCCTGCTCAAGCCAACGACAAACTATTGAAAATACATGTAAATTGGATCGAAACTACTTAAAATGATGATAATGATTCGTATGGTAATTTTAGGATTTGAATTTGATCTATTTGCTGTCTTTTTATCATTTATTATTTTACTATGTACTTTCAGTATTAAATTAATCACGGAAGTTCAATGTTGGTTTGATATATCGTACAAAGTAATTACTAGTTTATATTTCTTGTGTCATTCCTTGTAAATCCAATTTGCCTAATAATGATCGTCCATCACTGGTGTGAAAAAAAATAACAAAAAAAAAAACAAGAATGTTTTAATATATAAAATTTTTATATTGTGAAATTTGAAATGAGATTAAATATATACAATATTATTTTTATATTTACAAAAAAAAATTTATTTTAATGTATAAAATTTATTTTTTAAGTTATAATTTAGGTTTTTAAAATTAAATTAAATTAATTAATTAAATTGATATAATTAAAAATTATTTTAATTTAATTTATTTTTATTAATTATTAATTTAAAATTTAATTAATTAATTAATTAATTAATTAAATTATAAATTAATAAATTAATAATTATTTTTTTAATTAAAAAAATAATAAATTTAAAATTTAAAATGTGTAAAATATATAATTTTAGTCATTAAATTAAGAATAGTGTCGTAAACTTTTTTTTTTATAATTTAATTTTTTAAGATAAAAATTATATTATTTTTTTTTTTTCTTTTTTCAAATCATAAATCTTCAAAATTTTTAAAAAATATTTATATTATATATTTATTTATATTTTAATAAAAAATATATAAAATTATATAATATATTAAATTAATATTTATTTTTTTAATTATATTATTTTAGTTATATTAAAATATTTTATTTTTTAAAAAAATATATAAATTATTTTAAAATAAAAATATATGAATTATAGTGTATTTTATAATAAATTTAATTGATTTAAATTATTTAAAATTTTTAATATATTATATTAATTAATTTTTTAATTTTATTATATAAATTATATGAATATATTATTAAATTATTTAAATATAATATTTATTATATATAATATTTATTTCTTGTATATAATTATATTTTTATATAATATATATAAATATTAAATTTTTATATATTTAATATTAAAAAATAATTTTATTAATTTAATTTTAATTAAAATAATTAAATATTAAATCTTTAAACTTTATAATTTGATAATTAATTTAAATTTTAAAATTTTTATCATCGTATACTTGATAAATTTTCTTAGCCACGGGTCCTCAAAAAAAGTTCCGTGTCTCTTTCCCTTTTTGCCACGTGCAGCATCCTCATTCGCAATATTTGCTCCTAATATTATTGCATGAAATGGACTGAAGAGAGGGAATTTATCCAATCACTGGCATTTTCCCACTCTTTTTGTCTCTCACTTTCTTTTCTTTTCTTTGTTTCTGCGCCACCAAAGGGATGATGCAATCACTCGCATAATGGGAAAGAAGATCTTCTAGTGATAGAGAATACTAATAAAGATGTGTGTTTTACGAAAGGCTTTTGCTATAAAGCTTCATAAAGCAAGCAATTGTAAAAGGAGAATATCTCCTTTTTAAATTTTTTTTCTTATTTGTTGAAATTTTCTCCCCTTTTTAACAGGTCCATCTTTTAAAAATAAGTAAATAAAAGAGTTAATGGAATGATTTTTCTTGAAATTCTTTTTCTAAAGGTGTTTATCTGCAATTTGATGCGCTTTCCTCTGATGACGTCCTGAAAAGCCCTAGTTATTGGATGTATATGAACAGTGAGAATAATTGTGGAAGCTTTTTAATTATATAGTTGCATATCGATCGGACATATAAGCTTCCAGTGTGCAAGTGCAAAACTAATTTTCCAACAATCCAGAAAGAGTGGGAAAAGCATGGCATTTTAGAACTACACAGCCGCCCACCATGCATCATACAATAGCTGTCACTGACACATTTCTGTTGAGCCAGCTCTTGATAATTACAGCTCTTGTTGATGTCGCATGCGTCCATTCTTGTTTTCAATTCTTTCAATGACGAGAAATTCTTTTTAAATAAATCCTCAAGGTTGTGCAAACGACATTTTACTTTTGTAAGTCTCCACTTGAAATATATAATAAATTTCAAAATATTCAGACTTATATAATTTTAAGTTCGCTTTTACTTTTTTAATTTTATATCGCCTAAGGGGGGTATTTATTTTCATGGGGATCATCGTAGTCAATGCAGGTGGGTTTTTTTTTTTTTTTGGGTTAACAGCACCATTCAGTCGTGAGGACAAAAATATCATCCCAACACCAAACCAATATCAAAAGAGAAGCTATACAGAAGTCCCATATCGCTGCTTACAACAATCAAAACCCAACAGCATAACCCCCAACACAAGACTTCAAGTAGAAAACAAAAGCAAGAACATCTAGTCCAATTCCTCAAACCACAACCATGCAATCAAATCACTTTTTCTAGTGGTTCCCATGGCCATCTTAAAAAGAGGGTCTGCAAAACAGTTGTCCTCTTCAGTGCTCCAAAAAAAATTATTAGTTGTGTCCTACTTTTTTTGGCCCAAGTCTTGGGAATTAATACGTGGAGGCCGTTGGTCGAGGTTGGCTAAACATATATCATTCGAGGTTTGATGCACAAGTGCCATGTTTTTATAGTTTGACCCACCCCGAAAAAAATCTATTAAGCAGCATTTATTTTGAGCCTTCTTTTCGGAACCTTTTTGCATTTAAAAACCATTATTTGATTGAAGGGCTCACATGAACTTGAACAAAATGAATTTTCTTGTCGTGTCCTAATAATTAGTCTGTCTTTTGTCTGTAAGTTAACCGGTTCTCATTGAGAACCGTTCATATTGTCCACGGCTCCAATTAAGTCACGTATCACACGCACTCACGCATACATACAAATCACGCATATGTAATCCAAACAAATAGAAATCATCAATCGCCAATGAATGAGCTTGGAATACTTATTTATTTAATTACAAGGAAGTGGTTAATGTGAACTGTCCCAAATCTGGATCCACATCAAATTATTATGGCTATTAATTATATATTCGTGGTTTATATTATTAATTTGTAATTAAACTTCTAAAAAAAATAAAAATGTATAATTAACAATTATAATAATCTGACATATAAATTTGCATTTAAGATATATCAAATTGATCACATCTATTCTACTTTACTCGTACTCTAATTTTAAATGTAAACACTTCAACATGAAGTTTAGGCAGATGTACATGAAGGACTTCTAATGTCCCACTTAATAGATGATCTTTATACAACCGAAAATTAATATGGCACGAAATAATAATATAATTATGTATTCTTAAAATAATAGTGGAACATTTTTTACCCAAAAAAAAAAAAAAATAGTGGAAATTTTCAGATGAAATGTACGTTATGCAACCCCGATTACCCATTGTTATCAGCTTGTTTTATGGGGAAAAAAAAAAACAAAAAAAAAAGGCGAAAAAACAAAAAAGCGAAAGAATATAATGAGGTCCGATTATGATCAGAAAATAAAAGTCGCTGTGCTGATGCTGGTTTTGCGTAATTTCACGGGCCCTTTGGCTAAGGATTTGTTGGATTGCTTGGAATTGACGTTTTCATTTTTATAGTGATCCTGCTGGGACTGTTGAGGCTAGGCATCAAGATGGTGTGCTTAGAACTTGTTTTTGCTCAATTAATGAAATTGTTGTTCAAAGAAAATTATTATAAGCTTTCAAAAAGAGCATACTTTTTTTTTTCTTCCTTAATTTGGAAACGTTCAAGTGGGAATTATTTTCTATTTGTAGTCAGGGTACCTTAAAATTCATGTTGCTTTTTCTTTTTTTTCCTTGTTATCCTCTATATTTTTTTTTTGTTATTTTCGTTTCAAAATTATATTAAATTTTATATATTCATGCAATTCAGTAGTTCCAATGAGTAAGCATTTGTTAAAATTTCTGATTTTGAAACTGATTGTCCAATAGCTTAAATACTAGGCTAAATTGAACGGTGTTTTGATACGATATTGATCCGAAATAGTGTTTTACATTTGCAGTAACTTCAGAAAGGCATTTCTTTAACAGCTTAGAGGCTAGACCATCTAGTGAAGCTTGCATAATGTATGTATAAAGATGTATTGTGACTCTTATCTACTTAATAAGACTTGATTCAATCTATCAGAAAACAATGTATGAATGAAGAAGCCTCACTCGTGAGCTAGCATTCCTCATTATAAAAAATTAGAGAAATAAAGGATTCTCATCTTTCTTTCCTTTCTTTAAAAAAAAAAAACAATTTCTTGTCGTAATTATATGTGGTTGATGTTACTTATAGAAAAATGTGATTGATTTTGCTTGTTTGCACAAGCCTCATCATCTTTCATTAGAAATAAAAATCAATTAATTACATAAGTATGTCATAATGTGCAAATATAAAATGAGAGTAGCCATGGATAATTCGACAATGATGGAAAAAAAAAAAAAAAAGATAGATTGAAAAGAACTAATGCAGAGATTCCAAACTGATCAGAGAACCCCCTTTAGATGCTTGTGTTTGTGACGAGAGCTGAAGCAAAGCTAGCTAGCAAGAGAGGCAGAAATTCAAGATAAAAGAGGAAGAATAGCAACAGAAAAAATTCCCAAAATTATTAGTTAATTTACGGTTCCAAAAATAGTGCCAATTAAGACTTCAGGACGATTGCAGAAGCTGCAAGATTCCCATTGAAAGAAGAGGCCTGAGGTCTTTTCAATATCAAACAAAACCAGCGAAACCCCATCAAAGAAACTGTCCAAATGTGTCAAATTTTAGCCCCCAAATTATGTGTAAATGGAAATTGTGGGCATTTGTGTCATATGTGAGCTTGTGGTTGTGGACTACATTGCCTTCTTTCTTCTTTTTTTTTTTTCTTTTTTATGGCAAACAAGATAGAATCTCTACTAGTAGATATCCAATATTCATTTTACATTTCTGTTTTTATAGTAAATAGAAGAAAACAGATAAATTCATACACCAAATTGAAAACAAAGTGGAGTATAAGCGCCTCTTCTAATAGACCTCCAATATCCATTGTCTATCTTCTTTCTCCATCTATTAGTGCAAATGGGAATCACAGTCACTGAGAGGAATGTTTGGCTTGCTATGCTTAAAATAATAATAATATTGAAATTTTGATAAAAATAAAGTTAAAGTGGAGAGAACCATATGCTCTCACTTTCTACAACGCCTAGCCTCCCTTTTTATGACATTTGTTTATTGGGAAAAGTATGTGCAAATGATCATTGAAGGGGTGTTTTTCTTTCTCTCTTTCTTTCTTTTTTCTGTTCCTGATTACGTGGTTGAATCCTATTTTCTATTTTTATATGCTTTTTGAGATTTCATCTTACATTTGGCTTTTATCAGGGATTGTGTCTTGTGCGTGTGTTGTTTTTAATTGCAATTGAAGAACAAATAAATAGAAACTTCCTGTGCTAGAGGAGAAAGGAAAGTGGTCCTTGGATTTTTTTTTTTCATGGACTTTAGCAAATTTGGTAATATATGACATTTTTAATAATGGTGTTGTACCAAATGAAAAATTCACCGATATTCATATTCCAACAAGCGGAACCATTTCTCTCTTCCTCTTTTGAAATATTGTTCTATTATCTTCACAATAAAATAAATTTCAGTCGTGTAAAATAGGCTAAGATAAAAATGAACTTTTTTCCAATTTGCATAGAAAAAATTACTGGATAAAACTTGTGTTTTATTCATAATAAAGTAAATTTACCATTACATCCAGTCTCAACCTTCTTCGATAAGAAAAATAGCTTGTATAATTGAATATAAATGGATGATAAAAGAAATAATTACTTAACTATTTATTTAATTTTATATTTTGGTCTACTTGATAATCTATCCTTGTATTTAAGCTATATGAAAGGAAAATTGATATTAATTTTTTTCTGTCAAAGAAAATTAAGCAAAATCAACTGTATTCGGTTTATGATTCTTCAAAAACCCAAAAAAAAAAAAAAAAAAAGGCTAGCTCACAAAACTTTTATGAAAGAGGGTGATCTAAGAAAAAGCTAAATTTCTTCTCAAATCAGAATTGAGAAGGTGAACCATTCGTTGCTGCCAGCTTTGTTGATGTCTGGAAGGATTCTTCCCATCTCCAATTGCTGTGATTAGGATGTGTTAATAACGTTTCCCATTCAAATTATCATAAAATAACCATCATTTTCAAGTGTTGAATGCGGTCAATTCCTGTCAAAATATACTTGTTCTTTATTCCAAATCCAGTTCATACCCACAACTGTCGAATCCGGATGCATACCTTTTCTTTTCCTTTTCCATGCATACAATCGTAAAGCTATAAAAGTATATAAATTAACAACAGTTGCAATGTACCCTTTAAAGTAATGTGGATCCTAAATGATGGCAAATGCAAAGCATATGCCCCATTCAGGAAAATGGATACGATTCCAACTGCTATTCAAACTCCACCACCCAATTAGCTACTCTATAGTTCTATATATATTATATATTTAGGTCAAACAGTATCAACCGTATATTTAATCTTAAGACAGTATTGTATATAGGTAAAGAAATTTTTTTTGATTTTTTTTTTCTTGGAAAGGCTTTGGAAACAAGGTCAATTGCATTGTTTATCAATTGATCAACTTGGGTCGGTCCATAATGATGCGTCCTAATCCAAAGCCTTTATACTTACCCACTCAAATTAAGGTTTCATGGGATGATGAGGTCACCATATTAATTAGTTGAAATATAGGCTAATAATGATCCACACCCCAAAGCAAATCCATCAACTTCATGAGCGTCTCTTGCTCATTGGCTATTGTAGAAAATTAATAGAAGCTGCATGGGGCTGTACATCTTTCTTTTCGACGGTGACCATGAATGCAAAAATAACACCATATTACCGTGCAACAATTAAGAACAACAAAGTAACATCACTACTAATTTTAAATTAATCTCTTCAAAGTAAAACTCCGATTCCAAGCCATCATTTTATAAATTTTCAAGTCAAATTCGAATCCATCCAGTTGTTGTACGCTAAAGAATAGATTGAAAATATATGTACATTCTTTCTTTTTTGCCTCCTAAACTAATCCATGTTTTAGCTATAGTCTGTTTAATTAAGTCATCCTAATCAAGCTTTAATTTTGCTTTCTAGTTTATATGAATACATGGCCAATCAAGGGGTGTTGACTCAATAGCAGTGAATATCATTTCTATTCTAATGTATACAGGACAGACAATCTATTTGGCATTTGCTGCAATTTTCGGATAGAAAACGAACAAGAACCTGCCTAAGCAATTGTCTTGCACCAGCTCCATATGCCTCACAACTTTTGTTACCCGTATCTTTCAATTAAAATTCTTGTCACACTAAACTTTCTTAATTAATTATAATCTTTTTAGTCACCAATTGAATTAAATTAAACTTAAGGAAAAGAAAGATGAAAAGATTAACTAAGTTGGACGGAGTGTAAGGAGAGAGGTTATGGAAACAAGACTAAATAAGGAATGCAAGTGCAAATTTCTTCGAATAAATTGTGATTTATTGGAACTTTTCCTCCATATCTTAATTATGTGTCTTTTTTTTTTAATCATTAAAAAACTTGTTAAATTAAATTATGAGTTATATAATAAAAGTAATTTTTCTTGTTTTCGTAAACTTTATACTGTTTCTTATCATTAAAATTCAAAAACCTTATCATTAAAGTGGCCCTAAAAGACTTTTGCGCGCGTTACAATTGTACTACAAGCACTCCAACGGCCTCAAATGCGATGCAAGACCATGCCTTGATGAATTTTACAATGCCTACAAGACGCTACGCAGACAAGAATTTTTGTAGGTGAAAATGGTATACTACTATGGTATTGCTTTATAGCAGACAAGACGCATCCGCTTTTCTTTTCGCCCTTCCTCGGTTTGTGACAAAAGCTTGCATGTTCAATTCAAGTGGTTAGTTGCTTTTATTTGTCATCTCTCTCACGCACAGACACACACATTTATTGGATTTTAGAGTCATGTGATATCGTAATTAAATTCAACTTAATTTATTTTTAGAAGATTCAAGACAATTGGGAATTTTTTCTTAAAAAAAAAAAATTATTTTGTTATAATTTGGTAATTACTAAACTCCAAATATTAGCGAACAGAGTAAGTATAATGTGTATTTGGCAACTAGGCCAATTCCTTGGATTCTCTTCTCATATAGTACGTGTACATTGTACGTTTTGAAACACTCAACATCATTACCTTTTAGTGGGAGTGGCGCACGTATTGTCAGCTTCTTCACATACGTATAAACCACATGGCTTCTCTCATCACAACACACCAAGGCAAGGCAAAGAGATTAAGAAGATGTGGACAAATTTGAGCAAAAATTCAAAAGGGTCCCCAGGAATCCAGAAGTGACGCCATAAGTCGGTCTCTCACAGATCGTTCCTTTTTGGAAACACCGATCGATTTATTGTTTTATATATATATATATATATATATTTATTTATTTATTTATTTATGTGATAATGGGCAGTGCATGGAATTCTCTTAGCTAAACTATACCTATAGCTGATGCTTATGATTGTTCTTACGATCAATGGGTTTCGGCCGGCCAATCATCTTGCTCTCTGAAAGTGATGCCTTTGCTTCCTCCCTAAGCCTCGTTGTCTGATTACCTATTTTGTTATGTTACTCGTATATGTTATGGCTGTGCCTTTTCCGCTTTAAAGTGTTAGTAGGAGCTTCGTTCATATTCCTTTTATCAAAAAATAAAAAAAAATAATTAAAAATTATGAGGTATATAGCGGATTCATGAGTTATATCTTTCTATAAATTCTTATCTTTCTCTCAATTATTCACATCTAAGATTTTCAAAATAAATATTTGAGCTAAGTATCCCTTATAATATTTATCCTTTTTTTTCCTTTTTTTTTTTTTGGATAGATTTATTATTCCTTTTATTTCGTATTTTTTCATTTTTTTCTAAGATAAGGGAAAAGTTTGTTCACCAATTTATTTAACAAGGACTAATGTCATTTAAACTAATGATTTGAGTTCAAGTGAAATTTGATCCTATGTTTCTTGAAATAACACTAAGGGACTTGACCAACCCCTACATTCTTATTAAGCCCCCATTTTTAAGTATATGTAAGCCCTGTTTTCATTTCTCTTAAAAGGAAACCAATTTGATTTTATTGAAGAACTTAGCTGATGTTCACTATAATATTAATAAAAATTTATGCATGCAAAGAATGGTTTCATCATTGGCAAGAATTTTTCCTTCCCGTACGGCTTTCGATCAATTCTTCCGGCAGGAAAGCTCTTGCCCTTGTGAACTTAATCTAACTAATAATTTCACCACATCAACATGCTTTATAAATTGGATTTTTTTTTTTTTTAATTGCGAGACGTTTTATTGGTATTTAAGTGAAGACTTTCGTATACAATTGTTGTCCATATCGACCATGCATCTTATTTCTTGGTCAATTTAAGCATCTGTCTACCTCTCCTTGTACATTTTCTCAGTGTTATGATTAGCATCCAATAACGGAAAATCCGTTAGTTATCAAAATAAAAGTGGCTATCATCCAGTAATTAATTCGAACTTGTCTGAAATATATATATATATAGTTTCTTAAAAAGGCACAATTCATGGCTCATGGTTGATTTTTAAGAGACACGTTATCTATTTAAAGAAGCCATTATTTTTCTCGTAATGTTGACTTGGGCGTTTGCAAGACAAATACTACCATGTCCTTAAGCATTGGATAAATTATAAATAGTTCTAATTCCTGTAAAACTACATAATTGTCTGAGCTTTAAAGCTTATTTCTTTTAAAATCAATCTAATTAATATACTAATTCATCTATGTTTACACACACACACAACTGTCATTTCATCCATATATCTCACCATGCATATTCTCCGATTATTCCCACATTTGATTGCGAAATCTTGGTTAATAATGCTTGCACCTTTCAAAGTGCATATCGTTATCATTGTTTCTAATCTTTGAACTAATTTTTTATTAATTCGTTGACATCTAGAGCGAATTAACAAACGGTTTGCTAATGAAAACTCCATGTGACAAATGAAGCACAATACATGAAATGGGAAAAATATTTTACGCTTCCATCAATTATATGTGTCATTTTACACTAAAAACTCACTTAAATATGGTCTGAAAATGCTTAACGTGAGTGTATAAATACGTATAACATGAAATGATCATACAACACAAACAATCATTATAATCTTTTTGATGTAGCACTCAGATTTTTGTTCACACATCTGTAAGTTCTTATAAACTTAATTCCTTTTGGTTTTATCTTGAGGGTGCTTAGCATATTGGTATGCATGCATGATGCTTACTTTTTTCCACTTTTAATTGGCGGGTTATTCTTTTTTTTCGTTTTCTTTCAAAGAAACAGAAATGATTGCTACAAAAGGAAACTCATTGCAGTAATGCAACAGAAAAAGATTAATGTAGCCAAGACTAAAATTTTGTTATATGAAAAATGGTTGATGGACCAAGAGAGGACAGAAAAATTTAACATAGTTTACAATATATATATTTTGAAAATTCAAATTTTCACACACACACAAAAGATTGAATGTGTAATATGACTACTTCGAATATACAATAACATTCCTTTCAAATATGTAACAAACTGTTAAAAAATTTAATAATAATTTGTTGCACATTTAAAATATACATTTAAAGTAATCTTGTGATACATATTTAGTTATTTCCTTTTTTTTTATTATTATTATTATTATTAGAACTTGAATTTGAAAGAATAATAACAATAATAATTTAATGCAACGTAAGCATGATGCAAATACGTCTTAGACCCTCACTTGATCCTCTTATCACGTACCACTCCCTTGTCATATGATACAATAAAATTTTTTTCTCCCAAACATACCCTCCCAGTCTAATTCTTTTCGTATCACACCCCCCCACAGTGCTGATAAGGGAAAGAAATCGGAGACCAATGAGAGAGAGCCTTTTCATGGTGGCATAAAGGGGGCCCAATGCACACGGTTCCAAAGGCCTTTCGGCCTCCTACAAATACCAGCGTTCCCCCCTCCCTTCTCTGCATTGTCATTGCTCAGCCCACGGCCACTCCTCTGTAAACATCATCTCTATATCTATCATTATCAGAGTTTTTATCAGAGACAGACCGACAGAGACCCCGCCGTGCACCACCCATCAATCCTTCTTCTTCACCTGCAACTGTTACACCCCAGTGGTCTCTTGGCAGACCTCTTCTGGTTGCCGTTGCCCTCTGATTTTTTTTTCTTTTAAAAAAAAAAAAAATAGCTTAACCTTCAGGTAATTAATTAACACTTTCAATCTCTGGCTACGACGATATGCATGTTTTTTGGCATTATTTTCTAACTCTTTGATTTTTATTTTTATTTTTATTTTTATTATTATTATTCACTTTGGGCAGATAAAAGAAGAATTTTTCTTTGGTGACAACAAGAGATCATGTCAACTTCTCTAGGCAAGTGCTTTGGCTTGTCTTCTTCTCTGAAAGAAGAGGTGACGATGACCAAGAAGCAGGGCATAGGGTCCATTCTTGAGTATTATAGTGAAAGAACCAAATCTGATGCTTCTCTTAAGAGAACTCTCTCAGCTGATATGTCCTCCAAGAAGTGGCTATCTCAACATGGCTTCTTCTTTCCACTCAAAAAAATTCCATCTTCTGATGGATTCCAAGTCTCCTTCGTCCCTGACTCATCTTCATCTGAGGAAGATGATTATGAAGAAAGGCATCGTGTGGAGGAGAAGAAGAAGGAGGTGGAGCAGGAGGAGGGAGAGAAGCAGCCCGGGCGGTTGGATATATGGAGCTCAATCCTATCCCAGATGGCTCAAGAGGACTCCAAAAATCTCCCACCTCCATATGTCCACCCGCTGGTTAAAAGATCAGCAAGTTCTTTAAGCGGGAAGAGCCTTGAAATTTGCACTGAAAGCCTCGGATCCGAGACTGGCTCTGGTGGGTTCTCTTCATATCCTCCATCAGAGACTGGGGATACTGGGAAGGCAGAGGAGGACAAAGAAGAAGAACATTATCATCATCAACAACAACAACAACAAGAGAAAGCTGCACAAAAATATGACATGGAGGATTGGCGAGAAGCAACTTACAAATTTGTTAGCAGCAAGAAAACGTCACCAAGATCATTCCCTCCACCAATTCCATTACTTTCGAGCCAAGATGGGATGTCTGTGCACTTGAGGTCCCGGCGTGATAATGGGAGGTTGGTTCTTGAAGCTGTCTCTGTTCCTTCACAGAATAACTTCCGAGCTCAGCGCCAGGACGGTCGCCTTGTCCTCACTTTCATCAATAAAACCAAAGAAGAAGAACAAGCAGAGGAAGAACAAGAAGGACCTAAGAATGAAGAAAGCAAGGAAGAGAAGAATGAGGTGGACCAATTTGAACTAGAACTTGATAATTCTGAAAATGAGACGGATGATCCAGATGATGAAGAGGAGGAGGAGGAAACAGAGGAAGATGTCGAGGAGGAAGTTGAAAAGGCGATAGGAGGAGCAGGTGGAGCTGGTGGTGATGGAGATGATTTGAGGTTTGTGATGGAGCTAGCACCTAAATTTTCAAGTGATATTGTAAGCTTCCATAGGCTAGCACCAATGATGAACAAGTCTATGTTATTAGCCAAGAGGAACCCAACATGGCCAGAAAGCCTTAATAAGACGGTGAACTTTGGGGCGGAGGAAGAGGAGGAGGCGATCATGAAGACCATCACCCCACTTACTCAGTCACTCCCCCCGGAGCCCCCGGTGGCAGCTCGGATGATACCATCACTGCCAAAAGCAACGGTGGCAGCCACAGCAAAAGCAGCAGCAGCATCCCTTAATGCTTACGAGTATTATTGGAAGTCCAAGGCCATAACAGTAACAGGATCTGTTCTAAATGCTCCCATTGCCCAAAACCAAGCTTCAAGATGGAACAGCAATAAGCTTGTACTCTCCAAGAATATAGTGGGAAATGAGGAAAACGAATTGCTAGTTTTGAGGGGGAATAATGGTGATTACTTTGTTCCTCTCTTCAAGGGTTGCAAAGAGCCAAGGAGGTCACTTTTGTTCTTGGAGCCCTATTGCATTGCCACTTCCTAAGTCCTAATCCTCCCACAAGATCCCTCTTTTTAGTCCAAAAATCCAAGCCCATTATTATTGTTTGTTGCTACATAATTGTGTCTATTGTCCCTTTTGTCTCCCTGTTTTCCACTTCTTCTCCTTGAGTGTGGGGCTCTGTGTAGTCCAATAAGAAATTGAATGGGGAGAGAAATCATTATTGATGTTATCAAACTTTGATTTAGAAGATCAAAGGAAAACAAAGAGAGAGATGGCCTCAGACGATGTCATATATAATTATGTGTACAACTTTTTTTGTTTTTTTTTTTTTTTTTCTCTGCCTCTTCTGATTAGTAGGATATGAACCAATTAAGTGAGATGGCCTCAGACAATGTCATATATAATTTATGTGTACAACCCTTTTTTTCTTCAGCCCCTGCTGATTAATAGTATATTAACTAATTAAGCAAGATCTTTGCATCAATCTTTGACCTTGGAGGACTGTCCTTTCTTTCTCCTGCATGATTTATGTTGCCTTTTCCTCTTTTTCACTTTCTCCTGCTTTTTCGTAATTTCTTTAGGCCAATAGGGTTTCTTTGTGGGTCTTGTCTGGCCTAACGATCTTATTTTTGGGAACATTTTTATCTTTCCTTTGATATGGACTGTCCTTGCATGGATTCAGTCATTTAAATATCACTTACTGTGATGTTTATATAAAATTTTTTTTAAAAAAAAATCTAAGTCCACAATTCCTTGGTATTGATATTTACAGCATATGGTCTGCAATTGAAAGCATCCATACAGATTCAAAAATTACATTATCACGAACATTATGGACACATAAATATGAATTTAACAGTTACAAAAATAATGTGAATTCGTATTAGAAATGTAAAATTGACTCCATTCAGCAGAATGAAACCTGGATTTACCAACATTTCATGCAAGAGCCTATGCCGTCTATGTCAGAGTGTATCATTTCCCTTCCAGGAATAACAGGCTAGCTTGCGGTAGAAGATCGATCCGTACTAATTCAGCTGGCGCAATCAAATATCTTATGCTTCTGTTGGTTACTATGACTTCTTGTAATTTTTGAGTGGTGGGGCAAACCAAAAGATTGTTTAAAAGCAAATGAAAATCCAAGGTCAAATGCTTCTCGAATGTTTATAGCAATAAGCGGACTCATGACTTTCCTTCTTCTTCGCATGTTTATTCACTTACTCCTTGAAGGGTTTTTTTTTTTCCAAAGTTTTCATGAATCATCACTAATCGGGGGTCACCTAGCTACAAGTTGGACTCAGCCTTGAGGCTAAGGCTGAGTTATGCAAATCACATTTCATTCTTAGAAGCCATAATTAGATACATTTGTCACAAAATAATACTACCACTAATAAACTAATATTGATTACAAAATCAAAAATTCACTATATTGCCAATATCAAACTGTACAAGAATTAAGTTTTGAAATGGATATTCCTTGAATTCTATTAACTTGAAGAACTTCCACTCGAAACAGACTCTTCTAATAATTTTATATTATGCAAACTACATGTGTGTCACAGATATTCTACTTAATTAATACATATATTAACGTGGTAATTATACAATAACAACATTACTTAAGATTATTATTTATCTACAGATAGCTTTTAAAAATAATAATAATAATAAGCTTAAATTAGAGAACTTTTTGTTAATAAAGTCTCATTTTTATAGAGTCTCAAATAATTTTACATTCAATTTTTGTAAGTTATGATTTCATCTCTATTTTATTAAAATAAATATATCTTACAGATTAGAAATTAAGATTTATCGACGACACAACAGAGTATCTTGTAACATGCTCGATGATAGAGTGCTGCTTCGACCTCAAATTATTCGTGAAAGTCGGTGATTAGTGCGCCTGGTTTTGCTTGAGGTGTACAAGAGTAATTATACTCTATTCTCTTTTTCTTTTTTCTTTTTTTCCAGCATGAGTTGGGGACTTTAGCGGTGAAATAACCGGTGAGAGAGTGGAGGACACGAGTCATGGGCCATGGATGTCTTAGGACTTCCAAGTCTGGTGCTGGGGAACTTTGGAATTCGAGGCCCACTTCAAGCTCGGGGGACGAGGTCGGCTTGGGCGTGCAGGGAAGCTGAGGGCCTGTTGGGCTTAGTGGGCCGATGGGTTCATTACTTATCAGTCACCCTTTTATTTTTTCCAACGTGTTTAGGTCTAGCTGCACGCATACTACATCTAAAAAATAAAAATCATTACTCCCCCGTAAATCATCCAAATCAACTAGTATAAAAGGGTTAATTTTACTCATTAAAAATGTTGCATTTGAGCTAAAATAATTATTTTGTAGTGACTTCACCAATTTTTTCGGTGCCACTAAACCCACTCTACAGCTAAGTTCTAATATCCTGCACAATATGGAAAGAATACCATTTTTAAAAACAAAATATCATAATAATAATAAAGGACTTTAGTATTTAAGCTAAAATTATGTACTCTCCTGTGGGAGACTTCCAGCTAGTGGGACTGGAAAGGTTCCACGCCAAAATGGGCCGTGGTTTGCAAAACGAGACATTCGATGTGAGCCCATGTGGATTGGACCAACCTCACTTTAATTTTTTGACTCGCACTCCCTTAAACATTGTTTGATACCTTGTTCTAAAGATCCAAAATTTAGACTAGTCTTTTAAAAAAAAAAAAAAAAAAATTAAATAAGGAAGCGACCCGAAAAGGTTACTTAACTCAATTGATTTTAACTGTCTGATCAGAGCGGTGAATTGAATGAATTTTTGTTAAAACATTTTATTTTTTATTTGTTATTAAATTTTATTAAGAATATTTGTAGATGTATACTTAAACTTTATTTTAATAATTTTTTATTTATTTTTATATAATATAAAAAAATATTAATTATATTTTTAAGAATAAGAATTGACTATTCGAGTTTTAAAACAGTGGTTTGATGGCCGTTACACGTTGAACAAGAAGTTACAGCTAATTATTTTGTTTCATGTGATGATTAATATTTTGATAAAACAAAGACAAATCCCATTTTGGTCTCTCTTTACTCTACATTCAAGTTTTGGGTTATGGGCAAAGATATGAATTTCCAACGCCGGCCTGCTTCTGAAAGAACTAATGAAATGAATTTAGTACACAATATACAAGACCTACTCTACAATACTATGCACTAATAAAAGGAAAAATGAAAAATTATTATGAGTCAATAATATCCCTACACTAATATTTTTCAAGCGTAAATGGACTATAAAATAAACAATATAATATATTGTACAATATAATATAATATATGTGAGATATAGTAAAAATCTAAAAAATTATTGAATTATTGATTTACATTAATTTTAGTATAAAGTTATTATTTTATAGTATTTAATAATAGTGATCTAATTTTATTTTTATTATTTCTAATAAGAAGCAATGAGAAATTTACATTTAACTTATTATACATTAAGTTTGTCAAAAATTTACTCTCTATAATTTAACATGTAATAAAATATATATTATAACTAATAATTATTATTCAAATAATAAAAATAATGAAAAGACACCTCAATCTTTTTTTATTTTAATAAAATTTATAGAATTCTTAAAAAATTAAAAAAAAATTGATTTAAATAATTAACAAATTACAAATATATACATATAAAGGCATGTTTTGACTAAAATTTTCAATATCAATATTGTTAGTAGGAAAAAAAAGAAAACCTAATACCATAAATAATTTTATTTAAAATGTAGTCTAAAAATGTATTTTTTTTTCTACTTTTAATAAGTTAAAGAATTATATGATATAAATAGATAGATTGGTTATATAAATTAAATGTATATTTATATTATTAAATTTAAATTATTTATTATAATTAATTTATTATTAATTAAAAAATATATTAATTGATTTATTTTTTATTAAAAAATAAATTAATTAAATTTAATAATATAAATTATATTTAAATCACATATTTTATTTTATTTTAATAATTTTTTGATATATGAGATTAATTGAAAAATATCAGTATATTTTTTAATTAAATTTTTAAATACTTTCATGATGTAAATTAAAATATATTAAATATAAATTTTTAAATAATTTATTACAATTTTATTTAATATTAGAGGTGAAATTTGAGTTGATATAAAAAAAAATTATATTTTAAATTAAAAAATAAATTTTGTAATATTTAATAAATATTTTTCAAGATATTTTTGACCCATGATATCTTTCAAATTTTAATTTTAAAAAAATAATTAGAAATATTTTTAAAAAATATTAACAAAAATTTAATAATTATATCATAATTAATTTTAAATTAAATAAATAAAAATAATTTAATAATTTAAAATTTAATTAATATTATCATTACATAAATTTTATATTTTTTTTAATAAATAATTTTTAATAATTTTTGAGTTTATTATAATTTTAATAATAAATATATAAAATTATGATTCAATTTTCTTAAAAATTTAAAATTTAATAAAATTTTTATTAATAAAAATATTTTTTATATTTTTATTAAAAATATTTATTTTAAAAAATATTTAAATTTATTAAAATTATTTTTTATAAAAATTTTTATTTTTACAAAATTTTAAATATAATAAAATTTTTTAAAAAATAATTTTTTTATGAAATTAATAATATTTTACGATAATTTATTATTATTATTATTAAATAATATATTATTTTAACAAATCAAGTTTGGTTCAGGAATTGCATTCTTCCTTGTTTTCTTTTTTGGGGCTTGCAGAGTCCCGGGGGAGAGAGAACCTACTACACAGACTTCTCTCGATGGAAAAGGATTATATTTTTCCGGGCTAGCTATTCTCTTTTTTCGTCATGCATTTTCCGTTGTCAAGTTTCTCATGTGTTGAACTGGGATGCTTCCTGTAGTTTTTTTTGGTTTTTTTTTTCTTTTTAATTTTCATTCCCTCCTTTTTCCACCATTGAAAGGTTCTCTTTTGATTTTCCTTGTAAGAGTCAACTTCTACTACCATTACTCGGCTTGTACGGTTACTTGTTACATTGCCATTTCATCCTGATTTTCTATACTGGCTACTAGATTATGGCCTTTTGAGTGTAGTGCTATGTGTCTCTGATAGATTGGTAATTCTTGAGATCATTTATCTCATTTGATACTGGAATTAACCAAAGTGCTGACAATACATATCACTTGCAATGTTGGCATGTGCCCACCTCTATCCTATGGATATCAAATTTTTTATTTGTTGTCTTTATTATTAGTTGCAGCTTCGTGCATATGGAATCTGTGATTTTCTGGATCCTTGCAAGTGTTAGTCATTTAACATGAGTTCAGCAGCTCTATCCTATTACTTATTTAATTGAGGGGATAATCTATTCCCCCCCTCTGATGTCCCTTTCAGAATTTTCAGTTCAACTTATCTGTTTACTTGTCTTTACAGCAGGGAGATAATTGTTTGAATTTTTCAATACAGAGCTTCTCTTTTAGAAGGATATAATTCTTTGCCTCTCTGATGTGAGATAGGGGAAAACATCAGTAACAATACGAGCAGTCAGAGGAGTTCCAACGGGAGTTGAAATTGAAGGTCAGAGAAATATTAACTGAACAAGAATGGCGGAGGAGGAAAATGCAGATGAGGGTATACTGGAAGCTCATTTTCCTTGTTTTCTGCAGGTGTTTTCATTCAAAGTTCCATAGTTTTCTGGTTCACCCTTCTGTTGTTATTTAGATATATCAGAATAAAAGGGGCAGACTGAAGAAAGATGAAGAAGAGCAGAAGGAGATGTGGAAGATAAAACGCAAAAGCCTGAGGAGTAGTCGGAAGGAACAAGAGAACAGAGGGTTTGTTTGTACTTTTTACTGTTTGATCTGTCTTCATGGACTTGTACAAGTTACTGATTTGATCTGCGCATTCTTCCTCAATTACGTGCATTCCTGTGCATTCCCCTGTACAGTCCAGGATCTTATACATCTAAATATATGATAAGCACCGGCCATATGGATACGTCCGACTTAAATGTAGGTTAAGAAGAAAGCACCACTGCCATTGTGTACAAGGGCAATTAATTGTTTGAGTACTATGTTCTGGTTGTCAGAGAGACAAAGTTGTTGAAGACATTGATTTGATCCCTTTTGGAGTGGAATCTTGCATGGGGTGGTCGAGTTTATGCAAGGATGTCTGTAATACAGGCAACACAGGCACCCTATTTTCTGCCCATTTTCATTCTGAGTGAAACACCATGGCATTCTCAACTTCATCTTTATGTGATGCATCTTGGTCCTCCCTCTCCTCCAACAGGAAAAAAGAATCTCAGGGAGCCTATGAAATTGAAAAGAACAGAAAAAGAAAGAAAAAAAATCATCCCTTCCCCGTTGATACATTCTCCGCAAAATTTTTACTTTCACAAGCTAATGATGGCTTTTCCGGCGTGGAAGCTGTGCATCATCACAGTATTACCAAGTAGTTCAATGTTTGAATCAGTCAAATCTGCTTACACGTTTTCACTTGATTAATAGGCTTCAAGCTGGAGAGATTTCATGAAGACAGGCAAGTAGGTTAGACGATTCCAACTTTGGTTCTTTTAGATTGAGCCGTAATTCATAAGTACATTTTCGATGAAACTTTGAACTAATAGCCTGACAATCTCCCGCCCCCTTTTCTCTATCTTATCTGCTATCATCTTACTCGCGGCGTTTATAGGGGAAAAATGGGGGAAGTCGGCCGCCAAAGCTCAAGACGGAGGATCCCAACAAACCCTATGTTCAGAGGCCCGTAAAGAAAGCTTGACTTGCACGGTAGGAATTCTGGTTTTTTTCTTTTTGGTGTTTATGACGTTAAAAACCATGGCTTGTAATTTGAAATCACTCTTTACATCCTTCCATACAACAAATTATCGCTTGCTGCCGCGGCTCTGCCTGTAATGCTCTCCCGAGTCAATCACAAAAATCCTTGGTAAAGCATTTTCGTCCAACAAAAAAAAAAAGGGATTGTCCAGAGTATGAACCATGGTCGTTGGGAATAAACTGAATGGTGACTTTTGCAAATGCTTAATGCGAGGATTTCAACTAAAAAGCTTATATCGTGTCATGCAATCGTATCCAGTAAATGTAAGTGTGAGAAGTAACTGCAAGTAAACGCCTATTTAAGTAACTGTAAATATTAGTTCTTCCTCATTTGCAAGAGATTGGAAAAAATTATGATGAACAGAAATTTGAGAGAGACTTTATCAATAAAATTGATTTAAATGATTCAACATATTTCACATTTATTACTTGTAATATCGTTAAATTTTCCCATTTTGTAGTTACGAATGCCAAAGCTTCGGCAATTCACATCGCTTCCAAATGATAATTCAATTCTTCTGCAAGAAACCTTTGAAAAACAAATAAAAAAGAAAAAAATACGGTAAACAAGAATTTCACACATATAACTCCTAAATTGGATCACTAAAATTTTTCCCATATGAAGTTTATTATTATTAAATAAATGATACCCAGTGCCATAAAATAAAATAAAGGAGTATAATAAAAAAAAAAAAATACTTTGAAAACAGATACTCATATACATACTCTTGATTCCTTATTTTTCTCAGTAAAATAAGAAGATGGTTAGAAATCCTTTACTTTTTCAAGTCAATTGCTCCTGCGATTTTTGCTTTGAAAAAAAGAAAAAAAAAAATCTTTATCACTATACTCCTTCTTTTACACGTTCATCTCCCGACCATCATGGAGAATGAATAAATAGTTAGGGCTCATCCAAAATCTCGAAAATTTGCTCGTGAAAAAACCTTTCATGCATCAGGCGCTATTATATTTTTCACGCCTAATTAAATCGGATAATCGTTCCAATTAAGAACGGAGGTTCGTAACATTTTTGTTTCCCTATTGTTGGAGCCGTGGGGTTCTAGTTATATATTCCACTCGAACCAATCTTCAATTCATTTTTGAATGTTCCGCTACAAGATTGCAAACAAGGTTGGTTTAATAATGAATGCAAAAACTTCTGTGATCAACATCATTCCCAAACAATAACTCAATTCTCATACAAGAAGTTCTTTAGAACAGGAAAAAAAAAAATTCCAACAGTAAACAAGAATCTCGAATCTCACATATATCATCCTAAACAATATCATTAAAATGTTCCCCTTTTTGTAGTACCGAACACCAAAACTTCGGTAATTAACTTGACATTATTATTTCCAAATGATAACCAAATTCTTTTATGGGAAACCCATAAAACAGGAGAAAAAAAAAAAAAAGAAAACACTAAACAAGATTTTCACACAAATCATCCTAAACAATAGTTCCTTTCTGGTTCCTCTTTGTTTTCACCGCCATAAAACCATGAGCTCATTCTGCAGCTCTCCCATCAAGCTCTCTATCTCTTTCTTTCTTTTCTCTATTCCTCACATATACACAACTAAGAGCACACAAACATGGACAACACAAGGCAGGAACTCCCGGAAACTCTTCCTCCATCAAATGCTGCAAAGCGAAAGATATCTCGGTGCAAGATTTTCTTCTGCATCGTCGGCTCTTGCATTGTCTTAGTTGCTGCTGTTTTTCTTGTTCTCGAATTGACAGTTTTCAAGAAAGATTCTGATGAACAAATAGACAACATCCCAATATTCCGGCTGGACTCCACCGTCGTTGACATCCGCGAACTCTCTTCTTCCGAATTATCAGCAAACTGGGACATCGGCTTGTCCGTTCAGAACCCAACCACAGCCAGCGTTTTGTATCAGCGGATGGACCTTTCATTGTACTACGGGCAGCAACTTCTTGCCGCAACCACTCTCGCCTCGTTTCTCTCCGATGGAGGGCAGGCGTGGAAGCCCGTGAAGGCCAAGTTGGAAACCGGTTCTTCCAATGGCACTGCTGTGGCTCCGCCGGACTTGGAGGCTGAGATAACCCGTGGGTCGGCGAACTTCAACCTGGGCTTGTATGCTGGGTACTACATTGGTGGAGAGTCGCCTAACAGAGTTTGGTCTGCCGTGGAGGCTTTCGCCTACAACGTGAATATCGAGTTTTCTTCCGGTGGCCGTAAGGGAACTCTGGTCGCCGGTGGAGAGATGTGGACCATCACAAAAAGGTGGTAGATGCGTATGCATGTGGTAGTCTAATTTAGGATTAATTAAGGGTCCATAATTTATAATTTTGAGCATCTTATTTAAGTTAGCCAGCATATCATATAGGTACTTGGTTTTTTCCCTTTTCTTTCTTCACTCTTGGCATTAATTGTTTTAGAGCAGGTGGTTGGAATATGAATAATGCTTAATGCTTTTTACGTATCATCAATGTTCAGCTTTTGATTTTTTTTGCAAACTCCCCATAAATTAAGTCGTTAGATCAAACATTCATATTTAGTTCTTTGCAAAGGAAACTACAAAATCCTAAAGGATATATATATGTATTGAAGTGGGCCATTGAATCGCTTGCCTCAAGCAAACTTTCTAAGGTTTCTAACAAAGGATACGATAAAAGATGATGATGTTGGACTGCTATTAATATCTTTTGGATTTTTTTTTTTTTTTTAACGAGGTGGGGGTACATCCCTTTTTAAATAGACAAATTCTTAAATCAAGCAAGTCTCCAATTAATTATCATGAGCGCCAAATGTAATCATCGATTGAGAGAACGCAGAAGAGAATCCATTTTCTTATCATGCCCATACTTGAAAATAAAACCGTAAGTCAGGCCCAAATAAACTTTTACACTAATATTGTTGACAAAGAAAACATAGCCAAAATTCCAGTAATCGATCAAAATCGCCATGTTCCACCTGATTGCTCGATGTGGGCTGAACCTACACAAGGTCAAGGAATCTTGAATGAACTAGTAATAAATTTCCAGCACTTGTAATGTTGACATGAAACTCCCCTCCTCTCGGATGAGCCTGTGAAGTGCTAACCCGGCTTACTCATATTTCATCTTTCTTTTTTGGCAAAAATAAATAAATAATTGATGGGCAAAGCTTTCGTAGTATGTAACAATCGACCGTGGTCAACAGTTACAGACACAACGCAGATATTACCACTCTGATCAAAACTTCCGTTTTTTTTTTTTTTTTCTTGTAGGCCAAAATGTTTCTATCTTCCACACAAATTACATTTTACAAATTGCAGAAAACGAGAAATACACAACACCCTCGCCCTCAGTGATACATGGACGCTCACAAAGATTTCATAGATCCAATCCCCCCAACAAAAAGAAAAAAATATTAGGCCTAAAACTAGTCCAAATTATTTATGAAAACTATGAAAAATACCCATCGAACTAACAACCATCCCCACCCCACCAAAAAAAGTCCTGATCATTTCTTCCTTCCTGTGACTCAATTTACAAAGGGCGGAGCACTCCAAGTTTAGCATAAAATGAGTCGACCTAATTGCCGCCTGTTACCTAGCTCTCGGATGTGTATGTTGTGTATATCTCAATCATCTTGAGGCTTGACAATTGTGCTGTGAAAAAGAAAAAAAATCAAACAGCCCCAAAACTTTAATTCCGTTATCACAATTTGGGAATTCCTAAAGATGGCTTCATGCACTTGTATGGATGCTAGAAATCCAAAGCAGCAATGTGAACCCAGCAAGCGTTTGCAGAAACAATCAGAAGGATATGCTATATCCAAGCAAGAGAACCCCGGTCATTTCCAACTTGAGGTCTACCTCTAGTTGGTGTAGGAGGTCTGTTTGCATTCAATTCCTGTTCTCAAAAGAAATAAATGGGCACATAAGACATTACTAGGAAGTAGGAACACAACTTAGGAGAACAAATAAACAAAGTAAAAGTTTTCGAGCAGAGTGGAACATGTATGAACCTGCATCCACGTGTCTTCAATATGACATTCTGGTGAAGCTTCTGGTGATGAAATTGCTGGCGGTAAAGGATGAATGAGTTTTGGAACCACCACAAGATCTCTTCCCAAAACTAGGATTGCCCCTGCGTTATTAGCAGTCCCTGCAGAAAAAGGCAAGAATCCAACTAAAATGCTGCACTATCTTTCAAAGGGGAAAAGTATGGTCTTCATGCCACAATCATACCACAGTAATTGGTAGCCGAGAAAAGTGTAATCAGATGTCCCTGTGCAAAACGCTCAAAGCCATCCATCACACATTCGTGGGCACGTACAATCAACTGAAGATCATTGTTGTTACAGAATTCCATAACTCGATCAGGCTGCAATAGTGCATCATATTCATGAGGTTATTGGACCACAAAATTTATGGCAGCTCCAACCAGAGGCCAGCACCCCCACCCCGCAAGCACTGTATTGAGGACTGTGCTACCACGTCGGTAGCCACTACTACCAATTATCAATTACATCCATGTAAACAAACTAAACAAAAAATAATATGGTGCTGAAAGAAAAGGACTTATCTTATAATTCCTAGGGACCATCAATGTAACATGAAAAGCAAACTGGAGAAACAGAGGCAATGAAAAAAGTGTTGAAAAAACACTGATTTCCTACATGTTTATCCTTTAACAAGGCATCACCGACTCCATGCCACCACTAACTCAGACATCCAACCCAATAACACACTCTTATTATTAAACTTTACTGCTCCTCATCAAAGCATTCAATTACATTCAGAAGAATCAAACAACCCCAAACTCGGACAGTACAAGAAACCCATTCACACATGCTTGATTTGAAGGCATCTTCTTGAGGCAAAGAATTTGACAGCAAAATTACTGCTGGCTCTTTTTGTCATTTTTATGCAATCAAATAACATCTTTTAATATAATAGTCCACCTCACTAGAGGATTATGACCATGTTTCCTCATTACGTCTGAATTACCAGATATGGTTGAGTTGTGTGATAGAGATCCACCCCACCATCCCCTTCTCAATCTCTCCCCACATGCAGGCACCAACCTGGCGTGTTATTGCAGAAGAATGGAAAGGAACGAATTAAATAGAACAATTTCTAGGCAACCTAAAAAGTCCAGGTGCGAAATTCATGCTTGATCATCCCCTCTAAAGAGAGTGTACCCTCAAGTGACAATTGACTTCAATGAAAACTTTTAGTTCCCAAATATATTCAACAATGATGCACACTAACCAAATGAATTCTAGAAATCAGTTGCAAGAAATGAGTCAGAAGTCGGATGAAATGAATCTCAAGCCATCACACTTTATGCTAAATAGCATTACTGCATATATTGAACACATGGCTGACAATGGAAATGGTATAACAGATGTTACGGTCACCAATAGTTTCCTCAGAATTGAACAATCCATCAAATGAATTTCTAAATCAATTTAGCCAAAGTATAGTGCTCATCATGTCAGGCAACACAATTATTTAGTTGCTACTTTTATTGACAAAAACAGTTCAATATTTGCAAAGAAAAAGGACAAGGTTTGCAAGGCAACAGATATTGGCAGGTCATCAATACAAACAAAAAGAAATACACTTACGCCAAAAGTAACCAACCCAGGACCTCTAGCATTTGGCCGCAATCCCTCAACACTATCATTTTCTGTTGGATCAGACCTAAGAAATGGTCAAAAGAAAAAAGTCACCATCGATCAAATGGACAAAAGAAAAACGATGTGGAAATTCACTGACCATAACAAATCCATAAGTACAATCGAGCCTGCTTCCATGGTAATTGGACGCTGAATATTTTCAATCTGCTCCACATGATTGATTGAACGACCGATACCACCATGCATGCAGATTATTTTCTTTTCAATTAGTGCTGCTAAAGGAAGTGAATTGAACAAACGATTTATCCGATGCCAAGCCCAAATTCCATCTCGCTCACCCTGTTCAGCAATTTAATTTAGTTGGCAAGCAAATCAGTTAACAAGAAGATAAAATTTCAATGACGGAAAAATTTACCATCCGCTCAATGCACTCAATCCGAAAACCAAATAGGGCATTGATGTCAGCAGCTTCATGATTCCCACGAATCAAATGTACATTTTGGGGATACTCAACCTACAATATTACAGTGTCAACCAATACCATTATTCATTACCCACCAAGAAACAAAACAACCTAGATACATCAAAAGGATATTAATTAAATAAAAAGAAACAGGACAGACCAGAGAGGGAGAGATGAAGCAGAGAAAAAGAAACAACCAAGCCTTACTTTCAATGCAAGAAGAAGGGTAATAGTCTCCAGGCTGTGCTGGCCCCGATCAACATAATCTCCTAAGAAGAGATAATCAATATATCTGACAGTCATGAAACAAAATTAGCATCATCCCAGAACTAATAAGCAAGCATGTGCACTTTTTGTTATTATTGGTGTTACATGAAGGACAGTCGTGTTGGTATACAAAGCAGTGAACAAATAAAAAGATTATAAAGATATTTCTACCATGATCAAATATTTGCATTATCAATTTCTCATTTGCATATAACACCTATTTTTAGATATGTTCCAGCCGGTAGAACACACAACCAATATTTTCAATGAAAAAGTTTGCAATACAAGGATCTTTAGAGAGAATCTTAACCTGAACTTCCTTGTCCACATTCTGGTGTAACAGCGCAAAATTCAAACTCAGAAAACTATCTATTGGATTACTACATCCAACAAAACATAGAGATTTCTGCATGAAATGGTCATAATGGTCTAACATAGAGATTTCTGCATGAAATGGTCGCAGTCATGTCCATTAGATACAACTGCTATTCTGCAATTTAAAATTTTGACAACTCTTAGTTTAGTTACTTGGGGCCCTCATGCAACATTAATGAGAATTATTATGGAACACAAGAAACGATTAGTGGCAGGAATACTGGGGAGATATTTAATGGCAGACAACACATGTAAGTCAACTAGAGAATCAAGACTCTAGAATGCAGCTCTAGAGTATCAGAATAGGACATCAAGTGGTGAGAGGAATATGACTGTGTTCTACACTAAAGTTATATGAGCCTTAATCCCAAATTTAATTGGAATCAAGGATATGAATCTTTTTGTCATTCCATTCCACTGCAAATCACATTGTTGTTGAAAAATTGATGTAGGACAGAGAATCAAACTGAAGAAGAAAGAAGAAAAATCTAAAGAACACACAGGAATCCACCCGAAAAAGATAAAACCACAGGAACCTACAATAAACCAAATAAGAATTAGCACTCATTGATAAAACTAAATTTAATGATCAATCATCAGCATCCATATTCACAAGCTTGTCTAATGAAATAACATAAACCCTATTTATAGAACTACCTAAAAGGACTAAAAAAGAAATAATTATAAAGCTAAATGGAAGAACATCTAAATGGGAGAATAACACAACTATCACATCTTATCTAGTCTCCTAAAATATTTCTTTTCATGTCTTTTTCATGATCATTATCTGCATCATTCCCCTGCGCCATCAAGGTAGACTACAAATAAGCATCAAGCAGGGCAGGATCCAACGAACAAAGCTCATTGGCATGATGCAAGTACCATCAAAAGCAGCATGTGCTTTCCAAATGGACAAGACAACTGTGAAATTGTCCATACAAAGTAAAGACAAACTCATTTCCAAAATAGTATTGATGCACTTTTGGCAAAATAGCTCCTTTGGCCAAAAGGAAAACAGAGGCTAGTGGTGTCATTAGTGTCTGGCTGTGGTGGCAATGGCACGGCAAGTGCAAGATTTGCTACGGTACCAAAGTTGATGTAGGACAGACAATCAAAGAACAAATTAAAAAAATCTCAAGAACAAATGGGAATCCACCCAAAAAAGAAAGAACCATAAAAAGGCAATTTACCAGTAAAACCAAATGAGAATCAGCACTCATTGATAAAACTCAATTCAATGATCAATTGTCAATATCAATATTCTTAATCCTGTCTAATGAAATAACATAAGTCCTAGTTATCGAACTAGCTAAAAAGACTAGAGAGGAAATAATTATAAGGTTAAATGGTAGAATATTTAGAATATCTAAAAAGGAGAACAACACAATTATCACTTCTTATTTATTCTCCTATAATATTTCTTTTAATATATTTTCCCATTATCTGGATTTGCAACAAAAACAGTTCCAAATCCTCACCAATCAAATATTGCCATGTCACATTAGATCTCCCCTTTTCCTCTCTGTCCTCCACTCTGTGTCCCTTTAGCGATTACAAAATGTTTGGCAAATTCATTTATTAATCAAAAACAGGGCAATTTTTCCAGTGCCACAGCTCCCCACTTCTCACTCATCTCAGCTAAAGTGGCCCAGGTAGTTCCGGTACATGCAAATGAATAATTCACTAACAAGAAAAATGTAAAATTAAATAGTCAGTAAATACAGTTTTGACTAAACAAGAGTTTTCATCCTGGAAAACAAATAAGAATGCCAAAGCACATTAACACATAGAAACAAAATGCAGGATAACATAATAAAAAATACTTACGCAATGTCACCAGCAGTTGAAGGTGCACCATACTCATCAAAAAGCCGCATGAGATCCCCAAATTGCCCGTGCAAATCACCAAATATTTTGATAGGAGCCCTAAGTTGCAAAACACCGGGTTCACTAGAAAATATTCTTTCAGCATTGTCACAAAGATCTGCTATTTCATTGCAATCTAAAAAGAATTGCCGGCGAACAGGAGGCTTCCAACCACGAGGCTTTAATAGAAGTGCTATAACCTGTTATATAAAAATCATATCACATTTCAATACAAATCCATAAATCTATCAAAAACAAAAATTGATGATAGGCAATTCACCTACAACATGAAAGGAAGGCACAAGCACAATCCACAAGCAAAAAAGCTCTAAACCACCCAAAAAAGATCAAGCTTAAAGAACCCAGAACAAAATGCAAACAAATCCATATACCTAATCTTTGTATGGTGTCCTACAGATCAAGGTCATTAAATTTTGTTCCATATTATTGCAAATTAGGTTGAAAATAAGGGTCCCAGTGCACAAAGCTCCCACATGGAGTCTAGGGAAGGGTTAAATGTACAGGGCCAAGCAGCAATATCCAGTAAAGCTCTCAAAAAAGAACTACGTCCATCCAAGTACAATCATTTTAACCCAACTCAAGCATCCTACCAAGAAAATTAACTAGTCTGATTCTGTAATCAATGACATATATCCTTTAATGTTAAGGAAGCCCAAATGTAATTCCAAAGCCTATAAAGAAAGCTAGCAATCTTCACAAACATAATAGCTGCACAGGCAACTTCACCACTCATATATTCTATGCATCATATGCAGATCAATTTATGAGCATCCCCAGAATAGCAATGATCAAAATATGTACATGAAACACAATTCTTCATACTTTCTTGGGCACACTATTGATGGACATCTGTCGATCCAGTAGCTTCCTAGCTGCAGTTGCACTTTCTGGGGTCCCATAGCTGACCCGTCTTCCTTCATTCTCAAACTGATCAATCGATAGCTGTCTGACCATGCCACCTAAAGCTCCCCCAGTCTCTGCAGCTACAACCACCTAATAACACAGGAAAGCAAACATCAATAAGATGAGACTAAACATTTTCATGCCAAAATTTCTCAGATTGCATTCATAAATATTTTATTACCGCTCTATGATGCAAGCGAACTCCTCCAGGCGGAACATTATTTGATCCAACAGAATCAGGCTTTATCAAGGTAGAAAATTGTTTGCCACTAGGGGTAGCCTCTGCAGTACGCTCCCTGTCCGGCAATTCAAGTTCTCCATTAACTTGCCGTGCCTTCGCAGCAGCCAGAGTAGCACTAATAGCCTCAGCTTCAGCAGCTGACGCTTCAACCAAATATTCTACACCTTTGCTTGTTCTCCTGCATGATGATGCATATCCAGCAGCGCTTTAAATTTTTGAAGAAAATCTAGTATACCTGCTACGAAAATAAACACACCAAGGCAGTAACCAGCCTACCGGGGAACTGGAACCATTGCATTTTCAGTGCTTATATCAGTGTAAATGTCACCATTGACAGGAGGAGCAACTGGATAACCCAGCACAACAGCACCATCAGGTGCTGCTTCAGTCATAGATTGTCTAGATCTCTCATCAACAAACCCATACCTCCCAGGCATCCGCCCACCTGGCACAGTAGATGCAGCAGCTACAGCAGCAGCATGTGAAGCTGCACTGGTTGTTTCAGCAGCAGCTAGATCTTCAGCAACAAGTAGATCATCAAGCAACACCCCTATAGGAAGAATGTCACATGTTACTATGCTACCACACAATGAATTTTGGAATGTTTAAAAGGACAGAACATTAATATGACCTCCCAAGCACCACAAACTAGAGAGGCTTTGCACAACTCCTAGCTAGGGCTGTCTTTTTTTTCTTTTTTTGGTAGACCACATATACAACTGTTAATATGCAAAATTAAACTGAATTGCTTTCTCTTCCATGACTGGCCATTTGGCAGGAAACAAAAGCAAAGGACACCATTTCAGAAGATGAGATTTGACAATATGTTTATACAGTAACATTCTAAAAAACCCAATACTACAGATGAGTCTAAAGAATGCAGACACCATTACTTTTATGCTGGCTTCAAACATTGTCTCCAAAGCCATTCTTACATCAAAATGCTTTATACTTTCTACCATTGTCCTGGGTCCTAGAAATTTGTTGTAAGCACTATGGGAAGTCTAAGCAAGCAAGGCATTGAAGTGCTTAGTAAATCATGACTTGTTCTACCCAAGCATCTGACAATGCTACATGTCTACCCCGTAATTCTAATCTAGAAAACATCAGCTTCCCACCTCGCCCCATCCCCCCCCCCCCAAAAAAAAACAGGAAAAAAAAAACAAAAAAAAACAAAGAAAGAAAATCAGTGCCGCCAACAAGAATAGACTGAAACCATTTTCAGGTACCATTGTCCATCTCCCACAACATCCAAGTACATTTACTTGTGTGCCCAGCATAACATAAAATTTATGCAGCTATTCTTGCCGATAATTTGCTTCATCTTCACAAAAACGGGAACAGCAAAATAGTACAAGAATTATGAAAATAAGTAGCTTAGTTACTTACCACCACGTAAACCACCATAAATAAATATCAGATCACCAACCACAGCAGCTGCATGCCTGCAACGTCTCGTTAACTCAACTGCAGCATCCCCACCAGCAGCATCAGCACTATATCTGCCCGTTCTTGGACTGGTAACAACAGACTTTGTATCACACCAAACTCCTGCAGCAGTGTCCAAGACTACAGGAGAACCATAACATTATCAGAATTCCCTAGCAAGAAAATCCCTTTACAGAGCATGGTACAGCAGACTTAATAAAGACAATCATTGCAAGAATAACAGGACCAATAAAACTCTGTTATTATACCCCTAAAACTTGAGCGATTGGAATGAGGTAATGCACTTGCATACAAATGCAAGTACATATACTCACTGATAATTTGCAAAATAATTTGATGTAATTATTTGTACAAAAAGTCGGAAGAAGACAGAAGAACAACACCAACTAGAAATAGTTATTATTCACCAAGGAAAACAAGAAATTCTTGCATGATTTAAGGTCTCATATACAACTATGCACATCTTCTTTTATTTTTTACCACTATCTTTCTCATTTAAATCTCAGCAAATGCTCACCACAACATGAAATAATATAAACCACTAGGGTCGACAACAAATCTTTCATATCCAAATATGCTTGCTTCAGATCAGAATTTAATCCTCAATCTAAGAACAGAAGCTTATCCATGTGAAGGTTGAGAAAGCACCATAAATGCAGAAATGTAAACATGCATATTAGAAAATTGCTTGTGATCCTGAATGTGAGGATACAGCTGCACACATGCAGACAAAATAAAATGCACATAGATGCTCAAACAGATACAAGCCTTGTCAATTTGGAAAGGGACTTTTGGATAATCATAACAATGTGAATACTGATAATAAAACCAACATAGATACAAATTCATCTTCATAATATAGAATAGATTTCTGAATTTGCAGACAGCATGATCAAGTTCAAGTACCTGCAACACTCGATGAATCTTCTACCATGCGCCCACCACCAAGTGCCCCTCCAGACACATGCAGCCTAGCATTAACAAAGACCTAAATACATAATACACAAAATGATGAATCATTCTTGGAGTAATCTGATGCTTAACCATAAGGCAATAAATCTGAAGGGAATAAAGACTCACAGCTGCATGTTGATATCTTGAAGAGGGTGAGACACCAGGAGCGATTGCCCACTCCCAGCGGCCATCCCTATGTTTAGCAAGTCCATATGCACTTGCTAATGGCTGCAAAAATTACATAGAAGAACAACAGAATAAAAATGGTCAACCACATCTTAAGCAACAAGAGTGATATATGTCTGAAAAACAAATGAAACAAATTTAATAGGAAGGGCATCCCAAAGCCCATCAATTTGAAAGCATTCCTGGTAATACTAGTCCCACCCTCCAACGTATGCAGCTGTACATTTATAGTGATCCATGATATGCTTAAATCTATGACCTACAGCAAGAAAATGAATCTTCCCTCTCTTTTAAATTTCAATTAATGTTTTGCAGAGATTGGCCCAGGGAGGTGGGTTCCCCAGATGTTTACAAGACATATAAACACACAACAAAGGTCATTTAAAAGTGTACCCCAACACAGACTATTTAAGTTCACAAATTTCTTCTCCCAGTTAGGACAACTATTTTCAGTGCTGACAATTCATTTAGAATCTTTAACCCCTTAGGAGACTAATAATCTAGATAACATGTTTGCCAACATTCATGTTTAAAAAATGCATTCCTGAACTGTCTCTCACAACCAACATTTTATATGCATAAAGTCCATTAAAGTTCATAAATCTTCCATTACAGATCAGCCAAAACCATAAAACTTGGTAACCAGATATGTTAACATACCACACTATTTGCATCTCTTCCACCGCAAAGTAGAAGAAGACCATCTGAGCGTGCACTTGCAGTGGCATACCTGCTCATATCATGGAAATCAGAAGGATGCTCAACCCCAGACAATTACGAGAATACACAACAAAAGCAAATTCCAGGTGTGCAAGACTGATAATGAATCTTGGTGATACATGTTAGGCAGTTGCCATACTGCAGCAAATATTTTCTTACAGTCCCAAAAAGTGTTCACAAATCAGATAGAGAAGAAGTTGTGATATTTGGTTTAAAGATTCAAAATTCACTCCCACAAAAAGTACAATAAATGGATCTTTTCCATTTATAAATGATAGAGTTGTAGAATGCAACATTCCATAATCACTTACATGCATTACATCAATGCATAAATTTGAAAACCACAAATCTGAACAAAATTTTTACAAGGATCTCAACAATTGCACCCCACAAACAAGATATTAATTTAGCCATGAGGGCCTTAGAATTTTTGTACATATCAAAGAAAGGCATGTAGCTAAGTATACAGACATATCTACAACATACACAACAAATTCCTATTTATAGGACTGCCCATCTGTTAAATTTAGTGAATGACCACGTGTGTGTGCACATATACACAGAGAGAGAGAGAAGGGGGGGGAGAAAGAGAGATGTTACATGCATGGTGGTGGGCCTTCCCCTTCTGGCTCCAATTTTCGCCATTCATAAGGCTTGGCAGCTGTGTCTAGAGCCCATACATCAGACAAAGGCCGCTTTCCTTAAAAGAAAAAACAAACATTTGAAAATGCATTAAAGATATTAAAAATGGATGTACATGTACTGACAATGATAGATCAATATGCTATTTTTAAAGGCATGTACACAAGATGAATGAGCAGAATGTGGAGTGATTTACCATCATTCCCTCCAATTGCCATGAGATACCTTTGACCAACCAAAGCCATCACATGCCCATATCGTGGCCCTGGTCCAGGGCCTTGAACAACAACTCTACAGAAAAAAGAGCATTCACTTTTATTGCAAGTTCATAATAATTGTGCAAGAATGAGCAAGCACATTGTTACGTGTCTCAACCTATGCCATCGTGGCCGCTGCTGTGTGAGGTCAAGAACATGAAGGTCCTCGGCAGACAAACCAGCTGGACCAATTCCACCCTGTGTTGCAATTAAGGCTCTAGTTGTCACTTACAAATTAATATTGTAGGCAATAAAACAATTGAACCATTCCATGGTAAAAGTGTAAAATTATCATATAATTTGCAAAATCTAACCTGAATAACAACCATTGTTCCCACAGCAGTTGCCACATGAGCAGCCCTTGGCGTGGGTGGTTCTCCAAAAGGATTAATCCTAAAGATTTGCTATAAGATCAGTATAGTCTACAGCAGGGTAAAAAGCAGTGTTCTTAATCAGTTGCAGGCTGGTGGAATGAAGAATCCTAAACTTACCTAGACCACTTATTTGTCAACACATCATAACAATGAACATCAGCAGTGGCACCTGCCAAGCCTGCAATTCAATAAAATCATCAAGGGAAAGAAAATTCAAACAAGAAATATTACTACTGCAAAACTCCAAAAAGACAAATCAAGGTCAGCGTCTTATGCCATTTCTTAAATGCAACCTAGCAAACCACAAAAGTTGGGATATATTTCATTTCTCTTTCTCCTGCTGAATCCAAATCCCAACTCATTCACACAATTAATATGCTTGACGACCATCATGGCCATAGGTTGCATAAAAAGGAATGATAACAAAAAAGATAAGTTGACTACTTAGAATTCAAAACATTGGATATCAAAACATAAAGGGAAGTTACAAGAATATCCCAAGAAATTAAAGTGAATAAAGTTAATCTCCTTTATGCCAATAGAGTTTGTAGCCATTGTTACTTGAACCAAAGAAAAAGCTCCCCTGACCACAATTTTATGTCACTCTTCAGTCAAAATTTAAACACTAGGTTCCATGCAATTACAAAGAAAAAAGGAGAAAGAAGGTTAAAAAAAAAAAAAAAAAGACAGAAAGCTAGGCATAGCAAGGCACTTATGCATCTAGGTTAAGAACAATGAGGATCTAGAGCACTGTAGAATAAAGTAAAAACATGAGAACTGAATCTTAAATGTGACTGCATAATCACAAAAATGACAGTCACATCAGTTGCATCAATAATCAGGCTGCTTGAGTTTGCAAAATACAACTGAAAGCACATAGAAGTTCTAAACCCCAGTGAACTGTGAGATTTTGGATCAGAAGCGCATGAACAATATGAGCCTCCAGAACACTACATGACAACACAATTTAGTCAAACAATAATTGAAAACAAGAAGAGCAAAGTGTAGCACTTCAAATGCAAAAAGTTCAATAGTCATGTGCTCAAATGCCAGTTTTCTCTAAATAGCACAGGGAGACAGCCACAGTAACGACTATATTGTCACTTATTTCACCATAGATAACACTGAAATCAACAATAGAGCAGCAAATACTACTTGTCACAAATTAAATTAAAAATCCACCGTAGCCTATCTATCCGCGATTAAAGTTTGTCAACAATACTTGTATCAAAAGAAGCAAAAACACTCATGCAGCTCTAAAGAAAATAAGCTTAAAAGCATATAAGCTTCATAACTAGAATTATAAGTTATTCAACAAGAAATTGAAAGAACAATAAAATGAAAAGCTTACGGATGCCAGCATTCCCAGGCGAGGAAGGAGTCCCCGTGGCTGCAGAATTGCCTTCAAGGGCCGTAGCACCACCGAACAAAATCAACCTCGGTCCAATATACCCAGGCGTCCCTTCCTCGCCAACAGCAGCCACAGCTGTTAACGTGTGGCCACACCTGGGCCCCGGCCCATCCTCTTTCTTCTCTATAATCGCATTCACCACCGAGTAAGAAGGCGCAATCCGCGGCCCGACAACGGGGCTCTGCGGCGGTTGCTGCTGCACCGTTGGAGAAGGCGGTGTCGCGACCGCTGCCGCCGAATATCCTCCCGGCTGCGGCTGGTCGACTAGCTGTTGCTCCCTATCCATTGCGGTTGGAGACGACGAATCGGTTTGCACGGCCGGATCGTGATCAGTCTCCGTCATCATCGACGAGTCCACATCCATCTCCTTAACCGGCTAAACGGAATAATAATTTCAGGATCGGAGCTAGATTTCCAACAAATTCGCATCGCTAATCCACATTTCTTCAACAATTCACTTCAGCTTAAGAATCAATCGAAACCCTAGCCAAGATTGGACGACCACTGTCTTTTAGGAATCCGAGAAAAAAGGCAATTTTCTCCGAAAATTTCGAAGAAGAATGAAAATTGAAATATTTCTTTCGAACTCTCTCTCCCTCAGTCTCCGTCCGTCCGCGTGTGAAAGAAAATGACGTCAAGCCGGTTGAGAAAGCAAGAGGTGAAACGAACGTAGACGGACGAAGCCAATCTCTAAGCTCTTTTTCTAAAATCTTAATTTCATTAGTACTAATTACCTAAAATTAAAAAATAATAAAAAATTTTATTTAAGAAAAGAAAAATAAACTTTCTCTCTCCACTATCCACCCCTGTTTTTGCGTTTTAATTTTATTTTTTTTTCCTTTTTTTTAAAAAAAATTTACGGTTATCGTCGGGGTAGATGTGTCCGGACAGTGAGCAGAACGCCGGGATAAAAGACGTCGAAGAAAGGCGGCTGGATTACCGGATTAACCGGGAACAGGATTAACTATTAACGGCGATTACCGGTTCGTAATCGCAAGCGAACCTTGCCACTTTTGCCGCCTTGTAAGGCGGAAACGAAGATCTTTCACCCTCGGGCATGCGGCGTGTGTGTTCCCGCGCCATTCTTGTGTTTTTTTAAATTAATAATAAAAGAGATTTATTATTTAAGTATTATTAAATTTAAATAAATTTATTTATATTTAAATATTAAAAAATTTTAAATTCTTATTATTCTTATTATTATTAGTATCAGAATTAATGATTTATTTGTGCATGCATTACTTTGAACTTTGTTATTTCCACGATGGACATGCGTTTTGTGAGGTCTGGAATACAAGTGGGTTGAAATCTATGTGGAGCCAACAAAAGACCCCTAACAATAGCAATCTTAGGGAAGTCAGAGCAGCTGAAAGAAAATGACACTGGGGGTGTGCACCTGAAATGATGAGAGGTTAAGGACAAAAAAAAAAAAAATCACCCAATAATAAACGATGTAAGCCTACCAAATTGACCTAAAATGGATTGCGTTCTCCATTTATGATATTAACGGCGACTACGAGACAGGAAAGCCTTACTCTTTGCCATTAAATTAAGTTTTTTCGCGAAACCCATGGCTGTGTAATGAATAGTCCTTTTCTTCGAGAAGAAGTCAAAATGTTTTCCTTATTAAAGTTGCGATTTATTCTTAAAAAAAAATTGGGGGGGGGGGGGGCATCAATTATTATGCTTTATTACGATCCACAAAATTTAATTTAATAATAATAAATAAAGAATCGAATCTGTCTTTATGCAAGTTTAAATTCTTAATAAATGTGTCTGGCTCATTTGAAGTCTTACGGGGCTACGGGCATGCTCATGGGCATATGCGTCCTCTTACTCTTACGGAGAGAGGGAGAGTGTGGAAGGTTTTAAAAATAAAATGGATTATTAAATTAAAAATTTTTAAAATTTAAAATTATTTTAATTAGAATTAAATTAATATTAAATATTAAATATATATATATATATATATAATTATAATAACATAATTTTTTATTTTTAATAAAATTAAATTATTTTAAAAACTTTTATAAATTTTTAAAAACTAATTAAAATTTTATAATTAATTTATTAATGTATAAATTAATTTAATTATTAATTTTTGAAATAAATTAAACTAAAAAATAATTTAATTTTTTGTTTTACCGAATCCACTGATACGGTGTTCGATATTCACGCCTAATCATTATTAAAGAACTAAATTTTGGTTTGCGCCCACCTCCATTTGTAGAAACGAACCGCAGCGCACTCTCAAAAGGGCGTTGAGATAAAGCCAACGTCAGCTTGGGGACTCCATAGAGTATTAAATATGCTTTTATACGGCTAATGATTAAACATGTTCTTACTGACATAAATTATTGATGGTTACGGAGAACAGATCCTAGTTTTTCTTTACAGGTTTGCCCCAATTTGGATTTAAAAATTTTGTTGATTTGGCTAATAGTCACAGTAAAGAAGCTATTCATTATCGAGTTGAGTTAAAGATTCTCTTAATTAGATTCGGATCCCCAGTTCAACTGGAATATTCTTTCCATTAATTAGAAAATTATATTGGTATATGTAACTATGAAGCACCATAAAAAGACGGTGTTAATGTTGCTGAAAATCAGGTAATACAAACACAAATTAGAAAAAGGCACGAACTATATTAAACAGACACAGACAGTTTCAGTGAGACTTTGTATTAATGAATTTGAAAAACAAAAAAAAAAAAAAAAAAAAAGAGAGAGAGATTGTGCCGTGTGTACAAGACTATCGTGCCGGCTTTGCTGTTGTATTGAAGCTTCTTGCCCTTTGCTTGTTCTTCCAGCGAATGAAACCCTAAATGATTGGTGTATCAAGCAAAATTTATATTTGAATTTATTTAGAAAGAAATCTTTTATTATACATGCCACATAATTCTCTACTAATAAAAGTTAATCATTCCATGATAAAACATGTGTATATTATAGAATTAGTATGATTTATTAACTAAAAGTTATAAAAATTAGTTGTATAACTTAAAATATAATATAAAAATTTAATAATTATAAATTCAATTAATTTAAAATCCAAATAATTTGAATAATATATATAAAAAAAAAGGGAAAAAAAATAAGTGTGTCCTAAAAAGTTGATAGACTTGAACTCGACGTAGTCATCGAAATAGCTTAATTTCTCTTTGTTTTTCAAGGACCAAAATACTATTGACTTGAAATATAAAACAGGACGACTCAAATCCAACCCAATTCACTCCAACCAAAGGGCATCTTTAGCTCCAAATTCCAATCCAACGTCCAAGCAAGCGAGGCAAAGCCCAATTGGACAAGCAAACGAAGATAACAAACTTGAGACCTCAGCACTCCCTTGCCTAGCTGTCAGCGCAAGCAACCCATCCGCAAACTCAAACGCACGAAACAGAAAGCGCCTCTCTTCTCTCAAACAGTGCGTGCGCACTTCATATTCATGCAAAGACAAAGCCTTTGTCCCCCCGCGACAACATTCTATAAATAGTCTTGCCTAAATCTCTCTCCCCGTTAGTCATTAGTTCATGTTTGATGCGTCACTGCTGCTATTGGTATGGGAGCCCAGAAGAGCATCCATGCCGGCAAAGGTGGCGTCTTTATTGAATTTTTGGAGTACAGTTGATGGTGGGGGTCTTTTTTTAAAAAATAAAAAATTAGCATATATTATTGTTCTTGTCGAATACTCTTTTGGGTTATTGGGGTTTTGCATTCTTCTTCTTTTTGTTTATTTTTCGGTTTTTTTTTTTATTCGGGTCATTTTTGTTGATTTTTGAATGTGGCGTATTGTGTACGACAGCCAAGATTGATGTGAATGTTGATTTCACTCACAAGCTATGTGCCTCTTTGATGCTCCTTCCTCACAGGTCTTTGTTTGTTCCCTTTTTTAAAAAAGTCATCATTTTTGGTCTCTCTCTCTTTGCTTTTATTTCTATCTCTCAGCCTACATTCGCTTTCTTTTTGCAGCAGGAACACTGGCAGTCTTCTTTCACTGGTAATTGGGAGGTTTGTGTTTTGTTTCCTTTAGAATTCTATCATCCACCATGTGGGTATTAAGGTTTTCTTTTATTATTCATTTTATTGTTTATCCTAACTATTTTGGTTACTGAGGAAGTGATGAAAAGAAAATAGATGTTGCATTTTCTAGATTCTTTTGTATTGTTGTGCGCTTTAATGATAAAATAAAAAAAAAATCACTTATTATTGGTTTTTATTATTTTGTTATACGTTTAAACATTTTTTCTTTTGCAGTCTTTGCATCAAACATCCAAATTTATTTGGTGGAAGCGAGAAGCTTGATCTGTCTTGGAATAAAGGCCTGTGTGATTCAAATTTCTTAATAGCTTTTAGGAGGCCGAGACCTGAGTGGCTTTCTCAACAATGTTTTCTCATTCATGTTAGTATCTATTTTAGGTCTTGTAGTACTCTTCTTCCCTTTTGGACGTGCTGATGAGTGAAATTCACATATAAATCAGTCCTATTTTGAAGTTTGCTAACCAATTTAGTTCAGTTTATAAAAATCCAATTTGGAATTTGAAATGAAAGTTTTATTTTATTATGCTCTTTTGGTACAGTTTGTTCACTCAAATTTGCAAATTTCTTGGTACAGCATTCTGTTTCACCAGAAATTGGGGTCCATGGTATACCAATTGATAATTTCTCTCGCTCTGGGAGTGGCGGTGTGAACTTGTCCCGGTTATCTGTAGGTTTGGATCTAAATGAACCTGCAAGTTCTCCCTGGAGCAGCACAACCACTATTAAGTTTGAGGTTGGGGCTATGCTTATTGCATTTGCTATCTACCCTTTTGGGCTTAACATTTCTTTTCAGCATTTTTGCTTGTAGTCTCAATTACAGTTTTTTTATTATGTAAAGCAATTGTTGTGTGCAATGCAGCATGCTCGCCTCCTGAGCGATGATGGCCGCTCTATAACTAGGGATGTCGAGGGGTTCCCAGTGACTTGCAGGTAGTCAAACCTAGCATAAATTCAAATTCAGGTGATCTTGTGGTAGACTTTCATTAACATAATCCATAAAATCATAATGGCAGTGGCAGTCCTCATGACTGTATGGTGGTTTTGAAGCAAGAATCTCAATACACGAAGGCAAATGACCACAGTTTTTCTCGTGTAAACTATCTTCCCTGTCAACATACTTTTTTGTTTTTTTTTTTTCTTTGGCTCAATTACAGCTTTGTTGTATCCCATCTTTATAAGTTAATCATAAGACTCTATTGTGTTGTTTTTTGGCTGATGATTTTCTTGCGTTCAGTTTGGTATAGAAATAGAACAAGGGATTCCAGTTCTATCAAAATGGCTAGTTTTCAACCGGTTCAAATTTATTGGAACAAAAGGTGTCAAACTTGGACCAGCATTTTTCTTGGCGAGGTCAGCTATGCTTTTTTTGTTTTTTTGGCCATCTTTAGTATGTGCTGACTAGTTCTTGGAGATAGTGCTGTATTAAGAGGAAATAAGTAGACTGAAAATGGTGTGCAACAGGGAACTAGGATGTGGATGAAATGGAACTTTGCTGATTTTTAGTAGCACATGAGTACATATTGTGAAGCAAGATGGGTAGGAAATCTCATATCAATAGATTGGTGTTAAGAATTATTAATTTTTCTCAGGAAATAGAGGTGAAAGTTATGGCTATTACATGTGAACTATAAACAGGAAGCTTGATAGGATGTTAAGTGATAAAATTCATGAAGCAGGATACCTCACAGGCTGTGCTGGCATCACCAATGCTCTCTGGAAGGAAGCTTCATTTTTGTCCTTTTTTTTTTTTGCATTTTTCTTTGTGCTTCCTTGAGAAGTAGACAAATAATGTTCAGCACTTACCACCATCTGCATCGTCCTTAACTTTTTCTCTGACAGCCTGACAGGTGGTTCAATTGTAGGGGACATGGCTCCTTACCAAGCATTTGCAGTTGGTGGGATTGGTAGTGTGCGAGGGTACGGTGAAGGTGCTGTTGGATCTGGAAGGTCATGCCTAGTTGCAAATAGTGAATTGACATTTCCTTTGGTATGTGATGCCTTAATCAATTGTAGATAATCTTAAGTTGTTATACATAATGCCACACATTTTTAGTTGCTGAATTTGTCCAGGCAGTCTTTGGATGAAAAAAACTAATTCCATCTCCAATTGTTCCTGCCTTAGTAGCATGTCTCTGCCATTACAATGTCTGATTACTCTTGCATTGTTTTGTGCATTTCATCTGAATCTGTGCTGCAATAGTTTCTTTTTTTTTTGAAACTGAATAGGACTATCTGGGGCACACAATATTTCCAATAGTTTGATGATTGAAATATGATGTTTCATCTAATTTTTTTTGTCAAATGCATGGGACAGAGTAACTCAATTTGTTAGCCTTTTGTGATGCTATACTGTGTCCATTGTGTTAATATAGGATAGGAGAGGGAATGCAATTTGTTGCAGTTGAACTGGATCTAGCATGATGAGATGTTTTCTTAAATGCAGCATGCTCCTTCAGGAATATTTGTAAATTCTAATTCCTAAAGGTGATTGTACTAGATACTATATTTTGTAACATCTACTCCATTTCTGTTGGGGGAAGCTGCATGCAGAAGAACTAGCTAAACTTACAGGACCCTCGGGATTTTTGCATGTGCCAATGAGATTTTTGTTTGAATGGATACTTCGGGTTGGATTGATGATGTAATTGACCCAATTGTGCAGAACCCTTTCTTCTTATGTTGGACAAGTTAGAGAAATTTGTCAGCATGTATTTGTTGTGAACTCTTAAAAAGTATGAAGATTTTCTGGGTACATTTTGAGAAGGGCTTGGGGTTTGTGTGCTGAATGTAGATTTAATAAGTGAAGTAGCTGCTTACAAATTGGATCTTTTATGGCTGGAGATGAAAACTAGGCTGTTGGAAGGTTTCAGCTGGAGAAGTTTGGGCTTTTTTTTTTTTTGCCTAATTTAATTTGTTTAATATGTTGAAAATGTAGGAAACTACATTGATGCTTGGAGCTGTGACCATAACAATGGTAATATATGGAGTGGCTAAATGTAAGAATATGTTAGAAGCATGTAGGTTGCTTAGGGGAAGTGGAGATTACTTGAGGTATGGACACAAAAAGGGAAAAAGTGGAAGAAGACAGGAGATTAAAAAAGGGAAAAAAAAAAAGAGGGGACCATTGGGCATGGCAAAGAAGGGTGCCTCTAAAATGCAAAATTAATACACACACATACACACATATTCTGTTTGCAAATTCTTGATGGCATCGTTTGTGGCAATTCATTATTTGGATTTGTCTGTGTTCTAGTTTTTAGTCTTAATAATGGTTGTAATAGGATAAAGAGATTTCCTTTGATTTTTTTTTCCTTCCAATAAGTAATGTTACCTCAATAAGTCAATATGTTGTCATCTTGACCATGCAAGTTACTTGAAACTATGTAAGTTACCACTTCTGGTGTTGGATTTTACATGTTCATTTTTTTGTTTTTGGTTCATGTTTTCATCTGTCAAGATAGTTATCAACAAAAGCAGAATAGAAAATTTCATTGAATAAAATGTTAAAGAGAAATATCTATATGAGCTTTAATCTTACAACTACCTTTATTGTTGTTGCCAAAATCCTTTTCAATAAAGGGTGGAGGCTCTCTTCTTGCTTATTGGAATAACAGCATGATATGCTGTTAAGCCTGCCATGTGATAAGTCATTCAATTTTGCCACTTATTAGTGGGGGATTAATAAGATTGTTAGGAGCATTGGAGGGATAGATAATAGGTCCAGCTCACATGTGCAGTGACCTGTAGAAACATAGCTACAAACATGAAAATCTATTGCCATACTTCTTTTCTGGTTGGACTTTATTATCTGGTCATCTTTTTCAAGCCTTGCCTTGTGCAATCAGTCATCCTCACTCTTCAAAAGTATCACAGGCCTTTTCCATTTATACCATGAGCTTTGTGTTCTGTGCTGAGCCTTACAACGTTTTGTGCCCTATTATTTTTCTGTGCATGAACTATCTTCTTTTATAGTTTCAACTTGTCAGCTGTGCAAGATAACTTATTTTCAAAGCCTTGTTCATTGTATTCAGAACAAGATGTTGGAAGGTGTCATTTTCTTGGACTATGGAACTGACATGGGCTCTGGTCGGCTTGTACCTGGTAAGTTTTTTTCATGAATTTGCCAGGTTTAGAGCTATGTCATGAACTTCCAACAGAGTCTTAACACTTGCAACATATGAGATAGGCTTCGCTCTAATGTAACCGGGTCCTTACTGAAGGAAATAAATTTACATTTACAAACTTTTAGATATTTCATTGTCAAATAACTTGTTATTGTCCATTTGATATTTTGATCATTAGTTATGGGGTTAATGCTTGGCATCCGAAGGTATCCCTCTCCCCAAAAATTCCCCACATTCTGTACCAATTTCTCTATTTATTGTTATTATCATATTTTTGTATGTATTTATTGTTTTTGTTATTGTTGTCATTTGGCTCATGATCAGTTTTGATTTGAGTCAGGAAATCCAGCTCTCAGGCAGGGCAAACCAGGATCTGGAGTTGGCCTTGGATATGGATTTCGCTTTAAGTCTCCACTCGGCCACCTCCATGCTGACTATGCCATCAATTCATTTCAACAAAAAACCCTCTACTTTGGCATCAGCAACATTGCTACATGAATGTCTTAAAGCCTAGAAGTGCCAGACTGATCTTCTTTTGGATGATTTAGATTTATCCTCACTGAGAAGAGTTGATGGATTATGTGGTCCATTGGATTTAAAGAAATATCAATTTTTTGTTATTACTGTGGCAATTGACAAAGTATGTCATGTCATCTGTTTTGAACCACTGGTAGATCCGTGAAATATGAGCCTGTCTCCCTCCAAGCTGCATATAAAGAGAGCCTTCCAATGAATACAAGAGCAGACCTCACGAAATTAAACAGCATAGAAATTTGTATTCTCTTCCTAAAATTAGATTAATGTTACAATAATAACGGTATCTCTGCTGATTCACGTTAATTGTATAACTTTTCTGAGAAGCTACATCGCTTTTTCACAACCCCTGCCCTTCAGTTAAAAAAGTACCATGCCATACTGGTTTTCTGGGGATGTACGGATCAAATTTTTTCATGTCTCTTCCTTTTGATAAAGAAAATCTGCAACTCTATGAAAGATGTCTGCAGAATAGACAAAGGGAAGGGAAGCAGAGATGTCTTCCTACAGAATCAAAATTCTAAAGCTTTCTTTTTTTTTTTAAGTGTGAGGCCTGGTGATGATTGCATTAATTTATCTTTTTGTTTAGGGAATCGGAAGGGTGAAATTCCAATGCTCCTCCCCCGATGAATATCAGATTTTGGACTGTTGGCCTAATGGCATGCCACAATGGCGAACGAGAGTGAGAAGGGCCACAAAAATATTTTAGATGCTACCATGTGAAAGAAAAAGGGGAAAAAAAAACAAGGAAAAACATAAAGCCTTCTGCAAAGCTGAGTTCAGGCGGTTAGGTCTCTGGAACAGTTTGGATGATAAGTGAGACAGCATATGAATATGATGGCTGCTTGTTTGAGAGTTGAATCCATAGATCATCAAACACCCACCAGGTTGCGGCGGAGATATAACATGGGGTAAGAGAGTGAGCTTGCCTAACATCCTTCCTGTATTGGAAACGACATGTATTGAAACTGAGAAGAAGTTGGGGAAACTGAAGCAGCTCTTAATCATGATCCAATTTCTCGGAGTATCATCGATATTTTCAGTAAGCTGATGATCACAAATTAAGTTTCAATGGAGACCATGATAATGTCTGAGATGAACCTAACTTTCTTCACAATTGGTTTCACAAGAACATCTTGCAACATTGTTTCTCAATTCACTCTTCTTGTAAGGTTCAATTGATGCAACAAGGATGCATACAACCTCTTCCTTATCTAGCAGGTCACCAATTTCAGAAGAAATCTTTGTGAGAGAATCAGAACCTTTTGGAATACGAATTCTACAATCCAAGCATAAGAACTACTAGAAAAGGCAGAAAACTCACATTTGACAACAAGTGCCCAACATTATGCTGTCCCGCATCATAAAACTCAGAAATCTTGTTCCACTCTTACAGAACAGAAGTAAACGGCTCAAAACTCTAATGCATATCTATATCAAAATAGTATCCTTGTAGCAGTAGCAGCACTACTCCTAGCAGCATTTCAGATACTACTCTCTTTACTGCTACTTGTTGAAGAGGACATTGATGACTGTCCGAAATACCTGACCCCTCTTGTCACTGAGAGCCTCCCTAACAGCCTTTTCGTCAGGCACAAAACCCGTAGCCTTCAACTGCTGCAAGAACTCCTTGGCCTCATCTACCTTCTGCTCCCGTGCAAAAGCCTCAAACACAGCAGTGTAGGTCCTTGCATTGGGCTGCATTCCTTTGCCCATCATCTCAACCAAATACTTCATCGCATCACTTAACTTCCCATCCTTTGCAAGCCCCTTGATGAGTACGGTGTAAGTATATGCATTTGGAGCAACTCCGGAAGCAAGCATGCGAAGAAATACCCTCAGCGCCTCCTTGGACTGGCCACGACCAGCGTTGGCATAGGCCTCAATAACTGCAGTGTGGCCCACAACGTCGGGCATGTGGCCTTTGTCTTTAATCTGGGAGAAAAGCTCCAGTGCCTCGTGGGTCAGCCCGTCTTTAGACAAACTGTCGAACATCTTAACTGCATAGTCAATAAGGCCACCCTCCGACCGCATTTTATGGAAGATCATCTGCAGGTCCCTGGGATCCTCCGGCTCCTCAATTGCCGGCTTCTTGTTAAACGGATCGTACGGTGGTGGAAGCTTGCTCTTGTCGATTTCCTTCTTGTCTGTAACAGCGGACGGCGTCGTTTCCTCGTCGACGTCATCGGAGTCGGAAAGGGAAAAGTTGACTTTGGTGTCGACGATCTTCTTCTTCTCGGTGGCTTCGGAACAGAATAGCCTGCAGAAATAATTCGGCGGCGGAGGCGGCAGCCAATGAGAGTATCTAACTCTGATGGTGAACGGGGGAGGGATGGCAAGCGGTGGTAAAAACAGTGGCCGTTGCGGCGATTGTGTGGTGGCAGGGAAGTGGGCGAGACGAGAAATGCACAACTGCCAATTGCGTATACACACGGAGGAACGAATGCTAGGAGACGTGAGTGAGGAGTGACGAACAGCGATTCCCGCCATTGGAAGCAGTCCGACAAACACAAGCTTGGCTGTAACTGGCGCTTCCGGTGTCTATTTGATAATTTTAAATTGTTTATAAAATTAGAATAAAAAAAAAATTCTTTAGTTTTGTTGATTGCAATTTGGAACTAAGATAAAACTTATAAGGACTAAAGTGTAAATATAAAAAATTTAAATAGTATTTTTATAAAAAGTCTTTGATTTTTCTTTTCAAATATCTTATACTTAAAAAAAATAAAATTGAAATTGACATGCAATGAAAGAATTAATTTTAGACAAAGGGTAAATTCATGCACCGTACTAAAGTAAATATATTATAAAATTATATTATTATATTTATTATTTATGAATTTCACTTATTTTTTCAAAAAAAAAAAGTTTTATAATTTATTTCAGATATTATATTTATTAGAATTAAATTAAATTTTTAGTCATATTCAATTTTATATCATTGATAAAAATATTAATTTAATCTTTTCTAAAATTAATATTAACTTTTTAATTCAATTGTTATAGGTTCTTTTTCTTGAATTAAAAAAAAAAATTATTTCACCATATTATAATTATTATTTTTTTTTTAATTTTAAATTATAAATTAAACAAGCTTTAAATGTAATTTATTATATATATTTATAATAAATCTGATAACACATTTTGGTAGGCAAAAAGCGTTCACCAATTGATGTGTCTTTTCGACATAATTGGGCTATGATTCTACTTTCTTGGCTTGCGCCTATCTTATATGAAGAGGTAAAGGTCAAAAAATGGCTTTCATGCAGCCATGGCAGACCATCCATTGTCATTATAGGAAGACGAAACACAATTTATCTATTAGCGAACAATTGTTACAGGGTAAAAGGGGATGGGCCATCGACCAAACTTGGTGATCATTTGATTAGAGTTATGTCGAAAGAAATTGGTGATTGGTGCTGATGCACATCTGTTCGAGAAACAGAATCCAAGGGAAAGAACATTGATGTTAGTGTGACAGAATTGGCCTAAATGCAAACGTTTATTTTGCCGATGGCCAGTTGCCCAGTTGGCCACCCACTACGGCAGAAGGGTTGCTATAATCTCACGGTAGCTTACACCACGCCAGAAATAGGATTAAGATTCCATTCTAATTCTAAAACTAGAACAGCATGCAATTCATCCTCTCCCTCAATTTTTTCAAATTTGCGAAGGCAACAACATCAGAGGGAAATAAATAAGACGCTAAAGTTTTAAAAATTAAATCAGATTAATTGATTAAATTAGTAAAATTAAAAATTAAAATATAATTTATTTTAAAAATTAATAATTAAATTAATAAATTTATTAATTATATGATAAATTAATTATAATTTTTAAAGTTTAATTAAAAATTTTTAAAATATTTTAATTTTAAAAAATAAAAATTTTTATTAATAAAATTTTTTTATATATTTAATATTAAATATCAATTATATCAATTAAATTAATTAAATTTTAAATTTAAAAATTTTTTAATTTAATAATTAATTCACTCCTTAAAATCTTAATAAATTCCTTAACATTACATTTTCATCCGTATCTCCACTGTTTAACCTAATTCCATATGTACATATGATCATAACATCCTATTACATCTCTTGGACGCCAATGGTCAGGGGAGAAGAAAAATATTGTTGAGGGCAATGCTAAGTCTGACTCTGAAGTGAGTCTACCACATGCATTGTGTTATGTATGCTAAAAACACGGAAACATATTGCATCCGGTATATATGAGAACCAGTAATACTTAAGACATCCATTCTTCGAGAACACTTTCACTTGTTTTTCTGCCTAGAAAACTCAACTGTAAAAATGATGACATTCACAGTAAAACTATGCACTTAATAAGCAAATTTCACAAAGGGCAATAAATTAACTCAAATTGACGTGTACTGTGGCTCCATCCAGTGAACACGTGAAATTGTTCCGCTTCAGACTTCATATTCTATTTTCTTCCTGCATATGTTGCAGGAAAGCACAGTAAAAAACCTAGGATCTAGGTCTATATCGTGAAGATCAACAGCTCTAGAGAAGCATATACTTCCAAGCAAATACAGCACAATGGTATGGTTGACAACAATAATTAAAGATGACTACAACACTTACAAACCAAACCACCTGATCTTATTCCCCTGACAAGCCAAGTGAAGCTGAACTCCCCCAACTTTGCCATTTCGAGTAAACTTCTACGAACAGAACATGGCCTCCTTGACTGCGTCTTTCTGGAACAAGGACCTTTATATACAAAACCCGTGAGGTACATTGAAGAAGAATAGCATGAATCAGCCATGTCCCATGAGATGACTAATGTTACAGATCAGCAGCCCGTGCAACAGATTTCGAAGTGTTTAAACTCCCCTGCACATTTTGCTTTGGCTTATCCTTGACGACCTTGTGAGGATCAGGAGTCCCTTTATTTGTAACTTTTCCATTCCTGACTCCCTGTGCCCCAGGACCTCCCCCTGCTTAGCAAAATTCAATAAAAATGTGAGTTAACAGAATGAACCAAATTCTATTGGCACTTGCCTGAAAAATCAAGTAATCCTTACAAGGTTATGCTGAAGCCAAATCATTTTCATAGAAAAAGAGAGAAAGAGAGAGTGAGAGAGAGAGAAATTATTTTAGAAAACAAATAATAGCCCATTTGCCAATAGATAAAGTTCTGTGCAACAGACATGAGCCAGTTTGGTGTAGAAGTAGAAAATTCTGTCAAAAGCATGAACCAATTGAAGTGCAGTTATAATTTACTTTACCACACCTTGATCCAAAATAAAACCTAGACAGATTTCATGTAAGCAAGCAAGACTCTTGGTATCTCCAATGCAGATGACCACCATTAATGTGTGTGCATGGCATTACTTTTGAACCTAAAAGCTAGTATGACACTTCCCAAGGACATTGAAATGCTTCAGAACCAAACATGCATGTGTTTGTGTGTGTGAGAGAGAGTGAGAGCTAACCACTGTTGGGCAGAGAAAGCCTCTTCTTTGCCAGTTTATCCTGTTGTGCATATCTCTCTTTTGGATTGCTTTGGGATCTTGGTGCAGTAACAGGTTTTGAGTTGGCTTCTTCAACTGGATCTTCTGTGAATGGCTTGGGCTTTGGCTTTGACTTACTAAATATTTTGTTAGATATCTCTAACACACCCGCAGCCTTACTAGGGGAAGAGCTACCCCCATCAGAATGAGATGGACCTGTTTTCTGACACAAAATATTTGGTTGAAGATTTGATGCAGCTTGTTTCTTGGCAGTAGACTTTGACTGGGAATTGGCGGTATCTTTACCCTCAGCTGTTCCATTTTCACAAACCATAACTCCATCTCTGAGATTAATATCAAGAAAGCGGTTCTCCCATGGACGGACAGCCATCCATCTCTCCAACCAGTTCCAACCCCAACTGCTTTTATCTGGTTCAAAACCAGAGCAAGCAGCCTGCTGCCTTGATCCAGCCTGCCACTGTGGAAACAGAAAATATTCTCATCTAAGCACACAGCAGCAAGAATCAGCTCCAACAGGTAACTGTCATACATCCTAAGTATCTCATGCAAAGCTCCTAAGAAGTACGCAAAATAATGAAATGACAGAAAGCTGAAAATGAGCCTAACGATCTATACACATGCCTTTCCCTTTTAATTCATGTTTGGAAGATCAAAGAGAGATAAAACAGAAAAAAGCACTTATGAAGCTCTACAAGAAGTCATTCTAGAATTACAGTTCCAAAGAGCCAATAAGTGATCAACTCTATGCAAACACAACCAATTAAAGATACAGAAACTGCACACTTCCCCCTCCCCCTCCCCCCCAAAAAGAAAAAAAAACACACACACACACACCACCACCACCACCACCACATAAAAACCACATGTAGCAAGGCTTTTGTGTGTCTGAGAGAGAGAGAGAGAGAGAGAAAGAGAGAAACCATTGGGTAAGCACGAAAATGAAACATAGCAACTACTATCATTTTTTACATGAGAAAAGAATCAGGTACCATTGGCCCTCTTTTGTTTGAAAATGTCCTTAAAAACATTGATGTAATGCAAGACTTTGTCCTATTATAGCTCAAAACTCTAAAACTAAATACCAATAGTCACTTAAAGACATATCATGGCTCAAGTTCATATGTGTGTGTTTTGACACGTAATTTCTGATGAATAATGATTTCTCAATGTCCAAAATTAACTTTATGCAGCTGCAGTCAAAATCTGAAATAAAGCATGCTGTCCTCAAACAAACAAGGAAGCTGCCATTTTTTACCTGATGGGCCAGAGCATATGCCATTGCTCTCTCACGTTTTGCTGCAGCCGCCTGCCTCTTCAGCAATTTGGCTTGAATTTGTTCGACAGATCCTACGCTGTCACACCACCCTTCCTGTATCACACCATAACTGACATGAAGCACTCAACATGTTGTTGAAACTACTAGAATAGATCAACTGTGGGCAACTAAGCAGATGTAATTCAGCTACAGCATTATAATTTCTGTTTGTAGTAGTACCTCTCTTTGAAGTGATTTCAGAAGTGTTTGCCATAAGAGGAATAATTAATTGCTTGCAACTTAGTTTTGTTTAGTCAGGAAAAGGGAATGAAAAGGAACAAGAAAAGAAAGAAAAAGGTGCTATTGGCACATCAACACTGCACAACTGTAAGTCCATTTGGAAATAAGACTATTAGCCACTCAATCATAATACAAGCTAACAAAATGAAGAGCCTTTAGGTAAAGGAAGAACAAGATAACCAACCACCTTTGACACAGAAGAGGACATAAATTAAGATACAGCAGATATCAAGTACCAAGATGATCACCTGTCTTTTTTCAACCAGAGGTCTTTTCTGTGCTACATGTGCACACTCACATTTTACTTACAGTTGACAATAAAAAATTGTGCATTTTACAGCCGCAACAAGATGTATTACGCATGCATGTCGCGTGCAGTACATTCCACGTGAAACATTGCATGCAAGCAAGGCACACAAGCACATGCAAGAGCAAGAGGAGAAAAGAAGAAAGGATGGAGACTCTCATAAGGAAGTATGGCGTGACTTACCTCAATTTCTCTAACTCGAGCTTCATTTGCCAATTGCTGCTGAAGTTTCTGTTGAGATGTTTGACTTTCCAATGCCAAACGAACACGCCTTGCCCGTACGCGAGCCTGAACTCTCACCAATGCTTGCATGCAGCGGAGGGTTATTGCAGCCTGTTTTCTCACAGCATGGCCCCTGACAAGGGCTTGAAGTCTCACCAAACCTTTTAAAGCTTTTAGAGCTCTTCTAGCCTAATAGGAGACCAAAACATTTCAACATCCATCTAATCATAAACCAGTATGCATTGAAAATGGGTTCCTAACCAGAGTGCCATCATATTCACAAAGTGCACCCTGATGATAACAAGGTTACTGGCACAACAGACTAAAGAAATTTCTTTTTCTTGAGAGGTACCATAGCCTTAAGAGGCATATGAAAGAGGCATGGCTCAGAATCTAAATATCAGCAAAAGATGTAAGAAAATTTCTGTGCTCAAACATCATAAGGGCATTGATTATTTGACAATTGCAAGATATCCAGAGGCAAAACAGCTAGGTGGCTTTTTCTCAAGTTGTGTCTTTCATCTATAGCAAAAAATCTATGTGGTGTTTTCAAGTTATACTTTCATCTATTTACTGAATCAAAACAAATATTGATTCCTGTGGTGCATGTGCATAATTGCACATTTCATGGCAGAAATTACTTTCAAGTTTCAAGCTTATCGGTACTTAATGTAGAAAACATTACAATAAACCAGCACATTGTCCATCACGTAGCTGCAAACAAATAGTATTATAAATAAGTTAAAATTTTTTTTAGAAAATCCTTTTTTATTCCTAACATTTCAATAACTAGATCAATCCCACAAACTTTGGAAGCAAAACTTTAAAGCCTTTGATTGATTTCCTTCCTCTTTTTTTTTTTGTTTTTTTTGTGGCAGGGGGAGGGAGAGAGTGGGTATGAAGAGAGAATGAGGAAAGGAAGGAATGTCTTTCCTCTCAAAATTCAATCCCCAAGTTTTTTCTCTCTAAACATAGATTAAAGCCATCACTTTACTCGCTCGGAGAGAATATTCCTCATTGAGTTTGCACCAAGCATGTACCTCATTGAGATAGCACTTGCATCAGCAGCTTATCCTTTTGTAACCAGAGACAAGCCATAAATGTACTTGAGACAGACATACCAAAGGAAAAGAAAAAGGTACTGAGCTGCAGCTTGCAGTCATAGTACAAACAAAAAGTATGAGCTTGAGACAGAAAATTTATCTGACTTTGAGCAGTTTCTGCAGGGTGTTTACAGCATTATTTAAATTGTAATTAACAATGATGAATATCTTAGACTACTGTTTGTTATGTACCATAAAGGCTAAAGAGGGTAATAATTAATATGCCAAGCTATACTTTATATAAAAATGGCAAAGGAATTCTGCATCTTTATCATTTCCTTAGGCAGTCCACATGAAACAAATGCCAAAAATTAGAGAGGACCAACCCAATTTTCATGTGAAGTCCAAGTAGACAAATTGCATGTAAAGAACATTCAAAAATACACCCTTCATCTAATACTTGATGATAGAAAAATAAGAATCAGCTAATTCCAACACAACTTGTATGTAGCTATTAGGATGACCTAGAGGATGAAATACCAGAAACCCTCGAAAAGCAGTTTGGATGCGTGTTGCAGCCCATTCTTCTCTCAATTTTTGATGATTGGGAGCTATATCCTGCACTTGAACTGAGGCAGAAGGGGATTCAGAAGTATCTGGGATAGAATGGGCATTGGTATCACCAAATGGAGAAACATCACTTTGATTAAGCTCCTCTGGGAGTTTATCAGCATCAATCTCAACCGAGTGCTTTCTCATATGTCGAGACTTACTAGCGGCTGTCTTCTGTAACAAGAAGAAAAGGAGAAACATTTTTATCAGATTGACTAGATAGAATTGTGAGATAAATAGACAAATTCTAGTTTATATTATTTAAACTTCATTTGCACTCGCAAACAAGAGATGGTCAATTCCAAGCAAATTCTATGCACATAGATAGCCTAAAAACTGGTTTAATTTTTTGAACTTCATCTGGACTCCTTAGAAAGAGACAGTCGGTTCTAACAACTTATGGCGATGGATCACAACATCAGCAAAAAGGCTCCCATAAAGAGAAAGAAGCATAAATGAATTGAAAAGGGGAAAAGAAGTATCCACATTTTCATCCTTCTCCGAAGAAGGCGACTTTTCGGACTTCTTGAATCCAACCAATGCTCTTATCCATTTCCCTGAAACACCCATTGTACCCTTCACTTTAGCTCAAACAAGTAAGAACCTGCCCAAAAAACACAAACTTCAAATTAATCAAATAACTTTCGAAAACACAATCTGGTTGCATCTTTTACAGTACAATCAAATATAAAACATCTCAACATTAGCCCCCCCCCCTTTTTTTTAAAAGGAAAAAAAAAAAACCTACACGATAACCACTTCGAATTTTTCACTTCAAACTACCGCTGCAGAATGCGCCACACCAACTCTGAATCAACTTCATCATTCCTTCGCCACCTTAAAAAAATAAAGAAAATCGGCTCAAAATTACGACAAAAGAAAGGACTGATCTGCATCTCTATTGCTTAGTAACTGGGACAGTGTTAGAAAATGATATTACATGAAAATTTAGGCCCCGAACTTAAAAATTTTAAAAAAAGAAAGTTTAAAAAGGAAGGATTGCTTTTGTAGTTTGAGGAAATGTGACACAATTAAGAGATTGTTGTGCTCACACAGAGATCAAAAATGCAGATTGGATAATAAACAAATTAATTAATAATTAATAAAAAATGCAAAAAAAAATAACAAAAATAAGTGAAATAAAGCATATAACTAAATGCAGAGATCCATAGATCGAAACGCGAAGCTCCTAGAGTTCAATTCAGTTCACCTGAAACTGAAACTCACACACACACACACACACAGAGTACACAGGCTAAGCTTCAATCACATATAAACACGTGATGGACACCTTTTCAGCCGTTGATCTATCGATCAGTTAACAAGTCAAACACCTCTCTCTCTCTCTCTCTCTCTCTCTCTCTCTTGCTGGCTTCTCTCTGTACCGTCCTGCAATAGAATACAGAGAGATGATGAAGGGAGTGTCGGCTAAAGTACGCCGGAGGCGAACTATAAATAAATAAATAACTCTGAGGATTTTTGTTTTATTTCGCTAAATTGAAACGTCGTCGTTCAAGGGCATCATCCCTTTCGGTAGTTTTCAGGCGGACCGGGAGCAAATCACGGGGATGTTTCGTAGCCCCAGCGGAGGGAACACCCCACAATGACCCTGCGCCACGTCGGCATTTTGGCGGCCTACGCCTCGGGTACGTTAGCACCGACGGCGCCAGTTAAAGACAAACTTGAGTTGGAGGGAAAAACATACATAATTATGTTGATTGTGATTATATTAATTTATAAATAAAGGGCAATGAGTGGTTGAACTTTGTACCCACTTTGACATAACTTTTCTTCTGGGATTTTTTTATCATAATTTATAAATGAAATCTAGGTTGATTTTTTTTTTTTGGTCCAATCAAACTAATTATCTTTATTATAGGAGCTAGATGCCGAGAATTTTCTAATCACACTTTGATTGTGGTAAATGAGTAAAAGTCTGGTCCATCAAAAAATCAAGATCTTGATCACTTTAACAAATTTAACATTAAAATAATTATTAAATTTATTTTTACATAAGTAAAAATAATAATGAGTAATTTTTAAAAATAAAAAATAAGTAAAAATAAATTTTTTGATTTAAAATATGTAAAATGTAGATGTAAATTCTTGATTTTTACCAATAACAATGATAATAACACTAACAATTTGGTGATTAGCTAATCTCCATTAATACCATGCGTTGAACAACCATTTTCTCTTTAATTTCAACAAGAAGCAAACAAAGGATCTTCATTTTATGAGAACAAGGCCAGTCAACATTTTCCAAATAGAAAATAACTAAAAATTAGGTCATTCTCTACATCTTTGCGCGTTACAACTATAAGATATGAATTTACACTAAAATAAATAAATAAAAGATAATCAAGTCTTTAAAAAAAAAAAACACTATATGATAATAAATTTAGATTAAGTTTCCATAAGAAGTTGGCCAATCCAATCCAATAATTAACTGATAAAAGAAATTTAATTGTTAATTACTTATATTGATCCATGAAAATACATTTGATAAGAACTAAAAGATCAAAAGATTGAAATAGGTTCTAACATGTGCATTAAAAAAGGCTAATAAATTGGAACAGATGTACTTAAGGCTCGTGGGACAATTGCTCTTTCTTGTCCACCCAAAATGTATTATTTTTCCTTAGTTTTTAACTCCTTCAACCGCCCCCATCTTCCCCAATGGTCTATTCAGAATATATTATGCATTTTTTATATAATTTTTTTTAACTATTTTCTCTTAAAATTATTCACTTCCAAACTGTATCTTGTCCTGCTCTCCAGTTAGATTTCCTTCTTCGTTTTTTAAAGATTGCCCCCTTTCAATTATAACTTCCCCTTCTAGCTACATCTTTAAGTCATTGAAGATTATTTATTGTTAAATTGACCCTAAAATCAAAATCAATATAAATTATTTCATAAGACTTGATAATCAATTTGAGTGCTATATTATGGATATTTGTGTATATTTTGAGTTGTCATATTTGAAAGGAATCAATAATCTTTGAATCAAGACAATTTGACTTATATTTTGAGTTTTCATATTTGAAAGGAATTAATAATCTTTGAAGCAAGACAATTTGACTCAGTGTATGTCCACATATGTATTTGCCTTTGAAATTAATTTTTATTCTATTAATTACAATAGTTACAAGATTTTTTTTGAATAATCGACATTATCAATAATTGATTCTATAATCGCAAAGGAGACAAACAACGTAAATAATTCTATAGTTATTGACATTAAAGAGATATGTTTCATAAAATAAAAATGAAGATATAATTCAAAGGATTCAAAATAGGAAAATTTGTAAAAAATAATTGATATTTGTTGTGAGAAAATATTAATATTTTTTTAAACTCTTTATATATTTATTTATTGTTATATTTATATGTATAAATTTGTTTATCTTGGAAAAAAATTTTCTAGATCTATCTTGCTAATAAGGAACTTTTTTTTTTTGGCACTAATATAAGGGGGACCCATTTAAAAGCTCTGTTATTGGACCAGTTGAAACCTTACACGCACGTGTTTATGCATATATGAATTTTTTTTTTTAGCTTTTTTAAGTTAAAAAGATCGCCTTACATTCACTCTAAATTATATTCATATTTATTTTAATTTATTTTGTCAAAAATATGATTATATCAAAAATGAAAGAATTATTTTAAATTATGTATTATCATCCTGTTTAAAAGTAAAGGCATGAAGAATTGTATCATTTGCTGTTCCACAGAACGTGCAAGTTGTGTCCAATTGTACTCCTTTTCACGCCCATCTGTCCGATGAGCCGTGTTTTAGATAGAATTACACAAGATTTATGATTATAATATAATAATTAATATATTAATTTTAATTTTAATGTTAATTTTTTATTATGTATATTTATAAAAGTTATATTTTTAAATAAATATGCAATATTTTAATTTTTATTTTAAATTAAAATATAAGATGTCTTATTTTTTATTCTCAATGAGCTATTATAAAAATAAAAAATTGTTATAGACAAAAATTAAAATTAGATAACAAAAATATTAAAATAAAAGAAAAATAAGAAATTTAACAATAAAAAATCTATAATTAGGTGTAACAAGAGAAACGCAACATGACTGCGGATTTTTTTATTTTTTTTTTATTATTTGTAAAGAGTTAATTAAGTTTATGGACAATAAAATTAAAAATAAGAATACCAAACACACCTAAAATACAAAAAGGACCATAAAATTTTAGAGGAAGCATCTAGAGTAAAAGCGTTGCACGTCATGACAGAAATCCTTGAGCGAGAGGATTCTAGAGTCGTCTTCTTGTATTTTTATTTTTATTCCGAATAAAGCATGAAGCCAAGACTTAAATCTCAACCGTCTATCAACACTGCCACGCTTGTGCCAACCCTCAGATATAAATACATCGAAGCCCCTCTACAATTTGTGTATGTTAAAACCAAATCGATAGAGGAGAAAGCGTAAGACCAAAAGCTCTCTATACTTTTTAGGAGCCTGCGGTTGTTTAAGGGGGTGGAATTTTCCGGGAATCTGAGAGAGAATCGGTGAGAAAATGTTTGGGAGAGCACCGAAGAAGAGCGACAACACTAGATACTATGAAATATTGGGAGTGTCAAAGAATGCTTCCCAGGAAGATCTGAAGAAAGCTTATAGAAAAGCTGCGATCAAGAATCATCCTGACAAAGGAGGCGATCCTGAGAAGGTCTGTCTTTATTGTATCTCCGTGTGCTTTTTTTTTTTGGGTTTTGACTTTCGGGTTCAGATTTTCTTGCTAATGTGTTAGATTCTTTTCTGGCGTTGAGTTTTTTTTTTTTTTTTTTTTTTTTTTTTTTGTGTTCAACTAATTCGGGAACTGCGTCTGTAGGGTTTATGCAGATTATAATTGTGGCTGATAAGGTTTAATCGATTATTGCTGGTCGGCTGTACGGTTGAGTCTGTAATCCTTGCAGTCCTAGGATTGCAGGATTTGATTTATATATGGTCCACACGTTCTTCGATTCAACTCTATGAATAATCGGTTGATAGGAAGCTCGTTAATGCTTGTTCTATCTATGTTGTCTGGTTTTGTTTTCTTAAATTCGTGAGGTTTTTAATTTTGTGTTTGTGGCTGTGGTTGATGTGTTGGTTCAGAATTTAAGAATTAAAACTTTGGAATGTTGTTACAGTTTAAAGAGCTAGCTCAGGCTTATGAGGTTCTAAGTGATCCAGAAAAGCGGGAGATATATGATCAGTACGGTGAAGATGCACTCAAGGAAGGAATGGGTGCTGGTGGTGGTGGCCATAACCCATTTGACATTTTTGAATCATTCTTTGGTGGCAATCCTTTTGGAGGTATGGAATGGAGCCTTGTGCATTTAATTGATATTAATACAATGTTGCTTGGATGGGACAATTCAATGGTGTGCCATTCTGTTTGTAGGTGGTAGTAGTCGGGTTAGGAGGCAGAGACGTGGAGAGGATGTGGTTCATCCATTGAAGGTTTCTTTGGAGGATCTCTACCTTGGCATATCTAAGAAGCTCTCTCTATCCCGGAACGTGATATGCTCAAAGTGCAGGGGGTGAGTATTTCAGTTTCCTTTGTTTTATTAATTGTGTTGGATACAGCTGTGAAAATTTTGCTGACCAGATGGCTATTTCTTTTTGAACAGAAAGGGTTCCAAATCTGGTGCTTCTATGACGTGTGGTGGTTGCCAGGGTACTGGTATGAAGGTTTCAATTAGGCACCTCGGCCCATCAATGATTCAGCAGATGCAGCACCCTTGCAATGAATGTAAAGGCACCGGTGAATCAATAAGGGACAAGGATCGATGCCCACAGTGTAAGGGAGAAAAGGTTGTTCCGGAGAAGAAGGTGCTGGAAGTGATAGTGGAGAAGGGCATGCAGAATGGACAGAAAATCACGTTCCCAGGAGAAGCTGATGAGGCGGTATGTTCCTTTGTCTTGGTGGGAAATAGCCTTGAGCGATTGTATTCTTGGTTCAACTGATTGACGTACTTGGTTGTCTATGGTGTGTTGCAGCCTGATACAATTACTGGAGATATAGTCTTTGTCCTTCAGCAGAAGGAGCATGCCAGATTCAAGAGAAGGGGTGATGACCTTTTTGTAGAACACACCCTCTCCCTCACTGAGGCTCTATGCGGTTTTCAATTTGTATTGACACACCTGGATGACAGGCAACTACTCATCAAATCAAACCCTGGCGAAGTTGTCAAGCCTAGTAAGTGAAGCAAAATAACTTTGTTGCAGAATTCTTACTGGATGTTTATTGGAATGATTAAAATAACTGTTACGTGTTGTGATGCAGATGCGACGAAGGCAATCAATGATGAGGGAATGCCGATGTACCAAAGACCATTCATGAAGGGAAAACTGTACATACACTTCACTGTGGACTTCCCTGATTCGTTGACGCCAGATCAGGTAAAAGCTTTTGAAGCAATTCTACCACCAAAGCCAACAAGTCAGCTGACAGACATGGAGCTGGATGAGTGTGAGGAGACCACCCTTCATGATGTTAACATGGAAGAGGAGATGAGAAGAAAGCAGCAGGCTCAGCAAGAGGAATACGACGAGGATGAGGAGATGCACGGTGGTGCACAGAGAGTCCAGTGTGCCCAGCAGTAGGTGTACTAGATAACATAATCTACCAATCTCAGGTGCTGAGACTGGGAGATTTATGGTGGATTCCTGTGATATTGATGATAAATCATGGATGCTTATTGACTTGTGAAAGGTGTGATTATCTTGAGAAAATTTCAGGAAATTATGGACTTTCTTCATCCTAAATGCTGTAGAAATTTTCGGTGTTGTAATGCCTCCGCGACTGGTTTAAGGCTTCCTTAGTGGCCTCTTAATTAGACTGAATGAATATTGTGGTAGCATCAGCTCTCTCTGGGCAAAAAATTATTTGCAAGAAGCACGTCACGAAGCCTCGTCTTATTTGCATCCAAGCCCACAATTCAACCTATTTCCCAATTAGTACACCGACTCTATAGCAAATAATCACAATAATCTATCACGAAATTAAACTCAATGTAGTTCGAAAGTTAACGCTCATGAAGTGCCTGAAACCAGATGATTCCTAGGAACCACAGCAAAACGTTTCGTGGGCAAAGTGGTCTATTATTTGGTGATAACTTCAAAACAATGAGTTGGTATCCATATATTAACAGGCAATCCAGAAGAACATTAATGCTCGGTAACTTCAAGCCCGCAATGGGAGGCGTGGTTCGAGTTACTGACACATTACAGCCAAGAGTGCACGGTGAATCCGAGACAACAGTAGCCAAAGGAGGATTTTATCCTTATGTATTGCCAAGGGGCTTAACGACCAATCGAAAAAGTTGAAAATTCTCTTAAGCCACATGGCAGACATCGTATCAAATCACTCTCAGCCTTCCCTCTCCCCTTGGCCTCATCTCATTTTTCATAAAAGAATATTGATTTTTGAACAAAAATAGAAGCTGGCATTTGTGACACTGACGCAAGAGAGACGTACACTTGTATACACTTGCCCTGAACTGGTGATATTTGAAAATTGGTTCATTTATAGACTCTGAAGTTCCACTCCCTTAAATTTCCCATTTCCTCTTCTCCAAGGAAATAAAGGAGACTCGGTTGAACCTGGGACTTGTGCTTCTCTTCTCCATCTTTTTGCAATCTTAACAAATTAGAGCTGAAGGTGTCACAATACTGTGGTCAGTCTCACTAGCTACAGTCACCTCCATCAGTTTTTACTCTTATACGTTTCCCACCTTTCCACTATTCCATGGATTCCTTTTCCTTTCCGTTTCATTGATGGGAGAGAATGGTTCAATTTCCTTTTCTAATTTTCTTATTAATTTAGACGAAATTAATAATTACTTACCAACACTCGAAGAAGACCTTATCCTGAACCATGGCCAATAAGGGCCCCACTGAACGTCCATCTTGGTCTTGTACAAAGTCTTCACACACAGGGTTGAGGCTGTACGACCCCTCCAGGCCAGCAGCATCCCCTGAGCAACCAAGCACCTCGTGGCAAGCCAAAGAGCCTACGACTGTGTTCAAGCATTGAGATTGCATCAGGGGTTCCTTGCAGGCAAGTCTTTGGCTTCAGCGGCGAGTGGCTGGGGAAGTGATACTAGAAATGAATGGACAAATCGGAAATCCCGTAGTCCTCTTCGCCGCATAGACTCTGTTATGCCCACTTGTCATGGTCCTCCAGCAGCCTAATTAAGTAACTCCGTAACCCAGAGGTTTCCCGCAAAGCATTCATAATTAGTGCCTCCGAATCCAACTTTTGTTGCCAAGGCCGTGAACTCAAGTTGTGCTCGTCTATGTATTTATTATATTTTATTTTAATTGTAGTAACAATTCACATCATACATTTACAAATAAATGTTTGAATTTTATAACAATTAACATATTTTGTTGAGTATCTTAAAAAAAAAAAAGAAAACCCACACTATTTTTTTTTTTTTTGAGTAACTGTCAAAATATGACTGAAATAATTACAAAATAATTATTATAAATAAAATTAAATTGCTCTTAACTTGTTACCATGTAAACAAAATCATTTTTGTAAACACAATGTTAAACATAGAAATTGAGACACGAGAAAAGAAGTACAAGGATGGTATCTGCAAAATTGAAACCTCCTATCTGCAGCAAAGAAAACTCCTCCTAAAACAACTCTACAATAAAATCCCACTCCTTAAAAAACTGTCGAAAGGGAGTAAGGGTCCCTATAAAAAATACGCCAGCCTGAAAAAGACCAGCCAAAATCAAAAGGCTCCATAATTATAGCAATTGTTCCCACAAAATAACCTTGTGACAAACCAAGCTGCCACCAAAGCAATTTCCATGTGATTTTTTGATTCAGCGATTAGCAACCCCGTGATTTTCTAAACCAAGAGCTCCCAACAATACCAACTTCATGGTTCTGAGTACATACCCTCCTATTCATAGGCCCCTGATAACAAAACATGGCAATTCCAACAGGTCCATCAGGATAAGGATAGCAGAGCAGTCCCAGTAGGAACAATGGTTCCTACATATAGCAAATCATTCAAAAAAGTATATCCTGTTGACACTAGAAAATTCCAAAAAATACAGCCCCTATTGCAGCAATTAGTAAAAAATAGCATCACCGGGACAACTACAACAACCTCGCCAAAGGATATATACCAAGTATTAGTCTAACTGTCACAGATTATCCAGCAAAAAGGCAATAACCCAGAAACTCAACTGCATATCAAGCCCTTGCACCAAATTGGAAGCAGTGTCTAAGCTGTACAAAATCTGCTCAAAATGGCCTATTCCCGCATAAACTGCATCACTTAAAAAATTCCAACACAGAAAAAACAACTCCTTTTCCAAAGGCAATACTTGTCCATAAAGTGTCGAGGTATCCATTCCTTTTTGACTAGCAACAGCAGAATCATAGCTGCTACCATCATGCCTACAATGTCACATCATAAAAAACAAGAATCCCATAATCCCAACACCCTACAAAAGCACCACAATGAAGCAAGATGGCTAGATCCACAGCCAAATTAAAACCACATGATATCCCCCATGTATGAAAGTAGGCTGCAAATTAGACAATGACCAAACATTTAAGATCATCTCAACCTCCAGCCCTTCCACAATCAAACTAAAGGTGGCATCCACATATTAAAATTCATCAAGATGCCCAAAGACACATGTTTGACTCGTCCATATAATGGCATCTTCCTCTTCTCTATGCTCCATTTCCATCAATTTATTAATGACTTCATCCTCTTGACCGATTGCAGTTAGACCAAGCATTTGGCCTGTCTCCCACACCTCTTTAAGAACCACATTGTTGTGACAATATATAGTTTTGTCAGACAAGGATATATCAGACGACCAAATATGATGTCCCCTACTATGATGTTATCAATAAAAAACTTTTTCTTCTTTTTTCTAAGGCCCTTAGAAACATCGGAGATTGATTTCTTTGACAATAAATCATCTTCAACCTCAAGATTTTGATCACTTTCTACATTGTCTTGTAACATATTTTCTTTACCACCCACATGAGGCACACAAAGTACAGCCTCCATGTCCACTTCTTGTGAACTTGGGTTCCTCTTATTGTCTTCACGGCCTATGCCTCCACTCTCTTTATCAGGTATCCTTTGTTCAATCTCATCTTGAAGGCCATTTAGTTCGCAAAGGCCTTCCACGAGATTTTCATTAAGCCCATTATTCTCCTCTGATGCCCTGAACTCGTCACTTGCATTGTTGCATCGTGGAGATTCCACATCCCAAAAATTTCTAGCAATTATTTTCTCGTCACCCCCATTGTTGTTGGCTTCCTCAATATCCCTCTTTTCAATTCTCATTTGGTCTTCACACATACCATCAAGAACCTCCACACCTTTAATTTTGTTGCAACCAATGACTATACCCATGTAAGACTTTTGCCATATCCTTCTTTACTACCCTCCTTTTCATCATCTTAAGAGCAGTCTGAGAATGATAGAACAGGCAATTGCCTCACCTCATCAAAAGGATGAACGACAAGAGTCCTGTGTTATTCGACTCTTCAATAACTCTAATGTCAAACATCAACCCATCTATTGTAATCTTAACCGAAGAATTGATGTATTCCTTTATTTGTGATATGATTATGAAAGCTAGGAGCCATGGTGCTGCACTTTTGATTCATCAAGCTTGCTGATTTCTTCTGCAGAAAGTTTCCCTCCAAACTTTTGAATTTCAGTTAGTGGCAATTACATAGGAGGTTGCTGTAACTCGTTGACAAAGGAATCAAATCAAGTCTTCTTGCTTGCAAGCAGCTTAGTTTGAATTATTTTGAAAAATACAAATGATATAACATGTTGATTAAGCGTGTGTAGCCCTCTAATAATTAGAAAACTTTATTTCAAATTTGAATATTTGTAATTTGAGTTTGTATTACCGGAGAAGCTTTAATCAACACAAAAAAGGAAGATCTTGCTCTGCCTTTGCTGCCTCTCTTCTTCCTATCTTTCTGCTTCATACGTCGCTGAACTTGAGAGCTGAGCTTGCTGATCACCATAACCATCAACGAACAGATTAGCACTCAACCAGAGTCAAAACCATGCGCCTTCATCAACAGAAACAAAATCATCATCCATACTTTCGATGAATTAAAAGAATTTATCTCCCCAAGCAAGTAAAGAGATACCATCTGCATTGGAGGCAACCAAAATTTTCTCCTTAGGTTGACATCGAAGGGTTCCGATAATTTAATAGACTCAAACCAAAGTCTCCAAAACAGACTTCCCTCCCCCCAAGTGTGTTTTCCATGGTTCCTTGTGAGGTGAAGATTAAGAGCACCATTCTGCCCTTCCCCATGGGCCTTATTGAGATTGAAAGGATACCCCATCACCAATCCGCATGCCAGGCAGTCTCCTTGCCGTGTCTGGTGCAATCTCTTTTCCAGAACAGGAGCATATTCTTCTCAGACTATTGACTGCACAATTATCCACGCGAGGACGGTGGCAACAGCATCTGTTAAAGGACTAGCGGCCATAATGGTAATAAACCAACCTTTAAAGGAGTTTGTTTCCGCAGAAGAAACAATCTGGAGAAACATAAGAATTCTCCTATACACGCGATGCCAAGAAACCAGAGTGTTTAAATTGCCTCAAAATTTTTATAATTAAATAATATTATACTTGAATTACCCTAATTTTATATTTAATTGTAAATTTTTTTATACCACGAGAGTAACACGGGCCGTCATCTCTTCGTAAGCAGCAACTAGTACCTATTTGGAGATTTTCTTTTTCTTTTCTTTTCTTTTTTAAAAAAAAAAAAAAAATTATAAAAAAGGTCTAGTCTTTGCTGTGTAGTGTAATAAATTTCAATAGACAAAAGAAAAATTATTCTGCTGAAGTCAAAAATTTCATATTAAGATTATTTTCTGCATTTTGGCTTACTGGTACTATATACCTACATTATCCACAAATAAAATAAAGAGATTTTTAGTGAAAAGAAAAAACAGAAAATTAAGAGAAGAACTGAATTTGGGATATTTTGGGAAGTTTTCCTCGTTGGACAGTTGTGTTTATAAGACTTAAGCAGAAACCGATCCTAATTTATTTTTATTGGAAATATTTAGCGACAAAGAAAATTTTAAAAAATAAAAATGATGTGAAATAAATATGAGAGTTGAGTAAAATATCACGTTTTATTATTATATTTATTAATATATTTATAATTCCTACACTCCAGTAACCGGTCTAGTAGGGCAGCCAGTTATTCTACCAAGGCAAAAAACAAAACAAAAACAAAAAAAGGGTGAAAAGTTGCGACCCAAAAAAATAAAAATTCGGTCAAAATATTTCGGGCAACGGGGCCAAAAGGGCCCGACCCATTTTCCAAAACAAAATCTAAGCGTCGACGGTGGGCGTCGTCTCACTTGTTAAACTTGCAAGAACAAAGAAGAAGGAAGGGCAGTAACGGCTTGGTGAGTGGCAGTAGAATTTGTCCCCCTTTTTTATTTTTATTTTTTTTTTCCGTCCACACATGTATCATTTGCTCTTTTATTTGCAATGTTTTTAAAAAAAAAAAAATTTTTTTTTTAAATTTTTTGAAGTATTAGGTTACGGAGGTCCTAACTTTTTCTAGGGTTTTGGAAGTGTTTTTGTAATTTTCATTAATGGCTTTGCATATCAACAACTGCTTGATATCTGTGAAAGTTATATGATTTTGTTAGCTTTTATATATATATATTTATAAAGGAAAAAAGGAAAAATAAAATAAAATAAAAGATTCGAGTTTTAGAATATTAACAGCCTATGAGCTGAAATTGAGAATCATTTTTCACCCTTAGTTCGTTCTGCTCTAAAAAGTTGGACACTTTTCATGATACATTCTTTTGTTTTTCAATGAAAAGCACACATTTCTTAACAAATTTTCTCTCCTTTTTTTATTTTTCTGCATGTATGGCCATTGACTTGTGATTTTCATTTGCACATGTTGTTAATTAATTGTTCTAGTTTGTGCTGACTGTCCTTTAAATCTATTCCAGTTAGAAGAGAGATTCTCAAGTGAAAAACATGAGACGGCAGGGACAATATGCTGATTCTCCTGCCAATGCATATATTGGCACTCAGATGCAGCATATTTCTGGTCAGACGGTGGAACACAGATCAGATACCTTCCAAGAACGACTCGAGGCCTTTACTCCTGAGAGGGATCATCTTTATATGACATCAAAGCCAGAGGGTCAGTGGAGATGGGAAAGAGATGAGTCCAGAGTGTCAAATCCAATGGCATCCCAAATATACAATGAAGGCTCTGTGATGAGTACGTATATAGGAAATAAGAGAGAGAAGCTTTTGGGTGCACTTTTGCTTTTACATTCAATTCTAATCATTGTTAAATTTTGTGGTCTTGCTGCATATTATCAATCAATAGGTGAACAAGTCCATGTTGTGTTCTTCCAGAAATCCCATCATGAGGTAATAAGGAAGGGATTTCTTGTTCCTTCCTCTGTTGGTACTTAGGAGGGAAAATTTTGAAAAACAATGAAAAAAGGTTATGCTTTATGGGCTGAGCTACACATGGGTGACTGTGGCATAGAATTAAGAGCATCTTGTACGTAATATATATGCCACTTGAATGATTGATGCCTATGCCAATGATTTCACCAGGTGTACTTCTTTCTATTGTTTAAAGCTCAAAATTTTATGTCATTTGACTTATATGCCTCCTGAGATAATAGATTGAAGCTTTCCTATTTAAAGTTGAAGATGTTCAAATTGTTTTGTTTCTCACTGCTTTCACCTGTCTCCATTTTGGTGCTCACTTTGTTGCACTTTGTTGAATCTTTTATATGCAAGTCAGGTGCCTTATCAAATAAAGCAAATTGCTAGTATTAAGTAGGTAGGTCTGGTTTGATTGGACTGTAATCAGTGCGGAGTACAATTTATCCATCATTCTATGTAGTTTGAAATTCTGATACACTTTTCAAGCTCCCCTTGAGCTACTGGTCTTCATTTTTGCTGCCACGTTCACTTTCCTCTTGTGAATATGGTAATACTTTAGTGCCAAATGTTGTGGAAGCAATTAGTATATTGATAAATGTAGATGGTGATCAGTTTTATTTTTTATTTCAATTAAACTTTTTTTTTTTGTACTGAATAGTTGTTTTTCTATGGAAGTAGTTTCTTTCCATACTTTTTGTATTTGTTTGTCGGCATTGTCATCATTCTCTAAGATGGTATGAACTTTAGTCTTTTGCTTTACATCTGGTCAATTCATTTTGACCTAGAAAAAAATTTTATGCCTTTTATGATCTGAATACCAGCTTTTCCTGCATGCCCTTCATGTATGTAATTTGTTGATGGCTTTTATGCTTAAGGATGTGACTTTATTATATGTAGGTCAAGGGGTTGATGTAACAAGAAACTATTTTCTGGGAAGTAGGCTAGAGCCAAACCCAGTGTTAGACAAACGAGGCAGTAATGATCATACGCCTCAACCATGTGAGGAAGATATGCACACTAACTTTGGAAACAGAGCTTTATCACATTCCTTTGAAAGTCTTGAGCAGAAATTCCTTGATGACATTTTAAAACTAAGCAAGGAACAAAATGATGCTGAGGATGCAGAAAATGCCAGACATAGAGAGGTTAGTGTGGATACATTTTCGTTGCTTAAGGATACAACAACAACAAAACCTTAATGTCCAATTTTCATTGCTTAAGAATATTCAATGAATTAAAGAAAGTTAATTTTTTTTTTTTATAACTTGGGAAGTGAATTCTTAGCAAATAGTTTTCAGAACCACAATTCAATCCTATATTCAATTTACTTAGTGTTTTGTGTCCAATGCACCTTTGGTACTTTTTCACTTCATTGTTGTCTCAGGATCTGCATTGATAAAGTGGAACAGCATCCTTTGGTTTTGTGCGGTAAAATATATCTGTTTTTATGCTATAGATTTTTAAAAAAGTCAACAAAGTGCAGCATGCAGATGCATGCAAAACTGCAGAACATTTAAAACAAGTATGGAGATCAAATTCATCTGTATTGTCAGTCATTGTACTTAAGTAGAGCCTGAAGTTTAATGAAGAAGGGTAACAGGAGGCAATTGATAAGATGTCTAATTGGAATTTGAAGACTTTCTAATTATTCCTGTTGCTTTTGGGTGTCAAATTGGTCAGCTCTGGTTGTTACCTCCTGCTTTTTGGATTATGCAGTCTTTGTGTTGGGCATCTGTAAAAACTAGTAGCAGAGGGTGCTGACTGCAGTGCAATCCTATAGCTCCGACTTAAAATCTGAGCTTGCCACTGGTAGCTTGTGAAAACAGTAATTGAGGAATTGTGTTTTTTATACTAGATTTGTCCCTGCAACCAAGGACTTTAAATTAGAAGCTGTCAAAGCTTTTTTTAATCAAGTCTATGAGTTCCAAGTGAAGAGTTTGAGAAAGAATGAGATGCTATTAGTTTTTTTCTTCCCATAGATAAATTAAGCACAAAGGTGTTTGAAGTTGAAAGATTCAGTTGGGTATGCATTTGGTGCACCTTTACTCCATGGATAGGTAGTATCTTTTCAAGTGAGTTTCCTGTGCTTGGACCTAACCTTTGCTGCAGAGATTTCAATGAGGAAGAGTCGTTAGTTGTGTAGGTGAGATGTGGAGACCATGAACAGAATGCTGATAAATTGCTAGTTAGAAAATGGGCCTGGATTGTATAATGCCTAAGGTTTGAAGCATCGTTTATGTTGGCTGCTTTGTTTTAGGAAGAAATTTATTTGTTTAAAGTCAGAGGTCTGTCATTTGTGTTTTGTCTATGTGGAATGGTCATACATTTGAGAAAAGCTGTGATGAACTGTAATCAAACTAGAATGTGGGTTTGAAATCAATATTTCTGCAGTGTTATCCTAAAAGACACGTTTCTTCTGCAGCTCTCTTAATTTCTTTTTGTGGATTTTGTTCTCCCCTTATTAAAATTAAATCTTTCTTTTTATTATTTGGCTCTTGGATTGTGAGTATGATAACTATTATAATAGTTTACAGGTTTTGCCCTCTGTATTCTAAGAGCTGTTTCTAGTACATTTGTAATCCAACCTAACAAGGATACTTGCTTACCTGCTGTTTTGGAATCATGTAATATGAAATATGTTTAGGGATGGGTCATACACACAGTTCTGTACATGGGAATGTTAATAATTTTAGCCTTTCTGATGCAGTCCAAGTTTAGGTGAGTTTAATTACCCATCAAGTGAGTATGAAAGAATGACGTTCCAATTTATGTTGTCTTGATTTGGTAATTTTGTGTTATCTATTGTTCTTTCGTTGGTATGTACACCTTGGGAGGTTCTCTGTGATCTTTTTCTTTTAATTTGCATCTACATGAATACATAACAGATAGGAGTGGTTGGGAGATTGGTTTCCATGCTATATTATTTGGTACATGAACACCAGCATATTCTGTTGTATCACCGTCCAGAACTATGTAACAGTACTTTGTTGTTATTCCAGAAAATAAATGCAATCAATGAACAGTATCAGGAACAACTTGCAGCCCTTAGAGCCCGACATGCCAGCCGTAGAGCTGAATTCCTTCACAAGGAATCACACACACGACAGATAAAGTACCAGCAAACAACAATGGATCATCAATCTAATAGTGGTAGGATTCCTGGTGATCATCATGGGTACAGTGGAGTAGCAGCCTCAGTTGGTGTGAATGAAGCTCGCCAAAATTATAATACTGGTCATTTTGAGTCACCTAGGGAGCATGCTCAATTTCTTACAGGTGCTAGAAATCGTGGATTTGAGTCCAGAGGTCCTTATCCAGGGGCCCGTATGTATGATTCTGGGTCTCGCTATTATTAGGTGCTTGGATGCTTTGGCACTAATTTATGGCCAGGTACATACTTTCTGTTTATCCCGCTCACATTACCATATTTTTGCTTGTAGTTTCTGCTTATCTTACTGGTCTGCTTGTTCGTCCCCTGAGATGGTCTTCTTGCATGGAGTTCATATGAAATTGACATCTTGTAGTACTCCTCTCTTCCACTCATAGGAAAAGCAAAAAATTCTCATTGCTTGACACCAGCTCCAGTTAGTTGTAATCTTAGAATAAGAAACAATGCAAGTGGATGCTGACAGCCAGGATCATGTAGTAAGCTGGACTTTTTTTGATATGTACTTGGGATTTGGGGATTAAATTTGATGCTTCTGTCATTATATTGCAGTTTTATAAATCATATTTATGAATCTTTTGCCTACTGTGGGTTTTAGTTAGAAGACCATTTTTTGCCATAGGATTTTAGATTCATTCTGTTAATATCCTTGGTACTTGTTTCATGTTTTCAGATAGATTAAGAGCCAAAGAATCCAAACTCGAATTCTCAGTTTAGTTATAAAAAAAGGGGGAAAAAAAGAGAGAGTTGTTGCCTGGGGGCTAATATCAACTCTGTTAAATTCACTGTCAACCATTCTTCCACATTTTAGTGGACTCCACGTGTGACTTAGGGATGTGCATATGGAAGTAGTTGGTTCTTCTGGAAAATGGCTGTGCACATTTTATGGGAGAAAATATGGGCGGCCAAGTTGGCTTCCAGACTTCTAAGCTTGGGAAATGCGTGGACATGTAGAATTGAGCCCATATATTTTCTGGTTTTTATACATCTACTCTCCCTCTCTGTCTCTCTAATATTCTTTATATGTAGAGATATAGATATAGATATAGAGACACAAACACAAAAGCTTTTATCCATTTGTGTGCATAGTTTGTTTTCTTCTGTATTATCTATCTCACCTATATACCTATAAACACTTTATTACAAAAGGGTCCTTGTGTCTCTGGTGATCGAGATATCGTATTGATGTGCATGCAGTATGTTGACTAAGAGTAAGCAAGGTGGAACTAAGTGTGGCATATGGACGGATAGTAACGATTGGTGAAGAAAGCTCTTGTGAAACTGAAGTCTAGCTGTTTTGATTTAACTTTTGCATCTCGTTTTAACTATTGTAGTTCTAATTCCTTCCATATCTAGACACTTTTGTGTCAAAAAAACGAAAAAAAAAAAAAAAAAAAAAAGAGGTCTTTTGGGGTCTTGGGTGGTGCCGGAGACATTAAGCTGATGTCCCATGCAAATTGTAGACTAGAAAAGTAAGTTAAGAATCTCATTAGTTCATTTTACATGTTTAAATCATGCATTATTTTATGTCTTATAAATTTGTTCTATTATTATATTATATTATATTATATTATATTATATTTTTATTATAATTATGTTTTACTTCAATTTTTTTTTTTCTTCACATTCAAAATCTAGATTAAGCAGTACTTAAAAATTGTTTATTTTTAATTTTATGACAGGGACGCAACGGAATTTTCATACACAATGTATTGGTTGGTTGCAACCATGTCATTACAACTTGTACCTATGTTATTGTTCTTTGTTTAGAGTCAATTTGAGTATAATGAAATATTTGAATAATGATGAGAAACATATTTTCCATTACGAATAATGTCAAGAAGTTTAGATAGAGTGATGATGCTAGAAGTTTTTGGAATTAACGAGCTAAAAGACAATGTTTTAGTTATTGTCGTAGAGGTGAATAAGGAGCTAAAAGCATGGTACACTAAACTTTATGTGGAAGAGTCGAAATGGTGAGCCTTTATTGATCCAAGAATTAAAGAAATTTTCAGGTTAGAACTTAATGTTTAGTTTTTTAATTTGCTATTTACTAGATTTTTCAATTCTTTAAATAAATATTACTATGTTTTATAGGGTATTTTTAGATGTATTGCAAAACTTTGCTATAAATGAAGATGGAGAATCGAGAATTTACAACATGCGCTTATTTGTTAAGTTACTATAGTTCTAAGTTTATTAAAATTTTGTGTTTCTTTGCTAAAATATTATGTTTGTGTCTTTTTTAGTAAAAGCTCACGTTTGTTTTTGTTTAAATACTGTTAATTATCATTTCAATTTTAAAAAATTATTAGAAATTATTCATGTAATCGAATGTCATTATCATCTAAACTATTTGATTGGCTAATTAAGGATTAAATGGATTATAAGAAATAAAATGTTTTTGAGCAGTTTTACTAGAGTAGAACTTTTCAATCTTCAATTTACTAAGTATGAAAATTTTGTGGCTTTTTTTATTTGAAATTATTGTTATCATACAAAATTTGTTGCAATTATTATTATTTTTTTTTTTTTACAGACACACAATTTTGTTGTTGGAATTTTTTTTTAAAAAAATTTTTGGAGGCATTTTACCTTTTTGGAAAAAAAAAATTATTAAATACTGAGAGAATGAGCGTTGTTTATCATATTAGATGGATGAAAGTTGGAGAAATTTGGATTAAATATTTATCCAAAGATAAACCTTTTTCAAATATATAAGAGGATAAGTATGAAAAGAGGAAGAGGTGAAAAAGAAGTATTCTACTTATATGGATGCATTGTATTGGCACATTGCATCTAATGTAAGTTTAATAGTTTTTGTTTAATTCATAACTTTTCGGTTATCCTTTGAAGAAATTTAAATAATAAAAGACATCTTTGTTAAATCTACTCCAAACGCATTGTCTTGTAGTGATATGCAATGTCTTACCGAATAAAGAAGTAGAATATATATATATATATATATTTATTTTTTTTTTCTTCCTTTCCTTTTCTCATCCTCGTCTCTCTCACCATATTTCAATATATTTGAAAAAAGTTTTTCTCTAGGTAAATATTTGACCCAATTTTAGACTTGTGGAGGTATCTCTCCGAAATTTCATCCATCTAACAAGACAAACTTTATTTGATTTTATTTTTTTTTAAAAAGGTAAAACGCCTTCGAGGATTGAAAAAGAATTGTCTAATGGCAAAATTGTGTTTATGTAAAAGGAAAAATAATTGTAATAAATTTTTCAAAATAATTTCAAATAAAAAAAATTGCAAAATTTTCATCCCTATTAAATTTAAGGTTAAAAAGTTCTCCCATGTTTGGAAATATTTTGTATCTTATAATTAATTAATAACAAAAATCATTATGACAATACACTATCACAAACTCTTAGTAAAAGAATACATAAAAATGAGCTTTTAGTAAAAGAACACGAAATCCTAATAATCTTAAAATTACAGTAATTTACCTAATAAGCATATATTGTAGATTTTTCATTTTTCTATCTTCATCCATAAAGTCTCTTACTTAATTGCTATGACCATATTTGGGATATAGTTTTGGAATACACTTGAAAATGCCTCTGTTGAGAATTTTTTCGTTTTTAGCTCAATAAAATCTCGCTATTTCGATTTTTCTTTATCACCAAATTTTATATAAAGTTTAGCGTGTCATGATTTTAGCTAATCCTTAATCTCCACAAAAATAACTAAAACATGGTTTTTTTAACTCATCAATACCAAAAACTTCCTGCATTAACTCTATACCTAAATTTCCTACATTATCCTTTGATAAATAATATGTTTTTCATCATTTTTAGAATATTTCATTATACTCGAATCAAATTTAAATAAATAACAATAGCATAAGTGCAAATTACAATGGGTTGCCCTTAATATATTGTGTATGAAAATGTCGTTGTATTCCTATCTTAAATTAAGAACTATATAATTTAGAATAAAAAATAATAATTTTTTAAAAATAAGAATTAATAATAAGAGATTGTTGATAAATTTTTATTTTAACGTAAATTAAATAATTTAAATTTATATGATTATTATTTAAATTAACTTATTTTTTTAATTTTTGAGAATGTGAGCTTATTAGAGAGTTTATTTTAGAAATATAATTATTAGAGTTTAAGATAAAAGATTGTTTTATTTAGTAAATATGTAAAAGAGAATTTAAGTAAAAGAGTTTATTATTATTTAAAGGTTAATATATTAAACAGAATGTAAATAATATTGTGGATAATCAAAAATATTAATATCATAGTTGTTAATAGATTTGGAACTATAATTTTGTTAATCGGTATTTTTATAAGTTGTTTTGTTTAATTAATTTATTTACTTTAATTGTTACAAAGTTAGGATTTAACATTATTTCTTAGATTCATATTAGTGTTTTTGAGTTTTAATATCTTGTATTGAATTGATTGCACTGTTTGTGAGATTGAATTTATTCTCACTGTCTATGGTTATATAATTGAAAATAAGATACTTAATATTGTTGTAGTTTTAACAATTATCACAGTACCATGTGGAATTAGAATAATTAGTGCATATGACAATAAAAAAGAAAAATGCAGGTTAAGCAAAAAAGCAAATATATGGGGCATCTTGGAGATGAGCACAATTCGAAAAGTAGTCTAGTTGATCTTCTAAGAACTGGGGAGATTTCGGCATGTTTTACTGCTTTTGCTGATCACCCAGCCATTTAAAGTCTGGCAAAAGCCCAATTGGAACACGCTGTCAAATAAATGGACTTCTCTTCCCCTTCTTTTTTTCTAGTTCCAACAATCTATCTATCTCAAACAACAAAAAGCCGAACATACAACTGGTGGGGAAAGTGTCACAGAGCAACTCAGGGTAACATGATCTGATTTCGAGGGGTCTTTTATTTATTTATTTATTTTGATATAGTGATCTCAGTTACACAAGAGAAACATAATAATGAAAAAAACATATAAATATACGGAACAAGTTTCTGGACAAGTGATTGCCTTTACAACAAAACTAACCCTTGTACCAAATAAGCTGTGAAAAAAATAGAGAAAATTATTGTAATTGAGAGATTTTTTTTTTTTTTCTTTTTCCCCTCAATGTGCTAGGGGTTCCAATTTATGGTAGAACCCTAAAAAATAATGAAAAAGATAAGAGCCAGCGTCGTCCACTTGGATTTCAATATCACTATCGCCTAATAGTGATTTAAAGTAGATTTATAATTGTCTTCTTTGAGATTATTTTTAGCTGAACTTTACATACTAAATTGTCATGATTATTTCAATGATTTAAAATTTGCACTATTAGATGCATGATAAATCAATGTTTTAGATGCTTGTTATAATTAAATTGTTATTTTAGTTCATAATAACTTATTTTCGTCATTTTCTCTTTGTTTATGTGATGATAAATTGACATCTAACAACTTCTAGATCATTTTCTGCGTAGAATCTATATCTATGACATACATAATATTTTTCTTACGGGTCCTCCTCCTCCTCCTCCTCCGCCTCCTCCCCCTTCTTCTTCCACCCTTTTCTCTTCGCCGGGGCTCATTCCTTCCCCTTTCGTTGCTTATTACCTTTTCTTTTCCGTTCCTTTTTCCTCACTATATTTTAATGAAATTGTTGCTCCCTTCTTATTCTTTTCTCTACTTCTTGTTCTGGTTTGTTTGTGCATTATTTTGTTTTAATTGGCTGTATTAGATCTCTCTGTTTTTGGATTATCTTTGCTTCCCACGAGTCTCTTTTTTACTTTAAATAAATGAATAAATAATATTCCCCTTGGAAAAAGGAAAAGAAAGAAGAAAACGTCTGTTGCTGCGCTAGCATTTATACGTCATTGCCCTTTTTAAAAGAAAATAACTTATTCCTTCTTGTCCGTACTGTATGTTTCTATTATTTTATCAAACTATATATATATTTATTTATTTTTATCTGGCCGTTGTTGAACGGTGCATCAGAGACCCTGCTACGATACAGAACGTATGAAATGATAGATATATATTAATGGGAATTAAAATTGGAAGTACATTACATCTATTCTGGTTTTTGAACATGTCCCCTTTCCCTGGCTGGATCCGGCCGGTGCTTCTAGCCTGTTCTGGTCAAGTTCCCTCGTTGCTCGGATAGAAGCTCCTCTCTCTGCGAGCAAGCTTTTTTTTTTTTTTTTTTTTTTAAGCAGAGGAAATAGGAACGAAAAATAAATCTATTTTACAAAAGAAAAAGAAAGTCTCCACGCCCACTCCTCCCATTCGTCGGCTCTGGACTTTCTAAAGATTCTCATCTCATAACCTAAATTCAAAAACTAAGCTCCTGGGGAGTACATATACAACTACGACCAATCCACTTCTCTCATTGAACTAACAAGGAAACTATTTATATGAAAAAAAAAATTTCTAAGAGATTTAATTCCATAAAATTAGTCAAGAATTTGATCTCAATTTTTTTTTTCTATTAAAAAATTTATTGAATTATAAATTATATAAAATAAGTTTTTATTTTAATCAAATTTATACATCCTTTATAAAATTATAATGCAAAATTTTTAAAGTGGAGATTTAAGTGGTGCCTCCAGATAGACGAATTCGAAGTGTCAGTGTACCAGAACACAGATCGAGCGATACCCTTGGTGGATTTCATGCATAAAAACTTTGAGTGTTGCAAAAGCAAAAGCTACGGATTTGAAAAATTAAAATAAAGCAATATCAAATAACACTTGAGCTTCCTACTTACTTATTATTTGTCATAACAAAATTAAAATGTTTATTATATTAATTTTTTAAAATATAATTTATTTATTATTTTATATCATATAAATTTATTTTATTATTTTTTATTTTAAATAAAATTTATTTATTATATAAATTATGAATAATTTATACTTAAAAAATAGTGTTAAAATAAAAAGATTTTTGAAATTTATATTTTTTTGTAAATTAATTTTTTTTCCTAAGAATAAATTAATTAACAAATTTTGAAGATACAAAAGCATGCCTAGGTTTCCCCACGTAGTTTGTCATCAACAAAAACTAAACAACATTAATTAATGTTTTTGGCACAAGAAAACCCCAAAGGAATAAGATCTAGGAATATGAAAAACCCAAATTTCTGGTCATCCTTTTCACCCAATGTCTTTTCTCCACATAAATAATGTTTCTTTCTTTCACTTTCCACTTAAAATAATTATCAAAAAAAAAGAAAAAAGAAAGAAAATATGATACATTAGCCAAAGAATGAAAAAGAAAATAAAGTATAAAAGGCCAAATAGAAATCTTTATGTATATGTTTTATTTTCCTTTCCCTCCTTTGAATCCTCCTTCACAGCATCTGCCCCCCCCCCTCTCTCTCTCTCTCTCTCTCTCTCTCTGATGGAAAACGGTAGACCCGAGGATCTTTGCAGTTCAACTCTGCGACCCGACCCTGACAATGACCAGCGGGTCTATTTCGTCCCTTATAGGTCTCCCTCTCTCTCTCTCCCTCTCTCTCTTTCTCTACATTGGGTATGTTTTTGCAAATCTAGGCTAATAGTTGATTGCTAAGCGCAATTTGGGTCATTCACTTTGTTTTTTTTTTTTTTTAAAGAATTGGTAGGTTTTTGTTGATTGAAAATGTAAGATCAAAGAAAGAAAGTAGGGAATTAAGAGGAAAAGCAATGGCTTTTTATGATTGTATTCATAGTAACTTGTTTTTTTGGGTCCGCTCCCAAGAAATTCGTTTGTCCTTTTATAATGTGGGGTTGGCTGCATTTTGCAATTCGATGGAATCTGCAAGATGGGAATGTTCTTGATTGAGATTTGAAGTTGGTGCCCTAGTGATTTAAGAAGTTTTGGGGAAATTATAGGAGATTATTATCCCCTGTTGAAAGGGGCTTTTTGGCTTGTCTGCATCCGCATTTTGCAATTTGAATGAACTTGTTTGCTGGGTTTTCAGGTGGTGGAAGGATGCACAGGATTTAACGACATTGAGTGAATCAGATGGGAAGAAAGGAGTTTTGTACACGGCAATTCCAGGATCATCATATGCTGGTCCCATGAAGCTCATCAACAACATATTTAGTTCAGATCTCGTGTTTAGCCTGAGAAGAGAAGGTGAAACTTTGCAGAGAGGTGAAAATGGTGAAGTGGGTGTCTCAGGGCGGGACTTTGCTTTGGTTTCTGGAAACATGTGGTTGAAGGCGCTTAAATGGTGACTACATTTATTGGTTTCTTACCATTTTCCTGAATTCCTTTCTTAGTTTGCTTGGACTTTATTTTTCTTGTGAGACACAAGTTACAATTCCTTTCAAACTCTGTGCTCTGATTGTCCACTGTATTGTTTTACCTCAAAAGTTATGTCCTCCACATTCTCCATGGTGGACTCTAGGTTTACTCCAGGATCTCTTGGTATGAGAACTTTGAAATTCATGGATATGCAATTCCAGGAATCCATTTTTGAATTTGAAATGAAATTCCCTTGTTTGGTTGAGCTAATCTAAATTCCTAGGCATTGTAGATAAAGTTACAGATATACCTTTAAAATATAACGAATAAGATTAAGCAAAGAGGATATTATAGAAATAAGCTAATTACTCAAAATTTCTAGAAGTTAGGGAATTCAATTTGCTCTGCAATTGACAAATGCCCTCCTCTTTGACTTGACAAACCAAACAAGGGAATTTCTGAATTCCAGGGTATCTGTGAATTTCCTCTCATCAATGACCTCATATCAAATGTACCATCAGATATTGCTTCTCACAGGCAAACGGGTTGCCAGAGGTCTTGTTGTGTAATCTTGCATTTTGTGGAGTTCTGTTTCATTTTGAAGGATGCTGGTTATTATGAATGGAGTTACTTTAGTTGAATGAACTTAGGGAGGGGTATATCTGCAGGAATCCCAACATCAGAACTAGAATAGCCCATTATTCTCCTTCCATTTTCTGATCTGCTGCGTAACTCTCCTTCATTTAAATATAAATACTGAAGCTTTTAATGAGAGGGAAAACTTTTATTGAATCCCTTGAAATTATTTACAGCAGATGATTTTGGCAAACTTGAAGATTTTGGCTGGCCTCTTGCAGTTCCAAATTTTTTGTCAAATTGATCAGCAGCTGTCCTTCCTTCAGTGTGAGCTTCCTTTGGATGGCTGCTCTTAAATTTAGAAGTTTCTTTTCGTTCATAGTTATACCAAAAAAGTGCATTGTTTCTGAGGTGATTAGGCACTGGTTTGAGTGGAAATGGATGGCTTTAGGGTATTGTCAGTTGCATTAATAAACAATTTGTTAAATAGTTTAGATTCCAAAGAGCCAAAATTATCCTCAGGAGAATGATTGCACTTATCAATGCAACTCATCTCCCATATCTCTTTTTGTTAAGGTGGGAAGGGTTGTGCGAGGGGCCTTGAGGGTAACGTGGCTGTCTTATTGTTTGTGAATTATTCTTTTTGCTTCTTGTTTTCCTTTCTTCTAATTTACTATTGAAATTTTTTGAATCATATTTTGATATTTGTTATGTTACAAGCATCAGAGTACCTCTATTTTAATGTGAATGTGTGCTTTTGTGTGTGCTTGTGTGTTGTATGCATGTGTAATGTTGCTGGGATAAGTACTAAATTGATCTATAATGTTGCTGGGGTAAGTACTAAATTGTTGTATCTGTGCACTTGATGAATCTATTGATAACAGTTAGATGTTTGGCTCTTTTTGTTGTTTCACAAGAATCAAAATTGCTTAATCTTGCTGCTATTGATGTTTTCTCATTCAGGCATAGTGATGCTAAAGTTGCAACTAAGAACGGGAAAGGCTTTTCTGCTTCAGAAGATTATATGTCAGATGTGTATCCTTTGCAACTTAGGCTCTCTGTACTGCGGGAAGTGAATTCTTTGGGATTGAAAATCAGCAAAAAGGTCTGCTAATGGAGGCTGGTTTTAGCCTTCTCTTTTTAGCTTGACAGGATATGAAATTCTATAGTGGGCTAGTCAGGAAGACAATCATTGAGATATGGGCACTGCTTTGTGCATATATCCATGACTGATGGACAGTCTGTTAAAATTACTTTAAGGAACCAAAAACCTGTAGCTTCTTACATTGAGAGTTTTCTTTTTATGATTCTTGAACAGGATTCTAGTGTCATTCCAATTTCCTCACTCTATATAGGAGTGTTTTTGCTTTATCAGTCTTTCTTTCACTCCATTTTCTGGTTCTTTGGCATCTTTGACGTTGAGAGCTGTATTTCTTGTTAAGGATGTCTCAATTTTTTGTTTTAATTTTATTTTCTTATTTATTTATTTATTTATTTTTCAGGATAATGCAACAGAACTTTTCAAAAGAGCATGCAAGATCTTCAGCATTGATTCTGAGTCGGTAAGTTAGGCTATTATTCAGAACACTTTAGTGATACTTTGTCCGAGTACTGGCAAATGACTGGCTAACTTTGGCTGTTGCACCAGCTACGCATTTGGGACTTTTCTGGGCAGACAAACCTATTTTTTGTGAATGATAGAAGCAAGTTTCCAAAAGAATGTCAGCGGTTGTCAGATCAGGAGGTAAATCATGGATTTATTTTTCATAAATTTGTTGTTTGCTAGGATGATATGCTTGATTATAGCTGTAAGTGGCATTAAAGCCTTACAAGTCATAGAGGTTAGGCCAGATCTCATATTCCATCCTGGTATTGTTCAATCATGACTTAGGGCCTCGGTTATAGGTTTACACAAGAGGAACAAAAAATGTAGGTGAAAGTATGTGTCTTTCAAGTAGCACCCTATTTTGGAAAATTTAAATGTGTTTGGAGCAGTAAGCTGGTTGTCGTGAATTTTTCAAACGATGCCCAAATGATTTTCAGTGGCTACTGGTTACCAGCTACTATTTCCCATTTCCCATGGTGACCTTTCACACTGCCTGTAAGACTCATAGGTCTTTGATGTGGGGTTCCTTAGTTATCAGTGTGAATGCAATGAGTTTAAATAAATGCTTATACTGACAATGTTCCATGGGTTGATTGTCAATTTATTGTATAACATGGGTTAAGCATATGCCTTGCACCTCATATTATTTCCTTCCCCTATTCTCTTGGTATGTTTTAATTTATTTGTTGACTAGTGAAATTATTGTATGCCTTAATTTTGTAGTGGTTGCATGATGTATGCTGGAACCTTTTTAGCGTCTACCAGATCACATAGTATTAATACTTCACATTGAGAGTAATTGGAAAACATAATATACTTGAGCCATGGTTTTTTATTTGTGTGAAAGGACTACTTATTTGGTCTAATTCAGAACTTGAATTCAGTGAAGAAGTACATTGATTTGGATGTGATATATATTATCCAGCCCAAACTTGAATTTCATTGAAGAAACATATCAACTTGTGTTATTAGCCATTATTTTGATGCTGGTAAAAAATAATGGCCATAACATTCGAAGTATATTTTTTTTCTATACTGCCATGAGAACCAGACAGTGGACAAGAACAAGCATAATCTGGTGAATGGGAAGCAACTTGCACTGGATCCCCCACAAATCCTCTTTTGATAGCCAAATTCCCCAGGGTTAGAATAAGTGGACTAGGTCACCATGCACATGATGTCTCTTGTTGAGATCCCAGCCTTGTGTTCAATCACCAACAGTGTTTGGTTGTTTAAGATGATATTCAAGGCCTTAGTTTCATAACATTTATACAAATGGCAGGCAGGAAATATAGCATGTCTGCTCCGTAAAGCAACTGACATCCATAATAAAGTGCTATCACTACCACATTGGCTGCTGAAGAAAAACTTGAAAAGGAAGAGATTGAGCCCTTGCCCTCATCATCCACTATTCAGATGAATGCTTGATCTTTCCATGCATAATTCTATTATTGTCTAGGAAGCTTCGTGTCCATCCTAGGTAGAAAACCTGATCAAGATGATTTTTCTTGCTTTGTGGTATACTGTTTTTGGCAATGCTATGTTATATTGATGCATGTAATTAATTTGTTCACATTGATTGTTCTCATGCATAGGTTGTTCTGGAGTTGCAAGTTTATGGGTTGTCTGATAACATGAAATGTAGAGAGGGGAAAAAGGATGATGGAACTGCACAGCATTCTATTGGAACTAATTCATGTGGAGCTGTGCTTATGAATGATAGTGCTACCAACATGAACAACAGTATTTTTCGTAGCTCTTCAACATTCCTTGGAAGATCTGGAGAAGCTGGTTGTTTGGGATTGACAGGATTGCAGAATCTTGGAAATACCTGCTTTATGAATAGTGCCATTCAGTGCCTGGCACATACTCCAAAGCTTGTGGACTATTTTCTTGGACATTATGGCAGAGAAATAAATCATGACAACCCATTGGGCATGGATGTAGGTTATCGTATTTCTGTTAATTCATTTTTGAAAGATACAATCCTTTACTTATATATGAAATACAAGAGGAATGCAGAAAGGACAATATCTAAAATTTTTTAAAGTGAGATTTTTATCTCTTATATGTTCTTTGCTGTAATACTATGTATTTGCCTCTCTCTGTTTTTTATTTTTTTTTTTTCTTAATAGTTTGCTCATCTTCACCAGGGTGAGATTGCCTTAGCTTTTGGGGAACTGATAAGGAAATTATGGGCTCCTGGAGCAAACCCAGTGGCACCAAGAACATTCAAGTCGAAGCTTGCTCGTTTTGCTCCTCAATTCAGTGGCTTTAATCAGCATGATTCTCAGGTCTGAGTCCTCTTGTTTATAGGATGGATTAGTGGTTTACCAAAAAATGGAGAAAAGAAGACTGAGTCTTGGGCTTTCTCCCCTAACAATTTTGTGGATGTTTTTTCTAAAGATTTTACCCTGAACTGAACTTGTGCTCTGATTTTGATCAACCTTTTGTTGCAGGAACTCCTTGCTTTTTTGTTGGATGGCCTTCATGAGGATCTCAATCGTGTAAAATCCAAGCCTTATGTAGAAGCTAAGGATGGAGAGGGTCGACTGGATGAAGAAGTGGCTGAGGAATATTGGCAGAATCATGTGGCCCGCAATGACTCTATTATTGTAGATGTTTGTCAAGTAATGTTTCTTGTGTTATTTTCATATGGCAATTTGCAGACTTATATTCTATTTGAAGCAGTGATTTATCGTTATATGAAAGCAAAGGATTGCTGATAATTGTGTCTGCTTTGCTTGCCCTAGAATCAGATTTTGTTTCAGTTTCTTATCGGATTTCATAAAATCCTGTGGCAGATGGGGTACTTAAAATGACAGCATGATGGACCTAACAACGGAAATTTAGATTGAAAGGATAAGATTCGTAATTAAGAGAAGCTTTTGTTAAGACCTTTTTAATAAACATCTTTAACATGCATAAATCTAATATAATTTCGATGACATTCTAATTTTTCTTTAAAATGTTAGCAATGCTAGCCATTATACTACTTATTTCATACTTTATATTTATCATTGCAGGGCCAATACAAATCAACATTAGTTTGCCCTGTTTGCAAAAAGGTCTCAGTTACGTTTGATCCATTTATGTACCTATCACTTCCTTTACCTTCGACAAACATACGGACTATGACTTTGACAGTTATGACCACTGATGGAACTACTCAGCCATCACCACATACCATTTCTGTGCCTAAGTATGGAAAATGTGAAGATCTCACCCAGGCACTGAGCACAGCATGTTCTCTAGGGAATGATGAGACCCTATTGGTGGCAGAGGTACTTTATCTGACACTGTTTGGTTGGTTTTGATCATTGAGGCATTTATGTTTTTCTTTTTCTTATTTCACATCTGAAGCTCTAGCATTCTATACAGGTCTACAACAGCTGCATCATCCGATTTCTAGAAGAACCAGCTGATTCTTTAAACTTAATAAGAGATGGTGATCAACTTGTTGCTTATCGGTTAAAGAAAGATCTTGGCAATGTCCCTTTGGTTGTGTTTACACATCAACATAAGGAGGAGTAAGTTATGCTTAGTTCTGGGCTTGGTGTTATAGCCAAGCATTGTTTGGTTTGACAAACCTGATGAATCTTCTAATTCATTTTATGATATCAGGCAGTACATCCATGGGAAACTTACTTCAAATTGGAAAGCATTTGGAATTCCTCTTGTGGGAACTGATTGTAATATTGTCAATGGATCTGATATGCGTAACCTATACATAAAATTGCTTTCTCCATTTCGAATACACACCAATGGTATCTTGGATGGTTGTGCTACCTCAGAGAGCTCTGGAATTGAAGAAGTTACACTGACAGGAGATGAAACTAGTTCCACCTTACCTGCAGATATGACATTCTCTAGTGCAAAAGGGGTTGACTCTTTCTCAGAAGCTGAATTTCAGATTTATTTTACAGATGAAAAAGGAACATTCAAGGACTCCAAGATAGTAATGAGTGAACCATTACCAATTACAGGAGCCCCTAAGAGATTTAATGTCCTTGTGTGTTGGCCAGAAAATCAGATTAATCTTTATGACATGTGCCTTTTCACTTCATCGCCTGAGGTATACAAGTCTGGCTTTCTTGGAAGAAAACCCCAGGAATCTGTTTCTCTGTATAAGTGCCTGGAAGCATTTCTGAAGGAGGAACCTCTTGGACCAGAAGATATGTGGTCAGTATGCATGCCTAAATATGAAATTATATTTGGGAATGTTTTCATTTAAGTTTCCAGGATCACATGAGACACATTTTGGGAGATGTTTGATTGTTTGGTCATACCTTCCAGGCATCTTTATTAATACTGAAAAGGGCACACAGTTATCTTTTCAAAAGAGCTTCTACGTTGGTGGTACAATAAGGAAAAGCTGCACAAGGCTTTCCTGTACCAATATAATTTTAGTAATATACCATATCTGTTTTTCCTTTTCATTTTGTTACTTGATGTCATCTCATCTAAATTACCTTTATACATTATTGAATGCTCAATTATTTTGGCTGTGTAACTAGATTTCCAGAAACCTTAAGCTTCTGAGCTTTGGCCTAGTTTTTATTAGCTTAATCTCTTTAATGGTGGCTATTTCTGTGCACAATTTTAGGTACTGTCCAACTTGCAAGAAGCACCATCAGGCCAGCAAAAAATTGGATCTTTGGAGATTGCCAGAGGTTCTGGTTATCCATCTAAAGAGATTCTCATATAGCCGGTTTATGAAGAATAAACTGGAAACTTATGTTGACTTTCCTGTAGATAATCTAGACCTGTCAACTTACATTTCCTACAAGAACGGTGGGTTATCTCATCGTTACATACTGTATGCTATCAGTAATCACTATGGGAGCATGGGAGGCGGTCACTACACTGCATTTATCCATGTAAGTGGTTTTTTGCCAGCCTTCTTACCTCTTTATTTTTTGATTGTGGTTTAGTCAGTGTGTGCATATCTGTTCATCTAATCTTTGTTCATGTTATTAATGCTCTGTTTGTCTTCTCTTTGATGTAGCATGGTGAGGGATGGTATGACTTTGATGATAGCCATGTTCATCCAATCAGTCAGGACAAGATAAAGACCTCTGCTGCTTACGTTCTTTTCTACAGGAGAGTTGCGGAAGAGTAACTTTGAAGTATCAATTGTTGACAATCAAACAGAAGGTAGACATCATTGGTGAATCAATTAACATTTTTGCCACCATAGTCTTACTAACATAATCTCAAAGAGTAGGATTCATTTGTTTTTGCAATTTTTTAGTTCAAATTGGTTAGATTAGAGCATGGATCAAATCAAAACAAGGTCAGATTCAGCTTAATGTAGGTTCAGGAGATGATTCTGCCATAGGCAACTGAACAACAATGCTGGAAATGATCTTTCACATACATGTAATCATCTGTGAGAAAAAAAAATAAAAAAATTGTGAAGGGTTTGCAAACCCTCTAAGTTTGTTCTTGCTTACTCACGTAATAACCTGTGTACAATTGATGATGAGAAATATGCAATTGCTAAGCGATTTCTCGGTTATCAACTGCAGCATTTTGTATACATTTGTTCCATGATCTTGTCTTTGGCAACTTTTATTGCGTGTAGATGGATGTTAGTGAGATGTGAGTCTGATTCACAAGCATGCACTCAGGTCTGCTCGTGGCTGTATTTCAGTCCCACATCCATTGCCTGTGCACCTATGTGAAAATTCAGTAACAAACAAACAAATACTAAACCCCAAGTACTGTATTCAGATTTTTCTTCCTTTTTTCTTAGGACAAAAGAAAAAAAAAAAAAAAAACAGGCATATAAATCAGTAGGATTTTGATTTGGTGCGCTCGTTCTCATTGCCCTCAAAAAGCAGATCCATCTACATGCCCTGACTGCGAGGCTATCCGTTTGATGTTGAAAGATGATACGGTTGGACATTATTAGACTGTTATTACTATCAATAGGGAAGCTCTGGGTGTGTGGTTCTTCATTTCACACTCGTGCATACATACTCCTTCAAAATGGGCTATATCTAAATGAAAAGAAAATTTGGTGAAATATTCCTAGAGAGGAGAGATGACAATCAGGGGAAGGTTTTTTGTAAATGTCTTGTAGGAAAGATTAAAGGGGGAAAAAAAAGTGAAAGTAGAAAGAAAAAAGATAAAAAGATGAAGATTTCATCTGCTTTTTCACATAGCTGGCTGGACTTTAAGGAGGCTGGACCACTTTACTTTTCTTTCCATATTTTGCGTAAGATGTGACCTTACAATCTGGACAGTTACAGTACCATGGTACATATGAAAGCCCAGCTTGGAGTGGCAGGACCACTTTTTTGTTTGGTTCACATTCTGCTCAAATTTCTGTGGCTCTCGCTTCCCCGCTGCTGATGCAGCTCCATTGAATGAACGTGCATGTTCAACATCATTCAAATTTCTATCATTCTAGGTGGCCAATAAACAGAACATGATCGCATACAGTTGGACCACCCTGTCAAATGCTATCAGTTGTTGAACCTCTATTATTGCAACTCTTTTTCATTCTTCGGTATCCCAAATTAAATTTTGCTTCAAAGCAGACATAAATCGCGACCAACCACTCACGATTAGCTTAATAGCAAAAGCAAATCTGAGACTACGTGGGTCAAGTGAGACGTACTAGCAACATGGAGCCTTTTGAAGGGACTTCTTGTCATGAAAACCAAAAATAAAATAAAATAAAATAAAAGATATAAATCATAACCTTGTTTACATAGAAGATCAATTCTCTTATCTTTGGTCTTCTGTTTCATTGCTTGTTTCGAGATTTTAATCCAAAAAAGTGACAGAAAATTAATGGGTTATTTATCAGGCAATGGTGGGGGGGGGGGGAATGTAAAGTTCTCACAATGCATAAAATATGGTACACGAATATTAAAGAAGAAATGCTTCATTTAGTACATGCACTACTCTGCTTTGAAAATTTGTCCGCATGACTCACAGCAAGACTTGACATAACATTCTCTAAGACCAGGCACGCTGTTTATTCAATGTAATGCATGCCCAAAAAATTTTAGTTCAATTTATTGAGACAATAGTCATTTTCAATCTCATGGTTAAACAGTATCACAGCTCTCCGGGTGCACACAGTAGTAATTCACTTACCTGGATATACACTTTTCTGGGAGTTTGGGCGAGTGGGGGAGGGTTGAATACGAATTTAGGTCTTAATTTTTGTCAATTTAGGTCACATACTTTAGTTTTAGTCAATTTAGATTGTAACCTTTAAAATTCAGTCAATTTGGGTTGCCTCGTTTAACTTTGGTTAATTTGAATCATGAACATCTAAAATTTGAGCCAATTGAATAATTGCTATCACTATTACCCTGTCAATGATAATTTGGCAACAATCTACCTCGACAAAAAAATTTTATTATCAAAACGGGGCATTTCATATCATTTAAAATAAATTTATTTATATTTTAATTTAAAAAATAAAGAAAAATTTATTTATCAAAAAGTTCTTCTAATATTTTCTCAAAAAATATTCTAACAAATTCTTATCAAATTTAAATTTCTTACAATATTTCAATGTTTTTTTTTTTTTTGAATCATAACTCAAAATAGCAAAATATAAAAGTTTATAAGTTAAATTAAAATATTTTAAAATTTTACAACCTTTATCAACAATAAAATAATTTGTGTGATACCTACATTAAAAGACACACACAGTGATGGTTGAAAGGGTAAAAATTCATTATCAATCAATCAAAATTGGTTGGATTTTCAAAATTTACAATCTAAATAAACTAAAATTAAAATACAAGAGCCACATTTACTGAATGTCAAAAGTTTGCAATTCAAATCGATTAAAATTAAAGTAGGCAACCTAAATTGATAAAATTAACAAATTTGAAAACCCAAATTTGTATTTACCCTCCACCCCAAAAACCACCTTTTTTTCGGGTACATTAGAAAAACTGAAGGTTCAAAGTCCCCTTGCTTTGGTGCTAGGATATATTATGAAGCTTTACGTCCAATCCAAATATTTACCCATTTGATCTCTCGATGTGAAGCAAGAAAAAGAATACTACAAAATGTTATTTTGTAGCCTAGTCAGAGGTCAAAACTATTGACTGAAAGATGCATGCATAAATTACCACTTACGGGCCGGTGAATTCCATTTTTGTTGCATTCATCAAAATAATATTTGACCAATTGGAAAGCCAGTCTGCATACATAATATGCATGTCATTGCATGTTTAGTTTCCAAGAATAGGTCGAGAAAAGAAAGGTAAACAAGGTTTCCAGTTTACGTGTCTGGTGAAGAACCTTCAATGTTACTGATACTTTCAGGGCAGAATCGATGGTTAATCAATGTGGATGTGTAGGTTTAGGCTGTGATTACATTTAGACTCTTCTTGTTGCTATATGTTGGTAGTGGACATTCATTTATAAATGGTTGCTCGTTTGCCCACATTCCCTTTTTTTGCTTTTTTTGGAATTTATAAACACTAATCTTGACTTTGTGCACCCCTTAACCTGATCAAGCACAAGGGACCCTCCCCTGACAATTGGTAGCTGCGGCATTAAATCATGCAGAAAAGATAAAATTGATCAGTACAATTCTCATCAAAATTGAAATTGAATGATTTAATGTTCTATACCTATAGCAACAACCATTGTCAAGACCATCATAGCATGCATATAGACATGAGCTGTTCTGGTCATGATCAAGAGAGAGACAGGAGGTTGTATCAACCGATGAATGTGGTTACCATTTTAACAAATCACCCATCTTCTTTCTTTATTACGAGTTTCCCATAAAACACCCTGAATCTTTTGAAGGCTAATTAAACTTCTATTTGATATTGTTGCTTTACAACTTATACCATAAAAGCACCGTAAGGGTAAATTGACGCGTCTCAGACACCCGACTTTTTCTTTTTCTTTATTATTATTTTTTTTGGCTCAATGCCATGATCATATCATACATACACGTGTCCAAGATGTATTAGAAAAATGCACCTAGGTCATGACAAGGTAAATGCTTACAAACTACCGTACATGAATGATTGAGGGTATGGTAGTGCACCAAAAGACAACAGAAAGTGGGGTAGGGTTATCATAAATGCATCTCAAACGCATGGAATGGGAAGACCTGAAAGTATCTTCCGGCATTGATGTTAGCAACGTGAAAATGTTTGTCACTACTGACTGACTGACTGACTAACCATCTCTGTCACCTCTCCGCTGCCGGTTGCTGCTACCGCTGCTGTCGCATATAGGCAACTCTTCACCGTATCTAATTACACAAGGGAACGAGAGCTGAGCCCTCAAGCCTCTTCTTTTTTTTTTTGTTTTTTTCTTTTAAAGAAAAAAATTGATAATTCAAAGTTATTAATTCATTATACAAGGATTTCCAAGTGTCCCCAAGAGAATTTACACCAGTAACACAAAAACAACCAATGTCTTCAAAAAAGAAAAACAAAGGAGCCAGCGAATTTTGAAGCCTCCACAATTGCAGTACAAGGACTGGACAACAAGAAACCAGCAGGAGAATGAGAAATGCAGCTTCCATAACGCAACAAATCTGAGGCAGGCCTCCAGCTATGAACGAACAACTTCATTAGGACACCACATTAGACGGAAGTGACAAAGCTATCATCAACCAGAACTGCTATCATTTACTTTGTCTCTTTCATTTTTCTTCATTACGATTATGGAGATGCTGGGTTCTGGATGCAAAATGAGATATAAATTTACATCATTTAATTAACCGAGCTCTTGTCCGAATATTTGTATTCTTTATTAATTAATTATTATTATGCATAAAAAGCATAAAATATATATATAATAAATAGTTGTGTTTGCGTATGTATAGCGTCAGGTCCAATTCTAGCGTCAAACATCGGCATCTCCATCACTTTTTCTTTTTGTTTTTTTCTCAAAAACTCAAAAATAATAAATTTAAACAACTATATATAACATATTTTATATTATATATAAAATATATTTTTAAAAAATATAATATCTAAAATCTTAATATAATATAAAATATCTTGCTTAAATTTTTTCTTTTTCGGCTTCAAGGTGTTTGTTTGGGTGTGTGAGACATGGAAGACCAATTAATCCACAAATTTTAAAAGCGACATTGTAAACTAAAATCAGACATCTGTTTAGACGTGACCCACTCTCAGCCCCACTGACAGCAACAATACCCCATAAATCCAAAGGCCAATTACATGATTTGACATATCAGATTCTCTAGGTCCATCCCATCAGACAAAGCCCAGCTGGAATAACTTAACATTACCTTCTCTCTCTCACTCTCTCTCTCTCTCTCTCTCGGTTCCTTTGCCCTGTGCAGTTTTCGTTCATGCCATAGCTATGCACTAATGAGCTGGTTCCCGAGCTTACATATATGTATTAGCAAGGGACCCACAGACGGATCATACTTCTCTCTCAGATCAACGGTGGAAGGAGATCAGAATTTACTCAGTTACTAGCTAGTAAAAGGCTTTGATCCTTTGGTAGAAAATGAGCTATCTAGGGTTTTAATGGCATCAGCATGACACAGGCAAGACCTTTGACAAGTCATTGTTAGCAAATTATAAATGAACTAGGCCATGCATGCTCTAGATTGATTGAGAGAGAAAGAGAGAGAGAGAGTTTAGGCAATAATAGGTAAGGTTAGAGATGAAGTTGTCAACTTTATAAGACTTTTTTTTTTTTTTTAATCAATATAAAGCATATAATTACCTTTCTTAAAATGTCGTTTATAATATAAAGCAGTATGAATTGAGAGCAACATGCTAACCACCAGGAATTGGACTGAAAATAGTTCTTCGTCATCTTAAAAATATATGTTAGAATGAAAGTGACTCACAAGTAAACAAGACCAAACCCAAAAGGGTTAGTTGAGGAATGATCTAAGGTCTGCTCAAAAGAGAGAGAGAGATGATCGAGGGTCTTTTTTGTATTTGCTTGCTATAGCTTGCAAAAGATAAAAGAAAGTAGAAAAACCATTAATTACCATTTATTCTGTTGACAAATTACAGAAAAAGAAGAACGTTCAGTGATGTGTGAAAAAGAATATCTGTGCAACATTAGAAAAATATATATGAATGGTTTGGCAGGCCTATAAGCCAGGCTTTAGCCACTTATAGAGAAGGAGTTGGGGTTGTGAATCCCAAGGTGTGAGGTCTTGATATTTATGGATGATTTTTCCTGGCCATCAAATGTGATGTGCACTTAGGTTCGTTGTGCTTTGAATGGTCTTGTAGATAAAGCTCTGAAGTCTGAATTTGACAGACTAACAACCTATTAAATTAAAAAAAAAAAAAAAAAAACTGTACAGGTTAACACATGCAAGAACTGAACCCGGCAGTCTTCTTTGTATTTGTGTGGGATAATTGCAGTGCAGACCTTGTATTTTCATGTGTTTTCTAAACAAGCATCAAACCTTTGAATTTTTTCAATCAAATTCATAAATAAATTTTAACTAGAAAAATGTCGTTAATTGCTTAACGATCATTTTGTGTTGAGGTTGACATATTATTAGCAAAGAAGAACATATATTAAATATTAATATTGATTCAGCCCCCCAAAAATTACATTTATCTTATTTTGTTTCTCAAAAGAACATACAGTGGCTAAAGTTATGAAACACTGTGAGAATAAAACTGTAAACGTCTTATTATTTTGTTTTTGTTTTTTTTTTTTTTTAGATTTTGTAATGGTCTTGGAGAATTGTGCACTAGTGAGATGCTTTTTTCTTTCAATAAAAATTAACAATGATTTAGTCCCTTTTTTTTTTTTTTTTAAAGAAAAAGAACAAAAAAATTGGCGATTTTGTTAAAGTAAGGTTTCAGACTTTGTAGTGTTGGTGCATTGCAAGAGATGCGACATCGGAAAAGTAAAAAATAAAAGAGGGCACTGTGGGGAATCTAGCTAGAACCGAGAATGGTGTGAAATCATGGCCGTTTGAATAGAACGATAATGCTGTAAAACATGGAAATGTCATATTGGTTTTGTGGTCCTCTGGCTCTCGCCTCAGCCACAGTCAACAGGGTGGCTGTCCATTTTGTCCTCCCTGGAATAGTGTGCGTCCACACCTATACATTTATTGGGTGTGCATATATATATAAATGTGTAGTCTTCAAGCAATATTATGAGAACTTATATTTTTATTTTTGAGTCTAGGGTTTTAATTCTAAAAATTGAATAATTAATTTATGGAAATAAGGTTGCGTAGTTTTCAGAGGCCTCCTAATGGATAATATATATATATATACATATATACACACACCTTCAGGTCACTATCAAATTCAAACATTTTCTTATTTCTATAGGAGCGATCTTTGCGAGCTAATGTACTGATTTTGTAGAGACCTTAGCATTTTTCTACTGTAACAATGATATTCTCGGTCAACAAACTTAGCATAGATTTAGCTTACACCAAAAGATAGTAATATGTAAAAATAAGAATAATATTATAATTAAGAAGCATTCCAATAAAACAATATACTTAGTTATAGACAAATAAAACTATATACGACATAAAATAATTTATATCCTAAATTGTGTTTTTATATTTTATCACCAATAGCTATCTACAAATATTACTAAACCTATGTCGTGTGCTATATATGTGCTATCTGCTACCTTCTAAGCCAAAGCTTATTCAGCGGCGGGTGTTAATTTAAGTGATGTTAGTTAACTGCAAAGTCTGGTTCTCTTTTTACATAAGCGTAGGACCTGTACCTAACGTGCCATTTCTTTTTAGAATTTAGTGTAATTTTTCTAGTAGGTATAATAAATACAACTTTAAAATAAATTAGGCAACATACAATATTTGAAGGATATATATTGCATAATTATCTTACACTTTGACTTGTTGATTTTGCCTTAATAATATTCACTTTCAGTTATTATTTTACATTTATATATATATATATATATATGAAGAAACTATTTCTGCGACTCAAACTCATTACATCAAAACTCACCTGTTAAGAGTAATGGTGTAATTATATACATAATTTTCTCATGAAAATTATTATCTATGATAATGAAACAGTTGCACATTGTTCCGTAAGACGGCATTTATATATGCTCAAACTAATACTAGAGTTGCAACCTTCTCAACATATATTTAAATGCAAGAACCACTAGAATATAGTAGTCCCCCACACGCACAAAGAAAATGGGGGTTGATGGCCTTCCCTTTATGGTCAGGAGATCAATGCCCCAACCTCTAATTGTAGTCTTAGGAAATAATGTCTTATACATAGAAAGTGACTGTAGCTTCTACTCACAAGTCACAGGGTACGGTTGATCTCGTAGAATCCATTGGATTTACGCGTACCCTCTCCTGCAAATGACGGGTCCAATCTAGCATGCGTGCCATTGTCTAGCTTCAGACCGAAGTGAATGTGAGGAAAATGTGCCCACTGCAAAACCAGTGTCCTTCATTAACCAGGATTCTTTCTAGCAGATCAACTAGTTCAATGTAACTAGATTGGGTGAAAGAGTTCTAATTTTATTGCAGATAGGTCACTGAAATAAAATGCTATTAAGCAAACAAATCTCATTGCATGATTTTAGTTCTTTTAACGTTCAGCACTCTATATTGTAATGTCTCTTATGCTTCTTAATAAAAAATGGACTCAATCTATATATATATCAAAGGATTGGTAGCGCCTTCCCATAATTTTTTGTTTTGTTAAATGTGAAATGTCAATTTCAGAGTAATACCAAAAGTTTAAATCTGGTATCCAATCAAATACTAAACCTCCCAATTTAAGGATTGTATATCAAATCCATCCTCATAGCAAAGAAATATAGGAGGAGAAAGCATCAAATGTATTTCTGCTTTTAATGGCCATAGATGTACATTTTTTTTGTGACTGGAACCCATATTTGGTAATAATTATATTTGGATAAGAACATGTCAGTATGCATATATAATTCATGTTTAGTACTATGCTGTCTAGTTTTTTGTTTTTTTTTGTATTTCTGTTCAACACTCGTATGGTCAATTGGCATGCATTCAGCAGCCTCGCTATTGTACCAACGTATACGTATACATCCCAAGTGAGGTGATACTTATCCATCATGAATATTTGAACAACATCAACCATTGTAGGTACACGTAAAGCTGTACAAAACATCAATGTCTTCATTTTTTTTTTTCTTTTTTTTTTGGCTTTTTTACTTACTCTCTTGTCTTTTTCTTTTTTTTTTTCTCCTTTTGATAGTTTACTTAGGTCCCTTGTTTTAGGTTTTGGAAAAAAAGAGATAAAATGTCGCTTTTTCCTACTTACATCACATATATGTCACATTTTCCATCAACCAATAAAGTTTGTTTCAATAAATATAAAATGGTTTGATATAATTTTATTTTCATTTGTATTAGTATATAAATATAGTATTTTATAAGTATAAAGAAGAATAATCCTTGTTGCAGAATTTTTAATCTCGTAGAGAAGACTACTTTGTTTTTGGAAGAATATTCCTACACTTCCCTATGGTATATGAGAAAGGTTCATTTTAATGCTATTATATGCCTGATAATTAATTGACGTAGTTATGCTGCTAATTTGCATTAAAAAAATAATTCCCATTTCAAGCACAGCACTATAGTTAGTATATTCAAATATCAAAGCAAAGACATGTTGTTTCCATGATGTCTTATTCTAACTAAGCATCCACCTAGTGATCCGAGGGCCGATTTTCATCAAAAAGAAAATGAAATTTCTGTTATAGTTGAATGCAAACAAGTGATTAATCCTGAGGTGTAAGTGTGGCAGTGAATTGAGTAGGCAGGAGGTATGTTTTCATCAATCTAAATGTGTTTGTGGACTGAGACAACATACATTTTTGGCCGCTGTGCTGAAGGCTTCCCGGTGGCTGATATCAGGATTATTAGCCTTAATCCTTTGAATTTCCTCCCTACAAAATATTGTCCAAAGCATGTGTTTGATTTGAGGGTGTACATAATTAAGCTATGCTGCTTTCCATGCAAACACAAAAATTACAGGGTGAAATGATCATAAACTTACTTAATAAACCTGTTGTACGCAGAAGGAACACGTTGTCTTTTTTCTGGAGCTGCAGTATCCAATTTCACATTAACACAATGAAATTAACATCTGATTCATATACACATATAGACACCCAATACTACTTATCGAAGAATTGGAACTTAGCATATATAAGCTGCTAGACGTATGAACAAAGAACGTTCTAACATTTTTCCCTATGTTGTACTGACTCTTAATTTTCTCAATTAAATTTGACTTGACTTATAAAAAAAAAAAAAGAATAAAAGATTGGCCAAAAAAAATAAAAAATAAATAAAAAAGAAACAACCTACACCATTAGGCAGTAACCGTTGGATTGAATAACATTCATAAAAAATTGCTGGATTGAAAAAATAATTATCAAAATACATGTATACTGACGCAAAAGAGGAAAAAAAAAAAACTGACATTATTAGAAAATTCTATAAACTGCGGGGTAAACTGTAAATTGACAAACTATGTCTAATGCCATTTTTTGTGGTCTCAACGCCATATTAATTGTACGCACTCATACAAAAACAAAAAATGTCATATAAATTAGCATGCATCTATCCTCAGTCAGCATGCTCTAGGGACCTTTCATTTCTTAGGTAAGGTCACCATCCCAGCGAGATGGGCCTTGATATCAGATTGTGGACAATCTCTTACATGACAAGTGGCCTTGGCAGTCATGTGGGTGAATCTGCATGTTTTTGCACTCTTGCCAATGTTGTGGAGCCACTAACTCAAAGATTTCCATGCCCATCATGACTTAGGAGTAGCTACTAGCTTGGTCATGAAATTGAACATGGATGTCTCATCTTAAAAAGCATACAAAGTAACTTATAAAATGGAATAATAATAATAATAATAACATACAAAATAGGATAAGGTAATTAAATGCTGCCCATTGCAGCAAAAAAAAAAAAAAAAACAAAAAAAAGACCCATAAGTCACATTTCATCTTTGTGACTGAGGGTGACGGAGAGGATGACTTACGGCGAATGGGAGGAATTCTAGGCGTTTCATTCACCACAGCCTGTAATGCTGCACTTGTTTTGCATTTGGAAGATGACCCACAATCATTGTTTAGATCTCCGGAATTGACCAGGTGAATTTTCTGTGGCTTTGCTCAACCAGAGTTAGACAACCACACCATAAAACAATTCTTTAACAACAAAGATACCAAAAACTGAAGCTCTTGGTGGGCATTTATTTGTCTACTTCACTGCAGTTTAACTCGACCACCATTTAAGATCATCGGCAAAAGGACATAGCCACAGAAGACAGAGAACGACAAGGAAGGAAAACAGGTCAAATAAAACTGAATGCACAATAATTGTGATTGTCGCATACTGATTTTGAGCAACACTAGCTGGCTTATAGCCAAAAATTAAAGAGTAAATTCATCCGAAGAAACGCTAACCGCGGGGGATGAAGTTCAACAATAGCTATACTTAACACTAGTTTGTAGCATCCCTTGGTGTTCCTCTTTGTTGACCAATCTTTTCGATTGATTGTAACTTCTTCCTTTGATGTTATGTGAAAGAAAAATTCAACTCAAAACTCAAAATTTAATTAACAAGTGGATCTAAAAAGATGAGAATTAACAAGTTTATATTTTTGTTCCTATCGCAGGTATACAAATGCAAAGTATGATTTAGCCATTCCCAAGAAATTAATTATGCCTTTAAATGGTGAAATTGTCAAAAAGGGTATCTAGAATTGTACCTGGGGATCTTGAAGAGGAACCGTTGGAAGTGATGCTCCCATGTTCACAGACAAAAAATTGGCACAATGCCCGCATCTAACCGTCACCATTGTGAACAAACTGCTGCTTGGGACACTAACCTGCCAACAACAAAAAATTATGACATACAGGAAGGCAACTTCTTAATTTGTGGTTATCCGCATCTCTTTTCGTCCCACAGTCTATAAGTCTATACTTAGAGCAATGGGAACAATATAGCTAAAAGTTTCCATTTTTCACATACATGTTCTTGAGGAGCCCCAGTCCTTATAAAGTACTAAACAAACAGTAGATAATGGAGAGCTCCAAGTCCTCCATTCAATCTTATCCCAAAGCCAAAAAGGAGGAAAATTTTCGTCTGTGACATTAGAGTTTTAAAAGAATTGAGATCATCAAACGAGAAACGAAGTCACAAAGAAGCGAGGGCTGCAATTCGAGTCGAACTATCAATTTCTTAAGGAGAGAATGTGTGTGTCTGTGTTTGTGTGTGTGTGTGTGTGTGCGTGCTCGTTGGTGCATGAGACAGAAAGAGAAAAGAATGAAAACGACGTGACTGGAACGGAAACCATAAAGACCATGACCAGTAAACACTGCTATCAAAAGATAGCAATGAATAAAGAGAGACGAATCATGGGCAGCAATAGTTATGATATTTGTGCAAGTGCTTAGGATCTCCGATCAAACCCATTAGAGAAAGAGAGAGAGGGAGAGAGAGAGAGAGAGAGAGATTGAACAACCACAATTGCATCTTGCATATTGAATCCCAAGAAAGCGTACTTTTTTCGTTGTGATCTACGCTATGAGTAAACCACAATCAGGACAAATACGTATTTATGTAGGTACATGAGGAGTAAAATAACCTAAATTAAAACCAAAGCAATAAATAATATGAGAAGCCAAACCAAAGAGTTAAGCATCTTGTTTTGATCTGTCCTAGACTAGGGTGATCCTGGCTCAAACCCTAACACAGCCACCTTTAGCCCTAGTAATTATTATAGTTGGCCTTCACCACGTTATGATCAACTAGAGAAGCTAGAATTGCATCTTTAGTTGTGATAATTCTCTATTTTTAGTGCATCTCAAGGACCTAAGTTAACCATAGACTATGTTACTAAGTTCTCAACATCACATCCTGCCCGGTACAAGAATACATCAAGAATCAGGATATGACGATGGCTGGCTCGTCATTTGTACTCGGGGTTTGGGCTAAAACCCACTTAGATTTTCTCATGACATATGATATAAGATATGGTTTTTTCAGCCATTTTTCAAGTAAAATGAAGGAAATCCGTTGATCCATAATGGTTCAATGGAAATCATCCGAGAAAAGGGGTTGTAGTATAGTACTCTAATAACCCAAATATCTATTCATCCACTGGTCTTTTCAGCTGAATTCTCTTATCTGCCCACAAAACCAAAATCGCACTCCAACAAAAAGCTCGCTGAAAAAGTGATCTTTGTCATGGCCAATTGCTGCGATCTTCAAGGATGTGACTACGAGACAAGAAACCTTAGACATCTTTTGGTTAAGACAAATAGGAGTAGGATGTAGATAAATAATAGTGTACATGATGATATAAGCATAGAAAGCGCAAGGAGAGAGAATTGAGGGGCTTTACCGCCAAAATGGTGTTGCAGAAGTTGCAGTGAACATAATAAACACGTTCAGATGCCAAGTCCAGTGACATATTTTAATGCTTTTAAAGCTCAAGATACAACGCTAGATCGATAGAGGAGGATTGTTTAAAGGGTTATAGCAAAATATAGATCAAAGAATTCTATAAAGAAATGGGCATCTAAATCTAAAGGACCAGCAAGAAAGATACACATACAAAAAATTGCAAAAAAGTTTTCTTTTCTTAAGAGAGAGAGAGAGAGAGAGAGATGAGTCCAAATAATGTGTAAGAAGATGATGGGACTAGACTGGTCGGGCAAAACTGGGTCTCGGGGTAGTGAATGTAAGTGGCGGTGTACTAGTGGTTTTCTTTGTGATGGGGTGTGGGTTATGGGAAAAGTTGGGGCATAGATTTATGGCAAAATGCGCTCAGAGAGAGAGACTGTGAGAGAGAGAGAGAGAGGGGAGGAGGGTTGGGGTGGGGGTGTTTTATGATTGAGGGAATGAGTGGGTGGAAGTCATTCATCTAGCCATACTGCCCTTTGGAATGTTTAGGGATTACCAACGTCGGAGGGAAGAGAGAAGTTCATTGTGATTGTAATTACGAAAAAGGGAAAAAAAATGAAAAAAAAATTAGAGATAAATACGTAATATAAATGTAAAATAATTACACATTATTAAAATTATTAATTATAATTAATTATTATATATAAAAATATATTAATTATTTTTAATGATTATAATAAATTATTCTATCTGCATATTTCTATAATAAAATTTTAGTTATATTCTTATGAATTTTTTTGTTTATCAAAAATTATTATTATTTTTTATATATCTTATATATACAAATTCAAATTCATTTTCACCAAAGAAAGACAATAAATGTATTTGTGCTTGTTGACTTCAACTTCTTACTTGATCACAACACCTTAACATCCTAAACCAAGTGTTTGTCTCTTTGTGGACCGTTCCCTTCGTTCCCCTCACAACTTAGTTCAAATTTACTTACTATTTAGTTGGTCTGTTACAATCAAATCATCCTCAGGTGCAACAAGCTAGTGAACGTTCTAATGATTACAGTCTCTCTTTCCAAAAAGTATTATTGCTATTTAATTAATTTTAAAACTTATATCCCCATTAAAATGTCAGATTCCTAAATCCTTATAAAGCCTTCCAGAATTCTTTCTAGAGCCTGTTGAATAAGCTTAATAGATTACGTCATGTCACCAATTCTGACTAAATAAATAACAAGTTAATGGGACACCTTAATTCTTGGTTCAATTGAGCATATATGGTATATAGGTAGGCAGTTTGAAGTAGATTTATAGGCTGCAGCCCCATGCAAGAATTTAAAATGAGCCCACCTCTGTCAAACCTAGATTGCTTCAACATCACACAATCACAGAACAAAACAGACAGGAACAATAATTCAAGAAACTCATTATTTTCCATTGGTACTGGTAAACGCTTCCTAGATGGAACAACGACTAAACTTTAGAGTTCAAGTACAATAAATAATATAAATTATAGTGCAATTTTCTTTTTTCTTTTTTTCTTTTTTATTTTTTTTTTTTATTGTTCATTGATTGTGAGCTATATTTAATTGCTTTAAACAGTATAAGGAAGGAAGAAAAAAAAGTTAGAACTATTTTCATTCACTTGTTGACGAAAATCATACCGTATGGGTTCGTATTGAAAGTGCATGATATGGATGTAGGGATTGGACCTCGAAAGACGATGTAGATGATGCTTGTGGGATCAAATTCTGTCAGTTTGGTTGAGTGGGAATCTTTTTATAGCATGGCTAGTATTGTGATATAACTTGATAAATGCTTTGAGCACCAATGGTTTTGGAAGATTGCTTGGAATTTTTAGACTTTTTGTGTACAGTTTTAAGTACCTAAACAATGTGTTTAGATTCTGCTCTTGTCATGTTAAGGATATTGCTGTTTGAAAAAAATCAAAAGGAAGTGTTTGATGTGTGTCTAGCATCGATTTATGTATGACATAGAAGCATATATGTTTAGGAGTGTTCATACTTCATTTGATGGAATCAGAAAAACATGGACAGAAGAAGTCGGGCGGGTGGAGTGCTGTTCTGGAAAAGGCCAGATTTTTACTGTCAGACAATTAAATTGGAGTTGTGGCCCAAACAAAAGTCCAAAAGCTTGGCTATCGGGCCTTCTTCATGGTCTAAAACTTAAAGCCCAGAAAAGGCTTTGATGAACTGCCCAAGCCTATTAACGGACAGACTTGAGCCCATTAAATTGTATTACCCCTCCACCCTCTCATCCACAACAAGAAAATAAAAAAACAAAGGCTGAAGAGATAAAAAAAAGGTTTCAGTTTCTGTGAGTGTTTTACTATCTCTTTCTTTATCAGACCGAGTCTTTTTTATTAAAGACTAATAAAAAAAATTAAAAAAATATCATTTAATTCAATTATTTTCTTAAAAAATAATTTCATATCATTTATATAATTAATAAAAATATTTTTATTAAAATTTATTAATTTTATATTTAAATTTTTTTATTTTATTATAAATATAATAAAATATAAAATGATAAAATTTAATATTAAATAAATTAAAATAAATAAAATTAATAATATTAATAAATTTAAAAAAAATATATTAGGTAAAAAAATAATTAAGTAAAATAATTTAAAAATTAAAATAATTTAAATTGATAAAAAATTAAAAATTTTATATTATTTTATTAATTGTGCTTCTGTATCCATTTAATCACGTTAAAGTGTTTTAAATGTTACTTCTTAATTATTCTTGATTTTTCATCCCATGATCTCAGCTTTTCTTTTTCCGGAAAGATTATTTTGACGTGGCAGAATCCCATATTACAATAGTAGAACTCGACAAGCTTCCAGGGCGCAGCTCTCTCCTGTCTCTGCAGGTTTTTTTTTTTTTTGGGAGGGGGTGGTGTTTGGAAAAGATTCGTTCCTTTTCGAAAAAGAAAGGGAGAACGAAGTAAAAAATTTGTGTCTTGATTCATCCTGGTTTACATAGAACGAAAAGCCGGATCGTTCTGTGGTCACTGCAGGTGATCTTCAGCCCCAAGAAGCAACATTTATCGGCGGAAAAGCCAGCGGAAACGGAAACGGCTGGAACGCATTGTGGATTTTTCATAAAAGTTCTGCCAGACATGGTGAGTGAGTTTTTGATTCTCTTTGGTGGTGTTTTCTGTGTGGATTTTTCATAAAAGTTCTGCCAGACATGGTGAGTGAGTTTTTGATTCTCTTAGGTGGTGTCTTCTGTTTGTTTATTGGGAAAGTGGATTACAGAGTGAAAAAGATGGGAAAAGATTGTTCCTTTCCTCCTGTTCTCGATTCTTGATTCTTGATTTTTTATTCTTGTTTTTTTTTTTCTATTTTTTATTTTTTCTTTCTTTCTTTCTTTCTTCATTGGTTCATGGGATTGAAGCAAACGATGTAAAGGAAAAGATGCATGATTTTCATTATTTATTTGTTCGATTTAGACTTATTATATGGGATTACTAATTGACGGATGGCATTTAGGGTTGAGGGTTTAGGGTTTAATTAGGGTTTTCTTTTTTCTTTTTTTTTATGGTTTTTGGCCATTGCAGCAGCGGGATATTAGGAAGTGGCTGATGAAGCCACATGACAAAGGCAAAGATAATGGCAATGCTGGGAAGCCTGCTCAACCTGCCACAACCAACCTAGAGAAGAAACCTCATACAGAGGAGTCTAAGCCCGAGATGCCGGTGAGGAAAATTACTCTCTTTTGTGTCTCTGCCTGTGTGTCAGATAAATTAGTTTTTATATGTCTTTGTTTGCAATGTTTTGCAATGCAATTTGGTATCTGGATTCAAGTTATCAGCATGAAAATTGGGTAAATTTATAGCATCTGGGGGTCTAATGATGAAAATTGAATTGAAATTATTTATATGGTTATTGTTGCACATGTGTCTTGTGACAAGTATCTCCTGATTGGTAACGTGTGGTTTGTTTCAATTCTTTAAAACAAATTCAGGTGCAAAGAGGCCAAGATTGTTCAGATAGACGAAAAACTAGCAAGTATTTTGCAGCAGCAAAACAAAAGCCAAACGATGAAGAGGAAGTGGAGGAACTTCCCACAAAGAGGAAAATTAAAAATGATAGTGGCAAATCCATGAAACCTCCACCTTCGAAAAGGATGCACAAACTTGATGACAATGAAGACAATGATGACTTTGTCATGCCTAGTAATAAAAAGGATTCTGATGATGTCACACCTACTAAAAAATTGAAAAGTGGTTCAGGAAGGGGAGTCACTCAGAAAGTTGTTGATGTTGATGAATGTGATGAAGATGAGGCGAAAGAGACTGAATCTGCTCTTAAGTCTGGTGGAAGGGGTCGTGGTGGTAGGGGTCGTGCAGGGAGGGGTGCTTCCACAGCACCAACTGGTGGGAGGGGAAGAGGTGGGGGACGGGGATTCATGAGTTTCGAAAGGAAAGATCCTCCACACAAAGGAGAAAAGGTAATTAAGTAGTGGGAGATGTTTGATTAAATTAAGGAGAATGATTTTTACGTGCTTTATGGTAATCTGGAAACTGTTATGTTGGTCTCAGGAAGTCCCTGAAGGTATTCCAGATTGTTTAGCTGGTTTAACTTTTGTAATTAGTGGAACACTTGACAGGTATTTTCTCCCCTTATTATGATTATTCACAAGTTCAATCCATATGTTGTTTGTAGCAGCCTATATCATGTTGTTCTAACAATGTAGAATGAAACTTTCTTCAATGTCGCAATGGCTTGACTATTTGAACTATTCTGAGTATTGAATTTTGACTATGCTTATAGTTTAGAAAGAGAAGAAGCAGAAGATTTAATTAAACGGCATGGAGGTCGTGTTACTGGATCTGTCAGCAAGAAAACGGTCCTTTCATACATCTACTTTACATTTTGTTTGAGTTCGTATCACATGGTTAGCATGCTGTTGACATTCTTCATTTGCAGAATTATCTTTTATGTGATGAGGACATTGAGGGGCAGAAATCCACCAAAGCCAAAGAGCTTGGGTATATTGTCTCAGATCCAAACGTAGATTTACATATTTCCTATCAGTTTCTTTGTCACTTTTACTTTGCTCCTCACTATAATTTCCTCTTTCAGGATTCCCTTCCTTACTGAGGATGGACTATTTGGAATGATCCGGTCTTCAAAACCCTCAAAAGGCCCAGAAAGAAAAGAGTTCAAGGAGCCAGTGGAGAAAGCTGCATCTATTCCTAAGAGAAGTCCTCAGAAAGCAGAAGTGAATGGTATAGCTCAAATAACTATGTGCTTCTGTATAAATCATTTGAATTTTGGATCTGTTTCATATCCTCTTTCTTGATATCTGCTTCTGAGTTGTTGCTTGTGGCCCATGTAAACATTGTGTAGACAAAGAATTTTGCTGTGCTCTAAGCATGACATTCATATTCTCAAATCTGTAAATTCTGATTTTGGTAGATTACATGCATAAAATAATGATTCCAGAATAAAAGCTCACAGGATATGCCCTTTCTTTCTCTATTTTGACCTTTTTTCCTTGTAGCAGTGAAGTAATCTCCTCTTAACTTTATTTTCTCAATTCATATGACTCTAATGTAGCTTAGAGTCCTGGCCCATTATTTAGTGGCAAAAAATATTGATGTAGTCACTGTGATGTTGTGACATAACATCAAGGATCTTGGGACACCAAACTAATTTGCTATCTTATTGTTACAGTGGAAACTATAGATTTCTAACATAGACATTACAATTGGGCTGCATGATTACTCTGTTTATGCAACTTTGTTTAAGAGGTGTGTTGAATAATTATGAGAACCCTGTCCTTCACTTTGTTGTGAATTGCTAGAGTTTTCAGAAGGCAGCTTCATGTTTTCATTTATGTTAAAACAATGAGCAGAGATGAGCTTCTGAATTGCACTAAGTTACATAGGCTATTTTCTTGAAAATGTGCCAAATGAAGATGTGATGCTAGCAAACAGTTCATCACATATTCATTTAACAGAAAGGGATTAGAACTGTCTCCAATGGCATTTTTTCAAGGACAAGGCGACAAATTTCTACATGTTACTCTTTAGATTCATACCAATGATCTCAAAAATCTGTATTTGGAGATGCTTAATTTTGATAGCTGGGGAGTAATGATTAGATTTTTTCCTTTTCTTGATGTTGGAACTCCCTATTTAGCTTAGTCTTAGTCTTGTAAATTACTTGGTTGCATCATATTTTATTAGTACTCTCTGGCTAGTGTCAAAATCTGGTTTTTTGAGTAACTTTTATCAGCAGATGTAACACAGAAAAGTTTGAGTAGAGGCATTCAACCTGCGAAACAGAAAGAACAGAATGTTGAAAATTCTTACCTGACATGGACAGAAAAGTACAGACCAAAGCTTCTGAATGATATTGTGGGAAACCAGGCAGTGGTATATGTTTGCTTTGTCATTCTCATTTGCTTTTTCTTTCAGATTTTATTTTCATATTTATTTCAAGCAAAAATGTTCTAAGTCCTCTCCATGTGACTATAGGTTAATCAACTCCATAATTGGTTGAAGAATTGGAATGAGCAATTCCTTGAAAGTGGATACAAGGGAAAGGGCAAAAAACAAAATGATCCTAGTGCCAAAAAAGCTGTGCTGTTGAGTGGAACACCTGGTATAGGAAAAACAACATCAGCAAAGTTGGTCTGCCAGATGCTGGGTTTCCAGGCAATTGAGGTGAGTTGTTTTGATATAAATTTCCCTCAATCATAAAGTGTATGCTATGGTAGTTCATTGCATACTTACGTTTCTTGAAACTTACAGATACCCCACTGCTGTTTTTCTGCTTAGTCAGTTTATATGCTGTTTAGGTTAATGCCAGTGACAGTCGCGGGAAGGCAGATGCAAAAATTTATAAAGGAATTGGTGGAAGCAACGCAAACTGTATAAAGGAACTTGTCAGCAATGAGGCTCTGGGTGTTGATATGGATAGGTTTTTACATTCTTATTCTCTTCTCAAGTAGTTTAGTTCTACTTGATTCTTTTTTTCACACTAAAATCCACTTAATAGCAGGTCAAAGCACCCAAAAACAGTTCTGATCATGGATGAGGTGGATGGAATGTCTGCTGGAGATAGAGGTGGAATTGCTGATCTTATTGCTAGCATAAAGATTTCCAAAATTCCTATAATCTGCATTTGTAATGATCGCTATAGTCAGAAACTAAAAAGTCTTGTAAACTACTGCATGCTTCTCAGTTTTCGGAAACCTACCAAACAACAGGTTTATTACTTTTCTATTTCAATTTTTCCTCAGTCTCTCTAGATCTGGTTTACTTATTATGTTCTACTATTTTCAGTCTCCTTAGCTGAACTCAGAGTTCAGATTCGTGACTTATTATCCCATGCACCTCTGTGCCAATGTGTACATAGTATGTGTTAACCTCTGTGCAGATATTTTTGTTGATGCACATTGACATGAGAAATATTTACAAAACTAAAAAGCATTTTGGTTGTAAAATACTAATGTTTAATTAGCCTTCTAATACAAGTGATGTGCATGAGTCAAATAACATTGGTTTGGTCATGATAGATGGCAAGGCAGTTAATGTAAGTTGAAAATTGAGGCAGTATTTTATTCAGGCACTTTTGAACCTTCATATTCCTGCATATTCATTTGCACTTGCTGTATCAGTTCTTGCATGCTTTCTTGCATTTATGTGCCTGTGGGTCTGTCCATAATATGCTTGTGTGTAAAACATTAATGGTAACTAAGCATATACAAATTGTCATCAGTTGTAGTATGACCGTGGCTTATTCTTTAATCTCACATCTCATGAGACATGTAGAGCAGAACATTATTATAATTAACTGGAATTTGGTGTGTGGTAGATGGCAAAGAGGTTGATGCAAATTGCAAATGCAGAAGGTCTACAGGTTAATCAGGTAAATCTCCCTCAATTTTCACAGGTTGAAGTTTTGTAATTCTTGGTGTGAGGGTAGCATTGGTGTTTGTTGCTTCCTAGTTGTTAATGAGGATGTTCCATTATCTGAATTGAGTTTTAAGCCAAACAGATCGAATATCTGCTTGTTGATTTCATGTTATGTGGAATGGCCAGCTCATGTTTAAGGTCTAAGGGGGCCTCAATGGGACTTTTGCCTTCTTTGATATTACTTTGTTACATTTTTTTTAAGCACTTACTACACTTTGCTGCTGATGATTTAAATCCCTTGAAAATTGAGAAGCATTTTTTTTAATCTTGCTTATCCTTTTTTTCCTTCTTGGGTTAGGGATCTTTCCAGCTTCGGTCTTGAGTGGATGGGCTAGGTTCCTGCTAAAATGCTACTTTTTGAATGTTACGGCATCTTCACTGACTTGCATGTTTCCCTTGGTTCCCAGTGTATGGCAAAAACCCCCATCTTTCTCTCACCTGAATTTTCTTCCCAGATTGCACTTGAGGAACTTGCAGAAAGAGTGAATGGAGATATGCGCATGGCAATTAATCAGTTGCAATATATGAGTCTCTCCATGTCAGTCATAAAGTATGACGATGTTAGAAAGCGCCTTATAAGCAGTGGAAAGGATGAAGATATTTCTCCATTTACAGCTGTTGACAAGTATGACTTTCAAGTATCCTTTTTTTTTTTTTTAAATAATTTCAACAATGCTGCAACCTGATGTTGTTTCTTTATAGTCTATGAATTCATTCCTGTGCCACGTACTAAGGAAAATGACACCTTGTATGCCCATTAGTTTGATTGATTTGCTTTGGCATTGCAATCTTAATAATTTTCCACTTTGCCTAGTGCACTTGTGTGTTTTCAGAATTTTGTTGATTGCTTTAAAAAAAAGGTTCCTTATTAATAATAGGTATATATTATCATCTCCTATGTGTGCATCATGTAGTGTTATGTTTCTCTTTTTCACATTTTACTTGTTTTGTTCCTTTTTGTTGCCCCTTAAAGATTTCAGAATTGTGCAGTGTACCAGGTTATACAGAATCTATCTAATTCCCTAATCTATTGTCACCAAATTCTTGTACTTATGGAATCTCCTAGTTCTTGTTGTATCAATGATAAATCTGTCTTTTTTTGTTTTTTTCCCAATAGAATCAATGACATTAGTCCTTACAAGGAGCACACTCACAGATGTTGTAAGGTAATTAGCAATATGTGCTGCACATTCCTTCATCAAGGACCAAGGGAGTAGTGCATTGATAGAGTGATATAAGACTTTTTTAGGACTTCTATTAGTGTCACATTTATCTATTGTTGTGTGTTGTTGTTATAATACCAGCCATATGATATTTAAGTTAAATGACTTTTGATCTAATTCTCCCTCCCTTACACTTTTACGTCTGTTGATAAATTGTAATTTTCAATGGTCTGCCCCTCCAAACATTCCCATAAAGAAAGATGAAAACAAGGAAGAAGCTTTCTGCATTAAAGTAAGAATGTGGAGTTCATAATTAGAGCCAACTTGTGCTTCTTCTGGCCTGATTTGGTTCTGATTGAACTCGTAATTTTCATAGCCTTCCTTAAAACATAAGAATGGAATCAAAATATGGAAATAGATAGGTTTTCTTTACACAGTTTCTGAAGAAGTCTCTCTCAGCCATGCTTTGTTTGGGGCTAGAGGGAATCATTGAAAACCATGATAGACCATTCCCATTCCAACTCCCTTATTTTACTAACCAAATGTGACTGTGTTTATGAAAATGCTGAGAGTATGCTTGCAGTAACAACACTCATTTTTTCTGGTTCTAGGTTGTTTGGCTTTGATGGAGGGAAGCTGAAGATGGATGAGCGGATTGACCTTAGCATGAGTGATCCTGATTTAGTCCCTCTTCTCATTCAGGTTATTTTCTTGCTTGTGTGCTTTGTTTTGTTGGCATGAATCAGTACAAAAATCTCTGATGATCATTTAAAAACCTACAATATTTTCCCAATTTCCTGATCGTTTCACTCTGATTTCATAAGAAATTTAATGTGAGGTGAAACCATTTCATGATTATATTGGTATTAGATGGTTTTCTGTTTTCAAAGCTTTCTTTAGATTCACACATGTCCATCAACCCCTAGTTATTTGGTGGAGAGTTTTTATTATTGTTGAGAAATGTGCATACAGGACTCTTTAAGCGAGGCAATAAATCCTATGGTCTGCTATTCTACTAAAACTATTGATTCCATAAAAATACAAGAATAGACAACCAGAAGTTCTTGATGTAATATGGCCTTGTGATATGAATGCTTCCAACATTTTCTTCAATGCAGTTCATTCTGGTTTACTTAATTTATTTAAGCGGTTACTTTATGTCTGATAACAATCTCTGTCTATTGTGTGCTCTGAGGTTCTGCAAGTTCAGTGACCAATTCATGGGTTTGACTTTCATTTTAGTTACTTGAATGAGTGTTTTGAAAATCAAACCAGTCATCAAACCAGAAAAGCCAACGGGTCAAGGATAAGGTTCAGCTGGGGTTAAACCAAGGTTGAATTGTGGTTAAGTAAAAAAAATTCTTTCTTAATTGTTATAAATATTTATATGTTTTTGATAAAATATAAGTCAAAAAACTCAAATATTATTTTTAAGGATCTCATTACAAGTTTAAACAAACTTTAGGGAGTTCATTACAAGTTTAGAATTAAGTGCTAAATTGAAACTTTAAATAAAGTTTAAGGACTAAGATGTAATTTTCTGAAAGTCTGAACCAAATATTCCAATATTGGTTTGACTGGTTTTCCAAATTTTTTACTGGTTCAACCCTGTTTTGACCAATTTTGACTCTGTCTGGCTTTGTCACCAAACTGAAAACCTGACTGGTTCCTAGTTTTCCCAGTTTGACTGCCCAGTCTGGTCCAGGTTAAGTATTAAATTGAATAGATGCTGTCATTCATAGCTAAATATAAAAGAACTACCAAAGAATTGAAGATTAATCGTCTACTCATAATTCCTTTTCTCTTCAAAATATTTTGATCAAGCAAACATCTGGTGTGTTTCTTAAGCGCTATTTATTCATTCAGTCCTTATTTATTAAAGAAGTTTTTGAAACCTTGATTGTGGACCATTTTTGAATAATCATCTTTTCTGTCTATGGTTAAAAGAAGAGTTTTTAAATAAGGCTTCTTGTCCTGCATACACATGTTTGTGTTTCTTTGTATTCTTGATATGTCAAATGCATTGCATTGTTTATGGGTTTAGTACTTTACAGTTCAGCAAATGCAATATGGACTCACTTCAAATTCTTGGTTGTCAGGTTAGCTGTAATGACAAGATATTTTTTAAAATTTGACAGGAAAACTATATCAACTATAAACCAAGTTCAATTGGGAAGGATGACAATGGGGTGAAACGTATGAGCTTGATTGCCCATGCTGCTGAGTCTATTAGCAATGGAGATATAATAAATGTACAGATCCGAAGATATCGACAGTGGCAACTTTCACAGACTGGTTCTCTGTCTTCTTGTATTATCCCGTACGTATTCTCCAATTGGCTTATTTCTACCTGGTTTATATTTCACTCTCTAAGTTTTGTTCTCTATTTTGTGCTCTTTTCACCAGTGCTGCATTATTGCATGGAAAAAGGGAAATACTTGAACAGGTAATAAACATATCCATAATGTGTGCTATCTAGAGAAATGTTAAAAGATCAAGGTGGTTTTAAGCTGTTAATGGAATGAAAAACCCCTAAAAAGCCCTTCCATATGGCTCACAATATTATTTGGATAGAATTCTTGAGGACAAGTTGTGTGAGAGAGTAAAACATGTTTGCTGATCTAGCAGCAAGAGTCATGTACTTATACTCTATGGTTGGAATGTGTTGTTCTGATTACTTTAACAAACCTTAAGCAATGAGACTTTGAGGATTAATTAAAGCCATTAGTCCAAATATTTCACTCTATCTCCATGGCTACTTTTATTACCTGCCAAAGTTTGATACAGAATTTTGCAAGAAGTTTGTTTTGATATTCATTTCTTTATGTGAGTCTATTTGTATATGTTATGTTTGTCCAGCTTATCATTTGCATGATTGACTTGTCTTGGTGCTGCTTCTATATTCTTGCAAAGGAGTACATAATTCACTTCATTTTTTGTCACCTTGCTTACAATTTTCTTATTTTATGTCAGTCATTGGTTCTCCCAATATGCTCTGCAATAGAACTTGTGGAATCTTAACTGTATATCATAACCTTCTAATGACACGTATGTCTGTGCAATGCATGAAGAAAAGCTTGTGAGAAAACAGTGCATGTCTAAACTAGTATTCTCTTGTATTTGTCTTCTTTTTTTTTTTTTCATAATCTCAGTTTAATACCTTCTCTTTCAAAAATTTCTAACTTAGGATTGAACGGTTTGGCAATGTTTAAGGGAGAGAGACAGTGCTTGGAGTTTAGTTTGATGTTGGTTGGTAAATAGGTTTAACTGGACTGAAATATACTGAAATTGCTTCAACATTTGTCTGGGACATTCATTGTACAGAATTGGCCCTTTTGTTCCTTCTGTACTTCCCCGTGCCCTTGTAGTGCTATTTGGATGCATCTCTATGTATGATAAACTTCTGGTGATCATATCCTTTTCATAGTTGATTCTTAGGGTTGAGGAATTAGTAACTATGTGGTAATTTTATTTCTGTGTTACTGCTCCATGTTTTTATTGAATAGATTTATGGTTTCAGGGGGAACGAAACTTTAATAGATTTGGTGGCTGGCTGGGAAGGAATTCAACAATGGGAAAAAATTTGAGGCTTTTGGAAGATTTTCATGTTCATCTTCTTGCTTCTCGTGAATCCAATTTGGGGAGGTAAAACTGTGTTTTACTTCTGAGCTTCTAATGATATTAATTATGTTATGGACAGTTGTATATCTTAAGCATGTCATAATTGCTTAGAGTCCATGTTATGGTTTCTCAGTCATGTGCAACAATGATAGAGAAGCAATTTAGATTAAAAGTCCTCTGTTGAAAAAAAAAAAAAAAAGGTGCTAAGTTATCATTTTAGCCTCTCTATCATTTCCTGGTTAAAAGTGTCAATTAGTGTATGTAGAGAGGTGGTCAACAATGCATATGATGGGGATGAACAAGTCTGAAATAATTCAACTTGTTAAGATGATGCAAGATAAGGTTCTATGCATTAGACACCAAAATCCTTGTGGACTGAGGACACTGAATAGAGTTTGTGTCTCAATTTTTAGTTGTTAATGTTCCATGACTAAATAGCCAAAGTGGGGCTGCAATTGTTTCAAGTCTTCTAATTTAGTTCTTGGCGCAGCTAACAAGCAAGCCAAGATGCGCTTACACAGACCTGCTAAGCAGTTAGTTTTGTGCTGCCTGTCAATGGGCATAACTGCCAATATTTTAAATTGCTGAGTTCTAGACCTGCTTAGGGAGTTTAGAATGATTAATCTCTTATGACTTTTTATCCACTGACTCAGATGAGGTACCTTAGCATGACTGATTTATTTAAGTATCATAAAAGAGTATACTTGGGATGGTTCCACTGGACATTGCATGTGTACTGTTGATGGCTTGATGCTCTGCTTTAAAGGAAGAAATATGAAATGGTAAAAGATGTTATGCCCATTGCTGAGTTTCATGACTGTGTATGGCTCTTGCCATTGACATTAATATGCATTGGGACATTTTTTGCTCAAATAGACGGGACTGAGAAAACAAATTAATGTGTGCACGCTTGTGTCATATATCCAGAACTAAAAAAGAATAATGGAGAAGACAGCTTCTTGTAGCTTTTATGATGATAAAGTGTGCTTGCATTTGCATTCAGTTGGCAGCTTTAAATCTTTGATCTTATTATGTTGCCTAATCTCTGTTGTTTGTCCTTATAAACTGGTCATTCATTTTCTCTTTCTTGCATTGTACAGGGAAACAATTCGGCTTGACTATCTTACACTCATTCTCAAACGATTGACTGATCCACTTCGGGTGCTACCTAAGGTTTGAAATATAATTTTGGTATGAAATATTATAAGTAAACAAGGCAGCATGGCTTTGACATTCCTGTGTCCAAGCGTGCTGAGATAAGGCATGCTTATCATGCCTTGTTAAAGGAGCTAAATTCTGAGATTGGTGGAACAGAATTGTGTTACTGGATTAAGTATGTGTGGTTTTCGGATGGGACTATTAACACAACCATTTGTCTCCATATACACAAAAGAGACTATGGTGAACCCACTAAATTCTCCTTTTTTATTAGATGTATGAACCCAAAATGGCTGTGTAAATAGTCTCATCCATTTTTAAATTGACATAGGTACTTCTTTTCTTTCCATTTGTAGTTTGGTAACTTGTTGCTGAACCTCAACCTGGCAAAGATCCTATTTGACATGATATTTTAGTTGACTGAGGATGTCTTTTGCCTTGTACTGCTTAAAATTTTCTAAGTGCAAAATTTTTCCAATGTCTTTTTTGGTTCTTAAAATAATGATCAGGATGAAGCTGTTGAGAATGTAGTGGGATTCATGAATTCTTACTCAATAAGTCAGGAGGATTTGGCGACCATTGTGGAGATATCGAAATTTCAGGTGGGTCTTGTGCTTTATGTGCATAATTCTGGTGTCTTGCATTTGAACTTTTGAATTGGCTTATTGTTGGTATATATATCAGAGGCATACAGATCCATTGGATGGCATACCATCAGTTGTAAAAGCAGCTCTAACAAGAGCATATAACGAAGCAAGCAAAACAAGGATGGTACGGAGTGCAGATTTGGTCCCACTTCCTGGAATGAAGAAGGCTCCTAAGAAGCGTGTTGCAGCAATGTTGGAATCACCTGGTGAAGGTATAGGAGATGAAAATGGCACTGTCCTGGCTGAAAGTGAAGAAGAGAATACTTCTGATAAAGAGGACTTGGGTAGGTGCTCTCTCTTGTTAAGCATGATTAACCTAAGATGATATTTAACAGTCCAGTAAGGGATCAGGATTTGCTAGTTTGAGATGAAACACCAAACCTTGCCCAGTCAGGCCTGAAAAAACAAATCCAACTACTTTTGGATAGGGTTTTGTGTCTTCAGCTTGGTATTCTCCTTTTAGTTTCAATGCTTATTAACAGTGATCCTTGGAAAGAGTAAGAAATAAGAAAGGGGCATTTGAGGCTCCCACAATTGTGTTTTTAGGGATTGGGAAGGGTCAGATGTAGATCTTGAAAAACAATTGGCACCCATTTCATCATCCCTATTGTTGCTCACCATGGTGAATATTTCCACAACCTGGGAGCAACAACTTTGAACTCTTCTTTCTCTCCCCTTTACATAGAATTGAAAGGAAAGGACTGGATAGAAGTAAGAAACATGAATATAAACAGGTTCCCAATAATAATGTGTAGGATGTTCAATGCCTGAATACACACCTGGGTGTACAATTGCTGGCTTCACTTGCAGCCTTTTTGGCACACTTGAGATGTCAGCAGGCTTTTTTTGGCGAGTGTGAGGTTTTATTCCAAGTATATAGACTTGTTGATTCTAGTTTAATTTGTTCCTTGCTAGATGATGCTGCTGATGGAGAGAAGCTGCAATCTGAACTTCAAAGCTTGAAATCAAAAGGTTGGTGATAATCTCCACTCTGGTCAATCCATCCTTGTGAATTCTAATATAAAATATAATTTTTTTCTGAAACACTTGAGTTACCATTTTGGCCTCAAGATCACCAATTTGTGAACCTTATACTCACTCATGAATGGGAAGCATCAAATCATTAATTTTTGAACTAATGTCGAATATGAAATAGGAATCCAAGTGGAGATGGAAATAAGGGACACAGGAAAGTCAAATACCAAGAAGACGCCGAGAGGAAGGGGGAAGGGTGAACCTGCATCCGCAGAAAAGAAACCAGCTGGAAGAGGAAGAGCTGGTTCTGGATCATCAGTGAAAGCTGGAGCTAAGAGAAAGAGATGAGAAGTAATTGCAGGCTTTTGTATAGCTGCATCGTATAAAACTGCAGTAAGTAGTCTTCTTTGCAAAAAGCTTTCTTTTTGTTGGTTAGTTGATGAGGGTGGTGGACAATGTTACCTTTGAAATCTGTGTGGAAGCTAATTTTCCGAAGGCGGAGAGCTTTTGTAAATCTTCTCTTGTGTAATATTCAAAAAATTGGGATATGGGGCTTTGCCTCACTTCTATCACGTGTGGCGCAAGCAATTGACCATACGAGGCAGGTTTTTTGGATGTGTCTTTTTTTTCTTCACAGTGGCGGCATCCATGCAATGGTTATGTACGCTGATAACCTGCACCGGCTTTGCCAAGAATGAATCTTTTCAGACACCAAGGCTTGGAAAGCAAAGTGCTGAGTAGACATTCTAGCCAAACAAGCGCCATACAACGAACGCACCATATGGGACTAGTCTAGCTTATTCTATCTTGTCCCTATTTGTCGAGTGCGCCTTAAGAGAATAGTTTTGAGCACCAAATTGTGGGCTAAAAATTTAGATTCTTATTATTTAAGGGATTTAATTTTAATAGGAAGTATGGAGTTAATCAGAATGGAATAAGTACTCTTATTGTCTAATTTATGGACTTTTTAATGGGAAAAACAGAAAGAAAAAAAAAAAAAGGAAAGAAGAAACATTATGTGACTAAGGTGTCGAGGCAATCTGTAACCAAACATTTTAAGGTTTGTGAGACGGTTTAAACTTACCCCTGCAGCTATCTGTTATGGTTCTCTTTGGGCTCCGCGTCACTGGCCCCTCACCTGGCATCCCGCAACAACATTCTGAGGTTTTTCCTCACAGGAACATTCTTGAGACGATGCTTTTTCACTAACACCAGAATTACGCCACGCATTTCCATTTTTGTTAATGAATTTAAATTGATGTAATTTTAAACGTTGTCGAAAACGGTTAGTTGCAGTTAGACTCATCCATTCATTTAACACACTCTCGTACTGTCATCGTATTTTATTGAGACTTTGAACGATATTAAGTGTCTCAAAATAGTAAAATAATTAAGATTTTAGTTTTTATTAGTGTAAATTCCTATCTTGCATTTTAATATTCCACATTAGCTCAAAATAATAATAATAATAATAATAATAAGTGAAAGAGACTGAGAGCTTCTTCTCCCCCCCTCTCTCTCTCTCTCTCTCTCTCTCTACGCTAAGCTTTTATATAATAGTAAAGCAACAAATAGAGATATTCCTTTGAAAATTATAGTATATTCTATATTAGGAAACTACCTAAAAGTTGCTCCTTCAGGTGCTGGATGCCAATTTATTGCCACTCAAGCATCATTCTCAAACCAAAAATAAAAATACATGAAGCATCACAGAGATTGACCACCATTCATCCAGTACCGCAATCATTAAAATAACCATTACAACTTAGCGTGCGGAGAGCAAAAAATAATAATAAATAACACAATCATAAATCAACTTACAATCATAATTCAGCAGAATGATGTCTATTAGCTTTTATCTTTAATTATTGTGACTAGATTTGAATGACCAATAGCAAACTCTTTGAGAGGGAGACTATCCAAGCCACTAGCTTTAAGAGCAGAACAAAGCATATCATCCAACAGACTCGCGTCTCTGCAAAAGTCGTTTACAGTACGTCATGAGAGCTGCTTTCATTAATCTATTATTTTCCATTACTACCAGCAGAAATCTTAGACATCCAAGATTATTGTCAAAATTTTCACATTCTTTGACATTTGTGCAATTTTCAAACATTCAAAAAGACAATCAATATATTTATTCATCTAAGATTCGATGAGTTAGAAAATGTTTTCTTTCCCATTAAATAAAGCAAATAATAGCAGCTTTAGCTGATACCGAGTTCTAAAAGACCAAAGGTTAACGCAAATTGACAGAAACCTTTGGATCACCAAGATTCATGTGTTGGAACAAAACCCGGGTATGACTCATAAAATTGATCCAGATCATAATTTGCCAGAGGCAATAATGTATGGTCGTAACTGTGCTTTTGATGCAAGGGGGCTTGTCTTCAGTATACAAGGCTTTATTGAACTTAAGGCTTTCATACATCATGGAGATGTATGTTTCAACTTACCTTTACTCTGAATGCTTTGTCAATTGCAGAAATAGTAATTAATTTGAACCAGAACTTGCAGCGCATGAAGTTTGCATGTTGTTGGGGGTGGTAGTGGTATCATTCATATGATTGCTGCCCCCAGCTTCTAAGGTTCTTTGGTTGTTTAGGTCCACAACTGCACCACAATCTGCTCCATTTGACACAGAAGCACTGCTGGTTCTACTGTTGTCCCTGGTTTCTAGTCGTTCCATCATTCGTGATACTGTTGCAATGCCAGCATGGACCTCTCTTCTAGCTTCAGAACCAAGATCCCCTGCAGCAGTGTTTCGAGAGAAAAACCTCTCCTTCCATCCCCTTGTACTCTTTGAAATAGAATCTTTGTATCTAAAGGAAAAGAAGTAATTAATAATGAAAATCTAAGAGGTGATTCAATACCTAGTCAGAAAGATTGTTTCCATAGATACCTCATTGAAAATGCATTGAATTTAGATTTGAAAGACTCAGAAAATGATTGAAAGTCTGATGGCCCTGCTCTGTCTTGACTGCTTGGGGAAGACTGATTAGGAGACCTAATAAAGCAAAATAACGTGTAAAGTTGCAATTAAACAAGAAAGACAAAGTTATCCCAAAAGGTTTCTGTCCAAGAAAATATTCACAAATAAATCTAACCGAAGTACAGAAACAGACAAAAAACCTTGCAGGGTACCTATTGTTTGAGGAATTTCCTTGTGCATTGGCTGCAAGAACAGCTGATCCTGACACTGAAGCAGATGCAGAATTAGCTTGGACATCAGCGGGTGCCAGTGTAGTCAGTTGTGAAGAATCTTCTCTGAAATTTGTAGGAGAAGATGGAATGGGAATTGCAATTGAAGAAACAGGTTCACCCTCTCCTCTCTGAGTTGGAGAAGTGGAGATTGGACTACTGGTAGGTGCATTGGGATGACTTGAGAATACTAAAAACTGTGGACGGCCTTGACCTGATGATCTGTTCCAATGGCCTTCTCTTCTGGCAATCTGACGCCGCCCCATTGCAGCAGCAGCAGCCAAGTGCTGGATGATATGCCCTTCAAGTTCAGCATCATTTGTTCCAATGGGCAACTGCATTTAATACCACCACTCAAATTGCAGGGTTTAAGTTTGCATGCAATCTAAACAGAAGAAAGGGACTAGAAGCCCCCAATAAATAGGAGCTGGGGTACAAACATGCTGTAATTCAAAATCTCCCAGAGTTGGATGATGAAATATCGTAGTATTTCTAGAAGGTCGAAGCCTAAAATTCCTCTCACGTTCAACAGCCTCAAGCAATTCCTGGCTGCCAAAATAAGCAGAAGGATGATTACGTCTCACTATTTGCCATGAAAATTAATGTGATACAAGCAGTAAACAGAGTTAAAACCTTGTAGGATCCTTCAGGCTCAGGGGCTGCCAGCACATGGGGCACTGAGAGCTTCTCTGACACCTGCAAGACCAAAAAGAAACAAAAACTCAGGTACTTTTCTTTAGGACAATATGGGGGTGCATTAAAGAAAGTCCATTAGTCTATGGAGTTCTCTTTGTGCGCTGTTCTCCACCAGTCCCCTGACCCCCCACCCCCCTGCAGGCAGGGGCAACCAAGGAGGGATGTTCTTATAAGGCTGTGCAGAACATAATTGGGCACCTAGACTAACAACACTGTAATGAAATCTTTAACATTAAGAATGCAGAAAATTTCAGATGTGCAATTATTCCCATCATTGGAAGTGCGTTAGAAAAAGATCACAGTTTGGTTCGATTTGTATTGCTATCTCAGTTGGTATTTGCTTTCACAAGCATACTTAATTTGAAACAGATTGACGTGCAATGAAAATCAAAATATTGCAACATTTTAGGATTAGTAAGGAATAAGGATGAAACAAACAAAACAATTGTAGTCAAAGGAATGCTTAATTAAAACCAAATGCATCAAATTCGAGTTCAGGGTGTGCAAGTCTCAAATGGAGAAACAAACTCCCTCAAATGGTACAAACTTTAATGATATGTATCATATAAGGTAACACCTTTTGCAATCAGCTGCAAAACACCGCAAAACCCCCTAAAGAAGAAACATCCAAATGGGGATACTAATGTAGACTGTTTAGTGATCGTTGCTGATTATTTTTTCAAGTAAGGCACTCATTAATTGTGGCTTTTGAAGGGTCCAAAATATGCAACATGCCCCTAAACAAAGGTTATTTCAGTTATTTAACTATAACCAGCTGTTAAATCAAGGTCACAAACTTAAGCATATACCATAATCACAATCATAAATTAAACGCTCTAAGAAATCAAAAGAAAATACCAATCAAGGATGCACTGAAGATGGAACTCATGCCTGCAACTGGTCAGCTGCAAGAGAAAACTTACAATTACATACTGCTTTACATTAATGTTGATCAGAATCTAAGCAAGGCATGAAAGTCTAATGAACATACGGATGAGGGATCACTGTCACAAAAGGCTTCAAGGCATATGCTGCAAGCATCATCACAGGCATCCTGAATTCCCCCTTCCACAAAAGCTGCAGCTGATGTCAAATGTGCTTCAGATTTTGTGATCTCTTCCATTCCCTAGAAGAACAGACCCAAAAAATTGGCTTCAAACACTCATATGATTGCAATAACATAAAAGATGCTGATGACTTATCATTCCATAAGCATCAAGCAAATTTAGCAACTTTTGCATAAATCAACTCAAGGAATTAAATTTAAAATGTCCAGTTAATACAAAATCCCAGCAAGACATCCTACTTTAAGCCATGAAGAAAACAATCTTGTCCAAGTGGTAGTCGTCAAGTGCAAACAGAGGAAGCGATTTAACAATAATAGGAACCTGATGACCAAAGAAGATCATACCAAGATATAAGCAAATTAGGGCACTAATTACCAAAATCTATAAATTTCATATATTTTTTCCAATCATATCCTTAACCAACTAGGAAGTCCCAGTATGACAAATTAAGAACCATCTCCATCAAGGACATGTAACCTGCACAAACACAAAAATGAAAAAGAACATATAAAAGCATTAATGAACAGATACACATGGAGAAAGAAACATCGGATTATGTATGAAAGACCTGGACTAACTGGACAGAGAGAGAATTGTCTGATACAAATTTGAACAAAGTTTCTGTCGCTCTCTTAATCTTTGCTCCATAGATACAGAATAGGGAAAAAGCATATACATGAGTTCAAACTATAAGCCAAAAACTGATTGAGGAATGTTAATGCTACTAGGAAACTGTATAATGTGCTACGTGGATATCCAAGTTTGTAAATTGATTATCAAACACATAGTTTCTAAAGTAGCTGCTAAAAAGTGATCTCTTTTCACTTCAAACATATAAACCCTTCCATTACAACTACTAAACATATTATTTTTCTTTTACCCATCACATGATAATCAATAGAATTCACAATCTACAAACTTGAATTATGTTCTGATTGCTGCTTTTGACACACACACGCACACTGCCCAGCCAACAATTGAATCCCATTTCTTGATTTCACTTATAATTAGAAATTTTTTTCAGGTGAATAAAAAAGGCATCAAAATTTTTATTCTTCAAGTATCTCTTCACAAAATGATTGATGGCAACATGAAGAGCACTAAACAGTAAATCCCCTAAAACCCACCATCTCTATTTCACAATCATTAGGTTCTCAAAATTTCCACAAACTAAACTTCCACAAATCATTTTTAAAAGAGAGAGAGAAATAAAGATGCAGAAAATAAATATAATAAAATAAAAGGCCACTACTCATACATACACAAGCACAAATGGAAACACAACTAATGCCCACCACAATCACTGCAAAGAACAGAGACCACAATCAATTTTTTCTCACTGACAATACAGTGAAATTCACAAATTTGACTGAGACCAAAAAAAAAAAGCAGAGAAATTAAATAAAATAGCAAAAACCTCAATACAACGAGGAAACCGTTCGCCTAATTTAATTTTCTCACAAGCCAAACAACAGAACACAAAAACAAGACAGAGAACCTCCGCAGAAACCTCGAGAATCGAGCCTCCAGTTGTACTATAAAACAAGAGCGTCTGCCTACGCGGTAGATCGAGGCGGAGACGATCTAATCTATTTTATGTACAGCACAAAGAAGACCAGAGTAGTTCGGAGAAATCTATGAAGGCAGAGAATAGGGACTAGCCAAAAAAAGACAGGCAATTTTCTTTTTCTTCTTCTTTTTGGGTAATTATATTTATTTTTTCATATTTATTTATTCGGAGCCGGAGCGACTAATTCAGCCAGCAACGACTAAACTGGCTTCTCGGCTCTCTTTGGATCTGACACGTGTCACTGTGACTTTAAGATCGCTGCCAGGTTTTCAAAGGCCATATTCCTGAATCTCTGAGTCTTCCTCTGCGTGGTCCTCGTGGTTGATTTGTAAATAAGAGTCAATATACTAAAAATACACACAATAAACAGCATTAAATTCATCGGGTTATGTGTTTTAGAATCGGAATTGCAATACTAATGTTGCATTATCCTAATATTTTCATATTCTTTGTTAAAAAAAAAAAAAATCAGACTCAGATAAAATTTTTTTTTTTTTTTTTAAAAGGGAAAAATTGTAGTCAACTTGTTTGTGCAGGGTGGTTTGGTCAATATTGGTGATCGCAGAAAAAGGTGCTCTTGAAAATTACTGAGATGCCGACATTATGCACTCATTTATGTTCCATTGATGGTGACATTGACCAGGCAAGTCGATTTATTGCAAATGCAACAATCTTCCCTGCACTGCCTTGGGCTGGGTGATTTAAGCAAAGCAAATATTATCCCGTTCTAACCAGAATTTACGTAATTATATTTATTTTATATTTTATTTTTAAAAATTTATTTAACATATGAATTTCCTAAATTAAATTTTATTTACATCAAATTTTTTTTTTTTTTTGTTGAGTATAATAAATAGTAGTTATTCATGCAAATATGATAAATATATTTCTTTTTATTATCATATTATTTAATTTACATAATTTTTTTTAAAAAAAATTATTTTTAAAATATTGAATATTATAATTAAATTTTTTCTTTTTTATATAATATTTTAAAAAATATTTTATTAATTTTTTAAAATTAAAATTTATACTACATTAATAAATTTAATAACAAAAAAATATACATTAGTCATATAACGTATAAATAATTGTTATATAATTATATTTAATAAAAAAGGTTTAATATAAATTGAATTTAACAAATAAAATTAACATATTAAGTAGATTTTAAAAAAATAAATATAATTATAACAACTCTCAATGTCATGGGAAATTATTATTTTTTTTTTATTGCTTATAATTAAGTATAGTGAGCCAAACCATTTTGGAGATAACACGACCTTATCTATTGATTTAGTCCATCTTCATGGCAACAAGGCTGTATGGAGCAAACAATACCGAGGTAGGCAAAGTTGAAACAAATAATGCCAAATTGTGCATATAATGCGTAACAGATGGAAATTCAGCTAACCCATTGTTTGGACTCCATCAAAAATTTCTAGATTTGTTGTCTTTTAGTTTAGATCTTTTCTTTTCTTTTTTATTGACTTGGACATGAACTCGGAACTCTCATCCTCACTGACTCGTTGCAAGTAATTAGTAGTTTTGAAGAGAATGGCTCGTTTACAATCTCCACTGCTACATGGAGAATTTTCCTGTAAATATTGGAGGAGTACTGACAACTATGAGCACGCTGTTGGACTAGTATTTCAACGATGAAGTAGCTGTTCTAAGGTGCAATTACAATAGTTATGCTGAGTAAATGCTGATCATTAGCTTCTAGTTACGCTGCGATATCATTATAAATTGGAGGGACTTCCCCTTTGATTCTCTGGACCCGAGAAGGCAGCAACCTTCTCTCTTTCATGCTGCCGCAATCTTCCAAGCTTGAACAGCGAAAAAGATGAAGAATGTCGAGAGATCTCGATTACAAAATTGTAATTAACTTGTGTTGTGGCTTGTAGTAATGCTATTGAACGTTGATGTCTATTGTTACAATTGCCTCTGTAGTAATACTATCATCCAGAGCCAGAGACCCTTGGTCTTTAGCCACTTCACCGTTACTCCTCAGAATCGACATGTAAGTGAATGAAAAGTTAATTACCAATCAATACAAGAATCTTTAGTTCTGGGACATGAAACCTCACTTCCTTGCGAACTTGAATGTCTTCCTATTGATCTTAATATGAATTTTAATGTCATATAAATTCTTGGTATCAAACTGACATGAATACACTTGTGTCAGGGCCCTTGCGTTTTTGTGGAGAGAAAATGAGAAATCTCAATAATTAAGCAAGTTAATAAGAGTCCTTTTCTCTTCGTTTCTGTGCTTTAGCTATGGACAAGACTCTATTTCCTTCTCTTCTTCTTCGTATAAGTATTATAGGTTTGGTTTATCTGATTTTCGCCATTCCCAAATGGCTGGACAATATCGTTGGGACTTGCAGCTGTGCCTGCCACAGTCCCATTCATAGTCATTACAAAGGCACCGCAAGCTTAATTGACCATGGTAAGAGAACAGAAGGACACAAAACATTCTAAGAAGATGGGGGTGTCGACAATGTTGAACAAGAGTTCAAGCAGACTGATTAAACATGCCCGTGAATTAGCGCAGCACATCAAGCATCCATTCAGGAACCTCTTCAATCACGCCAGCATGCCCCCATTGGCCATTAGCATCTTGCTTTTAAGTGTTTCAATAGTTTACAGCAATCCATGGCATAATGTTTTATGCCCCTGTTCTGTTTGAAACTGTTGGGTTCAAGAAAGATGCCTCGCTTTTGTTCGCTATGATCCCTGAAATTATAAATATGCTGAGCACGTTGGTCCCAATATATTTTCTGGACAGGATGAGGAGGAGAAATTTGATTCTTCAAACATGCGTTCAGATGTTCATTGCCACAGTATGTTGAAGCCTAAATATTCCCATGTGTATACAATGTTTCATTATTTAAACAAATGAACTTGTGCGTTGATTCAAGTAATCATGCTCTTATGTTTTTGTCCACGGGACAAATATTGCTGTCTAGACAGCTAAAAGAAAGGACGCGGCACATCGATTGCATATTTATATTGCACAACTATTCACATCTAGGACGATTTATTTTAGGTATAAAACACAAGATGTTTGGTTGAACTTCAAAATCTTCCAGTTGTATCCTCTTTCCAATTTTGAATGCAATTCAAGAATTTCGATACAAAATCCACAGCGGGAGAAGGAAAAGAATGAAAGACCGAGAAATAACCGAGTGGATTATGTGCTCAAATCACCTAATGGGTGATTGGTGAAAGCGCAATGAGCTTTGCCATTTGGTGAATCTCACTCAAGCTCAAAACCCCTCTAGTGAAATCCAAAAAGAAAAAGCACTAACCTACACATCCACAAATATGAACTCATTCTCATGTCCTCCAGGCGAAAATGGGCCACGCCATTATCCAATAGATACAACAGAGCAAGTGTTCTGCAACTCCTTTTGCAATTGCACTTCGGCCTACGCCATAGTCTCTAGCTCAATCTCCGTGCACCTGGCCCCACAAAATTAGTCCACCCACTAAAAACTCCACGATGGTCCCCACACAATCGGAATAAATCATCAAGTACTCCCCTCCGAAGTACAATCCCTGAATCAATGTAGCCAAATTGGATGGACCCTCTTCAATGGAATGATCAGTACTCAGTCCCCAACGTCCAACACCCATCATTGCAAATCCATCATCCTTCATGCTCATGCAGATCTTCCAGAATGACTCCTCCAAAACCCAGTCCCATAAAACCGGTCCCACATCTCCTTCTCCAAATCAGCGGCCTCCTCAGCATCTCCAGCCTTCCCTCCTTTCTCCGCAACTTCTCTGACTTCCCTCTCCAATTCCAATCTGGACCCACCACTGTCCGTCGGGCACAGCAAAGCGTGTTGTTTCTTCTTACTCTTCGAACGGCGCCATTTTTTTCCCTTCCTACAAAGGCCAGCGGGAGCCTTGACGACCGCCAAGACTAGCAGGCTCATCACGGCGAACGGGCAGCAGCAGCACACCGCCGCACACTCAGCCGCCGTCCCGCCGGCCACTTCCCCAAACCGCTTGCCGGTTGTCTTTCTCTCCCCTACCCCTCCCTTCTCGACCACAGGTCTCGGCGTTCCAGCCGTTTCCGCTGGCTCTTCAGCCGATAAATGTTGCTTCTTGGGGCTGATGATCACTGGCGGTGACCGCAAAAGAATCTGGCGTTTCATTCTGAGTCAACCAGGACGAATCAAGACACAAATTTTTTACTTCGTTCTCTATGTTTTTTTTTTTTTTTTTTTTCGAAAAAGAACGAATCTTCTCCAAAAATTGCAAACGGGTATCTCCGGATTCTTCTTGGGATCCTCGGACAAGTGGTTGTTATCCAAGAAAAGATCAATAAAAGGTGGACTTTTCCCAGCAAAGGGTGACTTGATCGTCCATTTTCTTGCCGAAAAATTATGGAAGATGGAGGCTTGGATTGGAGAGGGGGAGAAAAAATGGATCGACGACGAGAGAGAAACGGGAGGAGTTTAAATAACAGGCGTGTAACTGCAAGAGACGCGGACTATTAAGATGATTTTTGTTACCCGATACAAACTCAAAATCGGATACCTTGTTTGGTGTGTGTGGTGTACGCGTATGTGTTTTTTGTTGTTGTTTCGGCGTGTGATTGTGTGCGTACAGAAATAACAGAGATTGATGGAAAAACCTATTTATTGATATGATAGATGGGTTGTGGGTTTCAACGTTGTTTTAAGTGTAACATAGCAACTACCAAATCCTTAATCGAAATTCATTTAGTTTTTATTTTCTAATTTTTCAGCATTTTAGTTTCTTTTCCACCTATATTACTAATAATATTTTATTTTCTGTTCTCCGTCTTTCTCTCGTTTCGGCAACTCTTTGTTTTGCGCATTTCCCCCTCCAATTTTTGTGTTATTACAATTTTCTTTTTCTTTTACTTTTTTTCCCCCTTTTCTTTTCGTGTATCCACCTCAAAACTTTAAGAAATGGACTGCCTTGAAATTTTATCGTTTAAAAAGATAAAAAGAGATGAATCGATATGCTTTTTAAATCGCCCAAAGAACAACAATTAGACCAATTAATGTGTGATGAAAATTATAAAATCTATGGTTATTTCAAAAAATTTTAAAATTGGTTGGCTTGAATTTTAAAACAATATGAATCAAAGTGTGCAAAGCCAAACAACGTCATTTATTTAACCTTTCTTTTTAATTTTTGGGTTCTGGGGGGCTCATCATGCTAGTGAGGAATTCAAAGATTTTGACTTTTGTTGGTATAATTTAATGTAATGTCTTTGTCTTATTTGTCCACTTAACAAGGGAAGTGAGTTGGACCTGTGGAAACCATGCCATATCACCACAAAGTGACAACATCGAGGCGAGAAAAAGAAAATTTGGTTGAATTCAATCTTCCGATCTTGAAACAGACAATTATTATTTTAAATTATTAAATAATTTTATTTCAAATTATGGGTGATCACTGGTCTTTATGTGTCATGACATCTTTACATGGTGTACATGCAGTCGCCTAACTCATAGTAAAACACACGCAATGGGTTGAAATAAACAAAATTTTTGGGGCCAGTGGCCTAAAATATAAGAATATTATCTAATAGATTAAGTAAGCATTGTGCGGTATAGAATTCGTGGAATGGAATGTCCATTAAGCTATGTAACAATGTAAAGATTAGTTGTTTTTCTTAAAACGTTGTTTTGATATTAATGGCACGTTTATTTTGGATATATTTTCTTTGCATTAATGATTATATTCCACAAATGCTGGCAAGTTTCTAGATTTTCTACAAGCAATACCATGAGTCTAGACAATTGAAATCCGTAAGAGAGATTTATATCTGGGGAGTGTTTAATATATATATATAAAGACTAATTAAATTGTAAAATATATAATAAAAATAATTATTTTTATTTTTATAAATTTTTATTAGAGTTTTAAAATTAATATTCAATATTTTAAAAATAAAAATTTAAAATTTTTATTATTTAGGTTTCCTGTAACTTCATGAAATTGACTTGAGAAACATTATTTTCCTTAAACATGAAGGCATGCATTGGAGATGTTTCTAGAGTGACGTTTTGGTTTATAAGAGTATGATTTGACAATCACAGACCGAGCAACAGCGCGCTGAAAAATCCGGCGAACATAGTCCACGTCAACGAACTTATTCTAGAGGCAATGGATTTGGACGGTAGAGATTTATTTGTTCATGCCACATCAACGCCTCACACTTAATCTTGATATGGATTTATTGTTTTTTAGTGGCAATTAAATGCAAATGAAATCTTACGAAATGGCCGCGGCAACAATGACGATAACTGGAATGACAATTATAGTAATACAAATTAGTTTTGGTACAGTAATCACTTACAAAAGTTTTTTCTTTTTTTCTTTAAAAAAAAACAAAAACAATTCGTGAAAATGTGCAGGTGATGCTTGATTGGCGTGCTTAATAATATTTTGATTACTAATTATATATTTATAGTTATTAATTATTGAATAATTATAATTAATAATAGGGGTTATTAAAAGTAATTAATAGTTATACTAATATCACATTAATTAAAGAAAAACTCACTCGTTCAACAATTGGAAGCTCTATTGCACTGTCTTATATTTTGAAAAAAGAATTGGATTTTTTATGCCTTTTATGATCTAAATACCGGCCTTCCTTGCAAGCCCTTCGAGTACGTAATTTGTTGATGACTTTTACGCTTAAGGATGTGTCTTTATTATATATGTCGGTCAAGCGGGTTGATATACCAAGAACGCATTTTTCTGGGAAGTAGGCCAGAGCCAAACCCAGCGTTAGACAAGCGAGTCAGTAATGATCCCCACCCCAAACACGCAAGGTAGATAAGCATGCTAACTTTAGAAACAGAGCTTTGTCACATTCCTTTGAAAGCCTTGAGCCGAAATTCCTTGGTGACATTTTAAAACTAAGCAAAGAACAAAATGATGCTGAAAATGCAGAAAACGCTAGACATAGAGAGGTTAGTGTGGATACATCTTCATTGCTTAAGGAGACTACAACAACAACAACAAAACCTGAATCCCCAGTTTTTGTTGCTTAAGAATATTCAATGAATTAGAGAAAGTTGAAATATTTTTTAACTGGGAAGTGAATTCTTAGCAAATATTTCTCAGAATAGCAGTTCAATCCTATATTCAATTTACTTCTTGTTTTGTCCCAGGATCTACATTGATAAAATGGAACAGCATCCTTTGGTTTTGTGCGGTAAAATATATATCTGTTCCTATGCCATGGATTTTAAAAAAGTCAACAAAGCGCAGCATGCAGATGCATGCAAAACTGCAGAAAACTTAAAACAAGTATGGAGATCAAATTCATCTGTATCGTCAGTCACTGCACTGGAGTTGGGCCTAAAGTAAAGAAGAAGGGTAACAGGAGGCAATTGATAAGATGTCTAATTGCAATTTGAAGGCTTTCTGATTATTCCTGTTGCTTTGGGTGTCAAATTGGTCAGCTCCGGTTGTTACCTTATGCTTTTTGGATTATGCAGTATTTGTGTTGGACACCTGTAAAAATTAGGAGAAGAGGTTGCTGACTGCAGCTCAATCCCATAGCTCCGAGTCAAAATCTCAGCTTGCCACTGGTAGCTTGTCAAACCAGTCAATTAGAAGCTGCCAAAGCTTTTTTTAATCAAATCTACTAGTTCTAAGTCAAGAAGAGTTTGACAAAGAATGAGATGCTATTAGATTTTTCCTTCCCATTGATAAGTTAAGCACAATAGTGTTTGAAGTTGAAAGATTCAGTTGGGTATGCATTTGGGGAACTTTCACTCCACGAAGAGGTAGTATCTTCTCAAGTGAGTTTCCTGTACTTGGACCCAACCTTTGCAGCAGAGATTTCAACGAGGAAGAGTTGTTAGTTAGCAAGTTGGTAATGTTGTGTTATCTATTGTTCTTTCCTTGGCGGGTACACCTTGGGAGGTTCTCTGTAATCTTTTTCTTTTAATTTGCATCTACATTAATACATAACAGAGAGGAGTGGTTGGGAGATTCGTTTGCCGTGCTAGATTCTTTGGCACATGAACATCAGCATATTTTGTTGTATACCTGTTCAGAACTTTGTGACAGTACTTTGTTGCCAGCCGTAGAGCTGAATTCCTTCACAATTTTGTTGTTGGCCAATCCCTTTTTTAAATTCCTGGAGACAATTTATTTTTTTGAAAAAAATTCACAACTTTATTTTTATTGATAGAAATTACAAATGAGGATCATTTGTCACATTAAATTGATAAAAATTTGGAAAACATATCTCAAGAAACATTAGAGTTGGGTCAAATATTTGTCCAAAAATGAACATTTTTCAAATATATTAAAATATGGTGAGAAGGAGAGAATGATAAAGAAGATGAAAAAGAAATATTATATTTTTTTAGATGTAATTATAAACATCGCTACAACATGCACACTACTCCTGAATAAATTTAATAGGTTTTGTTTAGTCTATAGTTGTTTTTTAAAAAAAAAAAAAAAAAAAAATTTAACAATTGAAACTTGTGTGTTGCAATAATATCTATGATCACGTCAATATCTCAATGCATCCAAAGGAGTGGAATACTTCTTTTTCACCTATTTCCTTTCTCATACACATCCTTCTCACTGTATTTCAATATCCTTGAAAAAAATCCATCTTTAGGTAAATATTTGACCCAATCCCAGGACTTCTAAAGGTAGCATTTCCCAAACTTTCATCCATTCAATATGACAAATATCTTCCCACTTGTAATTTCTCCAAGATTGTAAATTTTTTCCAAAAAAAAATAAAATGCCTCCAAATACAATTGCAACGATGCAGTTGCCCCCAATATAAGAATGTTGTTGCATCCCTATAAAAGATTAGCAATTTTTAAGTACTATGTGATCTAGCATAAGAATTAACAATTTTTAAAAATAAAAGAAGACAATTAAATGTAAAATTTAGCTACTACTATGATTCTAATATTAACTGATATAAAAAAAATCAGTTTATGAAAGAGCTTAATGCAAAAAAAGAGAAAAAAGTTGAGTCCTTGAAATAATTCGAATCATTTTGATAATAATAAGTTTGATCTATTTTACCAAGCAAGTATCCAGTTCGAATCAATATGACCCTTTCAAAAATGAAAATAAAATTAAAATATAAAAATTACATAGTTTTTAATCCTTCATTAATATATTGTTTGTTGTTTGGTTCATTTAACAAAAAAAAAAAAGCATTCTTATAGGTTTATTCAAAAGAATCTTTCGAGACACAATATAAAGCTAAAACTAAAAAAGGGTGTATTTCCATACATCCAATCCATATTTTTTTCAATTTTGGTTAAACAAATCCAATTTTCTTCGTTACTCTTCATAGATAAATATAAGTAAATTGTATATGTCATACACCAATTTTATATGTCATAGTTAATTTCATATTAACTTTCTCCTTTTTCTGTCCACAATCAAAAAAGTTAGTGATATTTTTTTTTTTGTCTTTGAGATATTTACCTAATCCTAATGAATTTTTGGAATCAATACCAAAACATGAACTTAGGTAAAAACAAATCCCAATCTAACCAAACCAAAATCAAATCTCCTCATCTGTTACATGGATTTAGGAATGACTTACTGCATTTATGGACAGCTGGAGGTTAAAAATTGAAGATCTTCAATAACTTTCATTATTAATATTGTCAAGTGGATTTGGCTTTTTTGGTATACCTTACCTATTAAAACACAAAACAAAGTAATCTTCAGTTATCCTATTCAATTAATAAAAACTCATATTAATCCATATTAAGATATTAATATATAAGAAATTTTTATTACCTCTACTACCGCTTCCGTTGGCTCTGTTTTGTAACAGTTTTCTCTGCATCCACTACCAGAAAGGCACTTGCCTTCCCTGCAGGTTCCTCCGCTGCTTTTATAGCTATCCCTTCTGCGCTTGCAGCACTTGCCTTGCCTGCAAGTGCAGGTACTTCCGCTGCTTTGATATTATTCCTTTTTCCTTTTCCTTGCTGAACTGCCTTATCTTGCTTTTTTGCCGATTCGTCACTCATAAGTTTCAGAAGTTCACCTAAAATTGTAGCGTAGGGTAAAATTATCTATAGATAAGGATGCAATTTACCAAGGATATAAGAAAATAGCTGCAATGCACACCTACTCTGGGCCTTCTCGGCATTCTCATATGCCCGCTTTCTCCCACTCCTTCTCTCACTGATCAGTGCTTTTTGATTTGATATATTTTTGCTCTCCGATTCATCTGCTGCAACCAATTCAGCCTTTTTCAGGAAGTCATCAGCTTCATTCAGATAGTCACTAATGGACTTCGACTTGTCTAGATTCATGGCACATTTGCTGGCTCCAAACAAATAAAATAAAATCAAATCAAACACAAAAATTAAAAAATTTGAAAAAACAAAATAAAAATGGATAGCAGCATGTGAGATTCATTGTCAAGAAGATCCATTCATGCATTTAATGCCAATCAGAGTGGAAACAATGATAAATAGTTAAAGAAACATTGCCCAGGTGGGTAACAAAAATTGCCAGAAATATGAGTTGAACTGGTAATGAATAGAAAGTTGTCTTGAGTTTGAGTTATTGAGGAAAAAATGGATAATAAACAAACAACTTACCTAGCTAATACATATGCATTGGCCTTCTGAGACAAATTTTTAAGAGCTTTGAGTATATCTCATCGTGATCCTATGACAAAAACAACAAAAAAAATAGCAACTGAGTAATAATGAAAAAACGATTGATAAATAGTAAGATATTACTTTATCTAATTACCGGGATAATCTTTTAATTCGAACTTAATGTTCGCCATCTCCTCATAGTATTTGGCAACGACGTCTGCAGTAAGTATAGTATCAGCGAGGGCACCTTCGGCAAGCGGAATGCACCGACTGTAGAGGCTCTTCGCTAGTTTGAAATCTCCTCGATTACTGGCTTCTTTGGCATTAACAGTTAATTCCGCAAGAGCTCTGACTTCCTTCGACATTGGGGTTGGAGTTTTACTTTGTTGTGAAGGTCCTCCTTCCTCCATTTGTTCCATGTAAATTAATAAATTTGTCGCTAGCAAGCACATGCAAATTAATGTTTTGTAGCCAATGAAATTATTTGGCTATGGTTCTTGAGGTGACCGTGATGGGGGTTTGCGTGGTAAAGGTTTACTGGCAACGAGCAAGGAGTCGGTGGTGGTAAGGCAGGGAGACGAGAGAAAACGAGACAGAAGAACAGAAAATGAGAGCAGATGGACGGAAGGGGCAGCGGGGGAATATGGTTTCATGTACAAAACGGCACCGTTTTGTATCCTAAAACCAACCCCTCCTCATCTTCAGAAAACGACGCCGTCCTCACCCTTTTGCTATAAAACAACGCCCTTTACAAAGAAGGGAAAGGAAAGGAAAATAAAACATATATAAAAAAAAAAAAGATTTCTATTTGGTCTCTTATACTTTATTTTCTTTTTCATTTTTTGGATAATTAATCATATTTTCTTTTTTTATAATTATTTTAAGTGAAAAGTGACAAAAAGAAGCATTATTTATGTGGAGAAAAGACACTGGGTGAAAAGGATGAGCAGAGATATGGGTTTTCCATTGATCCTTTTCTCCATTGTTTTTTTAAGGTTAAAAATATAAAATTAATAAGAGAAATATAATAAAAAAAAATATAGAGTTGAATGAGTGAATATTATAAATGATATATTCTAGATCTTATGCCTTTTGAGATTTTTTTGGGACGAAAACATTAATTAATGTTGTTTAGTTTTGTTGATGACAAACTAGGTGAGAAAACTCAGTCATGCTTTATATCTTCAAATTTTTGAATTAATTTATTGGAAAAAGAAAAATTTTAATTTACAAAAAGATATAAAATCTAAAAAATTTTTATTTTGATTTTATTTGTTAAGTATAAATTACTTATATAATAAATGAGATTTATTTAAAATAATAAATAATAAAATAAATTTATATAATATAAAATTATAAATATATATACATAATAAAATAAATTTTAATTTTTCAAATAAAGCATACATATAAGGATTGAATTTTCTGTGCCTTTTGCATTTGCAGCACTCAAAGTTTCTATGCACGAAATCCATCAAGGGTATTGCTCGATCTCTGTTCAGTTACTTTGAATTCGTCTATCTGGAGGCACCTCCTAAATCTCTATTTTAAAAATTTTGTATTATAAGTTTAAAAGAATGTATAAATCAGATTAAAAAAAATAAAAGAAAATTACTTATTTTATATAATTTACAATTTAATAAATTTTTTAACATAAAAAAAAACTTTGAGATCAAATTCTTGACTAGATTCATGGAATTAAGTTTCTTAGAATTTTTTCATATAAATAGTTTTCTTTTTAATTTAATTAGAGAGGCAGATTGGTCAGAATATGTATAAATTAACTTAATTATTGTCATGGAGGAAGAGAAGAGACTGGAACATTCAACAACTAAAATAACTTAAACCAAGGTTCTATGCCTTGGCCAAGCACTCGAAGCAAAACCAGGAAACGTTTGGAGATACGCCGCTAGGAATGCTGCATGTTTGGTTTAAGTTAAACAAAACATAAATTTGCACCCCAGATTTATTGGCTTGAAATTGAATCTCGAGTCAGCATTGAGAAGGCGAAAAGGTCATTTTCGTACAAACGAAATATATCATCAGTTGCTTTCCTTCAAAGTACAATCTCTGAATCAATATGGCAAAATTGGATGGACCCTCTTCAATGGAATGATCAGTATTCAGTCGCCAATGTCCAGCGCCCATCATTGCAAACCCATCAACCTTCATGCTCATGCAGTTCTTCCAGAATGACTCCTCCAAAACCCAGTCCCATAAAACCGGTCCCACATCTCCTTCTCCAAATCAGCGGCCTCCTCAGCATCTCCAGCCTTCCCTCCTTTCTCCACAACTTCTCTGACTTCCCTCTCCAATTCCAATCTGGACCCACCACTGTCCGTTGGGCCCAGTAAAGCGTGCTGTTTCTTCTTACTCTTCAAACGGCGCCGTTTTCTTCCCTTCCTACAAAGGCCAGCTGGAGCCTTGATAAACGCCAAGACTACCAGGCTGATCACGGCGTACGGGCAGCAGCAGCACACCGCCGCACACTCGGCCGCCGTCCCGCCGGCCACTTCCCCTAACCGCTTGTCGGTTGTCTTTCTCTCCTCTCCCCCTCCCTTCTCCATCATAGTTCTGGGCGTTCCAGCCGTTTCCGCTAGCTTTTCCGCCGATAAATGTTGCTTCTTGGGGCTGAAGATTACCCGCGGTGACCACAGAACGATCTGGCGTTTCGTTCTATGTAAAGCGGGATGAATCAAGACACAAATTTTTTTACTTCGTTGTCCCTTTATTTTTCGAAAAGGAACGAATCTTTTCCAAAAATTGCAAACGGGTATCCCCGGATTCTTCTTGGGATCCTCGGAGAATTTGTTGTTATCCAAGAAAAGATTAATAAAAGCTGGACTTTTCCCTGAAAAGGGTCACTTGATCGTCCATTTTCTTGCCAAAAAGATTACGGATGATGGAGGCTTGGATTAGAGAGAAAGAACGGATCGACAACGAGAAAGAAAGGGGAGGGAATTAAATAACAGGCGTGACACCGCAAAAGACGCGGACTGAAGATGATTTCGGTTACACGATTCAAACCCGAAATGGAACAGCTTCTTCTGTGTGTGTGGCGTATACGTTTGAGTGTTTTGTGGTTGTTGTTGCTTGGGTGTGTGGTTGTCTGTGTACAGAAATAATGTGATTGGTTTTGTGTTTCGATGTTGTTTTAAGTTCAACGTCACGACAATCCTGATCTAAATTTTTTTTTTTCCTAATTTTTCGACTTTTTATTTTTTTCCACCTATATTACTAATAATATTTTATTTTCCGCCCTCCATCTTTCTCTCATTTCATGATTCTGTCTATTCTTTATTTTGCGCATTGTCCCCTCCTCCAATTTTTGCGTTATTACAATTTTCCCTTTTCACAAATTTTCTTTTTCTTTTACTGTTTTTCCCCTTTTTTTTTCGAGTATCCACCTCAAAACTTTAAGAAATGGGTTGCCTTCAATTTTTATGGTTTAAAAAGATAAAAAGATACGAATCGATATGTTTTTTAAATTACCCAAAGAACAACAATTAGACTAATAGTGTGGTGGAAATTATAGTATTTATGGTTATTTCAAAAATTTTTAAAAGTGGTTGGCTTGAATTTAAAAGAATATGAATCAAAGCGTGCAAAGCCAACCGACGTCATGTATTTAACCTTTTTTTTTTCTGTTCTCGGCGGCTCATTATGCTAGTGAGGAATTCGAAGGTTTTGATTTTTGTTGGTATAATTTAATGTAATATCTCGTTTTATTTGTCAGTGAGTTGGACATGTGGAAACTCTGCCTAACCATAGAATTTCAGTACATAGTGACAACATTGAAAAGAAAAATTGGTCAAATTCAACCTCCCAATCTTGAAAACTGTTATTAATTTTCAAAAATCCCAACATGTTCTTATATTAATTTTCATTTTTTTTTGATTTATAAATAATTTTATTTCAAATTAGGAGTGATCACTCATCTTTATGTCATGACATCTTCACATGGGATACATGCCGGCACCTCACTCGTAGTAAAACACAAGTAATGGGCTGATGATATAAACAAAACGGAGTCCAGTGTCCTAAAATATAAGAATATTATCTAATAGAGTAAGTATGGTGTTGCATAGAATTCATGGAATCTTTTTTTTTTTTTTTTTAAATGTTGGATCTTGTAATTACTTGTTTTATACTAAGATGTCTCCTCTTCACCACAGTATTAATCTAAATTTCAGATTTTGATATTAATGGTTTGTTTATTTTGGATGTGTTTTCTTTGGCGGTTCTATTCCACGTGGAATACTATTGAGTCCGCATGATTATACTTCACAAAGTTTCTAGATTTTCTAGGAGCAAAACCATGGGGCACAATTGAAACAGTCGTTAAATCATAAAATAAACAATAAAAATAATTATTTTTATTCCTAAAATCAATATTTGATATTTTAGAAATAAAAATCTAAAATTTTTATTATTTGGGTGTCCTGTAAAAATTTTATTACTTCATGAAATTGAGAAACATGATTTCGCATAGACATTAAGGTATGTATTGGAGATGTTTCTAGAGCAATGTTTTCGCTGATGGGCATGATTTCACAATCACAAACCAAGCCATGGCCCACCGAAAAATCCGGCCAACGGCAGAAACTTACGGTCGAAAGCAGACAAGAGATGCTGATTGGGCAGAAGAATATTCTGACATAGTCCACATCAAGGAGCTTATTCTAGAAGCAGTTGATCGGACGGTAGAGATTTGTTCATGCCACATCATCGTCTCGCACTTAATCTCGATATGGATGTGTTTTTCTACCGTCGTCAATTAGATGCAAATGAAATCTTACGAAAACGAAAAATACAGATGGCCACGGCAACAATAACAATAACTGGAATGACAATTATAGTAATACAAACGAATTTTGGTACAGTCATCACTTACAAAAGTTTTTTCTTTTTCTTAAAAGAGAAAAAAAAAAAAAACAATTCGTGTCGACGGGCTCACAAATCTCACATTTGTTGTTGGATTGTTTAGTTGCATCCATTAAGGTGGTGCTTAATAATATTTTGATTACTAATTATATATTAATAATCGAATAATCATAATTAATAATAAAAATAATTAAGAGTAATTAATAGTTATACTAATATCACATTAATTAAAGAAAAGCTCGGTCGTTCAACAATTGGAAAGCTCTGTTGCATTGTATTATTTTTTGTAAGAAGAATTTGGGTGCTAGAGGCTGCTGGACATTAAAGTTGTCTCCTCCCCTCAACCTTGTCTCAACAACGAATATTTAAATCAATTTCAAACATAGCCTTGGAGGTATATATGGCTGTATCAACCATTGAATACAATATAGATGACACATTTTTGGTTAGTAACAATGTTTTGAATCCATTCAATTTGAATTGGTATTTTCTCCATCATAATTATTGTGAAGAAATATTCACAGTTATGCCCTGAAATTTTTTTTTTTTTTAAAAAAAAGGGATTAAAACATAATGTTGATTTCTAGAAAATTTATTAATTAAATTCAGAAAATAACTAATTTCGGTTGAAAATAATTTTAGTTTAAATGTAGCCATTTTTGGTTAAACTGTTCAAGAGATATCCATTTGCCTTTTGTTGTATTTAATTTATTGGTTTTTGTGTTTCACCTAGACCTCTTCGGTTGTTTACCAAAAATTAGTGTTTTATTATTTTTTTTTGGGGGGGGGGGGGGACAATTTTTACAAAATTGTTTGAACCAGGCTATGCGTATCTGGTCCATGAAATTCAAGCAAAGTAATCACACACAAAATTATCCCTAAAACTAATTACGAGTTTCAAATTGAGCTGAACCAACCAATTTTCAAAACAATAATTCTCAAATATTTTTTTTTTCTCTTTTTGATCGATAGGCCGAACAAGAATTCAAAGCCAATTCCTTTGGGGAAGACCCCAGAATAATTGAGCCATGCCGAGAACAAAATTCTATCAAACAAGTTCTATGAAAACATGTAAATTTATGACAGTGTTTTTTGGTTTAGCTTAAAAATCTTAGATAACAGTAGTTCAACGTCAATTCTGATTTTAACGACTGTCCTACTTTTCTAAAAATCAATGCTTTACTATAAAAATAAGTTCCATTAAATAGACAAAGATTGTCTTAATAAGTTCCATCAAGTAATTTTTTTATTTTTTGAATTATTTCTTTGTCTCATTAGATGAAAAAAAAAACAAATTAATTTTAATTTTAGATCACTAATTCACCGATTCAAGTGTCAAAATTGGTTAAATATTTAAAACTATGATTATAAGCATCATATCAACTGAATAAATAAAATAAACCATAAACAAGATTAAATAGTTATTACCAAATTAGACCCAATATGCTTTTAGTTTTTTTCAGTGTCAAGGGTCGCCTTCCCACAAATGTGCTTCAACCCCAGTAGCGATTAGTGCGACACCACATCCCTTCAAGCAGTGGGGCATCAGATCAACAGAACAATCCATCCACTTTCCAAGAGCTTCCTTCTCGTGTCATTCCGTAAATCATTTCAAGCATCGAATTATAAAATATATACATTCTCCATGTCTAATACTCTTAAACTTAAGTCTCAAAAATAATTAAATGTACATAATTTTATTTCACAGAAAAAAAAATTATTTTGGCAAATTCAATCTGTGTTTTTAGATTACAATAAAACAATATTTCCATTATGACATGACTCACTTTTTTTTTTTTTTTTTTTTGTCAAACATCAAATGCTCCAAAAAATTTTAACCGTTATGCATGTTGGCTTACAGAACAAATGATAGTCATCATCTTTCCTCATTGAATACAACAACCATCCCATTCTCCAACCCATCTTCCCCACGAAAGAGAGGAAAGAAGAAGAGAATTGAGCACTACACATTATTTCCTTTATTTTTGCACCATTGCTAGCATTCTGCTGCTCCACTTCTACTGGCTAAGATCATAAACATAGGGTCCTAATGACATTAGCTCAGCTAAAGATCAAACTTGTTACAGTATGGCACAAAAAACAAACAGCCATCTTCGATGCACTACGATGCACTAACTCCCAATGTATCCCAGCCAATGAAGGATAACTGCCAAGATGAGCATGCACATAGCCAAAATCATACCACTTCTCCCCAGTAACCAGTTCTTTGCCTTCTTTGCACCTTCTGCTCCTCTTTGGATCCTATCTGCCCATCGCATCTACAAATGATTCAAGAAAATTGCATTTTCACATTCATTGTCCACGGTGCCAATATGGATGCATCTATGGGCCACTTATTTTGCAGGGCTTCACCCTTAAACACAACAGATAATTGCCATGGTACAGTATCTTCAGTGTCCATGCAAAAAGGAAAACAAGGTAAAGTATAAAACCGGCATACCCCAAACTGCATACAAGTTATTAAAACAACCACTGCAAATTGGGGCTCTAAATGCTACAGAGACTTGAGATGCTGCAACTTCCAGAAATATGAATATGAGTGCAGATGCTCCCATGAGATGGTGCCTGGAACCAAATTTTAGGGGTCTGACATGCCATTGACTTATGCTTAGCACAAGGAAATTACACTCAGTAAAAATAAAGGCACACTTCTGCATAGTTTGATAGAACCACTTCACAAAAAGAGCATACCGAACAACAATCTATAAAAAGGTCTATTCAGAAGATCATTTTCAAAAACTACTCAAAAGTTAACCAATTTACCATAATTATGCAGGTTCTATATTAGCTAATATTGTAAATAATGGAAATTGCAGCATTGGATTGACAGCACTGGGTGACCAAGTTGAACCTGCAGTTTATGAGCATCTTTCCTTTTTGGTTCAATGGTTAGTTAAGTTTGGAAGGATTTATAATATTATTACTTCTGTTCGAGCAAGCATGTAGACTGAACATCCTGTGAAGGGATTGTTAAATGATAAGAGAATTTTTCTTGTTTCTCAATTTTTTATTTGTTCTACTTCTTTTACATGCACATGCATGCACACACACGTACACATCCTAAAATTAGTTTCATTGGTTACTGCAGATAGGTATTCATCCAAGCCATTTACGATAACACCAAAGATGAAGTTAGTATCTTAGTACCATATCAAACAATCAGAGTCCTCAGAAGTTTGGTTTTTTTTTTTTTTGGGGGGGTGGGGAAGAGAGAGAGAGGGGGGGTCACCCATACCATTCTATCCAAGTCCTCTGGTGATAAAGATGCCATGGCTTGTTGAGCTTTTGCTGCATCTTCTCGTGAAAGCTTTAACCCGAATTGTTCACTCATGTTAGCCATCATTTCTGGGCTCATGTTCTTCATCATTGATGTGAACATCTGCCATTACCAACCATTAACCATACAAGTACAGAAACATAAAATGAGCCAGATATATTAACTAATAGTTCCCACATACTACAAAAGTTCAAACTAAAAACAAGAGGATTGCAATGTTTTTTCTTCAAAAAGGAATCCCTTTTCAGTATCAAACTAAGTGAGACATACTCAACCCAGACCTATTCACAATCCACTTGTCACTATTTGCATGGCTCAACTCAGCCCCAGTCATGACAAGTGCTCTTACTTAGCCAAGTAATTCTGTTTCTGTTTTTTTCCTTTTTTGCTGCAAAGTAATTCTGTTTCTTCCCTCTTCCACTCAAATCCAGTCACTAATCCAAACTAATGTACCCTATGACATGGACAAATAATCTCAAAATGGTCTCAGGTTATCTCCAATTGACACCACATCCATGTTCTGCAAGATGCAATAGTTGTTTTTTTTTTTTGAACTCTTGTAGTATTCAGGCGCATACATCTCGGCATCCCCACCTTAACTATACTCATCTCCCTTATTATTTGACTAAATGAGTTCAAAATGCAAGACATTACAAAGAATCATCTAGAATAAATTATGATAAAGATGGCATGTTCTCATTTTCATTCTGCATATATAAATGAAGCAAACCCCAATGAACTTACCTGCTGCATGGCTGGATCTTTCATTTGATTTCTCATCTGTTCTTGCAAATCAGCTGTTGAACTTGGAAAGCTTGGTGAGCGATCATCTCTTGAACTTGAAAAGAAATTGCTAGAGGAACTAGTTTTGCCAACAACAGCATCATCATCAACTGCAAGTTTTTCTCGAGATTTTGTTGTTTTACAAGCAGCATCTGAACTAGTTCCATCAGAATTTGAAGCTGGTTCTTTTCCAACCTTTCCTTTTCCTTTGATGGAGGAAGCCATGTCAGACATTTTCTGAAGATCTTCTGCTGACATCTTGGTCATCATATCACTTGCTTTTCTAAGCATATCTGGAGTCACATTTGGAGGAACTGAATCATGTCTGAGATTGTTAAAGCTAGCACCGTCTTCTCCCTGAAATGAGGAAGCCATTTGAAGCATTTTTTGAAGCTCTTCAGGAGACATCTTGTTGATCAGGTTTGAAGCAGTTTTAAACATTTCGGGAGATATCTCTCCAGCTCTCCCACCACTTAAAATGGACAGAGTTTCAGGATCAGAATTAGAAATAAACTTTTGGAATGATTTGCAAGGAGGAGGAGGGCAAAAGAGAAACCAAAAGAGATAATTAACAATCAGTTTCACTTGGACATTTAACAGTTATTGACAATAACATGTAGAGAGACAGAGACAGAGAGACTATGTTTTTACAATAAAGAACACTTCAAAGAGAAAGAGACAAGATGTTGTTTGAGAAGAGGGAGTAGTTCATGGGGCAATATGCTTAGTATCTTCGGATAATTTGACCCTGCTTTCAACTAAATACTCTCAATCCTACGGCCATACAGAGAATTAGGATATTTTGGTGTCATGGTGTAATGTCCATTATCTAAGGCCCAAACTCTCAGAGCAAACAGACTAATAAAAAGCAGTGACAAATATTGAGAACAACTGCAGATAACCTGATAGTATCAGGGTCATCTTTTAATGCCTGCACAGACTCTGAATTGGTTGCAGAACCCCAACTACCAGGTCCACTTTGCCCATTAGATGAATCAGTTTTTTCCTGTGATTGTGCCACTGAATTTTCTGCAGATGAATCTTTAGTATTTGCCAAGGATGAAGTACCAACTTCTTCAGTTATTTCTTCAATTACCAACCCTAACAAAGACAACAAGACAAACAGCTTATTACAATTTTAAAATGGAAGATAATTGATGGAGCAAAGCAATAAATTAGAAAAGAAAAGAAAAGAAAAAGAATGCTAGAAAAAGAAAAATAACATACCATTTGGCATATGATGAACCCCTTCTCGAGCCAATCTTTCTCTTGCATCCCTATATCATAACTCAAACTCATTAACCAATAAAAAAAAGTTTCAATCAAGTATCTTCAGCCTTTTCTTTCTTAAAAAAAAAAAAACTGCATGCATCAGATCCAACTAAACCTTAGGTTCCTTGTTATGGCCCCCAAACCTAGATAAAGTGATGAAAGTTACAAAAAATAGCAGCTAGCATAAAACTAGTCAAATATGACCGGATTTTTTGAGTAATTCTTTACTTGCGACACACTGGATTGGGGCCTGAGTGTTGTGAGAAATGAGCAAGGATGTAAGGTGAACCCCCAAGTGACATGCCATGCTGCCAATTGGGCTTGGTGAAAAATATGCAAGGCTTCCACACTTTTATAGACAAGGACAGGTAAGAAGTTGGTCCATAAAAAGAGGAATACTAGTACTTTAGGAAGTAAAATTGATGAAAGTTGTACATGCTGTGACTAGGAAGAGGGTACACAAAGCAGCCTACTCTGAGGGGAAAAAGTGTGAGAAAATAAGTAATACAGGTTTTATGTTTTGGAATACAAGTAGTGCTAATATTAAGAATGAAGTATGAATTATTATTAATAGTCAGCTGAAAAAGAAAGGTGGTGGAAGGAGACGAAGATAGGACAATCCCAGTGAACTTGGTTTTAACATTTTTAGTGTATATGCTCCACAAGTGGGACTAGATGAAATAAAAAAGAAGATATTCTGGTATAAAATGGATGAGATCCTACAGTAAATTCATACCAAGAGAAGTACCACACAACTTATGTTTGTAGTGTCTTTGAATTGCATTTTGAATGTGTTGAGCACAAGAAGAAGGGTGCAAAGGCACATAAATAAATAGTGGAACTTACAAAAAATGCAACAGAAGATAGTGTTCATTCTGAAAAAAGAGTATTGGATCTCTCATACACATGCCAATACCATGTGGCCAGAAATGGAAAATTGCATTTGTGTATAGCATGGTGGAGTCAAGAGGAGTATGATGCCATTTAAAGTAAAATGAAGTACTAGAGGATCTCCCCAAGTGTCAAGATGCCAGTGCTTATAAAAGGAAAAATTAGCTAAGGAGGCAAAAAATGTAGTGGCAGTTGCTAGAGTTAATGCATCTAATAATTTGTCCAGAAAACTGAAACCGAGAAGCAGGAGAGGACAACCTAAGTTCACTTAGGAATTTTTGGTTGGTAAGGACTTATAACACTTAAATCTCACATGGTTCTGGTATGTTTATGAGAGATTCAATACCCTTTTTCAGCATGAACACTAACTTAGCTAAGAAGGAGGCAAAGAACTTAGTGGCAGTTGCTACAGAAAATGCATCAAATAATTTCTCTAGCAAACATGAAACTGAGTAGCAGGAGAGGACAACCTAAGTTCACTGGAGAATCTTTGGCTGGTAAGGACTTATAATACTTCCATCTCACATTAAACTTAATTCATAATAGACCATAATGACAAGAACAGATTCATGTGGCTCTACCCAGTTAAATTTGGGATTAAGACTTCATTATTATTGTTGTTTTGGTCGTATTCTTGAAATAAAACCAAGGTCAGAAGGTAATAGCACTATTTGGGTACCAAACCAAATCTTCTGCAGTAGACCACCAAAGAAAAATAAGAATGGCAAATTGGAGCCTACAGTCTCCCAGTAGGTAGCCTCTGATATCAGAAGAATTCATACCTTAAAACATCTGCAATTGTTTCATCAGGGGAAACTTCATGTGCTTGCATCAAATCAGAGATAGCATCCTAATAAGCATGGAGCAGTCATTAGATAATTTGCATAATGAGAGAAGATTAGCAAAAAGTTGCAAAAGATTAAACATTTTCCTCAAGTTCATTTCACTAGAACTGCCAACAATTCAAAATGTGCATAAACAAACTCACTTCCAAGCAGCCAAGTTCTTTATAGGCTTGACCCCTACGGTAAAGAGCTTTGACATTCTTTGCATCATATTCCAAAGCCTAAAAGGTCACATTAGATCTTGGATCAATAAGAAAGAAGACAAGGGCACACATAAACCAGATTTGAAGCATACAGAAGAGACAATAGGCCGCAAGATTGCTTAAAAACAAGGCAAATATAGAACTTTGTGCTAAATAACCTTTTTCTCTTCCTATGCATATATCAAATTGGTTATACTTTTCTTATCAGCTTCTCGTCTAAATTCAAATTTGTTAATGAGCCATACCTCTGAACCCTCTTTTATGCACTCATCATACTGCTTTGTTTTAAGGTAGCAAGACATCAAGTTAAGAGAGCACACCAACAAGAGCAACCTGCCTTTGGAGTTTGGTAGGCCTTTCAAATTTTTCTTTGCCTAAGATAGTAGAAATAGCAAAGAGAAGTTCAATAGTGCAAAAGATGATGACAAACAATAGGAGAACAAATCCTTGTAAGACAAAAACATAAACAAATGGATACAACACTTACAAGTAGATATTTCTGCAAGGCATCATTAAACCTTCCCTGGCTATGAAGCTCATTACCCTACCAAACGGTTGTTACCAATATATGAATGCAAGAAGCATTAGACGCAATCACGCACAAATCCAGATTGTTGCCAGATCTTAGCACAATTATTCCTACTGCATTGCAGTCAAGATGCACAACATCACATGCAACATTAAGATCCAGCAAGGAAGTTTTAACAATAACATTAAGAAGAAGAATGTGAATATCAGTTATTTGAGTTCGAGAGGTGTACTGACCTGTTTCTTTAACATCTGAGCTGCATTTATTTCGTACATAACCTGTGCATCAATGCGGGCACGCATTGCAGCGATCTCCTCAGGAGATGCATTGGCCATTTTGTCACCAATCTTAGCAATCTCATCTGGACTAGTGTGCCTCAACTGTTCTGCAGCCTGTTTCAAGTCTTCGGGCCTCATGTTCTTCATGCTTTCAGAGGCCATTCTTGTCAAGTCAGAATTAGCCATCATCTGCAGCGCCATCAAACCCACATTGATCATCAACACCCATACTTTCTTTTTATTTCAAAAAAAATGAAAAAAAGAAAAACAAGATAAACAACATGAGGGACTTCCAATTCATCCAATTCTCAATTTCTCTGTTTTATAACAATCAATTAAGCAACCCGACAGTGCATTAGATTAAAATATCTAAAAATTCGCATTAATTCAAGCAGCAGAAGACCATCCAATCAAAATTCCCTTCTTTCTCAGAATTAAATGAAAAAAATAAAATAAAATTAGAAAAAAAGGTCTGAACCTTATCAATAGAAGTTTACTCCAACACATGAGAGACAAGAAACGAAATTCCAACACCACGAACTCCAAAATCCAATGCGTTGCCTGACTAAAGAGCCCAAAAATAAATTGAATTCTCAATAATCAAAAAGCTCTAACTTTTAAAGAAAAGAAATTCAGACACTGCGAATTTCAAATTCCAACCCAAAATCATCGAATTAGATACTTCACTAAAGTAAACCCAAAAATCAATTGAATTCTTTGAAAGCACGCAGACCCAATTAGAAAAATAGAAAGAAAAAAAAAAGAAATAAGAAAAAATTACAAACACCTGCTGTTGAATCCGAGCAAACTCGGCAGGTGACATACGACTCATCTGCTCCTGAGCCAGCCTCATCAACTCTGGATCCATCATCATCCCGTTAAACATTCTCTCTCAAAAACTAACTACTGAATTCGGATTAATCAGACAAGTGTTGAAGGCAGAGTCAATTAAATTTGGTTAGATTTCAAGAAAGTAAGATTACTTTGGGCCGCGGCTTGATTGGAAAATCAACAAAATTTTGATGGGATACAAAAGTGTTCTAACTTCGGTTCCCATTTGGGTATTTGACATTGACAATATAAAAGATTTAAAAATGTTGTGGGGGTGTCTTTGTATATAAGGTACGAGTTCAGGGTTCCCAAAAAAGGCACAACATGTGGGTACTCGAAAGTTTTGCTCATTAAAAAACAAAGGGCCACCGGAAACAAAGAAGGCTGGGGGAGTGGGTGCGGCTGGTGGAAATGCTGGCATTGCTCTGCAGGTAAAACAAGTAGAAGATCGTAGAGAAAACAGGTAAATTAGGATATTACTATTAGGGAGTATTTCTTGTTAGAGACGACTGAACAATTGAACGTTTTACTCAAAAGAAAAAGTAGGATTTGTGCTACTTTTTTTTTTTTGTATCAATTACGATTCAAGCAACTTCCATTGGTTGTGGTGGTGGTGGGAAGGGGTCAGTCAATAGAGAGATTATGAAAAAACGTCTTTTTGTCCCTTCGTTATATTTCCTTCCGTCTACCCACCATAGCCCTTTCTCAGTCATTTTGCTCGTCGTCGCCTTCCTCCTCCTCCTCCCACTCATCTCTTTATTGTCATCTCTGAATAGTCCTCTCTGATACAAATGATGGATACAGTCAGAATGAAACAAAAAGAGTGATAATTGAGTGTTCTATCTATCGAGTGTTGATTTACCCTTTCAGTCAGTCAAGTTGGTAGACAATGGAGCCATAAAAAGGAAGCTTTGAAACTAAAACAAAATGGTAGACCAAGCATCCCCTAAATACAAGTTCTCATCTAACCCCCCAGATCAGATCAGTTGCATCACCTAAAATGTAAATCAAGGTGACATATGGAAAAACCCTTTGAAAACTCTCGGCAACCGTACCATTTCAAGATGACAAAGCAAGGAATCTACGAAAAATATCTCCATGTTTGATAAGCACGAAGAGACGACGACTTGTGCAAATTGAGACTTTTCAATTTTAGTGGACCCTTCAAAAAGAAAAAAGAATTTCACGTTCATCCTACACTGACTCGTGAAAAATAAAACAGTCTTCTTAATTTGTGCAATTGAATCTTTTCAATTTTACGTATAATTAAAGATTGTAGAAAACATGTCCTTAAGATTTATGGGGGCATCGCATGTGTGCAAATAATAATAATTATAATAGTAATGATTTGTAACAAATCGCTCAATTTCAATTAAAATAGATTTAATGGTAAATCTAGGTGCTTGTTCTACCAATCGTTAACAAACGAAGCCTACAACAACTAGTGTTTTTTTTTTTTTTTTTTAAAAAAAAAAAAGAAAACAAATTTGGTAAATTGTAATGGTGCATAAAAAATAAGCATCTACAACAGGAGAAGACATTTTTGGTTGCCATACCTGTGCAAATCAAAATGTATTTTCAAAAAAATCAATAAATAGAGGAAGTTAAGATTTTTTTTTTCTTTTTAAGAAAACAAAAAAAAAAAAAAGGATTTCGAGAGTAATTTTTCTCTTTTATTTTCCTTAATTTATAAATTAGAGAGAAACCACCACATAAATAAAAATCATAAAATGGTAGTTAAAATTTTCTTTTTGTTTCAACAATATAAACTATGATATGCTATTTTCTAAATTAGCAATTATTGTCTTAACATGATATGCTATTTCATTAATTAAATATTGCATATCTTAAGATGAACTAAACAATTAATAGAAAGTATGATTCTAATTTCATTAAAAAAAAAACTATATACTTAAGTGGATTCTATGTTTTAGTAATTTTATTTTAATTATAATTGTATAATCCCAAATAAAACAACCTCAAAGAATAGTTAAAACATAGTAAGTGATTAGGGAATTTCATAATCTAATGTTTAAAAAATGGGTCATTGTATTATAACAACATAATGTTTGGGGTCCGTTTCATTTAACCTCAACTTTGATAACATAATACTTAATAACTTTTTATTTTATAATCAATTCTTCTCTTGTTCATAATGAACACCAATTTGTTGTTAGCTCACCATTTTGGTCTATGAAATCAAAAGAACTTGTAAATACTGTCTTTTTTTTTCCTTCTTTTTTCCAAACTTGTTATAAATTTCACAATTTTAGCTCCAATTTCATTATAAGGAGGCAATATTGGCTCTAAACAAATTAGTTTTGTGTTATTCTTAACCAAAAAAAAAAGAAAAGAAAAAAAAAAAAACCCCAAACAATGAGACTTATAATATAGTTGAATGAAAATTGAGAATGTAACGGAATCAAATGTAATTAGCCCTTAAAAGTTTGAGAAAAGAACTCTACTTTTTTCGAACAGAAAGGAAAAATAAAATTGCTTTTTCACGTGTTAGTTATTTGACGTCCAAACACTTTCTTAACTGCGCACGGCAAAGCCGCTTTTTTTTTTTTGGGCCCTTTTAATTTGACTCTAATTCCCAATGGCCTGCACAGCGCGCCCGAAGGACTTGCTAGCATTGGGCTGAGGCAGGCAGAGCCCCCAACTTGATCCCAACCTCGTGAAAATCTAACTTTGCAAAGCCCTAAATCAGGAACCTCTCTCCAAAATCAGCAGCCTCTCTACAAAGCTTCCCCCTAAAAGGAGGGGACGGGGACATTTCCAGCAGCGTCCCCTCCAAAGAACCGTCTTTGCCGTCTCTCCGCAGTTGCCATAGCTTGTGTACGGTAATTTTCACTCTTAGTTTCTCATTCGGTCTAAATTACAGAACGACAGAGATGTTTATTAATCTTTCAGAAACACAATCACATCAATACACAGTAATTATCGGAACATCCACGTCGAGAGTTTCTTCTATTCCTCACAGAAAAGAACCCAAGAGACATCATAACCTTATTCTTTTTATACACCCATTCTAACTTTTATAGTGATAATGGTGGCGGTGACCCACCAAGGCTATATATATTGCCTTCTTTGGATACAGTTGGTTCCTGCATAAAGTTTCAATTTTCCAACTTGGGTTTTGTTTTTGATTGTGGAAAGATTGTTTCTTCGTGGTTGTTGTTGTAGAAGGCTTTTGTCTTGATAGTAGTTAAATCTTTGTTGTATGTTTCTGCAACATGGGTGACTCTGATGGCCGGAAAACTCGAAATATATGCATATTAGCACATGTTGATCATGGCAAGACAACACTTGCTGATCATCTTATTGTTGCCGCTGGTGGTGGCCTGCTCCATCCCAAACTAGCTGGGAAGCTTAGGTTTATGGACTACCTTGATGAGGAGCAGAGGCGTGCTATAACTATGAAGAGTTCTTCAATAGCTTTACATTTTAAGGATTATTCAATAAACCTCATAGACTCCCCAGGCCACATGGATTTTTGCAGCGAGGTTTCTACTGCTGCAAGATTGAGTGATGGAGCATTGGTTTTGGTTGATGCTGTTGAGGGGGTCCATATACAGACACATGCTGTTTTGCGTCAATTGTGGATTGAGAAGCTTACGCCATGTTTGGTCCTTAATAAGATTGATAGGCTGATCTGTGAGTTGAAGTTGAGCCCCATGGAAGCATATACCCGACTATTAAGGATTGTTCATGAGGTGAATGCAATCATGAGTGCTTATAAGTCAGAGAAGTATTTGTCTGACGTGGATTCAATGCTTGCAGGGCCATCTGGTGAAGTGAGTGATGACTATCTTGAGCTTGTAGAAGATGATGAAGAGGATACTTTCCAACCACAGAAGGGTAATGTGGCATTTGCCTGTGCATTAGATGGGTGGGGTTTTGGTATTAGTGAGTTTGCTGAGTTTTATGCTTCAAAGCTTGGAGCAAGTTCAGCTGCCTTGCAGAAGGCTCTGTGGGGTCCTAGGTATTTCAATCCAAAGACTAAGATGATTGTGGGAAAAAAGGGAGTGGAAGGTGTAAGTAAGGCTCGGCCTATGTTTGTGCAGTTTGTGCTTGAGCCTCTGTGGCAAGTTTACCAGTCAGCATTAGAGCCTGATGGAAATAAAGGTCTGCTTGAGAAAGTTATTAAATCATTTAATTTAAATGTACCACCTCGTGAGCTACAGAATAAAGACCCAAAGGCTGTGCTTCAAGCTGTTATGAGTCGCTGGCTTCCTTTGTCAGATGCAATATTGTCTATGGTGGTGAAGTGTCTACCTGACCCAATTTGTGCTCAATCTCTTCGGATTTCACGCTTGCTCCCCAAAAGAGAGGTTTCAAATAGTGTGGTGGACTCAAGTATCTTTGCAGAAGCTGAACTTGTGAGAAAGTCAGTTGAGGTTTGTGATTCCCATCATGAAGCACCTTGTGTTGCTTTTGTATCCAAAATGTTTGCTTTTCCAATAAAAATGCTACCTCAAAAGGGTCCAAATGGGGAAATTTTGAGCAATATTCGTGTTGAAACTGGAGATGGAGACTCAGATGAATGCTTTCTTGCATTTGCAAGAGTTTTTAGTGGTGTGCTTTATTCAGGGAAAAAAATATTTGTCCTTTCAGCATTACATGACCCATTGAAGGGAGAATCAATGCAAAAGCATGTCCAGGAGGCTGAATTACATTCCTTGTATCTGATGATGGGTCAAGGTTTGAGACCAGTAGTGTCTGCAAAGGCAGGAAATATTGTGGCAATCCGTGGCCTTGGTCAGCATATATTGAAGAGTGCAACTCTTTCATCCACCAGAAATTGTTGGCCTTTTTCAAGCATGGCATTCCAGGTATCTCCAACTTTGAGAGTTGCTATTGAGCCATCGGATCCAGCAGATATGAGTGTTCTCATGCGAGGTTTGAGGCTCCTGAACCATGCAGATCCATTTGTAGAGGTCACTGTCTCGTCTAGAGGGGAACATGTGCTTGCTGCTGCAGGAGAGGTCCATCTAGAAAGATGCATAAAGGATTTGAAAGAGAGATTTGCAAAGGTGAGCCTCCAGGTCTCTCCTCCTCTTGTGTCCTATAAAGAGACCATCGAAGGAGATTCATCTAATCCATTGGATAATCTGAAGCCATTAAGTAAGAGTGCAGATTATGTTGAGAAGACAACACCAAATGGAAGGTGTATTGTCCGCGTGCGGGTCACGAAGCTTCCAACTGCACTTACTAAGTTGCTTGATGAGAGTGCTAATATTCTTGGAGATCTGACCGGTGGTAAGCTGAATCAGGCACATAGAATGTTAAAAACACAGAGATCCAACATTGTAGAAGATGAAAATCCAGTTGAAGAACTCAAAAGGCATATAACTGATACTCTTGATAGCAATATCTTGTCATGGAGTGAAAACAACAAGCAGCAAGCTGAAAAATACCTACTTAAGTGGCAAAAATTTCTTAAGAGGATATGGGCACTTGGTCCAAGACAAGTTGGCCCTAACATCCTTTTTACTCCAGATTCGAAATGCCATCACAATGAGAATTTTGTTCTCATACATGGCTCACCTCATGTATCTGAGAGTTTGGGCTTGATGGATAAGCTTAGTGGTGGCGATGAGCCTGCTGGTAGATCTTCTGAAGCAGCTCAAGCATTAAACTTGGAAGCCGATAGTCTTCAGAGCAGTGTAGTGTCTGGGTTTCAACTAGCAACTGCAGCTGGCCCCTTGTGTGAGGAACCAATGTGGGGATTGGCTTTTATGGTTGAGGCTTTTGTATCTTCCTCATCGGGGCAGTCTGGTGAGACTGACACTAACCAACTGTCTGAGCAGTATGGCATCTTGACTGGACAAGTTATGACAGCTGTCAAGGATGCATGTAGGGCAGCTGTTCTTAAGAAGAGACCCCGTCTTGTTGAAGCCATGTACTTTTGTGAACTGAACACTCCAACCGAATATTTGGGCTCTATGTATTCTGTTCTTAATAGGAGACGTGCCCGGGTCTTGAAGGAGGAAATGCAGGAGGGATCTTCATTGTTCACGGTTCATGCATATGTTCCAGTTGCTGAAAGCTTTGGCTTTGCCGATGAGCTCAGAAGATGGACTTCAGGCGCTGCAAGTGCTCTCCTTGTTCTTAGCCATTGGGAAGTACTTCCTGAAGATCCCTTCTTTGTGCCAAAAACAGAAGAAGAAATTGAAGAGTTTGGAGATGGTTCGAGTGTTCTTCCCAATACAGCAAGAAAGCTCATTGATGCTGTAAGAAGGCGGAAAGGCCTCCCTGTGGAGGAAAAAGTGGTCCAGCATGCAACTAAACAGAGGACCCTGGCACGTAAAGTTTAGAATCCGCAAATCAGAATTTTGTCATTACGAATTTGTACGGCGCACGTATCACATTCTTTTATGGTGCAACAACATAGTTCATATTACGTTGAGTTGATGTGGAATAACTTGCATACTTTGACATCAAGATTTTTCTGCAATGCCATTTCTGTCTGCTTAGTTTTCCTCTTCAGCTGCTGGGGGACAAAACTCGGTACCTCCAATTGTTCGTCAAGCCTAAGAAGCGTCTGTCAATTTGCATGAGCATTTTTCTTCTTCAGATGATAATAGCATTGGTTGGCTATAGCCTAGAAGCGGCAACTTTCTGTCAAAAGGCTCCAGAAACGTTTGTCATACTGTTTTATGATGGATGCTAGTTTCTCTGGCTTGGCTCATTGCACTTTATTAAATTGAGAAATTATCATCAATATGTACAATGTATCTCACATTAAATGGTCTTATTAATACCATAATTTTGATGAAAAACAATTATCCTGTGTCGAATGGTTCAAAATAAAGACTTAAACAAATGGCATTGATATGAAAAAGACCAACTAATTTATCTTGAACAAGAAAGTGTATTAACTTATTACCCAAGCTAAGTATAAAAAATTCAAAAAAAAAAAAAAAAAGGCATAAGAAAGAATTTTGAAAACTTCATCATTGTAACCTGGAGTTCATTAAGACAGATCAAAAGTTCATTAAGTCATATTTCAATCATTTAACAACTTTACAATTGGGTAGACAGGCTTATCATTTGGTTACTTCTCCACACAATGGCTATCTTATCTTAAAACTGCACATTGAGCAAAACGATTTACCACTAAGCATAAAAAGTTAGCACCACAACTCTGTTCTTTCCAGAAAGAACATATCAGAAACAATTAGTACTGTGACCATCTACTAGTGGGAATGGAGACTAAAAACAGATATTTGCCTGCCGAAGAGATTGTTCCAGTTAAAAAAAAAAAAGGAAAATAACAATCTTACAGCAATGCAGTGAACAAGTTTTGTGTCCGGTGGATGAATAGAGAATTCGTTACAATTAAAGACAAGAAGGAGAAACAAATAAAGCTACCTAATTTTCCCACGTAAGAATTTGATCTAGCCAGCTGGAGATGGCTTTACAACGTGGTTTCCATTTGAGTTCACAAGTTACATTAGCATCCATATCCCCACCATTTTCATTTTACAACAATTCAATAATAAGCTAGAGACAAGAGGATAATAAAGAAAATCATTTACAAAGAGATAAAGGAGGATCTGGCAAAAGAATTGAGGCCATCGTTAATTTGTCTTACAGATCAAAAATTATGTCAATGGTGCAGAACACAACTGGAGCTCATAGGCGTCTGGAATATCCAGAACCAGCGCACTTCTTGCACAGTATCAAACCTACAAATAAAAGTAGTTTGTAATCACAAAGAAAAAGCACGAGAATAAATAAATTCCAAATGATTAAATTGATCCTTGAGAATGTGAGTCTACTAGTCAGTAGACAGAATTTAAAGCCAACATATTGCAATTATTAGTAGATTCCTGTTGAACACAAAATACTTTATAAGGATCTCACAAAAAGTCAAAATCATGTATTGTAAAATATTTTGCATGTGAATATAGTTGCTGCCACCAGCCACCAAACTTTCCAAGGATCTCACTAAAAAGCAAAGGTACTTGACTAAGTGCAGGAAGCACAAACCATAAACTGAAACTCGAAACCTAGTCAGTAAATCAACTTTAGTACTAAATATCAAAAACACCTTGTAGCCTAAAGCCATTTCAAGAGTATATGAACATCAGGACTTGATACCTGCACCCTTGCACACCTTACAATCTACCAAGCGCGTTTCTAACTTCATCTTCCCATTGTCGCAAAAGACACACTTTGTGCCACCTGCCATAACAAGAGGTACAGTTACAAGATACTTTCCAGTAATTGTATGTATAAAAAGCATAGAAAGTAGGTTCACATGATTAATCATGGCTCTGAACAAAGATATTCATTAAAACAAACAGAACACCATCACCACCCGCCTCCTCCAATCCTACCTGAAAACAATTAAAATAAATCCCCAGGATTCACATAACCAAATTTACCTTGTCATTACATAGATGCAGTTCATAGCGTTTGTTGTAACCTCTTGGGTATAAAACCAAATACCATACACATTGACAAGGTCAAATCAATTTATAAACAAGGTAGAATTTAATTCTTGGAGTACCATAACTATAGATGAATGCCTAAAATTCTAGAAGTACTACCAAATGAAAACATAATTGATTATCATATACTATCAGCACTTGTGCGTATTGGCCAAAACTTCTGAAAGTGGGCTAATGAACATGAAGGAGGATGATGCCTAGCACTAGACTTAGCAACTAGTTTAAGTCTAAGAACCAATAAACTTTTCATGTTCCATTACAAGTTTATGATGGCCAATCAAAGGAGGAGAAAGGGAAAAAAGAAAGTGCCCACTAAATCAGATGCCTACATGTTCAAGCTAAGCACTTGCAGCCTTGACTTCTACCTTATATCCCATATATTTTACTTGCTGCAAAAGCATTGCATTCAAAGAGCAATCGTGCTATTAGTTTTTCCTCTTTCTTGTTCTCTAGAGTTAACACATTGATACTCTCAATTGACATCCAGTGAACCATATTTGGAAAAAGAAGTTCTGATCAGCACAAGCTAAGTTGAGAATGGCCAAGCCAAAATCTCTCCTTCCCCCCATAAAAAAAAAAAAAAAAAAGAAGAAGAAGAAGAAAGCACACTACACAATTTGAGTAGAAGTAAGAGAGCATTGACATTCCATTCAGTTAATCCTCCTGAATTTGTTGCAAATATTGCTAAAGATGGTCCAAAGGGGTGAATCCTCCAATTCCATTAAGTGGATAATTTGAAAAAGCATTACTAATATCACAAAATAATAATAAAAAAAAGGCAATAAAAAAGGAGAAAGAAAGGTACCATTCCCTGCACAACGATCGCAAGGCACAGGATCTCCCTGAATACCCCCACAAATGAAGAAGAATGTCACCAAGAAAAAAACAAAACAAGTTAAAGAACAAAAAAAAATACGAAGAAAAAAAGAAACAAGGAAAAAAATATATCAGACATCACAAAAAGATTAGAGATACATTATTAGTAAACTAAACTGGAGTAATAATTAATAAGGAACACCTTGAGGCCCCAGAAGAGAGAAAGTGCAATGGCGGCGAAGACGCTGACAGTCGCGAGCGCAGTTTGTGTATCCAACGCGAAAGGCCTATTAAAATCACCAGTGAACAAGAAGAGCCTGTGGAGAATCAGATTGGTAGGTTGGCGAAGGTGTGGTAATGCTTGCTTAGTAGTCTGGCTTAAAGAGAGGCGGTACCGTGATGCTATCTCTGGTTTTGTTGTAGGTGGTTGTGAAAGAATGTGAATACTTGAAGTTGCAGAAGAAGAAGAAGTAGAAGAAGGGAAGAGAGGAGAGAGAGAGTGGAGAGAGCAACAAGAGGAGCTGTGCAGAGAAGCCATGGATTAGAAGAGAAGAAGGACAATAATACACGGTTGGAGTTTGCCCTTCTTTTTTTAAAAAAATAAAAAATAAAAACCTCATTTCAACTATGAAATTAATAATAAAATAAAATTATCATTTATTAAAATTTTTTTTTAGTATATAAAAAAGAAAAATTTTAGGGTGTAAAATTTATCTAATAAATTTCATAACTTCACTCTGTGTCTTAAATCTTAAAAAGAGTCAGAGATAATATACAAGATTTACACATTAAAAATATTTTTAAAAATAAATTTATATTTTTTATAAAACATAATTTTTAAATTAATAATAAATTTTTATTATATAAATCTAATTTATTAACTCGCGTTAATTCTTTTGAATAGATTTTTTTTATTCATTAATTTTTTTACTTAATTTTATGCATGTAAAATAATATATTTAGTTGTGTTAATCACACAAAACTTGACAAAAAAATTACAAAAAAAAAATTGGTAAACTATATATAGCCAGTCCACATCCAAGAGCGCTCGGCCCTGGCCCACGAAAATTAAAATTAACAAAAATCACATCAGAGCCGTTAATCTTATCACAATCTGACAAAAATCCGACACGAAACCCTAAACCTAAATTCCTCCGTTGTTCGGGGCCTGACCACCGATAATTCAAATCTCTTCGCGAAATTCAAATGGCGAAAAGGAGGAAGCAAAGAGCGAAAATTGATGAAAGCGACGTCGAAGAAGAAGCGGAGGAGCCGAGGGCGGCAATGGACGGAGATGACGACGACGAGGAGGCGAACGAGGATCTGAGCTTAAAGATTGTCGAGAAAGCTCTGCTTATGCGCGAGGCAAGGCTGGAGCGAAACGAAAATGGCGGCGTTGTGCTTTCTGGTGGTGACGTGTCCAAAGATGCTACCGGCATTGTTAGTGTCTGCGGCGGCGGCGGAGTTGATGTCAATAGTCACTTCGCAGAATTGGCTTCTTCGACGGAGGCTGAGGCAGTTGTAGCGGGAGCCACTGCGGTGAAAAAGAAGAGGAAAAAGAAGGCTAGGAAAATGGAAATTGAAGACAAATCTGTGGTTTATTTCTTCTTCTTAGTAACTTAAATGATTTTACTATTTCTGAAACGAAGATTTTATATTACATAGTTAATATTTTATACCAATCAATATTATGAATTACATTATATACTTGTATAATTACTAAAAAATTTTACTGTTAATCATATAATATAATTTTTTTTAAAAAAAAAGGATTGATTTTTGCAATTTTTCTATCTTTTAGTACAGACGAGTTCATGAAATTTGAGTTCAAGAAGGATATTTCTTTCTTTAATCTTGGCTAAATTGCTCTGTTTAACTCTATTATTAAAGTCAGCTTGGCTTAAACTTTTTGGTGTCAGGTTATACTTGCTGAGGAAGAAGAAGAAGGTAAGCACAAAACAATTGAAGCCACAGAAGCAGTAAAGGCCTCAGAGGAATTACTTGAATCTGAGGATCCAAATGGCGTGGTGATGTCAGATAATATCATACTGTGCAAGCTTCTTGTGAGTATGATATATCTGTTGTCTGATTGTGCTTTTTGTCAAAAGCAAAGAAAGGATAATTCCATTTCAAAGACTTACATTTCTCTCTCTCTCTCTCTCTCTGTTATACTTATTCTGTCAGCGGGGGCCCAGGTACTTTGATCCTCCAGATGGTGGCTGGTCAACATGCTATAATTGCGGTGAGGAAGGTCATATGGCAGTTAACTGTCCATCCTTTCAGAAGAAGAAAAAACCATGTTTTGTCTGTGGTAGTTTGGAGCATGTTGCCAGGGAATGCAAGAAGGTTAGTGAGCAGAACAGCGATTGTAAGCGCAAGGCCTCATACTCTTTTTTTTTTTTTAAAAAAAAAAAAACAGTTGTTCTCTACATATGTATCTATTTTAATGTAAAGGGGAAGTCAATAAATATGTTGGTGTAAGTGCATCTATATATTTAATAGTTTTAGCTTCTATTGAATGAACTTTTTTATCATGTAACAACTGTTTCTGACTCTATATAATGATGATACAGGCTGATCTGTTTGTACATGCAAGTGTAACAGTACCTATACATATAAGTATATATTCTGCTATCTGGAATACTGGTTTAGTGGCTGTGATAAAATTGCATCGATGAGCTTGTGAGTCTATTTTTCTTATGTTAGCAGAAGTTATTCGGTGGTAGAAACATATGGAACTTAACTCTATGGTGGAGCTCTGTATGGCTTAGTTGCATCCTATTTTGATTTGGTTGCATTGCACTTTATTGAGACACTAACTGGCCTATAGTAGTCCTTTTGTGAGAAGAAAAATACTTTGACCACCTTGTCCAGTGCGCACACACCCTCAGGGAGCTCTGCTTCTTCGATTCACTTGGGGTCTTTTGAGTTGTGAGAATAGACAGAAAAAATAGGGCAGAGGTGCTAAGATGGATTGTTACTTGTTTTAGCAATAGTAGCTACCCAAGACATTAGAGCATTGGAATGTTTAAATCTCTTTAGTTGCTTGTGTTAGCATATAGACACAGTCTTCATAGGCATTTCATTCTTACTTGAAAAGTTAATTTATTTTAATGATTAATTTGTCTAATCAATTATTGTTCCAAAATGAAGCTAAGGGATGTGTCTAATGCATCTTGACTATCAATAGATCAAAATATCACTAAATCATTATACATATTGGACGATGAAACATCTTTTGGGTTTCTCTTGTGGATGACATATTTTTCTGCACCTTCTTGAATTTCTTCTTTGATTGTCTGTTTTTCATATTTCTCTGTGCGTGTTAGCTTGAAATTTAAGACAGATGATCTTGTAACCCATGTAAGTTTTCACTTTGGTAATTGTTGTGCTTTTTTCTCCCTTTCTAGGGGCAGGATTGCTTTATTTGCCAAAAACGAGGGCACCAAGCAAAAGATTGTCCAAAGAAAACTAAAACCGATATGAAGGGGTCACGAAAATGCTTAAAATGCGGAGATTCTGGTCATGATATGTTTTCATGCCGAAATGGTTATCCTCTTGATGATCTGAAGGTCGTGCCATACTTAAAGAATTTTCTGTTTCAATTGTTTACTTTTTGTTTATGCAACATTTTATTTTATTTTATTTTTTCTAGCCTATCATTTGAATAACTTGATTTTCTGACTAGTGTTCCAACCATTTCCTCCTTTATTCAGGAAATACAATGTTACATCTGCAAGGGTATTGGCCATTTATGCTGTGCTGACTTTGTTGACAGTGGTGCAAGAGAAGTTTCTTGCTACAAATGTGGTGAACTGGGTCATTTTGGTATGGTAAGTCCCATTCAGTGCTGTAATTTCCGTAGTCTGTTATATCTGTGCGGCAGTTAGATTTATTTGATGGTGTTATTTGTTTACTTATGTGGTGAATAACAATAATAGTGTTATTTGTTCAAATCTATGCAGTAGTTAGATTTATTTGATAATCTGATTCTGTAAAGTTACTTGTCCAAGATCATTCTCTGGCAAGAAATTTTCCTTAGTTTGTAGAAAAAGGGAACTTTGACACACAACAACATGATTTCTTTATGTGGTATATATTATCTCTTTTACAATCTCTCTGACACTCCCATTTTGAAGTCTCTGTAACCCTTGCATATTTACTTTCTATTTGAAAAAATCTTTTTGTCTTGATGTTATTGTTACCAAAACATAGCCCTCTTGGGACATCTTCCATTTTGTAATCCATCTCTTGACGATAGCTACCTTAATAAATATTGTATTCATTTTGTGCAGGCATGCTCAAGGTTACATCGGGAAGCCAATGATATGGCATCACCTAGTTCTTGCTACAAATGTGGTGAAGGTGGACATTTTGCGCGGGAGTGCATGAATTCTATTAAGGTTAGTTTCAGAAGAGATGACTGTAAACCATCCCTATATACGCTGCTTAATCATTTTCATTCCTTGGGATGTGAGAATATTTTTTTATTTGTATGAGAATCTTCTGCTTCTTAGAATGTTTGGCATGGTGAATGATGGTCTTTCAAGGCTAGGTTTTATTACCTTGATGAGTATTTTTCTGATATTAGCTTGCTTATAACACTGATAGTGTTATTCGTTACATCTGTGCAGTAGTTAAATTTATTTGATAATCGGTACCGTTAAAGTTACTTGTCCAAGATCATTTTCTGGCAAGAAAATTTTCTTAAGTCTGTGGACAAAGTGAACCCTTATGTTGTGGATACTTTTTTTTTTTTTTAACCTACACTATTTCTTTATGTGGTGTATGTTACCTTGTTGCGATCTCTCTTGATACTCCCATGTTTTGAAATCTGTGTAACCTTTATATATTACTACCTCCTTGTGATGATTCATCTTGAGGCCTTGATGTTATTGTCACCAAAACAAAGCCTTCTTGTGACATCCTCCTTTTCCTAATCCATGTCTTGACTATAACCCCAATAAGTAGTGCATTTATTTCACACCGAAGTGCTCAAAGTTACGTAAGGAAGCTAATAGTAGAGCATTACCTAGTTCTTGCCACAAATGTGGTGAAAGTGGATGTTTTGCATGCAAGTGCATGAATTATGTTAAGGTTGGTTTCAGAAGAGATTATTGTAAATCATCCCCGTGTCATTTTATGCTGTTCAACGATTTTTGTTCCTTGAGTGTAGGAATAATTTTCTTAATTGGTATGGGAATCTTCTTTCTGGTACTAATTCCCAAAAAAATTGAGTACTTGTCCAATATGCAGGTTGGAGGGAGGACTTGTGAACTATCAACCTTCAAAAAGAATAAAAATAGGGCAGAAACAAAATCTGCTCCTCATGATATTGGTAAGGATCATAAAAGGAGAAGAACCAAGTCTGAAGATCAAAGGATTACCACACCGCAAAAATCAAAACAGAGAGGTGGGTGGACTATGGACCACCCTGAAGATTCATCCAAGTCAAAATCCAAGTCTGAAGAACAATGCATTACTCTGCCACAAAAATCAAGGCACAGAGGTGGTTTGATTGCGGAGCACCCTGAAGATTCATCCAAGACAAGGTTCAGAAAGAGCCCTGGGTGGTCTCCTCTGACACCATTTTATAATAATCACAAAGTTTCTACTGCAACTTCTGGCTATATTTTACCAAATTCTCGATCTAAGGTAGTCATTTGGTGACTCCATTCTTCCCATGGTCGGCAACACCCTTTTGGTAGAGATATTCTGTATCAAGGTTTGACAACACTGGCAGTTGGTATGGCAACTGCAGCGGTTCAGGAATGAGGAGAGGCTTTGATTGGTGGTAAGAGCCTAGGCTTAGATACAAAGAACTGCAAAATATTTTTCAGGGTTGGATTCTCCTTGCAGATAATACTTTGCCCTGTGTAACCTTGTAACAATTTGCCATTATTGATATGTTTAGATTATCCTACATCTTCTTTCTTCATGTTTTTTGACTTTTTTTTTTTATTTTTTTATTTCCCTTAAAAGAAATATTAATGCTCATATAGCGAGTTATTGCCAGCTTTCCAAAATTTGTCCCTGCAAACACGAGATCCATTCGAGGGATCTTTTTCTATTAATTAATGAATTACATCGTCCTTTATTTGCTTCTAGCTATCTGCTGCTTATATTTTCGTATGTGGTAACGCATGCTTGCCTTACAGTGAACGCTTCTTCTGTATTTTTAAAATTTTGAAATTAATTTTATTGATCTTTGTCGGTATAATGTTTTTTTTCTCTTCTTTTTTTTTTTTTTTTTTTTTGGGGTTTTCGGGCATTAGGCAAGGATTAACCCTGTTCGCATATTCATGCATTTAGTCAAATGTTCATGAGAAGTTACATTTTGTCATCCTTCGGGTATGTGTGCTACCTTTTTGTGCTGAATTGTATCTCATCAGTGGTAGTTGTAGATTGATTTCAGAGATGTCTTTAATTGTACATCGCTCGATCAGTGCGTCTCTGCGCGACAAGACCATGGCCAGGCAAGAGGGCAAAAGTTGTGTATCTGTCGGATGCTCTCCACCTCTTGTTTATTTTTGGGTTCGTGCTGTTCAGTTTGAAGGACAACTTCATATCTTCAAAAACAATAAATAGAGAAAATTACAATAACATCTGTTTATATCACACAATCGTCATACTGTGCCTTGTGCGGACTTTCAAAATTTACACTACTTCAATTCTGGTTGGCTTTCGAAAAAAATTCCAAGCCCAACCCAGAGTTTTAATATCGGTTTTGTGGGAGTTAAGAGTAAAAATGAAAAATAGTTATGAACTCCATAGGTCTCTAGCCCAGATTTTGTTGTAAGCAAAGCCATTCCACTTTGCATTGAGCCCAAACTGAGCTCAACCTAAGCGGCAGAATGAATGTCTAGTGCCAACGGCCGAACAGCCCCCTGTCTTAGAATTTCATCTAGGTTAACAATTCCTATCCCTAATGGCCCGCAAGCTACCACATTATGGTGAGACCACAGCAAGCATCTCGAATAAGTTACGTGAACATGGTCTATTTGAGATGTGGAGTATTTCAAAATATAATTTCAGATAAGAATGTGCGTTAAACCTTTATAACAGTAAACTATGTACATAATTCTCGATCGGTCCACCCACATTTGCTTTTATTACTTTCTTAGAAGTAAACTCGGTAATGGTTGGTGCCCCTTCCCAAATGGATCCCAAACCATTACTACACATCTCACAATCCCCACAACGAGTCTCCCATCTCCCTCTGTAAAAGAATTTAGAACTCTCTCGTTTCCTCGTCCAAAACTAAGTATACAAAAAAAAACACACAAACGGAAAAGCGCAACCAAAAACAAGCCTACCCCAACCATTCACCACAAATTCCTAGCTCTTCCCGTCCTCTGGTTCTTCCTTTTCCTTCAATTCTCTGACTCCTAATCGTTTCTTTTCTCGTTCCTTTACTCAACTTCAAACCCTAAATTCCCTTCCTCTCTCTCATTCTCTTTCTCTTTCTCTTTCTCTCTCGCTCTTTCCGTGATCATGCCTTTTGTCTTACTCCTATTTAGTCCAAAAGCTGAGAGAAAAACTTTTCTTTTCTATTCAATAAAGAAGCATCTTTTAGGGTTTATTTCAAATTCAGAAGCCGACCCAGTTCGCTTTACTCGATTCTAAACCAACCCACGAATGATTTTAGACTCACACTTGTAGCCAAACACTCGGTTTCTCGCAGCAATGTCGGATGATATGTATCAACATTTCTCATCCAACTCTTCTAACCAATCAGACCAGTCTCTGCCCATCAAGATTGCCAAACTTGAGGCCCGACTGGTCGGTAAGGCCTCTTCTGCCGTCACTACTTCTGCGCCGCCCCCGCCCCCACCCCCGCCCCCGCCTGCCCGGTCTTCCGCCTCCTCCGCAGCGAAATTTGGTCCTGCTGAGGAAGTGGCTCGGACTATGAGTTCTAGCGATTCCGATGACGACGATGTAAGTGGAGGCTATTGTTATTACATTCTATGACAAAATGTGCTGTGTTTTGTTGGTGAAGTTGAAATACTTCAACTGGAAATCACATTGGTATTGAGGCTTCTGAGTGTACACATTTTGATGGCTATTACTCTTAAGAAGTTCTGGGTACTAGAATTTCGTAGTTTCCCAATTGATTATGGCAATAGATCGCAGACAAGTACATAGGATTTGTAATTTGGGTAACTCCATAAGGACTTCCTATTTCTTCTTTCCACATGGTTCGTGTGCATGGTCCCTGTAACAGACAAAAAATGCAGACTATGATGAATTAATAATTTGCAGTGTGGTAAAATCACTTTATTTTCAATATGAATCTGTAATGTCTTGAAATCTATGGCCTTTGTTTATTTGGGACATTGGAAGAGGCTTCTGCATGTAAATTTCGTTGCACAGTTTCCTTTATGACTTGGAGGAATGGTCCTTTGCTCTCTAGAACGGTTCTTCATGTTTTTGGCATTTTTGGAGATTTGAAAGGGTATATATGTGGGAACCAGTCAATAGATTTTTCATAGATTTTCATTTGTTTACCACTTTGCTAAACTTTCCATTTGCTGGAGTTGGCTTGCACAGGCAACATTGTTTAGTATGCTAAGCCAAAAATATTGTTGCAGGGACTGAAAATGGAAGGTTTATACAGTAATAGTGAGTAAATAAAGTAATGAATTTTTAAAATGCTCAAAACAAGTTGTAGTTTGTCACCTCTTATTAATAATCTGCCAAGGAAATAAAGAAATGTCTGAGTTAAATGAATAGTGGCATAGATGGATCTGTATGACATAATGATTGCAAGTATCTGTTTGCTTTTGCTGATACAAGAAATCTTGTTGATCGGTTTTCCTTAGATCGCTCTTGCCACTTGTGCGACTATGCATTATCTTTTGTTAAGCATGGTCCACAAGCAATTTTTATGCTGATGTGCATGTTGGGTGCATGAGTAGGCACATGTTTTGCATTTCAGAAGTTCTGCACATTTTGTGAAATCAGTAATTTACCTCATTTTTGGGCTAGTGATTGGCAATGCATGTTGCTTCATTGTCTCTCTCTTTCTATGGAATGTCATTTGCGTAAATATTTCCAATTAAATATACACATTTGTTATTTTGTTGACTCAAGAATTTTTTGTGTATAATTTTATGGTAGAATGAAGAAGAGTTTCTTATACAAGCAAACACTCAGAAGCGCCAAAGGCTGCAAGAAGCTGACAACACAACTGTCATTGAGCATCTTGAGGTAGACCAGTGATTGGCTGTAGGATTTAGTTAGAATATTAATTAGCATTTTATGTGTTAATTCTTTGACTAGTTCCTTTTTAATTTTGAGTTTAGTTTTCAATTTTATTTTTTACCTTTTTTTTTTCTGGAATATGTACTGAAAAATGTGAAAAAGAAGACCCAGGCTGTGGCTGATGGAATGCAAAAGACTGGGGAACTGATAGAAACAAAGGCCTGTTTTGATTCAAATAGAAGAAAGCAAAGTCGTGGCAGAGGAAATTCTACATCAGGAAGAGGTCGTGGTTCTCGGGCCAATGACCCTACGCGAATACAAGCTTCTTCTTCAACTGTAATAACTTCAAATGGCCACCTTGAGAACTCACACTACAAGGTATGCCTGTCATAACGTCAAACTGTAACAAAGGGGCTGCTTTTCAGGGTCCCAGTTGCAAATGCAAGATCACCCTAGAAGTGTTGTGGATTTCTTTTTGTGAAAATCTATTATTGATTTTTTGGGTTGGCCTCTTTCTAAATTGGCCATATCTATCTGATGCATTCATTGTCTTTGTGGAGAGCCATTAGCTAAGGCATTTATTTTTGCATTAAATCTAGAAAGGAAATGGCCTTAATTAATGGGGGAAGAAGGTGGGAGGACTCAGTTTGTCAACATGTGATATAGTTTGCATTTAAAGCCTGGACCAATGCTATGGCTGTTTCCTGTGGCAATGGGATTACCTTTGAGCAACAGATTCTGAATGGCAGAATGTGTAGGTTCTTAGATTGCTTAGTCATGTCATAGATCAAGCCACATGTTTTAATGATTTGCCTGTGTTGGTTTTACTTGTTATCCTTGAAACAAATGCATCTGTTTAGTTTACTTTTTTATGAGCCTTTTACAGTTTATAGATTGGATATAAAAATCAGCAGCAATAAGTGAGTTGTTAATGTTGTACTTCATAATCATTGGATCTTTTTGTATGCTTCTTCAAATGCGTGATCTTAAGTGTGGTTGTATACAAGATAGTTGTATGCTGGGTCATAGGGGTTAATTGATTCCAGAGAGAGTAGTATATATACTAATTTTCTCATGTCTAATTGAGTCCAGAGATAATGTATGCATGCCGGTCACTGGGCTAATTAAGTGTAGATATACTTGCATGATTCATCTTTAGTTCTCCTCCCTGCTTCTTCTGCTTCTGCTTCTGATGCTGTTACTCCTTTTGTTGTCTGGATATGTTTTAGATTTATAAATTTGTGTATTTATTACACAGGACAATAGGCAAAAAGAGCATGTTTGGAACAATGATCGACCCCCATCAGAGGTACTTTTGCATCTTCCTAATCTGAAAGTTTCAATTTTATATTTTTCTGGGACAGCGTCTTTATATTGTTCTTCAAGGTACAGAATGTAGTGACATCTGAACTTTATAATGCCTCGTTTTGTTACCTTGAATCAGGATGAGGTCACATCATTACGTGCAAAAGTTGCAGGTCTAGAGGAGGAACTGCGTAGATCTCGTCAAGAAGCTTCTGATAATCTCAATCTCTGCCAGCAGTTGGAAATGGTAGCTTTTCCATTACTAATTGCTTTTGCATATTTGTGAAATTCTAAATTCTGTTATTTTATCTCCACAGGAATTGAAGGAATTAAAAGATATTGAGCAACAAATGAAGCCAAAGGTGTGCTTTTATACCCGATCCCTGGGGTTTATTTGCATTTGTTAGTTCGTGTAAATTTAGTTTACATTTTGATATAAACTTGCCTGTATCCTGTAGGAGCTTCAAATTCCATTTGGCTTGCCTAACTTTTACAAGGAAAAAAATGAAATAAAATTGAATTGTTGAAAGATGCAGTTATAATCTTGTTATGATGAATGCAGTTATCAACATTGTGGAGTGGGAACCCTATAACAGAGTTATGTCTTTAAATAGGAAGTCCATTTGGTTGACAAAAAAAAAATAAATGTGCCTCTTGAATAAGGAAAACCTAAAAGTGAGATTTAGTAGCTTATAGAGATGTGGAGACAACAAAATGTATTGTTAAATAATATGAAGTTCTGACTTAGTTAATTGATAATATTGATTGGCAAAGTATCAATTTTTTTATCCTGAAATAACTATAATGGCTCAGCCATATAAAAGTACTCAAAACTGTATGGCCATAGTTGCCATTTATCTTGATTGTTTTCTTTGGAAATGGTGATACCATCCCTTGAACCTCCATTTTCTTAGTAGTTAGAAAGTAACCCAAGCTACAAGTCAGAAGAAGGGTTGGTATCTTGATTGTCGTTTATCTATATGAGGGTGTATAAAATTCTCTATAGAGATTTCATCCATTTATAAGTTTATGCATGGCACTAGGTCTTGGATGATATAACATAATAGTGGTCCATTCTTCAAGTAACTGCACAAAAAAGAGTTCTAGATTTTATTTATGTAGTGTTTGTTGAAGTTGTCAAGTCTGCCAGTGAGGGCATGCAATTAAGCTTTTCATGGAGAACAGCTGTAGATTTTTTTCTTTTTTAGGCCTTACTTGAAATTGTTGTTTATAACCTGTTTTACACATGTCTGCTGTATGTTGTGTTTACTGAAATATTTATAGTGGAATATTTTATGCTTCAACACAATATCATTTGTGTGAAATGGGGCACCAATAATTATCATTGGAAACATAGTTGGCTGTCTACTGCATGTCTGTTTCTTGAATACTGAATTAACTAGGTTCAATAATTACATGTTTGCCATCATTTCTAATGCTGAATTTCTTCTTCATGTAGAGAACAAAAATCATATCTGATCTGCTGATATCTGTTTCAAAAGCAGAGAGACAAGAAGCTAGGATGAAAGTTCGCCAGGATTCCCTAAGACTTGGAAATGTGGGCGTGATCAGGTAAACCCAAAATTTCCAAGGTTGTAGTAGACAGCTTGAATTGGATGGTCACAATTTATTATTTGTAACCAGCCTAATGACATAACAGCATATAAAATATTGTATTGAAGAAATGGAAAAAGAAAAAAGAGAGAAAAGATAGACACCTGTGTATTGATAAGGGACTGAGATAAATAGGGAAATTAATCTTTATAATTTCGTTGAACCTTTCACCTATTAACTAATATATGGACTCTCTGCCTGTTTATGGTCCTGTCAACCTAACTAGCTGGTAGGACTGATCAACTTGCTTGATGCAAGGGCAATTAAACATGCTTCTTGAAAACTGAAGTTGATCATATCCCCAAAAAATTGTTTTAAGTTGCTTAATTAAACCAAAGCAAGGGCTCATCACATAGGTTTTAAAGACTGCTCTATTCATCATAGCCTCTTAATTTATTGGCATTTGGACTGCTGATGTTCTTTGTTTCTTTGCAGAGCTGGAACTGTCATATCTGAGACATGGGAGGATGGGCAAGTCCTAAAAGATCTAAATGCTCATCTTGTATGTCTCTATCTCTCTCTCTCTCTCTCTCACACACACACACACACATTCTCCTTGGCAACCTTTTTTATGCTTTCCTTTTTCTGTACTTACAGCTGCCTCTGTAACATGTATGTAAACTACAGTGCATTTTAATAAATGAAAAACAGTGCTGGAATTGGTAATAAACAGCTTGGTGGTACAGTTCAAATTTGAGTGTCTCAAGTAGCAATCTTTAGTGCAGTCTAGTCTATTTTTAATCCAGCTTTCCCATCTTAGTATATATGCTGCTTCTTTTTTCTGGCACATTGTATAGTCCTCTTTACATGTGGAGAATCTAATCATCCTTTGACCTCTATTTCATGAGAAATTTAAAGAATGCTGTTGATGGCTTCTACATTGAGTCTGGCTATGACTTTCTGTTTTTGGTTTAATTAATCCTTTAGAAACAACTGCTGGAAACAAAAGAGGCTATTGAGCGGCAGCGGAAATTGTTAAAGAAACGACAGTCTGGTAATGTTTTACTCCCGAAAAAGTGTTACCATTTTTTGGCTGACCACAGGTCTGGTAACAACGAGTGAGGTGCATGAGATCATGCAGTACATGTAGCTTCTTTTTCAGTTACCCTATGATTTTCTTAGTCATATTTATGGCATTCAAATGCCATAAAATCTTTCTTAATGCTCTTACTCACCTTATTCTATCTGTTTGCTGCTAGGTTCATTCATTTGACATTCTTATATAGAGTGAGTAGAGTGAGGACATGATTGCAGTGTTGCCCATGGTCTTGTGTGGCACTTGTGTACATGATTGAATTGTTGCACTTGCAGCAGGGCTCTTCTTTCTTTCAAGCAAAACTATATATATATATATATATATATATATATTGCCAGAAATAGAGCTCGTGATTCTTAGTCGACAGTGCATTTTATTACCATTTCTGTTTTACCTGGTGTAGTTTTTGATTTTGCTTAATAAGTTGTTTGAGAACCTCTTTGTTTTCATATTTTCAAAAGCACAAACACCCTCCTCCCATTCCCTTGCCTGTTGCTTTTGATTTTTAAGCCACATTGTGAGTACTAATAGCAGTTTCTGCTGCTACAAAGACAAGGGAGATGGGACAGATGCAGAATCAGGTGCACAAGAAGAAGATTTTCTTATTCAGGATGAGATTTTTAAAGCTCGTTTGGCAAGCATCAAGCGTGTAAGTTCATTTAGTTTACATTTCCATTCTGTTTTGTCTCTGATTCATCAGCTGTTGTTAAGGATCATTGAACTTATTGTCACTCTTGCGTGCTTCCATCATTCTTTTACCCTTTAACATGCATGTAGGAGGAGGAAATTATCTTGCGTGAAAGAGATCGCTATGAACTTGAAAAGGGACGGCTTATACGTGAAATGAAGCGAATAAGAGATGAAGATGGTTCTCGTTTTAATAATTACCAGATTCTGAATCACCGTTATGCCCTTCTAAATCTTCTTGGAAAAGGAGGATTTAGTGAGGTTTACAAGGTCAGAAATTTGGCATGACCATTTCCAGACCTCACAGCGTGGGAGTCTTGTGCCTCAGAATGTTTTTTTATATATCTTTTGATATTGAAATGCTAATTTATTATTTTGAATAAGTTTCCTTTTTCCTGAATACAAAAAGCATGATCATATTTCATTATTTTCCAATATTGGAAATTGTAGAAAAAATTCCATTTTGTGGTGATTTGAAGCAAGCAATTTCCAGCAGGCCTATGATTTGCTAGAGCATAGATACGTTGCATGTAAACTCCATGGTCTGAATGCTCAGTGGAGTGAGGATAAGAAGCAAAGTTACATAAGGCATGCAATAAGGGAATACAATATTCACAAGACTTTGGTGCATTGTAACATTGTTCGGCTTTGGGACACTTTTGAGATTGACCAGAATACATTCTGCACTGTCTTAGAGTACTGTAGTGGTATGATACTCCATTTCTCAAAAATACAATTCATCTGTATTTTGAAGAGTTGCTATGTTCAAGAATCAAATTACTTCAGAGAATATCTGTTTCACTGATCCTTTTTATTTCCCTTCTTTTCCTATTTAAGGCAAAGACCTCGATGCTGTTCTGAAAGCAACACCTATATTGCCCGAGAAGGAGGCTAGGATCATTATTGTCCAGATATTTCAAGGCCTTGTATACTTGAACAAGCGAGTGCAGAAGATTATCCACTATGATTTGAAGCCTGGGAATGTTCTGTTTGATGAGCTTGGTGTTGCAAAGGTCACAGATTTTGGCCTTAGTAAGATAGTGGATGATGACATTGGATCCCAGGGAATGGAACTTACATCCCAGGGAGCTGGAACATACTGGTGAGTGATGCCATGGCCCATTATCTGATGACTTGTACATGGGGTATGACAGGTTCATTTATTCATTGGGAAGATCAGTCCAACCTCTTAAAGGAAAATACTTGTATATAATTTCTTCTAGTTGTTTCCAGATTTATGAAGATAAAATTTCTCTTATTCATAATCATAGTGAGTGAGGCTGAAAGCTGGTTCTCTTAATAATGGCTTTGTTATTGTCTGTTTAAATGTTTTCAAACACTCTGCAGATCTCTGGGTTCTGTCATATGTATGCACAAGCACGGGGACAAGCAACCGTGGGATAGGCACAGTGAAAATTTTCCTTTAGATCTCATGCTTACCAAAACATGTTTGAGAGTCAAAAAAAACATTCCTTATGTGATTGCACTGTGCTTGGATTGCTGATCTCTTTACCAATTTTTTATTATTTTTTTATTATGATGCTTTTCTTTATTTTTTGATAGCACTTGGTAAACTACAGGGCAGCCTGTTGATTGGTGTTTCCTTTTTCCCCCTTTTGCAAATTTAGGTATTTGCCACCAGAATGCTTTGAGCTCAGCAAGACCCCATTAATATCATCAAAGGTCAGTGGATCTCTCTATGAATAGCCTTCATAGAAAATTCTCAGTACCTGGAACTTTCTGGACAAATAATTTCCCTTTTCTGCTATAATAGGCTTCTTTGACGAGTTTACTCTTTTGAGACAGGTTGATGTCTGGTCAGCTGGAGTTTTATTTTACCAAATGCTCTTTGGCAGACGTCCTTTTGGACATGATCAAACTCAAGAAAGAATATTACGTGAAGACACCATTATCAAAGCCCGCAGAGTTGAATTTCCTTCAAAGCCTTCTGTTTCGAGTGAGGCCAAGGTGTGTTGACCTTTGTCATCACTATAATTTCCTCATTATTGTTTGATGTTGACTTAACAAATGTTACTGCAGTCTTTTTCTCTGTTATTGTGGAGAAAGAACCACATATCTGCTTTTATGCATTTGACAAAAAAGTGGTGTTGGCCGTGAAGTATTTATGCAATTTAAACTGTCTGATCTCTTGTATTACGATACCAGTTTTTTGGATGCTGGCACAAAGTGTAATGGTTTATCTGTAATTGCCTTTGCTCATTCACTGGATAAAACCAAACAAGGCTCCACATAAAAAAGATTAATTGAACCTGGTTGCATGTTCAAATGAATAGAATTTGCACGAAACATGTAAAGTTTGCATGTTTAGACTCGTGTCTTTGTTGCCAAATCAATGTTAAACAACCACTATTCTATAAATCACTTGGCATTGTGGACTAAATGTCTGGAAGATTTCGCAGTTGCCTGACGGTGATATACTGAGATCAACCTGATGTATGCAGGATTTGATTCGTCGATGTCTAACATATAACCAAGCAGAGAGATTGGATGTTTTAACCATTGCTCATGATCCATATCTCACATACTCGAAGAAACAGTAGTGTACAAAGACAGAAAAGAGAAAGGGTTGCTCATGGCTGGGAAGGGTGTGTCTCATTTGGGTACCAACATGGAATTTTGTACAGGTTGTAAAGGTTTTGTAATTTTTCCTTGTTTTCTTACTTTTTGTCTTTTTTTCCTCTCTTCTTTGGTCAAGTGGCTTTCTCCCCTGCCCCGAGCATAGTTTTTCTGCATCTCCCATTTGAAGTTCTTTTTGCAGTTGGCAATTTAGGTGTTGTAACAAGTGCACATCTGTATTCTTATTTTTGGAAAAGGAAAAGCAAAGATATATATATTGGACAGTGGGATTTTGACTTGATTGAATAGGATTAGGCAAGCCTGGCGCTTCTTAGTTTTCGGGAGGGATAAGCTTCAGACTAGTCTTAAATTTTATGGTTATTTCTTAATATAGTCAGATTTTTGGATTGAATTTTGTCAACCCATATAAAACTGTAAATGACCAAAAAAAAAAAAAAAAATTGCTTTAGTTGCTTTTGTCTATCTTGGCTCTAAATCTTTGCAGATTATTTAAATGTAGTCTTGTATTTTTGTCGCTTGTAATAATAGTCTTATTGTATAAAATAAAAGTAAAGTTGGGTGTATATTTAATTTTTATTTATTTTTTATCAATATATTTTAAAGGGGGGAATCAATTTTTGTTCAAGAAGAAATTGAGTAAAATATTTAATTGTGTATATTTGATTTTTTTCTTTTTTAATATGTTTTGATAATTTGATTAATTTTTTAACAATAAACTCAGATTAAAATAGAAATAAAAGGTATAAGATTAAGTTAATAAATTAAAAAAGAGATGTTTATATTGAAAAAGTTTATAAAGACTTGAAATTATAGTACAAAGAAAAAATAAAATGTAGTAAGTTTTTGAAATTAGAAAAAAGGATTTTATTTTTTATTTTTATGAAATTAATTTTATGTACAAAAATTAAGTTTACCATGTAATCTTTGTTATGAAAGCTCAAAAAAGAAACTTATTTTGTGTTTTGATAAAATGATTAAACACAACAACATTCTCTTTTCACTACTCTATAGCCATTTTATGGAATGCTGGACTAATATTTTGCCTCACCGGTGCCTCATGATATTATACAATGGGGAAACTCCTAAATATTGGTGCGTAGTAAAGATATTTTCAAAATCTTAATATAAGGCAGAATTTTGGAATAAATCCAACTGAACTTCATCCACATGCGCCTAGTCTCCCAAAAACCACACAATTGCTTATCCAACTTCCGCACACAAACACACCGAGTTCACTTCTCATGGCACCATCTCTCTCGTACACCCCGACAATTCCACCCACGAGACCTCGGAGTCCTCTCTTGCAATTCAGCAATTTAAATGCCAGCGATAGAAGCTTCGTTAAGGTCACAAAATGTGAATCTCAGAACCCATCAGCATCCTCAAATACAGGGCCGCCAGCCAAGAATAGTAGTGCAAAACTCGAGATAGGGTCTCCCATCATTGTTATTGAGGCCCCCAAAATGATTAAGACTGCTGCGTCGGTGCCGTGCCTGAGGGTCAATGCAGGCTTGGTCAAGGCCGGTGATGTCGGAAGGTTACTTTTTCTTTCATCCTTTATAGTTTATACTAGTACATAGATATGATTGGTGAACTGCTCCTGCTTGCTTGCTTGCTGTTGATGCTTCTATTTTGTTAAATGGTGTGTGCAGAATTGTATCAAGAAAGCCCAAAGACGTGTGGGCAGTTCGTCTAAGCATTGGCACCTACCTCATAGATGGCAAATATTTCAAGCCCTTGGAGCTTGATAAATGAATGAGTTATATCATTGTTTTTCCTTTTCTTTTTTGGCTAGTGGGATCAAAGGAATGTATTATCATTTTTTTTTTTTTATCAATCGACTCTAATTAATGTTTGAATTTGAGATATTCAACCTTAACTACAATCGATAGCACTACTAAGTTGATTTTTACGTTCTTCCCTTTTAATGTTTGTGATGGGGGTGCTTCTTAATAAGAAGGTTATGAATTTAGTTGAGTCAGATTAGTGTGGAGGTTTAGTCGCAGAGTTTAAGTCAAATTTTGTACGAAAACACGCAACTAAGGCTCAGAAACACTCAAGTTCCCAAGTACGTAAGGGAAAAGAGTGGTCATTTTGAGTAGATATTATACAATCTATTTATGTGTGCTTGAGTCAATTCAAACGAGTGAAATTTAATGGTGACGGGGTAAGCGTGGATGTTTCCATTCTTGGGGTTAGGTCTCTTATTTGATGCAGCAGATCATGGGCCGACCTTTAAGCCCCTGAAGGCCCGAAGAGGCTTGTGCTGACCCATCAACATAGCCTCTCAAACCCGTCCAAGGGTGGCCCTTGTTCGGCCGTAAACCTCTTTATTAGTTCCTACTTAAGTTTCACGTGAATCCATCGTCACAAAAGTACAATTTTTTTGGGTCATTTTCCATTTTAAAGTTGTGGCAATCGAAGGCATATGCCAATTATGCATTACTTGTATAGTCATTTTATTAAAGAAAGTTTAAGCTGTAAATAAATATGTAAATTGTAGTCTCATTTTGTTAGGCAGCTTAAAACGAATTTCCAAACATCTCATTGACTTACTGCATCCCTTGTATAAATAAATACGCATCCATAATCCTTTTTCTTAAATTTTCATTTATGAACATGGGGACTTATGACCATTCTTATAAACTACCACAATAAATATTTATAGGAACACTTATTTAGAAAAAATTAAGTTGTCATTCCATGTGTAAGACTTCAACGGGACTTTATTTATATATTATTGCATAATATATTTTTTTAACCTTTACACTCTTTTATAAATAAATTCAAAATTATTGTTTATCTAACTATTTGGGTTTTGAAATTAGTATAGTTATATGCCTTTTCTTTTTTTTTTTTTTTTAACTCATGAAAAATTTATTTATATTTGTCAATATCAGGGATTGATCTCTAATTATTAAGACAAAGAGTCTAACAATTATGTCACGAGATTACAAATTTATCATGAGTTAAATTAGACTTTAACTTGTATATAATAAAAAAATAATAATAATTATTGAAGTTTAGTTTATATAAAATAAATGTAAATTATTATATTTTACAAATATTTTATTATTTTAAAATTATTAATACGTTGGTATAAATTTTTTTTTTTAATACTTGACTTAAACTATTACAAATATTTCCCTTTTGATTTGTATTACGAAGAATGATAACATATATTAATTTTGTGCAACCTACAAAATTCCACTTTTTAAAAAATTTTTATTTTTTTATTTTTTATCCAACTAAAAGTACACCATGTCCGTCGGGAACAAAAACAGTGGACAATGGCTGATCCAGACATTGAAATTAGGAGGCAAACATAACTCTAATGCAAAGGGAAAATAATAGTTTCTTGCAATGAATATTATCCCTTGATGGGATTTTAGTGCGATAATTTTTGAGATAAATGCAAAACATATAATCGCTGATATAATATTTAAGTATATTTTATTAAATATTAATTTATTTGATAAAATTATAAATAATTTAATAAATATTTTGAATACTTGAATTATATTGGTTAGGGAAAAAAATATCTCTTAAATAAATCTTTTCATAGGTTAGGAGGCATGACTCTTGACAAGTCTTGGTGGAAAATAACTTTTAAAATTTCTAAATAAAACTTTAGTCCTCACTCTATCCCTATTAACATAATGTTACAAAATACAACTTAGGATTAAAGAATAACAAAGCATCTGTGTTCTTCTCATCATCAAGTCAAGAAAAGGGTTAAGAGAGATATGATACTCTATTCATTTTCTGTAGTAAAGATTTTTTAAATTTTATATTGATTAAAATATCTTCTATTTCTAATTTTGTTAAAAATATAAAATTTTAAAATTCATAATATTAAAGTTTTATACCTAATTAATAAAACATAAATACTGTTATATTCTATATTTAGTATCAGAGAGCATGATTTGAGAACTCATATATTTTTTCGTTGAAGATTAATAGCTTATTTTCATATTATGGAGTTTGTTAATTTGGAGTGTGATTATTTCCCTGATATGATTAAAGCTTGTTCCTCCACGCACACCTTAAGTTCGACGAAGTTGAAATGAAATTAAATTCATATGTTAATGGGAAGGGCGTAGGAATTACACCTAAAGTCGTCGTGGATGTTTGCATTATGGCTTATGTTCTTTAAAACGAGCATTTCAGTCTTTCTCCCCATATGATGGAAGTCATTGCAAATGCAACTAGCAGCAAAGTGGCTGCTCTTCCTCACGCTACGGCTCTCTCGCCTCCAGAGGCTAGATGCTCCGATTCATGATGGGATGCCTACTACTTTTCCGGAGAGTACAATTGGGACCGCTAATCTCTAGTCTTGATGAAAATTTAGAAGATCAACGGTGTATATCAAAGGAAACCCCTTGGTGTTAGAATTACTCTTCTTCGCAACTCACATGCTGTCAATGCGATTTCTGAAGCCAGAGCTGACCTTGTAGCTTTTCAAGGCTACTCCGATGAAATTAAAATAGACGTGGATGGAAAGTTGGAAATAATGTAATGCCGTATTAAAAATAAATTGATAAAATAATATAAGTATAAAATATTTTAAATATTATTTTAAATCATAATTTTTATTTTAATCAATAAATTATGATAATTTTTTTTTAATAATATATATTTTAAACAGTAAAATAATAAAAGTAATTTAATTTTTTAATAATTCTGTGATAGACTATAAATTATTAAGAATGATATTTATTATATTAAAAATAAGAAAAATATACTAATTTATACTAATTATAATTTAATAATTTATAAAATATAACAATATTAAATATAAATTATATTAAAAATAAATAATTAACATTGTTATGATATATAATAATTAATTCAATAATCATATAATAGTCAATGTAATAATTATAAAATGAATAAATAATTAATTTTATAAATAAAATAATTAATTTTTTAAAATTTACTAATTTGTAACAAGCAGCAAGCCCCAGCTGACGCGTCTTCTTCGATTCCTCCTTCAGTTTCAGGTACTGTTATCGCTTTTTCAGGCCCAATCATGGCTGCTGCCACCAGACCCAACAAGGGAAACGAGTAATGGACTGTCCTAATTTTGATGATGCCGAAAGAGGAAGGAGATCGATGGATTGACTGATTGTTTTTTTTTTTATATATATATTAAAACTCGATCTTTTCTGTCTCTTTGATCCTTCTTGGACATCTTGGATCTCTCCCATGGCTGTGCCCTCCCTCAAGGATTTCTTGTAAAGACACTGATAAAATAAAAAAGAAAAATCTATTCGATGATTTGTTCATCTATTGGAGTTGCACGATTATTTCAATTAGTCTGATATTATTTTAACTAGATGCTGCATTTTCCATAAACATTACTACAAGGGGCCATCACAAACTTGAATCCCATATGTAGAAGGCCACATTTGGCGGCCTTGGGGGGCCATGACCCCTCCGTATCACGTGGCTCCACAACTATTAAAAAATTTGCACGTAATCACCTTCTTAATAACTTGGTTACTAATAGTACAGATTATTATGAATGATATTTTAATTTTTTAAAAATTGAAATTTATATCTAATTCAGCTTAAAATATTAATAAGATTTTAGTCGTATAATTCTAAATAAATAGTTATAATTTTCTTGAAGAGATAATTATTTTGTGATTAATTTTAAATGGAACAACCAACTTTCTTTTATCCTTATAAAATAAGTCAAGTTGGGCAATGTTATACGGGTTACTCACTTACTTATTTGAGTGATTATAAAAAGTGTCAAAATTAGACAATTTTAACCAATTAGCCATCGACTTATATTCTTCTCTAAGCCCTTTTAAATTTCCACCATATATTTGCAGTCTCTGCCTATCTAGTTAAAAGCATAAGCTATCCCAACAGACACTTCTTCTCTTATTTTGTTGTCTCCCCCTTTACACCTGGAATGCGCCATTCCTCCGTCTCAGCTTGCCTTTTGCTCTCTCCTCTATCTAATTCAAGCAATACATTCCTTTTGTTCGAAATTTAGCTACGCTGGCGGTAATTGAGTACTTAGTGAAGTTGACTGTGGTTAACATCAAATAAACCCCATATTGACCATTGCTGAATTGCTTATTTCTCAGCGCTATTACAAACCTTTTTGAATAAATTATTGATTAATAAATTCATATAAAAAAAAAAAAAAAACTAAAAATGACCAAGTTCAATCAAACTAAAATTGGCGTACCAATGCACAAAATAAAGTCAAATTCATCCATGGAAAAACTTATTACAGAATCAAAATCTTTTGTATCAATTGTGATTTTAAAGAGATTTTTGTTTTATACATAAAAGATGAGATTTGGGCCTTTGTTTTTCAATATTTTTAGGGAAGGAGGACCTAGTTTTTTTTTTTTCCTTTTATCTCTTCGTTCTTGTGGCGGCAACTTGGTAATGGTCGTGGATTATAATGATAGCTTGGTAATGGTAGTGGTGCACAAAATTAGAGAAAAGCAAGAGACCTTAATGTGAAAAATGATTAAAGGATCTTGGACAAAAGAAAATTTCAATGATGAATTTAATAACTTTTTTCCTGATAGCAAATATATATATATAAACAAATCAATATAGATAAAAAAAAAAAGTTTAAAAAAATATTAGTTATTCGGCACAATAAACATTAATGTAGTTTTCTACAAAATTTCATATATTGACTCTTTTAAAATGATCTTTATACTTTTTATACTATCAAATATATCTTTATCTGAATGTCTTCAATTGATTTGATGGTTGTCTTACTTTATTATCCAAAATATGAAGAAAGAATGTTTTCATCATTATACATATAAAATAAAAATAAATAAATTATATTTAATTGATATGGATATTTTACTTAAAAAAATTGAAATAAATATTATATTAGACTTATACTATAAAGTTTGTAAATAACATTAAAATAGAGTGTAAAATAACTAATAATTTTTAGAATTAGGAACCAAAAATTGAAAATAATTTACACATTCAATAATAATTATAAGATAAGATAATATATGATAATAGTTTAAAAAAAAATATATCATATTAATGAATGAAAAAAAATATATTTAGATTAATAAAATAATTTTTTATTAATAAATAATAATACGTTTTACGTTGTATCTAACAAAAGATGTGTTTATATAATTAAGCCAAGCAATCTCGCATTCGAGGATTTATTTCAACTAAAGGGTTTTCTGGGTTAAGCCCCATGGAAAACAAGCCTGTAAGGTTATAGCCACTAATCGGCATTCAAGGTGTCAAAGGTGGGTCCTGAAGCAGTCTCCCAGCAGCAGAATAATGGCTATAAGTTTAGGTATTTGTTTCTTTTTTAATAGGCATTTATATTAAAACTATAGAGATTTTTATTTTAACTCTCAAAGTCACTCATAATTTTAAATTACATTATAAATAAAATTTATTTAAAATAAAAATAATAAAATAAATTTATATGGTAAAAATATAAATAAATTATATTAAAAATAAATAAGTATAATCAAAATCTTAATTAATAATTTTCACCCCGCTTCAAAGAGAGGACTCTCTTCGTTGCATCTATCCCTGCGGGGAGGATTTTAAAGCAGATTTAGTCAGAAACTCTGCCGTGTAAGGCCCAGTGGCGTATCTACATTGGATTTATGGGGGCCAGTGGCCCGACTGTAAAATTAATAACCAAACGGACAGATACAATGAAGCCCTTTTTTTCACTTAACAGACCCCCAACCAACTCCAAAAATATAAAGCTTCTCTTGAGGTGAGGATTAAAAACTCACGAATTACGTATGTTTGCCCAAATAATGGTTTCTCAAAAAGGAATTACTATTCTTTAAGGAGAGAGAAAAAAAAAAAAAAAAGAAAAAAGAAAAACATATTGCACTTGAGATTAGTTGAGATTCTAACGGTTAATTCCATGGCGAAACAAGCTCCCTCTCTGATGAGTGTTATAAAAATTTTGACAGCATAAATGGCATGGGCATGACGGATTTGTTTAATGAATTGTTTCGCAGGAGAGAGTGATGTCTGCTGCTATCTAGCAGACTCTCTTTAGCTCTCTCTCTTCTTCTTTTGTATTTGAAATGAATAAATGACGAGACAATTGATACGAGTTTATTCCACGGACAAATCTTACATAACTACCGTCATATAGCTTTGCATCATCTGCAGCGATGCGGCAAGAAACTGAATGCGGAAAGAAAATGACACGGACCTACATCTGAGGTAACGCTTGGAATATCCCTTATTGTATACATAGCCTATGGGTCTTCCAATATACCAAAACTCAAGACAAACGAACAGAAAAAGAAGTCCTACATCAAATGCTACTACATGCTACTAGTGCAGTAAGAATTGTCAAACGATGACGTGGCATAAATATCAGGCTGGTTTATCTCAGTAGCCATAATATTGCAAGAATGGTAAAATGATTCACCCAGCAGATGCTCAGTCTCTTCACTGATTTTTTGAGTTCGCAAACTTCCATGCAATTTTGTCAACCTGGCAAGCTCCTCAGCTACATCTCTCATGGTCGGCCTTTTGTCACCCCTACTATTCAAGCATGCCTTTGCAACTTCTGCAAATTTTTGAATCTCTTCCATTTCACCTTCATCAGCTACTTGAAAACAAAGAATCTGAGAAAGGGTGTCATTTTCTAGGGATGAAAAGAAAATTTGAATGATGGTACCCTTCTCCCCAGGTCCTCCACCAGAGTTTGGCTTTTCTCCTGTTAAAAGCTCCACAAGAACAACACCAAAGCTGTATACATCACTCTTGGCCGTTAAGTTTCCACTCATGAGATACTCTGGATCAAGGTAGCCAAGAGTTCCTTGTATTTTTGTAGCCATATCAACTTCATCTGGTGAAATTAGCACTGAAGCTCCAAAATCAGATACCTTTGCATTATAATGATCATCTAGGAGTATGTTCATTGACTTGATGTCCCCATGAATGATCGGAGGATTTGCTAAAGAATGCAGATAGTCAAGTGCAAGTGCTGTATCTGCTGCTATCTTCAGACGATTTATCCAAGTTGCTAAAATCTGTGACCTCTTCTGATGAATATGCTGGTAAAGCGTCCCATTTGAAACATATTCATAAACCAGCAGTGGCACCCTAGTCTCCAGACACAACCCCAAAAGCTTGACAACATTTTTATGGTTGACCTGTGAAATAATCCCAATTTCATGTTGAAATTCCTGATTCATCTGGACCTTGTCTAAATCTTTGGGCTTCTTTACTGCAATTAAGAAATTATCGGTTAAAACTCCCTTATAAACAGACCCAAAGCCCCCTTCGCCAAGGAATTGACTCTTGTTATAATTTCTGGTAGCCTTGGCAAGCTCTGCTTCGCTGAAGATCCTCACTCTTTGGTGCTTTAGCAGCTTACCCCCATTTTCTAAAAAGTTTTTCACTTTTCTGCGCTTCTTGCAGATTATGAAAGTCAAAAGACCAATAACCAGAACGAAAATGGTTGCTCCAATAACTGCAATTGAATATAAAGTTGACGAAGTTAAGGTACAGAAGCATAAAAGCAATATAAGGATATGTCATTGCAATCGAACAACAAATTGTGTGCTCCAAACATAGGTTTATATTATCACAACAATTTTTAGATAAACATTTATAATTTTTATATTAATTAAAATTATAAATAAAAATAATAAAATATATAATTAATAATTATAATAGTCTAATGCGTAGACTTCCAAATCATATCATCTATGTAACATGTTCACAAACGGATATCATAAAAGGAGATTGGCAGAAGTTATGGTACCTGCGGACAATGTCGTGAATCTAAATCCGTAACATCCATCTTTGCCATCCCCGCGCATCCAAAAGGGGCAACTACATGTATAACTTCCGGATGTGTTCTTGCATTTGCCTTGACATGGATATGTCCTTGCATCTTGACACTCATCGATATCTGTAATATACGACTGATCAACAAATGTTTTTTTCAGTGTAAAGAATGAAAAAAAGTTCAACAGCTTTTTGATCATTCACTCACCTTGGCATCCTTCAAGGTAGGGGTTTCCTTCAAATCCTTTCTTGCACAAGCAGCGATACCCTCGACCATTGTGGGAGTATACACAATCAGCGTTTTTACCACAGGCATATGTGCTTGAATTACCTTTAGCTGTCCCACATGTTTTCTCCTCAACCACCCACTCAATGACAGAATCAGAACTCTGCCTTCTATCCGGAGTATCTGAGAGGTTCATCTGTGAAACATTGAAGGAAGCTTCATCTGCTAAGAAGGCATATCCACAGGGATTAAACCCCCAAACCTTCGTGTGGTTTGTTGGGCTTCCAATAGAGATGTTTAATGTCTTGAGTCTTTGCGGTATCGGTATCTGACAGCATCCAAAACCTGAGCAAGTGCCAGCTTCACTAAAATTCACCTGTTCGTTGCAGAGGGCGAAGCATCCACTCCCGAAGTTCCCCTGGTCGTCTGTCATTAAGCCCAAGGTGTCACACCCCAAAACTGTGAGCTTGTTACTTGTGTTTGAAAACGTGAAAGGTCTGCTTCCAAGACTTACAGATGCACGATGGTGTTCCACCAAACCAGACTCGTTGAAGCAGTCATAGGCCAGGTGGATGGTGACAATCAGCGTGCCGTTCTCCACTGAAATGCTCCGAACAGGAATGTTGCCCAGCAAAAGCTGAGGAGGGTTCGCAATAGAATTACACTCTAGCAGGAAATGGGGGTTTATGGCGCATCTTGAGTCTCCAATCCCAAATGGGTATGGAACACTAACGTTCCCGCACTTATGAGAGCAACCAGGCCGTGCATCTGAACTTGTGGCTGAAGCCCACAACAACAGCATCGTCGCTAACCCGAAAGGAAACATCTGCATAATTTTTTCCATTTCCCAACGCATTCAGGTCTCAAGTATCTTCCTTCCCTGCACATTTATGAGTTACTACTTATAGGCTATATATTCTTGTTTCTTTTTTCTCCTTTTCCTCTTGATTTACAATTTACGAAGACTTTGATTGTTTCAAAGTCAGCAATTTTTTTTTTAATTTTTTTTATTTCCTCTTCATTTACTACCTCCGAAGACTTTGATTGTTCAAAGCCGCCGTTGTCATTGTCACGTACCGCATTCCCACTCATTTTCCTGCAGCTGCTTGCCGCGCAACTTAGGTGTGATGTTTACAAATAACTTTGTTGTTATCGATTACATGCAATTTTTTAGCCAGCAACGGACCCAACATTACATCAAAACACAGGACTTAGTCTAAGAAGAAATAATCCATGCTAAGCTTTAGTAGTCTCTGCATTCAAACATCAACTTTATAGAAGTATGACCCCTCGATAATTACTGAAAATAATATTTAATTAGTCTTCAGATAAAATAGGGTGGGGATTTAGTCAGAAACTCTGCCGGATAAGGCCCAGTGGTGCATCAACATTGGATCTATGGGGAGGCCAGTGCCCCTATCGTAAAATTAATAACCAAATGGAAAAATATATGAAGCCTTTTTTTTTTTTTTAACTTAAATGTCTCCCAACCAACCCAAAAAATAAAGCTTCTCTTGATGTAAGAATTAAAAACTTACGAATTACAGATGTTTGCCCAAATAATGGTTTCTCAAGAAAAGGAATTACTATTCTTTAGGAGAGAGAGAAAAAGAAAAAGAAAAAAACTTATTGCACATCCTAACGTATACCTGCTTTTGAGATTAGTTGTGATCCTAATCCCAAAAATAGAACTTAAAGATTTCAAATGCAAGTTTGGTTATCAATGTACCGTTTTTCTGGTTAGATAGGATTTTTTCTCTTTTTTTATATATATCCATTAAGAAGTTTATTAAGCTCTAAATTGTATAAACGAGACTAAGTTTCATCTAATATTTATAAACTACATATTGCTTTTTTAGAATTAAAATTTAAAATATTAAAATATCTTTAAAAATTAGTATATAAGAATTGGTATGCATAACATTTAACATTGAGAAAAAGTCATACGCGTTAGGCGTTTATGAGGAAAGAGAATTGGACTCTTCAACTGAACAGAAATGATCAGCAAGACCCAGAAGTCCCTTCCTAGTATTTCGGAAATCATTTCCTGATCTTTTCGGTGGACAAACTTATTATTTGGTATTATCATATAGTTCTGATGCACTGACTGAATTGAGCAAATATCTGAACTACCTCTATATATATATATATATATATTGATTCAACCGCCGAAGTACTGCATTGGAATTTCAAAATCTCATTATAATTGCCGACATGTTTGTGTCACATGGCGGCAAGCCATATACGCAATATCACGTTATGATTATTATTGACTGTAAATGAAGTGAAATACTTTATTTAATAGTTTGTTAAATTTTGTTTAATCACAGAAAATGAGTAATATTTAAATTTAATTTTGACCCTATTAATCTCGAATTCAGCTCGTGAATGGCTTGATAATAAACTGAGTTACAAGTCGGCTGGTCTTTTTTTTTTTTTTTTTAAGAAAATAATTACATATTATTTATATTTAACTATATACTAATATTTTTTTAATATTTTGATAGATTATTCTTATTAAAATTAATATTATAACTTAAACAGATTGTTTATAGATAACTTGCAAATTTGGCTCAATTTAATATTTTGATTCATTAATACTCATCTATTAAAGAGCCTTAATTGAATAAGTTTAAGTTTTACTTGGTTCCACTTGTTCACCAGACGATATTAATGTTTTTTTTTTTTTACTTATTTATTAAATAAATTAATGTTAATCACATTAAATCTCAACACGTTTGCAAATCTGTTGGTGTTATAAAAACAAATTGTTCTTGAACACCTTGGAATTTAATTTTCACATACATTTCAATTCATTACCATGCAAAATATGCTACATAATGCTAGTAATAGCATTTGTATTTTTTTCCAAAAACAAATGTGGGACATAAATTTGTTTTTTTATTTTTTATTATTTATTTATCATTTTTTTCAAAAGACAAAATGTTCTGGGCCGCCCCGCAATTGCAGGCCTCTGAACATAAATCGAGAGTATTGGGGCTGTAAATGGGCTGCACCTACACAGGTTGTCCAAATTGTTGTTGGCAACCGCTGCTTCCGACACCTGAAATCTGCCTTGGGATTCTAAGCTCGGGAGCGCGTAGGTAAAATTTTCTTGACTTGATCTTTTAATGTCGATTTTTATTGTTCATTTATTTGCTGGAATTGGCTCGTTGGATGAGTTTTCCATGGTTGATTCATGCTTAATGGGCTTTGTTTAGATGGTTTTGGTGATGGGACTTGAATGGAGATTCGTGTTTAACCATCAAACTTGAGTCCCGTGTTGAAAGTATGAGATTCTAATATAAGGGTTTATATGAGCTCTGAGCTCTTTCGCCTCTATAGCTAGTTTTATGAGATTCCAATGCGGGATTTATATGAACTTTGAGCTCTCTCGCCTCACATGTAGGAATTAAGATTAAGAGAGGGTGATGATGGTAGGTGGCAATTCTAGCAAGATTGTATCTATGACTGGTGTTGGGGTTGTTCCAACAGCTAGATGGGGGTATTGGTAGGAATTAAGATCGAGAGAGGGTGATCGGAAGAGCAAGAGAACCTCAAGATGATGCTTGAAGGAGATGACAAAGTTCAGAGTTTTAATAGTGTATGCAAAATGTATGAACTTCAGTGAAGCCACCATCTTTGTTTTTTTTTTTTTCTTTTTTTTTTTTCAAATTTGATTTTCTGGTTTGTTAACAATGAACTAAAATTTTCGCTGCAAACAGGGACTCAGGAATGGATATCTTTATTATTTTATCTGCAAAATGGAGATGGACGGGGTTGGTTCATCTGGACATGAGAATGATAGTGAAATCAATTTGATAGATAAGGGGGATGATGAGTACCTTAATGATACTCTCTGTTCATTGTCCAAGTTGCAGTTTAGGTAACTGATTTATTCCTTCAAAGAAAATCTGTTCTTTATGCAATTTATTTCCATTGAGGATTCATTTTTTGATTTTTTTAGGATTTAGTGTGAATGAAGTATTGTTTTTTAGGAGTGATATTTCATGGGCTTCGATGGAATAATGACCTGGGAATGGCTGAGGTTATAGAAAAGAAAGGAAAATTGTGGACAACGACTGGATTGGTTCGCAGAGGGAAGACTTATTGCTTAATTGAGGAGACTTTGTATGTATAACTCAAACTCTGAACTTAAATGATGTTTTTTTTTTTTTTTTATGCATTTGTTTCTAAATTTGAATGATTAGGTATTTGATTGTTAAAGACTTTTCTTGTTTCAGCATTCTGTTTGTTGAAAATATGACTTTATATTTGGAAGATTTTCATTGCTGAACAGTTGGCACTGTAAAGCACTGTTGGTCATGTAAGCATTATAAAATAATCAACAATGTGAAAAAGGATGTTATTAGAGTTTATTTTCTGTGAAAAGTACCAGGTATAAAGGCTGGCAAATTGTCCTATATAATGTATAGTTGTTCTTCTTGGGTCCCCAATGTTAACATCTGGAACACGCCTTAATCAATACTAGAGGATTGATAAACAGTTGTGCTAAGTGGATACTTGAAAGAGTGGATGTAAATCGTTGGAACATGCTCAAAGGAATCAAAATGATATTATGGTTTAGAAGGAGAAATGATCATTGGATACTTTTTTTGGTCATTTTATTTGCAGATGGCCTTATTCTTGACCATTCACTACAGGTATTTAGCTGAAATAGGGGCATTGGTGCTCATAGATGATGATGATACCCATCTTTCATTGAAAGAAACATATGGGAAGATTGCAGAGGAGAAGAATGGATGTTGTTGGGAGCATTTCAATGTTTTTAGGCATTTGATATCCCTTGGTTACATAGTTGGGTGTCATGGGGTCCCTTGGAGCATTAAGGATATTAAGAATAGCTGTAAGTCTGATTCTTTCCAAGTAACTCCAGATGCTGGCATGGTGAAGCACAACGTTTTGAAAGGGACAACTTCTCTTGTAGAAATGGTCAGTAATATGCATATTCAAGAGCTGAGGCCAGATTTTGACCTTTATCTTCCAAACTGCAAATTTAAGAAGTCTTCACCTGGTGATCCAAACTCTCTGCTCTATTTAATCCAGTAATTTTTGTTGCCAAATTCTAGTGATTTGAGTAATTTTCTTACATGGTGACTGAACATTAACTTCCTTTAGTTTTACTGTTTAAAGACCTACTGCATCTTTTTGTCCATGCCTTGCTGGAAATAGTCGTGCCGCGTGCTCATATTGTGTCAATTTCTACATTCAGAAACTAGTTACTTTTCTTTCTTTACAACTAAGAACAAACTTGCATTTTTAAATACAATAGTTGAGGCATCTAACAGTGCAAGCATGGGGGAATAACCAAAAGGAATTGGGAAAAAGGTTAGGGCTGTATGCCTCGAGGAGTTGATAGAGCCTTATGAAGTTGGCAAAACTAGCAACATTTTAAAAATCATGCTAGTAGGCTACTGATTGATGTCCCAATCTCATGGAGGTCAACTGTAAGTTTTCCACTTTTATTTATTAATGTAGTCATGTTCAAGCCGAATCTGAATATACAGTAGAACAATTTTCAATGTGCAAATTTGGTGTGAGGCTTTAAGTAAACAAAGCTATAAGTAAACAAGTACATTGACAAGCTTCTTTATCTGTGAACTGTATCTTTGAGTTCTCTTGTTCCCATTTTTTATTTATGGAATAAGTCTAGTTCTCAAATTCAAATGATAGTTTCTAACTGTTTTCTATTCTGTTTCTTGGTTAGCTCTATAGTAAAGCATTTTTTGTATCATAATTTATTGAGCGCTATATTGGAGATGTTGGAATCATAAAACTTAGATGCTCTGCATTGTAAATGTCACTACCCTCCATCTAAAAAGTATGCCACATATGGTCTTTTTGTTATAGGGGCTGTCTGCCATCCAGAGAAGAAATTGAAGTGCTTGAGCAACAATGTAGTGATATTCCTTTAATGCTTTGCCATGTTGAGCATGGTCGAATCAGTTTTTTTGACTTCAAAAGGATTGAGTTGCCTGTTCTACCATGAACCTTCGTCCTGATGGAAGGATATTTGGCTCCCAAGGTTCATACCTTGTAGCAAAGGTAAAACAGTCAATGTGTACCATTTCAAACACTCGCAAGATCATGAGTATACAAAAAGAGGGGCAACTATTTTCTTGCATCATTTGAAGAAGTATTCATACATTCATATGAAATTGAATGTGAGAACTTCATATACAATGCCTATATGAATGAAGCCCCATTTCGTTGGCAGTCATTATCAGATTGCCAACCACAAAAGAATTGTTAATTCTTGACACTAACGGCAAGGCCACAGAAAGGAATTCTCTAATTCCTTGTTAAAGAATCGTTGAGATCCTAAGGTTTCACATCCAATTTTAATGATAACAAAACATTGAGGAATACTCATGTGTCTGTTGAATATGTGATAAGTAGAAAGATATAATCAAACAAACACGCGATAGGAAAGGAAGCGAATGCAAGCATGCGAAGATGAGTGAGCCAACTCGTGAATTATAGAACTTGGTGAACTATAACCATAGAACATCCTACGTTCAACTCAGCAATGGAGAAAAAAACCCTCTAGCTTAGTAATGTTGATTGAAGGTCGATTTATGGAGAATGGAGATTGGACAATCAAAGGCATAAAGATTATATTAAAATTCTACTCATTGACAACCAACTTTAAAAGACTTATGTGATGGACTAGAGATAAGTTTTCTGAACATGGGTGTGTGAATGAGCTTATACATTAGCATTGGATGGAGTTTGTTGATTTGGAGTGTGATTATTTCCCTGAGATATGATTAAAGCTTTGTTCCATGCACACCTTAAGGTACTTTGATGAGTTTAAAACAAATGTGGACGGAAAGTTGAGAATAATATAGTGATGTAATAAAAATAAAGTAATTAAAAAAATACTAACTATAAAATATGTTAAATATTATTTTCAATGATATGATAAATTTTTTAATTAAAATGTATTTTAAATAATAAGATAATAAAAATATTTAATTAATTTATTATAAATTATTATAAATCATATTTATTATATTAAAAAATAAAAAAATAAATTAATCTATATTAATTATGATTTCCTTCCGTTTCAGGTACTGTTGTCTCTTTTTTCACCTCAATCATTGCTGCTACCGTCAGAGCAACCAACGAGAGAAATAAGTAGTGGACTGTCCTAATCTTGATGATGTCAAAAGGGGAAGAATATCGATGATTGACTGATCGTTTTTTGTTTTTTTTCAACTCGATCTTTTCTGGCTCTGAGATCCTTCTTCGACATCCCTGATCTCTCGGATGACTGTGCCCTTCCTTAAGGATTTCTTGTAAAGACACTAATAAAAAATTATCATCCATCAGATAATTTGTTTATCTATTAGAGTCGCACAATTATTTCATTTAGTCTATATTATTTTGACTAGATGCTGCATTTTCCTTAAAATATTACTATAATCTTTGAAGGGGCTATCATGAACTTAAATCCCACGTGTACAAGGTCCCATTCGGCCTTGGAGGCCATGACCCCTCCGTATCATGCGGCTCCACCACTACCAAAAAATTTCCATTTAATTATTTTCTTAATAACTTGATTATTAATAATATAAATTGTTATGAATGATATATATATTTAAATTAAGATTTATTTTAAGTTAACTTGAAGATAATTTGAGATATTAATAAGATTTTATCTATATAATTTCAGATGAATAGTTATAATTTTCTTGAAGAGATAATTATTTTGTAACTAATTTTAAACGGATAACTAGTGGCAAATCCACTTCTTAGAGAGGAGGGGCAAGTGCCCTCGATTGAAAGTGAAATTACATGGAGAGCAACAGAAGTTTTATTGTTTTCTTTTATTAAATTTTTGATTTTACCTCCACTGAAATTTTCACTTTGCCCCCACGGAGATTTTCATTTTTGCTCCCACTAAAAATTTTGTCTTGTTCGCATTTAAAATTGTGTTTTTTCCCTCACTTGTGATAAAAATTTAAGTATAAAAAAGGTGTTTTCACCAAATAAAACGTTATCATTTGATTTACATTTTAGACTCGTCACACAATAAGGGGATTTAAGTGAGGTTGGCGAACAATTTCCACATTATACTTATAGAACTTCTTACTTGTATAACATGATGGTAATAGCTCCAATATCCTCAATAGATGCAAATGCATGGTCAAATTCAGATTCAACTAAAGAAAGTGATCAAAATGTTTGGCTTACTTTATTATCGAGAAAGAATGTAGTACGTCACAAAAAAAAAAACATAATTTTTTATGAAAATAAATAAATTATGTTTAATTAACATGAATATTTTAATAAAAAATAAAAAAAATGTTATATTGGATTTATGCTATAAAGCTTGTAAATAACACAAAAAAATAGAGTATAAAATGATTGATAGTTTTTAAAATTACGATTAAACAATATATGATGGTAGTCTAAAGAAAATACGATATTGATGAATTAAAAAAAAAAAAATTTGATACACTTTTATTGGACTTATCATATATAATTAATAAAGCAATTTTTTATTAATAAATAATAATACATATTAGGTTGTCTCTCACAAGAGATGTGTTCATATAATTAGGCCAAGCACTCTCGCATAGCAGTTTCTTGGTTTGAGGATTTATTTCAACTAAAGGGTTGTGTGGTTTAACCCATGGAAAACAAACCTATATGGCTATAACCACTGAGAGGCATTCAAGGTGTGACAAAGGTCCGTGCTGATGTAGTCTCCCAGCAACAGAATAATGGCTCCAAGTTTAGGAATTTGTTTCTTTTTTAATACTTATTTATATTAAAATTATAAAAATTTTTATTTAAACTCTTAAATTTATTCATAATTTTAAATTATATAATAAATAAAAATTATTTAAAATAAAAATAATAAAATAAATTTATATATCAATATATATATAATATTAACTAAATAAATAAATAAATATAGCAAAAATCTTAATTAGATTACAGGAGGGTAAAATTTTCACGCGGCTGCGAAGAGAGGACTCTCTTCCTTGCGTCTTAGCTTTGTGGTGGGGATTTTAAAGCAGATTTAGTCAGAAACTCTGCCGTGTAAGGCCCAGTGGCGTATCTACATTGGATTTATGGGGGCCAGTGGTCCTACTGTAAAATTAATAACCAAATGGACAGAATATAATGAAGCCTTTTTTTTTTTTTTACTTAAATGCCCCCCCCCCCCCCCCCCCCCAAACGAACTCCAAAAAAATAAAGCTTCTCTAGATGTAAGAATTAAAAACTTACGAATTGCATATGTTTGCCCAAATAATAGTTTCTCAAAAAGGAATTACTATTCTTTAGGAGACAAAAAAAAAATAAAAAGGGAAAAACATATTGCACATCCTAATATATAGGTGTTTTTGAGATTAGTTGTGATCCTAACGGTTAATTCCACGGTGAAATGTTATAAAAATTTTCACAGCACAAATGGCATGGGCATGACGGATTTGTTTAATGAATTGTTTTGCAGGAGAGAGTGATGTCTGCTGCTATCCAGCAGACTTTCATTGCCTCTCTCTCTTCTTCTTTTGTATTTGAAATGAATAAAAATGACAAGACAATTGATACAAGTTTATTCCACGGACAAATCTTACATAACTACCGTCATATAGCTTTGCATCATCTGCAGCGATGCGGCAAGAAACTGAATGCAGAAAGAAAATGACAAGGGCCTACATCTGAGGTAACGCTTGGAATATCCCTTATTGTATACATAGCCCATGGGTCTTCCAATATACCAAAACTCAAGACAAACGAACAGAAAAAAAGAAGTCCTACATCAAATGCTACTACATGCTATTAGTGCAGTAAGAATTGTCAAACGATGACGTGGCATAAATATCAGGCTGGTTTATCTCAGTAGCCATAATGTTGCAAGAATGGTAAAATGATTCACCCAGCAGATGCTCAGTCTCTTCACTGATTTGTTGAGTTCGCAAACTTCCATGCAATTTTGTCAACCTGGCAAGCTCCTCAGCTACATCTCTCATGGTCGGCCTTTTGTCACCCCTACTATTCAAGCATGCCTTTGCAACTTCTGCAAATTTTTGAATCTCTTCCATTTCACCTTCATCAGCTACTTGAAAACAAAGAATCTGAGAAAGGGTGTCATTTTCTAGGGATGAAAAGAAAATTTGAATGATGGTACCCTTCTCCCCAGGTCCTCCACCAGAGTTTGGCTTTTCTCCTGTTAAAAGCTCCACAAGAACAACACCAAAGCTGTATACATCACTCTTGGCCGTTAAGTTTCCAGTCATGAGATACTCTGGATCAAGGTAGCCAAGAGTTCCTTGTATTTTTGTAGCCATAACAACTTCATCTGGTGAAATTAGCACTGAAGCTCCAAAATCAGATACCTTTGCATTATAATGATCATCCAGGAGTATGTTCATTGACTTGATGTCCCCATGAATGATCGGAGGATTTGCTAAAGAATGCAGATAGTCAAGTGCAAGTGCTGTATCTGCTGCTATATTCAGACGATTTATCCAAGTTGCTAAAATCTGTGACCTCTTGTGATGAATATGCTGGTAAAGAGTCCCATTTGAAACATATTCATAAACCAGCAGTGGCACCCTAGTCTCCAGACACAACCCCAAAAGCTTGACAACATTTTTATGGTTGACCTGTGAAATAATCCCAATTTCATGTTGAAATTCCTGATTCATCTGGACCTTGTCTAAATCTTTGGGCTTCTTTACTGCAATTAATAAATTATCGGTTAAAACTCCCTTATAAACAGACCCAAAGCCCCCTTCGCCAAGGAATTGACTCTTGTTATAATTTCTGGTAGCCTTGGCAAGCTCTGCTTCGCTGAAGATCCTCACTCTTTGGTGCTTTAGCAGCTTACCCCCATTTTCTAAAAAGTTTTTCACTTTTCTGCGCTTCTTGCAGATTATGAAAGTCAAAAGACCAATAACCAGAACGAAAATGGTTGCTCCAATAACTGCAATTGAATATAAAGTTGACGAAGTTAAGGTACAGAAGCATAAAAGCAATATAAGGATATGTCATTGCAATCGAACAACAAATTGTGTGCTCCAAACATAGGTTTATATTATCACAATAATTATTAGATAAATACTTATAATTTTTATATTAATTAAAATTATAAATAAAAATAATAAAAATATATAATTAATAATTATAATAGTTTAATGCGTAGACTTCCAAATCATATCATCTATGTAACATGTTCACAAACGGATATCATAAAAGGAGATTGGCAGAAGTTATGGTACCTGCGGACAATGTCGTGAATCTAAATCCGTAACATCCATCTTTGCCATCCCCGCGCATCCAAAAGGGGCAACTACATGTATAACTTCCGGATGTGTTCTTGCATTTGCCTTGACATGGATATGTCCTTGCATCTTGACACTCATCGATATCTGTAATATACGACTGATCAACAAATGTTTTTTTCAGTGTAAAGAATGAAAAAAAGTTCAACAGCTTTTTGATCATTCACTCACCTTGGCATCCTTCAAGGTAGGGGTTTCCTTCAAATCCTTCCTTGCACAAACAGCGATACCCTTGAGCGTTGTTGGAGTATACACAATCAGTGTTATTACCACAGGCATATGTGCTTGAATTACCTTTAGCTATCTCACATGTTTTCTCCTCAACCACCCACTCAATGCGAGAGTTGAATATCTTCCCTGCATCCGGAGTATCTGAGAGGTGCATCTGTGAAAGATTGATAGAAGCTTCATCTGCTAAGAAGGCAAATCCACAGGGATTAAAGCCCAAAACCTTCGTGTGGTTTGACAGGCTTCTAATCTTGATATTTAATTTCTTGATCCTTTGCGGTAGTGGTATCTGACAACATCCAAAACCTGAGCAAGTGTCAGTGAAATTCACCGGTTTGTTGCACACGGTGATGCATCCACTCCCGAAATTCTGGTCGTCTGTCATCAAGGCCAAGGCGTTGCACCCCAAAACTGTGAGCTTGTTACTTGTGTTTAAAAACCTGAAAGGACCGCTTCCAAGTCTTACAAATGCACGCTTGTGGTACACCGAACCAGACTCGTTGAAGCAGTTATAGGCCAGGGGGATGGTGACAATCAGCGTGCCGTTCTCCACTGAAATGCTCCGAACAGGAATGTTGCCCAGCAAAAGCTGAGGAGGCTTCGCAGTAGAATTACACTCTAGCAGGAAATGGTGGTTTATGGCGCATCTTGAGTCTCCAATCCCAAATGGGTATGGAACACTAACGCTCCCGCACTTATGAGAGCAACCAGGCCGTGCATCTGAACTTGTGGCTGAAGCCCACACCAACAGCATCGTCGCTAACCCGAAAGGAAACATCTGCATAATTTTTTCCATTTCCCAACGCATTCAGGTCTCAAGTATCTTCCTTCCCTGCACACTTATGAGTTACTACTTATAGGCTATATATTCTCGTTTCTTTTTTCTCCTTTTCCTCTTGATTTACAATTTACGAAGACTTTGATTGTTTCAAAGTCGCAATTGTTTTTTTTTAATTTTTTTTTATTTCCTCTTCATTTTTTTATTTCCTCTTCATTTACTACTTGCGAAGACTTTGATTGTTCAAAGCCGCCGTTGTCATTGTCACGTACCTTCCTTCGGCATTCCCACTCATTTTCCTGCGGTTGCTTGCCGCGCAACTTAGTTGTGATGTTTACAATTTTTTTTTTTTTTTTTATCGATTACATGTAATTTTTTAGTCAGCAACGGACCCAACATTACCTCAAAACACAAGATTTAGTCTAACAGGAAATAATCAATGCCTTCCTTCGGCCGCCTCCGAGAGAGAGAGAGAGGCAGGCCTGTGCATGAGATGCTCTCGTGCTTATGGCGGGACCCACTGGGAAAAGTCGTCTTCTTCAGGCCTCACATCGCAGTCGTGTCACTTTGGTCATTAGTCTTCTTTTTCTTCCTTTTTGGCTCTACAATTTCAAGGAGAGAGGCAGGCCTGTGCATGAGATGCTCTCGTGCTTATGGCGGGACCCACTGGGAACAGCTGTCTTCTTCAGGCCTCACAACGCTGTCGTGTCACTTTGGTCATTACTCTTCTTTTTCTTCCTATTTGGCTTTACAATTTCAAGGGAATCAAATGTTCACTAAAACTCAAAACAGCCAGTCATTATCCTTCTAACTAAAGTTTAGCTTTGCACGCAATCAGCCACATAATACCATGTGTCTTCAGCTATAAAATACACGACCCCTGCCGGTGCGTTTCTCAAAGGAAGTGGAGGGATTCACAAACAGCACCAGAATAAATCATCCATTCTCAAGTCCTAAAGCCTTTAGAGGTCACCATGTCGTCCGACACCTGCGGTAACTGAGAATGAGCACAGGGGACTGTCTTCATGGCATGTATCCTTGCTAAACTTGTGGACAACTTCGGTATGGTGAGGATTTTAAAGCAAATTCAGTCAGAAACTCTGCCGTATAAGGGCCCAGTGGTGTATCTACATTGGATCTATGGGGATGCCAGTGCCCCCTCCCCCCATCGGGAGAGAGAGAGAAAAAAAAAAAAAAACTTATTGCACATCCTAATGTATACCTGCTTTTGAGATTAGTTGTGATCCTAATCCCAAGTTTGGTTATCAGTGTACCGTTTTTCTGGTTAGATAGGATTTTTTTTCTTTTTTTTATATATATCTATTAAGAAGTTCATTAATACTCCATGTATTAATGAGCCTTAATTGAATAAGTTTAAGTTTTACTTGGTTCCACTCGTTAACCAAACGATATTAGTATTTTCTTTTTTTCACTTATTTATTAAATAAATTAATGTTAATCACATTAAATCTCAACACGTTTGCAAATCTGCTAGTGTTATAAAAACAAATTGTTCTTGAACACCTCGGCATTTAATTTCCACGTACATTTCAATTCATTACCATGCAAAATATACTACATAATGCTAGTAATAGCATTTATATTTTTTTCCCAAAAAAAAAAACAGAGAAAAATGTGGGACATAAATTTGTTTTTTATTTATTATTATTATTTTAAAGCCAAAATGTTCTGGGCCGACCCGCAATTGCAGGCCTCTGAACATAAATTGGGAGCATTGGGGCTGTAAATGGGCTGCACCTACACAGGTAGTCCAAATTGTTGATGGCAACCGCTGCTTCGAACACCTGAAATCTCACTTCGGAATCTAAAGCTCGGGAGCGCGTAGGTAAAAATTTCTTGACTTGATCTTTTAATTTCGATTTTTATTTGTTCATTTATTTGCTGGAATTGGCTTGTTGGATGAGTTTTCCATTGTTGATTCATGCTTAATGGATTTTGTTTAGATGGTTTTGGTGATGGGACTTGAATGGATATTCGTGTTAACTATCAAACTTGAGTTCCGCGTTGAAAGTATGAGATTCTAATATAAGGGTTTATACGAACTCTGAGCTCTTTCGCCTCTATAGCTAGTCTTATGAGATTCCAGTGCGGGATTTATATGAACTTAGAGCTCTCTCGCCTCACATGTAGGAATCAAGATTAAGAGAGGGTGATGATGGCAGGCGGCAATTCTAGGCAGATTGTATCTATGATTGGTGTTGGGGTTGTTCCAACAGCTAGATGGGGGGTATTGGTAGGAATTAAGATTGAGAGAGGGTGATCGGAAGAGCAAGAGAACCTCAAGGTGATGCTTGAAGGAGAGGACAAAGTTCGGAGTTTTAATATTGTATGCAAAATGTATGAACTTCAGTGAAGCCACCCTTTTTTTTTTTTTTCCCTTAAATTTGATCTTCTGGTTTGTTAACAATGAACTAAAAATTTTGCTTTAAACAGGGTCTGAGGAAAGGATATCTATATTATTTTATCTGCAAAATGGAGATGGACTGGGTTGGTTCATCTGGAGATGAGAATGAGAGTGAAATCAATTTGATAGATAAGGGGGATGATGAGTACCTCAATGATACTCTCTGTTCATTGTCCAAATTGCAGTTTAGGTAACTGATTTATTCCTTCAAAGAAAATCTGTTCTTTATGCAATTTATTTCCACTGAGGATTCAGGATTTAGTGTGAATTAAGTATTGTTTTTTAGGAGTGATATTTCAAGGGCTCGATGGAATAATGACCTGGGAATGGCTGAGGTTATAGAAAAGAAAGGAAAAATGTGGACAACGACTGGATTGGTTTGCAGAGGGAAGACTTATTGCTTAATTGAGGAGACCTTGTATGTATAACTCAAACTCTGAACTTAAATGATGTTTTTTTTTTTTTACGCATTTGTTTCTAAATTTGAATGATTAGGTATTTGATTGTTAAAGACTTTTCTTGTTTCAGCATTCTGTTTGTTGAAAATATGACTTTATATTTGGAAGATTTTCATTGCTGAACAGTTGGCACTGTAAAGCACTGTTGGTCATGTAAACATTATAAAATAATCACCAATGTGAAAAAGGATGTTATTAGAGTTTATTTTCTGTGAAAAGTACCAGGTATAAAGGCTGGCAAATTGTCCTATATAATGTATAGTTGTTCTTCTTGGGTCCCCAATGTCAACATCTGAAACACACCTTAATCAATACTAGAGGATTGTTAAACAGTTGTGCAAAGTGGATACTTGAAAGAGTGGAGGTAATTCATTGGAACATACTCAAAGGAACCAAAATGATATTATGGTTTAGAAGGAGAAATGGTCATCAGATACTTTTTTGGTCGTTTTATTCTCAAATGGCCTTATTGTTGAATATTCACTACAGGTATTTGGCTGAAATAGGGGCATTGGTGCTCATAGATGATGATGATACCCATCTTTCATTGAAGGAAATATATGGGAAGATTGCAGAGGAGAAGAATGGATGTTGTTGGGAGCATTTCAATGTTTATAGGCATTTGAAATCTCTTGGTTACATAGTTGGGCGTCATGGAGTCCCTTGGAGCATGAAGGATATTAAGGATAGCTGTAAGTCTGATTCTTTCCAAGGAACTCCAGATGCTGGCATGGTTAAGCACAACATTTTGAAAGGCACAACTTCTCTTGTAGAAATGGTCAATAATATGCATATTCAAGACCTGAGGCCAGATTTTGACCTTTATCTTCCAAACTGCAAATTTAAGAAGTCTTCACCTGGTGATCCAAACTTTCTGCTCTATTTAATCCGGTAATTTTTGTTGCCAAATTCTAGTGATTTGAGTAATTTTCTTACATGGTGACTGAACATTAACTTCCTTTAGTTTTACTCTTTAAAGACCTACTGCATCTTTTTGTCCATGCCTTGCTGGAAATAGTCGTGCCGCATGCTCATAGTGTGTCAATTTCTACATTCAGAAACTAGTTACTTTTCTTTCTTTACAACTAAGAACAAACTTGCATTTTTAAATATAATAGTTGAGGCATCTAACAGTGCAAGCATGGGGGGATAACCAAAAGGAATTGGGAAAAAGGTTAGGGCTGTATGCCTCGAGGAGTTGATAGAGCCTTATGAAGTTGGAAAAACTAGCAACATTTTAAAAATAATGCTAGTAGGCTACTGATTGATGTCCCAATCTCATGGAGTTCAACTGTAAGTTTTCCACTTTTATTTATTAATGTAGTCATGTTCAAGCCGAATCTGAATATACAGTAGAACAATTTTCAATGTGCAAATTTGGTGTGAGGCTTCAAGTAAACAAAGCTATAAGTAAACAAGTACATTGACAAGCTTCTTTATCTGTGAACTGTATCTTTGATTTCTCTTGTTCCCATTTTTTATTTATGGAATAAGTCTAGTTTTCAAATTCAAATGATAGTTTCTAACTGTTTTCTATTCTGTTTCTTGGAACAAATTGCTGTGTTATCACATTCTATGCATGTGCTAGCATTGGGTTAGCTCTATGGTAAAGCATTTTTTGTATCATAATTTATTGAGCGCTATATTGGAGATGTTGGAATCATAAAACTTAGATGCTCTGCATTGTAAATGCCACTACCCTCCATCTAAAAAGTATGCCACATGTGGTCTTTTTGTTATAGGGGCAGTCCGCCATCCAGAGAAGAAATTGAAGTGCTTGAGCAGAAATGTAGTGATATTCCTTTGATGCTTTGCCATGTTGAGCATGGTCGAATCAGTTTTTTTGACTTCAAAAGGATTGAGTTGCCTGTTCTACCATGAACCTTCGTCCTGATGGAAGGACATTTGGCTTCCAAGGCTTATACCTTGTAGCAAAGGTAAAACAGTCAATATACCATTTCAAACACTTGCAAGATCATGAGTATACAAAAAGAGGGACAACTATTTTCTTGCATCATTTGAAGAAGTATTCATACATTCATATGAAGTTGAATGTGAGAACTTCATATACAATGCCTATATGAATGAAGCCCCATTTCATTGGCAGTCATTATCAGATTGCCAACCACAATGCCTATAAAAATTACAACGTGAGAACATATACACACTCAGCAAGCAGTGGAAAGTCCCAAGCCTGTATGGACAGAGTCCTCAAAGGACGATTGGTGATGCCTCTCATCAGATGATAGGCAATTGGTCAGACTAATCCTTTGCACATTCAATGTCCAATCCACTCACGAGTAGGAGACACGGCTGTAAACTTAGAAGACAGAAAGATCCATTACATTAGCTGTATCCGAGTAATAATCATTGTAGTTGAGGTAGGCCCAGAAATGGAAAATTCCAAACTCCCCATGCTTAGGTGACTTGAGATAGCATAGCTGCAACTCTTTCAAATTTTTGTCAAACTTCTGCTTTATGACAAGGACCTGAACAAATGGATGCAGTCAGAGTTAGATGTAATTATTGGTCCACACTGGTTGATTTTCAACCTTACCATGAAACCTGTGAAAATAAGAGAATCACCTGGGGCAAATTGATACTCCAGAATTTACCGTGCAACTCTGTCTGGTCTAGGTTTGCATCCCACGAGCTACTGTTTAGGCAAGACCGGAAGTCCAGCGCACATTGCAAGATGTTCTCAATAATTCCAGCTACAGTTTGTGTTTCATTAGAGAGAAAACATCTGTGAAGTTGATATTCATTGTTAACATCAATCACTTGCATAGAGACCGAAGGAATTGGTAACTCTAGCAGCCCAAGTAGTACAGAAAAGTTCAAATGTTGACATCAGTCACACAGACAGGCACAACATTCCAGAATCTAATTATGACTTGTACAGACACCAATAGCAGGAAGACGAGTAGCAAAATATGCCCGTTGAGTATCAACAAAGATTGTTAAGTTTCAAGAAATTGTTTACTCAAAACAACCATGTGGCCATCATGATGATTATGATAGAACAACTTGAATGACCATCCCTAGTCCTAATTATCTGAGTTGAGCTACCACTATCTGCATCTCTGTGTGTGATTATGATACCTTGCAGAAGAAAATAAATAGGTTTCTCTAATGGCACATGGCTACAAAAAGGCAATTAGGTTTACTAATTATCTCTATTATCATTCCACTTCTTCACAGGAAAAGTACTGATAAACATCAAACGTCCACAAGGATGGTGGTCACAAAATCTTTCAAAATTGAAATAAATTTCAACGAGGCCTGAACTCACATTTGTAGTGAATCAGTTAGATATGCCATGTGGACAGACTCCAGATCCATGATATCTCTGACCTGGAAAAAATCCAAACGGGAACTCCCCCAAAAAAAAATGAGAACCAGAAAATACCAAGTCCATTGCATCAATTTTTAGACATGCGAAAAAATGAAAGCAGCTAGAATTGAGAGAATAATAAAAATAGAGAAAGAAAAAGGAAAAACATGAAAATAGCATGATAGCTGGGATCGAAAAGTGGTACTTGGAGTTGTCAACACTAATGGCACTATACCTTTACAGCTCAGCACAAAACATCACAGGTGCATAAAAAGAGAGAATTGCATTTCTAAGTCACGAATAGTATTTGATAGTCCATCTGTTTACCCAAGCATTTTCTTGAAGCAACGCACATATGTGCTGGTACACATTTATGTATGCTGTACAAGTTATTACATAATATTCCCCAGAAAATAATTCCCTTTTGAAACTGCTTGACGACACCAAGAAAGTGGCATCTCACATGTGCAGGGGCAAAAAGCATTGTTTGCAGTACAAAAAACAAAAGAGCCTATGCCTAAGTAGTTAAAAATTATAATTCATTTTCTATTTTGGCTCGATGACTTATTAATTGAACCATACAATTGTTTTCTGTAATGAGTTGAAACAAGATAGTTCAAACCTTATTATTAAGAGAGTGAAGAAATCTGCACCATGATAAATGAGACAATTGTGATTGCACATACTGTCTTAAAGTAGATATGAAATGATTGACTTGGTGCCTGTCAAAGAACAGATAAACAAAGTCGTCAGAATTGTGTTTGCAAATATAAATTTTCAGGCTTGAACATGGTCACACTGAAAATCCAATGACTTGTATCTCAGGAAACACCAGATATAGGAATACCATGAAATACAGAAAATGTTTCTTCCTTCCAGTAAGAATTTATGCGGTATTAGTTTTGAATAATGTATAAATTTGAGCTTCTTGTCACTGACCATAACAACAGTGCTTCTCATTATCAATTAATAGTTTTGAGTTTTCCATGTTTCCTTTTGTAAATTGCCTCAGAAGTAAGTTTTTCTTCATCATAATATCATGCTAACGAATAAGGCCAAAAACACATATAGAGGGAAATCAATGCTACTCCTGTTAGCAAGAAAAGCAATAAATGTGAGAGAAGCAGCATGTACAAGGTAAAATAATATGCATACCATAGCTTCACCAACATATGAAAATGAGCCAATTCCTGTCTCTGTCTCATGGAATGGTGATTTTCCCGAATCCAAGGCATCACGTCCTGCAAAAGAATAATAAAATAAAATAAAATTTATAATATATATATATATATATAATATTAATACAAAATGAAACCTACCCTTAACTACCATTAGTATATATGACCTAAAACACAGCTCCAAATAACCAACTTATGCCCTGGTTTCTTACATTTGATGGTTCTATTCAAGGTTCTAGAGGCAACACCTTCTAATCTCTTTAAAAAATAGGAGAAAAGTCAGAGTTCTACATGGTGTTTTATGTATAGATGATCAAACATCAAAAACCATATATATATATATGAGAGAGAGAATTTATGAGAACCCAAAGAAACAAGCTGCCATGGCAGGGATGAAACTGTAAAAACAGCAAGACAATGGAGGTGACAATTGACAAACTGTGTAGCATTAATTCAAAGAACCGAGTGCACCATAAAGCATTCAATTAGCTATAACATTGATAAAGCTTACAACCATCTACTTCCATCAAGGCACTTGAATAAAAGTTGTGAGTCAGTCAAGCACAAAATAGTCTGAAGCTTTCCCAGGGAAAACTAATTGTCCTGGGGACTGTTGCCAGCCAGCAATAAGCTTTTTCCCCTTTTTTTTTTATTTTTTTTCTCAATTGGACAAGCATTTTCTCCTTAACCTGAAATATGTAATAATTGGATGCTACTCCAATCATGTTTCAAAAAAAAAATCAACACCACATAAAAAAAAAAAAACAAAACAAAATCCATGATAAGAAAATATGGCTATATATATTGAAAAAAAAAAAAAAAAAGACAGTGATAAGGTATCAATACCTTCAATGAGCGCCATGCATCAGTCAAAGAGAAAACAGAAAGCTTAACTCGTATCAGAAAACTGAATATCTCAGCATATATTTTGAATGTACCATGAGTCAAAACAATACTGACTGGCCAATCCACACGGTAACCCAAACCCAGAAAATCAAAGGAATGGACACCTGTCATTTTTGCCAAGGTAATAATCAGTAACAGGTAAAAAAAGCAACAACATATGGAGCTGAGAGTGTGGGGGACGAGAACAGAAGAGAGGGAGGGCAGTGGGTGTAGAAGGGAACAGATCTTAGAGTGGTGACAGCCTGAATCATGCATAAATAGATTTAAAAAAAAAAAAAAAAAAGAAAACAAAATGCCTATTAGATTGCACAGTGGATCAAGGCCCCATGTCTCCCAGAGAACAGGTTTGAATTGTTCCAAGACAGGAAAGCTTTTGAAAGCTGTTATATATATTACTAACATTGAGCTTCAAACTCATGTGCTTTACATATACTACTAACATCATGCCTAGATCACAGATACACACAATTAATCACTTTGAGAACAATATAACCGATTTATGGCTAGCCAAATACCTAAAAGAAGCTCATTGATACAAATGAAGGTCACAGGCTTGAAAATATCATTGCGGATAATTAAAATGATAATCATCATGGCCGTCATCAATGTTAATAATTACACTTTGGTTCATGAAATGGGGACAAGAGAGGAAAAGAAATTACCCAACAGCTAGAGCCATTGGAATTAGTGTCCAAAGGTTTTCATTTTATAAAAGATTATAAAAGAATTTAACTAATGTAGAAGCCTTTTAAAGGCTTTGATCATTGAAAAAAATGGGCATCCTAGTGTACAAGGCTCCTACTTTTTTGGAGTCATTGAAAAACTGGAAGATTAATCACTTGAAGTTAATACAATTTATTTTGTGCTCTGAATGATGCAACTTTTGGGCTGTCTAGAGAGGTAAAATATTTGAGATTTCATTATAGTTGAGAGATTTGATTTTAATGTAGTAGAATGCTGCTTTTTTTTTCCCTTAAATCATTAGAGAAGATATCATTGCAAGGGTTTCCCAGCACCAGAATTGGTACTTTAGGTCTAGCCAGCTTAGGATTACTGTGAACAAAAATGAAAGCTTCTATTACATCTTCAGTTACTGTTTTTCCCAATTCTCTCATTTTTCATGACGACCAAAAAAAAGTTCTCCCCATCTTTCTCCTCACCTTCTTCGCTTCAGCATCTATGATCCACCTTTCTCCCCATTCTTCCCTCTACCTACAGGGTTCTCTCATCCTCATAATGTGCTATTAGCATTAAAACATTAACAGCTGCAGATTATCAATGCAAGAAAACAAAGGAAACAAAAGCTAGAATAGCAACTCCTGCTCACAAAAGGCAAAATGCTTATTAACAAATGGGGAAAAACAATTTAGAAAGGCAAATGTAGAACAATTTATTTGTGCCCTACATCTTATTAAAGGTGCACTTGATACTTCAGAAGAGGTATACACTTCTCACTTAATGTAAGGTACATTAGATATGCACCTTCCTAAACCTTTTTTTTTTTATGTGTCTAATGACTACACGTGAATGAATGAGAACTTACCAATTGCAGATGTTGACAGTGGCATCATGCCATCCCCTTTGACATAAACAAATAACTGATCCTTATAGGGGTCCCGTTCACATGAAGACCTCTGAACTGACAACTCAAGGAACGATTGAATTTCTGAAACTCTCTGATATGCCTCTGTAGCACACCAGTTCTTTTGTTTGAAATATTTGGAAGAAAGAAAAGAATTAGGAAGGGATTCAGAAGCTGTGATTAGATGAATCTGATTTGAAAGGCATAACATATTGAAGTCATGGTCAGAAGGGATATACATGGTGCCACAGGGACATAATAAAATAATCTGCCCAGTCTGCTGATTCCATAAAATAGTATCGCCGTAGTGCCAATAAATGCTCTTGCAAATGAAACCCTTCTTCTAGCAGCTTTATAGCTAATTTACTGACATATTTATACCTAGCACTGTCAATGGAAAACATAAATTTGCATATTGTACCATCATATTGAGCATAGGAATTAAGTATTGTGATACATTGTGTCAAGAAACTTTTCCACCCAAAAGCTTAAGTTGTTAGGTGAAGTCCACGATATGAGTTGTCTATTATACTCCAACATGCCCTCACACAAAAGCCCAACTCAATTGGGCTGGAAGCATGAACAAACAAAGGCTCTCTTGGGCTACAAAAGTTAACAATTAATTTACAATTAAAAGTGAGGGTAGCGAGATTTGAGCACAAGACCTCTCAATCATAAAGTTCTAACACTATGTCAAGAAATCATTCAACCATATTAGGGGAGTCTCAAAATATGGATCATATATTATATTCCAACACACTGACACCAACAAAACAGGACAAGAATAGTAAAATGAAACAAGAAATCCAAGTAAAACAGCAATTCATATTGTCTGAAAACATTGTGCAACCATCAGAAAAAAAATGGAAAGAAGGAGATAGGAAGAAAAGAATGAACCAACATCCATGGAATCCAAGAAAACCAGAAGTCTAAATTGCCAGATCCATGTAGTGCTTACACCAAAATATCAAAGGAAATATTTCTGGTTATTACAAATGAAGCACTCATCCATGGAAAATTAATAGCTCATTCCTCAAAAATATGAAGCTCTCTCACCCAAGTTTATTCTCATGTATGTCATATGACAGCAAGAATGTGGCCACTTTAAAGAAATTCAAATCCATGGATGGAAGGCTAAAAAGATTCTCATCCTAACCTTGTCATTAAAGAGGGAGACAATAACTATTTCCTCTTGTAAGCTAAACAGAAGAAGATAAACAGGATCCAAAACACTGTCAATAAAATGGATCAACATTACATACATGTCAATTACATGAATTTTTCACACTTTAACTAACTTTCTCTGCAATCCAATTCTCCTTGAATCAATACCTAAATTCAACATCATATATGTAAAGCTAATGCACGAATAAGTTTCAAATCAATTCGATATTAGGTCAGCATGTTATCATTAATATGGCAAATTTTGTTGTGTTACATTTTACAAATTTTGAACTTCCAAGATGTATAGGGTATGGAGATAAACAATAAGCATGCATATCAAATTAAGAAATTAAACATGCGTGAGATAGACATCTTCACTATTATGTCCACTGGTTGGTTCAACAAAAGAAAAACTCAAATTACAGAAGTATTAACTGAACTATATATGAGAGTCTGTGTAGCTTACAGGCACAAGTAAATTCCTTTACATGAAATTCATATGCTGAAAAATTGCATAAATGAATAATGAAAATAATCACTCAAAACAATAAATTCTCAAAAATTCTCATATAAAGGGATTTCAGGACATGAATGCCTTTAGAATCTTACATGCACAAGTTAATACATTTTAAAGCCAAAAACATCTGTATTCAACTATTTGCCAATTTCTTTAGAATCAAAAGAGAGAGAGAGAGAGAGAGGAGGAAGGAGAGAGGGACTAAGTGACGCAGGCAGAATACTAAGACTGTTCTAGATGCAACACAAATAAAGCTGGACCCAAAAACATTTTAGTTGACAAGCCAACCAGATACTCCCACGTATAATTAGGCTTTTGGCCCTCAATTTTTCTACCAAAAACCAAATATGTCAAAATCATCAGGTTAGGTCAGCTCCTATCACAGGCCAACTGGATGATGAAGAAATAATTAGCTGGGTTCAGGTACCATCACAGTTCAAAATAAAAAGATGAATAATTGACAATGTCATCTCCATTAGTGCATGTGAGAGATCACACTATAAGCAACAACTGCTACATAATCCCTTTAAAAAGCAACATATCTATCACAAAACCATGTAGTAAATATACGTGCAACCATTAGTTTGCTGGATCCAAAATCTTAATGTTGAGGTTTGCCCTCCCAGATCCAACTCAAGGCTGACATGCAAAAGAAAAATGACCCAACTCAAGGTGTTTCCCAACATGAAATGCTACACATCCATAAATCAGATGTCTAATGACCAAGCAACATCATATGCAAACTTTTCACTAAATGTGGAGTGCACAAATATGGAATGCAGAAATGTATATACATACCTCTCTTTCAAGCATAGGTGCATATGACATACAAATTTAACTATGATAATAACTTAAAAAACAAAACTTTATAGAACAATATTCAAAGGATACTGAAGCAAGATTCCCTGAAGCAGGCATTTGTCAATAACAAAATCAAGAGGAATCTCAAATGTGGAAGACAAATCATCCTTCTTGTCTCTATCACTTCCATTCTCAACATAACCAAAGCCTTCAAGCAATCTCTCCCAATGCCTCCCACCATATACATTTGTTGAAACTTCTTCCCGGTCATTTTCCACGGAATCTAAAGATGATTGAATACAAGAAGCTCCACAATCATCAATTAAGTCATCATCTCCTCCACAGCCTTGTTTGCCTTTGTCACAAGCCTCACCACTGTTGGCAGCAGCAGTCATACCTTGTAAAAGCTGAGACCCCAAATCATGTCTTAGTCTGGCAGAGAGCTTCTCAATGGTTACCTTACAAGGATCTTCTACTGTAGAAAAGTCAACACAAGTTAATGGTTGTCTACATGATGTTCTGCATCTCTCTTCAGGCCTGCTCAGCGTGTGAAAGCATCCATTTCTTTTCAACAGTGGGTGCATACTAAGAAAGTTATTATAGTTAAACTTTTGCTGGTGAGTTTTAAACAAACTTGATGTATGGTTGTGATCTACAAGCTGATTTTTGCTCCGGACTTCTGCTGTCAAACCAGCTTTAGCAGTAGCCATTTTGCTAAAATAAGTTAGACATTCATCCAAGGGTCCCAAATTTGACATGCTCACCTCTGTTGCAGAGCAAAATTCATGTAAATTAATGTAATATCTGTACCCTTCAAAATCATGGCAACGCATGTTTGGTAGGTAACGTGGCCAGCATGCATCAGTTGGAACATCTGTACACCTGTTGCTGAATATGCATGAATATTCTGGCTCAGCTGAACCAAAAGGCACAGACATATAATCCAGAATTCCTTTGGTGTGACAGGAATGCAAACAATTGCCAATAGCATCTGCTCCATCATATTTTTCATGTAAATATCTTTCTGCATCGGGTGGTAATTGAGTTTGAATAGGTTTTTCCAACTTTATATCAATGGAGCTATGATTACAAAACTTCACAGAAGAAAAATATCTTTGTTGGTCTCTAACCGGACTAATGGGATGCTCAATCAGCAGCTCAGACTCAGTTTGGTCTTCTGAATCACTTAAAGATGAACACTCAGAGGACACACATGTATCTAATCCGTAGAACTCGCCTTCTGTCATTGAGCAATCAGAAATAACATTATCAACAGCCCTGATAAGCAAATAAATTCACAAATTAATGACCTTACAGTCAGCTCAAAGAAAGAAAAAGAGATAGTAGAACAAAAGGTAGGGACAAGAAACTTAGAGTAAACATAATGTGATTCAGGTCCTGAGCATTATCACCCTCTCTCATCTCAAATAGTTTTTTTTTTTTTTTTTTGGGGTGGGGGGGAGGGGGTGGAGGAGGGAGACGGAGAGATTACGCATTTGAGCCCTGTTTGTCAGCTGTTGATGGGCAAATCAGCCTTTCATCCCAGGAAATTGTAGTTGATGTCTCTGAACTCCCTCCAATATTGTCAAAAAAGACAATTGCAGCACTATGTGAAACAACCTGAGAAATAGAATTTTCATATAAGAACTGCAAAGGCTATTGAAGGGATAAAACATCATAATGGGCCAAAGAAACACAGAAAGCCTGCAGACATCACAATCAAATACTAAAAACATTGCCTTCTTGCAGTCTAGATAAATCTTTGTTACTGTGAGCATAGGCAATGGGTGGCAATAAGAGAGTAAAGTAAAAGTGTAGCCTTTGTGAACAATGGAACCATCAGTTTGATGGTTTACAAATCATAAGCACACTGAATTTCACTTATGGCTCATTTCCTGGCAAAAATTTTCATGCCTAAAATGGCATGCCACGGAAAGAAGGGAATATCTCAAATGAATACCAGTGTTCGTATAAGTTAAAGACATTCAATATTTCAATGGCTGGCTATTCTCTTCTAAATTACTTATAAAAATAAAAATAAAAATAAAATAATAAACATGAATAAGAAACTGTAGCAACTAGACCCTTAAATTGCACATTTACAGTCTGCTTGAAATAAAGTTCATGAAAAGCTATGCATACCAAAATGGGGAAATAAGTTACACAGCTCCCAGTGCTAAAAGCCAGGGATTCCTTGTAAATTTATTATCTGTTCTCAGAACCTAGGAAATGGATCAGATTGCTGCATACAAATGCCACAAAATCTTGCCCACAGTTTGTCCAAAATCTAGCAGAAGCTACTGAAAAATCAACTTTGCCAAATGATGCATTCAAAGGAAAAATGGATTACTGGAGATAATCCAGATCCCTAAGCTTCATTACTATGTTAATCAGCTTGAGCACCATTTTATCAATGAGTCAAACGTATACATAAGAATTAAATATTGCACCTGGCAAAGAATTATGACTGATTAAGATAGGTTGCTTACAGGTAACATGAAGTACAATATAAGCCAATGGAAATATGAACATGAGTTCAACATTTCATGATGGAATTAGTTAGTGCATACATACAGGTGAACTGAATTATATAGAATGCAAAGAATTCATAATAGCCTGCCCATTATGTGTAATTAATGGGCAACCTAATATATGGCCTTTCTCCCTTTGGGAAAGACAAGAAATATGAAAGCTTTCAGCAGCGAGAAATTGTCTGTGGCCATTCTTAGAGGAATGCAGTGTTTCAAATAATAATTGTCACGTAACGAGAGTTTTTAAACCCATAAGCTGTTAAATACAAGAATTTGGCAAGCCATTGCTGTGATAGCTATATCATGCATAAAGAAAGTGTTCAGCTCCTCTGTGACCACATCCTAAAGCCACCAGCAGCTTATCTAATGTAATGGAGGATCATGAGCATGCAGATGATAACTGGGGTCGATCCCTAAATAAAGGGTCCAATGGTAGACTTTCTAACTGAATTTGGATATAAACAAACATCATAGTAGAATGCTAGTAACAATAGAAGCAACATACTGTGACACCCACTAATTTAGGTTCATGGTTAAACTATGTCATTGAAAGGGTATCATGCGTTCTTGTCTGCATGCTGCAGAGGGGCTCTAATATGGCTAAAACTGTTATGTACCAAGAATTGTGCCAGCTTCCATGACACAAGCACAAGAATAGTTTTGATACACATTTGATGAGACAGTTTGAAGTAAATAGAGCAAACTAATCAATTGTCATACAATATTCACTATCCATTACAGCAAGCAGAGAAATATAAAGTGGACCTAAGCAAAACATTGTCATTACCCGCTGATGCCTGACTTCCAATTTTGTCAACAGATTTTCGACATTCTCAAGCATACTGCTGTAATAGCTGCTCCTGGTAACTACCATGGCATGTAAGCATCTTTTGCTGAAAGCCAATGGAGATGCACAAAACAATTGATTACTTAAATGGTCACTCCAATAGGGCAGAAAATCCTCATAGGTACGGTCATCGGGGCCAACCCAATCACACAATTCAAGCAACTTCTTTAAAACTTGCAGCTGTTGACCAGCCCTGACAAGTGGAATCAAAAGGTCCTTTAGAAAACAAGGGACAGCAACTCCATCCTGCTCTCAGATAATTTAAAAAAAAAAAAAGTACAACAAAATTAAAGAATAATTTTTAAACATCATATGATTATTATAGTCCAATGACAAAATATTAACTTAAACATTACCCTGATAATTGCTAATGGGACGTCACCAAGAAATCCAGCTTTACAGTCAAGATTAGATGGCATATTGTCCACATACTCTACTACAAACTCTTTGTATGGATCACTAATTTCAGCCTTGAATATCCACGATCTTATGAAACCACAATATGGTTCACATGTCCGGAGAAAGAGAAATTTCAGTAGAGCACAGTGAGCAGGATCAGCAACCTATAGGAAATGCTTGATAAGAAACAATATAGCGTAGCCAATATAGCGTAGCGCCACAAAAATCAAAACCTTGAAAGGGACAGGGATGGTTTCATAAAAACAGAGCTTGAACTGCTGAAGATGAAGAGCACAGAAATCTATCATTCACAATGTCATAGTCAGTGATAAATACCATTTGATTAGAGAGATGACAGAACAATCTTAAAGAGATTATTTGATTCACATTTAGTATCCACACTTCTACAAATCAGTTTAGTGTTAAGATTTTGCTGGCATTTCTTTTAAAATTTGAAGAGTCTATCATTTCCACTGTGACAGTAAACAACCATATAATAGGACATCAAGGACAGAAAGTAAAACAAACAACATTAACTTTCATGAACTTCATTGTCTATCACATTTACACTTGTGAAAAGGGATGAAGCAAAATAATACAGAAAAAATAAAAAGGGGTAAGCAACAGTCCAGAACTCCACTGACCTGTAATTGCTTATATAAATAAGAAAGAAGATCCCCTCCCCTCGGAAATTTAGAAAATTCCCTAGTCACTTTAGCAATTAGCTCTTCAAAAGAAGACACCGAGAAGCAAAGAGCTATCTCATTTAAGTTGCAAATATTTCCAAGAGCTTCAATCTGAGTTCTTAAATCACTGGTGTGCAGATATACCTCCAGAAGAGTAACTTCAGGGTGGACTACACTAGTAAGGCAGTCTACCCCATATGATGTGTGCAAGGACACATCAACACTCTTTGACAAACGCCTCAAACATACTGATGCAGATAAAGTATCCAGAGCACATATATACCCATCTAAAACCTTTTTCACAGTCACAGCAAATGCCTGATTAACTAGACTGTAAGGAGGGTTCTGTTCATTTTGAATGTCACTGTCACAACGACTCTGATTTGGGGCTGATTCAGAACTGTCACGCCTCTTTTCTGCCGAATATGTTTCATAATCCATAAACACAAAATTATCTACGAATTTACGGAGGAGAAAAACCAAGGAACCCAAACAGCCTATGGATTTGAGGATCTTTCCTATTGCATGAGTGCTTGAAGACCTGTTCCACAGACTTGAATTTTGAAGGTAGCTGCGATCAGCTGGATCAGAACAAAATGCAGCAGATAGTTTTTCAATACTGAGAAAAGCTGATTGCACCCCTTGCAACGAATTCAGTGCTAACCTCACCAAACTTTCCTCCTGATGGCCAAAAGAAAGTAGTGAGTTAAGAGGGCCAATGCACAATAGTTCTACTCAACAAATGAGTAGCTGATTTTAAATGATCAAAGTAGCACATGGATTAGCATTTTTTGGCCTTAAAATTAGAAAATATGAGTCAAACAGAAATTAAAATTAAATAGCAGTAAAACACAAAACAATACCTCAATTCACAAGAACATGTGGCAAAATGTTACCAACCAATGACTGTTACTTGGAACATAAACAAACACATGAAACCCATATATATAGTGACAGACATTACAAAGTTGAAAGCTATTTTTAACTGTCATGTCCCGTATAAGGTCACTCGACCGAAAGGTCACATGTTCGAGTCGCAGAATCAGCCTGTAAAGCTGTATACATCTGACCTTCCCCTTTCTCAGACTGCGGGAGTCTCGGGCACGAGAAGGCCTTGTATGTGACATAGAAGCCTATTATTCCAAAACTATAACTCCCAGAAAACCAAAATTGAGAATTCAGAAACCAAAACCCACAATTTTACCAAAATAACCCATGAAAGCCACTCCCACTGCTTACAATGTTTTGAGAGAGAGAGAGAGAGGGGGGAAAAGAAAGAGAGAGAACTTACGGAGATGGCGGATGTAGGGTAAAGGGGTTGTTGTTGGGTGGGGGGAGAGTGGCCAGGAGCGTGGGAAAGGGCGAGGCTCTGCCGGCGGCGGTGGCGATGGTGGTGGGCATTCTCGGAAGGAATAGATTCCCAAGATTTGGGAGGAAGCCATGGATCTTCCACCACCTTCAGATTCTCCAACAAATATCCCAAGCTCTTGTCCACTTCCATTTCTCAACACTCTCGGAGTCTACTTCTTCATTTACCTGTTCACTCTTCTCCCTTGAAGAAGAGACCTTTTTTTTTTTCTTTTAATTGAATAACGCAAATCAAATAAACCCAACTTAAAAATATAAATACAGTGAAATGGAAATATTAGTTCAAATTTAATAATATTTAAATAATAAATTTTAAAAAATAAATAAAAATATTAATAAAGAGTCATTACATTTTTTTATTATTTTTTTTAAAAATATAAGTACAGTTACGAGTTAGCCCATCCCATGATTTTTTTTAATTCCTTAATTTTTTTTTTAAAATCAACGTAGTTATGAATTTCAATTAAAAGATATTAATATAAAAATTATTAATGTTGAGAGTGAGGTAATAAAAAAGTTCATAAGTAAAAATTAAAGAAAAAAAAAAGAGAGGAAAAAAATTCAATGGTCATGGCGATCATACCGATTTTTTTTTCTTTTTTTCGATTTTTGTAAATCAACAGTTTATAGACCGGTTTTAGTCTGGTTAGTGGCCCATTAAATTAAAAAAATACAACTGTGATTGGATCGGTCTCCCTTTGATTACGGTTTAAATTGGACTGTGAACGGCAAGGTAGTTCATTTGTTGATAAAAATAAATAAGAAAAATTAGTAAACGAAAAAGATAAAGTTATTTGACTTAAGAAAATAAAAAATAAAAACAATTACAAAATAAATATCAATTTTATTATTATTATCAATTAATAAATAATTTTATAATTTATAATCATAATAAATCAATATTTATTTTACATTATTATCATTAATAAGAAAAATGATAATAATATGCCAATCAATTGTATTATAAGTATCAGACTATGTATTACTGATTTATAGACTACATAATCACCTATTTCGTCACAAAATGTATGTTTGTGTAATTGATAAAAATACATATAATTGAATATAAGTTAAGAATAAATGTAAGAACATAAACCTGTTAATCTCAATTGCAACTAGTTTTTTTTTTTTTTTTGTCGTCTTTAATTGGCTTCCCATTGGAGCTCAAGTTCGAAACCAAAATCTAAAATGATTTTCTTTTCTTTCTTTTTTTTTTGTGTGTGTTCTTTTGAACAATTGATTCTAAACAACTCAAATTTTAGACCACTAAATTGAGATTCAATGGTTAAAAACATATCTCTAATACGTAGAGGGAGTTGATGACAGTGGAACTCATTCAAAGAAAGAATGCCCACTTTGCTTGTCCACGAAGTGATGATGAAATCTTGCTTGACAAGGGCATGTTATCCAGAGCCAGAAGCCATGAAAGGAATGAATCGCATTCAAAGCAAACAATCCCCCCCAACAAAGCTGTTGGAAGAATAACAAATATCCAAAGCAAACGCAAGCAGAACTCTCCAAGTCTCCCTTCAACATTTTCCCAAGTCAATTCTTTCTAGTTACGTATAAAAACCCCCACCAAACAATAGACTCCAAGGCTACAAACAATACATTGACAATCATCATTCGTAAAAGGATAATTCTAATGGACTTGATGGCTAGGACACAAGCTGAACGTGTGTACGAAGATTTTGAGCCGAGGATGGAATGGGCACGAGCACCTGGAGACGACACTCTCATTGTCTATCTACCTGGTAACCTCTTGTCCTTCTGAGTTTTTTTTTTTTTTTTTTTCTGTTTTATCTTGGGCTCCGTCTGAGTTTGCTGGAACTCTCAAGGAAACCAAGAACTGTGATCACCGTGATGATTTTATGACTGGCAGTCCTAACGTAACTGCATGTCAGAATACGTCGGGTTGGATGTAAGAGGTTTATTTCCTAGAATAAAAAAACCCCATGATGGAAAGCCTAATGGACCTTCAGATGGGCTCTTGAAAAATTGTTGATGAGATGATATACACCGTTAAAAAACCCTTGATTTGACTCAGAAGTAGTAATTTCTAGGACAATTTGATGACCAAACATTGTTGTACGCGTAGATGCCGATGTGACTTATGCAGTTACGTCGAATGAAATATCTTGAATTTGATAACCCAAAAAAATAAATAATAATAATTGTTCGAAATTTTATTTTATTATTTTATTTTTCTAATTTTTGATAAGTAGCTGTATTAGGGTTATTTCGCACATCCCTTTGTATATATTAAGGGTACATCCAAAATATGACACTTCCCGCTTATTTATCTATACAGAGTAATCAATCAAATGCATTTTGAATTTTATATTTATTTTGTATTATAATAATTATTTAATGTATATTTGTGATTATATCATTAATTGTAATCATATATCATAAAATTAAAAATATACAATTAACAATCATAACATAATAACATAGCATGTAAGTGTACATCTAAGACAAATCCATGTTAATAAGTTTATGTAAATTTTCCAATTCATGAAACCCCTCCCAATTTGTGGTCTCGTAACACAGACTTGTTCGACAAACTTTCTGGCTGTCAATTAATTGCAAATTTATGCAAAACCACTTCTTTCTGTCAAAGGCTTTATGAAGGAGCAATTGAAGGTCCAAGTGACCACAGCACGTAACCTAAGACTAAGCGGGGAACGACATATTGATGGCAAGAGATGGAACAGATTCCGCACGGAAATTCCAATTCCGTCAAACTATGACACCAATGGAATCGGTGCAAAGTTTGAGAAAGGCATACTATACGTCAAGCACCCCAAAATTGAATTACCACAAGAAAAAATACAACAGCCTGTGGAACCTCCGAGGACCCCGGACAAGGAACAGCCACCGCCAGAAGCTTCAATTCCAGGGCCAAAAAGAGCTACAGTAGAGGAAAAATTGGAGCCTTCTGGGGAAGCTCCTCCAAGACCTCAAGATCAATCTACAGAAGCTAAGACTCCACAGCAGGAAAAGGTACAGCCACCCCCAGAAGCTGCAGTGCCACTAAAGCCACGCCAAGAAATAGGGCAACCATCCAGAGAACTTTCATATTCGAGGACTGAAGAAAAACCATCAACAGAAAACTTCGATCGCACGACTAGTCAGAGGACAGAACACGATCAACCTGCTCCTGACTCAATCCTTGGTGCTGCGGAGAAGGACATTGACAGTGTCAAAGGGGCAGGGAAATTTGAAAGTGAATTTGATGGATTTATAAGAAAATTCATTTGGAGAGGCTTGCTCACGGAGCTGAATGAGCCAAGCAAACTGATCAACCTGGTTCTGGGTATTTTATTGGTCGTGGTCACTGTGCTGTATGCCATGACTGCATTGAGGTCACCTTCAAAATCTGAGAATTAATCTCTTAAAACTCAACTTGTCAACTTGTATAGCTTATTTATCATGTGTAAATGTGTTTATGTTTCCTAGTACGTGATTTTAAAGTTAATTTGCTGCAGTGCAGAGGAGTTTTCAATGTGCAGTTTTGTGTGGATAAAAAAGGTTGGTGATTAAAAATTGAAATGGGCACACCTAATTCTAGGCTCAAAAGGTAATAGAACATAAGTCAAGAAAATTGAACATGTACATTGAATTTTTTTTTTTTTTTTTTTTAAGATGCAATTAATCTATGCAGTTCTCAATTTACAAACCAAAACTGTTCTAGTTTAAATTGCCACATTAACCACAATTGCAAAAATATTTCAAAAATAAATATAAAAAAAAAAAAGACGACAAAGAAGAAGAATCCATGATGGACCAATGTTAGTTGTGTTAAAGTAGTGCATATCCTATTTCTGCTTCTTTTGATTGATCGCCTTATCTGCAGAGGATCGTCTCAGCCAGCCAGCACCATCTGGCAAAGATGGTTGGCCAGCTCAAGCCTTTTTTCATGGTCTTGAGTCTCAGACTCTCAAATGTGTTCATTCAAAGAACCCATTCTTTCTGGTTCAAGGCTCATTTCTTTGTAGTCACAGTTTACTGATTTTAATGCTGCAGTTTTTTCGCCTTTCCAATTGAATTGAGAGACAAGATTTAACTATCAATAAAATAAAATTTTAAATTTAAACTTTAAATCTCACCTTAAATTTTATATTTAGTATCGACTAAACTAAATTAATAATAATAGAGATTTAACTATCAATAATAATAATAGACTATATTTGAGTTTTATAACATAATATATGGAAGATATTCAAATAATAGAGATTTCTAATTTGGTGTTTGTTTTTTTTCTTAAATATTATTCACTTATAATTTTATAATAATAAGTATAATATATTTAAAATAAAAAATAATAAAATAAATTTATATAATATAAAATGTTAAGGACATTATATTTATAAAAAAAAAAAAAAAAGAGTAAATATAATAAATACCACTAACTTAAACGATGATTTGACAAATGGCTAGCATATCCAAAGGATGATGTGAAACTCAAATTAGTAGTACGATGGGGGATAATGCAGCATTCAAAGGACCCACATGTATAAAACTTTAAAATGGCATGACTACAGATTAATTAATATCATAATCGAAATTATAATCTTTCACTTAAACATGAACTTATTATTGAAACTTCCATTCATTCTCCTCCTCAGAAATTTAAGGAAACATTGTGCCATTTCTTCTGAACTTCCTTGGCCCTCGCAAGTTCTGCACGAAGTTGCTTGGCAGCAGCAACCATTTTGCTGATGGCAGTTTGACTTCAGAGTACTTCCAGGTCTTGAGGCTACAGTCTGGGTTGACCCGGAGAATGTTGGTCTCAAGAACTGCAAGCATCTTGTTAATACGATCTGCAATATTTTAGGTGGATGGAATCCCCTGGTGAGTGAATGCCATAAACACCAGGGCCAATGCCTGCACCATATTTCACTCCGTCGCGGAACACAGAAAGAAGCTTTTCATCTGATCTAGCGTTCTCTATGGTGATTGAGTGGATGATGTCATTGAAATTTGAGTAGCACATGTGAGTGCATATCCGTTCGAGACGTAACATAATTTTGGTTATTAGGATCGAATCTGTTAAGGATATTGCTATGTAAAGTATTACAGGAATCATCCTGAAAGGAAATCCCGTCCGGCCTATTAGTTCCAGACAGAAACATTCCTCTCCCAATTGCAGAAAACTTAGCATGCTAATATGGTGCCTATTTGAACGAAATCTACATCATTTTCAAATACAGAGGCATTCAATTGTGCAAGTTTTAACAACAGAAGAATCCTCTTTCATCAATATTATATTCTATAATTAGTAGCCAAGGAGGAAAAAGGAGATGATGAACCTGGGTAGTATCTTTGACACCGCAGTTGGTAATCCTCAAGGAATGCACAGCCCAATCCAATTAGAAAGCATGCTCATCTCAGGGGTAAAACCCTCTCTCAACACAGCCTCGTCAATTTGGATGACCGTGATTCCAGATCTCTCGAGATCCTATCCTTTATGGCTAGAGCGATTTGGTAGCAGGTTTCATGTCTAAGGTCACAAAAAAATTTAATGTCACAAAACATTATATAACCTGCAAGATGTGCATACGAATATCAGTTGTTTAGTGTTTATCACCTGGACTGGTTCAATATAGTAACAGTCCCCGTAAGCATTCCCTTCATGGGTCGCTTAGTCATACCCTGTGCTGTTGTAGACCAGAAGACAGTCATGGCCTTGGGGTGGCTGACGTATCCATAGATGATAGGAGGCTTAACACAATGGGAACCATAGGTCTGGATGCATCCATTTGCACTGAAGGCAAAACCAGATAATTGCTCACCAAAGTATTCAACCATGTTATTCCTCCGTGATGCAAAAAAGGGCAATCAATGGAAGTATAATCTGAAAAGAGAAATCACATAATTAGAGAAAAAGTTCTTTCTTTTAGGGGTCAAAAGCTCACTTCAGGTCCACCATGCACCAAAACATCAATGTCTAGCTCTTCTTGGAGCTTGACAACTTTGCTAATTTCTTCCTTGATGGACTTGACATAGTCATCCTCTGAAATCCTGTATAAATACAAATGAAGAAGAAGAAGAAGAAGAAGAAGAAGAACCCGTTAAAACAATACAAGGTTTGAGGTAATCAGCACAATCTGAAGAACAGTAAAATTTCTCACTTCTTAGCTTTGTACTCCTGACGTACCCTTCTAAGATCCATTGTTTGAGGGAAAGATCCAATCGTGGTGGTGAGAAGAATTGGAAGGTTCGACTTTTTTTGTTGAGCATCCAACCGTGCACTCACATTTGTTGCACGGCGATTATCAGAACCCTTCAATGCAGCAGCCTGAAAAAAAAAAAAAAAAAATACTAAAACAAAAATCCAAGGCAAGACCAAATTAAACAACTCTGGTGACAATCCAGAATAGGAACAAATTGACAATCTTGGACTAAAAAATAGCACATTTTGGCAAAATTTTAAAGAAAAAACTTACAGCCTTTTTTAGCTGCCTCATTTGTCACTCTCGGTGATGATTTTCTTGAAGCATGAGCTAATGCATTAACAGAGAAGAAGGCCTGGATATAAAAAAACCAAAAACAAGAAATTTCAGAAAATAATATATAAATGCATACCACAAATAAGCAATGGAAATTTCTTGAGCACAACAAGGAAGAATAATTAGTAGCAAGTTCACCATAAAATGGCATCCCACATTGTGGGATCTATGGAAGGGTCAAATGAACACCCTTTCATCCTTATTTTTACCAAAAAGTTATTTTTATTATTTAAATATATGACCTTCAAATCACAATAGAATAATCTTATAATTAAATAAATTTAACAAAAATAATAAAATAACAAGAAGCAAGTTCCATATAGGCTATTGGAAGGATAATAGAGTAACAATGATTGACTATGGTCAGCCTCAAAGACTTCAGATGCATTTAAGGAATACACAAATGGTCAGGATATTTACTGGTAATCAAGAAAGTTGCTGTAAATTATATAACAAAATCCCTTATTGAGAACTTGAACTTTGAGTAAATGGACAAAAAGAGAAAATTTTTTTCACATCTCAACAAACATCCAAAGATGATGCCAACATTTTCCAACATAGACTTCTCATGTAGTGCTGCTAAATTGTCTCCTTTTTGGTTTCGGCAAAATACATAAAAATTAAAGCCTTCATTTTGAGTTTCAAAAATGAAGCACAAATATAAGGAAAAATAAGGGTGCACCTCATCCCTGTTTCCAGCAAGTGCCTTGGCCAAGGCATTTACTTCACCTACTTTCTGAGCAGCTAATGCAAGCCATGACTTGAGATCTTTGTCCAATTTAGGCTCATTTGCTAGATCAACTGCAGTGTGGAGAAGAGAGCAGGAAGTAGAGGCTACAACCTTGTCTGCAGAACAAAGTAGATAACATTAATTCAATTAATCGGATGAAACATAAATTTAGATTAATATGACAAGTGGATGGCAAAAAAGTGGAAGAGGATGATCTGACTCAAGATATTTGATTAAGAATTTATAATACCCACATCTCCCATCAAACTTCATTCATAATAGAATAAAATGAAATGGTGAGAAAAAATTAAGATAGCCAATCTCAATTAAATTTGAGATTAAAGCTTTGTTGTTGTTGTAATGAAATTTTGTATTAAAAAATTGCTGAAATTCTGCAATTTCTGTTAGCAAGCACAAACTTTTAGGATCATTTTTAATCCAAAATATGGACAATGCATTCTGTAAATTTTGGAACTATAGAGTGGTATATGGGTCATGGGTTGCCAAGCCAGCCTATTTTGGGAGCCTGAATGTATTTATCTTATCATCAATGAAAGGAATTCTTCAAAAGGTTAAATATCTGAATTTTTGACAAAAAATTGAATTCAGCACAGGAAACTATCAATGTCCATAATCATACAAGCAGATAACATCACTTCAAGCTTTCAACTAAACATTTAGACTTCCAGAATTCATGAATATTACGATAAGTAATGGATTACAAACTTCCTGTCTAATATTATATGGTTACACACTCTCCTTGGAATCTGGGAATTAACTTTTACAATGACACTTATATTTTAAAAACTGAAATCATGCCAAATTACTACTCTTCCACCTTTGGAGGATCATGGATCTCATAGAGTTTAAGTGTGCTGTGCTCTTATCTTACTCTCAAGCCTCAAGAATGCCAAAATTTTAGACTCTATAGAGGAAAGCAATATGGAAGCAAGACGAAGATATATTTGCAAATGTCAAATAGTCCATACGTGCAATCATTATATGACACTAAAAGTACCTTTAAACTCTCTTGCATCATGACATGCAGAAGACCAGGTGTTTCCTTCTCAATCAACTCCTTGGTTGCTTTGGGATTCACAACTCTTGGGATGAAGCCAGTTCCACGTGTGTTAGGATTGTTTTGGTGTGGGAAGGAGGGGGAGGACTCAATAACATTTGAAGGTGAATTACTGTGTTAAATTTAGAATATTGTCAAGCCAAAGAGTTGTGAGGGGATAAGATCCATCCCATCAAGATCACTCCAACCCCGAAAAACTTCTTTGATTTTTCCAACATCATCTGGAACAACAGCTGTTGAAACTACTTTTGTGCCTCACAACTTTTCTGATGATGAATTTACAACAGAAACTGCTTCGATCCACTGCAAATTTGAAAAGATTGTCTTCCTTGCAGAGCTTGAAGCAATGAAGTATAGCATACCAGACTCAATTAATTAAATGAGAAGAGTGGAAAATTAGGAATACATTTTTCCAGCTGCTTCAAACCCAGAGTTCAAATTTCAAATGGAAGACCACTAGTAAAGCAAATCAGAGCAATATACTCCATGGAAATCAGAACAACTGGCTAGCTATTATCCATAATTGTTGCAAAGTCTTCAGAAACTTCCACAATTCACTTTGACAAGGAGCAATATCGACTTCGCTCTTTTGATTTTGCATCATTTAAGTGGCCTTTTTGAAATGATAGACTCAAAAAGGTGTATCTAGATGCATTCATCGGAGAAGTACAATTTGTTCACAGAAAGAATACAGGTTTAAGTTTTGACATGGAAACAAGTAGCCACTTATTTAAGTCAATCAAAGAGGACAAACATATAACAAGTAATTTTATTACTCTTCTGTAGCTTGGCAATTTGAAGAATGACTTTCTATGTTTGTTAATTTAGAATGCATGCATTTGGCCATTTCATGCATCAATATGATCTAAATGTTTATCACAGAGCATTCACCATTTCCATATCAGATTTTGATAAGGAGGATCATCAACGCTACTTTATCACTTTAGCATCCACAAAAGGGATCCTTTGGAAATACCAAAACCATAGAGATGTATTGGGATGCATTCTCTTTGAAATAAAATCTGTTTATCAATGTTGAGAAGGATTATGAAAGAGAATATTTCAATTAACAAGTCATTAACTGTCAAAAAATATTCTATACAAGCAAGCAAGTTTAAAATTATGGATGGTCAGGCATATCTGCCTAATCAAATAATGAGGTAACCGTAGCCACCCTTGCTAACAGATAAAAATATGTCAAATGATCCCAACCATCGTATCTCAACACGAATCTTGGGACAGTGTAATTTATCACATCTCAACACAAATCTTGATACAGTGTAATTTATCAAACTCTTTGCACTAAGATAGCAGGAAAACCACTTATCAGTCTATGAAGCAAGTAACAAAGTTTCAGTCCAAAACATGCCAAAATGTCAAATACAAAATGAAGCACCATACCTCCAATCAGGCCCAGCCCCTAAGGCATTGATATCACTCACAGTTGGCAAAGCTACTCTGAACTCACTGTGCTGTGACCCATCACTGGATGTCTATGTTGACACATTTCCATGATGTGAGGGAGGTGAATGTCATGCAGCACTTGCATCAACAGCAGCTGGGATTAAATCAGAAATTAAAATTGCTGTCACAGAAGTTCCAGCAGGAATTAAACTCCCTGTTGTTGGCAACTCCAACAAAGCATTTGCAGATTTCATACTTAAAAGCCAGCTGCTAAGCTGATTACCAGTGCTCTCATCAACAAATCTGATCTCCACGAGGAAATGATACAAATTGATTCAGCCAAGGATTTTTTATGTGGACATGCCAAATAACCGATTCAAGCTCTAATACAAGCAGGATGTATCTGAGCCACACAGGACCTAGAAAGCAACATCCCAAACATCTTACCCGGGATGGCACGAACCATCATTGACATTCCATCTAATAATGGCACAATGAAATTCTGGTTGGACTGCATCTGTCTTTATGGGGTGTTGAAGACAAGCCTGCACTCTGCATAAAACATCAAAAACAGAAAAAAAGACGGCCAATAGACAAATCTGGAACACTACATGGTAGCAGCATAACCATCCTGCAAAAAATTAACCAACTTTTGTTGGAGTTATCCCATATCCCTTAGTAAAATATTATTAAAAGTCAGTTTTCAAGTAGAAATTAATTAGTTGGGTCCAATTTGATATGTTATCTACACTTGATTAATACTATGTATGTTCCATTATTATACAAGGCCCTGATTGTCTCGTTAAATTTTACTTGACGATCATAGTGTGAGGTTTTAACTAATAATGTGAGAGTTGTTCTAATTGCTATTAAGAAGATTAACTAATAACTTTAACCCACTAGCTCTTTGCTAAACAGGAGTTATCCATATAAAGATGCAAAACCTAAAATTCAAGGACTTTGTTTTTTTTTTATCTAATATCTAATTTCATCCCAATATCAAATAATACTAATTCATTATTTATTTATTTAATTAAAATTAGAGGGGATTACTTTGATGGAGGCAAAGGGTCAGGTGAGTAAATATCCTCGGCAAGAATCTTGCCCAAATCAGCATCGGACAGTGGGACCGTGACCCGTGGGAGCCGCCGCTGCGCCACCCTTACGACCATCTGAAGCGCTTCCTCCGCCGATTTCATAGCCGGCTGAGTTCCGCCGTCGGTGAATCTCTGCTCTTCTCCCCCTCGCCTCATTTCAACACCGATTGACTGGGTCCCTGAGAGTCAAGAAGAGTCAAGAACATTGCACCACAATCTTTTCTTTTCGTTTCTTTTCTTCGAGGGAATAACGGGTCGGACCTGACCGCAATTTGGCCATACCCGTTGCAAGACCGGGTTTACCGTTGACTCCAATTTGATACGAAACAAAGCCACAGTCTGCTGATTTAAGGTTTTTTATTAGCGTAAAATATTTGTTGAAATTTACTTAATATATCAAAAAAGTAAAAGAGAGAGAGAGAGAGAGAGAGAGAGAATCATAAAAATTTTATATTATAATTTTATCCTTTTCACATTCGATGTTTTTATCTCTCTCTCTCTCTCTCCATTTAATATCTATAGGCATCCAAATTCATGGCACATAATAATATGTACCTTTGGAAGCCAATTATAATTTAATAAAAATGTATTAAAATTAATAGGTAAATTATTAAATAAATTATTTTAACTAAGTATCACCGTATTGTTGGCCAGAATTGTACAAGCAGCAGCTTGTATGTTAATTTATAAATGTATTTCGCATCGAGTGCTTTTTTTTTTTTCTTTTTCTTTTTGGAAAAAAATTATCAAATTACATTTTAGACAAATATATATATATATGCTTTTTATTTTTTTAATTTATTCAAATAACTTATAAAAAATTATTTTATTTCCTTTTATTTTGTCCTCATAACTTTTTTATAATTTTCTTTCATATCTCACTTTCAATCAAAACAAAGTATTGAGTTTTTGGACAGATTGGATTCTCGTCAATCTTTGTGTTACTCAAGTTCACATTCTCACCATAACTTCATATTTCAAATTCCGTTACATTGGAGGCCACATAAAATTTGCTCACAACATTTAAAAAAAAAAAAAATCCAAAAAACGAACTAGACAGTATGAAAATGACTATATTATGAGTTGAACTCAAAAGTTTTAATTTTAGTACTAATAAATTATAATTTATTAATCATATCCTTATTTTCTCTCTCAACAGCCACTATAACATGCATGTGGATATTTAGAATACAGGTGACAAAAGCGAATTGATTTAATTAAATTAACTTAACCCAAAATTTGATTTGATCCAATTAAAATTAAGTATAAAAGTTAATGAATCAAATTCTAAATAATTAAAATTAAAGTAATTTAGAATTTAAATAACTTAAATTAAAATCAACACTTAATATATTTAAAATTTAATTAATTTTAAAATTAAATAATTTAACTTAAAATATTTAAAAAATAATATATCAAAAATTTGAAATATTTAAACTTTAATATATTCAAATTTTGATAAATTTAAAATTTAATAAATCTAAATCTGAAATTTTTGATGAATACAAAATTTATAATAATATTATAAATATAAATTGTATATTATGGAGAAAGTAAAAATTGATTTAGTATACAAAATTTTAAAAATGATATCTAGTGCAACAAATAAAATTTATAGAGGGATAAAAATAAAAAAATTATTAAATTATTAAAAATATTTTAGTATAATAAAATAAAATCATCTCATTATTAATTTTTTAAAACTTAAATTTTTAAAAAATTGAGAAAATTTAATTTTAATAAAAATAATAAAATAATTTTTTTTATTAAAATTAAAAAATATTTATATTTATTTGATTTATAATATTTTACTAAATAAAAATAAAAATATTAATAAAATAAATATTTGTATATATTAATAAATAAATTTATTTTTTTTTTACCAACCACTTCAATCATTTAAAAATAATTCAATAAAATCAATTTTAAATTACTATAATGAATCATTTACAAGGTTGTATGGCTAGCAGAATTTAGCAATCAGCCCCCTTTAAATTACTTTGCGAGGGCCGAAGTTAATGCGCCGGGAATGTACGACATGTCGTCTGGATGGCCCAACTGCCCAAACAGCAGTGTCTTGCGATGTTCGATTCAAACGCAACAGTTTGTCCCGCCTCTTACCGACTCTCTGCAACCGAAGGAGGTGGGGAAAGCCGGCAAAAGGAGAAGTAAAACGAAAACAAAGACAAAGGGCACCAATGAGAGCTGCTTATGCGAACAACAGGTCTAAATCTCTGCCTTTGATCCCAAAACCTCAGTTAAACCTTTGCCCCTCTCGTTCTCCTCATTCTCTCACTGTCTTTGCGAAAGATTGCCCCACAAATTCGAGCATTACTACCCATCATTTGCTTCCATCAAACCCACTTCTCTCACTGTTAGGAATTTGCAAAAATCTCTGTCAATTGAAGCAAATCCAAGCCCAGATGACCCTCAATGGCTCAATCTCAGATGGGTTTGCGACCAGTCGCTTAATTGCGTTTTGTGCGGTGTCAGAATCAGCAAACCTCGATTATTGTACCAAGATTTTGTATGATACAATGAACCCAAATGTTTTTTCTTGGAATGTAGCGATTAGGGGATATGTAGAGAGTGAAAATCCTGAAAAAGCTTTGGTCTTGTATAATAGAATGATGAGAATTGGTGTGTCTATGCCTGATAATTATACTTACCCTTTGTTATTCAAAGCTTGTGCTGTCTTGGAGTTGAATTTCGTGGGTTTTGAAATTCTTGTGCATGTATTGGAGTTGGGTTTTGATAATGATGGTTTTGTCCACAATGCACTGATACACTTCTTAGCTTCTGTTGGGGAACTTGGCATGGCACGTAAGGTATTTGACGAAGGTTGTGTAAGAAACTTGGTTTCTTGGAATTCTTTGATCAATGGGTATGTTAGAAAGGGCCAGGCAAGGGAGGCGATGTTAATGTATCAAGAAATGATAAAGGAGCAAATTAAGCCAGATGAGGTGACAATGGTTGGCGTTGTTTCCTCAATTGCACAGTTGCAGAATTTCAAACTTGGGAGGGAATTTCATCTTTATATTCAACGCACTGGAGTCAATTTGACAATCCGACTTACTAATGCACTAATTGACATGTACATGAAGTGCAGGGATCTTGAAGCAGCAAAATCCGTCTTTGACAACATGACAAAGAAAACTGTTGTATCATGGACTACGATGGTTGTTGGATATGCAAAACTTGGACTTTTGGACAGAGCTAAGAAGTTTTTTGATGATATGCCAGAGAAAAATGTCGTGTCATGGAATGCCATAATTGGAAGTTATGTTTGGGCCAGGCATAGCAAGGAGGCATTGGATTTGTTTCATCAAATGCAAGCTAGTAATATAAAGCCTGATAGGGTGACTATGGTTCATTGCTTATCTGCTTGCTCACAACTTGGAGCACTTGATGTGGGATTATGGATTCACTACTACATTGAGAAACATAATATTCCTTTAGATGTCCCTTTAGGTACTGCTTTAGTTGACATGTATGCCAAGTGTGGAAATATTTCAAAGGCTCTTCACATTTTCCGAGGCATGCCGAGAAGAAATTCACTGACTTGGACCGCGATTATTGGAGGTTTAGCACGTAATAAAAATACACATGATGCCCTTTTCTACTTCTCAAAAATGATTGACATAGGCTTGCTACCTGATGAGATCACCTTTCTTGAGGTTCTGTCTGCTTGTTGTCATGGAGGCTTAGTTGTAGAGGGTCGCAGGTACTTTGACCAAATGAAATCTAAATTTAATCTCTCTCCACAGCTTAAACACTACTCTTGCATGGTGGATCTTTTGGGAAGAGCTGGGCTATTAGGAGAAGCAGAAGAGCTAATTAAAGGCATGCCAATGGAGGCGGATGCTGCGGTGTGGGGTGCATTATTCTTTGCTTGTCGAATTCATGGAAATCTTCCGATGGGGGAAAGAGCAGCTTCAAAGCTTCTTGAGTTGGATCCCCATGACAGTGGCATATATGTTTTGCTTGCAGACATGTACCGGGAAGCCAATATGTGGGAGGAGTCCAAGAAAGTAAGGAATTTGATGAGGGAAAGAGGAATGGAGAAGACTCCCGGCTCTAGTTCAATTGAAGTACATGGCATTGTTTATGAGTTCATTGCCAAGGATATATCGCACCCTCAATCTGAGCAGATTTATGAATGTTTGGTTTGGTTAGCAAATGCAATTGAATTCTCTTGGATGTTTTTCCAGCATTCCAGCTAATGGAGATGAACTTCTCCTGGGCATTGGACTTGAAACCCGGGGTGCACTTTGCACATGAAAAGAATATGATGCAGCCAGTAATATTGCTTTATTCTTTATCCAACGAATGACTGCATTGCTTGCACATTTTAAAGCTCCATTATGGCAATGCCTCCCGCCATTCTATTTACTGGTGGTCAATCTGATTTATTCCAAAAAGGTACTGTTCATTGAGATTCTGAAGATTTCTGGCCAAAACCTGAATGAATCCTACAAGGAAATTAAAGAATACGTTCAGCTATATTCGGTGAATGCTAAAGGTCTATTGTTGTGAATTGTGCAGCGCAACAGTCCAATGTTATTTCTCAGGACAGAGTAGTTAACCTCTGCGATCAGAGGTGGCACTACTTCGCCATAGGTCACTCAGGACTGTTTTTAGCCTTTCAAGGTGGTCCTTGCTGATTCGTGCCGGATTCCATGTGCCCCATGCCATCGTGGCCTCAAGCTGCATTGTTAGCGGCGTGAAGACAACCTTAGGGAAGAAGATGCTGAGGCAAAAAGGTTTGTGCTCTTGGAAAAGAAAATATGTATGTCCAGAAGACCCCGACTCGGAAAGGGAAACTTGTGCAAATTTTTTAGGACCCACTGCGTACATACACACTACACAGTGTGATTTACTCTATTTACTTATAGCTCCATTACGTGCACCAAATCTTATTTATGCACTACTAAATACTATTTACGTGATATAATTACACAATTATATGCTACCAAATGTTATTTATGCAGTATAACCGCACTCTTTGTTCAATTATATCCTTTGAGAGACAGACTCTTTACTTAATATTTTTCAATTTTTTTAACAAACACGAAAAAAAGAGTGAATAAAAACCCCCAGTTGTTATTCGTTATTCACAGAGAGATCGAGATGATCCGCAGCAGCCATGACGAAGAAGAGGGCCGGCTTATAATGCCTACTTAGCATGTCCAAAGAAATTAGATCTTAAATTTTCATAATTAAAATTTCATATTTTTATTTTTTATTTTTTATTTTTGCATTTTTATTTAAATTATATATTTTTAAACTCATTCTAAATTAATTATTTTAAAACAAATTTAATAATAATTTTTATTTCATTAATGTATAATTTCTAAGGCTTGGATTACTGTGGATATGCTGCGCCGAGGCTTGCTCATGGACTGTATTGGGCTCATTATTGGGATATTTGGACTGGATCATATGACACAAGCGGGAAGCAACATGGTCGTCCAAATGATGACCGAAGGCCCATTTTCCGTCCGTCATCGATGAAGACACCGGCGTCTTGACCAAGAAACGACGCCGCATGTCCTCCGCTCTCTTCTCTGAAAATACTCGTACCCGGGCCTCCTGCACCTCTTCTATTCGGAACCCGCTGCATATGTTTTAGCGTTTCAATCTGCACATTCCGCGAGCCTTAAGCAGGAATAGTGAAGTTGTTGATGCCAGCAACAGCTTCATTGTTTCTTACAGAAGCTTCACTTTCGTATGATGTTTCGGTTGTAACGTTTTAGAATGGACATGGGTGTCTTATTTTTTTTATTTTTGTTTTTGCTTTTGTCTTGCGGCCGTCACTTTTGTCTGAATTAGGGTTTTTGTCTGTCCCCACTTACAGGTTGGTGGAGAACTAGAGATGGATCCTCAACCAGAGCCTGTGAGCTACATCTGTGGAGGTATGTGTCTGAATAGATGTCATTATCTATGATCGGATATGGATCCTTCTTCTGCTTATAGCCTTAGACTTGTGGAGTAAGAGGTGAACATTTTGGATAAAGAGTGAATTGTAATAGAACACTTCCCTAGACCCCACAGTGTGGAAGCGTCGTGTATCGGGAATGCCCAAGTGAATGGCAATTGAAATTTGAGATTGTTGAATTTGGTTCTGTAGATTGTGGAATGGAGAACACTTTGAAGCCTGGGGATGTCATTCAATGCCGTGAGTGTGGTTACCGTATTCTCTACAAGAAGCGCACCCGCCGAAGTAAGATTTTCCTCTTCCACCTTTGTTTTATCGTTTTTTCTCCCATTCCTATTCTTTTTATTTGCGTGTTTGAGAACTTTGTTGAAATATTAAGCTTTTTTCCTATTTATGTTCCTTTATACTTTGTGTGAATTAATCTGTCTTATATTGGGTTTCTAGGTGTTTTCTTAATGTTATTATGGGTTTGAACATAGTCCATTGTTTGTGGAGGCCTGCTTTTTGAATCAGCCAGTTTGTACAATTGTTTGAGGCTTTTGATCTCTAAATGTTTCTTTGTTTTGTGTTTTGTATGCTTTCCATATACTCTTTTGTTGACTTGATTCTGAATATTACAGCGAGTTTTGGTTTTCCCTTGGTACTCTGAGATGCTACTTCTTCAATGTGACCCAAGGATACTTAGACAGCTGCATGCTCATCACCAATCACCTCTGCTTAACTAACATTATCTGCTATCTCTTCCAGTTGTAGTTAGTCTTTTAAATTTCTGCACCAGGATTCAGTGAATGGCATAGACTTTACATTTCATCTGTATCGTCTGAACCAGAAATTCTTTCATAAGATGCACCCGTAGCTTTGCATGTAAGCATCAAGAACTGCACTTCTAAGTGTAATGGTGAAACCTCTAACATGATATCCTGTCTTCAGAGAGAGAAATTAACTTCAAAGGAAAAGACAGTGGTATTAAATGATATTTCCTAATAGGTCCAAGATTCTAATAGATCTTCTTTGCAAGGCATTCATGTTGCCACTTTCCATGGACACATGCAGAACAGTAAGATTACACATTGCCTAAATTGATCTATTGCAATGCATGCATTTTTTGCTCCAAAACACTTGACTGGGTTTAAACTTCTAGTACTTTTTGGTTATATGATGCTTCTTGGTAAGGTATCTTGACTCTAGGAAATGCGGACTAGACCAGTAATATAGTGTTCTTTTCCTCTTTGTATTTCTTCAATAGTTCTTTTTCCAGTCTATTTTTGTCCCATCAAATTTGGTTGAAGGCGAACATCTTTTGCTTTGCAGTTGTTCAGTATGAGGCACGCTGACAGAAAGATGGATTGGTGGATTCTGAATACACGCTGTAGCTTGTCTTCTTGCAACTAACTCGTTTATGGTTTTCCAGTTTCTTAAGGGGTGGAATGCATCATTGGTAGCCTGTTGAATTACTTCCAACAATGTTGAATAATGCAAGTGTCTGATGATTAGTGATCGAACTTTTGCGCTGTTGGCTTGTTAACGTTGGACAATTAAAGCATCTAATTTGCTAATTTCCCCCTGTGGTGTTTGTTATATTGATGGGACATACCTGTCTAGACGTTGAGCCACGTGCTGAAAATTTTGACCCTCTTTCTTTGTTTTTTGTTTTACTTAATTTCTTCGTAAGAATTGAAAGGTGGAAGATGAGAAACACGATATATAGAAGCCTTGGCTTGGAAGATTTAACGCTGTCTTTTGGCATAAAAGCCAACAATAAAACTACCTATAATATTATGGTTTGCCCGGCCAACTAGCTCTCAAGGTATCTGCATGTATGCAAGAGACTAGACCAACTGGGAAATACCAGTTCATGAAGTCCGATCCCCAATTCGCTAGAAAGATTTTGTGCTCTTTCAGTTGAGAGAGAATTTGCTAATATCATGAAATTGCCCTTGTAAAATTTATCCAAATAGATATCATATACAATTTTCATTACCAAAAATTTTATTTTTTTAAATAATTAAACATATATGACAATTGATAAAAATGCCTGTGCCCATCAATTTATTCATCTAGACATGTATCCGGCACACAAAGATCTTACATTATGATTTTTAAATTATGTTAGAATAAATTTTCTTACCACACCAAGATGTATAGTTGTATATAAATTAAATTTACATCCAATTCACTAAAACAAAAAATTGTATTTAATTTAAAATCTTAAACTTTTAGCCCTACTATTTTGGGTTTCAGAAGCATCTAAACAAAAGGTGAAAAGACAAATAAAAGAAGGTGATTTGGTTATCCATATCTTTGTCAGAACATTAAATGGCTGCCACGAGTTGTCCACTCCAAAGTTTCCAACTCTTGAAAGGTACACAGCTTAGGTCGTCCTCTGTGACAGATTCAACACAGACCTTATTTCACTAATGGATGTAGCCCTCCATTCCTTTCCCCGAGCCAAGATTCGGGGCTGCTCAAGCTCACTGTCACCACCCTTTTTTCACTCTAAAGCCTCTCTTTTACCTCATAATTCAATCTCTTGGAGGTCTCCTAAAGTCCTCTACACACAGTTGAATGGAGTAAGGATCAAAGTGAGTAGGCAGAAGAGTCTTGGAGCCCTACATGCTACTTCTGAGAATGAAAGCATATCCTCTGACTCTGGGGTTGAAGACAGATGGCTTCTTGTGCCTGTCGGTCAGTGGATTCTCCTCTCTCTCTCTCTCTCTCTCTCTCTCTCTCTCTCGGCGCAAATATGATGGAATGAGAATATGCCTAAATGTTGCAATTGAGTGCAAAAAAGTGATACTTCTATACATGTTAAAATATTTGACGCTATGTTAGTGCTATTTTTGTACCTTGTTACCTCGTAATGCAGAATTGAAGCTTGAGTTTAGGAAAGTTAGCTACCCTTTGATCCAAGCTTGGAAGTGCAACTTCCTGGATCACTGATTTCTGCAAGTGATCGATTTTGAAACTAATGAGTTATTGCTTTAGATTTAGAGAATGTGATACTAAAATTTTTGGTACATTCCTCCAAAAGGTTCTTAGGGAGAAGAAATATGAAAGGTTTATATATATATATATATATATATATATATATATATATATATATAATTATTATATGGGATTTTCTAACTAACTCAATTGCTGTTTTGGTGGGATAACATCGATTATGCAATTATGGAATAACAAGTGGGCATACTTGGAATATGAATTACCATGCAGGTCTTAATCTTAAGGAAACAACTGTCTGGACCTATGGTTTGGTGGGATATGGTTGGTTTATGCAATTGAGAAGGTAGAAAAGTGTGGGACAATGTCAAGTACTAATAGGAAATCTTATTATTCCTTCTAACGTAGAATGCGTTTTTGTTCATCATCCTTTGTAAATTTGTGAAGAGTATAACATGCATTGCAAGAGATTGTAAGCTGTATTGTATGCTTGGCATCAATCTAGTATCTGTGTTTTGCTCCTGAATGATGCTTTTCCAATGTGTCCATCAAATTTAGTATCTTATTGTACTTTTTTGTTAATAACCCTAATCCAATTTGTGTGCTGATAAATATAGGTGATGGAGACTCGAGGCATCTAGGTTATAAGGCTCAAATGCCAGGTGCATTTGAAATTGCTTCTGTGAGTTCTAAAGTCTTCTTATAAAGTTTCATATAATTCAGGAGCAAATCAGTTAACCAACAGTTTTTGTCTATCGTTTATTGTTGCATCCAGAGTGAGGTGACTGTTGGCCGCCTTCCTGAGAAGGCAGACATGGTAATTCCAGTTGCAACAGGTGAGTCACGCTTCAAAAAAGTATATAATCTTTTGCTTGTTCTTTATAATGCTGCTTAGAATGTCCCAACAACTCTGTAACTGTTGATTATGACTTATGTGCACCAGAAATGGCCGTCAGACTAGCAATCATAAAACCAAAAACCATTTCTCATCTTTTTTATAGTTTAAAACCTCAATGACCCTTCAGATTGGGTTCTTTGTATCATCTCATGTTTCTTTCTCTTTTGCATCTGCTTATCAGCAATCATTATTAAGTGTAGCTGTAAATTTATTTGTCTGACTTCCCTGATTTCCTTTTAACATTTTTCTGGTTTAATTTGTGCAGAATGCATTTATATTAATAATACCTCTCCTTTCTGAACATTACAGTGTCCGGTCTGCATGCTCGTATTCAGAAGAAAGAAGGAAGTCTATTGGTCACAGATTTGGATAGTACTAATGGGACATTTATCAATGACAAACGCCTGAGTCCTGGAGTTGTAGCTACTGTATCATCTGGAAGTTGTATCACATTTGGTACCAACTTAGTCTTAATCTAAATTCCAGAGTTTCTTTATGCTTCTGTTTTGCCTAGTCCTTTCCTGTGTTGGTTCATTCTGGTGCAGTCAGAGACATACATGAAAGCAATCTACCATGAATAGTGGAAATACTAAACATGGACAAAGTAACAAAACGCAAGCCTTAATTTGGTCTGCCCTCCTGTTGGGCTGCATTCATGGCATACCAACAGAATGGGACTATATAGTATTTGCTATTTCTAATTAGGAAATAAACAGGAGAGGCATCAAGCTTATGAGCAGCATTCAAGCACCCAGTGCTTGGGAGACTCTTAATCACTGTCTTCCCACTTGTTAATTTTATTCAAGTGCTCTGCTGTATTTGTCAAGGCGATCGACCGTCTTGTCGATAACATGTATGCATCGCCATCAGCTGAAAGTATTTTCTATTTTGTTGGAAAAAATAAAGCTAGCTTGTGCGCCCATTTTTTTGGCTAATTGGCTCATATTGAAAGCCGAATCTGAGACTGTAAGCTTCAGAGACAACTCTAGTACTACCGAGTTAAATCTTACAAGGAACAAGCCTAAGAAAGCCCATCTTTGAACAAGTCTGGTTGGATATTTGAACAACCCCATCTATGTTTGAGCTTTTGTTGTCATAATAATACATCCTATCATCACTCGTTGGATCCTTTAGGAGGGTCTTTATTACTCGTTTAATTGTTCTCCATTTGTTCCAGGGGATACTCATCTGGCAATGTTTCGCATCTCAAAGCTTGAGAGCGTGGAGGCTACGAGCAAACAAGAAGAAGAATATGTTGCAGCACAAACAACAGGCAGCCCAACTGAGAGCAATCAAAGCACAAGCTAAAACAGAAAAATCCAAATATATAGGTTGCGTGTTTGTGAAGGACTATGGTTCAACGAAACACCAACAATGAACTGTTTGTGTCCATTGTTGCTCTCCAGATTCCCACGAAAGACAAAACGTATCCACTTGTAATTTTTTGGTAACCACCAATGTGTCCTGAAATCCTCGTCCCATGCAAAACTAGAACACAACTACGTGTTAACGATAGTTTCAACTCATCAACGTATTCCGCATCCATGTAATTAGCTTTTGTAGTTTAGCGATCACCCCACGATCGATCAAAGTGAAATTACATCAAAAATCCCTCCTTTTAATTCTTCAAATATCTTTAGATACCACAGCAATAAATAGACATCCTCTCCTTACTCTCTCATATTATATAGCTCAAACCAATGTCTAGCAAAGTTGGCTATTGGTGTGTTCTGCATTCACATGTCGATGAGCTTTTTCAAAGGAAGGTAGCCTCTTGCTTATTTTGTGGAGAGTGTGAGGGTGGATATATGTACGGTAGTTCGAGGCATTTCAACCACTCTCAATAATAATCGAAATTCATTCAACCAACCACTTAATTATGTCGTGTTTATCCAGTTGGGTCCGATAATCAATTCGTTACGCTCCTCAGTTCGGACCCATCTGCCAACAATATTTATAAATGTTGAATACATATTTGTTACTTGTTACCGTTGAGCACTGCATAACGTGTTCATATTCTCGCAAATATCAAATTATCTCTTAGAAACCCACACATCTTTTAAATCAAAAATTGCTCACTTATGTTTTGTATTTTTTTGATAAAAAAAAAATCTTTTTCTTTTTTGGTTAAATTTACTCCTCACGTTACACTACTTTTGATTTAGAAAAATTTTTTCTTTAAAATTATTTTTTATATTAATATTATTAATTTAAAATATTTTTAAATTCTTATCTTTTTTAATTAAGTTTGTTAAGTTTTTTCTAATTAGATGCCAGAGTTAGAATATTAACTAATATGATAATTAGTAATTGATGTGAATATATTTTTTAACTATTAAATTTAATTTTTTTAAAAAATTATTATCAACAATATAGACTTTTAAAGATTTTTTTTCATTTATTTTTAAAAATAATTTTTTTTATAAAATATAAAATATCTACATTTAATTAATCATACTATTTAATATGTATTATTTAAATAGATAAAATGATTTAACGGAAAAAAAAAATTAAAATTAAGATATTTTCAACATTAATATGATTTTTTTTTTTTCAATAATAAAAAAATAGGTAAGCAAGTTTTAAAAATAAAAACGGGAAGAGACCTATCTATTGGCCGGAAGAAGAAACAGAAATCCGAAAGAATGGAGAACATATTACAGACGCACAGAGCGGAGATGATAAGCATCGCCGTGGCTCTCGTCACCATCGGTGCTGCCACTGCTTACTATTTCTACGTCACCTCCTCCAAACCCAAGCAGAAAGGTTCTTTCTTTCTCTCTCTCTCTGTTTTTTTTTTTCTCTCCAATTTATGATGATGCTTTTTGGTTGGTGCGATTATTTTCGTTGAAGAATTTAATCCTGATTTTAAGATTTTTCAATATTTCGGAGATGTATAATTAATTATATTCGGATCCTAAATGGGTGTCTTTTGGATCCTAATGCTACGTATGGATGGTAGATTATTAAGGGCACGGACTTTTGTCGGACCTCCCAATGCTGATAGGTCAATGTCTCTTTAATTTTGATGTTAGTTCATGGACTTGTGAGAATAACTTGAATTTTAAGGGTTCTATCCACTGTTGATGATGAGGAATATCTTTTACGCAGACGGGTCCCACCACCATAGCTCGCACTTGAAATGTAAAATGCACTGCGGATTTGAATCCATGGCGGTGCACCTAACTCACACAATTACAATTTCACGAGTTATTAGCAGCAAAATATACACAACAGTTGAGCACATATTAATTTCTCTCCTCTTTATGTTTGTATTCTGCAACTCGGCCTGCACCTTGGCATGCATGTCTTTGTAGGTAGCTTGGACCCAGAAAACTTCAAGGAATTCAAACTCGTTAAACGGAGTCAACTCAGCCATAATGTGGCCAAGTTCAAGTTTTCTCTTCCGACACCAACTTCAGTTTTGGGACTACCAATTGGGCAACATATGAGCTGCAGGTATGATATATGATTCACTTAGCATTTCACTTGTCCAACGTTTGTTCTCATTGCCCATTTTTGTATTTGGCTAGTTCATGCATTGTGAATGGGTTACGTATTACATAGTTTAGGTAACAATACCACAAAGAAATGATATTATTTTTTTTAACAGAGGAAAGGACAGTCTTGGTGAGGAAGTAATCAAGCCATATACTCCAACAACTTTAGACTCTGACCTTGGATTCTTTGAGCTGGTTATAAAGGTTGCTAAGTTCTTGAGTATACTATCTGGTGTTTCATTCTTTAATCACTTGATTCTGTTGTTTCTCGGTTTCCTGAGTTTATAGTCTCGTGTGACTAGATGTACCCACAAGGAAGGATGTCCCATCATTTCCGGGAACTGCAGGAAGGTGACTACTTAGCTGTTAAGGGACCAAAGGTATGCTGGTTTCCTTTCCTAAGTTGCATGCAATTGTCAGTGGATCTCTTTTTGCACCAGCAGCTTTAAAAAATTAATTCATTGCAGATAGAAGGGTTCTGCACCAAAAAGAACTCTGACATGTGATTGATCTACCTCATCTTAGACAACTTATAGATAAACTGGTCTACTTGTATGATTGTTTTAGGGGCGATTCAAGTACCAAACCAACCAAGTTAAAGCTTTTGGGATGCTTGCTGGAGGCACTGGTATCACCCCAATGTTCCAAGTAAGTTTTCTTAGAAATGGTGTTTCTTGTTTTCTCGTTGCATTAACTTTAATTGTCATTGTTTGTCTTTTTCATTTCCTCAGGTTACTAGAGCCATATTAGAAAATTCAACTGACAAAACCAACATACATCTTATTTATGCAAATGTCACGTACGATGACATCCTTTTGAAGGTCTCTCTCTCTCTCTCTCTCTCTGTGTCCCACATAGGAATAGACCTTTCTCAAACTGATTGCATCCCATGTTGTATTGCATTTTACAAGATGAAAATAGATACACAACTGCTAAGAATTTCCAATTTTAGGTTGAATGTCCTTTCTAACATGACTTGTCATCTGAAAGTACCATGATAACATGTTAAGCATAATATGAGCAAAATAAGTGTGTTGTGCCTTTGCACTTTAAGAGCCTGACCAAATGTTCAGATCATTAAGGAACATGAGAACAGAGATTCATTTGCCAAATGAATGAGTTCATGGGCAGAACATTGCCCTTTGTATGAGGTTGTGGAGAAGCCTCTTGTTGGCATACATGCATCAAACAGAAATTGCTGCATTGATCTGATGCAAGTTTCTGCATCTATGACAAGAACTTGCTATTATGTGGCCCTCAGAATACTATTTTATGGTTAACAGAAATGTAGTGATGTGTACTTTTTCTTAAGGGCTGTATAATTCTTAGCAGGAGGAAAATTTCCCCAAGTAAAAACATGGGAAATGTTGAAAATCAGTAAACTTTGGGTGAGCAAACACAACAAATTTGGATTAAGCTAGCATGACTATATTTTTTCTTTGTTTTGCAGGAAGAGCTGGATGGCCTTTCAAAAACATTTCCTAACAGGTTCAGTGTCTTTTATGTTTTGAATCAGGTATTGTTCTGTTTAATTGCTCGTAAACGGTCAATTCTGTTTTGAATTTCCCAACTATTGTTCTGTTTGTTTTTTGTTTTCCTTTTTTTTTTTTTTTGGCTCTTTGTTTTTGTTTCTTTCTTTTGCTTTTCTTTTTTTATAAATGTTGGGTTTTAATTCTTCTATGTCGGGCATCTTAATTTAGCAGAACCTTAGATTTGCTTGGGAAAAGTATGTAAATGCAGGCTGCATGGCTGGGTTTTGTGCATGGTTCTGTTTGACAATCTTTTGTGATCCATTGCTTGGTCATTCAGCATGTGAAGTATCCTCCCCCTTGCTTAAAAAACCTTCTCTTCATTTAAGTATTTAGAGTACCGGAGTTTACAGCCAAGTCAGTAATATTAGGAAGTGTGAGGCATTTCCAAGGTGTGAGACTTTGAATCAAGTTGTAGTCATTTGACTTCTCATGTTATTGCTTTGTTGTCGTTTGACGATCTTTTTTCTTAAAAAAAAAATAATAATAAAACAGCCCCCCGAAGGATGGGATGGCGGCGTCGGTTTTGTATCCAAGGAAATGATTCAAGCACACTGTCCTGCACCAGCACCAGATATTCAGGTAAGATTGAAGAGTCATCTTATCCCTCTCTCCCAATAAACCCTACTCTGAAAACCCTCTCACCCCAACAAAAATTGTTGCAGATATTGAGGTGCGGACCTCCACCAATGAACAAGGCCATGGCTGCACACCTAGAGTCTCTTGGATACACACCCCAAATGCAGTTCCAGTTTTGAACGTTTAAGGAGCTCTATTTCTTTTTTATTGTTATCCTCAACACGCCCCTTCAGAAGAGGAGTTTTGTAATTCTACTATTCTTGTTTGAAGGTGGTTGAATATAAAAAATAAGATAGCCTTAAACACATGTCGTCGGCATTATTTTGGCTCGCAATTGAGAACCACGCGAATTGAGAACTACTGCCTATATATACTCACTAATCTTACTTTATCGTTGTTGAGCCTTTGAGCAAAACAATTAATCTAATAATTGCATATCCGATTTGACTTACGGATGACTATGCCAGCATACTTTTCATGCATGTAGCAATGTAAAATTACGTTCATCCTAATTGGAAGCGATTTAACCCATAAGATCACAGTATCATAAGATGGGTATCATCTACTTTTTAAAGCCATGTAGCAGATAGTAATACAGGCACTCAAATTTAATATCAAAATTTAAAAAAAAAAATACAAAAAAAAAAAACAGAGACAAAAGGCATGCAATGCAAATGGTAGAAGAGCCAAAAAAAAAAAAAAAAAGAATGTCCCATTTGGAGGGTTCAATTGTTTGTGAGGAGCAATACGGTGCATTGGTTTTGGATTCCTTTTCGGCCTCCAGTCCATTATACCCGAGAAAAATACTTCAGAAACCAACGTTTATTTTCTTATTTTCAAATTTATGGATCTAATCTGAGTTATTTTATAAGTTTTTACATTGTTGTTTCGCTTTCCAAAAATATGCAAACAATATTTACAAAAAAAAAAAAAAAAAGAAAAGTTCTTCAAGATTTATGGTGAAAAATCTTTTTTCTTTTGTCTATTAGATTTATGCTTGATCACTTTGTTGCTAAAGTCACGGCAAATGTTTTTCTAATAAATATTTTCTTCGACGCTCCTCCTTTTTCTTTCGTTTTACTTTGTTTTTCACTTAACGCGACCATTCGAAATAGTGCTTAAGGTGTAAATAACTGGAGTGCTTTGAAATTATTTTAACAAAATGTTTATCATTTGGGATAAATACAAATTTGAGTTGCTAACTTTTGGATTTTGTTAATTTGGATTGCCCTGCTTTTAATTTTGGTACATTTGAGTTACTGACTTTCAAAATTCGGTTAATGTGGACATTGTATTTTAATTTTGGTAAATTTAAATTTCAAATTTTTAGAGTTTGATTAATTAAATTTAATCTATAGTCATTATTATTATTTCTCTATTAATATTGGTGTAGCAAGTGACATGTCATATCAAGTTGGCACGTAAAATGTAAAAAAATTTTAGAAGGTCAAAATCCAAATTAACAATGAATAGTTTGTGTATCAATTTGAACTTTCATTTCATTGATAAGGTTAGAATTAATTTATGAATAAAAATAACAATTATAAATTGATTAACAATTTGTTATTTAAGTTGATTAAAATTAAATATATGATTTTAAATAGAATAAATTTTTAAAATTTATAATTAAAACTGACAAAATTTAAAAAAAATTAACAACTCAAATTTATTTAACACTTATCAATTATTATAGTATTTTCTCTTTCTGCAAGACAATATCTTTTTTTTTTTTTTTCTGTGACATAAATAGAAAAGTAATATAATAATATATAATTTTTTTTAAATATATATTAAATTTAAATTAAATCATAATATTAAATTTATAAATAAATAAATTATATAGTAGTTAATAAAAATTATTACACAAATCAGCATTATATTGAAGGCAAGTAAGAATAAATCTCAAAATACTTAGTAAACTGAAAGCTAATAAAGATTCAAACTCCTAACCAACAAAATATTCTAACTATGACACCGAGGCAATAGCGACTAGCAAGTGGATTCTTAAAGTGGCAAGACAAGGCACTAGACATGTCCGCACCGTATCATTTTTCTTGAACCCTTCCTTCAATAGGAATTGAAAGCCAAAAACAAACTAGAAAGAACTAGAAGAAGTCCGCTTCCAGTAAACAAAACCCTAGCTCATCTCTCCTTCTTTTTATCCGTTTTTTGTCATTTTTATTTTAATTCTCTCTCCCTCCCTCTCTCTCTCTCTCTCTCTCTCTCTCTAAACTTCTAAATCTCCAAAAATGGCAGCCATGCTGGTAATTAACTTTACTATTTGTTTTTTTTTTTTAATTTTTAATTAATTGATTGTAATAATAATAAAAATCTCTTTGCGTTAATGTAAATACTGAGATTGTGCTTGTTTGTGTGCGTGCGCGTGTGTGAAATGAGGCAGCAACCGCAGATCATACTGTTGAAGGAGGGGACCGACACGTCGCAAGGGAAGGCGCAGCTAGTCAGCAACATCAACGCTTGCACGGCGGTGGCCGACGTTGTTAGAACCACGCTGGGTCCCAGGGGTATGGACAAGCTCATTCACGACGACAAGGGTAACGTCACCATTTCCAACGACGGCGCCACCATCATGAAGTTGCTCGATATTGTCCACCCGGCCGCCAAGATCCTCGTCGACATCGCCAAGTCCCAGGACTCCGAGGTTTCTTTGTTTGTTTGTTTTTTTTTTTTTTTTCTTTCAAATTTTTTTGTCTTCTTTTAAACTATAACTAGGTTTGGAAATTGCCTTGCCCATGTTTTAGCTTGATGCGAAACAATGTTTGAATTGTGTGTATATTCTTTGATTTTGCAAGGCTTGCAATTGAGATTATGCAGTGTTGGCTTGTAATGCTAAACGTCAAGGTTTTAACAATTTAAGGTTGTTAATTAACCCATGCTAGCCTTTACTGTTATATGCGGGATCTTGAATTGAAATCATGTGGAATTTTATTTTATTAGTTTACTGCTATTGCTTTGGGAAATTTTGCTTGTGGAAGTTTCATGTGGGGAAATTGTTCCAAAATGCGAATCAGGAAGAAGCAGGCAGAAAAAGAGCACTCTGCACCTGGTTTGCCAGCTTAGTTGTAAAATATTCAGCATTATAAAATGTTTTGGCTGTTGGGAATCCATTAATTGCGTTAATGCTACTTATAACAAATTGTAAGATTTCAGATGATGGGTTTGTGATGTGATGATGCAGAAATTTGTCATGCCATTATGGTATTGTAAATGGGATGGAAATATTCTTATCTAGGTTGTTCAATTACCATGGAAGTTTACTTTTGCAAACTTTGCCATATGCAATACATTGCCTATATGGGTCCTGGGAGTTTTAAATTTTAATTATGGAATTCTTCTTTTACAGGTTGGTGATGGGACAACTACAGTTGTTCTACTAGCTGCAGAGTTTTTGAAGGAAGCCAAACCTTTTATAGAGGATGGGGTTCACCCACAGAATTTAATACGAAGTTATAGATCAGCATGCAATTTGGTCAGGAATAATTTTCTGTACTCCATGTGTGTATGGTTGAGATGTTAGGACTTGAGTTTGATCTTCCTGCAGTTTAACACTTGGAACAAATCAAATGTTATAGGCAATTGAAAAAGTCAAAGAACTAGCTGTTAGCATAGAAGGGAAAAGTCTGGAAGAAAAGAAAAGCCTACTAGCCAAATGTGCTGCCACGACACTCTCGTCGAAACTTATTGGTGGAGAAAAGGAGTTCTTTGCATCAATGGTTGTTGATGCTGTCATTGCTATAGGGAATGATGATAGGCTAAATATGATTGGAATCAAGAAGGTAGCATCCACGTTTCATAGCTCAATATTGCCTTGTACTATTGTTTGAATAATCATGTAAACATTGGCCCTATTTGTAATTGCTTGTTCTATTTATTTCTTTGCCCTGCCATTGACATTGATTGTTGGTATTACTTTGACTTTTGTTCCCTAAGATTATATACAGTTTCGATCAATAAAATTGATTAGTTATATTTACCTTTTAATTTAGTAAGCCTTTGAATGCTGCAATTTTTCTAAGTTGTACATCTTCGTTGCAAACTGTCCTTGTCTTGTTGCTATCTTGCTATTCCTCTATAGGTGTCTCCCTTGTTTTGTTTGTATTTTCTCATATTTTTCTTTTGTTTCTGTTCAAGGTTAGGTGTTGCCATGACATGATACTTTTAAAGCTAGTAAGGCTGTAAAGAACTTGATTTTTTTTTTACATGTGTGCCTCTGTTTGTTTCTACAGGTACCAGGTGGTCATATGCGAGACTCCTTTCTAGTAAATGGTGTTGGCTTCAAGAAAACATTTTCATATGCTGGGTTTGAACAGCAACCAAAAAAATTTGTGAATCCCAAAATACTTCTTCTCAACATTGAATTGGAACTGAAATCTGAGAAAGAAAATGCGGAGATAAGGTGGGATTTTGGCTATTATTTGATTCATGGTTTTTTGTACTCTGGTTTGCTGAAGGTTGCAATGCTGTTCTGCCACATGATGCAGGCTATCTGACCCAGCCCAATATCAGTCAATTGTTGATGCAGAATGGAATATCATTTATGACAAGCTTGACAAATGCGTAAAGAGTGGAGCCAAAGTTGTTCTTTCACGTCTGGCAATTGGTGATCTAGCGACGCAGGTGAGCACTACACTTATTATCTTTTCCACACTATTTTATTTTTCCTAGGATCTTTGGTTGGGTAGGGTGTGAATAATATATGGCCTGTCCATGTAAATTACCTTAAAATGAGTTCCCCCTCCCCCCTCCCCACAAATCTTTGTGCCAATGAAATTGTTTTGTTTGTAACTTGTTAAATTATACAAAGTTGAAAAAGCACCTCTGATAATCATATTTGGTGCTTTTCTTTTGACATTTAATTGGATTTTGTAAAGGAACCTTTCTGAAGCATGATAGGTTATATGATTAATGTGTCTGTAATTTCTAAAAAATTGCTTATGAATTGCTAGCATTAATGAAGAAATTATTGCAGTGTTGTTCTTGATTTGATATCTTGTTCACCCTAATCTGGTTTTTCGTGGGATGCTCCTTTTCCATGTTAAGGACTCTGGGTGCCAGTATTGCATAATTTATATAGAAGAATGGTGCAATCTGTTTAGCTATGCCCTTTCTGCCGACAGATATCTCTTGGACTACTATTGGGTAATTTTCAAATGCATTTTTATTACAGTATTTTGCAGATCGAGATATCTTTTGTGCTGGTCGTGTAGCTGAAGAAGATCTGCATAGGGTTGCTGCTGCAACTGGTGGAACAGTACAAACAACTGTCAACAATGTTATTGATGAGGTCAAACATGAATTTTGTTAGGAGATGCAGTACAATGTGTCTTAAGTTTTGGCATTTGTTTTTATTTCTGTGAGTTGCTCTTTTCTCCTAATCCCTGTACCTATCAACTATAATGTTATTTTTTTCATGGTGTTAAGGTTCTTGGGATTTGTGAGGTATTTGAGGAAAGGCAAGTTGGGAATGAGAGGTTTAACATATTCAGTGGATGTCCTTCTGGAAAGACGGCCACTATAGTTCTTCGAGGTGGAGCCGATCAGGTCTGTTACTTGTTGAAATGGTGACTGACAGTTTTAAATTGCCTATATTGACACAGTGTTGTCATTTTCAGTTCATCGAGGAAGCTGAACGGAGCTTACATGATGCAATAATGATAGTTAGAAGAGCAATGAAAAACTCAACTGTGGTTGCCGGGGGTGGTGCTATTGATGTATGAGTTTATTATAACTGATTTTATCATGAATGCTGACATGTTGAGATTATTTTAGGCCTTATTGGTAGACATGTTTGTGGATGACAGATGGAAATAAGTCGCTACTTGAGGCAGCACGCTCGCACAATAGCTGGGAAGTCTCAGCTGTTTATTAACTCTTATGCAAAAGCTCTTGAGGTAACTAGCTAGTAGCATGTGGAGATATTTAAATTATATTCCACAAAATGCTCATATTTGTAATAAAGATCAAGGTAGCACTTAATACTAATCATGATGTGGTGATTGGTGTCCTGGCGTATTTAACTTTGAACTTATTATTGGAATAGGTTATTTGTATTCATTCATTGTGGTTCCCTTCAATGTCATTGAAGGTTATCATCTAAATCTTGTAGACATTGGGTTGAGGTTAAATAGCCTATGGTCCCTTAAAGTGTGAATCAAGGGGCATTCAATGAGGCACTTTGCCTCATGCGCTATGATGAGCACAACAATTGTGGTGCAAACGCAACTTCAGTTCAGAATACCTTGTTGAACTTGGTCTTTCTTTGGCTTTTATATTTTTGATCTTAACCCTCCTCCTCTTCACAGTGTAGCTGGAAGTGAAAATAGGAAATAAACTGTAAACTCCTAAAAATAAAATGGCCACTTCTTTAAATAAATTGATGATAGATAGCAACATTATTTGAAAGGCATTTGTGATGAATCATTGGAAAATGAGAAGTCAAATAATTTTTTTCTGTGTTTTTCTACTTGTTTTTGAGATGAAATCACCATGCAACTATGGTAAGTTTACTAATTATAACTTAGCAGTCATAAGCTTGAATCCCAAAATCCACCTCTTTGGTAAAAAAAGAAGGGTAAGGCTATTTGACCCTTTTGCAGAGCCCATAATGAAGTATTTGTATTCAATGCTGAAGTTCATAAGGTTTATCCCACTAATGTTGCAGGTTATCCCACGACAACTTTGTGATAATGCTGGGTTTGATACGACTGATGTGCTAAACAAATTAAGACAGAAACATGCGCTTCCATCGGGTGGGCCTTTGTATTTATTTGTTTATTATCCCCCTCCCCCCTCCAAAAAAAAAGAAATTAAATTTTTTTTGTGGTCTTTGACTGAGTGGACGCAAGGGATAGAATAATTCCATCCTGATGTCATGCTATTGTTCCTGTGTTATTCCTTGGTTAGAGGGTGTTTGCAGATTTGAATAAGAAATTGTTTTGGTGGTCCCATTTGAATTAATTTCAAAACTTCTCAAACTTTTTGACAGGTGAGGGTGCTCCTTATGGTGTAGATATTAACACTGGTGGAATTGCGGATTCATTCGCAAACTTTGTCTGGGAACCAGCAGTTGTTAAGGTGTCCGTCGATACCCAGTCTCTTTACTACAAATATTGATAAAGGATATATCATTTCCTTGTCTTTCTGAGTTTGTTGCCACCTACTTGACCTTATGATTTTTTAACTACTTGTCATAGATCAATGCTATAAATGCTGCTTCTGAGGCTACTTGTCTTATTTTAAGTGTGGATGAGACAGTAAAGAACCCTAAGGTGAGGATGATATTGTATTACCATGCTTATGTGAAGCATATAACATTGTTATAATAAAGATGTCTGATATCCAATATCTGTATACTCTAAATGCATTCTTGACTTCCAGCTCATTGTTATTTTCTCCGCTTATGCTTAATTATGCAGTCTGAAAGTGCTCAGGGAGAGGCTGCTGCAAGTGCCATGGGTGGCAGAGGCCGTGGAGGTGCTTTTCGTGGTCGTGGACGTGGAATGCGAAGACGATGAGCTTACTGCTCCTTTTTTTTTTGTCTGTTGTTGGAAGGAATATTTTGAGGGGTTTAATTTAAGTACGAGACAAAGTTAAAATTTTGTTTTCTTAATTTCAACTTTCAGTTGGGAGTTGTATCATTATTTGAACTATTGTCTGGTTAATTTGGTAGCTTAGCGATTTGACAATCGAACTTCAAACTGATTGGTTAGCAGCTTCTTTGTGTAATGCTGGATGGCCGCATCTTTTTTTCCTTTTTTCCTGTTTTTGGGGTTCTCTTGCCTTGTTCTTTCTTAGGCGTGCATCCTTCCCCAGCCCCATGTCCGAGTACATTAAAGAAGGCATTGGAGTTTTGCCTTGCACTTTGCAATTAAATAATCAGATTGGTCTGAATTTCTATTGTCCTCTGATTTTTTTTTATAAAAAAATTTTTGGCGTGGCGATCGAAAAGGTTGTTATTGAGCGGACTTTGTAGGCTACATCATCAAATGAAGGAGACGAGCTAGTTTTATGACTTGTTTTGCGTCGAGACTGGGGGCTGAACCGAATGGGAAAAGCAAAGCAGTTGTCCTATCTTGTGCTTGGTACAGGCAGGAAGGAACAAGATCGTTGTTTAATAATATTTTTGTGTATGCCATTAAAAAAGAAAAAGAAAAAAAAAAAGGTCTAAACATGCAAAAATGGCAACATATTTTCTTATATTCAACGGATAGTGCTACGAGGCATTTAGGACAAAAGGAGCGTTAGATTGAGGTGTGTGTACCTTAAGGATGGTGTAACGTTATTGTAGGACCAAGAAGGTTGAGTTGCAAGGCCTAAAGTTTTGAGTTACCATATGTTAATTGTACCAATTATGGAATTTACATACATGTAAGTGTGACCTTATTATCTTCGCTGCAAAACGCATGAACCACCCTCAGAGACATAACAGGGATTTCTTTCAACAGACAAAAGCCATACACAAAGGCAAAAGGCCTCAAAACAAAATTACTTGCGATTATTGTACATTACTTCAAATTTCCCAAACAACCATCGAGAGAACAGATGGTCACTCTCCTTGAGTCACCAGTCTCCTCCTCTTTGTGGGAACAACCAATAAAAAAAGAGGAAGGCGGGGGAGGGGGGCGCTGGGAATGGCGATGATAAGCACATTTTGGCCCGATGTACAACAACACATCACATAAAATATGAATTGGGTAGCCCTAAGAGAGTTACAAGACATTGCCATGCTCGATCACTGGCTACACAGCTTCAAAGCCCCCATGTCTCTCTCCATGATCTTGCACCTCATCAAACTCCCAATAGTATTCAAAACCATCTTCACATCCTCCCATCTATCCCCACTAGCTAACTTCTTGTACAAGTAACTCTCAAATGTCATCCTCTGCACGTACTCATTCCCACACAACTCCACCAATGCCTCCCTGCCCGCGTTGCTCCCATAAAACACCCTTTGTAACAAATCCAAGAACCTAAACGTAGTCACATACTGCCTATCCCACTCTCTCAAGTACTCCCTCTTTAAGTCTTCCTCGTTTACCGCTCTCACTCCCCCTTCCGACCCTTTTACTATGGCATCTCCCAACATCCTTCCCGACTTGGCCGCGAAGTATATTCCTTCGCCGGAACACTTGGTCACATATCCGGCCGCGTCCCCCACCAGCGCCACGCGGCCACGCACTCGTACCGGCCGCGGGTGCTCCGGAATTGGGTGTGCCTCCACTTTGATTACTCTCCCTCCGTTGATCTTTTGCTTCACCCTCTCCCGGATCCCCCTTTGATACACCTTAATGCTTTGCTTTGCGCACACCGTACCAGTTCCCACTGCCACGTGGTCGCATTTAGGGAAGACCCACGCGTAAAAATCGGGCGACACGTCATCGCCCACGTACATTTCCGCGAGATTTTGATAGTACTCCATTTTCTCGTCCGGTAATTTGATTCTCTCTTGAAACGCGATGGCACAACTGTAATTTCCGGCGTTTATCGCCTTGGCGATTCGGCTGTTGGCCCCGTCGGCCCCGACTACCACGTCGACGGCTAGGGTGCGTTTGGCGTTATTGATCACGTGGTGGACGACATAAGGCTGGTCGGTGGAGGACGGGACCTCGAGATGAGTGACGAGGGCGGGGATTAAACGGGCGCCGTTGGATTCGGCACGGGAGCGGAGGAAGGAATCGAGGACTTCGCGGCGGAGCATGGGAATGGACTCGTGTGGCTTGAGAGTCTTGGATCCAAAATCGACGGCGAGATTCGAAGGGGAGACGATCTTCATGCGGGTGACGTGACGGTCGACGAGGTGAAGTGGGATGGAGAACTCGTCCAGCATGCAGAGAGGGATGGCGCCGCCGCATGGTTTAGCGGTGGAAGGGCTCCGCTCGAACAGGAAAGTCTCGATTCCGCCGGCTGCGAGGATCTCCGCGGCGGAGGAGCCGGCGGGACCGCCTCCGACGACGGCGACGCGTAGAGGACGGCCGGTGGAGGAAGACGCTGAAATGGCGATTAAGTGGGTCTTGGACGGCGGGTAAGGAAACGCAGTCGTTTTGGCTATTAGAGGAGAAGAAAGGAAAGCAGAGTTAAGAAAGTGGATTTGTGCAGCCATGGAAAATAGCCTTTTCACTTTATTCTTTTTTTTTTTTTTAATTCTTCTCCTTACTTTGCTTGAAAGTTTGAAACTTTACAATGAAAAATGAAAATTGAGCTGCGATAGAAGTTGAAAGGGAATGGCCTTGGGGCTTTTCCACTGTGTTTTCTGGGATTATGCTAAGCACTTGATGTGATTAATGGTTTTTTTTTATTAATCACAACCAACTACTCAATATAAAATTATTGATCGTGCACGTGGATTCCGTTTGGCTTTGCAAACTTTTTGTCTTCAGCCTTTTTTTTCTTTTTTGTTTGTTTCTGGTGTCAGTCTTACAGAACCGACAAGGGGGAATTCAATTTATCAAAAGGCAATGAGGAATTCAAGCGGGTGTGACCAATTGCTTTTGCTCCACTCTGAACTGTTAATGGGCACTATACAAGAGACAAAGGCACCCTTGTTTATCTTTAGAAATCTTGGGATTTCACCCTCAAGAAGAAAAAGACGAGGAAAAAATGAGAGAGGTGCTCATACATCACCCTAATTTAGCATAAAGATGGTTCTTTTCTTTTTGCTACTGTGTTCTTACGCGCCAAAATAACTATTCCCTTCAAGTTGTCCTGAAAACCTCATTTCAGGCTCGAAATGACTTTCTATTAGGTGTTGATCCTAATCACTCTGGTGGACTATTTATTAGATTCTGCTGTGTCATTTGATCGTATATCTACTTTATTTTCCATTGCTGTGCAAGCCTAATTCAGGTCAGAGGTGAGACTGAAACATGGACCAGACCCTGGACCTTCATAGGATGACACAGGTTGCCAGACCATGCTGCATTGGCGAGTAAAGCATTCACTGCTGGTGTGGGATTATAGATATCCCACCAGACGTATGCTGAAGATTGGTTGCAGGCCATCTGTGCAGAAAGGCATCCGATAAATTCTCCTTGCAGATCAGCCCCACAACATGCACTCTTGGTATCATTGAATCCTGCACTCATGGTGTTCAAATGGATGTAAGTAGTGTCTGGGCATATCAGAACTTCAATCCTGATGAATGGTAAGATCATGACTTGCTGCAGAATTTTGTTACAGATTTTCAAAATGGTAAATTTGTCTTGGCTCCATGGACAATAGTCCTTGACATTGCACACATTACTGATGTGATTTATCCTATATGCACTGGTAAAATTGTTTATAAAGGATGATAAACAAGGGAACATACCATAGCCTGGTGCATTTGTTATGATCTCTAATATTCCATTGTAAACATCACAGTAGATTATCTGAGCATCAGGCAACTCCATGTGAAGTTCAATAATGTGCTCATCTAGCATTCTGTTGTATTCCAAAACCAGCTCATTGATCTCTTCCACACAACCTGTGCCACAGTCAGTACCAGTTGAATTATGCCACTCCCACATCACATGTGGAGTGCAGCCGAGAGGTAATATTCCCATGCATATTATCTTCCTTGCACTTGCATCATAAAGGCTTCTTATAGCATTAACCATCTGGCTGACGAGTATGCCAGCAAATTCCTGACCACGGTACTTGAGCATTATGCCTGAAGCATTGCTGAGAAAGAGGTCAATGTAGTCATCTTTGCCAAAAGAGAGGTAAAATATGGACGATTTTATGAAGTGTTGAACGCTGTCCTCGCCAAAATGGAGTTGCAACAATTGAAAGGTCTCGAGTACTTGGCGTAGCTGCTGGTTCAGAGATTGAAGGCTCTCACTTCCAGGGTTTATGATCGTGGCTTTTGCTGAACCATAGTTCAGACCGCTTCTTAGCCCTTCAACGGATCCATTCTGATGGTAGAATGTTGGGATATCTTTCAAGCCCATCTTCTCAGCTGCAGTGGCATTAAAATCATAATTGCTATTACAAACTACATATGCAGGTCCCGCTTAAACAGCTAAGAGCATTATCAGACAAATTCACTCTATTCATTTATCCATGCTGGCCCCAAGGGCTATTTTCAAGTTCTGTGGCTAGAGCTTTTTCTCTTGTGCCGTGCATAAGTTCCAACAGCTCAATGGTGATGCTGTTGTTTCACACAAAATGGATTCTTGGAAAGTCCAACAGCATGATTCTTAAGTGCTACCTAACTCATCGCTTCAACTCGACAGCATTTCTTACGTTTTTTTGTAGGTGCCGGGAAAGGGTGTGCAGAAGTTCAATGCCACGTTTACAGATATTTCTAAAAGATATTAAAGGGTATTTCGAGTGCACACACAGGCTCCCTACATTGTGGAGGTCTAGGGAAGGCCGGAAGTGTACTAACCCTTGCTTTCGCAAAGGGGATGTTACCGCATACTGCTAAAAGATATTACAACAGCTATATGAATCACCAGTTGAATCAATATTGAACCAATTAGGCTGAGTTCGATTCCGGTTCCTTTCCACGCAGAAAACGGTGATGAAATTGTTTTTAAGAAAGAATTGTCAAAAATAAAAGGGGCTAGAATTCGAATCGATCTAATCAGCACTACCAACTGTATTGGAGGAATCAAGGAAGCAAGCAAGAAAACAAATAAACACCCATTTAATAATATCTTTCAGGAATAGAAATACAAGAACCAGGGAAAGGCAAAACTGCAAAGAAAAGTAAAAATGCAATGCTTAAAGCTTAAGAAAAAGAAAAGGAGGAAGAGAATGAACTTACCAAGTTGGTAAGGAAGAAGAGTTGAGTCAGAGCCATCACAAGGAACCAAAGAAAGGTTTCGGTGAAGAAGAGGATAAAAGAGAGTGTTTTCTCCGCAATCAACGGAAGAATCTCCCATTATGTACATTGCAGATACATCTGTTCCTGACCCTTCCTCTGCAACAGAGTCAAAGGGTGTCTTTGGCACCATTTGCTGATCGTTTGCTGCAAAGGTGACGGTCATCAAGATGGCTAGAAGATAACAGAAAGGAAGAGTCATTGCGGTTCTTTGATCCCCAGGTGGCAAAGGAATGGTAGCAATGTCTTTCATTGCTCTTCTTGATGTTCTTGGTGCTGGGATCTCTAGAATTTTGAGACCGAAAAATGAAGTAAAGAAGCACACAGACATCCCAAAAGAATTGCGTTTCTTGATGCATTGGTAGGTACCACTCTGTTGACACTGGTTGCGTAGGTTACATGCACTCTCTCCCTCTCTGTTTTTATTTTTTTAAAGGAATTTTCCTTTTACGTTTTTTTTTTTTGAGAATTTGTATTTATAACATGCCTATACCCATTGCTTCGTTATATAGAGATCAAAGTTTTAAGTCATGTGAACAACCCTTTGCGAAACAATCATAAGATGTCTATATCTAAGTCTTTTTTACATTTATATAAGAGTCTTATATATTAAAAAAAATTCTTAGAACTAATATTAAGAAACATATCTTATTGTCTAATATTTTAGAATTGAAATTGAGAATCATTACTTTAGTCAAGATTATCTCTCTAAACATAAAAGAAGTAAAATGGGGCTTATAAGTAGAGTCAAAATATAAAATTTAACCAAAAAAAATTAAATAAAAATGGACAAAAATTGCATTTAATTGTCACAAATTTTTAGACAGCACATTCATAAGGTTTTGCAAAATGGTTAAAATGAGAGTGATTCTCACCAATTACAAAGGGAAGTTCACGAGGGTTATTCCAATCGTGAAATAACCTCGTAGAGTGAAAGGGAAGCAAGAGACAAACGAACCAGAGAAGATTATTGAGATTCTTGGGAGAGAATGAGTGACACAGCCCCCAAAATGGTGATCCTTGTGTGAAACTAGCCTGTGGATGATCCGGGGGAGTTTGGAATCTTGCATGGTAAGGTTACCTAGAAAATGTCTTCTCAGGTTGCAAATTACACATGGGTAATTGCAGACCGCACTTTGGCAGTTTCTTGAATGTAAGCCATTCTCTATAGTTATATGTCTTTTTGACAGTATCCAAACTCAGCACAGACTAGATAATAAAACGTCAATTAACCACTTAGTATGAACTAGTGACCAACACGTATAAATGCCCGAACGTGAAGCATCTCCTTTCAATTCAACAAGAATCATTTCCTTGTGGACAAGCATTGGGGTGGGGTGCGGCAGGGGAGGGGAAAACAGTCCTTTTGTGTTAAAGTGCTGGTGGCACTGGTGGCACTGGTGGCACTTAGCCATAGTTACAATAACAATTCTCCCCATTACTGCATAAACTCGGTGAATTCAAAAGTCAAACGGTATTTAGCTATTGTATGGTTAGCCACTCAGACGATAAAAAGGAGGATATAAACTGGAGAAAGGAAAGGAGTCTGGGGCAATAAATCTTTCACAGGATGAAATGACATCATGAAACCAAACAGGCACATGCAAAGTACTATAAAATCAACGCTACTTTAAAATTTGATTACTACTTAAAAGAGTAGATACTAAGTATAATCAGTCTACATGCATTGTTAAACCACAATTTTCTGGTTGTGTTGCAAGTAATCCATAGAGTAATATGATTGCTGGGCCTAGAAGCATAGACTCATTTCCATTTGCTCCTATGCCTTCAGCTTGCTACTCATCCCACGTTTGTTGTGCCAGCTGCCCCTCCTATCACCATGCATTGAGTTCTTCTTGGCTGCAACTGAACACCGATCAGTCTGGCCACCATCACGGCTGATTTCCATTAGGAGCTTGCGCCTCCTCATCCTATTCTCCAACCGTATTCCTCTCAAAGCACAGACCCTTCGTTCAATTTCTAAAGCACAAGAAAAGTTCCAGATCCTAACAACACCTTCCTCTCCTCCACAAACAATTCGGTCGGCACCAATGTCTACTGAAAATAAATCGGGTCCAAATCCATGTAACATTCTCTGAGGTGGCTCCACACTTTGTGTGTTGACATTGTCAATCCTAGCAATTTTCTTCCCAGAAGAGTGTCTGCTTGTCCTGAGCAATTTTCTCACATCAATCAGTGACAGCTTCCCATCACTAGAAGATGCAACAAGCCAAGGAAACTCAAATGCGACAGAATACACAGGGCCAGAATGAGAAATCCAAGTTGCGACCTTAAAAACATTGACCTCTGCTGTCTGCCTTGTCATCTCAAACATGTGTATAGCCCCATCTTCTCCCCCAGTAAAAAGAAAGTCCCCTGCATGGCTTCGTGCCAAGGCATAAGTGTTGCCAACATGAGCACCATGAATGACAGTTAGTAGATTCCCATTACATGTGTTCCAAACATATACATCGGAACCGCAGGTGCTTGCAACAGTGGTATCATGTGGAACAAGGCTCCAGACCCAGTCACCATGTCTCAAAATCCTTGAGCATTTCAGTGAAGAACGATCCCATATGCGAACAGACATGTCCCACGAACCGCTATAAATCCTTGTGAGATCCAAAGCAAGAGAAGTTATAGGTCCCTCATGCTCCCAGAGTCTAAATTCAGCTTTAGGCACCACAGAACCCCTTAGATCAAACAAGTATTGCAGGCCCTCCACTGTCCGCCAACCCTGGATAAAGCCATCAGTACCACCAGCAACTAACAGCTTTGTATCTGCTGCAACTGCTCGGATGGTACAACCAAGGGGCCGAGATGATGCAATAGAGTGCCCCTCCTCCAGGTTCCACATTCGCACGACAGAGTCATACCCAGATGTAAAAATGAGCTTGGCAGAAGCCAGAACAAAGACTGTTCGAACTGCTTCTGTATGGCCATGCAGAACATCAATGCTGTAACGACCCAAAAAAGTTCTACTCCTAAACTCCCTCTCCACAAACAATTCCTTCCATGACTTCTCATCTGAAATCCCTGCACCTAACGCTGAAGCAACTATAGGAAGCCCCCATCTCTCATAATAAACCTCCTTCCAAGCCTTATTTTCAGATGCAAGCCTATTAAGAACTGAGGATACACATGAAACTATACCGAGTTCTTTAGGGTCTAGACAATTAAGGATTTCAGAAATCAGGGCCGCAGGAAGATCGGTGATTGACCGACAACAGTTAGGCAAAACATCATTACAAGGCAAGTGCTTGAAACTGCAACTGCTTGAAACTCCCTTCTTAGAATTGCAATCTAACAAGGGCCTCGAAATTTCAAAATTGTCAGTAACAGGAAAAGAATTCCTCTCGAGATTTACCAAAATTTTCGAAACGTCAGCTCTTTCTTGGCATTCAAATGCCATAAAAAGTAAAGTTAACCTTCACAAAAATTCAAAGGTGGGGCCAACAACTGAGTCCTCAAACACAAATCCCTGAAATAAATTAAACCCAGATATGATTTGAACTAAAGTTACAAAATTTGAGGGAAATTGCTGGAGAACCAAACAAAAGCTGCGAAGTCAAAACCTAGATAACTTGCACTACCCAGATCAGAAAGGAGTAAAAATGAAGCAAAAAAAAAAAAAAGCAAATCAGGGAAAATGATGAATCTGAAAATGTATAACGATGAAATTAAAGCGAATTAAAGAGAAATGAATCGATCCAACACATAAAGTCAAAACTGAAAGAACTTAACCAAAGAGAAAAGGGTTAAAAAAAAAAAAAATGAAAAACGGATCTGTGAATAGAGGGTACCTCTCGAATTCAATAAACAGATCTTTGCCGCAGAGAAGTATTCTAGAGAGCAAATTTCTGGTGGGTTTTGGTTACGGAAAACTCTTTAAAATTGAATCCTAAGGCGAAGTTTCGAAGAAAGCAGATGGAAAGTTAAGCCTTCCTTGGAAATAAATAAATAAATAAATAGAGAGCAAAATAAAGAAAAGCAAAATTGGAAGGTAGAAAAAAAAAATATTTTTATTATTATTTTTTTAATGTTTGGAGAAGGGTAAGGTGAAGAAATAAAATTGTAAATTTATTTTTATTAAAAAAAAATATATATATATATATATATATATATATATTGTAATACTAATTTTACTCTTTATTCATGAGAGAGTAAAACATAGGAGTAAGGGCATTGAAATAATTGTCCTATTTCATAACCGGAAAAAAAAAAACATTCACAACTAGACGTCTTTCCCTTCATTTGTGGGGCAAAAAAAAAAATTGTGGAATCCGGGAAACATGTCCACTTTTTCAACTTCAGTCCCAAAGCAGGCATTAACATTTTCCATTTTCCACCCCAAATCCTGACCCACCCACCCCCCGCGCCCCCCCCAACCCTTTGTTCCCTCCATCCAAGCAAAGTTGTTAGAAAAAGGGTTTGTTTATAGACACGCTTCCTAGAATTGTAAATTTGATGGTTGAAATTGAAGAACTAGATGTCACGGAATGGTTGGGACCGTAGGATTATTAGGAGGTTTTTGGAGTTGGACGGTGCTTGCGTCGTCGCCTTTGTTACTTTTGTCGTGCCGAGATTATCCCTTTGAAAAATCCGTTGAAAATCAATCGTCCAACTCGAACCACGCGAACTTGTACTTGTTAAAATTGAGATAACAAAAAAAAAACATTATTGTGTGTGTGATTTTTAACTTTTTTTTACCGTCAAGGATGGATTGGCGACAGATTTGAAGTTTTGAAAAAGGCAAAAAAATAAAAATAAAAGACGTTATCTGCTATAGTTGAATAGTTTTCAAACATATAAATACATAGCTACACACGTTAAACGACGTCGTTTCAACCAAGATACTTGTCCTTGCTTCGTTAATATATATAATTAATCTTTTTTTTTTTTCTCTTTTATTTCTAGCCTAACAAAATAAATTGGGATTTCTCAAAGTTACGACCATCTTTGCTTCCTTGCTTCGCTCTCTTGCTGTCTACTGTCCAACGCCCAGTGTCCTGTTGCTTGTTGCCTTTTTTCTTTTTCTTTTTTTTTTTTTTTTTTGGTTTTGTTAACTTTTGTTTGATTTTGATATTAGTTAAACCATAAAGTTACATGTTTTAACTTATTTTTTTATTAAATTAAGTATGAACTATAAAACATTGATTACCGTCTATTGTTTCTCAATTCTCTTTATTGTTTCTTGTACATGTTTTGTTATAAAATATAAGTTTAAATTATCTAAATTATACATAACTATTTTGTAGTTAATTTATTTTTAAATAATTTTGAAAAATTTATGATTTGGTTACGGATTAAAATTGTTATTGATAATTTTATCATAAAATTTTTCTTTAAACCACTTAACTAAATATTTCTAAGAAATATTATTTATCACTAGTTATAAGAATTTATTTGTAGAAAATTTAAGTCTACTTGATATTTCATATTTGTACCCAAAAAAAAAAAAAAGCAATTGATGGTTTGATATTAAAAAAGAAAAAAAAAACATAAACAAAGATAGAGATATTGAGAAAAAGAAAAAAGAAAAGAAAAAAGAAAAATGCGTTCTACATTAATATCTGTGTGTGCGTGTGTGTGTTTGTGTGTTAAGCCTGTGGGACTAGGAGATTATTTAAGGCTTTAAAATTTTTTAAACTTATTCAATGCATGAAGGTTATTTATGTAGTCTAATTTGTTTTCACGTCATAATCTCCAACCAACGCACACAAAGACATCAAAAAATACGCGAAAATTGCTAAGGGTTTCTTTGTTTGTGAGAAAATTTTTTTTTTTTTTAAAGAAAAATACTTTTTCAATAAAAATGATTGTTTTTCTTTTTTTAACTATAAAACTAAAATTTGATTGAAAATTTAATCCAAATAGTATCTAATGTGTATATATGTAATAATAATATGCAAATAATACATTTTATTTACTGTATACATATTTTTATAATCCTTAAACATATTTTATGTTTTTTTTTTTCGATAAAACACATTTTACTTGATTATGCTTACGTTATATATGTTTTTCTAAAAAAAGAAAAAGAACTCAACACCATATGGATCCTGCCCCCATCATGTCAGCCCATAAGTCCATGTGCATTTTTTCAAATGGAAAATCCAACGGGGTTTGTTTTTTCTGGCAAAATTTTAAGAAAAAAAAATGCAAAAAAAAAAAAAAAAGAAGAAGATAAGAATCACTTTGAGCAAAATCCAAGATTTTTTTTTTTATTTATCAAAAGTCAAAGAATTATTAATATATCCTCGGACAGAAATTTTATAACCGTATTAGCATTGATGTTACTAAATCCATTGACGTTAAATCACTCAATTGCTTACATATGGACACGGTTTTGTTATGCACCTATTAATGTCTGGTTTAAAGATAATTTATGAAATATGAAAAAGAAAGAAAGTTAACCCACGTACAAAATAAATATTTAAATGTTAAGTTCTTCTTATAATAAAAATTGAACGAAAATTATAAATTTTATCTTAATTTTTAAATATAATATTTTTATTTAAATAAAAAAAACACTTTTGATTAAAAAAAAAAAAGGATAGATAGATAATAGTTATTTATCCTCAAATAATCCAAACCGAACACACCTCCAATAACTTAAAATTCGAGCAAAAGCCATAGATTCAATACGTTTTTCCTCAATTTTTATTGTTTTCTATCCCAATTTAACTCCCAAATTGTCCCTTGTAATCTCATTTGCTTTGCGTATTTTTTTCTATTCTCCCTCCCAACTCATCCAATGTCAGAAGAATCGGTCGCCGCGGGGACCAACACCACCCCAGCCACGCCGGCAACCGAAGCCCCCTCCGAGTCACCGCCAAACGATTCCATTTCCAAAGCACAATCAGCCATCGAATCTCTGTCCTCCATTCTCCCTACCATCCCACCCTCTCTTCTCTCCTCCGAAAACCCCGCCTTTTCTCTCCTCCACGACCCCGACATCGCCTCCGAAATATCCGCCCTCCTCCGCCACCCCGACTCTGGCACCGGCGACAACAACCTCTGCCGCTGGTTCTACGACACCTTCCAATCCGCCGACCCCAATCTCCAGCTCGTTGTCCTACGCTTCCTCCCCACCATCACCGGCCTCTACCTCTCCCGCGTCTCCCTCCGCAAACCCCTCGCCGGCTTCGAAGCCGTTCTCTTGGCTCTCTACGCGCACGAAACCACCTCCCGCAACGGCCATTCCACCACTGTCAACATACCCGACCTGTCGCACCCCAGCATATACCACGAGTCCAAAGATCACGTCAAAAGCAACGCCACGGGGTTGAACCTGGCCGTGGTGTCGCCGGCTCTGGAGCCTCACGGCACTGTGAGATCAACAAGAAGAGCCAGAATAGTCGGCGTCGCATTAGAATTATACTATAGCAAGACACCCCAGATGCCCGTTGGCTCCAAGATCGAATTTTGCGAGTTCTGCGAGGTCTGGGCGGGCGAAAATGGCGACGAAAACAACGTTGGCAACGAAAACAGGAAGAAAGAAGGGAGGATTCCATTGCCATGGGAGCTTTTGCAGCCTGTTCTGAGGATCTTGGGGCATTGCCTTTTGGGTCCAATCAAAGACAAGCGATTGTTTGATGCAGCTTCTGCAGCTTGTAGAAGCTTGTATGCCAGATCCTTGCATGACGTAAATCCCAAGGCAATTCTAGCTACTGGGAGCCTTATTAGGCTTGGCAAGATGGCTTTGGACCCCAAGAATCAGATCGATTACACCGAAATATCAATGTCTAATGTCATCTCCCTCTAAAAGATTCAAATGCGTTTCTTCCATGTTTCTCACTATCTCTCTCTCTCTGTTTATTTATTTATTTTTTTTTGAAGTTTTTTATTTGCATGCTTCATCGAGGTAAACTGAAATTGACGTTTCATCAATTGTAATTGTAGTTACATTGATATTCTTACAGACAGCAACTCGAAATCTTGGTTTTCTTTTTTTCTTTTTTTTTTTTTGTTAATTTTAATTTTTCTCCGAAATTCTTTTACCCCTAACTAGCTCCTTGTATATAATTGCAAATTGCAACATGGCTCGCCGTGTAAATTGGAATTTGCCAATGCTAAATTACAATGCTCTCATGATTTCATTTCAGGTTAGTAAATTGATTTGATTTGAGAAAAGAACACAGCTAGGTTTTTTGTGTTGGGTTTGGGGTGGGGGGGGGGGGAGAATCTCGCAGGTGCAGGAGATGTGATGAGACGGTCGGCGTTAACCTCCATAAAGTTTTTGATTGTTTCTCCTGAAATGTTTCCAGCTAGCCGGTGACCCCATAACAGAGTAATTCTAATGTCAAAACAGAAAATTCAACCCATGACATAATTTTTGCTTAGCAATAGCAGGACTCTGCTGGTCATGGAAACTTTTTAGACTTGTAGTAATTTTCATCAACTGTCACCAGAAAATCAAGCCTTTGTCAGTCCCCTAAACTCTGTAGCCTTCTTTTGGTGCGCCAGTCTCTAGATTCTCTGTTGCTGGTAATTCTTCCTTTGAAACACGAACCCTTTGGATGAATGTTTATTTCCCTATTGTCCCAAACCTGTAAAGCCTCATATTTCATCAAAGCCCTCTTGCCCATTGTTCTCTATGGGTCGCTCAAGCCATTGCTTGGAGTTAAAATTCGCTCATTCCAAGTCCAAACACAGTTGGCCATAGAAATAAATTAGTTTTCCTTTCCAAAAACATTTTCTAAACACAACATTTACTATTTTCCCTCTGTCTTCCTCTCCCTCTCCCCTTATTTTTCTCTCCCGAGCACAATGTTGGAAACACTTTAATCGTTAAAAACTTAGACTTTGTTTTAGAGATCTTGAAATTTAATCTCTTAATGGATAATAAATTATAAAAATTATGCCTAATATTTTATAGATAATACGCGCAAAAACATTGAAAATATATGTAAATGTGGAATATCCAATTGTTTTCGATCCGTACCATAAACGTGGTCACAATATTTGATCAATGGAAAAGTTGAAAGAAACATTGAAACAAGCAACGAAATTTAAATTCAGAAAAATGTCAAAAGAAATGCAAACGGTAACCCAAGAAAGAATGCTTGGGAAGAGCCTGCAACGGCTAGAGCATTGTTTCCAGGAGTTGTTGTGCTAGTCGATCCTTCTGCTGACTGAGCACCTGCAATATTTTATACGTGAATTTTAAATGATGCAGCAGCGCCATAAACTTTGATTTGAGATAGCAAAATGAGTGATTAAATCAATCTCCATTGTATGGAGGTACCCGTAATACGTGCTAAATACTAAAGGCTTTAGCCACTAAAATCGGAACAGAAGTAAATATAGATTGCAGCCGCACACGCACGCGCGCGCGCACACACGCACACAAAAAGGAAGAGTTAATACCTGATGGAGCAGAAACGTCACTTGATGTTGGACCAGCCACTGGATTTCACAGGAGATGATGGGATTAAGAAACCAAAACACAATACTATTTATACAAATGTGCATATATTATAGGATTTGCTAAACTGAATTTGAAGTCAGGAGTGCAGTCATCTTTTATCTAACATGGTTACAAGATGGATTAACCAAGCACCACCATGAACAAGGAGAATATACTGATTTACTTGGCCCTTCATGTACGGCTACAAGAAAATTCTATAATTTAATGCTAACAGAGTTACTGTTAATTTCATTTGATTACCACGCTTGGGCATGCTTCCAAAGGCAGGTTCCGTAGTTTTACAGTATGGGTTAGATTCTATATTGACAACATGAGGTGGATTACAAGCATTAAGATGTCAGAGAATAATTGAACCAAAGAATAATTGGTTTGTAATGACTAATGACTATTATGGAGATACCTCATCAACTAGTCCTTTATAAATTTCTTTTTTTTAAAAAAAAAAAAAAAAAAAAAAGAAGAAAAAGGGAAATAAATTCAGGGTCTTGCGCCAATTATTGCTTTAGAAAAAAAAATTGTTATTACCATCGATTTATTCAGATAATCATAAATACCAAAATTTTCAACAGAGTCAAGTTTGTTTAAAGTTATTTGATATATATTTTCTTTTCTATTAAGAGGTCTATTGAATTTCAAATTACATTAAAATGAATAATTCTCACATTTTATTTTTTATCTAGTTTCACACCCTTCCAAAGTTTTGATCTTGAGACTTTCAAAATGAATGTAGAGGCACTAAACCACTAGAATGCCCCTTGGGGACTAATAATTTGGTTTTTTAACTCGTAAACTTTATCCACTAAATTAATCTGAGTTGAAATACGAACAGATGGACCATTAAAAAGTGAAGCAATACCGGGTGGAGAGGCTGCACTTGCAGTTGGACCTGGCACTGGGTAACCCGCAACTGTAAAGCATAAAAGATGTGATTAAAACACCTAGATAGAATAAACTTTATGCATGCAGGCTGAATTTGAAGTGAGAATGGTAAACTTTTCGTTTGAGTTAATGAAAAACTGCATGCTGTACACCAATAGATGGTGATACAATGACACGTGCTCATCGAAGTTCTAAGAACCGTACGAGGTACTAATATTTCATCTCTAAATTTTCTGACTAGTTAAAGAAAAAGATTCAGGTAGCCGAACTACTTCACAAACGTGGTTTTTTTTTTTTTAATCATTTTTATGACTTTAACTACTAACCTAATAGACTAAAAGAAGATCGAGCAAAATGTTTTTCTTGAACTTAAAACCATATCCATGTTCACATGAGTGAACCCGATCCAATGCACATCTACACGTGCGAGCTAGTGTATGATTAGTAATTAAATTCCAACTAAAATTGATGTTATGCCACACACACACACACACACACACATGCATTGAATTGAAGGGAATCCATATAGACCTCATGACAAACTGATGTATAAATGACAATCACCTTGTTAGCAGTTAGCAGTTAGCACACATCTCATTAATTAGCTCAAATTTTTCTGTGGGGTTCTTTATGTTTCCTTTTTTTTTTTTTTTTTTTTCTCTTTCTCCCTTGGGTTTAAGAGGGATTAAAAAAAAGGCAGAGATTTCAATTAAGTGCAAGAATTCTTTGTAAAAAATTTTTTTTAAAAAAGTGTAAACATGGGTTGTGAATTGTGATTTTCAGTTTGTTTTATTTAAGTGAGTTATTGGGTGTCTCCACAAACACTGACCACTGGATGCACCCGGGAACATGAGTGAGTGATCATATGTGGGAAACTTAATGTGACAAACAATTTTTTTTTTTACAAAAAATAAATTTTCTAATAATTTACGTCAAAAATTTGATTTTAAATCATTTTAAAAATTGTCGCAACATGATAATATCCATGCCATGTCTACTGTAGCCTTGATTCGTACACTCTAGCACATCCAGCTATACTTTTCCTTAAATCTACGAATAATGCCCAAGATTTTAGCATTTTTACTAAATTTCCTTCGAGTGATGTGAGCAGTCACATTGAATATTTTTAAAAGTAAAGTGTAATATTCCATCACCAGAAGAAAATGTGATCTTCCAAGTTTATTTTACATATTAAGTTATTAACATAGCAACGTCAAAATAATAATAATAATAATAAAAAAGTGCTTGAGGAGGAAGAATTGAATGTACGTACGGGAGCACAATGTAAGGGGAGGAGTTTTAAGCCGACAAGCAGAAGGCAGCTTGAGAGCTCTAGTGACGTCGATCGTGATACCAAAACTTTCGGTCATACTGCTGTTGGCAAGCATCTGACACAAACAAATGGGGTTGCTCTCAATCAAGCCGGCTAGTTCCGGACAGCATTTCTTGTCGGGGACCGTCAATGTGCTGACGTTTTCCACGTAGGTCAAGCAGTCCGACATGTTGAACAAGGCCGTCATGCAGTCATTTGATGCCGCCGGCACAGGAGCTGACGGCCCGACCGAAAAAGGGGCAGGTGCCGTTGGCACCGCCGTGGGCGAAAAAGGTGCAGGGGCTGGTGCTTTTGCTGAGACTACTACACTGGCTAAGATGATGGCGGTGGCCGCAATAATGGTGGTTAGCCGTGTTATGGACATTTTCCTTTTTTTTTTTTTTTTTTCCTTTGTGTGTGTGTGTGTGTGTGTGTGGAAGGTGTAGGAACAAGCGATGGCTTATGGGTGACAATAAATGAACAGTTGTATTGAGGTGCAGCTTGGATGATTGAAGGTTTGTGAAGGAAAGTAGAAGGGGAAGTTGTGTAGTTTTTAATCTATATGGAGACTTTTGAAGTGGGAATGGGCAAGGGAAAGGGTAAGGGAAAAAGGAAAGTAACATAACATTTGCCAACCAAAATAATAAATGCACACCCCTACCAAAGTCATATATAGCTATAGCTAGGCCATTATCACTTGGAGGCTTCTCTTGCTATATATTAGCCATCCTCATTAATTTCAGTTTGTGAACAAGAAATTCTTGGATAAGAGAGTAATGAATGTGTACAATTATTATAAATTGACTACCCAGCTAACATTCTGATAAAAAAGAACAACCACCCTGCAAGTATACAAGCTTGCTACTTCTCTTTTCTTTCTATTTGCTTTATTTAACGGATCATAAATAGGGTACATCACGTGAGAAAAATTTATGATAATAGCAATGCTTAAAAAAATGAGATAAAAAAAAAAAACTAAATCCATATATATTTAAGAACTATTGAATATATATATATATATATATATATATATATATAGATATATTCTAGGTCTGATTGAAAAGTATCAAAGGGAGATACATAAAGTTTATGTTGTAGGATAACCTCAATAACTAATACATTTCATCTAAAATTAAATTCCAATTTGTGGAATATGGAGCAATGTCGTAGATTGATCAATTTAATTTTTTATATAGTAGAAGTTATTCTCTTTATTTCCATAATCTTACACCCTTTATTATGATTAACATTTCAGATTTTGAAAATAAATATTTAAATTTTTAATTATTAAGATTCGATAATAAAAAATTCATGGTAAGGTCAAAAAATGCATTTGTCATCACATGATAAAAATAGCCACATCTCATTTATCTTTACAACCTGGCGAAAACTAGCAAAACCTATTGGTAGGGTTACTCGGGCAGATAAAAAATAAATGCCCATGTCACAAGGAAGAGATGAATTTCTTTATTGGTTTATACTCAAATCTTGTTCATGGGAATTGGGAAGGGTCACCATCGTTTTCTTGCCTTCAGGTTAAAGACGTTGAAAATTTTCTAAGGTCTTAAATCTCTTCTTCTTGATTTGGAAGACAGACAAGACACACACAAGAAAAAAAAAAAAAAAAAAAAAAAAAAGAAGAAGCAACCCTGACCAATAATTTTTTTTATAGTGATTTTTTTCTTAGTAATTCACAAATTAATTTTATGAAGCAATCAAACTCTCGGGGATATGTATTGTAAGGTGATCAAATATCATAATAATGGCGAATACATATTATTTCCATTGTTCTTATTTAAAATATAAATTTATGCATTATAATATTATAATAATTATTTTTGTAATTTTAAGCTTTATTTACTATTATTAAAAACAATAAAAATTATAAATATTTATTTAATAATTATGATAATTTAAAGTAAATTTATATTTAAAATACATTACAAGTAATTATGTTAAAGTAACAACTCATCACGAGTGGGGTTGGCAAGAATGTTGTCCACAAGCTTCAGCCATTGTGATTTTAATTTTTATTTTTATTTTTTGGCTTTTGCAATGGGTTGACCAAAGGGGCAGGTTATATGTGCCTCTCTTCTTGGGAATTGAAACTTGGTAGCCCTTCAAGAACGAGACAATGTGAGCATTTAAGAGCCTGTTCCAGACATAACATCAGAAAAATACCAAACCTGAGTTAATAGCCATCACATGGTCACACATGGGAAAAGAAAAAAAAAAAGAGAAGAAGAAAATAACCATCACATGGGCACACATGAAAATGCGTTATCTCTCAGATCTAGACTCTCCCAGCAGGCCTCTTGCTGGCGGTTTACTTTCTGGTTTACAGCGAGACCCGTACAAAGAAAAGAACCCTAATATTAAGTAGCAATCAAAACTTTGTGTCAATTTTTCAAAATATTATGCACAATGAGATATATCATGATAAATTCTTCAGAAAAATGTTTTTTCACAATAAAAATTTGATAAGTGAGATTTCTAATAAGTGTTTACGTAATTTCTTTTGTTAATAAAAGATATGAATTAATTATATTTTATTTAATTTTACAAATAAATTAAAATTAAATATAATAAAAATATTTTAATATTTTTATTTACTATATTATTCAGTAAATATTACTGTTTAATGTTACTCTTTTTTTATTCGACTTTTTTTATTAGTTAAATTAAGTTAATTTAATAGCAAATATAAAAAAAAAAAATTAACTAAGACTCACTAGAAATAAAAAATAACGAAAAAATTGTGAAATTTAAAATTAGATCTCTCACTAACGATGTCGTAAAACTTACCCAATAGAGAATCCAATGGATTCACAATCAATCTTCATAAAGGGAGGGACGAAGAACATGAGAATTTGAGAGGTAGCCAAAGTGAAAGATTTAAAATGACCAGGGAACAATTATGATAAATCTAAAAATTTACGTGGGAATTCTAGACGAACTTGAAGTTATTTCCGAGACAAAAGTATTATTTATGTCAAAGAATTATTTTATTTATGTAACTTATCATTTAAAGAATTTTTTAATTGGTAAAAAAATACAGTAAAAATTCGACTAACAAGATCCGTAAAAATAAAAAAGATTGTTCGGTTCGAGAGATAGAAGTTTTAAGGCCGAGTCCAACATCTTGCTTTAGCCCATGTTTAAGGTAGGCTTAGTCCCAACAAAATCACAACGTATGGGCATAATATGCAACAAAAAAAAGAAAACACCTCTGTCCCAAAAAAAAAAAAAAACAAAAAAACACCCATGAACTAATGGTCAAGGTTGCAAACGGATTGGTTTCAAATTTCATGTTATCTGGTTTTCAATCATTTCAGGTCATATATGAAATTCATCTGATTTTATAGATGCTAAATTCTACATTTTTAAGATTTAAATTTACATTATTCAAATTCAAACTACTTTAATTTCACATCAATCAAATTCCAAATCAATATAATTTCAAATTATATTAATTTTATCTTTAAGTTATAAATTATCAATTTTTTTAATTGAGTTAAATTAAATTAAATTTTAAATAAATTAAATTAAATTATTAATATCAAATTAATACTCGTCACATCTAAATAATAGTTTAAGCTTTTGACTTAGTTAAAAGAAGAACAAAACAATCAAGTTGAGATGGATTGTTTGCTTGATATTTTCCCCCTTTATATTTTCCTTCCTCAAGAATCTGATGCCTACATACCAACAACCAGTCCTCAAACAAGGGGACTACTCTCGATGATGTTACTGATAGCGGTAGAAAAGGATACCGAGATTGTGTCTGCAATAATCAATTTTGTTGGAATAACAAAGTCAAAAGGACCTTCACACGATCAGCAAAGAATTTTTTCATTCTCATCTCTCTACACAACGTGCGATGTTAGAGGACCTGTCTGAAACCCACTAAACTGAACAAAATGTATATTATAGAAATTTCAATTATTATATTTATTAATTAAAATTAAAAATTATTTATTGATATTTTTATTTAATTTTTTAATAAAAAATTTTATCATTTAAGTATTATTATATTCACTCGTATCTAATTTTAATATTTACAAATATAAAATCTAATATATAAATTCTAAATTTTGTTGAGATAGACATTAACGAGGGAATTCCAATCTAGACTAATGCCAAAAGAAAACACTTTGGATTATCAATCAAGTTACCATCCTAAAGAGTATAACGTATATGTGTATATATAATGGTTACATGTGCATCGCGTTAGTGCTTACCTACGATGACTTGCATTTTCATTCTTCATACAAAAAGTATAAATACACCAAGTATTTGTAGAGGCAAAGAGTGACACATTTCACGTCAATATTTTAAAATATAATGAGTTAGCCATATATATTTACATTATTCATCTCTTTTTGTCCCCACTTCCTATGGCCTTTTAAGTGGCTTCATCGTCTAAACGACACCATCTCATTGTGAGTATACCTCCTCGTTTCTCTTAACAAATGCTTGTTTTGCGTTTCAAGAAGTTCTTAGCTTTGTGAAAATTCAATTTGTTGTGCATTTTTTGGACCAAAACATTGTAGTATTTTACATGCTCGATGGAAAAACTTGATAGTATGGAGTCTTTTTATATTACTGGGGAACGGGAAGGAGGACTCCTGCTTTTGCAAGATTTTTTTGGGACACGGGGTCTCGTGCTTCTATTAGTCAAAGTGTTACACTAATTCTACCAAAAAAAAAAAAAAAGGTAGAGTCTTTATTCTTTTTGGAAATGATGAATTTCTATATTTAATTTCACTAATATTTCTAACAGTATATACATTTGTAACACCTGGAGCTTAAGTTGTATAACACGAAATGTTTTATAACATGGGATTATTAATTCTAGCAATTTGAGAGAGCTTTCGCCAGTGTTGTATTTTCTATAGAGGCGCCTCGTCCCCCCCTGGATTCTCTCGAACAGTCAATGCCGTCACCGAGATACCATTACTTCATTGACTACTTTGCCCAAATGTATTCTCTATAAAGGCTCCTCAACATGTCTTCTAGTCAAGGACCATTGAGTCCTTTCGATAAATAAAGTTCAACTTCAGCATGGCTTGCCATGCTCTTGGGATTTGCCTTTGACAGACCCAGTTTATTTTTTCTGATTATTTTATGCACTAACAAACAATGAACAACTTGAATCCATGGTCATGTAGCGCCAAGCACACACAGAGAATCAGGAAAAAAATAATTGAGTTATTGATCTATCAGATGAGTTTCTATATAACCAAGCTAGCTCTAATCACTTCATGAAGAGAACCAGGTTGGCCTGCTTTGCTTATTCATTAGGAGGAAGTTACCAACAAGTTGTCCAAGTATTGCAGCAATGGATAGCAATGGAATGCATTCTGAGGCAAGGTAAACAATTTTATTACCTGGGTTTTAGCTCAAATTAATTTTGCAAACGTTTCTTGGCTCGAAGCAGATTGTTTCTTGATTGTTTTGCTGGATTTTTTGGGGGGCGGGGGGTGTTGTGCTGTTACAGGTATGCAGTGGTGACAGGTGCAAACAAGGGGATTGGCTTTGAGACCGCCAAGCAGCTTGCAACTCATGGGATTACGGTGATTTTAACAGCTAGAGATGAGAAGAGAGGATTGGATGCTACTTCCATGATCCACTCAATGTGTCTGCCAAATGTGGTCTTTCATCAACTTGATGTTCTCGACCCAGTTAGCATCCAGTCCCTAGCCGGCTTCATCAAGGACAAGTTTGGTAGGCTTGACATCTTGGTAAGAAGCATCTTCCTCTATTTGGAAATTGGACTTTTCTTTCCTTTCCAAGCATCATCTTTTCGTCTTTTAGATGCTAGAAAGTTAGAACCTTTGCTGCCGGGAATCAAACTTCAAGCACTAGGGAGTTTAGATATAGTTATCAAAAACCCCAATGGATTAACTGCTCCAAGAAACTGCTCCAAGAAATTGACACTTACTAATGCAGAGGCAATGCACATTACGCAGAGATTTATTTACTATTAGAGCTCAATAGTATCACTTTAAATGTGTTTTTGTGAAGTAGTGGCAGCATTCCCTCATTGCTTGGGGATAGTTACTGCGATCCTACGGTTGTCCTTTCCTCTGTTCAGTCCAACTTTTTGGGAGTTTCTTCTACTCTAGGTGGGTTAGTCGATGAATATGATCACAGATTACCCTTATCAACACATCACTGGTTTATAATAACAAAGAAGTCGAGTCACAACAATAACCTCTTCCTGAAAACAGGAATAAGCTGCATGCATTTGATCATTCCCCATAACCCACAATGCAAGACGTTTTTCTGTCAAATATATATATATATCATTGGTTTTTCATTTTTCATGTTAGACATTTGACTAGTCTGCGTAGGCTCTTCATTGCACTCATTTATCATCATCATATATATTCAACGGGGTATTGGGAAAGCCAAAAATAGGTAAATGCTATGAGATCTCTTTCGATAGTCCTTTGAACTTGCTTTCTATGTGGGAGAGGGAAGTGAGTTTTTAATTTTTCCCCCCTCGAAATTGCCCTTCCATTGCAAAAGAGTTTCGTTGTAGGCAGGAAGTGTAAATTAGATAAAGTTTGAACCAACTAGAAGATTGCGCAGGAACATGGTATTTCAGAAAACATGTTCCAGGATAATGCTAACTAAAGAGATCCTTTACTAACCCATAGAATAAGGTGTTGATTACTACATCAAATTGTTTCAGGTTAACAATGCTGCTGCCTCTGGAGTTGTGGTTGACGTGGAAAAACTCAAGGCCTTAAACATTGATCCTGAAACATGGGTAACACTTTACATGTTTGATCAATAAACTCCTGCCAGAAACAGGCACCTTTTGACCATTTTGTCGGACATGCAGCTTTCAGGGAAGGCAACCAACGTGGTTCAAGTTGCGGTCAAGCAAACCTACGAGAAGGCAGTGGAATGCTTGAATACAAATTACTATGGTGTCAAAAGTGTAACTGAAGCTCTTCTCCCTCTTCTTCAGCTTTCCACTTCAGGGGCTAGGATAATTAATGTCTCCTCTCTTAGGGGTGAGCTATGGGTAAGTGTTAACTCACATATTGGTTTCATTCTCTCTAATTGGCTCAAAGTGGTCGAGCAGGCTAGTTCTGGCCTTTTCCTGAATTGATATAATGTTGGAGTTGCAAGTGTGAGTTGAGGCAAATGTCCTACATTGAAAAGAAAAAGAAGAGTAAGCAATATATAAGTGGCAAAGACCTATAACTTAATTTCTTAAAGTTTTGGATAAAAATTAGTGTCAAAGGCTATTGTGTTGTTGCCTAACTCTAAGGTTGTTCGGGCTCCTCCAATTTCCAACATGTAAGCATCATTTTTTGCAGAGAATGCCCGGTGAAAATCTGAGAAATGAACTTGGAGATCAAGATACACTGACGGAAGAGAAATTGGATAATATATTGAAGAGATTTTTGCATGATTTGAAAGAAAATGCGCTTGAAGCTGGTGGGTGGCCATTGATGCTGCCAGCTTATAGCATCTCCAAGGCCACTCTTAATGCCTACACCAGAGTCCTTGCTAAAAAACATCCTGGCATGCTAATAAATTGTGTTCATCCTGGCTACGTTAATACAGATTTCAATTGGCATACAGGAACAATGACCCTCGAAGAGGGGGCCAGAGGTCCAGTCAAGTGTGCACTTCTGCCAAATGAAGGCCCAACCGGAAGCTATTTCGATCAAACAGAAGTTGCTAGCTTCTGAACAGGCAACCTGTCAAATAGCATCTACTTAAGAACTCGTTTATTATTCTCTGAACAGCCTGAATTGCACTGAGTTTCTGCTGCTAATTGCCTCAATCCGCCTTACGAATTCCCAAAGCTGCTGTATCAAGGATTGAGGGTCACCAAAAATAATCACATCATCAAATGTATTGCATACTCGTATCTTATGCGCACTTCTCTGCTGGGAAAACTGCTCAACTCTATCTTCAGTATTACATGCGAAGTTATAGAAGAATCATCCACCCAAATGTTCTCATCTTCCTCGTTTTCATCACTAGCTTTGCCCTGCAATTAATTTAGCGAAAAATGGTTGTTCCATTTAAGCATGCACTAGTAAGTATTTGTCAACCTTGACGTGTGATATCATTCAATCTTTTTTTTTCTGTGGACATCATCCAATCATTAATACAAAATGGTTGTTCTGATTTGGATATGTATGTGGGTGTTCCAGTGATAATCAAACTTTGCACAAAGATGAGTAGATTTCAAAGTTTTCTTATAAAAGGAAGATATAAACACGAGCGATAATTCTACTACACTCATTTTCTGTAGCAACTCATAATTCCGTTGCCATTTAAACAATTCTGCAGCTATCATTTCTCAGCTGCAATCTTATGTGCGCACCATACATATGCAACCCGCAAAGTGCCACTTAATGGCAAGAGAAGTATGCTGCTTTACCAGTTGGCCAGGAATGTTCATTTGAGTACCAAACATGTCACTGGACACATAGAGCTGAGAAATTCACGAAAGATCTTTCTGTTGGCTCAATGCACCTGGGACATTTATAGGCGTAATTGAAGAGAGTGTCTGAATTAATTTATCCCTATTCTTGAAAATAAGTGTAATGGGAAGCAAGGTGGACAGCTTGATGCTGGGAGTTGCAGCATTGGATATGAGCTATATCCTTCTGTGAATGCTTAATTGTTTACCATTATATTGCATACAAGAGAATACAGATGAATAAATTCTCTCCTAGGAGAAACAGTTCAATTTATGAAAAAATTGAGTGAGTTACCCCTTGCTCCCAACCTTGTGATCTCCCTACGAAGCATACCCTTTGTTCTTAACCCACAGGAAGTTGGCAAAAATTGTCTCCATAAAGTTTCAAGACCCATAATAAAATCACTTGAGCCTTGTTATTTCTTAGTTATTACCATTCATTCATTTTATGAAAATGAAATATAGATGGTGCCTCACCTTGGAGGCGCCCAATACATGATTAGATGTCATCATCCAAGGCATATCCAGTTAATAAAAAATGCATATGAATTCAGGTTTTCTCTCAATTCTTAATATAGTTTGTTGGCAATATACGAAATAGAAGATAGTCAGGCTGAAAACTTGCAACTTGCTGCTTACTTCGCAATAATCATCAAAGCCCCATTGACAAGAGGACATGGCCTATGCCCTGCTACGGTTTGATGGTAGACTCAGCTATACAAAAATGCTCTTTTAACAAGGATGTGTTCCATTAAACTTAAATAATTTGCATTAGCCGCTTGCAGCTCATAATTTCCCACAATCAGCCATCTCTTTGTTCCATTCCTTTTATTTTGTGCTACATTGGAACACCTTTGTTGAATTCTTTGTTCCTCAACATGGATTTCCAGTTTTTCTCAAGGAAACAGATCTTGCATGTCAAGGATGTCAGCAAGCACACCAGCTGCTGTAGTGTCATTGCCAGCTCCAGCACCTTGTATTACCAAAGGGTGTTCACTGTAACACCGGCTGTAGATCTCCAACTACAATTGAATCAAGGATAAATACCATGGTGAACACACGCTACTGGTGTTTGAACCCTATTTGAGGAAACTAAAGTAGGGATTTAATGGAAAACAAGCAAATATAAGAGCCAAAAAAACTAGAGTCTAGAACTCAGGCTTGAAGCGATCGGCAAAAGCAATACATATTGATAAATACAAGTAACCACTTTTCATCTGCGTTTAATCTATCCACTGAAATGGATAGATGAGAGACACAATTTCACTCTCTGAAACGCAAAACAAAACCACAGTCAAGGCAATGGCCAAACTACATTATCAACATTGAACTTCAATGTTTTAAAATGCTGTATCTTTCTCCAAATTGCATTGTAAAAAATGGCTAGGATCTTTTACTAAAGATTAAAGATCTCGCATAATCAGGAAACTAACTTGAAGTCTACTTGAAACTTTTGCAGACACTACAATTGCAGCAGAAAGCATCAAAGCCAAAGGAATGGGAAATGCATCCTGATTCTTTTTTTTAGTTTTCAGCCAATTGTTGAAACGATTAACTTATGCCTGCCCCTGTGACACTTGGAACTTTTTCAAAATTCATTAATCATATATTAGAGTATAAAAGTTGCTAGCTCCTTCAATTATCCATTTAGAATCATAAAGAAATTAATCAATTTTCCTAAGAAAGTCTGGCATTACAACCAATCTCTCTTATTGAGCATTTAGGCCTTTTAAATACTAAGATGCTGTTCTACATAATGCTATTCATTCCCCTAATGTTTTACAAGACTGCACCAAGCTTCTGGTCTAGTGAAGTTTTCTCTGCTCAAAAATACATAAGATTTAGACAGTCATTCCCTTGCTATCTAATAGAATGTGAGATAACTAGATATGAGTCCAAGGATAATAAGATACATGTAAGACCCTAAGAACCTACCCACCAAAATTTGTTTTGACAGAACTCATCAAAAGTAATCCAATAAAGCAGGATGCACCAAACCACTGGTTTTACAGTCTTTATCTTAAACAGTCCCACACAGAGCTTCATCTCAGTAATATTGTCCCAAAGTGTCTTAAGTGATCACCTAGATATTACTATGGGATACTGGACATATAGCTTGAGACTTTAGGTTCCAAATTCATATGAGTAAAACATAAATGAAAGAGAAAGTGAAGGTTTAGCCTTTACCAAATTGTCACTTCCTCTCAAACGTCCCAATGGAGAGTTCCTAGGAAGTTCTTGAATTCCAACTTCACACCTACCAGGAAAGGGGCCGCAAATCACATTGTGAAAGATATATTTCAACTACTAGTACAGAAAACCTAGTTTCCAATAAACTACTTTAGTTGCCAAAATTTTGAAAAACCCCACAGGTCAGTCAAATATTGCATTTGTATGGAAGGTTCCACCCCTTCCCTCCCCAATCAATCTTCATCTGGCCAATAGATGAGGGACAAGCGTCCCAACAGTACCATTGATCCATATTGACAGTTTTGCAAGAATTTCAGCATTTCACGGGAAAGTCACTATAGTGTCAAAAAGGAAAAACTTGCACACCTTGTTGCTCTTCATAGTCAACAATTAGACTTAAACCAAAAAATGTCACAAATTAAAAACAGAAAACTTTGATGGCATGAAGTTTTTTGAACTTGATTACTGGTGAGTTGGCTGGTTATTCAAGGAACAAAAGAAGCAGTAATGATTGAGAAGTCATTAGAGCTTACTGAAGTGACTGGGCTGATAAAGTCCCAACCACTGGAAAGTACAATAAAAGTTGGCAAAAAATCAAGGACAGGTCCTCCAACCAAGAGAGTTTCACACAGGACTATCCAAAGCAACACCATTGCACCTAGTCCAGAATCCCTCTCTACAATCCTAACGCTGTAGTTTGAAAGAAAAAGAAAGATGAGGTATAAGGAAATGGGTTGATTGTAAGGTAAAATAACTCAAGGAAGAATGGAAAGATAAAATAAGCCAAAAAAGAATGGAAAGTTTACCTTGAGCCCTCAATTACACAAACATAACGGAGCACATTTCCATTCAACGAAGCCTTCTTAACTCTCTCTTGGACATGATTATCAAGTAGTACAATACCATTACTCAAAAATTCTTCAACAGACATCACATCAGGCCCCATTTCTTTTGGGTACAAGCTCTCAATCTGCAAAAGCAAAGAAGCCATTGTGAAGTAAATACAAATTTGAACATAGATGCTCAAGATATACTGAAATTTTAGTGTATTAATTGTTCTGGATTAAACAACGTGTGTCCATTATTGTATTCTAGCCTTTATTAAGATTTAAAAAATTTTAAAAAAAGGCAAGAAAAATGAATTTGAAACTGACTTTAATGCTATCCAAGTCAATCCACCTCCCAAGAAGTCGAGCAAGGATCAAAGCCTGTTTGCAATTGAATATGAATGAGATGTTGCTTTATAGCACACATAACACCAAACTTGAATAGTCACCACCAAATGATCTACTTTGCATAGTATGTTCGCAAATATAGTATTACCATCATACTTTTGATCTTAATTCTGGAGAACAATGAAACTGACTTAATAATATGAGCATAAATTATGGTAAATATTAGGATTACCATCACCATAGATATTATTCTTTTTTAACAAAAATCACACAAGTAAAAGGTTCATCCTAAAAGTTTCTTGCACCAAAGACCACCAATACAGTGACCTTATCCTCAGCCACACATTTAAGCACTTCCAAGAACTCCGTTGAGCATAAAATATAGTTAATTGAAATGAAAATTTATCATTAGTAGATTGTTGTTCATTAAGTCCATTGACAGATGGCATACAATTTAGATTTGCTGATAAAACAATTAGAAGGCAGAAATATAAGTAATGAAACATAACCATTTGTCAATTATATGAAAATCCAAACCTTCCTTGCAACATCCATGCCGCTGAGGTCATCCCTTGGATCTGCAGCAGTGTATGAGGTTAAGAAAACACACTGACAGAAACCTCGAATCATTAAATAATAAAAGGAAGATGAACACACAGTGGAATTCAATGAAAAAATAAAAATAAAAATAATGTGATCTAGTATATAAGAAAATCAGATTAAATTTTCTTTCAAGCCTTTTGACCTTTAAGCAGGTGCCAAAAAGAGAGGAGATCATGCAGGTACTCTGCATGTGTCTTCACCACAAGGCCTTATTTAGGAAATGTAAACTACAGCAGAAAATTACATGTTATAGAGAATTCAAAAAGGTACAACTGAAATGGTGCAATGAAGAGATTTGTTCATTCCCAGATTACAAGCAATCTTTTCATGGATAGCTTTTCTATATTACATCATTAATAGAAAGCTAATTTTAAGATCCCTCATCATTAAGAGAATGTCTAAATTTTAGATTTTCTAGTTATTATTATTCTAAGAAATGTATTACTCATTCTGCTCCACTGTCTCTGTGTGGTGGGTGATGTGTGTGTGTGTGTGTGTGTGTGTGTGAGAGAGAGAGAGAGAGAGAGAGAGAGAGAGAGAGAAGAAGTGGCAGCCAATTTTGTAGCCATTATGTACACACATATGAGTAATTTGAAGAAATTGCAAGATTCACCACTAAAGAATGTGAATTACGCACTAATTCAGAGTTTATAAAAAACCTGGTTCAGTAAATCCCAGACTTTTGGCAGCCTTAACAACTTCACTCAATGGCTTTCCTTCTTCAACCTCACTCATGACATATCCCAATGTCCCTGATGCATATATTGACAAGGAGAGTATAAAGGATACAAAGAGCCTATGAAATAGTGACTGAGAAAAGCATGGAAGCAACCAAAGCCTTGCTGAAATTAGTACCACTCAAAGTTCCAATGATATGATGAACATTGTCTCCTGATGAAAGTATACGACTTAGGGATGCTATAACAGGAAGACCAGCACCAACCTATCAAGAATAACTTCCAGTAACTAGAAATATGAGATTTCCATAAATTTTGCACAGGATCTAACTTTCTTGGGTGTTAATTAGGTCAGAATTCTTTCTCTAAGTTATGAAGAAAAGGTGTGCATTCAATTATGGCAGTCTTATTTGCTTTTGCAAAAACAAATGACTTTGTCATCATAGAAATCCATCCAATACTATGTAAAGGTTCCAACAATTTTTTACACCACATATATGAATTTTTAACATGATAAGACCACAAGTTCTATATGGTTCAGAGTATACATCACCAAACTGTTATTCCCAAAGAATCACCAAAATAGAAGATCCACAATTATTTAAGCATGAAGTCCCTAACAATCAACTGTAATGTATCAAATAACATATTGACAAGTTTCAGCTCTGCACCTGCACTATTTCCATTCAAAAGGTGGCATCAGTATATTCTTTCACCTCTCACTTTGATTAGGCATTACCCTTTAATAACGTTTTCTGAATAGCAGGAATACAGTCTGCATGAACAGGGAACTTCACTTACAGTTGATTCATGCCGAATGTGACGTGGATGGGAAAACAATTTGTCATAATCTTCCTGCAAGGCAGCATGCAGAAAAACCTCAGCCTTATAATTTATGCAAGCTGCATTCAAATAGATGCAAAACTAGTTCTTGAATCTATCTAGTTTGGAACAAATAAGAAAATAGAACGACATCCAGAAATCATGCCACAAATAAAGGTGTTTCAGTTTAAAAAAAGCAGGGCTAAACCACTAATGTCAACATTCTGGTTGTCTAGATATTTGAACAGGTGAAGAGAAATGAAATGACGACAAAGATTCTGGTAAATGTAAAAACTGACACCACTTTTATAACCTACCATGAGCCCCTAGTGAGAACAATTGAATGTGGCCTATTTTCTTTCCTCTCTTATCATTTGTATCTGTTCTCTCTCAACTAAGATTGCCACTTACAAGCCGAAATGGGACAAATATACTTATTTGCCAATTTATTCAATGCTGGAAGCCGGCACACAATCATGAAATGGACCATGCAAGTCAGTATTCCTAATCAAGCTTCGTATGAGACAGCAAAATGGAAAAATCAATCAATTGATATCCAAATGCCCAGCTAAATTTTTACCATAGTAGAAGTAAGAGGCTTCTTGTTTGCTAGGACAACACAGCAACCCAAATCAACCACTGCACTCAACACTTTGAGGGTTTCTAAACTGGCAGAGCAATCCACAAATGCCAAACCTGTTCCCACCATCACAGAAACAAACTGTGCGGTCAAAACATCAATCAGAAAATACTTAAAAACGAAGAAAGCATCAATCTTTGACCACAGGGAAAAACAACACAAACCTGTTGATTTACCAAGAAGAGCTGCAATGTCTAAAAGCTTCCTCTTCAATTCAGAACTCTCATAAACACGGCATTCGCCTTCTATTCAACGAATTAAAAACAAGCACCAGAATGAAACATTAAAAAACATAAACATTTGCCATCCCCATCATGAAGGTAGGACAAACAAAAAAAAAAACAAAGAATTGGGTTGATCTCACCGAAATCAGAGAGTGAGGAGAGTGATGAACGGTTAGATTTGAGGCGGCAAACTTGGGAAATAAACCCATCATTTAGTTCACCGGTGAAGGCATCGGATGCAACAACTAACGATGTGCTGTCACAGACACCCACAACTCGCAAGTGCACTCCCTGAAAATTTCCCCCAACCCAATCAACAAAGAAAAACAAAAATAGAAGAAGAAAACCCCATTACTTGATTCGATAGTATCATAATAATGGTGAAGCGCATAAGGCCAAGTCGAGGATGAAGAGGAGAAAAGGAAAATTAAAATTAAAATTATTATTATAAAAAAAAAAAGAGGGTATAAAGGAAAATATGAATAGACCTGGTTAGAGTGGAGGGATCTGCAGGAGACAATGTGTTGAAGGAGCTGCCGCCCAACGCCTCCACATCCCATCAGCAGCACTGCTATCTTCTTCATCTCTTTCTCTGTGAATTAGCTTCCTCTCTTGGGGTTTTGTCCTGCCTCTGGGTTTTGACCGAATCAAATAGAATCTTGGTGTAATTTTTGTTAATAAAACTATATATATATTAAAGAAAATATAATAATTTATTTTACTTACGGGGCTACCAATTTTGTAAATGGTATCACTAATTTTATAATTTTGTCAGTTTAAATCTCCAATTATTAATTTATCTAATCCTAATCACTCAATTTTATTTGAAAAGAATCAGCATAAGCTTATTAAGTTTATAATTAGTTAGCAACTTTCGATTATTCTATAAATTATGTGTAACATGAAAAAAAATAATAATAAATTCTGCAATTGGATCAATTTTATATAGTTCATTAAAATAACTATTAAATGATGATGTGTTACCTTACAGAGCAATTAATATAGCGAAGACCCCGTGACACGGTTAACTTTTTGGATGACCTTGAAAATTTTACTAACTTGATGATCCTTCGGTACATTTGATGTACCGTGGCAATTTCTCTGATAGAATGTATTAAATTGACCCAATTGCAATTTTTTTTTTAAAATATTATTGTCCCCATTTAAATGATTTTCTAGATTCTAATTTATTTATGGACTAATCAAAAGTTACTAACTTGTAAACTTAAACAGTAAAAAAAAAAAACCACAGTACATTTGATGTGGTAAATAAGAGACCCACAAAAGGCCCCCCTTTTCAGTTGACCAGGACACTAAATTACCAGCATTGATTTCTTTTTAATCGTTGATTACCCGATTTTGCCAAAAACAAGATAATAATTAGTGACCGGATTTGATAAAATATGCCAACAATAATCCTATTTTTGAGATATATTTAAAGGTGGACTCATGTGAAAAAGTGAGTTTTGAATCTAAAATTCTGTAATTTTTTTATCATTTAGGAGGAATTTACATATCAATCTATCATTTTCAATCTTCAACAGTTTATCAATTGGGAACTTCAGGGTTTATCCAAATCCGAATTCAATTTTCAATCTTGTTAATTTGGGTCATTAATATAAGGTCGAAAACGTTATCTTGTTGGGTGACTATGTTGCATAATTTTGCATTGTGTCGTATTCGCTACAAATCACTGTTGATTGTGCCTTGCTGAATGACAGATGCACGCTAGCCAGTGTTGCATGTCCCACGAGAGCTAGAGGCATGTCACTGTCTTTTTTTATTTTAATTTTTATTATTTGGACGCATAAATTAGACATTAAAACTAAATATAGACACACATTACTTAATATTAATTATTAATTATAATTAATTTATTATTAATTAAAAGATGTATTAATTATAACTAAAAATTAAAATTTAGTTATAAAAAATTATATTTAATCTTAATAATTAATTGTTCTGTTCATATAATTTTTTTATTTTTTTTGAAAGTAATCACCGATGTGTGCTTGGAGGTGATTAGAGGTAAATTTGGGAGGGCAATCACTCGCTATTTTAGAAAAATAAAAAGGAAAAATAATTGCACATAATTCCCTTCTCGTCAAAGAAGAAAAGTACAAAGGGTGGAGACACCTTGAAATCAAGGGGGTCTGCCGCCCTAATAAATAGGTTCACTGTTAGGCCAGCGACCTCGCAGATTTGATCTTATCGGTGAGCCCCGCACCATTAAAAGGCAATCAATACACACCTGATTGATTGACAAGAACAATTGAAAAGTTGACCATTTTATGTGCATCACATTTACCATACAAATGCAGAAGGTCACAGCGGCCATGGAGATAAAATCTTGAACCAACATGCATCCAATTTAGTAGGATGCCCCTGCTGCATGCTGGGGACACCCACACACACACACACACACAAACACATGTATGTTGAAGGAGAAACGAATTTTTATTCGTTTGCACGGAGGCAACCAGATTGTGTTGGTCCCTTGAGAAGTCCTCCAAACAGCTCCGCAGGATCATAGTAGATTTCAACATCTTCTGCTCTCATAGACTCATCGACCTAAGAAGAAGGCGTGTAAAGAAATGAACATAGCATTTGAGCACACACCATGCGCGGAGGTTGATGAAAACAATTGTGTATATATCTAGGTTAGAATATACAACAAAGCTCTACCTTCATGACCCCAAGTCCATAGAACTCAACCATCTCTCCAGTGGGGGCATGGCCTTTGAAAGGTCCCTCAAAGTAACCCCAATGCCTGAATTTGTATGTAATCACAGGTGGTCCAGAGTAAACTTGGATCACTTCCCATGCAAATCCACGAGGAAAAGCTGATCTGAAAGCATCGTGTGATGATTCAAAGGTCTCTTCATCTGCTTTGTAGTATTGAAACTCCTTTGGTGTAGAAGTCTTCAGCAAAGCATTGTAGCTTCCTAGTTTTAGTGTCTCTTCTGCATCCAGTCCCTCTCTTCCTGTAAGTGACAAACAATAAAAAGAAACAAATTTTCTTTTTTCCATGTCAAAAAGCATTCAACACTCACTATTTAACACAGAATCCAAGCATATCCAAAGAGGATCCGTTTTCCAAATTCTATTAGCTTAGTTGGTCACTCCTTAATCTTTCTTTGTCTTGCAGGTATCATCTAATAGAAACAAAAGAATTAAAGGATCCATTTTCTAGCTGGTATCGCACCATTGACAATGAGCTTGAATTTCTCAGGATTAATGGTTTTGAAGTCATATAGCCGGGTCTTGTGAGAGAGTTCCATCTCCCATGACTTGATAGCATTTTGGACTGCTTCTTCTACCGACCCCTCTGGCCATACCTACAAAGATGCTGGTTTTTTACCCTTGCACAAAATACTGGAGAATAGAAAGCAAGAAGAGCTTGGAAGGAAGGATGGAATTTCATTACCTTAGTGCGGCCTTCCTCAAAAAGCTTATTCACAGCATCATAAACTGGAGGGGCCCCATGTCTCCACGCTGTGTTTTCTGTTTCTTCGTTTAGAACAGAACGATACTTGTCCCCTGCAATCTTCACGTCTGCTATCCCTTGAGTCACAGCTTCCATCTCAACCACTCCTCCAGGATGATGGGCAACACGGTAAAGTGCAAAGAAGTCTGGAAGTTGTATCCTCTGCCACGACTCAATAGAGAGCATTTATGTTGGCGACCCAAGTTCGCCGTTTTCCTCCCGCTACCGAGAAGTCAGTGTCAGGAGGGTTATCCCATTGATTTTCGTGCCAATCATTCTTTCGCAAATAATTTTAAATTTTTTAATTTTTAACATATTAATTTCAAAAAATATATTAATTATTAAAATCACATGTAATTTTCTTATATTTTATTTTCTGTCAAATCCCAAGAAATAAAATTTGATTGCCTTGCCCCACCCGCAGCGGAGAATTGGTTAGAGAATCCCTTTCACAAGATGGCGTTCAGTGTACGTTTTTCTGTTTTCTTTTTTTGGCAATTTCCAGTGATTGGACCATTTCGTCGGCGTAAACTCCCAGCGATATGTTTACATAAAAAGCTTAAAGGATAGCTAACGTTTTTCTTCACATGGTCCCTCCGAACCCACATTTTTAAATACTACAAGTAATTTTTAATTTAAAGAGATATTAAAATTTTTAGTCCTAAATATTTTTTAATGTTTATAATTAAGTTTGAAAATTTTGAAACTTTTCATATTAATCCTAAATAATTTTATTCTTTTTCATATACGTCATTTATTGGACAGAATATGATCAATCAATAAAAGAATAATTTGACCAAATATAAATAATTAAAAAATCACGATTATCTTAAATATATATATATATATATTAAAAAAAGATAAGTGTGTATTTCTTGTTAAATACACCACCAACTCTCTGTTTAAGAACAATTTTTAAAAATTAAAATTTCGAAAGGTCACCCGGAAGATTCCAAAAGTTGAAATTTTAAAGGATATCTGCGTTCAGAAATCCATCTCATAATGTTTGGTTTTCCTGGTTTTACCTTTTATTTAGTCTCCTAAATTTCAATAAAAAATAAAAAATAAAAAAATCAAAATTAAAAACCTTTTATCTAAGTCTTCCCTATCAGTATATTTTTTTTAGCAAAATTAAGACATTCATGTTTGTCATTTGAGAGACGTCAGTGTTATCCTCATCCTATTTTTTATATTGTCAGTTATATTTAAGTTAAAATTTTGCTTAAAGACTATTTATAAATCTTAAATATTCATGTCTAAAAAATTCTAAGACTCGGAGCCTTGAGGGCAAGCAAGCAAGTGGCGTGAGCTCTTTTGGATTCGGATTCGGATTTGGATTTGGTTTACTCTAATCAAATCATTTTGGGTACGGTTGATTGTGTTTTTGTGGTGTTATCAATTTAGGCCTGTCAATGGACTTGGCAAGCCTGTTGCCAAGAAAATGAATTGGACCAAAACTCAATCCAAAATCATTTCAAACCTGGGCCAGTTCGACCGTGAAACTTAAAGCTCTAAATAGAAAGAAATTTATTAAAATTAAATATTATTTTTATTAAAATTTAATTAATATTTAATATTAAATATATATAAAATTTTAATGATATAATTTTTATTTTTTAAATAATTAAAAACATATATTTAGTTTTTTTATAATAATTGAAATTTTTAAAAATAATAACTGATTTATTAATTTTAAAAAAATAAATTAAATTATAACTTAATTAATTAATTCAATTTAATTTTTAAAATTTTATTTTTGGCATAACAATAACTAATAATAATTAAAAATAAGTGGGGAGGGGGAGAGTGAGGCATCCGATGACATCACAAAAATGCACAACACCCCACTTATAATATTGTAAGTAACCCATAAATATGTGATTTTTTTTTATTTACTAATTGCGCTTTGCGGCTCGTCATTAAAATTTGATTTTGTCATTTATTAGGTTATTTTTTCTTATTTAAATACAATAAGTCATTCATTCCCATAAAAATATAAATATAAATATATAGTTTTAACCCAAAAAAATTCAGAGTATATACCTTAAAGTGACACTCAATTAATATAAATGCCAATTAAAGTCAACCTGCCAACTGAAAAATTTCAAGCACGGTTGAACATGCGTGCAAAAACTAAACACAGCGATAATTCTGATGGTAGTTAGGAGTGGCAGCCGCAAATGGTACATGGATAATAATTAAAATAAGAAGACTGATAGAGATAATAATAATAATAACTAAATAAAATTATTTTTTTTTTTTTTACTGAAAATTATTTTGATAATTCTCTATGTTTGCACACAAATGAATGCAACTCAATTCAACAGAAACTAAGTTATAGTTGAACTCAAATTTCTCTAACAAAACAAGATTAGCGCAAGTAGATAGTCAGCCAGACATTTTTTTTTTTTTTTTTTTTGTCATTTGTTTTTTTTGAGCAAATGCATTCTTATTCTTAACATTACCAAAAAAAAAAAAAAAAAGAGCAAAAAATGCGACAAAAGTCTATTCAGTAAGCATATTATTACTGGTAAGCAAACTGTGTTTCTTCTTGACATATACGAATAAGACAATAATTTGCTTAAAAGTTTATTTATTTATTTCTCATTAAAAAATTAATTTATTGCTAATCAATTTTTAGACTCTGAGTAACAAGTAGCTAAATTAGGGTTTGTGTTTCAGTCACTCACCCTGTTCTATTTCTTTTCTCTCTTCAACCCAAAAAAAAAACAAAGGAAAAAAAAAAACGAAATTGATCAAAAACCTATCAAAAAGAATCAATCTTTCTTCTACGTTAGCTCTGCTCCTTTTGACAGAAAGGCACGTTCAATATCAGAACGAGTTTTTCTTTCCGTCGTGCTCACTTTCTATTTGTATTGCATGTCCTACATGTTTGGTACACTTCCATACATGCTTGTTGGATCCTTTTTTGGCCTTTCAAATGGTGACCCAGAAATTATTTCGTGGTTTACTTAAATGGGTCTTGATTGTTTAAGCTTTATATGTTCGAATTGCAATATGTGGACAAAGTGGGTTTTAAAGATCATATCATTTTCATTGGTTATACGGTTGCATCTTCTTGCTGGCTTTTTTAAGAAATTAATATTTTCCGAGTGCTTCAGTTTTCAAGCTTTTAAGCCTGGAATATTAAGGGCTTGATAAGTTTCTTTCTTTTAGAAAGCTTATGTTTTAATGTTTGTAAATGCTGAGAAGACTGAGCAACTTGCGTAGGAAACTTGGTTCTTCATTGTGATTCTCTTTTGTTTTCTCTTTTAATTTTTACTAGCTCTTTGGGTAATTTGGTTTTGTTCTATGAGATTTTTTTGTTTTAAATTTCTTGAAACCATGTTGCAGGTTGCATATATATTTTGCTTCGATAGGAGAATTATCATGCAGTTCCAGCGATGTAATTGTCAGTGAAATTTAGCTTTGTGCTGTTGGTTGCTATGGATGTCCATGTGATTGATGAAGAAGAGGGAACAGTTAATCGTGCAATGGGCTATGAGGGAGATGCTGAACCTAATGAGGGTGGAGAGGCAGATAATGCTGAGCATTCATTGTCTCATGATGAGGATGGGACTGCTGAGCCACATGTGGGTATGGAGTTTGATTCTGAGAATGCTGCTAAGACTTTTTATGATGACTATGCCAGGCGTCTAGGTTTCAGCACTAAAGTTGGTCAATCAACCCATTCTAAAACTGATGGGTCAATTATTTCTAGGGAGTTTGTATGTGGCAGAGAGGGCTTGAAAAGAAGGGCCGGTGATACCTGTGATGCCATGATTAGGATAGAGCTAAAGGGTCAAGACAAGTGGGTTGCAACAAAATTTGTAAAGGAGCACAATCATTCAATGACAGGTCCTGGGAAAGTGCATTACCTTCGGCCCCGTAGGCATTTTGCTGGTGCTGCAAAGAGCATCAGTGACACTTACCCGGGGGTGGGAATTGTTCCAAGTGGCATAATGTATGTGTCCATGGATGGAAACCGTGTACCAGCAGAGACAAATCGTGGAGTTAGGAACAGCACTACTGAATCAACTCGTTCTAGTAGGAATTCAATGATGGTGAATTATTCTGTTAGACCTAGTTTCCGAAGGAGGACACTAGGGAGGGATGCTCAAAATCTGTTGGAGTATTTCAAGAAAATGCAGGCTGAGAATCCTGGATTCTTTTATGCAATACAACTTGATGAAGATAATCGCATGGCTAATGTATTTTGGGCTGACGCAAGGTCGAGGACTGCTTACAGCCATTTTGGGGATGCAATTACATTTGATACAAATTACATAATGAACCAATACAGAGTGCCATTTGCTCCATTTACTGGGGTTAACCATCATGGACAAACTATTTTATTTGGCTGTGCAATACTTCTAGATGATTCAGAGGCTTCTTTTATTTGGCTGTTCAAGACCTTTCTTACAGCGATGAATGATCAACAGCCTGTTTCCCTCATCAGTGATCAAGACAAGGCCATACAGACAGCTGTTTCTCAGGTGTTTCCTGAGGCTAGGAACTGTTTTAGCAAATGGAATGTCTTAAGGGATGGCCAGGAAAAATTGGCTTATGTATGTCATGCACATCCTAATTTTCAGGTGGAACTGTATAACTGTATTAATTTGACAGAAACGATTGAGGAGTTTGAATCATCGTGGGGTTCCATTATTGATAAATACAATTTGAGGGGACATGATTGGCTTCAATCACTATATGATGCACGTGCACATTGGGTCCCTGTGTACTTTAGGGACACATTTTTTGCTATAGTATCACCTAGTCAAAGATTTGACGGATCTTTTTTCGATGGTTATGTAAACCATCAGACTACATTGCCAATGTTCTTTAGACAGTATGAGAGAGCTTTGGACAATTGGTTTGAGAGGGAGTTAGAAGCAGACTTTGATACAATTTGCACCACACCAGTTCTGAGAACACCATCTCCTATGGAGAAACAGGCTGCAAATCTTTATACAAGAAAAATATTTGCAAAATTTCAAGAGGAGCTGGTTGAAACCTTCGTGTATACTGCTAATAGAATTAAAGGCGATGCAATCAGCAGCACATTTCGGGTTGCCAAATTTGAAGATGATCACAAGGCATATATGGTCACTCTAAACTACAAAGACATGAGAGCAAACTGTAGCTGCCAAATGTTTGAGTACTCAGGCATTCTTTGCAGACATGTTTTGACAGTTTTTACTGTGACAAATGTTCTTACATTGCCATCTCATTACATTCTGAAAAGATGGACGAGAAATGCCAAAAGTGGTACTGGAATGGACGAACACATTGGTGAACTGCATGGCCAAGCGTCTCTTACATTGCGGTACAATAATCTATGTCGTGAAGCAATCAGGTATGCAGAGGAAGGGGCAATAGCAGTGGAGACTTATAATGTAGCAATGGATACTCTTAAAGATGGTGGGAAGAAAGTTGCTGGTATGAAGAAAAATGTTGCCAAGGTTGCACCTCCAAGCTCACAGGTTGGTGGAGTTGGTTATGATGACCGGAAGAACTCTACATCTTCATCAGATACAACCCCATTACTGTGGCCACGGCAAGATGAATTTGTGCGGAGATTTAATCTGAATGATACAGGTCCTCCAGCCCAATCTGTTGCTGATTTGAACCTTCCTCGCATGGCTCCTGTATCCCTTCAACGAGATGATGGTTCTTCTGGAAATATGGTATTCAAAGGAACACCTGGCATTGTATTTAGTTATTGACATTTTCTGGATCCAAAATAAGAGTAAGGGATATACTTGTCGAAAATTTGGTTCTTCTGTGTAGGCAGCCCTTCCTTGTCTAAAATCAATGACCTGGGTGATGGAAAATAGAAATGCTACACCAGGAAATAGATTTGCTGTCATCAACCTAAAGGTATGGACATACAAACTGAAACCTTAATAACAGAGGCCAACTCTACGCTATTATGCAGCTTTAGTGGGGAAGGTCATAGGTTATTGTGGAAATGTATGAATGTTTCTTATATATGCTACGCTGATTGACCTGTCCTTTTGATGTAACAGTTTGGGGAACTTTTGTTTTCTGATGTAGCCTATATTGAACAACTCAGCATTTCGGGAATTTATGTTATGTTTCAGCCATGTTTGATAACTGATGTGGAAAACTCTGTTAAATGTATTTCTTGTACAACTGTTGCAGCTGCAAGATTATAGCAAGACCCCATCAACAGAATTGGAGGTTAAGTTTCAACTCTCTAGAGTTACCTTGGAGCCCATGTTGAGGTCTATGGCATACATAAGTGAGCAGCTTTCAACACCCGCTAACAGGGTTGCAGTGATTAACTTGAAGGTATGTGAATCTAAATCCTAGATCTATATCTAGCCAAGCAAAAAAAATCTAAAACTGGGATGCTGGAACCTGTGTCAGCTTAATAACAGAACCTTTTGAAGCTATTCTTAAGAAAGTGGAATATTTTTAGCTTCATACTGTGATGGAATAAATTTGCTTGCTACTTTGGATAGCATTGATATATTACATTGTCGAATTATTGGGTAGCTCCATATCTAATATTTTCTTTGTCTTGCACAAGAGAGTTAAGTATTTTCTGGTCCACCTGGTTTTTCATGATGTTTTTATGGCTTTAGTCTGAACATTAATTAAGCTTGGACTGCTGTCAGAGCTTGCTTCTATCTGAGCTGTATAGGTTAAGACAAAACCCATCTTTATGTCATACAACTGGATGAAAATTATGTTTTAGGAGATCTGAGCTATTTGTATTTTGCCGGTTATTGTAACAACCCTATTTTGTCTCCAGGAATTTGTGGGTGGAAGTATTATACTTGTTTCAAACTCTGTGGGAAATTAGCAATTAACCATCTTGCAATTTTAGGCAGGAATTTGAAACTCTGAAGATTTTGTTTACCAGTGGACTCTTTTCTTAAGGGATTTTGTTACAATATTTTTCCCTTATACTTAAAGGAAGCTTGCTTTAGAAACATTTTTGGAATTTTTATAAATTGAAAATGAAGCAGCACCTCTCGATTGAGTTCTATTATTGATAATATAGGTTCTGAAAACTGGTGCAGAAGTTTATCATTTGACCACATTCTGACTGCAATTGAGAATTTATGCACTCATGGTGGTTGACATGCCTGAAGGCATTTAGTTTTTGGTGCTGGAGATTGAGGGTGGGGAGACTGAGATTGGATTACTAATGAGGGTGCTAGCACCATAAAGTTGATGAATTGAGGATTTGTTTTTTTTCCCCCTTTATTTCTTTGGGTCTTCTTTCAACATTTATTTTGGATCCTTTATATTTTGAGCATGAACAACATAATCAAAACAGGAAACAATATTATTCACTCATTCAGAGCTGTTAACTTTTATAGTTTTAGGTGGCTTAGTTTTTGTTGGGGTTGGTCAAGTTTGGTCTTTCTGGTGCCTGATTTAGTTTGTCTTGCCTTTTTCTGTTCTCTAGTTATTTTTCCTATCAATTAATTTTTTCTTCCCTTTTTTTAGCTTCAAGATACTGAAACATCATCAGGAGAGTCAGAGGTTAAATTTCAAGTGTCTAGGGATACATTGGGTGCCATGTTGAGATCTATGGCCTACATTCGTGAGCAGCTTTCAAATGCTGTAAGCATTCTCTTTGTGCTCTCAACAACTCGCTCCCTCTCTCTCTCCGCTAGATCATTCTCTTTTTCTTTTTATTTTTTAGAGCTCTTTTGTTTTATGATGTCCATGTATTGGCTATCTTGTTCAAAAGGCTTAACTTCTTGAAAGTGTCAACCAATATAAAAGATAATGCACTCAAAGCCATGGTAAATCAAGTATGAATGCACCAGAAAATGCTTATTAATTTAACAATATAAAGTAAAACTGGTACCCTTTGGTAGCTTTCACTTCGAAGAGATGGATATTGGGATTCAGTCTTTTAAATCAGGAGAATAATTTCCTCCCTTTTAGTTAGTTTTAAGCAGCATTCTCTGGCCTTTGATCAGATGAAGCTGCCTTTTGTGGCCTGCAACTGAAAATAATAATGCCTCAAAGCTTCCCTTGACCTGAGTTGATCCCAGCGCCAACAATACAAATTTTGGGAGTTTGACCTATTATCTTAAGACTTAATGGTCCTGTGAAATACAAGAAGCAATACAGAACAAGCTGAAGTGAATGAATTTGGAGCCTTAACTGTATTAGAGAAATGGAGAAATGCTTTATGTTAGCCTAACTGTATTAGAGAAACAGAGGAGTGCTTTATGTTCTATTGTGGGATAGTTGGACTTCCATCATTTTGACCTACAATTCCTACATGATGCATACTTATTGGAAATGGGATATATGTTGCTATCTATAGGATGGAAGAGATGTGCAGCCTATGCTTTCCTTTTCCTCAGCAACAAGTAGTTTGTGTCATCCTTATGGTTGCCAATATCTTGGAGAGAAGTGTTTATGTTACGTAGCTTGTGGTGCAGGATGATAAAGATGGTGCCCAGTGTCTGGTGATTCAATCATTGTTATTGTCTATACTGTCGATAAAACATAACATGAGGAAGTGCCACAAGTTTTACATGCTTTTAATGAACATCAAGAGGAAATTTATTGAAGTGCATTCCTGATTGCCTTTCTATTATTGTAGTGTTCTCTCTGTCAAACTTGGCTAAGCCTGGGATTGATTTACACATAGAAAGGAGTCAAATACTTTATCTGTTACGAAGATGAAAACCTTCCTAGATCAAATTTTAGTTGTTGATCAATTAACTTGCAATTCATCATCCAAATTTGTATTGCTTCTTATGAACTCCGATTTTCATGATATTTGATTATAGTTACAATTGTTAGAATATTGCCATTTTTCCTATGACCTGGATATAGTAGCATGTATGCAATATTTTAATTGTTTTTCATCTTTGAAGTATTGTCAATTAGGCCTTGGATTCCTAAGCTACATGCAAGATAATACTTTTTTGCACTGCCAACTTTTTTTGAGTTGTTTTACTCATATTATGAGAGGTGTTTAACTTATATTGTGATAACGAGGAAATTATATTTTGAGCAGGCTGAGGCCCCACCAGATGCTCCGTCAAAGAAGCAACGAAAATAGACACTGAATAAACCATTTCAGTCCCAGTTGTGTGACCAGCTAGTCTTTGTGGAAAGCCAAAACAGTTCGATAAATTGTCTTTATCACTCTGAGTGACTCAGAATTGCTTCCTCCTGACCTCTAGTTTGATGTAGTTGTTTACTCGTCCATCTTCTTCCCTTCCTCAACACGATACGTGCAACTGCTTGCTTGCTTTCCCCATCTTTTCCTTGATGTAACATATTGTACATGTAGTGTGTCAAATTCATAAATCCAAGGCATCAGAGAGCTCCATTTCCACAATATAATGGTGCCTCTGAATTTTATATCCATGCCATTTTTTCTTAGAATAGGCCAAAGATTAAGTTATTGTTGAGATTTACATTTAGCGTAAGGTGGTTTTTGTTGCACATAAGCATGAAATTATGCAGTTAGGCAAAAAGATTGAGATGAGTGGCTGCTCAAAGCTTGCATGTACTGGATGAATTCCTTCAGTATTCTATTTTCAGACGAGCCTGTAGATTGTGTCGGTGCTTTGGTTTTCTCTGTTCCAAAGGTCTGTTCTGTAGTTCATGCCGTTAGATGGATGCCTATAATTGAACCATTATTGAGCAGGATCTTCAACTACTAACTAGTTTGTCTTTTCAGATATTTTTCTCCCTTGTGATAATTCTCTATAGATGTCGCATGCTTGATGAAGCTTCTGAATTCAACTCTTGTGACTTGAGTTCATTCGCTGGCAGGCTTGTAAGTTATTGTAGGCTTTTGCATAGGAAGAGCCTCCGTACTTGTGTTACATGTTCTCATCTATTTGCATTGATTGTGACCTGTTTCTGAGCCCCTCGTGGAGGCAGAATGAGACTTGCCATCTGGCCACATCTCATCAGAATTATGAAATAACATCATTTGGAGGAGTTATTTTTGGCTCGGCGGAAAGAAGGGTCCTTGAGTGTTAGCCAAAGTTGCAGGGTAACGCAAGCACATCAATGTCGTTTCTGCAACTTATAGTTGGGCATATCATCAAACACTGAAGCTGCTCTGCACAAATCAAGGCTACCAGATGAGCGGTTTTCCAAAAGTAAAATTATCCTCTTCAGGTTCTCCAAAACTTATCTAGCTGTAGCGTACTGTTACCACCATAAATGAAACGTGGGAGATCACTTGATAAAGACCCCAACAAAAATAAAGTTTTAATTCCAAATTAAATCGGAATTAATTATATATAGTTTTTCTTATCATTCCGTTTTTGTATGAACTGAGCTTCTATAAAAGTTAGCTCAAAAACATTAAAAAAAAAAAAAAAAAAAAACACAGAGAGATTGCTACAAAAGATTCAATTAAATTTATCACTAACAAACAGACTCAGAGCGCAATGCCAAATTGTTCACAAGTCGACAGCCATCCGAAATCTCTTTTGCACGGGTTCCGTTTTACAGATACAATTGAGGATCATTTTACGTTCCCACTGGTGAACACGTGAGATGAATTTTTTCAAGAGTGCCAGGTGAGAGGGATTTGATTAAAAAAAAAAAAAAATTGTTAGGACCATTCTACATGACTAGCACAAAATTAGCAGTGATATCACAGCAGGTACTGTTACCATCGACCAGATGAACAGCTGCTGATTGATGCACAAGAAGCAGTTCCCATCCAATGGTTGTAAATACAAGGTGATTACTCCTAGGCTGTATTGCCAGAAAGCGGCTCCCAATTGAACACAAACCACAATCCTCTCAAGACACCAAAAAAATGTCAGCTCGACCCTATAAACTCCTGTAGTCTATAACAGTGACTTCATCTTCTGGTGCATCCAAGTCTTGATAACTGCATCAAACTCAATGGTTGGGCATGTTGTCATCATGACCAGGGAACAAATACACAAATAAAAACATAAATCATACAGCAAAAGCCTAAAACAAACTTTTTGTTGTCACCACACCGCCCATGACAACCACTTACCGACAGAAGAGTTTCTTAAGAATAATAGTACCCTTACGTTATCATCCAGATTACCCTAAACAACGTAAAAATTATTCTAACACACTGCTGTTGAACTTTTATGAACCAACCAACAGTGTGCCACATCATACTGAACATATTTCAACAAGATTATCTTAACAAGCTCATGCTGAGTTTAAATGGTGTGTAGTACACAATTGTTCATCTGTAACAACTTTTCAATTTAAAAGTACTGATTATTTTATTGCTACTCACAGACTGCTGGTTATTCTAAAGCCTTTTACTTCGTTCAGAATATGCATGATCAATGCATCTAGAAAGTACTCTCTTAAAAGTTTTTCCCATTGCAATTGTTTTTCCCCGAAACAAAAATGATGGCAAACTGACAGGAAAAAGGACACTGCATGAAAAGAACTTGCACACACAAATGTACATTCATGAAAAGGTTTGAACTTTGCTGAGAAAGTGAACTAAAAATGATTACCTGCGTATACGCCGAGGATCCTGTTGAAAGGCTGAAGACAATAGAATGGGAGCTGGTCCACTCAGTGGGGGATCGGCCCTTACAGTTCTACCACCAGCTTCAAATGGTGGTGGGCCACACTGCTCCCTAAACATCTGCATTGCAACCTCAGGTGGAGCAGGAACAAACGGCCCTAGTGGACTGCAAGTACAACATATTGCCATGAGAAAAACACCTCTCAAGACAAAACAAAGACTAGCCACCTACATTCATTAAAGGAGAATCAGAATTAACACAACACTCACCCTGCACCAGGAATGGGCATCAACACTGGTGGAGGAGGTATATCCGAGGGGAAAGGATGAGGTACATGCAGGCCTTGTGCACCAAAAGTATCAAACATAGATTCTTCATGACTCCCTCCCTCAGGACCATTTGTGGACTGGAAATCACCTGACTGCAGGTTTTCAAGCCTATCAAGTCTTTCACTACCATTTGCTCGACTATCACGTTCCCTTCGGTTGCCACGGTCATCCTTCAGTCGATTCTCTGGGCCTAGCTTTCGTCTCAGTGGCCTGTCCTTCTGGAAAGCAGAACATTGAAACATAAATTGATAGCACCTAGTAATGAGAAATAAACATCTCTCATTACAGTCACCATAACTTTGTAGCACCAAAGTGTTAAAATAAGAATTGCAGTTTGAGAACACATAAATTGAGTAGTGTGACACGCCTAACAGGGATTGTACTTTCAGAATAGACTTATGCCACACTTTGACATGACTGCAGAAATCTAACAGTTTTAAAATAGAGGACAATTGAATTCTGCAGTGGAAAATTAATCAACTCAGAGCATACACTATTCCCTATTTCCCACAAAATTTTGCATGCACCAAAAGCTTGTTTATTTCCTCACTTTTCTTTTTCATTTGTTTCCTTTCCAATAAAAGAGCACTGATGACATGCTAACAGCATTTATTTATCCATAAAAGCTTTCTTACTAGTCCCACCAAAACCTGAAAATGTATTGAGGGACCATTCTTGAGCCATGACTGTCCCCAGGTTCCGACTCATTTAGACAAAAAATGCACCAGGACCCAAGCAATACCAATTTTAAAAACAGAACTTGCACAAAATTACTAGTATAGCACCACTGCAATAAAGTGGCATGGATAGGAATGTCCTTAAAATGAATAATTATTGAAGATTACTTTTGGACAGTCAAAAACTTTACACCTTTAGGTGAATGTAAAAAGAGTACAGCCTGAAAGCAGAAAAACATAAAGAATTGCAGAGTGTGTTTATCATCACATGCATATGGAAATGGATTAAAATTGAGCTTTATTGATGATGATGATACTAAGATGCTTTATAACAAAATGGCAATATGAAATTGTTGAGAATAAATTTATTATTACTATTTGAAAATCAGAATATTTGCAGTTTACTTCAATCAGAAACATGCACCTTGGAAAGCGACAAAGGGCATAGGAATAATATACATTTACCAGTACATGCTATTGAATAAATGGCTTCTTTTCGCAACAGAGCTCAAAAAATATAAAGAGCAAAAAGAACTAGGTACCTAAAATCTTTCAGTTGACTAAAACAAATGCTGACATTCAATTACTATCCAAAATGAACACTTTATTCTTTTTTTTTTTTCTTTGGGTTGAAGGAAAAAGATCAACTAAATGTTTAGATACATGCAACAGATGTATAAATTGACATAGATCATACGACAGCATTGATTTCACCAAGCATACCACTGTTGGCTGCTGCATGATAGGCGTGCCACCGGGTGCATCTGCATCACTGTGATTGAGAAATAATAGTTACAAGGCCATAAAACCCACACAAATGGAAGAAAATAAGTCCAAGAGGCATTGTCATACTTCATGTAATTCTGGAAATATAATTCTTCTCGAACTTTGGAAGTCAGCTCCATCACAAGCTCTGGATGTTTCAGTTTGAGATGCTTATGCACAAACTCAGCAGCATGAAATAGCTTTGTGCAACCCTTGGCTCCACAGCCATACTTCCAACCATACTTTTCATCTCTTATCTTCCGGACATAGGGATCCAAAGCTTCAATAGCCGCAGCATCTATTTTCTCTTTAGCAGTCATTATTTCCAAAGGATCTTGACTCCTCAACCTCTCTTGCCAGCACAAGTCAAGTTTCTTTTCCCACTCAATGCCACTATTAACATCATAATTCTTTCCCTCTGCTCTAACATGCCTAAGAGCCTTGGCTTCACTTGTTTCAATCATGCCATAATAATCCAAACCATGAATCCGCCAAAGATAAGTGATGAGTGTATCCAGTAGTTCAACCCCCTCCAGACCCTTGACAGAGGTCAAACCTCGTATGATAATAACAGGTCCAGTGGAGCTACCATGGGATTTTTCTCTACCAATTTTGTCATTCTCGGATCCAGATAAGATATTGTCTTCAATTCCTTTTTCAGAGTCAAGTTTTCGAACTATTGACTGTGCTTGCTCAACATCTACTTGGATTCTTCTGGGTTCTGAACTGATTGGATGAGCCTTAGGAGCAGAAGAAAGAAGATCGGTTTCTTTAGCTGCTGCCCGACCATGCCGTCTTCTTTTGCCACCAGTCTCTGTTTCATCATCAGAATTTGGATCACTCATCTGTCCTGATTTACTTGAAGATAGGGCATTGACACCTGGGCCTCTGGTATCAAAAAATAAAAACTACACATGTTAGAAATCATAAAAAGAAAAATGTAGCATGCATTTTGACTACATATATGTGCAGAAATCACAATCTTACAAGTCCAGGGTTCCACTTTGTAGATCAAGCAAGAAGTCCTTTGCAGCCTTCCGTGCAAGTTCATTCCTCCTGCATCAGAATTTCCAAAGAATGGTTAATTATATACCTTAAGAACCATAATCAGGAATATATAAAACCATTCCAGAAGCAGCACATGATGCCTGTAAATCATAGGATACCCTTATTAATGAGATTGTAGGTGAAGTGCACCTTTCTATTACTAAAACCAAATTGGTTGGATGATATTTGTCTTTCAACCTACAAAAAACATCAACTCAATTAGAACAACGAACTGATAAGAAAAGTAGATATTGAGCAAGAAAAGAAGTACCATTCCTCATCTTTATGAGCCTCAAAAAAGGCTCTTTTCTGGGTGGAAATGTACTCTGATTTGTATTCTTGATATCTGCATAAACAAAGGCCACGATCAATTTTCACATGGTCACCACAGCAAATTGGACTCCTAATTTGACTTTAGAGTAACCAAACAATCCAGATGTATACCTGCGTTCAGCTTCAGCTGGTAAAATATCATCTTCAAGCTCTTGAATGAATTGCTTGTATGACATCAAGCCTTCTCTGCAAAGGATTTTTTTGCAACGTAATATAATGAGTCAAAAGAATCCTACTCCAATAAAGTCTCAATTTCACAAAATTTAGTAATGATAATAAAATAAAGAAACAGCTCAAACATGTGATTGATGAGATGTTAAGAATTAATCTCTAATTGTTCAAAACACATGCTCAATGTGCCAAAAGCAGATGGCAAAATAAACTGAGCAGGGGGAAACAAGCCTTCTACAAGAACAGCAACCATTTCTACATGTGAGGCAGCTGCTAAAAACAATATTGATCTGGAGTGCAGGGCACGTCCAGGAGAATGCATTATGTTGAGCAAAAGCTTACAAGCAAAACTTCACAACAATAATCAAATGAGGAAAAGAAAAAGGATAAATCTTTTAGTCTAGACCCGATTAAGCAAGTGGCTTGAAAATTGGGAGCATTGCAATGGAAATGTCCATGAACCAACCTTTGAGTGCTGATTACATTGGAAGCATCCCCAAAATTACCACGTGCAGAATCCAAATCTGGAAGACAACAGGAAAACATAGTTTATGACCATAGAAGAAAAAATTTGCAATGAAAGTTGCTTATAATCATGATAACTTTGGAGAAAAACATATTGATAGAGTAAAACAATATTATTGAGCAAAATGTCAAGAAAATGACAATTAATTTCACTACAACTGCAACAGAGAAAATTTTCTAGATTCTCTAAAATATTTTCTAATCCTGATATGTGAATTCAATGAACCAAAATTCAACATAGATCCAAAAATCAAAATCACTTATTATCAACAAAATCAAAACTCATGCTCCTTGAAGTATGCGTCCAAACGAAGTGAGATATTATATGTTATATTTCTGGCTACCCTATAATTAGAAATACAAAACTGCAGCCCAAAACACAAACAGTATAGTGAAGATAAATATCCATGTGGCAAGCATATAAGTGAATTAATCATAAAAAGTACGTTAATAAAGAGACTGCAAGCTCTCCAACAGGCAGGAGTTAAAATCACTGCAAAACAATTATTAACATCATCTAGAGCTGAAGGCACCAGGACTATCACAGCCACCACTACCATCATTGATGTTTTATCTCCAGCAATTATATAATGAAAGCACCAAGTTAATTTTATACCTATAATTTCTAGTACAATTCCAGAAGAGGTAACAATGTCTCCAGCTACTTGTCACTAGTATAGGCTTTGCAAGATTCTCATTATACAACAGAGGATTCACAGCAGTATTCCCAATGAAGAACATCAACCATATGACAAATGTGAGAACAATGGTATCCCAAATGCATCAAGGTGTAAGGAGCATCAATGAAATCACTTAGGAAAACAATCCAACAGAAAATGGTTGTCCTGAAACTTGAAACAATGAGCTTACAAAGAAAATGGTTTGTATGAAGCATCCAAAAGGATAATTATGTATTGCTAAATGGTTCTTCAAGTACTGAGAGCTGCCACATACTATCCGAGGAACATACATTTGAGAGAAACAAAAATGTATGAAAGGCCCAATTTCTTTGGTTGAGGATGCAGCAGACGCAGCAGAGACATCACAAAAGGGTTATTGTTATTATGGCACAACTAAAGGATCAGAACCAAGGCAACGTAAGAGCCATAATCACAAGAACTGAACAAAACTTGGCATCATTGGGATATTTTGAAACTTTTCAGCAAGTACCATATGTAAGATTACATGAAATACACTCAGCCAACTTGCTTCCAGGTGCAACTCATAAGCCTAAGCTGTTCACAATAAAACAAACAGCTCAACTGCAAGGTCATAAAAATTCTTAATGCAGTTTTCGCTACTTCTTGTACAATAGCAATGAATGCAAACCATAGTAAAACCAAAATGCTGGAATCTTAACGCACTTTAGCACATACCAGAGGGACCACCTTGATATCCACCTGCACGACCCATATACCGGCCATGAAGCCTCTCATCACCATAACCAGGCCTACCACCCATCTCATGCTCATATCCACCAGCATAGTCATACCCAAACCTGTGCCATCAAATATGAAATTCAAACAATTTGGAGAAATATCTCAAATGAAAAGCAAAGTCTACTTATACAGGCTATCAAATTGACTAAAGCATTGGGCTAGGTTGATTTGTGAATGACCTTGATTATGTGGTTGCATGAAATGGATAATCAGTAAGGCTGTCATCCAACAACCAACAAAATTCAAGCAACAATCTGTCCAAATGTGCGTAAGACACTTCAACTATGAATAAATTAACAGATTACAGCTGTGAAAACCTAAAATTCTATTCCATGAATACCCATTTAAAATAAGGCAATATCGAAAACAATGGCACAACCAAACAGTAAAGATAACACAACATTTCATTCCATCATTTTTTCTTCTTGAATTATAAAATAGTTACAATGCCTTCCTAAAGTAACTTTAACAATGCTGGAGTGAGATATTATAAGACCATATGGTATAGAAGTCCCTCGATGCAAACCAACTTCATTAATTAGGCTTCTATTATTCAAAGAGAAGGAAATATAAAGGATGATATTTTTCATAGAATGAGGGTTGAGAGGAAAGGGAGAAAGCAACCTAAGCTGAGTTAGAAGTTTTTGGATGGGAAGGATTTAGAACTATTAGGCTTACACCAAACTTGTTTCATAATAGAAGAGAATGCAAGAAAATATCACGTAGTCAGCCCCAATTAAATTTGAGATTATGGCTTTGTTATTGTTGTACCTTTCTAAAATTGCAGGCAGAAAAACACTATCGATTGGTGTTTCAACATTTAGCACGTTCAAATAACTAAAAAGAGTAACTGGCCAAGAAACAGCTAGCTCAAAACAAGGCTCCCATGCAATTTTGGTCATAACAATGATTTAATAATTTTTCATTTCAATCCAATATGCACAAAGCCAAGCAGATGCAATTGAACTATAGACCCATAGGACCATTTCGAAGAAAGTAAAGTCTAGCAATCAAAATGTCATCACAAAATTGTGCTTTAAAACAAAAATGTGTAGCAACAAGACATAGCAGAAGCAACCAAAAAAATTCCCCCTCCAAACCCATAATTCTTCAAGCATTGACTTTGCTGTAACCAGAGCAGTAACCCAAACAGGAAAAAATCATCTTCCATAAGGTTTAGTTAATAATGCAATGAGTAAATAACTGTCTCCTATACAAGCAACATCTAGCCTTATCCTCCTCAGTTAAAAATGCTCCTTTCCAAGGTTGTACAATGCTGAGCCACTTCTCAAGTAGCCTGCTAAAAATGAAAAGTAAATTAGGACAGCACGCAGTTCACAAGTTTGATTTTCTTTGGGATTAGACCATGAAGCAAGTTGAGGCCAGGGCTTTTTTTTGGGGGGGGGGGGGGGGAGGGGGAGGGGAGGGGGGTTTGCTTACTGGGTCTAGCCACGAGGGATTCCCACTCATCAAAAAGAAAAAAATAAAAATAAAAATAAAAACTATAGACATCCTTCAGCTAACATCCATTCAAAATCAACTCTGACTCCCACAATAGTTTCAAGTATATCAATCCTCGCCATGACATTTCCTTGTATTAAAATCACCATATTCACCCCAGCCATCTTAATCATCCTAATTTGCATACACACACCTGCTCTGTTACATAACATCTTATAAAGGATTCCAACATGAAAAATAAGGTACAGCAGTTCTCATTCAAGTCAGGCTGACTTTTGTTGATGCTCATAACTTGAAATCAAAGTAATAAACATTACAAATCTAAAAATCCATACATAGATTCATAATGAAAACGAATTTTTCGTAGATAAGTTGGAGTCCTTGTGGAGCAAGGATTTCCAAAAAGTTACTTAGCACTGAATGTGGATAAAGCTCCTCTTTCCGGTGCATAAATCCTATGAAACATACCTAAATTAAGCAATACCTAATGTTAATATGGATAGTTCACAGAGGAGCAACAGCTTTTGTTTATGTTGGTGGGTTTCTTTTCCATATCTGCCTATCCCTGATCAACTTTCTCGCATATTTGCAATCAACTGTGGAAGCATTGGTTTCTTCCCAGTCTATAAGTTGAAAAATCATACTATTACATAAAATATTGTAGAACCTTCAAGTGCTTACCATGTATCAAAACTCATTTAAGTCCCTATTGCTACATATTCAAGGCTAAAATCATATAATTTGATAAGAAAAAAAATGAAAATCTGTACCCATGTCATAGGTTATCTCTTAACCATAAAATATATTTACTAAACCCTTCTCTTTGTTCTCTCGCAGAATGAACTGTATCAAAGAGGTATTCTACATGCCTACAAAGGAACAAATCCAATAAACCTAGAAACAGAATTGAACTCCAAAGAGATATCCATAAAAATAACATATCCAGAAATCAATCTTCCTACAAAGAATTTGCACGGAACCAAGTTTCTTTCTTAATTCCCTCGTATCTCATTATACTGAATTGAAAATTTGAAAATCAAAGTCATCGTTTCTACACGCCAGCATCTTTATTTTAAGAAAAAATAAAAAAAGAAAAACAAAACAATCAACACTCATTCAATCACCTTCTGTCTCCGGGTCCAAAGCCACCTCTAGGGCTCCCTCTCCTCCCTTCATACCCTCCGTCCTCCCTTCTCGACCTCTTATAAGGAGGGGACCTCCTCTGCGGCTGCGAATGCCACCTATCCCTGTAAGGCACGGGAGGCGGACTCATACTGCTTCTCCTCTTAAACTCTCTCTCCCTCTCTCTGGGCGGCGGCGGCGGCGAGCGGTTTCTGTCATAGTAGTCTCCGCCTCCGCCGCGTCGATTCGGCGGCCTATCGAAGTCCCTATCCTCACGCCTCTCTCTGGAGTCCCTGTCGCGGCGTCGTGCAAGGGGCAGAGGCTGGGGAGGGGATGACTGGGGGTCCTCCCCGGAGGACTTCTCCTTGCGCTCGCGGCCGCGGCGGTCAATGGAATCGACGGCCATGTTGATGACTTCGGCCATCGCGCGGTGGTCCGAATTCGTGTTTGCTGGGATCGATTTGGTGAAACCCTAAGAAAAATGCCGAAGCAAGGCTACAGAAAATCTACGACAGACTGAATAATAGCTTAAATTACAAAGGAGCCCTTAAAGTCGGTGTTTCCATTATTACAGCTGAGTGTCACCTTTTCAATTCCTCTCAACTTTGATTTGTAACTCTAAAGAATAGAACAATATTATTATAAACCTTAATCACTTGCATCTCTTGACTTAATTTTTAATTAACTTACTATAATTGGGATTAAAAAAATACTCTTTTTTTTTTTTAAAAGAAAAAAGGTGATTTGCTGCCCTTTGCCAAAGGATTGCAAGTTTGCACCAATGAGTGTCAAAGTATACTTTATACCAAAATCTAAGTTAAGGTAAAGAACAAAGATGATTGGCATAGCCTTTGTTACAACTTACGAGGTTGGCGCTTTTCAACAATGGGTTGAGCACGCGATTGTTCTAACACTCACCTAAATAATATCCCCTTTTTTTTTTTTGGATTAATTTGGCAATATTAATTGCTTTACAATCTGTGGTTTTAATTAGTAGAGGTGAATAATACATTTTTTTTAGACACGTATGATTACGCATTATTACTGGATAATTATACATAAAGTTTTACATTTACGCTTGGATAGTTAATTTTTTACAAGTTTAAGATTCGGATTACAAATCTCATTTATAATTAATTAAGCTCTATAATTCAACTAGATTTAAAAAGAAAAATCACATACACGCACATTCATCCATATAAAATTATTTTTGTCTTTTATGTTTTGCAATAAAATAAAAAATAAAAGAAGAATATTAAGTCAAAAGAACCAAAAAAAAAAAATGTGGTTGTTGAAAAAAGAAAAAAAAGAAGAATTACAAATAAGCTATACAAAATTAAAAAAAAAATAAAGACAGGTTTTGTCATTTTTCACTTCTATTTCTTTCTCTTGATTTTTTTTTTCAGCTATTCTTAAATTTTATTGTATATATAATAATTATTGGTGAGAAATAGATAGTGTAATACAATTTTTAGAAGAAATTCAAAAGAATAATAAAATTGATAAAATTAGATTATATAAATATTTATATACTTGTATTGATTGGTGTTTTATAATGAAAATTTAAATTACAATCGAGTAAAACAAAAAACGAAAAGACAAGGTGGATTATTATAAGTGTTTGGTTTCGAGGGAATTGGAATCTAAAATAAGAATGTAGATAAATTATAACAATGAAAATTACAAGATCCGACCAATCTTCTTACTTTAGTTTTTCAAAAAAAAAATAAATAAATAACATTAAGCTCATCTGGGCGAAACTTATTAACGCAGTGAGGGATGTAAAGAAAACCGGGTTAATATAATCCTTATTCTTCACACGTGCCTATAATACTTTGACATCCAAACAGGACGCAAAAAAAACCCTATCCTCCAAGCTTGCGCGTATATAAGAAATCGCCACTTCCAAGGTAATTGAAGCTCTCTCTCGCGGTGGTGAATAAATCAGCGTCCGGCTGTTTCTGTGTCATCAGGTGTAGCTCGCAGCCATGGTTTACACCAAGAAGGCTGTAAGTCATCTCTGTCTCTCTCTCTCTCTGTGTTTCTGTCCATGGTTGCGTCACTTTTCTGGGAAAATCCATATGGAAATGGTGAATTAACACGAATTTTGTGGGTACGATTTGGGAACAAACAGAAGAAGACTCATGAGAGCATCAACAGCAGGCTGGCTCTTGTGATGAAGAGCGGAAAGTTCACCTTGGGTTACAAGACCGTCCTCAAAACTCTCAGGACTTCTAAGGGTATGCTTCCTTATATATATATATATATATATATACACATACTACTTTTATCGGATCGAAGAATTGACGGATGGGTTTAGTTTAGTAAGATAGCCAATTGGTTGAATCAATTACATGTTAGATATGTAGTAATTGGTCAAATGAGTTATAGTGTGTTTGGGATTGTTAATGTATTCTAACTCAGTTTATTGGTGAGGGGTTTTGAGTTTGTTGGTTTGAAGTTTCCGGATTCATTGTTTTTTCTTGCAGCAAAGCTGGTTATTATTTCCAATAACTGTCCACCTCTCCGGAAGTCTGAGATAGAGTACTATGCAATGTTGTCAAAGGTTGGGGTTCACCACTACAATGGCAGTAAGTATCTCAGCTTTATCCCCTAGAATTAATTATGTTTGGATATTGATGTTATTAGAACCCTCATTGTTGTTAATGCGTTTTATCAACTTCTTTAAGTGTTTTGTTTGTGCATTGTTTTTTTTTTTTTTTTTCCAAATAATTGATGGGGGCCCCGATGGGGAAAATGAGTTAATTATGGGTTCATTTGCTGGGAATTTTCATATGGTTTGTGGAAGTTATTCCTGATGAATGGATGTGTAATTGTGCCAGACAACGTGGACTTGGGTACTGCTTGTGGGAAATACTACAGAGTGTGCTGCCTCAGCGTTATTGATCCAGGTACTTAAAAGGGTTGTATATTTGACCTGGTTGTATTGATTCCTACCGATGGTTGTAATTGACGCAGTTTTTGTGGAATTTTCTGATTGCATTGATCTCTTGTTTATTTTACAGGTGATTCTGATATCATTAAGAGCATGCCAGGCGACCACTAAGAATGTTTTCCTAGGTTTTGGTCATTTTTCTCCTTTGTTGTTGCTGATGAGTGTACTGTGGGGTTCCATTGCAGTCTATGATATTGTTAGAGAGAACAATTTTGTGGTAAAGCTTCATCAATAGCCTTTTAGTTGTTTCATGTCGGATGGGTTTAGGAAGATCGAAGAATTGTTTATTTTACATGTGTTACCGACAAACAAATTCCTATGTATCTGGGTCTTCATGTGCACTTTTTTGAAGCATTTTTCTAAAAATTTTTTACTTATTAATCGGCATGTCTAACGTGGATTTGCCATGTTCCAATGTAGAGAGTTTAACCAAATTCATGTTTAGAGAGAGAGAGAGAGAGAGGACAACTGAAGTTTGACTTTTTAATTTCTAGTTAGGAATAATTTCGAATGTGGTGAGGTATGCAGAAGCATGGACGCAAATCTTAGCCTCAAGTTGCAAACTATTGCATTAGGCAAGAAGCTAAGGTGGGTACGAACCCTTCAGTGCACCTCCCGTCAGTGGGCAAACTCCTCTCCGTTACAACGGTGCTTGGAATCAGAATTAGATCCAACTCAATTGATTTGCACGGATATGAGTGTCAAGATATCCTCCGAACCGGCTTAGCGGTACCCTTGGTCTGCTTTGAATTCCCAGCTGTGTTATGGGAATACCTCCGATTTATATTTTCAAATTTTAATTTTTATTAAAAAAAAAAAAAAATTATTTTTATCATGTAATTTACAGTGTTTATAAACTTGAACTAGTAGTGTTATCTAGTCTCTCGCGTTGTCCTATTCGAAATTATGTATTGTGACACTAATTGACCAGTTAATCTCGGCTATTCTCTGTAAAGTGGAATTATTTACTGATTATTTATATCCATATAATCTAACTTTTTTCTCATTGAGAGAATTAGCTTTACTTTTCGAGCTCAAACCGTCATAAATGTTTTAATTAAAAGTGCAAGTAATTGTGGAAAATACTATCTATATTCTCTTTTCATTTGACGATAGATTTTATATTTTACAAGCTTGAAATATGGTAATGCTACTCGAGTTTTGACAAAAAATAATTTTCTTTATTTTTCTTTTTATACAACTTTCTCATAAACAAAATTTTCAAAACAAAACAATAAAACAAAAATATTGGAGTGAGCAAGCTAATTTATTTGTTAATCTTATGCGATAAAACCGTTTTACCTTCAATAAATTTCCTTTGACAAGAGGGTTGACCCTTTTTAAAAGTTGTGTTAGTCCAGAAAATCCAGAATCCAATGCCCAGGGGTAAAATTCTTGCTCTTTAAAAACATTAAAAAAAAAAAAAAGAGAGATTGTATTTTGTAATGTAGACAATCACATCGGGGAAGCCATTGATCGGTACAAGTTCGATTTTTGTTTGATTTTTGCTTCTCTTTGTGCGTTGTTGTTGTCGTTGTGGTGGTGGCGTCGGCGGCGGCGGAAGTGAGGACTGAGGAGGGAGAGAGTGAGAGAAATGGGTAATTTCACGGCGGAGGATCTGTCGACGATTGGAGGAATAGCGACGGTGTCGGTTCTGCATTCGTTCATACCAACTCATTGGCTTCCGTTCTCCATTGTCGGCCGCGCCCAGAAATGGACCCTCTCCCGTACCCTCTTTGTCAGTGCGTGTTCTCTCTCTCGATCTATCGATCTTCCTCATTTGTTGCAATATTTCCGTTTGACGTCCAATTTCTTAGTTCTTTACTGCAAATCTTTCTCCCAAGATAATGGATCTGATTTTTTTTTTTTCTAGTATTTTCTTTCTGGTGCAATTGCAACGATAGATTTATTTATATGTACTGATTGTTATTTATAGTGTGTTTATATTAGAGCGTGAACATCTTCATTCTCATTGTAGGAGCGACTGGTATGGAAGATATATTATATTCATGTGTCCATCTTAAGCAAACTGATATGGATAGATATTCGATCTTAGATGCATCAGGATGCTGGCTTTATCAGAATAATGGTTGTTGAAGGTCACCGAGGAGTTCTAGATAGCTTACTGGTAGGACTGAAGGTCTTGAGTTCGAGGCTCGGTCAGAGCCAATGGGAAAAAAAAAGAAAGAAAAATGAATAGAGGTTTTTGATCTAATTAGCTGTTTCTGGTAGCTTGAATATTTCAAAAAGTTCAGTTTTACCATTAAGTCCCTCCTCTTTAGTAATTTCATTTACATTGTTTAAATTGTGCTTGGTCTTATGATACCTAAGTTTAATCCATGATTGAAAAGCTAGATGGTTTATGGTTGATTATTTGTTTGGTGTTTCCTTTTCTGTAGCTGCATTTGGGGCAGTTTTGCACGTAATATCCACTTCACTTCTTGGCATAACAGCAATCACCATATCAAACACTATTGCTGGTGAAGAAACAGTGCATAAGCTTGCTTCACTTTTGTTGGTATTTCTTGGTGGGAGTTATGTGTTACTGTTTCTTACTGGAAAGGGTGGACACAGTCATTCTCATAACCAGCCTATGGAGAAAATGGCTGTTGCTGGGCTTGTCCTTGTTCCTGCATTGTCTCCCTGTGCAACAACACTTCCGGTTTTTCTTGCCGTTGGTAATTCATCCTACATGATGGTGCTTGCCATCATAGTTCTGCTACTCAGGTAATAATTGTAAAACTGTTTTGAGATTTCATAATATTTTACCTATTTAATTAGAATTTATTTATTGGAGGTTTATGTATTGAAGCTAGGCCACATTGCAAAATTAGTTCCAGTCGTTACATTTTTTAACCTCCATTGTGCCTTATCATTATTTATAATGTGGCCCTGTGTCTAATTGTTTTTGGAAGTACATCATATTCCCTAAGATTGCCTTGTCCATATTTCTGTGTTGTCTGCATCGTCGTGCCTTGTGATGTTATTTTGTTGTGCACTACGCTCAAGAGGTTAATGTGCTGTAGTGTATGTAGTTGTTTATGATCCCATTGTGATGCCAGGTTTTGCAATGATATTCTTTGTTATTCACTATACCACTGTGCAGAATTATAGCAATTTGTATAGGGTATTAGCTTTCCATTTCTACATGTCTATGAATTAAAGTTCTGCTCTTATTCTCTTTTTCTGGTTTCTTGAAACCTAAAATTAGTTGTTAAATTGAAATGCTATCCATGTGGGTCATCACTGAAGTTAATTGAGTTGATAGCTTATTTCATGTTAAACAAAGCAGCTACACTGGAGAGTTTTTCTCTCTGAACCTCAACTTTATAAGGCAACATTATTGCTCTATGGCTTTGCAGATGTGTTTGGTTTTTTTTTTTTTGGCAAAATTGGAGTTATGATAAAGAAGAAGATTAGCCAGATTTTTGCTGGCTCAAATCTTATCTGATAACTTTGCATTTGGAATCCCAGATAAACTTGCTTCTTCTGTCTGTTGAGTTTCTTTTGGGCTTGTTACATTATATAATTGTCTACAATGTTTGGTGGTCCATTTTGCTGTTATGAAGTTTGACCATAGGTTGTATTTGATTGGCAGTACTATCACTGTGATGACCTCTCTTGTAGCTCTATCCTTCTATGGTGCCAGCCAGCTCAAGTTTCACTGGGTGGAGCGGTATGACAAACTTCTTGTAGGTTCAGTTCTATGTTTGGTTGGGGTCTTGACACTTATATTCCATGATCATGATCACCATGGACAAGGAGGTTTATCAGGAGAACATCGGCATAGGAAAATCATTGTTGATTGAGTGTTCGAGTGTTCATATCGAATATTTGCTATGCTTATTTTCGGCAATCTTTTACAACTCGATGTCTTTCTTTTGGCTCAATGATTTGCTGGATGTAAAACCTTTTAAAGTTTGCATCATTGAGTGCAGAGTTTTTCAAATGCCCATATATACTGCATGAGTTTACTACTTGATATGTGCGAAGCGAGGTTTCATTTTCATCCGTTTCATATGGTGCAACAACTGTGATCCAATCGCCTGTTACTCTTCTTATTGCCTTCCGACAAACCATATATGTGAATTTTTCACCAGTCTTAATTTGGCACAAGTATGTTTCGAGTTGATAATTCTGCCATATTTAGCCGACCGTATCCTTTGACTTAAAAAACTTTTCTACCTTATCACCCAAAGAGGTCCTGGAAGTGTAAATAGAGTCCCTGTTTGGGTCCAACCAGGGCGTTCAATAGCTATGATTTCCATCATCTTCGAGTACAAGTTAATTCCTAGATACCCAGTCAAGAAATTTGCTATTAGCTGGGAGTCTCGGGCATGAAATCCATTCCAAATATTTAGGGTTAAATGCACCTAGGCTTGTTGCGATTCAAACTGCAGAGTGAGTTGGATTGCTCTAAAATTAAAAATTACGAATTCCCAAAGGACATAAGATCACGATGAGTCAAAAATATCGAATCTCATGACATTTAGATTTTATAAAACATTTTAAAATTAATAAGATCACAGGAGAGAGTCTTAATTGCCAAAATTTAAAACAAGATCCTATGGGTTAACCAAAGTACTTATTTAACAACGTTTTATGATTGTTTTATTTATAAGGATGAGAGAATACTGTCCAAGACCTAAAGGGGCCTTCGTTCGGTTCGTGGATTCCGAGATGTCATTAAGGCGATTTAACTCCAAAATATCTGTAATTTGTGCGCTGAAGAAGTGCCAATGACGACGACGACGACGACGACAAAAACAAGCCACGAGTTTGTCTTAAAATTTAATTAAAGTCATTTGTACAATCTTTTCTTTTTATTCTATTTTATTGTAAACTAAATTTTACACACAGTCTAATTATTCTCACTCTTTTTCAACCATTGATTTTCAAGTTAAACTAAGTTTGTTTTCTTATTGTCTTCCCTCTCTTGGCATCATTCCTAATTTTAGCTAAAACGTTATGGTCATTTTTCAAAGTAAAACGTAATCGTTTTCGTTTTGTTTTAGAAATTGAACGAGCGCTCCCGCAGCCTCGACGAGGTTGAAGAATCTTATTCAACTAGGAGAAAGTTCTCAAAGAGAATTTGGTAGAAAAGCACTGCTGTCAATTTGTTTGCAAAAGATGGATGATCCTTCTTTTCATTAATTCTCAACTCGCACTCACTCGTTTAAAACCGCCTAAAATATGAGAAAACATGAAGTAGCGGCAGAGAATGAACATCCACTCCACATAAATAGGACCTCTTCTTTGCTAGTTGGCTTAGATGGCACGTAACATAAAAAGCAGCCCCAAAACCGTGGCCTCTACTCACCAACAACAATTTCATCGTACCCTTCAACGCAAATGGTAGTAACATTACCCTGTAAAGATACCTCATCTTTACCTTTTCCTGTGTCTTCTAACGTCTTGAGTAGATACCTGCATATCCAGTGAAGCTCTATCGTGCTCTCTGTATGATGTCTTATATTCAACTTGTCTCATTTCTCGGCTGTAATATCGTCTTGTAGATAAACTCTTAATGCAAAACTGATGGGAAGGGGGAACAGAAGAGAAGCGTATAAAAACATTAGTTTAAAATAAACAGAAACCCAGAAGAATGCACGTCACACACACACTCATTAGAGAGGACGGGGAAAATATCAGTCAATGATTTCTCCCTCCTCTTCTTCAGCTCTACTAATTTCCCCAACATTAACAGCTTTTCCTCTGACAACCATTTCTCGTTCCAGTTGAGCATCTTGCTCCTCATTGTCATCGGAACTGTCAACATTGGAACCACCTTTGTATTCATCACCATTAACATCAACACTTGAGCCTTCGGCTGTTCTCTTGGTAACTTCAGAACCGTTGTTCACGTTAGGTGAGGATTTTCCTTCCACAACCTCATTCTCAAACTCATCCTCTTGAAGCACAACCAAAGGAAATTTCAATCGCTTCTCTGGCCAATCCTTGAGGAAAGAGTTAACTACCATGAATCTGAAAACCTGCAATAACCGGCGCTTGTCTCTCCTTATATCTGCACTCAGAAGCTTCTGCAAAAGTGTAGGATTTCTTTTCAGAAAATCTTTCTCTATTAATGTTTGTTGTTCAGCCGACTGATTTTTCCTGTTATATCTGCCTCTTTTAGCATGCCTGTTCTGGAATCTCCCCTTTTTTGTTTGGGGTGTTCTGCTATTTTCACCTCTATTTGCTTGTTTCTGGGAATCTGACAGATAGTATGATGGTATCTCTGCCACTTCAACTCCCAACTCGGCTTGCTTTGCCAAAATCTCCCTGAGTTCCTGTGCAACAAAACACTACTGATCAGTAATAGTCCAAGATGCTCCATTGTCAGGCCTAACATTTTTGAGAAGGCATCAGATGTCCATCACTTGGTTGGAAACTGGCGGACTACCACCAGGGGAGGCAAGTTTGCACTCCCAGCTTTACCTTTGCAAATTGTCATCAGGGGGCACACCTACGCTGTCATGCATCATAAATCCTAGATGTTCTTTGAAATGTCAAATTAGATAAATGAGATTGTCATACTGATGCTGGTCATATGCAGCATTAATATGAATAGAGGCATAAAACACCAAACTGATTTCTCATCACATGGTCCAATCTCCCAGAGCATGATAGAAAGGTCTTTTATGCAGGTTTAAGAACTAATTTTTCCAACAGAAGAATCAAGCAAAAATGAAATCTCAATTCCATTTAGTAGATGACAGAAAGAAAGAATAAAATTAACAAAATCTACCTCACGGCGTGATTTGGCATCTCTATCAATGACATCAGAACCAGCCAACTTCACAGTCTGTTTCTGTGGGCAGTAATGTAGATTCTCATGACAATCATATAAACTATTTCAATACAACCGACAGGTCAAGCAAGAAATCAAACCTTCTCAATATTGGCTTTTGATGGATAGTTTTTCCTCCGTTCTTCACGCCACTTTTTAATTTCTTGTTCCGTATAGCTCAAAGCAAGAGACATTCTATTTTCAAGCCAAAATGACGATACAAAGTTAAAACAAGTACAACATAACAATAACGAAGCCTTAATCCCAAATTTGGTTGAGGTCGGCAACGTGAACTCCTGCATCGAATCCAACTAAACAATGGGTTAGCTGTGGCTGGACCTAAGCCTGGGCAAAGCAAGGAGGGTTGCAGTAGATTGACGGCCAGCATAAAACTAGCCAAATCCTTTATACCAATGGTAAAATAAATGTACAAGGAAAATTCCATATAGAAAATTGCTTCAGCAAACTAAATATTGAGTAGGTTAAGTGAATGGACATCAGATAATAAGAAGCATCGTGTCTAAATCTTCAAAGCATAAATAATAATATTTAGGTAGCATTGAACTCAAAAAAGAAATTGAACATAAACAAGAAAACACATTCTAATGATCATTTAACAGCCATGCTCCTCCATGACATTTCACCCCAACATTCCTCTACAAAGCTAAGTTCTAACAAGTACCATCTTACTAAGAAAGAGATTTGAACCCTGAACATACTCCCACTAATCTGTATTACACAAAATTGTGAACCTCAAGCAAAAACAGGATGCCCACCCAAAATGAATTTAGGAAGTTGATCTTGGTTTACTAATGAAAAAAATTATTCTCAACTCCCCAAGATATGCATTGCTCAAATTTAGGAAAGAAATGATTCTTCCTAAGATCAAACCAGAAGAACTCAAACCCAGCAGAGAGAGGGTCAATAAGGTGTTAGTGAATCAAGAGAGTGGGAAAAACCCTATCTTCCTAGAGAAATTGTGCTCCTGAAAGCAGTGTTCTACTGCATGACTGAGTCATTTGGCCACCTAATAATCCAGGAAATCCATCATAGACGATTTTTCTTCGCAGAAACTGAATGCCTAACTCTTTTTGCTGCTTTTATTGACACTCCTTCCATGATCAGTGTGTATATGTACATGCTAGTTCTCCCCCCACCCAGCCTCCTTCCCTCCCTCTCCCTAGAAATTTTATTCATAAATGAGATCAAAGCACTGCAATCTGTTTGCTCAAATGGGCAATAGATCTTTAAGTGACAGAGCAAGCATAAATCACCTTTTGTTGTCAGAAGCTTGGTCCATTGGCTTGGAGAAAATGAATTTTGTAGCATTCTGATGTCCACATCCTATCACACATTTAGAGGAGAAGAAAAATTGTAAACTACATTGATCATGACAAATAAGCAGTCCATAGATAAGCATCCAGTATCCTTATTTCAACAGAAGAGAGATCATTCACAGAAATTTTGCACCTTCAGCTTCCTTAGGTTGCATACTGATCCAAGGCAAGATGCCCATAAAACTTTTGGTGTTATTCCAAAAGGGATAAAGTTACCAAGCTAATAAAAATCCACTGTTCTTTTCAAGTTCTCAGCTCGTTTCCTACTTCTTTCAAATACCAAAACCATTCTCATTAACCCTAGAAATAAAACTAGTAGTAAATGTTCACACAAAAATGTTTGCCAGTATCATTCACAGAAATGACCATGTGATTCCTAGCTATCCTATGCCACTTGTTCCATGGATGCCATCACATATCACATCATATTATACTTGTACTCTTTTTAAAGACAGTAATTATGTGTAGAGGTAAGGTGTGAAATATCAAACCTTGTTGCTTGTTTTCATGAGATAAATTAAACCTTCTCTTTTTGTTCTTTGCATGATTAAACTGTGACCTTTGGTAACTGCATGCATTGAATTTAAATTGATCACAACCCAAAACTCCATGCCTTTCAGCAGCACAAATTTGAAATGAAAGCAACCTAAAGGTACAGACCCCAATTTTGATGATTCTCTCTTCAGGTTTCTTCTCAAATCTTTTCCCCGAAAAACTTTTCCATTGGAATTTAAAGAGCCATTCTGAATATTTTTACCCTGCAACATTAAGAACTTCAATTTAACTGGACTTGGACAATGAGCAAGTTGTTATGCATGTATGATATTGATAAAAATGTTGTGATTAGAAATTCTAGCATAAAAAGCAGAAAGTATGAGCAGAAATCCAGTAGAAGTTTGAAATTGATGCCAATAGATGCCATAACGTAAAAATTTTAAAAAGGCAACAATATTATTCTCACTAAACAATGTGGTGATGCAAATTTTACAGTAAGCTTCACATTGCTGTGTCATGCTTAAATTACTAGGTATATTTTTATCTTTGAGAAAGAGAAAACAGTGGAATCGCAAGGGCACAAAATGCTGCATGTTCTAGTGAAATAAAAAAGGCATAACAAAATTCAAGGTATTTTGGAAAGGATATCTGCAGATCTCCATTTTTACTAGCTCAAATCATTGCCAAGGTAGAAAATTTAAGATTCAAACTAGAATTAGAGAAAAAAGGATACGTATATTGAAGTAGATTGCCTAATGCAGTAACTCAAAGAATTGTGACAAATTAATCCTGAGACACATGACTAATGGCGTCCGTGCACACAACCATTTTATTGCTCAGATTGCATGTATAATTCCCATGGTTGGGGGGGGGGGGGAGGAGTGTTCTATAATTCAGCTATGCTACAATGGCAAAGCTGGAGTGTCTAAATCATACTTTAGAGCCTCCAAATGTCCTGGACATGGATTTAAATTCAGCTAGCATTGGATAAGTAGTCAAGGCAGTTAATCTAAAGAGAAATGCATTTTGTTATGTCAAACCTGCTGCCTATTAAGTGCAGAACATTGTGAATTCTGAGTTGATGAATTCCATTGCACTTGCGCTTGCACTTGCTGAGTTGGAGTAGGCAATGGCTTCAATTCAGTTCTACCACTTGAAGGTAATACAAAGTTTTTCTCACTTGGGTAAACCTGCTGCCCAACACCAACCAATGGATTTGCAAAGAAATTTGGATTTTGAGCAGCAACAGTCTGGAGACCACTTTGTGAATGATTTGGCATTTGTATGGGTAAAACAGGGTTAACTTGTGAATTTGGGAAACCCATATTCTGAGCAAGCTGCTGAGGAAAATTGGGGATATTAGGAGCAAAAGTTTGCCCTAATGCCTGACATGGGTTCACTTGATTCACAAACATTGAAACAGCATTCAAATTGTTCACATGGTTTTGTGCCGAAAGGCCCATATGATACTGACCCATTTGGGGTAATCCCAAATTGTTAGGAGTGCTCATGAAGGTAGGTTGTTGAGTCATCAAAAATGACATTGCTGGCATAGTTTGTCTGTTGCTTAAAAGGGTGCTGGAATTGTTAAAAGGAACTGGAACTTGGTGATTGAAAATACCCACTTGAGATTGCATTGTCATCAAATTCTGCATTGGGTTGCATGAATTTCCTAGTGAAGGATTCATCAATAAAGGCTGCCAAGTAAGTACATGGGAAAATTTAAGACCAAAACAATTAAATAAAAGAATGCTAAAATAAAGATATAAGATTAAATTGCATGATATAAGAATAAATTTAAGTTCAAGTTGGGAAAATAGCCTCTCTATAAAAACAAAGGAGGGTCATGCACATCTGATCCTTTCCCAAATACCATAACGTGGAAACCTTGTACATTAGGATGCCCTATTTTACAATGTGTCTACGAGTGTAAGTGTGCGTGGGAGAGAGATAGAGAGAGAGAGCAGAGGATACCTGCTGATTATGTGCAGTACTCATACCGTTGGATTGAAACTGATGTGGAAAAGAATTGAAGAGAGGTTGCATTTTTAAGGATGTGCCCTTGTTGGTCAGATTAAATAGTTGCTCAAAAGTTGAAATAAGCTGCGTTGCTTTAATTATAAGATGGCTATCCTCGATAATCAAAACAAAAATGAAGAAATGCTATGATCAGTCAAATAAAAACACTATAATAAAAAATACTAATCTCTTATAACAAACAATTCGATCTTACTTGATCCATATACAGCAAAGCGGTAAAAAAGCAAAAAGCCAAAATTTATGTGAACATTGCAAACGACCACAACAACTTAAGACCTCTGCATAAATACTCACAACAATCAAAACCTTAGCAAACAAGAAGACAACTGCTCTCACGGTTAGAAAACTAGCTGAGTAAGCCCAAACTTCCACACCACAAAAATCACAAAAAGATGCCATAGAAAATTCAGTTAAAGTAAATTCTTTCTACATGCCATACAACAAAACCAAACACATCCTTAACGTTGCCAATCATCTCCATGCTGGGACTTGAACTTGACATCGTTCACTTCCAATGACCTCTATGCTACTTCATTCCAAGCAATTGCACCTAACAATGAAAGGAACACAACAAAGCAAAACCCAAAAAAAGAAAAAAACAAAAAAAACAAAACACCAAAATTCCAGATACCTATATCGGTCATAGAACATCAAAACTTAAAGTAGCAAGTAGCAGCTTCAAAAGACTATAACTTTCAATCCAAACATTGCCCAGAAACAAATTTAATGTTTGTAGCTCGGCTACCAAGCTTCGGGCAAGACTGGCCGAGGGCTTTTACCTTCAGTAGCACAGGAAAGTCGGAGGCCTGCAGCATGAGCCACCGTTTCCGGCCGAGAAGAGAGGCCGCTAAGCGATGGAGGAGAGAGAAATCAAGTTTGTACTAGTGTCCCGGGTCTACGGCGACAGTGACGGAGAAGTAGCGGTGGGTTAGGGTGCAAAAGGGAGAAACCAACCGAGCTGGAGGCGGCGAAAGTGGCTCCAAGTAATGCCGAGGCTTTTTTTTTTATTTTTCTTTTTTAGACGATTTTTATTAAAATTTTATTCACTTATTCATCCTTTTTTATTAAATTTTTTTGGTCGATTTTGAAATTGGTGCGTATTTTCGTATTTTATTATTATTAATTTTTAATATTTTAAAAATAATATAATAATTTTTTTAATAATACATTATAACATTTAATAAAATAAATTATTATTTATTTATAAAAAATTTAAATTAATATAAAAATAAATTTTATAATATATAAAAATAATTATACATATATATTAATATTACATATATAATATAAAATATATTATATATAATTTTAAAAAATTATTAATTATTTTATAAGTTTAACATATAAAAAATATTAAAATTATTAAATAAAAAATTTTATTATTTAAATAAAATATTTTAAATATTTATTTTATTAATTTAAATAATAAAAAATATTATTAATTTAATTAAATATTATATTTATAATTTAAAAAAATATAAAATTTTTTTAATTATTTATTCATAAAATTAATATTTTTTATAATTATATTTTATATATTATTTTTAATTAATTAATAATTATAATTTTTTATTTACATTTAACTCAATTTTTTTAATAAATATATAAAAAAATTTATATAAAAAAATATTTTTATTTAAATTTTATAATTATTATTTTTTTATTTTTTATTATACATTCTAAATTTATATTATAATTATAATTAAATTTTATTTTTTAAAATTATAATTTTTATTTATAAAATTAAATTCTCAACAAAATTAAAAACATTATTAAATCCCAGAGGCAGGGCCACTCCTTTTCCCGCCAAAAAGCAAAAACCCTAATTATGCAGAGATATTTAGGGTTTGAGGAATTGAACTTCTATTTATTTATTAATTTTTGTTTTAAAACAAGAAAAAATTAATAACAGAAAAAGAAGGCCACATACAGAAAACAGGCATGGCGGGGCTCAATTGGAAGCACCACACGCTCATCCAAGCGTTAATGGCGAGGGGCCCGCTCACGGAGGCCGACTTCCGGAACGTCTTCGCCTCTGTAACGGGAAGGAATTCCGGTAACTTTCGCTTTCGTATTTCTACTAAAGATTAGATAGCGTATTGAAAAAAAGTAGCAAATTTATGTTTTTTTTGGTATATTTTTGGAAGTGATTGGTGGGTAGTTTATTGGGTTGAAGGATAACCGAGGAAATTAACAGCTAATGAACAAAGTTGGATTTTTGACGCAAACCCATTTTCTGATTGCTTGAGATTTTCCCAAATTGAATACAATTGCTTTACTTAGTTGGGTTTTATTATTCATCTTTCAAATTTTATTTTGCCCTATAAATCCTTTCTCTGTTTTTTTTTTTAAGTTTGGATGTATTTTCTAGTATCCATTTCTAAGCCATGCATGGAATGTGGAGCTGAAGTGTATCATTTTCATCAGGCTCTAATGCATTCTTGTAAAAGACCCACAATTAAGTTGACTTATTGGGGGTTTGTTATATTTGGATTCAGCTTCTTGCCAGCAAGACTTCAATGACTGCCTTCTGAGGATAAACAAGGAACTTTCATATGTTCAAATGGAGTTGCGTTGCTGCAAAAACCAAAACAATGGTCAAGTTTGTTATGGACTGGTGAATAATGTTTCTGATGAACAGTCAAAGCTTGGAACCAAATATTCTGTTCCGCAGATTGCCCTCTTCAAGGGCATTGTAAGTCTCATCAAAAACTCATATTTGTTTGGGAGCACCATGTTGTCTTTACAAGATTAAGCTATCCCATTTCCTTGCTTAATTCATACAACTCTAGGTTTTCATTCTCAACCTGTGATTCACATATGTTAAATATTGATCATGCTTGCTTTTAATTGTCTTGCCCATACTTCACAAGTGTTTCTCTATAGAAGTATCATTGTAAGAATTGCTGAAGCATTTTTGCTTTTTAATGCAAACATTGGAGTAAATATTGTTGGTTTGGCCATATGCAGGCACAATGGAAATGGATTTTCCTTCTAAGTATATAAGCTATAAATTATGAAGCATACAAGCTGTGAAATAATAAAGAAGTATTTGCAAGAGATCTGCTCCTTAAGACCTCAGTACTTAACATTCCCTTTTAATTGAGAAGGCAACAGAACTTCTATCTTTCTCTGTATCATTTTTCAGCTGTAAATTTCAAATCATTTGAGATTATCTGAAATGGAGTTTTCTAGACATTTCTCTTTCAACTTCTTGGTTTATGTCCTGGAAATGATCAATCAGGTCCAATGGTTGACCAAGCTCTTTATTGCCTCTCTTAACCATCTCTCTATGTAATTTTAATATCAAACATATGACTGAAGTTGTCAAAACAATGTAGGAACTTGTTGTTTGTCCTTATTCTGCATTTGCCATTTTTACTGCAGTAACTTTAAATTGACCATTTTTGTGCATACTTGGTAGGCTAGTATGATGATCAATAACATATACAGTTCTTCCTCATCAAATACACATTGCGTATTTCTCTGGCCAAACCACTTAAGTATAGTTTGGCTCGTCAAATATGGCAACTTTTACTGCTTTTCTTTCTTTAGCATAAATGATCTTTACTGAGTGAATGTTTGGCATTATTAAGCTTGCCAAAAATAACATTTCCTTTTACTGCTTTAAGATGTTAAAATATTATCTAAATAGCTTCACATACTTATTTTGTATAATACCATTTCAAGATCTGTTTGCTTGCGCATAAGGTTAGCAGTGCTACTGTTAGCAATTAAGCAATTGTTCTGTCTAGTTCATAACTTTTTGTTTTCTCTGTTCATGACCTCATATTCCAGATAGAAGCAATTATGCATGATGTTACAGCCCAGGGTAGCATATCCAACATTGATGCTCTCAATATACAACTGGAGAATCAGGTGTGGAAAGTTTGCCTGTCAGTGGTTGTAAATTCATTGACTCATCTATGGTTAATCTTTCATAGTTGGTCTCAATTCCAGCCACTGGTTTCGGCTTTTGGAAAAGACTCATGACATCCATATATTTTATAAATCAAGCGGAGTGCTTTTTATCTAACATGCATGATCTATTCCTACTGAGAGCTAACAGAATGTATCTACTAGTAGTGGAGACAAAATGAAGTGAATGAACCTAGCACTGCTTGAAACTATTGTGCCTTTACTTTGTTCCCCTCTTCATTTGTTGAGGTAGGATGTTTGTTTGCTATCATTCTGTTGCTGCATTTGTTTTGCTATCATTCGATCAAATACCATTCTCCTCCCATTGCCCCTTTTCTGACCCACTCTGAAAAAAGAAAGCAAAAAATTTGACCATGCACAACTCCAAAGAAAACATTTATGAATAGAGAGAAATAAATGAAAGTTTGGCTTTACAAATGCTGAGGTGAATTAACGAGTCTAGTCTAAGCTATCCCTAATGCTGTACTGTTTCTATGAAATTAAGTTTTTTGTTTTTAAATTAACTATTATTTTTACTCTTATTGTAGTCTGTTAAATTTTGTTTCGTACTCTTTTATACAAAATGTGTGTTAATCATTATTTTTAGCTGCATGGTGTTGACTTGACAAAACCCATGGTTTCAGGTTCAGACTGGGACAGGATCACAATCTCAAGTCCCTCCCGCTATAAGGAATTTCTCAATGTCTCAAAAAGAGAAAACTCTTCATGAGCTTGTGCAGGACAAGTGGCTTTGTTACATCTCCGACGGTCAAATTGGCCTGGGTGTCAGATCCTATCTTGATCTCAGAAGTTGGTTCCATAATTCTTGCATTCCTTTATGCGGAGTGTGCAATGAAGCTGGACTGAAGGTTTTTTGCTTTGCCATTCAAGTGCATGCACCTATACTCTATCCATTATTATGAAGCAGACGTTTTTTTTTTAAATTGTTTTATTTATGTCATACCCAAGATACATTCCACCCATTTGGATCTTATGCATTTGGGGCTAGAGAAGATTGTTTTGGGCTTTGCTTCCATACCTCTGAGAAAAAGGGGGATGATGCATCAGGCTGTCTGGTTAATGGAACTGTATCAATAGGAGATTTAACATAGACATGAGACCTGCTTAGTTTCAAAAAATATGCTTATGAGACGTGTGTCTTTTCAATATAGAGCTGCAAATATGTATATAAGCAATGGATAGCTACATGATACTATACATTAAACTGTTGGCAATTCCCAAATGATTTTTGATGATAACAGCTATGTTGATGGCACACTTCTGCTGCTATCACTATTTGTGGCAGGCGATGGTATGTCCTAATGAAGATTGCACGGTACGGATACATCACTATTGCCTGAGGAAGAAATTTTCTCGAAGCAGGGTATCAGCCTTGCTTTTGTTTTGTTCTTTGTGTTGACCATCCATACATTTTATCATGCTCTGTGTCTTTATCAACATGATGGTGTTGCAGGGTCAAGTATCTTGTCCAAGTTGTGGCCACCGTTGGGAATGCCAAGTGCCCAAAGCTGAAGCTAGAGAGGAAGAAGATGACCTCAATGTGCCTACCCAGAATCAGCCTACTGCCGGATCCAAGAGGAAGAGGCTTAGAGCCAACGTCAACATTGATGCAGATGCTGTTGGATGTAATTCATCCGGGGATGCCCAATCTGGTTCTGATTTGAGAAGAGTGACTCGGGCATCTGCTCGAGCAAAGATAAATATTGGGCAAAAAGTCTAATTTCACCCGGTTTTTCCAATTCTGCTTACTTCATTTTCTTTTTTCTTTTTTTTTTTCAAAATTTATATAATATTTTTTGTTAAGTATAACAATGCAACAATCATATGTAATTTATATAATATAAATTTTAATTTTTAAAAAAATAAAAATAAAAAATAAATAAAATATTTTTAAATTTATAAAAAGAGAAAAAAAATATTATAATTTATTTCACATTAATGCAATTTTTTTTCAAAAAAAAAAAACAAAGATAATTAGTGAAACTATTTCCATGGAAAATGTTGTACAAATTTACTTTTATATGTTCAAATACACTTCAATTTAAATAAAAAAAAGTAAAAATAAAAATAGGATAATTAATGTACTACTTTTTCTGTCCAAAAAAGGAAAAAAAAAAAAAAAAAAAGTAAAAAGCCAGTTCAATTCCTACCACAGGTCCACACCATGGTCACATTTTTTGGACACAACCTGGGCGTCAGCCGTTAACTTGTCGACCGTTACATCGCAGTTAATCTTAACGATGATCGTCCACGTTTTAACAGCCCCGATTTTCATTTTAACGGGCGCTTTTATACCCAGATTAAACGTTACGGTTCTTCTTTTTTCTCCGTCGATTAACGCCTTGTGGGTGGCGCTATTGAACTCGATCCCGGACCCCTTTAACGCCGTCTTGAACACCGTGACATTGTTTGCTTCCTGATAGAACACCGGCAAGGAACCGCTACAGAGCCTGACGTCCTTGTAATAAACGGTAACGGAGCTTCCTGTGCGGTAATAAATCCCGATCCTGTCGTTGGGGTTGTCGGCTCTGACAGTGACGTCGAACTCCGGGGAGATCGGCTCCGGTGACGTCAGGTTGAAACCCTTAATGGAAATGGCTTCTATGGAGTAATTCGGCGATTCGGGGCGGAAAACGAGGTACAGAATGGCGGCGGAGATGCCGGCGAGTAATAGGAGCAGGAGGAGCACAGCGATAGAGAAGCAGAGGCAGGAGCAGCAGCGGCTGCGCTGGAGCTTCCGGCGAGAAAGATACTCAAACCGCCTGGCATTTTCCAGCGGAGGGACACGATAGACCTGGTTTTTTGGTACCCGGATGACGTACGTTCCCGGGGGAGGCCGCGGGACTGGTTTTCCCGGCGAGGGAGGTGCATTTATTGTTGATGAGGTGGCAGCGGTGGCTGGGGAGCTGGGTTCACGTTCTAGGGAAGCGGGCATTGGGGTGGTGGTCGCCGTCGTCGTGTCCTCCGTCTCCACGGTGCCTCTCATCGGCTTTTCAGAACTTGATGAGAAAGCACCCACGTCCCGCTGATTATGGACGGCCATTGGCGGGTTGTTCATCGCTCACTATCAATATCTACTTTCTCCGTCTGCCACGTGTCGGTCGAGACTGAGAGATATATCAGGAAACTGAGAATTAGTGGAGTCTGTAGATATAACGATAGAGAAATTGGGAAAATTTGACTATATATATATATATATATATATATATATTAGAGTGTATTTTTCCTTATGAATTAATTAATTAATATTAATTATCACATACGACAACATAAGTACAATACGATTGGAAGTTGCCGACTTGAAGGTTGCCTTTGTTTTGGGCACAGGCCTTTAAGATACTTCCCAAAGGCACGGTTCAGGAAGACAAGTGAAACTTCAAGAAATTAATAATAAATATTAGGTAATTCCTTTTTTTTTTTTTTTTGGTTGGGTTTTCTAGCTCTCTCGTTTTAGACAAAGTAAATGTATTGGCTACTAAATCATTATGCTGTCTAAATGATTGTGATAAATTAGTTTTGTGCCAAATACTTTAGCTACTATATTATTATTTAATTTTTACACATATCATACATCATTTAATCTCATATAGTTTGTATCAAATAGATACAAAATATTTTTTTTTTTTTTTTTGAAAAATATTTGAATACAAACAAGTTATGTAAATGATTTATTTACAAAATTTGTTTAGTGGAAAATATCAACATATCCCAACAAGGACTAAAGACCTGCAGTATTTTTATCCCAAATTTCACATATATATCAATGTTGAACGCCAAAATGTACCGCTTAATTTCGTAATAATATTGTTTTAATGACTTAATGCACACACAAAAAAAAAAAAAAAGTGCTTAATTAATGGCATTAATAAGGAATGGAGATACAGATATTGCGTTAATGGGTATCGAAAAGAACATTGATGTCCTTGTCAATTTGCTCTTCGACTAAATTGCATGAATGTGTATTTAGGCATTATCGACAAATCTAGTTTAATAAAATAAAAATACTAAGATAGAAAATTTCTTAATCTAAGTCTATCAGCTTCGAACTTAGAAGAGAAGCTAAGTTAAGAAAAATAACATTACCCCGTAGAAAAACTTTATATATTTCTTTTTTGTCTCCCATAATTTTATTTTATTTTATTTTATTTTTTGGGGTAATTAACTTGTTTTAATAGGACTTCTTTAGTATGGAGCGATCCTGCCTTCTTTTGATATAATCTTAACAATAACAAATAAATTCGAATTTAATATAGTATCAAAATCAAAAACTGTGGCACCAATATCCTTGGACTCCGAGAATCAAAAATCATAAAAATCTTATTAAAGTCCATATAATTAATGAGTATTGATCGCATTATTAATTCGAAATCCATTCTGATTGTAAGCAAAAACAAGAGACAAACTCAATACACCAAACCCAAGTCCAGAAACATTTTCTCAAAGAGTAGAAAACATCTTGATGCATCGTATGCGTGGCAGGAAATTGAAACAAGAGACATGAGAAAAACACTTGATATTTGTAACATATAAGATACTTAAATTGTGTCGAAAGTGAAAACGCCAGCATCGTCTCCAGGAATGAATGAGCATGTACGTACCAGAGAGAAGCCAAGATAATGAGAATGCCTTCAAAGAACCAGCAGGCCAAAAAGTTACTGTCTTGTACCACTAAGGCGGACTCCTATTTATTATAACAATAAGCCTTTCGATATGTTTCTCTGGAGCATAAAGCAATTGGGGGCAAATGACAGGTGGTCGGCTCTCCCAGTCTCACTTCAGAAACTTATAAGAAACCTGCATGCCGAACCCCAGTAAATATTGGCACATAGAGAGAGAGAGAGAGAGAGAGAGAGAGATGGCGTCAAGGAGAGAAAGAGAGAAAATTTGAAACGATTAAGAGTGGCTTTGGAAAGAGCGCGGACCGAGTAAAAGAAATGGATTACAGTTCATCAGTCGATGTCAAAAAATGAATGAATATATGTATGATGTATTCCAAATACACACGAAAGGGCAGCACATTCATGCATTACAGACAGGAAAATCAATGGAGAGAGAGAGAGAGAGAGAGAGAGGGCTTTGAATTTAAGAAGGGCAATGAAAGTGTCAGCTCACGCATGCATATTTCTAATGGCATCTGTTTCTATTCCTTAGTAATTGAATATTTAAACATTTATTTAAAGTTATCAGATTTTAATCCTGACAATGAGTATAAAGTTGTTTAAATATATATATATATATTTCATTATATAATTTCATGTACAATAGATTTTATAAAAAAAAAAAGGTCTTCATTTTTTTAAAGTCTATTTCATGAAAATTTCAACTCGTTCGTTCGGTGAAGAAATGCCATTTAGGACGAAGTCAACCCTTGCTTTAAGTACGTTTTATTGACCTAATATCTCTAAATTTTATGGCGGTGGACCGAGTGGAGTTCCCAATTATATATCAGGGGGTAGGTTTAGCAAGCTGTGTTAAAATTTCATCTATTTGAATCGATCCGCTTCAGTTGAGTCAAAGACTGATCGCTGAGTTTGGTTTTGATCTCAAGTTTTGAAGATTGATCAGTGACGTTGGGATGCCATAAGTTGTAAATCTTTTACACTATGAAGAAAATGTCCACACCAGTGCAAGATTTAGATAATTCAAACACTAGCAGGAGAGTTAGGTTTTGAAACTGTCCATGCGTGTCCTGTATTTCAATTTTTGCTGATAATAATCTTTTTATCCACGTACCTTCATTTGAATTGGGGGTTATCCCACTAAATCCCTAGGCTGACATGGTAAGACTCTCTCATGTAATAAATTTTCATTATCACAGCATTTGAACCTCAATTATCAATAAACCAAACTTGCCTACAGATTCCTCGTAAACATGGGGTTTAATCGAACCCCATAACATATACGATTACAGTTGCTCGTTGAAAATAAAGAAATTTATTTATTATATATACATGGTTAAGTGTTTTTCTTTTTTTTGGGGGGGGGGGGGGTTGTGGAGCAATCTCTTAGCTAGAGATTTTGCTCGATTTCTGTTTGATCATGGATGATATCACACTTTTATCCATGTTTTCCTAATAATTTGTGGCACGAGACCCATTCTCCATTTGGCATAGATTGTCAGTGTGGAAAGAAACGAATACAGAAAATTGCCCGCAAAATATAAGGTGTCGAATGGCATAAGAAGACTACTCAAAGAGTAGGAAATTGGGTGATTTTTTTTTTTTTTTATTGGGTGTTGGGGGGGGGGGGGAGAGGGCATACTACTTCCAAGGGAGGGACTCTGGACCATGCCTACATTTTCTTTTATTTGGTTAGTAAAAATGAATAAATCTCAAATTAAATAAATCGAATATAATGCAATTTATAATAAAATATTTTAGTTTTTTTTTTAATGTATATGTATTATATTGTGTTATTTGGTCAATTTGCGCATAACCCTAAGGTTCATCATAAATTATCTTTGTATTGTGTTACAAGTTAATTGGCTCTTTATAAATTTTAGTTCTAGGAATGGAACCCTAGTGAATAAGGTGACAGTATTCCCTTCATTAATTAGGTTGACTCTTAAATGGTGATGCCAGAAATTTGAAACATTCCATGCATTTGAAAGAACTATCATTTTTTTTTTAATTTGGAAAATTACCTAAGAGATCAAATACTTTACACGTAATTATAAACTTCTAAGTCTTGTGACTTAAGTTTCCGTAACCACAAGAAGAAAGAAAAAAAAAAAAAAATCTTTGTTGCTCAGGAACACCCTATAATTAAAAACTTAAATTTCTATTTTCAAAATTTTGAATTGGGATTATGAAAAAAAAAAAAAAAAAAAGAGAAATTAAATTTATGAGGATGAAGAAAGCAAACTTTAATGAATATAAAAATAAAAAATAAAAAAATATTCTCTTGCGAGATATTCCAATTAATAATTTGTATATAAGTCAAACAAGCAACACACATTCCTACCCCTGGAATTAATTGAAACTGAACAATGCTTTTGCAATTCTTGTTCTGTACAAGAAAACTGAAAATTTTCAAGCTTCTAGCCATTTTTTATATCAATAAATTTCTGCATAAGTAATTCGATGATATAAAAGTACCTGTACACAATATATATACATATATATAATTAAATTAAAGCTTGCTTTAAGTGTAGTATTATAATTTAGGCGATCATTTTAAAAGAATAGTCCGGCATCAGAATTGACTTGAACAAAGTCCAAAGTACCCGCAGTGGTTGGCCGGTTACATTAGTCTTTCAAAAATGTTTCGTGATCTGTTGGGAGCCTTGGAGATAATCAAAGGTTTTGAACTGAGCAACCAATGTCAGAATTGTCGATGATTTCCACTGACCAAATGCTGTTTTCAGTTTTCTTTTTTTTTTTGCACACTTTATTTTTATTTATTTATTGCTTCCTCCCCACTTTTCCATCAGTTTCCGCATGAAATGTTACGGTTGCCTTGGATGTCTATATTCGTTTGTGAGAATAACATTGTTCATTAAACGTTGTAAACATTGAGCAGACTCTTAGCGACTTCGTGGAAAGTTACCATGCAAGCAGTTTAATGCAGAAGAAATTAAAGCAAGGAGATGGGAGATGCTAGAAATGTACCTGCCGATTTCTTGCAAAAGTAAACTGGATTTTGCTGGATGATACCTAGCCTACTCGTCATATTGCTGACTGCCTTTTTTTTCCCATTTGATTTTCCAATAAACGGAGAGCTTTTATTCAAAATAGCAAAATATGATATATAGAATTACTTACAATTTCTGCCTGAGAAGACAAGCTTGTGCAATGCAAATAAGCATCTTACCCATCCCTTTGCTCTGAGAAACATCAATCAGCATCTAGTGTTTAACTCAGAAAACAAAATAAAGTATTACAACCAGACAATAAGGTTATTTTGTCTCGTTGTTCCTTGCTTTACCAATCCATTAGCTATGCAATTGTCGCTTCGGTTGATATGCTGGAAAATCCAATTTGGGTTGCTTTGGAGATAGCTTAAAATCTTGCTGAATTTCTTTCTCAACTTCCAGGGACACCCTCCTTCATTATTTAGCCAGGGCAGTGCAATCGAAGAGTCTGATTCCAAGATGAAATTTCTTTGTGCAAAATTCAGAGGAATATCAGAGGAAGAGAGCTCCATAGCTTTTAGGATTGCAAGATGCTCAGCATGATTGCAATCTAAAACACCAACTGAGCAAGAGAATAAACATATGAAGCATCCATTGTTGTCCCTTAAGACTCCTCCAATACCTACAAGGCCAGGTTTGACCTTGGGCGGACCATCTACATTCCACTTTAGGACACAGGCCAAAGGGGGTGTCTAAGGTTGACGAGGTGGCTTAGTTTTTGTGACCATCCATTGTCTTAGCACATCAGAAGTGAGGTCCAAGAGTTGGTCATAAGCAGGTAGCGTTGCATTTGTCCCTTTGAGCCAGAAGCAAGGCTTCATTAACACTAAATCTGAAAGTGTCTCCTATTTGGGTTGTTCTCCACTTAACACAAGCTTGTTTCTTTTGAGCCAGATTGTCCATGCAACTGTGCAAAAGATGATAATCCATAAACGTTGTTGTGCCTTACCATGGACAAGGCGTACCAGTTGCATGTAGAGATCTCATATTGAATTTGGGACCCGCCATACCACAATTGAGCTCCATAATTTCAATGTATACGGACGTAAGATGAGAAGATGAGTTGCTTTCTCAGTTTCAGAGCCACAGAAAGCACATAGGGACGTTATCAGAATCCAACAATCTTATACGAAGAAGGGCAGCCTTTGTGTTAATCCTGTTCATTACGGCCATCCAAATAAATAGTTCCACTTTTGGCGGAACTAATCCTGTCCAGATATTTGGAATTTGTATAGCTGTGGGAGTAGCCATACTCTTTATCTATTTCATGACAGAAAGATTTGATGCCGTATTCACCATTAGAGGTTGGTTGCCAGATCATCAAGTCATGTTCATTGCAGGATGGAGCTCTTCCATCTAGAGAGTCTAGCAACTGAGTATACGGTTGATCTTCCCACACAAACTAGTTTCTCCTCCAGAGCAATTTCCAAGTCCATTGCCCATCAATCTAACTGTTCACCTCCTTTACAACTCTATGTTTATCTGTAGAATGAGACAAAAGTCTTGGAAATCTCCAATCCATTTGTGATTCCAGAAACTGATAGGCTCCCATTCCCGAGCAGGGAATGTATCCCTTCTTTCACTCGATTGTAGATGCTGTCATATTACCCCTTGATTGTCGTATGTCGGCCCAAATTCTAGAGGGAGGGTGTTGTGGTGCACAATTGGGTGGCATCTGACAAAACCCTGGTTAAGAGTACAGGTGGTTTTTGTGTTTTTTTCCCGATAGATGGTATCCTTTTTCGTTTTGGTTACTAAGGAGGGCAAATGACCAAGAAGGGAGAATAAAGTCGCCAGGACTCAAATGCATCCCAACGAAAATGTCCTAATCACTTGTGCTAGAGCATGGAAGGATGTATTGTATCCTTTCACTGATGGTTATAGAACTGCAACTAAAAACAGATGCAACTCAGGAATAAAGCCCCAGTTATGGCTTCCACACTGATCGTAAGATGGTGAACTTTCTCTGGTAAGCGAACAAAAGGTTTTTATCCGGTGTAGTTTGAATAAAAAAAAAAAAAAAGCAATAAATTGGGCACATCAACGTCCACTATGACCAAGCCCTCCCTTTCATTTGCCCCCAACTCTTGGAAGGCAATAGTCCATTGTAACTAGAAACAGAACAGCTAAATGAATTAATGAATAAGTATCAAAATGTACAGTTTACAAAAACAGGCATCACTAACAAGTGCATGATTAAGAAAAAAATGTTCAGGCACACAAAACTCTCAGGGGTCTAGTTACAATAGAGTAATTATATCATTATATCAAGACTTAAGACTTTTGACAAGGGCAAGATATCAGCAGAAAATGTTTAAGGATACCTTATGGCTTAAATATGCAAATGGAATTTTTGCATCGAGAAACTAATTCATCCAGTAGGATTTATGGTACAAGTTTAGTTTATAAATGAATGCTCTAATCCATAGCCATTATTCACAGGCGGCTGCAGCCTGGCTTAAATGCAAATGGAACAATTGCATCGAGAAACATGATTCACGGGTAGATTCTAGAATCCAAGTTTAGGTTATAAATGAAAGCTCTAATCCATAGCCATTATTCACAGGTGGCTGCAGCCTAGCTTCATTAGCAAGTAAAGATGGTGCTTAAAAGCAACAGCCCTTCAAAGAATACTGAGGAAAAAAATGAAGAATCAATTAGGTTAGTGGAAAGACTACAGTTAGAACTTCTGTTCTCATTGAGTAGCCTTCTACTTTGCTATCATCGACAGATCTTCAAGGATTGATCTGATGTCAGGCCTCTCTGATGCTGGCAGAATACATCTTAGAGCCACCTGCAGCATTGCATCAAGAACTCGGGATGCTTCTGCATTCACTCTATCCATAAGCAGTTTATCAAAGCACTCGCCAGGGCGATTTTCTTCAGCCAATGACATTACCCAGTCTGCCAGGTCGACTAAACCTTTGTTGCAAGAGACAATCTCCCCAGAACATTTTCCAGTTAGGAGCTCAAACAAGATAACCCCATATGCATAGACATCACTCTTTAATGATGGGCAGGGTCTACTCGAGCTAGCAAATTCAGGAGGCCGGTAGCCAAGAGCACCAGCATTCAGAACTTGTTCTGCAGTGCCAGCTGATGTCAATATTCGGTGGAGGCTGTAATCAGTGAGCAGCGTGTTCATATTTGGAGATTCCAATAAAATGTTTGTGGATTTAAGGTTGCCATGGGGTATTGCTCTCTCATTGTGTAAGTAGCTTAGGCATCTGGCAATGCCACTAGCAATACTCAGCCGCTCATCGAGAGATAAAGGTGAGAGTTTTCTTTGCTCTGTTTCTGCACAAGATACAGAAAGCAATTTAACCAAAGAACATGAAAAGACAAACCTGCAAAATGTGCTATGGTTAAAGAAAGAGATATAAAGAATTTTGAACATTTGTGTTGTAAGTCTCTCACTGTTGCTTGAAATCCTAATTAACAAATGGGTTTCAGCTAACCAATTGCCACAGCCAACCAAGAGTTTGAAATGTTTTCATGCTTCTTATACAATGGTCCAAACTTGTGGCCTGATTCAAGAATCTATCCAATGGAGAAATTATCAGGTAGGCCTAGTCTACCCCATCATTGTAGACCAGGGTTGTTAAATGACGAGTCAAAAGATTAATTCACTCCGTCATCTAACCAAACATTGAATTATATCATGTCATCATGTGATAGGCCTAGTTTATTGGGCCTACCTAATAATTTCTTCTATCCTATGCAGCAAAATGTCTTATGTTTCCCAACAGAGAAGCAGTTGACTGGTTATTATTTCATGATATCAGGAAAAAAGTCTGGAATTTAAACATGATTTGGACAAGTAGTTTTGCAAGTTTATGCCAATGCCATTATTGCTATGAATTATATATTGTAACACACTGTAAACTGTAGAAATTGCGTTCAATGCAATAAAATCAGCATAAGCACTGCTCATTCATTGTATATGCAAACCACCCACTACAATGAGAAATGAACAGAATCAGAATATTTTTAGGACTCAAAGGTAGGGACACTTTAGTTAGAGAGGCTCCAATGCTGCATGAAAAGAGCACTCAACCCAAAAAAAAAAAAAAAAAACACAGTAGTTGTCTAAGGAACCAAGAATAAGTTGTGTTGTGATCTTTAGCACAATTTGAACAAATCATAGACGTTCCTTTTTAGGTGCAATTTATGCCAATGCTGTGTTTTGAACCTGCAACTGTAAGGACTAAAGCACTCTTTTCATAAATTTCAGTGATCAAAGTGTTAAGTTTGAAAAACTTATGTCCTTAAGGATAATTTCAGAAGACTCCTTTATTCGCTAGCTGAGGAACAGAATCAAACCTTGAAGGTAGGAGGCTAAGGACTTTGCATTGATATAATGTGAAATTATCATCTTTCCATGCTCTTTTGGGCTCCAGTAGTAACCCTGAATAGAGACTATATTTGGATGTCTGATGTTTCCAAGTTTCCTAACTTCCCTCGCAAATTCTTTCCTTCCTTTTGATATTCCCTCTTTCAAGCATTTTATAGCCAGTGCATTACCAGAGTCAAGTGTAGCTTTATATAGTGCACCATGGCAACTTGTCCCAATAAGCTCTGCTGGAGCCCGTGAAAGTTCTTCTGCTGTGAACACCAGGGAGCTATCAAACAAATGCAAATCTCCAGCAAATTTATCTGGAGAATCAACCTTGAGCACACTGTAATTCTCATATAAATTTTGACTTTTAGAAGGTGATGGATCTGAAGATGACAAAAGAGACATAGGAGAAGATAGTCCATCATCATTTCTATTTGGTTGTGGAAAATCCTTAGGCTTCTGCAGATTTGGTGCTGTGCAGTCAGCATCATTTGCAGACTCCATTTTGGATGAATGAAGACCTTGATGGAAGCTAAATGATGGCAAGGCTTCATCCAAATTTTTGTTCATTGCAGATGAATGAGAAGCACAAGATGTCTCTGGAGGAACACTCACACTTTCAGTTGCCTGATCTCCTTTCAAGGTCCTCCTGTCACTTTTATGCCAGAGGGTTCTACGTGAAATCAATATGGAGAAAAGAACTATTACGGTAGCAATACTGACCATACACACGATCAGGATAATTTTGACAGCAGGTTTCATACGAGATTGATGCTCCCTTAGAGTTAAATGTGGAGAAGCCTTTGGGGACAATGGCAAATCAGGAAATGTCAAAAAGGAATTTCCAGGATGAAAAGCTGAATCAGGAAACTTTCTTAAGCTATCAGGCACAATACCTGAGAGATTGTTAGAAGAAACATTAAATCCTTTCAATCCTTCTGGAAAGTCTGCAGGAATGCTGCCTTCAAGTTTATTGTTTGAGAGGTTAAGACATACTAAGTTATGGAGCTTACTCATCTCTGGGGGGAAATAGCCATCTAAGGAATTATATGACAGGTCAAAGGACTCCAGGCTCCAATTTTGGGTCAAACCTTGGATTCCCTGAAGAGGTATTGGCCCAGTGAATTTATTGGCTGACAGGTTGAGGTCAGTCAATGTTGTTGAATTAAACAAGCTTGGAAGAAGAAATCCACCAAGTGAATTGAGGCTAAGATCAATCACTTTTAGCTCTGGATATGTACCCAAAACTGGTGGGAGATCACCACTCAGTGAGTTGTTTGAAATCTTTAGTGAAGTCAGCCTCAAGAACTGAGAGGTTTGGTTAGGCAAGCTTCCTGTCAAGGAGTTTGAGCTCAACCAGATAACTTCCACATAATTTCCCCAATACTGAATTCTGGACAAGTTCCCTGAGAGCATATTGTTGCTCAAGTCTATGATGGCACAGTGCCCAATAGTAGCAGGTAAGATGCCTGAGAGTTTATTGGAAGACAAATTAAGTTTTTTGAGAGTAGCTGAGGTGATGCTTGCCACTGGGCCTGCCATGAAACACAGAATATGTAATATCATAGATTGAAAAAGCAACAATCTTATTAAAAATAATTTTTATTATTCATTAACAAAGGAACCCACAAAATGGTGGGATATATGAAATCTCAATCTCCTGAATTGACTTGAAGTACTCGCTAAATTAAAGAAATTTGTCATAGAATAATCGTCTCAAACTCAAATAAGTGATTAGCCCTTTGATGGCTATTTGATCCAACATTATGCTTTATTTTATATTCCCACCAAGAGAAAGTAGCAATTGCAAGAGCATACTAAAAATACCTCCAAGTTGGTTGATGCTGAGATCCAGCTCAGACAACACCATTGAACTTTCTTGCAGAAGAGCTTCTGGGAGAGACCCTGATAATTGGTTGCTTCCAAGCCTCAGAATTCGAAGAGAGACAACAAACTTGAATGGAGGTATAGTGCCTACTAGTTCGTTATGACTAGCATCAAAGACCTCCAAACTGTCAAAATATGGCATTCCATCATGAGCGAAGAGCTGTCCGACCAAGGAATTATGGCTTATGTTCAAATACTGAATTGATGAAACAAAGCTGGCATTCTCAAGTCCCAAATCCAATGAACCAGAGAAATTATTGTTGCTTAGATCAACATGTTCCACACTACCCAATTGGGAAAGAAGACTCATTACGTCTCCTAAAAAGCTGTTATTCCACAAATCCAGATACTTCAGCTTGTCAAGATTGTGCAGGGTAGAGGGCAAAACACCTTTAAAATTATTTGAGGAAAGATTCAAAAGCACCAGATTCCTTAAGTTGCCAATTCCAGAGGGCAGAAAACCATAAAACAAATTGCAAGACAGATCCAAGAACTGAAGGGCCTCAATGGAACCAACATTAGAGATAGTACCCATCAATTGGTTGTTCGAAATCGACAAGTTCTGAAGATTTTTAAGGCCAGCAAGTAATGGGAAACTGAAGTTTCCTACGAGACCCACATCACTCAAAGAAATGGAAGCCACATGACCATCAATACAGACAACTCCATACCAGTTTTGAGGGCACCCATCAGATGCCAAGGACCTGGAGTCCCACGAAACTAAAACTTTACCGGTAGGGTCCTTCTCAAAGCCCTTCTTGAGCTCTAAGAGGGCTTCAAAATCTGATTGTCCTAGAGCAATAGTCAGTAGCAGCAATGCCAACAAGCAAATGGTCTGCATTGCTTCAACACTAGCCCCAAGCCACAAACTTAACAACGAAGGGAGAGGAAAAGACTGACAAACTGGCTTGCAGCAGGAACCAATGCAAGTAGAGAAGAGTTGAAATTACAAACAACTGGACAACATAAAACATATTGCCATTGTGCACAAGATACAAAATTCGCAATGCATTCGCCAGAAGCGCTGATTTAGGAGGGATACCATAATTGGTAAAGAAAGGGGGATGATTGGAATCACACTAAATTCCTCAATTCAAGATTTGCCATACACATTGTAGCAGAAATGGAAACAATATCCAGTCAAATCAGAGTAAACCCAGAATTCTTGGGGAGTAAATGTACACAAAAGTCTACATCTTTACTGTCCAAGAACTAAGCAGCTGCTCCCCCATGACCAAGATTGAAAGCCCATGAAAGAAAAATCAGTATACATATATAATCATTGCCAACAAAAGGTCAAAGGAAACATATAATATAAAGCAGATGAACAAAATTCAAGAACTCGGCCAAACCCTGATAGCAAAAAGGACAGCGTTGGTGGATGGACCTGAAACCAATGTAGGCACAGAAAGAGCTGAAGATCAGTGAACAGTCAGAGACGCAGAGAGACAATGCAGAAGAAAGCAGAAAAAGTCTACAGCTTGATGGGCATGGTAGTAGCAAACACTACTCGTAGAAATAATAGCATTAATTAAACCAAAAACAAGAAAGAAATAACGGTGGTAAGTAGGTGGGCGAGGTTTGTGAACTTTATTGTAAATTGCCAAATCGAGTGTGGGCAATAACTCCCGTGAAAGAGACAGACTCACTTTCCGGGGTAAATCTCAATCTCCTCTGGTCATCATGTGCTGTTGATGTGATAATAATTAATACTAATTGAAAGTTGGCTACCTAGCTTGCTTTAGCTTAGCTGGTAGCTTTTGACTCTAGTCTTTTCCTCTTTTGTTAGCTTTCCCAGCTGAGTTTCAAGTTTCAAGTTTTCAAGTTTCAAGTTTTTCAACAACATCGTACCAAATCCCAATTCATAGGTTTGTTTTTCTTGAGGCTTTGGTTTTTTTCTTTCATTCTTTCTTTTCTGTTCCCTCTTTTTGTTCGTTCTCTCTTGTTGTCCTCGATTAGAACTGTAGAATATATCATATTGGGTCAATGAAATTTTGTTCAAAGTTGGTTCAATTTTTGTCCTCAATTAGAAAATATTCAATCTGCCTCAAGTGCAGAATTTTGTTAATATTCGTATAATAAGTTCAATATTTTGTTAATATCAATCACACCATATTAGTATAATATCATATCAAAAATTATAATTTCATTCTACATGATCAGTATTTTATAATACATAGAAAAAAGTAAACATTATAAAAATTATCAACATATTAGGTCCATGAAGTCTTGTGTCCCATTCTGTCTCAAGGACTGTTGAAGTTTTGTATTTTATTAAATCTCTAATCCTACCTACCCATATACATTTCATTTGAGGATACTCATACTGTGTTTTATTATTATTATTAAATTTGTTTTGATTAATTCATTAAATTTTATTTTAATTATAATTAAATTTTTATAATTATAAAATTCTTTAACAAATCAGATAAATAAACCCTTTCCATTTTCAAGCAGCTGGAGGAATCAAATCTCTCGAGGGGACAAAAGCTCGAGGAATCAAAATCTCGCAAAGATACAAAGCTCTTGGTGTAAAGGCATCAGAGGCTCAGGCAGTCTTACCTCCTATCCACCACATGTCACATCTGCAATTACAACTTTTCTGACAGTCTTTGTGTTGACGATGGTATTGAAATGGGGGAAGAGAGTAACATGACGAGCGTTAAACTCCAAGACGGTTTGTCTGTTTACTTTTTTTTTTTTTTTTCCTGTACATTTTACTCTGCGAAAAGAAAAAATCTACTTTATGCACATTCTACCTGAGTCATACACGGCGGGATTCACGCGCCCCTGTCCTTCTCCCCATCCACCTACCTTTCTTCCAAGGAAACAAACGATCCTCTTAAATCCTACAGTAGCAATTCTCCATTTTTAACCGCCAGAAGCCTGACATCAGGGTTACTGAAGCGTAGAGAAAAGGGATAAGGCTTCAAGGTCCCATTCAAGGCTGACCCTATACATCTTCTGAACCCAAATCCAATTCCCAGGGTCTTCCAAGACCCTAAAGCCACTACCGTTGAGTTTTACAAATGACAAAATGATAATGGGCTTCGAAACTCTATAATTTTGCCTTCCTGCCAATAACCCGAAGACAACCCCGTCAAGTATTCTACTTCCTCTTGCTATTCAAATTTAATATAGTACGGACACTTCTTCAAAAAAGTGTGTATGTATCCAACATATGTGCCTAATACCATTTTCATATAACACTCTTTTTAACATATATCAAACACTTTAAAATATATTTAATGAAAAAGTAAAATTAAAAAAATTTCAACACCCGTGTTTGACACATTTCCAGTTTGCACAATTCGATTCAATTGCATTGCATATGTGTGTATGTGTGTGTGTGTGTGTGTGTGTGCGTGTGCGTGCGTGCGTGTGCGTGTGCGTGTGTGTGTGTGTATAGTTATTTATTTATATTTATATTTATATTTATGTCAAATGCATGTGGACGCCTTTGAACTCTGAAGGCTCTAGCACATGGATCTGCTTTTAATTTCAATTGTACTGCAGATGTCCAGCTTCGGCACTCATGGTGGGAACCAAGCACGTTTAAACTCTTAATTTCAAATTTAGAATTCAAAACTGTGTGAATAAAAGAAAAAAGAAAAAAGGTTTTTGGTCAACCCCTTCTACCATGGAGACCGAACCAATTCTGCCAATAAAATAGTGTGCGGGGGCATTTCCATTTGTTCTTCCTTTGATGGTCGGCACCGCACTCGGTAAATCAGATTCACTTATCTGTATTTAACTGAATTTTATATTTTTCTGTAATTTCCGCTGTCAAAAAGACCATTTTTATCCAATAAATTTTCGACAACCAATGCTTGAGCTGCCAAGGGAATACGAGGAAGAATATCCTGAAAATGGCTCCGTCCATTCCAAGCAAATTGACCAGTGCAATTGTTATCCGTTCATTTATTAACATAATCAATCACACAAATAAGATTTACTTGGCGTCATTTTTCCAGCGAGTCTGATGCCACTAAGAAATCCAGACTATGCCTAAAAGTCTTAATCAAAATTAATTCGGAAAAAAAGGGAGGGAGGGAGGGAGAATCCAGGCTCCTCACCGCTCGTCACAGCCAACCGCGTGGGCATCTATCCTGTCAAATTACACGGCACTTGGCAAATGCGATGCGAGAGTAGGACAAGAAATGTCCCGCAATGTCGTGTCCTATCGGAGCATGAAGTTTCTCGAGGTTTTCGTTGCGTTGCGTAGACATGAGCTACGCATAACGACAAGGTGTGTAACGTTATTGTCAATCGTGATAACCATATCCGGAAAACTATAAATATAAAATTAATAAATCATTAACCATGGCCTATGGCCTCTAGAAAAGAGATGAGTCTCGTAAGCAAATTTAATATTACATGGTTTGATTGACTAAGCATTAAAAAATTCGTTAATTAACTCTTCTCCTCTGAATAATATATGGAAGTTTATTCTCAGTAATCCAGTTTCTTTGAACAGATAATTTAGTAAATTCCTGTCTTATTTTTATAGTGACCGTATGGAGAGGCAGCGCACATGCTCAAAATGGTAAGCAGCAAAATTGCCAGAGAAAGTACTCACATGAACGCACGAGCAAGGCAGAGGAAGAAAAGTCAAAATAATGGAAACGTGAAAGTCATTATCTCTCTGCACGAGGAACTACTATTCATTGACACGATGAGTTCCCAACTTTTTTCTTTTTTTTCTCTTTTGGGTGTTAACGCTTTCTCTCCGAAGTCAATAACAAGCCAACTGTTTCACGGTAAACCAAATCGTAGCCGTGCCATCAAAGATCCCATGAACTTCCAATTCGATCCAAGGGATGCCACCCCTTGAATTGGCCCCACCACCACCCCCCCGGTTGCTTTTCGTCCTTCGACTTTTGCCATCAAGCCCGAGTGGACGCCAAAGAGATGTCGACGGACACAACACACAATAATGAACATTTGGTTGTGTTTTTACGAATGTGAATTAGTATCCATCTCCGCATCCATCAACGCGTGTTCGTGTATTGATGTTGTTATTTTGTGGGGTTACACCTACGTTTACTGCTTGATATGACGGTCTACATAAAAATGCTGTTGAACTATGACGGCTGCTACTAAAACCATAACATGGGTCTAGAACCCCACGTGAGCATGACTACCAATCTTCAGAAAAGAGACAGAAAATAACTGGCCAACTTGTATCCATTACAAGGCAAAACTAATACAGCTTTAGATTCTAAACATAGAAAGCAATCAAACATGGTTGAATTGACAAAATGAGAAAAAAAAAAAAAAAAAACAGCTTAAGGACTTATTTATGTGACAGACAGACACATAATACTAGGCGAGTATTAAGAGGAGGATTACCCTATTATGGGACTCGCTCAACAGCTTTATTAGCCCATTTTGATGGTAATGCCTGCTAGCTATCTAAATTCTAGAGCTACAAAGAGAAGAATTTAGTAACAACAGTTCTTAGCCAGTGAGATTTTCAAACTGGGGTTGAACAGCCAGGCCAAAACAGATTCTTGATCGAAGAACAAAAGGATTCCATGTCAATAACTTGCCATTGTTACTGGAACCAAATGGAGACGTCCTGCTGCTTTGGAACAGCATCCAAGGCTAGTCCCTGCATATTTTCTTTGTAGTCAAAGGATGCCAAATCGAAGGGGCGCCCGAACATTAGGTTGAAGCCATTGTTGTTTTGGCTAGACTCGAATGGAGAATTCAAAGCCTTAAGCCTGTCAAATTGACCACCTTCCTGTGAAAATATTTGATGGTTATTGCTCATGTTCGACCCTGCAAAAATATTTCCTTCCATCAAATTGCCTTGATCACAGAAGTAATTTCTCTGTTGACGTTCCATTTTAGGGTGAAAATGATTGTGACTTTCCGTGGCAGCAATGCTACTAGAAGTAGCATTCTTGTTGCCTTGGATATTGGAATCGTACATTGACATAAGCTCACTGATCATCTTTTGCCCATCTTCAGGAACACCTGATAGGTCAAAGGAAGATGTGGCAGGGTTTGTCAATGGAGGAGGAGTAGGCTTGGATTGGATGCCTGGCTGAGGAAAGATAACAGGCTTCACTTCATTCATATGAAAATTAGACCCTCCAAACTCCAGAGAAGTACTCCTGTATGGGCAAGTCAGCTGATGATTGTCTCTAGCAGTCCTGTCAAGAAAACCCATGCAAAGCTGGCTGTAAGGGCATTGAACAAACTCACATGCGTAGATCTTTTGATCCATCGTCATTTTCATATCACTAGATGGCTTTCTCTTTCGAACAAAATCTACATTGGGAATAACCTCTCCCTTAAATGGATAGGGCTGCTGTTGAAGTGATAGCATCTCCCTCACCCTCTCCATCTGCAGATTCTCGGGTTTGCAATCTTGCACATCGAAGTTTGGGTCATCTTCAGCTCCTTCAACATCATACTCACTGCAATCATTAATAACCAGAGGCCCACTTCCTCCAGCAGATGACAAAGGTGGGCAGGAATCAGGGTAAAGTTCTCGGGCCAATTTCTCCTCTTGGTTTATAATTGCAAGCCAAGTGGTACTTTCCTTGGCTGTCATTTTATCTTGCAAGCACTTAGACTGCCTCACAAGCTTGCGAATCTTAGCAATATCAGGAGACATGTGCTTAATCACTGCTGTGAGAACGCCGACTTTCCACGCCTTCTTCAAGTCATGAGGCTTCTTGTAAGGTGGAGGGCCTTGATCCTTGGGTAGACCCAATTGAGGCCACCAGTCCTCATCTCCAGCAGGCCACCAGGGGGGAGAAACACCTTTCTCCAACGGAAACCGCCTCTGAGGGGGGTCACAGTGCTGCATCAATGCTGATAACAAAGAACCCAAGGTGGTATCTTGAAGCTCCTGCAAGGTGTGAGGGGTTGGACCAATTGAATTACAACCCAGATTCTTGCCTGGAATTGAGTTATCTGCTTGGTACTTTGCTATGGCAGCTGGGCCATTTCTATCAAATCTGACTTTATCCTTCCACCATTCTCGAAGATTATCAGATGCCCCAGTCACTGGCTTCCCCTTCTCCGGAATAATACCATAAACAAAACCTTGAGCCTTACAAACTTCCATCATCTTTAACATATACTTCAAGATCCCATCTTGTGCCCTTGACATCTTCTTCCTCCTAGCCTGCTCCTGGGACTGCCGCTGCTTAGCAATATCAATCCCGTCTTTACTTCTGTTCTGTTCTTTCAGCCTTTTGAGACGCATCTTGTCCTTCCACATCCTCCGTTCAAGCTCAGCAACATCAATCTCCTCATCACTATAATCATCCTCGACAGTAGCCTCTGGTTCAGCTTGAGGGGCAGGAACGTCTCCCTCCCCAAGAGGAGCAGAGAAAAGATCCACGTCACTGCAAAATCCCATCTCCTCAAACATTAACATATTCCCACAATGATAACACCCCAGATAAGCCAAAACCTTGGAAGAGTCTCTGAAATCTAAGATTGAGCCACCAAATTTCAATTTCAGAAACTACTCTTCAGATGAAACTATAGGATTTGGGAATTCTCAGCTTTTTCAAATCTGCATACATAGAGATCAGAAAAAATCAATCAATTATCCCATAGTCTTTAAATGGCAGACAAAATGATTCCATTCACTCTTCCAATAAAAAGAAAAAATTCCCATAAAAAAAAAAACAAACAAACAAACCAAACAAAGAAAGAGAGAAAGAAACCACAAGAGTGTTAAAGGTTTTCACAGAAAGAAGCAAAAAGTACAAAAGCAGAACACAGAATTCACATAGATGAAAAGAGACGAAGCATAATGAAGAAAGTATTTGAGTGACATATTATGTAGCTATTAAATCAGCTAAATCTCTTAATCCAACCGATCATCAACTAGACCATTCAGATCCCACCCATGCAACACATCATTGAGAAAGACTTTCCAGGAAAACTAGTCAGTAAGAAAATCCATCACTTTTTGCAGCAAAAAAGACTGTTAAAAGAGAAACAAAAAGAAAGTCTCAAAATGATGTCAACCGGTTTGGATCTTAACATGAACTCAATTATTCCGAGTCTAACCCCAAACCCCATGTCGTCACAAAACCAAACAAGTCGAACTCACAACTAAGATTCAAAGCTTCAGAACTCCAGTTGACAGAACAAGAAACTAAAGACACCCATGTCAGCAAAAGCCAGAAATAGAATTGAGAAAATAAAATAAAATAACCAACCCAATACAAGAAATCAACGTTAAGAAACAAGGATATAGAGAGAAACTTTTAAGAGTAAATTATAGAAGCAAACAATTATCTGACAGACAGAGATCTTTTCCAGTACAGCTAGAAACTGATCTTGGCCAGTGCTTCCAGAAAAAGATTTCTCCTTTCCTCAAATTTAGGCAATATGAGAGAGAGAGCGTGGAGAGAGAACATGAAGGCATATGACTTTACGACGATCCTTGGTGGCTATGAACGTGGGTAGTGGGGGTGCTGATGGTGGTGAGAGGACAGATTGAGCAGAAGGGCCACTTTTATAACTATAATATAAAAAGTGTGGATGAGATAAATTTTACTGGTTACTTTTTTCTATGGTTAAAATTTTATTTTGAAAAAATTATATATATATATATATAGAGTACCATCATCTGCTTTATTTTATTTTAACAACTTAATTTATATTTTATAATAATTTTCAACAAAATTGAAATCTTACCTACACATAATTTTACACACAATATTGTTAACCAAAGTATAATAAAATTTTATACCAATAGAAAAATAAAATAAGCTCAATTGAATGAATTAAAAGCCATTGATCACAATTATTAGTATCCAAATTTGGTCACTAAATTTATAATCGGAAAATTTGGGTTTATGAATTTTAATGAGCTTGAAACAACAAAATTTTGATTTTTTGTAATGAAGTTAAAATTACAATTTTTTTTGATTATTTTGCACATTTTTTTTTTACTCTTTTAAATACATTTTCTCTTAATATTTTCAATTTTAGAATTTAATCCTATTAAAAAATATATTGTAATGGAAGGCAAGGGCAAGGAAAAGGAAAGGTCACGTTAATCCAATCCAAGCCTTGGGATTAGCCGTTTTACAGAAAATTAACGCATTTGGGGTCCCTATCTTTTGTCTGAATCCTTCTCTCTTCTCCACCTCACCCTTCTTTTTGTGCTCGACCATTGTATTTTCTCTTCTTCTTTTTTTTTTTTTTTTTAAAAAAAAAAAGAAAAGAAAAAGGAAGCCGATGCACAACACAATTCTATTATTTGAACAAGAAAATAATGGTTAACAAATGCATGTTTTTACTCAAAGAGAGTGAATTTTAATGGCAAATGTAGTACACACCTCTTCGCCGCGAGGCTATCTTCTCGTTGTTTTCTCGCTGAGTTGTTGATGATAAAGCATTGAATTCATTTATTAATCAGGAAAACAGGATCAAGGGCTGCCAGCCAATAAATGACACGGTTGTCAATAGTATCTCAATTTGCATTGTTGACTTCCCAACAGTCTGCGTGAAGTTAGAATATTTCCCTCTTTTGGCGATCTCCTTTAGCATATATATCATGCTATAATCTGATTCGTACGGGCAAAAAAAACATGGTAATTTTTAATGCTTTATTTATACTTTTACGTCGTATGAGTTTTAGTTAGTGTCATTGGACCTAACTCGGTTTGATCGGACGTGTCGGCAAGTTGGTGATCCGGAACATCAGAATGCATTTCAATTGAATCCGCGGCTTCCCTGGGTAGCATCTTTCCCGTGCTTTACGCATTTTTGTTGTCCGCTTTAATCTATTGCGCTGCAGTTATTTGATTCATAAACTCGTTCGGATTAATTTAGGGAGCGTTTGATTAATACTAATTTTTGTCGAGGTATTACAATGAGAATTATTTATATATGAGAATGAGATTTATTTAAATATTAATTAATGTCATTTTGATCCCACTTTTGTTCTCCGCCTGCAGGGACTCGGTTGTTGGTTAAATGCAAGGGCAAATCGATGTTAATGTGTTAACGTAATTCCTCTTTAATGCGATAAACAAAATCCTTCTGTCCCCCTCTTTGCGTGCCAAGAAGGATTACGTGGAACTAACCCATAAGCACTACTTGGCAACTGCGTTTTGATTTACATTATTATTATTATCATTATTATTTACTAATAATCTATATCTGTGAAATTTTTTTTTTTAAAAAAAAAACATTTTGTTTCTAAAAACTTCTGCCCTACAATTGTGACTTAATTTTTTGGTAGTTTGAAAAATATGATTATTTTTTCTTTATGTTTAATAATGCAATATTTAAAAAGAAAAAAGGAAAAATGGTATATACAACCATTTTGTGTATTGCCTTTATGCAATAAAACTCATATGTTAAACGGCAGAATAGGCTTAATAATTAATGCCTGTCAAAAGATTTAAGTAACACCAAAGTTCTTTTTCACACGCAAGGAATAACGAATAAAAATTGAAAATAATGAAAAGCTTTGACCATATGTTCCAAAAAATAAAAAATTACATAATGGGTCATTTTTGTTTTAGTTAATAATTAAGATAGCGCACGTGACAATATAGATATTATTATTATTAATTTTTATCAATTTGAAAGTAAAATACTGTTTTATTGTTCAAAGTCATCATCGTGGGTGTGGACCAAAATAAGCAGGCCCCCACCAAAGTAATATTCCCTCGTGTTGTGGCACTTTCGCATGAATACTTTGTCTCCGTTTGGATCTGACTGAATGAATTAGAAAATTTAAATTTCAAGAATCTAACCAATTTTGCTAACTCCATAAGTTGATTATAGTAATTTTCAATTCCTAAATTAGAAGTTTTTATTCTAGAGAAGGAAACTCAATGCCATGGTTAGAAAAAAGAAAAAAAAAAAACTTGTTAGTTGCTGTTTTTTTTTTTTTTTAACCCGAAACCTCATTCAATTTTACCCAATAAAGTTATGTCTTTTTTATTAAAAAAAAAAAAATCAAATAACGACGCGTAAGAAAAGAAATGACTTGATAACAATAAATAAAAAAAAAAAAACTAATTATATTTTATTTAATTTTATAAATAAATATTATATTGCTATGCAATAATATATATTAAAGCTTTTGCTTGGGCTGACAGACACGGCAGTGAGTTTGACTGTGGTCATTTCACGCTAGCATCCATTCCCTTGTTTAAGCCAAGTTCTCTTGATATTTTGATGAGTTTGCCAACAAACAGGCCTGTCTTTTTTTATTATTTTTTTCTTTTGTTGGGTTGAACGGTCCGAGATGATCCGATCCCAGTTTAGAGTGCAACAGTTTCAACGCCGAACCGCTTAAGTAGTGTCTAAATGGTCTTTTGAATAATTCTTTTACATTTTTCCAAAGTCTTATTATTTATCTATAAGACAATGTAGAATGATGGTTTGAGATGATTCGTGTCTGCATTCATGTTTGCAATATAAGGATTTATTTGATGTAATTTTGGATTTTTTTTTCCTTTTTATATTACGAGACTTATTGAATCATTAACTTATGCTTTTTTATCAGAGTTAAAATTTAAATTTTTACAAAGAATTTTTCTATTTCTCCTTATGGTTTTCTTTGTTTTTTTCGGGGGTTTTTTTTTTTTTAAAAAAAAATTTCTTTAAGAGATAAGGACTAGGAGGCCTGCGAATGTTTAGGGATTTAAAAGAGACGAAAAAGGCAAAAGATTCAAAACCTACCTATTTTCTGATAAAAAGTTGATAGATAGACAGCTATAGAGTAATAGTCCTTTTTAGGCTTTCTTTTCTCGAGGTCTATTGCCCACGTGTCTACCTGAACTCGCTACTTCTTCTTAACTCAGGCCTGCCAGCCCGATCAGAGCGCGAGATCCCGTGGGCTTTGATTGAGTCTCTGCAGTTTTGGTTCATTTTTTCCAGGGGAACAACAGCCTTTCCCTTTCAACCAGAAAGAAACAAAAAGGAAAGCACGCGCAAGGTAAGCCTCCCAGTTTCTCCTCCTCCCACTCTCTCAGCGCCTCCTTAACTTTATTAATTTATATGTATCAAAGTACTAATGTTAGGCATACACCGAACATCTTTTAGACTTTCTCGTGTCCTACGAGTGTTTTTCTCGTGTCTTACGAGTGTTCCATCTTTGACCCAACTCAGCCCAACAAATAAAATTACTTTATTTTATTCCCAAAGCGCACATAGTCGTGGAAGAGACACATAGAGCAGAGACATCATGGTAGAAATTAAAGCTTTTAGTACAACACCATAGACAATATGCAAATGGACAACCCTGCTATGGATACAAGACCATAAATCTTAATCTATTACCAAAATGACTGCACCAGTTAACTACAGTCTAATTATAATTACACGTGTGCTATAAACTGGGTAGAAACAATTTGATCTCTTGGTGGCGATCTGGTTCTTTTGACAATTTTTAGGTAAGTTTTATTCCTGCTTTGTTATTTCTACTGAAATATCTTCGTTATGATCCCCTATTGAAATGAAGTAATTCCACGTTGAAGCACCTAAAATTAGCTCACAAAACCAAAGTCCTCGTTGATCAAGCCACGAATTTTGGGAGCCCATGAAATTATGATTTTAATTTTTTTTTTTGCAATTAACAATTATAATTGTACTTTCTGTGTTAGTCCCGCATCGAAAATGTGTGGCCATATGTCGGAGGCCATGGTATATTTAGGTCTACATTAATAATAGTCTCAAAAAGTTCCGAATAATAATAATAACTGATCAAGCGTTAGAGAGCAAAATGCGCAGCAAACGTACGTCTCTGTAGCCAACTCACTAGGCATAACCTTCTCGACAAGAGTGGACCTCAAGAATTGCACTACAATGAGGCATCCGCAGCTAAACAGAGAGAGGAAAGAGTTAAAAAAGCCTCAGCTAATCTAGGGTGTTGTCCATGAATCTCTTGGCAGTCAGACTGCAAGCAATTGCCTGGCTAGGAAGCTTACCGACATGTTGGACACCTTCAGCAAAAATCACACCCATGCCCATGTGCAAGTGTGGCTCAATGTGGCAATGGAAGGGCCAAACCCCTGGATTATCTGTCACAAACCTAAGTGCTGTCCATCCATAAGGGAATATCACTGCAGTGTTTCTCAATGGTGGGTTCTTCAAGTTCAGCTTCTCCTCATCATTTGCGTCACTAAATTTCCCTTCTCCGTACCCCAGAACCCAAAAATCATGGCCATGCAAGTGCCAAGGGTGTATTTCACTGGCATTTTCAGCCAATGCATTGGCATTTTGGAGTATCACATCCACTGTTGTGCCAAGTTCAAACATGTAAACACCACTTCCTGTGGTGGAATTTGGATTGATGGGTGGCTTGAATACATCATAGTGCTTTGGGAAATTCTCCGGTGGGTTTTTTGGATCAAATGCATGGTTTAGGCCATATTTGATGGAGCCCAAGTAAGGGGTGGGAGGCAATACTAGAGATATGTTGTTAAGAGCCCACTTGGTGTAGCCATTGATCTTGTTTTGGGTGTTTAGAAGAAAGATCCTACGGTCATAGTTTGTTGGAGGTTTTGGGGATCCCATTAAGGCCAAGATTTTGTTAGTGAAAGTCTTGCTGTGATTGTAATCATCCCACTGAGGTGTAACAGGAGGTGGGTTGACAGGGAGTTTGGATGCAGAGTTTGGAAGGTAGTTTAATATGGTTAAACCTTGAGGGGTTTGGGGTTTTCTTCCTCTAACGCCCACTGAAATCCAGTAGCTATTGGATGGGTCTCGGTCTGTGTTGAGCAAGATTGAGTAGCTCTCACCAGAATATATGTCCAAATCTTCAACCACAAATGGCTGGACATAGTTCCCATCTGCTTCCACCACCACCATTCTGTGATCCTGCAAAACACAGACATGTATTTAAGCAATTAGAATTTTGCTACTTATGTTTAAGTGGAAATGTCGAATATTGTGGATATGAATTGCTTCACTAATGAGATACAATTAGAATAATCCAGCAATTCAAAACAATAATTCATATAATCCAAGTCCCAAAAGCTGGAACAATTATTATTATTATTATTTTGTTTTTGAACAAGAACAGTTTTTATTAGTTAAGTTTCCCTGCCAGCATTGATTTCTATGCCACCACCCCAGCTAAAGAAGGACATAAGGGTTAAAATTTACAAAAAAATTTTGGTGAACACACAAATTGAATGCACACTAATTATAATTATTGTTTGAAATTGACTTAATCAAATAATGAACTGAATGGTGAGTCAATACATTGATGCATATCCATTCAACACTTCTAATAGAACTTTAAAACTTAAGAAAGGATTCTTTCCAATAGGAAAAAAAAAAAAACCATCATAAAAATTCACTTGCATCCCAATTAACAAATAAAAAAACAAAATAATGAAATAATTATTTCATTCGACTCACAACATGCTAGCTTCTTAGACACACTTAAGTGATTAAAAAATTTATACACTTATTTTTTATATTAAAAATATAAAATTTATGACAATAGAAATAATTATTTTTATAATATAATTTATAATCTAATAAAATTTTTGATAAAGTAGTGATAAGGTAAAATTTTTTATTTTTGTTTTTATTTTTTTGTTAAAAAAAAAAAAACTGACCCAGAGTTGCATGTTATATTATTACCCAACAAAATGGAAATGAATTAGAAGTCTAAATGCATGTCTTTCTTTTTTTTTTTTAAATTTCTTGATATTTTCTGGTGTCATGAACAAGTCAAGTGAAGAATGAAATTCAAAAACCCATTTTCGACTGACTGTGGTAAAGCCCAACCACTCCCCCAAAGCGGGCTTAACTATTTTCTGCCGCTAATGTCATAATCCAACGGTCATAAGCCTTGATACGTCTTCTCCTACGTGTTGGGCACTTCCCCTCTTTTTGACTGTGTTTTCCCCAACTCTTTTGAAATTTTCAGTGGTCTTCACACGCTTTCGTCAATCCCTATAATTTTTATTTTAATTTTTTACTCCATCTTGTTAAGAAAGTGGTTTTGATATCACTATTAAAAAAATATTATAATTTAATAAAATAATAATTAAAAACAAATATTTATAATAATTAAAAAATATTTAAAATAATTAAAATATATTTATATAATAATAAAAAAATATATAAATAATATAGATAATATATTTTTATATAAAAATAAATATATAAAATTAATTAAATAATTAAAATTAAATTAATTTTAATTTTAATTTTTTTATATAATAAATTTTTAATTTAAATTAATTTTTAACCTAAATTAATATTAACTCTTTTTTCTTTTTTTTTTTTTTCTCTCCGCGATCACCTTTAAGAGATTTTGGTGACAATCAAGCTGATGAGTTATTTTCGATGCATTTACTTTTAAGAGCTGATTGCTTCCTCAGCTCTAGTCTTTATTCTTCCAACCACTCCACTAGGTGTCCCCTTTATCTCTTCTTAGCTTCAACAACCTTTTCGGAGAGCATGACAGAAATGTCAAAGGAAGTGCGGTATGAATTGGCACAGACCAAAAAAATATTAAAAATCATTGCAGCAAAATTCACTTCTCCTTGTGAAAAAAAAAAGAAAGAATCCGAGTCCTGTTCCAACAAAGTGGACAAATTTACAATAAAGCATGCCCAAAGATCAGCCAAATAAAAATCTATATAATTGTACGGAGTGCTGTTGTGCGTGGGAAATCTGAAACGTTAATTAAATTATGTGTACATTATATTTTACTTACCCCAATGGCTAAGCTGAGGGAAGCTAGGGCAGTAGTGCTGGCAATTCTGAGCCTATAGGTCTTGTTTGGAAGTACATGCAAGACGTGGGGTGCGCACTGCTCACTCCCTCCCAATTTGCACTGACTGATTGAGGAGTTGGTGGTGAATTTGGAAGCCAGGGAACAATTATATTGACCTCTTCCATTGATAAGTAGGGTCTGAAAGCAAATCATTTCTAAATAATTCACAAACGGTCAAGAGAAAACAATCAAATAAGTCAAGAAATTGAGAGCTAAGCTGAATTAATAATTCACTGAAAATGTTGCGTTTTGGTTTGTTTTTGGGTCTCCTTTTCACCTGAGGTTAGCACAGAAAAGGATGTACCAACAATTGCACAGAAAAAATAAGCAAAACTTTAATTGCAAGGTGATTGCTTATATTGTCAACCAGGTTTTGCCTTTTTCTTTTTTTCTTTTTTTCTTTTGTTTCTTTTTCCTTCGTCCGTTTGAAGGCATATAGATGAACACTTTTACAACTATTCAATGTGGATCTCCATTGTTTAATTGCTAGTTGGACTATACAATACTTGTAGAGTAGAGAGTAAGAAATTGGAGTGTGATATTTGACCATGCCGTAGACTATCTATAATTTTGAAAGTTTTAACGGGACTTGAATTAAAACATGAATACTATTATCACTTTAGTGTGTCAAGAAATAACAAAATATTGAATGGTGATTGAGTTGGCTGGTCTCATTCCATCCCCATTCAATATTAATATATATATATATATATATATATATAATAAACATATATTTAATTATATAATTATATATAATTTATTACATATACTCAAAGTATACATATATTATATCTATATTTTTCTTTATTTTTATAAATATTATAAATATATATAACATTTATATTATATAATTTTTTTAAAATTTTAAATTATTAATTTTATATAATAATCTAATTTTATATTTATATATATATATATATATATAGAGAGAGAGAGAGAGAGAGAGAATAAGAAATGACATAAGTCAACCTGAGGTTCGCCAATCCAGCGAAAGGGGTTAGAGGAAAGGCCAACTTCTTGCTCATGAGCACTTTTGTGCCACCAATCACTCAACAATAAGTTGAACTCCCCATCATAGTGAAATGGTTCCTTTTCTCCTTCTGCCACTTCCACTATCAATGAACCATAGAGTCCTGCTGACCTTTGCATTCCATAGTGCCCATGGTAAAAGTATGTTCCTGCCTGCACCACGCAGTTCCAAGGCCATCAAAATTTAATTCCATTACTAGCTCAGTAGTAGCTAAACAAGCAACAGGGAGAGAGAGAGAGAGAGAGAGAGATTGCCTTGTCAACTTTGAACCTATAAAGAAAGGTTTCTCCTGGGTTAATAGCACATTGGGAGACGGAAGCAGTGCCATCTGCCCATGGTGTTCCAAGCTACAAAAAAGAAAAAATAAAAAAAAAAGGAAAAAAAATTATTACAAATAAGCAAAAGTATTGATTTAAAACCAAAAAAAAAAAAAACCATCTTATGTAAGCGATCACATGCAAAGATGTCGTAGACAAACTCAAAGATACTGCTTTCAATAAAATAAGAGTGATGAGATTAAAGATGAAAAAAAAAAATACAGAGAAAGAAAAGAAAAGTAAAACCTGTCTGATTCCATGCCAATGAATGACAACTCCTTCGGTGAAGAGATTGTTTGTGAGTTCCACATGAATGGTGTCTCCGACCGTTGCCCGGATTGTAGGTCCAGGAAACTGGCCGTTTATGCCCATCACCACATTTTCTACGCAGTCCGGTGACCAGAACATGTGCTCTACTTTCCATTTGAAGTGCCTGGCCTTGAAACCAGCCGAAAATTGAAACAAAGAAAATAAAATACACCCAAGAATTAGACCTCTAAGACTTGCTGATGAGAATGGTTTATCCAAGCAGGAACTTGAAATGGTTCCCATTTTCACTTATTGGGATCTCTAAAAGATGCAACTCTATGGCTGGCTAGCTTTATTGTTTTGGTTTGTGGCCAGGAGATATACATATATATATATATATATAGCCTTGAGTCATTTTAAATATAAGGATTAAGCATGGATGATTTGTTTAATTGTTAATGGCTTTCTTCGAATTGTTATTTGTGTCGTATTGGCCTGAACCAAATAGGAATGATAATCGTGCCATCCCATGTGGGTATTTTTTTGGTTTGAGCCGAACCCTTTTTTTTTATTATTATTATTTTTATTTGTAGAGACTAGAATTGAATGATTCTTTTATTCTAGAAATTTTTATGAATAAATGTTAATTAGATACTAAACCTTAGAGTAACAATCTTGTGTTAAATTATATGTACATTTTACAATTAATGTATGGCCATTTAGACTCCACACATCAATATAATATAGGCATATAAGTCTGAAACTATTGATCCACGACACACTAAGCGATTTAGTTATTATTATTATTATTATTATTATTATTCAAATTTTAGTGATTTTCTTTTAATCTTCTAATTTATATATAACTCTTATTAATTATCTTTTTTATTTTATTTTTTTGATAAATAATTATTTTTCATAAATTATTATTATTATTATTATTATTTATAAAAAGAAAGAGTATGTATGCAAAATATAGCTATACAAGTGTGTGATCTTACTGCAAATTTGTCGCACAGACAAAAAACAATCAAAGAGTTAGAACTAATAAATATGTATTTAGGTTTTATCAAAACCTAAAATACTTAACTTTTACATCTTGGTCGGCATTTTTTTTTTAATATCATGGTTAAGGGTTTTTTATTTTTGTACAGCACCATAATTATTTTTTTTTCCAATTTTATGAGAGGATAAAATGTGTACTTGTTTGCAGAATGTTCTAACCTCAAAACCTGATCCAATATTCTAAGAAAGCATCTCTCTATGACTGCATCTCCGTAACGCATAGGGCTCTTCTGGCTATTGGCAGGGTTCTCACAGCACAAATCTCAATTCGAATAATGAAACTATTGCCACCAGCCACGCGGCTTGTTAGTAGGGTGGCCGGATTTTTAATTTCAACGGTAAGATTTCAACCAAAAAAAAAAAAAAAATCCTACTCAAACCCTTTTTCTCTTTGTAGCTTTGCCTTGAGTCAGGAGAGCTTTACCTTGACTTACTCGAGTCTTCAACTTTACTTGCATTCACACGATTGAAAATGATGCCATCCATGACTTTTGACTCGATCGGTGCTAAAGTTGATAAACTTTCTTTAGTGGGAAGCATGTGGGCTATAATTAAGGTGCCAAGTTTGATTTTTTCTTTTTTCTTTTTCTAATATCAAACCAAGCTATAAGATCATGAAATCATATTAATAACTAGTTATAAAAAATTAATTATAAATTTTTATAAATATTTTTTAATTAAATATATATTTAAAATTTTATATCTTTTAAATTTATTTTAAATTAAAAGTGATAAAATTGTTAATAATTTTTATTTGATAAATATACGATTTTTCACCATTTTAATTACCTTTTATTTGAAAAAAATAAATTTAAAAAAATTAAAACTTAAATAAAAATATAAAAAAATTAAAACTTAATTATAAAAATTTATAAATAACTAAAACTAAATTTTTGTATATTCCCTATTAATTACCAGCAAACAAGTAGGGTATCTTAATTTCAGAATTCAAATTCTGGTTCAACAAGTAAAAATTCTAGTAAATTATGTTTCCCTCTCTCTCTCTCTCTCTCTCTCTCTCTCACACACACACACACACACACACACACACACAACACTCTCGTGTGTCTTGGGACTCAATTACAAGATGGTAGATGGCATTTGTCAATTTGCAAATTACAGAATGCCTTCCAGACAAAGGAGTCGAAGACATACGGCCATTCCTGGCTAAACTACAGAATTGAATTATAGGTATAGCATATATGATTAGAAAAATTATAATAAGACCACCGTAACATTGTAATTTAGCAGTAAATGACCTCATTTATTATTATACCAAATGTAAAAAATTCGAATCTCTATTAAAACATTTAGCATAACTAAACATACTTTTAAAATGTTCCCAAACATTAGCGTGCATGCCTCAAATCTGGGAATCTGTGTTCTCCAGATCCCAAACAACTTTTCGGCTAAAAAGGAAACCGTGGACTGCCCAAGTGGGGATGTGAAGAGAGACTAGTCGTTCACATTTTCCATCACACTTTTTTTTTGGAAATTTTTGGGCCACACTGACACTCCATGTGAACTCATCTGTTCATTTGAGCATTTACCATTAACCCGTGAAGTTGACTGTGGTCCTAGGCAAAGCAGGCCGTACAATGAGCATGCCCGGTTTGTGTAAAACAGTGATTTCCTTGCGATCTTAAGTTTTAAGTACGAATTGCCTACCTGCGGTAGCAATCACCAGACTTGCTGCAGGCAATTTCCAAATTGACTGGAAGATATGATTGCCGGCACCAACGTCCATTAGAACAGGACCATCCAGCTCCTAATAGACACCCATAGAACCAAAATTCAATTAGTTATATAACAGTGTTGAGGCCACAACTAACAGGTTTGATTGAGTTTTCATCAATTCGATGTGGAATAATACGTGAATGGTCAAGTATTTCCCCACATGAATGAACCTGCAGTGAATAATGTATAGATATGCATAACTTCAATTTTTACTATAATGGGTCATTACATAGGGCACAGTCAATCACATTGATTGATAACATTCACCAAAGTTATGGACATATTGTTCAGCTTTCCTTGAATTAATAGCAACCCAAATAAATATTCTTTGAAGATGTTAAAAGTAGCAAGACCATGCGGTTACAGATGCCAAGGCGTTGAGCAGCACCACAAGATATACAAATACTTATACATGGCAATACATGGGATTGTATTTCACCAATCCCATTATACGGTGACATTATACAGTGAGCAATTCACTATCAATTTTGGAGAACATCGTGGATTTTCATCTTCCTGCATTGATTTTTTTGTTCATGAGCAATTTGTATCATAACTCGCGAGTCCCAGCAACTCCGGACCTTCTAGCTGAGGATTGTTCTCAAAGCTACATCAGTTCAACAAAACTCGAAAAAGTTACTTCCCTTGTCAAGAGGTAAAGAACACAATTGAAAATTTGTTGGTCCACGTTCTCTCCAACTATCACAAACTGCTAGAAAGAAATAAAAGAGAGCCTTTCTGCTTTCCTATATAAAAGGGGGACCGATGAGTATTATAGTAGACCTTACAGCAAGTAGAAAGTTGGGCCAATTTCAAACCCAGGTAGGGTGAAAACTGTCTCCCATTCCGAGCCTCATGTATAATTATAAAGCTCAAGTCCTCAAAATAGCTAACAAATTAGGGAAATCTGTGCCCCAATGAGGACTAGAAAAATGACTCCAGAGAGGGAGATGTAAAGACAGAGAAGCAATAAAGCAGTGTGTTGCTAAATGATCCCTAAAACAACCACAGTAGTTTATAACACAACTCGTCATCTACTTTACCAATAGACGTCAATGCAAACATGTATTGTGCATATAAGGGTCCTTAGCCAAAGAATAATCTCTTAATTTAAGAATCAGTTCAATATAATCATATCTCCAGAACGGCAGCCCAAAACAAGTTCAATATAATCAAATCCCTAGTCCACATAAAAGGGTTGGCCAACCTCTCAAATAAACTACAAAGCACAAACAGCCCTAACCGACTTCCCACCATAACCCAACCCCTAGCCCCCCCAAAAAAGGCCCCGAAATTAAAATGAAGGGAAGCACAGGAAGGCAAGATGTAACATCAACAACAAATTAACAAAGCTAATAAAATTGAGAACTTACTTGGTCAATGGTATGTGCTCAAATGGTCCACTGGTAGGGATTGTGCCACACAAACCATTGTTTGAAACATCCCTGAATAGACAGGAAATTCAGCCAGACACCACCTTAACTTACAACATCAGAGAAAATTATAATTATTTAAATACAAAATGCAAAGGAAAGGTACATACACAACTTTGAGGCTTGAAATATGCACAAGTTCCCTAGGTATTGGTCCAGTTAACTTGTTGTCATTGAGTCGTCTGAGAAACATTCGAATAATAAAATGATAATAAGAGACAGGGCAAAAGGCAGATCTTGCAATGCGGTGTAAGTAAATTACCAAGGCAAGTGCACACGCATACTTAAATAAGTATGAAAGAGATGAACATGAGCCCAAATGAGATGCAGCATTACTGCAAGGCTCGATCATGATGATGCACAAGCAAGTTTGAAAAGCTAGCAGAGCAAGGCATTCCATGCAGCAACAGTGTAATTTGAAACACAAATTGGGGACTTAGGGTGATTTTGGCCATATCAACTCAACTCAACTAAATCCTAACCCCAAATTTAAATAGGATTGTGTACATGAATCATTTCTGCCATTAATTGGGTTCTTTACCTGAATCATTTTTTATCAATGGGAAGCCAGTAAATTTGCAAAGCAAATATGCCAAAATTTACAATGTAAGAGAGAAAATTATGATTAGATACTTGCTAAAAATTATACATATATTTTAGGATTTCTTTGACTCACAAAAAGACTAGGGACTTTAATTTCCCTAGAGAAGGAGGAATGGTCCCTGAGATGTTGTTGTTGTATAAATCCAAGCTGATGAGGCTCTTCAAGTTACCAAGCTCACTAGGGATAGTTCCTTGAATGTTGTTTTTATAAAGCTCCCTACATCAAACATGTATCAAAAGAGGCGTTGAATTAGTGATGGATTCCTGAACAATAAGAGAAAGCCATGACTCATTTTATGTATCATTTAAAGATGGTTTGACATCATGTATCAATAAATACTGTACCACTTCCACATAAAACAATGTAATGGCTTGCACATACTTTCATGTTGTAAATGGAAGGGGAGAAACATACAGGTATTGCAGGTGCTCTAGGTTCCCAAGCTCGGGCACTAGGTGGCCAGATAAATTTGTATTCCCCAAGTCACTGAAAAAAAAAAGGAAGTAGTGAAACAAAGATGACCACATAACACCAATAACTTCTTAAACAAGAGTAGTATACTCAATACTTAAATAAGCTGGCAGACACATTGTAAAACAATATGCATGGCCTACGAAGATTACGATACATTGTCACGTGAATGGAAAAATTTTCATAATTTTATCCATTAAAGGAAAAGATGATATGACTTTCTTTAAGTTCTACGTACATTTTTATGTACTGAAAACAGCTCTAACTAATTGTTTATGCCCTAAAAGTGGTTTGGTTCATCTACTTGGTTCTTGTAATATGAAATAGCACACTGAGGTGTCAGACAGTGAAATGATTCTTAGAAAGAAGGCATGATAAGAAGAAGAAAGCCATACAATTTAAAAAAATATATATTAAAGAGTGAAAGCTGGAGATAAATTGCTAAAGGTTACCATAGCAATTAGAGGACATTATTAAGAGACAACATAGCTAGCCATGCCAGCTTGTTCTTCTAAACCATGGTTCTTAACTAGAAAATGAAAAGATGTAAATTTTAAGAAGTTGGACACAGATCAGTTCACAGTTCCCAATTTCCACCCACCAAAAAACATATAAAATTATTTCACAGCACACATACGAGGAATCCCATATACCACACGTCAATTACATGCTGCAAAAGCAATCAAATTATTTCTGTAAAATTTGAATAAAATGGTGATCTAATCTCAGAATAGTGCCCTAGAATTTTGGTTGATTAGCCTGCCCAGTCCAAAGATGAATCCAGGACACCAATTAGACCTTGAAGGGCCTTAGAAGTTCATACATGTATGAGGACAAGAGATTACAGAAATGAAGCAAATAACAAAATAAAGATGAAGAAAATGAGGCAAAAGCTTTTTACCTACTGAATATTGCTCACGAAGTAGTCTAATGTACAAAGCAATCAAGTAGCTTGTTTGATCTAGTTACAATATTAGCAAATAGGAAAGCACCACAAAGGTGCTCCTAGGAATGACAAAGCTGCTATTTGCAACTATTTAAGTTGTGCAGATAAAGTCTCCCCTAATAATTCTCTTTTTTTTTAGTGAACAACCCATCCATGCCATTAATGGCCATTAACTCCTCAACATCACTAGCTAGCAGTAGTCTGATCATTCCCTTATATGGTCTCCTACCCATCAACAGTAATTATCAGCAACTAGTTAAAACAACCAGTAATAACTCTAGCAAGAACTCAACAGCAATGGCTAACAGTTGCTTGACCATTCACTTAAAATCTTATCCTACCCATCAAACAATAGTTATTAGCAAATGGTAAAAACAAGCATCAATAGCTGCCAGCAACAAAAGACTTCAACCCCAGAAGCAAGGAAATCCTAAAAGTGACTAGCTAAACCATTATTCATCCATTTAATCAAAGTTAATTCATTTCTTTTATAGTGTTTAGTAAATTATTAATTTCAAAAAACTTAACAACTTGAGTATACATAACTATTTCTCGTTTCTGAGAAATTTTAAAACAATCCATAAAACAAAACAGAGCCCCATTTATTAGAGTATAAAATCTCACATCGATAAAATATGAGAACATGACATGACTTATGTAGCGTTTATGAGCTTCGCCAGCTACTAATCCACCATTTACATGTAGAACATAACAAAGGCTAAGCTTCTTTTTGATTCTTTTTTATTTTATTAGGAATTTTTCGTTTTCCATTCAAGACGTAACAAACTATTAACAAACACTCATTTCAGGATCGGTAGTTTACCACCAGAAACAGCAAAGCTCAACTGCAATGTCAAACAAACCCTAAGAAAGAGATACAATTAACACAAAAGAAATGACAGATAAAGAAAAGAAAGAGCAGAATGGAATATATACACTCGGGTAACGCGATTGTCTTGGTTGCAGGTGATATGGAACCAGGTGCAAGGGTTGACTAGGGTCGGATCCCAGCTCTGGAGCACATTATCCGGATCCGACAAGCTTCGTCGGAGCCTGTAGAGCGCGTCTCCTTCCGAGTTCCCATACGCCGTAAGAGGAAGAGGCGCTAGGGTTAGAGTCAGACAACAAGCGCTAATGATCGCCCACCGCCGGAACCAGGTCGGTGCCGCCATGGCTGACGACGACGATTAATTTTAGTTGGAATTTTAATTATTGTTTTGCTTTTTTTTTTAAGGGTGAATTTGTATCGTGGAATAGCAGGCAGCAAGTAAGTGATCGAGTCAACGAGATTCCAGTGGGAAGAGGATCGGTTTAAGGAATCTCAGAGGAAATCATGGGTTGGTTTTGTTTGGTTCGGTTTGGGTGCGCCTACCCAAGCTTTTGTTTTGTTTTGTTTTTTGTTTATTTTATTTTATTTTATTTTAATTTTCAATTATTTGCTCTTTATGCCGATTTAGAGATTCGGTAAGTTATGACATATATAATGATACACAATGAAGTTAATTTTTTTTTATTTTTATAATTTTTTAATATTAAAATTTAAAATTTTTTAAAATGAAAATATAGATTTTTAATCAATAAGAAATTTCTAAATTTTTTTAATAAGTAAAAAAAAATAAAAAAAGCTAAATACTCACTCACAAATGAGTCATTAATATTAAAATTAATTAATGTGGACGAATACAAAATTCCTTTAAATCATATAATGAGGAGAAGTATGGACAAACCCTCAAAGTTTTGATTCTAACGTTAAGAGGAAAAAATTATGTAATAATACTTGAGAAATAATATAATAATAATAAAATATATAAATAAATTATATTTTATTTAATTACAAATAAATAAAATTAAACATAATAAAATTATTATTATGTTTTTTATTATTCTTATGTTATTTTTTTGTTAAAAAGTGTAACAAATTGTAATAAGAAAAAATATGGTATAGTGATTTTTGGAATAAAGTTTACTATTTAAAATAAATAAATAAATTAGGTTTTAAATTGAATTTTACTAATTCATTGCACAACGGTTTTTTTTTTTTTTTTAATGTTTTGCTTGAGTAGCCAATTGGCATTATAATTATTAAATTCAAAATTTTACTAATAAAATAGAAAGATAGTTCAATTTTGTAATTAAGTTAGCATTTTGGGTTCAATTCTACCAAAAAAAATTGAGGTGAATTTTGGATTGGTAAATTTGTTAACCATATGTCCATTGGTAACGTTTACCTGCCAAACATGGAGATTACTGAGGGGTTTAATTGTTAATTTTACCTTTGCACTTTTATAATGTCGCTTTACTTTACATATGGAATGGCCATGTGAACAGAGGAATCAATAACCCAAATGAATCTTATTTCTTTAAACACAAACATATCACACCAAAATAAAATAATAATAATAATAACAATAATACAGAGTGACTAATTTCTAGATTTTTTTTTTTTTTTAAAATGAAAAAAAAAAACAAAGTGAGATGTGAAAACTTTGCTGTTAATTAAAATAATAAAACAATGCCTAAAAAAACAGTGACACCGCTCCATTTCACTCTCGAGGACTTCACAGAGAGTGAAGCGGATCCAGCACCTTTGGAATCACTTTCATCTTGACGATCGGGATGATCGAAGTTTGTGGGTACGATGGTGTCCGGAACGGAGTCATCGCCACTTATGTCGGGACTATTCGGTGCAGGAGCCTGTTCGGCCGGGCTTTTGAGACTTTCAGGCAAGCCTTGTCCGTGTGTCACGTTGATTTTGAAATGTTGGCCGTTCTTGCATTGATCTCCATCGTAATTCCCAGAAAAGAAATATGTGAGGCCTTCCTTTAGTAGAGGGACAGCCACCGTGGTCGGATGAGTCGCGGTGTTTGATGGGTCGGAGGTTGACCATTCAAATGTATCACTGTCCAGGGCATTGTTGTAATCACAGAGGTTGTATGTGGTGAGGTTGTACGTTTGGACAACTGAGTGGTTATTATCCGTGTTGAAAACTGCATTTGCCACACCCAAAAACCAAAAAAAAAAAAAAAAAAGGCAAAAAAAAAAGTGAATTTTATTTCAAGGGACATGAACAAACATAATATCAGTCAAGGATAGTCAAATATACTTTAGTCAAATTATAATCGTTTCCAATGCTACAATTCTGAAGTTTGAGCTTCAATTAAAGCTAATTAATCAAAAGGGAAATGAAAAATACATCATTGATGTATGATGCATCAATCATATGTTTAGGATAAAGTAACACTTTTCTCAAACAATGATGTGACTAAAGATGTGAATTTACACTGAATGTTTAGCCAAGGGGACGACGAATAACAATAAATTCTCCTCAAACACACTCTTTTTTTCCTTGTTGAATTGGAAAAAAGAGAATTAACTGTTTCACTTTCAACTAGGCCAAACAAATAAATAATAATAATAATAATAAGAGAAATAGTTGTAAACGAGGTCTAAGGTTTGAAACATAGACTTTATGGTCACTATACTAGATCCAGTGGTTGCCCTCACGCGACTTCACTTAAATCAAATCCAACATGGTCAAGAAATTGAATTGAACAAAAGGGGTTATATTAAGAAGTGGTTTGAGTGGGTGGAGTTTTTTCTAACGATAGATGGTAAACATCGTAGAAAATTCATGTACCAGCTAGGAATTAATTAATTAATTAATTAATTAATCACCACCGACAAGTTGGTTTTGTCATTTAACCTGCGTATGTAAACCTTCATCCTTTCTGTTTATGAGCTTGCCATTTTGCCATGTAGGATCTATGCTAATATCAGAAAAAGCATCACACAACCCTTTTTATTCTTCTCAAACTTCTGATTTTGTAAGCTTTAGATGCCTAGTTCAGGAAAAGAAATTGTACGTGCTTACATATATATATATATATACACATATATAAAGTGGACCCAAAAGGAAAAATGGAAATATTTTACTTAATTCAATATTGAGGAAAATTAAGTACTTTTGGAGGATTATCGTGGATTTGTTAACCTTCACATGCACATGTTTCCTAGGTGTCCCATGTGAGCTATGTTGTGGTTTGATTATTGTAGAAGCTAGGTAGGACTTCCACAAGAAATGAGATCTCATTGAATCACAAAAGGAAAAAAAAAAAAACATTAATGAAAAGTTAAAGTTATGGTTAAAGAACTTGAGACATACTTAGCAAGCTAAACAAGGACTCGAAAACATGCTAAAATTCGACCAAGTTGTCATAAACACAACTCAAAAATTAAAGAATAATTCACAAAGTCATAAATCGACCCAATAATTCACATAAATCATTACTTAGAATTTTTCCTTTTTTTAGAGTGAATTTTCACATCAAAAAAGCATGCTCTTCTTCTTCTTCTTCTTCTTCTTCTTCTTCTTTTTAATCATCATGTTTGGGGTTCAGAAAACCACTCTTTTGTTAAACAAAAGACGAAGATCCAATGACATAGTTTTACCCCATCAAAGGAAATTGTCTAAATTCAGAAGTGGGAAAAGAAATTCTACATAAAGATAACAGAAAAGAGGGACTGAAAGCAGAAATATGCAAACTAACGTAGTATGGTCAAACTAAAATATGTAAGGCTTACTGAGGAAATCTCCCAAGCTGAAGTGGTTGCCATCAGCCCATTTCTGGTAGCTAACTTTAGAATTCTCGGTGTTGTCAAACCAACCCAAGGTGCCACCCACTGTGTAATTCTTGTAAGCATCAGCAGATCCTGAAACTGACAGAAGAAGCAAACATAAAAAGGGGAGGAACAGAAGAAGGCCTGATCTTCTGCTGCTGTGTTTGGTTTCCCTTTCCATTGTTGTTGGGATCTGCGAACAACCCCCAGTTACTAGAACTATTGTTTTACAGTGGAGGAGTTGAGAAAACCCAGTGAAAGAGCATATCTATATAGGGGTAGGAAACTTTATAATCTTCCAAGTTCTGGTGAAATATATAGCCCTCCTTTTCCAGGGAATTACACAAAAGGATATGTTGGCTCATAAAGAAGCCGGTTGTGCGAGCAAAACTAATGCAGATAAATAATAGTAATAATAATAATACCACCAAATGCTTGCTTGTATGAGATTGATTATCCACCAACGTGAATTGTGTATCAAGCAAATTTATTCCTCATGCGACTCTTTTTTTTTTTTTTTTTTCTCTCTGATACTGTATAATATTATCATACTTTCTATTTTTTAATAATAATTAATAATTTGACTTTTTTATTTTTAATAATTTAAAGTAACAAATTAAAAATTTCAAAATTTTTTATTAATGCCGTGAATTCCTCCCTGCATACATTTTTCAGTAGGACGTCGAAATTTTTGACTTTTACACGCCAAGCGCCCCCACACCAAGAGAGAAGACCAAACAAGTGCCGTCTTCACCAAAACCAATAAAGATAAAGATGACCCAAAAAGGATCCATACTTAAGTTGTTGCCAACTTGGCAGAGTGTGACACTGCAAAGAAAACAAAGCTAATAATTAATAAAATAATATTTTTTATTTTTTTATTAACTCATTTTTTTATTAAAAATATTTAATTTAATTTATTTAAAATATAAATTAAATTAATTTAATATTAAATAAGATAAAAATTTGAATTATATTTGATAAAAATTAAATAAAAAATAAATTTATATAATATAAAATTATATGTTAATGTTATATTATATATAAAATAAACACTTTTATTATTATTTTTAATCCTATCCACTAGCGTTTTCAGAAGCAAGAAAATTGGGATCGGGCAGAAGTGTGCGTGGTAAATGCATCTGTCAGTCAAGCATGTTACCCGTCCTTTTGTCCAGCATTTAACTTTATGGTCAGAGACTTCTTTTGCACGGGTAACCTGGAAAAGAATACCCATAATATTGTATTGTACATTAGTTCATAAGATTAAAAATAAGTAATTCTTTGCTTTAAAAAAAAAAAAAAACGTAATTTGGTAACATAAGTTAAGGATATGTTCAGTAAGATTAAGTTTCTGATTTTCAATTTTTTGAATTAAAAAACACAAAACATGTCAAATAGAGATTTTCAATTATTATAATTTATTTAAATTTTATATTTAACTACAATATAAATATCTCTTTTTTTTTTCTTTTTTTTTCTTTTTCTTTCTCTTTCCACGTACTTTCTTTGTTCTTGTCTCTTTCATCTTCCCCTATTTTTTCTTGTCTGCCGCCTCTCTCTCTCTCTCTCTCGTTTCCTATTATTTAGGAATTCGTTTGTTTTTCGTATTGAATTATATATATATATATATTCTCTTTTTTCTAATACTCTTTTTCTCCCTCTCTTCCTTTTCACACCGCTTTTTTTTTCTCGTTTATTTTTTTTCTCATTTAACATGTTTTTTCTTTTCTCTTTATTTTTTTTCCATTTACTTCTTTTTTTTTTTTGTAAATCAAATTTCATTTTCATTTTTTTCTTTAAAATTATTCTATTTCTACTTTAAATTATATATTTTTTCAAAATTTCAACCTTAAATCATTTTCTTTTTCATTGAATTTAGAATTACTCCTCAAATTTTTTATCTCAAAAAATTTAAAATTACTTAATTATATTTAAATACTTTAACAATTTATTTGAATTTTAGACTTATTACTATGAGATTTAATTTTTTTTTTATATTGTTTCAATCAAATTGTTAAAATGTGTCTTTTTAACTTTTTAATTATTTATTGAAAAAAATAATAAAATATTTGTTAGTCATAATAATAAAAACACAGAAAGCAAATAATACCAAATTAATAATAAACAATAAAATAAAAATAACAGACAATAAAAAATGACTGAACAAGTCCCTAAGTTTGTACAACATCGTGAACAAGGCTGGTAAATCAGCTTAAACCAGGGTAAGACTGGTTAAATCTCCTCGTTCCGGTCGGCTTTTGTTCTCGCTTGTGCAATGCAGTCCAAGAAATCGTAAACCAAGAGCAACAGGTTTCACATCGTTCAAGTAGCGGTGGGGGCTGTTGATGGAAATGTTCGAGGAGAAATGATAGACGGAAGTGCTTGATCTGTGTACAGCAGTTTGCTGGCACATATGGAAGGCAAGGAACAGATACTGTTTTGAAAGGGCTCCCGGTTTAGCCTAGAAGAAGAGCTTCTTCTTCTGCTCACATCCTGGAATCTAACTCGATTGTGACTCCCCTTTGTTTGGGATTTGATATTTAATGAAAGGACGATGATTTATGTAGGTGGAATAGAAAAAAAATAAATAAAAAAAAAAGAAGCATGAAAACCAGGGCTGTTATTATAAATACAGATTAAATGGAGATCAATGATTTTGGATCAAAATTTATCCCGATCACTAATCTACTCACAGGCCTCCGCATTTCAAGTAGAGATAAATGAGTCCATTCCATGTATCAATAGTTTTAACAAATTTTCAACTTCCTTTTTGATTTTTTAACGTAGTTCTTGCTTGCTTGGACCTGATCTTTATTATACCAAAAACCATAAAATCATTTGTTTAAGTGTAATGTCCGATTCAACGAAGGAAATCACGAGCAGAGAATTGAGTTCAAAAAAAAATCTATAAAAATGAAAGAGACGAATTGGAAGCAGTTGCCTATATGAAATGTGGATAACATTTATGGATGCTGTCCAATCAACTGAACCAAAACCCATCCATATAAGATTGAACTGACATTTATTGATTGAAACCCTTTTTCAAATTGAAAATAGATGAAGACAAAAGATACTCGTAAAAAATTTGTGATAAACTAGATTAGGGAATCAAAAACAAAAGATATAAGCATTTATAAAACTAAATTAGTTGCTTAATGGTACATGAACATATTCAAAATGCCCCAGCCAGAACAAGAACATGTTTCATGCTTGAACAAAGAGGCGAGAGACAATGAGACATCCGATACCTAAATCCATTAGTTTCTCGCGACTCTAACCTGGGATGCTGTAAAACATTTATCTCCCAAAGGAATTTCCAGATTTACCCAGCTTTAATCAGCGTCCATCTCTTCAAGCGCAACTTTAGCAGCAGACTTGGCTTCCTCTAAGAGCTCTTCGGGAACCTGAAACATCATCACAACCATCAAGGAAAAGCATTATAAAGCGACTATGTAAATAAAAGTATAATCAGACAGTATTGAGACCATTTTAACTCCTCTACACCACAACCTTATAGTCTAGAACAGTAAACAATAATAAACTCTTCCACGACACTGGCCAATCTGGCATATGTTGATTACCATGTCACCTCATATGACAATGACTAGTCTGCTTAGACTGATTAAGAAAAGTAAATTCCATATCTGTCACAAAGTATGATAAAAGAGCTTCTTGGAACGGGCTTTGGGAACCTCCTGCTTCGGCCTTTCCAAACCACAGTTGAGCTGCCATACCATACCATCAGGTGTAGGAAAACCATACTCTTCTTTTTACCTTTTTAACATTTGAAGCTTATCTAAACTACTGGATCCAAATGCATAGCCTCAACTGCAGACACTTCTCATGAATTTAATTTCCCTAATTGCTTTCTACAAATGAAACACATGAAATTTATCCAATATAAAGGGTAGAATGTTATTGTACTTATCATTTTAGCCCAACAAAACAGACACAAATGATCCCCATGAAAAATTGGATCTGAAAGTACCTTTGTGTGTTGTCTCTTTGATTCATCACATACCCAACTCATTTCCAGTTCAAAAGCCTTGTCTTTTGCTTCATCATGCACCTTATAGATGCTGCTTAAAAGAAACAGAAAAATTATCCTCCACAAGGATTAAACTCGTATATGCATACAATCACATGCCTTGAAGATTCAGTTGTATTACATTCTCTCACATAGAACACCACAGTGTTAAAGTAACCCAATCCATTGAATAAAGTAACCCAATCCATTGAATAAAGCAACGGTAAGCATCTTAATCTCACTACAACAAGGTAACAGGCGCAAGTCTCAAAGCATTCACTACATAAATGTGATCACCCTGCCATTCTTCCACCAGAGCCCTATGTCAATACGCATCATATCGTAGTCACATTTTAATCCCCCACCCCCATCTCCTCCTTCTTTTTCTACGCTACATAATTAAATATATTATGATAAAGTGAGTTCAAAGTCAAATCAGAAAGAGAAAAGAAGTAAGGTCTAGTTGATGAGGAATATGAAAAGAGGTATCTTCTTCTTTAATCCTTTTCCTGATAAAAAGGTTGATCTTCTAGCTGAGTTTTGCCCAAATCTTTCCAGGCCACTCTTTAATTCATGTTTTATTTTATGTGTTCACTTATTCAGACTAGAACCCACTGTTCCAGTGTTTGTAAATCACCAGCTAAGGAAAATAAAATGGCCAGACAATCAAATTTGGAGAGGGACCATAGACTTCCTCTTGAAAGTGCTATGGGGTGTAGTGTTGTGCACCTTATCCAAACTACACAAGTTTGTTAAAGCTACTGGAGTCAATAATTAAAAAAATTTTTATAGAACCCAGAAATGGGTATCCTGCAAGATCTCCCCATTATTTACTTCAAGATATATGCTTTGACAGATCCAAACTCAACTAGCCAAGGGAGATCACAGATGGTTCCCAAGCTTTTTGCACAATAACATATATAACATCATGGGGAAAAAAGCAAGGGAAAGGCACATATAAATATATATTCTGTGGCAGAGGTAGAGAAAATTCAGCCTATATTAGCATGCATTTTTCATTGATCACAAAGTTCCAAGGGGCTTGAACAAGCAAAGAGCAAGAATGGAAATGTGAGCCTAACATTACAATAACAATATTAATGGTGGAGATATAAATCCAAAAAGAGAAAGAACACGTATGCTGGAAGGAAAGATGACAATGGAGAGAGAGGGAGGGAGAGGGAAAGAAGGGAAAACAAAAGCAACACTCACATTTTGGCTACCTCAATAACTCCTTCACGACAAGTCATTTCAGACAGCTTCAACTTTTCAATCTCTCTGTTGACGTTGCAGAAAATATGTGAAATGAACAATACTCAAGTAACAGACAAAAATGTGAAACAAACTAACATAATAAAGAACTACCATAGTTCTGTCAAGACAAATCCACATCTTATGGCATAGTAACATATGAAGAAAAATAAAGTGATTAACTCACGTCTTAGCAGCCTGCTTTCCTTTTCCAATTGCAGCACCAAAATATCTCTACACCCAAAAAGGGAAAATTGAAGAATGGTAATGATATGGATGAAACTCCAGGAACAAAACTTTCAAAAGAAAAATATACATAGCAGGGATTCACCCAGAAAAGGAAAATATCACCAGATTAAGGACATGGATTCCTCTAATTAATACAATAGAAGAATCTATTTAATATTATAAAAGAAAAACAGACATATAGATCCCATATCTGTTAACAAAAATACTTACATAAGAAATGCCAGATGGTTCAATCATGTGTAACTGTGGACCATCTCTGTCGTAACCACCAAGAATGATCCCACAACCAAAAGGCCTGCGTCATCAAGCAATATTGGTACTTTTTCAAGAAAAGAACATCATGCATGTGCAATTTCAGAAACATGGAATGTAAGAATCAAGCCTTTTCAAACCTAAGCCACCAATAGAGGGTGCACAGATGCACATAACTAGCAACACGTTCAGCAAGTTCCTTCACAGGAATGGGCTCACCATAGACACTACAAGATGAGAAAGCAAATTAACTCCAAAAAATAAGGGACACACAGAATTATGAAAGCAAGAAAAGCAACAGAACCAATTTTGAAAGAGCCAACACACATCATATACTATAAAGGGATACAAGTCAATAATTTCAAGAACTAAGATACATCATATAGTAGAACAAAATTTTATGCTCACTTCAATAAGAGGAGATGATGATAACCAGAAGTTTTTAGTTAAAGGCTTATTGAATACCAGTTGCCACTCATTCATTAATAGTCTACTTCTTATAAATTCTTTTAATCTCAATCAAAACATTCAAAATAGGTGTCCAATAAGAATTTGACAAGAGAGTCAAAAGATCAAATGAACAAATCATTTTGTGCTTAAACTTATGCTAATTTTTTGTTAAATGAGATGAAAATCTTAGGAAACTAGAAAAGTGATCAAATTATGGCCTAATCAGGGTCCACTCTTCTGAGGTTTCATGGTCAATGGTATAAATCCAAAGCTTTTGAACCCAGAAAGGGGGGATTAATGAGATACAAACTTGCTATCAGTGCAGGCTGGTTATGCATAACTAAGCACAGCTAAGCCCATAATTTCAAACTCAAAATACCAGGAGAACAATTCTGGTCTCGGCCTTCCACAAACTAATATCAGAACAACTATGTCAGTTGCAATCATCATTTATTTTTTGTTGGTTGGTACTAAACACTCAAGTTGATTTTGAGAAGAAGAAACCATCTTGAAACCAGCACCAGCAACAAAGGTACATGGTTAAAACAACAAACCTCTCGTAATTGGTTGCCTCAGATTTTGCTCGTGCAACAATTTGTCTTCCATCAGCTGCTAAGCCAGCAACAGCCTAACATTTGAAACACGATGAGAGAGAGAGAGTCATGAGTGTTTTGTAGGATAAATTGGTCCTTCATCAAGTTGCACAAACTGGCTACATCTAATATCATCTCAAGAAGACAATGTAGCATAAAAATTTTGGAATTTGGAAGCAATAACACAATTGTGGGTCTATTGAAGACACGTAAATTTATGCTGTTCCCTATTACAAAAAAGTACCGCAGTTGTTAATATTTTTTGAGCCTTCATATTCTGGACAATACAAGAAACATAGGATGGAAATGCAATGGATCAAAATAAGAATTCAAGTGAACAGCATGTAAATGTTCAAGTGAAAATGCACCATTCCGGCATGACGATGAACGGCATGGATCCTCCGATTAGAGCCAGGCAGCATCATCTTAGACGCTATAAGCTTCTCCACACCCTAAATCTCCATAGATACAAAGATTTAAAAACATCCACATTAAAATCGAAAAAAAAAAAAAAAATATCACAATCTGTCAATTTATATTTAAAAAAAAAAAAAAAAAAAAAACTATACCAAGACAATTCCGTCTTTGCATTTGATTCCAATCACAGTCCTGCAGAATATTATAAAAAAAAAAAAAATCGCACATTAACGAAAACCGCGAAAACCCTAGGACCTTCGATTTACTGTAATTTATCGTCGAATAGGTATAACAGCAAATAAATTACCCAAAAAAAAAAAAGAAAAAAAAAAAGAGATATAAATTGAAGAAGAAGAAGAAGAAAGTAACCCGCTGTTGTCGACGGCTTTGGCAGCGTACTCGATCTGGAAAACGCGGCCGTCGGGAGAGAATGTCGTCACCGACAAGTCGTAACCCGTTCCTATGCTACTCATCTTTTTCACCTCTCACTCCTCTCTCTGAGTTTTTTTCCTTTGTTCCTTGTGGTGTGTTTGTGTGTGCGCGAGTGTGTGAAACAGCCTTCAATTTATCTGCATTTTCATTTTTTTTGGCTTGCAATCAAACGACTTTTCTTCGTTCTCAAGACAGTCGTAGTAAACACAGGTGAGAAGTGCGCCCTTTGCAAGTATACATTTTTTTTTTCAAAGAGTACCAAATGGGTTGGGCTTTGGTTGCTAGGCCCGGTATATCCAGCCCAGCCCAATTTACTCACTGGTTCTTGACTTAGAATAGCAGTCAGTGGCGGCGGTAGTAGCCTACAGGCAATTGGATTTGTTAAGTGCACGCCCCACAAGTTTGAACATAATTATTGAATAAAATAACCATTAAATATGGCTTAGAAGACTTTTTTGGTCTCATGATGTCATCGTCAGTCAAGGAAGCATTCGATCCGTGCAGACCACTGCATCTTTTTTTTTTTTAATGACTTCTCCGCGTGACTGATTGCTTATGAGTTATGGTCTTAGTTGAAAGGCTGCTCATACTTTTCAACGAGAGAGCAAGCAATCAGAAGTCATTCACTCTAGTTCCCCACATGACTTTCCTGAGCAAAGTCACCAAAAACATCAATTTTTGTTGCACGTAGAGCCCACTTTAGCGGCAGTTTTTACTAGGTCATAACATGACTTTTGTGCCGACTCAAAAATAGTTTTTTTTTTTTTTTAATAAAGTAAAAAACTACAATTATAAAAATTACAATGTTAAAATCAATGTGTAACGAATTTTGATAGATAATTTTATATGCATTATAATAATCCTTAACTCGAGCTAATATTTATCAAAAATTACATAATAACAACCGTAATTTTTTATGACACATTTGTTAAGAATGACTTTTCGTTGTCCCATTCACCCCAATTTCCTCCCTTGCTCCCTGAACGTCGCAGTCCCTGTTTTTGTTGCCACAACGCCCACCACCCCTTTGACAGAATTGCAAATCCGGTCGGTTGGAGACACCAATTCAAGGCAACAACAGTCGAGATAAAAAAAAAAAAAAATCATTTACCTAATTTGGCTAATGGTTTAGAAACAACAATGACGGATAGAGGAAAATTTTCTAGCAAGAAGTTAGGAGGATATCATATGTTAGAAACGCAAAAATCTAAATATTAAGGATAAATATGTAATTTAATTTTATATAAGGGTTGTTTTTTTTATTACTTTTTCATTAAAAAACACTTTTATTATGTAATTTAAAATTCTGCAAAACTCTAATTTAACCATAAATATAAACTTAAATTACGTAATTTTTTTATATTTTATATTTTTATTTTTTTAATATTTTATTTTCCAACAAGCAATCATTATTTCAGGAAAGTGTGTTTTTATGGCCAATGCTCAAGTGATAGGAATTGACTCGCTTGCAGGTGGACCAAGGGGTTATTGTTTTTTGTTTTTTTGTTTTTTTTTTGGGTCCTCTGCGTTTTTTCTCTTTGAAATGTTGGCAATTTTCAACAAGGAAAATTTGAAGACTTCGTTGAGAATTTGCATTGGTTTTGGAGGAGAGGACTAATCTAATTTCGTCGAGCAGTTTTATTTTTGGTATGAACGTTGGAAACAGCAGCTCTGCCTTATCTGAATATCAAGATGAAACTGTCCCAATGAAAGTGAAAGAAATTGTTATGTTTCCCCGCAAGGTCACAGATAGCGCAAATTTGAACCAAGTTATTGAAGGAAATAACCATTGGGTATGGTTTAAAAGACTGTGTACGTCTTATCATTTCATTGTCAAGGAAGCTCTCCATCCGTGTAGGCCACTGCATTAATTTATGTGTGTTTGGTGGTTTTCTCTTTTGCGTCCATGATTGCTTAGGAGTCACGGTTTTAGTTGAAGACTGCTTCCACTCTTACGAGGAACAGGCGAACAAGGAGTTGTTCTCTCTGGTTATCACTCTTGTCTTTCCTCTGAGCAAAGAGAGAGAAGAGAAAAAGAACAAGGCCTTTGTACAGAACACTGTCCCACAAGAGAAAAAAAAAAAAAAGAAAAAAAAAGAAAAACTTAAATTGTAGATACATTTAGAACCCATTTTAGGAGTAGTTTTTATCAAGTCATAACACGACTTCTCGTGTGGCGTCATCTGGCGGTGATAGAATTATCAACTTTTAATTAAAATAACAAAGAAAAAAGAATTAATTATTAAATAAAAAATTTTAAGGTTAAAAATTTAATTAATTTAATTAGAATTAAATTAATAAAATTAATATTTAATATTAAAAATATAAAAAATTTTAATAATACAATATTTATTTTTTAAAAAATTAAAATACAAAAAATTATTGTTTTACTTTTTTTTTTTTTTACAAATTTATGAAATTAAGTAAATTAAAAAAATATTATTAATTTACAAGTTTATAATTCAACTTATTAATTTATCACTTATTTATAGAATTAATAATTTTTTAAATAAATTAAATTAAATTATGATTTAATTTTATTAATTTAATTAATAAATTAATTTAGTTTAATTATTAAAATTTTACTTTTAATAAAAAATTTATAGTTTAAATTTCGGAACCATCAGCCCAAAGGAAAATAAAAGGAATGTAAAAGTCACCTTCATGAGAGGTCCTCAAATGTAACGTCATTGGAAAAAATATTGAGAAACGTGATTTTAATTTTAAAGTCTTATCAGGTAGAAAAAATCAACTGAAAAAATGATATTAATATTGAAATGACAGATACAAAAGTAAAGTTGTTTTCCCGGTCAGATAAATGTACAAAATATTAATAATATATTCATTAATGTAATTACTCATATGAGTCTCACCCTACGCAAATTTTATAACTAATGCTGATGCGGTCAAACACCAGTCGAGTTAGTGTTTTTGGTGTGTATAATAATTATTAAATAAAGACATAGACAGGCACAATTGTAATTTTCAATGTATCCTTTTCTCTGAGCTTGGTAAGCCTTACGTGAACGCGTTATTAGAATAATTTTTATGATATTTATTATTAATTATATTTATATATTTTAAAAATAATAAAAATACAATTAATGTTTTTTTTTTTTTTTTTTCTCCTGAGCAATGGCTGTTGATGGTTAAAGCGGGGCAACGCGTGTGAATTGGTATCATGAAATTTGTCAGGAAATTGATTTAGGTCATGGCCTCTCGTTCCGTAGGACCGGGGGGATGGCGTTGACCAGCATCATTGAATTTGAAATTCCAAGCTGACAGCGATATAATATTAAATGATGTGAGAGTAAAAAATAAATAAATAAATAAAGTCGATGGCTTTGGGTGGACTGGGAATTGGGGATATGAGGACTCAGGCAACGTGCAAACAGAGATACATTCATGTTCTCACGTCTATTTGCCGTTGGATTAAATGACCACGGATTACAAACAACAGAGTCAGCGATCAAGACTTGGGGTTATCGTGGTCTTGTCCGCATGAAATGATTTCTGCTTTTGCAATACATTAAACGAAGTGGGGACCACAACACTGTGTCTTTTGAAAGGAAGGAGGTTTCCTCCATTGACCAAGAGCTGCCGCCTTCCCTTCTGCTACATTTTTCAAAAAATTCAAGTGTTTGTTTGCATTCTGATTAAAAGTATTCAATCAAAAATGTCAAACTTACCGATGGACCCTCTACCCATTTTCTTCATCATTATTAGGATCATTGATGGGAGGCTTCGCTTCCTCATTTAGGCAACCTTTCCTCCTCCAACAACAATTCAAATCTATTTCAGTATTTCTCCTTCTTCTTCTTCTTCTTCTTCTTCTTCTTTCGTGGCAAGGGAGATCAAAGACTGAGCCTTTAAAACTATTACTGATTATGGGAAACTGTTGCAGAAAGCCTGCCAAGTGTGCTCATGCTTCTTCTTCCAATTTTTCCTCTGGTTGGTCTCCTCTTACCGTAACTTAATGCTCATTAATATTATGAAACTGTATCCTTTTCCCATTCATTTCTTGTTGTTTCTAAATTTGATCCATTTCTTCTTTAAAGATCAATACTTTTAGTCCCGTATGTGAAATTTTGTACTAGTTAGATTTGTGAGATTTGAAATTTAGGATTTTTAGTAAGGTAGGTGATTCTGTTTTAGGGAGATACTCTTTGATGGTGTCTTGTCTTGGGCTCATAAGTTCTTTTGTTTCTGTTTTCAATATCTTGTTGAATGCAAAGGATAGAGTGGAGTCAGCAGGAAAAAAGAAAAGAACGAGAAATTGGAGGTTTTGATGGCTTCTTTAAAATTGCAGTCAAATTTGGAGTACACCTCTGTTCTACTTTATTGACTGAATTTCATATGTGAGCTATGAGGCCAATACATAGAGGATGCAATGTGGCATGGGGCAAACTAGTACAGATGGGCATTGTAATCTTGGTTTGATTCAAGTTACTATATAGGTTATGTTGTCAGAAATGCATTGACAGACCCACTGGATCCGCCTTATTGAAAAAATTGTGTGTTGCTGTCAAGAATGAATTATAATAGCTTATCTCTCAATGATTATTTGAGAATTTGAATGATTCAAGAGAGCATAGAAGAACCTTGCATGAAACTGATTGCGCCTGGAAGGAATGGAATTGCCAGATTGTTTTGAGGCTTGCTTTGATATACTTGCTTGTACTGGGTTAACTTACCCACTCAAAGAATTTTGTCCCAATTTTATTGTATTTTGATGCAAAAGGTCTCATATTCTGCAGAAGATATGCGTGAATACCATGGCAATGGCCAGTCTGCAATGCAACTGATTGAACTTATCAAATACAATCCACGTTTTTTAACGACCATATTTTTTGTGATTACGAAGGGCTACTGAGTTGTAAGGACTTCCTGGCATTAACTTTACTTAGAGCTGCTATACTCTTTTGCATTTTGTCATCCAGGTGGTAAAAAGGCAGATATGGAGGTGAAGCAAGACCCGACCATGCCTGGCCAGCAGACGTCGTGTACAAGCTTAAACAAATCTTTCAAAACATCCAAAGTTGATTCATCTGTGTCCAGCAATCTCAAGTCCTTCAGCCTTGGTGAGTTAAAGAATGCCACCAGGAACTTCCGCTCAGACACATTTCTTGGAGAGGGAGGTTTTGGTTGTGTTTTCAAAGGATGGATTGATGCAAACACATTGGCTCCTGCTAAACCAGGAAGTGGTTTGGTCGTGGCCATTAAGAGGCTCAAAGTAGAAAGCTTTCAGGGACACAGGGAGTGGCTTGTATGTGTATTTTGGACTGTATTATAGCTGGCTTGCTTCTCTTGATCTTGCTAGTTCATATGTGAAACACTTTTTCTGTTTCAACTTTACAGGCAGAAGTAAACTATCTGGGCCAATTTCGTCACGAAAAACTGGTGAAGTTGATTGGGTATTGTGCAGAGTCTGACAATAGACTACTTGTTTATGAACACATGCCAAAGGGAAGCTTAGACCACCATTTATTTAGAAGTGAGTAAATTTTCCCTTGATTTTTTTTTTTTTTTTTCAATTTCATTTTAATTATTCTTATGTGTTAAAGTATGACATGATATTTTATGGTTTTGTGCTTCATTTTACTTGTCTAGGCATACAGGCACTTGTGAACTTTCAAATGTATTCAAAAGCTACCGTTCATGCTACTGTCAATGAGATAGGAAGAGAGCAAGGATTAGAACAGTATATTCTCTTATGAACTTGATCCTTTCTAAAAATGTTGGGCACCATACCAAAAAAGAAAAAGAGTTGGCAAAGTCTGCATTTGCAGTAAGTTTAGTGGGTCACTTTCTATTCCAATTTGAGATATCTCTTTATGATTGGGAAATTCCAGCTAGGAGTTAGTGGAAGAAGACTTTGTTAAACATTTTAGAACCTGGAAAAAACCTTTCTGAAGTAACATTCTAGGAAGAAACCCCGTACGAGGAACCTTCCATGTTGATCTTTCAGTGGATCCCAAACTCGATGATTGCAAAATAATCCTAGAGATTGAAGAAAAATATTGAAGCTTAGAGAGAAGAGCTTGGATAACCTCATGTCCTTCTGCATGCAAGCAAATGAAATTAGGTGCTAAGAGCATGGCTGTAATAAAGTTTTGGCAGGAAATCTCAATAAGTCACAATATGCTGTACTTATGTATTTATTTTTTTTCATTGAGATATGCCCAAAAAGGAGATTCCCAAAATGCTTTTTAATTAAGCTTCATCCTCTTGATTTTTATCATCTTTTGAGTCTGGAATATACTTTTCAGCTGAGCTGATGAAACCCTTTGTTATGCACGTGTAGAAGGTTCTCAAATCATCACTTGGGCTACACGGATAAGTATTGCAATCGATGTAGCAAGGGGATTGTCATTCTTGCATGGTTTAAATGCGAACGTAATCTACCGTGATTTAAAGGCCTCCAATATTTTACTTGATTCAGTAAGCTCAAGCTTCAAACTTTGTAGCTGAGTCTAAGAGTACTGTTTGTTTGCTTGAAGTCTTATGACATCCTGAAACTTTTTCAGGATTTTGGTGCAAAGCTTTCAGATTTTGGCTTAGCAAGGGATGGCCCAACTGGAGATAACACTCATGTTTCAACCAGAGTGGTGGGAACACGTGGTTATGCTGCTCCTGAATATGTGGCCACAGGTTAGTGTCTCTGTTGCACACACTTAAGTTTCTCTGTCGAAGGAATCATTATGGATATCAGTTGCTGAAATCACTGAAAATAGGTGCTTATGAGACTAACTATTGAACCAAAACAAATGCATTCCCATGCTATTGTTTTCATGTTGAGTCACCATTTTTACTTGTTCATCTATGTGAAGATTTGCATGATTATTGCGGCCTTTAAAAGGCTTAAAATTGTTGTAACAGGAATTCAGCTGCTTATTGTTGTTGCAGTAACTTTGTTGCTGCATTTTGTTCCCCTTGTTTTTTCCAAAAAGCAGTGCTGTGATTGAAACCGTGTTAAATGCTGTATTCCCGCAAGAGGCTGGGAAGATTTTAAGATGGGTTTTTTTGCTTGTGAATCCATATAATTCTTGTTTGCGTTGGGAAGTAAATGATCCTGATCTCTCCGAAACAAAGTTAGAAAATTGGAAGTATACTTTTTTGAAATTTCTACCTGTTCTTACTAAGAACTGGTACTAATAACTGGTAAACTAATCAGGTCACCTGACCTCAAAGAGCGATGTGTACAGCTTTGGTGTGGTCCTGTTGGAATTACTATCAGGTAGAAGGGCAATGGACGAAGAGAGAGGTAATTTTGCTGAAGAAACCCTGGTGGATTGGGCAAAGCCTTTCCTTAGTGAGAGCAGGCGAGTTCTGAGAATCATGGACACGAGATTAGGGGGTCAGTACTCCAAGAAGGCAGCTCAAGCCGCAGCTGCAGTTGCATTGCAATGCCTGCACACAAATCCCAAAAATAGGCCACTCATGTGTGATGTTGTAGCCACGTTAGAGAAACTCAACATAAAAAAAGACATTTCCAAAACACCCTCTTCATCACAGCACTATGGTGACGCTCGGCAGGCGTGAATAACACTTGCAACTACATGCTGATTCATCTGCAAATGCTTTTTCCACTGACCAAAAAAAAACCAGAAAAAAGAGGTTACATATGCCTGTCAGGATCATCAGGCTCAAAGAAGTGTATTTACTCCAGTTCCTGTAGAAGGTGTAAATGGTGGTGCGCTCATGTTCTGGTTCAGTTTTGTGCACTCAGATGAAATCATTGTGGCAACATAATACAATACCTGTTTATGAGTGCAAAACATTTCATAGGAGTTAGGAGAATTGTACACACACACACACACACACACACACATATGTCCATATAAATATACATAGCATTGTAATGGGATTTGAGAGCAAATGAAGATGGTTTAAGCATGTGGTTTGTACCCTTCTCTAAGATGTGACAAAATCTTAAAAAATTGTAGCCATTTGTATTGGTAAAAAGTGCAATTGAAGTAGACCCTTTTTTTTAATTTTTTGGATAGAAGCAATTGAAGTAGACTTAAAACTTGATATATATGTGCAGAAATGTAACCATTAGCAGAGTATTTTAGTGCTTAACCAACAAGCTATTCATTATGTTAGCCAATAATTAGCAATACTAGGAGGAATTTTATTTCTCAATCACATTAATCCAAACATTATACTAACAGACATCAAGTGTTTTTATATTAAGAAATTGAAAAAAAAAAACAAAACAAAAGAACTAATCTTAATTCAACAACTAAGATCAACTCTTCAACACTTTATAATTTTTAATTTGGTTTTTCAATTTGACAAGATTAGCGTCAAAATCACATAAAATGATAGGTTCCATCAAACTGATTCATGTAAGACTATCATCTCCATTTTTGTCATTGGCTTTATTCATTTAAAATATTAAAAAGATATTTTATCTTTTCAAATTTATAAATTATTACAGAAATAAGTGAAATAAAACGAAGAAGAAAGAAAGAAAAAAAAAACTAAAAAAATCTTCGGGACATTTTATCAATTTCCAGGCCATTTCAAAACAGTTATTGTAATAGCACGAGATTTTCTTTTGGGGAACAATGACTTAGCGATTTTAGTTTGATTAAAATTCAAATTAGCTGACATGATTATTACGTAGATAAAATTAATAATTCCGCCTTGTAAGTATAAAGCCCAGAACAAAACAAAATAAAATAAATAATAAATAATACAAAGTTTATTGTACTTTTTTTATTTGTTGATTTTTTTTTTTTTAACCTGCAATAATTGTCCGTCACAGGGCCTTTTACAAGTCAACATGTAAAATTGGCCATAACAAACGGTGAAATTTCGCAAGAGAAGAGGAAGGAGAAAAAGAAAAGAGGAGAGTTGAGCTGGGCGGGGAATAATGGATGAAGAGGAATTTCAACGCTTACTCGATCTCTTTCCGATCGTCAGACCTCGCGATTACCATGTAAATTTCTTGAATTTCACGGCACAATTTCTAGCGGTGGAAAATTTAATTTAATCTTATTTTAGTTTTTCGTGCTCTCGACTGGTGTAGGTGGAAATCCCAGAGGCACCTTTTTAAAAAATTTTTATTTTCGATTTTTTTTTTCAATATGTTATTGTTTTTGTATCTGAATTTGCTATGATGATTTTGTATAACCTTTGTGGCTGGGTTTCAGATTGGAACAGAACCAGCAAGGCAGTCGTCCTGTCGGAAATTAAGGCGAAATGAGGCTGTATGTTTGAATATTGCTCCTGTCCGTGTGTCTCTCTGTGTGCGTGTGTCTGAATATTGCTCCTGCCAGGCGTGTGTTTGTGTACACAGCTGTTTATTCACAAAACTTAAAAGGATGTTCACAGTGCACGAGGCTTCCAGTGCATTCGAGCTACACTGTGGAGTCTCGGGGAGTGCTTTTTTTCACAAAGAGATTGTTTCTGCGCGTCGAATCCATGGCTTCAATGTCATGGTGGAGTAACTTTTATTGTTTCACCAAGGCTCGCCTTTAACAAAAAGCTTACAAGGTGTTTTGTTGCTTTTATTTGTTTTTACTATGGGTTATTGACATGCTTGACACTTTTGCAACAGTTGAAAAAATGGCAAGATGCGGCGGAGGTGGGACATGATGAAGAAGCAGAGAATCAGGCTGTTGATCCAAATGGTAAGTGTTTGTATATGTTGTGCAATATTCTCTGATTACTCCTCGAAGCATATGTGTTTGATAGGGATTGAGAGAGCAATTATAGGTAGCATCCACCAATTTAGATGAAAATCTTTCAGACAGCCTGGGCTTATCACCAATTAAATTGATTATTGAAGTTCATTGCATTTCTGAACGGTTTGTTTGAGCTCTAGAGCCCTCTGCGAGCTTTATAACCACAGACCACATTTACAGCTGTATTTCCTAGTGGCAAGTGGCAACAAATTGGTGATGGTAGCAAATCTGCATTCAACATATGCAACATATCTGGCCACATTCCTAGGCTAGAGGTTTGCAATTTCAGCTTTGTCAACTGTCCATATTAGTTTGGGCATATAAGTGTATCTGTATATTCATGTTGTGTACTTGCAAGCCATTTGTGGAACTTTCCCTTCTCTTGTATGGAGTATTGCTTATTGAAAATCATGCAAATCAATGAAAACATTTTGGAATTGGGCTACTCAATGTTTCATTATTTCCTCTCTTCTTGCGAGTGTAAAAGTTTCATTAAATGATTTACTGTGGAGATGGGGATTTTTTTTTTTAACAGATGCTTTCTGGAAGAAGCTAAAGTTGGCAGCTGAAAAGAAGGTATGCTTGTAACATGCCATGGTATCTGATCATCGTTTAACTTGCAATGTGCCCTTTGAAGACTTAAGAGCATAGATATCCATCTTGGAGGTCTTAGGTTCAAACACTTGGGGGGTGGGGGGGTGTTGGTGTGAGATTTATAGGAAACAAAATAGCTACTGCATGTTGTGTCACTCACAGCTTAATGGGCCTTCCGATGGGCCAAAAAGTGATGCCTTTCTGGGTATATTAACAAATTCAAGGAATATTATTGCAGTGGGGAATTTTTAGCCAATAATGGGAGATGAATAGTCTCTTGTTACTATAGCTGGAGAAGTGAGATTTCATGCTTTATGATTGCATCAATCAAGTCTATGGTCCACTGTGATTGCAACTTATAGTTGTGAGACAGTATATGCCTTTATGCTTATATTGATAGCTGTGAAGAGTGTCAAATCTCCATTCATGTATGGCTTCTTGTCATGCATTGGATCAGCAAGGCTGATTTTATGTCCACTCCTGCTCTTTGGAGATTTATCTCTTTTCTGCTAGAATAAAAGAACAAATTGAATTAAAGTCTTTTCCCATGTTGTGGTAGCATTGGCTGTAACATCAGATAAAAATTCAAATGGGGTTCTGCATTCTTTCTCACTGTTCAGTGCTAAAAGCAAATAATTTGTGCAATGTTGACAGCTTGGCAGAGGCTTTCTTGTATATTTGAAACTTAAAATTATTAATCTCAAACTTTATATGCTCTTTATCCCAGAGTAGTTAAAACAAGACAGACTGAATGTTGTTAGCTTAAAAGGCTGTTTTGCCTGCGTTATTGATTGGGAGACTGAAGCTGTGGTAATATAATATGAAGCAATGTGACCATATCAGGGATGTGAATTGTAAAAATGTTGGATGGAATTTTGTCTGGGAAGTGCTCTTTTGAATGTTGGACACTTGATGAACATTTTGAAATTATAACTCAGGATAATAAATAGTCGATTGTACAATCCTTTTAATGATGGACTAATGCAGGATGAATATGAGGAGAGGGATGATGTAAGTCACTTATAGTCTGTTTCTGTTCAAACTGAAGCAAGCATTGTGTACAAAAGCCTAAGCAGTGGTCATCATGCGAAAAGTGACTCTACTAGGTATAGTGCCTGCTACAAAATTTCCTTGCTTTAGAGTTGATCAAGTAAGCACTGAAGTACCTAGTATACCAAAAACTAATTGCTGGGGATCACATGGCTGTTTGCCTAACCTGGGAGGCAATTTATGGCTGGAGGTTGACATCACTTCACTGTTCAGCATCATAGATGAGGGCAGGGTGGTAAAGGATGGGTTAGTACAGAGGTGGCCACATGCAATAGTAATGTTTGTGTGGCTATGCCAGCAATGAGGGTGGTCACATAGCAATGTCATTGATGGTAGCAAATGGTGCTAGGGAAATAATAAATCTGTTGGTTGTAGTAATGATCTGGCAGTGGCAACAATGTTTGTTGAGGCTGTATTTTGGCGGCTGCTGTAATGTATAGTGGTGTTGGGGAAAGTGGAGGCAAGGCAGGGGTGGGGAAGCTGTAAGTTTGATTCAGTGAAAGAGATTTGAGAATCAATTAATTGATACTTGGAGAGATACTCAGAACTATAATTTTTATTCCCCACTGCAGTAATTGAGAATTACATGAATAAGAATAATCCAGTTCCTTAGAATCCAAATGCAACCTCGCAGATGTTATTATCATTTTTTTTTTCCTTTTTATTTGTGATTTGTGAATAATTCAAAATGAGAAGCTTATGGTGCCAATTTTATTCCATTGTGGTTGTTGCCTCATTTTTTATGGCTAGGATTTTCATCAAACAACATTATGGAGCAAGCATTTATTACCAGATTGGCATTGAGATATGAGCAAAATAACATTGATCTTCAAATATACTATAGAATGCAGTTCACAAGGATCTAGGTCACAGTAGGGTGGGGCTTAATTTACACTTTTTTCTACTTTTCTTACTTGCATATTGGATTGTGCTAGTTGTTGATTAAATTGTTAAATGATGTCTACTTGTTAATTTCTTTCCTTCCCTCGTTGTTTTCAACAAATTTGTCGCATTTGACAAATTTTGAAGTGCATTTGGGATATACAGGTGGGTGCAGCAGAGGCTGAGAGATTCTGCAAGGCTTTTCAACAAGTTCACAGCAAGCTTGTGTGTATAATGTTCTGATAACCATATAATGTTCTTCTGTCAAAGTTTCCCTTCTGTTATTGACACTGAAGGATTCGTTCTTTTTTATCTGTAGGTACATGAAGAGCTGAGTTTGGATGCTGCCCGTAAATTTATGAGTCTATCAAAGGGCAATGGGAAGTAGTTTGGGTTCATTCATATGTTCATTTTTTTTTGGGTGGGCAAGGAGACGAATTCACAGGCAGCTTCTTGGCTGCGAAACAGCCAAAGACTGAGTAAATCTTATCAAGATGACATGTTATTTGCGCTGCTTCTTGTGTTCTGAAGACAAAAGACGAGATAATTAGATCACAGCTCGACTTTACAGTTCATTAAAAATTTGCCACATTGATTTCTTTTGCCTTTATCTTCCCAATTCTATCTCATTCCTGGCCCTATTCCGACCATATACCGTAGGAGTCTCGTTTATTGGAACACCCTTTTCTACCTAAAATTTGAGCATGATATTTGGAACGAGGGTTCTAAATACTCGAAGTACTTTGAAAGTTGAAATAGCATTAGGTCATGAAATAAAAGTGGTGCAAGCAATGCTTCGAGCAGCTCCATTTCATGGCTGTCCAACCACAAGTACCATTATAAGCCGAAAATTGAAGCTCGAGTTCATATATTAGATTTCACCTATGGCGAAAAATTTTCTCTTTAATTAGACTGAAAATATAAGAGTTTGAGCATGCGTTACCTCGAGCAATTCAGTTTTTAAGGCTGTCCCATAAAATAAAAAGTAACGATTGGAAAATGTTATTATTTTAATAATTTTATATAAAATAAAAAGATTATTTTGTTAAAAAAGTATATTAAGAATTATTTTATTTAATATTTATTTTTTTTATTTTTTATTAATAAATATAATTATATTAAATTTATAGTATTTTATAAATTTTAAATTTAAATAATTAATAATATTTAATATATTAAATATTAATTTTAAAAAAAAATTAATTTTATTTTTTTATTTTCATAATATTTTTATTTTAAATTTTTAATTCTAATCTTACTTTTAATTTTTAATTTTTAAATGTTATATTCTAACGTTTATTATTAGAATAATTGTTTTTAAGGATTTTATTTCTATTCCACCCTTCACCATCCAAGAAAAATTATGCATTTTACCTAACAACAAAAGAAAAATATAAATATCATTAACTTACAGTCCTACATTATGTCTCCATACAATATATATAATTTTGATATTAAATTATTTTAAATGAAAAAATCATTATTTTTTATATAAGAATCATTGTATCTCGTACAAGAGACTTTTAAAAAATTCGAACAAATAATTTTTTATATTATACAAAATCAATTAAGAGACAATATTAATAGAGAATTTGTAATAATTTGTCAAATATCTACTGTTTTAAAATATTAAAGTCAATTTGAATGATTTGTCAATCGATTTAAATATTAGTTAGAAAAGTAATTAATATAAAATTTTATTAAAATATTTATTCTTAATATTTGATGCGAAGTCAAAACTCGCTACCCTTAACTACTATTTTCTTTGCTCGCCTATACGAAGAGCTGGACGTTAAAATTTATCGTTCAATTGTTAAAGAAGTTAGCAAACTTATCGAAGATCAACTCATTCTCTTTCTTTTTTATTTATCATTTTAATTTTGAATACAAATAACTAAGAAAGTTTTTATTAATTAAGTTAGTTGTGACATTGATTTAGAAGGCAATCTAAAAAGTTTTGTGAAAAAATGTTGAATTAAAAAAGATAATTAATTAAGATAAATTTTGAAAATAAAATTAATTTAAAAAATAAGAAAATGATAAAATTTTATTAATTAAAAAATTATTGTTAAGTTTATAAATTTATAATATTTTATAATTGTTGTTAGATTTAAATAATTAATACTATTTATAAAAGATTTTAACACATGAGAGACTGATTCAAGGGAATCGATTCCCTTGTTAAAGTGATGAATCGAGACTTATCTCTCAAAAATATTAATTCTATTACTTTTATTTTTCTACTATTTTTATTTTAAATTTTTAATTTTTAAATCCTTGGTTCTCAACACAAAACTTAGGTTGAATAATATGAAAAAAAAAAAAAGTTATTGAGTTAAATTTTCAACATTTTTATAAAAAAGAAGTAAATTTCCGCACCCTTTTTTTGGTCGTTTAACTCGCAAAAGGACATATAGGAACACGAATTGCCACGAATAGACGTATTCGTGGAATCGGCCAATGCCTTGGACATGGGCACTTGTGGAATTCCACTAGTAAATCCAGCTTTAAAAAACCCTTAAACCCTAGATGATGTTATCTTTATAAAAAAAAGCCCTTAAACCCAGCCTTTAAATGCTCACTACTTCATAGTTTCTTTTCTTGTGATTTTCCCTTTGTGTTGTGTAGGGATAATGGCAAAGCGTTTAGTTCCTTTATTCAATCGCATTTTGATTGAGAAAATCGTTCCTCCTTCCAAAACCACCTCCGTTATTCTACTTCCTGAGAAAACCCCTAAGGTAGTCCCAGAATTTCATTCTCTCTGTCTCTTCTTTCTTGCTTTCTTCTTTATTCTGAAGCTTCCCCTTTTGTCTGGATTGCATTTCATTTCCAATTGTCCATCTTTTTTCCTTTTCTTTTTGCTTTTGATTTTCTGGGTATTTTAAGTTTTCTGCTTGAGGGTGTTGTGCTGATTCAGATATATCATGTGGCTTTTTGCTACTTTTTGCTTCTTGTGTTTGTTTTGGTTTTGCAATAGCAGATGAACAGAAGTTTTTTCTTTTTTTCTTTTGAGGTTGTCCGGGTTTAGTTTCCACAGCAATGTTCTGTGTGTTATGTATGGTGATGCACTTTAAGTTCTTAGGTAGATGCTGATTATGGGCACTTGATTATCTTATTTTTCTTACTTAGCGTCAATTTTGGTAGCTCTATGCCCATACATCGCCAATCGAGATTTTCAGTGCGTTTCTACGTTCAGCCTTTATTTTGGTATTCCATTGCTTTCAGTGTATTTGAGATGCATTATCGTCAGGATTATTGTGCATTTGTTATCAAATGAAATGTACTCCTTTGTATGGGCTGTTGCTGGGTTCTGCTTGCTAAATTTTTTATGTGGCTAATGTAAGTTCTCTATGTGAAGTAATGTTTGAAGTAGTTTTAGGAATTATTGCTATCCAATTTCGAGGTTGTGTACTTCAGTTGCTGTTTCCCCTGTTCATGTAGTTATTATGTCAGGTTCACTGGCCTAGGGTGTCAAAGTCTCTCCCTTTTTAGGCATTGTGGTTTACATCGAGTTCTGTAATCAGCCGCACTTTGTGGATCTATATCAGCTCTGTACCATTTTTAGTACAGCAAGCACATCACCCAAAAGTGTTAACAGCTGTAGTTTGTTAGTAATTTAGAATTGGTGTTGGCAGATACAATCCACCTTTAACATAACTGTGAAGGGCTGTTTTACATCAACAACAATACTTTATTCTATCAAATAACTGAAATTGCTTATTGACAGTGCATAGTGTCTGTTCTTGAGTCTGAAATATAAGTCTTGCTTATTAAGGATTCCTCTGTTAGTCAAATACAAGTCTCAATTATCTTGGATTCATAACCTCAGTCATAGTTTCAATAGTTGGATGTATTATTTCTTCTAAATCAATACAAAACTCTAATCTTGAGTTCAATTATTCACCACCTGTTTCCCCCTGGAGCTTGTCTTGAATTTTCATCGGGACTTTGGGAATGATAAAGAGTGGTGGGATATGATAGGTCTTAGGTTGAATAGAGATGGTGGACTAGCTTGGTAGTTATGTAGAGAATTTAACATGCTCAATTGGTATCAGGGTTAGAGTGGACTAAATTTTGTTCTTTTCCAGTGGTAATTATCTTAATCATCTCTCATGTTTTCTTCTCCATTTCTATTTCCATTTTCAGGAAGGTCTATGTGCTAGGCATAAATTCATTTTTTCTTTTTCCATTTTTAAATTTCTCTTGAAGTTAATGTGTATTTGTTTCTTTGTTTCTTGCTTTGACATGTTTACTTTTGTCTCATAGTCAACTTCTGCAAATGCTTTGTAACTTCAGCTGAACTCTGGGAAAGTCATTGCTGTGGGTACAGGAGTCCATGATAGAGATGGAAAGCTTATTCCTGTTACCGTAAAAGAAGGAGACACTGTTCTCTTGCCTGAGTATGGAGGCACTGTAGTGAAACTTGGTGATAAAGAGTGAGTTATGCTACTTCTTCAGCCATTCTGCTTACTTTTCTTATTTATTCAGTGGCAAACACTTGCACTTGCCCTTACCCCTCTAGAACTAAATGATGCAGGATTGAGTGGAAAATTCCACATAGTTTCAGAACAGATGTTGTCAGTCAGTCAGTGTCAGAATAAGCTCTCTCAATGTTGAATCTCTGTCAAGCAGTTCCATAAATGAAATTATTTATGATATTGGATTTGATAACCTGATGGCCTTAGGAACAACTTAGCAATATGAAGTATATCAGGAAATTCTTGGGAACTTAACACAATTTTCTTGTTACCAAACAGATTTAAAATAACAAAGTGATAAAGGCAAACTCATTTTCAATTTGTTTCAATATTCAACATTGACAAACTATTCGGTCAGAGCTATTATAACTTGCTTGTGGTTTCATTTCCTGTTTCAGATATAATTTGTACCGAGGCGAGGACGTACTGGCTACTCTACATGACTAGTGGCATGATGTCTACTTTCATGTTAAAGGAGCTGGAATTTAAATTGGCTGGACTCTCTGCTTTCGTTGTTTCCTTTTATTGGACTTTCAGCTTTTATCAAAGTTGTATGCCTTTGGCCTTGGGGCATTGTACAAATCAGTAATTGACTTGCTAATAGAAATTGTAAACCCTTAACCTGTTTTTAAATCCATTAATAACAACTTGGTTTACTTGTATAAGTGTGGCATCTTGAAGGGTGGGCCTTGGTGGCAGGACTCTGTATATTTGATTCTTTTTCAGGCCTTGTAATGTGAGCTCTTTTGTGAAAGGTATCATCTGAATTGGTTGGGGCCTTGGACAAGTTAGTCATTACTCCTTGAATGTGTATATCTCAATGTGGTCATTATGTTTCCATTCTATTTGCCTCTTTGGAAGTATGATGGTATCATTTATTTTTTTATGGTTTCTCCATTACATCTCATAGCATTAGGTTTTTGTGTTAATATATTAATGATAGGGCTTACTGAATTCATTTGTAATACAGAATATGAAGATGACTCTCAACATGTTTTGTTTTTTCAGGCGCTCATGTTCTACACCCACTCAGGCTTCCATCAAGTCATCTGAAATGACGTTAAATCCATTAATAACAAATGTCCAGGTTGATGTCTCGAGACATTTTTGCTGACCACCCTGGAAAAATTCTGGAGTTCAGAACAAAAACGTGGCCTCGTCATTTTCACAATAACAATACAAATGTAAGATACATAATTAATTCATTTTATGAAAACCCACCATAACCACAAGACTGACAGCAACGATCTTTAGGCCACCAATACTCGTCCCAGAACATCAGGTGGAGAAATTGTTGTCGCTCCTGTTCACAAGCGTGGCACGGTGCTAGCGGGTTTGGCCTTGGATTTTTTTATTCATTCCTGTACTTCTCTTTTATGGTGGGAAAACGATTAATGCTCTTACCAAACACGTGGGGACAGTGACAAAATTGACCTGACAGCTTCAAGTCAGAGACTGAGGAATTCAATTCAAAGTCGGCAATTCCAAAATTTACTGGAATGTAATAGTCGTATTCTCGATTACCCTTTTACCAATTGATTGTGATTTAGTGGCGGCCATGGTATAATGAGAGCTCCGTTGACAAAATGATGGTCCAAAAAAACAAAAATTACTTTGAACATTTAGCATATTCTTTACTTTGTGAACGAACATTAGAAGCTTGGAGCCATTTCATAAGAAAATAATAATAATAATAAATAATATATATATATATATATATATATGATAGTGAATCGGGTGTGGATAGTCAAGAAAAAGCAGCTTCGGATGAACAAATAAAAACAAAAGAGGCGTAAGAGCTAAAATCTTTCATTTTTTATTTTTTTCAACCAAATCAAACAGAATGGTTTAACTAATCATAAAACGAGAATCACACGATCTAATAAATATATGTAAATATAATGTCATTTATATCATATAAAATAATATTTGATATCATACAAATAATATTTAAAATTACATAAATTTTATATAAAATAAAGTGACTTTTAATCACCGATATTTTTGAGGGACATCGAATATTATATGATAATATAACAACACTGTATTTAATCGTGTCAACCAAAGAATTTGTCGGGTATTATTTTATTTTTAAATAAAACCCTTAAAAGAAAGCGGAAAACCGGTAAGAATAATGACGCAGCTCCTACCCACCCCCATCACGTTAGTTAAACGACTCCGTCAAGTTTGCCTCTCCTCCTACTCTTCTTCTTCTTCCTCCTACCCTTCCTATTGGGAACATAGTTTACAAATTAAATTAAAATTTAAAAAAAAATAAAAAAGGGAAGTTTTAAACCCTCCCCAAAATTCTAGGGTTTCTATTATAAGGAACCCTAGCGGAATTTTTATCCTTCCCGATTTTCTCTTCTTTCCCATCTCTTTAATTCAGGTTTGCGTTTTTTTTTTTTTTTTTTTTTGTTTCTTTTCATTGTAAAGTTATTTTATTTATTTTTTATTTTTTGCTGTTTGGTTACCGGGAAAAGGACTTTGATGACAAAGAAAACGATAAAACTAATTTTTCCTTTTTCTTTACATGGGAAATTTTCTTTTTTTGAATGTGTTGCACAAGTTTCATTGGTGGTGGTGTTGCATGATTTGAATTGCATAGCCTTTGTACCCAAACATTGTAATGATATTGTTGTGCATTTGAATCTGAAATTAAATGATCAATTTATAGAATCTTTCTTATGGTGTTGCTGAAAGACTGCACTTTTAACCTTATGAAATTCTTGAGACCAAGATGATAAGTTGGAATTTTCTCATATTGATGATATAGATGAGCAAAGGCATTGATTTTTTTTTTTTTTTATATAATGTTGGCAAGGAAAGCCTTATTGGATGTTGATGGTAAAACATTAAACTGTCTGTTTTTTTTTTTTTTTTTTTTTACATTGCAGTTCTGCCTTTTACACCTGCATCTACAATGTCGAGTTTGGGGGAGCCTCTTGGTGTTGACAAGTTGCCAAGCATGAGTACTGTTGACATGATTCAGAGGTTCTCTTCTGGTGCTTGCCGTCCCAGAATTGATGATTTGGGAATGGGACATTGCTGGATTGAAGGAAGGAGCTGCAGCTCCTCCAACAGCTGCGAGTAAGTTGAAAATTTGTATGAAAAGTTTTTCCCTGCAGAACAATGCTTACTTTAAGTTCTGCAGTAATAGACGAGGTTATTTGTTTTGTTGAGTACTTCCATTCCATATGTTTTAAGTGTCAAGTCTTTAGTAAGCTGGATCCTAATCTTAAATGCAGATTTGGTGTAAAAATTTTAAAATTTAGGCCCTGAAAAGCAATATGTTCTGTATTTGGTGTCTTGGTGATGCAGGATGAGACAAAAGAAAAGATGAAAAGAAGAGCTATGAATACTCTTTTTGTCTTTCACCAACCGGAAATTACTTATTTCAAAGCATCTTGGTGGGGAGGGGGGGTTGTGGGGTGGGGGAAGGAGGAATGTGGAAATTGTGAATATTGACTTCTGAAGCATTATTCTTCAACTCGCCTTACAAGACCAAGTTTCTTAGATAATCTATAACAGCTCAGAAGCATGGATAGTCAGTTGCAAGAAAGGATAGTCAGTTGTTTTTTCCTTCATTTCCATTGGAAATTTGAAAATTCTCACAACTACACACTCACTAGAGATACATTTATGAGCAAAAACTGCTTTTTCTCCATTGGACATTAAAAATATATAATAATTGCCTTGGCATTAAGCCACTGTTTAGCAGTAATATTGTTACCACTTCATTTCTGTCCATACACTTGTCTATTTTTCCCTATGGCAAAATATTATTCTCTCCCATTTTTGGTTTTATTTTATGTCTTGCAAGTGGATAAATTACTGTACATTGAAGCCATTATATTACTAGTTTGACTTGCTTGCTGACAAGTGAATACAAATCATTGAACACCTATTGTTTGGCAGGGAAGATTATGAGGATTATGCGATGGTGACATTTCCTTGGAAAAAACACACAAAAGAACGAGCCAGAGGTGACTCCTTCAATCGAAGGATTCTGAACATTGGCAGGAACCACATGGCATCCAGAAAAGTTTTTAATTCATACTACTTTTTAGATGACCCATGTACCAGCAAGGCCCACGACATGGATGGACACCATACAGCAAACATGGTGATTCTTACTTAAGGCCTATATGTTTCCAATACTGAGAGTATATAGATATTGCTCACTATGTATTGTTAGATAAGTAAACTGCCCCATGTTTACTTCTTGAGCTGCATTTGTCCATGGATCTACTATTTATGTTTGTAGAGGTTCAGAAAAGACTCAAAATGCCCGTTCTTTTTCTTTCGTTTTCCCCCCAAAATCTAGAAAAAGCAGGTTTTGAAAGGTATACCCAAGTCTGTGAAGATAGTAGAAGTTGGACCAAGGGATGGACTGCAAAATGAGAAAAATATTGTAGCTACAGATGTGAAGGTTGAGCTGATTCGTAGATTGGTAGCTACTGGGTTGCCAGTTGTTGAGGCAACAAGTTTTGTATCACCTAAATGGGTTCCTCAGGTAATTTGATCTCATTTTGCCGGTGCTTTAAGTTTGTGAAGCTGAATATATGTGTTTTATTTGTTACACTATAATTTGGATAGTATAATAGTGTAATAGTATGTATTATTATAGAATTGTGATGAAAGCAGTGCTGGGGAAGTTACAGATATGAAAAACTTATGTGGATGGTTGGCATTGGGTGTTTTTTTTTTTTTTTTTTGGTTTTAATTGTTCAATGCATCCTTGGGGTGAGCTTGTAGTTCCCACAGGGTGGAGACCATGGTTAGTCCATGGATTTTCTTTCTCTTTGCCTCAATTTGCTAAACGTTTGAAGGGAGATAGTGCATCAAGTTGTTCATAAGGGCCAACTTTATCCTCTTCCCCCTAATTTTCCTGTGAACCTTTTTTCTTGGATTGTCCAATGGCAATTGTATTTAAAAAGTCATGTGCCTTGAGAATCATGTCCGTCCTAGGGTGTCAGAGTTTGAATGTAGTGTTATAACATGGATGAACCAGTGTGTGAGAAGATTATGATTTGAGTTAGTAATAATTCTGAGTTTGTGCTTTAAGTATTCAATTTGGAAATGGACATTGTGTAATGGTGCTGCCAGAATACTGTACAACAGGAGCACAATCTGCTGTATGCTTTCTGGGGTAAACTAATGTGTTTGAATTTGAGATCATTACTGTCTCTTTCTCTCACTCATTCATGCAAGACACATTCTGGTTTTGGTTACATCTGAAATTTTGTCTTATTGCAATGCCATCTCAAACATAATATCACTTGCTTTACATGTGTTCAGTAATTTCATTTTCTTGTTTTGTTTTCCCTATTTCACATAGTTAGCAGATGCAAGAGATGTAATGAAAGCAGTGTGTAGTTTGGAGGGCTCCAGATTGCCTGTTTTGACTCCTAATCTGAAGGTTGTACACTCCCACATTTGAGTTGGAGCCCTAATATTATAAACAATGGCCTGACAAGTACCTATGACACTTTTTTCTAGGGATTTGAAGCAGCTGTTGCTGCTGGTGCCCAAGAAATTGCAGTTTTTGCATCAGCTTCTGAGTCATTCTCAAAGTCAAACATCAATTGTAGCATTGAAGAGAGTTTTGCTCGTTATCGTGCTGTCATTTGTGCTGCTAATGAGCTCTCAATTCCTGTTCGTGGGTATGTCTTCTTTATCCTTCATTCTGGAATCTCTTCTTCGATCTTCATCAGAAAAAAAAAAAAAAAAAAAATCTTTTAAGTGACACAAAATTTATGTGTTATCTGCATATAGTGCTGGCGAAAAAACTTTCTAGCTGATGACTAGTGAGTACATGACACAAGTTGGTTTATTATTCAGTTTATGCCTGTAGATTGTTTGCCTCTTTGAATGACCTATAATTACTATCTGAAAATTATCTACCATCATGTTGGTATAAGCTGGTTCAAAGGAATAGATCGCCAATAGCCTCAACTTTTACTAGTTTCATGGTTGATATTCTACTCAGTTATGATCTTTGATAACCTTTATTTGGATTATGCTAGCTTATATGTCTAGGCATACTGCCATCCATGTCCTAATGGAAGTTTAATATGGCATACCATTGTGGTCTTTAGCTGCATTTTTACTGAATGAATGTTGCTTACTTTTGATAGGTATGTATCATGTGTTGTTGGGTGTCCTGTTGAAGGAGCAATTCCACCATCAAAGGTAGCATACGTGGCTAAAGAACTCTATGAAATGGGTTGCTTTGAAATATCCCTTGGTGATACAATTGGAGTCGGTACACCTGGTATTGCTTAAACTGACTATGCTTCGTCTTAGGTTTTAGTTTCTTCAAATTTGGTTTTGGCCATTTTTTAACTCCCCTTCCACTTTCTCTGGATCAGGAACTGTCATTCCTATGCTTGAAGCTGTAATGGCTGTTGTTCCTGTTGAGAACCTTGCTGTCCATTTCCATGATACTTATGGGCAATCTCTTTCAAATATTTTAGTGTCCCTTCAGGTAAGTGCTGTATTACTTCTTCTCAGTCTCTAAGCATGATGAAGCAAAACTGCATATATTCTTAGCAAGATCTTTTAGCTGTCTATCTTTGATCCAAGTGTTTAGGGCCTTATTTCCATTGCACACCAGTGAAATAAAGCAGCCTTTTAGATATGCTCTGCTTTGCTGCGTGCATTCAATAGGCTACACTTGCACGTAGATCCTTATACCGATCACAGTTTTTTGGAATTTATCCTTTGTTTTTAATTCTGATGTAGATCTGATCTGCCTTAATTCCTTATCTATCTGTGTTTTTGACAGATGGGGATTAGCACAGTGGACTCTTCAGTTGCAGGCTTAGGTGGGTGCCCATATGCTAAAGGTGCATCTGGCAATGTTGCAACTGAAGATGTTGTCTACCTGCTTCATGGGCTTGGTATAAAGACCAATGTTGATCTGCCAAAGCTCCTGTCTGTTGGGGACTTCATCTGCAAGACGTTAGGTCGTCAGTCAGGCTCAAAGTCGGCCATCGCCTTGAGCCGAGTTACTGCAGATGCCTCCAAAATATGAGAGGTTGCAGTTTGGTGTCTATTCCCATATACTCTCAAGTAAACTTGGGAGAGTTGATTGATTCCCAGTAGGGTGTGTTACTGAGATGTATATTGTATACCACCTCATTTGTTCGCTCTCTATATATAGGAAGAAAACAAACGCAGAGCGTCATTGTAATGCATAATTTGAACACCACCATAATTCATTTTATATGAATACGTGTTTTCTGGAGCAGAAGCTGGCCATTTGGGTGAATGGGAAGCTCCCCTCTCTTAAACCAAGTATGGAAAAGGTAAATGAATTCAATTACGCAAAGAAAAGCTCTTGGACCAAAGCACACGTGAAATGTGAATCTTAACCCGGCGGTCCACGTCTTTGGAAAGGAAACGAAGCAAGAAAATAAGATTCTTAGATTTTAAGGAGTGGGAAAAACTAGAGGAAGCTAATGATCGAGTTGAATCAGTTTTGAATTACGCTGTCCTGCGTCTTGGCTCAATCAATTTTTAGTATTTCCTGTTTCAATTGTTTTCCGTTTTAAATTTATTAAATTTTAAATTATTTAAAATTTACATTATTTTAACTCAAATTTACCATATTTATATTTTATATAACTTTTAATCAATACAAATCGAATTTGGTCGAATTAAAATAAATTAATAAGTTAAGTTATACAATTACATTAATTTTTATTTTTAAAAAAAAATAAGAAAAAAATAAAATTTTAATTATAAATTTAATTAAAATTATTAATATTAACTTTTTTTGTCATCTTTAAAACAAAATTTTAATTACAAATTTAATTGAAAGTGTCAATATTAACTTTTTTTTTAATTATTTCGTTTAAATACAAATCAAATGTATAGTTTAATTATTATAATTTCTTATTAACCTTGTCATTAATATTTGAAAGCCTAAATTAACTTCAGAAAATTTACAAGAAATCTTATCGGAATTGAAATTCACATTCATTTTTATACCATGTCAAATTATATTGACAATGAAAAATTAAATTTAAACGTATGTCATAATTCTAATACTTAATAAAATTCATGATAAATTTTAATCAAACAATATTTGGCGAAAAAATTGAAAAAAATATTGAAAATTCAATTGTTTAACCTTTTTTTTTTCTCCATTTAATATCACTAACACAATTTCCTTTTTCATGTTATGAGTTATGGAAACGAGGATGATGGGGTCAAAATTATTAAGACATTAAGCTTTGGATGGTCTTACTTATTCCATTAATATTTCGTTTAAAAGGTTGGAAAAATAATGGAAAAATAAAAACCAATAACAATAAATAACCGAAAAACAAAAAGGGGAAAGGGCAGATGAAACACACACCCCCACCCCCACCCCCCCCCCCCCCCAAAGAAGTGGAAGAGGACTGCAAAGCAAAACCCTCTGTTGTACAAAGCCAAAAGAAAAAAAAAAATGCAAAGAGAAGTAGAAGAAAGCGAAGAGGAGATTGTTTGCCTAGACGAATCCTTCTTTATTAATGACGAGTAAATTATTTACTCCCCCCCCCCCACCCCAAAGAAATCTCTCTTTTTTTTTTGTTCTTCTATTTTTTAACTGGAAAATGATGGTTTTCTGTGTATTGTTTCGTGGTGCAGTTACAAGTTGACAACTTTCACATTTGGGTCTAATGTTCTTCAGCTCCTTTGTCTCCAATCTGCTTCCAGTGAGTATTTTCTCCATTGCTTTGATGCAGAATACTCAAATATGTAATACCCATTTTCCCTTTTTATCTATTTGCTTCACTTTTTGGAAAATTGAATTCATCTCTCAGACACAATATGAATGCTAGGAATGATAGATTTCATTTGGGAAAAAAGTTATTTACACTGGCTTTCAGGGTGATGATATTGCCTGCACTTTATGTCTTTTTGGTGCCTGAAATAAATCCTTCAATAACTCTAACAAGGAAAATAAAATCACTTGAAGCTCATAGAAGTTGTAGACTGTATGAATGAGGGAGACCCACCATAGCATTTTAGTTGGCTCATTGAACTGACGGTAACAGAAAATGAAGTAGGGGTGCAGGCGTTTTCATCTCACTTTGGAGCAGTTCACACTCTAGTAGGGTTTGATAATTGTTTTCTAGAGGTTCTAATTGTTCTTGTTGCTTGATCTCGTATATGAAGTGCATGAATTACTGCATGTACTGAAGAAGATCATTACTTGTTGGACATTACGTGAAGTAAACGTTTGAGAGAAGACAATGGTTCCATTTTCAGACATCTCAATGTGTTTTTATTTATTTGAAACCAGTAATAACTAAATATTCTTTATGCAATGAAATTTGGGAAATTGCTTATGGTCGTTTGTAGATCAGATGAGAAAAAAATCTACTGCTGGAAAATATATCATAAACACAAATGATATTGATATTTGTGACAAGATAAAGTTACTGGTGAAAATCTGAAGAAATCATTTTCCTTCTTCCAATGAAGTTGTTCTTTTCAATTGGGATATTATTTCAGATTGTATGCTAACCTGTTTTGAGGCAGCTGATTTTGATTTGACAGGTCAACTGGTATGGCCAGGTGCTATGCTTATGAATAATTATCTGTCAAAAAATGCTGAGATGCTGCAAGGATGTTCTGTTATTGAATTAGGAGCTGGTGTAGGTGAGTAATTGTCCAACCCTATTCCTTTTCTTGTTGTTGGTTAATTTGTATTTACATTTTTTGATGTTCCTCTTCTCTGCCTTTTTCCAATGTCCTTTGATGACAAAGAATCCGTTTCAAGCAAACAATAGCGCATGGTCTGTTAGAAGCTTTGTTATTTCCATAAAAACAGAAGATAAAATTGAGAAAAGCTTTGCACTTTATGGGAATTGACAGATACTAGAAATGCACCTAAATTCACTGAGCAAGAATGCTTGGGATGCAAACTTCCTCATGCCTGCACAATGCATGCTTGCACAGAGACTTATGGTTGAGTTAGGATTAATTGGTTGATGTTCATGGTAACTTGAAACTGCATTTGGCAATAGTTCTTTCTCTTTTGTAAGGACACTATCAACTTATGACTCTTGTGAACCAAACCAGACAATACATGTGTATCACCTGGCTCACTGTATTTTGCTCATTGCCATCATTTCAAACACCCCTTGACCCCCTCTAGAGGTCACAAAACTTTTCCCATCAAGTGATCTTTTTGTTGAAATATTTAGTTATATTGTCATTCTGTGCAAGCTATGTGGGAGGTTTACTGTCCATAGTTATTACTTTATGTCAACAGAACACTTTGGAAGAAATTATATTCTCTGAATTGATAAAAAATGGTTTCCTTAATACTGACAAACTGGAGCATGATTTGTATTTTAATTTATTTATCCAGTCCAAAAGATTTTCTGGGTGGTCTAGTATTCTCAGTTCTAATCGCCATGACATCAAGCATGTTTAATATGGGATCTGTAATATGCAGTTATTTTACATTTATTGATTGTGCTCCAAGGTGCAACATCACTCAATTTACGAGACAAGCTGTTTCACTATGTTGTGTTCTCACATGATTGGAAATATCTCTTTCAGCTCATTGATTCTCTTTTATTGTTTCTAGTCCTTATGTCTCTTGGTTTATCTCCAAAAACCATGCAATTCTATTTCAAAATCCTGTTAAAATTCTTTAATGGCAGTTGTATGATGTGATAGTTGTGATCTGAGATACAGGAGTTACCGGTATTCTCTGCAGTAGATTTTGCCATCAAGTTGTTTTGACTGACCATAATGAAGAAGTGTTGAAGGCAAGGATCCAAGATAATACAGTCTTGATGTATATAAAGTTCTTTCTCTAATCTTCATGAACTTCAACTTTCTTATTACTTAAATTCATTTTCAGATCCTGAGGAAAAATATAGAGCTCCATGCATCTTCTGAGAATCCCAGTTGTGCTGGTGAGAGTGTTCAATGAAATGACTTTAGCCAGGATTACAGACATGAAACTTGTTGATGTCTTCATTTTTTATTCTGTGCAGAATTGGTTGTGGAAAAGCTAGAGTGGGGAAATTCTGTCCAAATAAACCAAGTTTTACAAAGATACCCAGCAGGATTTGATCTAGTTCTTGGAGCTGACATATATATCCTATTTTGATTACTTGTGCTCTATCTGTTCAAGTTATACTTGGAATCTGTTTAGATCATGGATAATGAAAAGAATCATGAATGTGCAAACATGCTCTCTGCCATGTCTTTGTTATTTAAGAAAATTGCCTTGCATTTGTGCTTTGTTCTAATGTCTGTACACAGATCTAGATTTCTTCATTTTCAATAGATTTGCTTTAAGAATTTGTTCTTTCTACTATTCTATATACACTATTCTTTGATATTGTCAAGCACCTTTTGAATGGACAAAAGCACAAAATAATTCCTCAAGTGCAGATTGTTATTTTAGCCTAGGAAGTCGGAATGCTGATGCAACATTTCCTAATGGGCCAAGGTATATTGCTTTTATGCCCATTTTGTAATGCTCTTTGGTTTCTATACAGTTCCATTTCTTTAAGTTACAGGGGAAGTTTTCCTTGACAACATGTAAGCTTTCAGCAATCAAGTGTTCCTTCGCTCCTTGATACAGTGGAACAACTACTTCGCTTTCGAGGAGGAAAGTGCAAATTTGTGCTAGCCTATGTATCTCGAGCCAAGATGCAAGTGACTTTTTGATGTCATATTGCTGCCACTTTTAGTCTCTTTTTTCATTTTTTTTATTCTATAATCCTCATCCATTTTCCTAACAAATATGCTGGATTATTTCACTTATAAGATAACAGTGAGTTTTGAGGATCTCATGCACATAAAAATGAGCCAATGTTTGCATCTACTTTCTTTGCCGTTTGCTGTATTTTATTCTGGATATGCACCAATTTTTCTATCTTGTCATTGTCTCATTCTCACCTTCTGTTTTCTGTTATCATATTTGTTCTATTAAAACATTGTTTGAATGCCAGCTGTCTCTATCCTTTCTTCTTCCTAGTCTCCTTATTTTTTATAATGTTTAATGATAGGATATCTTTTGTGCTGTTTCTGCAGGATGGATTCATTACTTAAAAGAGAAGCTGCTCAGCATGGAATGAGGATGAATGAAGTAATGGGAACCCGTTCTGTAGTTGGGAATCTTGAAGGTGTCATCATTGAGGTTACCCTCGAGTAAAATTACATGTTATACACAAGTTTGTTTTGACTCCAAATCAGTAGGGGGCATTGTAGTCAACAAGCCAATGCTTCAAAAGCTTGGGACTCCAAAGAGATGCTGATCTTTTCTTATTTTGTAGGATCTAGATTCTGCTAACTTTACCTAAAAGACGGTTGTTAAAACACAGAAAATCATTTTGTTTCAGGTTAATTGTCACTACATATTAAACTAAATTTATAGATTGTGGTTTTCTTCAGGCAATTTCCATCTTTACAAGCTCTTTAATATTTTATTTTCTTTTCTTTTTGTTAAGCTCTTTACATGCTCCTGAGTAAGAAATTGTGATACGTGCAAAATTCCTGCTCTTTTTGGTTTTCTGGAAAAAAGTTGCAACTTGCTACAAGATCAACAATTTCATGAACCTGACCTCTTGAAGACTAATTGGAATCAGGTTGATGCTATTGCAAGTAATAGAATCAAGCTATATAATCTGGATGAGTTCTTTTACGTTTCTTTTCACACTTCCTTTTCTTGCAATATCATTTGGGTGATTGATTTGCAATTGATTGGAGTCCAAATACAGTGAATGACTGAGGAACATTTAGCAATTAGAAGGATCAATTACTTGCATTGCTCCACCAGACTTTCCAATTATCCTAAATTGGTGGTTATACACAATGGGACCAAAATCCCACTAAAATGACTTGAAATCACAAAAGAATGGTTGATCTAGCCGCATGATCTCTAGGATTAATGGCATCACGCTCCTAAACTATTGTGTCCTGCCTTCCCTAGATAATTAGCATGCTGCACCTAAACAGCAGCAATTTAGGCTGGATTTAGTGAAGAAATAAGCTTCCATGGAATCCATCATTCTAAGGCAATTCATCTAAGATGTCACATGATGATGCTGACTTCATCTTCAGGCCTTTACCATATTCAGCAATGAGTAAAGCCTCAGCTCTCCCTGCAAATGTCAACGCAATCAACGGAAATTCATGTTGATGAAAAGGAATCTAGGCTAATTTGAAACAAATGGTATTTTCCTGCCAAGGAAAACTTAAAATCAACAGAAAATATCATGCATACAAAGCTCCCAGCCAAACTGCTAATAGTCTCTTACCTAGCCATACTCAAAAGTGGTTGTAGTTCTATCACCATTAAATTTGATTTTGGAACTAGGGCTTCCTAAGAACATTTAAGGTGTTTGAAATCATACACGAGGAAAAGGAATTTCTTTCTTCATTAAGCTATAGGGATCTAACCATTTTATTTTCTGCCAATGCCATGGCAACTTGAAGTAACCACAAGTACAGTTAAGTTACATAAGTACAAGCAAGTTTTGACATCATGCAATTTTCTGAGTGTGACTATTTCAAATGCCCCAAAATGGCACATCCAAGTATGGTAGTCTTGAAGTTGCAATGATTTCCCCCCCTCATATTTTCACATTATTTGGAATTCCTTCTTTCCACCACAGAATAGATTGACAAACATGATGATTATGTGGAAGAGGCAAATTTATAAATTAGCATAACACTTGAGACAAGTATGAACATATATGATCATCCAAAGCCAGAGAGGAGGCTTGAAGCTAGCTCAACCAGGACATGTTTCAATGCTATTCTTTTATCTGAATAGCAAGAATATGCTGGTGATGTGCTCCTCCTTATACTAATACTGTACACTCAAGGCAGGTTTGAGAGTTGAAATTCTTTACAAGATGATTAGATCCAAGCTACAGGCAAAAAAGTAGACTTTTTTTATTTTGATTACATGCAAGAAAGTTATGCAAAAAATTAAGGTCTAAACTCATTAGACAATTTCTGCAAATTTGATGATAGACTTTGGCTTCAGGTGGAGGGACGCATTGCCCTTCAAACAGCTCGACAATTGAGAGAGATATCCAAAGGATCTCAAATATATTAAGAAACACACTATTCCAATTCCTAAAAACCTTCCTAGGGCTCAGATGCTCTCACAATCTCAGATATACTTCAGCAGGGCATGAACAAATTTAAAATCATGCATTTTCAGTATTGCAAATAATTCATCATTGGATGTCGGCATGAAAATGCATGCATAAGTGCAGAAAATCTGTAGGATAATAATAAAGGAATGAAAAATTCATTTTCTGGTAGGCAGGAACAGTGAAAGGAGGCTTCTTTAACAACTGACAAAATTTTCATCACAATATCACAGAAATACCAAGAGGCTGGCAAGCATTTTATATGTATAAAAACAAACGAAAAATGTTGAATGGTAAAATAGACATAAATGTACCGTGATCCTTTTTCCTTTTCAATGAGGAACTCAATGATGGAAACAGCGATGATGCAATCCTTCGACTGTCATCCTGTCAAAATTCGTCTATCATGGTAAATAAAGATGAATTCATGGTTGATGCCACCATGATGTTTTGTGAGAGCAAATGCAAGAAAGTGCATTGCATTGCATGTTAAAATTAACAAGAAATAAAAACAGATAGAGCAAAAAGAAGCAGTAGAATAATAACTCTGATGGTGTTGTTTGGTTTCCACAAACTTGTATAAAAGACTTTGATGAGATAAAGTGCACGAATTTTTTCTTTTTTCGCTGCGCGCGGGCGCGCGGGGGGGGGGGGGTTGTTGGGGGAAGAGGAGGTGGGGTGGAGGTTGGCAGGGCAAATAGAGAGAAGGTGAAAAATCAAGGCAGAAAGCTTAAGAAAAAAGCCTAGTCCACATTTCAAATATGTACTAAGTCCTTATTCTCTTTTTTCAAAATAGACACAACATGTTATTACTTTTTTAAGAAATTAAGTCCAGTTATTAATTCTTGACACATTGAGAAGTGAGGAAAAGTACAGCATTAATCAAAGAGACACACCAACCTTTGTAACACTGCATCCAGATAGTTGAAATTTATTCTTCCAAGCTAAAGAAGGCACAGGAACTACAGAGAACCCTGAGGCAACTAATATCCCAATCCATAATCCATAACTGAATCCTCCACTCCACCATCCCTTCATTGATGAGCAACAAACTATTTTCACCATTCCTTCATTTGCTGTTTTCTTTCCAGCATAATATCAGAACAAAAAAGACAGGGCTAAAAATGTTTTATCATAGGTGTAATGAAATCAAAATTTTTCAGTTAAAAACAATCATCAATGCCATTCATTAAATTAAAGCATTCATTATGAGAAAAAGATGATGAAAACAATGAAGTGCTGTTTCACTTCTTATCTACCCACATACAATCACCAGGTTTTAAAATAATACATAATACAAATATCAAGCTACACTAGAGTGGAAGTCAAGCTCACAGGCACCCAATGTGATTAGAAACATTTACCTGTTTCCCATCTTGTGGATATGGTACTGATTGCTCTATGTAGGCAGTAGTTCCTAAAATATGAGAAGAAAGAATCTTACAGAAGTTTTCAAACATAAGACGTGGATAAAGAAAGAACTGGAAATTATCAGTATCATTCAATATGATCAAATACTGTACATTGTACATCTAGGAAATCAAATACAGAAAGACAGAAAAAAAGAGTTTGTGCCAGATAAATGCATTTGCGGTCAAGGAGAGCTTACATCACAACATAGAAAGGAAATTATTGTCAATCACACAAAAAGGTAGAATATTTGGAGTTCTAAATTGTTAGGTGGGAGATAAATAAGCTAAAACATCAACATAGTCTTATCCCACCTTGCTTAGATGATAAGTTCAATTAGTGTTTTATGGATGCATCATGGATGATAGTGGTTTATCACGAGATTGGTTCAAACCATGGCAACCTTTTCTCCTTTTCTTTTGGTCTCCATATTCACAAAGTTTCATTCCAAGGAGGCATTGACATTTATAATCCCATTCTGGCCCTAGCCTCTACAAGGAATCCCCTCCTCTCTCATTATATGGATTTGTTGGATCAAGTCCTTTCATGCTCTTCACCTCAACCATGTATTGCTGGTTAAAGAACTGCTGCTGGTCAAATTGGCTATGCCATGAAGAGGGAAAAAGTTGGAACATTAATAGAACACTGACACACACAGTTGCACCAACAAGCACATGAACACTACAATCTTTTTCTAGCAGATGGTATACTGTACAGAGAAAAACACAACTAGCCGGCCAGCTCAATGAACATTTTCCAAAAAGCTGGAAGAACCATCTCAGTTTATGGTGTCCTACCGACTGGAGCATTGAACCCACGAAGCAAATGCACAATTGATTTTGCATCCAACCGCTTTCGAATTCTTTTTCCAACCATTACTTTCAGGTGGGGAGAATCAAATACCTGCTAAAAACATTGAAAAAGAATAGCCATAAGTTCAGGGAAAGCATAAGGCATCTACCACGAGGAAATTCTCTCACATTCTTCCATACCTACACAAATACAATTTATACAAATATATAAGATCTTTCATAAATTTTGATTGAACTCTAGCCTAGCAAACCCAACACATTATGACTAACAAGCATTTAAAGATGCCCCACAATAAAATCACTAAAATTTTGCATAAAAGACTAATCTTGGAAGAATAAAGAGGGGGAAATTGAGGAAAGAGTAATTACCTGAGCGGAGCAGCCAGACTGATCGCATTTCAAGACGGCCAGAGCACCGGAAAGATCCGGGTCAATGCCAACGATCCAGTCTGAACCCGCATTGGTCTGGGCCAAGTCGAGCCCGCCACCACAAATTGAAGGCCGAGTTTCATGAGGAAATGGGCAAGTGAGAGAGCCTAACCAGTTCTCTTTGAGCTGTGCAGCCTCAGCAGCAACCTTAGCCCTGATCCTTAATTCACTGTTCCTTGAACCACTCCTTTCTAGGCTTAGAGGTTCTTTTGTCGTTGTTGTTGTGCAATAGGGATTTAGGATTGCCATAGAAGAGAAAGATGCGAACTTCCTGGGATTGAGCTTTGAGAATAGTGGATTCATGAAATGGGTTTTTGGGGATTGCAGGCTTTGTGGTCTTATTTGAAAGATTTCCATTCATCTGTGAGTGTGTGTGTGTGAGAGAAAGAGAGAGAGAGAGAATATGTGTGTCAGTATGAGTGAGAGAGAGAGAGAGAGAGAGAGAGTTTTGGGGTTTAAGAGATGCCTGCAAATCCAAAAATTTCATTTAAAATATGATAATTATTTATTGAATTAAATTAAGAATTATTTTATTATAATAATATTAAATATTTTTATTTTTAAATTTATTTTTATTATTATAAAATTTTTAAATTTATTTTTTAAATTATTTTTTATTAATAATATTAATTATAAATATTTTTAATTTTATTAAATTTATCGTATTATTTTTATTAAATATTATATAAAAATTAAAATATTAATTAATATAATATATTAATAATATTAATATTAATATTTTTTTAAAAAAATTATATTTTTAATTTAAAAAAATTTATAAATATTTTTTTATTTTTTAATTATAAAAAATTATTTATTATTTTTTTAAAAAAATAATATTTATATTTAATATATTATATTAATTAATATTAATTAATATATGTATTTAAAGTAATATCAAATTAAAATTTATATAATAAATTTAAGAAAAAATTAAATAAATATTAATGTGAAAAATAATTTTAAAAATTTAAATTAAAAAAATAATATAAATAATAATTTTTAATTAATTAATTAATTAATTATATTTTAAATATTTTTTTATTTTATTTTTTTAATGATAATTAAAATTATTAAATTATTTTTTATTTATTATTAATTATTATATCATAATCTTTAATTAGATTAAATGTATGTTGGATTTTGCAAGATATTAGAGGGGTTTATAACTTTTATAGGTCTTCGGTTTGTTCCTTTATACCTTACAGGTAACTTTCTTTAAGTGAATTGTAGGTACCGCCCTAAACTTTTCATTTTACTTAAAAATACATTATTTGTCATTTGTTAATAACAAATGTAACGCACTAAGTTGCTCGTATTTCTACCTGAGGTGCACTTCCGTTGCGGCACCAGCAAAAATAAATACAAAATTAAGTATAAATTTATAAATATATAATAATTATTATAAGTTATTAAATGTAATTAATTAATATTTTAATATGTAATAATTAATTATAATAAATATTTATGTTTATATAAATTTATATTTATATCTATATTTATTTTCATGTCTTTATTTTTTTAATGTAATTAAATAGAATAAGTATTATATTTTAAAATAATGTAATATAATAATATTTATTGAGTAATATTATAAATATAAAATTATAATAAAAGAATTTCATTTATTTATAAAATTAAATAAAATATAATTAATTTATACTTTGTGTTTTCTCTAAATATCACAATTTAATTTTTCTCTATATTTTAATTACCCGCGTATTTCTTTTATTAAAGTATTTTATGTATTGTTTTCCGAGGCGGGGCGGTAAATAATGTACATCAAATTTGCACAAATGGGAAACATTTCACATACTTGATAAGGGTATGGCAGCGGTATCCCTTCTATAAGAATATATGAAAACAGAACATGGCCTCCGTCGACGTTCATGCGGCATCAGTCCGCAGTTTCATTTTTTGTACAGATGAAGAAATCGAAGCATTTTGGCTATCTGGAAGCAGCAGTATATGATATGACCCTGGAAAGTGAAGCCCTGAAAGCTGTAGCGGATCCCGCTAATGTTGCAGGTCTTTATTCAAAGGCTTCTCTAGGCCAAAGCTGCGTCCACTTGCAAATTTCCTCCCTGTCACTCAGCTTTCTGATTCCTCCATAGAATCCATCCGCCTCGTTCCCCTCCTCCCGGTGGTCTTTCCTGTTTATTGTAGTGCGTCGCCACGGTGAACTTGGATTATACTGACGGAACTCCAACACTACAGCATCTGAAGGCAACGAATTTGATGTTAGATATCCAGAATAAAAACTGTCAAAAAGGACAATATATTTTAGAAAAATTTATATTTAGAAATACAAAATATTGTTATATTTATTTTATAATTTGCAGAATAAAAAGAAGTAACAAAAAAAAAAAAAATCTCACATAACTAAATGGTTAGTCAAAAAATAGAGACGAAAATGTAAAATAATATGCAAAAAGTTAAGAAATTTGAATCATGATAAATATTATTGTTATTCATATTATTTTTTACTTACTTTCATCAAGTGGAAAAAAAAAAATTTAGTAGACAAACAAATAATTTTACAAATAATTGTTATAATTTATTATACTAAAATATTGTTTAAAGAGTAAAAAATATTATTAAAAAGAATATCAAACACACTTCAAGTATTATATATTTTTTATTTAATTTAATTTTATTTGTATATATATTTTACACATATAATCATATCCCATTGGAGAACCAATAGCACACATTAAGAGTTTCTTTGGTTGAAACAGACGGGGAAATGGCGTCACGATGAATATTTTTTTGTGACCAAAGTTCTATGCAAAAACTCCACTTATGTCGGACCTTGCACTGGGATCAGACTCAGACCCAGACAAAGGAAAAGAGTTGTCGTAAGCTGGCTTCCAGTATAAAACTAGCTAAATTCCTATCATATGAGTTTTTTAAGCGATTTTGTTGTTGTCTTTTTGCCCATTGTTGCTGCATATCTACGACAAATCCAAACAGAAGCATACACCCTCTTTTCAACTAGTTGCAAGCAACTAGAGAAAAGAAGGTGTCTTTTTGGTGATGTGACGTGGTTAGTGGGTCATTTGGTGGTACAAGTTTCTTGAAGACAATTGAGGCTTATTTTTGTAGCAAAAGGACAAGAAAACGAAGTGAAATGAGCCGAAGTGAAACAAATAACTAGTGCAGCCCCACGCAGCCAAAAAGATTCCAACCTAACAAGCAGATGGAAGCCTATAGCTATAGGTAGCAGACGTAGAGTTCTTTCGATATGGTTGGCCATAAATATTCCACTGAGACATGAATTATTTCCGTGTTGGCGCAAGCGGAGACATGCAGACAAGGATGTGCCCCGGGGACCAATGAAACAGCGTAATGGTGGTCCAAAGATGGAAGAAGTTGGCATATTCAAGAAAAGAAAAACTGGCCCTAACTTGTGAAAGTAAACTTCTTATTTTTCACATCCACGGTTTTGAAGATGTAACGTTAAAAGCACCTCTTGCCCTTTTGCCATCAAAATAGTGGGGCTTCTCTCTTAATTAGCAAAACAAGACTTTGTACAATCTAACCTCCTCCTAGACAGCACGACAACCACCGTAGGAGGTTCGTGTCAATGTCTTGTTACTTATCCTCATTGTATACGAACCAGAAGAAAATTCCCACATCATGTATTAGCTCAACATTGGTTTTACTTGTGCACAAGAGGTTGATTCACCATATTTTATTTTTGGTATGCAATCACATGGAACATCATAAAGTGCTGCTTGCATAAACAAAAGATGAGATAGACTCACCACTGTCACGACACAGGCAATAGTTTTCATTTCCATCACATGAATCCAAGTGAGCAACAACACCATACCACCAACCTGCAGATTTGCTTTAAAACTTTAAACCAATACGGAAAAAAAAAATGATAATAATGTTTAAGTATTGTATTGAGCATTCATTTGATAATATCTGCTGAGATATGTTTTAAGTACAAACCATAAGGGAATTCTTTGTTTCTTCTCCACTGAATCTCAATATGATCTCCGGGACATAAATCATTCAAGCAATCCGAAACATGCAGATCATGTGGAGAAGTGTCAACAGGTGACACTCTGAGCCTTTCCCATGGCACGTTAGTCTCCATGGCAACTGCTCTACTCCCATGCGAGGCATACCTGAGCCACACCAAACAACATAAAATTCAATACACTCGATTAACTTCCCAATTTTGTTATTCCTCTCCTTATACAATTGTTGTATAACATGAACACATCTTTTCGAGGCTAAAGCTAATCCTTGAATCTAGAATACCACATACACATCAGCAGTTCAACTATTGAGAATCATTAACCAGGAAGCCAATATTTTCAGTTACCTGGCTTGAAATGTGTCCGTACGAGGATCATAGCTAAGACCAGCATCATAACATGACAGCATGAACCCAACATGGCCATTCTGGGATAAAGCAAAAGAAAAAATTTTTATCGTGGATAAAAATCCATGAAGCTCAAGTCATAAATCCTTACAAGAACAAGGAACAAGGAGCCAAGAGATTGGTAATTAAACTAATAATGGAAACAACAATTTGAATTGGCTCTAACATGATAGTATGAACCCCCAACATGGCCATTCTGCAATAATTTGAGTGAGATAAAGCTATTTCATGGATGGAAACATATGACTGATGATCGATACCTCACGGTTATAGACCTGAGCAGGAAACCAAAACCCGCCAGTTTCGAGGGCAAGGTACCAGGACATGATTGAACCAACAGGCACAGGACTACTCTGCTTGCTATTACCATCAACCTTGGATCTAATCCAAGAAAGAGGTGAAAACATGGACAGAAGCTTCATAATCCAATGTCGCTTTCCATGTTCGCAACTAGCCAAATCCTTTCTTGAAGCAACATGCCATTGCCACTCCCTGTAAGCAGCAGGACCAATAATCCTGCCCCATTTCTGCTTCATATGCCGCTCCCACAGATGATCACTAACACACTTTTGCCTTAAAGAGCTGCACACACCCGCCATGCTACAAAGCTCTGCAGGTGGCAGCTTCTCGAGAATGCATTCTAAGGCCAGTTCTGGCAAGTCCAAAACTAGCATCCCTTCGTTCTCATCCACAGCTTTTTTAACATTTGCCGTTGAAATTAAAGCCATCTTCTCTTAGGAAATTCCCGAGGAGCTACTATTGATGTAAAGAACTTTGAAAAGGGTGCAGTTTGCCAAGCCAGAATTAGAGAAGAGAAACAACTCTTTCTCTGAGGCGGTGTTCTTAAAGGGAGGGACTTGAAAAACAGGAGGAAGGAGAGAAAACAAGAGTGATCAACTAGCAAAGCTAATTCTTGCTCTTGATCAACAAGTAGAATCTTGAGAAGGAAGAATTCTAATTACGGGTCAAATTCAGGCTCGGCACATATGGTAAAAATATAAAGTGGAAGATCAGTAAGGAAGCAAAAAGTAGTTTTTGGAAAAGCAAGAGTAGAAAGAAACAAGGAAACCCAATTATCGTCTCCTCCACCCAGCAGGCCAATACCCCACCTTTAAAAGAAGAAAAAAGTTGAGCAAGTTTCAGGTAAATGATGCAATCAATCCGAATCAATAAATATATAATTATTAATTATAATTATTGCATTTTTTAACATATAAAAATTTATAATTATAATTAAGTGATATAAATTTGTGACAATTTATCTACCGAACTCTCTATAATAGAGCTCCTAAAAGAATAACAAGATAAAGTATTGAGGGTAACCTTTCTAGATATAAGTTTTAATTGGTTCCAAGAAAGCCCAACAAACACAGCAGCGGAATAAAGCACAAGCATATGCAACAAGATTCTAAATTCCTCAGAGATCATCAAAGCCAGCTTGAAAGAAGATGTCAGCTTAACCAAAACTTATGGTCTAGGGATTGGTTTGAGGATCTTATCCCTTTATCCGAATTTGATTTAGAAAAAAAAAAATAAATAATTATTATCTAAAGAGAATAGATCAAATTGTGTTCTTAAAAAATATATATATATATATTATATAATTGTTATATAAAAAATAGAATAATAAATTACCGATTGAGGTAAAAAAAAAAAAAATTTAATAATCGTTTTATAAGGAAATTTGTCTAGATTACTTTTCTAAAATATTATATAATAATTATTGTAAATTATAAAATAATAAATTTTTAATTACTGATGGGACTCCATTGCCATCCTAAAACAGAATGGCCACTATAGTCTGATTCAACAGCTGTCATATAAAGGGAAGAGATCTATGCAGAGAAAGAGATTGGAATTGCATGAAACCAGTGGGATTTGAGACCAATAAAGGAAGTGGGATACAGAAAAAAAAAAGGGTCTCTGACAGCTGAAAATTCCAAGAAGATAGCAGAAAAAGTTATGGTATACTGAAGTCTAGATGCCAAGAACCATATCACCAAAAAAAAATCTTTATTTTTTCTACAAGAAAAAAAAAAGAACACTGACAACAATCTTTGGAAAAATAAAAAATTTAAAATTAAAAAATCCTACAGCCTGGGCGCAGTTTTTGTTTTTCTTGATTTGCTTCTGCTTTCAGTAAAGTCAAAAAGATCATGATTAGATTAAGTGACGATGAATTTGAATCATTAAAGTAACTTATGCACAAAAATAAATAGTAAAATTATCTCATTTGACTTTTTTTTTTTTAATGTTTTATAAATACGAGTGTCTTTTAGAAGATTATTGGGGTTTTTTTTTTTTTTTGTAAATATTAATTAATTCGGACTAAAGCCAAACTTAAAGTCTCCGACTAAAGCAGAACTCAAAGCCTCCGCAGTTTGGGATTCGTGATTGCAACATGTGTGGTCACATTATTTGCATAAAAACAATTTTTAATTTAATTTAAAAAAAAAAAAGAAAAAACAGAATATGAAAGAGGCGAAGGTGGAAAAGAAAAACAAGGGCTTCAAAAGATTTAGGAACCCTGTTGCAGCAAAGCCGCACTACCAATATCTTCACTATCCTTGACCCAAAAGTAACTGTATTTTTTCGTTTAGCATGCTATGAACAATTTTATCACTTGATGCATGTCCTCTTAGGAACCCTCTTTCAATTTCCATCTCTTTCGTTGATTGAATTGATTGGACGTAATTTTAAAGAAACAAAAGGGTCAGTGAAGGATGATATCGTATTAAACTAGAGTTTCTGAATTGCCTAATGGCTATGGCAGAAAGGTTCATTGGGGACTCTCTTGTATGCATCGAGGATGGATTCTGACCATGCGTTCTTGCCAGCTATCTTTTCCTGTTTTTGTTTGTAATTTTACTTCACGAAATTTTAGGACACGTGGCTTCGTGACATGGAGCCATGTAATCAGGCTAATTGTTTTTCCTGAAAATGTCGGCTGTGGAATTGACCACACGTTTAATTCACATTCTCTCTCTGTTTTTTTTTTTAAGGAATAATTCACTCTCGTTAAATAATCAAGGTTTTTCAAATTTACAGAAATGTATTTTATATTTTGTTAAATATTCTATTACGATTGTTTACACAATCTCTCAATTTTTTTTTTAGAGAAACTTAAACTTGAAAATTTTTTGTTTTTTATTTTTCACGTAATAACTTCTTCATTAAAAAAATAATTTTTATTTTTATTTTTAAAAGAAATACTCAAGATTTTTGTTCATTTTATTTTTTTAAAAAATGATTAACTGTTAAAATTTTTTCTTCATTCCACCATGCTTTCCTTACTATTTTCTAAAAATAATAAAAAAAAAAATTGTTAACTAAGACAATCAATAAGTCCAGTTATTTTTTTAATAATTTATTACCAATTTAGATATTCTCTTTTCGCCTCTATAAATATAATTTTGTGTCATTGGGATGCCAACTTTACTCTTAATTAATAAAAGTTGTTATTCTCAAAGGGTTTGAATAGATAAAAATGTTTTGATTTGCCAAAAATGTCAATACATACAAAAATTTTACCCTTTTCATATTCATATTTTTTTATTATTTTAGTTTTTTCTTAGAAAAAAGTTCTCAAATCTAATTTTTATTTTTAAAATAAGTTTTTTTTTTCATTTAAATAAACCACAAGTAATGTAATTTCTAGATAAACTCTATCTATTTTATCTGTTCATATAACAAGCTCCTATTTTTCAGCAATCATCCTAATTCCTATAAGTCTTTTCTTTTTGTATTGTCTTTACTGTTTTGTTTTCTCCGGCTTACCAAAACGAAAAAAAAAAAAAAAAATCACTATTTATATGTTTCTTCTTACCTTATTACTTCTGATGTTCGTTCAAAGCTTTGCCCTTTATCCAACAATCCCGTTCAAAATGACTCGTACTTAATAACTTACCATTTTTCTAAATATCAGCTTAATCTAGCAATTCTGGATTATTTCTTTTATCATATGATCACTGAGATTGGTGTGTTTTTGTAGGCTTTAGAGCTTTATTCACACCCCCATCTTCTGTTAATTTGGTTTGATTCCAGTATTCTCATTCCATTGAATGGCATCTCTCTTGTTTCCAAGTCTTAGATGGGTATTCCAGGTTTGCCATGACTCTTATGATTGGAGCTTGTTGGAGAATTTTGGATGTACTGGAAATGAAGTGGTGGATGGATTGTCATATACACTTTGTAAGAATAATGCTCGATTTTGGATGTCTATATAAACTAAAGAAATGGGTGGAAAAAGCAGGGGGTTCAACTTTAAGGGGTCTCTATCTGTGTGTTTGTTGTAAGAAATGACGGTCCTGTGTTATCATGTGAATTTGTCTTGAGTCTCACCTAACGTTTTAACTTTTAGTTGAATGGTTTTTTAATGCATCGTGCTAGAATTTAAAATATAATCCATTTTTAAGCCTCAACTAATAGCCTGCTTGAGTTTTTGAGTTAAAATGATTTTTTACGGTCTCATGTTCTTAAAGTGTCTTTTTGGTGTCAATGTGATTTAAAGTAGCTTTGGAAGAGTCATTGTATTTGTTATGTTTAGTGAAGATTCTGATAGAAATGATATCCATTGAGGCCGTTGGGATTTTCTGTGCCTTTTGCGTTCCATTGAACAGTTTTGTGGAAATTACGTTGTGGTTCCTCTTTATATCAGGAATTACTGCTTCCTGGTGCCCTCGACACTTCTTTTCCTGGTCATTGCTGTATACTCTCATTGGCTTGGCATGAAGCTTTTTAAGCATGCTTAATGTCGCTTTGCTTCCGGAGTCAATGATGGGAATGGGACAACAGCAACAGCAACAGCAGAAGAAGCTACCACTAGAGGAAATTAGTTTTGTCGCACCGGTATCCAGATTCCAGACCCTCTTGTAATTATGTAAGTTTTGAATGTAAAAGATAGACATCTGGTGAAATGAAGCTCAGTATCATTGACATTTTAAAGTTTTGTTGGCTCCCTAGTGCCAGTCCTTGCCGTGCAAAGTTTACTACAAGCTATGTAAAGTTGAGCTAAGAACAACTGAGAGTTGCTGCGAAGGAAGAAGGATAGCTTTTTGTCTAGTTTATTTACCATTGAATTAATGTGATGGAATCTTGTCGTGCTCTCTATTTGCTGCATTCTTCATCTTATGACGAGATGAGGATTGATTGAGCTGCCGCCCCAGCTGGGTGATCTCATGTGAATGATGTTGGCACGTTTTTAGCTGGAAATACATGTCAAGCTTTCAGACTGTTCATCTACTTCTTCTGTAAAGATGCTTTATAATGCTCGAATTATGAGAAACGAGATGGGGCTCGGCCCAAGATGGGGAAGAGAGAGAGAGAGCGTCCCATTTGCTTTTTCTCCATTAATTTTTAGGAATTTTTCAATTTGACTTCCATAGGAGAAGAGTCGTCTCATTAACAAGTGTCTGAGAGAAAAAATAAAAAAGAAGATAAATCTAGATTGAAAAATATTTCAGTAACACTCAGATGAAAATGCTTTGAATTTGTGTATGTTACACATGAAAAAAATGTGAATAAAACTAACAATTAGGCAATCCTTATTTTATTAAACTGCTTCCTGGCCTGACAATTATAGACGCGGTAGACAGGGATGGCTTCCGTGGTCGCTGGAATCATTTCATGGAAAATGACTTGAATCAATTGATTAACTAAAAAATTTAGGGTTTTAAGAAATAAATTAATTATTAAATTAAAAATTCTAAAAATTAACTTAATAATATCATTTTTATTTTTTAAAAAAATTAAAATATATAAAACATTTTTTTATTTTTAAAAGAAATTAAATTAAACTACAATTTAATTTTTAATATTATAAATTTAATTCATCGATTTGATTTAATTTTTAAAATTTAAAATAAATAAATATATTTTCTTTTATATGTTTAAAGGTGAAAATCGTGAGTGTCATTATTGTTTGGCAATTTTCAGACACAGTAATATATATATATATAATAAACAAATAATTCTTCATAAAAAAAAAAAAATCAAATGTTTAATCGGGCGACGATCCTCTGATACAGATACTTTTTAAGACCTTGCGTTAAAAAGGGGAGGAAGAAAAAAGAACAAATACTTAATACTTCCCACATAAATTGCGTATCTAATGAGAATTACATTTTGCCGTCATAGCGAATGATTGAACCGCGACTGATCGGCGTACGACCTACAGGTTTACGTGTACTAATATCTCATTGTGTAATACACTTTTTGTACTGCGATTTCACTTCCTTGCCTTTTGATCCCAACTGCGCGTCTCCAATGGTGGAGTTATAGTACAAGGGAGTACAATTCGTACAACAGATCAATTCTATGGCGAGTACTATGTCAGACGCTCGTGTAGTACAATTCAGACGGGCACCGGTTACTCTTGTGTTCTGTATATACACACATATATATATACATACGTAACATGGAACCAATTGGCCATCCAATTTGCAGAGGGGAAAAGTGTAGCGCAAAAAGAGAAGCACAAATCAATGAAGACGCGGGATTTGTGAGGGACTTCCTACCGGGGCAACATGAGATCACATGGGGGCACTTGTGCCACAGATCGATCCGGTCAATGTAACCTCGCGCTCTATGTGTTCTCAGGTCGCCCCTGCAGGACTTCCGTTCACCGCTTGAATCAGGCGTCGATGTTGCACTCATCTAATCAGGGCATATTTCGGGATCTAAAAAAATCTGAGTTAGTTTGTAATTCACCGTCTTGTTGATGTTTTCGTTGTAAGGATGGTGTACACACATGCATCTTATGTAATAAGATTGTTTGCTTGCATGATTTGTTGTTTAACTCATGCATTGAATTGTTTTGTGTACCTTTGAAGCAGCGGCTTGGTATCACTGATGGCGGATTTGAGCTCCCCTTTGCTTCCAAAACGAGATGCGCTAACAGATGAGAGCCTCCAAGCGGCCCAGATTGACTGACAGCACAAGGGATCCATACAGGAGAAAGAGGGAAGAGGGAAGAGGGGAGAGGGAAACGAGAAGGCAGAATACAGAAAATGTAAATCTTACTGTTCATAAAAATGCATTGTTCATAGAAGCTTCATAGCTACAAAGTTGTAATCCAAATCCCCTTTTTATATGAAGTGGAAGTAACTTCATCGTCGTTACTTATTTATTCAAATCAACTCCAAGCAGGGCAAGAGGCATAGATAGTCTTCAATTACCTGAATTGAACAAAGAAGAACTTAAATCCGTACGAGCATTAAGCATCCAAACTGCATTTTGGTGATAGTGTTAGGATCCTAATTGCAAGGTATAAGACTTGAATCCCATATTAGATGTACGGAGAGATTATAATGTGAGGCTTAAATGGACTTGGACTCTCCCACATCAATGGCTCCTATTGGGACTAAATGCAGTTGCTTGCAATTCTGGTGAGAGTATTAGGACCCTAATTGCTCATACCCTTACGAGCAATGATAGTGATACTCTACTTTTTGACCCACACGTTTATGAGCAATGATTGTGATACTCTATTTTTTGGCACATTTAATTGCACTAGATGTAGTGACACCAGAATTGCAGCAAACCCAAAAAGGTAAAGATCTACCAGCAACACATTATCATGGCGGGCAATGGAAAAAAGAGTACAGAGGGACAATACCTTTTTTATAATCCTGTTTTGCATCACAAGTATGCATAAGCACAATGAACTTTATTAGAATTTGAGTCAGCTATTGGCATCTAGAATTACCAAACCAACACTATTTGGAAAAGGCATCTGAATATTAGATAGCTTAGATTATCAGAGATTCAAAAACATGTCAATGTTCCATAGCATCACAAAATCCTAACCAGCAGTGGTTAATTTAGGAAAAGTAGATGCTGGACAAGGTCATGTAGCCTTGCTTTCAGAGTCCAAATATCACTAATGTTGACCTAACATAAGTACTGGTACATTGCACAAGACATATTTCATGTGCAGAAACATGGTAGATTGGCAGTGCCTTAGAAGGACCATATGATCTAAAAACATTTAGCAATAAGCACTTCTATAAACAAATCATGCAAGTGATGCGTGCAACCCATAAAAGGATGACCTGCTAAGTGCATTTGCAGTAGCCACTTGAACATACAAACCAAAAAAAATAAAAAAGTACCCACTGCAATATGACGAAATTTTTTAGATTCCAAACAAGTTTGAAAGATTTTTTATTTTTTATTTTTGTATATAAAGCATCTTCCTTTTAAACATGGGAGCCAGATGGTTGGATTGGAAGCTGAACTGATTACCTAGCTAAGTGCTAGATACAGAAGGGGAATCACCAACAAGCTTGAATTCCTGAACCTCCTTGAAATTCAACCATGGCTTCTCCCACACCTTAGCTTCATAAACCTTGGTTTGATCTCCATCCTTCACCTCCATGGTAATATAGTAAACTGTCCCAGACACCACCTGCTGCTTTGCACTCACCACTTTCTTAAACTCCAGCACCGAGTTCTGAATAATAACATCAACCATCATTTCAGTTTCCTTCAATTGACTAATAACTTAAAATTTAGAAGAGACAGACAAAAAAATTCATTACAAAGCAAACAAACAAACCAAGATCTTGTCTTTTTTTTTTTTTTTCTTGTGCGGCTATCCTTAAAATTTTTTTTTAAAAAAAAAAAAACAACAAAAGAGAGAGAGAGAGAGAGAATAATTAACCTGAAACCAGGCCATGGTATGAAAGGTAAAATAGAATTCCGTATTCAACCAAATGATGATAAAGGCTTGAAATTTTCCCGGGAACCAAACGGAAAGGAAAAGAAAGGGAAGGAGACATCTCTACCTCTTTCTTGTTGTGTTCGTCGACGGCAAAACGAGCAAGACTGTCGATCTCAATACTGTTTGCGCTTCCCTCGACGTCCCGAACTCCACCCAACGTTGCCATTCTCTCTTCTTCTTTTTAGCTTCGATTATTCGCTAATGGGTCCTCAGATTGGAACGGATAAGATGGGTTGCCTATAAACTAGAGAGAGAGAGAGAGAATTGCCCACATCTTGACTTGTTTTTAATAAAAATATAAAGCAAAATATATATATTTTTTTTATTTAAAAAAAAAATCATTAATATGATTGTCAATAAAAACAAAAATAATAATAATAATAATAATAATAATAAACCTTTCTTGGCTGATAGTTGCAAGAATTACATGATAAGTTAAAAAGAAAAAAAAAATGATTTTTTTTGTTTTTTATTTCAATTTATGGTTTTTCTTTTGACCTTTTAGTTATTGGAATTCTCCCAACAATTCACACATACCTCAATTTATGCGAATTAAAGGAAAATGTTATTCGTTCATTATACAAATACAATAAATGCACCCAAAAATTTGTCATGTGTCAATAGAATTTGTTTCTCTAAGATGTAGTCCACGATAAATTTTTAGACTCTTTTGTGATTGATTCACAAAAAAAAAAAAAAAAAAATACAGAAACACACTTACTTCATATGACACATTTCTTAATTATTTTTTTTATTAATTATTAATTATTTACTCACTGGTAGGATATATACATTTTGCTTCATACCCAAAGAATTTGGGTGGAAATTCCTTAGTTGAGTATTGCATATAAAGTTGGGTTTGAATACATTAGGGCCAGGAGATTGAGTCAATGAAACAAAGTGACTAACCCTTCTCTTTTTTTTTTTTTATTTAATGGTTCAGTTAACATCATCTATCAATCGGTAGATCCAACTAAACCAAACCACTGACTAAAGTGCAAAAAAAAAAAAAAAAAAAATTATAATATCTTGAATTATCACGCCTAATTTTTGAACAAATTACTACTTGTACTTCTCCACTTTCATACATCATCACCGTTTCTTATTTAATTTTCAAGTGGTAAAGTTGTCGGGATTTTGATCAACCTACATGAAAGAGAGATCTTCCAAGTATACGCACATTCTGCTTGAAGGGTGGTTACGAAAAGTAGTTGCATTGTTACGGGTTATGGGAAGTTCGGATTACAGATCGACATCCATGGTTAATTGGTAAAATACATTAAGGCGATGGCATGCACACGTAAATAAAGGGTCCTCCCGGGATACCTCCGAGTGATTATATTGGCACTTCACCTCATTCCAGCGCTTCTGAAGAACTGATCATATAGACATGAACACCAGTGAGTGGTAGCATAAAAATCCAGCTATGGAAAGGGATGCCGGGCGGAAGCTTGAGTTGCAGATGTTGCGGCATCAGGTTTCATTTTATGCTCATCTTCCTGTTACCATAATCAAGGATTTCAAATGCAAAAATCAAACAAATAACAGACAAACCCTTTTTCTTTTCAACTTTATTGCTGGAAACTACTTTGCCTTGCAATAATCATTTAGGTACACAGACCAATGGACAGTGTAGACACTTTAAATAGATACATACATAAGCAAACACTTGATTATGGGTTCAAAATTAATCCAAAACTGTACCACAGTTTCCTCCAATTTATGTTCACAACACTTCTAACCTCATTGCAGTTCCTTCGTGCTTTCTGCTACTGAATCGTATTCCAATTAAGTTAAAGGAGCCTTGTATAACCTGTGCAAAATCAGTTCATTAAAACAAACTAGTTATCCGCTTCACTCTGTGATGGAAGAAGAAGATGACTCTGAGATTCAATCAAGCTATGGCCAGGTAACTTAGACACAAACTTTTCCTTCATGACTTCCCTCACTTTCTCAGCCTCGTTAAACCTACCAGCATCTGCTAAGATGTTGGACAAGAGGACGTAATATCCAGCTTTCTCTGGCTCCAACCTAATCAATTTCTTCGCAATCCTTTCTCCTATTTCAATGTTGTTATGAACTCGACATCCTGATAACATGGCAGCCAGAACCGCTGCATCAGGTTCCATTGGCATTGCCTCAATAAACATCTCTGCCTCCTCTAAAAGCCCTGCTCTTGCCAGACAATCAACCATAGTGGCATAATGGCTCAATCCGGGCACCCATCCATGATCCTGAATCATTTTGAAACATGAATGAGCTTGCCTCACCAATCCACCATGGGCACATGCTGTTAGAACACCAAGAAATGTTACGTCATTGGGTCTAACCCCAGCCATATGCATCTCATCAAAAAGCCCCAAAGCTAATCCCACATTACCACTCAATCCATATCCCAAAATCAAAGAGCTCCAAGAAAACACATCTCTACCATCCATTTTATCAAAAAATCTGCGTGCATAAGTCAATGTTGCGCATTTCACATACATATCGATAATAGCATTCTCCAAACTCAACTCCAAACCTAAGCAATTTCTCAAGCACCAGCCATGAATGCTCTTTCCATGTTGTAACAACCCCAACTGACCACACATCAAAAGCAAGTTCACCATAACAACGCCATCAAGCTCGATTCCATCATCAACCATTTCCATAAACAATTGCAAACCTAACAATGGTTCCCCATTATGAGCATACCCAGACAACATAGCAGTCCACAACACAGCATCTCTATCTCTCTTAGGCATTTCATCGAACGACATTCGAGCATCAAAAACTCGACCCAAGGTCACGTACATGGAAACCAGAGCTGACCCAACAAACAAACTCACATTCAAACCCATTTTCACGCACAACCCATGTAGCGAAATCCCGAGTTTAGGCCAACCCGACCCAGCACACGCCCGCAGAACGAGAGGAAACGAGAAGTCATCGGGCCGAAACGGAGATTCCCTCCACATAATCAGAAATAATTCCAAGCATTTCTCGGGAAAATTTGAGCGAGAAAACTCGCCCATGATGATGTTCCAAGCGTAAATGTTCTGAACCGGCATGTGGAAGAATACGAAGAACGCATGTGGGTTGAGCAGGTTGTGACGAGAGTACGCAAGGACGAGCTTGGAACTGAGGATGACATTTTCGTAGAGAGACGTACGCAACAAGCGCGCGTGGAGATGGCGAAGATGTGCTGGGTTTGGGGAAGATTGGAGAAGCGAGAAGTAGTAGGAAATGAGAGAGTTTTTGTTTGAATTGGCGGTGGCAGCGGCGGCGATGGCGGTAGTGGAGAAGAATTTTTTGAACAGCAGCCTTGTTCTTCTTGCACGGAGCAACGAGACCGTCACCGGCAGCATTAGCAACGTAAAAGGGCCATGCCCAATGACCCAATAACCCAAATACGAGGGTGCGAAAGGTGAAGACTTTCTTATTTAACTAGAAAAATTGAACATTTTACGAGGCCAAATTACGGCTGCTTATTTTTCCTTCAGCCGAAGCTTACAAGCTGACATTGCATTTTCTATTTCGCCGTGGGTATTAGCTAAATACTTAATGGCAGCAATTACCGAAAATTGTTCTTCAATCTCATGAAGCACATTGCAAGAATCTGATGAGTTCATGAAGCAGCATTCCTTCTCTAGCAAAACACTTCGCCTACTACCTAATTTTATTTTCTAGCCAATGACTCACCCTTGTATTCACACCCTGATGAAACCACAAAGCCTGCTCCGACCTGAACCAACCAACATACAGTGAGATGCCATCCCATGAACGTGTGTGGTGTGTAGATTCTCTTAACTTTTTTGGTTCCTCAGAGGTGTGGAAAGAGAAACAGAAGGTCTGTGTGCAAGCCCAGATGCGTGCATGCGTGCATGCGTGCGATAGAGTGAGAGAGATAGAGAGTGGAATCACCTGGCAATCCCTTAACACCACCCGCTCTTGGAGTTGTACATTACTGCAGATGACAGAACCTTGGATTGAACAGCCATCTCCAATGGTGACATGATCCATGACAATTGAATTCACAACCTTCAATTAGAAATTAAGAAAGTTAAACGGTAACAAATTACCAAAGCCTAAATTGTTTGTGTCAGAAATCAAAGAATGTAGCAGCATGGCCAAAAGGTGACATTAGGTTTATACCAATTCTGCATGATGTTCCTTGTAACCTTCATGACAAGAAAATGATCTTACCTTCACATTGGATCCTATCCGGCAGTGTCGGCCAATAACAGATCGCTTTATGCTGCACTTGTCACCCATTTGTGAACCCTCCCCCAGCATACAATGAGGTCCTACCTACAACCATCAAACAACTTTGTTATATTTTATGAATCAAAGCAATAACCCAGTTCTAGTACTAGTTATCACATAACATAAAACGTATTATAGCAAATTCATAATGGGTATCATTTTCAATGATTTTGGAAGCAATGGCATTGTTGTGAATCAGAAGACTCACAGTAGTTTTTGATCCAAGCTGTGCTGAAGGATGGATGATGTTGTTATGAGCAGAAAAGGAATACCCAGAAAGATAGTTTGCCTCACCAATGACCTAAATATAAGAATAAATCCAAACTCAGTAATGCAAAAGTGCACCTGTAGAAAAAAAATAGCCAAGAAGATTTTCAAATGGACAAACTCACATCTCGGTTTATGTCACTGAATGCTTGAATAGAATCCAAGCGTGCACAGTACTTGCTGCTGCTGGCAATATAAACACAGCATTTGTGGGATCTTTGAACAGGAGCAGTACCATTATGACCCAGTGAATGAACTTCATGAAAGCTCTGGGCAGATGCATGAGTCAGAATTTGAGATATCATTGCTTGGTTGGTCTGAAAAGTAACCTTCTCATTTCCATTTTCTTCAGTTTGTGGTGTACCATTCAATGACAACTCTGATTTCTAACATTCATAAACATATTTATTATCAGTTTTGATTCTACAAAAGAATGATAGTGTGCAGCAAAAGAATATAGACTGGGTTAACTAGACAGACCAGTTGACTCCGAACAAGGTAAGGTAATACATCTAGCTTTAAACTTTGAAATTTCTCCTTTTTTTCTAACACTTCTTGCAGAACAGACCTGGGGAAAAAACACAGAGAAATGGTGATGGAGAACATATAATGTGCAAGACTAGTTGGATACAACAATACTTCAAACAACTTCATAAATATTTTCCTATCAGTCAAAAAGGAAAGAAAGAATGAAAGAGAAACAAATAAAAGATTTGAACCTCTTGAATGCGTACATATGAGCATCCATCAGATCAGCTCGTATTTCCATCTAAAGAAGGATGTAAAATGGAAAATTAGAATAAGAAACCAAGTAAAACCCCTCAAATCCATTCCCATCTAACTCTGGCAATCAACAGGTAAATCCAATTTTCCTTATCAGCAATATATAAAAACAAACTTCCCTAGAGGCCCTAGAAGTCAACGATTTTGTAAGTGTCAACAGGGAAATGATATAATCCAACCAGTAACAGAGAATTGTTCACACCAAGCATAAAGAGAAGCATAGAAGTAACTCCCTAACCCATGCATGTGCAATAAAAATGCACAAAGCATTTGGGCTGAAATCACTGTGCAATTTCGTGTCATTGATCAAGTTTACCAGATGCCTATTGGTTGTCAATAGCAGAGGCCATAAGATAAATTTCAAGGTAAAAGGGTCCGATTTTCTTCCTCTACCTGGCCAACAGCACGGAGAATGCTCTTTTGAATCCGAATGTCTTTCTCGACCTCCACTCCTGCAAAAGGTTCCAAGATGCTGTATGATAAACAGACATCATAGAACTTAAAAGAACAAACAATTGCACAACCTAACCTGTTGCTATGTATAATAAAAACTGCTTTGTATTGTCCAACCCAATGATATTGCAGACTCTTCGTTTCTTGGCTTTTTCTTTGCCACCAGAGGATCCTGAATCAGCAGGTCCACTGTTAGAAGCAGAGCACAGAGTTGTAGTCACTGCCGCATCATGCCGTCTATGAACAGCCGCGACTGCACCAGGAGGAACATCAGAAACCATATCACCACTCACAACCTACAGGGAGATGAAGTGGTAATGGCTGTCAATCACAAAGAAAAAACTGGAACACTGACTATAAAGGTTTTGAATGCTAACCAAGATGTCTTTTGCAGTCAAGTAGTGCGCAATAGCCCGAAGAGCACCAGCAGTTCCAACATCCTCAGGAACTGCAGCAACCTGCAGTGTCAGAAACCTTTAAATTTGATTGCCTTGAAATAAAAGGCTTATAGGAACTAGAAAAGAATCAGGCAATCCAACTACAAGACTATAATGTAAAAGATCCACTGATGCCATATGCCTGCAGTTGAAGGCACACAACCCTGCCTTCCAGATCTGAAGATCAATTGCCTCTAGTCAAGAAGTAGACTGATGCTCTTTTTTTTGATAGAAATTAGAAATTGTTGCATTAGTGTTGATTTGATCATCTAACCAATAATGAAGATGGCAGATGCGGAAAAATAGTAAACCTGCTTGCATCAGCCTTATAACATGCCTGCACGTTACTTGATTGACACCACAATCACATTGAATGCTATTTACTTTAATCATATTCCTCTTTTCTAAGACCTAGTCCAGTAAACAAATAAAATTTAATGTCAGCATCAACCTCTAAACTTCACAACAATGTTTTCACAGAATGAATGTATGTGCAGAGCAAAAGGAAAGACAAGAATAAAATGTGCCACCTTAATACTTATAAAGGGACAGTGTTCACCTCTACAACCTAGATAACAAGGAACATTGTATAGAATGAGCACATAACTCTAGTCTCTATAGCAAACAATCTAAAACTTCATCAGCAAGTGGCATAAAAGGATGCACTTTCTCTATATGCTCCTTGACACTTCAGAAAAATTAGTATAATCATTTTCCACATTGCTCTCAAGTTTGGAGTAAGCAATAGCCCATGGCCTACAAAGATGTCACAAATATGGAATTTGATACAGCATTAAGTTCTACAGAACATTTCTTTCAATCATCAAGTTAATTTAAAATCACCACACAAACATGTCTTCTATGACAGCTTGTGATCAGTAGCACAGGAGCTTGTTTGGTCATGTCTAGTCTAGTCTACTCTAAAATACTCAAGAAATTGGCAACCCAACATTTATCATTGTATGGTTAAGAAATTCCGCAATATGCATAGGTTACATTTTCTGTTTAACCCAGTCAACATCATTCATTATCCGTTGCCTGCCCCAACACCAAAGCAGATGATATGGAAAATTCCAAACAGAAGTATTATATTCGTGGATCAGGCAAGCACCTTGCACTATACCACATCAATAATATTTGCAGAGAAGCATGAATTAATGTTATCCTCCTCCCTTTATCACGAAATGTTGATCAAAATAATATGATGTGGCAGACCTAAAATCAAGCATAAATCAGTACCTCAACATGTAGACGATCAAAAAAAGCCCCTAATATCCAACTACTGACATGAAGTGCTGCTTCTTCGCCTTCGACCACCTACATCACACCACAAAGATGCAAATATAAACCAATTTAACAAAAGGGTTTTGAAAAGCATAAGCAAATTCTGGGGGCCAGCCAGAAAACCCCAAAAGCAAAAAGATCACTTCCACCCATGTCCAAAATTGATGCGAATTTGAATTGAACAGACTGAAATATGCAAACTTCAATTCCAAAAACTCAAATTATTAGTTTTTCTTATCATTCTTTCTCAATGAGAGGTAGAGAGAGAGAGGCTTACGACAATAAGATTCTTAAGGTTGCTGAGTTCCAATTGGTCCAAAACATAAGAGAGAACGGGACGGTTGGCCACAGGAAGCAGTGTTTTTGGGACCTCCTGCAATTGCATTTACAAAAAACCAAGAAACCCAATACAAATGAAAGGAGGCTAAAGAGAACAATAAGGAGAAGAAGAAGAAGAAGAAGAAGAAGAGAACCATAAGGGTCTATGGAAAGAAACAGAAAAAATATATATAAAGGAAGCACCTTGGAGACCAGAGGAAGCAGTTTCTTTGAAGTGCCACCAGCCAAGACTACCACTTGGAAATCCATCATCTCTTTCAAGTATCAGAAACAGAGAAGCGTGCACAAGAGGAAGACAAAAGGAGGGGGTTTCAGTTTTTTTTTTTTTTCTTCCCGAAGAGGCCAAAAGGTGGAATCTTGCTTCTGAATCTTTTCTGTGGGAATTCTCAAATTCTCAATAAACCTTTGTGTAATATAATATTAATATTCACTCGTTGTAATAATCTGTAATTGTTTTAAAACACCAAAAACAACACTTTGAGCTTCTTCTTCTTTTTTTTTTTAAATTATCCACAAATTTATTCGTTGTGAATTATATAAAAATAATTTTTTATATTTATAAATTTTATAGTTTTAAGAAAATTAAAATTTTAGTTCTTAAAACTAAAAATTTAAATTGTTAACGGCTGAATGTATGCCCATTTCTTTTTTCGGAGCGACACTTTAAGCAATTTCAGTTGTGCACACACACACACACACACGCATATATATATATATAGATTTTATTTTTTTTCTTCTTCTTCTTCCATTTATTAACGGTTCAACAAGTTCACATAAAAACATTATGCTTCACTCAATAATGAAAAAAAATATCGTGAAAATTAAATAACAATGACAAGGAAAAGCTTTACGAGTTTACATTACATCATTGACTGTAAATTTGTCAAAAATGACTGAGGATAAATTTAGCAATGTATTTAGAAAACTGTTATTTTGTGGTAAATGAAAATAGTCTTTACACTTTTACTTGAACTCCCATTAATTAAATTGTCGTTTAGGAGTCGAAATATAGAAAGTTGATTACAAAATCAGACCCCATCCTACACCAAGCAGGGAAATCAGCCTCACAGGAAGGTGAAATTCCATGGCAACTTTGAAATGTGCAGCGTGCCGCCAGCCCAACTAACTAGTGTGTAATATGCACCATCAGCTTGATCAACAACATCAACAATAACAACAAAGGCTTATCCCAAGTTTAATGGGTCAACTGCATGAATTTTTTCTTATCAGTAATAAATTGTATAATATATAAGCTGCCTTTCACAACCCAGAAACAAAAAGCGATCCAACTTGGTATGAATCATGATCATCTACCTTGCCGAACCGTCTACATTTGGAGTAGATGACCATGTCAAACATCTGCTCCAAATCATTCCTAAAAATAGAATCAGTGCTGCAAGCATAACACATTTGCTGTTGAGAACACAGTTACATTCACTAACAAAAATTGGTCAAAGCGATAAACTTCAGCATACAACAAATATAAAAACTACTCCACGTTACACGAATGTATTGGATTGCGAAACCAATTAGCTAGCTACTAAATTAACCATAAATGCTAGGACAAGTTCTTGATTCAATTGGATGCACATTACATTCACTGGTTCCAGTGTACAGATGACAGTATGCTATGTGGCCTTGTTTACACGAATGTGCTGCCCTTCTAGTAGCTGCAGCAGAGAAGAAGTTTCAGTTTAAAGTAATGGTCCAAAAGTAGTCAAAATTAGTAACTCAACATAAAAGGGTCTCAGATCTCAATCACACTCAGTTAACCGGACAATAGTCTTCACAGGCAAATGGAGCAATATGAACTCTTGAGATGCAACTCAGATCTATGCATGCCATCAGGAAAAGATTGTGGCAAAAGAAAAATAGGCATTGTTAGTGTGCGTGTTTTGTGTATGTGAAACACAAATATAAAGAGAATGAGATTTTTTAGATGGAATTAAGGCTTGAACATATAGTGATTTAGACATGCAAACACTGCCTGGCAATAAGATTTTTGTGGGAGAAAATCTAGTTATCTGCTTAAATGATCTGGCAAAACTTGTGTGCTTAAGATGTGTACATCTTTGCAAATCCACGAACAATATGCACTTCAAAAATCCAGTCATCAACTTAAAACATCAAGTAGGTGACAATTAACTTACAGAATTATTAAAAGAAGAGATGGCAGTTTCTGCATTCTCCTCTGAAGAGAATGTAACAAACCCAAACCCAGTGGACTTTGAGGTACCTGGAACTCTTGAAACTTTTGCACTGAGGACCTTTCCCTTCTGAGAAAAGAATTTCTTGAGTGTATCTGTGGTTACTGTTTTTGCAAGATTTCCCACATACACCTTGTGGGGGCTGTCAATGAATTGAACTTCCTCTGATTGCAGGAAAGACAAATCCACTGCCGCTAAAGGTTTCTCTGTGATGTTTACTTTGATCTCACGTCCTCCAATTTGCTGCAATGAAAATTAATGTGAGGCTAACTTACCCATGCCATGAACAATTTTTACAAAGCATCAAGCATAAGCACCAAGACTATATTTGTCTTTATTTTTGGACTTTTATTAAACAAAGTTAAGTAAAACTTACTGTTCCATTCAGTTTCTCGATTGCAGCTTCTGCATCCTCAACAGTTCTCATTGTAACAAATGCGAATCGACGACTCCTACCAGAGTACTTATCATACATAACCTAAAGGAAGAAGAAGAAGAAGAGAAGAAATTTATACCTAATCTAACCCCTGAGCACAGACCTACATAATAAATATCACATGCATCACAGAGAAATAAAAAAATATTGGACAGAGGTACAAACCAGTAAAAGCAAGCAAAACTGAGACAATTTTAAGTTGAGAATGTTTGATTAAAGAAGCAATAATTGAATATTGTCAAGTGTCAACCTGCAACACGGGCAATCAAGAATTCTCGTCTTCAATTGATTCTATAATTCACCAGACCAATTCTACAAAGTCCATCTTTTCCTAAATCAACTCCAGAAAAAAAATCACCTTTTACCATCAGCTCTAGAAAAAATCCAAATTTTTGCTTAAAAGCTGATCTAATGTCATCTGAAAATATCATGCAATGAATTTAAAACCATGCATATTTCAGTTCCCAAACAAAAATTAATTGGAGAATTAATGAGTTCATGACTGCAACTATATTTCCCAATACTCGATAGAAATAGTGCTATCACCTAGAAAGAATTCAGTCAATTTCTGTCAACCATGCTCTAAAAAAGAATGAATAAAAACCAATGTCTATACACCAAATTGGGCTCCTAAAGCCTATCTAAAAACCCAATAGGGATAGTGCAAAATGATCACCAAATACCTCAGCTTTTTCAACAGCACCATGTTCCTCAACAATTCTTCTAAGTTCCTCATTATCCACGGTTCTTGGAATATTACCAATGTACAACCTCCTAGCGGCCTCATCGGATGGAGCAGCTGAAGCTGTTTCCTCGGCTACCGCGAAGAGCCTCTTGGGTTCCTTGGGGTTTAGAGCTATAGGCAAATGGGCTAGTTTGGAGAAATGATGGAAACTGGTGCTTGGTTTGAGGGATTGGAAGGTGGGTTTTGGTGGGTTTGTTAAAGAAGTGAGCTTTGTGGTTGAGGGAACTGGTGGTATTAGAAATGAGATGGTTGCCATTTTTTTGCAGGAGAAGCTGAATGAGAGAGTTGTGGCGAAGTGGGTTTTAGAGAGAGATGAAGACTAGAGGGATAAGGGAAAGATGAACATGGGCCACAAGGCCCAATGGAAAGCCCAAAAGCTAAACTTCCTTAAATCTCATACATGGAAAATGATTTGGTGTTCTCTCTCGCTCATTGCTCGTTTTAATTCCACACTTGTTTTCATTTTTGAAATAAAAAAGAAAAAATTTTCCTAGATTTTATTTATTTTGAAGCCTTTAATCAAGATAAACAAATAGGAGAGAAAAAAAATATTATTACAATCATTAACAAAAAAAAAATTATTATAATCCTAAGTCATTTCATACAATAGAGTACCAATCAAATTAAATAAATAAAAATTTTCAGATTAAAAAAAAAATAACTTAACGGCAATAAAACTAGCATTTTTCATAAATTTTCTTAAACTTAATAAATAAATTAAATTAAAAAAAAAACTATTTTTAAAGTTAATAAAACTAGCATTTTTCATAAATTTTCTTCAACTTAATAAATAAATAATTTTTTTTTAAAAAAAAAACTATTTTTAAAGTTATCTTTTGGTCCCAAAAAAGTGGATTAAAATGGCCCATAATAATCGCACAAAAGTACCAACGGCTAGAAAAACCAATATAGATAATGTAAATGTTGGCATTTCTCCAAACATATTTAAAAAAATAATAAAAAAAAGAGCTTTTATTTATTTTTATATTTTTGGTCCCTAAGATGCCTTTATTTTGTCTCTTAAATTTTATAAATTATATATTTTTTTTATTGTAATTTTAAGAGAATATATTTTTTTAAGCACAATTTACGGATTAAACCCAATTAAAGTCTTTTTAATATCTAATTTTAATATTAAAAAACTAATAACAACAAATTATAATTAGTGGGAGTAACACAATAAGAAAATTTAAATTTAGACTAAAATTCGTATTAGCGATAGTATTAAGAAAATATTCAGTGGCCCGAAATGATGCTTTTGAAACGACCCAACCCAATTAGACGGGCCTGTACCGCCAACGGCTAGAAATTTCCTAAACGCAAGTAAAAGGGGAAAAGGGATTACTATCCGTTAGATTCAAAAAAAAAAAAAAAGGTCCAACGGTCGAAATTCAACGAAAGATTCGACCGTTAGGGGAGCGATGCTCTAGCGTCGCTTCACAAAAGCAAATTTAACGTGGTTTGAGGAGTTTCTATTTTCATTGTCATTTGTTTTCAAAGCAAAAAGGGAAAGTAAAACAAGAAAAGGGAAAGCAAGAAAATTGCAGTTTCAGAGAGATCGCAGAGAGAGAGAGAGAGGGTGGCGACCATAGAGGAAGAGGAAGGAGGGACGCGCAACAGTCTTCTCCAAGGCTTTTTCTCATCGCTCTTTGCGAGGGTGTTTGGCGGCCATAACCAAGAAGGACTAGAGGAAACCGAAGAAGAAAAGGAAAATTTTGAGATGGCTTCCAGAGCTGTTGCTCCTCACCAACAGCTTAAAGGTACGATCTTTGCATCTGGGTTTTCTTCTTTTTTTCTTTCATTCCTTTTGCATTTTTATTCATCCTTTTTGGCTTTCTACGTTTGTGGGTTCTGGTTTCTTTGGGGTTTTGATTCTGTTTTCTTGTTTTGATTCGTGTGCCTCAATCGGTCATTATAATGCTGTTGTTTGATGCTTTCGTTGCTTTGTTTTCAATGTGAATCCAATTGTGAGTTGTGGATTTTATTCTATCCATTATTGGTGATTTACTTTGGAACCTTTCTACTTTCTAAATAAATCCATGTGTGTGTTTGGTTTTTTTCTTTGGGGGAGAGGGGTTATATGGCTTCTGCAATTGGGTTTGTTTCTTGCTCATAATTATTTCAAGTTTCTTGTTCTCCATACCATCATGTCTATTTTTCTTCTTGTTTTAAATTCATACTATTGCTCATTTATCTGATTCTGAGACCTCTGTCACCAGGGGGAACTTGCTCCTTTTGATCCTTTATTTTAGTTCTTGTCTTCTTGCGCATGATTCGAAACTTTCCCTTTATTCTTTGACCGGATTCCTGAAAGAAAGCTTCCTTATTGTATAAAAATGTTGCTTTGACTGCTTTTAGTTTTTTTTTTTTTTTTTTTCCCTTCAGTGGAAGTGAAGCAGAAACACTTTGTGCCAGCAGATGGAAGGAACAGAAGAGCACTTCAAGACATTGGTAATTTGGTAAATGATCGTGCAGCACATGGGAAGGTACCTGTACATCAAAAACTTTTGTAGCATTTTTGAACAAACAGATAGATTTAGAATTTTACATATTATCTAATTTTATATCAATGTGCAGAAACCAATCACAGAAATTGTTGGTAATGTTAATGGAGCTGGGAGAAGCCATGTGCCCACAAAGACAGCAGCAGCAGAAGCAATTAAGAATGAAAAGGAGAAGGACAAACCCGAAACAGTGATCGTGATAAGCTCTGATGAAAGCAACAAGAGTAAACCTGTTAGCAGAAGAGTATCAAAAGAAAGGCATTCGAGGAAGGAAGTTAAGACCCTCACATCAATCCTGACTGCTCGAAGCAAGGTGGGCTATATAACTTTTTGGCCAATGTATATGTCTACTTCTGGTGCCATTGTCTTTTTTGGTATATTTGTCGCTAAGTTTGGCTAAACATTTCAGGCTGCATGTGGTCTTAGCAATAAGCCTAAGGAGGATTCACTGGTGATCATTGATGCAGCTGATACTGATAATGAGTTGGCAGTAGTTGAATATGTTGATGATATCTACGAGTTTTACAAACTGACAGAAGTAATGATGCTATTTCTCTCTCTCTTTTCTTCTTATCTGTTTTCTTTCTTGAAGACATCATGATAATGGTCCTTTGAGTCAGGTTGATGGTGGAGTACATGACTACATGCATCTGCAGCCAGATATCAATGCAAAGATGAGATCGATCCTTGTGGACTGGTTGATTGAAGTCCATCGCAAATTCGAGTTGATGCCAGAAACACTCTATCTCTCTATAAATATTGTTGATCGGTTCCTTGCAGTGAAGGTTGTTTCGAGAAGGGAACTTCAGTTGGTTGGCATCAGCTCAATGCTTATTGCTTGCAAGTATGAAGAGATATGGGCTCCAGAGGTTAATATTCTTACTTACTCTACCATTATAAAACTGTCCTGAGAAACTGTTCCTTCTCCTGACCCATTTGGCATAATCTTTTGTTGAAATTCGCAGGTCAATGATTTTGTTTCCATATCAGCCAATGCCTATATCAGAGAGCAGGTTCTGGCCATGGAGAAGGCAATCCTGGGAAAATTGAACTGGTATCTAACTGTTCCCACACCTTATGTCTTCCTCGTTAGATATGTAAAGGCCTCCATTCCATCTGACAATAAGGTATTGCTTTAACATTTTAGATTTTTTGTTTTTTGTCATATCTTTAGAATCTCAGAACTTCAGATTGACTAATTAATGACTTCACTGATTAGATGGAGAATATGGCGTTCTTCCTTGCTGAACTTGGTCTGATGCAATATCCAATTGTTGTCAAGTACTGTCCCTCAATGATTGCTGCTTCAGCCATTTATGCTGCTCGATCTACCTTGGATAAGACCCCACTGTGGACGGAAACCTTAAAGCATCACACAGGCTACAGTGAAGATATGCTAAAGTAGCTTTCTTTCCACTATCTGTCATAGGTTTTGTTTTTAATGTCATAAGACTTGAGAATCACAATAACATGGGTTTTTGACAGGGACTGCACAAAGCTCCTGGTAAAATTTCACTCTGCAGCTCCAGAGAGTAAGCTCAAGGCAGTTTACAAGAAGTTTTCAGGTGCAGAGCACGATTCCGTGGCTCTTTGCACTCCTGCCAAAATCCTTTTGGCCTAGATCGCGGGATCGCGGGATGGGAGATCGTCTCTACTATGATGATGTATGTAGTCATTGGAGAAAGAAATCATGTTCCTATTACGATATTTTTTCAGTTGAACAGCTCTAATTACGACAGAAATGTTTGATTTGTTAGTAGAAAAGAACAGCTCTATTCTATGATTTGGTGATATTATGAATGATTTGTTATTCAATGTGGTCGTTTTTTTATTCATGCCACTAAAGATGCTGCAATCAAAGCTCATATACGCAAAATGGTTAACAGTAAGTATTAATTTATTTATTTATTTTGTTCTTTCCGAGGGAAAGACAATTAGATATTAATTTAAACAAATGTTATGCTTTTGAGCTAAAGCAAGCCACTGTAGTGGCCTCACATGATTAACAGCAAACCACTAAAGTAAGAGCAGAGTAAGACGATCAGATTAGTTATTGATTATCCAGGTTTAAAGATAAATTGTTAAAAAAGAGAAAGCAGAAAAACATTGTTCACGTTCAATTACTTAACAATCCACCATCCAAAATCTTTTGGCACTTTATTAGAGCTGTATTTTATTGATCCTCAGTCACCATTGACACTCTGGACTGCTTCTTCACCAACCAATTTCGTTTTGGTCCCACAGCAGCTCTTTGAACTAAGTGACACATCCTCAACTTTACTTCTGCACAAATTCCCATCCATCTTGCCTAGCTCCACCCTCCTTTCCATAAACTCCAAATTCTCCTTCCAAACTTCGCCGTTAGAATAAAGCTCCTTTTTCCATATTGGGACAGAAGCCTTTAGCTCGTCAATCACAAACTTACAAGCATCGAGGGCATCAACACGATGAACAGCTGACACTGCAATGAAGATGCTTGTTTCACCAACTGCAACTGGGCCTAAACGGTGCACAACAGCAATGGAGTAGATATTCCACAATGATCTTGCAGATGAACAGATAGATTTGATTTGGCGTATTGCCATAGGCACATAGGCTTCGTATCTTAGCTCCACCACTGTCTTGCCCTCAAAAGTGTCCCGCGTTGTGCCTGAAAATGTTGCTATTGCACCAGCTTGTGGAGCTCCAACATAGTTCAAGTATTTAGCAATATCAATGGGGTTGTTCTCAACTAAAATTTCAACTAAAGTTCTCTCTTCATTGGCCATCTTTGCTTGGAAATATCTGCAGTCACCTTGGGTCTTTGAATGTCTAACTTGTCCAAAAACTCACTGTTTGTTGGTCCAAAATTCTCAGTGACAAGCAAAGCATATGATCAATTGGTCTACAATCTCCCATGTTGCCACCATGTTGCATTCAGAAGCAATGAATCTATCAATTAACCATAATGTTAACGTGGGCCTGAAAAGGGGCAAAAAAACAATTCTGGAAGAGACCAGACAAATGAAGAAGTCAATAGATACATCATTGTCAAGAATACTTTAGCATTTGGAATCCAGAGAGGGCAGTTTAGGCTTGACTTGAATAATATGCTAATCACGAGGAAAAATCCTTTTGCATTATTTGCAAATAACAAGTAACTTCTTGGAGCATCCAATATGCTACGGTTAAATTATTTTTTCTTAAATGTAATGTAAGGGACCAATAAGGCTCTAAACCACAAATGATTTTACCAAAATAACTTGAGTTAGGAAACATTGTGTAGGTGACCTATCTCAGAATCTATCTGACAGAGAGAGGTGAAGCCATCCTTGTTGTGTAACATAGTTTCAAACATAAGTAATTGCCAAGCCAAAATGCTTGCATGATGATACACTTCTGAGCATGCAAAAGAGAGCTTGAAAAAATAATTCTATGACCTTAATTGCATTCACCATCAACTTTTCCTGATTATATCCCAACGTAAAGCAACTAGCCTTCCTTCTGTTGTAATCACCAAAATTGAAATGTGTTAATACTTGTTATATCCCAGTATAAAAACTACTGGATTGCCCTCCTATCATAATTACCACAATTGACTAGTGCCACTTCAGTACGCAAAAACATCTACTGCACTCACTGCAGGTTTCTCATAGCAAGAAGAATAGAAGCCTCATTTGTTTTGTAGCCTTTTCCTAGAAGAACAAGCCCTTATCTAAATGAACAGAAGGTCATGTTGGAGAATTTAGAAAAACAAACACAGGGCCAAATGCAAGAAATCAGTATTTATCAAGATCACTTGTTAAATGCATGATCCCTATGAAAGGTAGATGAATTACACCCCCAATGAAAAAAAGGGATATCCACATGAAAGTAAAATTTGAATGCATTGACAACGTCAAAGTGCCAGTCCACAAAGTTCAGAAAACAAACAAAAAGCTGCACCCAATGCACGTAATTGACAATAGTGTACTAATAGCACAACAAACTCGCAGGTGATAATGTACAGAACAATCGAAATTCATTGACCAATTAAAGAATGAATTCAAACAGAAACACTCCAATCAAAGAGACAGCATTTTTGCAGGACAAATCAGCCATACCGCATGTTATATTGGCCCTTATAAATAGTGTTGCCAGTTCCAAATATAACCTGTCCTTGCTCAGCTGAAGCCACCAAGGAACAGAAATAAACAGAGAAAAAAAAAAGGCAGAAACCTAAGGAGCGGAGGCAATTTTTTTGCATTGGAAAAGAAAAACTTCAACCAAATGATGAACTATATTCTAATTCTCATCGACTTGGGTTCTACCTCTCTCTCTCTCTCTCTCTCTCTCTATTCATTTAGAATTTTTCCTCAAATAAATAACAAAATAATTCGACAACCATAGAGAGACCACAAGAAGCAAGAACAGAAGATGGGTTACCTGCCGAGGATGCTTGCGTCCAAAATCCAAACCAGATGCCACAAGAGAAGCTTGTCTCTCCTACGCCCGTTTGCAGCAGAGTAATAGTTTCTGAAAAAAGAGAGAATCTTCGGTTTGCCACGGGTGTTCCGTGTTGGGATAAAAAGTCAGACGCATGGAAGAGACTCCAGAGATTAGAATCAAAACAAATCTTGATGGGCTTTTTCGGTTTAGTTTAGTTTAAGTTTAAGCTAAGCCCAAAAATGCATAATGGTCCTGCAGACCAAACCATTCCCAACTTCCACTTCCACTTTTGGTTCTTTGGGCATTTGGACCCAATTCATATTACATGATCGCCACTTCTCATGGTTAAGGCAGTCCCGCATCATTTCCTGCTTGCACTACGAGGACACTTCTCCCTCTCCTCTCTCTCCTCTCTCCCTCTCACAGTTTTTCTGTTTCTTTTTTTTTTTTTTTCCTTTTCATGTCACAGACAGAGAGCTGCAATTCTCGCCACTTCTCATGGCTAATGAAATCGTGCTTCCCAAACCCAAACGACACCCAAAATGCCATTGCTCCAATTCCCATCCAACCCACCACCACCACCACTATCAATAGTACTAATTGTACTCATATTTCCTCACTCCCAGATGACCTTCTTGCAGAATGTCTCTCCAGAGTCCCCTCTTCCTCCCTCCCTTCCCTCTCCTTCGTCTGCCGCCGTTGGTCCCACGTTCTTCATTCTCCTTCCTTCTTCTCCCTCCGCCGCCTCCGCCATTTTCTCCAACCTACCCTCTTCACCTTCTCCTCAGACGGCTCCTCCTCCGTCCTATTCACTGCCTCGTTCCAATTCCAGCACTTCATTAATTCTCTTGGGCAGTGGAAAGTTGTTTCCTTTCCATTGTTGGATCGAAGATATCAGCTTTCTCATGCTCGCTTGTCTGCCATTGGACCCCGGATATACATTATTGGCCGTGACGGAATGCTTTGTTATGATACTTGGAGTTCTGCCATTTCTGTGCGATCTTCAATGGTTTTCCCAAGAAAGAAGTTCGCTTGCGCCGTTGTTTCTTCCAAAATTTACGTTGCCGGCGGCGCCCACTCGGCGGCGGCTGCTGTGGAGGAGTATGACCCAGAAAGAGATAGATGGCGTGTGGTGGCTCGGGCGCCGAGGAGAAGATTCGGGTGTATCGGGGCTGCGGTTGATGGGGTGTTCTATGTGATTGGCGGGCTCAAGATAGGAGGCCCAGCTGGGCCGGCGGAGAATCAACTTTCACGCGCCGCTATGCCGGGGGCAGAGTACGCCAGCTCAATGGATTTATACGACGTGGAGGCGGGCTGCTGGCTGAGAAGTCGAACAGTTCCCGGCGGCGGGTGTGTGGTGTCGGCATGCGCGGCGGGAGGGTACGTTTACATTTTAGCCAGCCACGCCGTGGAGCTATCATTTTGGCGATTCGACGCGCGTAGACTGCAAGGCAGAAGCGGCGGCGGCGGCTTTGGGGAGTGGTGTAGAATCAATAGCCCTCCGCTGCCGCCGCAGGTTAGGCTGGACAGCACGGTGAGGTTCGGCTGTGTCGGCGTGGAAGACAAGGTGTTGTTGATTCAAGTAAACGGGTGCATTGATGATTTGTTAAGGAGAAGCGGGAGAAGGGGCAAGGGAATGAAGCAAGGATTGGTGTTGGTTTATGATTCTGGCGGCGGAGAATGGAGGAGAGGGCCTAACTTGCCTGAGGTGATTCAACGCGCCGCCTGTGTGGCTGTGGAATGCTAAACGTGCTTTTCTTTTCTTTTCTTTTCTTTTCTTTTTGTTTTTTTCTTCTGGCCAATTTTCGTGCCATTTTCGTTCGGGTAGCAGACAAAGACAACCAATCCCCATTTGAATTTGATTGCCAGTTACGATAAGGAAAAAAGAAACCAAGACAAAGACAACACCTGTGATAGCTCGCAGGCTTGCCTTAGGGAGTGTGGGGTATCTATATATATATATATTTTTTTTTTATTTAATTTATTTTTTTAATGTTTTTAAATGAGGTAAATATTGTAAGTTGATTTTTTTTTTCTTTTTTCTTTTTGGGGCATTCTATTTTATAATAGTTTAACACGTTTAGGGTTTTGAGTTTGATTCTAACAAAAACAAAACCAAGACAGAAAGTCTCATCTCTCATATTTAGATATTGGGTACCATATAAAAAGATTTTACATAATTATAATTATATTATCATAGAACTCTTTAATATTGTAAAAATCTTTTACAGGTAATATAAGTTTTTTTTGTGTCAATTTTATTCACGAGACCATAAATCCATAAAAACTTTCTCATATTTATATTTATACTTCGTTATTGTCAACAAGGACAATTTACTAAATTTGGGTTCGACTTGTGAATTAAAATTCGAATAAAGCAAAAAAGATAATTTTTTTAATGATAAACATAAGATCCAAGTAGGTTACTTACTTCACGCAAAGTCTTAATTGTTTGGAAAGAATATTTTAATTGAATCAAGTTGTTACCGGTAAATTGTTAAAAAAAATTTTTGTTTGCCATCTTAATGTTATAATATTAAATCAAGTCAAAGGCTCTTTAAAACAATTTAGTTTTTCTATAACAAGAAATGGATTCAAAGAATCTTGAGGCATAAATAAAGAAAAAATATATATATATTTTTTATGAGTGTAATAATGAATTAAAAATTTTTAAATGGATGAGGGCAATGTAGATAATATAAGGAAGAAAGTGCTTGTTTGCAGACATTTCATGAGAATGGAGACGCACAAGTGATTGATTAACCGTTGAATTAGACTCAAAAATAATAGTTGATTGTACTTCTCACCATCCTAATGGTGGGCATTATTCAACCATGAACTAAAACAATTTGTAGACTGATTGACAAATTATAGTTTCAATTTTGAGTTTAATTATCATTGCCTACACACACAAAAAAAAACAAAAAAAAAAAAAAAAGTGGTTTTTGAATTTCAAGTAGATGTTATAGGAACCTTCAAAAGGCTAAAATAGTAAATTAATATTGTCTTTCAAACTCTCTACATGTATTAAAAAAAAAAAAAATGGAAATATTAATTGGACACACATTTTGTTGACTCATTATATATAATTAATAAAATAATTATTTTACCAAAAAAATAATGGTACGTAATACAAATGTAGAACAATGAAATATTATTTTTTAACTATAAATTTTTTTTAATTATTAATTATATATAGTATATTTAATGAATAATATATTCGTGTAATTGTTCCTTAAAAAATTAGTTTTAGGTAAGGAAAATAAAGTTTGCTCCTAGCCCCCCTCCCTTCGTGTTCGAATCATTCGTTTTTCAAAGATCTCCACAAGTCGTCAACAAAATCGGTGGGTTGGGTCCATTTTGTTACTTGTTCCACTTTTAAAAAGCGATCATGTGCCAAAGAAAAATAGGCTGTGCTCCAGTAATCACATGGTTGCTTTGAAGAAATAACTGTATAGCATATGAGGTTGTTAAAAAAGGTAAGGAAACAAAGAAATAGTTGGTTTGCATTACAATTTTTTTTTTTTTTTTTTTAAAAAAAAGAGTTAATTTTAATTCCTTTATATTTATGACACCAATCAAAATTTAGTAATAATTCGGTATGTCTTATAATTTATTGGTTCAAATTTAAAATTTTTAAGGTAATACCCCTGCTTAAATAAATGGGAATAAGATGATTAGGTGTAAGGAGGATTCGTTCTAACCATCATTTGTTGGTGGTGGGCTTTTCTTATGGGAAAGAGATTAAATCAGCAATGGACGCCAATGTACTTTTTTTTGTGAAGAATGAGAGACCTCTTCCAGGAGTGTAATGATCCCACCAACGACCTCTATGCTGGAAAGATCTTGGATTTCTCCTTTGTCAGGAGCTCTTCTTCTGCTCAAAAGAATTGGTCCGATGGTTTCCAAGTTCTAGCACGGCTTGGCCGTCACAGCTGGTCAAGTTTCCATATCCAAAAGACAGGAGAAATTTTGTTGACACGGTCGGCGAGTTACTGAAACAGAATGGTGTAAGAATTAGTTGCACAAGCGAAGCAAGCTTTTGGCCCGAAGCTTGACGGGCCATTATATATAACATGGAACTCTTTATTCTAAGGTTAATTTCATGCTTTGTAGGTTGATTTAAGTGCAGGTAGGCCACTGAGACAGAAGGTCTTTTCACCTTTTGGTTGGACGGCTGAGTGAAGAAAATCTCCACTTTCCCCACAAGAAAGTGAAGAAAAATGGACCCAGTCTACACAACTCATCATGAACGGGCCTTCGAATTCTTGGAGACAGTAGCTTCCTTACACGCAAACACACACGGCACACATGCATCCTAAAACAGTAAGCCTAAGCAATGGAATACTTCCTTCACAAGGGTTACCGTATTGTTCATGCGCACACAATAACAAATGCTTGGATCTTCGGTAACGCCAGGTTCTTGAACTAGGGAGAATTGGAAAAGCTATCAGCTGACCTCTTGCTCGGTGTTGCTTTTGTCAAGTCACTGTCAAATATTAAAATCAGGACTGAGAATTATGTATTCTGAATAGTAAGACATTTAATCCGGCCTCCTGTTGTTATTCTTATTATTATTTTTCAAAAAGGAAATGATGTTTCAGCGTCTGAGTCTTCCATTCTGTGTAATCTGAAGAAAGGTCAAGAGTTCTGAGATGGGCCCACATAATGCCTAAACTGGCCCAATTGCTATCTTCAATCATGAAAGAATCATCTTTACATGAATAATGCAAAATTGATTCAGTACAAGGATTAAGAAATTCAGCAGCAAAATATTCTATGAAAGTAAATATATCCATCTCTTATAGCAATCAGCAATCAGGTTTCTGTAATCATACATAACCTCATTCAACACACGTTAACTTCCACAACCTGATCTTGTACATTGAAAATGTGTTACACTCTGAGAAAAAGGCAAACAAAAAAAATTGCCTTGGCTTTCTGGCAGGAAAAGAAATTGGGGGAAGGCTGAAGGAAAATCCTGGTAAAAGCCCATAATACAATGATACATGCCAAATCCTATTACAACAATCATATAATACTTGGCAAAACTCAACATAATTACAATTAGTTAAATGCAATTCTAGGGTGATCCTTTAAGTTCCTAAGGGAGCCCTGTCATCTGGCCCAGCAAGTATAATCTGGTATTTGGAGAATTTGCAAACACATTAAGTCTATTTGGTGCAAGGGACAAACAAAGAAGAAAAACAGAATACACATCCTACTAGTCACAGAGTTTCTCCACATTATAAATATGTTCTGTTTACACCTTTCAGGACAGATCAACATTTTATAAAACAGTAAAATATATATAATAAGGCATAAAAAATATTTTTGGGGTTAAATCTCCATGTCAAAATGGGAACAGCACTGCTAAAATATAAGTCAGACATAGTAAAAATTACAGAAAACTTTTAAAATAAGACTGCATGGAGTGTAAATAGGAGTCAGTATTCCTAAGCAAAGTAAATCAAAAATTTTAGGCTCCTGACTGCCCAACTAAAGAACGACACAGAATTGAAGGATGGCAACAGAAATCAGAAATACTTACATTGCAATCGAAAGCAAATCTCCTTGCAAGCATAATGGCTGCATTCCTATCCCTCTCTGATTCAAATGCTAAAACAAAGGAAACCCCTTTCTTTACTTGCCAGAACAAAGCCTGAGCTGCAGCATTCCCACCTCCTCTAACTCCACACAGCTAAAGCATAAAAAGACTGTCAGATACGGTTATTGAGGTCACTCTATCCCAAGAACCACATAAAAGCAGTTTTTGGGTTTGGTGGGGTTGAGGAAGGATGGCAGCACTAACAAATAAGCATATTACTTGAAGAAAAAAAATAGAGATCCCCAACAAGAAGCCACATTTTTTATCAACTCATTATACCTGCATCAACATGGAGTAATATTCTTTAGAAATAGTTGCCTTTCCTTTACGAAGCTTCATCCTCATTTTTCCCACATGAAGCACATGAATAGATTCTGAAGCATTATCCACACCATTCATCTGGGTAACAATCACCTGTAAAACATATAAAATAAATGATGAACATAAATTAGAGGGTGGATATTGGCAGAAAGAAAGAGCTAAAACTTCCAATAAACTCAAAATTTAATGTGTTCAAGAAAATAATAGCAGTATTTGGACAAAAGTGGAAATTCCTACCAACTATTCTTAAAGATCATGCAAAATTTTTTTTAACAATTTTTGGTGGCACTACAGTTTTTTGTGTGCTCACGACTCCTTGTTTAGTCTGGTGGTTCAATGTTTTCAAGTTGCCAATTAATTTTAAAAAACATTCTTGCTGAACACTATGCACAGCAACTTGAGTTCATGGTTCACAAATCATAATCTAGCATTGAGAGCTAAATATAATAGGTTTGTGGACCAGCTTACCTCTTAAACATATATTATAAGTTGACACAACAGGATTGATCATACATCCCAATTAATTTAACACAATACCATCCATTTAACCATATGTTGCTAAGATTAGTCACTACATAAATATTTTTTCTAAATTTGAACTATGTTACGCACTAAAATTCTGATTATAAGTTTGTATAAAGAAGATTCTCTACAAAAACATTACATCAAAGTTGATCCATCCTAAGCATGGGTAAACAGCTAGTAACTAGCAATTTTGGGAAAAATTTTAACCAGCATTAGGAAAACTCACATTAAATTCAATGTCATGTTTTCGCACAAGTGCCTCCACATAGCTTCCAAGACCAGCAGCTGGACACAAAACTACATCAGAAATTTTCAAACTGTACAATTGGAAAGCTATGCAGAAATGGTTCATAAATGTACAAGTGAAGATCTTTGCAGAATTTTATGGAAAATAAATGTAATGGAAACCTCAGATGAAGATAATCAACTCTACAACAGAACAAAGTAGAGAAGCAGTTAAGAAACCAACCAGGATCAATGGCACCAGTAGTAGTCAATGTGCTTCCCTGGCCATCATACGTAATTTCAACCTGCAGGACTCGCCCAACATCAAAAGGCTCTGGGGCATAAACCGATTTAGTGGCTCCTGTAATCATCAAATTAGTGTATTAGCAGCTAAATTTCAGTCTTGGAAATTTATTTATTAGCATACTCATTAACCTCTAGTTTGACAAAATAACTTGTCCAGGAACTTTTTATCCTATATTATGCTGCTTCCAAGGGGAGAAATCAACATCTCTCCCACTTCTTGAATCCAACAGTAACTCACACTCCCACCTTCAAAAGTAATTTTGTTATTGTAAATTTCCTTTCTACCTGTCTTCCTTCATTCCCTTTTGACTTTAATTCCCAAACAATGTGTTAAGGGTGGAAAATGACTAGAACAAGTGCAGAGGACATTAATGCAAGACAATTCGTAACATTAAGAAGTATCTCATGACAGTCGTACAGTCTACTAAACAAATTGACTACAAAAACTTTAGCACTCATTAAATTGTCTGAATTATGTAAAGCAGCAAAAATATAACTGTCCTGATACCTGATATCAACTCCTTTTTGCCGCCTTCAGGTGTCACACGGTACCATTGAATTGAACATTGAGAAAGTTCTGGAGCATTATCAGAGCAAGGCCTGACCTGCAAATATGACCCTAAGACCTCGGATCCATCTAATTCATATAGTTGGGAAATGTTTTGCTGGTGTCTCTTGCTTATTGCCAGCTGGAAATAACAGTCAGAAGGTTAAGAAGTCAGTAATAGACCTTTAACATTTTCCCTTGATAATTTTACAGTAAAAACTATTAGGTGAATGTCTTATAACACAAGACAATAGCGAGTACATGCTGATGAATATCAGTAATACAATAAAAGATTGTGCAAGAGAAAGAAAAATATACATGCCACATATAAATGAAACAACCAAGCAAATACCAAAGACAAAGACATAACATATCCTTCAAGAAGTTTCAACTGTGTCAAGATTTTTTTTCCAAAATTGAAGTCAAACATAGCACCTTACAAACCAAGTCTTTCAGCTCTTGCCCTTGCAGCATAGACAAGTAAAGAGGTCCTAGAACCATAAAATATTTAACTCAGCCAGACAATTCTTTCTAGCATGCTATTTTAGTGATTCATATACTTTGGACAATAAGATTAGCATGCAATTAATTATTAGTAAAGGTCACCATAGGATGCAAAACAATACACATCAAAGGGGTAAGTAGCAGAGAGAAAAGAATTACAATCAAGGCAAACAAATCAAATATCAGTCACAATAATAATATGCCAGCATAATATCATCACATACCTCCTTTTGAAGCTGAACAGAACGTTTAGACTTCTCAGCAAGTAGAATCCTCAATGCTCTTAGCTCATGCTCCATGTCCATAACCTTTCACATATTTTATCAAATCATTCATCATTCATCATAAATACAACAATATATCTACAGGAAGCTATCCATCAACAGCCTCAAAGAGGGACAGCTGTGAAGTTTAAAGCTGTTACAAAGCTTTTTAGCACATCATAAAGCTGTTGTACTTGTGTTGAGACATAATTGCCCATCTAGTCTAAAATGTCCAGTACTCTTCCTCTTAACAAGTGCATTTAAAGAATTCATATAAAAATACTAATTAAGACAGCTAAAATTTCTAGCAAAAATGTAAACCTCTGACATCTGTAATACCATTTCAACAAATATGGATAACAGTACACATTGTTGAAAATAAAGCGGACATATCCATGCTATTGGCAAACAATCTCAGCATTGTTAAAATTAAAACATTCAGCTGAATTGTAGTTGCAGGCTGATAGAAGGCTAAGAAGGCCCCAAGAAACAAAGCACAAATTACATTACTAGAACCAAAATATCTTATACATACCTTGCTTGGTTGATGCAGCATTTTGATCCTTCTAGCCTCTTGAACCTCTTTCATTAATTCTTCCAAATCCTGATATCTCAAACCACATATAACTTCTCACATAAAATTGAAATTACTTTGGGGCTGAAAATGAAGCACGAAAATAACCAACAAACAAATTTTAAACCCAGCCCTAAGAGGATCATGACAAGGACATTCAGCTGTCCTTAACTGGCCAGAGTTCCTTATTTTTCTTTTTTTCCAATCAAAAGATGAAATTATTAATGCCTAGATAAAGCATTAAGAGTATTGTTGATTGTCAACTTGAAAATGGGACCACATCAAGGAAGACAATCCAATACAGGCTCACTTTCTATCTACTTTTCTTTAGTGAATTTCAATTGCATAACAATAATGATGAAACAAACCGACAAGGATTGGGATCAGCAATGTAACAACTGCCAAACAACACGGACCTGCTTTCCCGAAGCTCGAGCCGTTTGCTCATGTGCCTGAAGAGCCTCTTCCACTCTCTGAACAGCTGCTCTGGCGCTCTCAATTTCAGCACGAGCAAAGGCTCTTTCTTCATCAACAAGTTTCTTTGCATCTTCTGAAGCCTAGAGCGGGGTATAAATGCTTAATAGTTAAGAGGAATGCTATTTATTACTTATCCAAAAACTTTCTAAAAATAGGTGCAAGGCAGTAGCAAATTGATGTATAAGATCACCTTTATGCTTAGAGGTAAGCTTTTGACAAAGAATATCCACCTAGTATTTTATTGCAAGTAATTTTCCAGGGAATTTTTTAGTTCCTTATTTAATTGTTGTACTTTTCTACCTTATGTATGGGTTATTCACTCTACATAAATAAGTCATTTTGGAAGCTAATAAAAGTGAAAGAAAAAGGTACCCACGCTGCATTAACAAGACCATTACCTGCTTAAGAAAATTTGCTAGCTTCTTCACTTCTGCTTTTTCTTGAATCAGCTCTCCTTCCCTTTGAGTGAGCTGAACTGCTAAAGCTTCTACCTGGGACAAAGAAAAATATATTGGTGCTCCATTCACTCAACTTGAAAGGAAGATGGTACTTTATGAAGCAGAATCCAAGCACATGCTACTAGAAGAACCATTCTAGACGATACCATGACAATACATAGAGATGCATCTGCAGATTCTTTTTTTTATGCAAGTAACAAATTCCAGGGGAGAGATTAACACTTCTACTCCAATTCTGTTTCCATGAATCAAATTTTCACCATTTGATTGAAAATATAATGGTAACATTCCCTGCACCACTAACAAAGTTTCTATCCAGAGGCTACAAGATTGTCAGCATCATGTAAACATGCACATTTAATATTTTCCCTTTCAAAGAAATCATTGTGTGCAACACAAGCACTCTTGCCCCAGCAAGTGCCCACATTGCAATTTTCTCAAACAAAATCATTACACACAACAAAGATCCAGAAAATCACTCGCATATGGGAGGAAGTAATTGAAAATTTGGTAGTATAAGGTCCAAAAGTATGTAGATGGAGGAAACACAGAGTAGTCAAGCACTTATCACAGAATATTGCCTAGCAATATACGGACATAATATTGCACAATGGCCAGTAACTATCATTCCCATTTTAGCAGTGGAACCTTGTTGATTAGGTACCCATTGGATTGAGAGCTTGCAATTTGGAGGCAATAGAACCTGCCACTTGCCTCTGCTTCTGTGTACTTTGTTGTAGATGAGCTACAAATTATAGTTTCATTTAACCAAGCAGGCTTGGCATAGTTGGCTGTGAGAGCAAAAATCTCAAGGGGAGGTTGGGAATTCAATCCCTAGCTCTCTCAGATTCTGACAAAATGTAAGCTTCAATTCAGATGAATCAAAAAGAAAAATTAATGTGTCATTCAACCTCATACACATGCTACTCAAAATTAGATCCCTAAAGCATTTGCAATTGTGCAATTCTTAATATGTGATTGACATGACGATAGTAGCACAATTTTCAAGTCACATGTCATTAATAAAACGATTGATGAGAAAAGGAAATGATGCAATACTAACCATCACAATAGCTCCCTCTACATCATCCTTGTTTTTACCCACCACACGTCCTTTTAAGGATTCTAGTGCATCTCTAAGCTTCTTCAAAATAACATGTTTCTCCAGTGAAGCTGCCTCCCGGAGTTTTGCCTGCAAATCACAAACGACTAGACTAGCTTGTAACATGCTTTCCTATACCATTCATTGTCTTCAGTAATTGAATACTCCCAATGATTCTCATCCCTTAAGCAATAAATGAAATAATGAAGAAAAAAGGCAGGAACTGGAGAAATCACAGAACACCAACATTTTCATACTTCATTAGTGCTGAAAACATAATCTCAAGCAAACTTACTTCTTCAGACAATTTGGCTGCTGCAGCCAACCCCTTTTCAAATTTACTAGCAAGGTCACGCACAGAGAGGCGTTTCTGCTGCTCCATAAGTTGTGCAGTCTCGCGGGCCACAACCTCCTTCATGGACAGCACTTTTGGGTCATCCTTAGCATCTAGAATAAGATTGTTGGATCCAATCCTGTAATTAGGAAACCGGCTTGAAGCAAACACAACATCCACTGATACAGCTGGGACAGCATCCTTTTGCGTGGTACTTCCAAAATCACGGCTCACCCTTGTCATTGTTGTTAACTAACTAACCTGCTTGACAATCAATAAGGCAAGATCAGCAAATAAGATGATTACCCAGATAATAACAGTAAAAAGGGCTTCTTGCATAAAAAAGCAAAATGTGGGTCAATTTGTACCTAACGGATTCAACTCAGTGGAGTAATTATTCAGAAAAAAAAAAGGCCAAAAGGAAAAAACCCTACTTTTTGCTTGCTCAAAAAATCAAGAAACAAAATGAAATTAAACTCTTAATTAACTCCATTCATGTCTAATGAGCTGCGAGAAAAGAAAGTCCCATACAAAGGAAAGCAAGAAGTTCTTGTGTTTATACACACACACACATCCATCCATCCATCCACACACACACACACACACACACATAAATACATACATGTATGTACACATAAAGATCAGGTTGATCAGCTTTCTCAGCAACTAAACTTGCACACATGAAAAACAAAGACCAAAAAGTTACAAAGCATGCATGACCCAGTAATCCGGTTAGAAGTCAAAACAAGAAACAGGGAGACAAAGAACAGGAATCCCCAAACCTAGGTTAAGAAAAGTTGAAAATGGAAACGCGAGAGAGAGAGACAGAGAGAGAAGGGACTTACTGCAATACAATGGGAAAAAAAAAAAAAAAAAGTAAGAAAGCAGAAAATTGAAAAATAATAAATGGTCGGTATTGGGAGATTCTTGGATAGGATGCAAATGCAAAAGCAAAGAGAATCAGAAACTGAATAAAAATTTCACCCTTGTAGTTGAACTTTTGAAATGGAAGATCTTGAGAAAGTTTAGAATTAGAACCTGCTGGTAGTGGGGGGGGGGGGGTCTTGGTTTTGATGGAGGAGGTGGCTTGCCTTTTGCTTTTTAAAAAGGGAAAGCAAATTCTTTTTTTATAAAAAGAAATATTTTATAAATACGTTAATTGTAATATTTATAAATTACAAGCAAAAATACATTTATTTTGAACTAATCTTCTTTTATTTGGAAATAAATTAACAATAATGATTCGAATTTAAATGAATAAAAAACTAAATCATGCCGTCATCACACTATCATTCATTTTGAGATTAGCAAATATTCGGACATTAGATAAAGCCGCCTTCATGACTTCCAAAATTAACGACAACCAGCAAGAAGAGTATTATGTCTTTGTGGGCCCCCCCTCTTTTTTTTTTTTTTTTCGTTTTTTATAAGTCAAAATTAGTTAACTTAACGTTGAGAAATTACAAAGAAAAAAAAATTAATTGATTAGATTTTTTAAATAGCCAATTTAAATTATTAAAAAATTCTTGTTTTTATCTATCTTTTTTCAACTTATATCTACGTAATAATCCTCTTTATTTTATTTTATTATTATTTTTTTAGTGGAAAAATTAAGCGGCGACAGGATGCATAAAAGACCCATGCAATGTGCGTTGTCGTGTTTTTTTTTTCAGTTGTTATTTGTTAATTAATTGCTGTGATTAAAGAGTTTTTGAAAATTGGTTAATCTCCTTGGGCGGGTCCCACGTGCCGTTCGCTTCGGACAGAAGCATGGCCACCGGGTTTAACCAAGAGGGAAAAATGCGTGGACTTTTCTGGCCGGTCGAATGAAGCAACTGTCTGTAAATATGTGTGGAATTGACGAGATTGCCCCTCTCCTCCGTCTTTAATTTTTCTGTAACCGGGTTGGTGGGTTGGTATACCAAGCCTGCGGGTGGACCGGTGGGTATGATCTTATGTTCAGACGTTCGCTGTGGCCCTGACCGGTTTATTTTCAGGTTGGGCCGAAAAATTTAAACCCATTTGTCATGGCCATGGTCAATAAATTTAAATTAGACCACTAATTGATCTTGGGTGGAGTGATATTAAAGAACGTTTCTTTTAAAATAGCCGACTTCATGGGAGTGAGATCAGAAAATACTCATAATTTTTTTTTATTTAACTAATTTTATTTTAAAAAATTATCACTTAATTATAATTCAATATAAATAATTTTTTTTATATTTAATTATAAACTTAGGGTAGAGCAATAAAATAAAATTAAAAAAAAAAAACGTGACATTACTGCCGAAATACTAAGTCGGGTGGTTAGAGTTTGGCTGTCTTAACACGTTATTAATTATAGCTATTATTTTAGCTGACCAAAAAATCAAACAAGGATATGGTCTTTGTCTTAAACTCGACGCGATGATGGTGACTGTAGAGACCAAAAGAAGCGAAGAGGAAGAGCCATTCGCCAGCGAAAAAGAAGAGATTTTGAGTTGTGTTACTTTTAGTAGATGGCTGGGAATAGTAACAGAAACAGAAACAGTGATGCTTTACTTGAAAAGGTTTACTACGACAGTTGCCCAGGTTGTGAGATGGATCGTCTAAAAGAGCAGCAGAGAGGTGTGCCTTACAAGAACTTGGCTTACATCTGGCTTGTTTCTCTCTGCACTGGTATGCTCCTTAATTTCCTTTCTTGATTTTTTTTTTCTTCCTTTCCTTTATTGGCTTCTTTAAAGATTCTAAATTTTCAAGACACCGATATTTGAAAGAAAGGAATGAAGAAGGAATGATTAATAGAAAGAGATGGGAGTATAAAGTGTTTAATGTTTCAAGACATCATTTTTATGGAAGAAAACTCAAACACATCAGCACCCATTTACAAATTTCTCTCACTCAAGAGTATCTGCAAAATAAGCACAATCGAACCAAGTTACATGGCATGCTGTTGCTTAGATGGTAATTTGCAAAGGCATAATATGTTGTAAGCATTCAAGTTAAACGAGTTTCCCTTGGGGTGGTTCATTAGGCAATGAAGCAAATCCAAAGTTGTGGTTGGGAGTGCATAAGGAATTCTAGCAACCTCAGTTTTATACTTTTCTTTTTTTTTTTTTTTTTCTCAAATGGGGGCCACGAGGATCGGAGCCATATTAGTAACCTGTGGTTTGCCTATAAGGATTCCTCGTCATCAAAAAAAAAAAAGAAGATATTGAGTGTGAAATTCATATAGTCCATGGGTTGTTAGAGTTCATAATTCAAGCAGTCCATTGGTTGGTAGGATTCTCATCAGTCCATCATTTACTGATAGTTTATCTCTGATGGCTTCCAGTGATCATGGATTAATAAAAATGATTTTCTGTATCAAAGTATGAGTGGCTCAATAAACAGAGGTCACCTTGTTTTTCTGTTCTTGACTGCTGTGAGGAGAAGATACTTCTTTTGGTATTGCCGGTCTATTTTGCTCAATTTCTTAGCAGACAAGACATTATAATGCTGATGTTTTCTTGTCTTGGGCTATCAAGGATTATGATCTTTCCAGTTGAATGTAGTTTAAATTCTGGCAGCCCCAGACTTTATCCATTTTTCTCGGGAGAACATACCTTTTTAAATCCTCGTTTCTTTTTTTTTTTAATTTCTTTTATTCTGGAATTGAGTTAGAGACCTAATTGCTTCCTGATACCACATTTCCTGTGCAAAGCAGTGGAAGCAACCCAAAGGGTATACAACCATTTACCATTCAGTCAAACTTATTCCCACAACCTCTTAGATTTTCTTAGGAATTATTGCAGTGTATATTTTGTGATTGCACTTAATGATACTTTATGCCAGCCTCTCATCATGTTGCTTCCCTCTAACATGTGTGTCTTATTTGCTTTATATTTTTCAGCTTTGCCAGGAACATCGTTGTTCCCTTTCATTTACTTCATGGTGAGCTATCTATTGGTTGGAAATTTGTCCCTCTGATTTAATTTTTTCAACTTTCTTCTTTATGGAAGTCAAACTCAACCTTGAGTATGATGATCTTATTAATCTAATAGCACTATCTTCAAAAATTACCATCAGCCATAGCTTATAGGCACTGTTACACTGGGAAACCAAGCTACATTTGTGTGATTTGCTGAATGTTTGAAGTTGTCAAAAAGCTTTAAGGGTTTCATTTCTTATGCAGATTCTTATTGTTACTTTTGGCATTATTACTGTTATGGAAGGAATGAGAATCTCATGTTCCTCATTTCTTCCCTTATGTTCATATTTTTTTGGCAGATAAGGGACTTCCATATTGCTCATAGAGAAGAAGATATCGGTTTCTATGCTGGATTTGTGGGTAATATTGTTGCTACTTTAATTTTTTTTTTTTTTTCCAATACATTTTACTGTAAGAGATATGGCAAAAGGTTGAAGTTGTTCTTTCTTTCTCAGGATCTTCATTTATGATTGGAAGGGCACTAACTTCAGTATTCTGGGGTTGGTTAGCTGATAGATATGGTCGGAGACCCATTATACTAATAGGGACATTTTCAGTGTTAGCTTTTTGGACACACCCTCCTTTCAAACTTTTATGTTTCAAAGAAATGAAACCGTGTCATTTTCACTTTTTCCTCTAAAATTGCTGTGTAACTGATAATTTGGTCTCAGGTTTGTATTCAATGCTCTTTTTGGCCTCAGTACAAGCTTCTGGGTGGCACTATCCATGAGATTCTTTCTTGGATGTTTCAATAGCCAGCTTGGCACAATTAGGGTATCCATTTTTCATATACCGCACACAAGTTCCCTGCAGACACATAACAATATTCCTTGTGCAAGGATGTCTGAAATTTTGCTACATTTGCTGTATATTGTTTAGTTGAGTTTCACATCAATCTTCTATAACCCTTTCCTTTTTGGTGGTATCTTAGGCATATGCTTCCGAAGTCTGTAGAGAAGAGCATCAAGCTTTGGGATTATCAGTCGTAAGATGATTGCTTTTACAATATGTCATGACTTCTGATACATTATTTGTTGGCTCAAGTTCTAACAGGCTTGTCAATTTCCAGGCTAGCACATCCAGGGGAATAGGACTTGTTATTGGTCCTGCTATTGGAGGTTTCTTGGCTCAGGTGTAGACAATTTTGCCTGGCAAATTTATTGAATGATTGAAGTTTTGACTTTTGGATATCATGGACGCATCATTTAGTGAATTTAGCTGATGTTCTAGAATGGCTTTGTTGGGAGAGACTGCAAAATTGCTACAACCTATGCAACCCTTGCTTCTCTTTTGTAAAATTATATTGGCAACTAAACAATTTCAGACAACAAATAATAACCGTGATCCACATAAAAGGATCAAATTTTTATGAGGAAAACTGCTTGGCATGAGCTAAGAATCATGAGACTTAAATCGTAGAAAAATCTTCCTCTATCAACCAAACAGGGCAGTAACAATTGACTTCTTTAAAACTAGAGGCAACAGCAATTATATTTTACACCATACTGAGACACCACAAAATTAAATATCTTGGTGCAAAGTTGACTTTTCATGAGCCAGGGCCAAATAAACCTTGCTACACTGCAACAATTATAGTAGTGACACTATTTGTATGCTTGCTAAACTCCTTTACCTCATATTTGAAAATATAGTTCGTAGACTCAATAATGACTAATGAAACAATAGACTTCTTGCCAAGTTGATATTGGCCACAGTAGATCCCTGCAATCATAACATTGAAAGTGTGTTGGTGTACTTGTGCATTGGTTTGTATTCTGGTCAAGATTGCTAGACATTATCATGATAAATGTTCATGTCTTCATTTACTTTAGTACTTGTTCAAGGCATCAGTTTCTCAGTGTCATTATATTTACAAGAAGTTGGCTTTTCTTGTCTGTTCTTTTTATGAATGTTTAGTGTTGGTTTGCTTTACCTTTGATGTTGCTTTTCAGGGAGCTCTCATTTCTCCTTGTTTATTTTTCTGGTCTAAATATATATATTTTTTATTTTGAAAGAATAATTTTCAGTAAACTATTGCGATATTAAGGTTTATTGAGCTTCCTGGTGTGCTCTATATCGAATCATTGATGAATCTATGGCTTTAGCCTGCAGAGAAATATCCTAATATATTTGCTGGGAACTCAATTTTCGGGAGGTATTCTTCTTTTCATTTCTTTTGTTTTTTTAAATTCCTTTTTATATGCATGTACTTATGATCCCATGAAGTGTTGCTTTTGCTATTAGAATATTTGTGTTTTTTTCTTTTTGCTTGTAATTTCTGATGTTGACACAAATAAACATTGCAGGTTACCATACTTCTTACCATGCCTTGTTATATCCATTTATGCTGTCGGAGTTTTCATTGCTTGTTGGTGGCTTCCTGTAAGTTTGATTAAAAAACTAATATTATTCTGTTAATGGACTGCAACTTAGTGGTTCACAATCTTTTTGGTAGGCCTTCTAGCTTAAGTGGCATTGGATCATTTTATGAAAGCCTATGATGATTATGACATCCACAATGCTACTCTTACACAATGGTTACTTCTTGAAAGGGGTTTTTCTCTTTTTTTATTTTTGGTGGTGGTGAGGTTGGGCGGGGGGTTAGGGGTGGGGGTTGTTCATTTGCTTCTCATTATAGGATCATTTTAGTGAGATTTGCTTGTTGCTTTTCCAGTTTAAGATATCATGATGCTTCTCCTTCTTTGATCCTTGCAAAAGAAATGAAGATAAAACTGTATTTTGCCATCTTGAATTGAAGTATAGGAGGAGATTAGATTGCTTTTCCAAAGAAAGTCCTTTAGCTCATCATACACCATTTATCAGCCATTTTAGACATTTTTAAATAAGACTTTGTAACCATAATTATGCTTTTAGGTAGCAAATCATCAAGATTACTATTTGTTTGTTTATCTTATTATATGGCAATTTTTTTGTTTTCATAATTGCCTTCTATTTTTTGTTCACACCAAATCAACACCGCCTTCTTTTTATGCACCGTGGATCTGGGTGGAGCTTTACGCTCATGAATTACTAGTTACATTAATGTTAAGTAGTATCTCTGCATGGTAGATTACAGATGCTGTATGTTAATGCAGGAGACATTGCACAAGCATGGCGGTGAAAAAGAAAGATGTGACCTATGTGATATGTCAGAAGCTGCTGCAGAAGAATCTGATTGGAAGGAACATGTGTTAGAAGTTAAGGAAAGAGAAATAGCTCAGAAAGCAAATTTGTGGAGGAATTGGCCCTTAATGTCCACCATCATAGTATATTGTATTTTCTCTCTACAAGAGATAGCTTACTCTGAAGTAAGTTTTCAGTTCAGCTTGTGCTGATTTTGTTAACTGTTAACTTAAGCCTACTCATATAATCAGACATTCACTGGGTAGAAGCAAAGGGAATACATCTTGACATTTAGCATTCTGTTGTAGACATTCTCACTTTGGGCTGTTAGTGACAAAAAGTTTGGAGGCTTAAGCTTTTCATCACAAGATGTAGGCGAAGTTTTAGCAATTTCAGGTTTGCAAGCATGCACCCCATTATTTCCAAGTTGTTATGATGAGCAATGCAGCATTTTTGAATTTTCCTTTTCCTTATTCCTAAAGTTTTATCATATTGATATAAATGCCTAATCATCAATTTCTTTTGGTAATGTGTCCTGTAGTCAATGTTCTATCGACTCATCTTTTCTAATTCCCTTAATTACCTTGTGCATACATTCCTATTGCTCATCTTTGAACACCGCTTCTTTGTATGAGATCAATTAATAGTACTCCATTGCATGATACAGCCAAAGATTGTCAAAGTTAATGAATAATCCATCTTACATTATCTCTGGTTAGTTTTAAGATTAAGTTGGTAATTTCATTTTTTTTTTTGTCTTTTCTAAATTGTGGTATTTCTATGTCACTGGATTAAGAACACAAGCAAGAGTTTGGTCCATCTTTGGTTTACAAGGATATAACATTTTGTGCTCCAGTTTAAAATCATAGGATAATAAGATATTGCCAGAATGAACAAAACAGGAGGAATGACAGCAATAATAATAAAAAAGTGCTGATGTGGTACCCACTGCATTATTATTGCATTTGTTGTCTTGGGTTTCATGAGTATTTCTATTGCAATTAGTGTAACAAAGGAAGGTGAATTGTGAGTCAGAGTGCCCACTGAATGTCAGGTGAGGGAGCAAAGGCTATCTTCATGGGTAGCTTAGATCTTAGTGCAGGAAAAACATGGATACTAAACTAGTCATTTCTTGACAGCTTGCACTACCGAATAGAGTTCTGCATGTTAAGGGAATTGTTTTCTTCAAAAAATTTGCTGATGACTTGACATTTCTTCTTAGGATTTGGCTTGTTAGTATTCCAACTTCTTTTCTATCAAACAATTGAGAGAATCCTCGGGCCCATTGTGGTTACACGCTTCTCAGCAGTAAAATCCAAGATTCTCCTTTTCATTTATTTAGACCCTTATGTTTAGAACTTATTTAATTAATTAGTTTCTTTTTTTTTTTTAATAATTCTTCTCTCAGGCAATATCAATTCCACTGCTATCAACTTACCCATATATAGCCATGCTGTCGGGCATAACACTCCATTTGGCAATCAATTTTGCATCCATCTTAAGGAATACTCTATCTGTAAGTATGCTTCAGTATAGAATTTTGCAGACATAGTCTTGCTAAAATGTTCTTGCAGTGGATAGACAATAGAATGGTTTGATATTTTTTGGATGGTTCAATTGTTGAAGGGTCTTGTTTCATACTTTAAATTTGTTGAATTAGATAGGTTACTCCCTCAGAGGAATTTGACATCAGTTATGAAATAACATAGGGCCCATAATTGTTGACAATTTTAAAATGGCAAAGCATCCAGAGGTTTGTTACAATGGCTAATATTTCTGGGTGCATTGAAGTTGTTTCTCTTGTGACAAAGTTTTGCTTAAGAATGTAAAACCCACAGTTTTGCTGGCAGATTAGAGAGGAAAACAACTTTTTTCTATTTTCTTTTCTTGTCTGTACATGGATAAAAGTTTCCTAGGGGCCTGATGGCTCCCTTGACTTTCCATGTGTGCCTGAGGAACTTGCCTAGTTAGTAAACTATTGTTTCAGTAACTTATGCTCTCTGTCTACTACATAGATAATCATTCTGTATCCATAGTTGGTTTCAAGTAAACCAGCCATTCTTATCTTACCGGGCAACATGTTTGATCTAATACAGGTGTCCATTGTCACTGGATTGTTCATACTGCAGAATAATGCAGTGGTGAGTTATAGGTCTTTTGATTGGAAATTGTTTTGGTTTTTCTTTGACTTGGCCAATTATAATTTCTGGATTTTGGGCATGCATACTTGATGTTGCTATTTAGCCCCAAAGTCACAGAGCAGCTGCCAATGGCATTTCCCTGTCGGCAATGTCTGTTTTCAAAGCATTTGGTCCCGCCGGAGGAGGTGCCCTGTAAGTGAAGTGTTAAAATTAGTTTGCTTGTATTAAATTTGTTTCCCATGGGCAAATTCCTTGTATTTTTGGTTGCTCTTTTGCTTTCTGTTTATCATCTGATCTTTCAGTTCCTATTCCATGTGCCCTCCCATCAATATCTTTTGTTGATTGTTGAATGCTAGCGGGTGTAAAGTTGGCAGGATCAAACATTTTGCATTGTTGCTACATTCATGTACTTATGCCCGCGCCGCTGCCCCCCCCCCCCCAACCCCAACACACACACACACACACAAACAAAGCTGATCAATTATTTGCTCATTGTAAATCTGCAGCTTTTCTTGGGCTCAAAAGCGACAGGTTGCTGCATTCCTCCCTGGTACATTCATTTCTTTCTCCTGTCAGCAGAATCTTTTCTGGGAAAGTTTTACCAATTCTGTCATCCATAATTATGGTAGAAAAAAGAATGTGTTTGTGTTCCCATAATTTCCTACTTTCTGCCCGCATATTTCAATGTTGCCACCAATGTCATTTAGAAAAAGAACATAAGCTAACATATCATCGTCATGGCTTCTGTGTTCTTCGACATCACCACGGCTATTGTATCCATCTTGATGAAAATGCAGGTGACCAACTGGTTTTCTTTGTATTAAACGTGATCCAGTTCATTGGGTTGCTGCTGACTTTCAAGCCATTTCTGGCACAACCCCATGTGAATGTGGCATAGCTGAGCTTGTTCAAACTTCAAGTAACTTGTTATCTACAGGCCAGCTTATGCAATTGCTGTTGCATTATTCTGTGTGAACTTATTGCAAGTTAGCAAATTACATTTAGAAGCGGGGGAACTACTGGTAATTTCATACTCATTTTGTTTTATTTTATTAAAGTTGCCCTACATTGTGTGGCACATTGTGCTTTTTTTTTGTACACAATAATTGTTACAACAACTTGAAACACATCTATGTTTTTTTTTTTTTTTTGTGTCCTGAACCAGTGGCCCAACTCTTAGTTAGATCAATGGGCGAGCCAGCTTGGACTGGGGTCTAAAATTCAAATTTCAAATTTTTAACTAGACTTAAAAAAAAAAAAAAAGCACATTAAATTAGAGTAACATATTTGTAGCTTGCAAGAGCAGAGTACCTCACATATTTTCACCAATTAAATGAAAAAAAAAAAAGAAAAAGAAAAAAGACAATAACTCAACAATATTTAAAAAATCTTAATCTCAAATATTCCATTTGATAAAAATACAAAGACATGCGTTAACAAAATTTATGCAATCATCGTATAAAAAAGAAACTTGGGACCCCATTTTACAATTGAAAATTTTTTTCTTCGATTCGTTAGGGCTAAAATCTGACCAGTAGGCCTTTGTGTTGTTGTGTTTAGTGACAATTTAATAAATAATCGACGAAAGAAAAACGCTTTTTCCACACCATTGCGCCAGTCTCTTGCGAACCCAAAAAAAAAAAAACCAGAGAGAGAGAAGAGAAAAAAAAAGCGCACGTAAAAGGCTGCGTTTATTACGGCGTTTTGAAATTGAAAGCGGATGCGATTTCACTTGGGTTTAAATATTTCATTTTAATCACTCTTTCGGGTTAGGGCTACGGAACCGTTTCGTCCTCCAGCTCGTTTCCCTCTCTCTCTCTCTCTCTCTCTCTCTCTCTGCGGCGGCGAGACCGTCAGCTCCGACGACCGTAGAAGTTGAGAAATGTCGACCGGCCCCGGACTTGAGTCTCTCGTGGATCGTATGTCATTTCTTTTTAAAATTTGACTTTTTCAAGTACTCATTTCAATCTTTACGTTTTCAAATCGGATTATTTATTTATTTATATTTTGTTCTTATAAATTAGATGAATTCTGACTAACAATTGCTGCTTTCTTGGTCCATTTTTTCGAGTCGTATATTGTTAATTTATTGCGGATTTTGTTCTTTTTTTTTTTTTTTCTGCCTTTGTGTACAGAAATGATTTCAGTTATCACGAACGACGGCCGCAATATCGTGGTATAGGAATTATAATATTGTTTTGTGAAAACTTAATTTATAATAGAGCACTAATTGCGATTTAGGTTACAAGATATCAATTTCTAACGTTCTTGTTCTTGTTTTTTGTTTGTTTTTTATTTTTTTGGATTTTTGTTTTAATTGTTGGCTTAAAATCAGGGGGTGTTGAAGGGATTTGACCAAGCCACAAATATCATCCTTGATGAATCTCATGAGCGCGTTTACTCCACTAAGGTTTGTAATGTAATCCTTTGTTAGCAAGCTTCTCCTTTCTCTTTTTTTTCTTTTTTTCACACCATTGGATTCTTCTGGCCTGCTGGAAAAGATTAACAAGCCTTTTGCAGAAACTTAGATGATAATTGTTTGTGTTGTTGATTGTTATTACTTGCAACAAAATAAGCATTATGCAGGTTGATGTCGATGTTGGAATTGTGGAATGTAATTATTCGTTATCCTTTTCGTTTTTTTGTTCTTTTTGTGTTTCCGGCCAGGTTCAGTGTAATGATAAAGTCATTCCGTTAAAACTTACAGGTCACAGGATTGAGTTGCAAAACTGTATGTAAACACTGTAGATTTTATCCTTCCCTAGACCCCACATTGTGAGAGCTTCATGTACTAGGAGACCTCTTTATTGTGTTTTTGACACTTGTCCTTAATCTAATATGAAGATGGACTGATATTTGATACCATGATACGTGATGTGGAAGCTTGACGGTGACAAACATGTTCCTGTCTTTTAATGCTGAAAAGAGCGCTTCATTGATTTGCAGGAAGGTGTTCAACAACTTGTTTTGGGTTTGTACATAATACGAGGCGACAACATGTAAATTTCAACACCATTTTTTCTTTGCTTTACCGCATAGTTTTCTGGAGAGAATGAAGATACAAGTTTGCGCGGCATTCTGGACATCCCATGATGACATTTTCTACTTTCAATTCTTTGCAGAAGTATTGTTGGGGAGCTTGATGAAGAGCTTGATTCTCAACTTGACTTGTCAAACCTAAGAGCTCATCCTCTGAAGCCTGTAATCCATTGACCAAATCTCTTAGGGGTGTAGGATTGATGTGCGGATTAGGTACTGATATCGTTTTTTTTTCTTTTTTTTTTGGTGCTAAATGTTGAGAATATTTCAAATGTCAATGATTTTAGACCCAGACATTGTTTTGTTCGGAATTTCTCATGCCTTTCAGCTGAGTTGGCATCTTTTATCTTTTTGGAAATATGTGGTATTAGTACAAGTCGATCTTGAAGGTTTTAGACAATTTTCAATCTTTCAACTCCTCCAGTGGACCACATGTCCGTCTGCGCTCCACCGTAGCATAGTCTATTATGTGGTTATGTTAGATCATCAGCATTGATGCCCATTTGATAGAATTAGGGAAATGTAAGATTAGGAAAACCTCTAGGTCTGTTGGTACTAAGATTGTAGCCCTGATTGCTAAAATGGTAAGAGTTTAGTTTTACCACGCAACTAATCGTAGGATTGGGAAACCTAACATTAATATGTGCAATGCATAATTTATGGGTTCAATAGGAGATTTTTTTCGGCGTGGAATTCTGATTTTTAACGTAATATCTAACATTAAAAAAAAAAAAAAAGGATATGTTTTTAATATATGAATCAATTTAATACGTTTCAAGTGCAATATTACAGTATGATTATTAAATGAGTGTGAGCCTGTACATTAAAAAGAATGTCTTTAGATAAGAACTTTTAAAGAGCTACGGGACAACTATAAAATGCATAAAAAGATATTTATAGTCACGTATATCATAGATATAGAGTTAAGATAAATTTAGTGAAATATTTATGTAATAGTATTTATTTAATTTATTTGGTGTAAATTTTAATAATATTTTTTAAAGAAGAGAAAAATGTTCGTGCTTTAGGTCTTTTTTTTTTTTTTTATATTGCTTTCTAATTATTTTTTTATTTTTTAGAAAATACTCAATGTGAGACAATATTTATTTAATTTTAAAAATATTTAGATATTTAATTTAAGTTTTAAAATTAATTTTATAATCAATTTATAGTTCTAATTTTCCGAGTCTGATCATAGGCTCCCCAATTCCAAGCTCCAAGACTAACAAAATAAAAGCAAGCAAAATACATGCCCAAGTGTACAACTACAAATATACATAGACATCAAGAGACAGCTTCCAATTTTTCGCTAGTGGTTGTTTGTCGGTTGTTGTTGATGGTGGATCTGCTCTTCAATTGGGTTGGGAAGGAAATACGAGGTAAAAGGTTTAACTCTGAACCGCTACCGAGAAGATATCATGCTTGGCTCATCAAACATTCAAGTGGGAAATCCAAAGCGACAGGTAGAGGAATAGAGTAGTCAACAACGAAAAGTCAATTAATTACTTAAATTCTATAATGTATGGGTCTTGTTTATTAATTTTTATTTTTATTTTAATACATTCAATCAAAGTCACTGTACTTCTATTTCTGCTTTGATTACACACCACTCTTTATCATTTATACTCATTGAATTCCGAAATGATAATTAATAATTAATTTGCCTTCGTCCTAAAGCTTAGGAATGTTAAAAATCCTACACATGCTTATAAATTGTAGTCCTTTGAAGGATATAGACCAGGAAAGGCAATCAGTTCCATTACAAGTTCGGCTTGGTGTACAACAAGATATATATCACTTGTGTTTGCTGCTGACATAGGTAGGGTTTATGAGGAGGAGACAGGATGGAGACTTCAACAGACGATGGACCTTGGAATTAAGCTAAAAAGCATTTGATTATTATTATTATTATTATTAAAGGAACAAGCATTCCCTAATCACACCTCTCTTGCGACGTTTCTGTCCGCCTTCAAGCTGGATTTCCTTGGAATCTCTTCCGCTGTTTCGTCTCTCTTCTTCATTTCTTCTTCTTTGCCTTCTTCTGTGCATAAAACCAATCCATGACTATCAGCTTCCTTTCAAGCTGGCACAATTGAAAGACACCTCCCCGCCCCACTCTTTTTTTTTTTTGGGACCAAGTCTTTTTATTTTTTTTCCTTGAGCCAAGCAACATTAGTTGCAAATACAACACGTACGTACTAAATTTTAGGCATTTAATAAATAAAAATGCCAAAAAGAACAAATGAGAGAGGCAGAGAGAAGAAGAAGAAGAAGAAAAATTAAACAATGGACTACTTGCTTCTATTGTTGTTATGCTTGTCCCATATGACACGCACGACCCTTTATCTCGCAGCCATGAACCAACCACACGTTTGATGCTTGAGCATAGTATATTTGAATTATTCTAAAATAGTTCCGAGTTTCAGACAAAGTCAATTAACCATACATGTGTGTGTGTGTATTCTAGGATGCCTCGAGGACAATTATTCCACAATTTTCAAATCCAAAATGACTTTATGTAAACAACCATTCCGTGCAAATGCATCTTTGGTTGTTGGATCCAAACGGCGATGTGCAGTCATATGATCCAATGGGCCTAAATGTCTCTACACCACACCACGCAGTCGTGCCCACTGAAATCGGCAACATTTTAAACACGGGGCAATCATGTCGTCAAATAATCCCGCATCGGTGTTAAGTGAAAACTAGACATACTATTGATACTCTGTGAGCTATTGGAAAACCCATATCAGTCCAGTTCTGCTTATTCGTTGGGCCTCAAGCCATCATCTTTCTTGCCCATATCAGTCCCAGCCTTCGGAGGGCCAGTTACTGATCTCGGGACCAAAAAGAATATTTTCAGATATTAAATTCGATTCTTAGCATTTCTACCTTCAAAAAAGAAAAATATTATTCTCCGAGACCACCCGACCATCCAAGCAGACGATTGTCAACATCAAAGGCAGAAGGCCAACAAGTAACTATTCTGTTAAACCGCCCGTCTTTCAACCATTGACGTGTGTGCGAATTTGGGAACATTAGTGGCAGCGATGCCGAATTCCCCACCACCCATTGGAAGATTCAAAGTTGGATGCTTCATCCAAGTCCAGTAACTACTTAATTTAAAGCTTGAAATAAAATCTAAAATTCCTACCTCAAACCTTACTTATAATTTCCCAACCAACTGAACTGCCGTTTTGAAAAAGGGTTTGATGCTTCGAATAAAAGAGTATTCCATGTTTCAAATGATATTCTTACTTGGAGAATCGTGTTTAAGGCTTTAAGCCCCCAACCGTCCACTCATCAGATTTTCTTTCTTTTGCAGAAATCCTCGGCAAGAAGGGTCCACACACAATCCACACATACGCTCGAATCCACCTTTTCTTAAATCAACGGCAAACCATGAACCCAAAATGAAAGGAGAATATGTAACCCGAAAACAAAATACACAAACGTTATCTCAAATGCCGATCATCTGAGCTTATGATAGTGTAGTGGATCCTACCAAGGTCCAATAATGGATTGCAGACATTTGCACGCGTAATATGTTATCGTCAACATAAGGCATACTCTATTTCTATTTTATTGATCCTGCCGCAGCTAATATAGGGAAATGTGAAATGAAAGCAATTCCATCAAGGGCTGGGAAAATCCCATAGATTGATTCAATTTCAAATCGGAGGGATGTATGTATGTATGTAATCTGCAACCGATAAGGCTTCTAAATGCGTGTAACAAGAAAAGGAATAAAGGAATCCAAATGAGGACTACAAGAAACAAACTTTGATTTAGTTAGAGAGAGAGAGTCCAGACAATCAAGTTCAACCACAGAGGCAATCACATGAGAGTATAGAAATCAACTCAAGGATTAAAATAAGTCGCAAACAGACAATACAACACCAAATTCAGCCAGAACACAAGGACTTGTGCATACAAATAGTAAATAACACCAAATTTTGGAATATTCACAAAATTAGCCATCCATAAGCAAAATCATCCAATTCTCCTTAGGTTTTCATAGTACCAAAGGTGGAACCATGGAGAGAAAATGCCCAGCAGCAACAAAAGCCACCAACAAACCAAGCTACTAGACAAGAAATAGTTTGAGCAAGTAGATAGTAAGGAAATATGTCACAAAATAATGCAGACAAGAAAACAGGCAAACCAACTGAAGCTAAAAACAGCAAAAGAAAATGTCCTAATGGGAAATAAAATTCTCATCAAACTTAACTGCCCCATTTCCCTTTCTGTTTTTAAGGCAATTTTGATTTTTGATTATGGTTAAGGGGTCCTCACTTGGCCATCATGACTTTGACAAACTCTTCATAGTTGATTTGCCCATCACCATCCACATCAGCCTCACGGATCATCTCATCAACTTCCTCATCAGTCAGCTTCTCCCCAAGATTTGTCATGACATGACGGAGCTCAGCAGCGGAGATGAAGCCATTCTGGTCCTTGTCAAATACCCGGAAAGCTTCCTTGAGCTCCTCCTCAGAATCAGTGTCCTTCATCTTGCGGGCCATCAGATTAAGAAACTCTGGAAAGTCGATGGTTCCATTCCCATCTGCATCGACCTCATTTATCATGTCCTGGAGCTCTGCTTCAGTTGGGTTCTGACCCAGTGAACGCATTACAGTTCCCAGCTCCTTAGTGGTGATGCAGCCTGCAACAAAGAAAGAAACAGTTGGTTGCAGGAAAAAACAACAGCATTGCTTCTAGCCAAGCATAGATGGTGAACTGCAAAACAATTCCAGCCACAAGGACTAGGAAATAATACTCCAACTATTATATGTTTAAAATTCTTCAACACCTAAGAATACCAGAGGATATAGCATGCCAACGTTTGTCAATCAAAAAACTCCAGATAACCCCAAAGAAAAATAACTCATTAGTCCTTTATTCTTCCAAATTATGGCTAGTGGTCGCCATAAAAAGGATTGGCAACTATAAAGCACTAAAAAATTGAAACCAAGTTGTAGAAAAGGCATTATATATATGCAGCAAAAGCAAGTAGGTACAAGATTAGTAAACTAAGCTTCTTATAGCAAACATTTCAATTGTTCTCTCTGAATCATCCGAATAATTATCAGTCAACTCAAAATTTAACATTAGAAATTATTCGATTCCATCTTCCTACCCTAATAGCTGCCCTACTCTTCTTCCAAGCTCATATTCAGCTACCAAACACGCTCACATAAAACGCCTATTATGCATAAACAACATATACAAAAGCTATAAATACCCTTCTTATTGTAGCAGAACATGATGAACAAACATCTTTTTTTTTTTTTTCTCTTAATCTAACTCAATCGTACATTTTCCCAGTTTAGTGAATATGGCACAAAACATTACGAATAAGCTTTGACTCAAAAAATACAGAAGAGAATCCACCAAACTACGCTCTATTATAGCGCATTAATTATGCCCTAAAAAGCTTCTCAGATCCCATTTATAATATGGCATCCAAATTAAAACATCAAACAAATCGTTACCGTCTGAAAAATGAAATCCTCAAAAAAATAAAAAATAAAAAAATCAGGACAAACAAACAGAAAAGAAAATTAAAATCCATGACAGATCCCTTATTCTCCAAACGAAGAAATTTTTTTTTAAAAAAAAAAGAAACTAATCAAGCAAACAATCAATAAAAAACAGAATAAAAAATCCATAATGAATGAATAAAAGCAAAAAAGAAAATAAAAAAAATACACGATATAGATAAAGTAAACAATCAAGAAAAACAAAACAACCAAAAACTTAAAAAAAAAAAAGTACAAATCAAAAACAAGAAATAAAATGGCAAAAACAAACAGAAAATAAGATCCTAGAAATAAGAGAAAAGGAAAAGAGGGAGATGATTTTTTTAAAAATAATAATAATAAAGAAAGAAAGAAAAAAGAGGAAAAGGAGAAAGAAAGGGAAAAGAGCAGAGATCTGCGAGAAGAGACCATCGCCGTCCTTGTCGAAGAGACTGAAAGCCTCCTTGAACTCAGAGATCTGGTCGTCGGTGAGCTGATCAGCCATATGTTCGTTGCCTTTTTGGAGAGCGAGATAAAAACGAAAGAAAATCGAGGCGAAACAACTCGGGAAAGGGAAAAATGAAGAAAAACAGATAAATAATAATTATTATTATAATTATAATAATAACAACAAAGAGGAATGGACGAGAGACTTGTATCTGTTTTGTGTTGATTGCGGACATTAAATAGGCGAAGAGAAAATGGGACTTTTCCGTTTTTTTATCAAAAAAAAAAAAAAAAAAAAGCCAAAATGCAAAAGGTGGGCCCTGGGACTTTGGTCCAACTACTCAGCGCAAAAGAAAGCGAGCGAGCATCTGATTCGATACTCATCCGCCCAGTTAATCCTTTCTCTCGTCCTGCTTCCCACGTTCTGTCGCCCTTTACTTTTCATGTCTCTTTCGCATCATATTTGCTTTTTTTTTTTTTTTCCTTTTTTTTAGAGGAAAATGATATTTTGTTTCAACGTCGAATTTATTGGAATATTTAATTTTGTGGGTCTTACGTATGAACTCTTATGATATCTAAATGAATTGTGATAGGATTAATAGGTGACGGTTTAATTCAGAAATCTTGAATTAAAAAAAAAATGAAAATAATTAAACTTTACCTCAAATTTTGTTTATAATATAATAAAATAACGAGGGAATTTTGGTGTAATTAGTCCTAATTGAGTTTCAGATTTTGAATTTTTGTTGTTGTAATTAAATTGAGCAAGGAAGAGTTGATTACAAAACTACGTTTTATGCTTGTTGGCTACCAATTGTTCATATCTCATGCTTTGTGTATGCGTGTGTTCGTATGTGCCAGCATTAACCCGCAAGCTTGAGTTTATTTTCCCTTTTAAATCTCCTACTTTTTTTTTTTTATTATTATTAAAGAAAAAAAATTATTGTTACATAAATTATTAATTCTCACTTTTCTGTTTTTCGGGCATAAACAATGCTGTCGAAGAGCATTTTTGCAAAGTTGAAGATAAGGAAATGTGTTGGGCACATTTATGCCAATTTTAGATGACATTTTCCTGGTGTAGGATTAAAGATTTGTTCCGGAAAGCATGCGAGTTTTGCTTCATTGAAAATAAGAAGGCCACCGTAGGAATTGGTGTTGCTGCAGAGGGTAGTGAGCTCACAGAGTGTTTGAAGGAAATCTCTCAGCAAATCAATGGTGTAGGTGGGTTACTTGATGCAAAGCTGAAGAATGACCATACAACCAATAACGGGATTGGGAAAAGTTAGAGCAAACACGTTCCGGTTCATCCCCGTAAGTAATGCAAGAGTTTCGTACTGGAGTGGAGTTGATAAATTTTCAGTCAACCTAATGGATGGATTGTCCTGAGACTACCTTGCTTTGAGTGACGATGAAATTTGGGGGATTTGTGTGATGCAGAATGTTACGGTGGGGAGATGGACTTGACTGGGGCTAATGCAATCATACCTCATTGGCATCAAGACCCAAATAAAAGAGGACAAGACAGAAAAGAGAGGATAGGATAGCCCATGCACATGGAGGGAGAGTCGCGAACGGTCGGGGTGCCACAAATGTTAAAATTTGGGCACAATTCAACGACTTGTTGCGAGGTGATGTGCATTACTCTCTGCGTATCATTGTTTTATCTCACTTCCGATTGCATTTACTATTACTCTGAATTACTAACCGTATTTACACGAGAACATTCTTTAGATTTCAATGCGAGAAAACAGGCTAAAAGACACTAGTAGACATATCCCCCAGCTTTGCTGGTTAGAAGTACACTCTCCCGAATTTGCATAAAAACGAAGGAAAAAAAAATGGAGAGACCGATGGAGAAAGGAACAACTTCTCCCCTCGAATTCAGTACCGATTACTGATAATCAACAACAGCTAGAGTGAATCTCACCTTAATACAACCATATTGCAACGGCTTTCATAACCGTTCCACAAATATAAGAATCCGCCATTAGTTTGGCAAAATTTGCAACATCACCGTTGCTTTTCTATGGACAAAATTAACATAGACCATTTCAACCAAATCAGGAGGATCCAAATTCTTCTTCACAATAGCGGATATGGTCGATGGTATGAACCAAAAAAGGCACCCCACAACAAAGGAGCCAACAGATTTTGTTGCTTCACGTTTTAGGCTTCGCCTTAAATATGGACTCCTTATAATATTTAAGTTCCGCAATGCTTTCTCTGATATCATCCATGGCTCTATGCTTATTTTCCTTTACAGGGGCTTTCTTCTGGTCTGCACAGATAACAATCCTCATGCATTTGTAGTTCAGAAAAAAACAGTAGTTGTATCATGCTGCTACACTGTTTACTGGGAGGCACGAGCACATGTGATTGACATGAATGACCAATCACTCACATAAGATCAAAATGAGAAGATTAAGACTAGTGAGTGTTGACTGCATTGTTGATGCGGGATCTATATAGTCATAATGAATAAAGATTAAAATCCTACATTTATGTCCTTTTTTTACCAAGGAAAATGGTAAGACGGAGGTGGTGACACCCTCCACCCAGTCACACAGAAGAGGAAAAAGCTAGGGATTGTCAATTGCTATAGCCTTGTACCACCCAGATAGCTGTACCATGCTTGATTTTGCAGAGGGAGCAAGTACAATTTTTGCGAACATGTTATCAAATAGGCCCTCAAATATGTAAATGTAACAGTATGCCTGACATGCAATCAATGAGGTAGTTTCGAGAAAAATATATTTTAGGGTTGACAAATGACCCAATTGGGGATTGAAAGGTAGGCCAATGGGATGTAGGACAAAAAAGATCAGACAGAATATAAGCATACAACCAAATCCCAGTTGCACTCGTGATGTGAGACATTTACCTCTAGGATACCAGCGAATGCACAAAGCTTTAACACTGCTCACATCAACAAGAACATGAGAGAAAATACTAGCTAAATCTGGCATGTATTTCTGAAAAAAAAAAAAAAAGAGAAAGAAGAAGAAAATAGCATTGGTTAGGAAGGATAATGAAATTATATCACAAATGAACAGAAGACCATTGCTACTTCAACATCTAAAGTTATATGGGAATCATCTAGGAATGACAGCAGAAGCAGAACAAAGTTGACAGCAAAAATTGGTAGTAGCATTCAGCCTATACAATAAATTCACCACTGGAACTATCCATTTTTGAAATCACATGAAAGATTAGAGACCAGGAGAAGGAAGGACAGCCCAGGCCCCTTGTGTTGAACTGGGAGATTATACAGAAGATTATGTGGAATGTCCCTTGGTTTCCAAAGCCTAAACTTGGTATCTAAAATTAGAGAAAAATAATAGCTAATGACTTGTTCAATCTAAAACTAAAAATAAAAAATAAGAATAGCCATATCCAAAAGACAGAAGACTTCTTGATTAAAACTTTCTACATGGTATCGAAACTATTTTAAGGAGCTAACTAGCAGACAGAGATATTATTATTTATCGAAAAAAACTACAAAAGCATAGTTTATAACACATTTTTTTTACTGTGGTGAATAAGGAACAGAATGGAAACAAAGTCAGATACCTTTAAAAACAGAAAATCCATGTACACAGAATTTCCGGCTAAAAGAGGCGTATATGTACCAATGTGTCTCTTAACAAATTCTGTAACCTGCAGTGTTCAAGCAAAATACATAACCTTGATAAAAATAAAAACATGAAAAGAAAAAATGACTAAGCAGTTAAACTAAAATGCCAATACAAGTAATTTGCTACATTACACAGAAAACCACAGCAAAGCAAAGACATGCACAAAATAACAGAATTAAGTTTGAAACAAAAAATAATAATACCAAAGCCCTAATCTCAAATTTAAGTGAGGTCAGTCATATGAATTTTTTCTCATCATTCCATTCTATCATGAAGTAAGTTTGGAGTGAGATCCAATTGTTCTAAATCCTTCCTAACCAAAGATTTTCAAGTCAACCTAGGTTGTCCTCTTCCTTTGCTTTTGCCATCCAACTTGACTTGGTCACCCCTTTCAATTGAAATTTTGTAGGTTTATGTTGGACATGTCCAAACAAATGCAAATGCTACTCTCTCAATTTATCTCTAATCGGTGCACCTACTTTGATATGAAATAATCGTGGAGAAATCAGAACAATTTTGAATAGAACATATATGTAGTGAGTACACATTGAGAAAGAAATCAAACTAGTTAAAAAGATGGGAAAAGAAAATAAAAGAACAAAGAGGTCCAAAATGCTGTTTGTGGTAGCTATACTGTTCAATACCCTCTGGTTGAATTGTGAAGTTGAAGTTTGCTTGAAAGTAACAAGCATCAGATTTAAAGTAAAACCTATATTAAACCAAGTAAAAAGCATAAATTAGAGTTCTTATGAACAGTGCAAACAATTTATGCCACTTGCACCAAACATATCAAATTAATTTTCACCATTAAAAGAACAAATTTTCCCAATATTCAACAGAAAAACAGTATCCATTAAGATACACCAGGCATTCCAAATATGTCGCACACAATTTTGTGCTTAAAATTCTTACTCTCTCAAAGGGATTAAAAGATCAATTGACTTACTAAAACGAAAACATAGGGACTTTTTTTCACTAGTTCAATAAGTACAATTAATTTACCTCTAAGATTGACACTTATTGCATAATATATTTACTATGCCTTTTAATTGTAAAACTGCCTGTAACTGCTGTCTAACAGGGTGTATAAGACCAAAAATGGAAACACAAAGCAATGAAGTATACATTTGAAAAACTGTCACTGAGTATTGGCTCAGAACTCAGGATAATGTGGGATAAGCAAAGAAGATTTAAGAGAATAATAAAATTGCCTTTGTAAAATAAGAAAGAAGCAATCATTCCGTCCACAAATTAAAAAGTCACATTGAATTCACATCACACTCATCAAAAGACCTGAGAAAGTGATACAACAATGCAGCTACTTGCAATGGCTCATGAATACTTTAGCTCTAGAACTACTCTATCTAATAATTAAACCTTGAGCACCATAATAATAACCCACTGTTGTTGGACAATAAAATTAAAAGCCGCCAATAAGATGAGATTCCTAGATAAAATAAAGTCTCCTAGTCAATCATAAGGCATTAAAAGAGTAAAAACATTTGAATAATGTCAGCATCTTTGATTAGTCCTTTGCAATCAAAAGTAATACAACAATCATCTGTACAAAACACATCAAATATAGACATAAAAAATATAGTACTCACAAACCTGCGTCTCAGCTTCTCTTTCACTAATTGTACTTTGGAGAACTTTATTTGTCAAACCTACGACAACAAAACTTCTTAGTTGTCAAATGATAAACAGAAAGCATAACTTGTCTTGATCTTCTTGTAATTGTTGGTTCTTACCACTAGTTGCATGATGGCTTTGACACCATTCTCCCATCCGATCTAAGCACTCTTTGCTTTGATGGATTACCAAATCAGGACCCTACAGAGAAGAACTTATTCTGTTAAAAGGTTATTGCCATATGACATTCATTAATCAAATAAAAAGCACAAACATAATTAACTGCAAAATGATCTCACACAAATCAGAATTGGGTTAGATCCTTCATTATGGATTTATTGAAGGCCATATTTGAAGAGAAAAGGACATCCAAGTGCACAAGGCTCCTACATTGTGGGGTCTAGGGAAGGATCAATGCAGCATTACCCTTGTTTTCACAAAAAAGGTTATTTTTGTGACATCCAGATCATAATGGAGTAACCTTACCATCATGCTAACATTAGCCCTTCAAAGGCTAAACCTCAAGAAATTATTCTTAATCCATGGAATATTTACATGGACTTTTGTATTGTTTGAAAGGTGTCTATATCTGGTTTCTAATAATTAAATGACACCCTAACCAGGATTTTCTACATGAAGACATGGACTAAATCTGGTTTCTAATAATTAAATGACACCCTGACTTCTTGAAGTTACTTTGAGAGAAAAAATTGAAGGTCATACAACTTGTAAACTATTAAATAATACATAACCAGGAATTGAATTACAGTACCGCAAAACAGCAAATGAAAGACTGTTTGCTAAGTTAGATAACATGGAAAAATAATTCAAAAGAATAAAGATCAGAAAAAATGACAAGAATAAGTACCAAAAAATGCAATACAATGTACCTCCACCGATTTAGTCAACTTGCCATCTGTAATTATACAAGCAATCTCCAATATTCTATCAACTTCAATGTTCAAACCTGCATGTGAGTATATATAAGCAAGAAATGCAATTACCACTACAGCATCAGTTAACAAATCACTCTGTTTATCTGTAATGTACTGCTGATGGCATAAAACATGTAAAATGACAAATAGTAGCCTCTCTATTATCATTCATGGCAGCCTAAAACTCTCCATAACAATTATTGCATCTTCTGTAGAATGACCTAGGCTTTACATATGAGCAAGAATATGTTCCAAGAATACAAAGTAATTATGGATAAGTGACCTCGTCTGTTAATGTTTGTGCAACCATATATTTCGTAAATTCCTTATCCGGCAAATAACTTGCTTATTTTGCAAACAGTCTGCACCAATTTATTGAGTTTCTCCCAGAAGAACCAAAAGAAATGGAAATTCAAGAGCAAGTCATGTTAACTTAGAACTTGAAAATGTGAAAACAGAATCGCTTATTCAGTTGTTACTTGAAGCATCACATAGATGATGAAAACCTAGCTTAACCAGAAGATTGTGCAAAGCTATCTTTTCATAAATCAAGCTAAATGATAACTCTTATGTACCCAAATGGTGCTCACAGAGTAGGTGTAGCATGATTGGAGATAAGCTAAAGGTGTGGCATTTCCATTAGTTTGGATACATCTAATGTAGACCTACAAATACTCAAATTAAGAAGGGTGACCAAATTTGAGTGGATGGCAAGAGGAGACACAAACAACAACCTATGTTAACTTGAGAATCTTTGGTTATGAAGTATCTAGAACAGAGTTTATATCCTAGGGAGAAGAAACTTTATTGCAATATTTTTTAGGAAATCTAACTAACAGAAAAATAGAATTTCAATCTTACATTTCTGACCATAGCCCTACCCTCCCCCAAACAAAAGAAAAACAAATAGGAGAGAGTAGAAAAAAAATGCAAAATAAAATTTATTCATTTACATGTGACTAAATTCGCACACTTACCAGTCATTTCCATGTCAATCCACACAAGTGGCATTTTGTACTCTCCTGAAGTTGTCAATAGATCTTGGCCATTCTTTTTTTTGCTTTTTGCTGCCACACCAGAGTTATCTATTGTCTTCTCGCTCTTTCCTGGCTCTAACAGAACAATTTTTTTCAACTGTTAATAACTCCAATGACATCAGAAAAGTTGCTGTTATGACTCCTAAGAAGAAGCAATGGGATGGATGGGGCCATGAGCTGCTGGCCTCAAAAGTTTCCTTACAATATAAAAAGCAACAAGCCATGGACCCCTGCCCAAACATCCAAGCGACAAATTTATCACATGCACACTAGAAGGGCCATACAAATCACTAAAACTAGAAACTGTACCACATTGATCACGAAAAAATAATCATGTAAATTCAGGGAAAAATCTTACTGCATGGCCAAAAAAGGAACAAATCAGTCATGCAGGTCATTGTTCATGGTCCAATTTTATCGTGAAATATGTGAAATGTGGTTACAGGACTCTTATATTTACTCAACAACTTGTTGTGGGTACCAAGCAATTATGTTAGGAGATTAGATACCATTGCATAAATTATAACAGTTCACTGTACTCAAAATCATAACCATGAACCAACTCTGGTCGGTAGAGTTCACACGAGGCATTGGCATTGGCATTGGCATTGTGGGGGCAGCTGAAGTTCAAGACCGCATGCCCCCAACAATCCTGCAAAAGCAGGAATCCGCCTTCTCCTCCCTAAAGATTGAAAAAAAAAAAAATCATAACCATCACTGATCATTAAAGATTTGATTCTCTATCCCCATTTAACTGTGAATCCCCTCACCACACTCTCCCCCTTCAACAATTGATTCTTTTCCATACTTTCTGTAATGAAAGCACCACATTTCAGTCATTGGCAATCGGAATTTCCCATTTTTCTTCTAGTTATCTCACGATTTTAACAGCAAACAAATTTTATAAAAAAAAAAAAAATAAATAAAGTTCACAGAATGAGGAATTGAAATATCAATAAATAAGTTCAAGAAGAAGAAGAAGAAAAGAAACGCAATCAGTAACAAATAAAGCCGACCCTAAACCCTAATGCTAAATTGCCATAGTACAACTGCATGACCTGTGTTTTGAGTAGACATAGCAGAAGAAGCGGTAGCATTGACTTGGTCATCTTCTTCTTCTGCTGCTGCTTCTGCGTCGAGTTCCAACGCTGCAAATGCGTTGGACAGAAGCTCCATTTGTCTTTTCCTTTCTCTTCCAACCTTCGCCTCAAAATCGATGCCACCTTTCTTCCAGAGCTCAAATGGTTTCCCCGCTCCCTCTTCACCACCGCTAGATGTTGTCTTCTTCAATCCTCGCCGTTCAATACATACTTGCCAAAATAGTTCTTGTGGGCCCGTATCGCGTGTTGTGTTGTATTGGACATGTGTTGTACGCAGATACTTGTCCAATACGAGATGAATGTGTTTGTTAGAAAAGAAAATTAAAAAAAAAAAAAAAAGACATATCTTTATTATATTTTTTTATTTAAAAAAAAAAAGAGAAGAAAAATCATTATTGTTACACGTTAATTAGTTGTAGGCTGATTACAAATTCCATATAGTTAATTATTTTATTATTTTATTATAATAAGTGTTTTTATGTTTATCTTCAAAGTTATTTGAATATATATATATATATATATTAATACTTTTATAATAAAACTAAAATTTTAATTGATACACACTTAATGGAATGAAAAATAAATAAATAAATAAATAATTTATAATTATTTGCAACTACTTGGAGCATTTATATAAACGCCTCGATCTTATTTTCTATCATATAGATTGTTTTGAATGAAAAAGTAAATGACTATTCACCAACCAATTTCATCTAATAAATTGAAAAAAAAAAAAAAGGTATGAAATAGGGTAGGATGTAAGGAGAATGGCAAGAAAATCAGCAGATTTAGCATTGAACAAGAAACGGCCACATGTTCGTTTACAAACGACATCTTGGAGTAAAATACACAAAGCATGCCCAGATATTCCAGATTTCTCACCATAATTACATGAAAAGCAATTGATGAAACAGCATTTGTCTAATTTTACGAGAAAAAGGAGAAAATAATCCAGAAAAAGAGAGTGAAAAAATGAAACGAAAATATCCAACGAAATTGTACATCTGACAAGCTGCACAGATAAAATGTCTCGGTAATAAATCTTTTTGAGTACTCGCTAGGTTTGCTCCCGTTCTTGCATGTCCTCCTCATTCCTCCAGACAACATCTTCAAGACAGGTTGACAGGTTTTTGTAGAACTGCAGAGAGAGAAACAAATGACCACAGAAGTAACAACAGACACCATGGAATGAAATCCAGTTGAACTGATTGGAAGACCGTGTTCATGGCTTCAAAATTGCTGTTTGGGGTGCCATCTTACCAGCATTATTAAAATGCCGTCGCTAAATAGACAAAATCTGCCTAATTGGCATAAAGGATGAGTCTTGACGTATCAGTAAAATTACTTCATTGTAATCTAATAATCTCATGTTTGAGTTGAAAAAATAAGCTCTCTCTGAAAAACAAAGATAAGACTGTATATCTCAACTTTCCCAAACTCCACAATGTGGAAGTCTCCTGCACTATGAATATGTCCTTCCAAGAGGGAACCATGCAGATTTCCAACCAGGAAATTAGAGAAAATTTAATAGGAAAGGATACCTTATGGAACTCCAAGGTGTCTCCTTTAGCTTTTCGCACTTCAACCATGTGAAGAGAAGGTGCCACTTGAAATATCTAAAAGAATTGTAGAAAATGGAAAGAGTAATACGAAATGCCAATGGGTTTCAACTTAACATTCTAATGTGTTTCACTATTGTCACGTACCTCTGTGGCGACGTTAAGGTTTCCCTTTCTTCCAGCTTTCATCTTTTCGAGCCTCATCTGATAAAGACAAGGAGAAACATAAGATCACTTCCCACACAAGTACATTTAGCCAAACAAGAAAAATGAGAGTAGATGTGCATTTTGCCACCCTGTAGTTTTTCTTGTGCACATCAAAACCAAGGGGCTTTGCAGCTTCTTCAATCTTGTGGATTATGTCATTGGCAGGGCATTTAGACGCAAACCTTGTTTCCCTCTTAAATCCCTGCAGCCAAAATCAGAACAACAAAAGCCTACAGGGAATGGCACCAAACAAAAAAAAATAAAGAATGCAGCTTCTCCCGAAAGGTTTTATTGATTTCATGGTTTATACTTGCATAGCTTGCATGGATCAACTAATATCTTTCCAGTGATGGCAACGCTGCTAGTATCTTGAATAGTCACTGGGCATTTGCAGTTTTATAGCCAATAAATTCATCAGTTCTCAATCAAAAACCAGAATAGAAGAAAGAAGCAATCAATTGTTGGTCTGGGAAGAAGAAGAAGATAACAAAACCAAACAAATATGGCTTCCACAGATAAGCATTCTCAATTAAGAGGTTCATAATTTCACTGGTTACGCGAAACCACAAAGCTTTCCCAGTAGAACTGACAAAGCTGCCAGTATCTTTTGAAAGTCATGATAAGACTTTGAGCGAGAATAGAAGGAACTTTGAGGAAAAATAGAAGAAATTGGTCTCTGCTTGTCAGGAATGGGAAAATAAGACAATTATACGCACACCCTGACAACTAGATCCTATTAATCTGCAAATGCAAGAAGCATGGAGGTGATATTTGATCAACCACCCAGCTTTTTAAAACAGTACTCACATGGATAGCATAAGAACACAAACATTAAAAAAAATATTAATGTAAAAAATGATTCAATGTCCAAACCTGTTCTACATCAAACAGATTCCGAAGATCCAGTCCTTTTGACATTGAAATTAACTCAAATGCATTCATAGCTGTTGGCTGTTCTTCCTTCCTCTCTGTTACATGGTGCTCCTGTTGAAATGCCAACATAGTTCAGTTCAAGAAATTTGCTCATTACAACATAGAAGAAATTGCAAATTTTTCTTCAAATTCAACTTGCAATACTGATTATAGGAAACTCATATTCTACTCACTTCTGAGTCTCTGAAAACAGCTTCAATGTCATCCAAATTCGTGTTTTCTTCCTCCTCAAACACAGGGGGCTTATAATCTTTCCTAAACCATTCATCTTCCAAGATTTCAGGTATAGTGATGCGCTGCGATAAATCTAGATAGTTAAATTGGAGAAACAAATGAACCAAACACTACATTTGTTGTGTGGAGTTGGACTTGGGGATCAAAACCAAAAATTCACAATGCAAAGGGCAGCATTTGAGCAAATGAAATCAAATCGATGAATCAGCATGACATGTGAGGCAAGCAGGTAAGGTAAAAGCTGGGTAAATCCCAAGCAACAAGACAGCCACTTGACCTCTTTGTCTACAGGATACTGACATCAGGAAGATAAAGCACATATCACATGACAACATGCAAAAGTTTCCCAGGGAAAATTCAATAGTTTGAGAGATAAAGAATAGTAAGGCTGTGTTCAGGTTTAAGCAAGGAATTTCACATCAAAAGTTCTCATTTATTAAGCAACCTTAAACCACAGATCCAGTGTCTATAACTAACCATGTAAACTCCAGCAACTAAAATTCACTCAGGAAACCTTATACAAATATAAAACAGGCTCTAAATTTGTATCCTATCCTGCCAAGAAAAACTAATACAAATTTTAAATAGAACATAGAACTAATCCTAATGGAACTAGGATACTTATGCTCCTGCATCACACTATCTCTAGATCTTTGACAAGTCCTAACCCAAATGAACAACATTTACCTATTTCAGCATAAGAAACTGGAAACCATTAGAAGAGTCTGTTAAACACCTTATATCATAAAAGTTAGCATGATTTGTAACTGAATATGGATTTAATCAACTGAGAATGAGCCTAAGAGCATAAAGTCACAGCTTGACTAAAGACAAGGTCCTGTCCTGTCTTATAACTATGAGCTTTATCACTATTTAGCTTATGCGGTTTCATAAAATGATATTAGAGCTACTTTCTCCCTTCTTCTGTCTATACTGGTCCCATTCACAGTTCATGTTCTGTGTTCTGTTCAGTCACCTACTTGTGGGGTGTACCATATTATGGTTCAGCCCTTTCTATGGCTCAGTTCAAGCACTCGCAAAAAGGGAAGTGCATTGTTTGGTCAGTCAATTAGTTCAATTTGTATCGTCACATGACAGCAGAGCCTGAATGTGTTAAGGGGATGAGGTAAGAGTACAATATATACTGGTTTGCAGAGTCTATGAGCTTCACCACATAATACTTCAAGCTTCTGGATTGGAAATGATGTTTCACAACTAGCAATATGAAGATCACTTGGCAAACTTAGCAAGACAGGATTAGAAATGATGTTTGATACAATCTTTTTTTTTTCCAAATAAGCAACAGTGCAGCTTCATATTCCAAAAGCTATGAATATGCATATTCATGTTTGCAAATGCACATAAATTATTTGAAAAGATATTTGGTGTCCTTCTTGAATTATGATATCCATTTGATTCGGTGATTCAATTTCATTGGCATTTAGCGGGGACATTATGGAACAACTTATTTCGCTAGCCCTTCAGAAAGTAGAATGTCAACAACAAGACATTTGCATTTATAAAACAGTCCCCCCCCCCCCCAAACCCCAAAGATACAAAAATCAAGAGCAAAGCAAAAGCTTGAGAAAAACATCTCAAGGAAGTAAAATCACTTACAGTCATAGGGTTGGCATCTAAGATTCGAGTAATCAATTTCCTAGCCTCAAAAGAGAGCCAAGGGGGGCAAGTAAATTCAGCTGCTGAAATCTGCTCATGGTGAAACCAAGTGAAAACACAAGGACAGCAAACAATGGAAGATAGCAAAAATGAAATTTTCAAAGTGCTTACTTTTTTATACAGGATCATAAGATTGGAATCATCAAAAGGCAAATATCCTGCAACCAATACAAAGAGTATCACTCCACATGACCACAAGTCTGCAGTTGCCCCATCATAGCCTCTATCATTAAGGACCTGATCAAGCACATAATTAAAGATGAAATCATAAAAGAGTTAAGCAGGCAATATACATGGTGAAAAACAATGCATACCTCAGGAGCAACATAATTTGGAGTTCCACAGGTTGTATGAAGCAGGCCATCATCCTAACAAATAGTCTCAGAGTAAGAAACAACACTATCCTTTAAGAGCCAAGAAGAAACTCAAAAGGGAGGCTGACTTTCATTTCTATCAGAATAACCAAGGTTCTCCATATTTCATGAGAGAGAGAGAGAGAAAGAGAGTAAACCAATGAATTTCAAAATATTAACAGTAGTTCTTAGTATTAGCCTTGTACAGAAAAACACACAAAGAAGTGGAAATTTTGCAGGAAAAGCCAAAATATTATCTTTTCCAACTTTTTTCATCTTTCTTTTTCCTCATTTTTGGCTAGACTATTGCATTTCTGCAATAAATGTGGCAAAGATTCCCCTAATTGTCAACTTCAGAATGATCTAGGCTATTTTCTTCAGGTCCCTCATTTAGACAAACCAATGGCATTGGCAAAAATGTTGTCTATCATGCCTTTACGGGGAAGAATTGAAGATTGCATTACAAATTACCCTGACTTGTTGGGAGAGTGCACTCAATCCAAAATCTGAAACTTTGAGGTTCCCATAAGCATCCAGCAGCAAATTTTCAGGCTGAGACAAAATCAAGATAAATCAGGGAGACAAAGTATTTCTTCTGCTGGGAAAAGCATATTTTCTCCCCTGATGGAGACTGTGAAAAACACAGAATATTGATAGCTTATTCACATATTAGAGAGAATTCATTTCCAATACCTTTAGATCTCTGTGAAAAACACCCCTGCTATGGCAATAATCAACTGCATTAATAAGTTGCTGGAAATATCTCCGAGCTTCTTCTTCTCTCATTCGTCCATGGTTTACCTTCAAAAAAATAAAAAAAAGTCATGCAACAAGCTATAACTTCTATGAATCTTGCTTTATCCAAACACTCATGCAAATACAAATAGAGGATTCAATTTAAATGGAGAAGCATCATCATAAGCATGACAATTATTAGGGGCAGTAGTTATGTCCTACAAATGATGACAAAAAAACTACTCAATAAATTAAGATCTAGCAAGAATAGGGAAGCTTACAATTTTGTCAAAAAGCTCTCCGCCAGTTACAAATTCCAGAACAATAAATATCTTTGTCTTGCTTCCGATCACCTGGAAGTATTCAAAATCATTTGCTCAACCTCAAACTAAGCAAAAGAAATTTATATTTTTATTCAGAGTCATTCTAAGTACTATTCAAATGATCCAACCATGATTAACTTCAACTGGGGAAAAAAATTCAAAATTACTGGTGCAGAAACAAACAATTTTATGATCCAAATCAACTCAAGGTCTCATAAAAAGGGTAAAAGTTACAGCTGCTCATTTCTACCAACACTTATCTTGTACCAATTCAAAAGGTACAGAATTTAATTTGATTATAATTAATGAACTAGTTTATCCTCATAGGTAGTATTAGACCTGCGTTGAGATAGGGGAGAGTGTTTAAATAGTTTATGAACTTGCATACGGGACTGACCTTAAGTTTCTACCATGCTACACTTATTCAGAACAGATATGCCAATTTTACATTATGCCTAAGCTTTGAAAGTCATAAAATTCAATTCATTAATAATACATTATAGCAAGAAAAGGAATAAGATGAATATAACTCAATTGACCTAAGCTCCTCAAAATTTTATCGCGCCAAACTATTCAATCTCCCTTGCAAGCCCAACTTCATACCATACCATAATTCACTGCCAAGATACTCAAGGCAAACCTTTAAAACTATTCAGCTAGCCACTCACATGGCAATACTTATGGGTACTGTTCATTGATACTATCCATAGCACCTAATCTTATAACACATTGCTCCCAAATTTCTATGCCACATTACTTGGGATGTGAACAAATAGTAAAACAAAACTGATTCTTGAAGATAGCACATAATTTTATTTGTGTGAGTATCTGTGTGTCTGAGAGAGAGAGAGAGAGAGAGAGAGAGAGAGAGAGACCTCATATAGTCGAACAACATTTGGATGCTTTATACGTTTCATGGTGGCAATCTCCCTCCTGATCTGTAAAAGCACATACATTCAAGAAGATTGATTAACTCACATAATAAGATAATCTTTCTGCTGATACAAAGGCAACTGAATTATTTCATCTGAAGACTGAAATACAACAAATAGGGGAAGTTTCACTAATTCCCACACTTGCCCTCACTCCAAAAGGTAAGAATGAAAGGGGAAAGAAAAAAAATGATTCCTTTTTAGCTTGTCAAAAGAAATCACAACAAATGGAAAGAAAATCATGAAAGGAACTGAAATGATTGATAATGTGGGAAACATGACTAACCAGACCTGTTCAGCCATCTTGTGTTTGAGAACTTTCTCTTTGTCAAGGATTTTCAGAGCCACAGGTTCCCCTGTCTCAGAATTTCTTGCAAACTTAACTTTTGCAAATGTCCCTTCACCAATTGTCCTTCCTACTTCATATTTACCCACTCTACGCTTAATTTTAGGCTGACTCATGCTTGATTTATAAGCTAAACCTTCTTATATTCACACTTGCAGAAGTCTGGAAAACCCTTCCTGCAAACGATAATTAAAGCATTGATGTCAGACTAAAATACCACAGGCACGCAAATCATGACTATCCATATTTGAAACAATGAACTCCTTCATTAGACCATACTTTGAAGATTACAATGTAACTATTCCCTCAAATTGTCTTCAAAAAGTTTATTGTCTTCATCGGACTTTTGGCAGTGATGTAATTTGATAATATTTCCCATTGGAAATTCGCACAACTAAATTCCATATCGGGTTAATTCAAGGAACTTACTACAGATCATATCGTACATAAAAGAAGCAATATACTGAAAATAATATCTAAAGTAAACCAAACAAGCAAGCTAACACACTTGTCTACTAACATCATATACACGAGATGCTGAGAAAACGCTGCTTAATTAAACCTCCAACATTACAAGGGAAAAACAGAATGCTCAATCATATCTGATATCATTCAATAATGAAGACCAAAACAACCCAGGTTTGCAAAATTATAAGATAAAATTTCAGGGAAACAAAATCAACAAGGAAAAGAAAAGACATCCAAGTGCACAAAGAGAGATTAGAAGGTGCATTGACCTCCAATTCAATTGCAAGACTGAGCAATACTTTGTTGGAAGATTTAGAACTAAATCTTAAACCAGATTTAAAGCAATGAAGTCACTAGTCAATCAAAGTGGCTCGGCTCCTCCACCAAACCTGAAATGAATACTTCAAAGTCCAAAAAAATTCAAGAGGAAGAGAAAAGACATCCACTTGCAGAAAGAGATATCGGAAGGTGGATTGACCTCCAATTCAATTGCACATACTGAGCAATATGTCATCAGAAGATCCAGAACTAAATCTAGAACCAGATTTAAAGCATCGTCGTCACTTATCAATCAAAGCCACTTGGCTCCTCCTCCAACCCCAAAATGCATACTTTAATGTCCAAAAATTCAAGAAGAATTTTCTTTTCCACAAGCTTCAAGATTCATTTCACAACAATAGCAATAACAACAGCGACAGCAACGACAAAGCCTTAATCCCAAATATAATTGGGATCGGCTACATGAATCTTTTCTCGTCATTCAATTCAAACTTCAGGATCCATTTATTGATCTAAAAATTAAAGTAGAAAAACAAGCAACTGAGGAAAAAGAAACTAGTTTAAGCTTGGATATTTTGACAGGATCACAAAATCCCAACTCCAAAAGCCCAAAAAAAAAAAACGAAAAAAAATAAATCAAATATTGTAAAAATCAAGTGAAGAAACTGGGTAATTTTCTAAAAACAGAATAATATAAAAATAAACGAAGTCTCTATCAAGAATCACCAAGACAGCCCAAAAATAAAAACATGAAGTTAAACGCCAACTAGGCAGGAAACAATACTGAAGCCAAAAACTAATCATATATTCCGAAGCGAAACGAACAAAACAAGAACAAAACGACAGTAGAGAGAGAGAGAGAGGGAGACAGAGATAGAGATAGAGAGGATATACCTAAGAACCAGAAATGGATTGGAAAGAGTTTGAGACCTTTCAGTCTTTGAGATCAGTTAAAAGGGCACTGAGATTTCGGTTGACTCTCTTCTCCGGGGATCGAATTATCCTCTTCTAGTCGTCGTCCTCTTCGTTGTGTCTTACGTTTTTTGGTCACTTTTGACTGCTTCTGTTCTGCTACTAACTATGGTATTCTGTCTTACCTTTTTCCCAAATTTAATTCAATTCAATTCAATTACCACTTCTCCTCCTTTTCTTCCCTTTCAACTGCATTGAAGACATTTAGACCGGAAACCGAGAAGATCTTTGTCTTTTTGTTGTGTAAAATACCATCCAGAACAAAACTCCTGCTATTACATAACCCCACCCAACTTTGTCAGAAGCACAACAATTGGCTGTATCCGCGAAAATCTTTCATTTTTGGGACTTCTGTAGCAAATCTTGACCGTACGTAAGTACTTAATATTTAAAAAGAATGAATTCCCATTTGAAATTTTTTTAAATTATAATTTATAATTTTATAATAAATAATAAAATAAATAAATGGATAAAATAAATATTATTAAAAAATATATTTTTTTGTTTAGTTAAAAAATGAATTTAAAAATGATGAATTCAAAATATTAATATTTTATGCTTAATAAAAAATTTAATTACTTTTAAATTCATACGATCGGACAGAACCAGAACCAATTGCTGCAATCGGTGTTTCGGGGTCCCACCAATGCAAGCTGTTTGATCGTACCATTAGAGTATTTGATCAAGCGGTTGGCTGCGCGTTCACACGCAAAATTAATTTCCCGTTAGTGTCTACGGATTGTGCGAGATGACCGTAATGCTCGTGTGTGGGCGCAGGGCAAGGAAAACGTGGTCCGTGTGGGTTAGGGCATTGATGGCGTATGTTTTTGGTGAGGACAAAGGCATTAAAATATTATTTTTAGGACGGTGATACTTAACACGTATCCAGTGACTTCTGACACGCAAACAGAATATAGTTCGTGCAAAAAGACAATAATTTTTTGTTTTCTTTTTTTTTTAATTTCTCTCCCATCCTTTTCAATTTCTCATTTGTCATTTTTTTTGTTTTTTCTCTTTTCAAAACAACGTTATGACTTTCAATTGAACATGAAGTATAAGGAATAAAGAATTAAGAGAATAATTTCTAAATAACATGAAAAAAATAAATAAAATATTTTGTTTATATATAATAATCATATTCTTCTTAAATATTCATCAGATAGGAACACTATATAAAATTTATATATATATATATATATATATCCTCTTTAAAAAGTTAGAATTGATTTTCGATTTTTGTTCATCCTCCATTCCTCTAACCTATATATAAATGATCAAATTTGTTAAGGATAAATTTGGAAAGAATAGACTTCTAATAGCTACTTAACAAATAACAAATAAAGCATTTTACATATTTACACGAAAAAGAAAAAAAAAAAAAAAGTCTGCTACTTCATGTCAGTAATCATTGTCTAATTATTGGAAAAAATTTGTACCTATCAATGGATTAGTAGATGCTGAGTAGATACATAATTACAGTAATAAGAAAATAATGAATGATTTAACAAAATAAATATTTAAATAAAAACCAAAAAAAAAAAAACAAAAAACTAAAATCAAAGTAAGACATACTAAGATTTTACTAAAAAGCAGTACCTTGATTTAAGTCAAATGAAGCATTTAGATGCAATGAATTCAACGCATCATATCTCAAGTTTGTGGTGGAGGTCACATAACAAGGATTTTAGTCAGTATTATTACTAAGGAATTGACAAGTTCGACTATTCTGGTGGCAGCTTTGGATTGGCTGGAGAAGAAAGTTGGGGTGGTCGTATTCTTAGAGCTTCTCTGTGAAGAGGAAAAAATGTTTTACAAAGTTTGGGCATCTGGGTTGCAGATGCTAAGGAATCAATGAATCCCAGCTGCTCTTAGGACAGGAAAGGGAACAGCGACCCTGGGTTAAAAAGATTCAGAAAGATTGTCTTTGTTTGAAATGTGTTCGAAAATTTTTAAAAATAATTTTTATTGTTATAAATAATATCTCAGTATAATCTGTTATATTAATTTTTTAAAAAATATAATAAATATTTAAAATAATAAGATAATAAAATTTAATTAATTTAATTAATTTAATAAATTTTAAAAAATAAAAAAATATAATTTCGAAAACAATTCACTAGCATAATGTCAACGGCCTCAACAAGCACTTTTAAATTTATTAAAAAAAATTATATTTTAAAAAATCTATATCTCATATCAAAAATAAAAAAAATTATCATATTTATTTATAGATTAAGTTTTTGAATTGTTTTAAGCACATGTATCTTACTTATCACTGCCTTCATCAAAGACATAACATTTTTTTTTTTTTTGGGGACTGTAAGATGTAATAGTTTTGTTATATTTCTTGGCCATAGTCAGGAAATGTTTATCTGGATTCTAAGATTAAATGACCTCTCCATTACAATATAAAAGATAATATACCTTTTTTTTTTTTTTCTTAAACAAAAGTGAGAGATGAAATCTTTGTTTGGTCTTAAAAATTTACATTTTTTAATCTTATATTTTTATTACAATGGGTTAAAACATTCTTATCGACTTATACGTTTGACTCTAATTTCTTGGTTTCTCTTGTAACCAAAAAAAAAAAAAAATAAAATTTGCTTTCTTTTGATGACCAATTTTTCTCCCGTAGCTTTTCCTTGATCGCACAATTAAAATAGATTTTTGTGTGCATCTGAGAGAGAAAATATCGACTATATACACATATTCATAGCTTATTTTATTATATCCATCAAATACTTGATCAAAAAAATTTAAGATTGATTATTCTTGATTGGCCCAATAGCATATAAATTATTTTCATAATTATTGGACCCCAATATAGTTTGATTTTGATTTTGTTTGTAATGGGACATAAAATGCGAGAAATTTGTTCTTCACTTCGCCTTTTATGGGAAGAACAATGGGAAATAAGAACGAGACAATGGTTTAGGTGATTATTGTGTCGTGGTACCTAGAAAAATGTTTTTAAAACGGGTGTTGTTCACACAACTGGAATGTACAATATGGAGATCAAAGAGAAGAAGTCTCACTCGTGTACTGAATTTCGTCTTTTGAGAACAACCCGTTTTACCAAACAACGGCCCAGGTGCATCAAAGACAATAATTTTGTAACGGGAAATGTTGTAGTTCATAACAACAATTCTCATTGGTTGTCAATAATTTTTCAATTCGACTCAATAATATTCGGCACATTCTTCCTTAGTTTGGCCGGGAAAAAATTCTGTCTTTTATTAGAGAAACACGTTAATCCCTTGAATTCCACAGATTGCCCACTTCATCTTGGATTATTTCCTGCTTAATCACATTTTTGCCGAATTAAGCATCGACGTACTAATACTAAATTGAAATTTAACACCCTTTAATCTTCATTATCTTGCGGGTCACGTATTTGATCCTGCCCCGGCATCCAAACCCAGACCCTTCTCCATTTGGCTTCATCTGGTTCCTGCATAATCAGTAACCATTATATATAAAACGATAAGAGCCACTTCGAATGTATGATTACAAATGTGTGTAATGCGGCAGAGAGTATTTTGTCGTCGTCTCGAATGTAAAGTGTCTTGCTTCTCATATCGTAAAAAGCGGAAAAAGAATAAAAAAAAAAGAAAAAGAAAAAAGGTGTACATCCCTAACTTTTACCACTTTCAGGAAATCGACCCTAAATCGTGGTCGTGGTCGTGGTCTTTTGGCCCGGCCGATGGACATCCAGCTACCTAATCAGCAATGAATAACCGTACGAAAGCTCGAATGGATAAAACAAATAAAGTAGAAACGTCGTCGTCTTGCTAAAAGTTAATTCAAGTATTGTTCAATTTTTTTTACACCATACATTAAATTGGTCCAAAAATTAAATAATACCATCTAATCAACTTTACGCGTCTTTAATATTATCTTAAACCTTTAAAATTGAGAGAAATTTTGAACTAAAGCTTGCGGTGAGCAACTAACACACGGCTGACAACTGACAACGATGGATGCTCAATGCTACTTATAGCCACCTTATCTCTTAAACATAAATTGTAAAGTGAAATATAAATTATTATTTTATTTTGTAAAAAAAAAAATCTAAATAAGAGAAATTCGTTTATTTATGACACTTGTTATAAGGATTGATGTTTTTAATTATTAGACTTTTTTTTTTTTTTTTATAACTTATAAGAGATTGTCCATTAAAAGTAATAGAGTTCAATTTTAGAAAAGTAAACTTTTTATACCAGGGATAACGCGGACGCACCAACACTTAAGTGGCATAAGCATCCATTATTAGGCAAATGACGCATGTTCTGAACATTTGTAGCAATTCAAAATTGAAAAAATGCACATGATATTATAAAATACGTATTGTTAATGTTATTATAATTACTACAATTTTTATTCTTCTTAAAAATATATGGAAAAGCATTTTGCCATTGATTTCTATAAAGCATTTGAAATTCTTTCCGTATAATTAGCACTAGCTTTTTGGGCTTTTCACCAATGATTATGGTAGTTTGCTTTTTTGTTACGGTAAACAAGGGGTTGTGTTTAATGTAGTTTGCTCATATATATATATATTTTTTATTCAAAATGAAATATGATGAACACAGCAACTCTTAGTCAACTAAAATAAATAAAATAATTTTTTTATTTGGTTCTAAAATGAGAAGGAAAATATTATGCTGAATTTATATTATACAGTTAATTTTATTGTTATATAAAATTTATAGAATAATAAATATTATAATGTTTAATAAAAATTATTTAAAATAGACTAATAATTAATTTTATTAAATTTTTTTAAAAATTAAAATTTATAATTTTATAATATAAACAAAATTTTAAAATAAAATAATTTTAGACCGTACCAAAAAGTTAACCATGTAAGTAATTTAGTTTTTTTTTTTTTTAACGCATTATTTTTTTTATTTAGAACCCACAATAAAACGCAGCGTAACATTGCATTGACCTCTCCATGTTCGAGCCCCCAAAATCTAAAATTAGGAGGGAAACCCTAGCTCCCAATCCGAGAAAATTTAAACACTATCAGCTCTCTCTCTCTCTCTCTTTTGTTGTGTGTGAAATCGCCCCCCACTGTAAATGGCGAGGAAGCGAAAGCTGCAATCCTCTGAATCCGCAGTCACAGAAAACCCTGATCCCCAACCCAATCAAGAAGAGCAATCCCAGCTCGACCCAATACAAGAAGATGAGGCGCACCAGAACCTGCAAGTCGCAGCCGCAGACGATAATTCCGAAAATGAAGAGGACCAGCAAGAGGAAGAGCAACGACAAGAAGAATCCAAGGAAGTGAAAGAAGAAGTAAAAGAGGAACAAGAGCAAAAGCATGAGGACGAGCAGCAAGTGGAAAGCCTAGATCACCAAAACGACGACGTTTCGCCTGTTAAAGCTGAAATTGAAGCCAATGGAGCCGAAGAAGAGATCGAATATGTGGATGGCGAGCCTCTGGAGAATCTTCTAGAACCATTTGGGAAAGACCAGCTTGTCGCGCTTCTTAGGAAGGCCGTTGACAAGCATCCCGATTTGATGGCCTCCGTTAGGGAATTTGCTGACGCCGAGCTGGCCCACCGCAAGATTTTTGTGCACGGCCTCAGGTGGGACACTACGGCGGAGACACTCAAAACGGAGTTCGAAAAGTTTGGGGAGATCGAGGACTGTAAGGTTGTAATGGATCGCGTGTCCGGGAAATCCAAGGGCTATGCGTTTATTTTGTACAAGCGCCGGATTGGAGCGCGCAAGGCACTTGAGCAGCCGCAGAAGAAGATTGGGAATAGGATTACCTCGTGCCAATTGGCCACTATAGGGCCTGTCCCGGCACCCTCTCCGACTGGTGGTGGTGGTCCTTCAGTATCAGAGCATACTCAGAGGAAGATTTTTGTAAGCAATGTGTCTGCAGAGATTGATTTGGGGAAGCTGCTGCAGTTTTTTAGGCAGTATGGGGAGATTGAGGAAGGTCCACTTGGACTTGATAAATATACTGGCAAGCCCAAGGGTTTTGCGCTTTTTGTGTACAAGAACATTGAGAGCGCAAAGAAGGCATTGGAGGAACCACATAAGAATTTTGAGGGACATGTTATGCATTGCCAGAAAGCCGTTGATGGGCCAAAACCTGGGAAGCAAAGTTATGGAACTCCTGGTGGTAGTGCTTATCATTATCAGCAGACTCATCATCATCAACCGCATTACCAGCAGCATGTGGCCAAGAAAGGCAGGTATGCTTCTAGTGGTATGTCTGGCCCCGGGCATTTGATGGCACCCTCAGCGTCATCTGCCAACTTCAATCAAGGGATGGCAACTCAGGGTATGAATCCAGCACTTGGGCAGGCACTGACTGCTTTGATTGCCACCCAAGGTACTGGGTTGGGGTTCAATAATCTTCTTGGAGCTCTTGGAGGAGCACAAATGAGCCAGGGAGGGCCACCTGCAGGATACAGGAATCAGGCTGCTGGAGGATATGGCAACCAGCTGGTAACGCAGGGCAGGTATATGAACCCACAGATGAATCCACAAATGGGCCAGGGTGGTGCTGGTAGGTAGGTCTCAGCAGGTTCTGCTTCTGATGCTGGATACTAGGTGAGTTCTTATTTGGCAATTTATTTGTTAGGGTTCTCTTATGACATGTCTTTTTTTCTACCGTTAGTGTTGTTCCATTATTCCAAAGCCCTCAGTGATACTAAGCTAGTAATTGTGAGAAAACAAAGAACAAATCTGAAGTCAAGGCTTGACCATCATCCAAACATTGGCAGAGGTGGCAGTGGAGTGATGTAGGTTTAGTGTTAGTTTTAGGTCTCCTTCTTTACATAGCTAGTACAGGGTGATAATTAAATGTTTTCATTAGGATTGGATGACTGAAAACAAAGAATAACAGCACTGGAAAGGTGTTTTGGTATTCAATCCTACACTTACTCATTGCTCAATCACAAAGGAATGCAAACATCTAGAATTTGCCTATATGAAACCTTTCAAGTTGTTTTCTTGGCCAATGTACTTTTCTCATTTGATGGATGCACATTCCTCTAAAGAGTTTTAACTTCAATCCTTTGCTTTTTGTGCTTGTGTTCTGTTTTGCATGTTCTGGTATTAACATTTTTAAAATTTTTGCCTTCTTTACAGTCTGTTTTGGAACCTGGTATAATTTTTGTTTGGTATTGGTAGTACGATTGTAATAGTTGAACGACGTTCATTCCTTTCAACATTTTTACTTCTACAATGATCTATGTAGAGGTTGATTGCTTTCATCCATTGAATTTTTCTTTTAGGTTGGCATTTGTGTGGAATTATTTTTATTTGTCTTCATATATAAATGTTTTATTGTGGACACAGGTGGGGAAATAATGACATTTACAATAGTATTTTTTTAATATGTTGTTCTTTTGTGTATTTCTTCTATATGGTGTGTGTTATTTCAAACACGATGAACAATCTTCTAATGGGAATGAATATAAGGTTAAACAATTCTTGTCTTTTTGTTATGGTCTAGAATTGGTGTAGGAATTTATATGTGGCGTTAGAGGGTACATTATGTTTGTATTAGTGTCATTTTTCATGTCTTTTACTAAATTAGACCCTAAGCTATTTTAGTGATTTTGGTTTATAGAAAACAGAATGATAATGCTCTATAAGCTGCACAAGTAGATGATATGTTCATTTCTGTTGTTGCTTTTAACTTCTATATGGGTAGAAATTGAGGTGGAGCTAAAAGATGAACAAATATGATGTGTAGTTGGGTTGTTCTTGTAGCATTTTGTCTTAGTAGCTTAATGAAACCTTGTTTGAGGATAAACAAGTCATTGTTGATAGTGGATGAGTTTATTTGGAACCATGGGATGAGTATTTACTTGGGTTCTGAGATCTTTGGCAATTATTGTATTGGCCAATTCTTGGGCCAGCTTGTGACAAAGAAGGGGAATTATTGAATGAGGTTGAAAATGGGCGCTATGTGTGGCAAAAGATATCTTCTTTAATTCACCTTCCAGTTCAGCTGGGGTTTATGCTTTGGGTTTTATTTCTTATGGAAATTGTTTTTATATTTGATGCTTTTCATGTTATATTCATTAAAGAGAACACCATATATTTTGGGTACTTGCATGTTGCTCAAATACTTCTTCGTGATGTCTTTGGAATAGATTGCCTGCAGGTAGGAAAGCTACTGGATGGTGAATTAATAAAGTTGGATATGATTAAGGTGAAAAAAAGACTGGATTTTTAATCCATTATCAGATGATTTACTGTCATTTGTTTCACGGTCAATGTTCAAATTAACTGTTTCAAATCCTGTTCTTCAGATTTTTTTTGTTTTTTGGGTCATGGGAAACTTCTTTGATTGAGATTTGGCAAGTTTTAGCAAGTTATGCTTAGGGATATAGTATAAATTTATTTGTTTAGTTACATGCCAACCACTTGCACCTAGTGGAGTTTGAGGTTGTGCATGTGTCAACACAAATACACATACACATTATATAGATATGCGAATGGCATGTGTATATATTTAGTTATTGGCTGTCTGAAAGGAAACTTGGTATGATATCTATCAGTTCTATGTTTTAGATTTGGGATGCTTCATATACAAAGCTTGTTTGCTAATGATTGAATTTCATCTTTTTTTTTTTTAAAATGTTATGAAGCTGATCATACTTGTATCTCTTTTATTGTTCTAACTAATATTATATATGGCATTGAGTGCAGAGTTTCTTGTGAAATTTACTCAATATTGATGTGTAGAGATAGCTAGCTAACATGTATCCCAACTAAATCTTTATATTTCCTTTGTCCATGTGTTATCTATGTTATGTTATTTTCCTTTTATGAATAATATTTGTTTAATGCTATTATTCTTGTACCCTCTTCTCTACCTTATGGTACTTTTGGTTTGCTATTGCTGGTGATAGATTCCACTGCTGCTGCCATAATATTTGGCCCTATATTACCTTTATTTTTCCTTCTTTTTCTTGTCTTTTGCTTTGCACTTTCTTAGAATGATATGCCTCCTGCATACACTCTTGTGTTTCGTATATGTGCTTAATAACAAATATTTTCCTTTAAATTGCCTAAGTTGTGGACTTTCGGCCTTTATCTTTTCCATATGATTTAAGCTTACAAAGTTAAAATCAGCTCTTTTCATGTTTTATCTATTCATTGTGCAGATCCCTCATAGATGCATCACTCATTTAGTTTTTGGGCACTGGTGATTCTTCTGAAGTTCCAGCAACGAAGTCTTAAATTTGGAATGAAAAGTTACTGTTTTGCCTTTAAAGGCCAGAATCTCAAACCTGTATTTTGTTTCAATTTCAGTAATATTTGTACCATCTTTGCTTTTAAAACAATGTGGTAGCTGATGTTAACATTTTTTCCTAAACTTGTTGGGGAAAAAGAAGAATTTTCTGGACGAGAATACTATCTCTGTAGGATTGCATCATATCTGCTACATAATACCATCATTTCCAGGCTTCCTTTTTAACTTCTTTTTTTGGTTTCTCTCACTAAAAGACTGATTGAATTGTCATCTCTGTGCTTATAATAAATTTCTTTTGCTGCTTGTCTTATGAGTTGGTTAGAAACTTTGTTTTGCTGTTGTTATGCTCTGATTTATTTTTGCAATATCACACTGTTTCCCCTAATTTGTTGTTATCTTATATAACTACGGAGATAAAATTAGTCACTGATTCCATTTCTTTTATGGGTGATATGGTTCAATGGGACTGCAGTGCACAACTAAATTTATTTGTTGCTATTTGAGAAGTTTATCTCCTTACCATCTCTTCTCCATTTACCTTTATTTTCCTTCCATCAATTTATGGGAAGATCTTTTCGATAAAATCTGGCAGTATTGTAAGAAGTACATCCTCGGCAAATCTGAAAATTTCATCAGTTGCTGAAAGGGTCTGTTATTACTGACCCAAATAGTTTGTTGCTTTAAAATCAAAAGTTTTGGCAACCTTTGGATTTGTTTAGATTGCATTAATTGCTTTTGTTCTTTTATGCATCAAATGCCCACTCTTTATAAGATCTCAAAAGAGTCATCCTGCAGTTGATGTACCTGTGGTATAGAGTTTGGTTCTCATATCCAGCGCTCTTTGATCTACACTGAGGCTTGAAGGTTGATGGCATCAAGAAATATTTCCACTGCTTTGAGAATCCTTTCTTTCACAAGGCAGGAAATCCCAGCATTGGCATCCTTTGTATTCTGTTGTCACTGTTGTGATTCACAACTATGGTCTCTTCATTCTAAGGTAAGAAGCTTTCTGGAGCTGGTTGCCTCATCTAAAGCTCAACAAAGCAGTGTTCTGTGTTGTTGCCAAATTGCTGTATTTTGGAGCTTATGTTCCTGTCCCTCCAGATGAGTGAAGCCTTTCAAACTGAACTTACTAGTGAACACGGCGCATGGAACTTACCAAATTGGAGCCACCTATGGTTGTCAGCATTATAGTAATGAAGTACTCGAGCAGCAACTGGCATCTACCTCTTTGGTGCAATGGCAATCAATGTGCTTTTTAACTTTTAGTTCGAACAAAATATGCTACCAAATTTTCATCTGCTCATGCTTTGTCTCTGCCCCAATTCATCCTAAATGTTACGTGCATTTATTAATATTTGCCACTGTTGGCAATATAGATTTGAATGCACAAAACATTGATTATCTGTTCATAACGTGGAGTGCAAGTCTGGGAGAATTGATATTCATGTACGAATATAAGTTTTGAGGGTACCGTGATTTCATGAGATGGTTAATTCCGGTAATGGTATTGCCTATTTAAGCCTGTTTGAGAGGGAGTAGTGGAGTGTAATAATGTTTCGGTTGGGCGGAGTTTGAACAGGAGGCAATGAACCTGATGGGGTTTTTTATTTGTATTTTAGGAGCACTTTAATTGATTTAATTACGGGAATCGAATGGCAACCGGGTCTGACTTGCTCGGAAATGAGCGGAAGTGAGATATTTTGAGCTTCAAGCCCTCTGCAGGTTGGGCCTGTTCATGTGTTTAGTTTATGGTTTTAGGTTTTCCACAAAAAAATAAAAAAATATTGGTCTTTGATTCAGACCCCCTTAGTGGTCGGATTGGGCTTGAAATTTGAGATTCCTGAACTTGTTAGTTTCAATTAAAATGATTCTTAATAAGGCATTTTTTTTTTAATTTTTTGTAAAAAAAAAAAAAAAAAAATCTAAAATGAACCTGAAAAATATAAGGTAAAGGGAAGGCAACATGTCTGGGCGGACTGGCTTCCACAGAAACAACCCCGTTGAGACAAAATAACAAATAAAAAGTAAACGGACTGCACTAGAAGGGCTGGCAATGGTGAACTCTGGGATTGCTTAAAAACAACCCGCTCTCGCTTTATTCCTGTTCGCCAAGCAGCCATTGGTACAAGACTTGAATCAAATTCCTATGTAGCGCATCTTTCTCTCTGAACATAAGCTTCTACAGCCGGAAAAAAGGCAGCGCGTGTAGGAAATGGAACAATCCAAGTTCACACGGGGAACATACGATTATGACTTTCATTTTAGAAAGAAAAATCACTCTATGGAATGTGGAGCCTCAGACGTTGCAATACAAGCAGTGCTGGACACAGGTTCTCTGTACCATTGACCTGCTTCTCGGGTGAGGAAACTGGCCTCTGCAGATAAGCAAGCATAAATCGAAGGTTATATCAGACAGGAGAGAAGAAAATGAGAATGCCGTCATTTTCTTAACCATGACATTGGCTTTGGAATTACTACCAGATTACTGCACATACTGCTTAGTGGCCGAAGATTCGATCGAAGCACAATTTAAGTATTGGTAACATTGTTCTTGTGAGAAAGGTGAGGGCTTAATGATACACAACATCTTAAACTCACAATGACTTGTAGCATGTAGCCACTACATTCTTTTTTTTTTTCCAGATAAGAAATGCTGAGGAGAGAAGAGAGCACACATGCACAACCAACATTTCTTTCTACAACAAACATATGTGATGAGAATTGGCTATACACTAACAGCACACATTCCCTTTCAAATGGGGGCAGCATTTGTGAGAGAAGAGAGGGCACGCTTTATTGTCAATTCTCACCCATCTCTAACAGCTATAGAAAACTTGGTATGTATATCTGTTTCTGGCATTTCCCGTCTACCAAAAAATCAATAAGAGAAGACAGACAACAGTACGTTTCTATGGTTAATCAAGGTAAAAATTAGTCCAACCAGAAGATACATGCCAAGTTTGTCTTGGCTGCCAATGCAAAACATTAAATAAATGAATCTCCAAGGCAAAGTTTTCACACCCAATGTTGCATTTCTAAACCATAAAAAAATGTCAACACTTAACTGGCCTGATGATATGCAAGAAACTACCAAAGATTAAGTCCCTCTCAGTCATTTGAAAAAGCTTGTTCCAAATTATAGGTACATACTTTTGCAAAGAAATATGATAGTATTGGCTCTTACCTGACAAGAAAACATCCTGGTAATCATCATCATCGTACAAAAATTGTGGGGGATCCAGGGAACCAATCCCAACAATGGTGCTCCCACTGTATCAGTTATATTTGGGAGATGAAAATAAGATGGTGGTACGTGAAATTGCATCAAGTCCAATCATATCCTATTAAGCACACTAAAGTTGACATCAGAGCTTATTTGGCTTAGGAGAATTAAATATAAAAAAAATGCAAACATGAGAAGTTCTCAATGATACAAACAGATAATATGAGAAACTTCAACTGAGAAGCTAGCTATGTTCCACTGCAATATGTCAACTAGACGGCTAGTAACTGTTTTAATTTCTTTTCTCATGTGATACCTCCACTGATGCTTATTACCAAGCCATGACATACCAATGCTGCATAAACTGGATGAACATGACACAACCCATTGAGAGGATATGAAGCATATTTGATGTCATATTCAATAAATAGATGAGCTATTAACTTGAAACCTCAAATTCTAATTGTGCACACAGGGAACTGACGTGTTTATTTGTTGAAAAAGATAGTAAAAGGACAAAAATAAGATTTTTTACTCTGTAGTGCTTTGCAATGTGCTATCCAATTGCAAAATTATTAAACTCATCAGAATGATCAGAATAGGATTCTAGCATACATAATCAGATATTAAGAAGTCAATCACAAATCTAATATTTTACCTCCCAGACATGAAAACAGCATCATATTGTCCACGGCCAGCAGCAACAATACGCTTTTTCAATTGCTTTAGTGATGGGAGGACTTCAAACGCAGGAGGCTCTGCATGTACACAAATAAGAATATGTGGACAACAAATGCTCTTTAACACAAAGGAAATATGCAGTAAACAGGAAAACAAATGGGTGGTTGGAGACAATTGCAAAGAGGCAATCCAAAACTACCCTGAATGTAGTGTATCTGCTAACCAATTCAACTATATTTCTGATGGCTAAGTTTATACATGCTTGTCAGTATGCAAACTACTTTACAATAAGGCTCTAGATTGCCAGGTAGTTTGGACTATGGGTAAAAATTAGTGCTTATAATTATTTTATTCATTTCAACAAGATTCCCATCCTAAAAACACTCACTTATCAAACATACTTAAAACAACCCAAATCAAGTTTATGCAGTAAACGTTATCAAATTTGCACAAATGCAGAAGGATTGGAGAAAGGAAAGATTCACCAAGGAACCAGAAAAAGGAGAAAAAGCTAAGGCAAGACTATGTATCCCTATATCTTCATACCCAAATCATTGATACAAACATCTTGGGATATTCCATGCCTTGAGATCTTCTCCAGCAATATCAAGGGATCAACCTGACTGGTTTGATCCAATTGAAGGCGCTGAGAAATAAAAATGAAAGAATTGCTGATCGTGAAGAAAGTTTAAACAGATGTATGTTTCATGATATCAGAACTGAGATACCTTGTAAACTTCAGCAGTTGGACATGCCTGTTGGGGCTTTATCAGCATCATTGGAATGCCCAAAGGTATTGGTGAGGGAATGTCTTGAACAATCTGGTCAAATTTGACCAAAATAAACTCAAGTTACAAACTAAAAAGCTTCAAACTTGTAGCAAGCATGATCATATATGTGCACACGCATAAGTGTATGCCACTTCCAAATTGGGGGAACCACAACTTTGAACAGGCAGGTGTTTATATTTGCATATGCATAATAACCCAATTTGTAGTAAGTCTTAATCTCAAACTGATTAGAAATAATTATATGAATGTTCTATGCTATTCTGCCAACTCAATGGCTATGTTTCCTGAAAACTGTGAATTGTAATGTACTGAAGAAGGGGGCAAGAACATGAGTGCTTGACATAATTCTGAAATTCCTCGTCTTAGAATAGCAGTACAACAGCTAAACCATATTCATGAACCGTGAAACTTGAAAGTCTAGCATTCAATTTATGGTGAAAACAATGTCAAACATGTATTATGGCTTGCTCAGATAAGTGATAAAAATCCCATTTCAGACAATTATGAACAACATAAACTGAGGTGATAAAAAGAAATTACTATTACTGTATCTTGTGGATAATTTCTAACAAAATGCAAGAAAATGGAGAAAGAGGACCCATGTAAACCCCATGAGGTTGGTATTAAGGCTTAAATTAGATGAGTTTAGCTGGTTTGATAGGAACATGGAACAAAAAAACGATTAACCTATGAGGTGCATCTAAGAGAAATATAGGGAAATTACTTCACCACGACCAGTACAATAGGCTGCTCCATGTGAAAAAAAGAAGGGGATATCTGAACCAATTTCACCCGACCATTCTTGGAGATCATTCTCTGTGGCCAGACAGCCGCTGAACTGATTTGCTGCCCACAAAGCAGTTGCAGCATTGCTGCTTCCACCACCAAGTCCTGCCCCAATGGGCACCTTTTTATCTACATGAATCTGGCAATTGAGAGAATATATACTGTTTACCATCAAGGCAACCACAGTTCTCGTACCACTAAGAAAACTTAAGTTAGCTTATTAGGAAAATGTAACTTGTGGAAATCCTTACCCAAAAGTAGTTGTCAGTGCCTGTCTTTTTCCTATAAAGGTTAAGGGCTTTAATAATCTGCAAAGGAAAATTAAGAAACACAATGTTAACAAGATCATGACATGAAAGAGACAAGAAAACTAAACAAAATACAATAACAAAGTTTCATGGCCTACTAAGTTCCTTTCATCAAGGGGTACTCCAGGCACATTGGTTGATAAACGATCCTTAACTTTCGATGGCGATAAAGAAAACTTAATTACATCTCCTAGACTGATCACCTGAAGTCATCGTAGCAACCAAAAGGTAGATTTTAGGGAATTCCAATATTTACAAAACAAAAATAAAAGCCAACATTTTAAAAGCAAGCGACTTTATAAACAGCTTACAAAATAATAATAATAATAAAGCATCAAACATGACAAAATTTTGTTCAACTCACATGGAAAAGAGAAGCCAAGTCGTGAAACCCATCTTCTCTCTTACTGGTGATTCTCAAAAAAACATTAATCTGTACCAAATAAGCATTACCAAAAAGCAGTATAAGTTCCCATAATGTTTAAGATAGTTAAACAAGAAAAAGGCAATGGAAGATTCAAGTAACAAGAAATAACCTTGCAAGGAGAAAACAAACTGAGCCTTGAAAGAGGAGCATTCCTGTCAACCTCATCTGCTAACTTGTTAATCCTTTCATCAGGATCATAAACAATCTAAATACCTCCAAAACCAAGCGACCAATCAAATTGACAAACTTAGTTAAGAAAAACGAGGAACACAATAACTTACAAAGCAAGAAGAAAGAAACACTGTACCTCTAATTGTCTTTTGGTGGCTTTGACAAGAGGGGTCCTTTGAAATTGAATTGCTTGACGGAAAGATAGACACCGAGTTGGCTGAAATGAAGAAAGATTGGCTTTACCGAGGGAATTAGAAGAAGAGTTGAGGAGGTTGTTGCAGATAACATGAGTGGAAGCCATAGCTGCTCTGCTCGAAATCCTTGGTGCGTCAAACACTGTTTGTAATATTACCAACCGAACTGGGAAAGTATAGACTTCTTGTCATTTCTTGGCCTAGAAAAATCCTGAAAATTTAATGTCATTGTCTGCGGTCAATTTGGGACAGCGTCACATGTAGTGCGTTTTTTTGTTGTTAAAATTATTATTATTATTATTTTATTTTTTTATAATTTTTGTTGGATAATCCAATTCAATTTAATCATTAAGAATTCAATTTTCTATTATTATTTTATGGACCGCAGAACTTGACTAGGTGAATTAAACAAGAAAGAAAGAAAATCGATCTGGGACCATTTTATAAGGATTAATTTTGTTCTCAATACCTATAATTTTAATTATAATTATTTTTCTACATAACTTTGTTTTGCATGGTTAAATCTAGAGGATTTAATTTACTCGTTTATTGTATTTAAATTTGATAGATGATAGATTCAATTAATTTATTTTAAATAATTTTTTAATTTACTTTAAAAATTATTAATTTTAAAAATTAATAATTAAATTAATAAATTAATATTACTTAAATTATAAATCAATAAATTAATTATAATTTTTTTAATTTAATTAATTTTAAAAAATTATAAAAAATAAAAAATATATATTTTTTAAATTTTTTTAAAATAAAAATTATGTTATAAAATTTTTTTATTGATTAATATAAAATATTAATTTTATTACTTTAGTATCAATTAAAAATAATTAAATTATAAACAGATAAAATTTTTAATTTTACAATTAATTTAACTTTTAAAACCTTGTTACCAATACTATTTCGCAATTCAACATTTTCAACTTTCATTCAACAAAAGCTTTACGAAATTCCATAAAAAGGCGTGAATAATTGGGCCGTATTAAGCTTATGAGAGAAACAGTTTAACATCTAACGAACTGGACGAGACTGTTACAGCGTAGTAGCAAAATGTATTTTTCTGATGATCCCTCGGGATTTTTGGAAACTCAAAGCCGCAGTGTGCACAGTGCAACTCCTGACCATCCCCCAATCAGTAATTGTAGCACGGGCAGGTACAGGCGGCCAGAACCGTGATCACCAATCAGCTGGGCTCCGGGGTTTCATGCGTATTCATAACCAGAATAACTGATAAAAAAATGACTCAACAGGCTCGCACCATGTATAAAAAATAAATTTCAGATAATGGCCAATAAAATTGAAAACAAATATTTTTTTGTACATAAAAAATTCTTTGAATTTCTTATTGTTCAATTTCACAAAATCAGCACATTGCACTCTTCTGTTGCATCCCATTTTCCTCTCTCTCTCTCTCTTTTTTTTTTTGGTTTTTTGTTCTTTTGGTTTTCCTCTTATGTACAAAACTGGGAGAGTATGATCATAACAAAAAAGTATTGGCTCTGAGCTTGCAAGCAACAAAAGATACCCAGGAGCCAGAACCTTGAAACGCCAAAAATGTGGCCTAGAAAATCAAAGCAAATCAAAACCTTGGTGCCCAGCAACCCGGAAGGTGCAAGTGATTCCTCCAATATCTAATATACAAGCAGCATACATAGCCCCCCATTAACACCAACTCCTCAGAATCGGCTTTCAAAACTGGAAAGATGTCATCCCCGTCAAAACGAGCACTTCTTCCAACTAATTACTCTCCTCTTTGATAGGCTTTTCCTTGGCGCGGAAGTCGTCTAAGCTATGGTATTCTTCTCTGAGCAATCTGTCCAGTTCTGGATGTTTCTTTATAGGCTCTTCGTGGTCTCCTTCCTGCCGATAATGGTGGAAAGCCCTAACATGCAGACAAGTACATTCTAATCACTGAACCAGATGCTGTTATGTAATAAAACTGCAAAGAGCAAGAAGTAATCTGTAAGAGATAACAAGGTTGAATTATTTTCCATGACCGTATTTGCCTTTGCCAAATTCCTTTGGCATTCTAAGGAGCAACTTCCTCGTAGGGCTCAGACTCAGTTCCATCTACATCTTATCCTCCTAACTTTGAGACAAGGAGAAATAATAAAAAGTTGCACGTAAAATTAATCGACACAATTTTCATATATCCAAGTTGCTTGAAACTCAAAAACAACAGATACGTGCACTACAGTATCAACCTCTTCTTTTGCAGGAAGTAGAAGGAAATGGTTCTACAAAATATTACATACGAGAAATAAATTCAAAGTATAGTAGTACTTATTCAAAAATGTCCACCTGCTTTGCCTGACATTTCCAACGGCTCAGAATATTTTGCTGCAGTCCGAGGATGAACACAAGGACCAGAGAAGTCATTATTTTCCATACATGTCTTAGTAGTTATTGATATCATAATTTAACCAATTGCATTGAAATTGGTTAACTGACTCTCCCTCCTTAACAAGTGCATTGAAAGGATGACAAGCCACTCTATCGACAAACCTAACTGCAGGGGTTATGAAACCAGCTTTCTCTTCTCAGAATCCAAAATGCCCGAGCAGTTCAATCTCAAAACATGTGGAATTAACTGAAAGTCCTACTAACAAAGGCCTCATATGAGCAATCTTCCCATTAGGATCGCTATGCAAACAAAACATTGGCTGGATAAATTCGTCCAGCATTAGATAAACAATTTTTTTATTCAGATCTGTATGTATATGATCATTATCTCTGTCCGATTGATCCTTTTCCATTTACTAACATGATCTTCCCGAACAACATTGCCATCCAAATTATTTATATCAGCACAATAACAAAATAAAAACAGCACCAAACACCATGCCTCATACATCATTTGAACTAGGCAAGTTAACCTGTTAGTAGGTTAAGAACAAAGATTCCAAGAGCATTACCAATATTTTTCAAGGCCATAGATGTTGCCTTTACAATAAAAGTCAAGAGTGAGTTCTTCAAAGTCCTTGTACAGGTCATCACTGAATTTCTTCTCAAGACCATAACTGCAAATATTAAACAACTATATCAAAACTTGCTGATGTTATATGATAAGTGAACAATAGTGGGGAAACAACAGCTTTGCAGAGAAGAGAAACGCTAGCAATCAAATCAAAACAACTTTTTGTTGACTCCAACATATGGAAAGAGCAAACCAAGCATGGCTATCAGTTATACCTATAGAATCTAAAAAGGCACTCCATGCCATAGTTGTAGCTGGCAGATGCATCTTCCAGAGCCAATTTCCGGAACTCATTATACATAGAAGGGACAAACATATTTCTGAGGAAATAAGACCAAAACCTATACAATGTATTCATTTCCTGCGTTGAAAGTACAAGGGTCAAGTTAATCCAAATTAACAATATCACAAAAATGATAATAAAGTAGAAAAAAGTTTTTCATTAAGTCCATCTTTCTCCTTCCACCAGCAAAAACATTAAAAGCAATAGTTCAGAGATGCACCTCACTGCAACCAATTCCCATCTTCTTTCGGTCACTTAGGCACCTCTTATAATACTTGAGATACCTAAAGGTAAAGACAACACAGTGAGACAACATTCACAGTGCACATAATGAAATGCCCCCAAACCACATTTTCCAGACCCACCTCAGCCCTCTCCCTGTGTCACATTCACACACACACACACACAAAACAATGCATGAGTATGCATGCTCAGTACATGTCAAGGCAAACACAAAACACACACACACATACACACCATCCCCTTACTTCTGCTGCTTGAAGCCATTTTCTTCTAACAGCTGATGGCTCGGATGTTGAAATGGTGGAAATGATTTTGGCATTGAACCCACTGGTGGACTGCTGCCTGAGATGCCATGAGGTGAAATGCTCAACTTTGAAGACCTTAGGCTGTAAAATTAAGATTCAGGAACATACTCAATCAATAAACCTAAACAAGAAGTCAAAAACTTATTCATTGTAGATAAAATAAAATAGTTTTTCTAGCATTTGGGAAAAAGAGCAAAGATGAATAGTACTGCCACTAAACAATCAAGAGAACTTGAGCCAAAAGAAACAAACTCAAGAACTTGGAAACAGTATCTTCAAACTGACCCATGATTTTCAGGAGGCGTAGAACTAAAGAAAAATCCAACTGAATCACTTGGCGGACTTTCTGATATGATTCCAAAAGAGTTACGACCAGCGCCATGATTCCTAAAGTTGCTGGAGAAGAACCGTTGTTTATGCGATGAATGCTGCTTGGGAAAAACTTTATTGTGTTTCCTTGGATTATTGCAGCCTGCAGACTCTCCATGTCCACCACTTCCAGCAGAACTTCCGCAGGCCTTCACACTAGACACACCTGAAGTATTACCTGTAGATCTTGGGATACCATCTTTGTTCTCCGAAATACAACTAATCTTTCTGGAATTGAATTGGTTGGTTTTGAGCTCCTGCAAATTTGTAATATTGTTTTGAGAAATTTAGGAATAAGGTCATGGGCTCGAAGGAGAAGTAAACACAATAAGTGCAACTAAATGATGAGCAGAATTGGCAGAGCAGGAGCCTTAACCTGTTCATAGAAATAGAGACCATCATTTATTGCAGAAGCAAGCTCCTTTGACATGGACTCTGTTTCTTTGCTACCAGGCCTGGCTCCTCCACCTACTCTGCTATTCTGCACACCAAATCAACATGTCAAAAAGATGTAATAATGTGATGGGTATTAGATTTAAGCCATTTGCCAACAGGATTACCTGCATGCATATGTGGATATGCAAAAATTTCCAAATGAACACATGAGAACACAGCCAAATACCATGTTTGAAGAGAATATCTTGACATGGACATGATTCTCACACAAATCAAAATCTAAAAGATTTTCTGGAAATTAGGCAAGGTCAATCTGTAGCCATTACATTTATTTGACACTCATATGTAAGACCAACTAGCAATGCTTGCAACCTGAACCCCCTGCTTCATGCAATGACAAGAGATATATGCCTAGTAAATGAAAACAAGCAACTATTTTCTGCTCTCAAACAGAGCAAAGTTGCATATATGTGACCTCATGGTGTTGTGTTAAATTTGTATCTTTACTATGGAATTAGCTAAATTAGCATCCCTAAAAGTTGAAATATACCATTGCATGCTTAGATGCAAGCAAGGATATCAATTTGCCACAGAAGAATTATACCTGGGTGACAATTACAAGTCTTTGGACATCCTGATCATTGACAAGCATTTCATCTTCTTCATCGTGAATCCTGGACAAATGGATAGATAAACCACTTATAAAACACAAGTGAAAATGGTTCAAGAGATCAACTGGAGTACAGGGACAATTGGCAGCATAGTCTCTATTTCACCTGTTTGGGTGGAAGCAAGGTGCAAGAAAGTTCAACGGTGAAAAAGAGGACCATGCAGCAGTGCATTTTACTTAGAGGTTATAGTTTCAACTATCCCTCCCTCCCCTCTTCTATAAAAAGGGAAATGAATATAAAAGTATGTGCCTAATCTACCAAAATGTATTTCATGACAAAATGATTAGAAGACCCGATCAAAAAAAGGCAACCGTTACTCCACAAGAAACATATATTATGGAGAAATAGCATAAAATTTCTGAAACTATAAACTCTCAGAGGCTTCTACCAAGCTATCTTATGAAAAGCTAAGAAAGCTAATACAACTTACAGCAAGGATAAGTCCTTATTTTCCTAATTTCCATCACCTGAATACCAAAAGCATTTCAAATCCGAAAGGAAACCCACAAAATCTAAATCATGTGAATTTGAATAATACCCTTGAGAATTTGAACACCGTCAAAAGATGACTTCTACAGAACTAACAGATGGATTTTTCCTAAAGCCAAATTATTAACATGAACAGTACCATGGAAAGAAGGTTGACGGGATTTAAGCAAATGGATTTGGAAATACCTTCCAACCAGCAAATGGTCATCATTCTTCAGTGTCTTCTGCTCAAGCTCCAGCTCTTCATCAAGCATAAATGTGTTTGCAAAATCATTAGCCAGGTTCCCAAGATTCTCTACGGTTGTATCTGATGATAGGTTTTCTTTAATTACATGATTAATGGATATTTTGAGCTCAGTTCCTTGTACAATATCCGGATAGGATGTGCTGTAATTGGTGCCCGGATCTGAGACTTTGGCGCCGAAGTCAGAAACTGAGTTAACACTCGAACCACAGTTTCCACCACCAAATGCTTGTTTTTCACTCTCACTAGCAGATCCATGGTAACCTTGGATTTTGCCACCTTCTATAGCTTCTGGAATATCTCCATCTGACAATTTGCTGTGCACAACCACGCCAGCCATATTTAATGAAACTCCAATATTTCCTTGAACAGCATTGATATCATCTTTATCAGATTTCTGTATAGATTGGCCCTCAGAGGTCTGACCCTTGGATAATGGTCTCTGCTCAGAGGAATGGGGAATCCAATTTGACCACCCATCACGTTTCCGTATCTTGTCACCCTATCAATAGAACAATCCAAATTGTGGGAAGACCATTGAAGTGTAACACACAACAGAAATAAAAATAACAGATGAGGGGGTATCCTGTAATCATATTAGAAGAACAGTCCAGATCATAGGAAGACAAGTGAAACATAAAACACAACAGAAATAAAAATAACATATAAGGGCATATTGCAATCATATTACAAGATTGTAGTTAAGATGACCCCATAAAATAAGTAGCATCCTGGAAAAATGTCCATCTAATAACACCCTATACCTTGCACTTCTGAGCTGTGAATTCAGACTCAAAACTTGTAGATACAGATCAGATGTTCATTTGCATGGCTATAAATTATTCCATTTTATCCAGATATTAATGAATATTTGGTCTTTGCTTTAGTGCAATCCCTAAAGCAGAAAGGAACAAATGGATGCATTTGTGCGAACACACGCACACTGAGACCACCAAATCTCCAAAATTTAATGCAGTATCTAAAAGATCATTTTATGCTAAATCAAGCTAGATAAAAGATGCCTCAATGTACAAATCATAAATGAAGGCAAAATGGAATCACAGGGAAAAATATTAGCTGGATGTGCACTTTATATGCTATTTTCCCATAGCAATATTCTGGGCCCATCTCATGCAGCCCATAACATCAAGGTAACATCAATCAGTGAGAATAACAAACCTGCACTTCCACTGAGCTAGAAGTCTGCAGTGCATCAAGGATAAATGGTACGTCTGTAGTCATTTTTTTAACCTGTAAAAGAAATATTAATTGCCATGAAATTACTAAGTTCTACTCATTCATTGTATGCCAAACTGATGAAGATCGAAATAACATAGATAGTTAAACATCAAATTTATTCTAGATACCAAACAAATGGCAATACAAAAAATGATATGTTCACATGCAATATCAAATGAAACAACAAGCAATTGCAAAGCACAAAAAACAAATAGCATTTGCATAATGTCTAGCATACAAGTATAAACACATCTAGCGAAAGGAAACTGATACCCTTTTAAAGTCTGCAATAATTGATATTGGGACCCATCCCTGGTCATCCATACAAGATATCAGGTAGTGGTCAGTCTGTAGATTCTCATCACTGCCATGAAAAGATAAGTAGTCAATGGGAAATAAAAGTATGAAATATACAATATGAATAGGCCTTTTTTCGGTCTCTAGCAGATAAAACAGGGAAAAGTTTCTACATTAATGTTCTAGCCATCCCACTGAAAGGCTCACTTCAGTGCAGGCAGCATACAGTCATAATAGTGTGGGAACATACCATGCTGTCCGTACTTTTCTTCAACTTTCTTAATAAGAAAAAATGGCCTTTATATTGACTTAGGACCCTCATATTTTCAAAAGTCTCTTTCAGAATGGCACCTAAGCATTTTACATCCATTAGGTCTCCATGAATGCCTATGTTATTAATGCTGGAGCATCAATGCAGTTTAAATACAGACAATGTATTTAATCAAAGTTTCATCTAAAAGAATTTTTTTTTTTTTTTTTTAAAAAGAAGGGCCAAGATTTCATAACAGAGATTAGCAAAAGACAGGTGCCATTTGGGATCTAGTGCTGTCAATTTCAACTTTATGCCCAGTGGTCAATTACTCTCTGAAACAGCTTACCTGAAGTAATACTCTATTTGCTTTACTATGTTAGCCCTCAATGCAAGCATCTCTGGGGAAAGTACAGGTACCCCCAGATTCATAGGATAGGGAATAAATCTTGGTGGATGAGGTCCTCTGAAAGATCCTGGAGGTGGGGCAGGTAGATAGCACATAGGTGGCCCTGTAAGATAGAAATATGTGATCACTGAAAGTATTAAGTTTCAAAAATAAAAATAAAAATAAAAATAAAAATAAATCCATAGAAAAATTTGATGGAAAAAAAAATGACAAAAAAAAAAAGGGAGAAATGTAAAGTTGGCATTTATCATCAGCATCATAATTAAAGCATTGGCATGAAGATCAAATAATTACCAGGCAAGGTTGGACCAATCATGAACACTGGAGCTGGTGCAAAGAAAGAAGGCCTCAGTAAAGGCCTTGGTCCCATACCCTGTTGCAAGAGAACGTCACCAGGGCCAAATGGTCCTTGATGATGCCATGTGTGGCTCAAATGGCTACCAGATTCTCCCATGTTAGGTCTTCTATTGGGAATATTAGCCATATAAGCATTAGATTCTCCTCTCATTGGTGGTTGAACATTTGGAGGTGTAACAAAAGGTTGCATGGGGGATGTCTCAGACCCAGACTTTACCAAATGATTTTCAATGCCTGGAAAAGGTCCAGGGCCAGGCTGGTAAGGGTATCCAGAAATGGGAATGTGAGGGGGAGGCACCACAGCATGGAAAACAGGCTGCATGTATGGCGGTGTATAAGGAAAGGGCACAGGAAAAGGAGGTGGACCATTTGGGCTGCGTTTTGATCCTGATTTTTGATGCCTTGATGAAGAATTTTTATGTGAATAATTAGGGTTTCCAGACCCATGTGACTTGTGCTGCCCAACAGATCCCTGGACAATCCACAAAATGATTAGCAAAAAGAAGTAATAAATATCAAAATTAAGCAAACCAAACATTTTTATCCTTTTTAGCTGTGAAATGAAACAAATTTCATAGCACTAATCATAAAATTCCAAATGACTCGTGCACCATGTAACTTGCAGCATTCATATGCAGAACCATAGCCAGCCTTCCTAACTATGCCTTGCAAGCTGCTAAACAAGATTTACATCAGAAAATAAAACATGTTTTTTAATTTTTTCTACAAACGTATGTTTACTGATAAGATTAACATAATTCTACCAGCAGACAACCTCATGTTGCATTATGCACACTTTCTCCAGTTAAAATTCCCAAATCTCAAAAATACAACATAAGTTCAAATTCCCAAGTCCATCACCAAGTAATTTACTCCAAAATGAGATCCTCCATAGTATTGAAAGCACCAAGGAAAAACTTTGGAGGTCAATGTTGTATCCTACACCATGCATTCTTGACCTAAAGTTCAATAGAAAATTGAACTGAACTTACAGTTTTGTTGAATTTAATATCATATTGCACAGAATTACAATTATTTAATTCTTTCCATGTTACTTAACTTACAAATGTTCATTGATTCTTTTTAATAAGACACATGCAACAAATACATATACTGTACATACTCAAACACCTTTTTCTTGACTTTTATTTTTATGTTACCAAGTATACGTGCAATAAAGCACGCGAACATAATCCATGACTATCCAAAATCTGATAAGGAAAAGTTAGTTCTTCAGTCAAAATATCTCGTTCTTACGTAACCAGCAATACAAGAATTCTGCAGTTCTTACTACTAAATTCCCATAAAATTTAACTTACAAAAAAGAACACGACAAAAATTACTCCTTTTCATTATTGATCGATCAAAATGCAACAACTATATAAAACAACCAAATCTATACCAAAAATGATTGATTTGATTCAATCACCTGCGGAGGAGGTGGTGGAGTAGCAGCAGCCGCAGAGCCATCAGCGACGGAATCATTGATTTTGGAACGGTGGTACTGGTGTTGTTGTTGGGCGTCGGAAAGAGCAGGCCAAGACTCGGACTCAGCGCCCATCACCTGAGCACCGGCCAAGACCGGCGTTTTCCACGGTGACTTGGCCGGCCCACTCTTAGTCGCCTCCACCAACACATCCTTGTGATCGTCCCCAGCTTCAATATCCGCCATCACCATATAACAAAAACCCCTAACCCCAATTCGAAAGATTCGATTTTGAACTGACAATCAAACACCCAAAAGGAAAATGAGCAGACAGGATCTCCTTATTAACCGAAATGCAAATGAAAAGCAGCCGTGCAGCGAGTGCAGTGGCAAGGTTGTAAATATGTCAATTGCTCACTCCAAAAGGTTTATGGGTTTCCAAAACAGACGGCAAAAGAGAAAGATGCACTTTTTATTAAGTTTTTAGGGCAAAAGGGAGTGATAGACATGAGAGTGAAAGTGAAAGAGTTAAAAAAGTTCGTCTCTGTAAATAAATACCCGCGGATTGAGAGATTGCCTGAAAGCCGCAAACAAGCCTTGGGTTTTAGACACGAGGAGAGTGTCAATAGTCAATGGGATGCTTCTTGTGTTGTCTGTCGTCTCACGTGTGGCGGTGTCGGCCTGTCTGGGGGCCCACGACTGGGCGTGGAAGCAGAAATTATGGTTCTGGATGTAGTGAGAAATTTGCCCTTCTGGATTGTTGGGGTTGGCTGCGGTATGAAAATAAAATAAAAATGAAAACTACAATATGAAAACCCTAGAATAGAGTTATATGCAAATTGGGCCTCAACTAGACTTTGGTATGCCTCATGGGGTGAAGTTTCACGTTTTTTTTGGGCCCAAATTGGGCCTTTTTCTCATTTGCAGCCTAACCATAATGCTCTGCTACGGGCGGTGCACGGATGTAATTTGCTCTGAGTGGCATCCTGGGCATTGTGCAGTGTGCTAGAAATCATATAAATCTGTATACCAAGTAGCCTGCGACGTGCCAGGGCCCTTGGCAGGCAATGACCACAAAGAATGGCTGAGTAAATTGCATATTGGTAACAGACGCTAAAATACAAATTTGGATTTGGGAACTAACACATGCATTGAGGAATATATAAATTTATTTGAAATAAAATTTAATTAAAAATTATGAATGAATTATATTAAAAAAATATGAAAGAGTTAAAATAGAAATTTTTAACAAGTAAATGCTACCTAAACATTGTTTAGAAAACATCTTACACAACAATCAACGGACACAAAAACGTAATTGATCGTTTTGTGATGTTACCGGTTCTACGGCGCTTGCACTTGGCCCAAAAAGCACAACTGCCAGGCTACAGGAACAACTAAATTATGACTGCAATGGCTGCAAAGGCGCTAAAAGGCCATAAGCTGGGCTTAAGCAACAAGAAGCTTAGGTGCGGGGCTACAAAAGCATACCTAATTTATGCAAACAAGACTAAAATGCTGCAAGGCTTGACTCGAGAGATGCAAAAGTTGTAGGCTACGTGCAAGGCAGGAGGGTGTTGTACTCAACAAATGAACATGGAATTGCAAACGTTGTTGTCCAATTTGGGCAGCTGGGGAACAGGCAGGGCGCCAGCCGAGGTCACACCACCATGACTAAAGGCAGTTCCACAACTCTCCCTATAATTCATCAACTGTCCCATCTGAGTGGCGGCAAGGTGGGCATAGAATATTGGTGCAACTGCAGAGAAGAAGAAGCATTAAGACCAAAAGACAATACCAGGAGGCTGGAAACGCCACTGATAACAACCAGAAATCATAGATATTTTTTGACGTACCTACAGAGATTGGGGTAGTGCTTCTCTGATGCCTGCAATAATGGTCACGAACATTATGCAGAGAAATCTACAGTCATGCAGCTTTGACAACTGTCATAAAAAAAAAAATAGCTGGATGGTAAAGAATTAGAGACTGCGTACACATATGACAAAGAATGCACAAGTACTTTAAGATCATTGACAGAAAAGCCAACTTCATCTAATAAAACGTGGGAGTGCGTTGGTCTTTTAGTTCCCTGCACGGCAATTACTGATTAAAGTAACAAAACTCAGCACACTTCTGTTAGAAGCAGCATGGAGCATAAAGGATGGGGATTAAGTCACAAGACTACCAAGAAAATAAAACAGACAAACGGATTTAGTGATGTACCAGATGGAACATTTTCAGGAGCACCAGGCTGAAAGAATTTTGTGCGGTGGATTTTCTGTGCAACAATAACCACAAATTTTGGGAACCTTCTCTTGTCAATAAATTTGCAAGCCTGGGGAAAATGAAGATATCTGGATCATCAAAGATATTAAGACAGCTACGTATAAACAATGGAAGGCATTAAAATGAAACTCAATGATCTGGTTCAGTTCAACATTCAAAACTTGATTGAACTGGGACTCGCTCGCACCATCCCTACATGTAAAGGCATTCTAATTCGGACTAAGATGCCATATAAGGATAGAAATATACACAAGAGCATAACAGCCACAAGCAAGATTTACATTCATGCTTGGACAAATGGATCGAGTAATCTAAACCTACTTTTCATGTAACACAAACTAGGAAATCACAAGAGGAAAAATAATAATCAAAAGATGACAGGATGATCGCATGTCATGATACATTGCCATCACAACTTCCAGGGCATAGCCCTAGGGACCACCATGTCTGGATGTAACTTCCACGAGAAATTCATCAAATTTGTTGAACCTAAAAGAACATGAGCCACGCCATCTCCTGCTCACAGCATATGGATGCAATGGCTTGGCATTTATATATATATATGCCCCATTCTCGGTTTATCTATAAATAGCTCATTTATTCATAAGCCTAATTGCATTTTCCTGCGTTTTGACTTATTTTAAATGGAAGAACTTAACTAAATAGATATTTTTGTTATTGCCCCAAGTCCAACGGTTTAGAAATTTTCATATACTTCATGGGAGGCACCCTAGCGGAAGAACTTGGACTTCCAAATTGGAGGAGACGTGGTCAAACTGTGGGATGCAAAGGGAAGGGATTCATGGTCTGAGGGAGCTCTACCCCCTGTTGCACAGTCTATGCCAATTGGGCTATGTTGAAGGATAATATATGCTTCTTCAAACATAATCCTTAGGATCTTCTATGTAAAATGGACATTCATGATCTTCATGCTCCAACTTGACAGGGATGTTGAAGTTTTGTGATATTTGATCTTAATTTATTTATAGATCCATGTTACAGTAAATGAATTTTTAATTTTTAATTCTAGTATAAAATAATTAATAAATTATATTTATAAAAATAAAAAAATTAAAATTAAAATTATTTTTATTTTTTATATTTAATTATAATAATAAAAAAATTAATTATTTATATTTTAATATTATATAAATTTATTTTATTAAATTTTATTTTAAATAAATTTTATTATTTGATATAAAATTATGAATATATTATAATAAAAAGACTAAAATAAAAATTCTAAAATAGTTCCAGCCTAATCCCAGCTACTTTTTTTTTTTCTTTTTTAGTCCGAATGCAATGAAAAAAGATGTGAAAAGTGGGCCGATTTTGGGTCTCATTGTGGTAGGCCCATTTATGAGGCCGACAAGCCCAGCCCATTATACTCACTGCAACTGAAAAACCCTAACTCACATCATTTTTAACGCCCAATAGATGAAAGCGAAAAACTCTATGCTGCCGTCCTCTTTACTTCGCTTCTTTCTTTTGATACTCTCCTCTTTGTGAGCTTTGTGCAACTGACAATGGCTGAGAGAGGAGACAGAGGCTTCCGGCGGGGGTTTGGAGGGGCGCCGCGGGGCGACCGAGGAGGAAGAGGAGGTCGACGTCGCGCTCGCGGCGAAAAGAAGGAGGAGTGGGTCCCAGTGACCAAGCTGGGCCGCCTAGTGAAGGAAGGGAAGATCAGAAGCCTCGAGCAAATCTACCTTCACTCACTCCCAATCAAGGAGTACCAGATCGTCGACCTGCTCGTCGGCCCGTCGCTCAAGGACGAGGTCATGAAAATCTCTCCCGTCCAGAAACAGACACGCGCCGGCCAGCGGACAAGGTTCAAGGCCTTCGTGGTCGTTGGCGACGGGAACGGCCACGTTGGATTGGGAGTCAAGTGCTCTAAGGAAGTCGCCACTGCTATACGCGGCGCTATTATATTGGCTAAGCTGTCGGTGATCCCCGTGAGGAGAGGGTATTGGGGGAATAAGATCGGGAAGCCCCATACGGTTCCATGTAAGGTGACCGGAAAGTGTGGGTCCGTCACGGTCAGGATGGTTCCGGCTCCACGTGGCTCCGGAATCGTCGCCGCCCGTGTCCCCAAGAAGGTTCTGCAGTTTTCTGGGATCGAGGATGTTTTTACTTCTTCCAGAGGCTCTACTAAGACTCTCGGCAATTTCGTCAAGGTCTACCCTCTCTGTTTCTCACTACTTTCTTTCAATATTAATGTTAGTAATTCATTGTTTTATCACCCCACTTCAATAGATATTTATATTTTTTTTTAATTATCAGTTTTAAACTGGGTTACGTGAAATTCTTTTAAATGTTTGTGAAGGAGCTTAGGTGTTGATTTTTCATTTGTGTGTGATGTTTTGGACTGTCTAATATGCACTGATCGAATTCGTTGACATTATTCAGATTACTGTGTGGATTTTTTTTTTTTCAAATTAAAAAAATTTATCTGCAGCTCAGTTTGCTTGTTATCTAAATCGGCAGATTGACTTGTATGTTATTTGGTAGGGAAAATGCACCTTGGATATGTGATCTGGTTGGAACTTTCTTGTATTGTTAGAAGACTCAAACAACCATTCTTTCTATTAGATGTTTTAATTGTCAGTCTTTAAGAGACTTCTGGATGAGGAACAAGCTTATGCTCAATTATTCTGTTTTCATGCTGCTTGTGAATGTTGGATTTCTGGGATTGCTATAAGTGACATGTTTATGTTTAACACCTTGCCCAGTTGCTATTTCTGCAGTTGATTTGAGACATGCTTTCTGTGCTGGTGATTAATTCTTGATTAATCTTCCTAACTTTGCAGGCCACTTTTGAGTGTCTCCTGAAAACTTATGGTTTCTTGACGCCTGATTTCTGGAGGGAAACACGATTTACCAGGTCTCCTTTCCAGGAGTACACAGATCTTCTGGGAAAGCAAACACCGAAAGCGCTCATCCTTGATGACATGAATGGATAGAGAGTGATTTGATAGATCCTGGGATGGCATCATAGCCTTGCAAGGCCAAAGAATAGAATTATGAATTACTTGGTAATCTTTCTTAGGAATATTGGTATGTCTCCTTTCGGTTTTGTGTTATTTTTGGAGAGTTCTGGGGTTTGGTAAACTCTTTTGTTGCTTCAACAAATTGGGATTTGTTTGACAATGATTTTATGTCCATGGTTTTTTGTTATACATGTTTCATGTCCATTGGCTATATATCAAGGTGGCATCGTGTCATGATTGATTTTGGAATCTTTAGCTGATGATTATCACCATTGGTTTTTGTTTATTCAGAAGCAGATTGCAAACTTGGTATGTCTGACCGTTAGGTAACAAATTTTTGGTGAAGTTCCAAGAATATATATGGTGATTCTAGTTGAACATTCCTTGCTGTTTTTAGGCTATAAGGGGGGACCATTCTTCAGTACCTTGGATAGAATGGCATAACCCAAGTGTAATTCTTACCCCAGGAACTAAGAACACTGATACTAACAACAGGGATACATACACTATTGTTTTTGGCCTATTAAAAACAAGGACTTTAGGCATGCAGAAGTTTGCAGGAACATGTATTGGGACATTTAGTGGAATTGATCCAATATTCTATTCTTTGTTTCCTTATTAAAGAGCAACAATCTTAAATTTAAACCTCAAAAGCACGCGGGGTTTGATTTAGTATGCAGTGGAGTTCTTGAGCAATGATTTGCAAAATGGCACATGGACTTGCTGGGCTTGTTGTGGAGCTTGACCCACATTCTATGGCGGATGGATGTCTTCAGTTTGGTACTCAATGCCTCGTCTTTTCTTGATGTTGCCTACTGCATATCGTCGATATTAGTTCTATTACTTTCATCTGCAGATGCTGTTAAGGGGTTCTTCGTTATAGATGTTTGATTTGATTTAGGAACATGAATTCAACTGTTTCCCGCATCTTTCCAAGTTCCTGGATTTTTCACTTTTATGCTGCTTTGATTTCTGAACATCTGAAACTGAGTTCTCAAGTTCTGCTCCTCGTCTTGAAGCTACTAGATTTTCTCAGAAATTGGTAACATATTTGCCTGGGAGGTGCTTGGGTTCTATGACGCAATTGTCACGGCCTCATCGAGTTTCTTGTTCTCTGCGTGCGAGAATTAAGAAAGACCCTTAATCGTGGCTCGTTTACGTGCCATTTACTTTGTGTCATGGTTGGCTCTTAAAACTCATAGCTCGTTTACGTGCCTTTTACTCCGTGTCATGATTAGCTCTTAAAGTAAGGGTGGTCATTACCGAGAGCGATTTTATGAAGTGGAGTTTAATAAATGTTGCTGCACAGCGACTTTCTTTCAGAAAATATAATCATTTTCTTCCTTTTTTTTTTTTTCTTTTTTTCCCAGTATATCAATTTCTCTTTGATGCTTAAAATTTCAAGTAAATGCAAATCTTATTGTTCCATGAGAGCTGGGATTCAGACCAGTGGACATCTTATGCCACTAATCAAGTGCCACACTGGAATTTCAGCAAACGCAACGGGGTATAATGCAGCAAAGGGAGTGTCCAACACAAAACAACTTAAGCAAAATACCACCAGGCCCAGGAAAAACAATCAATACATGTCATAACATCATGAAAATTTGTCATGCCACGGTCCACAATATCAAGGATGCCATCAATCAATGGCAAAAAGATCTTAAAAGGTGACCAAGGTTCTAAATCTCAACTAAATACCAGCGCCAACAAGGCAAAGTGTCTCATTTCTCCGTTACAATTTAGAGCACCCGTCAGCTGGTATTTTTGTCATTGTCTTGACCAAGAAGTGCCCCAATGCCTTGGTCATTAGCACATCCATTTTTAAAAGACCAGCCTGAGACAAGTAAAACATCTGGCCTGGTAAAGTCCATCCATTTGGGAGCTACCTTGTCTTCAACATTTGAGGCTGAAACCCAGTCCACAATTTCAGGCTTAACATCGAATCCTACGTGAGACATGTGAGCAACTTCTTTAATAAAACAGAACATTTCCATAAAGTTCATGCAACATAAGATATTCTTACCGCGTTCATCTGAGGTAATTCCACTGATAGGAGTACACTCACTGAAGACTGAGACAGTAGAATGACCTAAAGGAGAGTTTGGGTCAGCATGTTCTTCCCACTTTGTCTCACAATGATCTAGGGATGAATCAGGCACCAATTCACCAGGTGTTACCGAAGTAATGGAAATTTGCTGACCTGAGACTTTCTTCAAATTTTTCAGGCTCTGCGATTCATATAGTACTGCTTCCAGCAGACCACTACTGCATGGCGAAAGACAACCTGACTGGGTCTGCTCAGCTGGAGGAGACTGAATCAGAGTATCAATAGACTCAAATGAGGACAGTGGGGAAGTAGATGTGCCCCACCTACCCAGTTGAGTTTCTGAATATTGGAGTGAAGGGAGCTCCAACTTCATAGGCCCACTAATGGGCTCAGAAGAAGAAGACGAATTGCCATTTAATAAGGTGTGGCTGCCTGAAAGAACAGCCAATGGTGGCTGCTCATAGATATTGGAATCATATACACATGATAACGCTAGGGGCTCTGGAGCCTTTTCATAAGCATAATCCGACAATTGATTGAATGTCAGGAGACCACAGCTGACACCCTCATTCAGACCAGGAAATATGGTCTCGGACTCTCGAGGGCGTTTAGATGGATGAATTGTTGGGCAAAGAAAGGTATTTCTACAGGATGAGCCTACAGTTTGTTTCAGCATAGTGCTTGCAGGGATATCAGGATAGGACAAAACACCTTGACTGAGATCTAAATTTTCAAATTCTACGTCAGGAATCTCAAAATGGTCTGTTTGTGTTAGATCAGCACTGTGGGCATCCCCCATTAGCAACTTACCCATGCCATGACTTTCTTGACTACTATTTAATATTTGCAGGCACACTTCTGGAGGATAAATTGGTAAGCCAGCACGTTGTAGTCTCTTTATTCTGGTATTCCAGTAGTTCTTTATCTCATTATCTGTGCGTCCAGGCAACTGCTAGAGAAGGCAATATTAGAAAAACAGGGAAGTCACAACATAAAGTAGAAATTAAACAGGTAATATGAGACATGCTCTTCCGAATAAAACAATATTTGAGAAAATTTATAAGCATCCACCTTATTCATTAAAAGACATCAAATATCAGCATAGTATATCATAAAATAGACAAGGGTGAACAATATATTACATGGACAACATAACTCAAGACCCAATGAAACACTGTGGTATATACTACTGAAATCATCATGGTTTGTTATCAATGATGCAAAAATATTGTTGCAATGCAAAAACTTCAGTGGAATAATGAAAGCTCTGCTTTGTCACCATCAAAATTTGTAAGCCAATAACCAAAGAGAGGACGTCCATGTTTGGAAAATGATGGAGAGGATAACATTATCAGCATGCATGCTACAATATTCATGATTAACCTAAACATGTAACACATAAATCACATGAGAAAACCAGTATCATCCCCATATCAAAACATCAAGGGAAGGGAAAAAACTTAACCACTTGAAAAATTAACTGCTTCATGGGGACCCCTGAAACAGATTACTATGTTTCATTAAGCCTACATAGAAGGATATTGAAATGGAGAAAAGAAAGAGAAAAAACCAATGCAAGTATCAATGTTTAACATGCAGATAAAGGAAAGATTCATCTCAAATTCCAGAATCTTCTTCTTTCAAGGTGTTTTTATTGAAAAACAAACTACTAATGTACTAGCATAGATAAATATCAATTTAAGAGTCTTGCACCATATAATTCACTTGACCCAGAAAATTGGTCATATATCATTTAATTTAAGGATGTCCAAGCATTGAAAAGTGTCATTTCTCTATTTTCAACAACTCTAAAGAGCAATATAAGTGGAATTTCTTCCAATCCCCTCCAGCCAGCACTCTCATATACCCCCAGTAGTGTCACACTAACATAAAATTCTTTACCGTCCTGTCATCATTTCTTCTCCATTCAATAGGGCCATCAAGTCCACCCTACTGAGAACTAGGCTACTTGATGCACCCATTTTAAATTCCTTGTATACCTGGACACATGCTAGGAGTTCGAAGCATGGACCACACAGATTCATGACCCTAGTTCGTTCTCAGATACTACCCAAAAATATACCCATCTAAATAAAACAGATCATTACACTGTAATCATATGTAGAGCACTCATATAAAATCTCAAAATGTGGCTACCAACCTCTGCAGCCATTCGAGCCCATTTGTTCCCCATCTTAGCGTGGAGTTCAATAATACGACGCTCTTCCTCAGGAGTGAATGCACCCTTCTTCAGATCAGGTCTGAGGTGGTTAGCCCATCGCAGGCGGCAGCTTTTGCCACACCGGGAAAGCCCTGAGTGCTTCTGGACAGCATTCCAATTACCTTCTCCATGCTTATTGACATATTCCACCAAAATTGCATCTTCTGCTGAGGTCCACGGGCCTTTCTTCAATGGACCATTTCCACCCAAAGCTCCTTCATTGCTAGCTTCTTCAACTAGCATATCACGACTGCCCCTGTATCTCTTTCTATCTTCACCCCCAGTCATCATGCTCCCCTGAACTCACGGCCAAAGCAGCAAACATGAAGAAGGAAAAATGAAAATACATGGATATAAATTTGAAAAGAAGATAGCTAATGGATGGATTGATATCAAGAAGACGGTAAACCATAGGAAAGCACCAAACCCAACTTGGATAATGGAACCCAGGAATGGGATTGACGTAACAAAATGGGCACCTGAACATTTCTGGCAACAGTTTGCAGACTAGCCTAGAAAGTATTCCAAGCAAATACTATTTCCATCTTGAATGACATGAGTGTATCATAAATTCAACACCATCCCTCTTTTTATTGACCTTTTAATAGATTTCTGTTATCAACTTCAATGACTTGGTCTCCATAATTTGGTCTCCCCACTTAGTAGTCAATGCCGGCCCTAGTCTCAGTATATTGCAGGATTTTTTTTTGGGGTGCAAATGATCTATTGCATGAACTTTTACTCCTCTGTCCCTTTCAATATACAGACTAACTTCTTTATCAGAATAATCATTAACACTAACTGCCAATTATAAGTCCAAGTTCAAATTATAAAGCAATGGAATTGGCGAAAAGTTATTTTTTACCTTGATGAAACAAAGTCCGGTGAAGGTGGTTGGGTTAAATCAAGTGGCAATCAGCCACTCATAATTCTCAAACCCCTGCACCCCCGTGACGCCCCCCTTTCTGAGCTAAAACCTTCTATAAATCTCACTAAATCTATCCACCACCGGCTAGCCCAAACAAGAAAAGAACAGTAAATACAGATTTCTTTTTTTAAAAAAAAAAAAAAATCAACTATTAGAAATGACTAGAGAAAAAAATGTCAAACGCTGGAACAGTTTCACGGAAATTAAACTGACAGAATCAGTACTTGAAAAACAAAAGAAAATGAAGAAAAAATGCATATATATCTATATATATACATTAAAAAAGAAGAAAACGCATGGAATCAAAGAGCCAGAAATGGCAGCTAAAAAACCGAAGGATCAAAACCCCAGAATCCCAAAATTCCCAAAGATTGGAGATATGAGCTTTGAATGTGGGTACAGATCTTCTTTTTCTTCTCCTTCTTCTGTTAACGAAAACACGGAAAGGTACAAAATTTGGGACCATAACAACATAACCATTAAAAGTGGTGTAACACCCAGATCCACAAAAGCAAAACCCAGTACCATTTCACTGCATTATATTCAAAATAATAAATAAACAAAAGGCTACCAAACAGTTTTTCTCCTAAAAAAAAAAAAATCTCAAATGGGAAGACTTGGTAGAGAGGTTGAGAGAGAGAGAGAGAGAGAGAGAGAGAGAGAGTGGGTGAGATGATGATGATGATGATAAGAATAGAATCTGAGTCCTGATTTGCAAAGTAGAAAATGTGGAAAATTTTCACAATCTTTTATAGCTGGGAGTGAGCAGAAAAAGGAGAAGCCTAACTCAAACAGAGATTGGAGATGGCAGCAGGAGAGTGAAAATAGGAGAGACAGTTGCTTTCTTTTTTTTTATCCCTGCTTTTATCTTCTGCTTCTCTTTAACCCTCTGCTTTTAATTTGCTGCCATTTGTCCCCACTTTCCAATTATTGCAATGGGATCAAAATTGAATGAACATTTATGCATGTATGCACTGACTGAATCAAATTGATGACTTGCCCCTCTTACATAAACAATGGCCCCACTTAATCTCACTTGCATTAAATAATTGGCCACCAATTATGGTTACCCTATGGACCCAGCCTTTTGGTATTGTTATTATACATTGGTGCAATGGAGGTTATAATCTTATTTGTGAAACTATTTGGTATTTGGAAAAGAAATGAAATAATTCAAACTTATCGAACGAGTATTATTTTTAGGTATGAAAATGTTTTTAAGAGTTGTGATTCAAATCACAAATTCAATTTGAAAATGGTTTAATACAAGTTTGTTTTTGAACTTCAACAATTAAACCTTGAAAGTTTCTTAGCTTTTTTTTTCTCTTTTTAATTTTTTTTTTTTTTTACATCGTCGTCCAATTCTACTAATTCAATTTTTATTTTTATTTTTATTTTTAGTCTATTTTAATTTCATTTTTTTAGTAAGTTTTTGTTTCAATCTAATTTAGGTTATAGTTATGGTTTAATTCTAAATTAACCCCATTCTTTTTATTTCTAACTCGTGGCTCTAATTCCATTCTTGCGCGGTTACCTACTCCTTTTTTTTTTTTTTGGTTTTTAAAGGGAGCAAAGTGGAGTCGCCCCTCCTAATGGTTCTGAGTCTGGTTTTGATTTTTGTCCCATCGAGTTATAAATAGGATCGGTCCAATCTTTAACCAAACTGGAACTTTGTAGACCAGAGCGCAGGGCGTCGTGCAATCATATATATACAGAACTGGTTCTCCATGTTCAATGCGTTTTACTCTTTTTCAAGGATACGGCGAAAAGTATACATATATATATATATATATATATATATATTGGTGCAATGGGGGTTATAATCTTATTTGTGAAACTTTTGTGACGGCAGAGTTGGTACACTTGAGGTCAGAGATCATTACAAGACGAGGATTGGTACTTGGCATGTGTCTGACTCACTTTACTTGCCTTCTATGGTCTGCTAAATGATTTTATTGGTTGGATCCAAATTAATATTCAATATTTGCTTATATTTATGCTTTTTTTTTTCTTTTATATTTATAAAGAGTAGGAAGCAAAGTCGAAATCTAAAATTGAAAATTCAAATAACTCAATTTATTTTTTTATTTTAAATAATGAAAAAAAAAAAAAGAAAATAAGATTTGGACTCTCATCTCTGTTTTTAGTGCCAAAATAAAATATCTTATGGATCAAATGCAATTATTATCGATGTTTTATGCGTCATAGATGGAAGAGGGTTGCCCATTGGCTGTGTTCTGTGTGCTATTTTATGATATATGTACATATGTGTGTATATTTGATTTAGGATATTATCCATTCTTTACATTTTTTTTCCACTGGCACAACCTGCTGTTTTCGTGTGGATCTAAAGTTCCTTTAGTTTCCTGAAGATAAAAGGAACGACGTCACCGTTCCGTGATCCCAAATTGGCCCATGCTGCCTCTGACTCTTTCAATCGTGTATTTGAGTTTATCGTTTGCAAGCTCCATGAAAATCACCGTCCACGTGTTTTCTTTGTCAGACAAGAAAACTCTATGGAAAGCTGGCCTCGGGACAAGAGCAATTCCTTCTTCTCTAAAGGGGACGTGTCGGTTCTTTGCATTGAATTTGGAGGACCAATCGCCAATTGATCATCACATCTCGTAAATCCATGTTAATTCATTCTTAGTACAGTAATCTTATCTCATTTTCGTACTTAATTAATCAACGGTAATTAGTTGAGAAATAGACACGACTTAACCCAATAAATTCCAGGCCACCCCCATTTCCCAAGCATGGTACGTTCCCTTGCTTTAATTGATGGTGTCCTTGCCAGGGATTTCGACATTATAATCTACCTACATTTAGTTTGAGCATATAAAATCTCATGTTTTAAGGAATGCAAATATCTAGAAGAGCTTGATAAGGAAATAACGCAGGAAAAATACGGAAAAGACACACAATCTATATATATTTTCAAATTTAATAAATATTTTATTAAAGTATATTCACGTGTATTAATTATATATATATATATATTTTTTTTGCATTATCACTAAAATTTGTTGTATCTAAAATTAATATATATAATATGGGCATAGCACTTGAAAAAGCATCCCAATCAGTGGAGTTTGACGGGGTTCGAGCACTTCATTTTATGATTTTAATTAATATCGGATACAGCCAAGTTATTAAGAGACTGAAAAAATCTGCATTTTATTATGAGTAGGCTTTCTTTTAAAGAAAAAAAAAAAGAAAGAAACTTCGGGTTAGGCCCAAACGGACCCAAAATTTTATCCCTTTTTTTTTTTTGTTGGTTTGAAAAAAAAAAAAACAAAGAGAAAACTTTATCGTTACAAGGTGGACCGAGATTTTTGAAAATTAAATTTTTTTCATCAAAAACTACATAATGTATATAAAAAAAAAAAAAAAATTAGCAGCGTTGATTTTGTAGGCATCACAGGTAGTTTTACGTGAAATCCACAAACTCAAGGTCTCCAGTGAATTCGGACATAGCAGCACTGCTCATAAAAAATGACTTATAATAACTCGGGTTGTCCTCTTTGCACCTACAAGTTTGGATCTAAGTGATCCCGTTTATAGATGCTCGTAGAAAACTTTATCATTGCGAGGAGAACAAATTTTACCTTAAAATGGCGAAATCAAGAGCAACAAAAAGTGCACTCATTCTTACTTCCGGACGTTGATAATCCTTCATAGCTTCCATACATCCTCCCTAGCAAAATGGCCAGGTTTACCCTCGTCGACAGCGACAACAGGAACCCTTTCACACAAGGGTGGCAATCTCATGCCGATAGCTTTAATGCCTTTGTTAAGGATGTATTTGTTTCCAAGGCAGGGAACCAATCGAAACAGGTTCCCCCGATTCCTATTGCATGTAAAAAAACTGATCTAAACAGCTTTCATCGCGGCTTTGGCGCTTATAACGTGGAAGACCCTTTGCACTATCCATTTGGTTTGATCTTGGCCTATGCAGCTTTGATTGTTGTGATCACTCGGATTGTTCGCTTTCTTCTGAAGCCTCTCAAACAGCCTCGGGTTGTGTCTGAGATAATTGTAAGTCTTTGCCTCTTTATTTGTCATGGATCCGTGGATATGAATTTAATCTAACAATATATTCATGTTCCCCTTCATTCCAATGTGAGGATTATTTATGCAAGTTTGTGCATTGTGCTTCGATTTTCAACCCCACTTAATTTATTGCCCTTTTGATTAACTCAAGGGTGGTACAATCGTTGGTCCGTCTGTTCTAGGCCGAAACAAGAAGTTTGCTGCGATGTTCCTCAACGATAATGCGGTGTACGCTATTAGGAATGTTGGACTCATAGGCTTCATGTACTTGCTTTTCATAATTGGAGTTAAGATGGATGCCTCCTTGATTAGGAAGTCAGGAAAAGGTCATAGGCTTACAGCATTTTTGGCAGTGGTCATTCCCTGCATTATGGTGATCGCTGTCGGTCTCTTTATCCGGCCTTCAATGGATAGAGAACTTGCAAAATTTTCTTCAATTGGAGGAGTTGCTTCATCAATGGCTATAACGGGGTTTTTTGTGATTTATCCCATCATTGAGGAGATAAACTTGCTCAACTCTGAGGTTGGACGAATGGCCCTTTCCATAACAATAATAATTGATGCTGTAGGCATTGGCTTTCTTGTCACGTTTGAGGCAATGAAGGATGCAGATTATAGTTATAAGGCTGCCATTTGGCATTCTGTATCAGCTGTCGTCCTCATGTGCTTCACATTTATAACCCTCAGAAAAGCAGCCAAATGGATTGTGGAAACGACCCCAGAAGGGCAGCCTGTGAAACAGTCTTACGTAATTCTCATTTTGCTTGCTGTTCTAGTAATGGGGTTCCTCACTGATATGTTCGGTAACGCCATTGCCTCTGGACCATTATGGCTTGGGTTGGTGATACCCAACGGTCCGCCGTTGGGATCAGCTCTCGTCGAAAGAAGCGAGACCATTATATTGGAAATTTTCGCTCCATTTTCGTATGCATTTTTTGGAATGTTCTTTGATGTGTTTGCCATGACTAGTGCGCCTTGGTCCAGTTTGGCACCACTTTTTGTCATGGCTATGACAGGGTATGTCTTTAAACTGCTCTCCACTCTTGTGCCGTCTCTACTAATGCGCATGCCATGGAAAGATGGTCTGACCCTCAGCCTTATCTTAAGCTTGAGAGGTCAATTGGAGTTCTTGTTAGTCATGCATTGGTTAGACAAACTGGTATGATCTATTTTCTCTCATTTTCACAAGCAATTGGTTGATGAACCTTTTGACAAATTGGTCTTGTAATGCATAACAAAGCAATCCAAGTATATAGGAAATCCTTCTAGTTATGTATTAGTTTTATTTGGAACCCCATTTGATGGATGATATCAGATAAAGAAGAAAGTTAAAAACAAAATCAGATTAGTTGAAAATGCACTTGCTAGAAGAGTAATGTTGTTATGCTTACTGGTTTCTTTCTTTTCCTCATTATGAATCTTCTTGCACCTGAGGAATATTGAACACCAAATTGATGGGTTTTTTTTTTGGATAAATGTCAACAGATTATTCTGATCCCATCTTACACAATGATGATACTATTAACAACTGCAGTGACTGCGACCGCCACACCGCTCATTAGCATTCTGTACGATCCAACAAGACCGTACATTATAAGCACTAGAAGAACCATCCAACACATCCAAAATTACGAGGAGCTAAGACTAGTCGTTTGCATCCAAGATGAAGATAGTGTTGCTGGTCTCATCAATCTGCTGGAATTCTCTTACCCGACAATGCAGAGCCCACTCTCAGTCCATTGTCTTCAACTGGTTGAGATTACTGGCCGAGCCGCCCCATTGTTTATATGCCATGATGATGAAAGTGCCATTTCTGCTGATTCTGTACTCAATGCCTTCAAACTCTATCAGAGGACAAGACCTGAACTGGTCGAGCTCCATTCCTTCACAGCCGTGGGTCCGAAGCGAACAATGTACCAAGATGTGTGTAAGCTTGCTCTCGTGGAAGAAGCTGTTCTCATTGTACTACCTTTCTACAAAGGATGGCAGGATAATGTAGCAGTCGCTGGGCCCCATTCCTGCGGAAGGCCTTCTTTAATATCAAATGTCTTGGACCATGCTCCGTGCTCGGTGGGAATTCTTGTTATCAAAGGTGAGATACGGAACCCCATTTTCAGTGGTTCTGTCCGCGGTCCCTTCCATATGATTGTGCTTTTCCTAGGAGGAGCAGATTCTCGGGAGGGACTTGCTTATGCAGATAGAATGCTAACGAATCCAGACGCGACACTCACAGTGATCAGATTCCTTCCCTACGATCACAAAGAAGTAGAATATGATGAGAGAGACAAGAAGGTTGATGATGGGTTGGTGAAGTGGTTTTGGGCAAGGAATGAAACAGACAGGAGAGTTGAGTTCACAGAGGTTACGGTCACGGATGGGGAAGAGATGGTGACAACCGTTCACAAAGTAATTAGGAGCAGGCATTTTGATCTCTGGATCATGGGAAGGAAGAATAAGATCAGTCCAGTGCTTCTCGAGGGTTTGTCTAATTGGGATGAGAAGCCGCAACGCCCTGAACTAGGATTAATAGGTGATTATGTGTGTTCCATTGATTTTGAGAACGCAGCATCTGTACTAGTGGTACAGCAGCAAATTTTGAGACAGGGTAAATAGCTAGGCTAGAGATGGAATATGGACTTACCCTGATGTTATGAATTGTATTACCCGCACAACTGTATACTGCAATGTACTTAATTACAAAAGAAGGAACAGCAAAGGATCTCTAATTTGGCACAGTGGGCGTGCTTGCACTTTGATAATCAAAACAGGAAACCTCAAATCAGGTTGTAAGAAACTAGTTTCTTGTGAATCCCTTTGTTTTAGTATGAATGGATGTCCTGCTTTGAACATAAACTGGTCTTTACTATCACTCCATCTTAACGTTCAAAAAAGAATTGTAAAAGAAGGAAAATAATGCTTAATAGAACTACGTTTTGGATAGAAATAATCTGCTTTGATGAGATTTTCGCTAATTTTTTGATTTTGCAGAAATACATGATAGGTCTGTTAGGTGAAAGAAATTTCTTAGATATGAGTCTAAAACGAAACCTGAAAACATTTGGTTATCCATGAATTTGGCTGGCTCGCATGAGTCTGTTTTGTGCTGGCTGCCCTGAGAATGTTCTGCATCTTCTGCGGGGACTTCAAGCTGGCTTCCTACCTCTAGAAAAGGTTAGTTAGTCTGCCCATGCGAGCCAGGTTCTTCCATGGAGACTTGCAAGAATGGTTATCCATGAATTTCCGAGATAACTTTGGAAGGTCTGCAGTTGGAGATTCGCCCGCCATGTTTACCATTGCAATGCGCCAGTGGAGGTGAATCTGGAAGTGGAGAAATGATCCAGTGCTCTCTGACAAGTCATATACCGTGTATGATGCTACAATAAGCAGAGGAATAAGCAAATGTGACCAACACTGGCCAGAAATATATATTAAAGAGTCATATTTATTAATACGTAGATATATTTTTCTTAATTAAATAACTATACGGTGGTTTTCCTTTATCAAGAGGAGAGAATATATAGAAAAATATTGTTTTTAGTAAAATAATTTGTAATAATATACAATTTTTTAAAAATTTAATTTTAATATTGTAAATTACAATCAAATAAATTTTATTTTATTTTGTAAAAAAAAAAATATTATAATTTAATTGTATTATGGTGAGAGTGAATTTTATTTTAGACAAAATAATATTAAATATATAATTTAAAGTAATTCTTTTATTAAAAGTATAACCCTATTTTGAACTAACAATTTTAAGGCCAATCTCATTGCAGCACATCAACGAAATGAGATATTGGAGTTGGAGAAAATCCTTAACGTATAATTATGTTTTTTAGAGTGATCGTTTGTCATTGAATTTTGATTTCTTTGTATATCATTTATTATTGAAGGTTCCTTTTTTTTTTTTTATTCAGGAATTTATTGAAGGTAGCTTAGCATTTTATTTTAGCATCTTTTGTTTGTTCCTCAGCTTTGCGTTTAAGTTGTCAAATGGGCTCTCAGAGTAACAGAAGGACAACAATGGATTTTCAACTGCATTGAAGATCTATTAAGGAATGTCAGAACTCAAGTGCTGCTCAAGCTTGTTAAAACTTGAAGTAAAATAAGAGAATGACACTTAAATTTGAAGAGTGCAGCAGAGTAAGAAACTGTGCAGCAAAAGGACTAATGCAATAGAACTTGCAGCCAGAGAGAATAAGCTGCAGAGAAGTTGCAGCATAAAGAGTCTTGTGACTAGGATGAGCAAAGAAAGCACACACTTTCATTGATGATTAGCTTCCTTCTTATATGAAGCTTCTAAGCATTACAGATTCAAATTTAAAGCTGATACATGTCATCAGTTTGTACGAAAGAGAAACTGGAACTCAAATTTACCTAAACCCATCCCATGACCTTATACGAGTATGGGGGAGGTTGTCTACTTGAACAAGCAACATAATTCTAGTTCAAAATACTTCCGATCAGTCCACAAGATTTCAGAGTAAAATGGATTAACACATGGCTGAAAAACATCACGGCATCTCGTGTTAACCAGCTTAGAAGAATCTTGATTCCTAGAGGGAAGCTTTGACGAAATCAGCACCCTTGCAACTGGTTGTGCAGGGCAGCAAGTACCAACTCTTCTATTAAACCTTACACAAAGGATCCACATAACCTTCATATCGAAGGTGAAGACTGTCATTTCCTTCTAGTTTCCAAACTACTTGCTTCCAAGAATCCGTAGATAGTCCTAATATGAACAAATATAGTATTGTAATGAGAGTACGAATAATTAAAATATTGTTTTTTCTTTATTTAAAGTTATGAATAAAAGAAAATATTATCTAAAAATTCTTTCCAGTAATGCATCGTTCATTGTTGCATGGCAGTAAAAAAAAATCACGTAAAGTAAAGGCATAAAAATTTCTGAAAAAGTACTTATATTATATCTTTTATATGTTTTTGTAAAAAATAATAAAAATTTGAGAATGTTGACATATGTGCTGTGCCCATCTTTCCATTACAGTAAAAAAATCCCCAAGCTTTTAGAACATGATCGAAAAAATTAATTAAAGTAAAAAAAAAAACAAAGCAACAATAAAAAGCTCACCTTGATGCATTCCAAGAACAGTCGCAGTAAAGAACTGCGAGTTCAGCTGGCCTCTCACTTTATTTCTAAGGACAACTTCTCTTAGGAACCAAAAAAAGAAGAAGAGAGAAGATGGTGTAATAATTTTAGATGAATTAATTAAAGGAAAGCTAAATAGAGCCGTAGATATAGTTAAGCTCAGCTTTTCAGTTACATTTTTTTGAATCAAGGATATGGAATACCTTATATAAACATTATAAAATTAGTTAAGCACAAGAGTTTTTTTCTTTTTTTTTTTTTCTTCTAGAATTAATGAAGAAAAAATTAAAATTTTCCCTAAATTAATAAAGATAAATAACAAATTTCTCTCTTTTTTTTTAATTGTAATAATGTAAATAATTTTTTTTTATTATATACTAAAAAATATCAAATTTTGTTTCAAATAAAAAATTTTATTTAATTTAAAAAATTACTTTTATATTTTTAAATATAATTTATTTAAAATTTTATATTATATAATAAATAAAATTTATTTAAAATAAAAAATAATAAAATAAATTTATATGGTATAAACATATAAATAAATAATATTAAAAATGTTTAATTTAATAAGTGTTCCGGGCCAAATATTATACCAAATTCCAGACATCGAATCACTCTTTTGGAAAATACAAGACATCTGCCGCAAGGTGACACTCTGCCGGTGACTTGTAAGAATTTCTCTTTCAATTCTCTCTGCTCCCTTCTCGATCATTCTCTGCACTTCTCATCATCTCTTTTATCAATTTCTTGCTTGAATCGGAGCTGGGTTGCTGGATTTGGTATGCCCTTGCTCTTGGATTTAATTTATTCTCTTTTCCAAGCTTTAGCTATGTCGATCCTGATTTGCTTGTAGTCTATTTGACTTGAGAATGAGGGTTTTTTTTTTTTTTTAAAAGAAATGGAAGATGATGGTTCAAACCCATTTCGGAGAATGTCAAGCCGAACCCGTAGGATGGCTCCGAGGATGGCTGCGGCCCTTGCCAGCACCGATAATCGGACTCAGGTGTGTCAATATGTGCTTGTTTCTTCTGTTGGAATCCTAAACTAAAGTTGGTTTAGTTTGGTAGAAGCAGAGAGTTATGCGTTGTAGGCTTTGGATTTAGTTAGAGATCTATGAATAGTCGTTGATGTATGCTTTATTTCTTGTGTCAAATGACACCAATCAAAACAAAGATGTGGGTTGTGTTAAAAGCATTAAAAAAAAAAAAAAAAAACTGTGCTTGTAGCAGCATTTTGGAGCTGTGTCACAGAAAGACATAAAAAAAAAATTTGCCCTGTGTATTAAGCAGTGAGTTTGAGTTAATAAAATTGATATTTAATTCTGATTATATCCAGATTCTTAGGGTATCTGCTTGTTATATGCAAATTTGATTCTTAAACCCCATTGGCTTGGCTCATTTTCTTGAGGGATGAGCTTTGGTTGAATTATATGTCAAGGGTTCAATTCCTATGTATTGTCCTGCACTGCAGGAGCTGTTGTGATTAGGAAGTCATACTTATAAATAATTCATATGAATATCGTCAGTTTTTTGAAGAAACATTTTGGGAATCATAGTTTGTAATTTTCAGGCAAATATTGCTCGACTTGAAGCATTGGAGAATGATAATGCAGGAATGGAAATGGTTGAAACTCTAGATGACAATGAGGCCTTTTTTGATGATGATGATGAAGGTTGCATTTCTGAATATTTTTGCTGTTTGTTTCTGTTCCCCTTTTTCAGGATTTTGCATTGGATTTTAGCTTATTATGTTTTTCATGAATATGCTTTATTTCCTCATTGAAGTAGAGGGTAATGTAACTTGTTCCACCTAAACTTTTCCAATTCTTCAGGGTAATCATAGACTGCTATTTATTTATTTATTTTTTATTTCATGTTTTTGAATTTTGGTGTTCAAGTAGCAGTAATTTCTTGTCTAGGGTGATGCTATTGTCCACACTAAGAGTAGTAATTTTTCCATGAGTGAATGGTCTCGTCTAAATTATGTGTTATTTTAGGAGGAAAAATGTTTTGTCATGTTTAGGGTTCAGAATGATATACACACACACATATATATATATATATATGTTGTTACAAATTCATTTTTCAAATATAAGATATGCAATTACTAATTAGCTTCAGCTTAAAAGTTTCAGACCAAAAATTTCTTTATCAACTTGAGTAAATCTTCAAGTATTGGTCTTGGATCAATCAATGCATTGTCAGTTTTGTCAAAGTGGAACTTGGTCAAGGAGGCTTTATGTTTTTTCCCATCATTTCTCATTTCAGGGTATTTGCAAAAGAAGCAGTCTAAGGGCACAAAACGGAAAACGCGCCAAGCAAAGGCACTCGAGAATGCTAGGAAAGCCCCAAGAAATTTTCTTGAGCTCTTACATGAGGTGAAAAGGAAAAAGCTTTTAGTGTTTTGCTTTGTGATTGTCTGAATAGCTGGTATGAACTTAACTTGCCTTCATACAGGCAAATCTGGAGTCTCTGCCTCCTCACGTGCCATCCTATTTGAAGGCAGCAGTAGGACCCCCAAGCTCCACATGCCGCAGGCATTTTTGCACTGTTTGTGGATTTGCTTCCAACTATACATGTGTCAGGTGTGGGATGCGCTTTTGTTCAGTACGTTGCCAAATTATACATGATGATACTCGATGTCTGAAATTTGTGGCATAATTTGTGAAACTTATAGATGTTAGAGAAGCTGACCCTGGATTTCCTACAGTAGTCCAAGAATTTTCTATTCTCACTTGGATATTGCCGCTTGTCACATCTAACACCTGCAGTCAATTTTGGGAAGCAGGATTGTGTCTCGTTAGTCCACTGTATTTACCATTACCGGTTAAAAACAATTTGATTTGTTCAAATTCATTTGTGCTTTCTGCGGTTGACATTGGTAACATGTCTAACTCGCCAAACCTTTATTTTCCCAGGCTGTTACTTCATTTCTAGTTACTTAATTGCAAGGTCGCGAGTTCATTACATGTTTTGGCAATTTTTACGACTAATAAGGTATCTTAGGACCAATCCCATCCTGAGTTTTCTTCGACTTGTTTTGGCAATTCCGAATTCCAACATGTTTGCTAAATTGACCTTTGGATTTTGCACTCTTATATAACAGTAAACTGAAATGGAAGAGATACCGACTTAAAAACATAAATTTGGAAATTGGTTATTTGCTTTATGCAAGGCACACCGAATCAAGAAACAAGTCAAACAAGCTGCTTAACGAAATGTTGTCCAACCTGGACATCAACTGCTGGAAAAAACAATAGCACTCAAAATCTATGAATCTACGTTGAGGAAAACAATAGTTGCGCGCGCACAACCGAGGCCTTGAGTGATGCCTAAATTTATTGAATGAGGAGAGGCATGTTCGTTTGCCTGCGAACTTTGTTGATTTTAACACGGAGGCAGATCCAATGGTGGAGGCTGTACTGCCTGCAGATAATCAGCTCCATTCTCTACTAGGAAATTCATGGCCAAACCCCAAGCGAGATGAGAATCTATGTGACAGTGCAAAAGCCAAATGCCTGTTTCAAGACAGATGAGTCAATAACCTTTAATTTTTAGTGAATTCATTGACATGAATCTAACTGAATGAGCTAGCTATAAGTAAGTCACGCTTGTTACCCGGGTTATCAGCTACAAATCTGACAGCTACCCATCCACCAGGAGGGGTGCCAATGGTATTCCTACGTGGTGGATCAATGAGGTTGAACTTGGCTGTATCTGTTGCAGGATTGAAATTACCAGAACCTATTCCAACAATATAGAATTGGTATCCATGTAGGTGCATTGGGTGGTCCTCAGTTGAGACAATATTGGTATCCTGGAACACGATCTGCACCTTGGATCCATATTTCAGTTTGTAAAGTTTAGTTGCTCGTATCGGTTGCCAAAGTCCTCGGGGTATATTGGTGTAATTGACTTGTATAGGTGGAACAGGAGGAAAATCTGTGGTGAAGACACCAGGTTGATTTTGATAGTAGGCTTGCATTAGGGAAATGCTTGTTGGGAGTACTAATGACACATTATTTATACTGGCTGTAAATCGAGTTCCGTTTGGACCTTGACAGCGGGGACTATTAGGGTTTGTGCAGTTTATGAGTCCTAACCCCACTGTGAAAAACAGGCTCTCGTCAATCTCTGTGGGGACTTGGACCTTTGAAAGACTCTTTACCTGGACAGTAAAGGCATTTGCTGTGTTTGTATCGTTATAAGCTGGCAGTTGAGGTAGGATTGGTGTTAGGGGCTTTCCTTTCTTGTCTTTATATTCAAGGATTGCAGTTGTAGTGGTATTGTCAAATGCTGCATTCTGAGCTGTCTGATAGGCCCGTGCTGCCATGTAGTAGCAAGCTGGGGTTTGATCAGCTGTAAGAAGGACGTTAATTGTCTGACCAGGAGCTATCATGATGACAGACGTAGTGAAAGGCTTGGTATAGGAAGTATCAGTGCCCACCACGGTTAGTTTGTGATTGGCCACTGCAAAGAAGAGTTCTTCTTCCATTGCGGCATTAATGATTCTTAGCAGAATCGTCTCACCGGACTCCACAGGGAATATCACAGTTTCTGCACCACCATAACAACAAACGAGTTATGCGAGTTCCAATTACAGACACATGTAGAGAAACCAGAAAGCAAAACAAAAAGAGTTGGCAAACCTTTCTTGGAGCATCTGTAGAGGTCTCCAGGTTGACCATTGATGGTGTAAGCATCAGACACAATGGGGGCTGCCCCAGTGAAGAGTGCCAGCCTCAAGACATCCATAGGATCTCTGTCCCACCACTCCCCTGTTGTTAATAATCGTGATCATTAGCTTTTCAGTTGTTGAGTTATGTCATTACTGTGTTATATTCTCCAGAGGCTTGGGAGAAAAACAAAAGGTTTACCAAGAAGGATGGGAACCTCTCGCTTGGGCATTGGAAATGGATATGGAGAACCCAATTTAGGATAGATAATGAGAGCTCCATAAACAGTAGCTCTAAGGAATCTGCTATGAGCATGCCACCACAAAGTTCCCACCTGGTTTTGAATTGTGAACCGGTAAGTGTAACTCCTTCCTGGTTGGATTGGACACTGTGTCACATACTCTGGTCCATCTGCCCATGGATTGCGCAGTTGCCGGACTCCATGCCTGGTGAGTTGGACAAAACAATTCCCTCAAGTTTCCATATGTTGCAAATGTCAGTTTACATAGATATGTGGTTGAGGATTATGCCTGCATAGCATCTAAAAATCAAGTACCAGTGAATCGTGACGTTGTATTTAGCATTGTTTATGGTTTTGATCACCAGAGTGTCACCATCTCTGACTGCAAGTGTCGGCCCCGGAAACTGCCCATTCACTACAATAGTGCTATGGGTCCTGCACAGCCTCTTCACCGGCCTGGCTTCAATCTATTTCATTCCAAAACAGAAGAATTGAATTTAACACACATGCACACACAGAGGGTCAAGTATTTATATGATCCTTTAACTCTCAACACAACATATAAGAATACGTACAACAAACTGATGGTAATAAGTTTCTGCTTCAGAGAACGAGGCTAGCAAACCGAGGATCACAGAAATGCCAAGGAGGAAGCAATAGACCCATTGCTTGGAAACCAAGTTATGAAGCTCCATTTAGCCTTTGATTTGAGTGGATTCTGAGTCGCTACTGCATGAGATATAGGCATTGTGGAAGCAGCTATATATATAAACTGTCAATCAAATAGCGGGAAAGGTCGTACGAGACTTTAACTTGAATTTTTTTTTTTTTTAATAATTTCAATTTTTTTACCATTTAATTCGGAGGTGGGGTTTCGGCGGGAAGGATTAGGTAATGAGTCAAGGGAGACACAAAATTTATATAACCATTTCTGTCTTGTGCTAAAGGGGATTGGTTGCAACCACTTGCCCCCACCAGTTCAATGATCAAACGAAGATTACATTTTGGACAAAGAGGACACCAAGCTGGGTACCTCAACCATAGAGTCTAAGTGGCCGAGCAGTTGCGACTCATAGGTCTCGTTTTGAAGGTTTAAAATCCCATGTTGGATTCGTTGAAACCAGAAACGTGGCTGATATTCTAGCTTCTTTGAAGTCAAGGTAGCTGTTCTCATAACTAGGCAAAACCGTGATACTTTTCAACAAAAAGGAATTTACATCATGAAGATGTTAGGCAAAAAGCATGTCCATGTTTGTGTGTTGCTAAATTGTTTACCATTGCCTGACTTCAGCTAACGAACAATTTAATTGAAATTGCCAATGTCGTTGACACGACACGACTTTATTCCTTATTTGACAAAAAAAAAAAAAAGAAGGTAATATGAGTCTCGAGGTCTACCATGGTTAATTATATCTCTAATTAATTTAGCTTTTATTGCTGCAGTGTTGCAGACATCAAATCGAGGGAACAAATTGGCCATGGTTTTCCCATATTCAGATAGTCGTCATTTATGCTAGAAAAGGTGAACTTTAGTGTAATAATAGAGATTATTACGTTGAGACTAGGAGCTGCAGAAATATTTTTATTTTATTTTTTTTTATAAATGTAAAAATAAGATTATATATAACTGACCTTTCTCTATATTTTCATAATTCCACTGACTTAAGCTTTTTTTTTTTTTTTTTTTTTCTGTTTTTTCCCAAAATATTTCATTTCCCGTCTCTTGTTGGTACTACCATGCTACCTTGAACTGAGAGTCTAGAAGTAGCGAATTTACATCTGCATTCATTGTGTTTGATGTCAGGCAATCGTGTAAACATAGAATGTTGTATTCTTATTATGCTGGTCATCGCAGTTGTTGCAAAAATCGTCAAAGTTCGTTAGATAACTTTACCTACTTTACAACAGATGTAAAGAAATACAGTAATTTGGAAGGTATAATAAGACTTCAACAATCTGCTTAATTAGATCATTGTTTAGTAGTTAATGGAAGGATTAAGTGGCTTGTTAATTAACGCAACCACTCCTATACTCATCATGCCCAGATGACCCAGCATGTTTCTGTTTTTTCTTTTTTCTTTTTTTTTTTTTGATATAAAAACTAATAATGGAATCCTAAACTTGAAATTAACATTATTTTGTCATTTTGGTTTCTTAAAAATAGTGGTGTAACTCTATCACATAAGCTACAGCCACTTCTTGACCTTAGTCCCTAGATTATGCCTATGACATTGATACTAGTTGCTAAATCATTTTCTTCAAGTCAACTTTTGTCAATGTCTCCATGTCATATATATATATATATATATTTTTTTTTTTTCTTTTTCTTTTTCTTTTTCTTTTTTTTCTAGTTAGACGGGGGAAGAAAACATTTTTTTATGAGTAAGGTCGAAGTTCAAATCTTATATTTTATTTTTAAATTTTAAATTTGGTCGCTACTAAATTATACATAATGGGAATATGTGCTTGTATTTTGTATCTATTGGAATTCCAAAGTGAGTTCGTTTAGTGAATTAGCATTATGCATGGTAGGTTTGGGATTTGGTTAGAAGTCCATCCATAAATAGTAGTTGTTGTATGCTTCATTTTATTTCTCACAAAACAAAAGATGTGGGGTGTGTTAAAAGCACCAGTTAAAAAAAAACATAAAAATAATTTTAAAAAAAAAGGAAAAAAACTGTGCTTGTAGCACCATTGTGGAGCTGTGTGCCCAAAACCAGAATTTGCCCTGCGTGTTAAGCATTACATACTGATTCCTTCGGTATCTACTGAGTATATATAAATTTGATTCTTAAACCCCATTGGGTTGGATCATTTTCTAAAGAGATAAGCTTTGGTTAAATTATACGTCAAGGGTTCAAGCCCAATGTAAGGCTGCGTAATGCCTTGTAAAGCAGGAGCCTTTGTGCATTAGAAAGTCCTACTTCTAAATAATTCATATGAATGTTGTCAGTTTTATAAGAGCATCAGCCAGATTATTTTTGGGATTTCGATCGAAAATTTTTTTTGGAAATCATAGTTTGCTATTCCCAGGCAACCATTGCTCCACTTGAAGCTTTGGAGAATGACAATGCAGAGATGGAAATGGTTGAAACTCCAGATGACGATGAGGTCTCTCTCCCTCTCGATGATGATGATGACGAAGGACACATTTCTGAATTTTTTGGCTGTTAGTTTCTTACAGTTTTTCTCTATTCCCTTATTTCAGAATTTTGAATTGGACTTGGATGGCTTATTATGTTTTTCATGAATATGCTTTGCTTTCTTACTGAATTAGAGGGCAATGTAACTTGATCCGCCTAAGCTCTTCAAATTCTTCATGGTAATCATAGACTACTATGTTTTTGCATGCTATTGAATTTTGGTATTATAGGACTAGCAATTTCTTGTGTAGAATGATGCTATTGTTCACATGAGTAAAGCTTCATCCAAATTATGTGTCGTTCTTTTTTTTTCTCATATTTGGGGCTCAGGATGATAGCATTTGTTTTTATTACACATTACTTTTTCATTCATAAGATAAGCAAGTTACTGATTAGCTTCAGTTTAAAAGTTTCTCACCAAACACTTCTTTATCAGGTTGAGTAAATCTTCAAATACTGGTATTGGATCAATCAATGCATGATCAGTTTTGTTAGAATCTTGTCAAAGTGAAACTTGGTCAAGGATGCTTTATGTTTTTTCCCATCAAACATTCTATGGTTTCTCATTTCAGGGTATTTACAAAATAAGCAGGGCACAGAAAGGAATACCCCCCAAGCAAAGGCGCTCGAAAATGCTAGGAGAGCCCCAGGAAATTTTCTTGAGCTCTTACATGAAGTGAAAAGGAAAATGCTTTTAGTGTTTCGCTTTCTGATTGTCTAACTAGCTGGTCTGAACTTCAATCGCCTTCTTACAGGCAAATCTAGAGTCTCTGCCTCCTCATGCTCCATCCTACCTTAAGGCAGCGGGAGGAACCCCGAGCTCCACACGCTGGAGGTATTTCTGCACGGTTTGTGGATTTGCTTCCAACTATACATGTGTCAGGTGTGGGATTTGCTTTTGTTCAATACGTTGCCCAGATATACACGATGATGCTCGTTGTCTGAAATTTGTGGCTTAATTTTCGACACTTATGGATGTTAGGGAAATTGACCCTGTATTTTCCACAGTAGGCCCGGAATTTTCTATTCTCACTTGGATGTTGGTGCTGGTCACATACCCATAGTCAATTATGGGAAGCGGGATTGTGCCCCATTATTCTACTGCGTATGTTACCATTACAAGTCAAAACCAAATCGATTTGCTCAATTCATTCGTGTTTCCTGTTGTTGACGTTGGGAACCAATCTAACTCAATAAACCTTCATTTTTCAGGCTAATTGCAAGGTCCGCAGTTCATCACATGCTTTGAAAATTTTTATGATTAATAAGGTATCTTAGGGACCAAGTGTGTTCCAACCGGAGATCCTGAGTCTCCTTGGACTTGCTTTTGAATTTCTGCCATCCAACATGCTCGCTAAATGGACTTTTGGATTTTGCACTATCAACGAACAGCAAACTGAAATGCAAGAGATACCGACTTAAAAACATAAATTTGGAAGTTGGTTTATTGCTTTGTAGAAGGTACACCGAATCAAGAAACTTGTCAAACAAACTGCTCAACGAAATGTAGTCCGATCTGGACATAACTGCTGGGAAAAGCAACAGCACTCAAAATCTAGAATCAACATTCAGGAAACACATAGTTGCACTTGTGCATCTCAGAATGAGTTTATTGACACCTAAATTTATTAATGAGGAGAGCATATTAATTTGCTTGCGAGCATTGTTGATTTTAACACGGAGGCAGATCCAATGGTGGAGGCTGTACGGCCTGCAGATAATCAGCTCCATTCTCTACTAGGAAACACATGGCCAAACCCCAAACGAGATGAGAATCTATGTGACAATGCAAAAGCCAAATGCCTGTTTCGAAACAGATGAGTCAATAACCTTTAATTTTTAGTGAATTCCATAACATCAATCAAACTGGATGAGCTAGTTATAAGTAAGTCAAGCTTGTTACCTGGGTTATCAGCTACAAATCTGATGGCGACCCATCCGCCAGGAGGTGTGCCAATGGTATTCCTCGATGGTGGATCAATGAGGTTGAACTTAGCTGTATCTGTTGCAGGATTGAAATTACCAGAACCTAGTCCAACAACATAGAAATCGTATCCATGTAGGTGCATTGGGTGGTCCTCAGTTGTGACAATATTGGTATCCTGGTACACAATCTGCACCCTGGATCCATATTTCAGTTTGTAAAGCTTAGTTCTTCTTCTAGGTTGCCATAGACCTCGGGGTATATTGGTGTAATTGAGTCGTCTACGCGGAGCAGCGGGAAAATCTGCGGTGAAGACTCGAGGTTGATTTTGATAGTAGGCTTGCATTAGGGAATTGCTTGTTGGGAGTACAAATGACACATTATTTATGCTGGCTGTAAATCGAGTTCCGTTTGGACCTTGACAGCGGGGACTATTAGGGTTGGTGCAGTTGATGAGTCCTAGGCCAACAGTGAAAAACAGGTTCTCGTCAATCTCAGTGGGGACTGGGACCTTTGAGGGACTCCTTAACTGGGTAGTAAATGCATTTGCAGTGTTTGTATCATTATAAGCTGGTAGTTGAGGTAGGATTGGTGTTAGGGGCCTTCCTTTCTTGTTACTGCAAGGAGCAGATTTATATTCAAGGATTGCAGTTGTGGTGCTATTGTCAAAAATTGGATTCTGAGCTGTCTCATAGGGGCTTGCTGCCATGTAGTAACGAGCTGGGGGTTGATCAGCGGTAAGAAGGGCATCGGTTGTCTGACCGGGACTTATCTTGATGACAGACGTAGTGAAAGGCTTGGTATAAGAAGCATCAACACCCACCACAGTTAGTCTGTGATTGGCGACGGCAAAGAAGTGTTCTTGTTCCATTGCAGCATTAACTATTCTTAGCAGAATTGTCTCTCCGGACTCCACGGGGAATATCACAGTTTCTGCGCCGCCAAGACCAGAACAAGTTATGCAAGCTCCAATTACAGACACACGCAGAGAAACCAGAAAGCAGAACAAGAAGAGTTGGCAAACCTTTCTTGGAGCATCTGTAGAAGTCTCCGGGTTGACCATTGATGGTGTAAGCATCAGACACATTGGTGGCTGCCCCAGTGAAGAGTGCCAGCTTCAAGACATCCATAGGATCTCTGTCCCACCACTCCCCTGTTGTTAATAATCGTGATCATTAGCTTTTCAGTTGTTAGAGTTATGTCACTACTATGTTATATTCTGCAGAGGCTAAGGAGAAAAACAAAATGTTTACCAATAAGGATGGGAATCTCTCGCCTGGGCATTGGAAATGGATATGGAGAACCCAATTTAGGATAGATGATGATAGCTCCATAAACTGTAGCTCTAAGGAATCTGCTATGAGCATGCCACCACAAAGTTCCCTCCTGGTTTTGAATTATGAACCTGTAAGTGTAACTCCTTCCCGGTTGGATTGGACACTGTGTCACATACTCTGGTCCATCCGCCCATGGGTTGCGCAGTTGCCGGACCCCATGCCTGGTTAGTTGGACAAAACAATTCCCTCAAGTTACCATATGTTGCGAATGTCAGTTAACATAAAAATGTGGTTTGTGGATAATGCTTTCATAGCAAGTAAGAATTTAGTACCAGTGTAGTGTGGCGTTGTATTTAGCATTGTTTATGGCTTTGATCACAAGAGAGTCACCATTTCTGACTGCAACTGTCGGCCCCGGCAACTGCCCATTCACTACGATAGTGCTATGGGTCCTGCACAGCCTCTTCACTGGCTTGGCTTCAATCTATTTCATTCCAAAAGAGAATAATTGAAATTAACACACATGCACACACAAAGGGGTAGGCATTTACACGATCATTTAACTCTCAACATAACGTATAAGAATACGTACAACAAACTCATGGTAATGAATTTCTGCCTCAGAGAAAGAGGCTAGAAAACAGAGGAACACAGAAATGCCAAGAAGGAAGAAACAGAGCCATTTCTTGAAAACCAAGTTATGAAGTTCCATTTAGCCTCTTATTTGAGTGGATTCTGAAAGGCTATTGCATGAGGTATAGGCATTGTTGAAGCAGCTATATATAAACCATCCATCAAATAGCGGGAAAGGACGTACGAGAGTTTAACTTGAATTTTTTTAAAAAAAAAAACTTCAATTTTTTTTTTTTACCATTTCAAAGGGAGGTTGGGTTTCGGCTGGAATAGGCAATGAGTCAACGGAGATAAAATTTAAATTTCCATTTTAGATTTGTGCCAGAGGGGATTGGTTGCACCCACTTGCCCCCATCAATTTAATAAGCGAACGACTATTACATTTCGGCCAAAGGGGTTACGAAGTCGCGCACCTCGACCATATTAGTCTAAGTTGCAACCCATACGTTCTCAATACTCGTTTTGAGGGGTTAACATCTCATGTTTGAAGTCAAGGCAGTTGTGCTCATAACTAGGCATAATAGCCCTTGCTACTTTCTTGGGAAAAAGAAAAAATTGCATCAGGAAAGATACCAGGCAAAAAGCATGTCCACATTTAGTATGTTACTCAATTATTCATAAACCTAATCTGACACTTACATATATTTATAACAACTAAAATTGGTATGACCTCTATTTTTTAAGAGATTGACTGTTTCTACAATTTCAGCATAAATTAAATCTTCACGGTAACTAATAAAAAATTAATTAAAATTGCTAATGTCGTTGATACAACAATATTTCATTGCTTATTTGAATAATAATAATAATAAGTATCTCGTGGTTTAATTGTTGTAATGCCTGCTTGGTCATGGTTTTTCCTTGTTTAGGTATTCATACCAAAGAAAAAAAAGATGAGTATCAGTCTACAATAAAGTTATTTTATTGAAACCACCATACTATAAGTTTGAGTAATGAATTTTTTTTTCTTGTTTCTCTTTTTTTTTTTTTGTAAAAACAAAGGTGAGATTGCGTATAACTTAACTTCATCTAAACCTTGGATTGTAAGAGTCTCTTACATTGGAATGCTGTGTATGTTCATAATCCCATTAACCTAAGCTTATATATATATATATATATATAATTTTTTTCCCAAAATGTCTTATTTCCCATCTCTTGTTGCTACTTCTATGCTACCTTGAACCGAGAATCTAGACGTGTTTGATGTTATGCAATCCTGTGAACATAGAAGGTTGTGTTCTTGTTATGCCAGTCATCGGAGTTGTTGCACAAATCGTCAAGTTTGTTTAGTTATCGTTACCCACTTTTTTCAACAGATGCAAAGAAATGATAAGATAACGCGGAAACTATATCCACCGCATCTATCTTGCCATAAATATAATCAAAACAATTCATGTGTGTGCACCGTGTAAGAACTCCTCCGGAGTCAAAACAGGTGAAACTTTGAATTTCGATTCTAGAACAGACTGTTGATTTATAACAAAGATGGGGGCCTGAACGATCTGCTTGATTGGATCATTTTCTAGTGGACGGAGGGACAGGGGTGGCCTTTTAATTGGCTCGACCGACTTTTGTACTTTTCCTGCCGGGAAGTCCACTGGCTAGAAAAGGCAGGGATAGGTTTCGGTGGGTTTGGTAGAGTGGAAAAGATTGTGCTGTTTTGGTTCTGTTTTTTCAGAACACGGAGTCCATTTTTGCTTGGAAAGTGACGACCTTGGTTCCTGCTGTCTCTGTTACACTTTTAACTCGAATTTTTGCGCGAGTGACGCTGGCTCAAAAGAAATTAACGAGAATCGTTAATTGTATAAGCGAGATCTACGATCCAACAATCATAATTGCGTGCTTTCTGAAACTCCCACTCTACCCTAACATTTCCCACATATGATACTTAGTTGTCAGCTCCACAATCTTTAATGAGTTTTCTTGACTTGCACTCTTTGTTTTGAGGCTGACGTGCGACAACAAAAGTCGTTAGAATCCGCAGCATGTCGACCCCGAAGTCCACGGCCGACCATAAGGAGTTGAAAAACAAAAAGTACAGGCATTACCAAGTCCATTCTTTTGTTGGAACACTTTTAAATAAAAAATTAAATATATCCTTTCATTTACCTAATAAATATAAATTTAAACTTGTTCATACAAATTACTCGGAATATGTAATCACAAAATTATCTAATCACATATGAGCTCTCTATTTCTAACTTGAGATTACGAATTTGATTGGTCCTGAGATTAGACCACCGTGCAAGTTTGGTACATGATAATAAGGCCTGTGTGCTCAGGCTAGTTATCAGAAATTAGTCTAATAGGAAATTCTTATCATTAAAAAATAAAAAATAAAAAAAATTGTCATGATTTAGTCCCAAGTTTCTAGAGACCAAACATTTTAATGGAGTAACTTTCTTGCGAGAAATTTAGCCAAACCCGAACGCGACATTATATTGTACCAAAGAAAACAAAACTAGAAAGACAGGTGTTTTGCATCAAGTCTGTTTCAAATTTACTTTGTTTCTTTATCTATAAATACCACTTATTTAAACTACGTTGGATTCATGTATGACTTGGCCAATTATACTGTAAAAGGACGCTGCAGTAAAAAAATAGAAATAATTAAACGAAAACAAAAATACTAGGCAGCGCTGGTGTTTCGTGGACGTTTATTTTGATCCCCCCGCCCCCCCAAAAAAAAGGTAAGAAAAAACAAAATCTACAGTATTAGTAAGTTTAATCACGATTAGTCACGTGGATAAGCTATTAATCCCCAACAGCCTCCATGAGTCGTTCGCAAACAATTTCTACACATAAACATCAATAACACCAATCGAGATCGCGACAGTAATGAACTCAATAGTTTTGTTCAGGAGTAGATGCTAGGGAATGGAAATGAGAGAGAGCAGGTTTGGTGGTCTAACAGCTCCATATCTTCTTGATAACTACTTAATATTTCTCCACTCTTAGCACTGTACTTCAATACTCATTAATTTCAAAGCAGAATCACAAGTGCACATCGAATCCGGACACCCCATCAACTGCCTTGATTGTGAAATGTTCACTCCCGTTATCTTTCAAGCCGGTGCGTCCTAATAAAGTTCAGGGTTGGCTACCATGACACTACAATTTTTGGGCTTCATACTGAACACAACATTTGATGTTACAACTCTTCCAAAGAGAAACAATAATATCTTGAGCCAAGCAGACACTGGACCACATGAGCAAGCTGTAAAAATCCTACTGATTTTGGAACTCAATCTCTCGAGAGATTTCTTGGTGAATTCAGTCCTCTGGTTTCACACATGAAAGTCACAATATAGTTACGTTGAAAATGAACCATAAATTATTCATCACGCAAACAATTCAACGGAGAAAATACCTTTTATCGTTGGAGTTGGTAGACTCTCTCTACTCTGGGTTTTTTTTTTTTTTTTATCCAACATCAGGACCATAATTTGGCTCAAAAAGGCTTCCCAAGGTCACGCAGTGCCAATAGTAATGTACGTGCAAATTATAAGATTCCAATAAAAGAATGATACATTGCCTAATTCAAATGTTCGTGAATAAAGATACAAACCTGGGCTAAAAATGAGATAGAGTAAAACCAAAAGAAAGAATATAAAAACAAATTTCGGACGACTGGTTTATTTAGTGTGTACAATGTGTGCTTAAAAATCAGAATCAAAATCTCAACAACAGCTGCAGTAGCTGGCAGAGGGCGCGCTGCTTACACCCAATCTGGATTGGAAACCAGAAGACAAACTATGACCGAAGAGAAATCATCAACCCCTGATCAAGAAAGAGTGCTGCAATTCTACCGATATCAAACACACAAGGTTGAAAAAAAAAAACTGTATGCAGCCGTCAATAAACTCAATACATGGTTACCACCACAACATTCATGCTTGAGCTATCTGCTGCTTCAATGCCCGCAGGGACTTCATTTTTGACTCACAAATACAAAGAAACTCAGACAATACCATAGAATTGCCAATGGCTATCTTCCTTGAGACATCAACCGGATTCCAAGACTTCAATGCTTGGCAGATCCGATCACCAAGTTCGTCCTTATCTATTTGTGAAAGCAGCCTTTCTAGAATTTGAAACACCTTCCCAGGCCCTTCATCATGCTCATTTCTCCTAAAAGAGGATAGTGTAGCATCCACAATCTCATCCTCTGGCCTGCTTATCTGTTCTCTTATCCAATTTGCAACTTCTTCAACCATGCCACATAAAGAATGGATTGAATCACGAGCTGCATTAGACAATAAGGGGGTGGACTGTTCTGCAAGTCCACCTTTCTTCTTCTTCTTTCCACTTGGAAGACAAAATCGAACATGTGATTGGATAACAAGCAAATGCCAAGCCAATGGCTCTGTGATCAACTGCACTAAACTGGAAAAAGAATCACTTGGTGAGCAAACAAGAGAACCAATGGATCTTGTCTTCTCCAAAATATGCTTCTCCAGCAAAGTATCAAGAGCTTGCCAAAGACCACCACCATCTGGCTGTGAAAGCTCATGGGAATTCAAATTCCAGGCGTTCAAAAATACAGCAAAGTTCATCCAGTCAATTATGTCTGAACTAAAACCCTGCAGCATAGTTGAAACCATAAATCTCTAAACAAAGGAAATGTGAAATGTAATTGTTTGGCATAGAAGTCGTCATTTATGGAATTAATATGCCAGCATAATCTTCAGCTTACAGATCATTCCATAACATCAATGCAGAATTGTATGTACAATATACTGTAAAAGAACATATAAAAGTGAAGTAAAAGAAAAGCTTGACCAAGTGGTAGACAGCATGAGTAAAAGTAAAATTTCTTCTAAACAGCAATATTAGGTCAGTGAAGTGCAATTAGACAATGTACGAGATTCCTCAGGGTGTCGGTTGGCTCTGATGGTAAACAAGGTGATTGAGGACAGATAGGTGAGACTTCAGTAGGCTAATTTATGTGCAGTGGTGCTGTTGTGGGGTGGAGAAGGGGGGAGAATTGAACTACATGAATTTTGCTTTTCACAATTCCAAGACCACATTCCCATCAAGACACACTTGTTTCTCCAAACATTGTAGCAGAACATCTATTAGAATAATTACTTACGATAAAATTGATCAAGAAGTTGAAGAATAAACAAAGTCATAATTCAAAGCATCAGCATAGAATACCTCATGGTGCAACACAAACTAGCAATATCCTTTGCAGAGGTAATACAAAATTATGCATGGATTCAGATTGATAGCACCTCATACCTCGGCAGACTTTAGGCCACTAGATACCCCCTTAACCAATTCCATAGCATCCCTGAAGGAAGATCCCAACATCTCTGCATAGCGCTCAAGCAAAAATTTGAACTCTTTGGATATTTTTGTCTCAGATGCAGAACCATTAACACCCACACTCTTCTTAATTGATGGTGTACTTTGAATAGATAGATATATCAATCGAGGAAGAAGTGATTTCCTTTCAACAACCCTCCGAATATTTACTTCCCTTTCTTTTATCTGTAAAATTTGGGCAGCATGGAAAAGAGAGAACATTAAAGGCATAAGAAATATGGAAAAGTCTATCAAACACAAAGATCTGTAACTTCTATCATACCATCAGTTAAAAACATAAACGTGCAAATGGAGACATCAGACCCTTACCAGGTTCTCTTTGGGACAATAAGAGATCCCCTCAAATGGACCTGGAAAAAGACAGATACTATCAACTTATTTCAAGAAATGTCAGAGGGAAAAGAATGGAAAACTAGACAGTACCCCCAAAGCCAACATTATAGTAAGATTCTCCAAATGCTAGATTGCAAAAGAATAAGGTAACAGAAAGAATCCTAATAAAGAAAAGCCTCTTCAACTATGATAGAACTCATTCCTAATGGGTGAAGAATTTCTTATAATCTACACCACTTAATGAACAATTCCAACGCCAGCATCATATACCATTCCTCTAGAATGCTGAAAATGCCGACACCCTGTAAGCTACACACCATTTTCTTCAAAACCTGGACTTCATAGGTATTGATCTGTATTCCTTGCTAATTTCAACTTGATTTGTCTAATTCTTGCCCAAAAAGATGACAACTAGACACAAGTTTAATAATCTAGACAAATGGTACAAAAAGTTAACCGACATTAGTAATAATATTTATTTTATCCATAAACATTCCTTATTCAATACAATTTTAAAATAAATGAAAATAATAAAATATACTAAATCAATTTTTTATATATAAAAAAGATTTAGCTGATGTCTAGGTAAGACTTTTAAACTTTCAAGTATGCATTTCAAACACGCCCATAGTGATAATTGTTGCCTACCATTATCAAAAATTTTGGTTGTTTAAAGCTTCTCTCATCAGAGATCCATCATCTGGAAAAAAAAAAAAAAAAAAGGTTGAGAAGGTGTATGAGCTACGAACCCAAAAGGTAGTTTTTCTCAGGAGTTGGCGTCCACCAAGGGCGTGAATGCAAATCTTCATTAAAGGTCAAAGTTTTGGATCCAATCTCATTAGTGAGCTCAACGCAGTGAATTCCGTGATTCAAATCCTCAAGAACACCCTAAAATACAATGTAATTGCATCCACTGTTAAACACATAAAAAAGTATAGGCATTAATCATATAGGCAAAAGACAAACCTCTTCTTCTTCAATGTTATCTGCTTTCTGCTTTAGCTGTAGAATGGATTTTTCAACCTTTGCCAATAAGTAATGATTAGATTGCTGCAAGCGTTCCTTAAATTGAACAAATTCAATTACCTGAAATACAAAGAACATATGTTATCATTGTCCACCATCAGCAGTATCCAAGCAAAATGCTATTTGCTATTAATTTCACATGACATCATACTGCATTACAGTGAATAAAAAACAAATAAAAGTGTCCTAGTTGAGTCAAACATTAACAAAAAAAAACTGCAGATAGTTATCATCTATGATTAGTCAGGGAACAATACGAGTAGAAATTCTAAACAATTTAATAAATCCAAAAAACAATAGTCAATGGCATAAGATGAACCTGTTGAAAAAGCAAGCATAACTAACAAACATATTACATACTTCTGAATACTTGATGCATGGGAGGCACATACTTTTGAATAGTTTCTATGGCGATATGCAAGAAATGAAAGATCTGCAGATTCCCGGAAGTGGTCATCCATAAACCTGAGATAATCTTTTAACAGATTACTTAAATCTACCCAAAGAGGAGATATTGCCAACTGTGGCAAAATATGGTGTGTCATTGTTTCCAGCATAATATTCTTCACATCCAATGATTTGTACCTAAGCAAGAGAGAAATTGAAAGAACATAAAAGACAATGAGGTGATCAAAGGAATAATACAAAAGCTTGCAGAAAGACTCAATCAGAGGCAACTAACAAAAGTGTCAATGGTATAACAAAAGTGTCAATGGTATAAATGCATTACACTTTAGTATCAGTCAATAAACAATTGTTAAATTAGTCGCTTTACCATTCACAAGCTAAAGAGATGACACCCAAGTGTGAATACAAATGCACCAATAAGATCTTGTACTGCCACACATATCTGCCAAATATCAACCACAAATGCAAAAGTTAGTACCAAGAATATGAAGTCTGGATTCTCCATCACAATGAACAAATTCAGGCAAAAAAGGTTGTTTTACCCACATGTCATTTATTGTGCCATCATTTTTATGCCATAAGACTGTAACTCATTGTCTTCTGATGCATCATGCTAATTAAATGCAATGTCATTTTAAATTGAACACTTTAACTTGGCAATAACAATATTTAAATGATAAAATGCATTTCACTTACTGTCGAATGGTCAAACCAAACTCCAAAACCATTATTGCCTCCATTAAGTAGCCAAGATGTCTTGTACAGCAGAATAACTATAGATTGAGGGGGCAAGAGAAAGGGGGAAAAAAAAAAGAAGACAGCTATTCAGGACTGTTGACTAATAACCTATACTAAATTAAAATAAAAGGGAAAAAGGGAAAAGTATTTAGGACAGTTATACTTGCACAACAAATGTTTGAAAATCTCTGAAACAGAAGAAAAAAGGAAATATAATGAACAGATATCCATCACCAGGAAAAAGAAATAGAAATCAATTCATGCTAGACTCTAACAGTGAGCCACATGACACAAATGTGTGCTGGAAAAGAATCAACTTGTCTGCAGGTATAAGTGTGCGATGTGTGCATGCAGGTGTCCAAAACAAAGTAGACCTCAAATTTTGACAGCATCTGCATGCTAACAATGAGTACCAGCATGCCCTACACCTATATTAAGTAAGACAACTTGGACGTCAACTTTTGGCTCCTTTTGCAGGCTAGAGATGAGCAACAACAACAACGACAAAACCTTAATCCCAAATTTAATCAGAGTTGGCTAAAGTCACAGAGAAATCATTCATACTTTCTAGACTGTAACTTCAGATGCACCTTCTTTGAAGAATGCTTAAACCAGAATTGGAGTCCCTCAGTCTTTCACTTATCAAAGAGTACAACAAAGTATTGCTGCTAAAGCGAGTGGTACATTGCAGATAACTAAAGACAGATTTCTTGCTGTCCTATTATCGAGCTTTCTGGGGATGATAAGTCAAGGGAAGGATAACTTTTCTTTAGAGAATATTTTGAAAATTTATGCCAGCTCAAACACTTACTCTATCACTCTGTCTCAATGATAACCCAAAAGGACTAAAGGGTTTACCGTGATTAAATCATGCCAATTGCCAATAATATCATTTAAAAGCATCTCTGAGATTATTGTACATGAAACGACAAAATTAACCCAGCAACTTCAGGATCCACCCCACACTATCCAACCTAATTTCAAATATCTTGGTGCAGTTTTAAGTGGAAAGTTTTCTTTGACAAAGGAACAAGAATTGCAGTCCCACCCAAGAAACCATCACAAATATGTTATTAGACGATATAGGACAGAATGGAAGATAAAGAAAATTTTAAGGGAGAATGAAGGAAAGATGAGCAACAAGGAAAAAACAAAAAAATAAGCAGAGGGAAAAATGAGAAAAAAGACAAAAGAAATTTTTGGAAGAGACCAGAACTTAAAGAAAAGAGAAACTTGGAGGAGACGAAAAGAGAGACATGAGAATCTCCGAAGCCAGCTGAAACTTAATGCTTCATCTTTATTCAATTATCAAATTACATAGAGAAAAAAAACACTTGCTTACAGGTTAAAGATGAGTGCTAAATAGGAAACAAGATAAATCCTAATTACCTGAAGATTCCCCTGAATACATATGCTAAAATATTATCTAACTTAATTTATGAAATCCCAAACAAAACAGAAGCTGAACATCAACATCATAATCACTGTTAAAATTCTTATGATCATGTTATGGTTCCCTACTATCAGAACAGAATGATTCATTCCTTATGGAGTAGCCACCAAGCCATAGAAATGTTTTAACCATGGAAAAATTTATTTATTTATTTATATTTTTTTTTTTAGTCTATTAGGAGACCAACTGGGCTGTGAGCTACACAACAAGGTATAGCTCTCTCCTTTCCCATATCTCTCACCCGCCTCTAGTGATTTGGACCTTAGACCTCTAAGATGAATATCTAGGGCTCTCAGCTCCTAACCACAAGGGTATCCCCTGGGAGAAAACAGTTGCATAACCTCGATACAGTGGTCATGATCTTTAGCATGAGAAAGGAACTTTTAGCTTCAGAATTCTATTACTTGCAGATGACTACATTTTCAATGAGGTTGGCACCTACATTGTGCTAGTATAGATTACTTATAAATTCTCCTTATTAACCAGAGAACAAGATGTGTTTCAATTTAGTTGGCTAATAAACTCCATAAAAAGTTCATTACCAGAAAGTCTACTCTTTGAAAAGATTCTGTGCACAACCTAAACAAGCAATTAAAATACTGTCAAGTAAACATATAAAATATTATATTCTCGCTATAATAGAATGGAATTATAGCAAGCATGCAAAGCCTTATTCAGAAGCATGAGTTCATGTATGTAACAAATCCAAAACTCCTAGTGCTCCAAAAGCAATAGGACTCAAGTAAAATCAGATCAAAAGCACCAGTCGGTTAAGGAAGTCCTAGAATCCATCAGCATGACAATCAAACCATAAAGATATTTGCTAACATCGAAGTCAAACCAGTATCTGAAGCACCAAATGCAATACCTGAACCAGCACATTGCACACCATGGATAGTAGTTCTTCTCCGTGCATACTCTCTTGGGGGTCCAGGTCCTTTGACAGTGGAAGAGTTTCACAATATGTCTCTACCATTTTTATAGCAGATTGTTCAAGTTCTGGGGAAGAAAAGCTAAAGTAAGAAACAATCAAATTGAAACATGGATTTGTGTGCACAAAACAGACACACACCAAACACCGGAAGCTTGTACACGTCTCCAATTAGCTCTCGCATTTTGAATATTGTAGTTGACTGCCCAAGCACTTTAGTTAGCTCTGTTGTCTTGGTGTCGATGCTTTCTATGAGCTTCTCTAAGAAGTCCATCTTTTTATCTGGAGTTAAAACTTGAAGAAACATCTCAACATCAGAAGTAAAGCAGGCTAAGTGACCAAACCTGTATTGAAAACAAAAACAAATAATTTGGATGATTTTGTAGTCAATGCTAAAAGTGCACTGTTCTTTAACAAAGACAGCCATTGTCAAGAAAGAACAAAGTAGAGTGGAAGTTGATTGATCCACAATTCTCATGAGACTAATAAGCAATACATGCAGAAAACCAAATCAGCATCTCTAGACAAGTTCTACAAGGAAAGAATGATCTACTAATTTAATCACAAACAAAAAGGGCAAAACATTGTGTCATACTTGTGAAAATATTGCATTAGTGCCCCCATTATCTCGTCATGATTCTCCTTCCCATATAAGTGCTTTCTCCTTTCAATTTCAAGACTTGCCAAGTAGGGACACCTAATAAACTTACTGTTGGCGTCCGCTTTTAGCTTTTCAAGGAAGGATAACGCATTTGTGATACGAGAATCAAACTGCATATATGAAATGTATAAATCCAATTCTGTCAAAAAAGTGTATAAGAGCTACAATAAATATGCAAATATGATAGTGAACTTGAAAAAAAAAAAAAAACCAACAATAAACTAACAAAAATTCAGTCATTAGTTGTGAATATGCACCACTTCTTCAGCCAGATGTGCAACTTTGCAGTTCACAAATTGTTGAGGAAAAATTGGACCACTATCAACATCACTGCTCCAGCAGCTATCATCCTCAAGCAAACAGCCTAAATAATGTAGGAAACACTCCCAATCATCGGGGCTGCCAAACGAGCAAAGTAACATTAACAGCTAAAAATGTAAGTGCAAAAGTGAAATTATTAGGAACAGTGAATTCCAAGCAAAAATTATCTGCATATGAAATTTAGGCATGTGATCTCAATGCAACATTCTGCATCAAACAGACTTTAGTGAACAAAAAGCTAGTAGGCCCAGGCAAGCCCACAGAGGAATATATCAACCTATGGTCAACAAAAAAGGAAATTTAAGGGAGCAAACAGAAAATAAATAACATGACCACTTAGCTAAGGATGTTCTAGCACATACGCAAAAATTGGTTGTTAACACTTAAAAACAAAAGAGCATGGATACCAAGTGGATGGTTGCATCGACAGATACCACATGAACACACAAAATAGGCAACATTTTGTGATCAGTTTCCGGGCTCCGGGGCTGTGGGCATTATTCATTTATTCCAAAACTTTTCTAGATTAGAAAAGTCACCTAGAACAAATGTCTATGTCAATCAAAAGATGAGGAAATACTTAGCAGAGGTATATGAAGAGAGTATTTTAACAAATCACAAGATGCAGGTTGTCAATTGCTGCTATAGATGGATGAGGACACTATGGCCATTAAAAATGGTTATAACTAGAAGAGATTTATCTGATCACCTGACAAGAACATTATTTCACTCACCTAATATCTCTCAGAAAGCCCTGTCAATGATAAGATGTCAAATGCCACAGAATGCAGATTACACCCACACAAAAAAACCCAAAAAGCCAATTGCCACACCCAAGTCATAGACCTTGGAAATAATGGAATAATAGCTAACAAGCCTATGCATTAAACATATGACAACAAAGCTGTCTTCAACATTATTTTAAGCAAGAAAAAAAAATCACATATATATATTCAAAATTTGTAGGGTAGAGAATCCTTTTCAACATATAAACATATATGTTAATGATTGTAATCAACTGTGAATTGAAACACAAAAATATTCTCAACACCAAGCCAAAGGCCTTGCAGTAGACCTCCCTTACCCACTGATTGACTGTTCAATCTAAGTGTTCCCAAAAATGAAAAATGAAAAAAAGAAACAAACAACACCTTCCATTTGGTTAAAAAGACATAACCATGTTATCTCAAACAGCAGACAAAAATTAACAGATGCCTAAAAATTGCAGTAGAAAGACAAAATATGGAAATAAACAATGCAATTGAAAATAAGGAACCTTCAGGTCAAAAATAAAATAAAATAAAGGAGCTCATTGCTTTATTTATTGCATCATGATTTTTGACTCCAATTGCCAACAAAAAGTCAACTTTAAATTCATCAAAGGGCAAAGTGACACTACCATACCATAGTTCTAAAATCTTCTGATATATACTGGCTCCAGCAGCATAATCACCTGACCGGGCTAGAAGTCTTCCCTGTCAACTTAAAATAAAAGTATACAAGTTGATAAGGAGACAAAAAGGGCAATTCAATGATTTGCAATTAATATGTGGCACATTTATTCCATATAAGCAGTGGAACAGACTGATGAAAGTAACAAAGGGGAAGAAAAGGAAGGAAGTAAAACCATAAGATCACAAAAGTATACATTAGGTATCACAATTCATCCATGTGAAAAAGTTACTCACTGAAAGAGAAGCCTTACATCAATTTGAAAATAAATCAATAAAAGACCCAGTGATTTTGAACTAAAATAAGTGAACATATCAAAGCGAAAGAATAGAATCTATTTGCATCCTCTAACAAGTAAGTCCCCTTAAATTTGTGTCTCATAGAATGACTTCTGATGTTGCCAAATAATCCCTTGGGACAATACAAGGCATACAGGAAGTATGGTCTCTATCCATTATTTATACTCTCAAAAACAGTAACAGGAAAAAGTTACCTTACCTACTGTGTGTTGATGGGTAACCAACATTGGTTCTCACTTGACTAAAAATGAGTTTCAATGATAATTTATATAGTTATAGGCAGGTTTGCAGCATAATCTAAAAGGAAGAAAAAGAGTTAGCCTCATCCTCTGAACGCTGTCTATTCCCCTACCAAACAACATCAGGAGAAGTTACAGAAGCCAATACTACTATTATGGTGAACTGCAATTTTGTCAAGATGAACTCCTCTTGCCAGTGTTCCTCATGGCAATGCAATTGAAGGTTTCTTCCGCCTATCTCCAGCTGGACCTCTAAATAGTTTTCATCTATTCAATAGACTTCTACAAACTTTACATAATGCACATCAAAGTCATTTAGAATGTTTTGAACTGCTTTCATACTATTTATCCTTCATTTCAACAATTACTTTCATTTAGGAGTTACAACTAAGGTTGTTAAAATCGAAGATCCTACCTAAGATTGATTTGAGATGTTAATGATTAGATCATAGAATCAGATCATATAATCATAAGATTTTACTAAAAATAAAGAAAAAGTAAAAATTAACTAACACTAAAGATATAACTTACAATTAAGTATTTTATACATATCAACCACATAATATTAAGAAGAATTATAATAATTCTCTTTTCATATAACAAAAAAAAAAATATCCCCACTCTTCATAGTTGTCGGAAAATAAATTTTATAAATTAGAAATTTTTTCTGTATCTAGCTATTTGTCAATATTTAGTATTCAAATTTAAATAAAAACATATTTTTGTTTGGTTTTTTTATTGTTACTGAGGAGTTTTGAATCACTAAGTGTATAGCCTGGTGGTCATCGAGTTTGAAACTTAGGGATGAGATTTGGAGTTCAAACCCTATACCTTATAAATTATAATTAAAACCCCCCTTCCCAACCAATTGAACTAACTTCTCAAAAATACAAAACACATGTTTTAAAAACTTGAGAGTAAACTCATCTTCGTCATATAAAGAAAATTAAAAAAAAAAAAAACTACAGAACAGCAGACATCAATGGGAGTAACAAAAGTAGAAGTAAAAAGCTATTGTGTTGTATAATTTACAATATGTTTTAATGTAAAGGAACAAAAACTTAAAAACTCATTGTGTAGAAAATGAGGATCATAAGATGAGAACGTGATTCTACTGATCTTATGATTTGGATCGAGGCATTACAAAGATCCTACCTCAAAGAGATCCTAGCATGATAGCATGATTCAGATCATTGGCTTTATGTATGATCATAGAGTTCTTAGATCCTACAATCTGAATTGGGATTTTAACAACCTTTGTTAGGACATCTCATCCAACCTTGCCTATAAGCACCTTGTTTCCTTGAGAAAAGAAAAAAAAAAAAAATAACAACCAACAACAACAGCAGCAACAACAACAATAACAATAATAGTTCTCCATCTCAAGGACAAGAAAAAGAAATTCCAAAGAGAATCAGTAAGACATATTTTGATGCATAGTACTAATCCTGATCTTGACACTTTAGTAACTTTATTTATAAAACAAGCTTTAGAAAGTACCTGTATGCGTAGCTTATCAACTTCAATCATTAAAAGTGATCCTAATTTCCCCGAGAGAATTTCCAATGCATCTCCATATTTGGCTTGCTGTTCCAATATGGACACATAGACAATAAGAGCTGCAACAAACTCCAAGTATTCAGTTAGGAGATTAACAGTGAAGGGTGTTACAATGTAACAGCTTAAAATGTGGCAGGGAAAAAAATGAACAACCTTCAGGTTCATGCAAGCTGTGGGAAGCAACATGCTTCTTGAGTAGCCCTTCAGCTAAGACTAGCAATTTCTCTCCTCCATTGCCACAAAGGACCTACCAACAGAGCATAGTATAAGAAAATGTTGGGTAGATACTAATATATTTCACCCAATAAGAAGAAGTAAATTGAAGGGATGACATTTTCTTTTTGCATTCACTTGACAGAGATAAATACATGATGTTTCAGAGAAGATTACATAATCATTCATGAAAAGAAGAGATACTGTAATAGCTGTGATTCAAGAATATTAAAAAGGCTACATCAACATCTAAAAGAATGAGCAAATGTTTCGTGAATAGGTGATATAGGGGGGGAAGTAGAGCAGGAGGGATTCTCAAACCTGTAACTGGATGCTGCAAACTGCCCAGAGCAAAAACCTTTCCTCTCCAACAAGTTTGTACATTTTGATGGCTGTCTGCAAGAAGATAAAAGTCACAACTAAGAATTACCCTAGTCATCTCATAATTCAACTATATAGATTGCAGAATCATGAGTTAAGAATAGAAAACATAGGAAAAAAACCAACCTGTTGTTGCTTCACAAATGAATATTCACGAACATAGCAGTTGAAAAGCCCCATCATTAGTTCCAAGTTGTTTGGGAATTTACCACAAGCATACTCATAACAGCTAGTCGCCAAATCCACTGATTATGTATTGCGAGGAAGCAAAAAAAGACTATGAGATACCCACACTGATATAGATATAAATAGATCATTCCAAAATGTAAAACATAAACTGACAGTGATCAAGCCGTTGGAAGACAATTTGTAGAGTGCTAAGAGTAAGATCATCCATCAAGACAGAGTCATTCTCATATAAAAGCTCCTTGGCATTTAAGCAGATAGATAATGCTTCGTCAGATTTACCCATCCTTTCCAAAATAAGAGCTTTGAGTGCCTGTTTAAGCATAACAAGCACTTGCATCAGCAGTTCAGTTCCAAGGAAAATTTTATGATACAAGTATGTGTTTCTGAAATTTAGCTTGACAAACAACTTTCCCGATTAATATTTCCGTACAAAAAAACATATCAGTAGAAAAAAGACAATACAGACAAAAAAAATGCTATCCTGTTTAATGTGACTAACGATAACAGATAACCAACACCTTGAGTAAATAACAAAGGTATTAATGAAGAAAGCCAATTTTGAAATCAAAACCGTAAGATGAAACTACCATTATTGCAATAACACAGTTAATGCTGCAGTACCTCTCTAAATGTAATACAAAGTAGAGACAAAGCAATGGATTCCAACACCACATGATAACCAACCAAAGTCAAAACAACATACGAGCAAGCAATCAAGCCTCCATTGCACCGCAGCTGTTTCAGACATTGGCCGAAAAACAAACATTTGGCCAGAAAGAATTCTGAGCAAGGATTGACAATCTTCAAGAACTTCTTGTCTAAAACACGAAATAGAAAAACAAGGAAAAATAAAATAAACCACACATCCACCTCCCTCCCTCCCTCTCTCTCTCTCTCTCTCTCTCCCAGAAGCTTAAACCTTAAAAATTGAACTAAAAATAACAAGATTGTAAGTATGCATATATGAATTGACGTAAACATAGGTAATTTGCTTACAAGAGCGTAAGGCGAATTAGGATACTTGGAAAGAAGAGAAGTAGAGTGCTTGAGGGCGTTCTTGAATTGGCGAGAATCGATAGCGTCCCATATAGGTCGAACCCGCCGCTCCGGTATGCCGCCGGCCAACCCGAACTTCGACGCCATTTAGGGTTCCGATTTTGGGTCGGGTCCGAATCTTTTCGGCGCCTACTTCTTTTTGCAGCGAATGGCTACGCCAAAAATGGTTTTCGTTTGTGGAAGCAAGCAGAGGTGGAAACGTGGACAGTGGCGACTGGTAGACCTACCTGAGGCGCTTGGATTCAGGCGTAAAGAGAGACGCTGACTGGAATAAAATCCTTTTGCTTGGTTATAAAACCCATCCGCAGGCCGTTCTACGACGACTGTTTGGATCAATGCGTCACTAATTCCCCTTTTTTTTTTTTAACAGTTAAAAAAAAAAAAGTGCATTATCCGGATTTGTAATTTGAGGTAACGTTAAGTTGTCATTAACTTAAGATTTATTATTTAAATATTATTAAATAAAATTTTTATAATATTATATTTTAATATTAATAAATTTAAAATATTATTATTATATAAAATTAATAAAAATTTTAATTTATTGATCTTACCAGTAAATTCGGAGTTTAATCACGATAATAATTAGTGGTGAAATGACTTAACTCTCTTGACACTCTAAATGTTCAGTTGACAGTTTTAATTATTTTTTAAAAAATAAATTGGTTTATAATATATCGTATTATTGTAAAAATCATTTTTTTATGTATAAATATATATTAAATAAACTTATCCATTTACGTAAGAGAACTTTGCAAGCAAAAATTAATCTTTTATCTTGTCAACGATATCACGACCCCACGATCAAAGGACATACCGCCTCTGGATTCTGAACTAAGGAGCACAAATCTAAGACCTTCATCCCACCCTAATTCTATCTTGTCAGTGCAGTTTTTGGAGAAAAATGTCCAAGACAATTTCTTCGGTCTCTTCTGTCAGCGTTTTGGTAAGCGGGGTTTGGTTGGGCAGCGGATTGGAAAATCGACTTGCATGGTGACCCAATTTGTCCTCGCGCGGCACTAATGAAAAATTGATATGGGTTTTAACTTTTGTTTACTGGCTATAAAGTCCAGCGGTAAGATTATTTAAATTCTTAATTATAAGTCGATCGTCAGTCAATTCAAATAATAAAAAAGAAAGAACGAGGTTAAAGAATAATGATTAATGTTTCGACTAAAGATGTTGAAGTTGAATCCCTTGGCTTGACTCTGCGCACACACCATGAACTCAGGCTCTCGTCATAAAAATAGGAAATATGAATTGAATCGGGCCGTAATTCACTTGCCCTTAACATCTTCCTCTCAAATTCCATCTAAGATCTTTAAATTCTATCGAAAATATCCATAGAGATGGGAGCTTTGATTTTGATATACTACAGAGAATATAAGATTTTTGGATGTTTTAGGTGCGCAATTATTGAACACTAATAAATTTTAAGAGACCATTAATTATATTAGTATTTTAGTGATAAAATATAAAAATAACGATTTTTTTTTATTTTTAACCTTTTTTCTTAAAATAAAAAAGCTTAGTGACTCTAATTATTTTCAACCTTTGAATTCAGGTATCTGTTTCGACTCTCGCGGTACGCTTAGATTGTATGGAAATCATAGGAAAGATGAGGATAAGAAAGAAAATTGATGTGAACAGAAATTTTTGTTTGTTTAGTAAGAAAAAGTAGAGAAAAGCATATAAAAGTGGTGAGAAAATAGCACATGGGGTCCACTCAAAATCTTTCTCCCTATTTCGGTGAAAAAGACGGAGAAAACCCGAAGATGTGATATCGTATTATAATTACCAAAGTGCCCTTACCTTTATTTTAGATGAAATGTCAAAGTCATGCATGTCATCTTTAAATTATACTTTTTTCCTCATGTTTTTTCTTTTTACAATTTTTTTACATCTTATTATAAATTTAAACGAAGGATTAGACTACGAAAAAAAACATAATTGTCTTTATATGTATACCAATTTTTACTTTATCTATTTTTTATTGTATTCAAATTAAAAATTTTTTATTTATTTATTTTTATTTCAACATATTTTCAATCTATCTAAACAATTAATTAAAATTTTTTATTTTTTGTTTTTTTTACTCAATGTTCTTTTCAATCCTACTTCAAATCCAAACACACGAGCCACCCAGTCAAAAACGTTCCACATCAATCGTCTCAAATGTAATGAGCAAAAAAAAAAATATCAACGTCGAAGAACCGCCTTGCAAGGAACTGTTGCGTGATGTCGAGCGCACTCAACAATATATACCATGAAACGCCAACGCTCCGATAATTATCTAGACAAGTGGGCCCCCATTTGCCAGCAAATTAACTTCGTAGAACAGAAATGATAAAAATAAAATAAAATACAATAAAAACTCCAAAACTAAAATCGTTTTTTTCTAGACAGCCACGTGCAACCCATGCCGGTTCATCAGTCTCCCCCGAAGCCCCCCTCCGCCTGACGTTCGCAGCTCCGCCCCTGCCGCCACAGCCGCCGCCGCCGTCGCAGCCACCGCTACTTGCCAAGTCTCGACTTCTTAGTATCTTCAGGAATCCTAATGTCTAGCCTATGCAACACTCAAATTCAATCTCCATCGCAGTTTACTAGCTATTATAGAATTCAGAAGCTGTGATATATAACATTTGTTGGTTATTGTTTTGTTATTTTTATTTTGGATTTAATTGATTGGTATTAGAATTCTATAGCAAGATGATGGGATCGGAGAATCAGGGCTTTGAGGAAGCCGAGCTGTACGCTTCACGAGAAGAAATGGAAAATCTAGTGCTCGACGACCCGTTGGATAACGGCAACGCCGGCACGACCACCGGCAGCAAGTCGTTTGCAGCTTATGGTAGCGCCACGTTATCGCTCGCAGACATGAATCACCCACTGTCGCTAACGCCGGCGCCGGTCCCGGTCGACTCCGATCCTCTTCTCTCTCCCCCGCCCTACGGCGATCTCCGAAACCCTAACGCCGCTTCCGATAACTCCTCCTACATCGAACCTCCGGCCTACGCCGACGTCATTTTCAGCCCTTTTGATGAAAGCGCTGTCAATGAAATCAACGGCATGGATATCGCAAGTCAATCTTCCGATTCTTCCCTCTCGCTCTCGAGGTCGCCGTCCTCCAGCAGCTCCGAGCATATCAGAATCACGGTCTCAAATCCACAGAAGGAGCAAGAAACTTCTAATTCGCTGGTTCCAGGAGGCAACACTTACGTTGCGTATCTTATCACAACGAGAACGAACATACCGGAGTTTAACGGAACGGAATTTAGTGTGCGGAGGAGATTTAGAGACGTGGTTACTTTGTCAGAACGATTGGCGGAGTCATACCGAGGGTTTTTTATCCCGCCGAGGCCGGATAAGAATGTTGTGGAGAGCCAGGTGATGCAAAAGCAGGAGTTTGTGGAGCAAAGAAGAGTGTCTCTGGAGAAGTACTTGAGGAGACTCGCAGCACATCCGGTAATTAGGAAGAGCGATGAACTGAAGGTGTTTTTGCAGGTGCAAGGGAAGCTTCCGCTGCCCACGAGCACTGATGTGGCTTCAAGGATGCTTGATGGTGCGGTGAAGCTACCAAAGCAGCTGTTTGGAGAGAGTATGATGGCGCCACAGGAGGTGGTGCAGCCGGCCAAAGGAGGGAGAGATTTGTTGAGGTTGTTTAAGGAGTTGAAGCAGTCTGTGGCTAATGATTGGGGAGGATCAAAGCCACCAGTTATTGAGGAAGATAAGGAGTTCTTGGAGAAGAAAGAGGGGATACAAGATCTTGAGCAGCAACTCAGCAATGCTTCGCAACAGGTATGTTCTGCAATTCTTGCTTGTTTGTTGTTTTATTGCTTTTGATAATATTTAGATGATTAGCTATTTTCTATGGTTTTGCTTTCTTTTGTGATGTTGTTTAATTCTTTTAATTGTAGGCGGAATCTCTGGTAAAGTCCCAGCAAGATATGGGAGAGACAATGGGAGAATTGGGGTTAGCTTTTATTAAACTGACTAAATTTGAGAATGAAGAAGCTCTATTCAGCACGCAAAGAACAAGGGCTGCTGACATGAAAAATGTGGCCACTGCTGCAGTCAAAGCAAGCAGATTTTATCGGGAACTAAATGCGCAGACTGTCAAGCACCTGGTGAGCTGCAGAAATTTTTTTTCGCTGCTGGTTGTTCTGTGCACACTCTGCCAGCATCAGACCTCATGTTTGACCTTGCTAGTCCCAAGCCTGACCCCTATTAAATTTGGGGAGAAAAGATTCATGTATCTGACTCCAATTAGATTTGGGATTGAAGCTTTGGTGTTATGGTTGTTTTTGGTTGCTGCTTGCAGTTTTTTCCTATTTAATGGGGCTAGAGTAGCCATTAGCTTTTATCTACAAATATTTGCTCCCTTTTACCAACGTATAGGCATTATGCATGAAATGTGTAATGCCAACAGAACGCTTATTCCTAATCTTCTGCAGGTCAAAGTATTTAAGCCCTCTGTAACATTTGCAAATAATGTTTTTGAAGGAAACTCTGACATTGTCTAAATTGTTTATTGGTTTTTGTAATTTACAGGATACTCTTCATGATTATCTTGGCCTGATGCTGTCTGTCCATGGTGCATTCTCAGATCGATCCAGTGCATTGTTGACAGTGCAAACTCTTTTATCAGAATTGTCCTCATTGCACTTGAGGGCTGAAAAACTTGAGGCTGCTTCATCCAAGATATTTGGTGGTGACAAGTCGAGGATTCGCAAGATAGAGGAGTTGAAAGAGACCATCAGAGTTACTGAGGATGCTAAAACCATTGCCATCAAAGAGTATGAACGGATCAAGGTATTGTTTTTGTATGCAATTCACACAAAAGGAGAACTGGTCTTTCCTGACTCTTGGTCCTTATCAAACTCTTTTCTTGTGTATGGTTGCAACTTTCTATATCTTTGTAACTCGTTAATTTCTGGAGGATTGGCATTTTGCTTGATTTATAAGAAGTTGCTAGGTTACATTTCAACTTTATTGAGCTCCACTTCTGGTGTACACTTTAGTTTATGGAATGGCAGTCTTTATTGGTATTGTATGTTCTAACCAAAATTTGCGGCACTTTTTGCTTGTGGTTATAAGACTTAGTGAATTTGGGTTAATTTGGCAAGAAATCCTTGTCTTTGTCATTAAAAACCAATAAGCCATCTTTGTCCATCTGTTGCTATCATGCTTCCTACCCAGACAAGGGTAGACAATTTTCATACCTTTGCCAATGTATGGACAATAAGTTTGTCCTGTTGCCTTTTCTATTTGATCTTCTTTTATAGATGGAAGCAAGAGCCTAAAGGTGATACATGTTTGAGACATATTGCAATCTTTACACTTCTTCACATGAAAGTTGTACATTATTCCTTAACTTGGTTGTAAGAAGTTAAAGACTACTAATCATGTGGTGTAGGATTGGCTTATTTGTACCTTACTAGCTTTTTCCCATGCATAAAGAGAACTTTGTATGACACACTTGGTTGGCTCTTCAGGTGCAAGCTTGTACTCAAGACATGTTAGATATGAGTCCCAGATAGATAAAATATGTAGATCCACTGCTTGCTCTGTATAGAATGGCTTTCCCTGTTTCATTCATTACCATCTCGTTGAAATACCTGTTGATAACTTTGGCCATTTGTACCACTGCTCATCCCATCTTTGCTGAAGTTTACTGTTTTGTGATTGTGTCTTTTTCATCTTTTTGAGGAGAAGGAGGAGGGGAATGGGGTGAGGAATAAATTTGCGACCCAATATTTCTGTCTATTGGTTTTTCATCTTTTCAATATATGCGTATATTTTTTATTATAAATTTCTTGTCTTTGTCATGTTTTCCATTGGCACTATTAATAATGATGTAATTACAGGATAATAACAAGAGCGAACTGGAAAGGCTTGACGGGGAAAGGCATGCTGATTTCTTGAACATGCTAAAGGGGTTTGTGCTTAATCAGGTACCATCTATGCCTTTTCCCATTAAGTGGAATTGGTTTGAAAGCACTATATTTTGATCAGGCTCCTTTATGACTCTCTCTCACTCTTTATGTAAGCTTTTATTTGTCACTATTTCATTTGGGTGAGTTTTGGACAAGTTGGTAGACCTTGTCTTCTCTCAACTAAAGCTTCCATGGGCTGAGGGTAATCCATGAGAAAAATGCCCCCAAGTGAAAGCAATAAAGAGAGTATCAATGAGACCCAATACAACACAAATTAACCTGGGTCTGGGTTTATCTGATTTAGAACATTTATCATGTTGGAGGAGAAAAGAATCAGGGGAAAAAGGACAAAATGTTCAAGAGGAGATCCTATCCTAATCTAAGTTAGTGCAAAAGAGAGTTCAGAGAGATAAGCTCAACTGTTCTTCAGTTGTTACCTTGCTTCAACACCATATTTATAGAAACTGGAGGAGAGTGTGTTATTGGACTCATTAGGTACCTGCACTTACTACAAGGATACAACTTCAAGGCCCCTCCCCCAATCCAATCAAGAGAGCTTAGACATCTAGTGTCTCTAAGTTGCTTTTCTTTGGTCATTAAAATTTAGTTGACAATGAGTGTATGTTGCACACTGTTTTTGAATTGAAAAACATGGTTTTGAGCCGTGGTAATTTTAGAATTTCCTCAACTTTTATTTATAACTAAAAAGACAACTGTTTTTTTTTTCTCTGGAATGTTGACATCAAATATGCAATGTACTTCAGTTAATATTTTGTTAATACAACTCTGTATGCTCTTTCTAATGTTCATTTGATTACATCTTGAACATGTAGGTGGGATATGCTGAAAAAATTGCAGATGTGTGGGCAAGGGTCGCGGAAGAGACTAGTGGATACGCAAGAGAGAGCACTTGAGCATGCAGCTGTAAATTTTTATCCGTTGCACCTGTTTTCTCATTTCATTCAACTTGTGCCCCCAGAGTGGTGTCATTAAAACACGTTTCTGTTGTTGGTAAGACATTGCAATACGCTTATTACCTTTTTAATGTCTGAAAGGTTAGGTTTAAACCAAGTTGCTCGCTTTGAGATGGTGAATTGGCGAAGAAAGAGGATCTCTGCGACAATGTGGCACCATATAGCTTCAGTTGGACAGTCTTCCATTATAGAAGCCTTTCTTGTTGGTGGACGTTACCCACTTCATGTTTGTAAAGTAAGATTTCCAGTTTGAGTAGAGAATGAGTTTCAATATGAGAGAGGACAGCCAAAAACGTGAGACCAAATTGATTTCTTCTCGTCCACTTGTTGATCAATGAGGAGTATTAATCTTTACACGTAAGAAATTGTCGACTCAAATTTTAAATTGCTGGGGAGAATCGCGTTTACCAAGGAATTGTACAAGTAATTCTGACGGTTTCTTTTTTGTTTTTTCGTCATCATCATTTTCAGAATTGATTGAAAATTGAGAGCATAAGCAGTAACGCGTAAAATTAGAAGATATTTTAGGGTTAAATGCATTTTAACCTTATCAACGCCTAGACGCATCACTCTCCTGAGTGCCAATTTGAACTCTTCTGGCCTTTTAGTTTCCAATCGCAACATTAAATCAATCCATCATACTTCCGTTAATATTTTTTCGGATGTAATTTTTTTTGTAAGTCTCAAGGGGCTTTTTCTCGTTCTTATTTTTTTTTTTAATACATAAGTTGATTTAGATATTAAGATATCATACTTTTGTGTCGTAAAATTTTTTAATTATGGGACATAAACTAGAGACTAGCGATTAATCAAATAATATATATATATATATATAAAAACAATTTTCTTAAAATATTTATTTTTATTATACACATTCAAATTAGTTATTTTTTTTAGATTTATGAAAAATAATTTTAAAAAAAAGTTACAGTGAGAGCCGATCAAACGTTTGAGGTAAGGGAAAAAAACGGTGTTTCAATTCTTGGAGAGCGAGAAGCCTTATTAATTTGTTATCGCAGAGTGTTAACGATGGATTAAAGAATGAAAATGAAACCAAAGCACAAAGAGATCACGAAGAACAGCGACTGAGTTAAATGCATCAGAATTTTACCCCATCTTCATTGCACAAGCGAAAATCCTACGGGCTCTCTATTACACTGCCGTCGATTGGAGTGGAAAATGGCTTACGATTTCTAATTTGATACGATCTTCTAAAATCAAAATAGGAAATCGATTCATTCTAATAAAAAGAAAGCATCACAAATGTTAGAGGATTGAGCATCAGACACGCGACATTACGGCTGGACCAGTGGCGGCAGCTGCGGAGGAAGCGGCGCCGCCGATGAACGAGAACAAGCCAGATCCCAACGCCTCTTGCTCATCCATAAACAGATCTTCCGGATCTCTAAAAGCGCCATGAGCACACACGATCCCCAACCCTACCAAAGTCGCCGATATTAGCAGAGATCCCACGCTCGTCAGAAACACCACAATTACTGTCGACAGAATCAAGATCCCTAGGGTTTCCCGATCGGAAAACGTGCGGCCAAGGATCACCAACGGCTGACCCGCCGGCCGGAACGCGTAGAGGCAGAGCCAAGCCGCAAGGAGGGACAGGAGAGTGAGCAAGGAGAACGGGTGCGAGAGGAGGGACAGCGCGAGCACGATCGCGAGCAGCGTCAGGTAGTTGACGCGGAAGTAATTGAAATTTTTGCGTATCCGAGTTGTGGCGTGGGAGAGCGAATCCGGTCGGGAGAAGGCGGAGCGGTCGATGAGTTCTTTCCAAGGGCGGCGGTTCGCGAGCGCTTGGCGGACGGAGCCAGAGAGGTGCGTTGCAGAAGATCGCAGAGACGAGATGAGGGTGGCCTGGGATTGGGAGGTAACAGAAGACGGAGGCTGGGAGGTCGATGTGGGAAGCGTAGCGGGAGAAGACATCGGTTGGAATTTCAGGCAACGAGTGAGGGTATTTTGGGAAAGATGGGTAAGTTTCCGGTGCAGACCCGCAACGCAAATGAGTCCTTCTCCGTTGGTAAGAAGATTGGGGTTTGTATGGGATGGTAAGGAGGAATTGTGCGGTGTTTCCCAGAATACAGTACTTGAATGGATTCTGGAGTATTTGAAACCGCTGATGCTTGATCGTGCGGTCTCGTTTTGGTATCTCCAAACTCCTTTGAGCAAACAAGACAATTTATGGATATGCGTTTTACTTTTTGTATTTTCCCATTGATTTAGATAATACGTACATGATGTGCTTTTTATTTAAAGAAATATAAAATAAAATTTTGTATGACCTTTTTGTTTTTTTTTTTTTGTTTTTTCACAAAGAATATATATATTATTTAGTAAAATAAGAGAACATCCTTTGATGGTTAAGTTAGTCTGTCATGGGACGAAAATTTAAAAAGTTTGATTATATGCAAAATGTTATCTTTATGAATTGAGTAAAAATGCAATTTTTAAGTACCCGAAGTTATGAATCTATATAGAGTTATGGTAGACCAAATTGGCGCAAAAATTTCTCTCCAGCTCCGACCTGAATCCAAGGCTCTGGCCTAATTGAATACTTTGAATGCTTCTCACGTATTTTTGACGCTGGAAATATTTAAATGATATTGATATGACTTTTAATTATATATTTGTAATTGTTATTATGATTTTTGCATGAGACGTGTTATTATTTTTGAGGCCACGTCAGAAACAGGTTAGAAAGCACGCGTTCCCGCAGTATCTTCCGTTGGTTGGTGATAGAACTACCAGGCTTTTGAGGTGGGATAACACTTTTATAGGTTGAAAGTTTAGAATAGTGCGCTCCAAATGTTTAGTGCCTCAAGTGAAACTCGAAGGATAAGTCACCTGAAATTCTACCTCTGTCTCATCACATTAATCACTAAATTAGTTTATTACTTTTTTTTAGAAAAAAACATAAATATATAATTAAAGACAAATTCATTTACAACGGTAAAGTATTTGATATTTTTTTTTTTTACCTTAATTTGAATTAAAATTTTTATATTGATATCAATTTTAATAAAAATAATTTTTTTATAAAAAATAATTTTAATTTTGACACATTGAAATAATGATTTATAATATATATATATATATATTATAATAAAAAAAATGAAAACCTATACTATTTTATTGAGCTTCACTAACGTAACACGCAAAAAAAAAAAAAAAAAAAAAAAAGAGAAGAATAAAATAATTTTTCAACCAAAATTTGGCCCACCACATTCACATATACCAACAGTAAATAAAGCTAAGAACTTTTTTGGTATTTCACTAGTTATATTTATTCTGTACTTGTGTAGCCTTTGGGTTTTTTTAAAGCAACTACATTGGGGGCCCATGGAGGTCTGTGAACCTTCTGCGCCTTTGCCAAACTTGCGTTTCCAACCAAAAATCAACGTAAATTTTTGTATCGACCCAAGTGAAAGCGACAACCACAACTTATTAATAATAATAATCCAAGTGACAAAGCAAAAGATAAAAAAAGAAAAAGTAAGCAGTTCCAAAAAGAGATCAGAAGAATTACCGAGAGTGCCACTACCTCAACTTCAACCCAAAAATAAAAAAACAAATACATGGCCCCACAACCATTGGTCTATCGCTGTCCCCGATAATCTGCTTTGAACCGCTTTCTTACTTTTCCTGCGGTTGCTTTCTCTACTTCTTCTTTAATGGAAAACCGCGTCTCCCGACGACTTTTCGGTCATTGCGACCCACATCTCCTTCTTAAACATTTCTCCTTTTCCGGTTTCATAACAGTTTAGTGAAATGACTGAGAAGGGCGAAGAGAAGTTGATAGCTATGGCCCGCCACATAGCTAAGTCTCTTGGCCACAACGAGTCCATGGCCGACGATATCTTGCAGATCTTCTCCAATTTCGACGGCCGGTTTTCTCGCGAGAAATTGTCCGATAAGCTCGGCGTCGGCGGAGGTGGTATCGATGAAGATTCGAGAGTCCTGGACCACACTCTCAGGTCTTTAGACCGTCAGATCCGACGGTATGTCGCCGCCGACAGCCCCATCTGGGCCGACTCAGCTGATTCCACCGCATTCTTGGACTCTGTCGACGATTTGATTGCCACGGTGCGACAGTGGTCTCCTATGGCCAATTCGCCAGACAAGTCGATCGGCGCGTGCCTGTTACGCGCCGAGGACTTGATGCAGCAGGCCATGTTCCGCTTGGAGGAAGAGTTTAGACTGTTGATGGAACACGGCTGCGAGTCGTTTGGACGGACACGGCAATACGGAAACGGCGAGTCAACGGGAAACCTTTCGTTTGATACCGACGAAGACGATGACGAAGAAGGAGTAGACGACGACCACATCCCGGTGGCGCAGCCACTCTCCGACTACGACATCATTATTGATGCGCTTCCGCTGGGGACGATCGGCGACCTCCAACAGATCGCGAAGCGAATGGTGGATGCTGGCTTTGCCAAGGAGTGCTCGCACGTGTACAGTAGCTGCAGGAGGTTGTTTCTAGAAGAAAGCATGTCGAGACTCGGGTTGCAGAAGTTGAGCGTCGAGGAGGTCCAAAGACTGCCTTGGAAAGACCTCGAGGATGAAATTGAAAAGTTGATCAAAGCCACAAATGTGTTCCTTCGCATCCTCTTTCCGAGCGAGCGACGCCTCTGCGACCGCGTATTCCTAGGGTCGTCGTTGGCCGCCGACCTGTCGTTCATGGAGGTATGTCGCGGTTCCACCATTCAAATTCTCAATTTTGCAGATGCCGTTGCTATTGGAGGCCGGTCACCGGAGCGTTTGTTCAAGATTTTGGACTTATTTGAGGCGTTCAGGGACTTAATGCCCGAGTTTGAGTCTAATTTCTCTGATCACTACTGTTTGGTGCTTAGAAATGAGGCGGCAGCGATATGTAAGAGGTTGGGGGAAGCAATAAGGGGGATATTCATGGAATTGGAGAATTTAATTCGGCGAGATCCGGCTAAGGCCGCTGTGCCTGGTGGTGGACTACATCCGATCACGCGATATGTGATGAATTATTTACGAGCTGCCTGTCGATCAAGGGAAACTTTAGAGCAGATTTTTGAGGAGAATGTTGGTGTTAATGTTGTTATGCCTAAGGATTCATCTCCGTCGTCCTCCTTGTCTGTCCAGATGACATGGATCATGGAGTTACTGGAGAGTAATCTAGAGATGAAGTCTAAGGTTTATGGGGATCCTGCATTATGTTCTGTGTTCATGATGAATAATGGCACTTATATTGTGCAAAAGGTGAAGGATAGCGAATTGGGCTTGCTTCTTGGGGATGGTTGGATAAGAAAGCACAATGCAAAGATCAGGCAATTTCAGTCAAATTATCTGAAAAGCTCATGGAAAAAGGTTTTGGAAGTCCTGAGAGGAGACAATGGCTCTCCTGCTGTTGTTGTGGGGAACTCAATTTCCATGAAAGAGAAGATCAAGTTGTTCAACTCGCACTTTGAGGAGGCATGTCGAACCCAATCTCAATGGATCATATCTGATGAGCAACTAAGAAAGGATTTGAAAACGTCCGTAACCCAAATTCTGCTGCCTGCATATGAGAACCTTATCCAAAGGTTCCATACTTCTCCGGAAGTCGGGAAACTTGCGAATAAGTATATCAAGTACGGTGTGGAGGACGTTGCGTTTCAGATTAATAGCCTATTCCAGGGTCCCAGTGGGGCTGGTGGCCGGAAGTGAAGGTAAGCCACAGCTTTTTTGGCATTGAAGCAATCAACAATTTTTCTCGCATTCCTTACATGTGAATAACCCTTGTTAATCATAGGTCCAATGCAGTGTCTGTTAATCAGAGTGGTGCTTGATCCATGTGGACGAATGTTCCTTGTTCATGTTTCTTTATTCCATATGTTAGATGTGATCATGATTAGTGCCGCCGTATACTTAGATTCGGCTAAAGAAAAATGTGGTCTTTGTTTACAAATCTCAGAAACATCATATGCAACTGATCAAAGTAGAGTTTATTAACGCATTCACAAGGGTCGCTGCTATATGAAAAAATTCATTAGGTTCCCTTTTAAGCTTACGAAATTGTTGTCTGTAAATCATTTCCTTGTTAAAATCTTACATTCTCATTTACACACTTTTGTTTTTATCCATTCATAATCTTTGAAGTACATAGTTCAAAGAGACTTATGAGACGACGGGTCTAAACTATGAATTTTTTGCGTTCAAATGGAATGGATAAAGATGTTATAAATTAACCTCATCTAGAACAGATTTTTGGATCCGTCCCTGAAAAGAGATGAAGGGGGTAAGATAATGATTACGAGAGAGTAAATAAAAATATCAGACAAAGAATTGTTTAATCATAGAGGGACTCCAGGATACTTCGCTTCAATGGATGCTATCCCAGAATGGGAAGGAGAAATGGAGAGAGATCCAAAGGAAAACAGAGTAGCTTCGTAAATGGTCTTCGCTGTATAGCACTCGTTTCGACCAATAGAGGCCATGTTACTCGGGAATAACGAAGCTGAGAGACCAACCGTTAATTCATTCATCCAAACCTGAATAATTTTATTAGGCCTGGCCCAAGAACCCGTCTGCAACATTCCATTTGTAGGAGCCCTATGATCCGCGAAACATTTTCCCTGTCCCGTATCAGTATCTCTTTTCTAAATGTATTGAGCCTCTAGGGGACCAAAAAGTTGGTGTTTAGTGTGTGTGTAGATGATATCCAATCCAAGAGTTCATGGTAATGGTAATGGAAATGAGGAGGGTAACAGGTACATTTTGTTTGTATGATCATAATGGCTGCAAATAATTGGATTTGTGACAAAGAAACTTTAAATGAGAAGTTGAAATCTAACAAAAAAAAAAAAAAAAAAAAGACTAATAAGGCAGGGATCAGAATTAGGACATACCATACATATCAGCCTTTTGCAGGCAATTATGACAAATTGGGGAAACTCAACCTTCTTCATAATTGACATCATAACAAAAGAACTCGTTACTTACGGATTAAAGTTTCAACTCAAAGGAAATTTTATCATAATTTTGGGCCTAGGATTGCGGATGGGCAGTTCACACTACAGATTCCTAAAAGAGCTGAAGCATCAATGAAATGAATGATGAATGTAATTTTAGAATAACTCGGGAAGAGTTGTATTTGCCAAGTCTTTCACAAGGTACTGGTATGCTGCTTGCGTAGGATGAATTAAATCCCAAAACAAGAATTGGGAAGGATTTTGACATAGTGGCACCAGTGGATTGCATAAAAAGGATGTTACGAGGAGATTGCCCCCACAGCATCCTCTTCTTACATCCACAAAGCCTGCAACGCAATATAACATAATTAGCCTATGGGATTATGGGCAACAATTATGCACATGTATGTATGACAATCACTATGCATTAGAAAGAAAAATAAATAAAGTAGCTTTCTGCAGTAAACTCTCTCGCCGTTCCTTCCGTTGGAGCTTAACATGTAACATTTAGATGTGTGAATTTAATAAGAGTTTGTGCTTTGGTCATATTTAACATGTTAGAGTTTAAGGTATGATCTGTTTATGTGTCTTAATAACCTCAGTTTCTGCATTGATTGGTTCCTTGACAATTCTTTGCATAGACTTGGATTGAATCTTACTTAGCATCTAAACACCCCCAAATGGTCAAAGAAACAAAACCTTAAGAATTTAGTATTAGAAACTCCCGTATTGTAGTTACTCAGAATTTATTTTATTAATTAAGAAATTTACTCAAAGTTAAGCAATGTCTCATTAATTGAAAAGGAAAACTCCAGGCATCAATATCTCTAGAAGTTAATTGTGTTCTTGTTATACTTAATTAGTATTAATTTCACAGATCGCCTCTGGAAGTTAATTATCTTCTTTCGCCGCAAGTTCTTTACTCCAATCTGATAACTTTTAAGTGACAATATCCTGTTTCTTTATATGGATGAGACTCACCATATTTCTCAGGACGATCGATCATGTCAAGAACTGGTATGTATATGTCAGCATAGACAATTTTGCTCCCTGGAAGCTTTGCCTGTAGTCGGGGCAGCAGCCTGACGAGCTTTGCATTATAAGATTGAGAATCCGAGTTCTGATCCTCCACGCAGCTTGGATCAAATGGTACTCTATTCCCAAGCGCCAATTGAATTGGTAGGCAACCAATCGGAGGAAGGCCATATACTAGAAATGTACGGCATCCAAGATCATACAGTTCCTGTTTTCATTTCTCAAATTGTTCAGGGTTTCGCGTCACATCATCAAACCATGTTTTCTAGTAAACCAATCTCATTTTTCAAAACTCCAATGAAACACGGTATCTTATGTGTTGTGACTGACCAATGTAATCTCCTCAGATTTAAATTTAAACTGATTATTTAGGTGAAATAAATTAATAACCAAAACACACACACACACACACACACAAATTCAAGTGCACAAAAACTAAGTGATTTGACGACTCTTTGAGCTTGCCTGTGCCGCATGTGAGAAATTTGGCTGCATGGGTCATTCCTTCCATACATGTCCTTTTCAACAATATCAATTTGAGAGTTCGATGTTTCCAACTTATAAAATTGACAAACAAGGTAGAACTACCGAAATTTTAATCTCTATATATTATCTAGAAAACTGACATGTAATCCATGCAAAAGATATTCATATTTCACGAAAGAGAGAGAGAGAGAGAGAGAGAGAGACTTACTTTGACAAAGAATTGTATATTGCCTTGCAAAAAATCTTGATAACCATTCACGTTAAATCTTAATTTCCTCGAGGGTATATCATAGAAATTCAAAATCCAATCATTAGTCCCAGCACTAAGAACCACCAAGGCATTACCAATAATTTCCTTAGCCTTTTCTTTCCCAACAACACGTTCAAGCCGTGCAATATACTCCTTGAAATGTTCCATTTGCTTTGAAACTGGAACAACATTTGTAATGATCGTCGTTAAATTATCGTACCCGGATCCGGCCGACGCAAAGTTAACCCCGGTGGCCAGCTCATCGTCGGGTAGGCTGGGGTCTAAGAATGGTGGAACAGCTTGTTTAATCCCCAACTCGATGGCTATAAAGTCAGGAAGAAGCCTTCCGTTGGAGAACCTTCCCGTGGCTACTTGACCCGGATAGTCTTGACCGTACGGTGGAAAATTGGCCTTCAGGATTGTCTTGACATAGTTGTTGTTGCCGGAATCCATGGTCGAATCGCCGAAGATGAGAACGGCAGTGAAATTCCGGGAAGCTGTCAGCATTTTGGGGTGAAAGAATGTTAAAAAGAGAAGGGTGAAGAATGTGGCGATGGCGTTTTTCTTTGCCATTGCCAGAGAATTGAGGCATAGGATTCTAATACGATGTCTTGTGGTGGAAGGAGATTTATAAGAGCAACAAGTTTGATGATGTCAAGTGGGTTAAAATTCCATCTCTTAATTTGCAAATGCAGTAACTTGCGCAACTAATGAACCAAGGTCAATTCAAAAAAGTTGTTATACGATGGTGTTGAATACGAAAAATGTCTTATAATATGATTCTACGTATTTTATATATATATATATATTATCATCATAATTAATTGCGTATAATTAAATTTTCTATTGATAATATCACACTGATAAAAAGTACTACAAATGTGCACACGTAACGGTTATATAAATCCACGAGTAAAGTTGACTGTTATGTAATAAAGTGTCATGTGCTCGGCCAACAGTCGAAGGTGCACCCCTAATAGGAATTATCTTGTGAGGTGATGTGGAGAGTCTTGGGATTTTTGGATCAATTATAAATACGCACGCACTCAAATTTAGTGCAAATAAAAATGAGTAGGATGATATCCACGTACACAGCCAATTTACCTGGGGCGACAAGTCCCCGACTATGTCAATGGGGAATAATCACTCTCTATTTTGAGAAAAATAATAGTTCAACGCTGATATTAACTCACAATTTAACCCAATTCCAAAATCCTCGCACACCCTCTCACGCCACAAGAGCCATACGTATCACAGAAGTAGCAAAACTTGCTTTGCGTATATGTGCTTCTCTCCCTTTGCATTTTTGCCGTGCCTCCTTCAGCGCATAAGAAATCTTTTATGGATACAATAGAGTCAAAAGCTATAGACCAAAACTACAATAAATGCTATAAAAATTATGGGAGAAGAAGAATAAGAGAATAATTTTTTGTGTGTATTTAATTGCAGGAGGTTACACTTTATACAAGAAGAGATGCATAAAATAGAGAATTGAGATATTTCTTAAATTATATTAAGAAAAATTTATATATTTTTTTAATATATTTATAAAATAAATTTAAATTTTGTATAAAATTTTATACCAAAATCAAATAATATTATATTAAAATTTATAAGATTTTAACACTCTTTTTTAAACTCAAAATGATAATGTGGTTAACTTGAGTTTGGAAACTAGATCAGAGAATCACTTAGGTGAATGAACTTTTGTCATAATATCAATAGTTTAATCAATAAAAATAATGGAAACGAAACAAATAATATTCTGTATAATAGGCTAACAAACAAAATGATAATTGTTCTTAAAATATTTCATTCGTTCGTGAAAGGCATCATTGTAAGTAATTTGAATATCACTGTGATAGTCAAAATGAATTGGTGTGATAAAGGAGTGTGTAATATCCATATCCTGTAGAAACCATAAGAGTTATAACAATTCAAATACAGTGTTAGTAAGAGCTTGATATTCAACTTCAATATTAGATCAAGTAGTAATTACTTACTTTTTACTACACCAAGAAATGACTGAATTCTCTAAAAGAAAACAATATCCTATTGTAGAACATTTATCTATAAAATCTCATATCCACAGCATCAGAATAAACCTATAACTCAAGTGATAATCGAGTAAAGAAATGAAGTCTATGAAACATAATTCATTTGACATAGTATAAAATTCAAATAATAACAACAAAGTGAGTTAACTGAGCTGCTGCCATGAACTAATTGACCATATGTACAATATAAGTAATGTAAGGTTGAGTAATAGTGAGATAAACCAAACTCCCAACTAGCTATTAATAAAGAGTAGGATCCTTAAATGGTGTGTCATTAGTAAGAGAAAATTTAACATTATATTCGATAGAAATAAAAAAAATTTTGTTATCATTAATCCTTAATTAAGTGAGCAAATTTGAGGTATACTTGGCTTGTGACAAATAGTATTTAATAACATTAAAAGAAACTTTTAATTTTAAAAAATGATTGAGCAAGTCAAGATATTTCATCTCAAACTGTTGACAAAAATACTTCTTGAAATTGTTAATGTCTTGTAAATCATATGTTAAGATAATCATATTGTCAACTTAAAGTAAAATAAAATAACTTCTTTAACATTTTTGAAAACAAACAAAGTAATATCATAAGGACTTGATGGAAAATTAAATTGTAGTATAATAGTATTGAATTTTGCAAATTATGTCTAGGGTATCTATTTAAGACCATAAAATGCTCAATAGAAATGAAAAATTTGATTTGGTGGATGGTCATATCCAGGTAAAGGGTATATGTAGATGTTTTTAATGAGATCACCATTCAGAAATACATTTTTAACATCCATTTAAAAAAACTTCTAGTGTTGAACTGCACTAATTGTAAGTAGACTTCTAGCTAAAGTGATTTAAACCATAAGAGGAAAAGTTTCTTCACATTCAATCTTATACTTTTGAGTAAAGCTTTTTGTCTACCAATCGAGCTTTGTACTACTTAATAGATTCATTTGATCTCATCATAATCTTATACACCCCACCTGCACTTAATAACATATTTACTAAGAGATAGCTCAGCTAAATCCTAAATATAAGTTTTGAATAAAGTTTGTAATTCTTTTACCATTGCTTTCTATCATAGAGGGTCAATACTAATTTTTTGATAAGTTTGGTTTATATAAGAAAACGATGATTAAGTAAACAATAAAATTGTGAAAGTGAGAGGATAGTTTATTTACTTAAAAAGAATGACTCATTGGTGTATGCTTAGAATAAGATTTAGAAAAAGACATTAGATCCACATACAAGGAAAATACTTTAGGATTGACCAGCAATATTCTTATTGAACTTGTATTGAAATTAAAAGGAAAAGGATTTATGGGATGAGATTTTAATCAAAGTTTTAGAATAATTTCTTGACATACTATTAAAGTTTTAGGACCAACTAATTTTGTGTTAAACCATGCTACCCTTATATTTAATTTATTGTGAATTTTTACAAATATTGTGAGTCTGTCTTTCTTTCAATCATGTTTTTAGCCTAGCAAGCTTTTGCGTAAAGGGGCATGTTAAAATATTATATATAATCCATACTTTGAACTTCATCTAACAATTTAAGTTTTTAGGTGAAATGACATAGTATCAAAATTTTACGACTAAATAGTTTTCTTTTTAAACCATGCTATTTTCACATTTAATTAATTATAAATTTCTATAAGTATTATAATTTTGTCTTTCTTTTATTCACACTTTTTACCCAAGCCCATCCACTTAGGCAATTTTCTAAGCTGGTTTTCAAATTGATGTTAACCGTATTACCATCTTGAGCTTGTGGGGGAGTGTTAGAATCTTATAGATTTCAGTTTTTACATTTAATTAATTATAAATTTCTACAAATATTATGAGTTTATCTTTTTTTTATTCACACTTTTTACCCAAGCTCATCCACTTAAGGAATTCTCTAATTTGGTTTTCAAATTGATGTTAACTATATTATCATCTTGAGCTTGTGGGGGAGTGTTAAAATTTTATAGATTTCAATACAATATTATTTGATTTTGGTATAAAGTTTTGTATAAAATTTATATTCATTCTATAGATATATCCCAATTATATTAAAGATATGCATAAATCTCTTATGATATGATTTGGTGAATATCTTGTTAATACTTGATACTAGATGAGTTTTCTCAAAAAGCAATTTAATAACCACACTTTTCACTGAATGTAATGGATCGTGATGAAGCAAAGAGACTTATACAAGTTCATAATCATTATTGAAAGCCATAAGAAACTATATAACCCTCGTTTTATTTTTATATTAAGAGAACTTAATAGTAATAAAAAGATAATCTTATATAGGTTCAAAAAGTGTTAATTAGTCCCACATAGGATGCATTTGAGAAAAAAAGACATTAATGGGTTGACCCAATTGTTGTTTCAAATGATAGAGATCACTGAGTAGCTGATGTGTAACATCACAAATAAAGAATCATAAGGCCTAGAGATACCATCCCTCCTTTGTTGTTCCAATCAACCAAACTAAAACTTGATAATTATAATACGTGTATTGCAAAATTATGTAAGAATTTTGTGATTATTGTTCTACCACTCATCAATTTGTTTAGTTGATTTTTCAAATGATTTGTGTTTTGATGCAATTGGTTTGAGATGTTGCCATAAATATAGCACTAAAATTTGCCTCACATAAAAAAACTATACATCTCTTAGGATCAAATAATATAATTTATTTCATCTAAAATAATACTTAAGGGATGAAAACTTTAAATTTTTTTGGTATGAGTAATAAATATGATGTTAAGGAGTGATTAAAAAATATTTAAAATTGAGTAAAAGGTAAAATGTGATAATAATTTATTTCAATTTTAAAAAAAAAATCTTTTTAATTGAAAGAGTATAACTACGCTATTATACCAAGTCAAAGGTTATAGCAAAAGTTACATAGTTATAAAAGAGAGAAAATGAGAGAATAAATTTTGTATGTATTGAATTTGAAGAAATTATTTTTATTTATATATAAAATAATATGTAAAATTTATATATATATATATATAAATTTAATAAAATATTAATTAAAAATTTTTTTATATATTTTTAATAAAATTGAGATGTGTTTAGAAAATAAACTTAAATTTAATATAAAATTTTATATTAAAATTAAATAATATATATACATAAGACAAAGTAACAATTAAGACACGTAACATGCATGCATTGATTGTTTCATCAATGCATCAATGCATGCGTCTTCCTTCTGCCAGTAGGCCATGTTTGCCATAAATATATATATTTACTTTTGTCTTCAATAGCACATGCTAACGTCGCCGGCTAATAATGCAAAGATAAATTAACAATTTTAAAATATAAGCCACGTGTACAACAGAAAGAATTTCAAGTTAGTTGGTTGGATTCTTTTTGCATATCTTTTAAGTAAATTCCAGGTTGTTAGCAAGTTGGATTATTTCTAAAGCTGAATCAAGTTATGAATTATTTATAATAATAATAATAATAATAATAATTAATTGATTACCATATCAAAAAGATATAGAACTAATCTACGAGGGTAAGAGAACTTAAAGTTAAACGATTTTTCTTATAAAGGTTAAAGAAAAAAGCGAAAAAAGGTGGACAAATGGGAAAGTCACAGGCTTGTGCCATCCTAAACCAAGCTGAAAAGATAGGAGTTCTGTACGTTATAGAGGGAGTTATGATAAGGGGAGAGTATTAGAAATCCAGGTGTATGACACAAGTATGAGGATCATTGTTCAATTGTCCACTAATTTCAACCTGCCCCTTAAACAACGATTTTCAGCTGTAAATCTAATATCCCGTGTGTTCTATTTTGCCAATTGAAATTATTCATTTAATTTTTTGATTGATCAAAAATATTGAGAATTTTTTAAATTATTATTATTGAAAAAAGCACAAAGAAAACACATAATTTTTTTTTTTTTTTTTGGTGAGAAAATAGTTTTTTCCTTTGTACCGTTATAAGAAACGAGAATAAATACTATCAATTGGTTGATTGAAAATTTATTGTAAACTGGGGTTATATATATATATATATATATACATATGTTAATAACTAGACTTATTTTTTCATAAATGGGTCGATTAAAAAATTATAAATTTTAGAAATCTTCAAAATATGGAATTAAAATTGCATAAACTTCTTCAAAAAATAATAATTAAAAAAAAAAACTAATTTTTGGTCCATGAAAAGACTAATTGGGAGTGAGCAATATAACGAGGAGTGGCAATCTTTTTCCTGAACATCCCATAACTCCCTCTCTGAATCCCAACTTCGATCTTTAACATGAACATTTAAACTCTTAATTATAATATATCTCGCGATGAAAAAAAATTCTTGGTCATCCAACCTCTACCGCATTACGTCACCGTATACAGCACCTTCCAACCTGTGCACTCAATGCAGCAAAAAAAAAATAAAATAAAATAAAAATTCCGTCCACTCAAAGCAAACGATCAATGAATTTAGTGCACATTAATTAGTTTGAACGAACTCTTCCATTTTTAACTGTAACGTGGGCCTGATGCATAAATTGAAATGTCCCTGCTGGGCTGAACTGGAGGCAGAAACCCCTAGACTTGTCAGACTTGCGTACAGACCTACTGCTAAAATGTAACTGTGACCACTCAAAGTAAATTGGAATCGATGGATCTCCTTGGTCCTCCAATTGAATGTGGCGTCTGACCCATCGTGCTATCGTGACCAAAGTACCATCTTAAGCCCAAAAGCTTTCTTCTAGCAAATCTCACCAAACCAAACGACTTAAGATATATGGATATATATAACAAATTATTGTCAATCAATAAATATTGGTGTAAAAATTTTATTATATGAACGTATGAATAATTTTAAATTTAAGGATCATAATAATATGACGCGATGTGTAAAATTATTTTTCTATGGACGCACCTCAAGAACCTTGAGCACAGTTGTTTAATTGATAAATAGCTATCAGTGGTTGTAACGGGTAGGCGCCTCCAAGTCTGGAATTAATCTGTCAGGAGAAATTAATGAGTCATTTTACATGAGGCAGGTGAGCCCCTTCGTATGACAATATAATCCTAATCCTTTTCTTCATTATTTCCAAACAAAAAAAATTATTGGTGCAAAAGGAAAAATAATGCACCCGGCCAACTCAATTCTTGATGTGCTGCATGGCAGCATGTGATGTGATTCCAAAAGGCTCGATGTTTCGTTCCTCATAGGCGATTTCCATGGAAAATACGATGCAAATCAAGATTTGATCTACGACTGTGGATCTTGATGAATCACAAAAGACACTTAAGAAAATCAATAATATGAAATCAGCATTATAGAAAACAATTTCTTTGTTGGTTTGGATGACTTGCCAACCCTAGGTAATCAAACCAACCTCTACAAAACTATACACCAAACATCTTCCATTCTACCATACATATAAACCACCTTAGCCAATGTAGTCTCATAACCAAAAAGTAATCCTGTACGCACCGCCCATCCTCAGAGGGAAATGCACAAGCTTGAAGTTGGATTTGTACTCGAGTCCTACAAATGAATATGCAGTTAAAAATCAGAGGAACCCCTGATGATGATCAAATTAGTTAAAAAAAAAAAAAAAACGAGATATAAAAGATATGGAAATACCCTGTGGTCATTATTCTGTCTAGGAGTAGGCTGGTTGTATTTTATAAGTTTTGAAAGTGTTTTTACCTGCATGCTGCCATCATTATCCCAATCAAAATCCCATTACGGGAGTTGCTGCAAATCTACGTTTCTCGTAGCAAGTTCTGAGTCCACCAATCATAATTCAAGTATTCCCAACAAACATCTGTAGGGTGGATGGAACATAACTTGTTAGTTCTAATAAACGTGCTCGAAAGACTATATATATATATATATATAATTAAGTAGACGCATGAGTTTCATAGTCAGTCCCCATTAACTGTAAATAATGTCATCGAGGGTCACTTGCACGGATCAATGACACGGCTCACTCGGTTGTTGATTAGTTGTTTCAGGCTGTTGCAGTTTTAGCGTTACGTTGGTTTTCTTGCAGCAAATGCTACCTTTTTGCATGATTGTTATGGGAAAAATGGCATTGCCAACAATTTCGTAACATTTGATTAACCTTTTAATCTTTAAAAATATCATTTTAGATAGTCGCTTGATGAAAGAAATTGATGAAAAAGAAAATGATGTTTGAGCTTCCCACGCTCGCGCATATACAATTTTCCAATTCAAGTAAGTAATTAGGTATCGTATCGTTATAATTTCTGAAATAAATTACAGTCAGAGGCAACAAAGGAAAGGACGCACAATTTAGAGCATGAAATTGGTATTGTGGTGTTCTAACATTCGCAGTGTATAGTTTTTTTTTTCTGCTGATGCGCTTTGAATAGCTTTTGTTTTTCTTTTTGGTGCTGTACCAAACTCAAATTCGGTCCTTCTAAATTGAAAACACTTTTTGTTCACCAACTAAAAAATATAAAAAAAAAGAAAACATTTTGCTTTTTTTATTTTTTTTATTTTTTGTGTGTGTGAGTGTTTTTTTTGTTTTTTTGGGGGGGGGGGGGGGTTGGTGGGTGGGGAGGCGCAGCGGGAGAGAGCTCCATCAGAGTTAGCCTTCACCATCCGCTAGACGGTGCCACCAAGAAACCAATCTAGGAATATGTTCATTCTCTTGCACGCTGGGGCAACCAAATACTTGCTTTGTAATCAGAAGCCATGGAGTTGGGGTACGCAGATTTCCTTTTCTCAGTGAAATAAATTGCTTTGTTGGGAAATAAAAACGGATGGTTTAGAAGGAGACAAACTTGCCACACATTAATTTCGGGGGGGGGGGGGGGGGGGGGGGGGGCCGAGTTTCTATTTTGGGTATTGGGATTTTTGCAACCTCTCAAAGATATCTCATACCCAACATTGAACAAAAAGATATCTTTTACTTCTCGTCCACTGCTCAGGATAAGATATAAAGCGAATATTGCGGACAGCAGTACAACAGCCATGCACTTAGAAGTAAGTACGAACCGCAAAGAAGACATAAAGATGGAATTTATGTCACGAAACTCAAAATTAGAAATAAAAAATTTGTAAAAATAAATAAATAATTAACTAATTTTTAATAAATAAAAAATTTTGATATATATTATTATTTGAATGTAAAAAATTATGAACTATTATATATAATATAAAATTTTAATCTAATAATTTATTAATAAAAAAGTAATTATATTTATTTATTAAAATTAATAAAATATAAATATTAAATAATATAATTATTAATAATAATTTTTTAATTAAAAAATCTTATCATTTTTAATTTTGTTGTCAATGATTAACTATTTTTTTAATCTGATTTTCTTTTATATAACTTTTTTTATACGACTAAGAGTTGTATTAATTTTAATATTACAAATTTTCTTTGAAAAATTTTTAAAAAATTTCTTAAAATTAATAAGAAATCAAAATTAAGAATAATTTTACCATTTTCTATAAGTAATAAAAGTAATTTTAAATAAACAATTTGATGTATGACTTGTGCATTATACTTATTATACACCCTTGAAGAAATAAGTTATTTGACAAACTTCTCATTTATGAAATCATTAATTTTGTCTAAATAAACTAACATGACTTGTTTTTATTTTCTTTTTCAAAAATTTATCAATCTTCTTAGTCAAAAAATTAGAATATTTAGTGACTTGTTCTTTTTTAAAAGATTCATCATTTTTAGGTGGCAAATTAATAAGCTCACCAAAATTTTTACTTTTCACAATGTCATACTCTAAATCAATATAATTATCAAAGTTTTTCAATTTGATCTTTAATGATTTATTAGTAAGTTTTGTTTCCTTTAGTTTAATGACAAATTCATTGAATTTTAATTGATAGTAGTAAGCAAAAACAACTATTTAAAAAACTATTAAAGAAGAGATATTGATTTTTTAATATGAAATAATTTAATTTCAAAAAAATTTAATAAATTTTATAAAATTATAATGAAATAATAATTATTTTTTTTTATTTTGGTAGTAGTGGTAGTCGAGATATGAAATAAAAGCAAAATTTTTAAAAGTATTACTTTTTACTATAAGATGAAACTAAATATTAAAAATAAAAAAATTATGAAAATAAATAAATAATTAATTATTTTTAAAAAATTAGTCTCTAATAATCATTTAAAAAAATCAAAATCTAATAAATTAAAAAAATTTAATATATATTATTATTTGAATGAAAAAATTATATATATAATATAAAGAATTTTACTTAATAATTAAAAAAAATTATATTTATTAATTTTAAAAAATAAAATATAAATATTAAATAATATAATTAATAATAATAATTTTTTAATTTAAAAAATTACATTATTATACCAAGTATTGTGAAATACTGCGATATGATAAGGGGGGGTTTAAATCATGCTCTACAACGTGATCGTAATATGAAGTTAAATTTAAAATTAATTAAATAGTTTTTGCATCTAGGATTTACAGTAAAGACAGCGTTGAAGCGTGTTGTTCAATCAATTATGGGTCGCTTCCTCGTTTGCCTTACGTAGATTCAATCTTACAATAAGAATCTTGTTGCAGGCCGGCCTTGTGCAGTTTCTTAAAACAAAAGTGATTACAACCTATACTTCGAAACTTGACTGTGTTCTAAGTGATGCGGTCGGCGCCCAAAATTCGTCGTTAATGAACCATCGCACCACTGACACTTCGTTGGATAATGTCGGCAAAAGCGGACAAATTGACACCTTGGGTACGTGTACCCCTAAATGTGACACGAACGTGGATTCAGTATAAACGTGAATTTACAAAAGTGTTACGTCATAAAATCTCTTGTTCATTGGTTACTCTTTGCTTTACCATCACATCGTACGACCATACATGTGCCGTCAATAATTGTGATAATATCCCCTTAGCAAGATCTGTCCTACGTCAAGATGCTCTGCTTCCATGAAATGAAGCGCGGCCAGCAACACAAAGATGAGCAATTCCTCAACAAATTAGCGACAATGTCTTTTCTACATCTGTCGCCAAGAACATAATTTCATTACAAAAAGTTAAAATGAAAATAATAAGCTTTTCCTGAACCGAGACTGATTTTGTTGGGCATGAGGTCCAATTGGCCGAAGTCAAGTTGGGAGAAGTTCAGAACTCTATTCTGGCAGAAGTTGGGTGAACTAAATTCACATTCAAATCACAAAGCTTGGTCTTGTTATGCAAATTTAAAGTCAAGTTATATCTTTGTTAGCAGTTTAACGTTTTAGATAATCGCTCGAACCTAATGTCAAAGTGAAGGCTGTGAATTTGACTCTTTTGGAGTGCATGGAGTAGGCAGGCAAAGGAGATTATTAGGTCTACGAGGGTTAGTAAGCCAAGTTCAAGTGTCGCAGAATCAAATAATTTCCAAGGTGACAGACTTAAATTTACTGTTAGAGTCGTTTTCAGAAATAAAAGTCTTGAAATCATAGACCTTGAAATGTTATTATCTAATCTCCTCTCATAGTTATAAAATTCTAGGTGTACACACATGCACACAACATGTGTTTCATATATTTGCTACGCGAAATGATCAAAATATAAATCATTTTTTCTATCCAATAACTAGCTGTTCTGCACTGATGACCATTTTGTTTTTAAGTTCGAAAGATTTAGATACTTCATAACAGTTGAATTCCCGGCAGGGAGCAATGTCCTAATCTTCATCGTGTGTTTTTTCTTTTAACCCTTTATTTATGACCTGACATGGAACTAAAATCTTCCTTCCGTTCGAAGACAGTTAGGTTCTTTGGGAGGAAGTTTGGTGGGCATTTTGGACTTACAAATTTTGCATATAATACGTCTTTCCTTCAACCAAACTTGTTAAAATCGAAAAAAGAAAAGCTCTATTCACGGTTGAACTAGTTGATTAGTTAGTTCTAATATTAGATTATTTACTACTCGCTTTTAATTTATAATTAAATTGAATTATGAACCAATTATCAGTCTTTTTTTATTAGACCAATCAGTTGGATCTAGTTCTTAAAAGGTTAGGCATTAGGGGACAATTAGAAAGATTCCTCGAAGCTCAACTGCAAAATGAGACGGCTAGAGTTTTACTTTTAACCAAAGGGAACCTCGCTCCACCAGATTTGGCAAAATAGGCTAAGGCAACAACATCAGCAAGGTACAGCAGAAGCTTACGTTTGGGAAGGTTTGGATGCTTAGTAGGAGAAAGACATTAGCCTATGCCCCACAGCCGGGTCAACGCACCAACTTACTCGCGAGGCAGGGCAATGTTAACGTTTATCCTCCATACAACCTGTCCATGTTGAGTTTTGCGTCCATGTACTCTTTGTGTCCTCAATCCCATCCTACAGATTATTGGAATACCATATACATTTTATTTATTGGTAAAGATTGGTGGGCAGAGAAAAACAAGACAGAGGATGCAGGAGGTATTGTGGCAAATGGACCTGACGCCCTAAAACCCTTTTTTTTTGTTTTTTTTTTGAAATTTTCTAGTTTTTAGACCAAATACGCGCAAGTGCAATAAGAATAGTATAATATACAACAAACAAGACAGTTAGATATGAGTACGCCGTAATTCTCCAAAAATAATCAAATGCTGACATATAATAGATCAATTACGAGTCTCATGCATGTATTATTTGTTATACTAAACTGTAATTTTGAATGCTTTGTTTAGCAGCAATCCACATTTGTGAGATGGTGTAGAAAGCATCCACATATCTCTTTCCATATTAACTAGTACCGATAGATTAATCACTGGGGTATTACTAAGGATAAAAAAGAAAATGTTTATTTAAGCTGTCAAATTTTCTATTTACTGAAATACATCATTTAACTTTCAAGAATAGCTGAAACAGGTATAAAGTTAGAGGGTAAAAAGGCTTATTTATTCATTTGTTGGAAATATTGCCAATCATTTCGTTAGTTGAGATTGAAGAAAATTGCTGATATTAATACAAATTAAGAGTTAAATTAAATTTGATTTAATTTTAATTATTTAAATAAATTTATATATTTTTTTTTGTATAAAAATAAATAATATATATTATTTGTATATTTTTAAGTTATTATTGTCAGTGCCTCTAAATTATCGTGATTGCCTCTCAGTTAGGGAATGAAAGTGGTGACCCTACCCCAGGACTGAGGGCGCGGGGTGAGACAAAAAGCAAGGATTGAACTCTCACTCTCAGGAATGAAACCGGTGAAGTGCCCCTAACAGGCGTTGGGACAGGAGCCAAGCTAGCGTAAGGGATAGAATGTGTTTTCTATTTCGTTAGGAGAGTCAGATGAAAGCCCAGGCAAGCAAAGAAGTTTGGCATGATTCGGAAGGTAGCTAGGCCAAAAGATCGTTTGTAGCTTTCTTCGGTAAGGGGCCTTGATGATAATTGACGCTGGGATCACGCGTTCATCGATCAGTCGCAGCATGGCAGAATCTCCCTAGAATGGAGACAACTGGTCATTTGGAATTTGGATCTTGGCCAACATGCTAGTTGGATCATATTTAGGATGGACCGTAATTTTAAATATTTCAAATTATAAGTTGTAGAATACATTGGGGCAGACCGGGTTTTTTGTGAGTGAAATCGAAATATCTTGGTTGTGTTATCTTTTGTCATCGATGATCATTATTAATCAAATCAAATGGAGTCGTAATTACAGTCAGACTTCAAGTTGTGGAATGATAGAAAAGGCAAGGGTAAATATGATGATGGAAAATTGTTAGGTAACATTTACATTAAAATGATATGTTGGGCATGTATTCGAACAGAGTTGTCAACTCGGGGTTCCACCTCCACGGTCGTATAGACTGCATGGACCAGAAAAAAGCACTTGGGCTGGATTACCATATTCAAGACGGATGTTGTATCTGCGTATTGGACTAATGACGCGAAGAGTTGACATTGATGGTGCTCAGTTACAAAGATCGATTGGCCTACTTAGTTGGAAAATGGGGCATCGATTCCCAACGATCTGACTGACAATTCTCGATTAGTTTTCAGATCCATTCCATTGGATTTCGCCAATAAATAGACAAATATTAGGAAGTCCGACCTCGAAAGACGAGAAAAGAAAAAAAAAAATTCTTTATTAAACTTCATGAATTTCGTTATGACAATCAACTAACTCATCAACTCACGATGTATATATATTTATAGTTTCTATTATTAATTAAAATGTATTGAAAATTTGAGATACGTGCAATCAAAGGCATTAAGTTAACTTTTCTTAAATTTCACTCTTTTCTAGTAATTCTGGTCTGATAGTAGAGACGTTGGTTCCTAGTCCCACGGACACAGTTCAAGACCTGATCCCAATAAACCGAAAAAACATCCTTTCCTAAAATCACAGTGTCTTCTCAAATTGAAAGAAATAACTAACAAGCTATGCCCGCAGTTAAGGGTGGCATGCCATTGCAAATACGTTTACAGATAGAATCCCTGCCAATTGTGTCCCCATGAATTCTTATGTCAATAACAAAAACTGGGTAGAAAAAGTAGATGTTTTTATGTTGTACCTTCACACATCAACAGCTACACTCGGATGTTTTTTCTCTTCAATTCTCATGACACTATGGTTCCCATGTTCAACTCTGGAACCTTGTTGTTGAATCACTAGCACAGACACCTCACAATCGGAGTCTGAAGATGCCAGCATGTCTCCGATAAATCCTAGCTCAGGAAACTCACGCCACTCAGTGAGCCCCGCAAACATTGGCAAGCTGCTGTCATGGTTCCTCCCGACAACAATCAAATCATATGAATTCTCGAAGGATCTGATTATGTTGACCATTTCGACACTATCCTTCGGCATTTCTTCTCTGTAGAAGTGGCGCTTTTGCCCCACTGTTGCGATCTTGAACTCGGATAAAATGTCATTGTCCAGTTCCATGTCCGGAGAATTCTTGCTGGTTAGCCCTGGAGCGATCAAATGGACCACAGTGACACTGACATTCGGGTGTTGTGCCATTCGAATAGCATATGCTAATGCTTCTCGATCATCTTTTCCATGAATGAAAATGATCCCAATACTGTTGTACGTGCAAGCAGGACTGCTTATTGGCCTGGAGCAGTTTAAGCTGCCTCGGTCTATCAGAATGCCAACGGAGCAGGGGGCCTTTGAGAGTATTTGGCAATTGATAGCTCTTACTTTTTGGAAATCCTCAACCCCATCAAGTCTCCACTGCCTGTGGAACGGGATGATCACCAGGGAAGTTCTCTTCTCCATGGCAAGCCTGCAAACCTCCTCGTGTATTGTAGCGAAAGGCGAAATGGCTGTGAATATGTTGGCCATTACTCTACCACCACCATGTTTCTCATAATACCTGAATGCGTTTATAATTTGAATGGAATAAGCAGCATGGAAGGAGTTCTTTTTTCCTGGTTTATGATACAAGAGAAGCGGGGATAAGCGTCCTGTGAGCTCAATGAGATGAATTACATAACAGCAAATAGGGCTTCTGGCTGTTGGATTGGAAACCTCCAAAAGACTTATGAGGGAAGGGGCATAATCCTGGTTGTATATGCAGGCCAGAATGCGAAGCTCTGCATTGGGGCTAGCTTGTTGGATGCCCCTCTTTTTGCATAACTGATATTGCTTGGATGGATTGTAAAGAAATTTTATTACCGGAGTGAAAATTCCTGTTAGCACCACCATTGTTATAACCATGATACTATATGTTTCAACATCGAGAATCTGCAACATATGAAGAATAAACACGTTAGCATTAGCACAATTTGCTTAGCAAAACAAATATGTTTGCAGTGATGGTCTCTTCAAAGCATTGTAGAAATCATGTATAATATAGATTGTTCCTCCTCACTGTGTACTTTTTAGGATCAAGCACTCCTTTTCAACCAGAAACAGTTTGTTAAGGGGCACCATTACTTCCTTTAAATTCTATGAAAGTGCAGTTCCTCGCGCTTATAAGTGTGATGGGTCGATACGAGGGGCTTTGTAAAGCATGCATGATACACAAGAAGGACTGATTGTTAATCACAGACGTCATACTCGAACATTGCAGTAAGTCCATAGGGCAATGCTGGCCTCCCTCTCGAGGCCAAGAATACTGGCATAATTCACAAATAGGATCTATTTTAGCACGAGGGAGTTTCATTCAGGAGATTACATATAGTAGCTGTGCGTTCTGCATTAGGATGACATCAGTAATTCCTTGAGAGCTCATGATGAGGCCTAGTGAAAAGGCATCAAGAACAGGCATTTTGCAGTAGAGGGAAGGCAGCATAACAGCTAGGAGCTTTCCAATGAAGCTAGTAATACACATGATACTGATAGCAGCAACCGTCTTGGAATGTATAGAAAAAACATTGACTCTAGCGATGCTGGAAACGAAGTAGCTGGGCATGAGAATGGAAGAAACCAAGGATTCAAGCTTGTTTACTATAGCTGATCCTAATGGTGGACCTTCTGGTACTGCCAAACCCAAAGCCATAGGCCCAAATAGGTAATGCTGCCCAACAACTTCACCCAACAAGGAGGATCCCAATACCATCAAGAAGATGGAGAAGATGAAGCTTTCCCTTATTGGCTTCCCTTCTGATGTTTTTCTAACCATCCAAATCATTGCAGGCCTCAAGACACAGACTACTATTAACACCACCAGCAAAGCAGAAAAAAGCATCAGTATCAGTGCACTGTTTGACGCAATTGAGCCTTGCCTTATTGTTAAGACCAAAACGACCAAAACCCAACTGCAGGTACCACTGATCATCGATGAAGACAGAGCTAAACGACCAAGCTCAGAGTTGAGGAGATTCAAATCAGCTAGAAGGCAGGCAATGACATGAAAGGAACTCATAGATTGACACACTGCAATATAGAACAAAGAATTCCTCACACTCGAGTCAATTTGCATACGATCTCTTAAAATGCCTGCTACGGTTAAGTTCAATGTCAATGGCACCAAGAATGTCAGGATTCCTATCACCACTGCCTTCTTTCCTGATCTCTTCACCATGCCCATGTCCATTTTGGCTCCAACAACAAAAAGAAATAGAGCACACCCAAATATGGAAACCGTTCGAAAGATATAATAGCTCCTTTTGGGATACAGTTTCCGAAGGACTTCATTGTTGTCTCCCCAAAGAGATGGTCCCAATATAAAACCCACCTGAGCAAATTGGAAGATAACACAGAGTTACGCAAGATAAAAGACACCCTTTTTCCTTCAAGTTTTAAAAATTTTGCCTAGCCGCACCAGTCAAAGACTGTTAATTCATGCTCACTGAATCTTTGTTTGATCATTCTAAACTTTCATCCTGTAGCTAAAAAGAAATCCACTTTAGAATTTCAGCAAAAGTCCACTTCTCCTATTTTGAAACCATAAGAATACGACGATGTTGGTAAACATCTTATATGATAGGTTCATTTATTAGTCACCAACACAAATCCAAGCCCAACAGAATTTCATTCGGGGGCAGAAAAAATCTCCAAAAAAAAAAAAAGCCAAAGAACTAGGGAAAGACTTACAAGAACCATGGAAATGAAAGCGCTTTCACCAAGTGGATTGAGAACAAGTTGTAACAAGGAACTGAGGAGAGCAGCAACGCTGAGCTGAGCAAGAAGAAGAGAAGTGGCGTACGTCAATGGAGGATGACCAAAAAACAAGCCTCTTACTCCTTTACGTATTGTTGAACGGCACACCCATATGGATTGCGCTTGCCCCAACGGCGAAGCCATTGTGCCTTGTGCTATCGTTCAGAAGAAGAAGAAGAAGATTTCAGCTGTAATCCGTAACAGCTTGCTGGCCAGAGGCGGTGGCGGAGGGAGAAAAGGAGGGAGAGAGAGAAAGAGAGTGTGTGCTTGTCCAAGAAGCGGTCTGCAAGCATGCATGGCGGAGAGGAGTGCTTACGAAGAGTCTCCATGAATCTGTACGGACAAGAGTGTCATGCGGAGTTTTGATGTCTCCCAACGTTGCTTCGTTCCTTGGCCTACTATTTTACCGTTGACCAATGGGGATCGTCCTTTTTTTCTTTTTCCTTGTTTTTATTCCTGAAACGATTATCCATCATCCTCCTCTAAGATAATTGAAATGAAATAAGACACTAAAATCGAATTCGATACATTTCTTGAATCGATGGTTTTTAAAAAAGGTCCTTACGTAACGAAGGAGTTAGTTCAATATGATTTAAATGGTTATGAGATCCAGTCATACAAATTATTTCTTCACAAGATAAAAATAAAAAATAAAAAAAAAATTGAATGGATGTAATAAATATGAGAATTTTGTATAGGAAAACTCTCTCTCTCCCTCTCTCTCTCTCTCTATTATACAATTTTTAAGTAGAAGTGTGTTTTAATTGGCTAGAGTTGCTATTACAAAATAAGATATATGCAATAGGCTTTCTTTTAACAACATAAAAATTAAGATACACATTTTTTGGACTTATTAAAAAAATAGATTTGCACTTTTTGGGAATTTACGGGAGTTGAAGTTTTAAACGCTAAACCTTTTTTTTTTTTTTTTTCAATAATTTTGTTCTCGTGGTCAATGAGACTAGTTTGGTTAGTTAAAATAATAATCGTTTGGAACCACAAATAACATAAAGAAGTAATTGAATTAAATGAGAAATTATTATTTTGTGTTGTAATAATAAATTTAAAACTTTTTTATTTTTAAAATTATTTTTATAATTAATATTAGTTATTAAAAATATTTTTTATATTAAATTTATTATATAATTTTAGATTAGATATTACGTGAGATAAAAAAAATGTTAATTGGTATAATTATTACAATTAATTAAAAGTTAAATAATAAATTTAATAAAAAATATACTTACATAAAATTTTAAATTAAAATATTTTATAAAAAAATAAATTTTTAAAAAATAATAATTTAAAAGTATTATAATATATTAATTTAATTTTGAAAATTTTAAGAAAAAAGTAGCCGCATAAAACACAACCTTAAGTCAATACGGCCTCTTTTTCTTGCCACCATTTCGCACTATCCCTCACTTTTTGGGGTATACCCCATCTGATTATCACCCGCTTTCAAACCTCGACAAATGTTTGCTCTAAGCCATAACCTTTTTTCTTTTTTCTTTTTTAAAAAAAAAAAATTTTTCAAAAGAAGACAAGTTATCGTAAAATAAGGAGGTGGGGGAGGGGACGGGGGAGGCATGCGGCCTCCCTCTTAACTTTTATTTATGGTAGTTGTGCATAAAGCCAACAGGACAGCTAGCATTAGCGAATAAGGGAGGCCCAAAAAAGTTTATTGGAAGAACAGGACGGTGGACTTCTTGCATGACGTCGGCTGCTTGGACCACATGAGCCAGCCAACCCACAAAAATAAAGAACTAAATTCACACCAACCATATAAAATTATTTAAATTTTAATTTTCAAATAATTTCTACAAATTGAAAAAAGAAAAAAGAAAAAGGTTTCTTCGATTATAAAAATTACACCAATTTCCATATCTACTATAATTGATCGAGACATTTGTTGATTTGCAAGTACATTTTGGCCTCTTTCGTAGACTCGGTTACAAAATTAGACCTTCTAAATGTATTTTCTACTTACATCTTGGTGTAACTCCGGCACTCTTATGGAATCCCAACTTACCCAATTGTCTCTGTGCGCCATATTGAGCAAAATCTAGAATAACAATTCCAGGGATCCAAGGCAAGGATGTTAATTGATTAGCAACGCCATTATCGATTCTCTTTTATTACCAATAATATTATTTCCTTCAACATCTTACAAGCCGAGACCCATATGGAAAATATTCTGTTCCTCATTGTTTTGCGAGTAAGAGTGAGCTTTGTCAATTATTTCATAATATCATCAACCATGCACATCACAACACCCCCGTGGCAATAACAAAACTACTATTTGCTGCAAATAATCATACGCGTTAAAATTCGATATACATTTTATATTTTTAAATTGATTAATTTTTTTTGATATATTACTAAAATGTTTATGACTATAAGATTATAAGTTCAAATCATGATGTTGTTACATATTTTATTCTTTTTTTTTTTTTTAATTCAATGAATTTGTTTGTGTTATAGCATATTAGAGTTCAATGTTAAACAATTTATGTTTTTAGGTTGATATTGGATTCTTGGATATTAATTTTCATAACCTTAACAGGAGGAGATTATTGAAGTTATTGTACGAAAATTCAAGAACTTCTGATTGTAAACTCAATTTAAAAAAAACAAAAAAAAAAAAAACAGAGAGAAAGAGACAGAACAAATTCTCATAACGTGTGCTGCATAATATTAAGAAAGAGGAGATATTAAAATGCATCAAGGAACGGAACACGGGATAGATACCATATGACATTCATGGCTAAGGTCGTTGGATGAGACTAGCGGGGACCATTGGCTTTCAATTCTGACTTAATGCACCGTGTTGTCCAAGTAAACGCCAATTGTCGTTGTCTTATCGACGACTCATCCTGTACAATAAATAATAAATTTAAGTGTATTTAAATTATATTTTATATTATATATAAAATATTAATATTAATATAATAAAAAATATTTTATATATGATATAAAAATTAATTATATTTATTATTTTTTAAATTCACTTATTTTTTTCATAATAAAGATAAGTTTTATCGACTATATAATATAATATATATATATATAACACTAGAATTTATAAGTAAATTACAAAATATCATAAAATTGGTTTTAATTACTCGAATGTTGCGTTTACATAATTTGATAGACTGAATATTTTACTTTTCCGATTCATTTTGCAAAATTTATTAAATAGCATATGATTTTTCATTCCCTCATTCTTCGCCTATACCCCCTTAATTTCAATGGTATCATTTATGGGACCCTTGCTTTTTTTTCTTTTACCCTTTGATCAATTATAATTGAGATTTAAATTTAAAATTTTCAATCTTGAAAGTAACCTCAATATCGTTAAGTTATAATTTATAAAATTTTTTTAAAACTTTTTTTAGAATAAAAATTTAATATTTTTTTTATAATTATGTGATTGCTTTGTATTTTAATAGCAAAATATATGAAAGAACACTTTGAAACCAATGAAACGTTTAAATCCTTTTCACAACTAGAGGTGTAAGCCTCAGAATTCAAGTTTCAATATCAAGTCTCCCCTCAACAACCAAAATAACGTTGACTAGCCCTACAGGGGTAATGGAGTTGTTTTCTAAAGTGGAAGGTTTGGACCCACCAAAGAGGGCATCCCGGAAGCGTCCACGCGATAATTTACATGTTGACTTTGACCAACGTGTCCGTCAAGCAATCTTCAGCCCCTCTCTTTTGACTAATTCAAAGGACTCAATGGTCTCTCGTCTACGCGTCCCCCAAATCAAATTAGGCATTGTTTTGTCACGCGTTTTTTGGGACCCACATATTGCCAGCCATTTCCCCTCCAACAATGTATTTAAATACAAATAAAACGATAAAAATGGAAATATTTTTGTGTTCATTTTGGAGCTCAAATGAAATAATAAACCAACAAAAGAACACTGCAACCAACTTGTGTGATAACAAAATTGATTTGAGGGCTTGCAATTCAGTAAATCTAAAGGCCTCAAAACAATCAAACTGGAAAAAAAAAAAAAGGATATTTTTTGTGATGTACAACACCAATTTATTGTTAACAAATAAATATACCCAAAAAAAAAAAAGACAGAAAGCAGAGAAAGCAAATTAATCAAATCTAATTTTAATGAACATGACCTTTCTTTTTTCAAGTTTTGATTTTTCATGTGAATTTCAGCACAGCAATGACTGGAGAAACGTTTCATCTCTTGGTTCTTCCTTGGTCCTGGAAAAAATGTTGTCTGATGATTGGTTCAGGTAAGACTCCAAAGAGTTCCCAAATCCTGAGAAACCAAAATTTCCAGGGCTTTGCAACATGTCCAATGAAAAGGAAGCTTCTTCCCCTTCAGAGCTTGTTGCTGCCCTCAAACTGTGAAAAGAGTTGGTGGGCGCCATGGCTGCATTGGTGTTGCTGATATTGGTACCATTGTTTACAGGCAATGGCCTATTAACAGAGTGGCCACCGCTGCCACGAGCGGCTGGAACATCATGATTATGCTTTCCCTCATAGGTTGTGATCACTGACTTGAGGTCATGGGATGCTCTCTCAACATGTTTTCTAACAGGACATCCTGGATAGGTACACTTGTAGTAACTCCTGTAAGCAAATGATTAGAGCAAAGATCAGAGAACATGGAAGACAAGTAGCACCGAGGATAAAAAATTTGCAGCCCAAGACACACAGAGAAGCCAAATCCTTATTATAAAGGGAGATACATCGGCAGAACCACATAAAACTATTAACTATAAATAGTAACCTTACATGAAACTTTCACATAACAAAAAGGTACATAAAAGACTAATCAAAAGTTTGAAGAAAAAGAAACATTAATTAGTTAAAAAGGAAGCAATGTTCACCTTGGATTTGGATTTCCCTTGACCACTTTCTGTCCATATTTCCTCCATCTATATCCATCATCTAGGATGTCAATGTCACTGGTTGTTTGAACCACAACTCTCGGCTCTCTCACTGTTCTGCTTCCTGGTGCTGAGATTCCTTCACTCTCACCCTCCCTTTTCCTAATATACAATTACAGCAAGGAATTAGAATAGGTTAAAGAAGCCAAACAATTTCAGATTACAAAGCAATAAATACTGCATTTTTGTCAGAACTTACCATCTTTTGGCCTCGGGTTCATCTTCATCAAAGTCATCACCTGCTAATTTATTGCTCTTTTGGGAATCAAAATCCTCATCCCCAATTGTTATGGAAGAGTTCTCAGGGGTTGCAACTGAGTCCATTTGGCCACTACCATAAGAGGCTAAGGACTGATCTTGAATGTCATTTGTGGTAGGATTAGGAGCTTGAATTGCATAATTAGAAGCTGCTGCTGACGATGATGATGAGGATCTCCTAGTGGATTGAGGCTTAGGATGGTTGTGACTACCCTTGTAAACTATTTCAGTAATCTGTCCATCTAGAGACCTCTCAACTTTCTTTTTTGTTGGACAATTGGGGTATGTGCACTTGTAATAACTTCTTGGATTTTCACTTCCTTTAACTTGTTTCTGTCCATATTTTCTCCAATTATATCCATCTTCAGATCTATTCTGCTCCCTAATCGACTGATATTGCAGTTGCTGATTCCCATTATCAGACTGGAAGCCACCTTTGCTCTGATTGCTTGTTTGAATTGCAACAACCTCGGTGGAGAAGCTGTGCTTTGGATAGTATTCTTGTTTAACCATACCCTTCTCGGATGAAAAACCATCTTGCTTTGCAGATTCCTGGAAACTCCAGGGCTGTTGCTGTGCCTGGAGATACAAATAAAATCAACCAAATTATAAAACGCATTCAAGAAGGGCAAAAGAAAAAACATAATTGCAACGATGATTTCACATACAGCTTGAACTGTTGTGCTATTTAAGGATGGAAACATTGCTGATGTAGTTGTAGCAGGCCTTGCAGGTGTCTGGAAAGAGAAATCACAGCAACTTTTGTCTTCTTCCTTGACATTCTGCCTGCTCTCGCCAGAGTTGTTCTTCCAATGGAAAAGATGAGCTGTAAATGCACCAGTCGTTGGGGATGATAAAATCTATACATACAAACAAAAAGTGAACACCCCATCAATCAAACCATTCCAACAAAGTAATCCAAACGAAAAACAGAACATTTTTTGCCTCAAATCAGACAATTACAAATCAAACAGAACAGCCACAACCCTACACAAATACAAGGAGGAAACATACGTTAGAAGGGTTTAACAGGACAGGAGAGTCCAATAGCTCAGCAGGGCTTAAGCCAGGGGGAATAGAGAAGTAAGAAGAAGGAGAAACAGAAGGCGGGGATATAGGCAAAGAAGGGGGTGGAATTGACTTGAACTTGGGCACGCCCGACCCAATTCTCTCGGCTATTCTTCCAGCCAATCCCTGGCGTTGATCACCGCCGGAGTTAGTATTAGTGGGGCCATCATCAGCAGACGCCAGAAGCTCAGAGAACGACCCCATGAAAGATGGGCGGCCAGTTGCTGTTGTGGAAAAATTGAAACTTTGGTGATGGTGCGCAGAGTTTGCAAAGGTTTCCAAGTTACCTGTAGAAGAGGCCATGGAAATGAAATGAAAGATCGGAAATACAGACAGAGAAAGAGAGAAGGGGTGTGTTGGTTGATTTGTTTGGTTTGATCATGTATGGAACAAGGCTTAGCTTGTAATTGGAGGAAGGAGGCTTCTTGGAAGGTGATGTGGTAAAGAAATAAAGAAATGTTGGTTTGACTGCGGAAAAATATCAAGGCTTCGGGGGATTACTTATTTATGATGTGCATTTGCGTTCAAATGGTATGCGTGATGTGTGGGGATAGGATTTGTGCTCGAGCGAGGGATTGTGTACGGCACCTTTTGGGTCAAAACTCGTGGGTTTGACTGGATGGCGGCTGGCGCTTGTGCATTATCACTTCTAGAATCTTTTATTTATTTATTTGGCTGGCACAATCTAAGAATCTTTTATTAAGTGAACTAAAACAATGTCAGTGTTTTAACGATTTGGGCTGAAACGATCCATATGGCCCAAGAGAGAGCGAGAGACAAGACATTCTTTCACATGGCGTCACCGCCACATCACGTGAAAATGAAGTGATATTTTGTGCAACTTGCAAAAAAATGTTACTAACAATAGAGAGCCCTGGAACTTCTAATTAACTTGTTGAACATATTACGTAGTGGTCCTCCTAGAAGTAAAAAATGAAAGACAATCTGAAAGCATCGGTTCTAACCAGTAACCAAACTGAATTGGTGTCCACCCAAACTCAAAAGGACTGTGTAGTATGGACTCTCTCATGTCTGTGCGGGAGTGCGCATTGATTGTTTTAAAAATTCATATTCTATGGAAGCCAATTCAGCTTACAGATAAGCAAGCAATCTTATTGATAATTATAAACCTTTCATTAATCTTTATGCTTTGACAACTTCCCCAAGTATGAAAATATGTCATTATATTTTCATGGTATCTTAACGGCCAAAAAAAAAAACAAGGATAATCTAAGAAAATAACAATAAGAACTCACTTAGGCCAACACACGGCGTGGATTTCGTGCCTACTGCATGCATAAGCCAAAACCTTCTGTTATAAATAGTCTATATTATATTTGGTCATTAGGACTGAAAGGATTGGAATAGATCCCGAACAAAAATGCTAAATATTAAAAAAGAACGGAACTACAATACCCCCAACAAAAAAAAAAAAAAAAAAAAACAAGGGCAATGACTTTAATGAACAATAAACAGGACGAGCCAAAAAAAAAAAAAAGGTAACACGTAATGGCATACGGAGACAGTATTTCATCCACAAGGGAGTCTCATCATACTATCCTCGGAGAGAGTTGGTGACCAGAGATTTAAAAATGAATTTTTTTTTAGGAAAAAAAAAAAGTAATAACTTGAGCATAAGAGCGGAAAACAAGTATACCCAATTTAGGGATATGATATTATATTAAAATATAGAGGAATTTATACAAGAAAAATAAGCTAAGAAAAACTAAAACAAGAATAACAAAAAGTGATGCGTTTTTGGTCAGCTTATGTTGTCAATTCTGAAAATTTTCTTTTCCTTGGGTTCCTTCTAAGCCGGCAGAGGACAATATCAGTCCGAGTCATAGACGGATCAAGGCTATATTCTTGCACGAGCCAGCAACCATCGTGCATCGGTGTGCTTCTGTTCTCGTAACAAAATCTCTGGGAAGTCCAAGCAATGCAGGGACAATCCTCAATGTTAACCATCTTGCCAATTTGCTTGCCCCGCCAAATGCCTCCATTAGGACCAACTCTGCGCTGAATTCGTGCACCCTCTATACTCTTTTTCTTGAGTCTAGTAAAGAAATAAAGATCTTCTACTTTGTGGTCTCCACCCCCATAACTCTCCCATATGTCCCATGGCTCTATGGCTCCATAGAGATCGCACTCTTTCACAAGAAAGTCACGAGGAAGCGGTTTTCCAATCACTTTGTTCCAGAGATAGTGACGAACCAATTCATTATCCGTGGGCTTAAAATTGCACCCTACAGCCCCAGATGAAAATTTCATTCCTTTCTTAACAATAAATCTTCTGTTTAGAACATTAAAGATACCCCTTTATTTTTCTGACAAGAAAACTTTAAAATCTTGGAGAAAACTTGGTGGTAGATGATCAACCTGAGAATTGTAGAGTGAGCGTAGAAGAGTGATTGCTTAGGTTTTAATTATTGTCAACAAGAAGTTACAGTCAGTACAATTCGACTCGTAAAAGGATTTAGTACAATTCGACATGTAAAAGGATTCCTGCTGCCAACCCACCATGTACTTTCCTTTTTAGGAGAATTTGCCTTGTTGACCAAGTTAACTTTAAGGTTTACAAGGTGAATGTAGGGAATTTGGAGATTTGTGTTACAGTTGGACATGGGCAGGAAAATCCTGTACCTTGAGAAACAAGAAATTAGACCGGGTAAACCAAAAAGAAAACAAAAAGTTTTAATTTAGAAACAAAAAGGAGAAATAAAAATACCCAAGAGCTAAAAAGATTAAAAAAAAAAAACCAAAGTGATTTTTAATTTGACCTACCTAACAATAATTTGGCCATATTTCGTGAAACCCATAACCAGAATATAAATCACAACCAGATTACATAATTATGGCATTTTATATCAGACAAAAAGAATGCACAACTGAATACATGAAGGATAACATATAAGAAACTTTATGCATATCACCGTTAATCTTCTTGGTGGAGGGGCAGGCAGGAAGATAAACAAAAAAAAGCAGCCTCCCAGTTTTTTCTCCAGAAGATTTTGCGATTTGTCTAGTCGTGATTGTGGATAATCAATAGCCATGAAAGTTCATAAGAACTTTTGCATAAACTCAGACTTCCTGCAACAGGAATGACCATTTGCCAATGTGATTTATAATATGGCTAGCACAGGAGCCATTTTTGTTGCACAATATATTTTGTCCACAATGCATAAGCTGGAATTTATGGTAGAACCAAGAACATATGCAAAGGATTGATCCCTAAATCCAACAATTTGGAAGACTTCAGTGGCCCCAAAATCTCCAGACAAGAAAATCAAACTCAACTTAAAAGAAGTTAAAAACAGATGCCCATGAAGCATACCATGACAAGCAAATGCTCAATCACACATAACAAAAAGACAGCAACTTGACTTACTAAGATATACCGTAGGTTTTTCATACAGTGGAAATCCCCGCATTTGCCACACAGCATTACTGGCAGCTGTCAATTCACTGAAACTGACCCATAGGAGTCTTCAAGTCAACAGCATCCAAAAGTCTTCATTTTGAGAAAACAGACAATAAGTTTGGCTGAGGGCACTCTTCAATTCTGTTAAAGAAAACGATGATTTTGTACGAGTGAAACAATTAACTTTGATTTACACATTTCTAAAGCAAAAAAAGAAAGATACGGAGTGTCATACGATTCAGAATTAACAGTGACATGGTATTCCTGATGTTCTCTACGACTTCCACCTACAGAAATACCCTTTAGCTCATCACATCATTCCATAGTGCTAAATCCAAATCAACCCCATCACGTACCTTCCTTCTCATAGTTTCCACCATGTTCACATACCAACAAGTACACATTATCAACTTAACTGAATCTCAATCCCAAACAAGCAATGACAAGCAGTTAAATGTATCACTTCCCTTCTCCTCAATACCCATTGGTTATGAGACAAAATAGATTGTGGCAAGTCCAAATCAATCTCTCTTTGATTTTGCATATCCATATTAAAAAAAAAAAAAAATCATTATAAATGCCCCATAGGTTTTCAAAATGATATATTTTTTTTCTCTTAGTTTAAAATTTTCAATATTTTTGAAAAAGGGCTCACTAAGAATTTTTAGCATGTGATATACTAAGTAGCATGAATCAATAATTTTTCATTTGCATGAATATATAAGATAAAGTACACAAGTGAATATATAAGAACCCAAATCTCCTCAATAATTTATTGTGCACTTGCCCTTTATTATTATTATTATTATTCCAGAGATTTCTGTAACAACAGGTGCTTGACAATGACCTGAAATCCATCAAATGCAAAAGCAGAAATGCTAACAGACAAAATTTTCACATCTTGTTATTCAAATATGTAGCTGTTTTGAAGTGGAAAAAATTGGCAGGTTGTTGGCACCTATTGAATCATCAAAAAAGCAGTAAGTGCTTAAAACCGTCGCACAACATATGTTCATTCGCTTAAGAATCAATTTGATCTGATTATTGCCATTGCGAAAGTTTAAGTAAGGATATAATTATAATTTTTTTTCATTATTATCAAGTTAGTTGAACAAAATATTTAATTATAAATTATATTTCATAAAATTAATTATTTTTAATTTTTATTTTTGATAAAATCATACAATTATACAATCCTATTCTATAAACCAAACCTTAAAATTTAGAATAAATCTCAGGTAGGATTTCAACTTTTAACAACCTTAAAACACAATTAACTTGTCATGTTGCGGGGCGAGCTCTAATAACCATTATACATACATTTGTAATATAAATTATTATTTTTAATTAGATGTAAAAATATTAAAATATTTGATGCAATTTTCGAAACTTTGGTCCAGGCCTCAACTGCTTAGATGATGAAACGATTGCGATATCTCTTGCAATCATGTTGACAGTTATGCAAGTCCCTTGGATATTGTTTTGCTTGATACTTCCAATGTATTCTACGTGAGTAAATGTACGCTTAACATATTTTAGTTTAGACCTGATGAAGCTTCCACAGACATCTCGCATTAGTTTTAGTTATGAGCATGAACAGGCAGAACCTGCTTGGATTGCTGGATGCGAGTCTTCCATGACCAATTGATTTTTGGGATATTATAAGATAACAATGTATTGCATTTCATTGGGTTGGCAATTGCTGGGCACAGCTGAAAATTGATTGATTGATTGTGACTTTGGGGTAGTAATGCATGAATGTCTAGTCATAGAAAGTCTGATTATCACCCTTCGAAATGCATTATTTAATTACTTAGGGGTATACTTGATGTAATTGTTGTTATTATTAATTTTTGAAAAAATTAATGTACTGTTTGATTAATTTATACTTATTGTTTGATTAATTTATACTTATTGTTACTATATAAAATAAATTTATATTAATATATTATTATTATTATTATTATTATATTTTTTAAAATTTTATTTTAAAAATAAATATTTTATAAAAAAATATTAAATTTTTTTATTTAATTTAAAATTTTAAAAATTATTAATATATATTAAATAATAAAAAAATTATAATATTAAAAATATTTTTATTAGTGTTAATATTAATAAAAATTTAAAATATAAAAAATATTATTTAAAATTATTTAAAAAAAATTATATTTATACAAATAATTTTAAAATATAAATATAAATCTAATTTCTGTGAGAAGTAAAAAAAAAAAAATATAAATATTTTTTAAAAATAATTTGATCTATATATATTATTTTTAACATAAATTATAAAAAATATTTAAAAAATAATTTAAAAAATAAATATATATTATTTTAATTAATTACTATTAAAAAATTTTATAAAACACTTAAAAGGATTCCTGTGGACAACTGACTCGCAAACAATAACACTCAAAAAACTAAAGCAAACACCTTTTTTTTATTTTCCTTTTTAATGACTGGATTTTTATTTTTTTTGTGTTCTTTCTATTGCTGCATGCTGAATATGTCTTCTGTTTGGTTCATATTATGATAAATTATGAGATCAAATAGAAAAGCACAATTTTTTCTTCTTTCATTCTGTTTTTTGGTCTTTTTTTTTTTTTTTTTATCAATCAAGAAATGTATATTCCTTTTTTTGACAAAGACCTCAAAATTATCATCTAATTTCTGTAAAACCCCAAAACAATTTCCAAAATACCAAATGAGTCCCCCCGTCCCCCCTTTCCCTGTGACAACCTCAGCACACAAAACCCTACAAAAAACCTCGGCAATCTAGAGAGACAGAGAGAGAGATGTTGAGATCAATTCTGAGACGGGCAATCAAAGCCCAAAAGCCCTACCAAATGGCCCCCTCATGGAACCCCAAAACCAATCCCACATTTTCTCCATCTCCATTTCACCATTTTTCCTCAAAGACCAAGAAAAATCCTGCTCAGAAACAGAAGCCCGGCAAGAAAACATCATCCGCCGTCAATTCCTCCGCTGATTCCGCCGCCCCGACCACCGCCGGCCTGCGCAACATTTCGGTCGTCTCCGACCCCGTAGCCAATCGTCGCCAACAACTGGCCGAGGACGAGAAAAATCCATCTCTTGACTTGGGACCTAATGGCTTCCCTCTCTTCACTTCCACTCCTTCACTCTCTCAGCTCACCCGCATAGACGCCTGCTCTTACTTCAAATTCAGGTCTACCTTTTTATTCCCATGTATAAATTTGCTTTCTTTTGCATCTGAGTTGATGATATATTGTTTATTTTTGTTCAAAAAAAGTTATTATTATTATTTATTTATTTATATATTTATTTTTTTGTGGGTGCAGTGAGAAGGAATTGAAGGCGGTGTTGCCAGAGGGTTTGCCCAAGGGGATGGTGGTGGAATTTGAAGAGTCAATGCGGAGTTCTCTGCTTGTTCGAAAGAGTTTTTTGGATCTTCGAGATAATTTCAGACGCATTGTTGATCCTCCTTTGCGGTCTTCTGATGGTAAAGGTGTGATCTTTTTTGGCCTTTTTTTCTGGTTGAACTATGGTGTTATATTATTGTAAAGACTTGATGAAGAAGGGAGATTATGTTAAACTGCAGTTAGAAAAAAATATGTTAATGTGTATGAAGTTTGGCCAGTGAAAACACTTGGATGCTAAAATGTAGGGGAATGTCTTCAATGGGTTCTTTTTTTTTTCCCTTTCTTTTTTTTTTTTTTGTGGGGGGGGGAGAGGGGGGACAATGAATTGATCATCAAAATCATTGTGGTTTTGGTACTGCTTATTGCTTGATAATTTGCATATGAAGTAATAAACATCGAGTCATGAATCTTAAAGTCGTAATACTAAGACTTTAGATTTGATTTGATCTTGATTGGTGGACCCTCTCAGGTCCAAAAGCTAGAAAGCAAATTGTATTGGATGGTCCTGTCAGCTGTGGGAAGAGTATTACCCTTGCAATGCTTGTTCATTGGGCTCGTGATGAAGGTTGGCTAGTTTTATATGTGCCCCAAGCACGGGAGTGGACACATGGTGAATTTTTCTATAAAAACCCAGAAACTGGTCTATGGGACACTCCTGCTCAGGCTTCCAGTGTTCTAAAGGCAAGAAACATGAAAATCTTCCTTAACTATTAGATGAAGGCAATTAAAGGGTTTCACATGATCTGACTAACTGTTATTCCCATTGTCAGAAGCAGAGCAGTTTTATTATTCATGTACCTATAGTTTTTGACATCTCATATATCCAACTCATGTGATCCTTTATTAATGGCTAATCAATATTATGCTGGAGGAATGACTCTAGGAAATTTATGTTACGCATTATTGCTACACCTATCTATGTATATATTATCATGGGTACTGCAGAACATTATTCCCACCACCTAATCAGTTAAAAAAAAAAACTTAAAAATGTCTTATTGGCTTTTCTACATAGTTCATACTGGTTTGGTTCTGTTGAAACTTTAGAAGGATTATATGTAACTATTGATCCTTTTTTTGGCTGATCATTATGATATTCTTGCTTGGACATGTGGTCTTAATACTCATGATGCCATTCCAGGATTTTCTGAAATACAATGAATCCCTCTTGAAACAATTACCCTGCCATATATTTGACCCAATTCCACTAGGAGAGGGTCCTGGCATTGGATTGATGAAAGGAGTTGAGTCTATGCCAGTGCCTGAAGGTTCAACTCTATATGACATGGTTCAAGTAGGAATCAAGCATACACATGCAGCTGTTGGAGTTGCTGTTCGTTTGAGAAAGGAGCTATCACTTGTAAAAGATATACCTGTTCTCATTGCAATTGATCAAGTGAGACCTCAATTCCAATTTCAAATTGTAATACTTATTCAAAAATTATTTGGATGATCCTTTTATGAGGGTTGTCTCAGTTGTTTCCAAGGCAACTGCATTTCTTTGTTTATATCTTGTTATCATTTCTCAAGTATCAGTTGATTCACATCTTAACAATTCCAAAGTCAACTGTATACCTTTGGTTACATCTTGCCATCGTTTTACCAGTATAACAGTTGGTTTACGTTCAGCGAGCACGAGGAGCCAGTGACCCTGCATTCTTGTCGACCAATACATGCTAGAGAACTTGCAATGGTTGGTATCTGTTCAATTTAGTCTACTCTTTCCTTTAGGGATTAACTTTCTAGGGATTTTATTCTGCAGAAGTAAAGCTGTGTAATGACTTTCATCATTTTCAGTTGGAATAAGTATGTGCTCTATGCGAATCTTGGCACTTAGCTTTTTAATCTCATTCCTCTTGTGCTTTCTTGTCAATATTTGTTATTTGGTAAGGACATGCATACAGAGTGCAAGGTCAGTTTGAGTGCACCACATGATAGGTTCTGTCACATCTTTTGCAGGTGAATGCTTTTAGGCCTATGGTGCACAATGATATGATGGTGGGTGCCTTCTCTCATTCAACGGCAGTTGGAAAGCTACGTAAGGACCTGCCAGATGTTCCTGCAGATGCTCGTGTTAATTTGCCTCGCTATGGTTTAGATGAAGCAGCTACTGTTTGCCACTATTACCTGAGGTATGCAAAGTAACATTCCCAGATTGGCCAATGGCATAGGATGCCTGTCTCTGATACTTCAGACTCTTATCTTGTGGTCCTGTTGTCATGGCAGGCAAAGGCTAGTTAATCGGGAAGCATTTTCAGATGAAAAGTGGAAGAAAATATATTATCTGTCCAATGGAAATGGAGCAGAAATAAGGACTTTAGTTCCTCTAATGAGGTGATCCGTTTGAGATAATTGAACATTTGCATGTTCAATCCTCTGACCTTCAGCTCCCGATCCATGTACCACCAGCCGATGCTTTTTTGAAATCTTCAATGTGAGATGGGGAAAATGATATCCCATTGAATATGTTGTCGATGATATTGAAATGTGTGGCATGGAAGTGAAAAGAAGACCTCGCAAATTTTGATGTGACAAGATCGACTCTATTGATTTAGATCGTTCTTGTAGCCTGAGCATGTGGTTTAAGTGTAATTGATTCAATATTTTAGATATCTAATTATCAGTTATCTTTTTTTTTGGTTTACAGTTTCCAAGGATTTTTACCAAATGTCGAGGGAATAAAGCGCACTTAATGATTTCCATGTTTCACATTTGTTCGTGATATTGATTGTTTTCAGAATCAGTATTGAATTATGCACATTGATGATGCATTCTCACCTTCTCACCCGTTAACCGTAGTTCCAAAAGCATTCAAGTCTTCTTCTTGCTCGAGGTCTCAACTATTTTTCAGGCAACTTGTTTCTCTGAATTCTCCAGGGCTATAGGCCACAGGTAATTTTTTGAAGGGGAAAAACACTGAAAAGAATTAATCATGGGTAAAACGCCAGAAACTCGTATATAAATTGTTTTTCGAAAGTCACGAATGGTTGTTTCACCGTGTAGCTCTTTTGTTTTTGAATTTAGATGACAGGACTCTGCTGGCACTGGATTGTAGACAACGCTTTCACTGCCGCGATTCTCACTCGAAACATGAAATGAGAATTAGAACCTGAGACCATGCGAATAATTTACAAAATCCCAAATTCGTTTTTATTGCTAGGCTAACTATACAAGTCAGATTCATGGGCCCCTATTTGATATGTGAAAAACAGACTGAATGTTCTCACGATTTCTTAAGTCTTTTAGTATCAACGTTGCGTATTTCCTCGTTCCAAGCCCGCAATCAGAAGGCCAGTGAGTGGAGATGTAAAATCCCCGCAGCATTCCAAAGGACAGACCATATGACCCTCCATAATGTGTAAGAGCCTTTTACACATGGAAGGCCCTTTAGCTCCCCATGAGTCATTATCCTTTTAACTGCCCCGTAATGGTATGAAATTGGTCACCATTTGGGACGAGTTTTGCCCAGATGCTGTGCCTACCTTCATGAGACCGGTTGCTGTCAGATGTCCCCCAGAATTTGGTTACTGAAAAGTTTCTTAGAATGGAGACTGGCATAACGGGCATGATGATTTGTGAGAGGTCGAGAACCACTTGTAGAGGCAGGCAGAATGGAATTTGTGCTTGCAAGTCTTGCAGGCAAGACGAGGAAGACTGTGGTTTGCAGTATGGATGACACTGTAACAAATTGGGCACTCCTCAATGCCTTCAAATTCCTTGTCAAAATTGCTTTTCCATATCCTGATGGCTTCAGCTAAAGCCCCATTCTGCTCCACACAAGATGAGAACCAGTCACACCAAATATTTTCTAATAAAATTTGTTTACGCAGAGTTAAATATTATGCATTTAGTAGCAAGTACTTATATTACCAAAGCAACGGATAAGTTGCAGCACAAAATTTCCTCACATCTCAAAACATGAAAAGCATTGTGTACTTAGAATTCATGATTGTGAAAACATATATCAGCCTACTTAAAAATAAAAGATAAAACGAAAATGGGATAAGTCATCTTAAAATGGAACCCAATGGCTCAACTATGGTGATGCAAACTCCTTTAGTCCAACCTAGTACTATCGATTTAAAATGATTGCTATTTGGAGACATTGGAAAGAAAAGTTTACACTCTTGTATTTATTCAAAGATGGGATATAGTTTGTTGGTGCCGCTACATTTTTACCTTTCAAGTTTTAATGCATGGTAAAGCATTTACAATGCTTGGGCTATTCTCTTACTAGTTTTCAGCCTATCAATGACATTGATCATTCTTGCTTTGTGGAAATTCCAGCTTAAGGTCCTGTTAAGAGATCAAAGCGCCATGCTTCCCACCCCCTCCCCCTAAATTTCTAATTTTAACTTCAATGATTTTGTCTTTTTCCTCTTCAACAAGTATGGCCTTGCAGAGCCATTTTCCAAGCAAATACAGGCCCTAAACAACAGTTTCACTAGGACCTCTAATTTACCATTCTTTCACCACCTGATGCCTATCATTTCTTCCTACATGGCTTCTGCCTTTCCATTTTCAGCCCAAGCCAACAGCTCATAGAACAAGACAACCTGGTTAAACGGCACATGAGATATTGCCATGGCAATCATAGGAAACAAAAGAAACACCCACAGCAAATACCTGATTACGAACAAACATCATCATTGACATTAGCCATTTCCTTTGTTTCACTTCACTTATGCCTAGGCTTCTCATACAATCAACATCCACAGGACGTAGAGGGTAAGATGCAGGTAGACGAATAACTAGATCCATTCCTGTCTCATCCTTGGTGTATGTAGCAACAACTTCATTTGCTGACTTACTCACACTCACCCGAAAATTCTCATCAGCGAAATTGGCTTTTTTGATCTGCATCAAATCAAAGAAATAAGGACAGAGATTTGTCATAATTGCCATACAAGCAGGATATGTTTTGTTTTTCCTCTTTTCCTGTTTCTACCTAGCTCACATGTGAGAAAGAGAATTGCCAAAGAACACCATCTAGAATCAGCCAAACCCATCATGGGTATGAAAGAGCCAGCCATGGCACATTATCTTCCCAATATAAGTCATCATGTAATAGTGAATGTTCACTTTCTCACACAAGCTTTCAAATTCTGTAAGTCTAATCAGGTGTTTACAATGCTCTAAACAAACACTCAGTTGGAATGCACTAAATCACAAACTCCAATTTTAAACAGGAAAAAGAAACCCTTCCCCTAGAAATCAAGAGATAATTCAAGATACACATACCTGAGATAGTTCATTCACAATTAAAGGAGGACTGCACCATGTTCTTGTAAAGGATTCAATAAGAGATGATGCAGAACGATCACGAATATTAGTAAACCACCCCCGAACGTAAGCAGGAAGAACTTGAAGCATCAAACCATACAAGGCTCCAGCAAATGAAGCCATTTTCTGAGGTTCAATAGGCCAAAGTGATTCCACAGAGAATAATAATGATCCTGTCTTGATGGCACATGTTGCTGAACTTGCTGGCTCCAACAACCCAGAGGAGTTCTCCAAATCCTTTTTTCTGAGACGATGTGCTGCACACAATTCTAAAGGAATATGCTGGAATATGCAATCTAGAATCATGGAACTAGCAGAATCTTGTACATACTGGACCAATCTCTCCCTTGAAGATGACAATGATGGTAAAAACTGTATATGTGTTAGCAGCAAGGACCATGAAAGGAAGAAATTCACCTGCAAATTTGAATGCATCAGACATCCAATAATCTTATCCTGACACAAAAACACAAGGTTCCACAGACATAAGACCAACAACTATATTAGTCAGTACTCATCCAAGAAAATTTACCCATTCTTGTGCCACCAAATCCATTTCAAGAAGCCCATAAGGCAGCTTTTCAATCATGCCCAATAGTTCCTGCCTCAAATGGACTTTTCCTGATGGCAAATCAAGAGAATATGAATCCTGATCACCACCTGCATCATCATTGGAACATTCTTCTTCGATGATTCCATACAGTGAAACAGGTTCAGATGACAGAATGACATAAGCAGCAAACTGCAATGATGGAATTGATATTGTAGAGAATAGGACTGCATACAATGAACTGATGGGCCCTTTGCTCAAACCCCAAAATTCCACTGATTTTACTGCTCTTTCTCTGGCATATTGTGGTGATGCAATAACATTTGATGCAACCAGCTCCCAGAAATATGAATTATCAAGTCGAGATGCTGCTACAATTGATGCAGCTTCATGGTCATAGGAACTTGCAATGGCCTCAGCAATACCAGTGCAGAAGAATAAGCGAAGAATACCTTCTAGTATTCGATCTCTTACTGGATCCCATCTCCCTGATGCCAAGGGATTTGGATTGTCTGCATTTAGTTGTTGGAATCCCAAAACCCGAGAGAACAAAGAAAATGATTCCAAGGCATTAATAGCAACATTTATGCAAGGGTCTGAAATGAAAACAATCTGCTCAAGGTCCTTAAGAACTCCAAAATTTTTGGAAGTAGAGCAGTTTGTAATAGTGTCATTCACATTTTCTGTAATTTCTTCCATCATGACAACAGCTGACTGAATCCAAGACCTCACTTGTGAAAAGAAAAACTCCCAATCTTCCTCAGTGAACTCTTTCCAACAATAACCAACAGAAATAACCATCAGCTTTGATAGATACATGTGCACCACTGGCAGCTTGCTAATTGCTGCTGATGCACTAACACTATGTTGCTGCTTTCGGAATACCTCAAGTATTAGCATTCTTTCTTCAAGGCTTATATCTCTCTCTGGCCTCAATGATCTCGTTCCGCTTGATGCACCAAAAGGATAACAAGCAATAACCAGCTGGAACCATTCTTCCATATCTGCAATTTTGAAGAGATTGGAAAAAATGCATCAATGGGGATTTTATATAAGAAGGTCCATCTCTAAACCAAGCCCTACCCCACAGGGGGGAAATAAAAAAAAGAAAAGGATAAAAATTGCTGCCAAGGTTTGCATGACTTGTCACTGAGTGACATGCAAAAAAATAGAAAATGAGATAGAAATCAATGACAGCAATGCCTATTGTTGATTTAGTGTCAATGAGGGTACGTGATCACCAAGTAAACCAACATGGCACTGTACAATACAACAGAATGCTAACACACACACACACACACACACATTCTTCAAAAAATAAAAAATAAAAGGCAATACCTTGTTCTGCTTGCCATGCAATTAGAGGCGGTAAGGACAGTACCCTTTCTAGCCAGTCCTTGACAGTAACTTGTATCAGATTGTCATCAGAACAATCAAGTTGAGCATCAGCACCAGAATCACCAGATGTAAAGCTTCTCTGGCATAGTGTCTGTACCAGAACATTGACAATTAGTGGAAGAATCTTCAAGCAATTTTGATTTATTGCTTCACCCATATAGAGCTTATTGATGAGCATTCTAAAGATCATTGTAGCTTTTTCTCCTTGCCATATACTATTTTTGAACAAGGTAACAAGTAAAGACAAAAGAGCTCTTAAGAATGTTTCTTCAATTTTGTCCAATTCATTACCCCTGGCTAGCCATAGAATAAAAGAGCTCTTCAAGCCACTATCTCCATGAACAAGAGCACCATCAAGTAAGATGTCAAAGATGGAATCTAATAGGCTATCTCTAAAAGGATATTTCTCATTCTTGATAGACACACTCAGAAGAGGTAAGAAAGAAGCTACAGCACTGCCTCCTGACCATTTCCATGTGCATAATATTTCAGCAGCAATCCAGGCTCGAGAAGTGGTCTCCTCATTTGTCAGTTCCTTTGGAGCATACGAAAGGGATTGTTCAGCATAACAAGCAATAACTTTCATTATCCCAATCTTGGAGATAAGTTTGTCAATGAATGAAACAAACTTGTGATTCCCAGATTCCTGCAATTGGCATGTAATGCAGCCATTGGCCATCAATCAAGTCAAACGCTATGATAAAGTAGAAAAGCAGTCATCAAAGGTAATAGATCACCTTTCATCTTATGTGGGACAATATATCTCATTTGGTAAAACATCAAGCATGACTTTTCACATCCACACTATATGTCAATTGAAATTGACTAATTTTTCCCATGATTTTGAAAAAAGACTCTTGAATTAAAGGGGGAAAAAATTCCTGTACGAGGCCTTTATATGTATGACCCTTGAAGAGACGATGAACACTTCTAAATAACGTATGCACTGGAAAAATAGTAATTCTGCCGGATCAGACCTCTTGCTAAGCAACAGAAGAATTCTAACCATGGAGACCACCAAACATTTTGACCCCAAAAAGGGAAAAAAAAAATCATAAGAAACTCTCAAATGAGTCATTTAAAGAAATCAGAAATTCAAGTAACCAATTGGCCTTTCCAGTTTTACATTCAATGTTAAGTATATCTTTGAAACTAAAAGTCAAGAAGACAAAATGAAATGGAACAGCAGGAAAGGAACATAAGGTATTAGAGTCCAAATGCATTGATGCATGAGAGTATTAGTCAGAATGTCTCTTACACATACTTCAGAGGAGACATTAATGGAATTTAATGCAGCAGATCCCCTTGAAAGGCTGAAATCTGTAACCATCCACACTGGCCAAATATCATCCTTGCTCAGAAGTTGGTCTAACAGATATTGTTCCTCATTTTGATCATGGCAAAGACATTCAAGAACTTCAAGCATCCATGAGCAGCACAAAACAGTGACTTCACTTGCATTAAGCTTAACTTCCTTGAAGATGGCAGACCTAATGAATTTAACTAAGATACTCCCCAACCTCTTCCGGTTGTTGATGCTCAGATCTTTCCAGAAGTTATCATTCACAGTACTACAAAGCCCAGTCAAAGATTTGCCAAATTCCAGTCTGTCTCTGATTTTTTCCTGTGCTTCCTTGTCAAATGCATTGTCTATTGTTGTCGCCATGCTGTGTTCCCAGCCTATAATAAACAGTGAAGCCAAAATACTCGCAACAGGGTCAATTTCCTCACTGACTGCTCTAAGGAAAAAGAAGCAACCACTAAGAACCTCCCAAGCAAACTGTGCCATCTTAATTGTACTTGTAGAGCTATTATTTTCAACTCCACTATTGTGTGTTCCATCAATTAACAGAGCACCCAAACCCCTGATCGAAATGAAGGAGGATTGACAAACAAATGCAAGTAACTTTTTGTTAAGTTCTTTTAATATCAAAATCAATGCCTTTCTTTCCACAAATGAAACATGGTCTACTTCGCTTGAGCCACCAATAACAGCACTGCAATAAGCCAGTCAGAGGTCACAGAGCATACAAATTATAACAAAAGGCACATATTGGCAACTCATTTCTTCTTTGTACAAAACTGTATATATTGGAGGTTTCTTGCTTTTCTTTTCTTTGTACAAATGTAATGTGTTTTAATTGTCCTCTGAGCTGTCCTAAAGTGTCTGTGCATAGTATATTGTTTGAATTCACTGCTACCTTTTACATATTAATAAAACCATGCATGTAGAGCAGTGGATGCCTTAAAATACCACAATAACCCCTCGACCAATCACAAGCTAAAAAACTGCATCACAGAAGAACAGTACCATTTAATAAATTTTATTATAAGCACTCACTGAATGAGTGCGGTATGAAAACAAGTATTTTGAAAAAAGCAAGCTAGGCTGGCATTAGTGGGAAATGGAATTAGTTTAAGTACATTTTGACAGACCTTTCTTAAATCAAATAGGGATCAAGAGATATCCTCTAGACCTCTACCATCTATATCACTTAGAAACTCAAAATTGCATCAATCACCCAAATCAGAAATCATTCCATTCCTTGTATTGGCAGCCTGTTCATAAATTAGCTTAGGGCATGAGCACAATAAACCATTGATTAGATTACTTCCTATTCATGATGCAGTAAGAAGTTTACATGTTTACATGTTTCCATGGCAGTCATCATCTCACTATTGCATTTACCATGAATTGTCCGTGCAAATATTACCAGTCACATACCACAGAAAATGAACAACTGAGGTTCTGAAGGGAAAAGGGGAGCAGACAGCAGCTAATGCTGCTGATTCGAGAAGCTGACAATGCCAGTGCTCTGGGTTAGACCACCATGGATGATTCAAATCCTTTGCTTTCCTCCTGGTCATTTCAACTCTTGCTTTTTCTAAAAGCATTGCCAGAAGAATTAAGTAGTCAGATTCTGTGGACTCTATCGGAGCTCCAGAATGTTCTTCATTTGTTGCATAGGATATGATTGCATGCCATTGCTCAGAGAAACATTCATCATTGAGCAATGCAAGCAACAAGTCAAGTCTACTACTGGTGGAGGGACTGCATCCAAGCAAACACCATGGAAGAAATGTTTCTTTGAACACTTGCATAAAGTGCACTGTTTCCCATAATTTCTCTCTTTCATCAGGAAGAGAACAGGAATACCCATTGTTGTGGATAAAAAGTTCTTGAACTATTTTGCGTGGTCCAAATAACGAAACTGCAACTGATAAAAGCCTCACACCATCTGGCGAGTCCTGATGCCAACAGAATTTAAAGATTCAATCTTAAAGTAAGAAAAAGAGGTAAAACCAATAAATTAAAATTAGGAGAAGGGAAAAGCCACAGAGCAAATCAGAAGAAGCTCACATATCAATCAAAATGAGTCCGCTTCTTTAGGGCTAGTAAGCAAGATGCTATGCTTCATCTGAGTTCATTCCCATCTAAATAACCCAGATAGATAACAATTCTGAGAATTCTTAAGGCTACTATCTTCAAATGATGCAAAAGCAACTTATCTTTTTATCAAAAATTAAGAATTGAAAAGGAAAAGAAAAGGGAAAAAGGAAAAATAACTCTTCGGATTAAATGGCCCCACTGGAGTTCTTATAACTTCACTACAATCAGTACATCCTACATCGCTATCCAGCACCAGAAAAACAAGAAATTCTTACCCCACCCCCCCCCCCCCAAAAAAAATAAAAATTGAAGTTAGTTTTGAGTAAACAAGTCCCATGCACAAGTCTCTAATCAAATTGAAGAACTCATGCACTTCATTATTTGACGGCAACATCCACTCATAGTTCAACCGAGTTATGTGTAATTTGTCCTATTGGGGAGTTTGTCTCTAAAGCATGCTCCATTTTGCAGCCATACGTCTAAATTCCACATATTACCAAGAAACAAGAAGGACCAAACTAGAAACACAAAAAACCTCAGCAAAATGAACAGAGGACATCTTGCTAAAATCAGTTGAAATTGTGCACATGTGACTTACTAGAGATCTTATTAGTGGGAAAGACTTTGCCAGGACTGGTCCCACCAAAACTTTCACAGGCCACATTTCACCTGTTTCCAGTGAATGTTGCTCCAGTAATGTGAAAAAATTGATAACCTTTTCTAGTTTATCAGGAGTTCCTGAGTTATACAGTTGCTGAAACATTCCCAGGCAAGTATCCTCAAATGATAAACAGAAATCAGAGAGCAGATTATTGTCCATTAAGTACACTCCAGAAAGTAGTCCAATGATACACTTCCCCAACTCTTGTGAAAATCTCATATAATGCTTGGCATTTAGTGATGCCACTGTCTTCTGCCGTAATTCATTGTCAGAAGAATCTCCAGGCATTCCGTAGGACTCTCTGTCCTGATTAGTGCAGCCAGTAAAAGAGAAATATTCTTCCCACAGAAGCTTCACAATGAAACTTTTAACAATATTGACACGAAAATGATGCAGGGAATCCAAACTGTCAAAATATCTGCGACCAAGGAAAGCCAATTAGAACGTCAAATAACCATGAGAGCAACTGTGTGTGTCAAAAGATAGAATGTCAAGGATAACAACAGAACAAGCTCACACCTTGATGCATTACGTAATACCCAAAGAAAACATTCTTTAAAAGCACAAAAAAATGCTAGCTGGTCAGCAATTGTGGAATGGGAGTGGTTCCTTCCATCCCATAAATTATGGAAAAAGTCATGAAAAAATTTCTCCCCCGCTACTGTTTTTGGAGGAAGGGTATCTAGATATAGAATCAAAGCAGGATAAGAAACTTGCTGAGATCCAAAGCAACCATTCCCAAGAAAATGCCATAGTCGATTTAGTACAACTTTCTGAACATTCACCAAAGTCCAGCTATCAGGAAACTTTTTTGAAAACAATAATAGTGCCTCCCACATTGATGAATGACACATGGGATCCTTTTCCTGGAAAGCACCAAGTATTGCAGCAGCGAGAGTTTTCATATTTCCTTCATAAAAAACTTGAGGAATGCTTTTAATAAAGCTCTTTAACACTGAATATGTAGCTGACCGGATTGCAGGACTTTTGGACTTTACAAAATCAAGAAAACATCTGTGGGCTGAGAATAACTTCTTGCCAAAGGTAATAGCAGTCATCCTAGCTTTTGAAGCATGTTTTGGCTCAGCGGCTGTCTTCTCAAAGCCAGTACTTTCAGATTGCATAGCAAACAAAACATCAAGAAGAGTGGCCAATGCCAGTAATGTTGATGAGATCACCTGAAAACCAACAGTAGCCTTGAAATATTAACAGAGAAAACAATGCAAATAACTTATTTAAAAGCTGTTGCAAGCAAAGCCAATGGCATTAGTTAGATACTCATGTCCAAATTGAGAATAGAAATTTCATGTTTCATACAAGATAAAGAAAATGTTATGTGAGTCTACGTGAACATGATTTTGCATGCTGAAACAGCTAGCAAATTTTCTACATTGCATCCAAGTCACTATAACTGTACAACTATTGTTGCCCAATAAGGAGATAAGAACAGGTAAAATTAGCTCACTACTCAGCCAAGCAAAACCATCAAGTACCTGCCTGTGCATCTCTTCCAATTCATCCGAAGCAGCTGACTTGTCCAATATAGCCTGTGGGGTGAGCTTGAGATTTTCTTCTATATACACAAAGATCTCACTCGTGCATAAAATTACAGCATCTAATCTCTTTTCTTGTGGTGGAAAGGCAGCCTGTTTGAAACAATAAAGAGTAAGACAATTAAAGCCAGATCAACAAAAACTGCATATCAATTTGTTTAATAAAATAAATGCAAAGAAATGCCACTTAGGGTGCACATAGAAAATACAACTACCAACACTTTGACATGCTCTCCTTTTGCCAGCAAACAGCATTGCATTACATACGTTCTACAGGCATGGTCAAAAATGTCTCACAGATCTGCATAATTATCTATTAACTCCATTTGTTCAGTAATGATGAGTATCATAACAAGCAATTTATAACAAGATATTTAAGCACACATCAAGCTCAAAACATCAATATTGAGCTTTGACTAAATGAATCTTCTCACAACAAATGCATCTTGTTATGCAACATATCCTCCAATCTTGTATCCATCCTTTGTTTTAAGTTAATTTCAATAATTTCTCAGAACACAGACAAGTATTTGAGCTGTACATTTCCTTTAAGGCAAAAATGATACCCAAGACCCTGAATTCTGCAAAATTATTCATATGGAACCCTGCATATATATTTGTTCAATTGATCCCATATCTGAAGATTAAAAAAATAAAAACATTGCAGCAATCAAAGCTAATTGAGGACATAATTGATAACATTGGGCACATTAGAGATACATTGTGTCATTCTAAGAATGAAATAAAGTAGTATTGTCAACATAATAACTATTTGAGGTGGTTAGATTCCTAGATATAGGTGATTATAATACTCTCTAGGATAGAATGTGACTATTGACTTCCCTTAATTCACTGATATTTCCAGGACTAAAGTAACAGCAAACCTGTAATGATCGCTTTGCTGCTACAGAAACTTCAGAAACTGGATCAAACTGAGAAAACCACCATGGTCCCATCAAGGATTTCAGATGTGGAGCTAAGTCTCTTCTGAAAAAGTAATTTCCATATGCAAGTTGTTGGCAAGAAAACACGTTATCAACCATAACAAGAATTACAAATCATGCTAATAGAAGATAAACACAAACTGGAAAGCTGCAAAACAAACTAGTATAAAGGGGGAATTAGGAACACTTTTGTCATCCTACAAACATGGGATTTTCTCTTTCACTTATGCTTTCACGCAGACAATACATCTTAGAAGAAGGAAGCCAAACAGTTCAGTTAACTATCACATAGCAGTGGCATCCATACCCAACAGAAATGATAAGATTGGTCATGGTTTCATGAGTGGCTCGCCGAACTTCTCTGTTGTAGTCCAATAGCAATCTCTTATATTCAAATGCCTGACAAGTAAACAAAATAGCCAGAGAGCTGACTAAATAAAACATCCCATAGAATCAAAATAAGACCATTTATATATTAAACATGAAGACAGTGACAGATTATTTGTAACTGTGAATTCCCATTGCTCTGTTAAAAAGCATTAATTCTAATTCAAGTAGAAACTTAATTTAAAAAAAATGAAATGCAGAGGAGCATTTCTGTGGAAGACAATTTTGCAAATTCTGAATGCTATATTCATTATATTCCAACAACATAATTCAATACATCCAGAAGAAAACCCACAACTATTTCAGCCCTAATTAATTATTCTTCCTAATTTCATCCCTATCGTGGTCAAATATATTGGCCATTACTAAATTAAGCAAGCTAACAGTAAAGTAATTTATTATAAATGAGCTAAGGAAACAATGACAACAGCTTTTTGAGGTGCTGCTTTCTCATTTTCCCTTTTCATACCAGTCAAACTTACCAACCCGGATAGCATACAATGGCCAAGCTACATACAAAATACAAGAGAGGTATGGATACCATACCCATTGTGGGATGACCAGCACTATGACCTTTGCAGGCTTTTCCTTGAACAGAAGAGATAAAGATTGTAGAGCTTTAAGCTGTTGAAAAATACCAAAGAATGAGTCCTACATCAATTTATTGCAAATAGAAATAAAGCCGCAAAGTTCACAAAAGTTTTCCAAAAAATAAAATTTTAAAAAAAGGCGGGGTTAAACCTTGGTAACGGGGTCCTTCCGAGCCAGCCTCTTCAAGTGCAGTGCCACTTCACTGTCTACATCCTACGTTTAACCCCATAAATAAATGAATAATTACCCAAATTTAACATATCCTCAATTAAAAACATTGCTTAATTCATTTAAGGGGAAGCTACCACTTTATCCATTAACGATAACAACTCAAATTCATTGAATCGTTTTTATTTTCCTTTCAATTCAAGGAATAATAACAATAATACTAATAATAATAATAATAATAATGAGGAAGGCGAGCCTCGTAAAGGTTACTCCATTGTGACCTAAGATCACATTTTGTTCATAATGTGTGAAAGCCTTGTGCACGGAGAATGCCAAGTTCAAATGAGGTGAAAATATGAAAAATTAAACTAGTTTAGAGAAGCTTCACCAAAAACGGAACGGCGTCGTCGCCAGCAAGAGACGTATCAAGACGGGAGCTACCGACATAGCCACCGAACCCTGCGGTGGCCACAGAGCCCGACGACGGCAACAGCGAAGCCGCGAGGCTGCAATCAATTTTCCAAGAATCGTCCTTTAATCCCAAAAAAAAAAAAAATCGACCTTCTTGATTTTTCACAAATAAAGATAAAAATGATTTCCAAGAAAAAAAAAAAAGAACAAGATTGAATTGGTACCTGCTGCTCGAAGGACGCGCCTTGCTCTTACCTCCTCCTGCTTCACCCTTCTGCTTTCCCATTATGTTCCTGCTTCGCTTCCAAACGACACGCCGTTTTGGTCTGGTCCCTCTTTTTCAAAGTCTACAAATACCTTTTTTTTCGTTTTTTTTTTTTTTTTTTCTTCCTCGGAGCTCCAAAAGGGGCAAAGCACGATGATGGTCCGGTCTGTTTTAATAGGCAGGAGCCACTTATGTTTCGGTACGGGATAGTTTAGAATACACCGAAAGGAATTGAACAATTATATCCCGCCACGTCCAGAGCTTTGAGAGTATTTTCGACTTTTCACTACTCCTAAAACCTTTTTTCTTTTTGCCATTTTCTTTTCTAATTAAGAGACTCTCGTTGCTCTTGATATTTTTTTCAACGTGTGTAGTTCATAATAATTAGTATTATATTATTTTATTTAATAATTAACACTTTATTAAAAATGTTAAAAAGTATAATACATATGCAATATAATATTTTTTAATTTTATAATAAATATTATTAATAAAAATATTTATTAATTATTATTTTTTATTATCAAATTATTTATTAATATATATATTGAAAAAAATAGGTATATGAATTTTAAAAATTTTAAAATTATTCTTATATGAATTAAATACATGTTTGATACATTGATTAAAAATATTTAGTGTATGTATTGAAAATATTTAATATGTGTATTAATAATCTTTGATATGTAAATTAGATTTATTTAACATATATATATATATATATATTTTTTTTTTTTTCTCAGATTTGTTTGAAGACATTCAATGTGTATACGGAAAATGTTATATAAGTGCCATGTCCGACGTGAACATGTATTATTCATAAATGTCCGAATTTCATTGATAGATTGATATAATAATCAAAACATCGGAAAATTTCGCAAAATCAAATACGTTTCTTTCATGCTTAAGTAATTGACAAATTTCATAGTCCCATTTAAAAAAAAAAAAAAAAAATTTGAAGACCGCCACACAAATGTTTATGCAAATATATATATATATATATATTTTATCTCAAAAAGAAAAAACAAAAGAAGTTATCGAAACTGACTATTATAATCTCAAAACCTACACAAAATAATTAAAAATCGAATTAAATATAAGAATGAGAGATAAAATATGAAAATTCTATCTAGTATCATCGATAATTTCTTGAAGCCTGTTATTTAATTCCTATATGAGTATATCCGGACGCTTATGATGAGAGTAGGACACGGAAAAGCACAAGAAAAAGTGAGCAACAGGCGTCAGGGTTTGGTCAACAAGACCGTGGAAATTTCAATGCTTTGTGATGGTCGTATTGTTGCTTTTGTCTTGTCCTTCTGTTGATGCTGTCTTTGATCCTTTTCTTTAAAATCGTGTTCTTGACGATGCACTAGATCATGATAAAACCAAGAACTTGGTCTTTTCTCCGTGAGAAGAAACAATGGGGATTGACCATTGTACCCAGAAGACCAACAAGAGAAACAAGTCTCCTGAAGGATTTTCATATGAATGTTGAAGAGCTCAGGGAAATTTACTCCTCCGGACAAAAAACTGGTGAAGCTTCTAAGCACCCAAGTAGGAAAGGCCATTCCAAGGCCATTCATTCAGGAATGGAAGAAAGAAATATTTAGCAATGAGTAATCCCACGAAAATGAGTAGGCAGAAAACTGAAACAGACCAAGCAGGCTGTGATTGACATGATTCACAGAATTCAAAAACTGAAAATAAAAAAGAGAAATTTTAAATTGTTTAAGTTTGCTAGCTAATAGGAGTGATAAAGGGTGACCCTCTGACAGCCATATATGTTACAGTAATAGTATCTTCCCTAATGAACCCTTCTCAGGGAATGCAGCCAAGCTTCTCACAACCCTTTCACGTTGCAGTTTTTTGAACAAAACAATGAAAAGAGAATCCGTCAACCAGATGTCACGTTGGAACAGAGTAAGTAGTGATGCAAAACAAAGAACCGCTCAAACTGTGAAGGTGTCCTGATTGGGCCTTTGGCATCTTATCATCATTCTTCATTCATTACGGCTAACAGTGTAAGCAATACCCTACCAACCAAAAAGAATGCACTTGCTTCAGTGAAGTAGAAGATGAAGGATCAAGTTAGCTTAAAGCAGTAAAACATGAATTTTATCTATCAAATCAGTAATATCGTCCTCTACTACCTGAAATTATTACACGTTCAAAGTTTTGTACAAATTATTACCCAACTTACAGGTTATTACCTAATTTTCTAAACCATTATCATTGTGTCAACAGCTGAGACTTTGAAGGCTGCAAGCATTCTCCTATATAGAACAAAGGCTTCAGCACAAGCATAAGATGTGTAGCTTGAACAGAATCAAGAATTTCCCTCTTGAAATATACCCATGCAATTGATTCAAATTTGTGGCATATGCTGACCTCAGGAAAAATTTACATCTAGATGTACGACATGAATTTCAATTATCAGGACAATAATGTCCATCCACTATTTACCTGTCACCAATGATTTCCACAAGAGCAAATTCCATCTCTGAAATGATGAAATCGGCTTGAATCCCTTGCAACAATCTCCCTACCTTCTATTCTGGAAATCAATGCTGTTGCCATATGACAGTCTACACACACTCTAAGATTTTTGACAATTGTAATACGAGTTCCTGGGGGCGTGCTGATTAACCCAAGACAAATAGCCAATTTCTCACAATGACCTAGGACTATTTCTTCCTTCACACACTCATCTACATTTTGCATGACCATGGTTGTGTTGGGCACATACCCCATCCTTTTCATCTTGCAAACAAGATTTTGTAGATAAAAATGTATTTCATTAATGAGGGGATGAGATTTATCTCCTGACTCAAAGATATGGACCTTCTTATCTATCTCAACCCATGTATGCGCCTTCTCTTTTGTTATTCCCCTACGCGACATCAATCTCCTCACATTTGCTAGACTTTCCAAGTCTCCGATGAGTCCGTAGAAGTTGGAGAGCAGCATGTAAGCCCCTGGTTGTTGAGGCTCTAATTCAAGCAATTTATTGGCAACAGTCCTTGTCATCTCTACATTCATGCGGGAACAGCAAGAGCTAAGAAATGCTGTCAAAAGCTCTGCATCCGGCTGTACTGGCATAGTTTCTATGAAATTAAAAGCCTCACTCAGGCAACCAGCTCGAGCTAGTAAATCCACCATGCATGTGTAATGTTTTATGATGGGTGTTATGGAGTATGTGTGCACCATTCTGCTAAAAAATCTCCATCCTTCTTGAACTAAGCCTGCATGGCTACATGCATACAAGACACTCAAAAATGTAATCTTGTTTGGTACAATACCTACCATCTCCATTGCTTCAAATGCTTTCACAGCTTCAATTCCTAGTCCATGCTTCCCATAACCCACAATCAACGAACTCCAAGAAACCACATTCTTAACGGGCATGTACTTGAAAAACAAACAAGCATCTTCTATGGACCCACATTTAGCATACATGTCAACAATGGCATTTCCAACTGGTAGATATAATTGACTCCCATGTTTGACAACCAACCCATGAACCTGTTTACCATTAACCAAAGCTGCAAGATTTGCACAAACAGAAAGAACACTCACCATGGTAATAACATCAAATTTGACTCCCTCTAATCTCATTCTCTGAAAGAAAGCCAATGCAACCATCTCTTCCGAGTTCATTAAGAGCCCCGAGATCACCGAATTCCAAGACCCCACATCTCGTTCCACCATTTTATCGAACTTTTCAATTGCCTTTGACGTTAATTGGCAACGAAAAAGGCCAGATATCAAGCTGTTTGTGGCCACCACGTCTCTTTCAGGCATTTCAACAAACAGATTGTGAGCTTCTGTGATATTACCAATTTTACAGTACATGTCGAGAAGGGAAGTCATTAAAATCATGTCTCGATTGAACCCATGTTTCAGTAATAAGCAATGAGCTTGTTTGCCTTCTCCCACGGCGGCGAGTCTACCACAAGCTCTTAGGATCGGCAACAAAATGGAATCCGTCAGCTTAAGGCCTGTCTTCCGGCTCTCGTGGAACAGAATAATGGCTTGACGACTTTGCCCTTTACTTAGCAGTGAAGCGATCCTCTCAGCATGTACCATCTAAGGGTATTTTAGAGATTGCGCAGCATAAAGCCCTTTTTTTTTTTTGACCGACCACAACGTGCAGTGGCGCCACCGGCCCTGCGATCCAAATTTTCTATTTCCTCTTATTTTATTTTGATTTTGAATTGTCTATTTTCTTTATCAATACAAATTGTCTCCAATTTGAATTGAACCTTTTGGAAGATGAATATATAGCGCGACTACATGGCTTCAAGTTTCGTAAACTGTGGCACAATCCAAGTACAATGTCATTTTTTTATATAGAAAAATAAATAAAATATATTTTTTTTAACAATATATTATATTTTTGAGAAAGTTAATTTTTTAGAGAATGCAATGTTTTTTTTTTTCTTTTTAACAATGCATTATAAAATACATTTTTCTTAGAAAGGCAATACATTTTAATCTTTTGAAAAAGAATATGTCCACTGGACCACACGTCCCCCCGCCCACCTAGAATTTCCGATTTAGTTACAATGATAATATAAATATCATGAAGCCATAGCTATACCATTTCAGATTTATTATTTGTTATATCTACGATGATGTGGTAACCTAGATTTTTTTTTTATTATTTTTATTATTTTATCTTTTCGTCAGAATTTCTTGACTCTTATTATTTTTCTGATCCCACACACAACACGAATAGGCTTGGGTCGAAAGTGGTTAGAGAAGCACCTTTGTGATAGGACCCTTCCTGTCCAGAGTCATTCCCATCATGATTGGTGCAATCCTCGTCCAAATCCAGGAAATTGTATCCAGTTCTCCGCATTCTGGCATGAAAATCTCCAGAAGGAACAGAATTGTTCTGGTTCCACGTATCACATGCTTATTGCAATCTTAATTCCCACGGACCATTACCTTCGTTATGGACAAACAAAACAGAAATTGAAGTAGGGGGGTCGCCTTGAAGAATATGAAGGAAACAAAGTATCACTACTGTGAAACGAGTCAGAGCGGCATCGGTAAAAACGGTGCTATCTACACGAGAGGGCTTCGTTGTCGTCAAAACATTCGTAGAAGGTCATTCCATTTTTTCACAAAATTTAAGTGTTTCAGTCAATAAATTGCATGATCATCTCCAGTCTTTACCATCATCACTGTAATCATAATCAACATCATCATCACAGTATTCGTCTTGATATGATAAGTCTGCATCTTCTTCTGAAAAGTGATGCATTAAATCATCCAATTCTACTGATTCACTGCCAGTACCATCACTTTCTTCTTCTTCTTCTTTATCAGATTGATCAGTAGAAGTTTCACCCCTTGTTTCATCTTCTTCAGTCATCTCATTGGGGTAATCATTTCGTGGATGAGCTTCCGCTGGGCACAGGCAAGAGTGGACAAAGATGTCAGAAAGGAGCTATTTGGATCTAAGGGATGAACAGCCAGCAGATTTTGTGTTACCATTTGAATCTTCACTATCATAATCTGACTCATCATCTGACCTACCATAGAAGTCATCATCCTCAACTTGCACACTGAACAGATGAAGTATCAGTTGAGAGTGATAAAAGAATGGCTAACAAGGAGATACGGAAAAACCAATACATGATATTTGACACTCACAGAGGAAATGGACATGAAACCTCGTGATCACCCATACTGATGTCTTCCTTCACAGTGTAGTAGTCAAACACATAATCATCTGTACATCCAGTGTACAAACCCACCATAGTGACTCAAGAACATGAACCATAATATCCAGTATTGGATTAGAGATAAGGCTGAAGTGATGTTTTATTGATCACAGTAGTTATTAAGGGCATGTCCAAAAAAAAAAAAAAATGACATGGTCATCCTAATCCCAACCAAAAAGCAGGAAAAAGTCTGTACAGGAAAGTTAGTGAACTGATGTTCTTTATTTTTATTAATAAAGAATTGATTATTAATTTGTTCCTTCATCATTAACACATTCAGAAATGAACAGTAAAATAATTGCTGAAGACTGGAAGCATGCACTAGGTAAACAAACTGTTAACTGAGACCAAGTGAGCAAAACCTTGCTTGGATGTGTATGAATGCAGATCAGATTCAATTTCATCTGCAGCACTAGGGACAAACTCTCTTAACAGAGGCAGATAGCTAGCAAGAGTCCTTTGATCCTCCAAAGACATAACTCTGCAGCAGCTCCATATAGGTTGAAGTATATTAAGCACATGAAAGCACAACAGACAGAATTCTATGGTGACAGTACTTACTCTTGCTCATGCACCTCTTTAGATCTTTCATCAACACGAAGAACATCATAAAAGTGACAAATGTCATATAATACTTTGTCATCCAACCCCTCTTTGTCTCCCTTACGTCTCCTCCATATTTGTTCAAAACGAGCACTTTTTGCTGATACCTGATATAAAGAAGGAAAGATGGAGGGATTTGAAAAGGAAATTTACCTTTGATATTCATAAAAATTACTGAAATCATGTCACAACAAAATTCAAACCCACTTGAAACTGACTGTATGGAACAAAACCAGAGAAAAAGACGCCAGTAGGCCATTGAGATTTGCTTAAAAAACCAAGACATTGTAAAATAATGTCAAGAGTCTGAGTTACTTATGGAATGCATACACAAGATTATCAAACATGCAACACAGATAGGTAAGTTGAAGAAATGACAATGCCTATCAGACTAGCCAAAATTCTTCTAGAACTTGACTGGGAATCAATAAAACAGGTTTAGTCACTTGTACCCACAAACCATAATGAAAAACAAGTTTCATTCCTTTGGAGCTGAAAGTTAGCATAACGTAATCTCAATAACTCAGGGCTAACTACATAAATCTGCCAATTTACAGGAGAAAGCACTCTGGAATTTCAAAGACTAAGACACAAGATTAAAAGATGTTTTTCTGTTAGAAAGAAGAGGGAAGGAAAGGGAGAGGCATTGATCTCATATTAGCAGTCAGAACTTAAAAGGTTTCAATCACAATAAAATCTGGTAGAACAAGAAATGGTGGCTTTCCTCAATAAAAAGACAATATAAGTACATGACACATTGGTTTTGGGACTGCGTCACCAAAAAAGTCAAATGTGCTAAAATTTCTCCTGCAAACCCAGTATTACATAGGGGGCAATCAAGTGATTGGATCGGCTATATCAATGTCTCCCAGACTCCTGCAAGCTGAGGTATTACTGTGAAATGGAATTCCTCCTTGTAAAAAATTGGTTTAGTTTAGTTTAGTGGCTGTTCCAAAAAAAAAAAAAAAGGAATTGCAAAAATCTGCATGTCTCAACTACACAAATCAGAGGTAGCAGAATCACTTGCTCAAGGTTGCACTTCAACAATGAAAAAATTCAAATACAGCACTTGAGTTGAGAGGAACTAAATGCGACCACATCAGTGTAGTGTAGAAAAAATTATTTTAAGACATCATATTCCGCTGTCCTTGAACAAACAGGCAACGCATTGTAAGTGGACATTAAAAGTGTTGTGTGGCTTATATATTCAATCAATATAATCACTATGACTATGCATACCTCTTGATTCTGTCTGGCTTTGGACAAAAGTGCTTCTTGTTTCTGCTGAAATTAATTAACAAAAGGCCAAAAGTGTTAAATATGGAAACAAAACATCTCAGCTACCCAAAAGGGCAAAAGTTTGAGAGTTTTAGGATTGGAGAGCAAAAAGGTACATACATTGTTATTTTTATACATTCCTTTTCGTTCTTCACATTTTAGTTTACCTTCAACCGCACTGGCAGAATTAGTCTGCAAGAGAAAAGTACCATTAGGAGATTTAAAACTTATTCTAAAACATTTTTACAAGCTCATGGGGTGTGTTTTATGGACCATTAGTTTTTATTTCATACAAAGGCTCCAGCCTGCAGAATTTATGATTCATAAGAGCATTGGCATCAATGTGATTTTGAAAAACATGCAATGCTGAAAGTAAATGACAAAAAAAAAAAAAAAAAAAACTAGCAAAAAATTGTTAGTATCCCTGGCAATTTTCATAAAGAAAACAGCGATTAACCTCAACTGTTAGTGTCCCTAGCAATTTTTATAGCAAAAGAATGGAATAACAGAACAGATTCCAGCATGACATTTCTAAGCAACTACAGTATAAGAGGTGCTGGCAGAGTAAACACAAAAACCAAGGAATCATAAACTTACGACAAATGATTGCACGACGTCAATGGTAGCCTCTGAGCTGGTAACCGTTTCAACATGTTGTACAAGAACTTTTCTTGTCTTTAATTCCTCAGCTACAATAAACAAAGAACACACTATCAATGGAAGCTTGTGCACACACACACATACAAAAGCAAGAGCAAATTGAAATTACCTTTTCCATCAGCCGAATCACTAAGTGACACCTTGTGCAAATCCAAATGCAGCCTCTTGACTGGCCTCTCATTGATTTCCAGCCCTGTAATAAGTTTATCAACATTATTGTTTTGGCCTAAATAAACAAGCAATATGATAGTAGAAATAAGAGAAAGCAAGAATGAGATTGAAAGAGCTCACAGAAAGCATCAAGTGGAGAATGGAAGGATTTGCGTTTAACCCTAACAATCACGGGCCTCTTGGAGGAGCTCTCAGCAATGCTTGACATCATATATTTAGGGTTTCTGAACTTAAATGAAAACATAAATAATTAATGATATTCCAGCTACATAACTGAGCGTGACATTGTTTTGAATATGATAAAACACGCAAAGTCACTCTACTGTGACCTGAAGGTCATAACCACAGTTTCGAGCAGCAAAAACAGACTGCCAAGGAATCATAGAGGTTCAAAATTTCATACTCACAAACAAAAAAATCAGATTATAACGGAAGATTAAAAGCCTAATTTTGGAAAATGCATATGAATTTACAACATATAACTAAAAAAGAAATCAGCTAGAAGTAACCGACAAAGCTCAAAGAACCAAAAAAAAAAATTAAGTTTTCAAAATTCCAGCATGCAACCAAACAAGAGTGTAGAATAAATTGAAACCTGAGCACAAACCAAAGGTAGAAGAAATTAAAAGGAGAACTACAAGTCACACATTCAAACCTATCAGTGCAAAACATAAAGCTAAGGGTTGAATTGACAGGAATGAGAGTTTTACCAGGAAGAACAGGCCGGTGGCCGGAGGGAAGGGAGTGGCGCTCGGCGACACCGGCGTCGGTAGTCGGCCCGACTCGGTAACTGAGAAGAGAGAGAGAGAGAGAGAGAGAGAGAGAGACGTGGGCAAGGATTTTCTAGGGTTGGAAAATATTTTATTTAGGCCTGAAAAAGTGGCAATCGGGCCGGCTCAGATGTGTTTGGGCTTTTCCCATTTCGAGTAGTAGGGTTGGGTTGTTTTGGGTTATTGTGAGCCGTAAGTTACGTAACACATGACTCAACAAATTTTTAAAAAGATTAAAAAATAATAATTTTAAGATTCAAGTTCTAATCTTTAAAAATATGTAAATTTTATAAAAATAAAAAATTATAATTATTATATAATTCTCAATTTAATTGTATAGGTTTAAAAAAAATAAAAATAAAAATATAATATCACAAATTCTTAATAAAAATATTTATTATTAGTTTCATAATTAATTTTCACCTCCTTTAAGAAACTTAAAGATACAATGAAAGGACAACACTAGTAGCTTTCTAATTATTTTTTTTTTTAATTATGTCAAAAAAAAAATTATTCACAAGAAATATTATATATGGTTCTTTATCATTTAACAAAAACCAAGTCTCTTAATAAAACTAATTGATTATTACTAATTAACTAAAAGGTACCTCTAGAGATAAAGAAAAAAAAATTATTGAAAAGTCTGACTTCACTCTTTTACCTCCTCCTTCATTTATAGAGAATGAGATTCAAATGATGACGAGGTATTCACATAAGATTGATGCAATAATAATAATAATAAATTATATATATATTAATTGATTGATAGATGGATAGATGGCCCCAATTTAATCTATTACGACTCATTCAAGATTGTTGTTACGTATACAGAAAGAGCATTTGCTTGTCCATTATTGCACGCCCATGCCATCTTTGTCATTCTTTTCAATCAATGTAATGACCAACCAGTGCATTTCTGTGCCCAGGACACCAACGAACTAATTAATGTAATGGCGGTGGTGCTGGTGGAAGAAAGACCACATCTTTGCTTGTATAACCACACCATGTCACCCCCCATGGCCAAGCCATTCTGCCTAATTAACCCTGTTCCCTTCCACACTCATCCCCCCATCCCCGCCGAACATGTATCAAGCGATTTCTATTCTATAAGTAGGCTTTGTATTTTTTTCTTTCTGGTGGTAAGCCATTCAGACAAACCCTGTAAACTTCTTTTATTAAATTATTGCAATGCCTGGAACTGCCGTTCAATGGCTAAGCCTGGTGGGTATCATATGGCTTCAGTCAGTGAGTGGCACAAACACCAACTTTCCTGCTTACTCATCACAGCTCAAGCAGCTTTTGTCTATTTCTCAGTTGCAGCTCAACAACCTTGCCTTTGCCTCAGATGCTGGCAAGTTGCTGGGCTTCGTTTCGGGCATTGCTTCTCTTTATCTTCCCCTTTGGCTAGTTCTCTTGATTGGCTCAACTCTTGGTTTGATCGGTTATGGGGTTCAGTATCTTTTCATAGAAAACTATACACAATCTTTATCATATGTCCATATCTTCCTGCTCACGGTTGTGGCAGGAAATAGCATTTGCTGGATCAACACGGTCTGTTATATTGTTTCTATTCGTAATTTCCCTTTGGAATACCGCCAAGTTGTTGTGGGTTTAACCACTAGCTATCAAGGCTTAAGTGCTAAAATTTATACACTAATTGTTAACGCTTTTTTCTCATCATTCCCTGCTAAAAGAGCCAAAGCCTTTCTTCTTCTTAGCTCCATATTGCCTTTACTAGTTTCTTTGATGGCTTCACTGGTTGTTAGAGAAGCTGACGTTGGACATGGTAACAGCATGAATGGTGGATTCATAGCCATGTTTTGCATAACAATCTCCACTGGAATCTATGCAATTATCGGCAGTTTGAAGTCCTCGTCAAAGGGGTTATCAGCATCAGGCAATGCCATCGGAATGCTAGTCCTTCTATTAGCCACCCTAGTAATTCCTTTGGCAGAAGGGATTGCAAAAGTCTCGGTGGAGAAAAACTGGGTTAAGAGGGAGACCAAAATATATCATTTTACTGCGGAGGAGAATGTTGGCATCGAAAGAACAGAGAATGAGGTCAAAGAGGAAGATGTGGAAGACCAAAGAAGAGAAGCTCATGATCAGGTGGGTGTGAAAGAGGAAATTGGAGTTGGGGAAATGATAAAGAGAGTGGATTTTTGGTTGTATTTCTTTGTTTATTTCTTTGGTGCCACACTTGGGTTGGTTTACTTGAACAACTTGGGACAAATAGCCGAGTCTCGAGGGTGTTCTGGGACGAGTTCTCTGGTATCTTTGTCTTCTTCGTTTTGTTTCTTTGGCCGTCTTGTTCCATCTCTTATGGACCACTTTCTCTCAAGGTAATTCAAACTATTTCTCAGCCTTTCTTTCTTAGGCGTCAGATGATTATAAATCATCGTCTCTGTTGAAAGTATACAATCTGATTTTGTCAAATTATGAAGACCTGATACGCCTTATGATTTCTATGGACTTACTTGACACGGTTTTTTCTTTTTCTTTTTTGACTTTAATAAAAAGTTCCTTGTTGAAATATTTCAGGAGCCGGTATGTGATCTCAAGACCAGCTTCTATAGCTGCATTAATGGCCCCAATGGCAGGAGCTTTCTTTTTACTTCTAAACCCAACCGACGTCTCCCTCTACATCAGCACTGCTGTTATAGGAGTTTGTACAGGAGCAATTACTTCCATCGCAGTGTCCACCACCACCGAGCTCTTTGGCACCGAGAAATTCTCTGTAAATCACAATGTTTTGGTAGCCAATATCCCACTGGGTTCCTTCATTTTTGGCTATCTAGCAGCTCTGGTCTATCACCGGGAAGAAAATGGAGAGGGGAAATGCATGGGCTTGCAATGCTACAGAGACACTTTCTTTATCTGGGGCTCACTTGGTCTGCTTGGGACTTCTCTGGCTCTAGTTCTCCACATTCGCCTGAGGAAATTCTACTCATCAAAAGGATCAAAACTGGGAATCGGAACAGATATTAGTAATGGCAATTAATTAACTAGAGGGTGTAAGGCAAGTGTAATTTTCCTTTTTTATTTTTCTTTTTTGGATTTCTAGGTGAAAGAGCCATGGCCTTTTTGTGCCACACACACTGTAGTAAGTGTATTTATCCAGCAATAGCATCTATAACCAATTGACTCTTTCCATTTTATGAAACGTTAAATTTATATGAATGTGATCAACATATATTGGATGATAAAAATTACAAATTTATATTTAATAATATAATATAGAAGTTTACCTGCTTATATATAATAAAATTCTTTAATGAAAATCTTTAATTGGACTTAGTATTAATTACAGATCTTAAATGTGTTCGTCGTTATATTTATTGAGTATGGGATTACATGTCATATGCCCTTCGTAGTATTCGGGTATCCAAAAAGATAATTAAAATACTAAATTCTGTAGCATTTGGATGATTATAATCACTTGGCTGTATCATTTGAAAGAATACTACAGTATATTTTTTAGAAGATTGACACATAGATTTAAGTTTGGCATAACCTCAATCATCTCATCCATTACTCTACAATACAGATTGATGGTTCTAATTTTGCCCGTAATGAAATGGCCAAAAAACAAAATGATAGAAACCTGAGCTCCCTGAGGCAATTGAAAAGCCAAAAATGGTTGCATGTTCACACGGGAAGAATAACTCTTACTTGAAAACAGTGAGGGATCCATAACAATTTTTAAGGGAGTTAAAAAAAAAAAAAAAAACAAAGACATAGCGATATCCATAATAATTTTTAAGCGAGTTTATTAAAAAAAAACAAAAAAACAAAAGGCATGGTGTTTCTGAGGATTGGACCCACGACGTTGAACTGGGAGGGAGCAAAATGCAACTTACCACCTTGCCAGATCATTTATTTACACTGATTTACTACAAATATATATAATTCCAAAGCAAGTCAAGGGAGATCGCCCCACTTTGGATCTGTCCCTGTCCGAAAATTATTGCGGAGCGTTGGTATAGTAGATTTCTAGTTGGGGAATTCAATTTTTTGATTAACCCCAAAAAAACAAGAAAACGTTTTTTTTTTTCTTAAATAAAATATTATATGGGCCTAGATTTCTTCTTCTCCTTTTTTTAGGGTGTCAGCCAAAAGATGCTAGCTTACATGTATTTCGAGCTTTCGACAAATCAACACCTTCCGTTCAGTCAAAGACAGATCCTCTGTATTAGGAATATAAGAATGACTATGTTTGTAGCCATGATCTAAGCTTAGAACTCGTGCTGACACGAGAAGTACTCTTCCTGGGTGTGTATATATATGTGTGTGTGTATAGTACTCACGTATGGTTTTGGGGATACGATACCGCTAACTTTGTTACATGCAAATACCTACGCGAAATGTGACCAACTGGCAAACTACGAAAGAAACACACCGACAGCATACCATGGAAAATTAACGGATGTGGAGGGTAAAATATAACATGTTGGTTTATTGTAGTTAGGTGTGCAGGTTTCCCTTCTTCCTCGATAAGAATAATTGAGGTGGTAGGTATATGCTTTTAAAATTCGGGATAACTAGAGTTCGAGCCTTTCTTGCCAATCCTTTTCTTGTCGGGATTTTTCTACCATCTTTGGCTTTCTAGCTAAATGGCAAAGGCACGTGATTTTAATTGCATTTTGATATATGTTGGCTTTCTAACTAAGAGAAACCTCGTTTTGCACTCTCAGAAAAATGAACTTTGTGACATCTAATTGATATGCTCTTTTTTTTTTTTTTTTTTTGCTTTTTTCTCGTTTGCTCTAAAATGCTATTAACAAGAAAGAATGCAGGAATGATATTCCATTGCTACGAGTTGCTTGGTCTAGGTATTGAATTTCCTAGTCTCAAGAAATAGGATTCAAACCTTAAATATTTATCGGAGCAAACCAATGATATTTCCTCCATGGGTCGATGACTCATATTATAGTTAATACATAATTCATTTCTTTTAATTTTATTCAATAATTTAAATTTTTGAGTTAAATATTTTTTTTAAAAAAAATAAATTTAATATTTTATAAATATCATATCAAAATTTTTATAATTAAATTAAAATTTTAAAGTTGAAGTAAGAAGAAGGCCATCGTGAAGGAACTCTTGCCCTCACATGACTATGACTGGTGATGTAAGAGTGACGATTGGACAATATCATCCTTCAGCTAAAGGTATTATTTAAAAAAAAAAAAAAAAAAAAAAACTCAGACTTATGGGTCAGTCTTTCACGTTTAAACAATAAAAGCCACTCTCATTGTCTTTACTCTTTATTCTTTTTTTTTTTTTAATAATAAATCTCTAAAATTTCTGCCTCAATTCTCCATGTGCAACTGATTAGATGCATGGTATTAAATTAGCTAGAAACCATGAACGTACGTAACAAGTCAACATATTCATTAAAGACTTTTAGACTTTTGGTCATCTCAGTTCAATGACTGTCAATGTCTTTTTATTGGACATAATCTAATGTACAATAAAAAAAAAAAAAAAAAAGTTAAAAAAATAATTAAAAATTTATTTCTTAAAACCATTGAATCTAAAAATTACGAAATGTTGTTTAGATTTCATGTCCCGAACCCAAAATACTGCGAACCAAAAATATTCCAACCCAGAAACGATCAAAATCCATAAAGACTTGACCTCGACTCACTTGACTGCGGTCTCACGTCTAGGCAAATCAAAGAACTGAGTCCACACGCACCATACGCATTAAAAGCTTTCTGGTTCTGGATAACAATTGTCATCGAAATATTTAAAGTAGTGCAGTTAACTTCGGCCCACAACTTAATGGAAACACTTACCTCTATTTGGCAAGTAATAACATCCAGATTTTTTATTTTTATTTTTATTTTTTTCAGTTAATCAAAACAGAAGAGTGGAGTGATATTCAATAAATTTGTTAGAGAAAATTATGCGTTATAAAAAAAAAAATTAAAAGTTTTTTTGTTTTTAACTATATATTTATTTTTATTGAATATTTTAATGAATATTTGAATTCAAGATTTTAACATGATATTTTAAATCATGAACTGTCTCCAAAAACTCTAGTGGTGATCTTTAATTTCTTTAGGAGTTGCCACCGTTCAAACCAGTATATTAATGGCAAATTCGTCTCCGGAATCGCCTTTGCCGGCAGCCATCAATTCTAGTTGGCATTCTTACTCTGAATTTTTAAATCTTCCAACTCCATTTAAGGCCCCTCCCTTCCCCCCACGCAACTCCGACTGTTGCTTTGCAGGTAGAAGTTTGAGGCGGAGATTTAATATTTCAGACGCTAGAAATTAATCTACTACAATAATTATGACAATACCTTTTTATAAAAAAAAAAAAAAAAAGTGAAATTTACATAAATATAATCAATTTAACTCATTTTCTGGTATTGTCTTGTACATGACACTATATATTTTTATTTTTTTTATACATAATTTTAATTAATAATAAAAATTATAAATATATATTTAATAATTATAATAGTATAATATAAATCATCATTTATAATATATCTAATAAAGTAACATCTAGATAAAATTAGATTAAGGAGGACTTAGGCACCGATACAAGGATTGGATTGAGCCTATGACTTATAAAATAAAAAGAGGCTAAGAAATGTTAAATTGTAACTTATTAGATAATTAAGTAATTAATGTGCCTCTTGCAAATAATATTCTCTATTTTAAATGTTTTTTGCAAGTCTATGGGCACAGTGGCCATGTGAATTTCTCTATTTTTTGCAAGTCTAATAAAATGGTTCGTTGCACTGCCATATAGCAGGAGTAATTTTCATATAAATCTTACCCATTTCAAATAAATTAGAACAATAGACCTCCAATTTGATATTTTAAATTTTTAATTATTGGGATATTCTGTAAAAATAAGTAAAATGTGTTGAGACTGCATGCATGTATACCGTTTGACTTTTTTTTTTTTCGTTTTTTTTTTTGGACTATTTGAACGAGGTCGGAAAAATGTTTTTGGCATGAAATCATGCAATCCATTAAGAGCAACAAACAGCTCAATTGTCAATGAGCTTGAAAAAAATTCAATAAGACAGCCAATATTCAAAGAAAAAGTCTTGGATTCCAACAATGCCGCAGAAGAAATTAAAAGATGATTCGAAGACCTCTCTATCGCTCCACTTTCATTTTCAAGTATTTCGTACTCGAAATAACGTGGAAGTGTCACTCAACAGTTGATTGTTTATAACTTTTCAAATTTCTTGTTGTTGTTGTTCGGTTTCCTAAGGGCAGGTAGTGAAGTGATTGGTAAAATTTATTTAGAAAGCCTAGAAGTAAAAGCAACCGATAGAAAAAATAAATGAGTTTTTTTTTTTTTTTTTTATCAAACAGCAGACACCCATTCGTGCCAAATACAAAGACTTTTTACTTCACATCCTTTGTAGAGGGACACCCAACCATTTGGGTACATCTACCAAGAAGACAAATCAGCACTATATATTAAAAAAAGCGTTTTCCAAGCCATCTCGATTAATAAGAGCACGCCAAAACCTTTATAAATATTTTTAATTATGTACCGCCAAAATAAATCTTAATATTAATATTTCGTATTAGCATTGAAGTGCTAATATTTTGTCATAACTTTGCACGCCATAATCTTTTTCTCTGTCTTTCAGATTGCTGAACCTCCTTACCAATAGTGTTGGTAGCTTTAGATGACAAGGACATGAGCTTGGACGCTTAGAAATGATACTTCTTAAAAAAGTAGGATAAGAAATGTGGAAGAAAAGTTGAATTTAACGATATTTTTATATTTATAATATATAATAACTTCGTTATTTCATTAAAAAATTTATTTAGTTTCAGTTAGACGTTAAAAAATATAAAATTGTCTGTCTTTTCTACCTTTCCTCGTGTGTATCTTTTAAATTCTGATAATTTCAATACTAACCATTGATTTATTTTCTTTTTATTTCTAGAGAAAAAATTTTTTTTTGGCTTTAATAATAGTTTAGTAGATTAAATAAGTAATTCAAGATATTGTTAAGGTTTTCTAAGTGTCTTTAAAGTTTCCTCGATTAGGAAGAACAGGAAAGCACTAAGATTATGTGAAGTAATTTTTCAGATTCGAAAGTTGTGTCCCAATCAAATATTAAATTGGAAATACTGTCAATATTAATAACTATCTTTTTTCTTTGGGTGGGGGGGGGGGCGCCGGGTAAGTTGGAAAAAAAAAAATTGTCCTTCGCACGAGCAAGTTTTGCCCATCGCATTATGGGCTTATTTTACCAACATTTGGGCCATAGCAAAAGTCCAATTTGAATAGCTAAATGTTTTTGACCAAAAGGAGGGCCCATTAGCCCAAAAAGATTATAATGAATTTAGGTTCGCTTCTAATAAAGATGGAAAGTGCTCGGGAAAATAATAATATTATTATTAATATTAATTGCACGCACTCTTTGTGTTCCAGCAATCGAGACTTAAATTTTAAGGGTATATGGTTTTGCGTTTAGAGCTTACTAGCTGCTGTGCTTTTGGCAACAACAATTTAGAAAATGTTTGGTATTTCTTTTAATGGTTTTTGTTTACTGAAAAGGATGTCTAACAACAACTACTGTTCAAAAAAGTAATTCTAACTTACTTTTTGGCTCAACTGATTGCTGATTGATACATACCGATAAATTTGCCCTTATTATCAAAGACAACACATTTTCGGGTTTTTGGTGATTTTATTCCTATGTGCTTTCTCTCCTTTGCCTTCCCATTTCTTGTTTCTTGCATTTTTTTAGGTTTCACTATTTAATTGTTTTATAACTTTCCTTTTTAAAAAGAAAAATTGTGCTTATAGTTGATTTTTCTGTTTCTTTTTGCTATTATACTATTCTTGGCATTAGCTTACTCTTAGTGCCTTCTTTCTAAAATATTGAGCAGTGACTTTTTGCATTGAGAACTACTCATGATAATAGAAGGTTATCATCACTACATTGACATTATTAATCAATATATAAAAATAAAATTATTAATTCTTATAAATTAAATGACATTATTATCGTCACATAGCTTTAAGGCGAAAACAATTATTGTAACAAAGCAAAAACAAAATGTCCTAATAAGTCATTTGAATATTTAACAATAATTAGCAACAATAGTCTAACTAAACACAATAATAGCTTTCAGTAAATAATAAAAAAAAATAAAAAACACTAAACACTCCAAAAATTGTTAATTCTCGTTATGATTTTTCACATAAGCATTTACCAGGAATAGAAAATCAGTTTAGAATGAATGTTTGATTGAGCTGAATAGAATTAGAATAGAGTCTGGCTGTTACAGTCAATTGTTTCCTTTTTCGAGTTGGTCAACGTATTTCCATAAGTGAACAATGTACTTAAAACCTTATGGCTTATAGACCTTCAAGTTTATTTCTTTCAATTATTATTTTCTTTTTTGCCAAAAAAGAGAGGCAATTGCATCGTCGAGAGGTTGAATTTTGACACCTAACATATAGGATTTGGAGAACCTGTGCATCAATAAATTAGAGGCTTTCAACTCTAGTTTTAGCACATTCAACATGTGGGGGAAAAAAGAAGTTATGAAATAATCTTTGAAACTAAGTTTAAATTTCAATCCTAACTAATTAAAAAAAAAAAAAAAACTCAGAAAATAGCCTATTGCCTTCTACCTCTTTACTCCTACTTGGGTTTAGACTGAAAATTCAAGACACCTCCCCCCCCCCCTCCACACCCCTTTTTTGGTAAAAAAAGATGCCCACTTTAATTATTTTCAAAACAGATCTTGGAAGTTGGCTTGGCAGGCTAAGTGAACTTCTAGCTTTTATTACTAGATCAGGAACAATTGATATTGGCCAGGCCTAACATATTTACATTGAAATCCTATCTTGAGGAGTAAGCAGCAAAAATTCAGAGGGGCCAGAGAGAGTCGCATTTCAAACAAGTCCTCCTCTCCCCGTTTTGAAATCCCACAAGAGAGATGTCAATATGAATCTTTAAGACCAAATGCACTCGCGCGTCATTTTTGAGACTTATTTTGATTTTTTGGGTCAGAATCGAAAGGATGGAAGATTCTAAAGTTTGGGAGAATTCCAAACTTTTTTTTAAAAAAAAAAAAAAAAAGTCTTTGAAGAAAGTGATAGTAATACACGATTAAAATTTTGGTTTCTTTGACTTGGTTAATTCCAGATTCCTCACAGGAATTTTGTTCACACGCTACCTAATACCATTAAGCTTTGGCACAATTCCATTACCTAACATCACATGTGATCGGATTCGACACTTGCAAGATAAAGAGAACTATGAAATATTAGACTAAAAGTTGATGTTATTACTCATATCTTTATGTCATCAGTTGTTAAAAAATGTAGATAAGAGAAAAAATTATAAAGAAAAATTTACGTATCATTGCTCTGGAGGATTGGAGAATTTACAAAGTTGAAAAATTTACATTTGAAAGTCCTTTAACGAGAGACGATACAAGAGGTGCACCCCAATATCTATTGGGGTGGGCGTATGCTAACCTAGCGTTTGAGCTAGGCCTGCCCAACGAGCTGAATCAGTAGGAAAGGAGGCCGACTCGGAGGTGGCGTCTCGAGGGTGTCACTGGGATTCCTGACCCAAAAGTTAAAGAGTTCATTTTCGGGGAGTAAACAAATAAAGAAGCTGTCTTTTGTGGAATATATCAAAATTTTTTATATTTATTTTAGAAATTTTAGGTTCTAATATTAGGAATGAGTACTGAAATGTTTAAGAATAAAAATAACTATTTTTATTTTTTAGTTTATGATTCAATTAGTTTTTTAATGGATTAAAAAAAAAAAAAAAGTAAACTAAGTAAATATTAATTTATCTTTTCTTGCTCCAACGTCTTTTGGGATAAAACATAAAAGTATTAAGATAGTGGGGATTCCACTATGAAATATTAATTGACGAGAGCAGCAATTACTCTTACTTTGTCACGTAATAGCTGGCAGGCAATTGCATTAGATATTTGACTTTGAATCATTGGTAAAATATTAAACAAAAGAAGTAAGAGTCTCCCTTTTTTTTTTTTCTTTTTTTGTGAAAAAAAATGGCCCCAGTACAGCAAGTGGTGCTCTATATATAGTTGTATACACGACCTTGAAGAGCAAAGACGAGATACAAATCTCCAGAGTTCTTCTTTTCTGTGCACATCTTTCATTTTAGGATTATGGGGTTACATCTGCAAATTTACGGGCTATATTTTTCAGGAATGCTCCTTCTTGGATTGGCTCACCCACAATTGTCTCCAAATTACTATGCTGCAACATGCCCAAATGGCCTGTCTGCCATAAGACGTGCTGTTATCAGTGCTGTTTCCAAGGATCACCGCATGGGTGCTTCTTTGCTCCGCTTGCATTTCCACGACTGCTTTGTAAATGTTCGTTTTCTTTCTTTCCCTCGATTTCCCTCGTAAGCATAGGACAGCCACTACGTGTTTCATGTTATCATGCACAAAATTTTTTTGGCATTTGAAAGGTTGCATGTTAGGTACGTGATAAATTTAAACGCATTTTAAACATAAATTTGCATTATATTATCGTAAATTTGTGATTTCCATTATTAATTATAGTTTTGCATTGAAAGATTTAAAAGTTACAAAAAAAAAAAAAAAAAAACGGTTGCATTACAGTACATGGATTCGCATTTGGGATGGTTCAACTTATCTGAATCCGTGTAACTTTACCATATTATTATTATTATATATTGAAGATCCATCCATGTACACTGGCCATCAGAGGTCTCAGGTTGAATCCAACGTGAGGGCCAATAAATCTCCTAATTATGGACCAAAAAAAAAAAAAAAAAAAAAAGGCAATATTCATAAAATTTTTAGTCTTCCTTGAAATTGGTTTGCTTTGCATGCCGATGTAATCGGTATTATCGCAGTCATTTCGTCCACACGATGTCATTAACAACTGATGGGACACTTGTCAATTAACGAGTTTTGTAATTGGCCTGAAACAGGGATGTGATGCTTCTGTTCTATTAGATGACACTTCAAGCTTCACCGGGGAGAAGACTGCTGGCCCAAACATCAACTCTTTGAGAGGTTTTGATGTCATCGACACCATTAAGTCTCAGATAGAGTCCATTTGTCCCGGAGTTGTTTCTTGTGCTGATATCTTAGCTGTTGCAGCTCGGGATTCAGTCGCTGCTGTAAGTAATTTTAATTGCACCAAGTAAATGAAGCACGAATAAGTACTTAAAAATCTAAACACTGAGTTTGACTAATGCATTGTATTTTTTACGTATGATCCTAATTAATGAAAAAAATTACGTATTTAATTATTATTAGAGGGAAATGTAGACTTTTATTCGTCAATTTGTCTGCATCTATGTGCGACGGCGTTCTAGTAAAAGATGGGAGGGACTGAAAATCAGCCAAGTGTAAATAAAATTAATTCTTTTAATTTAGTAAGTGCTTGTAATCACAGAGTCCTTTGTCTCCAGTTAGGTGGGCCTTCGTGGGCAGTTCAATTGGGCAGAAGAGACTCAACCACCGCAAGTTACAGCGCTGCAAATACTGATCTTCCATCCCCATTGATGGATCTAAGTGACCTTATATCTGCCTTCTCAAACAAAGGGTTAAATGCCAAAGAAATGGTTGCTCTCTCTGGTAAAAGCTTAAAATCATGGAGGGCAATTCCAAGTTATATATGTTTCACATCTTCAATGACTTCTGTATCGAGTTTTGATCTTTTGACCTTATTTTCCTGAATTGAACAGGGGCGCACACAATAGGGCAAGCCAGGTGCTTAACGTTCAGAGACAGAATCTACAATGAGACCAACATTAATTCTGCATTCGCAACATCATTGAAGTCAAAGTGTCCCACCACAGGAAGCAATGACACCCTTTCACCTCTGGATGCTATTAGCCCTGGTGTGTTCGATAATGCTTACTTCAGGGACTTGGTCAACAGAGAAGGCCTTTTGCACTCCGATCAGCAGCTCTTCAATGGCGGCTCGACGGACTCGCAGGTCGCCGCTTACAGCACCAATTTTGCTACTTTCTTTAACGATTTCTCTGCTGCCATTGTCAAGATGGGGAACCTTAGCCCGCTGACGGGATCTAGTGGAGAAATTCGCACCAACTGCCGGAAAATAAACTGAACCTCGTTATTATTGTAACCTAATATTATTGGTAACTGTTAATTAATGTGTGATTATACGAGTGTTACTCTTTTCTATTGCAATGTCCAAGAATAAAAGATGAATGTCCCTTTTTGTTTTTCTCCCTTTTTTTCATTTTTTCTTTTTATTTTTTTTGAATTACACATGTGCTCAAACTTTGGTGTAATAATAAGATTATTTTTATGTGTAAGATATGTGTGACAGATGCCTTGTTCAATATACTAATACCCCAAAAACACTAATCAAAAGAAAAATGATTGATATTATTAAATTAAAGTAACGTTGCAATGAATAGTTTTATGATACTGTCACATAGATGATATTGTTAACATAAAATCACAAAGAACCAAAGATTCCCAAAGTGCCAAACTGGAGAAATTCACTGCCAAAGGCTTGTCCCGATCTGGACAAGCCTAGTTAACCTTTCTGCAATTCAATCTTATCTCTCCACTGGTACCAGTAAGAGGTTTCAAGTTGCCCATCTTTATCATGGAAGCTGCGAAGTCCTTGGCAAAATGGTGAGGAAACTCAATATAATGCCTCACCAGAAAATCACCAGCAGTACCATTGTTTTTATAAAGCTCCTGATCAGAATGGAGAAGACCCTCTGATCGAACCAAATCTCTAAAATATTGTGTATCAAATCTTGTCGGAGTTATGTCAAGCATCTGCAAGTTGTTGTCTCCTCCAGTTGTAGGACATGCAGACTTCAAGGAGGCAGCAAAGGCGGGGTGTATATTGCTGTCATTGGAAATTCTGTTCCGGAAGAAGTTGCATCTAGCAAGTCCAATGGTGTGGCCTCCTGAAAGGGCCACTAGGTCCTTAAGATCAAGTCCATGAGATTGGAAGTTAGCTAGAAGCTGTGAGAAGTTGAGAACTGGGGAAGGAATATCGGTATTCGCCGCCTTAAGGCTCGCAGTTCTGGCATCTCTTCGGCCTAATAAGACATTGTAGTGACGACCCCCCAACTGCAACACAAAAGGAAGCTAGACAATCACTTCTCTAGTCCACTTTGGTTTAACAATTCAATATATGTTTTGTATATTAAAAAGAACAAAAAGTGGAATTAAAATGAAATGTATTTCTATGTTTTGTTGCTTACAGGGGACACACAATCGCGAGCAGCAACGGCTAAGATATCTGCACATGAGACTACATTGCCCTTGCAAGCTTTGTTAACAGCTGATTTGATTGCATCAACAACCCCAAAGCCCCTGACCGAATTGTTATTGGGCGAGGCAGTCTTCTCGCCTTTGAAGTTGGCTGTGTCATCTAGAAGAATTGATCCATCACAACCCTGTCATTGCAACCATAAAGTCAGAAACATGCATAGAAACAGCTGACTATTGTACTTGTTCAAGTACTGATTTAAGCTTACATAATACCAAATTATATATCCAATAACTGAGTTCAGCTAATCAAGATCGTGTTGAAAATGTTCGTGCTATGCAAAATGCAATATATAAAAGAAAAATGGTAAGTGACCATCCTTGAATGACCCTCCAAACCTTCCATTGTAGAGTGTTTCTTTGCTTAATATAATCCACCATGTACCCTTCCTGCGGGTACTATTTGTGAGGCCTACTTATTTATATCGCAGGGCAACGTATCCCTAAAAACATGCAATTATCATTAAGATGCATATTTGTAATTCATATTTGTACAACTAACGATTCTGATTTTATATATATATATATATATTTTGAGAATTTATATTATTCCCGCATCAAAAACTACGCAACTCAATTCAATTCAAGTTAACATGATTCGTGTTACGTAGCAAAAAAAAAAGGCTTGGAGGGTTAACAAAATGGTCGCGTACGTACCACATCCCACCTGAAAAATAGCAAACGTGTTGTAAGGAAAAATAATTGTTATACCGTCAAGTCTAGAGAAGAATTAAATATAAGCAGTTTGCAACTAATGAAAAATGACACAAACACACAGAGAGGAGAATACATTGACAAAGCAATCGTGGAAATGCAAGCGAAGTAGCGATGCTCCCATGCGAGGTTCGTGTTCGATTGCCTGTTTCACAACATTTCTAATGGTGGGTAATGCAGCAGGACAGAGTCCTTCATAGAAATTTGGTGTCAAATGTGCATAAGTTGGCACCAAAACAGCGGAAGCTGCCACAATACAAAACAACAAAGCTTGAAGGGCAGACATAGGCATGCAGTTCAAAGGTTCTAGCTAGCTTCTGGGTTTTGTAGCACAACATGGAATAGCGTGTGTGCATGCATATTTATAGAAGAACACAACAATGTCCACGATTCTCTCCAGTTTGTCTATTGGTCCCGTTTCATTCCTTTAAAATTAAACATCAACTCCAATTACCACCAAGCGGTGTCTTAAGTAATTTTTAATATGCACTGCTGAATCATGATTCACCCGCCATGCTTCTCCAGGATGTTTGATTTATTATTACGTAATAATATTACGATCCACGCAAACTAACTGATATCTTAATTTTAAAATTACTTACTAGATATTTAAATTGTTGTCAACATCACCGGAGGAGCCACGTTATATATTGAGATTGGAAGCAAATGCCCATTGAAATCAGGATTTCGTACCCTTTTATTACTATTTTGTATGTTTACCCTATTAAAGTTTTCTTTTTTTTTTTTTAATGTACCCTCAAATATTTTTCTTTGGTTTTAACATAAAAAAATTCCTGGCTCCGTCTAACTATGTCATAAACAAAGAGGGGCCATGGCTCTCAAAACATTCTATATTTTTCTACTTTGCATCTGGCTATAAAGATTAATACGTATGGGGTCCGGTGCCGCAACTGTGAATCCTAGTTTACCAAGTTTCCAACTCTATTAATGTGGAGGGAAGCACGACAATGGACATAGAATACCAAAATTGATCAACACAAGCAATTGGAATTTCCATGTACTATTAAAAAACATGTTAGTTTGTCCAAAATTGATCAACACAAGCCATTGAAATTTCCATGAACTATTAAAAAACATGTTAGTTTGTCAGTACACTTCTTTTAAACATAATTGCTGTTTTACTTGCTACTTAATTCGAAGTCAGACTTCCTCGAACCTGGAAGCAAATATCAAAGGAAAGGAAAACCGAGGATGGTGCGGGGAGTAGAGAACTCTTTTTTTCTCTTAAAACATGGTTTTTTTTTTTTTAAATTATTATTTAGAACAAAACCTTGCAATGGAATGACGGGTTGAATTTTAAAACATACCCTAGGCCGTGGGCAGCTGTGAAATGCAAATTCAATGAACATTACTCAGTGTTCTTTAACCATTTTGACAGTTAGGAGTTAATTAACTAAATAGTGCCCTCTTCTTTTTTTTGATTTTTGTTTTTTTTAATCATTGATTGTCCCCCACCCGAGCCACATGCCAACACACCCCCAGCAAATTGCTTGTAGTATAACACAAGTCAATCTTTTAGGGGTGAATATAAACAAATTGGGCCACTCCTAAATCTAATTTTAAACCTTTTACCTCTTTTTTTTTTTTTTTAGAGTTTTATTATATAGATACAATGATTAGACATTTAAATTAAATGTGAGCCCGCCTTATTAAATCTTGACTATTAATTAAGATTAATCTATCATTCATCAAAATATTAAATTAATTGTAATTAAAGGTTAAAATTGAATGACTATGATGGGGAATCTTTATCTATGTAACTTTTCCTTTTTTTGTTTTCTTTATCTGATTGTCTTTTCGAGCGAAAACAACACACAAATAAGACCTTTTTGTTTCCTGATTTGCTCCACGTATCATTCAGCATATTCATTGTTCACATGGGCTTGACGTCTAAAAACTTATTGCGGGATTGGATTTGGTGGTGGTGTTTAATATTTCAGAGACTGGAGCCTCTTAGCTGGACTGGATTCGAGTCAGAAAATCTCTTTCAGTCCACATTGGCGTAAGCCCAAGCCAGTTTCCAATCTACAATTTCTTCTGGGTACCGCTAAGCCGGTATGTCCATGGGCTTACAGCAGCCTGTTCCTTTTCTTTATTCATGGACCACTTTCCTTATCAGGCCCAAATGTAGGCCACAACAACCTATAAACAAATCAAACCGATTTTGCTAGTCAAGGATTAAGTGATTGTTGTGTAATATACTTATGGAAATCTAAATGGGAAGGAAGAAGCAAGGGTGGACAATAGAGGGCTCCGAGTGCCTTGAAAACCTGATATTCATTATTCATATGGGTTTCATGCCTACAATGTACCCAAGAAAATGTTCATACGGGCTTGGTGGAGCTTACTTAAAATTTCAGGGATTGAGGACTCTTAGTTGGGCTGGTTCCTTATAGCAAGTAAATCTGTTTCATCCACGTTCGGCTAAGCCCAAGCCAGTTTTTCTACTATTCATTATTCGCAGACCACCTTCCGTATTCGACCCAAATGCAGACGGAAAGCTAAAGAAGTTAAAAACCATGCATATTGTTTCTTAAAGACGTTTTTATAGTTAAGAATTTAGAGTTTAATCTTAAAAATGTTAATTGAATTTCAAATCAATTTAATTTCATATACATCATATTTCAAATTCAATGAGTTGAGGGCATATCAAATTTCAAGTATATTAGTGTTTTGATTACATCAAATTTTTGATTTATCAAATTTAGATTTCAGATAGTTTTGTATATATTAAACTTCTAATTGGATTTAATTCATTTGAGTTTCAAAATATTTGATTTAATTATGTTTTGCAAGAATCAAGTTTATTTCAAGTAAATTCAATTTTAAGTATTTTAAGTTATAAATTTTTAATTAATGGGAATTATGTCAAATAGAATTTCGAACAATTTGATCGGGAGCAGTCTCCGTCACCTCTAGTCAGTGTACAACGAATTGGCACCCTTTAATGCCAAAACGTCCAATGCATTTGACGATGGCTATCACAAGAACCTCATTAATTAACCAGAATACAAGGGTCTTCTTCACTGGGACCACGTCCTCTTCAACGGTGGATCCACGGATTATTTGGTTAGAAACGTCGGCAACAACCCCGAGATCTTCAAGCCGGACTCCTCGGTCGCCATGATTAAGGCGGGAGACAATGGGGTTACCTTCTCTCTCCATGCATAGCGGGAATTAGAAGATTTCATCGAAAGAAAGAAAAGGGAAATGTAAATTATTAATAATTTATGTAATGACAACTTATATAATTACGTGTTATTTTTGGATGTTTTCAAAATAACTATATCAAATAAGAACGAATAAAAAAAATCCCTAATAACACATATATATCTAGTAGATTTTTATTTTTATTTTTTTGGTTTTTAATACTTCACAATATAGCAGTAAAAAAAAGAAATAATTCCTCGAGCACTCAAGTTTATTTGGATAGAACTTGATTAGATAGACACAAAATGTGAACCAAAAAAATAATAAAAATTAATTCTAGTTAATATTTGTTTTCATATATAATAATCAATCAAAATAATTACGATGAATCGGCATTAATTTTATGCATGTTTCACATTTTTTTTATTATTTTTTTATTGGATATAATCAACAAAAGCCACTTTATCTTTATCTTGTCATTTCGGTGCGCACTGGATGAACGTGACTGTGTCATTATTTTCGTTGTGGTAGAGTCACATGACGTGAATTGGCATATCCCATAAAGCCATGCAGGCTTGGAAGTGAGTTTGTTTGACTTTTGAAGAAGAGTTTCCTAATTTCAAATGGGTGCCGCATGTGATCTGGAGCCAATTGACTTCAGTTTTGTCCCAATTAGGAATAACGCCCCACGTGGTGGCTCCGTTGAAGATTTTCTTGCCCCGAGGAAAACGAGTTTTTAATCACTCCTGCTGCTAAATGCTGGAATCACTCGAAATAATTAGCTTTTTGAAATCCAATCCAATAAAAATCGTCCACATCCACTGCAATCAGATACAACGCAGCCCAACACGTTTTGTGACTTTCCAATAATAACAGACTCTTTTTTTTTTTTTTTTTTTCTTACAAATTAATAATATTATATTTTAATTTAAAATTTAAAAATATTAAATTTATAAAATTTTATTATTTATAAATTACTTGTTCTTTATTTTTAATATAAAATTTTTGACACTTATATTTAAAATCTAAATAATTTTTTTAAAGTGTAAATTTATTTTATATTATATTTAATATTTTTAAATATATAAAAAAAATCATTAGTATTTTATTTAAAAATTTTATTTAATATTTATTTATAATTATTTTTTTAAATTATATATATATATATATATTATTTACTTTAATTATAAGATATATGCATTACTTATATTTTTTTTTTTTCACAAATCATTAATTTTAATATTACTTGTTAAAATAAAATATTTAAAAATAAAATAAAAATAAAAAATATAATAAATTTAAATAGTTTATATGATTTAAAACTTGAATATCTTTTTTACGTATATAAATTGAAGTATTTTTTGATTGGTTAGTTTTTTAATATTTAATAACTTATTGTCACGTGGTGACTTTTGGTAAATGTTAATATAAAATAATTTTATTTTTTTAAAAATTAGGCAATTGAGATCGAAACAAGTGGCGACGCCAGGAATGGAGTTGTATGCATGTCGATGTATTCGATTCAATGAACTTTGATGGGTTATATAATTTCATGAATTGAAAATGAACGAGTTGCGAGTATTGCAAGCAACCATGACGTGAAGCCACATTCCGACCCTTGGCTTCTGGCATTGAAATTGGTCTCAATTCTACTATTTTTTATTTTTTATTTTCCTACAAATTTTTCATCCGTATCGTCGTCCCCTGACCAATCTTCTTGGCTCATTCTACTCGTAAATTGAGCTCCACACGCCAAGGAAATCTACAGCACGTTTCAAAACATGGAGACATTGACCCTAGCCCAGTTATACACATTTACAGGCACTATTCGCCCTTCTTATGCTCCGAACTTTTTCCAAGAACCAAACCAAACCTTTCTAGTAAGCAAACCTAATGAAGTTGGTGATATAAAGAACAGTAGAGTCACACAAAAGACTGCATAGACGGGCGCGGGGGGGGGGGGGGGGGGACGCATGATCTAAAGCTTTCCATTCACTTCTCATTAACGGCACATTTATTTGAAACACTGACTAAAAATCAAAGCACATCACAACTCACAAGAAACCCAAAACTAAAGTAAGCCAACATCTGAAGTACTCTTAGCTCTAAAACCCCAAAATCTGAACCACTGCTTCAATGATATAGTTCGTATAACTTTAGGATGTCAACATTATTTTCGTTGTTTTCCTAGTAATAGTAATTAGATAAATGCTAAAAGGATCTCAGCGGTTAATTCTTCGTCTCTAATAGTGATCATTCTTTGAAATTTCAAATTAAGAGGTTTTAATTTTTGGGTTCGCTTCATAATTCAGATCAAACAACAATATCATAAGGGCTGGCAATCGATTATTGTACCAAAGTTCTCTCTCAATGTGACTATTGTGGACCTGATGGAAATTCGGAGTTACAATGTGACGAGAAAGCTCAGAACCAGTACCATTAATGCATGACTATTACGAACCTAGCTTTGCTTCAACCTCAAAAATATGAGGCTAGACATTTGGAACACTACTTATTTTCAGTGTTCCTGATCTTCTTGCCGTGTCGGATATTTGTATCAACTATATAAAAACAATAAAAGTCTTCATTTTTTTTTTTTTTTAAGTGATAAATCCATGGAATCATAAACTATGCAATAAAATAATTTTTCTTATTTTCATATATGTCATATTCTCTTATCGAAATAAAACTTGATAATTTAACAATAAAAATATAAATTCTTAATCACTAAGATATCTCCAGAAATTGCTTAACATTCATTAATATAGTAACGTGGAGCTAACTACACAATAGAGGGTGTCGTTCTCCGCCTCATAAATCTCTCTGCTTTCTCCACAAAGAGGTTCAGTTTTGAGGAAACACTGGCCAGAACCAGTAGAACATGCACATCAAAGAAACAAGTAAATTTTCCAGTTTCGTCTCCACAGCCTTTTTACGCTTTATCCAAGTCAAACAAAGCATAGAAACTCTTGAAACATGCTAATTGTTTTTATTGCTTTTACTACTTCCAATGAATGTGACCAAAAACAGTTACTCAGCAAAGTCAAATGGTGAAGCCCAAGAGCCCAAGCCTACGAAAACTGGTTACGGGATTGCTATCATATAAATAGGAAATAGGAAAAAGGAAAAGACAATCACAAATTGAAGCCCAAAAAAAAAAAAATGTTGAGCAGAAATGGGTATGAGATAGCTGTCACTTGGCTAAAATTATGATGCAGTACCAATTTTATATGGATTCAATGTGGTAATTCACGAGGGAAAGAAAAATAAGAAGAGTAAAGATATGACAATCTTCAATTAAATGATACGTTTTGACTTTGCCTAGGGAAAATCACCACCCACGGTACCCTTTGTCTCCCCCACGTCTATTAGACAAAAGTTTCCTCATCAGATCCTTTGCTGGCACAGACTAACAGGTACATGGACTTAAATAAAGGCACGGTCAAAGGCTCAGAGCCATTTGCTACTCGTGAAACCAAAGGTCATGAAAGATTGTTAAATGAACCTAATTAAGAGTCTATAGCAACGATGGCAATCCCTAGTTCATGGTAGGGTAGCGATTGTCAATTTATGAATGTGAATGACTTTTGAGTGACATGGAGTGTACAAAGTTTTGAGATTTGGAGAAGAGTCAGATTTACAACCTTACCACCTTACCTTGTTTTTGTTGGAGGTTATTTCCAAAATTCAACCTCTACATTGCAATTGCTCAAAGTTGTTGATAACAAAATTACAGATGAAAAATTGAATGCTCAAGCAGAGAAAACGAATGGAAAATGTGAGAACAGTTAAACCATTTCAGTGATAAACAAATTAAAGAGCAATACGGAGATTGGACTCATATCAAAGATGGGATGTTTAGACTTCATTAATTTCTTTTCCCTTTCCAGTGGTTTATCAAACGAGACATGGAAGCTGAAATAGAGGTCAAGCAAGTACAATAGACCAGATCAGACTATATTTCTAGTGTCAAAATCTGATAGAAAAGTAAAATAGAAAATTTAATTATGCTCTGTGTAGTTACTAAAAGTAAGGAACATTTTCACTCGAAATGGAGCTGTAACCTGTTGTGCTATATAATGAAGAAGTCGAAGATGAAGAAGAAGACGAAGAAATGACAATAGAAGTAGGCGGCGGAGGCGGTTGTGTGGGCGATGGAGCAGCAGCTGAAGGAAGACTTGGTGATGGTGCAGCAATTGAGACAGCCCCGGAAGGAATCAAACCACCAGCAGAAGAAGAAATCAAAGCAGAAGTTTGAGTGAAAGAGACGATGTCGCCGGTTGCCTCTCTATATTTGTACTTGAGTATCTCGGTCCTTACTGCATGAAGTTCCAATTGCAAGGATTGAATTTGTTGCTGCAAAGCTGAAATTGCACCTATGCAGCCATAAACTGGATCTCTCAGCCTCAAGTTTGCCTCATAAACTAGGCTGTTTGCAGCATCAGCTCTTTGACTTTCCGGCACTTCCTAGATAATTAAGCCGCATGTCATCAAAGAAAAGATTGAACTTCACAAACCTTGATCAATCTCAAAAGGATACCAAAGATGACAGTTGACTCTTCAGAAGAAAGGAATATACCATTAACATCTTGGAGACATTGCTTGCACCAAAAACTTTGTGAACAGCTGCAAATTTCTGGGGTTCATGGGGAGAGAAGTATGGACAAAAGGGGCACTCCTCGGCACACCTTCTTCTCAATAGCTTACATGCAGCACAAGGTGTGATGGTGTTCAAGATCCCAGAAGGAGTTAACATGTGTCTCCTTCCCATTTGAGAAGATGCATCAGTTTCTGATCTCTTGATCTTCCTTGCTATCTCATCAAGTATTTCCCTATAAAACAAAAAAGAACACCACAACTTATATATGGACTTAGTTGACATCAAATAGTTCAATTAAACCGGAGAAAATTTAGCTACATCAGGGAAAGAGAGAGAGATCATGCTTTCAGTTCTTTTCCGGGTAGCTTTTACCTTTGACTTGACATTCAGGCATGCCAGCTAGTTGTCTGGATCAGAAGAAGTGGAGAAGAAAGCTTCAAATGAAGAAGAAGAAGAAGAAGAAGAAAAGTAGAAATAGAGAAAGGAGTGCTTTAAAGGCAAGTTAATTAGAGAAAGTAGGTCAATCTTTTTCTTCTTTTTTTTTTCTCCCTCTTTAGATGAAATAATTAAGCAAAACCAAAGAGCATATATCGAAGGAATTGAAGCAATTGGAATTCACTTTGGTTATAAGCTTATAAGTTGTAACGAACACTCCCTTAAAAAATATCTTGGTTTTGGGTTTCAATTTCTAATCCTAATTACTCGATATTGAAACCATTGACCTCTGCTCTCTCTATTATACCAAAAGATTAAAAAAATAAAATAAAAATAAGATCAATTTGATGCCTATAATAATAGACTTCATCACATAAATACAGTTGATTTATTAGACTCACATCTTATTATTATAATTAATAGATATATATATATTAAAACATAAAAATTATGTAATTCATTGTCATAACAATATAATATATGAACATATTCCTCAAATACATCCAACTTTTTCAATAATTCTACTCTGCAGTTAATGTTCTAGCCTTCAAGGATTGGATTATTGAAAGTAGAGTTGAAAAGACAAGAGCAGTCTGATGTCAATGTTAGTAGCTTGCCCCACGTGTGTGTTGCTATTGACTAGGTGCCCAAATGCAAGTGGGGTTTTGCATCCTAGGCAGCAGGGCACACTGTGTTTCATTTTCGTCCTCAAAACTCCCACTGGACTCAAACCTAAATTTGTTGACATTGAGCGAACGTTTACCTGTGTAGCACGTATGAAACATGACGAGTATGGTTCTATTAATTTCTTCACAATCTCGCACCATAGCTTCTTAGTTTCATTATATTTTGTTTTTAAACATTTTCATGCCTCGAATTTATTTCTATTATCCAAAACAGTAAACCTTTTCATCAAACAGACGATGTTGAACTTAGAAAATCTTTTGTATTTTATGCACTCAAGGGGATTAGAGAGGGTAGTACACTTGAAACATGTTAATTGTTAATTTATCTATAATCATTTACTTTTACACATTCCAATAAGAATTCAGGGTTTATTGTAAATATAATGTTTTGAATTGTATATTTATGACCATTGAGAGCATGATTACTTGTTAAATGCATATTCTCACGTTACCGAGTCATTTCTTAGTCAGAAAAAAAAAAAAAAAAGTTGTGTGTCCACATGACAATCTCTTTTGTCATTTAACCAATCCTTGGAAATCCGCCAGCACTCCTAGCAAAACATTTGGCCATTTAGCCTTCAGTTCCATAATTCAAACCTTTAATTGAGAAGTTCCTTAATGATCAGTTCTTGAAACCTTTTCCGCCCAGTGAAAATCCAATGCTTGAATCGAATGTCTACCAATAAACACTCCAGCATTCAACAACTTCGAATTTTTAATTTGAAGGTTTCAAGGTTGAATTATGAGAAAAGATGATAATAATGAAACCGTGACTACTTGCTCTGTGTTGTGCAACTCAAGCCAATAAACTTTCAAAGTTCAAATTAATAAACCGGAGGATAAAAAAAAAAACATTGCTTTGTTTTCTTGATTGAACGATGAAGTTCTTTCTTGCGCAACTAATTAAAGCAGAACTATGCAAAAATGCAGGAAAGTTTTTGAGCTTGTGTGTGTGTGTATCAATGTTAAGAAGAACTAGAACTAGCCGAATGCTCGGATTAATTAAGTTTGGCATTGACAAGGAAAAATGGGGTTTCTTGAGAGTTGTACAACTACTATAATGGTAGGTGAAGAAAAGGAGGGAAACCTGAAAACTGAGTGTACTAGAAGAGTAAACTAATTTCTAAGCTTTGCTTTCCCATATAAATAAATAAATAATCATCAATTATTATTAAATATATATAAAAAAAATTGTACTAATTACAACTATTGATCTAAATTCAATCTCTAATCTATATTTCTGTCTCAATAATAGAACTCTCGCCTCAAATGCCATTAAACCGAACTGTCAGTTCTTGTTTGACCCGGATTTTAAGGCTAACAAGTCGCACTCCTTATGTTTTCTCTATTCCAAAACTCTCTCTCTCTCTCTATATATATATATATAAGAACACCGTACCATTCAATAGTTCAATTTTACCCTTACAAAATCTCGACATGGGTTAAAAAAAAAAAAAAAGGAAAATCCTTGGATTATCTAATGGTCAATGACGAGGAAGGAAACCAGAAACAGAGCAATTTGGCGATTCTGTGCTTTCTGGCACACATGATTTTGTTACGTCGAACATGACACTTCTCTATGTGGAATGATTCCTTTGGGAGGATGAACAAGTGTCACCAAATTTTAACTTCTTTTTTCCATTACGGAATTGGGGTAAAATAAGAATATCAACAATAAAATGATGCCACCCACGGTTTGATCGACATAGTGTTCTTTCCATTTTCCTTGAAGTTTGATTTTTCTTTGTGAACATGGTGATTTTAAAAGTTAATTGGTAGTGAAGAAATATTTGAGTCCATTATCTTAAATTAAGGCTACAACTTTTTTTTTTTTAATTGATCTAAATATTTTCCCCATCAACTCATTTAGTTATTTTTCATTAATTAACTGTTAAAAGTTTGCATCATTATTTGACATGACAGTTTAAAAAAAAAATTAAAAATTTAAAAGATCAGAAAAAATATCTAAAAAATATAAAAAATTTTAAAATTCAAAAAAATAATTTTTTAAATAAAAAAATTTAAAAAATATGAAAATATTTTTAAAATGTATGATAATTTAAAAAATAAAATAAAATAAAAAGTATAAAAATCTAAAAATTGAGGATAAAATCCAAAAATTTAAGAATAAATCTGAAATTTTTAACGAAAGAGAGAAAGATATAATGTGTAAAAAGGAAAATTTTTTGACTTTTTTTATTTTTCAGATATTTTCAAAATTAAAAATGCTTCTCTTTTTCAATTTTTGATATTTTATTTAAAATTTTTAATTTTTTCACGAATTTCAATTATTTTATTTTAAATTTTTACTTTTTAAAATTTTTTAAATTATTTAAAAGTATCATGTCACTAAAAAATAATGGCGTGACATTTAAATCAATACCAATTAGTTGACATGACACATTAAATGTTATATTTAAATGCGATGAAAAAAAAAACTTTGAAAATAAATTTTAAAAACATAATATTGTGAATATTCTTTAAAATATAGTCAAATATTGTGGTCTGATTAAAGCTCTTTGCCTTGAAAAAAAAAAACATTAAAAAAAATGTCAAAACGGCGCGCTTTCCACTTTGAAAAGTCAAATGGCCCCCCAAAGCACACTAAAGCCAAAACCAGACACAGACGTAACACCAAAGAAAAATAAAAAAATAAAAACAAAAAAGGTACAAGAAATTATTAATTTTTGGTTGCTTTTTTTTTTTAATTAAAGGCTCATTAACCATAAGCAGGGTATTTTTCTCATATCTTAAAAATTTCCTATCTATTTATCTGGAGTAGAGTGCTTCAATTTGAAAGGTCAATTTCCACAACCATTTCAAAGTGGAAAAGAAAAACACAAGTTCGTTGACCAAACAGCCCCTTATATTTAAATATCCAACTGTATGGCTGAACTTTTTTTTTTTTTTTTCAAATAAAATAGAAAAATAAGTGCAGTACTTCGGGCAGAATTGCGCTAATTACATTATAAAGTTGGTTAAATTTTTTGAATTAAACTCACAAAGTTAAAAATTATCAACAATTCCCAAAATTATACTAAATCAAATATATATTTAATCTTTATTAAAATTTAAACTAATAAGGTGCACAAATTTTCTATTAATTAGACCACAATTGACAGTCGTGCGCCTCTCGGCCGAACATTCTCCAGTTGGGTCATTTCAGTCAAATCATGTTGGGTCATTTTGGCTCTAATCACCGAACCGGAAGGCTATTTCGAATCAAATTATGTCCAATTTGGGTCGGTCCTGCGCATGTGTATCGCTTTAACAATGAGGCAATTCCTCGTCAGGTCAGTTCATTTAAAATATATATATATTTTTTCCTATTTTCGTGAGGCTTCAGGGTTGTAAGAAAACGCCCAATTCAAAGAAAACGAGAAGCATGGTTCGAAAGCTATGGTGGTCCAGGGGGGCCCGTCTCCTTGCGAGCATCATCAGAACCTGATTGCATTCGAGTTGGAGTTTGCTTGTGTGGCTGTACTCCCAAACGCAAGGCCACTCATTAAACTGTTTGTCAAATGATTTTTGATTTACAATTTCAAGTTTCTATGTGGGATGGTACAAATGCGATCATCTGATAACCCGAATCTTTCAATTTGTAGAAAGGTTAAAGTTAAATTTATGTCAACAAGACACAGCTAAAAAAAATTGCCTACAGGATGACAAAGGGAATCATCTTATTATTATATTGTTTGAACATTGCACTTCTAATTTGTAAGCTCTAATTATTAGTTCAAAAAATTCAGAAAATTTTCCGATGCGCTCTGTTTTACCCCTTTTTGCAAGAAAAGTTATTTGTGTAACCTCCATATCATGATAAATAACCTTCTTTTTTTTTTTTCTTTTTTGGGGGGTATATTGAAAGCAAATAATAAATAGTATTACTATTTGAAAGGACTCAATTTTAAAAAGAACTAATGCTGTGAGATTTGAAAAAGAGTAAGATATGATACATGAGTAAACTTATTCTTTTTAGTCCCAGGGAATGAAAGAGGGAAAAAAAAAAAGAAAAAAAAAATCCTGTGTTTCTATTAGTTTACGAACGATTTAAACTTTTGAACGGAGGAACATTTCAGACTACATTTTCACCACCCGTTAATTGGTGTGTGCTTTCATTTCTTTTTTTCTTTTTCTTTTCATTTAAACTAAGTCGTGGGAATTACTTGCATATATATATATATATTACGGGGTCAATTGGAAACTTGGAGACCAAATCTGAGCTCTTGAATTAAAATTGAATGAGCGTTAGGCTAGGTCAAACAGGGCGACCTCGAAGTGGCAATCTGCCGACAAAATGAACCATCTAATGCATAATTTAGTCAGTTCAAATTACAATCTGAGACCCCTTTCAATAATTGTACTTAGCATAAACCCCGCACACCTTGGTTGACAGCTAGGTGGTTGCAAATTAATCAATTCGTCATGCAGGGGTTAAAAGTTAAATTAAGCAGCCCCCAGAAGAGCCCATGTGTGGTCACATGATGGAATTTCTAAACTGACTATATCGTGTAATTGAATTCCAGTCAGCTCTCTTCTATCGTGAATTAATTACAAAGATAGGAGAGACGGGGGAGGTTGCACCATATGGGTCTCGCACGTTTTTTAAAGAAACATATGATGTAAGAATAAAAGAATTAAAATGTGCATATATATATTTTTTATGTTTTTTTTTTAAAAAAAAAAAACTGTTAATTTAAAATAAAAATAATGTGTGGAGTCTATTGTCACATCAAATTAACAGAGTTTAGTATTAATGGCATGGATTGGTAAGCGTATAGTATGTGCATGTATTTCTTTTGTTTTGTTCCAAAATAAAAAGCCTTACTTCGCCTTCCCTTTTTTACTGATGGAAGAAAGAATAAAAGTCACATGCCTTGAAGTAGACACGGCACACGGCACACGGCAGAGCCCACGGAATTTCATTCTAAAGATTTGACTTAAAATAACAAAGGGAAGATGCGGTGCATAATAATAAATAAATAAATAAATAAAGTCATAGATCACTGTACGTGAAAGTTAAAATAATGCCACTGAGATTTATCTAGGAAGCTTCCATTTTGAGATAAGTTTAATCATTTTTGTTTATGCCTCATGTGCTTGACTATCTGTGCCCAAAACTTGCTTTTAGATTTAATAATAGTAATAATAATAATAATAACTAGTAAAAAAAAGATTACATAAAAAATTTAAAATAATTTCATAGGTTTCATAAAGTATTACGACATAGTTGACTAAATATTAAGAATGCTTTTTTCATTTACTGTAAAATAAAGAAAGCCATTGATTCTTTCAAAAGAGATCAAATAGAAATTTTTTTTTTCCTATTAAACAAAACGGTTCTATCATAAATTAAATAGTATAAAAAACTTACGATAAAAAATATAGTTTTGTTTTGTATTTAGATAATAGTATAAATACTTACAAAAAAAATATAGTTTTATTTTGTATTTAAGTAATTTTACTATTCTTTTAATTTGTTTTACTCATTTACGTGATAACCAAACAATATTTTATTATTTAAAGTAAAATAAAATTTTTTAAAAATTAAAATAAAATGTTTAAAATTATATTAAAAAATAAAATAAAAAATACAGGTATTCCTATAACAATATTACAAAGAGGTTTTTTTCTCAAGTATCTCCTATTATAGTCCTAAATCCCCGTTTCCTATCAAGGGAGCTGAGAAGCGCTTATTAAAATGAACAATATTGTCCCCAAAAAAAAAAAAAAAATCATTAAACCCAAAAATTTAAATTATTGGATAAAGTCAAAATATAAATACTACATATATAAACTCATTAAGCTAAATAAATAAAAATTTACAATTAAATGTAATTTTTTAATACTATATTAAGATATGGATAAAATGAATAGTTTCTTCGTGTGTAACATGGAACAATGGCAGTAGAAGTAGATTTAATGATAATTTGCGGATCATTGACTCATACACTCAAGCCAACATTCATTTACTGACTTATTTTAGCATTGAAAATTTTGACATCAACTGGCTGCATACAAACATACTTACTCAACATCCTATGCTCGAGAGGATGAACAAAAACAAGAAGTTTCCAACTTCCGACCATATTCAATAGACCCCAAACTAAACAACTTTCGAGTTGTTAATTAGATTTAAGCAGTACCTTGATCATAGATGCAAAGAGGCTTTGAGACCTAGCATTCACTCTGCGACCTTTCATAGCAGAACACAAAGTAGAGACTGGAGATTCACATTGATCATCATCCTCTTCCTCATTTACCCTTTTTGAATCAAACGATTCCCTTGGGCTGGACGTTGCGCAATGTGAGACGACTTGCGCTTTCGCGATCGATAACCGGGAGGAGGAAGGGGTACATGGGGTGGATGATTGCGAAGAAGACGACAATGAAAAGGAGGCAGGAGATACTTGGAGGGTTGCCCTTCTTGTTGCACGCTTGTGAAATATGGTGCTTAAGAGATTATATTTAGAGTGATTCATCATATTCTTGGTGGGTCTTTTTGGAGTAGTGTAGAAGTAGGAAGGTGGCGGAGTTAGAGGAGGAAGGGTGTTTTCGTGGCGGAACTTAACCTTTGGAGTGCCTGGTTGAGATTCCCAGTTGAATGGAATTGCCACGGACGGACCTCCATGGTAATCCTCCGTCGAGTTAGAGTTAGAGTTAGAGTTAGAGTTAGAGTTGGCCATGGAGACTCCCTTATCAGCATAGTGCTTAATCTTGATTGATTCAAGGGGACGGAGGTTTGAGATACTTCGAGGCATTTTGCTTGATCCAAGACTCAGTGTGAATATATATTTGATGATATGGAAGGGAAGACGATGAGTTTAAGCTACGTCAGGAGTTGGTTCGTGTTGCTTTCGAGGTTTTGTAAAACCACTAAAATCCAACAATTTCAAGTCATGGTTGAAGACTTGAAGCTTCTCGATGACTAGGTGACTTGAGACTCTTCCTTCCTATATAGTTGAGTTCACAAGTGAAGTTTCAACCGACAAGTTGAACCAAGGGATGTTTTCAGTGTACAAAACTCTTTTGGCGTATTAATAAAATTATTTTATTCTTATTTAAAAATTATAAATCTAAGTCGCAAACAGATATAATTTAATAAATATGATCTAAAAATTTAATTATCATTGTCATTCTGGTCAATTATAGTCATGACCATTAATGCAGCTCTGCTGTTGGGGATATAAATATGGCGTTTCAACAAACACTATAACCATAATGCAGCCCTATTGTTGTTTTATATACACGGCATTTTAAAGTTCTGGGTTCGATAAAGAACAAAATTTATGGTTGATATCCACCTTTCCAGTTGAGCTCATGTGGGGTGCACTCTTTCTTGTCCCTGTTTTCAATAATTAATCTGCTTCTTGCTCTTGAAATGATCTAGTTTAGTTTATAACACACATTTATCAAAACCATTTTATTGATCACTGCCGGCTAGATATTCTACTCTCATAATAAGAAGAAAGGAAGCGACAGCCAGGCTACGTCTATTAATATGCAGCAGAAGAGCGAGACACCATGAAGCATGTGGGATTCTTGCTTTAGAGAAGAGACAACAATTAATGGTGAGCTTAGCTTTGAGAATTTTTTGTGCCAAAAAGGGAATATGGTAGCTGCCTATGATGCATCAAGTTGACCACAGAAAAACTTGACGGCCTCTTCTTTCTCAGTTCAATTCCAATTTGATACGACTTAACATAAAATAAAAGCTATCTCGGGATTTTTGGACATAAACTATGAATAGTGTCATTTTTGCACAAGTCTGGTGTCAGGTCTCTATTTTGACGGAAAGTTAACTGTGTAATTTGGTCCAAGAACCTTGACAATCATGTGGTCACTTCCCCCTTTTGTGCGCGCATATGTATACATCATGGAAGTAGATTAATTCTGCTAATGGCCATGATTGCAGATTCGGAACGCGGTCGTTTTGATTATGGCGATATTCTCGTCAATTCGATTCACAATTCAACGGAATTGAAAGATAAACACAGGATACAAAAAGACATTACGAAATAAATAGATCGCCATTGTGATATCTTATTTCCGTAAATATGTGCCAAAGGGTCTACGAAAACGACGGGTAACTTGATTCTAAGTCGGTGAAAATTATGGGGTGACTGGGTTTAAGCCTGGCTTACCACTACAGTTAATCCAATAGCGAGAAGGTATCTTAAATGTAAGCCAAATTTGACTAAATATTTCAACAAAACAGAGAACAATGTATATACATTGGTGTGGTAAACAACCTATCATTGAATGTCCGTGTGTTCTTATCTAAGATGTTTACGTTCTACAGATGATGTCATACGAGGGTGCATCCAGTAGTTTTTCCATTGTTTTCCCACCCACAGAGGGAAGCGATTGTATTTTGATAATTTTGAAGATAGTCCGTGATAGATTAGCTACAGTCCTTAAATATATAGCTAACACCCTAGGTGCTTTTTGTTCAACCCCTTTTGTAAAATAATACTAAACCTGTTACAGCCTAAAATATTGCACATCAAACCAGGACGTACCGCATCTCACCAGCGTATGAACGAAGCAATTTAACGTGATTTGATGAAAGGGAGTATTAAAGTCGATAGCAGTTAGAGAGTAGATATGGTAGAAACTACAAGCAAATATCAGATAGCCAATAATGCTTGTTGGTTGTCGTGACTCGCCTGTGTTTAGACATGAGTTATTTCCTTAATGGTCGTCTGCTACCAGCTATGCATTTTTCAGCACATCATCAATACCGTTTTCAAAAAATAAACGAAAAAGATCTGTAATTCCTCTAACCAAGAGGAAGTTATTGGCCTTGGATCCGAAGCCTCCAGGAACATGTAACGAATGCCTCAGCTTGCATGTGCGCTAATATCTTTGATCCATGAAGTATCTGTGTCGGTACTTCTAAAGATTCTATCCTGAAGCGGCAGTTCCCATATGAGTGAGTTCCAACTCTAGAAAGAGATTGCTTGAGACGGTCCAAATTTTCTCCGCAAGCTTGATTTCACGTGAAAGTGCCGAAGAGTTTATGGTCCTACCCTTCCCACCAAAAAAGTATACCCCAGATACTTCCTGAGAGCGGCAAACAACCAAAGTTCACAAAACAACAGTTCTCCCTGAATTACTGACAAAATAAGATATTCATTTCCGATAAATAAACATGGCTTCTTTGTAAATTTATTCTAGTCAGTTTGCAACAAGGTAAAAACACGTCTCAAAGAAAACCAGCCCAAATGTCACAACCAATCAGTACTTGGTAGTCCCTTCAATTTGAGGCCCAATTTTTGAAAATGACACGTGTCAGGAATGTGTCCATAGTTGCAAAATTAATAAGTGCAATAAGGACGATAAGGAAAACTTACTCTTGGGGCAAGGGCAGAATCAAGAATGGAGCTAACCCCATTTTCAGGGGGCTGTAAAAGGCCCAGAAGTTTCAACGCTGTAAATGCCAGCCAGGACAGACAAGAAGGAACTTCTCGCATGATATTAGTTCTCACAGCTCCAGGATCTGCAGCACTTCAGCATGAAATGTAAGCAAAAGCAATATAGTCATGAAGCCATTTGCAAAAGATTTATCCTTGATTGGAGTAAAAAACCATATCCATTGGTGCCAAAATTAAGCAAAAGTGTAGATACACATACATGACAGAGACACTGCAAGATTTATCCATCAAGTGAAGTTGTTGGTGAAGCCAATATGTGAAGAGCAGTAGGCACACTGCAAAGTCAAAAACCATGAATTACTGAAAATGAGATCACAGACAACATTTTAACATGGTGCAACAGCTTTGGCTTACACTTGGAATTCTCATAGATGCGAGCATATGGATATTGCTTGGATCCAACAAAGCACTGCCCAGTAATAGTTCTCTCATTAATCTGTATCTCAGACACTAAACAAGAAGCAGAAAGAATTACATTTGATATAAAATCTATGCTTAGAAATCTCAAAAAAAAAAGCCAAGATTTTCATTCAAACTATAATTGGAGCCTAGCAAAAGCCATAGAGCAACCACATCTTCCAAACACGAAAACTCCAGATTTTAATATCTTTCATCCATTAAGATTGTTTTGGAAGAGATGACCAAAAATCAAAGCACTCATTTCGGCTAGACATATTCTTCATGCAGTGATTACAAAGGTTCTTACCAGCTCGATGTGTAAATGAGGTAATGTTTACAATTCGTGAACCAACAGGGCTGCTTTTAAGAAGTGGCAATAGAAGTTTGGTCAGACAGAATGCACCAATGTAATTTGCACTCATCATCCTGGGAAAAATAGGTAAGCTTATTAGCAAGAAATCCGTAATTCAACCCTGGATGAAGCAGGCACTAAATGAAACCATTATTTTACTTCTGTTTATAAAGCAGTTTAAATATAATGTTGCATATGCAGAATGAAGACATAATTTCCTGAATTGAAGCATGGATATTAGAAAAAAAGGAAAAAAGCACAAATAAAAGAAAGAAAAAGGCTCATTGGGAATTTCAGTTGCAAGGCTAACAAAGATTGACATGGATAGAGGTAGCTTGAGGTGCCTTATCGGCATCCCTGTAATGCTCTTTCAATCAGAGGGTCATAAGGTCAGGTGAGGTCCAGTAAAGTTGGGTGAAAGAAAGTGAATGATGCTTTGAACACACCATTTTGATACACACATGATCAGGGCTGGCCCAAAAGGGCAGAGGAGGGGAAAGGAGAAGATAAAAAAAATATGCAAGAGAAATTTTATGTTAAAGTAGAAAAATTTATCCATTGAATGTAGAGGTTGAACTGAGAAAATTACTGATCATAGCCTTCAGCTGTAATACGCTGCGATGTTGCTAGTATGCCAGCATTGTTTATCAAGAGTTGAATGGATGAATGCATGCCTGAATCCAAGACCCACTTCTCTAGTGAGCTTCTAAACTTCAAGATTGACTGGAAAGTTGACAGGTCCACCTCAAAAGATTTGAGATGGGCATCCTTATTTGACCTTTCTATCTCTTTCATAGTCTGCCATACAAACCTTACGAGTAAGCATATGACCATCAAAAAGTGTCTGTATATGTAAGTGTGAGGGTGTGTGCGATTGGGTGTGTGTGTATAAAAGAACACAGACAAATGACAACAAGGTGATGACTTGGGCTATACCTTTGATAGTAATTGGGTGGAACGTCCAACTGCAAACATTACATGAGATTCAGCTATTTGAACTTACAAGTAGACAAGGGAATTTTTTTTGTTCTAAGGTACAGCAAGCATATTCCTGAGTAAGATTTGATAAATGTGATTAGATGCCATGATCTATTGCAGGGGAATACAGTTTCAGCTAATGCAAAAAGCAATTTGATAAATGAAAACAATGCATTTGAAGAGGGTTGCAAGAACAAACAAATTGCATAAAAGAAACTACGTAACCAATCAAACAACCATATTTAAATAGAAAGTGCGGACAACTTATTGAAGACAGGTAATCTTTAGCAATGCATATTATTTGACATTAATTATAAATTCAAATGCTAACCCTGCTGTTACTTATTTCCCTAGAATTGATTACACCTTGTTTTTTCACATGAAGTAAGAATTCACACATTGACAAATCGTTGCCATAAATTTTAACAGAATATCGTAGGGGGAGACTTGGTATAACGGTAAAATTACTCTGTTGTGACCTGAAAGTTACACGTTCAAGTTGCAGAAACAACTTCCTATAAACCAAAGCTAAGACAAAACATTGTACATATGACTATTCTTAGACACCATCATGGGAGCCTCGTGAACTGTGAACGCTACTAAATAGAAATAAAAGATGAAAGGAATGGAGGTAGAGGTACCGAGAACAACGCAAAAGCCTTTCCTGGAAAGAGCGTGAGCCGCAGCTGCACCAAGACCAGACGTAGCCTGTAACAATCCGATCAAAAACCTTGAAAAAATAATAATAATACTAAGCCCCAAGTCGGGCAAAATATATCCCGAAAATGGAAAAAGAAAGTTAAGTGTAAGCTTACTGACACCAGTAATAATGCAAATGGGTCTATTACTGTTAGACCCAATTCTCGGAGGGACGCAATGGGAATATCGACAAGACCCTCCATCAAACAACCTGCGAGAAAACAACTGAAAATACGAGGCAACAAGAGAGATTGTCCACGACACCGCCATTCTCCAGAATTGTAATGAACAGACAAAGTTGACAGCTTCCATTAATTCCCTGACCACTGTCGTTATCCCCATGTTCCTCAACCTCAGCCTGCAGCTTGGTTCGATGAAGAGGAACGGATTTTTTCGCCGCTGCTGGTACAGAGGACTTGGGCGGCTCACGATAATACGGACATCCGTCACCGGTCCTCAAGCCCATCTAACTTGGTCCTCCTGAGTTCAAATCTTCTGGGCTTAATCTACTTAGCCCAATACTGAAATTGTGTTTAAGCCTAAAATTCTCAAATTCAGGTCTTAATCGTTATCTCATTAATCTAGTCAAAAAAAATTTAATATTTACCGGCAAATTTTATCATTATTCGCGTAAAGCCATTGTCTTGTAAAAAGATAAGACAACAGTTTATATGTCTAAGGCAATACTTTGTAATAGCATTATGTCAAATTTTCGTGTAAATAATAATTTTTAAGTCAACTTAACGATATAATTGTCTAATAAAAATATATTTGATAAAATCTATACAATATATATATATATAGTGAGAGAAAATTTTTTAATTTTATAAATATATAAATATAATGTAAATTTTTTTATATTTATTTTTATTTTTATTTTTATTAATAATTTAATTTAAGTATCAAAATATTAACGTTAGTTTTACATTCTAATACCTTTAGTTTTTTTTTTTTTAAAGAAAAAATTGTGGGTATTGCAACAGAGATTCAAAGTTTAGAAAAAAAAAAAAAAAGAAAGATATCTTGCCATACATAAAAAATCATAAGAGAGGGCCAACATTGAAATTGCATCCCACCCCCAGCTGGTGACGCGGCTTATCCGGATTCAGCTTCAATTCAACCGCCTCAATTGAATTGCTTACAAGTTGTTTTGCAATCATCTTTTATTAAGTCAAGTTAAATTCAATTTCATTTTTTTAAGCTGTAATAATAGTTTTAACAACTCAAATTTAACTTGAATTTGTGCGCAGTAAATACCATTTAAATTTCCTTTGCCAGTTGGCCTATGTAGTGCCGGGGACGAAATCGTATGTATGGACGAGTCTTAAACCTTAAGTTTGACAAAACTATTCTCCTACATGTGGGTTAATATAAATTTTCTCGTATAATTCAATTCCCAAATAAAAGTTAATTTAAAACAATTAACTTCATTCTTATATTCATAATAATAATAATAATAATAATAATAATAATTTTTTTAATAAAATTAATATATAATTTATATATTCTGATAAATTTGAGAATAACATAATTAAATTATCTTATATTCTGATAAATTTGAATACTTACATCATCAAATTGCATAAACATACGCACTGCACGCCAGCACCCTGCAAGGATACGTAGTGTCTGTTCCCACTAAATCATATAATATTTATCAAATAGAAAACACTAATAATAGTGAAATATTTCTTTGTATCTTATGCCGACTTCAATTTTAATTTAATTTTAAATAAACAAAAATCAGTTTGACTTTTTCTTCTCACGTGGCGGTAAACGATTTCCCAAAAAAATTAAATTGGTCAAACCAAAGGGACATACCTCGGTTTGATTTATCTTAGCCGAACCTAACGGTCAAGATGTCTCAGCGGACAGACAATACAAAAGCACATCCCTCTTCCGCCATTCGATCGAATCAGAATGATCGAAGTTCCTACCAATCGGATGAGGGATAAAGCTGTACACACGGTTTACAGGATGAGCCTGCTCGTATAAGATCATAACACCATGTGGTCACCACAAGCAACCTTAGACGTGAATATGTTTTGCTTTATTAATTGTGATTGCCATTTGAGTGCCCATTTCCATTCACTTCTTTCCAAAACCAGAATATTTTCAAACAATAAAAAAAAAAAAAAAGGAGAAAAGCGACCGTATTGCTTGCCTTAGATCCAAATAAAGGTAATAGTCAGCTTTTCTCGTTGATTATAAGCGTCAGTGAAGTGATTTGATGTGTTTCTGTTTTTGGGCTTGTTTTTTTTTTTTTTTTTTTTTTTTCTTTTAGGGCTTTTTAAGGCTTGGATTCACTTAAAGGAGCCGTCTTTTGTAATTTTTTTAGCATTTGATTTGATCATTTGTTCTTTAAGATTCAAAGTTTTGTTGGGTTTTTGTTTATATGTAAGTTTGTTTTCGATTTCCAGTACTGCAGTGATAGAAAAGAAGAAAGGAAAGAGGATAAAGCAGGTTTGAAAGTCTCAATCTTGTAAGATATTTGATTGACCATGAGTAATGGGAGGCTTTGTTTATGTATTTTACTTCTTTGTTTAATTCATTGTAATTTGTTTGTAATTATCATGCCGAGTATATCGGATTTTGAGAAGACTTCTGATAAGTTTTTGTAGCCTTGTATTCTGGGTTTGTTTAGAAGGAAGGTTCTGTACCTGAATTGGTTTTCTATTCCCTTGAGCATGCAAAACTATGAAAGGAATGAGAGGGTTTCGTTCTTGTCTTCAAGCATTTGAAGATGCAACTTCTTAGCTGTTTGTTTGTTCTTGATTTGGTATTTTGCTTTTTTTTTTTTTTTTATCTTTTCAGGTCATAAATTCTACTACTTTACTGAAGTTGATTAGATTGTCCCTGAAACTCTCATTTCAGCAATCTTGAGTTTGGTACTTTGAAAGGAGAAATTTTAAGGAATGCTGAATGATGTGCCTGAACGTTTGGAATTCTGTCTCTCAAGCCAAAGAGGCTGTGGCTTCAATAGGGATGCCTTTCTTCATCCTTGATGAGACTGGATTTGCAGATTGTGCTTCATTTCCATTTGGTGCTCAAATGCGCTACGATGGTACTTGTTGTAAATTTCCTCGTGTTTGTGCATGATCTATGCAAAGATGGTTGAGCTGGTTTAATCATACGTAAATTACTGATCTATTTGTAAATTATAATTTGTTGTTGTGGGAGATTATAGTGTATTAGAGCTTGTTTCTAATAGTTGTCCTGGGATGGAAAACAAACCAAGTGTGTTGACACAGAAATACGAATTAGGGAGATTGCTTGGCCAAGGAACATTTGCAAAGGTTTACTATGCAAGGAGTATCAGTACCAATCAGAGTGTGGCCATTAAAGTGATAGACAAAGAGAAGATTTTAAGGGTAGGACTTGCTGGTCAGATCAAGAGAGAAGTCTCTGTCATGAGAATTGTTAGGCATCCTAATATTGTGCGGCTTTATGAGGTTATGGCCACTAAAAGTAAGATTTTTTTCGTTATGGAGTATGCCAAAGGGGGGGAACTTTTCAACAAGGTTGCTAAAGGAAGACTGAAGGAGGATGTTGCACTTAAGTATTTCCAGCAGTTGATTAATGCGGTCGACTTCTGCCACAGCAGAGGCGTTTACCACCGTGATATAAAGCCAGAAAACTTGTTATTGGATGAAAATGAAAATCTTAAGATATCTGATTTTGGGTTGAGTGCCCTGGCAGAATCCAAGCATCAGGATGGACTACTCCACACAACCTGTGGGACACCTGCCTATGTTGCTCCGGAAGTAATCAACAGGAAAGGCTATGATGGAGCTAGGACTGATATTTGGTCTTGTGGGGTGGTTTTGTTTGTACTAATGGCAGGCTATCTCCCATTTCATGATTCAAATTTGATGGAGATGTACAGAAAGATCAGCAAAGCTGAGTTTAAATGCCCAAACTGGTTTCCATCTGAAGTTCGCTGGTTGCTGACCAGGATCCTGAATCCCAACCCTGATACCAGGATTTCTATGGCCAAGATCAAGGAATCTTCTTGGTTTAGGAAAGAACTGAACCCAAAACAAACCAAAACTGAAACAGAGAGCAAGGGACCACCTGCTTTGGGTAAGGATGGTTCTGGTCCTTCTGAGCCGGCTAGAGCCTCTAGCTTAAATGCTTTTGATATTATTTCACTTTCTGCTGGGTTTGATCTGTCTGGATTATTTGAGAGCAACTCTCAAAGGAGAGAAGCCAGATTTGCTTCTAAGCTACCTCCTTCTGTCATCATCTCCAAACTAGAAGACATTGGTAAGCATCGGAGTCTGAAGGTGATGAAAAAGGAAGCAGGTTTGTTGAAAATGGAGAGTTTGAAGGAAGGTGGAAATGGACTCTTGTCAATTGATGCAGAGATTTTCCAAGTCACTCCATCTTTATATATGGTGGAGATAAAAAAATCTAATGGTGATTCATTGGAATATCAGAAGATGTTGAACGAGGACATACGGCCTGCTCTGCAAGACATTGTTTGGGTTTGGCAGGGTCAACAAGAACAGCAGACACAACCACAGCCACAGCAACAACAATAACAAGAACTACAGCAGCAGCAGCTGGACTGAAGATGATCATGCTTGGTGCCTCAATTTCTCATGACATTTTATACTTCATACTTGTCTGTACAATCTTACGAATTGCTCTTTTTTAGCTTTGTGAGCGTCCTTGTGAGTGTCATGGCCCCAACTAAGTCTTAAAAGGGTGACTTAGAGAGATACAAGTTGTTAAAATAGTCTCTTTGTGAAAAACAAAAAATAGCATCGTGAATATTTGTTTTTTTCTCTCAAACTTTACAGTATAACAGTATCGTGTGCTGAAAACATTTTATCTCTTACAGGGTCTTGCAACCCGTGTGACACTAGCAATCTTCTTTCTTGCTTCTGATGTTTTCAATGAGCAAAATTGTTTTCATTACAATTGTTTTAACTCTACTTCTTTATCTGCAAGTAATGAAATGAATGATCTCCTTCCTTTTGCTACCCTTGTGTGAACATAGCACTATGAATTGACTCAACAAGACCAGAAGTAGTCAGATACCCAGTATACACCAGTCGCCATTGCTTTTTCCAAGTTTGTTCAGCAATATCTTAAATCCAGGACCAAGCGCTAGGTCCTGAAAATAATCCAAGTTGATAAAAAGTTTCCTGGTATATATTTCTTTAAAACCGCAATTTATATGTGTATATATATATATATTGGAAAAAAAAAAACAATACACTTTCTTTCAAATGAAGTCAACCACAATATTTTTCAAAATGTAAGTGATACTGACAGCACAACCCACCACCGCGGCTCACCCCTCTCGCCTGCCTCTCGAATATTCCCGATACAACAAGGCATTCTGCTGTTGGGGTTCACACGAAGGATTTTCCCTATACTCCACACTTGTCTATTTCTGCATATTTCGTTGTCCTCAATTTGTCTTCAAGTCGTTACAGTATACTGCAGTCTGTCTCAAGCTTTCTTGGGATGCTTTTGATTTGGATATTTATGGAATTCTGGTTCTCGTGTTAATGAGGTCTCCATCGGCCCAAGGATGGAGATACGTGCCTGCTAAGCTTTATCGTTTTTCTTTGTTGTTCCTATTCATCTATGGTCAAAAATAAAGATTCTTTTGTTTCAAGTTAACATGATTGAGTTTAATTATTGAATATTTTCGTTTTATCAATTCTGAATTCCTGGATTCATTTTCATGCCCAATTTTATTAATTGTCACATCACATTTTTTTTAATGGGCGGTCAAGATATGAATATGAGCTACCAATTAAAGTATCTTCCATTGGAAGCAAGGCAGTTAGATCGATAAGCTTGAGACTAAAAGGTCATCTAAGTGCACTAGAAACCTTTGTTTTGAGAAAAAATGAGGCTATAATGGAAAATTTCGGGAAGTTTCAGAACTAGTTAACTAGAAACCTTTGTTTTGTAGCACACTGTGAACAAACACATACCTTGCTGTTCATTAAATAAGTCAGAGATATGATCAAAAGCAGTGAGAGACAAGGATGGCTTTTACTGAAATAAAAATAGCACAATCAAGTTAATGCGAGTTTGTGGAAAGAAAATAGTTTCCCTTTAGTGGTTGTAAACATGTTCAACCACTTGGTTGTACAAAATTTAAAGGGATCATGTCAAATCAATGATCTCAGGACAGATAGTAGAAATCCTTCTCTTCTTGGTGCTTGGTCTAATTCTACTTTTCGGAGAAGGGGACAACAAATCTATAATCTCAATTCCATGTTGGAAGATAGAACTATGGCCAGTTTGTTGATCCTTGACAGCAACTTCTTTGGTCTTGAATTTTTTGCCTGTTGACCTACAACCCAACTTCGAAATACTCTGATCAGTCGACATCAATATATGGCCATCTCCAGTCTCACTGGTAACACTCGAAGATGATGTTCTCATGATTGAATTGATGACACCAAAAGGCTGTTCGTGATCAATCTCAGGAGTAAGTGGCCGTACATAACCCATTTCTGTGTCAACTGGATTGCTGCACTGTGTGCTGCTGCATTCACTTTCCCATCCAAACTTTCCGTAAAAAGTTTTCTCAATACCATGTTCATCATATCTTTCATTTAAATTGCTATGTGTACCATCCATACTGTCAAGTATGCAATCCTCCCTTCCATCATAGCATCGAGGTTCATCCATAAATTGAGCTGGCAACTCCAAATTATCTGTGTCAACAGTTGCACTAGCAACTCTAGCTTCCCCATATTCTTCATTATCACCCAAGCACTCTTTAGCATCTCCATCATCAGAGAAACTGTCAAATGCTTCAGTATAGCAGGGAAGTTCTTCAATGGGGCAAACTCGGATCTTCATATGCTCTGGCAGGGCAGGGCAACCCACTGAATGCTTCTCATATTTTGTTGAGAAGTAATTTACCGTGATCCCCAAGCTGATCATAAAAAGGAACATTCAGTATTTGAACTATCTAACAATAGATTACAAATGTATCGACATCCATTCACTTGTGCATGGAATACACCATACCTACTCCAAGATGGGAGGTTAAGCATTGTGTATGCAAGCTTGATCTTGTTGGAAACTCCTGAGAAGGACTTGAAAGTTGCAGCAGCCTGCCTGACAGCCAGTGACTCTGTTGGATGCTGCCATGCCCATTCAAACTGTACATACATATAAAATTGAACATTTTTGCATATTAGTTCTAAGATTATTTGGATTGTTACCTAAACCAAATGCTAAAAGTCTAAATATCGAGGAGAAGGGAAATCTGCCAACATATTAGAATTCCCGTTCTAGACAGTGGATCAAGGGCAACTTTTGAGAGGCATAAAATGTGCGCTGAAGAAAATGCAAGATTTTTCGAAGTTTTGTGTTGTTGAATTTGAAAATATCCCGTTCAAACATTCTACATGCTCACAAGTAGTAACTAAAAAGAAAAGAACTTTGAAAGCAGCAAGCTTCTGAACTGACTATAACATAGGAATTTGAAAACAGCAAGATCTTGAACTGACTATTACATAAGATGATCAATAACCCACCAAAAATTTCAATTCTGCGACTTTATTGGCATGGCCAGAGTCCATCAACCAAGAGCGAAGAAAAAGAAGACAGTTTTATGTACAAAATAGACATCACCGTCAATAAGATATCCTGACTAAGCAAAAAATTAATAATGCAGGAATGTAAGACAAAAATGAAATAAAATTTGTCAATTTAAGCATCAAACCAAAAGAAACGTAGCCAACAATTTGGACAAAAACAAGCAGATAAGAACTAAAAGAAGGTGAAAAACAGGAAATATTGAAAGCCATTGAATCGGACGCATATGAAATGCTGCCATGGGTTAAATGGGTTGGGGAAGAAACTGCATAAATATCTATTCCAGGAGGCTAACATACATGATTTATACTAATATCACCTACAAGAATGCTTCAATGCATATTGTTTGCAGTTAAGATGGACCAATCATCTATTAGGAAAACAAGAACTGACCTGAAGAGCAGAAACATTTGTTGGGAAGCCATAAAGGCAAAAAACCATTTCCCAGGGCCGCCTTTTCTTGGTCCTCCATGCTCCACTCCTAATCTCACCGTTATGTTGCCTAATGCGACGTCGTGGGTTCACTGTAAATCTGTCAAAAACACAACCAAAAAGAACCATCAATCAATATACGTATATTATCATATGGGACGCAACTTAGACCTAAAAAAGGAAAAGCATTCATTTCTGCAAATTTAACAGAAAGATTTATTATTTCTATAAAGATGGAAGCTTTCTACGGAAATTGAATCTGGGAATCAAGTGATGTGTTCGAGAAAGCAACAAATCGAAAGGAAAATCAAGGAATTGTTGCAGATAATTTATACAAACCCGATGTAGGTGTGGCCTTTGAATCTGGGGCAGAGGGAAGTTAAAAGATAGCAAGCGTAGAACCCTTTTCCTGCTCTACCCTTCTCTTCTTCTTCTTCGTCTCCTCCTTTTTCTTCTTCTTCTTCTTCTTCTTGAGGATTTTGGGTTTCTGGGTTTCTCTCTACTGTCATCCTCCTTTTTGGGTTTCGTTGGGTTTTCCCTTTCCCTTTCCGCATTTCGCTGCTCTCTGTGTCTTTTCCTTTTTCTCTTCTGTGACCTAAATTCCTAAGCAAAGGAAAGGAGTGAAAGGGGGAAATCAGATCAAATTCGACCGTTGGCATTTGGTTTATATATATATATATATAATTCCAATTAATAGTAGAAACAAACATTCCGAATTTTGAATTTTTTTTTCATTTAAAAATTTATCAAAACTATATAACAAAAACAATTCTTTCAATTTTTCATAAAATTTATACATGTCTTTTTATAATTAGAAAACTTTAAAAATAAAAATCTAAATTGTATCTTCAGAAGAATTTAAATTTTTAAAATCAATTGATTACAATTAAAATTTAAATTCAAAATTCTCAATTTTAAGAATTATTATAATTTTAGTCAACTATAACTTATTGCTACTTGAATTCTTTCTTCTAATGAAATATGCGTTCCCTTATAGAGAAAAGACTTGGATTTCCGCTGAATGGAATATGCCTTTTCTTTACCTTAAAAAAAAAAAAAAAGTGTTATTTGTACTTCCAATAACTGAATTTTGAACGGTGGATTGGATCCCGATAAATGATAATAAAACATAATTAAGTTTCCTTTATAAATAAAATAATTGAAATTTTTAATTTAAAAAAATCTTAGCCTGAAAAACAGAAGAAAAATCCATTTTCTCTCTCTCTTTTTCGTTTATTTTAATGGACGAAAAGTATACAACCATGAGTTGCAAACAAACTCTATTGGGCGGTAAAAGAGCGGCATCAAACTCCCCAAATAACAGATATCTTTAAACACAAAAAGTGAAAGCACATTCTTTTCTTCTGCAACGAAGGGAAGCATAGATGCCAATATTTAAGCTCAAAAAAATGATGAAACAATCTCATCTAACAAGTACTCCTATGCTCTGTCATTCAAACTGAGTTATACAAAATTGGTCATATATCTGTTTTATCAAAGTCACGCAAGGATGAAAATAACTTCCAGCTTTTTGGATTGGTAGTAGTCAGACTGTGCCACAGCTTGTCGATGCTGACAGTTGACTATTTCGTAGTCATTCCAAACTTTGTTTCCATGTGCTTTCCCCACTTTCCATGTCAAGCTTTGAGCAATTAAGACATGCGTGCTTTCCCCATTTCCCTTATCAAGCTTTGAGCAATTAAGATATGCTCGATGGACACTCACAAATGTCCAGAATGTATAACAAATCTCGTACAACTTGAGATTATAAGAAGTGTAATAATACAGTTCTGATAGTGAGATTACCCAGAGTGAGAATATAGATCCAATGGCACCAAGAAGATCACCAGTCTCTTTATCTCTGTGTGAATGTATGAGCATGTGTGTGTGTGTGTGTGTGTGTGAGAGAGAGAGAGAGAGAGAGAGAGAGAGAGATTGATTAGGGACTGAAAAGCATACAAACCCACTTACCTGAAGATGGAGTAATCATAAACTGAACATTACAAAATCCCAAGACTACAGAGAAAGAGTAACAAACGTTTTGCCAGATATGAAGGAATTTCAAGTTTTTGTGAAACATCAGAAATTGCTAATTGGCCAAGCATAACACATTTTGGGTTTTCCACAAGCAAATGCAGATGTTGAGAAAGTCAAATGACTAAACACAACACCTATTAAACCAATCCATGATTCTATGGTACAAGTACTGGGTTAAAATTTGGGCTTATACTCTACCAACATTAAAGATGACAACAACAACCAGACTTGGGCACTTGGAAGATGAAAGCATTCAGAAAACCCAGTTCAGGGATTTCCTAAACAAACGGGAACAGAAGCAAGTTCCATGCCGAAACCGACTTGATACATCATTCCATCACTCTACAGCACACCATGCAAGAAATTACTTCATCTGATAGCCATAATCCACATATCCATATTGAAGTTCTTATCATTACATTTTTCTGTCACATAACATCATCAAGTAACTTGGCTAGTTTGACTGAAAATTTTCGGAACACCGAATCAGAAATGGCAATATTCTGGTAAATGTAGCTACAATTGCCCAAATGTTTCGTTACAATTACAACATTAAAGCCAACAACAACAATACGATTCACAATCTTCTCTTCAATCACCAGCTAAAACCTAAAAAGGGACCAAAAAAAAAACCGGAAAAACTGAATCATTGTGAACAAATATACCGAACACAGCAAGGGAAAGTAGCAGGTCAACTGGAACGCTTTGAAGATAAAGGCGCTAAATGCCTCCACAAGTATCGCCCACTCGCCATGTCAACGCCAATCCAAAACACCGACGTTATCCCCGATCGAACCTGCGCAACACAAGAGAGATACATAATCACAGTTAATGAAAGCGAAAGAGAGAGAGGGGCGGGAGAAACGTATGTGTATACCTTGGAGAATCGATTCATCGTGGAAAGAGAAGAAGAAGAAGAAGATGAGGCAGAGTCGGAGGACGGCGTGGAAGGGATTGAATTGCCGGCGGAGAGGTCTCCGGCGTCGGAGAGAGGCGAGGATTTCAGGTTTCTAATGACGAAGAATCCGGCCAGAGTGGCGGAGAGAAAGATCAGAATCAGCCTCAGAGGACACATCTTCTTTCCCTTTCCTCTTTCCTTCTGTCTTCGCGACGAACTGACTTTCCTATGGGTTTATAGACACAGAAATATAATATTATTTATAGTTTTTATGTATTTGTTTCGAGTTCAATTCTCTTTAGTGCGAATCTTTTTTTAAATAAACAAAGTTTATAAATTGTCGCAATATTATTATTTGATTAATAAATTTTTTTAATGAAAAATTAAATTAAAACATTTATAAATAACTCTTAACTTAAATTATAATGTTAATTTTTTAATAAAAAATAATTTAATGTATTAATCCATATACATTAATTTAAGCTTCTTCATTTAAATGAGAAGAGGAATTTTTTATTTTTAATTTTTATTTTAGTGGGGCCTAGACAGGCTGTTTGTGATTGCTACATTTTTCCTACCGCCGACATCACCGCTTCCTTTGTGGAAACAACGGCTGCCTAACTTTGATTAGAATTTCAATTTCGATGTGTTCCGTCCACGCTGGCTCTGGTGTTGTTGTTGATCCTTTTATGCCCTTTCGTCAAATCCGAAGGTTTTCCTTCTGTCCCTTTTGTTTCTTTTTCTAATTAAGTTTCTTTACAGGAGAAATTTTAAATTCATTGACTATAAATTATATAATTAAGATAAATTATTTATATAAATTTTACACTATGTAAAATTTTAAAGATAAAAATTTAAAATTTTAATTGCAATAACACCTTTATTTTACCCTTTTCCTCACTCCATTTAATAATTAGAAAATAAAATTTCTTAATATAAGGCAAGTTTTTTTTTTTTTTTCCCTTTTTAATGTATTCATAAAACTTAATCAATAAATTAGGTCAAAAAAAAAAAAAAAAACACAATTCAACTGATTAAAACAATAAAAAAAGAAGAAGGGAAAAAGCATAACTCTAAAGTAATAATTGTATTAGGGTACTTCCCTTAATTTGAGCTTCATGTTATACTAGAAACTACTCTTTTGAAGAAAAAAATATAGTCAATATATTTCACTTGGTTGCAAAAAAAAGTGCTTGATCATAATAGCCATGGTTGCTTGATAATTTGGTTTCTCGGAATTTTGAACTTAATCCCAATTCTAGTGTCCTGAACAACCATGCAGTTACAATCACAGCAAGAACAAAGACAAACCATTTTGAATCAAATCAGATGCCTAGGAGCATTGAACATTCCATCTCACATTGCCACCTGTCTTCAAAACCAGAGCCATGCATATTATATCTCCCATTGCCATGGGACAGTACAAGAATGGCCTAAAAACATCCCCAAAAAGACGACACCATAGAAAATAACTAAACAAAAGAATGAACCATTGACAGCAACTCTTTGTCTCTTTTGGCTTCATTTAGTACCAGGGTCTGCCACTTTTCCTCTTTTTCCACATTTGAACCACCCTTCTTTTAGTGCATTGCATTTTGCAAGGTATTCCTCAGTAGACCTGCCTCAAGTTGATTCAGGGGTGAATCACAGATGAAAGACACCATGCTTTTGCGTGATTCCATTGATGACTAGGAACTGAAACAACATCCCCATCGATGAATGGACTTGTACTGCTTCTCACCCATCTAAAGGCTTCCAGTTTGAGCTAACGATAAAACTGCGGGTTTATGAGACTGATAATGAGAAATGTTTCAAGACAGTCCATAAACAACAATAACAACAAAGCTATGGTCCCAAATTTAATTGAAGTTGGTTGCATGAATCTTTTCTCACTATCTGGTTCTATTATGAGCCAAGTCTGAATACTCGGTTTCAAGACAGTCCATAATGTCAATATATAATTTCTAACAAAGGTCTGGGATTCTGCATCTACAATCTTGCTGGCTGACATGAGTGGCTAATACACACGTGGCATCTCAGTCAAAATTGCAACTGCCCATGAACATATAAAACAATGCATCAAATCTTGCTAAAGTCAGAAAAACAGAATTCTAGGAACCATGAGTACAACATGGCAGCACAAATGATCATCTGGCCGTATATTTTCACATAAAGCTGACCTCAGACAACCCCAATGATGAGATTCCTTTAGAAGACATTAGAAACAAAGGAATGGGCTAGTAACGAGGAACACTTCACAATCACAGATGACTGATTAAAACTTTTATCAGTAAAACTAATCCATGGCAAGGCTCAATGTTCAAACTATTTATACAAGACAAATTCCGTTGGATACCTACAAGTCAATGTTTGGCAAACCGAGCAATCTTGGAAAGCACTGTTCTTAAGCTTCGGATACCAGCTCCATTTTTTGAGCTCACCATCATCTGAGTATAAGCAGTACTCACATTGTAGCAGTCAAACAAAATGACACCAAATTAAATAGTTCACTTAATCAAATTTGTTCAAACATACCACAGGTTGCGCTATAGACTTGTTTGCTTTGAGGCTCTGCACAACAGAATAACCACTAAAAGTTTGTTCCCAAGGATGACAGTTCCTGAATTTTAAACAAAAAGCAACCATCTATATTAATATGTATGTGCAGAATTTACCTCTTCAATTTGCATTGCACGGCGTGCCACATCAATAGGAAATGCAATGTCTGTCTTTGTCAATACAATCTGGTATTTAGTCTGAGATCTGTATAAAAAACATAATTTCACTTAGTATGTGACAAGATGAAGAATCAAGCTAAAAGGAAGGCAGTACCAACATTTTGCAACCATAATTCACTCCATTGAATTTTAATTAGGAGTCAAGCACTCCATTGAATTTTATTGACATTTAGAGTCATAAGTGTAGCAGGCCATACAATAGCCATCAAACTACATAGGATAGACTTACGTACCAATCTACATGGTGCAATTGACATACCTTTCCATCAAATCAATTAGTTCATGATCTCTTGGTTTCATACCCCATTTGGTGTCAATCAGAAGGCATACTCTCTTTAGACCAATTCTTGTTGAAACATACTCCTTCACCTATAAAGTTTAACAGTTTTTGAGCAAAGAGTTGACTGCATAAATAAGACTGATATCAAACAGATTCAATCCACTTACACAAAAATATGAAGAACAAATAAACAAGGATGATACGCTGATATAATCACACATAGATTCAAATTATTCATTAGAGCAGAAAATTCTTGCTTTTTTCACTAAGGAAAAGTCCACGTGGCCACTTTCTATGTTGTATTGTAAGGTCATCTTTGCAATGCAGAATCATCCTACTCTTTACTTAATAAGCATTAAGATGTCATGTTAAGGATATGTTTCTCTCTTTGGGAGATCACATTCTCCAACAACCCATGAAGACAATTACTTCAACTATCTGGAAATTCTGACAGGAAAGGTAGCCATTCCCGTCAACAAGATTCACTGCCCTTTTCTTTCCAATGTTTGGCAACTCATTCTGACAAATTGATCTGCCCATCTGGGAGCAGCATCCTCCTGCAGAAGCCTGCTGGGGCACTAGCAAAACACTGCAGCCATGATTGGAAAAACAGAAGAGAGAAAGTCGATGATAGGATGCCAATGAGCATGAACATGGTCTCATCCCCAATGTGGATACAATGATTTCACAGCAATTGAATGGCAAACTAGATGCACACAAAGCATCAAAACAAAAGGCAACTTCTCCATGAATACTTACAAGTTCCTCCCAGGCATCCTTCACTTCTTCTTTTGCATAAGCAAAGCCATATCCAGGCAAATCAACCAAGCATAGTTTTGACCCCAGCTTGAAGAAATTAATAGTCTGCACAAGAACCGTTCATTTAAAATTTTTTACCAAATAAATTCCAACAATTATTCATTATAAGTGCCAAAGAAAATCATAGCACCTGGGTAAGGCCAGGCTTGTCTGATGTCCGGGCAACGCCCCACTGTCTGGTAAGTGCATTAAGGAGAGATGACTTCCCAACATTTGATCTTCCTAATGAGCGTAAAGCAATTTAGTAGACATCTTGCATTTGCCTTGTTATCAAGGACAAATATACATGTGAATGCATATGATGTCTTAATTATACAGCAAACTAAATTTCTTGAAACCCATAAAACAACTGACAACTGTCTGACAGCTCATTTGATGCTGCCAGAAGAGTCAAGACCAGCCTAAAGAGGTACTGCCATCCATGCGTCAAATATGCTAAATATTTTAAATGTAGAAGATCAAGATTTTTATACAAGTAATGCGGTTATCAAGATTTACACTCAACACATAACTTCGAACTTGTTCATCACAATGTACTCTAGTATAACAGAATAAAGGCAACTAAGAAAGGCAGAGACCCACAACAAAAATACACATAGAGGTCACTAATATCAAATGCCTACCTGCAAATGCAATTTCTGGAAGATCAGGAACTGGGAAGGACGATGAAACCTTTGCAGCAGCAAAAAAGGACAATTTATTCCTAAAAATCTGCCATAAAAGTAGTTAGCAACAGCTCCGAATTTCATCCCAAACAGAGAAGTTGATCAACAGTAAGAAAAAACAAACAATATTTTGCCATTATATTGACTAAAATTAATATGAGTAGTTTATCCATTCTTAAAAACAAATGGCAAGAAAGTGTCAAAATGCTTTAAATACAAGCATACATTTTCTTCAATTCGTTCTCTCTCAGAGCTTGTAGAGAAGGGGATATTATCTAATGGTGCAGAGAGCTCAACATTGTAGCCAGCCCTCTTTAGCTCAATCAAGCGCCGACGGCCCAACAGCTGGAAATAAAGTTATCTATGAGTGTAACAAAGGAAAATTAAGGAAATGAATGAAACAGCAGAAACCAAAAATACGCTTATGCAATTTACATTTTCTTCCACAAAGGAAAGGATAGAAGGGCTGGGCTGTATCGCGCGAAACTGTGCATTTCTTGACATTTTAGCATCTGTATCACTCTTTTTCTTCTTCTCTTTGTCACTTTCTAAAAAATTATAAAATAAAGAAACAATGGCAGAAAAAATAAAATTACAACCATGTTGCTGAGAAAAAATGGCTCCAAAGGACATGCTTTTGACTTAAGTCTTTAAGGAAGTGTTGTGACAAAAACAAAGGATATATTTTGTAATTCACACAAGACATTAAAAACTCATTCTTTGAAGGAACAATGACACAATTTACAACAAATTACATAAAAACGAAGAAGTACATATAGGTTCAGATATTCTAGAAGGCAAATTCAACATATGCCCTCTTTTTTTTTTCTTTTATTTGGGACACAAGGGTTGGGGAGAAGAGAAATATTAACCAAATGCTAGCATAAGATCTTTCCACTGAAGAAACTGAAAAATTAGCACCATGCATATGGATATGAAGTATTGAAATGTCAATCAGAACCTTACCATTAACAGCTATTCCATCATCTAGCCGCTTGTTTGAAATATCATATGGATCTAGCCGAATTACACGTTTTCTTTTCTTTGGATGTTCTTCGGATACTTCAGAGTCATTTTCCACAATGTCTTTTTTGTTCCACACAATTTTCTTGGCAGAGGTTGAGGGAGATTTATCAGTGTGTTTACTTTGTCTCTGATCAAAGAATTTACTTGAATCCAGTTTGCTTTTAGTATGTTTCTTTACCAAACCATCATATCCTAATTTACTTCCCTCCCTTGCCTTGTGCTGCAAAATATTGAATGATTGTGCACTTCCTGCTGTACCCTTAACTTTGTCAGATGAATATCTTCTGTCCGAAGTAACAGCCTCTATTTTACTAGCAACCCAAATGGAGCGACAATGTTCGCTGCTGTTTTTTCCTTTAGGAGCAACTTTTTTTACCTGCCTTTGCACAATGTTGGATAAAACCTTTGCATTCTCCCCAATATCTTTGTCAGCATAGGTTCTCTTCCTCTTCCTATCAGAGATCATAGGTTCAAACTTTCTCTTTCCATAAGCATCACCCCAACTTCCTTCTTGATCACTATCTTCAACTTGTTTAACTTTTACTCTTGATTTTGAGCTCCTCTTTGGAACATTCACTCCCTTGAGTTTCTTATTAAGCTTAAACCTTAAACTTGCTTCTGTAGACATTGTATGTTAGTATTTGTTTTTGCTCCAATTCAACACAAAACTTCAGTTCCTGTGTAATATTATTGGCATAGTTATCAAATCACCAACTAGAAAATTAAGAATTCTAGATAAAAAAACAAACATGAGAGTGTCAATTGCATTGAAATAAAGAAAATGTTATAAAACAATCCTGAGTATGAAGGCCCATTAAATTCCTCCACTGCTACTCTCTCTTTAAAGAGAGAGAGAGAGAGAGAGAGAGAGAGAGAGAGAGAGAGAGAGGGTACCAAAAATACATTTTCTTTGCATTCAACTAACCAGCAATCTAGCATTCTCCATTTAAAATATATATATATATATATATATAATCAAACAAGACAAAGTACACATAGCATATCAATCGGCCAATTAGAAAAACATGAAAGCATGGGGAAGCAAGCGAATAACACTTAAGAGATGCTGATGATATAAGCCGAAGAAGAAAGCACTCACAAAAATTTTTCTGGGTTTTCTCTAACTTCCACTTCAGAGGCTGTTTTCGAACATTTGCCGCTTTCCAGCCAACCCTACACATTCCAGTTCCCATTTTCCCTCACTCGGCAATGCTTCCTCTTATGGGCTTTAGATAGGGGGAGCCTTCAGGTCTTTTCCTAGGCCCTGCTGCCTTAAGACCCAAATCAATACAACCCGAACAAGTTCAAGAACTTTCTTGCCAAATTATTGGGTCATGAGTATCTCACCGACGCAAACTAAAAGTGGGCTTGACTTAGACTAAATAGCTCGATCTGAATATGTAAGGGAGCGTCCCACCTACTTTACTTGAACTAATGCTGGGCCTTCAATTGGGCAATCATGCGTGTCCCTATTCAATTCAGTTAAATTAGCAATCAAATGATCAATGGCTTACTAGTACTGAAATTGTCTTTTTAATTTAAAGATATTAAATTTGAGTTTCAGTCGAAGTTAATTAATTAAAAAATAAAAAATAAAAGAAAACACAAAAGGCAATCAACCTTATTTTTCGAGGAATGGCAAGTGTTTTTAGTTACGTGAATCCTATTTCAATGGACCCTTGATCCGTCTACATGTCTTGGTTGCTTTTATTGCTATATCAGGAATTAATTCACGCATTGCTCAACCTCTGAATTGGGGAATCTGCCTGTTGAACATAGGAAAAAGCAACCTAGGTCATCTGTACCATATATATATATAATGAAATTTTGTTACATGTCATCTGATTACAATATTACAAAACAGAGGAGGCAGAAAGAGTGAGAGCCCCAGAGTGATTGCCTAAGAATTCTGAATTGAGGAAGGAATTGTTAGAATAATAATTTTCACATTTCACATAAATCTCACACTATATCGAAATTTAAATCAAAAATATATAAATCTCGCACCTTATTAGAATTTAAATCAGAAACATTGAAAATAGGTGTTTTGGGTGTCCTCCCAGGACCATCTCATTTTTCATCACTACTACTGCTTATTGCTCTTACATACATTGGAATGAGCAAAAATGAAATGAACTTCGAGTTTTGCAGTCATTGATTATGAAGCAATTTAGACTAGTTGCTCGAGACACCAATGTTGCTGAATTGCCACTGATTTCCTTCCGACGCCAGTGACGAACAAAGCTACCCTGGAATTGTGTGACGCGAAAGTATAATGCAGATTTAACGCTACTGTTAGGAATGCCATTATACCAACAGAGCAGTTTCTTCCCAATAAAATAAGTCACCTAAACAGACGCCAAGTTCCCTTAACAAGATCCAGAAAGCTCAATCAAGAAGAAATTCAGAGAGATTAAGACCTTTTCAATACAGAAAACAGGAGAAAGTACAGAGGGACACAGGTTTCCAGAAACACAAAATTCTGCCCTTTCTTCATTCTTAGCACACACAGTATATATACACAACACAAAATGTATAAAAACTACCGTCTATAACCGTAGCAAAATTGTGTGTCAACAGTCAAAAGAGTAGTGTTCCAAGCCCGCCACGATACCACTCTGTTCTGAACCGCAGGACACCAGAAACAGCAGCAATAATAGCTTGCAAAGTACAAAGACATCATCTTTATTTCTTCTGTCTTTTTTTTTTTTAATGTTTTTTTTTCATATATAGTTTATGATAACAACATAGCCCGAAGTTCTTTTTTTTTCCTTTTTGTGGCAGAGGTGGCCGGAATTTAGTTGGCAGCAACCTGAGTTTCCTGTTGGCGAATTGGGCCGCCGCAGAGCTCAGGCTTAAGCTTGCCTTTCCATATTTCCTTGTAGCATCCGGCGTCTCCGCCCCTCCTCTTGGCCTCCACAACCACCAGATCGTCCGTTAACAGGTACACTTCGACCTCAATCAAAAAATTCCCGTTTTTCCCTTCAATCTCTAAACCCCATTCTTTCTTTTTCTTCACCCTCAACCTCTCGGCCTTCGCAAGCTCCTTAACTTTCTCGACCAATTTCTCCGGCTTCTCAGCCGAAACGAATCTTTCTCCGTCGTCCACCGCGTTGTAAGAGTCGTCAAACAAACCGGACAAGTCCAAGCCGAACGAGAACGAAATGATGTCGAAAGCATTCAAGCTGGAAACGCCACCCGGCTCCTCTCTATCGGCCGGCTCGCTGTCTTCGCCGTAGAAATTGATTTCCTTGTATCCTCCTCCTTTCCTGAACCATGGGTCCCTGAGAATCTCGTCGACGGTGATCCTCGTATTGGGGTTCGTGTCCAGAAGCCGACATATGAAGCGTTTGAGGTCCTGAGACATCCATTTCGGACAGCGGAATTCGCCTGTGTAAATTTTCTTGCACATGATCATCAGATTGGGGTCATTGAACGGCAAGTAACCGGCGGTCAGTACGTAGAGAATCACCCCACATGACCAGACATCCACCTTAGCGCCGTCGTAGCCTTTATTCTCCAGAATCTCCGGCGCCACGTAAGCCGGCGTCCCGCAAAGCGTATGCAAGAGAACGTCGGGTCGGGTTTGATCGGTGACAGCACCGAGTCCAAAATCCGAGACTTTCAAATCTCCATGCTCGTCAAGGAGAAGGTTCTCCGGCTTCAAGTCACGGTGGAAAACGCCGCGAGAATGGCAGTATCCCACGGCGGAGATCAACTGGCGGAAGTATTTCCGGGCAAGATCCTCCGCGAAGCGACCTTTAGCGATTTTCGCGAACAGCTCGCCGCCTTTGACAAATTCCATCACATAATAAATCTTGGTCTTGGTGGCGAGGACCTCGTAGATCTTGACGATGCGGCGGTGGCTGAGGCGGCGCATGATGGAGATTTCACGCTTAATATTGGACGTCATGGAAGGCTTGGTTATCCTCTTCTTGTTGATAACCTTGATGGCCACGCTCTGTCCCGTCCGGACATTGCGCGCATGGTAGACTTTGGCAAACCCACCGCACCCCAGAAGCCTGCCGATCTCGTACTTGCCAAACAAGGCGTTCTCGGCCACATCTTCGATCTCCCGCATCTGGATTCCCATAGCCCTCCAGAGATCGAACCACCGCCACCACCTCCTCCTCCGGCGGCAGGCCCGATCAATTAATTAACTAATTTTGAGGGTAATTCGATGAAGGAAAAGCTAATTGAGGACTCTGACACGTTTTTAAGGCCCCAGTATGCATCCATTTAACATTAGCTATGTTTATGTTTTTTTTTTTTTTTTAATTATTATTTTAAATAAATTTAATTTATTATAAATTTTTATTATGTTTATTAATTTTTTTATTTATAATATAATTTTATATTAAATAAATTTATTTTATTATTTTTATTTTGAATATTTTTTTATTATTTGATATTAAATAATAATTTAATAATATTTATTAAAATTTTTAAAATAATTTTTATTATATAATATAAAATAATTTATATAAAAAAAATTAAAATAAATTTTTTTATTTTACATATTTAATAATTTTAAATTTTAATATTATAAAATAATATTTTAACTATTTAAATTTATTAAAATCATTAATTTTGTAAACTACGCACGTGCGTCCATGCAAAACTTATAAAATTTGTTCAATATATTTTTAAGGGTAATTTTTGAATGGAATTAAAATTTTTTAATTATATATTTATAATTTTTTTATTAATTATATTTTTGTTAATTTAAAATTTATAAGTAAACATATTAACGATACGATGTATATAGACGCATATTTATTTTAGGTTATTATTTTTGTCAAAAGATGTGTACATATAAAATTTTTGCATTGAACGAACCGTTGGTTTGCTGGATCTTGGGTGTGATATTGAAGACGTGGAGATTTTTGATTGGATCATAATAGCTAGCTTGCAGTTGATGACGCTGCACTGACCGAGTATGGCCACATCTGACCAGTGCCGGTCTGCCTCTTGATAGGCGCCGAAGAAAAAACCAAAAAGCTAAAGGTGTTCCTTTATCTCATAAATTTATTGACTGTTGAATTCCATTAAAATTTTTTATTCGATAATTTTAATTCAAATTATAGAATTCTCGTCATTTTTATGGTTATAAGTTTGGTTATTATTGGAAGTGTCAACAACTACCAATAATTTATATATTTTTAAGTAACCTTAGAACAGAAGAAAATGATTCAATTCAGCTTTGGGACAATCTTCCTCAAAACATAGATGCGTTGCTTCAAGCAGACCTGATTGGTGTTGCTGTCTTTAGGGGTGACTAGTTGTTTTCTTTGCTATTGTTTTTGTTAGCATATTCCTTATTCTATTCATTCGTGTCATAAAAAAGAAGAGAACAAAAAAAAAAGGTGTAGAAATATAAGATATGGATTTGAATTTTTGTTCGATAATAATGAGAAGCCAGTGGCGCGACAATGTCTGCAATAGTCTATAAGAATATAATTGTGGATATTCTATTTGCTATTTAAGTAAATGTATCCGTCACGTTTTTTTGAACATAAATTTGAGCTATGTTTTAATAATTAAAAATTTAAATTTATATTTATAAAATTTTAGATTTATTTTGTAAAAGGAGATTTGTGGGTATGAAAGTATATATATATTATTTAATTATATAATTTATAACTAATAAAATTTTTAATAAATAAAAAAAAATAATTTTTAAAATTATATTATTTAAAATTATATAACTTAATTTTAATTAATTTAAATTATTAATTTTTAAAATTTCATCAAATTTAAATTATATATTTTAATTTAATAAATTAATAATAATTAATAATAATTATTAATTATTATTTATTTATAAATATTAAAATAATAAATTATATTATAATTTAAATTAATGTACAAAATTTTTATTATTAATTAAAATTAAAAATTTTTAAAAATATTTCAAAATAACTTAAATTTTGTTAATAAATTATAATTTGAATAAATATCAAATATAGTGTAATAATGTAAAAAAATTTTAAATTAAATTATAATTTTTAATAAAATATTATAATATTTTTAAAATAATATTTTTAAATTTTTTTATTTGATTATAAATAAATTTTTATTAAATAATATAAAATAATTTAAATTAATAATATAAATTTGTATATTAATATAAATTTTTTACATGATATATTATATTTATAATAAAATAAAATAAATATTTTAATTATTAATATATTTAAATTTATTTATTTTAAAATATTTATAATTAAAATTAATTAAAAATTAAAATATATAATTAAAATTAATTAAATTTAAAAAATTTATAATTTAATTTGATTAAAAATAAAGTGTATAATTTAAATTTGATAAAATTAAAATAAAAATAAATTATAAACTCAATTTTATATTTAAAAAAAATTCTTCACAACACTTTATTAATCAAAAAATACTAATATATTAATTATTATATTTATAAATTAAAATTAAAATTTATTTATTATTTATTATTTAATTTTAAATAAAAATTATTATTTAAATATTATTAAATTTTAATTAATTTTATTATATTTAATATAAATAATAAATTTTATTATTATACATTTAAATATTTAAATATATTTTTTATGAGCGTAAAAACTAAAATTTATCTACACGAGAAGAGGCACACTGATTGGCCAACCATCAAAATAACAGCTCTTTAAATCTCCCACATCAACATTACATCACATTCTTTTTTTTGTTTATTAGCAATTTTATTTTATTTAAATTGTGTTTCTTGACCATCCACCTGTCTGCTAGTTGTACACGATTTAGTTGACGTGATTGATGTGACACTTTTATCATTTCCAACAGGAAATTTTCTTGCCAGAGCAAGAAAGTACGGTAAAAGCTAGATCATAATAATGATCGCTAATAAGAGCCAGAAATCACTCCCACGTGGCGGGGGCCCACTTAGAAAGTCAAGTACCGCTGCTCGTGCATTCAATAATTGAAAAAGATAGGCAGAGATACTCTCCCTTATACACAATATGGCCATAAGATATTTCAACCTTTTTTTTATATATATTTTTTAATTTTTACCATGATATATATTACAAATAATAATTTAAAATAAATTTATTAAATTTAAGTTTTAAATATAATTTATTATAAAGTATATGATATGGGTCAGATTATGAAAATTAGAGATATTAAGTACCTTAAAATTATTTATGGCTAATTTCTGTTTATCTCCAAATAACAATATTCTTGAATATTTTGGCTCCATTCTATGCCCCGTAGATCGTGGGGACACTGCATCAACCAAGCTTCGGGCCACCATCAAGATTAGCTGTTTTGCAATTTTCTCCGATATGATTTGAATTTGTATAATTAAGTGAGTCATCCATGATATTTAAATTTAAATTTATATCGCCGTAGAAGTAGTAGTAATAATAATAATAATAATAGTAGTAGTAGTAGTAGAAGTAGTAGGAGGAGGAGGAGGTTGCATCCGGCTCTCTAAGACTATTGTGAGTTGGCAGTGCCAACCAATGGACCATAACCATCACCCCTTTAAAGCCATTCCGCTGTCTTGGCCCAAAATAAAAGAGGTTGCACCCAGCAGAACTATTTAATGGGGCATTTGTCAGAATAACTCTTTTTTTTTTTTTTTTTCTGAGTTAGTTTTAAGTATTTTAATAAACTTAACGCAAATTTTAAAAATAATAATTCGAAAATCATAACTTTTTTTTTTTTACAAATTAAATCAATCAAATGGAAATCTTCAACCCCTATGAGGTGTGAAACCAGCTACTCAACCAATAATGGTGACTTGCAAAGAAATAATTCCAACTAATCACATCTGCATTGTGCTACTTGGGACTAAATTTAAGATTTTCAACCAATTAGTTTTTTTTTTTTTTCTCTCCACTAGACAAATAGGGTACAATTTCATGGATTTAACGCCTTTTATGTTAGGAAGAATGCAATTTTTCAGGTCAAATAATTCGATCTTGTGATAAATTTGGGATTAATCAGTCCATATATGATAAATCAAAGTGTTATAATTTAGTTCATAATTTACATTATTTCCATATAAAAAATACGAATAGGAATAAACAGTGAAGGGAATGGCAAAATATTTCTTGGAGAGTGCTCATTCGATAAGCGTTAATAAATATTCACATTCTTTAGTCTTTACATAAAGTTTAATAACAATCCTATAGTTCTATTCTCCTCCTCAATATGCATCATGGTAAAAATAAGTTGATGATTGGCAATACCTTTATATGCATCAATAGTAATCCGTAGTGATCAACACATAAATCTTGATAAAGCAGGCGATGATGCAGAGAGATCACACATATATAATTGAACGTTCATGGCATGTACAACCTGTTGCCACACTTGCACCTCCATGTTTCCGGGTAATACTCCGCCGTCACCGGCGTCCCGGGTGGCACCGCCACGTGCACCGGCTGGCATGGGGTGCACCTCCCACACTTTGAAGTGCAACGAGGAGGGGTTGAACCAGGCCCACCCAAGAGCCTCCTTGGCATAACCAATGAAGCCTCCATGCTCTCTTTTTGACTGTCCTTTCTCTTGTCCAAATCCTACATCAAAAAAAAAAAACAAAGACACCATAATTACCCAATAATTATTATAATTAGTAAATAACATATTTTTCCTGGAAATTCTCCATCAATAAATATCAACGAGAAGAGGTCAGATTGGCAGATGGGGTTTATTTTATTTCATGTTTATTTTATTTTGTATTATAAATTAAGGGTACAAATGAACATGGTTCCTTCCGGCTACAGCGCTGAGAGCACTGAAAAGTTGACAAAATAAAAGGGAATGGGGGTGTCTTGATCAATGACCAGGATCTGTTGTCTAATATGCGCCGGATCGTGTTGTGCGCCACATTAAATCAACTAAAGTGGGAAAGGGACTACCCACCCACGTGTGTGTGAGCCTAATCCTGGTTGTTGATGCTTCCATTCGGATGCATCCAACGGTTCATATTTCCAATGGGGTCCTGAGGTCGCTTCTGATAGGGACCTGATTCATGATAACCTTAGCTCTGCACCTATATTATTCTTCTGTCATTTTAAATGGCTAGATCAATTGTCCTTATACATGGCCATATGGTGTAAATTAAGATAAAGATTGCTAAAAAGTGTGGTTGGAATTGTAATTGTAGTCTATAAAATTGTATTTTGAGGGAAATGCTAAAAAAAAAAAAAAACTTTTTTATAATATGTTAAATTCACATTTAGTCTAAGTCCACCACAATTTGAACCTAAATTTAGCAGGTACAATATTTAGATGCAAGAAAAAAAAAAAAAAAGATAGTCTCTTAGAAAATAACTCGGTAATTAAGTATTAAAATTTTTATTTTAAAAATCTTAATTTTTAATTTTGAAAAAAAGATATGAAGAGCAGATAATTAATACTATCCTGTCGCTTACTATTCAATAATAATAATAATAATAATAAAGAGTTTGACTAACTGCAACTATCAAGCAACAGCTACAGCTTATGGCCTAATCTTTGACTGCTTTGATTCATCCGAAATCAAACATGTATGAGTGTGCATGATGGGAAAAAAATTTATAAATAAAGTGAAACTTGAAACTATTGTGGATGTACCATTGAATTAGAATATGTGCAATTAATGAAATTATATTTATTGTATAGCATCAGTAGGCTACTCAAATGGTATCAGAAACCAAACATACCTGAAAATAGAAATCAGTTTTACTGGATAATAAACACCCGCTGCTTTCTGCATTATTTGGAAAACAGCAAGATAGGCATGAAATAATCAGTAAAAATCATAGCACGATTAAGATGGGTGTTTGATGTTTCTCTAAGTTTATCTTCCATCACTTTCACCGAGGAATGCCAATGAAAAAAGGAGTCAGAAAAAAAAAAACAAAAAAAAAAAAACGCTTGGAAAACCATTGCTAATGACAGCCAATGAAGGATATTGATACTTACCAGTGGAGGTAATTGTGGGAGTGATCGAGCTGGAGAGTGTGAAAAGAGAGAAGAAGAAGATAGAGACAAAGCAAAGGAAAGAGGACTTCTTGTTGAAGCTTAGTGATCTGTTTCTCTTCCACCCCATGAACATTGAACAGATAAAAGAGAGCTCAAGACACTAAATCTATCTAATAATCCCAAAAAAACACAACCTCTGTGTTTCTCTGAATCTCTCTGTCGTTTGACTATCTTAATTGTTTGAGATTCGGATTCTCCTGAAGTAATGATTATGGCTTGAAACTCCCACTTTCTGTGCCAATACCCAACATTCTTATCAGCTCTCTCCTGTTCTTACTTATTGATCTTCCTCTCCTTTGTATCTCTTTCTCTCTGTCTGTGCAATCTTAAACTTGACAAACAGGTAAAAGGGCTACAAGTCGGGTTCGTCTATGCAGAGAAAGGGTTGCTTTGAGACTGAGAGAGAGAGGGAGGGAGAGAGAGAGAGAGAGAGAGAGAGAGAGATTGTGAATTTTGTGAGAATCGTCAGTTCCTAAGCTTTGCCAAGTTTGGGTCTTGGATTCTCTTACAGGCTTTTTCTTCACTGTCTTTCAACAATTCCCAAACCCAGAAATGTGCGTAGAAAATATAACACACCCACTCCCCAACCCACCCCTGCCCTGCACCTGCTGTTCCTCTGTCATTTTGCTGCTTTCTTTTTCCAAAACCCCTTCCAAACTCTTCTTTTAACTGTTTCTAGTTGGCACGTATTAAAAAAGATAGCATAGACGGATATTAATTTGTCCCGAATTTTTTTTTTTTTCGTTTTAATAATTGACGCCTAGGATGAGTCTCCACGGAGATGAGTGATGACTCATTTAAATGAAAACTACGTAGGCTTGGAAAAGAGGAGATGTATACAAAATAATAAAAAGAGATTATTTATATATAATTCAAGCCCGTAACATCGAGATCACAAGAGAATAACTTTACGAAGTTACAGTTTGACTTGTTTAATATGAATGAATTTAAGGGAACTTCTTACACCAACAAAAGAGTCAGGACTTGCCTGCTCTGCTCTGGAATGCCTTGGCAATTGTGCTGAAATTGGAGAGCATTTGGCTAGAACCTAGTTAACATGTTTGGACTACTTACCAAGTGGCAAACAACTTCGTGTTTACAAAATATGAGTTCATTGAAGTCAAATATGTACCTTAGCAATAATTATTAGTTATACTTCATTTATGATAGTAGACCATTTTTGGGTAAATGGGAATATATATTTCTCTTGAATAAAGTCTAATTTCAATGGGGGAGGGAACGAATTGTCTGCCTCAATCTGACCCTGTGGACCTCAAGTAGGTTGGGACATTTTTGGTTATTGAAGTTCCTGGGGATGGGCACTTGGTAGGTACAGCTTTCAACAGCTGATTTTAAATGTAAATATCTTAACAACAGTCAAGAAGGTTAGTGTCTTGGTAGCTAAGACATCAACTTCTTAGGATCCAAGTTCGGTTCGAGTCTCCCGGGTCGAGGGTGAGATGGTTAGGGATAAGAAAAGGGCAAAGTTTATTGTGTATTTATAATTTATTGGAGCCTTCAAATGAATCAAAATGGATTGGATGTTTGCGATAGCCCGGCCTTTTTTCTTTTAATATCATTTTCTGAACTCTGGTTGATAAAATTAGGAGTACATCAGTTTTACAACCAGACCACGTAGTTAGTGGTTGTCGTTTTTGCTTTCAATATTTTAAGGAATTATCTTATTTTTTATAATTTTTCTTGCGGCACAAAATTTTTTGAAGTTTGTAGATATACTCGTGAAGCTTAACAATTATATATAGGAACCTTTGTATATATATATTTTTTATATATATATATATTTTTTGCCTATGGGAAATATATTGGAATTGCATTCGATTAGGTAGGGTGTGGCCATTGAACATAACATCACATTCACATCACAATCCTTCTGGGGTACTTCGCTTGACCATTGTGTCCATATTATTTGATTGGAAAGTTGCAAGCGTGGGGTTGTGCCTTTGTAGTCATGGATTTGGATGTGGAGAGAAGGAAAAATGTCTGCAGTATAAACTTTGTCCTTGTTCTTTTGTTCGTATCTAAGGTCTTCTAAATCCTTTTTTTTTTTTTTTCTGTTTCCTTGAGGTTTAAGGTCTAAATTCTATTAGTGTCTACCTCTGCTTCACGACCAGAAAGTCCTTGCCAACGTCGTAGACAATAGTTTCTTTTGGAGTCGGTCCAAATTGACCACTAAGAGGTTTCTTCCCTCAAAGAACAAAATAGAAATTTAAATTGATCATTAATCGACCACGTATAAACTTAATAGCAAAAAAGTAATTATAGGTGCGAATGCAAAAATAATGAATATAATTAATAAAATAATATAATTTTTTTTAAAAAGAAAAGTTTATTTTTTTTTTATTAATAATATCTAATTATACCTATTAATTTTGTGTCTAATAAATGCTTTGCTTTCAACGGTAATGCGAAATGTGGAGGGGCATTCCGAGGCAAGCATCTAGCCTGCCATCTCAATTATTTAACTTTGTTGAGGCTGAGTGTCTCGCATCAAATATGACAGATGGGTCTTCCGTTCGGCTGTGAATGGTTGTCTATTCTATGCGGTTTCTATTTAGGGACAAATCCTGAAATATTGGGCCCCATAGAGGCCGTAATTCTTGGTAAGCCATTTGTAGTTAGATGGTAAAATAGAGTTGATTTGGGTTCGCCAGACACCTAAGCCCACGTGCATCGCACTGCGCACTTTAGGTTTTGAACTCCGGCCCATGTATTTGTGGGTCTAATTCAAAGCAAGCTGGTCTCCATCGTCTCGAGAAATAGTTAAAATTTAAGGTGCCATTAAATAACAGCGGATAAAATAATACGTAAATACGTTAAAAAATGAAATAAAATATTTTTTTAATTTTTCAATGTTATTTATGTTTAATAATACTTTTTCACTAAACTTTGTTACGTGCACCTGTTAAATATTCCTTCTGTAAGTGTTGTGGTTGAGTTGTATGGTATAATTTTTTCAAATTTTCATTCAACTAAAAGGTGGAAGTGATTCACTCGATTTTATAACCGTTTGGCAACAGAAGTTCACGTACCCCATTATTGAATCATTCAAATTTATCCCATCTCCGGTGTAAAAAAATAAAAAATAAAAAACATCAAACAAATTTACCAGTTAAATTAGTTAGCGTTGTACACGAAAATCATTGGTCAAAAAAAAAACAAAAGAAAAACGTTAACCACTGATTATTAGACTGTCCAAAAAATGATATTACCAAAAAACCTTTAACAGGTGAAGGGCAAGGTGGGAACGTGCGGTAGTCTCAATTTTTGAACCAGAGGGAGTGAAGAGGGAATTCAACTTCAAGCACTGCAAACTCTGAAACTCCTCAGATGCTTGCCCTCTTTCTCTTTCCATTTCCCCATAAAAAGAATCATTTTTATTCAAACATCAAAATTTCTCAAGCCCCACGCCGAGACGCACACAACCACACACACACACACACACACGCACACGCACACGCACTGCCAAAAACCCAAACCCCATAAACAGAAACTTGCAGCTTTCATTGCCTGTACAATGCCAAAGTTTGCTGTTCACCCCGGAAAATAACTTTTTTTGCGTTTTTGAGCCAAAGTTTCAATCTTTCATTCATCAAAGCCAAAAAATGAAAAAAAGTTCAGTCTTTGAAACCATCATGTGTTGGTATTGAAGGCATCGAAAGTGCTTCAAAGTCTTCCTTCTCATCTCAAAGTTCTACCAAGTTCCGGTTTTCCCTCGTATCCAAACTTTGCTTTTGGTTGCTTTGTTCAGGTTTTCCCTGGTAAGATTTGAAGCTGAGTATTTTGATTGTTGCTGGTGAAGCTATAAAAGTATTAACCTTCTTAAACCCGTGATTTGGGTTTTTGAGCATCTGAAATAAAAGACAATTGTTTTTAATCAGTTTGACTCTCTTCATTCTCTTTTGACCACAAATCCTTTGTGTTAATTCTCTATTTAGAACTAAAACTCCATTTTATTTCTTCAATATTGGGTGCTTTCAGCTAGACATTTGAACGGGAATCCCGGTTTTTCTTGGTGGTTTCTAGGCATTGGGTCAATTTTTATTTTTTATTTTTTGGTTCTTCACTGTTTCCCTTTTTCAATAATTCCATTTGCTGTCTTCGAAAGCTGAATGCCGTTGAACTTATCACTGTTAGATTCTTTTTCAGGTTAGAGGTCTTTTATAATCTTTTTAAGGTATGGAGAATGCCACCACTAAAACCTCTTCAAACATCACTGAAATGGTGTCAAAATTTGCTAAGCTTTGCAAGTTGAGGTCCATTGGTGTATTCTCCAATGAGAACCCAAGTTGCCATCACCACCATCACAATTCCAATAGCGGCAATGGCCCATCAATGGGTAGAGAAAGCAGTGAGGATACCGAGGAGACAGAATGTGATGGGGAGAAAGTCCATCCACACCCCGTTGTAAATGAAAGTAAAGGCAACATTTGTGGCGATGGCTATATTTGTGGGTTGTTTGATGCTGTTTCTGCCTTGAAATTAGCTTATATTCAGCTTCAAGAAGCTCATGTTCCTTACAACCCGGATAAGATTGTAGCTGCTGATGAACTCATCGTGGCTCAGCTGGAAGCTCTTTGTAAGATCAAGCGAACATGTAAGGAGAAGCCATTCACAAAATCTAGGTTTGATTCCTCTCGCTTTGAATGTTTGCAAGCTGAAGTTAAAGTCAACGAGGAGATGCTAGAGAAACTGAAGTCCCAAAACAGAGCAAAAGATGCCGAGATTGTGCGTTTGCAACAAGATCTTCATGTTTTGGACGTGCAGAACATGGTATTGGCCGAGAGGCTGAGGCAGAAAAGTCTGGAGAAAAAGTTGGAAAGGGCTCTAAATATAGACGTGTTCAAGGAAATCTTTAAACGAGCTTCAAAGTCCATTCATGATTTTGCAAAGCCAGTGATTAGCTTCATGAAAGCTTCAGGTTGGGATTTGGACCTTGCAGCAAATTCGATTGAAATGGATGTTGTTTATTCAAAAAGGTCACACAAGAAGTATGCTTTTGAGGCCTTCATTTCGCGAAGAATGTTTAATGGGATATCACTTAGACCTTTTGTTGTGGATGATGTCATGAGGTTTGATGATCCTCTTGATGCTCTGATGCAAAACCCAGATTCGGGGTTTTCCAACTTCTGCAGAGAGAAATACTTGTTTGTTATTAATCCACTGATGGAGATGTCTTTCTTTGGGAATTTACATCAGAGGATGTTTGTATTGAGTGGCAAGCATCCAAGGACACCATTCTATCAAATATTTGCAAAAATGGCAAAATGGATTTGGGTTATCCAAGGGATGGCAATCTCAATTGATGCCAAGGCAAAAATATTTGCTGTGAATAGAGGAAGCGAATTCTCAGACGACTACATGGAATTTGTTGAAGACAATGGGGTAAGTGTCCTTTCCTTTGATGAAAGACATGCTGTTCACAGAGTTGAGTTAATGATCATGCCTGGGTTTAGAATTGGAGATACATTGGTGAAGGCGCGGGTGTATGTTTCAGAAACAAAGCCATCATTGGGAACACGCTAGATGTGGCCTGACCATAACTATATCAATAAAGATAATAACTTTCTCTTTTGGAATTGTCAATATTTAGCTTAAGTCAATTAAGGGCCTCTATTTTTTAGATTGAGATGATAGCTTAGCTTACTGTTGTGCAGCACTTGTACTTCTTTCTTTGTTTTGTTTGTAATATATGGATAAACATTTGAGTCGCAAGAATCCTGTTGTTTACTTCCTAAAAGTAAGTAGATATCTACTGAATGGTGCTGCTGTTATTACCGTGATTATTGCATTTAGTTCATATCTGTGCTGAGCAAGGCTTTTATCCTGATCATTTTGTTTATTGACTTGAATTTATGCGTGCATGATATGTATAAAATCTGCTGTGATGATGCTGTTTTACTTGATGATGGAATTGTAGGAACCTTAATATGTGGCGTTATAATTGTATGGTAAATAAAACTACAAGTCTGCAGGCTTGCGATGCTCTACTTTCTTGATTACTTGAGCATTGGTGCATGAACATGATGCAAGTTTGGGACTAAAATATCTTATTGACATAAAATTTATCATGTTATCCTATTTGTTTTCCTTCATTTTATCATTCTCAAGGTTGCAGTTTGTTATCATTGATGTTCTGCTCTTATGGCTAGAATTAAATTATTGTGTTGCTTAAGTTCAACTATTATTGATATTGGGACAATTAGGAACTAGGAAGAGCTAGGCTCTTATGTGGAACAAATATTTAAGATGGGCTTTATTCCTATGTTACAAGGGTGCTAAACACGAGAGTAGAAGAGAGTTTAATGATTGGAAATGCGGTCAGGTTGTTCTATCGCTCCGGAGGGGATAGTATTGTTGGTGGTTTGCACAGTAAGAAAAGGAACAGCTTTGCTAAGAGAGTAGTTTGCCGAATCACTGAGAAGCATTTCTGTCGTCGTTGTCCTTGGGGGTAAAATAGATCCTTACAAAGTTCTCCATAGAATCTGTGGAAGGATCTTCCAACGGTAGAGAAGGTTTTCCACTTCTACCGAATCCCCTAAATTTCAAGTCTCATCTCCACCAAATACTCTCAAATCTTCTGCATGCATCTTCAACGCCTGCATTACCACAAGGGTTCCCTTTACCGGCCCTGCTGGCCTTCGTGCAAGCTGGTGTAAGGGGTGGCGGAAGGAGCTTTCTTTCATGCACTGCCTCGGAGACACTCATCAGCTTTGCTAATCTATCCAACTTTCTTGTCTGCTTAAGCAAACGGAAAGCTGAAAGTAAAGTGGCAAAATATCGATTCTTTGGACAAGCTTTTCTTGCTCTGCTGCCACAAACACGGAATCCAAGAGCTGTTATAAAGACAGGCTTTTGGGGTTTGAATATGAAGATTAGAGAATGTCTTATGCATGGCGTGATTTGAAAGCAACGAATGCTTTCATTCTGAATCCCCAGTGATGGGATCAAAAGGCACAATTGTTGAAGCAAGACTTTTTGTTGCTTCTAATTACATTTGGGAAGGAGTTGGTATGCGTTCATATACATGTTAGCGCTGATGGTTGGTGCACGAGAGAGACAGAGAGAGAGGGATGTTAGTTACAGATAGATTTTATTATAGAAAATGGTAGCTGTCACCTTTTGCTTCTCTCTTTGAGTCTTGCCGTAGTTGGCTTCATGTCTACGACTAGTGGAAAAATTTGGCAACCTGGCTCCAATGAAAGGAGCCCCTCGTGTTTGGAGAATAATCAGGACTTTTAATTTTATTTTTTCAAAGAAATTGAAGTCAATTTCTAGAGATCATTCAAAATGTTCTATAATTACACAAAACTCTTGCACATGAGATCTGTGGAAGTTTGAAACATATATAATAATTTTAATTATTTTTATTTTTACAAAATGATCGTTTTTGTGACCTTCAAATTATAATAAAGTAATTTTACTCTTTTTTTTTTTTTTTTTTAAAAAAAGCCATTAACATATATACATATTTTTTTCATAGAAACCATTAGTATAAAAGATACCTTTCATTATGCGCAGCAGTCATGCAAATTCAGAAGAACATTAAGGCTGTATCCTATTAAGTTCAAGTCAAGCTGACTGCATATGCAATCTATGTTCTGGGCCTTCTGGCAGGCTCAAGCTCAAGATGGATGCCCTACTGTCTTTTGTAACAAGTCTTAGCTTTGCCATAGCCCAACCCTCCAGGGCGATTTCTGGAGCATATAGCTTTTTTAATACTTTTAATATGTCATAAGAGAGAAAAGCCTTTTAGAATTTTGGGCTACTCCTTTCATTTCAACACTTGCAAGAAATGCTGGTATTGAGTCCAACCAGGCTAGTTGCTTGAGTCCAATAGTTGGTTGACAGGGTTGACTGCTAACTCCCTCATGGACATCACATCGATTAAAGATTTAAATTTTTATCTTCGAATTTTTTTTTTAAAAGTATAAATTTTAGAAAATAAAAAAATTATTTTTTATTATATAACTTTCAATTCAATAGATTTTTTGACCAAAAAAAAAAGAAAAAGATTGCTAATGCTACTAGGAGTCTAGGTTTTTCTTTGATAGCCAACAGGTCTCATATGTCTCCAGCTTTAACAAAAGATCTCACTTGTCTATTTTATCGCTTATGTCAATGGCTTATTTCGTCATATTCACTCTTATGGGTAGAGTTCTGTCAACACGGGCCACACAGACGAGATCCATAACATTTACATTTTACTACTATACTTCCTGGTCTATTGCTTTTTTTTTTTTTTTGGTTAATTGGAGATGACTCTAATACCCATATGTTAGAATTTAGTGGGAAAAGTCTATTATATGTAATTTTACTCTTCTTTTTTTTTTTCACAAAAAAATTATTTATATTTACAAAAAATTGGAAAAAATTAAATATAAAAGAATTAATATTTGATTTGATCTGTGATCCCACGATATAAATTTCAATAATTTTTTATTCGGTGTGGACCGAGTGTTAAAACTCTATCTCTCTCTCTCTGTTTTTTTTTTTTAAAAAAACAAAGTCCAACTTCACCGTTACATGGTATTACCATATAACTTGAGTGGTGCCACCGTCAGGTTGGTGGGGCCAGCTACCTGAAGGTCCAGCGGCACCAGGCGGGGTTGCTAATAATAAGTACAGTAAACTTTAGAAAAAGGCAGGGAATATTATCATTTGTGAACTGTGATATCATGAGAGAAACAGCACTTTATGGACATGTGGGTCTTAATTATTGCTAAAATCATCATTGCTCTTTATTTAAACACAAGATTAACGACCCGCATTAAGCTGTTGCCAATTCCTCGCGTTACAGTTGGCCATGGATATGCATAGATGGCCAAAGGATTCAATAAATTATCTCACTGTAAACAATATTGTTAACACATCACGATTCCTTTTTAAACGACAATTCCCATTATTGGTATGTGAACCGTCTACTTACGGATTTTTCTAATAAATAATAATCTCAATACAAAAGCAAAGTGATACTATTGTTACCATTAATTGTACATTTATGAGCATCATCATGTATCAAAAACTATAAATATATAATTAATGATCACAAGAATGTGATATAATATTTTTTTATGAGTTATCTTGTAGTAAAAAAATTTTTATTTATAAATAATTAAGATAAATATACATACTCTACCGTACTAAACAAAAAAAAAAAAAATCATGTTCTTTTAATGACAAGGAATCCCTTTTTTAATGCTTTTGGGGTATAAACTCCTGGCTTATAAAATCATGCTAATTCAGGGACCACAAGGATTGCAAGGGAAAAATCACCCTGATGATAGGATTTTTGATATTTGGTGGTTACAATGAAAAGCTGGGTAGTAGGAAAAACCACCCTGACGATAGAATTTCATGCGACACCTTTGCATTGAACCCCATCCGTTACAGACTTTTACACTCCACTTTGGAGCTCTTTATATCTTGCTAGCTTTTTTCCACTACTAAAGTCTTCAACTTTCAGGCATCAAAGAGAGACAAGCACAAATCAACTGAGGCTGAGGAAGAGAGAAGAAAGAAAAAGGTTGTCCCAATGAAGCAGGAGGAGACCACTTCCATGAAGAGGGGAAATTACAGGTTCAGACTGTCAGATATGATACCAAATGCCTGGTTTTACAAGCTCAAGGACATGAGCAAAAGCAGAAAGCAATACTCCTCTCAACCTCTGAAGAAAAAGCCACCCTCAGCAAATACATCATCAAGGAAATCACTTGTTTCTCAGCAAAGATTCTCTTACGACTATGTCTCAGAACCTGGCATAGCTGACAAATGCTGCAACTCAGCAATACATCTGGAAGCCTCGGATGCTCTCTTTCCTGATCCGCAAAGAAAATCATCCGGGAAAAGAAGCAAAAGGAAAACCATTTACAGGCCTTCTCCTAAGCTTGTCTCCTCATCATTTTCTGCAGATTGTAGCTTCCATGCTTTGCCCGACTCAGCGTGGACTGAGTTTAACCCAGTTTACTTTACAGGCAACTGTAGCTCTTCTCTGGAGAGCTCACCAGAGCCTCACTTCCATGAATTGCAGATGTCTGAATCAGAGGAAGATGATGGCATTGTTGTTCATAGCTCATTTGATCAACAATTAGCATCCTTGTCAAGCTTCAGTAACTGTAGTGTTAGTTCTTCGACTAGTGATATTGTCATTGACGTGAATGATGAATCATATAGGAGGAAAATTGACAATATTGATGGGTTTGGCATGGTTCCTGAGCCAAGGCTTCGTCGTATATCAATTAAGCCAGAAAACTTCAATCAAAAGATCACTGAGGTTGCCAAGTTCAAAAGAAGTTCATCAAAATTGGAAGAGACAAAAACACGTAGCTCTCTTCCTGTCAAGATTGCCAAGAAGGCAAGCATTCAGAATCATGAAGAGCAAAACACCAATCATGCCAGACGAAGGTTTTTTGCAAGCTCCAGGGGGATAAGACTCCGATCCAAATCCCCAAAAATTTCTAGAAGGAAAATTCGGGCTTACACTCAAAAAAGTCTGTCATTATCGAGAAATAAGACCCTTTATGAGAGCCTTGCAGTGGTTAAGTCCTCAGTTGATCCTCAAAAAGACTTCGAGGAATCAATGATGGAGATGATTATGGAGAACAATATCCGGTCGTCAAAGGATTTGGAAGACCTTCTAGCTTGTTATCTTTCGCTCAATTCAAATGGGTATCATGATGTCATAGTCAAGGCCTTTGAGAAAATCTGGTTTGAAATGGCACACCTTCGGTTGTGAAATCTCTTTGATTTTCAGATGCATACATGATAGTGTTTTATGATATTGGTTCACTTGAAATGTTTCTTCTCTCTCTCTATCTCTCTCTGCAAGGGATCATATCTTATCTTCAGTCTCTTGCTTTAAAAGTAGCTTAGTAAGTCACCAAGAAGTGTAATGTTTGGCAATATTATTAATATTCCCATAGTTGTCTTATAACTGATCTACAACTGCGATTGAAGTTAATCTTCATATAGAAGTAAAAACTCAACAATGGATGACAAAAATCACTGAATAAAATGTACAAAAGAATGATTGAACTGGCTGACGGTCTAAACCAGCTAGTAGATCTCCATTTTTGTCTGGGTTGATGATTTGTCAGATGAAATTGCTTGAACTTCACAACTTATGGTATAGACGAAACTTTCACCTTGTAAATACCGATCAAGTTTCATCTCTTTCCCCAATAGCCAATGTATCGTCTAAAAGGGTAATAAAGTAGCACAACTGATTTTTTCACTTGACAATTATTGTAACTCTCAGAACAACTTGGTTGGTTCACATCAATGATACAGGGAAACAGGATCACAAAAAGTGTCCTGCAGGATTTCATTTAGATTGTTACATATAAAGGTAGTTCCCTATATGATTCATGGTTGTGCTCATCCTCCTAGCTAGGCATCTAGGATTGCCACCTGCACTGATGAGTTTCAATCGGGGGGACTTTTAGTATATTGTTGAAAATGATGGTTAATATCTAGTTACTGCAAGGGCATGTTGTCTTTTTCCTTTTACACAGAGCTTTCCAGCCGATGATGAGAATCACAAGTATCAGCATTCTCCAATGTCAAGTACAAATTGTATGCTTATTTGATAAGATGTACCTCGTTTGTGACCAGGTTAAGAAGAAATACCCTGTTTATTTCCAAATGAATTATGGACCATTTTCACCAATGAATCAGTTATGGTTCCGGCAGCAATTAGGACTTACTAGTTTTACAACCTGCTGATATATATTTTCCAACCTCTCCATCACATCTCAGATTATCATTCTGTTGGAATAATATTTAAACCAAAAGATGACTTTTACTGTGATCCCAATGTGTATGAAAGTCAGAAACCACAAGTAAAATAAAGCAAAACAAAATTATACAATGGGAAAATGGTGGGGAGCATCATAATTCAGGCAAGATCCATTAACAGACTTTATGAACACAATTTTCCAGTAGATATCTCTAAAGTTTTATTCTTTCCAGAGATGCACTTTAAAAATCCAGCATGCCGCTTTGCATGATTTGGTCTTGGCAATCTTGCCTCACCATGATCACACTATAATAAATAACAGCTTATTCATTACCATTGACTTATTCCATAAAATCTTACTTTGAAAACATTGAAGCCTGAAATGCACATCATCCACACATGCCCTAAAGATGGAAGAAAGCAAGTTTTTCCTCCAATTTGAAACTCATGATTCACTTTTCAGTGCTTTCTGTAAAGAGACTAAGTCAACATGTGCCTAGTATAACCGGTAATAGAATAAAAGTACTACCATCAGCAATATGCTTTTAGTCTCACACCTCAGAAAATTATAGGCTGCACGGATTGATGCATCCCAGTGGACAGAGTGCCGGGGTTATTACTTTTGAAAAGAAATGTGCATGTATTTTGCATGTTGCAAAAACACAGCTCTGTGATATCTGCTCATTTATTTTAACTGGGGTATAGTTTAAGCAGCACACACTGTATTAATGCTGTACCCATACATATTTACACCAAAATCTATGTAGACTGAACTCCTTACTCAATTAGATATCGATGCAGCTTCTTTGGGTGGCCACTCATTGTACCTGATTCTGGAAGGAGACTCATGAACTAGCCATAGAACAGAATATATGGTAGTTTAAGCATTTCTCTTGTGCCTTCCTTGTGGAGCAATATCATCATTCTGCTTGCTTGTTGGCAGCTGATTCGTGGAAGATCTTAGTTTAGTTTCTTCCATTCCAAGTCTGCAGTGATGCATTGTTAGAAACATCAGGGGGTGCCTGGAAACCAATATTCTCCACAGCTCCTACTGTCTTGAAAATTCTTCTCTTGTTCACTTCTTCGACCAATGACTGGTGCAGCAGTTGACTGCGGACATCTACCAGGGACTGGTTCCTTGTTAATCTCCGGCGGTCAATCACCCTTCTACCTTTAGAGCTACAAGCTCTATATTGTGATTCCAGCAAAATGTTGCAGTGTTTGTAGGCATCTCTAGCAATCACCTCACCAATATGAGAACTTGAGTTATCCTGAGGACAAAATCTTGTCACATTGGGAACCCTGGTAACGGGAAGTTTATCCCTCCTTGTTGAGCTCATATTGAATGTGTTCTCGTCACTGGAAACATAATTCAAGTTGGAATATGATACTGAGCGTGAAGAGCTTTGAGAACTGGTATCGTCAAACAAATCATCTGCAGCAACCAATTGGGATTTTGATTTTTAATTGTTAATCATGATGCCCAGCATGCCTGCCAGGAAAAACTACTGGGTGTATTTGCCAATTAAAACTCATAGAGGGGGGGAGAGAGAAAGAGAGAGTGAGAGAGTGAACCTGTGTTACATGTTTAGTTTACTTGATTTCAAAAAATAAGCTAGAAACAAAGTACTTTTTAGCATGTAAATTAAACATGAAGGACTTGGTTACTTTCAAGAAGAGAGGGATGATTCTCTTCTTACTTTTCTCAAACACAAAAAGAATTTGTTTGGTGCAATTTTAAACAAGAAGTTGTGGATTGGTAATGTGCACGTCATGGAAAAGGAGTGAGATTTTATATCAAAAAGGGATTAAATGCAAAGATCTCAAATAGATTGCAGATGTCTGGTCTTTCATTATTGTGTGACATCTGTATGTGTGTATGTTTATATCATTTGAGCTCATCTTTATCATGCAAGTCAACACTGCCATACCTTGTAGGCAATGTGTCATTAACTCTGACAAGGATGCTTGAGACGATGAACATGAGGAGGGAGAAGGGAAAGGATTTTCATGCCCATCATCTTTTTGGTAATCAAATGTATGATAGGCTTCAATATCAGGCAAGTACCATTTCTTCCTGCTTGGAGCTAGAGCTGAAATCTCTCCATCAATCATTTCAGCAATTTCATGTGGCTCCCAATCATCTATTTCTAGCTCCTTAACCATCTCTATTGCAACATCCATCGGTGTGTCATGTATAATGTCAAAAGGAAAATAGATGTTTCTAGATGAACCTGCAGGACATTGCCAGGAGGAGAATCTTTGATCAACATTCGAAAACAATCCATGACTTTTCACTTGCCTTCCCATTTTCACACTAAGATTTTGGCATTCTCAATATTAAAATAGCTTTCCCTTGATTCTATGGTGAGAAAAAGGCTTGTAAACCATCCAACATAGTTTCCCAAGTATATCAAAGCCACATTTGCACAAGTAAGGCAGATTGTACTTGTCTATAATTGGCAGTTATGATTCATTAGACTGGAACATCCATTACTGCTGAGAAATTATGTTTTTCTTTATATATATATTACATATGAAGGATCTGTAGGTACACAGATAACTAACAGAAGAAATGAATAATCTATTGACAGGCTAAGAATATTGTTGAACATGTCTCAAAATTCAAACAAGGGGACAATGAGACGAGCACATGAAGGAAGAAGCAGAGACATACCATCTTTATTAGCAATTTGCACCTTAAGAAAGATGGTATCATCGGGATTCAGCTTTCCTGTTATTGTCATATCTGTCCTTCGTGGATCATCATTCAATTGCAATGTCTCCATTTCCCTTTTATTCAGAAATGGTTTCTGACTTCTAAGCCTTCTAAGAATTGGCAGTTCAGCTTCATCTGATTCGAGAAATGGATCCAGCAGTAGCTCTTGTGCTGACAATCTCTTTGAAGCAGCTACTAAACATTTTCCAATAAATTTCTGTGCTTCAAAGTCTTGAATTCTGTAAAAGGCCATTGGAAGCTTTCCCTGCACAGCAAAAATCTCTTGAGGATGACTCTGGCTAATCAACAAATATAAAACAGACATCAAAACTAAGCTTTACCGAGGTGACTTTCTTGTAAATTTGGGCTGGATTAGTACATTCACTGTAGGGATATTCAGATGTAAGCATCTCCAAAAGACACATGCCAAATGAGTAGACATCAACTAATTCATTGTAATCTTCTTCATATAATTCTGGTGCCATGAACTCTGGGGTGCCTGCAAAAATAAGAAAATTATGATTCTGATAAATATTGGCACAAACTACAAGCAAAGTACCTATCACACTGTGAGCTGATTTTGAATCCCGGAGAATTGCTGCAAGGCCTAGATCACCAATTTTCACTTGCCCAAGATGGCCATTGACAAAGATATTGTCACACTTTAAGTCTCTATGAATTACTGGAGGATCATGGCCATGTAGATACACGAGGCCCCGTAAGATTTTTCGAGCCCAGTTCTTAATGGCTCGGATGTCCACTTGCCTATATTTCTTCATGTATCTGCATGATGACAGATAATTACTAGCCTTTCACTGTAACATGAGAAACTGCAGCTGAAAGAATTTACTCTCAAGCCTACGGATTAATTCTGAGGAGTTCAAATTTTGATGATAAATTCATATTACTACCCAGAGAATGGTGCTCTGTCAGGCAATATTGCTTTCTACTCCTGCTATAAGAATGCCTGGATAGCATAACTGGTATTTTTTGGCACAACTGAACTATTATTCCTTGAATTAACATATGTGCCCAACTGAAATAAGATATCAGAATAGTTAGCAAACTCTGAGATGGGAAGAAAATTACTCTCTGAGAGTTCCTGACGTGAACAATTCAGTGATGAAATTGAAGGTCTTTCGTCGAACATCAATCCAGGAGGTGTAGAAATGTATGATAGAGTCGTGATTGAGGGTGCTGAGAAGGTGAACCTCTGAGTACAACCGCTCCAAATCCTCAGGTTTTTGAAGAACCTCATTGAGTTTGACCTGGTTCCATGCCACCTCTATTCCAAGTCGTTCATCAATTGCCTTGTATACGGTTTTCATTGCTCCTTTGCCAAGAACTTCATCGGTCTATTCATGTAAAAGATGCATTCAGCTTATTATAACCAATCCATCTTGTCTTCATGATCCGACTGATCAAATAATCGGTCATTTTCCCAAAACGACAAACCATCCATACTATATGTGAGTGAATGAAAGTTTGCATTCTCCAAATATGATGATAAACAATGTAAAAATATGGATTTGGGATGTACAAACTCATCATCGGAGAAATTTAAATTAAAGACTCAAGAAATTTTGATTACTAACAAAACTATTCTGACCATCATAAGCAATTGAACAGCATTAGCCTGCTCTATGCCAATTGGCCTTTCCTGCTGTAGCTCAAGTTCCTTCTGCATTTGTCAAAACCATTCATTCATTTTTCATTTGGTTTGTCAGATGTCTCTTTTGGTTCCTCTTTTCTAGAATTTCCTTTTGCTTACAAAAACCAATTAAACTATTTAACATTAACATTCAAGAATAATGCATCAGTACACGAGCTTCACCATTCCTAAACCTTGGAAATTTGTATGTTCAACCCTGTTTCCTAGTTAAGAACTTGCTCAACAACAGAAACATTGATCTTCTGTTTTTTCATTATAATTAAAAGGATCATTTTCAGATACTCTTCAATAGAGGGATTTTCTAACAGGTTTTTATACCATAAAGCAGATTACTTTCAGTTAAAAAGCTAAAAAACAAAGGCCAAAAACTTCTTAATTTTATTTCTTGGTAAACCACTTGTGTACCTAACTTCCACAAATTGGAGCCTTTGATGCCATTCCAAAAGTCTTTATTTCAACTTCCATATATGGATGACAGCATTTACCATCCATGCATGGACAAATTTTATTTAGAGTATGCATAGGAATTATATTATAACACATCAGTTTTCCTGATACCACCTGTAGTATGATAAAAATAACCCAATCATTGATATTAACAAAATATATCACATGTCATCAAAGCCCTAAAAACGACCAAAATTTACCCATTTATAATAAGGCAGGATGGTGACTTTCCCAGCTAAACCTAAGCAAGTCCACCCCAGTAAAGTATTGAAATGTGCTGGACCTAAGAGAGAGAAGTGCAGGGAAGTAGATAAAAAAAAATAATATCAAGGATTTTTATAATATGGTTTGAACCTTCAAAGATGCATCAGCTATTAATTAATATTCACATCCATCATTAATTATTTTCATTTTTTTATTGATCATCTGAGTAAGTTACTGAAGTTAGAAAGCGGTTTCAAGCCTTCAGGTTCTCAAGTTTTTCGAGAACTTGTGTGCTGTGACGCCAGCAATTGACCATTAGCTTGTTTCTACCTCACAGGATAACCCAAAGAGGCATGCAGTGCAGGCCTAGAAACAATCAAAATAATTGGAATCCCAAGTAAAAAAGATCTCGGGAATGCAGACAAAACTATATAACAGCAATTTCAGCAATTATATAATAGAGGACACTTGAAAAAGCCTTCTTTCATGTTCTAAATATGAGAATTATTGCATCTAAAAGGGACAAAATATTTCACGGACTATATCTTTCCAGGTAGAAATGCATGCAAATATGCATCTAGCTAGCAAAAATCATAGCGAGAGAACTGATAGACTGCAAAACTTACCCTTCCATACCGGCCTGTAGGATCGGTTTCAAGGTATCCAAGCTCAGTGTTTGCTTCATTGGAGTAGTGTCCAACTTGCTTTCTGTTCATATTTAAGCTACCTAAACTTCAACTTAATTGCAAATTTTTTGTGGGAAGATAATTGAGAAAAGACAATAAATTTTAGAACTTTCCAACTTGATATTATTGGAATATTGTAAACATATTTATATATCTCAAGAAGATGGCTTTATATATGTGCAGAGTGCTCTAAATCCGAGGCTTTCCTTCATGATTTTCATAGGAGAAGACACCAAAGAGAAGCCAGAAGAGCCTTGAGTAGTCAATCCACAGCATGATCCAAGCCATTTCCACTACAGCACGTGAGAAGTCGTATGCCTTGGCAACCATTTGGAGCAGGAACCACAAAAATATTTTGGAAGGCTTGTAGAATTGACAGGAAAAAAAAAAAGTATGGAATTGGAAAAAAAAAAATTTGAAAAGAAAATGTTAGCTATGACAGGATATGCCTGAGTTGAAAAGTTGATATTCTGAAATTTTTGGTCTCCTTACGATAAGTAGTTTTGGTGGGGTTGGAAAGCAAATATTGTCTGCAAACAAGGACAGCATGGGCAATATTCTTAGAGATATGTATAGCAAGACACCTCCTCAAGGAAGAGGAATTATGCAAAAGTGACGCGATAGCCTAGAGAGTGATGGGTTTCTGAATTTGAAGAATCTGTGGCCACCCTTTGTTGGAAACATTTGTGGGAGATAATAGAATTCCCAGAGAGCTAGAATTTAAGCTTATGAAAAGAAAGAGAGAGAGAAAAAAAAGGACTTTTAATTTGGGAGTCTGGCAGAGAACCTGCAAAGCAAAGTGCAAAGTGTTTGTTTCTCTCAAGACTTAAGAAGAGAGATGTAAGGATATCTGATTTAAGTGGTTTACACTTTTACTTCAAGGAGGGAATTAAATAGACGAAAGTAGAGACAGAAACTGCATGAGCAAGGCCGAAGGGGTGGTGGGGCCTAAGAAGGGACATCTGGTGGGTGGGTGTGCTAAGTGACGTTTTTATGGTTTTTGCAATTTATTTCTTTCCATTGCAGCAGACAAGTGTGTTTTCAATTAGTCTAAGCCAGTATAAGTGCATGGATCTTCCATCTCGTTGACAAAACTTATAACAAAAATATAATGCTTTGAGAATTCTCTAATTTCAAGGTGAATAAACCACGACGAATTTTGCTGTAAAGATAACAACGTTTTACTGTGATATAGAAAGTAAAGTTTGTGACATCTCTTTACAAGAATAAGAGAACCCAGTGCACTGTGGGAATAATACCCTCTTTTTTTTTTTTTTTGAAGGTAGATAGTGTGGTCGTGGCGATTAAGGCAAGGACCTGATGTGGGGTGTGCACGTTAATCCAAAATGTAACCTAATCATAAAACCAAGTGTTTGCCTTGTATTTGGAGGGGCCCTGGGCTGACAGGATGCGCATGAGGGCAGGGCCTAGGCGAGACATGGGCCTCATGTCTATATCAGAGTGATAATGTCCTTGTCACCGAGAAAAAAGCAGAAACAACCGAAAGCTCTTTTTCTTTTTCTTGTTTTTGAGCAAAAGAAACAGCCAAGAGCTTGAAACGTTGCACGTCAAGCTGGACCTTTGATGCAGACCAAGCATGCCACAAATCAAGCCATTGCCACCCTAGAAGTTGAGAGGCACACGGCTTTCCTCTATGGACAACAGGATTGACATTTTTTAATTATGGGTCTCCTTCTGATCTTTAATATTTGATTTTGTCAGTTGAATTGGAGGAACTTAAATGCAAACAATATATGAGTGAAAAAAAAAAAAAAAAACTAAATATTGGGAGTTGTTTGTAGATAACAAATATCTAAATCTCCTAGCGGTATTTCTTATGTGACGACCTAGAGATTTTATCAATCATATCTCTGTGGATTATCAACATTATTTTAACCAAAAAATAAAAAGGGTCAATGAAGCTCATTTTTGGGCCCAGTGTCAATTTTTATAGCCGCCCATCTGATCTGAGCCAGGAACTAGGCCGAAGGCGTTCGTATAAAATTTCACCTAAAGCATCTAGTATTGGACGTCTCGTTTTCAACAGCCCTTTTCAATTCAATCAAATCTTTTCCAGACAAAAGAGAATTGCTTCCACTTGGTTTTTATCCTTATCCCGCTTAATAGTTTCTTTCAATCATGGAGCAACCTTTTTCTTACTTTGCTGGGATAATCTACAGATTGACTGCTCTCAGTGTAATGGTCAATTATTAATCAATCCATAATCTGAGCCATCATAATTAAAATTCCCAGATGAGTAATTGACCATTTTGCTTCACTGCCACATGCACACGTGCCTACAACCCACAAAAGCTTGTTCTTTCTTTCTTTTCTTTTCTTCTTTTTTTCTATTTTAATTTTAATTTTAATTTTTATGGTCAAGTTGTTTTCCCTTTTGGTCTTTTTAAGTCTTAGGTTGCACGCCAATCAATACTGATTCTCTCTCCGACTGATCTTAGGGATGTAATTTTGGGTATTGATTTGGTACCTTAAAAATTTGATAGATGGGTCTTACGAAGAAAATTATTTTTAATACAAATCTCGCCAATTTGATATATAGTATAAAAGATTTTATAATAATGAAATAGATGTTAATATAAAATCTCTTTATATTATATAAAATATTATTTAAATAATATATAATAATTTAGGTGTAATATTTAATTTTATTGTGTTTCAATAAATTCATAAAATTGCGTGTCTATGTAATCAAGTTATTCAAAAGAATTGAACCCCTTCCTTGTTGACAAGGTCGAGTAATGTTATAGGCCAATTTGCGCACATTAAACGGCTCCGTTTCAGTCTGACAAGGAAGTAATCATTCGGATCAAAACTAAAAATTATCTCGGTATTCAAACATTGGCCAATGAGATAAGGAATATAAAATATAAAATTAGATGTCTCATAATCTTTTCACTTAAAATATAAAATATATCTAAAGAGATTCAAATTTAAAATTGTACATCTAAGCTATATAATATTAAACTCGCTCTTTATATTAGACTAATTACGAGTAATCATCAACTTTCCTAATTATCGAACAGTTCTCAACATAATTATTTTTTGAGATATTTGCATTCCGCGCCAAATTCTTAACTTTGATTACTATTATACATAAAATGAAGACCATAGTGTGTTTACTGTTTTAGGTCGAAAACATGCCTGAATTACAATTTGAATTTTTTTTTTTTTTTTTTTATTCCCACTAACAGTGACACCCACGACTGCTTGAAATGGATTCCAGAGGAAGATAGTGGCCGTGGAAGAAGTCAATGAGAGCCACTAGACATAAGGACCTATGCTTTATGCCGCACAGCAGACAAAATGTTCATTTTAACATGCTTGGAAAACAAGTGGCGCTAGTTTTTTTTTTTTCCTTCTTTGAAACGTCGCGCCTTCCTTTTTCTTTTTGGTGAATTGCTACTAGTTTGGCTTGGATTATGTGTGAGGAAGCGGAACATAACCAAAAAGCCTTTGCCCAAAGAAAAGTCTTTGTTAAAAAAAAAAATTATGTTTACATATATGTTTGTATAAAACAAAATGGACGACCGTGCTGTTCTTAAGGAAGTTGTATGCGTTGCATAATCCTAACAAAATTTTTAATGTGAGCAATAATGATATGTATCATTGGATATTGTAGTCTAATTCTTTAATTATTTTTAAATTAGATGCTTCTTTTTTTTTTTTTTTTCTTCTTTTCAAAAATAAAGAAAATCCCACCACTCCCTGTACACTCCTCTCTCCGTCCTTCTAATCATTTCCGTAGCCATGAATGAAAATCTTCTGTAGTTCAACAGACACCTGGACTTACTTTCTGGTTGTGGAAGAACGTTCCTCACTCTAGAGAATTTGTCTTTAAAAATTTTAGTAACTTGCCAAGGAATTATATCATTAAAGTGGAGCTGCCAAGAACTAGATGGTATTCCTTGTATTAGAATTACCCCATATTTATTGTTTGTTCATGCGTTGCTGCCTCAATCCAGGATCAGAAATTGATCGATTTACCAATTTGCATATTGGTACATGCCCTTTTTTAAAAATAAAATAAAATAAAGTAAAAGCAATACCCATGAACGTAAAAGGAGTAAAGTGGTGCGAGTGATTTCTTTTCCACAACCATTATCTCACCCAGATTGTTTAGACATTTCTGGCTTCGCTTGAGAACTCGTGCTCAATAAGCACCCCACTTTTCTAGAACAACTGCTACTACAATAACATCAACAACGATAAATTTTAAATGCAAATTTAATTGGGTTGGCTATACTTCTCATTATACAATAAGTAACATTATATACTGATAACAGTAACTACCACTTCTCAACTCTGATCACTTTATGAAGGTAAACAGAAAGTGCTTCAGCTTTCCTAAACCTCAAGTCAACGTGCCAAAAAAAAAAACAATGGAATAACTATAAACAAAAAAAATATACAAAGATAAAGAAAAGGAAAAATATAAAAACCCCTATAATTTGCAGAGAATTAAAAGGGAATTAAAATAGTGACATGAATTTTAACGGAATGGGGAAAGATTGGAAGAGACGGTTGACATGGTCAATGACTTGTGTCCTCTTCAAATGAGCATCAGCATTTGGATGAATCGCACCGATTGCCTCACTCGCCGCTTCCTCGGCGGTGTCTTCTTAACTCTCCGGCACCCCAACTGAGATTCCGAATCACCCATCTCCCAAAATTGCGACAAAATCACAGCCGGAAGTAGTGATGTTTAGAAGAAAACATGGAAGAATAATGTTAAATATTACCAAAAAAAAAAAAAAAACTTATTATGAAATATTATCCTTCCTGAGGTAAATAGGAGATAATTCTCTCAATATCTTAATAAACGATTTTATTTAGTGAAAAATTATTCACTTTAGTAAGACCAGTATTTTAATGATATATCGAAAATTTTTTTTTTATGATGTTTAGTATTATTTAATGTGAAAAAATGAATTGAGAAATTATAAAAATTTAAAATTTTAATTAGTTATAGAGGAGAAGGGAAATTATTTAATAAATGAGACTTGGAAATCATGATTTCCTTAAAAGTGGGAATATCATTCCTTATTTTAAGGAAGTAGGATTCCACCCCCCCTCCGCCCTCTTTTTTCGGAAACAGGCAACTGTAATGAGAAATAAGCTTCCCACACGACTCACTGTCCACTTTTCCACTTCCTGCATTTTCAAATTGAACATGGTGTGGGCCGGGCGGCCTGATTAAGTTTCCGACAGAGTTTCCTTATTTTAAGGAAATAGGATTCCACCCCCCCTCCCCCCTCTTTTTTGGGAAACAGGCAACTGTAATGAGAAATAAGCTTCACACACGACTCACTGTCCACTATTCCACTTCCTGCATTTTCAAATTGAACATGGTGTGGGCCGGGCAGCCTGATTAAGTTTCCGACAGAGTTTCCTGATCTTATGTAACAAATCTCGTGTTTTCTTTACCTTAAAGCATGTGCAGGGCATCGGCGTTCAAATTTAGAGCGTTGGTCAAGCAAGTGTAGTTGACAAGCATTTCGTTCGAGGACTAGAGCATTGGACTCAGACCTTCCATTCATCGACCTTTCACATGGTTTGACATGGGGCATGTTTGCATGGATTAAACGACTCACATGCATGTAGACTCGACCACGGTTCTAATCGAACTGGAACAGGGTTCAGGATTTTTCGGAACCGATCCAGAAGCGGAACCAAATCATGGGAACTGCCGGTTCCTAGAAATTGTATTAAGAAACACAAAATGATTCCCATGCACAAAATTTTTTTGAAAAGAAACTAAAAACAAAAACACCGAAAACGAACCAGAAACCCCTGTTCTTCCTTGCCCCAAAACTGAACTGGGGTCAGGTCTACATGCATGCTCCAACAATACTGCCAGTTTCTTATGGCAAACATTTCTGAAAGTATTGACATATAATAAGGGTCATTAAGGGGCAAATCTTCATTCATCTTCATAGATCACCAAAGATAAAAGAGAGAACAATAATGAGAGTTTTCCTGGAATTTAGGCAGTAACATTATACATTTGACAAAACAGATTCGGTTATTACTCCATTGGCATGCCTGACTTGTACAAAACTTGTGATTAAAAAAAAAAAAATGCTATATTAAAAAGACATTTGCTTCATCTCTTGATCTAGCACAAATAACAGTCTCAATACCAAACTGCTGTTATGCAGTAGTACATGTGGAGTTGCCAGTACCATCTTTGTCACACATAAATTGCTTTATCTACTGACCTTGATCTGGGCAAAGTAAATTTATAAAAGTTGAGTAGGCTTCATGCTTCCAGGTCCTTGTTTGCCTTCCATGCAGGAGCACTTTCACCCAACGTTCCACTTCCGTTTTCCATGCCGATTAGAGGATCGGATTCACTTTCCTTCACCTAAACCATTTGACAAGGGGAAACAACTGGGTTATCCAAGAAGCATACAATAACATTGTAGCCACAAAGCTAAATACAATATGAACAGCCTTATTGGGAAAAAGTGGAAGAAACAGGAGAAGAGACGAAGGAAAGAAAAAGAAGACAATGTGAAAACTTTCTGGACATGTATAAAATATAAAGGAATGTGAACTACCTCTGGTAATTTTGCTGAAGCTTCACTTGCCTTCTGCTGGTTCTCGACTGTGCAATAATATGAATACAGTATCATCCCAATTACCGCAACAAGGATCCCTAAGATGTTGCGCCAGCTAAAGGGATCATGAAGAAGAACATAGCCAAAGCCCAAAACTAGGCATGTTTTCAGGTGCCCTAAGACCTGATATGTGACAGGAGATGTTTTTCCAATAACGAGAAATGTGCTGAAGTTTACAGAAACAGATATCAGGCATGATAGAACAATGAAGAACTGCAACCAAACAACCACAGATAATCATATCAGAAACAGAAGGTTGGAGGATACAAAAGGTTGCTAATTCAAGGATTCTGCAATCCTCACCAGGACTTGAGGAGTATAATTGAAAGCAAAAACATTTAGGTTAGTCAGAAGCCAGTCCAAAATTGGGCCAGTGATGAACAATGTGAGTGCCTGGTAGGGGCTTGACTGATACAAAAGTTGGGTTGATGAAACTTTGAACTTCTTCTGGATTGTATTGGTCATCTGAAAAAATTCTGGTCAAGGATCTGACAGGCAAAAATGAGAGAAAAAAAGAATGAAAAATCAAAATTTTCAAAGCATATGGGACACTTTCCGCACAGAATAGGTATTTTCCACATGCTTAACTCTGGCCTTGACACTCAAAACATAAAAAAGGCAAGAAATAAGCAACGAATAATAAACATCAAACGTAGTTCATATGAGGATACAATCTGGGCAATGCAGGTTGTTATGACTGCAAGCACAGACAGTACGGAACCTAGGAGATTGAGTTGGAGATCAGTTACTGTTGCAATCCCAACACCCACAAGAAGAATAGCAAGTGAAAGCTGGACATTCCGACTGCAAAAATCCAAGAAAGTATGAGTCCATACTCTAACTTGAAAAAAACCTTGGATAGAAATCGGTCAAAACTGAATTTGTCCCGAAGTAACCAAAAACACCACATGGTCTGCATATTATGATTTTTTATGAATGAAAAGTTAGAAGACCAAAACTAAGTGCAGCATATGTAACAGCAGAAGCTTAGTGAAAGTAACAGAAGTGGAGGAGTCCAATTTCAAGGTGAATAAAAAATGCAGATATCAACAACCTGCCCAAGAAGCTACAGAATACACATAACTCTAGCAAAAGATATGCACAATATTCAGCAACGTATGCATACTAAAAGACCAGTTTTTCAATTAAGTTCAAGTGACCATCTTGCCATCATAGAAACTCTCAAGAATCCGTAAACAGATAATGTATAGACCCCAGGAGTCTTGAAAGAGTTTCAGAATCCCAGTAACAATTAAGAGCCAAAATTTCCCCCAAATTTGGTTGCCATCAAGCCACTTAAATTTTGTTTTAGTCCCAAAGTTCAAAATTCTGAGAGAATTGTAAACCAACTACAAACACCTTAAAAGTTCATACACTCAATGTAAAACACAGAAACTGAGACTGCCTATGGACCAGAATGTTGTAGAAAGAAATAGAAGTACATTGAACCACAAAGGGGAGGGCCATATAAGACTCACCTGAATTTCTTCCTGAAGAAGAGGGTCTCCAAGAGAACAGTACATGGGATGATAGCCAACTTTGTCATCTAAAATGAAAAACAAAAGAATACTTTTAGAAGCTAATATTCCTAAAATCTTGCAACATATTTATTTAAATTAAGGATGCAAATATGTAATAGCACATTTACTAAGCAAAAGGTTATGAGATATTTTACAATTCTAAGCTCTGGTAAACCCAAAGTTTTTGATGATATTAGAACAGCTTTAACAACTCCATTATAATTAGGCTTCAATTCAATCAAGCAAAGGTCAATTAGAACTCATGATCTCTTAATTATGAAGGCTTTGATACCATGCCAAAAAACCATAAAACACAACAACTATCTGTGCCTTCACGACCAAAAAATCATGAATTCCAATTATGTTGCATTCACATTTAATTGTGAATTTGTGAATTCTACAAGTAAGAAGGACATGTGCTTTGTTCACGTTTCCAACCCAAGAGAGTTGGGCTTTTGGGTGAGGAAGCATGTTTGACCTTACAATATGATATATTCCTCGGCTTCACTCAATAGCTTAAACTTTTAGGTTGAATAATTTGTTGACAGCATGACACTGTCAATTCACAAATTATGAATTATGGTAAGTGATATGGTAGAGTTTGGTGCCTGGATTATATTTTAAGCAGCAATCAGAGAATAAATTTTACCTGATAAAAACCTACTGAATTGAAACCCAAGCTAAGATTCAAAAGCCCAATGGAGATCCCATTTAATATGCCAAATCCCATTACAGCTCTGGCATCAAAAGGCTTGTGCTCAAATAATTTCATCCATAGCGCCACATGAAGAGAACAAAATGTGACCAAGAGGTGCCAACTCGTCAATGTTGTGGCTGCATCCTTCAGAACCCAAGTCAGTAATGGATAAAAAGTTCACCAAAGATAAAAGAAAACAGTGGCAGCAAAATAAGAATGACGATTAATGTGAATTCTGTGGAATGAGGAAGTAACTTGGATGTCTCCCCCTTGACAGAATTAATGTTTGTGTACGATAGTTTTACACATTTCATTATTACTATTTACTAGTAATATCTCAAACCTGCAAGCAATTATATAACCCAAACACTGTACGAAGATGTATGATGCAATAAATGCTGCGAGATTTAACAGAATTACTACATATCTCTTTAGAGGAAACGAAAAGTACCATTTCTTTGAACAAACAGCGCCATGTTATTGTGCATTGAATTGATCCCAAACCATATCCAACCATATATTACACGTCTCCCAAAAACATTAAATAGCTTCCTTTTGCAAAAATTTGACATCTTTCCCCATCATCCCATCAAGGAACATTTGTGCATCGAAGAAAAATTATACGAAACAAACAAATCCAGAACATCGAGGGCACGAAACAATATAGAAACCGAAATCCATAGACATATATTTCGTGGAACAATTCACTTAGATCTAGCGAGAAGTGAAACAACATCACAACAAAATCATTTCTAACAGACATTAACCCAAAAACCCAAATCAAAAAAGATTAAAAGAAATGGATTTTCTACCGTAAGACAATCAATATCAATCACTCATTAGCTGAATCTAACCCATGCGACACGAAAGATGCATCAAAAAGGGAGATAGGTCACTCACCAAAAGTGAAACCGAGTGTGCTAATAAGGGCTTTGTTGCAAATCACAATCGAAACAGACGATACCACTGACAAACTCAAAGCCCCCACTGTTCCCAGCTGGAACCTCTGCCCTTCACTCATCTTCACAATCTCTAACCACACCAATTTCTTCCCTCTTCGTCTTCTGTAACCTCTATTCAGAATTCTAATGCTACTCACAAAAACTCCTCGATCCGGATCCGGATCTGCCAAACCCAAATCCTACAAATACGGATACAAATACCCAATGAACCCCGCACGCACCTGAAATCTTTACTCCAAGAAAAACATTAGAATTAGATGGAAAGATGGGACCTTTGTGGTCTGGGTGAGTGAAAGTCAACTTGATTGGGAATATAATCTTTGTGATTTTGAGAGAGCTCACTTTGAAATGACAGAAGAAGAAACAGAAGCGGACGCAGAGAGAGGGAGAGAGAGTGAGAGAGAGAGAAAGCAAAATAGGAATGAATGATGTGAAAAGGTCAGTGTTTATTATTGTTGTTGGAGCTGTGTAGTTGCTGTTGCTGTTGCTGTTGTTCTAGTTGCTTGTTGTTGTCGCGGGCGAAAGTGGCAATCTTTTGATCCGACACCGTTGATTGAAGAGATCGAATATGCCGGTTCTTATTGTAAATCAATTTGACATACGGGTTGGGGTTGGGGTTGGGGTTGGGGTTGGGGTTGAGGTGACAGGCTAACCGTCAGATTATCCAATTTTGTGTATTTTGGACGGTGGGTCAGCAAATATTTAATACATTGCTTTTGGATACATGGGGTTTTAAGTCCATTAAGTATTTTGTTAATCGGATTTGTATTCATCTAATTTCGAATTCTTCATATTTTGAACATATTAAAATTTGAATTTTTCGGTTTTGGGTTTAGGTTATTAGATTTTGAGTTTCTTTAAACTCTAAATAATTTAAATTTCAAATATTTTTAAATTTTAAATTCATAAAACATGTTATTTTTATTAAGTTATTTTTATTGTATAATTTATATATAGGTGGAGTTGCTTTTCACTTTGTCTGAGTAATTAACTAATTAATGAAGCTTTGTTGTGGTAGGGGTACAGCCTTTCTTTCTTTCTTTCTTTCTATTTTTTTTTTTTAATTCTTTCTATAATAATAAAAAAATTAATTTTGGAATTACAACAATTGTTTGTGTTGTGTGTAACCAAACCCTAATTTACCAAACCTAAGAGTAGATTGGAACATAAAAAACATCTATTATTAGAAAATATATGGGTGTTGACTTCCACAATGGTAGTTAGAGATTTTTAACTATTAGGGAACTGGTGATCGCAAGTTGAGATTATTAATAAAGTAAATTTGAAAAATAGTTAATCAAAACCCCAATGACTAGGTTTTAATATCATGTTTTGTTCCTTTTTTTTTTTTTTGTGAATTTAACCGTTCATGGGTCTAAATCCGAGAAGATGTAAATTAATTCTTTTTTTTTTTTTTTCTAGAAGCCATTTCAACTAATATTCTTAAGTGACGAGACAATGATAGGTTCAGGGCTAATCTCTGCATATTACAATAATGATTCTAAATTTAATCAAACTTACCTTTTTTTTTTTTTTTTTTTTTTTTATTTGGGTTAGTTGATGCAGGCTGAAATTCAAACTTGAAAATTTAAATTATGAAACAGAGAGGGGAATATGTAGCACCAAAAATTCTATATTACTTAGGCAATCAGACAATGTCTTGCTTCTTTGCGCTTATATTGGCCCAGCCCAATAGTGCTAAACTAGTACTTAAAAAAAGAAAAAAAAAAAGAGAGAGAGAGAGAGAGGTTCTGGGCAGTTTTCAAACAATGCACACGTTTGTCTTCTGCTTCTTTTGTCTTTTTAGTTTGTGTTAAAGTCCAAACCGATCTAGGATTTGGATGAAAATTTTAGTTTGTACTCCGGCCCAAAAAAAAAATTTGTTGAAATCTCACTGAACAACGTTGGGTTGCAATATCATCAGGCTTACAAGTCATAAACCTGGAACTATTAGCCTAAACATAATGCACTTAAATTGTGTAATATAGAGAAAAATCACAAGAACTATTCACTTTATGTGAGACAATAAAAAAAGAAAATTATTATATTAATGAGTTTTGGTTATATTAGATTTGAATCTCACTGAATTTCGTTATGAACTTGATGTTAAATTAATTTTAAAAAATTGTATTGTATCGTAAAACAGTAATCATTTTTATTTATATAATTATTCTTTGATGAGCCAATGGCTTCTATTACATTTCTTGAACACTATTTAACAAGAATAATGGAAGGCTTAGAGTGGGGGCTGGCTTTTTAGCCACCTCTACTGTTTAAAGCATCTTCCCCAAAGTATTTCCTCGCTAGTAAATAAATCCGCTTTGGTAGAATCTGCCAGAATCATACATTCTACCCATTCGCGTGGAAAATGGTTCTGAGGGTAACTTGAGAGATTTGGACCTACCGACTTCGAGCAGGTCTGGACCAAAACTGCCAAACCCAGCCAGGCAACCCAACGTTGTAGAGCGCTGTGCATTTAGTTCTACCATCCACTTTGCGGTGACTACGGCAAAGGGACAGAGCTTTGACGCAATGAAGGTATCCGAGTTGGTCTGCCAATTCCTGGGCCTCACGTTTTCTGACAACTGGGCCGTTGCCACCACGCGTACCCTGGGAACAAGATGCACACGAGCGAGACCGTTTTTGGACCGCTTTGATCGCGAGAGCTGTGCATTGAATATCTCGCTGGAAACCGCCAACATTGGTGATCAAGACCAGGATGAAGTAAGAGTGTCCATTGATGGTGAATCTTATTCCTCCCTTCTTCACACAAGGCACCCTGCCCAAAAAAACAAAAGAAAAATAAATAAATAAACAGGTGAATTGCTATTTTTCTAATTTCACTTTTTTCTTTTTTAAGGGAAGTTAATTTAATATCAAAAGTGACGGTGAAACAAAAATTAAGTGGCTGACCTTCTAAAGGCAACAGGGACAATTCCACCGCGGTATCGGGCAATTTGCAAGAAAGCAGGCTCGGCCATATCAAAGTGCTGAAGAGGGGGGTTGCACCAGCCGCCATTGTTATTAGGCAGGCAATAGGTTTGGGGGCAAAATGTCGTAGGCGTGACGGTAAATGGCGCAGAGGGAGACATTTCACTGATTTATGGGGTCATCATCAGTGCATCTTAATTATTTCATAAGCAAGCGCCACGAGCTACCAAGCCATATGGTTTGAAACTTTCAAAATGGCTTAGTGTCGCAGCGCTACAGTGTTTGTTCCATAGCCTTGGCTGGAGGCAGGGTTTTCCGAATGGGTCACATAGCCCCTCTCCTGCACATGGTAAGAAGTCCTGCAAATAAGCTCAATTCAATATAACAATTAAGATTAATAACCTGACACAATCAACATCCGAATACAACTTTTGTAGTATGAGACCTTTGAAGTGGATTGAGAGTTTTCATACAAGGTTTTTAGGAATTACACACTTGTAAAGTGTTTCTATAGTTCAGTTGAGAAGATCGTTGATAAGAGTTTATAAACTACATTTTTATTTTTATAAGAAGATAAGATTTTGACAAATCAAAGGAGATTTACGGTCTGCATGAGTATATAAGAAATAACTTATTGTTTATATAAAAAATCACGGATTTCTGATGCACTTTTAATGCAGTGGTCATCTCTACACGAATCGACAACAGATAACTATAGTGTGTTATAGCGACTATAGACTAGACAGAAATTAATTGGGCAACCTTTTAATCAGAATTGCCATATAAGCCCAACAAGTTGTTTTAGAGGAACTATGCCCAAGGCTTAGCAAAAGTTTAGCCATAGGCCAATAGTAGTGTCCAAATGAACTTACCCAATTGTGCCAGATGCATTCAACCGCATCCATAAGAGAAGTTGGCATGATGAGCCACTGTTCCAACCTTCCGGTAATCAGCTCGAAATGCCTAATATGTGTTGTGTGATCGAAGCACAGCAAATTGAAAGAAGACTACTCAGCACTGACGAAAAATGTTTGCCAGGCTGCCATGGGTGACTGTTACAGCCAACGTGGTTTTACTATTATGTTTCTGTGCTTGTATATGGTACACTAATCAAACACGAGAGCTCAGTAGCCGACCAACTTGTGCAAGAGCAAGAGCAAGCAGAGAATTTGACTTTACTGCATTTGTTGGTTGTTGTGATGCTAGGGAAGAGTGAGAATTGCCAGGCGTATTTATAGACCGGAAGAAAAGTAAAGTTAAAAGGAATAAAAACTTGAAACAAGCAGTCGAGAGGAAAGTGGCAAATAGGTGGGGTTTAACAGCCGGCCAAAGCCCACACGAGCTGACTTGGCAAGATCAAACTGCCCATGTGCTGGTACTTGTAATCCTAATTACCAACCGCTAAGCTTAGCCACCCTGGGCCCCAGTGGGCCACCTCAAACCCACATTGCATGCTCCCAATCCTGCTCCTCCCATGGTACAATTGCTCTAAATTAGTTATTCTGGTTGTTATTTTCCTTTTTTTTTTTTGTTGCCACTTGGCCCACTAAAGTGTAATTCTTTTTGCCCATTACAACTTTCGAGCAATTCAAAATTAAGTATTATTGTTACCTACTGAGTTTGAATTTCTGTTTCCAAATCGGGGTCGTCATTATTATTTTTAGATCGTAGGGCTTTGTCTATATGGATAGGAAAAAAAAAAAAAGGAAAAAGAAAAGGAAAGGAAAAGAAAGGCGGCAATGCCCATTTGAGTTGGCGCCCGGTTGCAACAGGTGATTACTCGCTTCGTGTCCCAAATGTCCTCAGGGATTGGCTACGAACTGCTGTCCGGTAATGCTACTGGAACCCACGCACGCCTATCAACTTGGTTTACGTTTTTACAAAGTATGTGCACTTTGCATATTGCTGTTTCATCAAAGAGCTTCTAGCTCTTCACTGAATGGAAGAAAACCCCCCAAACTCAAATCTTGGTCTTCTATTCTGATATATCCATTATAACTCAATTATATCGTTTAGTTTGATATGGTTTAAAGACGTCAAGAGCCTCAGATTAGTACGCAGCATAACATCCCATATAAAAGACAATAATCGCATGGATAAAAAGAAATAGAATAGAGTAAGCTACACAAGAATCTCATTAAGATTACAAGATGAAATAAGTGTTATGTTCAATCAGTTAAAGATCAAAAGGGATTAGTCATATATGTAATATAACGACGCGCTCTGACTGACTTTGTCACATTGCATCTGGTCATAACCCCTCCCTCTCTCAATTTGGTTTGGCTTCTATGAAAATACGATTATATCAAATTGATGTTGTTGATTAGGTTAAGGTTCAAAGAGCGCTCAGTCAGATTATTAAAACATCCCCAATAAAAGACAATAAACATGGATAATAAAAATAAATAGAGTAGCTACAAAATGCTATTGAAGATTACAAGATGAATAGTTTATGTTTGCACAGTAGAATAAAGGATTCGTATATATATGTATATCCGATCGACTTGGTACATTGGCATCATGTCCATAAACCCACCTCTAAGTAAGATTGATATATCAATAAGCTTCCAATAAAAAAAAGTGTTCAACACCTGGGTCTCCAATGAAGTTCGCGTATTCAAAATATGGATACTTTACACGAAACCCAAATCATTTTTCTAGTGACAAGATCAATAAATCATTCACTAAGTATAAAATATGGATACTTTATACGACTAATCAATTGGCAGCAAATTGTGGCTCGCGTTTTAGTGTGCTTAAACGTTCTGAGCATAATTGTGTGATCTCTTTCTCCCAATGATGCTTTTGGCATATTTCACGCCCCACGCAACTGGTAAGTCTTTAGAAGATATCACTCATTCTATATATGACACTGCCGAATCAAAGATACTCTTAACAAAGGAGGGAAACTCCTGATAAATAATTAAAAAAATTCCATACAGAGATTAAATCCTAGCCGGAAGATTCGATGACCCTAAACCAAGATGAAGAAACATACCTAAAAAATCTCGGGAAGGGATCGTATTAATATGCAAAATAATCAGATTTAATATTAATTTATTCACAAAAAACTGATAAAGAATAGGGAAAAATGTGACAAAAAAAAAAAAGAAAAAAGAAAACAAAACGACGCCTTGTTGTAGAGAAAGCAAGACTTTAGCGTTTAAGAAAGAAGATTATTGGAATAAATGCTCGGCTGAGATAAAAAAAAAAAAAAAAATAATATACTACTAATATACTAACTTATAATACTGCTGGCTGTGGTGTGCTGTGTGTGTGTGTGTGTGTGATTTTTAAACATTATATAGAAATCTTCGATAAGTGTCCAAACTAGTATAGAATTATACTCTGTAACTTGCGTAAGATAAAAATTTCCACGGGACTTCGACACTAGGGGTTACGTATGTGAGCTATAAGATTCTTTATCTGTGTTTTAGTGAAAGACATAGAAATTAGTTTTTTGCTATTGCAATGATCTTGCATCTAACATTATGTGGAATTTACCTAGTGTCGATTGCTTCGGTCAAAAGTTTTTCAATAGCTTTCCTTAAAAGCAAACTTTACACACTAGAAACTAAGGGATTTGTGTCTAGACGCCGTTGGTTTGGACAAGTGGGGAATCACATGGGAAAGTCGTGCATAAACGTAAGTAGATCCATCTGGGAGGGTTGACGTGGGGTTTTGGACTTTAATATTGTCTACAAAGGACTCAATGATAAGCATGGGCTTCTAACGGGGTCCACTTCCTGTTTGTAGTTACTTTCTTTTTTGGGAAATTCAACTAACTCGTGGAAACGTTAGCAAGCTTCGTTTTGGGCTATGAACTACTTACCACCGTTCTCGCGAGAGAGACACTTTGCACCGCCCCTAACACGGTGGAATATTGATTGGTCCCATTTGCCGGTCAAAAGCTCACTAGACTGTTTGTAATCATCTGTACTTGGATCCGACGCAAAATCAAGCCCAGTTAACGACGATGTCATATTTGGCAATTGGTTGAGGGTGAGCATGGATACATGGTCGGATTGGATAAAGATCCCACCCTCGATTCTATCCTACAGTTGTACCCTATCTTACATGAATTTCTTCGTACCATTATTGACAAAAGAAATTATGTACATGATCTCGATGCGCACTCTAACTATAATCATATAGGCTTTTTTTAAAAGTGTGCCTCCCTAATTTCAAACCCTATATGTAACTTTGGAGAGAGGAATCTCGACCTTTAGATTTTGTACCTCAGCATTAGTTGTTAATTCGCCTGTCGTAGGTTGCTTTTATCTTAGCCTAGTGATGAATGTTTTGGATGGCGGCCATCCGTTTTGCTCGACTCCATAATCGGAGGGCAAGACCAGATTGGGATTTGGAATACTAGAGCTAGCGGCAAGGGGTGTAGTAAAGAAGTTTTAAAGTGTTTCGGTGCAGGCAGCAGAAATTTGCGTTGTCGTATAATTAAATCCAAGACAAAACTTTTTGTCGTGATATTACATATAAATCTTGTTCACTGGGAGATTAAACACTATAAATTTATTCAATTACTGTTTGTGTAACCTGTCTTTATGACTAAGGGAAAAAAGATGGCATCCCCCATTCTTTGTCTGTTTTATTACTTTGTCTGCTTCAAATCATTCACATCACAATTCAAGACTTCTAATCACCAATACGTCGCCTGATCAACATATTAAAGTTCTGGATCAACGTTTTTAGACATGAATCATGCTTACTGGGCTATAGCGGGCATAATGGAACGGAGAACAAGCGAGAAAGTGGGTTGAATTTAATAATTTTACAAAGATAAGAAGTGATTGTTTACGCATATTCCTGAATCGCTGCTTGTCATTTAGAGGTTTAGTGCATTATTTAATGTTCAATGTTGTATACTTCTGCCCTGTGTTTCGTAAAGCTCCATCTGTAATACTGAGCATGCTTAGTGGCCATAGGTTAGCTTTTTGCAACATGAATTTACCAAGCGTCCTTGACTCCAAGCAATACAGTATTCTTATACGACGATATCGATATGAGTCACAATATATAATTTTTTTTTCATCATTTAACTAGCCTCGGCCGCTAATAGGTCACATCATTGATCGATTGATTAGAAAGAAGTTATGTACATAATCATCAAATTTGATTGTAAATCAAATTAGAGAACACTAAAGTAGAGACTGATTCATGGCGACCTCCGTTTTGTGAGATCACTTGTGATCGCATTGCTAATTGAAACAGTATCTACTCCAACTACAGATGTTGTATAACAGCTGGAGTATGTACAGTGTCGTGCATAAGTACATGAACGCTGAATTTACCCAGACCCCCAACCGCAACATTAAGTATTTCAAAGTATTTACGAGAAAGCTGAAATCCTTTAGGCCCTATATAGTAGATTATTCCCAAGTGTTGGACGTGGCAGTTATCCTGTTGTCTGTTGTACCCTACCATGGTGATCCAGGAGAATAAAAATGTGAGCAACATGGGAGGACTACCGGCGCTTTGCTATTGACCTTTAAACTTTCTCACTATATAATTTAAATAGCCGCGATTCGCTCTCAGACTTTAGGAGGGCAATCAGCGAGAGTTTTAATTATATGGATTTGAAAAATGGTGTATTATAAACATTTGATTATCAAATGATGACTTGGACTCGCAGTGACTAGACAATAATTAACAAAAGTGGTTTATGAATGCCTCCTTATGAACCAACCAATGTTGCAAAAGGCATGCAGTGCGTGTGGAACATATTCCTAACTTCCTCCTTAATATCTTATGTGTTTTTCCATAATCTCGTGTTCTGTTGCCCTGTGAGTCGTTGCTTGTCCAATCCCTGGAGAGCTTATACCTAATCTGGTTGTTAAGGATTTTCAAACCGGTGGCCCTGTTGAACAGTCAACAAGAAATCTATCTATGATTCCAATTATGCATCTTTCCAAAGATTGTGAAAAGGATCTTGTCTCTCAAGGGTCGTGATGCACCCGGTCAAATGAATAAGAAAAGAAAAACATTTCAAACTCTTACACTGTGAGATCTCGAAAAGGATCACATTTTGGTTATGAAAGAACACGAGAACATGGTTACAAAACTTAAAGCCTCAAAAGGGCCCCGCTTGATATCCCCATGGTGGTACAGCCTCAAACTACAAAGCCCCAACTCCGCCATATGCATCTTAATGTAAAATCTGTTATGTTTGGCCATCTTATTTTTGCAACATTGCTCCTGATGGAGCTTTCCATGTCCAATTTGGATTACTGTACATGGCACATGCAAATTGCTGCGGGCAGGCACTTGATTCTGTCTTGCACTTTCATCCTGATTTTCAAATTGGCAACTAGCATGAAGAGTCTTGTGCACACCAAATATATAGATATTAATTACATGAACAGTTGGTTATGAGAGACTCTTTTAGCTTGATTATAGATGCTAAAGAGAACTCAAAAATGTTAAAAGAGTTTGGTATCATCCATTCTTCCCTCACCCCTCTGCCTCCTTGCATGATTTTTTTTTTTTTTTTAACCCCCACTTCTTTCACTTTTCTATATCACTATATGTTGCTTAGTACATGCATGAGCATAGTGCAAGATCATGCTTGAGATAAGACAAAATCATAATGTAGTACAAGCGGTAACTCCTAACAATGATCAAGTTAAATTTGCCATTGTCATGTCCATTTAAATATTTAAGGTTGTCTCTCAACAGACATAAGAAGAAACTTATTGCCTGGAATTTGTTTGTCAAATGGATAAATAAAATTGAAAGATAACAAAAACTATACAGGATAAACAAAGAAACTGGATTGTTTCTTGTTTTAATAGGAGTAAAAAATGACATGATATCTATTATGAAGTTAAAAAAAGTAATTTCTGTTCACAGAATAAGTTTGAGCAAAGAGCTAGTTTGAGGAGGGTAAAACCAAGAATTTCTCCTACCAAACCAAAGTAAAAACCAACAAAGATTTTCTTTTTTTTTTTCCTTGCTGCAATTTTCTGCAGCAAATTGTTCTGCTGTTCTTTTTCCAGCAATCATTCAAAATCTTTGCTGCAATTTTTACTTTTGCAACTCTCCAGCATCTATGCCACCTCAATGCTCATTGTTTCTCAGCTCACAAAACCAACATCAACCTTTTAGCCTTTCTATTTATAATAAAAGAGCTCGGTTTGTATAGGCTGATTTTTGTTTTTATGTTTTATTGATGAATTTTTCTCTCTCCCTCGCTTCCTCACTCCCTCCGCCCCTCCCTTTTATGACGTAATGTCATTGCAGGGGGGTGAACGAATTGAGCAAAGTGTTTTAAGAATGATGACCATTATTGATCTGGCACGCATTATTCGAGCGGGTGACAACAAGCCACTGAAAACTCTTTTCAATCAGTCTGTTGTTAATGGAGATAATCTATTGCCCCTAATAGTAAGTTTGCCATTTTACATACCAGGAGTCACTCTCTGTTTTTCCCTCTACTGTTATATCCACGAGGCACATTTTATGATTCGTATTTTTCAATTTGATTGCAGTATGTGCTGGAAGAACTCAATGTAAGATCTCTTGTCCCGTGCAATGACACATTGAAGTATGATGCTTCTCTGTGTGTGCAGAGCCTCAGCTCAGGTGTGCAAATTCTATTTCCTTGAAGATGTTTTATTATTGTTTTTGTTTATTTCCATTAACATTTTTACCCCCTATTTTAATCTTTTGTTCTTTTGTTCGCTACGCCTTATGGAATCTGATCTTCAAAATTCTTCAGAACCATGTTCTCTCCTTGCTGACAAAATTTTGGTGCTTGTGGCAAATGGACTAGGCAAATTCTGATGAATGGATTTTCCAACTTCTCCTGTTGCAGTTGTCAGTAGGATGCAAACGTTGCGGCAAGAAGTGGCAATTGAACCTACAGATTTGGTGGAGGTTTATACTTTGAATCTTTGGATGACGATAAATCAACCTTGCAACAAGTTGTGATTTCACAGCTACTGCCATAATTACATTTATTTTTTCTTGTTTTTGTAATGCTTTCTATGGAGTATTCTTTATTTGTCATGAGTGGGTTTGAATGGATACACTGGGCAGCAATTGAATGTTGTTGGTATTTCACTGAAATATGGTCTTAAGGTTTTCTTCTCTTTATGTCTTTTCAAATATTGTAGTGCCAACTAAATGATTGTGATTTGTTTAGAATCGTTCCTCGACTTAGAATCCCTGCAAAGGTGGACTTATCTTTGTGGATATACAGTATTGCATTATTGGACTCTGCAACTTCCACGCTTAAGAACTGCAGTGTTTGTAGCTATGCAGAAATATACGATAGGCAGTATAATATGTTTCTAATTCTATTCTCGTCATTTCTCACTGTTCAATATTCAATTTTCAGTACAATTCCAAATAGCACTTTTTTCTGCTACTTGGTCTCTGGTTCTTCATTTTTAGTTTGCAGCGTTTATCATTGCCTCTGGTGCATGCTCTCTTATATCCTAAAAGGTGAAGAATCCTATCATTCTTGCTGTCACACAATGTACCACTTGAGCCTGCTGCACTTTTTAAGGCATCTATTGAAATGTATCATGATATGGAATGGTGTATTTTTATCTCATGTATTTGTTTTCACATTTTGTCTCTGTTGAAGCGTAACATAGCAGGAATATCTGTGTTTCCTTGCAGGAAACAGCTTCTTTAAAAAGGGCTTCTGCTTCTTCGGTGAATGTTTTGGTAGAAGATATAATTTTTTGGAACTGAGGTTTATTCGTTTCTAAGTAAAAAAAGAGATGTCACAATATTTTTTTCATACATGTCAAAGCGATGGAAAAGAAAGAATATCAAGATCTTTTGCAGGAAGGTTGGCTAGAGAATTCAATTAGTTCTCCGTTGCTTCCTTTGACCTTGAGATTCTGTAAGTTGCATGAGATCAAAAAAATATTATAATATGAGTAATTTCTGTCTTACGATTGATTCAAGTTCATATTCCATTGACAAATATTGTTTTGAGGTTTCCTTTAAACTAAAAGAAGTCTGATTTTAACATTTCCATGCATGTTTGTTACAAAGATCTCTACTGGGTCAGGCTTATTGAACCTTTACTGTGAACCTTACTTTCCAACTATCCTTCTGCAATAATGCTTGCTTTATAAATAGAGACGTGATTGACCAGAGGTTTTTCTGATTCTTCAAATGAAGTGGGTCTAATTTCATCCTCTTTATTTATTGCAGATATGCGCGTGCAACCATGAATGTCATTCCTTTTCTGAGTTATTGACACACAAAATATGCAGGCTGCGTTTTGTGAGAAGATTTTTTGTTCCTACTTTTGAGACTAGTATATCCGGTTGTCATGGCTTAAGGTAATTTTACTCCTTTTTCACCATTTTCCTCGTGGGTTGGGTGCTCTTTGCTTCTTCCTCTGCAGGTTACAGTTGATTGCATTGAGAATCAACCTGCTGTAGACGGGGTTTTAGGAGAACATGGCTTTTATAAAATTTTTGGTGACTACTACTTATCGGGAACAGAAGCTCAGTAATTTATTGATTCCAAATTAAATCACTAACCTTTTGTTTACTATGTGATAGATATAAAGTGACAATTAATAATAATAATAATAAATTACTTCTTTTATTTTTCTCCATCTCCATAAATTAACTTTTTACATTATTTTATTTTATTGTGTACACATATGTGCAACACTCATCTGTGCATCAGGTGTTTCCCCTTTGTTCCCAAGTTTTTGAGAGTAAAGTGACGTGAATTTTTTGTCTTTGGAGACTGAAAATAGACAATTAGAGGAGGTAGTGAGATTCAATCCCACGACTCTCAGGTCGAGTCCAAAGACTTTAACGACCACCTGAGCTAGCCTTGAGTTGTTGTGTGGATTTAATGCCTCCACGCCTGAGGATTTTTGTCGCTTTTTACAAGGATTTTTTAAGAGAACTAATGGAATCTTAAGCGCAACAAGGAAGCATCAACGAGGGTGCGTGTGGGCTAATGACTTGAAAAGTCGCCATATAAGTCCACACACTTTAGCCACCACTTGAGCTAGCCTTCGGTGGCTGTGTGGATTTAATGCCTCCTCTCCTGAGGATTTTTGTCGCTTTTTTTACAAGGATGTTTGTTGAGAGAACTAATGGAAATCTTAATTGCAACAAGGAAGGACCACCCCAACGAGGGTGCGTGTGGGCTAATGAACGTGATCTATGAATGTCAAGCTGTCAAAGCTGGACATGTTCTCGGGAAGATTTTCCACATTGGGGGGCCTCCTAAACTCCAAAATTTGTGGCCTAACTCCCAACATTTCGACCCAAGAAGTTTGGCAAGGTATTGAATTTTCTTCCAATTATCATCAACGCAAACAGTCATCCTGCACATCTAAGCAATACGTGTCGCGTAATATCTTTCAAAATTTCTCACACCCTCAATTATTGATATTTGATTGTTAGAAACAATTACATCAATGTAAAAAACTAATTTTTTTTTTTTTGAAAACAATTTTTATATGTTAAATTATTGTAATTAATTATATATTTATATTCTTTTATTATATGATTATAATTAATAATATAAATTATGAATATTTATATATAATGGTATTTATAACTTGACTCTGAAAACATAATATTTAGAGATTTGCATTTTAAGTGGCGACAAAAATTTTCCGCCATAAAATTATCTTTGAATTTTCAGCAAGGCTTTTGTTGCCGACTTTAACGCTATAATCAGCAGAAATCCTACAGGGGACCCACGCAAGTTCCTAATTCTCCATATAAAGGTGAGAGGTGACGACCCAGGATCATACACACGGCGTTAATTGGAAGGTCCTTGAGAAAATAACCATGGCTACTGCTACATCTGCAATGGTTAAGGTGGCGTCCTTGGCATTGCTAGCATGCATGCTTCTCGCTGCCCCTCACATTAATGCAAAGCTGACATGCGAGGAGGTGACAATCCTGCTGACCCCATGCATCGGCTATGGCGTTTTCGGAGGGGAGGTGCCGCCGGCATGCTGCTCCGGCATCAAGCGAGCTCTAGAATTAGCCAAGACCACAAAAGAAAGGCAGCTCAAATGCGAGTGTGTTAAGGAAGGGGCTTCCAGGATCCCTGGCCTTAATTACACTCGCGTTAACGAGCTTCCCGCTAAATGTGGAACCACTTCGCCATACGTAGTCAGCCCTAAAACTGACTGCTCAAAGTAATTACCCTGGAGAATTTTGGGAGGCTTTTCTTCATATTTTTAATAAAAATTATTCACTTTGATTCACTTTTTATTAATTTCAACACATGGTTGTGCTGCAGGGTCAAATGAATTGAATTGAAGGTGTGCTGAGTCGATGCACGCAAGAAGCAACACGTGGGGAATCAATCAAGTAGCTTATATAATGTCAATAAAGATTGCATCCTGGAACACTTAAAATCCCGTTAAGCAAAGTTAAGAGTTCTTCTCTAGTTGATGTTGAATAAAGACATGGAGCCAGTGTTGTATTAAGTATAAAAGATATTTGCAGCTGAAATGCTTTAATTTCTCTTTGTTCTTGAAAATTCTTGATTACAATTTGGCACGTTAATCCCATCCACGTATAAATTGTTCCCATCCAAAATCATCTTGACTGCTTGAAAAGGTGACGTGCCACCATCCGTTCTAACCAAAGATCAACCTATCTCTTCCCTCTTGCTATCGAAATAGGGGTTTAATTTGTTTTAGTATCTTTGGAAATTCTTTAATCTATGTCCAGTAATCTCGCAACAAACTAGAAAATTTTGAATCTCTGTAGCGAATTTAACCCTTTCTTCCGTTACCCATTTCAAAGCAAGTCAATAAGCAGCCGATTTCACTTCACTACAACCATATGTTGGCTCTGAGGGTGAAGCTTCAAAGAAAAGAACTGAGTGAGTAATACTTAAGAATAAGAATATTTCAGAACTTCAAGGACCGGTGAAACTAATGTCACCGTCCCCACATGCATGCTTCCTCGCAATTCTGTTAAATCACTACAAAATTCCGCCTGGATTTACCGGCTAATAAATACAGTCTCAACCCAGAAACGAGGGAAACATAAATGGGAAAAGCTTGAAATTTATGGAAAGCTGAGAAAAACGGCATTGAGGTGTCCATCTATCATGTAAGCACTACATGACAAACAAAATAGTAATAGCTGCAAAACTTTTTCATGCTGTACTTTCATACACATGAAAACTCCAATTTCCAGAAGACCGGCCAAGTAAAATATGAATAAAGTCATCTGTAATCTGCACCAACTGCTTCGAGGATGGACTTGAAACCATCCCTCTCTAAACACTGGGACAGTTCAGCCTAACAAAAAGCACAAGGGTAAATCATTTTACGGTAATGAGACAGAAATTGGGTGATCTTCAACAAATGTTGCTTACAAAAGGAAAAATAGGAGCCATATTAATCAAATAACCACGAAGCATTAACCCATCACCAACATGCATTGCATATAGAACTCTGGTAGGGTAATTCAATAACTTGAAAACACCCCTGGACATAAAATTGCAGAACATGCATGATTTAACATGGGGTAGTTGTTCTGTGTCTTAACAGCAGAGAGCTTACAATTTTCTCAATATTATTTTCTGAATTTAATCGAAAAATTTCCTTAAAAACACCGTGAATGCAATCACCCAGGACCGAGTGTATTGAGAGCCTTGGAAGATAAAACCCAAGAACCAAGCTTTTGCAACCAATGTACTAACAAGTGCAGGTATTAATGGACCCATTATGTGGATGTAGATGTACAAAGAACCCTCATCCACAGCCACACACATGGATGGAGAGAGAGAGAGAGTGTGTGTGTGTGTGTGCGCGCGCGTGTGCTATAACCACTTGCAAGCACCCTGAATGAATGGCCAGATTCTTATTTTGTTCAGGCTTGACTTACTGCCAGAAGTGATTTTTGCGATATTACCATGCCACTATTATTACAATTTTGAGTCAACATTGCAATGTCTTGTCAAATGGTTTTCATGTATCTCTCATTCAGTCTAAATTTCCAATCCACTGATTATCACATTCAGAATTCCCATTCATTTTCAACCTCTCCCACTGCAAACCGCCAGTTCCAAAAGAGAACGAGTCCCAACTAAAAACCTATGCCATGCAGAAAAATTTAATCCACATCTTCATGGTTTAACTAGATTGCATTTTTCAACAGAGAGCAACGTAACACATTTAGATTCTTGCAGTTTTCCTCCAGATCATAAAATTTCAAAAGTCATCAGAATGGTACCTTTATTTGAGGAATTAGTGCAGGTCCACCGTAGGCAAATGCTGCATAAAGCTGAACAAGAGTTGCCCCAGCTCGTAATTTCTTGTATGCATCCTCACCACTGCACCCATGGTAAGTGATAAAAGTACAGAAAAAGCACTGGAAAAGAAATGAACCAAATAATTGTATTCACCACTGGGTGATGTAGTGATGAAAAAATTTCTTAGATTTTACCTGCTAACACCTCCACAGCCTATTAAAGGAATCTTTCCCTGAAAAGTGAAAATAATGACAAATATCAAGAAATGAGCTGTGTCATTGACTAGTAAAATGACTAATAAAAATGCAAACAGATCACATGTACTTTCCAGAGAAGTTTGAAAAATTTACCAGTAGGACATTTTTACTCTTCAATTCAAACATAAAAAATGAATTTAAAATGAATTGAAAAGGAAGCTGGATGCATGTATGTGCAAGTATATATATGTGTGTGTGTGCATGTGCATGTAATGTAGGAAAATAGATGCATATGCATTTTTTGAAAGTTCAGCTCCATGAAGAGAGATGCTTATTACAAAGGATGAGAGTGAAACAGAGTTCAGCAATTTTGGTACTATAAATTGGAAATTATATTCTCCAAATATAAGGTCATCCCTACATCTACAATTTTAGAGCCTAGCACACTTTAGGATTCTAGCAATAAATAATCTGTTCATTATGACAAGCATACTTAATCTCCATGATCTGGATATTATAATATCATAAGTTGCCTACCCTTGTGAGAATGTACATCTCCTTTAAGATGTTGGTAGACAGACCAAAGAGAGGCTTCCCACTTAGGCCACCAGATTCACTGGCCACAGGATATTTGCTTACAGAATCTGGCCTTGATATTGTGGTATTTGATATAATCTAGAGAAGAAGCACAAAAACCAGAACCAGTGTCAATCAAGTAATAACATGGTTTCATAAGAAGTTGAAGAACAAGTAGCATCAATATCCCATCCAGCATCACAAGTTCATTGAATGAAAACATACTATACTAGACACACAAATACACAATTTTTCAGACTAGAGCAAAGTTATGGGTTTTAAAGATGATAGCAGGGAAAACAATCACAAAAAATTAATTGGAAAATTTACAAGTAAAATCTAAAAGAAAATAGTATTTGGCATTACTCTGAGAAACCTACCATTGGCGAGCATGCCATATGTCAATCAAAGACTCCATGAGTATGAAAATCAACAAATAATCACAGCTAAAAACCAAAGCTAAGAGTAACAAAATATGTACCAATCCATCCAAGCGGAGTGCCAGAGCAACCTATAAATACAAAAAGATAAAATAAGAATCATAGAGGAACAACTCCAAGAATGTTATATGTAGAAGTATATGAAAGAATTTGAACAGGGGGTTGTTGAATACAGCTGCAATGTCTTCAAGGTCTTCCTTTGAAAGGTCAGGAGCAATTTTAACAAGCAAAGGAGGAGGACCCTCCTCACCCCATTGCATTTCATCACGAGCAGCTTGAACCTTAACAAAATGTTAAATGTAACAAAAATTAAGTTTGGCATAAAGCAACAAGTCAATATTGGTTAGATCACATTCCTCGAAAGGGTTTGGGGGGACTGGCTGGGACCTCCAACCGCTGCCCAAAATAAAAAAACACATAGGATAAGAATTGCACATAATTCATGGTTAAAGCTTCTTACCTTCTTAACAAGGTCCTTCAATTGCTTTCTCCCCTGCAGCATACGCAGTCCAGGAGTATTGGGTGATGAAACATTAATAACCTGCAAGGGAAAGCATGTATATTAATTTTCTGTATGTACCTGAGGGTTTGTGTGTATGCATGTGTGTGTATACATCATCCATGTGTGAAAGAGAAAGAGATACTTCCATCCAAATCTCTGTCGCTAAGTCTAAAAATCAAGTCGTAGATTCAATCTACCTAATCTCTTTCGTATGATCTCAGATGAATTTCACATGCCCTCACTACATAAAGTTACAGACAAGCATGCACATGCTCATGGGAATGAATGCTCTGCCAGGCAAGTATATTAATAGATTGTAAGCAGTGTCTAAGTTAAGTGTGGACCAAACATTAAGGACAGAGTAAAGTAATAGCAGGCAATCACAAGATACCTCTCTTCCACACGGTGAGAATTTTTCAGAAGTCATGTCTTCAGTTACTATCCACAAGCTAACAGGGAACACCATACCAAAAAACTTTTTCCCAATTCAATAATTAATGCCCATGTCAAATATTAAAGCTCAAAGCATTCTCTAGTCTACAATATGACATCAGCAGATAAACAGGCTCAGCTGGTGGCACTCTAATTTTAGCTTCTCATTTAATACATGTGTGTAGATTGTTAAACTCCATTATAAGTGAAATGACTGAAGCTAACAAGTGGAGCACCAACAACAATATTAGTGAGGTAAATCATATCTTTCATTCAAGGAGATGAAAGTAGAAAAAAAAAAAAAAAGAGAACAGAAAAGAATCTACCAAATAATCAGCATACTGGGATAATGTATGAACCCCCTGTACATAATCTGCAGCAGCATCCTCACTTGTCTTGTTCTTCCCAAGATTTACCCCAAGAATGCCAGGACCAGCTTTGCCTCCATGTTTGATGTCATTACTGGAGGAAGATGATGGGATCGACGTTTCCAGCTTCCTTTTGCCATGCTGAGCACCCAATCGCTTTGCAACAGCTACAATACCTTCACTGTTAAAGCCGCAACGATTTATAATTGCACTGTCCACAATAAACCAAGCAAAGGAAGTTAGTTCCAAAACACCTTTCTCAAGTCTAAACCATTCATCATCTCTACCACAGGCCACAAAACCAAGCACCTTGATAACAACCCTTGTATATGAATAAAAACAAAATGGTCTCTCACCCTTCCTGGCGCAATCTAAAGATACGTGGCTTTGGGTTACCCTCTTGTGGAACAGGAGTAACAGATCCAACCTCTACAAAGCCAAAACCCATCCCAAGTAAGCCTTCAACAGCCTCAGCATTTTTATCAAAGCCAGCAGCAAGACCAACAGGGTTGGAGAACTTCCTTCCCCAGACATTCAGTTCCAAATTTGATGGGTCAGGCCTCTTCTCCCTTGGTACCCACCCACGAGCAGCAGCAGAAACAGCAAGTTTATGTGCAACCTCGGCATCTAGGAGTGCGAAAAATGGATTCACAAGTTTGGTTGCATTGAATAGCCAGCCACTACAATAAACAGTCACATTTAACAGTTGGACTTAAAACTTCAAGGAGTCATGAGAGGGCCTTAATTACAAAAGCTTATTGAAGACAATGTACACTTCTAAAAAACAAAAAACCACAGTATCTAAGCATTTCACACTTTCCATAATCAAGCTTATAGAAACATGCACTCATCTAAAAGACAGGGTGCAGGGTTGGGCAACAGAAACTCCTGGATACTGTGGCAATATATGCAGGCAATGGCTTAGCAAAGCTACATATTGATAACACTAAAATGAACTCATGATACTGATCCAAGTTCTACAATGCAATCAAGCAGTCCTTTTCACTGAAATCCTTATTCACATTTGGACACTAGCATATAACATGTAAGGGCTACTGGAACCAATGTAAAGCTCAAAGTAAAATTATAATTTGGGTTTCTCATAAATTCAACTAGCATACCAGAAAGTTGCTTCATCCACTGTACTTGCATAAGCTCCTCCAGCAATAAGTAATCCTATGGTTGCTCCTGTAACTAACCTTCCCTGAAGCAAAAAAAAATAACAGAGCCCAAAAGTTCAGAATCAGGGAACAAAATGTTAACTCATAATAGCATACTAGACAATAAGCAGTATCAACAACAAAGGGAAAGGAATAAGCCAGCGAGTAAGTGACCAAGCTAAGGCACTTCATTAGCTAGAACACAATCCTTTGATTTGATGGACCTAGAAACATGTTCACAATTCAACAAAGTAATAGTTGGAAGCCAATAAACAATAATAACACTTAAAGCCAAAAAAGAATCTTTTCCCCTCCATTTTCCTCATTTAATGAATTTGATTGGTGCGCCGCTGAACATAGACTTATTTGTTTACTCTTTTAGTCAAAATGAAAAAATCTGCCTCCTGACTGGAGATATGAAAACATAAGATACAGAAAATATGCCTTCAGACAAATGAAAATTGGTTAACAACACAAAAAGTGCACTCAACAAACTGTCAGAGCATGGGAAAAATATAAAACTTACTGAATCAGCATGAAAAAGGATATCTTCTTCCTATTTTGAAATCATGACTACTACTACCACGATAAAGGCACTTTCATTTTAATGTAAACAATATGGGAAGATGCTAAATTAACTCAAATATCAGTAAATGGTTGTCATAACTCGGATACAAAATACAACAATGAAATAATACTGATATGCAATTAAGTTCTTTTCTGAAACTATGGGCATCCTCAATTACTACTTATTAGATTATTATTATTTTTATTTTTAAAAAAAAAAAAAACCAATGAACTGAACCCAGTTTGTTCCACATAAGTTCTTGTAGATACAGAGATCTGCATGCAGAAGCATCAGAGAGAGAGATTACCTTTTTGGAGAAGTGAGGAATTTTAGGAGCTGTTTCTGGGGTGGAAGAACAATGCCTAATACATCCTACAACAGGACAAGGAGTGGGTGTAATAGCCCCTCTCTTGTACAACAAATCTCTCAACAACCTCCTCCTAAAAGCCTTTGCCGCCATAAAAATAAGTGCCAACAAAGAAAAAATCTCCTGATTCTCTAATTTGAGCTCCCAACTTAAAAAAAAAAAAAAAAAGAATTACGTTTTCAGCTTACTAAAAAATCGAACCCACCAAAAAAGGAAAAAATAAACACTATGAGAGATGCCGGAGGGACAATTCAGAGAGAAAGTCTCGAAGGAATGATACAAGAAACGGAACCAAGATTCAGAGAGAAGACTGAGGTGGAGACATTGAAAGGAAGCCAGAGTTCAACAACATTGATTGCTTTTTTTTTTTTTTTTCCTTTATGAAAACTAATTAACAATTCAAGAGGTTGTGCGTACTTTCACTATCTTGCATCACTATGATATGATTTCCTGTCAAGTGCTAATTGTGGTAAAAGTATCCTTGTTTTTTCACCGTCGGAAGTAATCAAATTTCAAGTCTCATCGCCCACCGAATGTAGCGATTGTATGGCCTCCGTTCGGAACTTTGGCCGGAGAATTGAAATGATCAGCTCGTCGCCGATGGGAGGGGCAATCGCCGGTTGACACTGAGACAGGAGAGGCGGACCTAGGGAGGGGGAGCTATGAAGTGAACCTAAATTTGCGGGAAATTAGAATTGGGGCTTTTTATTTATAGGATAGCTGTGTGATAATATTGTCTATATTTATTACATTTTAGTGGTGTTAATAAAAATATTAAAATAATATATTATTTAATAATATTATTAATAAAATTATTGTAAAGAAATTTTTAATTATATATAAAAATTAAATTAAAAAAATATTATATTTAATTTTTTAAAAAAATAATTTTAATTAATATAAAATATTTTTTAAAAATAAAAATATAAAAATATTTTTATTAATAAAAATTTTATTAGATTTAAAATTTTTTATGAGAAATAAATTATAATTTTATAAATTTATTTTAAAATTTTTAATAAATTTTAAAAATTTAAAAAATTATTAAAAAATATAAAATTTATATAATAATAATAATAAATATTTTTAAATTATTAAAATTTTTTTATTAATTTAATTTTAAATTAATTTTGATACAATCATTAAATTTTTTTACATTATTTAATGATATTAAATATCAATAATAAATAATAAATTTTTAACATTATTCAATAATGTTAGATATTAGTAATAAATATGTTTTGATTATTTCTCCATATCGAGATTTGAGTTTTCCAATATCACTTATTTACACTAAAAAAAAAATAATAATAATAATAATAATAAATAAAATTTTAAAATTTTTTAATAGAAGATTTTAATTTAGACTTAATGATATTTACATGATAAATTTTTTTTTATAAGTATTAAATGAGAATAATAATAAAAATTTTTATTTTAAAATTATAAATACAATAATGGACATATTTAGAATATATTCATTTTTAATTTTTTTAATAAAAGATGTTAATTTAGACTTAATAATATTTAAATGATAATTTTTTTATAGACATGTAATAAGTGATTTTAGTTTTAAATTAGAAATACAATAATAGACATATTTATAATACATTTATTTCTATTGTCCAAAAGAACAATAATAATAAATTTTTTCTTACCAAAAAATATTTTGATTTTATTAAGTGGATTTTGTCAAAAAGTTCAAATGCTAAAACTAACTTTTAGACGTTCTTTGCATAATTTCTTTTTTCCTCCTTTGCTTGCTTAAAAAAAATTAACGGGAATGTCCTTATGTTTAATCCCATCATATAACAATGATGTGTTTGTAATTTTATCATTATTTTCTGAACTGATAAGTTTTTATTTTCAGTTCAATTAAGTTTAATATAATTTTACCAGCCATTATAATTTTTTTTAAAAAAATATTATGGTCATTGAGTTTATAAACTAATATTTATTGAGATTTTTAGTACCTTGATAATGCTTTTTAAGTCTTTAAACTAATCACTGTGTACCATAATTATTTCAACTATAAATATCCTCCTTGCGGCCATGAACATTTTTCAAGACATCAAAGTTCTCTCTCTCTTTTTTTTTTTTTAAATTATGTTAGAAAAATATGGGTAATAACATACAGTTTCGCTACAAATGATTGCGCCTTCACACTAAAAATAGATTTCTCTTATTTTAAGAAGTGTCTATTCAATTTTCCTGGTTGATTTTTTTTTTCCTTGACCGAATTAAATTAGATACTTTGTGCATACAAAATAGAAAATTATTTTCCAACATAATTTTGATTGGCAAGAATGCATACTGCACTTTCATAAAAAGTTTCAAGACTTCTCCAAATAGAATTCTCCCTTTTGTCCAAAATCTCAAAACCCCTCCCATGTTCCGAAACTGAGACCTTCTAATAGATGTTTTCGTTTTTAAGGTGAGTAGTTGCACCTTTAGGATCTTTCTTTACACTTCACAATCATGCTATAAGACACCAAAAATCAAATATATGTGGAGAATATATAAAAACATCCTGGCATGCCAATATTCTCTAGAATTCTAAAGAGACTGAACGAGCGGTGACTTCGAACCTTTTCACTTCCTTCATGATCAGTTTTAATAGACCTATTCAATACAAAATACATTATTTTTCTTGTTCGATTCAAAGTTTAGACATATCGTTGGAAATGTCTTCACAGATTTCCGTTGAATCCAAGGCCTAAAAAATACCATCTTCTAGAAATAGAACTTGAAGACTGGGAAGCACCTAAAGAAAATGCGAAAAAGCATCTTTTAAAACTCAATAATTGGCAATAACCGACTTCACTTTTAGATCATGGGGGCATATGACATAGGAAACAGGGACGCGGGAGCTGGCATTTTCATCGCCAGCCTCTTGACTTTCTCCCTCAGTCTGCTTCTGTTTGCCAAACCTGCTAAATATGTGCCTTCCAAATTGCCTATGATCATCCTGCTCGGCTAAGGTCAAGTCTTTAAAGCCCTGTTCAGGACTTGCTTCCCCTTCAGTTGTCTGCACATTCCCAAGCTCTTCATACAGTTTCTCAATCTTGGCTTTCCAGAAGAGGCCCATCTCTGTGTCCATTTTTTGATAAGGAGTCTTAAGCAAGTACTCATCAATTCCTCCAGCCTTGTCTATGCAACGGAGGGCATGAGTGGTGACTTTGACTTGAATATGGCGGTCAAGGATGTAACTGAAGAGCCTCTTCTTCTGGACATTTGGCTTCCAAGTTCTTCTGCTCCTGTTAACACAAAAACACACAAAGCACTAGAGAATTATTAAAATCCACTTCCTAAACAATCTCTGAAACACTGAAAGTCAATGGTGAAAGCAACTAATCTCAGATAACAATTGACAACTTAGTCCTCACAAATGTAATATGTCCCCTACAGTGCATATACAACAAAATCACACATAGTGAGTTCAAACCAGAATTCACTAGGACACAATATCAAACATCATGCTTATCACATGGTAATCAAACTTAAAAAAGTGTTACCGGCAACCAAGCCAATAGCTCTGCTGAATATCAAATCAGTTGAGGAACTAATAAGACAAGGATATGATTGACTTGTAATCTAAAATAAACAAATACATTGCATTTTCAAAATGGGGATAGTGAAAGGGTAGAAAACCAAAGATTTCATGTAGAACTTTTGATCGAAAAATCAACAACAACAATGCCTTAATCCCAAATTTGGTCGAAAAATCAATCTGATTTATTTTTTACCCTTCACTTAAGAAATGATGAGAGGGAAACATTAAATCATCATTAAAGTTAATTTGCAGAATTGGTAGTTTTAAGGAAAGCATCACTTGTCCAAAATGAATTAAATTCAACAGAACCACTACTAAAATATTAGCATTTTCCAATGTGTTGCCTTTTTTACTAATAACACTGCCATACAAATCATATACATCCACTCACAACTTCTTGATGCAGGTGACAAGGTGGCCTTAACAGCTGCATCTAACGATATTCAGTGTGAAGAGAGATGTGAAATACAAGCACACATGAAGCAGATAATCTGTGCAACATTTTCAAAGTCCATAACATCATTATAAGCACTGACATCCAAATGCACAAGGAATGCTAAGAATTCTGAAATCAAAACTAAGCATATGAAGGAGGTGGAGGTCGGTTGATTTTTCCTAAGAACTGCAAGCAAAGTGCGACGCCGGGTCAAGAGGTCGGGGAAAGAAAAGGCTCCAAGGGAAGAGATTAGGGTTCCCAACATTCTTTCAACAGTCATCACAAAAGATACCTCACTCTTGAACTCTCCCAAACTCTGCTTCAATTAATCAATTTAAAGAAGAAAATAACAGCCCTACACAAAATCTATTTATTTCTTTATACAATAAATAAATAAGAAAATTCGGATTTAATCAACAATTATTAGTGGCAGAGGAAAAATTTCAGCGAAAAAATAATTTATATGTGAGCGTGGAATTGACATGCTAACAGCGGGGAAGGAGAGAGAGGACTGACTTGTTGCCGCCATCCTCACTAACACGATTACCAAACTGGATGTGTCGGCCAGCATAAAGACCACGCTTGGCTCGGCCCATAACAACCTTGCTATCAGGTAAGCTATTCTGTAGAGATTTCTCGAGTCCAGGTGCCAAGCCATTCTGACCTACCTTTTTCAGTGCTTTCTTCATCATCTCCTTCCCTCTAAACGCCATTTTCAAATCTCTCCGTCTCCAATTGTTGGCTGCAGCTACTGCAATGCAACCCTAGTGTCAGCAACCGATTTTTTCAGGTCATTTTTTTCTCTACCAACTGAAATTCCGTCTGGTTGAAAGCGAGAGCCGACCTATGCGAAAGCCAGTTAACCAAATATTGCGGCGGCGGCGGCGGCGGCGAGAAGGAGTTGCGTTTTCGCTCTGGACGGCACAAGCCAGCGGTCAGAGAAGGCTCGAACCCTATTGAAAATGAAAATCAGCAGATGCCATCCTCCTGCAAAACGACGTCATATTCCTTGATTCATTCTATGTTTCCAGTGCATGGATTTTGTAGTCCAGCAAAATTTTTAAATAACCTCTTTCGAGTCGTTACCGAGATGGGATAATTTGTGCGATACGTGTGATGTACACGCAAGTCGACCTAAACCAATTAAATCGGAAAATTTTAAAAATTCATATTTAATTGATTAAATTAATTTAATTAATATTTAATATTTAATATCTTAAAATTTTTAATAATATAATTTTTATTTTTTAAATTTTTTAAAATTTTAAAACTCACCTAATTAAAAAATTATAATCAATTTAAATAATAAATTTAATTAATTTATTTATTAATTTAATTATTTATTTTTAAAATTAATAATTTTTTAAAATAAAATAAATTAAATTATAATTAATTTTTAATTTATTAACTTATTCAATTTAATTTTTAAAATTTTAATATAATATTATTTTTTTAATTTTTTTCTCTAATTTAATTTTTTACATTAATAATTATTAGTGTACAATGTTATATAAAATATAGTGAAATTTATATTTATAGTTATATAATTTTTATTTTTAATTTTTAATTAATAAAAAATCAGTTAAAAATGTAATATTAGATACTATTTATTTATTAAAAAAATATTTCTAATAGACAATACGATATTTAAATTAAATGGTGTTGATATATTGAAATCAAAGTCAGATTATTTACCGGCCGGCTCCGGACCCAACGGAAGTGCCCTGCAAGGCATGAAACGCAACACTGGGTTTTATCTATTAATTTAAGTTAATAAATACAATAATGAATAAATTTTGAAAAATATTTTTTTATTTTGAAAAATATTGTAGTAGTTTTAATCAATGAAGTCTAACATTAGGCAGTATTATATTTAAATTAAATGATGTTAACATATTGAAATAAAATTCAGATTATTGGTTCACAAGAATAATTTCTATTAGAACCATTTAGTTAATCTATGGGCTCGTCTACGGTCCTAGGTATGTTAAAGTCAATTGTAATTTTTTTTTTTTTTTTGAAAAAAGTAAAAAATTGGCTGTACAAAATGTTCAATTGTCATTAAAAAAAAAAAAAGGTGGGGGAGGGGTGGGGAAAGATATTTTTATTTATTTATTTTATTCTTTTTCGATATTTTTGAAAAAGAAAAGATAAGCCCATTTCTGTAATCTTAAACCTAACCCTATAAAAACTGAAAACCCTGCACTTTCCCTCCCCAATTTTCACTTCCATAATCCATATCTGTTACTCGTTCTCACTCTCTTCAAGAGGAGAGGTAAGTGTTCCAAATCTTTGGATCTGTTCTTTTTCTCAATTTCTATCTTTAATTTTTTATTTACACATTTCTTTTATATTTCTAACTGTTACTGAGATGCCTTCTTGTTGGAGCCCTTTGTTTGTGTGTGTGTGTGTGAGAGAGAGAGAGAGAGAGAAAGATTGTGTTTTTTTTTAAAAAAAAAAAAAAACTGTAAATTAATTACTTGCTTATGGAGGGTTTAATAGACCAATTTTTGAAGTAAAGATGGTAGTGATTACAATGGATATGGACCTTTTTGTGATTGATTGTTCAGGTTGAAAATTAACTGAAATGGAAACTGGAAGTTTTAGCAAAGCCTTACCAGTTGAAAGGGATTGTGCTGCCCACTTGGGTAATAAAAGTTTGGATCTTAAGTCTGGCCCCTCGCTCAGTTGTGCCACAGGTTCATTGGAGAAGAAGGACGCCATGAAAATTTGGCTGGAAATGAAGGAAAATGGGTTCCTCACGCCTGCACATGCCCAGGTCCCAACCCCCAAGAAGCTATGTACAAAACGAAGCCGCAGTGTGGTCCGTAGCAAAGTGGGGATTGAAAAGGTGAAACAAGTACATAGGCTCCCTCATGTTGCTGCAGTTGCTGATGGGTTGACCAAGGAGATTGATCCTGGTATCAAATGTTCTGGGGGAATATTGCCAACGCCAAAACAGTGTGGTGAGAGGCATAAAATTGACATGGACGGGAGGAAAGTGAAGGTTGCGAGGGTACAACAGGATACTGGGTTTACGAAGATTGCTGCCTCCAGTGGGTTGCTTGATAAACTTAATCCTGGGATTGTAAGCCGTATAAGAAACAGTGATGAAGTGTTTTCAGCAATTGGGGCTTTAGTCAAAAGCAATGGATTGCGCAATGGTAATTTACAGAGCAAGCAAACAGAATACATGCAAAAAAGAGTCAGAGGAAATGATGGCAGTGAATGTTCAAATACTTTACAGGGTAGTAGTCCTTTAGGAATTTGTCCTATGAGCCCAAGCAGGCAAATGCATATGACATCTGAACATCAAACAGAGTTTGGCCATTTGGGCACAGCAATGACTAGGGTCAAAGATGAGGTTGACATAGATGAATTGATGTCACAATCATCCTTAAGTAATTTCTCAGACAGTGCAATCAGCTACGAGTCCAACGAAGAGTCAACAAAGAGAGATGCTCATCCTTCTCTTCCTCAAGAAGGTTGGTCTCACTTGAAGTTAAAAAGGCATTGATTTTATCTTTTGTAGTCATTGTGTGTGATGTCTAAGTCACAAACTAATTCTTACACGTATAAAAGTAAAATATAAATCTTCTACTGCCTTGGCATGGCTAATAATGATGGAGAAGAGATAAAGGACATCAAGATCAATTATTTTAGATGTCACACCTCAAACCTCCTCACATTTCCTGGCTTTTAATCTGGTCATACTGATAATGTCAGAAAGTACTTACATTCCTCTTTTTAGTTTGCTATCCATTTGTAATGCACTTCATGTAAATATGCATATCAAGCACATGTGGATTTTGTGGTTGATATTATACTCTGTTCACTGGAATCACATATGCAGCATAAGATTTCTCAATCATGCAGCTTTTTTCCCATATTCGGCTTTGGGAATTGAACTCCAGCTCGAGTTTACTCTTACTCTTATAAACATTCAACAATCATTGCTTGCATTATTCCCACTGTGCTCCCTCCATATTCTCAGGTTGCTTAGAATGGGTTGTTGATGTCAGGTACCTAATATCATAAACAAGGTGGCCAGCATTGTTGACTAATTTGACTTTCCTCTATAATTTACCAGGTGCTCATTTAGCTTCTCATTGGTTGCAGCTTCTTCACCAGGACATTACAAGGCGACTTGAAGGTGCATTTTACTTTTGTTTGACCTTGACTTTTTGCAGATGAGAGGTCTAAAATAAGCTGTATGCAACAATCTGCTTTTTGTTTTGTGCAGTACTGAAGTGCAGTAGCACGAGGGTTCAAGATGTAATTCAGACAGATTTGCCTTTCCTTATAGCTAAGGAATTTTCACCTAAGCAAGAAACTGAGCAGTTGTGTGCCGTTGGATCCTCCATGACCACGGCTATGGACAGACATCAAGCAAAGTGGACACCTCTTTTTGATCAAATGAATAAAGCCTTGAACGAAGAGGCAAATCATCTAGTAAGTGGCATTAGGTATATAATAGCAACATTAGAGATTTATTAATTACAACACTCATGCTTCTTTTTTTTTTCAAATTTTCCCCATTATACCCTTAATTTCTCATTCCCAACCTGGCTTGGTCTGATTGATACCCCTTTAACTTATGTCACAATTGATGGCCAAATACATTAAGTAGAGCAATTTTTGCAGTATTATAAGGTAACTAAACGTGACATGTTCTCCTGAGTCAGGAACTCTGGCTGAAACAAGTAACAGAAATGCAATCACTAGGCAAGGAAGGGTTCTCTTGTCCCAAGACATGATACACATTTCTGCAAAAGCAACCCATATTGGATTTTGAAAGCAGGTATTTCTCTTTTCCTTTTTGATTAATTATCCGCGTCATCATAAACTGAAGACTTTATAAAATTTGCAGAAACCAAGAATCCACATGAATTTTCATTGAAGTAGACTGCAAAGACCTATATCGTGCACTGAAATTTGTATATCCTTTCATTGAGATTTGAGAGTTCTATGTCAAACTTAATGTACTTTGCACTTTATAAGATTACCTGTTTTTATTTAGATTGTCTGTCTGTTCACATTTCTGCTTTCAGGTATTGGATTTTATAATTATTTACTTCTTTTTCTAATCAAATTCAGGAAATTCGGACCCCATGAAGTCTTGTTCAAGAGGCAATGCCCATTTTGTTTTGGTAGGGATCACATTGTAGTCTACCTGTTTCAGATCTAAGTGTGTGGGGATCACAAGTATGTTGTATTGGAAGGTTTAAACTGACGTTGAGCCACTTGAGGCTAAACATTGTAGGAGGGCACTTTCCTCGACATTGTATGTTGCAGTATTTGTTCTCCCTGTAACAAAGATCTGTATAAAAAATGGATAAAATGGGTGCATATATAACAATTCAATTACTCGCATTGTGTAAGGTGCTTGGAACTAACTAATCTATGTTACACACCATATCCTGTTTCAAATTTTTAATTGTAGCATAGCTTTAATTAATTGTAATTATATGCATTAACTTTTAATGCTCTTTAAAATCTAAATACATTGTAACATAGCCACTATAAAAAAAAAAAAAAAAAAATAGCCGCCTTCATAGGTGTTGATTATTATATCTCGAACAAATGTTTACATATGTATCCAATTTTATTTTATTTTTTTAAAAAATCCTATCTAGATCAGCTTGTGAGCTCAAGACTACAAACCTGTGAAATTTACGAGTTAGTACACTTGCTGGGAAAGTTACATTATTATTAATTATAAAAAGTGAATTTGGGATTAAGGTTTTATTGATGTCAATGATGGTGTTGGAATTGAATTATTGAAAGTTTTGTTATGTTAAATCTTCAAAAACTATCTCAACACAATTCTTTTATCTTTATTAAAAAAGGCTTCTTTGACCCCAATATTCAATTATAATCCCCAACGTCGGCCAAACTCTGACAAATAATACCTCAAATTAGAAAGATTGCTAGCTAAGACATAAACTTTAATGGGATTTTACTGAACAAATATAAAGACCTACAATTGACTCATGGGGATAGTTTCGGATTCTTCCTATATTTACAGTGAAGGACGATTGATTTGGATCTGTTTCTAGTCTATTACATCCCAATGATAATTATATGTTTGAAGTCTCCGATGATTTTTTATTTTAAGATCATGAACATTGATATATTTTTCGATTTTTAATAGTAACCATCTTAATATCAATAAATATTTTCCAGTGATGAACCACCTACAAACTCGCATCATTAGATTTTGACACGTGAACATGCTGAGTTATCCTCGATTTGATTAGTGGGTTTGCTTATGATAGCCATAATTGTTCCACTCAAAGTAGCCGGAGAACAAGATAACCAACAAAAATAAAAAAGATGAAAGAAACCGAAAGAACCTAATTTTTTGGAATTAGAGATTTGAAAGTAGAAATTAATATTTGAGAATTTGAAATAAGAAAAGAGATAAAATTAATCTTTTTGAGAGAATCAGTTTCTAATAATTGTTTCGAGTAGATTGACTTTCAATGATCTTTTCAAGGGAATTAGTTTCTAATAAAATACATGCTATAATATATTATTGATTACTTAGTATTAATTTAGAAATAATAAAAAATAAATATTAAATAAAATAATTAATAATAATAATTTTTTAAATAGGGAGATCTCATCATTCTCTCACTTTTTAAATTAGTTTTATCCTTAAGATTTGTGTTGATCAATTATTTTTTTCAGTCTAACCTTCTTCCATGGGAGGTCTTCCAAAAGATTATCTTGGTCAACGGTATTCTTCAATCTCACCTTCTTTCATAGAATTTTTTTCACATGATAATTGAATGCTGCACTATTTTTAATACAATAATTTCTCTTTAAAAAATGACATAAAATATCAACTCTTGTACATTAAGTTTGTTACACATCTTCGAAGGAATAAGGTGTTTGGTTAGCTTCTCATCCATGAACTCATTAGTTCTATTTAATTTAACCACAATAACTTATTCTTCCTTGAAAAATTCAAGGATCTCCACGGATTCATCAATTTTCATAGATGACAAATTAAAGTATTCAGTTAAAAGTATGATAAGTTTACTAAAATTTTTGTCATCCATAATTTCATATTATAAGTTGATATCATCACCAAAATCTTGGTTTTTCACAACTTCTAACTCTAAATTAATGTTATCACCAGAATTTTTATCTTTCACAACATCATACTTTAAATCGATATCATCACCAAAATCTTTGTCGGCATCATGCTTTGAATCAGTATCATCACTGAAATTTTTGCCTTCCATAGTATGATGTTTTGTCTCTTTAACTTTCTCAATTTCAGTAGGTTTATTGATTTTTTTAGCAATTGGGTGATGAATTTTAACACCCAGCCGCTCTTCATATAGACAAGCAAAGAAGATGATAGCTATCATCGTCCATGCAGAACGAGATTTAACTTTATGTTGAATGTCAGGAATAAGTCATTCAATGAAAGTTTCCATCAATTGCCTTTCTGACCAACCTGTAGATCAGTTGATCAGTCGCTCAAATCGATTTTGATATTTTAGGATGGTGGATGTTTGATGAATTGTTGTAAGCTCTCCTTCAACATTATTTGTTAATTGATTCTATACTATAAAAAGAACTGCCTATTCGATCCGCTTAAAAGACTCTTGCATATGAGACAATGGTTTTTTAATTCAAAATATTCTAACATCAAAATCGAATAAATTATGTGAAAACATGATGTAAAACTATCAACTAGTGATATTTTTTTTTGTGTGGTGGTGAATGGAATAGAAACAGAATCTCTAAGAATGTTACTCTGATACGATATGTTGAAAACCTAACTTTTTGGAATTAGAAATTTGGACGTAAGGATTAAAATTTGAAGATTTGAAATAAAAAAAAATAAGATTAATTTTTTTGAAGGGATCAACCTCCTAACTTTTTGAAATAAAAGTAGAGATTAAAATTTAAGAATTTGAAAAAAGAAAAGAAATAAGATTAATTTTTTTCAAGGATCAGCCTTTAATCGCTTTAAAGGATTAACTTCCAATTATTTTTTCGAGAAAATTAACCTCCAATAAACTAATAATATTATTAATTACTTAATTTTAAAAATTATAAAATATTAATTAAAAATAATAAAAAATAAATATTAAATAAAATAATTAATAATAATAATTTTTTAATTAAAAACATTTCATTACCAAGCATCGCATGGTTCAGAACTCCGTTATCTAGCTACTTCATTTCTATGGAATCCCAGCACGTATATTTGTATTTTATTTGCCTATGCTTTAGATTTTCTTGGTGAATTTTCTAGCACTTCGTAGACAGGACCAAACAGCGTTCTGCTAATAATTCTTTAATGAGTTTTCAAATTCTGATAACGGTAGGCTCCTCTATCTGCTAGCCACTTCTAGCTGTTTCTTCACGCTAAATAATAAGATGAGATGTCCCCCAGTTAGGCTACTTCGTCTCATTTACGCATGCTATTGAGTAGCTGTAAGCCATCAAATCAAGCAAGCAAGTACTGTCGACTATTTTTTTGTTTTTTGTTTCCTTTTGCAATATTTTACGGCCTTTAAGGAATTAAGGCTTTGCCTTTCCACCCTCCCCCCCCCCCCCACCCACCTTTTTTTTGGCTTTTTCTTTTCGTTGACGTTTTGGGTTCATGTGTGAATCCCTTTGCGTCAAATGTAAGATGTCGGAGTTCATGTAAAATGTCGTGTTCATCAAGTTCTGCATGTGTTAGCAAGCAATAAGGAGGCTGTGAATCACTTACTGATGTTTCACTATTAATCAAACACCAATTACCAAAAGAGTCCAGTCGAAAAAGGAAACCAATTACTAAACCATTCATACCTTTTTGTCAAAAACATTTGGTATAATCGCGAAGATGTCTACCATCTTCTGGCGTCTACAAAGATGCCTCTTTTAATACTTTCTGCAAACAAACAAGTTGAAGGACATGGCATTGTATCATCGACACCAATGAGGATGACTGAAGAATACTACTACACTTCTTAGTCATCTTGCCGTCTGCAGGCCCATCATTATCTGTCTCTATAATACAACGAGCAAAACTTTTTTGGTATGTATGAGAATTGGTTCATCAAAATGCAAACGGGACAAAGGGACTGCTAAAAGTAAATTCAGAGTAAACACCAAAAATTAGATACCGTCATTCTGTTTTTGCTCAGGAAGAGAAACTTCAGCATCATAGTCATACCTGATCACAATACAACATGTTTAATGCGTAGTAGAAGACAGATTGCAGCAAGAAGCAAGGAGCATACACCCAAGTTCAGCGGTCATACTCTTTCTTCTTAACATTGGTTTGAGGTCTGTTGGGGATCTTCACAGATGATGATGTCTCTGAAGTTTGATCCTTTTCTTCCTCGCACCCAGGAGCATTCTCCCCAGTGTCAGAAGCACTTATTGTCATCATGTTATCAACGAGAGTTTCTTTTCTGGTCTCAACATTTCCACGGTTGTCTTGATGTAATTTTGACTTATTTTCTTCCAGTTTGCTCACACTTTGCTGTGCCAATAAATCTGGGATGAATGGCTCTGTGCAAGAACCAGCATCACGGGATGAACTTGGAGCCCTATCCTCCAAGTCAAAATTTGGAAAATCAGGATAGCATTCCTGCTTGCTTAACCCAAAGTCAAACTTAGAGACCTTAGGGGAACTGTAAGAATGTTTATGACGAGATTGTGGGCAGAGTGCACACTCGCCAGAGATAAAACTGCCAGAAGGTGGAAATTTAACAGCACTACCATGTTTGGATATCCTGGAGGAGAATTTGGCATCAATAAATGGGTCAGGTACAGGAAACACACTAAACCCATCTTCATTCCAATGCCTTGGGCCTAAGGATGGATGTTTTGTTTCTGCAGAATTTATATCCACAGAGCTGTATCCACCGTCATATGACCAGGCCTTCAAGGAGTTTGGTTTACAGGCTGATTTTGACTCTGATATATTTGGTGGCCATTTGGATTTTCTGGAACCCCATTCATTGTTTTGCTCCAAAATTTTAATCATTGGTTGGGAATGTTTTCCTTGAGCAAAATTCTTGTCACCACCATAGATGACTTCAGGACTGCTAGAAGAAGTTTGGTGTCTTCTGCTGCATCTTTTTGCTGTAATGTCTAGCAGACAACCCTTTGTAGGCAAACCTTTCACTGGAACATGACAAAAATCACCAAACTTGAAAACTGGATTAAGAACAAGATCATGAAAACATCTTACACAATAAAGATTATAACCTGCAGTGGATGAGCATGATTCTTCACTGCCAAAAGTTGCAAAAGCAAGAGAAATATTAGCCAAGTTGGGTAAATCATCTTATGGTACAGAGGGGACCAGTTGGGTAAGCACTAACATTACCATGTCAAGCTCAAGTTGTCTCTTCCAGCCTCTGTCATGTAGCAGGCCCTATCAGATTGGTCAATTACATCTCCCAAACTAAAACTTGTCCCTGCTGAATGATGCCTGCTATCATATAAGAGAAAACTTGTTGATTGCATATGCTGAGGATAAGGAGATGCCTGCATACTGAACTTTACTACCTTGCACCTCTGAAAACTAAGAAATCCTGACCATCTCCTGAAATTTGGTGCTTTGGAGCAGGTGAATCTGATTTCCACAGAAGAACGAGGAAAAAACAAAAGTTTTAGGTTCAAATGGCCACATGAACCACTATTGCTCCCTCAAAATTATGCTGGTTATCATACAACAGATTATGTATTTATGCCTGTGTCCAATCTCCATAGAGTATTAGCAGAAAGAGACTTGAGCTTCAGTCACCATTTACCCCAAGAATCAAGGTCCAAAAATTGACTTCCTAAGGTACATACACGATATCATGGTGGCAAAATAAGCATTGAGTATGATATTGAAATTGAATTTTAAGCAAAATATAATGATGTTTCTGCAATAAGACAACATGAACCTTCAGATTACAAAGCTGTAGTGAGAGAGAGCACCTAAGAAACAGAATTGTTCAGTTGCTCTTGAGGCCTCCCTGCATGGATATGTACCATAACGAAGCTCGGATTTCTCATTTCAATACAGGAAAATAAGTTTAGATGTTGATTAAAAACCTTTTGCAAGGTCGATGAGGACTCTGAAAACCATAATCTGGCACTTCATCATTTCCATATTTCAGAAAATCAGAGGAGATATCATCCACTTGACTTGGCCAGTTCTTCCAGAAAATATCAGAGTCCATCTTATCAAACATATTGCGATCTAGTATACACGATCTTGCTGGAAAGAGAGAGGAACTTTATGTCACTCTTTCACCATTTAAAACAACAAAATGATTCAAAACAACTACAATGTTGGCCAATAAATATTAAGTTGCATATAATACCAACCATAGTCTCACCCCCCAGGACTCTAAGGTCTAATTCTCAATATCACTGAAGCATGCCTACTACAGTACCAAAATTCTGTACTGCTAGGTTGTATCCATTTAAACTATGAGTTACTTATGTGATTGTGTTATATGATAACAAAGCCAGCAGTGACAAACAACAGGTCCATTTCCACAACATGGAACCTGTTGCTCAAAATTTTGGATATCACTAGCTAAACTCGGACATAAGAAGGAAAGATACTTTAATTTCCACATCACTAGTTGTTTCATTGGATGTAACCTAGCATACAAAAGTGATAAATCACAAATCATAATCTTAGCCAAGGCTCAATAACAATGAACTGAAAGGAGGGAAATTACCTTCCCACATATCATCATTGTGTCCAGTATTACAGAATGTTCTCCTGTTGCTGGGCAAGTCCCTTATCTCAGCATTGTGGCCATCAAGTTGCATGTGGTCTTGGAAAGTGGTTAAGTTCATCTTCAGCTTGCTAAATGAGTCCTTGATCCCTGTTGATAACTCCAAAGTACTGCCACTAGGTGCACCAATATCTTCCATTAATGGATCCTACATTTAGTGCAACACTCTAATCATTGTTGAGTTTTGATTGACATACCAGTGTGTATGAATAAAAGCAAACATAGCCTCCTCAAGATGCACTACACTGATCCTACATATATATTGTGACTCACAAGTGCATTTCATATGAGTACTATTATCACTTAAGATGGATTTATGTTAAGGAAATTCACATAGGCCATCAAAGATGACAGCATTGTTACAGAGAAAGAGAGAAGCAAGTCCACGAAAGATGCAGAATCAAGTCATAAAGAGATGTGAGGAAGAACCTTTCCAATAAAAGGTCAATGTTGGAAGGCAGAAATACATAGCCGCAATATATATATATATATATATATATATAAAGAAATAGAAAGTTATAGAACTAAGATTAGCCAAACTGTGAGCCACAACATAATAAGATCCAGAGCTTTAATCAAGAATTCTCTTACAACTTCAAATCCAATGTCATCCAACACATAACCAAGACTTTCTGATGCATTTAATCGCCTCGCAGCCTTCAGCAGTGAGCAACTATGGGAAGCACATTTGTAGCACAAAATTAGTTTTGCTTCGAAAGCATTCCAAATTTGAAGTCTTTAACTGTTAAAATGCTATAATGAATTATTTTGTCATATAATTAGTCAAAAAAATAAATAACCCAAGAAATGATAAACAAATTTGAAAAACAAATAGTTTTTCCAGCGTGAAATAAAGCCCTTTGATGAAATTTAATGTAGCATTTATTTCCACATGAAAAAGCAGCAAAACAACTTGATGATCTGAATAAACCAGTCAGTAGCATCTTGCATCAAGGAAAACAAACCAGAAGCCACCTAAACAAGTCAGACCAGCTGTCTTAAGCCTGTTTTTATATCAGTTAAGTAAAAAAAGTTTATTACCAAGTTGCAATTACAAGCTTGTCATATGTAATTTTTTTTTTGCATCTCAATATATGGTATTGTTAGAATGTGTTTATGTATGTAGGTATTTGGTCATTTTGTACTTCTCTTATCGATTGGAGATGTTTCATGCTTCCTTCTTAGAACGAAAGCATCACATGCAACCAATGAAATTCCAATAAATCATCCAACAACTGGGCTTCAGGTAGATTTGTGATTTATTCCAAGACAATGAGGTTAATACATTATCTTGATGCAGCTCCTGTCAGCAAATTACAAAATAAATGCTTCTGGAGGCTCAAAACAGATTCATGGAAAGAAAAAAAATTTAAATGGAGAAATAAATCTAGCCTGTCTAGGTTCATTCAATTACCTGTGAGCGGCTTGTGGTGACTGGACCGGTGTTTCTGCTCCAACTTTACCCAAACCTGATGTGCATTGCAAGCTCCTATTGAGTTCCCTTATATCCACAGCATTGATTACATATAGAAAACAATTAAAACTTTAAGGATTAAAGAATCTGATATGTCAGCTAGTGGCAATATGTCACAAAGTCATTCAAGCAGTATTTGAACTAAGTGGTGAATTATCTACCTTACATGTGCTCTGTTACGAGAAAAGTGTGATAATAAAGCAAATTTGCTAACTATGATATATCATTTAACTGTCAAAGGCAATCCTTTTTGTTTTTTAGTGTGTGATTTTTTTTTTTTTGTTTTAAAAAAAAGAATAAATGGATGTTTGAATCTCCAACCTCTCCCACTCCCCTGAACAAAGATTGAGTGCCTCTCAGGCCAAAGGCTAAAGATTGGCTTTCAGAACTCAGCAGTAATGTTTAATTTTTCCAATGTACCAAAACAAGTTAGCATTTAAGAATACAACTTGCCAGAACATAGAAACCACCTTCAGAGCACCCAATCAGACAATCTCTGCACAGTATTCACACTTTGTAATGGTTCATAAAAGGAAAACAGCAGAAATACAATATTTGAAATAGTTCACTGTGATTTCTTCCATGTTCACTTATTTCTTGACCAAGCTAGCTCTGATCGTTACCAGTTGGGCCATGCTCTTACCTCAAGAAAAAAATATCAAATAACAAATCTTCTTCTGGAACAACAAGCTAGATATAAATTCAAGTGAAAACCACAAACATCATGAAACACTTCCATGCCATGCATAATATTTCTGTCTCATTGTCTCTGAAAATTCCCTAGGTACAATTGAGATGCAAACTATAAACAGAAAGCATTATATAATCTTTAAAATTATTCAAACTCCCTTCAAATTAGAAGACTTGATCTTACCTTCAACTGAAAATGCAACATGAGGTTCAGATACTGGAAATCTCTCCAAGTCTCCATTCACTCCATCTTCACCAAGCAGATCAAAAACTGATAATTCTGAGAAACAAATTGGAGGTGTTCAGGTACAACTCAAAAATACGTAGTGTTGGATTCAATGGAACAGAAAGGTGCAGTAAAGTAACAAGTCAACCATCAAAACAATCTGAAAATGTGATCTGAACAAATTGGCAAGAAGCAGCCCTGTGTGCAATTACATGGAAAGTAAAAGCTTGAATCATGAATATTGGGCACTTACGCTGCAGAGCTGCTGTCTTGGAAAGATCCAGGTTCTTATCAACTCCATCAATGCCACGGCTGTGATTACTTGGAGGACTGAACAGAACTCCAGAACACGGTCAGATACATAAACTCATCCCTACGAAAGGGAAAACTCAAGGAAATAATATTTAGTAATTATAATATCATTTAGTAACAGCTAAAGAGATGGCCATGTGGGGTTAAGTGTATAGAGGAAACTCCTTGCTGGACTGGGAGCACCATCAAAATACCAGCAAACTAATTCATATCGGTTGAAAATTGCAAAGATAGCTTTGTCAGGTGCAACTTAAAGATAAGAAAGATAACAGTATCCCCTAATGCATGGCCATGTGCATATGCCTCCATCCCCTGTAACTCACTTCTTTGGAAATCCAGTCTCCACTTGGTGGCCTGAGAGGGTTCCTGATTCAAGATAATATGCTGTAAACATCACGCAACCACTAAAATAGCCAAAAACAATATGATAAGATCCAGAACAACAAGAGTGAACAGATACACTTGAATACATACGTGCTTCCTTTACTTCAAGAGAACCTCTGGGAGAAATACTATTTGCAAGAACTGTAGGGGGATCCCTGGTGATTCGATACTGGAATGCTGAAGCAGTGGCCTTCAGGTCATCCTTCCCTTAAATTGTTGAATTAAATGGAAATTCAGAAGAACATTAAAGTTAATAAGATTTGAAATCATGAAAGTACAGTACATGATAATTTTATGAGCCATAAGAAAACAAAACAATTAACAAACAGGGTTCTTTGATGTTACTAACAAGGACCATCATCTACAAACTACAGTTAAAAGCAGTGTACAAATGAACACCATAATTTCATAAGCTATTGCATGATGCTACAGAGGGGAAAAACACATTCTTGATATTAAATAAAACGTTTCAAAAGAAAATCTTAGTTCAACAGTGAAGTATTGCTGGAATGACAGAATTTGACAAAGCGCGCCATAGAATTTCTTAAATTTATTGCAGGAAGGCAATTAGTGACCAGTTATCAGCTTCGACAGTCTAAGCAATTCCTTGTGGTGATTATCTGTGCCTCACTGCACCCCTGTCCCCCACCCTCTCTGTGAGGCAGATAATTTGGTCTCATGTTCTCACAATGCTCAAGTGCATTAAGCAAACTAAGGATGAAAATTGGAAATATCATCCTCAAAACTTCAGATACCATTAGTGAAGGCAGGTTTCCAATCTTGGGAGACTGTTGACAAATTTTCCATACTAAGAATGTCCAATGATCGATGCTCTTGGTCATTTTGGCCAAACATCCTCGCTCCTTCATCATAGTTCTCCAAGCCAGATATCTGATTGTGTTGCTGTCGTCTCCTTTGCTCAAAGTACTGCTTTTGCCTTTGAAATTTGGCACAAAAGGTAAGCACAAGAACCATTCTCATAGGAATCTTATAGAAAATTTACGGCAGAATCAGCACTAAATATACTAAATCCAGAAATTGTTCTCTACCTCTTATGTGTAGACTTCCTAGACTTGAAATTCCCCCAAAGAAATCATGCACAAACAGAAACAAATTACATTCCAATGTCAGTTCCAGCCAATGTACTTGTTCTTTGATCACACATTCTTAATGCACAAACGAAGGGCTCGGCATCAATTACACACACACACATGAATCAAATCAAAGCTTACAGTTGCGACTTTCCTTCTCGATCCTCCCATCCACTGCAACATTTTCACAAAACCCTAGAGAAAAATTCAAAAAAAAAAACAGAAAGTTGAATTCTCCATTGGCGGGATAGCGAATGCAATGATTTGTGCGGCCAAAAGCTGCTAAAGATAATGACAGAATCTCTGTTCAATCCGACGTCAACCGTACACTTCCATTAACGGACCTTAAGTGCAATGGTGAAATTAACCAGATTATTAAACAAAAATAAAAACTAGCTAGGCTTGGAATTGCATTACGCTGTATTCGCTTAGCCACAACACAGTCGTCGAATATTCAAATTCGTCTAACAAATCCAGAAAATAAAAATAAAAAAATATATATTCAAATTAATTTCAACATTACAGATTAAACGAAAAGAAATAAATAAATGAAGAAGAAGAGCTTAGCGAATGTGAAGAGCCGAGAGTCTCAGTGCGAACCAGAAACAGAACGTAACGTGTTTCTCGTTATTTCAACTTTCAAAATTCTATAAAACGACTTGGAGACAAAGAGGCCATTGCGTCGTCGTTGGACTTCAGGCGCGCGAATTTGCGAAACCAAAAAAAAAAAAAAAAGGAATCCTAATTTTTTTATATGAATTCAAAATGTCATCTCAAGAGAGATAAAAAGAACTATACTAATTAAATTTATAAAAATAAAAAAATTAATTTTATTATATATCACGGTTTAATAAAATTTTTAATATTTAAGAAGTCTTGACTAAAATTTTCTAGTCAAACCTGAAGAAGTAAAGCCAAAAGCTTGGACGCAAGCACTTAAACAGACAATGGGTGGCTAATGTTTGCTTTGAACCTTTCCCATTTGGCAATAAGCGGCTATATGTTAAAAAGTAGCTCTTGACATCCTGATCTGGTGATTCACTGCAACAAAAAAGGTCAGCCTGCAACTGGAAGAAAGCCATACATATCAATCATCACAAGATGGAGGACCAAGTGATTGTATTGGACTTCTGGGTGAGCGCATTTGCAGCGAGAGTGAAGATTGCTTTGGAGGAGAAAGGGGTCAAGTATGAAATCAAGGAGCAGAACGTCTTTGACAAGGGTCCTCTGCTTCTTGAAATGAACCCAGTTCACAAAATGATCCCCGTTCTTATTCACAACGGTAAGCCCATCTGTGAATCACTTATCATCCTCGAATACATTGACGAGGTTTGGCATGGCAGATCTCCTTTACTCCCTTCTGATCCTTATCAACGATACCAGGCCAGATTTTGGGTTGATTTCATTGAGAAAAAGGTTCAAACTTTTATCTTCTTCTTCTAATTTTTTTTTTCTTCTTAACATATGAATATGATGTTGGGACCTAGTTGCTTGCTTCGGTGGCTAGTTCCCAATAGTTTGAATTTCTTTTTGGTTGAATGATTTTTTGACATGATTAGTTCAAAATTACGACGCAATTAACTTAAAATTTTAAGTGAAATGGTTGTTTGATATTGATTACTCTTAAATCTCTTGGATTGCATGCCAAATTTGGGCACTTATTGTCTACATATATATGCTGTTTGCACTTGGAGATTCGAAACTTGACATTGGAAAGCAGCCACACAATTCTCTTTGCCAAATGAACTAATCTACACATTTATTACTTTTAGGTTATTTTCAAAAAGATAGATTTCTTGGGTAAATTTTTGGAGGAGGAGGGAAATGATTAATCTAATATAACTATATTTTTGTTTTATGTTATTATAATGCAGGTAAATCCAAATAGGAAGATGTTATGGATGGAGGAAGGAGAAAAGCAGGTAGAAGCAAAAAGGGGTTTGATAGAAAGCTTGAGGACCCTGGAAGGGGAGCTTGGGGAGGAGCCATATTTTGGTGGCGAGACCATTGGATTTGTGGATGTAGCACTTGTTCCCTTTACCAGTTGGTTTTACACATTGGAGATTTGTGGGAATTTCAGCATAGAGGCAGAGTGCCCAAAGATCATTGCCTGGATGAACAGGTGCATGCAAAGGGAGAGTGTGTCCAAGTCACTTCCTGACCCAAAGAAGGTCTATGACTATGTTGTGGAATTTAAGAAGAAGAGATTGGGCAGAGGCTAGACATATTTTGCTTTTTGTTTGATAGCCTTTTGATTATGGAGTTGTTAATGAAACCCAAATGTCGATCTTTTGGCCCTATAAAAGGAATTATATCTTTTTTTTTTTGGGAAAACATGTTTTATTTTTTTCCCAGACTCTAAAGGGGGTTAAGTAATTTAAGGAGAATGGCTTATTATCTGTGAAAGGAAAAGCTTCACAAGGTCAAAAGTCTCTCTATCGCCATGTAATTTTATCTTCAAAACGTCACTGAAGTCTGCCGGCCTCCATTTCTGACTGAGCTTCAAAACTTTCACAGAAGGCCTTTTATGTTCGCAAACTTAAAAGAAAAATTATGGGCCAGCCTGCCCGCATGTTTCATTTAGGCCTGGTCCGCTCGACACAGGCTTCTCCAGTTTGTGTACCTGTGCCTCCCAAAAAATCCACGTCGCCTTGGTCATAATCAGGGGATTCAAATGACGACGACTATTGGTCCTCGTCCTTTTAATTCTTATCAAGTGGAGACAGGATAGCCCTGGAGAGGTCGGTCTTTCATTCGTTGTTCTGATGCATTTATGAGAGTAACAAAATGGCAAAATGAATTTGAGGCCTTTAAAATGACGTATGCTCTAGTTATTATTTCTTTTTTTTTTTTTTTGTGGGTGAAAGCATGATTCTCAGAAACATATCACCCAAGAAAAAGGAACTTTGTAACCTTAGACAAACATCATATCACAAATGCACATGCTCGGTAAACATGGGAACACCAGGGATTTACGTCTAATGACTAATGAGGGATGAACAAAGCATATCAGTGATTACCTACTAAAACATATTACCTGTATGTGAGAGTTTTGTAGTTATTTTGTATAGTTTTGTGATGTTAAATTATAAATTTATAATGATCATAATCCTTTTTAAAGTGTTTGCAGCCATGTACCATATTCTACCGATAGGCCTTTCCCATCACAACTCTGCTTGGCAGCAAATTCAATGTGAAAGACAAGGGAAATCATTAGCGTTGACTTTATTTGCTACAATGAAACCCAAAGGAGATTAGGACTAAGAATTTTAAATTAAGAGGAATTAGTGTTGTCGACATTGCAAGCAACTCTTTATACGTCCCTCACAGAACGGAGGGGTTAGTTTTCATAAGAACAATTTAAAACGGAAAAAGTGTCTCGGCCACACGACATTTTCACATTGTGAGACTAATTAAGAGTCAAAAGAACGACTCATATGCAAGAAAATTAAACAACATTTTCAAGTTCATAGATTTATGCTGTCAGAGCCACAAATTATGCCAATTTCCGTCTAAATCCCACGCTGAATATTGCGAAACATTTCCTTCTATTGGACAACCCCACCAAAGCACCATGACACAAAAACAAAAACAAAAACACCATAAATTAAAATGATCTTGGCTTTGCAACAATGGTGGAGTGCTTCAATATGTGCAAACTGAACTGCCCACCCTTCTCTGTAGTATCAAGCTTTGATTTTCCAGGAGGTGGCAAGAGCTCAAAATTCTGCACCAGGCGCCCAATGGTGATGCCAAGAATGGGCAGAGCAAGGATAATTCCAGGGCAGCTCCTTCTGCCAACCCCAAATGGAAGGTACCTGAAGTCATTGCCATTGGCCTCAACCTTGGACTCCTCTTCCAGGAACCTCTCTGGCCGGAACTCTTCTGGCCTTTTCCAGTTTGCTGGATTGTTAGCGAGCCACCAAGCATTAACCAAGATTTTGCTCTCAGCAGGAATGTCATAGCCGCCGAGCTTGGCATCATGCAGGTTCATGTGTGGCACAAGCAGAGGAATTGCCATTCTCAGGCGGAGAGTCTCCTTGATCACGGCCTGAAGGTATGGAAGTTTGTGGGTATCCGGCTCGGTGATGGGGTGATCCGGTCCAAGCACGGTGTCAAGCTCATTCCTCAACTTCTTCTGTATTTCAGGGTGGTTTACAAGCTCTGCAATGCCCCACTCAATTGACCATAGTGTTGTCTCAATTGCTGTCCAAGTGAGGAATTAACGTGACAAGTTAGTAATAAATTTTGAATAGTATCAACTATTAGTGACTCGTATAAGTGTATCTATTGCTAAACATAGAGGCAGAACCTAATTTAGACATTGACGATTTTGAGCAAAAATTTAGCAAAGATTGGCATGTCCTAATTCTCACAACCCGAAAAGAAACCCTTTTTCTTCATATTCACCAGCACTAAAAATGACTGCATTATATTCTATATTATAATTAATCAATTCTAAGTTGGTTCACCTACAACAGATGTCTTCATGCAACCAAACCCACCCTCCCCCAACTTGCTGGTTGGTGGGGTTGGTTTTTCTTATCTAGTTACCAGGACTTCCACCTACAACAAGCGTCACTGGTTGATAATGGCAAACACTGGGCCAGCGGCCAAATCATGCTGCTTGGCAAACCAGAGGTTAGGTGTGATTGGAAAATGGAAAATAACATGCATAAGATTTCTTTTTTTTTTTTTTTTTTTTTTTTTTGGCCTTGGAAGGGTCGTAGCATAGACATGAGGAGAAAAATGGAGAAGGTGAGATTCGAACTTTTCTAGTTGAATCAAAATTCAACGTAACTTGAAAAAGCTAAACCATCACTCATAAATAATGATTTCCATAACATAGATTTATTTTATTTCTATTTTGTTAATGTTCTTGCTAGACAGAGAACAAGTAGAAGAAAATTGTATGTTTTCCACCAACTTTTAGGTCTCGTGTGTGGAATTCATCCATCCAAACAACAAACAAAAATATCGTCTACTGAAATAATTCATGGACAGCTTTTTTAAGGCTCTCCAACCTAGATGACTTTCTAAAAGTGCCACGCATGTCGGCACCTTTCCGAATTACCGTGTCTATCTAATTTTTGAAAACGTAGGTTTCACAGTATCGCCCTCGTATCCAGTTGAAATGTTTGACCAGCAATTATTTGCTACAATGGATGGGTACAACAGATTCTAAGTTTAAGAGTTAGATCTGAGCGTTACCTCTTATTCTATTGCTAGTAAATTTATAATTTGTAATATCCGGTTATTCTAAAATCACTCAATTTTCTTATATATTAAAAAATTAATTAAATCATAAACCATAAAATAAAACTATTCTTTTCATCCTCCTAAACCTTACATTTCATAACTTTTAAATGGAAATTTAAGTCCTTAAATATTAGGGCCCCTCAAAGGACAACAATAATTAATATAAAGATAGAATCATAGTATTATTACATATAATATAAATGTTATATATATTACATATTTTTTACTATATATATAATTTATGTATTATATGAGATATAAAATTTAATTAAAAAAATATAACCCATGTGCGTGTGTCAGTGAAGGTCAACAGGATCGACTGATCATTATTAAAATGTAATATGGCAAACAAAGTTAAATAATAATTTAGAGATATTTTTCATCCTTTCCTTCTAGAGATGCTCACTCACAGTTAACGCATTGATGGCTCTTGTTAGTTGTTGTACATCAGTTTTCCTATCCTGATAATCAATTGTGGAGGAGAGAACCAGGACCACAGCTTACTTTGGGCAGCAATTAAAAGAGTTCCATTCATTTCAAAAGACTTTATGTGTAAGCGTTAAGCTTTTTACCTAATTAGGTTTGGATTTGGCCAATCTTTAAAACTTGCAGAGGTTTACTTTAAAAAAAAAAAAAAATTCTTTTAAAAACTAAAAACAATTGAAAATATAATACAATCGATTTCAAAAATATTTAGAGGAAAATAATTAAATTTTAAAAGAAAATGAGTTTAATACATACCGGCAACGTTGATATTCTCAACAATGTAAAGAACGTTGTCCTCGTTGATCTCTCCCTTTTTCTGAGCGTCTAAAATATGATCTATTGCGCATTTCAAGCCTTCGTGGCTCGTGCTCTTTGTGCTTGCAAGTTTCCTGTTAACCCAAAAAACCACATTTCCTTTAATAAATATATGTATGTAGGTGTGTGTGTGTGTATATATATTAACTCCTTTTTTTTGGGGGGGGGGGGGGGATTATACGTCACTAATGTTCATTTTCCTTTAAGAAAATTTCTTGATTCTTTGATCATTTCTATTAAACGAAAAAAATTCTAGGGCCGTCGAGGAAAGATAATTCCAAGTGCAAAGTGCCAAGGCCTTAGAAAAGTCAAATGAATACAGCAGCAGCATATTATAACAGGAGAAAAAGACAAATAATGTTGTCCGCAAATGAAGTTTTTAAACAAAGAAACAAATCCTGACAAAATTCCCCCAGATGCCATCTACGCAGGAAACGTCCCCCACGCCATTAAACTTGGCCACACGCATACACACATATGTATTACTTTTAGGATCTTATTGTAACGTATACTAAACAAAGTGAGAGTTATAACATCATTAAATGTGAAGTTTTGGATATATTTAAGAGTTTTATTAACTATTAATTATATATTTATGATAAAAAAGTGACATAAATTTTTTAATTTATAAACAATAATAGATAAATAATAGTGATATATTTTTAATGAAAAAATAGTAAATGGTAAATTTACGGGAAAAAGAAAAAATGGAAATTCGATTTAGAGAAAAGAAGGAATGAACTTACTTTCTCTCGTCAACAAAATAGTCCTTGAAGAGTTGCAATCTCCTTTCTTTAACCTCCTTGCAGATCTTCAAGTAACCTCTCAAGAATGGTCTCAAAATGGGGATGAAGTCGCCATAATTGTAGTCAAAGCTCTGTGCCAATCTACTCCTCTCGCCATTCAAGGCCTTGAGCTTGACAAAAATAGGGTCATCCTCACTCTCGAACCTGCTGTCAAACATGATCCTGTACATGTTGTTGTACATCATCAGCTGCAACCTTCTTCTGAGCACGATCCCGCTGGTGGCGGCTTCCGGAATCTTCTTCACGTCCTCCACCACACGCGCCGCCTCGTCCTCCCAACCATATCGGTACTGCTGGACTACCTTGTTGGTGAAGAAAGGGACGGTCATGATCCTCCTCATCTTCCTCCAGTGCTCGCCGTAGACCGTGAACACCATGTCCTGGCCTTTCCCGGTGAAAATGTCGAAAACCACGTTCCGGGTCCGGGACCCGAACTCCACTCCTTGGGTGTGTAACACCTCCTTGGCTAGCTCCGGCGAGGAAACCACCGCCAGGTTCCTCTGTCCCATGCGTAGGAGGAGGACATCGCCGAATTTCTTGGCTAGATCGGTGAGGTTGCGGTGGTTCAGGTCATCTCCCACTTGGAGCCAGTTGCCGAATACGGGCACGGGTAGAGGACCCGGAGGGAGCTTGAAGCGCTTGCCACGCAATTTGGAAACAACTATAGCAACAACCGTGGCAACGAAGAGACCCACGAGGGTCTTCTCCAAGAGAAGGAGATCCATATTTACTCAACTATTATTTATTTAATTTCAGTTTGGGAAAATTAACTCAACCAATAGAGTTTGTGTAGACAGGAGGAGGGAGGTGGGGGGATTAAGGATGTGGGGGGGGGGGGGGGGGGGGGGTTTTTATAATATGAGAAATGCGTGATGTCTCCACCTTGGCCAAGTAGGCACGTTAGGTAGAGCATGTGGCTATTCTTTCAAATCTAAGGAATTGGTAGAGTTCCAATCTCTCTCTCTCTCTCTCCATTAAAAAAATAATGTATCTCATGTATTATATTCGTTGATTATTATTACTTCGAGTAATAAAAATAATTCTTTCTTAATTCATTAGACAATTATTCATTTATTTATCAAATTATGCCTTCCTTGGTAAGGTGGTACTAGTATTAATAATTGTTGCATGAGTAACATTAGTCAAAATATCTAATAACAAAATTATCTTCGTTATTAATGCTTTCAAATCAAAAGGAAAAAAATATATATATCGTACAAGTGAGATTAGCAAAATTTATCGCGAAAATTATTATTCACACCTATGTTTAAGTATCACGCTCACAAACACTACGGACCTCAAGTGTTTAAGACAACAATTTTATATGTAACAATAGTCCATTTTTTCAGTGAAGGCAGCTATTTTCAACCAAATTGAAGAGTCGGTAACACTATTTGAACGCCATATTAGAAAAAGGTCTCACTCTATGACTCCCTTCTCAGTGGACGAATGGTACACATTAAATAAATAAAGAAAAAAATGAGTTAAAAAATAGTAATTTATATTATATATTGCGATACATGTTATTTTTTAAAACATTTTATTTAATATGTACAATTTGTTTGAAAAAATTGAAGTCACCCAATATTTTTTATTAGAAAAATATTATCATTCCAATTTGTTTACTTCATAAAATATATATATATATATATTTAGCCTCCTTTACTTGCTGCATTGCATTGGCTAAGTCCAACAAATTTTTTAATAAGAAGACAGTGTTTGCAGTAGGAGTAGTAGCTAAAGGAGTCTTGGAATCGCCGGTTGAAATGTGCCACCGAATATCTGTGGGGGTAGTGGAAGAAGACGGCGTGTGTGGGAAAGTTGGGGTAGGTGAAGGAAAGTTGGTAGGTGAAACAATCAGATATCAGTCTTTGACGCATCCATTGCTACATAACGTCCAAAGCTGTGTATTTAAAATTCTTCTACACACACCCACACCCATCTTCCCGTAATAAGCCGATTCCTTTGGATTACAAAGGAACGATCTTTATCATTATAACTATCTTATTTTCACTTACCCCCGTAATGTTTATTGACCTGGTAATACCATTCTCAGGCTCGTCAAAAATTAAAACTCACATTTTTTTTTAAGAATTCGAGAAAGCTAGTGTTTGAATTATAATTTCAAATAAAACTTTGTTTTTGTAGTCAACTATGTTAAAAATATAGATACGATAATATTAACAGGAAAATAATGATAAGAGAATATTAATAAAATTATAATATTTATTTTATTAATATTATTAGATTTATATTTTTAATAATATTATTAAAATTAATTTTATAATAGTAATATTAAAATTATTTTTTTAATAATAATATCAAAATTATTTTTTTAATAAATTAAATTAAAATTTTTGTATTTAATTTTAAATTTTATAATTATAAAAAAATTCATTTTAATTTTATTTTTAAAATATTAATTAAAAATATTTTATGTTATAATAAATAAATAATTACTTTTAAGGATATCTTCTTTTATTAGATTACGAAAAAAAATAGCACAATACAATAAATGAAATTAAAAAAAGATAAAAAAAAACAAAGGTATAAAAGATGGCACATAATATATTTTGGAAAAAGGAATATTTAGTTAGAGAAATGACTCAGAGAGTAGGTCGTGAATGCTATGCCCACCTACTCCTGGCTCACCTACCACCTGGCCAGCTGAGCCACCAAGAAGTTGATTTTTTATTTTTCAGTTGCCTAATATTTGACCACGTAATCACACACGCGTATCAACAGTGCATTGCCACTTGTATTGATCCTGGGCAACCAAATAATTTTAATTTAAAATTTATTTAGATTTATAAATCAAAGATCCCAGCGGACATCGTTGAGTTATTTTTCGTCAATCAGTATTCTTTTTCTTTTTGGCCCGACTAAGTAATTCCAAAGATTATTTTTACAGCATAAAAGATATTTTATATATAATATAATTTTTTTTTACCACCTAAATTTTTCCTATTGTTGCAGTTAAATTTCAAGAAGGACAAGATTTTTGCGAAAATATTCTTCAGGTCGATTTTAGATTACACTTTGAATATCGAAATTTAGTTTGGCATTTTATATTTTAGCTCTTTCCTTATTTGTATCTTCATTATTGATTCATTCTCCTCATTAGGATTACAGTACTCAAGTACATATTTTCCTGAACCAAATTATTTTTTTGCAATAAATTATAGATATATTTTATAATGACAAATACTAATAGGCACCTAGGTTAATTTAAGGTATATTAAAATACATTTAAAAACTCATTACACAATTTTTTAACTACGTTATGATGGAAATATGGATATTTGATGAGATGAGATTTAGTAACTCTTCAATACAGTAAACAAAAATTTTATACATACATACATACATATGTATATGTATATATAATTTTTAAAATATTTAAATAATTTCTTTATATTCTAATTTTTTGTATAACATTTTTAGGTTGTGTATTTAGTATTAATTTAATAATTCTTTTTTTTTTTTGTATTTTAATTGAATTCTAATTTTAATATGAATATGATTTACTCAATTTATTTAGTTAGAATAGTTAGAACTAATTACAGCTGAATATTTGATTCTTAACAGGAAAGGGCCACGGTTGTGGTAAAATTGAAAATATTTTTGGTAACTGCATATCGGTACTAAATGCTCATTCTAATAATTAAAGAATTTCATAAATACTTTGTGTGATCTCTTTTGTTTACGTTTCTAATCTTTCCTTTCTATTTTCCAATAACTATTTAGGAGTTAAAAGGTATAATTAATTCTTTGACAGGATATATTTAATGTTAACAGAATTTATCTGAGGATTGAACGTTAAAAGGCAAGTAGGATTACAACGAAGAAAAATGGTGACATTAAATGTAGAAGTAGTGCCTTTTAGAGCGCATATGAGCAGATTCAGACCATATAAAAGTAAAATGTTTTATCTTAAATGGATTGATAAATCATAAAAAGTAATGAAAAAAAGAAAAAAAAACTACATTAACTAATAATCTATAATTAAAAAGACAAATATTAATTTTTTCCCCAATTTTAATAAGAAATAAATAAAATTTTCACAGAAGAAAAAATTGCAAAAAAAAAAAAAAGCATAATGCAAAAACTTCCGTAGAAGTCCTACAATCTCTAAAATAAACGGTATTCATTTTTGCAATTTCTTTATCTTCAACAACTGTAAAAGTTTGTAATTACTATTAATTTTATCCTATTTGTTGACTGTTATTAAAGACATTCATTTATTACAATTAATGACAATATCAAAACTTCTCAAAACGTTTTAGTTTTTTTTTTTTTTTTTTCATGTTTGAAATAATAAATCATTTTAAATAAATTTTAATAAAAAATATTTAAAATTCACATAACCTGAAACCTAATAATATATATAGACAGAGAAAATGGAATTTAATTCAATTTACTAGTGCCCTGTTACAGCAACGAAGACTCCTTTTTATAATTTTCTGTTCCAATTTTTATAAGATTTCCGTCAAACTGAGACCAAGTTATTTGCATTATGTACACCTAATTGAGCTAACTTCCCTTTAAGGTGAAAAGTTGTACATAATTTTGCGTACTTTTTTTTTTTTTAATGTAATCTTTTGTACAAAAGAACAGAAGGTAGCATAGTTCCACAAAATTCAAACTTTTTGGATTACAAAGAAGGAGAAGTTTATAGGACGACTGTTTAATTTTGCTGTTCTTTCATAACCAATAATAGGTATCTGTACCCTTTGAACGAAACTGCAAACTTCACGAAAATGTCAAATAGACCCGTAACCAACTATAACAAAAGGAAAAAGAATGTTATATTCTAAATATTTAAAAATAATATTAATTTAAATTAAAAATTTATTATAATAAAATTTTTAATTTAATTTAATTTAAAATTTAATTATTAAATAAATTTAAATATTTATTTTTATATAAAAATATATAATATATATTATTTATATATTTTTAAATTATTAATATAAATATTTTTTTAATTATTATTATAATATTTTTTAATTAATATATATTTATTTTATAGTATTAATAAAATTATAATATTTATTTCTATATTATTAGAGTCCGGTCTCAAATATTTCGCATCAAAATTCAGTCCCAAATGCTGCGCGCGTGTTTAAGCTGGACGTGATTGATCCACGTGCTGGTATTACATCTGACATGCGCCGCCGTTGCTGCTGTCGTCGCTGCTATTGTTGTCGCCGTTGTTGCTGCCGCCGCTACTGTTGTTGCTGCCGTTGCTGTTGTTGCTGCCGTTGCTGTTGTTTTGTGAAATCACTGACAGATTGGTTTCTTCCCGGAGACTGCTTGGCGGTGATTTAGAGGAGAAAAGTGTAGAGAATTACAGTTAAGATGTTAGATTGTAAATAATAAAAATTTGGAATTTATATTAAAATAATAAAAATTTGAGGGTAATATTAAAAATAATAAAAATTTAAGAACCAAATAAAAAAAATTATGAATTTTAACATGAATGACACAATCTCTATTCTAATTTTTATTCTGGATGAAAAAAATTATAATAGATGAAGTGTGAAAATGAAAATTTTATTTAATTATAATGAACTGTTAAATATTGTGAAATATAATATTATAAAACTTATAGTAAATATTACAGAAATGCAAAAGGCTGCTCACTGAGAGTTATAAAAGAAAGATAAAAAAGTACTCTATTTCATCCATCAAGAAGTGAATGATGAAATTTTTGAAAAGATTACAAAAATAACCTCGTCAAAACATGTATGGAATATCTTAACAGCGTCATTTTAAGGTGCAAACAGAGTTAAAAAGGTGAAACTGCAAATCTTACGACGTTAGTTTGAGTTTTTGCAGATAAAAATTTTAGAACTAATTTCAGTTTATATAAGCAGAGTACTTACCTTAATAAATTAAATGAGAATTTATGGAAAGTAACTAAATGATCAGGTGAAAGTTGAAAAAATCTTGCAGACACTCACATCATAGTATAAGCACATTGTGGTTGCTATAGAAGAAGTACATGATTTGTCTCAGATGTCAGTTGATGTATTAATAAACACATTGCAAGCTCATGAACAACATATGAATGAGAAGCACATTGAGAAACCAGTAAAGCAAGCATTTCAAAGTCAGGCACTTACCAAAAGCAATCAAAGTAGAGGTAAGGTTCTTCTCACAAAAGACGACGAGGACCCGGTAATAATCATTACAACAATACAAGTTGAGGAGGTCACTATAACAATTATAAAGATGGTGACAATTAATATAATGACCAAAGGAGATCAGATCAAATGCATAGAGGTTGAGGTCGAGGATGAGGCCAAGGAAGAGGTCGTGGTAAAGGAAGACATGACAAGTCTCATGTTGAGTGTTACTCTTGTCACAAGTATGGTATTATACTAGTGACTGCAGGTCCCCAGGGTATAGTCAGACAGCTCATTGTGCATAAGAAGGAGATTCAGATGGTGGAAATGAAACATTTATGATGGTTATTGCAACTGCTAAAAAACCAAACTATAATACCTAGTTCATTGATACCAGGTATACCAATCATATGTATGGGAAAAAAAAGCTCTTTGTTGATCTTGATGAGTCAATCTGCTCTATAGTCAAGTTTGCTAATGATAATAGTGTCCTAGTGATGGGAAAGGGGCAAATTCTTATTAAATTGAAAAATGGAGATTATAATTACGTCTCAGATGTATTTTATGTACCAAACATGAAGAGCAACCTTCTCAATTTGGGACAATTATTTGAAAAAGGGTATAACATATAATTACGTGATAACTGTCTATCAATTTTTGATGGGAGAGCTACACTTATTCTTAAAACCCCTTTAACAAAGAATCAGATGTTCTAAGTTGATATTGCCACTGATGTTTATACTTATCTGAGTGCTATTGTCAAAGATGAGTCCTAGTTGTGACATTTTCGTTTTGGTCATTTGAATTTTCGCAGTTTAAAGTTACTTGAATAAGAAAACATGGTGATAGGCCTGCCCAAGATATATCATCCTAATCAAATTTGTGAAGCATGTATTCTTACTAAATAGATCAAATAACCCTTTGTGACAAAGACTTGGCATGCAAGATAACCACTCCAACTTATTCACTCTGATATTTATGACCTGATGAGTGTATCATCACATGACAACAATAAGTATTTGCTTACCTTTATTGATGATTTCACCAGGAAGACATGAGTTTATTATATGCAAAGAAAGTTTGAAGTATTTGATTATTTTAAAAATTTTAAAGTCTATGTTGAAAGATAAAGTAGATACCGTGTTAAAATTCTGAGAACTGATGGAGGTGGTGAGTATATTTCTAATGAATTTAAAGAGTATTATGAAGTATAGGGAATAAAGTATGAAATCACAATTCTTTATACCTTACAGTATAATGAAGTTATTGAAAGAAAGAACAAATCAATTATGAATATGGTGAAAAGCTTGTTAAAGGCCAAGAGAGTTCCTAATTTATTTTGGGCAAAAACTGTTTTATGTGTTATTTACTTGTTAAATAGATTTCCAATAACAAGTATCCAAAATGTCACTCCTGAAGAACCTTTAAGTCTAGTGTAAGGCATCCAAGGTGTTTGGTTTTATTTCTTATACTCACGTTCCAACGGAGACATGGACAAAGTTAGATAATTAAGGAGTGAAGACAATTTTTCTTGGTTACAGAAAAAGATGATATAAGTTATTCAATTCTATGACAAAGAAGGTAATTATGAGTAAAGATGTAACTTTTGTTAGAGATGAAGTTTAGAACTTTGATGCTGAGGAGTAACGTAACTCTCAGAGACGTCCAATTGCTATTTTGGAAAAAGAAGAAACTCAAGTTGTAATCCCCACTGTAAATGAAGAAGTCTCACTAGTTGATGCACAGAATCCTACGTCACAAGTTCTACAAGAGAATAGAAGATTAAGGAGAAATTGCCAACAATCAATTAGATTATAAGATTATAAGGTAATCTTTGATAATGTTATCAATGATGATGGAGATTTGATGTATTTTGTCATGTTTCCAGATTGTTAATCAGTGACACTTGATGAGATAATTCAAGATAAAAGGTAGGTGAATGTTATGAATGAAAAAATCAAGACAATTGAAAAGAATGATATATGGGAGCTTATAGCTATTCTACGAGGTCAAAAAGTTATTGATGTGAAATGAGTCTTTAAGACTAAGAAGAAATCTAACGGAGAAATAGAGATATAAAGTAAAATTAATTGCAAAAGGATTTGAATAACGACTTGATAATGATTATCATAAGAATTATTAGAAAATTCATCAGATCAATATAAAATAAGTTGAAATAGATGTTGAAATTAAAAATATCACCTAATTAGAATTAAGAAAAATATTAATTTTAATTTAAATTAAGAGTTAATTTAAATTAAATTCAATTTAAAATTTAATTATTTAAATAAATTTAAATATATATCTGTATATAAAAATATATAATTTATATTATTATATATTTTTAAATTATTAATATAAATTTGTTTATTATTATTATAATATTTCTCAATTATTATATATTTATTTTATAATATTAATAAAATTATAATATTCATCCCATCAATATTATCGTAACTGTCATCTTGCGTCCCCATGGTTCCGGCATGAAAAGTCCCAATACTTGAAATTTGGTGCCGAAAAGTTTTGAAGATAATTTGCTCCCCTATGGCTCATTTGGTCGCTTAATTCCATATTCCATAAAATTTTCCTATGTTATATACTTTTTTTTTTTCGGTGAGAAAATGAAAAAGTAAAAAAGTGATACCCCCACAATCCTGTCAAGAAGATTATACTTTTACATTATACGATTGATTTAGACTGAGATCTCACTCACTGGAAACGTACACTCCATGAACTCGGAGAGGATAACTAATCGTTCCCATAATTTTGCATGCTTAGGGCATACGTTTAGTTTCATCAAACTACAAAGAATCGAATCCAATACCTTAACTAGAGCAAACGACTTTTACCATAACGTCAGGTGGCTCCTGTGCTATATGCCTGCAAAATTGGAAATTATGATATCGGCCTCCTTTCCCCGCTTGTGTTGCACTTGGGACCAATTTACCTTTTTCGCACCTCTGACTGTCCATAAACTGCAGGACATTGTACTAGGCTGCACAATTTGGTAGCCTTCGTAACTGCGAGTAATCACCAATGCCATTTACGAGTTTGTCCCATTTCTTGCACATGTTATGTATGTTGGGCATAACATAGCAACGTAGGGCATCAATCGTTTTCACCCATTGCTGAGGGGTTTTAGCTCTAACTATCTTGCCCAAGTGAATGCCATTTGTTAACTGGGGCCGTCTCATTTGCATTGGTTGTTATGCAAAGCCGAATGGCTGATGCTAATCAAGCCTGCTTGCCCAAGTAACGGGTTCATTCTCACTCATCCGTCTTCGCGGATAAGCCTAGAAAATTTTAAACGATTGGATACCCCTCAAATCCGGCGGTTTCAATTGTTTGTTGACATCTTACCTTTAAAAACACATAATATAATATATAAATTTATATCCAAAACACACTAAATTTAGCTTGTCTTCGTAACATTTTCGATTATTGAATTGATACGTTGTCTCAAGCATCCACTCATTGTGTCATCAATTGGAGGATGGCTGCGTTGGATACGATGTGTTGGAATCTTTTACTTTCACCTTTATCAATTCAAAGCACCAATTCAGTCTAATTTTTAAAACTTTGGTCACAAATGGTCAGACAGCGCAGGTCGATTCCAATGCCGATCTCAATATGGTTTAGAACCGAACTGGCCCCGGTGGTCAAGTCTACCTTGACCCTTTTCTCCAGCCTATTACAGAGAGGACCATGGCGACTTGATCAGGCATCAGTGTCCCTTCATTTTACTTTCTCTTCTTCTTCCTTTTTTTGGTCTCAAATCTCTTTACAATGGCTTCTAAAACTTGCTGGTGGTCCTAAATTCATCCCATGATTTTCCCCCCAATACCTTTCTAGTTTATGCATAAACAGCCACTATTATTAAAAAAAAAAAAAAAAAAAAAAAAAGACACCCTTCTTCAAACCCACAATATAAGAACTTTGTGCACCGAAAACACCACATCTTTCCAGTTTCAATAGCTCAAGCTAATATAAGACTCCGTGATCATCTCCAGCTTCTTTAGTTTATGCATAGACTTGTATAATCAATTTCTAAGGGCAAACTGGAACAACCAGACCAAAATTGATAGGAAATTGATCCTAAGAAGATATGAGAAAGCTGGCAGTACAGACTTCCATTCATCTTGGATTGTTCCTGTCTGGATTAGACCGGCAAAACTTGAGCATGGACTTGTGTTTCCCCACGCAAAAGTGCAGTACTACAAATACTAAAATGCGATACCCAATTGCCATAAGAAACAATACCAACATATTCACCCATTTTGATTTGCTGTCAAGAGAAATGTCATATGCACTCCGGAGGGCCTGAAATCCAGAAATAGTCCTTACTTGCCCAACTGCAAAAGAAGTCCTGAGGTATTCATTCTCCAACATCCCCTACAACACATGGAGCAAAAACCTGTCACCGACAGCTTGAAAATGGGAGAATGTATGGCATGGACTTTGGATTCTAACAAGACGGCTATATGGTCAAGTACAATTTGCTTAACATAACAGTAAGAATACAAACAAGATTCAGCAGCATATTTTGTGATGTCAGACTACACAACTAGCCGACGTTACCTGAATGGAGTATGTGTGAAAGGCAATATAGGACACTGGATACATCCATACTGCTCTAGGCAAAGCATTTCGTATTCTCAGGTACCCCGCAGAAAGTATCATTACCACCTAAATGCCATGAATACTGCTGTTAGATCAGGAAATACTAACACAACAATAGGTGCCAATACAGAGACAATGGACAGTGCTAGAGTACCAATCACATCAACCAAATGATAGTCAAATACAAACACATGCATCCCAAGAGTATCAAGCCTGACAGAATAAATATTTTGGAGAATGAAGTTCTGTTTTCATGTAATTCACTAGTACACAACTGATCTGGTGTGAGTGTGATCCATGTTGCAGTCTACATAGAGATGCTAATCACTCTAAAAAGTTCTAACCTGAAAAATTGTGATGTCCAAAAAAACAAAAACTCACATGAAGGGATACAAGTGTCAAGACACTCCAGAAAACATCTCGCCAAAGGGAAGTTATAAGCAGCATTAGTCCTTCATTTACTAAGAGGCACAGAAAGAAATTCAAAACGAAGTACATCAACAAGCTGAATTCATCTCGCAAGCCTATGAGGAAGTAGAGGACAAGACTTGATGAAATGGAGATAAGAAACAGAAATGGGATGCTGGAGAAAAGCTGCCCAAGTAGAAAGACGAAGGCTCCGGAATGCCAGTTTGATTCTTCACTGGCATATATCTGAAAATGCACAAAAGCAGAAAAGTTCAACAATAGGGAGGTGAACTAGAGAATCAGCATAAAAAGATAAAAAGGGAAGCCATTTGTAGTTTATTAGTATACCATATTCAGCATAACTCGAGCAGAGACATTTATCAATTGTTACTAAGAAACAAATTGCATTCATTTCTAACTCTAGCAGAGGTAGAATCCACCAAGGGACTAACTCTAGATTTTGCATTATAGTTCGTTGAATTAGGTCAAAAATAAGTGAACAACATTAATTAATGATTATTCTACAAGAATGTTATGGTAAGCACTATTTCCAAAGAGGAGTTGACAACATTAAGCATATAAATTATAATTTGGTAACACAAAGAACAGTATAAAAAACAACAAATATATCACAAGGGCACATCTCAAAATGCAACAGACAAGCGGCTTGTCCACACTAGTATGGAACCCAAGACTCGAGGTGATGCACCACAACCTTTTTCAAAAATTGCACAATTTGGAAATAGAGTCACAATTAATTTTTGGAAAACCAAGAAAGTATTATTTTGAAAAAAAAAAAAAAGACTCATTTTTAAAAGAGTGACTCTGCTCAAAAGGAAACCAGTTTACCAAAGGAAAACTGTCCAGAAGCTAGGTTACAAATAAACAATTAAATATTTACAAGGTCCTATGATATATTGCTGTATATAAAATTTTCATGATAGGCATAAATGGTATGTTCATTACCTGCAGAACTCTAAAGACATCAATTAAGAAACAAATATAAAGAATTCTATGTCATAAGTAAAACACAAGGTACCTTAACATAAACCAGAATAATTGGAAAAGTCACTGAAGCAAAAAAATACCTTAATTTCTTTCAGAAGTGCTGGTACTCCAGCAATGCTTAGAAGTGAGGTAAATGATACAAATGCAAATATGGCGGCTACCCTTGTCTGCAGTAAGAAAAACAAATGAGATGGAAAACTGATTCAAGTCTATTGTACATGCATAACAATGAAGGAAATAATCATGGAAGCATCTTTAAGAAGCAGGGGAGGAAACAGAAACTGCTATCGGGATGCAGTTAAATTTTCACCAAAGGGAAATGAATAAAAAAAGTGAACACATACATTCTGCAATTTTCTGCTTCATTGTTGCAGTATCATAAAGACATAAAATCTGATGCAGTACTCACATTTTAATTTTTAGATAAGAAAATTACCACTACTGAAGACAAAGAATGTCCCAAGCCAGAGAAAACTGTGCCAATACATAGTGTAAGAAGCATAAAGAGAATAAGACGAAGCCAGTAATATTTCCATTCCCTTGACATTATTAACAATGATCTCCAAGTCAAAACTGCAATCCTAGTAGCACAACTAGCTTTTCCCTTGCTCTTCAGATGTGGACCTCCCTGAAGAAGCAATCACATTAGACAAGTTAGAAAAGACAAAAAGGAGCCAGGATATGTTCATCCATGCATGTAGAAGTGCAATTGCTACAGTTTAGTCTCCAACAAATGCGTGGAATCTTATGTTCATACAAGAACAGAGAACACATTTAACAGTTTTTTCCATAAAAATTGTCTGTGCACCAATATTTAATCATGTCCATACTTGGCCAAGGAAGATATACAAGTGTAATTCTGCACAATTACATTTCACCTCTATACTTACTGGAATCCATTCTTCTTTACACAAGAAGTCAGACATGCCTAAACATAAAAATTTGCACAAATACTGTCGTACTTGGAGAATATCCTTTGATAAATGTGAAAATCTGGAAAAATGCATTTATAAGTCTTCATGAACAGAAAGCCATCCCCTCTTGAGGCAATGGGACATGTGGGCAAGCTTTCTTCTTTTTGTATCAATATTACAAGCTAAACATCTACCGGGGACCAGCCCTTTCAGCCAGTGCATCTTCATATTCATATGCTCTAAAAGCTACCAAAAACTAGAGATCCAGACAAAAAGAGCCCGTAACAAGCATCACAGAATTCAATTTGGGAAAACATCCAAAATATCCTGTTGCAGTGTCAAAATTAATTTGGCAGGAAAATAGAAAGATTTAAAATCTGATTTCTTCTTCTTCTTCTTCTTCTTCTTCTTCTTCTTATGCCAAGTACAAAAAGGAAGTCCATAAATGTGAGCATAGACAATAGTTAAAACTAGAATCACAAGACATCATATTAAGCCACACCTTTTCTGTGAGTTTCAATATCATTGTTTCTACTGCAGCAGCATCTGCAGACGATTTATATGTTGCCTCCAGCGTCCGTATAGCAACAGCAGTATCCATGTTAACGGATGAAAACTCTCCATGGTCATCCTACAAATTTGGTTGAACATATAGATCACATCAATAATTAAGCTCTCCAAGAAATTTTATCAAATTATGAGATCTACAGGATATAAATTCACTCATGCAGCATAATTGGGAAACATAAGAAGTGTGCAATGTTGGAAATTGATATATAACCTAAGCTCGCTAATTTCACCAATGTTCTTGCTCCAAAATTTGAAACATCAATTTCAGTACTTTTCTCAATATTCTTTTGTGAAGTAGGGGTATCGTAAGTTGTGCAATTTATTTATCAAAATGAATACAATCACTATGAATAGAAAAAAATACCTGCCAGTTTTTGCACATTGCAATGATCCTGTCAAAATCTGTGTTTATTGCGCGTAAGAAGTGATCAGAAGGACTTTGCATAATAGGGCAAGGAAATCCAGCATTGGAGAAGTGCTTCAATAATATTACATATGTCACATCAGTATCAACCGAGAATGCTGGAAATAATCGCAAGAAGAAAATAAATGAACGATGGAGTCTATGAACAAATAAGCTTCCTCCTTTCATTTTAATTTTCTCACCTTTCAAGTTTTAACAAACAAAAGAAGGAACACAATAATTGCCTCAATAATGGGGCAGATTGTCAATTTCTAGTTTACACAAAACATGGCACATGTAATATAGACTTCATCAGTACCACCCCTCAATACCATAATAGTTTCTTCACACAAGAATCATTCAATGAACAAAATCAAGCTCCCAGTATCATTTACCTGCAAGCAAGCCAGTGTTTCACCAAAAAATAGAGTATTCCCATTTGAAAGAAGGCAGATCCTATCAAAGAGGCCAAATACTTCGGTACTGCTCTGATAAATGGTAAACATAAGAGTGCACCCGGTGCTAGCAAGTTTCTTCAAAGTGACCATCATCAGAAGGGCAGAGACACTGATGCATTCAGAATCATAGAGTTACTTAGATTGTAGGGACAAAGCAAATGCTCACTAACAGAAAAGACATAATATAAACATGAAGGCTGTGACCTGATCCTTGTGGGTGTAAATGTTAGATTGTTGATAGAGGTAGATCTCCATGAAAATATGTGCAAAGTAGTTTATGATGACAAACCAGTTAGATTTTATTAGCCTATGCAATGTTTATATTGTTTCCCTTGTCATGTCAGGTACTTTCATCCCCATATCTTAATTTTCTATTTGTAACACAATCTCATCTTATGGTTGTTATAAAAATTTGGGTGGAAAATCATGAGTGCTACTTTAAAATTTGAATGGGTATGGGCAAAGAAATGTAGAGTAACCTGTCGAGATGATAAAGAGGCTCATCAATAAACAAGATAAGTGGCCTCATCACAAGTTCCCGGGCAATGCTGACACGTCTTCTCTCACCGCTGGGAAGGCCCTTCATGTAACAATGGCCTCCTATCAGTTTATTTGCATGGTCACTCAAAGACATGGCATGTATGGCATCCTCTACTACACTCCTTTTCTGGCAGAAGAAACCCGGCAGTTGAAGCAGTGCAGAGTAGTATAAATATTCTCGAACAGTAAGGGACCCAATCAGGGTGCTTTCTCTCTCAACAAACCCCTACCAATTACAGGAAAATTTGAAGTCAGAAATCCAACTTTGGTGAAGCAGTAATAGGCTTCATCCAAACACTATGTTAGGAACTTAAATTTCTACCAAAGTACACTTTTAACAGCATTTACCTTCCAATTTCTGCACCTGAAGGAACTGGATGAAAGTTAAAATGTTGGATAAAAATGAGGATGCACTACAAACTGAAAACTTGATACTTACATATGAGCCATACAGCATGTGTGATGGAGCACCATTCACAAATATTTCACCATAGACTTTTGTTGTATGATGCAATCGTCCTAAAGCACAGAAACACACTTCTTCATTTTCAATGCATCAAGAGTGGCATATAACATAATAAAAGTGCAACTTTAACAGATCAATTAGTGGTCACAAGAAATAGCATGCTAAGAAACCTGCAATAGCTCTTAGTAGAGTTGATTTCCCAGACTTTGCAGGTCCCATGATTACAGTCATAGTTCCTGGTAATGCATAACCAGTCGAGCTCTTTATAACCTTATCAGAATATTTCCTTTTCCCCTTGATTGTGACAGTCAAGTCTTTCCATACAATAGAAGCCCCTGCAATCTTCCTTGCAACAACCGCGCCTTCTGCTAATGGTGGGGATGGCAGTGATCCGCTATTGAGTTTCAACAGAGATGGAGATGCGGGTGTGGTTGCTGTGGTAGCAGCATTGATAGAGTCACCTCCTTCCTCTAACCTAACGTCAATATCTGTATCCTCCCACTCTGGTGAATCCTCAAATGAGATTGGCTGCCTAACTGAACCAGGCTTCCGCAAGTAGAAAAAGTTGCTTGAAGGCACCCTGCTTGCTGGACTACTGGCTGAAGATGAAGAAGACCTATAGTTGTCTGACTGAGTCTGTATCTCTTCCATCTTCAATTCCCTACCTTTCAAGACCTCAAGTTGTAAAAAACAGCATTCTGCAATTAAAGTGATGCTGCACCTTCTTTATAACATTACCAAGATTTTAACAAACTTGCATCCAGATCATGAACTGCCATAACAACACATTGTTTTTGAAAATAAATTATCTTGCACCATAATTGGGGGAAAAAAGGAAATTGAAAAGATGATAAGGTTCAAACAAAGATCAGTAAAAAGCAAATCCTGAGTTTATGTTCAAAACTAAAAATGGCATAAAACTATTAAGACCTTCACCTCCAATGTAAGCCTATTTATTTTATTCACATTATTCACATATCTGTTAACAAATAGCAAGAAAGAAACATCTTTTGATACTATATCCTATAAATAACAATTTCTCAAGTAGTCAGTTCTCATTATCACTAAGGACAAGAAATTTAAAACATTAATAGAGAATCAAAGTCAGTTTGGTTTGCATTTTATTCTTTAGGTATGAATAAAAACAAGTTTGAAAGTTAACACCAGTTACAACAGCTTATATTTCCTAAGCCAAAAATAAACAAGTGCACACTCTTTTCAAATCTAAGCCACATAAAAGAGACACCAGGGCAGTCGAAAATATTTTCTTTCCCTTAGTTTTCTTATATGTGCCACCAACCAAAACAGATAGTCAAGGGCAATTAGCTATTGCTAGCACTTCAAGTCTGCAACAATCAACAAGGCTGAAGTTGGCAACAAAAATGGAATCTGGCACAAAACAAAATCCAGGACCACAATACCTCTACTAAACTGGAAAACACCACAAACGAAAAAAGGGAAAAAAAAAAAAGAAGAAACAGACAAATCGCTTGAACCCTATTCTGACATAAATATAAACTATGAAAAGTGACAGAACCAATAAACAAAGAGCAAAGCTGAACAGATTTACAGTTTCTTTTTACTAATCTCTCTACCATTACTCAACTGAATGACCAAATACGGTAAACCCTGTGGGGTTGCCGGTAAATGAAGAGGTAAGTTCCAAAAAGAATAAATTTTTATGAATGGTCTCGGCTTCTAGACCCTCAATTCCAGCTATAAATACTCTAAACTCATTTAAGCCAGGTCTAGCCTATTTTCGAAAAATAAGAAAGTACCCAACAAAGAAAAAGCACCCCACCTGGAATTTCTATGCTTTTCTCAGTAAACAAACAAACAGAATAGCTGACTGCTACCTCAAACAAGGTTTACTCCATGCAAGGCAGAATAAAATAAAATGACAGATAGCTAAACAGAACAGAGTACAAGAAACAAACAAGCTGGATCTGAGAGAAAGCTGCGAGAGAGGAGGTGTATGCGCGTGTGTATGAATGCTAAAGGAAATGCAGTGCCAGCGGATTTGCGAGGAAAGACTGAACAGTGAGGCAATCAGGCAGGCGTCTTGATAAAAATAAAAGTTCTATTAAGGAATGGGACGTTGAAGTGAAATGGGTTGTGTGTGGTCTTTGTTCCGCCACTTCCGGTCGTGTAATTTTTGCTCTTTTTACTTAAGTTTATTTTTGGACGTGTTTTGTAAGTTTGATTGCCTGGGAATTGGCATCTTTTGCTTTATCTAATTCTAATGGCTTCTTTTTTGTCTTTTTCATTCTGGGTAATTACTTTTTGGCTTGCCAAAGATTTGATTTGCAATGATTTTTTCTTCTTTTTTCTTCTTTTTTTTTTGGCTAATAGAGCATGTAACCACTACCTAGCTAGGCTATCCTGAGGCTCTCTAACGAAGTATTTGCAAAAGCAAATCCTTCAAAATTTATAACAAAATAGTATAAAATTGTGAAATTTTCTTTTATGTTATATAAAAAAAATATTATATACGTAATATATAATTATTTTGAATTTATTTATGTTTATAAAAATCATTTGTCTATGCTTTCAATTCTTTTTTTTTTTTTAAAAGGAGAACAATTACACCAAAAAAAAAAAAATCATAGATATGATTAAACATTATTAATAAAATATACTAATTTTTTATTTTTTATTAACTCATTTTTTATATTATTATAATGATATTTATGTTATTTTGGTTATTATATTCGAGTACTTTGATCATTGTTTAGTAAGTGTTTTTCCATGGTAATAAAAACCTCATTTAACATGGGAAAAATAGGAAAATGATATTACAACGAGATTTGAACTCTAATTCCAACTTCTTTTCAACTCCACAACTCTATTTTTAACTTTTTGTATTTAATATATAAAGGATATTAATATAAACGTGAGTTTAAATATTTAAAGTTATGTATAATTTAGGTGATTTATTTAATTAAGCGTAAATTGTGTCATCATACAATGCACATTAAATTATGTATTTTGATGCACCTAATTTCTATTTTTTTCCGCCACACAATAATTTGTATCTATAAAAGATTAGCAAGAAAAATGTATTCCTTAATATATATTTTTAATGAGTAGTTTTGCTGGTAATTTAGCCTAATGACGTAAAAATTTAACTCAAAACGGGCCAACCCGATAGGCATTAAACGGGCATAATCACAACCCACTATCCTCTGGGAGATCATCATGCCAAATTACTGACATGGGTACGCGCCATTAGCTGGAACCAATACTAAGTACTATAAGAGTATTTAATAAGCAACACTGAGTACTGCAACCAATTCCTTGAAAGAAATTATTAAAAAAAGAAAAAAAAAGAAAAAACAATTCCATTTATATAATATAATTTGCACTTGACATTGTGCCCTCCTTCTTCTTATCCCCTTTTCTTTTTGTGCCTTTTTTGTACTGTAAGTACTAAGAATTCACTCAAGATAAGGTTGAAAACGTGCCCCCCATCAACAGTCAAAAGTGCTCAAGGCACCTGGGCAGCAGATTTGCGGGACAACTAGCTTTCTGCCATTTTTGAAGCCATCATCAAGGAACGACATTTCGCATCTCTCTCTCTCTGCCTCCAACCTTTCTTGTGACCCACTAGGCCAATAAACCGCGTGGAAAGGAAATCGCGTTTCGTACACAAATAATTTATTTTTTTTTTAAATTAAAAATAAGAAAAACTGGAAATATAGTAGAAAAAAAAAAAAATAGTGCCTGATCACGTATTTTAGCATATATGTGGTTTTGGTTTGAATTTCTGCTTCCACGCACTCCTTTCGCAAAAAACTGAGTGCTCGCTTCGTAAAGAAAAATTTGTAACGCAATATTTGAATTATAAATTTTTCAATACACTTATTCTTGTATTAAAAAGAAAAAAAAAATAGTGATATTCCGACGAAACCCACTTGCAAAAATAAAAGAATTAAAATAAGACAACATTCCCCCAATGCTTGTCTTCATCTTCACATTGCTAAGCTTGTCACCGGGCGATGGGGCATGGCTTGCTTCTTCTTCATATTTTAATCATATTATGCAAAAATCATCCCTCTTATTAAATCCGAAAAATTCATTTTATTATTATTATTATTTATTAAAAAGATCATTTAACTCACAACTCGATTATTTTTTACACCCACCTGGAGATATTCTACTATCCAGAAGTCTCAGCCAGCAGCCCACCTCACGTGACCAATGTTCCCACCCAAATGAAGGGAGTTAATTTGACTTATTTTGACTTGGATTTAGACAATCCGCTTGTAAAAACCCACTGGGCTCAAGGTCCCCGGGCCGAATCATAATTTGGGCCAGTCGCAGTCCAACTGGGCTAACATAATTGATATTCTACCTTTTTTTTCTTTCTTCCTTTCTTTCTTCCCTGTATTTCTAGTTACCTATTTTGTGTCTATTGCAATGGGGGAGATAGTCATGCCCAGTAAAATAAGTTGTTTTAAAGTTAACTCAATGTTAGACGTAAAAATATAAGAATTTTAAATAAAATTTAATTGATATAAAAAAATATATTGTTCAGAATAATGAATTTATTATATAAAAAAAAAAAAAGAAAGTGAATAACCGTGACAAGGATTGTAATTAATGTATTAGACCCACCCAATTTACAAATGAGGAGGGAAAATGGTGACAAAAGAGAATACAAAAAGGTTCGTTGGACAATCCAATCTAGTCGTTGTGTAGGAAATCGGAGCTCTGAAAACCAAGCTGAGATTGCTTAAGCACGCGTAACCAAACGCAGCCCTTGCTTGCTTCATAAACAAAACAGATTCCTATACAATGCTCGATTCTTGTCTGTTATTTCAATTTCAATTCCCTTCTTCTCTCTTTCTCTGTACGGTAAGCGATCCAAAGAAAGACGAAAGTCACAATGGCTCGCAAGGGGGAATCGTCCGATTCGTGAGTTAACTCGCTCGAGTTTATCCGCCTTCTTTCATTCTGGTCGTTCTTTTTTATTGTGCGTTTTGTGTAAATTTAAGTACTTAATTTGGTCGGCGGTTTTCCAGGAAATCGGCGGGGAAGAAGGACTTCTCGACTGCGATTTTGGACAAGAAGAAGTCCCCAAACCGGCTTATCGTCGATGAGGCTGTCAACGATGACAACTCCGTCGTCTCCATGCACCCCGACACCATGGAAAAGCTCCAGCTTTTCCGTGGTGACACCGTTCTCCTCAAGGTATATATATACATATATATATGATGTTCATTCTAATTCTTTTACGAGTTTTTTCTTATGGTGTAGGGTTTAGGTGGAATTTTGGGGATTAAGTTGTGAAATTGTTGTTGTTGGTGGTGTTGGCGCTAATTGAATTTCCGTGCTAGGGTTTGTTACTTGAATGGTGTTTTTTCGGGGTGGAATTGGGCTGTTGTTGGTACTTTTATACTGGAATTGCGCGCCGGTTCATTATTAATTTGGCTGGAACTTGGAAATATAGTGTGATATGGTGCAAAAATGATAGTTTTTGGTAGTGAAGAACTTTAAAGTAACCAGTAGATGCCAGATTGCATTTTATTGAATAAAATCATGTTTATTGTTTTTGATGGCTCAAATTTCAATCTTCAAACTGCGTGCATCAGAGACGTCCCTTTGAATTTGGGTGGTTTTTTCATGCATAATGCAGTGATTTCTCTCTCTCTCTCTATAACAAGTTCTCTTTATGCAAGTTTACAGTGTTTTAGGATTTAGGAATCCATGGTTGTGCTTTTGAGCATTCTGGGATTTACTCTGTCTCTACCATGTTTTGATTTGTTTTTTTTTTTTTTCTTTTTAAAAAACTTGTGATTGCATTTGATAAAATAATTGTGTTTTCAGGGAAAGAAACGAAGGGATACAATCTGCATCGCACTAGCTGATGAAACATGTGAGCAGCCAAAGATTAGAATGAATAAGGTAGTTAGGTCAAATCTGAGAGTTCGCCTCGCGGATGTTGTGTCTGTGCACCAATGTCCGGATGTTAAGTACGGAAAGCGTGTTCACATACTGCCAATTGATGATACCATAGAAGGTGTAACTGGGAATCTTTTTGATGCATACTTAAAACGTAAGCTTCAGTTCCTTTCTCTTTTGTTTTCTATTCTTATATTCTGTTAATGAGCAGAAGACATGATTACATGCTATGTTCACATGTTAAGTATTCTTTAGCCAGTAATAGTGACCAGCTTTTCTTATTTTAGATTAGTTGGGATTTAGTATTTGAAATCACACACATGAGGCTTTTAACTGAGATTTGATGTTGTCTTTACCCAGGGCAACTATGCTAATATATTATCTAGTTAAAAATATTTTTGAGTTTGTTTGTGTTTTGCATGTTACTTTTAGTATTATGAAGTTATTTTCATCTTCAATCAGAGCTATAGGTATATTCTGTGTATTTGAGCTCAAGTTACTGTGTAAATTTCTTTGGTACTTTGGATATTGAAATATTAGGAAGTTATTCTGTTTGGAAAAAACTCTACTGCAATATAAGCCAGCACTTTCTTGTATCTAGCATGTTATATTAGGATGTGTGAGCTCTATTTTATCATAAAGCATTGTAACAAGCCTTCCATTCATTGTCCTCTGTGTATCTGATATATAGTTACTTTGGATGAAATTGTTCCTCTTATATTTGGTTGCCATTGTAACCTATTTCAACTTATACTATCTTCTGTTTTTTTTTTTTTGAACCCTAATGCATTTTGTGTCATTATTGAATGTTGCCAATTTCATATCTGTAGCTTACTTCTTGGAGGCTTATCGTCCTGTGAGAAAAGGGGATCTTTTCCTTGTTAGGGGAGGGATGAGGAGTGTTGAATTCAAGGTCATTGAAACAGACCCAGGAGAATATTGTGTGGTTGCCCCAGATACTGAGATTTTCTGTGAGGGGGAACCTGTGAGGAGGGAGGATGAGGACAGATTGGATGAAGTAGGCTATGATGATGTTGGTGGTGTCCGGAAGCAGATGGCTCAGATTCGTGAGTTAGTGGAGTTGCCACTAAGGCATCCTCAACTCTTTAAATCAATTGGTGTCAAACCACCAAAAGGAATTCTACTTTATGGACCCCCAGGTTCTGGGAAAACATTGATAGCACGAGCTGTTGCTAATGAGACTGGTGCTTTTTTCTTCTGTATTAATGGACCAGAAATTATGTCCAAATTGGCTGGAGAGAGTGAAAGCAATCTCAGGAAGGCATTTGAAGAAGCCGAGAAGAATGCTCCTTCCATCATCTTTATTGATGAGCTTGATTCAATTGCTCCCAGGCGTGAGAAAACACATGGTGAAGTTGAAAGAAGAATTGTCTCACAGCTTTTAACTCTTATGGATGGACTCAAATCCCGTGCACATGTTATTGTTATTGGGGCTACAAATCGTCCAAACAGTATCGACCCAGCTTTGAGAAGGTTTGGAAGGTTTGATAGAGAGATAGACATTGGTGTTCCAGATGAAGTAGGGCGCCTTGAAGTTCTTCGCATCCATACCAAGAACATGAAACTTTCTGATGAGGTAAGTTGGCTTTACTAACTTTTCAGCTATTTTTTCCTTCTTCTTCAAATGTCCAAATGTCCAAACAAATTAGTCTCATTCAGTTTCTGTTTGGTCTGGGTCCATGTACAAACTTGGGCCTTACATTCTATTGGCTAATATGCCTTTCTAGGCCTTTTTGGTTGTGATCAAGTGTGGTATCTTTCCTTATCCTATGAGCTAACATAAGTTAGAAAATAACATGGATATACTTGCTATGGCAATGGCTAGTTGCCCTAGGGGCCAATGATTTTACAATTTTGGTTTGTCATATGCAGGTGGATCTAGAAAGGATTGCAAAAGACACCCATGGCTATGTTGGCTCCGATCTTGCTGCTTTGTGCACTGAAGCTGCTCTTCAGTGCATCAGAGAGAAGATGGATGTAATTGACTTGGAGGATGAAACTATTGATGCTGAGATCCTCAATTCAATGGCTGTTACCAACGAGCACTTCCAGACTGCTCTTGGAACAAGCAATCCATCTGCTTTGCGTGAAACAGTGAGTATTTTATGGGGATTTCTCTCAATATTTGGTGCATATTTCTCTGCATATTGTAGCCAACTTTTCTAAATGGTAAACTAATTGTTTTATTTCTATCATGGCAGGTTGTGGAAGTGCCCAATGTCAGCTGGGCGGACATTGGTGGCCTTGAAAATGTTAAGCGGGAGCTTCAAGAGGTATAGTGCTTTATGGGACTGGTGTCCAGCCTAATTTCTGACTTTTTTTCTGGTCAAATTTTTCTAGTCTTAATTTTTTTTGCCTTTACAGACTGTTCAGTACCCGGTGGAGCATCCAGAGAAGTTTGAGAAGTTTGGTATGTCACCTTCAAAGGGGGTCCTGTTCTATGGCCCTCCAGGATGTGGGAAAACTCTACTGGCTAAGGCAATTGCAAATGAATGTCAAGCAAACTTCATCAGTGTCAAAGGGCCTGAGCTGCTCACAATGTGGTTTGGTGAGAGTGAAGCTAATGTTCGAGAAATTTTTGACAAGGCCCGCCAGTCTGCTCCATGTGTCCTTTTCTTCGATGAGCTTGACTCAATTGCCACACAGGTTGTTTCATTGTTGCATCTATTTCAATCCTATATCGCAATGGGATCTATTATAGCTACCAATATTGAATAAAAACAATGAGTATAAACTTGTCTAATGTGCTAGCGTAGGTTGTATTCCTTTAAACTTTACTAAATTGCTTGTCATATAGGCTGGCACTAATCAAGTCTCGTCTGTGGAATGACTTGGAATTTTCATGACTTGCTGGTTTTCAGCTGATGTCTGACAAGTTTTTTCACCAATGTTGCAGAGAGGAAACAGTGTAGGAGATGGAGGTGGTGCAGCTGATCGTGTTCTGAATCAACTTCTTACAGAAATGGACGGCATGACAGCAAAGAAGACTGTTTTCATTATTGGGGCTACCAACAGACCTGACATAATTGACCCGGCACTTCTACGGCCTGGCCGACTTGACCAATTGATATACATCCCACTGCCAGATGAGGAGTCACGTCATGAAATCTTCAAAGCTTGCTTGAGGAAATCGCCTGTCTCCAAAGATGTTGATTTGAGGGCATTGACCAGGTATACTCAGGGCTTCAGTGGAGCTGATATTACTGAAATTTGCCAGCGGGCATGCAAGTATGCTGTAAGGGAGAACATAGAGAAGGTATGCTTCTCTCTTCAATGCCTGCTGATTTAGCTATTGTCTCTCACGTGCAAATACTTGTGAAAAATATTTTCTGATGGCTGGCATCTCTTTGCACAGATCATGGTAATTGTATGTAGAATTTATTGATATTGCTCGACATAGAAAGCGATCCTTTTAGCAAATTCTTTTTAAACTGTAATTAAACTTCTAGACCCCATTGTTTTAGAATGATTAGAGTTTGCAGACATTATGTCATGATGTATGTCACTGAAATTGTTGCAGGACATTGAAAAGGAGAGGAGGGCAAGGGAGAATCCCGAGGCAATGGATGAGGATGTAGAGGAAGAAGTGGCAGAGATCAAGGCAGCTCATTTTGAGGAGTCCATGAAGTATGCCCGCAGGAGTGTCAGCGATGCCGACATACGCAAATACCAGGCATTTGCTCAGACTTTGCAGCAGTCAAGGGGAATTGGGACCGAGTTTAGGTTTTCAGAAACAGGAAGTAGAGCTGGTGCACCTGATCCTTTTTCAACTCCAGCTGTTGATGACGGTGATGATCTGTATAGTTAGGTTTTTGTGCTCATCTTATTTTCTCTCACGTATTCCGTTTTTAGCTCTGAATCAAAATGAGGCGAGTGCTTGTACTATAGAATTTGGTTCTTTAACGGGTTGACTAATGTCTACATTGCTCTTTATTTTCACTGAATTTGCCCTTCATTAACGTTGTTCAATTAGCACAAACATCCCTTCTATTACACCCCTAAGCATATCCAAAAAAAAAAAAAAAAAACAAGATGAAAGGAGAACAAAGGAAAAAAAAAAAAAAAAGAAAGAAAAAACAAGTCAACATTGTGTTTTTCGAGTTATACGCGCTAGAAAGAACTTGACATCATTTCTTCAAAAATCACGAAAGACAAAACAACGTGTCCATATCCTTCCATCCTGAGCACTCTTAATGAACACATATATATGCCCACGTACATACCGGTAATGAAAGTTACTGCCTCAAAAGCTTCTTCAATTGATTAGAGTGCATACAAGCAATCAAGGATTGGGGTGCACTGTAGAACAAGAGCCAAGCGGCCGATAGTTCACATATCTACTTGGAGCCGAGGTATGCCTAAGCCCGTTTGGCTTGCAATTCTTGATTGCTTCCGGCCCACCGAGGACTGGTCCGTTGTTGTGACCGATCAACTCTGGCTTTTTCACGAAAGTTCCCTCAGGCCTCATCGTGCTCGGACCACTCAACGGGATTTTGTGTCCGGCCATACCGATATGTAACGAAGATATCACCAGGAGATGCATAAGCCAGATATAACCATTGGCAATTGGCATCGGTTTAGATTTCTATATGGTTTGGGTTCTATTTTGTTTATGAATGGATGGGAGGTCTTTTGGAAGGGGTTTTATGGGAGATGAGAGTGAAAGGTGTGAAAAGGGACTTAAATAGACTCGTGAGTTGCTGAAGCAAAAGGCAGAGTTGGCACAGCTCATTGCTAGGAAATAGCACTACTTTTCGAGGGGATGGCGGTGGTGGTGTGGAGTTGGTGAAGGTGGGTTCCCTTACTTCACCGTGAAAAGAGGTGAGGAGATCCCCGTGAGTTATCGTTATTGCACCTATCGTATAAATTTCTGTGCCTTTTGCATCTCCAAATCTAACAAAAGGTGTAGATGTTGATGCCTTGGGGAAAGAAGGAATTGCATACCCTTAGAACCTATTCACCAAATTCACAAATGAGTAGTCAGCTCCTTTTATTCACATCACATTACTTTTCTTATTTGCGTTAAGAAAGACAAAAAGAGAATAAAAAAAAAAAAAATTCCATTTTCTCCTGTGCCACTCCTAGTTTTGCAATAATTATTAAAATTCACAGTTTCATGGAAAAAAGCATTGTGTGTATGGTGCATCTCCCATATCTCAACTGATCACCTGGGTCATGGTAAATAATGATCATCAACAATTGAGGGCCCCATTGAAGGTTTGTACGCAATAGGGATTCTATGTGCGTTGATCCCAGGAACAGAACTTGAATTGGCAACGGTCGTCTACCAACAAGTATGAATCGAGGGTTCTTCGATTTAACACACCCCACCAAGTGAAGAAGGGCAAGATCCCAGAAATTGGGCCAACAACCTTTTTGTTGGTGTCTTGGTGATGCCTGACTAGACATGGTATTGATTTCAAGCTTCTCTTCCGAGGTTCTGCTCGTGGTACCCATTACTGCTTCTGAAAATATATTAATTTCATGCTATTTCAAAGTCCCACTGAAATGCACACCAAATACAGATTCTGCTAAAACATGTGAAATAAAATGAAAGTGTTACACGAACACGAGTTTCCTGCCACGGAACTGAAACGATCTCACAAAAAATGTCACGTTCATAATAAATTTGCAATCGTCGCAATAGTGCCATTTTACTCGCTTGTGTCCGAGACAGCTTGTATTCTTGTAACCCAAATTTTATCCTCGTTTTTATGGCTTTCAGAGACTCTTTTTTTTTTTTCTTTTAATTTAAGGGAATGCGGGAAACCGATAAAAAGTGCACAATCTCACTGTTCATCCCCAAAAGTCAACTTTAATACACGTGCTGCCATATGGTTTGCCTTTGGGACACGGTGAGATGCTGTCGCCTGAATGAAGCGGACCAGCACCGACTTCAACAATTTCACTCATTATCTGCAGCACTTCGATTGGTGCCATTGATTAGTCATCATTCTTTGTATATTTTGGTCAAAGATCCCAATTAGCATCTTTGATTTCATAAGTTGTGTTTGCAATCCTTTAGAAATTTCCGCTTGTTTCTTGCATCCAACCTACGTTTTGAGCTCTTCTTTTATACGCGAGGTTTTTGTGAATTTTTTTTATTTTATAAAATATAAAATAAATATTATTTTATAAATAAATATAATTTTTTTCTTAATATAAAATATAACTTTTAAAATATATTTATTTTTCAATAATTCTTCTCGTCAATCGACACAAACAACTACTATACCTGAATCATTCAGAAAAATAAATGTAAAGAAAAGTTTTTTTTTTTTTTTTTTGGGTTTACAGAAAGGGTTTAATCTTTAAGTTTAAACAATTCTGTTAACCCTGTAGCCAAAAAAAAAAAAAAAAAAAAGTCCAATATTTGATCAATTAATCGGATTGGTGGGTTTGAGTTGTGTGTTTTCTCTAATAGTTATTACTTATCTAGGGGCTTAAATTTTTTCAGATTTTTTTTTTGAAGTTTTATTAATAGATCTATATCAAACCTTTTTTTCTTGTTGCTAAATCTACATTTTATTTTGTATTCTTTTAAATATTTAATATCATAAATCGTGTCTTGAGAAATTTAGACTCTGTCTAATAAGCTTTTGTACTTTCCTTCCTTTTGCACCCTTTAAAAATAATAACACGCCTATTAATCACAAAAACAGAAAAAGAGAGACCTCTCCGAGTCTTAGTATTATTTTTTTTTAATGGGTCCTGCAATACTTGTTTCTCTTCAGAAAGCTACTTTTTGTGAAGAAAATAACAAGAAAATTACTCTCATAGCTCGTCCTTCATTTGGTCCATCTTCTCGATTAATTAATTACATACAGTAGGTCACAATTCATGGTTCTTCATCACAGGACCGTATGAAAAGGATCATCTGGTATTAAATTCTTATTAACAGTGCATTAATGCTTCAACAAATCAATATTCAATTCTACGCATCTGCCATAAGAAACACAAATTTAACCAAAAAGACAACAATAAAACTATGATCCCAAATTTAATATGGGGGTCTGTCGATATAAATTTTTATCATTAATTTATTTTATTATATACTACATTAAAGATGAGATTTAATTATTTTTTTTCTTTATTTTTTAATATAGTTGACAGTAATTCAAGTTTATAGATGTCACTTAAACTGTTAAGCTCGACTTTTATGCTTAGATTTCAGATTACATAACCCCTGCAAGCAAACCAGTATCGTTAGGCTTATGGGTTGGGAAGCTTTGTTTATTTGAACAAGTGATGCCTATGCTTTGTACAAAATGTACTGTTTTGTTGATGTAAGCTTTTCCAGCACTTATATGCTGGTTTTCTTAATGACAAAGAGCTGAGAATGTTGAGCTCCTCTTCAGTTTTGCTCCCTTTGCTCTAAATATCATAAACTCTTTAAGGTTCTAAGTTACAGCAGAAATAATATAGCATTAGATTCCTACACCCTCCAGCTGAGGACACAAAAGACATGCAAAATACAATTGGGGATGATAACATTATCAGAAAGACATACCCATATCGTGGACCGAGTTGATCCCAAACTACACCCGCAGTAAGCCTGGAGAAGATGCTTCCAGAGACAGAAGCAACACCTGCATTCCTATGCCTGCTTTGGTTAAATTCAGACTGTCCAGCATAATGGAAACAAGGGGAGCAGCTGCAAACGTGGACACAAAGCAAGTGAAGAAGGAAATCCAGGAGAGGTGAAGGGTTCTCTCGTGAGGATTAGCCAAAGAAAAGATCTTGAGCACGTTGGCTTTGTGCTCAGAATAACTGGTAAGGGAAATTTTGCAGGTGTATCTGTTGGGACAACTGGTGAAGCATCTGAGAAGACAAAGGTTTGCTCTTTTCACCTCTGAAGCGTGAGACTTCATGCAAGGAACCCAAAACCGGAAAAGAATAGCAAAATTGTCTCAAGAAAACAAGATGTTATGAGCTTTTTTCACACTATCTCTACTCAAAATTTTATAAATTATATGTTTATGAGTCTCTGTCACTTGGATATGGCTTAAAATATAGCGATCTTGATTAACCCTGATGTTCTAGAATGCCATCTTATTTTCTAAAACATTGTTTTACGTCATCCCCGATGGGCCACTCATTAATGTCATACAAAATGCCCTAATGGGTTAATGAGCAGCCAACCTGTGGATAATTTTAGCATAATTCATTATTGCAAGTCAACTGATAAATTATATTAAAAGCCCTCCTATCTTTTTCTCCAAACTCGCTAACACTTCTTCAGGAAAAAGTCATATTAGAGTGCTTTGTCAAGCTATATGAAAATGCCCCCTTTTTCCTTTTTTGTTTGCCTGGCCGACGATCTCTATTCCAAGTTGCTCAAGTGGTACGGCAATTTTATTTTCCCCACATCGCACAATTGCCTTTGCTGGTTTGATGGGGCCGCAATGCACTTCATGCAGCCTGACCTTAACCTTTCATTAGCTCTGAAGGTTTTCTCGGAATATTATTTTCAGAGAACTTGGAACATGACGTGTTGGTGCATGTTTGGTAGCAAATTGCTGAGAATGAAGAGGGGCATAAGTGTGCTTTGACACCGTTCTTTGGGGATATTTTAGAGTCTTTGTGCAATGAATATGATAAAAATTTTTGTTCCTATCTGATCAGAGCTCTTTCTTAATGCAGGGTTCCATTACAGGGCCCTGCACTGATGGAATTGTGCGGTTGACATGTTACACTCACTCCATCAAGTTCAGCATAGTAGCAGGCTAACTCGGGTTTTCTACTCTCTTGATAAGTTGAATAGATGATTCATCCTGAAATAAATAAAGACTTTATTACATGGATATAAATTATTTGAACGTAACACAAATATAAATAATTTATTATTATTATAACTATTAATTATATATTTATAATTTTTATTATTATTTATAATCTTGTATCCATAATTAACAGTTTGTGTTAGGTCCATGAATCTGGCCATAACGAAAAATGTAGGAGACACACTCGCTTCTCAAGCTAAGCCAATATGGGCCAGAGTAACTTGAATTCAAGTTTCACTTGCGCCGAGTGAGGAGGTCAAGCGCAGAACATGATCGCAGCAACATGATCAGAGTGTAACCAATAACATTTGTAAGAACAGCATTTGTCTATTCCTCCAGCTATTAAATCTCCTGCAAGTCGGAAACTTTGGTTCAGGTGTTGTTCTCGGACCGCCAAATTTCCTTCAACAAGGAACCTAGACAAGGTGTTGAGACAAAAAAAAAAAAACCGAGGAATTCTGATAATTTAGGGCTGGCAGTTGGCACCCATGGTGACCAAACCACTGATGAACAGCAAAACAGAGGCAGCTCTAAATCACAAAAACATGTCAACCATAACAATTAAGGGTAGCATTGGGCCTTTACTGCAGAGAAATAAGAGATCGAAACATATAACAAGCTCCAAAATGCTAGGCAGATGCAATGTTTTCAAAACTAAACTAAATTAGTTCGTTAATTTTAAAAATTAATAATTAAATTAATAAATTATTCAATTAGAATGTAAATTAATAAATTAATTATAATTTTTTTAAATTAGATTAATTTCAAAATTTTATGAAAAATTAAAAATATAATTTTTTATATCTTAGTTTTTTTTAAATAAAATTTGTATAATTTTATAATTTTTTTATTTAAATCATAAATCATAAAAAATTAAAAAATATATTTTTATGATATATTTATTTATATTTATACTTTTTAAATTTAAATTATTTTATTTCTATTAAATTATTTTATTTTTAATAAAAAATATATAAAATAAAATAAAAATATTATAAATTATAATATATTTTATATTAATTTAATTTAATTTAAATTATATATATATATATATATATATATATATATATATATATATATATATATTAATTTTATCTATTTAATTTCAATTAAAATAATTAAATTTTTAATTTTAATAATTGATATAATTTTTAAAAGTTAAATAAATAATAATTCATAATAATAACTCATTTTACTCTTAATAATTTTAATACATTTAAATCATATTTAATAATACAACAAAATAAAATATTATGAATAAAAAAATTACAAATAAAAGTATTAAAAATAAAAATACTATTACTAAAAATTATATATTATTTAATAATAATAATAATTTATTTAATAAAAATATTATTAAAATATATATTAATATATTAAATAATCATAAAAATATAAACAAAAATTTATCTTATTTTTAAAAATATAATAATTATTTTTATATTTTGAATTATATATTTAATATTAAATATAAAAAATTATATTAATTTTATATTAAAAAATCAAATAAAATTTTTAAAATGATCAAACAATATCTTTTATATTATTAAAAATATTTTTATCTAATAAAATAAAGAAATAAATACATTACTTATTTTATAATTTTTAAAAAAAATGTCATTGTTACTTTTTTATATCTTATGCTTTAAAAAAAAAATAAAGTAAAAAACCCACAAGTTTAAGAAATATAATGAAATAAATCTTTAATTTTAAAAATACTTAACACAGATTTAGCACAGTACCAAACATGGTTTTAAGCACATTACGCCATTGCCATCTAAAGGGCATAAGACCACGTAAATCCTTTTACGCAAGCAATTTCTTATCACTAGAAGTTCATTAAGACTTGTCCCTTCTTCGTTCTTAGAGCATGTCGGCATAACCACAATCCGTATAGAAACACCCGGTCAGCTCTCTTCCACGAAAACCCCAACACACCCCCCCCCCCAACCCTATGCACTTCTATGTGCATACGTATTCTTGAATAGAATACAAATAAACTGCAAGCACTTTCTGCAGATGCAAATTTACATTAACAATAAATAGAAACTTCGGATGGAGATAATCTTTTGTGGGTGCTGATTGCCAAAGGAGTGAGGGAGAGAATCTATGGCTCAACGTTCTAATACCCCAAGCTAGATGGATACCGATGTAACATGCCATCTTCAGAATAGAACCATTCCCATCAACATACACGAGACATTGAATGCCAGGAAAGAATGCATGTCCATGCGCTCAATACAAGCAAGCCTCATTCTAGCTACCACCGATGCGGTATATGACTGGAGACCTCTGTATCGAAAATCTATCCTCCTGGATCAATTGATAAATCAAAGTCAAGAGAATATGGTATAAAAATAAATGAGACCTAATTCCACAACATTCGGTTAAGGTAATAATATTTCCTCTGTCGCTAAATTGCATGGCTATCTGTTGCAGTTAAGTCCATCAACAGAGGCAAAGAAGTCAACTATAATGAAAGCTTCTATGTGCAACACTAAGCACTAGTACTGCCCCTCCTTTGAACAGGTTTGTATACCACAACCGTGACAAATTTTGAACGGAAGCGATGAGTAAACCCCATTGCCACCACAGAATGCGGGACCTCTCGGTTCTCAATATAAAGATGATTGAGAACTGCATTCTGAGGCAATGGTATAGCTTCGTTGGCATCTGCATCCGCTGGGTAGCTAAGCAAGGTGTGTTGTAGTTGTTGGGGGACTAGAGGCGGGTCCCGTGATTCCTCTTCAATACCAATGTATGCATTGTTGTAACTTGAATCGGGTGAATTTGGGACTTCAAATCCCACCACAGTTGCTCCTTCCTGCTCAGATTTTGAAATTGAAGGATAAAAAGCATTAATTTTCAAGTTACCGCTTGATTCAGAAGTCATTAGATGCCAGCTTTACTTACATGGTTTTCACGGCATTGATTACTCATGTTTAAAACAGAATGTGACCTGCTAACAACGCAAAATCATCAAACCTGGAAAGAAAACAAATTTTCCTCCCATTAGCATTTTAAGATAAAACAGGTATTTTTTTTTTTCAATAGTGAAACCGTAAAAAGGCAAGATTTGCATTACCAAATCGAAGTTGGTGAGGCAAATTATATGTTACAAATTTGAAACTGGTTAAGCCAGAAGTCAGGTCAATGCAAATTTACAATGGATGCCAGAACATACAATAACCATCAAAGAACAAATGTGCGTTCAAAACAAAACTTCAATGGAACTATTGGTATTGATTCTGCTAGCAGTAACATTCAAATAATCTGTCTTAATGATGTAGCTCAGCACTCTTAAAAGTTGCAAGATATCATGATTGACTTTCTTATTCACGAAAATTTCTTCACATTATCTTTAGTTACAACCTTACATTTGCAACTGATTCATAATGACTTCATATCTCTGATACATAAATATGGATATTATATGTTCAAACTCTCTGCAATTATGTATGTCATGTCACAATAAGGAGGGTGGAACTACAGAGCAAGAATACAGAGTTATGTGGCTTCATGCCTCAATAATACTCAGCTATTATAACACAAGACTGTAAAAGCCAATCTCTATTTCCAGTATATGAGGTTTTATACATGCATTCTGAGTTTAGGACTGAAGGAAATACTCAAGAATTTTTCTGGAATAAAAAAGGGAAATATCAACATTATTTTATGTAATAGGAATCAATAAATTCCCGAGAAGGTGTCTCTCCTGTGTTGCATTATGCTTTGTTGTCTACATACTCAAGAATATTTCTGGTAGGCTGCACCTATTGCAGAACTAGCCATTTCTATCTCCATAAAAGTTGATGTAGCTACTTAACCCAACTCCATCCAGATGCAAACTCAGTCCTCTTCCTCTGCTTGGTGTTTTTTTTTTCACAAGAAAAACATTTCAGCTGTTTAAGGGGAAAGAAAGATGAAGCGGAGTCCATATAAAGTGTAATTGCATGTTATGTGAGCATTGTATACAAAAGTAATGATATTTTTCCATGGTTGTGCAATTATATTGCCAGACTAGATGATAAAGTAGAAAATGCAAGGAGAGATATAGTTAGGATAGGAAACTGTTTCTTGGTTTTTTATATTTTTTATATTTCCTTGAACAAATTTGTTTGATTAAATTGTCTAACCAGATAATAAGATAGAAAAACACTACAAAAAGAAATCACAAGCATCCCATTGCCAGAAGCCCAGAACCAACATGATCACCATCTCAAAGCTCCCCCATGCTGTCATAGGTCAAAAACAATTATCAACAGATCCCATTTACTATGCCCATAACCCCTAGTTTTCCCCTTGAAATCCCATAGATCCAATATACTGCCACTCACAATGGTTGCCCCTAGCTCAATGAAAATTAGACTCCATCACTGTCAAAGCAAGACTGGGGCTTGCTGTGCAACTCACCATTGTCACTTGCTCTCGTTAAATTTTCCTTGGTATCACATATTGTAAGTTAAACGGAGATGCTCTAATCTCATGGCTCAAGTTAATATGCTAGCACTGAAGCCAGAGCCTAGCAAATTTTTCAATACAGGCAGGAAAACGTGATTTGGAGTATCTGTGCAGCACAACACAAAATCTTAATTTGCATGTGATATGGAATTGTCCAATTATTCTCCCTCCTCATTCTTCCTTGCCAGACCTTTCAATTTGAGACTAAGGGATAAATGAGTCGGGTTGAGTTACTCTCTCATTATTCTTCACAGGGAACAAAAACAGGTTTGCTACATTGGCCTTCATGCATGCAACAAACAACAAATCTCTCTTTGATTTATGAATAAACAAGAAGAAGTAACACCAAAAGCGATTCCATAACATTGGAATGCATCCCAGCCCGACATAAACTGGCTTACACAAACATTGGAATGCATTTCGTCCTGGATTGCAATTAAATAAACAACACAAAAGAGGACCAAAATACGTTGAAGAAGAAAATGACAAATCAAAGTATTATAAACAAGTACATTAAACCCTGAAATTTGCCATCACAACTCTAAACAAATATACTAAAAGTACTTACAAATCACAAAATTAGACCTAACATACAAAATCTAAGAATAAAGTTCACATTTTTGTAGAAGAGAATTACCTGAATGGACCAAAGCTCTTGACTTTCAACCCCAAATCGACAGCTCCTCAGTGCCACCCAGCAAAAACCAATAAAAAAGATCTTAAATTTGGAACACACACTATCTGCAACAAAATAAGGCAAACCCCAGCTGAAATTGAGCACAACCCATCAAAATTTTGTCAAAATCCAAGCACGTAGAAGCATAAAATCGTCAAAAATAAGACCCAAATCCTGAAAAGAATAGAAAGATCATGGCAAAAACATTAAACCATTTTATAATAACAATTGTCAACTAAAAAAACCCAAGATGATATTTTGTATATAAGAGGGGAAACGAACATAAAAAGCTTGCTCGATGAACACGTAGAATTTCCAGCGAAAACTAGAAATAAAAGAAGTGGAGAGAAGAAAATAAGGAGGATTTCTCTAGGAGAACCCGTCAGAGAATCTGACACGAAGACGACTGTTCATCTAAGGAAAGAGAACACTAGATAGAAAGTAAAGGGCAATTTATAGGACTTAATTAGGTTAGGCAGGTAGAAAGATAAATAGGCGTGAGATTGAATTTTTTTATTTTGTAATTAAAATATTAATTATTATGTTAAAAATAAATATATTAATTTTAATTAATAATTATAATTTATAATTATATATATTTATATTTTTTATTTATTTTTTTTATTTTTTTAATATTTTTATTAATTAATAAAAAATAAAATATTTATAAAATAATAATTATTTATTATCAAAATTTCATGATATATTGATATATTATATTGTTAATTATAATTTTATTTATATAATAATATATTTTTAAAAAAATAGTTATTTATAAAAATATTAAATATTTTTTAAATTTTAATAATTTTTAATATTAATTATACCATAATTTAGGAAAAAAAAAAATGCAGACGAAAAAGATATGAAAAAATCATTCACTTCATCGATCAGACTGGCGTACCACTTTTGAGCTGAAAGAATGTGTGTGAGAGAGAGCGGGGAGCGCACAAATAATGAGAGGGCCAATGAAACTGTGTATATAGAAGCCTACGAATCTCGGACCTGTACATGAGAATATTCTCCAAAACCCATACAAATAAGAGTTTTTTTTTTTAATTATTATTATTACTACGACTAAATCTCATTTTGAGAGAATTTAAGCGAGGTGAAATTTATTTCATACTCAATAATAAATTATAGTTAAGTTATAACTGTTGTTTTTCTAGTATATAATAAATATATTTATTAATATATATTTTAAACAATAGATATTAAAAATAATTTTAATAAATTTATCCAATAATTTTTTAAAAAAAAAATAAATTCTAATGTAATTATTTTTAACAATCGGATAAAAAAAAATTTAATATTATTTTTATTTAATATTTCATAAAAATAAATATAAAAAATAAAAATAATAATTAATAATTATGATAATTTTATTATAAATTAATTTTATAAAAATTAATTTATTAAAAATTAATTTTTAATATTTAAAAAAATTAGTTAAAATTAATTAATTTAATTAAGAAAATCCAATGAAGCTTAATAGAAATATTTATGAGATAATACTGAATGATAGTTACCAACCTATTCAACTTCACATGAATAAGAGTCTTACTTCTCCTTTCTTGGTATCTTCACAAGTCATAAAAAGAAACCAAAAAAAAAAAGTTCTTGTTGAGATAAAAGGAAAAATGTTAATAATTATAACAAGTCAATAGGAGTATTTCTCATCATACTTCAACCCATTATTTGTCACATACTCTAAAAAAAAAAAAAAAAAAAAAGTCAACAAGTGCCTTACTTTTAACAAAATCATTGTCAACTTAGATATGCGTATAGTGGGGATAAAAAAAAAAACTAGTTTGGAAAAAAAAAAAAAAAGGATTTGATTTGAATGAAAAGAAAAGAAGTGGCTAGACCGATCAATTGAATATTTATTGCTTGAAAACGAAAATCTTACGAAAGCCCAACTTCGGATGAACAATGAACAAGGTAATCCTAAATGACTCCTATTCCTAAGCCAATTTTACTATTTGGAAGCGTGTCTCACAATGATTTTCTATTGTGAACCCTTTAGGCCTTCGGTTCTGTGTGAGATTCCCTTACTAATGGACCTAAAATGCATCCTTCCCCCCCCCCCCCCCTTTTTTTTCTAGTTTAGAAAATGGGCTCACAGGAATAAAAAAAAAAAAAGCAATTGAGACTAATTGATTTTATCGTATGGTATGTGATAGAAATTTTTTTTATTACTTTATAATTAATATTTTAATTTTAATTATTTTAATATTTATAATTTACTTATTTATTTAAAATATTTTAATTCGATTAAAGTCTTAATTAAATAAATTTATATTCAAATTTAGAAATTTTAATATAAATATTTATTTATTTTCTTATTAGTTAGTATTATTGAAAATTAAAAATTATTATGGATAGAATTTTACATTAGAAGTTTAATAAAAAAAAATAAACTATCAATAAAATTTATTTTAAAAAATTATTAATAAAATATTTTTTAAAAATTTGTTATCTTTTTTAATAAATTTCAAAAAAAATTTTTAAAAATTTAATTGACATTAATTAATATTAGAACTTGAAATTATCTCACTTGATATTATTTTGACATTTTTATGCTTTTGTCAAATTCAATAAGGTTTTTCCATAAGCCCATCTCCATGGCTCATAAAAGGAACAATATAAAGGCCCTTCTTGCTCAATGTTAAGGCCTTGTACTTGGTCTGCTTGGCACGAAGAACTAAAGGATCCCTGCCTACAAAGCGAGAAAAGGGGACCATAGAGTTGGTGCCCAATTGGCCATCTTGTTGTCAAAATGATCTTTTTTTTTTTTTTTGCAATTATTAGTGGAGGTATGGCCACGAAACTTTATCTATTATTTTAAACTTGATTTTATGTGCCCCAATTGTTTTGATGACAAATAAATTAAGATGAAATAAAATTATTATGATAATTAATTATACATTTATAATTTTATCTTAATTGCGGTCATAGTTGAATGGTTACAAAAATGTAATTAATGTTCTTAATAGGGTGTAGTAGCAAGTGATATTATAGCAGCAATTGGGCTGTTACGGTGTCAAGTGCGAAGACTTTTTTTTTTTTTTCCCGATAAAAATGGAAACAAACCATTACAGCTAAAACAAAGCAACCCTTGGGTATAGCCATACCAAACATATCAACAGGGAGCGAGGTTGCAAGGCTTAGCGGTGGCTCCCCCCAAATTCTAAAAACAGCACCTCTTGTAGATCTTAGATTGGCCATAAAATCCACACAATAGTTACTTTCTTTGAAAACGTGTAGATGTCAGCATTTCCAAATTTGTCTCGTCAAACATTGGCATTCATACATATTGTAGTAATAAAAATAGCTTCCCATCAACTTTTTATGATTTTTTTTCTTTTTTTTTTTTGAAGAGCCAACCGAAAAAAGAAAGGGTTTCCAAGAAGATTTTTGGGTAGCCTTATTGCCAAGCACTCATCATTTTCCTTGTTAGATTATGGTTATGTGAATTGTGTTTAACAAGTCTCTCTAATGTGCTACAATCTTGGGGAAAGAAACAAAAGGAAGAAATTAATCGCAAGAGGGGCAGGTTTGGTTCCTTTTCACAGAATGCAGCTGACAATTTGCAAACGTAGGCACCTTTCTTTTGCTGACATCATAAACCAAACTGCCAAGAGGATTCATGGCTAGCTGCAGTCCACGTGCCGCTTGTAGGACACCAATCGAGATAAATGTTTAATGGTCAATTTTGGGCGGCCAATTGTATAAAATATCAGCCCGTCACAATCTCCTGTTCCCACGTGCCGCGTGAACAAAATCTTCTTCTGGAGGCCCATTACGGCGCAGTGCCATGATCAGGAATTATGGTGGTAGAAGCCGATTGGAAACTTGAGCGAGGAGTAGTTAGATCCCTTGCTGTGGTGATTGGGTAGATCAAATATATATATATATATATATATATATCAAAAATGTTCATTTAGGTAAAAAGAGAGCACGAAATTAGATTTATATTATCAGTTATAGTTATAAAATTTTTTTAAAAAATCATGATAATCCATTGCAATTTGACCCTACTCACCCTCTTTGTCTCCTTACGTTTTTTGACATAAAAAATATATTAATTTACTCTAGTGTGATTTATGTATAAATCTGATTTACCTAATACTTTAGTTTGCGACAATCCCAGCTTGTGTTTTTCCCTTTTGCAAGATTATATGCATGTTGTACGAGGATTTCTGGAAATATGCCAAAACTCAGTAGGGAATGGCAGAATCACCATTTTTTGAATGACTATTAAATAATAATAATAAAAAAAATTCATGTCTTTACAACACAATTTTAATCACTAGATATAACGTACTACCCGTTAAATATATAATTTAGATGTAAAATTTGAGGTTTGAATTTTCAACGTCATTTGTAGTTAAACTTTTCCTCGGGCGATCCAGCTGAAAAAAACATTAAAATTGGAGTCATCTTTGTATAAATACATTTTGTCAATTGCTTTATTGTTACCATTGTCTTTGAATCCTCCACAACTCTCTTGTCTCCGGAGGAGAACTATAGATTTATGCTTATATCTTTTTAAACATATTTCCTTCCTTCGAATTCATCACAGGATTTTCCATGAACCAAGTTTTTCACTTTTCTTTGTTTCTTCTTTGAATATGCTATTCTTGATCTAGACAATTAATTATTTAGCTTATCTTGCCACTAAACCAAACTGGGTTTTCTTCTTTCTGGTCGTTTTTGCCGGAATCCGACATGGGTGTCTCTTAGTTTTTGTCAAAATCTAACCGGAGACATCCGACCCCTTGAAGCCAAAGCAACAGCTTGATAAAGCCATTTAGCTAGCTTTCGGCTCTACTCCGTTTCTTTTGTTTCTTTTTTTAATGTTTTTTGTTCACATCTTTTGTTTCAATCCTTGATGGCCTCTTCATGTATGGACAGAGTCGTTGTTTGCAGATGTAGCATCATCAAGATTCACATGCAAATGCACGGCGGTGACAGCAAATCTGTCGGTAAGAAACAACGATGCATTAAAAAACCAATGAGTATGCAGTATAGCAATGATGCAGAGCTGAAGAACCACACTTTCATTCATCGAAATGCTTTATTATATGGGAGACCTCCAGGACTTGAAATTTGAACTGATTACAAACAAACCATGATTTACTATGCACGTTGAATATTGGTTGAGAAAGTTACTAGTCTGCTATGACAGCAAACAGAGTCTCTAAACTCAATTGTCAGCTTTCAACAGGAGTGCCAAAAACAACTAACACCATCGGCAGTGCAGGAGTGCCAATTTCATCAAAACCTCTCTCTGTCTCTCTCTCCCCGACTCTGTGTCTGTGTGAGCCAAAAGCACTTTGAAGTGAGAATCTTGATGATGCTGCCTCGGCAATAGACGACTGTACAAAAGAAAAAGGAGTATTACTCTGGCAGAGCACAGTTGCAACTTCCAGGTTGCCACTTTGCTCACCAAGCAAACAAAGGTGATGCTGTTTTTTCCAAAAATACTTTCCTTTCTGTTGCTATCAGGGAGTATAAATATCAAATCTTTTTCTTTTCTTTATATATATATATATATTATTTTTTATTTTTTTTATTTTTTATGGATCTAATGCCCATATTTTATGTGTTTCTTTTTGCTGGCGGCGCGAGAATGGATAGGAATCTTACAGGCTACACGGGCACCTTTTGATTCCCTGACATGGCAGATCTGTGATAATTCCTCTGAGGACAAGCTGTTGAGATGGAACTCATGGTATCCTCCCTTTTTCCATTAGTTTCTTCTCCTAGACAGATATGATGGGACTTCTTCAATAACCTCAACGAAGAATCCATAGAGAGATGAGAGAATTGGAGAGAGAGAGAGAGATGAGCAAGATATTCAGTACTGCTGTCTGTTTGCAGTATTTTGCTGTTTTCGTCTTGTTAAGATGCTATTTGGTTTGGATCTATCTGTGAACACAGATCTTTGACTTCTATTATTTCTTCAAAGGTGAATGTTCAATGAATTTTCACCGCCCATGTGCAGGAAGGAAAACTAAGCCAACCGAAAAAAAAAAGCCTTCCAATCCAAAAGATTCCTGTATTATAGAGTCTGAAGAATGGTTAAATGTATACCAATTTACTTTTATTCTTACAAATAAATAGTCTTCACGAATCGAAGTTGTGACCTTCTTGCGGCAATTGAGTGGGTCTGCCGTTTTGTGAAGGGTTTTGTTGTCTAGGTGTTCAAGAAACTCCATGGAGGCCAGCTGTGTAGGATCTCCTGTTGAGACAGCAAAGTAGAAACAGTCGAGCTGAAGCCAAGGATAGGTTAAGAATAGGAAAAAATGTGCAATTTTATTTGGGGCTTGATGATATCGACTAAAATACCTTACTGTAATATGGGGTTCTTTCCACAAGTTCTTTTTCTTCCCTGGAATAATGATTTGTAGATTTTACTTCCATATTATCATTTTATGGACATTCTTCCAGGTATATAGTTTAGTAGTTACCATGACTGCCCTTTGGCTTCCATTGGCTTTGGCATTAAATCACACTCATGAATCTTGTTGGTGGACCATCTAGTTTAGGGCACTTAGGGAATTTGCATGTAGTCTCTCCCTCTCTCTTTCAGCTTCTTGCAGACCTATGGCAAAAACAGTACAGTACCCTTAAGTTTCTTTGGCAAAATATCTTCATTTGTGCTTCATATTCGTGACAGCGAAATGTAATTAAGTCTTTTCTAGATCATGGACATCTGCGCGCCTCTATCGCTATCCAACCATTTGTTTTGAATATTCCACGACTTGAATAGGCGAATTTGCTCCCTTGCTCAAATTGAGCTTTGCTAGCCTGGCTACTTCTTGACTTTAGTTGATTGCGTTCATGTCACGAAGCTCCTTTCCAATCAACTAGGTTGCCGGCATAGTGGTGGCATATTTCTCTCCACTTGATCCAGGCTGATTTTTCTTGTTCTTTTTTCACAAGTTTCATTGAAGCTAGCTCGGATCTTTAATGTTCCATAGGACTGGGAACTGTCCATACTTTTTTTCTTTTGACCTCTTGGTTGTAATTGGGGTTCGGGTTAAAGACTCTCAATTCTTAATTTTAATGACGATTCTATTACTATTTAATCAAAGCAACTTATTGCTTTCTCATGATTAGTATGCAACTATTGATCGCTTCTGAAAACTATAAGGAACCTCTTTCATGTAGTTTTTACACTGCACAACTGATTTGTAAGGTCCAGTTGAGTTGAGATGTTCACGGTGATCTCACACGATTTTCGAAAATTGCCACCTTTTCAACCGGTGTTATTAAACCCCGGTTTGGTCGGACCGCTAACTTTATCATGTTTGTTATATATTGTAGTTGTCATTGCAAGCAAAATGATGTAATTAAATTTGATATATAGCTTCCAAGTTATCGCAGATATATCCTGAAATAATCGATTCTAAATTGTACTTGAAAAAAAGAAAGTCATTCAGATTGCTGCCGTTCCTTCCCCAAATGTGGAAGGAGCCTCAAGCCTCAATATAGAAGGAATTTTCATTTTGATGGTATAGGACACACATTTGAACAATGAGCATTTGCTATTTCCTTCTTTGTTTTTGTTTTTTTAATAACGGGGAATCATTTTCCATAGTTTTGAAGTTGTTACATGGCTATTAACGCAATATTTCTCACCTACCTCATGGGATGCAGTTAAGGAATTCGAATATGAAACCGTGCACACAAGTTTTAAGTTCTGTCGTATCATTGTGTGCTTCTTTTACCATTCCTCTTTGCCTCTTGGGACGGGCCTTCTTTCCCTTGGATCTTCAACTGTATTGGGCTTCCGGACATGCCAAGCTGGTTCACAGGATGCACGATCTATCAGAGATAAAACTAATAAATAAAGAGAGAGAGAGAGAGAGAGAGAGAGAGAGAACTAATGGGGAGCAACTCGGTAATTAGAACGTTGACATGACAATCCGAGCCTTTGTTTAGGTTGGGGCTTGGGCTAGATTTTGCTACTATGCTATTTTACAATTATGAAGTATAAAAATTTTCACTAATAAAGACTTTAAATTCTATTTGTGTCCATATTATATTTTATTTAATAAAAATTTATCTATTAATTTTTTACAAAAAAGATTATTTTAGTCAATAAATTTTAACATGATAAGGGTACAATATTAAAAAAAATTGTAACTCATCTATATATATATATATATATATTGTATTATAGATTTAGATAATCTCATATCTTAAATACATAATTACAGATGATTTTGATCAATAAGAAAATTTTTAGACTAATTTTTCCCATGCACAAAAAAAAAAAAAAATTTATGAATCACGAAAAAAAAAAAAAAGTCTTTAAGACTAAAACTTTAAATTTTAATTTCCTTCCATAACCCAAAAAGAAAAAAAAAAAAAAAAAAAAAAGGAAAAGAAACATCTCAGTTCCTTCCAAGGGAGTGTTTCTCTTTTCTCACTTGCCATGCTGACTGACCGCTGTTGTTTCCAACATTTTTTAGTTCCTATTTCTAACCATAATGTCTGTCCAGAGAATTCTCAAAACCCTCAAAACTGTCAAAAGAACTCATACCCTAAACCCTTTTCCAAACTCCGCTTCTAAAACCCTAATAGCCTCCCCGTCTCATGGAACTTTCTCCGATCTCAACCCCACAAAGTTCCAACAAATTCTCTCCAACCCAGATTTCAATTCCTTACAATGCTTTGATTTCTTCCACTTTGTCCTCAAAAATGAAAAGTTGATCTCATTCAAGCCTGATCTTCAGGCTCATTTAACTGTAATTGGCAGAGTTTTGAATGCTAGGAGGTTCTTAGATGCAGAGAATCTCTTGAAATCTTTGTCGATTGAGGAAATTGACAGGTACCCTTTTCCTCTCTTGGCTTCTACCATTGAGAATTGTTCCTTTGAATCAAGAGTTAAGATAAAGTTATTGAATTTGATGCTTAAGGTTTATTCTGACTATAAGATGCTTGATCTGGTTTTTGAGACTTTTGATCACATGAAGAATAGTGGAATTGAGATTGATGAGAGAACATGTTCTTTGCATTTGGTTGCTTTAAAGAGAAGTGATCAGATGGAATTATGCCTAGAGTTCCTCAATCGAATGGTCGAATTGGGTATCGATGTTTCTGCCTATTCGTTGCCAGTTGTGGTCGATGGATTATGTAAGAATGGAGAAATTAAGAAGTGTAGAGAATTGGTGCAGGAGATTTTGAATAAAGGAATTAAGCCCAATGTCATTTCATATAACATAATGATAGATGCCTGTGCTAAGAGATGGAATTTTGGGGAACTGGATTCCATTTTGGCCTTGATGGAAAGGGAAGGAAAGGCTTTTAATGCTGAGACATACAAAATTTTGGCTGAAGGGTATACGAGCTTTGGCAGAATCGAGGAAGCTGAAAAGTGGGTGTTGCAGATGCATGATAAAGGTTTGAGAGCGGATACCCACACGTACAATTTAATTGTAAGTGGGTACTGCAGACAAGGATATACAGATAAAGCAATTTTTGCCTTCGAAAAAATGACTCGGAGAGGTGTTAACCCAAATGCTGATACATATTGGGCTTTGATAAATGGTCTCTGCAAGCTGGGGAAGTTTGAGGCTGCATTGGTATATATAAGCAAGATGCAGAGCAATGGAATTGAGCTCGACCAGGTTATCTTTAATTTATTAGTGGATGAATGTTGCAATAAGGGGATGGTATATGATGCTTTTGAATTGCAAATTGAGATGAGGAGAAGAGGATTTGATGCTCATTTATCTGTCTACAGCAAGATTGTAAGCAGATTATGTGAGTCAAAACAGTATGAGGAGGCAAAGATGCTGATGAGCGTAATGGTTAAACAAGGTGGAAGCACAGAATTGTTGAACCTTACAAATTTGATTGGACCATGAAGCAAAAATATTGGGGATGTGGTGAGAATGGTAAGCCCTATTCTGGTACTCAGAGGTTAATGGTGGCATGTTAAAAAGAATGGATGCTAATGGTTATTTCTTGTGGGAACTCTTATGTTTGGATTCTTTTTCCATGGGGCACAACTATTTTATGAGATTTTGGAGTAGACAGGTGTTAGCAAACCAGAAATTGTTAGTGTTGATATTAACCCAATTTATGGTGCCGCTTAATGGGATCCTTTGGATTCTGGAGATGCATACATTGGTTTATGCATGGAAATAGTCCAGTTTGAACATGACAAAACGAAAAGTTCTGAATGTACGAACATGATGAGCAGCTAGAACTTTGACACAAAGAAACTTCTCTGAACGGCCAGTTCTAGGAGCTTTTGCCTGGGCTTCAGGAGGCTGATCTAACTGGCTTGAACTTGTTCAACTTTTGACCTGGATAGTGTCTCTGCTTTCACACAAATCTGATTGCTTTTTACTTCATTGTCCAATTGTGTGTATCTGGCCCAGGAGCCTCATGTGCTACAATGCCTTTTTGTCAAATGATTATTTTTCCTTGTTGGCTTGACAGGAAGAAGTTGGATGTACGAGAGTTTAATAAATGGATGATATCTTTGACTGAATAAATTAGATGGATGATATTAGTAAGGATCTGAATTGGGAATATGTCTGCTTGTGGACTGGTTGAACTCGCACAGACATGCTTACTGTTTTGAGGACAGCACTCTGGTTTTCTCATCTACAAGTCTTGCATGAAATGTATTCTTTTGGAGTTCATGATTTTTTTTTTAATGGTTGAAATACTTTTTCAGGATTCAGTTATATTGGCTAGATCATATGTTTGCACAGACCATTGTCATTTTTTTTTTCACAAAATAGATATTTTCAGGGTTCTAGAAATTTATGTTGAGTACTTGATTTGCTTTGCCTGCAACAAGGTAAAGCTGCAACTGCTTTTACATAAACAATAGGATTTGGACGACATTTCATTTCTGAATTCTCACTTCCCTGTTCTGCTTATTGTTATGTTAATTGCTTCGCCCATCTACTTCTTTATTGAAGCATCAACATGAATTTTCTTCTTATTTTGCAAATGCTTTTTCAGCGTAAATTTTCAGTACAGACTTCCGAAAGCATGTAACGTTTACTCGCCTACGCTTTCATGTTCAGCCTGATCTCACGAAATTGTGTGCATTCAACCATATAAAGCAAAATGCGAAATAGGGTGGCAGTACTAGAAGAAAATATGTTTTCTAGGCAAAATTTAATATTTTCTTTTAGAAATCCATCTAAAGGTCCATAGAGCCTGAGCTATGGATTACTAGATAGATATATTACTCTAATAAATTCCCTTTTATCCTATTTGTTTTTGGGATTTCCGGCTTGAAGCTTGAACAATCAAACTCAAGAACATCCAACTTCTAGTTCTCAACCAATAAAAGGGTATATAGCATAACAGCAAGACACAAGAATCCCCCATTAATTAAATGCAATCATTTTCTTTTAGCTTTATTGCTCGACGGAAAAGAAATACGTGGATAAAGTAATTCCAAGCCACAACTGTTCTACACATTACTGTACAGATCGCCAAAGTAGCTATCAACAGAAAAGCACAAAAAGGGGAGATCACTAGTTGGTACAAAATTGCTCGCTCCAGCATTACCTCTATGGAGCTCCTGACAGAATGGGATCGCTGATGGCTGAGCCATGCTCTCCAGTGGCCGGAATGCTGAGTGAGCGTTGTCTCATTTTGACATTGACAGATTTTGGGACTCTGTCACCCTTCTCCATGAGCATAGAAGAATAAGAGCACAGTGGCTCGGACAAGTTCTCATTTCTGCTTTTAAGGAAGAGTTCTAAGTTTTGCCTGTACTTTTCTCCATTCAAGGGGCTTGATCGACTCGGAGATATAGGCAGTACCTTATCTTTAGCCTCCTCATCATCGTCTGACCAATAGCCATTCTCTTGCAAATCCAGCATTGCTAGATCATCATACTCTTCATCAGACTTTGTTGACTCCTCATCAACCGACCCAACCTGTACAAACAAAAAGGGAGATCAGATGACTGATGATAGAACCTAATATGAATTGGAAAGCTAACTTGGACTTGAAAGCACATTTAATGAGTTTAAGTCACAGAATCCTGAATAATACATGCCGCACCAGTAATAAACAAATAATACCTAAAGCATCAATAATTCTCACTGGTACATTTCTTAGATGCTTCAAACACTCCTAAAGTTTTTTTAGTATGTGAATGAGCTTATTAAGCTAATTCATACCTCTTCATGGTCACACTCATCAACTCCAGAAAGATCATCATCACTATCCAGCTCAGGTTGATCATCAATCTCCTCATCACTGCCATGGACCGAATGTTCCTCCTTGAGCTGAAGGGTCAATGAAAACATAAGCCCAAGGAGAAAAAAGGCATATAAAAGGTCAGATTTTCAATTTACTAGAGTTCCAAGAAACAACAGTTTGAAGACAAAATTACCTCCTTAGAAGTTCCATCGGACATCCTTGGAGAGCTACAACAAGAAGAATAGTATTTGCTTCCATTATCAGTCCCGTCGCCCCTTGACTCATCAACACTTCCAGCATAGCTTGTGCCACCCTCACTAGGCCAAGCACTAATCCCAAAGTGGCCGAACTGAAGATTAACTGGTTCAGCCTTACTAATTTGCAATGGTCCATACATTGGTGCCCTCATTCCATTGCCAGAAACACCCACAAGAGTTTTCCCATTGCCATCCACAGAACCCACAGGCCAAGCCTTTGCTACAGATCCATCAGTATTAAGAAGAGCCATCAGATGCCTAGAAGAGCCTTTCCTTTGAATAAGTTGAAACATCCCCTTAGAACTCAATGAATTGGCAGTACATTGGTTTCTGTATTCCTCATCAACAAGGGCAACAGTGTTGGTCACAGGATCATAAAGCTGCTCCCCTGCCTCATGCCTGCGCAGACAGCTGAAGACAGTGGCATGAATGGCCGCCACACTCTTGTCAACATTTGTGTTGTTGATTTTGGGGACAAGATGCTTGTCAGCCCGCTTGCAAAGATAATCTTGGATTCTTCTAATATTTCGAATGTACTTTACATATTTGTTTTTGGCAGGGTCCAATGTCATGTACTTGGCACGGACAGCAAACCGTTCCAAATGCTTTTCTTCGTTGGCAATATATACCATGAAAGGTATTATTGAAGGATGTTTCTTCATAAGCCCCATCTATAACACAACAATAAGAGGGAGAATGCTTACAAGTCAGTCTAATTAAAAAGGATTGCAGAATTGGAGCAGAAAAAGGAAGGCATTACATAACAGATACCAAGGACTTCACTTACCACAAAATTAAGGCTCAGGTGGACACCCTCAACAACAACTGATTCTTTCCTCTCCTCCCAGGAAGTAATCAGACGATCAAGACTGTCAATCACCATCTCACTTTGTGCCTTGAATCCTTCAATTGCCATTTGTTTTGCACCAATCACTTCAACAGTTGAACCCAACTCTGGCACTATACCTGATTTCCCAGAACCATCAGATACTTCCTCCATGGGACGTGAATTTGCAACACCTGCCAATTTTGTTGCTTTCCTTTTAGCCTTTGCTTCTGCAACAGCTATTGGATCCAAAAACTCCCCAGCATGGTATGTTGAAGACCAAAGCAAAGGATTTTGCTTTTCATCTACAAAACTCCTCATCATGTGCCGAATAGAGTCAGTGGATATCACTGTAGTAATTCCTAGCCTGCTGCCCTGCACAAAATACAAGTAGCAACATAAGCATAGAAAAAAATTTGCACAGAGATTGAACCAAACCCATTCTTGTATAAAATCCATGTACTCACATGAAAACTATTGAAGAAAAAACTTAACTATAGGTAACAAAAGGCATAAAGCCATTCTGATTACTAATGGCAAAAGAAAAGGAAGCTGGGATGAAAAGGATACCAGCAATGCAGACAAAGTAGATTTTCCACATCCACTAGTGCCACACAAGAGCACCGTCACAGATTCTCTCTTTTCTCGGATTCTGCGGTAAATGTACAGTATCTATGAGGATATAAATGAACAGATAGGGTGCCTCACATGAAAAGCAAAAAGCACAATGCTTTAATGTAATCAAATTTCAAAGAATGTTAATGAAAAACCACTTAAGTTACCAAGAACCATTTGAATAAAGACATTTCTCATTCTCATAGAAGGTAATCTAACTTTTAAGCTGTACCTGCATGCCACACCCAAGTCTGCCCTCTGGTTAGCACCCACATACTTATATTCAGTGAGAGAATCACACACAACATTTAGGAAAGTTTCTCTTGTAACAACTACTGTTGTGCGCCTTTTGTACAATTCAAATGGTAGACTCCCACTTCTATCATCCTTCTCAGAGATGAGAAGGTTTCCCACCTCTGCTCTACCGAAGCTAGCACCAGTGGAAGGACCGGCTTCCTTCCCAGAATTTGGTTTTGAGGCATCAATGCCTGTTTTCTTAAATTCTCTAAGGAGTACGGCATCATTTGAAGATTCACTTCTTACCAGCTCAAAAACTCTTTGACTAATCTGAAAGGAACAGAAACGCACTCATCAGAGTTGTCCAATTTCTTTAGAATATTACAACAAAAATGTCGCCAGCCAACAGCAATAAATAATTTGCAACACATGCATTTAATTATAAAGCAATTAACTACTCATATGCACAATGATTTAGCAGACCTAAACAAATAGGTTAAAAAATGTAAACACAGCAAGCAATTGGTGTATATCGAGAAGATAAAATAAAAAAACCAATTAGTTTCCAGTAAAGAGTAGGAGACTGTCGTTAAAGAAAGAACATTTAAAATATGAAATATAAGGACACAAAGGAAAAATATAAAATACCCCAACAGAGAATTGGACCCAAATGTTGAATCCCATTTCCAAAATTTATTAGTTGAGACAAAGGCTCAGCGAACATTATGAAACAAAGCCCACCATAGTGATATCCAAACCATCAGAAAACACACACGCATTAGGTCCAACAACAAAGCCATCCTCTAATTAATTCAAAAGAAGAAGAGACGAGGACGTTACCCAGCAAGAAAGACATGTGGAAATATCGCGACCCAAAAATGTGTATAGTCAGCATCAATGGGGGCACAGGCACAATTAGGTGGGACAAGACTCAGAAAATGGCCCCCATGTGCTAATTAATTCTCTAAATTGGCAAAACAAGTAAAGGACAATTTGAAAAATCAAAAAACTAAAAAAAAAAATCCAGTATTTTTAGCAAATTGAGAATGACGAGTTAGTAATTCACAGAACACGTGACAGTCCAGATCTACCAACCCCGCACGATTGCATTAAACGTATAAATAACCAACATCACAAGCAAATGAAAAAAAAAAAAAAATCTAGCAGAAGAATTCGAAATCTCAGAAAAAAAGGCGCACCTTGAAAGCATGACGCGCTTTGCATCCCATGAGCTGCAGAGTGCTCTGCAAGACCGGGCGCGTGTACCTAAACGACTCTTTACCTTCCTCTCTCTTGTCTTCCTCGTTCTCAACCACCACTATGTACATCACCTTCGCCACCTCCACCATCTCTGTAAGCGCACAGCAACATATTAAATACACAAAACGAGAAGAAGAATTTAATAAGACAAAAAATAAAAAACAGAACATTGGAGGAGTAGGAGGAGGAGGAGGAAAACATCGAATCGAATCGAATGGCAATGCAGCTAATAATTTGCAATGCTGAGGGACTAACATGTACAAAATCTTGAATAGAATCTGTCAAAAGTTACTGAAGAGAAGAATGGCTGTTTTATAAAGCTACGGCCAGTTAGGGTTTACAGAGGCGGAGATCCGAAAAGGTCTGCCGTCGTAGGAGGAGGAGGATCTCCGGCATTTTTTTAATTTTTATGTGCTTTTTTTTTTAAAATTAAATTTGCTTTCTCTTTCTCTCTGGGTTGCGCGTCACCGCTCCTCTACGCAGCGCAAAAACGGAACCTTCTCCTCACTCTCTCGCTCCTTTTATAGCTGGAAAAATAGGAACGGGCAGTGCAAATACGGTTTTGGGTTTTGAAATGGACGGAAATTGCGAGAGCAGTGATTCGGGAGGGAACGGTATTTATAGCCCAGAGGGAAAAGTGGGCCCGCACGCTGATATCAATGAGTGGCTTGTTTTGTAATTATGTCTTAATAGTAGGGGTAACGTTGGGTTGGGGAAAGAAGGTGTCTTCTTCTTTATTTTAGCCTCGGTTTTTGGGTTTTTTTTGGTTTGTTTGGAAAGGGAAAGGTGGTAGGAGACCAACGACTTCAACCGACCGATTCATACTTTGCCAAGTCGTGGTTTATATTTATTAGGGGGAAAAAAAATAAAATATATGTAAATTGTATTATTATTATTATTATTATGTTAAATGGATTTTTTAATATTTTATTATTAATTATGATTATATATCAAAAATTTTAAAGCGCGTGCGAATAACATTCTACTCTAAACTATAAACTAGGAAGTCTGGAGAGAAATTCCTCAGAGTTTTGATTTCCTTTTAATTCGGGAATTAAATCAGTAGAGGACCATGTCAGGATCCATCAAGATCGGGATTAGTGATTATGATCTTAATTAATAACTACTGAATTGCATTACCAATTAAGATTCATATTCCCCTAATAATTTATAAACAAATTGTACAAACAATTGTTGCAGCTGAGTTAATTGAATGTGATCTGTTACCGTGAGTGATCCATCCTCGCACAGTATTTATTAATTGTTGATTAAATGGGCATACTCAAAAAGAATTACATCAATTATATTCACACTTAAACATATATTTTTTTTTAACACATTATGAATGTAAAATTACATTCCGCACAATTTATTTTAGATTCAGCAACAATTCTTGTATTTCAAATTTTTTTTTTTAAAAAAAAGAATTTACATTTAACACATTTGGTAACTTCGCGTGTTTCGGCCTTTCAAGTTGTGCCGTAAACGTGGACTGCAAGTTGCAAATAGTTTCCTGAACTTTGTTTTGTTTCTTCTTCGTTTTTTTTTTTCCTTTTCATTTTTGTCGGTGTTTCAAATAAAGGTTTAATTACTTTATTCAACTTAGATGAGCTTTGAATTGAATGGGATCATTAAGCCATGTTTTCGATGCTTTGGATGGTCAATAATTGGGAGAGACTTATAATGGGTCAAAAGGACCTCGAATCGATCATACTTTGAAAAACTGAACGGGGGGACTCCAATTCCCCCCCATTGCATAAAAAGATGGTTGACAGCACTAAACTAAGCATTTTAGTTTAAAAATGAAAAATAATAAAAAAAAATTGTTCCTAGTTATACTAAAAATTATAAATTTAAATTTTTATTAAAAAATTTTAATGAGACTAAATATGTATTTTCAAAACTTATTTTTATAATAAATTATAATTCATTTTAAAACAGTGTGAAATGTCATCTTTATTTTATCATATATATATATATATATATATATATATATATATATCACTGCATCCTTTCTTTTTGCTCATAGTTTACAGCCACCACAAGCAATTATTGTTAGGCTTGTTATTAGCCGTTCGGCTTCCTGTAATAAAATATAAAAGAAGAGTGAAAAATCAACTCCGTACATTTAGGTAGACCCAAATTCATGTTTAGAAAATATTACTTAACTGAAACTCATCGTTACAATGATATTTAATTTTATTAACACTTACAGTACGTCGATGCATTTTAAATTTATTATTTTAGTCAAACTAATATAACGAGCGGTCTGTCGCTCACCTTTAAATCGAATAATAATCATTCAGCTCTTTGTACGCAACAGGTGTCTTAATGGACTAAAAGCTCACGAGAGATTGAAAGTTAAAATCTTTCTTACTTTTCTTCGAATATTTAAGGTATAAACCTCTAATTAATCTACCTCCCTTTCTGTCGTTTTATTCTCCAAGAAGAGAAAGAAAATCTCCGAGTACCTTGTAATCCTCGAAAGAATAGCGAGGGTGGGGCGACGGAGGCGTAGTTTCAAAAATTTCACGGAATTTACAGTCAGATTGATAAATCAATGAGTCAAACCTTGAACCAATTTTTTTTTTTTTTATTTAATTAGATAAGGAAGTGGAGTGAATGAAACTTATTTAACTCGAGTGATGTAAAATAGTTTGATTAATAAATCGAATGAATTTCTGTTAATTTTTTTTTAAAAAAAATATATTATTAAAAATATTTGTAAATATATATTTAAATTTTTCAAAAGAATATAATATATATTTCTATATAATATAAAAAAATAGAAATTATATGGTTTATGAGATTTTTGAATAATTTCAGACAAAGCAAAATCGTAAATCATGATTCTGTTTATTTAGAAAATTACATATAATTTCAGCTAGCAACAAAATATTATGTAGAATTAGCGTTGAAATGGATTATATATTATAAATATATTTCTTTTTTTGTTTTCTCTTACTAGGAACTAAATTAAACCAAATTGTAATTTTATGGTTTGGTTTGATTGGTTTTTCTTTCTTTCTTTCTTTCTTTTTTTTTTTTTTAAGAGCAACTTGGTTTGATTTGGTTTTAAGACTGATTAGTTTGGCTTAATTTAGGGAATCTCCAAACTATAACTTATTGGTTCCATTTGAATTTTATTTTTTATTCTTGTTTTCCGAATTGCCCCAAACCAAACTGTGCACACCCCTGATTGGCGCGGTCAATACAGTTTATTATTTTTCCGGTGGATGGCTGTCTGCAATTGACATTACTAGTTTTGAATCTGATTGACATCTTATTTCAATTTAAAATTAAATTCGCATGTCGCATTTTTATTAATCTAACTCTTTAAACTGGATAATTAGTCTATTCAACAATTTTCTTTTGGCTGATTGGATATAACGAAGACTTGGATTCAACTGTTAATTTTATTCAACAATTTTTAATTGACCCGGACACCACGACACCCAAAACGAAAAAGAAATTTGCTTGATTTACGGTCATCACAGTCAACTGGGACATCCGATTTTTCAACAGATTATGTGATTTTTCTGTTTCATTCCATTAACATTTAGATAAAGACGCTTTCATATGATAAACCCTATTAAGACAATTAGCTATGAAATTTAGTAGATGAAAGCTGGATATTTAGTTCTTACAAACTAACAATAAAAAAACAAAATCATTATGTAAACTCATAACACCCAAATTCTACTGCTCTAGTTCTATACACTGCTCCAAAAAAGCAGAAATAGGGGAATAAACATGGAGATCCGTACGTCTCGGCTTGAATGGAAAAGTAATTAAAGCACTACAAGAAAGAAAGCAAAGTATATGTTCTTGAAGTTACATAACCAACCCCCATCTCCGTCCAGTTGTTTGTTTAAGCAAAAAAAAAACAAGAAAAGGAGAATTAGCTTGGCCCACGGTTAGCATTCACATTTTGCTTTGCTTAGATTGCACTCTCACAAAAGGCATCTAAACCCACGAATCACCTTACTTGCGGCATTGAAATTTTGTGATTTTTGTTTTTCTTAGATGGTCCTCGAATATGATCCTACAAAAAAGATGAAAAGAAAGGAGAAGAATTTCCCTTACGTGGTGACAAGCTTTCCTAGAAAGCAAAGATGTGATTGCCGACTTCAGCATTCGCTTAGAGATGGTAATCGCTGCGTTGACTTTTTGGCCAATGATGGGGAGATGTAACCAAAGCAGGTATCTGCTACTGGGACGTTCCTCCTCCAAGCTTAGATGTTTTGTTGCATGCTGATATGTTCCTTAGGGTGGCAGATGTATATATATTGATTTATAGGAGGGCTTTGTCTGGGGAGAGGGTGAGGAACCTGGAGATCGAATGCCGTCTCTTCCCTAGCTTAAGGGCCAAGTGGCCAACTCTGCTACCAGAGTTGTAAAAACAAAAAGGATTCTGATATATGATGCCTTCAACATATGTGAACTTTGGCACCGTGATCTTGTTTTGCATGTAAACAGAACTTTCATTTGTCGACATTTTTTTTTTTTTGACAATGATTTTGAAATTCTGCTTTCCTTACCGCACGTAAAGTCAACATTTAAAGTTATTGAAGGAATCTAATTCGATGCTAGCCTAATTTAAGCAACTTCCAAAGAGTAAAAGACAGTTCTGGGTTATAAGGGAAATTAGCCGCGTTATGGGTTCTATTATATATACCATACAGGCAAATACGAATTGAACAAATGAAATTTTATGGGCCAGCTACGGCATGGCCGGAAGTCTTCTGGAGAAAATAATTCCAGGCGAGTTCATAATTTAGGTGGGTTAGTGACAGGACCCTGGAGATAAGTTCAAATGTATTAAGTAGGACATTAAAAAGACATAGAAAGTGGAAAGGAGACAAATGAATACCAAGTGTAGCATATAAATAATAAATTAAATTCTTCTAGAAGGAAAATTGGTCACTTTCATTCTTCAATACGGTTAACTAATCACACATTTGCCCTTCAACAAACGTCCTTGTCCTAATAGAAAATGATCATATTTCCCTGCGTGATCCTGTTATTTCTCTCCATTCTATGCAGCTTTCTAAACAGAAGGGGCCCACAAAAAAAAGCCAACGACCCTGGTAAGGCGCTAACTACTTTATTTGACATGGACTTTAGTAATGTGATTTTCATTCCAATTTTTAGTCTAACAAATGAGCCAGTCAAATCTCATCATTAAAACTGTTGGTTTGGATTTAACAAAAGAACAAACTGTTGGCTTGGAGGCTTCCTTGACTTGGAGATTAAGGTTTCATGTCATTTCCCACCCCAGCCAGACAATGGAAATGCCCTCAATTGACCGGCATTCCATGATACAAGACTTCTGAATTGGGAACGTGTCGTTTCAGTTGGGCGATTTTCCTGACATTTATCAGAAGCGTTGATTACCAGATATTTATGCCATTAACTTGATGATATTTTCGTTGGAGACCCGTCAGACACTTTGTGCTCATCATTGAGGCAAATTGACGCCCCCATTCTTGGGCCGAGACTTACCATGTACACATCAGGACATTAAAGCTGAAATGGAATTAGATGATGCATACTTTTTTTTAAAAAAAAAAAAAACAAATTGTTAGATAATGAGTTATATAATGAAATAGTTTTTTTAATTACGTAAATATCACATCTTTTTTCTTAAAATTAAAATTCAAACTTTAAAGATAAAAACTTAAATTTTTAATCATTAAAATATTCCAGAAAAATATATTCTGTATGCATTTATTTAGTAATTGATTTGAATAGCTACAAAATTAAAGATTGAGGATAAGTTTGAATTTTAATTCACACCAAATGTGATATATATATATATATATATATATATATATATATAGGATTACTTGGATTTTAAATCAGAAACTCCGACGGATGATCTAGACTGTTGGACAATCACCGCGTTCTTATTTTTTTTCCATTCTATGATTAATCTTTGTGAGACTGTTCCCCTTCATTTGATTAGAGTTTCTAAAGACACGCACAAAATGATGGAAAACAGGTGCAAACTGTTATCTTACTTCTGAATTAAAAATTGTACATTGAGAAAAAAATAAAAAAAAAAACCACTTGTGTATTAAGGAATTCCCTTATTAATTTGTAAGTTGATTTTAATGTTTGTACAGAACATGCAGCAATTTCCGGGGAGATCGGATGATGTTGACCAAGTCTAGCTATCATTTCTTCTCATACAGAAAAGTTGCAGAAATCCCACAAAAGTAGATTCTAATTTCCCTTTTGATTTATATGGACTGGTGATCAAATTCTGAACCTTTATCTGATTCTATTGCTGGATCTTATAATTATTAGTGAGAGTAGATTCAAATTTCTACTTGCAAGCAGATCCATTTTTAATAGTCGCATCATACAAACAATCATAAATGCCCGTTGTGGGACTCTTAATTGGGTGGGCCTCTCAAAAAATCTCATTCACATTATTTGATGTTTCTAAGGGGAATAAGGCGTAAGCCGGGTCCGTGGGCCGGTAAGCAATTTAAACACTCTTTTGGGCTCAGCCCAGTTATTATACGTTACCTAGCTGGGCCATCCCAATGCCTAAAAAGTTGCAGACTACTAATAAAATATAGTTCAATGGTACTAAAGACGAGGTTAAACGTTAAAAGTCCCGAATTCAAATCGAAAACAATTGAAAAAATAAAATAAAAGTTGGCAAAATGGCTCTAAGTCTCTTGATTCCAGATGCAAGCCCCCCAAATAATCGATTCATTCATACAAAGTGGCACAAGGATTCTATCCGGCTGTTTTTGTCCTCCCAGTTCAACGACCAAAAACTACGCTCTGGAATGCGAAACCTGCCAAAGTGATGAAAATTTTTTACTTGCCATCACACAGCCAGGCCTTGTGGAGTGGCAGCCACTGGTGCCTTGGCTTTAGGCTTCTCCACAACAATGGCTTGGGTGGTGAGAACCATTCCGGCGACGGATGCTGCGTTCTGCAGAGCACATCTTTTCACCTTTGCCGGATCAATTACTCCAGCCTTCAACAGGTCCCCGTACTTGTCTGTCATGGCATTGTAACCAATTTCCCGTTCACTAGTCTTTATCTTCTCCACAGCCACCTCAACTTCAATTCCGGCGTTTTGTGCTATCAATGATGCCGGTGCTACCAGTGCCTGCATATAAACATAAGGCTTAGTAGCATGAAGCCAACAAATCTTCTCAGATAGGACATAACAAAAAGACCACCAAGATAATTAATCTGAAAGTAGCAAAATCGTTTGGAGTATGAATGAAAATCAGGACTTATTCCCTTTCCTTTCCATACCCCTCTCCTTTTCCCAAGCTGAAGGGAAAAAGAGGGACAATTTCTTTCTTTAAAATATTTTCCATGATCAGATAGGTGGCTAGGGACAATCAAGTCATCTTTTGCACGATATCTGCACCCAATTGCTCGTCTGCATCATCAATGTTGTTGTCCTTAATTGCAGGAACATGAGCTGACAGATGCACCAAAGCAGCAGCACCGCCAGACACAATCCCCTCCTCTATGGCAGCAAAAGTTACATTCTTGGCATCCTCAATATGGAGCTTACGGTCCTCGAGCTCAGCCTCTGTAGCAGCTCCAACTTTAATAACAGGAACCCCACCAGACAGCTTGGCAATTCTCTCGGCCAGTTTCTCCGAGTCATAAGCAGAATCTGTCTCGGCCAACTCCTTTTTCAACTGTGCAATCCTAGCCAGTAGTTCATCCTTAGATCCAGCATCAGCAATAATGGTGGTGGAGTCCTTGCTAATAGTTACTTTCCTGGCCAAACCAAGCTGTTCAACAGATGTGTTTTCAATGAGCGAACCAAGATCACTTGCCTGGAACTCAGCACCTAAAATATAGGAAAATAAGGCAAAGATCAGGAAGTGCACCAATATCACTAGGTGAGAAATTCAATGATAAACAACATAGTAATATGTCAAAAAGGAAAAATTATTTTCATCTGCCCTTTCTTATCAAAGATTAATCGAATACACATGCACACATACATGCACAGGAAGATATGGAATGCTCATCTAGACTCGGCCATTTTTTTCCCCCTGAAACATACATTTAAAACCTATAAGCAAACACATAACAAAATGTGGAATTCTGAATTTTAGGTCAAAATGCTTGGATAATGCCAACACACAACTTCCTCTACAAATTCACTACTTTGGCTTCCAAATCACCAACATCACCTATCAATTTTGATGTTGCATGTTCATTGATCTCATCTTCAAGACCAAACAAGCCGAAAAAGAAAAAGGAGTACTCAGTACACCTCATTTATATGACTAAGAGGATAACTTGTCGCGAGTTCAGCCCATTCTCATGATCAAGTCAAGTAGTTTGTAAGATAATATCACATCTGCGCTAACTAATTCTTTTAGGCAATGCCATAGCCTCAAATTGCCACATCTAGCAGAATTTGACGTTAGATTGAAAGCACATAGTCAAATGCATGCTGATTAAACAATAGTAACAGAACCACCACAGGCTTTCTAGGTAAAATCACATACCGGTCAAAATGGCAATGTCTTGGAGCATGGCTTTTCTCCTCTCACCAAAACCGGGAGCTTTGATGGCAGCCACATTAAGTATACCCCGCAGCTTGTTTACAACAAGGGTAGTCAAGGCCTCACCTGTGACATCCTTAGCAATTATAAGCAAGGGAGCTCTCAACTGAATCTTTTGATCTGTCACAAAACTCTTGTATTCTCAAATTTGCAAATCAACTTCTCAGGATTTGTAACAAATTGAGGAGAGATATAACCTCTGTCTATCTACAAACAGGAAGGAATGAAGGATTTTATGATTCAACAATAAGAACTACTACATTCAACACCTCAACAGAGGGGCAAAAATCAAGAACAAAGGAATAGATTGCAAACCTCCATTCCTTCTTCAACTTCTACAGCAGTCTCAAATGAAGATGATGACTCAATTGATAGAACACCATCTGGCCCAACTTTGTCAATTGCATCAGCTATCATAGTCCCAATGAGATCATCATTTCCAGCAGAAATTGAAGCAACAGCTACAAGTGGAACAAGACACCAATCATATACTAGAAAAGTCAAAAATAGGTCGGTAAGTGCACCAGCAGTAAATATTTTCAGCATAGCAAAGACCAAAATACATTTAATATCATCACTGCCCTCAACAGGCCTAACCCTCTTCTCTAGCTCTTCCACCAAACCATGCACAGTTTTATTGAGATTGGATTTGCACCTGAAGTGACACTTAATAGCCCCAGTTTGATTATTTCCCTCGCAAGAACTGATGCAGTAGTGGTTCCATCACCAGTCTTTGATTTACTTGCAACCTTCATACACATACCTAAATTGTTAGTAAGGCCACATTGCTTGTACAGAAAAATAACCACCACAACCATATATGGTGTCATAGTGTCATAGAGAAGCACCACCTCTCTTATGAGAGCTGCACCAGCATTCTCCATGGGATCAGGTAGCTCAATAGCTCGAGCAATTGTTACCCCATCATTAACTACCTTGGGATTTCCAAATTCATCTAACACAACATTTCTCCCTAGAAAACACAGAAATTTTTGCATTATGCATCAAACCATTGTTGCTTCCTACAGTCTACAACATTCTTCCAACATCCATAAAATCAACAAGACAAGGAATAGGGTATTGTCCACATTCCTTATATTATCAGGTGGCAGAGCATTGCACAGCATGAATAAAAGGTTACGCATATCTAAATACAAAATTCAACCTAAACTCAGCAACTTAACACGAGCACATCAATGTTAACAATTCATTTTACTCCCAATAGGCTTCCTGCACTCTGATTTTATTCATTTGAGTAACTTGACCGCTAAGTTAAAAGAGGAAGATCATAAAAAGTAACTTATTACCCCTAGGACCAAGAGTAAGGCCCACAGCATCAGCAAGCCTATCAATGCCAGTCTGAAGCTTCGTCCTCGACTTCTGATCGAAAGCAATTTCCTTTGCATTACCTCGCTCCATAAATCGTCTCGCAGGCTGCCCATAACTGACCCTTTGATTCACTTTCCTCCTCAGTGCTCTCTATAGATAGAATTACATTGTCATCCGAAAAAAGAAGCTAACTTTAAGGCCACCAGAAGAATTAACAAGAAGGCAAAAAAAACCTCAATTGCATTTTATAAAATTTTAACAAGAATCGCGGAGCCCCTGTTGGCGTAGTAGTGATGAACAATAAAACAAATACCTGTCTAGGAGAGCAGAAAGCGGAGGCAGTGGAGATAGCATTAGAAGTTGACATTATGCTTTAGGGACAAGGAAAAGAGGCACTTGAGAGTTAGAGACTGAGAGAGGAAGAGTTTGGGTTTAAGCTTGGGTTTTAAGTTTATCTTCACTTTGAGAAGCTCAGCTTAAAAAGACAGTATTGGAGGACCTTTATGTTCGGTCTAGTTTTGATTCCGGTTCAGATTCACTGGTTATGATTTCATGAAAAAGATGAATTGTGACCGGACCGTACAGTTCCGTTCTAGTGGTAGTTCCGTTTTCGGTTATTAAGATTTTCTTTTCTTACAAAAAAAAAATTTAATGAGGAGAGTGCAATGGGAATGAGACTAAATATTCCTATAATGGAATTTCTTTCTATGAAATATGTTTCTGTTTTTGTTTTTCTGGGTTAAATCCTAATTCAATATACATTTTTTTGAATAATAAAAAATTGTGGGTATTTAATTCAACTCTATCTAAAAAATAAAAAAATTACCAGTCAAAAAATAACCATTCTAAGCGAATCTCTCCAACAATGAATCACAATACATTAAATTTCAAAATTTTAAATTCAAACAAATAAAAAAAAAAAGAGAGAGAGAGAGAGAGAGATAAACTAAATTATCACTAAACATTTCCGTTAAGTGGTGTGTTTCAATAGCTATGTCGGTCAAAAAGTATTCTTTTATGGTCCAACTCATCGTCATGTTCCATTCTCCGCATCAAATTGCATAAACCCCTATTTAAGCTCTCTTCCCATCTGAGATGGTTTCACGGGCAATGGACCCACTAACAAAGCTCACAACAACGGCCACAACCCAACTCCTCCTCCCTCCAAACAAACCAATCACCACCACCACAACCACCAAAACCCAACAACTTCTCCTCTCCGTCGACAAGTCCCGCTCCAAGGACCGCCACAAGAAGGTGGAGGGCCGTGGCACCCGCGTCCGTGTCCCCGCCCTCTGCGCCGCCCGCATCTTCCAACTTACCAGGGAGCTCGGTCATCAGAGTGATGGTCAGACCATCGAGTGGCTCCTCCACAAGGTACCCCTCTCCCACTTCCTCTCCTCCAACTCCGCCTCCGCCAATAATGGAATAGGAACAGCTCCCGTAGTTAATTCAAATGCAACTCCCGATTCCGCCGGCTCTTTGCCTAATTCAAGAAAGAGGCCAAGACCCACCAAGAAAAACCCATCAGTTTCTTGCTCGATTGTTGATTCAACTCCGCCAACAACCGGGTCTTCGCCTCCCCGCGCAAAGACTCCAGCTTTGCCTTCGCCAACAGCAATAATAACCACCACAATGTCGCCGGAGGAGAAGAAGAAAGCGGATTCGAGGGATTCACGAAGCGAATTCGGGTTAGTAAATGGCGTAGACGAGGAGCGTTTTGCTAACATGTCGTTCACTTCCTTGTTGATGCAGTGAATTTTGTAATGGTAGAAAAAAATAAAAATAAAAATTAAAGTCGTCAGCCAACTGTTTGATGTCTTGTCTGCATAACCGGAAGTGTCGCGTAGGTTGTTGGCTCGTTACTACTCACTGATGGTGATGGATGGGGGCTTTCATTCGGGCCTTTTTAATTGGTTGGTTAAGCTTTAAAATCAGTGGGACATGCTTGGCAACTTTTTGTTGTTTTTCAAACAATTAGTTCATTGTTTTTTCTTTCTTTTTGTTCCTATTTCCTTCTTTTGTCCTATGATTCATCAGCCAAAAATACATCCATTGTCCTCCTGTTTACTAATTTCAGGCCTACCTAGCTTTTCTATGGGCCCCCTGATGTTGTTATCGGCCTCAAAACTTTGATTTTATTAAAAAGAATTAAATATATGAATAACACTTTTCGTAGTGAAATAATACAATACATTCTCCTAGATGAGGTGGAAGAAATTTTTAAGCATCGATAAAGCATGTATTATTTAACATTGTCATTGAGAATGATATTTTAGTAAATATTAATGATGTTTATGTTAAAATTTTAAGGTTGAGTTGTGTAATTAAAAAATTTTAAATTAAAAATGAGGTGATAGAATAAATAAAATATAAGTAAAAATATTCATAAATTTAATTATTAAAAACTTTAGATTAAGATGTAATAATAAATATCTTGTGTAGGAAAAGTTTGAGCATTGAAAAAAAAAATGTATTTGTTGAACATTGTCAACGGCAATGATATTTTAATAAATATTCACGGTATTTATGCACCTATTTCTGGATTTATAATACATAAATGATACTTGGATGTAGTACATTTTACAAGAATTTTCAGAATTAGCTCGTCTTCTTATTGTCTCTACTAATGATTTTCCCCTTCTTTTTTTTTAATAAAAGATGCACATTGAATTGATTGTAAATCATAACAAAAGAACAATGAGTTCATACAAGCAAAGAGTATTTACAACAAGCTCTTTCAATACAGATGATTAGAAAATTATCTTGGTTGTTAAGAAAAAAAATCCGGGTTTAGTTAGTCAATGGAAATAATAAACAAGCCTACGGTAACAATAAACGAAAACGTCTTGAACATCGCAAAACTGACCAAATCCGAACGAAGAAGTCCCGTTGTAAGGGGAGTGCAGCTCTCTCACGTTTAGTTGCCACGTTGAGTTTGAACGCCTGAGCAGACTGTCCTTGCTAAGCTGTTTGGAAGGTGAAGATGGCGACAAGTCATTATGCCCTAAGCGACGCACATGGTTACAACAGAACAGTCTGACAAGGGGCTGTGCTTAGATTTTTCTTTTTTTTTTTTTATTCGAAAATTCTTAGGGAAAATTAATTTAGCGATCTAACCGATGATCCACAGAATCAAAATGTTTATTGGGTCATGGTTCAATTTAGTTTTAAAAGCTATCCTTCACATATCTGTTAACAGTTGGAAAGCAAACAATTTCCCCTGCTCTCCCCTCCCCAACCCCCCCCCCCCCAAAAAAAAAACTATTTACCATATTTATCAAACATTAATAATAATAAATATGTTAGATAAATGTGAATCTTTTGACGTTTTATTAGATAAGTGATGTGATAACATATATTTAATGCATTCATTTATTGCATAAATGTGTAATTAATGATTCTTGAAATAATATTTGGATAATAATTCAAAATATTTACTAAAACATGCAATAATAGTTATTGCATAAATGTGTAATTAATGATTCTTGAAATAATATTTGGATAATAATTCAAAATATTTACTAAAACATGCAATAATAGTGATGATCATAAATATAATTGTGCACAGCAAAAAGAAATACAAACATGCACATTTTGTGAAAAAAAAAAAAAAAAAACCATCAAATATAAAATGATTTGACTCTCGGATGTGTATAAATGCAATAATGTAATTAAAAAAAAAAATGGATGTAATCGATTAGTATTTCATTATGTGAACAAAGAATCAAAAACGTAAGTGTATCCAATAGAGATCTGACGACAACGAAACTGTCTGTAGTCCAACGGTGCAATCTGTAAAAGTAAGGTATGCTTTTTCACGATTACATCACTAATAGCTGTTATAAAAAGAAACACCATCAGCCATTTCAATTTACCGAAGATTTATATGTACACAATCCGAATAACCCATTTACAGATTTGACAAACAGCCTTCTCAATTCAAATCTCTCTCTTTGCTGTACGTGTGTGCGAAAGTTGAAGCATTTAATAACACTATTTCTTATCTTAATTGAAAAGTTTATGTAATTCAAAGATTTTAAAGTCGTTTCTATTATTGAAATTTTCAGCTCTTAGCTTAATATAATTTGGAATAAAAAAAAAAAGGAAAAAGCATTGTCTACTATTTATACACACAAGCCTCTATCCAAATCAGCATAACCCATCAAGAGAACATGAGTAATAATACTACTCTAGGCACGCCAAAAAAAACAGTTCCTGTTCCTCCAAGCACCACAAAATTGAAGCTCACCGATGCCAAATCCAGGCCACGTAAAGACCGCCATTCCAAGGTTGATGGCCGAGACCGCCGCATCCGGCTATCAGCCATCTGTGCAGCCAGGATTTTTCAGCTGACTCGTGAGCTTGGAAAAAAGAGTGATGGGGAGACAATCGAGTGGCTTTTACGTGCAGCCGAGCCCCATATCCTTGCAGCCACAGGCCCTGCAGCTGCTGGTGTTTCTGCCAATGAACAAAAAGCTTCAGCATCTGAAACCCCAGTTGGGTTGGCCAAGAAAATGGATTGTGGACGTGAAGTTTTCAAGATTGAGCCGCCTGCTCTGCGATCTTTTCACTATCTGAATGAAGATTATGGTGTGGAATGTCCTTTCAGTGAAATTTTTCGATCTGTGAAAGCCAATGAAGATTGCGATGAATAGGCGTTATTCATCAATTTCCCTTTTGCTTTTCATTTACCTTTTTCATTTTCAGGACAGATCATTTGGAACTTAATTTGTAATTGCGGGCAAGAACAGGTTGAAATCAAACTAAAGCCTCCGTTAGTGTATGAGCAAGGTTGGCGAGAGAGAGAGAGAGAGGGAGAGAGAAACATTATATGAAAGCCTGATGAAAATTGAGTATATACAAAGCAAAAAAATTCACAAATTGACTGCTCCATTCTTATTTTCTTCTCTCCTTTTCTTTGTTATTACATAGAACATATAAACATGATACATGTCCAAAAATGTTAGCTGTAGTTTCATAAATTCAATTTCTGTTTCTGGTCTGTCCAGCGTCGTCCCAATATTTAGCATTCCATTTGCGGCTATTTGGTTGAAATGGTAATCATCTGACACGGCCTCGTTTTCAACGGAAAAGTAAATATTATCTGCACAGTCAGTCAGTACTTGACATATATGGACTGCTCATGATGTTATCTGCACAGTCAGTATTGGAATATGTGACTCGTGAGGCACTTGAAAAAATGTATGATTAAATAAAATGGTTTACAGAATTCAATCGTATATATATATATATATATATAGATGCCCTTATTACCGAAGATGTAATATAATTTTACACATGTCATTATCGATTTTACACCTGAATGAAAATAAATTACAACTAATAAATTTCCTAAGTTTGGGAATATAATTTTCTTTCTTAGGAACACTTCAAGTCGATGTGTGGGTTCGCATCCTCGAAACTCTCCTTTGTTTTTGAAGAAATTATAGCAATTTATAAATGCAATACAATTAATTTTAAATTTAATATAAAAATCTCATTTAGAATTTTTATAACTTAAATAATAAATTTTTCTTATAAAAAAGTTAAATTAAAATGTCAATAAATAATCTTCAACTTAAATTTAGGAAAATGATAATTAATATATCTATATTTTTTTTTTTTTTGATAAAAAAATGTGTGGAATAAATAGTTTTTAAAAAATTATGTTATGACCATAATTATATGATTATAAGATATCATACCTTAATTTCACATTAAGAATATAAGATTTTAATGTATAGCTTGTATAAACTTTAGTTTTCCAACTTTAATGGCTAATTTTAAGGTGTAATTATTTCTAGCTTCATATCTATTAAAGATACAAAGGGATGAAAGATTCTCGGTTAGATTTAAAAATATAGTCCAAAGAGTCCATTTACATAAATAGGGAGAGAGAGAGAGGCGCGACAAATGTCAGAGCGACGTTAAGAACAATTTTAAACTAATATAAATAGGGTCATGCACTTTCTGCAGTGAATCCATTAATCCTCAAATTATCAAAGAGATACAAATAACTCTACCACCAAAGCAGCAGTAGTTTTGCTTCATTGAATGATTTAAGCCAAGACATAAGAAATAATCCTCACAATTGCTGAACAATGAACAAACAAGATCCATTGCTTAGCGCGTGGGAAATATGACACTCGGTGCTTTGACGCAGAGACATCAAAGGAATCTCGCCAAGCTTTCCATTTAACATGCGTTGGAACCGGAAGTGATCGACATAAACAAACATCAGAATTATGGATAGATTTGGAATTGTTTGTCGGTCTTCTATTCACCAACATGAAAATGCTTTGAATGAGCGTGCAAGATGCAACAATTACGACTTTGGATGGAAAATTGGGGCAGGACCACATCAGCAACTAATCCAGAAAGCAAAGTGAAGTAGGGCTGCCTCCGTAGGAACATGATTGAAAACGGCAGAGCACAACACCAAGATGAAATTGATTTCCTTGGTATGGTTGCTAACTCCTAAAACTGCCAAGAAACCTGGAAGAAAAGAGGTATGCAAATTGTGCAGAATCAACCAAAACGTAACATGTGCTAAAGTCAGCAGGATAGACCCTGTCATCAAGTTCAATCATCGGCATTCATCTGGTGATCCCAATGCTTGGTTCGAAATGTCCGCCACTTCTTCTTCTTGGTCTCATATGCAAGTACATCTACGTTAAGAATTCAACGCAAGAGAATCATTCAGAAGTGTTGCAATCACTTGAAGAAGCTAGCCTTTTATTTTTCCTTGTTTGATGGAAAGAAGCTAGTGTAATTTAGAACGTTTAAAACTACAGAATGATACTCGTCTGAAGAGAAGAATCATACAAACCAAGAACACACTTCTAACATGCTCCTAGAAAACATAAGAATTGAACTAGGATATTGGGAAGTTATCTCACTAATGATCTCTCTCTGAGTTGAGTGTTTGTGTGCATCTGCAAGTGCATGTTTCACACAAGGAACAATTGTATAAGGTGAGGGTTAACAATTATTATACAAAGTATGAAAGGTTCCTCAATAATACTTAGTCATGTTGACAGCAAATCAGAAACTATTTGATGTTAAATGGATTTAAGACATCATATGTATGTCTTAATATCTCCAACATTCATCCCATCCTGAGTTCCAAAATATCATAGGCACAGGTGGAAAATGCTTTATTGGCCATTGTATCCAGCCAAAAATATTCTTTTCAGTCCCCTTCACCAACTTCCCATCATATCTCTCTCTCTCTCACACAAACACACACACAAAAATTGTAATTAACACAATCTGATGTATTCCTCTCTTTGCTTCAACAGAAGTTCTTGAATATCCAAATTTCAGGTTATTCAACAAATCATTGCCAAAAAAGAGGCTCAAATCAAACCAAGCTGTGTAAAATTAAATTTTATTGATTTTAAGTTACTGATTTGGAAACCCCAGTTAGCAAGGAACTTAAACTGTGAGAACATCATATTATAATTTCTAAAAGTACATATAGAGAAAAGAGTACAATGATGGGAACATTTCTATTTCCCACTCCAAAAAGAAAAAGAATGTGCATGACCTTCAGTGTAACAAGAGAATACTTACCTCGAGGAAATATTGAATTGTAGTGCACCTCTGCCCAGAAGCTTAAAAGAATCACTGCAGAAGAATGTTAACAACAATTCAGTAAAACATCAAGGAAGTTCCGTATGAATAGGAGATATAACCATAAAACCTCTTAGAGCAGGTGATCTACAGTGTGAAGAGAAATGGTCATAAACAAGGAAGAAGGTAGGGAACACTTTGACAAATTAATCTACCCAAGGAAATATTTGCTAATTCAGAAACTGTCCTGCTAGAAATATTGGATTTGCCTCTGCTTAAAATTTGGAATGAGCTGAATGTGAGAAGCCTCAACTCGTGTAAAGTCCACTTTACGATGGCATTCTTCCAAAAAAATGATGAAGCATTGACTGTCATCTTTTATGCACACAAAAGCAAACATGCTATTCTGAAGCAAATGAATATGAACAAGATACAGAGGTATTGGCTGAGACTATAGGACTCCAGCAAGAGCAGGAAATGGAGGAGGAAAGGCAAATGTGGGGAATTTTTCCAATTAAGTAAAGATGCATGTAGAGGATTTGGCTTGATGAGATTGGAAGTCAACCTCCTTGAGTATTCCACTATTGAAAAAGTAGCAACCAGACCCAACTGCAGGCAATGTGCCATTGACCATCAGCTGAATAAAGAATAAGCCTGACTCTGATTTTTCCACATGTAAAGTTTGGACTAAGATAGCCTTTCATCATTCTTTTATCATTCAATATAAATTTAAAGAAAGCACAAGTAATGGAATTAAAGGTACTTTATGAGCAACAAACCACGTTTTGATCTTTCAACATTTGGAAGAATCTCAATGTAGCAAGTGTTCTTGAAAGATGTCATCACAATTATTTTAACACCATACTGCAAAAAATCATTAACAAGGATTAGAAAGGAGAAAAAATAGCCAAACTACCAAGCACTGAAGCATAAAGGAAATTATTGCAATTCAACAAAGGTAATACTAATGAAAAAAGTACATGAGCTAGACCGAGAGGGATAATTTAAGCTAAACTCTCCACCAGAGCATACCCTAATTGGTAAATTATAAGATTGAGAGCAATAGCATCAAGTCAACATCCAGAACACTAATTAGCATAGAAGCAACAACTTCTTTCCTAAAGCTCAGAGTACCATCCAAAATGTCTACTTGCACTTCACCCTTGTCAAACATAGTACTACTAATCTTACTTAACTCTCATCAAATATAGCACCAACCTTCAATGCATGATAAGAATTTCATTGAGCATTTGTGCATCAAAGTGCAGAAGAGACACTTCAAAATATGGTTTGCCATTTGCCATACCAGGCCACTCAGCACTAGGCCAAAACACTGTTGTCAATCCTTCACTAGTTTAGGGTTCACATTTATTCTTCATTTATGATTAAGTCTGAGAAACAATAGTGTCAATAAATCAGTTTATGAGTCCAATGCACTTGCTTTCCAAGATTCTAATGCCCACCTAATGCTGACCATTTTATTTGTTAGAACAGTACTGGCACAAACAAAAATTGGCAAACAGTTAAACCTTCAGATATTGAAAGAATTCTAGCACAATTTATGCACATCATTTTACAGGAAAATAGAAACATGGGATGGTGCAACTTACACTCATTATAGAAACTACTGAAAGAATAAACACCAGTTAAGAATACGCAACCACAAGTAAAAAGGGAAGAGTGTCCATAAATCATACCAAATCTGCAGCAGCTTGCAAAGTGACATGATCACCCCATTCACCACTCCTATTTTCATCCATGTCATGGCAACACCAAAGTCAGCTTTTACCCTCAAGAAGAATGATCAAGTCAATAGAAAAAGGCAGAGTCATACCTGGTCATCTTCTCCAAATAGTCTTCATAAGCCATGGGAACATATCCTTCATATATCTCCGGATGAGACTTAAGCTGATGGTGCATTGCAAATCAAGACACATCAGAATTCAGCCACAAATCAACAAAATTACATTGTGAAACTTTATTAAAGCTTCACAAATAACTATAAGATAACATTAATGAACAACCTGATAAACAACTTGTTGTCTCAAAAATTCATGATGCTCGGGAGTTCGATAAAATTGATCTGAAAGAGCACGAAACTGGAAATTTGCTTGAATTAATGATGCATCATGTAGGCAAATTAATTTAAGCAGTATAAAAGAATTATTAGACTTCATGAAAGTGTATCACAGCACCAAAGACATCTGAACCAATCTTTCTGTAAAGTGAAATGCATGTTCCATAGAAACAATCTGTCATCATTGGTGGTCAACGAAATTATTCACATTTGCTTAGATGAAACCCACACCCGCATCCTTAGCAGAATCAAAACTAAAGAAATATTCCTTCCTTCGCTGGGACAACATGTTCTTTTCACTTAACAACTTAGGCTCATTTTTCTACATGGTAAAAAATGCAGGGGAAAAGTACTTTAGTATCAAAATATCCTTGGGCAAACATTATGGGTGTAGTAGCTCTTTTTTAATTGTGTTTAGTTGCACCTATTAATGACAAGTATCTTAAACATCTTAACAGTTAATCTGTTTGGCATCAACTAAAAGGAAAAGGGTTGGAATAAATGGAAGGAAAGAAATTCATAAATACAACACACCTGGCCATAAGTATAGAAGACATCAAGCATTACAAGATTATGGAACCTTCAGCATAGAAAAGCATTGCACTTTACACTGAAAGAGCTAACCTGACAGTTACCATCTCCTTGAACTTTATGCTCAACTAGATCATATACCTGCAATCTGTGCAAAGAAAACCACATTGGAAAAATGGTTGACATGTAAATTAACCACTGAAAAAAAAAGCATGGTGATAAATGAAAGAAAAATGTCTTTGAAGAGAAAAAGAAGATCTAATGGTGATCTTCTAAAGTCAAAGACAGACAACCTGTCCAATAGCCTTTGGTGATCTAATGTTGCCTCATCAACTGATGGTATTTCTCCATTGATTCTAGGAACATGCTGCAAAAGGCCAGTAAGAATCAAAGTACTAAAAACATTATGTCTGGAATAACACGCATGAAAATGTGAAACATCATCAACCAAATTTTATGACTGCATCAACTGTGGGTTAATTTTATCGTCTCCCCCCCCCCCCCAACCTTTAAAGCAACCAAATAGTGATTTCGTAGTGAAACTGACTTAGAACTCCATTCCATGCAAGAGAAAATAATAATTTCAACTTCAAAATACATGGCATGGGCTAATTACAGCTGTTAGCCACAAAAGCAATCAAAATTAACAAACACTATTGCAGGACAATGGCATCCTAAGTAGTACATTAAAAATTTGTGTAAAGTACCAGCAAACTTCTATCAAAGTATCACAGAACTATAGAACTCAGAAACTCCAGTAGAAATCAATCTGCACCATGACTTCACAAAAGAAACTCGGTGCAGAATAAGATAGTAAGAGCAGAACTACGTATTTTGTGAAGGCAAAATAAGGAATACATCTCCGACGCTACACTTACAGGAATAGGGACCATTTCATTCAACCATTTGCCAACTTCATCATTGAAAGCATACCCATCCTTTAGCTCCAATGAATGTAACCACTTTTCCACATTGTAAACAATATTTTGAGGGCTGGAGCTTGAACTAGAAGATCCCATACCATCCATCTCTGCCTCTTTGCAGCCACCCTCCGGCCCTACAGTCAGGGAACAATGTAAAAAAACATGGTAGAAAAAACCAATCCAATCCTACACAACCAATCATATATTTCATATAAACACCCTTGAATTCTAACATCTACCAGATACATAATTCTCAATGGCTTGACCAGGCCAATCTTGTTGGAAAGCATTCACTGGCAAATGTTGTTCATCCTCGTCGGGTGCCGATTCAGGTGTCTCTGCAACATCAAGCTGTGACAACTCCTCCTGAAGGGCATGTGCAATGAGCTCATCATCTTCCACATTGCATAAAAACCCTGAAGAGTCATTCCCTTCTTTACATTGCTCTGCACCATAGTAACTCAAATCAAGTTGTGGAGCAATGGCAGCAGCAGCAGCAGCAGCAGCAGAATCATCACAATAAGCATAGTTAGCATACGGATCACTTTCAAACAATTGTAGCCCCCACCTCACCACATCTGGATCTTGCTCGTACGTAATCATTTTCCTCCCACAAAAAATATCTCTTCAAAGAAACTAAAATGAAATGGTCTCTTTTGGTCAATTTTTTCTATTTCTTTTTTGTATTAACTTTTTTTTCTTTCCCGAAAATGGCTTCCAAAGCTTCCACTCTGTAACAAATGTCACACTAAAAAATTAAAAAAAAAAAAAGTAAAAATTACTCCAAAATACAAAATAATCGAAGCAGACAACAAAACTTCAAAAAAAAAATGCTAAGTTTCCCGGGCAACCAAAACAGGCAGCAGGAATCAGGAAGAAAATCCAAAGAAAAAGGGAGAAAAAAATCGACGGCGCATTTCAGATCATCATAATATAATAGAAGCGACAAGCAGATCATTGAAGTTGAACAGAGACTCACTTACCTCTAAAAATAAAAATTTTCTCTCCGAAAAAGAGAGAAGTTCATCGGTACCGCTTATTATTATAATATATAAAGTGATCAATCAGTCGCCAATTTTAGTTTAATTTATTTACCAGAACATAGTAAACATATTATTATTATTAAGTAATGGCATTTTGTGAGTGAGAGAGAGAGCTTATGCTGCGACTGAAACGTTACCGAGACGCCACGCAAAAAGAAACTGACAGTGACGGACGTATTATCAAAGCAGATTTTTTTTATTTATTTTTAAATATAAAAAAATATTTAAAAATATTTTATGACTTAAAATATTTTAATATAATAAAATAAATTAAAATTTTAATTAAATTTTTTTTATTTTTAACATAACATATTAAAAAAATATAATTTTATTTTATAATTATACTAAAAAAATATTTTTAATTAAAAGGCAAAGTCGGCTTTTAAAATTGTAGCCATTAAAAAGTAAAGAAACAGCGACGTTAGTTGACGGTTTCCAAACAAATTTATTTTTAGCAAGATTTTAAAAACTAAAGTGTCAGCAGTTATTTTTTTTTATTTAATTAAAAATATATATTTTAAAATATTTTAATTTTATAAATAAAAATTATATTATTATAATTTTTTATATATTTAATATTAAATATTAATTTAATTTTAATTAAATAAATTAAAATAATTAAATTATAAACTAATTAATTTTTTAATCTAACAATTAATTAAATTCTAAAAATCTTATATTTAAAGAATTCAAAAAATTGTCATCATAAATATTATAAAAAATACTAAAGTATCTTTGATTTATTATGATGTAAAAAAAATTATTTTTATATTAAATTTTATAATTAAATAATTTATTACATTAATTTTTTTATGACAATATTATTATTAAAAATTTAACAGAATAAATTTTTAAATATAAATTTTTTAATTTTTTTTATTAATTATTAGAATTATTTATTTAAACATTATAAATTTTATTAAAAGAAAAAAGATAGACAAAAGTGCTTGTCAGGGAAATTCAAGATGGGCATCTTTTGAGTATCATCGCACACTTTAGTGAACAAAATGACACCTTGATCTAAAAATATACAAGGAGCCATCTTCAAAAAATGATAAGCGAATTCCCAGAAAAGATGATAAGAGAACTCTAGCTATTAATCTGAAACAAATAGCTTTCCCACTTCCCTTCTATCTTCCATTTAGCAACTGATCCACTTGTTCCTGTCACCAGCTTGACTAGTGCATTTTACTTTCAGATATTTTCATGCTTGTTAATCTTAAATAGACCTGTGCAAGCAAGCAGTACTTCTATCAAAATGGGCAAATTATTATAATTTTAAAACCCAAAATGGATATGACACGCAGAACATAATATGGATCTCTAATAGTATGGCAGGGAGTTACCAAATTGTGCAGGCACCTATCTCCACAGCATATCGCCCATGAATTTAAGGGCTGGAACCCCTCTTATCTCTGCGTCGAAGAGGGGTACCTGGATTAATTTCAAACTGCCAAGGTCTGGATCATTCTGGATTATATTGAGGGCACGAGTCTGATCCTGAAAGATCAATAAAACTTACGCTGTAATTTTTTTTTTTCTTTTTAAAGAAAGTAATGACATGATCATCTGTAAGCAGTAATGAAATGCCATCAAAGGGTTAAGATATGGTTACACATTGTTTGAATATTGAAAAGAGAAGCCCTATGATCTGGCCAAGCATCGTCATTATGTAAACTTTGAATGGGGTATCCATACCCTTCAATCAATCTCGAACTTGAATGCGCCTCTACTTAATTATGCACAAACAAAACAGAAACAAGTTCTACTCATCTAAATACAGAATAGGTGAGAACAATGCTTGATTAGACCTTAAAATTGATGGTTGCTGACAATTTAGAACAGAAAGCAAAACTGACTTGATATTCATAAGATGTAAGGTTCTATCTGAGATGCACCATGCTAACAAGCGCAAATTGAACTTTGCATCAGAAGGAAATTAATGAAAAATCCAATGGAAATCTAAAAACAGACAATGTAGATGAGACAAGCTATCAGATTACCTTCCTTTTCATGGCACAAAACTTGCAATCTGATGCAGACGGAGGGAGAATCTGATTGACAATGAACCTTTGAACAGGAACACTTTCCTTCCTCAAGGATGCAAGCAACCTTGATGACTCATTTACTGCCATAACCTTGAAAGTTGAGAAACACAAAGTGATACAAGAACATTAAGGTTTAAATGCTTGATATCAATTCCACATCATCAGTCTCTTGGACAACCCAAAGAACTGGTATGTCCAAATGATTCATTATATACATTTATGACAATTAGTATACTCATCTATGCATAAAAATTTCAATGCAATTTTCTATTTGAAATTCTAGCTGACTTCAGAATTTAAGATCACAAACTGGATAAAGGTAAGTTTTTTAATAATGTCGAATAGCTGTCCATAGTACAAATAGAGTATTGAGGGCATGTACCGTAGGAATGGAAACTATAACAAACTCGGTGCCACTTGAGTCACGAAAAAGATCCCGTACTTTTCCCATTCTCTCTCTTAATTGGTCCAGTTTGTGAGACTACAAAGTTCAAATCCAGATGTTAGACCTTAGAAAAGTCCAAGACATTTGCAAAGAACAATCTTCATGCTTACAGCATTCTGTGGTGCATCCCCCTTCCCAAACATAGACTTGAGAGCTGAAGTTGCTGAAGCCAACTTCTCCTTTATCTGGATTTGATAAATCAATTGAGAAGCCTTTTTTTAGTACGTGTCCAGCAGTGCTATCCAAAATCGTGAACAAGCAAGCACAATGAGACAAGAAATGGAGAATCCTTAAATTTGTTAGACCTGTTCAGGAATTATCACATAAAACTCAGAAATAAAAAGCCATCATTGATCTCTCAAGCTTGGGTAGAACAACAACAATAAAAACCAAGCCTTAATTCAGATTTAATTGGCATCGGCTGGATGAAACTTTTTTCTGCAGTCCCAAGTCCAGATAAAGGATGAAGGTTGCAGTACATTGGCAACCAGCTAGCCAAATCTTTATGACATGAAGTTTGGGAAGTACCATTAGCTAATAGGTCTCCTCTCAGAACTGGGTTTCTGATTCATACCTTTATCATTTTACCTATTGAGGAATCCAGGAAGTCAGGCAAAGACAAAAGCCGTAGTGTATGACCCTATGAAGCAAGACATTAATAAACAATAGATAAATGACAAACTTAGACTGAACTCTTAATTAGTACTTAAGCCCATAAAATTCACTAACCGTTGGTGCAGTATCAAATACTATCCGGGTGAACATACTGTATTCTTGGGAATCAACAAATTGTAGCACCTGCAATGCCACTGTTCAGTTAGAAATAATATACAATGTCTCCTGACAGGAAAGCAAATATAGTGTCAGAGGATAGGCCATCTACTTACCTTGGAAATCGCAATGGCTTCATCAAGGCCAGGAGGAGGAGTGTCCAATAATTCTCCTAGTTTCAGTTCTCCTAACTTTGACAAATTACAAGATCACCGGTGAATATGTTGAGCATACCATTAAGTAGATCAGATTTAAAATAATAGAAAAATGTGATCCCCAGAAGGTAAGAGAAAAGGTTTGCTATTTTTCTGCCTTATGCAAAAACTCAGGAAAGCCAACAATTTCTAAAATCGTATATCTACATCACTAAGTGGACTTTGAACTGCACTCACATCCCTATGTCCTTAGAAAATTCTTAATTAAATTTCTGATGGGTGCTAGCAGTAACAACCATTTACAATGGATATGTGACAACGCAGGGAAATGTTCACATTCACAAGACAAACTAAATAACTAGCTAACCTGATCAGCAAGCATGCCAAGGCCCATACCATCCATAAAGTCTTTGACACCACTTCCACCGTCTTTCTGACTGGCAGTTCGCAAGTCTTCTTTAGCTTTCTCAGCATTTATCTGTGAAACACAAAATTGAATAAGTATAACAACCAGCGTTGAGAAGAAGTACCATCCCATCATAAGAATCACAAAATTTTGACAGATATGGCCGCTTGACCTAATACCTCAAGAGCAAATAGTGGGGAATCTACTCCTTCAACAGGAACAAGTGTCCCTCCTGTCAAATTCTGGAAAGAATAAACCAACAGCAGTATATTTAGAATGGTTCCCAGTGATGAACACAAAATTAATCAGCATGTTCATTACAGATACTGAGAAGAGGAAGTCTATTACCTGGGCAAAAGAATCACTCAAAGAGTGAGCAGGGTCAGTTGAGACCACCATAGTTGGGTGCCCATGGTTAGCAAATTTCACGGCAAGAGAAGCAGCACAGCTTGTTTTTCCAACGCCTCCCTTCCCACCTATCATGTAGTACTTCCTCTGAGTTCCAGAAACCATCTCATTAAATCCTGCTGTAGCTTCAGCAGGAGTCATCACTGATCTCACTACAGGAAGAACAAGCTGAATACAGTTAAAACCACTTCAAATTGATTCAACTTGGAGCTTACAAACTGTGTTCACAGTTCACAAGCATATGCCTTTTCCTCATTATATCATTCCATTCTTTTGCAAAGTTAGAAGCATGCATGATTGTGCCTGGGGCAACCACTAATAAATATCCCTCATAATTAGCAGTTTGACTGATTTATATCCAATGATGCGTCTGTCTTTTCATTGTATTTTCTCTTCACCCGAGCATTTCATGAAACAAAATTGCAGCACCCTTTCCAGGAAACTCTTTTACAGGGAAAAACATGAAAAAAAAAATGATAAGAACCCACAAAATTAATTCAACTAAGAAATCATACGCCAATGTTACTGGAGAAAAATGAGAAATGGGTTACCTTGGAAGGCAGATTTTATTGGTTTTCTATACAATGAAGCTGACACAGCAGTCAAGCTTCTATCAAGTCTCCAGAAGCGAGTAAAGTTTTGGGTATTGACCACTTGACGGAACAGAGCTGCCATGGCCTGGTACAGATACTGTTAATTCCTTTGTTGCAAAAAGGCTGAGAATGGAAAATGGCGACCCACTATACAAGATTCTTTCTTGTTTTGCCCTTCTTTTGGAGCTTCAGCTAAGGCTTGTGTGGGTGGAAGTGGAATGAGAATATGACTTGGGTGCAGAGCCGAGGAATGCAAGAGGGTTGGGGCGATTGGGGGCTTTGAACCTTTGACTAGGGTTTTAGAAAAACTTAACTCAAACATAAAATATGGGAGAAAAGAAAAATAAGAGAATAATTGATTATTTGCTATGGATAAATGATATCTTATATACATATATATTCATTATAGATTTTATAAATATAATAATTAATTAACTCTTCTTTTATAGTGTTATTTTTTGGTTTCACAAATAAAATCTTAAATAACTAATTAATTAAGAAATTTATGCATAAATATTTAAGTCTCAAAAGACTAAAATACAATAATAAGTTTTAATATATAATATTATTATAGGTATTGATTAATTTTTTAATTAAAATAAAACAAATATAATTAATAATTTACAATCTCCTCAAATAAGACAGTATATCATTAAAAGAACAAACTCTGTAAATCTACGGATGTGAGTCTTGATTTGCTAGAATCCATATATGAGTCTCAAATGGATCGACAAAACAAATAGCTCAAATGGCTTAGGACATTTGCCCAACTTGGTACAAAACAATATTGCTCAACAAGTGAATGTTCTTTCCAAATTAGTAAGCTTTGCCGTTAAACAATGTGATCATCTTGGCCGCCCTTTTCTTGACACCCACGTTAGAATTTGGGTGTCTTCTCAAGTACTTGCTTGGGGGCATCTTCACATTTCATTTGATTGCTTGTGGTGTGTTCCCTGTAGATAGGCATTTGGGCGATGTTGCATATGTACAAAAGATATAGGATGGAAAAAGAAAAATTACCGCCAAAATATTTGAGAATAACTCTGAGCTTTGCCAGGTCTCTCGTACCCACGTAGGACGGTCAACAAATCCAACTGACCGCCTGTCATAATAATAATCACGTTACACGCTCGGCGTTACTTTATGTGTTGTTTTAACAGTAGGTTAATTGTTTTCAATTTTGCCTGATTTTCTTTTTTTTTTTTTAATACATTCAGAAACATCCGTGTATGTGCGTTCAAAATAGAAACATCTATGTGCCTTGGAATGGCAAGTTTACCCGTGAGAGCAACAATAATTTTTCAAAAGTAAACCAGAGACGCGAATAAAATTTTTTTGGTCAACGAGACAGGAATAAATTTGACTTTGATTTCTTTCATTGTTACATTATCTTGAAAATTTTAAAAATTTATCTCAAAATATAATATTAAAATTTAAATTTATTTATATAAAAAAATTAAATGATAACATTAATGAATAATTTTTTATTTTGATACACATACATAGTTATTATACTTATAATATATTTTTAATATATATATATATATTTTTTAATATATATATATATATATATAAATAGGCTTTGTCTTTCAAACCCCAACATTTTTAATAAACTTAACATACCTTTTTTTTTTTTAAAATTATTAGTTCGGATTACTGGGTCACAATCAAACTCCTAGGTTAAGAATCTGAATTAGGAAAGTATAAATGAAAAAATAAACGTGGAAAGGTAGCCGCAGAATTAGTGTTGTGACTCATTGCAGTGCCTAAGACACCGAAATTTCTTCGGAGATTCCGGGATTGTTATCGTACCAAACCTTGGACTCGATGTACAACCGGGAAATTTTCGCTGCCACGCGTCCCATATCGGGCCGTTTATCTGGGTTCACGTGTACGCAATCTAGCGCCAGACGGGTTAGCTTCGCCGCTGCCTCCACCGGAAACGAGTTCCCTAACTTGCTATCCACCCATTCCCTCAATCTCCGCTCCGCTCCACCACCGTCGTCCTCGCCGTCGACGGCGGCTCTGGCCGTTTCGATCAACGAAATCCGTACGAAATCACCTCTTCTTTTATCGTACTTGTATTTAAGAGGCTCCTCCCCGGATAAAAGCTCCAATATCACCACGCCGAATGAGTACACGTCGGATTTCTGCGTCGCGATTCCGGTGACTTGGAACTCCGGCGACATGTATCCTCTCACGCCTTCGAATTGCAATGCTCTGCTGTCATATCTCGTCAATTGATCCGATCGTTCCGCCAACAGCGACGAGGAATCTTCCTCTTTCGTTTGAGTCCGCTCCGCCACTTCCCCGCAGAGCTGCGCTGTACCAAAGTGACAAATCATGGCGTTAAGCGAGGTCTTCGTCACGATGATGCTACTGCTCTTGATGTGGTTGTGAACAAAGCTCAAATTGAGGCCACTTTTGCTGTGGATATAGTCCAGTGCGTCTGCGAGGTCAGTTGCAATCCGCATTCGCGAGATCCAATTCGATAATACCGTGAAATTGAGGTTTTTGGAATTTCTCAAGCAATCGGCGAGATTCGCACCGTTGATGAACTCATACACGAGGTAGATGTGGTCTTCCGATACGGAGGCGCCCAGAAGTTTGATGACGCTCCTATGGTGGCTCCGGCCGATGACCGGTAGGAGCTCTTTAAGCTCCGACATTTCGATTTTGCGGCGGAACTTGCGTTGGAACACGATAGTGTCATTCATTCCCAACGTGCAGCGCCAGCAGGCGGATACGACGCTGGCGGAGGAGGTGGATGAGTAGCGTTTGGCGAGGAAGTTGTTGGTGGCGGCCCGAATCTGGGAGACGCTGTAGATGTGTGGGTAATGGGAGAGGGATTGGTGGAGACTGGGGACGGAGAACGACATCGTCGTTGTGTGAGTCGCAGTTCTCGTGTGGGATGTGGAAGGGTCGGAGACGGCAGTATCAGAAGAGGCGGTGGCGGCAGAGGTAGTTAGGCCGGGGAGAGTTCGCGGGGATTGAGTGGAGGCGCGGGCTCGGTCGGGATCGGAGGCGTTAACCGCCTTTTTGGACTTGCACATTTGCGTGTATAATTGCGGAATGGATTGGCCCATAAGATTGTTATAAGCGACAAAAAGAGGAACAAACGTTGTCAGAATCGCTCGTCAGACAGACCACCCCACTTCCAAATACATTTCTTTTCTCCGTCAAACACTTCAAAACATTCAAAAAAGCAAAGGCCTCTCTCACTCTTTACATCTTTCTTTACCTCTCAGTCTCCGTCAATTTTTCTGCGTCAAACTAAGAAAAACTTATGCCACTAGATTGAATATGCTGGAAGTGATTTTGTCTTCTATGATGTGGGACAAGCAAATTCCTTGGTACACAAGAAAATAAGGGCCTCTTTGTATTACAATCATGTTTTAGACTTGTCCTTAAAAAATTGCAATCAAATCACTTGTTAAGTGAGTAAGAAGAGAATGAAGTTTTTGGGGGGGGGGGGGGACAGTACGGACTCAAACCGTCCTTAGCACTGACTAAATATTTTAGAACATGCAATATATACTATGTTGTCACTCTATATCTCTCTCCCATGCATTTGAATTCCAAAATTTGCGTTTAACTCTTTCAATGTTTGTGAGCAATTTCTCTCTATACAGTGTGATTTTTATTCAATAAATTCGCCTTGTCCGAAAAGAAAAAATCATCTTTGGCTTGTTCGGAAAATGGTCTGTTGCCGTTTGGAATAAGTATCAAACCAATATAATTGGTACCATAGAATTGAGCCGCAGAGCCAGTCCACAATCAGAGGTAGTTTGACAAAACGCTTCGTTGTGTCTTGTCTTTTCTTGAGTCTTCTTGTGCGTATTACGTGCCGTTCGAGTCGGGGAAAGAGTTTCCCCGAAGAACCCGCTCGAGACTTTGTTACTTCCCTAATTTTACGACAAATTTTGAAAAATAGTCGGTGTCACATCCTTTGAATACATGGTTTGGAACCAATTTTTGAAGGTTCCACGTCTCTTCCGTAAGTATCACGTCGTCAAATATTTGAATTAATCAGTTCACATGATCCACAGCTTCTCCTTCGCTGCAGTGCTTATATATAAGGATCCCATAAAGAACTCCAAGCATCCCTATAAGCTCACATGGCGAAGCTAGCTTTCTTGTTTTCCCTTTCCCTTCCTTTGGCTATCATTTCTTTGCCATATCCTTCAAAAGCCTTATCTTCATGTAATGGCCCATGCCGAACCGAAAATGACTGCACTGGCCAACTTATTTGCATCAATGGCAGGTGCAATGACGACCCTGAGGTTGGGACAAGCATTTGCCGAGGAGCCAAGCCTAAGCCGCCTTCTTCTGGCGGTGGTTGCAGTGCTTCAGGAACCCTTCGTTGCCAGGGAAAGGAGTATCCCACTTACACATGCTCGCCTCCGGTCACTTCTTCTACGAGAGCAAATCTGACACTTAACGACTTTAGCCAAGGGGGTGATGGTGGTGCTCCGTCCGAGTGCGACGACAAATTTCACGAGAAGACCGAACGCGTGGTGGCGCTGTCCACCGGATGGTTTGCCGGAAAATGAAGGTGTGGCAAGATGATTAGGATCACTGCTGGAAATGGAAAAAAGCGTGCTTGCTAAGGTGGTGGATGAGTGTGACTCGAGAAACGGGTGTGATAAAGAGCATGCTGGCCAACCACCTTGCAAGAACAATATTGTGGATGGATCTGATGCTGTCTGGGAAGCTTTGGGTCTTAACAAGGACTTGGGTATCGTTGGAGTTATCTGGTCCATGGCTTAGCTTAGTTACATGTCTTCATGAAACATAAGCTGTAGTACCTAGATTAAGGTGCTTAAATTATGACTGTCCATGCTCTCGCGGGTTCCATAAGGGGGAATGTTTGAAAAGTCAACTAGCAGTCGGTACTGCTGTGTTGTCTAGGGTTATGTTGTTTAATGACTAGCATTGCGTTGGAATAATCTGTGTGATGTATTGTGACCGTCAAAAAGATCACGGTGGAATAAGAGTGTGATTTTACTGCTATTAGTAGAATAAAGAATGACATTACAAACAACAAAGATTCCAGGAAACCTGATGACATCAAATACTTAAAAACTCATGTACATTAGTTTAGCGTGCCTGAGGGCAGAGCAAAAGTAAAAGAAGACTCAATCCACAAAACTTATACCATTGAAATACTCAGAGTCAATGCGTTGACTGGAAATGTCGTAGTCATATCATCATTAATGAAATTGAAAGTTTTTCCCTGAACGTACACACAAGTGACCATGTGATTAAGAATTACCCTAACATTAACAGTTTCACTTCGTAATATTCTGCTGTTTCGTTCTTTGAAAAATGCAAAAATGCCAACATGTGAATGTACGCAGGGATTAAGGGCCGAGGCGTCTTCAGTAAACAAAGATCTAGTCGGCACTTTAATTTTGCAAGAATTTAGAGTGTATAATGAAAAATGAAACTGCAATCAAAGAACGTCCAGAAAATCTTAAAAAGAATTTTATTCATATTCTTCGTGTTAAATACAAATTAATTAATTTTTAGTGTACTTACATATGATTAATGAATCTTCTTCTGGTTATTTTTTTGAATAAAAAAATATAATGTGAATATATTGGTTATTAGATTTTTAGGTCAATATTAAGTTTTTTTCACATATTTTATATATCTTATTTGGTTAACTCACTTATTAAAAATTATATAGTTTGAGTAAATTTTTTATATTTAATTTTGATATTAATAAATTTAAAATTTATTATTATATTTTTAATATAAATTTTTAATATTTAAATATAAATATCAATAAAATGATTAAAATTTCAAATAAATAAAAGAATACCATTAAACCAAAAATAAAAATTGAACTCAAATTTAATTTGATTTATTATAAAAATTATTAATTATAAAAATTGATAATTAAATTAATTAATTAATCAATTAAATTTAAATAATTAAATTTAATTAAATTTAAATTAATTTAAAAAATTAAAAAAAAATTAAGAAAATAATTTCAAGTGATTTCTTATTTATCCTGTAAGCGCCATTTTGTCATTTTCGGATGGATTTTTATGGGCCTATATAGTCTGAACCAACGCGATAATCCAGCAATGGACTTCTTAGACGGTATGCACGCTTCCATCAGGCAAATTATGGAGCCACTCGAGCTCCAGCAGTCATGATGAAGACCACATTATACAACCCATCATCTGATTAGACCTATTACACAAAAGGGTCAACGTCAATTGCTCCAAATTCATGTGCCATGCTTCTTGAGCCGATTGAACTCTCGGCTTTATTCGCCCTTACAGGTGGCACAGCCCCTCGGCATTCGGTGTTAACAATGTAAATGGCCCAACCCCCCAGAGCTGGTGTCCAACTCATAATTCTGGTAGCTCCTTACAAAGTGTCTGGCAAGTGGCAACCCAACACATCCCCTTTTTTGTTTTGGTAGCGTGCTTTACTTTGATGATAAGACAAGCTGTTCTGCGAGAGCATATAAATGCCCATGCCAATTTCCAAAGGTGGGGGTGTCTCATCATGCACTAGCAATTTGTGATAATGCATTTTTGTTTTTGTTTCTTTTTTCGGGTCCTTTCCATTGATGACGATCCACATGTCCATGATTTTTGTGGTTGTCTATCTCTTATGGCGAGACCAAGAAAACACACAATATTCTGGTTGATGTAAAGGGGCCCCAATCTCTTTGATGCTTTCATATATATCATGTCTTGCACAAGAATCATTAATAGTCGATGTGACTGGAAAATAATCCATATTACTGTCAATTTTCGGCCTCTTTCTCCGAAGTACCATGGTGACTCCAATCATCCACAATAATCCAGAAACATAAAAATTACACAAACTTAAAAGTTTGAACCCATGATAGAGAGACATGAAGAATTGTTAAATCTCTCTTACTACAAAATGCGGATGCATTAGACGGTTAATTGGTGATGTACAACCACAAGAATCATCATTTTGGTGGTAAAAAAGCATTACTACATAAAATTTAAATTGTAAAATGAGATTCGTTTTATTATTATTAAATCTCCGATAGCTTTCACGTAACGGGCATCTGATTCGTCATAAAAGATGTGGCATATGTGTTAACTATTGAACTATAGGAAGCGGGAACGCTCAAGACAAGACTTCTACAGGGAAATCCGACAGCTTGGCAGATAGCGTTAAAACCCTAGACAGCCTAGACTTTCTAGGTTGGTGTTGTGACGTTCAGGGGGTAGTATTAGCGCAAGAGGGCTCACGTCAGTCTTCAATTGTTCCTTTTGCAGTGTTTACCTTTTAATATATATTTCTATTTTATTTACTCGCAGTAACGAACATACTATTTCAACTTTTAATAGGCTACCCATTAAATTAACTGCTACAGATGCATAGACCCACAATCCCATTTCATAATTAATTAATTAATTAATTAATTAATTTCCTGTTGTTGCATTCATTGCTACTCCGCGGGATCTTTTTATCCAAGCAAAAGCCTAAATTGGTTGCTTGTGTGCAGCAGCCTTGCGGCTGCACCTTGCTTAGCTTCGTTTGATTGTTTCTAACAGAGATGGGACATAAACTCACCATTGCACAGTGCATTGGACACGTTAAACGATGCCATTCAACAAGACGCTAAGTCAGCCACCTCATAAAACAAAAGTCTTTTGTTTTTTTTGACATGGTTTCAGTTATTTGACGGGTTAATTAATAGATACTTAATAAAAATAATATAAAAAATTATTATAATAATATGAACTAAATTAATATAATGAGAAAAAAATACAACTATTTTCATCAACTGTATATTATACTATATATGATTTACTTATTTATCAAAAAAAAAAAAAACCCTTACTTGCAATAAATATTCTCAAAAATCTAGAACTATCACTGTAGTCATACAATCTGTTACATACAATGAAATTGCAAGCTAGGAAAAAATATAGACAAATTTTGGTTTCGCTTAATGCAGCCAAATTTTAAATTATTTAGATGATTTAGAGTAGATTTATTAAAATTCGCTTCCAGACTGAATCTTTATATAATTTGACCGATATTAAAATATTAAATTAAAGGGCGTGAATAATGATGAATGCTAATGGGAACAAGGGACGAAGCTACTGTATTTATTGTTTTCTTGATCATACTGGCAGTTTGATTTTTTTTTTTTTTTTTCTTTAATGGTATTTGAACCTACTCCTCTGCACACTGAGAATGAAACTCCAATTTACGTATTACGAGAAACAATCTTCGATATCATTCAACTAAAGACTGATTGGGTATCACATAACATTTGATAACTTTTATGTTCAAACATATTTTGTGCCCATCAAGCCAAGATAAAAGAAAAATCATCACAGAGAATGCTGAATCTGTAGTTTGTAGACTAGCGTTTGACTCTCCCTTAATAGCTAAAACAATAATTGTTCTACTTTTGATACCACTAGCTAATGTTTAATGTTCTAAAGGACAAATGCCTATTCACCATTGGTGGTATGACTAACCTCTTTTTTCCCAATTTAGGTTTAACCCTTTGTTTAATGACGTCTAATCAGGTGAAAATAATTGCATTGTACAATTTGCATGTTGTAGGCTACGAGATTAATAATTAAGTGTTTTAATCAGGTAATCATTCGTGTAAGATTCTCTAACGTACATTCTGTAGATTAACAGTCCAAAACTAAATAAAGCTATAGAAATTATTTGATGAGATTACTGAAATGCTCTCTTCCTCTATCAGACAACCTCTTTGCATAATGGGCTCTACTCTCTAGTGATTATTCTTTCAACTTTCTTTTTTTTTATTTTTTAGAAGAAAAAAAAATTCACCGGTCAGACTGTCTAAGGTTCGCTTCCCTACATTTTGCCAAGCTGTAAAAGCCTAGCTACCACCTGATGCTCCCATGGTCCTAGCCCATCCGTCACAGACCCAATTCCTGTGCCACGTGGTCAACCAGAACCCTTGATTGAACCCGCCAAGCCTATATATGGTAGCTACATGCTTCTCATCGGACAGAGCTCTATTCCCCCATCACGTCCTACTGCCATGGCAATTGCTTGTATATCCAGTCCCCCAAATCACTTTTCTACCGTCAAGCTTGGCCTCAGGAAATCTGGCAGATCTTTCCATTTTGTCGCCATTCTTACCATCTTACTTCTTGTTTTATAGCCTCCACGTTAAAATATACATTTATATTACTGTCCATAAATATTTATTAGGTAATATAAGAAATATAAAAAATAATAAAACATATTTTATATAATTTTATTTATTTATAAAATAAAATAAATTCTTCTTAGTTTTTAAATCTTACAAGATTAAATTTTGCTTAAATTCTTTTCATTAGATCTCAATTAATTTTTTTCATCAAATTTAAAATTAACTTCACTCACTTAAAAAAAAAAAAAATTCAAGGGAAAAATGTCAGTTTTAAATTGAAAAATTTTGTTTGTAGTAATTGTATAACTATTGACTAGTAACACTAGTGCCAATAAAATGGAAATTTTAAATGTTATGTTTTGATTTAATATGATATTAAATTAATAAATATAAAAAATTAAAATTAAATATTTATTTTATTTTAGTTATTTTTATATAAAAATTTATTATTTAAATATTATAAAATTTAAATAATTTTTTATTTTAAATTTCAATAAGATTTTATATAATATTTTTAATATTTAAAAGCCAACGTAAAAGAAATCAAAGTTAGATTAATAAGTACATTAACAATTATGCTACTACCACGGGCCATCAATTAAGTTTGTTAAAAGCAAAAGATCCGGTGGTGGACATTCATCAAAGCGGGACAGGCTTTGGGGCGGGTCCCCCGGGAGGTCTCCCGACAGGTGACGTAATTTGCAGTGGGCATCGTACGTTAACTCAGTACCTGTGCGCACTATCCAACAAAATGTCTTTAATTTTGTCACTCTGAAAAGTCTTACTGAAACGATCGCTCTTTTGTGGATTCCGCAGTGGATTATTTAATTTGGCTTGGGATTTGGAGATAAGTATAGTGACCATTTTGTCTTTTTAACAGAAACATTTGCGTTAAGCTATGATAAAAATAAAAAATAACATAATATGAAATATTTTAGTTTTATTGAATAAAAAAATAATTTAATATTTTTAATTTTTTAAAATTATTAATATTAAAATATTACTGTTATACAGTTATATTTTATTTTATTAAAATCTAGGAAAAAATTTTAGAATAAATTGTTTTAATTTTCAACTTTATTTTTTTAACGATAAAACTGATATAATTACTCTTTGGCTCTTGTACCGATCAGGAGTTGTTAAGTAAATTCAACGAAATTTTTCTCAAAAAATTATTGTGTTGTATTTCTTAACAATAAACTTATTTTTAATGAGGATAATTAATCAAAAAAAACTATATTAAAATAAGCACACCATGCATGTCTTTGTGTAATAAGCATTTTCAACATCAAATTTAAATCAAGCACTAGATTGCAATGAATCTTTGAATATTTAATCTTATTATCAACTATAAGAACATCATTATATAGGGTACACAAAAGAATAAAAAGATAATAAATAAAAATTTTTGCTTATAATTTTATTTATTTATAAAAATAAAAATATGTGATCAATTAATATTTTTTTATAATTTTTTAATGTCTTAATAAATATTATTAATTATTTTTTTCTGTAATTATAATTATCGACCGTAATTTTTGAGTATTTATTTGTCTGGCACTTAATTCATTAAAGCATCTTAATCAAGGGTTTTCTAATTACTCATGCACCAACTTCTTGCCTATTTATGTTATATACAAAGGATGGACCCGCATGGAGTTGTGGGACCCTTTCCATCGTTAGAACAAACGGCGAACCACGTTACGCACTTGAAAAAGCGAGAGAAGGCTTCGACGATAAAGCTAACAGCAAATCGATCACGCAAGCCTTTAAACCAATTATTGCTCTCAAGCTACTGCACCTTCAATGTTCTTCCGACCACCCCCACAAAACTTAACCCTTCGCCGGGAAACATCGCCGGAATCTCAGCCACCGGTATCCTTCTCTAAATGGGTGATCCAAGCAAGTATTCATCCGGTCAAAGGTGAATCACTGGCTACCAGTTATACCCTGAGCATGTGTGCAATAAATTGCCCTCTTCTGTGCGCGTTCATCCAGTTTCTTGTTCTCTCTCTCTCTTTTATGTTTTCTTTTTTTTTATTTTTTATTTTTTATCTGCAGGGAGAGTCTTAGTCTGAAAAAAAAAGGGGGGAATGATGAAGATGGAAGCACAGAGTCCTAGTTTTTTTTCTCTGGGAATTTTTTTTCACATAAAATAATGTTTTGGGGTTCTTATTCTTTGGTTCTTTTCAACGTATTATATGATGTGTAGGTTTCTTTTTTTTTTTCTTTCTTGTTAACTAGGGTTGTAGGGTGGTCGACGTGAAGTGAATATGACTATATATTATAAAAATAATATGGATGCATGCGGGAAAGGGTCACATAGCCTTCTAGGTGAAGCTGTTCTTGTTTTCTTTCGATTTTTTTCTTTTTATTTTTTTTGTTTAGTCTTTCCATAAACCGTGAGTTGGTTATTGTTTATGGGTATTGCCGACGGTGGTTGGTAGATTTCTTTTGCACTGTTTGCTTTGGTATACAAAGCTCTAGCGTCTACAGTTTTGCCAATGGTTGTCCTATAGAAAAGGTCACCATATTTCTTGGTAAATATTACATGAGAGAACAGATCTCGTTTTTTCTCATCTCCTTGCCTGCCGGTCCTTGCTTGTAGTGCTTCACTTCTTGTTCTTTTTATTTTTAACGTGTTTTCTTGTTTTTAATTTTTTTTCCCTTTTTCTTTTTTGGTTCTCGAGATTATGAGTCGTGACATTATGGTAAATGATGTTTTTGCAGGCAGCGGATAGAATAACAAATCTATGGGTTCTGGGAAATGAGAGGATTCTTGAATTTTTTTTTCTCATTTGGAAGCGTAGTGGTTTTTTTTTTTTTTTTTTTGAGTGTTTAACTTATGTCCAAGCTCTATACTCAGTCAGAATTCTTGGCAAGATGGGCAACTCCAAGGCGAGTTGGCTCCGTTATATTTGATGTTCATCGGGAGTTTGAGGCTTGAATCACGGGAAAGCCGGAGCGAAAAGCTGAGATTTCAACGAAGTTCTATGTCGCGACCATATTTGGATGACTTACCTAACAATTTGGATCAGTTGTCGGTCCAACAGGGGCTAAACCTCAATCTTGTTCAGGTTCGAAATGTTAAGAATGTCGATATGCTTTATGACCCTTCTGTGTCATCCTCTGAAATGCTCCATTTTGCAGCGAGTTCTGGTGTTATAGTATCAACTCAAAGAGCTGCATTGACGGAAAAAGAAGAGCTAAGTTTAGTACAACCTAGTGAGCGTGTTAGCGTTCTGGATTCCACGCTTGCAAACATGTCTGACCTAGTTTTGGCCAACGTCAATTCTTCACCTAAAATCGGTGCTAACGGTGACCCACTTTGTTGTGGTGATTGGAGGAGCCTTGATTCACAGCACATCTATGATTGGACGGTGAATTGCGCAAGTGGATCAGTAGTAGGTAGGGAAAGCAACCAGAAATCCTTGTTTGCAGCGGAGGACTTGTCAAATAATTCAAGGGCAAGCAATTTTTCTGCATCTACACAGTGTCTTAAGCCTTGTAATTATAGTGGTTACCAAGATGCTGGGTTTCAATGTACCTTGACCAATCCCTGGAGTGAAATTTATGATCAAGATGTCCAAAAGCAGTACTGTAAGGACATGCAAGTTGCTTCTCATTCCCTTCATAAAAGTACAAGCCAAGATGTTTCATATGCTTCCGTTGAAGGGAACCAACTCATTCTTCTCTCATCTTGTGGAAATCAATCAACTGGTCATCTTCAGAGCAACCGAGAATTGGAAGCGATTGCAAATGATGCTAATTCTCAGGGCTTATGTTTGTCTCTTTCATCAAATCCTTCCTCAAACCCAGATATATCACAGTTTGGAGACGGATCATGTGAATCTAGGTGTCAAGCCAAGGCTGGTGGGGTTTATACAAATCACCAAAATTTTACTCCTGGGAGTTTGAGCTATATGTGTCCAATTGCTGGGCCATCAATTTCAAGTAAAAGTTATGGAAAGTCACTTCATGACACAGTGGGTACAACTTCTACCTATGTTTGCCGGCATACTGGACCTCTTGGGCCCTTCACCGGCTATGCATCCATTCTAAAGAGTTCCAGGTTCTTGATGCCAGCTCAAGAGTTACTAAATGAATTCTGCAGTGTAGCAGGTTCGAAGCTTATGAAAGTATTTGAGGTGTCTTCTGCTAAGAGGGTATCCGAGGAAGTGAGTGCTTCAGTTTCAGCTGATGCTGTCAATGCAGCTGGTACAGAAGCTGGAGTTAAAGATAACAATGGTTTGGGCATCTCACGCTCAACATTTCACAGCTTGAGTGAAGGCAATATCGATGGTCGAACTGCCAGCAGTTCTTGTGAATCTTACCGGCCGGAGCACCACCAAGAGAAGGCTAGGCTCCTTTATTTGCAATATGAGGTTGGTCATATTTTGTTCGCTTACCTCCACACCCTTTTTCTATTTTTGAAATAAATATTCATTTGGCATGCCCTGACGAGGGCTACCAAAAGCTTTTTCTTTTTTTTTTTTCTTTTCTTATTTTTACTCAAATACTATGTTCTGGCTTCTGTCAGCAAAGCAAAATGACGTACTGGATTTTATTGAATCTATTGGCTAACTATATTACAGTTGACGTATGTGCTGAATCGGTACCAACCTATTTTGTTTTCCGAAAATATGAATTTTCAACGTTCCGCGCTATTTGGCTCTCAAATATTTTGAGTTGATACATAAGTTTTAACATTCATCATAAACCTTGAGCTTCTCTAATTGGGTCTTATTTAAGAAATGTTCATGAGTCCTCTTCTCCTATAATTGACGAATGGCCTTTGCCCTGGGGGGATTCTGATTAGCAGGGAGAATGTCACATTTCTTCTATGAATGATTAAATCTCACTAAAAAAACAAATACCGTCCATGTATTTCCCCTTTTCAAGTGCATTTGTAGCAACATACACAGAAAGGAAAGGAGAAGAGTCTAATTTGGCAACTCACAGCTCACCATTGACTTAAGGCATGATCTTGTAATGTTTGTTCTGTAGACTTAGTTGTTAGAAAAGTACCCGATGAAATTCAAATGGGTTTAGGCTCTGGTTATGGAGACATTTAGGGGCAACATAAAAACATATTTGTGTCAAAATCATTCCTTTATCCATGTGCCAAAAAAGGAGATCATTCCTTTATAAGGAATTTGGGTATAAAGGTCTCATCATTGTGCTTGTGGGTAATTAAAAAATTCTTTATGCACTTGTTTAGTGTAAATTACCTTGTTCCAAATAGCTTGCCATATCTGATCAAAAAATCATTGTACTTTCCTCCTCTATTGTTACCTATTATGGTACTTGCAATGTTAAAATGCCACAGTGATAGTAAGGTTAAAGAAGTTCTTTTTCTGTGATTGCTGCTTATATTGGCTGCAATAAATTGCTTGGTTGAAGTGACTAATTAATCGTTGATTAGCTTTGAATATAAAAAGTTATGGGGGAACGATAATTAGACTTCGATAAAAATGCCTTAGTTGATTTTTCCATTTTAGCTCGTCAATTATTCCCTTGCAAATATGGTGCTTATGTTTTGCTTTATTCTCGTTACTAAATTACAATATGATAACTGCATGCTTGTTGACTGATTAGAATCTGTTCTTTTGTGACTCTTTTGCACTATGTTTCTGAAAGGTTTGCAGAAGGTACAAGCAATATCATCAGCATATGCAAATGGTGGCTTCATCCTTTGAATCCGTTGCTGGTCTTAGTACTGCTACTCCCTACATGTCTGTGGCTCTCAGGACAGTCACGAGGAACTTTAGGTGCCTAAAGCATGCCATCTCAAACCAGCTCAAGCAGGTAACGAAGGCCTTGGGAGAGGACTTCTTATCTCCAAACACAGGTGCAAGCAGCAGTAAATGTGAAGCAAGTAAGTCGAGGCTGAGGTACATTGATCAAGGATTTCAAAATCACAAATTTGGCAGGGCTAATGTGGGCTTCCTTGCACCACATGTCTTGAGGCCCCAAAGAGGCCTTCCAGAGCATGCCGTAGCAGTCCTTAGAGCTTGGCTGTTTGAGCATTTTCTTCACCCGTAAGTTTCTCTCTCTCAGGGCGCGCGCGCGCACACACACACATGTAACTTGTGCTCCATCACTTCATTGTTTTCCTCTCCGTAGGTATCCCACAGATGCAGATAAGCATATGTTAGCCACTCAAACTGGTCTATCTCGAAATCAGGTAAGTGATTTATTAGAGAATTCTGAGCAGCGGATCTGAATCATTTTGGGTGATAGAATTGACATATTCTAGTAGATTATTTGCTACGTATCATTTTGGCATGCCCTTTTTAGTATCCCTGTGAGCCATCCTACATTCTGTGTTTGTCAAACCTTCAGTGTCTAAAATTTCAAAGTATTTGGGATGGAATGCCATCTTTATAAAGTCGTCAATTGCCTGAAACACTTGGAAATGATGTTTAAGCCACATATGTTTTAAATCATTTCATTAGAAATCATTGCATAAACCTTGTCCTGCTTCATCTAGAATTCTGGCCGTGACATGGGATTTGCTAGAGGACTAAACTCACAAAATTGGCTGTATGAACTTTTGTTGTGCTATTGATAAGTGACTCAACACAGGTGTCAAATTGGTTCATAAACGCCCGGGTGCGTGTTTGGAAACCTATGGTTGAAGAAATCCACATGCTTGAAACTAAAAATTTGGCAGAAACCAATCAAACTTCCGTGGGTGTAGATGAAAATTCTGCTGACAGTATCGGGCAGCCAAATGATGATCGACGCTTAAACAAGACTGCCACAAGTTCTACGGTTGATAAGAAGCAACTTGGAAGCTCTAGTAGGAGAAGCTCAATGGCAGAGCAGTGGGGTCAGCAGAAGAAGACAAGAGTAGACTTTCAGCGTCCAACAACCCTGGATGGATCATTAATGAATGTTTTGCCATACCAAAGAAGTGGAATTGACATTGGAGGACTTGGAGCCGTGACGCTTACATTAGGCCTCCGACATGGCATCGAGAACGTGCAACAGCAGCATCAGCAACAACAATTACAACTACATGACAATCAGCTTAGGCGGCAATTTGGAAGTCAGATGATTGATGATTTTGCGGGTTGATCTTTTGCTCAATTTAATGAAAATTATTCAACTTGGTCTAAAAAAGCGAAAAAAAAAAAAAAAAAAAAGGTATAAAGAATTTATTTGCGGCTAGCATTCAAATTTGTCTTTCCCGTGTTTTTCTCTACACCATCTAAATTTGCGGCTTGGACGTGCTAATCGAGACATTGCTATAATTCTCAGCCTTTCCAATCTGCCCCAGATTTCAGAACACTCTGTTAAACGTAGGGGAGAAAAGAAAAATGTTACGCAATAAGGTTGCAAGCACGATATTGATTACGTTCTTGATGGCAATGCCTCATGCTAGAGTTGGGGAGGCCATTAATAACTTGGCCATGACGTGCATGCCTGTGTGCATGAAAGAGCTTGGTGCGACGAAACCAATATGTGAGCGGAGCTGCGAGGCTGCTAGCAAAATTATACTAAGAAATCCAAGCACAAGGTTGGTGGTTACTGGACTTCTGGTCGGATCTGATCCATCCCTGCAAAAGTCTAAAGGTCACAAGCATTAATTTTCAGAACATGAGTCCCCGTGTTTACGGTGCCTGGTTTGGTCTTTTCTTTCTTTTAGCCTTTAATCTTTCCCTCTCTCTCTCTCTCTCTCTCTCTCTGTGTGTATGTAAGTATGTATTTACCTATATATATGGAGTTGATGCTTTTGGTGTCAAGTAACGGGATCAAAATAATTGATTTTAGGGATTAAGATATGAACAATTCTTAGGCAATTTAGACAAAGTTTCATTGGAATATGCAAATCGTAGGGACTCCAGGGCCCTTATTAGCTAATTTCTTTGCACTTGTTTTATGGTTCTATGTATTATATATCCAGAAATGGACCTGCCTTCAGGGTAAGACTTAATAAATTACAAAAACCAAGGACCTTGTTTTCTTTGTCCTTCGCTCCCAAGGAGACAAGTTTGAATTCCATTTATACGACGTCTATTTGGTGGGTGTCTTGGCATGCACAAACAGAGAGAGCCACACATTTGAGCCGCCACTTGAGAAATCAATCTTTGTTTCAGGCAAACCCGAGTTGCTAGTATACCACTACCGTCACAGCTCTCACTTAAACCATTGAATGACAACACTTCGGAGAATTTGAAAACAGTTTTGGATGGATGTGTCATCGGACCCTTTACTTTTAGGATCATAAATTCTTCATACTACCAGCCACCGGTATATGTGATAATTAAAATTGGAATTTCCAAATAACTTATGCGACAGAGACCTAAGGTTAATAAATCGACGAGTAATGCTTTAGCAATGTACAACGTAGATTCATATTAGGTACTCTGCTTGTTATTTAGACAAGTAAAACGAGAACTTAAACACCCCATTAAAAATCATTTTCAAGCTCCAAGTACACGAACTACACTCTGTGAACATTGGTGTTTTAGCTTAATTACCGGCCGCCAGCGGTTCCACTATTGCCACCACGTTGTCTATCGAAGTTCCTCCTCGACATGAAATGGTGGCCGTTGTTGCTAATACTGCTTCCATTGGTTCCAGGGTAATAACGAAATTGATCGTTATGATCATCCTCGGCTAGCCACCGCTGCCACTGCTTGATTTCGTGCATTGCTCCAACCTTTCGACCCTTAATCTTGTTTGCTGACAAGCAAGGGTTCACCATCGTCATGACCGGGGGCTAGCACCAGCCTACTTCATTCTTGCGCTCATCTCCACTGTTATAATCAAACTTGAAAAAAAGAAAGAAAGAAAGAAAAAGCTTGAAATTCAGGTTTCGAATATATCAAAAGCTGTAGCTTTCTTCAATCAAATTAAACAACCAAGTTTTGTTGGCAATCAATGGACTGAAACGTATACTTACCTGGGTGGAAAGGAAAAAATTATTGGCTAAATGGCTATGGGAGAGAGCAAATATGAAATGCTAATTATGTGGAGGAAGAAGTAGGGTGCATACGATCAGGGGGCATCTGGAAATCAATTTGGAGGGTTTTGCAACTTGCAAGTTGTCCAAATTAAGCCAACCGATAATCAATGTCCACTACTACAAAAGTAGATTTTCCTCTGGCTTGTGGGGTAAAGTGCCTGGTTTGTTTGGTAAGGAAAGCAGTTTGGCATGGGTCACAAGGTGCACGAGAACGTCTCTTATTTCCATTTTAGGCAAGGATGTCCCATTTTCGATAAACGATTGAAGTTGTGTAGTTGGTGTAACGTGCAAAAAGGAAAATTCATCGGTTTAGATTGAGAGGTTTCAACCTTGAACCTTTTAGTCTCAAGCCTCAACCTTAATCCATTAAGATTAAACTTAACTCCAAAATTCAAAAAAATAAAATAAAATAGATTTGATGAAATAACTAAAAATAGCAGCTTATAACATTTATTTATGGGAGAAGCTATATATGTGAATGCATATACAATAAGCTAACAACTTAGTAGAAGCAACCATTTGCATAAAAGACACCAAGGTGTTATCCGTTTATCCATTCATATATGGACGATCCTATGCATTCGGGAGGATCCCATCCCAGTGCCATAATTAAAGTATCATATTGCACATCATATTTAATCATTAACTTGAAAATCGTACCACAACTTGTTTGGCCAAGAACACGAGTGTATGTGCGAGCTGGTATATATTGTTATGAACCATTTGGATATTTTGGTCTAGCCATGGCGTGGTGATCACTGTCGGCTTCATTCTGTGAATGCTTAGCTGGTATTTATCGCCGTGGACCAATTCGACATTTTGCTCCAGGGATGTTATGGCGATGATCACCGTCGGCTTCATTCTGCGGATGCTTAGCTTCGACATCACGAGCATCCTCAACTAGGTGCCGCAGATCTTGTTCTTGCACTTCAGCCCTCTTGGTGTTCCTGCGCAAGCAGCCGATTAGTGGCTCATCAACATCATTAGAACTAAAGCAAGCGCTGTTACAGAAACAAAAAGAAAATGAAAAAATTAAACATAAAATTATCCACGGATTGTTATAATGCGGATATTGCTTTGATATTAAGTAATAATAATAATAATAATAATAATAATAACTAATCAAGCAATATGCTTACCCAAGTAAAAAAGTTAAGGTTGTTCGGGAGATGGGACACATTGTTTATATAGAGGCATCAAGGGCATACTATTGAAAATAACAATATATATATATATCTATAAAGGGAAATGATAAGGATTCTCAACCCAATGAAGCGAATTGTTAAGTGGGATCGACCATGATAAATTGTTTGAAAAATATTTAAATAGTGGGGTAAATAGGAATTTTTTAACCCTTATCTGGCATTATAAAAGTGAAGGTGGGACACATATTCAATACCGCAATGAAATGGATGAGACATTTTTGGTCTAGATTGGCACGATGAACATGATGGAGTTGAGAATTATTGCAAATAGATAAGCTTCACCTTAATTTATGGGGCTCATAAAATTTGCTAGACCTCTCTAGGGGTAGGCCACTGATGCCTTACAAGATTCATCCATACATCTTTCTATCGTTGTGATCTATGGGACTGTAAGCACTAAGCCATTATCATGTAAATAATAAAATTTAACGAAGGTACTCCCCGAAGAGACAAGTAACTAAGAAAAATGAATGCATGTAGCTAAAATTGCCAGAAATTACACCACAAAACCTTGCAGTTGACCTTTGGCCCTTTGGTGAACTTAAAACCTCTGCCTAATGCTACTTATTGTTGTCTCATGTAAAGTCTTAAGAAAGCTGTTTCCCTGGAGCTTGACTACTTACTGATAAAAGAAGAGAAAGTCCTCAATTTTGAATTCTAAATTGCTTGGCATGTAGCTTGAGTTTTCTTTTTTTTATGTTGTTCTTCTCCAATAGAAGTAAATGAAAATTTATCCATTAATTTAATGAAAAGTATAGAAATTAAGGATGGCATCGTCGAAGGAACAAATCTTTAGGTGTCAATTACAGATGTTAAATATCTAATCGGTGTATAAAAATGTTAAATTGGGGTGCCAGGAAATTTTCTGGCACAGATGCTTTGGTGCCTCTGCACTGATTTTGATATAATTTAATAGAAAAATGTTTTTTTCTTTTTTTGTGATGTCCAAATAAAATAAAATGAAATGAAATAGGCTAGTTAATCGAATAATATTAATCACTGAAACAGATTCTATAATCCACTCAACTTGGATGTCTAACTAAATTGAAATGATCATGAAAACCTTGAAAATCGTTTCCACTACTAATTGAAGTTAGAACAATTTTATTCAAGGCACCATTGGCCGAAGAACTACATCAGTGTCTCCAAGGGCTGTAGCAAACACCAACAGATCCAACTTCTGTATCAATATTTAGTACAAAAATGTGCTGTGAAATCAAAACTACTTCTTTACCAAAACTTGTTGGATGTTGGTCCCTAAGCATCTCCTGCATTCCTGCCATGGTAACATAATCCTTCTTGCGCCAAAACTGCAGCAGCCTTTATAGAGACCATCATATCCCAAAAGGCAAAAACTATTTTGCCTAAATTCAAACACAGTGCTTGAGAGCAACATCTGTCACACTTTCAATTGTTTTATTCAGCTGTTTTATAACAATTTGAAGCATAAGAAAAATATTCAACAGTTAGGTAGCTTGTGGTTGATAATTGCATTGATTAACACTATCCTTTTTACGTATAGATATCCAAAAATATATGTCTAATCATGTGCTGCCATTTTCTTTTTATACATTAACAAGAAGTTCATTGCAGCGCCGATCAAATAAAAGGAGTTAGTGGTTTGACCTACTGATTCCATAGGGTTAATAAATTCAGTCATTAATTTAAAAAGTTTAGTAATAAAATTATTCCAACTTTCAATTTTAAGTTTAAATTAAATTGTCTTTCAATTCAAATGGGTCTACAATGGTTAATGAATTCGGTCATTAATTTAAAAAATTTAGTGATAGAGTTATTTTTAACTTTTAATTTTAAGTTTAAAATAAATTGTATTTCAAGTTGGTTGCGATTGAATCTAGCCACAGTGTTTTTCTATAATCCTAGAATCCATGGCAGCCCCCTGCCCAGGTTACTACGGATGGAACAATCAAAGGAAACTTGGGGCAAGCTAACACGGGAAGAGTTGTCGAGGAGAAAACATGCATGAACCTAATCCATGGCGGACCTTGTAAGACAGAGGGGAGATCCATTTACAAGTTGACCACAAGTAAAACCTACTTGTCTCACAAGGCTCGCTATGAACCCATTCCACCCATGAATGCTTGAAGAATGAAGATATTACTCGTGTAAGCCACCCCTATATTACTCCTATGTAGTTTCATCTTTTGTTGGGATTTAAGCCTTCCAAGTACAATTGTTGACAAAATTTGTATAATAATATTGATAAAGCATTGACAATCGGTCATGTTTTATGACAACAACTTGATAATCTACTTCTGGGACAATAACAGGTGATACATATTTAGCATTGAAGAGTGACACTCCTCATTCGGTAATATAACCCGTCTATAAATAAATGACCAATAAAATAGCATCACACATTAAGGTGATAAAAAGTGTTTCTCAAGCTAAGCTGATATATATCGAATTCACACATCTAATACAGCTTAAACATCAACTTAAACATCAGCAGAATTAGATTAATCACTGCTGCCACCATTGCCACCGTCGCCGTTGCTGGCAACACCGCTACTGCTGCCTTCACTGCCAACATTGTTATAGTTCAGCCGAGGCATGTAAATGATGGTTGTTTACACTGCTTCGAGGGTACCCACCACGATTGAAACCATCTTCTATAGCCATGGTCTGCTGCTCCTGATTTTCAGCCTTTAAAAATTTCCTATTATTTGCATCCAAGCAAGAGCTCAACATCATAAAGATAAGAGCAAGACCCAGAAGCTTCATGCATCTGCTTGTATGTGTAGTTTTCGCTGCCATCCAAAAGCAAACGAATATCAATTCTTATTCAATCAAAATCAGTATATAATAAGAATAAAGGGCGTTCCTAGTATACAAAATGTACATATTGTGGGGTCTGAAGAAGGATTTAGTACGTACCAAACGGTTTTAATGAACGAAATATATTGTCAACCTAGCTATCAGGCCGCAATCAAGTCCAATCAGATAAGCAGTCGTGATTTTCTGAAGAAGGAGATTTTGTGTTCGGCCTGTTTCCTGGAGGGGGATTAAAGAGGCAAGCCAGGGTTCTCCTGTTTGACAGTATTAGCATAGATCTTATGATGGGTTGGCCACTTGTTGAGGCAAAATTAAGTGGGTATGGCCGTAGCATGATTGAAAATTTTCTTTAAACCAATTATGAGAGAATTTCTTTTGTCCACGTATTAGCAAAAGGTTTCACCTCAGTGCTGGATTTAGGTGCCTTGATCGTCTCAAGTCAATGAAGCTTAGTGGAGTACCTGTACATGTGGTGGCCCTGTGATGCCAAAGCTTTGTTATCACCAGTAACCTGCGTTATTTAGTTCTATGCTTATATTTGTAATATGACATTTTTAATTAAAGTGGTGTAATTTAGAGGAGACATTCGGATATCCTTTTACGATTTTATGATGTTGTGCAACAGAACCGCTGTTTTTTTTTTTTTGGTCCACTGGATTTGATCCAAAGTCAATTCATTGCCGGGGTGAGGTATGCTTGCCCTCTCTTTAATTGGCATGCCGACTTGGGTATACGAGCATGGGTTTTATTAGACAGATGGGTGAATAGATGGAAGATGTAAGTAAGTTAATATTATATTATTATAATTATTAATTGTAGAATTGTGATTTTTATTGTTAATAAAAATTTTGAATTGAGAAAATGAAAATATGAAATTAATAGTCATAATAATAATAAAATATGTAAATTCATATTTATCGTATGTCCATTTATTGATGCCCATGTATCCTTATGACATTCTAAGGAAATAATAAACAACATTTTTGGACCTACATTTTTAGTCATGGACCAAGGAATTATTTATAACAAGGGAAATTGGTACTTTTTTTCTAGTAACCTGTAACTAATCAAATGTTATTGGTTTGTGAAATGAAAAGCAAAAGTAACACTAAGAATTGTGTTGATCACACACCATAGTGTGCTGGACTGTATCACTCTTGAATTTCAATTGGCGTGAGATTCCTGCGCCAGCAGGCCATGCATCCCTACACGGTTATCTACCCCCAGAAACATTGCCCTACTCTGGATATATCATTATGGTCCCATCATTGGCAGCCCCTGACCAAAAAAGAGGGAAAAAGGAAAAAACAAAATCTAAAAACCCCATTGTTCTCTTCTTCCACTGCGAGTGGCCCGAATTCAATCTCCTATTATTTCTCCAAGTTGCCTCAATAATTGTAACTGTGGAGGGAATTTATGTCTCTTACTACCCGGTGGGTCGTGCTATTCTTAATGATTCTCTCTCTAACTATAGTTATTTGCTGGCATGGAGCCCTTTGTTATGTGAAAGTGACTATTTGCAATAATAACAGAAGTAAATGGGGGAACGACCAATACCATTCATGCATCTCATTGTAAAACTTTTATTAATAATATACTAAAATACTCTTGATCCAAAAGATAATTTTTCTTTCAATTTCGTCAGTTAGATAATCCAGGTTTAGCCCATGATTAAACTCGTTTTATCATGTCTTAAGAAGATCACACCACCTATTAAATTTTATTTTAATAATATATATATATATATATATATATATATATATATATAGAACATCTAAAAAATTTTGTGACATATTATAGTCAAGAGTCTTATAGCTTTGGACAAAGTAATTATAATTATAATTATTGGTTGTATATTTATAATTTTTATATTTAATTTTGATAATGTATCGAATTAATATAGATATATATAACCAATGGTTATGATGGTATGATAACGATACTTCTTTTATCTCGGCGTTTTTCTTGGGTCTATAAACTCACTTCCACACAAATATTTTCGAACAGAAAAAGAAAAATAGGATAATTGGAATTTAAAAAAAAAAATTTTTTTTTTTTTGGTCATTTGATAATGTGAACGGGTGATCGCTCCAAGAAAGAGACTGAAAAATGTGAACGGGTGCCGCCATGGATCGGTCTGGTAATCAAAATGACAGCTACCAAGATCAGGAGAATAGTCTAGTCCACGCTTCCTTCTCTTCGGAAGCATTTGAAAAACGTGACATGTGGAATAACGCCACATGAACATCTTATTTTGGAATTGTTTTTTTCTTTCACATACTTTTCAATTACAATATCAAACAATTTTCAAACCTTTTTCATGACTAGTATTTAGAATGTGTTAGAAATTGTAATTGTAGTTAAAATATATATATATATACATTTTGAGTTAAACACAATTTCAATTTTATTAATGTTTAATAAACTATTAACTTTACTCCAAACAAAAATGTATTATAATTTAAATTTATATTTCAAATATATGACATCTTGATAGAGTGAAAAAAGAAAAATTGTAAGGAATACATTATAGTTTAATAATTTTTAATACAATAATTTTTAAAGATAATTATGATTTAATTATATAAAAGAGTTTATTTTGTAATTTTTTTTTCATTAATTTTTTCAAAAGATATTACAAATAATTATTAAATAGTCAATTACATTTATTAATAATAAATTTCACATTCATACATTTGTCAACCACAATAACAAAATTTAACAATAATTTCAATCAGACCCTTAATCCTCTATATGGTCTTTGGATTATGATGAGTGGTGGAAGACTCCAAGAAGAAGATTAATTAATATTTTGTTTTTGAGAAGCAAGATTAATTAATATGCTTAAAACTAAAGATAAATGACAGTCGCCATACCTTCTAACTGTCAAGTGTTAAATTAAGACTAATTAGAACTAATTTGATACCTGCGTTACGCATCTTTTGTTACAAAAATATAAAATAGGATAATTTCAGTTTAACAATTACGTGATTGTAACGAGAAAAAAATTGAGTGTCATTAATTTTTTATTATTATTATTTTATAGTTTTAGTTTGGACCAACTAACTCGCAACTTTGTGCTGTCATCCATATGCATTTCAATCGAGAAGTTTCCATTCGGAAAACTATCCCAATAAACAAAAATTCAAATGTACAACTTTGACGATTTTTGACATTTACCTTTGACTATTGGCTGGCTGGTCCTCCTTACATTTTTGACCTCGTAATTCAAGACACGGAAAATGAAAATGGACGGGTAAAAAGGGGCTGGGGTTGGACGCGTCACAATGCGGCCTTTGTTTTTTTTTTTCTCACCGACTATTTCAAGGCCCAAAAAAAAAGGGGGCCCACTACAGGGACGCGTCCCTTTTCCCGTAGGGTCAATTAACGTCTGGTCGAGTGTCATCGTACAGGAGGATCAATCAGGATTTGTGAATGCCCTTTATTTATTTCAAACATAAATATCAGAGGAAAAGTACTAATCATTTAGAGCTTGACAGAAAACTTACATTTCATATTTCACTTAGTTTAGAAATGTTATTGCATCTATTTAATACTTTTTTTATTTGATACGAAGAAAGGATCATATAATTTAAAAGAAAAAAAATGAAGAAAATAAGAATTAAATTTCTTATTTTTATCTTAATATAAAATTTATAAACCGATTGTACTAAGTAGATATCTAATATATTTTTTCGATATACTATTGGGATTTATTCTTTTATTTATCGCTGTAAGGATTTGATGAGAGTCCAGCGGTTTGAACAAATCGGTGTCTTCAATGTTGTTGTTAGGGAAGTGGGGTAACTTCTGTGATTAGGTTTCTTCTAAATCTTTGTTGTTATTTATTTTGACCACGAGCCAAGACGGCTGGAAATCACTTTCCAGTTACCTTCCTCATTTCTTGCGCTCCAAACTCGGTGCCAGTGAGACACGCTTTCTTGCAAAGAAAATACAGAAGAGAAGTCATTTTCCTTGTCGACCAAACATTTTCCGCGTTCGTAATTGCATCCTAATGCTACATAGAGGGAACCAAGCACATGCAACTCAAACTCTCCATATATAGTCTTTTCTTCTCCCTTTGATTTCTGGTAAGTGCACCTCTCGATATTGTTAACACCAAAGTTCAATTAGTCTAAAATAACTCGAGATGGGAAGGCTTGCAATTCAACTCTTGTTTGTCACTTCCTGCATTGTTCTTGCCATCCACATCCGCTTGGCTGAATCTCAAGAAGTCGGTAAGGCTACTTCCCACATGGTCTTGTGGCATTACCATAACCGGAGGCAATTCAGAATAGTAGCTCTCTTTTCTTATGTTAATTTGCAATGTTGAATGCTCTTTTTTCTCCTTTTACCATGTTGCAGAGAACGAGAGAGAATTTAGTTATGACCCCCACAGCAAGACCGGACCGGAGCGATGGGGAGAGCTTCACCATGAATGGGGTGCGTGCAGCAATGGGTCAATGCAGTCTCCCATTGATATGCTAAACGAAAGAGTTGAATTAGTTTCTCATCTTGGAAGGCTTAAGAGAAATTACAAGCCATCCAACGCCACCCTCAAAAATAGGGGCCATGATATGATGGTAAGTCTAACAACAATTCATCCTATTCCTGCAGGAAATGATGCTTCAGTTTTAAGCAGATATTACAGGGGCAAGTTGGCCTCAAAGAGTGTACCAAAATAGCACATTAGTATTGGGTTTAAAGCCCTCAAATGTACCCCCCCCCCCCCAAAAAAAAGGCCAGACATGTTGAAGAAAGAAATCAGGAAAACACCATTGGTGTTGGTAACATTTGTCACCTAACAGTGTCAATCAAATTGTTTGTGGGTGCAGTTGAAGTGGGAAGGTGGTGCAGGAACTATTCAAATTAATGGAATTGAGTATATGCTCAAACAGTGTCATTGGCATTCTCCTTCTGAACACACCATCAATGGAAGAAGGTGCTCAATTCATGATTCGTTCTGCCCTTGTCGTGTGTCTAATCAGCTGATCCTGTTGCAGTAAAAAAAAATTAAATATGTACCTGTTCGGCTCCACCAAAATTTATATCTTTTGGATTTGACAGGTTTGCTCTGGAGGCGCACATGGTGCATGAAAGCCAAGATGGGAAGACTGCTGTAGTTGGGATTATGTACAAAATTGGAAGGCCGGACTCTTTCTTGTCATCTGTATGTACTCCAAACAAATTTCTGAATTTCTCATTTACTATCTTCATGTCTCTCTCCCTCTCTCGTCATAATGAACTTGTTTTCTATTTTTCTGGGGTCTTTTGATTACTAGATTGAGGATCACTTGCAAGCCGTTGCCGGCGCCATGGAAGGAGAGACGGTGGCTGGAATTATTGACCCGAGGCAAATCAAGATAGGCAGTAGAAAGTACTACAGATACATTGGCTCTCTCACTATTCCACCTTGCACGGAGAATGTTGTGTGGTCCATTGTCAGAAAGGTCTGCTGCCCTGATAATCTCCCCAACATTAACTAGATTCTCTTGTCACTAGTTATGATAAATATAGTGTATAGTCTTCTCCAGATTGTAATAATGTCAACCCCATTTTCGCAGGTGCGGACAGTCGCGAGAGAACAAGTGAGATCGCTTCGTGTTGCTGTTCATGATGTGAGTTGCTAATTTCCTCTACCCCCCACATGACATATTACGCAAAATGGAAAAATAACATACACCTACAAGTTGCATTTTTATGATGGTTAATTTTACATTTTAATATTTAAATGCATGATTATAGTTAATAATGAAAATTACAACTAATTTTAACTATAAAATGCATTTAATTAATATTTTCAATGTAACGAGGCTTTATTCATAATTTTATGCCCCTTTCTCAATCGCATTTTGGACTTTTTATGATGCAAGGAATATAGATGAATTGAGGATTAAGTGGTATAAAAGCAGAAATACGGTGGTAATTATTTCTTCAACAAACAAATTATGCATGGCTATCGTGCGTTCTTAACTCTCTTCATGATTATTGCCTTTGCAGGAGTCGGATTCAAATGCAAGACCTGCACAACCAATAAATGGACGTTCGGTGCAACTTTATAGACCAGAAGAAAAAAACAATTGAATGAAGTTAACGAATCGCCAGCCTTTTGGCATTCCCATTTCCCTCGGGCGAGATTTAGGCGGCACCGACAGACTTGTTCAATCATAGTACATATTTAAATTTCATGTATTTTCCGGTCACATGGTGTAGGCTTCCACAGAGCCAATTGTTTTTGTTGTTCTTTCTCCGATTTCTGGCTATTACATGGTTACCAATTGATGGTACGGTTGGTAGATTATGCGGACATGTAGAGTAGATTGCTTCCTATTGAAGAACTATTGCCAGTTTTGATATGTTCCTCCTTCCTTCCAATGCATTTTTCTTATATACATGGCATATCACAAAGATAACGAGGACAAAATTTTAATTTTAATTGATTTGATGAATGCTTTATAATTTATAAATGCGAAATATAAAAAGAATTTTTGGAGGATGAATTTCCTCAACCGTTATTTTCACGAAATGAAACTATATAATATTTATTAAAATATATTTACGTAATAAAAAATTAATTTTATAATTTAATATAAAAAATTTAAATAATATTTAAATAAATAATATATTTAAAAATTTTATATTATATAAATAATAATAATAATAATTATTATTATTATCATTATTCTTGAAACTAAATTTACTTTATGGTGAATAAGGAGAATTTATAGTAAAATGTATCGTATTAATTTTAAAAATATTTAAAAAGGTAACTTGAATTATAAAGGTAAATAATTATGTAAACAAATAATTATAAAATAAATAATAATTCATATAATTTTAAAAAATAATAAGTAAAATTAAAAAAAATATAAGTAAAATATAATATTATATGTGATTTTTAAAAATGATAAATAAAATTTAAAAATTAAGAATAAAATATAATAATTAAAATAAATAAATTTTTTTATTTTATTTTTATATCTTTTATTATTATTATTTTTTAATTTTTTTATAAATTTTATCCAAATTTTTCTTATTATTATTTTTTATTACTGAAAAATAACGAAGTATTGATTGTTTGTATAAATTGATCAATTTATTCCAAATTTGTTGTTGGAATTATAAAATTTGATTTCATAATTATTTTGTTCAATAAAAACCTTTCAAAATAGTGTAAAATCTTTGTAGATGTCAACTGCAAGTCTTCCATTTTAGCGTAGCAGAAAATTCCAGCAACAGCATAGTTTTCATGTAGATCAAATTTTAACTTTAACTAGTTGGGACATTTTGCACCAGCAGATTTGCTTCAAAAGATAACTGAGTATCATCTCGAAAAAGTCAAAACTAATTGCTTCTCCGCTTTTGAATTTCTAGCAAAAAGAATTGCTTGGACGTAGATCTTCTTTTCAAATAAAGAAAATAATTTCTTGGGAAGAGATGTGCTGTCAGCATCCGTTCCCAATTTCTAAAATTTTCTCTTTTTGTATTAAGAAATATTCTCAATTATAGAACAAAATTAAGGCTGTAAACACTCAATAAAAATATTAGCAGTGCGATGGACGATTAATTTAAAACTTAATGAGCACTCATAACTCAAAATACTCTACTCAATGAATTATTTGCCACAATAATATAGATATAAATAACTAAAAAACAAATACGTAATGAAATAATAATCAAGAATAATTCCATAAAAAAATTTCAACACACAAGCAATCAATAAATGAAAGGATACTATAAATAAGTATTTTCGGTTGAACACAAGAAATTCAAGGAACAGCGAAATAATAAATTAATTAGCGTTGATACATTGAAAGATTGAATATTTCTGTCCTAATATGATATGTGGTGACATGCCAACTTTCATGTTGTTCAAGAATACCCGCTTCACTTTTTCGTTTAGAATCACCAAGAGAGGCTTTAAAACTGGGTTGCTATGATGATTTAGATTTTTTAAATTTATTTTTCCCAAAATGGATGCTTTTTTTTTTTGTTAATATTTTGTTTTACTAAAAACTAAATGACAAGAAAACTAACTGGTCAAAAATGGGTGTGCCTCAAAATAGAAAAATAAAATTTCACCCAACTTCGTAATTCGTATTAGGATTTTTTGTTCCAAGAAGTTTAAGTTGGGAATTTGTCGCCCCTGAAGCATGTCGAGTTTTTTTTTTTTTTTTTTTTTAAATTTATTTTTTATTTCTCTTGTTTAAATCTTATATTTAATAATTATTATAACTGAATATAAAAAAAATTACTAAAAATTAATACTGTTTCAATTATGGATCTTATACATATATATACATTCATTAAAGAAAAAGGATATTCTTTATTGTGGTGGTGTGCTGCGTCCAACGCATGTCTCTTTCTTTTTCTTCTTTTTTTTCATGGTTTTCGACAATGTATTGACATTTTTACCTCTAAGCTTTCCACTTTCCACTTTCCAAGTTTAACAGTGTGAGTGTGTGAAAAAAATGAAAATGAAATCAAATTACTAGCCTATGTTAAGAATGTAATTGGCTACAAATAAACTCATTTTCGGTTTAAATTGAAACTAGACTGAAATTGAATTAAGATTAAATTAAAATTAATTTCTCGATCTAATTAAATTGTAATTAAGAAAAAAAATTTAATTTAATTAAAATTTGTGTCTTTTTTTAAGAATGAAGCTAATAAAATAATTGGACCGACTGAAACTAAATCGAAGAAACTTATTTCGGAAAAGTCATTGGGTTTTAATGCACCAATCTCTGAAGTATGAAAATTCTTGTAAATATTTTCTATGAGAAGCAGAACTGTGATGTCAGGGGTATTTGTGTAATTAAGCCTACAATTTCCGAAAACGATCGAGTAACATTCTATTTCTCTTTGGTATGAACAAGCTCTTTCTGTTTAGGAGAAAATGACAAATCCGAGGGACTATTTGGTCATTGCAACGCTATCGCTCGGCGGGCAAGAAAGCCATTGAAAAATCTCAGTGCAATTAAAAAGAATCTCTGCACCGTTCTACGTCATCTTTTTCTCGGAGGGAGATTCGAGCCAAGCGCTCCCTAATTACAAAGCTTTTTTGTTTTTTGTTTTTTTTTTTATTTTTTTCCGAGAAGCTTCCGGCCACCGCGGTAATCTCGGAGTGAGGAAAATTTCACGTTGTTGCCAAATTAGGTTATTTATTTATTATTATTATGTTTTAAAGATTTGCTTGCTTGTGAATGATGGAGGATGATGGGACTGTGCAATTCGTGTTATTTTTGTTTTTTTTTTGTTCTTTTAGTCCGTAGAGTTGTTTTGAGGATTTATTTTGTGAATTAGGGTTTATTAAATTTTAGTTGCCTTGCGTGTGTGATGTGGTTTCGAAATTTGTTTCAAGGGCTCAATTAGGGTTTTTGGTGTTAAAAGGATTGTGAACTGCATGCTGCATTGTTCTTCTTGATGCATTTGATTTATAAAATTGTGTTTTTGTTGTTTGTTTTTGTTTAGTGCTTAGATGAGAGAAAATGATTCTAAGGTTAGTACAGATGGGAAGAGACGATCTTTGATCTTGGGTGTTGCATCGCATGATACTTTTGGTCTGAGAAGTTCAACCAGAGAATCAATGGCAAAGAAAAATATGAGCCCTAGCCCTAATTTGTCGAGTACTGGAAAATCTGAGCGACAGTTGGCTTTTGCAAGTCTGCCAGTGAAGAGGAAATCTGAGAGACTTGAGAAGAAGAATGCACCTAGTACGTTGAGAAGGTCTTCAAGGGGTAAGATTCAAGATTCTTCAAGTTCCTCTGGATTGAAGAAGTCAGACAAAAGCTCAGGTTCATTAATTGTGAAGAAAAAGCAGAAAAAAGAGAAGAGTGTTGAACAATTGACACTTGAAGCTAAAAAAGCCATCAAAAGTAAGGAAAAGGTCTTAGAACCCTCAAAGTTGAAGAAGACAAAATGGAGTGCTAGTGCTTACAGAAAATTATTCAATCCACAATCAAAGACACATAATGTGGCAGGTATTGAGTCATATTTGGCATTTTCCAAGAGTTTGTTTTTATTTGCATATAGGAGTTGTCAAGGGGATGGAAGCGACAATGTGTATTGAATTCTTGTAGTGGTTTCTATTACAAAGACTAGCAAAATTTTATTGTGTCAAATGTTGCCTGTCAAGATGTGTTGCCCAAATTTGCTAAAATTTTCCTGCTTGGCTTTCTAGATCATTCTAGGGAGCCGAACCAGGGAGATACAATAATTATGGGACATGGCAGTGATCTTAGGGATCAGGCTCCTGAAAAAAATGTTAATGGGTTCAATGAATGCAATCCAAGGCATGTGGAGGATATGAGAGAAGAGGATATCGAGTTTGAGAGTGAGAACAAGGCCATTTCCTGCAAAAAAAAGAGAATGGGCTCTCATGGTGTGTTGATGGTTCTGCATGAAGATATCATTGAGACCAGTGCAGCAAGCTTTAAGAGGCAAAGGTAGTTGCTCTTAGAATTCATACATGGTTTTTTTTTTTTTTTTTTTTGAGGTGATAGAGTCAATGTAGAACATTTCTGCTACTTTGGTTTCAAAATAAATGTGAATCCCTCAAAATTATTAAAATGCTATAGAGATGCAATCTTATGCCTTGTTTTTATTGTTCTCTTAGCTTGCTGGAGCCATATGGTTGGGTTCTCTTCTACGATTAATTTGTTGAAATTAATTTGACTTTTTTTTCTCATAATTATTATTGCTAACCTTTAGTATCAGTAATAAGTGGCTTGATGAGGATAACTAAGCTGACATGCTGGAGTTGGCTGCTGGCACAACAGGGTGGTGCCTATGTTTTTACAGTTTTGCTGTAGTTGATAACCATATCATTACCTTTTCATGAGCCATCGGGATTGTGGGAATTAAAAATGGGCTTTACAAGAATCTAGTTTTGTTGCAGATTACAATGTGATTTTTAAAATCGGTTTAGGAATATCTTCAAAAGTTTCTTTTGAACTGTTGTTTCTGGATTGTATACATGACAGTCCTGCATTTTGATTGGTTTAGTTAGATGGGAAGGCATTAGATAATTGAAGGAAATGCAGGAAAGCCACTAGCTTATATGTTAAGATTTTGGGAGTCACTTCTAAGATGAAATCATCATACTTCTGAGAAGGAACAGCAATTTTGCTCGATTTAATTTTTAATATAATGGCTGGATTTGACCATATTTTTGCCTTATGGATTGATTTTGAAGTCTGTTTATATCCTATATATTGCAGGGTCAGTTGCGACACACAACAAACAGGTTTTTCCTCTTACAATGCAAAGCAGGTCTCTTGTGGCAGCTGTATAGCTAGGGTTAGTTTAATGCCATTGTAAATTATCTTTTGTCCTTACGTTGCAATGTTATTGTAATCCTCAAACATTTTTTTTCTTTGGATAGATTGTTAGAATTGTAGATGTTGTTATATGTTCATGGATCATCAAGTCATTCCTGCTCACAGATCATCAACTTCCATTTTTGTCTAAGAACTGATTTCCTTTTATGGTGGCTAAATGATTGAACAATTAGCACAAAATTTATTGAATGTAGTCCAACCCTTCCTACTGTAATCATAAACAGATGGCTGACCTAAGTTCTTTGGCAGCATTTGAGGTTTTGTGGATCAAGCTCTAGGCACAAGAAATTGCGTTGTCCTAATATTCTCTTCTTGGATGTATGCTTGCGTGCATGCGTGCGTTTGTTTGTATGTGCACAAATATTATATATATTATAGTGGGTAGGTCTTAGTTCCTTTGATATTCTCACGGATAGATGAAAGATTGGGGTTTAGTGGATTGTTTCCTTTTTTTTTAGATGTTATGCCAGTTGTCCCCAATTTTCAATTGAGTTAAAACATATTTGACAACTTTTTTCATCTTATAATATTTTTGAGGAGTTCATAGGTAGGAATATAGAGCCGAAAATAGGTAAAGTATTAAAAGATGAAGTTAGGTGTTTGCATCTTGGCCTTGCTCCCAGTTGACGGGCTTCTGGATCAAACATGGGCACAGTGCCTAGGAAAGCTCAGGGACATAGGTGAGCATTAGATGATGCAACTATAGATCACATTTGTTTGTAATTCATTGTCTTTTTTCTTATGAGGTGGTCTAGGGATTAGTAGTTTTTTATTTTTTATTTTTAATTTTTTTAAAGAGGGGATAAATAATAAATTTGGAGAAAGTGAATTGGTTATATTTTGGGACATTAAGGATGCAAGCGATTTAGCCAATATTATAGAATGATCTGTGGGGTGTTCCCATTGTCCATATTCTATTTAATTTTTGTATGGGAACTAATTGGCCTGTGAATGGGAGATCAATAAGATGGAGGAGACAATATTTAACTCAAATAAGTGTTTCATGGATGATGATGGAGATGGGTTTATGCATCATTTGATGCAGTGGGAAATCCTTGGTTTTTTCCTTTCCTCTTCTGTTAGTATTTTTTGTAGCATTAATTTTAATTTTGCTGAATTTGTCGTTATTGCCTGTTTTATCCTTTTTTCAATCATTGTTGTTTCCAATGTTGCTTCTATCTTTTCATGTATGGCAGGAAAGTTGGCTGTGATGTTAGCCACACTAGCATCTGAAGAACTTTCTGCATGGTTCTTTTAGCTTATCCCAGACAAGTTAGTGATCATGTTGTGTTCTGATGTGTTGCATTAGGATAGAGGGGAATCTGAAGCCTGTGTTACCACAAGATTTGCTGAACATAACTTCCCTGTGTTGCAACATACCAAGTCTCCTGTAGATTTTCAATTAGAGGGTGACCAAAATACATGTCTCGTGTGTAAGCTTGGTGGAAATCTCCTGTGGGTAACTCTTTCCTCTTGTTGCAAATGCCTGCTATTACCATTTTCCAGACTGAAAATTCTAAACATGTGTACATTTTTTGGTGTTATTGCACGAGTCTTTTACTGTGCTTTTGTGGAAGTATTTGTTACACTTGTGGGCTGTGTGTATGCATGCATGCATGCATGCATACCAATAGGAAAGGCAATGCTGACAGAATTTAGAGGACTTGAATAAGTGCCCATGTTAGTAACTAATAGGGAAAGCAATGCTGACAGAATTTACAAGACTAAATAATGCCTGTAATTGGAGGCATCAACAGAAATGATAAAGGAAAGAGTGAACTTAACAGTGTAAATTTTACAAGCAAGGAAATGTTATCCTTGAAAAATTCTTTAGCAACAGTGTATAGCCTTGCAGTAAACTTGCTTACCCCATTCTGAGACACCACCCTTACTGGTCAAGTTTTCTTGCAGTAAGTACACATATTCCTAGTTATATTTGGATAATATGAAATGTGGAGATCAAAAGTATTGAATGACTGAATCAATGGTGTAACAATTGGTTACAGTTGTCTTGTACTCTCCATTTGACACAAGATTAAAACAACTTGTGTTGGTTTCCCAAATTTTGCCAGAAGGATGTTGTCTTATTCAAAGGCATCCTCTTGAAGAAAGCATATAGGATCACTGGCTTGGCTGTCAAATATAATTTACTCTTCTTGTACCTTGTACTTTTCACAGTGGTCTTTTATGTTTTAGAATAAAATTTGTGCAATGGGAAGAAGACATTTCATTTGATGAGCAAAAGTGAGATTTCTGTAGCTAGTTTCTGCTTACTCTTTCTATTCTTCCTTCTCTCTATCTTCTTTCATTCTCTTTCACTCTCTTGTTATGTTTAGAAGAAAAACTTCTGCTCTCATGTGATTGCACTTGAGATTTTTGTGGTCTTTTCACTATTCTCATCGCGTACATTTTGGTTGTTGTTGTTCCTCTTCTTCTTCTTCTTCTTCTTCCTATTATTATTATTATTATTATTATTTTCTTATTACTATTATTGTTATTACTGTTTTTACTATTATTATTACAAATATTATTATTATTATTATTATTACTGGTACTACTACTAGTACTACTATTAGTATTATTACTATTATTACTATTACTCTTATTATTATTTTTAGTCTTATAGTTATTATTATTATTAATTCCTCTTCTTGTTGCCTAGCCTCCTTCTGCGTTAAGATTTTTATAATATAGATGATCCATTGTCTAGAGGAAGCTGCTCATAGTATGGGCTAATCTATTCGCTGTACTTGATTAGAAGTGCAAAACATTTGATGTTCTATGCTAAGAAACAAATAATGGGTATTGACTATTAATGTTTGCATGATGCTATGTTATCGTTGGGTTTTTGAGCTAGGTGCCTCCATTACATTAGCTTTAAAAATAAGTACATGCACACTTTAATTATTGGATTTGTTTGCTCTTATGTTTGGCCTTCAGGCATTGCGATGGATTGGGCTGCAAAACAAGCTGCCACCTTTTATGTCTAGAGCCTCCCTTGAAGAACTTCCCTCTTGGAGTTTGGTGGTATTGTTTTAACTGTGTCAGGAAAAAGATAGAATCCGGTGTGCATTCTGTTTCAGAGGGAGTGGAGTCAGTTTGGGATGCTAGAGAAGTGGAGTTATCAGATAACTGTGGTATGGAAGAATGCAAATTAGTATAGTCTTAGTTGTGAACAATTTGCTTATTGCAATAATGCTCTTCAATGCTGCTGCTAACATTGACTGCAAATTATTTTGTGAAGCTATTAGCTGTGTTCTGCTTTTGTTTTTCTGACTTTTTGATCTTTATATGGTTCCTGGGACCTAAATTTGCAATGAATTTATGCATCAGGATTACAGAAGCAGAAAGAATGTTTTGTTAAATACAAAGGTCTAGCTCATGTTCACAATCGTTGGGTACCTGAAAGTCAACTACTTCATGAAGCTCCTTCACTTGTTGCAAAATTCAACCGGAAAAACCAGGTTCCAATGGTTAATATGTTACTCTGATTTTTCTTTTCTGTGGTGGTCATTAAATAGGTATTGAAAGGAAAAAAAAATGTATTTTTGCTGTGCTCTCCTTTACAAACTAATAGTCTGCTCTCTACAATGTTTTATGTTCTCAAGCCTGCAAGATGGAAGCATCAATGGACACTGCCACAACGTTTGCTACAAAAACGAGCAATAATGACTTCCAAGCTGCAAGAAGGATATTCTGGTTGTCCCCTTGATTCACACTATGAGTGTCTAGTAAAATGGCATGGCCTTGGTTATGAGCATGCGACATGGGAATTAGATAGTGCTCCTTTTATGAATTCTCCAGAAGCTCAGCAACTCTTGATAGATTATGAGAATCATCGTGATAAGGCAAAGAGAACTGTCTGTCAGTCAAGAACAGATAAGGTGTGCATAGTTCAACAGGAAATATCTTGTTTTCAAATATGCTGTTTATCCATGTTTACACCATGTAAATATTTGTTCTCAATGATTGAAATGATGGGCAAACAACCTTGGATGCTTGTTAACTTGTTTTTACACACACACACACACACACACACATATTCTTGAACTGTATTACCATCTTGCTTAAGGAAAAGCATAAACAAGTTATTTTGTGGCAAACTATACAACTTAGTGAATTTGTAGCTACTAGTTCTTTTATGAATCTATATAGAGTATGAGGTCTGTTTTGACTTATTTGGTCATAGAACTTTTTTATTGCTGTTTTTAGTGGTACTATGGCTGTTTGGCTTATACTTAGATGATGATTGTGCATCACTCTCCATCTCATGAAGTTAACTTTTTTTTTTTATGGTTAACTCCTCGCAGAAACTTGAGAAGAAAAAGGATTCATCAAATAAGCTATTACAATTGTCAGTAAGAGATCCATCTGGTTTTAACCGTAATCATCTTGACTCCATGGATAGTCTTTGTGAGTTTTGGCAAAGAGGACAGAATGCTGTTCTTGTTGATGATCAGGTGAGCTTTGTGCGATTATGTTTTGCTTTAGCTTGTCCGTGGTTAGTAATTATAAGTGCTATAAAGTGCCAGAGGGTGGTATGCTGATAGTCTGCAACTAAAACGTTGGATTTGCTTTTGGATATTACACTCTGCTGATAACCTGTATAACTGAAATGTATCCATTTAATATGTACGTTTCCATAACAATGTCATACACAGTCGGCTCTTCTACTTCATAAATTGATAATGCTGTTGTTTGTGATCTTATCATATTTAATTTGAAGGCCATACAAATTCTTTGGATCAGAGGTGCCATTTTTTTATTTTAATGTTTTTTTAAGGATGTTCTCACACCCTGATTTTTCGTCAGCATTCTCCTTTTTTGACAACATACGATTGATTTTGTGCACACTAGAGTGGCTGGTCTGGTACTGTTCTTTCATTTTAGTTGCTGAAGTGAATGCATTAGGTTTCATGCAAGTGGTTCTGACAAATTCCATTTCTATTTTTGCAGGAAGGAATTCCAAGGGCAATTGCATTCATAATGTCATTGCTATCCAGTGTCTTTCAGCCATTTCTCATCATTACAACTTCTGCCATGCTTGATTTGTGGAATGAAGAATTCCTTCGTCTGGCTCCATCTATTGACATTGTGGTTTACCATGGAAACAAGGATGTGAGGAAATCTATTAGAACATTGGAGTTTTGTGAGGAAGGAGGTTATGCATTGTTTCAGATTCTCATAACGTCAATTGATATTGTTATAGAGGTATGCCTTTGCAACATGCATTTTGGTTGATTACTTGACAAGATGGCCAACTGATTTCTTTTAAGTTGTATTGCTTTCAATAAACATGAAAATTCATAATATAATATAATATAACGGAACCCTGCTGAGCCTTGATCTATTTGAATGCAATGATACTAGCCTTAAAAAGTTGTAAAAGAAAAAATAAAAAAAGAATGGGCCATTGCATGTATGTAGATTTTCTATGTTTGCTAATGATATTTATTGTTGCCCTCTTATTTACATCTTCAGGATGTTCATTTCTTTCAAGCCATAAAATGGGAAGCAATAATAGTTGATGAGTGCCAACACTCTAGTGTATATTCTCATTTTGAAGAAATTAAGCTGCTAAATGCTGATATGAGGCTTCTCATTGTCAACAGTCAACTTAAGGTATGGGAGATGTGATCACATCTTTATTCGTGCATGAATGTGTATTTTTCTTATGTGTTGTTCTTGGTTTCTGCCACCTCCCCAGGATGGCTCATTGAATGTGCTGGATTTTGCAGGATGGAATCATTGAGCGGCTGTTCTCACTGCTTGATTGTCAAATTGATTGTAATGGCGACAAAGGTTTGGTAGTTGATCTTAACAAGATTAATAATTTGAAGGAAAAATTGATGCGATACATTGCAAACTTCTCCAAGTTGGAATCTTTGAGATTTGTCGAGTATTGGGTTCCTGTAAAAATTTCCAGTATCCAACTGGAGCAGTATTGTGCTACTTTACTTTCAAATTCCTTATCCCTTTGCTCATCCTCAAAGAATGATGCTGTTGGGGTCCTCCGAGAAATTCTTATCTCTATTCGTAAGGTTGGGCTTATTGAATTATGCATTATACCAATTTGTTATTTGAGATACATGTCCTGTGGCATGCAAAATTCTGTAATTTTTTGTTTTCTATTTTGTTGGCATCCTTTAGAGTGATTCAGTGATTATGTCATCTGAAAGCTCAGCCTTTGATGTGATTTGTTTCAGTTCTATGTGGGTATGAAACAACTTTTTGTGTTGCAGTTTTACCGTGTTAGATGGTTCATAAGCTTTAGAATTTGCATTGGATCATGGCCCTATTTTGGCTCTCTATTATTTTTATATTAGGCTGTAATTGATCTAGTAGAATTTTGGATTTATTTAATGGAAATTACAAGCCATATTACTTTGAATTCTTTCATTGCTTGTACCTTGGAACTCTGACAATATTGTTGATGTTAAGTTTATCTTATGTTATCTAGCTGTTATACTCATGCAAGTGTGTATGGTAATCATTGGCAGTGCTGTGATCATCCCTATGTAATGGATCCTTCCCTGCAAGCTTTGCTAATCAAAGAAGGTAAAGATATTTTAGATGTTGGAATAAAAGCAAGTGGCAAGCTACAACTTCTTGATGCAATGCTTTTTGAAATAAGAAAAAGAGGTTTAAAGGTGCTAATTCTTTTTCAGGTACATCCTTTAATTAAATTTATCTATTCTTTAGCTCTTTTACTTTTCTGCACAAGATTTTTTTTTTTATTTATCACTTTCGAGATTGCTTGTGTCCAAAGTATAGGTCAATATGCTACGATGTTGTTATTTTGACATGGCTTTCATGTTCTAAAGGCCAATTCAGCAACATGGCACATGAGGACCTTTCTTTTAATAGATCCCTTTGAGTACAAGACCTTAAGAAATTTCAAATAGGAGAAAGGATTAGTCAAGATCCAGGAAACAGCTATAAAAATGCATCTTGACTATTGAACACAAGAAGTCCTATCACTTAAATATTCTTGAAATTCATTTCTTTTCAGATGCTTAAATCTGGAGTAAACTTAATAAGCTGTTAGTATGGCATCTTGAGTTATCCAGATTATATTAGTGCTGATATAGCCCATTATCTGTTCTTGTAGTAACAAAAAATATCAACTTACAACTTGGGCTACTCTGGGAGAAAGTAACATTTATCTGAGAGATTGAGAAAAAGCAGAGATGAATGTTTGCTATTTTCCTGTTGTGAACATCTTTCATGATATGCTCAAAGTTTCTAACAGTTTATTCAGCATAAATAAGTATATGTTTAGGGAGCCTAAAGCATTGGCAAAACCATTTTTATATGTAAAGAGTGACCTAATACTATTTGTTTCTTAAATGGGGGCATTTATCATATATAAAATGTGTCATTTTTTGATAAAGCTTTTATTTCCCTCTTTATGAGTGGTATCGTATCAATGATACAGCACTAAATTAGGGAGGTGTGGTTGTCTTGATATTCTGCTTACTTTTTTTTTTTTTTCCTCTAGTTGTTCTTTGTGCTGTGTGAATTTTTGTTTGTCTCTTATGATGTCCTTGTTGTTACTATTTGGAACTCTGCAATTTTTATTTGTTTAGGTCATTACCTTCTTTAATCTGCTTTTTTGTGACTAATTGTTCAGTTGAATGAGTCTCATTCACAATTGTCTAGTATGCACAGACATGCCTCTTTTGAGATATGTTGGACATGCGCCTGACATGCCTGGGACACTTTGTCTAACTTGGCAAAACATGTCCAATTTTTTCCTTTTTCTTTTAAATGAGGACACACATGTCGGACATGGAATTAGTGCGTGTCCAACATGCCAGGGACATGTGTGGGACATTTAATTTTGAGAATGAAAATTAAAAAACTTGAAAGATTTCAAAAATTCTACTCTCATTGCTCTGCCATTGATTTTTGTCACTTTCCACTCTCTAGTTTGGGATCTCATCTCCTGCTTCTATGCCTGAAATCTCCTGATTCTTCTACCATTAAATAGTTTTGATCTGGTTCACTGTTTAGTGGTTCTCTTTTTATGATTTTGTCTTTGTTTCCTTTTTTTAAGATGATTTAGTCATATGTTAATTGCTTGTGATATATGGCTACTGGTTGTTGATTGTTTGATCAGGTGGGAAATATGGGTATGGGGAAGCCCAAGGGGAGGGATGGTGAGGGTGTTGGACTCTTGCATGATGTGGTACATAAGGTGTTTGTCATTATCCTGAAGAGGGCCTGTAGTGAATAAAGGGGAGTGGTGGGGCTGTATCGATTTATTATTATTTAGTTTGTTATAGTGATTAGTTAATCTGTTTGTAAAATTGAAAAATAATGGAGTTATGGATATTGGCCACTGTAAAGGGATTTGCTTTGGTACACTACTGCATTGTGCTGGGATTTTTGGGACTCTTTTGAATGCTCATGTTTGTTAGTGCTTTAGCCCCCTTAATTACAAGCTCAGTGGAATGGATTTGAAGGACTTGGACTGATTGGCACTGTCAGCTTAGTGGGTGGTAGGGGGCTGATTGTTTGTATAAACTTGTTACAATGAAGTTTTATGCATATGAATAATTTAATTTTTTAAGTAATTAATGTTTGGTTGTATATATTTAGCCATGTCCCAGCCGTGTCCATATCCTAAGCTTTTTAAGATTGGTGTGTCATGGTCTCTGTGTTGTTCTATGTCCATGTCATTGTGCCTGTGTCCATGCATCCTAGATAATTGTAATTCATCTTGATTTTGCGGAAGAATTTCAATCTTTCATATAGAGTAATAGCAATATAAAGGTTTATTCTGACACATTGACTGCAGTTGCCTGTAACATTATCATGCCACAATTTTATGTTTGCTTCTCTCTCTCTTGCTTTTTCTAATGTTTGTGAAGTTTGGCTTGATTTTTTAGTGCACATCATCATGCACAAACTGCTAAACTGACCTAAGTCAAATTGCATATACCACTCAAACAATCTTTCTTTCAGACTGAATAAAAAAGAATATTGAAACTATCCGTAGTTGTGGTGTGGCAAAATATTTATTCATATGTTTACTTTATTGGTTAAGTTTGTTTCAAAATGATCTGTAATAATTTACAAGCGCTTAGGGTTGATTTTAAATTTAAGTGCCATTCCAGCTTACTTGGCCCACCTTTGTCCTAAAATCAAACCAAACTGTAATAATTTCACTTTGGTTCAGTTTAAGAACTTTTCAAAGAGAATTTAGCTGTACATTCTGGATACTTATTCAATTTTTTTTTCTTCTCCGAGCATATTTGCTTACATGGTATTTTTTCAATCGACAGTTTAGCGGCAGTTGTGGAAACATTGGAGATATTCTGGATGATTTTGTGCGTGAAAGATATGGAAAGGATTCATATGAGCGTATTGATGGGATTGTTGTTCCTGCAAAGAAGCATGCTGCTGTGAACAATTTTAATACTAATAAAGAGACATTTGTGTTTTTATTAGAAACTCGTGCATGTTCTTCTATTGTCAAACTGTCACCAGTAGATATTGTCATCATATATGGCAGTGACTGGTGCCCAATGAATGATTTGAGAAACCTGCAAAAGATAAGGCTTGATTCCTGGTCCAAACAGATAAAAGTGTTCCGTCTATACAGCTCTTACACTGTTGAAGAAAAAGCTCTAATCCTTGGAAAGCGAGACAAGGCACTTGATTGTAGATTGCAGAACACAAACCCAAGTACCTGCCACATGCTGCTCATGTGGGGGGCTTCATATTTATTTGATAAACTGGCCAAGTTTCATAGTGGCAATGCTGTGACCCCCAACAGTGAGCAATCACTTTTAGGGGATGTGATTCATGAGTTTTTGGCTGCAATTTCGGAGGATAGCACTGACAACAGTTCAGGCAACTCTTCTCTAATTTTGAGAGTTAATCAGAACCAAGAAGATGATGTTGCTAATTTTCCATTGTTTGGTGAACGGAAAATAACATTGACTGATGAAGAACCACCCCATGTGTTCTGGAAAAAATTGCTTGGTGAAAAACAACCACAGTGGAATTATGTTTCTGTTTTGTCTCAGCGTAACCGGAAAAGAACTCAACATCATGACAATTTATTAAAGAAACCAGAGGTTGAGGATGATGGAATTGCAAAGAAGCACAAGAAATTACCCATCAATAGCATTAGCCAGCCCTCATTCAAAACTGGTGTGGGAAATACAGTGGGTGGAGACAAGGGAGGTAAGTGGTTGATGCCACCCATTCCCTTCTCTTGCTGCTCCTTCTCCATTATACTTTATATGGCTCTCTTGATGCATCATAACCATGCCAAATTCTAAATTTTTCTCAAAGCATTTTCATATTTCTACAGGAACTTCTACTCATCTTATCCCTACTGATTCAAGTCATGCTTTCACTTCATCCTTTTTGGCTGAAAATTTGCTAGAAGTACCAGAAGCTGACACAGATAAGCTTGACAAAGGACTTGATTTATTGAATTCACAGAAGAGTCTACATCTTCTTTTGAAGCCAGAGATAGCAAAGCTTTGTGAAATTCTATGTCTTCCAGTATGCCTCTTTTTCATTCTAAAATCATAATTTGTGAGTATTTGCTGTCTAGTGTGCACTTTGCAGTGGGTTTTTCATTTCCTTTCGTGAGGTATCTTTCATCGACACGTTTATGTTGATGAAATACAGTGATTTGGTGAAAAAAAAAAAGAAGAAAACATCATAAGGTTGCATACAAGACATTTATGACCCTTCTCCAGACCCCAGAACAAGTTAGCCTCGTGCACTGGGAATGCCCTTTTTAAATACAGTGTTTGGGTCTGCTTGTTGGTTACACTCACTGGCCATTTAGCAAGAATTGATTGGAGCATCAGAAAGATATTTCTGTAAATGCAAATTTTCTACATAGAAATAATCACTGAACTATTTAGTATTATGGAGCTAAAGCTTTTTGGGCAAGAAGCTTGATGGTAGACACTGCTAAGTTTTACTGTGAATTCTCTCCTGAATGGCAAATAAAGTTTCTCTTCTGTGTTTGTTCAATACATTTTTTGTCTAGCGTTTGTCTTTTTAATCTTGTCATATGTGTTGTATGCCCATGTCATACTTTCGGTGTTTTATTGGTAGGCCCTTTTGCATTGACATTAGATCATTGAAATGTAGTATTTGCAGCAATATATGCATGGGAAATCTGGGCAACCTGTTTCATCAAAAAAAGGCATATTTCCCTCCACAAAAGTGTGGCTTTGTCTTTCTATTCTCTATGTCACTAATGCCATGCAGAATATGGCTGTGGCAGATGCAAGTTTACCCTTAGTATAGTTCTCTTTTTTCATTTATAGCTTTCTCCATATGGTTATCCTTTTAAGTTTTTAGCTTCCTACACTTAGTTTCTTTTCCTTGGGAAACCACTGTTCATCATTTTTTAGGCTAAAAAGATGCATGTTTGTGCTTAGTGTAGTGCTCTTTTTTAGTTATAGTTTTCTCCATGTTAGCTTCCTTCAGTTAGTTTCTTTTCTTAAGGAAACAACTGTTCACCATTTTTTTTTTTTTTGGCTGAAAACTGGCTGAAGAGGACACCCTGGCATTTAAGAACTTAGACCCTCAGGTTCAAGTCCTTGGGAGAGGGTGTTGGGATTTATCAGAAAGAGGAAGCTACTTGCTATTTTGTAGCTAACGGCCTAATAGGAACCACAATAGACCCGAAAAAAAAAAAAAAAACAAAAGGTGTGGTGAAACCACAAATGTTGAGAAAGATGAGTGTCTTTTCTTTTTTCCATTTGAGGGTGGAGGTGTTACCGGTATGGGTTTATTGCACATAATTGGTTACGTAACATTCTAGTTGACTAACTTTGGACTTCCTGCCATTTTATGGGCTAGAATAGGTATATCTGTTGTGATTGGCATGTGAAAGGGTTGAAAGTTTCCAGGAGCTCAATGGGCATTGGTCTTTTCACATTTTGGCTTTTCTTGGACTCCTCCATTCGCTAAGCAATCTTAATTTTTACCATGTTGACAGTCTCAGTTGCCATATCTTCATATATTTCATTGTCATTGCAGGAGGATGTCAAGGGTACTGTTGAAAGATTTCTCGAATATGTAATGAATAATCGTCCTGTTAGTAGAGAACCAGCAACCATGCTGGAAGCCTTTCAGATATCCCTAGTGAGAACCTTCTTTTTCTTGCATGTGCTGTTTTTTTATCTTATGTTTTTTGTCATAGTATGTTCTAGAATTTCTAAACTAAAACTAATTATTCTTGAGAGGAAGAAGTAACTTGTAGTTACCACTGTCTTTGAACGAAAAATGAAACTATGCTTATCTGTCCCCTAGTTAGAAAAGACTGGACAAATTTTGAATTATATCTATGTTGGCTTAGTTCAAATCACATGTCAGCTTGGTAGCTAATATAAGGATTCAGGGATCTTGTTCCACTGTTAATCTTTCTAACCATTACCACTAGCTCATAACATTAAATTAGTAAATGGACCCACCCTTCCTTTGAAACAAAATAAGATGCATCTTGCTTGATAAGTTGGCTTGGTCAAACTATTCCCCCTGTCTGTCTGATAATGGATGTCTAGAGAAGCAACAGCTTTAGTTTATGTTTGTCCTTTACTTTTCTGGTACATCACTTATCTAGCATATGCTCTTCCCTTTGCCGTCTCCTGACTAAATCACTTTGTACTTTTGTGCTTTGTTTGATTTTGTTCATCATTTAACAAATGAGTAGTGATGGAAGACTCATGTGGAAGGGTTGAATTTTTCTTTCATAATTCCTTAGACTAGCTGTACAACTGAGTGGTAAATAATGATGTATAAGATTTACATAAGTGAAACTTTTCAAAATGTTTTTTCTTCCTGGTTTTTTGGCTTTACGTGGGAATGGGTCAGAGATGGGGTTTTTGGGGTGGATGCAAAATAGGTATGGAACTTAAGAAATATTCCTAAAATAGCAATTTGAGAAGTGCGTAAGTTGTTTAAAGCTCATAACCCAATGTCCTAGTATAAAAAAGACATATTAGTGCACAAGGCTACCAAGCTGTTGGATTTGAGAAAGAGTTAAATGTGCATAGCCCTACTTCTTTTGTCCCCGACACAACCTGTGAGGTCAGCTCACATTGGAGTGACCTTATCATTACACCAAGGCTTGCCCTTTGATATGATGCCCTAGTATACTGTTTTATATATTCACCTTCCAGCTTCTTCAACTTGTCATGGGACTGGCTTTTCTGTCTTGTTCAAAGATACCATATATGAGCTTTTAAGAGAGCAGAAAAGTTATGCTGTCCATTTTGGTCATTTAATTTAGCATACTGAGATATTACAGAGTAGAAAATGGACTGGCAGAGTCATGAATATGGAAAGAAGAAGATTTTAATAAACAAATAGAATCATTATGTTGATAAGTGCCTATGAAGTCATTCAAGTGGACATTTGTCATTTGGTCTGCATACGTGTATGGCATGCTTCGCATTGAATCCTAACCACTTTTTGCTTGGAGATTGGTATGAAGATATTATTGATGAATAAATTTTAACTTTGAAAGCAGGCATAATAGAACTGAAACAAGTTGCTTCAGATTGTACATGTGGGATTATTATTATGTGAAGGGGCAAAAGGGAAAAAGAAAAATGTAGCATGATTGGATACTGTAAAGCAAGAAATACAATCTCCTTGATTTAAGATTATATAAAATTTTTTACCTACAGAAAAGCACATATCTTTTTACTGATGATGGAGTACCAGGCTTCACAAATATATATATATTTTTATATTGTTTTTTTCTTGCAATTGTGTTTGGATTGTATTCTGTTATTCTTACATTTGCCAAGAATTTCTTTTTATTTTTCTTTGTTTTTCTTTGTTATTTTTTTATTTTTTATTTTTGCTCAGGGAAAAGGGGGGGAGGGGAGGAGAGGGGTGAGCTCTTATCTGTTATTTGCTTGTTTGCTTGATGGCTATGTGTGCAGTGGGTTGTGAATGCACATATGGTTGCTTGATAGTTATTTAACATATCTAACAAATTATTTTTCTCCTGTGCTATACAGTGTTGGATTGCAGCTTCTTTGCTGAAGTACAAACTTAATCACAAGGAATCTGTTGCTCTGGCAAAACAGCATCTGAATTTTGGGTGTAGGAAAGCAGAGGCAGATTATTTTTATTCTATGTTGCGTTGCCTGAAGAATACATTTTTAGATTACACAGCAAGTCTGAAGATGGCCTGCTTCCCAAAGGCATCCCAAAAGTTGATGAAAGATGGTATTCAGGATCATTTATATGCAAGGAGTTCCAAGTCAGTCCCATGTGACCTGCAAAATGTGGGACTAGAGACAAAGGCACTGAAACCATCTCGAGAAAATGATCAGGTTCTTTCCCAACCGGAATTGGCACGGAATGATTTCTTAAAAAGCATCAAGGAAATCAAAAAGAAATGCCAGAAGCAGATGACAAAGCTCTTATCAAAGCAACAGGGAGAAAGGGAGAACCTTGGTAAGAAGTATGAGGAAGATGAAGCACGTCTTATTTATAAATTTAAAACAGAGGCAGCTGTTATTCGTCTATGTAGTAATAATTCAATGAGAGCAGATAAACTCAAGTCGCTAGATACTGAATATGAGAGAAAGCTTGAAGAACTCAAGCATCAAAAGGAGATGGGCCTCAAACATCTAGAAGCAAAACACATAGTTGAAAGGAACAAATTGCAAGAGAGGGAGACACAGTGGGTTGAAGGGGTGAGATCTTGGGCTCAGGTAGAGTTAAATGAAAAAACTTCAAATGAAGGTGAACATTCTCAAGTGGAAGTGTTCTCTGGGAGTTCTTTCTCCAAGGAACATATTCTGGAAGGAGCTCAATTCACAGCTGATGGAGAGGCTCCAGCAGAAATTCCTGAAGCTTTAAGTTCAAATGATGATGAGCAGGACGTGCTCCCCTTTACATCTGAACAGATTTCTAATGGGGCTAACTCAAGTTTACCAGAATCAAACTTAGCTGGTGAAAAGACTCCATCAGGAAGTCCTAAGATGATGCCTTCCAGGAATGCTTCGGATTGTGTTATCTCTGTAATTGCACCTTCATCTGAAGGACAAACTCTTGATATAGAAAGATTGGGAGGGCCTGAGGCTGTTTGTTCTAATGATGGTTTGGAAAGCTTAAATGATAAACCTTCATCAGAAGAACAAAGTTTTGATGGGGTACCTTTTCCAATGCCCAGGGAAGAGTTGACCACTGAAGTGCCTGAGATGGTGAGTTCCAGTGGTGGCTTGGAGAATGTTGTGTCTATAAATAATCCATCTGGAGAAGAATCTTCTGATGGAGCTGCTTCGTGCATGCATGACAATGGTGTAGTATTAAGATCGCGTAAAACTGCACTCAACAGAACTTTGGATGATGGCACTGCTGTTGGATTCCAGCAGGGCAGATTGCCCTGTGGCATTTCTCAAGATTCTCTCTCCACAGATGATATTGCTGGGGTGCACCAGCAGGGCAGAGAGTCTCCATCAGGGGTGCCTGAAACTGCTTCTGGTGAAGCAGTGGAGGTTGGTGAAACTGGTATGCAGCTGGATGGAAGGTATATAGCTGCCAAGATTAATCAAGAGTCCCATCCCTCGAATAAAAATGTGGAAACAAACCAGCAAGGGGGGCATGTCGCATTGCCTGAAATTGATCTTGGTGGAGGAAAGGAAGGTGCTGTAACTAGTAACCAGCTGGCTGGAGATATGCAGACGGATAATTCTATGGCTAACCAGTACTTTCAATCTTGCGATAGAACTTCTGTAGACAAGCAGGATGGCTTGCTTCCATTAGGAGAACCTGAAACTGCTCCTGCCAAACTAATGGAAGGTGGTGGCATTAACAGAGGGATGGATGATATGGTGAATCAGAACAATGATGTAGCCTCTGATCAATCTCAAGGTGATGTACAAATCATAGATGTGCAACCACAGTCATTACCATCCCCAGAGTTCCCCTCCAGTCTTGAGGTAAATTTGCCTTCAGCCAGTGGAATTGAACATCTGCAAATTTGTGAAGGTCAAACACAATTGTTAGAGAACAATACAGGGCTTTCCACTCAATCCATTTACCAGTCTGAAATGAATTCCCCTGTTGGTGGGCTTTCCAGTCAAGCTGGAACACATTCTTCTGAATCCCTCCCTATTGAAATTCCACTTGGTGGAACAGGGGTGCATATTTCAGATGCAAGGTCTATGCCTGTTACTTCAGGAATTATTAACCATCCTGTACAAGTTGGAAACCCAACAAGAGTGCCTCTACCTCTGTCTCATGATCCACTTCAGAATGAACTTGAGAGAATACAAAAGGAGACTGATCAGATCATTAGCATCCATGGATTCCAGGTGAGTTTTCTGTTTAGTTAATTTTCTTCTCTTCTGAAGGAAGCCTAAGGTATTCTTTTGGAATGAAAAATTCCCTTTTTGCAGAAGATGCAACTCAAATCAGATTGTGAGAAAGAGATAGCAGAGGTTGTAGCTCAAATTCGTAGAAAGTATGATGCTAAAATTCAAGAGGTGGAAACAGAATTTCTTTCTAAGAAGAAAGATCTTGAAGCAAATCAGAAAAAAGTTCTCAGGAATAGGATCTTGGCTGAGGCATTCCAGTCTAAATGCATGGATATTAGGGCCTCAAGTTCACAGGCCAATAGGCAAGGTGCAATCTTGATCTGATAGTGCTAACAAAATATGATATTTATATAAGTTTCATAGATTAATGAATCTACTTAATAAACAATCCATTGCTTGTTTATTGTTTTGAGGAACTTGATTTAGTTTATAATGTTGCTTTTCTGCTTAATATGCATGCTGTTTACTCTTATTTGTTCACATTGTTCTCATAATTGGAGAGTTGAGAATTTCTTCCCTGCAGATTTGGCTCCGAGTTTCATGCAGCAGCTGCTCCAGCTTTCATCTCAGGCTCCTGCACAGAGGCCTGCTGCTGTTTTATCTAATGCTGGTTCTCCAGCCAATTTGCAAATTTCTGTCCCTGCCCCTCCTGCTGCTAACCTGCATAGTTCAACTCCACAGGGTGTTGACCATGCCTCGGCGCAACCTTATCCTGGTTTGTCTTCTGCAGGCCATGCTGCTAGTTTGCAAACTATGGCGCCTGTCCTTCCTATTGCCAGCCCACAGGGTTTAGCTCCATTGACTGTTCACCCTCCCTCAGCACAGAGCCTCACTGCTGTTTTGTTTTCTGCTGGTCCTGGATGCAGCTTGCAAACCGTGGCAAATTCTCCTCCTCCTGCTAACTTGCATGGTTCAACCCCACAAGTTGTGCACCATTCACCAGCACTTCTTTCACGTAACTCTATGAGACCACCCCACATCAGCTCTATCTCCCCCTCAACCATCAATCTCCAAGTTGGCAGTGAAATCCGTGCTCCTGCCCCACATTTGCAGCGTTTCAGATCTTCAATATCCATGTCACCAGTTAGTCCTTCCATTTCAAATGGGATGCCATGTCAACAGGTGCTTCCCCACCACCCCTCAATTTCTGCTACAGTTACTCAGCCTCCAGCGCAATTGCAATCAACTCAGCAGTCCATTCTTCATAATGGTGTCCATTGTCCTGAAAGTGCAGCAATTTTGCCGCCTCATTCTAGCTCATCTCTATCTGCTGTCCAGTTGCTTGTTGAAGTTGATAATCAAGCAATGAGAAATCCAATACCAAATTGCAGTATACCTCCACAAACTGATGAGGGTCCTAATGTGGATTCATTCGTCCCACCTGAACTTGGTCCCATGGCAAATCCAACACATCCGTATGAGATTGTCTGCTTATCTGATGATGACTGTAGTGCTGATCTTTTGTACTAATGTTACGGCAGTGCTCCTTTGATGATGTGGGGAGAACTCTGCCTGATTTTGCACTGATATTTTCTGTATAGAATTTTCAGCTGATGGTAATCTATAAGTTCATTTATTATCATCAATATTGGTTTACTTAAACATTTATGTAGAGGAGGCAGAAAGCAATGTCTGCAATGGTGTTAGTTTGTAACAATACATTGCTAACATCATATCTAAGCTTAGATTGTGAGGCAGAATATCCTTGAGATACTCACGGGGTGGGTCAATTATCTCTCCTTCATTAATTGCTGTAAATAACTGGTCAATTTCTTCACCTGATGATCTAGTCTTCTTTCTTGCGAAAAGTGCAGTACCCGACCCCTCTTTGATAAACATGATTCTGTTCCAAATTGCCGGATTGCAGTTCCCAGAAGCAGTTCTTTCAGCCTCAATTTCTGTAGGGATGGTGTTCTTTAAGACAACAATAATGTGTGGAGTATGTTTTAGTTTAAAGGAATAAAAAGTACAAAAATCTATAGATCAAATAACAATGTTATTAGTTTTATAATTTGAATCGAGATTTTACCAAAATCTTACTTCAAAGTGATCCTATCAAGCTTATTATTATTCAAATTAGGATTTTAACAACCATAGCAGTTATCCACTTGCATTTTCATCAAGCTCTTTCACAAAATTCTTATAGAATTATCTGAATAAAATTGATAGAGACGTATGTATATATACAATATATATTTTGAGATACAGTGATAAAATCATATGAATCTCTTATTTTGAGTTTAATTTTAAGTTTTTATAAATTAAAAAAAAAAAAAAAATCATCGTCAGCCAAAAAAGTCTAAGAACCATGCGGCTTCACTTATGGACATTTAAAGTTACAAGATCCACGACTTCGCTAGTAGTTGTAAAGAATGACCATTGCAATAAGTCAATAACTTTAAAGGATCTCTTTGACTTTCAGGCCCCCATAATTAAATTCTGCATGATGTCACAGCTGGCAAAGATCATACGAGTTTGGGAATTTTTGTTTGGTGATAGCCATTAAAAGAAAACCCAGTTGGCCCAGGGCATCTAAAGTAAATCACCAGAAAAATACTCACCACCATTCTGAACACGAGTTAACATTACATTATTATGACACATATTTATAGTATGTATGCATTATTAACTGTGATGTGAATCAAAACTATAGGAATTTACAATCAATTACTTTAATAATAATATATAATGTGTAAACTTAGGTTTAAAATACGGCCAAATCATCATATGCAGTTGGCGACATCACACTGATCATAAATGTAGATACATTTGACTTGCTATACATTATGGGTTTTTGAAGCAATGACTTTTGACAACTACCACATTAACGAAAAGGACCCATTTACATTGACGTGTAATTCTTGCCAACATTGTTCGAATCTAGGTATTCTTTTATCTTATAAATCAAATTAAATTTGAATTTTCTGAACCCAAGTCTTAATAAGGTCTTAATAACAGGTTTTTTTTTTTTTTTTCTTTTTGGATCTCTTAATCATGATGTAAACAATGTCTTTCAACTATATGCACTTATAGGAGAAAATATTGACATTAATTTTTGACAAGATTGTTTGTGCTTGACACCCTGCACTTTTTGGTCTTTTTCTAAATGCATTGGTCTGTTTTGTTAGGTTATGTAGCACTACCACATGTGTATCTTCACAAATTTAGAATCCCAGCTAAGGCGAATCATTGCACTATTGAAGATGGATAATGCATAGTACAAGCATGAAGCATCCATATACTGGCATACAATAAAAAGAGACAAAACATGGTATTGGTCTAATCCCACTTGACATTTCTGTGCCCACACATCATTTGGCCCCATCTTAAAGAGAGGTCTCTATCTTGGATGGGAACTTAATATTATTCCTGCCAACAAGAAAACGTGAACAATGGACCCAAGAGGTAGGCCCACCTTTTATTTAACTCCTTTTGAGACCATAAATATTTCCAACTTGCTTCCCATGACGAGAGACAGAGAGATATCTGATTGCACCTTTAAGTGGAGAACCATCAAGTGAAGTGTTTTCATGCTTTCTTTGTGGGGCTTAAAACCCCCTTTTTGAGCTTAAATTTACTGGACTTTATAGGGCAAGTCAACATAGAGCAGAAAGCATAGGCTTTTTCAAGCGAATATACCCACTTAATTGTGTTTATTAATGGGTGATCATCAGTATTGCGGAATATAATTTTTGGTGAGATCAAAGCCTAATGGGTTATTCCAGGAACCCTCCTAGCTCAATGGCTGAGATGCTTGTTAACCAACCTTGAAGATATGGGTTTAAGGAATGGTATTTGCATTTCCCAAGTGCATTTTATATTTTAAACAAAAATTGTCTCAATGAAAATCATACTAATAAATGGAATTTACGTAAAAAGAATTTCTCATCATAAGAATTATATGTTGATCGGTTTATTTCATTTATTTTTTTATACCACCAATTTAGTCCTAATCTTTGCAGAAAGTCAAATTCAAAAAGATCAAATTAACTGCGAGAAAATGTTCTATAACATACAGATGATAACTTTTTAGAAAATGTTTTGATCATGATATTTCGTCTTGTACAGGCAAAAGTGATTTTCGCAACAAAGTTTCAGAGTTTTTTTCAATTATTATTAAAAATTTTACCCTGACATGACTCACCATGATCATGTTTAGTGTCAATGAATTCTAACTTGTAGCGTTAAAGGTCAGCACATCTTTGCGAGTTTAGAAGATTGGTACCTAAATGGGGGCTCACCCCACTTCAGATTTATAGTGTATGATGACAAGGACTTGACGAAAAAACAAAGTTCTCTGTGTGATCACAGAAATTGCAGGATGCACGCTGCTTTATATATACGTTTGACAGAAAAAAAAAAAACATGGGAATCTAATAATATGGTTAATTTTGGGTGCATGAAGGCCAATTGGGATTGGAGAAAGCTGTACATTTTCTTAATTTGATTATCAAAATTGGGCAATGGGGGTGGGAGATACCATGGTCCAGTGGGTATGACTGCCCATATATTATTTGAGGAGCATCATCTGTATTCTCCCATCTCAATCATGGCATTGGCATATTCCTTGTAAATAAAAATGCACTCACCACATGAGAGAAGGGAAAAAGAAAACATGTACATATTTTCTACGGGAAAAAATAAGGCATATTGTTCTTCATAGGTAAAAATAATAATAAAAATAATTAAAAGAAAAGGGCCAATATTAATAGGTAAACTTCTATCCTTTTGTTTCTTTGCAACAATTGCATTGTGCATGCATATGCTTCCACACCAAGGCAGAATCAATTGTAATTTTTCCATATTTTTAGTACAACTAGTTGAGATATCTTTATTGAAATTTTTCAATTTTGTATTCGAGTCCTCAATGGCTCTAATTTCCCTTCCTAAACGGTTAGTCTCTCTTGTTTTTTTTAAAAAAAAAATCAATTGCAAGCAGTGGCAGTGGATGTTTGTTTCGTCGTTAGCAATATTCTCATATTTGTCGACTTTCGGGGGTGTCGCCAACAGCAGAAAAGAAAAGAAAAGAAAATTCATTCATAAGTAAGTCAACCTTTGATATCTGAATTATCCCAATATCTAATTTTCCCTCGGTGTGCCTCACTCTCCCTCTCACTTTCTCTCAATTTTCTTGGTGTTTCATTTTTCATACATTTATTATTTTTATTTTTTCTCTTGCTTCTCTGCCACTGCCGTCAAAAGAAAAAAAATCGTAATGCTTTACCCCCCCCTTCTTTTTTTTTTTCAAAATCTAAATTTGAATAGACAATAACTAATTATAACTTATAAATAGTATCAAAAAAAAAAATTGCAAATTAGCATTATAATGCGAGAGATTAAAAATTAATTCAATTGCATATTCTTGCATGTGATCAAAGTACAAATTTTTTGTTCACAAATTTACATTGGTGTATTTAGTTTTTCAAGTGCATATTATGTTCGTGATTATCACCCTTAATTATACATTTGAGTAAAGGTTTTAAATTTATTATCAAAATAATGATCTGAAAAAAGGCGTGGGGGGGGGGGGCCCAGGAGGACTCACTTTATACTATTAACCTATCTTAATTAGCTGAAAGCGAGCTCTAAGCCCACTACGACTGGATAGAAATAGATGACTTTATTTTAGATAAACATCAAATCCCAATTAATATCAAACTCTCTAAGAGAAAATCATTCCTTTTTAATATCAATAGTTGTAAAGGGATAAGGCTCTCTATCGTTTTCATGCGTCACAAGTATCAATCGATCATTTTCTAATTTATAAAACCTAAATGAAAAGAGTAATTAATAAACCACAACATCCTTATCCGTGCATATGATTCGCGTTCGGATTTTCTCGGTACAAATCTCTCTAGAATAAGCCAAAAAAAAAAAAAAAAAAAGCGTACTAGATTTGAAATTCGATAACTATTTTGATCGATTTAGGAGAATTTTACTCAAAATAATTATTGTTCAAGTAATAAATCTTTCTTATAAGAAAATGAATTTAAATATAAATAAATGATTCTTGACCTATATTAATAAGAATAATAATTAATATCCTATAATATCATTCTTTTTTTTTTTTTTTATAGTTGTTAAAATATATATACACGCAACATCTCTCCGTGCCCTTCATCACCATCTGAAAAATACTCCTGTGAACATTTAAGCAGCCTACGTGATGTTTTAATATATAATTTAAATTTAGAAACTAATTCTCATTAATTTTTATGATGAAATTTCTTGAAATGCGCGTGATTAATTTAGTGCGTATGTAGTAACCCTCTCGAGACAGATAAGAGTGGAATCCTGTTAGGTGATTCGTTACAATTAGCTCCATGCAGTTTAATTACACGAGTTTTAAATATAAACATATTTATATTTTTATCATTAATTATAAGTATACATCAAAATATTAAAAACATATAATTAGTAAATTATAATAATATAATATATTAACTTATGTCAAATATTTTCATCACAATATAATGTGCTTAATTGAGAATTTTAATGTCACGATGATGATAGCTAGATCACGTTGCTCCAAGGCAATTCCAGTATGTAATTTCTGTTCCAAGCCGAAAATATAGAAAACAAACTTCTGGAAGATTTAAAATTGTTGTTGGATAATTGGAATTAAAGGCCGTCCCCCCTTTTATTTTTTTTTTTTTTATTTTTCCCTGGTTTTGGAGTCACACGGTGTTAACCAAACCTTCCCGTAAAGTGAAGAACTGGGTGACCCAGATAGAGAGATAAACTAACAGAGTAGTTGTCCAAAGAAAACCAACCAATTCTTTTTTTATAATAAAAAAAGAAAAGAAAAGAAAAGAAAGGTAGAAAAATTCAAATAGAGAAAAATATGTCGGGCTATTAAGTAAGTCAAATGCCGCCGGGAGGAGGGAAGCCTTTGGATTAATCAACCGAAAACCTTCCAGAGCAAAGAGTTTTCAAAAGCAGCAAAAGTTGACAATGGCACTCCTTATGGAAGCTTCTTGGTTGAATTATTAATCGCGCAAAGAAAATAATTTATGCACGGGGCCCTAATTTTGCTTAGTACACAACCGGACATCCACGAAGATCTTTGACTAATGGAAATCCTATATGTTCAGACCCGAAACCAAAACGGAAAAAACAAATCGAATTTCAACCTGCACGGGGAAAAAGCTTTTCAGAAAAAAAAAATAAAAAATTACCTTTAAGCATGAGGTTTGGTCCGAGTGTTTAAATTTTACTCTCTGTATTATGCCCTCAAATTTTACTCTAATGAATAAAAAGTAGATTAAATTTTAAATACAAAAATTTGTGTTTAGACTCGTTTGTGAATTTAATTAGAGAAAAATTTAATTTTAATTCATATAAATTGGTTTAAAAATTACTCTTGACTTTTAAAACTAAAACAATGTAATTAAGATACGGTGTGAAATACTACTCTTAAGGATTGAATAAAGAAAAGTAGCATTATGAAGATCAGTTGGCGTAGTTGTCACGAAGGCATGAAATGAAATGAAACGGTTGAAAAGTGCATAAATATGTAACGAATACAATTCAAGAAGAAGGTAGAAAATTAGCCTACGAAACCAGACGTTGGAAAAGCACCAAAATAAATGAGTTCATTGGCGATGATTCAGTTCAATCCGCTCCAAATTAATTGGTTCCTTGGAATTTCATGTTAGTTGAGCCGTAAAGGCAAATGGGTAATGGCCACCATCCAACCGTTCAAGACGGGCATGTCGCTTGTGACATAATAGCTGATCCTCACTTTTGCTAATGGGGACAAATGGCAAAACTCGGATCTTGACCCTCGCAAATGCTTAATTCACATCAAATATATACACGATAAATACGTAACAATCTTCTATTAAGCATTACATGAAAAAAAAAGACAACAAATATGTGTGTATCTGCTTAAGAATCAAGGAGTTGAGAGTTAAAACCAACAAGCTAAACTTCAGAGATTGGCCTAATTGACAAAAAAGAAATGTTATTAAACTTGGGAGTAAGAGACCAAATACCTCTGCCACTATACTCTATTGTTAGTAGATAATTTTTTTGTTATTAGAAAAGGGAAAAGCTTAAACTACAAGATAGACTCAATATTCATGGACCTTAAATAAAGCAAGATAAAAGGGTGGGGAATTCATTAGCCTTGAATAAGTCGCTGAAGGGGTTGCGACCATAAATGCAATTAGCTTAATAAACTTAAATGCTATCTAGAGAAAAAAAAAAAAAAAAAAAAGGAAAAAGGGAGGAGAAAACAAAGTGACCCTGCGTAACAGTTCAATTTGCACACGGAGTGGAATTGCTAGAAAAGGGAACAAGAGGTGAAATAGAAACAACAATTCGAAAGGGTCAATTACAAAGTTTAAGAGTAACGTCAAAACAGAGGCAATAACACCACAAACTTTCCTTATTCAACAACACCAAAAACGACACGATTTCTCATATCCCCTCCACCTTAAAAAGGGCTGGCTCCTGCTATTTTCGCTGACCACAACCACCACTTCCTATCCATCCACGCCTCCACCGCACTACCCCCAAAAAGTCAAAAATATCCCCTATCCCTCTCTCTCTCTCTCTCTCTCTCACCAATATGATGATAACCTGACACTTCTAATACACTCTCTTTCCTCTCCTCCAATAAAATTAAACATAAAAAGGGAGACGTTTTTGTTCATGTTTCTATGTGTCTATGGGTGAAAGCCGCAGTTTTGTGATCCAACTGAGAACACCCAGATAGCAAAAACTGCTAAACAGACTGAAAGGCTTATTGGGTCTTTGTTGTTTTTCAAGAAGATAAATAGATAGATAGATAGATCAGAAAAGATATGGGAAGCAAATGGAGGAAGGCAAAGCTGATGCTTGGATTGAACACTTGCCTTTATGCTCCTCCGGCTCTTGACGAAGATGAATCTTCTTCTCATTCTGTGGCCAGATTCTCCGAATCCGTTTCGCTGTCCCCTCGTGGCCCTTCCACACCTACCCCATCATCTTCTGGCCTGCGCTTGTCCAAATCCGGACACAAGTCCTATTCTAAGGTTGTATCTTTTCCTTTATACCGTTTTTTTATTTTTTTATTTCGTGCCTGTACTCATAGATGTTTATGTGTTAGTAATGTTGTTCTTGATTGTGTAAATTTTTGGCTTAATGTGGCCATTTTCTTGTCAGAATTGGGACCTTTTCTTTTGAAAATGATAAGATTTTAGTAGAATTAGATTCATCTCCATTCCTGTTCTTCTCGTAATAGAACAGAATGACGTGAAAAATTTCAGTTAGCGGATCTAATTAAATTTGGTATTAAGAAGTTGTTTTATTGTGAGCTAGTTTTACTAATTCTTGTATGTGGTGTTCTAATTTGGATTTATCAACCCCAACAATGTCCAGTTTTTTTTTTTTTTTTCTCTTTTATTTGATACCATCAATGTCCAGTTGTTTGATCTATTTTGTTGTGGTGATTAAATTTGGATGTATCAACATTACTGAGGTTAAGTTATTATCACTTCTGTCTCTCTTTTCAAGGGAATTTAGATTTTTTTTTTTTTATAGATTTTAAATTATACTTTTAGGTGTTTATGGTGTGATAATCAGTTGTGTAGCTGCAAATGTCAGTTTTTATTTCTGCCTAATTTTTGTTTTTAGTATCTAATCGAACTGTAGATTCAATGTGCTTTCCCGTCGAGGTGGGGTATGATGGGTGGGTGTGGAGGAGTGATTATCAATATCTGTGACGGAAGATGGGGTCATGAGGTTAAGGTCCCCTTTCTGGGGAGGGCGCAAAGTGGACTAGTTCCTTTTTAAGGACCATTTTTCACTTTGGTTTATTACAAGAGAGTGTAATATATATATATATATATATATATATATATATATATATACACCCACTGTGCAATGTTGTTGCTCCACCCCCGGAGTCCTTTACCTTGACGGTGAAAAGTGCTTTGTCTGGTCAGCATCACTTTATTATGCTACACTTAAGTCATATGAGTATGACTAATCTCTCTCTCTCTCTCTCTCTCTGCTTTTGGATGGTAATTTTGGAAAGCCTGTTGACCATTGATGCGGTTGGGAGCGTTCATATAATAGAATTACACAAGTAAAAGGGTGGGAAGTCAAAAAGAGAAGAGAAAAATTAAAACCAAAATTCAGTTTCTGAAACAAATCCATTACCATCCCTTCTTTTTATGAGCTTTTTATCTCTTTCTTAAAATGGTTTATGGGCTTCATTGTCTTGAAATCTTCGTTGTGGGTTTGTTTAATGGTTGCTTGATTTGATTATTCTATTCTACCTCTTTCCTTTTGAAAAAGTCTCGCTCTTTTGTCTTTAATAGTTTTTTTTTTTTTAGCCATTTTGTCGCTTTGACTGCTAAATATTGATTTGTCTTTTGGTTTGATCACCTAATATTGTGGGATGCGTGCAAGTTTCAGTAAATCCTTTTCTTTATTGAATTTTTTTTTTATTATTATTTATTTTATGTGTCAGTCTAAATATTTGACCTGCATTGACTGCAAAGTGCCATTTGGAACTTACACGTCGGACAGGGAAGTCCAATAGGATTTGAAAGCGGTAATTAAGATTGTGGTGGAAATTGGTTTCCTGCCTGACTCTAGGTAGATAGTTTATTTGCTGCAACAATGCTGATTGCAGGGGGTTTAGAAGTGTTGTTCATGTGCTTTGAGAAACTATATGAAGATTTCTTACATGGTTCAGGTTGGATGCATGCATAAATGTCTATTAGTTGGTGAAACAAATTTCTTCGCTTGAATAAAATGTTTATTTGTGCTGCTGCGTTGTTTGCAATCATAACATTGAGCAGATTTTGAGAACTTGGATTCTGACCTGCATTTCCATCTAAATTGCAGAAGACTTGTGCAATATGCCTAACTGCCATGAAACCAGGACAAGGCCATGCTATTTTTATGGCAGAATGTTCTCACTCATTTCATTTCCATTGCATTACCTCTAATGTAAAACATGGGAACCAAGTTTGTCCAGTTTGCCGAGCAAAGTGGAAAGAAATCCCCTTCCAGAATGCTGATCCAGGTGTTTCCAGTGGGAGGCCAAGAATCAACAGAGTAGGTTGGCCAGGAAATGATGGCTGGATGACTGTTATAAGACGACATCCTCCTGCTCGGATGGATGCAAATTGGCAGGTTTCATCACTGAATCGTGCTAATGAACCAGCTGTCTTTGATGACGATGAACCCTTAGATGAGCAGTGTAAGGCCAATGAGAAAGATGTGTCTGCTAAAGATGCTGGTGACAGCAATTCCATGGGAACAATAGAGGTTAAAACATACCCTGAATTTTCAGCTGTTAGCAAATCAGCCTCTCATGAGAGCTTCAATGTACTTGTCCACCTAAAGGCTCCGGTTGCCAGCAGAAAGCAACAGAGCAGTGGGTGCACTAGTCAATTGCCACAATCATCTCAAGATTCTCGTGCCCCAATTGACCTCATCACAGTGCTTGATGTTAGTGGCAGCATGGCTGGTACAAAGCTTGCTTTGCTGAAACAAGCCATGGGGTTTGTGATACAGAACCTTGGCCCTTCTGACCGTCTTTCTGTCATTGCCTTTTCCTCTGCTGCCCGTCGCCTCTTTCCGCTTCGTTGCATGAATGAGACTGGGAGACGGGAAGCATTACAGGCTGTTAACTCTTTGGTATCCAATGGTGGGACAAATATTGCTGAAGGCCTGAGAAAAGGTGCCAAGGTTATTGTGGACAGTAAGAGGATGAATCCAGTTGCCAGTATCATTTTGTTATCTGATGGGCAGGATACCTATACCATTACAAGTCCAAATGGGAGCCGTGCTCAACCAGATTTTAAGTCACTTATCCCATTGTCAATTCATCGGAATGGTGGTACAGGCCTCCAGATTCCTGTGCATGCATTTGGCTTTGGTGCAGACCATGATGCTGCCTCAATGCATTCAATTTCTGAGATATCTGGGGGCACTTTTTCATTCATAGAAAGTGAGAGCGTGATTCAAGATGCATTTGCTCAATGCATTGGAGGGCTGTTAAGTGTGGTGGTACAGGAGCTACGGGTGGAAGTTGAATGTGTGCACTCAAGCTTGAAAATTAATTCAATAAAAGCAGGTAGCTACCGTAGCAACGTCATGGCCAATCCAAGAGTGGGGCTTGTTGATGTGGGAGACTTGTATGCTGAAGAAGAAAGGGATTTCCTGGTGACCCTTAGTATTCCAGTTGATGAGACCAGTGATGAGATGTCACTGCTAAGGGTTACATGTTATTATAGGGATCCTATTACAAAAGATATGGTGACCTTGGAAGGAGCCAGTGAAGTTCGGATTCAGAGGCCTAGAACTATTGGGGAACAAGTAGAGTCAGTTGAAGTGGATAGGCAGAGAAACCGAATCCGTGCAGCTGAGGCAATGGCAGAGGCAAGAGCCGCAGCTGAAAATGGTGATCTAGGTCATGCAGTCTTAATCTTGGACAGCTGTCATAGGGCATTGTCAGAAACCGCATCTGCACAAGCTGGTGATGGATTGTGTATTTCACTCTGTACCGAGTTAAAAGAGATGCAAGAAAGGATGGCAAACCATCAAGTATATGAGACGTCTGGAAGGGCATACATTTTATCGGGTTTGAGCTCACACTCATGGCAGAGAGCAACAGCACGGGGGGATTTCTCCAGTAGTACAAACGTCTTGCAAGCGTATCAGACTCCAACCATGGTTGACATGGTAACTCGGTCTCAGACCATGGTGTTCGGGAACCCATCGAATCGAAGAAAACTCCAGCAAGCTTTCTCCTTCCCTGCCAGAGCAGAGCCAAGGTAACTCTTAGCAGTACCTCTGCAAATTCTCCTCACCCTTTATCCATATATTCTATGTCCATGGAAGACCTTTTAGTTCACTTGAATTTTTTGTCTTCTCCTCTTTTCATTTGCAAGATAGGATTAGACTGGAAAGAGTGAGACCTGAAGCAATTTACTTTTGTTTTGGTATGTATATGAATAAGAAAAGATGGGGGATACTTGCTGAGGTGAGTTTCTAAGAGAAATGGTGGAAGAACAAATGTGGGGGATAGGCATTGAGTAGTCTTATTATGGGGTGATGTACAAATGGAGAATTTGGGTATAGCCTTTTTAACTATGGGAATACATGGGAGGGGTGAATTCTTCTCTTGTGTAATATTATATTATGAAGTGATGAAATGGACATATCTATCCTTGATTCTTTTCAATTCTTCTTTTTTTTTTTTTTTATTTCTTAGTTTATTCTACCGTTCTATAATGGGGCACTTTGCAAGTTATGTGTGGAAGAATGATCATTTTTCCAAGTCGTCGACCACAACGGACAGTCTTAATTATTGGCCTTTGTTGTGTAGCCAATTGTTCATAATATGCCAAAACAATACAGATGTCAACATCAAATGGGTGGGGGCATCAGATTCAATGATATTTCCACAATACCTATTCTTTTTAGCTCTGCCTTTCTTTTCTTTTTTTTTTTGTTGGGGTTGGTGGGGGGGGGGGTGGGGCCTATATGACTGGCCATCCATCTTTTACCTCGGTAATGATTCATTCGCGTCTCCCAAAAAGATAGGTTCTTTTTTGAGTTTTAATAAACTGTATGCAATCACCAGTCAAGCTAATTTTAAACAATTTTTTTGTTGTGTTACAACTCTCAAGACTAAGAATGACGGGAACTGGGGCCCAATACTGTCAAAAGGGCTGACTTGCACAGTCCAACTCCAACCCAACTCAGGCTACCCTAATATGGGTGATTTGTTTTTGTTTTTTCGTTACTAGATAGATCAATTTTTCTTTTACATAAAAAAGATAATTCTTTTTATTATATAAATTTTATATTTATTAAAAAAATTGAGATTTTAATTATAAAAATTTAAATTTTTAATTATTAAAATATTTTTACGTAAAATAAATAGTTTAATTATTTTTTATTTTCTTGTTTTAATCGTTCACCTTTTTATTTTGTTTCATAGCTATCTTTTTTTTTTTTTTTGGATGAGATTTGAATTTTTTGAAATATATTCTATGTAGTTAAATACATTTTTCAAAGGGATTGATGAATCTATCCAAAAATGGATTAGTATAAAATAAAACATAAAAGTGTAACACTCAAATTAGAAAATAAAAAGTAATAGAATTACATTGAAATAATCTATGAAAATTCAAGCCTATTTTTTTGACTTATCTCCCTATTTTATGCATGCTACCCTCGTTGTCATGTGGACTCCAATGGCGAGGTTAATGGTAGGCACACATTTATAATTTTTGAGCGACTTGAAACACATGAAATGTTATTTATATTTTTAAGTTTTAGTGTAATTTTTTTTTAATAAAATGTAGATTAAAATATTTCAATATAAAAACAAGCATATGAAAAGAAAAACAATATATATTATAAAAATAATAATAGAATTGTTAAGCTATATTTAAAATATTTTATTTTGATGTTAAATGACTCGACTTAAAAGTTAAAAAAAAAAAAGTATGCATATTGAGAAAAAATTCAAAAAATTGAAAAAAAAATTTTGCAGAAAATTTATTGATTTTCTGACTTCATTTTTCTAAATTTCGGCAAAGACAAAGCAAATTATTCTCATATTCCAAAAAAAAAAAAAAAAAAAAAGCAAAACCAGGGCAAGCTTACATACTAGTAACGAGTTGGGGTGTACATGAAACTGTTTAATTCATCCAACCTAACTACTAAAATTAAATTAAAATCGTTGAAATTGTTTTAAAAATTATAATTTAAATAACTTTATATAGCTTGAATATACGTATCAAATCGATTTACGTGTATTTTTACAAGTATCGAGATAGAAAAAGATAATGGGGAGACCCCTGACACCTGGATGGCACTGGGTAGCTCCTCGACGAAATCGATGAGGCGACCCCTACCCAGAAACCTCGTCTGTCCCTCCGTTGCCTTTTTTAAGGTTGAGCTGCGCTTAACTGTTAATTAGCTGCCTCTCTTGTTACCGCAATTGCATGTGGATATATAATCAGCTACGCTCGGGTCGGCAAAATCTTTTTCCAGAGCTCTGACGTGGCATGACGCCACTGGTAACGAGACCATGCAGGTTTGTTGCTTATCAATCTTGTGGCAGTCCGAACATGATTTTGTTATCCAACAGCATCTCAACCTTTAATTTCAAATTAAACGGCTATGATTTTGTCATGCATTTGGTCATTCTTTTTTTTTTCCTTTTGATTATTAATTCTTAGCAAATTTTTTTCTTATTTAAAATGTATTAAATCAATAATTATTCTCTATACTTTTCAATTTATTTTAATTTTTTTTTAAAATTATTCTATATATTAATTTTGTTAATTATAAATATTTTTTTTCTCTCACATTTGCGTTAAATTTGTTACGTTATCCTCGGTCGGGCACTAATGATATAAGAGTTAGTGATTTTAATATAAATATTTTTTTTATAAAAATATTTTTAATTATTAAATTAAATTTAATAATTATTATCAAAAATAATTCAAATATTTTTTTATTTTTTAAACTATAAAAATAAGAATACTTATTTAAAAAAAATAAAAAAATTTCACATTTAATATATTATATTAGTAAATATTATGAATTTTATATGATATTTGAATAAAAGTTATGTGTTGAATTTAATAAATGAAAAAGATATATTTTTAACTAATATTATTAACTTCAATAAAAAATTTTGAAAAAAAACAATAAATGATCCTTAAATCTAAAAGTATCCTAACTTAGAAGAGCAAATTAAATAAAAAAAAAAATCTTAGATCAACAAATATTGTATAGAATAATTTTGATTTAAATCATTTAAAATTAAAAATTAGGAATCATGAAAAAAAGCTTTGACCACTTGATTCATTGAATGGTTTTAATTATTCATGCCATATTTTTACTAAAATTTAAATAAAAGTCAAATAACTCACTATAAAATTACTGAAATCTATTTTATTTGTATTAATTAAATATTAATGTAGGTATACTAAAATACTTGAAAATTTTAAATAATTTAAAAGTTTAGAATTTAAACTCAAAAGTCAAAATATTGAAAACTTAGTATATGCAAAACTTCAATAAATTTAAAATTCAAAAAATTCAAGGTCCAAAATAACGGAAAACCAACTAACATGATAGTCAAAATAATTCGGGTCTAATTCGACCGGATCTGATCGTTTGCCTCAAGTTGGGTCCCTCTCCTCAGGCATAACGTTAACATTCTACGTCGCACCTAACAACGGATACATATGCCTTTGGAGGAAGTCCTTTTTAGCCGTTGAGCCCCGTTTCTGTTTTGAACAGACAAATGCTGAAAGAATTAGCCTTTGGAGCAAGTCTTTTTTAGCCGTTGTTAACATTCTAGTTAGCATTATCCGAGCATGTTCCCACTCCTGGTTATGAGAATCTTGAAGTAGTTCACTTCTAGAAAGAATTCCATAAAAGGCTGAAAACGGTGGGTTCCAAGCTCATAATACAGCCAGTCGAATTAGCTAGCTACAGCCTAAAATGGTTGATGGGTCCTTTCCTGGTCGCAATTGTGTTGTTTTCATAGAGGCGGTTGATGGGGTTTTTTCTTTTATCCCCATTTCGTTTTTTTTTTTTTTAATAAATATTTTTCAACAATTTTCCCGTTGCTTTCCATCCTTCACCACCACTATATATGCCTCCAATCTGAAATGTCAATTCTTTGCTTTCCGTTTTGGACATTCTGCTAGCTTTTCTTTCAGCATTTGTTTGATTGATGAGGATTGAGGATTGTAATTATTTTGGAAACCTCCGCTCTACAAAGTACAAATCTTCTGGTTCTGGGTATGTTTGCTTGTAAAGCATTCATTTTTGTACCTAAAGTTGGAAACTTTGAGGGCCAGTTGGTGAATGTCAGCTTGGACTAGTTTGGTCTATCGGCCAATCTGTTCAATTAGTAGTTGTCATTGATTGGTGTCCTAACTTGTGAGCTCCCAGTCCCACACAAGCTTATAGCGCAGGCTTGCTAGTTTTCAGTTTAATGGTTGCTATTTTGAAATCATTCTTGTTGCAGCAAATGTGCATGGAGTCGGAACAAACGTACCAAAGTGTTAGCTGAGCAAACTTTAGTTATGTATCCAGGGTGATAATCTTTGTCCTTAATTTGTGTGGTTGCGTTTGGCTTAGCCAATTTAGGACTGTACTTCCTCTTAAAGGGATTTAAGCTGAATCTTTGCACTTCTTAATGGTTTGACGAGACACCGTGCTAAATGTGAATTTTCTGCATCTACTTATTTCTTTACACACTTCTTCATTTAATAGTTACAGTCGTGTATCATTGAGAAATTGAAAGCAGTCTCACATAGGTAATATCTTTCTTGAATGATGTGCTAAATGTGTAGAAAAGTACTGGAAATTAAAGGTCTTTGTGTTTCCAATTGTGAGTTTACCAACTTCCACATAACAAGTTCAGAATAGAGCAGGGAGAGGGGTTGTGAAAGTTTCAGACATTCTCTTCGTTACTAGTCCTAGACATCTGTTTTTGTGCTTGTTATATGCTTCAGCTCATGCGAATTATTTGTTTGGTGAGGATTGGATGATTAATTTAAGGAAGTTTGGGTGCTAATCCCCTATTGTAATTAAGGTTTGATTTCTGTTTTTTTTTTTCTGTTTTTTTTTTTATTAACTTTGTCAGTTTTCTTTCTTTTCCTTCAAGTTGCAGAAGTATTCGCCGTGTCAACTGACGACTTTGATTATGAAACATTAACTTTCTGGATTGTTCGCTGATTTTCTGAATTTGGAAACTATTCCCCACTTCAAGCCAACAAGTTTGAATATCAGATTTAATTTTCTGAATTGTTGGCACCATAGGCAATTAGTCTATTATCCACATTGTAAAGTTTAATTGGAAATGCATTAGTTAGTCTTCTTGTTGAGATGGTTCCATTTTTCTCTTTATTTTTATCGAGTATCATTCAGTTTTGTCTCCTTTGACAAGTTTGGAATATTTGTTGAAAGCCACAAAACGTTAGTACTTGGATTTTATTTGTCACGCAGTATGCTGAACTAGTAAAAACGTTCAATTTGAATTGAGGTATAGAGTTGACTGGAGTTTCTGTTTTATGCTCAGCATTGGTGTTAATGAAGCTTCAAGTGGAGGCTTTCCTCACTTGTGTCATTGGTTTTATCTGTATTCAGCAATGTCTATGTGGTTAGTATCATATTTCACAATCTCTTCAATTTAGCTTTCTAGTTCTGTTAGAATGCTGGAATTTAAAGCTCCTTTGTTCCTGAATATTTGACAAGATTTTGAACTTCAGGAATCTCTCATTGCACGTGTTTCAATTGAGGTTCTGTTGCACTTAGATATATCTGACAGCAATTTCAATTTGTGACCTACAATTTGAAGGCATTTGCTTGGAGATTCCTAGGGGGTTGCCTTTAGGTTCAAGCATTAGAAAATTAATAAACAGATGCTTTGTGAGATGTTTCTTTAATTGCACAGAAGCAGAAATTTTTTGCCATCTGCATAAATACCATATTTTAATGTCCCATTCATTTTGTTTGGTGCAGATGATTTTTCCACTACATCAGGCCTGAACAATTGGACATGTATATGCTCAACATCGCATCAGGCAAATCAGAGCTATGTTAAATCCAACTGTTCAGCATCCTGTGATTGCAGTCTGGGTATGCCACTGATTATGTTATAATTATAATCATCCAATACTACTGAATTATCACAATATTTGACAAATGCTGTTTATAATTTGGCTGAAAAACCCCATATATGTTTAGTTCAAGCAAATGTTATTCTAAGGATAATTGGTGCCAGAAAAAATTTGCATCAAAAGAAGAGGTTCCGCAAATTGAAGTGTATTATAGCTCACACTTGCTGATCGTGACTTTGTATTCAGAATTCAAAGTATGTCTCCTAGATTGTAACGAAGTTCCTTGCTGGTATACAAGTTGAACCAAAAATTTCATCCTATGTAGCACTGAACCAAACCAATAAAGAGCATGAGACTGACTCCTAGTAATTGGCAGTTCCACAATGCTTTGCTCAGTACATCAATGGAGTTCCCTTATTTAGACATAGTTAAATGCAAGCAGTTCAATTGGCTATGTTACTTCTTCTTATTCTTCTCTTCCTCCTTTTTCCCCATTAAATTATGTATCAAGCAGGATGTTGCACTTTACACTTTAAAACAACTATTTTTTGGGAGCTCTGTCCCCCTGTTGGGGCCATTTTAGCATGTTCCCCATGGATGTTTTGCAGAACATGATTATGTGTGTATATTGTTGGTAAATGTCTGTCTTATGCTTATGTCAACAAAAATTAAGATCCAAAATGATTTGTTATGGTTGATAGCCGTAAGAATAGTTACTATCTAATACACAATCCTAATGAAGTGGCTGGAGCACCAACAGATGGAATTTGGAGATGCATATGTACTGCTGATGGATTTCCCAAATTAGCTGCTGACAGTCATAATAGCACCTGTTTTACTGGTTGCAACTGCACTTCTGGTACTTTTTCTTTTTCTGTGTAACTATGGATATGAAGTGTTTTCTTTTTGTAAAATTCAAATCAAAGTCTTAATGTCTTTTCTAGTATGCATTTATTTTTGTGCAAGTTTTTGATTAAGTTGCCATCATATAGCTTTAACCTTGTTTGTGAAGTTGTATAAGTTGCCTTTAGGATGCTTTAATATTTTTATTGAGATTGCTGGAATGAATATAAATCCATATTTTTGATGCTTTCAACTGTAAATTAAATGCAGAGGCCTGTGCTTTGTCCATACTAATGTATGATCCTCACTCATTTGGTTTCTTGGCAATGATAAGCTGGCTGGTTGCCTCACTCATTTAACGGAATAAACTTGCTTATTAACAGGATCACTTACAGAAGCTCAAGCTTCAACAAATCACATTTCTAGCACAGCTGTTGTGATCATTTTGCTGCTATGTGTCATATCAACAACATTGGCATTTCTTGCTGCGGTGATATGCTACGTGTTTCAAAAAGATAAGTGTCCTGTCCAACCACGAGTATTCTCATCAGACAGAGAAACAAGTTTCAATAGCACTACTCACTTAATTTGTCATAAGGAATCTTCAGTGTCAGAAAACAAATTCAGTATCTATTTCCCCATTAGTCCGGTTTCAGGTGGGTGAGAATTGCTCTGACCACATTGTAATCTGACTAACTTCATTTGATCTTCTGGTTTTTTTTTTTTTTTATACATAATATTTTTTTGTGGGCACAATCCAATTTTTCAGGGTGTCTTGGTGAGTCTCGTTGGTGCAGAAGCAGAACAGAGGTTATACATGGAACCATAATCCAGTTTTCATACTCAGAATTGGAAAATGCAACCGATAAGTTCTCTCATTCTAATCTCATAGGACTTGGGGGAAGCAGCTATGTATATCGTGGCCAGCTCAGAGATGACAGAACTGTGGCAGTTAAAAGCCTCAAAACACAGAAAGGACCTGATGCTGTCTCCCTCTTTTCCAAAGAGGTACTTCCTCTGCTAGCCATTACATTTTAGTGTTGATTAAATGATGGAATCTATGTAGTTATGGCTCAAGTCAGTGATTTCCAGTGCTTTACAATGTAAATTTGTCACTTTGTTGTCTTGCCTAGGTTGAAATGTTATCAAGACTCCATCATTGTCATGTTGTACCTTTGCTTGGCTACTGCTCGAGTCATTGCGAGAGGCTGCTGGTGTTTGAATACCTGCTTAATGGTAACTTGAGAGATTGTTTGGATGCAAATTCAGGGGAAAACATAAACTGGGGAACTCGTGTTAAAATTGCTCTTGGAGCTGCGAGGGGATTAGAATATCTGCATGAAGCAGCTGCCCCAAGAATTTTGCATAGGGATGTCAAATCCACAAATATCCTTCTCGATGAAAATTGGACTGCAAAAGTAAGAATCTACTTTATTGGGCATTTGTTACTACTAATTCCAATTATGTAGATAAAAGGCCAACTTCACATAAATTTGGAATTATGGCTAGTTGAGTTGAGGTTCCCATTATGAAAGAATATGCTGCAGCACATTGATTTACTGAAGTTAAATGCACTTACACTATATACAAACAAAAATTTTATGCAGATTACTGATCTTGGTATGGCTAAACTTTTAAGCGCTGATGGCACACCCAGCAATTCTAGTTCTCCAGTAAGAATGGAGGGCACTTTTGGCTACTTTGCCCCGGAGTATGTAATGGCTGGAAGAGCTTCTCTTATGTCAGATGTTTTCAGTTTTGGTGTAGTTCTCCTTGAGCTTATCACCGGTAGGCAGCCCATTCATAAATCAACCAACAAAGGAGAAGAAAGCCTTGTCCTATGGGTAAAGTAAAGCATCTTCATTAACAGCAATCGTTGTTACTTTGGGTTTAATTTTAATGCTTTCAAACCATAACATGCTACAATGTTTGATGATGTGATTTTTCGCAGATAATTGTGTGTTGTATGTTGGGAAGTCCATGTTATCTGAATGCAGAAAACTTTCCAAGATGTTCTATATTTTTCTTCTTGTATTACGTCTCATTAAGAAGTTATAAAAAGAATACTTGTCAGAGCATAATTTGTTTGGTTGACCATTGAAAATAAAGTCTTTCTCATACTGTGCAGGCTTTCCCTCGTCTCCAGGATAGTAGACGAGTGATAATGGAGCTGCCTGACCCACGGCTGAAAGGGAAGTTCCCTGAAGAAGAGATGCAGATAATGGCCTACCTAGCAAAGGAGTGCCTGCTGTTGGATCCTGATGCTCGACCAACCATGAGAGAGATTGTACAAATTCTCTCAACTATTTCACCAGACACATCCAGGCGGATAAACATGCCCGTAAATCTTTTTCAGGTAACCAAGTGATTCATGAATCCATTTAGTAACCCTGCATCAGCTATGTTATTGCTTCTTTTTAGTTGATAGTTCTTTGCCTGCTTCTAGCCATTTATGTTCAAGACAAGGAATCATTCGAATTGATATTTGGTTTATTGCTCAACCCTTCTCCCCGGAAATGGGAATTTCTGCGAAGCATCAGATTCCTTTTTTTTTTTTTTTTTACCTTTAACTTTAAATTATGTTGCTTTGGTCGGTCACATGCTTGGCTGTCCTCTCTCGAGGCAGATCTAAGCAAAATATCACCGGTGAATTTTGAGAATACAAACTAAGAAAGCTTTTCATGTATATTAACTAGCGATAATGTTGTCAAAAGTAAATCATACTTCCAGAATATTGAAAAGTTATGCCTATTATCCCTTGTGATGTGCCTAACTGAATACTCTATGCCTTATGTTATGCAGATGGCTGCTATCTCTAGCTTGACAACTGAACCTTGTGTAATAAGGGCTGGTGGTAGAGCTGAAGACTTTGATGTAGATGAACCTGGACAAAACCCATCAAGTAGGCAGAAAGCTCAGAATCCTTTGCCATTAGAAGCCAAGCACACTGTCTCTGTTGGAAGCAAGGATGGAGAAGTACACATCGTTCCAACTGAATATATTGAGGGGTTGATCGTCTTGTCTCCAGATGCCAAAAGTTGTCGTGCATCAGATGATGAAGCTGTGGACTTAACCGAGCCTCGGTTCGAATCATTCTCTAATGTTAAATCTCCTTGACAAAGTACCTGCCCGCACAAAATTGATTCAGATAATATGCAGTTTTATGCTACGAACTTGCTTCTGTTACATGGCAAGCGAGCAAGTTTTTGAGGAGTTACCCTTTTCTTTTCTTTTTTTTTTCTTTTTTTTCTTCTTATTTTTGTTAGAAATCCAAAAATAAAAAAGAATTTCTTTTTTTTTTTCTTTCAATTTGTAATCCAAAAGTAAACGAAAATTACACACCATTCATTTGTTTTAACTTTGACGTTTTTTGTGGTGTAATGATTTTGACTTTAGGGTAATTACTTAGAAATTGAATGTGAAGATATTGACTGGGAAATTTAACTAATGGTCAATTTTTTCAATTTAATATACTGTTTTTACCAATTGGTCACCTTTTTTTTTTTTCAGTCTATTAAGCGCACATCCAGGTTGTCTGCAGAATTGAGGAGAGCTCTTTCCTATCCTGTAAATCACACGGCATGACCATGTGAGGTGTACGAATAACATTATTTTGATGCCAGGAACTTGTACACAAGCCAATTCATGGCTGAACAATCTGGTGGAGCGACTTCAGTAGTTTCAGCAGTTTTAACTAAGTACGTAGCTGTCCACATGCGCCCATTTTGATGTTGCTTTGCTTGAATTTTGTATTCAAGTGGTAGTTGGCGGTCCATTTTTGCAACATTGGAAACCTTGATTTTGAATGGTAGTTAGAGCTATGACCTGAAGGAAGGATGGTTGCATAAATATATGACCTGTACACACTAAGAAGCACTATCAGAGAATTCTAAACTAGGGGAGCGTCATCAACTTCCCTGGACTATTGCAAATCGCTGTTAATGGATCCACCACCGCCATCAAGTGCCCCACTCCTCAGCCCGGCTCCGCCGCCCGGGCCAGGATTCTTGGATTTCCTGTAAGCTTTCTTTGCTTCTTGTTCCTCCCTTAACTCTACGGCAGAGTCTGTCTATTTAAAAAGTGTTGTCACATTGCACGAGACTTCCATGCTATACATATAGTATATGTGTATTAATAACTGCAATCTGGTTCTGGGGTCTCGCTATTTTTGAAGTTATACATATAGTATATGTGTATTAATAACTGCAATCTGGTTCTGGGGTCTCGCTATTTTTGAAGTAGGTGGTGTCTGTGTTGCTGTGGACTATTCGCAAGCTGCTGCCCTCCACTGTTTGAGCCTGGGCCTCCCCCTCCCTAATGCTGCACTACAGATTCAGATTTATTCTTTTCTTGTTGGGAAAAAAAGGGAAAAATTTTCTCTGAGCATGCGTACCACCATTGGACTCTAGATTTTAGTAATCAATTGACATTCAATTATCTGATGTTGCCATTGAACGTTCTGCTTTAACTTACGTTTTATGAATTGGTCGGAACTTAGAAATTTTGGGACATTAATTCTGCTTCTGTTTGATTGTATTTCTCTTGTGGTGACATTCTGTCCATCTTATTTGTATGATTTGACTTCATTAGACATAGCCAAAGAGATTACAATGCTCAAAAAATAACAGCCCCACCAGAAGCATATCTCAGCTAACCAGTGGATTCGTTAGAGAGCGTGAGGGGACGTGGATATAACCAGTCTCCGTTTGATATTTCCTCCAACAGCGGACGTGTCGTTTATCCGAGAATTCTCAGACGTCGACGAGTCGGTAGAGATTTCTGTTAGGACACAGAAATGTGCTGGAGAGCCGACGATGAGAAGCGTATTGTGCGAGGGATTCTGCAGGAAACGGCGTCGTTTTGCTTCCCCCAACCCCCCAACTTCTTAGGACCCCAGCACGCATCCGAAATTTTAATAAAAGATTCACAATATCGACACAAACTGAACCTAATTTTCAATTAAAAGCAATTTTTCAACCAACAAACTGGCGAAGTCCCAGTTGCATTTTTTGCTAAAATTCCTTCTCTCTCCGGGCCAACTAGCCAACTAGCCAATTGGGGGAAGCTTCAATTGACCTCATCATAGATCAGTAGTCACCACAAAATGACTTCACCTCCTCAAACCTACACAAGTTAGCTAAGTAAATATAAACAATTTATATGAACTTTAGATATTACCAATTTGATTGATTTAGGTAAAGTGATGAGGAAGTGACAAACAAAGACAACAAAATGTCAATTTTTCTTTTCTTCTTTCTGTTTTTTTTTGGTCAAATTAGGCTCTAATTTTAGTGTGTGAGTCATGCTATATCAATGCACTTAACTTGGTTGCTTTGGGAGAATGGAGCCAATTTGAGAAGAATGGTGCCAATTTAAAAGAAAACCAGAATTTTGTAACCAAAATTGTAAAGTTTCGGAAAAAAAAAAAAAAAAGAGTCAAACCAAGTAATTGAAAATTATTTTAACGACTCAACTGAAACGACACCGTATGGATTTATGTCAAAATCCTATAAGGGCCTTTCTTCATCTGCGCTCCCTCAAAGCCGTTTTCCAAAGGAACAGCAAATACAGAGTACAGAGAATGGCCTCGAAGGCCGGAGCAGCTCCGACCACCTACTCGCCGGCCCTGTCTCGAAATTCTCGGACCCCCATTTTCAGTGACTCGGACGTCGATTGGGTCCGACCCGACGGCCGTGGCTTCCACCAGTGCCGTCCTGCATGTATGTGCTTTTTATTATTATTATTATTCTTTTGCTTTCTTTTCCAAGAAAAGAAAGTTTCTTTTGTTATATAACTTGGTTTTCTTCCACTGTTTTTTGTAATTTATATCAAACTGTGATTGTTGGTTGATCATGAGTGATTCTCTGACGGGTATGACAACTGTCAATTTTTGTTAGCTATGCAGCTACGCCTGATTACTTAAAGACCCTTTTTTTTTTTTCTTTTGAATTATGTTTTCTTTTGTGCATTTGGTTTGCGTTGGTTTATTGTGTTGATGTGAATCATTGTGCTATATATCGTTAGAGTTAACATGGGATCCATTCTAAGTCAAGGAATCCGTTCAACCCAAAAGCTTATGTTAATGGTTGAGATCCAGAAATGGATCATACATAGTAAACTCTGACATATGTGTTTATTGGTTTGCAATTAATGTCTTGGTTGACATTTTTCTCTCTTTGGGCACGTAGCTATGGGATTGCAGTTGGAGAGGCATAGGGGAATTGGTGCTTTATACATTGTTGTATAATCATTTTAATTCAATCAAAGGAACATTTATCATTTGAGCTTGTCATGGTTGGCCGTCATTGAATTGTAATGCTCCCAATTGATATTTTCATTTTTGGTGTGTCTGCAATGTTATGGATTTAATAAATTGATTTGGAACATCATTCCTTAATTTCTTACTTTTAAAACTTTTAAGGGTTTGGAAGAAGATATTGATTGTTCTTTGTCAAACCTTTGTTTATTGGTGCATTGTGCTCATAGACAATACTATGCTGTATGTTATCTATTTAGCAGGTCTCTCTGTATCTACATTCTTATCTTTTCCTATATTCCAATTTCATTTTGGTAAGAAATTTTATGAAACAAAACACAAATATATTCTTTTCTGTATCAATGTTTCAACGACTGGTGTTTCTTTGGCAATTCACATGTTATTGTGAAGGTTTTTGTATTTTGGTAAATGGAAATTATTCAAATGAAATATTTACCCTTTTGGCTGTTTTTGACAAATATTGATGAACATTGATGGTCTTTGGCTGTAACATTTGTCATGGAAGATCAGCAAGTTTCACTTATCTATATTCCGATAGTGGTAAAGTGATCTTCAGTGGGAAATGCAATAGTGATAGCTTAAAATTGAGCTCACTGTTGATGCAAGCAAATTTCCAATTAGCAGAGAAAAGTTGTCATTTTGATTTCAAGTTCCATGCCTTCTGCTTTAAAAGGCTTAGTTCTTTTCCATACTTGTTGATGAATCTACCTTCCCAGATTTGAAATATGCACTGCTTATAGGGAGTCCATCTATTCAATTTTATGCAGATGCACAGATGAGGAGTTGCACACGCATTTGCAAACATAACATATATATCTATACCATGGAACAACAAGTTATTTTTTACTTGCAGTTTTCAGGACTGGTGCTGTGAATGCTGCAGCAGGTTCTGCTTATGCTGAGTTTGGGAATACCAAAGTCATTGTGTCTGTGTGAGTATATATTTTTATTGTGTATATTATATTTTTCTTGCTCTATTTTTCTTTTATTTATTTCTTTTTACCCTTTTAGAATATTTGTGGAATTGAAAAGCTTGAGTTGATGGTATATCTTGTGATGTGCTCGTTTGGCAGGTTAGACAATATAATTCTGTTTTACATTTTGCTGCTCTTTCTTGTTTCAGGTTTGGGCCCAGGGAAAGTAAGAAAGCAATGATGTATAGTGATGTGGGCCGACTGAATTGCGGTGTTAGTTATACAACTTTTGGTACCTCAATTCGTGGGCAGGTATAAAGAGATCGTGAATTCATCAAATAAAATACATTCAATTTAAACCTTTTTTTTTTTTTTCTTGTCAGTTATTTTATCTTATATCTCAAGCCCTTGTTGTTAGGGATCAGAACACAAAGAGTTCTCCTCAATGCTTCATAAAGCTTTGGAAGGTGCAATAATGTTGGAAACTTTCCCCAAGACAACTGTAGATGTTTTTGCATTGGTGTTGGAATCTGGCGGCAGTAAGTTACAGCTTCATAATAAATCCTGGGTCTGTTTCTAGCATAGAAAAATGGAAGCATTAAATGTTAAGAGAGGTTAAGACACCTTAGCCTTCCCTCACACTTGAAGCTCCTTAAGAAATGATTTCCTATCAGAAATAGCTGTAATATTGTGAAACTGATTGGGGAATTGATGCACTTTCTGGTTATGGTCTAACTCTCTAGTCTCTTTTGCATGGTCAGAATTTGACCACTTTCTGTTAGCTCTGTGGTGCATGATTAATGGCAGAACTTGTAGAAAGTAATACATATAATATCCTTGGAACATATTGCTGAGCTTTGTCATTTTTACTTGCAGGTGACCTTCCCGTTATAATATCATGTGCAAGCCTTGCCTTGGCAGATGCTGGGATTATGATGTATGACCTTGTTGCTGGAGTTTCAGTGGTATGCATCATGCATAGAAGGCTTATTAAGACCTTTTCTTTCCAGGTTAAGAATGAAATATTAAATAGTAGGCATATGCTCAATCACTGATTCCATTTTAACCACCAGACAGCGAACTGAAAATTTCATGAAAGAGCCGAACATTTCAGAGCTTTTGAATAATTGATCTTCATGTCATTATTGTTGACCGTCCTTTTTCTGCCATTATTTTGGCCCGCTGACATTTTTTCCCAATATTATGGCATAGTTGAGTTCCTGAAGACCATGCTATTGTTCCCTTGCCTTATTATAAGATTTTGTTCGAGCATGATGTAGCATGATTTTTTTACTCCATGGAATCCTTTTTCTGAAGCTATCTCTGGTGAAGAATGGTGCATTCAAAACATGTTTGGATGGGGATAATTTAATAGGCTTTCCATTTCCTTGTAATTACTTTGACACATGACAGCCCCTTCTCCATTATTTGCTCATATTCAATCTCTATGTTTTTTTTTTTTTGGTCAAATTTTTATGTTTGCTGTCTGTTAACTTTTTGTGGTGCCTAGTCTTGTCTTGGTAAAAATCTAGTCATTGATCCGATGTTGGAAGAGGAAAGCTGTCAGGATGGAAGCCTAATGCTTACTTGCATGCCTTCTCGTTATGAGGTCACTCAGCTTACTGTTACTGGGGAATGGTCGACTGCAAATCTGAACGAGGTGTGTCATTTGAAGCCATTAACATCTTAACTTCTTTATATAACTGGATTGGCTATGCTAATTTTGTTGCACAAACACAAACAGGCAATGCAGCTTTCCCTGGATGCTTGCTCAAAGCTGGCAGAGATAATGAGATCATGTTTGAAAGAGGCTGCTTCAGGTCCACAAGATTAGATATTATAGGCAGTAATTTTACTGTTACAATGCAAGTCATGTTTTAAGTTGCTCTTATTCCTCTCCTTTCATGTCTCACCCTTCCCTCCTTTTTCCCCCAAAAATGGGAAGAAAAATGAGCCCCTTTTTTTTTTCCCTGTAACATCAATGTAAACAGTTTTGTTCCATGGTGCTTAAGGACAATACGAACCTAAAAACAGATCTTGTTCAAGTAGGTGGTTTAGTAAATTATCGTCAATATTATGTATTCTGCAGTTTTCCTTTCCTTCCTGAGAACTCTGGCGAACACGCCTAGGGCTCATTAACCAGTTTCTTAACGGTCGCCTGTTTGACCATGGGCCAACTTTGACTTGCCTGGGCCTAACTGTGATTCTAGCTCGAATCGAAACTGTAATTGGAGCCAGTTCTGTGGTAATGGATCGTTCTCTCCGAAAACTGGAGCAATAACTACGATTACAATCGTATAAGCACCAATTATAATAATGTAACGTATAGTTACCCATCAAACCAAGTGCAGTCATGTAACATTTCCATTTCCATGTTCCAAAATTTCGTTGCGAATTTCCTTACTAATCTCGGAGATGAAAATGTGTATTCCCCCAAGATTAGGGAATGCCCCACTAAGAATTAACGCTCCGATGCAAGCTGATATTGTGGGTGGAGACCTCTCTCGTGGCGGCTAATGAGTCTTATTTTGAATTTGTTCTAGTTTTCTTGTTTCATTTGACAAAAAAGAAAAAAAAAAAAAATCTTGGTCTTTTTGGGTCTTAGACATAAGCCTATGCCTCTGGCCCCTCTGCCACCCTGTCGTGCTTCTCCAAGTTCACGATTCTTTAAATCAATAAACTTGGATAATGTCACCCGCTTCTCTGTGTTCTCAGAATTTTGTTGTCCGTACGTTGAACCATTAATTGCATAAAATAAAACATGGTCTATATTTTTCTCTAGGCAAAGATAACAAGAATGTTGTTGCCCTGTGATCCTCCAAGACCTGAGGCTGTCCAATAAATGATATTGCACAAAAAAAAAAAAAAAAAAAAGCATTTTAAAAGACTCGTATCTAATATCAAAAATAAAAAACCTTCTTAATATCAGAGGGTTGCAGCTTTGGCTGGTGCACTTTAGTGTCGGATTTTTCTTCAAATAATACTGAACACTTCTTAAATAACAAATTTTCTTATTTAGTTTGATTTCTATTATATCTATATTTAACATATTAACAAATGAAACCCATAACAGAGTTGTCATAAAATCTTCTTCTTTTTTTTTTTTTTTTGGATTCTGTCCGAGTTTTGGTTAATTTATCTGGATTTTGTTTGTAGTGCGGTTCGGGAACAACTAATATAAGACAACTATTAATTTGAAAACATAGCAGCAGTCTGACAAAAAAAGTTTTTTGTATAAAAGGAATTGTACAGCCTCTCTTTCAGAGCCATTCCTTCAGTGCTTGTCGCAGTGTGCAATATGTGCAATTGGCAAGCCTTGCCGAGTTCAAAACTGTAATTATGATTATATGAGAAACAACAGTTAATGTACCAAAGGTTCTTTTTCCCCCCTTTTCTGCGAGTTTTTGGGACGACTAGTCTAGCAAAAGTAGGTGTGTCACCGATTAGAGATAGGTCGGAAGGGTATTTGAGTTGTTTTTTATGGTCCAAGCAGACCTACAAATACTCTAATTAAGAGGAGGAATTGAATCCAGGTGGATGACGACAGAAGAGAAAGAGGATGACTTGATCCAAACTTAGTTCATAGTGAAATGCGATAGCGAGAAAACATTCATAAATTAAATATGTGATGAATGCCTGTCGTCTTTGTTGTTGTTTGCAATAGCTAATCGAAGTTTCAGTTATTTTTATGGGCCATTTTAAGTTTCTTAAGTTGTTGCATTCTTCTTCGTTTGCATAGTGTGGGCTAAAAGGCTTGATACTAAAAATTCAGTGTAATTTCATAGTTTATGAGGGAACAAATCACATTTCTTTAAACTATTATATTAATCTTCCCTAAATGATATCGTGATAGATTGCTAATCATCTTTTGTTGGTCTTTGAGTATAGGGGAGAGTATGTGGTTCTAGGCTTTTGGGGTGGCTTTAAAGATTTATTGCTTTCACATGTTTCTGCTTTTAACATGTTGATTTTGAGAAAAGTTAGCTATTCTTTAAGGTGTCTCCACAGCTGGTTGCCAGTTTGAGGTTGCATTTAAAAGAAATTTTGGTCACATGTTTGACTTATGGTTTGCCTGTTGCTCAACAGGCTGATAGTTTGCCTGAAATAATGGGTTGCTCGTTTGTAACGCCAGGTTCATGCTCAAGCTGTCACAGGTCTTTATTGTTTCATGTTCACATGATACCTGTTTATTGGTGCCAAAGATGGCCTCTTTTGCTTCTAGTGGCTTCAAGTCCATGCCTTGTCGATTTCAGTTGATTCACTGACCCGTGCCTACTAATAGTTGATCTTCAGCCTGACATTTCTCCACTTCTGGCTGTCTTTTATCATAGATTGAATCCAGAGATTGAAGCAGCAGATATACTTTGAAAACTGCACAATGGGCTTTGGTAATTCAAGATCTATAAGGTATGTACATTCGGATTTCTTCTATATCTGCTGTGAGCTTAACATATAGTTCTTGTTTTGTCATGTTCTTGATGCTTTTTGAAGTGTAATTTAGTACTTCAGTAAGTAGCATGGATTGTCCCATAACTTTAGAGGGCCCTGCAAATTTTCAGGTTTAACGATGATTGTGAATTGGCAAAGTGCTCAACAGTAAGTGAAGCTGGTGTAATTAAGCTCAAGTATAACATTTATGGGACTCAAATACCAGAGTCTAGTGGGAGGACTGGAAATTCACTGAAAGCCAAAGTGCTGTCTAGAGTTTTCTCTGAAGATTACGAGAGAGTGAAGAAAAGGATTTTGGATCCTCGGGGACTGACCATTCGCAGATGGACTAGGATCTTTTTGGTAGCATCCTTAGTTTCATTGTTTGTAGATCCTCTCTTCCTTTTCTTGCCAGAAGTCCAGAATGAAGTGTGCATGGATATTGGAGTACCCCTTGAGGGCGCCCTTACAGTTGTTAGATCAGTTGCTGATATCTTTTACTTGATTCAGATTTATATTCGTTTTCACACAGCTTATATCGCTCCTTCTTCCCGTGTTTTCGGGAGAGGGGAGCTTGTTATAGATCCTAAAAAAATTGCATTAAGGTACCTGCACAACAACATCTGGATTGATCTTATTGCGGCCCTGCCTCTTCCTCAGGTATATGAACTTTTTTGCAGGTAGTTTGCTTTTTGTACGGTGTATGCTTGTTTCATTTGTATACTCCTAGCTATTTTATCAACTCTGAATTTCAGGTTTTGATATGGATTCTTATCCCCAATCTCGGTGGTTCAACAGTGACAAACACAAAAGATGTCCTTCGGTCCACCGTCATTTTTCAGTATCTCCCGAGACTTGTTCTTATATTTCCACTCTCGTCGCAAATTGTAAGGACCACTGGCGTTGTCACAGAAACAGCATGGGCAGGAGCTGCTTACAACCTGATTCTTTTTATGCTAGCCAGCCATGTAAGTGTAAAGAAACACTTGATTTAATGGACACTGGATGTGATTATGAAGGATACTTGTGGGAGATGCGTTCTATAAAATCATCAGTCCACACAATTACTTATCCTCAGTTTTAATGACTTGTCATTTCTCTCCTACCAAAAAGGTTTTAGGAGCTTGGTGGTATCTTCTGTCGATTGAGCGCGAAGAATCATGCTGGAGAAGCGTCTGTGATTTGGAGAATTCATCCTGCAATTATCGATTCTTTGATTGCCAGGTGCTTGATGCTGATAGAAAATCCTGGTTCAAATCAAGCAATGTGACAAACCTATGCAATCCAAACAATAATTACTATCAGTTTGGTATATATGGCGATGCATTGACCTTTGGTGTTACAAACTCATCTTTCTTCAACAAGTACTTTTACTGCCTTTGGTGGGGATTGAGGAACCTGAGGTAATGTAGTTTCTAAATCTTACACCCGAGGCTTTTCCATTTTTTGTGAAACAATCTCATGGAGCTAAGAAGTTTCATATATCTGAAGTCTTGTAATTTTTATGCCAACTTCATGATAGTAATCAATTTTAGTTTCTCCATCTAATGGTTTCTCCAATTGATCCTTGCAGCTCACTGGGCCAAAATCTTTCTACAAGCACTTATGTGGGAGAAATCATCTTTGCCATTGTTGTTGCAACTTTGGGGCTTGTTCTCTTTGCACTGCTCATTGGAAATATGCAAGTGAGTCATTAGGTTGCTTAAAAATTTCCTTTTGGTATTACACATCATTACTTATTGGAGTTTCTCACAAAATTCCCCGGAAATTTCAAATTTGCAATTATTTAATTTTTATTTGACCTAGAGTATATTCAGTTTCTTATGCACATTTCTCTTGCAGATGTACCTGCAAGCAACAACAATTCGTTTAGAAGAATGGAGAATCAAGAGGACGGATACAGAACAATGGATGCGTCATAGGCAGCTACCTCCAGAGTTAAAACAGGCTGTTAGGAAGTATGATCAGTACAAGTGGTTGGCCACTAGAGGGGTTGACGAAGAAGCTCTTCTCAGGGGCCTTCCATTGGATCTCCGAAGAGATATCAAGCGCCATCTTTGCCTTGATTTAGTGAGAAGGGTAAGTTACCAAACCCTTCATTCTTATTCTCATTGATAGAGTCCGCTAATAAACTGTTTTGTGGGTCTGGACATGAATAATGTGGTAATTAGCTCATAATTGACCAATTTTGCATGCCATGCTATTGACGAGAATTTGACAATTTGTTATGCTTACACAGTTAACCTGAATTTTTCCTGCAAATAGGTACCATTATTCGACCAAATGGATGAAAGGATGCTGGACGCAATATGTGAGAGGCTTAAACCTTCATTGTGCACTGAAGGCACGTATCTTGTGCATGAAGGTGACCTTGTGAACGAGATGCTTTTCATAATCCGAGGCAACCTTGATTCTCACACCACAAATGGGGGTCGTACTGGATTTTTCAATTCCTGTCGGATCGGTCCTGGTGACTTCTGTGGAGAGGAACTGCTAACATGGGCATTAGATCCACGGCCAAGTGTGATCCTTCCATCTTCCACTCGCACGGTTAAAGCCATTTCAGAAGTAGAAGCTTTTGCCCTCAGTGCAGAAGACCTCACGTTTGTAGCATCACAGTTCAGAAGACTACACAGTAAGCAACTGAGGCACAAGTTCCGGTTCTATTCACACCAATGGAGGACATGGGCTGCATGTTTCATACAGGCAGCATGGAGCCGGTATCAGAAACGAAAGGGAGCAGCTGAACTCAGAGCTATAGAAAACCCTGCTGCTCCTGAGCCCGTACCAACTTCATCAGAGTCAGGCTTAGCGATGTATGCAGCAAGGCTAGCAGCAAGCACTAAAAGAGGAGTCATCAAGCATTGTGACTCCGATTCAAGCATTGTAACCCCCCTCCAGAAACCGGCAGAACCAGATTTTTCAGTAGACGACGACTGAAATATCCAAAAGTCGCCTTCGGGCATGTCTGTAGAAATGGCAACATGAGTAAACTGATTTCATTAGTTTAGTATACAAATGAGGGATGCGTCAAATTCTATTTGTTTCACTGTCTCGTGAAAATTAGAAAGGCGTAGCTAGGAGATCATGCTAGATACTGAACACACAATTCTAATCAGTGAATAAGCCAGGCAAATATTTTTTAAAGTGAGTTTGCCTTATGATGGAACAAATAAAAGCAAACAACTTCGACAGCTTTCATGTTTGGCATCTCAATATTTGGCTTAGCAAATGCTATCTCCTGGGGGTGGGGTTGACAGCTTACGAGTCCCAGAAACAGTTTTTTTTTTTTTTTTATAAAATTAAAGGTAAATAGTCTGTCAATCTGACTAGAAGTCCACTGAACAAAGTCGGGACTTCTCAATTGAACCAATTCCAAATTCGGACAAATTATATCTTTTTTATCCTGGTCCAGTTTCAGGTAGCATCGTATTGGAACCAGAAGCCATGTGGCCAAGTGACTATAAATTGAGTTTCAGCATAGACTATGACTAAGATCAGCGATTTGTCCATGCAGTGCTCACAGGTTAGTTTCATCACAATGACTGATCATTCGCTTATGAGACCAGATAATTGACATCGACACGAATGATTCTAAGATTAAAACCTTGGCATGTGGATACCAATACCCAGTTACTAACTAGACCAATCCCTCAGGTTGAGCGAAGACGAAAATTTAACATAAATTTTGGTATGAGTGATGGATTTGCTTTGACTACATTCTTAGATACATATGTATCCATGTGATTAACTTGGAGTCATAGAAACTCATGGCATCCGTTTAGGGGTTTTGATAATTACACCTATACGCCAACTAATCAAGTTAGGTGCTCCTAACAATTTGTGGCATACGTCTTTTGTGCGTGACTCAAAATCAGCTGAGTCAAGTCCGCTCTTATCGAGACTTTGGCTCTTTTATTAAATAGGTTTTAAAGTTGAATTGGAATGTCAATGGTATATGCAAATGTACAAGCTAGTTATTGTTGAGCCGAATTGCCGAGCACTTGGCGAATGTGTGCTGCTTGTTTGCAATCATAGACCGGCGGGTCCATGTTACAAAGACGGTGCTGTCCATTTGGTAAAATTAATTCGAAGTAACACTAAGTTTACCTTATCCCATCAAAACTATTAATTATTATACATGAAAATTATAATTATATATTTGTAAGTACATGTTTTTAATTATGTCTTTGTATAAAACAATTTTATGAGCTCATTTGCTTTTATTCTTATGGGTGGCAGGCACATCACTAATATTTTTTTGGTTACCAGGAATATCGAAAGTCCGAAAAATGAAAATAAAGTATTAAAACCCAAATACAGAATTAATAAATTCTAATACAAGTGTCGTAATCAATTGCGTTAGAAGCTGTGCATCACCAATTTTCGTGTCGGGAGGAACACAGAACTCTATCAGGCCGGACCTGCAGAGAGGTAACTTTGGGCCGGTCCATGTCATATCCCGTCCTCTGAATTCTGAACGATACCCGAATTAATATGCATGGCATTTCAGGTTGAATCCCATTATTCCTCACATAAAATCAAAAAAAAAAAAAAAAAGGGTTGAATCCCATTTACATTGAGGTGTGGGGAATTCTGCAATAAGAATTACTTTCATCTTTCAAGATAGCTCCAATGCATAAAACAAGAGTATGCAAAAATAACATTAATTAGCTGATATAATTTGACATAGTAATTTATAATGGACGTTAATGTACAAAATAAATATTAAGTTGAACAATTTGACATAAAAATGTTAACTTAATTTCATCAAAAAAATTTTGAAAATTTTGATTGGTGAAAACTGTAACCCAACAAGAAAAAAATCCTAAAATTAGATAAATAATTAACTGTTTAACAGACTATAATTATTCGGTTACAATTTTATTTTTCCCAAACAACAGCAAACGGTTCAAGTTGGGGTTAAGATGCATGAGTAGCCGGACCACGCACACTTTTGGCAGCATAAAAATAAATATATAAATAAAATGAGGAATATTATGAGATAAAAATGATAGCGGAAAACAATGCTCATTTCAAATAAGAAGTGCAAAAAGATCACAACTTTAACCAAAATCCATGCTTCCCTTAAACGCAGGACAATTTAGAATAAATTGCAACTTTCGCGAAACATGAATTTATGAAATAAAACTAACACACTGCCTAGAGAAAGAAAAGGGTCACTCGTGAGTGATACGCGAGACTGAAAACTGTACCTCAGTAACGATGCCTTTTCATGAAATGCGACGATGGGTTGGGTTAACCAAATGAGAACAAAAGTAGAAATAACTTTCGGAGCCCAAAATCTTTGACCGTACTGGCTCGATATCTAAGACAGGTTCAAATTGCTGTTGGCGCATGCATCATCATTCCCTTTATTAGTTCACAAATGTTGTTTAGCTTTTGGGTTGTCATTTTTACCACCAAAAAAAAAAAAAAAAAGATTATTTTCTCTTTTGACTTTGCCTAACCTCAACTTTGAAGGCAGCATTTTTCCTATGCAAACAGATTGGACAAAAAAAGTTGGTGATGTTTTGACAGAGGATTAGACGCGAAGCGCCTATGTGCATGCCCTCTTAAAATGATGTGGTACATTACAAGTCAGGTCAGGTATTTGTACTTTTTAAAAAATGTGGGAAACTCATGTGATAGTTGGAACCCACAAATTACTAATTAAAATCAACGAGGCATAATTCTTGGGAGTAAAGTTTGCAATTAGAGGTGTTTGTCTGATGTACAGGCCTTCATGCTTTCTGAACTCGGGAGTCCAAAGAGGGAATCCAAGGATTAAAGTGAGCAATACAATTTTCGATGGTTATAACTTTTTAATTCAGTGTTTCCCGAATTTTGCATTGTATAAGTCTATTCGTGTGTGCTTGTGATTTTGTCAATTATTAGAGTTTTCACTATTAAATAGAATGAAGATCGCAGACCATGTAGATCAATTTAGTAAAGCCTTCGGCCACTACATTAGTTGTCAATTAACCTCCTACATATTTGGGCCCCCTCTCGGGGGAGTAGCTGTGGCCTGAGATCTTAATCATGTAATTAAGCATAATTATCGTGATCCGTATCATAAAGTTTTAAAGGAGAGATGACAATTTCGAATGAAATGGGGACTACAACAGTCACCCCATGAGGAAGAGTTTGTTTGTTTAGCTGAATATTTAGGGTGCTGGACACTCTTGATTGAGTGAGAGTAAAATTTACCTCCAAAAGAGAGACAGCATCAGTGGGAAGGAAGCATACTCGGGTCCCACTTACTTAGTCAGAGTCCCACATTCCCCTGCAGACATCACTCTTCCTTTTTACTAGGGGTATTGCTGATTGGACCCACTTTTTTTCGGGTGTGATATCCGTTGGACCCACTTTGACTATTGGCCTGGCCTCGCTAGTTTTGCGTGGATTCGGGCAAAATGGAAGTGTTGGGCTTATTTCTCGTAATCAACTCATACATTTTCGTAAAACATTGTTGGGAAACAATGATTTTAAGAAGCTACCACTATCATGATTTTATCTTGCGGGTGAATTTGATGTTTTCATACAATTATCGTGTCAACATAAAATTTTATTATATAAACACGATTAATTTAATTTTCTGTATTTTAAATTTATAATCATATTATAATAATAATAAATAAACATATATTTGTAGTACTTATGATTAATTGTATAATCAATGATATTACGCATAGAATTGTGCATGATATAATTTTTTAAAATGCACCTAATTCATTTCATTAATATAACTTTTGGCTGAAAAATTAAGTTGGCATAAAACAAAACTTCTAAGTCAAATACATAGGAACAAATCTGTCTGGTACCGCCATTATATCCTTGACAATTGGTAATTGCTTGCCCAACAAAGAGGGAAGGATCTTGATAAACAAAGCCAAAAAGGGTCGATCACCTAATCCTTTATCAAACGATTAAAAAGAAGCCTCTGACACTTGCTAATAATCCAAACTCTAGAGAAGACTTTTAGGGATGGATACTTTAATTTCAAATTTGTCATTTGTTATACAAGATGGTATTATCATTATGTTGGGTGTTTAGTTCAAAGGCATGGGCAAAGCATAGCTTCTCCATAGATTTCAGTTGACCAAAGACTTGAGCTTCGATGTGCATGTTGTAGCTTGTTGTCATCACAAATTCAACTGGGGTCCATGGCTGACCCAAATAACTTTTTTGAATCTTTGAAGTTGCATGTGACAGAATCATCACAAAACAAATAGTTCTTTGACGAACAAAAAATAATATGATATTATGTACTGATTAAGTAGTTACTATAGTTATGCCTTCAATATTACGAAAGTTCTTCTTCGATGTGTAGTACGAGATGTTAATCTACAATTACAAATTCACCAACAGTAATCTGAGTTAATGGCTAGAGGAAACTATGAAGTGAAAAACGGAGAGGAAAGGAAAAGGATAGATAGCATTGCTGCTTAATGCTGTGATTGAAATTCCTTTTACCATGCTAATGATAGTCCTTTTGCTTTATAAATCGTACACTAACAATTACAAAAAAAAAAGGCAATATAAACATCAAAAAAAAAAAAAAAAAAACATTTCTTGGAGTTGCGGCTTCTACTTTCTTGGAAACAAGAATTATCTTTAGAATTATAAAATGATGGCCTAATAAAACCACTAATAATTAGCACTTTTATGTTTAAATCCCTCAAGTATATTCTATATTTCAAATGGAAACCAAGGTAAAAAAAAAAAAAAAAAAGAGAGGGTATAATAGCTATCCCATCGTGCTCAAATATATTCTCGATGTACATGACAAACATATCACCTTTCAAGCGACAATAATCCCATAAAAAGATTTGTGCATAGCTCAATTTCGTTCTTCATGGGATTCTGACTCATGTAATCATATATGCTACCAGATCAGCTTTCACAAAAATTTTGATGGAATCCGGAAGTCACAACTTTGGTGATACACTTTGCCGTGTCACTCGACGAGGGTACCCCCCCCCCCCCAACCCCAGCGCCCAATAAGCCACTTATCATCCAGAGTAGCTTTTGCTGTCATTTTTTCCTCGAGCAAGGTCAAAGAGACAATCAAGTTGGCTTTGGCATTCTTGTCATACAAAGAGGATAATTGGGATTAGTGGCTTTGTGGAAGAGTCTACATTTGAACGATGTGGTCGTTATTCCAGCATTTCGGACATGATTTGATTTTGCAACAACTCGCTACAGGGACCATATTATCTGGCTCTTTTCTTATTGCACCATGTTGTATTTATGTGGAAGGATATAAGACAGAAATCCTGTGGAAAGTTCTTCCATGACAGCCAATATTCCCCATTGTTTGCTCTTGCTAACATGTGATAAACTTGCCAAAGTCCAAGTGTCCAACCCCAAAATTTACACAAGGGTGTGCAATCATGTGGGTTGTTGTCGATAAAACAGGCAACTATGGTCAAGTTGAAACTATTGACCCTCTTTAGAATCTTGTGCTCGAGAAATATAATACAAGTCAGTTTCACTTTTGCAATGTAAAGGTTATGCAAGCATGCACACCAAAATTAAGAATTCATGTGAAATTATCAGCTTACGGTCTGATCCCCCAAGAATTTAATCTGTGTCAATAATATGCGCAACACACACACATTTTGGTCAACTGTTTGAAAATGTTCATGATTTATCTGATGAAATCTTGGCTAAGAAACTTCGGTTAGGAAAATAATAATAAAAAAAATGTTACAACAAAAATAAATTAACAAAATTATATCATATTTAAATGTATTAAATATTATCTTATTTTTAAAAATAAATTTCATTCTAATAGACAAATTATTTTAATACATCAATTTATAGCAATTATTTTTTCTAAAATATGATAAATTTATTAATATATATTTTAAATAATAAAATAAAAGAAATAATTTAATTTTCAAATTAATTTAATAATTAATCATGAATTATTGTAAGTAATATATAATTCATAAAATATAAGAATATTAAATATAAATTATAATGACAATAAATAATTAATATTACAATTAATTTAATATTTATATTACAATTAGTTTGATAATATTATTTAATTAAATCTAAAAACATAATAATTAATTTTTAAAAATATATTAATATATAACACTTCAATCTAGGCATATCGCACATATATAGATATAAAGTAGAGGAAAGTTTGAATGACAAGAAAAGTATAGAGGAAAGTTTGAATGACAAGGAAAGTATATTGTTCCGCAGGTTTTGCTTTATTTTGTCAAAAAGAATTTCTCCTTCCATGACTTTCGAGCCCTTTTTTTCGAAAGAGTTCAGATCCATGGCTGCCTGTTTAACCCAATCATCTGTCCTTTCTAGGTGTTAAATGTGCCCATTGAGACAACTTTATTAACGTCATCAAGCACGCTGAAAAATTTGATTATTGACCAAGAAAAGTAAAATGTTAGCCCTCCATTTCAATAAATTGCCTCACTATCCCAAGCTTTACATAACTTGGTCTCTATATGCTTCCTGCGACAATACCAAAATGTCAATTAGTCACGTTACTTAACCCACGGTTTTGCCAAACCTTATATCTTGTGTAATAATTTGAACTTTTAGATGTAACATTTGACTTTTCTCCATATTTTATAATGCAGTTTGTGCATTAAAATATCTTTTTTTTTTGAAAAAAAAAAAAAAAAACTTAGTAGCAGCCATAGCTGCTTAGTAATCAGAACAGCATTCATTCTTATGTGCAATAATCTAATTAGCAGTTAGCGCATGCACATAAATGCATGAAACATAGGCAAGATAGCTGCATCGCCATTTACATACGAGGCTGATGAACCTTCTATGTATTTTACTGTCCACTGTGACAGCGATGGGCTATAAGCTTGTTGAACTAGCTAATAGTTGGAAAATTTTAGAGAGTGATCAGTAGAAAATTCTCACCTTGACATTGATTTGGTGGGAAACTCGGAGGACAAAAGAGCCGTACCTAAATATAATCCGATAAAACCTTTTTTAATCACACATCACGAAAAAAAAAAAAGAAAAGAAAAAGAAAAAACAAGGTCTTAGGTAAATTATGGTTTAAAAATCAAAGACTTAGACACTTAACACTCTTTACGAATGGATTGTAATTATAATAAATAGACTGTAGTTTTCTCTTAATCTATTATTTTTCTTCCTCGTTCAACAATAGAGAGTTTTTATTAGTGAATTCCTTGGTTTTGTCGTTAGCAAATTTAATAAGCTTTGTAATTCGTGGAAATAGTTGGTTAGAACTCGGCAACTATACGGGGGCAAACATCACTATAGCACGTGATATTTAAATTTCACGATCTAGACTCTAGACAATAAAAGGATTTAGATTTAAGCCGCGTCTTTCAAGCCGCGTCTTTCGCCCATCATCCAAGTGTCCATTATGGCACGAAAAATATGCACAATGGATTCTCTTTTAACTCCCACAAATTGACCCAACGGTAAGGGTCACACTTAGGATCTGCAGAGATAAGTCATACATCTTGTGTTCAAAACCTGTCATAGGAAGCACTAAAAAAGAAAAACTGTAATAGGGTGTTAACAATTCTTGTTAAGGGTCACCGAGTCGAAGTTTCGGTTTTCATTTCACCGAAAAAAATGGGCACGATCCGCAGGCTCACAAGCCCGAGGGATCAGCCACTGAAAATGGGTTCCCTGGTCATCAAAAAATTAAAAAAATAAAATAAAATAAAATAAAAAGGAATACCGGCAGCCAGTATACTCGAAGAACATTAATCTAGGTAATTACTAGTGGTATTGTCGATTCCAGAAATAATTGTGTCGAAACAAAACCCAATTTAAGTTCGAGTCAAATTGATCATAAAAAATTAATGGCATAACCCATCCAAGAAATAACACAGATATGATAAGTGATGCATGTCCCAATACATATATACCTTATACCTCGATTCGTGTACAAGGGTAATTTGATCAACATTTGATGGTGAGAACTGAGAACGACGAATGACAGCTTGGCATGTGCACTCTTGCAAAGGGCAGCCTTTCGTTTGACAAAGAGAAGCCCAAAAACCCCACGTTGGAAGCAATAGAAAATCACACTTGTAGAAGATATAAAGCCAATGCCTAGCTACCTAGCTATTCCAAAAATTGTTACCTGCATACTTTTGCTTTCTCCATTCATGTATCTGCAGACTTCTTTTCCATATTTGACTAGGATATGGTGGGATTTGAACCTATTTTGTATTACTGTCTACATTAGTAGAAGACAACGACGGGGCAATGGCCATGAGAGAGGAGATAACGTGACATTCCATTCTTCTTTCGTGGACAAATTGAAAGTCGGTGGTCACTTTTGGCTCCATTGGATCTTTGCCCTCTTTGATGATACAGTTCATAATTTTAACAATTGTGGACCATGGCCTTGTATACATACTCTATCTCCTGTGGCATTCATTACAAGTTTGTAGTGTATATTTAATGAGTTTGAACCCGTGACCCATGACTTTTTTACATAGAACATTAAATTCCGGTTGTCCTGTTTAGGAGACAGAAATAAATCAAGGCGTGTTGGCCGACTGTCAATTGAAACATGATCATTTAGTTTACCCTTTTCGAGAGGGTGTTTGGATTGAACTCTTTTCCAATGATTAATAATTTAAATTAGTATCAAAGTCTAATCTTGAACAGAGAGCTGATGTTTATAAAAATGAAAAAAAAAAAAATTACCCTATTTTGAATATATGTGCATCATAATGAACGAAAAAAAAAAAAAAAACATAGGTTCATTTTTTCTTAAAGTTAAAAATAGTGCAGTTAGGGGGGGAAAAGGGTCTTCGAGTGGTGGGTATGCTCGGGGGAAGCTCTACACAAATTTGACGAAGTATACACACTAATGAGAATTTTTTTTGTTTCTTTTATTATAGAAATTATTATTTTACTCAATCATCAGCAACTAAGATAAAGTATAACATGAATTCAAAAAAAAATAAAAACACACTACAGTATATAAAAAAGGTTAATTCAAAACGTTTTTGAAAAAAATATTTATATAGGTTAGGGCGGATACCGTTAGAAACCGTATTTTCTTAAATGGGCCTAAAGTACAGGCGTAGCGGCGGGTCGGGTACCCGTTACCTGTCTATCACTGATCAAAAGATGCGGGTATCAACCATTCCTAACGTCGTCCCCGCTAGACGCAAAAATTATCCGCCCCTTGTAGAAACGGGTTCGGGTGACTACCCGTGGGCACGGTTATAAATGTCACTCTAATATATATATATATATTATATATATATATATATATATATATATATATTAATTCTTATTGAAATTTGAATTTAAAATTTTCAATTTAAAACTTTTTTAATACTAATAGACTATAATTCATTTTCTCAATTATGACCTCATGACCTGGGAGGTACATGTTGTGTATCCTTGTTAAGTCATTCCAAACTTGTTCAAAAGCCTAGAGAAAAATCTGAACAAGAATTTTTATAATCTTCCAAAATTGAAGCCACCGAAGCACCCCTAGATTCCCTTGGAATATTCATTATGATATTCCCATTTTCATAAACTAATTACTTTATATCAACTACATCTCTTTTGATTTATTGAGAAATTCATGAATCATAAATTATGTGCACAAATGATAATAGCTAGTAGTTGTTTTACTTTTAGCCATCTGGGTTCCCATAAGAAATTTAACAGTGACCAAGTCAATTAGAATACTTTGTGAACAATTTGGGTGGATGTCAACCATTAGTTAGTAAAGTCTCCTGTGCAATCTACAAAAATTTAAATCAAATATTGTCTGTGTTGATATTTAAAAGTAGAGATTATGAAAAACAGGGACAAAAAGAAAATACCTTTTTTTTTTTTTTTTTAGTTCATAAGCTTTTTATTGTTTATTTATTTAGTATTTCGCTATGGATACTTTTAGTAAGAGTTTTAGTTATCTCAGTTCAAGCATTAATGTACCCAAAATAAAAAACTTAAGCATTATTTTCCCAGTATTACCGTTTAATTAAAGATGTTAAGTATACACTGAAGTTGCGAATGATTTTTTTTTTAAAAAAAAAAAACAGATAAAAAGATTTGGCCGTTAATCCAAAGCACGCCTCTTGGCGGTGGACGGGTTAATTATGATTAATGTATAATATATTAATTGAACATCTCAAATTAAAAATTGCTAACTGATATGACAATTAAAGTGGATTGTAATCATTACAATTAATACAAAATTAAAGCTAAAGTCAATTTTAATTAATGTGGCCACATGCACGAAATGAGAAATGGGTAAACATTGCAATTGTGATGCTGATATTGTCATCACGAGGTGAAAGCCCGGCATACTGGTAAGCAATGGAATTATCAATGCTTAAAAAGGATAACTGGACAGGAAAAAAAAAAGTAAAAACCAAAAAACATTTATGAGATGAAAACCATCACATGATGATTAGTACTTGGCTGCGGGATGGCTGTGGGAAGAAAGCTTACGTCAACATGATTCCATTGGTACCCTTTCGATATGACGGTGCAGAAAAAGAAAAGACAAGTAAGGAACTTCTATGCTAAAAAAAAAAACAGATCGCATCGTCTGTGACAGGAGAGTCGTTGGAAATACTAATTAATTATATTTTATTTAATTTTATAAATAAAAAATTAAATATAAAAAATATTTTATTATTTTGTTAGGTCGATTATATTATTTAATAAATATTATTATTTAATAATATTTTAAAAAAATTATATAAATAATATTAAATATTACAGTAATATTATATAATAAATTTTTGTATAAATAAAATTTTTTATGTAAATTTTATTTAATATTAAATATTATTTTATATTATATAAATTATACTTAGATATTCTAGCTATGGTGTCTACCCATTGAAATTCAAATAAAAAAAAAAAGCATCACAATTCTTTGAAAAGAAATGTCTCAATGAACTTTGTAGAAATAAGAGGATCAAACGTTTTGAATATTCCTTTCAAAGTGAACGCCTTTTAAAAAAAATATATATATATATTTAAAGTATTACGTGTTTTTCAAGATCTTAAAACAAAAGTCAAATAGAGTCTGGTTGTTTCGGTTTAATTACACATCAATGTTGTGACCGCATGGCCGCGTGGTCCTACACAAACTGAGTTTTCCGTCAACCCATTTGGGTGCAAAAATGAGCTGAATTGTCTTGATCTGAAATTGATGAAAGGGAGATGCCGACCTTATCGTCCCAACACCAAGAATACACGTTTCTTTGCAAGGATGTCAAGGAACAAACCAAAATGTGTCACCTAGTCCACAAGCGTTAACCGATTATTCTGTGGATTTTGGATGTGTATTATCACCAAAGAATTGTTATGACTCACTGTACCAGAAAGAGTAGTCATTTTCATGTGATTGTAATATAAAAGAATGGATGGTTAAACTTTGAAAAACGCACATGCCCTTGAAAGTGGTTGGAATTCACAATCTTTTTGGGGATAAATGTTCTGAACAGTACGTTTGGGATGTATGTTCTGGCGGGTCTATATTAACTCATGATAAAGCCAATGCATTAAACAACTTGTAAAGATTTAATGATCCAACTTTGACAAGCCCAGAATTAAAGATGGCACTCATTTTCCGAATTTAAAATGAGACATATATGATAGCAAATGTAAAGTGGAATTAATCTGATAAAGTAGCCCGGTGTGCCTGAGATCCTAAGGGTAGGGACAAATGATCTCTAGGGTTGCTTGTTTAGATTGTAGTCAAAGTGGAAAAGAGAAACGAGATGACCATAATCAAGCACAACCCACAATACGAAGCTTATCAGAAACAAGGGTAGTGGAGGTTGAAAGGAGTGGATCACTGCGGGATCATTCCTATCTGATTAGGAATTCCACCAATATAAAGTGGAACTTAATTGTGTTATTAATTAGTACAAAGATCAAACTTTTCATATATAGCAACTCCAAGATGTAGCCTATATGCAGGAAAGGGAACAGGGACAAGCAAAGTAGCATTAGGAAAACCATGTTTGACTAATTTTAATTACTTCCTGTTCTTTTTCTGTTGGTGGGTTGATTGGCTTCCTGATTTATTGTTTATATTCCTCATTATGCCCAATCCTACTCCTTGGGCTCGAAAAGTCTGAAAAAATATAAGTACATACATATATTTGTGTGTGTGTGTGTGCGTGTGTCCTCGTCAGACAATTAAATAAATTGTTTTTTTAACATTGGTGAACCATGAGAGAAAAAGCTACCCAAGGAAAATCAACAAACGACAGCTGGTGATAAAAGCTAATGGTTACATTTGTACAAATACCATAAATGGCATCAAAAGAAACTAATTATCCATTGTTATATCTGGTGAGGCAGAAAGGCCTCCGTGCCTCTCAATCTCACTGCCAAAGTATCTATGCATAATTGAGCCTAACGTACATTGCGCAATGGTAAAGCCATGATCTGCATCTGAACTTTGAGGGAGTCAAATTGTGAACTGCTTTTATAGGTGTCGCACTGCAGTTGGTTGTATCCATGAAAAAGAAGCCTAGCCACTAGATGGCCACTAGCGATGTGCTTTTTATTTTGGCTAAGTCATCCCCATTCACCACCCAAAAACTGGCACATGTTCCTGTCCACCATCTGGTCCTGGGGGCAATTCACGTGTCAGCTAGGAAGGCTCACAATTTTCCATCTACCCCCCGTAGTAGCTAGAGAGCTTTATTTTGTCAGGATCAAGCTGTTGTCTCTCATTCCCGGCAGCTGCCCACTATCAGTACACCGTCTATAGAAGAATTGAACGTATTGAGATTTTGAGTTTGGATGTATAAATTATATAATTAAAAAATTTTATATAAAAAATATATATATAAATAAAAAGAAGTTATAAATTTAATTTTTAAAAATTTTTTAATTAAAACATAATACTAAACTTAGAGTATTTACTCAATCTTTACTCAGATGTTTCTCTGATTTTCGAACTCGCGAGTTTCTTTTCCAACAGGTGGCATCCCCATAAAGATGGAAGAGAGACATCTAACGTACGCGTGACTTTTGGAGTATTTATAAACACTTACTCTAAATCATGTTAAACCTTGTGCAGTCATTCCGAATCAGACAAAATGAAATAACATATAAATAAAAAAAAATTATAAATTTAATACGTTAATTTTTTTTTTTTATTTTGTTAAGGTTTGTTTATACCATTTATGTTTTTTCGGTAACAAAAATAAAAAATAGGGTGTTACTTTACAATTATATTAAAATAAATTCGTAACATTAGATAAACAAATTCTATAAACGCATATTAAATCCCATTAAACCTATATATATATATATATATATATATATATATATATATATATATATATATAGATGTTACCTCACAATTTTATTAAAAAAAAAAATTGAAATATTAGAGGAATAAATTTTATAAATGTACATTTAATTTCATTAAAAACCTTAGTAGAAGTTCAAACTTATGAACTTTGACATGATAAAAAATAATCCCTTTATTAATAAACCATAACGGTGAGTATACCATTTGTGATTCTATTGATATTAGGAAACCTCATATTAACAGGTTTCATCTCACACAGTCTAACACTTTAGGAGATTTTAACATATCTTTAGAGTTTCAATATTTTCGTTGAGATATTGCGTATTATAAGGATGTTTCTAATAATGTGATAAAAATATATATTTTAAATTAAGCGTGATTGAAGCCAAAATTTTTCAACTATAAAAACTCTAATATTATGACAAGAGACCACTCAATATAAATATTTAACTTATTAGTTGAGATTTATAAATAGATTACATATTAAATTCTAATAAATACATAAAAAAAATTAAGTCCCAAAAAATTATGAGACATCTTTGCCTAACCTAGATGGATATATAGAAGACCCGAGTCACAGAAATAAGATTTAAAACATCCTTAATGATTTGTTTTCTGGTTAAATCTCAAATGATACATGATAATAAAAACCAGAGAATGCATATTGGAGAGATATGGTTTTTGAGGGGCTTAAGTGCATGAGAAAGAGAAACTAATTAAGAAGTGAGGTCGGGTCTATGTAGGGTTCCAAGTATGAAATAACTGCACCAAAAAAGATGGAGCAATGATCCCCAACCATTGCTCTTAAAACTCTAGTGTCTCATTTCATAAGCGAAACACACACTCATATCCCTCAAGAAGATTGAATTAATAATGTCAAAGAAAATGCAATTTTATGTGCAAAAACTAAAAAAGAAAAAAAAGAAAAAAGAAAAAAAAGATTCTGGCTGATGTAATGGCCATGTTTAATTGTTTAACACACTGAGGCCCATGGTATCTACATCTGCTTATATAGGCAGCTTAAGTTGGAGCCTAGCTAGATGTTGCAACAGAAAGTACAGAAGAAGGACAGCACAAGACAAGTGGCCCCTTGCAAGGTGATTAATGTTATAAGGTGACTAATTCAACTTCTAGTAAGACTTGCTTCCCATCTAGCAGTTGAGAGTTGCATATAAATTGAATCAAACTATCAGGTCAAGTACTTGCTCCCATGTCAAAGACTAGCATTCTTAATTCAAGTACAATTAGTTTTGTTTAATTGAACTACTTAACAAGTACAAGAGTTGTGGTCTGACTCTGACTTAATCTACCCTCTGCCACGACAGAATGCCGGGCTTTGGTCTGCTTCATGTGCATGAACATGAGTCTAAAATTCTAATTGCGAGACCAGATAGCCTAATAAATCCACAAAATTTTGGCTGCCATACCATATCATAATCACAAAAGAGAAGAAGCTTGGCCTCATGATGTAATCTTTAGAAAGAATTAATACATAGAAATGAGAAAGAAAAGAAAAGAAAAGAAAGGGGGCAGTGGTTGAGCATTGTAGATTGGGGGGGGGGTGGGTGGCAGAGGGAGGCGCATGGGACAGCATATGGTTTGGTCCGGCAGAGAGTGAGAATGTAAGGAAATTGGGGAGAGTTTGCTTCCTTTTGCAATTAAAAAAAAAAACAATTGTTTCCTATGCACACAACATGTACGTCTACAGATTGAATGTGGTCGAGACTCGAGGGTACAAACAATATGGGTCATGAGGCGTCTTCTTGTGCATCGACTTTGGCATAGGATTAATACCTATTTCTTTGAGTGAACATGCACAATTTTTTTGGTTTTAGCTTATGACAAACTTGGTTAACATGATGAGTCTACAAAATAAACTATGCTGCCAAGCTATTTTCCTAACCCTTGAGATCCGATCATGCTAATGAGGATGCATGAGCTAAGTCCCACCAACAGCGGCTTTGATGCAGACCAAACAGTCGACAAGTGAAAATAGATGATCGGTAATGTCAAAAGCCAATTTTGCTTTAAAAACAAAACACACCATAGAAGCTGACCCAACCCTTTAATTTATATTGACGCAAAAAATCAAGAGCCCTCAACTAAAAGCACACTACCATTGAAATAACCTTAAATCCAGTAACTCTCAAAACGACTTAACTTGAATCTGACTTCATTTGTTATTGCCTCTACTTGTAAATGCGTTCGGACGTGGAAAGTTTGGCTTAGATCATCTAGATGGCGAAGCCTACAAATTAGGTGTCCAAGAACATGATCAATTTGGGCAAGAAGCAACCAAGAATGCCCGAGGAAGATGTCATCACGATGCTTTGACTTATGTATGGCTCGCTCACATGCAAGAGGTACGACGAGATGGGCAAAAAGCCCTTAAACAGTTTCCTTTAAATAAAAATCTTCTTAATGCTAACTGCCACCCATGCTGTGAACAATAAGGAACCGAGTTTATATTTACGGGAATAATAATAATAATAATTAATATTTTTACTCATTTGACAAAACCAAGTACAATTCAAACTTTTATTTATGTTCACACCATTTCCATACTTTTATATTATCCATTTATGTGTACTAAGTTTACGTGGCGGCGTTTTGATTCGATTAAAAGCATGGGTTCATACTATTTTAGAATTGAAAATTTTATATGAAATTATTTTCTTGTGATCTAAACTTAAGAATCAAATGTTGACCAATGAAGTAATAAAAATATGTACCTGACCAATTAAATAATAGTCGGTGTTACAAGTAGACCGGACCTCGGTTTTGGGTTAGTCCGGAATCAGACCGGAGAAAACCGGACCATGAATCAGCCCGCAATTCATGATTATAGTTAAACTGCAATTTCCATCGCGATTAGAGTTTTTTTTTTTGTTTTTTTGTTTTTTTGTGAATCAACTGAACCGATATGGTAACCAGGCTCGAAAGGCCTAAATCGTGGTTCGATCAGGGTTGCTTCCTTCTGCGCAGAGTGATTGGTGGTCCGACCTAGAAACTGAATCGGTTTAGGGGCAGGTCCATTGCAGGACAGTCGTCCAAAAATTGTTGGGTAGATCATTGATACACGACCAAAGTTAATTGGTTTGTCAGCTTGTATGGACACAGCTCTAGGCAAAGCAAAAGATAAATGCTACCAAGCTATGGAGCATGGAATTTGAGCGTTCTAATTTGCGCCCGTGCTACCGTTATATATATGCACGAACCCACTTCACAAACAAGTCAAGCTCCTCTGGTGGGTCACTTCCAAAAAACAAAAAAGATAAGTTCTTGTTAGAGAGAGAGAGAGAGAGGGAGAGAGAGAGAGAGAGGAGGAGAGAGATGGAGAGAGAGAAGGAAATGAAGCCATCGAGATTCAAGAGGATTTGTGTTTTCTGTGGAAGCAGTCCTGGAAAGAAGAGTAGCTATAAAGATGCTGCTATTGAGCTTGGAAGAGAATTGGTAAGAATGACTCTCTCTGTTTTTGTTCTGCTCTTTCATTCCTTATTTCCTTTAATAATTTCGCATGTTTTTATGTTTTCTTTTTCCTGTTTTTCCAGTTTTTCATACCTTTTGGGCTCTTTCCACTCTATTTTTTAACAACCTTCAATTCATTTCTAGTATCACTTGAACTACTTTTTCCTTGTTTTGTCTTCCTGCTCTGCTATTCCTCTGCTCTAGTACCCTTTTTTTTTTTTTTTTTTCAGCCTAAAATTTTATGTTCTCCTTTTGTTTTACTTTAAATCAAACATGTTGCTACTACTCCATATCAACCATCAAGTTTTCCCTTACGGTTTTTAAGAACTTGTACTGATATTGGCTCGATGCTTTCCTCGGCTTTTGTCTTTAAGTACAACCTTTTGCTTCTACTTCCCTTCCTGCTACATTTGGGCAAGCGCATTTGAGACAACCAATATGAATCCACCCTTTTTCTTTTTTCTTTTTTTCTTTTTTTTTTTTTTTTTTAATTTTGGGATTTTCTTTTAGTATTGGAATTTAAATTTATCTTCCCTTTATCATTACAGAATGGTTAACCTATGCATGTTTGGTCTTAAAGGTGTCAAGAAATATTGATCTTGTCTATGGAGGAGGTAGCATTGGTTTAATGGGGTTAGTTTCTCAAGCTGTTTATCATGGCGGCCGCCATGTGATTGGGTAACGCATCTGTCATTGCTCTTTTTCGCTTTCCCTTTTTTTATTTAATATTTTCAAGTGGATGGAGAAATGAGTAAAGGGAAATAATTTTTTTTTATTTTTTTCGTCTCACTAACCAAGTTTTGTCATGTTACTATCTTCAGGGTCATCCCCAAGACACTCATGCCCCGAGAGGTAATCTTTGCTTTGCTCTTACCATATTATCCAGGTTCTTCTTATAATTCCAGGAGTAAATTTGGGTATAAACGTTGTGTGTGAAACTGCGTACATGAAAGAGAAGAAGAGATCATTATCCATTTCTTTTGTTTTTCCTCTCAGATGGCTTTCTTTAAACCCCGCCCCCCCCCCCCCTTTTTTCTTCTTTTGCCTCTTTTTTTTTCGTCTAGCGTTGTGATGCACCTACTTTTACATGATTTTCTACCCCTTCTTTGTTATCTTGAGAAAAAATGGATTCTCTACGTCTCTTTTTGAGCATCGTGCAGCTTCTAAGTAAAACCTTTCTATTAATTCCAAAACTTTTCTGATCTTTCACATTTGGGGTTCTCCAAACAAACCATGCCCATCAATCCACCTGAAATATCTGCTAAATGTCCCTTTCTAGTGTGTTTTACATACCCACTTGCTAAGATTCTCATGATTGGTTGCATATCATGGTAAAATTAGTAATACTATACTTCTTGCAATAACTCAGCATTAGGTTTCTTTGGTGTTTATGGTTTCATTTTGTATTTCCCACTTCTTATCCTCTTCGGTTTCACAAATTTGGTTTGAGCCTGCCACTTCTGCTACACTCATCATTCCTTCTCTCACTCTCACTCTCTCCCTCCCCCCCTAAAAGACAAGGTTTCTGACTTTGGTGCTGCATTCTGCAGATAACTGGAGAGACAGTGGGAGAAGTGAAGCCAGTTGCTGACATGCACCAAAGAAAGGCAGAGATGGCTAGACAATCTGATGCCTTTATTGCATTGCCTGGTTGGTATAAGACCTGGAAATTTGTTTCTTTTTTCACACCCCAGCCGTGTCTGTTTATCATGCATATCACTAGAAGTTAACAATATCCAATTAATTGAGTTACAACAGCAAAAAGTGCAAGGCTTGAAGACCGTATAAAAACAGATAATAATAAAGCCAGCAGTGGTGACAAATAAGGCCAAAGTATCAGTTTTTGTTCTTTACTACCATCCCCAACCTGTAACACTGAAAATTAGGCTCCTTATGATGAGCCCTTTTTGTGGTCCATATGCATTAATGTTGCGCCTCTGTGCTATGGTACTATTCCCTTGGCAGATGAGAATAGCTTGAAAATGAGTATGTCTGAAAATGGTCCTGCGGATTGTTGTTTTTTCTCAAATTACTAAAAATGGGCTGGGCATTTGAGTTGAGAAAATTGAGCCAGTTAATATGGGCTGGTCCATAAAGCGCAAAAAGCGTTGGCTTTGGGAAGAATTGGGTGCTTAAAGACCCAAAAGACCGATGGCTACCTGCCTAGCCCAATGGTCAGTCATGTTTGTTTTCTAACGGAGTCAATATTTAAGGCCCATTTGTAGCAAAATTTGACCCCTTTATGATTATGTTTAATTCACTGATACTTTTGAAGTATGTTTGATTTGTGAATTTTTTTTTATTCTTTCTTTTTCATGAGGGGTTTTTGATGTGAAGGTGGTTACGGGACCCTCGAGGAGCTTCTTGAAGTCATAACCTGGGCCCAACTTGGCATCCATGACAAACCGGTATAGGACAATTTTCTCTCCCAACTTGGATTTAGAGCTAAATTGGGTGAGCATTAATTAACGTTGACTTTAATTTTGCAGGTGGGTTTGCTGAACGTCGAGGGTTACTACAATCCCTTGTTGTCATTCATCGACAAAGCAGTGGAGGAAGGGTTCATTGCCCCAACCGCGCGCCATATCATAGTATTAGCCCCTACCCCAAGAGAGCTAGTGAAGAAAATGGAGGTAATTAGGAGGATTACGGGGAAAAATCTGATTATTTCTTTTTCAGGGAATTTTCGACTTAATTCTAATTGTATCCAAATTTCTGTGGTCTCAGGAGTATTTTCCGCGGCATGAAATCGTTGCTTCGAAGCTAAATTGGGAGATGGAACAATTAGGCTATTCCCCAAAAAGTGATATCTCAAGGTGAATAGGCTCTCTAGCGGTAGACTGCATGCAGCACTTTGGCAATGCAATGGACCGGAATATTCTAGACGACCAAAGTGCTCCTAAAGTGGGAATCATTTTTTTTATTTCCCCCTTTTTTTTTTTTTACATCTTCGTCGTGTTATGTGAACTAGACAAAATTGACATCCAAAGTTGGAAGCTTCGTTCGCCTCCTTCAATTGAGCAATCTGTCGATTTCCTGCTTCTCTTGATGTCTAGAAAATTAAGGTGAAATGGGGAAGAAATCAGAGTGCAAAATTCATGGCTTCTTCTGTAATGGACCGCCATTTTCTTGGTAATGATCCGCAGGCAAATTTACCACACGACACTCAAAACATTTTTATGCAGCAAATATTGCACAACCCGATTTCTAATCAATTTAAATTGGTCGAGTTGGAATAATTTTAAGAGTTTGGTGTCACATTAATGTTCTTCTCTTTTTTCAAGGAAAAGCTACTGCGACTGCAAACCTTGACCCAATATCTATAGACATAGAAAACTATTCTCAAATGTGCTGTTAAAGAAAATAAAAAAGGAAAAGAGCGAGAGGAAATAAAAGAAAAACAAAGAGGTGCACGTAACCGAGGAATATGGTTGCATTATGGACCTACGGGTTCTGTATCCCCCCCTCCCCCGTCTCCCTTGTTCAATGAAAGTCCATTTGTTGCTTTATTAAATGCTAGGATATCAACACATCCACTACATGTTAATGATGCAAATTAAACTCAGAGATTCAGTACATGTCCAAGAATAGTTGGTGTGTTGCACAAATGCTTCTGATTGTTCAGCTTGATTTAAATTTTTAAAAATTTTAACATTTTAAAATTTAAATTACTCTTACTTATTGTCAAATTAAATCAAATTTATCTATTTTATGATACTCAAATATTTAATATCTAAATTAATAAAGAAATGAATCTCCATTATTTAAACAAAATATTACATTTCAATATAAATGGGGTCTAATTGGATGTGAAATCCGAATATTATAAAATAAAACAGAAGAATAAAAGTAAGCTTTATTCAGTTGATCCTTTCCTAGTTCGGCAGTCCAGTTTAGTATGACAGTGTGTTTGCTTGGGCAGCTGGGCCACTCGGCCTGAAATATAAAATTAAGAGACAAAAAATTTTAATAAAAGTGTCTCAATTAATTAAACTAAAATTACATGACAGTATTGAAATCTTCAAATCGGGGACTAGGTGCCGGAAATTTATGACAAATATACCAAACCCATAGATCAAGCCCAGCGGCCTACTCCCACTAGTAGTTCCCACAAGCCCAATCCAGGGCCCAAAAAGTGCACTCAACAAGTCATTGTAGAGCCTGCCATGACAGTTCCCTTACGTATTGTCACACACCTAATGGACATTGCGACTGTCCCCAATACTTACATGATGTCCTCGCTCCATCCATGTAGAAAATCAATCCAGCGTTTTTCTAATGAACCTAGTGCCTGAGGCCATTCAAGTTCGCCGGAAAATAAGCTATTTATGCTACATATTATTATCCACTCTTGGAAACTTCAAAGTCCATTTATGCTTTAGCTATAAGGGGTTTTCAAATCTCTAAACCTTGTCTTTTGGTACGTAAGATGTTGAAGACCCCATCTGAATTGCCCCGAGAAAATGTTTTAGGCACCACTCCATTCATTGCAAATGGCCTACAGGTGTCTCTGTACAGTACAATTGTATAAGCCTACTGATTAAGACCATAACGTTCGTTGGTAAAAAACAGCACATAAGACTTTGATCTGCAGACATTTTCTTCGTTGTTAGGTCGTAAAATGTCAGCACGAAATGTCTATCTTACCTGGCTTCCACTAGTCCCTATGTACAGTGTATACACTGAGTCAGAATGTTTACGTATCTGGAATAGGATTCAATGAATGCAATACTAAATTTTATTTTATTTTTTTTTTCATGACTCGAGTATATGAGAATTCGCCAAAAAATTATCTGGGTGTGGTTTGAATTGACAAAGAACAGAATCCTGATGGATGATGTACGTGGATAGGCACATTTGATCTTGAAGGTTCCTTTGGTTAGTTATTGCAAAGGTTGACTTTTCTAAGGGCTCAAATTTGTTGGGTTTTGACCATGGATGGTTAAGGAGATTGAAGGAAGTTCCAGGTTTGGGAAAGAAGATGGTCTTCTAATTAATCAGTGGCCTCATGATTCTACCAATGATGGTCGAGCTGCCTGCGCACGAGTGCAAGACTCAACTTCCCCACGCTTTTGCATGGCTTGTGATGTGGCCGTGACATTGTAATATTATGGTTGGCTTGGATAATAATAGTATATAAAAGGGCGCGAGCAGAGCTTGCTTTTGAGAATTTGGGTTTAGTTTTTTTATTCCAAATAAATAGAAATCATTTTTTTTTCTTTTTTCGGTTGGGAGGAGAGATTTTTTTATAGGTATGTACGAAATTCAAGTCACTAACCCCAAAACAAATAATTTGATAGCCACTAGGTAAATTTTTTTTTTCTCCCCTTGGGCACCCAGGTCACTGAAGGCCTTTGAACATCAATTATTCAACTAGAAAAACCAAAAAGTTAAAGGAGATACTGAAATGAATATGTGATTAGACACCCATTTAATATAACCATTAATTATACTTAATTATTATATAAAAAATATATAAACCATAATTAACAATTATAATAAATTTGCGTTTAATATCAAGTATCTCTCGTATATGACTGCTGAAACACTCTAAGCCAAGGTCATCACCAATTGAGCAGATGCTTTGGGATCGCTTTCCAACTGCTGCCTCAGATTTTTACAAAAATCGAATTTTAATTTTTGACTTATAAAATATATATATATATATGTATGTATGTATGTCTGCACTTTCTTGGGAAGAAGCCTCGGCCAGCCCTGCCGGAAGCCTTCTGTGATTTGGCAAGAGTTGGGGAGTAAAGATTAGAAAAGTCTAACAAGTCGTTGCCCCCTTAATTCCATTCAGAATTTCAAGATTCAATTTCCGTGGAATTTCTTTGTTTATCATCTTCGGATTTTAAAATATGTGGAATATTTAATTTTTTCCACTTACTTTGACTGCTATATTGATTTTTTTTTTTTTTTTCTAGGGGGAGGGGGGTGGGGAGGGTCAAATGGAAGCCGAAAAAACAATATACACGTGGAACCGCCCCAACTCCCAAACGTGAAACCATGAAATTACTACTAAACGTGGCATTATGCCATTAGCACGAGACATCAGAATATCGTAGACAAAGCTTGGACTGCCTAATCGTATCTGCATAATGGGGTACGGTGATTTTTTGGGTCATTATTGCTTCATAATCTGTGATTAAGTCTTTCTTTCCAGATAATCTTAACGACGTTGCCTTGGTCCATCTGAGCTAACCATAGAAACTAAATCTTAAGATCTACACTCTTATTAAAGGAGACGTGCCAATGCTCCCGTTGAAGTTAATTCAAATTCTTAATTAATCAGTATTTTAATAAAATTTAGATTAGAATCTTATTTGATATAATTTTAATAATTAAGCATAATTATATATTTATTATTATATAAAAACGAGATATTTATATTATTTTTATATTTTTCAGTTAATTTGTGGATCATTTTTAATATTTATAATTTTTTTAAAAATTATGATTAATAAAATTAAATGTTATTTTAATATAATTTAATATAATTAATTAATAATAATAACACCGTTTTATCATAAATAATTGCTTGTTAAGAGTGACATCTGGCTATTCAGCCGTATCAGCCCCCGCTTAGAGCCTTAACTCAAGCATAGCTATTTACTCAATAGTTTTGATCTTTAAAACTCTTTTCTCAAAGTATCCCTTACTTTCTGCAACTATAATGGCATTTCACCTGTAAAATAGACCAATCAAAGAATGGAAAATAAAATTGGAAAGTATAGATTAAGCAAAGACATCCAAATTCTAATATTTGTTCTGTAATTCTTTCCTGAGAAAGTGACCGCCAAACCCATTTGAATTCTCCCTTCCGCAAGCAATTTGGTCTATGATTTTAGCGTTCAACTGGCAGGATAGTTTGGCAAAAAGCCATTAACAGAGGTTTTTGCTGCAATGTTGATCACCATAGCCATGCGAAAAGTCAACCTTGCTAATATACCGACATATGATCATTTCTACATTCAATGTCCTGAATTCTCTGATAATAAGAGTCCTAACCCACAATTTCTTACTCTGCAATTTAGGCAACCCTTTAGAGAGCTATCAAAATTTTGAGCGTGACTTTGAGGTTTTAGCCTTCGCTTCTGAAAGAAAAATCTCTCTGTGTTCTACTGTTTATGGTTCATTTTCTTTGTACACAAGGTAGTCCTATCTCTTCTCATTCTTTGTTTTCTTTCCAGAGTAATCAGTCCATCACAATTTTTTTGCACTATCCCATCAAAGATAACAGCCTTTTTATGCTGGATTTATCATTTGACAGATACTCTTTATCCGGGGAATTTGAGTCTGATATTTTAGTTCCACATGTCTCTTTCTTTTTCTAACGTAAGTTGTAACATTGGTTTTTCTTTTTGCAAGGTCTTTTTCTTTCCTGTCATGAAATGAACATGATATGTCTAAACTTCGGCTCTTGTTTGTGTGTGTGTGTGTGTGTGTGTGTGTGGTGTGAGAGAGAGAGAGAGAGAGTAAACAACAAAACATAGGTGGGCTGGTGAGGAGGGGCGGGCAGTATAAAAAACGCAGGGGAAGCCCTTTCTATGGCATCAAAACCGGCTTTTAAATGGGGTGTCTTTAAGCTCGTAGATGTGTCAAAAGTAGGGAAAATTCTTAATGAACAAATCTTGCCTATTACATAATTGGTACTTTTTTGATACAAAACGTTCAGCCCATGTGACCTTTGATGCCTTTCTCATGGCATGCTTTCTCTACCGTTTCCCAAATTTCTATTATATATGTAGTGTGCAATGGCACAGGATCCGTCACTCTTCAATCCTGAATGACAACTAAATGTCCCCAACTTCTTCAACACCTTCCAGTTGGTGTCTTTTGTTTCTCTCTTCCAGTTGGGAGCACAATTGCATTCATTTTCTTTGCATAAACTTTTAATTTATTGATCAACTTGTGGGGTTTAGTTATTGTCGAGCTTAGTTACTTTTTCAACTTTGGTCTTATAATTGTTAATGTCTTAAAGTTGTATTCTTCAACTCAGCAATGATACTATTGTTTTGTGTTTTCATGCAGGTGTTAATTCTCTGTACTTAGTTTCATGGAATGGGCTTAATCAGGAATCCGAGTATGAAAAGTGGAGATTATTTGGAAGGGATGCTTAATGATTTTGTTGGAGGAAAAGCCAAACTGAAGGCTCATAAGAGTCCTTCAGCCAGGCTTGTTACTGCTCTTACTTTTCTGCAATTTGCCTTTGCTGCCTATGCAACTTTCCTATTGTATTGCATGAGTCCTTCCATAGATTTAAAAACCAAACCTGATTTTACATGGGCTACAAGAATTGCACAGCAGTGGAAACAATTCGTGATCCCTCCCCACATTTTTAACCGATACCAGGAATCTGCTTCTCTTATCAAAGCAGAAATCCAACCAATCACCCCATCAGAAGTTTGTGAGCATGAAAAGATTGATTTTTTGCAGAAGAAGTCCAATGATGCTCAGATGATCATGCTGAAAAGAGAGTTATATGATGAGGTATTGGATTTCCAAAGGAAGTCCATCGGAACAGAAACTTTAGTAGAGCTAATGGCAATGAAGTCTAAGTGGGATTTGCGAGGTCCCAATAGACCAAAAGTCACAGTAATCTTAAACCATTTCAAGAGAAAGACACTGTGTGCACAGCTTGATTCTCTGCTTCAACAGACACTTCCTTTCCACCATGTTTGGGTAATCTCATTTGGGAGTCCAAATGAGCTGGCACTGAAGCGAATTGTAGATAGCTATAATGATACAAGAATCAGCTTCATTAGTTCAAGCTATGATTTCAAGTACTATGGCAGGTTTCAAATGGCTTTGCAAACTGAAGCTGACCTTGTATATATTCTTGACGATGATATGATTCCAGGTAGGAAAATGCTGCAGATTTTATCTCACGTGGCAGGGACTGACAAGTATAAGAATTCGGTTTTGGGGAGCATAGGAAGGATATTGCCATTCAGGAAGAAGGACTTCACATTTCCAAGCTACAGAAAGTTTCGGTCCAAGGAGGCAGGACTTTATTTGCCTGATCCTGCCTATGATATTGCAGTTGATAGAATTGTGCAGGTGGATTTCCTTTCTAGTTCTTGGTTTTTATCTGCAGAGCTTGTTAAGACACTTTTCATCGAATCCCCGATGACCTTCATGACTGGAGAAGATCTGCAACTAAGGTATGTCCAGGGTGATTTAATCGTTAGTCTTCTGCTTCACTTTGATTTTTTTTTCTACTAACAAAATATTTTTCTCCATACATATAGTAGTTGAAGAAAAACTGACAATAAAGTTTAATAATTTCTAGTAAACAAAAATATGTTTTTGTTGCTTACCAAGATAGCTAAAAGGTATTAATGGTGTATGTGACATGTTATTTTATTAAAAGATAAAAATAAAATTACTTACGTTTAACTCATTTTCAGACTCTGCATGTGAGACTCTCGTACATTTGGAAACCCTTTTTAGATTGGTGATGTGATGCTCCTGAATAAATTTTGTAGCACACTAGTTTCTATACATTTGTCTAGTAGTTGATCAAAGCAATGATAATGACATAAACAAGGTAGTAGTCTTGGGTATTTTAAAATTTCATAAAACATTGCAAGTACGTAAGGAAGGTTGTTTCTAATGGGTTTACAAGAGCTTGACCATCACAATAATTGAGTTTCAAGATGCGCATGCGTCCTGCTTCCACTATACTGATATTTCTGTATCCTCTAATTTGTCTGTTTTTCAACAGTTTAACACACCAAAGTTATAAAATTAGCTTACCTAGATGGAAAAATTGATTGTTTGTACAATCACTTCTTTTTGTAGATGTTCTTTGGCAATATTTGTTCATTAGCATGTGTTAGTTTGGTTAGGAGAAATTCAGAGGAGGAACGGTACCAAGTATCCACTATATAACATGGCTTTATCTTGTCGACGAACATTTAGGAATAAGTGACACGGAAATTAGTGCCATGAATGCAAATTTTATAATTTGCATCTGAACTAAGAGAAGAAAGGGAAAAGGCCTGTGGTAGAATCAGTATTTAAAAATAGTAAAGTTGGAAAGTGGTACTCATTTTAGCTATGTCAATACTTCCTTTTTCAGCTTCTTATTTTACAATTTCTTCCAAACAAATGCAGTTATCAGCTTCAGAAGTACAGAAATGCTGGCTCATTTGTTCTTCCTGTTGATCCGAAAGACAAGGAGACATGGGGTGACAGTGAGCATAGGCTTGCTTATGTTTCAGAAACAACTGTAATTTTCAAAGACACTGTTCAGGTCAGAGATGACCAGTGGTGGAAGGCACTCTCTACTGGTTATGTGACGCAATGGGCTGCAATGTACCCTCAAAAGGTTGATGCACTCTTTTACGCCCACTCGGTTGATGAAGTTAATGCAGTTGCGCCACTACTCGAGAAATTCAGGTTCACTCTTGGCAAAAAGGCCTACATTGTTGTTTCTGGAGGCCCCTTTTGCCCATGTGAAGATGCTGCAACTGCATTGAAGTGGCCAAAGCTGGTATGCAAAGAGCGAAGATTTAGGATATTTGATTTGGAAGTTGGGGCGTTATCAAGGTTATCGAACTCAGAAGTTCCAGTAGTGCAAGCAGTATACTCTAGCATGAAAGGATTGATCAAAATCCATAACCCTAGTCTGGTGATTGCAGTAGCTGATATTGACGTGAACGTGAAGAAAGCATTGAAAATGGCTACGGAAAGTAGTGGTAATGGTACAACTTTGGTTCTTCTACCGAGGCCCTCTATACCAAGGGTTCTCTGGATGGCTGATCTTAGACCAACGGCTTTACCAAGTAAGAAAAATCTAACTCTTCTCCAAATATTGCTTTTCTGGTTCATCCGTTTCTCCATTGAGTAATCTTGTGATTTTACTGGCCTATGCAGATTGGAACAAAATGCGCATTTCTGTCAACATAATCACTCAAAACCGTGCTCCTTCTTTGTCCAGACTTCTCAAATCTCTCAGCAATGCCTACTATCTTGGGGATGAAGTCCCTATCAGCTTCAACGTGGACAGCAAAGTGGATGAGGCAACTATAAGACTAGTGAGCTCATTCCAGTGGCCTCACGGTCCTAAAACTCTTCGAAGAAGAATCATCCAAGGGGGACTCATTCGAGCAGTCAGTGAAAGTTGGTACCCATCATCTGATGATGATTATGGCCTCCTGTTGGAGGATGATATTGAAGTCTCTCCCTATTACTATCTTTGGATAAAATATGCTCTCTTGGCCTACCACTACGATCCTCAAGTGTCACTGACCGAGCTCGCCTCCATCTCCCTCTACACACCTAGATTAGTCGAAGTTGTGAAAGAAAGGCCTAAATGGAATGCAACTGAATTCTTCAAGAGGATCCATCCAAACACACCTTACCTCCACCAGCTCCCCTGCAGCTGGGGTGCAGTGTTTTTCCCCAAGCACTGGAGAGAATTTTATGTTTACATGAACATGAGGTTCACCGAAGATGCCAAGAAAAACTCAGTTCAAATTCCAAAGTCAAGAACAAATGGATGGCAAGCCTCGTGGAAAAAGTTCCTCATTGACATGATGTACCTCAGGGGCTACGTTAGCCTCTATCCAAACTTTCCAAGCCAGGCAAGTTTTTCCACTAACCACATGGAACCAGGGGCTCACATTAGTGCAAAAGACAATGTTGTCAGCCATGACAAGGCAGATTTTGAGGTTCCACTACTGAAACAAGATTTCAGAACCTTCTTGCCTTATGGTAAGTTACCTCCAGCATCAAAACTGCCATCCTTAAACTTGTTTAACCAACCAGTTTCGCTCAAGGGTCTCAAGGCAGCTGGAGCCAAGCTGGGGCAAGATGTACTTAGATGCAACAATGCCACAGAAATTGTTGAGGTTGATTTCCAAACAGGCCTGCCAATCCGATGCATGAAATTCTAAATGATCCCGAAGAACTATTTTGATTGATTATTCTTTGTTTCTTTGACAAAAAGTGTTTAATAACATTTTTTTTTAAAGTCTTTTATAGCGTTGATACGGTGGGGCAATTGAGGGAAGGAAAGGAAGAGAGATGCATTGGAGAACAAAATTTTCACCATTTTCCTACACAGGAACAACCATCCTTAATGAGTGTAAGCTGAGAAAGAGAGATTCATATTATTGTGTTGTATTGAAGCAAAAACAGCTTTCTCAATTGTACCAAAAAAAAAAGGGGGAGAAACTCTCAATTGTCTCCAAAACCAAGAAATGATTAAAAAAAAAAACACACAACAACAGCAGCGATTTTCACCCTTGTGGCCCAATCCAAGGGTTGTTGATCAGATGCAGGATCTGTACCAACCCCCCAAAAAACGGGAAAGAAGGAAAATAGAAAAGGCCGATCAACGTAAGACACCGTAGCAATTGTTAAAGGAAAAGAAGGTCAAATTTACGGACCGTGCAAAAGTGATGCTTGAGCAATCCTAATGGCACGGCATCATAAACCAATAGCTTCTCTTCTCCAGCTATACGATATCCAAGCAACTTGACATTATTGCAAATTTCTTAATCCCTTTAGGCCCTTCTCGCTTAAGTAGAGCGTGACAGTGACAACCAATTTCAAAATCAAAGATTAAATTCACCTATCATAAGCAGATTCTAAACGTGACAACAAAATATAAAACATAGGCCAAGAATGCCATCAAAAAGGCACTACGCATTGCAGCCATTAAACTGAATATCCGTGTTTTTCTAAAGGGATTAAAAAAACATTGCAGAGAACATGACCAGAAAATGAAATGTAAAAACGGGTAACTAAAAATGAACATGAATATCAAAAGCCCCAAAAACAACTAGGATGTTTATACGATTTACTCAAATGGGTAAAAGGGAAAATGTCACGGAAATTAAAATTTGTCAGCAAATAACTCAAAGGAGTGGAAAGGATGCTTTATAGTCTAACAAGGACTCGGGAACTTATGAACGGAAATCAAAGGAGACACAAGAATGAAACTTTAAACACCCAAAAAGGGTTTTGAATTATAGATTTGACCGACCTCCTCTGCAATGTAAAAACGATTAATGAAACCAGTACCATCAACGACACCCCCCCCCCTCCAACGCTCCAAACACAAGAAGAGTATGAACAAATAAAGACGATCTCCTCCAAGGAACGGGGTCAGTAAAATACAAGAAATAAAAAAAACAGAAAGGTACGAAGGAAAAAAGAAAAGTTGAGAGCGAAAACAAACACCAGGTTAGAAGTTAAACCAAAGGATACTAGCATGGAAAAAAAAAAAAAGAAGAAAAAAAAATCTCGCACTACTGTTCAGAAACTATGGTTCTCAAATTGGGAAAATTACCGACAAAAAAAAAAAAATTAAATGATTGTGTTTGCTCCTGAAGTTGAACGGCCAACGCTTCTTGATTGCCCGGGGAATGGAGGAACATCCGTGTTCCCAGAGTCCATTAAAATCCAAATCAAAAGCACGAAAAGTGAAAGCAACAGATACATTTTCAAAACAAGAAATGGGGACACAGAGAACGAGAGAAACGAATTTTATAATTCTTCAAAACCTCAAATTCCAAAACACCAAAAGTTGAGCTACAAAGACATAGATGGAGGAAGCGAGAAAATACAAAGAGAGAGAGAGAGAGAGAGAGAGAGAAATAAATAAATAAGCGGTTTTTACAGAATTCCCGTTGCAGAACTTTTCATTCGTCTCTCACAATTTGTACGGCTTCTCCGAGTGGACTAAAAAGTTTTATGGGTTTTGTACAAAACCTACCACCTTTTGTTAACGTTTGGACTTTCGGTCCTGAATCTATTACCCAAAATTATTTGTGGGTTTTGCTTGACTAGCAGGCTCGTTAGCAAAAGTGTGTACCCATCAATTTTGTTTTTGTATTTCTTTTATTATTTTTCTAGATGGCATTATTATACAATTAAGATAGCTTTTTTTTAATTTTATTTTTATAAATTTTATATCTTAAAAGCTTTAAAAATAAAAATCTAAATTTCAAATTACTCAGGTGTCTTTTAACAAAAAGATCGTGTAGTGCTTTCCTGGATAGTGAGGCACAGGCAAAGAGAAGAGGGTTGATCCAGACATAGTCGGTGGACTTGAATCTTGGACTATGAAGAATCAAGCCCAGACATTACACTCCAGGCTTGCCAAGGCCGATTGCAATTACAGCAGTCAAAAAATAATAGTAAATTTTGTAAATGATCGGCCTTTAATGTTGTCGGGACCAACCTCAGTAAAAATGTTTGACCATTACTTTTTTAACCTTGCACACTAACATAACATAAAAGGTAACATGACAGATCCATCTTAACTAATACCAAATTTGTGGCACTAAAAAGGGTCTCTACTTTTAGTCAAAGACTATCTAACCCAAGAAAAAAAAAAAAAGAAAAAAGCTTCATTTTGCCGACACCCCACGTTTTTATTATTAATTATAATTACATATTTAAAGATTAAAAATATAAAATTAAAGATCATAATATATCACAATATGCAACAGTAAATGAAAGTGTGGATTTCTCACTAATAAATTATAATTTATCAGTATTAAAATTATCTAATAATTGAAGGTTTTAAATTTAATTAAAAAAAATTGAGGATCTCCCTCTCTCTCTCTCTCTTCCCGTTTATTTTATTAATGTGGACATTGTCTCTAAGAAATGCATTTCCGTGGTAATAAAAAACATTGTTTCCATGTGAAGGCACATGATTGTGGTAGGAAAGAGAATTTGTTTTCCTTTTCAACGGCAGCACGTTCTAAAAACAAATTGCCTGGGAACCAAACAAAATAAAGCCCCATGACCCCATCATGTTGGATACCCTACGGCGGGCCCCATTCCTTGCTCAATGCCCAACAACTGTAAAGAAAATATTGTCCACCCCCCACCACCGCCCTAACTCCCTCAATCGTCGGTAGCATGTCATGTATAATAATAATTAAAAATTACAATATCATGTCCACTGGCATGATCCATTGTTTCATCAAATAAAATCATTAGTATTTGGACTTGATGATAAACATGGTATTACATCCATATCCAAATTAGAGTTTAAAAATATATATCAAATAATATTATCATAATTATTAATTAATTATCTTTCAAAATTATAATTAATAATAAAAAATATATAATTAATCTTATTAATTTTACTTTTTTTAAAATATCATTATGTAATAAATTTTTATTTTAAAGTCAAAAGACCCATTAATTGAAAAAAAGAAAGTGGCATCTTACATCTTAATTGTAAGCAATTGAAGGTTAATCAATTTTATTAATTGGTCAAGCGAGGGGAATACACTTCATAATTTATTGATTAATTAACAAGCTAAGCTTGGTTGCTTATCAATTGTCCATTTTTCCAGTAATGAATTCTAAATGGGCGCCGATGAGGCCGGGACTACACATGAATCCCAATGAACCCTACCTTACCATATAGCCCACCAATAAGAAACCTAAAAATCTCAATCTCAGACGCGGGGGGAGAGGTTCGAGTGCAATCTCACATTCCCGGGTATTATCCTTTCTCTCTGTCTCTCTCTCTGGCTCTCTGTCGAACGAAAATGGAAATGTCTGAGCTCAATTCCTGAAAGCGGCGTTGTTTCTGAGGTATTTTTCTCTCCATAGCCTTTCGATACGTTTCAGGGCTTGAATTTTCGGGCTTTTCTCCTTTATTTTGTTCCCAAAGATTCGTTTTTCAGTTTCGATTTAGGTTTTTCCAGCTAAAATGCTTCGTTTTGTCCTTTTTTTTCTTGAATTTTTCTTCTTAATTGTTACGTTACATAGCCTACATTTCGTTTTTTTTCTCGCTATCACCGCTTGGTTCCCGAGAAAATGATAGAAATTGGTATTACAAAAAAGAAGAGAGTTCATTATCATTTTCTTTTCTTTTAAAATTGACACGGTATGTTATGTTATATTCGCTTTACCTTTTGTTTTTTTTTTTTTTTGGTTATTTTAGAAGATAATGGTTTTTTTTTTTCAGAAGGATAATGGTTGTTTGTTAAAGTTTAGAAGTATTGGAGAAAACGAATTGTCTTATTCCTGTTGGAATTAGGACAACCTCGTCCTGCGGTATCCTGTTTTTGTTATGTGTTTGTGTTTTATTCTTTTTCTATTACTGTCTTTGGTTTTTTGTGGTAAATAGGAAAGCTCGTAATTGATAGATAGCAGCGTATCCTAGGATTCTATAGAGTCCTAATGTTGGTCTGAATTTGAAGTGTAGAAGAGTTTTAGCAATGTCAAATGATTATTACCTTATATTTTGTTGCCATATTAAGGCTTTGAATATACGTTGTGTATTTTTTGGATGAGGCAAATATGTGTTTATAATTACTAAGAGATTTACTTGACTCAAGAATTTTTTTTTTACCTTTTTTGGGCTCCCCAGTAACATTGCTTCCCTTTTCTTCGTGTCCTCGATCCTGGGGTTGTGTTTTGCAGGAGGAATAACGGTAATATGAATGATTCTTGGTTTTTTGATAAGAACTTTAACGGGATCTCTGATGATTTCTTCGACGATGCGATTAAGCTTCTTGATTTCCCATCGGAGGATGTTGAGCTAAATGATGGAGAAGATTGGAAAACTCAATTTCAAGGTCTTGATCCTCCACCCTCAAATGTTTTGGCCAGTCTCTCCTCGTTTTTTACTGGTGAAAGCAGCAATAGGCCTTTGAAAGTAGAGAAAAGCTCCACAGCTACTGTAAGTGTCACTTTTTGTATGGTGATTTGTACTTGTCTAAATTATTTGGTTATTTGTGTTTAGCTCTTTAGTTTCAAGTATTCCCTTGTTGATACGACTGTGTCGGTATGGAAGTTATTTATGGGTCTCTCTGGTTTTATTCTTTTACTATTTTATGTCGATGTTACATGGTTTTTTTTGTTATCTTGACAAACTTCTGTATAAATCTTTCTCTCCATGGTCCACAAATGAGTTTCTGGGTTTCTAATGTGTTATACGTATTTACAATTGTCCAACAAAAAGGACATTCTAACCATTCGGTGCATTTAGGCATTTGCATTTTATTGATGCATAGGTTCCTGAACGTTTTCAAATGGGCCAAATTTGTGATGGCTGCCCTATAAAATTATCCCTTTTTGGTGTAGGGAGGGGTTTTTTTAAACACATTCACATTAGATATAATATATGAATATGGATGACTCTGGGTGTCAATAGCTTTTTATCTGAATGGTGTTTTTTTTTTATTTTTATGAAAATGTAACTTCATGCTTGTTATGGTTGAATGGTTGAATGCTTAGGCTTTTAGATTATTGTAGCTCATTGCTACCCGGTCAGTCAAACTAAGCTAAGAAAGAAGAGCAGCAGACCTTTGCATCTTTGTGTTAGCTCAGGAAGTTTTGTAAAGCCTTCAAGTTCTTAGGAATCTTATCCTGTCTTTCAGTTTGGAACGTCAATTGTTGATTTTCTTAGCATAGTTGAGTTGATTAGTTGGCAAAAAATGTTAGTTGACAGGGATATTCTGCAAAAGGAAAAAGGACTCCGTAAATATCAGCTATGGCCTCTTCATAAATATATGGCCTAGTATAGACTGTTGCATTCTTTTGTGCACCATATAATCTTGAGTGGGTACTGGACAAAGCAAAATTCATCGTGGACTATTGGTAATGGTTTAAAGTAATTAAACAAAGCAGTGTCAGGATGTTTGAACATGGGAAATGTGCAATAGCTCAAAGTCTTCCAACAATAGGTTGACGGAGTTCTGAAGTTTTCATTTTGCATCATTTTAAAATGCAGATGTGCACACATTACAGTTTTATGTCTGTAATAAGTGTTTATTGGTTGATCTGGATGAAGATGCCTTCTGCACACTTGCTTGCTGCTGCTGGATGTACATATCAAAGTTGTTCCATAGCTGTTAGACTATTGCCGTCTGCCTTTGTGGCTAAACTTGTCTTTAATTTGGCTTAAACTTCCACTACCTATATTATGGTGCTTCTTGTGTTGATTTTCCCCTTGGAAATCACTTTTCTCATAGAATGGATTGTTTCTGTGTGATCCACAGATATGTGGGTAAGCATGTGACCTCACTGTATTGAAAACTTCTACTGCAGAACAAATCCCAGAATGATAATTTTATATATTATTCCAAGATCCTGTCCAACATCAAATTCTCTGATAGAGATATGGCTCTTCCTCTATTTCTGTTTCTTCTTTCTGCCATTAGTGCAATGTCATATTCACTTTTCATATAATTTTCATTTTCCTTGTCAATTTTCTAGTGGTGCATCTATATGTTTGGAAGTAGTGGGCAATTGCCAACCTAATGAATTGACATGAAATTTCAAAGTTGACCCAGTTAATATAATTTAATATCCTGCCCCTACTAATTTTATTAAGGAGAAGGTGGGCCTTGGTATAATGCTAAGGTTACTTTATTGTGACTTGAGGTCACAAGTTTGAGTCGCAGCCTTTTTGTAAAACTAAGGGTAAGGCTGCATAGCTCTAACCTTTACTTAGACCCTACAATGTGGAGCCTTGAATACTGGTTTTTTAAGTTAATTAACAATAATTGGTTTTGCTAGATGCTTTGTAAATATTTTCGTAAATCTTAAAGATTTTGTGAAAACATTGGGCAATATGGACATAAAATGGAGTGCAATTTCTCCATCGTTTTATTTTTAATTTTAATCTTCTAATTCATTCATCTTTGAATCAAGCATTCCAAAGTAAAACTTGTATTTGTGATATTGGAATTTTTTTTTAACTTCATTTTGTAACGACAAAAATAATAGTATTATCCTCATATAGCTTTTATATATATATATATATAGTGTTTCTCGAAATTAACAATGCCTAATCTATGTTACTAATAGAAACTTGTTTTTTCAAGATTATCTACGTAATTTTTTTTTCTTTAGCTTTCCTCTTGATTATATAGTTTTAGTCTATTTTTCAAGTGGAAACTTGAGATTTCTTCTATTAAGTTTTCATGTATCTAGTACTTAATTTTTCATCTCATAGAATTTTTTCTTCTTTTTTTTTTTTTCCGTAAAGACTTTGGTTCTTTTATGTCCACTATTAACATCTCTCTTGATATGCATGGGTTGTGTACGTTGCTCCCACTGACCAAAATGTCTAGATCTTTCCCTGCAATTTGCATTTGTTAGAAGAGAATTTACCACAGTTTCTAAAATCTAGTTTCAACAAAACTTGATCAGTTTTATGTGTAAAAAACTAAAATGTAAATTCAAGAAGAATGCATTTATACCAAATGAATAATATTCAGCAAGTAAATGACATTCAAGGCATAAATTGCAAAGAGAAGTTTAGGAATTGTGATACATTTAACATTGCTTTCTTTGATGTTTTCAAGTTTCAATCTCAGTTGAATTAGATTCTTGGTTTGAAATGTGTTAGAACTTGCCATTTTTTCATACACCAAATGATATCAAGTGGAAATTTCACTTGCAAAATTTATTTGAAGCTTTTAGGCCCTGATATTTAGCCATTGTATTTTTTTCAAATTTCTTGATCCAAGTAATGCTGGCCATCTCACCTATATTTATTTCAAAGTATGGTGCTTGTTTGACAATTTGTGATTTGTGATTCCTCAAGTTTTTGTGTTTATTAAATCTGCTATGATGGGAAACTCTTGTAAGATCAAGATAGAATGCAACAAATTTTCCTTACTTCCTGCATATCTATGGTTTGATTATCATTTGTGTGATCAAGTGTGATTATTTATCTCGGCTAAAACAGTGGCATAATGGGGCTGAAGCTTCCTCTAGCAGAAGCACTTCTTTCCATCATGAATCTGTGGAGGGCAAACATGCAAATCTGTTTCGGATGTCCAGTCCAATATCTGTCCTTGACAACAGCAGCTCTTGTTCAGCTGAAAAAATGATATCCAATCATGTGAAATTTGTCCTTCCTGTGAAGCGTCCTCGTAGTAAGCGTCCACGTGCCCGTCGGCATGCAGTTTCTTTCATCTCAGCTTGCTCTGCTTCCAAGGGTTTTTGTCCTTTGGGTACTTATGAATTAGATTCAGACCTGGAATCCTACCAGGTTGAGAGAATATCAAACCCCACCAAAAAAAGACAGAAAAAGAAAAAAAATCTGACACTGCTTTCTCGTACTGTAGAGATTAACAAAAACTGCTCGCAGCAAGCAGTTGAAACCAGAAAATGCACCCACTGTGAGGTGACAGAGACTCCACAATGGAGAGAAGGGCCGATGGGGCCAAAAACGCTATGCAATGCTTGTGGGGTTCGTTACAGATCTGGCCGTCTTCTTCCGGAGTATCGCCCTGCTGCTAGTCCTACATTTATTCCATCATTGCACTCCAACTCTCACCGGAAGGTTCTAGAGATGAGAAAGAAGGCTGTGCCTGCAACCACCACAACTCCTATGGACGCACCATTGCCAACATTACAAGGATATTGATTTTGATAGCTATTTCTTTGATTATTATCAAGAGGTCTAGCTTTTGTGTTAGAGAATTGCGTTGATCTCTATTTGTAGTTTGCCATTCTGTTCCAGTTTATTCGTTTTTTGTACACATTGATACAATAACAGCTGGGAACTCTAGACAATCAGATGTTGGGGACCAGTATTAGATGAAGGTTAGGGTAGTGAATTATCCAGCCGAGGCAGCCAATGTAGTGAAGATGTTCGATATTAGATCTTGTGTTTTCCAATCAATGATACCAGTCCTGTCTTATCTGCTCACTGAAATTGCAGTCTGTTCAATCTAAGATGCTGATTTTCATACTAGTTTTCATTGAAATTATATCTGTTTCTTTCTGCAATTTTGACTAGATAGTTTTATTCATTGTGAAAATCCCCAAACTGGCTGAAATGATAATTCTAAGTAGATCAGCGGGAATGACTCGTTCTCTTGCAGGGAAGAGAAGTTGCATAAGCTAAGTTTGCCGCCGCATCTTACTTGTTAACGTGGGTCGTTATGGATATAAACTTGAAGAACAGATTTGAATTTGTGCGACCTTTTCCATGTGTGCACATACGCACTCGCAGATACTCCACTAGATTTGGATCAATTGGATTAGCAAAGCATGATTGACTCTGAGACCCTTATCTCTTTTATTCTCATACTATCTCAGTGCCTCAAACCAGGAGACGATTTTAGTATCATTGAACCAAAGTTTGGCTCTGTAAGTTTAAGTAGGTATATGAAATCAAAGGTGTTTTTATTATTTTTTTCCCCATCCTAGATGCCAGGTCCATAATTTTCACCCTGTGGGCTGCTGGCACAAAGTCAGTGGGCTATGAAACCAAATCAAGATCCAAGAGGGGGGGGGGGGGGTAAAGCCTTTTCTAATTTACAGCTGCCAGCCCTCTACCCTTCCATCTTTCTTGTATTGTTACATGCAATTGACTTGAGGTTTTTTTTCTTTTTTTTGGTACATCGTGAATTAAACATTTTGTGGAAATTGGAGAGAGATTCGAATCCTTAACCAACCTCTCTAAAGCTTTGATTCTGTGGTTAGTAAATTGTACTTTTCACACTCTCTATTTAATTCAAAGGTGGTCCTAAGTCCTAACCTATGGTATACTTCTCCAGGTCTCTCAATGATTGAATTTCTCATGTAAAAGAGGGGTAAAGCCCAAATTTAACTATATTTAATATTCTTAGGTGCTCCTCAATCGAACCATATGTACAATATTCCAGGGGAATCATAACACGTGTGCTTGTGCGTGAGGTAAATAACATTAGTGATTTTGGTTGTTGGTTTCGCGTTTCTATTACAACTAATTAGATTATAATTGAACCCCCTGCTTACATCAAAACTTTCTTCAATGCGCCAAAATTGAACCCCCCCCCCCTTAACTTTTGCTATATCATACATTAAGCCTCACACATTCGTTTGATGGCCTCATAAAATAATTAGTAATTAATTTATTAGTTGTTAGAATGAAGAAAAGTAAGATTAAAAACATTTTACAAGAGAGAAGAAAAAAAGTACATATTTTCACAAATTACGAATATTTTTAAGAGATTAAAAATCAAATATTTAATCTCTCTTAATATACAAAATATTCATGTTATTTGTATAAATTTACATAGTACTCCTGTGGCTTTTTTTTTTTTTTTTTTTACAATATCTTCGTTTATTTATATGTAAGAGAAATTCAAATTTAAGTTTTGAGAACTTACAGATTTGAAGCTAATTTCCTTCCCAGAGATTTTGACCTATATAAGCTGTCCATACTTGCAAGACAGATCAAGAATTAAAGATTAAAAAAAGACAACGATAAGAGTTTGGAGAAGATGTTCACATGCATGTCACGTGAGCGTCAGGTGGACAGACTAATAAAGCAAGTCTGTGCCTGCATGACTTTCCCCAGGTACCGCCCTATTATGACATACACGTGGCGTTTGAATGACGGCTCGACGTGGCACAGAATTCTTCACATGCACCCATAAACGAGTCAACGATCCTGGTCAACTCGCCCGAGTGAAGATTGCCCTTCATCTTTTTATCTGAGAACAAAACGACAGAGATTCCTGGCTCTCCGAACAGTGTGGGCCCACTAGTCGCTTCTGAGAAGTCCCATCACAAGAAACCAATCCCAAAAATAAAAGAAAAATCATATATATATATATATATATCCGACACGTGGCATCGCACGGCGAGTCATCCCTAGTCAAACTTTGTACAACCCATCAGCCTGTCGGATTGTCTGCAGCAATCAGAGTCAGCATAAATGACGCCCACCGCCCATTTTAGCACAAAGCCTCGGGCCTTCTGGGGTTTGTGGCCTCTGAGCTTAGTTGGATTGCGGTTTTGTACCCTCTGGTAAATGGGGCCCAATGCTGTCTGTTCTCGGGGAGATTTCAATGGACAAGAGATTAAAATACCAATCACGAAAAAATCATCTAAGTCAGTGAATGGTTCTTGCGCTTAATTTTAATCGAGTGAATGGAGAATGTTATTCGCATAATATAATATAATTATTAGTTTAACTTTTTATTGAGATACTAGTTTTGTATAATTCTAAAAGTAAATAGAAACTCTTATTTAATATTATAAAATTTGTTTTATGAATTAAGTGCAACAGTCTAATTTATGGGCAAACAAACTCTCGTCAGGCTTTGTTTTGCCAGACCCATAAGCCAATTTATTGGTCAACGCCGAAAATTACGAACTCAGGTAGGTCACAGAGATATTACAATTGCAAATCAATTAATAATAAAACAACTGGGAAGATAAAATGACATTAAGAAAAAAAAAAAAAAAACCAAAAAAGTATCTTAGTATATAACCAAACTCTAACACTATGAGTACAATGAGGAGAAAATGTAAGTAATTTTTTTTTTTTTTCTTTTTGTGGAAAGACTATTATTATATTTAAGATATATTATTTGTAAGATATGATAAAGTAATTTTATCATTTAGGACAAAATTTACAATTCACGGACACGGACAATGAAAAGGTAGAATCCAATTGAGAAAACTACAAACAAGCACCTTAGTTATCCCCAGTCCGACTCCGACTTCTACTTCAATAGTGTAGCAAAATTAGACAAAATTCTCCATAAGCACCTCTAAAAACTAATAATTAAGTATTGCACAGATAATAATTTTAAAAATAAAAATAAAAATAAAAATAGTACAATAAGGGAACAAGTTTTGGGCTTTCCAAGTCTAGAAGGAAAAAGACATGGTCCTAGTTAGTTCCATTTGAACATTGTCGACTCACCGCACAAGCACTAAAAAAAAAAAAAAAAAAAGAGGGAAAAGAAAAGGTTAAAAGAACTAAAAAATTTTATGTATATCGCTCTCTAGTGTTTGTCTGCACCTGTTTTCGCGGTGGGGGCATTTATCGTGGTCTTCTGCTATACCGGCCAAGTTTAGTTTGCAACTAATGTTTTTTTTTTTTTTTTTTAAATTAATGTCACTATCCACCACCATATCACATTAATTGGATGAAACTATTGAAATTAAAATCGCTTATATTGAGAATTTCTCAGTTCACAGATATTAAGAATTAACCTCATTCAGTAATTGACAGCGAAAACCATTGATTGAGCTACTAGGAAAGTTTGCTTACTATTGTCTTGCAATGTCTCAATTCATTTCCTTTGTGCTCGAAGAAAGACTAATAGCATACTTCTATTGTATAATACACTATATAACTACCCAATGTTATAAATTTAATGATTATTTGTTTAATTTAAATTTTAAATTACTAAAATGGTATGTTTTTCAAAAAAAAAAAAATATATATATATATAAATTTATAAATTAATATTTTTATCATATTTAAAACCTAATATATTACGATCGAGTGTAGAAATGAAGGTAAAATTATGACGATGAGCCTTCCCTAACTCGACTTAATCTTGCAGAAATGATAATAATAATTTTGTTATATATATATATATATATATATATATATATAACCATCTTGCCGTTTAAGTGCGGGACGCATAGACCGGCAGAGGAATTGTCAGGACCCAAGATGGGTTTTTTAAAACAAAACCAAGCTATCCAAAACCCTACTACAATGGTTAGCCATCGAACATCTGAACTTGGGTTAAGTTTGTTTGTTTGTCCACTTACGTGGGCTATGACTGCTCCGATTTTATAGCACATTTTCCACGCTGAATTGATATACTGCCAAATTAACAGATTAAGATAGACTTAGACTGCACCATAATCACTCTTTGATGTATATTTATCATTTTATTTTTAATTATAATTATGTATTAAAAAATTTATATAAACAGTAAATAAAATGTGTAAAAATGCGTCTAGAAAACATTCAATCTAACCATGTCCTGGTGTCCATATAAATTTTTCATATAAAATTTGCCACGTATTTATCCATACAACGATAAGGGAAAAAAATTAATTCTTTTTTTCAAAAGAGAGAGAGAGAGACACAGAGACACAGAGAGAGAGAGGGAGAGAAGGGCGCGATTTACGTTGTGGTTGGCCACAGTGATTAATTGGGTGACAAAAAGAGTCAAAAATTAATAATTCTGACCAAGGATAAAATTAATGATAACATCTGGTAAATTAATGAACTGTTGAATAATAAATTGTGATTGGACACCTACTGGAGAGAGAGCTCTCTTAATGACATCATAATTACATAATATAATTTTTAAATAAATAAATAATATTTATTATAATATTATAAAATTTAAGTTAATAAAAAAAAAAATAATAATTTTATATTATTTTACTAATTATAACCCATATGTCACACGCACAAATAAAAAATTACTTTTTATGATAAGAAAATATTAAATAAAAAATTAAATAATAATACTTATAATATAAAAAACATAAATAAATTATATTTTATATCTTATAATTAAATAAAATTAAATATAAAAAATTTCTATATAATCTTGTTATTATTTTCATATTACTCTGTATAAGGTGTTTTTAAATAAAAGACATGTTTTGGGTTGGGTTGAGAAACAGTTTAGTTGTTTTTCCTGTTGTATTGAAGACGAAAGAGAAAACAAAAAAAAGGGTATACAACTTTCATAATACATGTTTGAAACATTTGGAGCTTGTGTCCCTCCAGATTAGTTTTTTTGTTTGTTTTTGTTTTGTTGAGGTTTTTGGGGAGAGTGGCTGGGTGTAGACTTCAGTGTAATATCTTATAAGAGGAGAGAACAGAGATAACAACAAAAACAGTAGTATTCATTGGACAGAGAGAGAGACAGAGAGAGAGAGACAGAGGTGATCTTTGGGAAAAAAAAACAGAGAGAAACAACTGTTCTTTTGGAGTTTTTAAGACAGATTACAGAGAGAGAGAGTTGCTTTTAAGATGGTGTTTCAGGTAGGTAAAAAATGGCATGGTCTGCACGAGACTGCAGCTTCTGGCCGCGGCTCTTGTCTTCTTGCCTGCAAGCCTACTCCTCTGATGCCCATCTGATCAGACGATTAATACTGTCTCTGTCTCTCTTCTCTCCTCTGTCTCTCTGAACGAGAAATAGTTCACGTTCTTCAAAAATTCTGCAAATACCCATTTTTAATACGTGAAGATGAAGGACAGGAAAATCAGAGGGAATCAGAGAAGTTGAAAGGGGAAGAAAAAAAAAAGGGTTATTTTTCTGCTGTTTATCTCATTAAACAGAAATGGGTTTTTGGTTTGGTTTTGTGGGTGTTTAGTGTTTAAGGTTTTTGAATAATTCCAATCTCATTTACAGTCTCTTTCTGATGGTTCGGAGTTGAAATCTTGTTTGTAACTATCACTATTGATAACAAGCTTGAATTTTGCTCATTTCTCTGGCTTCCTGTGCTTCTGTTGCTCTTCAATTACAGGTAAAAGATTTTTTTTTTTCAAAAAACTTGGTTCATTTACTTTCTGATGAATTAGACTCTTTTTTTGAGTCTAAATTTCTGTTATGTTTCCAGAACCCATATCGCTGTCGCCGTCGCGGGAAATGAAAGAGGCAGAGAAGGGCTTGGATCCACAGCTATGGCACGCGTGTGGAGGCAGCATGGTCCAGATCCCTTCGCTCAACGCCAAAGTATTTTACTTTCCTCAAGGCCATGCTGAGCACTGTCATTATCCCGTTGATTTCTCTTCCTCCCCGCGGTTCCCTGCCATCATCCCCTGCCACGTTGCCGCCGTCAAGTACCTTGCCGACTCCGATACTGATGAGGTGTACGTTAAGATTTGCCTCGTTCCTTTGCCAAGCATTGACCTTGATTTTGGAGAAGAAAAGGGCGTTTGTGAAAATGGTGATGGTGGCAATAACGAGGAGAAACAGGCTTCTTTTGCAAAGACGCTGACTCAATCTGATGCCAATAACGGCGGAGGTTTCTCCGTGCCGAGGTACTGTGCGGAGACGATATTCCCGCGGCTGGATTACACGGCGGATCCTCCAGTGCAGACGGTGGTTGCCAAAGATGTGCATGGGAAGAATTGGAAGTTCAGGCATATTTATAGAGGGACGCCGAGGAGGCATTTGTTGACTACCGGTTGGAGCACTTTTGTGAACAAGAAAAAACTGGTTGCTGGGGATTCAATTGTGTTCTTGAGAGCTGAAAACGGGGAACTTTGTGTTGGAATTCGCCGCGCCAAGCGGGGAATTGGAATTGGAAGTGGAAATGGACCTGAACCATCTCCTAGTGGATGGAATCTAAATGTAAGCCTGAATGGAAATCAAGTTGTTGGTCATTATAATGGTTTTTCTCTTTTTCTAAAAGAGAATGAGAGTAAGGGAATGCGTAACGGGGGATTGAGAAGTAGGGGAAAAGTGAGGCCCGAAGATGTCTTGGAGGCAGCAAGGCTTGCTGCCAATGGCCAGCCGTTTGAGGTTGTTTACTATCCGAGAGCCAGCACGCCAGAGTTTTTTGTTAAGGCCTCTTCTGTGAGGGATGCAATGAGGATCCACTGGTGCTCTGGGATGCGGTTTAAGATGGCTTTTGAAACGGAAGATTCCTCCCGGATTAGCTGGTTCATAGGGACTGTTTCATTTGTTCATGTTGCTGATCCCATTCGATGGCCTAATTCTCCTTGGCGGCTTCTCCAGGTTATGCACGTGTCTCTGATATTTGTGTTTTCTTGTCACTTTTCTTATCAAGATGGTTGAATTTGACTTCACTTAATTAGTATTCATTTTGGTGATCCTTTGTTGATAATTTTCATGTTGTTCAATTAATGAGTTCTGTACCATTATGATTTGTTTTCCCAAACTAGTCGCTATTACTACTAGTCCTGGCAATAGTGATACAATTTTGTTATGTCGGCTTTCATTTGTTTCCTCTACCAAACTTCATTTTGAAATTAATAGTTACAATAAAAGTCCAAGCTCATATCTTACTTCTTTTGGCATCTTTGATTCGTATATAAGCCCTATTGCAGGTAACATGGGATGAACCAGATTTGTTACAAAATGTCAGACGAGTCAGTCCATGGTTGGTTGAATTGGTGTCAAGTGTGCCAGCCATCCACCCATCACCCTTCTCACCTCCAAGAAAAAAGTTGCGGTTCCCGCATCATTCAGACATCCCCCTTGACAGTCAATTGCAATTGACGTCATTTTCAGGCAACCCCCTTGGGCCTAGCAGCCCTATGTGTTGTTTATCAGATAACACTCCTGCAGGCATACAGGGAGCCAGGCATTCTCAATTTGGAATATCTTTTTCAGACTTCCAGCTTAACAGCAAACTTCAGTCGGGACAGTTTCTATCCAGTCCCCGGCAGTTCAATACCTATCCAAGAATTCTTGAAAGCCTTGTGACAAGCAATCTGAAGAGCAATGAAAATTTGTCATGCTTGCTCACAATTGGGAGTCCTAAACTAAAATTGGAGAAATCTGATCATATAAAGAAACACCAGTTTTTACTCTTTGGTCAACCAATAATAACTGAGCAGCAGATTTCTGACAGCTTTTCTACTGGCCCTGTCTCGCAAGTGCTTACAGGCTCAGACAAATCAAATGTTACTGATGTTTTTGGATTGGTACCCGGGAAAAGAGACTCGCTGGAAAAATCTACCAGTACACGTTTTTCATGGCACAAAAGTCCTCACGACCCTGAAATTGGCACTGACACTGGTCACTGCAAGGTTTTCATGGAATCAGAGGATGTTGGACGGACACTTGACCTCACTGTTTTTGATTCTTATGAGGAACTATATAGGAATCTGGCTAACATGTTTGGAATAGAGAGACCGAGCCATGTGCTTTACCAAGATGCGACCGGTGCTGTTAAACAGACAGGAGATGAACCGTTCAGGTATCACAGATTTACAATTGTTTCTTTACATCATTGCATGAGATCTAACAGGCAATAAAGACGCAGATGGGTTCCTTAGTTTGACATCAATTAAAACTTCCTTTGTCCATGCAGTATTTTTACGAGAACTGCAAAAAGACTGGCTATTCTGATGAATCCTGTTAGCAGTGACAAAAATGGAAGGTAAGATTTTGTGTGTGCCATATGCTGCATATGACATTCAATTCTGCAGGGAGGGACGGGGTTGCGGTTGTGCAATGGAGGTGGTATCTAGAAGATAAATTTTCTACTGCTTTTGGTTTTCATAAGATTTTTTGCTAATAAAATTTTTAAAACTGAGTTGCATGGCAGGACATGGATCACAGGAATACAAAATGCTGAAAATGGACTTGGGGCTTCAAATAAGACTGGTCCCCTGAGTATATTTGCTTGAAATATTATGGAACTTGATAGTAGGTATTGAAGATATCTTACTTTGTTTGGTCTGTACATCTAGGAGAAACAGAATATCAACTCCCATCTTTTAAGAAGATGATAACTGAACACTTTTCTTGATCTAAATCGTTATATGTACTGAATATTTGTGCCTTTCAATATTGTGAGCAGTTACCATGTGTCCAAGTTTTGTTTTCATTCCATGCTCTATGTGATGCAATTTTAAGACCCATGGTTGCCTGAGAATCATTGATCAGAGATGGCTAAGTAGGGAAGAGGGTGAATTATCAATTATCATGTTGTGTCTTGTTGCCAGCCCGTAGGATTCTTTTGAAAAATATTGCCAGATGTTTTGCTAAGAGCAAGCACTGATTTAACGATAAGTTTACTCTTGTGGGACACTTACAGGTGACAATGTGAGTCGTGCAAATGGACTCTAAATAAATAGAAATTGTAAGTTCGACACCCATGAGGTTATGAGTACAAAAATTGCAAATTAGCTGGTCTTTGTGATATGCATAGACTAATAAAATGTCAAATAGTTCCAATCCAGAACCTTGGGATCTAAAAGTTCCTGAAAACATGAGCAATGTTGACTGTTCAAGCAGGGTTGACACATCAAGGCTGGGTCTGGTCTGGTCTGGGCACCAGACACCCATGTACAGTCCCAACAAGAAAATTATTAAAAGGAGACAAGCCAATGTCTGGAACAGCATCTAATGGAGACCCTAATCTTAATTCCTGTTTTCCCGAAAACCCACGCACGAGCGCATCAACAGCTTACAATACCCACGTGGGGGTCCCTTTTCTGTGTCCCCGTCTCGGTGGTCGGGCCATTGGCGGCCCTGAATTTGACTCCACCTCAACCACTTGCCATCAATTTCAATGTTGAAACATAACAACCAACTATCGTAAGCACTTCTTCCTCTATTTTTAGATTTCAGAATTATCGACGGGTGATTCACACTCTTAAGCCTTAGCACGTACTTACTGTTTGCTTGATATAAAAAAAAAAAAAAAAAGACATAAATGGTGCGAAAGAATTTTTGTTTAATTACTTATAATTGGCACTCGATATTATGATTCTCAATTCTGAGATTACATTATCATTAAATTAAAACTCATTGATAATGGTGTAAAGAAATTTAAATGTGATCGTGGAGATGAACAAACTGTAATTGATAAAGCCAAGTTGCATCTCTCTATTCTATTAATATGCTATGAATGCCATTAATGTGGTTCTTAAAGAAAGATTAGCAAATGATGCCTTAATATTCAAGCCAAAATTTCCAAAGCCATCTATTGCACGTGGTTTTAATATTGGTACTTGCCCGGAACCCCATTTCCTGTCTCATTCCCAGGTGTAATCTTTTCGCAATTGCTGACAGTTATAATGGTCAAAGGCATGGAACCCTAGAACCAAAGGTTTGCAAATTTTCAGGGGCAGCGAGTACAATGACAGAAACATCTTTCAAGGCAATTAATATTTGCAATTTTCCCTATGTTCTGGTTTTCAGTACCAAAACCATGGATCGTGGGACCCGGTTTCTCTCTTCATCGGGATTGACGCATTTATTTTATTAACATTAGATATGTTTCCTGAATAAATGTGACCAAAATATTTCGAGTTAACTACCTGGGCCTCCATGGATGGTACGAACAATTTATAAAGATTCAACAATTGCAGGTTTACCTTTTTAGCCAAAATAAACGTGCATTGATTGAAACAAGTTTCAAAAGTTAGAGTGACTTCTTCCAAGTCTCGATGGCACGAGAGAAAGAGCTTAAATAGGAAAAATGACCATTGAATTGCAGAATTCACACCAAAACATGTAATTTTTCTTTGAAAAAGAGAGTAACAAATAATTTTAAAAAAACACTTATGAACATTCTATTAAGAATCTTTTGGTTCCGAAATTAAGTTTTGGTGGTTTCATGTGGTTATTAAATTTTTATTGTTGGGATTCAAATTTTAATTTTTTTTTTTAACTTTTTAATTCAAGTATTGACTCTAATCTTAATTCTAGTTGTTATAAAATTTGAGGTATAATATATCATTTAAAAATTGAAAACAACCTGCTACAACGTTAGTCTAAAAAAAAACAATGGCTGATGGTAATGACTAATTAATGCAGGATCAAATACTAATTTATTTTACTTTTAATTTCGAAAAAAGAAATGTATATATTGGGAAGACTAATGGGTTATATTAACTTAAATGTTGTCACTCTTCGATTCGATTGAAACTAAAATCTGTCAAATAATTAACTGAAAATAAGGATATAAATCATGCCCAAATGGTTTCTCATTGCGTTTATGGGTGCACGTCTCCATCTCACCAAAGTTTACTTCATATCATACTTACATCATGTTGGCTGCCAACTTATCTATGTACGTGTCAGCGGTAGAGGAAGTACTGCATGAAAATCAACTAATAATCCTTTTAATTCCCTCCAATACATCAATTTAATTTATCTTCCACTGCTATAAGACATAAAAATGTTTAACCTAAATGTTTCAAACAGTTACTAATAATTATTGTCCTACTATTTTTATATTCCTAACTTCATAATCAAAGCGTGAGGTTAAACGCGTCCCAGATGCAACCAAAAAAAAATCTAACAATTCTTTTTTCACAATTGCATAGATCGTGCTTTGGGTGTCCAGTTATTTATTATTATTATTATTTTAACAATTGCTGACCACTGTAATGATCAAGGACACGGAACACAGAACCAATGGTTACAAATTTTCAGGCGCAGCAAGTACAAAGTCATAAACATCTTTCAAGGCAATTAATATTTACAATTTTCCCAATGTTCTCATATTCAGTTCCAAACCCGTACATCGTGGGATCTGGCTTCCCTCTTCGTCGGGATAGACGTGTTTCTTGAATGAATACAACCCTCCAAAATGGTTTCCCGTTAACCAAGACCTAATAATATATACATTTTATATGAATCCTTTGGTTCCAAATTTGAGTTTCGATGACTCCATGTTATCAATATGGCCCTTAGACATCTGCCATATCAAAAAGAACTTGAGATCATTAGTTAAATTGCCTAGCGACTTGTCGCGTATTTATAGCACGGTGGACTGAGATTATGGAGAAATTGTTCTTCCCTTGCTTTTTTTTTTTTTTTTTTGAAATATCCTTAGTTGGAATCAAGGCCATAGCTAAGAGGAATATAAGTACAATACCTGATGCCTTAATTGGGGTAGAAAAATAAATTATTTGCTGTTATTCCATCATAGGCGAGCTTTAGTATATCCTGAATGTTACACATTTGAGTCATAGTACATTTGATTCTTCTTCACATCTCATCATATAAAACCCTCGTGCACTGTGACTCCGAGAACATCACTTTTTCTTTCTTTTTTTTTTTTTTTGGGTGGGGGGGGGGGGGGAGGGGGCGTTTATTCCACTGCTTCTCGGGTATCTTAAAAACATTAACCATTGTTCATCCTCAAACATCAGGAGAAAACCTCTGTTTTTGCTGGTAACGACTGATTTGTGTTTAATTATAATCTCATCACCTGGACTGGAGAGAGTTTAAATCCAAAAATTAACGATACTCCCTAAGTTTAAGTTTGATTTAGAGATAATTAAAACGTTAAATTCATTTATCCATGCATTAGATAAAGATTTTGGTATGAGAACAATTAGCTACCAGTTCTAGTATAGAATTTCCTGAACTCTTAATTTGAGCTCTGTGCCAAGAGAAAAGACTAGCAGTATAAAAGTAAAACGACCACCCTTTTTAACTCCTAACATTTTTTACACTTGGTGATTAATTGCAGAAAAACTAGAGTCAAACCGGCTACCATTCATGTTCGTAATCAAGTACTGTTCAGCACAAGGGAATGCCACTCTGCGCTTAATTCTACATCAGGTGTACAAAAAGTAGTAATAGCCAGAGAAAAAACAAAGTGAGCATGATGGATGAGAGGCATCTGAGCTTTGTAGAAGGACACAAAAAACCTTGATCAATGAACAAATAACAGTGGGAACAACTATTGAGAAGTAAATTCGTAGCACAACTGACCATGCAGTCCCCCCAATTCGGAAACAAAAATACTGTACATATTTCTGCTGCCTAAGCCCTTGCAAGCCAAAAGTGGGGTCTCCGGCTGTTGTGGTCCCAAGTTTCGAAGTTCATGTAAATCAAGACAGGACCACACTCCATCACTCCAGAACAGCAGCCTCGTGATCAAGCCTCCAATAGTTTGTGTCATTGAACTCTTTCCTTCCAGGCCCACAGTTGTCGGAATTCTTCTTTTCTGGCGACTTTGGGACAATACTTCTCTTCAGAATCCCCGCTTCACCAACAATCCCCTCCTTAAGAGCTTGTTCTGTTGCCTTTTCGGTACCTTCTAATTCCACACCAACAAATTCAACATCCCCTTCGAACAACGATGGAACAGTTGTGGATTTTTGACTGTTACCAGTACTTGCTGATGAATTGCTAGAATCCTTTGAGCACAATGAGCCATTTGGCAGTACGGATTCTCCACTTGATGTGGAACTGGCCTCAGGCCTCACTACCTCTGGTTGGCTGGAAACATTAACATCAGTGTCATCATGATTTTCAAATGGGTTCAGACTCGACCCACCCACTTGCATATCCGATGGTTCTCTCCAACCAACCCAACCAGGTATAGGCCTATCTCCAAATAAGTCTTCACTGTCTGGCGTCTGAAATCTGAAGAAACTCATATTGTGTGAAGCATTTCCCGAGTCATTTTCTGGAAGGGGACCGCCCTCTGGAAATCCATTAAGAATAGCTGCATTGGAAGTGGATGTATCATTGGCAGATACTTTGCTTTCAGTCAACTCATCATCCTCTCCAACCACCACCTCGTCATCACTACTGCTACTACCCCCATTAGCAGTTCCATCCAAATTTATTTCATTCATTACATCTGCAGGGGATGTGCTCACAGGTGCATTATCAATTCTGTCATCTTTGAATGCAAACCAGTTTGAATTTGTGAAGAGACTGCTGCATAAATATAACATATTAGCTCAATTTTAGTATTGTGGGAATGGCTTGACCCAAAAATAAAAAATAAATAAAAAGTAAAAAATGATTTGTCCCACAAAAGACATTGTTTGCATTCTAAGCACTCCAATATTATGCAATGGTGTATGACAAAAATGGAAAAGCCACTCTCGTCAAAACCAAATAATTAGAGGACATAGATCCTGCAAGCTAGTAACTTGACAGTGGATGAAGTTCAACACAACTTTCAACATGTTATCAGTCTGCATGGTGCAGAAACAAAGGGAGGAACTTTGGACTCAGAAGAGAAAAAGTTTAGGTAAAGTTGTGTAACAGCCTTAAAAACTCACCTCACTTGCTCATCACCCAGCCTCAGGGATGATATAACAACTTCAGCAGACTCATCATCAAAGTACACATCCTGCACATTAAAGACCAAACACCATATATGCCCCAAAAAAAAGGATTAGAGACCACAATTACGCGTGTGTTTAACTAAGTTGTTGGACGATCAAAAGAAGTTCAACAACTAATAACTGCATTTAACCAAGGCTATATATATTATCAGCTACTAATTTTAATTGTCAGTCATCAGCTGCTGGTCAGCAGCTGTCAGCAAAAGCAAACAGTGCCAAGTCCAAACAACACAATAAACATCAAACTCAATTCAAAAGATCCCCATCCGATCCACCTTATCTCACAGCTTACTCAGGCTAAACATAGATCATGGCATATAGAAAACTTCTTGAAAGACCAAATTTTGGGCCTTCAAAAGCCAATTACTGAAATTTGTTACCTCTTCATCACGATCAAGGCCTCCATTATACTGCAAAGAGGGCAAGAAGTTAAGGTGTGTGCATAATTAAGACAGTCAAGAAGGGGGAAAAACAGGAGGATTATTGAAAGAATTACATCTTCAGCATCTTCATTCCCGTACATTTTGTATCTAAAAGCCTGGCTTATGTTGTTTGCTAGAGCTGCTACATCATAATCTCTGTCATGAATCTCATCCTCATCACTATCTCTTGTCCTATCTTGCAAGGCTGCTGGACGACTGAACAAGGAATCACAAGATTTAGATCTTCAAAGACATGAAAATGTTACATCAAGAACCACAAAAGATTTTAGAGAAATAAAAAAATTCTGCCCATTGGTATGGAAAACACCCATTAAGCTAGGCAATTATGTTTATCACCCTAAACAAAAGCACGTATTACCAGTACCAGATAATTTGAAAACTATGATGTGAACAACAAAGTTACTGGAAGCATACAGGTATCCTGATTTGTAATCACATAATTAACAGGAAACACATAGATATCTTGACACATGGTCAGATCTTAAAGGAGACAAGAAAAAGAAAGATTATATGTACAAATTCCAGATGACATATATTTTGCCTTCACGTATTTGATCTATCGCTACACCAATATTACCTACAAAATATTTGTAAACAAGCATCATAATCTTGTGTTTGTCCAAATCTAGCAAGGAATACCAAGTTATACAATGAGCACGGTCACAGCTATAATCAATAATTTAGAATAAGAAAATGGCAAGTTCCAATAACACTAAATAGTGATGAAATTCTTAACTACTGAACATAACATACCCGCAATCCCATCGATAGACATTTTCAATCACATTGCGTTCTTGCAAAACACTGGATTGCCACTGATTCCATTCAAAATTTTCCTGGAGTTAAAACACCAAATTAAGGCTGTGTTAGAAAGAATTTTAAGCAAAAAAATATTATCAGTAATAGACATGACCATGGTACCCCAAGAAAATAAGTCAATGAGCAAAGTTTATCAATCTGTACAAGCAAATTGCAGAAAGTAATACAAATATGACTTAACTAAGCTGCCCAACATGATGTATGACATACCTCATTGCTGCAATGGAGCATGTAAAAGAAAAAGTTGTTCAATGAAAGTTACACTAAATATAGGATCTACGGTGCTAAATCCCAAAAGAAAAAAGGGAACTCCAACTCCCAGCATAGAAAAGCATGTTATTGTTTTTGAAATTGCTGATCAGGCAAGCAGGCCAACTCACAACAAGGTGAAGTATTTTGTCTTATGAAAGAAGCTATAAGCAGAATTTATCATGTACTCTATGAACAATCATTGTCAAACAAGGGAGAAGAGAGAAGGCATGAGTGTAGAGCACTTTGTAGTTAACTTCTTTTAATCATTTTTTTTAAAGGACAGTGGAGTTTTTGGTGTGTAAAGAAATCTTTAACAGAACTAACAAACATCCTAATGTAGTTCAGTTTAGGTATCTAGAGAAATCTTTGAGAAAGCTACCAAACATCCTAATGATGTTACAAATTATTGCAATGCTCAACAAATATTTAAACAAGAAAAATATAGTTGGCTACCAACCTGTAGATACTTCTGAATGTCGCTATTGCTGTTTGCCAACTGAACAAGCTTATTAGAAATTCGTGTAATATGTCCAATGTTTCCTACACGTGGTGCCCGTTTTCCAGCAGTGGGTAACGTTGGCTGAACATGTAATAAATATTTGGTTATCTACAGCAGCTAAATATTGTTGCAAATCATAAACTTATATGTAAGATAACTTAGAGAGAGAGAGAGAGAGAGAGAGAGGGGTCAAAGAAAGTATGCTAACTAAATAGAAGATTACACCAAAAAAAAAAAAAGAAAATTGTTCTTTTTCTCTCCTGCTTCATCTCGGATTCAGTGAATTACATCTAGTCATAGGTTCCCATCAGTTTCAAAATATGAATGACAGATAACATCAAGATACCTGATTAGCATCACCAGAAATGAAGGGATGTTTATCTGTTTGGAGAAATTTTCCCATTAAATCACAATCTTGAAAAAGATGATCTATCATCGTACTGCTCTTAGCTTCCAAACATGACAGAATGATACTCTCCACATGATTATGCAAGGCATTATTGTATGGATACCTGTGCAAGTTGAGAGAAGGATTTCAACATCACTAACCCAATAAACCAAAAAAAAAAAAACACTTTCCTTCTGAAAGATATTGATGTTCGATGGACAAAAAGTCTGTTAGGCACCACTTCATCTATTTACAATCTAGCAGTGGGCTAGAATCTTACTCAAAGAACAGATCCACGACTCGTTCAATGGTTCCAGAGCTGACCAATTCCTTCTCAGTAGCTTCATTCCCAGTTCTTAATAGCACCGCAATGAACTCAACAATCTAAATTGATTGTGGGAACAGTTAGCTCCTAAAAAATATACTTGAGGCATAAAATATTTGAGCTCCAAAGTTTAAATGTTTTCCCAGTAAAAAAAATTTCTTAACACAAGATGACTTACTGGAAAATGATATTAAGCCCAGACAACATGGCTAATCTAACCCCATTAAGGCTCCAGAAAGGGACTGACAAAAGAATGAAACCAACCTTAAGACGATGCTTCCCAAGAGGAGGCTTCAGTTCCCCGTATGTAGTAGGCAAAATATTCTCGTCATACGACAGATTCAATAGCACAAGCAAATTGCCTAAAAGGGAAAATAGACGTCTCAATCATTGGAAATGACAAGGAAAGAAATAAACTCAAAATTTTGAAGAGTGCCTTTTCGTGCTATTTGAAATGTTGCATGATATTAAGGTTCAAACTAAGTTTTCCAGAGAGTAAAGCATCAGAAAATTTCAATTACAGCAAATGATCATGAAATACTGAAAAGCCTAAACCACCCCCAACAGCCAGGCAGGAAACAGATCAAAGAATAATGTGCAAGGGGAAGCTAGTGATTGGATTTGATAACAATTAGACATTCCCATTCCAGCAAGAAACTGGAAGTGATACCAATATGCTTACCAAGTCTTGGCAACATTGCATCAATAGTCTCTGGATTCACAGGGATTGGAGGCTCATAAATATGTTGACTTCGAAAAGATTGCATCAAAGGCAAAACAATTGCCGATCTTTTTGGATCCAGTAAAGAGATGCACACAGAAAGTGAGTGCACAAGGCCAGATTTAGACTGTGAATCTTCCAATGCATGACCAAATATTCGTGCAACAAAGCTGCAAATCATGAAAAAGCGAGAGATCACTTATAAAAATTTAGTGTATATGGAAAAAAAGGAGATTGACCAAATAAAAAAAAATATCTCGAAAATAAAAAACCACAAACCTTGGACTAGAGAGCTTTGTAGCCAAGGCAGAAGGAGCATTTCTAGTTATTGCACATAGTGTTTCAGCTGCATTAGCATGAACTTCGGAAGGACTCTAATGCACATAAAAGAAAATTTAAAGAGCATTAAATCAAATATATATATTTTTGGTCTAGTGGAATTGGGAGATGGAGAATTTAACTATCAGGGAGGTCAAGGTTCAAATCCCATACCTCCCCCAAGTCTTGCACTTGGTGGCCATTAGGCTATACCTAGTGGTTATTAAATTAAATATACGCAACACCTTGTAATATGTAGCAAAATGCATCCCTTGTAAGTATTGGCTCTTGCTTTGCTAATGCAGCATTTACACAGAGAGTGTGGGTGGGGAGAGAGAGAGAGAGAGAGAGAGAGAGAGAGATAGATGTTTAAAAAGAAACAATTTGAACTTACAGAAGGGCTCAATTTATCCACAATCATTTCTAGTAAATTGCTACCAGCTAGCCATTGCATCACATCAATAAAATTGGGATAGACATGGTCATCTGCACCTACCAACCGAACCAACACCTGCATAAATCACTCAAAATATGAAAACAAATATCATATGCACAAACTTCTTTGACTAGAAATCACTATAGGGAGAAATGTCTCAATTACCTCCATTATGGATGTTATTCCAATTAGATCGACAACTTGGCAGAGAACATCTTGATGAGCCTATAAAGCCACCAAGCATATAATCAAAATAGTTTAGAAGAGTAGCCAACCTAACATCAATAACTCATACATCAAATAGGTAAAGGGAAACACAATTCAGGTTCCAAAAAGGCCTGTCATTGCGGACTATTATAGGATATGAATTCAAGAGCCAAAATGGCAACCAAATTCAGAATTTTAGAAACGTTTGTCAGTCATCTTCTCTAGATCTTTGATCTCTTAGCCAAGCAGAATGATATTCCAGTGCACCAGGTTCTGTACCCAGCATTTGTTGTCAAGCCCTGTACAATTTTTACATTCAATTTTTATTGGTAGTGTTGCTTACGAAAATTACAAATTGAACCTTACAGGCTTTTCAGCAACTGCACACCAAAACCTGCATTTCCATTTTAAGAGTTTCCAAAAGCAGTTGCTTCCAGAAACCATAGTCTGATGGTAACATATTCAGTATCATGAAAAATACTGAATGCATTATAGACCAATAAGGAAGAAAAGGCATTTGAATGTATGCCCAAAGAAATCTTCATGCCCACTTCAAAACCTAGAAGGAAAACTAAAATTTCAAGAGCAAGAGGGTTATCCTCAATTCACTTTGTATTTTTAGACAAGAGCTTGGGAGCAATCTTTCATTTTTTACTAGGGCCTGGGAGCAATCTACCTTCCATATATACTTTACACACAAATTCCCACTTTTTTACTAGGGAGTTTGAGGTAATCTTCCTTTAATATTGACTTTGCTATATAAAAAATATATTCTCAAGCCATCCATGTGTTGGAAAATTGAGATGGCAAAAAGCGAAATAAAGGGAAAAATGTGTGACAAACAGGTGCCAAGAAATCAAAAAAGTTGCAAAACAAAATAAGGTCAGGCATTCAGACAGTATCTATGCCTGCAACTGGCATCATGCAGCAAAATAACCACCAAGTTAGCCAACCGTGCAAATCGTTGCAAAGAAATTCTTGATTCCTAACTTCACATCTTCGAGTTACAACAGAACATTCATTCCTCTCTATCAAAATTCTGACAGAAGCAAAATGCACAATGAGCTCAAGTGAACTGGACAGATCTGGATATTGGGTTTCATCTGCTTAGAGACATCATACAGTGGGATCATGCAAGAAAATTCCAATGCTCCTCACAAGGAAAAATTACAATGTTAAGGTAGAAGAAAAGCATTACTCACTTGAACATATTTCAAAAGTGGGACTATCTTGCGCAACATGAGACAGATAACAACCTAGCATCAATATTGAGAACAAGTGGCACATGAAGTAAAAATAATTTTATGAAATATCATGTAAAACAGATAGAAAGCACCCAACCAAATACCTTGCTGAAATAACCAGCCAATAAGGCACTGTGAGGCCGGTTTGGTTTCAAGAAAGAGAAGAGTAAGTCCATTAACTGCAACAGCAAAATATTTAAACAAACCTTATTGTACGGATTTCCAGGATTAAAGAGTGGAATAAAAACAAAGCCTACCTCCTCTTCCTCCACCAATGTCCTCAGGATAACATCGATTTCGCATGTAAATATCTCACAGGCAATGAAGGGGAACCTAAAAGATGAAAGCAATCCTTCAGATCCAGAATAGTTAGGCCCCAAGACACAAAAAGCAACAAGAGAACATAGAAGGACTTTCTCTCTCTCTTTCTCTGTGTTTTTTTTCCTCTTTGGCTCTTTTGTTTTCCAAGTTTCCCTCTTCTTGGGTGAGCAAGACATACTTGAATGCTCGTTTGCTTTCAGCATCCTCTGGGGGCTCTTCAATTACATATCGAATTAATTGTTCTACTTGGGCTCTATCTCCTAGGCTGCAAATAAGAAACTATGACAAGTCTACATCAACAATATAAAATGCCCTCTAAGAATGCATGAATGGAAAGTATAGAGATGGAAAATCCCCAGTTAAAATGTGATATTTGAAAAGGGAAAGACAGGTTTCATAGGAATTACAAATTAATCAGACGACTATTCAAAACTTTGCATTCTTGAATTATTTCTTCCTCATCCAAAAGCATTTCCAATGTGAAATTTTCCTTGTCCAATATTGTCTCCACCTAGAAAAACAACAGCAGGTTGAATATACAAATCAAGTCCGGCTGCTTTTGACTGCAACCACAATTGACATGTTCCCCTCTTAAACCACACAAAATCTACAACAGCATCCACACCAATAATAAGCTAAAATTTTTATAAAAAAATAAATAAAAAAGAAACAAAAAAGACAAGTATTAAATACTAGTCCAGTTGCTTTTGTTCCCAAATAAAATTACAGGGTATGGAGTACTAAGCACTATTAGTAACATGATTAGCTTCCAGTTCTCATCAATCCCAGACCCCGAAATAAGAGTTCATAAATCATAACATCCTAAAACTTTTGCAACACAAATAAAGCTATAACAGCATTCATGCCTAGCATAACCCACCATTTCCCTAAAGAAAAAGCCAAAAATACAAGTATAAATTTACCAACATTCTGCATTTCCTGCAATCTTTCAAGTTTCAACAACAATAAGGGGAAAAAAAAAACCAATATAATAAACAAAGCAAGCCAGAAGATGCTCATGTATTGCAGCAACCAAAATCGCAAATAACCTAAAGTGGACCACTCCAGAGTCCAAACTAAAATTCCCAAACCAAATCTCCATATGTCTAATTTATACGCTTTACAAGCCGAGCAACACCAATTAAGGAACAAACAAGCTAAATAAACAACAATTAAACTATATATGTATATAAAGAGAAAAAACTCGAAGAAAAAGAAAAAGAAATCAAGAGAAAGGGCTACAAGAAGCTCAAAGCAACGAAATCGCTTACAGGCGAGGAGGCAGAGATACCACCGATGTTCCAAAACATCTTTACAAGAGGAACACCAAGAAGTTCGGATTTTAGGAAAGCTCGAAACGCGGGAACCGTGCAGATCTGTAAAAACCCTAACGCCTATTCGTTAGTAACTAAATTTCAAGATTCGATTCGAGAAAGAGGCAACCAAAAAAACCAAAAAAAAAAAAGAAAGAAAGAAAGATTGATTAAAGCTCGAAACCTTAATTCTTGCAAGAGACAAAAGCGAGATGCAATCGGAAACCGGCAGTAGCCGCAAAGATCGCCACACACACACACGCGCAGAAAAAGAAAGACAGAGAGAGAGAGTCGCTGATGCAAAGCGTCGATTACAGGCGGGGAGAAAATACGAAATGCGAAAGAGACAAACAAACAAATAAATAAATAAATAATATGAAATCTTTTTTTATCATTATTTTGGTATAACTTAATAACAAATAAATGATTATTATGTACTTGATTAATCCGTGATGAGTGGAGTGTTTTTCTTGATAAATGTATGTTTTATTAATAATGTGTGGCAAACTACTGCATCTTTTAATGAAGGGAAAATAGTAAAATGATTTGAAAAGGACAGAAATTTTTTTTTTTTTTCACAATGTTGTTGTCGTCAATGGAAGATTTAGTGGTAGATAGGAATTGTGATTATAATGAATTGTGGCTTATGGTTAACGTATAGACATAAACGTGTAATAAATTTCACCACTTTGAAATATGGTTTTTGTGGGGTCTTTTTCTCCTTTTCCTTTTTCAATTTAGGAAAGAATAAGGGTCACGTTATAATGATTTTTTAAAAAAGTAAATAAGAATATCGTTATAATGTAAAACACAGTCTTTATTAATTTAAATTGAGGTGATTTGTTGAAATCTTGATTTAAGGGAGACTTATTGATTTACTAACATGTCATTCAGTTTCTTGAATTTAATATATTATCAAATCATTTTTTATGATTATAAAAAAAAAAAAAAAAAAAAAAAGGAGAGAGATGAGGGGCATGCAAAAATCAAACCCGAAGCAAATGCATGGAACACGCGAAAAACAACACAAAGCTTTTGTGTTTCTGGTCAACCCTGCATTATTCTACTTTGGTCGATGGGCTTGAGAGGATGCATAAACTGATTACAACATATGTTAACACATTTCTAACCACTTGTCCATAGATTTTACTACGACCAACTATAATTTGAAATTTTTACCCCATAATTGATTTATGATTATGACTCAAATAAAAATTTACGATACGTAATTTTTTCTTGTTAATATAGAAAATTATTTTTATTTTTTTTGCATTTCAATAAATTTTATTTTATTTTCAAATCTTGACAAATTATATTCAAAAAATACTTTTTTCCTTACAAATTTAATCTGTCATTATAATTATTAATAAAAAAATGTCAATTTGATGACATGGTAAAGATAAGGAGAGAGATGAAAAAAAAAAAAAAAAGAGTAAAAGAGGGACAGAGAAAGAAAGAAAGTGAGTGAGAGATGGAAAGAAAGAAAAAAAAAAAGGAGAGGATGAAAGACAAAGAAAAAGACCAAAAAAAATTGTAAAATAAATAAATAAAGAGAAAAAAATATTCAAACGAATGAAAAATTTTAAAAAAAAAAAGAGAGATAAAGAATAAAAAAATAAATGAAACATAAGAGAAAAAAAAAGAAAAAGTGAGAAATTTTTTATCGCATCAAATTTTATATGTAACATAAAATTATTTTAAATTTATATGCATCCTTGAGATTGCGGTTTTACGTAGTCAGACCTTGAATAAAAGGAACAGGAAATGGCCCACAGAGCGTCCCCATGTTGGCGCCCGGTGCTACTTTCTGAAGTGACTGGTTGTAGTTATGTTGGCTCGAGCACGACGTGCTGGTTCATGAAAAAGTTGGAAGGGAATGGAAAGATTAGGACCATAGAACGTGCTTAGGCAATAAGTTATTGTAATAAAAAGGTTTGATCGAAAGTGTACCACCACAGAAGGTCAAAGGAACATCGACAGCGTGGGGATGTTATCATTTGTATTAAATAATTATTTTTTAAAATTATTTAAAAAAAATATTAAATATATAATTAAAAATAATAAAATATAATTTTTTTTTTTTTTCTAAATAATTACTGTACATGATGTCACGTCCTTTGTAAAAGAACGGAGTTTTATCTAGAAACTTAATTAAAAAAAAAAAAAGGAACAGAGAGAGAATTAATTATTTTAAATTAAGTCACGTCATACTGTCACATAGGTAATTATCCATCCATGTGCAGTCCGGCGAACTTTTCCGCTAACTATAATTCTGAGATGTCATTCATTGAAAACAACCTTGACAGTGACAATTCATGACTCCATCAAAATATCTTTTAAGATACTATTGGCAAGTACATTGAAAGAAGTGTAATAAGATACTATTGGCAAAAAGAAAAAAACAATTTCAAGAAATTTACCGTAATAAGCCCGCTCTCCCTCTTTTCCCCCCTGAGCAGCGACAAAAGAGAGAACAAATCTCTTCATTTTCTTGAACATAAAAAAACAACAAATCCCTTCTGATCTTTGATTTGTTGTCGATGAATTGTCAAGCGATGTTTTTAATCCTCTATGTTACAATGAGACAAGTTTGCTTTCCTTTTTTGACGCATAACAACATAGCATCAATCGAGAAAGTTTGTAGGGCAGTTCTCTTTCCTTTGGCATATTTGTCATACAAAAGTAATTCCACCATATTATATACTTTATTCTTTTATGTTGCGACTCTAGAAATCAAACCTTGATTAACAATGTAGGAGGAATATCCACTTATTTGTGACTAACTATCTAAGTCAACTCTTAATTAGACCAACTCAGAGTATTTCAATTTAATTATGGTAGACATCAATATATTAATACAGATTTTTGACACACAGTAACGCAAATATATAAATATATAATATATATATATATATTTATATGGGGTATGTCGCTCCTATGTTAACAATTTATATGCAAATACTAACATAGATTGGATTGAAGTACTAGAATTAGACAATTTTTAGCAATATTTACACTGTAGAAGATTGAAACCGCGTACGTAAACAAATACAACAGGCACAAACAAAATAAGAGTAATCCATGGCAAACACGTGAGGTTACATTTTTATGTCACTAATTGATTTCAAACAACTAACTGCCAAGAAAATGACATTGGCAAATGGTCACAGTTGATGTGGCTTTACGTGTGTAAAATGACAAGGGAAATTGAGACTGGTCTGGTAGTGGTGCAACGTAAACGGCAGGGGTACAAGTACAACATTGAATATAACAAGGTTGACGTCAAAGAGTCGGTTGTAGCATTAATCAGCAATATTGGTTATTTTTGCCTTTGATAAGCTTTGGGCCAACTCACCTTTGTTCGGCTTGGCGTGGGCCGCCGTATTGGATAAGGTCATAAAACCCAATGCAACCAAAGTTTTTTGAGCCATAGCCCAACTGAATCTTCTGAGGAATTTTCTTTGCTTTTATTAAAAAAATTATTAAATCATAAATAAACTATATAATCACAATAATTTGAAGGATCGAATCCCGAGAAACTAAAGAAGTTTTACATTAGCCGAACATACAGATTTTTCAAGACTACTTTTCCTTTTGAACCCACCCCACCGGCCATGTTGGGGCAGAGAGTAGGATAACCGAGACGCCGGTTTTCCCGGAGCGTGCATTATGGTTGTTTCTCTCTCCAGTACAGAAGAAGCAAGCTTTTCTTATTTTTCCTTGCGAAGGACGGCTCTCCTCTATCGCCATTCATCCTCCTTTCCACCCAATTTTCTTGGGGCTACGTTATTTTCTAGGCTTTTTTAATATCCGTTAAACTTTTTGCATATTATTTATACTTTTTTTTCTTCTTTTCTGATGGACGCACGCTCTTTATTATTTTTATTTTTCGGTTATAAATGAGGCTTAAAGGCGAGGAAAGAAAAACAGAGTTATTATGCCCGTAACAGTAATACTCTAATGATGCAGTTTTTTCTTTTCACTTTGAGGACTATTGTCCGCTCCAGTTGTTACACAATAAATAATTGCCTCTTCGCCTTTTGGCTGTAGCGGCAAAGAAGGGGGAGGGGAAAAGAGCATTGCTTGGATATTTGCTACTAAGATTGAATGCCGTGCACTTTCGCCCAAGGAGGACTGTCAAGTGGTCACCTGGAAATGGAATTGAGCACATTGGATCACTTAGAGATGGTTGAAGATTGATATAGATGAGTTTCTTTTGAAATGATAGAGCATAAAATATATATGTGGAGGAATATTAATCTTTATTTTTGACTAAAATATACCTAAAATTACTAATAAATTGTAATTCAATACAACTTGAATCGTTTTTAGATTTTAAATTAAAGTTTCAGTTGATATTAATTAAAAATTAGGATATTTGTAATTTGAAATGTGTTATTTTAGTGCCACATTAATACCTGTCCAGCAATCCGGTTTCTGACGTAGAAGATACCAATAAACATGAAAAAAACAGTTTTTTTTTTTTTTTTTTTTACCAAAAAAAAAAAGAAGAAAAACGGTTTTGTGGGTTCCACCCATATATCCACTTTAAGAATTTTTACATTCTAACTGAACATTTCTCATTCCGTATCAATACAAGCAAGCGGCATTAGTGACACGACTTAGCAAATAAGAAGAGGGTAGTTTTTAAGGAGTGAAAAATTAAAATTAAAAAAGGTGAGGTGGCTCGCCGGAAAAACCTGAAAAACGGAAGAAGTTTGGTGTCGAGTGGCCTTTACAGTCTACATGGATTCCTCGTCAACAATATCTGTTTCCATCAACTTATTTGACTGGCACGAATCGGGTTCAACTGCACGGGTTAGGTTCATTTCTACACACACCCAAAAAAAAAAAAAAAAAGAGTATATTTATGGTACTTTTTTTATTAACTGCTGTAAAAAAAAATTAATTATCAGTCATACAAATTTAAGTCAAGGTAATTACCAAATTTATAACCCAAAAAGGCACAAGCACTTACCAATTGAGAGATAGGCTAAAGAGATTAGAACTTAAACTAAGTGGATGATAATCACGCAAGATAATCATGAAGCTCTTACACGACATACACAAGACGTGTCCAATTACATGATTTTTAATTTTTTTTTTAATTTATTATTTTTATTTTTATTTTTATAATCAAACGGCTCGCGGACTGGTTCAGACCCGTGCAGGTTCGTCCAAACGATTTTCTCTTGTTCTTTTTCCATTGCTTCCTTTGGACTCAATTTACCGTTTTCTATCAATTCGTAAGTAAGTAGAACAAGAAAAAGATTTATTTATTTATTTACTTTTGGTATAAATAACTTCCACAAAATAATCTCTTTTCCTTACAATTGTAACCAACACAAGCAAAGGTAGAGTAGTTGCCGAATGTTGTTCTTACGTAAGCTTGCTGTCGTCGGCCACTCAGCAACTTGTCATTGACTTTACCTTTCCTTCTCGTTGGCTGATTTCGCTATTGGAAGATCTCGCGTGAAAGAATCATAAATCTCATTTCACTAACAAAGATTCGTCCTTTTACATCATCATTATCATCCCCCCCAAGCCAGTGCGGCTTTTATGTTTTTTGGTTTGCCAACATAATAACAGTAATGATAAGGTATGTTGTGTTCTTTCCTTTGTTTGATTCAATTCTTAGATCTCTTCCCTTCTGTTTGTTTCCCGAGAAAATTAGTTATTTGTTATAGAGAGGAGTTTTGATTTCTGCGTTTTTGATTGTTTGCTCTATAGTTATCTGTGTGATAAGAATTTCCTTCGGTTTTCGGAATCCAAACGGGGGTTTCTGGTCTTTAATGGATTATTGAATAATTTTGCTGCAGATTATAATGTCGGTGAAAAAGTTTGAGGAAACAACGAATTGAGGAGTGTTTATGAGAGTGTGGGTGTGGTGTGGGAAGATATGAATGTGAGCCATGCGTCGGTTCACCCGGTGGAAGATCCTCCGACCACAGAAGCCGCCGCCGGAAACAACCAGAATAACAACCCACCCAGAGTGAGAATGAAGGATATTCAAGGCATGCCAGGAACTCAGGGCGGCTTTGTCCTGCGCGTCTGCCAATTCGTATTTGCTGCTGTAGCTCTTGCTGTCATGGCCACCACCAGTGACTTCCCTTCAGTTACTGCTTTTCGGTATAATACTTCACTCAGCTTCGTCAATTATGTCGCAGAATTTTCATTTGCATGGTTTGGTTATTGGGTCACTAGGAAAATGTAAAAGGGACAAGAACTGTTTTTTATTATCTGGAAGTGAAGCTTGGCCTAAAAACTTGGTAATTCAGATGCTTTGGGATTTGTTTTCCATAAGAGGGCACAGCTACATTAGTTGTCAATCCACAGTGGTGAAGTTTCCACTACATGCAAATACTTTCCTTGAAAGGATACCTGGGCAACTCAATGATCTGGGATCATATAGTGCTAGGCATCTGCAGGTTCAGTCAATATGGATCTCTATCTGATCTACCTTGGCCTTTGGGAGTTAGTGTCATCAATGGACTAAAGTTAGTTGGGATGTAGGAAATTCTCGGTCTTATCATGGTTGACGTGTTCAATAATGTCTATGTTTGCTTAGGATCTCTGAGTATGACTTTCTAAATTTTGTGGGCTTATACTGAAAAATGTATAGGTTTGAACTGGGTTCTACAATTACAACTCTTGACAAACAAGAACATAATACCCTTGGTAGGTTATTATATATGTGCATGGGTGAGATGCTTAGTTTTGTAGCATTTGATCAGTTTGTTTTGTGGATGTGATGTTTTTAATTGTAACAATGGGAAAAGCTAACATTTTGTGTTACCTAATACTGGGGACACATTTGTGAATGGAAGGAGGGTAGCTGGCAATGGGAGCATTTAAAGTTGTGCCTCTATTGTTCCAGCCTCCAAATAGATTCCTAAAAGCCAGATTTTGCATTAAAATATTTCCTCTATACCTGTACATATTCTGCCAGTTTCATTGCATTGCAATATGAGTGGAAAACAATTTCTTGCGTACATCATTAATCTCACCTGCATTGGAAAATTAGCGGTAGAATTGATCGAGCCCCAAGTTATATGGTATTAAGCAAAACTGAGGCCTTGTTGCCCCCTCATACCATTCCCAGGAGGTCTATCCAAGTTTCATTAGATTATCAATCTGGAGGATATCGGTGTTTTTGAGCAGGTCATTTAAGGCCAAATTTGAATGTTTTATACTTTGATTTGTGGCCTTTTCATATATATTGCCTATTCATGACTTCTGTAAATTCAATGTTTATCATGTTGGCTGATTTAGCACATTTCCCATTGATAAGGTTTAAGACACAAGCATTTTATATACAAATCTTTATCTGATTTCAGATCTGATTCTTACTGCTTGGTAACATTCTGATGTATGCTATATCAGTTACCTTGTGGCAGCTACTGGGTTGCAGTGCTTGTGGAGTCTTTCCTTGGCTATTCTTGACTTTTATGCCCTCTTGGTGATGCGCTCTTTGCAGAATCATAGAGTTGTGAGGCTGTTTGCTGTTGGAGATGGGGTAAGTAAAATGATCAATACTAGGCAACTGAACTATTATTTCAAGGGACCTTCTTGTCTTTGAATCACATTAATTGATTCTGAGGAAATTGTTTGCATGCCTGCTAGATTCTCCAGTGTATTTCACTGTTCATTTCAGCACTTTGAATGCCACATGTAACCTTTCACTGGCATTGCTAAAGATAGGGTATTCCAATCCATTAAGATGTTCTTAGTGCCTGTTTTTGCTATGAGATTTCTATTGTCCGTATCTTAATTAAAGAGTGGTGATCTAGGGCTTCCAAAAAGAATGTTAGTGATCCAATTATGATTTTTGTGTTCTAAGTGCTAAAGCTTGATCATTGTTTTAACCTTCAATTTCATGTCAGTATAAATACCAAATCTAATATTCTGCTAACATAGGGCGGAAATGAGTCCAGTTGACCAATAAATATTGAGAAAAAGGCTAGAAGCCTAATGCCTGACAAGCATCTTTTTGAATGGCAGTAAACAAGTTTTGCTACCAGTTATTAAATGCACCTGTTAACTTTACTGTTGTTTTAGTGGCAGTGCTTTGCATGTCTCTGTGGTTGTCACAGTCACTTGAGAACTAGTTACATGAAGTGAGAATGTCTAGCAAGTTTGCTGATATGGGACAGATTGGAGGGCAGGTCTAGAGTTGTGGAATTTAGGCTTAGGGTTCATCAGAGTTTGGTTTATTGAAAACTTCAAGCTTTAAAGAAGAAAGATTCGGATATATTGAAATAACAAAGGACATTGAAAGAAATTATTAGCATCATATTTATAAGAGAGAAGATTTACCAGCTTACACTGGTAGAACTACTAGAATCACTCCATGTAAACAATGACAATGATGACAGAGTTTTAGACACAAATTTAATTGAGGTGGGAGATGTAAGTGTTCTAAATTCATCCTAATCAATGATTTAATTTATCTCAATGAAAATTTTCCTTTTTGTTTTCCAAAGCCTTATTGGTCTAATCATTCATTTTTATTTTTCCTTGTAGATAACTTCCACACTCACATTTGCTGCAGCTTGTGCTTCTGCGGGCATCACAGTTCTAATTGACAATGATCTGGGTGACTGTTCTCAGAACCATTGTGTGCAATTTGAAACTGCTACAAGCATGGCTTTTATCAGCTGGTTTGCTTCATTACCATCTTTTCTTTTCAACTTTTGGTCGCTTGCATCACGATGAGGAAGGAACATCATGAAAAATTAAAAAGAAGGATATAGCACAAATGGCCATTTTGTGATATTGATAGAAAGCATATGATTTGTTTGATGTTTCTTCCAGTGATGTACCATGACGCCCAAAAGATTGGATCTGAGTCTCTTCCCACGTCAATGGTTTGTAAGTAGACATTTGGGGTGCTTTGTGGTGCTTTCTTCGTCATCTCTAGATCGGGGAATCGGTTTTGTTGGGTTACCTTGATACAGACATTTTGCTATGTAATTACATGTGACATTTGCAGAGACTCGTGATCATATACCACGTTGTCCGCGGGTAACTGCCTCATTTTCTAGTCTCCAAATTTCTTGGGAGTATCTCATATGTAGTGCCAATAAAATGATATTTACTTAGTTTTAGTGGTTTCTGTGCAGGCTCTCACATTATGGGTATTTTAAAAAAAAAAAAAAAAAGATATATGCATATTTATTTTTACTTTTTATTGAAACTTGTCTTTCAACTGAACTAGAGTGTGAAAACACACTCATATGGCACACACACATTACTGTTCATGATATCATTTGGTGTCGATTGCCTTTTTTTTTCACGTCAAGAGGGGGGAAAACTTGCTATAAGTGAAATTCCATTCAAGCTTAAAACGTCTACGTGACTCAAAATGTTTCAAAAGCAGTTCAAAGAAATTAGAATTCCCAGATTTTACTGATTCAATATTGTCGGACCATATGGATCACTCTGCACATTCCAAATGCACTGCAGAGCACGTTGAGTTGTTACATTCTTGGCTCAACCTGTCAAAGCTATGTGAGTGTACGTAGCTCTTTTATTCCTTTTCAAGAACAGAATGAAAAGAAAAAGCCCAAAAGGCAAGTGGGCACTGCAGAAGGTGGGCATAAATGCACCAGCAAGCAAGCACTGACCCTGCCAAAGTGAAAGTCGTATGTGGGCCAACAGAGCTCTGACGGTGAGACCCATCGAATAGTGAAAACCCATCGTCCGTACAATCACCATAAGGCAAAATAAAAAAAAAAAGAAAAGAAAAGAAAAAGGTGAGAAATTTTCTCAGCGAACCACTAATTTGTAATAAAATTCATAATGAAAATAACACCGTCAAAGAGATAGAAAAAGAGAAAAGAAGAATCAAAACCACGAGACCTCTAATAAAAATTATGATCTTTTTCACTCACACCATCTACACACAAACTCATATTATATTATTATTATTGTTGAATTTACACTAATAATTTCTGTTATTAAATTAAAATCATATACATTAAAAGACTAAAAATATACAGTGAATAATAACATAATACATAAGTGTATATCTATAATACGTCCAATTCACAGTCCATTTAACTTTATTGAAAAACTATAAAAGTAAAGAGAGAGAGAGAGAGAGATTGGATTGGTTGGAGACGGCACAGTAATGGCATAACAAGGTTGACAGACAACAGATGAGCATTAACATGGTCATGGGGTCAACGTCTCACCAGCAAACGTGCAATCTGCTTTCTTATTTGCATGCTTGTTATCCACACATAGTCTGTGTACCCATCACCCCAGACCATAACAATGAAGGTAACAGTAGGAATAGTAAGCGAGCAGCGGCACCAACGGAAAAGTCAAGAGAAACCCCTGTTTTACAAGATTCTGGGACAGAAGTGCCCTGATATCGTCCCCACAACATAAAAAGATGAAAGGATTCTCAGTTCTCACCGAGTGACGATAGAGGACTCTCGGTACAGAATCCAAAGAAGAGAGACTTTGCAAAATACCTCAATGATGGCATAGTCTCAACTCTTACAGAATCAATTGTCTCAAAATTACAATATTTTTCATTCCATCTCAACTTTTATGCACACAAATATTAGTGTAGACTGAGAATTATGATCACGATGACCCATCATCAGGAAACAACTAAAAAGGACAGAATCTATAGTCAAAGAAGTGTGCAAATTCTTTTATTCCAGTTTCAGTTTCGAGTTCCAACACTTCTAACAATCTAGAATCAATGTCCCAACCAAAATGGCGCTATGTGTATTTAAATTGACAGGGAGGACGCCTACCTTGGAAATAGACAAAAATTAATTGAATTGATATCCAGCTGCTGTCCATATATTACAAAACTTGAGAAAAACTAACTTCAAAAATTCTCCACATATATATATATATATATATATATATATTCTTTTCTTTTCTAGTGGTCTTTTCATATCCATCAACAAAGGGTGGAGAAAGGATATTGGGAGAATCAATTATGCTATCTTCACACAAAAGACCAGTTCAAAAAAGAGAAGGCAAGGCAGTGAACAGTATTTTCTTCAGCTGCAAGGACTTTCCATGCAATCACTTGTTCATACGAAACATGCCGCCCCATGGTAGACGTGCATATTCCGGCCGGTAAGTAGGCGAATCCCTGGCAGCAAGAACAGAATACAATTTTCAGCAGTTGACATTTAAGTGCAAATTTTAACATTTTTGATGGAGTAATTTAATTTATGCGAAGGCTCCGCCAAAAATATAACCATCCCTTAGCCCTTGGGAAGCAGAGAGGTAGATGAATAAGATGTCAAATGGTAATTTATTTGAAGAGAATGTGTACATATACTAATCAAAGAGCTAGTTTTGGAGTTCAGGTGATGGACATTAAAGCAGGAAACTCCATACAGATCACATGCACATTATGAACAGAAAAAGCACACGAATTCAATACAGAAAATTACCTGTTGCATTAGTTTTCCAAAGTCAGTGAACAGTGCCTTTCGACCAGATTCATCGAATATCTTATCCAGAGTGATATCTTGTAAAGCCACCAAAGTAGTCTCCAGCATGTCAAGTCCAGCCTGATTGGCAAAAATGAAAACGGGCAGCGACTACAAGATAAAGAAGAATGAAAAAAACAAAAGGGATTAATTTCCATGATTCATTTAAAAAATTGAAGCTTCCCTAAAATTATGTGCAATTTGAGAACTTGCACACATGCTATGATAAATTGGCAGGTAAGAAGTCTAACCAAATGCAATTGTACCTTGAATGAACAGCATAGAACAGCATCTTGATGATGCCATAGTTGTTTCAATAGAGAGTCTCTGTTTGCAGCATCTGATCTCAACAATTCTGCTCCTAAATAATAACTAAGGAAACAGAACAGAACCATCTAGAAATCAAATAGAAGCATAAGATGTGAAATAAAGAAGTAGATTATTGAAGCCTGCACATCATCATCATTATCATCATAAATAATTAATTAAATACTCAACAAAATGAGTATTAAACCTCAAAGAATACTATAAAACAAATAATAGAAAAGAATGGAAAAGAATAATTGACCTGTAACTTTGGCAAATCCATTGAGATAGAGTATGAGCTTCAGGAGAACCAGGTGACAACTTTGGACCCAGAGCTGGGCCTAGTCCTGAGGGAGATATAGCCATGGCAACTCTCTGAACTGATGATATCACGCTTCGCACATACTGGCGTGCCATGATGGCAACATTATCCTGAAGATTGCTCTCAAAAGGGAACTGGAAAGCAATTGTCAATACTGATCGCAAGTTATGACAAGAAGAACCATCTCCTGCAGCATTGTTTGTTGCAGGGCCTACTTCAAGACTCGATGTGAGATCCAGAGTACGATTTGTGGTCAATGCATCTTGTGTATCCTTCTGCATGATGAAACACTTCAGCACCTGGGTGAAAAACAAAAAGAAAAACAAGTGTACGTGATGAACGTCATGATAAAATCAAGCCACACTCAACTGTTTTCGAATCCAATGGAATGACGCGGAAGCCAGAGGGTAGTAATGTAGCATCATCAGGAAATATTTCATCAATTGGAGCAAATACAAGCTCAGAACAGGCTCCAACAGCACTCTCATCAACTCCACTACACATCTGCATAAGAGGATTGAAGGTTGTAGAAGATACATTCAGTGCCAAAAAAGATAGATGATAACAATGCCAATTAAATATTAAAAATAGCACCTGTAAGAGATGTATGTTTCTTGGAACAAAAGTATCTTGTGCAACAGAATGGCCTTCAAGCCGTACAACTTCAAGAAACTGGGGGAAAATGTTTTGTTAGTTAGGTACAAGTGCAGGCAAATGTATACATAAATATCAACATGTGATTGTTTTGTAAAGATCCAAGTTTAACAAGCAACCCTCTTCTTCCAAGGTCGTTAAGGATTGGCACGAGGATATGATAAAGGAATCAATCGTGCAAAATGAAGCATTAATAGTTCACTTGCATATATTCTGAAAATCAAGTATAAAAAATAACTGGGGCCTAAAGGCAAAAGTAACTCTAGGCTCTCACATGAATGTGCCTAGCATGCAGAGAAAGAGAATAACTGCCACTGGAAAACAGACCTCTTCGTGTTCAATTGTGTGACCAAGCGGCATGATTACTTGGCTTCCAGTAAACCTCGTAGGCCTCATCCCTAAATATGCATACGAACCAGCTTTGAGCGAGGTGGCAGAATAGGCATCAACACTGAAATCAGCCCATTCCGACCGGTGTTCCCTTAAAAAGCGAACCAGTACAGCAGGAGGGACATTCTAGAAAGGGGAATATAAAAAAGTGATCAAATTTAGCATCAAATGACTTGCTACACAAAAGTTCATTCCTTCAAGCACACTGACTCCCACGAATTCTAGTATCCAATGTACAGCTTTACCAAAGTTCTGTAGCCATTTGTGCAGCCAAAAGTATAAATAAGTCAGAAAAAAGGTAACTTTTGAAACAACAGAGACTAAATAGAATACATTTCAAACAGTGAAAGTGTCTTCCCAACATCAGTGCAAAGTCAAAAAAGCCAGAGTATTCTGCATATATTTTAGAATAAGATTGACTCCATTTCCAGACTTTAACAGTTAGTTTGAAAGGCCAGATATACCAAAATATAGTGAACAGTAAACAAAAAGATCAAAACTCATGGTATTTGTTACATCAACCAGAATACCACTTCATTACTATCAACAATAAGTGCTCGAAATGAAACTCAAGGGTAACTTGTTAACAGTAACCTGTTACCAGCCAAAAATGGCAAAGAATGCAACTCCAATATTCAAGTTTGGACATTCCCTTCATGGAAAAATTGAACCTTACCTGCAGCAGCATGGATGCTTTTGCACAAAGAATGCCTCCAACGAATGAAACGAAGGTAGAAGGGTTAGAAGTGCCAGCCAAATTTTTGGTTGAATTAACAGAAATAATTACATCTTCAGCTCCATCACAATTGACCACAGTCCAGCCATCATCATTAAACCCATTGATGGCATCATTGAATCCTCTACAGTACATCAAGACAGAGCAGCATGAAATGTAAGCACAGAAAAAACAACTCAGTATTCAATGTACATAGTAGCTACAATGCATGGACACATAAATTTGGGTTTGCATAGAGAAAACCTACAGATGGCACAAATTCAGGAATATAAATGATGAAGGTGCTACCTGCTTAATCTCTGGCTAAAAGTTCTAAGAACAGCAGGTTGCCTTCCCAAACCATAGACCACCTCTCCACTAGTTTCCTGAGCTATTTGCCTGATGTAGCGTAGTGCCTTCAAAGAAACCAGAATTAGTACTCTTGAATGAATTCAGGAAAAACATGGAGGGTTCGTTCAAAATTCATGATGTGTATTTTTTTAAAATGAGATTTTAAAAGTTCATAAACCCAGCTAATGTTACATAATCCCTTTCTTTACGATGCTGAAATTTACAGAACTAAATCAGCTAGAATTTTTACCTACCGCAATTGTTATTTTCTGGGCCACTACTTTGGATGATTCATAAAGTGGTCGCAGCACCTCGGGCACACTCCATGCCTGGAAGAGATAAAGAAATCAATGCTTTCTGTGCTAGAGACTTATCATATGGAAAAAATAGGGCACAAAAGGCTCTCACACTGTGAGGTCTGGGGAAGGATAAGATATATGCAACCTTTACCCTATTTTTATAGAGATTTAACATACTAATTACCTAGATTTTTACCTCAAGATTCAGGTGATCCACAATGTGGATAATTGAACCTCCACCTTCACAAGGGCGTATCAGATAACCGCTAGGAAGCATCTCAGCCCTCACAAACTGTGAGGAAGAAACTGCATTTGGGCCAGCACCAGATCCAGAAAGAGATCTCTCACAAACCTAGCAAAGGCAACAGGCAAAACATAAAATAAACCCAACTAGGTTTTCCTGTTTATGGTACTGTAAATTTCAAGAATATCTTGTACTATTCAAGACATGCATACCACAAGACTGCCATTGTCTAAACTTTTAGTGTATCTTAGCGTCCAGAAATCCCGTGCAGGAGCCAAAGTAGTTGGAGCATATGTCTAAAGAAATGTTGAATCTTGTTACCCCTGTAAAGGTCAAAACCCACAGAAAACAGCAGAAGAAAGCAGGATTTCATCTGATGGTTTACCTGACTGTAGACAAGTTCAATTGTTCCCCCATTTCCTGCAGGAAACATTGTGAAAACCTCTAGGCTCCGACAATCCCGGAACCAAGATGGACGATCTTTAAGGATCTCTGCAATCTGTCATATGCCTTCTTCAATTAATACATGAAGCTACCAGCCAAGTGAATGAAAAAAAAAAAAAAAAAAAACACACACACACACAGAGTAAGCTCTATATACTCCAAGATACATACCTTTGTAAGTTCTAAACTTACAAGACCACAGGCTCGAGCTGCCACTCCACTACAACTTTGTGAAATGGCAAAGATCCCAACTGAATCCGGACCAGGCTGAGATCAAAATTGAAAGATTCATTTTTTGATGGGGTATAACAATATAAATTTTTAAAGTCACCAGTTGTACATATAGACACTAGAAAAAAAAAAAAAAAAATGAAACACCTTCATCCCAGGCATCTGGACCCAATCGACAACAGTTCCTGTAGCCTTTGAAAGGAACTCTGTCAAAGTCTCCTCCGCGATGGAGAGGAGTCTGCCAAAATTCACCATATTACTTTTAGCACTTTCTGTGATAAAGCATCAATATAACAACAATTAGTTACCAATATTACCCAGCAGGATTATTAGCATCTCTCAGTGACTGCTGCTGAGGAGTGATAACAACAGAGTCACAGCTTCCATCAGTTGTCGCCTGCAAAAATACTAATATATGGAATTCATGTTCAAACAAGAGAAAAGAAAGGATTACACTAAAAGTGTCAATTTCATTTATTTATGTCAATTCTCTCATTAGCCCTGGACACACAGGTACCATAGTCATGATCAGATGTCCACATGATGAGTAGGTTTATGCAAAAACAATTATATTCCAGATTTTATTTTTTGTTTAAAATACTAAAAATCTAGTATTATCCCCCTACAAAGACAATATAAGAAAATTTCCTTACAACGTTTAAATACTTATCTCAATGCTCACTATAAATTTCAAATGACCTTATAAGTAATTGAAGATGACCTAAACTTAGAAAGTGGTGAAAGAATTCAATAAATAAAAGAACTAGGGCACACATTTACGGTTTGCAATTGTTGTCGCATGTACCCATTCTCACAAACCAGCTGTGACACCTGTTTCTGCAGGCGATCATTCTCCTCCATTAACAGTTTATTCATTGCTGTCAATTTCCTATTTACAGTCTGAAGTCTTGAAGCCTCTTTTTTTTGCTTCTCTCGACACCTGTTTCAGAGGAAACCATTGATCCACGGAACAGAATTAGCTCACTATCTTCCATTCTGAAAAAAATTTACTCAAAATACGTGTTAAAACTTTTGCACAAAAAGGATTATACATGAAACAAATATAGTGACTGTAGATCAGTTCATAGGTTGTCCAAAGATCAAAACTTTCAACTGAAATGTCATTAATACGGTACTACAAAACTTCATCAATATAAAATCTAGTAAAACAAGTGGCCCAAAAACAAGCCTAATTGTTTGTTTTAACTTCTTATCAGCAACTTTAGCTTATCTTGACCTGCGATTTTGGAACCAGACTTTGATCTGCTTCGGCTCGATGTTAGCCAAAATGGGGCACTCTCTGATAAGCTGTTGCCTGCGCAAAGAACTGGGCTTGGGGCACTCGGCGTAAACTCTTTCAAGGGCCTCCACTTGCTCCGCTGTGTACCGAACATATTTTCCAGCATCAGTTAGGTGCTTGTTTATGCTCCCACTGCTGCTCTCTCTTTGTGGCGCCACCGCCATCGCCATTTTACCACCACAATTAAACACTCAAAACCAACAAATTAACAACCGAACAGACACAGAGAACCAAAAAAGAAAGAGGGAAACAAACAAATAGAGGTGCTTGATTTTTTGGTCTCTCTTTTTTGGAAAGTTGGAGGGCTTGTAGGTTAAGCTTATTTTCTCCTTGTAAAGTCCGTCCTTTGAAAAGTGAGATATGAGCTTTAACAAAGGATGAATATAATGATTAGAGAAGCGGCGTTTGCGAATGGACAGAGCAGGCAAAGAAACAGCCCAAAATGGTGAATGGGTTTGGGACAGAGCTAAAGCCAAAACAACATGAATACACAAAATTCCACAACTTCTCCGTTACTTCTTGTGCTCCGCTAATCTGCTAGAAAAACCCACTCCGCTGATTTTCTTTTAACCCCCCAAAAAAAAAACCAAAATAAATAGAAGAAGAAGAAACCAAAGCCAAAAGGCCAAAAACAACAAGCTTCAAATCACAAAGAGCAAAAGTCCAAAACTTTATGCTAATCTCTCTCTCTCACCCCCAGACACTTTCTGTCTCTCTCTAGGCGAGCCACCAGCTGTTTTCTCAAAACCAAAACGTACAGTCTTTCTATCTATCTATCCATCTATACATCTATCCATCAAGCCCGAAATGACCCCCCCCACCAAGAACTCACAATCTCCCTCACTCTGGGTCCTCACAAAAAGGAGAAATCTTTTTGAGTAACAAAAGAAGAAACCAGAATATCAGCTGAGTTAATCAAAGAAAAAGGCTCTCTCGAACAAGAGAGCCAGTTGGGGGCTTAGCAACAGCAACAGCAGCATTTAGAGGACCACCTTTTTGGGTTTTCAGCTAACGAGTATAAGAAAAAAGAGAAGTGCAGAGACAGAAAATGGAAAGCCTGACCATCCCGATGTATTTTCCTACTTGCTCCCAACTCACAAGGAACATTAAAAAAAAATGTGGAGAAAGAGAAAGACCCAAAGTCTGTGAGCTTGAGAGATGGAGCGAGCAGTTTCAATTGCACGAATACCGACAAAATAAGGGAGCAGTGGTCTTAAAATGAAATTTTGTTTTTTTTAATAAATATATTTTCGGCGCATTTACGGTGGACTGTCAACTTTTGTTTCTGTGAAATGACATGTTAGGGTCAGGCTTTTGAGTATTACTATTATCTATCTTCCTTGGTTTACGTACCCCCTTTAAATTCTCTTTTTAACTTAAATTAATTTAATTTTATTCCATTTCATTTATTTATTTATATAATATATATATATATATATAGATGTATGTATGTATGTATATATTACCATGGATTGTCCAATTACTGAAGACGCCAAACAAGTCTGCCTCCTAAGATTTCTGGATTTCTTTTCTTCTTTTTTTTTTTAATGAATGAAAGAAATATACCATTTTTCTGATTTTTGTGCTTTACTGTAGTTTCGTGAATAAAAGGTCTGATTTCTCGAGAGTAAAGTGTACTTTTACTAATGACTGCCAAATGAAAGTTCCTTGACAAGAATATTATTTTGTTTTAGAAAAATTTAGTGGAACTTAAATTTTTTAGAATTTATTTAAATTTATAAGATTTTGAATTTATGTATTAATTTTTTTCTGTTTTTTAAGAAAAAAATTAGGTAAGAGTATTATTCAGATGTGCACAAATATTACATGATGGTTACAGTGTTAAAAAGTTTTTTTTTTTTAAATAATCTAAATATTTTATATTTAAAAAAAAGAATATATATTATTAAAAATATATTTTATTTTTTAAAAAATTATATATCATAATTTTTAACTATGAAAATAATAGATAATTTCCAAGTCACCAGCCATGTTGAATGGTCATGTGGAAAGGTGCAAGGACAGAGAGCTCTCCTCGAAGTTGCTTCGGCCAAGGTTTTCTTCCTTTCCTAGTGCTGTACTTGGTCAGGATTGTGGCTTGTTTTTGTGACGTATTTTTCGAAAATCCCATATGTACTTCTATTTTTGCACTCTATTTTTCACCTTAAAAATATGTGCCCTATTTCTACTTTGCGTGGAAGGATTGGATTTAGTTGGTTGTACAGGTCAGCAAATTTTAAAATTGTTATCTTTTTATTCAGTCCTATTAATTTTATCAATTATTTATTTACATTAATTTTGAAATAATTATTTATTAAATTAATCACCTGTCACCATTTAACTTTTTTCTTTGAATTAAATCAAACAAATATATATATATATATAAATACGGTTGTATTTACAGTAAATTTTCTTTTAAACATTGTGATTTTTTTAAAATAAAATAATCTTATATCTTATTTCCAGTCCAATTAAATGCATGTTATTCACGCTTCTAAATAATTTTAGAGAATTATTCTAAAAAAACTATGATTATATATTTGACCTGAAAATAATTGACACAAAAAACGACGGAGCTGGTATTGGAGTTCAACCATTGACGGGGTCCAAAAGCGTAGAAAATATGACAGAAGAGCCAGTTGGCTTTGGCTCGTAAATCCCCGCCAAAATAAAGTCAAATATGGTATCTTTGATCATTAAATCGAAATACAAGCGGGGCCTAACCAACGTCGTTTTGTTTGACCCAGTTTCCTTTGCTCCACACAAGAATACGAACACAAGCATTTAGTAAGATTCAGTGTACATTTTAAATGGGTATAAATGGAAGTGAGTTTATTAGACCTACAAAATATATTTCTTCAATAAATTTAATTGGGTTTAGTCTAATCAATAGTGCGAAAGCTCAATCTTTTCTTCTTCTTCTTCTTCTTTTTTTTACGATATTATAATGGGCTATTCTAATTATTTTATTTTTTATTTTTTTACAAGAAAAAAAGCTGTCACGTTACAAATTAATAAATATTTATATTTTTATCAAGAGACATTTATTCGTGCTTTGAAATTAATGGATATACTTTTATTTTTATTTTTTTTTTTTGCTTGTGTAAGTATTTGAACTTTCACTCATACTCTTGTTATTAGTGGCTGAAAGTAGTTTTCAGTCAAATTTTAAGATCAATTATAATCTACAGAAAATAATGAATAATTTACTGCTTCCCGAATCTCATTGATCGATCATTGTGATATTAATTAATATATCGTGCGCAATAAATTATATAATATTGAATATATAAAAAAAAAGAAAGGTGATATCAAATATGAGAAAACAAATAGGCCGAAAGATGAGAATATTCTGCTTTATATCAATCAAATATAGAAAACTGAAAACAGCTTTAGGCGTGGCAATCGCTAGTTTCTTTTGGAGCAACAAGGACGATTATAAAGCCCAAAATGGAGGGACCATTCTCTTTCAATAATAGCTTCAAAGTTGGTTTCTAAATTCCAGACAAACAATTATATAAAGCAGAAAGCAATAAAAAAAAATTATATATATATGTGCCAAAAATAACATTTCTTCGATTTTGTATACCCATCTACTTTTTTTTAATAAAAAATTATTGTGAATATATTGGTTATTATACTTAGAATTAAAGATAAATATAATTTGTTATTTTTTATTTAATGAAAATGATATATTATTTAGATATTATTAAATCTAAATAATTTTTTTTTATATTTGATATTAATATAAATAGATTTGAAATCTCATAACCAATCACCTTTAAATTATTTAACTTATTTTTTTCAATAAAAATATTAACATGAGAATTTAAAGTTGTACTAATATATCAACAACACGCCAAAATATCAATTAAACTATCGTTTTTATGTACCTCTTGTGCCTTTTGTGCGGCTGGTCGGTTATGATATGCCTTGATGGGCATGTGTCCTGGATATGTGTGTGTGTGTGTGTATTATATGTATACTTGAAAAAAAAGGGAAGAGAAATAACTTAGTTTTGAACAATTTTTTGGGTGTCAATTAAATACATTTTACTTTGGGCATGCGCTAAAAGCGGTCTCACGTGCTACCCACAAACATACTCACATCACGGTCAAAAATAAAAAAAAAAAAAAAGAAAAAAAGAAAAACATGTAATTAAGTATAACTTTATTGACGAATTATAATGTTGTCTAAGTGGAAGATAATAACCAATTTGACTTGGTTATGGTTTTCTCGAACTGAAGTAAGGTCATCGTCGGAATAAAGAAGCGGCTTGCTTGTGGCACTTGGTGGTGGTTACATTGCATCACAAGCAACCAAAAATGGGGTATTTAAAGAAAAAGTTATTGCTCTTGTTTATTTTATCACAAATCAATATATTTTGACGTGGGTAATGACATAAATTATGCAATAACTCTTTTTTTTTTTTTTGGTTTTTGGGAGAGTGTTGTCGTTCTCCTTCTATGCCGGAGTATTATCGCTCTTTATGCTATATTTGTTTTAGGGCTTTTATTGTAGGTTTCTCTTGACAAAGGGGAGCCGTTGATTATACATTTTTATCTTTTATTTTTTATTGTGATTATAACGTTATCACATAATATTTCTCTTTTGACCCAAATCTTTCTTACATGAGGAGCGTACGTTTGCGTGTAATACTTGACTTTGTTTTTTTCTTGCTCTTTTATTTAGGGACTGTTGTGTCATGTTGAAAAATAGAAGTTTACAGGGCATCGTTTCCAGGAGGGCAGGATTACATAATAACAGGTGATTATTAGACACTAATTTCCGTTCTAATCATTGTTAACATCTCATTAGGCTAAACGACACTCGATAACGGGTTAAAAACTTAGAGTTGAATAAGGCGTGCATTTGAATTTATATTTTGTAGTCAGATTTAAATGAATTTTATTGCACAAACGTAACGATAGATGAATAAATACTGAATAAATGCAAATTTATATTGAACTATCATTATTATTCAATGGTAGTTTCTTTATTAATTCTGATTATATATTAGAAGAGTAAGAAATACAATTAATAGTCTTAATAATATAATATGTAATTTTATTTCATTTACCGTATAATTTACCTCCGCCTGTGCAATCATTTTGAGGTTTAGCAAGCGTCGAGAGGGTGCATGCAAGCCAACTCGCACTAGTTGAGTTAACCAAGAGGCTTGGGGCCTCTTAGAGACGGCGGGGGTTTGAGCCTCCCGCCCTCAGTCCCCTGCCATCAGGAAGATTTCCGACAATACATGGGTTGAAGTGCTTTGCGCTTCTTGACGGTGTTTTTGGACTCACACTCTCTCTTTTTTATTTTAACATTTAATTAAATTAATTATTACTGTATTTAAAAAAAAAAAAAATACAGAGAGAGAGGAGGGCATGCACGTTTTCCTTTGCAATCAATTAATATCACAATTAGTATTTTTTCAAGGGTATAACTCAACTGTACAAAACAGACATTTAGGGTTGACTTTAGTACTTTCCAAATATCACAAAAGTTCATATGATAATATGGCATTATATTAAGTTAAAAGTCTCATTGGCAGTGTGATTCTTTTCTTATAATTCTTTACTAAAAGCAATTAATGGAAAAATCTTTATTTATGTTGTTTGCTAAATTTGTCACTTATGTATCATTTGTAATGAAATGTAACAATCGCCGGTTTTGAATGGGAGAAAAGAAATTATCTTTCCAAACGAAAATTAATAGTATCTTGGATATACAAATTTTGATTTTAATACTCACGTTATGATTTATATTTTTTGTTATTATTTCAAAAAAATATTGTTAATTTTTATTTTGTTATAAAAACAAAAAATTTTAAAAAAAAAAAATCTTTGAGCGGTGGTTTTTAAATTTGTTTATTCATTTATCTAAAACTCTTTAAAGTCACTTTTTCTTTTTTTCACTTTCTCAATTTATTCACTCTCTTTTATATTTTTTTTTCTAATTTTTTACTCTTTATTCATTCTCTATCTAATCACCTTTTCTCTTTCTATAATATCTTATTTTACTTTTTTTACTCTTTCTCCTCTTTATGTTTTTTAACTATTTCTCTATATATATATATATATATATATATTTTATTATTTTTCTTTATCTCACTTTATATTATTTACTTATTTATAATTTTTCTTTATCATTTCTCTTTTTATCATTTTTTTTTTTTTAATCTTTGCTCTCTTTTAATAAAGAACTTGTTAAAACAATTATTAATAAAGAAATAACTACATAATGACAATAACTAACAAATAACAAAATTAAAATATCAACCAATAAAAACTTAAAAAAAAAAAAAGAAGAGCCGTACACTCATTTAACCGCGTTGTAAATTGCAGTCGCTCACATTTAGCCAACTTTTGCTCCCACCATGCCATGCGGACAAATATTGCAGAAAATCTGCAATGACATTGACTTTCAACAAGGGAGAAGACTGTCATCATCAATACAGCGGTGCTGTCGGCGTTATTGCATGCTTCCATAGGCGCATATTGAACATAATTCCCCCTCTCCCCCTCCCTCCCCCCCCCCCCCAATGATTCATGAAAAAACAAAAAATAAAAATAATAAAGATAGTGAATATATTCTTGATGTGTACACAACATTTAATTTTGAGTGCCGCATGATGTGCTTTTGTGACGCATGGCTTGCTTGTATAGCTGTGTGGTTGTATTTTCTGTAAATGGATTGTTTTTGTGTTCCGACACTTTCGACATTTCACACCTTTCGCGGGGTCTTTTCAAAGTCAAATTAAAACTCTTTTTTTAAAGAAAATATTAATCACTTGTGATCTTTCGTTGGATTTTTGGTATCTTCTAACCTATCCAAAACAGCCCAAATCATGTCCACCTGGGTAAGATCGCACTCAAATTGACAACTGTTTGAAATTTATTGTCTGGGATAGGGAATGCCCATCTTTGTCAAGACCAACTTGATAAAAATAAATAAATAACACCGAATACACAATTATATTACGATCAATTGTTTATGATGAGTTACTACGAAGTAAAATGGGTACATTTTCTTTTTTAAACTTTAGGTGATGGGATGAACATCCTTCCACTTTGCCCCCCCCCCTCTTCACTTTATCTCTCTCTTTATTTTTTTGGGTTATTTTGTTTATTTTTTTATATTTCATGATTGTTGCTACTTCTTCCATATGGGTGGCGGGTTTCCCATCTTTTTCCTTGAGCCATTGCTTTTCCCTCAGGAAAGGAATAATGTCAGTGCTTCCTTAATTCCTTTTGAGCCCCATCTAGGTCCAATTATGTGGGCCCATCTTGTCTGGGCCGGCTCAATACTTACGTTGCCCCCCACAAAAAACAATAGAGTTTGTTGCGTAAAACAATGGAGTGATGACGTGGCACTTCTTTTTGGGGTTCGTGTCGTTGAAGTGGATACTTGGGCCCACCTCAAGTCAGCCACTTTGTGACACACACTGTTCTCTCTCTCTCTCTCTCTCTCTCTCTCCATCCCTCTCTCTCCTTCCCCCACCCCCATCCCCCTCTTTGCTTGTATGGCACATTATTGCGTGGTATAGGACACCCTTTTGAGTTTTTTACATCATTTCAATCCCTCCATGCTCTGTTCTTTTCACCACAAAGCTTTAAATTTAACCCACAGATGGATAAAGACGCCACTGTATGTGTGTTTGGCGATTAGGGGTGTTGCTGAAGCAAAAGGTAGCCAATTGTAAAGGGTCATTTCTATTGGGATAAAAAAAAAAACAGAAAGAAAAAGAAAATAAACATAGCATTAGCTATTCTTTAGAATAATCCTTTAAATTTCCATAGTTGGATTCATAGGCAAAATCCCAATAATTACTCGTAACTAATTGATGTAAACACTTCCCTGACATTATGATTTGACATCATTACAGGCGTTGCTATGGTCTTCCCACTTCGAACTCTTCAACATCAAGACAGACAACTAGGGTGACTGGGTCTCAAACCCATTTTTAAGTAGCCATACTCGGGTGGACATCATTCCTAATATATATTTCTCTTATATGAGCTGAATCTTAGATCTTCCACGTGGATGAGGTGCAAGTGTGAAGTTAATAATAACATTTCCTTGGATAAATTCGAGACAGATTTTTATTTTTATTTTTACTTTTTTTTTTTTTTTTTTCTGGTCTTCATATTCTTCTAATGACCAAAGAGGCTTCTGGAATTGAGACTCGAGGATAAAGCCTTCAAAAGACACTGTTGTTAGCACTATTGTGAGCAGAGACAAAGAGGAAAACCACATGGGATATATCCCTACATCACATGACATTATTATGAGCAAATGGACAGAAACTGAAGCACCCCACAAGGCTAGCATTAAATGGGTCTGACTCTCTGAACTTCTGCATGGGGAAACATCTGTTCCAGTTGGTCCACCTTAATCAACTCCGTTTCATGATACTGTTGAATCAATATAAAGATTTTCGAGAATTAAATTGGTTTGGTACTTTGATGCTTTTGCTTACAAGTGTCCGGAATCAATTGATTGGTATTGAATTATTGACTGTACTTCGAATGAAAAAGAAACTAGCTAGTTTGACCCATCCGACCCGGTTAAAGGTCAGTTATTGAAATAAAAAAATATTTCCTTAATCATTCTAAATGTTGGATTCTTAAAAAAAAAAAAAAAAAAAAAAGTTTGGTTGCGGAGGAATTAATGAATAGAGATTAACAATGCATATCGACGGGTCTCGCTTCCCTTTTAAAATGGTGCCTCCATTTGTAGAAATGCAGGACCTGCATGATTCTTTATTAGCTTTGTATGCTTATGGTCAGTTCAAACTGTGCCCACTAGGACAAACAGAGACATGGAAAGGGTTTTTTGTTGGTCCTACAGTTGGCACGTTTCATGCGCAAAATCACAAGTTTTGTCGGATAAAATATTGTAAATAAAATTATTGTGGGTAGAAATATTAAAAATAAAAATATTATTTATTAAAATAATATATTACTTAATAATAATAATTATTATTATTGTGAAAAGAGTTAATTATATAAAAAAATTAATTTAAAAAATTTATTATATTTAAGATTTTATAAGAATAAATTTTTTTTTAAAATATAATTTTGATGAATTTATAATATTTCTCTGAAATAACAACTTTATTATAAGAATTAAAAGATATTTTTATTAATAAGATATTTACTTGATTTAATATTTTTACAAAAAATAAATTATAATTTGATAAATTTATTTTTAAAAATCTTGATACAATTAAAAAAATATTAAAAAATTATTTACACATAAAAAATATAAAATTATGATTCAATTATTAAATTTTTTTTTAGTGATTTTAAAAAACATTTTAATTTTTTTTTTAAAACAAAAAATTTAAATTATATAATAATTAAAAAATATTTTTTTAAAAAAAATATTAAATATCATAAAAAATTATTTTTGATATAAAATATAATTTTTACACCTTAATACAACTTCTACGGTAATAAAAACCAAGACTTGAGTACGTGGATCTATATATTATCATTCATTACAAATTTTTTGGGGGCTTTAGATGCATTTTGGTAACAATCCCCCTAGGACTTCCAAATGTAAATTCAAAATAATTATAATGGTAAAGTATGGTTAGTGATTTAGAAGCGGATCCAATAAGATATAAGTCCTATCTTAGGTGTGGATCCATGAGGAATTTTTCTTTTTATTCTTTTCGCGAGTGATGAGGGGGTGGGTTGATGAATAAAGTAGTAGGAAAAGACACCATACCTTTTTATCCTCGATATTGAGATGGTAATTATGCCCAGACGGAAGATGAAACCTACCAACCCAACAGCATGAACTGTTGATTTTTGATACGCACTGGAACACTTTATAAAGTGAATTTTCACCGTGAAAAAAAACGCCAATTAAAATATTTATATTTTTATATAAAAATTTATGTCTTTAATTTCCAACAACTGTACATCAATCAATCTTCGTATTCTCGGTAAAGCCAATGTGCTTGACAGCTGGAAAGACAGGCGGAGTTTAATTTAAATCACCGTAAATAAATAAACTAGAAATATCACGTAAATTACTGATCAGTCACTGGTCTGTCACGATGGCTAATGGAAGTGGCTGCGTCCACGAACTCTGCGGAAGCTCAAAATCCTGGCCTAAAACCCTATATCCTGGTATGACCCTGGTGATCTGTGTTTTGAAGTCAAAGCTTACCAGGGAGAAAAATTTTGAAAATATAGCAGAGCAGACCATCCCCCTTTTGCTGCACTCCTTCAATGCAGCCCACCTACCCTTGACCCCTTTTTATTTGTGCCCTCGTTAAAAGAATGGAACTTTAACCAACTGTTGGGCTGCCTTCTCGTAGGATAATTTGAATTTTGAGTTAGCCTTACTATTGTGCCCCAATGACTTCGACATTTATTTTGTCCTATTTATATTCATCTTCTCAATTAGTCGTTGGACTCCTTGTGCAGAAGTTGGAATTTGCAGCCCAACAAAACAGAGAGCCGATGGGGTGTTCTTGTGGATGATGCAGACAACTCAAATATATGTGTCAGCAATTGAATATTTAATTAATTATCCAGATACTTGTTTAAAAAAATCAATCGTCCAGACATACCCCACTTAATTTATTGTTGGCCATCGAACTTGATGATCTCACAAGAGTTTCCCAACTCCCCCGGTTCCGACCTCGCTCCCTTCACATATTTAAGCAGATAAACAAAATTCCCCAATTGCGTAATCATTGACTCAGCATTACCTCACTACCCAAGTTGACCACATGGGTTCCCCTTGTCAAATAAATTGAAACTTCTTAGTTGCATTGCACCAAACCGTCGTTGAAAATGCAGAATTGTGCATTTTTTCATGGGAAATTTACTACACAAATGCATTGTCCAATAAACACAATTAGATGCAAGATAATTATAATACATCAATAATATGTAGTACCACATAAATAATATTTAATACCTCATAATAAAATTATATTGAAATAAAACATATTATTATGTAAAATTTACGGAGTGCCAACGCCGAATATTATCTTACGTGATATAAACTCCAGTGTGCCCAGCAGACAATTTGTCCACACAATAGAATCCTTTTTGTGACAATATTTCTATTTCATTGATTTTGTTGAGTAGTGTTAAAATGATGTAGCTATTCCCCCCTACTTCTCAGCCAATATTAACTTCTACATTTGGGTTTGGCTTACTCAGTAAACCCGTGAGAAATGCCTTCTTTTTATATGTACCTTAAAAGTGAGCTTGGTCTATAGTCCTGTAACTTTGTATTATCACTATTGGTAACACAAGCAAATCAGTCTGCCACGCTTGAAATTTAGGACCTCCAGGCATCAGGCACATGGAAACATTTCAGGAGGGAAATAAATAATACAAGATCCAGTGAGCATTGCCCCAATCAGATACCGTCATTGAAGGAACCTGATCTGGGCTAGAAGAAAAAGGATTAAAGTTAAAAAGGCATATATTTCTATACCATGGCCTGCCAATCACGCTCTAAAGGACCAAGGAAAATCTTGAATTTGCAAAGATATGGCACTTCTGATTTCTTATCTGACCTGCAGCAACTATAGCTTCTAGTAACAGAATAAAGGCAAAAGCAGATTAAAAAGTAAGAGGAGAATGACATGAAAACACTAATATACGAAGACAAAGGGATATATAGAGACTAGACTAAAAACTAATACAAAAACAAAAGACAGTCTCCCATGGACCCAAATCTATCTCAGCGACGATCAGATTTTAAGTTGTCCCAAGCTCTGCATAGCCTCAGATTCCTGCAGCTTCTCTACAATTGGAGCCTTGGCTTCGTCAGCTTGAGCTTTTAATTTGCTTGACATGGGAGGGGAAACAACAATTGGGAGATCTTCTTTTGGAATGTTCAGAGGGACTTCTTTTTGAACAGACAAAAGCTCCTTTTGAACAGTTTGAGGATCCTCTTTTTGAACAGCTAGAGGATCTTTTTGAACCGAAGGAGGCTCTTCTTTATGAACTGGAGGAGGTATAGCATATACTGGTATCGCCTGCCTAATGGTGACTGGTGGAGCAACTCGAACAGGTGGTGCTCGCACCATTTTCTGGGGAAGGGAAGATGGTGGAGGAAGTGGTGGTGCAGAGAAAACAGGCACTGCAGTTCTTATAGTGACTGGGGGAGCAATGCCTCGGCATGTTGTCCCAAATTGTCGCATGGGAACATAAGGAGCTGCCCCTGCTGCAGGGAATCTCTGAGGACGAGCTCGAACTTCCAGTGCAGGCAGCTGTCGTGATGGCATATTTCTGTCATTTTCTGAGGCAGATGACTTAGCTCTAGGTAGCAAAGATTTGTCAATTGATGTAGTCATTGTTGGTCTGTTTCGAGGATTTGTTTTTGGGCAAATTAAAGGAAGGATTCTTGAAGTAGCTGCAGGAGCAGGCTGCGGACTAGTTGGTCTTACGCTGTGAACTGGAAACTTCTTTGAAAACGGTATCGGGGCATTGGGCCAGTTAGCCATTGCCATCTTTTCCTTCTTTCGATAGTTCAAGAGGGCTCGTGCTATTGTGATCTGTTCTAGCTCCTCATTGTTCTCTGGTTCAGAGGAAGAGCTAGAGTATTCCTTTGCCACTGGCCAGAGAGAAAGCAGATAATTTTAAATTTTATAACTGAGAAGAACAATTGCTTTTGAACTAAAGAAATTCAGATGCATCACAGAAAAACTGAAAATAAGGTTGGCACAAGAAAAGGCAACAGCTTGCATAACAAAAGGCCAGAACTAATGTATGAAAAAAAGGACCTTCTAAGAGTGAAATATTACCCAAAATGTTAAAAAATGTATTTAGTCGAAATTAAAGTTGGCCACGAACAAGGTCTAAGGAATGAGAATATGAGAGTTTGGGGCAACAAAGTAGCACAATGCTCTATCCAGATCAGCCTGGCATGTTCCATATCGGATGGAAGTCCATTGATGGGTCTCATCCAACTTCTTATGGAGTAAGCCTTCCTCTAGTCAAAATATTCATTTATTCTTCTTTTTGTTTGAGAAGTACAAATAATCTGTACATACACTTCAAAGCTTGGAGAAAGGCTCTCTACAAAGCAATTAACTACAAGGTGAAGAACCATGAGCAAAACTCACATTGTTTTAGAGATGACCAGGCTGCCATAGCAGCATTCTTCTCTGCTTGTTTCTTATTCTTGGCAGGTTCACCTGTGAATTTAATTCCAGCCAATTCCACTGTCCCAGTAAAAACAGGTTGGTGTCCAAGGCCTGACCTGAATGTTGTATATTGTGGCAAGGGAGCACCAACTCTTTGTGCAATTTCCTGCAAGAGGTTCTTGTATACTCCAGTCTCATCCTGGAACCGAGAACCCATCAATAAGCAAGACTCAAATGACTTCATGCAGAAACCTTTTTGCCATTGTCAAAGCGTCTTTTTTTATAAAAAAAAAAATTCTTTTTGTATTTAATTATAAAACAGAAAAGGCTACTCAATAGGCAGAACGCAAGTATGTCACACATTTAGGTTTATCCATAAATCTAGAAAGATAAACTCAAGGAGCAACAAAGCATGCCAGTTAAACAAAGAACCAAAAAATGATCAAGCAGCTTGCTGCAGCCTCATTAATAACCAAAGCAAAATGATTATGAACTTGTGCCAATAGCACCAAAAATCATACAATTTCACCAATTTTTCATTCTGGGGGCCAGCTTTTCATGTTTTTAACAAAAATACACCTGGCGGCAGGCAGCTAAGTTTTAATGACGAGAGAATCCAATCCCAGAAAAATTCAGGCACCCAAAAATTGTTACTGCCTTGTGGCGTGGAATGATCCATTCTCTCAATTATTATTCCTTGGCTTCTGGCTGATAATTGATAGAGAACATCTAGTCATAAAATCTTTCGACCAAGACATTAAAGAAGCCTTGAATTTAAGATAATGACCCCATCAAGACTTTTCACAAGTTAGATACCAGTCCGAGACTCTGAATCAACTTATCAAAGATGAGGTTGCCTTACTTGCAGGATATTTGATAAGTTAAACAGAATGCCCCATATGATTACATGAATCTAAACAAAGAACATCCAAATTGACACAAAGCATATATATCTAAGAAAATCCCGCAAAATTCTCTGTTCCTTTGATTTTCTCAGAAATCAACAAAGGAGAAAAAACATCCCCAGAACACAAAGTCACGAATAATACGGCAGGCGCCCACCCACCTACACCACCCAGAAAAACAACAGTGCAGGTGCAGCTGTTTCCTAGAAAAAACCACAATACAAGAAGAAGATGGGTCCCAATCAACACTTCTAAATCACAGAAACTTTCCATTTTCTATCTCCTATCTTCTCTCTCGTTGCTAAGTTTCCTTCTCCAAAAATGAAAAATAAAATTCAAGGGGGGGAAACTTCCACTCCATATTGACGAGGGCATCTCCGTCATTCCTGTTCAATGCCCACCCACACAGTCCCCGCCCGGCGATCACCAAAACCTAGCGTCCAAGAAAAGACCGTGTGCGCAGGACAAACCCCGTTCTAACTTAGCGCGGCGCACCCTAGCACCAAGCTTTTTCAAATAAAAAAAGGTGCCTGTCAGTCCAACGTAGCCCAAAAGCCACCCAACCCCATCACAGCAGCAAGCAACTTGAGAGAGAGAGAGAGAGAGAGAGGCTAAAAACTACTCAATCCTGTCTAAAGCACGTACACCGCGCAAGTTAGCAAATATCAAATTTCTGCATATTACATAAAAAAAATAAAAAAATAAGTTGTTTGGGAAAAGGGCAAGGGACAGACCAGAATACGGGCGGCGAGGGAGTGGGAAGGGCCGCTGTGTGAGAGCGAGTTGAGGGCGACCTCAGCGGCGGAGTGCTCGGCCTGGCGGAGTGTGGAGCAGTAATTGGGGCTCTCGAAGATCTCGCCGTTGAAGTTGACGGTGGCCTTGAATCTGGGCGCGTGGTCCGGACCTTCCCTTATGCACGTGTACGATGGAAGGTTGAAGCAGCTCCTCTGCGCCAGCTCTTGCAGCTGGTTCTTATACATTTCTCTCTCTCTCTCTCTCTCTTTCTCTCAAATTTTCTTATACAATTGCACTGGTTTTGTTCTCTCTCTTGCTTCAGCTCCGGATGAGCCGGAAATGGAATGTTGGCTCGGACAGGGCGGTGGAAATCCGGTCGCCGTCCGGCAACATCAACAGGTTTCTTAGGGTTTTGTCTAGACAGAAACAGAGAGAGACAGCAACGGGTAATTTTACGACTAGAAGAGAGTTGATGTCTCGTTTACTTTGGTGGTGGATTTGTAGTTTTGGAGTTGATTGGATTAAAATATTGGGCTTTTTTGTTGTTAAATTATTTAATTTAATGCTTTTATTTTTTCCCCACCAGTCAACTGAACGTTACGCTTCGGATGGGACAAAAAAAACAAAAAAAAAAACTGAAAAATTATATTCACCAAGCGAATTAAATGTTATATTAGCACCGTGAATAATTTAATTGGCCATATGACGAGTTTTATCAGAATAATTTATTTAAATTTAGTAATATTTAAATAATAATTTTTTATATAAAATTAAATAAATAATTTAAATTTTAATATATAAATATAATAATTAACATATTTATAATATATAATTTTTTAATTTATTAAAAATTTATTATATTAAGTTAAAATTAAAATATTATATAATATTTTAAATAATAATAATAATAATAATAATAATATTATGACGTGGTATCCGCGTATAGAACACTATTGCAATGAACTTTTTTGAGAAAGTAAAAAATAAAAATCATCATTCATTTGCCTCCATTAAATGGCTTGAACTTTGAAGTTCATTGAGCATCTTTCCCAATTTCACTTGCTTTTAAATTGTGCAGGTCTAACTTGCAATACTAATTCTCGGACAGGCCCCTCAATTAATTCATATACAGATAACCACATATTTGCTGCATCTAATATTGGAAATACAAACTTGATTGTTAATCGACAAAAAAAAAAACAAAATTATTTTTATTTGGTAACGCATTTTGTGCATTTTATCAACTGATGAAAAATGAATATTGTAAAAAAAAAAAAAAAAAAGCAGATAAAGAGATAAATGAAAACAAAATATAAATCTCCTAAATAGAAATTTAAAAAAAAAAAAAAAAGAAAAAGGAGGCAAATCCAACTACAAAATAGGTCTTTATGGGGATTAAAGTAAGTGCTTAATGTGGAATTTACAACATAATCATGAAGGGTTGTCATAAATGGTGTCAAATCCAATGGAGAAAAAATGAGATGGCAAGCACCATCCTGGACCAAGTCCAACCACCCTTTTCTTCCTTGTAAACATGTAAATGCGCGTTTAGTTATCACTTGTCTAAGGGCCACACATTATTTAAATCATAATTGAAGTCTAATTATACTGATTATGCAAAAAAAAAAAAAAATATATATATATATATACTTATCCTTTTAAAAAAAAATAAAATAAAATTTGTGCCCAGTTGAGTCAAGAAGAGAGATTTTTTTTTTTTTTTTCATGAATTAAATGTAAGTTTTAAATTTCAAATTTCACGTCTGAACTTCAAACTTGATAATCACAGATGACTCATCTGTGTTTTCAGAGTGCTTTATAAAATTTAAGGGTTTAATTTGTCGACGAAGATACCAAACTAATGGCCTAACTCAACTAAAGGGCAAAAAGTCTCTTTGTGGATCGCAACGATGCACGAAAGTAAAAACAAGAAGCAAACCGAGTGGGAATTTTCAACCTTCCAAGATACGAATTGAAATTAATTAATTGAATGCATTTTAAATCCAAAGCCATTGTTGAACGCTTCATCTATCGGGTGCAATACAAGTGTTGACTTTAATTATCATGGTCTCTCTTGCGCTGTTTAATTTCGCCGCGTTGAAAGCCTCGAAGACTTCTTAGAGGCACTACTTAATTGTCATTTAATGGAATTGAGCGACGCATCAGGACTATTAATCCAATAAATCTTAGCAGGATTTTTTTTTTTGATTAACGGAACTCAACACTATTTATGGAAGGGACTTGGTTGCATGTGCGTATCAAATCAGCAAACACCTATATGGTTTAGTAAGGATGTGGACGGAGGCGGGTTGAGAAGAGCCTAGATGCATACGTGCCGTTAAGGCTAGGTCGGATTCGTGACTCATAAGACAAAAAATATTAAAATATGCTGGGTTGAAATCCCATATTATCACCTTAATGTTGAAGTTAACAGAGACGACATCAAGTAAGAATTGACAAACAAAAAAAAAATCAATACTTATATATTGAAAATAACATTCATGGAGTATATATATACATATATATATATATATGGAGCTCAAGCTCAACCGGGGATTTACTTGTCACATATTGACAAAATTTGTATTAAATTGAGCCGAAAGGAGACGTACTAAACATTATTAAATTGGATTAAACATCTATTATCAACCACGACAACTATTTTTATTAATTTATATTATATTATTATAATTATAATTATTAAATATATATTTAATTTCATAATAATTTTGATTATGTATTTAAAATGTATAACTATTGGTCATTTATTTAATATATAAAGTTGTTATTAAGACATATTAAATTCATAATTAGAGAAAATTTTAACAAAAATAAATAATATTTATCATTTATATAACTAGATAACTGAATTATAATAATAATAAATTATCATTAATTATAAAATTTATTGATAAAATTACATAAATTTTAAATTTCATCTTCTGTCTTTACAAACTAGGGAAAGAAAGAGGGGAAGGAGGGGGGGGGGGGAATCATTTGTTCTTTATCTGTTTGAGTATGAACGCAGGTTGGTGGCCTGCACGGTCCACTCCATAGTGCTCGTCACTTTAATAAAAATGATGGGTTGATGATGATAATAACGTTGTGAGTAAGAGAGGAGGGAGGACCATGGAATCTCCAATATCGAGGAGGTTAGATTACGGAATTGACTCCAGATGTCCTCAAACGTGCCATACCAAAGGCTTAATCTATGGATGCCTTTTGTGGTCATTAGGCACTAACCCACACAACTGGACTTCATTATCATGGTTCGTGGAGAAGCCAAGTGGGGAACAAACTTTGTTAAATCTCCAAAGTTGATGATTTTTGACTATTTAAAGTCACGATTTTGCCGCATAAAACAGATATATATATAGACAAATCGAGGCCACGAGCAAGTCACAATCAAAGGCGACACACATAAATGGGCAATTTTGAAGATGGACTTAAATTTCCTTTTTTTTTTTTTGGTTAAGTCATTGAGATTTAGTTAATCATGCTGAGTTTTGGTTAACTGACTCCGATTTAATCTTAAATTCAAATTTTATTAATCTTAAAGATGCTTCTAGCACCAATAAATTAGAGTTTAATAGTAGTTAATTATGTTTGTTAGTTAATCGAGAGGGACAAGTTTCATTTCATGAACATTTCGCTTCAATATTTTTGAACTATTTCAGAGTTACGATTATGATGGAACTGGATATGCTATTATAAGAATATGATTTCATTTTCACTTTTTGAGCAAACTTGCGCCACGAAGAAGAAGAAGAAGAAGCCCTGATTGGGTTTTCCACCAGAAGATCAGATAAGTTGTACGAGAATTGTATCATTTTGAAGGAAAAATTGAAGTTGTCAATAAAATCTTCGGACGAGAACTTTGACAATGATGCCGGTAAGTCAACTTTGTGACAAAGTTGTGCAATGTGGAAGGAAGGTTGGCTCTAGCTAGTGCTACTCGTCTTTGGTCTCATCGTGGGCGTTCTAAAAGAGCAACCGATTAGTAGCCCCTCGCCAGGATTAAGTTTGCTTTAGTCGGGAATTTTCATGATTATCATTGACTAAGCTTCTTCTTATCTTTTCATCAACATCCGCTTTGGGACGGCAAGTTCTTATATCAATTCTAATATTAATGTCTTCACTCTTAGAGATGTCTTGGTAAGTTAGAATTGTCGTGTTTCTTTTGCCTTGTTTAGAAACAAATAAAAATAAAATCTAAATCTGCTTGGATTTTTGTTTGGGCCACAATAAGTTGATGATAATCATACGTTAAATTTATAAATAAAGATTGAAATAATTTAGACATTTTTATTTAATTTTTTATAAAATAAGTTATCGCTTAAATATTATCAAATTTAAGTAAACATTATTTATATACAATTTCTTAAAATTTTGTTTATTAAGAGATATTTCATAGTAAACAATTTTAATCCAAGTTAATATAAAAAATTCATTGAATTATATTAACTAAGTTTTCACATTGATGAGAATACGAAAGAATAAGAGAAAAACAAAAGGAAATTAACACACCGAGGGTTCCAATAATACTTCAGTTCTGAACAAAGTCACAAGACATTAATTTCAATCCGCAGAACGACCCATTGCAGGCATTAATGCATACCGGGGCTTTCATCCTCGCCAAGTGTTTCCATGTGGAGGCTTCGACAGAACCTGACATGGGTTCTTAAATACATGGGTAAAGCAGAAGACAGTAAAAAAACAAGTCATCGATGAGATTCGACGTGGGAAATGCAACCAAAGAATAAAAAAACAGAGCATACTGGCTTGAATGATCTGAAAGACATTAATATCGTCCCAGGTGGTCCCATTCCCATATTTATGATCGCCAGAGGGTTACCGACTTGGCCATATTCGGGCACGACGATTGTTCCAAGAAATTGACCAACCAAGATTACAACTGTATTGCTTATTCAACCATAAAAAAAGGAGTATAGATGATACCCTAATTTTCAGGAAAAGAAAAGTCCTGATGAAAAAGTCCGACCTTCCAGTTAAACGCGACGTGTGAAGACTTTTGCGCAGACTTTCTTATGAAATTCCAAGGAAAGCAGGATGAACCTTGCGACCTGTTAAATGCGGAAAGGACTGCTCCAGGCCACATTAGTGGCTAATTATTGGCCTGTTTTATGCCTGTTTCACCCAATAAATAAATAAAATATTGCACTTCAGATGAAGCATGGGCAAAGGTAAGAGTAGTATTGACAACACAAATGCCAAGGAAAAATGAAGCCAGACATGTTCAGATTTCAATTAAGGATGAGCAAGTTTGGCACTAGAAGCAGGATCAGAAACCATATTACTAATAATATGAGATCTGCCTTCAATAAATTAGTACAAAGATTGCTGAATGACTTAAAATTTCCTATGTCAAGAGGAAGCAAAATGCAACAAATTGGTAGTGAACTATTGACACATGCAAATACAACGTGAGAGGCAACCTGAAAAAAAAGAACTAATCAAAACTAGTGTACATGCACTGTTACAATGAATAATGGAACATCACCACGAAAAGGGGCTTGCTCCCAGCAAAAAAATCTCATTTTCAACATCTTTCACCCATTGACAAACACGGTTGCAAGTCTTTATTGCCGAAGCCTGCCAGTTCAATTCAAACAAGGAGTTCAAAATTCTACCTAACTAAATATAGAAATCATATGAAAATATCAGTTTGAGCATCATAATCCACGTGGACCATGTTCTTTTGAAAGAAAATGTGCCTGAATGTGAAGATCAATCCCAATGATATATACAAAATAATGCAGGTTTTAGTTATGTCCCATCTATCACACAAGATTTTCTCACAAACCTTTATAATGAATGATGCAAGAACATCTGAATCCATTTAAAGTTGATCATGGTGAATATTATTTGATAGTAAACTGCAATTTACAGGGGCCAACTGCCCCATTTACGTGGGCCATTCCACATTTCTTCCACCAGAAGAGAAAGATTTGATGCGTATGTACATATATATATATATATATACAAGCTATGCCAAACCTTGTCTGCAAGAGGATCAAATGCAGCATAAAGCTCAAAATCTGGGGTGATCCAACAGAGTAGAACTGTCACAACACAAAATAAGTCACATAATGTCACCAAGAAAGCTTCTCAATTGAGCATCTCCATAGAGTTAAGTACAAATGAAAAGGACATGGAGTAGAAAACTTAAGCAACGACAGTAACACTGGGATGTTTAAAATGCCTGTAAAAATTACAGCAAGCCTTCTAGATCAATGTGCTAAACAAAAATGGGTATCAAGTAAATCAATAGCAAGTGGCAACTTCCAAGTAATGGCTAATCAAAATGAAAACTATTGTGTGTTTGATGGGGCAGAGGACGCAGATTTCTCACTGACATCACTAATGTCCATCTCGTTCTAGTTGAGACAGAATACCCACTACATATTGAATTGAATTTAGGAATTATAAAGGTGCATATAATTACAATATTTGGAAATTGGTGCAGATTTCAAATCTGGACATGAAGCAAAAGATGTATCTAAGAAAGCAAAATGCATTTTAGTTTACCAAAATTCTCATCCCTTCTAAACTGAGTTTTGTGAAGCCCACTTCCTTTATCATGCATGGAAGCATAAACTTTCTGGTAAGCTCTATATAATCTGCAGCAGAGGATATTAATCTTTCAAATCAGCATAAAGAAAAAATGTCTCTGCCATGGAGAGTATTCCAAAGATAACAGTGACATATGCCCACATTATTCAAAACAATTACCTTTTCTGCTGTTGTGGACTACCAATTGGTGATGAAAATTCCGAAGCTACATATTGATCTAGATATATACTGCGATATATAAAATGCCAAAGTCCAGCAGGATCACCGACGCCAACAGATGGTTCCCTGAATTGCTCAGGAGAATCAGCGGATACTTTAAGCTGCCCTAAATGAGGATGAGCAGTTCCAGAACGAGGCAATGGATGACCAGGCAAGTCCTCAATGCGCATCCCACCATCTAGCATGGATCTCTGAACTTCGCTAAGAACATTTGACTTCAGAAGAAGCGTTTCAATACGAATCCTATAAAATTATTGTCAAATTTCTAAAAGGAATATGCAATGAAAATGAAGCTCAGCAATTGTCCACTTCATTTAGGTCAAATTTTATTTCCTCAGAGTTGCATGGGTATACAATCCTGTATTACTCATCTCTCATATCATAACTGCTTAGTAAGCTTTAGGTTCAAAAGTTTGCATAAAAGTCCACAAATCTTTCCACAACTGGAGGGGAAGAAAGATAAAAATTGACATATGAATCATCTTTTCTTCAGTTCACCTATCTCATGATGTGGATATCCCAACAAACAGAACTTATATTCACCTCTCCTCTCTAGTTCTATCCATGCAAAGATATCATCAAAAATCCACTAAAATCTCAGCCATGTTTACCTGCAATCTTTAAGATGATAAAAGGCATCTGAACTAGTTGTAAGCAAAACCAAATATGTGTCTACCTGCCACAAGAGCATGCAAGTACCATGTCAGTTTCTAGGCCCACCTGTCAACAAGTTCTCCTACAATCAACCAGTACAATGCAGAATGTGGGTGAGAACTACTGTAAAACCAAATGTTACTCACATCAAGATAATGAACATAAGCATACAAAAATGCCATGGGATTATATCTGGGTAGGCAAATTGGTGAGAATGACTCAGATGTCCTGCATAAGGCCCAAAGAAGATAAGAATAGAGTGTACCAAAAAAGAACCATCCACCAAGCAAGATAGAGTTGACAACATCCAGAAAAAGAAAAACCATGTTTCATGCCTAATTTTTTAAAAATTTGTCACATAAGTTGAGAGTAACTTGTGTTGTCTGGCCATAAGTCCATTATTTACCAATAAGAAGTTTATAGAACTCATGATGGGAATGGGATTAAGTTTGTAGAACAAAGCCAGGCCAATTGATATTTCAAGCAATTGTTTATCATTTTCACTTTCACAATGTCCATGGTGGATCATCCCTCAGATAATTCCATCAAAAGTCAACTTTACTTGCCTAAATGATTCTGAGGATATAATCAAATTAGAAAGCAGGAGCAAGTCATCAGGCCGAAGAGAAGCTTTTTGCGCACCAACAAGACTGACAACCTGGAATAAAACTTCACCTCATAAGATGCTTCAACAGAAAAAAGAACTTCAAACTGAAAAAGTAATTGCATCTATAGAGCATAGAGTTTCTGACTAAAAGGAAAGGAAATAAATCAACATTGAGAGAAAAAGGAAGGTACTTTGTGTTTGCACATTAATATTGCAAACAGAACACCTGAATCAGCAACATCTTGCAATATAGCACCTGCAGCTTGCCTTGTTGCATAAGCAAGGGGAAGACAAGTGTATGCATGAAGAAATGTGGCCGGGTTCCTGACAAGAGAAAGTAGCAGAATTCCATCAACGTTCCTTTAATTTGGAATTGGATGGTAAAAGACATGGAAATCCACTTGGCAGCTATTAACGAGGGGAGGCAATAAAAGTGATACAAAGACAGAAAGCCCCAGAAAAGAGTTCACAGGCATATCAACTTATTTCTTCAGAAGTAGCAGGCATTTCATCTCTTTCTCGATAATAGCAAGAGATCTTGAAAACTTCCATAAAGGCACACAACATAATATAGGACATGGGTTAAAAAAAATGGATAACGGCTTCCTATAGAAGTATCAAACAACATTCTTGACTGGGAACCATTGGAAAAGAGCACAGCAGACAACACATTTTTATCTGTTACATTGTGTATGTTAGTAACAAACAGAACTAAAATTTCTAAGACAAATATTGGATACATGGTCACATTACAGCACTTTCACAGCACTAACGATATTTCAATCTCCCCATGTTCTTAGCCATATTTACAGTAAAGTGCTCTAGAACATAGTGCAGATCTTCACACAAAGACATACAATTTCTGTTACATAAATATTTGAAATTGCTCACACGGATCATGGAGCAAACAAAAATTATGCAATTCCATTGCATTGTTACAGCAAATGTATGGAAGAAAGGAAAAAAGAAAAAGGGAAAATGAAAAAGAAGCACATGGAATTGACAATGCTAGAAACTTCGGGAACACCAATAATCTTCTATCATAAGTCCAAAAGGTAGACATGCCAAAAGGGAGCACAGAAACAAACCAACTAAATAAATGGATGAGAGATGAGAAGACAATATCTGTTCCACCGAGCAAGGGTGTCATATCAAACTTTGGGTTCTTCACAAAACATCTATTTACTGATTTTGTTAAAATGAGTATCATCTGCATTATGACAACATAATAAAAAACATGAACTTATGGTGAGAAAACTGAGCAACAAAGGAACTAGAAGACAAGTGGAGCGATAAATTCATAACTACCTGACCATATATAAGTTCCAGCTGGCCCCTTAATGATTCATATGGTTCTTCAGTGCAGCTGATGCAAACCAAGTAAATTGGACCTTTCACAACAAAAACCACCTGAAGAAAAATAAAATTTTTGCTAAAGTTAGTGGATGGTGTATGTTAAACGTCTCAATCATCGATCTTGAGTCACATTTCCAAGGCAACTGGAAAAGAGCAATGGGCTTATTTTTAAGGTAGATTTTATTCAGCTTACTTTTTCACCAACTAGAGAACTATGTAAGAAAGTGCAACAAAGTCCAATTGCAGCCAATTAAATTAGGAAAGTTCCCTTTGGAGTACTTAACTGGAAGCGCTTTGTTAAAATATATACATACATACATACATACATACATATATATATCTATTATGGCAAAAAACAAATTTCCAATAATAAGCAATAGTTTCACTACCCAAATGGCGAGTTTCTCTTCAAATTCAAATTTCGAAGACTAAAGAATCAACTAAACAATGACATAGAAAAAAAGAAGATAAAAATTTAAAGCCATAAGAGAAAGTATGAAAAAAACCTGGTGCTTTCCTGCTCTAACAAATTTGAGACGATCCCCCCTGAAAGGTAAATCAAGGAAAAAAAAAAAAAAATCATAAGTCCTGAACAGGTAGGCTTCTAGGCAAAGACCACTCAAAGATGGAAGGACTAATTAAATTCATTCACACACCCATTCTCCACGAAGGAAATGATGGCTTGTAAAGTTGCTGAAAAACCAGCCAGCTTGTGCTCATCTCCATATCTGGAAATAAAATAGATAAATTGGATGCAGGAAGTAGTGCACTGAATTGCATCTGCTTCACTTTGCAAAACATAATGCCCATAGAATTTCTAATGCATATCCTTGCAGGCATTTGGCACAAACCTGGAATAAATAGGTTTGCCAGAATGACTCAATATGAAAAAATGTTTCTTCCTTTTCCTCCATGATATGGAAGCATCATCCTGCACTTCATTTATCAATAAAAGGAGCATTATTGTACAAGTTCCAATAAAAACCACATTTTTAGTCATGGATAGCATGGACCAGATTAGCATACAAAGATGTACCCAAAACATGCTTACATGAGATGCATGTCAATCAAGTTATGTTATTGACCAGTAATTCACAATTTACCGAAAGAACTAACACAATAAAAGGAGTGGAAAGAGGGAAAAAAAAAATGTAAAGAGAAGAGTTCTATATGAAGAAAAAAAAAATGGTGGGTATCGTCTATCGTTTGACACCTACTTACTTATATGGTCAGATGATATTGGAAAAGCAAATTCTGAAGATAAAATGACAGCTTCATGCATAAGGAAATGTGTGCAGTGAGAAGACACTGTCAAAAAGCTCTAACTTTAAGTCTTGGATTAAGGATTTGGTCCTAAAATTCAATTTTCCATATTCTGGAGTGTCAATTGCATTACTTAGAACTAAGCTGTTTTTACACCAAGATCCTTAAATACCATTAAAATACTATATCTTCATCTCCCCTTTTCCTTTCATCTTAAACAGAAATTTTGTGAACCACACACTTCTACTGCTGCACACAAGCAGGCCATCAGTCTTAAAACAGAGTTCCTTAATATTTTTCACATTTCCATCAAATCTGAGCTCATAAAAATTATCTACAAGTTTTCACTACCACTATATTCAGCGTTCCATGCTTTGCACAATTTACATTGTTCCAGACAACAAATGTATATTATCTACTCAGAAAACATCCGGCGTAAACTATGTTTAGGCTCCTGCTCTTATTACTCCAATTGAGGAATTTTTTCACTACCAGTGCAAGCAATTTCAGTTTAATCCATACATTTCCAATGATCACAAAACAATTCACAATTAAGGGTTAAAAAAATACACCTCGTCGACGTGCCGTTTAGCAGGAAGCCACGAGCACTGGAAGTCCAAAACCCCATCGAGGAGGCCACTGTCATTTCCAATTTCCTTTATCTCGTCATCTTCACTAACTCCCTCAACCCTGGAGCCGCGGCTTGTAGCACTACTGCTCCCTCTCTCGCCGGCGTATCCGCTGCTGTTCGGACTCGAAGGCCCCTCCACTTCCGACTCCGAATTGGTCCCCCTCCACACCCCATCGCCTCTTGCCTCGCCGCCGTCAATTCTCGCTTCTTGATCCTTCATTTCCTCGCGATTATCATCCTCGTGATCCCCGTCGCCGTTCGCTGATCTATTCGACGACAACTCCTCCTCTCCTACTTGTCGCTGCTCACCAGATGCGTCGTCGTTTCGGACAAGTGCCCTCGTTTCTGCATCTTCTCGTTCTACAAGAGTAATGGACTGAAAATGGTCTTCCAGAGGCGGCGTGTTGGGGTTATGATCCTTGACGGAGGAGGATAAGGAGTTGGTGTTGGTGGCGGAATCGGAGACAGGAGAAGACATTATTGCTAAAAGTTCTGTTTGGTAGGAGAGAAAAATGTTGGGTGCTGTTGATTCCTGCGGAGCTTGTTGTTGTTATTGTTTATGTCTTGCTGTTAATTAACGTAGCTGGTGTTAGGCTACCAGTCCCAGTCGTTAGTTGTAGGAAATCGAAGCTCCGAGATTGATCGATGGAGGGTACGTCCGAGTCTGACCTCTGACCAGTAGGTGGGTTCGGAGTTGGGATTTCTTGTCGGAACGTTTAATTGGATCCGACTCCGGTTCTTTTTTTTTTTTTTTTCGTTTTTTGATTTTTTATTTGTTGGTCTCTTCTTGTTCATTCGCTGCCACTGCAAGTGTTAAGCGGGGTGACGTTTAGCCCCCTCGCGCTTGGATGCCAGCCCGTGGCTCCGTGCTTCACTGCCAGCTAACGCCATCTCGTCATTGTTTTTCTGTTTTTCTTCCACTTTCTTTCATTGTTTGTTTGGCTTGGAATCTATTTTTATATTTCTTTGGTTTAGTAATTGTATTTTAAAATTAATCGTTATTTGTTATAAATTTTAAACAAAGGAATTGATTTTTTTTTTTCGTTTAGCACAAATACTTTTTAAGATAGAGAATTCGATTACTTAAGTCTATTTACATTGTTAATATGATTTAAAGAGAATAGTAAGTATTCTTATAAAAAAGAGGAAGAATATTATATAATAAGGAGACAATTTGAAAATTAACATGTTCAAATATGCAATTTTTTCTATTGTGCTAGAATGAAGCTTTACTTCGATGTCTTCATTTTGACAGCGTTGTTTGTCCTCTCTTGTCCCCGTATTGCTGTAACGAAGCTTCCTCTCTCGCAATGGGACTGAGTTAAGAAAGGTCACTTCTTGCAGGTTTTAGTGTTTTCTTCAAAAGGCTTCTTGCTCTGCGACAACGGGGAAGTCGTTATTTTTGGGAAGTTTCCGCCCGTCACGTGAGTCACCCTCCAAAGAGGCTCAAAACGGTAATATTTCACATTCTTTTGTCTTCGTAATCACATTCACTCCAACGTGATTTAGATATTGCAATTTCTAGTTGTCCAAACGAATTTTCAGAGTAAAATTGCATTCATTTGATGATTTCCCAGCCATCCTACCTGCAAGTCTCGCGGGGCCTTTCTTAATAAGAGTATTACTGCAGAACAACACGCCAAAAAAGGCTTGAGAGGCAACAAGTGAGTAAAGATAATAAAATAATTTTTAATTTTATTAAATTTTGACAATAATTTTTTTCATCAAACTTTGTGTTATCTCATAGTTTTCTCCTTTTTTATTTTTATTTTTTTTGAAAAAGAAAAAAGAAACTAAGAGTAATATTTATAATCCCGTCAAGGTCTATTTGTTGATTTCTTTTTTTTTTTTTTAAACAGATTTATTTGTTAATTTCCTTCCATTGGCTCTGCTGCTAGTGCTACAAGGGGTGTCGTTTGGGCCCTTACATCTGGATCTTGATTTTGGGTTTGAGCTTCAGGCCTATGTGCTACACGGGCTCTCTTATCGAGATCTATTTGTCTGTGTTTTATTAGGCTCTCCTCCGTCTCTAATGAATCAATGAAAAATGGGCCCACCAAAATAAAAAAAATCAACGAAAAAGTGAAAACAGATCGACCCCATGCACATCGGCTGTCAAATGCCACGGCCTCTCTGCCTGGCCCCTCGTTTGTGTTAAGTGTTTATGGGGAAAATTCTGTGTGTAGTTATGAAAAGGAAAGGGGAAGGGGAAGAAATTGGGAGAAAATTCTTCTTTTAAGCAAATAAAATTAATCCGATTACATTGCTCAATAATTTTCTACACCAAACATTAAACTAGCTGTTAAAGGAATTCATGTTAAGCCATAAAGTATAAAACATTTAAAGCAAAAAAAATGGTTTTTTTTTTTTCTTTTGCTATGAATATTTGCAGCTTGTTGGAGTGTTGTTAATTTTTTTAATTAATAATTATCATAAACTTTTTTATAAAAAAATTAAGTAATGTTACATGCACTAATAGAACATAAAATTTATGGGTATCATTTAATCGTGAATTAATCAACTCTGCTTAGTAAAGTTAGCCACCACTCATGCTGACTGGAGCTGACCACCCTTTCAGTGGCAAGTGGCAACAAGTCCCCCCATGTTTCTAATTAACCATCGGTTAGTATTTAGGAAGTAGATCAATTCATCAGACGTTGGCTTCAAGTGCCACCACATTTGGAAGGCTTTGCATGTCAGATGATCGCTCAATGTGCAAGTCAACTCCTAAATGTGGATTAACATTCAGGAAAATATTGTAGTTTATGTGCAGAAAAACGGAAATAGGTGAAGGAAGAAGAAAAGGCCTTTTCGCCGGAGCCAAGCCACTCTGATTTTTACCTTGCCAAGAAGGAAGAGTGCATCCAAAAATGGATATGAACAACCCAACAGTGGATGATTACGAGTGGGAATATATATATTTATTTATCTGGTTGTGGCGAAGCATGCATGCGTATCCAACTTTTGGTTGTGAAAGTGTATCAATGCACGATGAGTCAACGAACACTCATCTTCCATCGCGTGGACTATCTCTTGTTATGACAATTGTCACTGTCTCAGCAACACTTTTCAGCTTGTGGGGTTCGAGATTTGGACCCGTGGGAGGGAGAAACTATCCTTTTGTTGCAGGAGGAGTGCGTCGCAGTGTTTGAGTTCGAATTTGCATTAACAAGCGACAACAAGTAGAGTTATAACTCGTATGCCTTCACATGTGGCTGGAATTCGATTTTCCCAACGTCCAAACGAGAAATTTGGCAACTTGAGAAGCTCAAAATTTTTTGTTCCTGCAGATTTCTTTCAATTCAGATCCAATTTCACAGCACGATGAGGTTGAAGATGGCAAGAAGCCAAAAAGAATAACGGGGTTACATATTGAGTCAATCTGCCACGTCTTTCTCGAAGTTCAATTTTGAGGTCAAATTGGTGTCGTGTAAGCAAAAATACACAGCATTGTGCGGAATACGGCCCAATTTCAAATTCCGTGGGCCCACAGGACTTTTTTTTACACTTTCCCCCTCTCTCTTATCTTACCCAAGACCGAGAGATGGCAACATCGCATCGACATCTCACCCATAAAAGAAAAAAAAAAGAAGAAACAAACCATGATGGCAACATCCTATCGACACTCTCCCGCATAAAAAAAGCAAAAAAGATTATCTTAAAGTATAAATTATGCACATTAATTTTAATTACTTATTATCATTGATATACCATTTAATAAATAATAAACTAATCAATATATTTTTTTAATAAATAATAAATTAATTATAACTTGCATCTAACGGTTCATAGCGTTCGTGGCTCGCGCCAGAAAGGAAGGGTCGTTCAAATCACAGGCTTTACTAACGAAAACCGGCGGTACAGCAACGATGTTATTAAGAAGTGAATAAGAATATGAACCCTTGAAGACTTGTGTCCACTTCGATGTGTTTACACAACAATTTGAATGCACGAGATAGCCAAACCAACAAAAGAAGTTGTTTCAGATGTATAGTCTTCTCATCCATACTAAATAAACAAAACATGTCTAACACGTTTTAGTAAATTATTAATTATTGCGTTCAAATGACTGGGTATGAAAGTAAAAGTTGTAGCGTGTTAAATTCTTCCGTCTTTGTAGCTTTTGTCAAAAGTCACGCACAATCTCCGTTGCTTCAATCAATGGGCAACTATTACCAACATTTTAAACACTCATTTTATAGACTTCTTTTCTTTTTTAATCATTTTTTCCACTCTTTCACATGGGTTTCTGAAATTACAAAATATGATAGTTAATTGTAGAGTCAATTAACTTAAAATAATATTTTTATTACTCTACAATTTCGTTGATTACAATAAGAATATAAATTATAGATGACCTGCCTACTTAACTGTTCTTTGCGCAGACAATAATAAATTTTATAAATAAGATAAATATAATATAATTAACTAAAATAGATATATTCGAAAACACATATTATATGTTTAAAAGATTAATGATAATGAAAATTTAAGCGGCTAAAAAAAAAAGAAAAAGGATAAAGCTTACTGGTAATCCTTATCTTGTGGAAATTAATTTATGATATTAATTACTGGTAATCACGAAAATGTTGTTAAACTACAAAATCAAAATTATTTAAGTATCGTCATTATCCATTCATCAAATCGTAGTTTGCATGCAATCTTTTCGGTTGTTGACTAGATCCATTGTTGTGGGGATTAAATTTAAAACCCTCGACTAGAATCAGCTTCTTCAACTAAAAAATTTCTTAATTATGCACACGGGTAAAGTTGTTAACCTAATCTATAAACATTATCCCATAAATATAAGAGCATGAACCGCGTTCTCTGTCACCAACCATTTTGCGCTTCCATTATTAGGAGCATATCCACTAGAACTTTTAGTTCTAATATTATTTTCTTCAGCAGGCTCTCATTTTAATGGCAGAAACTCAATGCACAATGCACAAGAAGATTTTTTTTTTTTTTAAAAGGCCATACTCTAATAGACTAATACTAGTAAGTTGGATTCGAAAGTGCTTTGAAGCATCACACTAAATACAAATACTTAAATTGTCCACTAAAATTTATAAATACAGCAAGAATAATATTAAAGTTGTATCCTTTATAAATTCTTTTGAGTGTTAGACATAACTAGCACGGATTATTGAAGTCGTTAAACTATTAAACATTATAAATTAGGATAACTTATTATTATTTTAAGAAAATAAGATCTATCGTCATAATGACAATAGTAATTATAAATATTTAAAAAAAAACACAAATAAAAAATAAAATTTTTAACATAAATTCTATTAGTTAATTAACTTGATTTAACTAATTTCATAATTTTAATCAATTAAATTAAATAATTTTTTGAATATTTTTTTAATTAAAAAATTAGATTAATTAAATTTTTTAATTTATCTGAATGATTGTTAAATTAGTCTAATTTTTTAAATTATGCGAAAGAATGGAAGAAACTTAATACTTGTGCGTTTTACTTTACAAATGCGAGTCCATATCCACGAGGCCAGATTGATTGATTAGTAGAGCTCATGTCTTTCTCCCCGACTCCGCCCCACATCAAACCCAAACCCCACCAAATTATTGAAGCTCGAACGGCCAATCTCCTTTAATTTTTTATCTTCCCAAAATGCCCCGACATCTCCCATGTAAATAAAAATTAAAAAACATAATAAAATATAATTCTGAAAACATAGGAATAATATTAGGAGGAATATGTCATAAGAAACATTGAAATTTCCGCTGCCATTTCAAATGCAACCTCGAAGAAGTCAGCATATTACACGCATGAAAATTGATTCTCTAGACTTCCGAGCAAGACGATGTCTCACAAAAAAAAAAAGAAAAACACATGAAAAAAAGAAAAGAAATTAGGTTAAAAAAACCAAAAATGAAAGCAAATCACCGATCTATCCTACAAAATCACGTAACTAATTCCTCTATAATATTTTGCTATTATTCTCTGAATTCTTCCAAAAAACAAAAAAGGACCCCCATTTTTTGTGTTCTTCTCAATCCTGGAAACCAATTTTCTCCCAAATTGCATTTCGGACCCTACTGAGATCCCTCCCTTTCAAAGTCCTCCCAATCCCTTCGTGCACCGAGAACGGAGCGACCCTCGTCCTTGCAAGAAGCTCGTGCGGCGGGACCCTCACTCCGCCGACAAAGCAATCCTCATCGTCGCCGCAGTCGTCGACCTCGATTTCCCTCCGCCGATACTCGTCCTTCAAGATCTTTGACCAGTCCGGTATGTTGACCGGCACCGACGCCGGCCTCCCGCCAGCCAGGCTACCGTTATCGGCGAGCCTCGCGGTCCCGGACGACGCCTTGCGAGAGCTCTGGACTGCCTTGCAGAACTCAGGGGAGTTAGAGCGAGTCACAACGACCGAGTTATTGTATATGTCGGACTCGTCGAGTTCCAGCGTCGCCGAGTTGTTAGAGTACTGGTGGTAGTGTGGCTGGTCGCCGGAGAGAAATCGGTAGTTCTGTTTAGCAAAGTACCTCTTACTGGTCGCCATTTAAATATGCTAGAAGTTTCTCGGTTATTCTCTTTCGATTTCTCTGTTTATTTTTGGCTGGCTTCTCAGAGATTTCTTAAAAGTGGGGGATTTTGATCTCCTTTTATAAAGGTTCGGGGGCTCCGTAAAATGGATAAGACTGCCTTCTCTCTCTCTCTCTCTCTCTCTGATTTTTCTCTGCAACTTCTCTTTGGGTGAAATTACCAAGACACCCTGCATGCCCTCGTCCCATTTTGCTCTCTCTCGCGGTTATTGTGGATAAGGAGAGAATATACGGTGCATATGCTAAATGCGTAAAAAAAAAACTCTCACTTCACCTATAAATCAAAATCAATATTATTACTAAATTGTTTTTAATAACCATTAATCATATAATTAATAATAAAGGAAAACCTTATATAATAAATATTACTTTCTTATATTTGTGAATAAAAATTACCACAAAACGATCGAATTTTTTACCACAAATATTACTTCCTGCGTTGCTTAGTTTATAGGTAAGAGTAGATAAACTTGTGTTTTTTTTTTTTTTTCCCAAAAAGAAAGGGTTCAATACGCGTATAATCCAAAATCAAATTTCAAAAGCCTATCCACGACTAATTGAGTGTATATCATACTATATCACTATCCACAACTTTGAACCTACTCGTTGTTTGCTATTTGCCACGTGGCATAACCACTGCACACCACGCTCCTCAGAGCCACTGGAGGGGCTAAAAAGGGAAAAACGAAACCTAAATCGTAACGTGAACGTAGAAGCAAAAGCTTTTGGGGGAGTCTATACGACTTGTTCCTTTATGAGAGTAAATTGTACTGCTCATCAAAGTGCCAGCCTAATCGATAATTTTTATTAATTTTTTAATTTGCTCTCTCATGATTTAGATGTTGCCGCTCAACTTATTTTCGAGTCCATATCCAACATAATTTTCTTGATGAGGTAACGAGATACGATCTTTATTTTTTTTATTATAAAAAAGAAATGTAATGCCAGTGACGCATTTTGTCGCGACTTGAGTAGCTTGGGGTCACGAAAGGACACCATGACCCTGTTATTTTATCTTAATTCCCTCTCGTAAGATAAAGGTGATATAAGAATATCAATTGGGAATAAAATTACAAAAATGATTATAATATTTTTTTTAGTATTGTCAGGTATAACTAACAGTTGGATATTTGAAAAAAAACAAAAGATTTATTAGCTTGTATATAATTTTCTTATTTTTTCCGTTTCAAACTTTTTTCATTTATTATGAAATGATAAAATAATAACAAAATTTTTCTTTTTTTTCTTTCTGGGTCTTGTTTCTCTGTTTTTTTACCCTAGCCAACCCTACCCACACTCGAAGGCAAGGGAGAGGGGAGGGGCTCACCTGGGCCTGGCTCTAGGTAAGAGAACGAACGTGGTCCCATTTAGAATACGGAGGATTTCGACACGTGTCCAGCTGTAAACTTAGGAGGAATTGGATTTTGATCATCACTGGATACGTGGCTCCGTTTCGTTTCACCCAAAGCGCGGGATGCGTGAAACGCACGTGAAAACAGGCCCACATTGGATCTGTCGCGTCCTTGCCAGCTGGGGACCCTTGGCTCCTGTCCTCTCAAATGCAACACCCAAAATTTCCCCAGTAAATTACCGCAATAAATTGGATATAAAATAAATACGGAAAAATATAAGTAATAAACTAATATGATTTTTCAAATTTTTTATTTAACCAGCTTCTTCTTTTATTTTGTATTATTATAATAACGTATGTATTTTTTTATTAATTATGTCCAGTCTTATGTTTAATAAATATTTTTTAATTAAATAATTACAAAATTTTAAAAAATGATGGATACAAATAAGCACAATTAACAAAAATTATATTGCAACCAACTTGGGGCGGTGGACTTTGTATGAATTTTAGTTGATCGTTGAGGGAAACATCCTATACTTTACTTGTGAAAGCGAAAATTGGTTTTTGTTTTTGTATTCAAAGTTTTTGGTTCGATCAATTATTTTGGCTTTTTTTTTGGGGGGGTGGAATTTAGTTTAGTCAAGACACGCCAGAAGAAAAGGAAAAAGAAAAAGAAAAAGAAAAAGAAAAAGAAAAAGGTGGATTCAAAAGATCAATTATTACCGAAGTTGAGTTCATGATTCTACGATTCTTCTGCCAATGGGTTTTGCTGGCTACCATTAATTGGTTGGATAGTGCGGTTTCTATTAGCAATCTATCAATGAGATTTCCTCTCTCTCTCTTTTTTTGACATTTCAATATGCTTATCCCAGGAAAGAAACCCAATGATATTCTTGGTTCCCAGAAGAAAAATAAAAATGTTGATGTTTGTTGTTAAAATATGATATATAATATATATTTTAAATATTACCTAATAACATAAATTTATTCTGTTGAATGGTATTTAAAGAAATTGTTAGATTTAACCTAAGAGTTTAGAAAATATTGAGACCAAAAAGTCAAAAAGTCTAAGCTTCTAATTTTCAAGGGCAATTATTTACACTTAATTTTAATGGCGGTGACAAATTAAAAAGAAAAAAAGAAAATACACAAAAAAAAAATTATATTTTTTTTCGGGCGCACCTGATTTCCTCCGGAGAAATAAAAGGACCAATAAATCTGGCCGTCTGGGGTTTGGAGGCATTCGCCCTTCAACGGTGAACCCAATGCCTCTGGTGGTGGTGCAGATTACTTAAATTATTTGTATATAACATAAAAATTAATTATATTTACCTTACTACTCCCATTAGGGTTCGATCATGGCTCTGATGCATGAATTAGACGTTTCATGCCCACCCACTCGATGTGATTGTTACTTGCCTTGCCGTTTCTTCGTAGTTTCTAAAATTAACACCTCCCTGCGTATCTGATGTCCCTGTCATGAAAGCACACACTCGGGCTCAAAAATTTATTGGGTGATAATTAAAAATAAATTACGTATTAAGAGTGTGCTCGACATGATTGGCGTTTTTTATTTTTGATTTTTGAGTTATATTTCAAAAAAATAGAAAAAAAAAAAAAAACTTGTTTAACCGCGTATGCACTCATTACTTCACCTTAAGTCACAATCAAATAGTTTATTTTTTTGAAGTTAGTGGACCACAACTTAATCATATATACGTATAATTAGCAACTCAAGAAATTGAGACGTGGTTTCCAGGACAAAAGTCTGTGCCACAAAAGTTAAACACGCAATGAGCGAGGTCTTGACTTAAAAACTTTTCTTAATTACAAGTAGTAATAGACTTTAGGGGACATGTTTAGTAAAGTATTTCCTAAATATTATTGCATGTTTAACTCTTCCCCCCCCCCCGCTCCCTTTTTCTTCCAGTGTTTTTCTCTTTTGGTTTTTCCTTCTTGACTTTTAATCTTCATGGCGTCGAAGTATCAACGAAAGTGGCTATGAACATCATTTTATATGGTTATCCTCTTTTACCTTTTCTTTTTTCTTACTTGGGGGAGGAGTGGGAATTTGAATTCAACGTTCGTGTTAATTGTGGCACGGTGATCAGTTGATTTAAATTGGTTAATAACGATTGATTAATGATTACTGAAATCAGGTTAAAAAAAGATGAATCTGGTTAAGGGATTTAATGCTCTGCTTTGTGAATAATTTCTCACATTGTCCACATTTTTTGGGCCAAAAACTATTATTGCGACTAACGTAAACAGTAATTTAGTTGTTGATTTAATGTATTTTTTTTATTAATTTAAGTTAAAATATTTATTATTTATTTATTTTTAAATAAAAAATATTTAATATAATATTAAATATTAACTTTATTAATATTAAAATTAAATGTAAATTTTTTGTTTAAATTTAATAATATTTTTAAAAATTAAATAATAATATTAATAAATAATTTGGATTAAAATATATTTTTATTATTATCAAAATCTACAAATACTTTTTGTAACTTAAGAGAGATGAAAAATAAAAAAAAAAAAAAAACCGTCCATATTTTCTGTGAGGTATCATTGTACTAACACTCTTCAATCTTAATTTGCAATTATTGCATGTGAAAGCAAGCGGGGTAAAAGCTGGACCAGGCTCTGCCAGAAGATTAGTAGTGACTCCAGCTATTGTATTTCCCTTTCAAGCCACAAGAAGATGCTCTGTGAGATGGAGGCCATGACATGGATGGCTAAGACTGACGGATAACGACAAGATATATAATGTCATTGTGAAGCGTAAATGGCTGGTACCCATAGATCCTGGCCCCAGAGGGCCATGGAGCTGAATCCTGATGTAATCAGCTTGTGCAGAGTTAAAATATAGGACTAGCGATTAGCCATTATTGCAGCAGAAAACCCAAAAAGAGCGAACACTGTCCACAGAAGCAATGGAGGGATCACGCTTCGTGGCTCCCGTTCAGGCCTAAAGATATGTCTGACTCGTGGGCCGCATATGTGCACAGTTGGCTAGGGACTATTAGACGGCTAATGCGTGATGGTTATATAGGTAATGAATTGAGAGGGAGACGCGAGGGGGCTTTTCAGCATGGCTGGCAATTGCAGCAACTTTGGGTTTACTCTCCATCACTATTTGCCGGGATGATTCCCCGCAATGACATGTTTATGCCTTGTTTGGGAGGAAGAAAAAGGGAGTGGGGTAGAAAAAATGAGGATGAAAAAGGGTAAAAGAGTTGTATCTGTTTGGTGTTTCTTAGCTCGGAGGGAAAGCTAAAAGATTTTTTTTCTGGACAAACCATTGCTAATCCCTCCAAATATGGGGGGAAAATAATTGATTCTTCAACTTTCTTTTTAAATGGAAAAACTATAATACTTTTGAAAGTTATTTTAATTTTTAACTCTACTACTATATTAAAAACTCTTCCCACAAAAAATTAAATTAATATTTTTGTACTTATTATCTCTTATTTACTACTTTTTATCAAATAAAAAATTTTAAATTTTCTTTTCTTACTTTACTTTTTTCTAATCACTCCACGTTAGAAAATTTCTCTTATCCAATTTTCTTTTTATACTTTTTTTTTTCTTCTTCTATTTTTTAAAACCATATATAATACACGTAACAATTAACATGAAGTGTAAGTTTTGATATAATGATAAAATTATTTTATTATAAAATATTAATTATAAAATTGAATTATAAAAATGCTTTATATATAAAAAAAAAAAAAAAAACCTCATAATTAATAATTTCTCAAATATTATAGTGTGAAAACTTCTTAGAATGAGAAGAGGGAATCCTTCTGTAATGATCAATATTACTCTGCGTAATGAACCGTATTTTCATTGTAGAATCTCTTACATGGTGAATATGTGGAACTGACTTTCAGATGCTTTCAACACCCGTAAAAGCATGTAATATCATCCCCTATTCTGTTGCAGGAATCTCATAGCTGTCATTTGAACGCATGACTGGTGCTTATCGTAGGACAGCCAGGCCCACGTTTATGGCGTCCGGTGCTAGCTCATTAGACCTCATTAGAAAGACTTTGGTTCGTCAATTATTATCTGCAACTGTTAACGTTGCCCGTGCCAGAGCATATGATATGGACTGGTGGTAGCACATTAGTCCCGGAAGATATTCCCTGGATTCACATGAATCGGGAGAGAGTAGATGGGAATATACGTGTTTGAACTACAATTTTGTGTAACCATTTAATTGATGTGCATAAATACACAGTGAATAATATTTGAGATACAAGGATAAACCAATGTGGTTGCGATTGTTTATCAACTCCCAGCCTCGTGCGTTCGTTTCACAAGAGAATCTGAAACTGATTCAATGTTTACTAATGAATATCAGTGAGAAAAATTTTACATACAGACAATTGTTATGACCTGTGTAACACCTTATAAAATTTTCATGCTAAGTATGTAACAGTAAGCCTCACAGAATGCATTTAAGTATATATCAAAATTTATTTATTTTTAAGTTATATTAATAAAAATAATTATCCCAAGTTTGGAAACCAAAGTCCTCTGTTCTTGCTGGAAATGTTCAACGCGGGATGCCATGCATTATATATACCTAAAACGTTAACGTACAAGACAAGTGAACACCCTTGAAAATTATGCTGCAGTGGGCGTTGGCCTGAAGGTCTTTGAACCATTCGTTAATCCATCAACGTATTCTGATACCAAGGCAGGCTCCACAACAACACATATTCGCTTGCTCCAAACGTCCAAGGGAAAAACTAAAACAACAAAAAGTATTTGGGTGTGTAGGAAGAAGAGCAGAACGGAAAGGATCCAACCTATTGGACCTCTAAGTATAGAGAGGTCATGATACTACGATTGAGTAACGTTCAGAAGTGAAGACAACCCTTGTCCGACGGAGAGGAGACTCATTCCTATCAAAACAAGCTTTTTATTTTTTTTTTTCTTTAACTTATAAAATGAAAAGATATGGGTGATATCCACAATTTGGCAAGAAAGAATTGTGCAAGTTGGGCTTTTGCTCTGGAGCATAAGGGATCAAACCTCATAATCGACAAGGATCACCAATGTAAGGCTGGACGTACGTTAATTCCACCCGATGGCTTGATGAACATCCAAAACTAACTATCCATTGATGCATAGTACGTATGCATTTAATGGGGCATTGAAGGGACATTACAATGCCATCCAACAAAGGTGGTTTGGATAGTGAAGGGGCATTTCTTATACATCTATGAACCCAGTCCAACAAAGCCCAATTAGCCCAAATAATATGTCAAAGGCCCGTATTTGGTGAACAGCTGTTTGGTGATGCAAAGCAAATGATTTTCGACTGACAATGTTATTCTTAGATTCATCTATATCCTCTCCTAGATATTTGGACTCCGATTTTCTATTCAAAGGGTCCAGAGATATACGCAGGATATGAATACTGTTCTGTCTATAATTGCCATCCCTCGGGATATTTATCAGGGGACAGCACCAGACGTTAGGCACATGGCTAGCTGAAAAAAAGCCTATAGCTTTGCACAAAATTCCTTCTCTGCCGCTCATTTTCTCCTATTTCCAAAGGTTTCATAGCGTATATTTAATATCATCTCCAAATAGATGTCATTTTTAACCATGTCAGCTTGATCTTGCCCACAAATCCCTATTTGGTGTTTCTCTATTTTAGCAATAAGCCACTCTGTATAATCCTTCGTAATCACCTTCTCTTCTGCCCCCATTAATCAAAGCCTGCCTCTCACTTGCATTTCCGTGAAATCTTCACGAGCACAGGATTTTCTTATTTGGCAGTCTCATCTTGTCCACCAATCTCTCTCTGTCTTAATGCAAAGCAAAGAGGAGGGAGAGAAGAAGACTATGTACAATTCACTGTCGGCTTTCAATTTGAATTCAAGTTCCAAATGGCAATGGAGTTCAAATACAAGATGCAGCCTTGGATTGAGGCTGTGCCGTCGATTTTTGATTTCCCATTAAGGCCTTCCAATTCTCCCAGCTTGGAGACTATTAGAGAAGAGAGAGCTGAGGAAAACGAGGATGATGATGCTGATGACCTGTAATTATTCTTGGTTTCCCATTTATTACCTACTTTTTTCAGTTGCATCCATTAGTGTGTATATATATTTGTGTAAATAAATTGCTTTGTCTATAAAAACAATTCATCCCACTGAAGATAGATGGCAGAATGACCTCTTTGTTTCATAAACGTTCAGAGATGGAGCCTGTTGAATTGAATCAGGATACCAAAAACTGAACGCTGAAATACCATTACAAAGAGGAAGAGAAATTACGTTAATTGATTTTGTATACGACGGTGGGAATATATGTCACATTAATAGTAAGGAGGAAAAAAAAAAAAATCTTATCTTATGCGTGAAATTGCTGATGTAAATGATCCGAGCAACTCACCAAATACACCAAATTTTGATTAGTATGCTTTTGCTTTGTATAATTCGAATTAATCACATATATATATGTGTTAATCAAACTTGTTCAATGCTTTGGACTGGACCCACTTCGGGCAGCATTTTATTTTCGTGGGTTCAAGCTCAGCCCTCAATCTAGTCCGACTCATCCCTTTGTATTTAGAGCAAGTCTGGGTCCAATGGAAAAACCTCACAGACAATCTAGGCTATTTTCACCTTCAAAACATGTTCATTTTTAAATTTTAATTAACAAAAAGTGCATAAATAAAGAAATTCTCACAATCACGGAAAATAACGCAATAGCCAATGGTAATTAATTTCCTTAAAAAGAAAAAAAAAGCTTTAGTACTTAATTGATTGGTCATTCATTTAACCCACCAAGCTCGATCTTATTTTACACTCAATCAATCTAATGGGAAAATACCAAACACTTTCATGCTTGACTTGAAAGGCAAAAGTAAAAGAAATTCGTACTTTAAGTTTAAGAGAAACAATTTTGTGAGCCAATGACTGAGTTATTTATTTCATATTTAATTAAATAAGTCTAGAGAGATTTCATGTTTTCTTTAAAGCGCTCCAATTATTGAGAGTGAGGAGGGGAACCTTAGATAGTTTGATGATGGGTATGAGTTTCAAATTCAAAACCTCCTTGAAGTATTACAAGATAATTAGAGGTGAGTTGAGATAAGAGCGCAAAAAAAAAAAAAAAAGAAAAAGAAAAAGAAAGAAAGAAATATAAAGTCAGGAATATCTTTTTGTTCTGATTTTATTAGTGATTTGACAAAAACAGTAATTTTATTGTTTTACCAAGGCTTAATCTTCATAAATTTATTTTATTTATCATTTACCTTGCTGCTCAATCGTTACAATAACACATCTAGTACAATCCATTAACAATTGAAGCAAAAGGAATATTCTCTGCTCAAAGCGCACACCAGACGCACAAAGAGGACATCAATTCTGGCTCCACCCCGCGGTGGGTTGGTCCTACTCCGTCAAAAAGGGGTCATTGTTAGCATGACCCAACGTGTCACAGATTGAGAAAGAAGAAAAGCGCCCCCTACCAACGAGGTGTGGCTAATTAAGCTTTACAATCCAAAATCGAATTGTTCGACTTCTTCGTATGCTGGGGTTGCTAGAAACGCGGTTCTGTTCCAGCCATGATCGAATTTTAAAGAAAGCAACACCGTGGACTCTTTTTTTTTTTTTTTTTTGATTGTGTATGCATGGACTTTCGATTTTTGAACCAAAATCAATATTTAAAAAATGAAAGGGAAACCCAGAAAGGAAGAGGGGGTGGGGAGGGGAATAATTAATTTGAAATGTTCTCGAAAAATGAATTGACAGAGAGCTATGGACATAAGTATTGGTCGATTCCTGGCATCAGCATTTCACAAAGTATATTCTGGCGCTCTTACATTTCAACTTGGCCTAGAGTCGGTGTTTTTTGTTATTTTTCTTCAATTGCTGATTAGCCTAAATTGAAAGCGAGCTTTTGTATTTTGTGACGAATAGCTTTATCACGAAATATCAATTGAGTCGGTCTATAGTTTATATTGCCCAATTAATTTCAATGCTCGGCTAATGCACATGAATAAAAGACCTATGGTTGGTGACAGGAAAAGGGCAGTGTCGTTCTGCTTGAAATAGGATATGCCCTAAAATATTCGACCATTAATTTTGTAGGTCCCACAAAGATCTCAAAATCACGTAACTTTCCCTGAGTTTTCCGGATCATGATCTTGAGAGAAATTTTAAACTCTTAGAATAATGTAAATCTCGAAATATTGAGAAAAATATTAAAGTGGATTTCAAATAATTGTTTCATGTGCACATCAGCTATGGGCCTGCCTTGCCCTCTCAGAAAACGCAGATGCTCAGCATTGGAATTAGAATTCAGATTAATTTTCTGGTCAAAAACCTTCACATCTTAACAAATTAGCGGTAAAAAAGTAAAAAGCTTGAATTCATGATTCACAGAAGTTCTATCGCATCACATGCGTGCTTTGGCTGCTGCCAAGAAAGTGCGACGGAGATCAAATAAACTATGAGGTTGCCGCCTTATGATTATTAGCTGGCAGGGGCTTGCAATGATAAGAACAGCCAGGCATAGCCCTACAACTCTGATAATCATCTAACCACTACATATCAAAATGTGCATTGTACGAACTTTCAGGAGCGTCCAGATAAGTTCATCTGGCAAAGCAATGATCAGAGGCCAATAATGACAACTCTGTTAGCCAATTATTATTATTATTATTCTTCTTTTAATAGTTGTGGAATCATGGTTTAATATACAACTCTTTTTGGATGACAGCGTGGGGCAATGGAAAATCCTTCTGGCTTTTCCTTAATTAATTAATAACAAAGGTGTTATGGTTATGTAAACCCCCGAGTCCCTGTTACAAAAGAAACAAGCTCTATCCTAACATGATTTAGATAAATAATAAATTTATTAATTTAATAACATATTTAACTCAAAATTTTAACTTATTGATGGCGATAAGAAGATTGTATTAACTTTAAAAAAAGAAAATTAAAACTAGATAAAATCAGTGGGAGAACCAACATGCTGCCAATGGAGAAGGAGAAGGCGGGGTTGTAGCACTAAATTGATATTATCCCATATCAACATTCTATTAAGGTAATTTTGGATTTACATGTGTGATCAGGCTCTTAAACCTAATCCATAACCATCACTTCCCGTTGCTAGGCCAGCAGTGATTAGGGGACAAATGACCGTTTGTGGAGTTTATCATACTCTTTTTTTTAATTTTAAATTACATTCAACGGTACGTTAATTGCTTTTTCTTATCATCCATAACAAGACAGGATGAGAAGAAGCTACGAGAAAAATGAAGAGAGAAAAAAGAGCCGTTGCAGCCACTGGTGGGACCACACAATGCTGAAGACTATTCAAATCAAGATTATTGGGCAGCTGAAAGTAATCTGCAGTCGATGCCATTGCGCATAATAATATTTGCATAAGCTTTGTGGTAATTAAGTATTGTTCAAAACAGCTTTGGAATTTTGCTTCATATTGTTTATTATTATTATTTTTTGAAAAAAGCTGAGATGAACTAGGTTTGCTGTTAATAGCATATATCCTTTAGAATGTTTTTAATGCTTTCCAAACGCAAACTAATACATCTTGTTAGTGATATAATTTTAAGATTTTAATGGGTAACAAAATTAAAGAAAAAAAAATAAATGATTAAATATCATAATAATATAATATGGGTATTAAAAAAATAGTATTTTAATTATTATTATTATTATTAATAAGACAAAAAAAAATTCACCCGAGCACTCTCCCTTAAATAGCCCTTTGCCCCTACTACAACCAGTCTACAGCCACGCTTCACTTTAAACTCAATCCACTCAGGCTCTCTCTTCCCTTCTCTCAGTCACTTACCAACAAAAGGCTGAATTTCTGATCAAAAAGCTGTAAGTTACAGATCAGAAAAACAAAGAAAAGGAAAAATATATATATATATGGCAAAGGACGTGGAAGTTCAACAAGAAGGAGAATTCTCGGCCAAGGACTACCATGACCCGCCACCGGCTCCTTTGATCGATTTAGAGGAGCTGCGCCAATGGTCGTTTTACAGGGCTTTGATTGCAGAGTTCATAGCCACTCTTCTCTTCCTCTATGTCACTGTCTTGACTGTGATCGGCTACAACAACCAGACGGCCCTCTCCCCTGACCCATGTGCTGGTGTTGGCATTCTGGGTATTGCTTGGGCCTTCGGTGGCATGATCTTCATCCTTGTTTACTGCACTGCCGGTATCTCTGGTCAGTTTCTTCGTTTATTTCAGCTTCACTTAGTTTGCTATATATTGATGTTATTTTAAAAGGACATCTGCGAGTGTACCAGACTCTTATACTGTAAGTCTGCTGGAGCTGTGTGCTTACAGGTGGACATATTAACCCGGCTGTGACTTTCGGGTTGTTCTTGGCACGCAAGGTATCTTTGATCAGGGCCTTCTTGTACATGGTGGCGCAGTGCTTGGGTGCAATCTGTGGCTGTGGTTTGGTCAAGGCCTTCCAGAAGTCATATTACAACAGGTATGGAGGCGGGGCCAACAAGATGGCTTCTGGGTACAACAAGGGCACTGGATTGGGTGCTGAGATTATTGGTACTTTTGTTCTTGTCTACACTGTCTTCTCCGCCACTGATCCCAAGAGGAGCGCAAGAGACTCCCATGTTCCCGTATGTTTCGTACTCTGTCTTTAAGATGTTGCTAATAAGAGTCAAACTTACAGTTTTTGAAAATTAATCGAGCACTTAATTGTTGGTTATCACACATCAAATCAAAGCAGCTTCGAACAAGTGGGTCATTAGTTGTTAGATCTCATCTAATTTGTGTTGTATCATTTCTTGTGTTGCCCCAATCTATAAGGTCTTGGCACCTCTTCCCATTGGATTTGCTGTGTTTATGGTTCACCTTGCAACAATCCCCATCACTGGTACGGGCATCAACCCTGCCAGGAGCTTTGGAGCTGCCGTTATCTACAACAACGACAAGGCCTGGGATGATCATGTACGTATATCCATCCCTACCATATATCGTCTACCTCCTCTTTTTGTCTTTTATATTATTTTCACTAGTGCATTTGCCTATTCTTGTATGGGAAATTTATGTTCTTGTCAGTAATTTGTTGATCAATTTTCATGAATTTGGCACAGTGGATCTTCTGGGTTGGACCTTTTGTTGGAGCTTTTGCTGCTGCTTTCTATCACCAGTACATTCTCAGAGCTGCAGCCATTAAGGCACTCGGGTCCTTCAGGAGCAATGCTTAGGTGGATCTCCTTGTACAAGAATTTTCCAAGAAACACCATAAAAAAAAAAAAAAGTTGTTGTTGTTGACGATTTAAGCAGAATAACAACGGATGATGACTGGAAAAGTCTATCCTTCTGGGGTTCCCTTTTGCAGTTTATATCCTCCCCATTTTTGCCTATGAAGGCATGATTCAGGGGGCAGAAAATTTTTAGGGGGCCTCAGAAGTTGTAAATTAGAAGTTTTTATCTGACAAGGGTGTCTTTTCATTTTATTGCTGTTGTTTTTTTCTGTGGGCTGTATTTATGCTGGTGTCCATTCACGTCTTCATCCTTTGATCCTTATCTTTAATTTTCCTTTCTGTATCTTTCTATGTGCTGAATTCATGTGACTGTCACCTAAGACTTTAGTCCTCCTTCCTCTTGTCTCAATCATCTTCTTCTGTTTCTTTTTTTTTTTTCCTTTAATTGCGACGATTGTAGTTTATTTTCCCTTTGCACAAATGCCTGGCAACACTTATCCTTGTTAGTTCTTTTTTTTTTTTTTTCCTTTAGTTCTTTTTTTTTTCCTAAACTCGATTCATCTAGAACAAAGGGAAAAGTCCCATTTACCTTGTCCCATTGAAAATCCACGCAAGTTTTCTGTTTTTTTTTTGGTGAGATGAGACTTGCAATTTTCTTTAGGGAATGGAGTGGGGAGTGCCTTCCAAGTAAACTCCATTGTCAAAAAAAGAGGTCAAGCTCAGGCCGTCTGTGATGTAATTTATAGGCTTGTTACTGAGCTCTCTCTGTCTCATTGTCAAAAGCAACCACGAAACTTACCTTAGAATGGAAAGAGAAAGAAAATATGAGGGCAATTAAGGTAGTCATGTGGAGTCCAACACTTTTCTTTACCCTCTTACACATATTGAAATACTGGAGATGAATGCAAAGAAACATTGGTCCCCTCTCTCATTAATCAAGGTCAAGGTTTAAGCTTCAACGTCTCAAATCATTGTGCTCACCAATGACATTAAAATAGTGGTATTTGTGTTGGAAACATGAGCTTGTCCTGTGCATCCTTATCCTCAATCCATTAAGATATACCAAATATTCCATTGATCACAGGCATTAACAACCATAAACTCAAATGCTACACTTCTAGACAGTGATTACTAGAAGGAGATTAGATGAGGTGGCATTAAACTTTGTGGTGATGGCTTTTGTAAAAGAGTGCTCTGTTTGAATCCTTGTGGTAGTTAGCTTAATGGAGAGACTCTGTATCATTGATTGGCACAGGGGAAAAAAAATAACAAAGAAAAAAGCATGTTAGGTAAATAGACCATGAGGTTCATTGCCTTTTCTTAAAGGTGGATGTGTCCCCTCTTTCATGAATTATTGGCAATTGATAATTCTTCCTTATCTTGTCCTTATGCTATGACCTTGTGGCTGTAGTCTATAATCAATTACGTACGGTTTTTAGCTGTTTGGTGATGCACATTTTGGCTTAAAATATGGGTAAGGTGAGTTTTTTTTTTTTTTCCCCTTTTTCCAAGGTCATCTGGACTTCTAGAGAAGGATATGATTGGTTATTGATGTCACTGTTCTCTCCAGGTGGGTATTGTTTTAGCAAAAAAAATTTTAATCTGGGCAATAAAGGTCATCACTCATCAATGTCACAAGGAGGCAAGCCACAGGCAGTGACAACTATATTTCAACCATTTTTGTCTGTTGCTGAGACACAATTACAGAATCAATGACTTTGAAACGTAGAATTTGGCATAAAATTTCCAGAATACTCGGTGCAATTCAAGAGATTAAATGAAAAGTGGATATCTGCTGCGTTAATGATCAGTCTGCCTAGCCCACAGAGACGCAAGGCAAAAATAGAGAAAAAGGGACCCTTATGGCTCGGTGCTTTTTTGTTTTTTTTTGCTTCTCTTTTTTAAAAAGTAAGTGGGGAATTATGCAGCTTATACTGGTGGGGGATAGACGACACGTAATGTCATTATTTGCTATCATCTCTAATGAAAACTTACCCATTTGACCCACTTGCCCTCATAATTTGTGTCTGTTTCCCTCCTAATTAAACTCTGATTTATGTCTTTAATAAAGTGGCGATTGTTCTCGAACATTGAGGGACATCGGCCGTGACTGCTGCCTACACAGATGGATTTGGAGATGACATAAATGGTATGCCGCGTTTGCAGAATAAAATTGGTCAAAGTTTTCTCTTACGTTAACTCCTCCTTTTTTTTTTTTTTTTCCCATCTTTTACTTCATGAAAATGTAAATTGCAATTGTTGAGAAGTAATTTTCAGTTCAGCGTCAATAATATATTGCCGCCATTGTAATCGAGTGTAGTTTTGACGGAGGGAGTTAATTTTTGACATCGGGACGAAGGTTCACAAAAAAAAAAAAAAAAGAAAAAGAAAAAAAAAAACAATTTGCACAAAAATAGAATTACAAATATAGAACCCAACGATGGTGATTGCACTACTTCTTATGGGTGTCAAAAGTATTTCAAACGCGTGTTTTGCACTTGTCAATTTGAACTTCTACGCTTCAAATAAGAGGGTGAAATACCAAGCCTGACTCCTTAAGAATGGAGCCTTTCGCCCAACGGCCCATGACAGGCCAATCTTCTGTTTTTGGACAAGACTCAGTTTGAGCATGTGTTCTATTAAGAAGCTCAACCCAGACATATGAAACAAATCGTTTAACGTTTTACCTAAACCATCCCAATCATCCATTTATAAGCAAAATATTGAAGCAAGAAATTTTTATTATCTCTTAAGAATATTTAGTGATTAAAATTATTATTTTTTTTTTTCAAAATTTCTTGAGAAAAGATGTAAAATTTATGGGAATAAAGAAAGTTACTATAATTATATAGCTTATTACTCAATTAGCCTCTTAATATATCTTAAAAAAAAGGGGAAATTATTATATACAGAATTCTCGTGTGATCTTGGGGCACGCCCAAAATTCCATTATTGCTCCAACAAGGTCCTTCTTATGTGATGTCAAATGGGCCAGACGGTTGGTGTATTAATTTGTGTGATGGAGAGAACAGATGTAATCTTTCATATCATACCCATAATAACTTAGAAAGAGGGGAGTGTTGTAGGGTTGGCGTAAGGGTCATGGAGGATGACATGATTATGATAACTTTTACAGGTGGGGCGAAATGTGAAGCATTGATTTCAGCACTATGCATGCTTATCCCTTATCTGCAATAATGTCCAGAGGCCCTGGCAGCTGTGACACTGCCCGCTCACCATAATTGCACGCATCAACCCATATGCCTTTTGCCTACATGCCTAGCCTTTGCTGATCGTCCAAGCTAAGTTTAGAAGGAAAGAAAGAAAAAAAATTAAAAAAACATACGTAGCCTTTGCTGATCGTCCAAGTTAAGTTAGGAAGAAAAGAGAGAAACAAAAAAAAGGAAGACCTCCATGTTCCCCAGTATGGTAAACTTCCATAGCAATTAATTAGCAATTCTGATTTAATTATGCCCAAAAGTCGATTGCTGTTAGGCTTAATTTGAAAGTGTCTAAAGCACAGGCGTTCAAGCTTATGATGCATGTGCTTGTATATTGTACACAATGTCATAAGAGTTTGAGTTTGTTCTCTTATCACACACACACACACACACACACATATGGATCCAACAAATGGGATCAATTCCATATTATGATTGAAGAGCCAATGATCCTTATTCTCGTTCCCCATTTAGGCACCAAGCAAAGAGAAAATGCAAATTTCAGTTGGTTGGGGATCCTACAAATATTTAAATAAGCAGCACTTATTTTGCAGGATTGCCATATATTTCCTCTAAATAAGATTCCAACGTACCATATGGGGCTCAGAAGAACTTACAAAATGTAATTTGGAGAGGTTAACAACTACCCTTTTAAGGGATGGGTGGAAATAATTACAATAATTTTGTCACTTCCTTTCTATCAAAACTTTACCAACGCCAAGCAACCACTCCACGTGATCTTATAAATGCCAGTCTCGAAGCATTCTAAAGTTTTTAACCAAAGCAACTAGTCCTTTAGTTTCAAGAGTTGACCTTGAAAGGCAGTGAAGTGAAGGAACACAACATGGCTCCTAATATGGCTTCTTCTTTTCTCTTCTTCTCTTCTTTAACTCTTCTTCTCTTCATTGCAACAGGACAAGATAGAGCTCCCCATGGCCTTGCCTACGAAAGTCCCGTGGCTTTCTCGCCGTCTGCAGTTGAATTCTTCCATCCAAAAACACAGGAACCAGCAGCTAGGAACCCATGTGCTCCATCATCAGCATCCAATTGCTCACCATTGCCCGTAGCAGCTCAAGTTCTGGCCTCTAAAGCACAAGAAAGCAAAGCACCCACATCTCAGAATGGCAGAAACCGACTAGGAGCCAGTGGTATTGCTGGCGTTGTCTTTGGTTTAGCATTTGTAGTGCTCTTGGCAATGGGTGCTTACCACTTTTTGATCACACGTCGAAACAACTTGGATCGGGGCATTTCTGTTCAACCTGATGCTTGAAAATTATCACTGAAATAGGCTACAATACTTTAAATCTGGGACTAATATATCTTGTAGTGATGCCCATGTTTCCTACCTTTTTCCTTTTTTTGGTCTAATTTTGCGTGTGGAATGTACCTAAGGTTTCACTAGTAAATTGATTGTTTTTGTCTCCCTGACATTGACAAAGAGTCCATGCTCAAACATTAGATGATACAACCTCCTTAGTGCAAGCCATTCCACGAGTATAGCTGTGAGGGAATAAAAACTTGAACCAACATCAAACTGATCAATGATGAAATCATCTAGGATCCCCAGAAAAAATAATTTGTCTGGCCATCACGATCAAAATCATGAAAATGTACGAAGATGATGAACATTATCAGACGTAATTCAAAAATTACAGTAGGCAGAATATACTATTCTGTTTCTGCAGCATGGTTAGAAACGTTGCAAGGCATTGCAAAATTCTGTCACAGAGGTAGTCGGAAACGTTCACACTAATTGTTACAAAGCTACTGCCACAGTTTCATGGCTTGTGTGAATTGAGGGAAGCAATCGCCAGTCCAAACGTCTGATCAACAGCTTTGTTCCAGAGAAGTCCAAGTTCTGATCGGAATTGCTTCCCAATAATGGGTTCTCTCAACTGGACAAATTCAAAGGGAAAACTATTAGGACTTTATGCTATGCGCTGCAAACAAGGAGGATCATATTTTATTTGAAGCTCAAAGAGAACATCATGCATTTACATGATAAAAATAGCAAGGACTAGATTCCAATGCTCCCACTTGAAATCACTTTGTGTACATAACAGGGAGCTTACTGCCCTTTGTCAAAATAGCTACCAAAAACAGAGTACACAACACAAATATGCGCATCCCCTTTCCCAGACTTGCTTCAAAATTACAGAGAGGTGGCAGACCTTTGACAAAATCAAGCTTACACAATGAAATTTGCAAGGCGGCCTGACAACACTCTTACTTCTCAACGGCTTCCGGGGGGGGAAGGGAAAAAGGAAGGCCTCTCTTAGCATCTTACTGCGTTGTATACAATAGAAGCCATGGTGAAGAGAATTAAACATGCAAACTGGTTTGTCCATAAAGCATCCAAAACAAACTTCACAAAGATTCGTTCTTTTGGGTTTGTAATAGACAGTCCAAATCAACCAACAAATTTTTGGTCCAAATGAGACCAATTTCCGCACAGACTTCACATTCCCACAAAAACCCATTTACCCAAAAAAGGTTGTAGAACCTAAAACACTAGTAAGCTTCAAATAAAAAAGCAACAAAAATCAATGATACCCAATAGTCAGTTACTTCATAGATTGTGTGCTATTCCATTTTCACATAAGGTTCATCCAAAATATAAGGAAATAGAAAATATACAAATGCCATAAAGAGGGTTATATGTTCCATAACCGAAAATTCCCGCAAATTATATATTTTGGAGAAACGGATTTCCTTCATAAGTTGTAACGACAACAACGTTAATCCCAAAGTTATTGTTGCTATTATGTTGTCCTTTATCCTAATTAGTTAGCAAAACCGGAAATCATTCGTCTTGTATGTGATCTTTTCTTGGGTAACAAAATGTCGCCTGTAATTGCACCAATTGCCAACAAACTTAAGAGCTAAAAACGGCGTCGTACAAGTACGCGGCCGATTGACTTCGTTCGCGTGACCGCATCGTTGACTTCTCCAACCCTTTGTTATAATCCTGACATTCTCTTCCCTAGTCCGAACGCACCTATCAGATCGCAGCACAGTCACTCGTTTTCGCTTCAAAATGACAATGTCGTCTCGCTTCCTTCTCGTTCTCGCGCTCGCCATTCTTCTTCTCTTCTCCACCCTCTCTCCCTCTCTCTCTAAAAGCGTAAACGACAAGTCGGCGGACGAGGAGGAGGAGGAGGATCTCAGCTTCCTCGAAGACGATCAAGACCAGACTCACGCGTCCACGTCCCAGCACAGCTACCCCGATTCCGACCAGTTCGATGAAGAGGACGGCGGCGATGATTTCGGGAACTATTCCGATTTCGATGATCCCGAAGACTCGGATGCGTACAAGGCGCCGGAGGTGGACGACAAGGACGTCGTCGTTTTGAGGGAGCGAAACTTCAGCGAGTTCATCGAGAACAACAAGTTCGTGATGGTAGAGTTCTACGCGCCGTGGTGCGGTCACTGCCAGGCGCTGGCTCCGGAGTATGCGGCGGCAGCGACCGAGCTGAAGGGGGAGGAGGTGGTGCTGGCGAAAGTCGACGCCACCGAAGAGTCGGAGCTGGCTCAGGAGTACAATGTTGAAGGGTTTCCTACTGTTTACTTCTTTGTTGATGGGGTCCACAAGCCCTACTCTGGTCAACGAACCAAGTCAGAATTTTTTCTCATTTTTTCTTTGAAATGAAAATTGAACTATATTTTTCTTTGTCTAATATTTCTTTCTTTGATGCAAACTCAGAGATGCTATTGTGACATGGATTAAGAAGAAGATAGGACCCGGTATAGACAACATTACTACCTTGGATGATGCTGAGCGGGTGTTGACTTCTGAAAGTAGAGTTGTTTTGGGCTACCTTAACTCCTTGGTGGTATGTCTCTTCTATTTCTTCTCCTTTGATTGTGATTTTGCTATGTTTTTTCATGTTCTGTCTGTTTTCTGGTTCGGAATGTGAGAGTCGAGAATTGGCTACACTTTTGTGTTGTAAAAATTGATGCTTTATGTGGATTTGATAATCATAATGCATTAGGGATGGCATAGACAGTGGTTAAACCCCTTTGGGCTTCACTTTTTTGTGCAAAGACTTTTGGGATATCAATCTTCTTTAAAAAGGTGCAGGCTACGGGTCTGTTTAAATACTTGATGTAAAACTGGCCGTGGACAACAATAGAAAATTCTTCATTGTCCAATAGATCATCATCTAGATGTGTCTAAGAATTTGGTTCAAGTATCAACTTTCTGATTATTTGGTTGATCAGGAGACTGTTTATATTGCAGCTTCTTTTTTGCTCTGTGAGAACTTATGCTGATTTGTGAATTGGATTGGCATTTGGATATTTAAAATCATGTCAAATGGTTGTTAGCAATGCCATTTTATGATATTTCACATCCCACAGATGAGATCCAAATTATTTTATCTCAGAGTAAATGTATCAATCTTGGAGAATGCAGAATGGCTGTCTGCCGATTGTTTGACAGTTATTTGTTTTAGTTACAATATCCCAGATGTTAGCACTCATTTGATTTCATTTTATATCCTTACATAATCTGGCCTGATTTGATAAACAACAGGGTCCAGAGAGTCAGGAACTCGCAGCTGCTTCTAGACTTGAAGATGATGTCAATTTTTATCAAACTGTTAGTCCTGATGTGGCTAAGCTTTTCCACCTTGACCCAGAAGTCAAAAGGCCTGCTTTAGTCATGCTTAAGAAGGAGGCTGAGAAACTGAGTCGTTTTGGTTGGTTCTCCAGTGGTTGACTTGTTATTCTTGAGTTAATTTGTTAGAGGGCAATTGCATTAGATGATTTGTGATTATGTAGGTGGTAACTTTTCCAAGAATGAGATATCAGAGTTTGTATTTGCCAACAAGCTTCCTTTGGTGACAAATTTTACAAGGGAAAGTGCCTCTTTGATATTTGAGAGTCCAATTAAGAAACAGGTGTGTTGCTATTTATTTTTATTTTTATTTTTATTTTTCATGTTGTTAAGTAAGTTTTGTTTGCATGACCACATAGTTGCTCTCTTTGATAGTTTTGTGATTTTTTATTCTCAGATATTGCTGTTTGCTACTTCAAATGATTCTGAGAAAGTTGTCCCAATATTTCAAGAAGCTGCCAAACTTTTTAAGGGAAAGGTAAATGTGGTTCACCTGAAAAGCTCAGAGTACTGTGCAGATGGTTGGAATGATTTCCTGAAAACCCATTTTGACATTGGATTCTCTTGGTCTCTCATATTGTCTATAGTGAATCTCTTTTCCTGCCAAATTGCAGAGGCATGTACAGAAATGATGAATCTGTGTTAACATCCATTCTTTTTACTGTACATTGCAGCTCATCTTTGTTTATGTGGAAATGGATAATGAAGATGTCGGGAAGCCTGTTTCAGATTATTTTGGTGTCAGTGGAAGTGCACCCAAAGTAATGCATCCCATGCTTTCTTTTCAGAAAAAAAGTGTTCTTATTTTCACTTTTGTCAATTGATCTGTTTGTTGTGGTGAAAATTTTGTTGGCATCCACATTCTGCAGGTACTTGGTTACACTGGAAATGAAGATGCTGGGAAATTTGTACTTGATGGGGAGGTTACTTTAGATAAGATTAAGGTTGAGACTTTCTTATATTCTTCTCCAAATTCCTATGCATGTGTCTGTTTTTGGCTATTCAGTGGGATGTGAGAAAATTGATGCCGAGACTGGCATTTTTATTTGCTATTTTGATGAGTTGGAAGATGGTTACATCATAGCTAAGCTTGTTTTCTTCACCCCTCAGGCCTTTGGAGAGGATTTCCTTGAAGACAAGCTTAAACCTTTCTTCAAGTCAGATCCAGTTCCTGAAACTGTGAGTTACCAGCTGGTATTTTCCCGACTAATGCTATCTTTTGTTTCGTCTTGTGATCTGATCTCTTCTTGCTTTCTGTTCGACATAGAATGATGGGGATGTCAAAATAGTGGTTGGTGATACCTTTGATGAAATTGTTTTGGATGAGTCAAAGGATGTTCTCCTGGAGGTATTGTTGCAAACAAGAGATGAATATATGAATGAACTAACACTTCCTACTTTTTGTCTCATTGTGGGAAATATTATAATGCATGTTCTGTGGCAGATCTATGCACCATGGTGTGGACATTGCCAAGCTTTGGAGCCAACATACAACAAGCTTGCCAAACATTTACGGGGCATTGAGTCACTTGTTATAGCCAAGATTGATGGAACAACAAATGAGCATCCCAGGGCAAAGGTACTTTTAAAGTTCACTTGTGGCAGGATTTTGAAAGTTCTGAGATTTTGGTTTCTAAAATTTATGCAGTACACAACACTTCTTAAAAGGAAAAAGTAAGTCCCAGTGCACAAATCTTTCTAAAAGTGCTGTTTGGGAAGAGACAAATATACACAATCTTACCAATTTTTTTACAAAGACAACTGTTTTTGTGACTCAAATATATGATTTTCAATTCGCAATGGAGTACCCTCGGTTCTGCATCAAGGCTCATCCTTGTACACAACGCATGCTTTAACTGAAATGCACTAGGGAGTACTTGGGGCTCATCCACTTAAGCCTAGGGTGAATAAATTAGTATTTCATGGCTCATAAGTTCCTTGCCAATGGATATGGTCTTGTATCTTGTAATTGCTATATCATTTCTAGTAAAATGTATGTTGTCAGAACAAACATTTTGTAATCAAAATGTTGAAGCTAAAAGAATAGTCTTCATTATTTTCTATTTTCTTTCTGCTTGCAGTCCGATGGGTTCCCCACAATTCTTTTCTTTCCTGCTGGAAATAAGAGCTTTGATCCAGTAAGTAGTTTACTTTGCAGATTGTTGTTGCTGCTTGCTACCCTATATATAGTGCACAGTTGATGAAAATGAGTTGGTTTGTTGGCCTTGGCAGATCACGGTAGACACCGACCGTACCGTGGTGGCACTGTACAAGTTCATCAAGAAACACGCATCGATCCCTTTCAAGCTCCAAAAACCAGCTCCAGCTCCAAAACCTGAGAGTTGTCCTGTCAAAAAGGACCATGGGAGTAGCACTAAAGAAGGTCAGGACAGCAGCGCCAAAGATGAATTGTGAGGGAATTGAATGTTTGTACCCCACTAATGCATGTTATCCTGTGCCATCAATTATGTTAAACATATAGTGGCGGATCAAATTAGAGTGTGAGACTTGAGCAAAATTCATCCCAACAGCTTGCCTCACCCCAAAAGCAAGAAAGATTCAGAGAGTGATAATAAACAGACAGGCTTCTTTTTATTTTCTTTTGTGTTGAATCAATTCACACGGCTGTCCTTTTTGAAAGTTACAACTTACGAAGCATCGAACAACCCTTATAAATCTGCCGCCTAATGGGCCAATCTCTATAATGGAAGTCGATGTCCTGCGTATAAACTGCCCTCCCCGTGAGATGGCATATTTAGAATTTTTACTTTTTAGTAAGATTTTATTTTCTCTAGGCCATTCACACCCGCATCCCCCACCGCGTTCCCCCACAAAAAACATAAAAAAAAGAAAATAATAATAAATCAGAAGTAAGAATTTGAAACTTGAAATTCTTGTGATTATATCAATGTTCAACGTCAATGGACAAAATTCTATTCTATAGCTGCTACATTTTTTCAAAAAATTAGAAATAAAATGCAATTTTAAATTTCGAAAATTATGATACTGAATTCAAGCCTAAAAAACAAAAATATTGCCACTAGATTCAGATATTTTATAATATAATTCATGAGATTAATGGGTATATTTACTCTTATTGATTGTCTTGATGGTTGGGAACGGCTCATCAGTAAATTTTTAATAATTAATAACATTTAAAGTATTCAATCTTAATAATTAAGGAATTGTGATATTTAAATCGTTAAATCTTAAAAATTAAGAAATTTTGATATTAAAAGTTAGAAATGGACTAATTGTGCATATAATTGAGTTAATAATTATGACTAAAATTCATTATCTCTTATATAATTTAAAAATTAAAAAAAATAATTAAACTCTTAAATAATTGAATAACAAATAAATCTTTCTTTAACTTAATAAGTAACCAAGATAAAACTCGTCAAATCTCTTGAATCAAATAAACAGTGAACTCCTCATCATTATCGTCAGTTCCGTTACCGTTAATCTAGCATTGGCAATCCTCTCTCTCATTCTCCGCATTTTCAAGAACCGTCGTTCAACTTTCAATTTTCTCAGATCCTCTCTCTCTCTCTCTCTCTCTCTCTCTCTCTCGGGCCGTCTCGCCAGTCGCCAGTTTGAGTTCGAGAGTTAGACATCAACTTTGCTTATCTCGAGCACAGATCCATGGCGGCAAGGTTTATAATCTTTGCTCTCTTAGCATTCTCTTTAACTCATTTGGCTCTCTCTGTAGATCCACCGGCGAATTCTCCGTCTCCCGAGCCCGCCGCCGACTCGCCGTCATTCTCGGCTCCTTCTCCTTCACCAGACACCGGATCTCCGTTGGAATCGCCATTCTCTTCACCGCCTGCGCCGCCGCCGTCAGATCTTGCTTCTCCCTCTCCCGCTAACGCCCCGGGCAATCACGAATCTCCTGCACCGTCGCCATCGCCGACGGAAGCGAGCGATGTAAATCACAGCAACAATGCGGTAGCAGGCGAGGGGACGGACGACTCCTCGTCGTCGGGAGGAATCAGCGCCGGAAAGAAGGCTGGGATCGTGATCGGAGTGGTTGCGGCGGCGTGCTTGGTCGGATTGGGAGCGTTCGTGTACAAGAAGCGGCAGGAGAATGTCAGAAGATCTCAATACGCTTACGCCGCCAGGAGAGAGCTTCTTTGAATTCATTACTGCCGGTGATTATTATGATTATATATTTTAGATTTTTTTTTTCAATATTTCTAATTTATATATTTCATTATTCCCCTTTTAATTTATTTTCGTTTTTGAGTGATTCTTTTATTATTCATTATTTTGAGACTAGCTAAGTTTAATATAATTTTTTTTTTTTTTTTTGTCATAGTAATTGTAGTGAATAATCTACGACTTAGCTGTGGTTAATGTTTGGTGTTTATTCGGTTCTCTTCTGTCTGCGACTTTTGTTTGTTGTTATTTGTTTCAGTTTTCATTGAATCTGAAACTATTATCTGTCTCAGTTTATATGTACCCATGAATGATTGAGGTTTCATTTCTTTCCTATTAACACATGGATGTGCCTTTTTTTTTTAAAAAAAAATATCTGTGTTTCATTGGCTTTTTTCAGCTTTTTAATAATTTTGGATGATTTATGTGTGGAATTTTTTATTAAATTTTTTCCTAGAGCATATTCTAGTTTCTGTTTTTTCTTTTCTTTGAAATTAAAAAAAAAAAAAAAAAAAGAATATCTACGCGCTGGCTGATGTTTGAGTGGTCTACAGGATGTGCAGCGCACTGCTGCAAATGATTGGGAATGACATTTATACTGAAATAGAAAATTGATCAATTGCATGTGCCTTGTAGTGGAAGGATCAAGGTGTTAAGAATGTGTCTCGTTTGGTCGGTACGGTATAATATGTTTGATAATGACGGTTATATGGAATCCACTGGGTGGATTGTCTAAATCTTAGCGGAGGATTGATAAACCTCAATCTCCCCCAATTAAATTCGAGATTTTTTTATTTTTGGTTATTGTAACGTACTTTGACATCATGTTTGAAAGAGGGGAAATGAAAACGTAAGGAAATATAACATTTTCATAGAAAATATGGGGAAAAAAAGCAAATCCAAAATTTTCGTTAGGGGTGACAAATCAATTATTAAGAAAATGTATATAGATATGTCATTGACATAAACCGATATCAGCTTGGTGTGGAAGAGTAGCGAAACCGAAATTCTAAATCTTTCTCTTTTTTCTTTTTCTTTTTTTGTCAAGAAAATGGACATACCAGATGGTGTCCCATAATTTCACCAGAGAAAAAATTATGTTAGATTCAGACTACACAATAAGATAGACTGTAACATTAAATTTATAAACAAACAAATTCTTTAATGCTTAATAGAAATCATCATTTATGCATTAAATGTCTTGATAAAAATTTGATCGCATTATTATATAATACAAATGAAAATTTATAACTATTAAGCCACAACGGGCAATGCCTCTCAAACAGAATTCTAATTAACGATGGGACCAAATGCGGCAGGGTCATGATGCTACTAAGAAGTCACCTAACCGTACTGTAACCAAAATACGAAAGTTTCATTTTTATTTACCTCGATTGGTCCATTTTTAACTTCCCTTGATTGTTGGGCGGAGCTTTGAAATTTCTATTTCTTTTACTCTTACAGGGGTCTGATCTAAATATCAAATAAACTTCAAATTGTTCTAGATTAATTACCTTTTAAAATTAATAGGCTGGATGAGCCGCAAGTTTCGGTCAAGCCCAGGCTTCAGACTAGTGGAAAAATATTTTGGTCCGAGTCCATAGCAGCCTGAGAAGGACAAAACATTGACATAACGGTAAGTTCATTCTATTGGGATCGAAAAGTTTGCTTCTTGAGCCTGCGCTCCCTCACTCTCTCAATTTCGAGTCAGCCAAATTCACAATACTTTCTTTGATTTGTATTTTGAAAGCTAGTAGGAGGTGGAATCAGAATCACCAATCTTTTCATCTTCTTCCACAGACAAACCTCATGCTTCTGTAAATCAAGGCCTTGCTGAAAAAACTAAAATTTGCATGGAAACTTATTTATCATTATTAATGCATCATGTTGGAGCTTACAAATGATTGACAGAGTGAAAATTTTCCATTTTGTGTATCCTTTGAAAGCGTGTATCTTACCACTCCAGGAACTTCCGTGTATCCGGATGGGGCTTGTGCCACTGGTATCCCTGTTCCATTGATTCTTTGTTCCTATGCAACTAACTGATCTTAAGCTTCTGCAGGAGGATCCACCCAGCGGCCGTGATCTTTAATCAGCTGGATCAAGGCATCAGTCGCATGCTCCATTTCAATACCTCGCTTCACTACCGTCTGAAACAGAATCCAAGTTTCCCGTAAGTATCACTTGCAATACATGGCAGAACTACCTTTAGCTCCAAACCTGAACTGCTTAGCATAAAGCATTGAACAGCTAGTAGGTAGTAGCTATGCCTTTTTTTGATGAAAAATATCATAGGTTCTAGGAATACCTACCATACGAGGTTTGTAGTCATCACCTGACAAATCTGAGGTCAGGGCCCATATTTGCTTGATCCTGAGCCCTTGCCATGTTATTGTGAGGTTTAAGGTTCTAATTATTTCTTTTACTTCTTGCATCTTAATGCTTAAATGGTTAATAGTAGAGATTTGTGTCTGAATAATGCCATAAAAAAGTTCACATGATTTTTCTTTAATTGCAAAAAATAGATGTAATGGAATAAGATTACTTGATTGAATAACATTATAAAACCTAAATAAGTTTTCTAGCAGGAAAAAATCGAGTACCTTCCCAACATAAAGGTCAATCTTTCCAGGAGCACCACCAACATAACCAAAATCTGCATCAGCCATCTCACCTGGTCCGTTCACTATGCAGCCCATGATCGCAATCTAAGAATATGAAATCAAAGAGGCAAATTTATAACATTGACCCTGATTAGAAGGGACAACAATGTGGCCAATCAACATTCTTAAAATCACAGTTGGAAAAGCACCAGATATTTACCGAGACACCAGGCAAATGCAATGTTTTTTCTCTTATTTGAGCACTAATTTCTTGAAGGTCAAACAAAGTTCTACCACATGATGGGCAAGAGACATATTCCTGAATTGAGATTTGGTGACTAAGAATTAGAGAAGTCATCGTAATTTAATAAGATATTACATGCTGTTTGTTGCTCAAACAAATGCCATACCGTCTTTGTATTCCTCATTCTGCAACCTTGTAGTAAGTTGAAAGACGTATTTCTGAGAAAATCAAAATCCTGATCTGGGGCTTCAATAAATATACCATCTCCAAGACCATCTACTAGAAGGGCTCCCGCATTTGTACCGGCACCAATAACCAAGTCATCCCTGCAAATAAAAGAGTATAGTACAAGTCAAAACGACTTACTACTTGCAATTTGACAAGCACTAAAAGTGTTTCTAGTTACCTGTGAGTCCCACTTGGAAACTGAATGTGATGAATTACAGGGAAATTCAGGGAATTGTCCCCCAAGTACTCAAATAACCTAAAGTCAACACAAAATTCAAACAGTCACTTGCAGGGAAGATGCAGGCAATGCGGGGAAAAGCCCTGATCCCATACAGTTTCTTTTAAAATGAGCATATAAACAAAGAAAACTGCTATTTTGATAAACAAATGTAAATGCTTAGCAAGGCAGTAAGTATTTCATGTCGATATAGTCAATAATGGTGACAATGTGCTCTAATGAGCAAAATAATTGTAGCAATTTGCTAAGAGGGTAGTTTTGATCATTGTGTGTGCACATCTACGTGTGCTTGTATGTGCCCAAGCCTGCCATTGTTTTGCCACAATGAGTATATGCTTAATTTATACTCTTCCTAAATTAAACAGTCATATCAGTGTCTACAAAAATTCAAAAAATTGTGGTCCAATGTTGGCAATGAACTCCAGCAGGTCCTGCTAAACACATCCATATGTTCTTATTTATTGCTTCCAATGATTTCTAATAAAATTCAGCTGGCACCATTTTTACCTCCTTGCTGCATGCACTCTACTTTTTATGTCTTCTGTAGAGGGCGGATTATGGAGAATCATTGTGGCATCAATGTCCTTGAGGATTTCCAGTTCTTCATAGGGCTCATCACCATGTACAGACACAACCAAGCGTGTACCTGAGAGATAATTGCATGATGTGATGTTATCTCACAGAATTGAAGAAATAACATGGTGCAAATATCAATTATCCAAGAAATGTAAAATGAAAAAAAAAAAGTGGCACCTTCTGGCAGAAGCTTGTAAGCACCAGTTGACAATTCCTTCAGATTTACAAGAGCCATGGCATGAGGTAATGGCTTTGTTAATTGCTCTGACAAAGGAACTATTACCCCCATACTAATATCAATCAACCTGTTGAGAGCCAGCCGCTGGTCATGTAGAAAGGATAACATCAAGTCATTCTGACTATTCCAATGAAATATAATAATGAGCTGAATTATTTAATCACATGCTTGCTATAGCAAAACTAGTTATAGAGAGAGAGAGATTTTTTAAAGAGAAAAATTGTAAGAAAATTAACCAAAAGAAGAAGGAGAGAGCAGGTTATTTACTGCATCACTATCATCCACTGATGGGAGCTCCCTCAACAAGATTGAGTCTACTGTGGACAGATCCTGATTCAGATATTTGTGTCAGTAAAGATAGTGTTAAATTGATGATAGAACACATCAGAATAAAGTCTATAGATGCTTTTAATGCACTCAGACAAAGTACAAACCTTAAAAGGCATCCCAATGACAAGCTTTGCTGCAAGGGACTTGTAGAGGAGTTCTGGTGCCTGTGAAGGAGGGGAAAAAAGGGTTGATGAAGTTATTAACTTCATGATACAGCCCTAATATGAGAATAAGGAAGTGAGGGAAGAGTAATTTTTATGGTTACCTTTAATTGATCCAAAGAAACTGACATGAGAACAGAGCCATCACGGTGCAAGACACCTCTATAATCTACCTCCTCACCCTGTAATTAAATTAAGCTCAACCTTCCATCTGGCATGCAAATCTTGAAAAGACAATCAAGCACACAAATGCCACAATTTTGTCTTAGTTAGCAGCAGACCTCCTTTTGCACTGGCAATTGACCAGAACGGCGCTGGAAATCAAAATAGCGTCTATGCTTCTCCTCAAATGGTGCCTGCTGGAGAAAATGTTTGTCTAGAGTCTGTCAACAAGAGTTTGCAAATTGCAGATTTTGTAGCACCTAAGCATGTTAATTCAGTAAAGTATATTGTAGATGCCTACCACCCCTTGCTGAACGTCAGCTGCTCTCATGCCAAGGTTGGCCAATCTTCGGCAAGGATCTATTTCCAGCTCTGGTGGTTCTGTAAGTGAAACCCTTATTGTATCACCCAAACCATCCTGCACATCCAACAGAAATATTGACTTCCATGATGTCACACTATATTTAACATTACTCTAAGAGTTTAATTAACAATATAGACAGCATTGTAGATAGATGCAAGACCACCCACTAGGGAGGGGAGCAAGCTTTTTTTGTTAATTGGTCATACTTGCAGTTCACTATCACCTAAATCCTTTCAAACTAATATGAAGAAAACAGGCAGTTATGAAGCCCAAGGAATTTATACCTACAAGGCACAATTACATGCTAGTGCAATTAGCACTAATCTAGCAACCACAATGACCTATTTCCAACACTTGCGCATTAACCATTTTATGCTCAACTGCTGAAGACTAGGATTGTCTCCATACTGTTTTTTTTTTTCCCCCTTTTTTCGAGATGCTAATAATGGCAATATAACTCAGTAATGCTCCTTACAATACATGAGATTTCTAAAAGGTCATTCACTTTGTGTAACATGTGCTGCACATTATAAGATTACCTGAAGAAGAGTGCCAATGCCAATTGCAGATTTCATCCGTCCATCTTCACCTTCTCCAGCTTCAGTGACACCTAAGTGTAATGGGTAATCCCAGCCTTGAACATACATTTCTGCCACAAGCAAGCGGTATGCCTGGACCATGATAACTGGGTTGCTTGCTTTCATAGAAAAGACAAAGTTGTGGAAGTCCAACTTTTGACAAATCTTTGCAAACTCAAATGCGGATTCAACCTGTTTAAGTGAAGTTAATCAGTGTAATGCTGCAGAGTTTTGAAGTAGATCAAACAAGAAAGCTATTCAGCAGCATGATAGAAAAGAGCTCTTTACCATTCCTCTTGGAGAATCTCCATAATAGCTCATTATACGATCTGAAAGGCTCCCATGGTTTGTCCCAATACGCATTGCCCTTCCATACTTCTTGCATTTCTCAACCAATGGAGTAAAAACCTGGTGCCGTCAAAAAAGAGCAAAATCAGATTATCATTACATGCAATTTCATTCCAATTTTATGGTGCAGGGTTTATGCTCAGACAAAGACTATCTTAATACATGAAAGCAGCTTGGAAAAGACATCACAAGAGACTGAGAAAGACTTTAAAAACATTTCTCATTTTATTTCTTGTTGATCCTACTCTCTAATGCAAGCAATTTATGCCTATCTCATTTAAAATTTAAAGTGCTTCTGCAACTGGCTATTTGCAGCCTTTAATATTGGACTGGTAGGGTATCATCTTCAAAATCTCAATGCCATCTTCCATCGCCTTATTCAATTTCCTTTTGATTACTTCTATTTGGCACAATTCCCATTTAATATGTGCAGTTGTATCTCACTCTGTTTGATTCACAGGAAAAAAGGTAGCCATCTTGCCAAAATCAAGATGCATGGATTTAGTTCAAAAATGATATGAAACCACATTTTGGCAGAGAAGTTAGGAGTAGTTTGACCTGCTCAATATGCTCCAATTCTTTCTGATAGTCCTCTTCTGTGTACTCTAGCTGCTCAAACTGAGCTCGCCTATCAGCTTCAATGAACCAACATTTTGAATTCATAATAGTTGTATTAATGATCTAAATGCAAAATGAAAAGAGATGAGCTAAACATACCAAAATTTCCTGGGTTGACACGAATTTTGTCAAAGCACTCAGACACTCTTAAAGCAACAGATGGGGCAAAATGAATATCAGCAACCAGAGGTATATTATAACTGCATGGACAACATGAGAATGAGATGGTTTGTCCATGTACTGAACATTGAATACATGTTTCTCATGAAAACCAGACATACTTTTTCTGCACAAGAGAGTTTTTTATTTCAAAACATGCATCAGCTTCTCTCTTCCCTTGGACTGTTATTCGAACTATATCTGCTCCTTTGTCTGCTATCCTCATCACCTGCAAAAAGAACAGCAGTTAATTGGATGCCAAGAAAAATGAGAACCAAGGTGGTACTGATGGGCAATACAAATGGAAGAAAAAAAAAACCAATTGTAATAATGGAAAAAGATCAGTTAGTAAAATCCTCCAGTGATCTTAAGTGTCTGGAACATGAATATGATGCAAAAGGTAAGGTTTGTGCCTCTGACTCTTATCTGATATCATTGTCAGCAATATGGCTGTCTGTGCAAACTAGAGGAGGAGAATGCGGTAATGTTTCACACGAAAAAAGTTTTAAAGAAAGAAAACTCAGAGAACCTGTTCAACTGTTGCAGCAACATTCTTTGTGTCAGTTGTAGTCATAGTCTGAATCCTTATGGGATGATCGCTACCCAGAGGCACATTTCCCACCATCACCGTTCGTGTCTTCCTCCGAACAGTTTTGTGTATGGATTCGCAGTACTTTTGTCTAGGAACTAGATTCAAATAGTCATTCATCAGATCCCACAGAAACACAAATAAAGACAAAAATGACTGGCATTAAACTTGCCATGTACTGATTCTATTATTGCTTTGCTGCTTGAAGAAAGAAAGGCAATCAAGAGAAACAAGCCCATAATTGAGCTAGTTAACTATGCCTTAGCTCAATTGTTGACTAGGTAATCTGTAGAGTTTAGACTCAAAGACTAACACTCGATTTGAGGTGTGACGTGCTAATTTGTCAACTCCAATCGCCATAACAAACTACAATTAGTATCTTCTTCAAAGTTCCTCTGTCTTTCTTAGCTACAAAGAGATAGAACTGAATAGCTTAAACATAAGAATCATTTCGAATGCACGAGGCTCTCACACTGTGGGGTCTAGGGACACAGAGAGGCTGCTTTCACAACTCAAACATGTGACCTCTTCTCACCAATGAGGTTGCCTTTGCCAATACACCAACTTCACTAAATAGCTTAAATATGAGGATGAATTAGAGAAAGGACATATGAGCCCAAAAACGACATTAGGATATTAGTTTAGATCAGATTATACCTAACAAAGGGCTCCCCTCGGATGCAGGTTGAACTTCAACAGTTGAGTTGCGAATGATGGTGACCCTTTTCCTATGAGACCTGGTCTTCCTCAAGTCACAAACTCTAACAAAATCCATGCTTTTGGCAAACCCCAAGCTGGAGTCCCTGGTCTTTAGTCCTGTAAACGACGTCGGTACAGTACCAGTCGCCATTTCCACCGAGTATCAAGCCTATTACCACAACCACACAACAACACCAATTCAAAATCAAACAACACACAGAAACACGAAAGCAAGTAACAAACTTTTGAAAGCAGGGAAAATATTTGTCGGCAGCCAAACGATACTCACAGAAAAGGTAAAAAAAAAAACAATCAAAGAAAACAATTCAACCTCTATCCACATAAAAAGAAAAACATTGATTGCTTACTCTTATATTTACACAAAGAACACTTCTTTACAATAAAATTTTCATTCAAAGACACTAAAATTAAAAGAAACAAAAATGGGTTATCTCAATCATCGAAGAACCAATCAAGCAACAGACCGGACAGCCCAAACATAAGATGTATGTTACGCTAGTGTTGGGTGAAAAACATGTTTTTCTTATTCCTACCTTTAAAATAATAATAATAATAATAAAATGGATAACACTAGTTTTTAAGGTTTAACAGAGAGAGAGAGGGAGAAGCAGGAGAGAGAGCAAGGAAAGTGGTGGTGGGCAATACCAGTTTGGGACATGGTCTGGTCCTGTTATTTGTATTTGGTGATGAAATTGTTCAGATTTTTAGTTTTGTTTTTTCTAAAATAAAAGTTACATAAAAAAAAAAAAAAAGAGAGTTTGAGGTTGAGATTTAACGCAGTTCACATTAATGAGTTTTAATTATTAATTATAGTGAATATATTTTTTGATAAATAATATATTAAATATAAATAATACTTAAAATTTAATAATAAAATTTACATACAATTCTCATGGATAATTTTTTACGTCTATTTAATACAATTTTAACTTTTTACGTCATTTTCCTTAAAAAATAGTGTTGTGTGTTTGAAAATAACGGTAAACGGTAAAAAGGAGACAAAAACGCTTTTTTGAGTATCCGGTGGCCGCGGAAATTTTGGGTTTGTGGAAGGGCTTTTATTAGTGGCTATTTGTGAAGCTTACCCTTATTTTCTGGACAACTCTCTTTGTATCCCTAAGTTTGCAAATTTTACGTGTTCTGAAACAAAAAAAAAAAAAAAACATTATTTATTTTATGTAACAAACGATTAAACATGATTTACAAAATTAAAAATGAGGAAATGGGAAAACATGTAAAATAAAATAAAATAAAATAAAATAAAAGTTCCTTCCAATACGTAAATTGGGAATCTTTGGAATGCCGTTTGACTATATTCCTTTGGCAGCAACACTGACAGCCATCCAAACTGTCCAAAGTGCTACCTACTCCGATTGAAAACAAAAAAATAATGAAATAAAGGAAACTTAAAAAAAAAAAAGGGCTGGCGGCTGTATAATTAAGAAGAAAAAACCTAGCTAGATTTAATAGTAGGGGACTCAATGGAAACTATTAATTTTTATATTATATACAAAATATTTTATATATAATATAAAATTTAATTATATCTATTTTTGAATTTATTTATTGGAATTCAACTAATAATCATGCATAATTCTTAATAATTAATAATAAGTAATAGTCAACGTTGAGAAAATTCATAAAACAGAAGGTTTCTTTTAATGCATATCTATATATAGATTTTGGCGGATTTTATGAAAATATATAAATTTTGATTTTGTTTGGGTAAAAAAAAAAAAAAAGCTCTTGAGGCTTAATTATGGCTATGGTTTAGTCCATTAATGTTTTATTTATTTTTTAAATATATTTAGTCCCACTAAACAACCTGTTAAGAATTCAAACCCATAATTTCATAATATGAATGAAATTCTCTAACTACTAGATAATAACAAACAATTTATTTCTAACATTTTGTTCTTCTAATCATGATTTTGTTAACAAAAAGTGTACCATTATTATTTAGTATCCCTCTTTTATTCTTGGTAACTTTTTTTTTTTTTGTTTTTCCTTTTTTAAATAATTAGTTATTTCAAACGGGACTAGAAAGAGAAATTGTATTTTATGTATTTATCATATTTTTTTTATTTCTTTAAGTTTCGTAAAAGTCAAAAATAGGGACAACTTGAGCATCTTTTGATACTCTTTTTTGGGTTCATTGAAACAAAAAAGTGTAATGTGGGTTAAAGATGCTATTGAAAAAGCGGCCAAATTTTAATTTTTATTTTGTCTGAAAAAAAAAAAAAGATGAGGAAATTTTGGGATTTAAAAATCATATTTTTGCAAGAATTGCTTTATTAGTTTATTGATTATCAATACAATTGGGTGAATGGAACGGATCACATACGAAAATAGTCATAAAAACAATGCTTTTCAACCATATTTTCAGTCCATAGTCAATGCTTGCCAGTCCATGGCTTCATGGTCAAAATTGTCTGTTAAAAATCAACTTAGCGGGTCTTCTTGTTAATTTATGATGTCCCTTTTTTTTTTTTTCTTTAAATTGTTAACATTTTACATTAGCAAAAAAATTTAATCCAGTCTTGTATTATTTCTTATACAATTGATTGGTACATCTTTAACAGAATTTTCTAGTTTTATGTTCGAATTTTAATAATTATGACCTCTTTTTTTTTGGTCTTTCAGACTCCTTGTAGGAAAAGACAAAAGAAAAAAAAAAAAAATCCAGAAAACACGGGTAGACCTGGACCATTATCCGTAACATTGATGAATGGAGCAATAAACCCATGTAAATATTGGTCAAAGATACCTAAATCCAGGGGTGGGTATTGAAAATCAGATAAATCAAACCTAAGAATCCAAGGGAAGATTGTGTCGATCTAGGGACCATAAATGTGCACTAAACGGTTTACAGTCATGACAGTGCAATGTAATCAGATTTGATTGCATCCAAGTGATGAAGGCCTTTTTACGTTAGCATAGAAGTCAAGAAAATGTTTTAAGAAAACAGCAACCAGCCTTCTCGGTTTCTTTCTTTATTCAAGATCCAAGGAGACCGAGCAAGCAGATGCATATTGACAAAAGGCATGGCGGCTAATAAACAACCATCATCACCACGGAATGTCAGTCCAAAATGGCTAATAAAGAAATCAACAGTACCCTTCTTGGACTTTTGAGCGTCATGTCCAAAGGGTGGTGTTTTCAAACACCGCCAAACAGGAACCCGAAAAGAATGGCTAATGTTCCTTTTTGGACTTTATGAAAATACAGATGTAATAAGCCGTCGCCATGGCATAAAGATGCCAGAATTGTCAAAGCATACGGACACCATTTTATGCACGAGAAAGACAGGCGGAGTTAGAAACATGACGCTCATTTAAGGTTATTGCTCAGCAGCTTATAAGATTGCGATGAATACATTAATGGCAAAACGCATCACTTGGTCACTTTGATGCATTTTAAACATGTGTTCACATTTTAATATTATAACTGTTTGATGTTTTTTTTGTACAAGAGCAAGACATTGAACTACATAGACGATTTAGGACTCGTCTTACAGAAGCTGAAGCCAATGCACTCAACTTATGAACCTAAAGGAAAAATGCACTCAACTAGGAAATTGACAAAAAAAAAGGGGTGGGGGGGGGGTGGAATTGCAGTCCACCCTGCAGAATATAAGCGTTAAAGATAAGCCTATTTCCAATGCAATATTTCCATAACCATTTTCCAAGCCTTTTAAGTTTAAACACCCAATCTAACTTACAATATTTGCTTCTGGGTTGTATACATCTGGGGCAAGCAAGCCTCCTTTGGAGTTTTGGGATCCTTTCTGAATTTGATTTAAGACCAACAGCATAAACTACCTAATTTGGAACTGACTTTGAACACACTATACAGTAAGTGGCCACACCAATTCAACTCCCACTAAAAGTTTCTGAACTTTCCGCCTCATTGTGGCGGCCATTATCACGGGGGCCTCCTAGAGAGGAATTTACAGTTCTTGGAAATTGGCCCAGTGCTGTCATGGCAAGGGAATCATTATGCTGCTCTGATTGAGCATACCATGTTCTTCTCCATCTCAAGAACTCAACGAGTATAGAACTGCCACTCATTGCCACACCGAAGCCAGCAAATGTAGCAAGGAGAATGGATAGAACTGCATGCACAACCACCTGTAGGCAACAAGAATACAGTTCAGTCATCAACTTGGTACCTTGTGTTCAAGACAATCCCTTTACTAATGTTCTCCATCATCAACAATTTTTGCTGACACTGCCAAAAAGTTTTTATGTGAGGTTTGGCTTGCAAGTGGAATTTACTTACCAAGGAGTAAAAAATATGTGCAAAGAGAACAACTAAAGCGAACTGAACTGCTGCATAAACCCAGACAAATCTTCTCTTCACTGCACAGAAATTTGAAGATTAGAAATCTGCCACCAACAAATATGATCATTTATCGCACCATTGTTTCTAGAAATAGATTACTACCACATGTAGTTTAATGTTTCCCCCAGCTTGCATCTATGACATGTTTGTGCATGCGTGCATGTGATCCAAATTTTTCCCAACCTAACAACTAAAAAACCAACACCTGTATTCCAATTCATAGAATGTGGCTCCTACCAATTAATCCCTACGAGGAAACAAGCATCTCTTATATCTTTGTTGTGAGGGTTCAAACAACCTACCCATGGTTGATGAGATCATAGATGAAAGTAGACCAAGTACACAAGAAAATGGAAGAGATATAGCTATTGCACGAGTACCCATTTTTTCCACCTGCACAAAATGGATTTGTATTAGAGGTAAAATAGGAAGTTTGGTAAATCTGGTAGTGCAGCAGCTTAATCTTACCAGGAGCTGCTCAAGAAAACAGAAGTAGGCAAGCATGCTAACAATGATAAGTACAGGAACTTCCTGCCAAACCCTGATAAGATAAAAACTAGTTAGTCTGAGACACTTTAAGTGATACAGGATACAAACACTAACAGTTGAAACCCACATCCCAATAACAAGTCTGAGTAGGGGTGGCTTATCCAAAATTTTTATGCCACTTTTAACACCTATAAGCTATAAAATATACGATAGCCCTTAGAAACATCAACTTGCCAGTATCCAGTAGCATCTAGCTGATGAGGTCTACTTGCTCCTGTAGTTCGAGCAAAAGCACTTTGGACACGCAAAAGAGTAACAGGCAGATTCTGAACCTCTTGCTTGCACACATCACAGGTCTTATTGCCTTTGATGCTGAACCATTTTATAGCACATTCATGATGGGCCAGAGCCAGTTCGCCTTTGCAGCTGCATTCCATCTTAAAAGTCTCACCCCTTTCACATAGTTCAACAAGACAAATTCTACAAACAGCCTGCTCTTCAGGTATGTCTTCGCCATCAGCATCATTAGTTTCTGAACCATAGAACTAAGTTAAGACATTGGTTGGTAATGAAAATCAATAGGTTCAGAAAATGCAACAAAACAAAAGTGTATTTTGAACTATTTGCTCAGAAGACAAGGAAATCGAAGGAAAAACAGGACAAACTTTGGCGGGTCAGAGTTGTAAACATTAGGTGTCACTGCCAACACGTTAGAATATGGTCCATATGTGATGAACATAATAGAGAACAAGAAGCCAACAGCAACTTCATATGCATTCAAAATCATGGAACATAAAATTTAACATACACAAGCAGTGAATCAAAACATTAGTCCATATCAAAGTTAACAAAAATACCTTCCTCTGCACTCGGAGGTGTGCTTGTTATTATATCTCCATCTTTTGCTCGAGGAGTCGATGGGACAACACGAAAAAAGGAGTCTATCCTCTTTAATCTTCCATCTTTGTTGTTAACAGGGACTGAAAGTGAGCGCGATATCTGCTGCTTTTTCTGCAAAAGCAACCATCAAGTTGAATAATTGAGAAGGCACTCAAAACTGGGCAAGGCCCGCTAATATAGGAAATTCAGTTGGTAAGCAACTCAGTAAACTTGCTGTGTGCTAAGCATGATAGCTGTCAATTAAGTACTTGAGCATCAAGCTAAGAGTTCCACCATACAAAGCCAAAAGGCCATGCTCCTAATGTTTGGCGAAATGAGCAGCTTCAATTTTTATTGGCATTCGGGTAGTCAACAAGGCTTTTTTTTCTCTCTCATAGGTAGTTTTGTCGTGTTTACAAAGAGTAAAAACTTACACTTGCATTAAGCGAGCCACCAGTGCTTCCTTCATGAACAGATTCTGGGTTAGAATTTTCAATAGGAGTTACAGGTAACGAGGATGTTCTCTTCATCCTGGGAGTGAATATCTTTGAAAGTGACAAAGACCTGGATATAGAATGCTTCTCACGTGACATAGTAGATGCAGCATCCGGACTTGAGTTAGCACCCTTTTCAATATCCAAGGTAGAGATTCGTGACTTGAAGCTTACTTTAGGAAAGAGACTTCTTAAGGATGATTTGCCTCTAGATGAGGATGGGCCTGGGGATCCATTCGACTTTCCATCATTAGAGGGAGGAGACAAGAGGAAATTTACTTTCCTGGGAGTTGGACTTGGTGCTGGGGGCATCTTTATTACAACAGAATCCTGTAACGAGTTTTCTAATGCTCTTGAAGGTATCTCAAGACATAGATTTCTGCGCTTCCAATGTTGGACATGATCTTTTTCTTCTACTATTCCCGTCGATTCTTCAACCTGCATAAAAGAAATTAAGAACAATTGAAGAGAAATGAGAGAGGAAGGATAGAGCTTTAAGTTGACATAGGCACGACAATAAGTTTTCAAGTTGTCTTCACTAAAATTCAGTTACTTAACGACATATACAGGCAAAAGATCCCAAAAGAGATGAGAAAAACAACCAGAAAGGAACAAATGGCTTAAGCTCCACACAACAAATATGATGGAGTCTGCAGATCGCTTCATCACCTTTACTAGTTTCTTCACATGAAATGCTTGCGAATGTAGAAAGAAAGCAAAAGAAATTTACAAAAAGTGAAGAAAAGGCCACCAATTGAAATTACCATCTTCAAAACTTTCACCAATAGGAGCAAACAATACAGGAAGGTAATAAGGTAAACTCATCAAAGACTCGATCCATATCTCTAAACGCTTGCAACTTACTTATCATAGGCAAAGGCAAAGAAAAATCATAATTGCAAAAGAAACAACAAAAAACTAGGAAGAACAACACAGAGAGAGAGAGAGAGAGAACCTTGTGTACATTACTAAAAGTTGCTTCTTGGCTTGAACCCACATCATGCAGATCATTTACAGATTTCTCCTGAGTCCCCATTCCAAAAATAACAGAAAAGAAGCAAATTCTAAATCAAATCCCACACTCACTCACACCCCCACCAACCAAAAGTCGAAAAGCTAAAGCCAGAGACAACAAATTCAAAAAATGCTAATAAGAAACCACCACATCCAGAGTGTCACAGAAAAATTTAGCTCCAAAGGAAAGAGAGAGAATAAAGAAAAGAGGACATCGCTGCTTTATTTCTTGAGAAATGTGTGTGAAAAAGAAGAGGAACAATAATGGGGGGGGGGGGGGAGGAGTGAGGTGATGCGGAACAATCCTCTTTCGTTACAAATCTCATTAATGGCAGAAGTTTGCGTGTGAGTCTTGGCCCTACTTATTACCGCTCTGCACTGCCACTGCCACGACCACCATTATTCCCCGTGTGCGCGGGCACTTCACTTTGAGACCTCTGTGACAGTGTTAGGCCAAAAAGTTTTTCCCTTTTTGCATATTTCTTTTATTACAAAATACATATTATAAAATCTTTTACTTACATGATAAATTTATATTATCATGATATATGTTTAAGTCTTAAAAAATAATTTAAAATTATAATATATTGTGTGTCTATTAAATTTTAGTGGGAGAGACTTGCGTGTTAGAAATGATACTATAAAAAGGTTATTTATACTTGGATTAAAAAGATTTACGAGGAATTATTATTATTATTATTATTTTCAAAGGCAGGGATCTTTGGTCAAATACTTAATTTTCCAAGCAGATTCCTGGTAAGGGAAGGAAACTGCTAGTCGCGTTGCACCCTTGCCCGTGTTCGGATCCCATGGCGTGCTAGGATGCGGCTTCTGTACTTTTTCCCAGAGTGATCCTCTGCCCTCGTGGCTGCTTTTACTTTTGTCAACTACTCTTTGTTCGTTTCCCATTTCGAAGGAGAGTGGCGTTCCTGGTTTACTTGTACCCGTATCAAATCTACCTCTTCATTTATGTCTCCAGATTCATTCACCTTGAAGAATCACGTCCCACTATACTAACTAGAATTGTCAAATTTATAGTTTTTATTGTTAATTATGAATATATATTAAACAATTAAAAATTTATCATTTATATTTAATACATAATATTTCATTCTGTTGGGACTTTGTTTCTTTGATTTAATTAAGAAATTGATTGACAATAATAATTATTTTTTTTCGTAAGTATGACGCGCTTATGTGAATGAGGCACAAGCTGAGTGTTGCATTTTTATGGGTTTATTTATTTATTTATTTTTTGTTATCTTTTCTCTTTTTAAAAGACACTTTTAAAGACAGAACCATGAGTGCCAAACACCAAAATTGAAACCAACTCTTGAATAAAAGCAAATCGCATGTCGCCTAATCGATTGATACAAAAATAGAAGAACAAGTTCACTTTACCAACAAGATCAATGTTAGAAGTCTGAAGAAGCTTTACATGCTATGGTAGCAACCAAAGTGTTTGTTAGAAGACAACATCAGCCATATGGACCGCTTCCACTAGAAGCAAACTAGCGTGCCGGATTGTGAGAGGAAGAACGAACAAAAAGAAAAATACAATCATAATTATTTAGTTATACATTTTACGATGTTATATTTGCGTAATCAGTGATTTCCATGTTAAAAAAAAAAAGATGATACTGTACATACCATGACTCAAATTACAGGATTGGATCTTTTTGTATGTTCAACTTTTACAAGACATATCCACAAGCTGAAGACTTTAAGGAAATAACTTTCTATCTGTAATTTTACTTTAACAGATTCGATTTCAGTTTGGGGATTGAGGAGTGGGATGAGTTCAATCTTAATCAACCATTCAGGTCATCCGCCAGTGACATCCCAGTAAGCAGCATATCCTCAAATTCATGTAAAAAACGCTAATAAAGTCTGAGAACTTATCATAATCAGCGGCTTAGCCTTCCACCTCAACACAATCCCCCTTTCGTCAGTGATGAGTATATTCGTCTTCTCGGCTGTGTACTTGTGTATAAACAATTATCACAAAATAGCCAAGAGAAAATAAAAAAAATAAAAAAATGAAAAAAGAAAAGCAAAGACACTACACTAGAAAGCCAGATCAGCGGGCAGCAGCCCGGCTTATATAGAACCCATGGAGATGCCACGAAGGGTCCCCCTTTTTTCTTTTTTTTTTTTTCACTTTATACGTGTTCCAATATGAAACACCAAAAGAAAAGGGTCAAGGTTGAACAGCACACAAGGTCGATGGTTTAAAATTAACTAGAATTGTTTTAAACTGTTAATCTTTGGGCTTAGATGATTACTGTCAAATATGTTCATAAGAATTCTGTTTTTAGGCTTTATGCTTGGGGATCAGATATTGAGAAATTAATTTTGTAGAACCAAGATATTTGAAAAAAGAAAAAAAAAAAAAATCATAACTAGTAGGACATTATAACCACATACCCTAGTATCTTTGTTTTTTTATATATATATATATTAATAAAATTTAATAACCTGCTTGCATACAACATTTACATATTGGATTATCTTATTTCTTACTACTAAAGACACGTATGGCCCCAGCAACATATAAATAAGGATGTCCCTTTCAGGGTCACAATAATGGCAATATGCAAGCATGCAACGAATTGTGATTAGTAGGGCCAATGAGTAAGATGGGCGGCCAGAGAGAACAGATTGCACGTCACTTTTTGGAAATTGAAGATGACCAAAACGCCCACGGTTCATTGGCTATTAGTGGGATAAATGATTTGAAGTGCCTTTGGACAAATCCTCTGAAGTGTGAGGTGACTATCTTTTAATATTTATTTGTACATTCGACTTCTAAACAACACATAAAATGACTTGGGATATGCCACAGAGAATACCATCATTGTACGTTGAGCCTTTCCAAGACGGCAGAGGATAAAAAGTGGAAGGTTCATTTGTCACTTTCAAGCATTGCCACCTTAATGGTAACCATCCGGATTCCTCCTATTGATGAGAAATGGTTGGTCGAAGTTTGGGGTCTCCACAGAAAGCCAACCAAATTTAACCTTATTGGTTAACTTGTTTTATCTTGTTGGATCCACTCATTTTTGCACACAAGAAGATGATCCTCCATAGCCGTTTATCCATGCTCATATGCCAAGAATCAACAGAGGTAAATAATATACTTATCAAGAGAGCTCAAAAACAAAATTACCGAGAAATAATGGAACTCTGTACTGTAAGAGCTACATCAAATACAGTTCATAAGGGGTACATCAATTATTGGTAAAATTGAAGGTGTTTAAGCAAAGAGAAGACACAGACCCCATCTGCCAAAAATCTGTTTGCCAACATAATGGGACCGACTATTTTCCAAAATTCTATTAGATTTTGAAAAATCAATAGATATATAATACCCAGACAGTTGATTTACCTATCCAGGAGCATTACCATCTCACAATGCACAGTGTGTGGGAAGAGATCAACAGCCATGGCTTTTACAGGACAGAAAGGTTCTGAAATGGGCATGGACTTTACTCTGTGCCGTGCCAAACCAGCACTGCTCATGTTCCTCCATCCCTTGTTGTTCTTATTCCCTTTCTCAACCTTCTCAGGAGATGGTGTGCAGAGTTCGATAGCATTTGCCACCAAGGTTTCAGGATTGCAGGAAATGTAACTACAGGACACCAAAAAACACAAAATCATATTTGCGCCCAAGAATTATGCAGATAGAGGCAAAACATAGTAGAAGAAGGACGTGGAACTAACACAAGTCGCTGCAGACGTGAATGAGTTCTCAGAACTTTGATCACCTATAGTTTCACAAAACAATGATAAGCAAGAGTCATGGAGGAAATTAATATGTGAAACAAACTGTAGCTCTGTTTTAATTGATGAACAGAATGATTCCAGAATCAATTAGGATAGAAGCCAAACTGTAGCAACTGTAGCTACCACAGAATTCAATTTGGGACAGGATAATTACTCACTGTGGGATGCAGTCCACCACGGGGAGGATCAACTATAGCAACTATATTCTCAAACTGTAGTACAGAAGAACCAATTTTTAAGGCGCAACTCCTCTCATGGTGGCTTTGGGATTCTTGTTCACTATTTTCTCCACGACCATATGCACCTCCACCATTTTCAAGCTGATGGCTTGAGTTGTCATTGGTGGCTAGAGCATTGTCCATTGAAATATTTTTATCAACACTTTCAGATGCATCCTGCAAGTCATCTTGTTTCTGGGGCACATTTAGGTACTCCTTCAGTAAAGATCCCATTACATCCTCTGCCTGTTGCCCCATGATTGGTAGACAAAAAGAAAAAATTGGAAAAAGGACTTTCAGTAACAAGGCCTGATATTTGTAATTACAACCAGATAAAAGTAAATCTAATTGCTTCTAATTATCCTGAAAGTTATGCATCTACTCAAATACTGCCAGATGATATTGTCAGATAAGTAACAAGGCCTAATATACTGCCAGGTCTAACTGCACCACAAACAAAAGAAAATAGAATATTTCTTCATTGTAATTATTTTAGATTGGTGGTCAACTTATATAGAGCACTTTGGTCCCTGGTGTAGTCTCATGCATTTCATTTATATTGCTCATAATAACTGATGTGTATGAAACAAAAACAACTGACCTTTCCACAGACAAATTGACAGTTCTTTATGCCATTAATCTCGGCATTCCGATGTGCATCTGAAACTGCAGAGGCGTTCATTTCAATGCCAACAACCTATATATAGACAATTCACATTTAAACATGCTCAGTCATTTGCTAGAGAAAAGGCCTTTTTTCTCTCAAATCTAATAAGAACTCTGAAAAAAAAAGATAAAAAAAAAAAAGAGAAATCTTGCACACAATAGCTATTTTCAGCATAGGAGCACATTTTAGGCAAAAACAGTATGTTATAGTTTATAAATCAGTGAACAATAAAAACCCACACAGAAAACCATCATGAAGATTGAGCAATACAGAAATGGGCGGATGGTAATTACCATACCAACACGATGTGCTAAAGTGAGCCCGATTGTCCCAGTCCCACAGCATATGTCAAAGAGCAAGGTGTTAGGGCCCAAACCAGCCCAATCCCCAGCAAGTGAATATAGTTTCTCTGCAGCAAGGGTGTTAACCTACAACATAGTTTGTAACTATGCCGCAATATTATGGGTGAAATTTTATTTATTTCAGCAAGGAAAAGAAAATATAAAATCTGAGAACCAACCTGAAAAAAGGCTGTTGGTGATATTGCAAACCGAAGATTACTTATATGATCATGAATTCTGGCTTCCATGCCATTCTTAGTTTCCTCTAATGTAGAACCACTTTCTGCATTTGGAAGTGGTAGTATGCGCAGTGGAGAATCAGAAGGTGCAACATTTGATATACCTTGGTGATCCTACAGAAAACAATGACTATTCAAAGAATTGCATTTTGAGTCAAGAAAGAAAAATTCAGCCAAATAACAGGAAATAGTCCAATGACCCCTATTAAGTAGTGACATTAGCTGAGACAGCAAGAAATCAAGGCACCCATATAGCCAAGCAAATTTGTATGGCAAGTTCATCTATAAACAATATATTAAATTTGGCACTTTCATGTTGTTGCACTGCTCTTGTATAATTTCTGTGAGACTGTTATTATTAAAATTCAAGTTCTCCAACTCTCCAATGACCCCACTGAATCCTGAGAGGTGGCATGTCCAGATCCTATTAGTCTGAACCCCTACAACAGCATAGCCCTGCAATCCATAAGTCCAAAACAACCTTTATGGTCATCATCCAATTAAAAGGCCACATTGCCCCAGAAAAAGATAAATGCAAAAAACAATCCAAACAGCCAACCTCTCATCTCCACTTTTAGACTGCACTGACCACCCTGCTTGGTCCTGGTATGTTTCCTTGCCCAAAATGCATTATACACAACAAAAGTATTGGATGTCTATAGGAACCAATAAAAACTAAAACCATATAAAAGTACACAAAAGTTAGACCAAGGAACCAACACGATTGCTGGCAATAGGCCCAGGAAACACTAAAAGAATAAGCAATTATAAAAAGAACTAATATAATGTTTAAATAATAACAAAATGTACTGAAAAACTTAGTTATTACTTATTAATCAGTTAATGAAGGCAGAATATACTGGCCCAACTTTCTGCTATCCACAATCTATTTCAATAAGATGGGGAGACCCCATTCCTATTGCTATTTTTGAAATAAAGATAAAAGGTGGCTAGTACCTGAAGAACCAAAGCTGTCAAGGGCAAAACTGGAAAACTTGCAGCAGCACCAGCAACAAATGCATTGGCCAACATCTGAAGTTCACTGGTTATTAGCTCATCATCAAAGCCCACTGTTCGGACCTATGGAATTTCAATCCAGCCTTGTGAATATAAACCCAGAATTTGGAGAAAAGGCAAACTAATAAATTTTTTTCCTTATATAAGAAAGCATATAAATAAAAAATTTGATTCAAGACATTATAATCATTTGTGCTGGAATTGGTTTCTCTGACTGTTCTCCATCAAAGTCTACTTCACTTAAACAAAAGGAACCATAAAAACTCACAGCAGACAAACCTGAACAATGAGCATAACCTCTGATATGCTGACCTCAGGGTTTTCAACATCAGCAGGTTTCTGTGGCAACCTTCCCTCTCGGACCTTATTATACATGTATTGAATGGTAAATGAGGAAAAGGAATTTTATCATTAGGAACTTTAGATAGATCATAGAGTGTAACAATAGATTTGACAAAATGCAATGGTGAGAAAGCAGAAATAATACAACTAAGATTTTCATCACTCCTTGATGCTGGAATAGTACATACTGTTAATTGACGCCAGAACCCGGTGTTCTTAAATCTATTCCAAATTGGCAGGCTTGATTGTTGCAAAAATTCCTGAAAGATTGAAGCATACTTGCAAGCAATATGAGAAACATTTGGGCAATCCACAGGCTCTTCAACTGCTGTCACACCCTCCCTAAAATGTATTTAATTTCTTTCTTTCAGAGAAATCCAATGCCACAAAGTATCTAAAAAAATGTGTGAACACAGATTACCTAAAGTTTCCTAGCATAAATCCTACAGTAGGTTTTCCCTGAAGAGAATATCCAGTGGAAAATTCACACTTATTACGATATCCATTAATCAGTGGTGATTCAAGTATGCCCACTAGTTCACATGGAAGACCTCCTGCAAGATTTAAGATAAGATGGATGGTCATACGAACTGGCTAACAACCTCAAGCTATTGAATTAGCATTAAAAGAGGACATAAAATTTTTATGGAGAAATTAACCAGCACTTATACTTCCACGGGCAACAAATTCCTCAATACGCCACACAAGGGATTTAGTAAGAATCAAAACAGCTGTCAACATAATAATGAATTATGGAAGTTTAGAAGGAAAATGCCACCTATTTCCCTAGATTTTAGAATCCATTCTGGAAGAGGAACGCCATTAGGGCAAGCTTTACGGGCACTTCGAGTCTGCAGCAAAAAGGAAGCAAACAGTTTGCTAAGTTCACATCTGATTATATATGATCAAAAAATAGGTATAAGATAGAGAAATGGAATCCAAGTTTCTAACTAGTTTTTTGAGCATTTGCATGACAGAGCTCTTCTTGTGCTCTAACTGTTCTTCATAAGGCATATGAGCAAGGGGAGTCACTACATCACGGACACACTTTCCCCTGGAGACTGAACTGTCTTGCACTGACTCATCATCATTTGCATCATCCCCAAGACCACCAGAAGATTTAGAGATCACCGCATTTTCCCCATCCAATGCAGATTTGGACACCTGTGTTTGTTGAGGGAATGCCATTGCTGATTTAATTTTCTCATCGTACGCTCGGGGAATTACATCCACAACCTTTATTTTATCGTTGCCAACGGATCTTCCCTCTAGCTCCTACACCATTCAGATTTTAAATCCCATTTGAGAAAACTACCAAAAGTTCACATTCCTATTAGATGCAGAAAAGACAAAAATACCTCAACTGCGCTTTTCAATTGTTCGACACTCTCAAAACTAACAAAACCAACTGCCATGCCTTTCTTTTTCTTGGCATGTTTGAACAGAACCCCCTGACAATGGAAACAACTTATTCCCATAAGATTCAACATTAACAAACAATGTAATTATTTAACCATAGAAACTTAACATTACAATCTACAGACCCACAAGATATATAATCATAGTGCTATTTATAAGTTTCACAAGGTTATCTCATATACGCCTAGCAATTTAAACGAGTTGAAAATGCAGAATTCATCTAAATTTGGCGTTGAACAGAAAAACCCAAAAACCAAAATTCAAAATTTGACGAACTTGATCATTAAGAAACTTCTTCAAATTATCCGAACTCCACTTCCTGGGCAAATGCACCAAGCACTTACTAAGCCCGGGATCCAAACAACCCCCACCACCATCGTTGTCGCCGTCACCGTCGTTAGCAGCAACATCAGTCATCATAATCTCCTCCGCCACCTTACCCTGGCATTGCCCGCTTCCATCGTTCTCCAACTTCATCGCCTTCTTCGCCCGCTCTGAGGTGGGGTCCCACGTGTTGTCCGGGCGGGGCCTCAGCTCCTCCTCGCCGTGCGCGTACCTACACGCGCTTCCGTGGCTGCATGACCCGGAGTGGCGCCTGAAGTAAGAACAAAGCGAGGTTTTATACAATGGATTGAGTGACGGGTCTTTCGTTGATTCCGGTTCCGTAGGTTGTTCATCCCGCTTTCGCTTGCCTGATGGGTGGTCGCCGTCGGTGGCGACGGCGGTTGTGGCGTCCGCTGATGGAGAACTGGACGGCCGGAATTGGTCTGGGTCGAGTTGAGAAGGTTGGCCGGAGGAATCGCAGCAGTTCGATTGAGTGCAAGAGAGGCTTAGGGTTTCCGCTGGAAGAAGTTCGTTTTTCGGCGAAGAAGCCATTGGCTACCGTTTGGTCTTTGGTCTTTGGGTTTTTGGTTTCTGACAGATACTGTCGGGAGAGAGGAATCTTATGGAACAGAACCTAGTCATTTGGTCTTGGGCTCCGTACTGAGAGCCCACTCCTTCAAAATATGTTCAGGGTTCTTTAAAATCACAACTTCGAGAAGGGGATTTTTGTTTTAATAATTTCTTTAGGATAAATCTCGGATGTTAAGTTGTCAAGAAGACAACTTACACAATTACGATTTTCACTTGAAATATAAAATCTAATTAAAATTTTAATTTTCAAGCATTCTTAACTTACACAATTTTAAATTTGTAATGTATTATAAACAATAAGATTTTAAAAGACATAAATTTTATATATCCGTTTCATTTTTATTTTTTAAAATATTTTATTTGCATAGCCACAAATTAAAAAAAAAAAAAAGAACCTTGCTATCAACGAAAGAGTCATAGTGATTCACCAAAGAGTTGTTTTTTACTCTGTTAGGAAAGAAAACCAAATACCACCAGCTACATGATAAAGTTAAAACGTTAGTACCGACGGAAGAAAAAAGAAGAAGTCATATCATGGAATCAAAAGAATGTCATAAAAAACAAGACTTCTGGACGATGATAAACTCTGTAGTTGGCTTAGAAAATGCTAGTTATCGAACTTTATGGGCCGACGGCGCGATGATTTCCCTCATAGGACCGAAGTGTAATAGAATCCTTGGGAGGGGCTTTTCCAGGATGTTAATTCCAAACGATTGTGTGTCCGCAGATGGAGCGAGCATCTCGAATCAAAGCAGGGCGAAGCGATACAGCTCAAGAGAAGGCAGGGGAGGAGTGGTTAAAAATTCTTTCGGACAACAAACTTAACGTTAGCTTTTGCCCATGAATTGGTATGGACAACAAGAGTTGCTTTAAGCCCAAGGAGCTCGTTAATAATTAGTCATGCTTTGAGCTGCCCATCGTGGGACGGACTTAACTGCTGAGTTCGGCTCGGATCTCGGCCTCAGCCCACATTCCGATTTAGCCCATCTTATATCACAGTGCCACTGAGAAAACAAATATCAACTTGATTTCCATCAAAAGGAAACAACTTCCTGCTGCAAAGGATTTCAGTATGGTTCTCTGTTAAGATCAGCTAAGTATGGCGATGGTTTGCTTAGCTAAGCTTACCTACGTATTCCAAGCTTCAATTATAAGCTAGGGTCGGCGAACATGAGTTTGAGTTTCAAACTGAATAATTGCAACCTCCAAACTACTTCGGGACTATCTATTTGCAGGTACGCCAATATTTTCTATAAATGATATGGGTGTGGAATGCGTTTTTTGTGCAGGACTGGCCTGCCAGACCTTAGCTGAAATCCTATTGACCTTTAGATGAACATGTAGAAATGGTGGGAAAGCCAAACCTTAAGAGTTATTGCTGAAATGGATAGACAATTCCAAACAACTTGGCTGTACAAAGTGAAACATGAACAACACACATGATTGGCAGTCATCATGTCTGAGCACCAAAGAGCAACACGAAATCATTAAAAAATTTCAGGAATTTCAATTTATTTGTTGGGATCGGGAAGTAAATTTAGACAGAGGCTAAAAAAGAAAAGAGAACAGACATTTCAGAGTAACCCCAACATGGTACTCTCAAAAGAAATAAAATCCAGAACCATGAAGTCAGGCGCACCCACGTTTAAATACAGGCATGTTAAGAAAAAGCTACCAAGCCTCAGCTGGAGATGTAGTATCTCAGTGACAAGCAATTATAGTCAATCAAACAAATGCAGGGAAGCACCCTAACGGAGCAGGTCAGATAGCAGAAACCTGTATCCTCGGCTGAGTCAATCTAAATAATTTCAACAACCCATTACAGCACAGTTAAAAACAAAAACCCCAGCGTGCTCCCTCACACCAAGTACCTTCCAGTCCAAGGTCCCATTGTTGACACCCATCTTTGGACACCATGAGTTAAGCACAATGCTTTCACCTTCTGGGCCTTTTTGTCCACCCACAACTAAAAGTTCCCCTCCGCAGGCCTTAAAAGCCAAGCCCCATCCATTCGAAGAGTCAGCCCTCACACGAAGCCTCCCTAGCACATCCCATGTATTCTTAACCTTGTCATACTTCTTCACCATGTTAGTCAAATACTCAACTGCATATAACTGATTGTCTACCACTGCAACAAGAGGAGGAGCCTGGGCAGCCTTATTAACATTTGGGTACATCCCTTCTATCTTTCTCCACTTCCTTGTCTCAAGATCATACTCCTCTCCACAAGTCAATGAGGCAGTGGGACTCGACATCCCACCAATTACGTAGAATTTTCCATCCATGAAAAAACCAGAGCACAATCTACGTGGTGAATGCATATTCGGCAACATTTCCCATCTACCTGTTGAAGAGTCATACAACTCCGCTGAATTCAAGACATTCCCATTCTTATCAGTTCCACCTGCAACAATGGCAATAGAACCAAAGCTGCCTGACCCAAACAAACATCGAGGACGATTCATCCCATCACACTTGATCCATGCACAATGAATCAAACTATACTTCCAAATAGCAAAACCCAAAAGCTCACGCCCGAAAACCAACAATTCACTGCCCACAGCCAATGACTCCTTATCAGCATGCTTAAAACATTCATCACAAGGTATCTTTGGCAATCCCATCCATTTATTTCGTATTGGATCAAATGCCTCCCATCCCCTTGGATCACAAAGTAAATACACCCAATGCTCAACAATTCTCGACTGCTTCCTCAACTCATATAAACACCCACTTTTAATCAGCTTATGAAACCTTTTGTTTATGCAGGCCAACGAAGTGTAATCTGATCTACAAGTCCGAGCAAGACAATGTAATGCAACATCATCAATAAGACCAGGGAGGAGCAAATCACTTGATCCACCAAATCGCAAACGACCATCATTTACTCTTCTCCTCATACTTATTCTCTGATGATTCACTACTTCCTGCCCATCCTCCATCAGCATGTAACCCAAAACCAATTTCTGTCTCTATACTTGTTAAGAAACCTTCAAAACAGTCCTTGACTATAATGCCAAAGTATCCGATTAAGCTCCTGATAACCCCAGAAAAAAAATCCGGTCTTTGCACACAACCAATCTACTTCTGTTTATTCTTTCCCTCAATTCAACAAATCAATGATGTATACCCCCATATCACACTTAGAAACCGATTTGTGAGCCATTGAATTTAAACCAAGTCCACTTGCTATGTTATAATTCCCCCAAAAAAAAAGGAAAAGAAAAGATTTTTCCTTGAAGTCCCAACAGAATTCCAGCACCTTCACTGAATTGCCAAGATTTTCCCAGAAGCTTTCCCGATTGGTTTTTCTCAATCCAAACAGATGTTATTACCTGAAAGTTCAACAGAAGATCCAAATCATAATTAAATAGAAACAAAAGGTAAGCAGAAAAAGCAAAAGATAAAAGGGCAAAAAAAAAAAAAAAACCACACTAATAAAACAATTAGCTAATCAATTAATTAATTTTATCATCAAAGTTCCGATCCGAATCCAATCCCAATACTGTAGTTTCGGATCCTAGTCGGGTCTTCTTCCGGATCTCGACTGGGAAAGCTCCACTTTGCCAATTAAAGGTCACAACAGGTTTCAGATATATAAAATCAATGAACCTACCGGGAGAAAATTGGAGATGAACCGGATCTCGGCATCGGGCCGCCGAGAGAATCGCCCATCTATTTTTCAGTCGAAGTGTTGCCGGATTCCGGCGAGCTAAAACAAAAGAAACAAAGGAATCTGAGGTTGGTTTAGAAAAAGAAGAGAAACTGAAACTAATAAAAGAGAAATAGAAAGAGGTCGCGTTATAAAACTGAAGTGCATTGATGATATTTTGCATATTGAACCCCCGACATTTTTAATATTTCCATTTGGCCACAACTTGCTCTTTTTTTACACTTTTAGTACAATTTTCAATTTTGTTTTTCGAGTTCAATTCCTTTTTTCACTAGTACTAATCACCAAATTCGCAAGCTTCTTTTTTTTTTTTTTTTAATTTATTAATGAGGGCTTAATTTTTACGAGGAACAACATATGAGTAAAATATCCAATGTGCCAAAGTTGATGTGTGAGAGGTATCCTCAAAATTATATGTAAAATACGTAATTCTATAAATAAATTATTGAATGAATTAAACTTATAAAAAAAAAAAAAAGGCATCTTTAAGATTATTTGAAGGAGAAAAAAAAAAAAAAAGAAGCTCCAGTTGATACAACACACTTAAAAACAAAACGAAAAGGAATTCTGATTGGCTGTTGGGCTGTAGGTGATGACTTCATTATTAGTAACTAGTAACTACTAACTTAGAAGTATGTTACTTACAAATAGTCTTTTGAATCAAGCCAATAGGTGAAGATAAAAGGAGCCAATTAGCACTAAGTCATGGGGTTGAATTGGGAAACTCTACTACGTCCACGAGCTGGTCTAGGTGGTTAAGACTAGCTTTGTCTCTTCGTTAACCACTGCAATCACGTTGAAAACCAATATTAGTTTGGAAGGAATGTTACACAAATTAGATGAGACAAGGAAACGTTTTCAAATAATCAAATCCATTTGCCTGCCAATTTAAAGGAATCCAACATTCTGTGGTTTAACTTGATAATTTAAGATAAGCTTGGACTTAAGAAAAACTTTAGTATTAAAATGTTGCTTAAAGTCGTTAATTCATGAATTTTGTGTCAATAAAAAAAAAAAAAAAAAGAAGATAAAAGTGCCAATATTGTCTCCCATATCTTAAATATATATATATGAATTATGTATATTTTTATTTTGAAAATAAAAATAAAAAACTCTGTCATTAGGACTAAAAATATAAATGAGCTTATAGCTATTTCCCAAACTAGTCCCCAAGATTAAAGTCTTCATTATGAGATGAAAAACAAAAGGATAATTTTTTTTTGTTGAGAAAATAAATATATATGTAGGGTTTTAAGAATTTGCAAGAGGCTGCTCGAAGCATTAACCGGGAGTTGTCTGGCTGGCCTCTCACATTCCCACAAAAACTCATTTAGATTTGGGTTTCTCTAGCCTTCAATCCCCATGTCGTCTATTGGCAAAGTCACTATTTTACGACTGTTAGATGAACTTCATATGTTACGTCTTATTTTTCAAAGAAAAATTTCAATTATCATTTGATTACAAAATTAAAAAATTTACTTAATTTCTAACAAGGGTACAAGTGCATAAAATTCGGTTGCTTTAGAATTTGGAAAATATCATATATACACAACACCCTTACTTTTTGCACTTTGTTTATGGCCAAGTTAAGAAAATATTTTCCTACAAAGCACCCTTCTTTTTTTTGATGTTTCTTGGTCAACAACTTATAAAATCGACTTTCTAAGAACAGATTCCAAGTGTCTTCTAGGTTAAAGTCAACTAATACACGGTCTAAATTTTACACACGTAGGCCCACCTTTGATGGGGCCGCCGGCGTTAAGGTTTTCCTTCTTAAACAGTAAAAGTGAACTATACGGCCGGCCACAAGTCAACCCAAAGGGCCGGCGTCAAAGGTTAAGCGGAACTCAAGAAGGCATTTGCCGCCAAGGTGTTGCTCGTGTCTTTCTTAAACCGTGAACTGCAGCTGGCACCCTTTTTTCTCGAGCTTAGCTACTCCAAACAGACAACACTCAAAAGTGCCTGAGTACGTGCCTTTTTGCCCCTTTTTTTTTTTTTTTTTTTTTTCATTTTACTATATTTCGATCCGAAAATATGAGTGTTTAAAAAAAAAAAAAAAACCAAATCCGTACTTTCAAAATACAAACTGATAGAGGTCAAGCGGATAAAAATGGCCAAATTATTTTGGATTTTAAAACATTTTTAGTTATTTGAAATTCAAGACTCATCAAATTTTAAATATATTAAATTTCAAATTTTTAGTCTTTTGAGTTTTTCAAATTTAAATTTTAAATCAATTGAATTTTAGTTTTATTTTGGATATGATTATTCAAATTTTGAGAATTTCCCATTAATAATTTGTTTTTAACAAGAAGTCATTTTTTGTCATTTATAATTAAAGTGAAACACAATGTGCATGGTCTAGCTGCATAGCTTCTCATTTCATCAGCATAAGATTTAGGATTTAAATTCTAACCTCAAAAAAAAAAAAAAACCTCTATAACATATGTTTTTCACACTTCAATTATAAGCTTAGCATAAGAGAATAATCACTAGATAAATATAAACCTATTGCATTATAATCGTTCAATTGGATTAATTGTATAGATAAAAGAAAATCCAAACTTAAAAAAATTAGCAATGGCTATTCAGAAGCATCTACTCGGGTCATGGAACACTCAATTAATGGGTACCAACTAGGTGTCCCCAAGAATCTACAAAACAATTTAGAGGGAGTTACGCCCATTACTCAAAATTTAAGGCTCAAGAAACTTCTAAGCAACAGCAAGAAAAGCTAAACCGCGTTCACTACGGATGTATGGAGAGGATGGGTGTCTAGTTTTAAAAGAAAACGAGGCACGACTGGTTCAAAGCCATAAACCTCAACGGAACGTCCACTTATAACAACTTTTAGTCAACCGTTCCTCTTATTCTATGCTTCATCAGAAAATCCAAGTGGGTATATATTATTTATTTGAAAAGTGGTCGCCGAAGCAAGCTGCATGAGTGCCACGGAGCTTAGACCTGACCCCAGTTCCGGGTCAGACCAAAACTAATCCGAAATCAAACCAAAATATAATTGGACGTGAATTGTTTTAGGGTTCACGGTTATGGTTTAAATCGACAGCGAGGAGGGGTTCGGTCCGGTCACGGTTTGGGGTTTTAATGAGCCTACCTGCGGTGTCACTGTTGTGTAATGCGAAATTACAGGAGGTTGGCTTCTATCAAATGAATCTGGTCTGTTTTTTTTGTTCGGTGGAATTGTAACGCTGAGTTTGATGTGCCCAGGTTAGTCAGAAAGTTCAATTTTATCTGTCGAAAATGGAAGGTAGAACACTCAACATTTTAGCTATGAAATATTGTGCCAAGCATGGCTACCACAAGCATTTTGAGCCATAGCCACTGTATGAACTGTTTATTCTATTGTTGTATTAATCAATATTTGTCACTGTACTTTTTCTTTTCTCAATTATTTGATTTGTCGGGTTGCTATTTTCGTATAATATTTTCTTTTTTTAAAGAAAAAAAAAAAAGAGAAAAACGTGCCTTTTTCGCTCCATTACCATGGGCAGAGTTGCCTGTTTTAGGAGGATTCAGACATCATGCTCATTTTGTTTTTTTGCCGGTCCCTTTGCGTTTAGCTGTCATATGCCGACTTTGTGAACATGTGCAATTGTTTGTAAGCGTCGCCCTTATGATGTATCAGTTTAACCAATTTTCGAAAAGTGCCGTTACACGGGACCACGCGAGATAACGAGATGGCGAGGGAGAGAGAGAGAGAGAGAGAGACGTGCAAGGCTCTGGTATGTTTGCTTTCAGGACTTCATTCTTCTCCTTCGACACGGTTTGTTAATTCGTGGAGTGCCGGAAGACCACATCCACCCTCTCTTTCTTTCTTTTTCTTTTTCTTTAATGAAATACAGGATGATACATCAATATTGTTAGTGCATTGGCAATTAGTTCAATTAATCTCAACTAGACAGACACTATAAAAAGGTATAAAGAATTCTATCCACTTAAATTTAATTCTTGACTGACTATTTATATAAAGTCTTAGCTACAAAACAACGTTGTCAAAGGCTTATGGGAAAAAAAAAATTGATAACAACCTAGTATAAACAATGCCAAAGTGTGCATTTACGAAATATAATTAGATAAACTAAAATTATTTATATTTTTTATTGCGTTGTTACATTATTAAATTTCATTTTTAAAATTTAATAATTTTTAATAAGGTTACATCACATCAACTCACCTTCGCTATGTTGTTCTCCCTATGTTACTCCCAAAATTTTTCCGTCAATGTAATTTGTATTCTGAAACCATAGATTGACCAAGGTGAACATTCATTCCCCTCCTGAGTTTGTGCCTACACGTAGAATCTTGAAAAGAAGCTTTTTGGTAACTTGAAGTCAACCTGATGCACCCATTAAAAAATAAAAAAAATTCTAATTTTTCAGAAAACATTTCACCCACAGAAGCATGCTTGAAGCCTTGTTGACAGAAGGTAAAAAGCTACATAAATAAAAAGGCAATGTTTCCCATTTCATTGGTAAATGATATTTATCTTCAAAAGGCATGCTGGGAATAAAACAAAACTTCAGAAGGCAGAATGCCCGAAGAGATTACAACCTGTAAGTGAGAGGAGGAAATCTTTCTCATGCAAAATTACAAGTTCACACATGATGGATCAAAGATGCTCAAAAGTATAAGAAATCCCACCACCGTGCCAATTAAATAGAATGAATACCACGTATACCATCGGCAATATACACCAATGTGCCACACGGTTCACCAGCTCACATATTTATCTGCATTACGCAGCACATGGCCCCTCGGAAGCTGTAAAACCTTTTAAGAAATCAAAATTGTAGGACCGCAAAAATAAAAAGGAAAAGAGGAAAGGAAATTCGGGTTTCCTATAATGCGTTAAGTCCTCCAAAAAGGTTAAAACAGACTAGTCAGCGTGAGTGATGTGAGTATTGCTTCCGTCACAGTCGGGTCCATTACGAGAGATGTGAGTGTCACTTTCACTACCATCAAGTTGTTCACTCTGCCCGCCATTACGCCGGCACCGGCATTGATACATGGGGATTGGGCCATCATCTCCCGTAACCCAATTATGGTTTGCCACGGCATCCAGTGTCATTCTCTGCTTCGGGTCTGCACGGGACAATGCCAGATAAAACACAAGACAAAAAGGGGATGTTGATAAACGAATTCACAAATCCTATGGGCTCAGCTGCATGGAAAAAAATTCTGAGACTGAATATAGCTGACCATGGCTTAGAAAAAAATAAAAAAAAAGAGTATTGGCCCACCTTTGCGAAGAAGTCCTTTGATTAAGTCCTTCAGCTGCACATTCATTTCATCCGGAAGTACTAAAGGACTGTTGACAATCTGAGCAAGGGAATACAAAATGTAAGACTATTTAACACTAAAGAGGCCGAAAAAGGCAGCTTTTGCTAGGGATCTGGAATTTGCTTGCCTTGTCATATGTATCCTGCAATGTTTCTCCAAGAAATGGGTACTTTCCCAGTATCATACAGTACAAAGTCACTCCCAGTGCCCATGTATCTGCCGCTTTGCCATGATAATTTAAACCTGTTGGACCAGAAATGAAATACATCCCATGTCCTGCTAGTTTAAGCCTTACCAAATGGATTTCTCAGAATAAGAGCAGGAAACTAACCTAAACAACACTCTGGAGCAGTGAAAACAGGTGTCCCAGGAGATCTGCGAAGCTCATCATTATCATCCTGAAGAAATGTGTTATAAAGTTTAAAAGAATTGAACAAGTAGTGAAATATGTACTCGGACATAATATCATGCCATTGGCCAACTGAAAGCAAGCAATAATTTAGCTGAAAGCAAGCAATAATTTTACTACTACAAAGAGTTCAGCCGTGAGCTTGAGTTTGTTAGTTTACAAGGTTAGATTCAGATAACCCAAAAATGGGAGGCCAAAAGCTTTGTGGACAAACTTATATATACGTGTGAAGCCAACAAGTTCAGTGATGGATTGCAATTAACTCAAGCATTCCACAGTTGCCAAAGCTGATGGAAAACTATATGCTGTTGTATAAATACCCGAGAAGGTGGAAGAGCTTCCACAGGCTTAAACTCTTGACATGGTTCCTAGTGAATAGTTATGTGTAGTTAACTGAACAGTGCACAAACAGCCACTAGAGCATTCCATCTGTTTCTAAAAACTTTAACAACTAGCATATTCCTCCTAAAATATAATATTATCATCAATAAGCCATACTATTCAAATCATACAGACACATACCAACATATTACCTTGCGTTCTTTTTTCACAAGAAGGTGGCATGATTAATGTAATTTATCTCCTCTAGAGGAAAATTCATAGCAGATGGTCACATCTCTCTTGTTGACAGAAGCAACAGTTGACTACAATGGGGATGAAGCAGTTTCCTTACCTCAAATACTTGACTAACACTGAAATCTCCAATCTTCACTGTACCCGAACTGGTAATCAACAGATTGTCAGGTTTAATATCTCCATGCACTATATTCTGTTTGATTAAAAGAAAAAATAAAAAAAAAACAGAGAGAGAGAGAGAGAGAGAGAGAGAGAGAGTTCAATATCTTTGACAATCTACCTAACATGACCCAGAGGGTAAAACATATGCAAACAAAGAGGAATTTGAAGACAGTTTCTGAATAACATCCTGATTTAATTTGTAGCATAAGAGTACCATAGCTGAGTTGCATACATAATTTCCATGTAAGCATAATAATATTACAACATAAAATCACTGATAGAGAAAAACAATAGAAACCTCCAGTTGGATTTCCTCACACTAGTAGCAAAGTAGGATATCACTTATTTCAATGAGAATTCAGCTGAAAACACACTGCCAGATGCCAGTGGAGAGACAATGGTTATAATGTGATTGCTGATAACAAATGCCAGATCAAGACCACTTGTAACAAGAAGTATTCTAAAACAAAAAAAGAGAAAGGTACCAGATATGATGGTGCAAGTATTTTACATTAATCAAATAATAATTATTGTCTTTTGAACTATCTATTACCTTCCTAACCCATGCACCAGAAATATGTAACAAATTATAAATATGATACCCTTTATAAAAGGATGACTAATAAGAAGATGAAATGGGCAGAAAAAAAAATCTTATTTATGCACAAGAAAATATGGCAACAAAACAATATTAAGCCAAAAGTCAAACAAAATGACTGAGGATGATATTGTAAGAAGTGGGCTACCAAGATCATACATGGGCATGAAGATACATCAGCCCAGATACAACATCCCTTAGGTACTTTCTGGCGGTCTTTTCTCCGATTCCATCAGGAGGACCTGAACCCTCCCAAACCCATTTTCCATCAACATATTCAAGAACTGAGAGAGAGAGAGAGAGAGAGAGAGAGAGAGAGAGAGCATCTGCAATCAATTGTAAAGCTAATCCAATAATTGTTTACAATTGTATTATCAAATCCAGAGCCAGTCACAAAATTAAGCAAGCTGGAAAAGTTATCACTCAGACAAAAACAAGAAAAAAAAAAAGAAGGAAGAATGATGATATAAATACCCATGTAGAAGTGATCGGCATTTGGGTCATCAATGACCTCGATGAGATTGACAATATAAGGATGGTTCAACATTTTCATGATTAGAACCTGCCAAGGGTGAAAAAAAAAAGGAGAAATTTTGTTAGGTTGCATCCCTCAACATCAAAGAACACTGGTGGAACAGTAAAGGTTGTCCAACTATCCAGACTAACTTAAAGCATGCAAGATAAAAGCCAAATGCACTTGATGCTAAGCTATTATATATGAAAACCACCTTTCTAGCAGTATCAGTAGCACAAGATTACATATTTTGAAAAGATTCTGCATTTTATGATCAGAATAAGCATTCTAAATCTTATTGAGGCTATAACACAATCAACAGAATAAAGTACTTTGTGCCTTTGTCTAAGTTTAAATATGTGTGTGTGTGTGTGTGTACATATATATAAAGTTAATGTCCCCCCTCTCTTTCTTTCTCACCACAAAAAGAATCCACATCAAGGTGGACTTCTCCATATTGCCATCAAAATAAGCTAGCATAATAAAAATCAAAGAACCAAACCAACTTCCCAATAGGACACATTTTGATGTGCAAATGACAAATGTACTGCAAAACACAAACAAGGCAATAGGCAGATACCTCACGAAGAACATCACTCATTGCAGTCTCTGAAGGTGCAACATGCAACTTCAGTAGATGAGACTTATGGAAGGCCTGCATAAAAAAAAAATGCAACTTAACAAGTTGAAAAAATGTAAACTCTTAGTTAAAATTATAAGAAATCTCAAAGCACCATGTCAGCAATAGGTGCCACAACTGTAAGAACTAGTGGATATCTCATTACTTGTTTCTCACTTCCATAGTTGAAATTTGGCTAGCATTAACTTCTTCCAGGCACAATTTTAAATTGTTACTGCTTATCCAGCATAAAACAAGTAAACTCCTATATTCAGTGAAAACATCTCTCTACCTTAATGGCATAGTGCTTTCCATCTACACTGCTTCGATACAAGACCTGTTCCAAAAGCAAAATCAAAGAAATTCATAAAGCAATCTTTTCAAGCAAGTTATCCCACATAAAATTTCCAAAAATGTTTACCACTTTGCCATAGCTTCCAGCACCAATCTTATACTCATGGACATATTCATTGACCATTTTATTACCATTTTCATCCTGAAAAGGAATCCAAAGAAACATCTTCTTATTGTTACAAGAAATAATTAAACAATGATATGACAACTGCTGCTGCTCAGGCATCTATATGCCACACATAAATGCAAAATGATGGGACATGTGCATGAAAATCTATCACACAGTATAACATTCTCAGGCATGTTGCAATTCATTCATAGGGAAGAACAGTTGATACTTGGCACAAAAACCTGAGGCCCTAAAAGCATTCTATGAGGTTGAAGAAAAATGGGAAAAGAGGGACTATGACAAAAGAAAGGATGCATTAACTTGAAATATCAAAATAACAGCTAATCTTACTGCCTGAAGGAAAAGTGTATATAGACATAATCCAAAAGTTAAATGGCAAACGGCTAGGTGAATTCAAAGAAACATGAAATATTGAACCAGATGTTAGTGCTTGAACCATATGAAGTTCCGATGCAAAGCAGTCGACTGATAAAAGGCCGAAATAATATGTACCACCACCTCTGTGCGAATAAGCTTGTGTGTTTCCTTGACAGGTAATTCTCTGCAAATTGTTCCATTCCGCTCTCTGAGCTTCAAAATCTCTTCAGAACGTTTAACTTGATTTGAGAACTTGCCGTTATAATCATTATACAAGCCATCATCTACATCATCGTCTAACAAACATTCCTGGGATAGATTATAATTCATTGCAGAAATGGCCCTTGGCTTTCGTTTAGGCTTCCCGCTGAATCCAAAACAGCTGCAACATCCCATTGCTCCAGCAAACGAAAAGCTCTCACTGAACATCTAAAAGATCAAGCCTTTAAGCAGTTGCCACCATTCTCAGCAGCTAAAAGAAAAGGAGACCAAATCCTGACAAGAACGCAATGCCCTAAAGTTAACATATTGTGAATCCTGTGGCCCACATAATAAAAATCACCTATAACCAATTAAACCAATAAAAAAGCTACATCATGTCCACATTATTCACTTTTAAATTACTTTAAAACAAGCACACATCACGCACATTTTTGCCGAAAGAATGATTTCAAACCTGAATTACAAGAGAAAGGAAAGGGAGGGCTTAAGCCCAAACGGCTTTGCTATTCCAATGGATGCCATTCAGCCAAATGAAAGAAAAAATGCATGATATTGAATCCAATACAAGCAGAACCACACATCCTGGTAGTTCCAGCTTCAAGATAAACCAATGCAACCCCAATTTCCACCTCCGCTTTCACCACCAATCCATTGACCTTTTCTCTTACGATGATATTCTGAAAACAAATAAAACAAAAGAATATCACAAGCATCGGATTTATTACAACAAAATGATCATCATCAAAACCAAATACCCAGAACCAAAAAATGAAACAAATCATAACCTTCACTCCAAGTTCATTGGAAAGAAAGCATTTTCAGAGGAAACAGAGAAAAACGCACTTTGAAATCAATGAGCTCAAAGGGAGTCAGACGATCAAGAAAGATGAAAACTTTAAATCAAATCAAACCTAATGTCTAATGGGGTGCAGGATTGGGACATAAAATTTAAAACCCAAAAAGCTGTGAAATTTGGAATATTAGTATTATGGGACCCAAAAAATGTAAAAGGGAACACACAAAAGTAAGGAAAAGACTTTTGGTTGGTGGGACTTTGTGGGGTTGGAAGGAAAGGTCGCTAGAAGAAACTAGAAACCAATCCTTTTCTTAATGTTGGTTGATTTATTTAGCAGTAATTAAAATTAAAATTTTTATTTTTTAATTTTTAAATTTTAATTTCAAGATATGAAATATAAAATTAATAAAAATAAAAAAAAATATATTTTTTTATTATATATAATTTTTGATTTAATAAAATTTTTAAAAGATAAAATAACTTGTTAGTAAGTAGACGACCTCTCAAATTCAAGTTGAAACAGGTGGGACTTTGGAGGAAAGTTGGGCCTTTTTGATCATGGGTTGCTTCTAATAGTCTTTGTTTTTGTTGACGCTTCTCCCAGGGGAATTGGTCCTGCGCGCGTGTTCCTACGTGCCTTCTTTGCACTCTCTTCGACCGTCAATAGAAATTAGCTGCTTTCTTGTTTTTTCTTTTTCTATAAAAATGAAAATTTATTTTCGTTTTAAATTTTTGGTTATTGTTGTATTCCATTCAACCTTATTGCATTGCGACTTGTCAGCCAAATGAATTTTCTTTTTCTCAATTTTTTTTTTTTTTGGAGTTAATAGCTCCTAGGTAATAATTATTAGGGAGAAAAGCTGCATGTCTCCCAAGTCTTGTTTGGGTGGCCGTTACGGTGGACGTGTGTAATTTTTATATGCAAGATATAATTATTTTCATTAATTAATAGATAAAATAAACTAAAAATTGTGTGAAAAAAATAAAAGATTTTGGTTTCATGCAGTGCCATAATTGTAGTACTCGTGGACAAGCACGCGTCCAAAACTATTATGTGGATGACATAAGAATTATTTCTTTTTTTCTTGATTTTTTTTTTTCATGTTTTCTATATAGACATATTTTTTGCAATCTCATATTAATATTTTATCAATTATGCTTTCAAACTTGTGCAATAACAAGATCATAGTCTTTTTTTTTTTTTAATTACGTGTAATATAAAATAGTTCCTATATAATATAAAATTTTTTATATACATTTAAATTTATTATTTGTATCCATGTAATTACTTTTTTTTTTTTTTTGATACATAGTATTATTATCTAGCCAAAAAGATTGATTTTGGATGGGGAAAAGGATAAAGAGAGGATTGGAGGAGGATGGACTTGCAATGAAAATTGATATGGGTCCACTAAAATTTAAACTGAAGTGCTGATGGATATGGGTCCGCTGAATTCACCCCCATAGACTCACAGCACAAAGGGTGGCCTTGACAAAGACATGATAAACTGTCCCATTGTCTTTTTCGTCTTCTCCTCTTTATTATTATTATTATTTATTTATTTATTTTTTTTGGGTGGTTAAACGGGCCCATTATCACCATCAAGCTTGTAGAACTGTTTATTTTTTCTTCAAGTGGAGCAAAGGGGGCCCTTTTTGTTTGTTTTCATTTTGTCTAAACAAAAACAGTTGGGAGTAGGGACGAGGATTTCCATTGTTCAATGTTTCGTCAAAGGCGAGTTTAATCTAGGATGCTTGTTATGTTTTTCCTTTTGCCTCTCTCTTTTTTTTTTTCTCTAAGTATAGTATCTCAGAGAATCAATTTAGCATCTTTTTTCTCATTTTATTTTATTTTATTTTATTTTTACAACTAGTCTCTAGTTAATTTGAATATCCTAAAAAAATAGTTGAATTTATAGTGTGTAGATATTTTTCAATAATTCTTAAAGAATTAAAATTGTGATATAAAATCAAAGAAAAACATTAACATAATAGATCATTCATTAAATAATGTTATAATTAATAGTCGTAGAATTAAGATTAAAGTGAATGTCTGTAAAAAGCATGATAACTAAAAGATTCACAAATTACAAAGTGTGGAGAATCATAATGTTGCGTATGGAGTATCACGTGTGATCTTGGAAATAAAGACAAAATGAACATGCAGGTGTAGATCACAACACGGTTAAGTGCAGGTGGATTTTGTAGTAATTGATGGAATCTTATGCATCAGGGCTGTCCTTGTCATGACGTAAAAGGGAGCATTGGGGAAGACGTATCAGCCAGAATATGTTAGCCCTGTCAGGGCAGGGGTTCCAATGCTAATGATGGATGGAGAGGATAGGAATCAGACTCCATATCTACACACAACTCCATTATCAAAACATAAAAATTTCGAGCTACTTGAAATGGCATTTCAGGAAACAATCTTTAAACCTTGGGAAAGGTAAACAAGTAAAATTCTCCCCGAAAGGATAATTACTTTATTTCACATTCGATTTGATTCTGCAATCGAACTCGTATAAAACAACGGGAGGTAGAATTTTCATCCACTGATATCTTTTATTCTATAAGCGATGAAAGTTTATCCCATTTTACTGGGGATAGTGCTTCAGTTCAAGTTTCATGTACAGGAAGCTTCTACTGCTAAACTCTTCATCACTCCGCTGCATGGATCCCCGAACGTATTTATGGATACTCCAATGGTACAGCTCTTCAAACCAAGGCAAGCCTGTAAATAATAAGCCCTCATCGGTGAAAACAAGCAATATCTCTCAACTGAAACATGACATTTCTACTAAAGAATGAATAACGTCTCACCTTCTGTACAATGGAAAGAGCTTTATCACTGCTGCATTTTCCGTGGCTAAAACCCCCACAGGTTCCACGTGGGGTTCCAAAGCTTGCAAATTTGATTGAAGAAATGGCCTGATTAGGAGATGGGCACTCCAATGATACTATAGGTCCTTGATTAGTTTTTGATTTTGAATCCGTGTCTGAACTCCAAGTATCTACAGGGGATTGGTGGGACTCTGAAATGTGAGCGCACAAACTTTCAGTCTGTCTTGTAACAAAAGCTAATAGCGTAGGATCCCCACCAATCTCCTCCAACAATACAAGAGTGTTGCCGGTTGGTTGAGACCATGAACGAGGTACATGATAACTGGAAAAGTTATACACGTTACAACATTTCTGAGAGTGTTTTAAATCCTTTTCTTTGGTCTCTTCAGGACTTACAATGACTGAGAAGGCTTTCCACAATTCCTGAGGCATTTTTTGGAACTGTACGATCCTCTGTAATTGCAAGAGTTGGTGCAACCACTGTTTGGAGCGATCTTAGTTGGCCAATAACGTCCAATGCTTTGTCCATTCACCCATGCTTCACCCTTTCCCATTCCAGTGAAATCAATTGCAAAAGGATCATCCCCTGGAGGGGCATTGAAAGTCGTCTGGATCACAAACAGCAGAAGAAGTTAGTTTCTAAGAAATGCACTCCGCAGCATTTGAAACAAGCATATAATTGGCAGATAAACGACCAGATGCTACTCTATGCTCTGCCACATCCAACAATTTTTGGAACCCAGTTATGCTAGAAGCAATCAATTAATTGTGATCACAGCTAATATCCAGCCCAAATGGCTCTTTCTTAGTTTTTCATATTAAAAAATTGTCTCCCTGGAGAAGAGAGTGATAAAGTTTTAGCTCACTCATGCCTTTCCTATGTCAGGCTAGTTCCTGACCTAATAGACTCATAACTTAAGTAGTACTTTCAAAGAAAAATATTTCCTTTGCACCTGATATCGACGGTTACCTCACCTAGCATGGAATTACCTGCATATATTGAGAAATCTTGACCATAGTATATGGCCCGATTTTATGAGAATCTATGTCTGAAATTACATTTAGATAACCCATAGGGCAAAAACCTCTGTAATAAAAATCAAAATTACCTTGTACCATATCAAAGGCTGTTGCTTAGGCAAGGTAGGCTGTGAAACCCATTGTGAAGAACTTCCACTGGGTAGTCCAAATGCTTCACCTTTAAGTCCAATCTGTACTCACAAGTTTAAAGCAGAGAGCAGAAAATTGAGGATTTTTTTTGGATTTTGATACAATATAGTTAGTCAGAAAATTAAGCAAAGCAAAATTTGTCGCTTAGTACAACATGGGGAAGTTATTTAAAAGCCCAATCATAATATTCCAGTCTAGGACAGAAAAATGGAATAAATTCAGACCTGATATTTCCACTGCTCTGAAGAGAGGTCAACAGTAGTTCCATTTTTCAGGCCCTTCAGCTTTACTGGACCAGTGATCCCCGCGCCAGTTAAGTCGAAGAAAGCTCCATAATTCTAATGCCCATTGAATTGCTTTCAATTAATCAATAGTCATAAAAGATTTTTAAATTTTGGAATTTGATCATCCAACAAATGCCATATTCGCTTAAAATGACAGCTGGTGCACCTTTGTACTAAAACTGTCTTTTGATATTTTAAGATCATCTCATCAGGAAAAGAAACAAAAGGCGACAAAGTTTCAAGAACATAATGTGGATAGTAAATTCTTGCTATTAATTACCTACATTAATCCTATTAAGGAAGGTCTAACCTGAAGTCCGACCGTCAAGCTCAGGATATCAATACTGTTGTTTCCAGGTGTGAGTGTGATGGGAATCTCTACTGCAACCTTAGGATTACCAGTGTTGCCTGTTCCACTACCTGTACCTTACCCAATTTTTAGATGCTGATAAAGATAATTACTCATGAACTTGAAAAAAATGTAACTACAGCAGAATAACTGCTAATACAAGAGAAATTCATAACCATGGGAACCAAATGATTTTCCTCAGATCAGACAGCCTCCCTAAGACAGTGACATTGAAGAAAGGAAAAAAATGCTACTGCCAGGATTTTCATTATCATACTGACAACCCATTGCTATGTTACTTGGGAGAAGTTATCAAAATTGTGAAGCGCTAAAGACAAATGATCTCCAGAAGCATAGGATCAATGTAAACAGATAGCTTGAAAAGGGGCGGAGTGTATTCAACCATACCAACCAAGTTATGTCAATCCCAAATAATTTCCCATTTTGCGTTACCTGTAAGATTCCCATTTACAAAAGCATGAAGGGCGTGACCAAGTGATTCAATGTGAAGAGCAGTTTGGGATCCATCCTGGAGTAAAGGATCATCAGGTTTGATAAAGATGCTGCCAAAAATAACAAATGAACCGGTTAGGTATGCAAAACATCAATGCCAGATACATTTGTGCACTGAACATAACAATGTAAAATGCTGAAGCACAAACCATTCAACTACACCAGCAGCCAAAGTAACAATTCACGTTTAATCATGATTCCACCCAAATATTGAAAATAGAAAGCTTAGGAAACAGCTGTGAGAGCAGTAGCCTTATACCTTAATGAGTACCATAAATAGTCACTCTGATCTGCTGTGGTATTTATCTGTTCCAGGAGTCCATGTTTCAAAAAAGAGTTGTCCTTTGAGATACCTACTGGTTCATTTATCCAGCTCCAGTCAGAACCAAGAGTCACAGAGGAATCAGCATCAACTTTTAAAGATTGATGCATGAAGCTTGGAATCATGGTTACAGCATTGATCTGTGATGAGAAAGCTGAAAGTTTTGGTCAATGCAACTAGCAATATTTAAAGAGCACAATACAGAACAAGGGAACTAAAAGATTTAGTTCTATCTGGTGAACATTAATAAAATAAGAAATTTATTTCATTGATCTGTAAGGATATTAATGGAATAATTGCCTACAACAATGTAAAGTATCACTTACTTGACAAGAAAGCCTACAAAAATCACATCAATAATTTCAAAAACATTATATAATTGAAAATAGTTCCATAATTTGCAATGGCCTTTACAACCCTCATGTGTGATAATGCTGTAAGATGCTTCACAGGCTTGAAGTTTCTGTTTTGGAAACTAATGCAAGTAGGTATCTTTGCCCATGATATCTTATTAGTGGAAAGGAAAATGCTCTTTAGCCCAACTGTGTTGAGTTTTAAGCTGCCAGAAATGCAACTTGAGACCTTCAGTGCTAGAGACTGGAACTCAAGACCTTCTGCCTCAGAGTTGTCTTTAGGGCTAAAGGTCTTGAGTTCGAGTCTCAATGGGAGACAATTAACTATAAAAAGGGAAATGCACTTGTAATTTACTAATAAGCCTAGCTAACCAAAAATATGTAGATGGATCTCAATCTTTAGTCTAAAATATTCATAAATTTAGGCATCTAAATTATGCCTAGAGAACTAACATGAGCAAGCTAGTATGATTGCAACACAAGCTAAAAAGCCAGACCTTTGCAGTATTAAGAACCACATTCTCGCAGTCTGGTAAGATGCTCACAGACCAAGCAGGCAAATTATATAACTTGCCACTGAAATTTACGGTTTTGTCAGAGGTGGCAATATTGGCAAGAAAGGCGACACATAATCGTGATCCTGTCTGATAAATAGTGGCCTGAAATAAAAATAATGCATTATTATGGATAAAACATAGTTGGCATACATTATCATAAAAGTGTGGTGGAACTAATGAGCTTTGGCTCAGTAGTATTGGTACTGGATTTAGTTAGAGTACGAAGGGTCTCAAGTTTGAACACTGGTTTGGAGCCAACTGATATAAAAGAAACAAAAAAGAATAGTGGAAGTTTTAGGATAAATCAAATTTGGAGTGAGTTAGCCAAAAAGAGGTGAACAAGAAAATTACTTCCTCCAAACGAATGTACCTCGAAATTTGGACCAAGCGAAGTTGTATTGGGTTCAGTAGCTATCAATGCTTCTTCACAAAACTTTATAGCCTTGTGTAGATCTTTTAGATGTCCCCACTTTGGTTGTCTAAGAAGTCCTGGAATACAACATCTGAAAGATGTCAAAGGATCACATAGTTGAATCTTGGAACGCATTCTTTAGTAGACTTGACCAGTTATTAACTCTTTGCGGCCCATCTATGGGGTTAATGCTTGCAGATGGTGAAGATCTATGAAATACAGCTTTTACACCATATATTGCCATAGGTATCACTCAGAGGTGCTAAAGATAGCAAATGATTTGAAGGGTGTACCATATTCATCAAGAGGAGCATCATAATCATAGCTTGTAGAGATAAATGGTCCACCGGGAGAGCGCCCAAAGTTGGTTCCCCCATGATACTGTACACAATCAACCAAAAACACATTCGATCAGGCCAAAGCAGAAGTTGCTTGGAAATTACCAATAGCAAGCACATTGAATTACCATATAATAGTTTTGGAACGTTCCACCTAGCTGGAAAAAGCGTGCAACAGCAAATGCAAGGTCTTCCACAGGTCTGTAGGGAACAGCACCACCAAATGACAGAAACCTATGATTTTGAATTGTTAAATAACTAGCGAAGCCATATGAAAACCTTGCAGGTAAGATAATAGGCTGGCTATCGTAAAAGTGCCACTATGATTAACTTGTAAAATTGTGAAGCCTGTCTCTTACCATCCACTCCAATTCTCAGTCCACATTTTGGGTTTGTTTTGAGAATTTGGGGTGAATTGATCACAGTAAAACCCATTGCAGGTGTTTATCTGCAAATTTAACCAGAAAATGAAAAGAGAATCATATAAGCAAGGATGAAATGCTGTATATGGAAAAACACTTAATTTTACAGATAATAACATCATTAAATTGCTGAATTATTGAATTATGGAGTGAAATTGTGTTTTTGAACCACCAAGTAGAGAGAATGACTGAAAAGCTGATCAATTCGACTCACAATGGGATCAGGAGCGTTCTTTTGTTGGCACATAACCCAGGGCACCCCGGTACCTTGAGATACAGCCATACTTGCAGCCCAATTAATGTAGGTCTTAGCAGCAGGGCCATATGCAGAATCAATGTTTCCATACTCATTTTCAATCTAAGGAGAAAAAATCAAAAATAAAAACACATAGAAAGAGTTCTATAATATAAAATTCTTAAATAACCAAAAAGTCTAATTAAATATTAACCATCTAACGTTCACTCCCTAATGATGCGACAGCATCTCCAAAAATAATATCGATAACAAGATATAAAATTATTTTATCCACTCCCCCACAAGCATTTCACCAAAACGTGCTTGAAAAATCAAACCTGTGATAAAATGATGGGCCCTCCCTGTGATGCATAAAGCTTCTCTTGCTTCATCATGTCCACAATCTTCCCCGTGAATCGCTGCATCTCTGCCTGCAATGGAGAGTCATCAAATATTATTGGACTCCAATCCATTGTTGATGTAATGACTGTATCATAATTCCCATGGTATCAACTATTAGGAGTAAAAAAAAAAAAAAACCAAAGAAAATCTTAGGCAGCATTAGATGTACTTTTTACAACACTAGACAATAACTTTATGGTTACATAAAGACATCCAGGACTCGAAAAAACAGCAAATTGATAATCTCCAGCGGCAAGAAAGAAACTAATGAAACCCACTTTGAAAGGCTCGTTATCGGTTCGAAACTTGATTCCAGGCACAAAATGCAGCCAAAGAGGAAAGCCCCTGTTCATCAAAATCAAAGTTATAAAAAAAAATTAAAAAAGATATTCAATAGCAAATTTTTTTTAAAAAAAAAGAAATACAATAAAAATTAAAATTATACCCATAATTCCACTCTGCGCAGACATATGGACCAATGCGAAGATGAGCGTAAAGTCCGGCTTCTGCCACTAACTTCAGAAATTTCACCACGTCGTATCTTCCTTCAAAATTATACTGAAATTTCACCAAGTCCACCCAGCCAAACGAAGCTTTATGGCATTTGCCAAACATCAAAAAATAAAACGAGAGAAAGAAAACAGAAAAGAATACATTACGGAAAAAAATTTCTTATTTATCATAAAAATATGATTTTTGTAAAATGAATAACTTTTTATTAGATAAAATAATATGTTAAAACATCGAAAATATTATTTACACTAAAATTTTTAATATTTAACATTATTAGAAATATCTGAAACAAACCTGTTTTCGAACCGGTTCGTGCAGGTTCCAGAAAATGTAAGTCTCAATGACGTCCAGACCTCCGTCTTTGGATTTCTGTATAAGGCCCGGCCACATCTACGCACACAAATACGTTCATGCGTACGCACAAACATACACAACAATAATTACTTTAACAGAAAACAGTTACAGAGAGAGAAAAGAAAAACAAAAAAAACAAAACAAATTAACACTAAGTAAAAATTGACTGGCTTGTTATGGTACGCACCTCGGGCGTGCTGCGGGGATAATGAATGGAACCGGAGATCAAAACCCGGCGCTTGCCGTCGATAACAAGTGCCCGGTGGTCGTACGACACATTGGCTCCGTGCGACGTCGCTGTGAATAGGACGACGAAGAGCAACAAAATGATCTCTAATTTGTTCATTTTCATTTTCTTGCACACAAAGGCCTCCATTTGCAGCTTACGTTATATAAGACGGCTGCAACTTGCACACGTTTTTTTTTATTATTTTTTAATTTTTATTTTTGTGCTTCCTTGGAAGTATTGTTAAGTAATCGCTTTTTGAGGAGCGCTTTCTTTCTTAGAAGATTCCACTTTTGCTTTGCTTTCCGTGGTTGCGCGGTGAAGGGAATCAAGTTAAGACGATGTGGAGGAGGAGGAGAATGAGGAGGAGGCGGAGGAGGAAAGCTAGGTAACTTGCGCCGGAGACGACACGCCACGTTTTATGTGTTTCTGTCATCCCTCGATGTCGTTTTGCTTCACTCGAGCTCTCGTTTTGCTCCTCCCAAGCACGGCCTTTCGTTTCCATACAAGTCTTGTTGGTGGCAAGGCCCAGATTCTCACGGGGTGGTTGGGAATGAAGTGGGGTGAGGTCAAAATGTAATATATAATTTTTATTTAATAATTTAAAATGTTAAGCTAAATAATTTTTATGTTTAAAATTAGAATTTTATTATTAAATAATATTATATTTACATTATTTTATTTTTATATTTAATTAATTATATATTTTTATAAGCAGGATGAATAAATTTTTTTTTTTAATTTACATTTTTAGTATAATGAAATTGGTTTCTGGATATGATAAACAAAGATTTGGTGCGGCTATCTGACGTAAACCATTGACTGCTCCTTCCTCCTGTTTCACTCCGCGTGCGGATATGATCGAAGGAGTTGCGTAGTCGGATAGACTCCGATGGGCTGTGGGTATCAAGCGTTTTTCCTTTTTTTTTTTGTTAATTGTAAGCCGGGTAATAAGTAATAAGGAATGTAAATTGTACAATAAATAATATAAAACATGCAATAAATATTATTCCATGTAAAATGTGTTTAACATGCAACCACACTTACTTGTAGATATTAAATATTTTATTTTTTAGTTGCATATCAAATTTTCTTTTAAAAAATAATTTTTTGGGCGCCAGACTCACATTGTCGTCTATACTCTGGCTCTCACATCCGATTTTTAGTCAAGCATCGGGCTGCACAACTTGCGTTCATGGAATCAACCCTCGGCAGCAATTGCATACATGCAATAATGTATATAATTAGATAAAAATAATAAAATAATACACTTTTACTTTTTTATTAACTTATTTTTTGCATTATTATTATTATTATTATTATTATTATTATTATATCTATATGTGTTCATAATTATGCCCAACAAATATTTTAAATGCAAAAAAAAAAAAAAAAAAGGAGACCAACACGGAGGAGTGACGAGTCTCTAATAGACGGAAGCAGGATTGAGGAAAGGCTTAGGTTGGTTTGTCGGCCGAAATATATTTAATAGGCATGCAATTTGCCAATGCAATGGCTCACTAATTCTACCACTGCTAATGTCACTTGCCTCATTAAATTGTCACAAATGATTACAAAAATTTTACGTAGAAACAAATTTTTTTATTTAATTTTTTTAATGCGAGTTAGATACGACCATGTAGAAGAAAATAAAGAATCAAGATTTCGGAACAATTATGGAGCAAAGGTTCCAAAAGGGTCTTGCAAATGCAGCACCCTTTTCAATTTCTGTGTGGTATTCCGTAAATTTTACAGAAATTAGTTCACCTGGGAAAAAATTGTAATCAAATATGGTTTACATTTTATAATTTATTTCTTTTATTTATTTTCTTTTCCGAAGAGTTATTGTCTCGGGTGGATGTGACCGTATCGTAATTGTAAAAAATTTAAAATCTTGAGTCCTAGTGGAACAGGACAAGCTCAATAAGTGAGGACGATTCTGTCATTCATGGATTTATCAATAATGCCATTCATCCCACGACAAGTGCAGTATTTAATGTTTTATTCGTTGGTGATGTTGTGCTTTTGGATTGATCTAGGTGCCCTTGTCATTTCTGTTAAGGATAATGTTGTGGGAAGAACAAGTAGATTATTCATGACCAAATAAATAAAAAGAACAAGTAAATTATTTATCCCATAAAAGAAGATAAAAATATTTGTCAATTATTGGTGGATCAATTGAGTAAGCCACGCCTCTAATTGAATAGCAATTTATTATCTTGTAAGAAAATTAATATTACAGCTTATGGTAAGTAGAACTACACTAAAATTTAGAAATTTTGGATTAATGATTATTTATATCTAAGTAGTAATTAAAGAGTGTTTTTTTAATCATGAAAAAAGGATTATATAGTTTATACATATATAAGAAAGAAGACAGAAGAGACAAGATTTGAACTCTTGTCTTCTCATTTAATATAAAATTTATAAATTAACTGTACTAAACAGATAATTTAAAAAAATATTTTTAGTTAATTAATTCTAAAAAATTTTACATTAATTCAAATTAATTAATTTTAATATTAATTATTTGTCATTTCGAGATATCTTGGAGAGTGAGTATTGAATGTGTGCGTTTTCATTTGATTTGTAAAATTTTGAACATAACAATCCTTAATTAGTGAGGAGGTTGGTATTTCCAACAGGAGAACCTAAAAAAAAAAAAAAAAAGAAAAGTGATAAGGGAAGAATGACCACCACGCCATTTGGCACGGGGTAGTAGGTCCATCATCTCAATGGTAAGATCACGAGCTCTTCGCACGTTTCACGACTGCATTTTTTGACGTCTACAAAAAATCTAGTAAAACATGCTTTATCTGGGAGCGTACAAATGCTAACCCCACCCACCTCAAAAAACAAAAAAAAATCCTTTTTTTATTTTTTATTTTTTAATTTTTTTATGGTCGCTCTGACATGGCCCAAGGCATTTTCAGCTTAGACGAAGTTATCAACGTCATTATTCTCAATGTCGCAGGCACAACCGACGGTGCCAATACGGAATGTCTTCGCTCACTAGCATTATTCCAATTGTTTCCATCGTTGTGTTTCGTCCACGACAAATTTCAAATACACAGTTTAATGGTACGACGATACTTATTATATTTATCTATTTAGTGAATATAATAAATTTATTATTTTTAACTGTGTATTTTTTTTTATTTTAATTAGATTATAATTAAAATTTTTATTTTTTTAATATATAATATTAAATTAATTTAACAAATGTGTCAAATTTAAAATCTCCGATTACTTTCTATGTCCAGTATCAGCATATTCATTGCCACCTAATATTCTCTTATTATATTTTATTATTTACTGGAACCGTAAATCCATGTCAACCATTGAATTATTCTATTTTTCAGTCACAACAAAACAATTCTAAGAACAGATTAATGTTGCCAGAAGGGTATGGTGACGACGAGGATGCGTGCTTTTGTTTCCATCGGTCCAAGGAGTTTAAGTTTAGGTTATATTTAATTATTTAAATAAATTTAAATATTTATAATTGTATAAAAATATATTATTTATATTATTATGTGTATATTTTAAAATTATTATATGTGATATTTTTATTATATTAATAAAATTATACTTTTTTTATAATAATAATATCAAATTGAATATTTTTGATCTGCCGGATTCGCGAAACGGCAAGCTTGGATGCAAGTTTTGTTTATCTGGGCACGTTCTCAACCCACTTCTAAAAGCCATTCGAAGGATGAACTTAATTTGCGATTTTTATAGATTGGCGATCAATAACAAAGAGGCAATGACACTTGCTTGGCAGTTAGCACGGATGTTTCAAAAATACAAAACTCTACACGGCAAAAACTTCATTTCTACAACGCGCGCGCGCGCGCGTGTTTGATCCTTTCTTGTCTTGAAGCTTAAATTTCTGCTGAAAGAAAGAGTTGGAATGTTATCCCGAAAATAAATTAATTTTAAAAATTATTTTTTAAACGTATTAAATATTATTTATTATTATTTTAAAATAAAATATATTTTTTTATTAATATGTATTAAATATTATGAAGTAACAAAAATAATTTATTTTTTAAATTAATTTAATATTATTAATTTTATTAAATATAATTTAATATAATATATAATAATAATAATTTATTTATTTAATATATATAATAATTAATTTTTAAAAATATATTAATCTACAACGCTATTTCATCGAGTATCCCAAAGACATGGAAAGTACTTAACAAAACGAGAATAAAAAAGAAACCCATCCAATAATCGGCACAGATCCAAAAACAGCCCCCAACAGATAACTTCCCCGGAAACTCTTTGCTCCCAGAGAAAGGCCTCCAACAAGAAATCCAAAGAAGATGAAGCAAGAATCGAAATGCCAAGAATTCCAAAACCCTGAAAGTAACAAGAAAAAGAAGAAAAAAAAAAAGAAAAAGAGAGAGATATGAAATGGGTTCGTAATTTCTTCACAGTTAGACATGGATTTTGGGTGGCACACTTCTGTCTAGAGTTGTCAGTTTGCAGTCTATTAACTTTTCCTCTTCACTAAAAAAAAAGGAGTGCAGTTAAATTTATAAAAAAGAAAAAAGGAATTGAATCTGACACTTCGATGGAGATGAAATGAGCCCATCAATCATGACCAATACTCCTACTGAGTGCATGATTTTCTCCCAGTAGGTCGCATTATCTTTTGTGTAACTGAGGTGGCTGGGCTCTGTCCCGTTATTATGGCCACCAAAACTGAAGTGAACCACGAATTGCTTCAGCTAAAATGACGCAGAAGATAGATGAAATACACGGGTAAGCATCAGTTTCAACAATCATGCACACCTTTTTGCCAACGTATCCACTTAAAATTGCTTTTCTTATACTTCGCAATTGTGGTGCAGATGCATTGAATAGGTGCATCAGCCAGCAAACTGAAAGTGTGCCAACCAGAGATTGCAAAATTGACCCCTCGTGTCTGTGTCTAAATTTTCAATTTTCATGTTGGCTGTTGCAACCTCATTGCGTTCAGCTATTATTGAGAAGGTACACCTTCTATATCTCTATCTGCGTTGACATCTTCCGCCTTGTGATGAAACTAAAATGAAATTCTGGCAACTAAACCTGTGTAACTATAGTTGCAGATTTATGCATCAATGTCTCTATCTCCATATGCATTTTCTACCTTACAGAGATAAGACTTTATCTTTTTCCTAATAAAATTGCATATTGCACCTAACTTAGACACTCTGCTTATCAATATAAAATGCCTCTCTTTCCCTTCTTCACATCAAACACTTCTACAGAACTCTATTAGCATTTTTTTCCGTGTTTTTAGCTCTACAACCCAGATAAACTAAAAGATGAAGCAGCAATGTTTCTTTTCATTTTTACTTCTCTTCCTTCAATATTTCACTACAACATTTGCTCAATCCCCTGCACAGCCACCAAAGTCATCGCCTCTTCCATCGCCGGTAGCACCACTGCCACCAGCTGCAACCCCAATACGGGCACCTGCACTTCCCGCCCGGACTGATGTCATCAAGATCCTCGAGAAGGCTGGTCACTTCACCATCCTCATCCGCCTATTGAAAGCCACCCAAGAGGTCAACCACTTACGCTCAGTGCTAAAGAGTTCCAGCAATTCTGTAACCATCTTCGCTCCAGGCGATGGCGCATTTGCAAGCCTCAAGTCAGGCACCCTCAACTCCTTAAGTGAAGAAGATAAGTCTGAATTGGTCATGTTTCACATATTACCTACTTATCTATCAACTACGCAGTTCCAGACAGTGACCAACCCTTTAGAGACTGAAGCTGGAAGAGGTGATAGATTGCAACTTAACATAACCACATACTCAAAATCAGTGAATATAAGTACAGGGCTTACAAATACAAGCATTTCAGACACCGTGTACACTGATAATCAGCTTGCCATTTACCAGATTGACAAAGTTTTACTTCCTGTAGACATTTTCTCTCCCAAGGCTCCGGCTCCGGCACCATCTCCAGTAAAAGAAAAGCCTACAAAGAAGGGTCCAGTGGCCGAGAGTCCTGTTGTTCAGGGTAACGTGGATCAATCTGTAGGTGTAAGTTTTATACAGAAGAATCCTGTGGTGTTCTACGGAGTGGCTGTTGCAGTTGCTGCAATATTTTCTTTGTGACACAAACGGGTCCTTTTTTAACTAGCTGGGATTTGAGTCATCTTGGTTTTATGATTTTGCTGGGTGGTGATTGGTGTTAAATAATTGTCAGTTAAGCTCGTGATTATGATTGATATTGTCTCTCCTTTTGGCCTCTCAATTTTTATGTTCATGAGCAATTTGTAATAATAAACAATGTTTTGTATACATTTATTTGGCCTATCATTTTTAACTTTCATTCTTTCCCAGATCTATTTATGAACATGCCATAATGTTTGAAAAGCACCCATTGATACCCAAGTTGCCCTGGGCTGATGTGGTTTCGGATGCTTAGTCTATGTTTTAGGAAGAATGGCTGAAAGTTTTAGATTAAAAAAAAAAAAAAAAAAAGGTAGAAAAGTTAAAGCGATAAAGGATTTTGCATGGCCAGTACCTTTACATTAATTATCAGTGGAGCAGTAACTTTTAAGAAGTTAAACATCCAAAGTTTTCGGTGATTGGGATGGTTTAATCATACATTAAATCCCTAGTTTTGTAAGTTTGTAGACATCCATTTTTATCTAGCTAATTAGTCACCTTGAATTAATGTCTATGGACTTGAATTAAAAGGAGTTTAATTACTAAGGTTTGAATTAACAAATTTGATCACTAATTGGATCTCAGGCATTGGTTTAATATATTGAATACAGGCATTAATTGGACTAGGAACATTTGAAATTGTGATTAATTACTAGAATTAGGCTTGAAATAAAATTATCCCCTAATGTTCGCTTTTTTCATCCATTAAGGGCTTTATTGGGCAATAAATTACATAACAAATACTAGATTTTCTCATTTTCATAAATTCTTCCTCATTCTGAGTGATTTTAATATAAAACATCCAACATAAAATATTTAAATTCTTAATCATCACAGTGCTATTTGAAGTAATATTTTGAACTTATGATACTACTTTCCATTCACCGAACTGCTTTTCTATTGAGAACTTTTTGGCTGGGCAATCATGGACTGAAAAACTGTGGTATGTATTAAAGATTGCCATGATGAAAATTTCATAGGACTCATAACCATGTTAATTAATTGAATCTACATCGAAAACCTGTTCTCAGATTTTAATCTATTGAATTCGATTGTAATTTTCCAATTTACTGGGACACTTGAATGTATTTGAGTCTACTTGTTTGGCGATTCCAATAAAAAAACCTTTTGCAGTTGCTCCCAATGCCATAGGCATTTGGCTGCCTTGTAACAATCAAAAATAGAACTTCAATATTTATTTAATTGCAATAGATAAATCCATTTCTGGAGAGAGTTGGTTTTCAATCTCTGAAAATGAAGTGAACGTTGCACTTTCTTAAAGCTAAAACGTCATGGAAAATTCTGTGGGTGACAAGGCTATGTTTCCTGCTTGAGCAAGCAAACCCCAATTTCCAAATCCATGCATACAATTATCTGCCCAGAAAAAAAAAAAAAAATTATATATATATATATACCCATCTTATCAAATATCCTCATGTTTTTTTTTTTCCTGGTTTTTCAAGCAATCTAACGATCGCCAGCGGGAGCTATGCTTCTCTCTTTCAATCCGTACCTTCCACCCCTTCAAGAAGGATAAGACACTAATTAGTAACTAAACTCAATCATGCAACTAAGATTGCACACGACACCTAATTTCCCCCCCCCCCCTTTTTTTTTTTTCATTTTATGGTCCAGGTGAATTGAAAGAAGATTTGACAAGTCTGAAGCTCGAATCACAGATTTCACCCGGGGTTTTATATTAGGTGGCCACTATAAAAACTCCGCTCCATCCCCTCTTTCGACACCAAGCAAGCACTTGTGCGTGCACTACTACCGCTACTACAATTACATCTAACACTTGTGCAAGCGCCACTGTCCAATAAACAAAAAATTAGCAAGATGATCCAACAATCTCTTTTCTCATTCTCACTGTTCCTTCTCTTCCTCCATTTCACCCAAACCTTAGCCCAGTCACCGCCGACAGCCACTTCCCCAGCACAGTCACCACCTGTCACGGTAGTCCAGCCACCACCGGCCGCCCCTGCCAGGTCGCCGGGCTCAGCACAAGTACCCCCAACAACGTCTGGCACCCCGGAAATTGATAAGATCCTGACGAAGGCCGGCCACTTCGGGACATTCCTCCGCCTAGTGAAAGCCACTCAAGAAGACAGCGAGCTATTCACGGTGCTCAACACCACAACCAATGGAGTAACCATGTTTGCCCCAACTGACAACGCATTTTCACTCCTCAAAGTCGGGACTCTAAACTCCATGAGCGATGAAGAAAAAACCGAGTTGGTGAGATTCCATGTAATACCAAAATTTATCTCAAGCTCCCAATTCCAGACAGAAAGCAACCCTGTGAGGACACAGGCCGGGACCGGAGACCGCGTATCGCTTAACATCACCATGACAGGAACTTCTGTGAACATAACCACAGGACTGACCAATACATCAATATCGGGCACTGTCTACGCAGATGACCAGCTGGCCATTTATCAGGTTGACAATGTGCTACTTCCTTCGGACATTTTTGGTCCTAAGCCTCCGGCCCCGGCACCGGGACCGGGGCTAAATAAGGGGAAGCCTAACAAGCAGGCGGCCAGTGCGACAGCAGCTGCTCCCTCTGTTGCTAAGGATAATTCGGGTTCGGTGAGTCTTGTTTTGCAGAAGAGCAGCATGGTGTTTTCTGTAGTACCGGGTATAGTTGCCGCGTTCAGTCTTCTGGTTGTAATGTAAATTGTCAAATTTCTTTTCCATCAGTTGTGGTGAGATGGGGCCATTTTATTTTATTTTATTTTACTTTGTATTGTTTCGGATTGTGTTATTGATTGGTGGGTGATCAAGATTGTGAGTGCCTTTGAATAATTGCATGCCCACCAGTCAGCTCCACTTTGTATCATTTGAATTTTCTGAGAATTTTTTTTTTTTTTTAAGTAAAATTTCAATTTGTGTTCTTTGCATATTTACTTGTTTCTGTTTTCATTCGTTGCGAATTTCCTACGTACAATTCTTTTTTGGTAGGCCCTAATTCTCCTGTGCCACTAGCCCTTGACAACGGAGCAAAACCGCCCTGGAGGATAAGAATGAACGACAAGAAGTCCATTATATGTTTCTAGTGTTCATCACCGCTACGTAGCTGAAAAAAATTCTTATTACACATTTTATTTGTCCAAAACTTTGGATGACTCCAACAAAATCGTAGAATGTAATTAATTAAGAATTGAGCTTGTTAATTTCTCGTAAATTTCTCTTTTACCGGTCAATTGATGTTTTGGCACATGGAAACATTTATGGCAGTTTAGCTAGCTCGATAAAAAAATGTGTTTGAATTTTCCATCCTCCTAGACCTCCTTGGAGAACTTTGCCCTTGTAGTCAACCAGATTAGGAAACTAATAATTAGTTGCACCCTATCTGTTTTTACAGTTAAGAGCATATAGAAGATAGCATAATGCTTGATAAATTAGTAATTAGCTCTTGTGATTGAAAAATAGAATATTATTCATTGTAATTTAATGTTAATAAACACACATGATCACAAAAATTGTTAAATATGTGCGACTTTTTGGAAAAACTGAAAACAGGGGAAGCTCCAGCGATTCTGTTTCAGAATCAGGTTATTTTATCTCGCATAACTTGTGAGAACCGATCATAGTGCTGCCATAAAGTATAGCACTACCATCCAAACAATTGCGTCTTCATGATAATCAAGGATTAGAAATGAGAATCCCAATACACAAGGAGTGATATGGAAACTTTCGTGCATTAATTTCACAGTAATGCTGTAATGACAAAAAGATAAAATTGCCATTAGCACTAAAATTAATCCCGTCGTTCCTCAAATTCAAAAAGAAAAAGTTAAGGCCATTTTTCTTAAATTGTATCAAGATTTGCTTCTTTTTTTTTTTTTTGGGTTAATTAATTTGAACTTAAAATTTTCAATACTAAAGATAATTTTAGTACTATTAAGTTTAAGTTTTTTTTATCTCTGGGGATTAATATTAATTACAATTAGGGATTCAATTAATGGCCGTTGACATTGAACTTAAGCCTTACAACTTTCTCCGGTTAAAACATCACACAGAACGTCTCTTTAATTGTCAAAGGATAGCTTATCCATTTCATTAATCACTCGGGCACATCACATCTTTATTTACCTCAACTCCCCAGTTTTTTTTTTTTTTTCCCAAGTCTTCCAGGCAAGCAAGTTGCAGAGAAGGAAGCACTATTGTAACTCACTCTCTTCCCCCTGATAGCTCACCTTTGGAGATAACTCTCTAAGATAATGACATCATGTGTTAGCAACTTTAAATTATGAAGCTAAAAATGAACTTACACCTAACTTTGCCATAATAAAAACTCTATAAAAACCCTATTTATCCCATATTTTGCACGTCAAGCACTTGTCCAATAAACCCTTGCAATTGCATTTATCCATTAGTTTCCATATAGCCAACATGCAGAAACAAATCTTCTTCTCACTTTCATTTCTCCTTCTTTTTTTCCTCCACTGCACTAAGACCGAGTCCCGGTCACCAGCTGCATCCCCAGCAAAGGCTCCATCTTCAACCCCTGCAAAGGCTCCACCTACAGCCCCTGCAATGGCTCCGGCCACAAAGCCTCCGGCTGCAGACACTGGCGCGGCTGCCAATGCAGCCCCACCGGTCATGGTCCCGGTACAGGTAACTCATGGCATCCCTCTCAATATCGTCAAAGTCCTCCAAAAGGCTGGACATTTCAAATTCTTCATTCGTCTCATAAAAACCACCCAAGAGGACCTCCAGTTCTTTTCTCAACTCAATCACTCTCGAGATGGACTCACCATTTTCGCCCCAACGGATGTTGCATTTTCAGCCATTGTCAAAGCTGGGACGCTTAACTCTCTGAAGGATCAGGAAAAGAGAGTTCTAGTGCAATTCCATGTAATCCCAAAATTTGTCTCCACTTCCCAATTCCAAACTGTGAGTAATCCAATAAGAACACTGGCTGGTTCAGGTGCAAAATTCCCACTTAATATCCTGACCACCGAGAGGTCAGTGAACATAAGTACAGGACTCACCAATACAAGTGTGTCTGGCATTGTCTACACAGACAACAAGGTTGGCATTTACCAGGTTGACAAGGTGCTACTTCCTTTAGACATTTTTGCTCCCAAGCCTCCTGCTCCGGCACCAAAGCCGGCAAAGCCAGAAAAGACTGAAGGTGCTGAGAGTCCTGTGGTACCGAAGGATAACACTTCTATGGCACCAAGTGGCATTGCGCATAATAATTTGGTAATCTTTGGCGTTGTTATAGTTGCTGCAATGTTTTCTTTGTGACACTCAAGAGTTATGAGGTATGCTGGGGTGGGTTCAGTTCTTGAATTGTGTATGATTCTGCTGAATCGGAATCAACAGTTGGTGATGATCAACAGGGTGAGTGCGTTTGAGTACTTATAAATTCTCTATTTGTCACACTTGTATAATTGAGTTTCTGGAGGACTTTCCTCTTATTATTATTAATTTTTTTGCCCCCCTTTCTTTTTGCATTTCTTTTGTTATCCCTTCATTGTACTTGTGTAATATGTAATATTGTCAAAGGAATAACATTTCTTGATGGACTCTTTTAATATTGTTTTCTTATTTTGCTCAATATACAATATCCAATCAACTAAAAAATATATAAGAATCAGACTTGTCATCTTATCAGAGAAGTTGCCGGGGGAGGGGGGGTTGGCGGGAGTGGCATTAAAAAATCTATTATCAAAGGGCGCAATAGAAAGATAAATGAAATGATCTAAAAGTTAATAAAGACGTGTAAAGACGACGTCAATGAAACTTGGGCAAATTATGGCTCCGGACAACACCTTCCAGTTAAATTAAACGTCCCTTCTGAGATTCACCGAGAAATTGCTAGAAGGAAACGGCATTTTAACAATAAGATTCATTATCTGAAAAAAGAAAAAAAAAAAAAAAAAATATATATATATATATATATATATATATGCAGTTTTAAAACTAGTAGGTTAAACCATAACCGACGGTGATGATCCATGGGGTTGTTGGATTTAGATCCTCAAAAGTTTTATTTGCTTTTCATTGATTTATCAAACGTCTAGACTTTCACAAGAAGTAGAAGGAAAGAAAAAAGGAGGGCAGCTTGATGGACTAGCCAAACCGGCCCAGCGGACGGAGAAGTCTCGTTATGCTCCCACTGGTCGGCTAGCCTCCGTGTTGGTAGCGATTTCGAAAAAGAAAATCCTTAGAAACGAAATGCTTCGTCGCCGATCTCTTTTTGTGATTCATCTTAATATCATTTTCATTTAGTGTTTTTTATTTTTTGGGTTTTTCGTAAACGAACAGAAGGGGAGGATATATCTTGAGTGCTTCAGAATCTATTCGTGATAGCCAACGTAGGTTCATGTCTGGATGTGTGCGAACTGCGAACGTTGGTAGTTTGGAGTTGTCAGCTAATATGACATCTCCGCCGAGTTTATTTAGGTAATTCATTGGTTGCGAGGATGAAGCATCTTCGTATGAAAACTTACGTGGAAATATAGCAATCGCGAGCAAACGTTACCTAAATGTAGAGGTGGGCAACGGTCCGATCGGATCAAGTTGTCTGGGGTCCTTCAGTTCTCGAATTTCAGGGTCCTTGAATTTTGGATCATTAATGTTTTGAGTTCGTCGTTTTTTCCATTCAAATTAGTTTCTTTTCATATCAATCAAATTTTAGGTTACTTAGTTAGAGAGTTTCAAATTACAAGTCATTAATTTTTTTAAATAATGTAAATTAGATTGATTTTTATGCAAATTAAGTCATATTATTTGTGTTAAATTAGTTTTGTCGCCTGTTCCTAAATGTTGAATGAAAGTTTTAACACAAAAATTAAAGTGTTTGCTATTTTTTAATATTTTTTATATATAATATACACATAATTTTATATTATATAAATTTATGTAATTTTTATTATTTTTTTATTTTATTTAAACCTATTCTTTTTTTTTTTTTACTTATATTTAAAATAAATTAATTGAATTTAATTAATATTTTAAGTGAACTAAATTGAAAATTTCCGTCAATGAAATGCTGTGCTCTTGAGAGGTCTATTATTGGATACAAGGCTGATTCGGTTGAGTTAGACATCAACCTCTCCTTTCCCCCTCCAACAGAAGAGGGAAACTAAAAACATTAGTACGCATCCTTGTGTGTCCAAATGCACCCACTTCACATCTTTTTTGATACCCTCACTGTTTTTTCAAGCAAACCAATTGCGACATCAGCATTACATTTCTTTGCTTTGATACCTTTCACCGAAGCGAGGATAAATTAATAGCAACCAAAGAGTTCGCAGCAATAGATGCCCTGCACCTCATGAAGAGAAATGTGCCATCTGAAACCAAGTTTTTGTAACTGAACTTTAACACAAGACATCGCACCTACCCATTAGCTCACCATAATAAAATCCCTCTCCAAACCCCTCTTTACATCCCAAGAAAATAAAAAAACTGACAACAAGCAGCTTCTTACATTTTCAATTTTTCTTTTTTTTCCTTCAATTTCTGTCCAAGTAACACAAGCCATTGCTGCCAATAAAAAAATGCCAACAACTCTTCTCCCATTTTTACCACTACTTCTTTGCCTACTTTGCTCTAAAACAGTACTAGCCCAGTCACCAGTCCAATCACCGGCGGCAGCTCCAGCAAAGGCACCGAAGCATAAAGGCCCAACCGACACCCTCACAGTCCTCCTGAAGGCAGGCAATTTCACTTCCTTTGCCCGCCTTATAAAAGCCACCCATGTGGACACCCAACTCTACTCCCAGCTCAACAGCTCCACCGATGGCATTACCATGTTTGCTCCGACCGACGATGCGTTTTCATCCCTCAAATCAGGGCGCTCTCCGGACTCCCTTGCCCCGCGAGAAAAGCTCGAGTTCGTGCAGTACCACATACTGCCAAAGTTCCTGTCGATTTCAGATTTCCAAACTCTCAGTAATCCAGTAAAGACACTAGCAGGATCGACTAGCAAAATTGCACTTAATATAATAACCAGTGATAATAAGACATTCATCGATACAGGAGTTGTCAAAACAAGTGTGTCCGGCACTGTGTTCACAGGCAAAGATGCTGCAATTTATCAGGTTGACAAGTTGTTACTTCCGAAAGATCTTTTTCCTCCCGTCCCCGCACCGGCACCGGCACCGGCAAAGATTGTTGCAGAAAGCCCTAATAATGCTGTTCCTAAGGATGCTTCTGGTGCAATGAGAATTCATGAGAATTATGGTGTGCTGCTGCTCCTTGGAGTTAGTCTACTTACTGCATTGATCGGTTTGTAACAAAAGAGCAGGAGTTTTTTTTTCGGTGTTGATGTATTGCGGTTTTCGTGAATTTTTCTATGATTCTGTTGAGCTGCGTCGAATAACTGCATTGTAATTGTGTCATTCCTTTGTGTCTGAGTCTATGTTCCATAAGATTAAATTTCGAGGTTTATTCTTGTACTCTGTTTTGTTTTATTTTGAGGATCCTACGAAATGTGTCTCGGATAAGCAAGATAGATTCAGTCATCAGAAAATATTGAGAGAAAGTGAGTCTAAGTGTCAGGGCCACCTTGTGAAAAAGGTTTGAGGCGTGGGAACAACCTCCTCCTTGTGAAAAGAAAAATGCTGAAATTCAGTGTGTCGATCATATTAAAGAATTGGGAGCAATTACATGGCCAAAGGGAGGTCATGAAAAAGGGGCCATTGAGGGGACCTCCCCCTTTTTTCATTTTTTCTTGAAAGTCTTTCTTCTATTAGCATTTTTATGGCTATCCCCATGACCACCAACTATTTCCTTGAAGGGTTTCCATAGCTTCCAAAATCTGCCGCATTGATTGTTGGTCCAAGCTATCGCATTTTCAGAACCTGATATCATCACCACTAGTAATAAGCCTTCCCTGCATTCATCCAATAGCTTAATTTCGTGTCCTCTGTTCTTCTCGATTTGTTGGTTCTAACTGGGGTTCGAACTCAAGATGGTCACTCACTCATTGATATTTTGGGGTCTTTATAGCAACAGAGATTTCAGCATCTTCAGAACCAACAATGCCAGTCGACACGAGAACAATCATATGAAGGGAACTGCGGAAGTAGGCCTAATAGCGGTCCGGTCTCGGTTCCTTTCTTCCCCCAAAAACTATAGTTCCAACTGGAAAGTGAAACAAGATCAGACCAGAGTCACCCTATGCAGAAATGCTGCAACAAAATTGGGATCATTTCCTTTTTACATGAGAGAAAGTAGTTTGGTACTTGCAGTTCCGTCTGAAAATATTGCACTTTTGTGAATCATACAAAGAACTTGTCTTAAATTAAATTTATTGAACAAATATACTCTACAAACCTAACCAGAATCAATTACTCATGGAATTGTGTGTGCCTAAGTTGTATGTTTAATCTACCAAACACCTTGCCGAAGCATCAGTCGAGACCATTTCTCAATGCAACATGTCATACATGAATCCTTTCTACCCAATCCTAGCTAATCGTCATCAAGGGATACTTAATACGGGGCTGAATATTTTATAGACAACCATTTGTAATTTTGGAGGCAAAAAGGCCAGTTAGTATTTGTGCGCAACAAGGGTGGTAAACGCGGGCCTGATTGCTGAAGCATTGGCCCAAACTCGTCGCAGCCTACAGGGTTAACAACTGTAGCGGGCATCTACCAAAACTAGGCTAAAAGCTGGCCCAATGCACCGAGCAATTTTTATGCAGTTTTGATCTTTGTGGACCGAGAGTGCAAGACGAATTACTTTTGTTCCTTCAAACAAATCCTACAAAATATTGTACAAATATTTTCAAACCAATCACAGCATCTCTTTTCCAACACAACCATAGAACCCACAATTGCCATGACAAAACTCATATTCACTGTATATTTGTAAAATTTATCTATGGATATATCTATTTTCAAGAAGGCTTGACTATGGCTTGTGTGTCATAAATAGGAAGTGGAATCTCCATGTATGGGGGCACATCCACCATATCTACAGGACAATTTCCCTCGTTCTCAATTTTTCTTTGTTTTTTCTTTCTCTTTTTAAGTGTTTTGATTCTCTTACGCGTCTGTTGTTCTTTTTCTTTAAAAAAAGAACGTGGACCTTTATACTGCACCCAAGACCCTTGCTTGTGACGAGCAAAAGAGGAAGCAACGGTAAAAATAACAATGAGTTTTAGTTTAGTAGCATTGAAAGCCACACATTCTGTCTTTTGGAAAAGAGGTGAGCTAGCCGCACTTTTGAGTATGACTACCTAAAGTCTCGAATGCCAACCTTACTTGGGGCCAATAATTGAACAAAAAAATAAAATAAAATAAAATAAAAACAAGGACAGACGAAGGAAAAAAAGGAAATGAATATAAAAAAATAAAAAAGAAATTCTCAAGTGATTACTCACCACTCAAACAGGAAGCACCTTGTGACAATGATGCCGACAAAAGCATCAACACCAAGTTAAACCCAAAATTTCGTGTTTTTCCATTTTTGGCCTCTTTCCTCCCTTCTACTCTAAGCAAGCTAGCTAGTTTGTTGTTAAATATATTGCATTGCAACAACTAAATTTTGCAAATCGTACCTAGTCACCTTCACTTCAATGCCCACCATAATATAAAAACTCTCCTTTGTACCATCTTTACACAAAACTTTGTGCAAAATCCCATTTGCAAAAGAGAAGTAACATAAGCCAAGAAACACTGAAATGATGCTGCAATAACTATTCTCATGTTATCTTCTCCTCCTCCTCAATTGCCCCAAGATCTTAGCCCAATCACCTCCTCCATTTTTGGCGTGGCACGGCCCCGATGTGGTGAAAATCCACAGGAAGTCCAGCTAATTCAAGGTCTTTTTTATTTGATGACGACAGGAATTTTTTCAGGTAAACCCAAAGTTGTTGGTATGACCCCACCATTGCGGTTCCCACGTGCAAGTATCAAATGCACATAAGAGGATTTGAATGCACCTAACCACATTATCTCAAGTTTACCGTTATCAGTAGACTAATTTGATACGGGCCAATTCAAGGTCTTTATCACCCTCCCGACAACCATATTCCAGCACCACCGCAATCTAAACTCCCAGGTGGGCAACACAAACAATCGCCTAACCATCTTTGCCTCAAGTGTCACTGCATTTTTCAAGCCTAAAATCAGACACACTCGATTCCTTAGCCCATCAACAGACTGCGGAGTTGATGCAGTTTCATATTGTGACATTTTTCAAGGCAGTATGGCTCCAAACGATTGCCACTTGTACTCTTTCATTCGTGTAAGGCAGTTTTGAGATTGTTTTTCTATGTTTGATCAGCATCTACTTAGCTCGGGAACTGCGTGACATTTCCGAATTTCGAAGATACTTGAAAAGAAGGAAATTTTTTGGTTTATTAAGAGGATAGTCAGAACTTTGCTCCATTCATTAGGTAGAAGAATTAAGCCAGTTCATTAATATGAACTTGAAACTTGGAATGGTACGGTTATGCTTAAGAGACCATATGATTTCAACTAGTAAGCTGATAAGAATCTGGGTGGTTAATTATAAAAACTTAGTCTAATTGAGAACCATTCAACCGTAATACTATATATAAACATCTCTCATTTACCAATACATCTCAGGTTACCAATGAGAGTCAATAGTACTAGAATTATATCCGGGACTAAAAATTTCGAATTGAGTCTTTGTCATACTCAATTAATAAAAAGAAAAAAAAAAAGGAAAAAAAAAAAAAAAAGGCAAAAAAAGGGGCATCTTGAGTCATTCCACATACGTTATAGCTGTGTGGTTCTCATCGGGTGCTGCAAATAAAGCAATTGTCCACAGAAAATGGCTTTCAGAATTCATGTTGCCTGCTGCAAAGGGAATTTGTTTCAATGAAACTGGCCAAAACACATGTGAAATAGACCGATAATATAAAGGTAAGGGTACATTCACTGCTTGTTTGTCAGCTTATAGGAAGTTACGTTAAAAACGTAGTTTATTTTTGAAGAAGATGCTAGCTGTCATGACGTTATTTTCTCATTTTGCTCGAGGGGGGAAAGGAGGGAAGAACTAAAGCTAGCCTCATAGTATTTCAGGGTAGGTTGGTGCTTTCATAAGGTACCACATCAACTTTTTCAATTTAAAGGACAGAAGTTGCCGTACGAAAATCATTCCAATGAAAATTGTCCCTTTCTTCCCACCAGGCCTACTGGGAAATTGAGTTCATGACTTTTGATACAATAATAAATGACATTGTTATTATTAATAAATTATCGCGTTTTATGATTTTAAATAGTTGCATCATCTAGTTAATTAAATCAAAATAACGATTATGTTTATATATAAAAATCACAATTACAATAAGTTGTAACAACAACATATAAGGGTGCTACATGGAGGATGTCCAAACTTAATTCTTTGATTCCATCTAGTTCCTATCCCTACAATGAATCGATGACTTCCTCATCGAATCGGTAGGAGACATTCTTTGAAGGAAATCTCTTTGTCTAGGATAGACTTTCCGCCAACAGTGTTGATATGTAAAAGATCGAGCATATTAATTAGCTGCGTGCACCCAGGCCATGTATGCAAGAGTTTGCAGTTTGAACTATTCTATACATCAATCATATATTCATATGGCCAATGAATGTTGCAGATTTTCCGCATTCTTATTGCGAAAATTCGTGTTCAACCCCAAATCAGAAATTTCCATCCATTTATTCCAATTTCTAAGCCATGTCAGTGTGCAGGGAAAGTAATCCATAGATGCTTTCAAAGTCAATTATAATCCTATACCCGACCTATAGCCTTGAATTGTTATGACCCCCCTTTTTTTAAAAAAAAAAAAAAAAAAAGGGAAAATTGAGCAACTTATTTATGGACCACTATTTAGTAGAACTAGCAGACAAATACAGGCTCTAAATATATGAGGCTTAGATTTAGGCAAATTCGAAATTTTATGGGACAGACTCATACTTTTAAGATTAAATTTTTTTAGATTCATACTATAAAGCAATTAGGAGATGCATGTACCTAATTGGTATCTTAACAATTTACAGCATGATATACATTATTTTTGATAAAGGAAAACTTGGGAGGACTCAAATCCGATGAACTCTAAGTAGATATAAAAGATTTTATACTATATTTTTTTTATAATTTATATTATATTAGTGTAGTATAAAATTTTTTTTTGTATCCACTAAAATTTAACATATTTGTATTCACGTAGTTGAACCCTTTTGATAACCTAGGATCAATAGTGAGAAGATCACTTTAATATCACCAGCATTGGGATACAACATGCAATTATTTGATAGATCAGTATATTAATTATGGCGATATGTATACAATTCATTAACCAATGTGTTCGGCTGATAAGGAAAACAGAAGAAATAGTATAGAAATCAGAATTTTTAATCAATAAAAAACCATTATCTCAAGGTTGTCGGCGTCCATGCCGAGCGATGGACAAGAATTGGATAGAGTTCCATCGAAACTTCCGTAGTTCTTTTTAAGCAAGATTGATATGTCTGGACACGATTGGACTCCTATCGATTTGAAAATTAACGGTTTTAATTTTAATTCACCGAACCATATCATTTAGCTGTACAACTTCTGCATTCACATATACAGAAATGTATATTCTTTTTTTTCCACCCAAAGAAATTTCGAATCTAAAATTTCAAAAGAGATTAACATCTCTGCCCACTTCGTTAATCATATTTAGATTCCAATTACAAGCCCCAAAAAGGCTAATCATGAAAAGTGTGACTGAATTCATAGTCATTTTGAATAATTAATCACAAACAACAAAAAGACTTCCTGTGAAGAGTAGTTGTTAACAATTACGCAGTTTTAATCATGACAGTTGGAATTATATATATATATACATATGTGAGTTGTTAATCGCATAACATGGGTGGGATAACACTATTATTATTGTTTATTGTAAATTTGCAATTCTAATAATTAATTGTGATTAATGCAGCTCATCAATTTGTGTGATCAGCAAAAATTTAAAAAAAAAAAAAAAATTATTTTGGACACATGTATCAAGCCCTATTTATTTGGTCTACCGTGGAAAAAGAGTCACAGCCATCACAGTAGGGAGTTTCAGAAAACGAAAAATAGAGGGCTGTGACTACATGTACCGTCACAGACCTAAGTTCTAACTGTAACATTAAGTTTTATCATCAACGTGAAAAGGTAAAAGCAAAAAAAAAAAAAAGAAACTGCTAAAACTACATGGAGGTGGCAGGGGGCCAAAGGACCCCACTGTGCTCTTTCCTTTGATTGCCAAATCTATCTCTTTCTTGTTTTGTCCCTTCCTTCCAGCATGCAGTGGGCCCCCCAACGTGTCCCTGCCCACTCACATGCCTAACTCGGAAGAGTTGACTCAGCTTCTCAACTCGGTCCTAGGCACACCCACCCACCAAATATTCTTGCTTTCTTGTTGTATATGTGCTGTAACAATAAACTATTCTGGCTTAAGTACAACCAGAATCTTTTACCTTCTGTTGGGACTCCAATGGCGTTTAGTGGTGGCCAGTGGAACTGTATTGACCTAAGTCCTTGGCTGATGAACCCATTGGCGCGAACTTGGCTAGTTCGTGCTGCAAGAATGGCCTGCTGCTAGCTGCTTCACCTCCAACCCCAAGAAAATCTCTAGTTAAACTTCCTTCTCCTTCTCCTGAAATTCCCTGAAGAACGTCTAGTTTAACTTGTTGGCTTCGCTTCCCATTCGCTTGCATTATCATCAAACGATTCAAGTCCTTGTTGGTAGTGGCATTCAATGTTGAGCTTGACATGTTCGTGTTTGAATCACCAAAAAGAGACGACCCATCTTTCATTATCGTGGCTGGTGCAGAAGATAGTGAAGTCACTAATTCGTTTAAGTTCTCGGCTGGCTGATTTGTCTGCTGCTTGCTTAGAAACTTGAGGGCTTCTGTCTTGCCAGCCAGGTTAAATGAGTTGAAGTTTGACGTGTTTGAGAGAGACGAGCTGAACAATCCTAAGCTGTTGCTGTTGTTATCGAGTGCTGGATTATTGCTCCTTGTGGATCCTATTTGGGCTGCTTTTTGTAATAGCGCAGTGGCTGACATGTAATTGGCCGAGCCTTGTTTCTGTTTCTGGTTAGAATACAAAGCAGTTATGGACATGTCCTCTTTGTTCCCTTCTTCGTCTTTTACTCCTTGTGGCATTGCCGGAATAGCTCCGAGGTTGGCACCTGTGAATTGTGCTTGATCTTGGAACTTGCCCTGCCAGTGGGCTTGCGGCACAGATCCAAATGCATTCATTAGCGTTGCTTGACCCAGGTCAGGCAAGGAGGCTGAGCTTGGTGCCAAGAAAGCAGCATTAGAATTACTTGAAATACCAATTGGGTTCATTTGAGAATTGGCATAGTCTAGCCACATTGGCAGCCTTGGCTTTTGCCCATCCGCAGTATTGAAATTTCCCGTTAGCTCTGATCCAGCAAATTCAGGCCGAAACATCGGCGAATATTCAGATATTCCGATGACTTGAGGATTGTTGTTAGCCCCATTGATCATATCGTTTTTGAAGTTGACATTAGTGGCTGCAGAAACCGACGTGAACCTCGCACTTTCTTCCGTTAGAGCATCACAGAAGGCCCTGTGTGTAATAAAGCTGTCCTTCCTGTTTCATATTTGAAAACCCCAAATATATTTGTTACACAAAGAGCGTTACAGCTATACATCTAAGCATGTCCTTTGTGTCTGACCGCATTAAATTGAAAAACACATCTGGATACAGGTCAGTAGTGGAAACATTGAATTTTTCAACAACCTAATCATATGAAGTGGAGCACATCAATGACAACAATAAATAATCAAGGAAGAGAGAGATTTGAAGGCAGTATAAATAACCTATACATATATATGATTTGTACCTGGAGAAAAGTGTGCCGCAGTCACATCGATACTCTCTAGTACCACAAATCTTACTATGAGCTTTCCAATCTGATTGAACTGCGTATTTCTTCGAGCATTTCTCGCACTTCCACTTCTTTTCCCCATGCTTTCTGCTAAAGTGCTTCTTTATTCCCGTGAGGTCGCCTAGCGCTCTCGATGGATCGTGATGCACGCAGTTCCTTTCTGGGCATATGTACACCTTCTTGTGAACCTCCTTGTTTGTTCTTTGCTTGAGTTTCCAGGGGAGGTTGTGGCCTCTTCTGTGGAGCTGAAGGTTTTGGTCTCTTTGGAAGCCCTTGTTGCAGATTTCGCATACGAATCTGTTGGTTGCCATCAGAGATTTCGGAGATAAAGCTATAACTTCTGCGTCTGGATCTGCTTCAAAGTACAAAAATGAAGAACCCCACCAAAATAAAAACAACAAATACAGAATCCAAAACAGGATAAAGGGCGTAACGATTACATAGATATATATACACACACACATATATATGCTTGTTGCTTGCCTGGTGTTCCTGGTAAACTTCTCTTCTTTTTTGCAGGATTGGTTGGAGGATTAGGGTTAGGGTTAGGAGGTGGTTCTTGAGGGAGCCCTCTGATTGTAGAGGGAATAGAAAAGCCATCTCGAGACATCATTTTGCTGCCGAAGTGTAGAATAACAGTGAGTAGGTATGTGGGTGTCCTCTAAAACTAGCTAAACGAGAAGAACTATGTCAGGGAAGTAAGAGTACTTTTACCTGCCAAAAACAAAGAAAAACCAAATTAAGGTCTTTATTACTAACTGCAAAGCATAATCTAAACGAATCCTCCCCACCTTTAAATGAAAGAGGGACTCCAACTAAGACTTGTCTCCAATCCCATGAATTGTATCCCTTTTTCTTGCAATAAAAACCTTGTTTGCTTCGCTTGAAGCCAAGACAAACACACAAAACAAGGGATATAGATGGAATATTTCTCTCTCCTCCCCCCCTTCTCTGTCTCTCTCTCTCTCTCTCTCGCTCTCTCATTCCTTATCTTACACGGCTCCTTCCGGAGTCAGTCAGCCATAGACTCAGCTGGTCCACTTTCACGTTATTATAATATGTGGAATGTGCAAAATTTAGACAAGTGACCAAGATGCTTAGCTAGCTTGATAATACACATCAACTCATGATGGCCCAATTGTCTTTTCATTTCGGTAAGGTGATTTTTTTTGGGGGGGGGGTTCAATTTTGTGTACGGTAGACTTATGGCTAAACACAAGCCACTGTTACAGTGGTCTAATAGTAAAATAACTTATATTCACAGAAAAAAAAAAAAAAAACACTTTATCAATGAAATTCGGGAGAGTTTGATTTATTTGCTATCTAAGACTAAGTCAAGTCACCAGAACCATGTAGACCGTAACAATTGTCAAAGATCTTTGATACATCCAAAGCAGTAACCGAAGGAGAAATAAAGAAAAAGGAGGGAACCGTTTGAAGATTGGTTTTTTCTCCCTTTACCTTTGGGATCAAATTAAAGACGAAATTGTTTAACTTTGCAGGATTTGAAAAAGAGTGGAAAAGGGAGAGAAAATTGAGAAGCCTTTCCAGCCTGCACCTTTTGTTTTTTAAGAGGGGTTAAAATGATTGTGCCATAATCGTCTAGGAGACACTGAGGATTGGCGTTGAGAGATTGTGAGAAAGAGAGAGAGAGAGTGTGTGTGTGAAAAGTAGAAAGTACGGAATGCCGTCCGTGAGACCTAGGTGGCACTGGAATCGGGACCCACGACGAGAGACTAGTTACTTAAAAAAAATATACAAAAAAAATAAACACAAATATAATACACTGTTACGAATATAATCATAATTTTTAATTATAATTTATATTTTTATTTATAATAATTAATTATTATAATTAAATAATATAAACTTTAATTTAATTGATGTGTTTCAATAATAATAATAATTATTATCATTATTCTAATATTCTAACAGTCGAAAGCAGAAGACAAGAGATAACGGGTACCGCTTGAATTGTCGACCAGCTGGCCCACGGGACACCCACCTCTCACTTCACACTTCCCTGAAATTCGTTCCTATGCACGGCCCACACTCCCCTGATGGCTGCAGGTTAATTTTTCTTAGAATTTTCTATCTTTCCTTCTTTCTGTTTTTTCGATTTAATGCGATTTTTGTTTTTCTAAGGACTTCGTAAAAAATATCACATCAACCTTTTCCTCTAATAAAGTTATAACAATTAATTATATATTATATTTATTTAATATATAATTAATAAAAAAATATAAATATATAATCAATAATCATAATATTAGACTTTTTAATTGTTTGTTAAATTATTTTTTATTTATTGATTATATAGTATTATAATTATAATTAAAAATTAAAATTTATTTTTAATTAATAAGATAATAAATTTTTATCTTTATTTTTATTAAATTAATATTTATTGAAGTATTTTAAAAAAAAAAATTATTGAATAACCTGACAGGTAAGATAGATAAATTTTATTTTATTATTTTTATAACCAACAGTTATATCATTTATAAAAATTTTGGTATGTCTATCATTGTTCTCAGTACACTTTGGTTGACTGGGTCAGTCCTCTGAATCTGAAGAGTGCTTGAAACATGGGAATAATCAAAATTGGACGGGCAACTTGTGTGCATATATATATATATTGTGAAAGAGAGAGAGAGATAAGGTAAGCTAGAATTTTTTGAGTCAAGAGGGGTAAAAACTTGTTTCCGTTTAAAACAAAAATAAACTTCTTTTTCATTTTCATATGTACCCGTTTAATTTAACTAATTGAATTCTTGAATTTTAACATTTTGAACTATACAAAAGTGAATTTGTATGATATCCCATAGGTCTTATGTTTCTAATACAATTGGGTAGAACATTCAATTTTAGTGATTATGTTTTGTTTTCTTAGCTTTTCGACTTTTCATGTAAAAAAACAAAAAAAGAAAAAAAAAACACATAAATAAAGAAATAGGGAGAGTCTCCCCTCAAATTTCAAACTTAATTTAAAGTTCAGATGCAGATGCAGGGGGCTAAGCCAACACCAAGCAGTGCCAATGTCCATCCATGATAAGTAGTTTTCAAAGAATTTCAAAAGTCCTCTGGGCCCATCAAATAATGCGTTTTACGTTTACCCACACCTACCAGCTGCTGCTAGGATATCTTTTTTCCTCGTGACGACAAGCTTTTGGGAATCTTTTCTACTGCAAGAGGGAGGGGTCTAATTATCACTTGTTTATTATCCATATTCTAGAACCACTATATGAAGCATTATAAACATGTTTACATTCTACGTATGAATATTCAGTAGAAACGATTCAATTTTAAATTTTCATACGTATGATACAATATCCTATTTACAATTCGGTTCAAATTTTGGCAGCCTTTGAAAATTCGTATTAGTTAAAGCATAAGATCTTAATCAATCCTTTTCAATTCAAAACGACTGGATTCAATCCGAATCCACTCTATATCGGTTGTTTTGGGTCAGTTTTCCAATTTTTATGTACACCCTTAACACATAATGTGTTCATCTATCTATTCTAGTTTTAAAAAATAAACTATCTAGTGAAGGTAATTTATGTGTAATTCCTTTCCTAAGACTTGCCAACAAAAAAAAAAAAAAAAAAAAATCTTCATCGTAATTATCGAATTTAACTAGTTAAGAAAGTAGAAAATATATTTACCTTGCCAACCAGTCTAATCATCAAGGTGTCTTCTGAATATATAGCTAGCAATGTTTCAAGAAAATAAGAAAGGTTGCATATAATTGTCTAGGGAATAGCATTTTTTTTTTTTTTTATTATATATCTCAACTACCTTTGGCTTAATGCATTCGTATTTTATCCTGAAAAGGCATAAACATGTTTGCGTTTTCTTCTCCCACCCTACACTCTTCTTCTTCTTCTTCTTGGTATGCGGTCAGGTGGAGTCTGGGTCAGTTTAAGCACATATTAACTAATCTGACTTCTCTGATGTGATCAAAGCAAGTCATCTAGGCTGGAACTAGGGGATTCAAGGAAAATGAGCCCAGGAGTCTGAGCTCAGTATTTGAACTCCAGAAGTCACCGGGGGAGCAAACCTGAGGACCTGTAAACTACACCTCTAAATGAAACTATATTTTCTTACAAAATTTTTTATATGGAGCTAACTACCCTCTTCTGGATCACAACTCAAACACATAACAACTCTAACCCAAAAAAATAAAAAATAAAAAAAATTGCCCCCAAATTCCCAAAAATGTATAATATAAAAATCGCAAAGCGTGATTCTCACGGAGAGAAAATGTAGGGAATTATGTTGTCAGATTCGCTGAAAGACAAGCCACTTTGACATGTTTCGTATGAATAACATCTAATCTATGCTTCGTTTTGTTTGAAAAATTAACGTACCTAAAAGTTCCTTTTTCTTATCTCGCATTATTAAATTATAAAGAGCTGGAATGGAAATTCAAGGTAGATTCACATGAAAGCACTGGCATAATATTTCCCTTGATTGTGATTATGACAATAATATTGCAGTAACAGTCACTATTGAGCGAGAAAAGAGGAAAAGAGGAGATGGAAAAAAAAAAAAAAAAAAAATGAAATTGTGCCATCTCATCTTGGCAGACATTGCCATGAGGAAATCATGTGTGAAAATACAGGTGCCCCAGAAGCAGTCCTGAAAGAAAATCATTTATTCTCATTAGACTCATGATCACATGTATTAGCGTTGCCCCAAATAGATGATTGGTCGCGGCTAATCTAAAAGAGATTCTTCATCATGCAAAAAAAAAAGAAAAATGATTCAGATCCAAGCAAGGAGTCATCCTTAAATTTTGGATCTTGACTTGGAATTTAAAAAAAAATAAAAATAAAAATAAAAATCTAGGTTTAATTTGTACATGATGCCTGGACAGATACAAGAATGAGGGTTGGTTTAGAAAGAGAGATAATGAGTGCTGAATCCAAAACATTGGAATTAGAGATCAAGCAAATATACAGAACAAAACCGAATTTAATTAATGGTGGTTAATAATCTTTCTTCAGAAAGAGTCAAACTTTGAACCGGCGATCTCTAAGAAGAATGTCTACCAAATTCCCACTTCTAAAGAAAATGATCGAGAATGAAAATGTTAAAAGAAACCAAGAATGTCTACCAAATCACGAATGAAAAATTAATTGTCATCCTACCTCGATCCGCTTTTCTTTGCATTAAGCAAGCAAATTGTATTTGGTGTGATTTACACAATCTTAAATTTTAATTGCAGTCGACGATAAATATTATTTCGGTTTAATTGAAATTAAGAAAATTCTAACAAACAAACAAACAATCGGTCCAACCGGTGGAAGTCAATAGAGTGGTGAAGGCATGTCATGGGCTGGGCTCCTTTTGTGACTTATTATGGGTTCGTGGGTTGTCAACTGAGTCCGAATGATTTTTCAGAGAAGAGTCCGAATAATGTTAGAAATATGGCTGAACTGACAGGCCTATTTATTGGTATCTTGTTCTGAAATGGCCCTTGTCATCATGTCTGCTTATGGGCTTTCCACATTAGCAGGAAGAACAAGTTTTTCTCAGTTGAAATATCATTGCCATGTAAGAGGAGAATAGATCGGTGTTTTGTTTTATAGGAACTTAAACTACTTGTTTGGTCACAAATGGTCGTTACAACCAATCATGATCGGTGTTTAACTCTCTCAAATCTCCTCTATGTTTATTTCCTTAATGCACTCGAACAATATGATCTCGAAATTTACAAATGGTCAAGTTTTAAGCCTCCTGAGACGTCCATGGGCTTTATGGGAGACAAGGCCGGGTCGGCAGTCCAGATGAAGCAATTGTCAGACCCGCACATTTATATTTCTACTGAAAAAAAGAAAAAATAAAAAAAAAACATAGAAATTATTTTCATCATAGAGATGTAGATGCAAAAGAATCAAACGCTACAAGTTATTTTCCTGAAATTCTTCCCTCATGGAAGGGGAAACGGCTCGACGAGTTATTTTCCTGAATTCTTGTGTTTTAACACAACTAGTTGTTTCAATCACATTAGTGCCAGAGTTTCAATTTCATCATGAATAGTTTAGTAAAATAGAATACTACTAGACAAATAAATCTTATAATTTAGACTATAGCTTTTGCTTCGTCTACCATCCTTTAATGTATAGTAATTGGGATCCTTGGTCAAAATTCATTACTTTTAAAGCTCATTTTTATTTCTAAAAAGTAATATAAAATTTAAATATTCTAATATTCAATCTTTTTGACTCATAATAATTTTTTTTATTTATTTATAGAGAGTTATAAAATTTATAATTTTTGAATTTTGTTAGAGTTAGAAAAATTGAACTCTTAAAAAATTTTAAAAATATAAATTCTAAAAATTTTTAAAGATAAGAAAAATAATTATTATGAGTTAAAAATATTAAATTTCATAATATTTGAATTTGAGAAATTTTTATTATTAAAAATGAGTTTTAAAATTAATGAATTTTGATAGAAGGTTCCAATCACCAAAATCAGAAACTACATGGATCTTATTGTATTAATTGACACCACAAAGAGGTAGAATGCCAAACCCCCCACCCCCCCCCCCCAACAAAAAAAACAAAAAAACTAAGAAACCAACTAAGAGGCGTACAAATTTCAGATTATGAGACAACAGGGAGGGACATCAGATATGCGTCCATCATGCATGAACTCTGCTGTCGGATGTATAATATAAGAGCATAACGAGCTAGCTGATTACAAGTCAAATGCTTATCTCAAAAGCAAAAGTTAGAGAGGAAGAAGACAGAAAATGCCGTGTCCAAATTGGGAGAACTTTCTCGGTGGGGCGGCCATTTCAAGTAGTACTGTTGGCTTTACCAAGTCCTTTTCCCCGAACAATAAGATTAAGTATACATGGGCGTGTGCTTCTCCGTGGACTTTTAATAGGATAATTAGAAGTCGTGGACAGCAATAAAACCAAGAAAAGTAATTTTCCAAATGGGTCTTAATAATGTGACTCTACATTAATGGGGGTTTGCTATTTCCTCCCACTTCAGTTGGTTGAACCCAGTGATCATTGATTCAACGATTAGAACCATGTCGATTTTCAAAGATGAAATTTTTGTTAGAATTTCATCGTAGTTGACAGTACTTTGGAGCCAATACTGAGAATTTTGGAACTCACCAGAGATGGAAATTCCATTTGATGCCATATTTTAGCAGCTCTATGAACTCGTCTGTGGCTTTACTATGCAAACGGCATTGGTGGGTAATAAGCCAATTAAAATTACCAATTTACAGCTTTAACAAGAGCGACATTCCACGTCTGTCAAGAGGACGCTAATCATGTCGCCAACTCTGCCAAAAAGATTTCTTCTAATGATAGGTGATTCATTTATGCGTCTCATCTATAAACTTTAATTTTGAATTAACATAATTTTTAATGTGGGATGGAAATTATTCTTTTTTGTTCAACCGGGCATGCAAATTTACGCTGTTGTTTCTTGTCTACTATATAATGCCGAGCACCAGCATCTACATGCACATAATGTATATTAATTCTCTGCGTTCCAACTTAATCCTTTGAAGAATAAGGAGAAGGAAGGTCATTATCCATAGAAAGTGTACCAAGTTCAAGCTTCCGATTTCCTACTGGATTCAGATTTCATCCATCAGTCGAAGAGTTTATAGTCCGTTACTTAACAGAACAAAGTCACTTCACGCCCTCTTCCGGGCGTGTATGATCGCTGGAATATAGATCTATACAAGCACAATTCATGGGAACTACCTAGTCAGATTTGCACCAACTCCTCATTTTTACTCTTCATGTTTTGTTCCTCAGATTCTCATCTCATTTAGTTGGGGTACCTTGTATGTACACAGGAAAAGCTTTGTTTGGAGTGGACAAATGGTATTTTTTCAGTCCAAGGGAGACCGGAAGCCTAGCTGCCGGATCGGTTACTGGAAGGCTACTGGTACTGATAAACCTATTCTTTCTTCTTCCGGATCAAAGAACACTGGAGTCAAGAAAGCGCTAGGATTTTACACAGATCGGCCCCCTAAATGAGTTAAGACAGAGTGGATCGTGAACGCGTATAGATTGCTGGAAACAACTATTAAGCTTTCAAGGCTAAAAGGGTCAATGAGGGTAAGTATGCATCTCTCTGATTCTCTGTTCTTTTCATTTTCTTCTACACTTAGTACTTCATGTTCCCCTAGTTACACAAACAACTTCATTCTTAATCCCAATCTATAGCTGTGTTGGGAATGACCATACAGCCCCAACATCTCCCTGAATGCATATAAAATTTCTCTTGTTTTCAGCTAGATGACGGGGTTCTATGTTGAGTTCGACGAAAAGGCAACATGCCGAGGAACCCATACGAAGACAGCCTTGGCCAAGTTTGGTCGGAAACTTACCAGACAATGGAGAAGCAGATCCTACAGACACAAACTACAATAGCATGATCATCGAGGATTTAAACAAAGACTGCCTACTTTTGGCTTCCTATTCTTGCTGGGGAACATTTACCTCCTACTGACACGAGTTCATGTGTCAGCCTTCAAGAAAGCAACAAGGGAAATGGATTTGATGAAGTTTATGAAGAGGCTAACAATAAAATGAACTCTCCATTAACAATTTCTTCCTTGGACAACTACAACCAGATGAAAGGGAAATATAATGAGGAAGACAGCTATGAAAATCTCCTCCAATATAACCGGAAGCCAAATCACGCCAACAGTGACAAGGAACCACTTCCTGGAAAGAAATTCTCCAAATATGTTGTCTACTATTTCAACCAAAACCAGTCTCTTTATGCCTTCTACAACCATAATCCTTCAGATGCAATGACTGACTTCCTGGATCATGGTGGCTTGCCCTTCACTCCTAAATATTCAGAGTAATGAATACCTTACAGGGATATTCAGTGGTATGGCCTAGTTGTCAGCTAAAAGTTAGAATATCCAACACAAGGAATAGATAAAGCAGCCAGGTGAAACTGGTTGCAGAGGAATCTGCAATAAGTCAACCCGCACATCATCCTATTTAAACAAAGTAAAACCTGTACAATTATGGTGTGAGTGGCATGGGGTTGGAGTTGAGTTTCTGTGTGCTTCCAGTTTTCATACCATTGGAACAGTTACTATGTAAATTATAAAAGTTCAAGCTGAAAAATGAGAAGAATTCCAAATCGAGAAACCCTCTGCATGAATTTTAATATTTAGAAGTATTTACCTTGTAGGAAACAAGTGAAGTCTCTAACAGGCAAAGAAACAGCTCAGATTAGCTCATCTTAAATAATTATTCTTAATCTCTGGTAAGCATTGTACACTAAGAAATTAATGAACAGGCAGTCCAGAAAATGAAGTCTACTCAAGTTTCCTGAAGGAAGTATAATAATTGGAATGGAAACAAATATGCAGAAAAAAGCACAAAATCCCTCAAATTACATAAATGAGCACCAGACAACAGAATATAGCATGTTGCAGAAGCCTTTGCATTCCACTTAATTCAATATGCTGCAAAAGCAAAGCAAGATTTCATCAGTGCTATAATGAAAACAAATAAAAAGATTTGTCTCAACTTAAAATCAGCAAATGTGAAGTATTGTTGAGCTAAAGGTAGCAAGACCCACCAATATAAAACAAAAATGAAAAAGGCACAGTTTTAGCTTGAAAAAAATATTAGATCAACTAGACTTGAATCTGAAAGATCCAGAGTTTCAGGCTAATGATATGCAAAAGGATACAGCATTAATTTTTCCATCGGTATAAATAAATCAATCATAGGAACAACCAAAATGATTAGATAGTCCAAAGATCAAACAGGTTCACACAACACATATATATCAACAAATATATGATATTAGTCAGAAACATAAGATAGAAATGTAATGGTGCTTACTTGTACAAATAGGTGGCAATTCCCAGGATTACGCAAAGCAGAATAATGTCGATGCAGAAGTTCCTACTAGACCTTAGCTGGGACAATAAGCAAAACATGATTGCCATCAGAATCATGCTCCACTGATTCTAGGATATAGAATACAAGATTCGCAGATAGGAAATGAGAAAACAAAATCTTCAGAAGAGTCACCTGGGTTAAAGTTTGCTTCAGCCTAACATTTGTATTTTTAAGATCTGAAGTTGTTTTGTCCACCTATACAAGCAGCAACATGTCATCACCTATGTGATTTTTCCACTATCATCTGATTGAGAAGGCAAGAGAGTTCCAAGGAATTATGCTGACCTTTGTATCAATTTCTTCAATCAAGGGGACTTGCCTATCCATTTCCTGAGAAATCAAAGCAAAAGGATTTATCTGAAACTCTTCTTTCCCCACTGAAAATTGCACTATAGAACTGTATTATGTGCACAACTGCAAACCTCATTCATATCTTGGGCCAAATTTTTCAACGTATCCAACCCGTCTGATATAACATCAAGGCCTTGTTCCTGTGCATATGAGTAGGCCGTGGACAAGCATCAAATCTTGTTAAATCATCCACCTCAAAATGGTTCTAATTTCAGATAATGGAAACAAAAATAATCAGGAATCTTACATGCCTGTTTCAGTTTCCGCATCTCATACTCTTGTCTAAATTGACTTGATTCTTCACTTTGTTGGAAGAAATCATCATCAAGGTGTCCACCTTTCAGTTTCCAAAAAAATAAACCAGTAAGTATGAATGAACGTGTGTGGTTGCTTCACTAATAACAATAAAAAGAGAAAGTGGAAAACTAATCACCTGATGTATCAAATGTAATATTTTTATGAGATCGTGAACCTCCTTCTCCTCTAGCTTGTTTGGCTGGAATAGTAGTCCCATCTGGTATTGCTTTGATCCTCTCTGGCAGCACAAGAACCAGATCCAAACGAATGGCTTGCTCTTCTTTGGAAATTCCTCTAACCTACAATCACGCACAAACCTTTCTAAAAGATGCAATTGAGCAAAATACCTGGAGAAAAACCAGATATAGGCTTGATAGTTATTCAAACAAACATAGCAAAAGACTTGCCATGTTGTTGGAACACAATAAGAGATGATAGCTAACCACGGGTTGTGATGCTCCAAATTTTATGTGCCCACTAAATTCATGTAATTTCATAGCAAAATTTCCTCTGCAACTTGTAAAGACAATGAATCTCCAAACACAAATATTTGTGAAAAGGCATGCAAATGTAGTAGGTATTGCTTAGTTTTTATGTCTTTGTATCACAAGTGCTGTTCCATATCAAGATACACACACCGAGCCAACATATACAAATATAGTATGATTAGTTTGCATGGGATATGATTGATGAATTCTCTACCATAGTGCTCCCCACGACATCCTACCATTTACATCACTAAACACCTATAATCTTGTAACTCGGTTCTGCTTCCACAGAGTCAGCAATATGCCGCCATAAACTTTGTAGCGTCTAGAATTCATGCTCTTAAGATAGGAATTCACCTTTTTTCCAGCTAATTTTTGCAGCTTGGGGACTTCATCCATCAATCGAGCCTTGGTCCGGCGAACCTCTGCATTCATTGCAGCCGCAGAAGCCCTGTTTGCTTCCATCGCAGCCAGCTCAGATTTCTGCAGGAAATCCGCAAATGTCACCATGCGGTGCTGCTATATACACGTAAATACGTAAATTTTGAATTTTTTTATAAAAACCACATTTCTCTGTTCTCTTCTTATTTTTCACTCCCGATTCAAAACACAATGATTTTTTTTTTTTTTTTTTAAAAAACAAGGCTACTGATATATTTTTAAAGTTTCTTATAAAGAGAAGGCATTCAAAATTAAAAAGGAGAGTGAAGGAACGGAATGGAACATTGAGAGCGGAATCGATGTCGGCCTCGACCGCGGCGTAGTGGCGGGCGAAAGCATCGTCACCGTAGGCAGTAAGCTCGCGCTGCTTCTCGAAGTCATACTTGTCGTACTTCTTGCATATGTCGTCGACTCTGAAGAGAATGTCGATCACGCTCATCTTCTGCGGTGATTGACTGTTTGGGGGGCGAGAAACGGAAGGAAAATGAGAGGGCGGAGAGAAGCAGCGGGATTTTCTTGTTCTATTTTTGGCATCGTCGCACGGCCTTGTGCAAATATGGCGCGGACAGCAAACACCGGCTGGTTTTTTGAGGAGGAAAGGGCGCGACAAGTAACAGACGTAGACAAGAGGGCGGAGAGAAGCAGCGGGATTTTCTTGTTCTATTTTTGGCGTCGTCGCACGGCCTTGCGCAAATATGGCGCGGACCGCAAACACCGGTTGGTTTTTTGAGGAGGAAAGGGCGCGACAAGTAACAGACGTAGACAAAATAACGGCTTCGGCTTCTATATTTAACGCGCAGTTGTTATTTTGGTTTTGCTCTCCGGTGCCGTTTTCGAATCTTAGGCCCTAAAATTTCCGTTTCTCTTTTTGATTTTTTTGGTCAATAAGGACGGTGAACAACCCAAACTAGAAAATTATCATTCTAGGCAGACTAACACCAGCGACATCACCCTATAAACCGCGAGTAAAATGGCTAAGCAAAAGCATAATTTCCTAATTCTATTAGCACGACGTTGGACCCGAATGTCAAAGTTAAAGCTAAGTGATTTAGGCCCAGACTAAATACTTGCGAGACAAAGAAAATGCTATAGAGGCCCGGATTGCCAGTGGCGTTAGACGCTGTCAATGGGATTTTGTGTGTTGGGGAGAACTTAATATTTATAGCGATAGAGAAACTCATGAAGCCTTATAATCGGAGATGATAGATCAGACGCGGCATTGACAATAGCACTGCTAAGACCGTGTCAAGTGCTTGAGTGCTATGAAATGTAGTTGCTATCCATCTCTACTTGCTATCTGTGTAGCTAGACCCAGACCGACGAGGCAACTAGGAGTCGTCTTGGTCTTCTTACCGACCAGTGACCATTTTACGGCTCAATGACCATCGTTGTTAGGCTCCCAGTCTTTATTTTTTATGTATGTATTAAATGATTTCGACTAGAACTAGAATTAAAAATCAATATCATATTATAAAGTTTAAATCTTGACAGTAACCGATTAAAATAAAAAAAAAAAGATTAAACAGTGACTTTGATGTGGGTGGAATATTATCTAAGGATGAAAATCAATTTTCCAGGCAGCATTGTTATTCTTGATTCCGTAAAGATAATATACTTATTCAGTTGTTTGCCTCTTTTAAACAAAGTCCTACGAAACTGGATGTAAATATGTAACATTTGTTTTTCCTCGTCATGTACCCTGCAATATTTCACGCGGTAGATTTTGTGGCACTTCGTCTCCACTCAACTGCCTCTAACTAATAGCAATCGTCACCAATTAACTAAAACATTGCGCACCCTCTCAAACCCATGGATGTGTGACCCACGGGGCACAAAAAGACTGCCCGCAGCAAAAGAAGCAATCTTCCAATTCAATGGAGAGCCAGTACTGTCATTAATGAGAGAATCTATGGCGAAAAAAGATGCTTTCAGGAAGAACAGAAAAATTTTCCTGGAAAACTGCAAGAGTGTTTTACACAGTTGCCAAGGCAACGCCAAGCCCTCCTATTTAAGAGAGCCCTGCACTGTCATATATATATATAACATAGACCCCAACGCAGAGGCTACCAAGTTCTTACAAAACATAGTGACTGCAAAACCTGCCAACAGTAACACAGATCAACATCACAAAATAAACTAAAGCCTGATATAACGTCGCCATGAAAATGTTTCTTTACCCTAAAGCACCATAAGCTTAAACCCATATTTAACAAATAACGGTATTGTTTACATTCCAAACTCCTGAAGAAGGCAACAGCAACCATTGTTTAGGAAGCACAAAACAAAACTCAATTGGCTGTTTTCAATTAAATATGAAATGTTCATTTCGTTCCTAGACCCTTCTAAACAAATATATCACATCCAAGAAAGAACCTGTGGAATCTTCATTCAAACGAAACCCACAGGCAAGGTAAATCTTATACTCATTTCCTCTAAAGACCCACTAAGAGAAAACTAGGTCCATCTTTCTTTCCATCCCCTCTCATTCTATTTTCTATTCAAAGATCAGTGCAGCCAAAGATTTCAGATTACTCGTAGGGGTCACAAAAGATCACAAATATCAACACATACTTATGGCATCCATAGAGAAGGAAGCCACAAATTCTATTGATTGAACACATTGTTATATTCCACTAGATAAACCTGGTTACTTTAAGGAATGGAAAGTGCTGTATTCAAACAGATTGATGGGTCATTCAAGGTCACTTCTGAAACTTACAAACCAATATTGATCAAGCTTCCATGGAAAGCAGGTCAGTGGTTGGTTTGATAAATTTCACTTACCAATCTCAAGAATGCCCTTGAGCAAGCCCACAGAATAGACTCTGATCTAGGTTTTCCTAATAATCTATCATACATAAAAGGCAATTTATAAAGACAATTCCCAATAACCATCCCTTGTCAAGAAATATCATCAATTAACCAAGAATATGCTTTCTTTGCAGCAACATCCATCATTTTTTTTTTTCTTTATTAATAGTCCCATTGATGAATCCATCCAAAAACGATTAAGAAGTTTCCTTTTTTCTCTGTACAATAATTAAGGAATATGCAAAGATCTTAAAGAAGCTTTTAGAATTAAATGCTCGCCCAAACAATGAGCTATAAAGCCAAACATTCAACAAAATTTCTGACAATGATCGATCGGAATCAATGAACTGGCCAAAAACTCAATTGTTAGCTTCCAATTAACAAAAAATATCCAACGATTCCAAACTCAACATTCAACAGAAGAGAAAAAAAAATACATCTATCCACGAAAGATCTGCTTTCCTTTACAGAGCAACAGAAGATTTAGAAGGGACGAAGAAAGTCAAACCTAGCGGTCAAAGATCCGAAACAACGGCAACGTATGGTGATTCGGATCTGGTATTGGTCGTAGGCTTAGGCTCACGGGCCAGTCCTGCTGCGATACAGCTTGCCGAAAACGTGGAGAGCGGTGACAAACCCGATGAAGACGAGGCTCATAACAAGGACGACTGTTGGAGAGATCTTGAGGCCCGGAGCATCATCGGTGTAGAAACGAAGCATATTGCTTCCGCCAGCGATCGCGCCACCGCCGCCACCGGAGGAGGCAGAAGCGGAGGAGCCGAGCCTACGGCGACGCATGCCGGCAGCGGCGGCAGCCGATCCGCGAGGGGCCGTGATGCCTGGCCGGGAGGTGCCGGCGGAGGATGTGGTCTGGGACTGAGAAGCGCCTCTAGCCATTGATTCCGGGAGCAATCAATGGAAAATCAGAGAAGTCAGAGAAAGAAAGACAAGACAGTGAAGAGATAATAATAATGGGCGGCGGTGAAGCGCTATGACCGTGAATATGCGGAGAGTGATGGGACTTTCTGTTCACCGAGACTCGTCATTATTATTATAATATAGAACTAGATTAGGACTTGATTTAATCAGAGAAATTAGGAATCTAATTAGATTAGTTAGCCTCAATCTAATTTTATATTGATAATTTTTTCATTCTATTGTGTATTTTTTTATATATTTAATTGTGTGTCCATTGGTACAGAGAGCAGAGGTGGCATGGGCCTCGGACGCCAAAATCTTTTCATAGATTTCATATTGGACTCTCAGGATGGTCATTTAATATATATATATCAAAAAAAACGATAAAGTTAAAATAAAATTTTTATATAATAATTGAGATTAAAAAAATAATTGAATTGCTTAGAACTGTTGATATAAAGGATCATCATTTTGTAGATACGCAAATGTTAATCATATTAACAACTCCAGAATAAAGAACATGTTATCGTGATTGACTGTTAGCCAGGTACAAATTAGTTTTTAGTCAATTTTTGAATTATTTTAGAATAAATTATAATCAATTGTAGGCTATTTATACACGAAATTAAAGTTTTAAATTTGTTTATGCACAGCTTGATAGACTGTAGAAGCGCACCGCGTTGAGTTCATCTCTCGCTGTCCCTGAGGAATGAAGGCTTTAAGTATAAAATAATAATAATAATAATAATAATAATTAAAGACTCTGGCTTGAAAAGAGGATGAAAACGAGGGGCAGAAGCTGGAAAAAGAAGATGTGCCCCTGGGAAAAGTGCAGGCCAGGCCGTTGTTGTCGTTTTGTTTGCAAGCCAGGCTTTGGGCAGAAAGCCCGAAACTGATCAATTTTTAAGTGCCTTTCCTTCAAGTCTTGGATAGGCATTTAACACTACAGCAAGCTTTGGTTTCTAGCAATCTTAAACACTTGGATCCGTGTACTTGACAATTGTGGTTTTGTCGACCTTTGGATTGATTAGAAAATTTCAACTCCCACCCATTCTTTTTCCTTTTTTATTACTGTGGAAGGCCTTAAGCTAGGAAATAAAAACAAAGATACCTGTATATATATATTCCAAGATCACTGGGCGCCATTAACGACTTTCTATAGCAATGAGTGGACACCTTGCAATGGTTTAAAAAATAAGCGGAGACCCCAAAAATTACATCCATTCTTTTAGGCTAATGTGAGGATTGTTTTAACAGTAAAAATGGGCTTTCGACGAGCCCGAAAAATTTGAGCTAAGTCAACCGATTAAGTCAATTCAAGTCTACTTCTTCTAATTACACAGCTTTATCACAAACAAGCGATTACAGCAAAACATAGCATGAAGTCTAAGTCACAATGCAATAACTTTTGTTCGTTATGTCAAGACTTGCTTATGAGTCATTGACATTAAAACTATAAAATTTATAAGAAATTAGGTATCAAAACTTGAGATCAAAACTGATATATTGAATATTAATTACATTGTGGGTCGCAGTTTTTTTTTTTTTTTTAATTCACAAGAAAGTAACAATCTGGCATTTTGAACCTCAAAAACAGACACAAACACAAAGTCAAGCCAAGAATGCTACAAAGGCCGTAAAACAAGAATAATAATAATGCAAGTCAACCGTGTTATTAATGCTACAATGACTCGTGCAAAAGTAATTCCAAGTCCTACTCAAATTTCGATGAAAAAATCTTGGGCGTGGCACATAATCTACGCGATACATTGAAATGGACATCGGAAACTGAAAATTATAATTCGTAGATTCATCAAAGGATTTGAAGAAAATGCAGTGCTGGACCATTTTATGCGAGGGAAAAAGGTTGCGTGGACTACAGGCTAGAAATCAATGGAGAGCATGATGTTTGAATTATCTCTGCATTTTTCTACCTTATCACCCAAAGTAATAAATGAAGAACTATACGAAGTATATGTGAAATCAAGGCCTCTGCCGAACTCAAAAGTCACCAGTCCTCGTACACTGTTGTCTTCAAAGTCACCGTCCATGCACGGGTAGCATCAATGTGTTAATTTTCCATATCTATATGTTTGATCTTCTATCAAAAGAAAATTCCTTCCGCACAATATCAATCTCTTGTTGCACGCGGACGGGTGGTGGGAGTGGCAGCGTTTGACTCGGACCCGGTTCTTTGCCAACCCCACCATTTTCTAGGTATCCAAGTTCAATTTGTTGTTGTTGTTGGAGGTGGCCATGGAGGTGTGACCGCGATCCATCCCCATAAATATGGTTCGAAGGTGAAAGAGATTCTGTTGTGTCCCAGTACTCAATTTGGGGATTCGACCTCCTCGGCGAGTTTTGGAGGCTGTCCGTTTCGTTCTGGTGATATTTCAACAGGTGAATCGGAGATGTATGGTGAGATGGCGTGGCTGGTCTACTAGACATTGGGGTCGTGGAACCTTTGTTCTCTTTAATGTGTCTCCTGGCCGTAAGATGCCAATTTCGTAGGGCTGTGGCTACCCTCTCGTTGAATATGGTCGGTTTCATTGATGAACCCATCTATCCATATGAAAGTCAACGTAAGAATATATTAAACATTATGAAATAAATTTCATTAACCCGAAACTGTCAATTTGATATAAAGTAATTTTAGATTTTATCATGTGGCACATCTTACCTGTGTTACAAGGGCGTAAAGAGGAAGTGTGACGTAGCTGCAAAGTATTTGTACGAGGACCCTGACAAGTCAAAATCGTGAAGTTCAATTTTTCGGGAACTAAATTTAAATTGAAAATTTTTTTTTTTTCTTACTGGAAATATGAGGAAATTTGGAGAAGTGTGTCCTACCCCACCGAAAATCTGATGATAATGCCCTCCAAATGGTCGTGGAAACATGATTTTATCTTGAATTGACTCTGAAAAAGATCAAAATTAAAGGAGCAGACGAGATTTCAAGGACCTATGTTGTACTGTACTATAAATCAGACATTATTATATGGTCCAGTGAATTACCCAAGTCCAGACAAAAAAGGCAAACTGGAAGGCATTCTGCAATAACGAAGATGAAACCCACATGAACTTGTTACTCAAAAATCATGAAGCCATACATAATCTCTTTATTTTCTGGTCTCCTTAAAATTAAGTTTACCTGAAAGAGAGCAAAATTGATGAGATAGAGAATGAGACGTGGACGGTTAAACCAAAAGAGATCATCGCCAGGCTGCACCACCGGTATGCCTCTCACAACCTCTTCTCTCTCTGTAATTCTAATTGCCATTTTGGTTATGATCACCTGTAGTTTTGTCCCCACCAGTAGGATGATCTGCAGGTACATCGTAGCGATTGGATCCCATTACTGACCCGCGAAAGGTAAGGAACATGAAGATAGAATTGATACTTGAATCAAGTGAAAGACAAGAAATATAATGTGTAAACTCACAATCAGCGGGATAAATGGAAACCATAGATAAGAATACCAGCCTGCACATTGAAAGTCAAATAAAAATGACCTAGTTAAACAATTTTAAATATTAACTGTATTACCACCTCCTGTTTTTCAGTCAATTAATCCTCCACCCTATTTCGAGTCATGTTACATTTGGTTTTATTTTCTATGGGGATTTTGAAGTTGAGACCTTAATTGTATGTATTTCGATTTCGGTATTGCGGTTAAACAGTATTCTGGGACCACTTTATTGTAAAAAGGAAAAAATATTCACAGTGACAATAATTGAAACACTCACGTACGTAACTAAAAAAATATTAAACTTAATGAAATTAATAATTGATTTTATGTGTGAAATTTACAATTCAATTATATTTTAATAATTTTTTATTATTTTGTCTTTAACTGTATATATTTTTAACTCTTAAAAATAATTTTTTTTTTTTTAAAAAAAAAAACTGTATCTATTTTCTATGTCCATGCATTCAAACTCCTTTATAAATATAGCCTCTTCAAGACCTTATTCAAGAATTAATTATAATTAATGAAATAGAAAATACATCTCTTTGTCAACTAGTCAACTTTCTGAAAATTTCACGAATTAATGTGGCGTCGTCATTCAAAACATGCTTCAGGTAATTACAATTTTTGTTGCACGTGGTACTTCAATATTTATTTCGTAGGTCATTTGACCTTAGATTGTATTTTAACATTATAGTTGTATAGCTACGTACCATGAGTGTTGATGAGTATGAGTATCACTGCGAAGAACCAGACCGGTGGGCTGAAAATTGATGACAAAGATGAAAGTCAAATGATGCAATAAGAGCCACGTCTTCTTGTACAAATTGTAGAAGACAATATTTATATATACACGTGGAATAGTATAAAGGAGGATACAAATTAAAGTTAAAAAAAAAAAGAACAAGGGATTCAGGAGACTGACCTTATTCCAACAACAACTTTGAAATCCTCGTCCAACGATCTCTTAATGTAGTTTTGGAAATTGAATTGCGTGTGGCTTTGAGGTGCCAAATGTGCCTGGAAAGAAAAACGCACGAAAACGTGGGCTCGTTAAGTATTCTAAGGATGACGGAAATTTGAAATTGCAAAACGCATTAATGTACGTCTAGCTTACCATGATGAACCCATGTCTTAAAGTCAAATAATCAACCTTAGGAACCGACCTCACAAACTGCCTGAAGAAACACACCTGCAATAATAACAATAATAAGAATAGTCTGTAAAGAGGACGGGTGAAAGAGAAGGCGAAATAAGCTAATTATTGTCGAATTCAACTTATTCAAAGTTATGACTTCTTTATTTTTGGATTGTCAAAGTCATGCTTTGTGTGAAACGAGAACAAAGTAAAATTAGATACGTTTATTTATTTATTTTGTTAACTATGTACGATAAGTGCTTTGTCAAAAGCACAAAGGCACTTGGGCACTGTTATGGTAGTCGACGAGGAATCTCTGACATTAGTTTGGAGTTTCCTCCCATAGGGACCCCACGGCCCTACAATCATCAACCTTTTACTTTTTTTGTAAAAATGAAAAAAGAAAAAAAATAAAAAGCAAAAACAAAAAGAAGAGAGGGAGGTGAGCCCCTTTTGTTCCCTTTCATTAATTATAGGAAAGAGATCAAGTACTCTTTTCTACCACCAAAATTTTAAATCATAGAACAGAATATTTTACCCCGCCGGGGGAAGAAAAACACCTATTATTGGCAATTAACTTGTCCTAAGTTTAAGCCCAAACTGGGTTTTTTTTTTTTTTTTGTCCTTTTAATCAAAGCCAGATAAACGCACATAAAATATAACTTTGTAGATACAAAGTAGCAACCCATTCTACAATTTTCAGTTAATTTACTTTTAGGAAGCATAGGTATTGTTTAATTCATCCAAAAAAAACCATAGGTATTTTAATATGTTTAAAGAAATCTAATTAAAGAGATTCCACTATGCTTAAAGAAAATGCATCAAATGATTGTCACATATTTCAAGATTTATGTGATGAATACATTAGAGAGAGAAAGAGAGAGACTCTCTCTTCAGCCAATGGTCAAATGCCCTCGCATCCACGAGAAAGCAGGCATTTTTCGCCGACCCAACTCGGCGTGAAACTCTCAAAAGTTTGGTACGTGGAATGGAAGCGGTTTAAAAAGACCGCTACTTCTATGTACCATACTTAAACAACGGGACGCTTTGTCCCATGTGATCTGTCAATTTCCTTGGCTATCACATGATGCAATTCAAGAAACGTCTCAGTACAATTCAACTACTTTCCCCGTTAAGGTAAATGCAACTAGAGAGTTAAATATGATTGATGTATGAGGTTATAAACCTCAAATCGCAGCCCAAAATTTACACATAAAGACCACTAGATCATACTTAATAATTAGTGTGACTAAAATACTATGGCATACTTGAAGCGCCATACCCAATTATTAAATTGTGCGTCAAACCAAAGTTTTTTAATAAAAAATAAAATAAAATTTAGTTGCTTTGGCAATTTCTAATTCGTCCTTTATATGCAACATTAAAAGAGGAAGAGGGGGTTCTTACTATCCAAATAAGGAATGGCGTCTTGGTCCAGAAGCTCAAGTGCCTTCTGCCAAATGATGTTTGTCTTGCAAACCGGAACCTGTCTGGATCTGTATTCAACCGAACAAACACCATTAGCTTTATATATCACATCAAGTCGTCACCGCAGGACCTCGTCACCGTTAACTCTATAACGTGCAAACTTTGCAAGCCCTGCGTGCTATTGCGCGTGCGCCTTTTCTTGGTGGGCACGTTCAAGTTAAAGCCTTTTATACGTTGTGGTATGAAAATTATATTTTCAATTATTTAATATATAATTATAATTAATAATTATTATTATAAATATACATTTAATTATTATAATATTTGACATATCAAATTAATTGTGACAATATAATGTCATATAAGATGATTATAGATTAGGGCCGATTACCATGTGAGAACTGGTATTCGATTGTTCTGGTTTCATTTTCCCACGCTTTCCATCTTCTCATCTAAAAGGAATTGCCAAAACAAAGACATAGGATCGCGAACGGGACAGTCAAGAGAAATTGAATTTTAAGTAAATAATTTTGCCATATATACAAAAATTAAAATAAATACCTTTGCTCTGCCCAAAGTCATGGTTAGAACGCAGTACAAAACGTGAAAAGCAGCTAGCACGAAGATAAAAACATGGAGCTGATGAATACCTTCCGAAGACACAAGCGGCACTTTACCCTGTGAATTAAAATGAATGAAAAGTTATTTAGATAGAAAGCCTATCAAATTATAATAAATATATATCTTTAATAACAACCTTGTAAGAGATTATAATATTAATTATGATGTCATAATTAATATCACATGCCAATTACATCATCAGCTAAGACAAACTTTTAAGACTCTTAAAATAGACGAGAGCATTTATACTTTCCCTTCCTTTTTGACCACTGCAGGAAACTACCATAAACATGAACTCACAAGCCAAAATGGTCTGCTGCTTACTTTTCTCGTCGGAAAAATCAAATACTCTACTAACATCATCGTGGAAACTCTAGCCGGCTGCTCCCCCCCCGCCCTTTTTTTTTTCTTTTCTTCCTCGACGAATCAAAAAGGTCCGCTTTTTGCCTCCTTTTTTTGATTGCCAGCATTAAAATATTGGGCCAATACTTACTATAAGTTATATCACAAACATTGGCCCCTGCACCAGGAAAATTCCCATATATATTATAAACCTATGGCTCCTGGTTTGATTACACATTTAACGTGCCATTAACATCGATCTTTCCATATATACATTACCACTCTATTTTATAAAAGCTGAAGATTTCAATTGCAGGGAACAAAGAAGGCAAAGATTGAACCGTAAACTGGCCTTATTATATTTACGTACCTTTTTGGTACATTTGTCGGATCCTCCAGCCGCCAGGACACGCCGGACGCCTCCACCGGAAGCTAGCACGGCGAGAAGCTTCCTGTGGTTCTCGTTATTCGTTGGGGTGTTGTCAGCATCTCCTAATGCTTCTTCTTGCTTCTTGGAGCACGGGTGCCAATTTTCTGCAACATTATGTGGTATGCATATTCTAGATATCAAATCTTCGCAGACCGTCAGCAACAGGGATATAAATCCTAAAAGCATCAGCTCTGCAACAAGATATAGGAACCAAAAGTTAAAAAAAAAAAAAAAAAAAAAACAAAGAATATTTTAATATATTTAATCGGCTATAATTTAGACTCAAACTCGAGACTTCCAATAACATTAAACTCATCGATGGCCTTAAAGTTCTTTGAATCCTTACCTGATTTAATCTTTTCAAGCGCTTCATAGAGGGCTCGCTTGTTTTTCTTCTTTAACCACTGCAAAAATTAAACGAAATGCTTCATGACGTGTGTCAAATATAAGTTGTGTGCAATATGTGTGTGTGTGTAGCTCTTGATTATTATTTTTATTGTTATAACTATACTCTACCTCTCCCACAAGGTGAAAGATGTGCTCTATGATTATTGAAATCAAAACCAAAACAAAGCAAACAACGGCAACAGCCCATGTCGGCGTTTCCTCCAGTGACCGTCCTTCAGTATCTCCGGCCATCTCAACCAACTAATATAAATAATATCAAAGCTGTCAAGAAATATAATATCGTTCCAGAGCTTTAATCAGGGCACTTCAGAGAACAAGGCCTGAAGTTTTGAGAGAGAGAGAGAGAGAGAGAGAGAGAGAGAGGGAGAGGGAGGAAGAGATGGATAGTATGAAAGACTGAGCTATCGAGTTTTAAGCTTTCCAATATATACATGGGAAGTCAACGGGTATGAACAGAAGGAAATGCGTGAAACGTAGGAAACATGCCAAGGCAGGTGAAAAGGGAGTAACTTTGACTATGCGTATAGACCCCAGAGACAGAGAGAGAGAGAGAGAGGGAGAGAGAGAGCAGGGCCTAACAATCCACCGTTTGATACAAACACGCGTCAATGCCCAGCAACCCCGTGAAAATCGAGGTACGGGCCTTCGTACAAGTCCACCTGTTAATATGTCAACGTAAGGTAAATAATTTAATAAAAAATTTAAGTGTATTTAAAAAATAATAAATTTAAGCAAATAAAATATTTTATTTATAACATAAAAATTGATTATATTTATTTATTTATTTATTTTTTTTTACCTCGTAAGTAGTCTTATAACTTATTTCTTTTCAATATTTAGCCGTACATTTGGGATCATACGGCCATACATTTGTCACCAGAGATGTTGCTCGTTGCATGAATTGGAAGACCTACGATTGTTTTGTTTGATAAGTCAAAACGAATTCACTGTAGTAACTATTTTCAAACCACATACCGATCCAAAAACCGGTACTTAAACGTAATTATGTTCACAAGGAACTTAAATGGTCTTGAAGATGACCTAGAAAGAGATTTTTGCTTTATACACAAGCAAAAAATATAAGAAAATGTATCCAATGCTTTCACCATAATCCTTATTTCAAGTTCTTTTCTTTTTCTTTTTTTTTTCAAGAAAGATGTAGCATTTATTGTTAAGAAATCCGTTAAAATTCAATAATTTAAATTATTGGAAGAGATTTGTTAATAGATTATATATTCAATTATAATTCTTTATTTATATAAAATTTTGTTGAGTTGAAAATGTAAATAATGAATATAATTGTATAGAGACAATATTAGTAAACTAAAAAATTTATTCTATTAAATAAAACTCATAAATAAATCATATACTAAATTTTAACATATGGAACATGTAGCCTTATTCATTTCAACCATTTACCATGCCATGCCAAAAATTGTTTACAATATAAGAAATATTCTTTCTCATTTGTGCTTTTTTCGTGGCCTTGTAAACGTAAATTTTGATTATTGATGGAAGGGAAAATTTTCTTTGGCATATTAATATCACAATGGTGAAATTGTAGTTATTGCACTAGCAGGGGCAGAACTACAATAGTGGGATTGGGAAAGGCCCCAGAAGAAAGCATAATTATTAGATTTAATGTGTGATATATTCTTTAATAGTTTAAATATTTAGATTAAATTATATATATATATGATCAATAGATTGTGTTTTAAATTCTTGATAATTTATGTATTTAATTAAAAAAATTTGTGTTTAGAAAATATGTTAAATTTAATATATAATTTTTTAAAATTTAATAATTTAAAATTTTAAATTCACTGATTTGTTTTCAATATTAAAGTATAATGAGCGTTACAAGGATAGTTAAAAAGTGCCTACCTATAATAAGATGTGACAAAAAAATTGAACTTTTTATTGACATATGAATATGACGCCTAAACCTGCGGAAAAGACGGATAATACATCAATAATGCGATAATTAAGGAAACTACTCTAACAAATTTTAAATTTTATAACCAATATAATGAATGAACTAGGAAAAGTTATCAAATGGGAAGGCTACTCAATCAATTTTAGCCAATAAATAAAGCAAAGACAATGCAGGCGACTCATAAACTCACGAAACATAAGGTTGCCTATTCAGAATTCTAATGGCCATCAGTCAACTACAACCCAAGTACTTTGTTTTTTTTTTGAAGCCAGTTGTGCATCAGGAAGGACGTTGTTTTTCTAACAGTATCCAAGTAAACATTAGTCGTATCACGATTGTAGGCTAGGCTTGATGTTATACATTTCTACTAAAAAATTTGAAATTTCCACAGACATTGCTTGTGGGAAAAATATTATATGGTTCTCGACCCTTAATTGATCGCATTAGAAATTTAGAATTTTTAGGACGGGCAGACAGCGTGCTATGAGCGGTTGTGTAGGAATTGATAAAAATCCTAGGCCAAAACCAAATGCCCAATATATATATATATAATTTTTTTTAAGGCTTTGCCTATATTTGACCATTTTATTCAATCTTCAAAACAGTGTTACTGGGCAACCATCTCCATTGCAAGTTTGCAACCGATATCTGGCCGCGAACCGTGGTTAATTACTCTTATCTGCAATAAATTAAGTGATTAATTGATTGCTGATTATGCATATTTTTCTTCTCCTTTTTCAGATAGTAACTAGTAAGTATGGGTGTCTTGTTTATTAGCTAAGCTAACCAACTAATAAATTTTGAAGTTAAAAAAATATTTTTAAGTTGACAAATCAGCATTTTAAAAATAGGATAACCAGATTAAGATTTAAAAAAATATTTTTTTTAAAAAAAAATAGAGTTTAAGAGTGTAAAGTTTTTAGGATTTATAATTTAAAAGATTTTCAAAAAATATATTTTTTTTAATGTGTAAAGAGAGCTAAGTTTGAGCAGTATTTTTTGTCCAGGTACAATTTTATGGTCAGATAATTTTGGTAGAGGATAGCATTAAATGAATGTTGTTACTTAACCCTTTTCTAATATCATGTTGCATGAAATTATTACTATTTTTTTTTTCCTCATATTTCTCGTAATCGGTACACATTTTACAGGCAAGATCCTCCGCATACTTCGGGTCAACATTGCAACGCCGGCGATAAATAGTTCAGCCTATAGTTGATTAATTATTTGGGTCAAGTTGATGAAAAATGACAAAAGCTAAGTCACCTGAAAAAAATAAAAATAAAAAGTGGTAATATTCCTGAAAATTATACTAATTTTTGGACGATCGACTTAGGAATCTTGGTCTGGAGGGTCCCATGCGTTTGGACAGAATATGTGTCTGATATTGATATCACTTTTTCTTTTTCTTTTTCTTTTTCTTTTTTTATTTTTATGAAAGTTAGGTAAGAAAATATTACAACTGAACTTTTCGTGCCTTGTTAATTAATTACATCGTGTATAATCTTTGTATGAGAAGGAAAATAACATGACTCACGTATGCATCAGCTAACCGCTTGCTTGCATCCTGGAAGGGAATTTGTATAAGTTGATGAGTACATAATCTCTCAAATTTGATCCTATTCAATTTAAAAGTTATTAATCATATTTATCAATTTAATTATTAAAATTTTATAAAAAAATAAAATATATATAATTTTTATATTTTAATTTTTTTTAAAATAAAAATTATATCATTTTATAACTTTTTTCTTCTTTTTATTTTTTAATCATAAATCATAAAAATTTAAAAAAATTATATGAAATGAAATAAAAATATTATAAATTATAATATATTTTATATTAAATTTATTTAAATTAAATCATTTATATTAAAAATATATTATATTAATTATTTTTTAAATTTTATTATATATATATATATATAATTTAATATTATATATAATTATATTTTATTTTTTAATATTTTTATATAATATATAAATATTAATTTTTATATATTTAATATTTAATATTAATTTTATTAATTAATTTTAAGTCTAGATAATTAATTTTTAATTTTTAAAATTTTAATTTTTTTAAAATTTAATAATCAGTTGAAATTTTAAAACTTTACTCTAAAGCCCTCCGCCGCACTTTTTCTTTTTGTAACAGAACTCCAAAGATCATGACCAAGTATGAGTCTCCTATTTATTTATTTATTTTGACGCACTTCTCCAATTGAAGTGGCGCTATACAGTTTTGGAACCTGGAGTAGTTTATCATATTAGTATGTTATAATCTGGCAATTTGAGCTATACTTGGAGTACGTAAGCTTAAACTTTATTTGTATATATCTTCTTAAATAGGTAAATAGGATATCAATTAAAATATATCATTACCGTTACATATTTAGTCATTATTATGTTTAAATGTTAAAAAATTTAAATATATAATTATTATTGTTCAAATAGTAAATTTTTTATTAAAAAATTTAATTAAAATATCGATAAGTAACTCTCAATTTATATCTATATAAATAATAGTTAATATTTTTACTACGTTTTTTTTTTAAATGTTAAAAAAAAAAACTATACTTTGAGTCCGATAAACGCGTAATTCAAACATATAAATTTAAGGACCATCCGAAAATGCATGAACCCAAGTTCCAACCTGTCCCAGAAGAGCGATCTGGTGTAAAATTTAAGCACTTAGTTTTATGTACGAACTCTGGTCAGAGGTGTGAACACAATTAATTGATTTAATTCGTCTAATACTTCCATTGGTCGATGGGGTCCAGACAGAGAAGTCAAAGATAGAAAACACGGTTCAATGTTCTTCTTTTCCCAGTACAAGCAATTGCCCACAACATGCGTTCAATATTCTTCTAGTTCGGGCAAAATTAAGCCATTGCAGATTCGAGTACTTTCCCTAATAGATTTGCAAACTTAATCGTGGGTCGGAAATGCGTCCACTGAGAAAGGTGGCAGTGACGCCCAGCAGACATCAGATCTCCTTCTGGTCGTGGCGACGTGGCCCACTGTGCTTTTAGAAGAGCCACACCCTCTCTTCCATGTCCGAATCAAAATTCTTTGGTCAAATAATTATCCCTTTTTTTACGAGATGTCCACAAATAATTATTAGTAAAGAGAAATCGAACCGTTCATTAGAAACATATAATCTCCGCCACTTGTTAAACATCTGATCCTCGATCCTCTAGTTAATAAGCATCATTCTATTGTTGCTTAATTAGATGGCCCTGATCCCTTGAGCTATAGACTCACTAGCCACCATAAATCAATTAGTACCGCAAGGAGACATTGTCTCCAGTGCAAAGAGAAAACGACCTTCTGATTAATAATGGACGTTCAATCCATTGACCCTTCTCTTGATAACATTAGAGTTCAAATCAATCATATTTCAACTACAAGTTAAAACGATAACGAATGATTCTGTTAATCTGAGACAGCTGTCGTTTATATACTGACGTTGGAATCTTAATCTAACCAACAAGGGGATTACGGTCTTTTAACGTGTCGGCTCGTGCAATTGCCAGGACCCTTCTAATGCCCTCAACTATATATCCTCCGTTTTTTCTTCCCCCTCGTTGCAACTTCTACAATGAATTTTTCTCTAAAATGATACTGCCACGAATAAAATTGCTTCTAATCTCATCATAATTCATTTTCGATAGCACCATTTTTGTATTCTGGTAGAAATCCTGGACATCGGTATGGTGTCTTAAATGCTAATATTCATATGATGAATCAGACCAAACATGAAATACAGCCAATGATATGATTTCGTTAAACTAATCACACAAATCAAAAGAAAGCCGCATAAAGAGAATAATTCATCCCACCCCCCCCCCCTTAAAAAGAGAATTAAAAATCTCACAAGCTGGAGAAAAAATCCCGATAATAAAAACAAAAACAACGTCATACCTTTTCTATTCAAAAATGAGAGTATAGGTACTTAGTATGGGTCTAGATGACCAGTAGCAGGCTCGAATAAAAGATGATTGAGAGATAAAGAGAGGATGATAGAGATACGAAGAAAGAGGAGGCGGATAGATCTTTAACCTCTTGATTTATTTATTTAGTTCGTTTTGGTATATATTTATTACCAATTAAATTGGATTGAGGGTAAGTCTTTAAATTGAAAACTCAAGAAAAATCAATTAACCCCCTCCCCGGGGGAAATAAAAATGGTAAACATGCATTATCGATAGCATTTAGAGCTACGACCAATCTATGTCAATCATGTTCATGCAATGTTAATTGCCAGCCCCATGCGGATACCTTACTACTTCATGGATAATTTCGAACATTTTCCAGGAAATGGTCAAGTCCTTTAATTCCCTTGTCAGTCACGGGGCCTTGAATTTAACGGTCCTCGTGCAGAACCCAAAAGGACAATGAATGAAGTTTCTGTGCAATTTTCAGAGAATTGAACGTAATTGAGCTGTTGCATTTTGGTCCATCTGGCCCAAGAAGATCAATGGTCCCCCGTATTGGGAGCAGAACCCCGCCAACACGCAATTACAACCGCGGACGAAAGTTGTAGGAAGAAGTTCCCAATTTTCTGCGAAAAATCTTGGAAATTGAAGTTTTCCTAATGTTCAAATTCAAAGAAGTTGTCTGTTGGACTAAGGCCTGGCGTCAGCCCAACTCAAAACATTACTTCGTCTTAGTCTTCGCTGACCCATTCACTGTACAGCCTCAAAGATCCCTTACTTCCAAATGAGAAAGTTACTGAAACTTTAAGAGCTTGTTTGGTTTGTGAGAAAGAGACGAGAAAGAAATGGTTGAGAAAAACAAAAAAGTTAACAAGAAAAGGAAAATTGCACTGTTTGGTTACCTAATAGGAAAGAAATAGATGAGAAAATGTTTAAAAAAGTCGTCGTGATCCCACCTTTTTCCAATCTCACCAAAACGATGAGAAAGTAGAGGAAAGCTAGTGGGATAACTAATTCTGACTTCAAAATTACAATAATTTCCCTTTCTTTTTTCTTTTGGTCCACAATTTTTTTCTTTTATATGGACATAACTGTTATTTCATAAACACCAATTGATTTTTCCTTTATCTTTCTCACTACATTCAAACAAAAAATTATACTTTTCATTTTTTTTTTCTCATTTATATACTATTCAAACAATTGATAAGAAAATTATTTTCTTATTCTTTATTTTCTTTCATACTGTATTACAAATCCAAACAAAGTGTAACTTAAAAAGGAAGTCTGAAAAGGAAATAGCCAATATAGGTTATGAATTTCTCGACCAAAATGTTTTGAGTAAAGCGACCCAAATTACTTGACATGGAAACTCAATTTTAAATTTAAACGGACATAATTGGGGTAGCTATCCTTGTGGTGGCCAGTCTTATCTTATTTTAGCTTTGAAACTTATTTTTTCTTTTCTTTCCTCTCTAAAAATAATAATAATAATAATAATAGCAAAAGAAAATTTCTTCCCACCATTTGCCACCCACCGCCCGGACCATATCGGCAACAATGAGATCATTGATAGATAAAATGACATGACCTTTCGAAGAAGCCGACATTTTTTTTTTCATAATTAACCATGTAGTTACAATTAGTCGTTTCCATCACTTATCTGTTAATCAATAAAATTATAATTAAGGTGATTAAACATGTCCCCAAAAAAATGGAACAATTAGGGGGGCAAACAACAAATTAGAAGGTCTATGCACCGGCATTCGACAGTGACAATTACAAAAGGTAAGGCCCACGATTAGCTGACAGGCCCAATCGGACCAACAAGTGGTAATCAATGCGACAAAACAAAGTTAAACTCCGTGCCCCACGCTTTGGATATTATCGGAAACATGCTGCCCCTTCGGTGTATGCCTTTATATGTTAGTTCAAGCTTTTAACATTCAGATGAATTTGACAAAAAATAGTGCTCTTCGTACATTCTTGGCCCGCTGGGCCCAACAATAACCGACATAAAGTTGGGGAAGGAAGGAAGGAAGGAATTACACCAAAAATATACAATTTTTAGGTTTAGCATTTTTCCAAGTAAAACTTGAGCCAAGACTTAGGAATTTATTGGCATGTATATATCATCATTGTTCGAGAATCGGCCAAGCTGCCGGAGAGAAGCTAAAGAAGCTTCCCATCAACCGGGGCATAATAAGCAAGTTGGCAACTTGGCACACGCATTTTCCTTTTTTCCAAGAAAATAGACAAATATGTGTGGTATTTTATCATTTTGTTTAAAATAACACAATTATGAGGCACTATTTATACTTTTAATCTTCTTTCTTGACAAAAGAAAAAGGTTTGCTCATTATCCGTTGGCATGCATGTTAGCGCGAACAACGATGACGAGAGAAAAAAAATTATCGTAGCTTGCTCCTCAACCCGGCAATGCCTCACGTCAATGTTTCTCGTATGTTTGGTCTACATGTCTGGAACTCAGCACGTTGATATTTCTCATATGTTAGGAGGCATGCACAAGATATTGTAGGACACCATGTGAGGTAAGCATAACAAAACGTCATATTCTTGGTGTAATTATTATGAAAATGGGTTTCTGGTAAGGGTTAGCTAATGCCATCTGGCTGTCGCAGCATCTACCAATTGCTGGTAATCTGGGTCGCTTTACTGTCGGTATAAGAGATAAGAAAAAAATAGTTCTAAATCTTTTTCGATTTTTATAACGCAATTCAATACATTTGAAATTTTTCATTTTAACTTTCAACATTTGTATTTTATTTTAATTTAAGATAACTTTAGCGTACAGACTCACTAATTTGACATTTTTTTTTTTGTCTAAAATTATTCTAAATTGAAATAGAATACAAATGTTTATGATTAAAATAAAAAACTTCAAAAATAAATAAATATATTGCAAAAATTGAAAAGGTTTAAAATCTAATTTATGCTTATTCCGTTGGTATAATGTTGCATATATTAACTTTTTATGTGTTCAGTATTTATTACAGTGTATAAAAACTGAAACTCATTTCTCAAAATATATTTTAGTAATTAAAATTTTAAATTTTAATCACAAACAGATGGTATAAAATTTATAAAAATTAAAGTAAACTATTTTTATTGTTTAATCCTCCGTTCTATTCAATAGAGCCTAAAGAAAGAAATGGAAAAAAAATAAATAAAATGGAAGCCTCCCACCACGTTGCAAGGTGACACGAGGCATTCATAGAGTATTATCGTTTTAGTCAATTAAAAAATGACGAGGATGATAATAACGTATTTATTACATGTTGGAATCTGTGTGAAGTTAAAGTCCGCCTGGCTCTATCCTATCTCATTGATGGATTCAGAAATGAAAATAAACATTGATTTCCTAGTTTTCAAATATATCATACCTATTTAGTGCAGAAAATTACTAGACAAATATCAATGGTGGCTGTTCAACAAAATTATATAAAATTTCTCGTCTCTATCACCCTCTTTTTTTTTTTTTAATTAAAATAGTCTAAGAGTGCTTTAACTTGCTGTTTAAAATTTGGCGTGGCCCGGGTTAAATCATTATCCCAGCCATAATTTGAGGATAAATAATGCTCTCTCTAAACAAATCTTAGCCATATTGCACACTTTTTTTGTCTTAACGATAGTGTTGTCCAACACAAAATGATGTCTAGTACTTTATCTTTTTTATTTTTTATTTTTTATTTTTTGGGTTTTCCATGACTACTTGCAAAAAGAAACCATTTATTCCTGTGCGATGCCCCAGTTGCCACTTTATAATTATGGGATACCATTTGTCTACCAGATTGGACCCATCTTGTCGATCTCGCTTTGCAGATTTAATCAAGTTGATGTTGAGCTCCCCGTAAGCGAATTAACAGGGTGAAAGGCAACAAAATGCAACAAAACAAAAGCAAAAACAAAAAGTTCTCCTTTGCAAATTATACAAGTCAAATTCAAGGGGGTAGCCATCCCAAAATCATTTCAATGTCGCTGCATGCAAATCACAATTTACAGTATGACATAATTGAGCACGTTTAACTTTTTTGGGCCTCTTTTTCTCTTGGTATATGCTTCTCTCTAAGACAAAAAATCTCAAGGGAAAATGATTTAAAGTTTATTAATTGTGTCTTTTTTATGAACATTAATTAATTGCGTTGAATTATCATTGAAAGTCAAATTAATTGTGGCTGATTTTAACTTTCGTTTTTTTTTTCCCCACGTATACGTTAAAAAGTCTAATTCGTTCATAGCACATCAACCGAGGACATAAATTAAAAAAAAAAAAAAAAGGGAAGAAGAAAAGAAAAGAAAAACAATGTGTGCTTTGTAAATTTTAGGGCTGTGGAGATTTATTAATCCGCAAGTCACAAAATAAGAAATAAATTTTCACCCTCTATAGGAGTTTGAGCCTAGAATTTAAAATCACAACTACTAAAATGTTTCTTTAACTCCACAATTTTCACAAAAGATTTAGACTATATTAACAATGAATCTATAATCTTTTATACAAAATTATTCCCAAGTCAGTATACTTTAAATTATGAAACATTGCACCCATAATTGATGTGGACGAAAATAGGCAAAAACGTGTGGTTGGTCATTGGTGTGTGTGCGTGTGTGGTGTTCGTCAAACAGTACAATACTCCTGAACAGCAGCAAACGGAAAGTTATGTGACCGGCATGACTCTCGAGGGACATCCTTTTTGACTCTTTTTTATCTGATCTCTCTCTCTCTCTCTCCAAAGATAGTACAATAATAAGTGATTTTTTTTTTTTCTCTCTCTCGTAAAGAAAGAGTGAAGGTTTTAAAAAAATTTAAACGAGAGGGGAATTGGGAAAATCAGAAAAATATGATGTAAAAGTTAAAATGAAGACAAATCTGATGAGCTTTATTAAAGTTACAAATATTGGTGTGACATCTCAGCGGAGAAACAAAAAAATTACTGATTAAAGTTCCATACGTGCACCAAAAGGGCATGCCGTCGTCGAGGGGGACTCCTAAACTGGTTGTCCTTTTACTGTATTTATAAAATAACGGTTAAGTGTGATGAATTTGATATATCTTAAATGCACATTTGTATTATATTATTATAATCGTTAATTATGCAATTTTCGTTTTTTCCATGTATAATTATAGTTAATGATAATAATTATAAAACTATATTCAATGCTTATGGTAATATAATATAAATCTCTGCTTTGCAGGCGTTAAATTGTTCTACCCACCTAATAAAATTCATAGAATAAGCATCAAATGTATCTGCAGTTACACTAGTGTCAGCATTAGAGTTCGTTTTAGCTGCCACTTAGGGTTTAGATCTTCTAAGCCAGATTGGCTGTACTTTTTTTGGTGAGATTTTCGGGTTTTTCTCTTCAATTCCCACATCTGCTTTCGACGTCTTCTGTTCCTTTGCACTTACAGAGTCTAATGGTTGCGTAGCTGAAATTGAAGAGTTTGCCTCATTTATTGCATTTTCCGCGAAAATTTTCAGTCTGAGCTGCTTTCTACCGTGTTACGTACTAGGACTCGGTGGTGGTCTGGTGCTGTAAACGGATACAACAGGTGCAGCTAGGTCTCAATTCATGAGTTGAGTTCAGATGCGGAACATGTCATTTGTCATTTCTTTAGGGACAAGGACAGTATCTGTACATAATATGGTTCGTACATTTTTTTTTTTCTTCTTTCTTTTTCTTGTATTGGGTTATGTACAAATTGTATATGATGCTGTGCATAATTGAAAAAGGCTTGTTTAATTGAAAACTTTTGCTGCAACTTAATTTTAAACTAACTTTGACCTTTCTTATTTGCTTGGATTGACTATGTTAGCTGCATGAAGTTGTGCAATTAGGGCAAGCAACGGGAGGAAGCCTGAAAGAAAATGTTAGCTATTTGGAAGTCTTCATTTTATACAGCTAATGATCTACAGATTTTTTTTTTTTTTTTAATGGTAAAAGAAATGGGAAAGTAGGGTTTCTTATAATTTTACTAGAGGATTGCTCTTTCATACTACACACTTAATGGTAAGTGCATTACATGAATAGACTACACTACACGAGCTTAATGGAAAGCCAACCATTTTCATAAATATGTATTCGTAAAATGGATGTTTAATTTCACCAAATATTTAGATAAAGAATTAAATTGAGAATTTTATTTTGAATAAACAATAGACCACAATATTGAGTGGTTAATGATTTACATATTCATCTATGTTTTGCATCTAGGAGACGTTAAAGCCAGGAGAGAAAAGAGTGGGACTCCATCAAACATTTAATTAATTCCTTTTCCAATATATCACAGTAATTTCTATTTTACCTGTCGTGCGTTATCTAAGCATGTGAAATTAGTTGTTTATTTCAAAAAAAAAAAAAAAAAGGGGTTGTTGCTAAGAATTTCATAATTGGAAGGATCATTATTCGTCGATACTAATCTGAATTGGTCAATGAAAATTCCCCATCTTTTTCCTTAGTGGGCGAAGAAAGATATATATTATTTCTAAGTTGCGACTTTTGCCAATCCTTTACTTTGTCGATGATTCGCATCACATTTGTTGATCTAGCTGAAATTAAGCACCGAATCAGCATTTGACACCCATTCGACGACAAAACATTAGACGAAAATGTTGGATGAGTGTGTCCTTATGCAAAATAAATGTAGACCTACAAAAAAAAAAAAAAAAAAAACATTACATTTTATTATTAAATCTATTGATTGATTACAAGTAACTAAAAAGACTACAAATGTACGTTTATAATATTCGAATCTCACCCATATCGAGAATAAATCAAGATAATCTGTACTTACAAATCTATCATAATTATGAGGGGAGATTACTCTAAATTATATTGAAAATTTTAGTGTAATTCAATTATGAGACACTTTGTGCAAGCCACATGTTATAAGTGAAGGCTTCAATATCAAGTTTTGATCTGAAATGTTTTTAAGACTGAAATTTTTGTGTTCCTTGTCGTCAATGCAACGCTTGGAAAATATGGATAATAATAAATAAAGAACATTTACACTCCGAGACGTTAGCTCTTTCGTTACATAATCAATGAACAACATAAAACAATGAACAAAACAGAATAAAATATATCTAGCAAATTAACGTCATCACAATTACACGAATCGAGAAAAAACTCGAGCATTGTGCCGGCGACAGTAAGAGTTAGAAGAAATTACAAAGGTAGAATTGTCAATCTTAGCAAGAAACTACGAGTTGGAGGAGTTTTTAGTTATTATTATGATGAAAAAAATTTACAAACTAATATGGATGTACCATAATAGATCCTTTTTATTGCTATAATAAAAGGGTTGACCATCTTAAGACGAGAATTTCTATTTTGTTTGCATAATCAGTGTCTACTTGGGCGGTCAAATAAAAAAGTCTTATGTTTGAGTTGTGTTGAGAGAGTAATACAGTAAATATTGATAAAATGTAATATAGTAAAAAAAAAAAAAAAAATCATTTTATACATATAAACCATTACTATATCGCCATATGACAATAGTCTTTTTACTTGGGATCACGAATGGGATGACCATAAATCAAAAGCCAAGGAATGACCATAAGTCAAAAACTTTTATCGTGCAGAAGTAAAAATAATTTTTATTATTACGTCAATAATGAATTCAACTTCTTTGTCTATATATTCAATAAAATTAAATATATATTCACAAAATTTAATTATTTAATAAACATAACTATATTTTAATTTATTTTTATAAAAATAAATAAATAAACAGGGTGGTAAATGCCCGTGCTCTTCTTCATGACACGGTCGCGATCAAATATTTTGTCGGAGAAACAGAGGGGTATTTTAGTAAATAAATAAATAAATAAAATTCCTAGGGAAAATTAGGTTCGGGAAATCCGAGGCGACGGTAGATATAGAGAGACAGAGAGAGGAATGTAGGTGGTGGGGCCTAGAAAGCAGCGCCAAAGCCGCAGGCCACCCGACCCGATGGAATCGCTCTCTTCTCTTTCACCCCCTCGTTCTCTTCTCACGCGCTCATCTCTCGCCTCAAACCACACCGGCTCTTGTTAGTTGTTATTTACAATTACAGGCATTTCCACTGTGTAAAAAATAATTAGTTTACTAATAATTTGATGGGTTTCAGCCAGAAATTTGAAAAATGTTCTATAATTTTTTTACTTATAAAAAATTTTTTGAAAAAGAAAAAAAGAAATGACAGATAGAGTGAGATTTTTTTTTAATTTATTATTCAAATTTTCAAACATTATCAATTGTCATCTTTAATTTATACCACATATAATACTTTAAATAATTAAATATAAATATATATAATAATTTTATATTTATTATTTTTTTATTAGCAAAATAAAATTTTATGTTTATGATGAAGGAAATTTATCGATTAACAACAACTATTCATTGAATTCAAACACCAAAACAAATGGCTTTGATTATTTGAAAAAATAAAATGACATGTTATTTTCCTAATAGCAGATAGGGTGGAAATTCTAACTCTTCCAATTTTTCCAAAACAGTTAAATTTCTTATCATTAGAACAGAAATTGAAGCAACGCGCCGTGACATAAAAAGTAGGGACAAGTGTCTCAGTAAGAAAAATAAAAGAACAAAAGAGTTGATAAGACTTGAGATTATACATAAAGGAGTGGCCTGCTGATGCCTGGCCTCTGACTCACTGAGTCCCAGCAGCAACTGAAAACACGCCCATGATATTTGCTGCCAAAAGTCCCCATGGCCCCCAGTTGCATTGACGTCTCTCTCTCTCTCTCCACTCTTCTCTTGTTTTTCACTTTAACGAAACCTTGTTGTATTCTTCTTGTATCTCTTATGATTGTATCAACTCAACTGAATGGAACACTAGCTGAGCAAAGGTTGCCCTCACAAAGTTGGTCCATTCTTTTTGGACCATTTCAACCATAATGTCAAGTAATGTAAAAGCCTTTTGGGGTTTTACTGTTATCCTTTAGATGTTGCGTAAAACTGTTGAGTATATACAAATTGGTCATACAGTCGGATAATATTAGATCTCTACAGGACTTTTGTGGGTTGTTGAGTTGTTCTAATCTTCCTGTTTTTCTTGGACTATTTATCGAGACTGTAAAGGAATAATAAATGCAATTTTTGTTGTTGCACTGGATGAAAGCTCCCTTTTTGTCCTGGTGGAGGGGGGGAGGCCCCATGGGCGAAAAATATTTCAGAAGTCTTTTATAATAACAATAGTAACAGTAAACATTAATAATTTAATAAATAATACAAAAGAAAAAAGGGAAAAAGCTAAGGCAAATGAAAGCAAGTGTAAAAGAGAGGGGGAGAGAAGAGGGTGGGGAGGCTGTGGGTTATGTACTGTCGTGGCCTGTCCCCTCCACCCAACACAGTCTCTCTATCTCTCTCTCTCTCTCTCTCTCTCTCCACAGTCCAAAAGCCACCACCACATTGGCTTTTTTGCCTTTTGTATCTGTGCTTGCTATGCAATTGTCTATGTCTGCTGCTTCTGCTCCCTCTCCTCGCTACCTGCAAATGGGGGAGGAATCATACTTTGAGTTTCTTGTGATTATTTGATACCCTTTTCTTTCTTTCTTATCTTTTAGCCTTGTCTGTGGGTATCCTCTCCAAACATGACTTCCTCCTTGTTTCCTCTTCATCTTCTTGCACCCTTTTTAAAACAAAAAGAAAAAAAGAAAGGACATTTTCTTGAGATTTGACCCTATTTCCATTTTTCTATCATTTCCTAGCAGCTTTGTGGGTGCCCCCTCCTTGTCTCTTGATTACCCTGGTTTTCTTTATTAGTTCCTTCATATTTTTGGTTGGTTATGTGGCTGTACCTACATTTTTAGCCCATATAGCCCCTCCCTGATACACAATCCTAGGTGGGTGTTCATGGAAATTGATCTGAACCATGCAGTGAATGAAGTAGAGAGAAGTGCATTTTGTGCAAATGGGGACTCTTCATCTTCTTCATGTTCTTCTAATTCGTCTCCATCTCCACTCTTCTCTTCAATTTACTTGGAGCTTTGGCATGCTTGTGCTGGCCCTCTCACTTCACTGCCTAAGAAAGGGAATGTGGTTGTTTACTTTCCTCAAGGTCACTTGGACCAGGTTGCCTCTTCCTCGCCTTTATCTCCTATAGAAATGCACACCTTTGATCTCCAACCCCAAATCTTTTGCAAAGTCGTGAATGTGCAACTACTTGTAAGTACTAACTGCATTTCCTTTAATTTTTTCCTATATTCTCTATATAGCTTCTTCACAAATGCCAAGAATGTCCATTCTTTTGTTTTGCCAAACTGGACCGTTTTTTTCTTCTTTTTTGTTTTGTTTTGTTTTTTTTTCTATTTCTTTAATGAAATTGCTCGAACCAGGCTAACAAGGAGAATGATGAAGTGTACACTCAGCTTACTTTGCTTCCTCAACCAGAGGTATCATTGATCTTTAATTGATATTGTAGCTCATTTGCTTCTTGACATGATTGTTCTGCAACTATTACTTCATTAAGAGAAGAAAATTTGCATCTTTTTGCTTTTTCAATAGGAAGTATGAAAGAAAAATGGTATCTTTTCGGGTTCTACGCTGATTTCGTATTGTTTACCAGTGTATAGTTTCGTTGTAAGAGGCAAGTTAAAATTTTTAAAGAGAAGTGACGATATTGTTTTTGTTCTCTCCTGTTCTTTTTTTTTTTGTGCGGGGGTCCATTTAGTTGGCAGAACGAAACTCAGAGGGCAAAGATCTTGGAGAGCAGGGTGTGGATGAAGAGGGGGGTGGTGGATCGCCCACAAAATCAACCCCTCACATGTTTTGCAAAACACTAACAGCTTCTGATACTAGCACCCATGGAGGGTTCTCTGTTCCCCGTAGAGCTGCCGAGGACTGTTTTCCTCCTCTGGTATTGTTTTTTGGCCCAAAACTGCACTCCTATTTTGTAGAGAGTTTATTTTAGAGGCTAATTGGAAATTTGTTATGAATTTGGTGGTATGTTCTCTGTTCGTTTGGATAACTGTGGCGATGGTTACTTGTAGGACTACAAGGAGCAGAGGCCTTCTCAAGAGCTTGTGGCCAAAGATCTGCACGGAGTAGAATGGAGATTTCGACACATATATAGAGGTAAATTCAATGGGATACTGGGATTGGTTCAGTTGAGGGAGACACAGCTGACTTGGTTTTATGCTTGCTGTGTTCAGGTCAACCGAGAAGGCATCTGCTTACTACAGGGTGGAGTATTTTCGTGAGTCAAAAAAATCTTGTCTCAGGCGATGCAGTGCTATTTCTCAGGTATGCATCTGTGATGAGAGTTCCAAAGTTCTTTTAAAGATTTGGGCGGATCTTTCATAAAATACAGTAGTTGGCTTACTAGGATTAGTATATTACAAATAAATGGAGTCATCACCTAAACAAATATGACTCATTAGAATTCTGAAAGTTAGAAATTTAAGATGATGGAAAGAAGGAGAGAAATTTTGAATGCTGTTGATGTCCAATATTGTTTCAGAAGGGGGCAAATCTGCAGTGTTTGGTATACTATTGTTACAAGTGTTTGTATCACATACTAATTTGAAACTCAATATCTTTCTTTTTATTGTCTTGATAGAGGTGAAGATGGAGAGCTGAGGTTGGGTATAAGAAGAGCTGTTCGACCAAGAAATATTCTACCTGATTCAGCTATTGGCAAGCAGAGTTCATATGCCAATGTTCTTTCTCTGGTTTCTATTGCAGTATCCACTAAGAGCATGTTTAATGTCTTATACAGTCCAAGGTATTGCTCGTGTCACAAATCAATTACCATAATGTTTCTGGTACTGCCATTTTGTTTTGCTATGAGGAGTATTGACTCTTAAATGGAAGGTATAATTAACCAATACTAACCATATAGCCAGACTTTCTTCTTAAGACAAAATGCACTTAAGCATAGAGAATATTTTTATTCATTGTATTCAGGTGCAAATAGCTTGGACAAAGGCCTATCTATAAATTATGATCATGAATAGTGCCATGCATCTGGGTAATCTATATGGCACAGCTGGATGTTACCTCATATTTGATAGACAAGATCTAGCCAAGTGACATGATTCCAGAATGTTCCCCATAAGGGAATTGAGAACCTGAGCCCCTGTTTGCTGGGAATTCATAGATCAACAGTAACATTAATACATTATGGTATTAAAGTCCTTTGAGAGGAAAATTTTATGTCTAGTGCAGTTCAATGATAAATTATAAGCATCTGCAGAACTGTCCTTCACTTTTACAGTAGTTTGTGCTGATTGACAATATAGAAACATTCATTAATCATCCTTTAATTTCCCATGTTGACAATGCCTGTCTTAGCAGATATTCTGCAGACATGTCGGTATTTTCTTTACATTTCTTTTTAATCAGAAAATAATTCAAGGTCATTCAAAATTTCTGAAATGCAGGGCCAGACATTCACAATTTGTTGTACCCCACCAAAAGTACATGAAAAGCATCATGACTCCAGTTTATATTGGAACAAGATTCAAAATGAGATTCGAGATGGATGATTCTCCAGAAAGGTCTTTTATTATCCAGTGACCCAGCAAAAATAGTTAGTTTCCTTGTTGTAGTTTTGTTCTGAGAGGTAACAACATAATGAAAATATGCCTTGTCGCAGATGTACTGGTGTCGTGACAGGTATAGGAGACTTGGATCCCTATAGATGGCCTAATTCCAAATGGAGGTGCCTAACGGTGAGATTTCTAGTTTCTCATTACCATGGAATTTGATTTACTCTCATTCCAATGTTTGGGAAAAAGGAATGTTCTTGATTTAATCTGCTGCCTTGAATGCGTTTGCTTTGAGTCTTGCATGTCTTCTCTCTCGTCCCCAGGCTCACATGGAGTTGCACACGAATACACAGAGACACCCTAACGACAAATACTATTATACAGTCTATTGTAACCTGCTTTGAACCTGGTAATCATTACATTTTGTAATACAAAATAGTGCTAATGAGGACAACTGTCAATATCACATTCATCTTCCTGTCAATATAGATGGTGAACTCACCAAAATTGTTCTGGTCTGCTGGTGCAAATTTTGATCACATTATAGGCATTCAGTGTTGCCTCATTAATTGGCAGATGTTCGGTGTAGAACCAGGAAACTGGTACAATTGTCCACTTCTTGATATCATATTGACAGCATATTGTGCCCCTGCAGTTTCTATGTTTTGTTTATCTATCCATTAATGAGAAAAAGTATAGTTGAAAACCTGTATTCTCTATTCAAGACCATTGAAAATCCTTGTTATGCCATTTAACAGGTTCGGTGGGATGAAGATATTGCCAGCAATCATAAAAAACGAGTTTCCCCATGGGAAATTGATCCTTCTGTTTCACTCCAGCCCTTAAGCATTCAACCTTCCCCAAGACTGAAGAAACTGCGGACTGGTCTGCAGCCAACCCCACCCAATAACCCCATAAATGGTACAGATTTTTTCCTCTAGAAGAACTGCTTTTCTGTGTTATTTTCTTGTAGCTATGGAACTTGATTTGTCTTGCTACAGGTGGGGGTGGGTTTTCAGACTTTGAGGATTCTATGAGATCCTCCAAGGTCTTGCAAGGTCAAGAAAATGTAGGTTTTGTGCCACCCTTGCATGGAAGTGACACAGGAAACCGTGCACTGGATTTTGAAGTGCGAGCCTCAGCAGCACATCAGAATCTCTTGCCCACAGGAATGATAAAGAAAAATATCAGTGAGTTAACAAGGGCTCGTCCCACTACTTACTTAGGCTTTGTGGAATCTGAAAGGTTTCCAAGGGTCTTGCAAGGTCAAGAAATATCCCCATTGGGATCTCTGGCAGGAAGAGGTGATTTCAATGTAGGAGCATGGGGAAAGCCTAACCTTGGAAGCAGTTCCTCTCACATACACCGAGCGCACAGACCCAATTTCTACACGCAAACAGCAGAAAGGCTTAAAAACATGTGTTTGCCTTATGGTGCCTTGTACCATTCTGTCCAAGTCCCCAAAATGCTTTCCTATACAGCTGATTTCCCCAAAGAAAATGCCAAATTCAATGCATCTTCTGTTCAGACCATTGTTGACGGGGATGAAGTAGGAAAGCTAAATCAAGTAAATGAGCACAAGTCAATGGAGAGTGAATCTGCTTCATCTGGTTTAGGAACTAGTTTAAGAACCCAAACGGATGTTTCCTTTAGTGGGACTGCTAGTAGCTGCAAACTTTTTGGGTTTTCCTTATCTGCAGAAACACCTACTCCAAACTCACAAAACTCTGGTAAGAGGAGTTGTACAAAGGTGAGGCTCACTTAAGCTAGAATTAACTTGCCTTTTCCTGTCTGGTTACTGACTTGTATATTCATAAATTCTTTAAGGTTCACAAGCAAGGTAGTTTGGTTGGTAGAGCTATTGACCTCTCAAGACTGAATGGTTATGGTGATCTGATGAATGAGCTGGAGAGACTATTTAGCATGGAGGGCCTTCTGCAAGATCCTGATAAAGGATGGCGAATCTTGTACACAGACAGTGAGAATGATGTAATGGTAGTTGGGGATGATCCATGGCAGTGAGTGTCTCCGTAATTAAATCAACCTTCTGGGATCTTCTGTTTAGCTAATTGTATGAAAATTTTGCATCCAATGCACCATAAAACCTTTGTTTTACCATACATGTTTGTTTCCAGAAGCATTCTGCAATGAAGGAACACATCTTTTTGAGTTTTCATCTTAATAGCTTTAGAAATGTTGTTGCATGTAGTTATATCATAAGCCTTTTTCTTTTTTTTTCTCATCATTATCAATAAATGCTAGCTGCTGGTCTCTTACTGATCTTTATGGTAACCTTTTACTGGTGACAGTGAGTTCTGCAATGTGGTATCTAAGATCCACATTTATACCAGAGAAGAAGTGGAGAAGATGACCATTGGAGCAATTGGTGATGACACTCAAAGCTGTCTGGATCAAGCACCTATTATAATGGAAGCATCAAAGTCTTCATCCGTGGGACAGCCGGATTCTCCCCAAGAGTAGCAAGGGTTTGAAACAAGTAGTTTGTGTCTTGAGTGCCATGTCGTGTGTGTCTCTGTGCAACTTATCATTGAAACCTGAATGCGGGTCATGTATGTATGTTCTGTCAGTTGAGTTTGTAAGCCTATTAGCAATCACTATCCATCAAATATTAAGTTGCAAGTTCCATTGCTTGGCAACTAAAGCGACTCTGCTTGCTTCAGGTCAACATGGGACTCTGTTAGTAATCCAAATTATCCTTAACGAGTGAGAAATGTTATGTAATAATTATTATTATTATTACTGTTATTATTATGAGGCCTATTTGCGATAGATTCACAACATGAAAAATTTTCCTATATTTTATAAATCCCAGAACTTAAAAATTGTAGATCCAGTCAGTTTATGTTCTTAAACCAGAAGAGATGTTTTGGTAACAAACAGGATGAATACATTGCACAAATAATAAGCATTTCCAGGGCTTCAGGAACGGTTTATCCATTCTGCAGCGTATTATCAATGAAATATGTACATTGATAATAAGCATTTCCAAGGCTTCAGGAACGGTTTATCCATTCTTATGGCCTAAACATATGTACATGTGAATTTTACAAGTGTGTAGCTCCCTTAATGGATTAATGAAAAAAAGAGAGAGATAAATTGGAAAAGAAATTATAAATCAATTACTAAGACGAAAATGAAAGGACTCTCACGGAGACGTCTACCTTAGAATAGCCTACTTATAACTTTTTAACTCACATTCTTAAAATATTTGTTATATTTATTTCTTTTTTTGTAGAAGAAAGCTGTTTAGCCTTATTGTTATTTCAACGAAGTTCTCTGTTAAATCTAAAGTTCTTTCTGATATATTGTACGCACATCCTTTTGCTGGGCTGCACGAGAATAGTAACATTTGATGAAAAGAACTAAAAGAAATATCATGTGTGTCCATGTTGCCCGATGGATAACCTCTGTGATGCTTTAGGGCTCACTCACTGCTTAAAAAGTTCACGGCCAATGACCATCCTTCTGATCTCACTAGTTCCTGCCCCAATTTCATACAACTTGGCATCTCTAAGAAGACGGCCAGTTGGGTATTCGTTTATGTATCCATTCCCACCTAGGCACTGTATAGCCTGCAAATTTGAATGCGAACATTAAGCCAATTGGACCATACACGGAATGTATGACATGTAGCTAACAGCAAAAGGTCTTCTTTTTGTTGGAGGGGTGGGTGGAGCGCAAGGGATTTAGGGTGGGGCTTAGGTTTAGTTCAAGAAAGCCACAGAATGTTCATCCAGCCACAAGATTTTGACATCAGCAATAAAACAAAAATAGAAGAAGTGGTTTTCTGCTCACTCACCTGCAAAGCAACTTGGGTTGCTCGTTCCGCTGCACAGAGTATGACTCCAGCACAATCCTAAAAATATAAATATTCACCAATGTCATGATGAAGTTAACAAAAAAGGGAGCAAAGTCGACTATTTTCAGTCAAAGTGACCAGTCTTAGTCAATCGCACCACACATTGCATTGTAAATATTCCATCCAGATTATCAATCAAAAGATAGACGGCACTCAAAATAACTATAGGGATTTGAAAGTCATCAGCAGCCCCAGAATTATAAGCAAGTAGTAACAGCATGACCACTCAAATAACTTCCTCATGGCCTCTAGTCCATAAGACTAAGTTAACAAAGAGAAGAATGGGAATCAATGGCTTCAAATGACAAGAAGTGCAATACATTCATGGCAGGCAATTAAATCAGAATCTTCACCTTAGGATCAATTCTTCCATCCTCACATTGCCTTGCTACAGAATATACATAAGACCTGAAATAAGAACAATTAAAAGCTGTTTGAAAAGAAAAAATTAATTTCTCAAGATTAGATGTAACAATATGTCAGAACATATACCTTGAAGACTGTAATGAAGTATACATGTCAGCAATCTTTCCCTGTAATTGCATGTAGATAAACAGAATGAGAACCGTGACCTACAGGATCATAGTTAGGTAACATTAGAAAATTTGGCAATACTGACTACAAACCTGTATAAATTGAAATTCTCCAATTGGACGGCCAAATTGTTCTCTATTTCGAACATAAGGAAGAACAACATCAAGGCATGCCTGCATGATGCCAAGAGGTCCAGCAGCCAAAACAACCCTCTCCAAATCCAGCCCTGACATCATGACATACACACCTGAAAAGGACAGATGACCATTGATGAATGGCAACACAGGGGAGAAAAGGAACAACTAGCTACCAACATCAAATTGAGCAAGCAACAAATAATATAATTTGAGGGACCACTTATAGATCCACAAATGTTATATCTCATAGGACACCATTACTCAAATTGGGAGCAGAGAATTCCTTTCAACTGCTTGAGATAATATGACTGGATGTTGTAGCCACAGAAATAAAATCCAGACACTTAGCAGCCCTTTTTGCTCTAAATATGACATTCAGTATAATTGGACATCGTCTTTGTAGTCTTTTTACCATCACAATAAATCACAAGCTTAAAGTTCGGGGAAACCTTTTCCTTCCTGCCCCAGCACATTCTCCTTTGGAACAAAGCAATTTTCAAAGACAAGCTCACATCTGCCAGATTATCACCAGTTTTAGTGAAAAAGAGGAATAGAAAAGCCCAAAGAATCAGAAAAATTATCAAACTCCAGTCTCTGAATTGTTGACATACGTATCACTTCCACGCATCCCAAGTTTGTCTAGTTTCTGGGCAGTACTAAATCTGCAATGGTATCAGAAGCAAGTCAACTCAAAGCTCCAAATTTCAATCATTGGGTTTTCTTTTTTTTTTTTTTGTTTTTTTCTTTTTCTAACAAGATAAAATCCAGTTCCAATTACCCAGGCATTCCCTTCTCGATGATAAATGCTGTGATTCCTTTTGATCCAGCTGTTGCATCTGTTTTTGCATAAACAACCTGTCCCAATTATCTGTCATTTTCGACAAACAAGGAAAAAATAGTTGACAGAAGGAACTATGACCTAGAAAACCATAATCAATTTAATAGCTTTATCCACTATAACCATCACATACTAAAAAATAATTCTATAATGTCCAAATGTAACTACTTTTCATTGAAAACAGTAAAGGCATATTTCATTACACAACACGTTTTTCAATGAATCAAAAATATCAAACCCACTCACAATCAGGAGGTAAAAAGAAATGACATAGTATAAGAAGCAAGGGAAAAGTTATATATTTTGCTGACTTTTATTCATCATGGGTTTACCAACAAATATGTTGCACATCTAGTAACTCTTATACACCAGGGATTTTGTTTTGACAGATCCTATTCTTGCATGTATCCCATTGATACTTTTCACTTTGAAACATCAATTGCAGTGGTCCATAAAACATGTATAGTAATGCGCTGAAAATGGGAAAAACTTTGGAAATTATAAAAAAATTACCAATGTTTGAGCAACCGGACCATTTGTGCACCACATCTTGTTCCCATTAAGGACATAGCCTCCATCGACCCAATCAGCCTTGCATTTCATGCTCACAACATCAGACCCAGCTGGAGAGAATAAACAAGTACCAGCCAGATTGCTTAGAGTGGTCAAGTCCTGCTCATCTCAGTAGACATAAGATAAAAGATGTATGAACTGTTATATAGGTTACCATTGGGCTCGCTCATTGCCAGTGCTCCCACATGCTCTCCACTGATAAGCTTCATAGCAATAGATATCAGTAGACAGCCGATTGGTCAAAAGAAGCCAGTGAAACGGAAAAAAAAAGCATAGCTATCAACATCAAAGCCAACAAAAATGAATTAGATCAAATTACTTCTTGACCTGAACATGATAGAGGAAAAAACAGAAGGATTAATTGTTTTGAGATCATTCCATTGCTGTGGAGTTGAAAGAGAACAGACAACTAAAGTTAACTTGGTCTGAATTTGATTACAGAGCAGTAAGAAACCTCTACAATGGATGGTCCGTGCAATTTTAGTCTGACTGCCATCTTATTAATCAAGGCATATGCAGAAAAACATGTTCTATGCTGAGAAGTGACTTATGTAACAAGAATATGTCACATGATGCATGGACAGATGAAAGTTTCATAACTGAAAATGGATGAAAATTAAAAATGGAACTAAAACCTTTGGCAAGTACTTCTGTTTCTGAGCAGGGCTTCCATTCCTCACCTGAAACAGTGGTCACAATCACATTAATGAATGCTATAAGACAGCACAAAAACCATCACAATTTGCACGCGAAGCTTCTTCCTTACCAACTGATTAACACACAAGTTAGAATGGGCGCCATAGGAAAGACCAACAGACCCAGATGTACGGCTAATTTCTTCCATCGCTATGCAGTGGTACAAGTAACCAAGACCAAGTCCTCCATATTCCTCTGAAACAAAACAAAGGTTAAGGATGTTTTAAGGACCAAAAATCAAACATAGGTTGGTCAAGTGGAAGAAACCTTGGGTATCACAAACACAAAAGCTTGAAATCAACACCCTTCCTACCGCAACCCCCCCCAAAAAATAAAAAAGAAATCCTGCAGCAAACCTGGTGCAGTAATTCCAAGGAGATTAAAATCTCCCATGAGTTTCCATAAGTTGACTTCCTGGAGGAAAAACAAACACACACACACACACACACACAGAGCAGTCGGATTTAAAGAAACGTGTACTAAGAATTATCATTCAAATTCAAGAATTAAAGCGTTCTACCTTGGGGAAATAATTAGTCTGGTCAATTTTCGCCGCATGAGGGGCTATATTTTCTTGTGCAAACTGGTAAACACTATCTTTAAACTGCAAGCACACCAATTCCAAAAACCCAAAAAAAAAAAAAAAAAAACTCAGAAGAAGTTCTTTCTACCTTTTCAGAAGCAATGGAAAATGGTTTCATTGAAAAACTGATGAAAATTTTGCAAAAATAACCAACACCCAGGAGTAAATAGTGTACTTTTTTTTTTTGAATATATAAGTAATAAACAAAGAATTAAACCGATAGACCTGCGACTGGGTATCATCGAAGAGAAAAGCAGATGAGCAGAAAACACGCCGCGTCGTCTGTTTTCTCAAAGTCGAAGCAGTCCTCGCTGCCGCCAATAGCCTCTGCATCTCACCTTTTGTGTTTCTGTGTTCTTTCTTTTCTCCTTTGCAAAGCTAATCGAGAGAGCCTTTTATCGTAAGTATTGATGCAGCCTGGCTGTAGAAGGGAATTAACGAAGGATTAGCTTTTACTTTTATTTATTAACCTATTTTTATTTAAAAAACGCATTTAACTTCCATTAGAACTAATAACATATGACAGTTCGAAGTAGGAGTTGACTTGCCAAAGCAGTCCACTCGACATCATTATTACAATAGCGATAAACTTTTTTATAAAACATAGTTAAATTATGTGATTAACGGATAATTTTTAATTTAAATTTATAAAAACGATAAATAATATATTCACTATCACCTTAAATGTGTAGTGTGAGTACATAAATTTTATTTTATTTTTTTAATAATTATCATTCTATATGTAGAGAGGAGAAAAAAACAAAACTATGAATGATGAAATGTCTTTGTCCGACGATTTGTTGCTTGTAATGTCAGTGTCGGAAAAAAAAAACAAGAGCAAAGAAGAAATCTCCAGTTCGCTTGCGTTGCCTTGTTGTCGTTTGCTGATGGGTGATGATGACAAGAGGGGATTGGAATTAAACGTCATGTTCACAGCCGTTTCCGTCTACGGAATTGTGTAGAATTTAGTGTCAGCACGTAATTGATTGTGTGATCGCCCAAAAACGCAATTATAACTGTAAAGACACTTGGATAAGAATAAATTTGAAATTGTGTGTGCGTGTTAGCAGGTGAACTTTTTTATAACTAGAAAAATAGTTCACCTTGTTGGGATTTTTTTTTTTCTTGAAAAAATATGCAAGATAATTATTATAATATTTTCCTATAATTTAGAATTTAATTTAAGGGGCTTTTTAAAATAAAATTTAATAATAGTTTTGCATTGGCATGTTCCAGAATTTATGAACATCACACAAAATGGTAAGCAATTCCTATGCTTAATTCTTTGGAACAGACGAGTTGAGTGACCAAAAAAAAAAATCTTCGGAACACTTTTAAATTTGTCACGGAAGAAGCGCACCTTTGATATCATTTCATTTCATCTATATCCAAGATTGTCATGAAACATAAAATTTCATTCTTTTGGGGTGCTAGGTGAAATTTTCCTTTTTTTTCTCTTTCAAAAAAATAAGGGAAATTATAATTGACATTCTGCTTTTCTTTTTATGAATTTAGCATTAGACTCTCAAAATTTCTTTGTATCTTAATTTTTGCCCCAATCAGCTATTTATTTTTCTTTTGTAACAAATATTTATGTCTTAAAGAAAATATTTTTATGATTTAAATTTTCACATTATAAATGAAATAATTTTATAATTAGACTAAACTCGTCTTTTTTTTTTTTTTTCTGTTTCATTAGTTTTTATTTGAATTTTAATGCTTTCTATTAATTCTGTCAATTTAAATTTTTTTGTTCAAGCGTTGGATTCTCTAATTTTTAGAGTACTTTGTAGTTTGTTGGTTTGTATCATAGTTAACATTGCAAAATCAGAACCTTGTCTGGCCTCAGCGCCACCGGCCCACCTGCAATGGACGCTGGAGTAGGCAGAGGCGGCGGCGGAGAAAGTGGCCCTTCTCAACTGAAAAAGCCGTCCAAGTTCACAGTCTACCAGAACCCGGCTATCTCCGCCGTCCTAACCGCCAACAGCCTCCAGCCTTCGAATTCCACTCTCTTCCTCGTTTTCTCCCTCTCCTCCGCCTCCGCGGTTGCCTCTCTTTCTATCGCCTACAGGTATGTAACCTCTGTATATGAACCCGCACTCTTTTTTTTTTTTTTGTACATGATGTATGTGTATCTGTCTGCAGCTTGATTCGAGAGTTTAGGGTTTGTTTGGTGTTTGGCTTTTGAGTTTTGGGTTGTAGTTTTCGTTTCACATATTTTACTGTTTGAGGCAGAGACTTGGTGTAACAGTAAGATTAATTTACTGTGTCACGGAAATAGTATTTTTGTTGAAGCCAGGTATGTACTGATATTTGTTCAAATCCCACAGTGTAGGAGTCTTGTGTACTCGGAGCTTCACTGTTATATCGTTCTAGTGTTAACTAGGGCTTGCTGCAGTTTTTCTCATTAGAGTTATTAGGCTTTGGGTAGGAATTGATAATGAATTTATTGACTATCTCGATTGTTTTGTTGCAAGTTTTTATTAGTGTGTTTAAAATGGAAGTTGGACGGAATGACTTGTTTGTAGCTTAACAATTATTGAAAATTCTGAAGGAACTTTTGGTGGTTTAAGAGCCTCGCCTGATTGGCTCTAGTTGTGAAAACACCGTCTTTGCAAAATGCAAAGGGAAGGCTGAGCGTATTGAATAACATCACCTTTCCTTGCAAAGCAGGAAGCCTCATGCATTGGCCATGTGTTTTCTCTTTGTACTGATGGTTATGATTGTAACGGAACCTTGGACAAGGACTTTTGTTTCCTTGTTTTTCCTTTTGTTTCTCCTAGAAATTTTACCTGTTTGAGTTCTGATAGAATGGAGAAATCTATGTTGTCTTGTTAGTTAGAAGCAAAAGTCATAATTGAGCTAGTTATTTGTGGAGCTACAGAAATGTGAGATCTCAGTCACACTTGTTACCTCTTTTGCTTCACTGCCAGTCAGTGCAAAAGGTTTCATTTTTCCTTTTAAATATGATTCACTTCAGCATCTTCATGCCAAGTGGGCAGGGTTGGTTGGTTGGGTTAGAAATACCTTGAACTGTGATTAACACTGTCATTTGCTTCAAAATGCTGAAGGGAAAATGGGTTGCTTAACATGGGGATCCTCAGAAATGTGTCAGAAGAAGCAGCTTGTAAGTTGATTTCATTATCTGAATTAATTATTTAATTGTTGTTGAATTTGCAGGTTTCCTGCTATAAGCCTAACTTTTGCATACTCTGTCAGATTTTCTTGCAAAGGCATTGCAGATTCTGGTGGTCATTGTTTTTATTGGATCTGTGCTTGCCCTTGCCAAAGTCATCTCATTGTGTAGAACAAAAAATGTTGTTGGTGTGCTACTAACATCTTCCTCTAAAGAAACCAAAAATCAACCACGTCTAACAATCCACCAACTGGAGCTCTTGGGCATAAAGCCAAATGTTCAGGCAATTGAGTTTGAATCATCAAAAAAGCCTCCTAAGTCAAAAACCACACCCTCTGCTTCAGATATTCTTGTTCCAATTCATCAGCCAGTTAGTGTCTCCAATAACAAATCTAGAGTTGCCTCTGAAAAATCAGGTGTTGGGAGTGCAAATAAGATGACCTCTTATAGCACTCCATCCATGTCACAGAGTTCTCCATCTTCTTTGTATCTTGTCCCCGGGATCAGTTCACCTCTGTCTTCTGCTCAAACTCCTCCAGGGATGAATTCTGCTGTTTCAACACCATGGTCAAGCAAGAGAGTGTCCTCTGCCAAAGAGATAGCAACAGAAGAGCAGCTTGAACAGTTCTTGGCAGAAGTGGATCAGAAAATCACTGAATCAGCTTGGAAGCTTGGAACCCCGCCAGCCACAAGTAGGGGTGTTGGCATTGCGAGTCCTGGTACTGTATCAAGTCCAGCTAGTACATCTGGAACTGCAAGAAGCACACCCTTGAGGCCTGTCAGGATGTCACCTGGTTCGCAAAAATATACAACTCCCCCTAAGAAGGGAGATGGTGACCTTCCTCCACCAATGTCCATGGAAGAGTCCATTGAAGCTTTCAAGAATCTGGGCATCTATCCTCAAATTGAGCAGTGGCGTGATTACCTCAGGCAATGGTTTTCTTCAGTCCTACTTAATCCCTTGCTTCACAAGATTGAGACCAGCCATATTGAGGTCTGTTATCATCCTCATTACCTTTATATTTTAACTATTCTGAGTACTTCTTCAATTAAGAATGATATAAAACTACCTATATTCATACTATACCCAACCTGAGATAGAAGCATAATTATGCATTTTTCTGTATTTTCTTTTGAAACAGTCAATAGGAAGGATATTGGGGCAATGTTAAAGTGTGTGAATTTGGATCAGAAACTAGGGCAAACTAAGATTAGTTGATAAGGAAACTGGTTTTGTGATCCTTGTCAAAAGCCTCATGCTAAATGATGCAGAAGCTAAATCTGCCTGTATGATTTTCAGGTTCTACTTCTTTAAAGGTCCTTAACGATTCTCAACATGTATGTAGGTAATGCAAGCAGCTGCTAAACTGGGTGTTTTGATCACCATAAATCCAGTGGGAAGTGATCCACCAACCAGTGGAACTACTGCTACTGTGTCATCAATGGATAGGAAAGAATGGCAACCAGCATTTGCTCTGGATGAAGATGGAATTCTGCATCAGTTGCATGCTACTCTTGTGCAGGCACTTGATGCTTCCACCCGTCAGTTGCTCCACAATTATTTGGTTCTTGTTTATTTCCTGGATTATGATTGTGAGAATTATTGTTAAGGGTTTGTGTTGCTTGCTTATCACATATGCAGCTAAGTTGCTTCCAGCCAATCTGCAGCAACCTCCACAGAAAAATCCTATTATTGCAGCAATGCAGGAATGTGTAGATGCTATCACTGAACACCAGAGGCTGGACACCTTGATGAAAGGAGAGTGGGGTAAAGGTTTGCTACCACATAGCAATGTTCGGGAAGATTATATGGTACAGAGGATCTGTGGTACATGAATCTTAAACTGTTGGCATCACCTATTTTTCATCTTCATTGATCATATTAGATAAATTTGATTGGATCCATTTGTTTGGTGCGAGATGTACTTAGATTACCTACTTGTGTAATAATGGCAGAGCTTGCTGAGGGAACCTGTGTGAAGAATTATGAATATCTGGGAAATGGGGAGGTTTATGACAAAAAGAACAAGAAGTGGACTCTCGAGCTTCCAACTGACTCTCAAGTGCTCTTGTATCTGTTTTGTGCTTTCCTTGAGCACCCAAAGTGGATGCTACATGTGGATCCTACATCTTATGCTGGAGCTCAGTCTAGCAAGAACCCCTTGTTCTTGGGGGTCCTTCCACCAAAAGAAAGGTTCCCTGAGAAGTATATTTCTGTAATATCTGGTGTTCCTTCTGTTCTTCACCCTGGAGCTTGTATACTGGTTGTTGGGAAGCAAAGCCCTCCAATTTTTGGATTGTACTGGGATAAGAAGCTGCAATTTTCACTTCAGGTATGTAGGTAGCTAATGTGACATGTTAAGTGTTAATGTCTAAGTGCTTTATGGCATGAGAACTGGGGAGGATAGAATTGGCATAAAGAAACTCGTAACAGACATAAAGAGTTCAGGGAGCTGACAAAGATACTACAGAGTAGTTCAATCTTTGTCACAGCATTTGGTGTTTCACAGCCAATATTGCACTAAAGAGCATGAAACTTGATAGAAAAAATTTGGTTAGTTAAAAGGTCAATGGACATCACTATGTTGGTATCCAATGTGTTTTTTCTGTGTACAATCATTTGTCATTGTCAGTGGATACATATCATACAACGTAAGAGCACTCAAGTGAGCCACATTATGAATGCTCTGATGTGTGATATTTGTGCCAATTGATGTTAGAAGATTGTTCTTGGTTTTCAGGGAAGGACAGCTTTGTGGGATGCCATCTTGCTTTTGTGCCACAGGATCAAGGTTGGATATGGAGGCATTGTTCGGGGCATGCATCTTGGTTCTTCAGCCCTAAGCATCCTCCCAGTTCTTGACTCAGAATACGAGGACTGACTGTTTATTCATGGAGCTAGTTGCAGTACTCCTTGATGATATGGCCACTTTTTGACATCAGCGATGAAGGACGTGAATTATCCTTGTCTTCAACACTTTCAGTGCAATTTTACGCACGGCTGCTGATTGACTTGGGTGACTTGAGGGCATCTAGTCGAGTTCTGACAATTCCTCAGTTTTTCTTTTCAGCAGTGGTGGCAGGAGGTGACTGATTTGCAAATGAAATTACTTGAAATTCTGTTGGTATATATACTCACCTTAATTTTCCCGAGTTGAAGCGTTAGGACTTTCATTTTGTACATTGGGGTTCTGAGGAATGTTTGAATGGAAGATTGGTGGCTAATATTCATGCATTACAAGCTTATAAACATTAGACATGGTAGTATAAATGCACCATTGCAAAGCATACATTGTGCCCCACCTACAGGTAAAACCGTAAAAGTTGAGACAGACGGTAACTTGTCTATTATGTAGAATCCCAAAGTCCAAAATAGGATCTTCACATCAACAAATTTACGAGGCAAAAGGGTAGGTTTCGAGTTTAAGGAATCAAAGAAAGATCAGCCGCATATAACCTTGAGTAGGAAAAATTCCAAGCAAACGTCGATGGTTGTTTACCAAGTCAAAGAAATGAAGGGAAATGTAAAATTAATAGGAAATAAGAGCCGCTTACGATGAATGCCCGTCAAGGCTCTTAACCTTGTGGTCGTGGGTTCGAGCCCCACGGTGGGGGTTTTCTTCGTACACTAACATTTTCTTTCCTCTTTCATGAGTTTCTTATCCTGCTCAGATCAATTTTTTTGTTCACAATTATTTAATTGGTTTTATGTGTCTGTAAGAAACTAAAGATTTTACGCTTCTTAGGTGGATTTTAAGACATCGTTATGCAATAAAATTATAAATGGAACATGGCAAGTGCTGAGATAAACTAAAATGATAAGTACAATTTATGAGACAGCCAATGGGAATTATGTGTTGAATCGATTAGAAGTATTTAACTGTCAGTGTGTTGTAACTCTGATTCTTAAATCAAAGAAAGAGAAAGAGAACAAAACGGAGAAAACTAGGCCTAGAGTTAGAAATTAGAATTGTCCAATGTAGAAAGTATCTTTGGTTAGCTAATAGGATCTTTGTGTTTTGTATACCCCTTCAAGTCTCAAGTAGTGTGGTTTTATGAATATATCATATCCCACCACTCTGCTTAATAACCTACTTAAATTTTGGTCTAACAATGTAAAGAAATGTTGAATTTTAACACAATCAAATTGTGCTTTTTTTTCTGCATGCACGCACAGGGGGAATTAATTACTGAGGGTGTCAATGAAAATGTGATTGTTAAGAATGTTGAAGGTCGGGCAGAAGAAACCATGGGGTGATAGTTCTATGTATTGTGGGGGAAGTACCGCTGCTTTTGTGATTGGAAGCTATGTACTCTATGACCATGCGCGGAAGACCCATCCCAGAAGGAAGGGCTTAAGCAAGGCATTGCAGTTCCAGGTGCCTTAGATGGGAGTTTGTTGGATGTATCCTCATTCTGTCTCTCTTCTTTGTGATCCCCTTTGCCTTGCCAAGCTTATTTGAATTTCTTTTTCTTTTTCAGCAATGCTTGTAAAGGGCTTTGGCAGGGATAAATTGTGCCCTAATTCATGTGCAAATATTTTCAACGAATCTTTAAGTCTGAAATGAGTGGTGTATCACCACTAGAGAGGTAAAATTCTTTAGTGGAGGTGGAGAGGTTAGAAGTTCGAGGCTTGCCTACATTTAAAATATAAAAAAAAAATTGCAGATTCGCTTAAAGACGATAGATCTTAAATTATGGCGTCTCTTCTCCTAAAATTTCCTAAATCCGACTCTGGATGATCTGCTTTTGATAAGACAATGAACAGTGAAATCATCTCAGATGAGGCATACGTTAGACTCCCTATTTCTCCTACACTAATCCTGTGATGAAGAAGAAAAAAGAACCAGTAAAATGCGATCTCTCCGATAGAGATGAATTGAACCGGGCCATTAAACTCATCTGATTAACCGAGTACCGAAGAACACCGCAGGCATATGGCAATCTTCAATTGGTCATTTTTTATTATGAAGCACTCTCTCACACCCTGGCAGTTGGACAAACTCTCATCGATATACACATCAGAGTCCAGGCAGAAGGGACTGCCTGCGTTTTGTACGAGCAACACAGGGTGGGCTTATTGCCTAACAAAACCTGTAAAAGATGAGAACGTACGCTATATTCCAAATTCAGTGCCCTGAAAAGAGGAACGAGGGGCCACAAACAAATCCTTCAATCTCCCTAAGTTTCTAAAGTAGTTGCATGTCTCAAAATGAGCATTTTTCTAGACGCAGAACTCGGAAAAGATGTGGCAGAGCATTCCTCCATCACGAGCTTCTCCGATTCAGCACGCAATAAACCTGGGATCACAATATCATCACCGTGAAGAAAGATGGTTGACTGAACGAATCTCCCTAACAATGATATATGACCATACTCTTTTTGGCCTTCTCTTTTAACTGTCAATGCTAATCTCAACCGGAATCAACCCTGGAAGACTAAACCGCCAAACCAAGAACGCGGAAAAGGATGAGAACTGTACAGTTTGCCAGGTAGTAGGCCTTAAAGCTACAGATATATTATTGAAGAACGCCATTAAAGATGCATTGCACGACTAGTAATGTAACATGCAAGGCAGAAACAGCAACTTCTTTCTCATGATCGCTGGTACAGCTTCTCTGTTAACTTGAGAGATACTTTCCAGATCTTCTAACATCTGAAAGGGTGACCTGACTGATTATCCCGCTGCAATGAATCCAAACCTGCACCTTCAGATTTGTCAATCTCCCTGATTTGAATCTGACCTGTAGGACTCACTTATCAGTATGTGCCCCTGCCAAACCTGCTTTAAAGAAGAATCTACAGCAAACATCACCAACTCGTCAATGTTATAATGCAGCCTTAAGCCCGGTGAAAGGTTAAAATTTTATTCTTCTATAAATAACCAAATCTGAGTGACATTTACAGGCTATTTTGCTGTCCTCAATAAATCAGAGGCAAAAAGAACGGATCTTTTGTGCTGCTGAGTGGGGGTCTTCCCCATTACATCAAAAGGCTTAAACAAAGGATTAATTCAATCTTCAGATTCAATTGATTGTTTACTGTACATGTTTACAAGTACCAGCAATGGATCTTTCTTGACAATTGGAATGGAGAAAAAGTGCTTGTAATAACACCAATGGAACAAGCAGCAGCAGAAATCAGGTTATGATGCACAAAATCAAAACTATGCAAGGTCCATGGCCCACCAACTCCAAGAAATATTTTGCAGATGCCAACAGAACCTTTTAACAGGTAGGTGTTCTCCACACTGACCTTTCCTTTGCAAATGCCTCACACCACATTCAAGTCTTGGTGTCATCAGGTGTAAAAGGTCAATTTTTCTTCGCCTTCTAAATAAATATAGGATTACGACTTCACTCTCACCGGACCACCCCAGTATATGTCTTCTGTTCCCAGGAAAAATTCAAATGAAAAGTAATGATAATCTCAGCAAACAGGCTCTTCTCTACTCAGAGTCTGAGTCAATAGAAAGATACAAACGTGGTCTTACAGAACGTTTCTGGCGAGGAAAAGAGAAAGGACTATCAGATCTTTCCCGAATTGTCTTCTCAGTTCTACCATCATTCATACCAAGAAGTAAAGAAGCTGCAGAAGCAGGAATAATGAGAGAAAAATTGAAAGAGGCAAATGAGAAAAAATGGAAGGGAGTAACAATGCTAGAATAACTGGGGCAGCAAACATCAGAATAAAAAGATTAACAATCATATCATAACACTGTTGAAGATAGTTTATGACAAACTTCTCCACAACTTGGAGCATAAGTCATCTTCTAAAACTGATCACATAGCATTAAGAGAATGGAACAAACCAGTGTCAGCTAAGGAATCCATGGCACCCTCTCTGGATGGCAGATGCCCTCTTGGATTTAATCCATTTGCAGGAAGTGACTCACCATGACTGCTAGTTGCACCACCACCAAGTCTAAGGGAGATCCAGTCCTCACTACGGATGCCATTAGACACATCAGCTTGTTCTCTCATATCAGGCTGTGTTGATGCATCTGAAGGTCTAGTTGGAAGAAATATTTGAAGAGAAGGATCTTCTCCACCAAAAGCCAAGGGATTATCCACCAAGCCATCATTCATTTCAGTGTCAGATCGACCAACAGAAGAATCAGGGCCTAAACTAGTATGTCCCATGACAGTCTCCGGAGGTAAAGGGTACCCATTCATTGGTGTGGGAGCACAGCTAACAGAACCATGCTGCAAATCAACCAAGGGATCTGAACTAAATAACTGGAATGCTGGCGATCCTTGAGTTCCAGGAGGCAACGACCACAGTGGCATAAATTCATCTTCATTAGCATTAAAGAGCAAATTTCCAGTCACAAGAGTTGGATCTTCAGAAAAGGGATCTGAAATTCCGGGTGGCACTGAAAAAGATGCTCCACCTTCTTCAGTTTGATTATGCTGGTAAGCATTTCCAGAAGATATTAGTACATCATTTTCATCGTCTGAATCACTAAGGACAATAACTTCAGCACCTAGTGGTGCAGAAATATTCCTGTCGGCAAGCCCATATGCCGAATCTACATTTAAAGACAATGAATCAAGCTCAATCCCATTGTTTGTAAAATCAAAATTCCCACCACCATCCTGATTTACACTTGGATCTTCACCATCCCGACCACTGGCAGTAGCACTGCTGCTCATAGGGATAACTTTCTGCTTGTGATTTTCAAACTTGTCCAGAAATCTATTACCAGAAGAAGAGTTATTTGTATCCTCGGGTTTGCTAACCTCCCAAAAGCCATTGCGATTTCTCCTGATTCCAAGTTTCAAACCACTAGCAGCCTGACCTTCTGTAATAGCCTCGCGTTTGATCTGAGTTGCCATTTCCACCTTTGAGCTAATTTCTCCACCATTTGGGGCACAGGGTGTCCTGTAAGGATAATGCCACTGTGCAAGTTCTCCAACATCTCTATGTTCAGCTTCACTTTTGGTTTTCACACGCCAAGAACCATCAGGCTTCACCTCAATTTCTGTTACATCCTCACCACAATGCCTCATCTGTAGAGCCACCGAGAATAAAACACAATATGTATATTATATTGAAATCAACATCTTAAGTAAAATCGGGAAGTGAAGCTGCCTCATAACACGACATAATGATCTCACTCATTTAAGAGCCTACCTTATATGTAATGCGATTAAAATAGGGGTCTATGATCACATCTTCCAGTGAGTAGTTCCTCAGACAAATGGGGCACTGCCACTGCAAAAAGTGCATAGCAGGCTCAGAAATGCAAAAACAGCTATTTAGGACAACAATCATAGGACACAGACATCCTGGGAGGGAAGGGGGGGAGGGGAAACATTTGCTTGCCTTCCTAGAACGCTGATTCAATTCCACAAAAACTTCAAGATCAAAACAGCCCATGTGGGCACAAGGTTTAAATCTTCCAGCAACCTTCATTCTCGAACCACTCATCTGTGCATGGGAAGACACAATGAAAAATAGCTCCATCAGATGACTGCGGCAAGACAAAGGAAAACGTAGACTGAAAAATACATTATTGAAGTAATGATATAAGATTTATCTTAGTAGAGTTGAGTGCACTTCAATTTATTAGAATCCTATACGTCCTTTCTTCTGAGCTTAATCTAAATTTAATCATTTCAAACCCCAGTTCTGCCCACTAGAGAAAAAAAAAAGTAAAAAAATCTAATCTTTGCATGACATATAAAAAGTTTTTAGGGTTAATTTAGGCTGAAAATCTTAGTCTCATGTAAACAAACCAACGCACAAGCTAGAATCCAACGTTATATTTTCCAACCATACATGACAAATAAAAGCTGGAGTACGCTCCAATCCACTAGAGATTGAAACCCAATCCCAAATCAGAGCCAATCATTTCCCATGTGCTCACATGGACTCATGAAACACAGATGTAGCAATAACATGCATGTGGTTTAGCTCAGATGACATTAAATCTAAAGAAATGGGAGTAAAATTTGTTTTCCACGCATGCGCAACACATGCATATATAAAATTGTGAGAGTGCATATGCATAAAGTGAGTAAATGGCTGATTGACTTAAATTAATAAAAATTTAGTCACACAATAGCCCCTTGCTTGTGTACTAATAAAGATTTCAGTAACAAGTTATCAGAAGTCACAACCATATGAATGTTTAAAATCATTACTTGGGCACTCTATTCCATGCTTTATTGCAGCATTGCAGGATGGAAAGTTGTATGGCCAAAGCAGGATTGAACAAGTCAGTAATATTCAGTCTCCATGATTAGCATATCAGTACATCCCACTTGACTTGGAATACCCACTTCCAGGTATTCAAGCATCAATCTACAATATCTAAAGGGTACATCAGGTCATGTCCACAAACCAATTCCATAAAAACTTCTCACATGCTACTTTCATGCACATACAACAGTTTCAAAACACTTGACAAACCAGAGTCTGTCCTTGGTAACAGGTCAACATATCTCTTATATCTTCCCATCTCAGTCTATCCTGACAGGCAAGAGAGCTACAAATCCAAATGAGTTTAGTCACTCTCTGAGGTCTCCATGGCCTGGCTTGAGAAGGACTCATTTAAGCGAGTTCATTTCCATAGACAAGCAATGCCTGAGAGACCTTTTTGTTCAGTAAATGAGCCAGGTGCCACGCTTGAGCAACCTTGAGCTTAGGTCAAGAGTGACTTGGTAGGCTCATTTTGAAACGTTCTACATCTGTGACACTATATTAATAACAAATAATCTTGCAATCTTATTGATTATTTTCATTAAAATATATATCTTTCTTTATTTCTAACTCAGCTTGTAATGATAACTTCTCAAAATTTTTATTACTTATTTAACATCATAAACATAAACAAGCTCCTTGTGAACAGCACAGATACTCAGCTAATTTCTCTCAAGCTGGTTTTGTTAAAGGATTCTGTGCAAGGATGAAGAAATTTCCTAAATAACTTAACCAATGAGCAGGGAGCTCCAAAAGTAGGTAGATTTCTTCAGTCTTCCTCTCATTTCAAAGTCCATATTGGTCCCACCTCATTTTGAGGGGAGCATAAAGGGATTATGACACACATTATGATAGTTCAGTAACACCTACATAATTGTTTCTCATCACTGCAGCACTAGGCAGGACAATGTTCCTGACACATAAATAATTCCTCTGCATGTAACACATATATTAAAGGCCACACTTCCTAGTCAAAATGGATTCAAGTGACTTACAGGACAACGCAGATTGACAGAAAAAGATTCTGCAACAACTTCCAAGTCACTGTCACTGTCACTGTCAGCATTGCCCGTCACATTCCCACCACCAACACAACGACAAACACGAGCATGTGCATCTTCAAAGCACTCACCATCAGACTCCTTAGGAATTAAGTTGAGAATCTAAACAAATACAGAATACACAACTTTAAGCAGCAACGTTGAATTATTGATACACAACCAAGTACATGATCAGCTGGGTTACAGTATACATCCACTCAATGTAAATTCAGCAAAAACAGAGATACATAACCAAACAGTACAGAAAAAGTTACACATAATCTTTGATATCACATATCAAAATTAAACACTGATTTGATTAAGCTTTATGATACATCCAAATGCCAGAACTGAATTGCACATGCAATAAAAAGGATAATAATTTTGAAGTCCAATCTTATCAAGCTAATAACCATTTTGAAACACCATTCACATTCCATTCCAGTGCAAGCAGAGGTTGAAAAAACCACAGAATACCTCAAAGTCAGTTGATTCGTTATTTTCTTAATTTAAACATGTGGAGCAGTTACCTGTTGAACTGTCCGCCTCCTTCCAATTCTAACTCCTAAACAGAAGATGCGAGCATCACATCCAGTTAATGAAATCTTGTTTGTTCCATCTCTCGTGAAAGGTGTAATCTAACAAAAAAGAAGTAACTAAGACACAAGACAAAATAATCGAAATCCAGTAAACACAATGGTTAAATTTCAAAAGCCACAAATAGAAGCAAATCCAAAAGGATGATATATGCCAATCTAAAAAATGATTGAAACTTGCAAACAAACAATCACAATGAACAAATCTGAACAGATAAAGACTCCTAAGGGATGACCAAAAAAGAAAAAGTGTGCATTTAAATCTTTTTCTGTTTCTGTGTAATTGAGCCCTCTATCTATCACATCTTTTGCAAGTCTATATTATATGCAAATCTAAAAGGATGCTTAAGACTTACAGGCAAACATCCACAATGAACAAATATAAAATAGATAAATGCACAGAAAATGGACATGAAGCCACTAGACTATGCAAATATATATATGCATTTAGATCTCTCTGTTTCTATGTGTAATTAAGCCCTTAATCAATCAAATCTTTTGCATGTCTAAATCACTGATATGATAAACTAGCAATAACAAAAATGCAACCTTCATGTCCATGTCATCATTTTAAACTATTTATGGGTTTCTGCCTTGTGTTTAAATAATAAACAAAAAATTATCAGAGCTTAAAAAAAATTACCACTACAACCACCACTTCCCCCCACACCCCCCCCCCCCCAAAGGGCCCTAAAAAATATACTTCTTCCCTCTTTACCAGTAACCATAAAACAGCTTAATCCCCTCATCCCATCCTTATAATAATGTACATATCCCCCTTTCTTCTTGTGCCATAGATCTTATCATTTCCTGACAAAGTGGAGTTATACAAGTAAATAAATTTGATTAGTCTTCATTCATTAGGTGTAAATAATGAAAAGTCAATACACATCATTCTTTTGCAATTTTAATAATAATCACAGCCTGAGTGTGAGTACATAGTTCCAACCAAATTGACAAATGCCAAACTGCAGAAAACAAGTAAAGTGACCAAATACGTAAGAGTTAATGATTAAGGGGCTCTTTTGGCCTCTCCCCCCCGCGCCCCAAGAGAAAGACTTCTTTTAAAGTCCACAAATGAACTAATAGCTGCAATGAAAGTGGGAAAAAAAATCATTTCAAGGTATGAAGACTCACAATTGGACCATCATCTCGTCCATTAGCCCCCAGTAGTTGTGAGCCAGGTCTATTAATGGCCCGCACCGGAACACCTGCAGGCACATCACAATCTAATCAACATGATGTGCAAAATTATTGTAAAATTTCAAACAAATTTCAACCTACCAAGGCCATCTTCTTTATATGTTCTGTGAACAACAATAAATTAATAGTAAATTGAAAAACCAGTAGCCAAGAAAAATAAAAACATGAAAATTCTTACATATTATATAAGAAGTAAAGAGATAAGAAAGAATGGCAAACACTACAAATTATAAGTCAGGGAATAGGGAGATTAAAATAGATCAACATAAGCAAAAGGCCAATGACCATACCATTGACCTGTAAGTCTGTATATTGTGGCCATTGCATCCTAAATGGAACCTTGTCATTCAAAAGCATACACCATGCCTGAATAGGAAAAAACAAAAAAAATCACAAACATACCATCAGCACTACAACATTTCATTTGATAGAAAATGGAAAAGCTTATAGGCCAACCAACCTGAACATCATGGTCTTGTTTTGTTAACAAATCTTTGTCTGCCCTCGTGAGATGGAATGTCTTCTCCACGCTCTGCACTGGGTTTGATCTGGAAAATTTTGAAACAACACTCCTTAATTAAATGCAGCAATTCAAGCTGCAAACAACCAGGAAAGCATGACAGATAATGGGAAGGAATTTTTGAATTATTTAATTATGTACAGCTATTCTACATCCCTTAGCAAATAGTATGGTTCTTAAGAGTAACAAGATTATGGCTAAATAAGAATACAAGAAACAATCAGAATGTGAACTCCAGATTAAACACTGTCATCATGACAAAATAATGCACATTTTTTCCCTTCTTTTCTCATCCAATAGAAAAGGGAGGTACTTTTATATCTAAGAAGCCTTAGTATTACCCAAGAAGTTGTTACCAACATGCTATGATTGGGAAATTGAGTTGGATTTGGCCTCATCAGGTATGGTAACAGAGGACTACAATTTGCAAAAACTTTAATGCAGCTTAACAATGACTGTGGCTTCAAAATTAAGAAAACCTAATATCTATCCCGAGTATTTTCTTCCAAAACTCAACATTATGGGGCAATTACCAGTTGCCATAAATCATAAATTCCAGTATATTTTCAGGAACCAAAATAATAAAGCATAGGCTTCAAAAAGTAGTCTGGGACACATATATGAAGCACTCACCCATCAGTTGGGACGCTGGTAATGGCCAACTTCGCCGGATGCAATGGATGTGCAACTGAAACCCAGAAACTGCATGAAACAAACCACATTAAAGAGTGGACTTGAAGAAAGATTTGTATATGTACATTCAAAAAGTATTCAATGACATGGTAAGATTGAATGGTATGATAGGACAATCACCAGAGCTTTCCTTTTCCTATTTATTTGGGAAAATGACCACCCAGGCACTTTCTGCAGCATGGACAGGTTGGAGGGGTTCACAAAATTATTATCCCATGTTTTACCCCAACAGCATGGAAGAAAAGAGAGGAACATACATCAAGGACTCCAACCACCATTTTCTATCCATCAAATGATTTTTAGACCACATATGCAAGTCAAATGCATCACTCAGCTGAAATCATGGAATTGATTATCACACCAACAATTGCCACAACATTGTTTCCTAGTGCCTCGATAGTTAGTTCCTCTCATCCTCAACTAGAAAATATCCATACATGCCAAAGAAGCAACATTGTTTGTGACTATATGAAATTCAAAAATTCATATATGCTGGGAATGTTCCACACCATAAGAAGCCAATTAAGAGGATACTTGACAAAAAAGGGTTCATGAATAAATGCAATACGTGGCAAAAGGATAATATACCATATTCCAAACCATCATAGAAACATTTAATGGCCACGTCCACTATAAGGGGGGAACAATCGAGGTTCATATACCTCCCATATGTGGACACGTAAAACTATTATACAGGCCAAAAAAAAAAAGACATAACAACAACAACAACAACAACAACAACAACAAAGGACCAAAAAGTTGCACAGTAATAAGAAGAGGGTGGGAAGAGGAGGTAGGATTAAAAGTACGTACGGATCAGCACGCCTGAGACGACAAATCTCACAATAAAACAATTCAGGAAGTTGTGGATCACCTTCCATGGGTTTTTCAATAACACAACCAACATGTTGCCACACTTGGCATTGGCAATCATCACACTGCCAACAGAAGAGGAAAAAAGCATCAGCAGCAAATCAAAGGCAAACATTAAGAGAAAGCATGGAAGTAAAATGAACCCAAAAAAGTGTAGCTTATGCCGAATGCAAGCATCTTGTCTAACATAAATAAAGCAAATGAACAGGTAGCATTACTCTTAAAAAGACACACAACCTGTACAGACCTAGATTTCCACTTCATGCTACATCATCCTCTCTTAACTGAATGTTACAAGAAATGAATCTAATAAGCTAAAAATCCAAGACATGCATGCATAACTTATGCTGAACGCGAGCTTCTGGTCTAACATAAATAAAGCAATGAACAGGCAGCATTGCTCTCAAAAAAAGCACATAACCTGCACAAATCTAGGCTTCCACAATATGCTAATCCGTTTTCTTTTAACTAAATGTTTAAAAGAAATAAGGGTACTGATCCCAAGAAAAATCCAAGATGCAACCCAATAGCAAAACACATGACTAAACCAGGCTCTTACATAAGTAGAACCTCATGTGGACTTCAACTCATAGTGATGTAAATTATATAGAAATGTAATTTATATAGTGCACTGTGCACATTAACTTAACATGTGAGGTTTTACTCAAGGTTTTGATAATTCTGGGCCTAGAGGCTACCACAATTAATTGCAATGGAGAAAATAAATCACAGAGTAACAAACATATCAGTGAGGTACAGACTTAATTGGGGAAGAAAGAATTAGTTTAACAAACTACAAATAAGCAACTGGGCCAACAAAAGAAAAAATTTACAATTTGTTTGTAAGATATCACACTTCTCTGTGAGGTGAAATAACATCCAATGAGGGCACGTATATAAACCAGTTATACATGAGAAAAAGTAAGGTTATGTACAATAACCTTAATCATAGATTCTGTCTCCAATGAACTTCCACAGGGACAACGAATATTTATATGAGAGTGAAAGGATTCATCCACTTCCCCTTTGATTTTCACATTACTACTATCCAAAACACTCTGTCCTTTTGATGCCAAATCAGTGGCTCCAGAAACCTGCATTTTCCTGGAGATGAGAGCAGAAGGCACAAGTCAAAGGAGTTTAATAAAAGTATGACACTCAAGTATAGCGGAGATGTGGTTAATCCTAGACCTGTAAGTATCGTCAACCAGTTTTGCCACCTGTTCCTTTCCAATAGCACTCTTCTTTGCCCACATCCTTGAAACTACAAAGCATAGCCAAAACTCACTGAGTTGGTAACCAGCACTAACATCAAGATTTTTATATAAAGACTGCCCTTGAATTAAGAAAATACTATTGAAAAATGCACAAACATTTTTAGTTGAAACATAAAGTAAGAGGGGGAAGCAATAAGGAGTAATTACCCTGTTCATCAGAGAGACTGGCTAAAATCCGATCAACAAGATCCTACACATTTTAAATCATAGGAGAAAAAAAAAGCATGTAAAATCATAAACAATATGTGGATTGCAGGGATGATATAATGAAAAGAAAAAACTCTCAACCCCCTCCCCAAATAAGTGGCCATCAAGAATAACATTCATTAAGCTCAAAAAATACAGAAGGGAGAGAGATTGCTTCCAGATTCTCCCATGAAACCCCACTCCAATGGAATCTTAACCAGAAGATTACTTTGATAATGATGAGGACAAAAAAAATAAGGATGTGATAGCAGCACCAACTGTCATCAACCCAAAGCACAATGTCTTCAGCAATATCCTCCCAAATTCAAACAAGAATTGAAGCCATGAAAAACAGGAATATTTTCAATATCTAACCTGCTTTTTCCCCTGCTTCGAAAGACCTAACTGATTGAGGACATCCTTCAGCTCTTTTATTCGAAAATATGCCAATTTGTCCTACAAGAAAATTTTCAGTGAGTATCAATCTCAAACAAACAAGGGAAAACAAATTCAAGCCACCTTCTTGATCAAAACAAAATGGGGCATAAAAAAATGACAAAAATATGCTAATTATCTTGATCATATTAGCACCATCGCATACACAACCGCTCTGTGCCAATTAATCTAAATGTCATGCTATAAACCACACAATCTACTCCCATATCTGATTATATAGCAGAAATCAGCATCCCTTTGAAGAGCAAAATTAACTTAAATGTGACAAAAATTCAAGTGTGAGTACAATTACCTTACAACTAGCCACCAAGTCCATCCTTCACCCTCCACAACTTGAAGCAGATAAATTAGCACCCAGTCAGAAATCAAATCATTACCGATTGCTTAAGTAACACGTCAAACCACAAAGTATCAGAAGGCCGGCCGATTTAGTCAAAAGCATCCGATCAAAAACACAAACAAACAAAAAAAATAATAATAAATCAATTTAATTAAAAAAAAAAAAAAGAGCCAGAAACCAGAAGAAAGATCAAAAGAACAAAAGAATAAAAAAATAAAAAACATAATCGTCTATTACATGCTTCGATAGAGTTTGGGCGTACTAGAAAGAGAATTTGGCAGCCGAAATTAGGGTTTGAAGAGCCTCCTCTTGCGTTTTTTATTTTCTTTTTTGACCGAGAGTAATGGAGGCGAAGCAATCCTTCAACTACAAAAAGTCCCGGACCTATCGGCGATTATGAAATCCGGTTTATGAAAGGCGAATGCGTCCGGGTTTTGCTTCAGTACTTTTCGCGCAGTTGCGTGTGCAAGATGATTTCAACGTTATTTTTCGGCTTCACGCGGGGTTTTGTTAAAATGTGCACATGCCTGTCCCCATTCACGATTGTATACCTGTTGAGTGGTTGATAGGAAGGAGCAAATGGTCAAAAAATAGTTAAGCATGCATCAGCCGTCCGATTCGCCTAATTGGCGGAATGATGTAGATGTCTTCTGAGAGTTACGATGTATACGCACACAAGTTAACATTGGAACCGTAGTGTGGGGACTTTGATGCGCTCTAGAATGATGGGATTTTTATCCAAAGAGTTCTTTTTCCGATAAACTTCGCAGAAATTCTCCTTTCTAATTTCAGATATCTGATAGCACCAATAATTTGAATTACCTAAATTTATGATTTTTTTTATGCAATAAGTTTATTTAATTTAATGTGTAACTTATTCCACGTTATAGCGTTTTTTAGGACGTGCCATTGCATTTGTTTGATTATACTGAATTTATCAAATTTTTAAATATTATCCACACTCATTCTTATTTTTTTAAAATGGATATTTATTATAAAATTTAATAAAAATTATTAAAACTGTAATCGATCTTAAATTAATTTAATTTAATTGTAGTTTAGTTAATTTAATTATATAAAAATAATTAAGATCATTCATAAATGCAGTTATTTTAGTTATATTAAAAATCTTGTTTGGGTACAATCCTCTTAATTCCGCGATCCTATTTAATGATCCAAAATAGATTTTGGTAAAATTGTGACAATCATACCTGCTCATTTGAAATATCTCTCCAAAATTGAACAAAACATGGACTTAAACCACCAAACGTCATACTCATGCCCCGCAGTGTTTGCTCAATCACCCACTTCTTGACTATATCCAATGATGTAACAAGTTGGTTACATACTCTCGTCTAAAATGAAAAAATAAAATAAAATAATAAAAATTTGTTACACACGCACGTGGATATATATGTTTTCTTATATAATTTTCATGGTTCATTTTACTAACTAACTAGTTATCATAATCTTGAGGAATAAAAATTCCACAATCAGTGACAACACATTTTTTCATCTTAAAATTAATTGAAACCAATAATATATATATTTTTTAGAATTTATTTTATTATTGATTAAACTCATCTTGAAATAGATTTATTTTCATAAGAATTTTATCCTTGGGTTATGACGCGTTACTCCAAAAATCTTTAAAAAGTCATAATTCTCTTTTTACATGATAGTTAAAATAAATTAAAGGCTTTCACGTGATTTTTGCTTTTCCTACGGGCCTCTCTTCATTTGTAAAATTAATTTTACACGTGTACCATGTATGTCAAACACACCAATTAGAAATGTTCAGCATCGGTATTTTTAAGTTATTATTATTTTGTATTTTATAATTCTAATTAAAATTTAATTTTGATACACTTTTTTATTATTAAAAATATAATTTAATAATATTAATAAAAAAAATATTATAATTTTATTAATATAATAAAATAAATACATAATAATTAAAAGATATTTTAATAATAATTAAAAAATATTAATATTAATAATTTAAAAATATATAAATTATATATTTTTATATAAAAATAAATATTTAAATATATTTAAATAGTTAAATTTTAAATCGAACTCAATTTAGATTTTTATTATAATAAATTTTTAATTTAAATTAACACCTAATCTGAACTAACATTAACATTCTTCTCAATTCTAATTAGGTGATACTTTCAATTTTAATATCTATTTTAGTTGACTTCACATTGATTTGATAAATTTTCTAATAATTATTATGATAATCATTGTCATGTTATTGTTTAAATTTTTTTACAATCAATCTTATTTTATATCTCTCTACTTCTCCAATGAGTTTCTTCTTAGTTTTGAAAACTCATTTCATATTAATAGTCTTTTGACCTTATGGAATAACTGTAAGCTCTTATATATCATTCTTTTTCAATTGTCATGATTTCTTCATTCATGGCATTCACCCACCTTTTATCTTGAATCGTCTTATCAAGTGTCACTAGTTCACAATCTGCAAACATGACAAAGTGCACTAAATCCTCATCATCATTGATAATATTATTAGAGATTACCTTATAATCTTGCAATCTAATTGATTGTTTGCAATTTCTCGTTAGTCTTATATTCTCTTATAGAACTTGTGACATAAGATTTTGTGCATAAACTGATGAGATTTCCTCATTTATCGTGGAGATTGTAGCTTGAGTTTCTTCTTCTCCCAAAATAGCAATTGGACGTCTCTGAGAGTTATGTTATTCCTCAACCTCAAAGTTCCAAACTTCATTTTCAGCAAAAGTTATATCTTTAATCACAATTACATTCTTTATCATAAGATTGAATAACTTATATCCTCTTTTTCTGTAACCAAGAAAAATTATCTTTACTCCTCGATTATCTAACTTTGTCCTTATCTTTACTGGAATATGAGTATAAGTAATAGAATCAAATACCTTGAGATGTCTTACAATAGACTTAAAACCGCTCTAAACTTCTTCAAGAGTGACATTATGAATACTTGTTGAAAATCTATTTAACAAGTAAACAACACATAAAATAGTTTCTACCCAAAATGGATTAAGAACTCCTTTGGCCTTTAACAAGCTTCTCACTATCTGTTTTTTCTTTTAGCAACTCCATTATTCTGTAAGGTATAGGGAATTGTGACTTCATACTTTATTTATTGTGCTTCACAATACTTTTTGAATTCATTAGAAATATACTTAATACCTCCATCAGTTTTCAGAATTTTAATACGGTATCCACTTTGTCTTTCAACATAAGCCTTAAATTTCTTAAAATAATCAATACCTCAGACTTTCTTTGTATGCAATAAACTCATATCTTCGCGGTGAAATCATTAATAAAAGTAAGAAAATACCTATTGTTGCCATGTGATGACACACTCATTGAGCCACAAACATCAGAGTGAATAAGTTGAAGTGGTTATCTGGCATACCAAGTCTTTGTCACAAAGGGTTGTCTAATCTGTTTAGTAAGAATACATGCTTCATAAATTTGATTAGGATGATGTATCTTGGGCAGGCCTATCACCATATTTCCTTATTCAAGTAACTTTAAACTGCGAAAAATCATATGACCAAAAAGAAGATGCCACAACTAGGACTCATCTTTGACAATAACACTAAGATAAGTATAAACATCAGTGACAATATCAACTTAAAGGGGTTTTAAGAATGAGTGTACCTCTCATATCAAGAATTGAGAGATAGTTATCACATAACTGCATGTTATATCCTTTTTCAAGTAATTGCCCCAAATTAAGAAGGTTACTCTTCATATTCGGTACATAAAATACATCTGAAATTTAATTATAATCTCTAATTTTCAACTTGATAAGAATTTAAATTATAATATTTACCTTATCAATATTATCAGAACTATATTATCAGAGCTATTTTTATAATAGTGGTATCAGAGTCTCTCAATTAACATTTACAAAGGTTTCTTTGATTGAATTGGTGTTAGAAAAACATTGATTTTATATTTTCTTGAATCTTGTATTGATGAATCGAACCTAATAATGGTTTAATTATTGAGTTACATATCAATTGTTAGTTTATTTTTAATTTTATCAAAAATCATAACATTTTCTCCATTTTCTATAAAATTTTATAACTCTTAATACAATTATATGATGTTAGCCAGAATCTCAATTTTGACAAGCTAAGGATGCATTTGTCTTTTAAAAATTAAGCATTTTCAACCTACAAATGACATTGTTATCATTTATGTGAATTTATATAAGTAGATCTCTTTTCACAATCTAACTCGAAACAAAAAATGTCAAACATGTAACTCCTATATTGTTAGGCTTCCAGAAAAGAACTTGCCATAGTTTTTTTTCTTTTCTTTTCCATTATAAGGCATATCGGTTGTCCAATTACAACCAAAACTATGTATTATCAGTCTTAGACTCTAGCTACATAAAGTGAGTACTACTCATAGGGGAACATGCTAATGACATTAATCCCTATTTTTATTTTTTTACCAAGTTTGAGTAAATGACATGATAAGTTGAATGCATCTAATGCAATCTTTTTATTTAATCAATTAGATGTATTATTGAGATTTTGAATGTGAATTTTATGATTAAAGAATTTTATATTAAAAATAAAAAAAAGAAGAATAACTAATTTATAAATAAAAATATAAATTAAAATATTATATCAAACTCATAAATTTATTATCCGCGGAGGCCCTCGGTTTCACTAAGCCCCGACCAGCTAAACTGCTACAGTTGTCTAGGGCCTTTGCAGGTTGCTGGCTTCTTTGCCTTACTGTTTGGGCCAGACTGACTAAAATAAAATAAATACAATAGACCCAATGGGCTTGTGTAGTCCAAGCTTAGTCCTTTGATAAAAACCCTCACAAAAACTCATTTAACCGTTTCTTTTACCTCCTGAGTGGATTGGGCCGGGTCCGGTTTTGGACTTTTGGGTCAGGAAGTCTACTGCTCCAGGATTATCAAGTAGGTTTTCTTGAGCGAAAATTAAAGTCGGTGCTTTAATAGGCTTCTCTCTTCCTTGTTTTCCTAGGAAATCGCAATCTGAGTTCACTTTGCCCATTCCAATTTCGAAACCAAAAGGTAAGATCCTCGATAGTTATAATACAACGGATTCGTTTTCTCTGCGTATAGTTATTGGCTAATTTTCTTTTTTTTTTTTTGGAAGTTTTTGCTGTGTTGTTTTTCAAGTCAGTCGATGGACTCGAATCAACCCAAACACAATCTCTTGAATCCGGAATCTGCCTCCGAGAGAACGTTGTAAGCAATCAGCATCCTTCTTTTTTTGGCATATTTGCATATGGGTGTTTGTAGATTTTGGAGTTGGGGCGCTTGGCCTGGCTGTTTGAATTTTGGGACTTATGGGGTTGGAATTGAAACAATAATGATTTTTTTTTCTGTGTTTCTTTTTTTAATCTCCAAATAATTTCAGGTATCCTTATGTGACTGGGACGTCTGTTGTGGCTTTGAAGTATAAAGATGGGATTTTGATGGCCGCTGACATGGGAGGTTGGTTGCTAATACATATGTCGTATACTCTTATTGGTTTGCGGTAATGAATGCTGCATTTGTATGGGTTTTTTGTTCTTTCTTCTTCTCTTTCTTTTTTTTTTTTTAAACTTGTTTTTTGTAAAACACTTGTAAATCGTATTAATCTGAATTTGAGCTGACTTAGATGGTAGTGGCGGACGGATTGCCAATTGGTGTGGTGGATGGACTGTATGATGTTCCCTTGATGTAAGACACATAGCTGCTGCTGATTCAGATATTGGACTGAGGCTATAGCCAGCAAGCAGGCTGTTGTTTACAAGAATGGTGTAGGATTGACTTGCCAATGGTGTTTTTGTGCTTGGTTATATAGTTCAAACTAAAAAATTTACTGTTGTAAAGTGGAAGGAAAGGTTTTAGTTATTTCTTATAGTGTTGTTCTAAATGATGAGTGACAAACACAATCAAAGAATAAGTTTGCAGGAAACTGTAGAGGGTGGAGGAAAGTTTAGGTTTGTAGGGGTTATTTTAGTTATTAAAGTGAAAATTTAGTGAAACGTGGTATATACATAGAAAGATCAGAAAGCTTGGAGGTGTTTACTGTTAACAAGGAACTAAAGTGGTTAGAGTCAATTAGCAGTGTGAAACAAGAGGAATACTGAATATGAAAGAATTGTATCACCTGCAAGTCAATTATAGTTAAATAATGCCAACTTAATTTTTAATACTAATGAAATCCATTGTTTCTTAATGTGACTTGCTTTGAATGAGAATTCTCAATTTATCTTAATGTACTGTTAGAAGTAGATGTCATGCACAAAAAAGTTTATTGCTTTTTAAGGATTAAGTAAAATTAACATTCTTTCTTGTGATATCCGTGTTGCTAATATTGATAGGTTCCTATGGATCCACTCTCCGGTATAAGAGTGTGGAGAGAATGAAGCCAATTGGCAAGCATTCTCTTCTTGGTGCTAGCGGAGAGATCAGTGATTTCCAGGAGATTTTACGCAATCTTGATGAGCTCATGTAAGTATGAAGTGAATTGGGGCCTGGGGAGGAGAAAGGGAGGGTGTATGTCTAAGACCTTGCTATTACTTGTTAGTGTTTTGTTCTTTAATGTTTATTTTTCTTTCTTTGGAAGAGAGAATTGCAGGCTGGGATCCTATTAGTTCACTTGAAATTTTCAAGTAATTGCTGTTTTACATCCTTTGATATCTGCAGCCTGTATGACAACATGTGGGATGATGGCAACTCTTTAGGGCCCAAGGAGGTGCACAATTACTTGACTCGTGTCATGTACAATAGGCGGAACAAGTTCAACCCATTATGGAATTCACTTGTTTTGGGTGGAGTGAAAAATGGAAAGAAATATCTTGGCATGGTATTCCTGAATTTTCTGATGCTCAACTATATTTTGCTGTACTTGAATACCCATTGGGAACATCAAAAAACTGAATGTGCAATTTATTGTTATTGAATTGTATGCATTGTGTATGTCACAGGTTACAATGATAGGAGTTAATTTTGAAGACAGTCATGTGGCTACTGGTTTTGGCAATCACCTGGCACGGCCGATTCTTCGCGATGAGTGGCATGAGAACTTGAGCTTTGAAGAGGGTGTTAGATTGCTGGAGAAATGCGTGCGAGTGCTTCTCTACCGTGATAGATCTGCTATTAACAAGCTTCAGGTTTTTTTTCTTTTCTTTTTATCTAAATCTATTTTCTGTGATTGTCCTCCAATGATTTTCTGGAAAGGCAACTATTTGTGATATAGCTTTTGTACTTGTTGCATTATCTTGTGGTGCATTTATGTTGGGGTGATTACCGTATCTGTTTCCAAATGTATTCTTGTACTCTACGGTTTCCTGACTTGGGTGTCTCAGGTGCATTTGAGATCGAAAAGCCATGTACATGTTTTTTAGTCTTCACTGTATCTGCTGGACTTGGGTTACAATTAACTCATCAGTGGGGTAGAAAAAAATTATTATCGGTCATTTTGTGGGAGATAAGTTCAACATTCATCAGTTTTTATTTCTCTGAAGTAGATGAACCATTCCCAATGTTTTCTTGTAATGTTGAGTTGTTCATGCATGCATTAAACCATGCCTCAAAATGACTCTTGGATGCCATGGAGATTGCTTTTACTATTTTTCCGCACTTTTAAGTTTAATTACATGTGGATTCTGGTCCCCTTTTGAAGTTGCTTGGTTGTAAGCTCAATTTTGGATATCGTCCTTTCCAACAGTTGCTTTGACATAGGAGTCATCCAGGATTAATCAGTGGTGCAGTTTCTTTATATTTATTTATACTCGATCTCACTTGAATGTCGAATATAAATGTGATTCTGAAGACTACTACATCAAAATAAAATCATTATTCAACCATTAGTTGATCAACCGGCCTGGAATTTTCTGAAACTAAAGCTGTAATATTTCTTGAAATTGACATTTAACGTGCTAATGATTTTGAAATGCAGATAGCCAAAATCACAGAAGAAGGTGTGACAATTTCACAGCCCTATGCATTAAAGACGTTTTGGGGATTTTCAGCATTTGAGAATCCAACTGTCGGTGCTGAAGGATCATGGTAACCAGCCTGTAGAATCTTCTTTGCCATGTTTGCCCGCAGGGCTACAGCATGTCGAGTTTGGACTTACTGAATGTTTGATACATGTTTAATTATCTTTGAAAACATGAAGTGTTAGTTTGGCATCCTTGCCATAGAGAAGACTCGGATTGCAGGCTTGTGAGGACGAGGGCTACTCTGAAATTATCTGAACCATCGACATAAACTAGCATCAATTCCTTATCTCCCCTAATCTATTGTTATGTTGCCAACCATCATGTGGGTGCTTCTGAGAGGGACTAATTTTCAAAATTTAAAAGCCCGTCCGTTGAGACTGGCTTGTTTGATCAAACATTCAGCTTAGTCAGTGCGGGTTGCGTCTATGCTCGAGTTTGAACATCCTGGGTTGCGTCCTAGCATAGGGAAACAAAAGGTGGAGTGGCTCAGCATCGGTTCGGAGGAGGATACAGCAGAACAACATGTCTTTCAAACGGAGTTGTCGTTAGCAAACACTCCACCAATGGTTGTGTTTGACTCAATTCATCAGGTGGTGGATTGGCTGGTGTCCACTTGCATCAAGCTCAACAAGCTAGCAAATGACCCATAATTCAAACTGCTCAAAATCAAAATGATCTAAAATTTGAATTACTGAAAAGCTGATACATGCGAAATGCGGTAAGCTTGAAACTCGATGAACCCGTTATCCGAAGTGCAAGGAACGGGAAATTTGATCAAACTGAAATCTGAAATATTAAAAATTTGAACAACCTATAACAAGAGAATAAGTTATTTATCAATAAAAAAGGATAGTAAGTGCAAACAAACGACAAAATGACCTCTTCAGTTGGAGGAAATTAGGATGGTGTGGCTTTTATGGGCCTTCAAAAACAATTTTTATGCTTTTGCGGCGGTCAATCATAGCTCAATCGACTTTTCATGTCGCCCCCTTTCAACCTTTTTGGGCTCCGTATTGTCCCGTTTTCTGCGCTCCTGCTCTGCTGGCTGAGGCTGCAAAATTCCCTTTACAGTTGACGCAATTGATGTTAGCATGAAAATTCTGTCAAATCTTACCATTTTAAGCGAGGAACCTTGTAGAGTGTCATTTGAACAGGATCCTCAGATAAGGAAAAAGTTCATTTAATTCCTCTATGTTCACTTGTATCCCTCAAAAATGATGTTGTGTCATGCAGCAAAGCGAAACGAGATACTAGCTGGTACCTCTTGAGTCAAACTTAGCAGACGTTGTGTTAAACAGTGAAAACTGGAAAAACAAGAAAGAAAACAAAGCAGACCTTTGCAACATACCCTTCTCCGAATTATGCCATGGATGGAAGGCTTACTAATGCACATGCGAGGTTTCCTCCGCGAGAGAAATGATACCGGCGCAGCACTGCCTCGATCGAGGGGATCGATAAAGGCACGACGGTGCCATTTCTCCTGCGTAGCAAACCTTTCAAATGCTCGTGAATAATGGATATAGCAGGCCACCATGTCCAGATATTTAAGGCGGGTGTTGACCGCCTTTTGTTTTGACCGGAAAATTCATTGACTGGCACAATCGTAAGGCACATGATGCTTGTTAATTTTCAGACCGTAGGATTAAATGTACTATTATCGTTATAATAATAACAGTGGATGGCTTTTGTATTTGTTGTTTTGCGAGGCCTATTGTGTGGTTGGGATTTGAAGAACACTCCAAACTTGTTCGAGCATGGTGCAACTCGTGACGTCACCTGAAGTACGTCAGGAGTGTAATGGATGATTGATTCCGATGGCTTTAGACATGCGTGGCTGGCGGCCAACGTAAAGTCTCAAAAGTCCTACGGGCAGTTAAAATTACATTATCATAATAGTTTTTCACACAGTTGTGATATTATTCCTAACTTTGATAATGAAGGATTATGATATTTATTGTAAGAAAATAATTTCAAGTGGACTTTTCCAACGGGAATATAATTGAAGTGGTGGGGCTGTACGACTATTCTTATTATTAACTTGATCATGTTGATAATGAGCACCGACACAAATTTAATTTAACTTTCATGATGCCGCGCATTAGCCCGCGCAACAAAGAAACAGAAAAGGACACATTTATTGTGATACGAAGCTCATACATTTGATTGATTGATTTATTTATTTTTCTGTAAAGAATAAATAACACTGTTATATATATATAGTTTTTTTTATTTTCTTTGATTAGCTCCTTTGCACCTAATACACTGGGGCCCATTGTCGGCAGTGGAAGGAATTATTTTGGACTCACAAGCCTTGTTTAGCTTATGCTTCACCACTATCTCGATGATAAAGTGGCCCCAACATGTATATGTATACCGTGGTTGTGTTGCCTGCCATTGCGGATTCTTTTTGAGGCACCCATGGAAGTATTTGCTGCGAATCCAAGATAAAAGGAGGAAAAAGAGAATACTAGAAAAAGATGGAAATAAAGATGATACATGCACATCGACGTGTGACACAAAAACTGCCAAAAGGCCACATTTATTTCGGGGTTAACTTTTGCCCACCAATCCATCGAAATCCAGTATCGAAGCCTTCGACAAGCTGCCATTGCGGGCTAGGCTCGAGCCAAGCATTGTACGGATCCAACCCTGGTGGTTATTTATAGCTTCAAGACATCATATACGCAAATAGTTGCAAACTTTGTACAGGTAACCCATGTTTCACTGGGCATCGTACAATTGCAAATGAGCTCTTGTTACCAACTACTAGGCATGATATATATATATATATATATATATATATATATATTTATCTACATCTAAAAAATGCTGAGTGTGTCTATACAATGAACAAATCGTATACTAAAGACGGTGATATTTAAGATGAAGTAAGTAGGGACTTTGACAGATAGGTGAAAAAAAGGGTGTACCCACTCGAGGAATGCGTGGCCTTGAAGGAACCAAAGAAATGTTGGGCCTGTTTAGCCCTTGAATGCTGCTATTGCCGAAATGACATCTGCACATGCCATGTTCGTCTTATTCGCCTTGCTTCAAATGCATCGAAATAAGAGCCAGGGAGAGACAGAGAGACCGTACTACGACAACTAGTGCAGCAACATTTGAGGCCCATCGTTCTTTCCGAAGGAGAGGTCAATTCTTGTGACCGTGAGACCGACCGAGTCTTCCTTTTCAACAGTGCTCTCGCTTTCATGTCTGACTAAAATCCATATATCCCATAAAGCCAAAAAAAAAAAAAAAAAAAGCAATCCATGGGATCACCCACCACTTCGCTTCCTCTAAGGATTATGATTCTATCTCTCTCTCTCTCTCTCTCTCTCCCTATATAGTTTTCCAAGCCCAATTATTAGGTATTTTATTTTTTTTCTTTTTGGTTTTTGGGGTGCAGGTTGGCAGATCACGATTGCAGGAGGGAAGCTATGTAAAAGCAAAGATCAACAGCTGGAGAGGTTTTGCAAGTAAATCAAGAGATGGGTATTGAAACAAACTTCAAAAGAGAGCTTGGAAATATGCAAGGAGGTGACCTTGTTGGAGATCTATAAATATTTTTGCAGGATCCATTTTCCTTGTACAGCAAAAGCGGCGTAGCTTGTAATTTTTTGTGATACTTTTCCCTTGCAGGATCTATATGGACTTGCCAACTAATGATAATGTGGTGCTCGATCGAATCAACCATCTTTTGTCATGTTTTAGTTCAGATTCAACCGTCCCACTTGTACTGTACTTGGTCAATTAACATGGTTAGAATTCTGTTTTTAATTTATTTATATAAAATCTATACACATAATTAGCTTCGGGTTGTTTAACATTTTCGGGTTTTTTTTTTTTTTTCTATGACTCAAATAAGTAAAAACTTTTCACATGAAAACGTAATTTTGTTGGCCTTCTTTTCTCTATCACTGACAGTCTGATCGCCATTTACTTTGCTTTGGCTCATTAAGAAAGCTCTAGTTGGTAATTACCTACTAGTTTTCCTTAGTTTTCCCATCCAAAGGCTCATTTACCCGAGTGACTACCTGGCCCAAATTTTGTGGAGCCCAAAAAAGATCAGAAAATGACAATATAATTTTATGGGGGAGGGGGGGGGGGCGGCTTTGCTGCAGAGGTTCCCCACCTTATCCCCCCTCCCCAACGATGGTATAACCATCTCTACTACAAACCATTAGGGACAAAAAAAAACAAAAAGAAAGAACATAATTTTATGGCATTGGTGGGTATTTAATGGGTTTGTTGACTGGTCCGCCAGAGTAGACTCTTGACTTGATACAGAGGTATGCACTCGCAAATGCAAGTCACAAAATCACACAAAGCAACTAATTTTGAATAGACGTGAACGGCTAAAGATCCAGTTAACGTTCTTCATATGCTTGTCACAGATAAAATTAGTCTCGCCTACAATGTGGCTTCTGTTTCAATGTCTACTAGACAAATTTGAGTCACAATAACTAAAAATGGAACATTGCCAGTAAAATCTGCGACAGTGTAGAAACTGAGCAGTAATGTTTGTAAAAGCACGTTCCTTGCATTGTGATGCTCAACCAGCACTTCTTGTTTTAATGCCAAGTCCACTAGATGATGAAAACAGGCAGAGCAATGAAGAGTTTGGAGTGATATATTTGTGTGAGACTCCCAAAATCAATTACCCGCACAAAATCTGCACAAGACTCGGGGGAACAAGGCAGAGAAACCACAAAATGCATCCTTCTGTTAGTAAAGCTGATAAAAGGGTTAAGGCCCCTGCTTAATTAGAGTTGGTAATCAGGATGCCTTCAACCTTACCAGCAATCACAACTCTTTATCATTGTCAAGCTGTGCTTTTGTTGCTGCCTTTTCTGCTTCTTCCAGAACAAACGCTTTGAGAGACTCGACATCCCTTCGCCCTGACCATTTTAGTAGTGGACAAGAACAAAATAGATCTTTAAGTTGTAAGAAGTAAGAACTCTGAAACATTACATTGTGGTTACTGCCAGTTCCTATTATGACGCCACAAAGCAGTGTCATGGAATTTCATGAGAAATTGGGCATCATTTAATTTATAGGTTTCCAACCAAAGGAGGTGAAAAAAGGTAAAACACACAATTAAGTGGCTGAAAGGAAATCTTCAAGCTTTATGTCATGTTATTAGCTCACATTTCCATCCTTTTGCAACTCGGACAGAGCTAAGTTAGAAGACTTATTGGTTTAAATGGACAAGTTGGTGAATGACAAAACCAAATATCACCCAACAATCTTTGTCTTGGAATTTTCAATGTAGACACTCCAAATGGAGATGTGTGAACTGGGAATCTGTCATAGGTTCTATATCCATCAAAGCCATAATTTCTATTGTACCTGATGACCTTATTATGTAATGACGCAAAATTACCACTCAAGCTGGTGGTTCTGAAGCTATCAGCCAACTGTTCCTAGAAATAAACCATTTGCATGTGAAAGAAGCTAGACTGTCATGATGGATGCCATAGTTCACCAGTATTCCTCCTAGGCTATGCCAAGTTTCTTCTTCCTGATTAATCCAAGTCAATGTTGATCTTCATATCACAAGCTATACTTTATGTTTCATTAAGCACTAGAATATGGTACTTGACTTAAAAATGTATTGATTCAGCACTTTATCAGATAAAAACAAGAACATAAGCTTTTGCAATGCCCCACAAAAGCTTAATACTTCTTCTTTTTTTTTTTTTTCCTTTTGAGAGTTTCACTGAGTTTTATCCTAGTCAAAACAGAATATATCACATGCACATGCCTTACCCTATCCAGTTGTAGGATGCTTGGTATTAAGGAAAATGATCTCTTTGACTGTAGCTTACATAGTTCACCTCTATCAATTAATTAATGATGTACATCTATGCATGAATTACCCATGATGAAGATTAAAAAACGAAAAAAGGAAAAGCAAACAACAGCAAGCAATCAATAATACACTCATAGAACAGTAGATAATTTTTTATCAGCATCCTGAGCAAAAGAAATCAGTATATTACCTTGATATTTAGCAACTTCTTCTCCATCATAAAAGACCTTAAATGTTGGATATGAATGAATGTCAACTTTTGAACATACGGGTTTGCTTATGGCACAATCAACTTCTCCAACCTCTATTTCATCTTCTCCTTCCATTGCATTCCCTACATCCTCCCACAACGAGCCCAAATTCTTACTGGAACACATTCCATATTTGAGATTTAAAAGTGGCTAATCGTATAATCAACTCAAACTTATTCATAGACTTGGTATTCTACTAGGTCAAGATTACTTACCAATGCTTACACCAAGGAACACAAAACTTTATGAACCACATGGTATCCTTCTCCTTAATCTAGAGAATAACACATAAAATCAAAACTATCATTACCGATCCAAATACAGAAAAGGAAACACAAAAGAAAAGTCAGAACTATTTGATGAGTGCTACAAGATTATCATGTCAATAATATTCACAAAAAAACTTGTTGCCACTCAGAAGACATCTATATGAGTAATAATTGCAGACCCCATCAAGCAAACTTCAAAGGGAAATGGCAAAACTCGACAGAAACCCATTTCAGGCAAAGAATAGAAAGCAAACAAACCCAATTTCGACCTCAAAACTCAATCATCACCAAAGCCACAACGCCCCAAAATCAAATGGCTGAAATTTAGTCAACAATGTGGTTAATACAGATTAGCATTCAAATAACGTAACTCAATTTAGAAAAAAAAAAAAACCCCACTTTTGTTTACAAATTTATAATTCAACAACCCAAAAATTTGACACCATAAGCGAATTCTAAACGACTATTATATGCACAATTCAAAAACACAAAAAGCTATAACAAATGACATTAAAAAGTGGGGATAAATCTAAATTAAATACTAAAATTACAGCTAGAAACTTGGATCTGCGATCTTGAACACTAAAGAGAAAGAAGTGAAAGGATTAGAAGATGATAAAAGATTAGTTCTTTTTCTTTTTCTTTTTCTTTTTTTTTTTTAAGGAATAAAAGGGTTGGTGGGTTACCTTGTCAGAGAAGGTCTCAGGAGTTAGGGTTATGATTTCGGCTTTGGTATTTGTAATTATTGTGGTTAAGCTCAGAGGAACAATACAAAAGCAGAAAAAAATCAAGGAATTAGGGTTTTTCATGGCTGATAGATTATAGAAGATGGGATGTCTATTGAATTCTTTTTCTTCTTTCTTCTTCTTAAACAATGGAGTTTTTTTTTTTTTTTTTTTTTTTTTCTTACTATCTATTTTTTATCAGGCTTGGAACCGGTTGCAAAGACTGCCCGACAGGCACAAGGTATACGATGTAGTTTGGCACGTGACGTGCAAGTGTCCATCGGACAGAGTGACAACGGCAAATGTGACGACAAGTCGGCGCCGCAAGGCCCAAGCCCCAACTTCCACCTCTGGACCCTCTAAATTCTGCTGTACAAATCCTACACGGCAGATTTGGGGAGAGGACCTCCTAATATGCAAGCCAATCCTTAAATTGTTTACACAATTCCAACTCTTAATTTTCAAATTATAATAAAATAATTTTTACCGTTACATCAAAATTTACACGTCAAAATTTCGGACAGTCTTTTCCTGAAATTCTTGTTTTTCAAGGTGAAGTTCTTGATTTCCTTGCATGCAATTAAAATTCCTAACAGGGAGTAATCATTTGGGCCTGAATCCCTCAAGGTATTCCACATATCCAATCTATTGATGTACTGTGCCCCCAATAGAGAAGAAACCTCACAATTTTACAAGAAGGGATTACAGCTTATCAAAAGAATATACTTTTAAAAAGTATGTACTGAAGTACTAAAATGTTATTTCAACAACAATTACATTTATATTTGCTAAATGCATGATGATTACCGCTAGATGCACATAGAGTATCGATTTAGTGTCAAAAAACTTGAGTCTCAGTCTAACATTTCCTATCCCTATCGTTAGACAACTTCATCGAGGCGGCCCCTTGATCTCTGAAAATGTCATGCCTCTTTCAAGGAGCCCTTAGATAATTATGTTGTGTAGGTGGTTTTTAAGGACTGCCTTTAGTGATAAAATAAGCTCTCTAATCAGAGGCCACCGTGCGAACTTTACCAACGCAGCAAAACTGGACTGTGGTGGAGAAGATATGGAAACACCAGCTGACAAGCTGGGATGGAAGATGCAGTTAAAAGACCTTTTTAATTGCGACAACCTAATGCAAGTGACCCGGAACCGGTTTAGGAATTATGTGATACAAACAGCATTGAAACTCGCTAAGCAGGCTGACAGGGAAACTACATTTAGGAGCTTCCAACCACATTTTCCTCGTATTCAGACTGGTTATGCAAGGGAAGTCTGGAATTTAACATTAAATGGGTACTGATTTGATCATCTTTGAACAATTAGGTGCTCAGGAATTTCCTAGTATGTTTCTGTCTAGCACTTGGTCTCCTATTACGTTTTATCCCTTCCTCACTGTTGGAAATTGCAATAGACATGGATGGGGGCTTCCTGTTGTAATTGGGTGTGGGGAAGGGGGTGGCATTTCTGTTATGTATTTTTTTGCTTAACCCCATTTGTAATTTTTGTTGTTAATGATAACAAAATTGTTTCAGAGTTCAAGAGTATCATTTGTTTCTGTAACAATCATTCAAGAATCATCACAAAAAAATTGACATGAAGCACCAGGTGAAGGCACTAAGCAGTATTTAAGTGTGTTCTTAAAAAGAAGGCATGCACTATTTTCAATTCCTCACATTTAATCATAATTATGTTTCTACTGGTTTTATCACAAAGTCAATTTTATTCACAACTCGCACTCGGCGAAATTCACGAGGAACTCTGAATACGAACTGAGACGGGAAAGAAACTTGTAACAGGAAAAAAGGGAAAGCAGAAGCTAAAAACAAAAAGAAGAAACAAGAAAGCAAAGCAAAAACAGAAGCTACAATTTAACGGCTATTAGCCTTTATGCGATCCAGTCTTTTCTCCAAGCTCACACTCCTAATCAAAAGCCATGATCATTTCGTTTCCAAAGCTCTTGATCACCTTCTGCAACTTCTCAGGCCTGGCCCTCTTCCTCTCCGTCTGGTCCAGTGGTGCTGCGGATGCAGAAGGCAGTATAACGGCTTCGTGTTGTGCCTCCACTAAGCGCCCAAGTCTTTCGTCCCTGGTGCCAAATGCAGCTGCAAGCTCAGGGCCTCTCATGGTATGGAGAATTGAGTTTGCACCGACCAAGAACTGTGGCCTGTTCTTGCCAGCTGAGGTTGTGAATCCAAAGAACTCAAAGCGGCCGGTTCGGGACGCAATTTGGCAGAATGGGAAGTATCTCGGCACCCAGAACACATCTCCTTCTGCTACTTTCCCCTTCAGCGCCTGTGTTCCATTGGGATACACAATTTGAATTGAACCACGCCCTCTCAAAACAATTCCATACTCTGTTGCAGTCGGGTTCACATGTGGTGCCATCATCGATCCCTGCAATGAAATAACCATGGAAAGGACAATGTATTGCGTTATTTTTATTTTTTTGGTCTGTCAGTACCATGATTCTAATCCTGGTTGCAAGAACTAAGAGTCCAGCTGTTATACCTCGGCAGTTGGCAGCTGGTCGCAATATATTGCATTACTTATCTTTAAAGGATAATGAATTGTAACAGAAAAGGGATGCAGCAGAAGAATTACCGCAGTGAGATTCACAAGATAAACGCCGATGCCTGAGTGCTTGAGAGGATCGTAAGCAGATTCATCGAGGGCAACGCTCCACCCATAGTTGTTCCTGAAATCAGGTTTCCTAGCATAGATGTTATACGAGTCGGGGAATTTACCTGCTTTCTCGTCTCTTTTCTTATTTTCTTGTCCAAAGACATCACTTAGGAACTTCCTAAATGACCATGTTGTCTGCTCTTCCTCGGGAAAGGGTTCTTGTTGGAACTGCACTGCCCGCTTTAGGTGTTGCAGGCGGTCTTGTTCTTTCAGCTGAAGGAATTTTGCCCATATGCTTGGTCTCGACGAATGTGAGTCCACGTATACAATCGGGCCCTTTCGTTGCCTGGTCATGATCTCTTCCACTTCATCCACTGTTACCTGCATTGCAGGAATTTATAAGCTTCCTGAAATGGGAGTGAAGCTATTAAAGGAAAACAAAAGCTAAAGCAGCTTACATTAAAGGCAGTTGCAAGTGTTTCTGGGGCAAAACCAGAAAGAATAGATGGTGGATTGGTTCCTCCGCCGATGAAGAAAGACTGCAAATACAGAAACCAGAAGGTTAAGCAATTACAGATTTTATATGAGAGGAGTAAATTTCCAACATTAACATGTATCCTCCTAGTTGAGATATCGCTTTTGGCAATCCTAAACAAGTTATTAAAACACCTTTCAGGTGCTCTGGCAAGTAGCAACTTTTATTTCCATCAGTTATATCCTAATATGTCTAAAGCTTCTTCAGAACTTTAGAACGATAAATCAGTGGTCTCCAGAGTCCATGCACAAAATTGGGAGCTGGAGGCCTCAGAAAAATGCTTTTGAGAACCTGCTTACGAGGGGAAAAACTAAAGCACCTGGAAAGTGCCCAATCCCAAGCTTTCAGATGTGTCAATGCTGCAAATGGCATGAAGTCTCTGCCTCTCCCCTGTGTTCACCAAGTAGAAAGTTGAACCGGCTGGGATCCGATAGATATCTCCAATCTTCAATCGCCTTTCGGACAATTCATCTCTGTAGATCAGACCAATCTTTGCTTCCCCTGCAATGCAATCAATCACATTGCAGAGCCATAATGGTACTGAAATTTTTATACTGTAGTGTTTATTCTTTCCATTTTGATTAGAGCATTTGATACATAGTGGGCACTTATGATATCTACTTACCAAACTAGAAAAATCTCTTTCATAATACCACCCAGAAAAGCCTAAATCTCTTCAGGTTAGAATAAATGAAAAATTTTGCAGGGTCCTGAAGTCAGATAAAATGCTAATCAAAATACATTTCCTGATAAAATAGTACATTGCGATGCGGATCCATGGAGTGAGAGACAAGCATGTTCTCCAGCTAATTCTATTTTTTGACAGAATTCTATAAGGTGTACAACAAAGAGAGATTTGTAGAAAGTCCATACCTGTACGGATGAATATGATTAAGCTGGAATCAAGATACTGAGGGATAAACAGACTCTTAGGCTCCATCGTAATGAACCCAATATGCAAGTGCCTGTCTACGATCCTCCCACCAAGACTCCTAACTACCTTCATCTCCCCAGCATCAGTTTTCACCACATGCTTGGAATCCTGCAACAGGAACCAGTTTTCTCCCCTTGTTGTCTCCTCCTTTTCTCTTTTTCCCTCCTCTCCTGTCCATTCCTCTTCTCTTTCATCTCTATATTGCCCCATTGCCGTGGCGATTCCATGGCACAGCACCAGGACTAAGAGCAAAAGTGCAGCTTTATTTCTCATTGTGTGCATGTGTGAGAGTACTAAAGCTTCTACTTTCACTCTTTGCAGCTTTTTCTCTATTGTGGGTTTTCAGTGTTGAGGCAAGGGGGAGTTTATGTAGTGGATATAGAGGCGATGTAGGAAGACACGTGGCCTTCATGCAGAGCTTGTGGAATAACAGGCGGATCTTGGGTTAGACCCAGTTTAGTTCCGGTGAGAAATATCCGATCTTTGAGAAGGACAAAGTCTATTTTGGCTTTGATTTCGCAAAAGTCGACTGACCCCACCTTTTGTGTTCTCAAACTTTGATCAAGTTTTGTAATAATCCGTCTCCTCTGACCGAGTTTATGGCTTGTTGTTTAAGGGTGCTCAGGATAAATTTTTTCTTTGGCAAAAGCTGGAGAAAAAGGTGAATTTCATGTTATGTTACCTTGTCAATTTTGCTCCTATTACATATATATATATATATTATAGTTTTTAGAAACTAAAAATCAAAACTTATACTTAAAATTAAGAATACTAGATGACAAAAAAAAATAAAAAATCACTTTTTAAGATACTCCAAAAAAATGATTTATAAATTCATATAAGAGCAAGTGACAAATCATAAAAAGATCATAAAACACTAATTATTTCTTCAACTCAAATTGTTAACATGATATAATCCTTCATATTCTTATTGCAAATGCCAAAAAAAGTGGCTAGCATTAAATTCCAATCAAACTTGGAAGTTTGTGCTCTGCTATTCAGCATGGGTTTTTCAATTGTTTCTTTTGGTGCATGGGGCTTTGACTTTGATGTTTGGTATTGGAGGCAGCTATGCCATCTAACATGTTTCCCTCTAATCCTGTATTGCTTGGAGAAAAGAGACGGCCTAAAAGCCGAAGCCTGAAGTAGTGAAGTTGGTGTTAGTTGGCAGTCAGGATTGGGCCATCCTTTCTCAGAATGTTGAGCCCAAATGAACTCCATGGTCCTAAGGAGTTGCCTTAGTCCAACCCACCAAAAACATTACCCTGCGCAGACTCACATTTTCTTCCATGTTTGGATCGCCTGTTTTTTTGGGCAGAGGTACGAAATTTAAATTTAAAAATTTAAGTGATTTATTGCATTTTTTTTTATTTTTCTATTTTTAGAACCATTTTGTACGTAAGGTTAGCAAAGCTTACCACTACAGAAACCGTGCATTCTTTTCTTTTTCTTTAATCTATTGGAGTCATTAAAGCCAATAGGAACTAAAAGAGTTGGGAGAGCATCTTAACTTTAGTTTACGTACTTCGACGATAAAGAACCTCAAAGCAGTCCGACGTACCAAGAAAAGAACCTCAAGCATTGCGTGGGGCATTCGTGGAAGCACAATTCGTTGTAATCTAATCGTTAGATAATTTTATTCTTACTATATAATTACAAGTTTAAATTTGAAAAAAAATATTTAATAAAATTAAATGTGTGTGTGTATATATATATGACCGTACATATTTTGATGAGTATTTAGTTATTTTTATTAATTATTAAAGAATTTACATTTTAGTTCAGTGTAATTTGATGTAATAAAGCAGTAAGATATTAATCTTAATTTTTTTTTAAAATTTTTAGTAACAAACAAAAAAAAATCTGTTTCCATGAAAATATGATTTTTCTCAAAACCAACTTGCGAAGACTTGGAGACTTTTTAATGTCATTACTCAATTGAAACCCTTTTTGTTGGTAAATCTCACTCAATTCAAACTTAAAAATTGCGACCGGATAATCAGTTTCCGTGACTCAAACAAACACTGTTCCGTCACTCAAGTGTTAATTTCTGTCCACAACCAAAGAACTCCTTTCGTACTATTTTTCATCAGATTCCTAACAGACCGCTCTGCTTTCCAAATTCAATGTCTACTTTACCTGGGGCTAAAACGACACCGTAATTTTGCTAGATAATCCTGGACGGTGTAGGATCTTACGGTCAGCTCTGCGTAAAAAACAAGACAAGTGCCCCAGAAACTAGGGATTTCGTTAGTTCAAGTCTCCAATTAAAAAGTTTAGTAAAATTAAACGATCAAACGTACGCACATATAATTTATTTATTTATTTTTAATAATACGAGAATATAGAATGCTATCATAAATAAAATTAAGCTAAAAAATCAAATTAAAATTTTCAGACCCACGAAAGTGCGAGCGAGAAGACTTGCAAGGCCACGACCATGAGTGCTCCCTGAAGCCCGCCGATCTTAACGGTCAGTTCTCCACGAAAACTTACCTTAAAATCACCGTTTGAAACAAAAAAAAAGATGACCGATTCTGTCTCAAACTCACTCCCCTCGGACACCCAACATGTTGTTGCTTCTTCTTCATCAACTGGCAGTTGCGTCTCGGAGATTCCAATTGAGATCGTGAGCGACGAGGAGATGGCTTTCATGGATGCAGCATTAGCTGCAACTCGATCCTCTCTTTCATCCTCTGCATTCCCTTCTATCTTTTCTTCCTCTTCTCGCTGCATTTCATTTCCAACCAACGTGAGGTCGATTCGTTCTATAGCTGCTCTGTCCAAAAAGGGGTTGTCCGGTGGTGTTAGCGAGTTTGACGTCGAGGATTCCGGTAATTTGAGGAGTTCCCAGAAGAACAATAGACCGGCTGAGTCGTTATTGCATAGGTTTAGAATGAAGAGAGGCTTGTCTGTTACTGATATTACTGCCACGGTAATATTTGTTTTGTGATTCTTTTTTTTTTTAATGAGAATTCTGTGAATGGCCCTTTTTTTTTTGTGCTTTTCTTTTTCTTGGATTGATTTTTAAGAAGAGTTTTTGAAATGTGTTGTGTCTTTTTGGTGCAGAAATGTGGAGTTTCATTGTTTTTCCAGGGTCTGCCAAGTGGAATTGTTGCTTGCTTGCTTTTTGATTTGGTTTTTGGAAATTGGGTTATATGGATTGGTTAAATCTGTATTTGTGAACGAGATTGTTTGTGCTTTGGATTTTTGGTATATGGTTTAATAACATGTTTTGTGATTATGTATTATCTGAGCTTCTTCATCGTTTCATTTCATGCATTTAAACGAAGTTTCTTGTTTTGAGCATTCACTGAACCGGTTGCTCTTTGGGAAAATCAATGTTCTTTCCCGTTACAGAGCTAAGGTTTTCAACTGATGGAATTTAAAACATGTATCTCATGATCTTATTTATATTAATGATAGGAATGGTGTGAAAAGAGCATGGAGTTTACTCTTCTGTTTGGCAAAAAGATAAACACCAAAGCTATGAAAGCTGGGAGAGCTCGCCATGAACAACTTGAAGAAGAGGTACCGTTTCGTGCTGTCATTTGTGATTCTTTTTGTGCATTTTCCACTCCTGCCATCACCTAGTTGTTGTTGCAAGCCTGTGCTATTGTCCTTTGCTATTCAATCTCATTGACCTAGAACAAGCCTTTCATTTTATATTGTAGAAAACTTTTCACCTTCTATAATCAAGCACAATTGAGAGTCATATGAGGGAAATATTGGAATGTGAAAGTTAGTTCTTTGATGTGTAACTCTGACCTTTTGTTTCCATGCATACTTTGGTCAGCTGACGACAAAGCCAAACACTGTCATTTTTTAGTCACCTTCTATGTCCTTTATATGCACTCTGTGTGTAATCATCTGATCCCAGTGCATTCATGGGCAGGTTGTCCAAAAGGTTAGAGTTAGGGCTAAATCAGCTGAAGATGCTTGGGCTTTGAAGTTTTTGAACTTCATTATCAGTGCAAAACAGTTGTTACTGGAAGGTCTAACACGTGAGCTCACACTGTAAGTGTTGTTCTAGACATCAACGCATGACAGTGGTGTTTTGGCATACCAAACTTGTTAGTTAAAGGGGTTGTGGTATTTTTAACTGATAGGCCATCATTATCTATGATGCTTAATTTGTTTCCAACGAGATAAATATGGGTAGTCATTTATCAATTCTTCAGAGCCCGTAATCATCAGTAGTGGGTTAGCAGATTATTGCCTCTTTACTGGCTATTTTCAAAGGCAGATAAGATTTTTGTGAATGTGTGTGACATTTAAGACTACAATGCACTGTGAATGAGTGAAAGGGGCAAATCAATGTGATCCTCATAGAGAGAATTTCAATATATTATTTTTCCAGTTATCTGTTCTCTTCTTTCTTTCAGCAATTCAATTGGCTTTATTGTCTCTCCTTGCTGATGGATCACTTTTGCCTCTAACTTCAGGGTAGGCCCTGTAGAAGGTGTATGGATGGTGGGGATAGTTGATGAGTTACGAATGTCTAAAGAAGAAACTAACAGAAACCTGATACTGGTAGACACAAAAACTCGTATTGGCAATAGACTCCCTTCGGAACCACAAAGGAGAAATGGAAGGTATTCATGTTGCCACCTCCTTTTCATTTGTTTTGCCATTTCAATGGTAGTTTGTTCAGCAGCATGAGCTTTAACATTAACTTTGGTCCTTCAGTTATGGTTGTAGGAAACATAAGAAACCATTATAAATTATATGTGTATATTTGTTGGCAGGCTACAGTTAATGTGCTACAAATACTTATATGACACTGTTGTCACTAACAAATTCCCCTCAAAAGAGTTTTTCGATTTCTTTTCCTTGGATCCCAACACCATCTTATCCAGAAAGATCAGAGAGCATGCTGCCAAAGCAGGCATCCCGGCAGAGGTAAAGTTTAGTTTAACCAGGGACTTACAGTTTGTTGTTTTCTTCTTCTTTTTGACAAATAACTGAGTTGCCAGTTTGCCAGATTAATGGAATAAATGCAAAAAATTTCATGCGACTCCAATCTGTTTAGCAAAGTGACTGAAGTCTTTATTTCACTCTTGCATTTGTAATGTGACAGGGACTAATATGGAAAGCTTTCTATGAAGTAATGAAATAAATCATACCAACCAAATAAACAAATAGAATTACTAAATTTTTGCAAATTAATTTCATCTATGATTTCAATTGATAGTTCACCTTGAATGCAGACCCTTGAAGACATGGTGAGATACTACAGAAATACATGCACTATGATGCTTCCTGCTGACAATCAGATGATATTAAGGTGGAGTACCAAAATTCTGCCGGTCTTCTCACTTTCTTCATGCTTTTACACGTTCAGTGATGGCTCAAGTTTTTTGCTTTGGTTTGTATGGAGAATGCATTGCTTAAATATAAATGCTAAAACCTTATGGTGCTGCTGGGGCAAGACATTTATGCTGATGCATTTGTGCAGATACGAGTCTCAGAAGGACAAGTCCGTGCTTGGCGAAGATCATTTCACTTATGATCCCGATTGGCTTAAGAGCCAAATTCAACATCACCTTGAGTTCTGGATGGGCAAACGAGATGCCAGTTACACTCCAAAGGAAGAGCGCTGGAAGTGCCGGTATTGTGCATATGCTTCGGTGTGCCCTAGAGACACTACCTCGGACACGCCAAGTCCTGCAAATACTAACAACCTCTGTAGCAATCCAAGCTAGAAGAAAACACCGAAGATGGTGTTCTTCTGTTGTTATGAAATAGCCTCTTAAGCAACGGGGACACTTACTTGGGAAAGAAGCAACCCTTTTTCCCGTGGAATAGCCTCCTTGGCAATTGCCATTGGGGTCATAGATTAATACCATTGTTGCATGTAATTTATGTGTTGTAAGCCTTCATGGTTTCATTATTGTGAAATTGATATTTTACTTACCATTCTATTATTTATTACTTTGACAGTGCTAAATGTTATGTTTTAACCATTCCCCCACAACACACACACACACACACGAGCCTAAATTACTCCTTAAGCCTTACAATTACAAATTAATGGCCTATTTCCTATTGTTGCGAGGGTTTTGGTTTATTTTCTTCAAATTTTCACCTTTCTTCGTGAATTTATTGTTTTCAAATTAAATTTTACAGGTTAAAAGAATTAGCCCTAGCTCGACCTTGAACCAAAGGCAAAGAATAAAATAATAATATGTATTTTTTGTGCAATTTATTTATTTTTTTATTTGGGGAAATCATTTTAGTATTTTTTTTAAATAAAATCACACGTAGGCATATATATACATATTTCTCAATAACAGGTGGGGAAATTAAAATTAAAAGATAATTGGCTAGAAATAAACTAGTACTAAAATATTATATAGGATGTTCGTGGAGGATTCCTAATGAAAACGTGGCGCCATTGTATTCGAAGGACTTTAGTAACTAATAGGCACTAGGTCGTAGAGCATTCCCATCCTCCTCCCCACTAAAAATTCCCGTGGAACGCAGTTCCAACCAGACCAAAAAGAAGGCCGAGAGAGTAAGAGGCGGTGGCGGCCATGGCGGAAGCTGGCAGCAGTAACAAGAGGAAGAAACCAAACATGCTGATAACGGGAACGCCCGGGACAGGTAAAACGACGACGTCTTCGGCTCTGGCGGAGGCCGCCCAGCTCCGCCACATAAACGTCGGAGATTTGGTCAAAGAGAAGAACTTGCACGACGGTTGGGACGACGAACTCGAGTGCCATGTCATCAACGAAGACCTGGTAATTTTTTTTTTTTTTTGGCATCTTCACTGCCAATCAAATCAAACCGTTATGTACTTTAGAAATTGGGAACTTTAATTTGTAATTCGATAATAATAATAATAAGAACAGGTGTGCGATGAACTAGAGGAATTAATGGAAGAAGGAGGGAACATCGTGGACTATCACGGTTGTGATTTCTTCCCGGAGCGGTGGTTTGACTGCGTTGTCGTGCTTCAAACCGACAACTCTGTCTTGTACGACCGCTTGACTAAGAGGTATTGTCTTTTTTTTTTTTTTTCCTTTTTTTTTTTTTTTTTGGGGAATTTTAATGTCTTATGTTTGTATGTATGTATGGAGGGCCGAGTAAAGGTTATTCCATTGTGACCGCATTCCTTGGAGCCTTGTGCGCTGACAACACCCATTATTGTTTTATGTATGTTTATGTGTATTTGGTTGGTTGAAGGCGAGAGATGGTGCAACTAGTTTTGCTGGTTTATGTTGTGCATTTGGTTGTTAATACCATTTCGTTGTTCAGCGCAATTTGGTTTCGGGTTGTATTGCAGAGGTTATTCACAGGCAAAGGTTTCAAACAATATTGAGTGTGAGATCTTCCAAGTTCTGTTGGAGGAGGCCAAAGATAGTTACCGAGAAGACATCGTTTTGGCATTGCGGAGTGATTCTATTGAAGATATAACTAGGAATGTTGCTACTTTGACTGAATGGGTGAGGAATTGGCAACCTACATCTACAGACACACCCCTAAGATGGAAGTAGATGCTGTGTCAGCAGGTTTTGTTTGGACCGAGCGGATCATGTGTAACTGATTTTTGAGTTTTTTCCTTTGATGGTTGGATATTGATTTGCTTATCAAATTGTAGAGCTTTGAATGTGGCTGAATGCTTGGAAGTGCCTGTGGACTTTAATTGTCTGGACCAAAAGTTTGTGCTTGATAAACTGGATCTGTGATAGTTGACGTGGATTTGCTTAGATGTCTGATCCTTTAGAGTTGATTTGTTTAAGTCCAATCCCAGAGGAGATTATTATCTTGAAAGCACCGATTAGTTTATCATCACTGCTGTATTCACAAGGATCTTAATTAGGGATAACGAGACATTTATCATCTGAGTTAGGGATAGGCATTTGCTATTTCGGCACAATAGAATGGTCTGCCATTAAGTAATGTCAGAATGGTATGCTGCTGCTTTATGTTTCGGAGGGCGAGTTTCAGAAGGACGCGTCTAACGTTGATCCCTGCCTGGTCCTAATGGGGGCGAACATTGAGATCTGATATTGTCATATGCTTATATATTGTTCACATCTGGTGAATTTTGCGAAGTTGGAAATGTGACTTGAGTTTTGGGTTGCGTGCACGCCCATGTACTACTGAAACCAAAGTATGATTTTCGATCAAGAGAGAGAGATTTCATTCGAACAGTTCTCTTTGCGCGTCCCAGCAATACCTATCTTGGACAGTCATAGAAATGAAAGATATACTCTTTTAGAGCATTTGAAAAATATAAACAAAATCATGAAGTCGTGATTAATGGAAGGCGCACCCTGGGCGTTCAAGATGTCTTATTACCGGATAGGTACAAGTTTCTCTCCAACTTCCTCCGAAGAAATGAACCGAACAGGGTCCTAAGCCCAAACCCAAGCTTTTTATTTATTGGCGTTTAAATGAAGGTAACGTCCAAACCAAAACCGTATATCACGCCCGAGCCCAGACCTATTGGTTCAGGACTCGTAAATTTAACCGACCAATCGTGTTTCCTTTATACGGCAGTTGACCACCGTTTCTATTCAACATCTCCTTTAGCCTTATTAATTGAGTGCGACTTTTCCCAATGTACGAATTCAAAAGTTACCCCTCCATACTCGGAACCCCCTCTGCCTAGTGCTTACAAAATTTTGTGAAAAGTGACCTATTGCTATTGAACGCGTTTGTGACTGTCTACCTCAGGATAGGAACTCAAAAAAATTCAACAGTGCCGGATATGGTGGCTGGGGGGTCAACTTCGACACGGGTGGCTTTCCCCTCTGAATGCAATTGTTGCAGCATGTTAGCCTCCTTGGGTAGAACCCGTTCACCAGTCCATATGGTAACATGAGGCCACTCATTTCTCGATTCTACTTTCTCATCATCAACACAGCCAAGTCGGGCTTCCAGGGCAGCCATTTTATCTGTGAAAAGAAGGGCTGTCAATTCCACGGGGAGCTCTCGACTGAGGAAGGGCCCATAACTAGCTACAGCAGTAACACCATGACTTCTCTTGTGAGCAAGAGTCACGTGGGCTTTTCTAAGGTTGTGCTCCAAGTCTTTATCTTTCAGAAAGGATTCGACCTTGGGGTTTATCTGACCTAGCTGCTTAAATGAATGACAGGAAAGTCAATGTGAGGGTGAAAGAGACAAGGAGGCTAACAATGAATAGATGATTTTTTCTTTTTAAATGAAGACAAAAGAGACCAATAACCATTGGTTTACCTTGTGAAGGAAAATGGAAATTTCTGTAACAGGCAAGCTGGCAGCAGCAAAAACAATTGTTCCAAGTTTCCTCTTCTCAGTGATTGGAGTTTGATAATCACCCTTTGCAACACTTCTTAGCTGTTCTGAGACTTGCTTAACCGCAAACTCAAATGGAACCTAAGCATAAATATGAAGAAAATTATTTGGCAAAACAATTTATCAGTGAGAAGGGAGAGAAAAAACAGCAATGGTAGAAGGATTGGTCTGCAGGATCAAGCATGACAAGTATTTTGGAAGCATAGATCAAATGGTGAATAATGGTAAATTGATGTCAGGGTTATCACAAGACACTTGCATGCATAATTGCATATACAAAGGTATACAAGATAAACCTGGATGGAATCGAGATATTCAGCATTAGCAGACAAAATCCCCCTCAGTTGCTTCTCCCACTTAGCCCACTCCTTTGCATATGTTCCCTTGGTGGACTCCAATCTAAGCACAAACAATTAAAAGAAAATGTATGTAAAACACAGCCATTTGTCCAGCCAGGTAAGATGCAATGATACTGAACCTAAAATGTGCAGTGCAAATTTATTGATTGTGAAATCTATTGATATTTTCAACAAGCAAACTGCTTTAAACAAAAGAAACCTAAAATTTTCTTAGAGAAGAATTGGTGACAACTTCCCATGACAGCCAGTATTCAATATTCTATGCAGAACTAACATAACTAAATAAGAGCAAATAGAATTATTGGAGATGATTTACTTAAAAATAGTTTAAAATAAAATAACCAAACATTTTTTGATCTTTTAATCATTGCTGCAGAGTAATATAACTTTGCAAAAAAGGCAATATTCTTGTGCTGTTCATCCTTATAGCTTTCAATAATTCAATTGAAATTTACAGGACAAAGGAAATTCCAAATAAACATTGCAAACACATTCAGGACTTGTAGAAAAAAACAATAGAAAGAACAAAATAAAATTCATGTCTCAATCACATTATAGAAAATGTAAACAAACAGCACATGATGGTTGTTTACCTTCCATGTCTCTTGGCATGGAGCTTGTAGAGACTTAATCCCTCTTCTAGAATTGACCTCACAGGATCTGGCAAAGGGCTCCTGTCAAGTAAAAAAGGCATACCACAAGACACTTTAATGAATCAATATTAATGAAGAATTTGAATTGCTTCTTTGTTTATAAGAAATAGCAACTCATCCACACAGGGAAAACCAAGCAAATGATCCCAAATTCAAAGCATTGAAAATAAAGGTTGGGCTTAAAGCCACCTAAATGCATTATGAAAACCAAAGGAGGGAGAAGGAAAGAACTAATCTGTGATGTTCTATTTTTAGCAAATTTGTTAATCATAGGGGAAAAGTAGCTCTCTGAAAATTCAACTAAAAACAGTGAACATTACATGAACTCCACTCAATTCCATCAGACCATCTTAATACACAATCATCCTCTTTGTGGTTTCTACGCATGGCATATTTTGACTACATGGATATTCAGACAATGTAGGTCATGCTCCATCTGATGTTTCCATTTTAACTTAAAAATATAATTTGGTTGACAACCTGTTTTAAAGGCTCATCAAAATGGGATGTACATACACATAACCTACCACAACTAATTTGGATTTGATTTCTGTCCACCAGATGAATATGACATTCAAAGTATTCAGTTCAAAATTTATATGCTCTTTGTGGGGAAAACATCCATGTATACAAATGATAAGCAGAAATAACAGCCTCACAGAAGCCGCAGGTGGCATTGACATTAATATCTGGTATTTCTGTAGCAAGTATACCTTGGGCTCAACTGTTACCAAATCCTATTAGTTTACTGAAATTAAATCATGTTGATATGAATATCATAATAAATTGAATCACCTTGTGTTTTGCTTTTCTATACAAAACTCCATAAATCTACGTTAATCATAAACCATAATACAATTGAATGTCGAGACGACTGGTGAATAAACAATAGGCAATGGGCTTGAAAAGTAATGCATTCACAAGGGCACAATTAAAGGTTTCAATGAGCACTTTTTTAGACCAAATTCCATTCTCACCGAATTTACTAATGAAAAGAGCAGTGGTAAAGTTTGCTAATCCATAGATGGAACAAACATTAATGGTTTGAAAGATACAAAAACTAGTGATATCAAAAAGTATGCATCTTACATAGAAATTATACCTGTCTGATTTCAATAAAGGCATTTTGACAAGAGAGCCAAATCGTTCTATTAATTCACCGTCAAACTCTCTGCAACTCTGGAAAATAAAGGCACAAGCAGTTAAAAATGCCTCAATTGCAGACATCCACATCATAACAACAGCATTATCAAGTACCTTGCCATCATAAAGATTATAGAACATTAGTAGAACATAACCAGCATTTGGAGAAGCTTTGTCCAGATTGCCCTATAAAATTTTGTGTAGCAGAAGGGGCATGTTAGGGAGATGGCATTCAAATATGAATGTTATATAGCTGTTTAGCAAATCATAAACTCAAGAAGCAAAGTTGACAAATACCGGATGATTAACTCGTTGAAGTACACGGTACATGAAAACTGCTAATGCATCAAGAGAAAAGGGATTTGATTCTGTCCCTGAACATTTAACAGGAAAAAAATTCACAATAATTGGAAACCGTTAGCCGCCAGATGAATATAATGCATCACCAAAAAAATCAAAAGCAAATGCTGGTGTTCTATTCTGGGGAAGAGTAATCATGACGGCATAATCACATGGAGTCTGATGTTGCCAATGCATAATAAGGAATGATAAGGATATAGCCAGTCATTTTTACATGAAGAAAGTGGAAATTTCCATAAAGAAATGAATTTTCTGACTGGACAGTCATGGCATACCATATACAAAGCTACAAAAAAGAACACATGCACAGACAGTTACGAGGAGAAAACAATTGCCTATTTGTAGGCTTTCCCCCCTTTTTCTTATAGAATACAGCTCAAGTTCTTCCAGCCAATAAGCAAAACCACAAATGCAAGTCAATTTCCATCTATGACCTTCCATTAACACTAAGTCATCCACAGTGGAGTGTTCAACAATTGCCAAGTCATAAAATGGACAATCTACCTAACATGGTAGGAGAAAATGACAAGAGTAGAAACAAAAAGAAACTCTTAACCTAGACTCACATGGCACCCTCATTTCATATGTCTGTCAATTGTCCATCACAGCCATTCCCTTGTTACAGAAGGAATTTTTGCAAATTAATTTGAGATGATATAACTCATATCAGTCATTGAGGGACGCAGAGCATATATATCACACACAAAGCCACTAAATATAACTCCAGCAGAAGTTTCAGAAGTTCATTCTGACCAAGAAGTCATATTTTTGTTGTTATTAATACTGTTTATTACAAAATACAGTGTAAATATTAACAGATTTATCAGCAAGAGATGATTATAACCTTCAGAGTCAGGTACAACTGGAACAGCAGAGGCTCTTGTGCTATGGCACATGGCTTCAATCTGCACAATGAAAAACCTAGATAAGGATTGTGATATTTTGAAGTTCTCCTCAACAAATTGGGGACAACTTAGTCCTTTGGTAACCAGTAATGCTTACAGGGGCAGTCATAACAACATACAAACATGAAAATCAACTGCAGAGACAGCACCAAGATCAATTTTTATCTATGAAGACTACAAACTAGCTATGGAAACAGATATGAAGGATCAAGGAAACACAATTTTGTAGTTAAAAAAAAACTTGGATATTACAATAAGCAACCCCTTCAGACTAATGTATAACTTGTCAGCTTCATCTTTTTATCTTTTGCTTGTATTAAATTATCCTCAGCCTACCACCTTCCTTTTTTTAAAAGTTTGGATCATGTTAATTCTATGCAAAAGCAAAGTCAGACCCCCCAACTTGTCAGAAATGTGCACTTAAGCCACCAAAATTACATGTATAATAGAAAAAAAAAGAAATAAATCAACCTAAACATGTAAGTTTTCAAATTACTTCATGTCATCAATGAGAGATGCTATCCCATAATAGCCACATGACAAGTTATATTATGGATTGGACTGCTAGTTCACAAAAATGACAGGATGATGAATTAATTGCGCACTAAAAGTTTAGGAGCTTAAACAAACATTTTTTAACAAGTTGGAGGCTAACTATACTTCTTGCCCAAAGTTTTCAATCATATAAGAATAAGATTACCTGCCTCCAAACTTCTTCATTCGGTGCATTCTTATCTGCAAGCATTATAGAATATGGTTTTCTCCTCCTTTCATCAGCAACTTTCTGCCAGTATCTTCCTGTGAAAAAGAATTATGAAGTAGAAACTAAGATTCAATTAAGTCAGAATCGAACCCCAAATATTACTCATAAAGAAGGGTTCAAATTATTGGGCCACAGAAGTTACTCTTCCACAAACTAAAAGCTGTATGGATACTAGGTTTGGTTTTAAAAAGTTTCAACCCACTGCAGTAAGAGAATTTTTAAACCATTCTGACAGGATAAAAATGAAAAACATAACTCTAAATTGCAATGGCCAACATTCTGATCTGGTGTATATACATATGTATGTATGTATCATTTAACTGTACAACACCAGTGTCATTGATCATAGCAAATGATAACAATAAATGTCACACATAAATCAGGCATTGTTATCCTCAGTTCTGCACAAGATAAAATCCAACCCTTAGATTAGTCTTGTTTTGCAACAGTATGTAGATGCTATGCCACAAGAAATTAGTGATTTTACTTCAAACTTGGTCAAGGATTGCTTAAATAACAAGAAGAGAAGTCTACAAATTTCTGTATAGATACTGGTAAAACATTAGTGGAACCAGCTTTCACAATTCTAAAGTTGAAAGTGGGTATGATACTGCCATGGAACCTGGTAAGCATGATTAATACATTACAGTCTCAGGAGTTGATAAGATATCGTACCTTTAATAAGGTCTCCCATCAAGCTAAGAACTGGGCGATCATCTCCAAGATGTTCAGGGGCTTTTAGCAATTCCTTGCAAAGAGCAGACTTAGCACAACCAGGAATTCCTGCAAATAGCAATTCAATGGTTGTCAGTCAGCAAGCTGAATTCACCTTGAGGAGAAAATACAAAGCAGCTTTCATCCCACTAATCACCTCTCAGTGACCAAGGTGTTTGTTAGTCATTGCAAAGCAATACCAGTAACAATATACATATTGGCTATCTCATTTTACCTGGAAAAAATACAATCAAACCCTCATTCTTTTGAACAGTGTCTTTGACAAAGGAACTGGGACTTGAGGGTGCAGTAGTTACCACCTCTGCACCCCGCTCTGTCTCAAGGTCACCCTCTTCATCCCTGCCCTCTCCTATAATGGCCAGGAAATCCTCAGCCCTAACCATAGTTCCAGCAGATCCTATTAGTGCTTGATTCTCAGGACTTCTCCTTGCATACTGTTCAAGAAAAGGCTCAGCTTCGGAAAGGTAAATTGAGGATGACAGCTGTTTCTTTCCATATTTTCTTCGGATGAACACAGCCCTGCATATTAAGTGAGGCATATTTAATTTATAAGCTGCACATTACAGAACCCTAAAAATAGAAGTAGTTGTGGAAAAGAAAGCAGAAAGAATGGTATTAGTGATACCATTCATCCAACATCTTGCTGAGTTCTCTCTGCTTTCCAGCTGAGGTGTTCCATGTTCTCATTTGCCTGTGATATCAAAGACAGACAAATTTTCAGTGAACAATATTGGGTTGAAATCTGTGCAAAGGCAGCACTCATAAATGAAAAAAAAAAAGGATTGGATCAAAACCTTTACAGGATTACCACATGAATAGAAAAACCATTGGACTATATATTTGTCAGTGCTCAGTTCACAATGGCCAAATCATATTAAGGCAAGCAGTTTCAAGTGATTATGCATAAATATATCAAAGCAGCAAAAGACAGCAATTACAGAATCAAAATATCCAAATATCCAAAATATCATAAGATAAAGTGAGACTTCAAGTTCTATACATACATACATACATACATACATATATATATATATATATATATACATATGCACACACACACACATCATCTACATTAGATTGAACTAAACCTTGTGTTCTCGTTTTTGGCCCCAAGCCCTGACAGAAGGGTTGCCATAAGTTGGTGGCCAGCGGAAAACTAACCAAATACTTATGATATACACATATGAAGTGCGTAGGAGAATTGAATTCTAACGGAGCAAGAGTAAAGGACTCTAATGGACATAATAGTCTAAATCTATGAACAGAAGCAATTTATTAGAATGTGTTCACAGTGTCAAATCATGCAGGGAAAGATCTAAAACTTCTGTCACTCATCATTCATGTTTCCTTCTTCTGGCACAAATAAGAGAATGCAGAAAGCAATGCAAATGTTAGCTTCCAAAATGTTTTCTCCAGTGTACTGAATAGTTGTATTGTATTAATTTTCCTTCTCTCAGAAGATTTATAATTCTCCTGTCTCTCTGGCTCGTTTTAGTTTGAATATAATATTCTTTGTGAGACATGGAAATAAAAGCAAAAATAAAAACAAAATTACCCACAGCAAACAAAAAGCCTTACCTCAAGTAGTAGGCCTTGTAAGCAGATGGACCATCCTTAAAAAGAATTGAGAGGCCATTGCGGATCAAAAAGGTTCTTAACTGCATAAAGCAATTAATAGAGCAAAACAAGAGTCAGATAGGTCCACCAATTTATCATAACACTCAGAGGTATGGCTGCTCAAAATTAAAAAAAAAAAAGAAATCTCCATGTTGAAGTAACATTCAGCTTTCCATCACAATTTAAAATTGTTGCAGTTGATAAGAAAAAAAATAATTCCATGATCCACCTGGAAAAACATCTCTCCCTACTAGTATTACATGTTACCAGGATAAAAGCTAGAATATCATAACCAGCCTAAAAAGCTCACAAAGAAGATATTAAATTTACACAGAACAGTTGACACCATTATTCAGAAAATTTCAGAGATAAAAAACTCTATTAAATATGTAAAATAGTAGGAAGATGATACAAAAAATTGTTTGGTCAAAGATTTTACCAGGTTTTGAGGCAAAGGGAGTAAAATGAGGCTGAAACAAAAATGTCAGAAGCTATAATTTGCTTGAGAATAATATCTTTATTGCGTATTTTAGTAGAGAGACAACACCAAAACTGTTTGGTCAAACATTCCTCCCAGATTTTGAGAGAGGCAAAAAAAAAAAAAAAAAAAGACTGACACAAAAATAATAATATAAATACTAATTTTCTCAACTTTGTGTCTCAGTTTAAACAAGGCAAAAAATACATCATCATGTTTTAGTTTTCTAATCTCCATAGATATAGCAGAAGCATTACATTTCAGATAAGTTTATGATCCTGACATACCTTGTATGTAAGAAATTTCAACTTGATCATCAAATTTGCATCATCATCAGCTAAGTCATCCTTTGCTGATAAGCCACTGCCATCATTAGTATTCCCAATTATGCCATTTTTATTTTTTGCAATTTCAGCAGCTCTCTCCTTGCTAGCCTTGAATAAATTAATATCAACAAAAAAACCTGGAAAAAAAAATATAATGGTCACAAGAAGCCCAACATTCCCCCATGCTTTCCTCCCTCCTTCCACTTTCAGACAAGATACATCTAGGATATGACAATGTTTCACTTCACACACAGGCACTACATGTATCACGATTCATTTTTCCCATGCAACAAAAATCAATAGGGTCCAGCTCTTGCGCTCTCTCCAAGTTATTTAGAGATAAATATAATTTTGAGTTTTGAGATGGGTATCCTTTCAGTATGGATTTAAAACAAAACAAGTAATCTTAGATGGCGCTATGCAATGAACCTATTAAGCCAGTCAAAGGACACCAACCTGTTAAAGAATGATTAACTCTCTATTTGAAAACTTCTGCTAGTTTTTACAATATTCTTATAATCAAATTTAATATTCACACAACCTACAGAACACTCACTTTTGATGGTTTTTCTGCTAGGGCCATCTAATAAGCAGAAATCCCACATTTAATGAATTCAATATATTAGTGAACTTTGGCTTGAAACTAAAAACTATTTTGATCTCTGCTATTATATACCATGCAGCATCTTAGAAAAATAAAAATGGAACAAGAGATTGCAAATGGTTCATCTGCACACAACAATATGTTTAAAGAACAATAACATAATAAGCAAAAATGTTTCACCCAAATTCCTTCAGCAAAAAGTTGAAATAAAACCATAAATGAAATTGACATACATGTTTAAGACTTGGATATTTACCTCGATACAATGGCCACAGACCTGGCTTGTGCCTACAACACAATTTTTCAATCATTGATCCAGAAAACACACATAACATTGACAATAAGGGAAACTTCAGGAACTGGTTTGGAAGCTAGAGTTTAGATTCAAATAATACCTCATCTCCTTTTGATACCGACGGAAAGCTGAGTCACTATGGACATGAATAACCATTTTGTAGAAGAGATTGTCACTTGACATGGAGTCTATTTTATGGAAGTTATGATAGCATTTGAAAGCAGCTGGGAAGCGCCTTTCTTTCATCAAGCGAATAATTTCCTGTTTTATTGATTCATCAATCATATTAGAAGGACATCAAGCTACAACCAAAATAGAACTAAAACTGTTTTTCAGAAGAGTTCCCTGCAACTGTCAAACTGTAATTACTACTTTCAAGAACTCCAACCAATGATACTTAAATAAAATTGAAACCAACTTCTTCTGATCAAACCTAGTAGATGAAAGTTGACTATGCAGAATGGCCCCAACCTGCAGCTTGGTGGTTGAAAAATCAGCTGGGTGAGCTTGTAAAAATTTTGAAACAACAGATCTGTCGGCATTTCTTGAATGGGCATCGCCAGATTCAACCCCAAACCAATCTGAATAGTCAGGACAAAAAGAAGAGCCCACACCCTGAAGGAGAGCTTTCATTTGCTATAGTAGATTTCAGAAAGAAAAAAGTCAGTGTTTTATTTCCTTGAAATAATTCACAAACCAATTTCTTAGGTGAGGTAATACTAATATTGAAAGTAAATCTAATTCACCTGTTTTTCATCTGATCTATTTGCAGCACAAATATCTCTAAGACTTGGTCCCAAGTCAAAGCCAGCTGAAGTACAAAATAAATCAGAGTTAATAAAATTTTTATTAACACAGGCTAGGACACTGAAAGGCAGAAAAATGCATCACGTTTAATTAAGTCCTAAATCTGTTCAGCATGGTATTTAAACAGTCAAATCACATTAGAAGTTCTATTAATTCTGTGACATGTTTCTCCTCTTTATTCACTCTTTCACTCACCTTCCACGTCTGTCTAGTTGAGTTAAATTAACATGTACATGTGCCAAAAGCATGTAGATCCACCAAAAGCATGTAGATGCACCAAAAGCATGTACGCTTTCCTTGACCAGAGACACAGGCCAAGGCTAATGCTCAGCCTCAATCAGCCAGTATGCACTTCACACACACATAACAGTGAGCAAAGGACTGAGAAAAGCCTTAAACTCTCTAGTCAATGGCAACTTCATATCTATTTCATTGCCTCTAGGTTCTCACTCTTCCCAATGATAAATTTGGGTCTTCACACACATGAACTAAAGTCATCTATCCCATGAAGCTAACATTTCACACTAGCAATCAATTGTCACACAACTCAAATTCCACAATGCATAACCTGACATCAATGATAGAAAGTAATTTGACAAGGAGGATAATAAAGTCCATGAGACTTCATCATCATATACATATGCAACATCTAGGCAAAAAATGGATAAGTCTGTGTTCCAACTCTGGGGTGCTCAGTAATCAAACCAAAGTCATGCAGATGAATACCCAAACTGGAACAGAAAAAAAATTGTGAACCTAAAATATAAGGTTAAGCGGCATACCTCCCTTGATGGGGTTGGCAGGATAATCCCTCAAGACCTCCTCCATATGTTTTGAACTCTCATGACTCACAATACGAGCCACAAGACCCTCTAAGATTTCACCTTGTACTTGTATGTGGTCTTTTGAACCTGCATCCCCATAATAGTTTACCAGACTTTCAACAACCCATAGAAACAATCATCAAGCCATCTTATACTAATTATACCAACCATAAAAATTAAGCATGCAAGAAATACGTGATCTATTATTGGGCCTTACTCAACAACTTAAGCTTTTAGGTTGACTGGTTTCTCAACACATTATTAAAAACTCCATGACCAAGAGATCATGAGCTCAAATCACACCATCCTCATTCTTTCAATGAATTGTGAATTTCTAAAGGTAAGACAAACATGTGCTTTGTTTGCACTAGTAAGCTTCCACGTGAGGGAGTGTATTGAGTTCAATATGTGAATCATTTTTGGGTCTCACCAAATTGGCTTAAACATTTGGGTTGACAAGTTTCTTGACAATAATACTTAGTTAAATAATTAAGCCCAAACCCAGGTTGACAAACATTCAAATTGGAGGTCGAAAAGTATGATAGAATAGAGTGCAATTTGGCCTATGAATATATCATACAGTACATCAAGAAACACCACTTTATTCCTTTCCTCTTTCACTGTGTGTTCTTTCCCTTTATAATATCTCTAGTACCAGTAACAGAGACATGTAAGCAAGTACATGCAAAATTTGACATGTGGGAATATAGGCAGCAAGAGGCATCTATAAACAGAAAAGGCAATGTCCAAAAAAAGTAAAACAGTGTAACTTGGCATCTAAAATCATAATTTTTTGGCAACACTGACAAAGTAAAAGAGTCACAATCTAGAACACATTTTAATTGCACAAAATCAATTGAGCAAGAAGGTAGAGAAGAAGGTATGTGAAAAATGAAGTCCACCTGGTACAGATATATCAGCAACTTCATTGAGAGCCTGACATACAGGTGTTGCCGTTCCTTCTTCACACAGTGCATCATATGCAGCAAAAAAGGACATCACAGACTTCCTTCATTTAACAACAAGCTATGATTAGACAAGAAGAAGTTGCACCATATCATTTTAAAGGAAAACAATCTTGAAAAACTCCCAAGGTAATGATACTCACACATTAAGAACTTCAGGGGTTATTTCCATTCAAAAACACCACTTTTACAAACAAGAATAAACATCAACCGAGAATAGGACGAAAGCACACTTTAGAATAAAAAAACAACTAGGATCACCTCATAAAAATTTTGTGAAAGGAAGGCATTTATCCTTAGTAAATCAAGAAGCAGCCAGGCAGTTATTTGGGAGGAAATTGGAAGCAAGTAATATGCATACCACTATCTTAAGATTTATGAAGAACAAATATATGTTACAACTGGCCTGTCACAAAAAATTGAATCTCATGAAGAAATTGCTTTATGCATCAGGTAGGCAATATATTACTATATATAAAAATTTATGCAGTAACTGCTAATCTGGTGAAGGATGCAGATTCTAGATGATGACCTTGTTGAGAACAACCAGACATGATTTGTTGGAAGGCGCCATTTCCGACAAAAGGCAATTAGTTCAGGAGTTGAATAGAATTTTGGCTTTCCAACGCCCAATTCTGTGACTGCTGTCACCACCGCTGCACAAAGACAAGGAATAAACATCATTACTGAACAAGCCCAAAATAGTCATGAAATGCTAATGATGGAGTTTGAACAAAAGTGGAATATATTTATTATTGAAAAATACTCATATCATATGGCTGAGATGGTTGATTCAAATGTTATTGGGGAACTCCAGGATTTGGCAAAATAATGCTTACGTACAATAAATCTCCATTTGAGTTGTAAGGCAAATGTTATGTAGCCAAAATGATCCACCAAAGGGTTGCAATTTCCATGACCATGATTCATTATCTAAGCCATGCACAATTCATCTTTTGTTAAAGGGTACCTAACCAAAAGTCTCATGGTTGATATAAACTTATTGGCCAAACTTAATTCACTATACTGCCAAACCAATCTCTCCCCCAAAAGTATCCAAATAATTCTGACAGTATTTCCAACAAACCTAAAATTATAGTTTCAAGACTGCAGTATGTTAATGATTAGGACACTCTCTCCTAAATGTTATCAACCTTAGTCACTCTTAGTTCAAAGAATGAGAGAAAATTTTACCATAATCTTCTCGGGGGCGTTGTCCATGGTCTCCAAGAACAGCAGTTACAAGTTCCATGGATATGCACATATGATTTTTCTGGAAGAAACAATAACAACTTAGTTTCCACCAATCAACAAAACCTAGCCCCAAATGGGTTTTTCTAAAAAAAACAATTAAAGTGAAACTCAATTACTAGCAACCGAAAAAACTATTACTGACAAAAAGGATCAGGGATTAAAGCCCAACCAAACCAATGATGGCACAATTAGGAGTGAACCACTGTTTAAAAAAAAATAAACATGAAAAAAAAAAGTATTCCCAATACAGAAGGCTCCCACACTTGGGGGTTTGAAAAAGGGTTAGATGTATAAAACCTTTGTTCCACAATTCAAAACCAACTAGAATTAAAAGGATTTAGCAACTGTCCATTTTCCATTATACACTACACACACACACACACACACACACACACACACACACTCACACACAAACACGTGCAAACCTGCAACGTATGTAGAATGTGCACAACAAAAAAATAGAGGAGAAGGAGGGACGTGTCATAAAAACTTCAAAGTGTTTGGAACATTTGTTCAATATTACCTCAAGAAAATCATTGAACTGCACTTGTTTCTTCTCAGCTGCAGGGCCCCATGCTTCACGAAATGTTTGTCCAAGAACAAAAACCCCAACAGCAGTATACCTAAATCAGAAGAAAAAAGTTCATTAAGTAAGGCTATGTAACAACCAACGATCACATACCAACTAATGATGTGGGAAGAACATGATTGAGCTACTGCTTCAAACATTCCTTGCGTGGCAATTATTCTAAGTAGATGGTAAAAAAAGGGTCAAATAGAAATAACATAACTGTAAAATAAAAGGAAAGGTTAATTTAACGAAGGCAAATGTAGAGAGATCAAAAAGGTAAGATATTGTTAGCTTACACATTCCCAAAGCTATTTTTGGCATATGCTCCACCCTTGTGACCTGCGTACATAAAGAGAGACCCCGAATGTTTAAGGGTAACCTGTTTCAAATGATGTTGCCAACAAAGCAGGCAGTCAGACTTATCAGGCAGACATCAATTGCCAGTTCACACAGAAAGAAAAAAAAAAAAAGAAGCTAAATTAACAACATTCTGCATGACCATAATGTTGAGTTGAGATTTTGGGTGGCAAAAATGAAGCATATTTCTGCAAAAGCATATAGAGTAGCAACGCTCTAGCTGATTAAAACAAAAATATGCTTTCATTTTACAGGCCAAAATTTTCTTTATCATAAATGAGATTAATCTGAGCCACCAGAACCAGAAAACCAGAAAATACAGCCAAAAGGTTTTGACTAACAAAGCTTCTACAGACTCCTTACCTCCAGAGTAGCGAGCCCTTTAGATACCATCTCAATCATCCTTATCCTGATCTGAGAATTTCATGGCAGAAAACAATAGGAACAACCAATCTATTAGTTACAGCAGAAGAAAATTGCATGATATCATAGCTTCCAAAAAAGAGAACAAAGGAATTTAAGTTACAAGAAAATGAGAAGAGTTGAATCTAGAAAAAAATTACCTCCTGATCAGACTTCTCATTTTCAAATTTGGGATAAAAAGTTGCTCTTATTTGTGCACGAGAGTATGTATAATTGTCCACCGAGAAATTCTCTAACAGATTACCACGGAATAATTGGCTTAAACCAGTACTGGTTTTTGGAGCTGCTATTGTCTTGGATAAACTACTCTGAAACTCCCCGGCTGTTTCATTAGAAGGAACAGCTACAACTTCTGCAGTAGCAGCTCCACCAACTGTTCCATAGGACTTAGGCTTCCAAATTGAATTTTGACCTTGCACGCTACCCTGATTTGCAAGTTGTACAGCTCCAAATGGTAAAGGTGACGCTGAAACATGACTTTGCCTGCTGCTCTCAGCTATATTCAAACCAGCTACTCCATTAGTGACCGATTCCGCAGCGGCTGCTGCTGTGGTGACCTGTCCAGATGTTGAGGCTCCGTCATCGTTTGTCTTCGGTTTCCACATTTTTCCTCTGGACCCGCCCTTTCTCTGCAAATAAACAAAGAACAAGCAACGAAAATGAAGAAAAAAATAAAAAAAAAGGAACGAAAATACCCTCTGTACTCATTCACCAAACAGCCGTAAATTAGGCCACGAGAAAGATTCAAGAACTAAGCCAAGAAAAATTTCAAGAATTCACAAAAGAAGGCTCAAGAATAAGGAAAATAATAATAATAGTTCATTAAAAATTGCAAAAAAAAAAAAAAAGTGAAAAATACACCAAAAAGAGAAAAGGACTTCAAGAAACCACCAAATATAAAAAAAAAAAAAAAAAGAAAAAGAAAAAGATGACGAAACGAAAATGAGAACCAAGAAAAAGAAACAAAGAGAGCAGACGGTAACAGAAATGGAACGAAAATTAAGATTTTTCAAACAAGGGACACTGCCATTTTCCTAAGCAATTAATCCACGATTATTTTTTTAACTACAAATCTAAATGTGAAGTTAAAATATATATATATATATATATATATATATATATATATATATATATATGTGCATAAAGAAAATAAGAGATAGTGATCAATCGGCAAATTGAATTTTTTTGTTTATGTAGTAGTACCTGAGGCATGATTGAACGGGAGATTGAAACTAAAGGAGATGAAGAAGGAAACAGCAACGGAAAATAAAGAAGGCTTCTTGCCCTAACGACGTTTAAAGAATGAGAAGACGAAGAAAAAGAAGAGGAGCGAGCAAGAGTTGGATGAGCGCAGAGGAGTCCGTGCCTCATCCCAGGCAAAATTGGCTGTTTTGTAGATAGCGATGCTAGAGAGACGGACAAAGAGCGACAGTCAGTAGACGCGACTGTGGCGGCGGACGATTCAATTTATTTATTCTACTGAGAGAAAAAAAATTTCAATTATACTAATGTACCTTTTATTTTTCAATTTGCACATAAAAAATGTCTGCATTTTGTAAATTATCTAAAAATATTAATTAAATTATTATTTTTAATTATATTATATTAAAATTTTTTAATTTATTATTATGATATATATTTTTTAATTTTTATAATTTAAAGATTTTTTAAAATCTTTAATAGACGCAAATGTGAAGGATTAATTTAAAAAAAAAAAAAAGTTGTAGACATAAATAAAAAATCACGTAAATATGAAGGGCTGGTTGTGGCTTTTATCAAAAATTACACGAGAAACGTTTATGGCTAGCGTATTAACGAACACACGGACACAATTTTTTTTTTTTTTATAAATCTTCGTGGTAAGGTTAATTTTTGTAAAAGAAAAATAAATTTTAATTATATGTTTTGTAAATTAATTATTGTTTTTTTTTTTAACTTCGAGGACGCCATGCTTCAGCCAGCCGTCGGGCCTTACTACGCTGAGGAGGTAGGTTGATCGATCTCTCTCTTCGATTTTAGGCGCTTATGGTTGGTAAGAGATAGAAATGGCGACGGTTTATACTCTGGCTCGGCGGTTCTCAGCCTCAAGTGGGTGGTCGACGTCGCAGCTGGCTGCGGCGGCTTTGCGTTATCCGACTTGTTGGAGATGGTACTCAACGGGCTTCAGAGAAGAGAGAGACACTTTTGGACCCATTCTTGTTCCCGCCGATAAGTGCGTTCTTTTATTCCTCAGTCTATCTTCCTTCTCTATCACTACTCCAAAGCAATTTTCTTTTTACTTTTTTTTTTTTTTTGAAATTATTGCTCTTTTTTTTTTTGAAAAACAAAATTGGTTAAGGCTGTGGGGAGCACAAACTCAAAGATCGTTGCAGAATTTTGACATAGGAGGCGAGCGGGAGCGAATGCCAGAACCCATCATTCGAGCCTTTGGAATCCTTAAGAAATGCGCGGCAAAGGTTGGTTTCTTTTAATTTTGTTTTCTGCTTTAATGCGATCTAAGTCTGTGTAACTTTGGAATACCCAATTTTTGACCCGGATGACATGTGATTGCTTGGTTTGAAATGTGTTGTAGGTGAACATGGAGTATGGTCTTGATCCATCCATTGGAAAGGCAATTATACGAGCCGCCCAAGATGTAGTTGAGGGGAAGCTAAATGATCATTTTCCACTTGTTATATGGCAGACTGGCAGTGGAACTCAATCTAATATGAATGCCAACGAGGTCAGCACTTGTAATTGTTCAATGAGCCTATGTTTCTTGATGTGTGTTGATTTGTCCTTGAAACATGACTGGAAAAAATGAAAGAAAAGATATATTTAAAGAGTGGATCATGGTGGGTATGTCTTGGCATTCCTTTAGTGATTTATACTTACAGTGTTGCATCTGAACTTAGGGGTTTGAATGTTGATGATTGTAATGTCAGCCCTTTTTTTTTTTCTGAAGTTTAAATATTTAATGTTGGAGGAAATTAAAAAATTGGATGAAAGTCTTTTTTCATATTTCAAGTCATTGATTTTCTCCAAGGAATTGTTGAATTGTTGCAGATGGTGTTGAATTTGGTATTTGTACCAAACCTCTTGTCATGCAATCTACAAAGATAAGGGTCTTCTGTCTGAAATGGTGCTTATTATAGGTCTGCCATAAATGTTATTCCTGCTTTAGTGAACATGGGCAACAGTCAACTGACTGAAGACTCCATCCCCACCATTAATTTCTTTAGTTTTTTTTGGCATCTGCCATGTGAGCTATCTGAAGGGTGAGCCTTTGGCATTACCTTCCACTTTAACACTCAAGTGAACCTATAATTTGGTCATTAGTTAGAGTTTTTGATGTATTGCAGTTATGCACAATGTACAGTTTTTGAAGTGTTACAGTTATGTACAATGTACTGTGCATTCAGCTAAATAAACTAGTGCAAAAAGGTTTATTAAGTTTATTTTACATATCAAGGACATTCCAGGTTATTGCCAATAGAGCAGCTGAGATCCTTGGACGTAAGTCTGGTGAAAAGTTTGTGCACCCAAATGACCATGTGAATAGGTCACAGTCTTCTAATGACACATTCCCAACTGTAAGCACGATTTGCACCATATGCCATATTTTATTAATTGATTCTCCAAGAATGGATACTCAAGTCATTTAGACGAACTCATTGTTTCCTCTCTGTCTTTAATAACTTGTGTTTTAAACCTTTTTACTTTTTCCTTTTCCAGGTAATGCACATTGCAGCTGCAATGGAAATAAATTCAAGACTAGTTCCAAATCTGAAGATTTTGCAAAATACACTCCATGCTAAGGTTCTGTATTTCTTACACTAGAAAATCAATTAGAAAGATGAATTGATACTGCACCTTTATATGGATGTTTCATCTTCTGGACTTTTTTTATATCATACATGTGGACTAAGCCTTTCGGCATGTTTTCACCATGGCTTGCATTTACTTTCTTTCCATTCTTCATCTTCTTTTTGCAATTGCAAACATGTTATTGCATTAACCTTCTAAACTTTGTGAGCTGTGAATGAGATAATGGTTTTGCTCCAAACAGTCCATTGAGTTTGAAGATATTGTTAAAATTGGCCGGACTCACACTCAAGACGCGACACCTTTGACACTTGGGCAAGAATTTAGTGGCTATGCCATGCAAGTAAGTTATCTTTATGTATCACTTCCTGTGCATCTTTCTTGAATATCTGTGCTTATAATTGTTTGTGCCTTATTCATAGGTGAAGTCTGGAGTTGACAGAGTCATCTGGGCTCTACCCCATCTATTTCAGGTTGTCAACTTGTAATTTTTAGTTTATGGTATTCTGCTATAATTTTCTGGTCCTTTTCTCTTCCCTTTAGAATTTTGACAGATCAGATATATTAAATATGCAGCTTGCACAAGGTGGAACTGCTGTGGGAACTGGATTGAACACAAAGAAAGGGTATGTATCACTGGTTTTTGCTTGGTATGATGATGTCCTTAGCAAATTCATCTTCTTTGTGTCAGGAAACTGTTGTCTGTACAGTTATTTTCTTTTCCTTCTAGTTACATGTACATAGATGTTAGGTTGGTGGATTAGAGAACTAGGCATATTTTGTGTACCTAAAAGGCGAAAAGAGGCAAAGGAAAAAACAGTAAAGGTGCAGCTTGGGAGGGTCACAGTCCATTAGAGTAGTCTGTATGGGTTCTTCTTCTTCTTCAATCATCTTACCTTTGGGATTACAAATTAAAATTCACTTAACACTTCCAACAAATTTAACAAGTAGAATTATTGCTGTCTGGCAACATTCTTGGGTTCTTGAGAGTTATTGATGTTTTACATCCATCCAGGTTTGCTGAAAAGATAGCCGCAGCTGTGGCTGAGGAAACAAACCTACCATTTATTACAGCAGAAAACAAGTTTGAGGCTTTGGTTAGTTTCTTACTTCTTCCTAATAGTGCTTTTTTTGTACTTTATCTTCCAATGTCATTGAGTGTGTAAGATGAGACTCTTTCATGCTCATGATCTCATTGATTGAGTGATCGTCTCATATGAATAACTTTTTTCCAGGCTGCACATGATGCTTGTGTTCATGCCAGTGGAGCACTCAACATTGTAGCTGTTTCTCTAATGAAGATTGCAAATGACATACGATTTTTAGGAAGGTCTTTATAATAGATGATAATCCATTTTGACTGCTCATTATGCTTCCTACTTTGTGGTTTTTATACTGTTTTGGCACTTCAGTGGTCCAAGGTGTGGCCTTGGTGAACTCATTCTTCCTGAAAATGAACCAGGCAGCAGTATCATGCCGGTAACACTTCATCCCATCTTGTTTGTTCCAGAAGAAAAATTTGGGAATTATGGCTGCTAATTTTGACGGATTGTTCTTAGATGATTTAGTTACATGATCAATTTTTTTTTCTCAGGGAAAGGTTAATCCTACCCAATGTGAGGCTCTTACAATGGTCTGTGCCCAGGTAATTTTAGTGCTTCAACTCAGTCTAATTAGGATTAGCATAAACCAAAATAGTGCAGAAGCATGTGATGTATATGTAATTGTCACATTCTTTTTTCTCTATTTGCAATTTTATGATTGATACATTGGGTATGCTGCAGATTGACCCTTTCTTTTTGTGTTTTACTAAAAGAGAAATAACTTTTGTTTGCAGGTTGTGGGAAATCATGCAGCCATTACAGTGGGTGGATCAAATGGCCACTTTGAGCTAAATGTATTTAAGCCAATGATTGCCAATGGTTTGCTACACGTACGTCATGTTGCCATTATATTCTTCTTGTTTCTTTTTATGATATTCCAAATATTAAGTTCCATAGAGAATTGTGGTACATACTACATCCGGTGTATTATGCTATTATGAGATTTTTTTGCTGAATAAGAGGAGATGATTAAAGAGACATAGACCAATAATTGCAGGCATTGAAATCTTAGATTTCTGATTTTGGATCATAATTAATGTTGCTAGCTGAATTCCAGTTTCTTGATTGTATTACTGATATCTTGTGTCTTCTAATTGTTGGCCATTGAATGCATATAGTTTTTCTAATTAAAGTATATATTTGATTCTTTGCTCTCAGTCAGTGAGATTGCTTGGGGATGCATCTGCTTCATTTGAGAAGAATTGTATCACGGGAATTCAAGCTAATAAGGAAAGAATTTCAAAATTACTGCACGAGGTCAGTCTTTGCCCAGATAGAATGTTTCAGCTTGTTTATGTGTTTGTGAGATCCCAAAGTTAATTTATCTTGTGCTCTTGCTATGTGAAATTTTGCATGAACCTGCAGTCACTAATGCTTGTCACATCCTTGAACCCTGTAAGTTTCCATTGCAATCTATGGAGTGTCTACCCCTTTATACATTGTTTTTCATTTTCTGTGCATTATATATATTCAGTTGTGCCACCATTTTTGATCCAGAAAATCGGTTATGACAATGCTGCGGCAGTTGCCAAAACTGCCCACAAGGAAGGAACTACTCTGAAGGTGACAGCCTTTTTTCATCTTTCTGCATTTTTTTTTTCATGCTTTTTAATGTTGCAATTTACATCTGTTGTAATGATCTCTGCTCTCTTCCAGTTGCATCAAATTATTCCTTCTCTTTTTTTGAGAAGGAAACCCACAGCTAAACAATAATGAACTCTGGAATGATGGAGCAGGCTACCTTTTATGTCACAAGGGACATTGTGTTTATTTTGTTGGATGTTTATGCTTCTTCTGCATATTACTTTGTTTCTTAATCCTTCTGCTACTGCTAACTCGTGGTAGTCGAAGCAACACCTTTTTTTACATGTTACAATATTGAATTCTGCAGGAGGCTGCACTCAAACTTGGAGTGCTCACCAGTGAAGAATTTGATAACCTTGTGGTGCCGGAGAAAATGATCGGCCCATTTGACTGACAAATTCATGAGGTGTTTCAAGCTTCTTATAACCAATCTGTCGAGATTTTCACTGTGAAGCGGCATGACATTTGGTTTAATTTCAGTAACAATTTAAATTGCGGTAGGAGATTATTGATGGGGTTAATAATGGACAGCCCCTTTCTCGCATTTTAATAATGGAGATTTATTATGCTTAATAGATATTTGTAAACCTAATTAAACCAATGACCATCGTTTTTACAATAAATTATCTCATTGGCACTGTAATCATTTTCAGGTTTGAAGATTTCGAGTTCAAGTACTAGTTAGAATTAATTAACAAATTAAAAAAAGAAAAAGATAACACAGGGTGATGAAGGCACCGTAAAACATTTTGAAAGAACTTGCTAATAGCCATGATAATGGTAATGACTTGACTCATTTAACCATACAGGCTAGAAGTTTGTGATCTAATGTGGCTCATGAGGTCATGTTGTGAAGAACATCAAGGATTTGTGGATAACGAAATATAATGTGAACCAAGAAGAGAAAAAGTATTCACATTTTTAAACGTTAATTAGCATAAACAACTTGAGAAATCAAAGTCGCTTAGCTCTTTTGTATAATGTCTCTAATTAACGTCTCCACAGATTCATATAAGACAGCCCTGATCGATCGTGTTCCATCGATGTCCCAAGAGCTAAAAATAAAACGAAAAATTCTTTGACCCCTTCTTTTGTTTGTCCAAGATCAGGTAACTATAACCTATCCTATGTGCAAAGTAACTTTCGGAAGTATATTAGACAAACCTTATGTTAATTTACCTTCTACCTCTTCGATATCAACTTCAAATGCAGGTTGGTCTGCTCGCTGCTCTTGTGCAGTGTCTTCATGCGCAATTTGATCTACGCCTATGGTATTGTTGAGTGGTCCTTGTGGTGTCCCAAAAAGTGTAGTGAATATCTGTTTGTGGCATTCATCACAAAAGTACAGGTATGTAAAATGGCCCTCGTATGGAAGCTTATGCACAGCAGCACCTGGCAGGACCCGGTGTACAAAATCAGTCATCGATGGTGGAACTACCTTGTCATCCATTCCCTGTATAACAGTGGGCACTTCGAGAATAAGATACAGTCAAATATTGATGGCTCCTCAAAATAAAAGCATAACTAAGTCCCTGATTATATCAATTCATAGCTTGAAATCAGCTGATTCGGCAAGAGACCATTACCAGAACAAATATCCTGCTTACCTGCCAAATATGGATCGGACCGAAGAAACCTGTATATTCCTCTTGGACTCCACTAAACAAAGTCTTAATACGACTGAAGAAGCCTTTTCCTTGCTTTTTCTTCTGCAGCTTGATGTCTGCTAGGCTGAAACCCCAATTTGAAACCTGCAGAACAGCCTCCTCTATAAAGGGTTTCACACTGCCTTGTCGGATTGACTCTTCCACATCCCTTTGCCAGAACTCTTCATGTATTGGGTCCTCTATTAGAGCTTTATCCTTAAAGACAAAAAGGAAAATAACCAATATCTTTAGATGAGGCACCAAGTAAGTTTGGATTCATGAAACTCAATAGACATTTATCATCAATTCTACATAGGCTGCAATCTAGAGCTTGTATAGAAATATCTCAAAACTTGGAAAAAGAGGAAACAAAAGGGCTATGGACGAAATTCTTGAAAATAATTGAGATAGAACTCACTAACCCTCTGTGCCAGTGATAATGAAAGCCACGTGTCAATCTGCTCGTGCTTTCCAGACAGGAAGCTCTTGCGGTATAGGTAACCAAGGAATCTAGGGCACCTCCGAGCAAAGAAATACATGAACTTCCTTTTTGGTGTCCACTTCTCCCAGATTCCACGTCTCTCTCCCTTAGTCATTAACAAATCATATGGATTAACCATAGGCGCAAAAATGGCCGCCCCTGCAAGTCAGACCATGAAAAATAAAATACCATTGCTTCCAATGACATGCTACAATATTTGACTATTGTTCATAATCACCTAAAGTGCTTTTTATAAGCATCACAGTAACAGGAAAACATAAAACTGGGCACATTTGAATGGGAGTCTTTTACTTGTAGATTGCACTCAGAAAGAAGAAATGAAATTCTAATGCCAGCCAAGGTAGTCTGATTCAAGGAGGAAGACATTTGCTTGAATGGATAATTCTTGCAATTGATGACAATGGCTCAAAGAGAAATAAGAATGTGATTCTACCTGCAAGTTTATTGGGTATAAATCTAAGAGCAGCCCAAGCATGCAGGCTTCCACTTGAGTATCCCACCACCCAGAACTTGTCCTTAATACCCAAAGAATTTGCCAAGAATGACATGTCTGATGCTGATGACTCAAGGTTTCTGCTCGGGTGGGGGTCACTCTCACCAAAACCAGGAAGATCGTAAGTTACTAATTGAATGCCAAACTCTTCCAGAAGTGAAGCCTTAACTCCAGGTATTCCTATTTTTTCAGGAAAAGCAAACATGAAGAAAATTTAGGATTATTACAATATACCATGCTGGGTGCTGATTGTTGGTATATTATTAACATCAAGATTATCCAACCTGCAAGTCGGGAGGAAAGAAAAGCATGTGGAGCTATCATTGAAAATCTAGCACTGTCAGCTGGAAGACCCTGCTCCCTGTATGCCATGTATCTACCATCTGGAAGCAATATGCGGTCAGCACTTGGAGGATGTATTAGCACCTTCTTTACCAATGGGGCAGATTCATCACGTTCAGTGTTTATGCTCAAGGCTGCAGATTAAATAAGTAAGTAAATATCAAGCATTCATATGCTCACTTGTGTGCACATTTGAAAGATGCTGAAGGAAATAGAAAATAGAGCAACTGCAGAAAGGATTATTCATCACAATCCCGTTTGTCTTTTAGCTCTGGCAAATAAGGCTAATGACAAACATAATAGGCTAGAGGTCCATGGCACCACAGAATGGATTATCCATCACATTTCTGTTTGTTCACATTGCTAGAATGTTATGAAGTATCATGAATGTAAGAACATAAGATTGATAAATTCTGTTCTTACAATTGCATAACAAATGTTTTGGGAAGATTCACTTGTTATCTACCTAAAGGCGAAATATTGTCCCTAGGATCATTCAGGAATAGAGGCACATATTCACAAGAGATTCCTCAGTGAGATTCTTATGGACACTGAATCAGTTTTTAGATGCATAAATGTATCTGCACATGAATGTAATCCAGACTCAGGTAGTACATGTATGAATATACTCATGCAAGTAATCATGAGATTGATTTGAAGAAGACTTTGGTTTCAATATCCTAAATCGCTAAAGCAGATAAATAAAATAGAGAATTATGACAAATTTCCTTTCTCTGGTGATCCAAAAGCAAAAACTCAATGTCCATTTCACATATGAAAACTTCCATTCTTATGGCCAACCAAAAACGAAAATAATGCCAATTAGCACCCCAAAACGAGATTTAATACGGTAATTTACCTGCAAAAGCAAGAACAAACACGCAGCATACCACCGACAAAACATGCACTGGATCTTTATCCTCAGGCAAGTATTCCTTTAATACCTTTAAGTTTCCGTAAATTCTATCACAAGCATGCCCAACTCTCTTCCCAATGTAAGAGTCCTTCCCGAAATTCCTCACTAGAAAAGAATCCTCTCTACCTAAAGTCTGCACCACTATGTCCCTGCACCCTCTAGCGAATTGTACACTCAGCTCTGCTGCCCCCATAGAGAATTCCCTAACCTGATCCTGAAAACCCATCTCCCCTGCACTCACATACCATCTGCCACCCACCCTATGTGCATTGGGATAACTTCTCTCCCTGCCCTCTGCAAATGTTGCATCCCCATATTGATTTCCATCCATAATTCACTCAAAAAGCTTAATTCCTCTGCACAAAATTTAAAAAAGATGGAAACTTTAAACACTGGTGATTGATGAGACTAGAATTGGGATCAAAAGGTGAAGTCTTTTTGTAACAGGAAGGATGGCAACTTCAAAGAGGAAAAGTTGTCGGAGAAATTAAAGGGAGTGCTGGAAAATGTGAAAGAAAGTGAGAGAAAGTGGACTAGAATTTCGTAATAAAATCCGATCTGAAAAAGCTTGAATCTAACGCAAGAAAAAGTTCGATAAAATGATAGTGTTTGAGAAAATTTCTGGGATATAAAAACAGTTTTATTCAAAGGTTGACACAAGACAAAAGGAAGAAACAGCTACAAAGCGGAGGGGCTTTTTTGTTTTGGTTAGGAAAAACATGTTCTACTTTTTTGACGTTGTAGGTGACATTAAGATGCAACAATTTCAGCCTCTTTCCCCTCTCTTTACTCACTACACAGCTCCTCCAATAGTTGAAATGTAGTGGAACCAGTCTATTTGGTGGTGGTGGGATGAGGGCAGAAGATCTCAAGACCAAAACATTAAAAATATATATATAAAAAAATAGGTAATTGAAGACGGACGGTTGGAAAGCATCCACGCGGGCATACCCTTGTGTCGAGAGATGGAAAGTGGCGATGGCAGTTGGTTGGGTGATGGCGGTGAGGACGTGCGCTGTCCTGTACTACTGGTGGTCACTACCGCGGTCCCTTCTCCTCCAAGGCGTCTGCGTCCGAATGACGTTACGTTTGGCCCTATTATATTTCTCATGGCCTGGCTTACAAAACTGTTAATTGACATTTTCATTTTTTTTTCTTTTAAAAAAATAAGAATAGCATCTCATATTTTTCAAAAAAAATAAAAAAATTGTACCTTCATATTATATAATAGACTGATTCACAAATTAAATTTTTGAGAGAAATATATTTCATGGTATATAGTAAAGAAATCCAATTATTATATACTTATGATGCATAATTTAATTTTATTAAATATTTTAACAAAAATTTAAAATTTTAATATTTTTAGAAAATTATTCGAGTTCCAATTCTTCTTTTTGTCAGAAAAAGGAAAAACGTTTCAATTCTTCTTGATTTCGGTGAGGGAAGTGAGAAAAATGATTCTTTCCCAACGTTATTCCATTACAAAAAAAATTATGTTTTCTATATTGATAAATGATAAAATGCCACCAGATGGGGGCAACGGGACAGGAGGAATTGACAGCCCAGGAATGAATACAGAACTCGAGAAAACTGAAGCACTGGACAGCAGCTAAAGGTAATTGCAATAAGGTAAATCCTAGGCCTTATTTTCGCCAACCCTAATCATTACTACAGCTCGGCAGAAGGTAGTGGCAATAGTCCACTTCGCGAGAATCATGGGCACATGGACAAGGAAACTTACCAAAATTTTAAGAAAAATAAATATATAATATATAAGTAAAAAAAAAAAAAAACAAATTTAACACTTTGAAATTTTAAATCAAAATATAATATCAAGTTGAGTTTACAAAACTGCAACTTCAACGCCAAAAGCAGACATTGTACCGTCTTGTTGCAATGTATCTTACACAAGGGGCAGTCCGTAATGGCATCGCCTACGTTGTCTTTATTTGTGAGGGGCATCCCACTTTTAATCCGTCTGTCCATCTCGTGGGAGTGGACCAGGGCGGACCAAATTTTCCATACATAAAAGCAAAAAGTGCGAGGACATGTATAACGTATTGAATGAAAAAGGGACTCTGTGGTGCTGCTGATGGATGTGCTGACCTTCTAATCATAAATTAGAAATTATATATATATATATATATATATATATATATTTTTTTTTTTCTTTTTTCCAACAAGAGACGGCATTAGCCATTTGGTAATGTGAAGACAAAGGAGAGAAGGAGATAAATATCCAAAAATTACTGTACCACATCTGCCACCAGGCAATCTCCTTGTTAACATCAATAAAAACCCACCCAGGCTGGTCTAGATGGTTACTTAAGCTTTGGCTTGGAGGAGCGAGAGTCGACTCTCGTCTTCCCCCAATGTCTCGTAGAGATGTGAGATTAGGAGGCTACTGCAAGTCATAATACGTTGTCATGCGAATTTACTTCCTTTTGTAAAAGACGGGAGATTCTCATCGGTGAAATGGGCCCCCGGACTAAAACTCGGAATGGATGGCGTAGAGTAGGTGGCCAGCTGTTAGGTAAAGGTTCTTTATCCGTAGACTCTTCTCTGGCTCCACAAAGAATTCCATGGCAGTCTGTCCTCCGAGTAACTTCCTTAAGTGACTGTACCAAGGAATCCCACTGAACTCTGTCGATCCTGCCGAGCCTACCCAGAGGAACAGGCCAGATTACAGAAATTGAGCAATATGCTTTTGTATTTCTACAGGAAGCTCTACGACACCTACGATTCCCTGCAGTAAGTCTTAGGCATGCCGACGTCAGAAATCCTGATTGAATAATGGGGTTTTAGGGGAGACAGCTTCCGGCCCGGACGTTAGACATGTCACCATCTAATTATTTGTACAATTTCCCACACAAGGAAACTCGGTAATAAAAACAATTATCACGACCCATTATACATGGCTGAAATCCGAACCTGCTTGCTTCTCACACGCATGGTAAAAACAAAAACCATAAATTTCGATTGTAGTATCTACTGGGAAGTATGCCATGTATGAATTGGATAATTTAACTTCTTCGGATATTCAAGAGTGTATTCCCATGCCTCTCATTTGACACAAAAGCCATCCATTAACTAATGTTCATCATGGCCATTTTCATGGAGAGTTAAAACCCCAATCATGTTGTGCTTGCTTCAAAGTATATAGACAACCAAATTCAACGAAACAAATTGGCAATTTTTATTCAATGGACCTTGATATGAACCAAGGATTGTGCTCAATACTCGCAAGAACTGATACGGCGACCATGTCAATATCCCCAGTAATCATTGCGGATTTCATCATCAAACTTCTTTTTCAACTCGGGATGCTTCTCAAAGTACTCATCAGCTGTCATGGTACTGAACTTTGCCTGCAAATTCAGTAACATATTTAGTCAGAAAAATAGCAAATAGAGCAAAGATGGAATATGCTTTCTTTCTAAAATGGCGAGGAGACAGAGACTCGAGCAACATGTAGATCACCTTCAGCTCTTGAACTTCTGCAATCTCCTTTTCTAATCTTTCAGACTCCTTAAGAGATTGTTCTTCTGCTTGCTTTAGTTCCACCAACTGCATGTCAATATATTAGGCACATCAGATACTAAGATAGTTTAAGGACAAAAATGTTTCGGTTTTTTATCCTCACTTGACCAGCACCTAATGCATTGTTTCATACAAAAATGGCATTTGTATATTAGGACTTCCGAAGTACATAAAGCAAAATCCTCATAAATTTCTTGGAGATGTGACAAAGATCTAACGGTAAGAGACCCTTCAGACCAGGAAGTTCATCTAAGAGAGGAGAAATAGATGGGTAATGACATCAAAGTAAATGCAGCTAATTACTCATGATTCACTTGATTCTCACCAGTGCGTCAAACTTAGGCTTGTATTCAGGAGTCACTTTGTCTTCATACTTAGGAATCTCAATACCTGTAAAGTAACATGCATAAAGCAAAGTCAAGTTGCAAATCACATAAGAGAAATTCAGCCGGTACAAATCACTTTGTTCTAGTATCTACACATACTATATTTGATCAACTTGTCATTCTAATCCAGTCGATTCATCATTTGACAAAGGAAATTGGGGGGAATGAAAAATGTGCAATGCCCAATCCTATGGCAATAGGCAGTCTCCAACAGCTGTGAAGAAACCCTCTTTTGGGACTTCCACCCAATCATTAGGGAATCCTTAACTAAACAAAATTCCTAATTTCCTAAAAATTTTTATGGTTTCCAACAGTACAAGAAGCCCTCTTAAAGGAGACAAATTTACAGTTTTCCCAATTTATTCCAGTCCCTGATCTTTTATAGGTTGAGGAATCCTTAATCCATGCAAGGAATGAGAATATAGGCAGTCTCAAACAGCCATGAGGGAACCCTCTTTTGGAGACTTTCACCCAAACAGCAGCAGTTGCACACAAGAAGGTTAAATGGTAACAAATAAAAGTACAAAAATGCAGGGAAGAAAGAAGTTTATTGGAGAACACTTGTCGAGTATTAGCAATGCGGAACACATACTGTCATATGCTTCCTTGTACATGTCGACCAATTTAGACCCGATTCCCTTCCTATAATATTCCCAGTCTATGGGCTCAGGTTCCTGCACAATTTAGAACCAAAACACACACACACACACACACACACAAAAAGGTCAAATATTAATTTCATTCTAAATCAGTTGGAGCAACTTTCAATTCCAAGCACAAAGTCCACAAGCTTAAAGTTGAAAAACTAACACAGATAATACACAAACAAAAACTAATTCATTTACCACAAAACAAAAGCACCTAAGAAGGGAAAATCCCCGTCCTAGGTCATATTTGTGTTTTCCATTTGAAAGTGTTGTTGTGAAATCAAAGTATCACACTTTTTCAGTAAGATCGAGAGCAGGTTAAGGTAGTGTGAGATGGGCAAATGAGCGATGAGAGAGTAGACCTCGAACCATGGGCACAGAAAAAGGCACTTAGTGAGAACTCAATCAAAGCATATCATTACTGGAAACAACTAATTGCCATGCACGCACTTACTTCCACATGACACTCAACAGAGCCATTTCATTATAAAGCATCAACTGATGAAAAATTCAACATTTCAACCTAACAATTTCATCTCATCAACCATTTTCCTAAAACACCACATTTGAAAAAAAAAATTAGAAAATTAAAATTATAATCGATCATTTGGATAAAAAAATTAGAAAATTAAAATTATAATCGATCATTTGGATAAAAAAAAATTCCTCAATTTCTTCTGCCGTTTAGTCTAAACAATTAAAGAGAAGCACGCAATCAATAGATTCAATTTTCAAATACGGATCAAAAAACAAGTAAAGTATTTCTGGCTCAGATCTAACAAAAAGAAAAAAAAAAAGTTCAATAAAACTCTAACTAAAATTAAGAAAAATCGAATTATTGATGACGGGGAGAGAGAAGGGGGTGGAGGGGACCTGGCTGAACTTGGTCTGTAGTTGGGAGTTGACGTCATCGAAGGCGCGACGGAGAGAAGCGAACTCCTTGCGAGCCTCATCGGAGACGATAAGTTTGGCCATTCCATCCCAATCGATGCTCTTTGACGCCTTAAACGCCACCTCCGTCACCTTCTTACCTGCTCCACTCATTGTCCCTTTCGGTTTCCCCTCTTCTCGTTTGGTCGGGTGTTTAACTGTAGTACCTGTGGTGGCTGCTACGAATTTTTGGTTTAAAGTAACAGGTTAGCTATCTCCACGCTGTGGCCAAACAATATTCCATCTTGCTAAGCTGGATCAAGCCACAAATTTCCTGGAAATAGCATTTACCCTTTGTTTCATTTTTTAACAAAAATGGGCCTGTCATAACCCAAAGAAATCGAAATGGGCCTATCTTTTATATATATATATATATATATATATATAATAAAAGATAAATAAATCATTGACAAGGCCTGCGCCTCACAAAAATGGAGAGCTCGCTAAGATTTGTGAGACACCAATAGTTTAGATTAGTTACTTAGTGCAGTTATATATATTAAAGTTAATTTAAGCGACTCCCTACTAACTATGAAAATTGATCAGAAAGAAAGAAAGAAGAAACTTTCTTCCAAATGCTTATTCCCAAAGTAAGTAGCCTAGCTATTCGGCCACATTAAAACAGAGCTTTACTAATTATCTATCTCAGTAAAGGCCTGAAGCAGGTGTGCGTTGGATTTATCTAGGCCCGACATGTCCCCAAAACCAAGTCGAAATGTTATCTTTACGGTTTGGTTTCATTTTACAATCACAAACATTTTAGCCAATTTTCAAGACTTGCCAAAGTTGTACCTCCGGATTCTGGGCATCTAACATCATCCCAAATTCGTCAATTCAGGCAGAGCACATCAATTGGAACATTTACCGCAACAAATTGTAGGTGGAGGATAAAAAGACTTCAGTAATCAAAATTGCATTTTAACTTCTCCTACTCCATTCTGGTTTGGCTTTCCGAGCAAATGCTCCAAAACAAAGAAAAGCTAGATAAACGTACATTAGGGAAGCATTAAGAGCTCCCCTTTAACAGTCGGCGTGCTGTTTTGACCATTGGAAACAAGTGCAGTAAGTCGTTTCTCCTAGTATCTTTTTCTATCTACTGAGGTTAAAGGATCTGGCTATGATAACAAGAGTGTAAATCTATCTCAAGTCATAGCAACACTGATCATCACCTTCTTCCATCCCGTATGATGTTACGCTCATCCCAGATTGGACAGGAACAGGTTGCTTTCTTATTCTTCCACTGAGCTCCACAAGTATAACAGAACTCATACCCACACCTACAAAAGAGCACAAGAAAGAAACAATAGACAAGAACACAATTTAATTAAATTGAAAGGAAGTTACTTGGACTCACAAAAAAGGTTGCTTTTTATAAGATTCAGCAACTTCAAAGGCATCATGCTTCAGGTTATTGGCCATATTTTGCTTGGCCTCCAAATATGCCAAAAGGCAACACTACATCAAGATAAGGACACACTAAAGAGAAAGGACTGCCAGTTTAATAGCAAACTAAACCTATGCCATCCAGCTGCATGTTAGAGATGGATCTGAAGGAGAATGAGTATGGTCTAAAAACCTACACGACTGCAGAGCAGTATTGTTACCCCCTGGCTGTATAACTAAATCACTTCCCTTCATTATTAAACAAAAAGGGTGTCCCAATGCACAAGTCCCCAATGCTGTAGAGTCTAGGGAAGGGCTTTCACAAATAGACTGTTGACAGGACTCAAACATATGGCGTCACAATGGAATAACCCTTATCAGTACATTAAGGTTCATCCTTCAAATCATTTCCCTTCATTATTTTGAGAAATTACACACACAATATGTTGTTTGTTCTCACCTAAAGAAAAATACAAAATAAAATAATTAGAGAAAATTCTTAAAATATAAACAATGTGGAAGTTGTATACCTGCAAGTGATATGATAGCAACCTTCAGCCAGTTCAACCATATGGCTGCACTTCATGCATTGGCGCCAATGTTTCTTTTGTGCAAGAGTATCAAGCATCCTATCTGTTGCACTGGAAGAAGGTTTTGATATTTTATAATCATAGCAGGTCATATTGTAGTGCCAAGGAACCTTGCACTTGAGGCAGAAAAAATGACCACATTTCAGGCATTTCCTGGCTCCAGAGTTTTCAGTATCAGTCCAATAATTTTTTGTATATTCCAAGGCCTCAGTTTTTGACATTAGTGCAGAGCATCTTGGGTATGGGCAATAAACTTTTTCAGCAACAGCAATTGAAGCTTCCTTTTTTCTTTGGCTCATGATCTCAACCAACTTAGGATCCAGAAATACTCCACAAGAATGAATGTTAACTTCAGATTTACAGCCTTCATGAGGACACTTGACATCCATCCCATTAAGCAGCTTCACCTCTGCATGTTGTTTCATGCACGAATAGCAATATCTATGCAGGCAACTGTCAACTGAAAACATATTAACAGCATCTGTGTCCTCGTAGCAAATTAGGCAAGTTTCCTTTAAGCTCTCTTGGCCTTTGGAAGTTTTAACAGGCCAGGTGATCTGAGAAACTATAGCATCTCTTGCAAGTTTAAATGCAAACTTAATATCACTACATGCCACAAGAGAAGGCTGGCAATAAATAAATTTCTTCTGAAGAACAGACACCTGATTCAGCAGTGTTGAAATCCTGCTCTGAATGGGTTGAACTCTACCTGTATACTGCATGTAGATGTATAGCATTCAAACCAAAAAAAAAATGTAATTAATGTTATTAAGAGGCCTGATACAAGAAATGTTATTAAGCGAATCTGCATGTAAATGTTTCAGCTTTAATGAAAACCATCCCACATCTTCAGATAAGAGCAAGTAACTTCCAATTAAAGATAACACACCCACAAATAATAGCAAGGTATTTGCAAACAATCAGAACTTCTAGTTTAAAAGAATGACAAGGTATTTTGAGTTGCATCAAAATTCTGCACACAAAGAATGGAAAAATGGTCTCAGATCCAAGTTGGATTGTGCAATTTCCATACATGTTGGAAGGAGATCTATGTGCTTGTCTAGATAGAACAGTACCATTTCCAACAGTTGTTTTGGTGAAAACATTTATATCCTTATAACTCATCTCATATAACTATAATCTTTCTAGAGACAGCGCTATGCACAACCATTTCATTTGTACTCTTGCATTTTAAAACTCTTCTGCTTTCAGCTTAAATAACCATCCATAAAATAGTAAAAAAACAACAAATGTTTGTGTTAGTATGCGGATGAAATCCATCAATTTCCAGACTTTTAAATTCAATTGACTGAGAACACAATGAAGGACACTTGGTGTAACATTAAGATTAATCCATAACACCTAACTCTTCCTTAGACCCAAAGCGTCCTACATTAGAACGCTATTTTCCGTTGGGTACTTTTCACACCTGCTAATTTCCTGACAGTATTCATATTTAGAATAACAGCAACGATGACAACATTTTCTTTCCCCCAAGCAGTTGAGTTGACACATTCACACGTGCAATTCAATCTCCACTTAATATGATATGCTTATATAAACACATTTACTAAATAAAGACATTTCTTGGGTACTAAAGAAACACATTTACTGAAGAAGAATCCATTAATCAGTCAAATAACATCATAGTCATTAACAATTAAATAAACGAGAGGGAGGAGAGACGTCAACAACTCACATATTGGTAGATCATATAGTCATCGCAGAAAAAGGTGACTTTTTTCAAATCCAAACACAAAGCCGAATTCAACCCTTCAATCAAAGCCCCAATCTCCACAATCCCTTCACCAACACCAACCTCAGAAGCCTTGCTCACCTCGAAGATCAAATTATCCCTCGAATCACATATCGCCACGCCAACCCCACCCACAACCACATTCCTGTCCTTGACCCTCTCGTCACTTATCACTCCCTTGCAATACAACTTGAAAGTCTCGCTATTCAACATCGCAAAATTGCTAACCTCTGTTGAATAAGAAGAAGAAGACGAAGAAGAGCTAGCTCCGGTGGTTCCGTACGGCCGGTGATAATTATCGCCGTCTTTCTTCCATTGAGCCTCCGGGATGTTCAAAATCTCGCGGGCGAAGTTCTGGTCGTGAATCCGACGGTCCAGATCTTCTTTTATCTCTCTCAATAAATCATCCGTCGGCTCGAAATCCAACCGCTCTCGCTCCAGCCTCACGATGTCTTCCAGAAGAAAACCGAGGTAATCGACTTCATCTCCTGGAACGACTTCGTTCCCCAACGGAGAGGGGTGGAGGGTGAGTGAGGCGGAAATGGCCTCTTGCATTTGGAGATTGAAGGCATAATCGACATCGGAATCTAGGGTTTCGTCGTCGGCGATTTCGCTGAATTGCTGTGCGAGTACGGAGTCGAGGCTGTCAATTTTGTCGCGGCCACGAGCAATCATGTTTTTTCCTAGTCTGCTCTCCGGATTGACTGGATTTTCCCGAGAGAGAGTGACGCAAGGAGGAAAGATGAGGTTTGCTTGAAGAGCACGAAATGGGGAGAGCAGAAGAGCAACAAAGAGTTACAGTAGTCAACGTGCAGTCGTTTTGGATTAGATTCTCGCTATCGGAACCCGGAAGGACTCCTTAGAAGACACGGAAGAAGTTTTTGTGTACTCGATCCAGCTTCACATGTTGGGTTATATTACTTTTAATCACAAATTTTTAATTTTTCAATATATAACATTAATAAAATTGGCTGCGTTCATGCCCCAGCCAGAAGACAAACATTTAGATTAATTTTTTCATGTCACTTATTTTACTTATTCTCAGTAGGCTTTAAACTTAAAAAATTATGTACATTTTCTTATCAAATAAATTAGTTCCTTTTAGTTACTCAAAAAATACTTAAAAGTTAATAATTTATATTTATCTAGAAATCTTGAGTTCTAATCTTAGAGAAATATGATATTTATAGGAAAAAAAAAACATTTTATATTTTTGTACTATACAGTGTATCAGACTTAACAAAATATTTAAACATTTTAATAATAATATATTTCTAGGACTATATTTAACGCTATCACACATCTTAACAAAAACTTAAACTCAAATTTTTTTTAATGCAAACGAGCCTCCTAATCACTAGACCACAAGAATCGGTTGTTACAATTTCTATATTACAACGATGGAGCACATTGTCGATGATCCTATGATATAACTTACCAAGTATTAATCAAAAGGCACGACACAATCATCAAATTCAAGTAGAGAAAAAAGAAATCTGATTAATTTTGTCAAAAGTAAGAAGAGAGAGAAAAAAAAATCCAATGTTTTTGCAATAAATTCTATGTTCTAATCCTTACAAAGTGAGGAGTTCTGATGATTATTCACCCTAAGACCTCACCTTGTCATTTCCATTTATAAGTTCAATGGAAGTGGGCATCAATGCGCTGTGTTTTAGCTTTTTCTTTCGAAGGCTTGCAATCAAGAGTGACGAATAATTTACGTGGAAAAGAACTCCAAGCCACAAGGGTGGAATGAATATACAGTTTGATTTTTGCAATCTACAAAAATAACGTGAGGTGCTGCACTCACTTATTTATCCGACACCCTCTTAGAACTCGAGTAAACCATTGAAGGGCAATGGCGAAGAGCCTGTCTAGATCACTTTCTTTCAATGGAGCACGCTTCAGCTTATGGTACATATGTTGTCAATAGAAACGCTCTCGTATCTGTACAAAAGGCCGACGCCCTTAGAACTTGCAGCGTGCACTTGGCTCCATCACTCTCACTGTCCCTGGTACATGCCATCAGGACACGCCAACACTACTCGCCAGGGACATTTTAGTTGGCGTGCAACCTGAATCGTATTTTCCTCGTCAGGCAATAAAAGATCTTCCAGAACCTTATAAATATTTCGTGCATCAGCAACTTCCAGGTATTCTCCTCTAAGACATCATCTCTCGTTCTTCTGTCCCTTTTTTAAGTTCTCATTTACTTTAGTCTGTTTTTTCAATTTGCATGTCTTCGAATTCGGCCATCATATTCCATGTTCACATAAAAAAAAAAAAAAAAAAAGAGTGTACAAGGAGTTCGGATAGGATGTTCCATCTAAAAAGTATACCTATCCTGGTCGGAATGTGTCCAGGTGTCAGCAAAAAATAGAGGGGAAAATAATCTTTATTTCTCTTAACAGGGCAAGCAGCACACAAGAGTTCTGATTTCGCCGACCCATGATCACTCTCAACTTCGTGAACCCTATGAAAGATAAGTGGGTGAGAATGCTAGCTCGAGCCTGGCGATGCTTCCCCATTCCAACCCTAATTACACAAGCAACAACCTATGAACTCTAACACCTAATTAGGCTGTTTGAATGGAAATCCAAGTACAAGGAAAAAAAAATTGTCTAGTAATCCAAACTCATGCGGAAGCAGGGGAGAAACTCAACTGATGGGAAAGGAAGCTATAGTTCTGGGCAGCAGAAACGAGATTAATTGTAGTCTTTTTTTGTTTTGCATTTTCTTTTTTTAAAATCCCATCTAAGTTCCGGTGCTATACATTTAATCTTGGATTCGGAATCTGCAAGGTGCTCCTGTTTCTCTTCACAGCATATCTTTGCTACAAGATGTTGCCACTTCTATGCCCAAAAAGACATCAATTTGGAGACAATAATAGTTCCTTAACATGCAAGTCATGAAATAACAACCTTCCAAGAATAATGTAGCAATACGTAAACTTAGATTGACTAACATTGAAATCTTCTGCTGCTTTGGTGGCCATCTCCCAATTACCTTCTATCAACAAATTATATATATATATATATATATAATCTTTTCGCCCAAACATGTCTGGAAGATTTGCTCCGATAAAAAAAAAACAAAAGACTGGATTATCATGGTTTAAATGCAATGGGCCCAAGGCTTTTAAAGGTTTATTAGAATTTCGAAAGTGGCCCAATAGTTCTAAAGGTATACTGCCACTGCATATGTTTATATGGGAAAAGATTTCTCTTTTAAATTTCAGATCATTAAGCCTGAGTTGGGCCGATTACAGGCTTCTCTTGATCCGTACAAATAAAGGTGCAGGGCTGAGTTTATGGGCCAGAGAAAAGTCAAAGATCATTTGCCCAATTACTTAGGCAAAGAACTTCCATGGAGCCTGTCTCTTTCACCGATTGAGCAGCACCTTGAAATGTTTCAATTAAAACCACTTGGGCTTGGCCCAAGAGCCACCCACTTCTAAAGCTAGTATCTTGCTAGCAATTTGTGGTGTCTACGTGGAACGACAAGCCTCACCCCCTTTTCCATTAACTACTGGCTTACTAACGTACCGATGCATTACTTTGTTAAAAAGAAACTGTTTCGATTAATATTCTCCGGCCGGTGAGCAAGTTTGATCTTCTCCAAACGGCTTCGTTTAATTTCCATTTAAATCAATGAGAGGCAAGCATATATTGAAAATGTTTAAACCAACGGTCTAATGTTATAGTAATAACAGAATCTTTTCACCACAAATATTAAGATTTGATTTAACTGACAAAGTGACCGTTTTGTTCATCTTATGATGGACGTGAATAGATTATTTCTTGTAAAACTTTTGATTATCTCAATGCAAATGATCACATTTGATTAGATTAAAAGAGTAAACTTTGTACAGCATGTACAAGTCAAAGTAATCTATATCAACTAGAGAACTTCAAAAACTATTTTCCACTCAATTGAAAAATGGGAGCAATCCAAACCAGGAAAACCCCATTTTCTTGGAAAATGCCATGTATAGGTGAAGAGATCAAGCCCAGTGTCAACACCATTTTTTGTCCAATTATGCTTGTTTTTCAATTTATGTTACCTAACTAATTTTATCCCAATAAAATTTATTACATGCACATATTAGTGCCGGCTAGTTGACCGCTTTCAAAATTCTCAAACTTGTAAATAAATATTATAGTTGATTATCGGAATGCACTCTCAGTTCTCTGGAAATTCACATAGAAAATGTACCTTATTTAAACAGTGACCATACATCACCGGACGTCGATGAAGGGGTGACATCATTTTCCCTCCCCCCCCCCCTCCAAAAAAAAAACACTGGGGGGAGAAGCTCTTTTTAAGGAATTATAGTTCAGTGATTAAAGTAAAATTTGATAAGATAAAGAAAAATCCCCTCACAAATTGTCCACACATGACCCAACTCAATGAACTTCTTAATTCTTAAAAAATATAGGCAATAAAAATTCCAAAAGTTTTAGTTAAAAAAAAAAATCTTAAATACGCCTAATAAAACTAGAGTTGAAACACTTTCCTACTGACATCGTTTTCTTTCACATTGTAAAGTCATTTAAGCCTCTTGCTTCCCTGGAAATTCGACACTGCCTTAATTGAATTGCAATGGTTACGGTCTATTGTTTCTAGAACAAGCACATGAAGGATAACAAATTATATGGTATGGTGCATGACAAATGTGGCCAATTCGCAGTGGGACAAAAGAATTCAATTTTTTTTTTTTTTAATTTGGTATTATTAGGAAAAATTGAGTTGACCAATAGGGTGGGACAAAAAAGGTCCATTGTTTTTTGCTTGCATTGTTAGGAAAAATTGAGTTGACCAATAGGGTCAGTACCAGAAGCTCCAAGAAAATTTGATTTATTAATCTTTGCTTTGAAAAATGACCATTTATTTTTTCAAAATTGCATTGCCAATCTTTATAGCCACATGGGTTTTTTTGTCCTTTTTCTTCAGAATCAATGGTTATGTTTGAAATTGCTTCTCACGAACAAAAATTGAATGCAACTGGATTGATGTTTAACAATACCCAGCTGCTACTCTAAGGAATATTTGGCCAGCTTCTATCTGTTCAATCGGTCTAGGATTTGAAACTTAACCTTGAAGATGCTGACATAAATGGGAATTGAATAAAATATAACGTCCGACAATGTAGTAAACCACTCCTGAAGGGATGCCACTCTAGTTTTAGGTGGATGAATGTTTCCCAACTAATAGCCGTTAGGCCATTACCAAATTTCTGCTCGAAATGGGACATGCAGATAATGAGATCATGAGTCGGTTAATTAACAGTTACACCGTAGTAATCATCTGCATTATTATGCAAAAAAAAAAAAAAAAAAAGCTAATTGTTAAAGCACTACCATAAGTTAACATAATTAGCTATAACAATGTCAATGATATGCTTTATCAGAATATTATTGTAAAAAAAAAAAAAAAAAAAAAATAAATAAAAAAGAAGAATATTGTTGGGGTTCGCAAGTGAGAAAAGAGGAAGTTTAAAAGTCTGCATCCAGTGAGCCAGTGGAGACGCATGATAAAATACTAAAGATTCGTGTCGTCGGTCTTGATCGTCATTACTACTTACACATTCTGGGCAATTCCCGGGAACGCATTAAAAAACAACGACTTCGTTCCCACACTCGGTTAGAAAATCAATGTCCCCGACCAATATTGTACCACCCTAGATGCACACCTAGTTGGTTATAAAGGCACACACACCTGCATCGAGTAAAATTCTAATTCTTGATTAACAGGTTGTGACCACAAGGTTGATTCAAATTGTAAGACTCTGTGTTTCTGAACTCAAAGCCTCTCCCAGGTCCATCATCCTTGCCATTTGACTAATTCCTTAAAATTACAACAACAATAATAAATATATATATATAGAAAAGCTGATTAAATGCTTTCGTTTGTTTCCCGTATTCAAACGCCTGGTGTTATCAAACTAATTTAATTTTTAGGTGAAATTTTAATTTAGTGATTTCTTAAGAAATGTCAAATCAAGAGAAAATTTCTTAGAATATATATCAGTTCAACCAAATGGCATATGCTGCAGAGGAGTAATTCCTCCATTATCGAGACATCAAATCTTTTTAATTAGGAAAAAGAAAAGGAAAGAATGGACTTGGGTGCTACACGTCAAATTAGAGGTCAAATGAACCAAGACTAAAGCTGCACATCTATCATATTCTTGTGGAAGACAAGAAAACTACCCATCAGTTTCGTACGAACCACCGTCTCATTCATAGAAAAATCTCCTTCGGAAGTAGAACTCATCATTTATTTATGTGGAATGGAAAGAAAGTTTATGTTTTTTTTTTTTTTTACTTGTAACTAAAAGAAGACAAATCCCTCTGTGAACAACATATATTGAAAAAAAAAAAAAATTGTTTGATCAGGCAATATGAGGGTTCAAGAAATCCAAACAATTGAGTAGAACACAAAAATAAATAAATAATCAAAAATAATAAGTTTTATCATTTGTGTATAATTTATAATTCAATATATTTCTTAATTCTTTTATTATTATTATTATTAAGAAACATGAAAAAACAAAAAGAAAAAGTTAGGCATACTTGAAAACAAAACGCAATGCACCGCAACTAAAATTTGACTATCCGATTGTTACTAAAAAGCCAAATTGATGTAAAGAACAAGAATGATCCAATAATATATTCAGTCTATTTAGAAATCATTTATATCTTAGAACTAATCTGGGAAACGTTCGATTCACGCAAAGGCTGGGAGTCAAATATGAATTTGAAACTCATTGGATGTGTATATTAGGTTTTTCAGCATTGTTGGAGGCTATTTATCTATGTGTCTAGCTAGGTACATAGAGCCGTAGAGCCATAGAATCAACTCTTATTTTTCTTGAACTGCCTAAAAATCTACCGATATTTTGTTTTGGTCATATAAATTTAATAGTCTCTTGGTGTATGGTTTTCAGCTAGTAGAATCATATACCTGATAGTGAAATCTCAAATTATCATTTTTTTTTTTTTTATCCACCAAAAAATTTATTGGGATTGATAAATTTTTTAGTTGGTTCTATATTTACTTTTCTTTTTCTTTTTTTTTTCCTGTTCATAACAAATGCCTAATTTTAGTATTATAGAACTTAGTTTTACTTGGTATTTTTTTTCACCCTCACATTTGACATTTGGTTAACCAAATTCACCCAAGTTAGAAGCTCTCTATTTTTTTTTTTTTTTTGGTTGCATAATACTGCAACATAATCAAACAATCCCTTGGTAAATGAAAATTTGTCAAAAACATTTTGAGATTGATAAAAATTTTTTACTCTGTCAATTTTTTTTTAAGCTAGCATATAAAGTTTCATGTTCACTAAAAATTTGGGATAGGATCCAAAGTTTGAACTTCATACCTTTACTTATAGCAGCCTAATTCGACCAAAAACAAGAATTTTCTTAAACTCCATAATTTTTAGTCAATCATTCCGCATAACGCGTCTTTCTTTCTATGGCCTAACAAAACAACTTAATTTCAATGGCATTGAGTCATCAAATACATCATCATAGCACTCCCCCTACTGTTCATTACAGTTGCTCGGCCGTATATATACGAAGTATTTTTCTCACGATTTATCTTCGAAGATCGGATACCATTGACTTTCAAACTGACTAGGTTTCGTTAGCGTGGAGAAAGGCACACGATTATGGGTCAAAAATAGGCCAAAAGGTGTTCCTGTCCAAGTATGAAAAAGAATAGCATGTTGGGTGAGAGACTTGGGGCCTTTGTCGCCCCCAAACACAGAAAAAAAAAAAAAAAAAGCCAAGACAAGAAAAAGCTGATCAAACACATCAATTAATTCGTTGCCGACGGGTGACTATTTCACTTACCAAAGATCAAGTCACGTTGGTATGCATGTGATTTAATTAGTAAAATTTCAGCATCACATTGAAGAAAAAGTTTTGAGTAAACAACGATCAATCCAAGCACGTGCAGCGTCTAGTAAACGGTGGTCGTGTAACAACAATTATGACATAATAGCTTAACCAACATAGGATAGGATGTCTTGTCTCCCAGATCGCCCAGATCTCCGAGGGATAAAAAATCGAATTATTCCTTTAGTACTTGCCGGGATAAGTGAGAAATTAGTCTTAATTTTTTTTAAAAAAATTTTATAATATAATTTTATATTTTAAAAATATTTTAGTTTAGTTTTCAATATTTATATTTTTTTTAATTTAAAATAATTTCTAGTAATAAATGATCCAATTGTTAATTATATAGGTTGATCAAACGAAATTAAAAAAAAAAATTCAATGATTTGAGACTTAATTAAAAAAATTTTAAAAAATTTAAGATTAGTTTGAAAATTTAAATACACCAAATGTGCATATTCTTATTAATTTATTTTTATGGTCCACGTATAAAATTAATGATTTGAATATTTTTATCCAAAATTATCCTAAATCAAAATGAAATACAAAATTTAGGATTAAAATAAAAAATTTTAAAGATAGAGGACTACATAGCATAAAATGAAAATAATTTAGGACCAGTTTTTTATTTTATTAGATTGAAACGTTCACATACAGAGCCATTTTATGATCTGACAGTGCCATATGATTCGATTGGCATTACTAATGCTCCGAAGTTCAAAATAAAACAATGCACTTTTGAAAGCTAGCTGAAACAATAGATCTTCCAATCTTTGTGTAAGAGATTGAACATAAGAAATGACATACAACTTCGATTATAAGTCAGAATACGCACAGAACACACACAGACACACAACACTGAGATTTGGACATTCGACAAATGCCACAATTGCCCGATTCAGGCTCACTTCTTGGCCAAATGAATCAATTTCCAACATGTCACATACTATGCTCTGAGCATTTTTCCACAGTTGATCTTTCCGGGCAGAATGGGACATCCCGTAAAATTAGAACTATATTTATAGAGAAATTTTGGTTGGCATGCACAAATCGAGAAGTGGAGAAATGATCGGAACTTTTGGATGGTTTATTAATAAAATAACGCACCATCACAACTAAACCAATCTCATTTTTAGTCGTTGTTTTGGCTAACTTCGTCTATCATATTGAAAGAGATTTTTACTTTAATTTTTAAATTATATTTTGTTAATATAACTCAATTATGATTTTTCATCACATAATAAATATAATTTATTTGAAATAAAAAATAATAAAATAAATTTTATAATATACAATTATAAATAAATTATATTAAAAAATAAATAAATATAGTAATCATCTAGCACGAAGGGCAAAGATCTTCAACGATCGATTTCCTAATATTGAATATTCTGTAACCTCCCTAACTGACAATTGTTTTTTGGTAGTTTGTCTAAGCGTACTCGATTGAACTTTCGCATGGAAGACAAAAAAAAAACGTAAGGAAGAAACAGAGTACAAGACTTGGCCCATTTTTCCGGACGAAGGGTACCAAATTGCTTTTTCACTGCCAACATCAATCTCCTCCGGTTTTCTCTCTTTATTACCATTTCTTCTTCCGATGGGAAAGTTCTTCCAATGAACCTGATATTGTCCGAGCTGCTTGTATACTTTCAAGCAGACGATTCCAAGTCATGTGAGCGTAAATTTCTATGAGAAAGTGAGTTTAGGGTCGCATTTGCAGCCTAAAGATGCTTTAATTTTTAGCAATTTTAGTCGGAACATAAAGACGTCAAGAATTAATTCTATTCTACAGTGAAAATGAGTGCAACCCAATTAATTTTTAAACACTAAACCGAATCAACTTTTGAACTTTTCCACTCCAGATAAAAGCAGCAGATTGTCCCATGTTCTTAGATGTTAGTTGGTTACTTTAGAAATCTGGGTTTTGTATTGTGTCTTGATTACCGAATTTGAGAATTTATGAAGAAAGGATACCAATGGCGCGCCCCTAGTCCAAAGTGCACAAGTCTCCCACGAGACATGAAGTCTAATTATCAAGCAGGTAACAAAAAGTTGCTCGAGTTTGAAGTAACCAGACCTTTAGACATAATCAAATTTATTTTCAAATAATTGAAAGGCATCTGATTAATTCATTCCTGATATTGTAAATATTACATGGAGGGAAAATGCCAATCCACTTCGCCTAGCTTTGACAATGAGATTCAATCCCACCTAACAATTTCCCTCCCAAAATGTTTCACACTCTATTAGCTACCTTCTATTAAACAAGTTAAACTTTATTAAATGATAACTCACGTTCTTTGACCTCTCCTTCTCATTAACGCAATTAACCTGGAGTTAGGAGACTTCAATTGGTACATTCTCATAGGATACCGGTACAATTGAGATGGTGGGGTTATAGTTGGTTATGACTTATGTCCATAGTGGCTCCCAGCAACTGTTTTCGTCAAGCAAGCAAGGATTGCCGTGATAGATTTGTGGACAGCTAGAGGAATTGTCGACTAATTGCTGCGGGGATGGTTGATCTTGTGGAGATTGGGCCATCTCCATGCAAAGTAGCGCCAGAAGGTTGGCCTGTTGACACTGCATATTAACAAGCTCAGCCTGTGCCTTGGCCAATTGTGCTTGCAGCTCCTTGACCTGTTTCTGAAGTTGGAAAATCGCCCCTGCACACCCGTAAACGGGGTCTCTGATCCTCGCACTTGCTTCATAAACCATGCTGCTCACGGCGTCTGCCCTTTGGGATTCTGGAAGATCCTGAAATTTCATGTGAATTTGATCTGAATTAGTTAGAAGCAGTGGACCATAGATGTTAACGTATATGTTTTTTAGTAAATGACGAACAGGAAACGGGAGACAAGGTCAAACAACATAAACTTCTTAGTCTTTGTATAGGAACTTGGTTTGGTTGGTGGTGACTACTCAACAAAGCAGCAATACACCGTTGGTTATTTTCCTTCAAACGTTGTGGCTGCACGATACTCTTCTAGAGTTTTGTGCATCTAGAAAGCATTGTCGACTAACCAAATTTGAAAAGATAACCGAAAAGAAAGTGCATCCCAATCCAAGATCTGAGAGAAAATCGATTAGAATAAAATAATTTTATTATTACACCAAGACAAATTACCGGTACTTTACTGTTTATACATTGGCTTGACTTTTTGTCAATCCACCGATCCACGGCACCTGCTCCTGAGTACTTTTCAACAACAGTTCTAAGTCTTCTAGAGACATAGCTAAAACTGCTAGAGTGAGAGTACAGCCTATTGTTAGTTAGTGAAACACAAAAACTATCTGACTGTTGTTCCAATTCGAGACATTTACTGATACAAATGACTCAAGGCTCATTGCTTCGAACACAACACAACACAATCTATCAGTTACATTAGTTTTGCAATTCTTGCAAGAAGTGTTTTCTGTCTGTTGTGTATGGATCAGCCTAATGTCCAAGAAGTATATATACCTGCAAAAACTTGATGACGTTGCTAGCACCGAAAACACGATGAGCAATGGTGAACTTGGCCGGCTCAGTGGGAGGAAAATACGGTGCCAAGACACACTTCTCAGCACATCTCCTCCTGAGAATCTTGCACGCGGCGCAAGGACTCACAATCATTGGCGGCGCAAAAGGTTGAGCAGGAGGCGGGGGAGGAGAGGACGACGGAGAAGGAGATTGAGCAAGACGAGATGAATTGATAGTTGTTGTAGTAGTGGTAGTGATATTGGTAGCAGCTGTTGCGTCACTATACCCCATTTTTAGGTCCTTGAAAGAGAGCAAAAGGAGAGCAAGAAATGGAAGTCTAAGCGGGAGAGAAAGAGAGGGGGAGGGGGATCTATGAGGGTGAATCGTGGGGTTGTTTGGAGCGCAAATACTAATATATATATATATATAATTAATATTTAGCATCGGGAAGTTCAGCTGATGTCATCCCTTTGAAAAGCTGCCGGGCATTCGTTATTATTTTCCTTCAGTTCGTTAGATTTGTACACATCTAGCTTCTATGTGAAAGGTCTTATGTTTGGAAAGTTTCCGCGTGGTTAATTCGACGCGCAGTGTGTCCAAAGAATATGACCATTTTTACAGCTAATCGCTTTGGCAGGATGATGTGTGAGTTTGCGTCTAACATGTATTTAATATATCGTATTTTTTTCACGTAATTTTTAAGTTGAAAAAAGTCCCGTATGACTTAAACCCTCCGCCATCCCAGTCATCACATTGAAAAATATGACCATTTTATTTATTTTCAAACTAGAAAAATTATTCGGCTTGATCCAAAATGTCTCGTTTTAGTCAATGCGATAGAAAATATACTCGTTAACTAAAATCAATCCCTTGTCATTGTATATATTTTTCTTCTTATTTTTGTTACTTCCATTTCATGTATAAGATGGGATTTAGTTTCCTAAGTCTTTTTGATTAAAATAGCTAAAACCCATTATTTAGATAGGTTATTATTTAATAAAATGGGATAATAAGGGATTTTCATTTTTTTTTTTTTATTTTTTGGTCTTTTGTTCTAAGGGGAGGTGTGACTTGTGAGGAAGCATATTAGAGACAACTATATTGATAAATTAGTAATTAACCAAGAATTAAGTATAATTAGCTCTCCTCTCCAATTGCATAATTTCCAAAAAAAATAAAGATATATATGAAGAAGAAAGTTTCGCCGCATGTAATTTTGACATCATATCCATTCTTGTCTCTTCCTAGCACACCTCATCTTTTGTTTCCAGCTGGTTATTATCAACGTAAATTTTAGAACGTAATTTTGTTCTGCTCTTTAGAATTCTGTGTGGATTGCCTAACTAGCCAGAAATCTCTCTTCTTTCTCTTCTCAAACAAAAAGCAAATACAAAAAGTCCACACTTTAATGAACATGCATTTTACTTTCATGCAGGCAACTTTTCTTGTTAATTGGCTCGGTGGGACTCGAACTTCTTATTCATCCCCAGAAGCAAACCCCATGCTTGAATAGGATTCCAGTACCATTTAGATAAAATTCATTGGTTAATTCTAACAACTTCCCATTCATCTTCCATCTCTTATATAATTAACTCGAAATTAATGGAAAATTAATCTTCAAGAGCAACAGCTGGCATCCGTAAACTTGCTTGTCATAAATAATGTTCTTTCAAACTTGAATCGACCACACGAGAACTAAGTCTACTAATTCTTTTTTTTTTTTTTTTTGATAAATTAATTTTAATTTCAGGAAATTTAGTGCCCTCGATCCGGCGGCGACCATTTGGGTCTAAGATTGAACTATACCTTCGCCGCTATGCCTTTGCCAAAATGACAAGTGGCTCAATTAGTTATTGGGCTGGCCTTGACCATTGAGACATTTAACCACCTTGGGATCATTAATTGATTGAGAACGACCTATAATTATCTGTGTGCACATCTTTTTGCTTATTTTATTTAATAAACTAACAACTTATTTATTTATCATCTGATTAGACCCATGTGGCGTATGAAAATGCAAAGGAAACCCCAAAAAAAAAAAAAAACTTAATTAAATTTTGGAATAATTATTTGTAGAATATGGATGTAACCACTGATTATAGACACAGATTAAATGAAAGAAAATATTTCTTCTGAAGCAAAGTACTCAACATAACCGTTGATATAGCTTGAATCATGTGTGGGTATATCAATAAGGCTATCTATCTAATTATTCTTATTTATATATACAAAATATATTAAAAAAAAAAAAGACTGTCTATCTAATTATACACTTAAATAAAGGAGGGAAGGAGTGGGAACAAGGTGGGGCAAGGTTGGTGGGGAGCTGGTCAGCTCGTTCTACGCATGAATGGAAAAAACTCTGTTAACAAGTCTTTAGGCAGCCACAAGTGATTGTGACCTTTCTAATTATATAGTCATCAATGAGTTAATTAAATAAGATTGCATATGCTGAATAAAATTTCTCCAAGTTGGCTACTAACGATAATTCCTTTTTTATTGCTATCACTGGATGGCACTTTACAAGTTATAATCCCCAAAGTGACACTAATCTCCTATTTTCCTCTTCATTTATTGATAACATTTAACCTTACCTTTTCAGGGGGTCGAAGTACGCAGCTGGACTTACAATATTCTATTATTCCCTCTGACATCTCCACTAATTATATCCCTCTTTTCCTCTCTGATATTAATAGTCTTTTGCGTGTGGACCTCAGTTATAACCCAAAAAAAAAAAAAAAAAGGCAATAAGCCAGTATGTCTCTCTACTTTTTGATCTATTGTGATAAAATTCGTCAAATCCAAAGAAAGGGTTCATATTGACACAATTACACAATTCACAAGTGGCGTAAAGCGCAGACACCTGTGGCTTCACGTCTCCGCCAATTGTGTGAGGAGAAGGGCGGCATGGAATGCCATGCATTAAATGAATTTATCTTATGGGAACTCGTGTGCTTATATTTGCGCATATTTTCATTAAAAAAGGAGTTCTTATTACGCAAAGTTCTACATTCATGAAGTGTAAACAAAGGTAAAATATATATTATTTTATTTTTATTTTTATAAAAAATTATATATTCAATTTTTATTTTTTTCTTTTCAAATTGGAGGAGAAGGGGGCACCTATCAACTCATTTTGCGTAAAGAATTTACCAAATGGTCTGCTACTAGAGCTAGCATATCTACTAGGTAGAGTTGGCATTAACTTGGCGGGTTTGTTGATCTTGAACATAGTCGGACATATATTAATTATTTTTAACCAAGGCCAAAAAAAAAAAACAAAGTGTCGTATCAATTATTGTATATTTAAGTTAATATTAAACTTTTTGATTTATTTTGCGTGTCTCATTCAACTAATCTGATAAAGAAATTATTACTTAAATACTATTAAACTTAATTAGACTTTTGTTTCGTTTAAATTTGACATTAATAAATACAAAATTTATTATTATAGTCTCGATTTCAATTCTTAATATTTGAAAATCAACCACAGCAGAAAACTCAAATTAATACAAAAACAAGTATATCAAAATATCGTTCAACTATTATCTTAAATATATATATATATATATAGATTCATCTAATATCTCATTAAATTCATATAGTACCAGTTCCAGAATGGAGGGATCTACAAAGCGTAGGGGGAGGCTGCTGTTTCTATTCTTTTGGGTAGCATAAATTACATCACTTCAAGTCCTAGCGTAGCTAGGCTTATTCACAGTCTTATCCTACCAGAGAAGGAACCTCACCATCCGGTTGAATGGTCATGACAACACATCCTCCATTGTAAATGCACTCTTTGATACGGCATTGGTACTTTGAGTATATTGTGTCATTCTTAACTACCAGATCGTACGGATCTCGCCTATAACCAAATTCGCTTCTCCCTCAAATGACGCCATTATGACCAGGAACGTTCCGTTCCGTTTCAGACTTGACCAAAGACTTTCAAAACTTCTCCTCGGATTTAATTCATGAACCTAATAAGTTGTACCCCAAATAAATGTACATTTGGACTGCACGATCCAACAACTGAAAAATTATCAAACACCCAATTGGCCAACCCTGAAACAAGAACTAAAATTTGCAGAACGGGAACGTTAAATGAACTTGGTTTGTTAACTCGAGAGAGATGCAGACATATGAATTACACTATAATTGTCCTTATTGTATATTTTTAATTTTTTTTTCTAATACATAATTATAATGAATGGATCACAAATGTTTAACAGTCATTGTAATATAATGTCTGTTTGCTTTGATTTCAAGTTAAATTTTGCTACGTTTGTCTCATGTATAATTTTTCGCATTCGTGTAACAAGATTTGTTTGAAAAATTGAATGAGAATGACAAGTCATCAGAAAAGTGCATGCAAGTTGTCGGGATTCTAGCGGCTCCATTGATATTACCCTGTCTTCTAGTCTCAAGTCTTCCAACTGCATGATTCTTTCCAAGGCCCACACGGTTTTGGGGCACAATGGTCATACCATACAACCAAGATCCCACTCGGACCGCCAGCAATGGCCGAAACAAAAAAACTCAATGCTTTCAATAGTACACGTATGACTCATGGGGGCTGCCTAATTTAGCGGACACGGTATTGTTTTTGGGCGTGTAGATTATGCAAGGAATAAATTATCATCACTTGTGAGGACTAAGTCATCCAAAATCAACGTAAGATAGGTTTGTTCGCCTAACAGGGAGAGAGCTAATTTATATAACCATTTGACGCTCGTACATTTTCTTTGTTTGAAAAGTATAAACTTATTATTTGTGGGGGGAAAAAAAAAAAGGCCAATCAAGTGACTGGAAGGTAACGAACATGAAAAGGTGAGAGAGAGAGAGAGAGAGAGAGAGAGAGAGAGAAGCAAAAAAACTGATGAAAAATATTCCGGGCCTGAGAATTGGGAGCCCAATTTCAGGAAGTAGGGTCATTGATCTCACTAGAATTAATGAAGAAATCGAATAACCAATTACGCATGCCTCCACAAGAATATTAATAATGTCTGTCTGTGTTTTAAAATTCACAAAGTCATGTTTTAATTCGTATTTTGTTTTGCTGGGCCTTTGTGCAATGGCTTCAACAATCTCCTTTTGGAACAGTTTTAAGAAAGCTAATTTCCGACGAAAATAGTACAAAGACGTAAATACCTTGATTCAAATTTATAAAAATGTCACATCACACCATCTTATGTACGTTTATAAAAATACATGATTATAATTAAAATTAACGAATATAAATACTAATATGATCATGATAACTTGCATTCCATGTTAAGCCAAACTATGTCTATAAATTTAACAAACTCATGGCTGGATTACCATTTTCCCATCATCCCCAAAAGATTGGAACAGTGACCACGGGGAGCAGAAAAGTATAATTTTAGACTTGTGGTCCATAGGGAATGAGTCCCACCTGTCAGATAATTTCTTTCTGGTGCTATTCAACGGGCAACCCTGTCACCAAGTCCTCCCGCATTGTAGACTTTGAGAGCAATCCTCATTTCGCGCAATCAAGGTCAAGTTGGACAGACCTTATTTTAAAATTTTCTTCGTCCCCAACGTGTGAACTTTGTCCAAGCATTTGCTTTTGTTTCTGTACTTTGTCGAACTAAAAATTAATCTCAAAAACAAAGGAACCGTATTTAAACCTACAATTTGGGACCTTGATGCGGATTTAAAACCAGACCTGTTCGTTGCAAATGGTTAATTTCTAATTGCCCATAAGATTAACATAAAGGACAACCTACCGTGTTTGATCTCACGGAAAGTCCAGATTCACTAGTTGGGTTAGGTTCGGCTTGACCAGATATTGATATGAATGGCATCTCAAGGAAAGAGGTGTACATAAGTCCACTTTAAGCACTTTGTTTAAGCAGCCATTTTTCTGGAATGTTTATCCTTTTCCACGCGCATGACACAGAACTCGATCCCAACACACCACCGTGTGATCAAAGAAAGGGACAGGGACCTAAAGTTAATCAGAATATAAAATTCTTGGTCACTGTACCCAACCATTTTCCAGCTGAAGGGCATCTGAAAGCCTGAAAACGACCTTTGAAAAATGAGCTTGGTCACTCGATCCTCAAGATACCAATTTCAGCCAAAGATGCAAGGCGTGATGCCAAACACTCGACAAAAAAATTAATGGGAAAATACATGAAGGTTTGATACACAGCCAAATCTGACACTCAGACATACAACCATATTCAACAACAGACCTGAGTCCGAGAAATATTGCCCAAGCAAACAGAATAAACTACAATATTAAACTTTGATTTGATTGCTATGTTTTAAACAAAATTAATTGCCATGCAATGGCAGGGTGGAAGGTTTGGATGGGATTTCAAATTGTTGAGATCATGTTACTTTTTGTTGATGAATTCCTTAAAACAAGATTCAGGTGCAGTCATCGCTGAATCTATAGCGGATATAGATAGAACTTTCAGTGCCAAAATCTATCCCTGCATTACCTTGCTCCATGGCCAGAGTTCATAAGCACCCTGAAGTGAAAGATAATACAGTAAATTTGGTAAGGATGTAATCAAACATCTTTTCCCAAACTGCAAACTTAAGACAAACTACATTTTGTTTTTTTACAAACAAAAATATAACCAAGGAGACAAAACGAGAGCAATTACCGAAAATGCCACCCTCAATCATGGCAAAGAAGAGGCAGACTGCAAGTTTTTACTACTAGCTTTCTGTTCACCAGCTTTGTAGAAGTCCTGAAGAGCCATCATGTCCATGGTGCAGGACTTCAAGGTCCTTATTGCCTCAGCAGTTGCTAAAGCACCAGCAACAGTTGTAATTATGGGAATCTTATAAGCAAGAGCCATTCTCCTCAGTTGTCGGCCATCAATCTGATCAAGTGAATCACCAGAGCTTGTGATCACCATCAACTGGATTTGTCCATTCGCAAGCATATCCCCAGCATGGGGCCGCCCCTCATGCATCTTTAGCACACGTTCCACAGGGATACCCTTCAACATAAGGACGTGAGCTGTTCCGGAAGTTGCAACAATCTTGAAACCAAGTCCTGAAAAGGCCTTTGCAAGCCTCTCAAGATGGCATTTTGTCAAGTCATTCAAGCTGAGGAAGACAGTGCCAGAAACTGGTAGCTCCTGCCCAGCAGCAATTTGAGCCTTGGCAAATGCAATAGCAGCCAGAAAAGCAATGCCCATCACCTCACCAGTGCTCCTCATTTCAGGTCCCAACAGCACATCAGAGCCTGGGAACTTCTCAAATGGGAGAACTGCTTCCTTAACTGCCACATGCGATGGGATTACCTCCTCTGTGAAACCTAACTTGCTAACTGACTTGCCAGCCATAACTAGAGCAGCATATTTAGCTAGCGGATGGCCAATAGCTTTAGAGACAAATGGAACAGTACGAGAAGCACGAGGGTTTGCCTCCAGCAGAAAAACCTCCCCAGCTGCTGTAATCGCATATTGGCAATTCATAAGCCCACAAACATTCAGACTCTTTGCCAACTTTTCTGTCCATGATCTGATGGTGGCCAAGCAAGATGATGAGATAGTTTGTGTGGGAAGAATACAAGCAGAGTCACCAGAGTGAACACCAGCCTGTTCAATATGCTCCATTATTCCACCAATTACTACATTAGAGTATGAGTCTGCAAGTGCATCTACATCAATTTCAACAGCATCAATTAAATATTTGTCAATCAACACAGGCCGTTCTGGGTCCACTTCAACAGCATTTTCAAGATAAGTCACAAGTTTGTCACCACTGTGTACAATCTCCATTGCACGGCCACCTAGCACATAAGAAGGACGAACAACAACAGGGTAACCTATGTCTGATGCAATGGCGAGAGCATCAGCATCACTCTTAGCAATACCACCTTTGGGCTGTTCAATCTTTAACTCTTTCAGAATTGCATTGAACCTTTCTCTATCCTCTGCTGCATCAATAGAATCTGGTGATGTACCCCAGATACGTACCAGCCCACTACCACTGGCACATTCTAGCTTTTTCTCATCTATGTAATGTTGGATGGGCAAAGCCAGCTTCAAGGGTGTTTGACCTCCAAACTGTACAATGATGCCATCAGGTCGCTCCAAATCGATAACATTTAAAACATCTTCAACTGTCAAGGGTTCAAAGTAGAGACGATCACTTGTGTCATAATCTGTGGACACAGTCTCAGGATTTGAATTCATCATAATTGTCTCATATCCTGCACTCTGCAAAGGAGAAAAAAAAAATGAAATTTAGAATCATAGCCTCAAAGTAGTCATGTCACGTAAGAAATATTCATTCATGTATCCATCAGTAAAATGGTAAGTTTAAGTACAATAACAGTTGCCCAGAAGACAAAAGAAATCTGTTCCTTTTTTATTTTGATTTCTGTGGAGGCAGGGCTAGGGGGCTGGTGGCATGGATCAATGCTAGAAATATTATAAATACATACCTGGAGAGCAAAAGATGTATGGCAACAGCAGTAATCAAATTCAATTCCTTGACCTATGCGATTGGGTCCTCCACCTAAGATCAGAACCTTCTTCCTTTTAGTTGGAGCTGATTCACACTCATTATCATAGGAGGAGTACATATAGGGGGTATTAGCCTCAAACTCAGCAGCACAGGTATCTACCCGCTTATATGCTGGAGCAACCCCAAAAGAGAGACGTTTTGACCGAACTTCCTTCTCTGTTGATTTCATAGCAAATGCTATTTGCTTGTCACTGAAACCACGCTTTTTAACCTCATAGAAGTCATCCTTTGTAAGGTTTGCAAGGTTCTGAACCATAAGATACTGTTCCACATCTATCAGCTCTTTGAGCTGAGTGAGGAACCATTTGTCAATGTAACTTAGTTCATAAATATCATCAACTTTCATTCCTTTTTTCATTGCAGCATATAATGCTTGGATTCGATCTGGGTTTGGAACCCGGAGACTGTACTTCAAGCGGTCCCAGTCCCAGCCAAGTTCCTTGACTTCTGAACAACCCCACCCTGGATAACCACACTCCAGTGACCGAAGTGCCTTCTGAAAGGATTCTTGGAATGTACGGCCTACAGCCATGGATTCACCAACAGATTTCATCTGGGTTGTTAGTAGTGGCTCCGAACCAGGGAATTTTTCAAATGCGAACCGAGGGATCTGTGTCAAGACAAGAAAAAGTTAATGTACGGTTAATACTAACCAGAGTCAAGGGGAATGATACACAAAGACATCTTATCATAATTGCGTTAATCATATGAAACTTACATTTGCTAATGAAACCACAATGCAAAGGGATGATACACACAAAACTAGAAAACACAATTGACAGGTGCTAGTATAGATGAATATACACGCAATCAAGGTCTTCAATGTAGCAAAAGCAGCCACTAACCTCCAAAGAAAAGCACACCATTATGTACCTAATAAATCTACCTTAATGAGTGAAATTCCTCAAGAAATTGCTTTCAAGAGTATTAATTCACTGTGACAAAGTAAAGGGAAACTTGTGAAATTCTTGAGATATGATTATTGTCCTAATGACCGGATCCAGGTAACTTTTACGAGGGGTTGAACACTTATGATAGAAGAAAACTTTTCACCACACTTCAATGTAATTGTATCAGGCTTACCTTTTGGTCCATATTTAATCAAATCATCACACCAAATGATCACACAAGATCAATCACTCTTTCTTACAGAATTGCATGCATAAGCCTACCAGAAAGACTTTAAGATAAAATACTAATTTATATCTAAGCTAATATTCACAACATGCCAATCAAAAAAATCCACTAGTGTCAGCAATACTACTAGTAATGAATAAGCTAAGGAAAGCTGACTTGCCTTGGTCACGACATAATCTATGGAAGGCTCGAAACTAGCTGGCGTCTTCCTAGTTATATCATTGGGAATCTGATCCAATGAATACCCAACTGACAACTTAGCAGCCATTTTTGCTATGGGAAAGCCTGTAGCCTTAGAAGCCAAAGCAGAAGACCTGGACACCCTAGGATTCATTTCGATCACCATAACTTCACCATCCTCTGGATTAACAGCAAACTGAACATTTGAACCCCCACACTCCACGCCAATCTCTCTAATGATCTTAATTGAATAGTCCCGCAATCGTTGGTACTCCTTGTCAGTTAAAGTCTGAGCAGGAGCAACCGTTATGGAATCCCCTGTATGCACCCCCATTGGATCAAAATTCTCAATGGAACAAATGATCACCACATTATCAGCCAAATCACGCATCACTTCCAATTCATATTCTTTCCACCCCAACAATGACTTCTCCACTAAAACCTGAGAAGTCAAGCTGGCTGCCAATCCAGTCTTACATATTGACTCAAATTCCTCTTTGTTATAGGCAATCCCACCTCCGGTGCCACCTAAGGTAAAGGCTGGCCTAATAATCAACGGGAAATTCCCAATTTCATTGGCAATCTCAAAACAATCATCCAGCGTATTCCCAATTCCCGACGGCGGCGTTTTGATGCCAATGTTCTTCATAGCCTGCTTGAAAAGATCTCTATCTTCAGCCTTTTTGATCGCGTCCAGCTTAGCTCCAATCAGCTCCACATTTTGCCTCTCAAGGCAGCCACTTTCCGCCAGTGCGACAGCCAGATTCAACGCCGTCTGGCCACCCATGGTCGGCAATATAGCGTCAGGCCGTTCCTTCTCGATAACTTGCTCCACGAGCTCCGGCGTCATCGGCGTAATGTAAGTCCTATCAGCCATTTCAGGATCGGTCATGATGGTGGCCGGGTTGGAATTGATCAAAACGACCTCGTATCCCTCTTCTTTCAGCGCTTTACAAGCCTGAGTCCCGGAATAATCGAACTCGCAAGCCTGCCCAATTACAATAGGCCCCGCCCCAAGAATCATAATTTTCTTCAAATCGGTCCGCTTCCCCACTTTCGGAGGTGGCTGCGAAGTAATTTCCTTTTTGTTTTCCGCTATCTCTGTGCTGCAAAAAACAGAGTTGGCGGCTCGGAAGCAGCGCTTCGAATGACGAGGCAGCCGAGTCGGCCATGGCAAGAAGCTTGGAGAGCTAAGAAAGAGCCGAGAGCTCAAGGTAGCTTTTGGTAAATACGGCTTGTGAAGGAGTGATTGGCTTTGGAGAAGAGACATTGTCTTGTGCAGTGGGGCTACTGTTTCGTTGGTTATTTAAGATTGCTGTTAAAGAGGCTCGTTAAGGGTTTTGTCCTCAAGGGGCTTTATAGGCGTCGCCCACAGTTAGGTAAAAGGTGATGCGGAAAAAATGTAGAAACAAATCCACGTTATGACAGAGAATTTAAACTTAAAAAGTAAATTTTTTATGATATTTAATAATTTTTTAATTAATAATTTATTATTTTTAAAAATTTTAATTTTAAAAAAAAATAATCTAAAATTTTTTTTTAAATATGTTTAAAAATTTAATGTATACATTAAATAATTAATAATAACTTAATAAAGTAAATAATTATTTAATATTATTATTATATAAATTTTATATTTTTTATATATAATTTTTTAAAAAAATTTAATAATAAATTTGTAAAATTATAAATTATTTTTTTATAAAAATTTTATATATAAATATAAAATTTTTATTTTTAAAAACATCTTTTATATTCTTATTATAAAATTTTTATTTTAAAAAAATTTTAAATTTATGAGAATTAATTATTTAAATATTTTAACATTAAAAAAATTTAATATAATAAATTTTTAAAAATTAAAATTTTTTTATAATTGAAAATATTTTTTATAATTATTTTATTATTATTACTAAATAAATAATATTTTTATTTATTAAATTTTTATTTATAATATTTTATTTTTTAATATTATTAAAAATAATTATAAATATATATCTATAAATATAAAGATATAATAATTAATTATAATTATTTATTATTTTAAAAAATATGTATTAATTAAATTATAATTATATATTTATAGAGTATTAAAATTTTAAATAAAAATTATATGATTTAAAAATTTTATGTAAAAAATTAAAAATAAAAAAATAATTAAAATTTATTAAATTTACATAATTAAGGATTTATAATAAATATATAAGAAAAAATAATTTATTTTTATACGTAGTGTTTTGGTAAAAAAGGCCACACGTCTAGTTCAAAGTTTGAACTAATTAATTGGATAAATTGTATTCAAAATTGAAGATATCGTCTCAATTAAAAAACCGAAAAGAAATTAATTGGATAATTAAACTTGATTGTCTTTACATAAAATTCCTCGCCTCAGACAAGTTACGCAACTCTTGTGAGACGAATCTTTATCTCCAGCGGGTGGAAAATGGAGAGCAACTGCTAAGAGGACAAGTAGCCTCAACGACGTCGCTTTTAGAGCCAACACCACCGCAAATTTCAGACAAGTCAAACAAAACGACTGTTCGAATCAAAAAGCATCAGTTCCCTCGCAGACTGTCAAAGGACTCTGGAACCCAGCAACTTCCCTCTCAATGACTCAAAGACTCCAAAGACAGACGCACTCGCATGGCCTTGGCAGTCTCTTTTATATATATTCAGCCTGCCACCACCACGACCATCACTTCTCTGCAATTAATTCAGTGCTTTCCCTCCCTTTGTACGTACTTTCTCCTTACATTCTTCGCTTATTTCTTCCTTTGATTTTGTTACGCCCCACTTCAAGTTAACTTCATTGTTGTTTCAAAATTCAGTACAATTGGCTGAGTAGAATTCCCACATTTGCTCGAAATGGTTCAGATCAAGGAGTTGTATCCTTCGCTCTTTCTCTCATGAGTTTATGGTTTTTCTTGATCCATTTGTGCACGATTTGGTCTTTTTATTTCCTGGGTAGTTTTCATGGTTTATGGTAGTGTGAGAAGTCCAATTCTTTGCTTTGAATTTTGTTTATATTGTAAAACTTTTAAATTTTTTGTTTTTGAGGTTAACCTTTGAACAAGAACCACTGGAACTGCAAGTCTTGAGATTTCTGCATTTGGATCAACATAAAGTCTGTACTTTGTAGCAAAGATATGTTTTCCAAATGACAAACTACCCTGATTAGTGCTTGATTTACTTGCCGGTATTCTTGAAATATGAGTATGGGTTGTGACCCAATTTGTTGCTTGTGCCCTCGGTTGGAGATATCATAATGGGTAGATTGACATAAAGTTAAGTTTGTACCTTTTTAATCTTATTTGGGGATAATTTAGTTACTGTGCCTTCGGATTTTTCCTTAACTTTTTTAAACTTTGATGCGATGAATTCTTTTGAAGTCGAATTGTCATGCCTTTGTCCTTGGAAGAGGTACGTACAGAATGATTTCCTTAACATTTTGCAAATTCTGAAAACTATTTCTAGTTATCCTCATAATTTATAACATTGGGTTGTGTTGTTTTCTGAGGAGCAATTTTTGAATCTTTTTACTTTCGGTTCAGTATCAGGTGGGGCACAGGTACACTAACTTTATGATGCAGCAACAGAACACTACTAGTACTGAGGGTGTTGAGGTATTGGAGAATAAACTTGTTGATGATGAGGCGTTTGGGAAGTGTCAATATACAAGAAAGGTTTATCGGTTTCAAAGGTATCTCAACATTGCAATTGGCACAATTGTTAATCTAATCAGCAGGCTCAGAAGAAACATAACGATTACGAGATGGCGATGAGTTATTTTCTTAAATGGACAACTGTGTTTCTGTGACCTTCTTGTTTATCATTTAGTGACATATACCAAAATGTGAACTATGGCAACCATACTATTATAATTCTTGATCTTTCTGTCCAAAAAGCACACATTTTCAATGTACCCATTACAATTGTGTGTTTTTGTGATGAATATGATTACAAATGCCAAGATGGAACTGCAATATGGTTCAACTTGGGTTGATATATCTTCTCAAATACTCATTTACAGCAAAGTACCTACTTGGCTTAAAAGTTTTGCACCAGCTGATGCTCTCATCATGCAAGAAGAAGCATGGAATGCTTACCCCAGATGCAAGACAGGTCTACCATTTTCTCTTGATTCAACAGTTTTTTGATATTTCAGGAACTACTAATGTCATAATTGGTTTATATTAGAAAGAAATGAAGAGAAAATATTCAATGAACTGATCCAAATTAAATTTGGGATTAAGGCTTTGTTGTTGTTGTTATCATTGTCGGAATCTACTCTTGCTGCAACCGTGTGCTTTGTTTACTTACAAAGAGCTTTTGTTATTTCAACTCATATTGATGTGTTTTCTCTGGCTTTCTTCAAATCAACATCTCATGGCCAGTAATGAAGGTATTGATCTTACCTTAAGTTTAATAGATGGAAATCTTCTTTAGGGTGCTGGGGGGGAGAGGGGTGTGTGGGAGGGAGGAGGGGAGGGATGGGGACTAGCTGGGCTCACTCATTGTGGTTTTGGCATTTCTGCAGTGTCCATACTTCACCAAGTTCTCTCTTGCTCTTGAAACAGTTCATAAGGCAGACAATGGGCATTCAGAAAATGTAAGTTTCTTCTGAAATCTCTGCAATTTTTTTTAGAAACCTAGAATTCAAAGTAGGCATTAACTGCTAAATTGAAAAAAAAAAAAATCAGTTAAATCATATAATAGATATTACTTATCATTTGGTTTCGTTAGTATCGCTTAACTCTGGAATTTTGATCTATAAGGTGCTTGATTTGAATGAAGAACAACTCGCAGCCAGAGAGGTTGAATATATTGACATAGCCTCACCTCTGACAGATTACTGGAGCTATGTAATTAGAAGCAATAACATGGACTTCTCTAAAGTCAAATCAGCAAAAACTGGTCGAGGCCCTCTTTTAAAAGGATGGCAGGTTTGGGTTGTCCTATTCGTGACATAAATAAAAGGATTTGGCTGCTCATAGTATTTGGACTTTCAGCAGTGTTTGCTCAATTTTTAAGAGTCCTTCAGCTCTCTCATAGCCCTGCGCTTTGAACATAATTCCTGATAATTTCCTCCTGTGCATATGCTGCCTCACCTTTCCACATTTTGCCTTACTTTTTTTCACTATATTGTGTAGCTTACCTCCCAATTTCTCTTTCTTTAAAGCTCTACAGCAATTTCTTTGTGGCTATTAATTATAGCATATTAATATTTGCAGGAAAGTTGCAATCCCGTAATGACAGCATATAAGTTGGTGACCATTGATGCACCATACTGGGGCTTTGGTTATAGACTTGAGCAAACTTTACTAGCAGTAAGCCCTCTCAAACTTGATATAATTTTATTAAAACCTTTGGCCGCTTCATTTTTGGCATTTTCTCTTGCAATACATTTTGTGTTGCTTGTGGATTACTGAAGTGCTTTGATCTCGTATTGCTAGATTAAACTTCTGTCGAATTGCTTTTGATTTTAAATAGTGAATAGAAGAAAATATATTTTCTTCTGTTCTTTGTACCCACATTTGCAACAATGACACATGTATATGTACAGCACTTTTTCACAACTCAATTTCTGTAGGGTGAAATGTCTCTTTTCATAGAGGGCCATCGCAATTGTTTTGGTTGGATCGATGAATGGTTTGGGATGACTCTGCAACAAGTACATGAATTGGAATTAGAAAGCATTAAGGTAAGAACTCTGGCAATCCATAAAATTCTGTCCAGACAATGGAGATTTTGTTTGCTTAGGCATGATCTGCCAAGCCACAGCTCTCCTGCAAGGAATTGGATTAGAAATTTAGAATACCTGTCTACTTTATCCATCCCTGTCTCTGTTAGTTTCCTGGACGGTTCATCTCAGAATTCATTTGTTGCTGACACCGAGTGTGTCTCCCTATTGATCTGTTGCTGTTTGCATCCAGCATATGAACGCGGCATATTAAATTGAAACAATGTTTTCTTTAGTGTTTGGAAGCATTTATCTATCTTCATCACTATCAAAGCAGCACTATGTCATCTTGGTTGTTTAGTTGGTAAAATGCAACCATAATTTGACTTCGTATTTCCCTTTGTTGACTGACCAAATGTGCTTGGAAACAGAATCCTGTGAAACTGTCCAGTTCAGAAGATGTCGAAGATGAAGAAACTTGACAAGTGAGAAACCTGAGGAGCATGAACTTGCTTTGGATAATTGCAGTAAAGGCTAAAGTAACCATTGAATTCTTACTAGTAGGTATATCGATCGGGCACAGATACTACCATAGTCCATCTATCAGAACCGTCGTGACATTGTACTAATTATTAATGTGGAGCATAATTATATTTATGACGATCCATTACATGATCTTTCTAAAGCTTCAAAGTGAAAGAAAACCTGTAAATCAAATGCCTACTATTCTTATTGTGATATTATGCCCATTAAATCTTCTTGAAGTAGAGATGGCCTTTTCTTCATCTCTCCGTACCCCATCTCTCAAATCATCTCAGTCTCCAATTTGCAATCCATTTTTGAGACACTTATTGGGCCAACATCTCTGGAACCTTCGGGCTAAGGAGCACTACTTGCACTCTATTGGGTCTTTGCAACTCAATAAAGACCATATAATTGGGGGTTGGTGTTGGCAGTGGGCACACAAGGAAATCAGGAGTAAAAAGAACCCTAAGGAAGGACCCAAACACAGAAAAAAGAAAAAACCCCCGTCTTTCTCCCTAAATCAAAAAAGAAAAAAACCCTGTCTTGGCACAAGAAAAGGCCAAGCTGTCCCTTATTAAACCCAAAATAGTATAAAAGGGATCCTCGAGAATCCTCAAATTGCTTGAAATTCAATTGCCTACAGACCCAAAGTCTCTCTTGTTCTTACCCCAATATTTGCCGCTCCGAGAACCCATTTTTCACCCTTCATTATCTGCCTTCTGGGTTAATTAAATGGGGACGAGATGGAAAGGAAAGGGCTCAGAAGCCAAAGCTTTGGCAGATCCCATGTCGAAGATTGTCTCGAAGCTTCGTTCTTCTCTAATCCAATCAGATGCTTGTGGTTTGCTCGCAGGCTGCAGCGTGCTTCTTGCTTTGGAAGCAGAACAAACAGAACTGCTAATTCGTGCGTGTTTCGGGCGGCCTGTGGTCACTGCTGAGAAGAATAATAAGCAATGGTTCGAATTGGGTATGGAGGAAGCCTTTTACCTGTGCTATTCTCTGGGATGCCTCAAAATTGCTGGAAGAGATGATTCTGTAATTGATAGTCTGCAGCTGTGGCTGCACATAAAATCCCAGAAGCCAAATTTTCCTGAATTCTGCAAGGCATATGCTCATCTTCGAATGAAAAACTGGGTCGTGAGGTCCGGATCGCAGTATGGTGTGGACTTTGTTGCCTACAGACACCACCCATCTTTGGTCCATTCTGAATATGCTGTGCTTGTTCTGTCTGAAGGAGACGATGATAAAAATGGTAGACTAAAGACTTGGTCTGATGTTTATTGCAGTATTCGCCTTTGTGGGAGTGTTGCAAAGACGTTGTTGGTTCTTAGTATCCGTAAAAATGGTCATGGTGCCGACTGTCCATCAGTTTTGGAAAAGTATTCTGTTGAAGAGCGCACAATGACAAGATGGATTCCTGAACAAAGCCGTGAGAATCAGACAACCAGCGAGAATGGAACTAAGGTGTAGTTCAAAATCCTGGCGCATGTCTACATATCTAGTGATTTATTAACCACTCTTTTACTCCTCTCTAGGGAACTTAATTTACGTGGGAATTGTTAGGTGAACGCCGGATTTTTGAAGCGGACCCATTAAAACATTCAATCTTGATCGCTGTTGTATTGTATATTTGCTGTTCCATTTTTGTGCAACCAATAGTTCTAATTGCATTTCTTGTGGACTCGCATCACTCCCGCGTCCATTTCTTGATGCCCATTTACATATATGCTTTAGTAGAATCTATGCTGCATGTCTGTTGGTCTGGAAGCAGCAAGAATCAGTTTGTTCTTACTAGACCTGACCAGCAAGTTGATTCCTTAAAGAGAAGAAATACATGAAATTAAGGGTATCCAACTTGTTATTGTAACTTGTAGCCCTCTTCTTGGTTTCTGTTGATATCAAAATTGAATACCCGTTGTCTTTATCTTCGGTCGGAGGTTTTGAAAAACAGTACACACCAGCATGAACATGTTTAACCATCTTCCTTCTGTCAACCTTTAGCATCTAGTAGTTACATGGTCAAGTTCTCTTTCAGTACAGCAATTTTCGGCTAAGAAAAGGCAGAAGAGCTGTATTTTATTAGTAAAGAATCATGATTTTTTTCATTCGTAATCTATACAATATGCTTTGTTAGTGTTGCACGTCGATAAACACAAGCAAATAGAATATGTAAAATAAGTTTTCAATTACTCAGTTGTCTAAATACATGATCTCTTTTCATTGCAATCAAAGAACACAGATTGAAGAAAAGAAAATTCATTATCCTAAAAGAAACGCGTACACAACCAATATTTCAAAATAAAGATGAAAATTTAAGTCTACTTGGACAAGACAAACCATCTATAGGTACATGGAACCACGAAGTACTGCACAGATTAACACCCATGTATATGTTTTACTCCTTTCAAATCTGGATCCAACTCGGCTGTTCCTTTGTCATTCTTGCTTCACCAGAAGGTTCATTGTTATCTATTCGCCGATTGTTCCTGAATGCTGCACAAGCAATCACATAAACAATCACAAGAATGATTAATATGACGATGTTAATCACGGAGACCTTCCTCCAGCTCTTCTTCAGGCTGGCTAGCACACCAGCTTTGCAAGAGTTGCAGGAATAACACAGTCGTTCCTGATCGTTGCTCCAGGCATTGCAATCAGTATTGTAAGGAGCACCTCCCGTTTGTGTCCACATAGTGTCGTTCACAAAGGTGTACCCGCATTCTGTGGGAGGCCTGCAGCAACCAGACTACGCAGTGAAATGAAAAATAGTTTGGTCAACACTGCGAACTTGGTTGGAAAACACTTGTGAACATTTGCTAAAGACCAGATCGTTTCATACATTTGGTAACTAAAATTTCAAGTAGGAATACAAGAACACTTGTGAACAGTTGCTAAAGACCAGATCGATGACCAAAGAATTGTACCCTCTGTAAAACAAAGTGACCACTACTTAAAATTTATCATATCACTATCCTCTAACGATCTAATGGACATTTATGATCTGATTCTTCTCTGCATCTTTACAATATGAGAATCTGGTACACTTAAAATACCCTTCTTTTTAATTCATTAACCATTCACTGGACTTGCGTGGTTTCAGAAATTTTTCCAAGTGACCCGGAACCCTCTCAAGGTTAATAATTAACAACAATTGTTTTCAGGATGGTAGTAGAAACCTTTGTGTTAGTATTTATTGAAGCATGTGAATTGGGCATGGCTGATGGTACTTGGCATTACTCCTCACGGTTGGTACGTTGTCTTGTTGTATCTTAAAAAGGACAGATTCATGATAGAAAATTCAGTGGGTGGGATAAGATTCCACACTTTCTTTTGTCGTTTTAACATCTTTTCTCATCTTTTGTAGTTCAATTAAGCACTCCAGCCGAAAGCAAAAACCAAAAGAAAGGGTATAGACTCACTTATTCCACCTAAAGGAGGGAGGAATCTATACAGAGATATCCATAAATGGCGCCCAAAGAAATTGTTTTTAACAATTTTAGAGGTCAAAGTCATAAAAAAAACAAAACAAAACAAAAGAGAGGAGCGACGCTTGGATGAGTTTTGCAAGTTTAGTATCATAATAAACGACTAGGTTTGATTAATTGGTCAGTTTTAGAGATGAATTCAAGACGGCGAGTGAGCTATTCGTCATTGAAAAACAACTCTTTCTTGTTCTCATGAAAGAAAAAAAGGGTCCCAGAGGACGAAGACAGTGTCCATCCCAGGTCTGGGAAACACTCACACACGTGTCAGGTTTGGCACTTTTCAGATGAAAGCCACCGTCCAGTGTGTCCACCGGTTCTAGATCAAAATCCCAAAATTTATTAATTACTGGAATTTTTTTTATTTAATTGACTCAAACTCAAAACTTTCAATTTTTAAAGACAATTTCGATACTATTAAACTATTAATTACAGGATGTGAATATCATATAGATTGTCCCTATGAATGTCTCTAAAGACAACCAATGATTAAAAGGCTTATGATTTGTTTCCGAGAAAAAAAAAAAAATCGGGAGAGAGCAAATTTTTTTGTATAGCTCACAAATTAATGTACTTTTTCTTTGTAGGAAAAAAAAAAAAAGAAAATGAGATAGACCCACGAAAGATAAAAGGGCTTGGGATTGCGAGCAAATCATGTATAGAAGCACATGTTTGTACAGTATAAAGTTCAGGACAAGAACATTATAAGTATGACTAGAATAAAGTTAAGCCACTTTCCATGGACACATGATGAGTTATTATTGCCATCGTCGAAAGACATGGACGTTCTGTCCAGTTTTTATTGCGAAGAAAGCGGGATATCTGGGGTTACATCTTGCCTGATCATCTTATGTCCTAAGGAACCCAACAATAAATTGGCCCATAAAATGGACCCCCTTTTTATTCTAAAAAGAAAAAAAAGAAAAAAAAAAAGTTTTGTGGATAAACAGCAAAGCAGAAGCCAAAAAGTATGAAAAAATGCAAGGGTGCTACTCCCTTTCTTTTTCCTTTTCGAGGTTGACTGATTTTAAATTTTGAATTGCACCCCTCCCGAGCAACAAATTTGTTTATTAATTAATTCTAAACTGAGAGATAAATTTGAAACTTTTAATATTAAAAACAAACCAATACACTAATCAAACAAAAATCTACAAACTAAGGAAGTAGGTTTTTAGTACCAAATAATAGGTCCGAATGAAATTGATCTAAGCTCTTAAGCTAGAAAAAAAAAAAAAAGACTATACTATAAATATAAAAATTAATGAATAGCTAAAATGTTAAAATTTTTAAATATATATATATATAAGTCATTTACTAAATCGGTATATAAGTGAACGCAAGAAAATTAAATGAAAAGTAAATTTTTACATACCTCAATAGGGCTAAGCTTCCTGTTATAAAACATCTCAGCAGTCTCGGAGACGCCATTAATGGTCCTGCCCATCTTAGAACAAATCTTGGAGTCTCTAATACAAGATCTAATCTTGCTCCAGTAACTATCGCTAGCCGCACGTTCTTCCAGCCAGCCGGAATAGTCCTGCAGATGATAGTCAAAATAGGCCCGGTTCGGGACGGGCCGGCCGGACCCTTTATCGGTGACTGCATAAGCAAAGATGATGAACCCCAAAAGCGCGGCGATGATGAAGAACATGACAAAGAGGTATAGCCACAGCAAGAAGGTGTTTCGATAACACGCGCCGACAAAACCGGCTAAGGAGATGACCATGATGGCGACCCCAATAATGATCAGAGGCCACTGCAGGAACTTGAGGCAGTCTGTGTTGTTGGCCCTGCTGCTTAGCCATATGCCACCCCCTAAGATTGGTATTGATAGCAAGAAGGTCAAAAAGTTTAGTAGGCCTATCAAGTGATTGCTGGTTCTCATCTCTCTCTATGCAGAAATGGTTGTGTTTCTTTTGTTCTGTCTATTGCTCTGCGTCTTGGTTTTGGGACGGTTATGGTTGTGTTTTGTAATTTGCACGTGAGTGAGAGGGATCTGATGTCTTGCACTTAATTTTTGCAATTTAACAGAGGTGCCATGTGATGCTGACACGTGGCAGTAATAACACGACTGAAGTAGTAAATGCGCCCCTCGATGGGATTCGTGTTGACCGGATTTTGTTTACTTGCCTTGTGGTCGATTTTATGTGGCTTGAGTGAAGTTACCCATTAAGACTCACCAAGGAATTGGCTCAATCAAGAAGCAAAGGGCTCGTGGGCTGGACAAGAACCACCGTGTTTAGGGGTTCCATAACTTGTTTCGATAAGAACTCGGTAGAATTCATTCAATCACATGGACAAACAATGTTTGAACTTGACAGGAGGTCGTTTGTTAAAACTCAAGAGCAACAAGATAATTAGCTTGTTATAAAACTTGACAAGTCTGTTTGCTAATTATTTATTTTATAATTAGATGTTTTTTATTAAAATACAATTTTTGTCATTTTTGTTCCATGAATTTCCATAATTTTAATTATTCTTATTGATCTTTAAAAAATTAAACAATTAGTTCATACAAAGTTAAACTCTTAAAAGTGTTTTTTGTTAAATAAATTTTACTTATTATCTCGAATACTATTGATGATTTCTGCGTAAACTTATTTTTAGCCCTTAGACTGTTGTGAATCAAAGAGTTTCTTTTTAAGTGCAAGAAGTGATTGGTTGTGAGTCACCATCTTTCTTCTGGGACCATATACTTCGAATTTCGACGGGAATTCTCATCTCGATTTGGGTGTATTAACTTGGCATGCGATGGCTGAGTGCCCCCGAAACCACTAGGCGTGGGATTATTAAAACCGATAATTGCAGTGATTGTTTTTTAATATGGAAAGATGCAGATATTTTGCAAACGTTGCTTTCTTGTTTCTCTCGTCTCAAGCTTCCGTAACATCATTCAGTTACTTTTGACTTTCTCTGCAGAGAAAACCACTCAATTTAAAACACTTGTAAATACAACCATACCTGAGCAGTTTCCGCTTTAACTTTATCAGTAATAAGAGTTTGAGTCAGAGCCTTCAACCAGAAAAGGTTTAAAATTGAAATTTTAAATTCTTTTTATTATTAAATCTTGTGACTAATTACAATACCAAAAGATTCATTGTAGTTATTTTTGTATACTTTTTCCGGCCTGGAAAACCTGAACCGGCACAGCTGCTCCATGGGGCCAAGACTGCAGCCCACTTGATCACTGGCTCTGTTCACGTTACAGGAATGGGAAAGTAAAAATAAAGTAAGCTTTCTCTGTCTCTCCCCCACCACCACCACCACCACCACCAAAAAAGAAGTTGCAGAAGACATCGATTAGTCATGTCATGTTTGTTCGGAAAATTGATCTGATACAAATTTTGTAAAACTAAAAGAAAATTTCTCTTCAGGAGTGCTACTGACAGAATTAACATTCAGGATCCTGTCAGCTCCGCACTTTCTCTCGACCCTAGGACCGCCCATTCGAAGGCTCGGTAACAACAGCTATTTAATATATAGGTATGTATATATATTCGTTAAACAACGCATTAAACTGTAAATTAAATAAATGAGGATAAAATTTTCAATTTTTATAAATATATACTGCTTTGAGTATTAAAATTTGGGATTTTTAAATTAAAAATATTAATTTTGAATCATTTAATGCGCTAAACGACAAAAACCACTAGATTTCTAGGAAAGGCAGCAACCACCACCGTCCACATGGGGTCATAGGATGATAATATTCCATCGTTTTCTTTGGAAGTCTTCCGAGCATCTAAGAGAGATCAAGCTCCAATTCAAGAAATGAATTATTCTCTGTCTTCTGCGTCCTTCGCGTCATGTGGATAATATATATTCTAATAATATCTATTCTAATGATTTGTTTTTGACCTTTTTTTTTTGTCCTTTTAAGAAATTAAAAATAAACTATCCTTACAAATCTAAATTCGCATATTTTCCTGATGAATTAAAAATATTTATGTAACTTTCCATACTTTTTTTTTTTCTCTCTCCGTTTGTCTATTAGTATCATGATTTGAACTTTAATGGTACTTTCTTTCTTTTTTTTCTAGGCAAAATAAAAAAATAATAAATTCTTTGAAGAAAACCCAGGCTCTGATGAGAATTAGAGGTTTCTTTTGAATGGAACACCGGCTTTGGGCCTTGAAAAGGCGCGTGACCAGGTTCTTGGATTTTCTTATGTTTCAACGTAGCCCGAGAAATGCTTCGACATCTTGTAAACGGACCAAGTATTGTAAGGTTGCCGGCCACATGCCAAACGAGGTTAAGAATTAAAATTTTTAATAATAAAAAATATTATTATTGCATTAATGGTTTTTTCCCTTTATTGCCAAGGAATTTGTAACCTTTTTTTCTTTTTTATTCAAAGAGAAGAAAAATGAAGAAATTTTTAACTTTGAGTGATAGTTCTTCTATAGCCTCAGCACATTCGTTTCGCAGTATTTCTATTAAGAGCGCTTTATCCGGCATACTGCCAAATATCAAAATAGTGGGCTAAAACAGGAAATTAATTTTTTCCACCTTTTTTTAATAAATTATTGATTGATTGGGGCTGTGGCTGTGCTAACTGTTAAGGGGTTCGAAAAAAACAGAGCAATTTCAATATCGTCGGTTTGAAATGAAAACGAAGTATCCAACCCGGTTGAATTTCTTACACATGTCAAGCTTCGTCACAGCTATTGCGATGTGACTGGTCGGTGGGTGAGGGAGGTTTGAATTCGAAACATCTTTGAAACTTTTGGAAAATCTCTTCAGACGAAAATTTTGAGTTACGGATTCCGTGTCCCCCTCGTTTTTACCATTTTCAGATATCGGAATCAAAATGGAGTCCAAAATCCGCGCGTTAGTTGAATCAAATAGATCCCTAGTTCTATAAAGAAAGAAAAACATTTTTAAAAAAAATTCTGCCACGAGAAGAAATTGTGTTTCACTAAATTTTTTTTATAGAAAAAAAAAAGGTAAAGTATAATAGTAACATGTTTACTTATTTTTTGAAATATATTTTATTTATAAATTTATATTATATAAATTTATTTAATTTTTTATTTTAAGTAAATTTCACTTATTCTATAATATAAGATAATAAGTCAATTATAATAAAAAATAAAATAAAAATCCCTAACATAAGATACAAAATTATAGTTTAAAGTGGTGATCGAATTCCTAATAATTAAGAGTGTATGGGCACATATATTTTAGAAATTTTAACTCTAACTTTATTGGGAAAAGAAAATGAAAATTCTGACTTCAAATCTTGAGAAAAGAATAAAAAATAGAGAAAAGTAGAGGTGTATCTGGTCCATTCGTATCTTGATATTTTACGCAATTGCCAACTTGCAAGGATTAATTGTCTTTTTAGACGGCAACGCTCCTCTTGTTGAAACTTGATAGAGACTTGTGGGGCCCGTTTCGATTTTTCTTGCTTTAATACTTATTATTTCTTTTTCTTTTTTTTTTTCCATCTCTTGGCTAATATTTATACAAAAAGAGCTGCACCAAGCCACAATAATTTAAAACATATGCTATATTAAAAAATGAGGTGTGATAAATGTAAACAAAATGACATTATCATGATTGTTATTGTTATTGTATAAATTAATTAAAGTGATGCATCAAATTATTATTATAATACAAACATTTATAATTGTAAGAATTTAGTTGTTAAAAATTTTTTGTATAATTTTATTTTATGAGTGCCCGATAAATTTTGTTGCACTTCATGGAATTTAATTTTTATAAAATTTATATGATAATTTAATTTACTATATAATAGAAATTAATATAATTTTTTTTAAACTGTTGATCACTACTTTCACTTTTTTTTTTATTTTATTTTTTGGAAACGTACAATTATAATAACAATTGTGGTACCCTTGCGTGACATTTTTGTCAATTTGCAGGCACCATCCATATTCGGGTTGTAATAAATAAAGTTACAACGAAATTAACCAATTTCTTCTGCCATGTTGCGCAAGGACGATGCAAATTACAACTGTGTCGCTGGATACTGTTTGCTTCCTAGGCTGTGAAACTCTAATGGGATTCCCGGTTGTGCACGTTCCCCCTCTTTCGGACGTAAAATGTCTTGTTTTAAAACCAATGTAAATTTCCTATCGCATGAAACGATAAAAGAAGCGAACGCTCCGCTGTCAGTCTGCGCCAGTTCCCTCTCTACTGTCCTGGGAGGGAGTTGAAACAGGAGCGAGAGAGAGAGAGAGAGAGGGAGGCAGTGCGTGCGCGTGTCTCGAGAACGGTGCAGAGGATCGGCATAAGAAGAAGGACAAACCCTTTAAACCAAAGAAAAGCCCATTTCAATCAGCTTCTGCTCTTAATCAATGGCCGTTTCTCAATAAACAAGCTCAGTATTCATCCTCACTTCCTATTTTAGACATTGTGCAAGGTATGTCAGATTCTGCACTACCTTATTCTGCACCCCTTTTCTCTCTCTCTGTTCCACTGTTTGCCTCCTGAGAAAAAGCGAGAAAATTTTTGGAAAAGGAAATTTTTTTTGAGTGCCTGGAAAGCTGGAAACGTGAACTTAGAATTTACCCAGAACTTAAAAAAGCAACATTTTCAGTTCTTCGCCACTTGGCTTTCCAAAGTTTTTATTGGGAACCAAGCAGGACAAAGTTGCATTCTTTGTAATTTAAAACTTTTCTGAAGAGGCATTTGTTTGTTGAAACCATAAAGTTATACGGTTTTTTTGGGTTTCGAAACTTGGATCTTCTCTCCTAGTGTCTCTTTTTTCATAGCAATGATTCTTGTTTTGAATTTCTTTTAGTCGAGTTTTCATTAGGAAAAGTTTGAAACTTGCGGCTTTCTGGCAGGCCTTTTCAGTTGTTCTTTTATCTTCAAACACTAAAAGCCAAAAAGAAGAAAAATAAAAAAAGCATAATGGAATCTAAATAAATCTGCCTTTGGCTTCTGTCTCTTCCCATTGTACTTTTCATTTTGCTTTTGCAGTATTGTCACCGCATTTTTTTTACCTCTTGAGCTACATTGTCTGCTCTATTAACTGCGCCTCGCTGATTCTCTTCCTTCTGCTTTACATCTCCATTTTTTGACTTGTTCTGTGATTGTTTCTTGGTGGGAAAGTGTTCTGTTTATTTATTTGTTTATTAATTGCTGTTCTCCTGGAAATTAGCAATAACAAATCATGTTATTTTTCTCGCTCTTTCTCCGGAGAAAATGAGAGCAGGTTTGAGTGGTCATTGAAAGCATCTGTCGTGTTTTCCTAAAACACTTTGACAATTTCTCAGGAAACCCCACCTAGTTACCATAATGGTCCCTAATTTCACGGCAAATTAGTAGGAGATGGACTGCAAGGTTACAAATTTACCCTTGCCTCCCTGCTTCTATTGGGTTGTACAGTAAGAGGGGTATTGTGTAATTACATGCCTCCATGTGATTTGACTTACTGTAGCTGTAGGACCGATGAATAAACTATAGACTTAGATTTCATTAACTGGTTTTGGGACAAGGAAAAGGTTTAAATATATATGAAGATTTTTAATTTGACTTGTTGTTATAGGTGAGATTCAATTTAAATGAAAAAAAAAAAGAGATGCGTTATACTTAACACCCATATTCCTTTGTGCTCAGTGACTTCTCAGTTCCATATTTTAATATGTGAATGGTCAGTTCCAGGGATATCTTTCGCTTTTATGGCTGCATATGTGATGATGATAAGGGGCAGCTGGTCATCCTTCGTGACACTGCTAATTTCTGCATATGCAGTTGCATTGGATTCTTGTCTCGCCCTGTGATATTTTCTGGTTAGTTGCAGGTCTTGTGGGTCAGGAAGCATTGAAGTATCAAGTATCTCTCTATCCTTCACTTTGTGCTTATAAGGGTAATTGAATCATGCAGACTGTAAAAGGAAGGTAAAGTCTAAATTCTTATGCTTTCTTTAGAGTGATTATTTTTTCCTTCTTATATTTCTGTTAGATGCTTTATCAGTTATTTCAAGGAGTGAAAGTCAGTAAATGCTCTTAAGTGGGGTTGCCTTCTACAATCTGCTTTTTCCACACATGGGGCCTTGGCTTGTAGTCAAATGCTGCATAATGAAGATCTGTTCTGTTAATTGATAGGTGTAAGATAGTTTCATGGTTTTATATTTTGGATGGGTAGGTTTATCTTTTTTTGAGCTTTGAACTTCTTTGCCTGTATCCCCATTTGGGTGGTATATCTCGCTTCCATGTAAAACTTTGGCCGTCGTTTCAAGCCATAACTGGGTTCCATTTTTGGTGGTGGAAGTCTCCTCGCTTGAGTTGTCATCTTTTTCGTTTGACATCAGAACAGATTTCGTGGATGTATTATTGTCTCCCTCACTAACTTGATGCTGTGCTGGGTCTCTTTTGTTGGGCCTCAAGAATGCATTTTTGTATTGTCCATGGCTGTCTGTTGTCAAATGGAATATATTCCTTTAGAATGTTTTTCCTTTAATTTGTCTCCATTGGACTCCTGGCTGCATTGTCACCTCCAGGTTCCAAATTTATCATTATGGTTATGGATAGCCCAGTTGGATAGTCTAGAGCTCAGCTGGGGAGGTAAGTGTGGCCCAAAATAGTTATAAGCTAAGGCTTCACTTGTCAGACTGTGTGTATCATGAATTGTCTCCCAGATGGCTGTTCCTAAATGTCTAAAATTCAAGAAATGAAAAATATTTTCTGAAAAACCTTGTCTTAAATATTTTGTTTGCAGAAACGGCTCCTCGGATCCTCATCAAAGGGTTTCTCCTCGAGCTGTACGCCAACTCAAGACCTCTGGGCTAGAGTCTGATTCTGCATCTCCATCAAATCAAGCTAGAACACCAAAAGAGAGAAGCCCTAAAGTCATTGAACGCAGGTCACCCAGAAGCCCAGTATCTGAGGTACCTCATTAACCGGAATTGCACCAGCTTTGCCATAGTTTGAGAATCATAACAAACCTTGGAATCAGTTTCAGGGATCATATGACAACTCATTGTTGTAGTCTTGCATGTTTGGAAGTTGGAATTTGGTAACCAGATGTCTCATTGTCGTGTTCTTCATTAACCATTATATGCATGTGGCAAATGCTGTTGTATGTTTTTTGGCTGGACCACAGATCAAATGGACTTGGTGGGTCAAGGTGAAATTCTTGAATACTTGAGTAAAGTCCAAGGGAATGCTTTCTGTGGAATGTCTACATAAATTTGTCTCTTTAGCATCATTTGGTTTTCTTCCCCAATTTTTTGATTCCCAACAACCCACTCTCACTTGATCAGCCTCAAGTTCTCGTAGTATTTGATTTTTGGAAACTAGTTGGACCATTCTTCACAATTTTTTTATAGAATTTGTCAGAAAATTCTAAAACTTGCAACAAAGGCAATATCAATTCGTTATGCTAAAAGCAAGTGTTCTTGGTATCATAGTCATGCACAAAGTAGTGGTTTCTTTATGTTGCTGGCTCATTTGAATTCTCCCAAAAGTTGGGGCATCTTGATTTTATTGAAATGTTTCTAACCATTGATCTTTGTCTGTGTTGCAGAAGCGCCCTAGCAGAATATCTGAATTGGAATCTCAAATTTTGCAGCTTCAAGGGGAACTGAAGAGGGCAAAGGACCGGTTAACTTCATCAGAGTCATGCAAGGAACAAGCACTGGAAGATGCAGAGGAGTCCAAAAGACAACTACTGGCTATGTCCTCAAACCTCGATGAGTTGCAGAAGCAGATTCTGGAACTGTCCACTTCTGGAGAGGCACATGTCATTGAACTCCAGAGAATGTCAGGAGAACAGGATAAAGTATGGCAGTCACAGCTCGAGGCTGTCCGGCAGAAGCATTCAGTCAATTCAACGGCCTTGGCCTCAGCCATGAGTGAGATTCAGCAGCTCAAGGCCCAGCTGGAATCAGTTGCCGAGTCAGAGGCTACACAGAACAAACACACTCAATCAGTAGATGAGGAACTCCAGATCCTGAAAGCAAACTTGATAAACACCCTTTCCCTTGTAGAGAATATGAAACATCAGCTAAGGGATAGCAAAGAATCAGAGGACCATGCCAAAGCACTGGCTAGTGAAACTCTGCTGCAACTGGAAGCTGCAAAGAAATCTGTAGAGGCACTCCAGTCAGATGGTTTAAAGGCCACTGAAGCTTATGATGCAGTTGCTTTAGAATTAGACCAGTCAAGGGCACGTGTGAACTTGTTGGAAGGATTAGTGAGCAAACTTAAAATGGACATGCATGATGGTAACATCCACATTTCTCCTGACTGCACAGGCAGTTGTGATACCAAGCAAATGATGATTGAGAATGGGCAGTCAGCAGAAAGAAGCCAACTTGAAGCAGAGATATGTCTTTTGAAGTCTGAGGTGCAACGATTAAGATCTGCTCTAGAAGCTGCTGAGGTCAAATATCATGAAAAACAAATTCACAGTACAGTGCAGATAAGAAGTGTTTATGAACAGGTGGAGCAGATAAAAACTGGATCTATCCATAGAGAGGCAGAATTGGATGCGGAGCTAAAGAAAGCAAGATCTGATATTGAAGATTTGAAAGCAGAACTTATGGATAAGGAAACTGAGTTGCAGGGCATTTCGGAGGAGAATGAAGGGCTAATTATGAAGCTTAATAAAAGCTTAGCATATCAAAGGGAATCTGAACTTGAGAATGAACTCAAACAATTAAAAGAAAATCTTTCAGATCTGAAGGTGAGTTTAATGGATAGAGAAGCAGAACTGCAGGTTGTACTGGAACAAAATGAGAATTTGAACGGGGAAATCAGTGCAAGGGCTAAAGATAGAGGCAAATCTCATAATCATGCAGCTGTAGAATTAGAGGCAGCAAAGGCTGCAAAGCGAGAGGCGCTTGCAAAGCTTGAGGTTGTGATGGAGGAGGTGGATCGAAGCAATAAACGGGTGGCGAGGGTGACCGAACAGCTTGAAGCAGCACAAGCATCTAATTCCGAAATGGAGGCAGAGTTGAGAAGGCTGAAGGTGCAGTCTGACCAATGGAGAAAGGCTGCAGAGGCTGCTGCAGCCATGCTTTCATCAGGCAATAATGGGAAGTTCATGGAAAGAACTGGGTCAATGGACAGTCCCTATAGCCCTCTGAGTTGGAAGATTTCTTCCCGGTACTGTGAAGACGTGGATGATGACCTGCTAAAGAAGGGAAATGGAAATATGTTGAAGAGGTTAGGCGGCTTATGGAAGAAGCCACTTGGTAGAACATCCTGAGGTAAGCATAATATTTGCTCAAGTTAAGGCTCACATTACAGTTCACATAATTTTTCTTTTTATGTCATTAATTCTTTTGCTTACCTCGACAGATACCTGGGTGATCGGAGCAGCCTAGCCATTCTACAGTTGTTCTTCAGCTCTTGGCCACTGTTACTGAAATAACGATGTGGATTAATTTCACCATATTCTCGAATATTATCATTATGGTTGTGATGTTCGGTTGGATAGGATTATGCGGTATTAGGGAAACATAAGGGGTTGCTACTTTTGCCAAGATATGTTCGGAACCATCTTTGTTTGGTTAATATACTGTGGAGTATTTCGGTGGGATCCTTTTGTTGCCTTTTTTTTCTTTTTTTCTTTTTTGGGCTGTTAAATAAGTACCATTTCCCTGTAAATGTCTAATGTATATCAGCTCTCTGGATGCTGTTCCTTTCTAAGCCTCTCGAATTAATGTGTCATAGTTGCAATTGTTTTGCAGCTTGCTTTGCTTTTTACGCTAAATTCATCTGTTTAAACTCTGTGATGGGATCATTTTTTAGCTTTTTATGCTTAGCTGTGCCAAACCACTGTAACTTCTATGGCTACCGAAGCCACTGGGTATTCTTCTTTTCTCTTTTTAATGATAACAATGAAATCTTACAAATGGTTTAGAGTGGGTGAGATTTATCTCAGTCTGGTCTTCCATTCGATAATTAATTCAAAAGGAATATATTGTATTTATAATTTCACACGTCTAGTGATAAATGCTTCGAGCCAGGCCCATCTATAGCTGCTCTGGGTCACACATTGTTGTCAGGAACCTTGTGTCCCGAATAAAATTTTTTTAAAAAAAAAAAAATCATTCCGTCCTGGGTGTACCGAAGAGAAGTTGGGATTTGGCCCATGCTTTTGAGAAGAAATAAACTATTTGCAAGGAAGCCCCGATGTTGCTATTTTAAATCGTTTCTATTTTTGATACAAGGGAAACGGTGAATTTTGTGCCAAAAACTCAAAGAAGAAGAAGAAAAGTTAATACATAATTTTTTAATAACGAAAATTCATTTTCTCACATTCCATATGGTTTTACCGAATTGAAAGTTAGTTTAAACAGGAACATCGCAATATCATGGTGTATTTTACCTGTTGAGGTAATCCATACTTTTCTTCTTTGTTTCAATCACATACATACAGCTTGAAATTTTGCATTTTTTGGTATTTTCTGTACTATCAGTTGCAAATTATGGTAAATTAATCAATTAAGGAAGAAAGTAAAATGAAATGGTAGAATGACGAGCTGTGTGCTTTAGAATTCTCAACAGAGGTTGATCACATGGAAGGGGTTTTGCCACATTGACTCAGCGCAATTTGTCATATTTATTGTATGCAGCCACGTAACAAAATAAATAGATAAATAAAACTTTGAATTCTTTTGTTTTTGAAATTTTGATTTTTCTATTTAAAATAAATAGTTGTAAAACTACGACAGTAAAATGTGCAACTAAGAATAAAAGAATGTGTAACCAGATGTCATTGGACTTTTTATAACTCGTTGCGCATTTCATTTAATTTATCTTACATTTTGTTAATTTAATTGTATATTTATTGATTTTTTTTTTTTTTTTTAAAATAAAAAAAAAAATTGAGTAGTCACTCTACCCTTTCACTAAATTCTTTGACTACGTATCGAAATCTATATATTCTATTTGTTCCACAAAAACTTAAATTGTTTTTAAAAAAAAATAAAAATTATTAAATTTGAGACGAGTCAAGGGGGGCGTCTTTACTGTCTATTCATCTAAACTTTTTTGTTCTCAATGTATCCTTATGTAAAAGGGTGTGGATGACACCCGCCTTGACCTAAGTAAATGAAGGAAATAATGAAGCTTCGCCTAAGAAAAGCATTGCAGAACCATGATGTGGCTCTCCGTTTGCACGGGCAGACAAACTAAGATTAAAATTCCACACATTATAGTACTCTAAAAAAAAAAAAAAAATGTTTACTAATGCTTTTCAACTTGTAGAACTTCTGTCACATCCTACACTTCAATATTTTTTTTTTTTATATATATGTATATATATAATTATGTCACATTAAAATGCATTTATTACGCTATTTTTACTGCATTGCCATCAATTTTTTATTTTTTTATTTTTTGCTTCAGAAAATTAGATGCAATTAGCTGAACATTATTTCATGCACAAGTCTAAACTTAGACTTGGTCTTTGTAAGAGGAGAAAAATCCATAATGAAATTGGTGTTCCATTCTTTCTTCTCATGGGAGAAGAGAGCCTCACCAAAGCGATGACCGCACAATTATTTTAATTTAATAATACGATTATTATATTTGTAGAATTTACTCGAGAATTAGAAGCAATCATGGTAGAGTGTCATGGTCAGTGGTTAGTGATTGGTTAGAGATTGAAAGAGTGAAACATACAAATGTGTCAGATAGCACAATTATTCTATTTTGGATAACAGGACAAGAGTTCCTGCGTTTTAAGTAGTCTTAATTCATTCCATTCACTCCTCTCATGAGAATGGAAATATGGTGTATGTCATCAGCCTCTCCAACTTCCTTGCTTGGTTAGGAAACAAATAACAAGTTCCATTAGTATATTAAGCAATAACAGGAAACAAAAGAAGGAAGAAAAAGAACAAGGGAAGAGAGAGATGATTCCGGGGAATCACAGATCTCTTAACACAAAACTCAAGGGGACTAAAAACATGAGATTTTAGCCTAAAAAGAGAGTAAATGTAAATGCTTGTTTTTTGGGGAGGTGGGGAGTGGGGGGTTTGCAACAGGGTCTGGACTGAAAAGTCTTTTACATAAGGGGACTGTTAAGAAGGCCATGCCAAGTTGAACCAAGTCCATTCCAGCTCTCTCTACCTGACGAATCAAGATCGCCCATGCTCCCATTTCCATTGACCTGCCAGGGAAAGCCCCACAAGACCTTTTGATTCTCATCTCCTCTATTATTGCATAATTCTTGCTTCATTGTGGTCATTGTCACAGCTGATGTTGTTGCCCCACTCACATCTTCGTAGGGGAGCCCCATTTCTCCACTAACATAAACCCCGCTATTTTCCATCACTCCGGTGTTTCCATTCCCATACCCATAGAAAAAATTTTGAAAGTTGTTGCTTTGGGTATCGAGAAAACTACTCCTTAGTGCATCAAGAAAGGATGGGGTTGCAGTAGAATTGTGAATGTTGCCATGGTTTCCAAGAATATCACAGTGGGCATTTGTGGGGTTTCCCAAAAGAGACAGCTGGTCATGGTCATCAAACCCTAAATGCCCACTGGAATGCTTTTGGAGCCTAGCAAAGGCAAGGTTGAGATCATTGGAGGCATAAGTTAAAGGTGGGAGATTAGTAAGTGGGTCGGTATTGGGAGTCAACAATTGCTGCTCTTGGGTCTTCTTAGATGATGAAGATGATCTTTTGTTCTTCCTGCAACCTCCACCTACTGGGACATTTCTCAATGTGCCTCCTTTAGTCCAATACCTCCTGCATGACTTGCAAAAGTACCTGGGCTGAGATAGGCTGTAGTTGTTGTAGTAGCAAAACTTGGTGTTGGTGGAGTTACATCTTGGGCATGTCAGAGCTTGTTCTGGGTTGGGTCTTGGTTTCCTGTCTTGTAATTGGCCTTTTGAGCACACCACCATGTTCTCCAGCGCATGTGCAGCCATTTCCTGAATCATGACCACCAAGAAAAGGAAAACTAATAAGCAAATGTTCATAAGTTAATTGTCATGTACATTTTGAACATTGGGCAACGCAAAAGTGCGTGCGCTAAAGGACAAGGGACATTGACTGACTCCAACTAATCTAAAAGAACCTCATATGCCACAACCAATTTACACTTTCTAAACTAGAATTCTGATTTGGAGTTGCATAGTTTGGATCCAGTATGAAATAATGCTTTACTGGTTTGAGACTCAAACCCAAAACCTTGAATCCACGTGTCCCAAAGGCAGAAAAACAAAGGTAAAGTTCACTTTCTTTTGAAGAAGAAACCCAAAATGATCAATTTCCGAAATCCTTTTCAGACACCTCTTACTAACATCAAGATGATCAGTAAGACATCCATCACTGCCACATCCTTTCAAGCTAGACCCAAACAACTCAGAATTACTCAAAACAAGGTGGGTAAAAAACAAATGGAAAGCAAAGACAAAGGTAAAGTGAGCAGACAAAGAACTGCATGTTAGCCATGGAAACTTGCTACCAATTCATACCTGGTTATGTCCACTTGAGGGATCCATCCATGCAATTACTAGTCAACCCCTTGAAACCTAGAGATGGGTATATGTCTAATTCTCCGCTAGAGAGAAGGAAGAACAAAGTGGAGGATTAGAGATCACCTCTCTCAATATATAAAGCAATCCCCAAGAAAGACCGTTTTCATGCCGTACAAGAAGAACAATGTTGGCAACTTGCACTCAGAGAAAGCAAAGTGAAACGGATCAGACAGAGCAAGAAAATCGAGTCCTGTCTATGCAAATCTGTTTTTCTGCCAACGTATTATTATATTATACGGAGAGGCAGACAGGCAGCGAGTCCCCACATAGCATACCCCTCTGCTAGCCCCTTGTGGGTCCCGCCTCTGGCGTGGATTCAACTATAAATGGACCCCACGCAAAGAGTTCAGACTATGTATCCTTCAAAATCATAGCTCATATTATTCCGATCCCTGGAATGTATTGCCAAAGCCTTTCCATTATTTCAAGAAAAATATTTGAATGGTTCCTGGACTGACCCTGGTACATGTTCAGCCTTATTGACTGTTAAGAGCATTAAATCTTATAATAAAGCACATAATTTAACATAATTTATAATGTTTATTTTTTAATTTCAACTTTTATGTGAATTTAAAATTCTAAGATATAATTTAATAGAATAATTAAAATCTTTCTTCCTCGCCTATTATATTATTTGACATTGAAAATATATACATGTGTATCTGTGTAACAAATAATTGTACCTCAAAGGATTTTGATTCTTAATTTGTGTATAACCCTGTTCTTATTGAATGGAAATTTCGTTTGCAGAAAAGAAAAAAAAAAAAAAACTAACCTATATATGACTGCAAATTTAGATGTTTGTTTTTTAATTATATAAGTTCATATGAAATGTATACGATTGATAGTCCTTCTTTACAAACGTTATTTAGTTTAATGAATTTAATTGTTCGTTTCGTGCATGTGACAATATGAATACAAAGCCGACCATAAACTTTTTCCCTAATTGAATACACTTGCATGACATGGACTACATGTACTTAGTTCTATTTGAATGTCAATGACTGTATTATAATGTGTTTGTAACAATTATGTGTTTGACTAATTCATGTAATAACGCTCTTTTTCAAAAGTAAACCAACATGAACCTCTTGTTCCGAGAAAGAACTTGCCATTAGAATCGAAATAGTGGAAGCAAGACACAACTCTATTGGATTGTTATGTTTTGGTGGGTTCCACTTCCTCGCAAGTGAACAAGCGCACAAAGTGTTGGATTTGATTGATTGATCGTGACTGAATAATTGTTGGTGCGCTGTTTGTTGTGTTTGATGTGAGCGTGCGTGTCTATGTGATGAAGGGTCGTGATGTGGACTCTAATTGATGGTTTGGGACAGGCAGGGGGGACACCGATGACAGTGACAGGGTATCATCCTTTGAATTCTTAGTTGTTTGGGCTTCATGGCATATATAATGGCCAACCCACCTTGGAATTTGCTTTGGTTATGCCAGTGGTCCTTCCATCCAAACGCTGCGAGCAGCTCTATTCTCCTTCCAAAATTTGCATGTACAAAAGCCAACCAACAATTTTATGCTACACTTTCATACCTATAGAAAAAAAAAAAGAAATATACGACTCACGCTGGGTCATGCTTTCTACTGTTTGTTCAAACACGATAAAAAGAAAAAATGGCGATGAGACAAAAATCATATGTGCACGTCAATTTCTTTCTTCCTTCCTTTCTTTCTCTCTCTCTCTTTTTCTTTTTTTGGATCTAGTGGACGCATAGTTAGAAAATTTGTCAGTCAACTACTATTATTTATTTATACTAAACTTTATTAACCAAATGACCAAATTTCCCACCATGAGACTTGCTTACAATGATCTTGTCAAATGGGCGATGGCTGCTATTAAACGTGCATTGGATACTCCTAGAAACAAACTAACGCTGGTGGAAATGGGTATGAAGTCGGTCATGTTCACTATATAGCTATCCACTTCGATTATATATATATATATATATATCTTGTTAGAGAAGATACAGTGCTTATTACAGAATTTCATGTGCGACTGTATAGTTGTTCTATTGTAATTCTGAGGTAGCCTGTTGAGCAAGGAAAACAAATTTTTCATTCAGGTTGAAGTTGCATACATCGTTCTTCGTAGTTAGGAATCATACACTAAAGTGCTAACATCCATTACCACCAGACTCTTTAACTATTCCTCTATTTGTAAATTACCTTCTCATGAGAAGTTCAATCTTTTTTTTTTTTTTTTTGGTGTGTTGGAAGGGTAGCCACGCCCATCACTGTCATATGCCTACAATTGTGTTTGGGATGCTTTTACCCTTTGTGTGTCTATCTGTGTGGCTTCATAGATCATAGATTCATGCATTCTCTCTCTCTCTCTCTTAGAAACAGGACCAACAACTTGTTAACCACTAGGTATTTCAGGCCACTCAGGATAGTAAGATATGAGTTTCCAATCTCAAGTCTCACTTATTGCTAAATCTCTCTTATCTAATTCAACTTGACTAAAAAAGGACCAACAAACCGATGATATATTATAACGTTCAAAAAAAAAAAAAAAAAAAGGAAGTGCAATTTGCTTATTTGTTTATTCATTTGTAGCCTGTGCAGAACTTTTGAGGGAAGATTACCATAGCACCAAAGACGGAATGCTAGATGCATTTCATTAAATTAATTTATCCAAGCTAAAAGCCCAAAAAAAAGCTTAGTGTCCACATGCAATCCACTCATATGTTAAATGATGATATACTAATCGAAAAAAGGGATCACAGGGGTTACCATAGAAACCCTTCTTGTTGGTCTTGTGTTTTCTTTTTATATTATTATCATTATTTAAAAAAAAAAAAAAAAAAAAGCTTTTTCGTTTCTTTTTATTGTCAAATTTTACCAGTTACGGGCCAAGATCCATGGAGTGACGAGAAATCCCATGCTACTGAACCAAAATTCTACGCTGTCATCTTCCGTCGGGAGTGGAAATCCATAAACAAATAATGATTGATTCCCATTTGAGGATATCTTTTGGATCCTAAGAAATTTGCCTAGGGTCCACTCTACTGATACGACCATCAATAAATTAATAGCATGATTAAGTTAACAACAGTTGGGAACAATAATGAGCAAGCAGAAAACAATTGTGGGCCCAGAGGTGGAGCTGGGGCTACGCCCACATAGTAGGGGATCTGACAAGTTAGTTGACTGGTCAAAACTGTCAGTCAAAGGAGGAATGTAAAATAGGTAGGAAACTGTGCCCAAAACATAGGGTAACACCTCCTGTTAAGAAAAGAAGCATGCATTCCCACTAGAGAATCGGTGTAGATGTTGCACATATCACATTCGGTGGGTTGATAATTGAGCTTTCATGTCCCAGCGAAAAAGCTACGGTGATATTTGTGTATTGGCAAGTATTTCAATGCTTGCAGTGAGGCATTCCACAAGAATATCCCCTTATGGAAACTCTCGATGGGTCGATGTGTGCCTGTGTTCTGTGAACAATCTTGTTAGCATGACTGGACATTCAAATAATTCACGTTCAGTGGCAATGAAAACGAAATTTCCTCCAATTGGGTTGACAATTATTTGATGGCAAGAATGGTAGCGATTCCTTTTGTTAGAATAGGTTGCTCACGGAAAAGATTAGGACATTTCCAATGTGGACAAAAGAGCTCAGTGGGGGTGGCGTGTTTATTTGTTATGGTGGAAGGATATTGCCGTCGCAGCCTCCCTAGTCGTTGTTGACGATATACAATTTTCGTCAAACAAGTAATTGTTTTTATGGGCCAAAAAATTCTCTGGACATGTATATACTATTTATAATAATCATATGGCACATACCAAAGTACAAATGCATAAATTATAGATATAGATATCTTGTTATTTATCATTCCTTAAATTTCTCTCATGAAAATTTTGACCACATCTATTGGCCCGCACACTTAGTTTTAATTTTTTCTATTAATAATAATAATAATAAAAAATTTTAACAAAATCAAAATTTAAATATATCATAAATTATAACTTTTAATTATTTATAATAATCTCATATAAAGTCATTACATTATTTGTATACTAAATTCATATCATAATTTATATAAAATATAAAAAGTTATTAAAAATTTATTTTAGTTAAAATTTTAAATTATTAAATAAAATTTAAAATATAAATTAAATATTATATTTTTATTTTTTAATGTAAAAATTTGTTAGATTAAAAGTATAAAAAATAAATTTATTTTTATTAAAAAATATCTAATTAAATATAAAAATAATATAGTTAAAATAAAAAAAAATTTGATACATAAAATTATTTTATATAAATATTTACATTATAAAATAAAATTTAAAATATAAATTTTGTATTACATTTTAATATACCGAAAAAGTCAGAAAAAGGTGCTGTTATTACAAAGACTCTAATGTGAACACGAATAGTCTTAAGCGGGCGTTCAAAACTAAGGAAGCGGGATGCTGGGCCAGCAGGCAGGGGGGGACCCATCTATGATGAGTGTTTGGTCGGTGGGAGACGGGACCCACCGAAGACGTCTGACCGAACACGCGGCATAAAAATGCGGCTAGGTGACGAATATTTCGGTTTACGAGGAACGCGCAATAACGACTGCCAGGGAGCAGCTCACTGCCGAGAAAAATCCCCCAACACAATAATAGTGGGCTCCACTGCTATTAGTGGGTTTCGGAAGAACTTTAGTGGGCCCCAGCTTTAACGCATTAATACCTCTCCTCCCTTGTGAAGCAAAGTATCAGTCCTACATGTCCCATGCTAATGAAATTAATTAATTATTTGTTTGTCCAACAACGGCATGATGCTATTAGATTGACCTGATTAAAAACAGATCACCCATTTCATAATTATAAAATCTGAACGTTATTTTAATAAGCATTTGCTCGAAAATTGATTATCAGTAATTATATTAATATTTTCGTGCAATTTTAATGCCAGCATTAATAACTCAATTGTTTCAATATTTGAAATTATATTATTAAATTTCAAACACGTTTTCAACGGAAGTAGAATTATTTTGTGCAATCCATATGTGCAAGATTCTGCTGATCCGTTCATGGGAAGAAATTCGAGGGAAATAAATAGAATATAAATTACGAGGAGTGGCGGTTGTTATTTGGCATGTGGGGGAAATGATGGAGGTCACGCGAGACACGATACGATGCTAAGCTGTGTAGCCATATGGTGATGGTGGGAGGCGGGCGAGTTTGGTAACGGATATGGTTTTGTCCGGATCAAGGATAAGAACAGACAAGAAGTGGAGGAAGTGATGATGATTGTCTAAACCAAAGAACCGTTATCTAAATAATTTGCAATGTTTCAAGTTTGTCTCTGGGTAACATAACTGAGATTAATTTCCTGGGAAGGGAGCAGGGGAACATCTATTCTATATTATTTTTGCTTCATCATTCTAGCAGAACGAAGGCTACCTATCAACTTTTATATTTAAGTTGTTACAAATTATTGTTAAAAATACATCTAAATAATGTAACACTTTTATTCATGTGCATGATACGTGTACTAGTAGTATATGGTAATTATAAATCATGTACCCGGGCAATAAGGAATCAATAGAATATTATTTCTGGGTAATCGAATCCAAGAATCCTAACCTTGATTAACAAAAATGATCAATACATTTATTTTACTAATAAAGCACACTCTTAAGATTAAATGTTCAATTTACAGTTACAATTAATCAAACACGCACAAAAATAAAAATAAAAAATAAAAAACAGAAGGATTAAATGTTCAATTTTCTTGTTGTTGTTGTAGACTGTATATTTGTTGCCTTCTTGCTTGATCAATTGAGACATGTACTCAAAAAATTTTCAACCCAGAGACGATTACATGCCAGTCAATGATCCAAAACTCGTTCTCTTTTTGGCGTGAGTAAAAGGCTGTACCTAATTCCCACACAGCAATAATAGATTGTACCACTAGTGTGGCTGCTCTCGGGTGAACCTCATCCGGCTCAGGTAGACACGGGTGCATGTTCCCGGCTGTCTTGTCTATTGTCGACTGTTGTTGGGCGTACGATGAGTTTTTGCGCTTGTCTGATTTTAACCTTATAATGGCTATCTTTTTTTTTTTTTTTTTCCGGTTTAATTCTCATCAATTCAGATTAAAATTCAAGATTTTTAATCTAAAAATAACTTTAATTTCATTAAATTAATATTTATTAGTCTTGTAATTATTATCCAAGTGTTTAAAAGAAAACGATAGAAATTGTTGTTGGACACAAGTACGGACCCAAGTTCAATCTGAGGTGAAGCCCATCAAAGATATTACTGTTATATTACGTGGGCCCAGTTCTCAGAGTTTCAAATAACAATTGACTATTACCAACAAACTTGTCATCTGAATGGCAAGTGTAGAAGACTCAAAGTGTATCAAAGTCGAACTTTTAAAATTAGATGTCTATGTTGCCTTTTCTTATATTATTTGTTTTATTATTTTTTTTCTTCGTTCTCTATGTATGTCTTCAGTAGTTACCATCAGGCAGTTTGTAGTAGACGTACTAAAGCATGAATTGTGTAACTGCAAATGTACCATATATGAGAGACCACATTTACATGTTGCAAAGGAAATAAATTTTAAGTATATTACATACACATGAGTGTCATGTTTTTTCATTTAAAATAGACCTTTATTTAAGAATTAAATTAAGAATTATTTTCTTATATTATAATAATTTTTATCGAATAATTTTTTCAAAAAAAAAAAAAAACAATTGCTTCCCACATTATGAGAGATCTTTCTTTTTTTTTTTTCCTTTATTTTCATATTTACTCTCACATTAATATTAATATTCAAAAATGTTTCTCACTTTTTTATTAAATTTATCAAATAATTTTTAGTCTGCATCACACAAAATATATAATATTACTCGATATGAGCGTGATATCTAATTAAAAATCATGCAGTGAACTTAACAAAAAAAAAAAAAATGATTTTTTTAATTAATAGTATGAAAGTAAATGAATAATTTTTAAAAAATTAAATTAAAAAATTTTCTAAAATAAAGGAGTAATTTTGAAAATATAAAAATAAAAAAATTAATTAAAAATCATTTTAGTGTGCAAAAGCAATTATTGATTTAACTACAAAAGGTTCCGATGAGATAAGAGTGCATTTATGATCAAAGAAGGAAAAATCAAAGGAAGGAATATTTAACAATTGTGCATGAGCTCAACGTGTCGTTTATTCTGAAAAAAAGTTTCTTGAAATAATAACTCAGTTTGCATGCGCTCTACGTGTCAATCTAATTGAAAATGAATTTACTTGATTAACAACAAAATAGTTTAATGAATACATCTAAGTATGCATGTACTAGAGTTATAAGAATGCATTTACGATCAATGAGAAGAAAAATCCAATGGTAAAGTCTTTAGGAATTATGCATGCGGACACGTCCTTTCATCTGAAAAAGAGTTTCTCAAAATAATTACTTAGTTTGCACGCGCGACCTGTCAATTAATGAAAATAAGTTTGCTTATGTAGCAATATAAAACTTTAACAAACACATTTAAGATTATAAATGTATTGAACATGTAAGCGCTGTACTTATACACAAACAACTAGGCTTCAGCTCGCACGAGTTTTAAATATGTTATTGTTAAAATTTATTTAAAATGATTTATTATTTTAAATGAGAAAGAAAAAAATAAAATGATTTTTTTTAAAAAAAAAAAAGGGACGTACCTTTTGAATTTAAACAAATAAAAGAAAATTAACTTATTTGCTTTATTTTGTCATATTTCTTATATCCAACTCCTCTTATTCTCCGTTTTCACGGTATGTAAAAAATAATAATGGTAAAATTAAAATTTTGAATCAATGAAAGGATGCGTATAAGAATTACAACGAGAAAATTTTTAATAAATGACACAACAAATTGAGAGAAAAATCTTCCTTATTTATTTTTATTAGTGGAGACAGTGAGAGAGCTTTGTTTTTTTTTTGTTTTTTGTCTTTGTTTTTTTTTCTGAGGGAGACTAAAAATAAGAAAGAAAAGATAGATGAGAGGAGATTGTTGGGAAGATGAGCAAAGAGATAAGAGGTGGATACTTGAGAAAGAGCATATTAGTGCATGATAATTTGTACGTGATGTGATTGGTAGAGGTTTTGAATTCGTTGATAAAAGAGAAATTGATAACATATATTAATTATATTAAATTGTGTTTTGACCGGTAAAATAATTTTTGACAACAATTATGATAATTATAGAAATTTTATTTATGGCAGTTATTAATGACAGTTAATTAAGATAGTTATTTAGGAAAACAAAATTTATTTATGGCAATTATTCTAACAAAAAGAAAGGTATAACTGATATATATATATGCTAATTATTAATGAGGACTTAAGAAGTAAATATGTATTACTGTAGTAAAAAAATCAATAAGATAAATAGGAAATTTATGACATTAAATTTTTTTAATCAGAAAAAGACATTTAATATGGAGTAATTAGAAACTTTCTCTTTATATTATTGTAATAAGATAAGAGAAAATTCTTTAAATTTATACATTTTCAATAAAGAAAATTCATATGACTATTGAGTTCATTTAAACTCTACAAAAATAATAATAATAAATAATTAGTAGATGATTTTTTTTTTGTTCATATTTCGGTAACAAGTACATAAATGTATTCAAAGGTGTTGAGACAAGAATGAATTTATTGTCAATAAAAATTTTAACAAGAAAATATTTGAGTGTACTACATTTACAGGTCTGCAACGTATGTTTAATGAACATCTTAGATGCAATTCGTTCCTGGAGCATCCAAATAGATTTTCAGCGATGATTAAATTTTATTTTCGCTTCAGTCAGTTTGTTACCTATCAGACATGAGGGTAACGGTTTCACTTGGTTTTGTTTGTATGCTGGCTGGCAGATGTTTTGACTATCTTTTCAATGTGGATTTTGAGGCATCAATGGAGGACCAGGTTGGACAGAATGCCCTGAAGAATCTGAAGGTTTGTATTTCCTTTCAACCTAGTAGCACTACCATTGACCATATTTGACATGAAGTGATCCTTCTTTGACAGGAGCTTGCGACATTCTTACGAGTTTTAGGGACCTATCCAGTGGACACTAGCGTGATGTGAATGCTATTTTAATGGGGTAAGCTTTCAGTTTTGGATCAGTTCTAGAGATAAAGAAGCATAAGCACCCTATTGAGTATAGATTGCATACACAGTTGTCCGGATCCTCCCTAACGACGTTCATTGCTTTGAGAAATGAAAATTCTCAGCAAGGGTCGTTAAACTAACGTGCATTATTGCTCTCATTAATGGACAAATAGCTTCAGGGGATGCCATTCTGTTCTCACACTTCATTAGGTCTCATTTATGTTATGATATTATTGTTTCTCAACAGCCTATGTGATGGCTTTATAGGGATCTCTTTCTTTGTCTTGTACATGGCAATTTTGGTGACGAAAAGTTCCTCAAGTTGTTAATCTCATCAGGCGGCCGGCGTCCCTTGATCTTCTCATTTTCGTCCAATCTTGTGAGCAGACAAGTTGATACTATTGTTCTTGGGTTGCTGAGGACGATCCGGGTTGCTCTGGAGAATATGCTAATGAGAGAAAATAGAGTCTTTGATTACATCTCTTGTTCCTAGTTTTTGCTTCTTGTTGAAGCTCTTAGCGCGGGTTCTTTTCAACGTTCCCTTTCATTCCAATTTCCAAGTTTGCAGTGCCGTCTCGTTATTGTCCATGTGATTAAACTCACAGCTTTTTCTGAAGTTTTTTGGCAAAACAGAAGGGCCGACAAGCACTATCATTATCAGTATTTGAAAGCATTCAATCTTGGAAGTCCTTTTTGAGCTTTGATTTTTGTGGCCAGCAGTTAGTGGTTGTATGTAGACATCCACCATCAACTAAACAACCTGAAACTGAATAAATCAGTCTTTCCATTAAAAGGAAAAAGAAAAAAGAAAAAAGAAATTATCTTTAATATTGATCCACAGATCAAACCGCCAGGCTCAGCTGAAGCATCATCTTGTTGTGCAGCTTTCAGTTGTGTCCAGAAGTAAAACTATTCTGTTATTTGTCCATGGAGAAGCCCAGTTAACAGACCTCAGAACATGGAACGAGGGCAGGAAGGATAAGGCTTAGCAACCAATATGACGACTCAACTCAACAATGCAGGGTCCCTGATTTTGAGACTCTGAGTATGCCTTTAAATGCCATCTAAGAACTGCTTTAAGATGAATGATTGAATTTCGTTAGTTTACCAAATAACTTCGATTTAATGTCTCTACAAAGCTCATATATTTTTCTTCCATATCTAATTCACCTTACTTGTTTTCCATAAAGCCTTTAATCAGCCAGAGAATTTCAGCTCGCATATCAGCAACAGTGTATGGGGTGATTTTCTCCTTCACATCAGAAAACCACATATCATCTGCCTCTTTATGGTCACAGGTTTCATGCCAGTGGCATATAGCCTTTGCAATGGCCGTAACATAAATGCCACAATCATAACCATTTACTTGCTGAGGAGAATCAGTAAATTCCATGTATGTAGTTTCAGGTCCTGTATCAGAGGTACCCAGAAATCCAACAACGGCTTTATAGAGTTGCCTGGCATACCTTTCATTGGTTGCTCCATAGCTATCATGATGAACAAAGACCTTCTGATTCCTCCAATAGACTACTAAGCTCCAGTGCGATCCACCTTCAGGAAGACTGACATCATCATTGTTATTGACAGGAAACATCACCAATCTTCTATTGGGTAACTTAAGGGGTTCTAGGAAATCCTTGAGGCTCCCCAAATCAGGACAGTTTGTTATCCAGAAAGCAATTGCTGGTGACACCAGTAAAACATCCTCTAAAGGAAGGACTGAAGAAAGATGACTGAAGTAAAACTCTATGATTCGATCATTGAGAAAAAAAGGGCCACTGAGGATATCCAAGTCAGATTGCCTAAGAACAACATCATTGTAGCTCAGAATCTTTTCATCAGCTGCAGATCTTCCCATCTTTTCTGATCAAAAAATACTTCAAACAAAGTTATGTCTGTTCTCATTTAAATTTCAGGAATCACTTAGACAAGTGCTGGTCCAATAAAGAGGAACATTAAAAAATCTACCATGCCTGCTATAATTTTTGCATGAAACCCATCCAAAATTGAGCTTGGGTTTTCCGTTTCACATGTCTTGGATGCAGAATGATCAGATGGCAATAATTTACATTCTTGTTCACAAAAGACATCAATCTTTTTTTCCCATGTCACCGAATTGTTAATGTAGAACGACTTCTAATTCAAGGCTTTAAAAATTGTCCTTTGCACTTTGACAGAGTAATAGGTTAAAAAGCAAGGATTTTCTGAGCAAATGGAGTGAAAAAACACAAATGAAAAAAAAAAAAGGGATTTCCCATTTACAAGGAATGCTGTGTAGCTTTAAAGTAAGCCATATCTTTACACCAACCAATTATTAAGAAAAAAGGAACCCATGTGCCTTCTAACCTTGCCTAATTCTTGCTATTGTTCACTGATCCCAACCCCATCCCCCCTCCACCCAAAAAAAAAGAATTGGACCAGCAGAAGGACACAGCAAAACTCAATAAATCAAGGTGAGAACTGACGGCAAGTTAAGCGACTTACGGAGATAATGATGAAGTGGATGGCGTATGTTGACCGGTGATCGGCCGGTGGTTGTTCAGTGATCCTCGTACTCGTTTCTACGGACTTCGAAGGATGTCCCAGAATTTTGTTAGCTACCTACCAGCCATCGTTTGGATTGAATGAAAAGCGAGCTTTGTGGATGTGGCTTTCTGCCTTATGGATATGGCAATCCACCAGGCTAATTGGGCCCCATCTTGACCCTAACACTTTAATGGGCCCTTTCATTAGAAAGTTGAAACCTCATTTACACCAAAATGTTTTTTTTTTTTTTTAAGAAGGATACAAAGAAAATGCTCATACCGCATTATGCTGCGGTTTGGTCCATTAGTGCTAACACACAAAATGTAGTTTATACTTTATACTTTATGTTATATGAAATATCATTGAGCACTATTTAAATAATATTTAATTTTATATAAATTTTACATAACATTTTATTTTATTTTTATACAATTATATTATTTGGCATCAAATATTATTTTTAAGGCATAACATATTATTTTATATAATATAAATTATACTTTATCCCGTCGTGTTTACTTGATATTTTCTTAATACGAAAGAAGAGTGGTGGATTCGACAACCGCTCGGTTTGGAAAACTATTATTTATTTTGCCGTTTGTCAGCTGACGACGACGGCAACATAACAAATTGATTTGCTGTAAACATTTTCCGTGTTTCTCTTCCATCACGCATTTGTGGAAGGCTGGAGGCACCGACAGAGGGTTTCATTTTTCCTTCTCTTTTGTTTTCTTGCTGAATCTGACCATTAGAAACTTACAGGGAAAAAAATGTTTGTTCTTCTTCTTCTTCCATTTTTATTTTTATTTTTTTAACTCTTTCAATGCAAGTTGGTCTCTCTTTTTTTTTCAGTTATGGTGACTTGGGAGGCGTTTGGAACCTCTTTCAATGCATCTAAGTCCTTACGAATCCATGAATGATACCTAAAAAAAAAATCAAAGTTTGAGAATGGTCCCAAAAAAAACGCATCACCACCATTTTGCATTAAATGCCATAGATGTTGACTAACTTTTATTTATCTATGGCATTTTGCTTTAAATGCCATAGATTCAAAGCTGCATGAGTTAAATATTAAATAGCTATAGAGAGCTCGAGGTTTCAACAGTCGTTAAAAAAAAAAAAAAACAGAAAAATTATGGAATTCTCCCGATTTTTCCTAAATAGCATGCATCATTTTTTTTTTTCCCCCCCGAAAAGGGAAAAATGGCAACCTTTAGCAATGAAGGTCACAAAATAGCTTGAAAGTTGGCATAGATTTTACCGATCAGAATAATTTATATACCATTTTAGTACTATGCTACACCTCATCCTTTTGTTTTTATTTATTGTTAGCTAACGCGCTTTCTTTTATTGATTATTTAACAAGAGAAATTGGAAATGTAGCATGCAATCCGATTGTCTAGATTTAGTATTTAATCTGATTTTTTCGGTGTATTTGGCAAGATAAATTTACTCGAACACTCTTCTAGATTTGTGAAAAAAGCCAAGTGGCGTGAATTGCTTCCTTTGAAGTACTGCTTCTTGGGGCCTCTTCTGGATGGTACATCGGTACTCTCTTGCTTAACGGTCTACTTTTAAGTGGGTTAGCCGAAATTTACACGATATCGCAATTTTTTATCATGACTTAATTTACGGATTGAGGATTGTGCCCAAGTGCATGCTTGACCAGTCATCAACCAATTTACCTCGCATTTTTGCTTTGCTTTTGCATTCTTTTTCAAACTGGCGTCTCTTCTTATGTCGTGGCTTCAGGTTATTTGGCAAAGTTGGTGCTCACGTCAGTTTAATTTCCACTAACTTTTTACATTTTCTCCAAGCAGAAATTGTGTCGGCTTAATGCTCAACAATTTACCTCACAATTTTGCATTTTTCTAGAAAAATAATAGTTTATTTTTCATTGTCGTGGCAGTGTTTTAGAGCAAAACATCGTCATAAAACCATAGAAAATTTGATGAAGGTCAAACTTGAATTTACTTCATTAATTTTTATCAAATATATAAAATTTAACTGCATAATAATAAAATAAAAATTATTTTAGAAATACATATTTAATTTAACGATTTATATAATTTAAATTTTTTATTGTTTACTATCTCGTTACTACTGTATTGTTATTAAAATTTTCAATTCTAACTACTATAAAAGAATATGATCAATGTTATAAGCTGGCGGTAACCATAAGTCAGCGCCAAGCACCGGAACCATAGGGCTTCCTAAATCTTGCGACGCAGACAAGATTCGACGTCGGCCTGGTTGGTTGGTGGTGGAGGTGGCCGCTGACTGTAATTAACACTTAACGCCGTGTTACGGGTTTTGTTTTTAATATTTGATCCTATTTTCTTTCTCTGGCTTTCGATATAAAGTTAAAAAAAAAAAAAAAAACAGAAAAAGAAAGCGAATTTATCGGTTCCGCTGGCGGTTGAAGATGCACTCTCTGTACTCATAAAACACAGAGAGAGAGAGAGAGAGAGAGAGGGAGAAGGAAGAACTGTTCTATTCCAGATCTGATACTACTAATTTATCAAGATCCAAAGAACAAATCGCTGCTATTGTTTTTTCTTTCTTTCTTTTTTTTTTTTTTTTTTTTTAACTTAGATTCTCTCCAAGAAGGGGAAAAAGAAAAAGGAAAGAAAGAAAATGGTGCTGGGGAGATGGGAGAACTTCGTGGACAATTTGCCGGCAATGGATCTGATGCGGTCGGAGAAGATGAGCCTTGTACAGCTCATCATCCCTGTCGAGTCCGCCCACCGCGCCGTCTCCTATCTCGGTGGACTCGGCCTCCTCCAGTTCTGCGACGTAAGTATAATCGTTTCTTAGATCCTCCTTCCCTAGCCGTCTAAATTACTCGACTCTGTTGTTTCTTTCTTCGGCTGTTCGGTTGCTGAGAAATCACGCGCAAGTGTGTTGGAGATCAGGATTTTTTTTTTTTTTAGATGTTTTCTTTTTCAAGAACGGGAGATCTTACTGGTTTTATAATCTTTGTTTGGACGGTTGATTTGTTTGAATTGTCTGGCGCGATTCGGTTTCAAGTTGAATTTCTTGAGCCCTTCGAATTTGATTATGAAATGAGGACTTTGCAGTTGGTGGAAATTTGTAACGAGGCGTATTCATGTCTCGATTCAATTCAAAAGTTTCAAACTATCTATGAGTTACTTAGGGCTGGTTGCATATTCATGTAATGCTATTGGTATTCTTTTGTTTTTGTGATCCGGTGTTGTCAAATGTGTATTGTCGTTGGTTTTCCTTGTGCTTGACCATGACCTTGACCTTGACTGTGTAATCAGTTTAAGTTTTGTCTGTTCATTTTCTTCCTTTGGGGACATTGGAGATTGGAAATTTGGGAGCCTTTGTGATGCCTTATTGTTTCCTATTAGAAATAGTGAATGCCAAGTTGTTTTTATCAATCTTGCTAGTATATATTTGAAGAAGTAGAAGAATCAATGGCAAGAAAAACAAAAATATGTACTAGAATTTTGTGAGATATGTTGTTCTAATACTGGCTCGTGCCAGCTTCAGAAGATGCAATATTGGTCATCTGGCTGCAATCATGCCACATTATGTAATAATATATTAGCAATAGTGTGCATTCCGTGCAACATGGAGTTGGAATAAGTTACATTTTCAAAATGTGTGTGATACTATGTCTAATGGCTGTTTTTTCCTTCGGCAGTTGAATGCGGATAAAAGCCCTTTTCAACGAACATTTGTTAATCAGGTACTTTCATGGCACTTTCAAGAACTTATCCTGCACCAAGATTCTTCTTTTAGCTGTAATATTTATAGCCGTGGATTTACGTTTGGCCATGTAGGACCAAGTCTCTGTCAGTTTCTTCTGTAAAACTATTAGGTGCTAGGACCTTCTTGTGCATGCTTATATCTTCTGATTGCAGGCATAGAATGGATCTCATGTAGACAAACAAGATTAATCAGCACTTCTGTGTAACTCAGTTGTCAAGTTAAAATATGCTCATTGTATTTTATGTCTCTCGTTTGCTCATAGCATCCAAAGACACGAACCCTAACATCTGTTTCCGTAGAAGCATGCAATATTTGTTATCATTTGACTTTTTAATGGAATTTGAATCAACTAAACCTTGTGTAACTTACTCCTCTGTGCTCCACACTCGTCTGAACTTGTTTTGAATAGTGATTGTGAATACTTATATTAACCATTAGGCCAGTATCAATTTCAATTTCTGATTAGTTTTGAGGGCTGTGAATATTTATACAAGCAATTGAGGGCATTTATGACGACATGATGGCTGTATTGATGTTTGAGAGATTTCATAGGTGAAGAGATGTGGGGAAATGTCAAGGAAGTTACGGTTTTTCAAAGACCAAATTCACAAAGCTGGTCTACCATCTTCTACACATCCTGCCATAGAGCCAGATGTTGAACTTGAGGAATTAGAGGTGCTTTTATACCTCATTGTTTTTGGTCTATGACATGAATCTTTTTTCCCTTGTCATTCTAAATATTCTTTCCCTTTTTGTAGCACCAACAAGTAATGTAACTTACTATAATTATGACTAGATTGTGAACTGTCAAGTTATCATGTCTGAATCTAATGACACATGGCTTCTATAATTCTTCCTGTATTAGATACAACTTGCTGAACATGAGCATGAGCTGATTGAAATGAACTCTAACAGCGAGAAACTTCAACAGACTTACAATGAGCTTCTAGAATTCAAAATGGTGTTGCAGAAGGTAAATTTCTTGGCCCCGGTATTTCTTTTGCACTAAAGACTAGGAAGCTGCTTTTGGTTGCCTTCTATTCACTTTTATATGATGTTTATGTCATTTTCCTTCTTTCCCAAAATATTTTATTGTATGGTTCTAGTATTGGTGATGGAATGAAGTCCTGGTCCAATGATATTACCATTGGGTGAATAAAAAATTAGCTATGAACAGGAAGGATGTCCTGTTTCTACACTTTTCCTTTAAGAACACATTGTTCAAAACCTCATTGGAAAATATTCTCCTGAATCTTGTCCTTGCCATTGGGATGGTTTTGGAACACAATGCATTATTGTTAAATTTTCTTTTTTAGCTCTTGTGATATTTATAAATGGAGAATGTTGGTTTTTTGAGAAAGTTGTTGATTCCTGCTATTGAAGCAGAAAATTTCCCTGATGTATTTCTTACAAATTTCTGTTTCTTTAGAGACTGTAGATGAAAAAAATCTCCGAAAACTACTGGTGTGGAGAAGATGTAGGCTCTAACCTTTTGCTTTGTAAATTGTAATTCATGTTTTTATGGGTGATGACAGGCAGTTGGCTTTCTTGTATCTAGTAATGGTCATTCAGTTGCAGAAGACAGAGAATTGGGTGAAAATGTCTACTCTAATAATGCGTATGGGGATTCAGCATCTTTACTTGAACAGGTTCTTGACATTATGCCTTGTGCCCTTTGAGTTAGTTGCAAATATCTATTGCTATTATTGCATTCATAAAAGAACATGCATTATACAGGAATTGAGGTCTGAGCCATCAAGCCAATCTGGTTTAAGATTTATTAGTGGAATTATATCTAGATCTAAAGTTCTGAGATTTGAGAGAATGTTGTTCCGTGCTACAAGGGGCAACATGCTTTTCAATCAGGCAGCAGCTGATGAAGAGATCCGGGATCCTGTGTCAAGCGAGATGGTTTGTTCTTTCCTGATACATATTCTCTTTTCGGCTAATAGTATTCACTGGAGGATGTGATTGTTGTTAACTTCTTTTTAATTTTCTTCACCAATCAATGCTTGCTGCTGTGATTTATTGCTCTGAGGAGATGTGCTCAATCATCTTGTGCATTGATGCTGACTCTCCATGAGTTTATCGTTGCAGGTTGAGAAAACAGTGTTTGTAGTTTTCTTCTCAGGAGAACAGGCAAGAACAAAGATTTTGAAAATTTGTGAAGCTTTTGGGGCAAATTGCTATCCTGTGCCTGAAGACATAACGAAACAGAGGCAAATAACTAGAGAAGTAAGTATGTTGTTGCAGAGATTCGCTGATTTTGCTTCCTGCTTTAATTGGTTTTACCATTCTGCGTTTTGATTGAATTTTATTCACATTTCATGTCAGCAATGTGCTCTTAATTCTTTGATAGTCCAACATAACATTTTTTTTTTCCTTCTCCCCATTCTTCTTGGTTGCCAAAGTTCTGTTGAAGAAACTTTTAAAATTAGCCGTTGGCTCAACTTAGTCTAGCTTTGCTCCAATTTGCAAATGTCTACCGACATTTGCCTACATAGGCAGCCATAAATTTGATTTTCTTCTGATGAAAATAGCTATGTTTGGTTTTAGGTTTTGTCTAGGCTCTCTGAATTGGAAGCTACTTTGGATGCTGGAATTCGCCACCAAAATAAAGCTCTTGCTTCCATTGGATTTCATTTAACAAAATGGATGAACATGGTAGGGTATAATGTTCTAAATATCTCTTCAGTTTTTTGTGTTTGCTTGATTGATAGATTTTATGCGTTGTATGGACATGCACAAATGGAATATGATTACTGTTTATGGAAGGTTTACTGTTCATCCTTGTAGTGGCAAGGTGCCCATTAACTGTTCTTTCCAGGTAAGAAGGGAGAAAGCTGTCTATGATTCATTGAACATGCTGAATTTTGATGTCACAAAAAAATGTCTTGTTGGAGAGGGTTGGTGCCCTATATCTGCAAGAGCTCAGGTATTTTGTTCAATAATCATAGCAACCTTGTCTTTTGCAGCTTTATTTTGCTAAATTACCTAACTGGTATCAGAATCTTACTTGTTGAATATTTTTTCTTTGATTGGCTTTTAAGGAAAATATTTGTTATTGGTTGAACAGATTCAGGAGGCACTGCAACGTGCAACATTTGATAGCAATTCCCAAGTGGGCATAATATTTCATGTGATGGATACCATTGAACCGCCTCCTACTTATTTCAGAACCAATTGCTTTACAAATGCTTTTCAAGAAATTGTTGATGCATATGGGTTAGTTCTCAATGTGCTTTCTTCTTCTGTAATTGTATATGGGGTAACTGTGCCAGCTATCTTAGTAGAGTGTTTACTTTGCATTCCATTCAGTAGTTGAACATTCTAATGGATTGTGAATAAAGTATCTGGCATGGCCATTCAGCAGATAAAGACTTGCTTTGTTGAATTGAACTGCGCAAATGACTAATGCAATGACTTATTGGGCAGTGTTGCAAGATATCAAGAAGCAAATGCTGCAGTGTACACTGTTGTTACTTTTCCATTTCTTTTTGCGGTGATGTTTGGGGATTGGGGCCATGGAATATGTTTGCTATTGGGCGCATTAGTCCTTATAGCAAGGGAAAGTAAGCTTAGTAATCAGGTATGTTTGCCATCAGATTCTCTTCTTATAGATTTTGAGGGGACAGTTCTATCAAAAGAACTATTTGACAAGTGATATGGACTGTGTTCATTCTCTAGTCAGCATTGTTTGCACAAGACATCATTTTTGGTCCCTTTCTAGCTTTTTTCATTCACAAGATACTAAAATGTTAAGACCTATGTCTCATGGTTTTGACGGTTAATAATGATTGCCTTAGTCGCATGATTTTGTTCTTTTGATTTATTACCATTGTCTCTGCGAGTGAATGATGGCTGTGAAAAAATAAAAATAACTGTTCTTTTGAGTCAGACCCATTATTTTCATGTGCCATGGGAGACAAAGACTGAACTTTATGTTGCTGATTGGTCGTATAATCTCTTATTCTTTGATTCCTGCCAGAGGCTTGGAAGTTTTATGGAGATGCTTTTTGGTGGACGCTATGTACTCCTCCTAATGGCAATTTTTTCAATCTACTGTGGTGTAATTTACAATGAATTCTTCTCAGTTCCATTCCACTTATTTGGTGGGTCTGCTTACAAATGCCGGGACACTACTTGCAGGTACATACTATTTATTCTTTCCAGATGCCTAAATGTTTCCAGCTAGAAACACTTTGTAGCTTTTAGCACATATCATATGACGCCTTCATATAGTCTTGGACTTTACACCTGTTGAAGTATGAGTATAATCTCTTGCCTTTTTCTAAGTTCTTGATGGGTACTGTACCTAATTTTTATCGAATGCGCTTCTCCTTCTCTTTCTGGTATAAAGCTATGCTCAGACAATGGAATTGGTACATAATCTGTTAACTAACTCTGACTGGGTATATATAGTGCACCAAAAAAATGATTTTATGTCATCTGCATAGATAATTGGTCAGTGTGTGGGAGCCTTGTGCACTCAGTATTACCTTTTTTGCATAGATAACTGGTCCATCCAAGAGCTGAAGTTTATCTTACAAGTGTGGATGAAGATAAATATGAGCTTGTATCAATCTGATTGTCTCTAAACTTGTTATTCTCACGGTTTGATCAAATATGTAATGGACTTTCTATTTTTTGGGCATCCCCTACATCACACTGTCCTACATTTTCTATTAATTGCTTGTTACAAATTCATGAAAACTTTTAGGTTTTTATGCCCGTAAAATATGATATATTTTAAAATTTTCTTTTCAAAGAATATAGTCACTAAGCTCTAAGATTTTGATGTTGATCTCTCTGTTCAGTGATGCTCACACAACTGGTTTAGTCAAATACCAAGATACATACCCATTTGGTGTTGATCCCAGTTGGCGTGGAAGTCGTTCAGAATTGCCATTTCTGAACTCTCTCAAAATGAAGATGTCTATTTTGCTAGGTATGACTCAGATGAACCTAGGAATTATACTCAGTTACTTCAATGCGCGATTTTTTAGCAGCTCACTAGACATAAGGTATGAGCATCTTCTGGCATATCTGGCTCTCTCACCTTTCATTTGAAGTTGCTATCTTACTTGTGAAATGAAGTACAAAGAATGAATCCTATTACACTTCTTGCTGTTAGGTATCAGTTTGTGCCACAGATGATCTTCCTCAACTGTCTTTTTGGGTATCTTTCACTTCTCATCATCATCAAGTGGTGCACTGGTTCTCAGGCAGATCTTTATCATGTGATGATTTACATGTTCTTGAGTCCTACTGACAACCTTGGTGAGAATCAGTTGTTTCCCGGCCAGCGACCACTTCAGGTGTAGCTTTCATTGTCATATACATCTTTCCCTTGCATGTGGTTGTATTGTATTGATTAAAATTTTATCATATGGTCAATTGATGCTTGAGTTCTTGCAGATCATTTTGTTGCTCTTGGCCGTAGTAGCAGTTCCTTGGATGCTGTTTCCAAAACCTTTTATTTTGAAGAAACTTCATTCTGAGGTAATCCTGCTGTTGGCTATCTTTTTCCTACTATTTTCTCTGGAAATACTCCTGGTAAATCTGGAAGCTTTGTTGGGATGACAGAATTGTAGAGTACAAAATTGGTTCAAGATGTCCTAGCATGTGTGAAAACTGAATTTATATTTTTATCCCTCCAGGTTTGACTAGTAATAATGTGTTTATTCAGTTGTTTTCTCTTATAACTTATTTTTTATATTCAGCCTATTATTTATCACAGATATGAAGAGTAACCAGTCCATTTCTCTGGCATGCTATGTAATCTTTATCTGAACATTGATCAGCTCAGGAAATCTTTTAATATTTCTCCTTGGTGATATGGTGTAGAGATTTCAAGGTCGTACCTATGGAATTCTTCGCAACACTGAAGCCGATCTTGATGTGGAGCCTGATTCTGCACGAGCACATCATGAAGATTTTAATTTCAGTGAGGTGTTTGTACACCAGATGATACATTCTATAGAGTTCGTTCTTGGTGCAGTCTCAAATACAGCTTCATACCTTCGGCTTTGGGCATTGAGGTAAAGAAATTATTTCCCCCCATGGGCTAAGTTTCTGCTGTGGTTCATTAGTAGTTAATGCTTGTTACTTCTGTTGCAGCTTGGCACATTCAGAGTTGTCAACTGTTTTCTATGAGAAAGTCCTTCTCCTTGCTTGGGGGTGAGTTTTTTTTTTATAGGCGCTATGCTATCTCTCTCTCTCTCACTGTGTTCTCTGCTATTCTACTCCAGTGCTTAATCTTTTTGTCCGTTGTTCCATCATTTCTTTGGTCTATTAGGAGGTCTGATGGAATGTGAGCTGTGTACACAGCGAGGGGTTGTTCTTCTCTATCCCATAAATGGCCTTCCATCCTATTCAGCCAATTCAAACATGTGACCAATTTAAAATTCAAATTCTCAACTACTGAGATGTCCCCTTTGGGACATCTTTTTGTCCACCATAGTAGACTTGAAAATTGAACTAAAATCTATACTTTGCATATCCCTGTGCATTGAATGGTCTGGCTGCTGCATTGAAGTCCACTAGTTATGGCAGATTCTTCTGCCATAGCAGAGATCATTAAAATCAAAATTTTGTTTGCATTTTTATCTTTGGCATTGTTGTATTACCCGTAGATGTACTAAAATATCTATGTACAGATATACATGTTTTAGAACGTTGAATGTTTGAGACTCTTAATTTGTAACCAAGCCATCCAAGAAGGCATTATTGTTTACTCGATCTGACAAATTCATGGTTGATTTTTTAGTATGGTGCAGACAATTTCATGTCATTGCCCTGCTTTCTTTTAGTGTAATACTATTTAGATGGTTTGACTGGGGTTTGGTGCTGAGATTGAGGTCTTATAACCTATAATATGAAAACTTATGCTCCTCAAACAAAAATTTGACCGATCACAAAATATGCAGATTTCCACAACATAAGCTCAAAGTACTTGGTCACCTAGTGTTTTCACAAATTACCTGTTGTTTGTGCAATGTTCCCAACACCACTTATGCATGCATTCCAGGTATGACAACATTGTGATCCGGTTAGTAGGGCTTGCAGTTTTTGCCTTTGCTACTGCCTTCATACTACTTATGATGGAGACACTCAGTGCTTTCTTACATGCCCTGCGTCTTCACTGGGTGGAGTTCCAGGGGAAGTTCTACCATGGTGATGGTTACAAGTTCAGACCTTTTTCCTTTGCTTTGATAACAGAGGATGACGATTAGATAACTCATTTATCTTTGCATTTTTGCGGACAAAATGATGATATGAAGATGGGCAACAATGTTTCCACTGGATCAAAGCCATCCAAAATGGAATTGATGGAATTGCCTTTTGGCTGTCAGAGGACTGCTGCTTCCTTAGTCTGACATTTAACTTAGAACTGTAAAATGCTAAGCCATATTCTTTCAGTTTGCTGGTATAAGTGGGTTTGCATACAGCCATGGTAAGTCGATAGATGTTTCTTTTTTTAAATTTAGTTTCCTTCAAAGTTGGGGGGTTTATTGGGGAAGGTGGCAGAGGTGGAAATTATTTGTAAAGAGTAAACTGAAGAATCTTTGTATACCCTGTAACTTTTCATGGATCGTAGTTCCTTTTTGGGAGTTAGATTTGTAGAATCTCACATACGCACACAAAAGATAGTGTGGTTTTCTCCAATTTTTGTAAACAAACATTGCTTAGAGCATGTCAATGGAACAATTTTCTTACATTATACTGTTTATTGTCTGTATTTTGGAGGTCGATGGTTTCTGTGTTGACCATTCTAAAATGTGTTAGCAATATGCATCCCCAAGATTTGGATGGGGTTCAGATCAATATGGAAATGAATTTTCTTGCATGGCTAGTTATGATAGATAATCAAACAGTTTGGCGGTCATACGTTACACTCTGTTACTCTTTAATTTTTTCGAAAGTCTTTTTAAAGTTTTTATTGGACACTTGGAAACTAATATGAATCTTCTTTTCGCTTTGTCTTCCTTCTGGATTGAGTTCCCGCATATGCAAATGTATTTCGTATCCAATTTTATGCAAATGCTGTGACAAGCTTTCGAAGAGTTCTACGGTTTTCCAAAGGAACATTGGGTGTTCACACCAAATTGATGACAAGTAAGCTTTTCTTCATAAATAGGGAGACTCTAGACCAAGACAGGTCAAATTGCTTTCAGGAAAATTCCTAAAGTAACGCAAATATCATCAACTAAACTTATCCTTTAAATCCGTGGTAAATTTCATTTCATTGTTTTTCATCCAATCTTATGCTCTGACGAATAGGAAGATGCCTAAACCCTAAAGCAATATTTGGGGGATTCTTAGTAAAAACATGCAAAGTCTGCAGACAGGAAAAGTGAATTGTGTAATGAAATACGTAGTGAAACAGGCCGGTCAGCACAAAATCTTTGTTGGTGTTGCAGCACGTGTAACGTTGGGCTTGTTTTGCTTATTTGCGATGCTCATTTTATATTGGCATGCTGTCTTGAGTGTTTTCAACCTATTCTACTTGATTTGGATTCAGTTAGACACTAATTTCTAAAATGTCATCAATTTCCCATCAAATATGCTTGTAAGCCTGTCCTTAAATTGTAACCGGGATTTTTATTTAGAATAACCTGGAAGGGATTGAATTTGTTCCTTTCATGGGTTTGTAGGAAGTTTAATTTATAAACTGGTGATCTTTTTTCAAGCCTGCATTTTCATGCAGGTACTGGTTAATCTTTATGGAAAGTTAATTGGTCATGAGGCTTCTGTAAATGCAATATAATTTAATTCCACTGGCGATCTTCTAGTGTCGGGTTCTGATGGCAGGAAAGTTAACTCTTGGGATTGGACAGCTTAAAGCAGAATCATCTCATATTCTTCTGGCCACTTAGGCAACATACATCAGGCCCAAATCATGCCATTCTCTGATGACCAGAGAATTTTAACTTCTTCTGCTGATGGCCAGGCGAATTGCAGATAAGCATCTCGAATTCCTTGTTATGCTGTTTTAGATGGCGTATTTCCTTGTACCATGTTGCAGCATATCTTTTGATTTTCCAGACATATGGAATGCTTATTACCTTGATTTCTGGAATGCTTGGTTTTTTCACCACCTCATTGTATCTCACCCGTGCACGTCAGGCTTGGCCAGATCTTGGAGAACGGAAGAGTTTGGATACAATGGAAAACACCTGGGGAGTGTATTGAAGCTTGACAGGATTCAAATAGCATCTCAACATGTCATCCTTTTTACATTGTCACAAGCATAGCCCTAAATTGTTATTCTCCATGTGTTCTACATGCATCACCACTGGACAGATTATGGAATTGAATAATAGGCAAGGCAGGGAATCCCAGCCTCTACCCACTTTCGCTTCAGATTTCACAATGCATATACTGCGCCGGCAAACCAATTTATACAGCTTTTGGAGATAAGTAGAAATGATGTTCTAATTGATGGTGATGGGAAGGACCATGTTTTAGGAACTTCGGACGGCAATGCTTCTTCCGGAGTGGGTTCAACTGGAAATCCCAGGGACAGCACCGTTAGCTAGTTTGGCCTTTTTGGAAATTTTTGGCTTTCTCCATAAATTCATATAGTTAGAGAAATTACAATGAGTTGCTCTGATGAATTGGCACTACTTCTATAGTGCAGTGGTTGATTTGAATTTGGGGATTGTTGGACTTGATAATTTATTTTTTTTTTTTCAGTAAATATGTAAAGTTAGAATAGTGAGTTTGGTTGGATCGTGTCAACAGTTTTTTTAAGTTGAAAATAATAATAAAATTATATATATATCTTATCCTTATCCAAATTTTGCATAAAGAGAGATTGTGCACTGTATTTTTTTTTTTTTTTAAATGTGTAAAAGTTACCTTATATGGGCATATTGGGCCATTACTTTTCATGCCATGCATTTCGACCATTCTCCCTTGCCCGGTAACCCTTTACAGCCAGCAATTTTATTTAGCAATTTTTGAATGATCCGTCGTGGAAATAAGTAATATTTTGCTCCTAAATTTTTTTAAAATTTTTCTATTTATTTTAAATAATTTATTATTTTTATTTTAATCCTATAACTTAAAAATCCATCTCATTTCGGAACATTTTTTATTGCAAATAAAAAAAATTGGTAGCATATTTTCTTAAATATTTAACATGTACCATATAACAGAGTTTTTTGGGGGAAACAATGTTACTGGAGGCCCATTAACTATTGGGCTCATTTCCGCCATTGACTGGCCGAATAATAAGCCAGGAAACGAAATTTGGGCCTTACTGGACCCACCTTTCCAAATCCAATAAACCAGACAAACGGCTTATCGTTTAGTTATTAATTAGAAATTCTATCCAAAAAAAAAAAAAATCGAAACAAAAGTTCAAAAGCCTATCACGCCCAATCTCGATACATGACCGTTGCATCGCCAAAGAAAACCACTTCCCGCCTGCCCTTTACAAATTCAAAACCACTACTCTCCCTCTCTCTCTCCAGACGCAACGCACGCAGAGACGACGCCGGTTCACTGGAGATGGAGGCCGATCTGTCGCTGATAGAGATCTCTGGGGAGGACGATTCACTACTTTGCCCTCAGCAAACTCGAAGCGGCGACGTCTCGAGCTCGACCACCGGTTTCTCTTGCTCGCCTCTTGTCCGAATCCCTAGATCCATTCGTCGCCCTCCTCGACCTCCGTCTTTCACCGGTTAGGGTTTCCATTTTCTGTTATTATTATTTTTTTTCGGTAAACAATTATAAATGTTTCTCTGCATCTTTTCGATTGAGCAAGCTTTTCCAGGGTTTCGATCATTTTAGTTTTGAATTTCCGCTCAATATATTGTATCATGTCGTCGTTTCTGATTTTGTGTATCTGTGTCTGTGTGTGTGTGTGTGTGCAGAGTGCTCTTCTTCGTGTAAAGATGGTAGAGATGACATTAGCAAAGAGGATATTAACGCGAACAAATCGGAAGTACCAAAACTGAGCATTGAGCCACAGCAAATGAAGAGGAAGAAGAAAGGTGGTGGATACAATCTCCGGAAAAGCTTAGCCTGGGATAAAGCTTTCTTCTCTGAAGAAGGTTTTTTTTGTTGGGTTTAAATTTTACCCCCAAGTTATTAGTTCTTATGCTTGAAGATGCGATTTTGAGTTATGATCTTTTGTTAGGTGTTTTGAATCCTTTGGAACTATCAATGCTTAGTGGGAATTTCAGTAAGTCCAGCGGGGAGATGTTGTCAGTTATTCAGGAAGGTAAAGAGCCAATATCCGGTGGCATGGAAGGCACTAGTGAATCACCAGGTTTGAAATCACTTGAAGATAATCTCTTTAAGGACTTGCCTGGATGTTCTCCAAATAAAGAGAGAAAGGTTGCTGGTATCTTATCACCAAAGCCTGGATCGTCAGCTAGTGGAAAAGTCAGTCTCACTTTGAACAGTTAGTTTTCTTTTAGTTTGGATGACTTTATTTCATAATCACTTATGGTGTTTATAAATCCAAAGCACTAAAATTTAATGTACCTTTTCAGGCTAAGCGCAAGGTTTTTTCAGCCCATGATATTGATAGAAATGCATCTAAACGGAGTGGTTGCCCAAGGCCATTGGCTCCAGCTCGATATCCTTCTCATATGATCTATAAGAGTTAGGAGGCCTCATGGTTTCTACAATTTTATCTACACAAGTTTGTATTTTTGAATTTAATTGTTTCAACAGAGTGATTGACCTTAACTTCTCTGAACTCTGAAAAATCTTCCAAATATGAGCACAGCAAAAGTGACTACTAAGGACTCCAAAGTTACAAAGCAAGGTTCCTCTGTTGTTTCTGCATCTTCCAGAACTTCTGCATCTGTTTCCAGCCATCCAAAACATAATCGGATCCATCAGCCAGGTGATCTTTGTTTGTTTGTGTGCCTCAGTGCTTTTGCATATTATCATCTTTATGGCAGTTGCTTATTTGTACTTACTCTATGTTTTGCTGAGTTTTTTTTTTTCTCATCTCCATCATTTTCAAAGAATATCCAAACTAAAGCTCATCCGTGTGATCCCATCTACCATACTGTCTTTCTTTTAGTCCATATGCCTGCTTTTACATCAGATAAATTGATGACTTTATGTCATTTGTTTTACACAGCAGTTAATACTCAGACAAAAAAAGGACTAAAGGGTCCTCCAGCAAACACAAAGAGTGCACCAAATGATGTGAAATCAGGTCCTGCTGGAAAATTGATTGCAAAACCCACTAATCAACAAGTGCGAAGAAATTTGGTGAGAACCTGGAAATTTTTGATATGGTGGCTAACAAAATTGTGAGTTCTATCTATGTTTTTTTTTTATCATCTAAACTCAGTCTGCTCTCTTTGTCTTATTCCTCTCATAGGTTAAGGTCAGAGAAGGGAAGGAAATGCTCTCATCAAACATGTTACAGCAAGCCCAGGAAAGACAAGCAAATGGCTTGAAGATAGTCTCAGCTCAGGTACCTCCCCCTGTTGCCCACCAAAAATGTATCCGTGGTAGTGCTAGCAAACCTGCAGTTGCTTTCCCTCAAAGTTCTGGGTCTAGTGGTGGAAATGTGCAATTTACACAACTCCCAACAGCAAAGCCATCAGGCCTGCGGATGCCATCACCCTCATTGGGATTCTTTGGTCAGGTGTGCTTGACTGGGCTCACTGAAATACCATCAGACTTGCAAATACATAATTTGTATGTTTTCACAGTATAACATCTACACTTTTTCCCCTTCCTATTTGCAGTCAAGATCTACACGGAGCCTTCTACAGAGAAGTCCCTCACCAGGAAATGTTCATGAGTCTGACATTCTTAAACCGAGTAAAAAGGGCAAACTAAATTCAATTCATCAAAGTTCCCAACAACCATATGTGAGAATGCTGGCTGGTTCAAGCTCAGATTGCCCTGATACATCAATTGTCAATTCTATTTCAAAGAGAAATATCAAATTTGGGGAATTAAATGATATGCAAAAGGTGGAACTGCAAGTTCCTGTCAAATCCAAGAGCCATGAGGATACAAATTATCAGCAGCAATTGAACAGTGTCTGTGGTGAAGTCAATCAACAGTCTCTATATAACTTGAAACCATGTGATGTTGAGAAAATTTCAAACGCAAAGAATATCAGGTTGAAGAGAAGTGTGGATGAATTGATTGTAGAAAATGATATGGGAAAAAATATGTTGAATGATGTTAATGGTGAAAGGGTTAGCAATGCTCACCCAAATAATAGAGACTTGACTGAGGTTGGATCAGGCTATTCCCATGTCAACCCCCAGGTGGAAATTGCACACCTTGCTCAGGCCAATGACATGATCATCTTCCAAAATCACTCTGTTAGCATGGAATCTCCCTCTGCAGATGTCAAAAAGAATAGTGGCAAGAATACTTTAAAGTTGTCTGGAGATTGGTCAAGTATGCATGAAGTCAGCATGCGATCTGAGGAGCAAGCAGAGTTAGACAGATCTGAGACTGAAGAAGCCACTCTGGTTCCTAATGGAGAGAATCAGAGATTATGGACAAATAGTACTTCCTTTGAGGTGGGCGAATCTTCTGACAACAATTGTTTAAATGCTGCAGATACCACTTTGAATGTCCAACACTTAATACCAAGTCAGTCTCACTGTAAAGAAATAGAGCATATAAAAGATGGCAGTATAGATTGTAACAGGTCAGTTGAAAGTAGAAAGCCAAGCACTTCAACAGCGTTTAATCTACGCTTAAATTTAAGCAAAGAATCCTCAGTACAATTTGAGCTTCCAAGCACTGACATAATCAGTCAAGTGGATTGTGGTTTTGATGTGGCTAAAAAGGATGAAAGCCTATCTATAGAAGGCACTCTCGCAGGTTCTGAAGGGGGTGAGTTGGTGGTAGGGAATTTCAAGCATGACCTTGACTACAATGGTGAAGCCAGTTTTTCGGAATCAGGGACAACAGGTGAAGGTCATGTGACAGATACTTGTCAAACAAGTGAAGATTTCAGTGCAATTGAAGTTGAAAATCCTCAGGCCCAATCCCAAAATTTCCCTCATGTGCAAGTTAAGGTTGCTTCCAACGTAAAGGACATGAGTGTGTTGCATGAGGTGGAGAAACAGTCTGATCCCTTGGTAAAGAATTTTGTTGCCTGTCCTGATTCACAACCAGAACCTGGTACTTGTGCTGAAATGAGTGTTATACCATCTGATGATTCTCAGGGTGCGCATGACATGAGCAAACATTCTGTGGAATTGGCTAAGCCAATTAATGATTTCTCAAATGAGCATCTTGCAGACACCAGCCTAACTGTAGGAAGCAGATCTGAAAATGCTCATGATATATGTAAAAAGATGGAACAAGCAAGTGAGTTTGCTGGAGTGGAGAGCACAAATAAGGAAACACTTGCTGAAGAGGCACAAGTGCTGTCCTCAAGTAACAACAGAGCAGCAGATAACTTTAACCTTGACACCAGTGTTTTGATTGCAGATGCAAGGTCTTTAAATGTGGTTTATGACAATGAAGAACTGGAAGGACATCCTGAGCTTCAAAAACCTGACTTTCCAACTGAAAAAATTTCCCTGCAAAGTAATGGGTCACACACAGAGAGGTGCTTGTTGCTTATGAATGTTCCATTTGTAGAATCACAGGACAGAGACACTTCTAAGAACATTCTAGATGTTTTAGTACCAGGAAACAGTTTGTGTGAATCAAGTTTTGATATTGGCACTCAAGCATGCACTGCAATGCAAGATCATGCTTTGGGCACAGATGTAGATGGTGAACACTCAAATATAGATGACACAATTTCACACTCCATGGACATTGAGCCATTGGCTGATAATATTGAAGGTTACATTGATGGGAAATGCAGCGATGATGAGCCTTGTGCTCAAGCTATTTCTGTAGGATTTGATTCATCTTCCAACAACATTGGAGATTGGATTCCATCAGTGGTTAACAGTTGTAACTTCAAGCCCCTTTCCTCCTTGAATGATAAATCAGGGTTAGAGAAAACTGATGGGACATCTAGTGGAAGCATGATGAGGGATATGGAAACAGAGCTATCAAAGACTAATATTTTACCACCAGAAGCTGAGGCTAAAGTGGTGCAGGCCAATAGCATTCTTAAAAATAAAATGCAACATGAGTTGGAAAATGGTGTGTACCCCAAGGAAGATGAGGAGACAAGACCATTACCGTAAGTATAGTAATTGAAATGTTATGTTTGCTTGTGTCAAAAATTTCTTGTTTTCCTTTTCAACCTAACCTAATGTTTCCTAGACACACCAAAGCTTTTTGAGCATCAGTCTGACCACTTTTCTTGACAGCAAGAAATCCATGAATGACATGGTCAAACCTCCAGCTAATGTTGTTCCTTTCTCCGATGAATGGTTAGCAGCACTGGAAGCTGCTGGAGAGGTACTCCTGTTCATAACTGCCTGCAACTATGGAATGACTATATCATACTTCTAATTCAATTTTTCTACAGGAAATTCTGACAAGGAAAGGTGGTGCTGTACAGAATTCACCCCCTGAGAAGTTGATGCCTGAGCCCAGTCCCTGGTCTCCGGTATAGTCTTACTCTTGAGCTGTTATTAAAACTGGTGCATGTTAGCTTTTTTGGCCATTTTATTCATTCAAGGTTTCTGATATAAATTGAGGCACTTAATCTGCTTTTTCTCTTTGATCAATCCAAGTGTCTCCACTTCTCCGAAGCCACCTCCCTCTCTGCCTAAAAACAGAATTAAAAAATCCTTTGTTTCTTTTTGAAATTTTCCCCAGAGATCTCCCACTGCCGAAATTTAAGTAATGCAATTTTCATCTTATATGCTATTATACAAAAATATAACCTTGGTTTCGAACATAATTAGAATTGACTATATGAATATTTGTTCGTGATTCCCTTCTATTATGAGTTGTAAAATTTTATTGTTTCGAATCATTTCTAACTTAAGGTTCTCAAGAAAATTTTGGCCTCTTCATCTATTCTCACCAGCTACCTGAATTTGTTACTTTTTTTAATTGAAGTACTCATAACATCAGACAGGTCTAAACTAATGCAGGTGCCTCTCTCAATTTATCTCCAATTGGTGCTACACTTTGTTATTGTCCTCATTTTTTGTTTAATCTTTCCTACAGTGGCATTCTATCATTTCTGGTACACGGTTTTTTGGACATGTTGTTTCTGACAACCAACATTGTACAACATCGTTGGCCTGATTGATATTTGGTAGAATTTACGCTTCAATTTAATGAAAATCAAGTTAAAGAGCCTAGTCATTTGTACAAGTTATCTTTCTCTTTTGAACTTCCAAACTTCAAATAGTATTTTATTTGGTCTACACACAATTCATACAACAGTTCTACTGAATTCTTAGGTCTCATCAACTTTCTCATTTCTGCCTTACTATTATTTCTTCAAATATTCCTTCGTTCTCCACTTAAATATCTTCTTCAACAATTCATCCCAATAACCGAAGTACCTAGTTTTACAATGTATGACAGTTGACTGCTTTGTGCAGTTGATCTCCGCTTCAATATGAAACTTCATAGCCAATTGAAAATCCTATGCTTTCGTTTCTTTTTACCACTTAAAATGTTTTTGTCACCATCTTTTTTCTTTGGCTCTCTATTATCAACTTTTTATGGTAACAAAGAAATGGAGACTAGCGATGGAATTTTGCTTGGTGTCTAACGTCTTTTGTTTGCATGGATTTTCAGGTTAGACGAAAAAACAATCAAGAGATCGGCCCATATGATTGTACAAAGTATACCAACACCACCATCGCTGCTTCAAATCCCAGCTGACGGTAGGACAATTCCCTTCTGACTTTACCTATACTGAGAGCACACGGTTCTGCTGCAGTTGAGAAGATGTTTCAGCTAATCATTCTTTATCACAATGAATGTTGTGATTGATAAATTACTCTGCGAACAACAAATTTTGAGCATGTTGTTGACTGATGCATCACTCTAATTCTTTTGTTCTTCTTTATCATTTCAGAGACGAACTAAGTGTAAATGGTTGATTAACGCTGAATTTCATCCTGACGTCCAATAATTGATGTATCTACCAGGAAAGTTTCGTCACATTTGGTAATTAGTAGCTTTTAGCCTTAGATAAGCAAGATCCATGCAGCATGTCGATTCAGATGAAGCTCCCTTATCTCTTTCACTTGGGCCTATTTAAAGTCCCTATTTGCCATATGAAGGAAAAGAACGCTCACGTGACTTCTATATAAGATACTAGCCCTAAAACCACGATGAATGTTTATCCTAAAGCCTTTTTTTTTTGGTATCTCAGTTTGGATTATATGATATTTTGATTTTATAGGCAGGTTCGCTTTGGTTTATTATCAATGGTATTCCGGTCAGGTTACCAACATACTCTATATTTCTCGAAAAAAGAAAATCCATAAAAAAAATTGAAACTTGGATCAAGTGTTTAAAGACATCCACCCAGCTTTGCATCATATGGTATTCAAATTAATTAATCAAGCAATGAGCTTTGTTCATATTAATTAGGGGTTATTATAAAATTATAGAGTTTTAGTTATAGGGTGGTCGAAACCTCTTTATTTTCCGAGGGTTTTTTTATTTTTTTTATTGTTATTACTTAAAGAATTGGTATCACCTCTGCCCAATCTTGTTTAAATTAAGTAAAGCGAGTAGGGCCCATCCAATATTCGGTAAATTTTTTTTCTCTGCGTTCCATCTTAGAAACTCCTTTTTCTCAACTGTTTAAAATGATGGCACATTGCCACGGTAACCCACTGGGCCCGCTTTTAACCGGTCGGTCTCCCTGTTACCCTCTGCTTTTGTCTGTCCCCTTCCTCTCTTTTCCACCACTTCTCTCCCCAATTGAGCAAAATTCTCGCTAAACCCTCTTGATTTCTTGATGGTAAAAACTCTCTGGTGTGGTATAAACCCCATAAAGCCCCACCCTGAAATCCCCATTAAAGAAAACAACCATAAATCAAGAATCCCCTCTTGAGCACTTCAAAGATTCTGGCTACAATGTCGCTTATGCTGACCTTGAAAGAACTTGCTTCTTTTCACTCCGTTGATATCCAGGCTGTTGCTCGTTTGGTAAAGAAGCTTTCGTTTGATCATAACCTCGCGAAGCAAATAGTTTCCTTTTGGTCTTTGCTTGAAAGACTAGGCAATGAAGACTTCATTAAGAACATTCTTTCTTGGTCTATTATATCATATTTCATCAGGCTGCGAACGAGGCAATTACTTGCTTGGAATTTCTGCAAAGTGAAGTCTATCATAGGTTGCTTCAAGCCATTGTTCCAAGAGATGTGGCTAATGTGCCTCAAATTGAGCCTGGAATGGCTGCTGGAGAAGAACTGATACGGGATTCATGGATAAAAGGTGGCCAAGGCGATAATCTGACAATCCAAGATTTGTATAATGTGTTGCTAAGAAGCAAAGGTCTGTTAATTACCTCTTATAAGGGTCATCATGTCACAAAAGAAGAACTTTATGACTTCTTTGCAAGGTAACCCCATTATTTCTTTTCCCTTCTTTCATTTTTTCTTGAAGTTTCATTATTTATACTAATTGTTTTTTAATTTCTTTAATGGATTTAGGCGGTATGAGGACCTTGTGGAGGCAATCCTCGTGGATTTGCATACGGTGCCCTGGTTTGCTCTTGTGGTTTTTATTTTTCCATCAAAACCAACGGCAATTGTTAAGGGAAAAAGCTCGGTGATGTTGAACATTAATGGGGAAGTTGTTTCTGCAAGGCGCTATAAAACACGTGGCAACAATAGTGGCAGAAATAGTGTTATCTGGTTGGAGTTTCATATCTTTTCGACAGATTACATTGGTCTATCTTCTTTTTTGTTCATTGCTGAAATAGAGATGAATAAGGGTGCAGAGATGTCGACGTTGGGATGGTGATGAATAATGATTATCCCTTTTTCCTCGAAGAATATTAGTCTTGCCATGGAGAGCAGATAATGTGTTTCTGTTGCCGATTCTCCATTCAACTTTTGTCATTTGTCCCTTGTAATTAGAGTCGTGCCCATCAGGCCCTTTTTGACATTTGCTTTAGTCTTACAACATATCATGCGTAACCAAATTTAGTACCCTAGGACTTGGAAAACTGAACATGCTTTCTGTTTGCAATTAGTGCCTGCAATCAGTGAAATCACAGCAGTCGCTATGCTTTGTTGTGATTTGGGAAATTCTTGGCAGTATAACGTGGAAAAGTGAGCATTGGCGTAATGCTAAGGTTACTCCATTGTGACTTGAATGTCAAGGGTTCACGACTTGAGAAAGCTTGTCAGTATAATGTGGCTTGTCCTCTAAAATGAAATGTTCCGCCGATCTGCTGCAACATTCCCAGGGGGCCATGTAGAATAATGAGTTAAAAGTGTCAAATTGGAAAGAACAATTGATCAATGAAGGCCATGGTGTAATGTAAACATTATAATGGACCCTCTAGGATCTTGAGATGAGGCACATGGTAAGAGTAACTGGAGGGCAGTTGAGCTGCTTAGGGACTGCAATTGGAATTCTTAATTATGAAAATAGCCCTTGACAGAACAGGGAAAATGCTGTTTAGGATTTTGAGGTCCTGACCTTGTTGCACAGAACGCAACGGCCATGGCTTTTCAGTGGAGCCATCTGATGAGGTGCCTCCTTACTTCTGAACTGAACTGTTCAGGAACATGTATTGAAAAGCAGTGTGATAATGAGATCATAAAAGAACCTATAATTGCATTTTATTAAAAATTTAAGAACTTGTAATTTGCTGAATGGAAGCATGTCTATACTCTTTTCCCCAAACTCAGGAATTAGCATAAACTAGACACATCTAATGCTTCTATGGCTGCTACCTGGGTATCTACTGAGTTTTTAAAGCCAGTTATGGTTAGCCTAGTGATAAACGTGAACTTAGGCATCAAATTTCCTTAGGTGTATTCCATATTTCAAGTAGAAGCCACGAAGGGACTTGCTAGCAACCTGAGATATCCTGAAAGGTTTTCCTCGTAAAACAAGGACCATGTCCTTTAAGGCCACTTGGTTGAACTTCTAACTAGTTTATTTCAATGCATATCGGGAGCAGGGGAGAAGACAAAGTTATTAGGCATATGCAATTGCAAAAATCATTATTCAATCTGGAAACTGGGACTCTAAGCTTTTTAGAAGATTGTAGAAAAATGGCACTACAGGAGAGATGGATTCTAAATTATGGTTAAAAGTCATTTCAGTTTATGGATAGCCCATCCAGTGGACGACATGTCGGTTTCCCGAGTTATCTCGTCCAACCGACAAGTCAGAATTAAAAGTTTTTCTTTTTTCTTTTTAACCAATCCGACGTAAGTTGTATGGCGTTTTCCGGCGTGGAAGCCTTAAAATGATCGAACAGACGAGGCATCTAGCTAAACGACATGTCAATCGGGGGTCAACGGACGACCAGTCGGTCAATATAGCCGGCGCCAGCTATTGGTCGCTTTGTAAAGTGGTCCAAATTGAAGTTGTTGGGTGTTAAAGCTGATTGAGATGTTTGGCTTTGGCTCAATAGGGGGACGGACCATCACTGCCTTCTAAAAAGCTGAGCAGCTTGAGACATTTGTGCTTCATCGATATAAAAACGTAAACAGATAACAGTGGCTCTTCATTTTGATAAATTTCTCTCAAATAAAAAAAAAAAAAATTCATTGATAGTTGTGCTGAATAAACTTAACTAATAACTTGATAATTGATAAAATAATTTAGACATTTGATCTACAAATTTATTTGTGATTAAAATCTACATCTAACGAAGAAAATTCTTAATGACTACATTAAAATTATAAAAAAAAAAAAAAAAAAAAAACCTAAATCACACAGTTACTGCAATCATATTCTAGAATGATAAAAAAAAATTATATGATTCAAAATATTTTCAAAACATAGTAGAGAATCAAATATTTTAAAATTTTTCTCTAGGTTTATAAAATCTTCAATCCATGATGATGCCCTCCTGTGTCGCAAAGCTGGCATGCCAAAACTTAAATTTTTTACTTAAGGTGTAAATCACGGGGTTAATAAATTTTATATTAAAAAAATAATATATAAATAAAAATAATTAATAAATATAAAATTTTAAATTAAAATATTCAATTATATTTCGTGAATTTTAGATTTCTCTCCGCCCCTTATTTGTTTCAATAGAAAACTACCTATGCGTCGCATGCCACCAAGAAGTCTTACCTGGACCGTACGTCACGTTCCACAAAGAAGTAATGGTTGAACTGTAAGCTCAGTTTGCTATTAACAGACGTGCACAAGTTGCTCTGGGCCATTTCATTAAGTAAGGGTCAAAATCTCCAACAACCCTACTTGAACGACTACTTCACTGTTCACTGTTTCAGACATGGATTTCACCACGGGGAGCCGCGTGGTGGCGATGCCTTATCCGGGTAGGGGCCACATAAACTCTATGATGAACCTCTGCAAGTTGTTGTCTGCTAAAAAACCAGATGTTCTCATCACCTTTGTTGTCACTGAAGAATGGCATGGCTTCATCGGCAGCTCCACCGGCAAGCCGCCTAACGTATGCTTTGCCACCATCCCCAACGTGATACCCTCGGAGCTAGTCCGAGCCAAAGACTTTCCTGGCTTCGTAGAAGCAGTCTCCACCAGAGTGGAAGCTCCCTTTGAGCAGATCCTTGATCGGCTCCAGCAGCCGGTTGATGTTATTATAGCTGATGTTTACTTGGTTTGGATGGCTGGTGTTGGGAGTCGCAGGAACATTCCGGTTGCTTCCTTTTGGCCTATGTCAGCAACCGTGTTTTCTGTTTTCCACCATTTTGAGCTCCTCGTGGAGAACCGCCATTTTCCTGCGGATTTATCTGGTACGCAAGAAAGCTTTGTTCTTTTTTTGAACATTTTGTCACAAAGTTTCTTAGACAACATTGAAGCAAAAATAGAAAGGTGAAATTTTTTTAATGATAACATTGAGCAATGCTAGGTAAACGCTACACTTTTGCGATTACATCTTTGTGCAACCAATTGCACTTTTATACATGTACCTCTCTCCGTCAAAAATCCGTGTTCATTTATTAGAACCCCACGACAGCGGCCATCGCAATTTATTTGCATTTTAGCTTCAGACACTCGTTTGCTTTTGTCTCATATTTTCATTTTGGTTGCAAAAATTTTATCAAAATGTGCCCAGAAAGAGGAGAAGAACGTGTAGACTACATCCCTGGGGTCCCTTCAATGCGTCTAACAGATCTTCCATCATTTTTTGAGGGAACTGGCAGCCAAACCTTGAAGTTATGTCTTGAATGTGTTTCAATGGTACCCAAAACACAATGTCTTCTATTCACTTCTGTCTACGAGCTGGAAGACCAAGTCATTGACGCCTTAAGACCCAAGTTCCGTTTACCCGTCTACAGCATAGGCCCTGCCATTCCTTATTTTGAGCTCCGAGACAATACTCCTGACATCCCTAGCTACATAGAGTGGCTAAATTCCCAGCCCACGGGTTCTGTTCTGTACGTGTCATCAATGGGTAGTTTTCTTTCAATTTCAAGCACCCAATTGGAAGAAATTGCTGCTGGGGTGCAGAACAGTGGGGTTCGGTTCTTGTGGGTGTCGCGTGGGGAAACAGCAAATTTGTTTGGTAGGGGGCTAGTGGTGCCTTGGTGTGACCAATTAAGGGTTTTGAATCATCCTTCTGTTGGAGGTTTTTGGACACATTGTGGATGGAATTCTACTGTTGAAGCTGTTTTTGCTGGAGTTCCAATGATTGCATCTCCAATAGCTTGGGATCAGTTTCCAAACTGCAAGCTAATTGTGGAAGACTGGAAGATAGGGTGGAGGGTGCCAAGAGGGGCTACACCCGAAACTTTGGTGACCTGGCAAGAAGTTGCACGGCTGGTGCAAAGTTTCATGGATGAAGAAAGCGGAGAGGTGATGGAAATGAGGAAAAGGGCCAGAGAGCTTCAAAGTATTTGTCGAGCAGCATTTGCAAAAGGGGGATCGTCTGACACAAACCTTGATTCTTTCATCAGAGAAATTTCACAAGACCAGGCCAAGTGAGCAAGTTGTTGATCAGAGGATCCAATGTCTCTGAGCACAAGTTATCACAAACTAATGCAAATTTAACAGTTGGAAGTCTTGCTGTCAAGCTCTGCAGACTGCATAATAATAACATGGAAAATCATGGGCAGAAACCTGCCAAATTCTGTACAAGTTTATTCTTTAAAAACTATTAAGCTCTTCAGCTGAGTTTGAGCAGAATGTTATTGTTAAGATTTTGCTGCTTGTTCTGCTTTTCGTTCAAAGATAAATGGTAGATCAAACATCCTACAACCATGTACTCACCACAGTAATGAATTCTGGTCCCAAAAGGATGAAAAAAATATGCTATTTGGACGACAAGGAAATCGGGCAACTACCCATTCAAGTGCTTTTTCGCATCTAACCAAAGCAAATAGGTGTGGTAGAAGTAGTCTGGTTGATTCAGTTTTCATACGAGATAAATTTTACACTGCCTGAATGTGGCCATCTGTAAAATCACTGTGGATCTAAGACGCCTCAATGCCAAAATAGTATTCTTTGGCAAAGAAATTTTGAAATTTCAGTCATTTAAGTTCAATATACAACAGGTAGTATGATTGCATCGACAGCGAATATCATTTCAGGAACTCACAAGTCCGAGCATTTTACAAGGGAAAGAAATATTACAAAAAAAAAAAAATTCTTGTCATGTGAGGATCATAAGGCTTAAAGACATTGCCAGGTGACTAACGTCACAAAATTCACATAGGAAGGTTGGGCACAACTAATAAGCAGCTATGGGCGCACAACCAGCACTCCAGAATTAATAGAGAGACAGAAGTCTACAAAACGGGTAAATTTCACTTGCTTCATTTTCAGACCTCAACAAGTTGTTCACGTGTTCTCTCTTCTGATCACAAACGACAATCTTCTCCATGAACACTCTAAACTCGCAGACTTATGATTTCATAAATAGCTCATAAAAACAGTGATATTAAGGCAATTGCTTTTATCAGGCATATTCTGGATTTAGTAGTAATGCCTCTCTGTAAATCATTTCCTTTATCTGCTCTTCCCCAAAAGGCTGTTGCTCAAAATCAAAGGAGAATTGCTCTGGGCAGATTGGTTCATCAGCCACATCATGTAATCTCTCAAGATAGGGATGGGCTAATGCTTCTTCAACTGCCAAAGACAAACCTTGCTTAGAGAAATAACAAATTCATTGAACTAATCAGCAATTAGAAGGTTGCCCTTAACAATCGATGCCACTGCAGCATGCGACATTGATTTGCTCTTACAGTTATCATTATTACCAGTATAATTATCAAGCTAAACTCATTTAAGCTAATCCAACAAATAATGAAAAGGAGAATATCTTATTTTAGCTAAACAATTATATGCCATTCAGGTAAATATGTTGAAAAGTTAAAAAAAAAAAACAAAATCACTAGAACTCACCCGTGATCCTTCTGTTGGGATCAAATGTTAGCATTCTATCAACCAGATCAATAGCTAACGGATGAACACATGGGAAAACATTGGCCAATGTTTGACGAGGACGTGGATGGTATTGACGGATGTATCTTTTTGCATCTTCATTCTGGAGAAACTCTAGATCAGATTCAGTTGGTGTGCCAAGAAGCTGCACAAAACAAATTATCAATAAACATTCTGACATATTGCAACAAATGCAATACTCTCAAGAGAAAATTCAAAAACAAGCACTGCAATCTTAATATGTTAACAAGATTCATTATAATATCTATGACAAGCGTAAGAAATGATGCAAATTAAAATCTTCCTGGTATAATCAAAGCCAACCCAGTAAAATACCATTTTCCTAGTTGCCTAATGCATAAAATAGTGTCTGCATATGTATGAATGGTCTAAAAAGAATTGTGTGGGCTATGTCCACAAACTTTGTATATGATACACTTCTTTGCTTGGAAAACTCTCAAACAGACTATCAAACTTATAATTAAATTCATAGGTGTGTAAGTAGAAGTCTCAAACCATTCTCCGGTAATTTAGGCCCTAAGTTCAAAAATATTTCACATACTAAACCCGTTCACTAAAGAGATGCACAATTTAGAGTTCTTTTTGAGATCTGTCTTACCTCAGTCAGCAAACGCATCTGATGGACATGATCATTGCCTGGAAACAAAGGTTTTCTGTTCATAAGCTCCATAAAGATGCATCCCACAGACCACACATCTATCGCTGCAGTGTAATCTGAAGAGTTGAGCAACAGCTCGGGTGCTCGATACCATCTGGTGACCACATATTCTGTCATGATCTCATTCTCTGAAGTAGGCCGAGCAAGACCGAAATCACAAATCTTCAAGTCGCAATTTGCGTTCAGCAAAAGGTTGCTGGGCTTCAAATCTCTGTGAATAACATTAGCAGAGTGTATGTACTTTAACCCACGAAGAACCTGATACAAGAAGTACTGCAAAGCAAACAAAAGTCAAATAAATAATCGGTATGTGAGAACGTGAAGTTCGACTATATGGCAAATAGTTCCAGGATCCAAAACAAGTGGAATATACCTGGCAATGCTCCTCTGATAAACTTTGATTCGAACGAATAATTTGGTGAAGATCGGTGTCCATGAGCTCTGTGGCAATGTAAACATCTGTAAATTCTCTCCTTAAAGGTGGAGGAATCACATCCCTGATAGCTACTACCTGTATTTACATGGACAAAAGGTTCTAGCTCTCAACCGTTGACCTCGGCCCCAAAAAATAAAAATAAATAAATAACAATACAAATCAAGTCCAGAACTTAAGCTTAATTTGGAGATCAATTTCAAAATTAATTGGTATTAGGAATTTTAATTTTAATTGAAATTTAAATAAACTCTGATGAAATTTGTTAATTTCCTGAAATTCCTAATTCCAATCAATCACCGTAAGCCAACATTCAAAATTCAGATTTAAAAAAAAAAAAGAGCACTGACGTTCTCGTGATCCATATGGCGAAGAAGCTTAATCTCACGAAGCGTGCGTTTTGCGTCCATGTAGTTATCGAAGGCGTTAGCTATCTTCTTAATCGCCAACATCTCATTCGTCTCCGAATTCAGCATCGAGCTTTCAAAGAAAAAAAAAAAAAATAAAGTACTCATTAAAAACACTCCAAAATTTAAAAAAAAAAAAAAAAATCCCACAGAAATCAAAACCTTTCACCGTGTGGCTGGCTGTAAAGATTATTAAAAATATAAATATATACCAGACTATGCCGTATGCTCCGCGACCGAGGGGCATGATCGGAGGTGTGTACTTGGATGTGATTTCGAACTGATTCCCAAATATGTTATATTGAACGTACTGGCCGCCGTGAGTGGGCACCGCCGGGAACTGGCCGCCTGCGGCGTTGCCTTGCGTAGCGTCAGCCATTTTCAAACCTTTATCTCGGGGCAGCCGTTTTCCTTTGTAATTTTGAAGAGCTTTTGAGAGCATAGATTGACATAATCGAAAACTATTATATATAAAATTTGACTCTTTTTTTTTATTATTTTTCTTTTTAAAATAGTGATTTTGGTTTGGTGGACTTCGGAGTAGCCGAGAGGAAGGAGAAGGGAAAACGCGCGCGAAGGAAAGGACGAAGAAGTCACCAGGAAGCGCTCAGCGGGAAGCCGACAGTTGAGATTCTAGCCGCCTCTGATCTGACGGTTTGCTTTCGTTCCCAATGTTTTCAACAGCCACCTCTCTTTAACTACTTTCCTTGCTTTTATTAAAAAAATTTTTAAAAAAATTCCATAATAGTTTAATGAATTTAATGATTGTCCCGTGATAACTTCATTATCAAATGAATTATGTTATAGTGGTCACATGTAAATAAATTTAAGTATAGGCATTGGAATTTCGAAACGTTTTCTTTTTTAAATTAATTAACCACAAAAGTTACTAAAACCAAGTACAAGATTATCACGTATTCATAATCTATTGCATATGTCAATGTCACGTACGTGTATACGTGACATGTACTTTATAAAAATTTTATTTTTCAATTTCTTCGGGTTTCAGCATATAGGTGGCTGAGAGCCAATATGAATGTCTCAAGCATAATTAATTAATTAATTAAAGGATGTGGCTCATGGTCAATTTGCCCAACTTGCAAGTTCTAACTGAAAACATCGACGCTACACCTGTTCCCCGTTGACGGGGAAGTCTTCCGTGTTTTGGATATATAAAAGATGAAGACAAGCTCAATTATTTAGATTGGTGTCATCCGGTCGGTTCAGAATCGGTAGTAAACCTTAATCAAACCTGTCATTTGAGCGGTTTTTGTTCTGATTTAGTTAACCGGCAGCTCCCGTTTAGGCTTCAAATTATTTTAGGCTCCGGTTCAACTGCTGATTCCGATTATAGTTCCAAGTTAACCGTTTGTTTTGGATTGGTTCCAGTTCAGTTTAGGAATGGTTTAATTTAGTTTGACTTCTTTTTAAAAAAAAAAAAAATGAAATTTTAAAATTTTTTATAGAATTAAAAAAATCAAAAAGATCATTTATTTATTTATTTATTTATTTTGCATCAACCGTCGGTTCGAAGGCTTTGCAATTGTTAAACCTTTACTGCCAGTCCCAGTCCGGTCCCGTGGTCTGGTCTTGGTGTCCAAAATGCTTTAAGCTCTTCCAAGCTATCTGCCAACCAAAGATGATATGGTAGCATTTAATTAAGTCCACATATTTTTCTATGTATCCAAAATAATTAAGTCAACGCGCTTAAATTTAGCTTTTCTAAACTGATAATTGATGTGTGTTCTGTGGCATCATCTTTATTTTCTTTTTTTTTTTTTTCCTTTCCATTTACATATTAAAGACAGAATGGATCTTGTTTCATGGACTTTTACTTTCCTAGATTAATATACGTGGGCCTTTTTTTTTTTTTTTCTGATTTTCTTCTTCTTTTTTTCTTTTTTTTTTTTGTTTTCTCTCTAATGTTTGGGCCACTGCAGCTACTTCTTTTGTCTGATTGTCTCCAGAGGAAAGAGTTTTACACAACTGTGGCTAAACTAGAATCACAAAAAAAAAAAAAAAAAAAAAAGCAAAGGAGAAGGAGCAAAAGTAGCATCCTCTTCCCAAATTAATAATAATAATAATAATAACAATAAAGCAATCAGTCCCGGACTCCTAGTCAAAATAAAAAATTGTTAATTCTCTTATGGAAAATCTCCTTGAACAATATACCAGACTTTAAACTGGGTGTGCACGTAAAGCTGACTTATTGCATCTACTAAGCTTATTTTTCATCTATCATATCCACAAAACCAAGAAAAGAAAAGAAATGAATTAAAACTTGGGACTCACGTTAGAAAAAGAAATTCAATAAGCTTTATCACCCCCCCCCCTCTTTTTTTTATTTGCCTTGAATGGAAAGGACTCGTATTGGATGGTTTTTGTGGACTTTTCCGAATTTCTACGAGACAATTTAGCCAAGTCTCAACACGCTTTGAACATTAGCCAAGATCACTTGGCTAGTCTAAGGTCGCACCGTATCATGGAGAAAGAAAAGTTGACAATGTTTTGGAATGAAATTTGCGTAACAGTTGGGTACACGGAAATTTTAAAGTCCACTCGAGTTAAAATGGTCAATTTGGAGAAGATGTGCTTCGGCAAACCTTTCCCTGTTTGTTGGTTGAAAAACTTTCGGGAATTTGGCCAAAGAGTTTGAAACTTTCTGCCATGGCATTTGACCATTTAATGGACGTTCCTTGAGCTATACTTCTATAGGAAAATGATGAATTATGATATCATTAATTGTGATCCGATAATAGATTTGCCAACTTTTACCATGGACACCAACGTTGAAATCATGATACTGAAAAACCACAATTTTTTCGAATTTTTTTCTCAAGAAATTAGAGAGAGAGAGAGAGAGACTTTTTTTTTTTTTTTTTTTCACGTTGGACCATTCCAAATAAAGTTACGTTGAATGATAGGGCTGGAGGAAATGGGCCTGTAGTCTCCCACGAGTTCGCTAAAGTGACCCAACTCCGGACATTGAGGAACCCAACTCTAGAAATGGGTCTACACGTGATACGTTCAACAGTCTAATTTACAAAAATCAATATTATGGGATAGCCGGCTAAGTCCGAGGGTTTATCAACAGTTTTGGACTCCCATCCATGGGGCTTTCAGAGAGGTCCAAAACAAGAAGAGTCCCAGTGAATTGGATTGAAAAGAATCTGTCCACACTGCTTAATGATTTATAATACTTTTTTTTTTTTTTAACAGTTCTAATGATTATAATACGGGGGATAGTCAGCCCCTTCGTACTCATGAAACCGAGAGCCAGCATGTATCAACCCTCGCATGCTTTTTCCCCCAAACAACAACAATAGAGAGTAAAACAAAGGAAATGGGCGACTTTATTATTGGATGATACAAAAAAAGAGACCGTAAGTCGGCGCTAGGCCTAAAGATCATAGCATCCAAAAGATATGATGAGAGTACTGACCACTCTATGTCTACCATCCCTCACATCATGGAAAAACAAAACAAGCAAATGCCAGACAGCCAAATTTTAGGGAACATCAAAACATATAAAAACCAAGGGAGCCTAGTTTTTCCGCAACAACCTTAACAAACTTCTTAGGCTTCAGCAAACCTGCAGGCAGAATGGTAGCAAAGAACCACCCAGTTAGGCCAAGTCTCAACACTGTATAAGAAGGGATTCACAGCTAACTGCAATCAGAAAACATAGATGGGTGGAGAGAAAAACACTAATTACCCCAGTTCAGAGAGTTTCAGGTGGGCTTCAGCATAATCAGCAAAGAAGGCATCTTCATCCTGCAAGGCGGGACGGTGTACAGATGCACATCAGTAACTAGCCATTTTCACATGCACTATAGTGATTCCCAATAAGCACCAATCAACTAAAGGGAAAAAAACACAGATTTTGAAGTGATTATAATACAAACCGCAGCATATTTTTCAACCAATGGGCGGAAAACAGGGTCAGACAGAAGAGCCTTGTCAGTTGGCAATTGCAAGAGTCCTTCCTTATCCCCACTCAAGAGCTCCCTAATAGGTCAACAGATAATATCAGCATCCTAATGCTTATGCAATGCAGGCACAACGCTCAACATTTCTACAAGCATAACCATACATCAGAAAGTGATTAGACAAAGAATAAGAAAAAATAGCTCACTTGAAGTAAGAGTTGTCAAAGACTAGGGGATTAGAAGTCCAGGGTCCCTCAAAACCAGAGCGCTCCTTGTGGCACCTCCCCTGCAATAATCATTCAAAACAGGCACACAAGATTCAGCAACACAAACAGCAATAAAAGAACCATTGAACAACTACAGTCTACATATCTCCAACACCAACCAGTGTGTGGCCACCAGACAGAGCAACAATGTCTTTGTCACTCAACCCCATTTGTCCAACAAAGACATCTCTCAAGTGGTCGGAGCCTGCAACAACAGCACAGAAAGTTCACTAACTCACAAGCATTAAAACAGCCTAAACACAGCTATCAAATCTTGAATTTCTCGAAGATAAAACGTTCCAACTAACCCTTTGTAGCATCAGGAAGACGGCCTTCTGGGGGTGGCTCAGGCTTGTCCTGAGGTTAAAACAAGCTTAATCACAGTTGTTCAATCAACCCCACATAATTCAAAAGAGAGGAACTCAAAAATCAAGCGAACATGATTCGATTTAACAAAAATAAACTCAATTGCTAGACAATCGCTTACCTCCCTTCCGGGATGAAAAGGAATTTCCGGTCCGCCGGTGACCTCCACAGCGACAACACCGGCGAGCTACATCATCAAACCAACCAAAAAGTCAGCGGATTGGTCAGCAAAAATTTTGTAATAATAATAATAATCATCATCATCATCATCAAGAAAAAGGAAAAGCAAAAACGACAAAAGGGGGCGCAGATGTACCTGATAGAAGTCAGCGTAGGAGATGATCGAGAACTGAGCCTTGATGGGCTCAAGCAGTCTCGCAGCAATATCGAGCCCATTGTTAGCCCCATGGGCTCGCTCCGCTGCGTGCTTCATGGTCCCGAATGGGCCTCCGGTCTTCGTCTTCACATCGTAGGTTCCAGCAGAGTGCCATCTGCGACAACGTTAGGACAATCATCCAATCAAATCTCACCTCCCTCACTTCTACCATTAGCCAATCACATTAAAAACAAAACACGTATAAGGGAGCAGGGAGGAAGGATCGTACGCGATACGGAGCATGATAGGAGCGCAATTCTTCTCGTTGATCAAGCCTCTGAGCTTCCTCTTGGCCTTTTCTATGGCCTTCCTGTACTCCTCGCTCACTGTTGGGTAGGACTTCGTCATTTTTCGCGCTATTCCATTGCAAAATCAGCGGTCCAAACGAGAACCAACAAAAAAAAATCCGATCAAACACCGTAGACAAAATAAAAAGATCAAACGACACTTTTGCTGTAAAAGAAAAAAAAAAAAACCTACATCAGTTTCTTGTAAGAGGCAAAAACGAACCTTTGAAGCAGAGTGGAAAAGGAAAAATTGAACTATAGAGTGTGAGCGTCAGCGGGGCACGCGCTTTTAGCACACAGAAATGGTTTGGGGGGAAGATATAAAGAAAGGGCGGGTTTCGAGGTAGCAGTTTACGTGGCGGCCGTTGGATCGGAGATGATCCTGAGGTTGTTATTTATTTTTAGAAATTGAAGGGTCGGATTTGAGATTGGTAAATGAGATGCACTGCCAGGTCAAGTTGTTAGGTAAGAACGTGAGGTGGGATTAAGCGAATTTGGAAATGAGACAAAAAATCAGCAAAAAAAAAAAAAAAAAAGGTAAATTTTAAATCTTGTGATTATGAAAATATATAATCAATAATGCCAATAATATCACTTTTCTTTTTGAGATTATTTGCATCCGTATACAATGGAGGCGTTTCGGCAATTTTGTGTGTTTTTTTGTGGTCTAAGGTTATCTCAAAAATAAAACAGAAAAAAAATGGTTGTTTTTGTTATAAATTTTGGTTTTATTTGATAATGCACTAAAATTTGAGATGTGAAAATTATATTTTAAATTAAAATAATTTTTATAACATTTTATAAACTTTTTAAATAATATTTTGTAATTATAATATTTTTATAATTTTAAATTAAAAAAATAGATTAAAAATATTTTTTAAAATTTTTTAAAAATATTAAAATTAATTTTAATTTAAATAATTAAGATATTTTAAAAAATTATTTAATATTATTTATGTATAAATTTTATTTTTTATTTTATAAATTTTTTAAACATTTCTTAAAATTATTAAAATTTTTAAGATATATTTATATAATTATAATTCACCTCTTATAAAAATTTTAAATTTAATATAATTTTTATTAATAAAAATATTATTTATTTATATTATAAAATTTTTATTTTAAAAAATATTTTAAATCTAATAAAATTATTTTTAGTGAGAATTTTTTTCACAAAATTTTAAATTTAAAATTTTTTAAATTTAAAATTTTTTTATATAATTAAAAAATAATAAAATAATAATAATAATATTATTAAATAATATATTAGTTTAATATATAATATTTTTATTCTTAATATTTTTATTTACACTATTATTAAACAGGTTATTCATAATATTATTAATCTAGTGCGTCCGAGTTTAGTAGTTCACAGCTAATCACCGTGCGGCCGAGTTTACGTCTCTTTAATTCCTTGAGATTGACCTATGGAAGTTCGAAAATATATAAAACTAATTTACAATGCCGTTTGTTACAGTATATTCACAGACTCGAGTTTTATGGTCGTCCATCTCATTTGTTTAGTTATAAACAACATTTACTTTCACATGCATGATTTTTAACAATTAAAAAAAATTTATAGAGTTTTTTTTCTTTTTTAACAGCAATAGCTTTTAGCTTATTTTGTTGACTAATTTGGTTTTTTAATATTAACTTGATAGTTACGTGGAATACGGATAAAAAAATTATTTTAATTAATATTATTAAATTAATTTAAGTCGATGAGTCTGATAAGTAACTTAGTAAATCAATTAATAAATTAAATTAGTAAAAATAAAAATTTAATTGAATATTTTAATTGGAAAAAACTTTGTTAACCTTTGTTTTTTTTTTTTTTGGGACCAAAATCAACCGTCAACCCAATTAAATCAGACTAAATTAATTTTTAATTAAAATAGTGCAAATTACAAAATTACAATGAGAACTTTGCTTTCATCTCAATCAATTGTTACAAATTATGTTTCAAAATTGACGTTAATGTATCAATTATATTAATTAATATTTTGAATTTAATTTTATTTACATATTTGTTGAATTTATATTTAACCATTGATACAAGAATTAATTTGCATTAAATATTTTAACTAATTAACTTATAACTTTCTGATAATGATAATAAATCGTCTAAATTGATACTGAACATATTGATGCATATCATTGAACTCTTTTGATTTTTCTATTTTGTCTCATTACTATACATAAAAATAATTGTTGAAAATGACATTTTGTTGCTCTAGGAATTAATCTATTTGGGTCAACTATTGACTTATTGGTTGAACCAATAATCTAATAATGACTCAATCTCTTATCCGGTTTGATATTCGGACCAATTTTAATAACTATGGTTCCTGTAAATCCAATTACTCAAATTTTTGTATTTACGTGACTGAAAAAGCTAATGCAAATAAGAGTAACAACCATTCTTCTTCTTTTATAATTTTTTTTTTTTTTTAATGCCTCTTATTTTACAGCTTAGAAGTCCAAATTTGAAAACATCGCACGCATTCTTTTAAGACATGGTTCAAATCATTGTTCGTCAAAACTTACTCCAGCTAAAATATCTTTGAGTATATTGAATTTATGAGTAATATTAATCTCACTAAGAAACTATATTAATAAAAAATAATAAAATAAATTTGTATAATTTAAAATTTAAAATTTAAAATAAATTATATTTAAAAATATATAAATAAGTGAAAAAATTTTAGATATGGCCAGTAGTAGGACCACTTAACAGCGAAATGCTTTACCATCTCAAGGGCGAACCCAATCTCGAGACTCGTACTCATGTAGGAGTTTTAACACTCTGATATGAGACGTGGATGACGATAGACGTTTGAATTGATTTGTGAAATACAGAGCTCGACCAAATCGCATCCGTCTCAATTTTTTGTGACAGCTATAAGTGACATTACACTTGAATTCCTTGCTGCTTGACCTCAGTTATTTTCAGACTCTACAAGCAGTTAATTAATCACAATCGACTTGAAATTTTATCAACAAATACACAGGAATTCGGTCAAATAATGGGAAAGAATTTCCGGTAAAAAAGAAAAAGTGCACTGGATTTTGCTCAATGAAAGGTCCTAGAAGTCCATCCAATGGGACATACGAACCTCACAAATATTAACAAATGGATCCATGCGCAGGTCGTCAGTGATACCCATAACATAGAAAAAATCACTTCCAATAAAACAAAATGACATGGAGGCATGAAGCTTTCCAATCATAAAATCCATGTAAACTGCGAAAAACAAACCTTCCAAACAAAAAGCTACTTCATTCCTCAGAACAACACATTCATAACAAAGTAACAAAACAAGAAGATTCCTGCCTCAAATGACTTCTGGATGCTGATAAAAGCAGTGTAAGCACTGACTTTGAAGTCCTACAAGTACCTGCAACCCTCCTCCCCAAAACACATGCATAAAGAAACGGCCATTTACTGATGATTACATGGTTATTTTGGAGCAACTGGACTTTATTCTACTGGAATATCAATATTGGTTGTCATCACTGGTTGTGGAGCATACTCCTCTTCTTCCTTGGGAGGATGGATAGTGACCAAATCAGGCAAAGGTGTCATTGGCCCCAACTTGCCCTTAGGATCCCAGTCAAGCATGATCTTGACCTTGATACCAAGCACACCCTACGAGCATAAAGCAAAGAAAAAAGTGGCTAAGATAATATGAAAATTTCATTTTTTGAGCTTCATATGGTAACCAATCAATTAACATGAGATAACTGACCTGTCTAAGAAGAACATGCCTGACAGCTGAGTCAATGTACTCATTGACAGGTTGACCGGAGGATATCATGTAACCATCCTTAAATTTCATGGACTTGGCACGCTGAGCACGAAGCTTTCCACTCACTATTACCTGTGCAAATTCGTTTGAAAATCATGTCCTAAGAATCAACAAAGGAAGCAACTGAACCAAAAACCCAATGTAACAAATAATGAACACACAAGAAATGGTAACTCAACACACCTCACATCCTTTTGCCCCACTATCCATTATGTATCGCAAGACTCCATAGCAAGCCCTGTAAACATGACAAAATATTCCACTTCAAAACTCAAAATTACATGAGGAAGAGAATCTAGGCATATGTATAGATTCTTTCCTGCAGTAGAAAGACAACAATGTATCAAAAAAGTGCCTAAGAATGAATTTCTTCTTCATTCCCAACAATCATATAAAGCATGAAAAAATGGGAATCACAAGCACAAACCTCCTCTCAGAAAACATTATGAAAGATGCATTGAAAAGTCCAACATCAGAAATTTAGCAAGACAATGCAGACTAGCAGCAACTGAACCTGATAACATACGTAAAATTGCAATGGCAAGTACACAATGAAGTTGCATGACAAGGATGTGGGAGAATATTCCAAACTCCAGTCAGTTCAACAACACAAGGAGCCTTGACAAACTCCAACTTACATGAGCATCAATGTGAGACCCCCAAATCTCACTTAGCAAAGCAGAGGCTAAATGCCAATGCCCAATAGGAACAGAAATTAGAGGACTGGCACCATCAAGCATTAGCTAAATGGAAAAAAAGAAAATATCTATTCTATCTGATTGCACTTTCTATGGTTATCCTACATAGGTTGCATGTATGTCACATGATTTAATCAACAATGGAATACCAGGATGTGATAATCTGTAATAAACCCCAGACCCAAGTAGCAAAGCAAGAATCCAGACAAACTTCCCACTTCTAATTTTGTCTGAGCATTGTCATGAAGTCATTGGACTCGCCAGAGACAAACAGAGGGATAGGGAACTGTTATAGACAACGTAGATATTTTTCCATATGTGGATGTCTCAAAAGAGCAAAAAGGGGCATTTCAACAGAAAATAAAGCCAAGATCAAATTACAACAGCAAGATACATGGACAATTATAACTTGAACATCCAATGTTGTACTATTAGTGATAATAGTATAAAGGAAACAATAGATTATTTAATTGGCAAAGAGCAAGGTCATAGACCAGCAGAAAAAAATGCCTTTATGATGTGAAAACTTTGAATTGTCTACTTGTTACAGCTATAAAAGTACACAAAACAAAAGCTTATATTGGTTTATTTATTGTAAATTTTTACCATGGAGTCAAATGCAGACAGACACAAATTTGCAATTTGCCATCCTAAAATACTGTCCCAGGAATCTTAAAAGCATTCCCTGAGTCATCAGATACAGGTGGCATTGCAAATATGGTCATCCTCAGACATGAGGTCAGTACTTGCCAAAAACCAACTCGCTGTAAAGATGACTAATCAAAGAAAATCATCAAAAGAAATAGACAACACAACAGATTACTGGTAATATCATAGCTTTGTGGTTTCACAATTCAAGAAAGAAATGCTGTAGAAACAATGACCAACCATGCAGACACAGATTGAGGCATTTAAGGAAATGCAACAAACCAAAAGCCCGAACATAAAATCAACCATTCAATTTGTGCTATACATCTCAAGGAACAAATGACACCAAAGGAACATACCTTCGAACAGCAAGGCCTCCAAGGAGCTTGTAACGCAAAGACTCGGCCTGAGCAATAGCACAGAGACCCCTGTTGTTGACTTTCTCAGCATAGAGCTCTACACTATTCTCTGGAAACTTGAACCGCTTCTGAACAAGGGAAGTGAGCTCCCTGATCCTTCTTCCCTTCTCACCTGGCACACGAGAGCTTAAAAATTAATAAAATCAATTACTGAATTCTTAAGACTCCAGAATGAGTCCTAACAAAAGTCACCAACATCAGATGTACGGCATTACGTTGATTTCCCACAACACTAAGCTTCCATTTCCCCTTTTTCTTTCTCCCAAACACTTTCAAAGGGTTCTCTCAATTATACTCAGAAACCAGTGTTCACAACCATGAACTTCTGAATTCTTTTTGAATGAGCCTAAAATGCTTTCAAAATTATCCAACAAAGATGCTAAAAATGCAAAACATGGGCAAAAAGCTACAAAAACACGTTATAGGAGCGAACAACTACCAAGAACGTTCTGCGTACGAGTGGCCCTGATGATGATCTCGGTACGCATAGGGGTAACCCTAACTTCAACACCAGAGTACCCATCCTCAGCCAGCTCTCTGGTAAGCACCTCGTTCAACTCCGCATAAAAAACTCCATCGGCAACGAACTGTTCCACACAGAGCCATACGTGACAAGAATCATAGTTCAGTAAATATTCCGTACATTAATTTCCCCAAAAATTCGACACAATCAAATCCTCAAGTTTTTGATCCAATGAGACATAAAATCCGAAGCATAGATCCTTTGTTATACTCATTCAATTGTCAATTGAGATTTCAATAACCTATACTAACCCAAGCAAACCAAACAAGCGAGAGAGAGATGAACTGACTCACCTTCCGCTTCTTACTGATCTGAGTCGCCATGTTTGCGGGAAGCTAAGGCAGAGATTGGTCGGCGCTTATAACCTATCCTTGGCTGTTCGGCGCTTATACGACATATATATAGCTAGAACCCAGACGGTAGAGTAGATGATGCTGTGCGTTTTGGACGGTCCGAGCGTACACTCAACGAGTTTATTATTATTATTATTTTATTATTTTTTTGTGTTTTTATAACACGTTAACTCATAATAATTTTTTTTTTTTTCAAGTTGAGTTGTGAAGAAAGTATTAATTTATATGAGTGAAAATAAATGGTTTTGTGACTTAGGCAGTGTGGTTAAACTAATAATTAAGTTTAGTTAAAGAATTTTACCTTTTCGGCTAAGGCTTTGCCCGTGTATTTTACTTTTTGTTTGGTGGTTAGTAGCAACGTCTTTTTATATGGGGCCTAGTTTTTGTGTGGAAGATCTATGATGGATCTGGTTATTTTTTAAAAAAGAAATAAGAGATTAAAAAAAAAAAAAAAGAGTTTTACCGCAAAATGATCGCTTGTGAGTCTCATGAAAATATACCCTTTATATTTTTTTATTCATTATTTTGATTTCCTAGTAAAAATCCAAAAAGTCCCTTTTGGGTAAAGGGATGAGGCACGTAGTTAGGCTTTAAATAAATAGATGTTACCCATTAAAAATTAGAAAGTGTAGTGACTTGTTATGTTAATATGTTAGTGTTTTGCATCTTATAACACGGAATATTCACGGGGAAAAAACATGAAATAAAATTGTCGTAAATATTGTAATTTGTTAATAAGAAAAGCAATTAACTTGCCAAAAACAACTATTCTCTGGTGGAAATCAAATTATGCACAACTGAACATGAACTGAAAGCAATTGCTCCCGTGGAGGACTCCAATGAAGCTGGTTGAATGCAGTTTCAGGAATTTCTTGGCCATTCGGTGTCCAAGGAAAGACAAAGGTGCTTGCTGAAGAACATTTCAAATTTTAATTTCGTTGTATCACCTTCCAAGTTGAAAGGACCTCCCGCAGTCTTATTTCCAGGACTACATACTGATCTGAAGATATTACAAATTTACCACGTGGGACAGGTGATCTTCTATGGAATAGTTGGGCAAATTGTTCTCAAACAGGGAGATACATCCCAGTTTCTTGCAGAAATTTAAAAACTGACCTCTTACAAAATGGAAGCAAATATTACTACGGTTGCCATTTGAGAGAATCGTACTCTAACCTCATTTCTTAGATAGTCCTCACAATTAACCTTTGCAGCACCAATAGAGAGGAGACCAATTGCAGCTTTCAATTTGTTTCTCTTCCCATCCTTTTCATACAGCAGGTCCAACCCTACATGCTAGAAGTCTGAATGATATAAACAAACTAAACTTGAATGAGTTATGGGTGTGCGGCAGAGAGGGCACTCAGGCTTTTCATTGCACCACTCCATAATGCAGTTCCTATATAGCAAGGACAACAAACAGATGTATTAGATTGGCCCTCCAAAAGCTATGCCTGGAGAAGAAGGGCAAAGAGTGAAAGAGAGGATAGTGGACCAGCAGAAAACATGGCCGCAAGCTGTAGCAGTTGGGTATTGTCGATTGCTCAGACAGAGAGTGCATTTGCTGCTTCCACTTACTGCATGAGACTGATTATACACAAAATAAAATCAGAATAACATCATAACTGCACCTAAACATAAATTTCGAGATTTTCACCCAGTCTGCCATGCATGTTTCACATTTCTTTTCTGACCACAGTGAGTTGACCATCTCACATGGCAGAGATAAGCACGACAAAATCTTAACCAGTTTAACAAAGCCCAAGCACACAAAAGTGGCCTAGGCTTCATTTGGAGGGCAACCACTCCTCCCAGTAATATAGCAGAGCATCAAAATGATGTTTCCCAAGACAAATAAAACTAGATTAGATGTAACTCACGCCACCAGTAATAGGGACCATCAGATGCCTCATACTAAAGGCAGGAATCCTTTCGGATTTATTCACCACAAATTTTTGAATGGCTAATTGCAGATATTTAGGCTCTAAATGAGAAAAGGGAGAAAAATCAAGTAGCTCAGGAAAATTACACAAGAAAAAAAGACAAAAATTATATATACCTCTGAAGTTGATGCCTCCGAGACCCAACTTCCCCTGTCGGCCTCCATCGATATCAAATTGCCTTCTTCATTTAAGACAGGCAAACCTCGTCCTAAAAATACAGGAACGGAGAACCTTTGCAAATGTGAGAAAGACCACATAGTGGCAAGTTATAGATGCAACAAAACAAGAAATGTATGGGGTAGGAAGCCAAATGATGAAAGAGTTTTGAGATCACATCCTCATTGAAACCTAGGTTTTATTTTGAGCTATTGTGGCCTAAACACTGTGAGAGAATTTACTATCATTGATGCAAGAATATGTTCAGAATCCAATTTCGTGATGTCTGCCATTTCATAGACTCAGAAGCATGTAGCTCCTGCAAATATCATGTCCAGTTGTCCAGCAGGTTAGCTATAAGTTTAGCATGGAAGAATCTCTCTCAAATGAGCCATTTTCAATACACTGAGAATGGAGCTGGAATCATTCTTCACAAAATTGCAGCAAGAAAGTGGTAAAACTCCAGGTATTTGAGTATTGCAAGAAAGAAATTAAACATAGAAAAGACACACCATGCACAAAAAGAAAGGAGCAGCGATTGTCTTCAGAAACCTAATCATTAGATCACTCGTACAAGTATTTTATACTGAACTAGCAAAGGTACAAGTATTTTATAGTGAACTAGCAACGGAAATTTGGTGTACATTTGATCAATTGATAACCTGCAGTTTGGTGTGACTCTAAGGATGTCTGATGAACTGCATTTGCAATAGAAGTCAAATTGCTGCGGCGCAGACCTTCAGCAGCAATGATACAAAGCTGAATTAGAAGAAAAACACCAAGTATCTGGTATCTGCACAAAAAGCCAATTCAAAGAGATCAAATACTAATATTCAAGTCCTTAAGAATCAGTGTGCCACACAAAGAACTGATGCCGTGTAGTCAATGGTAGAAAAAGAGTACTTGAAATACACTGACACAGGCACAATAACAAAGAGACCTGTTAGCTAGGATAGTAACCAACTTTATACCTTGGCCTTTGGTTCAATGGCTTCCCAATAAAAACATAACGAATACCAGCTGCACGTTTTGATATATGATAATAGAGGCCTGTGGATAAAGGTTGAATATATGATGAAATTTTATTGAAGAAAACAATTAAGAAAAAATTGACTGCAAGATGTAACCCATTGACCAATGAAGTCACCTTCAAAGTAAAAGAACATCAGATTAGTCCGAAGAATTAACTGCAGAAGCTCACGTGCTACTGGAAGCACCTGTATGTAACAGAATAAAAGAATTCTTAGCAGTAGTTTTATCTAATTCAAAATATTACAATAGGACGTTGAAGAATTGGAGCGATGAAGTCAGTGCTGTTGTTACAGGAATCACAAATTTGGCACGGTGAAAATGAAACAGTTTCAAGAGAGGGATTGTTCTAGCTGATATTAAGACAGAGAACATAAGGCTTGTGTGACTTTCAGGATTTAGATACCGTGGGCCATCTTCGAACTGCCTGCAACCATAGTCCAAGAATTTTCTGCTTTATTCTTGATAGTGAAGAAACTGATGAACTTGAAGGAGAAGCAAGTTGATTCTCAAGTACTAGAGAAGATTGATCCTGACTAATCCCTTGACCATCATTGCCATAGAGCTCATCAGACTGTGAATTAGCCAGAACTATCCCACGTGAAGCAATTCTTGAGCTATAGAAGAAATACAAGCTTCAAAGTTAAGAACGTAAACAATGGGTACAAACAATAAAAAGTAAAGAACATGGAAAAAGATAATTCTGAACCTAATTCTCTCAGCAATATAGGGAACTGCTGTCTGGTACACAATGAAAAGAGCACGTCTTGCCGGTGTAGGTGCAAGCTCATATTGACCTGCAACCTGGCATAACACCCCATCAATATCAATGAACAGCTGAAGCAGTAAAATTGCTAACAAAAATTGGCGCAAGTAATGTTCATTTAACTTGAAAACGGAGAATCAAAACGCCACAAGCCCACATTCACAGTCTATTACAGGACACTGCATAAACTTTGCATAGAGAATTCAGAACATAGAATTCTACAACACACCATTTTGGGGCAAAAAATAACTCCCATTAGCTGACAAACATTTTAAGTTCAAAGTGAAAGGACATCCGACGTAAGTAAATTCCTAGCACCTGAGTAATGTCACAGTACTCTTCTCCAAGCGTTTGCTGCCCTGCGCCCGTGGTCAACACATAATAAAGCATCTGCCCCAAAAGCTTCGCCTGCAAAACGACATCGTATAACAATTTTGGGGAAACAAGAGCTAATAACAGAGTGAAGAAGGCTAATGACCTCGCTCTGGTAAGCCACGGCAATTCTTGTGCCTGTACCAATGGAAAGCGCGCCGGTCAGAGCGATGGAAAGAAAGAGAAAGGAAAGAAGAAGTAATTGAAATTGAGGGGCTAAGGGTAGAAGAAGAAACCGAAGAGGTGCCGAACGGCGTCGCGGCAGGCATCGTAGAAGAAGGAGGCGTACTGGTCGTCCTTCTCGGCGGCTCTCATTATCTCCGGCTGAGCAGCGATCGGGAACCTCCGCGGTGCTTCATTTCCGTTATTGGACGTGGAAGGGCTGGAATCTCCGGCAGCCACCGAATTGCTGCCTGAACTCGGTCGTGCGTTACTCGACACTCGCATACCCGGCTGCAGATTTTCTATCGAAAATTTGAAATTTTAGAACACAACGCAACTCTAATCTCCCGAACTAAGAGAAAGGATCGAGCTTACGAGTAGTTTTAGAACGTAGCCAAAATGATAATATACGTCGTCGTTTTAACAAGTGTTACTAGTCAACCCCTTTCGATTTTCTTAATACTTTGGTAAAAAAATGGAATCCTTACTACATAATACAAATAAAATTTTCTAACTAGTACAACTTGGTTATTCTTACGTATTAGAAGCGAGATGAGCGGTCTCAGTCAAACGTATACCTTCGACTATGGATAAAAAAAAGTGTTCATCGTTGCTCCGAATTCAAATGGATGCCACTGATTTCAATAGACTAATTGAACATTGAGCTCATTTAATTTCTCATGCACGACCATACAGGCGGAAATTAAGGTTTGATCAACTCTTTTTTTTTTGGGTACAAATGGCTTGATCTGGTTTATGGAGTGTAATTTCAACGAGTAAAAGATCATCGACGCGAACAAAGAGATGCACCTCTATGAAGTATTATAATTAGGGCTCACGACAAAGCAAAGAGAGCATAACGTGAGTACCTAACTTTTGATACCGTTGCTTATGTTTCGATTGTTAGGTGACATCCTTTTATTTTGTTGAGGTTTCAACCGCCCTTTCTTTTTTCCCCGCAAAACGGTGCGTCTTTCTGTCGGATGGAAGATACGCGTCCGTTGTTCTGGTACAATTGTTTGTGTTCAGTTTTTGTCCGAAATTGTTGTGGAGTATAAAACAGCAAAAACTGAAATTTAACGCGAAAGAAAAATCTCAGGGAAGATTTTAGTTGCGTTTTTTTTTTTTAACTAAATTCGTCTCTCTCTTTCGGACGGTATATCTCATCCTTTTTATAGTGACTTAATGAAAAAAACAGTATACTTTTTAGAAGAAATAAGTAAAAAATGAATAAAATAGAAAACTTTAAAGACTAAAAAACTTTGAATTGAAATTTAAAGATTTAAATACTAGGTTGTTTCAAATCAGTATGTCATGTTATTTTTCTACACAATAAATATGCCTTTACTAAATAGTTTCGTGACTTTAAGTTAGCAAAAATCTTCCCTATGCTTAACTTTTTCTATTTCTTGCATAGAAGGGGATAAAAATCAAGAACACCAATACATAATAATATTTATTGAATAATATAATAAGTAAACAAAAAAGTAAAATAATTTATTATATTAACAATTTTGCCTACCAGGTCATTTCATCTGATCCTCGAATCTTCGTTCTCTCACCCAAAACAGTTTTTCTCGTCTTGTCCCTTCTCTTCTTTTAATTGAATTGATTGTGTCTTCTGCATTTCCTTTGTACGGTGGCCCTGTTCTTCTTAGCCACTGTTGGGTTTGGGAATAAATAGAGGGATCACCAAAAGCAATTGCCGAACGTCTGATCGATCATGGGTTTGCAATAAATGTCATGTTATTACCTAACTTGACAATGAGTACAAGATGAGGGCAATAGTACCAGTTTTGACAAGTAAATAGTAACGACTCAAGTGCAATTTGATCCAGCTTGGATGATTCCCTAGCGTGATTGCATTGTAACATTCCCATTTGCAAATCGCTTTCTACACAATAAAACAAACGTTACATGATTGGATTATATAACTATTAGCCTGAAAACTCTTCGAGTAGTCCTTGTTATTTGCGTTCTCTTGCTCACGTATAATCCATTTTTAGTTGTGGTGATCAATCATTTGTCAACTCTAATATGACATATTTTCAGGTATAATAATTTTTTTTAGATAAAAAAATATTAAGAATATTAATTTTTAATTTTATAATTATACAATTAATAATAAATTATAAATTTTATAAATTAAAATATTTATTTTATTTTAATAATTATTAAATTAAAATATTTATTTCATCTCAATAAATATTAAAATTTATAAAATTATTATATTATAAATAGTCACATAAATATTAAATATTATATAAAAATTATTTTGTATCATTTGTTAACAAAATTTAAATATATTTTAACACTTAATTTATTTTTTAAGAATTATTTAAAATAATTTTATTTTAAAAATATATTTTATTTATAACAATTAACTAAGAAATGTAATTAGATTCTAAATAAACATGAAAATCATGCATTTTTAGACTTTTTGCTACTTTACTTGACATGATTTTAGTGGAGGTAGAGAGGATTACGTTAAAATAATATGATAAAAAATAATTTAAATTTTATAATTAAAAATATAGTCAGATGATATAAGAAAAAGTATGTGAATATTTTTTTATGAATAAAATGAAATTACGTAGATTAGGGTGCGTGTAAGGATACCAAAAATATCAAAAGCAACTACGGAGAGAATCCTCAAAGATTTATGTGTCATTATTGATTTGGGAAGTTTTTGTGCGAAAATCCATAAATATGTGAAGCGCATCAACCCATGCCTGGACGAAAATAAGGACCGCGCCAACTAATCTCAGCCATTGGATGCAAAATACTAAACACGTGGTTAAAATCGAACTTCCACCTGGCCCCACTTATAATGATTGGACCCACACCCTAGAGGCTGGGACAGAATCAACTAACACCGACCGTCAGATACACAAATCTTCCAAAACGCGGCACTTAATGGGACCGAAGGGGCCGGGAGGACCGCTGTGCCGGACGGAAGTCCCTTACAGAACAGGAAACGAAGGGCAGATACAGGTAAATAAGGAAAAATCCAAGGGCGAAATGGATGGGAGGGCAATATTTAAACGCAAAGTGGAGAAATATAGAGAAGCAGAAAATAAAGAAGACAAATAGCGAAAAACCCAAAAAGCCCCCAAACAAACAACGCACAAGAGTACCCTTCCTTTCTCTCTCTTTCTCTCTCTCTCTCGATTTTGCCCTTTTAAAAGACCTCTCTTGTGGTTTCCATTGCTCCTCGCTCTCTCTGTGTGTCTTGCGCCTCGCTTCTCTTTCAATCTCATCGTTACAGATTCTCTCCCTAAGTTTATTTCTCTCTCTTCCTCGATCGCTAAGCTGTAAGTTTCTGGCCTGAGAATCGCTAATCTTCCAATTTTGCCCCTCGATCTCGTGCTTATTTTCGGGATCCCCGATTTTGCTTCGGTGTTCCTATTTGTGCAAATATTGGAAATGTTTTCATTTTCTTTTATACGATGATTTTTCCTTCTCGGATTCATTTCTGTTGGCCGATTTCGATTAGTTTTTTTTTTTTTTTACTTTTTTCTTTTTTGGTCATTTTTTTTGGGGTTTTTAGTGCTACGATTTTTCGTTGTTTTCATCATTTTATCGTTAGATGTAGCTGCGACGGTGTTTAATCAATTTGGTTCAAGGGATTTGGGCGACTTTGGATGTGGAATTGATGATTTTGCGAGTGAATGGTGTTGTTAGTGTCTGATTTCTGAGCTTTGACTTAGATTAGTTTCGGATTTTTCTTGGGTCTGTTTTTTTTTTAATGTGTTTTTAGTATGACATGTTAATTGTTGCCATTGATTGTAATTGATGTAATGCAGATATGAGATGTGGCGGATTTTTATTGAATTTTTCTGTTTAAAAGTCCGCTTAAAAAGCGAAGTGAATATGATAAAAATCGTTATTGTTTTAGCTTCTAAGGTGAATGATAGACTTAAATTTACTCAGATTGGATTTTTGTAAGAGTCAGTTGACTATTATTTTATCTCTCTCTTTGTTTTTTGTTTTTTTTTTTTTTGAATTTTTTTTTGGTTGAATAAGGTTTATTTGGTTGACCCTCAAGTTTCTCTCTCTTTTATTTTTTTGTTTATGAATGAGGGACATGTAGCTTTGATTTTTTGAAGAGTGTCTCTGTAATGTTGACTTCAGGGCAACCATGAGTGATGAAGGAGAAAAGACCTGCCCACTCTGTGCTGAGGACATGGACTTGACTGATCAGCAATTGAAGCCTTGCAAATGTGGCTATGAGGTTTGTGGTGCAGATTGTCTGACCTTGGAGAAATGGCATTTATTCAATTCTGTACTTCCTAGCTGTTTTGGATTGGTTGTGTTTTCTTTTATTTTCATGTTCTTGTTCATGGTTTGAAAAACCATTTCTTGTAACAATATTTTGCTATTTGGAAGCTTGTTAGATTATAGCATTGTGTGCCGGTCTTCTATATGTTTGTCATCATCTCTATCTCAATGTAACTTACATATTTGCCCACTTGAGTGTTTCTTTCCATTTAGCCTATATATTAGGATGAATAAGATGAAAAAAAAAAAAAAGATTTTCTGTTATAAAACTTGTGGCTTTATTGGTAAATCAGGGTCTTAGTTTTGGATGGTAATTGAGCATGTTGTTATGCACCTTTCTTTTTTCTTATATTCAGGAAGAGGTTGTCATGTCCTTGTGAAGCAAAATTATAGCCTTGTGATTAAGCAGTGATTTCTGGTTATTCCTCCCATTTTGGAAAACTGGGTTAATTTTGATCTGTATGATATCTTAGCCATATATCTGTATCTGTTGCATTACAGATATGTGTTTGGTGTTGGCATCACATAATGGAAATGGCTGAGAAGGATGATAGTGAGGGGCGGTGTCCAGCATGCCGCACTCCGTATGATAAGCAGAAGATAGTGGGGATGGCCTCAAACTGTGAGAGGTTGTTACTATGTCTTCTTATTGTGTCACCAATTACTGTTACTCTGTTCCTTTTCTTTTCCTTATTATATTAACCTTCTTTCTCAGATTGGTAGCTGAAATTAGTATGGAGAGGAAGAAGTCTCAGAAGGCAAAGACAAAACTGTCTGAAGGAAGGAAGCAGCTCAGCAGTGTGCGAGTGATTCAACGGAACCTTGTGTACATAGTGGGGCTGCCTCTTAATCTGGCAGATGAAGATGTAATATGTCTCTTCTTCATTCTCTACTCCTTTCTTTTTGTCTCTAAATCACTAGATTTAAAATGATTTATCTATTCTTCAAGCAGTTGCTGCAGCGCAGAGAGTTCTTTGGTCAATATGGAAAGGTCCTAAAAGTTTCTATGTCAAGAACTGCAGCTGGTGTCATTCAACAATTTCCAAACAATACTTGTAGTGTGTAAGTGCTTTTTCATGTCTGGTTGTTGGTTTCAAATATACTTAACTAATTATTTGATTTAACAGTTTTTCATCATCAACAACAACAACTTGAGTCTAAGGCTTAATGCATCCATCTTTTTCCATTAACTAGTTTGAAGTTAGATCTTCTTGTGGGATTTTTGTGGACAACAAAAGTACTGATTTTGTTTTTTTCTCTGTGTACCTTTGTTGTTTACAGTTGTTGACATACCATTGATGTTTTCAACGTTCTGTTTTCTTTGGGGTGCTTGTAGGTATATAACTTACTCGAGGGAGGAAGAAGCCATTCGTTGTATTCAGTCTGTACATGGGTTTGTCTTGGATGGTAGATCTTTAAAGTATGTGTGTTTTGTATTTGAATAATGCTTTCTTTTTGGGATGTGTTTTCTGCAATGCTGAGGATTTGCACGATTTCAGGGCATGCTTTGGAACTACGAAGTATTGCCATGCATGGTTGAGAAATGTGGTATGCCTATTAATTCAATCCTTTTAGTATTTATGCATAATGCCTGAAGAAGTGAAATAACTGGGAACAAACTTCTGTTGCATTCAGCCTTGCACCAACCCTGATTGTCTATACCTGCATGAGATTGGTTCTCAAGAAGATAGTTTTACTAAAGATGAGATAATTTCAGCATACACAAGGTATGTTCAAATCTGTTGATGCCTTTTTTTCCCAAAAGTGAAGTGGCCTTGTTTATGCAGAGATTTTCTTGTTTTCTTATATCCCTTTTCTTTATCCATACTCCAACTCATTAATTCTTGTTATTGTTAGTGTCCATTACTCCTGCTTGATAAAGTAGAAATAGTAGAATGAGATGCGATCTCTTCAATGCTTACTTCCCAATTCTTACTCTCTTTTTATCTTATCAGTGTATATGGTCATCTCTCCTTTCATGAGAAAGGAGAATCTAGGGGCATAAGAATGTAGAAAGTTGATTGAAGTTAAAGCTTGGAATCAGCAAAGATTTTTTTTTTTTATAACTTTGGTTTGAAACAAAATCATTTATTTTTACTACCATGTGCAGTCAGTTGAGCTAAACCAAAGGAGCTTAAATCTGCATGCTAATTATGCTTGGGCATTTGTTTATTTATTGTGTTTTACATTTTTTTTCTTTTTTCTGTTTTGGGATGCCTATAGTGTGCTTCTTTAGCATTTTGCTTGTTTGAGTTATTTGGCTTTTTTAATTGGAAGATTATTTATCATGTTAAAGGAGTAGAGTTCAACAAATTACTGCTGCAACAAGTAATATGCTGAGGAAGTCTGGGAATACATTGCCTCCCCCTGTAGATGATTGTGGCAACAATAGTTCTCTTTCTGCAGCAAAACCCATTATGAAGAATACTTCAAATGTGAGTTTTTTCCTTTGTTGGGTCAAGTTATAATGGAACTGTATTTTGGTTATGCTATATAAAAAAAAAAAAAAGGATGGTGAAATAATATTTGTGCATAGTCACAAATATGGCAAAGTTGACATATATTTGTGTACCCAATTCTGAAACATGTTTGCATTTGGTTTTATCTCTTTTTAGAGCATAATTAGTTCAAGCAAAGGTTCACCTCTAAATGGAAGCTCTGGTAGATCAATTGCACTTCCTGCTGCAGCCTCATGGTATGCTACTTACTTGTGCATAATTTTATTTTTGAATTTGGCTGTTAGTCCTAAAATAAGTAACATGCCAGGGGGATGCGTGCTTCAAACCAGCTATTAGTTGGACATTCAACTTGTGCAAATGGGTCCTCCAAGACTAAAACAGATGCAGTTAGTGGTGCATTAGCATTCTCAACGGCAGTTTCAAACACAAGTCAGACTTCTATGTTACACAGTGATGTGGGGATGAAGCTGACTTGGGATGAAGAATGTGAAATTACAAATGGAAAAAGTAAACTGGATTCACAGAAAATTGCAAAACAGGATGTTGGTGCAGATTGTCGAGCTACCATACCAGAAAAGCCAGCTAAGAGTATTGCTGCTACTACTGAGTTGACTTTGAGTAACCCTTCTTCTAAGAATGACACAGGCACTATAGCAAGTCCTAGTCTAACAAACTTGGTTCTGCATAGCCCACAATCTAGTTGTCCTGAAAAAGAAGGGACTGCTGAAACTGATGGGAAGATTGAGAAATTATGTTCTGATATGTCATCCATTAGGATTGACACTAATGTCAGAAGTGAGATCTCTGGTTTGGTTGGAACTAATAGTTCACCTTCTGATTTTTCTATGGAGAAATCGCCTAGGGATCGAGGCATACAGCAACCCTCTTCTGATCAACATAAAGAACAATTTTCATCAGAAGCAACTGAAAGTACTGCTGCATCTATAAATGGGGCTCATGTTCCAAATGAGCCATTTGACCGACAAACAGATCCAAAAAATCAGTCATTTTCTAAATCTGTTTCTGAAGTCGACGATATAATTTCATTTGATAATCAGAGACTGAAAGACCCTGAAGTTGTGGCTCGTACCAATTGTCTGCCAAATTTAGTTAATTTGCTACCTTTTTCAAGTCATTCTAGGTCTCATTCTTTACAACACAGTGATGCATTTAGTGGTGTCAACTTAAATGTTGACCCTGTATACCTAGATTATAGAAGTGAGCATTCTCTTCTACATGCATCTAGCAATTCTGTAAGATCTAATGGATACCCTGAGATGTTCAGTTGTTCTGCTAGATCAGAGAGGACAACAGAGAGATCCTTTTTGCCACCAAGTAAAAGAGAAGGGAGGGACATTGGAAGATTACAGAGTGACATTGGCAGCATCTCTCCTTTGGATGCTGGTGAAAGCAGCATAATTTCGAACATATTATCTTTGGACCTTGATGCATGCAATGAATCCTTAACTTCACCTCAGCATTTGGCAAAGTTGTTGGGTGAAAATGATAAGCAGCCTAGTACTCTTCGCATTTCAAATTCCAGGAAAACGCAAAGTAACAGCCAATCTAGGTTTTCATTTGCAAGACAGGAGGATGCAAGAAATCAAGCATTTGACATTGATTCATCATTTAGTGTGTTGGGGCATCTGCCAAGGAGCCACTCTTTTAGGCAGGAATTGGTCGCAAGTGGAAATTCGTATATGGACAAGCTTGGGGTGGACAAACTTGGGGCGGGTAATGGTTTCCTTGCAAGAAATTTTGAGGAACCTGAAATTTTGACCAGTAGTGCCCCAGTTTTTACTTCTAACAAGTCTTCTGGTGAGTATTCTTACATCTTATCCTATCATTGTTTGCGGTTCCATATGTGGTTAGAGGGTTCCTGTCATATGATTTTGTGAGACTGCTAATGTTTATTTCGTTAAACCTTCTTGGAGAGGGGGATTTGTCTCTCCTCTGAGGGTTTTGTACATTATGCCCCTATTTATTTCCTTGGAACTTAATGATTGAGAAAATTTGTTACTTCTGTTATTTGTGAACTGCCCATAACTCGGGATACATGTGTGACTACTTGATCCAAGTTGACAGTCTCTCAGTATCTCTCTGCAAGAAATCACATCTCATTCCAACTAATTGATGATTTGCTAAGAATTAAGAGTGTTTTTCTGTGTTGCAACAAGTGGGTGTCTGTGTTTGGTAATTAAGCCGATATTTCCTTGTATCATCACCAGTTTCCAGAACTCAAGTTTCTGCGCCACCTGGATTCTCTGCACTTAATAGATCACCACCACCACCAGGCTTTTCTTCCCACGAGAGAATGGACCAGACTTTTGATCCTATATCTGGTTAGTTATTGTATTTTTATTTCAGATAATTGAACATGGTTCTTACTACAGTTTATATTTATTTTCATATTTCTATTTTGTAGGGAGTCATTTGCTTGACTCTTCATCCTTGGTAAGAAATTCGTATCAGGTGCCTGCACCAGGAAATGTTGGCAGCACTGCAGACATCGAATTTATGGATCCTGCAATTTTGGCTGTTGGTAAAGGAAGACTTCAAGGCAGGCTCAACAGTCCAGGCTTAGACACAAGATCAAATTTCCCACATCATTTAAGTGCCTTTGAGAATGAGGCCAGAATTCAACTATTGATGCAAAGATCTCTCTCCTCACACCAGAACCTAAGATACACGGACATTGGAGATAGTTATTCCTCTCTCAGTGACCCTTACGGAATTCCTTTGAGGCTTATTGATCAATCACAGGTAAGTAATATGTCCCCATTTGCACAATTGTCTAGGAATGGGCTTACTTCAAATGGGCACTGGGATAGCTGGAATGAGGTCCAGGGTGGAAATAATGTTGCAATGGCAGAGCTACTTAGGAGTGAGAGGCTGGGTTATAACAAGTTCTATGCCACTGGCTATGAAGATTCAAAGTTTCGGATGCCCAGTTCTGGGGACTTGTATAACAGAATGTTTGAGATGTGAGTCTTGTCGGGAAAATGTTTGTTCTTTGACTGGCAAGGGCTAAAGGAGGGAAGATCTTTGCAATTATACGGTGATATGCTGAAGGATTGGACTGACTGATAACTGATCTCGTTGGGCAGCCTGATGTTGGATCAAACTCCTGAAAATTGGGGTCCCAAAGGCAGCAGGTAATCGTTAAGTCTTAATTCCTTATGTTTTGGGATTGTCTTCCTCTTCTTTTATCACTCTTCATCTCTCTCAGTTAATTTTAAAATTGTACATCCAATTAATTTTCAAACAGCCTTAAATTTCAAGTTTCACAACTTGGAGCAATTTGCACTGACAAGCTTGCATATATTCCTGCACACAAGTAAACTGTACAGAGTGCATTCTGTAGCCTTCTGGATAATTACAGTAAACCTGCTTTAATCCTAAGAGATCTGAACCATATGCATGTGCACACACAGAGAGAGACTCACATGCATCATAATGTTTAGGAGAATGTATGCTTTGCACGGGTGGGTTGACCTTATGTCTTATGGCTACAGGTGATGTAAAGCTTCATTCTTCATTTGTTATGAAGACTGCATCATGAGACGCGTTAAATTATCGATGTGGCCTGTTGGTGTTCCTGATAGTCTAATTGTTTTGCTCCTTTCTACTAGCAGAACGAGTGAAAATTGTTTGCCACTCACAGCAGCATAGATGAAGTTTGGATCATTTTCCCTCTTCTTGTGAGTTGTATACCGCATCTGCAATTGGTGTGAACATATTTTAGATGGGAATAGAGTCTGCGGCTACAGCGAGTGTAATATGATAAATTATTTTCTAATACCTGTTATACAATTACAGACTCGGTTTTCATTGCAATTTTCCCCCTCTCTTCATGTCAATAGCTTCAAGACTGCAGAGCAACCTTGAGTTTTGCAGCCTTTTTCAGTTCACATGCTATATGTTAAGAGAGCAAGTTCGAGAAGGCTCTCCGTCCAGGACAGGTATCTCTTTGTTATGCTATCAGTGTTCTTCCTTCCTTTTTCAATTCAGTTAATTACGTGATGACCGTTTGGAAAAGTATAATCCATTTATTGGAATCCATTAATTTCATATTAAAATATTTACTGTTGATGGCCACAAAAAAAGGTTTTAAAATTTCGAATCTTGTTGAATCTAAGGATATTTTACTCCGTCGATGACTTTGTTAGAGGAAAATTATTTCTAACCAAGTGTGGCCTAAGGTGATTTTATGCCCCTGCGAATCAAAGTTTTAATTAAAAATTTCAAGTGAAAATAATATTATTATTGGGTGGAACTTATCTTCCTTCTTGAATGTGACAGAGTAGCGTTTTGTTTTCTAGTTTCATTACTCACAACAAGTAGTGTAGTGTGTGATGGAAAGAGAGGCTGTTTTCGAGAATCTGAGAGCAAAGTGCTCGCACCTTGTTTTTGCCTCTTCTGAAGTGAACTGTAGGCGGAAAGGCCTATAGAAAACTCGAAGCCTCTTGCTTCTTTTGCAATTAAATCATTGTCACGTTGATGGAGCAATTCTGGGTAGAAAATGTCAGCTGATTTCCCTCGACCGATTAGTAGTCTAGGACTGTGGAAACCATGCTCACCCTCGTCTAGGTCCAGACTGCCTCGCTTGGTTGGGTCTAAATCGGGTGTCTAAGCCCAATTTCAAGCCTTTTCTATGGCAATGCGATAGTTGAAAGAAACTCAAAAACAGTTCAACAATTCTAGGAGAAATATTGAGTGATTAAGAATTTTGGATTAAGAAATTAGAATAATCTTGTTAAGGGAGGAATAGGGTTTAAGGGAATGAAGATAACTGATTTTATTATGTAGTTCATAACTTGAGGGCTTTCCGATGAGCCTAAATAAATAAATAAATAGTAACAGTTCAGCATTGCCCAACCGCGCGCGAGTTCACGTCTTACATATAACACGTCTATATTAGCGATTGTCTTTCGGTGCAATAGTGGGTTGTGAACCAAGCAATTGCACCTGTCAAGGATATACACTTCCTGTTAGCTCTGCCATATGAGAAAAAAAAAAAAAAACGAGAACAAATAATCCAGCTACTATGATGATGCCGCCAAATGCCAAGGCCCAAATCGAAGATAATCCATGCGTTGATGGGCTGATCAGAATATCTCGAGTAATATCAACTTCGTCACACTATAGTGACAGCAATAGTTCATAACAAGACCATTTTATGCCTCTTAAACGGAGTTATAATGGTGAAGATTTCATAGAATCCAAGACACAGATTTTTTAGCCTAAGCAAAGAGATCTAATGATAACATACACCATGACTATGTCATCATAAGAGGCTTAATAGCTTTCTTAGAGAAACTAGAAAGCATATGTATTTTTCCCTTCCTCTTTTGTACCTTTTTATGCCTCGGGGTTGTGGAGCCACTTTCTTATCCTGGTCAAGTCCCGCATGGCCGCTTCTAAGTTTAGCTAAAGATCGCAATTAAGGCCTGCAATGTCCTTCGCATTAGATTGATCAGTAGCCAATTTCACAAAGTTGATTTAGGTGGATCCTTACCTCCTTCTTTTGGCTAGTTTTATGTCGTTTGTGTTTACAAGGTAACGTGTGATTTCTTATTTCTAGTTCCGTTGATGTCGGAGAGTGTTGATGGGGTATCTAAGACCCGTGTACGGATTTCAATAAAGCAATCAGAAATTGACATCTCCAAGTCCCCTTGTGAAAAAAAAATACAAAAAAAAAAATAAAATTATTCTTCTTTCTAGGTGTCCTATTTTTGTATGTTAATTAATCCCCCCCAAATCCCAATCCATAAAAAAAAAACACACATCGCAGGTTCTTCCTGAGCCAAACACGGAAACGCATATAACCAACCAGACTTCCAGTAAGTATGCTTCTTTCAGACGCAACCATTCGTTTGAACCAGACTGCTTAATTAACAGAAGATTTTACCAAAAAGTTAAACAAAATAATAATAATAACAATCAGCAGGAGATAGGAAGAGAGTGTCACACCCTTTTTTTTTTCTTGCGTAATTGATGAGGAAAAAAAAAAATTAACAAAGCTATCTGCTCGGAATCAGTAACAAAGAATGACCGGCGTCAGGTGGCCTTGTGATTCACATTTACATAGAGATACTATAATTACCCTATTGATGTATAGCTTCTGGTCTCATTAAAAGAGAACACTGCCAGCAATTATCTTACCCATTACATCTAAAGAGAGCCATTGGGTTTGTTGTGACTTTTGAGGGTGTGGACCTTACTGGTTATATTTTACATATAACCAGAAAGAGCAAAGACAAAGTTGCAGACAAACAAGTCCAGAGACATTCATAACTTCCCTACCAATTGAGGTTGTGTCTCACTCAGTACCACACATAAAATGTTATTTTAATATTGCGGAAACAGAGCCCTGTCGCTGACCAAAAAAATTAACAGATACCCATCTACAACCCGTTGAAGTCCCCGTCAACTTAAAACCCCAATGTCAGCCCCACCTTCCCATGTAGCTCCAAAGCTAACTACACTGACAAAACTTACGTGGGACCCCTCACAAAAAAGTAAGGAAGGTGGAGTCATAAAAATCCAACGGATACTGGGCCCACCACGTCGTCCAATTACTGATATACGTCAAAGCTGCTCCCAACTGAGCGATAAGTCAGAGAGAGGGGAGCAGGGCTGCTTTCATGGGATGCACCATCAGTGGGGTTGGGGGGTGGGGGCCGAGGGCTCTTAGGTTTGGACAACTGTTGCACAAAGAAAAACTGAGAAATTGACACGTTAGCAGTAAAAACAACGGTTATCATGACATCAACTTTAATGTCTGATATCAAGCCGTCGTAAAGAACAAAAGACTAATAAGATTAGACTCCACGATAATAGAACCACTCAATGTTCTGAGTGACGGAATAAAAAGGAAAAAAAAAAAAAAATATATATATATATATATAGTTGTAGGGAACGACGTCGTCGGTTTTGATTCGGTTGTTCTTCTGTGTGGAAGAATCATATAGAATGCACATTGAATTAGTTATAAAATTTGATAAATTTGTGTTAAGAATTGTGTACTTAATATTAATATTAATGATTGAATTAAATTTTTTTATTAAAATAAAAATATTTTTGAAATACATTCTTCTTTTACGCAGTAAATATTTTATAATTTATTTTAAATTTTTCATCACTTACTTTCATAACATTTATTAGAGATAAATATCTAATTATTATCAACTATTAAATTTATAAATATTATTAATGTTATATAATATTTATTATTTATAATTAAATTTATTTTAGCATATTATTTTTAAAATTTTATTTTATTTATAACATTTAATAATTTTTTCTAAGATTGTTTCTATGCGAAGATACTGAAATATCTAAGATAAATGCATAAACTTCGATTACTTAGTGTTGACTAGGATTTGGCCAGTAGACGAAACTATCTCTGAAAAAAGGAAAACATTGGTGAAATATATACAATTTTATTCATTTATATATTTTTCACAAAGGTCGTTTGCATGAACCATAAAGTAAGGTACAGCTCGATCGAGCAAAAGAATGTGAAAAAAAAAAGGTACTTCGACGTTACATGTTACGTGGTCGCTCCCTTACCATTCAAATTCTCGACTTTTTTTTTTTTTTTTTTATCAATGTTTTGATTAATTGGTCACCTAACAAAGAGAAGAAAAAAAATAAGTAAATAAAAATTTTCTCACGTTGTAATTGATGACCAGTACCATCAGTAGAGACACAGTAGGGTAATAATATTATTTCCTCTCCTGATTTTGCTTTTCCCTATTTTATTAAACCCTTACTTTTCCCTCCAAAGTGTCAGTGGGAATTATCCTCTGTGCATCTCTAAATCATGTTGCTTTTTTCCAAAGAAAAAAAAAAAGAAAAAGAAAAAGGAAAAAAGAAAATGGAAGAAAGGAGGCTCACAGTGACAATTACTTTTGAATCTAAAACTTAATCCGTCAGGCAAAGAAGAAAGCCGAGAGGAACTAAAATTTTTTTATTCTGTTTCTTTTTCTAATGGGTGTTTAAATAGGAAAAGGGGATTTGTCATTCAGAAAGAATGGGGTACAGCTTTTTCTCAATTTTGGTTCCTTCCTCTTGTAAAGAGAGCATGGTGTTTTATATATCGCATCACTGAAAAATGTCCCATCATTTTTGGTATGAGATAAGTTCAAGGTTGCATACTATATTAATAATAGTTTACACAACTTTAAAAAAATTATATATATATATATATATATATATAAAATATAAAATTTTCTTGTGTGATTCTATGTTTAAGATTCTATTTTATACATAAATATAAAAATTTATATATATAGTCGACTTATACCATTTTTGGTAGTGGTACTACTTTCAACACACTTTTATTGCCAGCATTTCAACACACTTTTATTGCCAGCATTAGTGCAGCGGAGTACATGTTCGTCTTGCTACGAGGTATTGTACCAGCATCGGTTCATAATCTGAGGATTATGGTACCCATTTCAGATTGACCAAGGTCCAAAAATTACTTGATGTAGAATCCTTTTCAAGTTTTCGATATTATTATTATTATTATTATTATTTATTTTTGAAGGGAGTTTGTTTGTTTTTCAGTTTCTCTGCGAGGAGATTATTGGAGAGCAAAAAGCATAGGAAAACAACAATAGCACCATAACAACCGAAGATTTGTACAGCTTGCTTCGTATGTGTATCAAACTGGAGATCTTCTCCAAAAGAACCACTATTTGGAGCTACTTCCACCGACGCAATGCACTACAGAAAAGAGTAAGTGGTTCCATAGATCGCAGAACAAAATATCAAATCATCTTCAACTGGTGTTGTGATTCTTGATAAACACTTGGGATTAGTATTTTATACAAGATAGTCTATCCACAAGTCAGAAACGAATCATTCCCGTGTACTCTCAAAACAATTCTTGGACCGGAGAACGAATTTTAAGACCACAGCTGTTACTTCCTCCTATCTACCACCTCCAGCACAAGAGGAGGAAAGGCTAAGGTGGCAGATCCAGTGGCTTCATTGGGCAATAAAATTGAGAAGCATTGGTGACCAAGGGAGCAGGAGTAAAGCAGAGATTGTGAGGTTTTGATGGAAGATTGGCTGCGGATGGAGGAGTCGCTGGAAGTGAGAATCCTGATGATGCTGCAGTAGAGAACGATGTCACTGGGGTAGCAGTGACCTGACCATGCATTTGCAGCCATGCGAAGTTGGGAAATCCCTGTGAAGAACCAAATTCAATCTTCTTCTCCGTTGTTCTTTCCTGCTGAAAGAATGTCTCCGGTTACAAATAATTACTTGGTAATTTAAAGAAGACAAGTTCCATTTCACTTTAAAAGATCAAAGTAACATATTCACTATGATTGGTGGCCAATATCGGGTCAAAGCGGCAAGTCAACAAATTTTAATAGCTATATGGTGATAATTAAAGCTAACAGCAAAGCAATGATGTGGTACCTCATTAGGAAAGAAACTAGGGTATATGCCGTTCCAGCACATAGGGCGATCAGATGTTTTCTGTGGCCCTTTGAAAGGCAGATCACCCATTATTGTAGCCATTGAATTCTCCATCTGCAGAATCAAAATAATAGGGAACATATATGCCTTTGTCGGTTATGAAATAGGATAGATCTAATGTGCCTCTTTATAGACAATAATAGAATGAAAGAAATCAAATAATCCCCTTCCAACTCTCAATGTCATTGTCAACAGGTAATTCTGATAGGATTCGCCTTTCAAGAAAATTCTAAGCATGGCATTTAAAAACAAAAGAATTTTCAAATAGTCATTTTTTTTAACAAGAAAACACTCCTCAACTTACTGTAAAACCATAACATACTAGAAAAAACCATTGACAATTAAAAATTATTTAACTCGGATTTTACCCTTGAATTCCTATTGAGCACACCATAAGGGCTTGAGTGGAATTGTATGAAATGCTCATTTTCCTTGGAACCATTGTCAAAAGGAGTAGATATTCCCAAGTTGAGATCAAGATTGTGATCACTACCTGCATCAGAAACCCCTATCCAAAATTCAAATTCTGCTACCGCACAGAATAATATTAAGAATATCAATTAGTAAGCAATAGCAGCATGCTAATCAAATAATACCTTCTTTACTGGCCTCAGGTATCATCTCTCCTTCATAAGAACTTGGCTCAAAGTTGGTCACTGCCTCCCTTCCATTGTATTTGATAGCAGCCTTGTCATAAGCCCTGATTTCCATAAAAATCAAAAGGGAGAAGAAATATGATGGCATGTTAATGAGGTCGAGAATTCGGGGTAATAAATTGAGTATCAGTAGAGTGAAATTCATGATCATTAGGACCTTGCAGCTTCTGCTTCGCTGTCGAACAGCCCAAGATAAATATACCTGCAGCAAGCATCGCAATCTCTACGATGAAACACTATTACCAGTCATTGCTTCTTTAGAATTCTTTTTCTTGCTTTGAAACCAGTTCTCCACACACACCCATATAATCTTAAAACATGTTATAGCTACTCTAATTAACAATGTAAATGAAATCTGAAATCCTTAAAAGGGTTCCTCACTTTTTGCCAAGAAATTGTCCCATTCTTGCTTCCCACCGGCCACATTTATGCAATGTCACCCCTCGGTATTTTGAGCTCCCTCTTGAGAAACCAGTGCTCTGACGGCGGAGTATGTGCACAAATTCTTCCTTGGTAAGATTCTTCATCTGCCAATTGGTTAATGTAAGGCAAGAACTTGATTATAACTGCCACTTGCAACAAATTGAATTTACTTAAGCAGAAGGCAATTGCATACAGATACCTGTTTCAATTCCTCTTCATAATCGCCGAGGTTGAAATTGATATCAGCATCAACACCCCGGAATTTTATAGCAGCTCGGTCATAGGCTCTGTATTTAAAGGGAAAAAATCTGAATTAGGTAAAATTCAAGACAGAAAAAGGAAGACCCAAGAAAGAACACAAATGATAAAGAACAAAAACAGAGCCAATAATTTTTTTTATTTTAGATATTTACAGTATTTACCTCGCTGCAGCATGCGCAGTGTCAAACCCACCTACGTATAATCAACATCAAAGTCAGCTAAATTATACCAAAACTAGAAGACTAGAAAATGGATAAATAAACATTTTTCCTCGCTAAAACAACACAAAATCATTTAAATACATCACGCATCATCCGTACCCAAATAGACTTGTTTCCCGCAATCCCTGCATAGAAAGAAAAAGTAAAAATAATAATTATTAAACTATATTAATCTGGAAATTCAATCAAACAAACAAACAGATCATTTACATCCCTAGACATACTTTCCTTCCCCCCCCCCCCTCCAACTAAATTCATTTGAACGAAAACTAAGTTCAAATTTCATGAAACGCATAACCAACAAGTCAACCAAACACAGCACAAATTCAATGAATCCGTGGTCTATACAACCAATCACATACAAGTTGAACAAAATATTTTGACACCCACAAAGCAAAAAACAATGGAAAATTCGCTCAAATTAAAAACAAAAACAGACCCTCCGCCCCACCCCAGAAAACAAAATCGACAATTTAACAGCCAAAAAGAAAAGAAGAAGTACCAAATATGAGATTCCCATCGCCCAGTCCTCCTATAGAAGGTGACACCTCTGTACTGCGAGCTCCTAGACCTGGGTCCCCTCCTGCTTTTCTTCACCTGCTGTGATGCTTGCTGCGTCACCCGCACTTCTCCTCCTCCTCCTCCACCAATCCCTTGTGGCCTCTCAAACGAGAGATCCATGCAATTCCTCGAAGACCCTTGCTCCATAGACAGCGGAAAAAGCTCCTTCGTCGCAACGGCGTCGTTTTCGCTTTCCTTCTCATTCCCACCCACTTTCAATATTTCGAAGCTGAAGGTGTACATGTTAGTGTGGATATTACTGCCGCTACTGCCATCGCCACCGCCGGCGTAGGCGCGCGTGGAGCAAGACTCGTCGTTGCTGGACGCGTCCGTATTTAAGATTGATGAATTGGACGTCTCCGATCCTTCCGGATGGGGGAACTGATGGTTCTTGTTCATCGAAGCCACCGAGTCCGAGTTCTGACTCGACTCGGCGGATTCCACATTTAGATTAAGATCTAACATACTCCCAAAACCAGCTCTCGCCTATTTCTTTCCTTTTTTTACTTATTTTTCTTCAGATTAAATTTTCGTTTATTTTTTCAAGATTAACTAATTACAGCTTATTTTTAGCTCAAACTTTCAGGAATCGAAGATCATCAGAAGAGGAATAGAAAAAAAGAACAGAGAGCAAGAAAACGAAAACGGAAGCCAAAGAAGAGAAGGTTTAGAGAGAGAAAACTTCAAGAAACCGAAACTAATGAAAAGAAAATTCCTCCGCTTAAAAAAAAAAAATAAAAAAAGGAACTAAAGAAGAAGCAACTTCTCTCTCGATACCGCCGAAAAATTTTCCCAGCCGCCGGAGAAAAGACTCAACTTCACAGGGAGAGAAGAGGAGAGGTCTAAGCTCCAGAGCTACGCATTGCGTGAAGTAATCGGCGAGGAGTTAAATAACGGCGCCTATATCATCGCCGGCCACCGAATCCCATCAAGAGAAAGAGAAAGAGATAGACAGATAGGACCTACGCAAATAAATCTCGGGAATAAATAAGAAAGCAAGTGGAATTTATAGGCTTTTTTTTTTTTTTTTTGGGTTGCCCTCTCCGCACAGTGTCTCACACGTTTCTTTAGACGGAAAATTGACCGGTTTGCCCGGTGGCCAGTTGTCAACATGGGTAACAAATTTCCCTTTTTAGGTCTGAAAGCTACCATACCTATAGTTGACAAACACTGAAATTAGCCTCGACTTCAAGTTTCCATTAAAGCTAATTTTACATATGCATATGGACCCCGCCGTCTGATGCAACCACCGACGCCGGGCCGTCTTGGCCATATATTGGGTATAAATTATTATAAAATAACAAAAGGTGTATGCAAGTACGCTATATAGTATGATTTTCCAGATTGTTATTCCATTTCCCTTAGTGGAATTGTTCTTGTCTTGGGGCGAAAAATAAATGATTAAAAACCAAAAAAGCACATGAGCAAATCATCTATTGTGCAGACGTAGAAGCAACCTAGAAAAATAATTTATACCAAAAATTAAAGACAAAAAATGACGGGCTTTTTTTTTTTTTGGGGGGGGGGGGGGCGCTCCCATGCTGGAGTGGACCATAGTGACATAATTAGGACTATTCAATGTTGTGTTTTTTTTTTTTTTTTAAATGTGGTTGGTTCTGTTTTTGTCTCCCTTTTCTTTGCCCTTCAATCTTGGATCCTATGTTGATTCGTTTGCATTCCCAGCCTGCCGCGGGGGGGGGGGGGAGGGGCAGGCCTTTTTCTAGCAAAAGGTTGTTTTCCATCGATATTCCATCATCATGGTCGATGCCGTAATCGGGAATGAAGAAAACAATTGAGCAAGCAACTCCTTAGCAAAAACGCTCCCACCATAAGTGGGTTTAATTATACAAGAACTATATCCAATTTAATACTTGGTTATAGAGATGAGTAAAACAAATATTTCTTTTATTTCCGAAAAAAGAAAAATAAGTTAGATTAATTCAGATAGTACATAATAAAGACAATAAACCTTAACCGATTATATTTCCTTGTTATAACTATATACTTCAATAAATATGATTGTATGATAATATTCTCTCTCAAAAAAAAAAAAAAACTTTTTACAAGGGGATTAAAATTTTAGGGTCCATTTTCTTTCAAGTAATGTACAGGAAATGCTTTCAATTGCAATATACCCCAATAAAACATTATGACAATTTAATTTCCATATTGAGCACGTCACCTTATCTTCCAACATCTCTCGACATATGTGGCCACTAGCTTGGATTTTATGACACATTTAATTCTCATCCGTCTTGGCATGAAATATGTATTGAATGGCCGCCAACTCACTGGTTAGACAATTTGATTGGTTCGAGACTTCCTAATTAATAATCTCTTGGAAAAAAAGATTTAATAATAATTAATAATCTCTTAGAAAAAGTTTTAATCAATTTTGTGAACGTGAGTTAAGAAAATAAAAGACAAGCACACTAGTCTACTCCATTTAAGACATATTATAAGTTAAAAAAAAAAAAAGAGTAAATAACAAAATTTTGGATACACATGCGAATGAGACCATAAAACCCAACCATATTACCAAATAAAACTTTCATGTTCTTAGAACTTGAATTTTCTCTCTCTCTCTCTCTCTTTTTTTTTTTTTTTTGTGAACATATAGAACTTAAATTTTTGACCATTTAATGGAGTCAGATGCTGCCACGTAAATATATAAGAGAATCGTGCCTGCAGACCACTGAAATTTTAATGGTCATTCAAGCAGACGATCATGACCCAATTAAGTGAAAAACGAGCTCTCGGATGGGGTAGGTGGCTGTGAGATGCCGATCAAATCAAAGTTTGGACGGGCTCCATTTTACAGGACTCTTCACGTCGACACGGTCCCATCCCAGATCATCAGAAGGTAAATAATTTGTCTTCAAATCCAACGGTTTGGGTTGCCTCATAACCTCTTTTGCTGGTCCTAGATTGTCCTATTGTTTTGTTTTTTATTTTTTTGGGACGTTCCCCTTTCCAGATCTCTCATAACTGTAGCGAATATGCTTTCATCCGTATAACTTTTTCCTTTTGTTTTTTTATTTTTTTGAAAGGTCCAAATAACTGTGGCCAACTAGGGCAGTGTTATAATTAAGTATATAATATATTTTTAAGTTACACTAAATAATTTAAGTTATTAAATAAAATATTTTTTTATAATTTAAATAATTTTTATATAATATATTTGAATTTTATAACTAAAATTAAGGAATTTATTTTTGTTAACAAAAAATGTTTCAAAAATAAAATTGAGAAAATTATCTTTTTCTCTTTGAAAAGATATTTCAATAATTAAAAACATAGAATTTTATTTTTTGAAATTTTAAATTTTAATTCTGAAAAAATTGTGAGATTTATAAAATTAATAAGAATAATTTTTATTATATATTTCACAATTTAATAAATTTTTTAATATAATGAGAAAAAAAAAAATCATCTTTGCTAACAGAGCATGTCAAACTGAAATTGGGTTTAGTACTAGGGTTACATATCATTTGATAAAAATGGCAAACTTAATTAAGTTTACCCTAACTGGGATAAATACTTCAAAATTAAAAAATGACTCGGAGACTGACCTGATAAACCGTGAAACTATTATGCTTGTTTGCAGGAAAATAATCAAAACAAGAAGAGAAACTATATGGACAGAAGCCAAGGATAAGAAGAAAAGGGGATGCGAGTATTGCAGAATCTTAACTTTTGGTGCAACTGCACATTCTTAACTACATTTATTGAGAACAATGGAACATGCAATGATGTCAAATTCGTCGAGTGAATATATATATATATTTGTATAGAAGGAATGTATAAAGTATTGCAAGATTTTCAACGTAACAAACAAACACAACAGAAAGAAAAGAAAATTAATCCGCAAACAATTTCCAAAACATTAAAAATGGAAAACTCATTAACATTTTCTTTCACAAAAAAAAATAAAAAAAGGGGTTTTGGGGGGGGGGGGAGGTTCATTGAAAAGAAGAAGAACCCAAGTGGGCGTTTGCCGACAAAAGAACAAAGGGCAATAAAAAATTGTTCATCTCATGGCTTTTAGGCAGGATTTTCTTGGATTTCTAGGCATCCCCATCGTCCACGAGCTAGATGGGCAACAAGGTAGTTGTGAATGAAGGCATTGGTTTCCCAGGGTCAAATGTTACCTTCTTATTTTTTTTTATTTATACTATGGGTATTCATCTTAAAAAATCTTTAGTCGCAATTCTTGACTAAGTTATTTGTTCAATTGTTCGGTTTAATTTACTACTTGTTTTGTCTCATTTTCTTATAGGAAACATCACATTTAGAAGAATTCAAACTTGTGTTGCCAAAAAAAAAAAAAAAAAAAAAAAAAACTTGGAACTAAACTGGTTGCCTACCATAACAAGTACGCGCCAAATGGTTGGTTTCTTGTAAAGATGCACAATGCCCTCAAACTTCTTCTTGGACCAAACTTGTCTTCCTAATTTTCCAAATGTTAAGGATACCGTCCGTTCCTATTATGTTGGCTATGCAATGTGTCTAATTTAATTATAACTTTTAAAACGTCATACACTACATGAACCCAAAAGAAAGAGAGAAAAACGCGGTGAAAATGTGATATTTCAGAATATAATAGTGGACTTCAAACATAATTTTAGCAAGTTTTTCTTTCTTTTTTTTTTTTTTTTTTTCATAATCTTCAATAGATTATTTTAATTTGAGGTAAGTTTCTCACGTTTAGTAGAGCTTTTGTACATCCCTCCACAAATTGAATTTTTTCACACTTTCGGAAAATGCAAAGTTGTTGTCACGAGATGGCGAGTTGTTTTTATAGACTTTTATGACAAGGGTATCCTCACATAGCTTCAACGTGATAATAAGTATTTTCTTAGGTAACTTAGGTGCAAAGTTTTGAATAATAGACCAGTTATCAAACTAAAAATTTTAAATATTTAATATTTAATTAAAATTTGATTTGAATAAGTCGTTATTTGATATTTAATCTATTAAAAAATTAATATTTATATATATTATAAAAAAATATTAATATACAAAATATAAAAACAGTTATATATTATAATATTATATTAATAAGTTTAATTATATATAATTTTTAAATTAATATATAATAATATTAAAAAACACCACAACAAGAATTGCTGTCTTGCTCGATAAAATAACAATTTTGCTCACTAACTAAACTAAACTAACTCTTGCTGATGAATGCGAGTTAGGTATCAAGCTTTGTTGAAAAACATCAAACCAATTTGTCCAACGTCCAAGAGGATCCAAGGATGAATTTTTCAATTTTAAATGATTATATGCTCAGTAATTGATAACAATACGGATGGAGATTTAAATTGAATTGCAAATTAATATTTAATTTATTTTTGTTGAGACTACAATACTGATAGAAATTCAGATGTGATGACCTTTTAATTTCATTGCATCTTCTCAAATGATCGCAGCTTCTTAAGATTAATATTTCTAATGTGTTAGTAGTTTAAAAATTCTACTAGTTTGGAATTTAACCCCATTTACTTTTATGCTTGCCATTTATATTAAATAAAGTGAGTTGGCTAATAATTGCTAATATTCCCGAGTCCGAAGGTCGACTCTGACTTATTGCAGCGTCTCCGAAATGGGTGTCTCCTCATGACATAAATTATTGCAGAGCCAACCAAGCAGGGTTCCGCTAATATCACCTCTTAATAAAGGAATCACGAAATTTCGATAAAAAGAATGCACACGTGGCAGTAAGGGACGATGAGGTCTATATATATTATTTTTAATATTTTAATATAATTAAAATTTTAATACATACATATAATTATTTTTTTAATATTATAAATTTAAATATATTTAATTTATATTTTAAATTTTTTAATTAAAATATTTAATTTTAAATACTAATATTTGTATTCAAATAAATTTTTAATGTGTAATTAATTATTATAATATTATTAATTAAAATTTTAATTATAAATTTAATTAAAAAAATATATAATAATAAATTTTATTTTATTATTAAATTATTTAATTAATTATTTAATTTTAATTTTATTTAATTTTTTTTTTAAAATTTAAATTAAAAAATTAACTTAATTGATGATTATTAAAAATATAATTTAAATTTTATTATTGTAATACTTGTTATTAGATATTTAACTAAAAGCATAATAGAAAGGAAGAATCGAAAATTGAAAACAAAGATAGATATTAGACACATGAAAAAGGAATAACAATGACTTTTATTTTTGGTTGCAACATTTTGTATATACATAGTACCTTCCTAATACTGTAATTCCCTGACCTTAAAATCATTCAGCAAACCGATTTTCCATTTTGGGTAATTTTCAACAACAACCCACCACCATTCTGATAGTGACTCTCCATCGGATGTAGCCGGTTGCCCCGCAAAAAAGTGTCACCTTCGTATCTGCCATCTCATTTTTCGGCCAATCCAATTTACCACGTGTATCATAAATGTGTCGTAAACCTCATCAAACGGCTCTTGTTGCTTTGATATGAGCGAGAAACAAAATGTTCTCAAGCAATGAAATACGCACGCTGTAATTATATCATATGGGAAGAAAAAAAAAAAAAGTATATTTTTATACCGATTTAATTGGTAAATAAAGTTATGCGTGTATGTATGCCACACAACCACTACAAAACCCATAAGCTCCTCGTTTACACATATCAATTGAGACGGAGAGCAACCCTTATGGTCGAGGGGACGTGTGCTAAGTTGTGCACATTATCTTTTGATACAAGACATCATCTTAATTTTGACTTGAATTAGAACTAAATTGAAATTAAATTAATTTAAAATTAAAATTAATTTTAATAATTTTAATAATTTTAATTTGAACCAAAATTAAGTTAAAAGTGATTTAGTATTAGTAGTTTCATCAAAAAAAAAAAAAAAAACAACTCCTTCTCTTTATTTTTATTTTTAAATTAAAACCTAAAAATTCCTATAAATATCTCTCATCTCTACTCATTTTTTTATGATGGAGAAGAGAATTACGTAAATTTTGTTTCCTCTAACTTTAAAAAAAAATGTGAATAAATTAATTTAAATATAATTAAATTTTAAGTTTTTTTTTCTTTTTTTATCTCTTTTTATTAGGTGATGTAAATGTAAACTTGAAAATTTCTTAAGAATTTTTTTCATTTTACAAAACAAGAGTTTGTTTTTTTTTTTACCAAATAAGAATTTTTTTGGTAAAAAAAAAAAAAAAGGACTATTAAAACCAAACTAAATTAAAATTGAAAGTTTAGAATTAAACCAAACTAAATTAAAATTAGAATTGGACCAAAATCAAATTTTAATTGAAATTAAAAACAACGGTTCAAATCGGACTGAAATTTAGAATTGGAATCGTCGGTTTGGAACTGAAACTGTTAGTTTGAAATTGAAACTACTGATTCGAATTCGGAAACAAGACTAAAGCGGACTGAGATCATGTCTACCTAATACATGGATTATTTTACAAGCAAACAACTTCTGTTGCAAATTTAAGGAGGAAAACGAAAAAAATAAATATACAATAATGTATTTTTAAATCAAATGATAATTCATCAAAGCCAAAAGAAGAAAAAAGAACGGTTAGCGGTTGATTTATCATATTTAAAACTGATTCGTTTATGGGCTAGAGGGCCCATCCAATATTCCCACGTTGAATGCCTTGAATAAATTATGAAGTCAGTATGCGCGCGCACACACGCACAAAAGTATACATATTTCCGTATTTTTTTAAGTGTAAAATACTCACTGTTCACAGGGGATTATTCCACTCCTCCCTTTCCTTGTGGTCCCTTAATAAAAAAAAAAAAAAAAGAAAGCCCATGAAAATATCTCATGTGACAGTCATGGTGGACAAACACGCAGATTATTGTACACTGTACTTTTGTTTTTCTTCCTTTTTTTTTTTTCCTCTCTGAGGAAATGCTCTGTACCTGATAATTATCTTTTTGGGACTTCGAAGTGGGATGCAATGGGCGCACGCTCCGCACAGTGGGCGTATTTCTCTTTAACAAAATAAAAAAGTGATGGACAGAGTTGAACCAATAATTAAAGATGTGTGGTCAGAAGCGCAATATAAGTTTCAAATATTCTCATAGTAATTTGTACAATTAGTTTTATTTTTTTAATCATTTATTAATATTTTAATTAATAATTCAAACATATGTCAAAATAATATATATATATATATATATATATCAGGGATTCAAATGGATGATAAATTAATCACGGAATCATCAAAGATCGAGAGAGAGAGAGAGAGAGTTTCACCATGTGCATGCTCGCGCGTGTAAGCATAGTTTTCGCAGGTATGAATAATGGCAAATATATTTAAACTTCGGCCTTAATTAATACACGTCCGAAAAAAATTTCTAGAAGTGTATAAGGATGAACAGAAAATTTTTCTACGAGAAATGTATAAGGTAGCCGACTTACATCGATTTTTCTAAAAAAAAAAAAAAAGGAACTAAAATAAAGTTTCCAATATCTTTTGCTCAATAGATTAATTAGGTTGAAGCGCTCCCTTGCTACCTTTCAAAATTTAAGAAGATACTACACATGTTGACATTGGAGGTTGGAAACAATATGTACATATATACCAACATATTGCCCATTATTTGAATACTAAACAGTATTTTTCTTTTTCTTCGTCCATATGGAAGCTCAAAGTTGTGAGATAAATAATTTGTATAATTCTCTTTTTTCTTTTTATAAATTTTATATTGAATTTAAAATCTCAAAAATAGATATATAAAAATTGAAATAATTATATTTTATGCTATAGATTTAGAGAGTAATTATATTTTACATCTCATATTTTTGAAAATTATAAAAGATATCACACTTTAAATTTAGTAACAAAAAACATCTTCGGTTAAGTGAACGTTACTGGAAGTTATATTTAATTACAAAAAAATGCCATGTTAAATGCCTCAAATTGACCAAAAATACCCCTTTGCTGATAACCGCTCGCAAGTCATGTGTACATCTCCTGAAATGAATAATGTGAACCCGGATCAAGTCACGCTCCATTGGTCTCTCCGAAGGGACAAAGACTTTGAATATTTTTCCAAAGGAAGTGCAAGTGTTGGGTGTGTGATTGATGTTGAAAACTATGAGACTTGCGGCTTGGATTCTTGTACGAGAATGCTATCCAAAATGAAGTTATCACATTCTCCAGACACTGGCTTCCCTTCATTTATAGGGTAGTCAATCTAACCCAATAAGAAGAGAGGACGAATTAAGCGAACTCCCAATAGCAATTTGGACAATTTGATTTAACCCCATTAGTTGGTTTTGAAAAAGTAATTTAAAAAAAAAAAAAAAAAGATCAAAACTTTAAATAAAACCCAGAACCAATTTGGGGGAGAAGAAAGTGAAATTGAAAGCTTCGATCAAGAAAGAATGGAAATATCAACGGAGAGCAAAAGACCCAAAGTTTTTGCAAATTTTAAGAACCTTGTTTAAGCTTGAAAAAACCGTAACAGAGACGTTCTTGTACTGAGTTTTCGGATCAAAGTCTCCCGGCGGCACCCGGTCAAACTCCCGCCACCTTCTTCTTCCTCTCCCATTTTCACTCTTCTTTTCCCGTGACTCCCGGAAGACACACAGAGAGCGATGTGATGGAAGACTAGAGGATGCTTGCAATTGTGTTTTTAGCTTATATACATAAGGGCAATAATGCCTTTTCATAATTTTCGTTAATATTAACTAATAGCTGTTATTTTTTTGTAATTTTCAAAAACATAAAATACAAACTATAATTATTTTTAAGTTTAAAATGTGAGATGTAATTATTTCATATAAAATATTAATATACTAAAAAATAGCTTGCTTTTCGAGTAAATTATACAAATACGAGTTTGGAATAATTATATATATATATATATATATATATGTCCCCACTGCCATTAATATAAAAATTATATCCGTGGAAACTTTATATAAGCGAAGTGACAATTAGGGGCCTCTTTTTTTGTGGGCATCTTGTCGGCAAGCGGTGTACGAGGTAAGGGTTAATACCTAGGGAGACGTGGACGCTTCATATCCATTCACGGAAGGTTTCAGATAGAAATATCAATCTTGTCGTTTTGCCAAATTATTATTATTATTATTATTTAATTGAGCATTAAATCTTATGGGATATTTTATTTCTCGCATGCTGTTCCTCGTGCTAATTGGGTAAATTATCTAAATGCCCTTACCGGTGAGCACTATTTTCCCACTATTATAGACATTGCCCTGTTTAAAGATATGCTAAGGTGCAATCAAGATCAGAGTATTAATTGTTGTGCAATGGACACCTGGCAATTTGTTTTGGTCAAGGAATTGGGGTCCTTTCATGAGATGATTAAATATTAATCTCAACATTTTTAGTTTTGTTTTCAAATTGCAAATTGTCCAATTGAATTCTATGTGAATCAGAACATATTGCTACTCTGTTGAAATTCTTTTTGGTGGGGTTAGGAATTGACAGTGACTGGGCTTTGGGCGAAATAGCCAATAAATTTTTTTATCACTTTTGTTCTATTGGAGGTATTGATATATGATGAGATTCAGAAATTTGGACTCTGCTCATTTAGACTCTATTGCAGAGTTTGTTTTATTAATAAAAATTCATTTGCTGTTAAAAATTGATCCGTTGAAGTCATTTTCCTTGGAGGGATAGGAAATACACTCGAGAAAGACTTTTCAAAATTTCAGTCACTTAATATTAACATAATAGAATGAATTATATTAATATCAAAATGATGAATGCAACTGAATATAATTAATAAAATAATATATATTATGATAATTTTTATATTATCTATTAATTATATCAAATTAAACTCAACTACTTCGATTTGATATGATAGACAACAAAGGGGGACCAAAACTTAAGAGTTGACACCCCCTATTTTTCCAATCAGAATATCAAACCCATGCCCAAGGCCGAAGGGTGAGGCCAGTCGCACGGCCCCATTGTCTGAATTATAGCAATTTTTGGCAAATGATAGAATTTTAAAGGTGCCTCGAAAGAATAGATAAAACAAACAGGCATGAAATCCAACATAGAGTTCAATTGAATAACACAAAGTTAAAGCTACTCCTCAAGCACATTAAACGGGTTAGCGCCAAGAAATTTACCACGGTCACTTTTCATGGTCTTTTGCAGCCAGTATTTGGCATACAGGCATCCCCCCCGGATTGCCAAAACAAAATTCTAAAAGATATTTATATGTTAGATTAGCTGTGGACGGTACGAAGTGGAAGGAAAACATTGCCAAAATACATGTAGTGTGAATATGTTGTTACTGTTAGTTTCATTGATCGAGCGATCAAATCACTTTTCGAGTAAAACCTACAATCTAGCACAAAAAAATGTAAGTTTTCTAGGGGTCATCAAAACAGAGTTACGTTAAAAGACGACATCATATGCAAATAAAATATGGGTAACATCCTCAATCACATCCATCATATTCGAGATTGCGGGACAAATGGGCAGGTAACTTCGCCTATGCTGGCTGGCACCAAGAATAAAAATTTCGAGGAGATTAAGATGTCAAAACAATGAATTAATAAACACAAAAGTGATCCTATTAATTAGGGTTGAAACGGAGGATGTTAAGCATTTACTTGTTATAATAGCTGATTTAACATTAATTTATCATCACATGATATGGATGTATCGATACCTAAAAGATTATTAGGTTCAAAGGGGCACCACAATGTTTGAATTGCATTGTTTAGTACAACAAAGTCAGGGCACTGACTGACTGGGTGGATTATCCACATTAAACAAACATAAGAGACAGCTATATGAAGAAACAAAACAAATTTTATATGATGTAAAAGACCATTTGGAGAAAGAAAAGGGGGGAACAATCTTTGGCTTTTTTCCTCCGTGTTTTTTCCCTCTAGATAAAGAAACCAATATGATAGAGCGTCGGAGGGTTTGTGGAGTGCTTTGGCCTCCCCTGGATAAGAAAAGGGGGAACAATCTTTGGCTTTAATGGCGACATTCATGGTCCCCAGACAGATTAAACAATGGCAAGTTGAATCTTTGAAGGGGTAGAAGCTATGGATTCTTGTTGAAGATCCGATTCAAACCAGGCATTTTTGCTTTTGAAAACAATAATGCTTGCAGTGGAAAGTGCAAACAACTACAAACACCAAATTTAGAAAGTGCCCGTGGCCACTTGTGTTGAGACAGTGGCATCTATTATTAATCGAGACCTTTTGGTGGTGGGTGCTAGATAATATTTGCCTTCATAATGATATGTGCTTTATGTTACTCTCGTAAAGCATATGTAGATGGGTGCCCCCGAAGTACCTTGTTTAGCTAAAACTCGGTATTCTTCATCTACATACATTACACGGCCGTCTAAACTCCCAGATCTTATTTTCAAGGAAGCAAACAATGAGATCTTCATGCGGAAAAACTGCAATTAAATCTACAATTCGTGCACTTAGCTGAAAAGGTAAGCGTTTAACTGCAATTAAAAGTGCCATTTTGGAACCGACACCGAGACAAAATCAAACAACAAAAGAACCAAAAATGGCGGACCAACCCAACTCCATCACCCTTGTGGCCTTTGAAGTTTGATCCGATTGGGTCAGGATGAAACTGCCCACAGTCTGACCTGGACAGAGCGCCACACTGAACAATCATTAAGCCCAGGTGATGCCAAGCCCACGATGTTCATGGGTCCACATCACCATTTTTTTTTTTTTCCAACGAATCACACATACAATATAGGTATGCATCAGCAATCAGCACATGTTGATGGAAATCTCATTATGATCATGTCATTTATCACTTATAAGTGTTGGTGATGATAGAAGGATAGCATGAAAAGCATATTCAGTTTCTTTTTAAAAAAAATAGAAAAAAGAAAAAAGAAGACTCATGAAATAAATATAAAATAAATATCAATTTATCGTAATTATTAATTATAATTATTATATTTTTTTTTCATAATTATAATTAACAGTTAGGATAGATTGATATCTATTTTACATGTCACTGTAATATGATTTTATTTATTTATTTTAATTATTTTAACGTTAAGTGTGACAGTTATGTATATATTTTAATATTCTTCCTAGAGAAAATTGGAGCAACGGAATACGCCTAGAAATATCATACACGATTTTAATACTTGCAGTTGAGAAGCTGAGCAAAGGAAAAGGGTTCACGATGTTTCCTATTCGTCCGTTCTTCTGCACGATGTTCATTTGCCAGGTGTGGCCGGCCGCAACATCCACTAAAGCTTTTGTGTTTCCGTCAAGGATACAACTCTCGATTAGTTTGCCTAACCTTCTTAATTAATTATGGAAGTGAGTGAGATCACATTCATTTGTTGCACAACATGAAACTTAACATACTTTAGAATTACCTTAATTTTCAAAGAAAATTGAGAAAAATGAGTAACAATCACTTTCAAAACACGATATTCCGCTCCTCTTCTGGGGTAAAAAGAAGAGCCTTGGGCGGAATGTTGGGCCACGGGCTGAGCTAAGGCCTACAAGATAAATAAACGGCTAAGAACCGGAGAGGTCTCTCCCATACCCAAGTCAATTAAGGGAGCAAGGTAAATAGGTAATGGAGAAAGGAGTGTGGTTTTGAACTTACCATCTTCCAGAGTCTCTGAAGTTTAGCGACATGTGTGGGAGAGGATCGCGCATCACCTAGTTCGAAGTTGGCAGCGAGCTGGCACCCACTTCGCAGCTTATACCCGACTTGGCAGTTCCGACGTGAACACTTCCCGCCCCGAAGGTTCAATGGGTCCCACAGGTTCGCTAGTCCAATCCTTATCACTATACAAACTAATCACACGAGGTTACTTCTCGCTCAAGAAAATCGAATATTTTTAAAATATGGACATTGCAGTCGTCTCTTTGGCTCACTTTTTGACAACACATGTGCCTTCATGCAAATAGGCGTGCATCAGCACATGTCGATGGCAATCTCATTATGAACACGGCATTCATCACTTTACAAGAGTGGTTGACGGAGGGCGGGTTAAGCAGAAAAAATATTTTATTGTCTCTCAATATGCTTTAGTACCGTTTTCAGAGAAAATTGGAGCACCGGAATCCGCCTAGCAATATCTTCCATAATTTTTATGCTTGCAATTAAGATGCCGGGCAAAGGGAAACGTGCAGATATGCATCCATTCTTATTCGTGATGTTGAATTTCCATCGGAGGCCGGCCGCGGCATCCACTAAAGCTTGTAATTTCCCAGAAGGGTAAAACTACTCTACCTTAGTTTTTCTAACCAACTAAAATTTAATTATGGAATTAAGTGACATCGTACTTATTAGTCACACATTATCATCTATATATACTTTAGAATTAATCTTTTTTTAATAAACAAAATTGAGAGTTGTGAGTAATAATCCATTTCAAAGTCTGATACTCTCTTCCTTATCGTCCTACAAAGTCAAAAAGAAGAACCTTGAATTGTATTATTATTACCAACTGATGTCATTGAATAGGTCACAGTTGGCATTTCAATTGTCTCATGATCCTCGTTTTTGTTTTTGTTTTGTTTTTTTTTTTTTATGCAATGGTCTTAGATTGATTAAATCTAATCCCATAAAGCATTTGTCAGCGTCCGCGTTTACTGGTGTCGTATAGTGCTCGCTCGCATGTTCTTCTACAAGAAGACGCCAATCAACTGGTGATTGTGGAAAAACTAATTGAAGCTTTTAAATAATATATGTTTTCAATCCATGGGAAAAAAAAAAATGAGAAAGAAAGCTTGCAAGAGTTTTCCACTGCAATTTTGTGGAAACCTAGTTCTGACTATTAAGCACTACATGCCACCCCTATAGGGATATTTTTATTGCAATTTTTTTTCTTAAAAAAAAAAAGAAAAAAGAAAAACTTTGTGTTACTTCATTAATTATATTTTCTTTATTACGTGACCTATGCTTCATAGTACTAAGAACTATAATAACAAAATGATGGTATAAGCATGCCACTTTTTCCAATTGCCATTTTGAACTAAATTATCTATAATATTTTGCTTGTGTATCAAACTAGAACTGAACTAGATCGTGGTCAAGTTTAAATGCACATGTGTGTATGAGGAATCATAGATTGATGTAGAATTTACGGATGCACAAACATAAATTTTCACGATATCACAATCCCTTTTTTTTTTTAAAAAAAAAGGATAATGGGGCGTAAAAATTTAAACATATTTATAATATTAAGGCTCGAGTATGAAAACAAGATGTTCCAAGCATAGGATACCCATAATTGGGATTTAATCACGGTCCTGATGACAATGTAGAGCGCCTCTACGCAGCCACTTTCTACCTTTCTATCCTCAAGGCGCAAAAAGTTGGGAGGACAAAAGGGAAAAAGACACAAGAAGGTGAGTGTAGCGGTATTAGTCGCACTGCCTGAAAGCCAATCGATCCCCCCCACCTAATTTCCAGGTTTTGCATGTTCGCAGTGTACCGCCAATCTGTTTCCCACCCAGTTTCCGGGGCCCGCTGCATAGTGTTACGTGGGCAATTCGAGGAATCTCAAATTGGAGATTAAACTGTGAACTCACTTGTGCCTCTCAAAAGTCAAAACTTAGCCGACCACACTCTCTCCTAGTATTTTCTTCTCAAGTTAAATTTGATATCCCAGCTCGAGTAATGAGAAACCACTGCATTGAAGAAGACAGTTTCTCCTGGCGCCATTAATTTCCAATTAGACTTTCAGCGAGGTTTGCCCGACTAGATGATTATGCAGGGAAAACTAAGTTGAGACAAACTTAAAAGACAAAAAATTTTCTTCGATTTTCTTTTTATTTATTTAGTTAAGTAGATTTGTATATGTCAAATTTTTTGTGTATTCAAACAATTTAATCGAGCAAGGTGGTCAGAAAAAATATTATTGCTCTATAAAATTTTGATTTTTTATGTAAAAAAAAAAAAAAAAGAATGCATAATTCTGAGTAATAGTCATCATCTGCTCTCTCTTTTTTATTTTACACTAGAATTAAAGTATACATTTTGTGAGAATTTGAAATAAAAGAGATAGCTAAGTTAAGCACAAGGTCAAGTCAGGGGACTTCAACTACCCTGCTCTACGGCTTATATGTACGCATACTTGCCTACACATTTCTAAGAAGCCACCGCCCCCCCCTCCCCCCCAACCCACCCCCCAAACCCGCCCTCTCGGTGGGTTATCTTCATCTTTCCTTTCACAGGCGTAGAAAATCCTCTTCATAGCCTTACTCATAAATCAAAGGAAATTGCTGCTGTTTGCTTTTTTGTATTTCTTCTACAAGCACAGCCTCTGTTTTTGTTCTCTGCCCTCTTACTTGAGTACACAAGTCATATTCTTGTCCTTCATATTTTCTTTCTCAATCCATCTTACCTCTGTTTTCTCCGCTCTGTTTTATTTTGTTCTCCAAATTTCTGCTTCTCTTATGGATTCCAATTTTGTCCATTCTTTTATTTCCCTTCAGTTTTTCCTCTTTATATATAGCTCTGTGTTTTTCCTTGCAGACATCTGGTTGATGGATCCCAATACTTCTGCTTCCCAAAGGAAGAAGAATGCAACTTTGCCTCCAAAAAGAGGCAAGATCAAAGCTCAGATTTTTAAGAGCTTTTACAAGGCTATTGCGTCTTTGGCCTCCAAGGCTGGGGAGGCTTTGAAAAGATGTGGAAAGGGTGCAGGTGGAGATGGGACCAGTTCTGCTTCCGAAGCCCCAAATACAAGTGCATATAATTCTGATAAATCCTGATGTCTCTCCACCGTGATCTGATCGATGCTCAGTTTCTTTTAACATCTGGGTCTCCAAATGATCACAATTCTCACTCAAGCATGTGTTTTTTCCTGCCTTTTTCCTGTCTTGTTTGATTATATTGGAAAAGGGCAATGCTTGCCGAAGCCGTGGGTATATTAAAGATTCACGGCTTTTTTATTTTTATTCAAATTTCTTTTGTTCTGCGTAGATCAGAGATGGTTCATCCTGCATAGCTGATATTTGAGCCACTTAAAGCGGGATTGATCACCATCTCTTTATATCTTGTAAGCCAGTGTCAAGTCCACTGTCGTTCTGACACGATAAACTTGGAATAGGTTACTTGTAGTTGGTCGGTCTGTCTGTCTTTATGGTTTGTAATACTAAATAAGTTGGGTCAGTCTGAAAGTTGTTTGTATTGTTCAAGATTTAATGGCAGCAATTATTTTCCCTATTTTGTATGTTGGCTTTCCTACTCGTGTTTCTTTTATTGGGCAGAAAACATGTTTAATTGTCTTTCAATATATATTTTAGTACTCTTTTGAGAGAAAATTGGAGCAGCGGAGTACGCCTTGCAATTTTTATGCTTGCAAGTAAGATGTTTGCCAAAGGAAATTGTGCACGATGTTTCCCATATATGCATGCATGATGTTCATTTATACCATCTGGGGCCGGCCGCAGCATCCACTGAAGTTCGTGTTTCCGTCAAGAGTACAACTCCTTGTTAGTTTGTCTAATCTTCTAAATGAATCATGGAACTGAGTGACATCTTACTCATTTGTCACACATTATCATCTATATATACTTCAGAATTAATCTTTGTTTTTTCAAAGAAAATTAAGAGTTGTGAGTAATAATCAATTTAAAAACCTGTTATTCTCCTCCTTATCCTCCTACAAAGTGAAAAAGAAGAGCCTAGGCTTGTATTGTTTACCAACTGATGTCATTTCATGGGGTAACAGTTGACAACTCAGTTGTCTCATTATCCCCCCGTCTTTTTCTCCTCATTTGATAAGGTTTCTTCTGATAGTGTCTTAGATTTGCTTAAATCTAATTCCCAAGATCAATAAGCTTTATAATTGCTCATTAAGAATTTTCATATTTTTCAATCTTTTAATGATTTTTCAAATTTTATACTATAAAATATATTCATTTCAATAAAAATAACCATATAACCATTTACCTATTAAACTCCTACACGATTACACCAGTAATTTTTATTTTTTTTTTAATATTTGTTGAAGTCGATTCAGTATGTTTTAAAATAAATATATTTATCAACATATAATATGTTTTTACCTCTTCTGATTCTTTTTCTATATTCATTACTTATAATATATCTTATTAAAACATAAAAATACTTTAGAAAACTATAGGCCAGTATTGGGATCAGAAAAAAATTATAAGAATAATTTTCGAAAAAGATAGAATAAAATTATTTAATGGGATAATTTAAAAAATAAGTGGGGACAACAAATCTTACAAAAGATACTTTTTTAAAATTTTTATACAGAAATATATATATTATGGGGGTGAGGAAAGGGGACCAGCCGGGGGGGGGGGTCTTGGGCCCTGTCTTGTGCTGACACGGTTTACTTTAAAAAGACACCAATCAACCGGGTGTTGTAGAATAACAAAAATAATGTTTGACTTTTTGACACGTCATATGGAGAAAAGAAAGTTGGCAGGATTTTTCCACCGCAATTTTGTGGAAACCTAGTCCTGACAACCAAGCACTCCTTTTGTGACACTTTATCCTTGAAATTTTCATTTCGTGGCCTGTGTCTCATAGTACTAAGAACTAGAGTAACAAAGATGACAAAAGCGTGCTATTTTTGCCAGTTGCCATTTTAAGCTTAATTATTATAATAATTTATTTCTATTCATTAATTATTTTGAACAGACACATTGCTAACTAGGCTAATTCTGATTTCTTGACCACAGAATCGAGATTGGCGGTTCTAAACCACGTTAGAACTGAATTGGCCGTGGTTAAGTCTGAATGTACATGTACGTAAGAGGGACATATACCGTATATTGATCTAGGCTGTACTAAAGGTCCACCGATGAAACAATTTGGTGTTCATGGGTGTACAAGCACACATCTGCGCAGATGTCACAAATCCCTTTTTCTTTTTTTTTAGGAGGGAGTGTAGATAAAAACGTTTTGTCATGGTGTACTCGCCATTGTGATTTAATCACAAGAAGATCGCAGCTCTGTTCACAATGTAGGCGACCTAGTCTAACACTTTTCGACCCAATGTCACATCAAGTGGAAAGGACGACTGGGAAAAGTAGAAGGACCTAGGAACCCGCCTGTCATGCCACCCAATTCCCAGGTCTTCTAGATTCACTTTAAGCAGCCAACCTGTCACTCACTGTTTCCGGGGTTTGCAGGGCATGGTTCCGTTGGCAGTCTGAGAAGGAGATCGTGATGTAACAACTCGCAAAAATTAATTCATATTTTTTTATCTATACTATATTATTATTTATTTTTCTTCCGATGATTCATTTATTTCTGTAAAATATTTTTTTTGTTTTTTCATTTGACAAATTGAAAAATATAACTAATAAAAAATAATTATAAAATTAACTAAATGTAACAATATTTCTAAAAGAACAAATTTTATTCAAAATAAATCAAAATTATTTTTTACAACCGTTGCGACGGGCGACGATTAATTTATCATTTCGGCCTTAATCTCAAATCGGATATGGAATTGTGACCACGCTGCTGCACCTCTCAAAACTTGAGTCAAGGAAAGAACTGTCCGCCGGCCTTATCTTCACAAGTTAAAATTGACGTCCCCATTGATGGGGCTGGGACACCACTCCATCGAATCAAATGGTTTTTCTCACGCTGACACTTTAATTACCAATTTAGACATTCAAGCGAGGTTTGTCCGAGTCGATGATGAAGCAGGAAAAAAAAAAGGGCTGAGACCAACTTGGCATAGAACGAATTTTCATTTCATCCACACAGCTCAAGGGCTTATATATCCAAATACTACACATCCATCAAAAGCCGCCCCCACCACCTCTCTCCGTGGGTTACGCTTTTCAGTTTCATCTTTCCTTTCACAGACTTGGAAAATCCTCTTCATAGCCTTACTTATAAATCAAGGGAAATTGCTGCTGTTTCTTTCTGCTTTTCATTTTTTCCTTTCTTCCATAAGCACGGCCTCTGTTCTCTGCCCTCTTACTTGAGTACACAAGTCATATTCTTGTCCTTCATATTTTCTTCTCAATCCATCTTAGCTCTGTTTTCTGTACTCTGTTTTATTTTGTTCCCCAAATTTCTGCTTCTCTTGTGGATTCCAATTTTGTCGATTCATTTATTTCCCTTCAGTTTTTCCTCTTTATATAGCTCTGTGTTTTTCCTTGCAGATATCTGGTTGATGGATCCCAATACTTCTGCTTCCCAAAGGAAGAAGAATGCAACTTTGCCTCCAAAAAGAGGCAAGATCAAAGCTCAGATTTTTGAGAGCTTTTCCGAGGCTATTGCCTCTTTGGCCTCCAAGGCTGGGGAGGCTATGAAAAAAACTGGAAAGGGTGTAGGTGGAGATGGGACCAGTTCTGCTTCCGAAACCCCACAGACAAGTGCATATAATTCTGATAAATCCTGATGTCTCTCCTCCGTGATCTGATAGATGCTCAGTTTCTTTTAACAACTGGGTCTCCAAATGATCACAATTCTCACTCAAGCATGTGTTTTTCCTGCCTTTTTCCTGTCTTGTTAGTTTATATTGGAAAAGGGCAATGCTTGCCGAAGCCGTGGATATATTAAAGATTCACGGCTTTTTTATTTTTATTCAAATTTCTTTTGTTCTGCGTAGATCAGAGATGGTTCATCCTGCATAGCTGATATTTGAGCTATTTAAAGCGGGATTGATAACCATCTCTTTGTATCTTGTAATCTAGTATCAATTCCACTGTCGTTCTGACACGATAAACTGGGAATAGGCTACTTGTCTTTGGTCTGTCTCTTGCTTTGTAAGATCAAATAAGTCGGGTCTGTCTGAAGTATTGTTCAAGATTTGAGGGCGGCGATTATTATATTAATATGTTTGCCTTTGCCTTCCTACTTTTGTTTCTTTTACTGATGGAGTTCGTCCAAAAATTAGTTATTGGTTTTTTGGTCTGATGGATTTTTGTTCCTTGAAAAAAGGGTGACAGTGGCATCCATAGCCATCATTTGGACAGTTTTGACGGGACATGCTCGGAAATTTCATCGCCTTTTGTTTCAAGTGCTTTTCATGTGGCTTTTCATTTCGGTCGCATGTTCACAGATAAAATTTTCACCGTAATTGAATTCTTGACCTTTTAATGGCAAAAATTTGCTTTCATATTATGCCCATTAATCAAAGGGTCTAACGGTATTTAATTGGTGGTATTGATGTGCATCCCACGTATACAAATAATGGTTCTTTTTGATACTGATATGGGATTTTCCACAAATTTGGGGCCACTCTTTATAACCAAAAGTTCTTATCCATAACTGAAAAAATTCCTGTGGCTGGACTGGCTGATAAATACGTTTCTATGTCTTGCCCTTTTCTTCATTCTTCACACCTTTCAGTAACTAAAATCCAAATCCATTAAATGAAAGAAACAAATGTAGAGAACAATTTATATTTTAAACAAGTCAGGAAAGGGATCATTTATGTTCTGGAGAGAAATTTTGGGGAATATCCATTTATGAAATAATTTGATATAGTAGCATTGACATTAGCATCTATTTAACTCTGATTATGGTATAATCACAGGCATAGAAAAGTAAATTTAGTCCAAGCGTGAGCTATTTTTCTACTTATAATGTAGTAGTGATTGACGCTTTGGTTGTCACCGGGAGGCGCTGCCCTTCCAAGTCCAAGGAAGCGGTCTGTTCTTGTGCCAGCTCAATAACCGAAGACATACTTTTCAAGGGTCTTAATTACAAAGAAACATCGTCCAGTTAAATGTGCATTAAAGATTTTATACTTCTTTGACTGTTTAGATGCATCAGTTGAATCCTATGGTGGCGATATCCGAATATGCCGCACTAGTCATGGGTTGAAATCACGGTGCATTCAGACTTTAGGCATCTTTTGTCACTTCTGAGTTATATCTCTAGTGTCCTCTCAAATTAGTCAGCAACATAAAAACAATTTTTGAAAATTCGGCTCAGATGCTCGTCACAGAAATCCCCATTTGAAAATATACCAAAAATATTGTTAGGAGAGGCCGCAGAGTCAAATGAGTGGACATTTTTCTTTCTCAAAATTAGAGGTTATATGCTGCAGCTGGTCTAATCTGCACACACACACACACACACAATAAAGATAAAGTCCAGTTATTTTATTGGCAAGCTGGCAATCTCTCAAACAGAAACATTAGTAAGTTAAATATGAAAATGTTGGCGTTTCTTGAAATCCAAGCTATTATTTTTATGGCTGACATTCTTGATTCTATAGCTTTACTGGAAATTGCTTGCCTAGGCGACCACATTTGTAGCCAATTAATTCGAGAAACAATACCGCTATAACCATCAAGACAAATACCACCAGGCTCTTTTTCCACTTTTATAATCAACCTCATTCGGGCACCCGGTTTCTTTATGGAGACTTTTCAACTCCGCTACCTTTTTTATAGAAGGCTGGTTGAACCACTAGGTCAACATAATAAAGACAAGCAACACAATTTCACGGCTACGGAGAAGTGGAGATATTCTAGTTGGTACCCTCCATCTCAAAATCCAGCTGGCCCAGGCCCCACCTTTCTTCGGAATGTGTGAGGTGATCATTTATAATGTACGAGAATCAGTTCAACCTGAACTGTGTCAGCAAGCTTTGGGTATCACACATCTTTATGTTTGATGCCATTCGCGAATTAAGTACAAAGTAAAACCGACAAAAATTTTTGTCTCTTATTTGAAAGTAGAAAAAGCACGTTATTAAATATGATACAATTTCACATGACCACGGCATGTAGACTACTGTTTCACAAAACAAAAAAAAAGGCAAAACTTTGGGATTTACAAGGTGCCGCGCTATGTCTGTCCCTGTGTTTTTTTTTTTTGGGTGGGGGAATCACCGTTCCAGTTTTTAGCTACCTAGTAATTTTCTGATAAATGCAAGGGGCGACATTTTCTGGTTCAATTTTCCGAACCATTCTAAACTATTTGATTGATGTGAAAGTTAAGAAATAATTAAAAGTAACAGTACACCTCTAAACGTCCTTTAGACATTTCAAGCTTTTGTTCAATTCGTTAAAGGGAGTTGTTAGGAGGCAGAGACTTTTCCCTCGCTTTGTTCTTTTTATATTTTATTTTATTTTATTGTTTTTTTAAGAAAAAGTTGAAGCTTGTGTTCCTTATGTAGGGAGGCCTCCCGGCTCCCCAATCTTTTTTATTCCTGAAAATATGTTAAAATTTGATGTTGGGTATTTCGTATGGCTGTCAATGGGGCAGTGGAGTTGATTAGGATAATATAATTGCAGCATTGGACCTTTGTTAATAAATTAATTAATGGTTGGGGGCGGTGGCGTGCGGGGTGCGGGCTCTGACGCTACAAAAGTTTGAAAAAAGAGACGTCTGGATAATGATTTTAGTTTCTTTTCCTGATCTTCGTTCCTTGATCCCTGGCAGTCGTATTTTATTCTCAGCTCTGAGGCCCTTTTCGGCGTATCTCATCACTCTTTTTCACCCAACCCCTGCACTTTTTCAAAGCTTGGCCGGTGGAACTGAGACTGAAATATGGCAACCTCAACATAAACGTCTTCTGCAGCGGAAGGGGCCAGGCAATTCATCGCCTCAGAAGCTGTATTGTGCGAGAGCGACGGTTTGTTTTGGGCCCACATTAGTCTTCTGGTCCCACTCAATTTGATCCCTTGATGACGATGGTGCTGGCGTATTCGTCCCAACCAACACACTTATCACGTCATGTCACGGTGGGCAGAATCTTTGGGGCAAGCCAATGTCTCCACCAAACTCATGGACCCCAGCCTAAGTCGTACGTAAAAGAAGAACTTGCAGCATTGTAGTCGCAGGCCGTAGCTTCGGGCGGTGTGTGCGGTGAGAAATTTAATGCTCTCAGGGGATGTTCTCCTGTGACACCGACCAGAAGGGTCCTGGGAGGTTGCTTCCAAGCCCAAAATTGAAAGAGTGCTACTCAAAAGACGACCTTCAGGTAGCTGTAAATTAAGAAGATACAAGCAAAAAAATGTATATATAAATAATATATATATATATATATATATATATATATATATTAATAATTTTAATTGTTTATTTTAAATAAAATAAAAAATAAGAAAAAATTTGATTAATTGTTTTATATTTATGATTTATTGTAACTCTTTAAGATTAAGTCAAATAATTTTTTACATATGAGAAAGCTTAAATTTTAAAACTAAAACTCATTGTAGGAGAGAATTACAAAATAAACGGCAGAACAAAGGTGAATAACAAACTATATATTATAGTTGCGAGGTGGGGTGGACAAAAAATTGGTATTTGTTAAATCAAATCCTCCACTAAGTTTGTTCAAAAAAAAAAAAAAAGAAAAAAAGAAAACTAGAACTATGAATTTAACACAATACCGTTTACCGTAATACTCCCCCCCCCCCAAAAGCACTTCCTTTTGATTTTGTATCATTAAATCATCAGAGTGAAATATTCAATGTAATAAATATATTTATATTGGAAGAATTGTGGAAAACTTCTTGGAAGAACGCCACTTCACGCGTTTCAGGATCATAAACGCGTCCAAATCCCTTGGTCGGTCCCACGCGCAAAGCAAGCACCTTTCCAAAGCTCCCATCCCATTTATCGTGATAAGTGGTGATTAGTTAACTATTTACCACTTGATTTAAACCAAAAAAAAACACTACTCATCGCTTACTATATATCAAATCACACTAACAATTTGCTCAATTTCCGTTTTATTGCAAGTCTAAACTGATTATTTATGATACTATTTGAATATAATAATAAGACAATTGGCTCAGGATCCTTAGCACAGTGGTTCGTCCCTCTCTCTATCTCTCTGAGCAAGATTAATCTTGACCTTTTGTATTGATTTTATGATAAGATAATATCACATGTTAAGTTATAAGCATTACACTGAATTTATTTTTCAGATATATTAAATTATTCATAATTTAAGTGATTTTCATTTTAAATATTTAAAATTGCTGATAATTGATTATTTCAATCAATATAAATTGATTTAAATCAGATTTCAAATGAATAAAGGGAGTATTATTCAGTTGGAATAGATTTTTCACCAGGGCTAATGCTAGTTCAGGACCATCTACTTCAAGACCGTCTGAGTTTCGGTGGTCTCAACTCTGAACCCAATAGGGGAGAGTGCCAGTGGTCCTGCCCTCTTTGGAATCTCTTTTGTCCGCTAAACGACTCTGCTCCCAAGTTTATTTTGATATCGTGGTGACTCGCTAGTCTTGCAAACCAAGGAACCACATTTGATGCTAGATTTTCTCAATAAAACCGGATTGGCCCTATATTAACAGCACATTCAAATCTATCTCTTACAACATACTCTCACATTTCCTGCCCTTTTCAATCTCTCTCTCTCTGCTTCTCTCTCTCTGCGCTTCTCTTGCTCTGTATCCTCAGCTTTAGCCTACTTTGTTTCATCTAAATCCTTGCACTCAATTCAAAGCAATGGAATTTTCCGCGTCTCGGCCCACCAAAAGGCAAGAAGGGCATATGAATACTGTTCCTCCAAAGAGAGGACAAATCAAGATCAGAATTTTCAAGAATTTGATCAAGTCTGCGGCTGAAATAGCATCGGTTGGTAAAAGTCACGGGGAAAATAACAGTATCACTAGCTCAAGCCCAAGAACACCAGCTACTCCAAGTGAGTAATACCCCACCTGAGTCATGATTGTAATCTCCGATCATTTGGAGAGGGAAGGGGGTGGTTATTGAATAGTATTGACGGTTGACTAGGTAAAGATTTTGAATTTCTGTAATTTTAGCTAGTGTTGGAGTCTTGAATAATTTCTGGGTTAAAATTCATTCTGTTTTTTTTTTTTCACTCTTCTATTCCATCGTAGAAAATGAGAATTTGTAGAATTCCAGTACTTGTATTCTTGGCAAATAAATGTAAAATATCCAATTGAGCTCTCGATTGTCTTTCTGATGTGTTCGCTAACGGTCCCTTTTTGTTTCGTTCGTTTTCACTTGTTACGATCGTATTCTGCAGTCTCTGCAATTAACCCGCGGATTGAAAAGATTACTTATCGTATATCCCAAAGGCTTTGGCATGTATGGGAAGAGCAGTTTTTCTGTCTTCTAGGACAGGAATATAGATGGAAATGTAGTGTTTTATTGCCTCAGTGCCTCGAGGGACATTCGTTATGTTGATGGCTGTGGCATCAAGCTTAAATTGCTATTGAATTCAAAGACATGCGATGTTTTTTTCTCCGTTTTATGCATTTGTGGATGTGGATGTTTGTGTGTGCACGTGGGAGAGAAAGGAAAATGGCATAGGCAGCGCCTTTCTCATCACATGTTCCACTTGGGGGTTCCATTACAAATATGCAAGCAGTGTAATTTTTGCTTTTATGTAGAGGACATAAGTTACAAATTGCAACTGGTTATCAGCTGTTCGTCAATTGGTAGAAAAACATGTTTTCCCATACGCCATAGAGTCGCAAGCCTCCGATGGAAATATATAATTGCACGGTCTCCTCTCTTTTGTGTTTATACATATATATGTATAATATATTAAAGAAAGTTACTCCTCTTTTTATTCTTTCTTTCTTTATGCATTAATGAATAATATATAGAAACTGTCAAAAGTATGATATAATAATTTTTTATTTGATTTTTTTTATTTATAAAATTTATAAAAAATTATGATTGATGTACTTTTTATATATTTTATATTTTTTGGTTAGTGGGAAACAGCTGGGCCCTCAATACATCTCCGGTGGGAGACCGTGCTCAAAATGTTTGCGTGCGCCTCAAAGTGCACTTGAAAAGTGAATGGAGTTTCTACTTTTGTAATAAATAAAGAGCAGCAAATCACTGTGTGGAACCATAAAATGAACTCCACGGCATCAGATCCTAAAACCAGACGTGTCATTGGGTTCGGTGTGCAGCTTCTCACGTGCCGCCGTAAAAATTTTAATTTGACTAGTATGGCTGTTAGAAATTATTAATTCTTTGAAAATAGAAGGGGAAATGATTTTATACATAAAGTAGTGAGCAGCTGGCACTCCCATCGAAGGCGAATTCTCTGAGATTAGTAATTTTTTTTTTTTAATTGCTTTTTTTTTTTGTCCGTATATACTAAGATTTGAACTGCAGCTAGGAATCCAACAGATGGCTTTCAATTTTCTTTCTTCTAATATATCTTTCATGATATGCACCCCATATTAAAAGGGTAATCATGTCTGGATAGTTATTACTTAGAGGTCTAAAACCCAATATATATTACAATATTTGAAGCTAATGCATGCATGATTCCATGGAATTTTTTTTAAAGGAAATTCATAACATGCGGTCAATTTCTACGCGCTTTTTTGGGGATGGAAAGGATCAATTTCTACTGGGTCTTGATCGAGTTCCTATTCCAAACAGGTTTTCTTTATTGTGAAGTTCTTCTAGAAATGAAAATACTATGTTGTTTTTTTTAGATAATGAAAATGTAGGTTTTGTAGAGTGTTGATTGAAAAAGGATGGTTACTTTCTGTGCCGGCTAATCCATGGAAAGAGAGGGCATCCCCACATTATTGATAGGTGCACTAACGAGCCGATAGTCTTTAATTTTTCCCACCAAAGGCATAAAAAATTCCAATAACTCCCAATTTTGTTCTCATATGATAGACAAACATAAAAAGGATTAAATATAAACAGGATACAATTAAGAATATTTTATATAATTTTGATTATATATTTTAAATAAAATAAACAATAAAAAAATTGATTAATTATTTTATATATAACTTATTGTGACTTTTTGAGATTAAATCAAACAATTTTTAACGTACGAGAAAACTTAAATTTTAAAATTAAAACTCATTGTGGGATAGAATTACAAGAGTATAAACAGCGGAACAAAGGTGAGCAACAAATTATATATTATAATTGCGAGGTGGGGTAGACCAAAAATTGGTATTTTTTAAATCAAATCCTCCACTTCCAAAAAGGAAAAAACAAATTGAAAACTAGAACTATGAAGTTAACACAATACCATTTACCGTAACACTTACCAAAAACAAAAACTGAAAAATTTCCTTTTGATTTTGTATCATTAAATCATCAAAGTGAAATATTCAATGTAATATATATATTTCATATTGGAAGACTTGTGGAAGACTTTGTTAACCTTACGCAAGTTATGCCTTGGAACACTACTTCAAAAGCGTTTCCGGCTCATAAACGCGTCCAGCTCCCTTGGTCCCACACGCAAAATCAAGCACGTCTTCAAAGCTCCCACCCATTGATTGTGATAAGTGGTGATTAGTTAACTATTTATCACTTGAATTAAAAAAAAAAAAAAATTACTGACCACTTACTAGATCTCAAATCACACTGACAATTCTTGAGAGTCGCTCAATTTCCGTTTTATTGCAAGTCTAAACTGATTATTTATGATATTATTTGAATATAATAATAAGAAAATTGGCTCAGGATCCTTAGCACAGTGGCTCGTTCCTCTCTCTCTCTCTCTCTCTCTCTCTCTCTCTTAGCAAGATTAATCTTGACCTTTTGTATTGATTTTATAATACTATAAAATCACACATTAAGTTATAAGTATCATACTGAATTGATTTTTCCGGATATACTAAATTATTTAAATTTTAAGTTATTTTTATTTTAAATTGCTCACAATTGACTATTTCAATTAATATAAACTAATTTGAGTCAGATTTCAACTAAATCAAGTCAATATTATTCTGTTGGAATAAATTTTTCACCAGGGCTAATGCTACTTCAGGACGATCTACTTCAAGACCGTCTGAGTTTCGGTGGTCTCAACTCTGAAGCCAATAGGAGAGTGCCAGTGGTCCTGCCCTCTTTGGAATCTTTTGTCCGCTAGATTTCTCTGGTCCCAAGTCTATCTTGATATCGTGCTGACTCGCTAGTCTTGCAAACTAAGCACAACCACATTTGATACTAGATTTTCTCAACAAAACCGGATTGACCCAATGTAAGCAGCACATTCAAATCTATGTGCTTCACTTCAGAAGCACGTAGTTTTAATCATCTTCTAACAGTGTCTTCAATCTTCTAGCAGTTCTAAGTCTATATCTCGTGTATAATTAATTTATGTTCCTCAATTGAAATTAAAAAAAAAAAAAAAAGGCTTTGTGCTGGATGACCAACATGGTGCCTATATGGCCTTCCGCCAGGAGCATTTAGGCTTTTAGGGACCCGTGGAAGGTTTCATTTTATCGGCAATAAGTGATAGTTTTTGCGACTTTTTTTTTTTTTTTTTTGTTTTTTTGGGTCTGTAGTTTTGCTGCTCTTCTTGATTATGACGGGCAACTGATATGTCACAAAGTAGTAAAAAATATTACAAAGAAAAGAGAATAATTATATAATCATAATTATTAAAATATACAGTAATTATATGAAAATATTAAAATATTTTAAATTTTAAATTTTATTTGTTTATTTTTAAAAAATTATAATTAATCATGTATTTATATAATTTTTTTTTTTAAAGAAATATGCTCCTCTTTTCATCTTACCTTTATTTATGCTTTGATTAATATATAAAAAAATATCAAGAGTGTGATATAATAATTTTTATTTAATTTTATTTATTTATAAAATTTCTAAAAAATATGATTGATGTACCTTTCATAAATTTTATGTTTTTTGTTAGTGGGAAACAGCCGGGCCTCTCAATAAATCCCGGTGGGAGACCGTGCTCAAATTAAAGTAAATGACGTGTGTAGCAGTTAAAAGTCTTTCAAACCTCAAAATGCTTGCGGGCGCCTCAAAGTGTACTTGAAATGTGAATGGAATTTCTACTTCTGTAATAAATAAAAATCAGTAAATCACTGTGTGGAGCCATATAGTGAACTCCACGGCATCAGATTCTAAAACCAGCCTCGTCATTGGGTTCGATGGGCACAGCTTCTCACGCGCCGCCGTAAAAATTTTAATTTGACCAGTATGCTTGTTAGAAATTATTAATTCTTTGAAAATAGAAGGGGAAATGATTTTATATATAAGGTAGTGAGCAGCAAGTGCTTCCACCAAAGGCGAATTCTCTAGGATTAGGAATTTAAAAAAAAAAAAATTTTCGTTTTTTTTTTTTGGGTCCGTATATACTAAGATTTGAACTGCAGCTAAGAATCTAACAAATGGCTTTTAATTTTCCTTCTTATATAATATAGCTGAGGTAGACGTGCATGTATTTCTAGACATGCACCTCATATTAAAAGAAGGCTAATCTTTGATTGGATAGTTATTACTTAGAGGTCTACAAAGCAATATATATTACAATATTTGAAGCTAATGCATGCATGATTCCATTGGATTTCTTTTTTTTTTTTTTTTTAAGGAAATTCATAACATGCCGTCCATTTCTACCTTCTTTTTTTTTTGGATGGGAAGGATTAATTTTTACATTACAATTAAGTTATGAGCTAATAGTTTAGAAACATTTGCTACTGTCAACAGCCAATGAAATTCATCTCTTTTTTTTCTTTTCTTTTTCTTCTTTTTTTTTTTGTTGGGGGGGGGGGTGGGAGGGGCTTTCTTTGGATTATATCTCTAGTGTGACAGCGAAATCCAAACGCGTTGAAGAACTTGCGTGCACAACTCTTTCATTTGCAGAAAGTCAAGACTCGGGCATGTAATTGCCAATGTTGATTATGAAAGATTTTCTATATAGCTAAGGCATTTAAAATTCTAAGATATTTGAATTATGACAACTTGTTTGCCGCCCCGTTGCATATCATTGTAGGTTTAGAACTCATGTAGCGTCTTCTACTGGGTCTTGATCGAGTTCCTATTCAAACCACGTTTTCTTTATTGTGAAGTTCTTCTAGAAATGAAAATACTAGTTTTTTTTTTTTTTTTTTTAAGATAATGAAAATATTGCTTTTGTAAGAATGAAAAAATGGCTCTTTTTGACTTCCTTCTGGCGTCAGATTCAAATAAAAGTGCTTAGATGATGTTCAACCGGTGGTTGCCTATATGGCAAGAACACTTCTGATGTGAAAAATTTACCATATTAGATATGTATCCGTCCAATAAATTGTTTTTAAAAATTTAACACCTATGTGCAAATACGCTAATAATATATATGTCCGACACACTTAGAACCCTTTATGACATTTTTGTAACTTTGATATAACAATAGTCTTTAATTTTGGCCACCAAAAACATAAATAATTCCAGTAACTCCCAAGTTTGTTCTCGCGTGATAGACAAACACGAAAAAGATTAAAGACATGTGAGAGACAATTTAGCTAGTTGAAATGTGACGGTTGGCAAACGGAAATTTTGTCAGCGCATAGAAGGCGGCTTGCTGGTTGAACTTGCCTAACCGGCACAAACATGAATGAATTGTTTCCTTAAACTATCATGATAACCAACATCAAGGTCAATAACACGATTCTAAGCCGCCATGCCAATAGACCTTATCGTGGTTTTGGTGGTAACCGGATCTAGATCAAACCCAAACTGGGTTCGAGCAAGGGTCGAATTCCCAATAAACCAGTACAATTACGGTTCGAGATTTTTTGGAATCGAATCGGGAGAAGAATTGCATTGTGAGGCCCGAACTAAATGAAGAGCCAAAACCGTACTAGAACCGAACCATGGTCAGGTCCACGTGCAAACAATTTTATCGAGCGTTTTCCGTTCCCCAAGTAAATAACACGGTTCTAGTATTGCCTATGGGACTTTGCAAGAAGGTGTTCTTCCTCTTTATTTATTTATTTATTTTTGTCAAGCAGATATTATGGTGGTTGGCACTCCTTTGCTCAATCACAGAGGAGCCATTGGGAACTTGTTCTAGTCATAGGTCTACAAGTGACAAAGCCAACAAGTTGAACTATGTCAAATCTTCTTTTGAGTTGCATAGACTAAGCAGTTCAATTTGTTGGGCCAGTAAGATGCAGTTAAATTTTTTTCAGATTGTTGTCCCATTGCTGAATGAATTTCCTTGTAAGAGACTAAATGGGATTGGGGCGGTGCCAATGGATACAACTGCTAAGTCGAGTCAAGTTGGAAACTCCAAATTCCATCCAGCTCGGGGGCCAAGAGTCGTCTTCGCGCGTTCACATTTTACCCGGTTTTCATGCGCTTTCCTGTGGGCTGCATAAGAGAGGTTTTGGAAATTTTTTTTTTTTTTTTTTTGAGTGCTTGTTTTTATAAAGCATTATAAATATATAAAATAAAATTTAAATTTTTAATATGAGATAAAATTTTTTAAAAATATTTTTATTTTTAATGTTAGTTATAAATATCCAAACTTGCCCAAAAGCAAAGTAGGAAAGCCCTGGGCAATTACCTCCGTGAATGGGACCCAGAGAATTAAAACAAAATCCAACCGTTGATTTGAAGTCAGGCAACTGATTTTTCTTTTTTTCACAAAAATAAAGGAAGATGGACCATTTTCGTTACTTTTTGAACCTCTCTATATATCAAGGCCTAAGCGCCTTTTTTCCGTCTCACCTTTGCTTTGTATTAGCCCAAGAGGAACCCCGGGGTTCCTGGTCTCCTCCCTTTCTTGTCAAATACAGGCTTCCCATTTTCGTTTCATCAACCCCAGATTGCAATCTATTACAAAGAATATACTCTGCTTGTTCTCTGTCTGTTTACAGGGTATTCAGCATAAACTCTGGATCTATAAGTTTCATTTCATCAACGCATCATTATTTTTCTCTTCACTTACCTAAAATTGCTTGGTTCATAGTTGGATTGGGCGTATTCTTCTTCTTTCATTGTTGTCAAAGCAACCATTTTTCTACATAAAGATTCTTCTTTTTCTTGTTACTCTGTTAAGCAGCTCTGTGTCTTGCCTGCTTTGTTTAGTCCATCTTGCAGATCATCAGGCGGTGTCGATGGCATCCAATTCCCCCGCGTCCCGAAGGAACACAGATCTTCCTCCAAAGAGGGGGAACGTCAAAGCTCAGATATTTGAGAGCATCGCAGAGACCATTAAATCTGCAGCCTTCAAGACTGGAAGAAAACGGGGAGGTTGTGGAGGAGCTGATAGGGGAAGTTCTGCTGCTACAACCCCACCAGCTAATGGCAACCCAGATGGATCAAACTTGAACCTTTGACCTCCGTCTTGTCTCAGATCACTGGAAGCTCGCTTGCTTCATGCTTTCATTTGTAGCCTCAGCCATGTTACTGATATGCTAGGTAAAAAGCTGTGATTTTACTGTCTGTTTTTCAACAGATCACAGCACTCTTCCCTTTTCTTGTCCTGTTTTTTAAAGTCGACGTTTGATGTGAACATGGTTATTCTGCAGAACCGTTATTTGGCTGGTTTTAGCAGCGTTAGCCCATGTGTGATTTCTAGGTAGATCTGTCTATCGTCTTCGTTTGTTGAATTATGCCCTTGTTTTCTGGTCCAGAAAAACCAAAAAAAAAAGGCAATCCTCATTAATGTCATCTCTGCAGTTTTAGAGAGGAGATGAAGTACTTGGAAGAGCCTACTTGTACAAATGGGGCCTTTGCCTTCTGTAATTGTCAGTTGTGTCTTGTCCAGTTGTTGTACGATCTTCAATATTAAAGGGCAATGGATTTTATATCTGCCTTTTAACCTTTTCTTCTGTTCTGTGTACCCTTTTTGCCGACGGATTCTGCATATTCAGACAATCTTGATTTTTTTTTTTTGTCTTCTTCTGCAAATAAAAGCAAATCAGTCAAAAAAAAAAAACTGAGAGGGTGGAGATGAAAATATAATTACCTTCTTGTGCATTTACAGCATATTGATATAAAGATATTAGAGCATTAATGAGTTTATATTACTTTATTTTTATATTTAATTAGATATTAATTATTAATTTTTAGTATGTCATTCTCACCTTGGAGCTTAAACTTCTAGGTAAAGTGTTTTATTTACAGAAAACTTAAGGGGGTGGAGGCGAAAATATAATAATTACCTTCGTGTGCATTTACAGCAGATTGATATTCATCAACCCCTAATACATAAGTGAGGAAGATGATGCTTTGCCGCCGGAATATGAGGAGTCTTTCTTTGACGTGGATAAAGACTATTGAGGCTTTATGAGCCTGCCCCTTTAAATTAGTGGCTAATCATTGGAGTTCTCCTACTCATTCAATACTATAATTGGTTATTTATTCAAGAACATGAACATCTGATAATGAGACTCATAGTCATTAAACCAAATACAGTATTGTACAGTTAATTTAGCAATTTTTTTCTTCATCGTCAACTAAAAAAATCTTTTTTTTAAAAAAAAAAAAAAAAATCATAAAAAGCTTATCAGCTCCCAGTTTTATTACTTCCCTCTCTGTATAAGACAAGGTTGCCTTGTCAAAAACCCCAGTTAATTCGGAACGCATTGCCTCTATAGAGAGGAAGAGTTGTACTTGTCGAAATGGGTAAGAAGAAGAAATATTCTTTATTGAACTGGTGAAGGTAGAGTTATCCCCGCAAGAAAAAGGACAACTCAGTAAGAGAATGGACAACTCAGTCAGAAAAAGGACAACTCAGCTACGCTTGAGGAATAAAGCACATGTTGACGACTACAGGACTACGCTTTCCTGATTCATTTAATCGGCATGTAAGTTGCTAGAGTTTCTTACATTAATGCGTTTAAATATGTTGGTGGCCCCCACGCGTTCAAATTTGAAATTTATAACGTGCCCCCATTCAATGAATCTGGATCACTAGCACCGACTATTTATGATTCTTGACTGGACCACGTCAAGAGAAAAAGAGTAAGATGCTGAATGGGCAGCAAACCACCGTGAAAACGTGGAGGACCTTTCTTGGATTTCTTGCAATTTGGAGACCCTCCAGCAGTTTGCTAACACTTGATAACTAATAACTAACGTTTCGTATCACGAAGCAACCGTGAAATTTGAAGTTTTGTTATTGTCAACATTTGAATGCCTGTCCCCTACCCCCCCCCCCCAAAAAAAAAGAATGCCCAGAGCGCCAAAAAAAGAAATAAAAAAAGGAATGAAAATAGAAAATAAAAAAAAAAAGATTTTTCCATTAGAAGGCTTTTTTATTAGTGACCTTAAAGACCTAGTTGGCCCGAGAGACTTTTGCTCAAATGTTGAGGGGAACTGTATAGGCCCCATAACGATTGAGGCAAACCGGACCAAATCTTGAGGCCCAGTTAGCGGATCTCTTTACTATCCTTGGAGTAAGGGAAAATTGGTAAAAAAAAAAAAAAAGATATTTAATTAAAAAATAAAAGAAATCCCTAAAAAAAAAAAAAAACTTAAGTGATTAAGTATTTAGATCTTTCATTTAAAAATTTTAGATTATAATTTTGAAAAAATTTATAAAATTTATAGAAACACAAAAAAAAATATTTTTATGATACAACTTGTAATTTAAGAAGTATTGGATTAAAAAGAGAGAGAAAATTGATAATAACACTGAATTTGTATTGGCAGGAACACGCCGTTATTTCTATTCTTACAAAAAACCTTATATTTTCATCGATTTGCTAGCAAACGCGCCGTTATTTCTAGTTAATTGATTCCGTTCGCCCGGTAACTTGGAATGTTAACCTACTAAGTTGGCATGGCAAAACAGGTGGCCTACGCGGCAATTCCACTTTACACAGAAGCACATGACATATAGCGATTAAAATCAGATTTTTCTTTGGCTTAAAGAGGAAATGAGATTCGAGAACCACCATTGGTTCTCAAGTCTAAACGGAAAAGGGGAAAAAAAAAAAAAGTAAAAGAAAAAACCAAATTAAAATAGAACACTTCAAACCAAAAAAAAAAACCAAGATTATATATACCCTATGACCAATTTTTTTCAAATTATCAAAATGGATAGAATTTAGAGCTTATACTAAAATTGGGGAAAAAAAAGAAGAAGCAAATTTCAATGCTTTCTTATCATTTTTCCTTGTAAATATTTCGGCTACTGCTCCGGATGAACTCATTCCACTAACCATTCCTCCTCTTGATCCAATGATGCCATGCCTCCTTTGATTCAATATTCATATGTGGACGGGAGTATACCAAATAAAAATAAAGAAATAAAAATTGTCACTTTATACTGAAACATAGATTGACAAGAAATAAGAAATATTCTAGATGGTCCCATCCCAAGACCACGCTGTCTCCCTCAATAATTTTTCTTTTCTTTATTTCCCTAATATTTTTGGGTCAAGAGAAGTGCACAGTGACATCCTTGGTCACCAAGGAAGTAGGAACAGAATCGAGAACCGATTTGGTCGTCCATTGTATAATAATGATGGACTCTCAATTGTGAGCTTTACTTTCACTTGTCAACTCCCCCCAAAGTTTTCCAAGGACTCCGACAAATTCTCTTCTTGATTGATTCTCTGAATCTTACCCTCTGTTCTTCCTCACATACCCAGAATTTCCTGTTTCAAGATCATCAAATCAGATTTCCAAGAAATGGATCTTCCACCCACCAAGCCCACCAAACTTAGGCAACAATCTCTGCCTCCCAAGAGAGGGCAAGTCAAGATCAGGATTATCAAGGGTCTGATCAAATCAGCCTCATCGATTGCTTCTATTGGTAAAAAGCGCAGAGAGGATGGAGGTTTCACTACCTCAAACGCCTCAACTCCAGCTGCACCTTCCAGTGGGTACACCTCAGATGACCCAAATGGATCTTGACCTCTCTGTGTCGTTGGATGAAGCTGCTGAATTAACCGAAGTTTTGAATTTTGTTGTAATCCAAGTTTTCATCTCTTCCCCCACCCCCTTTCTGTTTGATAAGATGGGATAATTAGAAAATTGGGCGGACCTGGCTTTGTAAATATTATGGTCACAAGCCGAATGTATTGTGAATATATTATTATTTGAGTATTTTCTCTGTTGTAACGCATCTCTCATTTCTGTTCTCATAATGCTAAAGACAAAAACAACGCGTGTTGCGAAAACTTAGGAGTTTTTGGTTTAAAAACACGAGAGCTTCCAGGGCGATGTTGATTTAAGGAAGAACTTAGAATACTGAAGATGAGTACTGGTATAACAATAATGAAACATTTGGAATCTTGTGCCTTATGGCAGAAACCGTTGAGCAAGAAGTATGGTTATTAACGAGAAGTCCTTGTTTAACAATAAATGAAAACTACAGAGAATGTTATCCCTGTGGAAATTCTTGTTCGTATAGCAGAAACTATCTATCTTTTGTTTTGATACAAGAGTTTTTCCCTACCTTGGATCATAAGAATCTAGCATAGAGATTAAACGTGAGCGCAAATTATGCACAAATTAAAGTGACTTGAATTTCAGACTCTTTAATCTTGGGCTAATTGATACATGCGTGCTTTAATGTCATGTTTATTTTTGAATATGTATACACTTTACATCAGCTTTTGTTCCTCTTTCCCTGTAGGATTGAGACATCTTTTTTTTTTTTGTTAAATGGTGCCAATATATACACACGGAACATATTCACTTAGCACTTGCCTTTTTCTTTTTTCTTTTTTTTTAATTAGTTGAGGGTACTGTACTCCTGTGCAAGCATGTATTGGATGCTCTCTACCAAGCTTCTGTTTCCAATTTAACTGCAATAAATACGAAGAGCAAGGAAATTCCGTTGCTGTAAGCTTCAATGAACATTTGTGGCCAGTGTTGCAGTCATTGTTATTTTTTCGGTTAGGATTCAATTGTGGGGTTGGCTAGCAAGATGCAGGTAATTGGGATTTCTTTTGGTGCTGGCTGGATAAGTGAAACGAATAAAAAAAAAAAAAATGAAAAAAGGGACCGTCTAAGCAAGGAAGTAATCATTACTCGGGGAAAAGACTCTTGGAATTTTGTATTAAGAATGTTCATGATTTTTGAGGTGCTTTTTTTTTTTTTTTTGATATATATATATATATATATGAAATTTGAGATTTTTATTTTAAATTTTATATTTAATAATTAATAAAATAATATCTAATAATTATTAAAGTCAAGCTTGACATCACCTGTTTTGAAATTGTGGAGGCTAGGACCCACTGGGGTTCCGGTGACGGGTACTAATTAAGAATTGCCATGTACAGAGAACCTTTGCAGCGTGGCATTGGCACGTCCAAAACTCATACTTTGCGATGATCGGCTATCTCCAAATCATGTGAAATTTTCTCTGGCTGCAGAGAGGGTACAGCTAGATGACTCCGTTAGCTATTAGCTTCTTTTTTAACTGTTAGTTACTGATTATTGGGCACAATGGCTGTTGTTCATGAGCACAAAAATAAAATAAAATAAAATAAAAATCTAATGCAAGTAATAGGATCAAACTCGTAGTTAAATAAAACTCGACCACAGTAATTTTTTATTCGTTAAATTGTCAAATCGCAGGTCTTGAATGGTGTCAGAGATGACGTTGGCCACAGATTCTGACGACATCGCTGATGTGTAGTTTTTGTCGGATGAAAATACCGTCACACGTTAATTAAAAAAAAAAAAATTAAAACACACTGTTTACAAGCCAAAGTTTTAACACAAGAAAGCCGAAGTATATATTTCATTCGATACAAACTCTTTTTTTTTTTAGGATCCACTATAATGAAAAAGATTTCTGCATAGATGCACAAATCGGGTGATAATATCAGAATCCGATGAGTTAGCCGCCCGGATCGAGTTACTAACGAGATATCCTATTTCGTTACAAAAATTCGTTTATGCCAATGAATCAATTAAAAGAATAATTGAAACTATTGTGTCGTATTTTTTCATAATATTATCTATTATAAATAAATTTTTGAACATTTGACTCGAATGCAACCATAGTTAAAAAAATGTTATATATATATATATATAATTTAAAATATTTTAATGATATTAATAATATTTTTTAAATTTATAATTTATAATAATTATTATATTATTATTTTATATTATAATTAATAATTTTTTAAAATTTTATTATATATATTACATATAAATCAAATATTATATTAAAAATAATTAAAATAATTAATGTAATTAATATATTAGAATATATCTATTTTTTAGCATCACACTATATGTTATATTTATAAAAAATAAAAACAAAACACATTTTTGAAATGCTACAGTGACTACTCAAATTCAGGATGTTTCACTCAATTTTTAAGGTTTTGGACTCAAGAATTTTTGAGTAACGAATGAAAACAAAAACAAAAACAAAAAGCACAACATTTAAAAATCCCTTGGTAGGAATATTTCACTTTGAGTTGTGGCCACAATCCCCCATTGTTATCAAATAAAAGTCACATGCACATTCATCACACTTCAATTTTCAATACTTGTATGGTTTACCCTTCCATGGGTTAAACGACAAAAGAGTTTCAACGACTGGAAGGCGGGCATGGCGTCTAGGACCACTTCCGCGGTGCAATAAGTTGTACCAATTGACATTTCATGGGAGACTCTCCAAGAGTCCCAATTCAATTAACCATATAGTTCCATGATTGGTTATTTAATTTCCTGATGAATGCTGCGCTCCATTCCTTTTGTCTTTTAAGCAACTACAAAACAATGTTTCCGTTAGCAGCAATTATTGGGTCACAAATTTCAGAGTGATTCGATGGAAGATCCCATATAAATAAACAACAAACGTTACCATTTTTACCCTGAACGATATCCTTTTTCATTTCCCATGTTTGATGTATATAAAAAAAAAACAATACCCATGTCGTGAGACGATCCTGTCTCTTCCAGCTTTCATATTTATTTGCCGTCCCAGGGAAAAATGTTCATTGCTCATTCCTTTTGGTATGTTGTGTAATTGATTGCATCTAACTGGGCGTGGAATATGAGGAGTCTTTCTTTCACGTTTAAGAGCCTGCCCCTTTAAATTAGTGGCTAATCATTGAAGTTCTCCTACTCATTCAACACTGGAGTTGGTTATTTATTCAAGAACACGAACATATATGATAATGAGACTCATAATTATTAAACTAAATATAGTATTGTACAGTTACTTAATTTAGCAATTTTTTTCTTCATCTTCAACCAAAAAAATCTGTTTTTGAAAAAAAAAAGTTATAAAATACTTAACGCCTCCCATTTTTATTACTTCCCTCCCTATATAAGACAAGGTTTGCCTTATTAAAATACCCAGTTAATTCGGAACGCACTGTTTCGGTAGAGAGGAAGAATTGTCCTCCTCGAAATGGGTAAGAAGAGGAAATATTCTTTTATTGAACTGGCAAAGGTAGAGTTGTCCCTGTAAGAAAAAGGAGCAATCAGTTGCGCTTGAGGAATAAAGCACCTGTTAACGACCACGGCACTACGCTTGACTGATCCATTTAATGGGGCATGTTTTAAATTGCCGCGTCTAAAAAATGTTGGTAGTCCCCACGCGTTCAAAATTGAAAATTATATGCTCCCATTCCATCAATCAAGATCACTAACACCGGCAATTTATGATTCTTGACTGGATCGCGTCAAGAAAAAGAGTAAGATGCTGAATGAGGAGCAAACCACTGAGAAAAAGTGGAGTACCTTTCTTGGATTTCTTGCAATCTGGAGACTCTCCAGAGGTTTGATTACACTTGATAACTAATAACTAAAGTTTCATGTTCACACGAGCAAGAAGCAACCAGGAAATTGAAGGTTTTGTCACTGTCAACATTGGAATGCCTGTTCAAAAGATAAAAAAAAAAAAAAAAAAAAAAAAGAATGCCCCAATAAAACATAAGTGATTAAGTATTTAGATTTTTATTTTAAAAATTCTAGATTATAATTTTGAAAAATTTTATAAGATTTATAGAAATGAGAAGAGTTAATTTTATCATACAATTTATGATCCAAGAAGTATTTGATTAAAAAAAGGGAGAGAGGGAAAATTTATAATAACACTCAATGCTTGTTGACAGTAACACGACGCATCCACGTTCATCAATAAATAATTTGTCTCATAGCAATAAAATGATAACAAATTCGCGAAAAATAGAAGTAGTATATTATAATAATATTTTAAAATAAGGGCATAAAAAATTGAAAAAGAAAAACATAAAATTTATCCTTTTTATTTTTTTAATTAATGTGCTAGCAAACGCGCCGTTACTTCTAGTTAATCGATTCCGTTCGCCCGCTAAATTGGAATGTTAACCCACTAAGTTGGCATGGCAAAACAGGTGGCCTACCCGGCAATTCCACTTTACACATAACAACATGACATACAGCGATTAAAATTAGATTTTTCTTTGGCTTGAAGAGGAAGAAATGAGATTCGAGAACCACCGTTGGTTCTCAAGTCTAAACGGAAAAGGAAAAATAACAAATTAAAAGAAAAAACCAAATTAAAATAGAACACTTCAAAAAAAAAAAAAAAAAAAAAAAATCCAAGATTATATATACCCTATAACCAATTTGTTTTTCAAATTATCAAAATGGATAGAATTTAGAGTTTATATTAAAACTGGGGAAAATACAAATGCAAATTTCAATGCTTTCTTATCATTTTTCCTTGTAAATATTTCGGCTACTGCACCGGCTGAACTCATTCCACTAACCATTCCTCCTCTTTATCCTATGATGCCATGCCACCTGTGATTCAATATTCATATGTGGATGGGAGTGTACAAAATAAAAATGGAGAGATAAAAAAAATTCACTTTATACTGAAGTATAGATTGACAAGGAATAAAAAATATTCTAGATGGTCCCATCCCAAGACCACCCTGTCTCCCTCAATAATTTTTCTTTTCTTCATTTCCCTAATATTTTTGGGTCAAGAGAAGTGCATAGTGACATCCTTGGTCACCAAGGAAGTAGGAACAGAATTGAAAACCGATTTGGTCGTCCATTATATAATAATGATGGACTCTCAATTGCGAGCTTTACTCTCACTTGTCAACTCCCCCACAAATTCTCTTCTTGATTGATACTCTGCATCTACTCTGTTTTCTCTGACCCTTAACCAAAATTTCTTGTTTCAAGATCATCAAATCAGATTTCCAAGAAATGGATCTTCCACCCACCAAGCCCACCAAACTTAGGCAACAATCTCTGCCTCCCAAGAGAGGGCAAGTCAAGATCAGGATTATCAAGGGTCTGATCAAATCAGCATCATCGATTGCTTCTATTGGTAAAAAGCGCAGAGAAGATGGAGGTTTCACTACCTCAAACGCCTCAACTCCAGCTGCACCTTCCAGTGGGTACACCTCAGATGACCCAAATGGATCTTGACCTCTCTGTGTCGTTGGATGAAGCCGCTGAATTAACCGAAGTTTCGAATTTTGTTGTAATCCAAGTTTTCATCTCTTCTCCCTCCCCCACCCTTTTCTGTTCGATAACAGAAGATGGGATAATTAGAAAATTGGGCGGATCTGGCTTTGTAAATATTATGGTCACAAGCCGAATGTATTGTGAATATATTATTATTTGAGTATTTTCTCTGTTGTAACGCATCTCTCATTTCTGTTCTCATAATGCTAAAGGCAAAAACAACGCGTGTAGCGAATAGTTGAGAGTTTTTGGTTTTCTATTTATTTTAAGTTTAAAAACACAAAAGCTTCCAGGGTGATGTTGATTTAAGGAGGAACTTAGAAACTGTTGAGTAAGAAGTTCTTGTCTAACAATAAATAAAAACTACAGAAAACGTTATTCCTGTGGAAATTCTTGCTCGTATTGTAGAAACTATCCATCTTTGGTTTTGATAAGAGTCTTACCGTACCTTGGATCATAACAATCTAGCATAGAGATTAAACGTGAGCGCAAATTACTCATAAATTAAAGTGACTTGAATTTCAAACTCTTTCATCTTGGGCTAATTGATAAATGCTTGCTTTAATGTTATGTTTATCTTTTAGTATGCTACGCTTTTCTTCCCCTTTTTTTCCTCTTTCCTGCATGATTGAGGCATCTTGTCTTAAATGATGCCCAACATATACACAGAACATATTCACTCGGCACTTGCCTTTTTTCTTTTTCTTTGTTTTTTCGGAGTTGGGGGTACTCCTGTGCAAGCATGTATTGGATGCTATCTACCAAGCTTCTGTTTCCAATTTAACTGCAATAAAGACGAAGAGCAAGGAAATTCTGTTGCTCTAAGCTTCAATGAACATTTGTGGCCAGTGTTGCAGTCATTGTTACTTTTTCGGTTAGGATTCAATTGTGGGGGTGGCTAGCAAGATGCAGGTAATTGGGATTTCTTTTGGTGCTGGCTGGATAAGTGAAACGAATAAAAAAAAAAAGAAAAGAAAAAAGGGACCGTCTAAGCAAGGAAGTGATCATTGCTCGGGGAAAAGGCTCTTGGAATTTTGTATTAAGAATGTTCATGATTTTGAGGTGCTTTTTTTTTTTTTTTTTTTGAAATTTTTAAATATTTTTATTTTTTATTAATTAATTATATACCGAAAATAATTCTTAAAAAAACTTATTAAAAAAGAAGTAATTAGTAACAAAAAAAAAAAAAGACATCAAATAATAAAATAAACATATAAATAATGGAATATTAAATAACAGAAAATAACATAATTGAACGAATTTGTAGTCGAGTCTCTAAACTAAAAAATACCATATCTATATATATATATATATATATTAATGAGATTTGAGATTTTTATTTTAAATTTTATATTTAATAATCAATAAAATAATATCTAATAATTATTAAAGTCAAGCTGGACATCAGTATGTGGAAGGTAGCGTGGGATCCACCGGGGTTCTGGTGACGGGCACTAGTTAAGAATTGACATGTACAGGGTCCCTTCGCAGTGTGGCAATGGCACATCCAAAACTCATACTTTGCGATGATCGGCTATCTTCAAATCATGTGAAATTTTCTCTGGCTGCGGAGGGAGTACAGCTAGGTGACTCTGTTAGCCATTAGCTTCTTTTTACCTGTTAGTTACTGATTATTGGGCGCAATGGCTGTTGTTCCTGGGCACTAAAAAGAAAAAGGAAAAAACACCTAATGCAAGTAATAGGACCAACCTCGCGGCTGAATCTGGTTTTGAAGGGAATTGACTGCAGTAATTTTTTATTCTTTAAATTGTCATATCGTTGGTTCTTGAATGGTGTCAGCGATGACGATAAATTTCGGCTAATCGGGCGACTTTTTATGGGATGAAATTTTTTGCTTACGAAGCTTCGGCCCCAGATTCTAACGACATCGCTGACGCCATCAATTTAGCTTTTTTTTGTTGGATGGAAATATTGCCCCACATTAATTAAAAAAAAAAAATCAAAACACACACTTGATGCAAACACGGTTAAAAATATTTATTTAGATATTTTTAGTAATATTAATAATATTTTTAAATTTATAATTTATAATTATAATTATTATATTATATAATTAACATTTTTAATTTTTTTTTAAAAATATATTATAATCTATATATGGAATATATTATTTAAAAAATAATTTAATATAATTAATAAAATAGAAGATATTTATTTTTTATTATTACACTATATGTTATATTTTAATATATATATATAACGTACGAAGAAGAAGAAAAGAAGAAAAAGGAGGAGGAGCAGATGAAGACAGTAGGCCACAATAGCAGGCTTACTTTATTTTTTTTCTGGGGTTGGACTTCCTGAAAAATATAAAAGACAGGCATGCTCAGATTCCATTCATGTGCTAAAATCCAAAGAAGTTTACTTGCGTTTCTTGAACCCCAGTTTGATTAATTTATTGATTGGGTTCTTTTGCTTGAAGAGCAAACATATAATGATTTTTTTGCTCACTCTTCTTGTCCTCAGTTGCATTAAATTCAATGGAGAATGTGAACGATGGACGATTTTACCAATAAGTAGACAATCATTTCCTCCATTTTCCACCAAGCACAGGAAGTCAATGCGGGCACATTGGTTCGCGAGACACTCGCAATCGATCAATCCTCGTTGGTAATTATCCACGGGCTGGCACCAACTCACTGATTGAGGCTTATTACATGGAAGTAGTATGTCTTACCACACAAGTAAAGTGACTTTATTATATATTTATATAATTTTATTATTAATCATTATTATACATCAAATTATTATAAATATAATTATGTCTGAATCTGAAATTTTAAGTTCTAATTGACAAAATAAAGAGTGTATTCATGTTTCAATCAGGTCAATAGAAATACATTAATTTATTAATTTGTAGTAATCAAAGCCTGTTTAAAATTTGCTTGGACAAGGTTTTGGGGGGCCTTTTTAGGGGGACTTATATTTATTGTCTCAAATGTGAATGGAATATTAGCATGTTACCCCAGCCGGCACGACATTGGACACTAGCTCCGGGCAGTGGCCGGTAGGGGTGAGCATAGGTAGAGCAGGTTTATTTCCTAGGTCAAACCAGTAGCCATATCTATATTACCCTAAATCCGAGCTCACCCCTAGGTGGCCAAGGCATTTTACAATAATTCTCTCGAGTTTGCTTGCACAGAGAGTCTAAGAAACTGTATACTTAAGAACAGAGTTCACCCGAAAGCCCAAAATCAAAGTGGAGTTCCCATAACAACTTCCCAAGTCACCTTGATGTAAATCATTAATCATCTGGGATTACTTGTTATTCCTGACAGCATTGGTCGCCTGCTAGAAGTTACTGCAATTGCATTATAAATGCAAATTTTCCTTGCAATTAGGCGAAAATTAATACATTGATATTAAACAAATCTAACACGGCTTACGTCACTTGTGATTTTTTTAATCACAAATTAACAATGCCCTCAGGTTAGACCCGTGACCTACCACGCTCTTTTTTTTTTTTTTTTTTTTCAAAACATGCCAGAAATCTAGACAAATAAACAAAGACTTGTTGTCTACAACTAGCAGTGGGATCACGGCCCCTAATGGGCTACCCATAATAAAACTCAATCCATCCAAAAGCTACCGACCAAATGGCTCGGCAAATAAGAAGCAAGCGATGCACGTTGCATTGCACGTTATTGGAAGGAATCTTGCTGGCTCGAATTATGGACCTTACGGTAGTAACGGTCAATAATGTTAACTTTGCAGTGGTGCTGCCTCTGATTTCAGATGGGTGGCCATCTGCATTTCGGAGCTCTTTGAGGCATGGCTTTTAGCAATTATGTATAGCAACAGATCCATTTACAACAACAAAAAGCACAACATCAGCATGGATCTTAATTGCTGATACGAGGGATGATGATGTTGAATCTTTAATCACTAAGTTCTCAACATTTCCAACACACAAGATATTACCATAGTGATCCCACATTGCCAAAAAAACAAGAGAGAGAAAGATACATAATAACCATAAATCAAAAGTCAACTCAACATCCCCAAATCTGTAAATTCAGTATTTTAGGACTTGTTTAGGCCGGCTGCCTAGCTTCCCTAGTGCCTTATCCAATGCGGTGTGAAAATCGTCAAAAGGAACCAGCTCCATCCTGCATGGAGGATCACTTCCTTCAGTATATTGCCACTGAAGGCTGGAAGCCACTGGTTGAAACAAAACTGCCTGAAATAAATTTGCTTAAGAAGGGATACATACTTGTATTTTAAATGCCCTTCTTGTGCTAGACACAGAAGATAATCTATCATATCTCTGCACTCTTTTGCTTTCCCTGAACTCATCCATTTCTGCAACCAGAATCCTCTCAAGGATAGATCCTGCAAAGAGTGAAATCTAAGGAATTAAGGAAGTAGACACAGGAAATAATGGACAGATATATAAAAGTGGTATTCAAAGGAACTCATATGCAATACCAAAAATACTAATTACAGGATAGCAACATTTTCATTAATCTGCATGGCTCATTCACTATACCTTGAAATCAAAGTCAAAGAGATCATCCAATGAAATATTGCCACTTAAAAAGGGACATAGAATGAGAGATAGTAATTTTGTTCCAAGAGTTATATGCTAGCAGCTTCTTCCCTTGTAAATCCAAGCCTAGCAGATGCACTGACAAATCACACAGGATCAGCACACAGAGTGTAGTTTCTCAACTTTTCACTTGTTTCTCAGCTAGGACCTTCATTGCTTGTATATTTGTAAGGAATACCAAGGATCTTAAAATAGACGGTGAAACTGTTTTATAAAGTTTTCTCATCATAAATAACTGCCGCACTGTTACACTGCATCAAAGGTTGGATGAGGCTACCTTAAAAATGAATGATGATGTTGACACAGTTATAGGTTTCTTGGACATCCCACCATAAGTTACCATTGTTCCTCCATGCCTGCATACAAGATTCTGTTATCATTCTAAACATCATTAGTTCTAAAAGATAAGACAATGCCTAGATTACTTTAACAATTCATTGCTACATGCACACCTTAAGAATTTGAGAACCAGAAAAGCAGCATTTCCACCAACACAGTTGAATCCCAAAGCAGGTTGAGGTAAATTGGACTAGCATGTAAATGAGATTAAAGATGGCAAATGCTTCAGTATGAACAACCAAAGTCCAGAAAATAAATAAATTCTAAAAAAAAAAAAAGAAGAAGAGAGTTTAAAAACAATTGACACTCCCCCAACTTTGGATAATATCAATTATCAACCATAATAAGTACATAGATGATGATACCAGGAGACTTTTGACATCCTTCACTTCCAATTGGCTCTCAGTAAACACTTCATCAGCTCCAAGTCCTTTCAGCAATTCCTTAGCTTCATCTGAATCAGTTCTAAAGCAAGCAGAAATTTATGCAAATGGCCACTTGAAAACTTGGCACAAAAAACATTTTGTAATTTAGCTCTAAGAACTACAATCACGCTATACATTTAGATAAGTGGTCTTTTAGTCCATTTAAATGCTACGTATTTACAGTAACATTCCTTATACTTTAATCAACTTTGTAAAAATGGTGTTTTACAAGCAGAAAGTCTACAGAAAAAATGCCGAATATTAACTTCAAGAGATTTGGACAGAAGTCAACATAAGACAAATGAGAACATGTGCAAAATGCATGCTAGCTTGTATTATTCAAATTAGATTGAATGTTCAAACAGCACCTGTCCCTCATCATGTTAATGCTATGGATGCCACGAAATCTTGCAAGCTGGATGATGCACTGTCCAACAATACTTGTGGCTCCATTTTGCACAATAGAATCTCCTGCTCATTTCCTTTGTTATCATAGGAATTCATTCAACTGATAGGGAGGGAAAAAAAAAGGATAGTAAAGAAGTGAATTTCACAACAATCAGCAAAGCAGTACCTGAATTCAGAGTCGTGAAGTCTTCAAGCATTCTCAAAGCAGTCAAAGGATTAACAGTAACTGTCGCAGCATATTCCATTGGGGAATCTTTACTGATTTTGTGCCACACACTCTGTTCTTTTACAATATAAGTCTGCCATGTCCCTAAGCAAAATTGATTTAACAACACCCAGGAAGGTCAAGCAATGCAAAAAACAAAAATGCATCACCCAACCAGAAATACTCTCAACCACGTGGGGGAATGCAAATCATGTACTTAAATGTGCAAGGTGACATCTTCAAAAATCTTTTCTTCTTCAAGATGAAAAATTGTATACAAGCTCATGTCCAGTAGGAAGTCACTAGCTAACAGACTCAATGGCAAGTTTGCAACCAACATGATAAGTAAGAAATTACGAATGCGAACACTTAGCAACAATGGTTATGTACCAAAAGAAGGCGGAGATGGAATGACCCAATCACCAGGCAAGAGACCCTTGACTGCAGAGCCCACAGAATGAACCTCTCCTACACCCTCATATCCTCCAACTGCAGGCACTGGAGGCCTCACTGGGTATACTCCTACAACGCCACCAAAATTCAAACAATTGAGTTCCCATTCATCACTTACAACAAATAATTCAAAATCTAGTAAGTTGTCCCATAAATCAAAATTTCACTCCACACATAGAATTCACTCACTGTCAGTGTCAAGTTCAAAACTTTTCTGCACAAAAATAATAATTAAGCGAAAAAACATAAAGGTTAAACAAATAAATAAAAAACTTCAAAACCTTCAATTCGATTGATATCTGAGGGATTAATAGGAGCAGCCAGCATTTTAACGCAAACATCGTTGTCTTTCACTTCCACCGGTGGTATCTCCACTACCCTGCACCAACACCAACAAGCGATAAACAACGTTAACTCGCTCGTATTCATGTGTATAAAATTTTGACGATATTTTTGTGTAAAGATGTGGGACGACCTGGTGACAGAGTCAGGCGGGCCGTGCTGCTCGTAGACGACGGCCTTCGACGGCGGTGACATCAAGGCGGAGAATGCCCGGAAGATTTGGACAGGGCCCCGGGCCAAGTGGGTCCGGGTGAGATTGAATAGAGACGGTGATGGCCCGTTCGGTTTCAGAGCTTCCATGGATACTGATCTCATTATCAACGCCATTTCTGCTCAATCTCACCGTCTACTCTAGTCTGCAACAAATCAACTCCTGTATTTTGATTTTGATCGTTTGATACGATATCGTTTTAAACTTTTATGAAAAGGCCCCGGATGTTACGTGACATTACATCGCATGACCCCATAAGGTGTAGTAACAAGTCGTATATTTTAACTAATTGGGTCAATTAACAGTAAAAAAATTATAAATAGACATTTTTGTCCCTAGTTATATATCAAACACAAAACAAATAGTTTTCTTACTTCATTTCGTTTCTCTTTTTTTTTTTTTTTTTCATCCACAAAAATTCTACACATTTTCGTGAAAATCAAGTATCGTTGGAAGAAAAAGGTCCATCTTCTCTTCTATTTTTTAAGGTGGATTATTCTTTTTTCAATTCTCTATTTTTAATTTTAATTTTTAATTTTTAATTTTTATTTTATATATTATTTAATTGTATTAAATTATTGAGTTAATTTTTTATTCTAATTACTTTATAATTTATTTTTATTTATTTTTTATTGTCTCAACCAAAAGAAAAAACATTTTATATAATTTTTTCTTCAATTCGTCGCGCTTAAAAGTCACTTTTGTTTCAAAACTTTTATAATTTTTCTTTTGAATGTATTAAGAGCATATTAAAGTTCATGTAAATTATAATGATATTTTTATTATTATTTCAAATTTTTTTAAGAAAAATTTAATAAAAAATATTTTTTATTATTAAAATTAAATATTGAGATATAGTTTGTTACATTTAATAATAATAATAATAAGAGATATAATTTGTTATTGTATTTATTATAATTAATAATAAGAAACTCAATTTGTTATTATATTTTAAATATAGAGTGTAAATTTTAATTTTATAATATTATCAATTAAAAGATATTATTTTAAAAAAATAAAAATAAAAAATAATATAATAATTATAATTAATTAATTATTTATAAAATTATATAAAAATGTGATTAATTTATTTTTTATTATTTTTATATTATTTTTAAAATGTTGTTAAATATTTATAATATAAAAATATTAAAATCTAATAAAAAGATAAGATATAAAAGTATAAGTTTTATTGACGAGATTATAAATAATTAAATTATTATTATTTATTTTATTTAAATTTATAAATAAATTAATATTTAAAAATTAAAATATAGGTGAATACTTTCTTTTAAGATTTACTTGATAGTACTTAAGTTGATCTTGTCAATTAGCTAAAAACGAAAAGAAAAGAAAAAAAGAAAAAAAAAAAACTAGCCAATTTTGGTTCTATCACATTGCTACTATTCTGTGAAATCCCCGATGAGATTCTCCCTCAAACAAGCATAGTACCACATTATGGAAATTTGGTCCCATCAGCTTTCCCCATTTGTCTTTTTCTTTGAAAATTAAAAAAAGAAAAACCCCAAGATTCGGTGTCGAACGAACGACAAAAATAGGCCTTGCGTTTTACTTCAACGGGTTCGCACCTCTGCCGCTCTTCGCTTCTCCGATCCCTCCTTCCAAGAATAATAAAAAAGAAAAAGGAAAATAAAAAAACCTTGGCACGAGAAAGTCTCGGCTCCGTTCTGCATTTCGCGAGTGGAGAGAGAATAAGAATACTGATGGGAGTCCACCGCAGCATCTCCCTATTCTCTCATCTTCACCGTTCAGGCCGCCGTCGGCGTCTCTTATCGTCTCTCGCTCTGCCGCGGCCCGTCCCCGAAAATCCTATTCCTAAACCTAAGCCACTCCATCCGCGACCTCTGTTCCCGTTGCGGTGCCCGTCCGCTCGCTACTACCACTCCGTCGGCCCTGGCTACCATTTTTTACCGTCGCGCGCTTTCTCCGCTACTTCTTCTTCTTCTTCTTCTTCTTTAGATGGTGATGATTCGGCGGAGTTCTTCTCCAACGCAGAAGAGTTCTTGGGAAAACCCGACCGCATCCCTGACCTTGGTGTTGTTGGGGATGGGGCTCCAATTCTACCGGTACAGGCAGTTATTTCTTTGCTCGATGGGTATCATGATCTCACTGGCTTTCCTTGGTCAGTTATTACGACTTCTTGATTTTCTTTTCTCTTTTCATTCCGTTCAATTTTGCGCTTTGCAATTATTTTGGGCAATGGCGTATTTTATTAAATGTCATTCATTCTGTGTTATGTGTATATCTTTTTTCCTTTAATTTTTCTTTTTTTTTTTTTCTTTTCGAGTATTAAGATTGTGGAGAAATTGGTTCTTTCAGGTGGATAATTATTGCTTCATCAACGGTGGCTATGAGAGTCTCGCTGATACCTTTACTCGTTTTACAACTCAAGAAGTTGAAAACTATCTCAGAGTTGTTTCCTAAATGTGTGTTCTCTTTTATTTTCTTCACATTCCACCTTTTGGTCCATTGTGCATTTCCATTTCAGAACATGAAATTATGAGGAAGAGAAATCTACTGCTATTTTGATTTTCATGCTAAGAAACTTTTACTGTTCTAGTTTAACTTTGGATGTTTAAGTTCAATTGATATTTAGCTTCACACTCATATGTATCTCTCATAGTGCCTCCTCCATTCCCACCACCGCTATCAGGAAAGAGCTACATCAACCAATTTGTACTTTTTCGGAATGAAAGAAAGGCAATTGGATGCCCCTCATTTTTGTGGGCTTTTGCGTTCTTCTCTGTTCAGGTGATGCAATGTTTTCTTCTTCTTTTTCTTTGAGTAAAGGCACCTTTCCCAGCGGTCTTAGATTTGTGTCTTAATGAATTACAATGGTCTTTTTGAAAGTAGTGGTAAACAGTATATTTGCAATGCGAAATGACTTGTATAAAGGGAGAATGGGCAAAGGGCAACAGCTTTTATGGTTACTGAGTCAATGTTGTGCATATATACGCTTTGATAATAGACATGTACTGAGACATAGAAGCATTGCATATGCAACTGTGGTTGCAATTTATGATAACATTACAATAACAATGACAATGCCAATGATATGCTATTGTTGTTATGACTATTGTTAGGAGGGTAGATCATGTTACACATTAATCCCTTCTGCTGCAAGGGTAGTAGTGCCATCAGTTATAATTTTCTAGGGAAAGTCAATTGGTCCATCACCAATTCACTATCAGTTGTTGATATGAAATCTGGACCAGAAAAAAGTATGAACATAATTACACCTGTTAGCTCTGAGGAAGAGTAACTCAATGCAAGTCATTGGTTATATGGGATTTTTTCCTGCTCTCTTTTGTGTAGTATGTGAACCATGATTGCCTAGTTCTTGGCAATAGAAGTTCAACATTGGTCAGAGTAATATTGGTCTTTGCTGATTGAGGCATGCTTTCAGTAATTTCAGCTACCTGGTTGAGAAGTGGAAAGCTTTCCTTGGGTGACTTTCATTGTCCAAGCAATCTTAAGGGTTGCCTTTTGATGAAAATATTGGCAGTTTGAAACAGGGGCAAAAAGTATCCCCTGAGGTGGCTTGAATTACTTGTTGATGCCACATATTTCATCTGGTACAGTTATTGAATGATATGATTTTTTTTAGCTATGGTACCTTATGATACTTTGGATAAAATGAAATTTAAAGAATATTTTATCCCAAAACAAATCTGAGCAAATTGAGTTGATAGTTTTATGTAGGATTTCTACTTATTGGCCTTGACCCCTTATAATATTAACATGCAGGTTCCATGCTTTCTCTTGTGGATGACCAGCATTCGAAGAATGTGTCTTGATCATCATTCTGGGTTTGATTTTGTAAGTACTGAGACTTATAGCTAAGGCATCTGCTATTACGTTTACCTTGGTGGATTACCTTGCATGATCAACTTCCATACAAAAGTTACCAAAACTTAACATTCATTATTGCTCACTGGCTCATCAATTTTCACACCAAGGTCATTGTCTGGTTATTGAATATACATATCTTTGTGATCTGTGGAATGTGTATGCTGGTGTATGCTTGTTCATGGTGGGGCAGAGGAGTGTGTGTGTGTGTGTGAGAGAGAGAGAGAGAGAGAACACAAACTTTTCTTGGCCAAAGTGTTCTTGATGACCAGCCTCAGTGATGCTTTTTTTATTTACCATTGAAATTTTTGGTTCTTAATGCTTTTTGGCTTCAATATATTTTTGTTTAGTTTATATGACTGTTAGTATTATGTTTTGACCTTAGTTTTCATAAGTGTTTTAGCAACAGTTGGCATTTTAATCTTCTGCTTATATTTTATGGTGACATGAACATCTTGGAGAAGATAGGTTTTTGAAAATTGTGGTTTAAGTGCATTGAGATTCATGTCAAACCCTAGGCATTCAATTTTTGCTAATCAATTTCACACATAGGCATTTGTTAACAGTATATTAGATTTGTAACAAAAAAATTCTATGGGAGTCAAAATGTTTAATTTTTAAAGGTCATATTAGATCTGTGAAAATGTGCAAAGTTCAGGATCTATTTGTATATTAACCCTTTTTGTAATCCTTAGTTACTAGACATTGTTTATTTGTTGCTCAATGCTTAATTTTTTGTAACATTGCTAGCATAATTGTTGTTTGATAGAATTGACACTCCAACTTAGATGCTTTATTTTATGATTACATCTTGCTACAGGCTGTTTAGTTTTTTAATTTTTAATTGACCAGTCCATATCAAAGAATGATTGAATTCCATATTCAGCTATGCTTGGCATAAGCAAAATATGCAATGCTGTGGAGAAGCTTTAGTAAGATGTCTTGCATTGTGAAATATCCTTGAGCCAATTTAGTTGCTTGAAAGTGTAAGTTATTTTGTGGTCCAATTCAGGGTGGTGCTCTCTGGTTTGAAAATTTGACACAACAACCTCATGGTGGTTTGGGTCCCATCTTTCCAATATTGGTCGCTGGTTTGCACTACATTAATGTTCAGGTATCTAAATTCTTGTCTCATTTAATGATTAAGCTTGAATCCATATGGCCGGTGGCTGGCTATCACAAGAGAGAATCTATCCTTTATTCTGCTCTTCAGCCTCAACATTAGAGTCATATTACAGATGGGTACCCAAAAAATATTTGTGGAAAAAAATTATGTACTTTTGCATGAAGAAGGATGCCTAATACAGTTGTTTGAAAATATGGAAATAACCACTTTCAAGATACAGTGCACCAAAGTTGTCTAATTGTTGGTGACATAACTTTGTAGTATGATCCTACATAGATTTCATTTACGCATGTGTCAGATTAATTCCTCTTTCTCTCTCCCCCGCCTCACTTTCCTGCCCATCTTTGGTATCACATGTTCTGACTTCTGGGTTGTAAGCAGCTATAGTCTCAACGCAGGGATGTTTTATTCTAGGGGCCTCTATATAAGTGTAAATCATTGACTGTTGGTCAAATCATGGTCAATAGGAAATACAGATGACATGTTGTTTGTTTCATCTAGATAACATCTATTGAATGAAGTGTGTGGAAATGATTGCAAACAGATTATGTGATTGCCTATTGGATTTATTTGTTTTATGAAGATGACATCACTAGAATGAATTATATAGAAGTGACCATATGCAAATGGATCTGAAGTGCCATTGAACAAACAAAGTCTCATTCACTAACTCTATGGCTTTTCTGCTGCTTTAATGATTGCCTAGTTTTACTTTTACCTTTGACATATGTGGCAATTCTATGATGGAATAACCTAGCAAATGTATTCCTGTGGCCCTTCTTCTTCAGAGAGCCAAAATGAATTGGTGTAGATGTTGACAATGACAATGATAATAGGGAGCCAAAGTTTGGTATCAATATGTTTATTGGTTTTTATGGACACAGTTTAAAACTAGGTATGACCATTGCAAACATAACAGTTCAGTGCCTCCATTGGACATTGCAAAAGAAGTGAGGCTCATTTGAATAATTTCAACAAAGGCTTAAAATCCCTTTTGCATTTGATAATATCTCCTCTTCCTTCTACTCCCTCTTTCCTGCCAAATGAAGGTGAAAAGGGAAAAGGAAAGAGACTTTCAAAGTTGTATGTCATGTGATGTGATTACGACTAGCACATGATGAGTATTTCATGTAATTGTTTAAAACTGTGATTGACCTTTCTTTTATGTTCTTTTCTTTTTCCAGCTCTCTTTTAGGAAATCTTCTTTCGGACAGACTAATGGCCTTCTCCGTTTATTAGCAAAAGTTAGTGGCTAGAGGTTTTGGCACATTTCTGGGACCCATTATCCTATGTTGTACATTATGGTTGCCAAGGCAGATGTTTGTTATACAAATGATTGGAAATGCATTTGTTATTTGCAGTACTACAAGTTCTATTTGGATTGTCTGACGCCAACATTTGTTGTCATATGTTATTTTCTTCCGCAGGTAATAACATCTGACTCTCTTTGCATTGTAATGCTTTTTTATATTTGGTAAGATTAAATTTACACGAGTTACCTTGTTAAGTTTTTATCTTTTTTTTTTTTAAATCCATCAATTTATCTGACCTATTTGTTCTAATACAAGTATCCAATGGACTTTAACTCAGGTGCACTTTGATATTTGTTGGCTTTGAGCTTAACTAAAAGTGTATGCCTAATTAGTCTTTTCTTAACTGCAGTAGTTTTTTTATTTTTTGTTATTCCTCTGCTCGAAGTATCACTCTGCTTGATTGATTCATTGAGATGAAAGAACAGTTGCTGTTTCTTATAGGATTAGTCAATTGCATCTTTACATATTCTATTACGCCATTGGTGGCTAAGGATGAAAATGCACAACTGGTCATTGCAGAATTGGCAGTCACCTTCTCAAATGAGTTATACACAATGTTAATTACATCTCAACTGTTTTATGATTTAGGGCTGATTGTTCTGGATCTATATTGCTGTTGATAAGCAAAGTTTGACCATTGTATATATATGCTGCAAAATTTTGTGTTGCATGACTGGTAATACTGTAATCACTCTTGTTGTGCTTGATATTGTTGTCATATGCTGAATTACAACTGCCTCTTTATGTAAAACTTTTCAGTTTAGCAATTTTGGACAGGCATGAAACTAAGATTGAAGTAATAGTTACTTATCAATGCCACATCTGTGTTGGGTAGAATAGGAGAAATTAAATGGCATTCATTTGACCATACTTGTCATAGCAATTGTAAAATGATTTTCTTCTTCAAGGTTTCTGTGCAACTTTATAAGAATGCTTGCTGAAGTTAGATATTATCTTCCTTGTGCATTGAATTAGAGATATTGTAGATGTTATTTAGCTGAGTTATTGTGATTGGCTTCTTAAGTGTCTCTTGAGAATGAATTTGTGTATCTCAAGTTGTTTGAATATGTTAAGTATTTGGAATGATTAATTGAGACTGGAAAATTAAGAATTACTAAGAATATTCTATGGGCTTTGTACATAAATTTTCTATTCTTCATCTTTATTGACTTACTTTTTAAGTTAGTAAACTAAAATAAAGAGAAAATTGATAAATCAGAAATTAGAAACAATTGATGTTACATAGAAAATAGTAAGATTTTTTGTTTATAGTAATGATTATTTATTCTAAAGAAAATGAAATTTTTGATTTTTTTCATGGATTGCATTAAAAACAAAAATGGAATAAGCATGAAATCAGTCCTAAACTTGTCTGATTTGTTTCAATTTAGTCCTATTATTTTTTTTCATTGTCATTTAAGTCCTATATGTTTATGTTTTGTTCTATTCAAGTCTGTGTTGGATGGAGTTGAGTCAATCTGATAAAAAAAAAAATTTGACTAAACAAATATGCTCCAAGAAATCCCAATTTTGTCCCAAATTGCACTCAAATGAAACCAAAAATAAAGGCATATGACTCAATTGACAAAACAAAAGGTAGCAAGCTTACATTGAAAAAATTCATGATGGTATAGGACTGATTAATGATTTATCCCCAAAATAATTTATACATAAAATCCATAGAAAAAGAATAAAGAATTATATAAAAATAGTACTTGATTTTAGCCATTTCGTCAAGCACTTGACTCATGGAAGATTTCAAGCTTTTACATTAGGCTATCAGCTGTTCAGAAGCTAATTAAGGAGATATGTTTTTGCAATATAACATCATGGCCATAGCAAACACTGTTTCCCTGTTCTGCAAAGCAATTATCTGCTTTCTCAATGGTGACTATTTAACCAGCTACTAACAGAATAATTGATTTCCATGTGCTGTCAAATGCACATCCTGGGTATTTTCTGTGAGTTTTTTCATTTTGTTTCTGTTTTTTTTTTTGCTACAAAATTGTAGTTTCCTTGTATTAGTAGAGCTCAATAATGCCTCTTTATGGCAAATAGACAGAGGATATATCCAACTTATCACCACCACACTGAAGTCAAATGTTATATGCTACATTGCCATTGCATCATGCATTAAAATTTTTGTGTACCTTAGAATTCACTATCATTATGGACATCCTGGTTTTGTCTACTGAAGTTTTTGTACACATTCTTAAGACCACATGATTGTGACATCCTACTTGTGTGATATCAGCATCATTTTCATCCTTATTTCCTACATGCTTTCCATGTTTTCTTCAGATTCTGATTGATGTTTGGCCTACAGTCTCCTGTGACTACCCTCTGTCACCCCCTACTGCATCCTATTTCCACCTTATTGGACTCATAAATAATCCTTTCTGTCCAATTGAGCTCAGCAATTTTGTACCTCTGAAGTCAATCAATCCAATGGTGCAAACTCAATTTTCTTTGTTTTCTTTTGCAGGGAAGTCTGATCTATTGGGTGACAAATTCATCACTAAGTGTTATACAGGTTAGTTGTTGATCTTATGGTTCCAAGTGTGTTTTGATGGTCTGGGGAAAGTGCCTGTAGGATAAGCATAAACTAGAAAAATATAGAACTTTATTTATCTGGGGAAAGAGAACTTTAAATGAGTAAATGGGAAAACTTACCATCAGACTTGGTAAACTAGTATATGGTTGTGGTGAAAACAACTAGAGGCATGCTAATCTAAACCAACTAGATTGTTCATGTAATTTTAATGAAATTCTGCATGCATTGTTGTGTTTCTATGGATATAAATCATCAGGTTTACATTGCATGATCAGAAGTTTATTGGTAACATATGTATACACACACGTGTGTGTGTCTGTATTTATATAAACATAGAAAAAAGCTTCTGTTGCCTCGAACATTGTATACATAACTGTGCAGCAATTATGCTTCAACCATCCTGTTGTTCGTGCAAAATTTGGGTTGCCAGACGTGAAATCTCCCACAACAGCTGCAAATACTAAAGAAACGGTTGCACCTGAGACAGCATCATTGGATTCTCCGGTCAAATGGCGTAAAGTTCCTGTAGAAAAATTATCACCTAGAGAACTGCTTGCCGTGAGTGAACAGTAATGCACACTGGATACTTCATTTCAATTCTGGAGATGATTTTATATATTTTCTCACATTTATCATTGGTAATTTTGACAGCTTTCAGTTCAACTCTTATCTAAGGGGCACAAAGATAGAGCAATTAGTTTATTAGAGTAATTGATCTTGCCTTTGATATTCTTTTTTTCAGACAGCCAATTTCATTCATAGCTGTTACATTGTGTATCTTTCTGATTTATAGACTAGCACTTGAGAAGGACCCTGGGTATGTTAGGGCTATGACTGTCATGGGGCAGACTCTACTGCAAAAAGGAATGGATGTAGAGGCCACTGATTATCTGGAGCGTGCCATTTCCAAGGTCTGCATGTCTTCTTTCTTATACTTCTCTATGAAAATTTCTCTTTTATTTCTTTCACAAATATAGCACAATAATGATAGAAGTCATAGAATTTTATCAAATAAGGAAATGAAAATGAGAGTGCACATGCATAGGAAATAAATAATGATTTTTCATGTTGATGTCGAATACTTGAATTGAATGGCTTACATTTTTTCTTACCGTAGTGGGCAAGTACATAAATGATTAAAACCTATTAATGCTAACCTCTCGTCCACATAATTTCTAATTATATGTGATTAATGGATTATACAGATTTGTCATGGGAAAAATTACTGAAAATGTTAAATTTTACCACTTTACCTTATAATGGAAAATTTTGAAATAAAAACTGTCTTTATTGAAATGTACAAAGGGTTATATACGTGATCTTCTGTTCTCCTTTTTAAGTAATGAATTAATTGGAAATCATAACTATTCTAATCAGAAAAGAATTTGGAAAAATTACAAAATAAAATGTATTCGAGGATTGACATAAATACAACAATTTTTTAAGGGGATCAATCTCTTACTATACTTTGGGGAGGTAAAAATGCAATAAGAAGATCAAGAATTTATAAAAATGCAAAGGTTTGTCCCACTGGACAAAGCTTCACACAGTGTTGACAATGTGGGTATACAATTTCATCAAATAAATATTAGTCACTTGTTGAACATTAGTTGATAGAAATTAACTTAACATTTCATAGATAAGGACATAAATGTAACAAAGTGAATTTGTTCAATTATTAAATAACATAAGATGTTTTTGTCTGCAACTCCATGATAGGGTTAGTATTCAATGTTATCTAATTTTTACGTGTGTTATGTAACATGCGATTCATTCAATTCTTTTTCTTTTCTTAAGTTAAATAGCCTTTTCTATCCACAATCTTGTCAAATATTCAAAATCTCTAAGTCAAGTATTTATTTTTTTGATACATTAATTCATAAATAAATATTGAAAATATAAATTTTGGGCATACTAATACAAAGAATCATATAATAAATCCTTAATTAAGCTTTATATTTAACATCATTTCTGTAATTCTGTTATTTTACTCTATTAATTTCTTTATTATACACACTTCTTCTCATTTATCAAGGAACCAAAACAATCTCATTAAAAATCATAATTGTTATTTTGTTCATACCTCCATGAAGTAATTAGTATTTTATGTTATTTAGCATCTATGTACAGGTGTTGGATGTGATAACATATGATGAATTTATGCTTTTTATTCAAAGGATTTAGGCATGGATATTGTAGGCATTTAATTTCCTTTAATAGAAGTAATTTGATGAACATCAGTTAATAGAATTGACCTAATATTTGATATATAAAAAATAAAACTAATAATAAGGTTTTTTTGGCCAATTAGTAAATGATATTATACCTTTTGTTCTATACTTCCATGACAGAGTTAACCTTCTATATTATATTTATGCATCTTGCATTGCATGTGACTAAGATTTGATCACTGACAGAAATTTTTTTCTTCCCTCTAGTCAAATAGTGTTTTATTCTCTACAATCAGGTCAAATATTCGAAATCTCTAAATTTAACATTAGACTGTAACTTTAACTCATGATCAATATTGAAAATATAAAATTTTTGAATATTAGTACGACCAATCATATAACAAGTCGTATTAGATTAAGTTTCATATCCCTTATCTATTCCTTTTAGTTTACTCTATTAATGTTTTCCTTATTATACCCAAATCTGCTATTTTTCAAGGACCAAATAATCTCATCAAAAATTTAGGTATGATGGGTCTTCAGTAAGGCAATTTCCTAACATCAATGGACACTTTGAGGCAACTGTGTATGAGGCACACTGAGGGACAAATAATTGGTATAATAATGTGAAGAAAGCATTGATCCCCATTGGAATTCATTCTAATAGAGTAATTATTGTTGATCCAAACAAATTTAATATTCCTCAATTTCAAAGTATTATTAGACAAAGGTTATATATATATTCCTCAATTTAATAAGTTTATATTTTTCTCTTTTTTTTTTTTATATATATTATTCGAAGGAACAGATTTGCAAGTACTGAATTAATGTTATCATTTTGATATGGCTATTGTACCGTCATCCAACTTAGGAGTTGACAATTATTTTCAAGTGTTGTATGATAAAATACATATGTTTCATTTTGATTTAAAATTTCTATTCTCTTTTCATAATTTAGGAAGTTCATGATCATAAACTTTAATTAATTAAAATCTTATTTAAATAACAACTACAAAGTAGGATCTTAGAATCTCAATTAGATTCTATTATCCTAGTTATTTCAATGGGCCTATGTGAACCAATAGTTTTAAGTTATTCTAAATAAATATAAAACAAATAATCAACTGATCCTCTTAAATTTGTTAATGAAATTTTGGTAAATTTTATTACAAGTAGTATGAGTGTGTATGATTATTTATGTGCATCCACGTCATACATATCAACACATTGGGAGGCCCTTGGCTTTAGCTACAAATCAACAATTAGCCTAACCAGTTCCAAATACTCCCCCAAACCCCCCCCCCTTCTGTGGACTTGTTGAATGCTTATACAAATGATCCATGGTCATTGTGAAATTGTAATAGTAAAAGTTAAAAAAAAAAAGGGGGGCTAGAGGCCCACAATCTTCAAGGGATAAAAAAAGGTGAGGGTCAGCCCCCTAAAACAAAAGGAGTTTACCCCCCCTATGGCTAAGAGTCTGTAGTTCTATAATGGCTCCCTTAGTAAAATTGATTATCAGGTCTGGTCAGTGGCCTCTTCCTATGAGGCACTCATAATGCTTATGCAATTGTTGTAATGAAATGCAATAAATTATTTATATAGCTGACTAACACATGCTCTTTCTGGATAGCATTTGGTGTGCTTTGGCATTTTAGATTTGCTTTCTTTTTCCTATTTTGTAAGTGGTATGATTTTTTGGTCAGATTGATTCTTTTGATTCATTAGTCAGAAATTGTTTTCTTATATCTTATCAGCTTTGTCTTTCGGGACATCCATCAGAACCTGAGGATTTTGATCTTCTAATTCTTGCATCACAATGGGCAGGTGTTGCCTGCATACGGCAGGTGAGCTCCATAACACTTCTATTTCTTCTTAGGGAATCTCTCATGTGGAATCATGGTGCCACCATCCATATTTGGTGTAGGACTAAAAAAAGAGACTATGGTTACCCATGCTTTGTTTTCCTTGATTTGCTTCACATTGCTTTTCAAGTTTTACTAGTATGACCCAGCTAAAAAGGAGTAGACGAGTTTGAGTGGGGTTGACTGTTTAGTGCAGTAAGGCCCATTTAAATTGCCATGTTTCATTTCCATGAGCTTTCTCTTTCATGTGGCAGGGGAAGAATGCAGAAGGACTCGTACACCTGGAGAGAGTTGCAAATTTTACAGAACCAGAGGACTCAAAGAGTAAAGCCCACTATTATGATGGTTTGGTATTGCTTGCGAGGTAGGAATTAGCCACGAATAATTATTCTTCGGCAAGTTTTGAACATTAATCATTGACAGTTACGGTCTTTCTTTTCTTTGTTGGTTCATTTTATTGTTATGAAAATTATGTTTGTTTGTTCACTAAGACATTGCATTGCTGCTCCATTATGCAGTGCTTTGTACAACAACGGTCGTAAAGCTGATGCCGCGAAGTATCTGCGTTTAGCTGTTGCTTATAACCCTGCTTATAATGAATTGTTAGAGCAATGTGAGAATGAGGACAGTTTTGTCAACGACCTTGTGAACAGCAGGAGAGGAGATTATTGAGTCACTGAAACTGTGCTTTGGCTGTAAATCTACCTGCTAATTCGATCATTTTTTTGGCCCACAATACTAAATGGCATCCCCACATTACTCTGCGCTCAGGGAAATTTTGTACCGTATCATGCAAATTTTTCGTTCCATTTTTAAATTATTTTAGATTTCTAGTTAGGTGTTTCTAAGATGACACTTCTTATGATAAGAGTCCAAATGATTTAATTGTTTAGCTATATTATGGTCCAAGATGTTTGTGTATGACTGTAATAATCCATTACTTTTGTTTAAATAATAATAATAATAAAACAGTTTCCATGCTTGGGCAGATGCAATGGTGCCGGTGATGTGATATCCTCAAAAAAAGAAAGAAGGTGATGAGACTGAAATTTTTTATTCTCTTTCGGCGTGTTAGTGCGCACTAATTGACCGAGAGTTCTTTTGAGATACGGATTGTAAATCAATTTAGAGGTTCACTTTTTCCAAGGGAGGTCTAGTTTACCAACCTGGTCATGGACGCAAGACATTAAATAGTGCTACACGGAGGGAAAAAGAAAAATGTCACGGTTTGATTTGATAAAACAAATGTGTTAAAGGTCCCAAATTTTCACGATTTAGTTGTGTTCCTGTTGGCTAATTCAATGAGAAACATGTTGCATTGGCCCCGAGCAAAAGCAGAATTCTAGTGTTCAGTTAAACATGACAATGTTAGAGGCTCAAATGGCGGTATTAATTTGTTTTCCGAATAAGTAGACATGTGAAATGGGTACACAATCTGTTTTTTTTTTTTTTTTTTGGGAAGCTTTATTATTTTGTATCGTGCTTTGTCATGACTCGCTTTATTTATTTTTTTTTTAAAGAAAATAATAAATAAATAATATTAATTTAATTAAATATTAATATTTTATTTTATTTATTAGTAATAATTATATATATATGTTTTTAGGCATTTTGTCCAATAAAAAGCTAGATAGAAAGAGGGGAGAAGAATTATAAAGTGCAGTTAACCTTTTCAGATTCTTAAAACCAAAAAAAAAAACAGAAACCTGGAATGGCTTCGGCGTTTTTCGCGGACTGCTCCTCCTCCGCAACTGCAACTGCTCGGCTTCTTCCCTTCAGTCCCAAAGTCTTCCGCCGAAGCGGTGTCGTCTTTCTTCGCAGGCTGGTGGGCCCTCTCCATTTGGCACCCAAGATCACCATCTCTCTCAAAACTTTCTGCGTCAAATCAAAGATAACTTCATCGCATGTCATCCACGGTACGCACTTCCTCCGCCCCTCTTCCCCCAGCTACTTTGTGTTCGTCTTGAATTCTGTTCTCTGTGGCATTTTATCGAACAATTGCGTTATTAGCGAGTAATTTGCCAATTTCATGTGCAGCTGCAACGACTGGTGAGGGGCCTGCTAAGGTGATTGATGGGAAGTTGGTGGCAAAGCAAATGAGAGAGGAAATGGCTGCTGAAGTGTCAAGAATGAAAGATGCAATCGGTGTTGTTCCTGGGTTGGCAGTTATTCTTGTTGGTGACAGGAAGGACTCTGCTACTTACGTCCGCAACAAAAAGAAAGCTTGTGAGTCGGTGGGTATCAATTCTTTTGAAGTAAATTTGCCTGGAGACACACCTGAACAAGAAGTGCTTAAGTTTATTACTGGTTTTAATGACGATCCTTCGGTTCACGGCATCCTCGTGCAACTGCCACTACCTCCTGTATGTTTGTAAATTTCAAATCTTGCTTTTTTTTCTTTTTTTTTTTTTTTTAAATTTGAATCCTAACTGAAATGGTGTTTGTTGTTTGTTTGTCTATGCCAGCATATGAATGAAGAGAATGTGTTAAATGCTGTTAGCATTGAGAAAGATGTGGATGGTTTCCACCCTGTGAACATTGGGCGTCTTGCCATGCGGGGAAGAGAACCGCTATTTGTTCCATGTACTCCTATGGGGTGTATAGAGTTGTTACATAGATATGGCGTTGAAATCAAGGGGAAGAGAGCTGTTGTTATCGGCCGGAGCAATATTGTTGGAATGCCAGCTGCTTTGTTGCTCCAAGTAAAATCCTGTTTTCCTGCAAGATATATTCTATATTTCTTTATATTATTACTTCAATTATCTGCTTTTATCTTTTCTGCACCTCTTTGGATTAAATTTCATGATGTTGGTACTATTGGTAGAGGGAAGATGCTACTGTAAGTGTTGTCCATTCTAGAACCAAGAACCCTGAGGAGATCACCAAGCAAGCAGATATCGTAATTGCTGCAGTAGGGCAACCAAACATGGTGAAGGGAAGCTGGATAAAACCTGGGGCTGTTGTAATTGATGTTGGGATTAATCCAGTTGAGGTGAGCTAACTCTTTTACCAGTCCTTTTATAATCCCCCCCCCCCCCAATTTTTTAATATATGTTACAACCTTTGTTTTTTTTTTTTTATCTTTTCCTGTTTGTGGAACTGTTCCGGGAAATATTTGTTTGTTCACTGACGGTGTCTTGCTGTCCTTGTATGTCCCAAAGGATGCAAACAGCCATAGGGGTTATCGGTTGGTTGGAGATGTTTGCTATGAGGAGGCTCGCAAGGTTGCTTCAGCTATTACCCCTGTTCCTGGTGGAGTTGGTCCAATGACCATAGCCATGCTTCTCTCCAATACACTCAGGTCAGCAAAGAGGGCAAACAACTTTCAGTGAGCACTGTTAGATTTCAAGATTACTGGCCGAGGATGAGGCAGATTTATCCTCAGGGTCCAGTCTAGTCCCAGCAGCTGGCCATCAGAATCTTAAACATGAGCTTCCATTTCTCTTAGGGAATTGTCCCAAGCTCCTTTCGGGGAACAATTTAAGGCATTCTTGTTTAGTCGTTTTCCATTTATGTAAGCCGAAGCAAAACGTTTTGGGCTGAAGACCAAAGGCATTTTTTCCTGGCCTGGAATTGTATAAAGTTTGAGCCAATGATATTCTCGTGGACTGTTTGATGCTACTCGCAGCTTGTATACCAATTTCTTGGAATTTTCTAATCAAGTTGTACAAACAGCATGAGTTCAGATGTATCGCTCAAAAGAGGTCGCCAAAGTCTGGATGGGGTATACAGGATCGGGCGGGTAGATCCAAAAAGCAAGAGATTGTAAAATATTCAATTATCGTCACATTTCTTACGGGCTAGGCTGTCGAGCAGACGCGTGATCTCAAAATTAGGGAAAAAATTATTTTATAAGCTTAAACTTATATTTTAATTTAAAATTATGAGATATTTGGTTTATAATTTTATTATTTTTTAATGTAAAATTTTTTAATTACATAATTTATATATTACTTCATGTAAAGTACAGTAGTGTCTATCAATATTCTAAGAACCGCATTGAGAGTACAGATATTACTATTTCATCTGGAATAATAAGAAATAAGTACGAACACATGTTTTCTACAACTGCTATCTTATAAATAATAATAATAAAAAAAAAATTCGAATTATACTCACTGGAAATAAGTTCTGTGTGGGTGATTTCAGAAATAAGAGTAATAACATCTATCCCTAACGTGACTTTCGAAATATTGGCAAACACATACTTTAAATTAAGTAAAATAAGGTTAACTTGCAAGTAAACTTAGTTAAATAGTAATAAACTCTTGGCACGAAGAAAATTTTAAGTATGTGTGTATGAATTGTGTGATTAAAATATTTTATATTAAAAAAATAATAAGTAAAATATAGGTAAAAAAATTAATAAAATTATTATTATAACATTTTAAATTAAGATATAGTGTGAAATTACATTTAAAATTTCAATATAAACTTTTTTCATAAAGATGATCTTTCAAAAATTATCATACTGATTAAAAATTTTAATATAATAAAATTTTAAAAAATAAAAACAATTATTTATATAGTATAGATTAAAGATTAATAAATTTTTTAATTTAAAAAAAAAAAACACAAAGTAATAAACTATTAAGAGAGGAGAGAGAGAAAATGGTAAAAAGGACAATGGATGAAAATTCACAGAAAAAGATAGATGGGGGCTGTTGGCCCATCAATATGCCTGGACTTTCATTAAATCGATGCAGTGTTTCTAGTCTTTGTAACCATAAATTTTCATGAACCGAAGGTCCACAACCACAACCATGCCCCCTTCTGACGGGCAATTAATAGATACCGGCTGCTCCCTTTAATTGCCCGCCAAATTCCAGCGTCAAACACTAACCTACCATTGTTGCGCCTGTCCGGAGAGAGTTTAATTGCCAATAAATTGGTCTTACTCGAATTTCATCTGTATTTCGCCTAGCAAAGCTAGGGCGGCCCACACGGGCATCATTTTTGGCTGTGGTTGGTTGCCCTCGACCGGGAGACCGGCAGGTTCATGAGACTCACTCACCCCATGTGTGAAACCGGAACACGTGAAATACACGTAATTTAATTATTATTTTTTATTAAAAATTTGACTATAAAATGAACATGCGATTTCTGAATTACAAAATAGTAATGTTTACATTATACTACGAGGAACTCGATTAAATTTGAATTTCATTGTATAATATTTACTTTCGGGCCATTTCGAAAATCACCCCACCCTTTTAAGCTTTGATTCTCTGTCATTTCATAAATGTCCTCCAATATTCACATTAAAAAAAAAAAAAAAAACAGTGAAATTCCACTACTGAATATTTTAATACCATGGAATGTCCAATCAGCTTACAAATGTAATGAAATATTTGTGACAAGTCGTCAAGGGCCACGAGGCCATGACAGCCTTTTGGCTTATTCACATAACTTTTCTCCAAACGTCATTAACACCATAAATTCAGAACTTCAAGCCACATGATAAGAGAACTTCTAATCATTGGCGCATTTCAATCATACCCGATATTCTTTCGACTAATCTGGATTAGGGATGCAAGATGAATCTATTTAGGACATGTGCATCCAACTTTGCTACAATTAAGAAAACAAAGATCATTTTATCAATGTCAGTCTTGTCTGCCTGGACGGACAACCCCCAATACACTTTATACGCGTTAAAACCCTTAACCATGTATTGTACTACTTAAAAAAAAAAAAAAAGGTGGGGGGGGGGGGGGTGGTTCCTTCAAAGTGGTAGACAAAATGCCTCCTACTTATTTTATGAAACAAGGCATTAATTTTTTTGACAAGTGCATGCTTGAAGTAGATATGCAGATATGCATACATCCAATTGGCAATGTGTGGCCCAATGTTTGAGGGTCGAAGTTTCTAGGTTAATCATGATATTCTTTTTTTTCTTCTTTTTTTTTTTTTTTTTTTTTTGGGTGGTTGGAGAAATTATGATACTAATTTATGCACCGCCCACTGTTAAACTAAGGTTACGATAATTTTTAAGCCAACTGAGCCAATTATTAAAAGTTCTAAATCCAGTGATTTTCTTTTCCTTTTAGCCTCCTTTGTCCAGCACATCCACCTTACCATGCACGATTTGGGTTTGCTTTCCTCAAACTCGACCTTCGGGTTTTACTCCTACAAGATGACTTTTTGTGTTTGCCAAAGTATTTGCAGGCAATTTCATTTTACATTTATTATTAGACACATAAGCAATAGATATAGTTAGATATAATTATACAAATATAATAATAATAATAAAGTGAGTTAAAAGAACCGAGAAATATAAAAAAATATATATTATTTTACTGATTATTTCTATTATTTTCCTTATTCATTAACAAGACAAAAAAAAGATCATGACTGTGAATTGAAATGTCATTTCTATTTCTTATGAGCCGTAAATTTATGGGATGGTTGATTAACTTGACATGCTTAGATATAGACTTATATTACATTATTATAACAATTAAATAAATATTTTGAAATTATTATTGATAATTGTAGCTACATATTAAAAGATTAAGAATATATAATTAATAATTATAATATTTTAATATATAAATATATACCTTAAATACGTTTAATTTATAGTATTTATTTATGTAATTTTTTCAGAAACGCAATATGCTTGTTTGTTAAATGATATGATAACAAAAAATTATTAATTAATTAAACAGGGCCTACGGATTCAAGCTTCAGGATAGTAAATTAAAACCAAGTTGTAGATGGGAAAAATTGCTTCATTTTAGCACGCATGCCCCTTTTGCAGCTCAGAGCTCGCGGGAAATACAAACGGTAATAATAATAAATAGTTATTAGGTGAAACTTCTCCGGAGCAGATTCATTTGAAGCAGTCAAATACCGCGTAAGAGCCAAAAAAAAAAAACAAAATTAAAAAGTTAAAAATGACAGGGATCAGGGACGCCGAAGTCCTACAAAACAGGAGAAGGCCGTCCGATCGGTTAATGGTTTGAGCTGTCCAGCTGTCTAAGATTGGAACGCGTGTGTGATCACGACCGTTCAAATGGCTTTTGAATGAGACAACCGCGTCTGCGTCAGTGGGTCCCCACGCTTTTTCTCGTAATTTTTATTTATTTATTTATTTATTTTTGGTTTCTTGACAGAGAAAGCAAAAATCCAAACAAATTAGGATTTGACTTTTGCTCTTCGGTATTCGAGAATCGGACGGTGATTAATGCTTCCGTGGGGTAAGTACATCAAACATTAAATTATTAATTTGTTTCCTTTTTTGTGTTTTTTGTTAAATTGAAAAACACAAAAAAAAAAAAAGACAAAATTTTCCTTCTAGAGAGGGGACAAAAATTTGCTACACCAATTCCCAGAGAAACAATAACAGAGTGCCACCTCAGAACCGCACCGGCAGTTTCATAAATTTAAATTGACCAGGGTAGCCTTGCATATGCCACGCGTCACATTAACGTTTGCTTGACATATTCTCAATATTCAAGTTCAAAACAAAACGTGGTTCATGTTGCACGTGGCGTCTTATCATTAGCCACTTTTATCGAGCTTTTGTGCTGTATTCCACTGAAACAAATCCCAGAAAAAAAATATAAACTTTGAGACAAAAACATCCAAAATGTACAAGAAAAACCAGTTCTCTCTCTTTCTTTGTGTCCCTCTGTGTCTCTCTCTCTAAGGTCCTCCGTGTCTCTGTTTTCTGGGTTTATATGGTGATTAGGCTTCTCCGGGAACAGGAGGAGGAAACAGAAAACAGAGGAAAGAAAGGGCCTTTTTTTCTTTTAATCTTTATCATTGTCCTTCTTTCTTTTTTTGCTTTTGTTTTTCCTTTCTTCTTTGGTTTTCTTTATATTTTGGGTTTTGAAAAGGTTATGGGTTGTTTTCCTTGCACTGGACAATCAAAGAAGAGAACAGAGTCCGGAGTCAATAATGACATTAAACGCAAAGATCAAAAGAATCCCACTTCAGGTAATTGCCAATTTTTTCATCCAAGATTCTGATTTTGCAAAATGCAACCTTTTTTTTTTAAAAAGAAGGGACTTTGACAGGCGGGTTTCTTTCGTTTTCTTTTACCCCTTCTTTTGTGGGTTATGGGGTCTGGCTTTTCCTTTTTTTTTTTTTTTTTCTTGTGAAATTTGTTTCACTGTGGGGTAATTTTTGAAATTTATTTTCAAGTGAATTTAAAAGGAATTCTGAATTTTGATTGTTTGTGAAATGGGTTGGTTAATTCAAGCTCAAAGTTTAATCTTTTTCTGTTTTCTTTTTTTTTTTTTTTAAATTATTTTGTTTATCGACCTTTGTGAGTATAGTATTCTCAAAGGGAAGTACTTTTTTTTGTTTGTTTGGTTTTTTTGGTTGTTTTAAATATATTGTTATGGAGGGGTTTTATATCGCAGTTGTGGAATAATGATAGTCTTTTTAATTGGTTTGTTTGTATGTGATGAAAAGTTTAACCTATAATCCAAAACCCTTTAGGTGTTCAAGGTTTTGTCATCGCGTGTTCTTTGTTTGCTTTTATATTTGATGGTTATGTCTTTTTCACAGTACTTCAGTACCCCATTTGATTGAATATTATCACTATGATGAATGTGTGGTTGTGTTCTCCATGTGCCTTCTTATATGTCTTTTTGTTGGTTCTCTCTCCAATGATTTTTACATTTGTTTCCTGGTCATTTTGTCTGCTTTGTAGGATCACTCAAAGTAAACTCAAATGGGAATTTGCAGAAAGAGGATGCAGCTAAGGATGATCGATTATCTTTGGATGCAAGGAATTCAAATTTAAAGGATCAGATTCCAGAGAATGAGATAAATGGTGGCACAAAATTTGCTTTTGGGGAACTTGTGGAAGCAACGGATAATTTTAGTTCAAATTGTTTTTTGGGTGAAGGAGGCTTTGGTAAAGTTTACAAGGGACACTTGAAGAGACTTAACCAGGTTTGTACATATTGTTTTATGTGATTTATGAATGTTATTAAATTTGGCTTTATGCCAATTTTACTTTTCTAAATACAATTTTTGGTTTAATAAGGATATATTTGTGATAATGTGAAATGCCTTTTTGATGGTATTCTCTCCATGTGTGGCACTCCGGGTTTCCTATTTAGAGTTTAAGATTACGTGATCTCCTTTTGAAGAAAATTTAGACTTGAATTGAATTCTACATTTTGATGTAGGTTGTTGCTATTAAACAACTTGATCAAAATGGAGTCCAAGGGATTAGAGAATTTGTTGTTGAAATAGTGATGTTAAGCCAAGCAGATCATCCCAATCTTGTCAAATTGATTGGATACTGTGTAGAGGGAGATCAGAGACTATTGGTATACGAGTACATGCCACTAGGATCTCTCGAAAATCATTTGCATGGTATGTAAGTGGAACCTCCACCTCTTTCTTGTTCAGACTCCTGGCTTTTTTCCTTTACCAGTAACTACTTCCTTTTTATTTACATTTTCTCTTTTCTTTTTGTAGATCTTCCACCTGGTCAAAAACCCCTTGATTGGAACACAAGGATGAGAATAGCTGCTGGAGCAGCAAAAGGTTTAGAATATTTGCATGATAAAATGAATCCCTCTGTTATATATCGTGACTTGAAATGCTCAAACATTTTGCTTGACGAGGGCTACCATGCTAAGCTATCTGATTTTGGATTGGCTAAAGTAGGGCCTATTGGTGATAAGACTCATGTTTCTACAAGGGTTATGGGCACATATGGATATTGTGCACCAGATTATGCAATGACAGGTCAACTGACATTTAAATCAGATATTTACAGTTTCGGGGTTGCCTTTCTTGAGCTCATCACAGGCCGGAAAGCAATTGTTCAAACAAAAGATTGCGGTGAACTTTATCTGGTTGCATGGGTCAGTCATTTTGCTGCTTCATTTCCTTTGTTTTTTTTCTTTATTTTTTTGAATTATTCCTAAAATCTAGTTTCCTTCTTATGTTCTATGAACCAAATTTACCAACATCAAATTGATGTGATGTGTCTTGGGTTAATGCATCCTCTATTGATTCAAATTTTCAAAATGTCTATACTGGATGCTGCCTGTTATTCCAAGGAACTGTCTTAAAGGATTGGTGTGTTTGGGTCGAGCTAACACAAGTGGGTGTCATATAATCTTTGTCCACTTGGTGATGCTATGTATTTGGCTGGTTGAAAGTGTCTCTGTTTATCAACTGTTCACTCTGCTTACAACATCCTTTTGCATGGAAACTAGCAAATTGTTTTTCATCCGGTTAACACCCTCCTTCCCTGGTACAGGGATAAAAACCATTCTTGAAATTGGTAGTGTGCACTGAATCTGTCCATCATTTTAGGGGGCAATTTTTTTCATAGTATCTGCTCCATGTGTACATCAAATTCCATCTATGACCATATTTTGCAGCTCAAGCTTTGTTGCAAACAATGTGAATGCTGTCTGATTGACAACTATTTGCTTATTTCCCTTTTAGGAAAACAAAAACTAGAAGCATAACATTAGCCACAATCATTTTTCAGAGATTAGATGAAATATACTGATCCAAATTGTAAGAAATTGTTTAACAGCACTGCTATTATTAATTGTAGGGAATCCCTCTGCCAAACCCTGTTATAGTTAATAATTTTGCTTTTGCAAGTTTTTTGTTTCAATAGTCTGCCACAGTTTCTTCTTTCATTTTTACATGGTTAAGTAACCTGTCGAGGATATTGTGCTGAATTGCAAAGGAAGTGAAGCTCAGGTAAAAAAGAAGAATTTGTCTTCCCGCTTTGATTTCTAGAGTGATGTGAGAGTGTCAAATTATTCATGAACGGATTGTTGATTGTATCAATCTCTCAACAATTGGAAGAACTCTTGCTTGCATAGCAAACTAATGGAATACTAGTTTGCTTCTGTAATTTAATTAAATGTTCCAGAAGTAGCTACATTTACAAAACTTATAGACTTTATGGGATATCTTGTGTAGGCACGTCCCATGTTCAAAGATCGGAAGAACTTTTCACGCATGGTTGATCCTTTGCTTCAAGGCCAGTATCCCTCGAGAGGATTGTATCAAGCCCTCGCCATTGCTGCAATGTGTGTTCAGGAGCAGCCTACCATGCGGCCTGCTATATCTGATGTGGTTATGGCTCTGAACTACCTGGCTTCCCAAAAGTATGATCCTCAAACCCATCCTGCCCAAGGCCCCTGTGGGAGCCCGTCGCGTACTGGAGTCAAAAGGGACAATGATAAAGCTCAAATTGCAAGTGATGGGTCTGTGAGAGACTAGAGCGAGTTAGGGTTAAAGAGGTCGAATCAATTTTTGCACATAGAAGAATTGCCTGGTATCAATTTTTGTATCATTGTAGATAGCAGGCAGTGGACCCCTCAAATCTTCTCATACAGGAAAATTCTGCCCCTTTCTTGTCTTCTGGTGTACATGTGAGCTAGCCTTCTTTTATCTCTCATGCTTCAATCTGTAGGAACCTTTTTCTCATTAAACAGCTAAGCTTCTCTCGTCTGAAATAAAGGGATTTCCTTCTTGCTTTTGCTACATTAATTGCAGCCGAGGACCTCCTTTTTCTTCTCTGATATATATATATATATATATAGTAAAGAAACACAAGGTATGCTATGAGACGAGAGTAGAGCAATAATCTTGTTCCTTGATATGGGCATGGAGGATATTTTAGGCAGTTTCTAGTGGAAGTAAGAGGGGTGGCCATTTTCACCGCTTTGTGATTCCTTGATGCAGAGACTGGGGAGTTTTGGAAGCCATTGCCAAACTTAACGGAATCAACCATCCATTTCAATCAGTCTGGCTATTAAGTCAAGCAACAGAAGCCATTTCAGCCATTTTGGTGAGCTTGTCACTCATAGTTGGCAGCCAAACGAAAGGAGTTAATGGTAAGCGGGCCTCGCTGTTTCTACAGTCTCTTTTTGAGAATAGAAAACATGGCCTTTTAGCGCATGACTACGCCTTGCCACCTTTCCACGTAAAACCTCGCTATTCGATGATCTTCCATACTGAATATTTTAAATAATTAAAAATTTAAATTTTTATTTAAAAATTTTAAATCTCAATCTTAAAAAATAATTGAGATTTATGAGTATAATGAAAACTGTTTTACAATTCAATGAATTTTTTAAAAGGTTATTGGAGTAGTCAATCCATTCAAGCTATATTAGAAACAAACAAGTCCCCCGTTCAAATAAATCCTCTGCCACTGGTCTCAAAGTTTTTAATTTTAAGTTTATAATTTGATCTCTATTCTCTACCTCTGACGAAAGTGTGACAGTTGCCACTCATTTCTTTCCCAACGAGGGCTCCGAGCTGTAAGCAACAAAACTAGTTAAAAATGGAAACCGATATCCCGACTCTTGTCACCTGAGTTCTCTGTTTCCTTTTGACAATTTGACTGGGGGAAAAGGGTGAGTCCTTTTCACTCCACTGGACAGTCAGACAATCAAACCAAGTTGGCAGTTGAACTCCAAGAAAGAACACAGCCACCAACTATTGTTATTGGTAACTTAGAAGGACACAGTATATCAATTTTGCCATTGTGGAGTATATGTTCTTACCCAATTTTTTGATTTTTTTTTTTTTTTTTTGTTTATACCCTTCTTATGTGGGAATTGTTAATGGGGTTAGTTTCGTTTATTTTTTTAGTGCACGTAGAGGTTCTAATATATGATCCAAAACCCTTTTCCCCGTATTATGCAGTGTTATTCGGCCGCTTGTCCAAAACTTTTTATAATTTATAATTTTTGAATTTTTATGGGTTCAATTTTTCTAGTTCTAACAAAAATTTTATAAATTCCAAAGAAAAAAAATCGTTTTAAAAAAAATAAATAAATTTTATGTATACATCAATACCATGTATATGATAATTTGTTGAACTTTTTTCAATTTCCTTTTCATTATTGACCATGATACATTGGGAAGTTTGAAGAGATGGAAATGGCGGCTCAGATGGATTCAGTCACGTGAACGGCACGTGCAAATAAGTCTCCCGCCCAAAAGTCCCGGTCGTTAAACAAACCACAAAGCCAGAGTGCCCCCGGACCCACAGCCCCTCAAACTAACAGAAAAACCAATCAAGATTCTCTCTCTCTCTGCGTCTCACCAGAATGCAGCAGAGGCTGCTGACGAGCTCATCTCGAGCGCACGAAGACCATGGCCATGTGATCGACATGCCCGAGCAAGAAGATGAATCCGGTGGCCATCTTCCGTCCTACATCAGCCGACCCAGCTCTTCCGGGAGGAGCAGTGGCGACCGTCGACGGCCAAGATCACGGGCAGAGAAGTGTCTCCATGCTATTCCTATCATCGTGTTGCTCTGCATCTTGATTCTCTGGTGGTTCTCTCGTCCAGGTACTGTTTTCTAGTCCTCGTTTGTTTCCTCTTTGGGGTGTTTCTTTGTGTCGTTGGGATTAATCTTTTCGGGGTTTTTATCTTTTCTATCTGGGAGCCAGAATCTTGTTCTCGATGTCGATTTTCTTCATTTTGCAGTTCATTTTGTTCGTTCTTTTTTTCTTTATCCATCTGCTTGCTGCTGATCCGTCTTTTCTGTTTCTTTTTCATCTGGGTTTTCGGTTTTCAACCAATTAAGTGCTTCTTTTTCGTCGATTTTGCTTTTGTTTGATATAGTCCAGGGTACAGTCAGTTTATGGTGCTCCTCTTGTTGCCAAAAAGAAAAACGGAAGTTCTTATTGAAAAGAAAATTGAAGTCTAGTTTGATGACATTGGTAGTTTCTGAAGTTCCCTTAACGCTTTTTTTTTTTCTCCTGAGGGTATGGGGTTTAGTGCTTGGAAAGGGAACTGGGCATTTGGGTATTCCATTGGCCATGTTTTGGGACTATGAGTCTTGTGCTGGAAGTTAATTTTTCTGTTTGTGCTGCTGACTTTGCTTTTCCTTTTCCGCTGTTAGTTGCCCATCCGTCTCTTCTGTTTCTTTTTTCATTTGGGTTTTCAGTTGTCAATCAATTTAGGTGCTTCTTTTACTTCGATTTTGTTTGCGTCTGAGATGGTCCTATGAATAGTCAAATCCATGTTGCTCCTCTGGTTGCCAAGAAACAGACAAAAAGAGAGCCCCCAATGAATAGGCAATGAAAATGCCAGCATTCCAGCTTTCTTTCTAATCTGAGCCAGTTACCAAACAAGCCTATTCAGCAACTTAGGTTAGTCAATGATTGTTACTGGAAAATGCACTTATGAGAAGGAATACCATGTGTCCTGTTTATCTCTCAAAACAGTGATTCCTCAAAAACGGTGGTATTGGTTTTTTTTTGCCTTCAACACTAGGGTTAAGAACAGCAACTTCACGACTAAGTTGATTGCTTCGTCAGCATTAAAGAAAGGAAGTACTTCTCTGCGTTTACATAAATGAATTTATTTTCCAGATATTCTAGGCAACCAAAGGGCAAGTTTTCCTGGCAAGAAACAATGTCTTTACTACCACCTTACACACTATCAACTTTGTATGTTATACTTCTCAAGAAGCTTACTCAATTGCCTTTTCTATTGCTTTGGAAGCAGTTAATGTGGTGAGGAAGGATGGTGAAATTGTGGCAATAAAGCATGTTGAATTTGCTGTATTAGCATCTGCTACATCCCCAATTGCATCTGTTTCACAGAACATCACGGCAAATGAAGAAACTGAAGCATATCTGAGCTTCACAGCAAATATTGAAACTGAAGCACATCTGGAGGACAAGGCTGACTCATGAACCATTCGTGCTTAGAGAGAAAAAATGGAAAAGGTCAATTCCTCACTATTTTAGTTGCAGTAGATAAAGTGGGCGAGCTGGTTTACTTCACACGAATGTATGACTAGATAGCTCTTCTGTATTGACATTGTAAGAAGATAGAAACCATTCTGAAACTTCAAATTGTAGAGAAACCTCTAGTTTTTGATCAGCTTGTATCAAATTTACACAGATGAAATAGAACAACAAAAATGGCAAGTTGTACTGAGTGAGTTCCTGGTCAATACTGAAATTCTGCTTCTTCGGCTTTTGTAATAGAAGAATAGTCTTATGAGCTCTATTTCCCATGGAACACATTGCGCTGGACTGATTTTATTCCTTTTAAACTTGGGGTCAATCCTTTGGTAATAAGATTAAACCAAAGAAACTCCGATGTCCCTTATCGCCTCCGCTGCAGTTCGCTAATCTCACCTTGTCTACAATTGCCCACCCATAAGTACAGAGATGAGGCTTTATTTGATGGCATAACTCTGCAACAATCCCTCCTTGGTGACTGCAAAAGAGATAAAGTTACCAAAAGATCAAATATAACCATAAAATGCCTCTGTGTTGTTATGCACATTGGAATGCAATTAGCTATTGATCATCGTCAATCACTCTTTTTAGTACTTTCAGAAATCTAAAAGAAAAAGGTTCATTAAAAAGAACACACAGAAGCATTGGCTACAAGTCTTCTTCAACATGAGAGTTGAACGCAGTCAAGGTATACCTTTTTCCATCGAGAATCATCAGGCCTCTTCAACACTACAATAGAGGTTATCTTTTCTGGTGATTCCATTTTCCACCGGCAATAAGGGGAGCGGGATTTGTGAGGGTGATAGACTCCAATAGTTTGCTTCTTAGCTTGATCATACTTAATAGTGCTCATGTAGAAGACAAAGGGCTTCAGGCATGGATGCTTGGTTACAGGCCTTGTATTGAATGCATACGCAGTATAATCAGCTTTTCTATACCAATTGAGGAAGGTTCTTGCAGGCATCTCAAGCTCTCTTGGAGAGACCACTCCTCTCCATATTTGAACAACAAATCCCCATGAGACTGATATGGACCAGAACCTTTTGTTATCATAGCAGATAGATTGCTGCAGTATGCTAGCTGAATCCAGCTTGACGGACTTGAACAGGTGTTGTACAGCTTTGTCTCGCGTCATGCCTGGGAATATTGGCTCCACTACATCGAGATGATGGAGTGAAGCCAGCGGAGTCACTGGATGGGAGGCCAGAAGGCCTAAAAGGTCACCGTATACATCATACTGCAACAAAGCAAAATAACAACAATCATTACTATTTTGCCTCGAAGCCTGCATTTAATATGATGTTGAAATAAATTGCAATTAAGTTGCCAATTCCAAGTTTCATGAATAATCAGAAAATCTTAAATATTTCTTGCCTAAGTCATCATCGCAAGTTAGTTTACATCTTAGACAAAAATTTCTCAGAGATATGATGGACCAAGACCATATATGTAATGCCTCCAATTGTGTTGAACATTTAAGTAAGGCTATTAATACCTGATGAAACCCGGCTTCCTTGGAGAGAGGCACACCAAGCTCTGCCATGCAAGCTTGAATTCTATCATCACTACCATACAATCCCGGATATCTTTGAATGCAACCGTCCTGCATTTTTGCCAACTCTTTTGCTAATGGGTAGCTTATGGCAAAACCGCCCCCTCCATATGCCATAGCATAGGAGAAAAATAAATTTTGAAGGTGACTCTCTGAGGAGCTCCCTATATAATAAAATTGCCTATGATCATACTTAGAAAGTGTCCTCACCACATTATCAACAATAAAAACAGTGTCATCATCCCCCATCACAAACCACCTCACATCCTTCAAACCAAGCTTCAATGTCTCAGAAACGATCCGCGAGATCCTCAAGGCCGACCTGTGACCCTGCCGGTTGTTGTACTTAAATCTTGATGTGTCTGAAGAAACTCTAATCTCAGGCAGATCCTCATCTCTTCTAGTCCTTACACGCCTATCCATCCAAACTATCCCTCTAGTCTCTCGAGGCCTCCACCATATTTTAACGTATTCTTTCCTTCTTTCCCACAAATTCCCCGAGGCCGCCACCCCAAAAACGATGTGCTTTAGCTCTGTCTTCCCGTCCTCCTCCTCCTCCTCCTCCTCCTTCCTGGGGACCACAACAGATTGCAATGTCTCTTGCTGTTGTTGTTGTTGTTGTCGTTGTTGTTGTTGTTGTTGTTGATCTTGTTGCTCGTTGACGTGGATCGACGAGGACAAGTTGGTGAGGTATTCAAGATTTTCTTCAGGCATAGGACATTGACGATCATTGCTTGAGAGGATATGGGAAGAGTAGATGAGGTAAAGCATGGCAGTGAGTACGAAGAACCCAATGAGTGCCTTTCTTCGGCCTAAAATTGCTTGGTGTGGCATTTCTCTATCAATGAAAACAATAAAATAAAATAAAATAATAATTTTAAAAAAAAAAACACACAAGTTAGAGGTTTGAATTTCCTTGGCTGGTATCCTTGTTTTTGCTTCCCACGTTCATGGAGATTGGAGGAAATGGAGATTGACGGGGAGATTGATGACTGAGACTTCTTCGGATCTAGAGGTAGGAGATGAAGTTGTTATGATAGGACGAATTTAAATGCGAGTATTTCTCACTGTGGCACACCAGAGTACATTGGATGTAAGAACTATGTCGCATGGAACATAACAATTAAGTGTTACCTAAAGTTTGATAACTCGTGTGATTTTCATCTAAATTCTTGTTATGTTGATTAATTCAATGTTATGGAAATGCTAGAGTTTGTAATTTTGGATAGTTTCATTCAAAATAATAATAATAATAATAATAAAAAGAAAAATTGATTTTGCAAGTTTTGAACTTTTGAGATAAATTGGTTTTGTTTCGTCTATCTATTTGAAGTTTAGCTTAAGATGTAACCATTAACCATAATCTAATTGTTTGGAAGCTTTACCCAAATTTTCGGGAGACTAACGTGAAAGACACGAAAAATAGGATAAGCAACTGCGTTTTTGGTGTTGTTCAAAAAGAAGGATGGGAGAGTGCTCAGAACGTCACCGTTTTGTTGTGAAGAATCCTGTTCATCGATTCCTAAGCCCGTGCCAATTTGAGTTGTGTGCCTATGCCAATTGGGCCTTGATTTCTCCACAATTGATTTGGAGCTCCACTGTATGTACATTTGGGCATTTCCTGTGGGCCTGGCCTCTATTTTGTACTCAACAAAATATCAGCCGAAAATAGGTAAAAAAAAAAAAAAAACCCATTAACTACAAGATCTAAGTAATTAAGTTACCTAAATTTTTAATTTTAGATTTAAAATTTGATCCTTAATCTTACAAATAAAAAAACAAAAGGAAGGAAATAAGAAAGGAATTTTCTTTCCCTTTTCCTCGTTTTTCTATTTGATAATCTTCCGCGGTTCTATTGTACTTATAAATATAATTAATTGTATGGCTCCCAAAATATCTTTTTAGAATGACGGTTGAAATAAAGAAAAAAGGGTCAAGCAAGACAAAAAGTTTCAAAGTAGCAGAACGCAAACGTTAGACAGGGATTGAGAGGGACCGCTACCTCGACTTGGTCCATGATTTTCCCCCTTTGTTTAAGCCATTTTCAAGCCTTTCATGGTGGCTACGTGTACAATAGCTCTAGCACATAAAAATTCAAGTGGGGTTTTAATTTTGTTTCCCATTTTACATTTTCAATGACTTGCGACTTTAACAAGAGAATGGCCCTTGAACCCTAATCCAAATACGATGCATCTCGTCTGGTCAAAATCAAATCTGCCGGCAAGTATAGAACCAATTAGGCGAGTTTCATTTTTGGTTCCTTCTTCCAATTTGTGAGATGGCATTATGTCTAGCTAACCGGTTGTTTTTTAGCTCGCAAACATTCCACTGGAACATCATCACAATGCTTTGCTATTGTACTCTGTTAATAAATTCTGCCAGAGGAATATATCAGGAGTGCTGATATTACAATTTTGGCCAGAGATTGAAATGCAATCGTTATAAAAAGAATCCCTTCTACTCTCCATGCGTGAAAAAGAAGAAAAAAAAAAAAAAAAGATTGCTGACGGGCATACGAAGGCCTTGGCAAGACGAATGCTGCATCATTGGCATATGTATATATGATGGAATTTAATTGCGGATCTGTACTTTTTTAAATGAAATTTCAGACTTTAAGCACTTTAAATCATCTTGGTTAGCACAAAGATTGACAACATTGTTACGAATAGACTACTTCACTCTTGTTGAGGAAGAAGATTTAAAAAAGGAAAATAATACCATGAGCAATTGAATCTACCAGATTCTATTTCTAAACCCAAAAAAAAAAAAATATCATTGAATGAAATATGCTCTTCTCTATAGGAGATGAATGCTTATTCCATAATTTTCTGTCATTCTCCTTGTAACCTCCGCCAAGCCCCACAAAATTAAAAGGAAGAGAACAAAGAAAAAAAAAATGATATAGATCAATCGTCCTTTATTTTGGTTCATCCATCCTAAATGGGTAAACCGTGTAAGATGCCAGTAAGTTCATATTTGATCTACCAATTAACATAATATTCCAATCAAACTAGATATGAATCATACGATGGTTTCAGAGTTTGAGGGATCACAAATACAGAAACTAAACCATACAATAGGCATAAAATGATAAAATTACTCCAAATATGATGAAGTGTTCTTTTTACCATATTTTAAGCAGTGTTTAATCTGATAGAAAGTCATAGACAAATCTATGTATGTAAAATCTGTTTGTGTAGGTAGCTATTGGGTGAAATTTTAAGTTTTATCCAAGAGATGGGTTTTTTATTTTTTAAAGTTTCTAAATTTCTATCCTCCTCTGATCTTTTGTGGGCTGTGGGTTCTCTACCATGAAAAGATAAGAGGACGTAGCCAGCATCACTTGTCAGATGTGACCCATCAATCACAGCCGTGAACAGATAAGATGATTTGCCTTTGCATAAAAGCAGTTTCACGTTGCTCTAGGACCTACCACATGTGGGGGCTTCTCCATCGTTCCCCATTTCGGACCAATTCCAACCATAGTCTCTCGTTTATTGTTACCTTACTAACCTCGTTATTACGGTGGCAACGAATAGGGATTTTTTTTTTTCCTTCAAACGTAAGATTTAGGACATTTTTTTCTTGTGTAAAGCCCACGAGATTAAGCGCGGATAGTGGTAAAGAACTTTACCAAAAAAGATGCTAAAAGTCGCCGACAACTATCAACTGAAGCCGATTGCTGCAATGATCTCACAAATTTCATATTACTAAAATTGATGTTTTCAAAAAGATATATAAATGCGCGTGAATATTTGTTAAAAAAAAAATAAAAAAAGTTATCTTTTTATATAAACAGAAAAAACATTGAAATTGAAAATGGGGTTACATCAAACTGGGACATTAGGGATCTTTTATTATGAATTTTAGCAACATTGCTTATGAAACCGCGGGATGATAATACATGGCAATTTCAGAGCCTTGGTGTACCAATTACTTTATCAAAAATTAAAAAGGAAAGAGTTGTGTTTGCAACTGAGATAATTGCCCAAAACTTGAGATGGTGGCAATATAAGTAATCGACCCATTGAGTTACCTGTAAGTCGATAACAACCTGAACTCTCAGACATGAAGCATAGATATGATTTAATTCTAGCGATCATTATTATTATTATTTTCTTGGGGTTACATTGAATTTGAATGAGAATCCATTGAATATTCGTCCTAACAAAATATCCCGTCTTTCTGGTTAATGCCTAGCCCAGTTGGCTTACCCGACTACCCTTCACAACCTTTTCGCTTTAAATGCCTGTAGATACCGAGAAAAAGAGCCCGTGAAACTTGAAATCTGCCTCAAACAAGTAAACCAAACATATGGGTGGATAAATATCTATTTCGTATTTAAATTTGATGTTTCCTTGACTTTTTCTTTTCCTGTTTTTCTTTTGCTCAGCTCTCCTCATAAAACATCCCTTTTCTCTATTTTTTTTAATACCCAAACACAGTGGACTTCCCATTAATTAACCAGCCCATTTTCTGATCATCGATGGCAAATATTGAGTGGTCAATTTAAACGCCAAGGCCAGCCTGGTTGGCCACGTGTCTACTTCTGCACCTTTCTGACTAGCAAGCAAGTTCATACCTTTTTGTGATCCATATGACCAATCAAAGCACAAGAAAGGCTCATCTTCTCTAATCCAGACTTGCCATTATTTTCCCTATAAGCCACAGCGCTTGAGAAAGCAACCCAACTCCTAAAACCCCTGAAAGAAAAAAAAACCAGTACTTGAAATCCAAAGCTTAGTCTTTACTCAAAATTCTTCCTTCCATATGCCAGTTTATCTTCATAAAAATTTTTGTCACTAGTGAGACAGAGAAACAAAAGTAGCACTGTTTTTGGAGACCTTGGTCGGTAGAGTTCCAGCTCCCTGCGTGCACTAAAATTACACCCATTTTCTCGGCTCAATATAGCTTCTTCTATTGCTGCCTTCCTTTTTCTCTCTTTTTTTTAGTTGCCTTTTTGCTAGCCAACCCATTTCTCTTTTCATTTTCCTTGAGCTCTGCCATGAAATCACTGTGGTGGGTGACTAAAAGCTGAAGGGGAATAAGATTGCAATATGTTTGTTTCTTGCAAACAAGTGCTGCAAGAAGCTAGGAAGCCGTGAAAAGAAATAAGGCCATGTGAAATTTAGGTGTAGAGGGATAGGAAGCCGAACCTTTTTTTTTGTTTTTCCTTTTTGACAATCATTCCTTCTTTGAAAGTCCTTTCTGTTCCATTACCTTCTTGTCGTTACTTCTAATTATCTCTCTTTGTTTGCTGTATCTTTGAGTATCTTAGCTTTCTCTTCTATCCTTCCTCTTGAAGGTATGAATATGGGCCTTTAGGTCCCCTTTTGCTCGCTCAAATTTGGCCAGTCTTTTGTCTCTTGAAGCAGAGTTTCAGGTTTCTTCTTGAAGACTAGCTAGAAGAGCTGTGTCGGCAGACCCGGTTTCACTTTGAGGTACTTAGTTTTTGAAGTCGTTCAGTTTTTGCTTTCCTCTTATCTTCAGCTCTCACATCAGTTTTTACTAATTTCTGAGAAGAAAGTTGTGTGAATTACAGCCATCTCTCACAGTTTGACTGTCTTTGATGATAATTCACCAAATAAACGGTGACCCCTCCTCCTTCACTTTTTTTTGTTTTTTTGAAGTGTTATTTAGACTTAAGATTGAAATTCGTTAAGAAAATTGACTAAAGTTTCCTAATTTACCTTTTGTCTTCTTTTATTATTATTATTATTATTATTGTCTCTGGTAATTAAATGGTACAAGACTCATAATTGAGACCTTTGGGACAAGCGCATATTTTGAAATATGATCTATAATCCATTAGAGCGCATGTGTATCTATGTAGGTTACATGCATCTCTTTTCCTTTCGTTTTTCTTGATTTGAGTTTTTTGGTTCCAAGTCCTTATTCTCTCTTGTTCTGGATAGAAATGACTCGGAGTTCCCAAAGTTTGCAGAACTAAAACTTCTGTTGTTGCAATTTTGGGTTTGGTAGCACTCACTCACACGTGCAGGAAAAACAACAGGCTTTTTGACAGCTTTAATTAACGAACTACCAAGACATGGTCTCTGGTCTTTGATCAGCAGACCCAAAGTTCCTTTTGATGTGTTCTAACACCTGCACGTTCCATGGACCATAAAACATGTGAGGGGCACACAGCTATTAGCACTCTTTTGGATGTCTGTAGACTGCTTCTACTGAGTGCTGCCATACATTCATGCGGGCAAATCAAAATTACCTGCTCGGGCTTCCATCTACTCAATTGCTCCCTCACCACAATTTTTACACCTGTCACCGGAGATTATTTAACACCCCCATTGTTGGCTGGTCCACTAAGCATCGCTGCTTCTCGTCTACATCTCTTTGCTCTTGATTTTTGGACAATCAAACATACTTTAGTGCATAATTTAAAACCTTAAAACTTTTTCTTACGAATCTGGATCTGACCATCTGTTCTGAGCACGATGATTCAAGTCTAAATGTTGTGTCCAAACTACAGTTTTTGCATGTATGAATATTTTTGTTTGTACATTTTTCTCTAGACCACAGGTTATAACTCTGATATTTATGACCGTAAATGCGTTGTTTTGGCATTGACTTCAATTGTTTGGTGCAGAGATGGAACCAACGGATAAGTCATCCAAACAATCATTCGTCGTATCCCCCATGCCTAGGGACTCTCGTGGCTCACTTGAAGTATTTAATCCCGCCACCTACTCGACCCGACCCACCAACCCGGCTTTTCGATCCAGCCCCGCCTGGCCAAGCTGGGTTGACCAGCGAGCCGACCCTGAATCAGAACCACCTGAGGTCCCTTCCCAATCGGGTCGGTCTGACGAAATCACTTCATGGATGGCCTTCAACGACACTACCCCCTCAACCCAACCTCCACCACAATCTCAAAACGTCAACAAGACATCCACCGCCACCGCCACGTCGCAATCATCCGGCAACTCTGGCGTGGCGGCGAAAAGAGCTGCCGAGTGGGGCCTGGTGCTGAAAACCGACACAGAAACGGGCAAACCAAGAGGGGTTACAGTAAGGAACTCGGGCGGAGACGACCCAAATGACACCAAAGCAGGATCATCCAGGAGGGACTCAAATAACTCTCTTCGGAGCTCCGGCGACATGTCGGGCGATGGAGGAAAAGAGAGGGGAATCCCAAAACTATCAGAAGACATTAAACATGCACTGTCTTCATTCCAACAAACATTTGTAGTATCGGATGCTACAAAACCGGACTACCCAATAATGTACGCAAGTGCCGGATTCTTTAAAATGACAGGATACACGTCTAAAGAGGTTATTGGCAGGAACTGGTAAATTATTAATTAACGTAAACATTGTTACCATAATGTTTATGTTTTTTTTTTTGGGGGAGAGGGGGGGGGGTGGTATTTTAACTGTAATAACGGTCAACTGGGGGTAAAAGTGACATTTTGATTTCATGCAGCCGATTTTTACAGGGCGCTGGCACTGACCCGGCAGATGTAGCCAAGATTAGAGAGGCCTTACAGGCCGGGAACAGTTCCTGTGGGAGATTGCTGAATTACAAGAAAGATGGCACTCCATTTTGGAATCTTCTTACCATTGCACCCATCAAGGGTGATGATGGGAACGTCCTCAAATTTATTGGGTTAGCATTTTTGCTAGCAAATTTCAGCTTCGTTACACTGGCACAGTGAATTTGACACAATAAATTTGACGCCTCTCAGACAAGCATTCATATTATATAATCACGACTGCTCTCAATACACGCATTTTTATGATCTTCTCGCTTACTGAGATCACCACACATTAGAAGACCAAGGGAGTGTAATTAAGGGTAGTGTTAATGCAATATGTGGGCTCAGACTATTAAATTGATCGCATCCATTTAATTTTGTTAAGCAAATTTATATACGCGTAGTTTTGAATATTTATGTGCAAAATAAATAAGTTTGACTCTCATGATCATGCTTTGTGATTTTTCCAGTAGGACTTCAATTTGGCTTCGTTGTGCGCATTTGCATACAGACACCTCAACCCTTTGGATCTATTGATCTCACGAGATAGTTAATCTGAAGGTCGAGGTGGTCATGCATTCAAACAAAAATCATTTCTCTTTCCAATAATACTACCGTGTATCTGCAACTTTAGGTAGTTTATGTCCTGTCATATTTCCCATGTGCCAAAAAATTTATGTGTCCTGGAATAGACCACGTGATACTGATCAGACCGGGAATCCCTATTGTCCTCATGTCAAGCCAATCAGCCTGAACTTGTTTTGGCCCAACTGGGTGATGGATTGTGGACCTTAACTTATACCACCGATGTAGGGCCATAGAAATAGAAAAAACGAACCCCCAAATTGAATGAATGAAAATGGTAGCCAACTTACATTTATGTGTGTTTTTTTTTTTTTCCTTAATTGATATATAAGTTTTTCCTTTTAATTGTGTGTGTGTGTTGTCCTCCAACTGTTGACGAATTTTCTCTATTAATTTGGCTCAAGTTGGAGTCTATATTAATATGATGTTATGGGGCTAGGAATATGTCACAATAAGGATATCAATGTTGAGCTTTAATTTTGCACTTTTCACCGTCTGCTGATGTGGCAGAATGCAAGTGGAGGTTAGCAAGTTCACCGAGGGATCTAAGGATAAGACGCTGCGTCCCAATGGATTGCCAGAATCTTTAATCCGATACGATGGTATCCAACTCACATTCTTCCCCCCATGCCTTTTACTTTCTTTTTAGTCTTCTACGTGGGGACTTCATTCATTGATAAATTTAGGGTGTAATTGTTTTTTTCGTTTATCCTCAATTTAATGTTTGGATATAAGTGGAGTTTAGCAAGAACTTTAGTAACAACTGACAGCAATTGCATAGACCACTTAAATGAATTTACAACTTTAGTAATTATAATTTCCAAACTAGGAAACTGGAAATTAATCAGTGAGCCTTTTCCAGCACTAGTATTTTGAGGTAGAAACGTTGCCATTTCGATTACTCTTAGACAAATGAAATGCTGAATTCAAGTGTAGCGGCCTTCATAATTGCCAAAAGAACTTTTTAAGAGGTCAAAAACACAAATCAAGTGGCTCTAAGGGAAGTTCATTCAATAAAACGTGAGAGAGTAGGTCAAATTCCTGATAATATGATATAAAAATTAAAAGATCACACGAATATTTTCCTTTACAAAATCTTGTTTAGTGCAAAAAGCAAGCATTTTTTAGGTTAATATCATTTGGTTGAAATGAACATGCTTGAAATATTGTGATGGGTATGTGGTTTTAAAATATGCTATTCCTATATTCAACTAATTGTTCCCATATTCAACTAATTGGAGCGAAATGAAAGAGTTTTGGTAAGGTTGGACACGAAGAAACTCAATGAACTGTGTTTCTTTTCACTGTTCATGGTTCAGAATTATTAGTTAAGAGCAAAAAACTCTATGCAGCACTGGAACTAATCCAGGCAGGGATAGAACAGCAAATCTGTGACAGAATCATAGGATCTAGTCATGAGTGACATGTTTCTGGTTTGATTTTAACTAGATAGAACATAGAAGTTTTCTTCCTAAACATTAAAGAAAACTGGCTTCTCTGTGAATGCTATTATCCGGGATTGCATAAGAGTATATTAGTTGGAAAGCTACAAAGCAATTGTGCCCAAATATGAGCGTTTTCATTTTTTAGACCATAGTTCTCTAGTATTCAACTTCAAGTCAGCTTTACATGTTTCTTGCTTCTGCAGCACGTCAAAAGGAGGTGGCTACAAATTCAGTAACCGAACTTGTTGAAGCTGTGAAGAGACCTCGTGCACTCAGTGAATCAGCAAATCGTCCCTCTATGAGAAAATCAGAAGGAGGTGGAGAAGAGGACAGAATTGGAGCTCCGGGAAGGCGTAACTCAGAGACTCATCCTCCCAATAGACAGAAGTCTCATGGGGTTCCCGGAATATCAAAGCAGAGCATCAGGGAGGTTCCTGAAAAGAAACCAAGAAAATCTACTCGCCTTTCTTTCATGGGGTATAAATTTTTATATTTAACAAGAAGAGAAACCCATAAAAGCATGCTTTCATATAGATATATGTTGTCAATTTTACTGACATTGCTTTCATGGTTTAGGTTCAGGAAGAAAAGTGTTCAATTCAATGATGAGTGCTTGGATGATGCAATTATTTTGCATGATGACGACGATGACGATGAGATTGAGAGCGACAAGGATGCAAGGTCTGATAGCGTTGACGACAAAGTAAGGAAGAAGGAAATGAGAAAGGGCATTGATCTTGCTACCACTCTCGAGCGTATAGAGAAAAACTTTGTCATTACTGATCCAAGGCTGCCTGACAATCCCATTGTAAGGCTCCTAATTTGCCATTATAATTCAATATCCAAGTATTCATAACTCATGTTTTTCGGTCCAATTTTGGAGAAGAGAGATGGGGCAATTCTGATTGTTTGAATTCTTCAGATATTCGCATCTGACAGCTTTTTAGAGCTGACAGAGTATAGTCGTGAAGAAATCTTGGGAAGAAACTGTAGGTATGCTCCAGAATCCTTGCAGTTTGAGAGAAATTTTGATAGCATTGAATTTCCGTTACTCATAGATCATAGACTGAAATTTAGTATGGCACAAATATGAAGTAGTTATTGATTCTAAGAAGCCGGGATTGCCATATCCAGCCTCAAAATTATGCACATTGATACTTTGCTCAAGTATACTTTCTTCTTCACCAGTGTCCTTGAATATACTTGAAGAGATGAAAGGCATTTTGTGCAGTCAACATGTTTTAATTGCAGTCTTTTTGTGCTGGGATTTTGCAGATTTTTGCAAGGACCTGAAACTGATGCAGCTACTGTGAGGAAAATAAGAGATGCTATAAATAACGAGACAGAGATTACCGTGCAGCTGATTAACTATTCCAAGAGTGGTATGCTTACTGTTACACACCAAATTGTGCTGAGTATTTCAAAATGATAGCTGATTGGAATTGTAATGCATTCAATACATTTATATGTTCTTCATAGCAGTACCTGGTTGTCTTCCCAGTCGACAGAGAGTTTACCAGTGAGGGGCTTGAGGTCTAGCACTTACAATGCAAAAGAGAGGTCTAGAGGTGCCGGGCTGAGCCCAGTGTCAACACTCCAATTCTTAAGAGGCTTAGGAGCCAAGAGAGTGTAGAGTGTGAGAGCTAGAAAGGGGAGTGAGAGACATACCTTGTGGAGGGCAAGCAGGAACAATTTTTTTATAGAGTATAGAGAGGCAGCCAACTTAGTAGGTCCTAATACTTATTTTGGTGCTTATGATAAGGGCCGTGGGGCCTGCAAAAGGCTATAGTTGGACTTAGTGAGCCCAGCTAGGGGGTTATTAATCCTCGGGCAAACTCGCGGGTGAAGGATCTAAGGGGACAAAACCCTGAGGCCAGCTAATGTAATTTTGTCCTTATCAACAATTAAGTGGAAGCATCTCTATTCTATGAGAACCTGTTCTCGTTGGAGGAATAAATACTACAAGTTTGATATAATGTCTACAAATACCTACCAAATCTGATATTTGTATCTAATTGATGTTTACTCCTGCACATTATCCAGGCAAGAAGTTCTGGAACCTTTTCCATTTGCAGCCTATGCGTGATCAGAAGGTACACAGAGTATTTGCTCAAATCATACAATATGATCTTATAGCTTGCTGACTCTGACCTAGATCAATGCCTGAACATCGCAAGAATAACAAAATTTTAGCCACCCTTGAACAGGGAGAGGTGCAATATTTTATTGGAGTGCAGCTAGATGGTAGTGAACATGTTGAGCCACTAACCAGCAATATTGCCGAGCAAACAGCAAAAGAGAGCGAAGTACTGGTCCGTAGTCTTTCCTTTGTTCACCTACTACTACTGAATCCTTGAGGGCGTTACCCCCATTTTCATGTCAAGTTTACATGTAGTGAAGTTCTATTGCATTTCCCATAAATTTTGCTTCATCTATGGTCTTAGATAGCCAATTATTGTCTACTAATCAGTTGGCCTGATGTCCACAACCAGGTGAAACAAACTGCAGAAAATGTTGATGATGCAGTGAGAGAATTTCCAGATGCCAATTCGGTAATTTCCATTCCTAAACCACATTTTTGACAGAAAGCCTTTTGTGATAAAATTTTGACAAGTCCTGCCATCTGCAGAAACCAGAAGATTTGTGGGCAAATCACTCAAAGGTGGTTTATCCAAAGCCTCACAGGAAGGATAACCCCTCTTGGACAGCAATTCAGAAGGTACCATTCTCCAAAGAGTCATATATGCCTATTAAGTTCATATTCTATTTAACTTGGGGTTTATTTTATGATTCATCTCATTATGATTGATCTTGATGCACCATTTTCTTGTGAATTGAACTTAGAATAGAGGTTTTATTTGTACCAACGAACCTGTTTTATACTGAGACTATAAAAAGATTCCAATTGCTTTGTTGATGATTTTCTACTGAGTTTGCTTATTTAACCCTGAAGATTCAAGAGAGTGGAGAACAAATAGGACTAAAACATTTCAGGCCAGTTAAAACCTTGGGGTCTGGTGACACTGGCAGGTATGTCTATCTTCAATACAGTGCCAAAAAGGCTTATACAATGGTGCTGAGTTATTTTTTTCACTCAAAGTATCATCTGTAATTCCTTCCGACTCGACAAATTGGCATGGCAGTGTCCATTTGGTAGAATTGCGTGGAACTGGTCTGTACTTTGCCATGAAGGCCATGGACAAAGGGGTTATGCTCAACCGCAATAAGGTACTAGAACCCAGTCGTAAAATTTTGTCTCATTCTTTTCTAATCAGGACAATTAGTTGCTGCTTTTGATTCATTTCCAGCAATCCATGTGCAATGATATGATATTTTGAGCAATTCAGTCAAATTGTGGCACATTCTTTCTGATTAGAAATCCTAGCCTTGGGATAAAGTTTCATGAGTAAAGTTTGCTATTTACCATGTTATAGCTGTTTATTTTTGCTTCCTTTGTGCCTGACAATTGCTATGTTCTATTGGCATTTTTTTTATGTCCCTACTTACTTCTTTCTTTTGGTGTAGGTACATAGAGCTTGCGCAGAGAGAGAGATTCTTGACATGTTGGACCACCCTTTTCTTCCTGCATTGTATGCTTCATTTCAGGTCAGATGGTGGACTTGAGCTAGGCTAATGGTCAAAACATTGCAAAGATATGTGCATTCTTTGCAGTCTGAATAGGAAATCTGAATGCTCTTTTTTTTTTTTTAGTCTAGAATAATGATTCAAAACTTTTATACATGGAGTCTGAAATTATATTGTTCAAACATTGTTCAGACCAAAACACATATTTTTCTGGTAACTGATTACTGCCCTGGTGGAGAGCTTTTCCTGCTTTTGGACAGACAGCCAGTAAAGTTGTTGAAGGAAGATGCAGTGAGGTAAAAGTCACTAATGATGTATGGAAAAGTAGAAGATCAATACACAGAGTAGATAAATCAGACGTCAAATTATAACAGGTTTTTCATTTCATCATCAACAACTTTTTATGATTGCAGATTCTATGCTGCAGAGGTGGTTATTGCATTAGAGTACCTTCACTGTCAAGGTAGCGATTGAGATGCATTCTTCTTGTTAGACTTATTGACCTAGATTTTATAAGTTTTCTCGCACATACAAGACTGAAGGATCTATGACTTGGATATTCTTGTTGTTTTTCTTAAGTTTCTCTCTACTTAGGCTTGTACTTATTTACCTTTAGTTCAATAGTAGCAGAACCAATTTTGCCTTTTGATAAATATTCCTACTTCTATACGGCTTGATCAACAACAAAACACACATTTTCCTACAAAGGCTTTTATCATTGCCTTTTGAAGTTGTTCCTTGCATACTTATAAGACTACTCAGGCATGTATGAGTCTAGTGTAGATTAAGAGGCAAAGTGGTCACCATATAAATTGATTAGAAATCTAGAAGGGAACATAAGAATGATTTGCAAAGATACTGAGCTCTTTGCATTTAAATATCTCTTCCAAGTTTTGTGCTTTTTCTCCTTCAGGGATCATTTATAGGGACCTAAAGCCCGAGAATGTTCTACTACAGAGAAATGGACATGTGTCGTTGACAGACTTTGATCTTTCATGTTTGACATCTTGCAAACCACAGGTATATCAGTCATCTTACCTACATTTGCTTTTAGAAATCTTCATTTCTCTCTCTCTCAGAGAATAAGAACATTCTCTAAAATGTTTATGCTTTGAAGCTTTTGATCCCAAGTACAAATGACAAGAAAAAGAGCCATAAACATCAGCAGGCTCCAATCTTTATGGCTGAACCAATGCGAGCTTCAAATTCATTTGTTGGCACTGAAGAGTACATTGCCCCGGTTAGTTTACTCTTTCAACCTTCATTCTGTGTTTAGTCAAAGTTCACTGGATTGCTAGCAATTAATATTAAGGTGATTGCATATATCATTAGTTGATATTTGAGATTTTCAGAAATGCATTTCAGTTTAAAATTAGCAATACAGTTGTGGAATGTTTCGGAGTGTAAATTCAAGTTAAGATTCATCCATATGTGCTGCTCAAGGCACACCCATGGAGATGTTACTTTCTCCCTTCGGGTTTAATTTGCATATCAATACTGAAAACTTCTCTTCAAATACGTGAGACTCTTCTGTTATGTTTTAATGAATGCTTGTTGGCTTAAAATTTTTTGCAGGAAATTATAACTGGAGTAGGCCATACAAGTGCAGTGGACTGGTGGGCGCTTGGTAAAATATGTACACATTGTTATTTCATCGAATTTCCTACATATTTGATACCTGTGATTTATTTGTCATTGCTGCTAGTCCAATGATCAACTGGACCAAGAAGTTAGCAACATCATAGCATTTAGCTTGAATAGCTAGACTAAAAGCTCTTTCATTTTGATGTCATTTTCTTCCAGGAATTCTTTTATATGAAATGCTTTATGGATATACACCATTTAGGGGAAAGACAAGGCAAAAGACTTTTGCTAATATTCTGCACAAAGATCTTAAATTTCCATCAAGCATACCAGTAAGTTCTTCTGCCCGCATTTCTCTCCTTAATGCTTTTTAAATGATCGGGATAGTGGCTACCTTGAGAGTTTCCATCTCTGTGGCCGCGTTGGTTTGGAAGGTTAAAAATGTAAAAACAAAACACAAATGGAGTGTGAAAAAAGTACTGTATATTCGGCAGAAGTCTTCAGCAGAAGCCACACAGTAGGATAGGATCTGTCATTGGTAGAAAAGTTTGTTTTACTCCTTTGTTATATATGGATCTATCTCTTAAGCAACATCCTTATAGTTAAGTATAAATTTGAAAATTGCTTTAGTGGCTAATTGGACTGATAACAACGCCGTCATGTTGTGCAGGTTAGTCTACAGGCAAAGCAATTGATGTACCGCTTGCTGAACCGAGATCCCAACAACAGGTTAGGTTTACGGGAAGGCGCAAATGAAATTAAGCGGCATCCATTCTTCAAGGGGGTCAACTGGGCATTAATACGCTGCATGGTAAAATCCTGATCCAAAATAATGCTTAAATATTAATAGATAACTCTATGTCATGCGGTACTGACATATTTATCAATGAACAGAATCCTCCCGACCTTGATGTCCCACTTTTTGGGTCTGAAGCAGAAAAGAACGCTATACTTGTGGATCCTGAAATGCAGGATCTACAAACAAATGTATTCTGAAAGCGTGGTAGTTGTTGTGAGTTCTACATACCACATGTTTCTTATTCAACTACATAGCCTCTTCAACTGCAGATTTCATTGCATCATATGCATCAGATTCAAGAGTACATGGGATCTCCTGAGTTTTTCCTTGGAATTGTGGTTCTATTCGTTATGTGTATTTCACTTCTTAAATCACAGCAAGTTACTCTAGAAAAGTGAAGTTGCAGGAGGGTTTTTTTTTTTTTTCTTGTAATAATGTTTGCTTATTGTAATTTTCTGTAATCTCTATTGTTTAGTGCATGGAAGCTTAGTGTTAAATTATTTATTTTGTATCTTCATGTCTGTTGCCAATCTCACATGGGTGCCTTCTCCGTTCGCATTCTTCTTACCATCATACTTATGTTCATCATTCATCAACTTATCCAACAGAATACAAGTGAGAAAAATAAAAAATAAAAAAAATAAAATATATATATATATATATATATATATATATATATATATATATAAGGAATTCCCTTTTTTTTATAGTAAAATAAAATCACATTTTGCACAATTTTGAGAGAAATAGGAATGAAATAGCTCTAGTCTTATGGTTAACCATTTCAGGATTGGAGCTTATTTTCCCTCCTTAATAACATTTATGACACTAAATAGTAAATATTGCATTAGTTTAATTGATAATTTGATGTTGCATTGATAAAAAATAAATTAAGATGTTTGGAAATAAATTAGATGTGAATGTATTAAAAAAAATTCTATATTAAATTATAACGGACATTAACTAACAATGAGAACTAGGAATATATATTTACAAGAGTCAAATCATTAATATTGAACATTAATTCAACCCAATTGTTATTAATAATTCCCAGCGCCTTCGGTAACCATAAGCCCTGATAAACACTAGAGACTCCCTCCGTCGTGGAAACGGCCACCGGTAAGATTTGTCTCAAGGCAAGTCTCCTTGTACAAAGCTGCCTCTATCCTGTCCAAGTTCGTCTCCGCCGAGACCGGCGCCTCTCAGGCTGTTAATGCTTACCATCGACGCGCCGCTGCCGCCTTCGATGAGACCGTCCGGTTGTACGCCAGGTACGATCGCGGAAAGCAGAAGAATCGCGAACCAGACACCTCCGCCACCGTAGCTACAACGTCTCGAAGCTCGGAGGCTTGTCGGGGGGAGTTGAGTCAGTATCGTTCGGAAGCGAGTCATGTAGCGGAGATTAAGAGTATCCTAAAATTATTCAACTGCAGATTGGCAAAGTAACCATCCAAGACCACCCAAGCCATCTTCAGACTCCTTCTTGTGTGTACTTCCAAATGGCAATGCATGCATGAACCATACACCTGTGGTTATTAATCTGAAAATGAATTAGCAATAGGATAAGAGTATAGAAATTATGTAAATGATGTTCCTGGACTTAAGAAATAACAGTTGAAATTCTAGCTTAATAATAATATTATTATGTTGAAAGATTTTTATATACTACACTAACCCGTGTTGTCTGCTGGGAACCGGATGCAACCCAACCAGCTGAGGGGACACCCACAGTGTTCTTCTCTATAGGGTCGACAAGATTGAACTTTGCAGGGGCTTCATTTGGATCAAAATTCCCAAATCCTTGTCCAACAGCAAAGAAATTGAATCCATGCAAGTGCAGAGGTTGACTTTCAGCACCAAGGATGCTGGTGTCCTGCATAATTAGCTCCACGGTGGTGTTACAAGGGGGCACTACTAGTAGCTTGGTCCCATTGCTGACCATGGTATTATTTGGTGGGTTGCCTGTACTGTTAAATGGAAATTAGGAGAATAAATACCATTTGATTGGCTCAAAAATTGTGTGCTTGGGGTAGAGCAGTGGTTGGCATTGTGAAAGACGCATTGTTAACAGAAGCAGCAAACATGGTCCTATTAGGTATCGGGCAGGCCTGTTTCTGTGGGCATGGGCTAGTTCTAAGGCTCATCGTGAAAAAAATAAAAAAACAATTGCCAATCGACTTTGTGGGTCACGTTGGCAGGGAATTCAGAATTTGCTTAGCTACGGAATCTACTGGTGGAAGTTTGTGACAAAGGAAGTGTCATTCAGGGGAGGCAGAGTTGGTTTAAAAAGAGGAAGTTTTTTAATGGAGAGGCTTGAGTGAATGGATTTGGGTGATGCTTCATATTCTAGAATGTCTGCAATTGTTGAATTGTCAAAAGTGCCTAGGCCAGTGACATATTGTCTAGCAGTCATGAAAAATGTTGCATTATGGAAATGGGGTTTTGTCTTGAGAAGAACATTTGTGGTTTGTCCTGGAGCAATGAGGATTGTCCCAGTGTCAAAAGGTTTAACAAAAGCAGCATCGGCCTCAACAACCGCGAGTGTATGGTTTGCTGTACTGAAGAAGAGCTCATCATTAAGTGCAGCATTGATTAGGCGGAGCAGATGAGTCTTGCAAGGCTTCACCTTCAGCCTAAATGTATCTGCCAAATAGCGATTATACAAGGTTTAGAATTCATCTGGAAATAGATAACATTAATAACGTGTGTCATAGAACAATTGAGTAAAAAGCTCCTACATTTGGCAGAGCAGTTATACTGCGGCCCACGAAGTCCATTAATGGCGTAGGCATCAGAGACATTTGGGCCCCCACCCGTTTGCAGGGCCTGACTAATAACTGCTTCAGGGTCCGCATTGAACCACTCTCCTACAAATCAAAGAAACATGCAATATTGTCAGATAATCAATCACCAGAGAGACAATTAAAATAAACATATAACCATAATCGTGGAACTGCTTTATTACCAGAGAGGCAAATCGGCCAAGGAATGCCAACTTGGTAAGAATGATAAGCGGACCATAGAGAGTGAATTTTAGACAGGGTACGTGAGCAGGCCACCAAAGGGGGCCTCTTGGGCCAGCGATTGTGTAGTTGTAGACATTACTCTGTCCAGTTAGTATTGGGCACTTGGTTACGTAAGCGGGTCCATCGGCCCAACCACCTCGAAGCAGTCGAATTGCATGCCCGTTTCAATAAAACCACTGATTATTAATTGCATTGAAAATTAAGAACAAAACTGATATAATATTTTCCCTGATAACAATTGAGGGCTTAAATCACACCAGTGGATGGAAATATTATTATTGGACGTTGTCACCGTCCCTAGCAACATCGCGAGGCCCCGGAAATCGTCCATTTACTGTTACCATGCCCTTGGTGTGGCATAGCCGGGTCACACTTTGCAATGTGATCTACCAACGAAAAAGAAAAGTTTCCAAGATATTGAGCTGTTTATATATAGGCAATATGTATGGTAAAGACAAAGAGAATTTAAGTGTTCTTATTTATGATATGTAATTGTAGCTTGACATGGGAAGTAGTATGCAATGCCAAACTCACATCAAAGTTGTAGTGCCTGCTCAGGCCAAATGCAGGAACAGGGAGGACACTGAATGTTATGAACATGAAGATTAAAACTCTTAGATGAGCGGTTGCTTCAATAGGAAAAGCACCCATCTCTTTGTAATATGCCTTACAGATCAAGGAAACTTAAATGGATCCTTTTTGGTGAGAGTGTAGCTTGGATTGATCAATGCTTGTAAAATTGTGCATATATAGAGGAAATTGGGGAGGGGTTTGATTTGATTTATCATGTGAAAGAATTTTTCTGATTTAACCTTGAAAGGGAAAGAGGAGAAGCTTCATGGTCTATTGTATTATAATAGTACCGGTTGTTAGAACAACCTATGGTGTAGTCAAAGACAATCTCTATTTCATTCCTAGAAAAAATTTAGAAAAATGTTTCAATGGCTTTCCCAAATTTTGCGTATTAGCATATGATGATTTGGGTTTATTGCATCATCCTCAAACCTGAAAAATAACTAAACATGATTTGTTTAGCACTAAATGGGATTAAGAAGTAGAGCATACTCTTTATTAATATTTCATCTTCATGAATTAACAGATCATAGATAAATAGTAGGGGAACCTCAATTGACGCAATTTTCTCTCAAGCAAACTTAATGGCTAACAATGCTGACTTCCCCTTAGAAGAAATTACACATAATTCCCCTGATTAATGTCGAAAATCAAAGGATGTGTAATTTTTGTGCGCCCACGAGACCGAACCTATGGTTGCAATAACCACAACCTTTGCTCCACGTTAATTTGATTCCAGTGTTTATGGGTATTCGAAAATCACCTCTTTCCGCATATGCAACGGTGGGTTTAGAATGGACGTGATTGTTCATATATCGATGCCACTCCCGCCACACAAACTTTAAGCCAAAACACGCTTTACCCAAATTTTGCAGCTGGTAATGTGATACAGCTGGTAACCTGGAAAGTTACAGATTCAAATCGTAAAAATAATTTCTTGTAAAACACAATGATAACATCTAATTTTTTCTTAAACCATGAGAGTTTTGTGTATGAAAATGTTTTTTCTTTTTGAAAAAAAAAAAATGTTGCATATAATATATTATAATGTTTTCGAGTAGGTTAAGGTTTTAAATCTTAATTCCCTCAAATTCTCACAAATGTGAGTTTCAATCCGCGGATGAAGCAAGAAAAATTTGAGTTTAAATCTCAACTCCAAATACATAAGGAGAGGCATAGGCGCCGAATAAACAAAAAGGTTGAGTCTTGTAAATATCTTGTCACCAAAACCTTGTTTTGTTAATACAAATTATACATATACTAATATACGTTGGGGTCCATGAGTATATCCGTTGATCGCATTCATCTTTGTCTTAACATGTTTGTTGGAAGGCCGTAGGAGTTGAAACGGAGTTCACGTTCACATACATAGTACAACGGATTTTAATTCCTGACCGGATTGCTTAACTAGCTTGGAAAAACCAGAACTTTATGCCGCTTTGGGGGACAGGGAAAGGCAATGCACTGATGATCCATAAAGAATTCACAACCAAAAAGCTTCCACCAGTTATTTAGTGCACACGTAAATGCTGGCATGCGAGTTCGATTTGTTCCATCACAATTAATTTGGCAATTCAGCGAAGATTCCTTATGTTGTATCGCCTTTTCAGTCGACATTAAGCCATGCAACTTTACTTTACATGCATGTTTAATTGTTTCCGAGAGAAACAACCGAACAGGGATGGCTCTGTTGCTTTTTGTCTTTCTAAGCTCTTCACGAACGCCAATCCACATGAGGTGCATTAAATATACATTACACTGTCATGGTAGTAGTTGAATCCAAATTTGCGATTTCCATTGCTTAAATGCAAACTCAAAGCGTCAAATCCACATAATATGGAGTCACCAAATAGAGATGACAGTTCTTCCCCTCGCTACACGGTTGAGAATTCCACATGCTGATTGTTTTTCAGTTTTTTTTTTTTTTTTTTTTTAACAAAGGGTGATACCAATCTGGCCTAGTGTAAGGCAGAGATCTTTCATTATATTGCTTAGGTGATAATTGCATTTCATTTTTACTTGCATATGTATCGTACTGAATTCACATCTCAAATTGCAATCATCAAGCCTAGGTCTCATGATCCTCTCAAACTCCACGACGGGCTTAGGAAGGGAAATGGTTGGATGGTTCAAACCTCTATTTCTTTTCCGAGAATTGAACTTGTGGAATGATTTGATAATTTAATAACTTTTTTAACATATTATATAGCGTCAAAAAAGTCATTTTTCTATGGTGGTAATTAAAGATATATATATATATTTTTTTTAAAAAAAGAAAACAATGATGGCAATATAAGACAGACTCGCGCTTATGGGAGCTCAACAAAGGGACGTCCATATTAGACCTCTACAGACTCATGTGATTGCCTTGTTTGTGGCCAAAGACGTCCACGTGTGATGACGATGACGAGTGAAACCCCAAGGGTGGCATTGCAACCTGGACGGAAAACATTTTATAAAACCAGAACGACTGGGGGGACTAAACAGTATACATGCTTCCATTGGATACTGTGTGCCGTGAGACATGAATGGTCGGTCAAATTGCAATTTGTAACAGATCTACAAAACAGCATTTAGCAACCAAAATCACCCATATCTTTTTCCGACCTGCATGCGTCGATTTGACTGTGTAGCCTTACACCTCCCTTCTTGTCCTTGTCGTGCATCTTTCCATGATTGACTTTCTCTCCCCCCCCCCCCTCTCTCTCTCTCTCTTTTCATGTTGTCTTTTTTATTGCATTTTTCTTCATTTCTACTTGGAACAAATTTATAAGTATTGAATTGAGTTTTTTAACTTAAAAAATTATTTACAACGATTCAGTACTTCGGCTCAGAAAAACAAAAGAAAATAAAACAAAAGCCAATGTTAGTTGCTAAAAACAATTACTTCATTAATTAGAAATTGTCTCTTTTTTAGCTCAAAAATATTTATCAAACCTAAGAATTATGGTGGAATTGGCAGCATTCAAACGTTTTTTTTTTTTTTTTATTGATAGCATGCAAATGGAAATATAAATTACCAAAACAAAACTGGAAGCGGAAAGGGAGGAAAGTGGACAATAGTAGTTACTAGAGGCAAGGCGTAATAGAGTAGGATAAATTGGCAGTGTACTGGAAAGGAAGGACAGAAGGAGGGGTCCAATCAAAATCCAGGCACCAACCAATGATTCATGGATGACGGGAGCACATAAAAATATACCACAAATATAAAATAAATAATAATTTGATACCCCATCTGTCAACTTTGATTAAACACTTCTCTTCTGCCGCTTGTGTTTTTTTTTTAAAAAAAAAAAATTTTTTATCCGCTTCCCACAAATTCTTGTATTAATTTTTGGCGGGGGTGGTACTGAAATGTGACTAGACAGTTAAGCTATAGAAGGTCATGGCATGTCCTGTCCTCATGAAATCCCTCCACTTTCTGAATTGTAAGGGCTCTGTTTGTTGTACATGTAATGGACCTTTCACTCCAGGCCTGATTGCCTCAAGAGCCACCCCCCACCTCATTAATGGGATCCTCGATTACCACTCCTACAAAAATTACCTTAGTAGCCTCTAACAAAGCAAGTGATCCTCTAGTGGGGTTTAGATGCAGTGATATTTATGCAGTTTTTAGAGTTAAAAATCAGGAGTTCTAATATTTATTGAAGTTAATTAACGAAAAAATATATATATTATGATGTAAGATTATTGCTCATTATTTGTTAAAAAGAGAAGCCTGATTATGATGTGAATATATAAAAGATTCCCAATCATAAAAAATGCAAATAAATGCAAAAATCTCTCTTTGTCTACTCTTCTCAAAACCTATATTGACATTTTCAAACTGAAGCGTTGGAATATTAATGCGGAGAACCTGTCTGACTTTTTTGGCTCTTACCTTTGTCTTGCAGGTGTTAAGTCGGACCATCAGCTCGTGACCCCATCAAGAGCCAAATCATCCCAAGGAGCAATTCTTTTACTGTAATAACTAATTTTGTAGTGTATGTATGTGTTTCTTTATGAGTAAAATATGAAATTGGGTTGTTGGCAGTCTTGTGATCGGAATAATTAGACTCTTAATCCTACTAATTAGAGTTTAAATTCTGACGCTTTTATTCATATAACAAGCGGAAGCCAAATAATCAACTTCTTGCTTCTTGGACCTGCGTTTTATTTATGCCAGTACAGGGGAACAGTAATTGGAAGAAACGTTTATTCAAAGGGGTGTATTTGGACGTATACCATTAATCGGACGGTTGTGAGCATGGGACAATTTGAATATAAGGGTGTTCTTGTAAGGAACGGTTGAGATCAAAATGGGAATGTTGGCAGAGGATAAGGCCACGCAAAAGCCAAAAAGGCAGGGCAATGCACCCCATGCATTTATGAGATGTTGCTCCCTTTGTCTACAGCTTACGTTTTGCATAGCTAACAAAATAATGCAGAGAGACGGCTAGACACTGTGAGTTAAAAAAAAATTTAAGCACCAACCACTCATATCAGACAAATAATTATTCAATTCAATTGGGGAGGAGGGTTAATGCTAATGTCAGCTGGGGACAGGGTCAAACAGTTTTGGTAGTGCTAAAACTGATTACGACAAAAGTGGAGGCAAAATAATTTGACACAGTTTTGGAAGCTACACTGTGAACAGCAAACAAGATCACAGGATTTCTTGTATCCCCAAGAAGATAGTGATAAAACTGTTAATTTGATGGTGGCTTGTTAAAAACACCCAGAAGAGAAATAATTAATTATGTTCTTTGCTTTTGGGGGCATTTGAGAATTTACTATGAGTGAAAATCATCCCGCTTTAAATTTGGCTCCTGTAGCACTAGACCTGAAGAGCAGTTTAGGGTAGCCTCCTCATAGTCAAAAGCATATCTTATAAGTAGAAGAGTCTATAAATATTATAAATTATGTGATGATTTTATATTTAAATTATATAAAATTTTATAACCTAATGTCCTACATAAAAAAGAGGGTGTCCCAGTGTTCAACGTACCTGCACTGTAGAGTTTGAGGAATAGCGAGAGATTTGATATTTGGCATCAAACATACCAAAATCAAGACTTGCTTCTTTGTTCCACACGCTTACACGGTGTAAAAGTGTGTAACGAAAGTGGGTGGCTGCGTGGCTTTGTTGACTATACTTGAATGGCTATCTGGATCACCAGCAAACAACATAAGGTGAATGCACATGCAATTCAACAGTACTGCCATCAGAACCCTTTTGCGTTCTTGAGACAAGTTTAAAGCTGTGATACACTGTTAATTTGAAGGGTATTACTATGCTATGTGAATTTGAGCTTCAATTTTGCAAGTTCTTGTTAGTTAAGTAACTACACAAAAAAAAAAGGTAGTTCTTTAGAGAGTTAAGTTAACGCGTTTATATGATATATATATATATATATTATTTTTTATTTTTTTTGTTAACCTCATTCTAAGTACTGGTAAAATTCAATAGAAGTCTCCTCAGGAAATGCTAACAGACTTTATTAATTGCTGATTAAGCCAGCCGACATGCATATAAACCTGTACAAATCTCTCCCATCAAAACTGTGACCAGATTGAACTCTTTTCCTTGAGGGGGCGTGTCCATCACTCGCCTGTTTAGTAGGTTGGCCCAAAGGGTTCAGGTTTGCGCAGAGGAGACCTTCTGGTTTCCCATTGTGCAATTTACTTGGTGCCATCCAATACATTCTGTTGAGAAAGTGAATAATAATGAGATGATGATGACATAATCATTCAGGCAACTTCCTCTACGCACTCAAGTTTCACTTTCATCTCATTCAATTCCTCTCACATTCTATTCAGACTCTCTCTCTCTCTCTCTGTGCATGGCTGAAAACAACACTTGACTGCCCCTCTGAGGGAAACATCAGCATGATCAAACAGCATTTTGTACTTTTTTTTTCCTTTCCTTATTTTTAACGTCGTCTTCTTTTTGCTGTGCTCTTTCTTCACTTTCTCCTACCCTTTTGTCTCTACTCCTCTCTTTCTCATCTATTGAACTGTTTCTTTCTCACTGTCCATGTATTTATATTTTCCCTTTGATCCTCTTATTCCTCCATAAGACAACAGCAACAACGCAAGCTATCATAACCAAAAAGTGAATTTCCAATTATGTCTCCCTCATCAACTTCCTCTAGGTGGTGTCCAACACCAGAGCAGCTGATGATCTTGGAAGAGTTGTATAGAGGTGGGATTAGGACACCTAATGCTTCCCAAATCCAGAGAATCACTGCCCATCTCTCTTTGTATGGCAGGATAGAAGGCAAGAATGTGTTCTATTGGTTTCAAAACCACAAGGCAAGGGATAGGCAAAAGCTTAGAAGGAAACTTATCAAGCAACTCCAGCAACAGCAAATGTACCATTATGAACTTGATCAGCTGCAACAGAACCAATCTAATGACCACCTTCTTAGCTACTTTGACCCTCCTGGTAGTTCAGATTTTATTCAACCTCCATATCATTGCTCTGCTAGTTTTCTTCCTCAAGTGGTAAGTTTCTGGCCTTTTTGGTCTTATCAACATGTCTGTTTCCAAGTCTTTGAGCTTGCTACTTGTCTAGTAGATACTCATTTTAATGCCTTTTTCCTTTTAAACTTTTTTGGCTAGAGGAAGGAAACAAAGATATATTTTCAACAGATGAAAGCCTGATGGCCACAAAAAGTGCTTGAAGGGTAGAGGTTTAGGTGTTCACTTGTCAAAAGAGAGAATACATTTCTGGATCTATTTACATCCCTGGATACTGGCTGAAACAACGTTGTAAAAGATCTCGGTTCTCTCTATGATGGATGACTAAACATGCATATTAACGTGTATGAATTGTAGAATTGGATCTTGTAAAGACTAGCTAATTGTGACCTTGAGGTTGTCAGTGGTGGCTAGAGGGTTCATGTACGTAGCTTCTTAGGTCTTGAAATGCCTTTCCAATATCCACTTTTGCTTAGATGTGATGCTATATGCAAGGAATTGGACAGTGACCCTATAATAGATCTTTTATTGTTATAACTATCTTTCAATTCTTGTTTTAATTGAGTAGGGAGGACTTGAAGGTGCTACACCAGAAATGATAAACTACACGTGGAAGCTGGAGATCCCACAGATGCTCCAGACGGAGAATCCCATGATGAGAATGTGTGGCCATGATTGGATGACGATGGTGGATATCGGTTCCTCCCCTCCATGTTGCACCCGACCACTCAAGACCCTCGAACTTTTTCCAATAACAAGCACAAATGTCAAGGAAGAGTACTGCAGCAGCACATCAGCCAAGCATCTGCCTTATGGTGCCAGTGCCACACCCACCAACTGAAAAAGATCATCCAATTGCATGGCTTCGACTTCTTTAGGTTGCCAGCTAGGAACCTTTGAAATCTGTCTTTGACTCTGTCTAATGTATTTCCCTTGGTTTCTGTTATGAATGTGATTATGCAAATGTCCCTTTAGCCTTTCGGCCCCAGAATGGGAAAGATCTCAATTGTCTTGTGAGTATACTCCTGGTCCCTTTATCCTACTATATACAATGCTACCTATTAAATTGTACTGTTTGTTTACCAAATCGTATTGTCTTTATGCATAAACTAAAGCTGCCAAAGAGGAAATAGCAGCACATAGGACATCTACAGTCATGTAGATATCAGCTTTCTTTTTCATTTTTTTTAGGACCTTTCAGATAAGTCAATGCAAATACCGGAGACATTTCGTACGGAACTATCTAGGAGTGTTGTGGTATATGTATTCCAAATCCGAACTTAGAGACAAAGTAAAGATAGATAATTTCTGAAGCAAGAGTTTATAAAGAGAATATGCACCTTTTTCTTAACCGAAGAACTTACTTTTGGTAACTTGAGTGTGTAATAATGATAGTTGGAATTCTTTTTCACTTTGTCCTTTTAGCCATTGTGAGATAAAATTGGGAAGTCACATTTTCATCCGAAATTATAGAAGTAAATTATATAGTCTCTAATTGTAAGATCTAATGGCAAAATTACCTGAAATGGTGATATCTCCCAAATGAGTAAGATATTTTTAGTTTCCCAATTAATCTAGGTTTTGTGTTAATTTTATAAAACATTATCAGATAATATGGCTATAGGGAAGATCAGTAATTCCCAGAAAGATTAAAAGAAAAAAAAAAAAAGGTTTACTAATGTCAGAGAAAGAACTCTGTTAGCAAGGCTAAGCTAATTCAACATTTGAAATTCTATGGAAATTCGGACAAATTTTGTTTTGCTATTTATATACTTCATTGGCATGTGCAGGAAATTCTAACAGAAGTTTTTTCGAATCTGATACATACACTAAAAGTTTTCCTTGTGGAATTGGAAGCGGGTTGTTGAATTTAGGCTAAATTCCTGACATAGTTCCTTTAGTGGTTTGCCAAGTGTAACACTTCCACAGTAGAAGACACCTGCAGTCAAAAAGGGTAAAAAAAAAGAACATTTTTGTATAATATGGTATGGAAAATTAGAATGAATGGAACCAGTTAGAATTGGACTTTACCTATCCGAGTAGATGGATGTTCATTTGTCATTTGAGAGAACACCTTTCTCCAGTTGGGTCTTGCAAAGTGTGTTCTTATCTGCCACAGTTACATTTTGATGTCACTACATAACGTGTATTATGGTACCAAACTTAAAAGGACATCAAAATGGGATAAAACGAAGTGAGCTACAGCAAAATGGTTGGTTGGTATGAACATTTCACATTAATGGTGACACTTTTTTAAGTGTTGTGTTATTTGACAGTAAATACAACTAGCTTTTTATACCCGACTTTGGGAGACAACATCAACTCCATCCTTTGCATGCTGTAGTTTCTGCACCATGCTGATGAGTGCAGACCTGGCATCTCCTTCTTCATATACACTAGTCAAGTAGTTGTGCATTTCTATCATATTCTGTTGCATTCAAGTAGCCAATGAGAGTGTCAATTAATTGTCTTGATTTCGATTGTGTGGGAATACTTCCTTAGGTTTGAAGAACTTACAGTGTGATCATACTCTGCAATATCATCCATGACACCCTTAAACCATTCAAAGGAGCCTTGCTCTCTTGTAACCCAATAAAAATATGCTCTTTCGGGACACTTTCTTGTTGACCCCATTTGTTGGTCCTGTGAACAATCATCTGTCTCAGCCAAATTGTTCTGTGTGTCGATTGATTAAAGCAGTTACTCGGAATTCAATTATGGTTATTACAGTACTCACAGGTTTGGGGATATTTGGCTTCAGGTGGCTAAGAAGATCTTTAATAATGCTGATAAATGGGGTCGCTCCAATTCCTAGACCTATAAGGAAGAGGACATCAAACTTCTTGTAATTTTGTGCTGGAGCTCCATATGGTCCCTTGATGATTATTCTTGGAAATCTGATACAACAAGTTGGACCTGTTAGATATCTCGTGCTGTGAAAGCTGTAAACCAATGGACAAAGACTGTAACTAACTCACGCTGACTGTAATTCTTCCAGGTTATCCAGCTTTGAATCTGACAGTGTCCTGGTTTGTAATCTCATTAGATTGGTTCCACTTCTTGATTTTTCACTTCGGGGCTCACAAACCTTCAAAATTGAACATAATAGAACAATTTATGAGAGGAAAATGCTTTGCATCATGTGTGGGTGGTGACACCGTTTAGGTATCACCACGGATGCCATGAGCATTGCGCTGAAAGGTAAACAGTCTCATGGGATAAAATGAAGCAAGTACTACATTAGCATATGGTCTGTACAGAATAAAAAAAACATATATAACCTTTTCAAATTTCTGTTTAAGTGCAGTAGTCCAATCCCCCAGAGTTCTTATGTGGACACTCACGTAATCATCACCTGGCGCAGAAGTGATTGAGAAGGGATGCCTGTAAGAAATGTGAAGAGCAGTTTTTCAATATTGAGAAAATGAAATGACTCACTAATGAATAACAGGGGATTTTCTATTAATCACCATTCAAAAGTTGACAAATCTGGGCACTTGACGAAGAGATACATTCCACTTCTGTACTTGAAGCCTGCAGGTTTAGTCATGTATAGTGCCAGAACATTCCCTGCATATATGACTGCCTGCAATATCCCAGAGAGCAAGATCAAAAATAAACATTATGCTGAAACACGAGAGTAAAAGAGAAGGAATGGAGCAATATTCCATACCTTGATGATGCTAACTCGATGATTATGCTCTTGGTATCGCGAAAAGACTCTCTCAGTCGCATAGAATAGTACTGGGACAATTATATACATCCATGTCTGCAAAACATTGCAAACATTTTTATGCCTTTTCAGTTTTGGCCGCACCTTATTTGATTACAGATGATAGAAACTTTTAAGATCAGTGATGAAGTAGCAAGTTCAGGAATATACATACCGTCTTTTCATACCAGGGCTTGTCAACAAGGAGGAAGTAGCCATGCATGACGAAGAGGATATATGAGAAGAGTAGCAAATGGTGAGCATACCAAAATGAATTGAACCCTGCCAGATGATGAAACGGCCCTGGCAACTTGATGACATTCTTTCTGAAAGAGCTTGTTGCCAAGGTAAATGAATACCCCATTATCAAGATCATGAGAATCCCCGTTACACCTACTGTACTTGTTAGCAAGGACCCATATGTTGGCTGTCGGTAATCGTACATAGGCCCAACAATTTCCCTGAATCTGTCTCTTGGGCATAAACTCAATAACGGAAAGTTACAAGATAAATGTGCAACGGTATGCATTGCAGTTGCGATGGCTATTGCGTATGCAATCACCTTGTGGAAGTTGATATTGTCATCGAAAGGGATGAAAGTACTGAGACATGTTGATCTAAGCATGGTAAGGGTTCTTCTACACACAGGAAGAAGAATGAGAGCCATGTTCAGCTTGAGATTTTCTGCAGAAGCTTTGGCAATACATAAACAAAAGCCTGAGATTTCAAACGAGGGTGTGTTCTCATATTCATTGAATTTCCAAACAAAAAGTACTGCATTTATTGTTAACCACACGATGGTAACCCATATTCTCTGCCAGTTCTCATTCATAAGTTCTATAGTTATTGAAAAGAATTTGCTAATGGGATTCCTATATCTTCTTGGTATCATTGCCCTGGTGAGGGTATGGGCTTTCATTTCTAATTTGGTTGTTTCATTGGTATTCACCATTCCTCTCAGCAGAGTCTCTAGCTGCCACATCTGTTCATTTCAATAGGAGAAACAATAAAAGTTATGAGCTTCTGATTGCCACATAGTCTCATGCCAATAAGAAAGTAACGGTGGTTTAACATAACTATCAACCTCTATATATCCATGGTGATCAGGGTCAAGTTCTTCCATGATTAGAGCTGCATATAACGCTGCGTTCTCTTTAAGACTCATGAGCTTGTTTGCAGAGGCACTCAACACTATAACCTTTTGGCATAACAAATGTGCGATACTGTATACATCAAGATTAAAAATAGCAACAGAATCAAAAGTGGAAAATGATATACTTGCTCACCTCTTTTACCTCATCCTCGGATAGTCTGCCATCTCCATTCTTGTCAAACCTGCAACATCAATATGAAAAATCAATTCATCGTTGAAAAACCTTGTCTAGCTATTGGCAATACATTTCCAAAGAATTAGTATTTCTTACATGTCAAAAAAGATTTGGAGTCGAGTGTCAAAATCTTGTCTTGTCATATCCTCCCAAAACATTTTTAATTCAGCCTGAGTAATTCCATTTGTAGTGTCTACTTTCCTTCTCCTTGCAATGGCATTAAATATTTCTCCGGCAAAGTCCTTAGACTCTGCCATTCCTGCAGGACAAAAGCACTAAGAATTTCAGTTTGTGTCTGGTCCTGTTACATGAGGTAGGACAATGCACGTGCCAAAGAAAAACAAGATGTAGAAAGAACATATATTATTCACCAACACATTGTCCAAATTTATCTCTAAAGAGCCTTCCATCAACTGCAAATTGCTCGAAACGAGTTTCAACGGATCTCCATGCATCCAATTCCTTCCCTGTCATTGTCCTGTCAAGAAACCTGAGGCTCTTAAGCCCTCTGGCAGCAGATGATGCTGTTCTTTCTATTTTATGACGTGGAGGAGGTGCCGGAGGCAGAACACCACTTTTCCTCAAGGCATTACTTGTAGTCCTCTTGAGAGAAGCCCCAATACTACTGGTACTCCTTCTCAGGGCTTCCCCAATGTTACCTGAATGCCTGATATCAAATTTTCCACTTTCCCCCAGATTTCCTGAATGCCTGATATTGATTTTTCTGGCTTCCCTGGGATTTCCTGAATGCTTGGTGTTGAATTGGTTGGCATCCCCAGGATTGCATGAATGCCCCATATCCCCAAGATTGCATGAATGCCGCATATCCCCAAGATTGCATGAATGCCCCATATCCCCATGATTGCATGAATGCCCCATATCCCCATGATTGCATGAATGCCTGATATTGGACTTATTGACTTCCCCAAGATTTCCTGACTTCCTGATATTGAGATCATTAGGACCTGTAGGTGGCAATGCGCTATTCTGTCCATCTTTTGCAGGATCGTTTGTCATCTGATCAATCTCAATGCTTTCAAGCATCCATCTCGATGAAGCTCCTTGGCTGTTCTTTGACATCACGACAATGTTCTCTGCCTCTCTCTCTCTCCCTCCCTCCCACCCTCTGCAAATTTTGCTAAAAAAAGAACGATTTTAGGACACAGATATTGGGTATTGGTGATTGAGAAAGCTAGAAGGACAAGTGCACATATATGAAACGGTCAGCATGGTTTTTTGGAAGGAGGGAAACAGTGTCAAATACAATGTAAAAAAACTGAAAAAATGCAACTTGGTTCAAGTTAGTTTAGTTAGTTGTCTAAAATTAAGGGGAAAAAAAAGAAAAAAGATAAAAAAAGAGGGCCTTCCACAGGATACAACCCAACTCTACTCTGCTTGCCATAAATTCTAATACCATGTTAAATATTTCCGGTAGGTTACAAAAGGGCTTTCTTGTTAAAGCTTGCTTGCCTGTTTTTTTCTGGCCACAAAACTTCCATGCACATTGTTGTTTAGCAAGGAGTACTCCCCAAGGCCTTACAGGTGCCCAACCATCCAAGGCTCAGTTGATTCCAATTAATTTGTTTTGATATTAATAAAAACTTTATTGTCATTTTACTCGTGATTCTTTGCTTTCAAGTAATTTACCCCCATGATTCTAAATGGGCATCAAAATTTCATTAGTTTTAAGCCAACATTCGGTTTGATTGGTCAAAGGATTGTGCTCTTTATTTTTTGTAGAGTGAGATTCAAAGCTTAGGATTTTTTTTTTTTTTTAAATCTTTGTAACTTGATGACCAATTTTTATCAAATTGGGAGGGTAGAGCATCGTAGTTGTGATCCCAATATTTAGTTATTTGATCTTTCCAAATGTTCCCCAAAAAAAAAAAAAAGAAGGCACGCATGACCAAATCCCAATTTAAAAAGGAACAAATTATGAGGACATTTAGCGCTGAGACCTAAATTTTGTGAATGTGTATCCAATATGGCATATGACATTTTGCCTATAAAATCAAATTAATTTACTTTTTTTGTTGAAAATTAAAAATATTTTTCTGTGTTATTGTGTAGCTTTTATGAAAAAAACAGTAAAATTAGATGGATACAAAGGAAATTACCGTACTAAGCCTTTTTTTTTTGGGGGGGGGGTTTATTTATTTATTTATTTTTATTTTTTATCGCAGTCATGTATTATTGTGGATTAGATTGATTCTATCCCAAGTGTATAAACTATGCCGAAATTCAGAATTTACTTCTTTTCAAACAAATCTTATAGATATTACATATAATCAAACAAACAAGCATAATAAACACATATTTAACATAATGTGTGAGGAACCAAAGTAAAAGAGTTTGCTCTATGCTTTTGATGTGAAGATGAAAATGTGAAAAACAAACGAATATTTTTGGTCAGTCAAAAAGCAATTTTTACATTCTAACAAATTCTTTGTTGAATTTGGTCTTTCCCCGTGGCCACGAATCCCCATTAATAAAAGAGTTTGCTCTATGCTTTTGATGTGAAGATGAAAATGTGAAAAACAAACGAATATTTTTGGTCAGTCAAAAAGCAATTTTTACATTCTAACAAATTCTTTGTTGAATTTGGTCTTTCCCCGTGGCCACGAATCCCCATTGAACAACGTTACGACCAAAAATTTTTTCTTGTCAAATTCCCGACCGCTTGGGAAGACCTACTTCACTTGAGAATTTTAACTAATTTTCTTAATTATTTTATTCATAGACATATGTTTTCCTTTATGTGGATAGTATATATTTACAATTTTTATTATTAATTGTGTATTAAATAATTATAAATACATATATATAATAAATAATTGCGATATTACCACAAGGCGTGTTTTGGAAGTGCTTTATCACTTTACAACATTACCGTTTGCCCAATATCCAATCATCTTGTCAAAACCCAAAAAAAAAAAACCAATAATCTGTTTTTTTTTTTTTTAAAGTCAAAATATCCAATCACCTTGCTTGTGAGAAACCTTACGCAAAGCTAAACTAGAAAAACGTCGTCGCTTAAAGAAAATAAAAAGTCACCGAGGCGACGACTCGTCGTTCTCTCTGTCCTACACCAAACCAATCAGTCAAACTCGCTCTTCATCTTCTTCCGAGCTCACTGAGTCAAACTCGCTCTCTTTCTTCTCTCTCAAAACATCACCCTTACCAAACCCTTTTTCCATGCAATTCAATTCCCTTGCCCTTCTTTTTTTTTTTTTTTTCCCTTCCCCCCCCCCCATGTCCTTTTTCGTCTTTTCATTATACCTTTTCTCCTCGTCTGCCAATCGGATGGCCCACACTTCTCCACGTCACCATCGTCGTCTTCACCACCCCGACCCTCCTCCCTCTCCGTCACCTTCCCCTTTCCCTTCCTCTTTTCTATCCTTACACACATACAAACAAACACAGTCTATAAATATAAATATAAACATATATAATAACAACAATAACAATACCAACTAGGGTTTCACTGATTTTACAAGAAACACAATCTCCACTCTCTCGCTCTCCCCCTCTCCTTCTTGTTTCTATTTCTCCGTTGGCTCTGCAATCGAGGCCACAAAGCTCAATTGATCGCCGAAGAGGTACAATTTCAATTGGGTTTCTTTATTTATTTATATTTCTTTAAGAATTTAGCTGTGGGCTCGGAATCTTTTTCTTTAATTTACGGCGGTTTTGTCTGTTAGGTTATGGCAATTTTGAGATTTTGATGTTTGGGGTTGATTCTTTTAGGGGTTTGATTCGGCTGGGTTTGGAAAGTTTCTAACTTTTCTGGTGAATTACTGGAGGGGTTGTTGGTTTCTTGGGTTAATGTTCCATGGCAATTGAGAAGAACGGGTTTAAGGCGGCTTCGAGGTTCGATTCGGAGTTTTCTCCGAATAGTGGGGAGTCTGTGTCGAGTGATGAAGAGGAGCTTCAGCGGCGAGTCTTGGCTGTTGAATCTGACGAAGAGGATGATGATGATGAGTTTGATGATGCCGATTCCGGGGCGGGATCGGATGACTTTGACTTACTGGAATTGGGGGAAACTGGAGCTGAGTTTTGCCAAGTAGGGAATATGACTTGTACTCTGCCGTTGGAATTGTACGATCTTCCAGGTCTGGGGGATGTTTTGTCTGTTGATGTGTGGAATGAGGTGTTGACTGAAGAGGAGAAGTTTGGCCTTACCAATTATTTGCCTGATATGGACCAGGACACGTTCATTAGAACTTTGAAAGAACTCCTTGAGGGTGCAAATTTCCATTTTGGGAGCCCTGTTAAGAGGTTGTTTGAGATGCTGAAAGGAGGGTTGTGTGAGCCAAGGGTTGCACTTTATAGGGAAGGTTTGAGCTTATTTAAAAAGCGGAAGCATTACCATTTTTTGAAGAAGCATCATAATAGTATGGTCCTTAACTTTTGTCAGACAAGGGATGCTTGGCTTAATTGTAAGGGGTATAGTATTGAAGAGAAGCTGAGGGTTTTGAATATCATGAGGAGTCAAAAGAGTTTGATGTATGAGAAGATGGAGGAAGATTTGGATATGGAGTCACCACAGAAAGAGGAACATGTTGATGGGATATTGGGCAAAAGAAAGTATAGGAAAACTTCTCTTAAGTTGAGTCGTGATTTAGCATATGGGAGTGGTTTAGATTTGGAAGTTCCTTCACGGCTGCCTTCTATGGCTTTGGAAGTTGCAAAACACAGAAAGCAGAATCCAAAGGGTATTCTAAAGTTTGCCGGGAGAAAATCTTCATCATCGAAGGAGATGACAGGTCGTGCCGGTTGTGTTTACCCAAATTTGGATGTGAATTCCAAACCATTTGGATCTGCTGTCCCTATTTCTCAACAGAATAAGGCTGTGACTTACGACTCTGGGGCAATACTCAGACTAAGAGATCGAATGAGATTTGATGACAATGGTGTTGACTATGATGATAATGCTGAAGGATCAGTATATGGAATGGATCTAACTCGAGATCAAAATGTAGCACACAGTACTGTACCAGAGAGAACAGGACTTCTAAAAGCTGGAAAGAAGCATGACTTTATGAGAAGTGATGAAGTGGTCACTGATGATCTTGTGGGATTTCCTCTGGCTTTAAAGAATGATTTTCGTGCTTATGGTAGGAACAGAACTGCAAATAAACTGTCAGAAATGGAAGTGTACACAGAGAAGCCTCCTAATATAAGTTCTTTTGAGATCCCAAGAAAGGCCAAGTATCTGGAAAATGCTCAGCAATTTGCAGTTAGAGATCAGATAAAGTCTGTGAGAGGCAGAGCTCCACATCTAGCAGTGAAGGATAATCGAGTTGACTTATCAGACAATGCTGAAACAATATGGCCTGGCAGCAACCGAAGACAGGTTTTGACAGTGGATTCGTCATTTAATGACTGGAATGTCAGAAGCAAGAAGTGGAAAACAGGGAGGGAGTCTCCAGATCTTAATTTTAAAGGTTATAGAGCTTCCTCACCACAGGTGGATGACAGAATTCTGCTTTCTGACCTGAGATCAAAAGTATCACAGGAGAAAGCCAGAGTGAGCCTCATACAAAATGGCAGACAAGATAAAGGAGCACTGAGGGCTAAAAAAATGCAAATAAAAAGTGAAGAAACAGAGTCAGACTCATCTGAACAGTTTGATGATGAGGAAGAGGATAGCAATCCCTTGATGAGGAGCAAGTCAGCTTACACCAGTACCATCATGGAAGGTTCGGGATCTTCATTGTTGAAGTCTGGCACTGATATTAAGAAAACCTCTTCTAGAAAGAAAGGTATGCAGGACAACACACCAGCTTTTGATGGAATCTCATATTTGCCCAGAAAGGCTGGTTCCTTTGTTGAGCTTGGACAAATGCCGGGGTACCCATCAAAAGCAAAACAGAAGGGTAAGATGCGTGATAGCAGTCTGCTGTATGGCTCTGGCAATAGAGATTTGGAAGATAACCCATCATTTAGTTTGGGTAAGCTGAAAGATGATGATTATGGGAAAAGGGTTCATAGGATAGGCAGGAGTGGCCAGCTGAGAGGGGAAAATGGTGAAAGGTTACTTTTGTCTGGACTGAAAGCCTACCCTTCTGACAGAAAGCAAAGAGGAGAAGTTAGCCATGATGACATTCCTTACGAGGATGATGATTTGCTTGAACCAGGATTGTTGACTGATGAAAATATGCAGAGTAGAGTGGGGAAGAAAGGACAGGGAACTGAACGATATGGTAATGATCGAAATGATAGATCCGAGGCCTCCTTACTAGGATGCAACTCGGTGACAAAGAAACGGAAAGCAAAGGAGATAGTGTCTGACATGGATGGAAGGGGTGTAGATGGTATCATGCAGTCTAAACTTAAACAGCAAATTGATGGCTCCATTTCATCGAAGAAAAAAGGAAAGAAGAAACTGGAGGTGGACACTGGTAGTCCGGACAAGGAAACTTTTGAACAACCAGTTACTCATCCAGCAGCACCTGCTGATGTAGAGTTGGAAACTAGACCACAGAAAAAGCCTTATACCCCAATTACACCAACAGTTCATACAGGGTTCTCATTTTCTATTATACATCTTCTTTCAGCGGTTCGTATGTCAATGATTACTCCTCTTTCAGAAGATTCCATAGAATTTGGCAAATCAAGAGAAGAGCAGAATAAAAATCCTGAAGATGTCACCAGTGGGGCCATTTCTCATGAGAATGCTGATGTGAATAAATCAGATCATGGTTCACAAGTACATTTGCCTTCTCTTACTGTACAGGAGATTGTTAATCGTGTTAGATCCAACCCTGGGGATCCTTGCATTCTTGAGACACAAGAGCCACTGCAGGATCTAGTCAGGGGAGTCCTGAAGATATTTTCATCTAAATCAGCGCCTTTGGGAGCAAAAGGCTGGAAGGCACTTGTTGTGTACGAAAAATTGACAAAAAGTTGGTCCTGGATTGGTCCTGCTTCGCAAACTTCAACAGATCATGAAACTGTTGAGGAGGTGACATCTCCTGAATATTGGGGCCTTCCTTACAAAATGCTTGTCAAGTTGGTTGATTCATTTGCAAATTGGCTGAAAAGTGGTCAAGAGACCCTTCAACAAATTGGGAGTCTTCCTCCACCACCTTTGTCATCTATGCAGTGTAATCTGGATGAGAAAGAAAGGTTCAGGGACTTGAGAGCTCAGAAGAGCCTTAACACCATTAGCCCAAGTTCTGAAGAGGTGAGGGCTTATTTCCGCAAGGAAGAAGTTCTAAGGTACTCAATTCCTGATAGGGCATTCTCATACACAGCTGCTGATGGTAAAAAATCAATTGTTGCTCCGTTGAGAAGGTGTGGCGGTAAGCCAACTTCAAAAGCCCGAGACCATTTCATGCTGAAACGTGATCGCCCACCACATGTTACAATCCTGTGTCTTGTGAGGGATGCAGCTGCCAGATTGCCTGGAAGTATTGGCACCAGAGCAGATGTTTGTACTTTGATACGAGATTCTCAATATATTGTTGAAGATGTGTCCGATACTCAAGTTAATCAGATTGTTAGTGGGGCTTTGGACCGTCTGCATTATGAACGTGATCCTTGTGTGCAATTTGATGGGGAAAGAAAGTTGTGGGTTTATCTGCATCGAGAGAGAGAAGAAGAAGATTTTGAAGATGATGGCACTTCATCTACAAAGAAATGGAAGAGACAGAAAAAAGAACCTTCTGAACAATCTGACCAAGGAGCTGTTACTGTTGCCTTTCATGGTACTGGGGACCAATCTGGATTTGATTTGGGCTCTGACCTCAATGCCGATCCATCAGGCACTGATGATGATAATAAAATAAGGGATGTGGTGTATGAACATGCGAGACTGAATGGTGAGGGTGATATCGATGCTGGACATGGGTCTGAACAAGGCAACATGCAGCAGGGTCATCCCATGGTTTGGGAGGGCCTTGGCTTAAACTCAGCACCAGAGAACAAATTATTATGCCAAGAAAATTCCACAAATGACGATTTCGATGATGAAGCATTCGAAGGAGAAAGGCCTGATGGACTGTTTAGCGAAAGCTTACTGTGAAGAATATTTCTGGTAATTACTATGCAACCATGCCCTGCATTTATTTCTGTTTCTGAATCAGTGTTTTCTTGAGTCGGAAGTATTTAACCTTGAGTGGGGTGAGGTTAACTTGTTTAGTTTGGTTATTGACTGGAAATTTAAGAGAAAAAGGAGAGATGACTGATCATCTCATTCATTTGTGAGGCTTGGCTAGATAGCCTAGGGCTGTCTTATTGGTGAAGTGTTCAACATCTGGCGATGTACAAGAGCTGGATTGGAGTCTGAAGCCATGCGATACAAAAATGATCTCTATTTTGGACCATCCCAGATGATACCTTCTAGGATCCCACTTATGTGGGACCACAACTTGGTAATTGCTTTTTGTTTAACACAAAATTGCTGGTCTTTTTTTGGGAGATGTCTCTTGGTGTCATCATTTTAATGCATAATAGAGTTCCACTGATGAAATTGGTTTACAAATGCTTTCTATGGACTGGGAGTTGGGGGATTGAAATTTAAGAGATAATATCATACTTTACAATTTTACGTGTGAAATGGGTCGAACAGCCTACAGCCCTGACCATTATCAGGGCTTGGGCTGGGCTAAGAACCCCCCCAGCCCATCTGAGCTCTGTAAGTATTTGGAATTTTTAATTTTCCCTGCTTCCTTTCAAGCTCCAAAGAGGCAAATTAGTGTCAACACTTGCTCCAATGGGCATCTGATATGCTGGTGTTATTGGTTTTGCAGGGTGCAAGTTATCTTTTTTGAGGTCCGTCTGGAGGATTTGAGCCCCGGTTGCTGGAACTGAAAATCTAGCTGCTTTACTGCTACTAGAAGACCATGCGGCTAGTGGCCAAGTTCATCTTTTTCAATCTGAAGGTAAATCCTCTTGGAGGCAGGCTTACAGAAGAGCAGAAGTTTACCTGTATATTGATTGTAGGGGGGAAAAGGAGAATAGCAAGTGAAAATTGACGAGTTCTATATAGTGTGTAGTATAGTATAGGTGGATAATTTTATGGTCCTTTGTCCCATGAATAATGTTTCTCCGATTCCATATCTTGATAATTTTGGAATATATACAGCACATTTCTCTTTTGAAATGATTTAAATTGGAAAAGGCCAAGGCTGTAATTTGCATCTTAACTTTCCTTCAAATTTTCAAGTCTCAAATTCTTATTATTAACCTTCACTTAAGAAATTAAAAGGGGTCGATATTTCTTTCACAAATCATGGCAAATAGTAAAAACTTCAAAAAGTGTAACTCTTGTACCAAATATTTTTTAATTTGATAATTTCTTACATTTCATAATTTTATTGTACAACTTGATATATTAAAATAGTTTGATCAACAGATTATAAGAAATTTTTAAAAATTAATATTATTTGTAAAAATAAGTTTAATTGTAAAAAATTATAGTAAATTTTAATGAATTTAATATAAATATATTATTATTTATCTATTTTTATTCTCAAATTGTAAAAATTACAAGATATAATAAATTGAAATATAAAAAATGTCTACAAGATTTTATAAATGAAAAAAAATAAAAAATAGCTCAAGAATCATATTTTTAGTAATATTTGTGCAAATTTGATGGAAGTTTTCATAGCTAAAAAGAATTTTCAGAAATTGTTTTTGATATTTGAATAAAATTATCCAGTATGCAAGATTATATTATAGACTTTGTGAAATTTAATAGATCATTGAAAGTAGAGGATACTTGGCAAAAAAATCACATATTTTCAATATTTTTATGATTTGTTATAATTTTTGAAAGGGAACCTTTTTTTTTTTTTTGTATGTTAAGTATTAACGTCATGAACCCATACGAAATCGAGGATTATGAAACTTGTAATCAGCAATTGAAGATAAATTCAAGTTGTGTTTGACAAGAAAATTTGCCATATGTTTTTCGAAACTTGGAATTGAATCCTTTTAGCTCATTGGAGACTGCCATGCACGCCACAAGCCCTTTTACCCTATAATATTTTTAGAGTTAGCAGGCTGAGCTGAGCACGTCCGAGCTCCATGTTATACCCCACAAGGTGTTTGACCCAAAACAGACATGTAGCGATGAGAAAACAGACATGTAGCAATTTAATTACTGTGTTCGATTCCTAGCGGCTCCGTTCTCCTTTGCGTTCAGGAATTTTCCCTATGTTCTGACCTTCTAGACTGAAATTGGTGAAGCACCAAAAGCATTTTTTTTTTCCCCGTCCCCGCTCCCCGCACCCCCCTCCCCCCCGGGGGCCCTACTTCCCACATAGTGATAAAAACACAGGTTAAGATTAGCCAATCAATGGTAGATTCAGAAAACATGGTATTTAGGTACACAAGAAGCTCAGATTCAAAATGTTCCGGTCAAAAATAAATCATGTCGTCAGTTGTTTTTATTTTTATTCAAACAAGTTCCAGGGAACCATAAAACAAATATAAAGAATCAAGGAACTTTCTTCCAAAAACAAACAATCAAGAAATAATGCAGGCAATGGTTCATACACTTGATACATGTATGTATTCTGTACACAACCCCCTTCTTACCCTTATACCATTGTAATCATCTCTCGTGTTATACTCAATCTTAGACCTTCTTACCCTTATACCATTGTAATCATCTCTCGTGTTATACTCAACCTTAGTTAATAGCAGTGAGGGGAGCTCTGGAATCCCTCATGGATTGTGCAGCTTCAAATGCTGCCAATGCATGTTTTATATCTCCGTTCGGTTGCTTTGCAGATTTTCCATCACAGAGCAGTTTTAATAGTTCCTCAAAAGCTGGGGTTCTGAGCTCTTCAATTGATGCAATGCTTGGCAGATTGAACGGCCTCTTTCTCGGGGTTGAGCAAGACGGTTCATCCACCTGAAAGTTGGATGATTTAAAAGTTTAGCTCATCACACTGAAACATGCACAATGACAACATGCAACTTAAGAGTGTTTATTTTGTAATTACGCGTGACAACAGGAGTGTTTAAAATGACATTTAAAGTTTTACCATGTATTCATCTGAAAGGCATTTTCCAGCATTTTCTGTGATTTCTACAATCCTGTGGTAGTGACCACCCTTCAGTTCTCTCAAATCTTGACAGCAAGGAGCAGTCATAGAATTGAGACTTCCACAAGCATCACGATCAAGTTGTAATGAATCTGCATGTGTTTTGTAGACAAATTTATTAAGAAATCAGGATAAGACAACCACGAGCCCACGGAGATCAAATTAGAGTTACTAACAGTCAAGTGATGATAGGATATCATTGTTTGCAATGTCTACGTCCCGAGTAGCAGATGACACAGCAGATGAGAACTGTGAAAGTAGTCTTTGATTGGCGTCTGTCCCTCCACTGCATAAATGAAAATCAAAAAATAAGTTGGTAGTCTAGAAGCAAAGATACAGCAACATCTGTTGGAAGCAGTGTACCTAACAATGGAATTCACAGAAGCAACATTGCTTTTCTCTAGGCTGAGCAAGGAGTCTTGAGCATTTCTCCACTGTTGGGCACCCAACTGAGCCTTGTTCATACTGAAGAAGTTTCAACATGACAACTTAAGGGGATAAGATGAAAAAAAATACCAGGGCCATGCAAGATAGAGAAGTGTGTGAGTAAACAAAGTGGATAACGACACACATACCAGTTACGAAGAACCTCCTCCAGCTCTTTCTTTCCAATTTCCACTGCAGAAGTATCCTCAAGATGCCTGGATTCTGTTTCTTCCATGTGAACATTCCATTCAGCTTTAATAGAAGACGATGAATCTTGCATTGTAGACATTTCTTGTTGTAGCTTTTTGCTTCTACTGTTTGCACTTTCTCGAAGATCATGTACTGACTCTTGTACCTGAAAGAGTATTGGAAGTCATCACTTGAAGCTTAATTTTAATAATTGCAAGTGAGGAAATACAATGAAAAGTGGCTCACACCAGTCTTTTCTTTCTTTCATTTGAACTTGCAAGCAGCTCAGCCACTTTTTCCAACAATTGTGTTTCTTCATTAGCAGCACACTCCTCAAACCTCTTTTCTAAATCTGACAACTTTGTATCACTGACTGTTTGTGCCTCTTGAACAATTTGATTCAGGTTGGACACATGCATGTCTACAGTCTTGAAGAAGTTCACTGTTATTCTAGAAACTGCTCGTGCAGTTTCCACTGCTCTGTGATGTGCCTGTATTTATATCAAATATAAACATTTGTAGAAAAGACAACAATCCAGAAAATCTCTGAATTAAATATTTGTATAGCATTGACTACAAACCTCACGCTGTTGTTGTGCATAAGCATTTAACTTCTCCTCTTGCACACAAAGATTATTTTGAAAATCATTAAGTAAAGAATCAGCCTCTGATGCTATTCCTTGAAAAAGCTGCACCAAGTATAGAAAATAGGGTCAGAAAAGTTAAAAATGGCCTAGGAAATAAAAGTCATGTAGGCCCAAAAAAGACAGTTAGTTAATACTTACATGTTCAAAGGCACATGAATGTTTGGAAACTTCAGAATTTAGATTCAGAAAGGTTGTCTGAGAGTTTCCCTCAAGCTCTTTAGCCAGATCATCTAAAGCTTTAACACCAGATCCATACATGCCTTGCAGGTTTCTAACTCTTCCTCGAAGTTCTTCAGCAGTCTTTATGCAGAGCCAAATTTTAGAATCATGAGGAATTAAAAATCATTAGGATGCTGTTAATACCTTGTTTGGATATTACCTCTGACTTTGTTGATACAAAAGACTGCATGTCTTCTTCCATCTCTTTGAGTTGCTGCTCTTGGTGAGTCACAGAAGCTGCCACAGTCTTGTGCAAGATCTGAAGTTGCTGGGTCAATAGGGACTGGAACCTCCTGATAAGTTCTCTGTTTCCATCCTCAATTTTATTTTTCCTCTCTGAAAACAAGTCATTATCAGCATCACACACATCAATTCTTCTGTCTGGGAAAAATACAGGAATTACTTGCACTACTAACTAGAACTAACCTATTTTAGCAAATAAACCAGATACATCTGTTGCAGCATTTTCTAGCTCTGCCCGAAGCTCAAATGCATGCTCAACTAGCGCTTTCTCTGAAAATTTGACAAAACTCATTATTGTTGGAAAAATAGCCAACAGAACACAGTGTATGGCACAAGAGAAAACCAAAAACATCATACCAAAGAAAATGAGATGGGGGATTCTAAAAAAAAGTTCACATTGGACATATTACATGGATGTTGATGAAAAAATATATCATACAAGTCAAAAGGGACATGTCTGTTAGGAAGAGAAACCATAACAAATAGAGGAAATCATCTAAGGAAACAAAAATACATGAATTCCCTTGTTACCAGATTTTAGGAGATTAGATATTAAAAACTCCTTTTCTTTGATAGTAGCATTTGCTTGTCTGTGTTTTTCTTCAAGATCAGACAATGAATTTTCAGTATCCTCTAGCTTTTTCTGCATTACAGGGAAAAGAGTAAAGTTAGAACTTGAACAGGATATGATAAAATGGTGGAACCCACAATTTAATTGCACAGAATGTGCACCTCAGTCTTTTCGAGTTTGTCACTTAGATCTGCTGTCAAATGCAGCTGAGAATTGTAGAGTTCCTGAAGCTCCATCAATTGCTAATCACAAGTGATGACAAAATTTTTAAGTCTGGCCTTCATATATTGCAACATGGAAAGAACTGTAAGAAAAGATTATCCTGCTGACACATACCTTGTCCTTGGATTCTGAATTAAGTTCCATGCGCTCTATTTTCTCAGCCATTGCCTAGGGTAAGCGAAGCACCGAAAAAAAAAAAAAAAAAAAAAAGATTATTCAGCCTAGCTAGATCACTGAGCTAAGAATTCAAATCAGCAAATAGCATGGTGAAAAGTGAACCTTTTTTTCAGCTTCTTCTTGAAGATAACGGTCTCGGGGTATATAGATTCCATTTTTCTCTCTTGCAGCATACACCTCTGTTTTCACCGAAAAAAAAAAGAAGGGAAAATCAACATTCTTACAGGTTCTCTTTACAATTCAACCACAATTTTGTCATTTTTCTGGAAAGTTGTTAATCAACAAAATACCTTGCTTCAGCCGGTCAATTTCAGAGTAGAGATCCTTGATCATTGCAGATTTCATCATTTTTTGGTTGATCTAGGATAGCAAGCAAGACAAATTATTAGAGGATTTTGCACAAGTAAAAGGCTTTACAGAGAAAGAGTGGTATTACACCATTCAGAAAGTGACCATGATTGGTCTATTAGGTCAAATGGCCTTGTTCATGTCACTGACCTCTGGTTTATTCTTGATGTTCTTGGCTCGGTGTGCATAATCTAGTGTGCTGAGTGTTTCTTCCAAAGAATGGACAGAGGGTGATACAGTTGCGATTATACATGTCTTAGTTTTCCCTCCCAGTGAATCCCTCAAGAGCCTTGTTAGTTTGCTATCCCTGGAATTGAAACAAACATTTCCAAGTTCATATCAGTTTTGATGTTTGAAAAAGCTAGAGAGTTCACTGGCTTCTATATATAATACCTGTATGGAATATGACCGGAATGCTCAACAAGAGTATTGATGACACGACCAAGTGTAAGCAAGCTTTTATTAATCTCCCCTGCTTCCCTAGCTCTTCCCTGCAAGTGCCATTTTCTTTCTAATCAAAATCAGAAGTGGAAAAAGCATTGCGGCAATGACGAATGAATAGAAAGCAGAAACTTGAAAGAATTAGAAATTGTCACATATTTTATCTCAACATACAACTTACAGCATACATATGCTTTCTTCCTGTAATACCAGAATATATTAGATGATAGAATAATGCTACTTTTGGTAATATTGTACCTCTTTGGCACCAGAACGAGAGATATTCTCAGAACCAGCAAGGTCGACCAGATTCAACTTTCCACATTTGATCATCTCTTCTCCCTCTGGAGTACACTCTTTAATGTGAATGGTTATGGAAAATATTGAGTGAGAACGACTACTTTGCTTATTAAGGAGAGTCTCTGCTGTACGCCTTTTTGCAGAACCCTTCTCCAAGATTTTGTAGATTTCATTTGCAGTACACACAATCTCTTCTTCCAAGCCTCTAACAAAAACACCCCCTTTCCCATCTTCCATAAGGGCCATGGGTTTCTTAGATTTGTCATCTATAAATTTTGAGGTTTCCTCTGTCGCCAAGAGATCTGTTATTTCCTCATTGTACAGCTCTAGAAATGTGACCTTCATGTTATATTCAGCATTCTGAGCTTCTAGTATATCAAAAATTTGTTTAACTGCCCTTGGGATAACACCTGCATCACTTGGAAATTCCCCATTCTGTGAAAGACAATGGTTTCATTAAACAGTCCCAGCTGCAAAAAGAGAAATAAGTAGACTAACATAATATGTCTTGCAAAATCAAACCTTTTTCCTTGCTCCTCCTTCCATTGTGTAAGTCTTCCCTGTTCCTGTCTGACCGTAGGCAAAGATGGTACAGTTATAACCCTCCAGAACTTCATATACAATTGGAGACACGGCAGCATGATACAAATCCTTCTGTTGGGACATTGGACCAAAAACCTGAACAAAATTCTGCAGTGTTATAACCACTGCTACATCTATCATGATGATATATTCAGTAGAATGTAGAAATGGAAGTTACATTATTCCTCAAATAAGTTCACGTCAACAATCTCTGTAGATAACCAAATTGAAAACATACTGCATGCATAGTCATTGGTCTCAATTTTCCATTACTTTTTCAAGAGCAGATACCATATCAATGAAACTCTTATGGTAAGTGACAAACCCTGTCAAATAGAAAGGTTCTATCAATCTGTTTGTTGGCAATGTTCTGTGCTGCAATAACTTCCCTTCTGCCCTCATTGCACGAAATCACCACTGGAGTATGTGCTTTCAGCTCGTCTTCATTTAATGGCCTATAGAATACAAACAAATTAACACCCGTTCATGTCCTCTCAAAATAACCAAACATCAAAACCAAATATGGGTTCAATGCAGACCTGGCAAAGAACCCAAAACATAACCTAACTCAACCATTGGGTAACGAGAACATCCCAGGATGAACTCAAAACCAATGACAAATCACGAGGTAGAGAGACACTAGATAACTAAATTGAAACCAATTCCAACTCAAAGCAACCCAGAAAACAATGACTGAAAATTCAAAACTGACCTGCAGCGCACAATGACTTGGACATTAACACCCTTATCTCTATCATGTTTGCTACTCGAATTGGAATCCCCTGATCGCAGATCTCGTGAAGACTTATCGCTTGACCTTGGGGTCTGCAATGGAGATACCGAAACCAAACCCCCTCTTCTTGATTGTGAAGAATCCATCTACCTCTATATCTTGCTTTACAACACCACAGTACCGAGCCTCAAAAAACACGTACCAGACCTGATCAAGTACAACTCACTGAGTCAACTCGTTGGGCAAACATATAAAAATCCATAATTTAAGATCAGTTAGTGCTCTCAAACAAGAACAATGACCAAGAAACATGTAAGTAGAGTGGAAAATGACAGAAATATCGCATCTTTATAACATTTTATTTGAACCCAATTCCGCAATATAATCAATTAGACCCAAAAAAGGAGCAACAATAAAGGGTAAAAAAAAAAAAAAACACACCCCACATAGGTGTATTGTTCAATGAATCAGAATTTTAAAGAATGCTTTTGACTCGGTGCTCACCGGGTCAACTCAGCTGAAACAACCAAAAAAAAAATTAACACAGAGGGGGAGGGAGAGAGAGAGAGAGAGAGAGAGAGAGAGAGAGAGAGAGAGAGAGAGAGCGTATACGTATACGTGTACGTATACACATTGACGAATTATAGTTTCGATCCATGAAAATCAACCAAGAAGGACTCGAAATCTGAAACAACGGCAAATGGGAATGAAAAGAAACCCAGCAGAGAAGAAAATTTAAAAATAAAAAAAAAAAACAACTTACAGCAATCGTTTGAAAACGAAGCTCCAGATTCTCGAGAAAGCTTCTCTCTGCTGCAACAATGTAGGTAATCGTTTTCTCTTGAGAAAGCAAATCAAGAAAGAGAGATTTACAGAGAGAGGCCAAAAAATAGAGAGAGAAAGAGAGAAAGAGAGAGAGAGAGATAAGAATTTGGAAAGCTTGGTGTTGGTGATGATAATGCCCGTTATGAGACGGTGGCCTTTTTGAATTCAATGTCGCACGGACGGCAATTTCTGACGGTTGCTGTATCCTCACACGCCGTTAAGTAATACATATAGCCAGTGTTATTCGACCGTTGTAGGCGCATCATGGTGAACTCCAAAAAAGATATATATATTTTTTAAAATATATATAATATATACATATATCCTTTCTCAACCCTTTTTCTAGGCATTGGTTAGGTGAGGCTGATTGGCGTTGGGTATGAATTTAAACTTGATTTTGTATACTAATAAATTGGAACAATTTTTAGTATTGAAACTTTTAAATTCAAATTTGAGTAAAAGATGATAAACTTAAAAATAATAATAATAAATAATTGGTGTAAGATATTCATTATAAAAATATGTTTAACTTCATATTTTAACTCACATTATATTATTAGTTAAATATTTATAATTTTACTATTAATTATGATTATATAAAAAAAATTAAAAATATATGATAAACCGTAGCATGTTTTTGGAAACAAGTCTGGGCTCCACCCTGGAGCCTCTGAGAATCATGTAATGGGACACAACTGGGATTAATTTTGACACACATTGTACAAATCAAACTTTGGCTTACGAGGATAATGTCATTTACGGACAGGAGAAGAGTTTGAATTTGGGCAACCACTTCGGTCTAACTCAAACCTCTTTCTTGTTATTTTAATGGCGAGTCGACAATGACTAATGCAAATGGTCGCGGTGGGTATGTAACTTGCAGGCCAAAAGCGTCGACATCCATGATGGCTCGATTCCAATTTCAAATTTAATTTAGAAAAAAAAAAAAAAGTATTAACAGGCAAAATACTTCATTTGTAAAAAAAAAAAAAAAAAAAGAAACATGTGACATTCACATATGTCATCGTGTTAATATATTTAGTAAGTATGCAATGATTTTATTGCTTATATTTTTATAATTTATTTGCAAATCTTGTTGGTAAGAATAATATTATACTGCCAAATAAAAATATTTCTTCAATATTACATATATATAAATGTGTGTGTGAATGAATTAATACGTTTCAAACCAATAATAATAGACATTATAAATAATATAAGTGTAATGAAACTTGGAAAGATAGCCTCGAACTTTATTTTCTCTTTATTTATTTAATTTTGTTGGTTAGTCCAAATGATAAAGGGTGCTTGTTCTTCTTTTCAGCTTTTTTTTCAGTTCGTCTAAAAAGCTGAAATTTTTGTCTCCACCGAATTACCCATTTCGTGGTAGCCGGCCCATGAAAGGTTCTTGGCTCCTGTCATCTTTTGAAACTTCGATTGGCACCAACGGGACAGACATCCTCTCGAAATAGACGTTAGAGATATAGAAAACTATCACTCATCGGTATTTACGTAATGCCTATTTTCGCCTCAACGTCAAGCATCAAGCTCGCATTCGATTTAAACTATATGAATTGAGTTCATTGCTTTCATCATGACAACCAGCTATGGACCAAAAATAGACCACTGTAGCATTTTTCTTTTGTTGTTTTATATGAACATAAGGCTAGGAGGCTATTTTGTAACCCATTTATAACCTAATCATTTTCCAAGTAAATCAGGAAAAAAAGAATATTTTTTATTGTGTAATTTATAATTTAATGAATTTTATAATAGATAAAAAAATAAAGCATATTCATCTTTTTAATATTAAAATTAATGTGATAAAAAAAAAAAAAACACTTATCGTGTTAGAAATTGAGCTTCTGACACGTAACCAACCAACGCATGTTAAGTTAATCTTTTGTCAGCGAGCCACTCCAGAGTTTGAGAAGAGAAATTGGGTATGTGAAGATTGAATCATCAAAAAGAAAGACAAAGTGGGGTTTGAATGCGGTGGCAAAGTAGCCCCACGTGATAAAGAGTGATGTGAGAAGGCACATGCCCTCTGGTGGCCTTGGCCCCCTTTTGATTTCGCAGACACTCTTTCTATCACCCAAGGGATCATATCCGGCTATCCACTTCTTGTGCTTTAAGCTTCCAGGTAGTGCAACAAGTACCAGCAAGGTCACCTTTAAATTTTATAGCCATGTCATAAAGAGAGAGTGCATCAAAAATTTCTTTAAAAAAAAAAAAAAAGGGTCCTCAGGTTTTTTTGTTCTATTCCGTGTTCCAGGAAAAGAGAGACAAAGAGACTAGAAAAGGAAGCACGGAAAAATTACGATTGACGTATAAAAGGATTAATAGACTCCAAGGAGCAAAATGCTCTTTTTATGGTGATGGTTATAATCAAGACAAGTTTGGTGTAATAGTCTTTCCTACAATTCTTATGGTTCGCCACTCTTAATTACATGAACCTGTACCCCCACATGATCTAGAGGCAATTGGACGATAGGCAATTTATTTTTGGGCAACAAGACAAGTAAACATAGTGGAAAGGTCGACCGATAGAGGATGCTGGGGGCTTATGGCCAAGTGGAGACAAAGCTGTTATTTAGGATGCTGCGTATACTTTACTTCACTGCCCTTGTATGGCCCTTTCGCTGACATTCACATTGAAAGATGTTCGATTTTTTTCCACAATGGAAGATATGCTTCTACTGCTACAATCACCACAGTGACCAACTCATCATGTCAGTTTAGGAAAAGTTGGTTTGCTAGGCCAGGTTGCACGGACGTTTGTTATCCAACTCGAGTTCTGCTTGAGTGCTCGAGGCTGACTCCGTGAGTTAGAGATGGTAAAAGCAACCTAACCAATGCTTGGCAAGTCTCATGCTAAATAATAATCTGGGTGACCCTTTTTTCCCGGATGTTTTGATTGCTGATTACTTTACCATTCATGTGATAGGCAACACAATTGAGAAACCAAAGCTTGGGGACAGCCTGGAGGAGAGCAATTGTGTCAGCAATGATAAGCCATGAGATTTGATACAACTGGGGCGATATAAACTATACTATTCTGATCAGAATAAAGAAATAAGTGCATCTGCATGTACCATGAAAGCCTGACTACTGAACTGATTAATAAATGCTAATAAATGGATGAGCCCCAGAGCCTCAATCCAACATGAACTCGGGAAGCTGCTCTCATTCGGGTCGGCCAAGCACTGGGCCAATCAATGGCTGGGGACATATGGGCTGGGTGACATTTGATTGCTCCACAATTAGGCCCAGCATTACCCTAGCATGCCATTATTTTGGGGTTTGGACATTTGTCACTTGATGGCCACGTACAAACAAAGAAGCTATTTATATCTAGAAAGGGTCAAAACAGACGGCCGAATTATATATATGTTAAAAAAAAAAAAGAGAGAGAGAGAGACAAAAATATTGGATAGGTCTATTTCTGCTTCAGAAGAAGCTGATAAAGTAACACATACATGCTTTTGATTTCGCTTGCAAGGGAAAGCAAGGGTCCCATGATTTAAACCTTTCGAGCTTTTTGAAAAGCATAGAGCAAAGCAATCAAAGTTGCACGTTAGCCATTTGCCTGGGTCCTGGTTAGGAATAATGTCGCCATGTCTTTTGGTGAAGAAAGTGAAACGTGTGGATGTGAGTCTTGGTCCACTCTTGTATTATTACCATGCAGTATCTTCCTAATTATAATAAAACAAATTTGAAATATCTAAACCTCATTTTCTCCCTTGGCGAATCCATAGTCCATGTAAAGTCAATCGTATAATGCTTTGTTACATACAATCAGAGTGGTGTTTTGGGTGATGTTCAAGTCTGTTTACCACAAAGATTCATGCATTAATCTCGCATGCGAAACCGTTTTGCTAATAAATTTTTGCCTTGTCAGTCTTGTCCATAATCAAAAGACCGTCATAGAGCACAAAAAATAAAAAAATAAAAAAATAAAAGGAAAGAAAAGAAGGAGGAGAAGAAGAAGAAGAAGGAAAAGGCTGAGAATAAGTTATACAAAACAGATTTTTTTTTTTTTTTTCCGATTTGCTACTTAATACGGATTTGTGAGCCCCATAAGAAAGATAGACAACAAATTCTGCCGCATGGCATGGCAGGGCCATTGCCACGGGCATGAATGATCACAGCATCACACAAAGAAGGCTTCAGATTTCCATTTTTTTTCTGTCCTGTCCAGCCCTGAATGGTTTCTTTCCTATTCACATAGTGCTTCATTCTCAGGATACAAATGGGTTTCAGATTATTGCCTTGTGAAAAGTTTTCCAAGTCCCCGGTGGCAGGAAGGCTGTTAAATTGGAGAATTTGTCCTTTTGGTCTTTCTGTTATCTGCACAACAAGAACAACCAAGAACACATAAGATATGACAGTGCATCCAGCCTTTTTTTAATCTGGCTTTCATGTCATTGACACTGTCTATACACGCGTGATATTAGCAATCCCAACACAGTCTAAATGCTGCGTGGTTTTGGTTTCTATAATTAAAAAGCTAACCCATTTTCAGGGTAATGTGGCTGCCGACAAGAGACAAATAATTGGCATACTCTAATCTAAATTTTTTTATAACATGGTCCGGGGGGACTTTCGTCTTTTGCATGCCGTCCATGTCAATGGCTACTAGTCGTTGGTGTTTTCAGTCATTTGAACAGTTCTTGATGTCTATCCTGCAAGTCTTGCCCCGTTGTACAAGTTAGACTAGGCTAAACCTGTTAGACCAATTAGGTACTCATTTGTCTCCGGACGGCATTGTTTGTTTTCTCAATTGATATCTAGCTGGCTTGACCAATTAATTGCCATGGAAATAACTCAAAGGGAAATTATTCTCATCATCTTGTGGACTAAATCTAAAAAATGTAAAATAAATGAAACTTGGGTTCACGCCTAAATAGATAACTCTCCGTAAATTTTTAACCCTAGAATTGGCAGTGTGCTTTTGGCCAGAGTATGTAGACGAATTTGGTGTGCTGTATGCAAAAACCAACACGCAGACTTTTAGTTTCAGGTGAAAAATTCGATTCCTAGTCTTTATAAACTAACGTATATATTACTTGACTGCAATACTAACAACAGCAAAAACTGCATCCTTATTGCAATGGTTTGAACCAATGGCCACAAAGGATCAATAAGAAGGATAGAGTTGGGGAAAATGAAATCGGAGACCAACGGCTACAATGGACACCTCAGTTTTTGTTTCTCATCAGCAGAATTAGCCCGTCTTATTACAGAAACAAAGATCACAACAGCTTTGCTTAACTGGGTATCCTCAATCTTCTTAGTCCAAATCCAAATTATTCTAAAAAATTTAGGTTCAGAAGCTCAATTTTGCAAGAGGAAAGCTCAGGTTGGCTAAATGTCCGAACAATATTTGATCTTCTGCGGCATTTCTAACTCATGCATCACAACATCCTACCACTATGAGTGGCAATGACTTGATTGCTATGTGCTTACAATAAATATCCACTCCATTCGGGTATGTTAGCTCTTTGTGTTGTGCACATCAAAGAAAATAACTATACATCTAAACTTTTCCTAGACCTACGCCCTTTACATTGAAAATTCCATTTTCGGCACACATCCTAGGCATATGTTACGTTCCAATGAATCGACTGATTAGGAACCTAGTGGACGTCTACCTACCTAATTCACAGACAACAAATAGTAAATATAAGACATTACAAGATGATGAGGAACAGATACTGGCTAAGCGAGATTGCGAGCCCATCGATCAATACCTGCAAAATAGGAAGAGACTAAGGGTCACCGGACTGTAAGCCCAACGTTGACACTTCAATGATTATGTTGATAAAAAAAGATAATGAAAATGAGGAACGAGAAAGTAATGTATAGATGGGATGTGTTTTGTCGTATAAAAGACATAAATTTTCCTATTTATTAAACTTAAAAAGGCACCCAATATCACGGTCACACCACTATTTAAGTGTCAACACAAAGACCAAGGATAGATCTATATGACAAGGCACGAATTCTAGAACTCCCTGATTTTCAAGCATAAGTTGGGCAATGGACAAAAGGGGAACTCCCATTTTCTGATTGGTGAACTAGTCAAAATTCCACAACAGTAGGGTTGACCAGCAACCTGCCAAAAAAGCAGAAAAGGTCGTTAAATTGCCCACAGCTACATTGCAAATGTGGCCCATTTAAGTCCATCAAACACCAAGTATTTTCACCCAACTCCTTGCACGGTATACTGCAAAACTGCAATGGAATTCCTTAAGCTTTTGGTGTCCACTTCCCTCATCCTCCAGGCACTTCTTTCCTCCCACAAATCAACCCAGGTAGTTGCTGCAAACTCAAATATCTTTAGAGAGTACATAGGTGCAGAATTCAAAAATGTAAAATTTACTGACGTTCCTATTAATCCAAATGTCCAATTTCACTTTATCCTGGCCTTTGCAATTGACTATGACAAATCTGCTTCTCCATCTCCTACCAATGGAATGTTCAACATATTTTGGGATTCTAACAATCTTAGCCCTGCCCAAGTTGCTTCCATCAAGAGTAGGAATCCAAATGTCAAAGTGGCCTTGAGCCTGGGAGGGGACACGGTACAGAGTCGCCCAGCTTTCTTTAAGCCATCCTCGATTGCATCCTGGCAAGCCAATGCTGTCTCTTCGCTCACTCGCATAATCAAAACATACAATTTGGATGGTATTGATATCGATTATGAGCACTTTCAATCTGATCCTGATACATTTGCTGAGTGTATCGGTGGGCTCATACAAACCCTGAAGAACAACGGGGTAATTTCCTTTGCTTCTATAGCTCCATATGATGATCTTGTAGTTCAAAGTCATTACTTGGCCTTATGGAAGAGCCACGGGCATACCATAGACTATGTCAACTTCCAGTTCTATGGTTATGCTAGAGGGACCACTGTGTCCCAATTTATTGAGTACTTCAATACTCAAAGTTCTAAATACAATGGTGGAAGGCTTTTAGCAAGCTTTGCGAGTGATGGGAACAGTGGCTTATCTCCAGACAATGGTTTCTTTATTGCCTGTAATAGGCTCAAGAGTCAGCAGAAACTTCAAGGAATCTTTGTGTGGTCAGCAGATAACTCCAAGGCAAAGGGTTTCCGCGATGAGAAGCGATCACAAGCAATACTGGCAAGTGGCAACTAGTCATTATTCTATCAAAAAATTTAATTTTTCTGTGTAACTGCATGTTGTTCTTGGAGTTGCTAGCTGTCTTGCAAGTCAAATAAGATAATGAAAACAAAATTCCATTATCCTCTTCTGCTGCACTTATGTAAGAAAGTTGTACCTTGAGAAAAATCAAGGAAATTGTCGTCTCTTTAACATTAATGTGGCATAATTCATAATTAATCAAGAGAATTGATATCAAGCGGATCATCAATGGAAATGACCAGGCAGAGAGCTTGAGGACATGCACTTAGGCCTTATTCTTGGATGCTTGCCATTCCAAGTAAAGCTAACAAAACCAATTCATTGTAATTCTTGGGAAGACTTTTTCAGGAGCAAATAGTATTTATTAAACTAATCTCAACAATTGACTGCAACATTCAATGGATCTCATTTTATCAAAATGGTTGGCCAGCCAGGTTACCATATATATGTTTCATCATCAGGAAGCTGCCAATAAACTGCGAAGTAAGACTGCTATGACTCAAAACAGCTACCTACCCAAGGCACTTCTTCATATATGCCAGACATGGCAGACAAAATATATGGATTGACTGGAAGGCATTATTCCTGAGAGTAGAATAAAATTGCATTGTCATCTAAAAATGGATTGTCAAATCCACTTGGTAGTTGTTGAAGAAAATTTGTAAGTACATGTACTGTTACTAGGTGACCGTCTGCTCACAGATTTGTGAAAATGTGAGCAACCTAAAAGCTAGGACAGGCTGGGAAATAGTTAACATAAAAATTAATTTATACATCAACACAAGCTCATCAATTTAAATCAAAATGAGCAGAAGCCAATAGCCTTATGCTTGGATCTAAGCTACCTAGAAATTCAAAGTTAAAAAATGCAGGATCTTCTCCTTAGGCATACACATTCTGGCATTTGGAATATTATCAACCTCTTGAGGCATACATCAGGGCTATGATTAAAAAAAAAAAAAAAAAAAATCATTGGTGAAATGTGAACTGGGGCTTATCTGGTCATATATGGAAATATCACACCCCAATTGCATATTGTCATAGCATGCCCCCCCTCCTCCCAAAAAAAAAAAAATTACCAATGACAGTTAATTCAGCATTTTGTGCTCTGTGGAAACAATATACTTACAGATGTATTGCAAATACCTTCAAGCAGAATTAGGATCTACTCTAGCAATATGCAATATTGTTAATATAAGGCATCCTGATTGGAGACGTAATTCAAGGTCCAAGCAGGGTCAGAGGTGACAGGCATATCCTGTTCCAAGAAAAATACAGTCATAAAAGTGTTCCTTCCCTCTACTTCGGTAGTTTTAGTTGAACAGCTTTCCGGTTGAAGAAAAGTACAATAGATATAAGATTAAACCACGAGTTGCTTGCTGCATCCCCATGCAAATACTGTAGTCTTTAAGAGGTCTTTAATGTACCTTTTTTTTGGTCATGATGTTCAAAGTTGGAGCTTGAACTGGAAGACTATTAGATCCTAGTTGCTAATTATTGTTTCTATAACTTTGTATAGGTAAAACAAATTCCAAATCTGTTACCTTACTTTATTCTTTTACTAAATTGATAATTTCATGTAAAGTCAAATAAAATGCCTTGTTTAGTTGTAGAGTTAACAACCAAAGGGGACTAAAATTTAGGTTAATCGAACTAAATTTTGTTAGTGATTGATTGTAAAAGTATAAACTGATTTGTTTGATTTGGTTATGGTTCTTAGTTTTAGAAAACCTTAGTTAAGTAAATAGAACTACAGTGTTATTCCATATATTATTTTTAAATTTTTTCTAATAACTTTGGAAATTATTACTCATGGAACTATCCATATAAATAATTGTCACTAAATTGTTATTATAATATGTTAAATAATCACTTATTTTCCTTTATATAATGACAATTGTAAATTTTTAGCTGCATGCGCTGATACATACAGATTAGTGAATCTCAGATGTAAAGCTGTCAAACTGATAATTTTTGCCTTATAGTTTTGGTGCATTCCAACCCCATCAAAACTAAATGGCAACAATTCTGGATACTCTAACTATTTATATTTAGACAGCTATTTATAATTTGATTGTATCAGCTACCTAATTCCCCGGTAAAATGCCAATCTAATGAATTATGCATTGATAAAAAAGCATAATGCTGCCTCTTATTCCAATAACTGAGCAGCAAAAGAATAAGGTTTTGATTGAAGACTCAGTTTGATGGATGATAACATACAGTTGGTAGCTTTCCTGAACAGCTAGCTCCAACAATTGCCATTCTATCCGCGTTATTGCTGATAAAACGGTAATCTAGAAGCACTACCTGTCACAAGACTCTTTCCAATAATGTAATTTCATTAGTTACCATATTTCAAGTGGGTTTCGAGTAGGAGTCATGACGAACATAAGCCCTGAATGGCGAATGTTGAATACATAGATTATAGCTATATGAATTCTTAGACCCCTTTCAGACTCCTAATATTTGACTAGAAATAGGATTGCAGTAATATTATAAGATATTGAGTCACCATTTCTGGTAATTTAAATCACTAAATTAATTAAAAATCTACCAGAAAGATTAACATTTTGGACATCTGTATTACTTCCAAAACTTGAATGCTATGTAAAGGTTATCCTGCAGCAACTCTTCTCAAGCCATTCTTAATTTGCTCCACAAACAAGCCCACCATCACCAATGGAGCTCTCCAGGTTTCTGATCACCCTCTTTATTCTTCAAATCCTTTTGTCCACCTTCACATTAGTCCAAGCAGTGCCTAGAAACTCAAAACCCTTCAGAGAATATATAGGAGCCAATTTCAAGAATGTTAAATTCATTGATGTTCCTATCCGCCGAAAAGTTGAATTCCACTTCATTCTCTCCTTTGCCATAGACTATGATACTTCAAGTTCTCTATCTCCACTAATGGAAAATTCAATGTCTTTTAGGAATCCAATAATCTCAAACCCTTCACAAGTTTCTTCCATCAAAAGGCATCATTCCAAGGCCAAAGTGGCCGTAAGCCTTGGTGGGACTACTAGTGTAAAAGGTCGACCTTCTTATTTTAAGCCTTCCTCTGTTCATTCTTGGGATTCCAAAGCAGTTTCTTCTCCCAAAAAAATCATCAAACTGTATAATCTAGATGGGATTGACATTGATTACAAGTACTTCCAAGCTGATCCCCTCACTTTCGCTGAGTGCATAGGACAGCTCATAACAATCCTCAAGAAGAACAGGGTAATCTCATTTGCCTCCATACCCCCTTAGCATTGTCCAAAGCCATTGCATGGCACTGTGGAAGAGGTACGGCCACCCGATGGACTATGTCAACTTCCAGTTTTATGCATATGACAAGGGACCACTGTGCATCACTTTTTGAAGTACTACAAAACTCTAAGTTTTAACAACCATGGGGGTAAGGTGTTGGCGAACTTTATCAGCGATGGAAGTGGAGGATTGACTCCAGCAAATGGATTCTTCACTGCCTGCCATAAGCTTAAAAGACGGCAGAAGCTACACGGCATCTCTTTATGGGCAGCAGATATCTCTACAGCTAACTATTTTCGACATGAAAAGAAGGCATAAAAACTTCTGGCAACTTATTTAGTATCAGTGTATAAACCTTGCCGCATAATTAATATTCCAGAAACTCATTACAATAGTGATTATGCAGCTGCCATTTCACTGGAATTTGAAGGCTGGAATAAGGATTTGGGAAGCAAGTTTTCAAGTCACACACCCAGACCATCATTTTGTATTACAGATGTCATGTGTTTAAATAAATCGTAACTCTTTATTCATATGGAATTTATGGTTTGTGGCCACGAATTGGTCAAGTCGACCAACTATGAATGTCATAAATGTTTTGTTATATGTATTTGTTTCTCTTGGAAAACTCGATACCATTAACAGCTTGTTTGCTGGAGCTACGTTGAAACTGTCTAAAGCTATATGCAGCTAACTGCAGAATAACTTGCATTGCAGGTGGAGCCAATAAGAATCAATGAATAGCAGAAAGAAATGAAGTTGAAAGATGCTAGCCAACAGAAAAGCCAGCACAAAAAACCTAAGGATGTTCATATAATCAATGAGAGTAAACTCCACATTTTGTGCTATATGGAAAAATTATGCTTACAGCACTCTCTGCGAAAACATTCATAGCCGGAGCCCCATCCAAGTTTCTGCCATCAAGAACCAGAATTCTAGTCCCAAAGTAGACATCAGACTTGGTGGAGAAAGTGTACAAGGTAACCTCATATATGTCAATCCTTCTTCAGTTGACTCTTGGATGTCTAATGCTGTTTCTTCCCTCCTAGATATCATTAAGCAATTCGATTTGGATAAGAATGGCTTTGATTACAAGCACTTTCAACCTGACTCTCTGACTGCATAGGACAGCTCATATAAACTCTTAAGAAGAACAATGTGATCTCATTTGCCGCCATAACTCCTTATGATTTTGACCATGTTCAAATTCACCACAAGGCCTAGCAGAGAAGATACGGTCACCTCACTGACTACATCAACTTTCAGTATTATGCGTGTGATCATGGAACTACTCCAACCCCAATGCTAAATTTTGAAATTACACCCATATCGTGATGCATTCGTGGTTCCTAAGTCATCCAGTAATTACTGCATGGTGAACACAAGTAAGTATTCATAGTCATCTTGATAGCAGAAGCAGAGTAAATAGGTTGGGAAATGAAGTAAATTTTCAATTGGTCCTCGTCATTTGAAAATAATTCTTCACGAACACTTTTATTGGCATACGTTTTTCAGTATGTAATTGAAGATGTATATTCCAGGGGATGATCAAGTTTAGAACTTAGGGCCATGACTGGTAATCAGCAACAGACCGCCACCCTTCAGAAAAGCAAAGGAAAGAACAGTGCCTGAACACAGAGAATTTGAGCTACGGTTTTCTATTTTTAGCACTAAGCACTACTTTAAACAGCCAAGGATGCAATAAAAGGCATCCTAATTGTTAAGGCAGATCAACGTTTATTCAGAGTCAAAGTTGCTCCTTTTGCATCAAAATTACAGTGTTTTCTTTCTTCAATTTCTTGTGTCTTAGGTCAAATGCTATTTCTGGCCGAAGAAAAGTAGAAAAGACGATATAAAATTTGCCCGTCACACAACCGGCTGCCATGAATTTACTGTTACTGTATTCTTTTTGCTACGTTGAATGTAAAGCTATTTGCTAGATATTATTTCTATGAGTTTATGTAGATGAATCAAAATTGGAATTTCTTACGTCTTCTCCGTTAGTTAATCCATTATGTAAGGAGATTGTGTAGAGGTTGAAATCTTCCACATGGTGAATCTCACCTATAAAACCATTTAAGTTTTTATCTTATGGACTCATGCAATCCTACACTAGCAAAACAAAATAAAAAGAAAGCGATAATTAATATTATAATAAGTTAAAGAAGAAAGCTGGCATATGAGGCATTACTTTAATCTCATATGCCCGTTAATTTCACGGAAGAACACCATATTCAATCTATTATGCATGACAAAAACATAATGCTGCTTTTATTTTAGTAACAACCAACAAAACCTCGAGGAATTACAATGCATAATTCATGACAACAGCTAGCTCAGGGTTGCCATTCTATCAGTCATTGCTGATGAAAGACAAGCATGCAAATGCAGAAAAGAATATGCTGGCTATTAACTGATCGAGCCAAGAAGAGAAATGAAACAAAATAATAATCAATGACACCAGCAACCACGACAGCAACAAATCAAAAGGATAATCATTTGGACAAGTCCAATGTTCCCAAGCTGTCATACTGTATAAAGAACATTCGGCAATGACTCTTTCATTCACTCATTTAATCTATCCATCACTAATGGAGCTCTCCAAGACTTAGATCACCCTTCTCATTCTTCAAGTTCTTTTCCCAACCTACAAATTAGCCCAAGGAGCACCCGGGAACTCAAAAGCGTTCAGAGAATATATAGGAGCAGCGTTCAAGAATGTTGAGTTCGCCTATGTTCCTATCAACTCAAATGTCAAATTTCACTTCATTCTTTCCATCCCCATGGACTGTGACACATCAAGTTATCCCTTTCACACTAATGGAAATTTTAGCATCTTTTGGGACTCCAATACCCTCAGCCCCTCCGAAGTTTCTGCCATCAAGAGCTGGAATCCCAATGTCAAAGTAGTCTTGAGCATCGGCGGGGCAGGGTACACCGTGTCCCTGCTCACCTCAATCCTTCTTCAGTTGATTCTTTGGTTTTTAATGCTGTTTCTTCCCTGACAAACATCATTGAACAATATGATTTGGATGGGATCGATATTAATTATGAGCACTTTCAAGCAGACCCATATACGTTCATGGACCGCATAGGAAAGCTCATATCAATCCACAAGAACAACAATGTAGTCTCATTTGCCTCTATTGCTCCCTTCAACGAAGACCAAGTTCAAAGCCATTACATGGCCTTGTGGAGAAGCTATGGAAACATCATAGACTATATCAACTTCCAGTTTTAGGCCTACGATCATATAACTACTGTGTCTCAGTTCATTACTGATGGAAGAGGACTGAGTCCAAAAAATGGCCTTTTCACTGCTTGCCATGAGCTTCAATGTCAGCATGAACTTCATGGTAGCTTTGTTTGGTCTGCACATAACTCTATGCAATCCAGATTTCTCTACGGAAAGCAAGCACAAGCACTACTAGAAAAATCCTAATAGAATTTTTCCCCACTTTCAGCAGTATCATTTGCAAACAACCTGGCTTATACATGTAGAGCTGCTTGCAACTAGATTCCATTTACCATGTATTCAAATCTCTGAATACTGTCAAATTGATTTATTTACTTTACAAAAGTGATCACTCCAAGTAGTGGTGTGACTTTTTGGTGCTTTTGTACAATATCTCCATATTTGAGAAGTAAACAGGAATGCAGATGTGCGCAGACAGCTGGTTATTGGAACATTGACGATGCTGCTCTAACTTCATTGGAATTTAAACTCTAGGACAATAACTTGGCAAGTATGTTTTCAATCCTAAATTGTCTGTCGTATGGTTAAATTGTTAGCAAATATTTATTTCTTATGCGATTAAACAGGCAATAGTTTCTAAGCAACATCAATGTCAACCTTTCAAATAAGGTGACCTCATTGACTGTGTCACCATAACAAAATTGATGGTACCTTATTACCAACGATTAGCGAACGCAATTGCAGCAAATGCAGACGCAATTACAGCTAATGTGGCAGCAATTGCTGCTAATGAAGTGTCCCAATAACCATCATTACTGCTGTATTTCAACAGCAATGTCGGTGCAGACCCCAGCCAAACAAAAAATTGAGAAAAAGGCAGAAAATTTTCTTGGACCATCAGACAGAATTTGTCTTCTATCGACCAATTTAATACCTTGGAAAGACAAAGCTCAATTTTCAGCTGTGAGGCCAACTATAGCCATCATATCGTCTGCAAAAAATATTGTCACATCTTTGCGTCCATTCAATCTGATGACTTTGCCCGCATTGGGTTGTAAACCTCAATTGTAGATGTGCAGCGTCGCGTAGCTGCAAAAGCCATATTGGGTGGTCCAACTCCAAGCATTACCTTCGGTGAAATCTTGAGGACATGTCTTCTATAAGCTATAATGGGATGGTGCTCCATGATTTGAAAACCTCACCAACTACTAAGACAGAGAGTAAACTCAAGTCGACCTTTGACAATGTAATGTATTTTCAAGAAAAGACAAAAGATGCTTCATTGCTTGTGGGGCAGTGAACTCTTATTGAATTGGAAATACGTGAATGAAAATGACTATAGTGCTCTCCCTAGCTTACATGCCTTATCTCTTTGAAGTGAAGGGGCAGTAGCCTTGCCACATGTACCCCTGTCACTATTTTTCAACTTCCCATCACATTTTCGGAGATGGGGTGAACTGCATAATCCTATGTATATATATATATATATATATTTGTTTTTTGGGATAGTGTAAGTGATCAAATAAAATGATTTGAGGCCAGTGTTCTGCAGGTTAGTTAATTAAGGAAGCAGGAAATTAATTTGAGGCCAAATGACAATTATGGTTCATAGAACCTAATTGATCAACGATTCAGTAAAGGGTGGAACCAAGAACAATTAGTATTGAAATTTCAAACGTGAATTGTATTATATTGAAAGAAAAAAAAATAGTAAGTAAAATATAAATAAAAATATTCATAAATTTGTAATTTTCTCTTTAGTTTAACTTGCTAGTTATTTGCTTTCTTTTTGTACACGATCCTAGCTTGTTTTTACCAAATTTATTGCAATATGAAACTTTTTTGTAGTTATTGACTTTTCTTTAATAAAATTCATTCTCATCTATAAAAAAAAAAAAAAAAAATCATGATTCTAGAGTTACCCCACTTTCTATCAATAGCAGGAGAAGCCAACAAATTGGAAGGCCTTGGATATGCATGATCCCCCACTCGTCTATTTATATCTCATATTTACTTGCGTTACCAAAGGTAAAAATAAAAACAAGTCATATATTGGCATTGGGGGAATTGAATTGCATCATGACAATTACTATAAGGTGTGGTGGTAGTAATTCCAAATCGAGGGGAATATTGTGGGCTTATGAAGTCTAAACAGTTATACTATTTAAGGAAACCCATTAACTTCCAATTTTGAAACTGAATGATTTGAAATGCCATTTCACTTCCCATAAAAAGAGTGGGGAGGGTGATAGCACATTGACCAGACGTGTCACCGAGTCACTCAATCTAGCTAGTGGCGAATACTGTTTTTCTTGTTGAGCCCTCGTTTTGACGTGAATAAATATATTCCGACAACCATTGGGAGATTGTCACTGCCAATATGATTATCTTATTGTCATAAAGCTCTCGCTTTTCCCCACACAAAACAACCCACCTTCGAATTATCTTTCGATGTTCTCCCACGAGAGAGAGAGGGAGAGAGAGAGTCATTGGCTCGTAGGATTATAGAGGGATGCATTATTCTTTCTAGGGTAGGGAAAATGGCTACTCCAAGAGTTAAGTTGCATTTTTTTTTTGGTCCATAATTTGTTTGAAAAAACAAAATGCCAATTTAGAATCTTTTTGGCAATTAAATGTTTAATAATTTAGTTAAATAATTATAATTAATTATTTAATAATTTAATCAGATAAATTATGATATATAAAAATAATATTTTATCAAATTAAAATAATTATTATACTAAATAATAAATTTAAAAATATTATTATTTATAATATTAATTTATATAACAAACTATTAATATATTAAATATTTAATTAGTATTATATGACAATTGATAAAAAGATAAATAATACAAATTTATATCAATAAGTAAGAGTGTATTTTATAGTTTAATATTTATCTTAATATAAAAACGAGATAAATTAATAAAATGTATAAAATTTATTTTAATATATTGTGCGTAAGTTTTAAAATTTATTTTAAAATAAAATTTTTTAATAGATGAAAATAAAAAATATTAAAAATTTTTAAATAAATTTCATTGTAATTATCAAATTATCAAATAAAATTGGTGGATACTTTTGTCCTCAAAACATGGTATACGATAAATATAACTTTTTAAAAAAAAATTATTTTAATTTTGGTCAATTTGTTTTCTCAAACCATTGTTGTCTAAATACAATGTATCTAGATAATGCGCTACTCACGTCGAAATTTCACTTTATCTAATCTCCGTGTTTGTTTGGATGTCTGATCACATTTTATTGCAGGAGATAATTAACTGTTCATTATTTATTTATTTATTTTAATTCTTTGGTATACAGAAGCATGTCAAAACAATGTGGAATACAAACACTTATTTTCCAAAAGTCTCGTTTGTCACTTTTTTTTTTTTTAATTTAAATTTTTTAGTGTCGAGGTATGCCATTTTTCTTCCCACTTGTGTGTCATATGTAAATAAATATAGAATAGGCAATCGAATATCTATTCCTAGGATCCCTTACTGGTCAATGTGTCATCTGTGTTTTGCAAGATCCATTCATCATCGGGCCCATTATTGACCTAAAGAAGTGCTATGTCCAGTCATGCATGTCAAACACACTATCTCGTTTTGATCGAAATTTAGTTTTGAAAAACGATGCTGTAGCATATGGTTTCTCTGCATCAACTTCCCATGTGTGAATAAAGGTTCTGCGGCATTGCTTTTATCGTCCGCAACCATTATCAACAAGATGAGAAATATTTCTCAAACCAAATATGCATAAAATTGGCAGACTAGTATTCACCAAACACACACACAAAAGGGAAAGGTAGTCTAGTAACATGACTAGGATTCCATGTTTGACAGCCATAATGCGACCTCATTCCATTTTGCTTTTTTGATGGCTTGAGCATGAATAATATTTTTGTTCAACAAAATGTCTTTCCGCTTATGTGTATGTAAATCCGTTAATTTTGCATTTTTCTTAAGGCCTAAACCAAGGCAGACTTGCAATTTTCTAATAGGCTTAGATGAAGTGGGAATTTATAATAAAAAAAAAAAAAACTTGAAAGCCAAATCTGAACCCAAAAAAATGATGGGATTCACGACCACAAACCCGGATGGAGTCACAAAATTGTTTATCCGAACCCAACCCATCTACCTTTGTTTATGATTGGGATGAAATTACCGCCGCCACCTTTGAATGTCTTAAAATTGATTCATTAATTTGGAATGTCATTTTTGCTTGCACTGGCATAGTCCTCGTAATTGAACCAATCCTTGATCGAACCATTTGATTTGAGGGTGTTTCCTAATTAGTTACTTTGTGCACAAATGGGGCACACAAACACACGCGGGTTTCTTTATGGCTATCAAATGTTTGGCCAACTTCAACTAGGTTTGTTGAGAGGCAGATCCTCCTTTATGAAGTGATGTGGATCCTACTCGTGAAGTTGCTGTTAGGGTCCCCCTCCGCCCCCCACCCCACCTCGTGGGAATATTCAAACTTTTCATGAAGTTCCACAAAAACTTTCCCAAGTTTATGCATCATCAAGGTCTGACAGTAAAGCATGCCTCTGCACACATACGCTCCAGATTCTCAAAGGTTGATTCCGATCAGAGACGTCTGGCACTTCAAAGTATGGTTTTTTTTTTTTCATTTTGTTATTTTTTCGGGATTTAAATGGATAACCGTGGTGCGGATTATAGATGCTCTGTAATTGAATTGCAGTCAATTCCTTAGAGATCCTCAAGTGTTCCAAGATGAATTCATGGCAGCAGTTGGTGGGCTCAATTTCTTTTCCCGTTTGCCCAAAAATTGTTCCAGGGTGTAGTGATCTCATGCCCTCTTTAATGTGGTTTTAAAAAAAAAAATCTCAAATAGTAAGAGAGAGAGAGAGAGAGAGAGTAAAATTGTCCCACACTTGACAGTTGGAATATTGTATTCATAACAACTATATTCTTCTTGAATAACTCCGCTGCAACTATGACCAAATACTTAGAGCACCTCGGTGATTGAGGGATATGAAAAATTGGGTAGGAATGAAATTGCATAACAAGATTAACCTTATTTTATACTACAAAAAATTTTACATAATTATATTGGTATTCAGACATAAAATTTCTAATTTAAGACCACAGATTTCCTCAGAAACCAACGGCCTCATCTTTTTCTTTTAGAGATTCAAAAGGTCGTGGTTGGTTTCTCCAAAGTTAATAAATAAATTTCACGGCAAAACATGAGTCTTAAGACGTTTTTGGAATTCATCAGAGAAAATAACTTTTCTAAAAAAATTTCATATTATCTATATAATAAAATTAATAACTGATAATTTATTGAAAATAACTCAATATTATTATTACAAACTTATTTATAACAAAAATTTTTAATTATATGAATGAATATTCTAATTATATGTAAAAACACTTAGTCACCAAATAAAAAAAATAAATTAAACTATCAAATATTTTAAAATAATTTTAAAAAATATTTTATTTAATTTAAAATACTTTTAAATAAATAAATTATAATATAATTTATAAAATATTTTCTTAAACATTACATTAAGTACCCATTTTGGAGAATGTAATAGTGTTACCTTCTCTAGACTTGAAAGGCATCATATTCAGTTGGACATTATAATATAATCATGATGCTTATTGATTGAATTCTTGTTAATGAAAGTCATCTCTACCCTAGCCTAATTGATTGTGATTAAATGCTTTTCCCGGAAAAGTGTTCAACAGCTCTCTGCTGGAAGCGCTCGGTAAAGTGGTGGGGTATTCATGTTGCCAAAATGCAAGTTGGTACTATTTTTTTTTCTTTTTGATATCTTTTGAGCGGTCCTTTTATTATATATATATATATATATATATATATATATAATTTTTTCTTTTTTTCGCAGAAACCTCGAGGATCGACCTACCCCGGTAAGGTAGGTGTGCTTCTCATTCTGCAGATTTAAGATTTAGGCTAAACAATATAATGAGATATTTTTTCTAGGAATTTCTTAATTCTCATATGAATGACACCCCTTTTTGAAATTAGAAAAAAAAAAATGAAAAACTTCATTGGGTTGCAATTTTATGGCATATAATTGTTAGAGCGAATATTCCAGGGAACTTCCCAACCGGTTCTCCATATTGAAACTAAGAAAGTATTTCTGAAAACAGGCACGTTCTTATGTCGATATTAATTAGTTTAATGAATTTCTACACTTCTGTCTGCCACTGGGATCATCATCACCAGCCACTACAAGCAAAAGAATGCCCCTCATGTAGCATATAGCCACCAAAATCAAAACTACTAGACTAATATAAGTATAGAACAACTAGCGCCGATAAATTTTTTACTAAATGTTCGATTTTTAATTCTGATATACTAAAAAGAAAATGTGAGATTTATGTGGGTGATATAATTTATAATTGAGTTTTGTTAAGAAAACAAAATTGGTAGATAAAATAAGTTAAATTAGATTTATAATTTATAATTAAATTTTTTTTAAAAAATAAAATTGGTAGATAAAATAAGTTAAATTAGATTTGAAATATTAATTATAATTATAAAAATAAATTAATTATAAAATTTATTTTTAATTAATTATTTATATTTAATTTTGTCTATTAATTATCTATACTTTTATTTTTTTATTTATAATTCATTTAAAATATTAATTTTTAAAGAGTCTTTTCTAATTAATAATTATAACAAATTAAGATGTATGGCTAATTTATATTAATTTGTTTGTGTTTTTTTTTAAAAAAAACTGCAAATCATGATTCTTAAAAGAGAAAAAATGAAACAGGGGAATACGAAGGTCAACGAACCACAAAATAATGGCGTAATCATCCACGTCAGCATCCAGGAGCTTCGCCTCTTTTCTTTCCGTCTCGGACAGAACATACATAAGTAGAGGCCCTTGGCCTCCAGTTTCTGTGTGCCTGATTATTTTCCTTCTTAACAGCAATCTCTCCTCGCCACGCGCCCATGTACATGGGGCCCAGCACGGCATTTCCACGCGCTGACTTCCTCCTCGGTCACCACTCTCCGTCCAAAGACGACATGGCGGCGCCGCCACCCTTCCAACCGGCTCCATTTCCATTACTACCGTCGTCACCAGACCACCTAATCATCCCTGACCAGCTGCTGGGCGGCCTGGAGGTCGCCGGTAGCGGTCCTAGTAGTAGTCCTAGTGGGTGCAGCAGCAGCTACGGTGGGTCACCGAGTTCGCTCGGCAGCTACGCGACGACTCAGCGACCGAGTTTCATCCAGAGGAGTACTAGCAGCCATGCCCTTTACAAGAATGGCTATCATCGCCATTTCGTCTCTCCACAGGATTTGTTGGACAAGGAGACCAGTCCAGTCAGAAGGGTGTTTAGCACTGGTGATTTACTGGTCGGTTTTTCAATTTTCTTTTCTTTTTTTTTTTTTTCAACATCTCAGAATTTGACTTTAATTAAGACTTTATCTGTCAAAAATATGGAATTTAAATATTTACTATAGATCCTTTATTTACTGGATTTAACTATAAAACGTGTCAAATTGATAGTGTCCGTGAGCTCATTTTGTAATATGAATACACATGGGTAGGCTCTACCTATAAATTTAAAATAATTGATGTATATATTAAATGTAATAAATTCTCTTTTTATTTCATTCATTGACCAAAATATGCATGTTTCACACATACAACAGTGAGCGAAGGAAACTTTACCCTATAATATAGATTTTAATCACAAATGGTTTTTTTTTTGTTGAAAATTTGTGAAGATGAATGCTTGAAGAAGTCTAATAACGAGGGTTTGCTGTACTTCTAACAAAATTTTTTACCTAGCAAACACATGGTTTTAGACTATCTAAATCTATTTTACTATCTTATTATTTTAAATGGGTCTTACTTTAAATTTTGTGGTTTTCATACTTATCTTGCTTAAAGGTGGGTGAAATTAGAAAATACTTTAATAATATTAAGTTAGCCAATCTTGGGCTTTTCTTCTTTTTCTTTTTTCAAATGTTTATAGCGCATGTTTGTCCTTGCAGCATAGTCAGAGGTCAGACAGCCCATTGTCAAGTGAGAGCAGTGTGATCATAGAGAGTATGAGTAGAGCATGCAAATACAGTCCAGAGGAGAAGAAAGAGAGAATTGAGAGGTACAGATGCAAGAGGAACCAGAGAAATTTCACCAAGAAGATTAAGGTTCTTATCACAATTTCTGTTACTAAGCCGTTTATTAATTTGATTACGAGTAGTAAAAGCATCTGTATGCAGATTCGTTTACTTCAATATATGTTGAGGTCTAGATGACTGGAAATTCTACATTTTTTTTCGCACGCTATGTCAAACTCCACATTTTACATCACAATGTGAGGTCTATTTCTTCTCCAGACCTCAAAGTGTGAGATCCTTGCATGACTATTGAATAGAAGTTGCAATAATAGTTTTTTAATTCATTGGCTTGCCAGGTGAAGCCACCGATAGTAAGTGGACACATGGATAAAAGACACTTCCTATGATGTGCAAGGCCATTATGTTCGTAGGCTATTGGTTGGCCATACAGGATGTGAATATGATAATGTTATGGGAAAGAATGCAATGAATTTGAAAGTTAAAAACTTTTGACAGGGCGCATCTTCTTTTACAAACTTTAATGTACTCGGTCACATCACGTTTGGTGGCTCATAAAGCAACATAAGAAATGGATTCTGACGACTGACTAAATTCACATACTTGCATGATATAGCTGGGATCACGGCTTAGTGCTTGTTAACTAAAATTACATAATAATTTATTTAGTCACAGTTACTTTTTTTTTTTTTTTTTTGTTTTTTCATCAAAGACTAGGATGGTTGTTTTCGTGTGTCTTTTGACCCTTTCCCTGTTTTCACTTTTTTTTTATGCTCAAGCATGATTAGAAGTCAGTTGCACTATTGCTCTCAATTTGACTTTTACATTGCAGCCAAATGTATATATAGAGCTAAAGTCCTATAACAGGTTATAAATTGGATCATTCTTTAATTATTACTTATTACTTATTTTTGGCATGCCCTTGATTAGTATTAAATTCTTTTTGGTTCCTTTTAAAGCTTGTGCTTGCTAGTAAACGGTTACTATGAAATGCAGTATGCATGTAGGAAAACACTGGCGGACAGCAGGCCACGCATCAGAGGGCGATTTGCGAGGAACGAAGAAATTGAGAAAATTCCTCAACTTCATGAATGGAGGAGCAATATTGCAAGTGGGGAAGAAGAGGAGGAGGATGAAGATAATTGGACCCATTTTCTTGATGCCTTCCCGGCAAATTATTCATCCCCATGATATGCTTCTTGGAAAGAATGAAGGCTTTCTGTGCTAGCAGCTTTTTAGTATCACAGTGTGGCAACTTCTAGCTTGGTGGCTTGGTTTCCAAGTAGCTAATAGTGGCTTGTTTCTTGTTATTGCAATGCGATTTTCAGGCTTTCTTAGTTTAAAATAGTTGATATGTAAATATAGTTGATTGATTATGATGACAATATCGTCCAGTGTCAAAGGCGTTATTTATCAAAAAAAAAAAAGCTTTAATTTTTCTAGAGGGTGAACCTTTTTGACTACCAGCCAACACTGACAAGTCCAATAATTTCCTTTTGTGGCTTTTAGCTCATTGGAGAACCCTACAATAGATTTTTTTTTTTTTTTTTTTGCGTGAAGAATATTACGCTGACTTTGCCAGCTTTGGTGTACACGTAAGCATGAGTCAACATTCACATGCATATCCTTAATATGAAATGTCACCGAGGAATATTTTGATTGTTAAAAGCTTAGATATCCTTTTTGAATGTATCGAGTTTAAATTATGGGAAAATAAGAGTGAGATTACGGAAAAAGGAAGTTACAATAGGTCTTTTGATCGACTCGGAAAAAAAAAAAAAATCCCTTTAATCAATAGTCAATAAACTTTTGTCTTTAAAAGGAAAAAACCTTTTTTAAGACCACTAATACCAGAATTTGAATTCTAGTTACTAGACTTGAGAGTTTAATTGCTCTATTATCAAACCACACAATTATTGGCATTAAAAAAAAAAAAAAAAAAGAAGAAAAACGCTTGGTACAAATTGTTAGCATTAGCATTCTTTCACTCCATTGAAGATTCTGAACAATATCGAAGATGTAATTCTTCTTTTCTTTAATTAAACTATTAATAAAATAACGATCTTAGTGGGCAGTACTCATAACCATTTTGCACTGGGAGTTCGAATGAAACGAGCTCATTATTAAATACATTGAACAAGTACATTACTTTTTGCTTTACAAGCCGCCGGAAGTCTCAACTTTTTCACTTGTTTGACCTTGTAGTGGAGGTGGAGGCAGAGGCAGAGGCAGAATTCCATAGTTAACCTGTCCTTAGGACCTTATCATTATTTCAATCAAGTAACTCAATTATACATTGTATCGAAGTGAAATTAAGATCACATATCACAATTAACACTTTATTACTCATGACAAGAACATTGTAAGTATAACAAAGAAAGATACGCAAATTGAGAGAAATGGGTTATGGCAGAAATGACCCTTTGGCATGAGTTGACACAATATGGACTTGCCGAGTCCGGAGTTTTCAACGCAGCACGATGGCAAGTTGCACTTTCGACGGCATTTTTCTTGACCCTTTCCGCCTATAGGATGACAGCTACAAATTCTAATGCCACTTGACCCGAAGATCAATAGCCGAGCGTAACATAAGCAAAGGTGGCGGGCGATCTTACTTTTTAGTTGTCATACCCTCACATTCCTTAGTGGAAGCGTGGCCTTGACAAAGATTTTGCTTGCTTTTCTCGGATGTCCTTATACAGTCTGATCAAGAATATTCAAGAGAAGCTGGTGACTCATTTTCTCAACTCAGATGACTCAAAATAAATGTCACGTTGCATTATTTTGACTTTTGAGTCTATGTTTGTAGACGTTTGATATACAATCATGACTAATAACAAAATGTGCAATACATGTTTGTGATAGTATCCAATCATCCGAGTCTAACTCACATCAAGATAGCTAAAATCCTTTCTTGATGAAGAGTGCTAATGATGTGAGACAGGCAACCGCCGCTCGTGGTTGAGAGGAAAAAAGTATCGTTCATACCATGCAGATGTAGTGTTCAAATTTTCGACGAGTCTTAGTGAGATTAAATATGGGTTTGACTTTGCACCGTTTTAGGTGGCTGGTGATCCTAACTAAGTCTCACAGGGTTTGCTCTTTTGTGAGTTTAGTTCAGAAAACTCAACTAACCATACGATAACCTCAACGCAATCTTTTATGATAAAACAACGTCAATTTGCATTATTGTTAATTTTGATCCCGAATTGTACTGTACGTTTTTCTAATAGTTAAAGCACTGACATTGAAGCCGCCTTTAAAGTTAAGAATCTCGAATTCTCCTATTGTTAACAAAAAATTGGCCCATTAAAAAAGGTTCCCTATTAACCATTAATCTGAAGATGTTGTATCAATTTAAAACTAGTGACATCCAAGTATGTGTGGACTGGCTTTAATAGCTCTTAGTCAAACTTAGAATCAAATCAGACAGCATATCATGCCAATTCATCACGCCTTGAGCAATGGCCAATTGCAATTTTTACCCCGAGGGGCCAACCATCTACATGGCGATGCAAAACCCAAATTTGGTTTGATTCGGTTCTGATCCCATGAACATAATAATTTTCGCACGCCGTGCCATCCCTTATTGTTCTGCCATGACATGCCTGCATGAGACCTTCGTCTTATGACTTTGTACTCGATGGTACTTCAAACGAGGAAATTAATGGCACTATCATTCTCTTTATACCTTTATTTGCTTAACCTTCGCATCTAGTGCACATCCGTTTTTTGGCTCATGAATAACCCTTCTGTATTTGTTTATTTGGCTTTCAAGTCGATGATATATAATATTCCAATGGCTAATCTTTTTGGCAGCACATGCAACTTAATGATGGCAATTTAATCTAGAATCTGAATCTAGCCTGCTTTTTAGATAAAGTCTATGACTCTTAAGGGAACCCATAGAGGTGGGAAGGACGGCACTCTTCATTTCTGTCGGCGGGCGGTGGTTTACCCACTAAGTTCATGCATGGCACTTAGCCTAAAAAAGAAAAATGGAGTAATCTAAAGTTCTTTTAACTTCAGGCTGCTCATTATCCACGGATAGATTAACGCCCGAGGTTAATGGGGTCTCGCCAACAACAACACAACCATGCAATTGTTTATTAGAACTGGGGTCCCTCGACCAGTTGCCTTGCCAACGAAGGAAAATTCTAGGCATCGATCCCCTACTTATTTGGAAAAAAATAAATAAATAAATAAAAAGGGCAATTCTTAATGATGGAGGGGGTTGGTTGATTAAGCAATAAGGAAACAGACGCCGCTTTGTCGCCTATGTGACAAAGTCGGCAATTAAATTAAACGAAAAATAAAATAAGAGCACAAGGGTTATGACTCCTGAGGACAAAAATTAGAATGCAGCACATGAGGAGCAGTAGCTGAGTAGGGTCATTCACGTTATGAGGTATTGGGACTACTATGATTAAGACTGAGAATCTATGCTAATACCACTTTTTCTTAAGTGGGTGGAATATATCAGTAGGCTAACCTAGTGTCCTCTAGACATCACAAGATAGAATATAGCACAACACCTGTAGGTTTTGCTTGATATTTAAACTGTATAGTCTAGTAGTGCAATATAAGATAATACAGTATATAATGAGTTATATTATTATTATTATTATTATTATTATTCTATATTGTATTTAGAAAATATTTAATAATATAAAATAACTGGATAGTATAATGTGTTAAAATGATTTTATTATTTTTATAACTTAATTAATTATTTTGATTATTTATTTTAATTTTTTTAATATAAATAAATAAAATTTAGTATCAAAAATATTTTATTTTATCTATTGATAATTTTATAATATTTATAAATCTTATAAATTCTAACTAAATAAAATTTCAATTTCTCTTCTTTATTTTTTTTTCATTTTTATTTCTTTTTCTTTCTTTTTTATTTTTCATTTTTCCTTCCCCTTATGGCTTCTATTTTTACACATTTATGTTCATCATTTTCTTTTTTATTCTCTCTCTTTTCCTCTCTCTCTCTCTCTCTCTCTTTTTTTAATCTTTTATTCTTTTTTATATATTTGTTCATCTCTCTCTTAATCTCTTTTTATTTTATCTCTTTTTCTTATTTTTTGTTTCTCTCTCTCTTTTTATTTTTCTTCGCTTCTTTATTTCTCAACTTTCTCTTACTTTAACACTATCTATATTTTTTCCTCTTCATCTCTCTCTTACATTTTTTTTTCCACGTTTCTTTCTCTTCAAATTCTTTATCTCTCTCTTTCTACTTCTCTTTCATCTCCGTTTTCCTCTTTTTTGCATTTTTTTTATCCCATTTCTCTCTCTCATTTTTTTATTTTTACCTCCCGCTTATTTCTTTCCATCTCTTCCTTTTTCCATTGTTCCTTTATATTTCATTGAAACATGGAATACATAGAAAAGTAAAAAGAGAAAAAAAAATGAAAAAAAGAAAAAAAAAAAAAAAAGAGATCAAAGAAAAGTACACAAAAACTGAGAGATAAAAAGATAAAAAAAATATAAAACAAAGAGTTTGTAAAGAAAAGAGTAAGAAAGTAAAAAGACAAAAACAAAAATGAAAAAAAAAAAAGAAATAAAGACAAATTTTAATTAATAAATTTTTAAATAAAAGATATTTTGAAATATAAATTTAATTCATATAATGAGACAATTGAAACTAAAAAAATATATGGAACAACACTAATTTATATACATAAAATATAACAATCTCATATTAATGTATCAAAATAGCTTATTAAATATAAAACATAATAAAATAAGATTAATTTATTTTATATTATCTTACACTCTATTATGTACTAAAAACAGCCGTGGAGTTAAGAAAGATACCAATCCCTCAAATGTGAGAATTTGCTCCCAAATGAGAGCATTGGATAGAGGCGAGGGGTTGTCTCTTAAAAATAATTAATATGTGAGTATACCATATTATTTACTAATCAGATTACTCTCATTGCCGCGAGAGCGAAGATCGGGAGGAAAAGGGAGATTTGAAATCCAATTTTCTCAAATCCTCATAAAATGCGAACTTTTAATTCTATCGTCCCTTAAAAATTTAAGAAAAAACATTTAAAAAAAAAAACATAAATTTCAAGACATGTGATACAAAAGAAAGAAGTCATTCCCTTTCTAACAGAGGTAAAGGGATACGAACAGCCAAAGAGACGGGGTTTTTGACCACTTCCACACAGCAAATACGAGGTACAAGGTTCAGGAGCTTCAACAAGTTGGGCATATTCTTTCATTTATCCACTTGCTTGCTTGGACCGAAAACAGTCATTTCCTGTAGTAGAATTAAATAGCAGGTTTCTAAAGAAATTCAAAATTTTCTTTTGGCAATAGGGCAAAATTTTAAATACAGGCAGATGTTTGGAATTTCTATTACGACTTCAAGAAAGGAGACAAAAAGAAAAAAAAAAGAGATTTCCTCTGGGACCTCACTTTGCAATTTACCAACCGATGGCAAAAATTTTAAACAAAAAGAAAAATGCTTTAGCATGATTTCTTCTGCTTGCGTCCGGACTTTTTAGCTTTCTTCTTGAAAGGCAGGGGATTCAGCAGGCGCTTCAAAGGAAACAAGAGGGGTTTGCCATATGTCCTCTGTTTTGCTTTTGTTTTCGCTGCAATCAGAAAAGAGAATTTGTGTAAGCGGAGTCAAAATCTATATCCAATTGCAATAAAATTACAATGACAAAACAAACCAGAGATATCCATGCAGGTTCATACCAAAGGAGCACCGTTTTCTTTATTTAGGTTTCTAATCAATGGTGTTAAAGTGAACTGATATGAAATCAAGTTTACAAATTCACAGCCCTGTTGTCACACTTAAAACTCTTATTGAAAAAAGAAACACAACCAATGTAGAATTGGAAACATATGTTTGAACTAGTCAATATAGATATATTTATTCACATACAATAAGCATCATACAGTGAAAACTATATAAAACACACTGAAATCCGTGCACTGCCAAATACAGAAGCCAAATCCAAGACAATAAATTTAACTGATACCCGATGGAGAAGAAGCCAATCTTAGTCGATGACCTTCACTATCAGCTTCTTTTTGCTCATGTTCTGTCACAGTTGGCTTTTCCGGCGGTGAACAATTTTCAGCAAGAGGGTTATTTTTTATCATCAGATCATCGTCCAGAACCATATTTTTTTCACTTTCAGTGCAAGTATGCTCTTGCTTTCCTACTGTCACCTCCTCTGAGGTCCCATGACTAGCAGCTGACTGAAAATCCTCAACTTTCATATCATTAGAGGTGGCCAGAAGTGGAACAAGATTTGCATTTGTATCTTCAACTTTTATGTCGTTGGTGAGAATCTCAAGGGAAGTATGATCCACAAGTTTATTTGTATGATCTACTGATTTGCTGACTTGTTCAATGCCCAGGACATTTTGAGATGCAGATATTTCTTCTTGATCTTTCATAGCTACCTCTGTTGTGTGCTCATCTGTTGCAACATTTTGTGAGCCTAAAACATCACCAGAGCCTTGCAGGCTCATGGATTTTTCGGTCAGATGTACAGGAACATTAAGGTTCTCCAACAAAGTATCTGCACTAGCACAACTAGCATTTGAATCACTATCCACAGTGGACCTCTCAAATGTTACATTCTCATCTAGTAGCATAGCATCTAAACTCGAACTAGGAATATGTTCTTCTGATTGGAGATCATGCCTCTCGACTGTAACAAGAGGAAATATGACATGTTGACTGTTCAAATTCTTCATTTCTTCCCCAGTCATAGCCGTAAAGGTTCTAATGTCTTCAGAATCAGTATAAGTTTTTGTAATATCAGTTGGCAAATGCAACTGTTGAGAACTTTTGTAACCAGGGATTTGATCCTTTGATGCAGCATCTAACAATGAATTCCCATCTGTTTCGGCAAGAAGATCAAGATCGCCGGGCTTTTCAGAATTTTTAATAGTTGCAACTGATGTCTCAATTGCCTCTGTAGCAGCCACAAATCTTCCACCATTAAATAGCATGCTGTCAGTGAACACAGTAAAATCAATTGCTTTAACAGATTTGGATGCCCTAGTGGTGTTGGATAAAGATTTTGCAATATCGTCCAATTGCATATCTCCTTCACCACTAGATAGGGGATCCCATTTTAGCCAGTCTGCAAATAAAGAACCATTGGAGTCAGACTTTTTGTCAGGTGATATCAGTTCAACTCTGATTGCTTCTTTGTAGAAGTTCTTCTTCCTTAAAGCATTAGTTATAATGTTGCTGCAAAAATTTTGACAAAGCATTTCCACGATCAACAGCCATTACACAGCATATTCAAGCAAGAAGAAAGTTGTTCACTTTTCGCTAGGTCATCCTACCCACAGTTTTTAGAAATAGCTGCTTTAGCTAGTTCCATAGATAGCCCAAGCAAAGACGATAAATTTGCTACATCACATGGCCCTCTAAGCTCATTAACAGATGGAGCTGCACTTGAGAAGATGATATTCTTTCCTCGAGTCCAGTCAATCAACAACTGCATGTTCAAAAGGAGTGCAGCTCGGATAAATCCACAAAATCATTGATATTCCAAGCAGATAGGAAAAACAACCAGCACATCATCAAAACAAAATGCATCATAAACCAATGGAGAAAATGATAACAATTTTTATTTTGTCCTAAATAACATGCCTTGTTGAATTGATGCCTTATGGAGAACCAATTAGAAATAGCAAGACTAAACATCTTGGACATTGAAGTTCATCCCTCCAATGAAGAAAACAACATCATCAAAACAGACCCAGAACTACAATATTTCAGAAAACTAAAGACTTCTTTAAACATAAATGAAATTACTGGTAAAGACCAAAGACACAAATCCAATCTCCCCCACTAACCCTAGAATTCAATAGTAGTACCAACCCCTAAATTTTCTAAAAGCTGACCTGGGCATTTGATATCATTTGCCTCCTTCGTTGAACACCCACAATAAGATCAGAGTATGTAATCTCAAAGCAAACTCCACGCTGCAAAGCTAAATGCTAAAGCATTAGCAAAGAAACAAGGAACAAAACCTCCAAAACCATATGATTAAAGATGAAAATATGGAGAATAGAGAACCTTCATGGCAGCTGTGACCATAGGCCGTCTCAACCGGAATGGCAACTTCTCCGAAAAATCAATAGCAATAATATGCACCTATTGATTCATTGCACATAAAATTAGACGAACCAAAAACTCTATACAGCAATCATATTGACAAAAACAATTCCCAATAAACAAAACATAAGCCCCATACTGGAAAAAACCGATTCTCAATCATTCACATCAACTTTTCACACAAATCAAGCACAATTCAAAAAAAAAAAAAAACAAGAAAACAAAAAAAAAAGCGGGTCTTACAGAAAATACACCCAAAAATGGATCTTTATCTTTTGGACAAAAAAAAAAAGAGCCAAAGATCGCAGCTTTCTCACAGAAAACCCTGATTCTCAATCATTTACCGCAACTCTTCACACCAATCAAGCACAATTCAAAAATCCCGGAAGCAGTCTTAAACAAAATACACACAAAAAAAATCTTTATTATTATTATTATTTAAAAAAAAAGAGCGTAAAACCTCAGCTTTCTCACAGGCGTGATCAAAGGCGGTCTGATTCAAGGGCCGAATAGCGACCAAATCATAAGTCTTCAGAATGGGATTCCCGCTGTTAAGCACCTGGCCCTGAGCTGGTGTCTCTACGGAGACCGTCAAGCGCGTGTACTGCCGGAACGGAGAGGCGCGTGGGACGCCAAGGAGGTCACGGTGGAGATTGACGGAGGCGGCGAGAGAAGGAGCGACATTGAGAAGGGAAGAGAGAGACAAGAGTGGAATAGAGCAGCGGTCGTGATCGGACATCACGCCCTTCATGTCGCGGTTGTAAGCCACCCCGCTGTAGCCCAGCTCCATTGCCTTGACTACCAGCTTTATACGCACCGCTTTTGAAGATTGTGAGGCTTCGTACGGTATGTTCAGGTCGAAGAATGCCATTTTTTTTCTTTTTTTATTGTTTTTGGAGAATTACAAAGACAAAGAAGCCATGGCCTATGGAGGTTTTGGTCGCTTTAGGGTTTAAGCGAAATCGACGAAGAAGAGGAGGAACGAGAGGGATAGCAGATATACGACGACGCCGTTTCTCCCTTGTACGTCTTCGCTTGCTCGAGTTGATCCAATATTGATGACCGACTCGTCAGTTGATCTCGCTTAGCCGACTTGTCGCTCGTTCTCATATTGATATCTCGTTCAGACCTATCGTTCGCAGGTATTTCTGTTTTTCTTTTATTTTACTTTTTGGTTTTAAAAATAGTTTGTTGTTCTCTTTTGGGGTTTCTCGAAAAAGCAGCAAGGTTGGATACAGAAAATCTCACATCTATAACAACCTAACATGATACTCGCTAGAATTTTTAAATTAAATTGATACGAAAGTTTAACACGGTTATAAGTAGTAAAGAAAAGTTAAAAAAAAAATAAAATTAGAGATTAATTTTTGAAAATAATTTAAATTAATATTAAAATTTAAAAATTTAATTATTTAACCATCAATTTAATTTGATTCATCTAAAAAAATATTTACAATTAAACTTAATAAACATCTTAATTTTGATTAATTTAAATTATAAAATATCTATTAAGAAAAATATTTGAAATTGTGTTAGATGTAGAATAAAATATGAAGTTAAAATTTTAAATTTTTATTAGAATTTGTGTATTTTAATTATGTCATTTAATTTTTATTTTATTAAAAAAATTACTTTAAAAGGCATATTTTACATGTCAATTATTTTTCCGCTGACAAATTTACTTTTATACTTAATTTTTCCTTCCCAATTCGACCCAAAAAAATGAAAAGCAGCAACCACGTTAGTCAGGCGCCAAATGACCAAAATTTTGGCAGTCCCAAAAAGTTGCCAGAAACGTTTTCTGTACGCCAATGTCCAGGTCATCGATCCTCGTCAAAAACAATGATTTATCTCTGACCGTCCATTTCGATGCATCCTACGATTATAAGTTTTCAAAACCATCGCACGGATCGCTCAACTCACTCTCAAAAGTCCCACTGCTTTCTATAAATGTATGGACCCAAACAGCTCACTATAACAACGAGGTACGTATCTTTCCACAAGCAACCTTTCTAAATTTCTCGTCCATCGTGTTTTTAGTTTCGGTGATTTGGATTTGATTTGAGGATGTCGGGCCGTGGGAAAGGAGGGAAGGGATTGGGAAAGGGAGGAGCAAAGCGCCACCGGAAGGTTCTTCGCGATAACATCCAGGGGATAACTAAGCCGGCCATCCGCCGCCTGGCTCGCAGAGGTGGCGTCAAGAGGATCAGTGGGCTTATCTACGAGGAGACACGTGGGGTCCTTAAGATCTTCCTGGAGAACGTGATTCGCGATGCGGTGACCTATACAGAGCACGCTAGAAGGAAGACCGTGACGGCAATGGACGTGGTTTATGCTCTCAAGAGACAGGGGAGGACTCTCTATGGGTTTGGGGGTTGAGGTTTTCGTCTGGACCTTTGTGGGCGTGTCCGTGGAGAAGTCTTGCTGTCAAGAAAATATTATGAGGTTGTTTGGGGGAGTTTTTCAGGGCTTGGGGTTTCTAATGGGAATGGTGTGTATAATTAGGGCTTGTGGTGGTGTTTTTTCATTTCTTTTTGGGTAGGGCTTGCAAGACATGTTTTGCTTCTGGAACTTCAATGAAATTCCTAGTATCATTAACATTTTCGTTGGTTACTTATATATAAATTGGTTGATTTTATGTTAATTTAATGAATTGTTTCTCCAATTTTTGATTATGATGTGTAACCAATAATATGAAAGGAATTTGCTGGTTCTAGTGGATAATTGAGATAAACAACAAAGGATAATGAGATTATCTCAATCTGGGCCTAGAGGAAAATGTGAAATTTTATGGTAAAGGGGATACAGATAAAGTTATGGAAATCTAATCAAAATTTGAAGGTTCAAACCAATGCCACTCATTTTCCAAGAGAAGAGGCTTACAAGCGCAGACATCATCTCTTTTGATGTCACTCTGCCTTATGCTTTGGAGATCTTGAACTAGAATGCCGCCACCCACTTGTACGTCTCCCAATAAACTTGAGAACCTCATCAATGAGAATAACTGGGAGGGAAATCACCAGCACCAAAAGCCATTCGTTGAGGCTGAGAGGAACAATCCCGAATATTTGAGCGAGGAAAGGTACATAGAGGATTAGAAAGTGCAAGCCAAACGAGACAGCCATGGCAAGGAGAAGGTAAGGATTGACCCATGGGTGCATTGTTAGGAGGCTACTATCCTCGGAGAGGGCATTGAGTGAATTGAACATCTCAATGGCAACCAAGACCGAGAGGGAGAGAGTGGAAGCCTTGATTTTTCCATAGTGGAAGTATTCACATGGGTTTTCATCAAAACTGATTACCCGAGAACCAGCTCTGAATGGCGACACGGAGAAACCCTCCCAAGAATTACAGTGACCCCACTTCGCAAGTTGGGAATAACTGACAATGCTATGGCCATCTCCACTCAGGTCAATGAAAGCAAATGTGTGGTGCGTGTACCATATGACAAATATACCAACCGTTGCTACCCCAACATAGAGCCCTATCACCTGCAGTAGGCAAAGATTAGGGTTTAAGTGGAATTCTAAAGTAACATTCTACAAGGCTAAACGGACAACTTTTGGAATGGTCATATACCAGGTAGCGGAACAAAATCCAAGGAGTGATCAGTGATTCGTCACTTCTCCGGGGAGGCTTCTTCATTATATCTTTGTCAGGAGGATTGAATCCTAGAGCAGTTGCTGGGGGTCCATCAGTGACAAGATTAACCCAAAGAAGCTGAACAGGAATCATCCCTTCCGGAATACCCAAAGCAGCTGTAAAAAATATAGATGCAACCTCACCAATATTTGAGGAGATCATGTACCTAAAATAGACAAAAATTGAATCAGAACCAAATTTGTTGCTTCGGACTGAATAATAGACAACAAAAAACAAGACTGAGATTATCCGTGCCAATTAAGGATACTGTCACTTGAGCTATCTCCCTCTCACAAAACAAAAAGAAATTTCATCTAAATATGAACATCTTGTACTACAAGCCACTTACATAAGCACACATCTAACCACAGAGTAGAAGGGAACTTGCATTAAAACAAAAATGTACATCAAAACCTGATGAAGGCCTTCATGTTGTCGTAGATGGATCTGCCTTCACCAACAGCAGCAACAATGGTGCTAAAATTATCATCTGCTAGCACCATGTCAGATGCTTCCTTAGCAACCTGCAATTACCCAAAAAAAGGAATGCAAACATTGAACCAAAATAGTGGAAACAAACAAGTTCTGTTTTGAGCAACATGGTGCCGAAAGCTGACTAAATAAACAAGCACATCATAAATGTACACAAATAAGGTCTTGTTAAACTAGTATCAAGTAAAGGCACATCAATATTTACCCATAAAACATACATATGCTGACACAACAACCAGGGCGAAAAAAAAAAACACTCAAAACCATGCCATGCAAATATATGCACACAATGCAGAAAATTCACATGCATTGGGTAAAAGCAGACAAACACATGGTCATTAAATGTATGGACTTCATTATGGCACGACCAGATTAAAGTCAACAATACCTCTGTGCCAGCTATACCCATTGCTACGCCAATATCAGCCAACTTTAAGGCAGGAGCATCATTAACTCCATCTCCTGTCATAGCAACAACCTCACCATCCTCTTTTAGCAGCCTTACTATTTCTTGTTTATGCCTTGGTTCAGCTCTAGAGAACAAGAGGCCTCCATCTTCTCTTTGTGCTAAATGAAGCTTTTTATTAGGAAGGTCCATGAACTCTCTTCCAGTCAAGCTTCTCGAACTGATGATATCATAAGGTCCAAATACACCTATCTCACGACAAATGGCCTCTGCTGTGTCCTTGTTATCTCCTGTGACAACAATAACACAAATTCCAGCAGCTTTGCAGTCCTCAATTGCTTGACGAACCTCTTTCCGAGGAGGATCCTTTTTTGGCACAAAAACAATAAATGCTTGTCAGAAGAATATCCATGTGTGAATCTTCTTTTCTTTTTTTTTTTGTGCTTGGGGGGTGTGCTGGGCATGGAAAAAAGGGCAGAAAGAGTTACATACCCTTATACCAACTAAGCCAACAAAAATCAGCTGACTCTCTATTGACGAATAATTTGACTGGTTAAGTAATATCTTGTGAGCTGGATGTTCCTCATCACCATTATAATTTGCAAACTCTGGAATGTCCTCTTTGTATGCAAAACCTAGACAACGCAGTGCACTTTTTGACATGTCCCGAAGGCTTTGTGATATAAGTTCCCGCGAATCTTGGTCCAACTCTACAACAGAACCATCAAGCAACTGAACAAATGAGCTTCTCTCCAACAAGCTTTCAACTGCCCCCTGCCACATTTGAGCAGATCATTTACATAACATTCGACATATATTGCAAACTGAAATAAACTCCAACCAGAACATTTGCTTTCAAAAATCCCACAAAGTTGTTAAACCCCCAAAATAAAGACCAACCACACCATTGCAATATAATGAAAATAAAGTAAATGAAGAATTCACGCACTTAATCCTTAGAATGCTCGGATTAATTGCTATTTTTCAAGAAATGAAGAATTGAGTAAGAGGAACTTATTTACTAATCAAACATAAAGAGACAACATCAGGTTATGGTGGTTGCCAAACTCAGTACAGATAAACCAAATCCATCATACATAATTCAAATGGTAAAGTTTACATGTAGCTCCTGCAGCTCCAGAGTCCTCTCTACCATTATTCAAGGATAGATCTTTTAATATGTTCCTTAAAATACTAAAATTAAAATGTAGAGATCTATTGGTCACACCATGTATTAAGTTTTAAGAGAGAATATTCTTCATGCATTTAATACGAAAATAACAATCACAAAGGAAATCCAATCTCTTCCTGTTTTCAAAGAGACAGCTAGTCCTGGCTATTATGGTAGTAGATAAAATGTATAGATAAGAGAAAGAAAACCGAATCAAGATATGCTCTCAATTGTCTAAAAAATACTCAGACTACCATGCAACAGTCTATGCTTTCTTTCTCATATGTTGGCAACAATTTTCTTGAACCATGATCTGTAATCTAAGAAGGCCATGGACCATCTCATCCATCACAAAGTAGAATTGAAAAATAATAAACTCCAGATAGCTCAACCAACAATACAGCGTGAGAGGAAAATGAACCTTCACAAGCAATGATTTTCTGCCTGAGCTAGAATCCACAATAACTCCCATTGATTTCCGATCATGGTCGAACTCAAGAGTTACTATTCGTTGCTCCATTTCTTTCCACAGTTGAGAGCAACCTTTTATGCAGAATAACACAAGAGGAAAGTTAGAGCTTGCTAAAAGAATAAACAAGAGGACAAAATGAGATCCAGGGATGAGGGAAGATACGCAGAATATTCTCATGATCAGAAGATGATTGACTATTGACTCCACCAGGAAATCCCATTTTCTCAACCAGAACCTGTCATGGAAAAGAAAGGATATAGATAGGACCATATATTAAAATGACATAGAATCTTTAGCATGCTAGTTCTCATGCTATAGAACTTAGGGCAGCAACTTTATATAGTTCATGAACAGATCAGAACCACCAAATCAGCAACCACAGAAAAGAAAGTACATAGAGAAGGACCATATATTAAAATGACATATAATCTTTAGCGTGCAAGTCAACTTAAGGCAGCAAATTTATACAGCTCATGAACAGATAAGACTCACTAAACAGTGACCATAAGTAGCAGAGGTGTGGGCAGATATAAAAGATAGAATATGCACAAGGATAAACACATCCAATTTATATACAAGATCATGCTTTAGCAATATGCTATGTCAAAGAAAGAAAATCAAAATTCATATGGAGAAAAAAATTTTACCTTTAATGCAGCCTCAGTAGGCATTCCACTGGCAACATAATGGTTCTCAGATTTCTCTACCTCAGCATCATTGCAAACTGCAGCAATCTTTCCAATCATTTGTAGATTACTGTCCATTTGACCTACCGGCCAATCTTCTATTTTTCCATCAAAAGGATTGTAGGTAGTCCCTTCCACATTGAAGGGTCGGAGAGTGCCAGGCCTCAAACCCATAGCCACAAGCTTTGAGACAGCCATCTGATTGGTTGTCAAGGTACCTGTTTTATCAGAACAAATCACAGTTGTACAACCAAGGGTCTCAACACTTGGTAACTTTCTAACAATTGCATTCTTTTGAGCCATCTTTCGAGTTCCTAGTGCCAAACATGTAGTAATGACAGCTGGCAACCCCTCTGGTATAGCAGCCACTGCCAATGCCACAGCAATCTCAAAGTAGTATGTGCATTTTTCAAATGAGAACTTGAAATTCTCTGGCCAACCATCAACATATTCCCAAGTAAGAAAGTACTTCACATTTATGATCCAAACCAATGCACAAACGACACCAATTATCATTGTTAGAAGCTCCCCAAATTCATTCAGTTTCTTTTTCAAGGGAGTATCTTCCTCATTTTGCGATGCTTCGTGGATCTGTGAATGTACCATTCCAATCTCTGTTTTCATTCCGGTCTGAGTAACCAAGCATACACAACTCCCATTCACCACAGTTGTTCCCGCAAAAACCATACATTTCTTCCCTTGAATGTCTGTATCTGCTGGCACAGCCCTAACAGTCTTACTAACTGCTTCACTTTCTCCAGTCAATGATCCCTGCTCAACCCTCAGAGTGGAGCTTACTAGACTTAGTACCCGCATGTCAGCAGGCACCTTGTCACCCACTCTCAACTCCACAATATCCCCTGGAACAAGTTCCTTCGCTGGCAAATTCCTAACTTTCTTTCCATCCCTTAAAACAGTAGCATGCTCAGACTGAATTTCCTTTAAAGCCTCCAATGCTTTCTCTGCATTGCTCTCTTGCCAAACCCCAACAATTGCATTCACAATCAAGATCAGAAAAATCACCAACGGCTCCACAAAGGCCGTGATCTCCATCTCCCCACCTTCCTGGCCGTCAAGCCAAGCCAACACGAACGACACAATAGCAGCAGCTAACAAAATCCTAACTAAGGTGTCACTGAATTGATCCAATATTAATTTTAAAGTTGAAACACCCTCGTGTTTCTCCAGCTCATTATAACCATGAATCCCAAGTCTCTTCTGAACCTCGGAAGTTGACAATCCAACTTCATGGCTCACTTGAAAGTTCTCTTCACACTCTTTCACATCTTTGGCCCAAGCAGGAAAGATCTTATCACGGAATTCAAAGCCAACCTTTTCCGATTTACCATAGTCTTCCCCTCCTTTTCCCATTTAATTCAATCTCAAACAATCAAAACCGAATAATATATTTCCCAGACTTTGGCCTGAAAATCGATTATTCACGACAAATAAAACATCACGATTCATAAAATCAAACAAATTCACAGAAATAAAACAAAAATAAACAAGGTAATATTTCTTTAACAATGTTTTAGCTGAAGTTTCCCGGTAACCAAACAGGAACCGAAAACTAACGAATTAAAGCCATCAGACAAACCAAAAATCAATCCAGAAAATACGAAAAACTGGAAAAAAAAAAAAGAAAGAAAGAAAAAATAGGGTTTCAATTACCAGAAAATTGGAGTTAATCACAGAGAGAGGAAATCAGAGTCACTCCACAACACACTCTCTACCTATCTCTCTCTACCCATCTCTCTCTAGAAAAGTATTTTCGGGTACAAGAGAAGTAAACGTAAAAACAGTGAAAGTGGGAGCGATTCAATAGCATTAAATTTCTTTCTCTATCTCATATTTATAATATTGTGTTTGTATGAGTTTTGGAATGAAGTATTCGATTCCACTGAGACCGACCAATGGAATCCTGCCAGGTCAGAAAGCTGACCCTGACTGGGGCATTAGGGGGTTCCGTCGATCCAAGGCGATGCCTGATTGGATCGCTTTTCACAAATGGCACGCAAAGATTGATTCCATTTTGCATGGATCTATCTGAGCCCGCACCCACCCAATCCTTTTTTTTCCTTCCCTTTGAGTGTTATTTTATACCTTGAAGATTGAAAATAATAAATTCGAATCAACACAAAATATAAAATATTTTATTTATAATATAAAAATTATTCATATTCTCTTAATCTTATTTTTTTTGAATTTACTTCATCGAATCCTTTTAGATCCAGCTAATAACGAGGTAACTGTGACGGTGAATTGCAATACGAATATTTTATTCCGCAGGAAATTTCCCTGTACTTGCGCCCTGCCTCGGGATCAAGAAATGTTTTATGTTTCTTTTATAGAATTGTTTGACTCATAAAAATAAAAAAAAAAAAAAGAAAAATTGAAGGCATAATTTCATTTATTTTAGTTTTGTATTATTATTATTATTATATTTATTCTCCTTATTATTATTATTATTATTTTTCTCAAACTCATTCTTTATTGCTTATTACTTATGTGGGCTGTATTCATCTTTCTTCTAAGTTTTGAACTCTTCGTTTCTTCCGGAAGGGGTATTAAACTTGAAGGTTAGGTAGAAATGAGTATGGTCAGACGTAGCTTGGCTGCTGAAAAATTGACACCTCATGATCAAGGGGAGTATTATTATTATTTTAAGTAAAATAAATTTAACATGAAAAAGACTTGTACTTGAAAACGAAATTGTTGAAATTTTAGAAATCTCATGTTAAAAAAGAATAATAATATTCATATTATTATTGAAACTGCCGGCCCCAGCCGGCAGTTTATTGTTGAAACTCTCAATTTAATGAACAGTAAATGCCCACCAAAATGGACAAGGAAGTCAAATGAACTTCTCCTCGCACTCCTTAAAAGGATCCCATGGGCTGGGTTCAGGACGAACCCTAGACAAATATTTGCTCAGATTTATTAGAGGGCCCAGGTCAAACTTTCTAAGCAAGTTATCGTATTTTAGGGGTAAATTTGTGAGAATATAAAAATCATTGACTTTTTTTTTAACAAATTTTATTTTGACTATTCTTATATAATTCACCATTTAATAACCTCTTAATAATTGAGAGAAAAAAAAGAATAATACTTATTTTTCATCATCCTCTAGTTATGATAAACCAAAACGAGTTATTATTATTATTATTATTATTATTTTATTCTTTTTTTTTCTTTTTCTGTTTTTTTTTTTTTTTTAAGATCAGAGTCTTTCTGTTTGTTTAGGACACGTAACATCTGCGTTACCGCATCATTTCTCTACCAACTCACTTCATTTTATTTTAATTTTTTAATTTTTATTTTTGATTTTGTTTTTCCAACCGAATTGACTTAATTTATCGTGAAGGGGTGGAATCAATGCAAAAAAAGGTGGCTTCTTTGGGACGGCATAGAGCCGTCAGTTTTGGTAGGCCAATCCTTTTAGTTGTTTTGGTAGGCCAATCCTTAGCCAGGAAGAAAATATGGATGAGTCGGCCTCAATTTCCTTTTCGTCTTAGATTTCAATGGCATTCTGTTCAAATTCCCAACAATTCTTAATCGAGAATCCTTGTCATAAACAACAAGACCTCCACAAAACGACAGATTGTGTCATTAAACCCCTGCTTGGATAAAACTCTTCAACCTTGTTGATTCACTTGTGTTTGATTGACCCACGTATCATCTATAAAGCGTGCCAAGGAAATTACCCACACGCAAGAGAAAAACATAAGGTGAAAAATCGCTAACCAAATAGACCTTTACCCATTACATGTTTGTTAAGCCGGTATGACCTGACTGAACCTAACAGATCAAGCGATCCTGATGTCATTAGCACTTTTTGCTCAGAGTGAAGCAATTTATCGTATCTAATTCTTGCCTAACAGCCTAGATTCACAGAATACTAAGGGGCTAAATCATTCCTAATAATCATTAAGTATAATTTAATAATCACTAAAATTAAAAATTTGCACTCTAAAATTTTAAATTTCACTTGCAATTGACTTTTATTTTTTACTTTAACCAAACTAAAGTGGGTCCGAATCTATGTTGAAATAAATTTAAGTTTTTAATTGTGTAAAACGAAATGGGCGTTACATATACTGTAACTCACATGTTGCCAAAATAGTTGGGACACTCCACTCATTGAGACCCCCATATAATGCAGAATCCCCTAAACCTCCATCGTTAAACTAATCCTAATATCCTGTCAATAATTCATGGCCACAAACATGGCCGAAACCTGCGTATCCGATCGCATCAATGACACCCATGTCCCGAACGGTCGGAATCCTACCACCAGCCGGCGAGCCTACGTTAACCGCCAGCACCATGAATGGTGGGAATCGGACGGGGAGAGTTCAAGGTCAATCAGCTTTACTTCGCCCTGGCGGGTGGTCAACGGTCACCCTGTACTTGTCGACAGCATCTCGTGCAGGCAATTGTATCTAAGGAGCTACAGATTCACGAAGAAAGAAAGTGTGGGTGAGAAGACCAAGAAGTGTTTTGTCAAGGTTGGGGCGAGAGTCAAGCCTAGCAAGATAATGATGAAGAGGTTCCAAGGCAGTGACGGGGATAAAACAAGTTTTCATAGAAGAAAATATTTGAGGATGGCCAAAGATGCGTCGTGTGCTGCTCTCTCGTCCGTGTATCGGAGATTGCTGTCTTGCAGTCGTACCATAGCCAAGGTTGATGTTCATGATGATCATCATCATCATGATGCAAATTGATCTATTAATTACAAGGTTTCTATTTTTTTTTTTTTGGGCTGGGGGCCACTATTTTGACGACCAAGAACCATAGGTGCACGCATCTTACTTATTAGAGTGTGTGAAGTTACATATGGTGGGTGTTACAATAAATGAAAGTATAAATCTGTGTGTATCTATGGTCCTCGGAATAGCCTCACTCTTTTTTTCTTTTTCCTTTTTTTTTTTTTAAAAAAAAAATTGTGGGGGGTTGTTTATTTCTTTCTTTTTTGCCGTTTATTTGTGACTGAGATTAACTTTCCTGCCGGTTTTGCTGTTGATCTCCATCTTAATCTGGTTATTGGTTAGTGACTCAAGCATATCAAGAACACTCACATACATGATTGCTTTTCTCTGTTAGTTGTTAATTGATTGTTAGCTTTTATCTTCCCTTTTATTGGTTACATTGCATATGTACAACTTTTTTTTTTTTTTTTTTTGTGGTACATTGGATGCTTTGAAGCCCAATGTTTCTTTAGTACTTTTCGAGGCCACTTGCCTCGTAACCATGTACATTGTGCATAATTTCCGTCATAATAGACAAACGACGACTTCAATTATTAATAATAAATTGCTATTTTTCAAGTTTATAAGATGGCAATTTTTGTCCTGAAATTCTAGGTTGCACCGATAGGCAATTTTGACGGCTAGCATTTACATGCATTTTTGTGCATAATCTAAGCAGTTGAACCTTACATATTTTAATGAAATCAAATTAACGATTATGTAAAATAAATATTTTACTTAGAATTTATGAATTCATTGTTGAGCTACCAAATTCAAAGATAATTTTTTCTTTTTTGACTACTAATATCATGGCTATCAAATTCTAGTTCTCAAATCTAATTAGCTCAAACAAGGAGCCTATATAAGTCAAATAATCATTTTTTTTTCTTTTTTTTTTTTTTTACGTGTGTTTCGTTGTTTTTCTTGGTCTCATCGACCCTGGATTGTTTAATTTAATATCTAAAATAGTGTCTGGCTTAACCACGACGTTATCAATTGGGTGGACAAACCAATCTTCTCTCTTTAAACAAATCGAGAACATAAAGCAAATCATGTGGCAACCCAACGTACAATTATTGCAAAAAAAAATAAAAATAAAAACTATTGTTAGTAAGAGGAAATTTTTATTTGATGCATGAGATAATGAGAATTTGCACTATTAGGCAAACACATCTCACTATCTGACTTTAGTCTTGCTTTCGGCTAACATCCTCTTCTATCTCGGATTTGCATTTATCATGCTTCTCATTCTTCCTCAATAAACCATATCTGAATTATATAAATAAATAATAATAAGGCGATAGAGTAGAAGATAACCGATGCATGAGGCTTGTGTTCAAGAAATAATTAAGGAAGAGAGCTGGCTACCAACTCTTGTTTGATTTCATAACGACTTGGACGCAGACCCATGCATCAGAATTACACGGAAAGATGGTTAATGAGTAAGCTTTAAGCTTTCCAATTGTCATGGTAGGTTACCGTGGGGGCTATTCCTTTTGTTTTGATCTATTTCTCGCCTCAAATGTCTTCAGCAGCACGTTGACGCCACCTGACGCTTCGCAGAAAGTGGAAATGCAAAATAAAAAACATAACATATTTCTTCAGAACCGAATCCTGCGCTGACGTTGGACACGGGGACATTTGACTATTAATTTGAACATTTGACTGGTGACAAGTACACCTAACGATCACATTCATTAACATCAGTTCAATGGTTGAGTAATTGGTTTAATATGGGGACCAAATTTTATCATTTGGCATCATAATTTTTACCATGTTTTAGATATAAATTAGTGGGAAAAAATGATGACCGGCAAAATTAAATTTAGAAAATTTAAGAAAGCAAATACAACATAAATATACAACAAACTAAATATATTTTTGTATAAAAGTCTTTTTGTAATACAAATTATAAAATAGAGATATTTAAATTATCAGTTAAAAGTTTAAGTTGTTAGATGATATTTAAAGTATAAAAATTCAAACTATTAAGTAAATTTTAAAATATTGATCTTATATTATATCTAAAATAGAAAGGAAGGTAACATCACATTATCAAATTCTTAAAATTCAACTCCAAGCACAATCCCTGCTGTACAAAATGGAACTGAGTAATGGCTCCAGTGTTTGATTTTGTAAGTCTAGAGAAACGTTGGCTTGGTTTGGACACTTACCTAAAGCATTGACCAGTTGCAGGACAATTGGAAGCAAAGAGGAAAAGGCACCTAAGCAAGATCAGGTTCCACCTTCCCCCACAATTTCAAGGTGATTCCACAGTGGTTGGAGAGCAGGACAACATGAACAAGTGTTGGTAGAGGAAACTCGAATGTCTTCTCCAATGCGTCATCTGCCTTCAGACTTCATCAGCTGGGAGAATACCTTACTCATTGAGGCAGTTGAAGAACCATCCACGATTGTTTCTTTAAATTGCTCGGCAGAAACACTATCATCGACGTGGCTGAAATTGTCTAATTGTGGAGCGAGCTCGCCAATCATGTCAGTACTGTTATCTTCAGGATCCCTGGGAACGAGTGCCACTTGGAGTTGAAGGGCATACTCAAGAGTCCACAGGACGTCTCCCATGGAAGGCCTGTCAGCCCCATAATCAGCCAAGCATTTCTCAGCAGTTTCCCCAAACTTCCTAAGTGAATTAGGTCGAATTTTCCCTGCAAGTGCAGGATCTATTATTTGTTCTAACTGCCCTTTAGTCTGCCATCTCATTGCCCATTCTGCTAGATTTACCTTTTCCCTTGGAAGGGAAGGGTCAATAACAGGTCTAGCACAAAGAACCTCAAACAATACCACCCCAAATGAATACACATCTGATTTCTCCGTCAGTTGCTGCCTTCTAAAATATTCAGGATCAAGATAACCAAAGCTCCCCTTCACTGCTGTACTCACGTGGGTTTGATCGATTTCTGGTCCTGTCTTTGATAGACCAAAATCAGCAACTTTAGCCATGAGATTTTCATCAAGCAAGATATTGGCAGACTTTACATCGCGATGAATGACAGCTTTTGTATAGCCTGTGTGAAGGTAATGGAGGCCTCTAGCTGCTCCAATGCAAATCTCGAGCCTTTCTTTCCAACTCAAGCTGGGAAAATTTGAGCCATAGAGGTGGCTCTTCAGAGTCCCATTCTCCATGTACTCATACACCAAGATCATCTCGTTCCTTTCATCACAATACCCTATTAAAGAAACTAGATGGCGATGACGAAATTGCGATAGCATCTCAATTTCAGTCTGGAACTCTGAAAGTCCCTGCTGTGAGTGAGGATTCGCCCTTTTCACTGCCACTGTTGTACCCTCATTTAGAACTCCCCTGTATACCTTCCCAAAACCTCCAATCCCAATAACCAGATTCTCATCAAAGTTGCATGTTGCCTCTTGAAGTGCTGCAAAAGGAATGCGATATTCAGTGTTTGAGGTAAGGCTACCAGTTGTTCCATTTGAGTATTTACTGCCCTCGGTGTGTGAAGTTCCTCCACTAATTGATAAGGGAGTCCACGCTTTTGAACCTCTTTTGCGTGCCAGCTTGTCTCTTTTACTGCAGAACATAAAGAGACCTCCAGCCAATGCCAATGCCACAACTGCTCCGATGATTGAGCCCACTATCTTGCCAACCACATAGTTTGACCTTGTCTCTAGAATCACAGAAACTGGCCCACTGAGACTGCCCATGGAATTGTTCATTTTCATGATCTCCAACCCATTGAGGATAGCATCAGGGTACACACCAGGTACGGAATGAGTTGGACCAACACTCACAAGAAGTTCATCACTAGCAGTTGGTGCTGTAACATAGTCCATATAATATGCTGCACCCAAAATATTATTTGACACAGTACCCAGATCAAGGGCCTCAACAAGAAGCCAAGGATCAATGTAAACATTGAAGTAGAGCTGGTTAAGTGCTTTGCCTATTTCACAGAAGTGGAAACGAACAAAGTATCGATATCCTGGATCCACCTTAAATTTCCAGGTGACGTTAAAATTGCTGTTAGGATCACCTGAAGAGTTCATCTCAGCAGCAGTACCATAGACAACAGGGGGAGCAATTTCCCGTGTTGCCATACCATTTACATATTTGACAGCTCCCACATTGGAGATGTCTGTGGCAACATCATTTTGAACAAGAAAATTTTGGTCACGCACCCATGTTCGCCACAGCGTATCATTCTCGAATGAAACTACTGGTCCACCCATGTTCACCCTGAAAACTGTCTCCAATGCTTGCCATGGCAAGGCTTGGAACTCTCCCACTGGATTAATAGTGCTAGGCTCATTATTAAAGAGTTCATCAGGTACTGAAACAACTTCCAAGGCATTTAAGAAGGCAACCGAATTGGCAGATGGTGTGAAGGTGATAGCAAGATAATTTGAAGTTACATTAACACAAAATTCTTTAACTACAGAAGTTTTCACACTAAAACTATTGAGAAGGACATGGTTTTGAGTGGAAACACCAAAACTTGCCACGCTCATATTGTAACCATCGTAAACAAAAGGGTAGAAGTAAAGGCGAATCCAATGTCTCCCAGGTTGGCTAATTGAAAATGTATATTTTGAGGTTCCATTCAGGATTCTTGCTGTTTGATAAAGCAGAGAATCACTAGAAGAAGTCACTGGTGTAGAAGTACTGGCAAAGATTTTTTTTGGAGTTGACAGGGATTTTGAGGCAGATTTGTCAGCCAGAAAAATGCGGTTACCCACCTTAGTATCAGTGGGTGATCCACAATTTATAAGGTAATTGTCTGCAGGAGTAAATCCTCTAGCTAGACACGCCAAACTCAAGATTAACAAAAAAAAATAAAAGAAATCAACTCCTCTATTATCCATTACAAAGAGATATGAAGATCTATCAAGGAACATGGAGATGGATTCTCTCTGAACTTATCAAGACCATATGATTCTTATAAGCATAAAGCAACATAGAAGTGACGACTAATCAATTACAATAGAAGAAAACTCAGAAACCCATGAAGAACAAAATCAGAAACCAAAGAAAAGAAGTGACTAAGGAATTGAAATACAAGGTTCTGGTACAGCAAGAGCAAGTCAAGAACTTTTTGCTATCAATCTTACAAACCTAAAAGCTAATGAAAGATTTGAGCAATAGAGAAAAATCTAGACTTTCTAAAAGCAATTCAAGGAACCAAGAGTTTCTAATCGCAGAAATTGAATTAAGAACTCTCATAAACATATCTAATGAAAAGAGATAAAGATGACACCTTTCAAGATCATTTGAGCACCAAGAGAGAGAGAGAGAGAGAGAGAAACGAATTCCTGAGCAACAGGCAAATCTGGGGGGACCCTTTTACAAATAAAATCCAAAAAAGAGTTTCAATTTGAATAAGACCATCAAAAAATCATCAAGGCAAAAGCTAGCTTGAACTGTTCGGCAACCCCAGATATGAACAGATGCCTAGATTTTTCTACGAACACGTCAATTACTAGGAAACCAAGACAATCAACAAACAAACGAACGAAAGAATAAACAAAACAGAAAGCAAGGAAGCATGTAAGAAAAAGAGTCCAGAACGCATAAACCAGCTATGCCGTTTCTGAGGACTGACCGGCTGAAGCTTATTTTAGTGAATATGCCTGGCTGCATGTGGTAAATCTCTGTGAGCATAACCCCATATCCTAGTGGAGAGTAGGTGAAGAAATGAAGAAAGAGTCTGGTCTGTTGGTAAGAGATCGATAATGGAAGCAGAGGGACAAAGTTATGGAGAGGCGTTCGTACTTTAATTTTCATTAATTAATGTTGGTGGGGCAAGCGTAACAGACATTAAAAAAAAAAAAAAGATTATACACATTAAATACTTTAAAAAAAACAAATAAATACAATTTAATAGAATGAAAAAAAAAATTATTGAACTTGAAACTTAAGAAAATTATAATTTTAACTTTTTAATTTAATAAAAAATAAAATACAAATAAAGTAGTTTAATATAAAATCTTATTCATGTAGGCATGTTCATATTTAGATGGATCGTACCCGACCCCACGATCTGAGAGTTCCCAACCTTTTTTGACTTCATCCGAGAGCGGGGAGTTTCCAACCTTATCTAGGCCTTTGTAAAGCATCATGTTCAGCATAACTGGATACTGTTTATTATGGGTTGTGTCCTAATAAATAAATTAATCAAATTAAAAAATAAGTAAAATAAATATTATATTATTATAATTAATTATTAGTTATAAAAATATGAATCCTAGAACTAATGATGATAATAGATAATAAATCACGTTCAGCATAATTGGGTGCTGTTTATTGGGGGTTGTATCCAAATAAATGAATAAATTAAATTTAAAATAATGTTAAATAAATATAAAATAAATATTTTATTATTGTAATAAATTATTATGTATAAAAAAATATATTTATAGTTAATAATGATAATAAATTAATTCTTATTTTATATCTATTTTACATATTATTATAATAAAACTTTGTCATCATAGGCCAACTTGGTCGTGTTGGCTCTGTTGCATATTTTAGAAATAATGAGCCTGTTTAAGTAAACTCAAAAATAGTATATTTAAGTATATATAATTAATTTTTATATTTTATATAAAATATTTTATAATATATAAAAAATATTAATATATTATGAAAATAATAAATATATAATATAAAAATTAATTATATTTTTTTAAAAATTTATTATTTTTAAATTTACTTTTTTTTTTTCAAGGAAGATATTACACTGGGGGAAATAAATTGGAAAAAGTTTGTGGAAGTTGTGATTTGATGGAGTAGAAAGCATAAAGACAAAATTGAACTTAATAACAACACAATCAGTAAGTTTCAGACTATTTTGATTTTGTTTTTTTGATTGTATCAGGACTCTGTCCTGTGAATATTATTCACAGGCGGAATTTTCCTTAAAATTTTATATTTTGTAGTTCCACTAAATACAGAATATTTAGACGCTCTTCTACCAAAAACATTCGTTTAATCCTTGTCTGGTTCATTTGCAGGAAGCATTCCTTTTTGCTTTTCCTTTTCCCGTTGGAAGATAAAATTTTTCGAGAATGGAGAATTCAACTCAAAAGCAATGTTATCCGGGTTTTCGAGGTTTTTACAGCAGTTCATTTTATGATAAATAAAAATTTAAGTTAAAAATATAAAATTAAATTTTAAATTTATTATTATTAAAATTATATATGAAAGAATCTCATTTAATTTTACAGTATTTAGTGATAAGTTATTTTTTAGGTGAAATTAAGTAAAGAAATCAACAAATAACTCTAAATTTCAATTTATAAATATAATTATCACCATACTTATTATATAATTTTTTTTATTTTTTTAATTATTTTTAAAAAAAAAAACAAAAACAAAAACTTGAAAGCAATGACCAATGGTTTCTTGCCATCTTGTTTTTATTGGTCCTGGTGGAGCTACTCCAAGCGAGAAAGAAAAAAGGGACTTTTGAAGGCAACGTCCCAACTGCCAACCCCACAATGATGCCCATTTTCAGCGGTTTTCCTGGTCTTATCCATATCAGTTTGCTTTACACGGTAGTTTCCAACATCCCAGTTCTTTAAATTTTACGTAATCACTTGATAGACGTAAAATATTTGTGCGATAATTTCAATCTTTTTATTAATTATTTCAAGTTGCCATGTGAAATGCAATAGGAATATCATACTGCGAAGAGGGTGCTTAAACTTGTCTATTCACAAGCATAAGCTCAAAAAAAAAAAAAAAAAACTATATAAGATGGTTTTAGGAAGATTATTTTCGGGTCGAGGTTTTAGGAAGATTATTTTCGGGTCATGATTTTACCCTCTCATGATTTCTCAACTTCGACATACAGCCGGAGACCTGGAAAGTTAATTCTTCTAAAATCCTCTAGTTGCGCGTAAATTGATCTACACAACCTAAAAATGAAAATGAAAAAAAAAAAAAAAAGTGTATTCATTTTTCATGGAAAAATCAATCTTAACTTTATTTTTCTATCCATTATAAAATTTGTTGGGATTAGAATTCAAGACCTTGAAACTTAGGTGTCTTCAGCCGCCTTTAGAGTCATTCTTGCGTAGCTTTTCCGTCAACATGCGAAGTGTTCACGAGAGCGACTTATCGATGATGGCTAATCGGCTAGCATTGGTTCGGAGTTGACGAAGGGATATCATATGATTATAATAAAAAGATTGATTATAACTTTTAATTATCCTTCTCTAAGAGGAAAGGCACTACTTTCTGCTCTCTCCATTAACTATATAATGTAACAGATTAATTTATGTACACCATGTTAATCGAGTCCCATGTTTCTCAGCTCCCATTGGATTGAACAGGACATCATCTAGTGAATAATACTAAAATATTCATAAAAATTACTTCTTTCTGATGTAGTTTCAATAATTGAATTGCATTTAATAAAGTGCAGATGGAATTCTAATATAAATTACAAGTCGTAAGAACAGGCAACAAAAACAATGAGGTAAGCCCATAACCAGTCAAAGCTGCTGGATAATAAAAATTTTTAATATCCCTTTCACTGATATCGCTTTCAACTTACAGAGACACAAAAGAGAAAATATTGGGGAAATAGACTAAGAAATTGAATGCAATGGAGGCGAAGGAGAGGAGCTTTTGAGGCAGTCGACATCTAATGCAAGGGAAAAGGAAAAAAAAAATGAGAAACCGTCTCAAATGGCAGCATTTTTTTTTTATCTTACGTGGCATGGTAGGTGGCCACCCAACGTAATTCTCACTAATTCCTTTATGGAAATACGAAGTGTGCATGATAACAATATTCGAATGAACAAAAATAACAATATGAAATTGTCACGCACATAATAAATAAGTCAACTAAATAAATTTTAACTTATTAGTATTGAAGTCCTTTTAAAAATTGAAGACTTGAAATTTAAATTTTAATAACAAAAAGAGACAAGATGCTAAAAGGATGGTCGCATGTATTGGAGGCAAGATACTTGAATCATGTCCCGATTCAAATTATCTTACACAAGTTCTACTTTATAAAATGCTGTTTAAATGTAATGAAAATCCTCTAATCCTAATGTCAATAAATTATTTGTAATCGAATTAAAGAGATGAACTTGATACAATACGTTAAAATTGATTTGCATAATAATACCTGAATATGTGTGACAATCGTAATGATTAACAAAACAAAGATTGGCCTATGCTCAATAAATTATTTAGGGTAATAACCTCATACAGATAATTTTTTGTTAAGTGTATTATGAATGAACCTCTTATAGGTAACAATGGATCGCCATCCCACCCTATGCCCATAACACACTCCAATCCAAAAGTATGCGAAGGAATAGAAAAAGGGGGAAAAATAAAAAAGCTTTGACTTTTCTGGCTGTTAGTTATGTCATTTTTAGGCAAAAGTCATTCTAATATATATATTAGGTTGATCTCCTCAAACAGTGGAGGCGTTCAACGGTTCAAACCCCACCCGTATCGAGTTCGGTCGAACGGTTTCAGTGAGAGGCTCATTTAAATTAACTATGTTAAAATATTTTCCTCTAAAATCATATTCGGCTGTAAATGTTACAAGACAATATCCAAAAAATTTTACAAGCTTATGTTTTTGAAAACATAAAGCAAATGTTGCCCCAAGAACTGGGGAAGTACCATTGCCTCCTGTCTCTCAATGGACTAGAATTTTTGGCTTGTTATAAATGCGGTTGCTTCCAATAAATATCATATTTTACTATCACTCTACTCGGTCGAGAGTTTGAATTATTAGATCTTTAGTTGAACTGCATATTTAATATTTTATTATTAAATATATTTATAATTAATAAATTACTCGATATATATATATATATATATAATATTATGATACATGTGTTGTGGGTTACCACAAAACCCGTCAGCCTGGTTTTGACCAGGGTTCAGCACTAACAGTTCGATTGAGTGACCTGGCCCGGTCTAGTGTCCTAAGTTACCGAAGTGTCAAAAAGCCTTGCTGGTTTATGGTGGCCTCGACTCTTGAAAATCAGTGCCCTTTCGCATGGCCTATCATCCGGGAATGAACACATCTCGGGCAAATTAAAAACATGTCCCAACTTAAAGTCGAAGGAACAAGTATTTTCAAAGAAACCAAGAGAAGAAGAGAATGGAGCGCATCTTATGAACTAATGTTAAAAATTTTCCAGCAAATTGATAAAAAAGAACAAAATTAAATAAGAGCCACATTTTGAGAAATACGTTTTTAATTATATATTTTTGTTATTTTTTATTTAATTAACATATTAAATTAAATTTTGAACTATATTTTGTTATTATTTATATTCGATTGAAAAAAAAAATCATAATATTTAAGATTTAATTGAAACTATTTGAATATTTAAAGTTACACTAAAAAGGTTAAATAGTGTAAAATAAAAAAAATAAGTCAATTATATCCTCGATTGCAGAGTTGTCACCTCAATTGAATGTAGGTTGTACAGTCAAATGGACCGATGATTCTTTGGCTGATTTCGCATCTAATCTCAATATCTCCACACTGAATCATAGGTGTTGGCTAGCCCAGCCGTCGCGTTGGGGAACGAATCAATCTGACTGGAGATCCTTCTTTATTTAATTAGACCAATCTTTTAGATGGTTCATAGATTTCTATTTCACTCCTGCATAGATCCTTAACTCTAGATTTTGTTGCAATAAAAATTTGTCGCCAAAGAACTTACTTAGACTGAAGAAACTTCTTTTTTTTTTTTTTTTTATTTGTAAAATGCCGCAATCTTTTTAAGAAAGATGACGCTTTATTAAAAATTTAATTCTATAAAAATATATTTAAATTTATTAAATATCTTGACAAAAATTTGAATTCGAAACTTCTAATTTGATAATTAACAATTTTTTTGCCACTAAACAATAACGTTGGGCGGTTGATTGGAAAAACTTTAATTGCTAGATTGAACAACATTAAAGTCAAAAAGAGAACCACTTAATTAATTGCTTGTAGTATTGAGTTTAGAACGAGAATAAATGCAAAATAGAATGTTAAGGAACCAATTGGTGACCAAAGGGGTTTTGAGACTAAATTACAAGTTGGTTATGGTGACTAAATTAGAGGTTTTTTTTTTTTTTTTTTAAAAAAAACAAAGTATCTAAATTAGAAGTTAATTGAACCGAAATTTGCAAACTGAATAATGGTTTTTGAAATTTTTCTCAAATCCCTCGTGGTCTTTTTAAATAAAATTGACATTAGAGTATCGATATGACTATATTCTATTTATTTTGGCCGTTGGGGTCTCACCGGCCCACGGGCTAGATCAATTAACGAAATTAAATTAACCACTGTCACTGTCTACCGATTATCAAGTGCAGTTACATTGGCATGAGAATGACAGAAAGGGAGACCGGCTCAACCTCTCTCTATTGATTGTCAGGTAAAAACATCCGATAGCCAGCCTTGGAAAATCAAGTCTTGTTAGGGGGATGGAAAATTGATGGACGCGGTGGGAGAGAGTATCATTTAAGCCCTCAGTTACAATTAATAATTATTAATTATTTTAATAATTAACTTTTATTGACAGTGTTTAATCTGTTTATTTTTATTATTTTGGAATAAATAATCAATCGTAGCCGGTAAAGTCATCACAGGGAATGAAATAAACGCCACCTTCTATTCTTGGTCGTTCATGTGCGGGGGACATGGGACGCCTAACTAAATGATGACGATGAGAACATTAATTAAACAATTAATAATTTAACATTTTTTTTTTTTTAATTTGGTTGACTGACTTAGCCTATCCAAAGTCAACCTCAGCGTCGTCTGAAAAAATGGTCAACTTCATGGCCGCTTACTCTGAACGCCTAATAATGGGCAAGAATAGCTCGCAAGTGGCAAAGCCACGTTTTTCTCTTTAAAGACCTCACAAAATTGAGTAGGCACATAAAAGTCAACGTCAACAATAAGCTAAAATCCAAAATAATGGAATGGAAATTACGTCGAGGATTGTTTAAACGCGCAAAGAATCCTGATCCGTTGACCTCTAAACTGCGCGTTTTTTTTCTTTTTGTGCTGGAAACTCTTTCGTTCTTGTTTTAAATAATTTAAATTTCTTGTCACATATTTAACCCAAAATACAAGGCAGAAGAAGGAATGATTAATTGTTAATTCACCTCTTTTTCTTTTTCTTTTTTTAAACTTTTTCATGTATTTTTTGATTATGTTGATCATCACATTGATGCATCAAGATCAGAGTCATTTGTTAATGAATTTATTCAATTTTTATAAAATATAAATTACTTAAATATTATTAATTCTGATATAATTTTCTCCGCGTCTCATCTTAATACAGAGTACTCAACATTATTAATTCACCTTAAACTTTAAAGCTTGTAGAAATTGTACTAAAACCGTGTGCTAATCATGGGAATGAATTGAGCTTGTCTTATGCGGAGAAATTCAGCCAACGATAATTAACCATTCATCAGCATCGACGCACCTACCCTCGACATAACCTCGTGTAATCCACGGCCAGCTCCTTATGAAGGTGCAAAATCGATCGTCATTCTGTAAGATTGATAAGCTATATTTAAGCCTCATCAATTCACATTCAATCCTCAGTCCGCCATGGCTAGGAGTCATGTATTACTCTTTGTAATAGCTTTATTTGCTTCAAAAGCATACGCAGATGGTAAGCTTCCATTTTCTCCTTTTTTTTTTTTTTGACCCTCTCATAATTATTTTCTTCCTTTTACATATTATGTAACACCAAAAATTTCGGAACAAACTTGCAGTCTTCTTAAGCATTGATTGTGGAGCATCTGGTTCTTACACCGATGACAACTTGGTAATATGGCAGGGAGATGACACCCTTGTCCAAAACGGCCGATCCGAAGTGGTTCAGAACAGGAATTCTGTGTCTCGTGTAATGAGCACTCTCAGGGTGTTCACATCTCGGAAAAAAAACTGCTACTCTATACAGGCCGATAAGGGCGGCAAAGTGCTGGTCCGGGCTAGCTTCTTTTACGGAAATTATGACAACCGACGATCTCCTCCTTCTTTTGATTTGCAATTTGATGGCAACTTTTGGACCACGGTCCAAACCTCGCTGGACAGTCTTGTGCATTACGAAGTGACATATGTTACCAAGAAGGATTTTACAAGTGTTTGTGTTGCTCAAACGCAGCCCGACCAGTTTCCATTCATTTCGGCTCTTGAGTTCCGGAGCTTGGGTTCAAACATGTATAGTTCGGTTGATTCAAATTCCGCTTTGATTTTGTTGTCCAGGCTTGCTTATGGTGCCAATCAAACTGTAAGGTAAAAAAGAAAAATTGATCAGATTTGATAATTTTGATAGCTGATAATTTAATAGCATTTGATAAAAGTAACTAATAGCTGTTGAATGACGTTCAGGTACATAGCTGATCCTTACGATCGAATTTGGGTTCCAGCAAGAGCTGGTAACGGGCTTACTGTTATCACAAGTGAGAACACATTCATTGCAACTAAGATAGACGACAGTCCACCAAATGAAGTGCTACAGAATGCAATCACTACTACAGGAAGTTCTGGAATAAACTTACTCCTTTCTCTGCCAACTACAGCAATCCCCATTTACATCAACCTGTACTTCTCAGAGGTGACCAAGCTCGATATGAGCCAGTCAAGATCCTTCCAGGTTTACATAAACAACAGGTTTATTTCAGACACCATTAGACCGCCATATGCAGATGTGGAAGAGAGGACTATCTATAACATCTCTGGTTCAGCAAATACCACGTTTTCTTTGGTGCCCACCGCGGATTCTACGCTCCCTCCTCTGATTAATGCCGCAGAAGCCTTCCGTGTCAGCGATCCACTGACAGATGGGACTAACAGTGACGATGGTTGGTATCCACATTCAGCAATTTGCATCCCAATAATTTTTTTCTTTTAAAACAATAACCGATTAATAGAGTGAAAAACTGAACTGCTTGAATTTTATGATACGGCAGTGGATGGTCTAGGCCAATTGCAAACTCAATTCAGCGTGTTACGGGATTGGTCTGGGGATCCATGTCTCCCTTCTCCGTATACATGGGATTGGCTCAATTGTAGCTCCGGTGCTGTTCCTCGCGTCACGGCATTGTATGCTATAGATATCTTTCTTGATATTTGATCTTAGAATTCTGTTTCATTTCCTTTTGATTTTCATTCTCGTTTTTTTGGTTATTAATCTTCGTTCTTTTTTTTTCTCCGGATTCAGGCATCTTGGTAGCTTTGATCTCTCAGGCCCACTTCCAGATTTTAGTTCAATGGACGCTCTTGAGACCATGTACGTCAAATAACAATACACAAAGGAAAAAATAAAAACCATATGGTTCAAAAAAGGGGGTCTTAGTGCACAAAAGTCCCTTGCATTGTGAAGTTTAAAGAAAATCAGATGTAGACTGTTTTACCCGAAAATGATATTTTCTCAAATTCTAACAGGGTTAATACTGTTTCATATTAATCTGCAGAGATTTGCATGATAACAGCATAATTGGAGAGATTCCTGTTTTCCTTGGCGACTTTCCCAACCTGAAAGAACTGTAAGATACTCAACTGTTTTTATTTTTCTTAAATCAGCCACAAGTCTATATACTCGCTTGAAGAACAACACTTTTTCTTCTCGGATTCAGGAATCTGGCAGACAATGCCTTCAGCGGAGCAATTCCGAGCTCATTATCAAACAATAGAAACTTGAAACTAGTGTAAGTTTCGCGGCTGCATTTTAGTTTTTGTTTCTGCATCCTTTACATTTAAATCTTATAGGCTGTTGTGCCTTGCATTAATTACAGGGTATCAGGCAATCCGAACTTGTGTGTCTCTGGAAATTCATGCCAGACAACCACCACGGTGGGGAGTTCGCCGGCAACCTCTTCAGGCGGAAACAAAAAAAGTAGCAAGCTTCCAGCAATTCTTGGATCCATAATCCCAATTTTCGTTATTCTGTGGGCTGTGGGAATTTGTGCTGTCTTGCTCAATAACAGAAAAAAAGCAGCCATGGCTACAGGTTAGGCAAGAAACTTTCAACCTAGCCAGCTACGCAAATATTCCAAAAGTTGTATGGACACGTTCAACGCATTCAGACGTGGGCAACACTCGGACTATCATCGAAATTAGTTACATTTTTCTAATCTTTCAATTCAGGACAAAAATTACAAATATATTATCCGAGTTCAAATCTAGAATTCGCCAAATTAACTGTTTCTTCGTAACGAAGTTCTATAATATTTTTATATTTGGAATTTCTAACACCAAGTTTTGTTGTTTCTTTCAGGACAAGCTGGTGAAGCCAATATGCCTAATGAGGCAAGACCCCTAGCACATGGATCACCAATGAATGCAATGGTAGGAAATTATGGAGAGAATCAGGTCAATGAAATCACGGTCAACATCCAAGAACAAGAGGCTACACAGATCGTTAACCAAGTTGACACACAGGGAGAGTAGCATGCAGCAGAATTGAAGCAGGAATTAAAATTTCTCACTTCACACTTTTTATCCCACTTTCTTGGTTTTTACGAATATACATTTTATTCATCCATATAGAGTGGTGTGGGTATAATTTTCTCAGCAAGCGAAATTTCCAAAGTCAACGTTTGTGTTTTGCTTCTTTTCATTCTTTGTTCCATCAAGTTGGAAATAAATGTAATGGACTATGAATTGTTTTATTGTCAATTTTTTTTTTATTTGGATATTTAATTGCAATATGTTCTTTGTCACCACCGTATCATTTCTTTTTTTCAAAGATAAAAGAGACATAACATGTTTTCATCTTATTTTTGGATTTGAATTATAAATTATTTGTTAATATATTAATAAAAAAATTTTATAAAAAAAAATTATCACTTAAATATTAATAAAATTAAGTAAAAACTCATTTGCACTTATTTACAGTAATTGTCAAATTGAAACCTTAACATCAGCATTTCAACCAAATCACTCCGCTTATTTGTGGATAGAAACACTTAGCATATTTTAAGGGAGTAAAACAAAGATTCAAACTTAGTCCACTTCAAGAAAATACGCCAACAAATCATCCAGGTGGGCCTCCGTATCCTTTCAAGTTCTAATTCGGTTTTTAACTTTAATATATCCTACTTCGAAGTGACTATAATGTGAAATGGGTTTCCCCCTTTTGTTTTTTTCAAAAAACCAAAAAAAAAAAAAAAAAAAAAGAGAGAGAGCAATTCTTGACTCAGAAGTTGGTTAATTACGGTAAACAAGACATTGCACAACTCCAAGGGCCATAGCTACGTAATGGGCCTATGGTCTTTTTCTCCTCTGCAAACCCCATGTTCACAAAATGACCTACCGTTTGTCTATGTCCCAAGTATCGTAAAAGTTGATTGTCTTTTTGATAACCAACATGCACGTGAACCGTGTTCAAAAATAAATAAAAATAGAAACAACTGTATGACTTAAAAATAAAATCCAGATTTTGGTAGCTTTAATTTTTTTTCTTTTTGACGAAAGTGTGCAATTGCTTAACCTTATAAAAAAAAAAATCAGCATTAACAGTTATGAACTGGGTATCATGTTTTCTTTTGACTAATAAATAACAACTATGATCTTTGGTTGGATGGCAAAAGCTCTATATACAATTACAAATAAATCTTATAAATAACGGCGATGTGTGGACAATTTTAACTTACAATAACGAATCTAGTAAATAAAGTTGAGTCGTCAAGATTTGATTGGCCACATGTAATGTTCATATGATTTATTTGAGAAATGTAGATTTGAGAAGAATCAAAATTTGTTTTAGGACAGAAGAACTACGTGGTATGCTCGTTGAGAAATGTACATTTGGTAGTCAAAATTATAGAAAAGATAGAAAAATCTGTATCTGTTGCCTTATGCTGCCAGAGTTTCTAGTACTGTGAACCTTAAATTGCATACAATTTCTTGAAATCATCGTTTAAGATCTCAGTTTCCGTCGTTACAGAAACCGCAAAAGATCGCGACCTGCTTCCCAGTGATGATCTTTGCATGCTTTTCATGTTTGAGGCCTCAATTCGATGCCTGATTACCCAGTAACACATTGTGCCCAAGGTTGTAACCATTATTGTTGCTCCAATGATTGTCACACCAATTGCCAGCCATTTCTCATGCTCACCGACCACAATGAATGATAATGCCAGAAAGGCTACTGAAACAAGCGCACAAGCGGTCCACATGAGCTTGTTAATAATGGACATCATCTGCTTTTTTGCCTTGGTTTCTATGACCACAACAGAGGTTTGCACCACCACAACAGCCAGTGAAATGAAGAGGGCAACGGAATCAAAGGTAAAGAATATTATAAACGGGACCTTTCGAGCTATGTGTGCTTCCCCAAGAGACTGTCCAGGTGGAATGTCTCCTGGATCATCAATATATTGGCCAGGGATGGTGAAGATGGCTGCAAAGGTAACTGTGGCAATAAGGACAGCTACGACAGTGGTGGAGTTTATGGCATTGTTAAGGCCTTCTGCATGCATCTTGTTGAGGCGCTTAGAAATGTTTTGCACACCCTTTCTGGTTTGGCAGGTGTGTTCTAACTGGTAGTGGACCTCATGTTTTATGTCACTTACAGTTTGTTTCAACTCGTGTGCCGGGTTTGTTGCTTCTGGCTTGAGTGCTTTGGCACTTGGAACTCCATGTTCCTGCAAAATGGCTGTAACTTCAGGGTGCCCAGATTTCTCAGCCGTGTCGAGAGCAGTTTCCCCGGCCCTATTGACAGCTCTTGTGTCGGTTTCTTTATGACTTAGTAGCAACTTGACAATCTGCAAAAACAGAAAATTATTATGTCAGCCTTTTGAGCAACATTTAGAGCAACTTGACAATCTGCAAAAACAGAAAATTATCATGTCAGCCTTTTGAGCAACATTTAGAGCAACTTGACAATCTGCAAAAACAGAAAATTATCATGTCAGCCTTTTGAGCTACATTTAGAACCATCAGGATTGACCAATGACTAAGGGGTTCTTTTGAAGCAATTGATCAAAACAGTAATGACCTGAGCAGGAGGTCAAAATTCATTATACTGCAGAGGAAGTATACATCCAAAAAACAGATAAAACTGTTCCTCATCATCATAATTCAGTTTGCTGCTATAACACCATGAGTTTATGCCAAATTTGCTCAATTTCAAACTATTTGTGGTTGATATTTTCCAACGTTCCAAATACAAACTATTTGTGGTTGATTAGATGGATTATTTTCTTTCTTAAATTTACCAAATTAGAGATTTTTTATTCCTTTTTTTTTTGGGTGGGGAAGTGGGGTGATGTTAGGAGGTTGCCTTCAATGCTAACCTTTCAACACCTTATCAGTGATCATATCTCTCAGCCACTGGGCTTACTAAGGATCAGCAAATCAATAATTGGAAAACGAATTCACTTAAAACTGCAAGCTTGACTGCTATAATTCCTGTGTTGCATTCAGCTGAATTATAAAAAACCAACTCTTTGTTACAGGAAAAGTGATAACTCACCTGAGCTCTTCCTTTTTGAGTTGCTATGTGTAATGCTGTGTTGCCCTTTGCATCAACCTTGTTTACTGACGATGGTTCTGCATTGATCAGCTCCTCCAGGACCTTAATACTGTGCCCCTTCACTGCCATCTGAAGTGCTGTCTGCCCCTTCTTATCTTTCCTTGTTGCTATTAGAGGCTCGGTTGCCAGAAGTGCTCTCACAACCTCGAAATGCCCATTTCTGGCTGCAGAATGCAACGCAGTTTTACCATTGCTCTTTGCAATAGTAGCCATGCTACTCCCTGCATCCAACAAGAAATTTACTATCTGTATGTGCCCTTGTGTTGCAGCTGTGTGTAAAGCTGTAGTGTTTGATGAATCAACAGTCATAGCCAATTCCGGATGGGCCTCCATTAGTACCCTCAATATCTCTGCAACAGTGCAAACCAGCGATCAAAATGGCTTTCTGAAAAGCAATACTCAAATGAACGACCAGAAAAGACCGAAAATACCTATCTGGCCTTGCTTGGCAGCAATGTGGAATGCGTCAAACCCATTTCTAGCTTTCATACTGGCATCGGCAAGATCATAGTACTTGATCATCTCTCTGATTACATCAACACAACCACATTCTGCTGCTATATAAAGGGCGGTCTCTCCTGATTGGTTTGGCTTCCCTACCAACTCCTTTAACTCCACCTCTCCAGTATCAGTGAGAATCTCCATAACCGCAGCCAGATTTCCATTTCTAGCTGCAGCGTGCAATGGGGTATCATCTTTTTTACCTGTCAATTGTTTACTTATCTTTTTCCTTGGCGCTGAAGTGGAAGGCACGGCTGGTGACTCCATTGGATCTAATTGTCAAGGATCTTCTAATTCTAATCAGAATCTCAGGTCTTTTTCTTCTTCCTGCAAAGCCCAGATCAAAATTTACATCTTTTATCCTCAAGACTCATTATTTATTCGTGAAACCCTGGGAAGAAATTCCAATTTCCTGAAGATGATTCCTACCGCCAACGTCTGGTTCTGGACTCTCTTGCATCCTAAGTTATAGGCCTGCTAAGGGAAACAAAAAATTTGACGTTAAAACTTGTCAACTATACCTATGTAATAATCCTAAAACCCATCTCGTCCCTGTGATCATCTGCCATCATTGCTAATTGCTATACCAGCTGAAAAATAAAATGAAATGAAATTAACCCACAAACCATTTTTGTGCTATGAAAATGAAGATTGAATGAATGAAGGAAACCAAAGAGAAAAAAAAAAAAGATCATTTTTACTTCTTTTCATCTCCTCCATCAAAAGCCAAAGAACCCATATAATTCAGGAGCTGCTTCTCTAGAGAAGAATCAAAAACACTCCGTAATGTATTATAGAAATATGTATTAAATAAAAATGTGAATTGCTTTAGCAGGCCATATTATATTTGAAAGAGGGGCACGGAAGAACCCGAAAATAGTAACAATGCAGCAAAAGCAAAGAAAAATGAAAGGGTAATGCGCCAAACTTTTATGTGAATCTAAATCAATCCCCGAAAGGGTACATATAATAAGAACCAATCTAGCCAATGAATCAGAGACGCGTACATTTTTTAAAGGTGTTGACGATGACAGCTTTAAAATTATGACTTTCTTTAGCCAGAAAATATGGAGAGAGAGAGAGACTGAGGCAGAGACGCAGGCAGGCAAAACCGAGACCTGGCCTGGGCCATGGGACAACAACGGTAATAACAGAACCGCGCGCGTAAGACGTCCCGAGTGCGAGAGCGTCATAATGTTTTCTTACCTGACACTTTGCTGGTTGTTGGGGCCGTTTAATCCTTTTGTAATTATGTTCTTTTCCTGCTTTTTTCCTTGAGGCCAATTTGTTATAATATTAAACAAACCAGGATTATTGTGGAATTAGAAATTCGTTGAAAAGTGAATTAAATGCGTCTGCTTAAATTCTATGGAAAGAGATTAGCAATTTTCTTTAAGGAAAAAAGAAAAAAAAAAAAAAGTGCTTCTTTACAACAAGTGATAATCTTTTTTGACCTGTAACTCCTCACACTTGTGGAATGTAGGCAAGATTTGAAATCAAGCAAGCTTTTAGTTAGGCAAGATTTGAAGTCAAGGAAGCTCTTAGTTAGAGGTTTTGCTACTAAATTAGTTGACAATATTAAGAGGGATGCTAATTTTGAGAAGTCAATTTTAGATTTATGTCAGAATTTTTTATGGAATCAATTCTTTATTCATATCCCATTTTCATTCTTTTTTTTTTTTTTACCATATAAATGAAGTGTTGGATAATGGAAAACTTCATAAATTGAAGATTCACCTTTAATTATTCCTACCCCCAACCTCCCCGTTTATTTTCTGATTAAACAATTGCTTAGATAGCTGTCCCACGCGACTCAAAGGGATAAAATGATTCGCCAAACTCAGCCCAATGCCTCGTAGGATTGTTATGGGTGAATAAAGAAAGAAAACATAGAATCACTTTAAATTTTATTTAAAATGCGATTTAAAAGAAGAATTAAAATGATATTAAATTAAGTATAGCGAAAATAAATTAGATTTTTTGATTCACTTGCAACTATTTATTATCACTGTTTACGAAAATGGTGGTCCAGTTTAAATCATTTTCACTCAGAATAAGCGTGTCCCAGCTGGCTTCCACTTGGTGGGTCCATAACGCAGGCCGCCGCGGTGGTGGACGGACAACACAACCCCCACGTTTTCCTCCACAAAGGTTAGGGAAGAATTTAAATCTTTTTTCTGTTTTTTCACCGTGTTGGGAACAAACCAATGACAGAATCCCACGAGCACTTTCCAAAGGCTGTAAATGCACGCGCCGAGCATTATTCCGACAGAAACTGATGGTATGCACGTGCATTTATCCAGAGAGCGTCGTCCAGTACTGGGGACGCAGAAACCAGATGCAGCGGCCACGGAAGGTTCATCCGCCGTCGAGCCACTGCTTACGGCCTTTTGTGGCATGGTGACCTCGCCCCTACTCTCTAAAGCTTGCCACCCATATACGAAAATTAACAAAATATACAAATAAATTAAATAAAATATATAAAAAAACAAAAGTCTAAGAAAATGTGTAACAAAGATAATATTTTGTGACATGACACTTTTCAATAGTCTTTATTTACATTTTATTCAGACTATTCGAACATTGTATTTGCCCTTTATATATCGCGCAATTTTGTTCCTCACAAGCAACGCCAAAACAGCCGGGAAATATTGTCCCTTTGTTTCTGCCAAAATTGTTGACTGCTGGTCTCTGTCTTAAATTTGGCCAGTGACATCCTCCATTAGGATTTAAATGCGCATTTCTTTCTTTAAGATGTTAGACTCGAAGTTCACATTTTGTGAGAATTCGAAATAATTGAGTTTGACCCATCAACTTTTCTTCTGGACTTTTCCGTCTTGCAGCCTTTTAAGTCGTTACGGCCACTTGTCCCATTCATCCTTTGAAAGGGCTTTCTGACGTGGATTTACAAACGTGCAATAAAGAGCGTTGGATTGTGTTCCAAAAAGAATATATGGTCAGGGACAATGAATGCAGGCTGTGAATCAAACGGGGATCAATTGTTATGACATCGCTTCCCTCTCGCAGCTATCAGGGAAAGTGTTGGAGGCCAGACCCAGGGGTAAGGCTCTGGATAGGAAATGCATAAAAGAAAGAAAGAAAAAGGAAAAAGGGGGGCGGGGGGGGAATAATCCCATGGTAGTAGCCTTAGCTTTTCTTCAACCCCAAATACAATATGACCTCTAACAGTTCTTCGGGTGCCAACTTCGTAATATAGTTCCATTCAACTATATGCTAGCATGTTAGCTTATTCTTTCGAGTGTAAAAATCCAGTTGAATTCATCAATTTTCAAAAAATTGTGATACTAAACAAAGGAATCAAAAAATATCAAATTGAACTGAATTTTTTCATCGAGTCCGCTATAATCAAGGATATAATGCCTTATAATCAACAATCAGTAACCCTGATATCAACAATCAGAGCCCAAGACGGGAAGGCTGGCCCTTACTGGAAGGAACCATCAGATATTCTTTGAAGCATCTACCATCGTCATCTTATAGAGAGCAAGTCCACCTTGATGGCAGCCAGGCATTTTAGATGCCATGTTCTCTAAATCAACCTGATATATCAACAACAAATCAAAGGGACTGCAATTTATTGAATGCCTACTGCAATACTTAAGGCAATATCCTCTGAAGTCACCTCGCAAATAAAGTTACTACTTTCCAATGCATAACAGGAAAAAAGAAAGAGGACGAGCAGTTTCATTCTTGCAGAAACATTATATGCAATATTTTCATGCTCTCTGTATTCTTTGGAGTTCAATAAATTAGCACTACTATACTCCCACTGCTGCAACCACAAAATATTCTGCCACAACATTGGTATGAGGCAACTCAATAGCTCACATTCATTTCACACACTCGAATTTCCAAATGGCAACCTGATGCCCTTTGCAGAACCTTTGTGATCAAGTGCATCTATATGTATTCCACCACTTCAATGACAATTAAGTAGGTAAATGCTTTGACAACGGTTATTGATGGCAAATGCCTAAGTGGGGCTAGTTTCAGTGTTTGGTTCCTGACTTGATGGGATTTGAGTCACAAGGCTTCAAACAAGGTCAAGGAGCAAGGTTCAACAAGACTAGCTTTGGCTTATGCTTTGACTTTTTCATGCAAAAAGGCTAACTAATTGTGGACATTCAAAATGAGTATAAAATGAGAACTTACCAGGTCAACAGTATAAAGCTGGGTCGATTCAAAGCCATCTTGTGCACTATAATACAGTTGTTGAACATCTTTCGAATGAAGATTGCATTTGATGAAGAAAAATGCAGTTGGTCTAACATTCAAGACCCTGCGGGATACACCTATGAAAAGTGGATAACACTGCAGAAATGTTTAAAGGCAGAGTCTGGATAAGTTGAAAATTATAGAACAAACAAATCATTCAGTTGAGTGAAGAATGTTGTCTTTCCAAGCCACTGGGACCAGAGCATTGTTTCTCCTAAAAGCAGAAGCTTTAGCATGGAAGGGTGAAGGTCTAAAAACTTTTTCAACAAATTTTCTAAAGATGCTCCTACTAATGTGACAAGATTTATAAGAAAGAAGCATCAGTATCAATTTCCTCAATTTTAATTAAGAAGTTTCACTCACTAGAGATGCCACGGGCACTCCAATTTCTTCAACAACTTCACGAAGAATGCTATCAAACATTTCTTGAGAAACTTTCTTGTTAATAAGCTCAATGTCTGCAAATTCTTTGCCAATTTGGTGAGATGCTAGTCCAATTTCTTCAGGCTGTTAGTCATCAGAAAAATAAAATTATACCACACAAATAACATGTATCATTGTCAGAAGAACAGTCAAAAGAATGAAGACAGAATGCATCGGGAAGGAGGAAAGAAGAACCACTTCAAATTTTTTGGAAAAAACATGATGAGGAACATCCACCAAATGAACAAATTACAGAATGAAATGATATCGAGTATGCCAGAAACAATAACACGAAGGGCTAAACCTACGCAACAGAGCTGGCTGGGTATTAATCACACAAATAGTAACCATTAAGAAAGGATGCACTATCATATTTTCCAGATTCGCACCTCAGGATGGCCTCCAGGGAAAACATAATACCCAGGAAATTCCCCAACATTTTGACTTCTTTGCAACACGACTATTTTCTTGTCAGATGTCTCCACAACTGCACCATTACCTAGTGGACTTGAGGTGTGTTGACTCTGGATAGGGTCATCTACAAACAAAAAGTAGAAGTCATAGCATGAAAATTATTGTTACAGGAGAGGAAACTTGGAAATGATGATGCCAATTATAATAAGCTATCCCATCTGATTCTTGTGCTGTTGAAATTCAACCAGCACAAGTATACTTAAAATTACAACCACAAAAATGGCATGCAACTTGAAAGAGAATAGAAGCACAAGATACAAATTTGTGAAGTAAATCATCACTGAAGAAACAAGATCTAGTTAGCTAACCACAACTAACATGGGACTAAGACTTAATATTGAGTAGAAGATGCAGTTGTTGATGCAAGAGCTGAAGCAAAGAAAGATGTATTAAGTGATGCACAATTTAGATGCTTGGAGAAATACCTTCCGATGGAACAAGAAACTTCTCCCACAAAGGATTTAAGTTTGTTCCCATAAAGGTCCTGCATAACAGTGGTACAGCATTGACAGCAAGAGTTATAACACTGAAAACAGGCACAAATCAATATTACAGCTGAATTAGGAGAATCAAAAAAAGATTTATGCCAACAGTGATATTTTCCTTTTTTATTATTAAAACTGTCATATAGCTATGGACAAGGGAAAGAAAAAAGAATGGTAGAGAAAATGGATGGCTAGTTGCCAATGACTTTTCTTTTTTAAAAAAAAAATGTAAAGAGAAGAGAGAGATAGAGAAACATACAAAGACATGAAAGGGAAGGAGGAGAGAAAGAGAAAGAGAGACCTATAATCTGTCAAACCAAGGTGGAGGAATACACGAGAATCTTGGTCTGATCTGTCTCCACCTTGTAGAGTGTACCCCCCATACTGGAAATTAAAGTTGAAGCAATTGATATGTAATAACAAATTGATTAGAAGTCAAAACAGATCATACACATGCAAAGCTCTCAACATTTTACATGCCGCATTTTATTATTGGTTTCCTGCTTCAACTGATAATTGGCCACCATTTTTTCTTACAAGAGGAAAATGACTGAATGAATCTCCCTTGCATTTAACAATACATGGAATTATGCAATATCAACTGACACGATTAGTGCAAGAACAGCAGTATGAAATACGCATACATTAGAAGAGGTCCACTGCTCATCCAATGGTTCCAAAGCTAAACAGCATATCGTCAGATCATAGTGCGAGAATCATGATTGGTCATTCTCACATACTAAAATTGCATACTTGAAAGAGAATTGATAGCCAAAGGAGATCAACGAACCCGGAACTTTTTTCCATTGTACAAAGATGTATTCTTCTGTACCCTCTGATCCCATATCTGACCAAAGAGATGAAGAAAAAAAAATAAAAAAATAAAAAATCCTCAGGTTTTCAAAAATCTACAGATATTAAAATACTTGACACTGCATTTTATCATCTTGATGACCAAAATAATACATAACTTCGCTAAGGCCATTCCCCAGACAATCTAAAAGTTGGCAATATATCATACATCCAAAGAGAAATCCACAATGGAATAGTTCAATTTGCTCACAAATAATTCACTACAATTAGCACATTCAATGCTACCCAGTGCAGAATTCAGACCAAAACAAAGCAATTATTTTAAAACCCAACAGAGGTAATCCACTAACCGCAGCAATGGAGTTCTCTAATTCAACATCGGGATGGGGAATTCTGTCGTACGATTGATTGAAAACCACAGAAACCTTCGACCCAAAAGCATATATTGAGTCAGATAAGTATAATTCTTTATACAGGCAATGGTTGATAGCACAAAGAACCAAAAAATTTTAAAAAAAATAAAAAAAAAACGGAGGCAAAGAACCTGAGAGGGCGTGAGACCGGATGGGCAGGAGACCAGAAGCTTGTAGCCTGCTTTGTCCATTAAAACTATCACGGCCACCAACTGCTCGACAAAAGTGCCCAACCAACTTAAGAGACGGGGTACGAGGTTATTTTCTCCCTGTCTCGTTCTCGATCTGGATTGCAAGAAAGAATATCTGCAATTGCCAGAGCATTGAATTTCCGTTTCAAACAAGGAATTAAAATGGTATATTGCAGCTTTGTCTTTTCAACAAATGATGTTACTTGTCCACGAAGTTGTCTAAAAAATTAAAAACCAAGTTTCCAGCAAAGGTTATCGAGGAACACGTTAATAATGCTAGACAATGAAAATTGAAAATGAGAGAGGACGTTCCGTACAGTTCAATCATGAATTTTGTAGAAGTTTGCAAAGGGGAGATAATTAACAATTATAATTAATTTATATTTAATTTTATATTTATTTTATGTATTCATAACAGAGCCTGATATTAAATAGCGATGTATAAAATAAGAGAAGTGTTTCTGATTCATGTGAACATAGACTAGACACCTCATGTGCACGCCCTGAGAGAGAGAGAGAGGGAGATTTTCTTGATGGCAATGCCCAGGGTTTGATTTCCCAAAGCTCAAGTTCGTCCTGCTTTTTAATTTTCAATTACAAAAGGACCACAAGATACTTTAATTGCTGCTGCTTGTCCCATTTCGCTTGATTCAAAAATTCATTTATAACGCTCCAAACCGGGCCATTCTTTTGTCCTTTGGAGGTTTGATTGGGCTTGTAAGCGATTCTATGAGTGACGCGCCAGGAACAATCTCGTGGTCTGGTAATAAAAGCCTGTGTCTGAAAATCCTCTTTCTTTAACCATAAAAAGATGTTCTGCAACTAACTGCATTTTGTGTTTGCTCCCTCCTCTCCCTTCCAAAAAAAAAAAACAAAAAAAAAGGCCCACATTTTGTGTGGGCATGAGGAAAAAGCTAGAATTTGAGTCCGCCGGGGGAGATAATATGAGTTTGTTATAAAGAAAAATTAATATTTAAGTATAAGTTTAACATTTTAAGTTATATTTTTATATATACTTTTTTTTTTTTTTTTGCAACTCCACTGTATTCAGTTAGTAAATAGTATTTTGATATTAATAATTGAGAAAATGTAGGTAAGTACAAGAACAATAAATTTAGATAAATATAAATAATTTTTTATATTATATTAATATTTTGTATATAATAGAAAATATTTTATATAGAATATAAATTTTTTTATATTTATTTAAATCTGTTATTTTTTATTTAAACTCTCATTGTCTCTAAATCAAACACCTCAATCTCGTTTAATACTTTTTTTTTGGGGGGGGGGAGTTTTGGGGGGTAACTATTTCACTGTTCGTAGAACCATAATAACTGCGCAATGAATAGAGATACAGAATCAGCAACAAAATGGTTGTCAAAGGAGGCAGCAAATAAATGCCGCCATTGTCATCCTGCAACACAGCACATGAACGTAAATTACCCTTCTAGCCTGTCACTCTAAGTGCAAGGTGCTCCCCACATTACAAAGTGTCCTACCCTCAGGTTAACCATATGGGCCTCTCTTTCAACTAATGTCCAAGTCATTTTACCAGCTGTCAAGGAACTTAGTTGTCATATTTATAAACAATCACGTCATCTTTCAACAGCGTTGATTGCTTTTAGAGGGTTCAATTGCTGTAGGCGAGTCTAAGCTGAGAAATTATTGCCCATAATAAGTAACAATGTCTCTCTACTTTTGGTTCAATCGCTAACAGGGACTAAACCCCATATGGGACTATTAGGTGAATAATATCGACCCAGCCTGCATAGCTTTAATCAAATCCCACAATGATTTGGCCGAAGAGCAGGTTTTCAGGTTTTACAAATTTAGAGTTACATTTAGTGGGGCGCTTTTGGTTGCTGCCATGTTCAATTTCTTCTATTCAGGAGGATATTTTGATACCAAGTTTTAATTTGACGGCATGATAAAAAATTTTGGCAAAAGAATGCATTCAAATCCTCTTATTTACTAAATCTCACAGATATTATAAATCAGATCAGACATATAATTTTGAATTTTATATTTTTAAGCGAACTCCTTAATAATAATGAAACAAGAACTAGCAGTTCTAGGTCCTGTTATTATGTACCAGACAAAAACTGATGTACAATGAACACGTATAGGACAAGGAATCATCAGATATAGAAAAGAGAGTGAATCAATATGTAATATGATGTCAGTGAAAAAAAAAAAAAACTCGTAATCGCCTAAAAACTTAAGCTAGGGTAAATGTCAAAACATTATAAGTCCTGTAGCTGAAAGATGTGAGATTTTATTCCTTCACTAAAGTGACAAAAGACTCCCTTGCTTCCCCAATACTGGGCCCTCTACTGGTTCTGGAGTACGTGCGCTATCAATATTCATGTTCCAGACAATAATAATTAGTGCCCAACACATTTGAAACCAAAACAATTCAATATGCAACAAGTAAAATATTTTTTTTCAACCAATTATGAAAATATTAAAATACATTTAATTATAGATTTATTTGATTTGATTGGACATCTTGTCAATTTAGTTGTACATCTCGTTGCACATCTACTAATTTAAACATCAAATTATATATATATATATATATATATATATATATATATATATATATTTTATTCAATTGGACTCACGTAATTGATAGATGGATCTTCTGGCCTTGGACATAATCTGAAAGAGAGGAATACAGAAACAATAGGAAGACCTTTTTGATTGAGAGAAAATTAAGAAAAAGGGAAGTAAAAATATGAACTTAATTAACTTTTTTTCTAAGAAATTATCTTAAACCTTTTATTTTGTTTTTCAGCGAGGAACAACAAAGGTGCTTGGATCTTCATTGTTGATCCACCCATACTTCTCCAAGAACGGGTTAGCCAACGACTGAGGTGGGTAGTCATCAATGCAGTTGTTCCATGCATTATTGCCATCACTCAAGTCCCTGACCACCTCCCACAGGCAGCTGTTGCATTTAAAGCCTGCGCCAAAGCTTATCATCAAAACCCTATCTCCCTTCTTCAGCCTCCTCTTGGCTTCCATGTATGCCAGCACATACCAAAGGCTACTTGCAGATGTGTTCCCAAACCTGTGCAGGGTCATCCTTGCTGGCTCCAAATCATACTCAGAAAGATCAAGATTCAGACCAATCCCATCTATCACAGCCTTTCCCCCCGTGTGGATGCAGAAGTGATCAACACCTGTCTTGAAGTTAATCCCCGCCTTATTACCACTCCCTCCTCCTTTGCTGGAGGTTTGAGTCCATTTTCTGATAAACGTCAAGACCATGAATCTAAGCAGCTCTCTTACAGGCAAGATCTTGGGAGATATTTCTCTGAGGTTGTCCACAAAGGCCCTTGTGGCTGCCTTTGGGAGGGTCTTCCCAAGGTGAAATCCTAGACGGCCTTGGTCATCTTCTCTCTGTATGCAGCAGTCATATGACTCCTCTCTGGCTCCATGATGGGTTCTGACCAAGCACTTTAGCTTGAACATACAGCGATGCTTTAAGGCCCTTTGGTTAGTCAAAAGCACGGCGCACCCGCCTGAACGGAACAAGCAGTTGGCAAGAATCATGGATCTGTCGTTGCCGGCGTACCAATTGGGGCTTAAGGACTCTGAGGTTACAACAAGTGCATAGACATTCTTGTAAGTCTTGAAAATGTTTTGAGCGACATTGACAGCTATAAGGCTAGCACTGCACCCCATTCCGGTGAGGTTGAAAACTTTAATATCCTCCCTCATCTTGTAGTGATTTATAATCCTGGAGGCTAAAGAAGGAACTGCAGACAACATCGATATGTTTACGACAAGAACATCGATTTCCTGGGGAGAAACGCCCGACCTGGCTAAAAGTTTTGCAATGCTGGCTTGAAAAAACTCGTCCATCTCCGACAGCCCATCTCCCAGCGTGGGATTCTCTTCCCTGCCGGCGAACATAATCCTCGGAGCGTAGGTTTGCTCGCCAATCCCAGAGCTCACAATGGCTTTTAAGAGGAATTTGTAATCGTTGAGACCAAGATTTGTGTTCCTCCTTATCACCTCCCCACAGAACTCAGTGTCAAGCTTCCTATCATCTGTTGGCTTGTAGCACTCGTAGTCCAAAATGTAACACTCTCGGTCTCGTTTCCCATCGACCCACCTCCACAGCATAAAGACGGGGAAAAAAATCAAGATTGAGTAGAGTAACGTAAGGACATCCATGTGAGAAACCAGGAAAGAGGGTGGAGGGGTCTTGGGTTTTTTTTTTCTTTCAATTGTGTGTTTTTTTGAGTTTTCTTTGTGAGTGTAAACTTTTGAGATTTGTGCACGGAATGAATAAAACTATGTGAGAATAGTATTCATGGGGTGCTTGAGGTTTCTGCGTATGAGGCAGTGGTAGTAATAGTCAGAAGGAACTTTGTTGGACGGGATCTCAACAAATGCAGAATTTATAGGGGTCGGAGGGTTTGAGCAGGGCATGTGAAAAGTCTTAAGACCCATTTCCATCATTCAACGCCCCCCCAGCGGCTTCGTATGTGACTTTCGGTCAAATCTTAATTACACTTTAAACTTTTCTTGCCGGCTGGCACTCACATCTATACTAAATATAGGGAAAAGGTTAGTGGATGAGGAGGGGGAGGAAGAGCGGATGGAGGCATGAGTCTCGTAATTTTTTTCTTTTAAAGAAATATATGATGTGTATATAATTAAGGTAAATTATATTTATAATTATTAAAAATTGTTATATACATAAAATTAATATTTGTTTACATATATATATATATATAGATATAACTTGTATGTATACTATATATATTATATTTGTATCATATATTTTTTCAAAAAGAATAATATGTATTTTCATATACTTTCTTTTTCTCTCTCTCTCTCCGTCTGTAGCGGGGTCCTACTAAACAATACTTTCTTTCACGGACAGACATCCACGGAAGAGCCCCAGAAGGTGCAAAATAATATGAGCAACCATGGTCAAAGCGTTCATCAATTAATCAAAGTTCATGGAAACTTTTGTAGGTCTGCTACAGTAAGCTATCTAATTGGGCATTTTCCTCAAAAGTGAAGGATCCCAATGGAGCTTAGATAGAGAGACGTTACGATCAGGTCACAGTTAATAGATTGCCCCGGGTGGCTTTTATTTTTTAAAACAAAAGGCTTGATAAGCTTGACTAAAAGGATTAACTGCTCTTCGAAACCATTTTAGCAAATACTGCTCCACAAGCAGGACTGCGTGCCACATAAATAAAAGGCAAAACGAGTTAATTTGCGTACAAATAATTCATATAATTAATAATTTATGTGTAACTTGTTTAATATTGCTATGTAACTATATCCCATAAATATATTACATGTATGTGGCCTAATGGATAAGTGATTGTAATGTCAAAGGTCATGAATTTAAACCTCTGCTAAGGAGTTCAGTTAAACTATACATACATTGACGGAGTTTGCTCTTTCAATAAATATAATCCCTTTTAGTAAAATTGTAGTAATCATTCCTACTTTCTTATAAGTTGCTTATGTCATCACCAAACAGTGATCCGGTGGGGCGGGATTCAAGCTTAGGATGAACAAATATATATATATTATACTTAGAGTTTGGGTTGGACTTGGCTGGCATGGCTTTCATTGTTAGCAACTTGGTATCTATGGCTTGACTTTGTTTCGGCATTAATATGATCTAAATGTTAGGTGAGCCCTGCTTTCATTCTGTTTTTCAAAACACTGGAATTGCTAGTTGAATCAAGAGTAATGGGTCCAAATCAACATCGAGTCAAGCTCAATTAGTTGGGGACAAATTTAATTCCAAAAAGAAAAAAAACACATAAAATATTCGCCATGTAATCCCTAGAAGTCAACGCTTCCAACCAACATTAACATGCTTGCACACACGCGAAAAATGGATACGATGAGATTAGGGCTCCATCGTATATCATTACAGTGTTAGTTTATAATTAAAACAAAAAAAGGAAAATGTTGGTAGATCGATCTATCACCCTCTATAGATCTTTCATATCAAATTAGTCAACAAGGCTATTGAGATGTTAAAATTAATGCAGTTATAATTAATGGTCTCAATAGTCTTATAACGGCTTTGATTGCAATTATGAACTTTAGTTTAACTCTTTGATTTAGGTGAAAGTTATGGAAAACTAATCCAACCTATTTGTGATTCGTTAGACATGCCCTAGTTGTTATCACAGCTATCTCCTATTGTTATCACAGCTATCTTATCTTATATTGCGTCATCCCATATTTGACTAAGGAACTAATGGAAAAAGAAAAAGATTTTTTTTTTTAAAAAAAAAAAACAACTGGACAGAGGACTTCTGCAGTTTTCAGGCGTCGTTGTCAACATATAGCAAGAGAGGTCAAAACAGGTCAGTTGGTTGGAGGATATTAGTTGCATGGATTTGCCCTTAGATGATTTCTTTGTCAACCGTGAAGGAACTGTCAATTAATTATCTACGTATTCGGAGACCTTTGTTAGAATTTCTTAGTTTCTGAGTCTTAACAACTCTATTTTTCGGACATGGTCAACCAAATATATAAATACACTTCAAATTGATTGGCCAACCAACACTTTAAAAAAGAGGGGTAGGTCCTAGTTTCAAACAACCATTGCTCGGCTCCATTAATGAAGTGGAAGCGCTGGACGTCATAACGCTGTGATTGTATGTTCGGCAATTACATAAATCTATCTAAACTCTATGGTTGGCTATGTTTCGGATGAGACAAAAAAAATGTCTTCGGACATGGTCCCAGCTTTTATCAGCTCATTAATATGTGCAAAGAAGTTGTTCACAGAATACAAGATAGCCTTGGTTCCAACGGAAGAACGATGGAAAATCTGTCCTTAATTATAATCTTTTTGGCAAGGCGAATGGATTTTTAGATGCTTTGGCTAAAATGGGGACTTGTAGATCGACAGAGTTGATGTTTTGGCTGTAAATATATGATTCTTTTAAGGTTCCTGGCTTGTCGCTCAAGTCCTCTCCATATATTTTGTACAGTCTTTTGAGCAGGACCTTTGAATCTACATCTTTCTCAGAGCATGTTATTCTATGATGAATAATATATTTTTGAGGTTAAATCTTTTGGGTAAGGTGTATTGATAGCTTTCGTCGCGTTGAAAGGAGGATATTGGGTGTTCTTGTCCATATCACAAACGATGCATCAACATAATTGACAGCTACAAATACAGAGTCGTAGATGAGTTTCTCACTTTCCTTTATTTTAATGAAGACGAAATTAAGCAAACAGAAGCCTATATACAGGGAAATATTAGCTCTTGCGAATGCCATGACGTGCCCGGCTTACATGAAAAGACATGTGAATATTGCACACCTGCAGCAATCTGATCTTTTCTTGGTCTAAAATGGCGTCCGAAGCAAAGGACTTGCCCGTAAGAGTGTACTCACCACAAAAAGCATTCCCTTTCCTTACACGGACAATTAAGATAAAACCCTCGTTTTGTTTTTTTAAACACCAACTTTGGCTTGGTATAATAGAAAGTTGATCTTTCGTGTTTGAGGGGGCACAGGTTGTTGCGTACATTTTACTTATCTTCAGGTAGGTCTGAGCAACCGAAACTCGCGCTGTTTATACCTTCAAATTTTCTGTACTTTAGATGGAGAGGAACCTGGTAGGCACTCTCCACCGCGCAGCCTGTAGGCTCAATGCTTGTTAATATATCTTTTGAAATCATCAACTTGATTTAATAGGCGGAATTTCCTCGTAGGCAGTAAATGCCGAGCTGCCAATGTGAGCTGTAAATTGCGTCATACAGTGTACCTCATTTTCTGTGAGGTGTATAGTTTGTTGGACAACCTAGATTCTAACTTTTTTGATACCAACTCGCAAGAAATAGATAGACCATAGTGTTTTATGCGCAAAGTATAGTGAGACTTTGCTCTTATTTTTCTTGGTATTCATATTAAAAATCAAATTTCGCACGCTGCATCAAGTTCATTTTCTTAATCTTATTCAAAGCATACCATCGGCTTCAGGACGACAGAATTTGCTGATCATTGAAGCTTGAAGCCTCCCCCATAAAGCTATATATATAGCTGGAAAATTACAACCGAAGTGAAATCCAAATTTTGATTCTCTTTTATAGCTTTCATTTTGATGTGTGTGGGGGTGTTTTTTTTTTTTCCTCTTTTTTTTTGACGTTTTTGAAATCACTTGAGAGATTGGTGTTGGAGTGATATCGAACACCATGCGTATTTGACATATTGCCTCGTGAATATGTTATTTTGTCAAGAAACTATTCTATTTAAGTCTAAAATATAAATAAATTTGAACTTATAATTACTTGATTATAAAAATTTTAATATCTCATTAAAAAAATTATTCTACTTAAAAATTTATATAATTCTTGATATAGATAATATATTAAATTTCAATAAATTTAATGAACCAGTTGCAACTTAATATATATATATATATATATATATATATATACAACATGTGTTTGTCCTTTAATCTTTCTTCCTTTATTTTATCTAATAATTAAAGTCTTTAGCGCCCAACTCTCAACGGAACGCAGAAATTAACTACTTTGAATACTTTGACGGCACTCGTTATGTAAGACGCCTTTCTTTTTATTAATGACTTGATATGCATCTATATCCAAAAAATAAATGTATAATGACTTGAGTCACGTTCCACCTTTGGGTGTGCAACTCCCAGCGAAGCATCTCTTGCACAACAGCTGGCCTTATGTCAATGTTTCAAACAGCGATCTCTATCCTTATGTCTAAGTTCATACGGATGTCAATGTCAATAGAAATTGACAACTCTTAATAGAAAATCAATGAACTGATTGTTTTTTGAACAATCAAAATGTAATGTATTTGGAACAAAATTTACTTTACTATTTCACCAAAAAAAAAAAAAAAAAAAAGAGGCACAGCATTGTCGAAAAAATGTACTACATTTTTTGCGCTGAAAAGAACAACAACAAAAAAGCAAATAAACAAACCTCCTTTGTGCGTCCAATTATGCACATGCAAAATGGCCCTCATTGTTTAAATTGAATCATCGTGAAATTAAATAAATCTAAGGGCGATTCTCATCTAAGGAACTGTGTTTTATTTTCCCCATTTCATGTTTAATTTATCCCTTTTGAGATCGGATAAATCGAACAATTAACAATTAATGCCTCAACCACCATCTATACTTTGATGACATTTGACGTGGAAACAAAGGCGATTATAATAAATGCTAGCTAATTTCTGGTTCTATTTTACTAAAATTGGACACGGAACGCAAGTTGAATTGTTTACTATAAAAGTCAGTCCCATATCTATACTGTTTGATTGGGTTCATTACATCGTTTACCAGACAAATCCACGTTTAGGTTTCATGGATTGGACGTTTAGGTTTTCATTGAATTTTTACGGCGACATACATATGGTTGATGCTTTAATTTCTGTCTTTGCCCGAAGATCACCAATCCACGGATGTTTAACAACAGGTGCTAGGCTAGACTAACTTTTTAAATATGATAAATTCATCTTATTAAACTATATATATATATATTGGATTCCATTAAAAAATTATTTTTTTTTTCTTATAAATAACATTAAGTTAATTTGACTATGTTTTAACAGAGTGAAATTAGAAACCTTCTTCATTAACCTGACTAAGAATATATACTTCGCGTACTTTGCCTTGATAGCGTGGCTTTCATGCACAAATGGGAACTCCATCTTTGGGTGTCGCTGTGACTGGAACCCGCTTGGTTTGGTCTCGTTTGCGTCCAAATAATTTGCACGAGTATATCTCGGCCCAACATCTGCCTGCTTCCTCGTGTCCGGCCCACGATGTTTCTACTCGTTGGACCGCCCCTCCTCTCGGATTGTCCTTCGGTGCAGATGCCTTAATAAGAGATCAATTTTAGTAGTGTCATTGCCACCCTTTCCTACAAGTCACGCCTGATTTCTTCTCCCGCAATTGTGGAATCTCTAAGCTTAGGACTTACATTGTTCGTCTCGCACAAAATGACCTTTTGAAATTTGGGGCAATCATTAAAGGCTGTAGGTGTCTTCTTCTTTCCCAAATATGTTATTTTTTGAGTTATTTCATGTGAGGAGGGAGGATCACATGACTGTCCACGGACTTGTTAAATGGGCTTTCAATGTACATAATCTAGTTGTATAGTTTGAGGGCATTCGTCTATGCGTTGCTTGTGAGGTTTCTACTCATGCAAACGATGGTCGTTTTTTTCTTTTTTAACTAATTCATTAAAAAATTTAACTCTCAGTCACATTAATATGTGTCAAATGCCTTTCTTATAAAAATGAAAAATGTCCAAGGTTCGAATGGCCTAGAATTTAAAACCGAAGGCTGTGCTTTAGATGTCTAGTTCATGTTGACGAGGGCACGCCACTAAGGAGATGAAATGATAGATATGGGGCAGTGGATCGTGGATGTGAATTTTTATTTCGAAGGCAGGGGTGCATCCGTGGGCAACGTCAACAATGTATAGATCAGTGCTGGCCTTTTCATGTTTTTCCAACCCTGGAAGTCGGGGCGGCTCGGCTTCTGTTCAAAACTAATTCATTTCTCAAAGCCCTCTGTAAGCTAAGATACATTACAATTTTGATCGGGCCTTGCTATCTTAGGTCCAAAAAAGGGCAGTGGTTATTTATACGCTCAAACATACTTTGTGGGTCTTATTTTTAGTTTGTTATTGTGCATGCATAAAGAAGCTTGGGTCGTGTAAATAACCATTGGCCCAAATAAAAAGTAAACTTAAAGCTATTTCTTTCAACCCCCTGAGCCGACCTGACTGGGGGCGCAGGAAAACTGGCTCCCCCAAAAGCCAACCTCCCTTTCACATCATCATCGACCTCCCTTGTAAATTTACCACATAAGCTATTGACAAGCGGCTTGTATATTTTGGATTGGATGCGTCTCGTTATGGGGCAATTCCTCCATGGACCTACTAGCATTTTTAAAGGCTCAACCAATATGAGAGATGGTTTTCGTCAAATTGTTTCACCTAACAAATCCATCTTGCTATGAAACCGAACTGTTGTGCATCGGCGAGCTCACCAATTCCCAATCCATCTTTGATTCTCCCGTGCCTAGCTTTTCTAGGCATGGTTTTGATTTATTGAAGTTGAAGCAATTAACTAAATATAGTTCTTTGAATATTTCAACAACTCCTGCAATATAGGAGCTATGAAATCATTGACATATTTTCTTAGATACATTCAAAGTAACATTAACCCTCCAAAGTCAAGCTTCTCGATGTAATAAATATTCGTATGAAGTCATTCTCGTGGCTGCCATTGCTACTGTGCCACGCCATGTGCGATGGCGTGAGATGTAGGGGGTGGTGGTCTTTTGTTCTGTTTGCCATTGCTACTGTGCCAGGAGTCTTATGTTTTGCTTGCTTGGTGCACTTTGTTGAAGGATTGCCACGAATAAAATTTTTCTTGCCGTTCGGAAAAAACGAAAAAATAATGTTGCCACGCCATGTGCGTTCTAGAAAAAGACAAGGAAGGAGCGGAGCAGTTGCTTGACAACTGAGTTGTGACCACCGTGAAAGATTGGTGGTTTTTTGTTGAATGTTCATAAATATGTGAGCCCGGCCGCAGATTGAAGCCGAAAAGTACTCCTGTGCGCATAATAGGCGGACTACAAAAGGAGTGCCATCTGGACCGCATGGGCATAGCGCAGTGCATTAGCGCATTTGACTTCGAATTAAAAGTTGGGATGACAAAAACTGATTTTATCCAACCAACTAGATCTAACCTGTCTAATAATCTAATTTGGCACAACTTCAGTTGATTGTAAAAGTCGAATCTCCCTCATCCGAAATCTTTGAAATCTAAATAATTTTAAAATTTTAAAATATAATCTTGGCCTGCAGCTGATGGCAAGTTGGGGCATGCTTGAACACGTGGGTGTGGTATTGAGTTGCAAGTTGTGCGTATGATATTTTGATTAACGTTTAATTTCCCGTGACTATAGTCTGTAACTGATGCATGATTGGTCGAAAACAGAATATAATGGAGAAATTTTCTAAACAAAGGAGTAACCACGTCATTAGTCAGTTAAATTAAGCAATTTTGTGACTTTATAAAGGATCAAAATCCCTCTACGAACTCTCTGTTACGTGGTATCGATTATTGACAACTCGCCTTTTTAATGTCCATATGTATACTACAAACTCTCTTTGTTGTTCATATCCATTTGAAGTAGAAAATAAACATGAAACTCTTTAATGCCAGAAAATTTAAGAAAATAAGTTGCGTTATTATTAACCACGTAAACTTTTGTTCGGGATGGTAGCACTTGATCCCAATGCCTAAGAACTTGGTAGTTAATAATACATTAATGCTCTATTTGCCCCCAAGATAATCATTTTTTCCTTTTTTTTTTTTTTAATGAATTTAAGTGCACAAGGTGATTCACAATAACATATGCAATTATGTCCATTAAGCCAACAATTTATAATTGTTAGGTACCTCGTACCCTAAAAAAAAATAAAAAAGGTTGCCTAATCGACAGATACAAGCACTAAGCCCCTAAGCAATCTATTGATATTCAAATTCATACTTACGTCTTCCTCTACCATGATTTCTATCCTACCTCAATGAATAGAGATATAAAATCAGCAACAAAATGGTTTTCAAAGGAGGCAGCAAATAAATGCCCCCATTGTCATCCTGCAACACAGCACATGAACAATAAATTACCCTTCTAGCCCGTCACTTCAAGTGCAAGCTGCTCCCCAAATTACAAAATATCTTACCCTCAGGTTAACCGTATGGGCCTCTCTTTCAACTAATGTCCAAGTCATTTTACCAGCTGTCAAGGAACTTAGTTGTCATATTTATACACAATCACGTCATCTTTCAACAGCGTTGATTGCTTTTAGAGGGTTCAATTGCTGTGGGCGAGTCTAAGCTGAGAAATTATTGCCCATAATAAGTAACAATGTCTCTCTAATTTTGGTTCAATTGCTAACAGGGACTTACTAAGATAAACCCCATATGGGACTATTAGGTGAATAATATCTCGATCCAGCCTGCATAGCTTTAATCAAATCCCACAATGATTTGGCCAAAGAGCAGGTTCTCCGGTTTTACAAATTTAGAGTTACATTTAGTGGGGCGGTTTTGGTTGCTGTCATGTTCAATTTCTTCTATTCAGGAGGATATTTTGATACCAAGTCTTAATTTGACGGCATGATCAAAAATTCTGGCAAAAGAATGCATTCAAATCCTTATATTTACATAAAAAGTTAATACTTACTAAATCTCACAGATATTATAAATCATATCAGACATATAATTTTGAATTTTGTATTTTTAAGCACACTCCATAATAATAATGAAACAAGAACTAGATGTTTTAGGTCTTGTTATTATGTACCAGACCAAACTGATGTATAATGAACACGTATAGGACAAGAAGTCATCAAATATAGAAAAGAGAGTGAATCAATATCTCATATGATGTCAAAGAAACCTCGTATCGCCTAAAAACTTAAGCTAGGGTAAATGTCAAAACATTATAAGTCCTGTGGCTGAAAGCTGTGAGAATTTATTCATGAAAGCTAATGTAAACGACATCGATCGCTCTCTTCCTTCACTAAAGTGACAAAAGACCCCCCAGCTTCCCCAATACTGGGCCCTCTACTGGTTCTGGAGTACGTGCGCTATTAATATCCATGTTCCAGACAATAATAATTAGTGCCCAACAGATTTGAAACCAAAACAATTCAATATGCAACAAGTAAAATATTTTTTTTCAATCAATTATGAAAATATTAAAATACATTTAATTATAGACTTATTTGATTTGATTGGACATCTTGTCAATTTAGTTGTACATATCGTTGCACATCTACTAATTTAAATATCAATATATATATATATATATATTATTCAAGTGGACTCACATAATTGATAGATGGATCTTCTGGCCTCGAACATAACCTGAAAAAAAGGAATACGGAAACAATGGAAGACCTTTTTGATTGAGAGAAAATTAAGAAAAAGGGAAGTAAAAATATGAACTTAATTAACTTTTTTTTCAAAGAAATTATCTTGAACCTTTTATTTTGTTTTTCAGCGAGGAACAACAAAGGTGCTTGGATCTTCATTGTTGATCCACCCATACTTCTCCAGGAACGGGTTAGCCAACGACTTAGGTGGGTAGTCACCAATGCAATCGTTCCATGCATCATTGCCATCACTCAAGTCCCTGACCACCTCCCACAAGCAGCTGTTGCATTTAAAGCCTGAACCAAAGGTTATCATCAAAACCCTATCTCCCTTCTTCAGCCTCCTCTTGGCTTCCATGTATGCCAGGACATACCAAAGGCTACATGCAGACGTGTTTCCAAACCTGTGCAGGGTCATCCTTGCTGGCTCCAAATCGTACTCAGAAAGATCAAGATTCAGACCAATCCCATCTATCACAGCCTTTCCCCCCGTGTGGATGCAGAAGTGATCAACACCTGTCTTGAAGTTAATCCCTGTCTTGCTACCACTCCCTCCTCCTTTGCTGCAGATTTGAGTCCATCTTCTGATAAACTTCAAGACCATGAATCTAACCAGCTCTCTTACAGGCAAGATCTTGGGAGATATTTCTCTGAGGTTGTCCACAAAGGCCCTTGTGGCTGCCTTTGGGAGGGTCTTCCCCAAGTGAAATCCTAGACGGCCTTGGTCATCTTCTTTCTGTAGGCAGCAGTCATATGACTCCTCTCTGGCCCCATGATGGGTTCTGACCAGGCACTTTAGCTTGAACATACAGCGATGCTTTAAGGCCCTTTGGTTAGTCAAAAGCACGGCGCACCCGCCTGAACGGAACAAGCAGTTGGCAAGAATCATGGATCTGTCGTTGCCGGCGTACCAATTGGGGCTTAAGGACTCTGAGGTGACAACAAGTGCATAGACATTCTTGTAAGTCTTGAAAATGTTTTGAGCGATATTGACAGATATAAGGCCAGCACTGCACCCCATTCCGGTGAGGTTGAAGACTTTAATATCCTCCCTCATCTTGTAGTGATTTATAATCCTGGAGGCTAAAGAAGGAACTGCAGACAACAACGATATGTTTACGACAAGAACATCGATTTCCTGGGGAGAAACGCCCGACCTGGCTAAAAGTTTTGCAATGCTGTCTTGAAAAAACTCTTCCATCTCCGACAGCCCATCTTCCTGGGTGGGATTCTCTTCCCGGCCGGAGAACATAATCCTCGGAGCGTAGGTTTGCTCGCCAATTCCAGAGCTCACAATGGCTTTTAAGAGGAATTTGTACTCGTTGAGACCAAGATTTGTGTTCCTCCTTATCACCTCCCCACTGAACTCAGTGTCAAGCTTCCTGTCATCTGTTGGCTTGTAGCACTCGTAGTCCAAAATGTAACACTCTTGCTCTCGTTTCCCATCGACCCACCTCCACAGCATAAAGACGGGAAAAAAAATCAAGATCGCGTAGAGTAACGTAAGGACATCCATGTGAGGAACCAGGAAGGAGTGGAGGGGTCTTGGGTTTTTGTTTTTTTTCTTTTTATTGTGTGTTTTTTTGTGAGCGTAAACTTTTGAGATTTGTGTACGGAATGAATAAAACTACGTGAGAATAGTATTCGTGGGGTGTTTGAGGCTTCCGCGGACGAGGTAGTAGTAGTAATATTGTCAGAGTGAATAGAGCTGGACGGGATTCTCATCAAAATCAGAATTTATAGAGGTGACCGGGCATGAGCAGGTCATGTGAATAGTCTTAAGGCCCATTTCCACCTCTCCACGCCCGCCAGCGGCTTTTACGTGACTTTCGGTCAAATCTAAATTACGCTTCAAACTCTACTTGCCGTCTGGCACTCACATCTATACTAAATATACGGAAAAAGTTGGTGGATGAGGTCGGGGAGAGAGAGCGGAGGGAGGCGTGAGACTTGTAAATTTTTCTTTTAAAGAAATGTATGATGTGCATATAATTAAGGTAAAATATGTGTATAATTCATAAAAAATTTTATATACATAAAATTGATATTTGTTTTTATATATAACTTGTATGCACATTATATATATTATATTTGAATCATATATTTTATAAAAAAAGAATAATATGTATTTTCGTATATTTTCGTTTTTTTTTTTCTCTCTCTCACACACTCACTCCGTCGCGCAGCCTGTAGTCTCCATGTTTCCTGATGTCTTTTGAAATCATTAGCCTGATTTAATAGGCGGAATTTGCTCGTAGGCAATAAATGCCGAGCTGCCAATGTGAGCTGTAACTTGCATCATTTAATGAAGCTCATTTTCTGTGAGGCATATGGTTTGTTGGACAACGCAGATTCTAGATTTCTCGATACCAACTCGCAAGAAATAGAGTGTTTTATGTGCAAAATATAGTGGGATTTTGCTCTTATTTTTCTTAGAATTGATATTAAAAATCAAATTTTGCACGCTGCATCAAGTTCATTTTCTTAATCTTGTTCAAAGCATGCCATCTACTTCAGAAACAAAGAATTTGCTGATCATTGAAGCCTGAAACCTCCCCCGTAAAGCTCTTTATATATAGCTGGAAAATTACAACCGAAGTGAAATCCAAATTTTGATTCTCATCTATAGCTTTCATTTTGATGTGTGTGGGTGTGCTTTTTTTTTTTTTTTTTCACTGTTTTTTTGACGTTTTTGAAATCACTTGAGAGATTGGTGATGAACCGATGTCGAACGCCAAGCATATTCGATATATTGCCTCATGAATATGATATTTTGCCAAGAAATTATTTTATTTGAGTTTAAAATATAAATAAATTTAAATTCATGATTAATTATTATGAAAATTTTGATATTTGTTAAAAAATTATTCTATTTAAAAGTTTTGATAAAACTCAAAATATAAATAATATATTAAATTTTATCAAATTTAATGAGACAGTTGCTACCGAGAAAGAATCTATATTTATGTTTGTCCTTTAATCTCTCTTCCTTTATTTTATCAAATAATAAAAGTCTTTAACGCCCAACTCTCAACGGAACGTAGAAATCAACCATTTTGAATGCTTTGACGGGGATTCGTTTTGCAATTTGCCTTTCCCTTTATTAATGACTTGATATGTGTACGTATCCAAAAAATAAATGTATAATGACTTGATATGTATATGTATCCAAAAAATAAATGTATAATGACTTGAGTCCGGTTCCACTCTTGGGTGTGCAACTCCCAGCGAAATATCTTTTGCAAAGCAGCTGGGCTTATGTGAATGTTTCAAACAGCGATCTCTATCCTCATGTCTAAGTTCATACGGATGTCAATGTCAATAGAAATTGACAACTCTTACTAGAAAATCAATGAACTGATTGTTTTCTGAACAATCAAAATGTAATGCATTTGGAACAAAATTTACTGCACTATTTTTTTATTTATTTGTTTTAAAAAAAAGGGTACAGCATTGTCGAAAAAATGTACTACATATTTTGAGTTGAAAAGAACAACAACAAACAAACAAACAAACCTCCTTTGTGCCTCCAACCATGCACATGCAAAATGGCCCTCATTGTTTAAATTGAATCATCATGAAATTAAATAAATCTAAGGGCGATTCTCATCCAAGGAATTGTGTTTTATTTTCCCCATTTCATGTTTAATTTATCCCTTTTGAGATCCGACGAATCTAACAATTAATGCCTCAACCACCATCTATACGCTTAGGTTTCGTAGATTGGACTTTTAGGTTTTCATTGAATTTTTAAGGCGACATACATATGGTTGATGCTTTAATTTCATTGAATTTTTTTTTCTAATAAATATGATAAATTCATCATATTAAACTACATATTTTTTAATATATATATTAATTGGATTCCATTTAAAAATTTTATTTTTTTTTCTTATAAATAACATTAAGTTAATTTGACTATGTTTTAACAGAGTGAAATTAGAAATCTTCGCAATTAACCTAACTAAGAATATGTACTTCGCCTACTTTGCCTTGATCGCGTGGCTTTTATGCACAAATAGGAACTACGTCAATGGGCGTCGATGTGATTGGAACCCGCTTGGTTTAGTCTCATTTGCCTCCAAATACTCCGCACGAGTAGATCTCGGCCCAACATTTGCCTGCTCCAACGTGTCGGGCCGGCGATGTTTCAACTCGTTGGACCGCCCCTCCTCTTGGATTGTCCTTCGATGCAGATGCCTACACAAGAGATCATTTTAGTAGTGTCATTGCCACCCTCTCCTACAAGTCACACCTGATTTCTTCTCCGGCAATTGTGGAAGCTCTAAGCCTAGGATTTTACATTGTATTGGACTTTAGATATGAGTTTTTACTCCTTAAAAGTCCATTGAAATTTGGGGCTATTATTAAAGGCTGTAGGTATCTTCTTCTTTCCCAATTATGTTATTTTTTTGAGTAATTTCGTGTGAGGATGGACTTGCTAACTGGGCTTTCAATGTAAACAATCTAGTCGTATGGTTTGACGACACTCGTCTATGTGTTACTTGTGAGGTTTCTACACATGCAAACGATGGATTTTTTTTTTTTAACTTATTTATTAAAAAGTTCATTAGATTGTGAACTATTACTCACATTAATATGGGTCGAATGCTTTTCTTATAAAAATAAAAAGGGTCCAAGGTTCGAATGGCCTAGAATTTAAAACCGAAGGCCGTGCTTTAGAGGTCTAGTTCATGTTGACGAGGGCACGCCACTAAGGAGATGAAATGATAGATATGGGGCAGTGGATCGTGGATGTGAATTTTTATTTCGAAGGCAGCGGTGCATACGTGGGCAACGTCAACAATGGATAGACGAGTTCCAAAGAGCTTGTAGGCTGGCTCAGTGCTGGCTTTTTCATTTTTTATTAACCCTGGAAGTCGGGCCGGCCCAGCTCCTGTTCCAAATTAATTCATTTCTCAAAGCCCACTGTAAGCTAAGATACATTGCAATTTTGATCGGGCCTTGCTATCTTAGGTCCAAAAAAGGGCAGCGGTTATTTATACGCTCAAACAAACTGTGTGGGTCTTATTTTCAGTTTGTTATTGTAAATGTATAAAGAATTTCGGGTCGTGTAAATAACAATTGCCCCAAATAAAAAGTAAATTTAAAGCTATTTCTTTCAACACTCTGAGCCAACCTGGCTGGGAGCCCAGAAAAACTCGCACCCCCAAAACCAACCTCCCTTTCAATTCATCGTCGACCTCCCTTGTAAATTTACCAAATAAGCTATTGACAAGCGGCTTGTATATTTTGGATTGGATACGTCTCGTTATGGGGCAATTCCTCCATGGACCTACTAGCATTTTTAAAGGCTCAACCAATATGAGAGATGGTTTTCGTCGACTTGTTTCACCTAACAAATCCATCTTGCTATGTAACAGAACCGTTGTGCATCGGCGAGCTCACCAACTCCCAATCCACCTTTGATTCTCCCCTCCCCTGCATTTCTAGGCATGGTTTTGATTTATTGAAGTTGAAGCAATTAACTAAATATAGTTCTTTGAATATTTCAACAACTCCTACAATATAGGAGCTATGAAATCGTTGACATATTTTCTTGGATACATTCAAGGTAACTTTAACCCTCCAAAGTCAAGCTTCTTGACGTAATAAATATTCGTATGAAGTCATACTTGTGGCTGCGGTTTTCTCCTTGTCATATTTTCGTGCAGACAGTGCGCGTAGTGTTTTCAGACCCGTTAGTACGTGCATACAGACCCACTCTTGAACAGGAATCTACGCGGTTGGACCGTTGTTGATCGTAAAGATGGCCAATGAATTAGTATTGGGTACTGGGTAGCATCTAAAATGGCAATGGGAACAGGGAAGTTTGTGAGGAAACGCACACAATGACGCGGGAACAAGCCCACTTTTGGTTGTTTAAAAACAGAAAGGAGCAAGATTTAGAACCAACACACATATGCACACAAAGGGTTGAAATGACCTCGCCGAAGTATCCCAAATACGTATCCTGTTTACCCCAAAACTGACTATGGATTCTCGGCTTCAGGCGAGTAATACGATCTTATTCGTGGAAAACTTCCTCTTTAGAATAAATAGAAAAAAAAAAAAATCTTTCTTAGGCCTTACTTCAGATTTGTGTGAACATGGTGCGACTGGAAAATCACTCGACTAGTCTAAATTACCGCCAATTCCTTGTAACTCGTATTAAGCAGAATCTGAGCGTGGTACAAAGCACTTCTTTGATGGTGTCTTTAGGACCACAAATCTTCCCCTCTTCTGCAAGCAATTAAAACGATCGACAGTTAACTACAATTTTGTTTGTGGGGGGATTAAAAAAATGTTTGAAGGGATGGTGAGCCAATTTAAAACAACTCCTTTGTCCAGTCAATTTGGACACTTAATCTTTACATCATTTTGTGATTCTTCCTCAACCGGCGGACCCAACAATTCGAAAAGATTGGAGAAACAGAAAGACTAGACTACTCCACACAATAAATAAACAAACATACCACAGGGAGTGACTCAAAAATATTGCATTAAGTAAGGGATACTAATAACAACAAAAAAAAAGAATTATCTCTTTTCTATTTTCTCCCAAAAGTCAAAGGTGTCTTTCACAAGTATTTTCAAACAAACTGAAAACGGTCAGATTCGGGTGACGTGTACACGTACGCGCTTTTCTTTTGCCCTTTATACTTATCCACAAAATTCACGTGACTCACAAAACAACCGCAACCGCCCCGCCGCCGGCCCGATGACTACTCGCTCGGGAGTGACCCGACGACGAAGAATGAGACGACGAAACACTCCCTGGAACCCCCGTCCCGTGAAGCAGATCCGACAAGTAGTTTTGCAAATCGTCAGGCGCAAATTTGACAATCGGCCTATCCCCGATATGCCATATCGCCGCCGGCCGATGCTTGCCGTAAAACTCCTCGTACGCCGGCACCAACTTCCTCGCCAACGAATTTTTGATCTCGTCTCGTAATATGGAGTCTGTTACTATCCAGGAAGACTGCATCTTGTACGCCTCGTCGAAGGCGGCGTTGAATCGCTTGAAGCACTCTTTCACTTCAGGAAGTGGAATCTCCGCCGAACTCGCTGGCGGCAGCGACGTGACCACCTTGCCCCATCCCATCCGCTCGTAGTTGGCCGCGTACTGCTTCACCTTCGCCTCGTGTTTCACCACCCAATCGTCACCGAGGAGGAGCTTCAGGCTCGATGTACGGACCTTGTTAATCACGTACTGGAGATTGCTGGCCAGGGACAGATAAGAGAGGGCCACGTCCTTATAGAGCGCGGCTATGACGTCAAGTTTGCAGAGGAGCAGGAGGGTCATCCAGGCCAGCCGGATAGAAATCGTCGAGGAAAGGCCGTCTTCGGCTTCCACGGGGCTGGCAAAATAAGTCTCCGATAACAGAGATGGAACTTTCAACGGCCAATCTGCAAATATGTCGTTGAGTGCGCCGCTGTAGTCGGCCATGACTGTGAGGTAATTCATCACGTAACGGTTGAGCGGGTGGATCCCACCACCGGGGACGATTTTGGATTTGTCCTTAGAAATCGCCGATTCGAAGTCCGTCAACATCGTACGGACGGCCTTGCGAAGCTTGGTCAGTGAGTTAACGGCTTGCGATCTCACCAGTGAGGTTGATTCCGAATTGAAAATGGATTCAATATCAGGCCAGAGGTCGGAAATTGCTTCGTACAGGTCAAGTATACGGAACATTTTCTCAGGAGTTTTCTTGCACCTTGCAACACTTTCTGGGAATCCAAACAGGCGCAAAGCACCTTCTTTTGTAATCTCAGTGAAGCAGGACTCTCTGATGGAAGGAGAAGAAGAGAAGACATGATCACAGAGTATTCTCTCTCCAGAGAACAGCGTTTTAACGGCGATGTTTATTGCATGTAACCAGTGCTTGATCTTCAATTCAAGAACCTCCCAATCCAATTTTTGAACCTGGGAAGGTGACAATCTCTCGACGTTCAGATGATACAGAGCTTCATCGACGATTGATTTTCGACTTATCTTGTAAATCTTGACGCATTCTTTTCCGTACCCAGAACCAATCATGCAATCGGCTATTGCTTTCAAATTCGCCATGGCAACCATCGACGCGCGCTCCACCTCCGACACGTCGTCGCTGAGTCTCGAAAAGTCGTCCTCGGACTCGTCTTCAACGTCCGAATTCGAAACGCTGGACCTGGACGCTCTGGACGAGTGGCTGGACATGGATTCTGGGTCGAGATGCTCTCTGTTGGACTTCAAGATTTGGTAAAACTCCATTTCCAATCTTTTCACGGCCGTCACCATTAGTTTGTGGGCTTGCACGAGCCTCTCCGAAGTGGGGTTCTCAGAAATGTAAAATTGCATGGCGGTTCGAAGCTCTTTGATGGAGCTGATGTACTGCTTGGCTTCCAGACGGTTCTCGGCGGCGAAAAGATAACTGATGCTGTGGTAATCAGAAGATTTCGGTAAGTCCCATTTAGAAATGAGAAATTGGATCTTCTCTAATTTCTCGTCCATTAATGTATCGGAGAAGGTGTTGCGACGAGGCGGTGATTTCACGAGTGAATTGGAAGGGGATGGCTTGAAGAACATGGTGCAGATGTCTTTTGTTGCTGGAGACTTCGTCTGTAGAGCAAGAAAGTTGTTGTGTTGGGTACAAAAGACAGAGGTGTTTGGGGTTTTATTTATAGACACAAACAGAGCTTCTCGAAAGGAAGACGCTTAGATGGTGGGACTGTACGCGGTGTCGTGTTCGCGTCTGTGTTCGCGTCTTAGCTGCTCCATTTTCCTGGCAATACGTTGAAAGAAAACTATTGTGATATATTATGGGCTTCAAAGTATCTCGACGGGTCGGTTTTCAATAAATAATAATTACGATAATGCAGCGTAGTTCTTTGTGATTCTGTTTCTTAAATAAAAAGATATTGTATCCATGTAATATGCGGTGTTGTTAAGATTGGACCAAACAGACAAGTCTGAATAAGTTTTAACTGTGAACCGGTCAAGTCAAAGTCCGATTTAACATAAAAATTAGGTAAATTTTAAATCTATTAAATTCAGCTAAAAATAAAAAAAAAATCGATTTATAGTGAAATTAATTTAAGATATAAATATCAAAAATTATAATTTAATCTCAAAATTTTATTTAAATTATAATTAAATTTTAAATTCACTTCAAATTTTTAATTTTATCTAAACTCTTAATTTATTCATTAAAATTAAAAAAGTGAATATATAATCAACTCTTTCTTTAATTTTGTTTTTATTAAAATTGTTTGAATTTAACTATTAAACATAATTTGTAGTAAAAATGTATCATATATATAATAATTATTTTTTATTATTTTATAAAAATATATTTTTTATTAAATATTAAATTTATTAATTTAAATTTTATTTAAACTGATTAAATAAATTAAATAATCAATCCAATTTTCAAAACCACGGTAATACTTATTGTGGCCGAAAAGGCTAGAAGGCATGAGCGTGGACATGAAATGGACCCCGTCAAATTTCAGAATTTTGTTCTCTTGTTTTTGCCGTCTATACGAATACAAACATGATCTCATTTTCACTATTTGTCCATTGTGTCACGCATCATATTCCTTGTATTATTCTTATGAATTGTGCCTACAATTCCTAAATTTGCTTAGAAGAGATCAATTCTGAGGTCTAGCACTTTTTGAAGATAGCTCACCTGAAACATAGACCATATCCTCAAATTTTAAGCATATTTTTCACCATCAGACACCAACTGCCGACTTCATTGAACTTGAACCTGTGTAAGAAGATCTATGGGACATCCATGCGTAAAGCCGTAAGTATAACTTGTATATATAAAAACGAACGATGCCCTTTTACGTATTGAAAAGAGATTTAAAAAAAAAAAAACAAGAAACATTTTCTTCCTGTTATTCTTGTTTCATTCACGCTACATGCCTATTGCCTTACACTTCCATCCAAGAGTTTCGAACTATTGATGCCACCTTAAGGAAAAAAGCTGACCTCCTAAAAATACCAATTTTTGGCTTGATTTATTTTTTCGACAGATTAATTGTGAACAAGCAATCAGCTATAAAGTTGATACCCAAATGGCTTGGCACGCTTAGTAATAGATAGCTTTAAGGAGTCCTCAAAAAAAAAAAAAAAAAAAGGCTTACGCACAAAATTGGGACTGTTACGTTTAAAAGAACGAATAAAGAGTGAACTCATTCTACAGATCGACAAATTAGTTTAAAGACTTGTTCCCCACCTCTCCCCTTTTCTTTTAATGTCTATTCCTTTTATTTATTGTGGACAAATCATTCGAGATAGAGAATAGCATTTGAATTTGTTCAGTCCTTATCACGTATGAACCTTGCAGCCTACAAACACTAGAACCTTTTGCTATTAAATAGTGTTTATATACATCAAAGTTTTAAGAATTGATTTAGTTATTAAATTAAAAATTTTAAATTTTAATTAATTTAATTATTTTAATTAAAATTAAATAAATAAAGTTAATATTTAATATGAAATATATATATATATATATATATATATAATATAAAATATTAATAAATAAAATATAATTATATACAAAATATAATTATTATTATATATTATATTATAATATTTTTTCCACTAGACTTTAAATTTCATGACGGTCAATATATAACGTTTCATTGTAAACATCAATTTTCTCTTGCCCTTATTAATTTTTTATTACTCCTCTACCGTTGACATGGAAACCTAGATTCCTAGTTTTTTTCAAACCCCAAGTCTTTCGTTTTTTTTATTTTTTTCTTTTTCCATGGTGCAGTGGCATTTGTTTAACATTGACAAGTTCATATTCTAGGAAACTAGGTTGATTGTTTTTTCAAGTCGGTAGGTAAGTAAATTAATGATCAAATAACGTTAAACTATGAAAAGTGTAACAATGATTTATAGAAGATGTAAATATCATATATGTATGATTAGAAATATTTGATACACTGATTCTTACATTAGATTTATCGCCACATTGATTAAAAAGATTGACCTGGTTGACTAGTAGCAAGCAACTCGACCCATGAAAGGAACAACCAACTAATGGTGATTTGTTATGTACGTACTTTCTAGCATCAGAATTAACATTAAATTTATTACCATGCTGATTGTTGCAACGTTATAGCCATCACTAGGCATCAGATGCTTAGTATAACGAGGCAGGCCGAGGCCATCCATATAGTAATTGGATGTTAAATGTAAGCATCTTGCACCATTCAAATGGATAAAGGGGCAAAAACAATGAAAACGACGAGGGTAAAATATGATGAAATCATAGAGCATATTTGCCTCCGAGGTCCATATTTGACCTCTCTCTCTCTCTTTTTTTTTTTCAGTTTTAAGATCGGGTGATGTTGGGGTTGGTTTACGTGCACTCCAACTAATTTAACTCTCCGACCCAATTACAAGCAGGTCATCCACGTGAGGATTGAGAGATTCTAGGGGAATTAACTTAGCTAAGCTCAGAATTTGAACTCCAGAAATCAATGCTCACGACCCAAAAGTTAACCCTTGAAACTAACATATGTTGTCATATAGATTTTCTTTTCCTTTTTTCTTTTTTGGGAGGTAAGATTGGTGCGTATTATTGATTTTTACTTTCTAATAGTAGCTGCTTAGGGTAGCCCGCGTGACTATACCAACAGAGGAAGACTATTTCATGATGCTTTGGGCTCAAATAAGTAAACAGAGAAAAAGCGTTAGTCAAATGAAATGGAGGAGTATCAAAACTATCAGGTTGTATTGGATGGTAATTGTTCACTTGATTACTTCCTCAGTTGAGTTTTGTTCGGATGGCCTCTTGACCATGAGGTGGCTTGACTTTAAAAAGTCTTAATTCCGACTTCTATTTGTCTTGTTGGGATGTTTAAGACCGCTGATCTGATTAAGTCTCGCTTCTAACTCCATTTTCCAAAAGTTTTGAACTTGCCTGGTAAACAATTGCAGATAGAAAATAAGAAAACTTCAATTTTTTTGACTTTATTTATTTATGTTGATAAAATTTTCTGCTTTCTTTACGCATAGGGAATCTCACTGTAAAAGTCCGTTTCAACCTTTTTGTTTTTTTTTTCAAACAAGCAGTGACATTACGCACTCTTGGTTTATATACAAAGAAAGCATCACAAATCAACAATGATAAAATAGATTTATTCAGATATTTCATAGCCTCAACAGAAATGGCCGTGGATACAATACAGCGTCACGGTGGACATTCAGATATTTTGTTGACGAGAGAGCTTCTAGCCATCCAATTAATTTCGTCTATTGATTGATGTTTTGTAATTATTATTTATTATATTAACTTCATCTAACCTTCTTTTCATGAATTTTGATGGACATAAACGACATACACAACGAGAATTATTGGTCAATATTTCAACTCCATCGATATGTGAACTATTCTCTCTCTCCTCACCTTCAACCGAGCCAAAGATCCCACGACTCAAACGTCTCAAACCAGTGTGCATTTATTGTGCTCACATGGAAATGAAATTAAAGTCCCACCTATGTTCCCTGTGTGTAATTGTAAGGTTCTAGTTGAAATTAAAGCCAAACTTCTTCGTAAAGCATTTAATAATGGCAAGTAAGTTACCACGCCGTGTGCGATGGGGTGAGATGTAGAGGGGGTGGTGGTCTTTTGTTCTGTTCGCCATTGCTACTGTGCCAGGAGTCTTATGTATTGCTTGCCTGGTGTACTCTGTTGAAGGATGCCACGCATAAAATTTTTCTTGCCGTTTAAAAAACGACAAAAAAAGGTTGCCACGCCGTGTGCTTTCTAGAAAAAAAAAAAAACGAGGAAGGAGCAGAGCAGTTGCTTGACAATCGGGTTGTGACCACCAGGAAAGAAAGGTGGGTTTTTGTCAACTGTTCATAAATATGTGAGCCCGGCCACAGGTTGAAGCCGAAAAGCACCTCCTGTGTGCGTAATAGGCGGACTACAAAAGGCGTGCCATCTGGACCGCATGGGCATAGCGCAATGCATTAGCGCATTTGACTTCGAATTAAAAGTTGGAATGACAAAAACGGATTTTATCCAACCAACTAGATTTTTACCTGTCAAATAATCTAATTTCGCACAACTTCAATTGATTGTAAAAGTCGAATCCCCCTCCTAATAACTCAAAATCTGAATAATTTAAACTTTTTGAAATATAATATATTCCAAATTTAATGTGTTTAAAATTTGAATAATTTGAGACCCAAATTAACCCAACCTAGAACCGACTGGACGGGACCGGCTTGCCAACTCCAATCGAAAAGCTCATGGGCTTCGACTACCACTGTGGCGGCTTGATTTGGGTTATGTTTTGTAAATAGCGCGGAAGACTCATTTGTGTATGAAGGCTACGTGATCGTGTAATAAGATGGCGTTGACCCAGTTGATCTTAAAGGACACTCACCCATTCGATTCTTCGGTTCAATGGGCTGTGCCTTTGTTTCCGACCTATGGTGTCGGAGTCGATCCCGCAATAGGCGGCATCAATGACATGCCGGCAAAGGACTGAATTTAACAATGGCATTAGAACTTTCAAACGACTTCTTCGTAGTTTGCCTTATTGGACCTCATTGCGTGGAGACCAGTCATTAGGGGAAAAAAAAACAAAAAGAAAAAACAGTGAAGAATAAGAGAGGACAACAACTCAGCCAAAGTAGCTTACAGTATTTATTATATTTATTTTTATTTAAATACAATTTATTTATAATTTTACATTATATAAATTTATTTTATTATATTTTATTTAAATATTAAGTAGTATATAGTTATAAATGAATTATACTAAAAAAAAAAAAAGTCAAAAAAAAAAAATCTCACAATTTATTTAATTATTGTTTCATAATTCTTAATTAAACTTAATAAAACAAGTAAATTGAAAAGAAATTATCTATTAACTGTATATATTCTGATTTACTAATAAAAAATTTATTCTCTTGTACAATGTACTAAAATTTATACTTAAAAGGTTCTTTTTTGTCACATCGAATTATATTAATATAAAAATGCTCACGGGCTTACTGTTTGGTTAACCATATGTCCATCGGTGGTGCACCCTCGCTTAATATAATAACTTGGACAGGCTTTGATGCAAAATATTTTTGTACATAATAATAAGATAGGTAAGAGTAACTTCCATCTAAAGGAAGGGCCGACTTCTGTCATATTCTTAACTACATATATTTATTTTCGGAGACGAGGGGAGGTTGAATAATCTTGGCCTGCAGCCGATGGCAAGTTGGGGTATGCTTGAACACGTGGGTGTGGTTTTGAGTTGCAAGTTGTGCGTATGATATTTTGATTTAACGTTTAATTTCCCGTGACTATAGTCTGTAACTGATGCATGATTAGTCTGTTAAATTAAACATTTTTATTAACCACATAAACTTTTGTTCGGGATGGTAGCACTTGATCCTAATGCCTCAGAACTTGGTACTTAAAAATACATTAATGCTCTATTTGCCCCCGAGATAATGACCCATGACACTCTTAGAGCACTTCTTAAAAAATGAAGATGGATCTATCTAATTAAGTACACAATTATTACCCAAAGTAAAGTGATCTGAAAAAGCACTGCTTTGTCACGACGAAAGATCAAGCCAGTGAACTGAGTTCTATTAGATTAATAAACATATGCAACGAAGATGATAAAGCAAGAAATGAGCTTACTTTTGTATACATTTTTAAAGGGAAATAAGTAGACTATTAAAGTGTTTAGACTACGAAAAATGAAAAGAGGCATTGTAAAAGGAGGAGAACTGGGGATTCAAAGTGCCATTCGATTGTTGCACTGACTTGAAGCCCCACATCTTTAAACGCGTGGTTGTAAAAACTGGTCTGCATTAGGCCCACATTGTGTTGAAAATTTACGAAAGGAATGGGCACACACACACACACTATAGTCTTTAAATTCTAGAAGAGAAATTAAAAAAACACCCCATATGCGATGCATGAAACACGTAATTTATTAATTAAGTACTTGGATATGTTTCTATGTATGTGTATACATGCAATGCCGCGGCATCCTTTTAATTTATTTTGGTAATATTCCTGGTCATTCCATACTCTAAATTTGGGTGCGCGTGGGTTTGGTTTATACCAACTAAAAATTACTCTGTTGATTTTGGATTTTTGGAGAACTAAAGGCATAAAACCAATTAATTTGGGTATGATTTCACATTAATTATTAACTTATAAAACAATCGATTTGGGGGAAATTACAAGGATTTCACGATCGGCATCTTATAAAAAAGGAATTGGCATCTTTCTTTTGTATTAGCCATAGGAATTCGGTCGTAATATCTAGCTAATTCACCCGAAGTCCCATAGTGTGAATACCTATCACACGATTAATAATGGGGTAATTATAATTTAAAAATAAATGAGATCTCTTTTAACTTGTTCGCAATATTTCAATCAGCCTCCTATTTTACTGCTGCTAATGTAATCGGAATTTAAGACGATGCTTAGAACATCGTTCAGTTTCATCCGATTGACGTCCATGATTGTCTGGGTCCAGGCCCCCTTTTTCGTCGGCTTCCTTCTAAATTGTTCCTACTTAACTATTTAATTTGTTTTATACATCCTCTTTCCCAATAATGTACTAAAAACAAAAGTTTCAATTGCTCTCACAATTATTTTTGCCAAAAGCGCGATCGGCAATCAATCGGGAATTTTTCCAGGCAGGTGTCCATGGAGTGGGGCCTCAATTATTTTTTGTTTTCTTTCGTTATGTATATCACGCGCCACACTAATTCCAAGCTTTGAAATTAGCATCTCTGAACATTCTCATGATGCACAATTTTCGAGTTCATGATTAAGCAATGAATCCCTAGTCAGCCGCGATATCAATAGCCCCGTCGATCAGCTCTTAGCTGTGTACATAGGACCGATGAATGCCGGGGCCTAATGAAATTAATTATGTCTCAATAATAAGATCTGGTGCTGGTGATAACTAGTGGCAGTAATCATTATTTCACGCTAAGGATAATCGACAACGCATCAAATGCTTTTAATTCAAAGTTAATCCCACTAGAAGTATAAAATCTAGATTAAATACATACCTTTTAAGTTGTAATTAATAATTAATAATTTAAAATATGTAAAATTGAAAAAAAGTATAAATTTAAAAATTACTAAAGATATAAAACAACTCGATTTTGACTCTACATTTTGCCGCCTCAATTTTTTTATAGGACTAGAATATACTGTTTTGTGTTTTTTTTTATATATATATATATAAGTGATTTTTTTATTTTTTTTTTATTTTTTATTTTTGCCGTAGAAGAAATTGCAAGTGATTCTGGATCCACCTCTCTGGCTCAATTAAAAACAAATCAGCCTACAAATAACAACTTTAAAGTGATATTTTTTTGGCCGGATTAGGAAGATTTTTGCATCATTCTCTTTAAATGTCTCTTGCGATAACTAAATTTTATGACTATCAATAAGTGCTCCTTAAAACGCTTCTTCTAAGCTATTGCCCGTCACGCCAAGGTCCAATCATGAAAAGAATGGATCTTTTCTGTGCTTCCTCAGCTTCCACAGCCATCTGCTCAAGCCTAGACCACCGGTCCATGGTCCGCCATGGCACGAGATCCATTCATCCCCAGAGCTCCAAGATACATGCACCTTGTTCTTCCCAATTACCCCTCGACCCAAAGCCTTGTTATGATCAGAAGAGCAGAAAGAGTTCTGCTAGCCAAACTGACTTGCATAGAAATCACAGTCCTGCTGATAGTAAAGAGAATTCTGCGAAGCCAAGTGACTTGCGCAGAAAAAGCTCTGCCGATAAAAGCGATCTGAATAGCCCTTCCAGTTCCTCCAGGAACCTTCTAAGTGACAGACCTTACATTGATTGGACTTCGGAGTCCGATCAAGACTCTACATTGGTTCCTAGTCAACCAAGTGCAAAGCTTGGCCATACAAGCTCTATTAATGATGATTTTCATCCTCGGAGATGGTCCTCATTAGGTCGCTCATGCGACAAGAACTTTGATGGCCATGTCTCTCCATTTGTTTCCACTGAAGCTGCAAAGAGTAGCTGGCGTATCACCTCAAATGATTCCCCTGCTCTGCGATCATCTTTTTCGGCTCCCTCTCACACTCAGGTTTCTTTTCTAAGCTCCATTCAGTAATTTGAAGAAGTTGTGTTCCGAAGTTTTCAAGGGTATATTTTATTTATGGTTAACATAATATTTTTGCAGGTTGTGGTTTTGAGGGTGTCAATCCACTGCAAGGGATGTGAAAGAAAAGTAAGAAAACATATCTCCAAAATGCAAGGTAACAATTAGTGTGTACGTAATGGATTTCAATTCCTTCACACTAAGATGAGCCGTGCCCATATGCTGTAATCAGCAACCATTACGATAGCTAAATTCCGTGATTTTTGAAAATTCTGCGCAGGGGTGACATCATTTAGTATAGATTTGGAGACAAAGAAAGTTATAATCAAAGGGGATGTGACCCCTCTAGGCGTGCTGGCAAGCGTGTCCAAGGTGAAGAATGCGCAGCTTTGGCCGTCTCCAGCAGCAACATCATCATTGCCATCACCGTCTCCCAGATGGTCCACTTGAATACCGAAAAATGTCAATAATAAGAATGTGGGTTGATTTTCTTACGTCTGTTGTTTAACTAGTGTGTGCTTGTGTAACTGTATGAATATCTATTGTCACTAGTCACCTCTAATGTGTGATGTAAATGTGGACTCCTCTTTTTATGAGATCGGAATCATGATCATTTGTATTTTAAACTAATCCAAAAGCTGCTAAAGCAAAAGCCGGAGTTTGTTTTTGCTTTCAATCTTGCTTTGAACATGATCGTTTCTTGGGACAATCGGATTTTTTCCAGATATTCCTTTCACTTTATTTGAATTTGAAAACGCAGCTTGACCTCGAACGTCTGTACATTTCTTTTAGTTCACTAGCTCCCGCGGAAGTAAACCCCAAGAGACAAATAGTTTATGTATGACCGCTAGAAAGCCTGTCGAGACAACCACAATGTTCAGGAGCCTTCTACGCCAACGATAGTGAATCAGGCTGGCACAGTTGGTCATTTATCATCTATTCTAAACAGGGTTATAAATTGAGATCCGCGCTGCAATTTTGAAAGTTACCACAATAGACGTGTTTTGTGGGTCAAGAACTCGTAGCGGTCGAGTTGTCACTGGGAATATTTTATTCTTCTCATAGCGCCAATAATGTTGGTCCAATGTGGATGCAATATAATTGTAGGTACAGGACATCTCTATCACAATTCTCTGATAAGACAATCATATGGTCTCCGTGGCGGACATCTTTTATCATAAGTCTCTGATAAGACAATCATATGGTCTCCCCGGCACGAAATACCTTACGAACTTCAGTTGTTAGTCTGGTGATGATAACGAACACTGTAAAAAGCAACACAACCTATGAACACATTGGGATACATTCGATGGCGAAGGTTGGTGATCAACTGCCAGGAAGCCCTTTTTTCTTCTGTTAGGGAAGCAGACAGGATGCACTTTTCCTTTTCTTTCTTTGATTTTTTTTTTTTTTTTTTCCTTCTGGATGGTGCCCATGACCTTTGTAAAATGTTCTATTTGGTGCTTTTTGCGAAGTTAAAATTGAATACATTCTAGTAATATTGCCTGGGTTTGGTCACATGCAGAGAAAGCCCTCACCAGGGTGGAACAGGTCCATTAGTTTTTTTTTTTTAACACAAAATTATTCGGTGTGTTAGTCTGCTAGCTATTAGAGAAGATGGAGAGAATAGGCCCCGAGGACACTACAAGCGGTGTAAAAGCACCATCCAGCCCCCACATTTATCAGAGAATCCTGCAATATTGCTGGGGGCGGCCTGCTAGGACTTGGCAGGCATTCTCTATCTCTTTTGTGAGGCCAATTGCCTTCCCTGCAAAAAGCTCAAATGACGACACCAATTCACGCTTTTGGTTGCAAGTCCATTTCAAAATTTCTGGTGGGGCTGCTTCATGTCCTCCTGTTTCTTCCTCTGCACCTTGCTTTTTGAAAATTTTGAGGATAATGTATCAAAATAATAGACAAAAGGACATTGGGGTGCCATTAGCCGGGGTAGTAACTAGAACTCCAAATCCCCACTCTCTTTACGAGGGATTTGGATAATCTTTCTCTTTCATGAAATATTTTGGTAACTTTAATATTTTTGATTAGGGACGGATTCAAAAATATTTTTTGAGACAAATCTAAAAAGAGAGTTAGAACATTAAAAATATTTGCGACAACTTTAAAACATTATACAATATATATATATATATATATATATATATATATATAAGGGTGTAAGGAGAAAATTAAAAATATATATAAGGATAACGACATTAAAAAAAAAATTATACCTAAAATATAGATTAGAAAAGGGGGTGTAATTGTCCCCCTCCAGCCCCTATGTCTGCCCTGATCTGGCTAAAACATTGACCTATACAAAGGAAAACATTAGATAATAAAAGCAATGCAAAAGATACCTAAAATTACACTAAAAAATTTTTAACAAATGATGTGGCATACAATGTGAATTAATAAAATTTTGTCCTGGGCTCCATTCATGGGTGGGGTTATAACGGGGCACATGTCGAGTCTACTGGTAGATATATTATTTTGTAAAAACTTTTTAAGATTAATATATAGTAAATTTAATTAAATATAAATAATTTTTATATTAAATATAAATTCAGGGGTTCGATTGATAAGTGAAGCGTTGTATTCTACGGACTGAGAAATTTCTCTATACGAGTGAGTGTGCGAATTAAACACATTAACAAATTCCTCTATAAAATCTTATTGGGCCATCCGACGGTCCACTCCTATAGAGCTGAAAAACATAACTCATCAAAGCCCGTTGTCTTCTAGCACTTGCCGATAAAATCCCAATAATTCTAGCAAATACAGCCCACTGTGTTATATGGGGTTGCCTCTGTTATGCTGACTTTCCAGTATTACACTGGCTTAGGTTTCCAACCAAAAAAGAAGTTTATTATATAACTACTAAAAGATCAACTGCCAGTCTCCAATAGCAATCTTACAATTGTAGTAGTGATAATAGCAACAATACTGATACTATAAACATTGGTTTTTTTTTATTTATTAATACATTTATCAGCCAGAGCCCTTTTCCTCCACAACCCAACAAAAACTTCCATTCCTGTTAGTGAAATCAGCCATAGATTTAAGATTAAAACTAAGTTCTTGGAATAATTCTACGAGGAGGGTTGAGTGGTAATCGCTTATGTACCCCATGGTGTGACATGATTGCTAGTTCTTAAGGGGTACAACAGTTTAGCAAGACATTATACGTTTTCTTTTGTGTATGGTAAGTTGTGTAGATGAAGATTCTGCAATGCAAATCATCATAACTCTTATTTTTTTCCATTAAATGACAAGAAATTACAGACACAAAGATCACACAGCATGGCGCAATTTCATACACAGATTTTAACAGAGTGGAAACAGACTAGTTAGCAAGATACACAACAAATTGAAGCAGTGTCTCAATCCCATCGGTGGTGTGCTGGTTAAGCAAGATACACAATAAATTGAAGCAAAGTCTCAATCCCATCGGTGGTGTGCTGGTTTGGTGCTGGGAATGTTTTAACAGTTGCAAACCCTTTGGCATTGACATACTTTCCAGTGCCTCCCATGATTGCAAGCTGTGATTCCGAAACGGCTGTCCGGTGGACACCAAAGAAGCTGATGCTATCTTCATAACCACCTTCCACAAACAGGGCTGTGAAAGCCATTGTGTGGCTGAGACCATCTACAGAACTTGCTACATAAAACCCCTGTGCCTTACCAATCAAACCAGAACCAAGTTCGTGCCCTTCGGTTAGCTCATCGTCAATGACAGTCAATGTCCCAAACATAAGCTTTTGAATTGTAGCCCCTGATTGAAGCGGGGCGCCATTCTGAAGAGGAATTCCAAACCTACCATTGATGTTGTTGTTTCCATTATTTTGGACAGCATTCGCTACATTTCCACCAAGACCAGTCAGGAAAGGAAGGTTGTTATTGTTGATAATTCCATTGTTGTTGCTGTTCACCGGAACACCATTGTCAACTGGTATGACAGCAGCATTGGTCTTGGTAAAGGGTATTTGGCCATTGATTGCTGGATTGCTAACAATCCCAGTCACAGCCCTGGTTGAAGGGTTTGAACCTCCGATTATGTCATGCATGAAGAAAGTCAGTGTATGGTGCGAATCTGCGGTGATCGCTGCTGCAGCGCCTGCAGCTGGGACAGCAGCCGCGCCTGCAGCTGGGATAGCAGCCGCGCCTGCCGCTGGGACAGCAGCCGCGCCTGCAGCTGGGACAGTAGCCGCGCCTGCAGCTGTGACAGCAGCCGCAGGCGTAGCTACATTGGAAGCAGAGCTTACAACCGTACCAGTTACTCCAGGTGATGACGTAGGAATGGCCGGCTCCTCCTCATCAAGGTTTCTAGCTGCAGCAACAGATGTGATTGTGAGAGATAGAAAGAGAAGGAAGCAAATGACATTGGATGGAAAGGGAAGGGACTTGTGAGTAGCCATTCCCTCAAGGATTCTAGCCTTTGGTTTGATGATGATAAATCATGATAGTTTGCTTCTGCATATATAGGGTTACATAAGGCTTAGAAAACTCTTTGATGGAGTGGATAAGATGGAGTAGGTTTTCGCTAAGTGTGTTGGTTGGAAGCACCAAGGTGTATTTTTTTCCCACGAATCAATTACTTCACAAATGTCCACCACGATGGCTAGAAGGGTTGATCCCCAACTTCCACTTGCTCCGCGGCTTAAAATGCGGTGACATTAAGGACTTTCTGGACTCTTTTATCAAGTTTTACACACTCCAAACATGGCTAAAGCTCAAAGAAGGATGAACACTTCCACCAAGAGAATATTAGTCGAAGTTACTGATTTCATGTTGTACACAAAAGACTGTTTTCCATCTCGTCTGTAGAAATTTAATATCACATACTACACGGTAACCTTGCGATCAATTTTAGATATATGTTACTTGGCCAGATAACTCTAGGATCTCTACCCTTTAATCAATTCTCAATGGAAAATTTTGTGAGGAAAGATTCAAGGATTATGCTTGAAAAACAAAATTATCCAGAGTTATAAAATCTTCAAATAATTGAACTATCATTTCTCACGATTCCTTTATTGGATGTTAAATCAGGTGTCGTCAACAGCTTATCCCGAGACTGTTTTGCTCAGGGAAAATTTACTGTCCTAACCACTGTATGTTTTGCTTCATCTTATGTATAACTACCAATGTTGCTGAGATATTGATTCAAACGCTGGCCAAAAATATTGGTAGAGAATGACTCTGTGACATGCCGCCGGGCTTCTCTACCCATTTTCTCTGCCATCTGAGGATCACAAATGAGTTTAGCCATAGCCAAAGAAAATTCCTGAGGGGCAGAGTTGCAAAGGAATCCTGTTGCTCCATCCTTAACAGTCTCCACAGGGCCCCCGCTGTTACATGCAATAACAGGTTTTTGAGCTGCCATTGCCTCCAATGGTACTATGCCAAAGTGCTCATTCTGTATTTATTGGAAAAATTATTTAGTATCCTTTTTCCATCTCACAGCATGATCACACGAGACAATTACAAGCTAGCATACTGTTGGTGGGTAAATGACACATAGGCACTGTGAAAGAAGGGCATTTCTTTCAGCCGTGGAGCAAGATGTGACGAATTTAACTTGATGAGACACTCCTTCCCTTTCTGCTAAGCTTTTAAGCTCCTCCAGGTATTCCACATACTCTCTCTAAGCCTTCTATCATATCCAACTGAGAAAAGATTTAATACAAGCCAATGCCATTGGAACGAGTCTATTCAGCTTTTCCTACAAATTAGGTAATTCCTTTATTCCCACTTTAGATTCATTTTCAAGGTTTGACATCACAAAAAGGTTTAATTTGTTCTAAAATTATACCAGAAGATGAACTGTGGTGCCTTTAGCAACAAACAAAATTTTCTAAGAGAAAATTGTGGAGTCTATAACACCTCAATTGGTAGATTTTTCAGGGAGGAATTACTGCCTTTTCATACAAAATTCAATGAAGATAATCCATCAAATCGGTAAAACAGATTAGTGGGTTACTGAGTTAAGAAGCAAGCAGAAAGTCAATAGAGCTTGCCTGCAATGGTCAAAGTAGTATCTTTCAGGTCATGTTCCTTGAGGTTGTGAAGCATGGCAAATGCAGAAACTGCTAAATCTATGTTCTTTTTCCTTTCAAAGCGATTGATTGAGAGAAAGTTTAACCTGTGATAAAACAAGAACACAAAAATCAGTCTTTGCAGCAAAGCACAGTGAAAAACATACTCATTCATCATTCAAAGGCATGCCTAGAGCTATGAGATGCAAGAGATATACAAGCTTGTTCGTTACTTATAAGATTGTGGTTCATCAAATTGATCCACATTTACAGCTGCGTAAAGAACGGCTGGTCGAATTCCTCGTGCATGAAGATGCTTGAATGTATTTGCAAAGGTAGAAGCGTTAAATTTGCTATTAACTAGAATCATGTCAGCCATTCCTGCAGCAGCCCATGAACAGATTTTTAAGAATTGATAGCATTTGCAACAGAAATTCTGGATTGAATTAAAAATCCTACAAGAAGAGCATATATATACACAGATTAAGGAAATAGACCAGTTGTGATCTCTTTGATGAAGTCAATGGGTCTCCTATATAGCCTCCAGAGAAAAGTTGTGTGTTGAGCCAGTAACAGATCAGGAAAATGACAATAGAATACCACCTGGATAATTTACATGACACAATGCAATAACTTGATGCTAAGGCCAACTAAGAACAATTCACATTACACAAAATGCATACCTTTGATGACCTTTTAAGTTTCAACAGTGGGACAACAACAGACACTTGATCTGCCAGGATAACATCAAATGATGACCACAGAAACAGTACACAAAGGGCAACAAAGATGCACTGAAAATATGCACATAGGGCATGAAGATGGTAGAATATGTGTCGAGGTAGGAAAGCACTATATACAGTAACTGGGAAGGTACCTGTCCAGCCAAGGGCCCTTAAATTAGAACAGATACAACTTTAACTTTTCATTTCTTTTCACAAGAAACTTCCACACAGACACGAAATTCAACTTTCAAAAACAACAATCCGTAAACATACAACTTTCCTTGTGCAACTTGCAGCATACTACATTAGAAACTATTGAACATACAGCAGCAAGTCAAGAATATAAAACCAGACAAAACAGACGGGCCACGCCATTACATCAACCATAGATAATTCAATGTTCAACAAACCATTGATAGTGACTCCAACAAGGTCACCCTATTCATCAAGTAAATATGCACAAGTGATATCCATTGTTAATGAAGTAAAATCCCACTTTCTATTTGGCTTCTTTGACATATATAAACTATTTTGCTCGCATCAACCAACTCAGAATTCACCATCTTCTTCTCATTCCCACCAGATTCCAAACTTCAAAAGACAGACATTTATTAAGAAAAAAAAAAAAAAAAGTCAATCCAATGAAAGAAAGCTACCCACCAACTGTTTCCTCGAAGCATCGGTTTTTGTCATGGTGAGCTGTGAAAACATGAACATTGTGGCCATTGGAGGCGAGTTCAACTGCAGCATCAACAATCAGCCTTTCAGCTCCTCCTATACATAACGCACAAAACAACCGAAAATTTACAACCTGCAACAACCAACCATCAATCTAATAAGTATGTTATCAATAAACAATTCTCTTCACTGCAATTTTGTTCAGTTTTTCTTTTCTTTTCTCCGCAACCAAACGCTGTCTGAATTACAAATTTAGAAAATTGGGAAAAGAAAAGAAAGATAAAAGACTTAAAATGACAGAATTACCTATGGCAAGATCTGGATGTATGATTGCGATATTCAACTTGGAGTTTTCCTTCCTTTCCATCTTCGTTAACCTTGTCCTCTAAACCCTGCAATCTTTTTGGTTGTGGAAGACAACAAGCGAAACGGTACCGTGGAGGAAAGAGAGACGGACGGGTAAATTCGGAAAAGTGCCAGCTTTCGTTTTTTCTGGATGTTTAATATACAACTACTAATTATTATACGGATTATATTTGCAATTTTTTTTTTTTTTATGTATGTTTTTGGAAGAAGATTTGTTGTTATGGCACTTAACAACAATTTAAAACTGAATTTTTCCTCTCAGAGAAAATGAAAAGCTTTGGAAAAATTGACAAATGGACCGTTTGTTTCGTCGGTACACAAAAGCAATCGGAGGTTGCAAGCGAGCTTCAATTGGTAGTTTGTAGACACTGAAGTTATCCAATGTGGGGACATCCTTACCCGAATACCGATTTAGATCACACTGTCCAACCAGCATTGTTGGAGGATTTCGGGGCAGTGGCCATACAAGTGCATGGAGGATGTTAATTTATTTAACCCATGTAAGGTTCTTTGGAGTTTGGATGCTGTAAAAGTCAAAAGAACAGATGATCGTACCCTGGCACAGGGCTCCATATAGACCATACAGTCAACAAAAATAAAATGAAAAATCCAAAGTGCAAACCATAATCGTTTGCCAAATTACGTGTTTAAACCATATACAAAATGTCAGAGTCATCCAGTAATAAAAGACAGTGCTTAAACCCCGATATCAAATAAAAGCTATGACTGCTATGATGAAAAACTCGGTTCTTATTGGAAAATCTAGAGATAACATAGAAATAAGGCCAAGCCGGTCACTTTGATGGAGGGAAGAAAATTTCTTCATTCATCCTCTTGGAGCGGAAATGCTTTTCGACGTCAGATTGCACCTTCAGAGAAGCTTCAAGCACCTGAGGAGACAGAGCCTTCCACACGGAAGTCCTTCCAGCCAAATGACTGAATATAGGACTGTCATGTGAGGAGAAAACAGTTAAAAAATGAGAAGTGCCAAAATAAAGCTTCAAGCTAACCATGCAGGAGTGTGACAATTTACAATTTAGGCATAAAGAAAGCAAAATAACACTTACTTTGGAGTGGTGATGATTGAGAACCAAGCCATGCCATCAGGATCAGCAATCTTTGAAACCACAAAGAACCTTGGAACAATGAACAAGTGACCTGCCTTGACAGTAGTCTCCAGGACCCTGCGGCCATCAACGCCAACAACTTGAACGCGGCCACTGCCCCTGACAATGTAAGTCACCTGCAGTGCAGAGTCACAAGAAAAACCAGGAGAGCACATGGCACTTCCATCTATTCTCACAAGATCAGCACCAAGCCCAACCTCAGCAACAAGAGGAAGGTTCTTGGTATTCAAGACCACGACCTTCCCTCCACCCTTGATATCAACATTTAATGGGGCTTCCTCACAGTTGTATACCATGCCATCGCGATGTTCATCCTTTGGTTCAGGCATCTTAAGGGATGCGTCGAGCTTAACAATGCCTTTTCCAGATTGGTTTCCAACAAGGGATTTCACAGTATTCTGATCAACATCCCAAGCCCTGCCCACAAACTCAGGAGAGAAGCCAGTAAAAATGCCATTGGATCCAGTCAAGAAGAAATCAGTAAATTCACCAGCTTTGTGGCCTTTTGAGGTGTCCCCCAAGAAGAGAACAACTAACTCAGTGTCCTCCTTATTGTACCACCAAGTTACAACCCCAAAAGAAAGGGCAATGGCATCGCCCTTCTTCAGAGCCACCACTTTCTCCTCCTTCTCAGGAAATACAATACCAGCTACACCGTTTCCTATATAACAGATGGCAACATTAAGAAAAATTAATTGGCATGTAAGTAAACCAGGGGGCACAAAAAACAAAATAAATAATTTAAATAATTTATAACCAAAAAAAATCCCAAATAGATTCCACCAACCCAATTTTTCTTTTCTTGTGTAATTGAATAACTCTAGTGTGAAGTCCCAATGTAATCCAAACACAATCAGCCGGAGCCCAGATAATAAAATAAAATAAAATAAAAAGAAAAGAAAAGGTAACCAAAAAAAAAAAAAAGAGAGAGAGAAAAAGGGCAACGTACCTTGAAGAACGTAAGCGACCTTAGCAGAATCAGAGTAGCGAGGGAGAGCGAAGCCATTCTTCTCGAGAGCAAGCTTGGCTGCACCGATATTCCCTTGCTTGAGCATCGCCAGCTCGGCCGGGCACCATGCGTGGTAGGACCCGCCGTCCCCACCGTACACTTTCTTTGCCAACTTCGGTGTCAGATCAATCTCCATCTTTTGCTATTTCTTATCAACCAAACGGCCTACTGAAAAACAAACGAGAGAGACGAGAACGCGACGACTGAAAGTGCGTGGGGTGGCATGGAATTTTATATTTATAGAGATAAGAAAAATCCTAATTGTTGTATGAATGAAAAAGGGAAACCAAAATCCTTATAGATTTGAGTTAGTTGGTAATAATAATATTAAAGATAAAGAATTTTTAATTTACTTTATTTAAAAGCATAAATTAATTTAATTTAATACTATATAAAATAAAATAAAAATAAAAATAAAATTAACTAAAAAAATGAACAAGTGTAATAACTATCTTAAAAATAATAATAATGATGGAAGAGATAATTGCGAGATTTTTAAAGAATTAGTTATTAATCAGTGAGTGAACGACAAAGCTGTTAATTTGCCGCGATGGCTTTGTTCGGAATTTGGATCCTCGTTGCTTTCTGTCGCCGAATTCTGGCAAAACAAGGTGATGGCGGATGACGAGTTTTGTGGGTCCCACGCTAATTGACTGATACGTCTCTTACCGGGGGAATATTTGGGACTTTGACTCATTTTTAAATTTGGAGACTAATAATTTTTGCATTCGTGGGTTCGTATATTTCATGTTGGATAATTATAATTAACGACCTTACCCAAAAGTGCTATTAAAATGGATGAATTTTGTTAGAGAGAGAGAGAGAGAGAGAGGGTTACAACGAAAGCAACGGAATTGAAGGCCTTGTTTTAAAGGCCTAGCTAGTCACATTATTCTAAGATGGTTGAAGTTTTTACAATTCTCCTTGATTATTTTAACGTTCTAAACAAGAAGTTGGTTTTGGTCAGTGATGTTGATCTTACACCTTTATTTTCATAAATGAGGATTGAATCTGTGCTTGAGAGTGTAAAAGTTGTGATGAATTCAACCGTAACTTTCAGATTATGGGAGTGTATTTTCTGCCCATTATGTTTCAGATTTTGTATTATTGCGGAATCGACCTGCTGGCTTACGTATCGAATGACATGCTGATTTTCCTCCGATATTTGTTGTCGGTTTTTAGTTAGATAACCTAGTATTGAAATGCGTGCCAGTGACTTATGGGAATGACAGTATGCTCTAGATTGAAGATATGTTTGACTAAATAATCAACTTGGAGAGGGGGGCTCCTTGAAATCGTGTACTCTGCACATTGATCCAATGATTTAGTTTTTTCTTGGATACTCTAAATGAATGAATGATTGTATCCATCTCCCCTGACACAAGAGCTTGGACAAGTCTTCCTTGGCATCCTAAAAAGAACTTCTTTCTAAAAGGAATCAAAATTCTGTTGGGTAAGCAGTAAGACTTGGTGTTTATAATTGTAATTACATTTTCCTTGGGTACATTGGTAAATTAAACAGGACTAATAAGAAATATTTTCTGTCAATGGAGACTCCAAAACCATTCGCCTCCAAGAAGGGCGAACTGAGAAAGTCCTTATGGGCCAGATATGGACACCTACCACTAAAGAATTTCCCCAGCAGGTACTCCGCAATAATTTGTTTCACCATTGCATTGGAATAATCTACAACACCTATTGATTGACTAGAAAGTTTTATAAGTTTTATCTTTATGCCCAGGCCTGCCTTTGTGTAATTGTGTCTTTGATTGGAGCATTACAGCCCCAGATCCATCATGGATCTCTTTAGACCCATAACCATGCCGTACCATCTTCTCGTGAGAAAAAATCCATTGCAGCCGGACTTGATGAATTGATGAGAGCCGAAACGTCGATCCATGATTTAAGGCCCTCAGCCCATCCTAGAACAACAGTTGCTGTAAGACTCACTGCCTGCCCACTTACCACTTACCACTTACCACTTACTGCTGCATCTTGGTCATTGTTCTTATCTTTAATAGGAGGCCTTCAGCATCTAAACATCATTTTCACAAACGACGAATATGATTTGAATAGAATGCCCCCATGAATGTTTGTGCATGCACACCCCATACATATAAATTTCACTTGCACGTCCAGGCCGAAGGCCAAGGCACAGATAACCCTCACGCTTCATCGATCTCCGATCACAGAAAAGACTGCAAATAGTGCATGCTCCAATGCGCACAAATTATTTTTATTCTGCCTGCGTGCGTGCGCGCGCGCGAGAGAGAGAGATGCACCATCGTTTGTACTTTGATTAATCTACCAAAATTTTATCCCTGAAAAAAACATGGGATATGATGATCTGGGAATGTTCTGGGATTTGTCCCAGTAATGAATCATTTTCCTGTGTTGCTACCCAGATTTGGAGGAATCATCCCTTTCAATTCTTGATAACCCGTAAAAATCAGCTATAAAGCTACAATAATAGCCGCCTCTCCACTGCAAAATTAGTTGCAGCACCAAGTTCAGGATACCAGAATTTGTTATCGAGAATTTTGCCTCACAAGACTAGAAGCTCTATTTTGTGTATGTTGATGTTCTGGAGTTGGAGGCCGTGGAGTTGAGCTTTTCAATGAGTTCTTCACATAGAGAGAACTGAAGACAATAACCTGATCACCGTAACAAATTTAGTGTCCTTCAACTCAAGAAGATAGTAAGTATGGAAAATCAATTAAACTTGGGATTTTGATGTAAGAGCTTACAACTCCGATCCATTGCTCCCAGCTAAGAGGATGGGCAAACCATGCACACGACAGCAAGATGCTCACCAACTTGAACCACAAAGAGGATATCAAAAGGAAACATTTACCCAAAGCAAAGTTCCGCGGAGCTTAGAAATTAGCATCAGATTCTTTTGAGTAATTACATAGTCTACCTGTCTTGCAGTCATTATGGCAGCAAAGGTGAGTGCACCAAATGTCCGGATTGTATAAGAAATGAAAAACTGACTAGCAGTTGCAACCTGCAGGATTGATATCAGTTCTCAGATTTAGGCTGTAACTTTCTCAGTATAACAAACATAAGCAGCGGGGATGTATAATTAAATGGGCAATAGCATGACTGGAAAAATGCAAGAAAGAAATAGCTTTTAGAACAATTTTGGAAAATAATGATAACTTACAGTTGAAAGCAATGCAATGTCAACGAAACAATCATTATGGCGATAAACAAAATCTATAGATGGGAGAAGATCCCCTTGCAATGTAAGGCCTACAAGACAGGAAAAAGGCCGAGGCATTCGGTCACAACCAACAGCATGTGGCAGAAATGATTTTTATCTAAAAGTAACAGCAAAGCTAGACGAAAATTGGTAACTTATATTTGCAATTACCAGCTATCATGCCATTAGAGGCATCTACCATTATTTGAATTGGTGGGAAAAGGGATAATTTCAATTTACTAGGGATCTTCATCTGACTATGAAGACACTCTTTTGACTAATACAGGTGAAATGCAGTCCTTTCCTTCCTAGACAAGTGATTAAGCATGTCAAACTAAGGAAGGCTAGCTTGAAGACTAAGTTTTGAGGAACTATATGAATGAATTTGTATTGTTAGGTGATTGGACAATAAAACACAGAACAACAACAACAACAAGCCATACTCCACAATAAAAGGAAAATAAAAATAAAATGGAATTAAAAAAAAAAATCACGTGAATATACTTGCAAGCAAAACCATTTCCCAAGACCATGTTAACAACAGAGGCAAATTAACAATTAGACAATATGTTCTGAAAATGCAGATATCTTAAGCAACAATATACTCCTATAATTTTATCACTCAGAGAGAGAGAGAGATCTGGGCAAGACAGGAAACTCACCAATAAAGCTAAGAATACAAGAACACACTGTTGTGTAGAAAATTTGGTTGTGTATTTCCATATCATAGCCCTTAAATAGCTTATCTTGGAAAGTACTTGTAAAGCCATCAAATCTGTTTGACATACAAATAACAATCTTACTATGCTGTGGGACATAAAGCCCAACTGACACAGTGACAAGAAATGTGCAATGAATCATTAAGAAGCTAATCTTCTCCATGCTGTGCCACCCAAAACCATAAACCAATCAATTTGCTAACCAGAACATAAAAGTTCAAGTAGAAAATTATTTGATAACTGAAGGAAATTATTCATTTATAACAAAGCAGCACGCCGCAAGGGAGCCATCATCCTATTTGTACTTTGTGTACTAGCATGGTAGGTATTATTTAAACCTAGTCAATCTGAAACTTAAAACGTAGGGGTATTCATCATTTTGCAAATGGGAAGGACAGCCTGGAATTAATACCCAAGATAACCAAGCATGAGGGAAACACCCCACATGGTACTTTCCCTTCCTCTGCTGTAAGGACTGATGTCAGTTCCTGCCTGCATTGACAAATAAAAAGAAATTACCTCACATAAAATATACTCTAGCTAACAGACTGATATGAATATTGACAGCTGGTTAACGTTATCACCACTTCTAAGGCAGACAATAACAAGAAGATGAAGCAATAATGTGGTGAAAAGAGGGTAGAAAAAACGACCATCATTAGTACCGGATATAGAATAAAAATAGAACATCCCACAGCCACTAAAAAAGCTAACAAGTAGTCTCTTCCACTGCATATCTTTTGCATAATGACAGTGCTCCAGATCTGCACAAATCAACGAGAACAGGAATTAGCCAAGTGCTTTACCACCAAAAGCTGATGGTCATCAATACAAGTTTTCACTACAGAAATGAAAAGTATGCAAAGCCCAATTCATGATTTAATTTTTGCTGCACTAGTGTTTTATTCCCCACCCATCTACAATAGCAAAAGATCTCTATCATATCTCTAAGAAATAGCTAAGTTGTAGAGCTGGGTCATTTATGAAAATTCATTAAATATATAAGAAAGATTAGAGCATCAAATAGATATTTCTGGAACAATGAATGATATCTTCTTTCCATGGGGATATAAAAGACATCCATGAAAGATGATTTTGGCCATAGTTGTAATCTGAAGCAGCTCATCAGGCTGATGAGCCTTTCCACATTATATATTTATGGAAAAAATGGCAGCAAGAATAAACTTGTCTATTGGGAATGCATCACAGCAGGAACTTCCCCTGATTAATTGATTATTAATATTCACTACCTAGCATTGGAAGTTAGAACATTCAACCAAGGAACTCAAAACCAGTAAGAAGAGAGACCTCTGTTACAATGTTAAGACCCTACAGAGATATGGCATACTTGCCCAACAAATGGCTTCACTTCAACAAACAGGCCTAGCATGTAGGAGAATAACAAAATTACAAGAACAATACCAAAAGCTTGAAAACAAGTTGATATTTCCAACAAAAGGCTGTTCTGATAGTAGGAAGAAAAAAAAAAAATGCAAAATCTTATAGACTTCATCAAGAAAAAGTATTTGAACAGATGTGGAATTAAATCATTTCAAGAATCTCCTTCCTGTGGTTTAAGTAAAACAGATTACAATAAATTCAAAAAACTGCCAGGGAGTTAAGGTCTCTACTAAAGGTGGATTTTGAGACTTTGTTGGCCCATGACATAAGACACTTCACTACAAGAATTTATCAACAGTTTCTCATAAAATTGACATGGAATTCAGCCAAGAAAGTTGAGTTGCTGATATATAAAATTACAGATCACGTGAGAATTTTTACTTGATTGGATATAAAGTTAACCCATTAAAACATTCAAATCATATCACTGTTGAAATTTCTAAGCATGTGAAAAAGGTAGCCATACTCGACCATTCGTCCCTCATTATGAAGCTTCTTTTTAGCATTTTGAACTAAAAATACAAAGTCATTGATGGATAGTTGTGCACAAAGTAACTATTGTCAAATCAATTCTTATTGTGATGCATAGGGAAGCTATCACTTGTTATTAAAAGTAATCAGAAATTTCAACATTTGTGCAAAGAGATGATGATCAACAGGAAAAGGTGAATGAAAAAACAAGGAAAGCACAAATATAACTGCCCATGAAAAGGAGAAAAATTGAATAATAGCATAGCAATGGTTACGGCTAATCACAGAAACTTACCATAACAGGAATCATTTTGGCACATTTTGCAAGAGTCTGAACAGGAAAACTGACATATTTGAGAGCCTGAAGTAAGAACATATTGTCAACAGAAGCAGGTGGTCCATTAATGAATATCTCGACACTCTTGCATCTAGAACTACATATTCACAAAACCCATTTACAAGGAAGATATTTACACCATAAAAGTAGGCATAGAATGCTCAAAGAGAGGGAAAAAGTGAACCTCATATTGGCATGTTGTGGTTAGGATGTTTGTAACTGATATAAGGCAGTACTTATGAATTGGAGCTACAGGATCCAGGGCATTCTTACTTACCTAAAAGAAAGTTAAAGACAAACACCAAAAAAAAAAAAAAATTAGTTGATCTACAGATGGTCTCCAATAGATTGTTCATTTCTCTCTTTCAAGAGGCAGAAACAAACTGCAAGGACTTCAACAACAAGAGCAATTGACAAGGACTCAATTGTAGCACACTTTCAGGCCTGCTTTGAGAGAAAAATTAAGCACCAACGATGGTTCCACTTTGGTGGCTTCTTACCACAAGAGCAACAGCGGAGACAGCAGAAGTTGTTATCCGGTTGCAGAAAACAAGAAATAGTGAAAACTTAAAGTACTCCTTGTTTGACCCATATGGGACTCTCATAATCTTTTCCTGCAAAGAAAAAACCTTCAATGAACTCCTTTGGGGACAATCTGAAGTTTGAACCATTTGTAGCCCACTAGGCCACAAGCATTCAACCACACCGGTAATTCATTATTAATAAGGAGGAACACAAATATATACACATAAATACAAACCAAACACTAAACGCTAGCTCCCTTCTTCACAACATTAAATTTGACTATCTTACTTTCTAAATACAAAAAATATATTCTCTGTCCGCTAAGGCAATCCTGTTTTGCAATTTGAGCCATTTTCTCCGGAAATTATTAAATTTAGAACGAAAATTGTACGCCAAACATGGACAACTACTCTCAGTTTGACTCACTATGCATGAAAACAGACGCGCGCACATGCGCATGTAGACGTAGATCTGCCAATGTAAGGTGGCATGCATTTGCCCACGTATGTATGTATGCATGCAATGTATATACATATGTGAAAGACATTACCTGTAGAACGCCGTAGATAACGAGAGTGCTCATGATTCCGGACACAGCGAAAACGCCTTTCCACATCTTTTTCTCTTTTGCAACATCAGCTACCAGTAAAGAATCGGCCATAGCCCTATTCACCAACACATAAACACCATACCTGCAATACACACACACAGAGTAAAAAAAATCAGCAGTAAGTCCAGAAAAAGACAAATGTGAATTTAAAGGGAGAAAAAAAGATGAGAGTGGCGGGGAACCGGAGCTATGAGGTTCAATCCCCAGGGAATGGAGCTGGAGCGACGGCCGTCCGACGCGGAGCCGAGGATCTGAGATCAGAGAGAGAGAGAGAGAGAGAGAGGAGTTTAAGGACACGTGGCGGGAATGAGAAGTGGACTGAGAAAACAAAGAAAGTGTTTTTGTGTTTCGGTATACCCTTTGGGGCTGAGATCACCTGATTCCCGGTCTCGCCGGTGACTTCTTCTTGTTTCCACCGTACAAAATGAAATGGTTCGTTAAAATTTTCTCTTGAAAAAAAAAAAAAGAAAAAATTATTATCCATAATTATTATAAAATGTGTTAATTGGCCGTAACGTATTCTCACAAAATTCGAATGGAATTTGGGATACTGAGAGTGACATTACGGTAATTGTATACAATAAGACTAAATAAAATAAAATAAACTATATATATTCGGATTTAATAGTGTACCCAATGTAATGAGGCCCAATCCAAAGCCCAGACCAGAGAGCATAAGTCAGTACGACATGAGACCCGAGAGATATTATGGTAATTTCACTTCCTCGATCATTATAAACCCTAGTTTTCGAGAACCCTAGAGACGGCCGCGCTGCTTCCATCCCACAGGTCTGTAATGGATCTCTCTGTAGAATCTATATCTACTGTCGAGTTTAGCGTGTTGATTTAATTTGCTGTGTTTGCTACAGGCTATCAGGTAAGCACTAGAAGGTTAGAACAAAGCTTCTTCTAGCAATGGCGCCCCCCAAATGTAAGGACCTCCTTGTCCATCGCCCTCTCTCTTATAAGTTTTATATTTGGCACATTGGATTGCTTGGAACTTGAAAATGGCAGCAGATTTTAGTTGTAGTTGTACATTATCATTATGTTTTTTTTATCAGTTTTGAGGGTTTTTCTTTGTTCTTGGTTCTTTGAGAATCTTGGTAAAATGAATTGGAATTTATTTGCGTTTTTTCCTTGAGTCGAAGCACCTATTCTCTTAGCTTTACTATTTACTGGAATAAGTCTTATGATAAATTTTGTTGCCCCTTGTACGGGAGAATATGACTATTTTGTGTTAACTTTGATTTTCTTTTCCCTTACACTTGCCTTTGTGTCAATTATGTTTAATGATTACTGACTGATGGCAATGAGATTCAACATTATGAGTGTGGAAAAGGCATGATACCCAGACTATGTTTTCTTGGACATAATTTTATGTGCATTCTTTATGCATCCATTTTTGTCTGGTTATATTTTTATATGTCATGCAGTCGGCTAGTGTGCTATGAGGGCACAAAGCTGTAAGATGAGTTGAATAACTTGATATCTTCCTTGGGTTGTTGCTCTCTGCTAGAATTATAAGGTCAATTATTTCATAAAAAAAAAAAAGCTAATTCTTGTGCAAGGAATTAGGAAAATAGTATTTTGTTGCCGAGGATGCATCTTTAAGCCTTTTTTTTTTTTAATGTGTTACAGACAGCACAAAGAAAACTGATCCAAAGACTCAGGCTTTGAAGACTGCGAAGGCAGTGAAGTCTGGCCCAACATTTAAAAAGAAGGCTAAGAAGATCAGAACCAAAGTTACATTTCACCGCCCAAAGACATTGAAGAAGGAGAGGAATCCCAAGTACCCTCGCATTAGTGCTCCACCAAGGAACAAACTTGATCATTATCAGATTTTGAAATTCCCACTTACCACTGAGTCTGCAATGAAGAAAATTGAAGACAACAACACATTGGTTTTCATTGTTGACATTCGTGCTGATAAGAAGAAGATCAAGGATGCAGTCAAGAAGATGTATGATATTCAGGCTAAGAAAGTGAATACACTGATCAGGTAGCTTTAATGCTTATTGTTCTGGTTTGTTTGATTTTTGCACTATTTTAATATTCAAAATGACTCCAAGACTTGCTTTAAACCACCTTAAATGCTTGCTTCACTATCTCAAAGAATCTCCCGAATCCTCATAGAGGTTCTTTGAAGATAATTGACCATCCTTCCTTTTTTGGTTAGATTTTGAGCCTATAAATCCCAGTTGTATCATTTGCCAATGTTATCTAGTTGAGCTTCCCTATGTTTGTTATCCCTATGGAAAATGTGGTTTATTCCTCTGTGTTGAATTTTTCTGCTTCAGGCCCAATGGTACAAAGAAGGCATATGTTAGGCTGATGCCAGACTATGATGCCTTGGATGTGGCAAACAAAATCGGAATCATCTAAGCCAGTGCCTGACTTCTTCATCTAAGCCAGTGCCTGACTTCTTCATTTTAAGCATTGTTTAAGATTTCGACAATTTTGTTTTGAATTTAAGCAGGGAGATTTGCAGAGTTAGATTAAAATTAAGAACCTGTGATACTGCTGTGTGGTTACACTTTCATTATCTTGTCATTTTACTGGTATTTGGATTGTCTAATCATTGAAGTTTCCCCCGCTATTTGCAACTTATTGTCTTATGTCTGTTGCCAAAGTGATACTTTGGAAGAGCTAAAATGGCCAAGATTTTGAAAGGACATTTCCTAAAGTACAAAATGCATATGACAATGAGTGGAATATGTTGACTTGTGAAAAATCAAACGCCAGGATCAGATCCAACTGGAAACAAAGTGTGTGGTGACTACTTGTCTGTTTGATTAGAAAGACTAGGATATGTTCTTTGTGCTGCGGATGTCATTTAACTATTGTAAAAGCTCTTCTTGAGCTATGACTCTTGTTAAGGAGGTTGTTATTCATTTCCATTGGAAAGTTCAGGCTCTCTACCGAAGTCATGGTGTCACGGGCACGGCAACCTGGTTGCAAATAAAGGTCGTGAGAACCTTGGTGGCACAAATGCCGCCATGATAGTTAACGCCTCATAGTCTGTTTCCTGTCGTGCAAAGTTCTACGCCCTGATGCAAAGAATTACACGAGCTAGCGGTGGCTCGGTTAGAGGAAGAAATTGGAGCCTAAGAATGCCGTACAGCCTGGACTTTATATAATCAATCAATTTCAAAAGATATTCCAAACCCACCTGTTTTTTAGAATTTACCTCCCAACAATGAGATTGGATTTATCAGGAACGAAGCAAGAGGGAAAGAGGGTTAGATTGCTACATCTACTCTACAGCCTAGCTTCGGCAAATCCAATTTTAGCAGCGATTATTGCTATCAGCCTCTAGTCCCAGCTGGAGTGGTGAAGAGTAGGGTGTCTCTTAAAAAGTTTAAATGCGCAAACAGAACAGATGAAAATTGCGACCTGACATGGGAAGCTATAGGTAAGGCTATCAAATTAATCAATGAGTGTCGCGGTAGCTCACGTGGTTGAGCAGATACTTTAGAGCTTGATATTTTATATGATTACCAGGGATGTTCTCCCTTTTGTGCTGCCCAGGGTTTGGGTCAATGTTTCTACAGGCTGAGAATATTGTCAGTTTACATTCGTTATAGGCTGGATGTGAGGGAAATGAATGTTGTCTACAACTCTTCCAGAAATATGAATCTCCTCAATTCAACCGGATGAATCAAGTTCAGCACCTGTTTCTTGAGATGCAACTTTTAAGTTCCGCAGAATCCTGGTGCACGGGATTACACGGTGTTCTGTTCTTTCACAGGAAAAGATTCCCTCAGACTCTCTGCCGACGTGTTCATGGTTATTGAATATTCATGATTTCTAAGATTGGAGAATTCTGATCTACAGTGCGGGCAATTTGACTGAAACCAGGTATCAATGCAAGCAACGTGGAAGACATGAGCGCACATAGGCAGATGTTTCAGCAGAGTTTCCTTTCTTCAAATTCTCCCAATCATACTGCGCATTCATTGTTGCTTGACCTCAAATCATCTCCATTCTCTTTCTTGAACAGAATGCTGGGGAGGGAGTGCACGATGGTGGAGCGTAGTTCACAAGTGTAAGGCTGACTTGCATCGCCTTGAACAATAGCTAGATGCCTCTGTTGGATCCCATCTCTTGAGGAAGTTACCCCTTCTGCCTTGCAGCGACATGATCTTGGTATCCTGCAGAATCGGAGTAAGAGCAACATGGCACCTGCAGCAGTAACTGAGACAATTATGGTTAATCTCCAATGCAGTGAAGGGGGTTCAAGATCTGTGGGATAAGAAGCATGCCACAGTTATCGATGGTGTCAAACTGGCAGGCCAAGGATGTAAGGTCCTTGAGTTCAGTTCCATTGCTGAATCTATTAGATTGGGTTATTCCTATATAGGTTAGTTATGAATAGGATCACTTGGAAGTCAGGGATGATAGAGTCGCCCGCGATTAAATCAACATGGTAGTTATGTATATTGACATAAATTTTGGTAGGATTGAGGCTAAGCTACTTGAAAAGATGATGGAACATATGCTGCTACACAGATTTGTCACGATGCTAGATGATACTAATGTTTTATCAATATTTTATGAACAGCATCCAAAATATCGAGTTTGCTTATGCCTTCAATCGAAACAAGGAAATGGAGTCAATTTTAATCACCTTGTCTTCTTCTGATTTATATTCCCATGCAGGCAAGAGCTTTAACTGTTGACAACCTAACATCAAGCTCATTGACTAGACCTGTAAAATTACTCAAAATACTGAGGATGCATAGGGCTGGAATGCAGGACCTTTCAGCAAGTATATGCCCAAAACAACAGGGAAACAAAATAGGCAACAGAGGAGGCTTGGTACTAATAGTTCAGAAAAATATGGAGTTGTCTTGTCTTAGATATCTGCATTAGGTAGATGCGCACAATTGCACAAGATATCTAAAGATTGTGTCAAGAACTTAAGCGGCGTAGCCCCTTGAATCACAAAAGGCTAGCAACAAATGCAAAAGCCAACCTCGTACTTTAGTGTGGTTATCTTTGGCAACTGGCCTAAATGCTACATTTAAGAACAGGTTGAAACTGGTCTGTCAATGAAAAAGACTATTTTAAAGGAATAAATTTTTATTTTAGTGAACTTGGATGTCAATGCAACATCAAAATGAACAACTTTTTGTAACTCTTGAAGAATTGTAAAATTTCATCAGAAGGGACAAAAGAATATAGAATTTCACGTAAATGCAAGCTTGTGAATTAAGTGAACTAGCTTTATCATTCAAACCCAGACAACAAAATGTATCGTTTACATCACCAACCACTGCAATTTGATCTTTACAGGGGAGGATGCAAATTATGAGAATCTCATTGCAAACTTTGCTGCTTGACAGCTGGGATATGGTTAATAGTGCCAGAATTTAATAGCCATGATGCATTTCCTAGAGCTGAACCAGCAGAACCACCTGAAAAATTTAGCATGGAAGCTGAACACATTCGAGAAGAACCACGAGATATTTCCTGATGAGATGGCCAACACAATGGTTTCTGAGGCATGCAACTTTGATTAGCAGCTGTTTTCTGAAAAGTATGGATTGCAGACTCAAAGCCTTTTATGGAAAGTGGCATCTTGAGGGGTTGCAGTTGAGGAGGATTTCTCCATCGGGGAAGTGGCCCTGCAAGGATAAGTGATTGCAGAAGAGGGCCTGACTCCATCACAGATTGTAACAGTTTTCCCTTTTGTGGTAGCACCTTTCCCTTAATAAGACCATCCATTATGGAATCAGCAGCATCTGTCTTGGTAACTGCCGGTGATACCATATTATTTGTGACAGAGCCAGTGCACTCCTGAACAAGGGATTTATTTACAAAACCCACTGGACTTGAATCAGCAAAGTTTATGCTTGAGAAATCAGGGGAAGTGACCACATCAAAGAAGGAATCAACAGGGGAAGAGCCATGTGACTGGTGATTGTATGTATCAGAAAGACTGTTAGATTCAGTCATACTTGAGTTTGCTTTTGCTTGTATGACAAAGGGACTTCCCGGCTGTGCCTGTGGAAGAATGGGGTGTAATTGAGTAGGACTAGGAGGCATAATTTTTAGAATTAGCTTTTGCAGTTGGTCTTTGGCCTCATCCCTGTCTTTACAAGCAATTTTTACTAGGCTCATCAACTGCTTCACATCATCCTCGTGCCTTCTCACTGCTTCATTTGCTTCAACTTTCAGTGACTCCAGCTCAATAGTTGCATTCAAAAGCTTCTGCTTCAAGTCAACAACGCTCTGTCATTTCAAAACAAGTTACTAAGTTCCACAGATTGTCATTAAATCAAAGATGTCCTATGTGCACTCAATAAAATATGTCAATATTGCGCACACGCAATAGATGGATGATTGGAGCCTCAATTACAGTTTTTCTAGAGAAACGGAAAATGACATTAGCACCTTTAATTTAATGGGGTCATCAACACCAAACATACTATTATAAATTTTCCAGATTCTCATTCGGCACAAAGTTAAGCTCCAAATAATTCCAATTGAAACACAACTATTTCAATGGTAGGAGAACTAGTAATATCTCAGCTTGGCCCCATGTTAGATTACAAGCCACTTAAGTCAGTAGCCATTCTTTTCAAACTAATACAGAAAAGGAATGGCAACGGAAAAGAGAAGGGAGAAGAAAAAAATAGACAATTTTTTTTTTCTTTTCCAAAACAAAAAGGAACTAGATCCTATAACTTATGCCACGAAATATCACAGAGAAAAAATCAGTTTCGACAACTTTTGTACTCAAAGTTTCAACTGAGACTTGTTCTGCGCTTAGAAAACTGGAACAAACGTCCTTATTCTACAAAGAACAGAAGAAAGAGAAGAGAAGCTCCTAATTTACATTGCAAAAAACAAACGAAAGCACACTATATGGCCAAAACACAATTTCTGGGCAGAGGTGACGCCATCCAATATACAGAACGTGTTTCAATTCCAAAAATGGATGCAGGAAGAAAGCGAAAAAAAAGGGATGAATCGAACAAAAATGGACGATCGCAGCTTACAGATGAAGAAAGGAGCAAAAACTAAATAAAGAATTACCCTAAACCAACTCAAATGGCATAGAGTAACGCAGAAGCGGAGAGAAAACACAAGCCTTAAAAACGAAAACCCAAAAAAGAAAAAGGACCCAGAAGAGGAAATGACCCCCAAGAGTAGAATAGAGAACAAGAAACAGGAAGAGACCCACCTCCTCGTAACTCCAAATAGAACCCAATTCCTCCATGTTCACTTTCTCCAACAAGAGAGAAGCCAAGCAGACAGAAGAAGAAAAACCCAGTATTGTAGGGGTTGGGGGGTGGGGGAGGGAGAGTTAGACAAAATCCTCTACTGAGTCATTTATAGACACACACAAGGACAAGAGTGGGAGACGGTTAGTCTCCCAAACTTCCAAAGAAACCAACGAACCCCATCTAAGCAAAAGGAAGAAAACACCAAAAACAGAAACAGGAAATTTAAAGGCCCAAAAAACCTACCAAGAATGAACCCAAAGAAAAGTCCTGTGGAGCAATGCTTACTTTTTAAATCTCATTGTAATATTAAAATTTTAATATAGAAAGAAGAAACTTTTTAAAGCCCTGACACCACTCTTTAAGGACCCTGTCTCTTTCTTAAAATAATGCTTTCTCCATGCCTTTCTATATGTCAAGTTTTTATACGCAACAGAATCAAGAATTTCCTTATAAATGTACCCAAAAGTATAAAGTTATTACCCTTCCTACGCGGTTCTCGTGTACGAGGATGGCAAGTTTCCATTAATGCCAACCTTATTTCCCTCCAGTGCGATTTTAGTGTGGAAGTGTGCAACATCGTTGGAATGTCCTCTCAATTTTAATTGGTTGGTGACGGAAAGAAACACTGGTCAAGAACGCTGGCTACCGCTTTGTTTAACTTGTTGGTTGTTATCGTATGCCACCGAATCAGAGCCCTGGATCGGACACCATTTGTTTGAATGCTTTTATTTTTATTTTTATTTAATTTTTAGTCGTAATGGAATGATTTTAATTGTTTATTATTGTTCATTTCCAAAATTAATATATTCCATTTTTAAAGTTCAAATTGTCCATTTATGGGTTTCATCGGTATTGAGCTTAGAGCTTCGAATTGAGTTTTTTGCCGCTATTTCCCGTAGTTATGGTTTGGGGAAGTTAATTTTCTTTTTATTTTCCTTAAATTGAATGGGGGAAGAACTGAAAACATGAGTAAGAATATGAATTCTCGCAGTGATTAAAAAAATGAATACTTGTATACTCTAGAAGACAAGTACTCGAGCTCCCAAATATTCCTTCTTTTTTTTTTTTTTTTTCTCTGCTTATTAGAATATCCATTAAACTATATCTGACATTTATTTTTAGTATTAAAATTTGATATATCAAAAACAAAAATTTAAATCTTTAACAATTACGATGTTTATTGATAAATCGAATTTACAAATATTTTTCTAGTGATTAATTTAATAATTCATTAAAAAAAAACTAATTTAAAAAAAATAAAATAAAATAAAATGTTCGGTCTCTGGTGAAACGTGAAAGGGAAATTCAAAACAATGAATGGAGACAATATTATCAATCTCATACTTTACATGGTCATAAATTCTTGAGGGTTAAATACATATTGTAATGTTACATGTCTCAATTCGTGTCACTCTTTTCTTCGTTGTAGTATCTTCCTAGGCCGACAATAGATTGCCTTGTGAACTGCCCGAGAGAACTTAAAAATCAATGATAATGTAGTTTGACTTGTGTATCTGTTCTTTATTCCATTTGGTACCCTTGTCCCAATCCCAAAGCTATGTATGTATAATGTACATTTAGTTTATTTCCACGTCCTTGTGCCCCTATTTGACAAATGTGTAGGAACTGTAGCTAGCATTTTCTCAAAGCAAAAGTGAGCACTGGGACCAGACTCAAAGTGTCATTAAAAAGAATTGATCTATTGAAATGGATCCCATAAATGTATTTAATTACCAGAATTTGAATATTGAAAGTATGTACTTTTGTATATAATTTGCTTTTAAAATCTATAGCTAGTAATAACACAGTCCTAATAAATAATTAACTTATTTGGACACCTTTTTTAAAGATTAATTACAAGGGAAAATTGACAATATAGGTGCTCAAACTTTTTCCTCTACAATGCATATAGGTGTCCATTCAGCACACGGGTTAATTGGGAACGTCAAAGAAAGAACTTTTCTTTTTTTCTTTCTTTCATTTTTGACTAACTAAAGTGAAAATCACCCTGGTAACCTATAATTCTTCTGCAAATTAAATTTATAATATATATATATATATATATTGTAAAAAAATTAGATAAACTGTTAGATGCATTTTAATATATTTAATATTAAAATTATAAATATTTAAAATAATTTATCATATAACAAAAATTTATTTAAAAATAAAATTTTATGACGCCCAAAATAAAGAGTCTAGCCACTCTTACTCATGTTATATATGGCAACAAAAGTTCGTGTCCAAACAAAATCTCATTCATTGATGAGCACCATTGCTTAAGAATGTTTATCAATAATATTAAAGAGATAAAAGGGTAGTAAAATTATTTTTTTATATTTAATTTTATTTATTTATAAAATTAAATAAAATATCATTAATTTATATTTTTTATTATTACTGTATCATTCGCGAGCATGGATGGCGTGCGAATCTTGAAATTCATGAATGCTTTCTTCATCCCCCGACAAACGGCTTTGGTACTCTACCCAACTTAAAATTTCGTTAATCTTAATCATGAGATTAACTAATGTTGATTATGATGTGATCTTCAAAGTCAACTGTCACTATTCCTTAATCAGGCTGCTGCGGTTGAAAGTAAGAATGGACGTAGCATGCAACCATGCAGCACTGATTAAAATTTCTTAGATTTAGTTTAATTCATTTTGTTTCGCTTTTTAAGTCAGATTGGAATCTGACAAAGCTGCAAAACTTAAACCTAAAAAGGAGAGTAATTTTCTAATACAATGTTTGTAGCCGTTCAATTGTCATTATTATATATGCTCATTTTGTCACTCAATTAGCTTCATTTTCTCGAGGGTCGAGACTTGTCGTAGTACTTGAAAAAACTCAATAATTTATTCAGCGAGTAGTAATGAAAACAGAACAAGCCAATTTATTTCAATTGAATCTCTGAATAAAGGCCTTCTACACGAATATTGCACTCGATCTAATCAGAATGGTCCTCTAATACCGATAGCTGAAAAGAAAATTATATGAATATAATAAATTAATGTGACTCACGTAATAGAGTGCTTCGTGTTCGGCTAAAAGATTTAGTACAAAGTGTCCATCGAGAAATATATTTCCATGTGGCATTGCGGGGGAGTTAAAGTAACCGGGTGAAATCCAAAAAAGTAGGGGCCATTCTCCCACTTATCTCCCCCAGCTTCTCTACGGGGAACCGACCTTACCTGTCAAACCAATCATGTGGACTTGTGAAAGAAGAAAAAAAAAAAAAAACTGAAAATTATGCGAATTCATCTTGTTCTAAGCAACTCTGTTGCATTTTTTGCTTGTGTGAAAGCAACATCCAGAAAATTAAGACCCATATATGTAACCTATAGTCAATTAATTGATAGCACGTATCCATTCTAAGGCGGGGCTTTTAAACACGCTGTGAGGCTATGGGCTTGTCCTGTCGTGCACCTGCACATGGCATTTAGATACGACTCATGTGAAAGTAGCTTTCCATTGATACGTGTACAACGTCCGAAGACCTCAGCCACGCACGTGCCGTCACCGCACGACACTTGGCGTAAGGGCCGCGGCGGTGGCACATGCCAGAGATTACTTAAGAGATTATTCTAGTGACCCATGGGTAGGTTGAACGTGCCTCAGGATGCTAACAATAAACCTTGACTTTATTAGCGAGAGAAAATGGCCTTTTGGCCCGTCGCGGGGGGTTGAAATTTCAGTGACATTTGAAAGAGGAAGCAGTCTGCAAACGGCCGACGACCCCAAAAAAATAAAAAGATATGTGTACGGGATTACCAGTTTCGTTGGTGAGAGGGGACAGATGCCAATTTGATCAATAAGATAGAAGGTGATAATTGCCTATGGTTCCTCCTTTCATGTAGAGTACTATCCATTTCGGGTTTAGGCTTGCTACCGTTGTTCTGACCAATCACGTTCGTGAGTGAATTCAAATTAATAGTAAAGTTTGATTTAGTTATCATATAATTCTTCTAATGATGAATATATGAAAAATCATGTTTGATTATATATTGGTAAAAATTTATAATTAAATACGAATAATAAGAATAATATAATTTAAATTTTTAGTTGTAAAATTTTAACACCATATTAAAAAAATTATTCAATTAAAAAACTTAACTTTTAAGCAAGATTTAAGAACGGATTAGAATACTAAGTTGGCATCTAGTTAAATCCGCATTCCGTGTTGTGTTAGAATATTATCAGATCAACCATCTCTCTGTTAGCTTTCGTCTTTGGTTGATTCACATTAAGCACAGAATGTGAAACGCTGACAGTCCATCCTAATTTTTTCTGAAGATGGACTTGGAATTTGCAATGTGTGATCAAGAGTGGGAAAAGGAAGTTCCAAGGAATTAAATAATCAAAGTATACGCGATTCTTCTCCTCCTGTTGTGGCTTAAGCCATGACTTCAAGAGCGAAAGTGGCCGTTGATCTGAGGGTCAAAAGGCTTTGGACCTTAACAGCGGAAGTCAGTTTCGTAGTGCAGAATACAAAATGGTGCTTGGAAAAAAAGCAAGGAGTTCCACATTGAACGCAGTGAATAGTGGCAGAAAGACATCTGCAGTGCCAGATCGTGACAAAGATATGACTTTTTGTTTGTTATAAAAATAAAGAAAATAAACAAAATGCGATGTAAATAAAATTTAAATTAAATAAAAAATAATATTTAATATGTATTTAGCTTATAACTTTTTTATAAATAATATTTTAATATAACAAATTATAATAATTATTCTCCCGCAATTATGATTCTTCCTATTCTTTTTCGTTTTCTGTAAGCCCATGACCTCGAGAGCGCAAGTGGCCGTTGACGTGAGGGTCAAAAAGGCTTTGGATGTTAACAGTGGAAGTCAATTTCATCGGGTCGAGTACAAACTGGTACTTGGAACGAAAGAAATGGGTTCCAAGTTGGACGCAGTGAATAATGGCATGCCGTGCCATCTCGTGAAAATGTCCTGACTTTTTGTTTGTTATAAAAATTTTTAAAAAATAATAAACTATATATATATAAAATTTAAATTAAATTAAATTAAATAAAAAATAATATTTGATATATATTTAATTATTGTTAAAAATAATTTTTTTATAAATAATATTTTAATATAATAAATTATTATAATTATTTTTTTATAATATAATAGACATTATTATTAATATATATTTCAAATATTAAAATAACAAAAAAATACTGATTATATTAATTTAAAATTTTTTAATAAAAATAGAAAGATAAGATATATTATTATTTTAAAAATAAAAATAATTAATTTTTTATATTATTTAAATATTTCATAAAAATAAATATTAAAAATAAAAATAATAATTAATAATTATAATAATTTTATTGTTATAACCATTAATGTTTTAATAGATAAAAATAATTAATAAAAAAAATAATTAAAGTAATTTTATTATTATAATAATTAATTTTTTTAAATTATTAATTTTTTAATAATTAATAAAAATTAGTAAAAAAAATAATTATAATAATTTTATTAATAATAATTAAAAATAAATAATTAAAAATAATTAATTTAATTAATACAATTTGAACCATTTCAAAATATTTTAACCAATAATTTAAATAGTTTCAAAATATTTAAACTAATATAAATAACTAATTTGGTTAATATATAATATCAAAAAATTTTAATCAATATAATTTAAAATAATTTTAAAATATTTTAATTAACATAATTTAAGATAAATAATTTCAAAATATCTTAATCAATACAATTTAAATAATTTCAAAAAATTTTAAATTAAATACGTATCTGATTAAAATTAAAATTTTAAATTTTTCACTTTTATATAAGATTTTTGTTAAATATTTTTTATTTAATAAGGTATAAAATGAGTATTATATTATAAATAAATGTAATAATATTTTTTTATTTTTAATGTAAAATATAAATATTTTAAAAAATATTTATTTTTCAACATATTTTTATTATACACATAGAATACAAAAAGAGTACTCTTAGGTTACTAAACTTTCGGCAAGCTTTTTTTTTTAACTGAAATTTAATAAACACACGCAGAGTACACACACAATGATGTGAAATAATAATAGCTTCTAACTTTTTACGTGGGCTTTACCTTATAGAATTCAATATAGCACGTATTAACTGCAAAAAAAACTGCACTTTGCTTAACAAAAAATGCTATGAGTAAAATTTTAAGTGTAAATATTATTCCCAACAATATGTATACCCCTTGGTCGATATTCCTAGTCATGATCGTTTCAATTCAGATTCATACAACGATCAGCATTTTACAAAGAGCTAACCGGGCGAAAACCCTTCCAAAACATTGGTTGCAGACATGGGTGAAAAATGCATATGGGTGATTGGGTTCGGGTCATAGGATCCTCCAAGATGATCAAACACGTAATAATAACAAGTAATCAAATGTTGTTAAAGCGATCTCCAACCTCATTCCTTATTTTGACTAATCATACAAAATGGTAGGTGTTTGCTTTGACTGAATTGCAATTAGTTGAAGATATTTGATGTCAGGTCGCTTTTTAGAATAAAAGGCTGGTTCAAAGTTTGAACTCGGATGCCTTTATTCTGTCGGCGAGTTCCCCGAATAAGTAGGGGGTGGCGGCAAGGCAAAAAGGACCCAAAGCGATCTCCTCCACCTATCAGTATTTTATCAACGTGGGCACTTGGAAACAAAGATGCCGTCAGGAGAGTGAAGCAGTTAGACTATTAATAATTAGATAAAGATGGGCAAGGCTGTTCAAAAGAAATCCGTCTAATCCAAACTGAGGGGACTCGCACCAAAGCCAAAAAAAAAAAAAAAAGAAAAAACACGCACACACACACACACACACACACACACAACACAACACAGCAAATTGACCATTTTAAGTATTTGAAAATTACCAGGAGCGATTTGGAGATTTGGAGGTGAATTGGACGTTCGAAAAACTACCAGAAACCAACCCGATTCTTGAGTTTATTAGTTTAAAATTGATACATTTAACGGTCAGACAAGTCGTTTTATAATAGACACATGATATCAACAGTCCTCACGGGCTAGTCCTACTCAGATTCCCTTACCCAACCCACGCCCTGGCCGCAGCTCCCAAGCCCCATTCCCCATTTTCTGTCATGACTACTTATGTTTTATGCGAAAAATAGTTAGTTAATTCCTAATACTCATAACGTACCTATAAAAAACTAGTAGACGTAAAAGACACGAATAAGAACAGAAATTGGAATTGCTCAATACAAATGGCATTGGAGGGCACTCGATAAACCCAGGCCGGTTGATACAAGAGGGCCCAGTCATGGATCATTTGAAAGCAAGCCTACCCAATGGAATCCCAGCCACAAAAGTTTATTGGACCAACCCAATTGAAAGACAAACATCTAAAGAGATTGGAGGGCATGCGAGGTAATGTACATGTCGGCCAGTTGGCTGCCCTATTTCTGCACAAACAGGCAGAGGCAGGCCCAAAATGAGAAGGCCGAAAGAGTTGTCCACAGCCTGCTTGAGCGTGTAAGGTTTTCCTTTTGGATGTTGGAAATACGGGCACGAACAGTATTTAGGCAAAAAGATTTGGACTCCCTTCCAAAAACCTCGTGAAAACCCAGGTATATTAAAAATGATATAAATAATGTTAAATATTATACTTTTTTTATTTATTATAAAAATATTATATTTGTTAAAATAAATAATTTTTTACTAAATAAAGTACTAAAATAATTATTTACTTCATTAAAAATAATGTTTTGCCGATAAGTTAAAAATTTTTTTTCATTAATTTTAACATTATTTAAATGATATTAAATTTATGATTCATAATTTTGTGGGCTTACAACTGGCCCAGCGTCAAAACCCACAAAAACCAATGCCACGTATGCTTTCGAACATGTCCAAATTCAAGCAGAATAACATTGCTACTAATTTACTTTGTTGCTGTTCAATGCACATTTAAAGGATAAAAAAAAAATTCAAAACACTACACGTGGGAAGACAATAGCTCACGAAAACCATATCAAGGGTCTAGTGCCAATAATTCCAATTAATAGAATAGATGGGGCAGAAGAAAAGTTTTAAAAATATTTCTAGGGCAGTCCAACTGGCCGTCCACGATTAACTAATGTAATCAGACAGAACTACAAAAATGACAAAAAGCAGATAAGAAGAAGCTGTCGTGCAATCTTTAACAAATACGGCGTGACAATTACATTCCGGGAAATTATCGAAACAAATGGATACTAATGTTATTATCTCTTTATTCTGTCGCGAAGGCGGGACAGTGTTCGCTATCATGGACAGTTTCATTATCTCAAGGTTCAAGGACCAAGTTTTTATTTTTATTTCTTAAATAAAAAATAGAAATAATATCTCATAATTTTTTCATAAAAATTTTCAAAAAAAAAAAGAATAAATTTTTTGTTACTAAATAATATCAAATATACAATTAATATTATTAAATATATAAATAAAAAATTAAATTTATAATTATATGATATAAATAAAAAAAAAAATTGAAGTACTAAATTACAATAACATTAATGTAAATGTTTTCTCGCAATAATGATTCTTTGTTATCTTCCTCCTTATTCTCACGTGTCTTTTACATTGTAGTAGAGACCATTACACCAACCCTATGTCAAATTACATCCACAAAATTTCTGTCGGCTCACACAGCGGATAGCTTTTTCTAGATGGATCATGCCACCAATGGCACATTCGCGATGATTCAAAGCCTTCCAACCAACGAAATCCATCCACGTCATTGCCAGTCGACATCAATAGACCGTGTCATTCGCATCAAAGATCGAGTGAGGACAAACATATCACCGCCGGATCAGGGTCTCTGCTTATTAACAGCCAAACCCACCCCCCCCCCCCCCGCCCCCTCCCAAAAAAAAACAAAAAAACAAAAACAAAGCTTCAATCTATCATGACTGGGCGTGATCAGCACATGAAAGCGAAGCCAACAGAACCAAGCTTCATTGTCCACATCAACGCAATGCACAGGACGCTAAATAAATCGGATGGTCGGTCAGCCAAAAGCCTAAATAATCATTGAAGGACTAGGATTCCACCGCTATTGGTCGGCGATGAAGAAACCCCTCCATTCTCTGATTGGTCTGTCAATGTTACATCAGCCGTACGCGTGGCACCGTGGGAATAAATGGGAGGCCGCCTACCAGACAACGACAGGTGGCTGCCAGCGTAAGCGTCCCCATTTTTTTTTTTGCCTTGTTGAAAACGAGCTGGCCACCCGATGGGAACCGGCTATTCCGGTCACGTAATGTTCCATTAATTCTCCCCTGTATATAAATATCACTCGAGTGAGCTATACAGAGACACAAGCAACAGCACGAAAAAAAAAGAGAGAAGAGAAGAAATTGGCTTTGAAAGCAGGAATTTTTCTAAAGCTCAAAGCCGAATTGGAATTTTAGAAAATGCCAATCACTAGAATTGCATTTGGAAATCCAGCGGAAGCTGGCCAGCCCGATGCCCTCAAGGCGGCTCTTGCCGAGTTCATTTCAATGGTCATTTTCGTATTCGCCGGCGAAGGCTCCGGCATGGCCTTTAGTAAGAACGTCCCGAATTCAATGCATATGATTACTTGATTATGATGGAAAACACTAGCACAAAAATTAAACTAATGGTGTGGTGTTATAATTTGGCAGATAAGCTGACTGATAATGGCTCGACTACGCCAGCCGGCTTAGTGGCTGCCTCGGTGGCTCACGCCTTCGCTCTCTTTGTTGCGGTGTCAGTTGGTGCCAACATTTCTGGCGGGCACGTAAACCCAGCTGTTACATTCGGCGCCTTTGTGGGTGGCCACATAACACTCATTAGAAGTCTATTGTACTGGGTAGGCCAGCTCCTCGGATCTGTGGTCGCTTGCCTGCTTCTCAAATTGGCAACTGGCGGATTGGTAAACACTTTTTAAGCTTTAATAACCCAATAATTAACTCTTTAAATTGCACTTCAGTAATTTCCTCTACCTGAATAAATATTGATAGGGCCATTCGTGTCTTTATATGAAAGAAAAAAAAATGTACACTTTAAAAGCAATTGGGTTTACCAACAATCAACAAATACCAATACAGAAGTATAAAAATTGCATTGCCATTAAAATTTGAATAGCAACTAGCAAAATAAATGGATCGCTTACTCTTCTAAGAATTAGGAAAAAAAAAAAAAAAAAGCTTACTATGGTTTTTTTTTTTTATTTGGAGCAGGAAACATCGGCCTTTTCTTTGTCATCCGGAGTTGGTGCAGGGAATGCTGTAGTATTCGAGATAGTGATGACCTTCGGCTTGGTATACACCGTGTATGCAACAGCTCTGGACCCAAAGAAGGGTAACATAGGAATAATTGCACCCATTGCGATTGGTTTCATTGTGGGTGCCAACATCTTAGCGGGTGGTGCCTTTGACGGGGCATCCATGAACCCCGCAGTCTCCTTTGGACCAGCTGTGGTCAGTTGGACATGGGACGACCACTGGGTCTACTGGCTCGGCCCATTCGTGGGTGCGGCCATTGCTGCCGTCGTTTATGAGGTGTTCTTCATTAATCCGAGCACACACGAACAGCTTCCCACGTCCGCAGATTACTGAAAGATTGAAGTCTCTTTGATTTCCAGTGTTGCTGGTGTTGTTTTGTTGGTATCTGATTTCTGTTAATTGTTGATTCCTGTGTCCTTTGTCGTGTATTTCTTCAATAATTTGTTTAGTGTTTTGATCACAACTTTTCAATTGACGATGTTTTAGATAAACACTTCAACTAATCACACTAAAAAAAAAAAAAAAAAATTGAAGTCAGAAACACAAATAGGCCTGCAGTTAGATAACGTTAATCACTAATTAGAAAGCGTCATGCAGCTGGTACATTTCCATCCCATTAAAAAAAAAGTCATAAGACAAGATAATTTTAATAAAAATAAATATAGAAAACTTAGGTCAATGCACAAAAAAAAAAAAAAAAAAATCTTGATGCCTGGAATTTCTTGGCTACGGGAAGCCTTAACATAATGGTTTACACATCAGCGTGCCAGATTTCTCCGGGAAAGGTCAAATGGAGACAAAAACCTTCTAGACTGACTTGGAATCATCAAATTGGAAACTGAAAAGACTTTGGAGACATGAAGTAACTGAGAAAGGCAAAAACACATTATTAACTTGCTCCAAGAAGAATTATTAACCTTACTACCTAACAAAAAGCAATAATCATAATTTCAGACGTAACTGCATCGAAAGGGTTTATTCCAATGGTTCCACGCTTAATTTAGGAACTAAGAATTGTGCAAAATTAAGTACGATGTCGTGCAATTTAGAGCTATACCCTGGATTAACCGGCAGATGGAACAAACCACCGGGTTTCAAGTCTTATCACCAAGCATATGGATTTAGGATCACTTTTATACTGCGGTAAACACTTGCTGGATCACTTCTATGACCGTGTAGTTGCTTCCTTGCATAAGAATAAATGTACGTGGAGAGGTAGAAAGACACGTACACTTACAAGTACATGCTGGATACCGTCTTATTATTTTAGCCGAACTACCTCTCACATCCACCAAACATCATAAAATCTCAATTTTGATCCGTGAAGTTGTGAATTCACGCATTCTTCTTTCCACGGTGTCTACCCAGTTTTGACTGCCTTTGCTTCAACAGGTGTAGGTACAATTGGAAACAGAGGAAGGGATAGCACACGAGCACAACCTGACTCAAGAAATCCCAACAACCATTCAAAAAGCCAATTAAAAAAAAAAAAAAGATGTGGTTCCTTAACTCACAAGGATGAAATTTCAATGGAAAATTCTCAAAATATCTTGGTATATATTCAGCAAATACCAAAATTATAATTGTCATATCAAGTGATTATGCCTGCAAGCACGCAAAGAGATATCAAAGTAATCTAAAGTCCATTTCCAATGGATGCCAGTGGACCATTCAGAAATCCAGCCCCATTGATTTACAGATTTAAAAACTCCCCCTCTGACCTGCCTAGTAACTGATATTAGATATGTTCTGATTGTGTTGAGACCAGGGCTAGCAAATCTAATTTGAGAAGTAAGATGATAATTAGTGTACAAGTCCAAATAAACAAATTAGAAAGGTGAATCATTACAGATGGTGCAATACATTGATAACAGCATCTCATCTAGCTTTTCCTTGTAAAGGCGGGTGCATCGCCAACTTAACTACAATCTTTAACAGAACTTTTTTGCTTAAAATCTGTGTTATTAAATCAGAACCTACTTGAATAAATTCCATATCCAGAACTGGAAGACCGAGACTAATTGCCTACCATAACATGAATATGAAGAAGAGAAAATGGCGAACAAGCAAGTCTCACAAGAAGTTAGCCATACCTCGAGAAAGTCATAATAACTGAAGGGGAAAGCAGCAAAGAAGTCTGAGTAGAGGTTCTTCTTCTTCACAAATGGAAGTGCTTCGTACATGAGCCACACTGTACAAATCAGGGTGAGAAGGAATTAAGACAAAAGCCTTGTTTGGTATTGTGGTGGAAGCTGTGTTGAGATGTGAAAACTGTGCTTTAAACTCAAAAGTCAGTAATTTTTTATATAGTGTTTCATAACCATTATACCCTCCAAAACCTTTGTTTTGAATAAGCAACTTAGAGATATTTTTTAATATCACTAAAAAAAGCCCCAATAATTGTATTACAACTAATTTTAGGTTAAATGAACAAAAACAATCTTAATAATTTAAAAAATTATACAATATTATTACTATATAAACTCTTTATTTTTTTATTTATAAACAATTTGTTAGTATTTTTTAAATTTATACTAAAATTTTAAAGATAAATTTATGAAATTATAATTTATCTCTTATAATAATCTTATATCTAATAAAATTTTTATCATTAAAAATATTTTCAATACTCTCAAAATAAAATTTTTATTTATAAAAAATATTTTAAATTCATTAAAATTATATTTATAGAAATTTTTACTCTCATAAAATTTTAAATATAATAAAATATTTTAATTTGAAAATTTTTGTATAATTGAGAATTTTTTTATAATAATTTTATTATTATTACTAAACAATATATTAATTTGATAAACAAAACCTTTACTCTTAACACTTCTATTCACAGTACTTTATCCCACATTATTATCAAATAGGGCTAAAGTGACATGGCAAATTCTCATTCAAATGACAAGGTATTTTTCTTCACAGAGCAGAGATTTGAAAATTAAGGTAGATGAGATATATCAAGTACTCACTTTCCCCGGGAACAAGTCCTACTGGGTACAACATAATGAATGCGGTATACCTAGCAAAAAGCAAAAGCCATATAATACATATAGGAATCCAGCTCCCATAGCATAAAAGTCAGCCAGTGCAAATGTTCCTGCGCACATTGGCTCAAGTGTCCATCTGCAGGGTGTCTTTGTTTCTTTTTCTTTTTTTCTTGGGGGGGGGGGGGGCGCGGGGGTTGTGCATGGTGGGGGACATATGCATGATGAATCATATGATGTGGTGTACCAAAGACAAGAAAGAAATTCTAACCTGAGGTATGTGAGCCAAGATGGGCACCTTCCAATGCAGAGCAAAGCATAATGGGGATATCTGATCACCTATATCCAAGATCACACCCATATCAAAGTGAACACAGAAATGAAAAAGGAGAAAATACGTCAAAATTCGGATGCACCATATACTGAGCCACTGAAGGATGCAATAGGCACCAAATGGAAAAATTTTGTAATTCTTATGGAAGACAAATAACCTAACAAAAGTTACATGAATGAAATTTGGCTTAGGATGCTCCATTTAACAAAGCCTTCAAACATTGAATTGCAAGTCCCGTAGCATAACAAGTCGGTAGAGTCATTGACAGGCCAATGGCAATAAATAAGGTCAGACTCAAGACCAGTTTAAGCATCCTAAGAGCTCTCTCTTCCCATCTTCCCTAAAAAAATATTCACATCCCTTAGCTTCCTGCATGTTACAGTAATCATTCTTACACAGCCAACACCTTAATTGGCAACCATATACTAAATTGATAATATCTGACACTCTACATACTTCCCCAGTTATGCATTTTCACTCCTTTCTTCCAATTTTGCTCCAACAAAAAATAGTGAACGTGGCAACTAAATGTAAGTTGACAGAATGCTCATTCCATTTTGAAATGCAATGCAATAGTGGCATTTCGTAGCCATAAGCAGACAGGCCATGAGAACACAATAACCGTCCGTATGATGAAAATAATCACCAAAAAACTGACCTCTGCTAGACTCCAGGCAACAAAAGTAATAAAAACCGAAGGCAACTTCTGGACCTGCAATACATTTCATGACCACTGTGTGTAAAATACAATATAATGCGTCTACCCAGTTCAACTCTATATTCAAAGACTCCGGAAATTTAATGAGAAAAAAAGTGTTATATATATATATATACAGATAGAAGGTATCAAAAGGTATAGAATTTAAATGGTCTCCATGTACTGAAATGAAACTAAAAGACAACCTCTATTATTTTACGAACAATGGCCAACACGAAATGGGTTCTTCCTCCCCATTGCATAAAAGGCAACAACACTCCAGTTGGAACAATTCCTTGACATATTTTTCAGAGAAGGGAAACAGAATTAGCTCAATTAGCAAACTTGAATAAAATTTTCAATTGAGATACAAATAAAGCTTAAAACTTGATATGGACTGACCCAATGCTCCATGTATCACTTCCAAGAACCCAATGATTTGCAGTAAACCTTCCATGAAAAACAAGACAGAGAAACCGATTGAATACACAATTTTAACCAGAAACCCAATATAAACAACCAAACCAAAAAATGGGGACTTGAAAGAGATTAAAGGAAAAGAAGGGACTGACTGACAGATTAGTTCTCCAGCAGAGGCATAAGCTTCATTGAGTGACTTGGTGGAGATAAAGTTGTTCGAAATTATAAGGAAAGCAGTGGCCCTGTCACGGAAACATGATCACAATTCACACAAGGAGGAACTCAGAGTGGGTCGGGCTTGAGAGATATGTGAAAGCAGATTCATTAGATTACCATCCAATCGCCTGAAGAGAATTGTAAGCGAAGAGATAGAGCTTTGTTAATGCAGACATCCTAGGCAGAAAGCCCCTCTGTTGGACTTCGGTCTAACTGTCTGTCAGCCATTAAAAATATATATATATATAATAAACAAAAAAAAAAAAATCTGGGCGTTGGCTATCTGTTCGGTCGTATCGAGATAGACAAGTTAAGTTGTCACGACAATCCGTCCACAGGCCGCTGGCCCAAGAGCCCATTACACTTTGTATCCGGTCCACCATTTAAGAATGCGACTAACGAAGATTTCTGGAAAATTATATTTATAAAGTTAAATTTAAAGTTGAGATCTAATTGTAATGTATTTTAAATAATTAACTATTTAATCCTACGCCCACTACCTGACATGACATCCATGCTTCAAGTATCAACTCCCCACAATAAGGGCTAAAAGAAAGAAAGAAAAAAAAAAAAAAACAAAGCCTGGGATCTGTTTTAACAAAGTAGCTACACTTACTCACAGTTGATGCCACAGAGACAACACAAGCTCCTAGTGAGTCACTTCCTAGTTCAGCAGCAACACGGAGAGTATCCAAGACTTCTTGAACATCAGGTGGTACCTGCAAAGAAAAAATTAAGAGAAGGCATAAATAATTAAATGGATTCACCCATGAAAGAAAGATCAAAGCAAAAGAAAAAAGCGATGACAAAATGCACAAGATTCATAAAAAGCATAACCATTGCAAAATTGCCATGACATCTACAGGAAGAACATAATCTGACCTCCAGGATATATCGCATATTCGACGCTCATATCCATTAAATAACACATTATTTGAAAGGATTTGGCTAGTAGCCCAAGGGTCCCTTGAACGAGAAATACAGAGGAAACAAATGTTTAATCAAATTATATCAAAACCAACTTTCAAATCACGAAACTTGTTCGGTAACCATGCAAGCAGCTGTACTGTGCACTGGGACACACTTAGATTGTCAGGCATGAGTGGTCAATGAAGTGTTGTCCAAGTACATTACCTCAATGGTACGAGGAACTAGTGGCCTCCTCCCTTTCAGTTCTCTCGCTAGAAATCCCAGTTTCTTTCAATTTATAACCGTTACAAATTAAGTGTTTAAATAAGAATTAAATAGCTAAATCTTACTTATTATGATTTTAGTATTAAATTAAAAATAAATTTTAGTGTTACTTAGTATTTAAATAAGTAAGTATCCTAATTTATTATATAATTTTTGAATGTATATTTTTATTATATGATTGATGTATAATAATTTATACTTATTTTATAAAATTAAGAGTTATCATATAATTATCTAATAATAATACTAAAATTAATTTGACTTTAACTTTAACTGATATAATTATTTTAATTAGATGAGATTTAAGGAGATAACAAATTTATCTGACCACTCCCTACCTTACATTCTGAGTAATGTAAGTTCATCGCGAATGAATCGAATTATCATAGGTCTCTTTTGCCATTTTTGTCAGTGAGTAGTGCCATGGAAATCGGATACATTTGAGGATTTGAAGGTCTGTGTGCAGAGCATGGCCTGTTGTTCCCATTACTTTTGCACCCTGCGTAAATTGTGGTCTGTTCACTAGAATAGACTTGGGGGGAACCTGAATGCTTCAAAAGTAATTCAAAGTAAATTGCAATATCATGACTTTCTTCTAGGAACAACAAGGTAAAATTTCTTATGTTGATTACAATAGGAAGAAGGAAAAACAAATGTGCAGATTGATAAAAGGATTTTACTTTTCTCCCTGTCCCATAAAATATAGGCCACAGCATGTGCCGCACTTCCGAAAACCCCAGAAGCTCATCTTTTCATGTGACAATTGCGGTGGGTTGTAGGGTGGATCTGTAGGATATAGGCAAAATGCTTATGCCTAACGATTTTTGCCTTTACTCGTTTCTAAAAGATTGGAGGGTTTTGTTAGTGCCTCGTCAACATCAGTGATCTTGTAGGGTCAGCGTCTTGAAAAGTCGCGGGTCAGAATCGTAATCCCTGACGAAACAATTGCTTCCTTTCATTCTTCAATTTTCATTCCCTCAACCCCCTTTTTATTTTCAGTCTCTCTTTCTGTATGAACCGTTTCATTGGACTAGAGGATGCAGAGGTGCGTCACTATGGATAAATAAATATGCGTGCTCCAGCAATTAAAATTTGATCATTGGATCTTTAGGGCTAACCACTACACAAATATAAAATTCCTGTGAGATAAAAACGTTATCACAGATGCCCCCTGTCAATGTCAGAACATAATCTCTTTGAATTTGGTGCAGAGCAGCCCATATTCTTAATGCTTTCAAAGTTGACAAAAAGAATTGCATAATTAATGTTATCACCAATCTACCTGTAATTCTTTACATCTATTAATTAGTAAAAGGTGTCAGAGCACAAGGCTCTTACATTATTGAATTGAAAAAAAATAATAATAATTTATATGTAAACAATTTTATCTTAATTTTACATATAAATTATTTATGTAACTCAAACTTATAATTTTTATATCATAATGGGGTAACTTAACTTACATATATTAAATAATAGCTGGTGAAAAATTTTATGTGAATTACAGTGGGAGTCAAGCCAATCATAATCCTTGAAGGGTTGCCTCACCAAAATTGTGGGTGTCTTGAAGGCAAAAGTGGTAAAGCTAAATAGTTTGTTAGAAAAAATAACTTTAGAATATGAATATTATAGAAAAGGACGACAGGAATGAAAGAATCTTCTGTTGTCCTAGGCAAAATGGTATGATCATCTGCAGGGCTGTTTTGAACTATAAATTTTTGGATTTAGCTTTTCTATCCATGTGCAATACAGAACTTCAGTTATGATGTCAATAGCTGGAAATCATATGCAGTAAATGCTCAATGATTACTCTGTGCTGGTCTTGATTTTGCGATCTGCTTCCATTGCTGATTGAGAGAACGTGAAAATGCTGATATAACAAATACAATTGCCGTCCATGCTGCTTGGGTGTGCGTGCGTGTGTGTGTGTGTGTGTGTGTGTGTGTTATGGCTGTGTATGTGTCTGTGGCTGTGTTATGTCCATGTCTGCTGTTCAGAGGGGTTCGAAATTCTAGCATCATGCTGAAGCAACTCGATTCGCTGATTGAGAGAATATGAAAATGCTGATATAACAAGTTCAATTGCCGTTCATGCTGCTTGGGTGTGTATTGTGGCTGTGCATGTGTCTGTTTTTTAATGTCCTGGTCTGCTGCTCAGAAGAGTAACCTACTTGATTCCAAAAGCAATACTTGAGCTTAAAGTTTAATTATACATTCTTTAGCATACTCGTCTCCATGAGATTATTCCTCTCTCACAACTAAAACGCACACAGAACAGTTTCAACACCTTTATGCAGAAGACAATTGCACATTAGGTGTCTTAGAGAAAACTCATGCTGTACAGGATCGAGCTTCCTCGGAGATCGACTACGCATATAAACAGAACTAAATAAAGAATATCTAATTAGCCAATCATCAACATTGTCCCATGCTCAAAAGGGAGAAACATCTTGCTCTCCTCTTCGTCCATCCTCCATGGCATGTCTGGACCATACTCCCATGGTGGAGAAACCATTGAAGGACAAGGGAAATTACAACCTTCTTCGCTAAAACCATCACAAACGGGTTCAATAGTGTTTTCAATGTCTTTCCAGATATCGTCCATTGGGTATCCATCTTCATCTCCGTGCGCTGCCTCTTTAGTCTTATCTCCTGAAACCACCATTGTTGGTCCTCCAGTATCATAAAAGGTTGCTTCTCCAGTCTTTGGGAAAGTTGATGAATTCACCATGGTAACATTGGACGATGAGGCAGATGATGATAGTGATGGGGAAATCGCCCTTTTCCTCTCTTGATTAGGTGGAGAATTCGCCCTTTTATTCTCTTGAGCCTTTTTCCGCATATGGGTCCTCCAGTAGTTCTTTATCTCATTATCAGTTCGCCCTGGCAGTTTGCGAGCAATTCTAGACCATCTACATGCAATTACATGGCATCAAATGCTAACAGCAGAAAAACAAAGCCACAGGGATTCAAAATGGAATCTAATTGTTTTCATATGGTAACTGGAGTGCTCTGTTGTGAACCGAAAACAAACTTTGAGCAACTAAAAATCTGATTTCCAATCATGTATCTAAAATCCTAAGATGATCTAAGTTAAGATCAGAAAGTTATGAAGAAAACCAATTCCAAAGACTTTTATGTGTGAAAATCTGCAGTAAAGGAGAAGGAAATCATCAACAAAAGACCGTAGATAATTTCTCAAACCTATTTCCCCATTTTTCGTGAAGCTCCAGCACGAGTTTCTCTTCCTGGGGAGTCATCTTTCCTCTTTTGAGGCCGGGGTGCAGATAATTGACCCATCTCAACCTGCAACTTTTTCCTGTTCTGTTCAAACCTACAACAAAACAGGTGGTTAATGGAAGGTCTTCCCCAAAACCACCCATTCCCAGATAAGCATACCTATTATTTGTCTCCCGCCACCTTCAAACCTGACACTTTTGCTATAAAATCCCATCTGCGATCTCCAAACAAGTGCACAAAGTTGATCAGTACAATGTCCTCTTGTTCTGTCCATGGACCCTTTCTGATTTCATCTTGCATCATTTTCATCTTTCCTCTGTTGGCTTCTGTCTCCGACTTTTTTCTTAGGAACGCTTTTTCACCTACTTGCTGTTTCTTGGAGTTCTTGTGCACAATACTACTATATATAAACAAGCAAGTTTCCCTTGTTTTGCATCTTCATTGTTCATGTGGTGGGGCGCACGCGTGGTTATTCTTTGATAACACCAAACGGATCTGATGTCACCCATCGTAGTGTAATAACCAAAGTAAGTGACTGATATGTTGCTGTAACTTTCATTCTCAGTCCTGCGGGATATTATATGAACTACTGAGCAATATTAATTTGAGTGGATTCTGCATGTGGTCCATGAAGATAGCAATTTAGTCCATTTTCTATTGATTGCATCAATTTTTTTTTTTTTTTTTTTTTTAAAAGGGCCAAAACCTTAGACTGTAAGATTAGGCCTTTGGATTGGTTCCGAAGGAATGTTTCAAATTGGTAATTGAACATATTTTGATGTCAGGTAAAGGTATTACTCAACCCAGATAGTCAATTTAGCAGTGAAGTTTCTTACATTAATATTTTGAAATTAGCTAGTAATGTCTGCTACGATGCATCCGTCTGGGTTAATGGGAAGCAAAGTGAGTCATATAATAGAGCTTTGTCTTCTATTATCAAGCAAGATTGAAAAGAGTTATGATAGATTTTCGTTGATTGAATTGACAAAAGGTGCTGGACGAAATTTTCATTAAATTCAAATATTGAAAAAGGAGTGAGTCGATGGTGTTCATCTCCTCGTCCTTCCATTCCATTCCAGTAAAAACGATAGTATTCCTCAACTTTTTTAAAGGGAACAGACATGGAAGCGAAGTAAAGAGAAAAAGATATGAAGACAAAACTTGAAAAGCAGGAATAGCAAGGAACTGCTTGGGTTCCATGTAAGTGATCACCTCTTAAAGTGAAGGTGCTGTGAGATATTATTATTCTATAACATATGCATATACTGTCAATGCGAAGTACATCGGCTTTGCTACTTGAAAAGGCTAGCGCAAGCTCTTCCTGACACTTTTAGCCGGCTTTGGGTTACCAATTATGCTAAGCTATCTTAGCTTCATTTGTCCATGAACCAAATATGAAGCTAATGTCGGGCAATATACGATATCTTTATTTCCACCTTCATCTTCTTTTCCTGACTGTAAAATTGCTGTGAAGCAATGCATGCAGATATGCTTGTCTTTTCTCTACCGATTGGCTGTACGAACCGTGTACCCTTGATTCATTCACTATGGCTGGAGTTGTTGGGAGTTACTTTAGCTCATGTATGCAGTTGGTAGATGTAAAACGACAGAAATTTGTACACACTCTTGAACAATTCCAAAAGCTCGACAAAGACTTGTGCTTTTATTATACAGCCAATTTTGACAACATTTTGAATTGCACGCTTCCATTTCCCTTCCAATTTCTTATGTCGAAAGAAACTGTTTTCCTTTCTTTAACAATTCATGGTCTAAAACCGCATATCATAGTTTTATTATTTGTCTTTTTCAGCAAAATTCCTTTTTTTTTGTTTAATTTAAGAATATAAGATATAGCGGAGGGCCGACGATGGGCTTCCAGTGGTCTGTTGACAATCCACAACAGTCTAGAGATTGTTGAGGAGAACCAATATACTATTGGGGCAGTGGCAGTAAGATGATAAAGGAGGGGGAGGTTATCTAAAGTGGAATACGGCATCATGTGTCTGCATTACTATTAATTTTTCTTCGTGTCCAGAACGGTACAAACTAACAAAAACGAAGAATTTAAGGAAAGAAAGGCGATGGTGGCTTCTTTTTTAAGGGGTCCCCGCGGTGGAGTAGAGATTAGAGAGAGTCGGCAAAAAGTTGAACCTGTGTGACGTGGACAGCACCATTTTGTGCTCACCGCACTTGAGGATTTTTATCCCCCCCGCACTCCTCGGCACTCGTCATGGACATTAATATTTACCCATGAATATTTTTCATGTGCATCCGTGTGGTCCTTTCAATATTATATTTTTATTCATACAAATTGTGCTCCACTTTTTTTTTTTTTTTTTTCTATATATATATATAAATTACCACTTAAATATTATTAAATATAAGTGAATCTCTTTCTTCTCCTCGCCAACGAAACCAATACACCTTCCATTGAGACTCAAATATTGAGTGGTAATTAACTTTATTTAGTTGAATGGACGCAAATTTAAATTAATTAAAAAAAATTTTGATTTATTAATCATATCGTTAGCTCGGTAGTTGTGATCGATCTTTGTGCATAGCAAAATGGGAGCATACATATGCTTTGATGGTTGTGCGGACATGTTTGGGACTCGATTTTTTCTCCCTCAACTATCTTTTCACTTTTTGCTTTGAAATGAGACGGCAATTGCCCATTTTCTTGTTGCCTTTTTGTCCATAACCCATAACCAACGGCCGTCTAGCCAATTCTTCATTTACTTGTGGCTCTAGCGCTATTTTTTTTGGTCATATTTTTCGAGTTCTATTGGAAATCTCTCTCTTTTCGCCGTATATTTTATCTCCCCCTTTCTACAACTCTTACGCAAGCTAATTTTGAATTTCTTTGTTCCCCTTGGGAAAATAATTAAGAATTGGAACTTTAAATTGAATGTCTTGGTTCAATGAACTGAGAGGAGATTTGTAAGTTGGGCAATGACTACCATGTTCGCGGTCTTATGGGTAGTTTAATAAACGAAAAAAAAAAAAAAAAAATACTTGCTTTCTAGGCCAGACAAGATGCTCCTTGTTTTAAGATGGTATCTATTTGTTCTGTGGTTCAAACAAGAATGCCGAGGGGCGACAGCTATGCACTACCGATATCTTACATTACATTTTGTGTACTATAATAATACTGCAAAGCATGATCTTATATATTACACAACATAATAAGATTATATGTTATGTTATCACTTGATACACTAATTTAATGTAATTTTCTCTATATCAGTTTGAATTTAAATTCTCTTATCATTTATTTTTTAATAAATAAAAATTTATATTAAAAGAGTAATATTATATTACATATTTATTAACACTGATATTAAGTATGAAAAAATTTATTCAAATGCAATAATACTAATATAATAATTTTTTTATTTAAACAAACAATAAAATAGATTAAATAAAAATAATTAGAATTGACTTAAATTTATATATATATATATATATAAATAATAATTAACGCCTTTCTTATATATATATATATATTATTTTTTAAAAATTACATATTCTGCTAATTTGTATTTTTGTCGTGAATAGACACGATTAGCGTAGGATGACGGCATCATGAGATTATATTCTGTGTAAGGCGGGCTTGTCTTATATGAAATGGGATTAAAGGTCCCGGGTCTTCGGGATGCGAGAGGTATTATGTTAATTGTGATTAATCAAGCTTAACGTATTGTATTGCTAGGGAAACTCGCTACAAATTATGGGAGGAATCTTACCTATGGGATACTTTGACATGATAGCATTCCGAAACCATAGTGGAGAACCGTTCAACTCTTAATTAGTAATGGGCCAAAGTCTAGGTGGCCGTGCTTGACATGAAGGCACCTAAAGTGGAGATCCTTTTTATCCCGTTGGGTCAAAAGCGGAGTAGCCCTAGTGGTGAGCATTTAAAATGATTTCGAAAACTCTAGGACCATGGGGGTCATTGTCTGCTTCCGTTTGATTAAAGGGCTGATGTAACAGGCAATAGCAAAAAGAAATAAACAAAAATTCCAAAGAGTAAGAGCTGGGATTAATAGATTGCTGGAGCGGTCATAAGATCGCGAGAGTGGGATTCCCATTTGTGAAGATTCCCAAGTTACTCGATGCTCTTGAGGAAAAGGAAGCAGATTGATTCACCTAGTCTAGCAATGATGTCTCTGATCACTGTCTTTCCGTTTCATGATAGGATAACTTGTTTATATGGCATTCTTTCTTTGCCTCCACTTCGAAGTGGCACCTTAGAATGTTACCGTGCAATAACTAGACATTTCCTTTGTTTTGTTTTTTTAATTTTTTTGAAGTTCGAGTGACTAGATATTCGATACCCAAAATGCCTCTCAATTTGTCTAAGAGATGAGAGATAGAGGCAAGAGAAAAAAATGTGTGGAGGGGAAGAGCAAATGATTAGTCAACAATGAAAAATTAAAATTTAATTTTTTAAAAAAATGATAATAAAATAATTTTGAAAAAGGTAAATATATATTTTTTTAGAAATATTATAATTCATATTTTTATAATTATTATAATTATAAATTTTTATTTAATTTTAATATAAAATTAATATATTATTATTATTTGATAATTATAATAATTTTTTAAAAAATTACTTTAATTATTATAAATTTAAATAATATTTTTTTATTATTTAATAAAATAAATAAAATAAAAATTACATGTTATTATTAATAATATATATAATATGAAATATATAATTTGAAATATTTTAAAAATATTAGTTATATTTTTAAAAACATGACAAAATTTTTATCATACTTTTTTATTAATTTATATATTAATAATTATTTTAATAAAGATATTAATTAAATATTTATAATTTAATTAATTTTTTTCATTATATTTTTACTATTATTATCGAATAATATGTAATTTTTAATTTTACTTTTAATATCTTTATTTATAGTATTTTAAGGTGAGTGATCAACCATACACACATATCAACGATTAACGGACGAATTAAGCTCTACATTATTTAGACAACTTGAAATGTACTGAACTACTTTGTTAGATCAACAAGCTAGTGACCACGGGTGAACTTATTTATGTGTATTTTTCGGCAATCAAATGTGAAAGGGAATAGCCTCATTGTAATCTACGAGGGTTGCTTCAATGTGTCTTGGTTCTATGATGAAAACCAAATTGTTAATCCACCCATCTTTCACGGGGCCTTGCCAAAAGGGTTTTGTCTCCAATAAATTGGCCGAGGAATGGACGACGTCCAATCACGCAAAAAGCCAGAAATTTTCAAGATAAGCCTTACATCAGCCTCAGGTTGTGGTGTTCCAAATTGAGTGGCAGAGGAAATTTTGATATAACGATCGAAAAAGGATGGCCATGAATGTCAAGGATTGCGAGGCACCTTGGAGGTGGGAAACATCAGGGAGGCTGCCGATAAAAACGCCATGATGAGGGTTCTCCTATTATTGTTTGTTGATGACATGTACAAGATGAAACGCATGAGAGGGATGAAAGGATCGTTGATATTATTTGATGATTTGATTGCATGCCATGTACTTTCCTACCACAAGTCCGTAGCGAGAAAAGGAGAAATTTCGTGGGTTATTTTGAATATTTGTCCACTAAACGAGATGATGCTTCCAAATTCTAATCATATTCCAAATTCGAAGCCCCAAAATCCTCAACGACAGCATTGAGAGGTGTGGGACGGGTTGGATGATGTCGGACATCGAGTGGAAGCCTATCTGGTGCCAATTTTTAATCTATTTGGGTAGACTGTGCATATTGTCACCATCACCTTCCACATTCTAATCCCAAGGCGTGAAATTTAATTACTCTTTGAATTGGCCGAAAGATTCCAAAGATCCCATATCTTATCTCGCCGTGGAAGTTTGTGATAAGTGGTCTAGCAAAAACAATCCTCCGTGGTCGGAAAGAGCATGTCATATTCCTCCATTTCCTAAGAACGACAAGACCGCTTATCTGTTGGAATGAGAGAAGGGCTGGGGTGGTGGAAGGCAGTGAATTTTACATCATAATTACGTGAGAATAGCATTAAAATTTTCTTATTTAAAAATAAAAATAAAAATTAGAGTAAAAAAATAATAATATTCATTTCAATTTTAATTTAACTTTTATACTAAAATTTATGAATACTAATAAAAAAAGTTTAGATATATAAAATATTATTTTATAAAATAAACAATATAGTTCATAATTTTCTTCTTAAAATTAGAAGAAAGAAATTTAATAGCATTGGGATCTCCATATCATAACTATATTTTTTTTGTTCTTATTTTCTTCTCCGCTCTCCCTTTTTTATCTCTTCCAAATACAATGTTAATTTATTGAGCAGATTTTGCTAACCCTCTCGTTTAACCGTCCTCGTTTACGTTGTAGCTTGGGTGAAAAGAGAAAAGAAACAAGAGTATGTTGCTCATTGATTCGCAGCCAACAGGAATCTTCATTAAAATATTAAATGGGCCACATAGGCACTCGATTCATGGAACCAATAAAACATGTTTCAAGAAATGATTTGGGGGCTTTATTTGTCCCCCTAAGTCTTGGAAGGACATGTGGCAACTACTCTTGCTGTTTTTTTATTTTATTTTTATTTTATTTTATTTTGGGTCTTAAGAGAGAGAACCCATAAATAAGAAAGAAAAACTAAGTTAAAAAATCATATCTTGTCACTTGACGTTAAGGTCGATGACCAGCTACTCTAAGTTAATTGATCGACTTTAGGCTTTAAATAAGCCCAGTGGTTGAGAACACAAATTATTTTTATTTTCTCGTGCGAATTCGAGATGCTTTTTCCCCCTTCATAGTGAGTATGTTTTGATTACTCGCTTTTTTCTCATTCTATTGAAATATATATATATATATAAAGGTCTTCTAAAATAATTTAATTTAGAAAAAAGTTGGATTGTATGATACACATTTGGTTTTACTATTTAAAAACTAAATTATCTCATACAGACTTTTTTTTTTTTCCTTGGAAATTTGTATTCGAAAACAGATTTTAAAAGTTGATCAAACAATAACCACACAGGTTTCTCTTATGAGTACCAAAAAAAATGGTGAAACTATAATTTAGATTTTGGATCAGCTATGGAGAGGATTGGCTGTCGAAACTTGCGTTTATTTTTTTCTGGGTGTCAAGCTTCCCAAAACTTCACCTATAGCAGTTTTTTCCTTTCTTTTTTTTTTTTTTAATAATGTCTGCTTAATGATACACTGGTAAAAATGAGTAGCACCCCCTACAAATAATTGCCCTTGTATCCCCCTTCTTTTCTTTTTAATCATTGATTATTTTCTTTTTCTTTTCCTTCTACACTGCGTCCATGTTTTAATGACTTCTTTAATTGCCTGTGGGTGGCTTGCATCTTCGTTTGGTCGTCGGAGCAAGATTGCCAGATTGGTGTTCCACAACGTTGTTGTCGGTATTGATGTTAGATACACATATATATAGTGTTTAATTGTGTAATCCGATTCAAGGGTTGTGTCGGAGTTGGACCTCCTTTTTGCTGCAAGAGCCCAATCTGCGGATTGGTTTGATAAATTCGCAAAAGCTTTATGAAAAAGTGCAATCCGTAGCAACAGATTGTGAAGTCCAGATACCCTATGTATTCTTGAAAATCTAGTTGTGGGTCCTTAGGGATCCACCCAATTATTAATTATTTGAATTTTTATGTTTGCACCCAATTATTAATTATTAATTATTTGATGTTAGATACACACATGTATAGTGTTTAATTGTGTAATTCGCTTCAAGGGTTGTATGAGATTGGTTTGACATATTTGGAGTTGGACCACATTTTTGTTGCAAGAGCCCAACCTGCAGATTGGTTTGACAAATTCGCAAAAACTTTATCTAATGGGCTTTCGAGCCCATGAAACAGTGCAATCCGCAGCAACAGATTGTGAAGTCCAGATGCCCTTTGTATTCTTGAAAATCTAGTTGTGGGTCCTTGGGGATACACCAAATTATTAATTATTTGAATTTTTATGTTTGAGATACTAGCTTCTAATATTAAGAAAATACGAGGTGTATGAGAACAAAAAAAAAATTACTATTATTATGTAACTTTTGGCCTAATAAATTTTTTAATGAAAAAAAAAAAAACTAATTGTGACTCATCACTCACAGGTGCAAATTGTTAGGTTGATATAAAAACTATTTAATAATTTTGAAATTTGTTTTAGATTCCATCTTTTGTCTCTTTCACCTGAAAAATTGATACCACGTATCATATTTTAACTAGTTTAATCTCTTTTTTTTTTTTTTTAAAAAAAAAAAAAGGTATTTTGATGAGGGACAGGGAAGAAGATCATAGTTAGTTTTAACAAAACTAACTAAAAAATAATTTTAAAAAATACAAAACATGCAGTTCCTGTATGGTAAACTTTTCGGTAAGTCTAAATCCAATGTTGAAACTAAAAATTACTGAGAGCGCAAACTCAGGGCCTCTAAGCTCACCTTCTATGAGCAACTTTAAACTCTGACAATCGGCCAAGCCAACTGCTGCCACAGATATAATCCTAACGCATATGAGTTTGCACAATAGTTATGGAGAGCCGGCTTTGAAATTATAATATCTCAATTACCCCAATTTTTTTTTAATCATAAGTTAATTACCGCGAGTTTTTGATAATATGGTTGTTCCTTTTTATCTTTTGTATTGTCGTTGTCTGTAGCGAGGCCTAATTGACAAAACATAATTCACTAAAAAGACACCAAAAAAAATAAAGCCGTTGTCGGTAGAACCATTCACTCTGCGCACGTGGAGTTGCCCGGAAAAAGTTTGGACTATTGCGCCGATGGATAGGACAACGGACCATCCCCCCTTGGACACATTCTTCGGCCCATAATTGTTGACAAAATGTTGGAAAATTGTATGACATTGCATTATATTCTCCTTAGAAGAAGGATTTTTTTTTTTTTCCCCTGTAATTTCATGGAAAAGAATGCACAAATTTGAAAGCATACAATACAATAGTAATTTTGCACCATCAAATTTCATTATCTTATTATGATAAATTTTTAATTCAATAATACTGAAATTATGTTTAAATTTTAAATAGAATTTAATAAAAATTTATCATATTTTTCTTTTCTCATTTGTCTCCTCCATATGGATACATAGTTTCTCATTTTCCAACAGAAATCGCACAAAAATTTGTCTGTCTAGAATAATTAATTCATTTTACAATTACACATTATTTACTCTGTTTTAGATGTTACTCATTTAATAATATGTGTATTGATAAATCTATTTAGAGCATACTTTTTCACAAAATGTTGTGGCATAGCCCAGATGAAAGAAGTTCAACAATTAGCAATTAAAGGTGCTATGTGAATTTCCGTCAATTGATATCCTTTGTCTCCATTCTTGTTTGGACTTGAGTGGTAATTTCTTTGACACATTCGGGGGCGAAACTCTCTGCCTGTTTCTCATAGACTCTAGAGTTTCATCTTGCACGCACTGCTTCTACGCTCAACAATGGTGAGACAGATTGCAGGAGTATGTAAAAAAAATTAAGACAATGAATAATTATATAATTTAGTGATAGAATTATTTAAATTTTTAAAGTGAAATATAAAATCTAAATTTAGTCTTTACAAATCAATTGAAGTTTTAAATCCAAATGTAAAATTTAAAATTTTCTTTTTATGAATAAAAAATTAAATTGAATGATCAAAATCTTAAAATTATTTGAATTTTTAAATATAAATATGAATTTTTAATTTAAATTTTTACGGAAAAAAAATTAAGACAAAGACAAAAAAAAAAAAAAAAAAAAAACCCCGGTGTGAACAAAAGAAAGAAATGGCACACAAAAGGAAGAAAATTGACGAAAAAGACGAAAGAATATATTCGGTGTCAAGTGTTGCACAGAAGGCTTTTAACCTGGACTCACCAGCAGTCAGCCATCGTGTCACAGTATGTCCGTATCTTTCAAGAAAATCTTTTTGCTGCGTGTTCAGGACTTCTGTTACTAGTCTAGGCCACGTTTCCCCTTCTAACTCCCATGTGCCCTCGTTTGTCTTGATCGTGACCGTCCGTTAAATACCACAGAATGCCTGATCCCTCGAATTTAAGAAGGTACGAGTCACAACTACAGTGCCAGCCAAAGATTTGGCCACATCCACCGTAGATATTGTTGTACTGGATCAAACAAGTTTCTCATTGATCTCGACCGTTGATTTTGTCTGAACATGATATATGATTGTCCAGTCTGTCATGGGTCTGATCTTCTCCGGATGGTTCGATGAAGGTTGCCCTTGTTCCACGTGGACTTGGGCCCACTTTCTGTTACCAATAATTCCAGCACCCCGAAATAAATTGGCAAATAACAAGGTTCCGACTTCCTCGATAAGATAGTTGACAAGACACTCATTAAAGTGATAACGCAATCGACGGACAAGGCGCTGTAGTCAGAGGTTGGGTGAGGACCTGAAACGATGGCGTCAGGTCAACCCAATCTGAAAGGATTTTTGAATTGTTTCAGTGATCCATTTGAATTGGCGAAATAATACAAAGTCTTTGGATTTTCTTTTTAGAATAAAGATAATTTTTTAGGCTTCCTGAAGAATTAATTTCTCAAGTTTTTTAATGGAATGGGTGATATGAAAAAGAGTCGTCCTCAGAGCATGAGGTTCCCCACCATGGGAATATTGGGAGACAATTGAGAAACATTTTTTTCTCTCTGCCGCGTTAGTCAAAATTTCAAATTTTGAGGTCAGTTTTAGTATGTTCGGTTTTTTATATTGCATGTTCTCCAAGAAATAAACGATCGTCTAAAAAGGAGTCTTGCTAACAACGTGGGCGGCGCAAAAAAAGGTTTTGACTTCTCAGAAAACGATCATTAAACGGAAAACAATTACTTAAGCATGTAACTATTGGTGTAAAAGTAATGATGAACAAGCTTTTACTTGGGAAATTGCTGAAATTCTGCCAAAAATTAATAATAATAATAATAATAAAATACAACCAACAATTTTTCTCGTAACAATGATATGGTACACAGTATTTGTCGCAATCTCTGCTCAAAATTGTTTCCTTAATATGTTGGTTGATCCAATTTGATCCTCTAAGTATCATTTTCCTCTCGTCCGTGCCTATAAATGAATGAAAAAAAAATTAAAACTATTATATTTATTCAATTACAAAAATATATTCGATATCAATGACTTTAGGACACAATAAAAAGTTGCAGAAAATGTTTGTGCCGCTGCACGATAATTTCTTGAAGTAAACGGAAGCAGGAAAATAGCAAAAACAAACACAAAAATAAAAAAGAAAAGAATTCTGAAGTGGATGGGAGAAGAAAACGACATCGTTCCTACTACTTGTCCAGAAAATCAAAGGGCAGGATTATTCTATATGTGCACGTGACCTGCAGCTTCTGAAATCAACACAGCTCCTCTATTGTTGGGTAGCTATTGTCTGCCGCATCCCCACCATTTGAAATCGCTTTTATCTAGCCCTTTTCCCACATTTCCCTATTTCCATCTCCCTCTCCTTCTCTCTCTCGCTCTCTTTCACGCTCATACATTCTCTCTCTTTGTGCTTTCGCTTTCTCTTTTATGGTAAATCGCTTTCCCACCTTTTTTTTCTTCTCTTCTTTGTCACGTAATCAAACAGCTTATTAAGTCATTTGTTTGTGTTTGATTTTATTGTTTGTTTGTCTGTTTGTTTTTTCTTTTTTTTTTTTTTTTCAACGGTTTTGCGGGGAGAAATGGCGGTTAGTTCCAGGGGAAGAAGCGCAGAGCTGCAGGCTTCAAGGAAATGGCAGAAAGACAGAGACGCTACACCTGAGAGAACCAGAGTAATGTGGAGTAGTGAACATCATTCCAATAAGCAAGAGCAGCAGATTATTAGCAATGGCAATGGCATTGGCAGCAGCAGCAGCAGTCAGAGAAAAGTCCATGTTGTTTACTATCTTTGCAGAAATGGGCAGCTCGAACACCCCCATTTCATGGAGGTTCCTCTTTCCTCTACTGACGGCCTCTACCTCAAAGGTCAAATTTCAGTTTTCGATTTTCTAGCTTTTTTTTTTTTTTTGGGATTTTAAGATTTTCGGTTACAGAGTTTTTTATTTTTATTTTACTTTTTCTGGCAGATGTAATCAACCGCTTAGACGTCCTTCGAGGAAAAGGCATGGCGAGCATCTACTCCTGGTCATCGAAACGGTAAGCAAGCGAAAAAAAAAAACACTCATTCCCAGCCGTCTGATGTAGTTACTACTGATCACCGACCACAATATTTGACTAACCAGGAGCTACAAAAATGGTTTCGTTTGGCATGACTTGGCCGAGAATGACTTCATCTACCCAGCCCACGGCCACGAATACGTTCTCAAGGGATCGGAACTTATTGATTCTTCTATCACATGCCCCAGCAAATCTCTCCTCGAAACGACGCCGTCTTCGAGATCCCTGAAACCGCCAGAAACTCGAAATACGCCATCGTCCTCCGAGGACTTGGAATTTCCGGTGACGACGCGGCGCCGGAACCAATCGTGGAGCTCTGTGGATCTCAATGAGTACAAAGTTTACAGAGCCGAGTCGTTTTCCGAGTCGTCTCGGAGACTCGCTGCCGACGCGTCGACTCAGACGGACGATAAGCGGAGGAGGAGAAGACCGGTCAAGCAGGACGAAGAGATTGAGGAATTGCAGGAAGGGAAGAGTGGGAAACCGGAGGCGAGTAGAGAAGAGATTGAGATTTCACCTCCACCGTCGGATTCAAGTCCCGAGACTTTAGAGTCGTTGATGAAGGCCGATGGAAGGCTGGTATTGAGCAGCGGGAGCGGCAACGAAGAAAGTTTGAATCGGACGGTAGAGAACTACGGGAGGATAAAGGCGTCGACGGTTCTGATGCAGCTGATCTCGTGCGGTTCGATCTCGTTTAGGGACTGTGGGGCCACGGCTGTTAAAGAGCCAGGGTCCTCGTTGCCAGGCCAGCAGAAGGGGAGGTTGCCACGTGAGGCAGGGACGTTCAGGGCAATTGAGGATTTCCCTGGGCTAAAATTGGAGGAAAAGGAGTATTTTAGTGGGAGCTTGGTGGAGACAAAGAAAGTAGACGTGCCTCCTTTGAAGCGGTCTAATTCCTACACCGAGGACCGGTAAGTAATTTTCATGGAATTCTTGTTTTATATGTCAAATAAATGAAAATATTAAAGATTTTTAATCTGATACCAGTAAATTATTGAGTAATTGTTGATTTGAAATTTCACTTGAAATGTGCCGCAGTATGTACCTACGAAGTGCATGTACTGGCTACTTTGCCTTCCTCTTCTGGAATTCTTAGTTTTCTAGTTTTTTTTTTTTACTTGTTTTGATCCCAAGATTCCTATGGGGTTTTTTGTTTTTTAGATATAAAAATGCCAGGCTAGTTCTAGCTGTTATAACCTCTCTGCACAAGAATAGCCAAAAAAATAGTAAATGGTAACCTGTGTGCTTTCATTTTCAATCAGTTCGTCCGACTTATTGATCATTTTAACCGGTCCTATCCGTCTGCACTCTTGACCAGGCTGGGAAACCGAGTTAAAACTCGTGCAATTGAGAATTTAATTCGAGAAATGGAAATTTATTGGAAAGCCGGTTCATTTTTGTACCAAAACTCTGCTCTAGTGGGGACCACCAGTTTTTACTCAATTGAAGAATTCTACGGTTTAGTTTCATGTGGACACTTTGTGACTTGTGAGGTTCCAAATTTCGAGATCTATATATACATATCTATAATTTTCTGACGAGATGGGGTTGACTTGTTGCGGTGTTTGTAACTTTTTTCTCCGTTGTTTTCCGGACTGATCTGTTGTTAATTTGTTCTTTTTAATGGAATGGACTGCAGGAGCTCGCAGCTGCAATTGGCAGAGAAGGAGATTGAAGGGGTGCGCGCCAAATGCATGCCAAGGAAGTCAAAAGTAATATCCACCAAGAAAGATGGCTTCATTAACGTCTCGGGAGAAGATGATAATAGCGCCAGTAGTAAAAGGTTCCCGGCCCCACCAAGAAGTTGAAAAATGAGTCACAGTGAGAATAACATCCTTTCTGGCTTTCAGTGATTTGTGAATGTAGCTACGTAATGATCTAAAAAAAAAAAAAAAAAAATGTCGCCATGAACCTTGGAGATCAAAAGTTAAGAACTAACTAGACAAAAGAAAAGAAGACAGAAACTTTGGTAGACTAAAGTTGTTTTATTAATTAGCTTTGGCTCAGTAGTATTACTTAAGAGTTCTTTTTCAGAGTGTAGATCGTCTCAAGAGTTTCAAGTAATTAGAATCACTAATGAGTGTGCGGAAATGAAAATTACAAGTCACGGCACGGTCATGTGAGCACGGAGGTTGAGAGAAAAAGCTGAGGGTTGGGACTCCCATAAAGCTCTCTTTATTTGAGCTTTGTAAATTTAAATGCTTTTTTGAGCTTAGCTTTTGGGTTATGGTCAATGTCCGGTGCCTTGATGTATGTGGGTGTTGAATTAGGTATGCCTTAATTTGGGATGACATGGTGCTGAGTCTTAGTTATCTGTATCCCTTTTTTTGACTCCATGATATTGACTTTATGGTAAATCTGGACTTTGTCCAAGGTTATTGTGTTTGCCGTTGTATTAATTGCTTCTCAGCGCCATTTGCAAGTTGTTTGGCTCGTTTAAGAATTCCAATGCCAGCAGCACTGTGGGATTGAAGAGGCTGATGCTGCCGTATTCACAAGGCTTTCGCAGCTCGTGCAATGTGCAAGTACACCTTAGGCCAAAAATAATTCCATATACCTCGCTAGCCTGTGCCATCCACGGCATCAAGGAATTGGGCCGCTGGAAAGACAAAAAAGCCCAAAATTGATCAATACAGGCGTCTAACCGTTATGCCCCATGGCATGAATTGTTGCCCGTTCTTATTTTGGGATTTTCCGGCTTAGACTTTTGCCGTTGTGGGGGAAAACAAAAACACTCCTGCAATTTCCTGTGGGAGCAGAGAAAGAGAAACAAAAATTAAATAAAATAAAATAAAAGCGAAAACAAAGAAACACCCACACAAAAAACGGTCAAGTCAATCCTTATACTGGGCATGGGTAAAGTGCCAAGTAGCTGCTCACGCTTGATCCAATTTTTCTTCTGCTTAAATTCGAATAATCAGATTTTTACAAAGGAAACCTGTACACTTAATTTGGATTTAAGAAATGTTTTTATAACGTTTCTTCTGTTTGTGTGTGGGTAGGCAGATTGTTAAGAATTACATCAACAAATTAGCGCCATAATATGCATCTCCAGAAACCATTGCAGATCTGATGTGAATACACAAAGCATGATTTTTCAAAACAGAGTTTTTATTTTTTTTTGACCACCTGATATAAGAGTTGGACGGTAATTCAGCCTTTCTCCCCTCTTATTGACCCATATTCTTAATCTTTGAAGTAAGGTCCCTCCCTAAATAAATAAAAATTTATAACTGAACGAATTGAAAAATTATAAATTTGATACATTGAAAAAGTTTGCTCCATAAATATTCTTATAAAGAAGACTGAATTAAAGCGTTAGTGAATGGCACTTGAAAACTAAAAAAGAAAACTAGAGTGATTTTTGGCAGCATATATTTTTGACCCCATCGACATGGACCGACACCAGCCACAGCCCATAGTAACATGTATAGGTTTATTTACCACAACTACAATGGGATCCTGAAGGCCAGCGGACTTCTTTAGCACAGTAATTAGGATTCATGTCATGTGCTTAGCGTCCTCGTTTAGTATTCAACCGAGAAAAGTGCCGCAGACCGAGCTCTTCAAAATCGAGTATCTAAAACAATCAAATTAGCCAGCCATATCTTTCTTCCTTTTGTTGGCTACAATTTCTATAAACTTTATTATGAATTAGCTTGTGCGCACACCATACGTAAATAACCAGTCATTTTCATGTGTACTTTTTACATGGAATTGTTTACTCCTTTTCAAATTGGTACCTAAAAGCTTACAAAATCAAATTAGTTACATTCCCTTTTATATTTAATTGCTAGCAACTCCTATTATACTTTAATTTGTGCAATATTCGGTCTATTTTAATGATACTGAATTATTCATAAGAATTTTCTTCTTTTGGCTAGAACTTGCAGCTTGTGTGATCTTAAAATCCAAACCTTAGTAAGAATATAGAAGGAACAGTGTTTCTCGTTAAAAAAAAAAAAAAAAGAATATGGAAGGAAACGACAAGTGGGCCAATGGCATGGCTATCGTTTAATCAGCAACTTGCTTCTTAAAAACATGTTAAATTCCTCCATGTGTGTGTGTGTGTGTGTGTGCATTATATGTATGCTCAGGCACGAGAAAATGTTCTCATTGAAGCTCCATATTTATAAATCCTTTGTTTTTATGCCAACTGTGAAATCCAAAGAAAAAGGATTTGGAATTGTAGTATCTATGCCTTTTACTCCTCTTGCCACATTTTCTTAAAAACAAGACTTTTGCCCATTTTGGTTTTCCTTCTCTGCGCTGTGCCTCTCTTTTCCTATTTATTTCATCGAAGCTCCCTTCTTTGTTGTTGTGTATATTTCTTTGAAGTTCTATGTGCATGATACAAAAACCACTGTGGAACACAAAAAACACCCACACTACCACCAACTTTGCCTGTTCATGAATTCTCTTGCATGTTACGACTCCCTATTTCTCTCATCATTGCTTCTTTGATGTTCTTGTAACTATGGTAAGTTTCTATGTCCTCTTTCTCTGTTATTAATAATGGGTATTGGTTCTCAAGTTGATTGTAATTGAGTTTCTTTGACTTTAATTGTTTTAAGATGGTGGGTCTTTGAGTTTGGTTCGATCGAAGCTCTATGGGTCCTATTAGAGGGAACAAGAAAAGGAGAAAGACCGATAAAAGGAGAGAAGAATACGCTTCTGCCCCTGTGTCCACCGAGATAGAAGGTGCTGCGGATTGGTGGGATGAGTTCTCTAGAAGGATTAATGGTATGTTCTGTTGATAAAATTCACTGCTTTACTGTAAGTTCTATGTCGTGTTATGTCCGTAAAATTTCATTACTTGACGCTTTTTCATTCTTTTTCTTTGCTTTTCTTGTCTTGTTTTGTTATTTTGATTCTGAAAAATGCTGGTGTTCTTCTTGTTGATCACTCATTCAATGATGGGATATGCAGTTTGTTATCTGTATTTGATTGAATTTAGTTCCCGAGTTAGATATAACTCTGGTTAATTTGACAATTTTTCTTTTTCTTTTTTGATGGGGTTAATTGGGCAAGCATTAAGCTTCACCTGTTGTTAAAGTTATATGTTGATGCATTGTAAAAGGAGATCCCTAATCTGACTTGAGTCTTCTTTTCAACCTAACATTCTGTTGCGGTCTCAAAGAATTAGAAGAATCACAGTTGGTGTTGTGTTATAACTTGAACTGTAATTTTCGCGTATTCAAAATGTGCAGTGCGGTTGAAAATTTGAGGTTTTTTTTTTTAATATAGATAAAAACCAAGCACTGGTTTAAAGAAGCTTGATACTTGTTGAGTTGTAAGGGGAATAAAAAAGAAATTTTAAATGCGAGCCTTGCATTAACCAGCTAAACATGCATTGATGCCATTCCAGCCCAATTTCTTATATTTGCGGCATGATACTCGATCCCTTTTCTCAAGAAAGCCATTGAAAGAACCACCCTGGTCTTGGAAGTTAATTTGATAGTGTTTCGGAGTTCTTTGAAGTTGTTTTTTTTTTTTTTTTTAAAGTTTAATTTTATTTACTTTTTCACTTGCATGTCTTTGATAAGAATGAATGGTAATTCTCACCTGTCTAATTGACTTCTAGTTTTGATTGAACCTAAAAGACGTCTCCCTGGTACCCCTTTATGCACAAGCTGACAAATATTGCATTTATGACCTTTTTCCTTGATAAATAATATTAGATAAATTTCTCTAAGTTTCTTCCCAAAATGCAGTTGGTGACATTTGTCAATTACCAGTATGTTAAATTTTATGTTCAGCATTTCAGTACATGAATAGGCAGCTTGAGAACCCAAAGCTTGTAGAGATGTTTTTATGGTTCCATGTAGTTGATTCAAGTTGTAATTAACTTATCCAAGTTCTAGTGTAACTAATCAGTTAGCTTCTAGTTTCTGGTGGCTAAGGACACATGAAAAGAAGAATCAGCTCGTAAATGTTTCTACTCAATTTGTTTCAGCTGAGCTTTAAGCATTGCCAAATAGGCCTGAGCAAAATTTTTTTATAAAAATCCTGATTAAACATGTGTTAGTAAGGGAGCTTTAGTCTATTTGCTCGCATGTGATGGGGTCATATTACGAGGCAAACATTACCTTCATATTCTGCTATATTCCAATGTTTGCTGGTATCAGTTTGGTGCCAGGTAAGCAGCCTGGTGCTTCCTTTCAGCTGTCCTGCTTCTCATGTTAATCTGGATGAGGTGTTCTTCCTGCCTAACACACATAATATTCTGGAATTCATGCTTGTGCATATATTTTTACATTCAACCAAAAGTTGTGACAGACTAGATAAACACACCCTTCTGTGTTTCTTGTTTAAACTCTTATTTCTTTTTTGAAGGCAATGTGAACATTTCATTTAGGACAGATTGTTCCTGAGTTGTATCTCAATATGTACTGCTGCATGGTTTAAATTTGGTGCTCTTCATCAAAGATGGTCATTTATGATGAGCAGACTAGATCCATAAGCATAAATTGCTTTGTTGTACCCAGTAAGAAAAGTAAGTCAAACTTACTGGAGGCTACATAAGCAGTTTGGCAGGAAAACAATTTGACAAAAATAGTTTATGAAAACAATGTGAAAATTCTAGTTTTGTTTTGAAAACCTATTCATGCCTACATGTCTCAAAAATATAAAGGATGTATAAACCTGTAAATCTGCACAAATGGTTTATGTGTTTATTTCTGTGTAAATCTTATTTAGGTTGCTTTGCTATGAAGTTGAAATTGTTTTGTGCTTCTGGGATTTTAAAATTTCAGCCAGTAAGTCCATGGTTTTGTAATCTTTTATCTGTGATCGGCCTTGGAATTCCTGAATCTTGCTTGAACTACCATTTCGAAAGTTATCTTGCTTTACTGCCGCATTGTGCTCTATATGCATCTTTATCCTCCATCATTGACTTTTATATGCAGTCCATTTGCCTTATTTCTTTCTTTGTTCTGAATAATCTTTGAGTTTTCATATGATCAATGTTATCAGATGTCTGAAATAAGTCATATTCTGTGCTTTGGGCAATTTGATCTTTGTTATTGAAATAACCTATGAGCTTGTTGCAATAATAAAAATTTCCCAAATAGCAAGGATTCTAATGTGATTGCTTCAGAAATTTAGAATGTTGATTCTTTCCTCTCTATTGTCCTACTTGCAGGAATTCAATCTCCACCAAAGGGCTTGGACAAGTTCAAATATGTTTTCAGGATGTCCAGGACAACATTCAACTATATATGTTCACTTGTGAAAGAAGTTATGACATCCAAGTCAAGGGAATTTATGTTTCTAAATGGCAAGCCTTTATCCTTGGATGATCAAGTGGCCGTAGCTTTGAGAAGGCTGGCTTCTGGTGATTCATTGGTGACAATTGCAGATTCTCTTGGACTGAATCACTCAACTGTATCCCAAGTGACCTGGCGCTTTGTGGAGGCCATGGAAGAAAAAGGGCTTCATCACCTACAATGGCCATCCAGTGAATCAGAAATGCTGGACATAAAATCCAAGTTTGAGAAGATACAGGGCCTTCCTAATTGCTGTGGTGTGATTGACACCACCCACATTATGATGTTGTTGCCTTCATCAGATCCTGCAAGTAATGTGTGGCTTGACAGTGAGAAGAATCACAGCATGGTCTTACAAGCAATTGTGGACCCTGAAATGAGGTTCCGAGATATAGTCACAGGATGGCCAGGAAAAATGGAGGACTATGTGATATTTCAAAGTTCAAACTTCTACAAACTTTGTGATGAAAGAGAGAGATTGGATGGAAGTACAATAAAGCTCTCTGAAGAATCTGAAATAAGAGAATACATAATTGGAGATCCAGGCTATCCTCTGCTGCCCTATCTCATTGTTCCTTTTGAGAATGCAGAACTTACAGAGACAAAAGCAGAGTTCAATAGAAGGCATTCTGCAACTCATATGGTAGCCCAAAGAGCATTGGCAAGGTTGAAGGAGATGTGGAGGATCATTAACGGAGTGATGTGGAGACCTGACAGACATAGGCTGCCAAGGATTATCCTTGTCTGCTGCTTGCTTCATAACATTGTGATTGACCTGGAAGATGAATTGCAGGACGAGATGTCATCTTCACACGAGCATGACTCGGGCTATAAACAACAGATTTGTAAATCAGTTGATGTAAAAGGTGCATCTTTGAGAGATAAGCTGGCTCTCTACTTATCCAGCAGATTGCCACCATAAATGGTTCTCATTTGCAGTTTCTGAATTGGCTGCCAAAAGCTTAGTTTGACTGTTCTTTAAAAACCATAGGATGCAGTGGGTTTTCTTTTATATTTCTTTTAAATTGTAAACAATTTGCCCGAGTGAGAAAGCTAGGTGAGTCACAGATAGTTTATTAGGACATTAACATTAGTTGCTTAGCAGCGACGTGGTCTTCCTTGGTAGTTGCTCGAGAGTGTTAGAATGTTGTGACCCTGGTTAATTATTGAAATCTTATGTTTGAAACTTTCTTTAAAGTGGCACTTCTGCTTCTTTTATGGTTCATCATTAGACTTTGCATTAGTTTTTCTTTAAGTTAAGGAATCATGAAATTACAGGTTAAAAAATTCAGATTATGCTTAGAAGATTAAAAATCTTCTTGTTGCTCTAAGCAACCAAGGGGAGTTACAAAATTGCCGAGACTTTGCATTTGCTGCTTCAATTTGCCGCCAATTGATTTGAGCTCAGTGAAAATGTTATTAGAGGCAAATGTAGCTTTCGCTCACAGCCATAAGGTCCAGAGACGTCAATTCCTGCAAACTATGTGCTTAGCCAGGCATGTTTAACAATTCTTCGAATCCTCCTGTAGGGGTTGGCCGAGTCAATCGTCATACATCAGATTTCCAGTTCCCCCTGAAAATAGGGCAACTCTCAACTCAATTCATCTTCTGTCTCCACTTAAACTCAGTCGATGATAATGATCACGCAATATCATTTCATATACATCGAATACATGAACTGATAGTTTGTAAAACCACAAAAGACTTAAAGGCTTAAATCTCTGTCAGTGAAAGGCATTGTATATACACTGACAAAACTCAGCTTTCATTGAAAGTAGGTACCTTGAACATTAGGTACCTTGAACTTGGTCATTAATGGACAATGCAAATGCCTTGGACCAACTTTGCTTTCAGATTTTGGAACCAGATTGTCATCGATGAAAGCGCTCCATATGTTTCCTTCTGGACCATTAAGGACCCATTTTACTTTGGTTGGTGGGCTGGCAAAATCAAATTGTGAACTCTGCACAGCGTTACCAGGACCATGTTCCTTTTGGGTACCACAATTCTGTGAACACTGCAAATGATGTGTAAACAATCACAATCTCGATACATTATTTTAGTTCAATTTTCGAAATCTAACCTCACATTTGAATGGTTGACTTGTTTCTTGGTCTTGGACGTCACAGCACATTTCAACGCAGTTTCCAGGGATCGGCTGTCATCAGCAAGTTTGTTCATCTGAGAACCAGAAAGATCCTATCATCCATTAAAAAGAAATTGATTTGCCTGCTTATATTGAAATAATCTCTTTGTGTTAGCACCTTGGGTGTAGCTTTACATTTTTTCTCTTCAGTAAGGTATCTCTCGACAGATACCAAATAACAAAAACACTTGCCAGTCCCTGGCTCAATGTAATGCTGCACCAGAATTAACATTTATTATGTTTCTAACGACCAAATTAGCAGGAAACCTTAAAACAAAATATTCTACTACTTCTACTACAAAGGACTACAAAATTGAGGGATATGGGAAATGGGAACTGTCCAAAATATTGGAAATATATCTTTTTGACTGTTTTGTTTTCTAAAATGGAGATAGAATGAGCATAAAGACTCAGAGCATCCGGTACCCTGTCAATGTAAGTTCAGTAACTGTTGTTCTTACGTGGCTTTTCCGCAACAAGCCAACCATCTGGCAGATGGAAAGATGACCGACCCTTAAAGATGAAGGGAACAATCTGCATCTGAAGCAGGAAAACCTCTTTTCCTTGTTACAGGCCATTAACATGTTTCCGGACAAGTAAATTTGAGAACTGTGAGCTTTTCTATTGCTAGGTTTCAATTTCCTTCGTGATAGTGCAATATTTGCATGGTTATTTTATTTAAACTCACCTTTGAATGGTTAGTTTGCATCAAACATTGGTTCTCCCCAGCATCTCTGTTCACCTGAGAAGCACAATCACAATAAAAGCCCAATATTCCAACTTTCAGTGAAAGAAAAAGCCTAACATTTAAAAAAAAAAATTTTGATTGCCCTAAATGATGTATCCTTTTGATAAGACCTTGGCTATAGCTGTACGTGTTTTCCCCTCAGTAAGGTATCTCTGAACAGATAACAAGGAACGAAATGGCATTCCAGTCTCTGGCTCAACGTAATGCTGCACAATAAAGTAGCATTGAGCAAGTTTCTAACTCCTGCATGCAAGTTAGCAGAAAAATTTGATATCATAATATTGTGCAGCTTCCACCAAGAAAAGGCTACATCACCATATGGTGGTGTCAGCCGGCCAGATATAATACATAGACTGGAACAAGACTTAAGGAGTTCAAATTTATGACAAAGGTTTCGCATAATGAGTCATCTTTTTATCCAAATGAGATGTAACATGTAAGGCAAATGAAATCTATCCACAATATCAGAAATGCATCTTCCTGCTTGTCTTTTTGTGGACACAAGCATATATTTTACGCCCATCTGCAAAGTATATACAAATTTATAGATACGTAGAAGATTCAGAAGATACAACAGCACTGTTGTTTCCAATCAAAGAATCAAATAATAATAATAATAAATAAAAAAGAAGAAGAAAAAAAAAAAAAACAATGTTGTTTCATCAGCTTCTGACAAGTACATGACTAAATAAACCCCAACTCCAAAAGACTGAAAAAGCAAAAAGCTTAAGAGCATCCAGCACCCTGTCGATGCGATTCTGATAATTGATGTTCTCACGCAGATTTTCCTCCACAAGCCAACCATCTAGCAGATTGAAAGACGAGCGTCTCTCGTAGATGTAGGGAACAATTTGCATCTGTAGCAGCAAAACTCATTTTATGTACTTATTAGTGGACAACTAACTCATTTCAGGACAAGTTAATTTGAGAACTCACACTTTTTCCGCGGCCAGCTGATTTCATTTTCCTTCCTGCTGGTGAAACACTTGTCTCACCACTTAGATATCTCTGAATAGATATCAAAGAACGGAATTCCCGTCCTGTCCCAGGTTCATAGTAATACTGCATTATATGATGAATGCTATCTACCATCCGACTTGCTTTTAAAATAAAATTCAACGTAGAGAACTCTGCAGTACAGTAATACATTTACAGCGGTGCCATGGTTACAATGCATGGCTTCTTTTAAAAAGCATATACAAGCAAAGAGGCCCTAAACTTGACAGGTGAAGGTAAGAAATCCACAAATTAGCTAAAATTACCAACAAATCGCTCGTGGAGCTAGAAAACATGGACTTGGGAAAGGAAGAAATAAGTACAAATGAAGGCTAATTGCGCAAGGAAATCAAAATTCATGCATAATCAAGTTGGATGAATCGTCATGAAATACAGCTCACATTGCACTATCATAAGCATTGGATGCACTACCTTATCATTAATTGCAAGGATGCATAGAAAAATTAAAATTGTATATCTAACGATTATAGTAATATAATATATAAATTTGCATAGGAAATACTTAAATTAGCTTAACTCTGCTGATGGAACATTATCGCTTGGACAAATAAGTAAAAATATGAGAGCCCTACATACATACACATCAGACTGAAGATAGTCAGGTCACTGTGCCCATTGAACACGCTATTTGCATAGTCACGTCGAAACTCGTTCATCGTGATCACACGGCAATCCCCACGTCAACAACATAATCGACCAAACTAAAATTTTAGCTGATAAACAAAATTTACAGCTAGTCAATAGAACTCATGTAATTAGATATTTTTGAATTATGATTTTTAATTTTAAAAATATTACTGTTAATTTAAGCTATTGATTATTTATGTTAATGATATCAAAATTTATTACAAATAAAATAAAATTAAGTATATTAAGCAAAAATGTCAAATTATTATTAATAAAATAATGTGACGTGATGGGACACGCCAATCCCCACGTGACGCATCTGAAAGCACGGCAGGCGTGTGAACCAGAACATTTACTTCTTCTAATTTTTCAAATTAATCTTCCTAAAGTCAAAATAAATCAATCAGACAGCCCATGGATATACAAATCAATCCCACGTATGCAAATAAATAAATAACAAGAGAGAGAGAAAAAGAAAAAGAGTAACGAGCAAGAGAAAAAAACAAATGAAAGCCCTTGTCAACTTGACCCGAGCACCGTTTGTTGTCTGAAGCTCGTAGGATACTTCGTGAGACCCACAATCCGAAATTCCCTATTCAGATTCTGGATCTGATCTTGACCCAGTTCCGGGATTGGATGGGAAACGGGCTGTGGGGCCTTTGATTTAGCCGTCCATTGTTGACACATTGTGGCCATCTGGGAAAGGAGCAGTAGAGGAAATGTTCCCCTGGGTTGTGCTTTATGGTCTTTGTTTTATTGTTGGACGAACCGACTCTCTTTGGCTCAGCATTTATATCGGGTGATTTGGATACCCGTTTTGGGATCCGGATCGTGCTTTCTGTCCACGTCTCATTTGAGCAATTCCTTGTCTTAACAATGGTTTTGGACATCCTTAGCCTGCTTAACGGTCGTTTAATCTGGTAAACGACCGTGTAAATGAAAAGAAAGATGCACTAAGCAATTGTCTGCGCACGAGCTCACGGGAATGATCGTTTCATCCAACTGCATCGTTTTATCCAACGGCTGTAAAAGGCATTCATTGCAAATATTTGGTGAAAATTTATAGACTATGCTCCAATTATGAGGTATTTTGAAAGTAAACCCAAACTTTATTATTTTAATTTAACAATCAAAATTTTGATTGAAGTATAATTTGTTTAAACCGAATACACTAATCCACATAGTTATTATGAAAATAATTGTTCCAACATCATGTCCTACCTTTATCTTCATTTGTCAGTGGCATCCTGGATGCCGGGGGACAAGCGGACGCAAAAATTGATGTCCAAGTGGTCCAACCACAAGCCAACACCTACTTGACGAGATGTTTTGGGACATCCATGTCCTCCGCCCTGTAAGCCCCCGGCACAAGGAGCAAAGAAATTTTGTGCACAACTTGACATAATGTTGAGAGAGATTGGACGGATTACTTGGAAGTCAAACAAAACAAATAACATTGCTACGGAATAATACTCATTAAATAGTACAGTAGACATAAAAAAATAAAATAAATTTTTAATATTTAGTTTTTTTTTTTTAAATAAAGTATGAGTAATTTATGTTTTTTTTTTTTTTTTTTTTTGCGTAATTTGTTTCTAAAACATATGTGATTTATCTATAACTTTGAAAATTAAATAAACTGTGACTTTGATACCTAGATTCATGAGTTTAATATAAACCAGTGAATTTTCAATTTGTACTAGTCAGACCTGCACTTCTAAAATAAAATACCTTCGAGAGACATTGACCAACAAAGTCTTTTCATTGGACCAATATTAAATATAAATAATGTTGGATAGTCTATCAGCAATGTAAATTTAAATAAAAAAAAAAAAGGAAAAGAAGTATATATGATTTATTTTGGGGGGGGGGGGTCTTAGGAGGATCATAACCCATAAATGGAGGAGAAGGATGGAGGAGACGGGAACAAAGTCGGTTAACCAGCTGTTGTAGGTTTCAGGTCTTAAGATTTTTCTTATACTACTCAAGATGCGACTTTAATAAAATGAACCATGCTTCTCCTTTGTCACAAATAAAAGAAAGTAAGTTGGCCAATAAGATTTCGCGATATTAAATATTTGTGTTCATTCAGGAAGTTGGTTTAACGATAAATAATTCAAGATGGAGCATATTTAAAGGAGATTGAGGGTCTTAATTATTGAAATAACCAATTCGTCTCTCATTCCAGGAAATATCAATAACCTTTACACCTCAATGATACTTGAATTGTTTTTGAAGATTTCCCTTTGAGTCAATTAATAAAAGAAAACGAAAACATTTTTATTTATTTATTTATTTTTCATGTGAACATAGAGTGGCAGCCAGGAAGTTGCTTGAACATGAACAAGAACTGAGGAGTGTGAAAATAGGAAGCTCCCTCGCGAAGTAGAGAATGGACCGCGTAAATTTTTTTGCTACACAACAAGTAGAGCACCGCCATCACCTTCGAACTTGTCGCCCACGTTGTCTTGCGTTCTCATGTATCCTCGTTCGTTATTATTCGTTACGTCACTTTGCTGAGTTCTCACTTTGCCAAGTTCTCACGCGCCTTGGAAGCGTGGTCATCACTCTCCAGCCCCGTGCCTCGTATTGCTGCTGTAAAGCGTGGCGACGCACCAAAATTAAATTGAGTCCACATTCTTTTTTTTTTAAACCGGAGGGCATTTGAAATTATATCCACGTTTAATGAATTGTTCCTATTGCTGCTTGTTCTTTTATAAATGACGTATCTTACTCTCAAACATTCATATATTTTAAAGAACTAACAAAATGCATTGCTTCAAAAAAAATTAAAATTAAGTATTATAAGAATAATTTGTAAGTAAAAATTTTTACTTAAAAGTTACACTTTTTTTTTATTAACAAAAAAGCAGTAACTTAAATGTAAAAATTTAACTGGTTTTTATTGTGCCAATTAAGGAATTAATTTAATGAAACAGATTGGGCAAAAATTTTTCAATTGGGATGAGATTTTCTTGGACAACGCCCCCCCCCCCCCCAAAAACAAAACCATATTAAAAGAACGAGTTACACGCCCCACGCGCAGGTGGAATTCTAAAATGGCGGTGTGAAAATTTCTAGATTTTTCGTCGAAGACCCCCGTGGCCTCCACTCCAAGTTTACTCATCCACGCGGACACGTAAACGTATCCAAAGAGGCGGCCAAAACACTTACCCTGTCAGGTTCACGATTTTTACACATCCCACCCAACACAAGTCCACCGTACTTTCCCCATCTGGCAAGTCTGCCCCTGCCAGAACGCTCACTGTTTATATTAGAGTTGAGACTAGTATTCTTTTTATTTATTTATTTTTGACCATTCTTTCTCAAATTCTATAAATACAAGTCTCACTTGTAGCTAACGTTCCATACAAACCCCATAAATCCCCAAATCAAATATCTTATCTTTGTAGTTTCCAGACACGATGATGGAGAGAGGCATGGAAAAGGGAGATGATCAAATGGACATGGCCAATTGCTTGATGTTGCTGTCTAGAGTAGGGGAATTCAAGCCCGATGATGTGCTAACAAAGTGGTCACCGACGGCTCGGTTTTTCGAATGCAAGACATGCAACAAGAAGTTCTCGTCGTTTCAAGCACTGGGAGGCCACCGTGCAAGTCACAGGAAATCGAAACTCGATGCAAAGGACTGGTTCAAGTTGCCCAGCTCGCCAGCCAAACCCAAGACCCACGAGTGTTCAATTTGCGGCCTTGAATTTCCTATGGGCCAAGCTCTTGGGGGTCACATGAGGAGGCATAGGGCTGCTGATACGAATACGAAAAAAGAGAGGTCGGTGACTCGGCCTCTGTTACCGGCTGTGTCTATAATGAAGAAATCGAGCAGCAAGAGAGTTTTTTGCTTGGACTTGAACTTAACGCCCAGGGAAAACGATTTGACATTGCAGCTAGGGCAGCTGGCCCCTGCAATGGATTGTTTAACTTAGGAATTGGCATCATTTTAGACTAGACATTATTATGCACATCAGATGTATTCAGATTTGTTCATTTGTGCAATACACAGAAAGTTTAATTTTATCGTTGGTCTCCGGCCTGTTTCAGGCTTAATTTTATGTACAGAACTCCAGATATTGGGTCGTTTAGCGTTTTTCTTTTTCTTGGGCATGTCAGATTTAAAGTCGTTTTACAATTGAGCCCGCTGATCATTGTGTTCCAAGTTAATTAGACTCTGTTTTGGCTGCTGTCCGATTTATACGCATGTTTCTGGGTCCAGCAGGTCATGGTGCAAAATATTTTGATTATTTGGTTGACGAAAATAAATATGCGCGGTGTTCAATATATTTGGTTTCTTAATTTTAAAGAGATTTTATGCCCAAGGCAGAGGAAGAAAAAAAAAAAAATAGTGCAGGAAAAACAAAGGAAATTTAAAAGAGATGGCAGACCCGAAATTAAAATTTAAAAATTATTAAAAAAAAAAAAAAGAAAAGCCTTTTTTTGACAACTGATAGACCCCGGCACTCAACTCAGACCAAAAATTTCGCAGAAGAGTTCTAACATGGTAATACGAAGTTATCTCTAGCAGTACAACCTTTCAGTCTGACTCTAATTAAACTTTTAGACTTGTCCGTTTGACTTTTTGAGGATCAATCCGTGTTAATGATCTTCTGAAGCTTGCCCCACATCGATCTGCAATGAGCATTGCTCTTCAGGCACCTGTTTCGGAGATTGCTCTGAAATTTCTTCATCCTTGTCATGTTTATTGTCTTAAAAAAAAGAAAAAAATCATTAGGCTCGATCATTAGTTAAATTACAATACATGTTGATCAATAAATAATAATTCTAAGATATAATATTACTATATAATCCATGTAAGGCATGATAAATGACATAATACCAAATAAGTTGCAACTGAAGAATGAACCAGGTTGGAACGCCATACGGTCAGACTCGTTCCTATCTCGAGCATTAGGATTCCAATTCCAGGGTGTTAACAAGGAGTTATCACGGTCCAGGAACGAAGTGAGCCTGTTGAATTGACATTCCCATGCCTTTTGTTGATAATAGAGTCGCATGTATTGTATGTACTGTTGCATGGCTTGCATCCGTTGATAATAGACTTGATTGGCTAGTAGTGTTTGCAGTTGTCGTGGTTGTTGATAATACACGGCATATCTTCGTTGTTGTGCCACGAATTGATCATAAGCTTGAGCTTGTATTCTCAATTGTTGTAACATGGCATTGGCGTCCTCTGACTGCTGTCGTCGTTGTTCATCGGGTTGCTCCTTGTTGTTGGGTAAGGCAGGAGTTTCGCTTCTTTCACTCATGTTGCTATTGTAAATTGCTCTCTTTCTCTCCTCTCTCTCTCTGGATGCAACCGTTGGCATGGTTTATTCAGGGAATATATAGCATATTCAGGGGAAAGATTTGTTGTACTAATTGGAGAAGAATTCATCAGCGCGTTGTGAGAGCTTTTGGGGTAACTTAGTATCTCTCTTTTTATTCATCCGGATTTGAATTATCACATCACACTGGATCAAGAATTGTAATACTAATTGAGTAGTATTAATCAGTCGTTGTGGGAGTCTCTCTTTTTAATGTTGAGGTTCAATTCTAAGTTAATACTCTTTATTAAATAAATAAAAATTTATAAGTGAATGTATTCATATATTTTAAATTTAATATGTTATGGTTAGATACTAAAAATTTTATTTACAATTATTATTATTTATATGATATAGATTGAATTAAAATTCAGTGAGTGATACAATAACTTTTTATTTCTTGCAACAAAAAGTGGGAGAAGAATTAAGAGGAGGAGGATGCTTTCTGATTTTTCTTAGTAAGTACTCTCCTTTATAGGAAAACTTTATTATGAAATTGTTTTTAACAAAAATTCTAGTATTCGTTTGAGATTGGTTTCCTCTGCAAAGCGAAAAAGACTATCAAGCCCCTGTCGGCTAATCAGCGGCCTGGATTCCTAAATTTTGGGACACGTGTTCGATCTGATGTAGAAATAGCAAATTCTCATCTTGCAGATGATGCCCATTATGTTACTCCCCTTCAGGAGAAAAATTCGAGTGCTTTTATCGCACAATATAAATTTCTCTTCCTATTTACCTTTCTTTTTTTATCTCCTCTTCTCTCTGATTGGTCGTCGCCGGCGTGGCTCTAGCGCCGGAAAATTCACCATTATTTAACTAAAGATCAGAGCTCCGGTCAATTCCGATCATCGTGACACTACGGTCATTGAACTGTACGGTTTCAAATCTCGATTTTTAACGGTTAGAAAACCTTGCCATAGAATCATAGTTTATAAATAAACCTGTAATTTTCCGGTCTTTGTATTGCCTGGCTTTTTAGTCCACTGCAGCTCAGTTTGATTTTTGCTTTCAGCTCAAAGATTGTGATTGATTATGTCCGTACAATTTGAAGGCCCTTCATTTTTTAAATAAAAATCTTTTGGTTGTGAGTAGTATTAAGATGTGTTGATTTCAATTAAATAAAGTTCACCTATGTCAAGGCTATCCAGAATAGGAGGAAGATGGAAGTGGAATGGCTGTGCAGAAGGTGAAGTAGAAACCAAACAAAATGGTGTGCTCAAAATTCTTCAGGTTTTATTTCTAGTTTTTGTGGGTTGCTCACCTTGGGCATGCGTTATTCTATAGCATTTACAAGGATTAATGGGTATTATTGAAATGGGGTATAAGGGCTGAATTAGAAGTCACTTCATAGAGGCTAAAAGGAGAATAAAGTGTTGATCCTTTTGAGCCGCAGATTGATATTTCTAGTTTGTTTTTTATTGATGGGAATTTACAAAGCTGGATTCTGACAAACTCCCATCTTTTTGGTAGGTTAGCTTATTCTCTGTTACAGGTGGCCTATAGTTGGCCATGGTGGGTTTGTACCAAGTAGGATACTTGAATTTTGCATGGTTCATTAGAAGAGTTAACCACCAGTGCATCCGCTCTCCATTGTCGGAAAATTTGATCGCTTGGGATTGGCTGGTTTTTCTGTGATACTCTTTACAGACGATCAATGCTATCTTTTTTTTTTTTTTTTGTTTTTTTCGAAAAACAGGGATGCCTGTACATTTGTTTGTGATATATAAATCCCAAATTCTTTTGAGTTGCATAGTTCAATCTGTGATGATGGCCAGATTGTTAGTTGGCATGTTAGTTACATGTTGGAATCAGTTCTTATGGGAAAAGAATGTCAGGTATGGGGATGGATGAAGCATGGAGGAAGATGAAATTTTTATTTTGTGGAATATTTGGCCATGCACTGTCGTCTTCTTCTTCATATTTTTTCATTTTTAGTATCAATGTTCCCTTAATGTTAGGTTTTTTTTTTTTTCTTTAAATCTTTTGTGCCTTGTCTGTAACTGAGTTAATTACTCAGTCATTTCAGACAAAAAGTGTTTTGGATGGCAAAGGCTAATGATGGGGATCCAGTATTTATTAATTGTTCAAGAATTGAGACTGAGAGTCCCATCAGTGGTTTGTAGATGCTGCTGAAACAGAGTTGTTTCCCAACAAGAAGCAAGCTGTACAAGCCCCAAGTAGAACGTTGAGGCCAGGAATTTCAAAATCAGATGTTCCTTCTCGGGATAACACCACTGGATTTCAATCTGTTCCAAGCCAACTTGTTCACAGGTTATTTGGATCTGAAGGCAGATCTATTGATTTCACCAAAGGAATGCTTGTGCTGCTGGAACTGACAGCTTGAATGCATCATTTAATTTGTCTATATCCCATGCTTTGGAAGATCCTGATGCCTGATTTCACCATTTTAGTTTTATAAAAGTGAAAGTCAACCAGGTTAAGGACTGTGAGGATCAATCACATGCATGCCCCACAGGGACATGGTTTTGTAACTGGAAGTAGCAGCGATATTTCTGCTGCTTATGCCTTAAATAGGGAAAGGGAAAATAATTTTATTTCAATGGGTACATGCCTCACATTAATGGATCAATCCTATAATGGAGAAGACAGCCATGCCAGATCGACAAGTCCCACCTTTATCAAAGAAGATGATAGTGCTATTTCCATTAATGACAGCTGTACCAAAGATGATGCCAACATGATATCTTTTGGGTAATTTCCTGATGCACATGATGTTATTGTACCCAACGGCCGGCCCATCAGCAGTTATGATGAGCCGTACTGTCAGCCATCTGTTCAAACACCAGAAGCAGTTGATGGGAAAAACTTTAATGTAACACGCGGACAGGAAAACTGAAACTGAAGTCTGTTTCCAAGAATAAGCCAGAGTTCAAATCTACCAGAAAAGAAGCTCCAAACAGCTTTCCTTCAAGTGTTAGAAGTTTGATATCAACTGGTATGCTTGATGGGGTCCCTGTGAAGTACGTTTCCTTGTCACAGGAGGTAAATTTATTTTATTTTCATTGTCCCATTTCCTTTTCCTATTTGCTGCCTGTTGACATTCTCTGCATGCAACAAGGAGCTTGGCGGCGTTATAAAGGATTCTGGCTATCTTTGTGGCTGCCAATCTTGTAATTATTCTAAGGTAAGCAATTCAATGCCTTCTAGACTTTTGCTGAATATTCTTTAGACCTCGCTAACAGGCTTTATCATTTGTAATGCAAGGCGCTAGATGCATATGAGTTTGAATGCCATGCTGGTTGCAAAACTAAACATCCCAACAATCATATATATTTCGAGAATGGAAAGACCATCTATCAGATAGTGCAAGAATTGAGGAGCACTCCAGAAAGCATGTTGTTTGATGTCATACAAACAGTGTTTGGTGCACCAATTAATCAGAAATCTTTTCACATCTGGAAAGGTGATGGAAATTCCTTTTTTGAATTTTCTCTCTATTCATGTAAATTATTTGGGCCTTCAACATTCTTGTATGTTGTTCTATCTACCTCAGACCATAAAAGCAATTCTGGACTGTCATATCCTTTAAGGTCGAATGCATTGGCCGTGCTGAAGTCCATGCATAGTGATTCTTGCACGCAATCATCTTCTGCTTTAACTTTTTCTTGCTTGCAGACAACATTGATTCGCTTGGAGTTGGGATCTAAGGATATGGTCCTTAGTCAAAATTTTTAACATTTTTGTTTTTTCCATTTTGTAATTTGTTAGTTTATCTAGAATTTTCTGATTCTGACAAGTAGGAGGTTAACGAATTGTGCATTCTGGAGGAATGTTATTGGAAAGCCAAGACCGGCAGGGTGTTGCTTTTTGTTAATATGACACACAGCTAATCATTTACAAAGAGTTATTCAGGTTACTTTCTCTTTGCATACTCAAGAATATCATTCTCATTATTCACATGGTCATTAAAGTAACAACGCAAGAGCTGACCTCCAAAACTCAGGCGTCTGCTCTCTTGCAGGAACCATCACCAGACTTTGCTGTTGGACCTTTTTGCAGACCTAACTTGAGACATCCCAACACGGTCTGCTTCCTGGTGATTACCCTTTATCGGTCATCATCGGTATGGAAACTGCTCAGTTGACTTTTTCATTTGGTATATCTAGTGACTCTAAGAAACTTCTATAGTTCCAAAAAGATTCCAAGAGTATCACTGTAGTCAGTCTAAAGAGACCACGATATCCTTTCCCACATAAACAAGAATCAAAATATAAGGAAGGAGTGCCTCAACTCTGAAGGCATCTCTTCCACATAAGCCAGGCCATACTGATCCTCACTCAAATGTATACGGGAATGTCCCTGGCCAAAAATTTTAAGAATTTTGGGTTACACAAGGAAATTCAAATAAATTAGCAAACATTCACTTGGACATGTGAATACCTTTATGCTGAAAAAAGACCTTTATGGAGTAACGTTGCCTTATAACACAATGCATATATTCGTTAGTCCAAACAAACATATTTGGTTCAATGAAATAATAATGTGCATGTGGGAGTTTATCTTAGTGAGTTCAAACAATTTTCTTGAAATTTTACTATGAATTTTTGTTAGTGGGGTGTCGTAGAGTGGATCGCACAATCGCTCTAATTTGGGCCTTGAGCCCTTTTTATGGGCTTGGTTGTACAGTAGGCTAGCATCCAAAAATAAGATGTTAGTTCTAATAGTTAAACACTTAGATTTTTAGTTTAAAAATATTGAATTCTAATTTTAAAAAGAAAGCATGAAGATTATGAAAATGGAAAGAATTGTTTTTATTTTATAATTCATATTTAATAGATATTTTAATTAAAAAAAAAAAAGGTTTTCGAACTTTTATCCATCCTGATAAAAAATTTATCTCTACTGTTGTAGTTCCTTGCGCATAAATCTCAACTTACTCGCAAGAAACCCAAGGCGGCCCCGCTTTTGCCACATCCATCTAGCGGTTGCTAGGTCACTCTCTATCATCCGGTGTCTCAATCCATCGGCTCAAATTGTCCGCGTCATCCATCCCCGTGAAGCCTCATGAACCAATATTGTCCCAGTATCTAAGTTTTTATATTAACCGTAGATTAAGCCACTTTCTCAATTCGAATCCAACGGTTACAAATATCCACGTCACCGATCCGCGTGAAATCTCTCTAACCAATGGCACGTTGGCTCTTCTCTCTATATTAGCTGAACCACCAAACAACTAAAAAATCTAAAAGTTATCCGCTCTGCTTTACGTTTCTCTCGTTTTCTCTCTCTCAAATAGTCTCCCGAAGCAATCCCTAGCTTTATCTCTCTGAAATGGCACCGAAGGGAGAGAAGAAGCCAGCCGAGAAGAAGCCGGCCGAGGAGAAGAAGACCGTGGCGGAGAAAGCCCCGGCGGAGAAAAAGCCCAAGGCCGGAAAGAAGCTCCCCAAGGAGGGTGGCGCAGCGGCCGGAGATAAGAAGAAGAAGCGTGTCAAGAAGAGTACTGAGACCTACAAGATCTATATCTTCAAGGTCTTGAAGCAGGTCCACCCAGACATCGGGATCTCAAGCAAGGCGATGGGGATCATGAACTCCTTCATCAACGACATCTTTGAGAAGCTTGCTCAGGAGGCCTCGAGACTGGCGAGGTACAACAAGAAGCCGACCATTACTTCCAGGGAGATCCAGACTGCCGTTAGACTGGTGTTGCCTGGAGAGTTGGCCAAGCATGCGGTCTCTGAGGGGACCAAGGCGGTGACCAAGTTTACTAGCTCTTGAAGTGATGCGTTTGCTTTTGAATAGGTGTTCTGGTGTTGACGAATTAGGTTTTTCTTTCATTTGTCTATCTGGCTACGGTTAGGGTTTTGTTAGTAGGTTGGTATTTTACTTTCTTCTGTGATGATTTGGGTTTAATATCTGTAATTGAAGTTTAGATCTGCTTGGTCTTAATGCTTTCATGTTAGAATTGAAACATATTGTTTGTGTTCGAATTTTCTCTGTTATGCTCCGTTGATACCCAAATTCTGCCTATTACTCATGTAAATTGTTGAAAAAATCTCTTTGATTAAACAATGATTGCAATCAGCTTTGTGGTTTCTATGGGTGAAAGGTGCGGCCATAAGTTCTCCGTATAGGCGTGCAGATGTTCTCGACTATGTGAAGATGATGTTGGTTTGAGGTTGCTAGTCATTGGTTCTTACTGATAAGGTTGATGCCTTGCGGCTGAATGGGATGACACTGCAGTTCTGTTCGTGATGGGTAGTAACATCGAGTGTAATTTTGTGGGAATATTTTGGGTGTCAGTGATGCGTTGGCAAGCACCAGCTTCCATACCTGTCGAAGTCAATCCAACTAAAACTAAAATTTTTTCTGTCATGCTAAAGTATATTAAACCAAACTGTGACGGACTTTAAAGAGGTTTGTTGGTACGGTAAGAAGTGGAATTCGATTAATTGTTACGGGCATTCAAACTCGTGTAAGTGACAAAAGGATCTTCTAAGTTGATTATCAACGTTTCTCGTTCTTCATGCCTAGACGTTGGGGGTGGAGTTGGAACGGTTGATGGGGGTGCTGCTGCTGCTGCAGGGGTAGGATCAGCGAAGGTAGGAGTTATGAAGTTGTGACGGGTAGGTGGAGGGTCTGTCTGTGTGGGTCTCTTTGTGTGTAGCTCTCTCTCAAACACAACGAGTTTTAAGTAGTAGAACTGTGTAGTTTGTTATCAATATTCCGCGAAAAGTAGCAGCTTGTAATTATGAATCTCTTTCGTTTCTTGGTGGCATAAGGGAAAGTATCAATTTGAGGGTGTTCTTATGTTAACAACGATGAATTAATAACTCTGTTTTGACTATTGCTTTAATCAATAACTCAAAAGATGAAAAACAAAAGAGCGCGTGTAAAATTTTCTTTAAAAAAATTTAAATATATTCAAAATCTTTTGCTAAAATACTCTTAATAATACTAATAAGCGTATTAATTGTTGTGGCTGATTGAGTTGCCTTATAAGTGTATTATTCCTTTTTTTAAAGTTGGATTATAGGCGTCTTGGTTGAAAGCTCGCTGAAACGACATGTCGTCCATTTAGGCAAACTTTCTCGCGCATTGATTCCGCCGGCGGCGCCCCCCTCCAGCGTGGAATACGCTGTAAACCATTTTCTCTGCAAACTTTATAGCTCCTGCTTGGCTGCTCAGAAATCTCTGGAACAGAGGGCTTCGATGGCTAAAAAACTAGGCTTGCAGCTCTTTGTTAGCAGTTCGTCTCTCTCTCTCCCTCTCTCTCTCTCTCTGTGTGATAAACACACAAATACACACCCACACAAATATGCTGGTGGGCGTTTGTGTTCATTTAATTGGAACAATTTTTTCATTTTTTCAAGCTCTTGTCATGATTTCTGAAATTGTCTTGAAGGGTTATCTTCGTACATGAATGAGGAAGGGCTGAAAAGGTTGTTTTCACCTTTTGGAGTTGTCACCGAAGGTTGATTTCACCTTATTTTTCTCGCTGTTTCTTCCTTATCTTTTTAACTTTTTCTCCAAAGGTTTTGTGAATTTGCAACTAAGCAACTATCTTGGTGGCTGCTATTTGTCTCTGTAGCTAGGCTAATTAGAGACCCACAAACAAAAAAGCCTAGAGGCTTCGGCTTTGTTACATTTGAGTCGGAGATTGAAGGACAGAAGGCTTTGAAGACTATGAATTGCAGGGTAATTGTCAAATTCACATTCACGTCGAATTCATATTATGCTTAATTTGTAGATATTCCTTTTGTTTAGTTACTTGGGCTGTATTTGATTCATATCATACTTTACAATGGAACGACTGTGTTGTGTTATTCGAAACCTGAGAAACATCTTGGCGGACTATTAGTTATTTAACCAAGTTATTTGATTGTAGTTTGTTGCGCAATCGATCATGAAACTTGGTAGAAAATGATGCATCTACCATATCTGGAATTTGAAATCCTTTTTTAGGCTGAATTATTTCAGAATATATCTCCAGGTGAAATTGAGTTGAATATTTATAATGGTCGAATTAAGCTGCCTCAGGTTGGCTCATCACCAGATAGGTTCTTTCTTTATTAATTCACTTGAATACCCAAATTGGTTGCAAAAATTTCTGCAACAATGGTTGAGTGATTTTGATGAGATTATGATGATGTATACTCCACTTCTTGTCTCTTGGTCTTTTAGTTGATGCCTTACCATAGAAAATTATTATGCTAGGGTGTCTGTTCTATGTTCTAGAAGTATAATATTTTGGGAAACATGTTTGTTGGAAGTATCTTGATATATGATGTTAAGAAGTGGTGATTCAAACATAATTGCAAGTAAAGGTAACTGGCAACCAGGACAAGTTTTATCCAAACCTTTTTCTGTTTAGACTACATGTTCATGCTATTAAGCTTGTTTGGCAACAGACAATGTAAAAGTGTGAAAGGCTTGGTCTTTTAAGAAGGGCATGATACAAGATTGGGTACTTTTTGTAAGTAGCACATATAGCATTGCTTAACCCTTGTTGACTAGAGTTCCTATAAAGGCTGTGATTCAGTCATTTGCAGAAGAGGGTCAGAGATTGTTTATATTTTGGTCTACAAACAAAGAAGCTATATGCAAGTCTTCTGTTCATGTATATTGCCGTTTTTTTGTGAGGGAACAATATGTTGCTACTATAATCTTCTTGCATTTGGGAAATTTTGTAGTCATGAAATATGTTATATAGTCCAGAAAATTTGACTCTTTCTTACAAGTGCTAGCAGCATTGCTGTATAACATCAGTGTGATTCATGCTTGCTCTTTGCTTAACCTCCACCTGCCTATTGGACATCGTCCTGTAAATTGCACAGTTTTCCCCAGTGACTTTGACTCATTCTCTTGTTCTGTACTTAGATTTCTTGCTCAAAAATGATTGCTTCAATCTCTCCTCACTCTATCTTGTAAATTTACTCCAACATGCTGTGAAGGGAATCTTCATTAGGGTATTCTGCATTTTTGAATTCAGGCGTTCAAAGTTAATATGGTATTGGTATTGCTGCTGTAAAGCACTTGAATTCTCTCTGTTTTTTTTTTTTTTTTTTTAAATCTTTTGTTCTGTGTCTCTTTTGGCACTTCAGCAGATGGTTAAGGGAAGAATAATCTTCGTTGAAGTTGCAAAAACAAGACATGAAGAGGATGCCAACAATTGAAATTATCTCATGAAGGCTTGGCAAAAGATTTATTTTATTGAAAACCTGATCTCAGAATTCGTTCTCATTCCTATGACAACATAGTATTATAGAATTTGAATACCTTTCATGTGTATTGTACCAAATTTTTAGATGACTGCATTGTACTACATTCCAATGTGAATTTTCCTTTGGTAATTTGATTTTTCCTTCTTTTCTTTTGGTACATCGGGATGGTTCTGATTTGTTTCTCAAATTTTGCAACCAACGATGCCAAAAGATTTTATTTTCCTTGCTGGTTTCAGGCGCTTGTGCGGATAAGTTGTCTTTATTTGGGTGCTTTCAAACCAGAAATGCATGCAGCGAATGCTAAATAATTAGGAACTACTTACGAATATTTCCATTGGAGAATTTTATACAAAGGGCGAGGAAGATATCTCTGCTTTATCCATAATCTCAACGACCAGGCATTTTGCAAAAAGTTGAAAAAGGTGAAATTTGAGCCTCCACACTGTTTCCAGCCAACCAAGCTAAGCCACTATTTTTTTAGACACACTGTAATAACTGATTAACTTGACTTCCCTTTGAAGCCTCAAAGAAAATGTTTCTATTACTGGATAATTGAGACTTGTACGCCTGAAGAGATGTTAACCAAAGTAATGTAAAGCAGAAACAGAACGAGTGAAGGAAGCAAGAGTAAGCTCTTTCTTCTGCATTTACTCAAGCCTGGAGGCCGTTACCAAAAAGCACACAAAATATAAACAGTAGTGGGAGGCTGTTGGGTCCTGCCGTGCACATGAATGCACGAATGAGCTGGTTAATCAAGAATCTGCACGGTAAGTGTGATTGATCAAACGGCTTAAGCAAGGAAACGGCTATGGGATCCATGCTGATGTGCAGGCATTGTTGGAGAGGATGGACGATGGTCACATTATCGGAGAGAGGCACAGGAAACATAAGTGTCAAACATATACATGAATGAAGCTTCCTCAATGTGTAGCCTAATGTGCACAAGCATTGCAATTTGAACAGGAAAATCATTCTTAACTCAAATTGAAGGATTACAACTCCTTTCTAGACAATCTTCACTGCCATCACCCCCATCCGCCCCCTTTTGACAAAAAATCTTTATAATCGTTGGACAATGGTTCATAAGCAGCTTTTGAAAATCCAAAAAAAAAAAAAGAAAAAAGAGAAAACTTCTCTTTTAAAGCCATAAGGAGGGAACCAGATATATACAAACTCTGAGCCCAAAAGCCAGCCGGAATATCAGATCAGTACGCTAAAATTCTCGTTCTTCATATAATGAACCACAGAAGTAAACCTGAGCTGAGCTGCTAGTTAACTGTTGTGTGCATATTCTACGTGAATGTTCTTGCCATCCAATAACTGGAAAGAACGCCAGAAAGCAAAACATTGACAATAAAGAATCAAAAGGCCCTCGACAGGGTTCATGCAACATATAAGCAAAGCAAAGGAAACCTGACCTGACCGTCCATTTCTTTCAAAGCTGTGGTCGCTGCATTTTCATAAACAAAACGCACAAATCCATACCCTTTTGATTTCCCACTCACGCGGTCACATATAACTTTAACTGTTCTGACAGCCAAAAAAAAAAAAAAAAACCAAAAAAAACAAAAGCCAATACTTTACAAAACCATTTCCACGGAACACAGGACCAGAAACATGTTCGAAAGACAAATTAAATTACCTTCAATTATCTCACCATGCTGTCCAAAAGCATCCTTTAGGACGGTTTCATTGGTATCAGAAGAGAGTCCTGCAATTCAGAAAAGCAAGTTGTTCTTTGTTTTTTTTTTTCTCCTGGAATTACAGAAAACGAGCAAAGGAGGAGAAATAGAAGTAGGAAAGTCACCTGCAATAAATAATCTGGTGGAAAATTGGCGATTCAATAACCATCTCACCGATGGAGCAGCCGTACGGTGGAGGCTAACACTGCGTTTCAAATACTGCATTTAGATTTTGCCTTTTGATTCCGCAAGGCAGAAGAGAGGCGACGACAAGGCTTTTGTTTTTTCGTTTTTTGTTTTTTGTTTTTTGTTTTGTTTTGTTTTTTTTTATTCTTTTCCGGTGACAGTCTTTCTGGGTTTTATGGGGTTTAATGGGCTGTCTCCGATGAACGGCCCATGTCTCCTCGCGGTGCTCTGCCGGGGTTCATTTCGAAGTCCCAGTCATAAATAAAGGGCAACTTTAAAGATGTTCTTTTTTTTTTTTTTTTGGGTGGTGAACCTGACCGACTGTTGCTACATTGTTTTGTCGTTTGAGCTTCATTCGATGGTTTTCTCTAGGTATATTTCCTGTGGTCCATTTTTACCCAATTAATTGAATTGTCTATTATATAAAAAATATTTTTTTATTCTTAAAAATTATACAATTCATTTTAAAATTAAAATTTAAAACCTTAAAATAATTAATATACTAAAAGTTGGACCTCTATAGTTCTTCCAACCAACCAACCCCACAAATAGTTGTAATTTGACCTCTAATTCCCTGGCCTTTTGACTCAACTCACCGAGAGATTTCGACTTAACGAGTGTTGTTGCCGTAAAAGCAAGAAGCTGCTGAAAAGATGAGGAAATAAAAATAAAAATAAAAATAAACCGAATTTCGCATTTCATTGCAGCCTTTGAATTATCGGCCACCAGAACCAAATTCTATTTACAAGAAAAAATGGTTTCACGAATGGTCAGGTTGCGATTATGCTTACAAGCCAAAATCACAAAGACTATTCGAACCATCTCGACAGTCAAATTTCTGCCACAACATGTATTAGAACAAGTTTACAAGCGTAACTACCTGTCAGTGGACAAAAATGGACTCTGTGAGGAAGCTCTGTGAATGAGTCTGTTATCTGTCACCTGGTTTAGCTTCAAACCCCTTCTCAACATGTCATCATGCAGTTCACAGGCCTTCCCCAATTCTCCTAGAACACAGCAACCATACACCAGAATATTATATGCTACTCTATCAGGCTTGAGACCCTTGCTTAGCATAGTCTCCCATAACAAGATTGCTTCCTGTAAATAACCTCGTCTGCAGTACTCATGAATAATTGTTGAATAAGTAATGCAATCGGGGAAAATACCATTGTCTATCATTCCATCTAAAAGCTTGGTTGCCTCTTCAATCTTACCCAGTTTGCAAAAGCCCCGGATAAGTATGTTATAGGATACAGTGTTTGCTAAGAAGCCATTAAGCATTGAATTATGCAGCTGCACAGCCATTTCCATGTTCCCTTCCTTGGTAAGCTGGTCAAGGAAGCAACCATAAGTGACATGATTTGGAGGAGAATTATTAACCAGCATTTCATCACAAATAAGCTTAGCTTGATCCATGAATCCTTCCTTGCACACACCGTTTATCAGGGCAGTGTATGTTACAATATTTGGAGTACAGCTTTCATCAACCATTAAATCCCAAAGCCCAAAAGCCTTCTTAAGATCCCCTGCTTTGCTGTATCCATCAATCAAGCTTGTATATATGACATTATCAGGCCTCAATCCTTGATCATGCATATCCTTAAAAAGACCAAATAAAGTTCTTGTATCATTCTCTCTCATACTTCCATCTATAAGTACAGCATAACAGACAATATCCATGGTCACACCTCTTTTCATCATCTCACAACAAGCACTCAATGCATCCCTGAATCTTCCTTCTTTGCAAAAACCATAGAGAAGTGCACTGTAACATATCTCATTTAACTTATGATGCTTTTTATGAAGGTCATCAATGAACTCTTTGGCTTCAGATAGCCTGCCAGTATGACAAAGGCCACTTATTAGAGATCTATAGGTATATGTATCTGGAATGAGACCGTTCTCTATCATTTCTTCAAACAATTTAAAGGCTTTTACTGTGTTTCCTTCCCTACAATATCCATCGATAACAACATTATAAGTCACCTCATTTGGCATAATATTCCATTCTACCATTTCATCAAATAACCTGGTTGCCTCAGGCATCATGTTCACTCTACAAAGACCAGAAATAAGTGATGTAAAGGTGTATACATTTGGTGCAATGCCCTTCCCAGTCATCTCACGATACAGTCTAAATGCCTCATTTAACTTTCCTTTGTTGCAATATCCACTAATCAATGATGTGTAGGTAACCACCGTAGGTGTCAATCCTCTGTTTGCCATTTCATCAAAAATGGATTTTGCAGCATCCAAATTCCCCATCTTGCAATGGCCATTTATCAAGGAATTATATGGATACACTGTGACTTTTATCCTTGCCTTGATCATTTTATCAAAAAATTGAATTGCCTTATCCAGTTTACCCCTCCTACAAAATGAGTCAATCAAAATAGAATAAGTAATGTCATTAACACACAGACCTTTTGCTTCCATCTCCTTGTAAAGTAACTCTGCTTGATCAAATTTTCCTTCTTTAAACAGAGAATTGAGCAATGCATTGCATACAAACAAACTAGGGATGAGCCCAATTTTTGCAACCATGTCCACCAGGTCAAAAGCTTCCCCAGTCCTCCCCTTCCTCCTCAAGCCCTCAACAAGATTGGAAACAGCTGCTTCACTCGGCAGAAACCCCATCTCAATCATCTCATTTAGGTACTCCAATCCAACATCAAACTCTTGCACTCTGCAAAACCCAATCACTAAAGTGCAATAAGTAACCAGATCAGCTTTCAGTCTTTTCTGGATTAAACTATTCTTGATCTCAACAGCCTCCCAAACTCTCTGGCTCTTGCAAAGCCCATGAATTAAGACATTATACATAACTACACTCAATTCACTGCCGGCGGACTCCAGCCCATGAATTATTCCCATTGCCTTAACAAAATCCTTCAACTCACATAAACTTCTAAGTACTGCTGTGTGAATATAAATATCGGGTCTTACACCCGTACTCAAAATCTCATCAAACAACTTTAAAACCATACTGAATTGCCGAATCCTCAGTAAGTCATTTAGAAGTACACTCAATGTCCGAACTTCAGGCATTAAATTAAACTCCATCATTAACCTTAACACCACAACACCATCAAAACATCTCTTATCTTGCACATAACTTTGAATCAATAAATCAAAACCCAAAGTAGATTTAAATCCCCCTCTCCTGAAAGAATCCAAGAGATAATCAAAAACCTCTCTTGGGTCCAACCCACGAAGCAACAACGTTTGAAATAGAGACGAAGCAGGCCAGTAGAAATTACCGTTAACCAGAGCATGAATCAGAAAACAAAAAGAAATTGTCGAGTGATCAAAATTCTTGTGCAAGCCCAGAAAATTAAAGAACCTCAAAGCCAACCTGGGATCGTCGAGGGTCTCCTTCAAGACTGTCTCGACATGGTCAGTCCTTAGATTCCGTGAAATGAATGGATCGTCTAATACAATTTTCCAGCTTTTCCTTCCTCGTACGATGTTTTTGAGGATGGCTATCAACTGTGAGTCTCGGTCACTGTCGTGACCGCCTTGAATTGCAGCAGAGGCCTTGTGGGTGCAAAATTTTCTGGATTTTGCGTGGAAGACTGCAATGGGTCTGCAATGACGGGATGGATTCATTTTCAGGAAGTGAAAAATTGGAGAAGGAATTTTAGGCTGCATTCATTTCACGCAATACACACCCAATAGTGGCGACAGAACAACTAATGAAGTGCGGCTGTCATAGTCAGCCCGAGCTCTCGCCGGTGGGGTAGCTGTCGGAAATAAACTTTTTATTTTTTTTTTAGGTTTAATTGTGGAACTCGAAATCTTAAATTATTATAGAACTAATGAACTTGCAATTTTAACGTTGGTTAAGAGCTATTAATATTTAAAAGTTGAACAGATTTACACAAATATTTTTGTGAGATTTACGTAATTTTAATCTTGCTTAAGGACTACCAATATTCAACATTTGCTGCGAGATGAATTAATCTTTTTGTGAGGTTTCTGCAATTTTGTGAGATTCATGAGTCTTAACTTGAGAGCTATTGTTCTATTAGTATTAAGAAGCTAAAAAGATGCATCCTTGAGAAAGTTCTTTTAGAGTTATGTCTACAAGAATTTTTAAAATTCTAAACATTAAACAACATTTATTTTTAAAAATTGAAATGAACGATTGATGCATTAAGAGACATAAATTTTTTTTTTAAAAAATGAAGTCATTTGGAAATTCATTCGAGAGGCAAAGCAAACAATTTTTCTAAAGAATCCCTTTTGAGTAAAGTCTGAGATTGAACTGCAGTACATTAGTTACACTACACTCAAAGTATTGCCCTTTTTTCTTTTTTTTTTTTTGTTTCTCAATATGGTATTCCAATTCTTATGATTTTAGTTTTACGTACTTATGTAAATTCTCTTCATTAATGATGAAAAATCCATGAAATTAGCTTTAAAAAATAGACACGCCAAGTCTCTCTTTTTTTTGTTGGGTTCTAAGATACATATAGCTTTTTAATGATTTTTTATTTTTAATCCCAGTTTTTAATTGTTTCCTGTTTAATAATAGATGAAAAATATAAAATTAATTATCAAAAAGTATGTGAACAAAGGGTCGTAATTTGGATTATGAAACATTTGACCAGGAAAGAAATGCAATAAGAATGTCATCGATTCTAACTGGCTCATTCCCTCCTAACTTGCCACGTCTCCAGCTACTAAGCCCCGAAAACAACATTTTTACGCTTCTTTCTAAGCCGTCGATGGTGATGCCAATCCAACGGCAAATGATATCCTTGTCATCAATCCGTGTGCCTTCTCGTTCTCCAATAGGATTACAATTCGGCTTCTATACATATTCGACAACCCAATAAATTCTCTTTACGTCTTCTAAGGATCGCGAAAACTCCCTTCCAATTCCCAATTTTCCTTTTCAGCTAAGAAATTTGAGGTTTATCTCTGTCAATGGCGCCAAAGTCAGAAAAGAAGCCAGCCGAGAAGAAGCCGGCGGAGGAGAAGAAGACGGTGGCGGAGAAAGCTCCGGCAGAGAAGAAGCCGAAAGCCGGAAAGAAGCTTCCCAAGGAGGCAGGCGCGGCGGCCGGAGACAAGAAGAAGAAGCGCATGAAGAAGGGAACGGAGACTTACAAGATTTACATCTTCAAGGTCCTGAAACAGGTTCACCCTGACATCGGGATCTCCAGCAAGGCCATGGGGATCATGAACTCCTTCATCAATGATATCTTCGAGAAGCTTGCTCAGGAGGCTTCCAGGCTTGCGAGGTACAACAAGAAGCCTACCATTACTTCGAGGGAGATCCAGACTGCCGTGAGATTGGTGCTTCCTGGAGAGTTGGCCAAGCACGCTGTCTCTGAGGGGACCAAGGCGGTGACCAAGTTTACTAGCTCTTAAAATTTGGGGATAATTCTAGGGTTAGGGTATCTGTTGAAATGGTTAGGATATCTGATGTTTCTTGTCCTTTTTTTAGAGGGTTGTTTTGCTTTGGGTGATTGGGGTTGTGTAAGTACTAAGAATGAAAGATTCTAGCTTTATGGACATGGAAAAAAAAAAAAAAATTCTAATTTTGTGTTTGGTGTTCTGTTCACCTGCTTGATTCTGTACCCTGACATGAAATGGCTTTTGGCCTCTCTTGGTATCTTAATGGCTTCACATGATGGTTAGAGTTGAAATTTTACCTTAGCTGCTGGCTCTATAGTAGATCGTATACTTTTTGTTTACTATTTCCATTAGAAGCGTCTGTTCTACAATTCTTGAAATAGAACGCCTGGTTTGCTGGGTTGCAAACTATCTTGAATTTATAGGCAGCAGCGCTGGTGCAGTTCAGAAAAAGTGATTGCCCCCATTAGATTAGAGATTCATTTTTTGTGTGATTACTGTTAATGGTAAAAGGTTGTATTTTCTAGAGGAAGGTACGCGTACCTGTAAGTATGCATTCAAACAGATGAAGTAGAATTAATGTCCATGGGACTCTTTGTAGCTCGGTAAAAGAAAAGCAATAGTCTTTTTTATCCTTTTTCTGGATGAACAAGCATGAATGCTGAATTGACTTTTTTGGGCCAATCAATGTACCTGTGCATCATTCAAGTGAAAAAAAAAAAAAAAAAAAAAAGAGGAACTTTAGCATATAGATATATGTTCAACTGGCGATGTTCTAATCATGTTGCAGTAAAACAAGAACAGGAACATGTGGAGGGTTGTGCAATTACATGTCTGATGCTTTATTTTGACAAGGTGAGAAGAGGCATTGTTTAGCATAGTCAGTCTGGAGATGGCCTGCTTATCTTCGATTTTCGGAAAAGAAGGGGGCTTCCCGTTATAAGAGCTATAGAAGTTAATTTTATGCAGATGAACATACTATCAATTTTTTTGTTTTTTTCTCAGTCTGTCTATTTAATTGTTAATCTTGGCCATGGCTGCTAGTTCTGGGTGCCATTTCACCAGATTAATTGATTCATTGTATCCCCTTAATTTTGTTTACCTTAGCCTAATTATGTAGTCAGTTCGATTAAAATAATGTTGGTCCCCGACCGTGGAGGCCCAACCAAGAACCATGGCAAGAAAGCCGACAACTAAAGGGGTCAATTTTGTCATTTGCGGTAATCATGACTCCCAACTCCTGGAGGCAAATGAGAAGCTAAACGTGCGTCCGTCTCCCTTTATTTCGCCCCCAAAAACTGACAACAAAAGAAGAGGGCCATAATGACCAAGTTAGTTCTCTTCACTCACGTTCCTCCCCCGGCTTCCCATCAACAAAACACCATTACCTGGACCCAATAATATCGGCCTCATGCTTCTCCCACTCATTCATTCAGTTATCCGGCGAGTCAGGTTACGGTGGCCGCAAATTTTCCAAGCATTGACATGGACAATTCTGTTGAGCTTGACAGTGGCAATCACATCGTTTGCTCCTGAGATTGCCTTTACATCCGCAATATCTTCGTCTTGGCAGCTTTCGCGACAGTGTGGTGGCAGAGATGGTCTTGTTAGGCTTCCCGTGGACTTGCCTGGAGAGGTGGTGTGCTTGCCCGCTCGAATGATGAGGAGGTCCAAGTTGGACTTCTTTGTGCCCACCACATTCGCTGCGATTGTGGTCGCTGGCTCTGCTTGCTTGGTTCGGTCTTTGGCCTTGTGGGATGACGACAGAGAATGAATGGTTTTTAGGAAACTTACATGAATGAAATTGATTGACACTACATCAATTCCTGTTGTGTTCTTTTTATTTGTCGCCCCCTTAAAGACTTGCATCAATTTCTGTCCTTAGTCTTTCGTCTGCCATTGATTGTTGCTTGCATTTCAGAACAAAAACTGATACTCTTGGCTTGGTTGAAGTTCATTTAATAATCTTTTCGTACTAATTAGCACAAGAATTTTGTTCACTTTATTGACTAAAATTCGATCATGGATCGAAAAATAAAGATTCATTGTTTTATGATTTTTCAAGTTCTAGTGTGAGCATGAACCAAAAATAATAATAATAAAAAAAAAAAGATTTCTCGAGTTATCTAAATTTGATCGAGTTGTGTGTGTGTATGACTAATTGGTAATGATGTAAATATGATATTAAGTATAATTGAATGATTATTTAACTTAAAATATTAATAAAATTTAAAATTTAAAATTCACTTATATTTAAAAATAAAATTTATAATTTTAAAATTTATAACTCTTAAATTTATTAAATTTTATTTTGTCAACAAATTTGTAAAAATATAATTCACTTATAAATTGACTTTAAAATAATATATAATCATGAATAATATTTATTTACAACAAAAAATCATAAAATATTTTACACAAAAGAAAAAGGTGAAAAGGGTGCCGATATTTGTTTTTCTATAATACTTCAAACCGTCGAAGAGTAATTTTTAATATTAATAAGTATATTAACGGGAAACGAAAAAGAAAAAGTGAAATAATAAGAACATAATAAAAAATATAAGAGATGAAATAGAGCAGAAAAGTACGAAATTGGGGTCCATAGCTCAGTGGTAGAGCATTTGACTGCAGATCAAGAGGTCACCGGTTCGAACCCGGTTGGGCCCTTACCCTGACCAGTAGTTTGTTTTAGTTTTAAGCATTGATGATTTGTGCAATTTTCAAAGAGCGAAAAAACCCTGGAAAGTCTTTTTCAAAGATGTCAGATAAAATTAATAGAGACGATTCTAAACGGGCACGACTCATTTCGTCCAATAAGGCACCAGGACGAAAGAAATACACCTACACGAAAGCCATGAAGGCTAAGAGCTGATGCAATAGCTGCGGATTCTCTTTCGGGGACAACAGCAGATAAGCATTCCAGACCTGGAAAGTTTGAAAGTCTTTTTCAAAGATGTCAGATAAAATTAATAGAGACGATTCTAAACGGGCATGCGTCCTATCTTTTAATAATTTGGGAAAAATGTCTGAAAATATAATTAATGTTGGCGTCGCCCGAACTTGAACCGGAGACCTTCAGTGTGTTAAACAATTACCATGTTATTAACCGATCGAAACTTTAATACTACCCTTTTTGATCCCGCTGGAGGGGGAGACCCCATATTATACCAGCATCTCTTTTGGTTCTTCGGTCATCCAGAGGTGTATATTCCCATTCTGACCTTCAGTGTGTTAGACTGACGTGATAACCAACTACACCATGTCACCAGGTGAACTACTGGAATTGCCATTAAATATGTTATCTTTATCTAAGTCACGTCGCTATTTACATTTTCAAATCTAATCTCTAAATTGTAAGTCGTAATCTTCCTAAACACAGTCTGCATCCAATTCATTTTTGAGCTGTTTGGCAATTTTAATTTAGATTGGAATAATTTTTTTTTTTTTTGTCTTAGTTTTCTTCACTGTTGGATAACATTACGACAGTTTGAGGAGAGGAAGTTTGAGGGCAATTTTGCCATTTTAAGACCTAACAGAAAATCTGTCCTTTTTTTTATCATTTATAGCAAATAGATAGTCGTCTTTTTTTTTTTCCAATATATATATATAATTGCCAATTTGTGCAGGGGCTTCTTTCCCCAAGGAAACCCTACTTCTGTCTCTTTTTCTCTCTTTCGTCGATTTCCGCCTTCACCAATTACTTTCTTCTTAGTTTTTATTAATCATAAACTTAAGCAAAAATGACGAGCGCTTTGGATATGTCCCTCGACGATATCATCAAGAACAACAAGAAGTCCGGATCCGGTAACTCTCGTGGCCGCGGCCGCGGCCGTGGTGGCGGAGCTGGACCTACCCGCCGGTTCAACAACCGTGCGGCCAACCGCGCAGCACCGTATGTAGCCGCTAAGGTACTTCGAAATCAGCTTTGTTTCTTTTTTTTTTTTTTTTTTTTCTTTAAGGATTAACTGATTTGGTCGTAGTTTATGTATGCTTTTTGATCTTTCACTGATTTGGAAGCTCGTGAACTTTATTCTGTGTTTCCAGGCGCCGGAGACCACGTGGCAGCACGACATGTTCTCGGATCAGGGTGCGGCGTACCTGGCACAACCGGTTCGGGCTTCTGCTATAGAGACCGGAACAAAGCTCTATATCTCAAATCTCGACTACGGCGTCTCAAACGAGGATATTAAGGTAAATTTCAAAAATTAATTTTGATTGTAAGCTTAATTTAAGGTCTCATGTTTGCATGGAATTATTTGGATTGGTTTTCAAATAGATGCTGTTGATAAATGATTTGTGATTGGAAGGGTTTTAATGTTTAAATTTGAGGATTTTCTATAGTTACTTATCTGTGTGTGCTGCTGTGGATGCAGGAACTGTTTTCTGAAGTGGGTGATCTGAAGCGGTATGCCATCCACTATGATAGGAGTGGTAGATCGAAGGTATCTAAACAAAGTTTGGCATAAAACTGCATCCTTCGGATGAATTCTTTGTGTCTCCGCCTGTAGTTTAGAAAAACCTCTTTTTCTTAGGGAACGGCAGAAGTTGTCTTCTCGCGACGGGCAGATGCTTTGGCTGCTGTTAAGCGATACAACAATGTTCAGCTTGATGGGAAACCGATGAAGATAGAGATCGTGGGAACAAATGTTGCAACTCCTGCCGCAGCAACCCCAGCTGTTAATGTCGCCTTTGGAAATCCAAATGGAGTTCCTCGAGGGTACTGTCTTATCTCTATCTCTGTTGCTTATTATTTGTTCTCATGCTGTGGCCCAGAAAGCCTCTATTTTTTGTGATTTAATTGACACCTTGCAAGATGTCTTTGTAATTGTTATGTATGCTGCATTTCTCGGTGTAATGAATTACATTATTCTGTTTTTTTTTTTTTTTCTTAATGTTTGTTTATGATTTAGTTTTATAAGTGCTCTTCTTTATGGTCTAACAAGAAGTTATTGTTTCTATCTCTCTCTCTTTCTCTTTTTTTTTAAAAAAAAAAGAACTCAGAACTGAGTCTCGCCAAATGAAACTCATTAAAATCTGAGCATACATTTGTGCTTATATTTAAGAAAAACAATCCTCTAATATGTTGGCTTTCCAGCAAAACCAGAGGAATTGAGTGCCTTTGTATCAAATGGATATGATTTATCTTATATTTGAAATACATAGAGGATTAAGGGAAATATTTTCTTGGTAAAAGGACATAGTGTGTTGTTGGTGCAACCATTTTTATGCAGTAGGATTTGTATATGTTACACATTTCGGAAGCTTCATATCTTAAAGTGTGACTTTTTTTATGCTGGCCTTCAACAGTCAACCTCAAAAAACCTTCTTTATACAGACATGGGACTGGCTAAGCCAAATCAGATGTTCAGTAGAAACCAACATAGGCCGAATCGAGTTGAGAAAATCAGTTGAATCTAACATAGACCAAATTGAGTTGACAGAATAAATTGAATCCAACAATAGAAAGGAGTGGTGAAAAATTATTCATGTTGTTGACTTCAATTAAATTCAATATCATTGCTTAATTGAGTTGAGTTGGATGTGGAACATTTCCTTGCCCTTGAAATAGCATTTAACTTGTGTTAAATTGAGGATATCAAGTATGAGATTGATGCTTGGTATATTGCTATTGAGGTGGTTATTGGGAAGCTTGAACACTTTATGTTTCTTGCATGAGTTCTCACATGTAGATTGGCATATAACTTGCATTTTTTTTTTCTTTATTTCTCTCATTTGGGTATGCTCTAATGCAGTGGACAAGGTAGGGGTGGTGTGATTGGAAGGCCTCGTGGTGGTGCTGGTGCTGGTGCTGGCCGTGGATTTCGAAGGGGTAATAGACGTGGAAGAGGCCAAGGTGAAAAGGTATCTGCAGAGGACCTTGATGCTGATTTGGAGAAATATCATTCAGAAGCAATGCAGACAAATTGAAGTCATCCATTTGTTTTCTATCTGCTCTCGTATCTATCTACTGTGGTCTTTGTGCTTGATGTTGCAGCAACCTATTCTATTTCCCGTGTCTCTGCAAAGTCTGTCTCTGTAGTGATCTCAAATGCACCTTTGTTTTGAAGTTTAGGGTCTTGTTTTCAATTGTTCATTGACTTGGATATCCATATGTGGGTTAGTGGACAGCTGTCGGTATGTAATTGCTATCTTGGTTTAAGATTTTGGCTGTGTAGCAAGTGGAACTGTTTCTCATTGCTACCTATATAGAGAAAATGCTGTCTGCAAGGATTGGAGGATTGAGCCCTGAAGAAGTCACCCAGAGCTCCAATATCTTTGGGTTGCTTGCTAGGGAGACTATTGAGGTAGATACCTTTCCTTTGAGTAGTATGATTGTGAATTTTCAACTGCTAGAGCCGCCCCTTATAAATGGTGTAGTCAATCTAATGTTTAGGTCTTGAGCTTGTCTAAGTTGCATCTTTTTTGCTTGTATTCTCTTCAGGAAAATATTAGTTCCCATGAGTATTTTACTTTGCTTCTGACATAGCATATTTATAGGCTATGTCCCGGATGTTGTTATATCAGTCGACTTACAGGTGAAGATGAAATAGCGGACATGATTTCCAGTAAGATTGGCTATAGGAGCTTGTCAAACCACATTGAAGGGTCAGTGTGACTTGGGTGTGGAAGGTGCTCCAACTTTATCATGCTTTGGTTGAGGTTTTCAATGGATGCATGCTCGACTGGATTCTGAGATCTTTTTATTTATGTATCCTGTCGATTCTCTGATGCTTATATACAACGTGGTATCGGAGATACAGTTATCGGGGAGAAATTAAACATGGTACTAGTGCGTCATCAGACAATTCTTTGGCACTGATATAATAAATTGAATAGGATAGCTGGTAAATTTATATTTATGGCGGATGTTACGGTTATTTCAGGTATACTGATGTATTCGATATAACCGAATTATATAAACAAATAAAAAAGTGCAGTTTTTCAAATGTATCCTTTGTAAGTTCAGTAAGTAATTTTTTATTATATTATTATCGAATTCGTCACATTCTACGTAAGAGGGACAATTATCGCACAAGCCACTCGTTTTGATTTCTGTTTATTGGAGCAAATTGAAATCTCTAGGAGTAGGTTCTTTTAATCCATTGGTGAAAAAGAATTATCTTTGGACAGTGCTACAAAGGCTTATTTTAAAACAAATAGTTATAACCTAGCTCTCCGCTGGTTAAGTAGTTGGGGGAGTTGGCCGTTCAACCCACAAGTGATAAGAGTATTTGGTAAGCAAACATCTGGAAATTTAGATCGCAGTAGCCATCTCGGGTACATGATTGGTCTAATGTGCTCGCCTTCCATGAGTCGAACGAGGCCATCAACCTGATAAATTTTCAAATGGGACTCGGTAACTACTGCATGCGAAAAGCGTGTAGGAGCGAACAACATTGTATTTGTGCATGGCATATAAAAAACATAACAGAAACTGCGTGTTTGAGTTCCAGGCTTTTGGACGGGCAATGGTTCCCCTCTACAATGTTCAATATAAAAGAGCAAATGAATTCTATTGCTTACACATGTAACCAACTATGACATAGAAACAAGGCATTCAGGTCTTAGAAAACAACCCATGAATTTCATGCAGCCAAAAACCTTAAAGAATTTCCACTAAAGAAACCCCTTACTTTTCATGCAGCCTTAAAGAATTTCATCATCCCCAACCCCACTCCCCCTCCCCCTCCCCCCCGGGGGCAATTGAACAAGAAACAATGGAAAGCAAATTAGACGAGAAGATATTGGCAAATCAATTTAAATTAAATTGTGATGCCAACAAAGATAATTCAACACAAGTGGCTGTAGTTTAGTGGTTAGAATTCCACGTTGTGGCCGTGGAGACCTGGGCTCGAATCCCAGCAGCCACAAATTTTTACTTTCCTTATCAGTCCACTTTCATTTGTGGCTTCTGACTTACTCTTTCGGCTTCTGGTACTAGAGGCCGATGCTTTGCTAATCAGACTGCTGAAACGGCCCAGACAAAGTAATGCTGTTTCTGTGGCCCGCGGCGGAGGACTTTGGTACAGAGCCTCAATAGAGTAAGTGTCGTGGACGTCTTTTTTTTCCTTTTCTTTTTCTTGCGAAACTGAAAGCTTGTTCTTTCTGAATAATGATATTTATTTCGATTTAGTATTCTGACTCAATTGCATACATAACTTTAAAGTAAATTTGTACAAATCTTTTTTTTCTTCTTTTTCGGTCTTTTAATGTATTTATCTAACTTAGTTGGAAAATTAGATAGTGAAAAGTAACTGGGTTTGTCCACAAAAAAATGAAAAAAAAAAACAAAGAAAAAGCCCTTGAAAGTACGAGTAGCTGCAAGCCACAAATAGAACGAGCTACGTGAAACTACTAGAGGAGCCATCAATCATGGGCTTGGTACGGAGTGGGGTTATAACTGTTAATGACTACCGGATTAACTTTCAACCCACGATAGGAGTTCGAATCGAGCTTTTTTAACTACACAAATTCTTTGAACTTCGAAACTATTGCAACGTGAGACATACGTAATTATACAATTCATCTAATAATTCATATATATTTTTAATAAATTCAATAATTTTTTTTTTATCAAATTACATCATATTTGCATACGTTCACCATATTCTGTTACGTTGTTATTAAGTTTTTTCTCACGGAGTTTATCTCAGGTACTTTACTTTCCTGTGAGGCAGGCCAGCGGAACATAGTTAAGGTTTATTGTAAGCGTTTCTCTTGCATTGATGTCTATAGATCATGGAATGGCGGAAGCGTCCTGAAATCCCAAATAGGCAACGCTCTTTATGATTTATTTTTCAATCAAGTTAAAGTACAGTACTTTCGGCTTAAAAGATCGTGCTTCACATTTCATAATTTTCTAAAAATTATACTGGCAATTTTCATATACTTTAAACATTAGTAATGTTTTCTGTTAGCATTTATGAAACTTCATATAGATGATAATCGCTAACAATTAAAGACAAAAAAAAAAAAAAAATCATATAAGTAAGAATGTAAGATAAAATTGTTCTAAAAAAAACTCGAAAATTTTAAAGTAAACCATAGAAATGGAAGGTGGGATAACCTATCATGATTCTATTCAATTCGGAGGTACATGTGCGCCCGAAACCGAGAAATTGATAAGCCAGCTAACGGCATCTAAGCTGCTTAGAAATGCAGGAAGCCCCACCTGTAACAAACACTTGGACACGTGTAGAAACCCCATCTCAACATCGGTAACAAACAACTCCTGAAAAACAGAGAGCCTAGATCAAAATTTTCTGTCCTCTTAAAAAGAACAAAGAAAACACCAAAACTGCTTACATAAGTACCAACCATGGCATCCGATCTGAGCCCAGCATTTGCCTACACGGTGGTGTACGTGAAGGACGTAGCCAAGTCCGTGGATTTCTACCACAATGCATTTGGCTACAACGTCCGTCGCCTTGACGAGTCTCACAGGTACTAAACTATATATGAAGTTGTCACACAATTTGCCTCTCTTTTTGTGCCTTTTTTTTTTTTTTTCTTTGAAATTGATTGACTAGATATATGTATATAGTTAATTTCTGATATTTGGGTGGGGTAGATGGGGAGAACTGGAGAGTGGGCAGACTACCATAGCATTCACTCCGATCCACCAGCACGAGACTGACAAGAGAACTGGGGAAGTCCAAACTCCCCGTTCTGGTCACGAGCGACCCCCGGTTGAGGTTTGCTTTGCTTATACTGACGTTGATGCGGCTTACAGAGTAAGTACTTGTTTAAATCTTAATAAACCACACACACGCAGAAATAATAAGAATAAAATTTTAGACAATAATCTCCACTGTCTGCAGTGGTGGGAATTGGACTGAGGGGGCTATAACGAAAGACGATATGCTAAAATTATAAATAAATTTCTCAAGTAGTATTTTTTATGATTTATTCTGTACAAATATTATAAATTCAAAACATTTTTTTGTTGACCCTTGCTTACAAATGGACGTGTGATATCCTTTTATTTTCAGCATAAGAGGAGATAGGAGATTATTCCAATACCATTAAACTAATAAAGCTTATTGCTTGACAAATCTCTAATTTATGTACCTTTCTTTTAGACATTACATATTTTTCATTCTACTTTTGCATATAGTTATGAAAATAATAATAATATTCTTCTCCTATATTTGAGTTTTATCTCTAAATTAAAAATCCTCAATGCATAATCTGAATAGAAATCTTGTTCTCAAAGATTGATAATCCTAGCCCTGGCCAAGGACTATTGTCCCAGTTATAATTGTTTATTCCTTTACTTCTTTCTCTCTTGATTCCTCTCTTGTGTGTGTGTGTGCGTGTGTGTGATATGATGGGGTTGAGCAGAGAGCACTGAAGAATGGAGCGGTGCCAGTGAGTGAGCCAGAGGACAAAGAATGGGGACAGAGAGTTGGGTACGTCCGTGATATCGACGGAATTGTGGTGAGAATGGGCAGCCACGTTGGGAAGCCGGCTAAGCAAGATTGATGTCTGAAAAGTATCTCAAACAATGCCATATAGAGATATAAAAATAACCCATTATGACCCTTGACCCTGAAGACCAAAGAATTTGCACATTTCGATTTTCGCTTGTACTTCTAGAAGGGTGTCATACCGTCTTAATATGATCATATGCATGAATGAACCATGTCGAACCTACTACTCCTTTTATGATCTTGCCTAATATTTACTATTTTGAGGTTCTCTTTGGTCCCTTTTAGTTAATGGGATTTCTATTGTGGCTTAGAGCAGGTGAAATATTTTGAAAATTGACCCCGACACGTTCGAGCACGTTCATGCGGCCCATACGCATCATATCATAAAGCCCTTGGTTGGAAAGTTGGTGAGAATGAGCAGAAAATTGTAAGCCGTCGTTTAAGGTTAGCAGTAAGAAGCTGAGGACTTGGCAGTTCATTTTATTATAGCTCTGCCAAACCAATGCAAGCGATACTCCTGGTAACTTTCCCCCTCGAAGCATGAAAAGAACCTGCAAATTCCATTGAAAGATAAGCAATCAGAAATGGCAGAATGACAGTGATTATACAAGTATTTATTTATTTATTTATTTATTATTATTATTATTTTGCGCTTAGATAATCACATTAGCGAATGCTTTGAGCAACCACATTAGCCAACGCATACGAGGGAAGGAGAGAGCTGATGCCTATATAAATCAGAATGCTGAGCCGATGGCTTCATCTATCAGAATGCGCAGTCATGGATATTGGTCTAAAAGAGGCAGCTTTGATGTAAGTATATATGCAAGCATGCATAAAAACCACCCTCACTTACTACCAAACATCAATTTCTGACCAAGTACCAGACCAGCCTTACAGACCAATCTAAAGAACGCACCACAGAAACCCTTGGCATCAAAGGCTAACCAAGCTGGTTTAAAGTACCCACACTTACGAGTTGTAACAATGAGTTGACCATGAAAAGGATGAGAGTAAATGATCAGATGAAAATAATAATTTCCAAGACATTGTACAAGGACAATTTGCCCGGTGATCAAGTCTGACAACACATTTGCCCCATCCCCTTCCCTCCCCTCTCCACCCACAATATAATTAGGGGTTCCCTGCTACATACAAACAGAAGAGAAGCATAATTGAAGGATCATAACATTTCTTGTGATTTTCTCACACAGCGACCGACTTTCTTCTTGAATTCGTCTCTCCTTTCTCTCCACTCTTTCTGCATAAGCAATCCAAATATGAATTAATTGGTGAACAATCCTAAAGTTTGGATGTATAAAAAAACATTTAAAACTGGAAAATAAGTTTCTTCAGCTCAATTATTCAGTGCCAGTGATAGGAACATGGTAGAGCAAAAGAATGAAATCACAAGATAACTAAGTACACAAAAATATTTAATATGAGATAAACAATATAATCTCCCTGTACATATACCGCATGATGATTAATGAGTCATTATAGATCCTATGCTAAACATTCTAGCAGTGTCTTCAATATGAACCATCTCTATCCATTTCTCCTCCCAATGATCATTTAAAACTTGTTAGCATCAAGCTTGGGACCATGATAGTATTCAGCCACTTCACCCCATCAATAACCATACTGTAATATTTGTCTTGATATTCATATTAGTACACCAACACTTTCAACAACCTGCAACATTGCCAAATACAAGAGAGCTGCTCATTACTTACTGCTGCTTCAACATTTGCAGGAGATTCATCATTAGGACTTGAAAGCATTGATATGATACTCAGCACTATACTTTCAACCTGCCCAAGAGTAAAATTTCCACAACTTTAAATAGATGCAATACCCTAAAATTATGGTGGTATGAGCAATGAAGAACTCAGTAAACAGAATCCAGAGCTTTAATTTCTCTAATGATCCAGAAAGAGAAACTCTTTTTATGATATTAGTCCTAAGCTTAACTGTGTCTTTGTTTGCTATGACAACATCAATTGATGGAAGGAACAAAAATGGAGAGAATTGAGTTAAAAGAAGAGGGTGTTTGCCCTTCCCTTGTAATTTCAAATTGCAAGAATTGATGAAAACCCAATTGTCATGTATGTCCAGGATACTGAACCAAAAAGTACTCCACCATTATTGATAACCTAACTTATTCATTTACAAAAGGACCAAAAGTGAAGAAAAGAAAAATTCCTTGCCTTATTAGAAAACACCAATATGCCAACCATGACAAATTGATTAACTAAATGAGCCTTTTGTTACAATTATCTATATTATGTGGTTTTGTGTACCCTGAAACTGTGTTGTTGAAAGTTGATTATGGCCCACATTTTGCAGGTCTAGCCTTAAAAGCCATTAACAGTGAAATTATCTGCAAACAATGAGCTTTCAAATAAAATGAAAGAAAGAGACAGAGAAAGAGGGTCCTCTGCACATTGAATGATGAAAAGCAAATTGGAACAACATATGAACATGAGGCATGAAGAGAAACTGTGACATACTGTGTGTACTGGCATCCAACGTTCACTTGCAAGCTCATAGCCATTAGGATCATCACCAGGTGGATGCAGAATGGATATGCAAACACGCCCATCAGCATAAACTGCAAAGCAACAGTTGCAAAAACCAATTTTGTGAGCATGGTAATAAGAAGAAAATGCTAATGCACTCCAGCTACAAGATCAACCAACCATTGGGATGCCATATCTCTGATGTAAATTTCATTGTTGGAGGACTATTTGGATAATTGGATGGAAAGCTCATGATAGCATTGAAAAATCCCCCTTCACTGCATTCAAACAGTATCTATGTTATCAAAACTTGCAGGCATTACTCCCAAGACAAACCAACTAGAAAGGCATAAACAAGATAAAGGGATCCACAGAATATATGATGCTATGCTCAAATCAACAGAAAAAAAAAAAAAAAATTAATAGCCAGAGAAATATAACTATATATGGCATTCCATGTTGGCATCTTACAGACAACTGAATAAATAATATCCAATCTCAATTTTCAGAATCAGGCAGCTTGGAACATAACACATGATCTAGCCACTTCATGAATCAAACTGTCGCAAAAACATTTTGACATGACAAAAGTAATTAACAAGTAAACTTTTGAAGAGAGAAACCCAAACACACCATCCAGGTTCACAGCTGGGTGAGGAAATTGAGAAATAATCGTTTGGACCTTACAAGCAAGCCGTGTTCCAAATGATTATTCTATGCTTCAAACCAAATATCATTTTCCAACAATTTCTCAGCAGAAATTTAGAGCAGAAAGAAGAGCCCAACGAATTCAATGTATTCCAGCATAAACTCAATGAAACACATCCTTCAACAAGGCTAATAAGCACAAATCACACAAATATCACACCCTAAAAACAGAAAACTAGCTCAAATCCATTAAGTCTTGAAAGCCCCAGAGCCCAATGAACACCAAAGCAAACCAACAATCACCCCAAACCCCATTTACCAATCCAATCAGGCACCATGCACGAAACTCACCATCAAACAAATAGCAAACAAGCCCTTGAACAAAACCAATACACAACAAAGAAACAAACTTTATCACGATCAAATTGCAAAACAAATACATACTAAAGCGTATCGGGCGGCCCAATAATCGTAACACTCCATTCGAAGATATTACTCTCATCGACTAACCCCGCCGAGAACCCATCAACGGGGTTCTTACAAAGATCTGCACCCACAAAAAAAAAAAAAAAATCCGATTATCAATCAAAACGAAACCCTTCCAAAAACCCACCATGAAAATCCGAAAAAGAAACCAGATCGATACTCAAACACCAAATATCATCATCCATCAACAAAGACAATACCTTTAAGTTGTTTCTGGAGGAGAAGGCTGGCTTGGGATGCCATGTTATTAGACTTTACTCAGAGAAAGAGGCAGCCGAGGGATTGAGGATTAAACGAGTGAGCTTTCTACAAATTGATTGACACCGAGACAGAGACAGAGACAGGGAGACACAGAGAGGGAGAGAGGGAAAGAGATTTTACAAGACCGTGTTCAGAACCTTCTCTTATACATCCATCCATCCATCCACATAAGAATGCCATAAGGCTGTCGGGTTATAGATTCTCTCTCCCTCTCTCTCTCTCTCTCTCTCTCTCTCTGTAACGCATGACTGTCTGTCTCTCTGCTTATAGGGGCACATGCGTGTTATGGTTGGATGCGGGTGTCACTAGGATTTTGACATGTCATAAAACTCAAGAGGTTTTTTTTTTTTTTTTTTTAGGACTTCCTTTCGGTGGCGTGGGCATGATTGAGTAATGTTTTTCTTCTTTAATTTAATTTTTTTTAATTAAATTGAATGAATGCACTATAAAAGAAAAAACGAGAGTTAAATTTAAAAATTTTTTTAGTGTTTTAATTTTATTAAATCAGATTTATTTATATCGTTCAAAAGGATGTTTATTTTAACTTAGTTGAAATAATGATATTTGCTCTACTTTGTATCATTAAGTTTTATGAATATCTTTTTAAGTAAGGTTTTTCACAAAATAATTCTTATGAATGAAATATTGTGTGCGGGGTCCACGTTTAAATACATGCAAAAATGACCTTGTCCACATAAGAACATACCCATGGAATTCTTTATGATTTTTCTGGCTTTTCCATTTTTTTTTTCCCCTATTTTCAGAGCATATGGTAATAAGTGCTAAACGGAGGGGAAAAAGGAATTTAAATTGGAATTTGTTTTTTTCCCTTTTCTTTTTCTAACGGTTTTCATTTCCCTTTTCTTTCTATTATTTTACAATGAAAATCCATGTCACAGAGTTTCTTTCCGTGAAAGCCAGGAAAGGTCAATATTTTCGACTTTCATATTGGAAGTAAGATCGTCCCAGGCCCATAATGAAACAGCTCCAATGATTGTTCCATTAAAAACTTATTTCTGTTTATCTTATTTTTTATCTTTTTATTTTTAATTTATTAAAATATGTTAGTTAGAGTCCCAAAACTCAAGCATAAAAATTTAAATTTTTATTTTTATTTTTATTTTTTTTTGAGGAAATGCTGCTTTATAACTTTATTAATTGTTAAAATAGTGAAAGAAGGTTAAATAGCGCTTTATTATTTTATTTTTTTTTCATATAAAAGAGCTACTTTCTCAGTTCCACATGACACATTTATCTTTTTTTTTGTTTTTTTTTTTTTTTTGAGGGCAATATTGAGATCAGCTAATTCCTCTCGGATGGTCCCTTATAATGCCAAACTTTTGGACACAACACAAAAGATTGACATTTCCAATTATAAAGATCAATACATGATAATAATTAAAAAAAAAAAAATTCGTAGATGATCGAGTTACCATTACTGAAAGCTTATCTTGTTAATTATTTCTTATCCCATCCCATTAATTTACATGCAAAAATTGTTAATAACGACTACCGTTTGATTTCTCAACTCTTTGTTCTTCCTTACAGGTAGCTTTTCCGCGTCAAGCTCTTCCATTCTGCCTGATCACACAGGCATAAAGCCATGTAAATGCGCACATGTATAAACATAATAAAGGAAAAAAAATATTTGAGGAAAAATCCAATTCACGGATAGGCAAGCAGGAATCCAGTGAACCATTATGTGCATAAACCCTCTGTCCAAACGGGTTCCGTTTGGCCTTTTTATGCTAATTAAAGACGGATGACATTTAAGTTGATCTATTAGGCAATTCTCAAAGGATCCCGATGAACCACACTTCCGATGCACTTTAAAAGAAGATTGCGATGTACCGAATAAATACCTCTTTTCATAATATTGGAACCTTTGTTTGGAAGATATGAAGCACAACTGCTTTACGCATCCAGGATTTTGACCCGAGGAAGTACACCATGGTGGCAGTTGAAGGATCACTCTGCATGTACCAGGGGACCTGACAGGTTTTGAGTACAGGTGGATTCTCTACAGCCAAATTAACCGGGTTTTGCTCGGCCAACAGTTAATGGATCCGGTACAATCATGGTTCGAATATTTATTAAAATATTTGATAAAATTAAACATGCATTTGAGTTTGTAGAATGTTAAAGTGATCAATTATTTTAAGATTTGCTCTTTTTCGTACACCAGTGTAGTGGCCCAACCTATGTTGTAGGCATTTGACAACGAGGCCGGGCTCCTCGTTTCATACTACGGCCGCATGTCCTTTTTTTTTTTTTTTTTTTTTTCTTTCTTCAGTTCCATTAAATAAACATTAGGAGATAATCATGAAAAAAACCAAACGTCTCTTATTTTAGCAAAATTCCCTTCTTTTTTTTTATATATTTAAAAGTTATTTTTTTATGATTCTCCTACGATTATTTTCTTATGACCCCGTCTACTGATCAAGAAAGATGTAACCCGATGAAAGCGAAACCTTTCTCGTGACAGACAGTGTAACTGGGTGTAACGAGAAACCATTTTGATGACTGAACCGAACCAAATGCACTGTCCTCGTGTCTCCTGCACTGAACCGTATCAATTAACGCGACATAGTCATTTTTTTATTTTAATTATAACATAGTGTCATATAATCATTGTAAGTTTTTGTTATGAATACATAATCTGACATATTAGCGTTGACGATACTTTAAAGAGAACGACGTCAAACAAAAGGGCTTGAACTTTGACTGTTTGACCGGTACACGACAGGCAACACAACAGGATAAGAAGATCCAAACTTAAAAAAGTAGACACAGTTTGTTTTGTTGTTATGGGGATTGTGTCTGAGGACAGAAGATAACTTTAAGCTCACGCGGCGAGGAGCAATCGTGCATGAGAGAGGGACTGTCGTGCGCATAAGTGAACGTGGCAGGACACGCGTGCTTGAAAAACTCCGAGAAGCTCGAAGCTCTGCAAGTCTGTGGACTGTTGTAATGGTTCCTGCAGCACAGCTCGTCCGTCCCGAACGCCTCGCAGCCACTCTTGCATCCCACCACAGCGCCGTGGCCCTGCGGGTAGCGGAACTGCAGCTTCTTGGGACAGGTCGCTAGCAGGTTGGCACGGCACCCCACGACGGGGCACAGGCCTTGGCCGCCGTGAGGAGTCACCGTCATGGGGACGTTGAAGCCGTCGACGAGGGACACGCCGTAGGAGGAAAGGTCGATGTGGCCGTGGCGGAGGCTGAACTGCGCCAGCGTGGCCGGGGTGGCGCCACCCAGGCCGTTGCACTCGATTCTGTTGTTGCAATCGCCCGTGGTGCAGTGGAACTTGCCGTTGGTATAAGTGCAGCCCGTGCGGGCCCAGATCCGGCCTGACCAGTGCTTGTTCGGGGCGGGGAAAGAGCGGTGGTTCAGGGTTTGGAGAGGGAACCCGCCCTTTTCGAGGACTGGGTGGCCTCCGTCGGGCTGGATTGCTGGGTAAATGTTGTAGGGGCAGTTATTGACAAGGGTTAAAATGAGCCCTGGCTGGTAGGTTGCTTGGCTCAAAGCACAAAGAAGAAGGAAAGCAGTGAAGAGTAGAGTAGTACTAGAAGTAGCCATGTCTTTTGATTATTTCTAGGATTGAATATGAAATGGTTTGTGAATTCTGATTGCTATTTATATAGGAGGGGAAAATGTGCCAGTGCCCTGCGGAGAGTAGGTTTTTGTTTTTTTTACAAGAAAGCTAGCAGGATGCGAAAATCGGATAGATGTATGTAACAGAACTCGGTTTTTGAACAGGTCCCTGGATTTCAAATTTTCTTTCTGAACTCTGTACAAATGCGTTGATTGATTTTGCCCCTTGGAAAGGGGTCGTAAAACGTTTGCTTTGGCAAGTGTATACCGAGGGCCTGCGCCGCTGGAGTGGTGATCAGCAACTTGCTGTCGGTACTCGACAGCTCACAACGGAGCGATGGTGGGTCTAAAGTTTATTAATTTTTTTGGTTATTCCTTGTTTTAAAATGTAGAGAAAGAAGAAAGAAGTTGGTTTGCAAACATGTGAGTGATTATTTGGTTTTCTTGAGTTAGTTTGCGATTCTAAATTTTCAAAAATTCTCATTGGCTATATTATATAAATTTATTTTATTATTTTTTATTTTAAATTAATTTAATTTATTATATAATATAAAATTATAAAATATATGAATTAAAATAAAAGTTTTGGAGAAATTTAGTTATTTTGAGATTTAAAAACTAATAATAATAATAATAATAATAAAAGAGGATTTCATCACAATTTTTCCTTTACCATCGGCCAAGCGAATAATTTGCTTCTTGCAACAATAGAAAAGAAACTGAGGAAAAAGTTTACGCTTGTATAGTTCCTTCATTTTCACCTATCAAAATGTTGCCATTGAGACGATGGAGGTGGATGTTAAATGGGGAAGTGTCAAATAACCGTCTATATTGCATCAAAAGATCAAACGGAAGAATTTTCCTAATCGAAGACATTATTTTTAGAGTCTAAAACAAAGTGCCGGATAGGAATTGTGTATCGGCATCTACATAAAGCGTTTGCATGGAGGCTGTGAGTGACGACCAACACTTTGTAGAAAGAGGATAAGTGTTAGCCTCCTAAATCCTTTTGACGGGAATATACAAACATTGATAACACCTTATAGCAATACTTTGCATGACCTTGATGTGCAAAAGGAGCATCAAAGGAAACAAGACAGAGGAATGAGACCATATGCATGACAATAATGCTAGAGAAAAGTTACGTATGGGTCATGACATTGGTTGGAACGCGAACTAAATGACGTGGGAGATGCTGTTAGGGTATTACAAAGGCCTTGGGACAGAATGTGAAAGTATTGGCAGTAAATTGAGAAAATATTTGGGGTGTTGGTTTGGTGCGATAGTATACAGTAATGTCACTAGCACAAGCTATTAGAGGAGTGTGACCAATCATGTATTACAATATCTTCGTCTGCTAAAAGATCAGATTTCCTAATACCTTTTAAGGAATATAACTCACTTGAAAGTTAGTTAATATTATGGTATGGGAAAGGGTTCAGACCAACAACATGCGAACAAGTAGTAAGTCGGTTAACAAATAGATGTAGAAGTGGTCACGACATCACATAAAGTTGACAAACAATGAGAGTCCAACCCAATAATGTTCAGTCCCTTCAATATGCATGTGTTGGGTATGTATCAAAAGTTTACATATTGCTAACAAAGGGCTAACAAATGTAAGACAACGTTATAAACTATTGATACATAGGCATGAGTTAGGGTTGACAAGCAATGAGGTTGGTTATGAGTTTAGAATGCAGACTAAGTCTAAGGCCACTTATACACTATGGGAATAAGAAGGAATGAAGGCAAACTCTCATAATCAATAGGGTATGGTCTAGTGGCAGAATGAGGCAGTCAGGAAGAGTTATCTGTAAGGTGGCAAAATTCTTTTAATACAGATGGGTATGAATTGTTAAGGATAAAGATTGATCAAATAAGAGTTGATGTGATATTCTCTCCTTGAACGAGACAACAAGGGTTACTAAGAGGTAGGATGTGGTTTCAAAAGAAATAAAACTCACTAAATATAATTAATTTAACAGTTAACTTATAAATAATTCTAAATAATTAAAAAATATTAACTATCAATTGAGTGTGACAGCTAAGAATTATATATACATTCATTCACACAACACTTGAGTAATTTAATTAAAAAAAGTATTTGATAAGTATGAAAAACTTTATATTGTATTTTTTTTTGGTATATTTTCAGATGAAAAATAATAAAAATTGAGATAATTTTTGTAATTGTTGCATGCTTTCTTACTTCCTTTGTGTGTGAATTATATGTAACGCTTGTTGTATTCTTCTGAGTGGGTTAAGTTGAGATTAAGAGAATTTCTTAATATCATCGCTTAACTAAATTTGTGGTTGAAAAATTTAGTGACACGACAATCAGCATCATGCTGACCCAGTTTCCAGCTCGAATGTAATCTTACGAACGTTATTGGGCTATCAAGTATCATTTACCTGATGAGTTCATACACAATGTGAATAGGTTTTTTATTTGGAGAATGGGTTGCGCCCTGGCCCATCTATATAGTTCCCTATGAACGATAAACGAGGTTTCCTGAACCAGCCCGAACCAGAGATTTTCAATTAAGCAAGCCGACGACTTCATCGACCCATATCCATTAGTTTAGATCCGAAAATTGAAATGACAAATAGTATAAACGAATTATTTACTTTAATAAAATCTCTCAAATGGTTAAAATTTTAAATTTTTATTTTTAAAATTTTAAGTTCTAATTATAGAAAGATATATGAAATTTATAAGAATAATAAAAAAAAAAACTACTTTTATTATATTGTTTGCAATTAAATAAACATACTAATAGAAAAAAATGTATATGTATTTACTTTGGTACAAATCTCTGCTTCCAAATTTTGCCAATGGATCTGAAAGGGTGAAATCATGATGCATAGATTTGACTTCGTTAGCAACTGATTGAGAACCATAATTGAACGACCAACTTTCTTTTTCAAAACAATAACCTTTTGAGAAAAGTTAGTCGGCTTAGTAACACCTATTGACATACGTGAAAAATATAAGAAATGTTGACTAATTAAAATTTTCTAATTTATTGTTACAAATAAATAATATTGTAAGTAAAAAAAAAAATTATTTTACTGTCATCATCATGTAAAAAAAAATTAATTTTACTATCATCATATGTGTAAATATATTTCAATAAACATTATTACATAACCATCATCTAAGTTTTTTAAATATAATTATTTTAAGCATAGAGAAGAAAATTACTTTGTTGACTAAGCAGCTAAGATGGTGCAATGTACATCGGCGGGTCCCAGCAATGATATCATGAAGCATAGGTCAAGCACAAAAAAATAAAATAATGAGCAAAGTATGCTTCAAGGTTTATGATGGACACAATGATAACCAAGAAGAAGTCAATTCGGTATGTAATGGCATAGGATTCCCGCGCACCGTTTAGCGAGGCATCCGTGCCATTTATTCAAGTTTCGTTATGATTACCCAAAAAATCAGCAGATTTAAAAATGCTTCCCGCTAATGTAATCCACAACCATTACATTGACCTCCTCTATTCATTACCATGATGCAACAATTCATGCGCAAGATGGGTAGGCGGTATCTCGTTTACCTTCTCTTAGTATGGCTGCTGGGTGCAGCCTCCCGAGACCGGTATTACTCCACCAAAATCGAGGTTCAAGGTGTTGAATCAGGCAAGGAACGTTTCTTCTCTCTTTTGCATTGTCACGTTTGCTATACATGTAGTCAAAGTTGTCTTGAGAAAATTTCTTCCCTCTTTCGCGCGAAGACCCCATCTGGATCTTCACCAGTTCTGACCTCTCATATCTTTGCTGCCACAGTTGATTTCAAACTCAAGTCCATGCAATCCGGCTCAAGGTCGCACAGAGGAAGCCTCTTACCAAATAGGGTGAGGATTTCAGTCTCCTTCTAATCCCAAATTACATATGCTTTCCTCTCAAGTAATGTTCACGCCTGTAGTTAAATTTATCACAGGTTGGAGGGATGAAGATGCGTAAATCTCCATCCGGGCCCAACCCGGTAGGTAATCACAACCCAAGGACTAAGCATTGAATTATTAGATGGACTTATTCAGCAATCAGCCTAGCAGAGTAGACCGAGTTCCAACGTACTTCCGCAAATACAAGGTCAGAAGCGTTCATCTAGACTGAAAAATTCCTGTTATTGGCATTTTGTAATCCCATAATGTTAAATTTGTAAGAGGGTTGATAAATATCATAACAATTAGCTAGGTAGGAAATGTTAATTTAATGGGCTCGAGTTTATGCTCCCTTTCCAATAAGGTTCTTTTCACGGGTATCCAGTGCTCACACGAGTAAACCGTATGATACGATATTTTCAGAAATTTTGCACCTTTCAGTCACATAAGACCCAAATCCAAGTTCAAAATGATTATGGAAAACGTAGTGATTGAAAGCAAAGTAGACCACTTAAAATCAACTTCCTCCTTGAGTTCCGTCAAACAATAGCTTTTCGCCTCCCTTATGCTTTTAGAAAACTGAATCAAGGAATAAAGACGTCTTCCTAGGAATTCACTGTTGTAACAACGCCCACGTTGTACTACACATACATCCCGGTTAATGTACCATTAAACCACTGGAATCAACACGTCAACAGGCACCTCGCTTTACCATGTTATTTATGGTTATTCAATTTGGCTACTTGTGCAACTCCAATTCAACAACTTAAAGAGGGAGAGATAAATGGAACGAGGCAGAAGCTAAGTCCGATGTCGGTCACACCATGATAACAACGCCCTACATAAATAATGTGAAATAGAGACAATGCATCGGACGCCACAACTTGTGGGGTCGACGTTTCAAAAGAATAAGCCAAAACAAAAATGGCAACTATATATCAACCAGAATACATTTTGTTTCGGATGTACAAAGCCTCACCGAGAACTACAATTGTTATCGCTACAAAGTCCTTTCATACGGCACGCTTTTTCTTTGTGCGCTTGCTCCTCTTTGACCGAGAGATATTAGGAACCCGTTTGCCTACGCTAGAAGCATATGCTTCTTGTAGAATTTCCTCTCCCTGTCAGGAGTTCATATCAGTTTTAAGATTCAGAGTTCAACACAAGGTGTGATATGAAATCAGTGCTAAAAAATAAGTGAAAAACTGTCTAATTGCATTGGTTCATAAGTACCATGCATGGATATCCAGATTACAGGTCATGCTTTGTGTTTGTTGAAAGACTACAGTCAATGGGATTCATTATTCCACTTCAAACAACTTTCAGAAGTGCATAAGGATTAAAATTTAGGATTTACCTTGTCCTTAGCTTCATCATCCAACTCCTCATCCAATCCAGATCCAGGATCCAGATTCTGATCCTCTTTCAACTGCCTGAATCTGTCCACCAGCATCTTTGTTTATGACACTGAAGCAGCTGAAGTAAGAATAAAACCGCTGGAACACAATACTAACCTATCACCAGGCTGAACTGGCTGTGAAGCTGATCGTTTTGCTTGTCCTGCAGTAATGATTCTATTTGTATTTTCATTTACTACAGGCTTTGCACCACCCAATTTGCGTAACCATACCTGCTGGGCAGTGCTAAGAACATTGTTTGTGAACCTAAAAAGCACATGACTCACATTATGCATTTATCACAAAGACAAGAACAACAGGTAGCACACACAGCTTAACAAAGACCATTAAAAAAAAGAAAAAAGAAAATCAGGAAAAAAAAAAATGATAAAGAAGACCTGCTACTTTTGCCAAGAAATAATTCTATGCATGATATAATCTCAGAAATCATTGGTGAATGCATAAAGTCATAAGCTGATGGCCAGCTTCTTTGTGTTTTTTTTTTTTCTCTCTTTTTGGCTTCAAAATCAATTTAACATAGACAAGCATGGAACATTTAGCCAGACACCTATAAGAACCAACTAAATGGGTATGAAACTTGCATAAATTCTTGATAATTTGTTTGATGAGAAACCAACCAGTAAATAGTTAGTCCTGATGGCACAGACAAGGAGAAATAACCAATCATGAGGGGAAGAAACTTGAAAACAAGAAGTGTGTTTTTTTGAGCTGGGTCATCTGTCTGTCAAAACAAAGCAATTCAGGAATTGAGAAATGTTTGAAGAAAAATAGATTGCAAAAATAAAATGCAAGCAAAGGGATCCTTTTTTTTACCTGTGGAGGCTTCATGATCTCCATGGAAACATACTGAGAAACGACCAGAAGGACAGGCAAAACTAAATATGCTGCAGTGTCATGCCAGCCCAATGGCGGTTGGCCATCCTGCATGTTAGGTCATTTGTTATATTAACAATATCCAAAGCAAAACCTCAAGTCTATGAATTTTCCTTGACTTATATCATAATACAGCTAAAGCAGTTAATTCCCAAACTTGTGGTGCCCCCTACAAATCTCATGATGCATAGACGTGGCCCATTTATACAGTCATAGCAGCCAAACAAAAGATTCTCCAAACAACATACTCTATAAGCAGACAGATCAAACAGGAAGAGAAATTAACTTTCCAATACTCAAAAACCATTTATCTGGCTTCTTTTAGATGCCATGATTCCAGTCTTTGGCAAAATTTTCAGACTAATGTAATAACATAGGAATTAATTTTGTAAACAAAGAATTTGGAGACTTCCATCAGCAGACTAGAGGGAAAATCCCCAAAACCCATACGAGGACATGAATATCTACATAATTAACAAATTATACTGTATCTGCTACTAAAATACAGGAGAAAGGGAAATATATCAAATGAAAGCACCTCTACCAGCAAGATCTCTACTTTGAGTTGGCTGATAAAGATAATTATCAAAACACAAAACTGCAGCTGAGTGGAGAAGGAAGGTAAACAACTTCCCTGACAATAGAAGCAATTCTAAGGACCATAAGATTTTTATCTTTTCATTGGCCTGAATGGTTCCAGTATGCCTCTACCCACTGTATAAACTAATTAATTAACTGAATAAGCAATCCAGGACCTCAATTGCCCAGATTCTATGCCCAGACACTTGTTTTAGACAACCATACCTTGCATGCCCAGTAACAACAAGAGAGCATACAGGTGGAATCACTTTTTTCAAAACCACAAATTTAGAGGTACACACTCACATCTTACAATCACAAAACATCACTGTAGATATCATAAATATTACCAGAGAAACTACAAATGAGTCAAATAAAAAAAAAATCATGAATAGAGAGGATTGAGAAGGACGATCCTTTTTGTAAATGTAAGGTTAGTTCATTATGACTTGAAGATCACAAGTTTAAGTCATAGAAGCAACTTCTTTGTGAATGCAAAGCCAAAGTACATGCAAATATTCCCCAAACCTCACAGTGTGGAAGTCTTTTGCACTAGGACATCCTTTTGTTTTGATAAGGAGGATTGAGGAATTGAAATTGAAATTCTTAACACACATAAAAGGAGCTACCAAATGCTAGTTTCAATGTTCTGGGCATGGCAACTTTAATTACCACAAATGGAATAAGCCAGGAAATGCCAGATCCGCTTTGTCGAGCTGCAATAGTTGTTGGCCCACCCAATGAGGGGATCCAAAAGAAACCTTCTGTTAACAGTCCCTTTGAGGAAAAAAAATGGCAACTGTGAGCAATAATCCCTTTCCTGCACATAAATAATGTGTATACATACACATAACACTATAATGCAGAGGCAATCTGTTATTTACCTCATTTGCAACATTTGAAAGAGCTTGATATAAACCTATCCAAACTGGTATTGTTGCCAAAGTCGGTAAACAACCTAGGATATGATGTTATTAAGAAATAGTATCACAGGGGATTAGTTCACATAAACAGATAGAGTACATTGACAAATTGGCAGTTTAGCAACAGGTAAAGATAGTGAGGTAGAGAAATTTTGCCAAAAGCTTAGTCCAACAGACATGCTAAGCATGGCATGGGTCCACAATAGTACAAGCAACAAGAATAATGAAAAGACAGCTTTAACAAGATCTGAGATAGAAATGAAAAACAACAGATACTGTGTAGACCAGCTAACTTAAGGACTGGAAGATTTGTGATGCCAATGTCAGCCTGATAAACAAAGCTCTATCAAAATATTATGCCTTGTTATCATTCATTCATCATTTTTACTCAAAAAAGGTCAAAGACAAATTGGTCTATTATTTCAAATCAAACTGTAGAATTTTTGAAACAAGAACTTAAGCAATCAGGCATAAAGTACCTGCTAGTGGATTAACCCCGGCCTGCCTATATAAGCGTGATGTTTCAAGTTGTATTCTTTCCTATAAAGTTGAAAAAGGAACCAAATTATTGGTAAGAAACTAAATTTATCCCTGGTAAAGCTCAAGCTATCATGCCTCACCTGATTGCCTGCATATCTCTGTTGAATAGCTTTTAACTTGGGTTGAAGGTTTTGCATAGCGAGGGTGGATTCCACCTACACAATCAAGATAAAATATTCTTATAGTACCCAACACCGTCCAGAAAGTTAGATAAAAGGCATTTTCCAATCATAACATACTCAATAAGTCCGTGATGCTTACACATTTCTCCATCATGTGCAATACCACTCACCTGCTGCTTCGTCAAAGGGAGTGTCGCTATTTTGACAATGACTGTAAGCAAAATAATGGCAAAACCATATGCGTAAGGCACATGCACGGCCGCAAGCAAATCCTTCAGAATCTGACACGAATGAAACAAAACCTTTCTCAAAACGTCTAATATATTACATAAACGCAGCAAATTCAACAAATCACACCAGTAAGTACTTTCATGAAACAGATATTTCAAAATTCCTAATCAACGAACGATTTTCCTTACAAGTATAGAAACAACACGGTGCCTATTTACCTTGAGAACAAATTCCATTCCGTCCGAGATGAAACCGAACCAGCCCCCGGACTTTTGCGCAGCGGCATCCGTTGCGGTCGAGGCCGCATCGCCGGCGACCGCAGCATCAGCGAGCGTGTAGAGAAGGCTCTCGGCCTTGCTAATTATCTCAGAGAAATCAATAGACGAGTCTAAATGAGTAACTGGAGGAATCTCGTGCAAGCTCAGCTTGACTTTGGTGGATACCAGTCTCCTGTTCGGCGGTACTTGATGGAGTCCATGACGAGAGAGCGACGGCAGTGGCGCTCCGATGAACGGTGGAGATGAGAGGAGCGTTTTCGCCATGGAATTAGAAACTTTAAGCAAGGGATTGAAGATAGCTGGTGGCGTTTCAAGCTTTCATTTGTGAGTAGGGAGTGGTGGAGACGGTTGTTTGGCAGTGGAAAGAGAGATGGATAACTGTTGTGGATTTTTTGTTTTTTTTGAATTATCTTTTTTCCTGAGCGCGACTAGCTGCTTGACGCGCCGTCTAACCAGTTGAACAAAACAATTTTTTTTTTTAAAAAAATTGAGTGTATTTTTTATAATATAATTCATTTTTAGAAAATGTTGTAAATTTTCTTAGAAATTTAAAAATTGATTCCTGTAAGGAAAAAATGTTATTGAAAAATTAGAATACAAATTTTAGAAATTTAATTTTTTAATAATATAATATATTTCAAAATATTAAAATTTCTTCGAAAGTACAATATATTTTACATTTTTTGGGAAAAAAATAATATGACCGAGCTTTTGGGCGCCCACCAACACTGCCGGAGGATTTCCGTTTTATTCGTTTATGACAACTCGCACGACAGCGTTCTGGCGCGCGGTTGTTGTGGGCAAATGGTTGAGATCCACGTCACTGAGCTTATGAGTTTTTATTTTTAGTACTCTTTACGTGGCGTGCTTTTGTTGGCTACGGGAAAACTAGAATTGCACCGTTTGTAGCGGGCAAATTTCTGCCTTTTTGTGCCCTGATGAAAATATCTGAATTTTTCTGGCCAGCAAGCGAAATGACTTCCATCCGAGCGCGGAAGAGGACGCCATTCGTTACAGAAAAAAATATATTTATATTTTATACTTGTATTATAATAAATTTACACCGCATTTATTGTTTTACACATAAAATATAATACTTTTCGTGAGAAAGGAGATTTTAATATTTCACGTACCACCACCTAAGCCAATAACGTAATTAATGATTTAGTGTTTTTTATAGTAATCTCAATTTAAATTTTTATATACAAAATAAAAATTAATTTTAAGTGTAATTTTAAATTTATTAATATTAAAATTTAATATAAATAAGACTTATTTAACTCAATAATAAATTAGTGATAATTTATTTTATAAAAAATTAAATAAAAATATCAAGTTATAAATATATATCGCCTGTTTTTTAAGTGCATGTCACCTGTCATGTTGGCATGTCCTCGAGACGAAGAAACGTGCCGTGTGGGAATTTAATACACGGCGAAGGTGAAATGGAGAAGGCATAACAGCATAAACGCATAAGCCACTGTCGCGCTAACAGTTCTCGCTTTTTTTACTTTTTTATTTTTTTTAGTTTTTTTTTTACCGCAGTTTAAAAAAGAATATTCACACTGCTCATAAATTCACGTTCGAGTCAAGAATGAGAAAATGAGTGATATTATTACACTTTCAGAATTCTCATGTTAACACCTTTATGAAAAATATGAGATTATTATGGGAAAGAGAATGATGTGAGGTATTTTCTGGTTAATTACAAGAGACAATACTTATTGAGGCACATCAAAAATATAAAAAATATATATCAATCATATCATTTTACTATTATAAATAAATAAAATTAAAAATAAAAAAATTAATTTATTATTCTCTTATATCCATTATATGCCTCTAAATATTAAGGCTTTTTGGTGCTCTTTTTTTTTTTTTTTTTAACAATGTGATATTCATACAACATAATCTTAATGATATATTGTCATTTATACTTTTTTTTTAGTTCATTAAAAAATTTGTTAAATTATAAGTTCTATAATAGATTTTTTAATTTTATAAATTTTATATTTTTTAAAAATAAATAATAATATTTATATTTTAACATAAAAATAATATACATATATATATATATATATATATGTATGTATGTATATGGTACAAATAAATAAGCGCTTTAATAACTTGAAGGGTGGGGTGGCAAAGAAAGTTAGATTAGTTCAGTGCCTTGTGGACTAGACCAGCCAGCCCCTCTTGCACGTTGTGAGTAATTTGCTTTGTGGACGTATTTCTTGGGCTGAGTCAACGAAAACAAGTTCGCAAGACCCAAAAAAAAAAAAAGAAATTCGATTGGTTAAAGGCCTTTCATTTTGTGCTCCCACGTTCCTCATAGGCAAAAAAGCCCAAAAGTCTTTCCTGGAGCCAATTACGGTTTAAAAACGAAAACCAATTAGCGAGAGAGTTCCAAACCGAATGCGTAAAAAATTTTGCTGGACATTTCTCGAATCCACTGGAGAATGCTCGAAACAGCTCGACTACGCAACCGTCCAACTCAACGATCCAACGGCTAACAAGTAGATAACGAAACTTCTAGAGAAACCCTGCCTTGTCTATAAAGCCATTCCTTCCATATCATGCTCTCTACATGTTGGAAACTGAACTGTGAAACTATTGTCTGCTGCATTTTCATCTGTTAAATCTCTCTGTCTAAGCTTTGTTTTGTTTTTCGAATCTAGAATTTGTTCTTTTTTTTTTCGGGTTTGGTATTTTTGGAGAAAGTAGCTATGGCTGGTAAAGGAGAAGGACCTGCGATCGGGATAGATCTTGGAACCACGTACTCATGCGTTGGTGTTTGGCAACACGACCGCGTTGAGATCATAGCCAACGACCAAGGAAACAGAACGACGCCGTCTTATGTGGCCTTCACTGATACCGAGCGTTTGATCGGTGATGCTGCCAAGAACCAGGTCGCCATGAACCCAAGCAACACTGTCTTCGGTTAGTACCTCTATTTCCTTCTCTGTTTTTTTTTTTTTCTTTCTTTTTCTTCTTTTCAGGTTTTGTTTTGTGTGACTGTTCTTTTACTCTAATGTTTTCTGCTGTCTATGTACGTGAAATTATTTTCTTTTTATTTTTTATTTTTTTATAGATGAATGAGCCTGTTGTCTTAATTTGCTTAACGGAACTCGACTGAATTTAGTTCTGATGGGGAAAGTCGAAGTATGATGATGTGTTGATTGTTTTTAATTTAGGTTTTCCTGGCACCAAACAGGAGTTTTGATTTATATGTGTTTTTAGCTGAAGGCTGAAGGGCAGACGAAGTGCCTTGCAGGATGAAAGGGAGCATTTCTTGTTATTGTTTGTGTTCTTTTAAATGAAGAAATCCAAATTTGCTAGATGGACTTTGAAAAAAAAAAAAAAAAAATTACACAAGATGCAGTGTGAACATGTTAGATATTGTTGTGTGTTGATTGGTAATAATGGTGTGTTTGTCGTGCAGATGCCAAGCGTCTGATTGGTAGGCGATTCAGTGATCCTTCTGTGCAAGGTGACATTAAATTGTGGCCTTTCAAGGTCATTGCTGGCCCTGGTGATAAGCCAATGATTGTTGTTCAATACAAGGGTGAAGAGAAGCAATTCGCGGCTGAGGAAATCTCTTCTATGGTGCTCACGAAGATGAGAGAGGTTGCTGAGGCATATCTCGGTAGCACCATCAAAAACGCTGTGGTAACCGTCCCGGCATACTTCAATGACTCCCAGCGTCAAGCAACAAAGGACGCTGGCGTAATTGGCGGCCTCAATGTGATGCGAATTATAAATGAGCCGACCGCAGCAGCTATTGCTTACGGGCTTGACAAGAAAGCTGGTAGCGCTGGTGAAAAGAACGTTCTTATTTTTGATCTTGGTGGCGGTACATTTGATGTGTCTCTTCTGACCATTGAGGAGGGTATTTTTGAAGTGAAGGCTACGGCTGGTGATACCCATTTGGGAGGCGAAGATTTTGATAACCGGATGGTTAACCACTTTGTACAAGAATTCAAGAGGAAGCACAAGAAAGACATCAGCGGCAATCCAAGAGCATTGAGGAGGTTAAGAACTGCTTGTGAAAGGGCTAAGAGGACCCTTTCATCTACTGCTCAGACAACAATTGAAATTGATTCCCTTTACGAAGGAATTGACTTCTACTCAACCATTACTCGAGCAAGATTTGAAGAGCTTAACATGGATTTGTTTAGGAAGTGCATGGAACCTGTGGAGAAGTGCTTGAGGGACGCGAAAATGGACAAGAGAAGCGTCCACGATGTGGTTCTTGTTGGTGGGTCTACAAGGATCCCTAAGGTTCAACAACTGTTGCAAGATTTCTTCAACGGTAAAGAGCTGTGCAAGAGCATCAACCCTGATGAAGCTGTTGCCTATGGAGCTGCAGTCCAAGCCGCAATCCTGAGTGGTGAGGGCAATGAGAAGGTGCAGGACCTCCTGTTGCTGGATGTTACCCCTCTATCACTTGGACTGGAGACTGCCGGTGGCGTTATGACCGTTTTGATTCCTAGGAACACAACCATTCCTACCAAGAAAGAACAAGTATTCTCCACGTACTCTGATAATCAGCCTGGAGTGTTGATCCAGGTCTACGAGGGTGAACGTACCAGAACTCGTGACAACAATCTCTTGGGCAAGTTTGAACTCTCTGGTATTCCGCCCGCTCCTAGGGGTGTTCCTCAAATTAATGTATGCTTCGACATTGATGCAAATGGTATTCTGAATGTCTCTGCTGAAGACAAAACTACCGGACAAAAGAACAAGATAACCATCACCAATGACAAGGGCAGGCTGTCTAAAGAGGAGATTGAGAAGATGGTCCAAGAAGCAGAGAAATACAAAGCTGAAGATGAGGAACACAAAAAGAAAGTCGAGGCTAAAAATGCCCTGGAGAATTATGCTTACAATATGAGGAACACAGTCAAGGATGAGAAGATTGGCGCAAAGCTTCCTGCGGCTGAGAAGAAGAAGATCGAGGATGCGATCGAGTCAGCTATCCAATGGCTTGATGGAAATCAGCTTGCCGAGGCGGATGAATTTGAAGACAAAATGAAGGAGCTGGAAGGCATTTGCAACCCAATCATCGCCAAGATGTACCAAGGTGGTGCCGGTACTGCGGGTGGAGCCATGGACGAGGATGGTCCTTCTGGAGGTGGTGGAAGTGGCGCTGGGCCCAAGATTGAAGAAGTGGATTAAGTTGAAAGGAGGGGTCTCTTCTTATCTGATGTTTCTGGGTTTGTTGGTTTGGCCATGAATAATAAGGTTCTTCCTAGTTTATACTATTTAGTTTTTTTATTAATCTCTCTGTAATGATAGTTTGAGTTTGAGGTTTTAAATGCTAAATATCATTTTCAGCCATACGAATACTCGTGTTGCAACTTACCCCTCTTGGTACTTATCTTTTTTTTTTTTTTTTTCGAGTTTTATCTCAAATTTTTAGCTTACAAATTTAGATTAGTCATGTAAATTTGTGTTCCTATGAAACAGGCTATTTTTAGATCATCCTCGAAGTAAAATATCAGTCTGAATTTTCTTAAGATCATCTTTGACTGGCATGACAGGGGTCGGGGCCACAAAATTGAAGCACAATCCCGACACTCCTAGAATGTGCCCACGCTACGCCCACTGCCTCGCGCAAATTTACCATCTAGCAGGCGTGCGTGCGCATAAATGGATCTAAAAGCCTGGAGTTGAGGTCTCTGATGTTTGGGTTTTGGTAGGAAGTGTGACAGGGCAACTATGTTCTGAGGAGGTTGTGTTTTGTAGGCTGGTATGGTTGTTTCTTATCAGTTTGCTTAGCTGCATCGGCTGATCAGCTCTGTGAGAGGGTCGGTGCCTATTAGCTGAGCGGGAGAGCAGTTCAAGATATTTTCCCAAACATTGCATGGACCACTTATAATGGGACACAACTATAGACAGCACAGAGATAAAAACAATTATTTTATTCTGTTTTATAAATTTAGTTTGAACGTATTGTTCTACTAATTTATACAATTTTAGGGTCTAAAAATCTTAAATGATTAACTTTTATTATGTAAGATGGGTTAGTCTTACAAAATGTGTAGCTTTACACGACAATGACTAATCAACAAAACTATCAAAATATTATTCAAGGGGCTTTACAGCCGTCACTTCGCAATCGCACTAGAAGTAATCCTACAACTTATACTAATTTTATAGGAATAGGTGACCAAGAAGATTACCCAAATATTATAAATTATGTTCATTACATGGGAGCCGGTGATCGACAAAACTACCAAAAATATTATTAAAGAGCATCTCAGCAACCTCGCAATGGAAGTAATTTTGCAACTTTTGTTAATTACATGGGAGCAGGTGACCATGGAGAGTTTCAAAATATTGTAAATTATATTGATTACATGGGAGCAAGAGATTATAATTATATTTTTATAATTTTATATTACTTAAATGATAATACAAATATCATTTAAACCAATAATTTGATTGGTAGTTTGACGTTTCTTTTTTTTTTTTTTTATATTAATTCAATTTAATTTTTTACATGCTCTCTAAGTAAAAATAAATTTTATGACTTTAAACTTGATAAATATTAAAATTAGATGTGAAGGAAAAAAAATTATAAATAATTTAAGTAATTTTCATTTACCCTTGTGTTTTCGCGATGACGACTCAAATTCCATACTCTCCTCTCTGAATTTCTGTTTTCAAATATCTCGCATCTGAATTTCCTCCTATGTATTTCATTGTTCTTGGCTTTGTTTTCAGCTTGCTTAGCCAACCGCCCAACCATCACCAAAATCATATATATTTATATATAGAAAGAGAAAGCTAATAAGAAAGTTAAAAATCGGGAAGTGATGCGCACAATGTCCACCAATTATACCCAATTTTATATAAATAGCTTTTCGTGGAAATTTTGCCGTAAGCCCGGATTGTCCACAAAGCTTTCCAAGCTTCGCTATGCTAAGGGTTAGTACCTTAAAACAAGAAATGTTAGCTACATGTCAAAAAAAAAAAAAAAAAAAATCATTTCTGATCGTTATTATGACAAACTGATTTATTGGTTGAATCTTGAAAATTCAATGACAAATAGACGATGAAGAGTAGAATAATGCTTCAAAATCCAGATAAGAAAAAGGGTTGGACAATTGAATATTCCAACGATAACCTATTTTACTCAAAACAGAGCTTTGCATCGTATGAGAAAATTGTATGGTTGGACAAGAGACTTTGACCTTATTATCCTTTTCGAAAGTCCCGAATTCTGATGACAATATCATTTCACTTTCCGCATTTGCGACATTGTAGATTTCGATTCACTATCTTTATGTCCTGCGGACTTGGCTACTTTTGCTCCTTGATTCCGACATTCAGCACAAAGACAAAAGGCCTCTTTCACCATTAGCAACAAGACAAGCAACATTTGTTAATTATGAGTCGGCCTGAGCTGGGATGTTGTAGTATTCTCAACCCAAGCCCATCAATATATACATGGACTTCTTCTCGGGTGAGGCTGGCCTGAGCCAACCCTAAAATTAAAAGCAGAAGAACTCCAAACTTATGAGCTAGACAAGCTGATAGCTCAGACCCCAAGGCCAGCCCATCAAGATAAAAAAGGGCCGGCCTGCGCACCCTATGATTTTAACAAAAATGCTTCATCGTTTTAGACAGTCTCAAATAAACAAATACTTATGTACAGAACAAAAAATATATATATTATAATGACAACAAGAAAAAGAAAAATAAAAAAAAAAATTCTCTCGTATATAGCCTACAGATCAAGAACCCCAATCAATGTACGATAATAAAATAAAAAATTAAAAAATCTTTTAACTCAAAAAAGTAAACAATAAAAAAACAAAGCATTGCACAATTTCAATGCGATTGTATCAACAAGATTCAAATCAAGCGAACACTTATCATCAGCTTTAAAAGTTGAGACGACATTAAATTATTCAAGACTGCAAGCTCATTGACTCATAAAAGAAATAAGAAAAATTAAACTCAATCAAAACGAGAAAGTCCGTCCAAAACTACCCAAAAGACAAAGATAAAACAACAAAGAACATCATTTTCAATGCTTATCTAGCATCAACCTTTAGACAAAGTTTGCAATATATCCCAAATCCCAGTAACAAAATCCAAATGAAGAAAGAACTCATTAACCTAATGGTTAAAAATAATATTCTTCTTGTGGGGGTTGCAAGTTAACTAACTCTCAGAAGGGGCACGACCAGAGAAAAAATCGTAGAAGGGCTGATAACAAGAACCATCTTCAACAACGGCAAAAGTGTCAGAGGAGATACTAGAGTTGGAAGAATTCTCAACGGAGCTTAAATCAAGGGATGGCATTGTTGTTTCCTTCCCATGTTGCGAAAAACCTGTTGGGTGCAAAGGAAAGAGAGGCAACGTTATTTTGTCCGTGTTGACAAGGTTTCTTTCATGGGAAACAGCTGGTTCACATGCTGTACAAAAATAAGATATTGACTTTTTATCCATCTTCTCATCCCTTGCCGTCCTCTTGAAGCCATCAGAAAATATCACCTTGGAGTTATGTGCATAAAACCCTAAATCACTCTGTTGATATGGATAGAATGGGCTACAAACAACTGTAAAAACAAAACCACAATTCATTAGTCTCGGAACAAAAGAGAAAATCTCACAATAAAATTTCATGCAAGAAAGAATGAATGGAAGATGAAAAAAAAAAAAAAAACAAATTAGATTTAAGTTCATTTTTTTCCAAGATTTATTTATTTCATTTATATAGAACAACAGGAGGAATATCCACAAAAAAAAAAAAGTTGGCCATGTTTAATTTGGATGAATAAATATTATATCTTCAATCATAAAAAGTACAATAAGCTAGAGAACAAATCTCCTTGGATAACAAGGTTTTATGCATAGTTTACATTTTTTTGGCGCACACATTGAGCCTAGCGGCATGAAGAGCAAAGAAACTATATATATTCAACAATAAACAAATAAGAAACAAAAGAAAAAAAGAAAAAACAAATGCATGTACTAAATGACAAAGAAAATTAACCATTTGGGAAAGGAGATTGAAAGACAGGCCGATGATGAGCGTTGTGAGGGAGATATCCAGTCACAGCCATGCTTTCTTGTTTCTGCTTCTGCCTTTGTCTTGCCTTGTGATTTTGGAACCAGTAGAACACATTCTTCCCTTCTATGTGGCCATAAGCTTTGAGCCTCCCTGTTATTTGCTGTATTTGTTCAGCAGTTGGTGTCCTTATTCCTTGCTTGTACAAGCTCTCAAGCAGGCTTATCTGCTCCTTTGTTGGGTTCCATCTTGAATTCACTGTACCAACCCCACCAGAAATTCCCGTGTCATTGTTATCACTCTCCATTAGAAATTGTAAAAGCTGAATTGTTTTCAATAGGAATAAATAGGGATGCCGAGAGACAAAGGGTTTTTGGAAACTTTTTTGACTGAGTAATTATATGCTCTTTTGTAGGAAAAAAAAAAAAAAGGCGGAAATTAAGATGTTAGAGTCAAACAAAAAGAGAGAGATAGAAAGAAGTTGTTTGACATGCGTATTGTTTATTGTGCTGAATCTCTGAAAACATGGCGTGTAGCGGCTAGCAGGAGAGGCTCTTGATTTCGTCCACAGCCTGCTAAAAACGAGAATGGCAAAGACAATAACGCCCCTAGTCTATTGTCTTTTGCACTTTGTTACACGTAACGGCAAAGGGCTTGCTTGCTAGGGCTTGCATGCTCCTCGGGAAAGAGAAACAAAGTGGAAGGGAGCGAAAGGGTATAAATGGCCCTGAGAGGGAACAAATATAATTGGTGGGGTTGAAAGGAGTAGAGGAAAGGGAAACGGGTTAGGCTTTGGGAATTGAAGTGAGAGCTTGGTCGCTAGGTTTGCAGGAGTTACAACTATTGAAGTTGAAAAGTCTAGGATGGGTTAAGTGATTCTTGGTTCAAGAAAAGAGAGAAAAAGAATTGTGAAGTGATTCTGTTTTGGCATATTTTGTGGCTCGGATATGAAATAAACCCCCATTCGGTAACCAAGTAATTTTTTCTGTCTTTTCTGCTGTTTTTTAGGTCAAAATCTTAAAAAAAAAAAAAAAAAAAAAGACATACATGCATTGATTTTAAACACTCCCAATATATGAGAAAAAGAGGCCAAATAATCAACATCTCATAAGAGAAACCATTGCAAAGTTTAATTTGTATCACCTTTGGAAAGGACTAAGAACAAGAGAAGACTGTTGTATTTAATACTCGATAGCCATTATCAATTGCAGTTTTCTATTGCCTGTTTTATTCAGCAAAGTACATGCAAGAAGAGCATGAACTTGACGCAAGAGCAAATGATTTCTTTTCTAGTTGTTCAAAAAAAGAAAAGCTGATTTCATAACTATTTCGTTATTGCATTGATTAATGATTACTTGAGGCATGTAATTAATCACTTGATCTCATAGACCACAGCCTAGGTAATCTTATAATTAATTGATTTCGAAAACCAAAAGGTGGGCTTATTGGAAACCAATATAGCCCAAATATTAATCAACAATTTATATGTACTGTGGTTAAATACTTCAAATGTGAATCTATATGATAAATATAAAGTTAATTTTACAAAATTGAAGATTACTATCCCTTTATTTTGTCTAGTTTATAACTTAATTGGTGTGCATGGTATGAGAACATTGATAGGAAAAAAATTCATAAATTTCGCGGAATTTTATTATATTGTTTGGTTTGCTTTGTCTAGTCAAGTAAAAGAAAGAAAGAAAGAAAAGCATTTGACCATTTCGGAAGGAATTGAAATATCATATTCTTCAGGGAATTTGTGGGTTTTCGCAAAATTTCTTATAAAAAATTTGGGACCAATTAACTATTAAGCTAATCTCCAATTTTCAGGATTCCAATATTCTCACGATCTGAAATCCATAAGTTGGGGTAAATTCCCAAGATTTGAAGTATACCAATAACGCGGATGTTTGCCCACACCATCATTATTTCCCATTGAAAAAAGGACCGAAGGACTCTTGGACTGCTTGGCTAGGAGCCAAACGTTCACCTGCAACTCACAACGAAAGATCTGGCCTGCATATTCCCGATTGATCGATTTTGATTGTCATCGTTATTGGTGTTCATACGGATCAATAAAAATGGAGAAATGCCATCCATCATCATTCACTTACAAGCATATGTCGACGTTCCAATTTAATGCCCGCAGTCACATGGCCAGTCAACTTGGGGTGGGGAAGCATGAAGAGGCCATGCGCGTTATAGGGAATTGCTGACTCTTACACGTGTTGTGCCATATTTGAACACTACAACATCAATCTCAACCATTTCTGTTTTCTTCTCACTTCCCACTAGTGGTCAGTTCACCAAACCCCTAGTTGATATTTCCTCAATTAAATATGTGTTGATTAATAAAAAGGAATAATTTATAACAAAGAAGATGAATGGTCTATGCATGTTTGTTTGTTATCCATTGAATTGTAAGATAATCACTAGCTAGCCCTTCGGGAGCCGCCACCTTTCCACGCCGCCTCGTGAATTACAGCACCACCACTCTCCGCCAATTATGCGTTTCTTATTTGCATCAAATTCAATGCAGATTGGTATTGCTGCATTTGCCTCTCTACAGGCCTAGCCCCTCCTACTCTCATGCCATCTTTGTTTTGCATTTGACGATGTTTACTATTTGGCTGCATGTGTTTGGGGCAAATTTGGCAAAACATTGGTCTGGAATTTTGGCCAAAAAAAAAAAAAAAAAGACAAAGTACGTGACATATATTTTGAACGAAAAGTCAAAGTATATATGAACAAATTGCACATAACCTGAGTCCTTGTCATTGGATGGATTCTGTAGCCACTCTTACTTGAGGACTTGATTAATTGAGATTTGTGTCCGTACGTCGGGATGAGTATGAACGCAGAGAGAGAAACGACAGAAAACTAATGGACGACACCATTTGATTAATTTCTTGAGACGCCAAACATTATCAATCAGGCTAACAAGGGCCAGCAGGAATATATATATATATATATATATAACTCGCGCTGCAAACTGGAAACTTGTATTGGGCATTAAAGTCTTTAGTTTTTTTTTTTTTTTTTCCCGGGAAATTTAGATTCAAATCCTTTCAAAATTATCAACGTGGATTTTTTTTTTTTTCTGATTTATAGAGACTAAAAATCAAATTTTAGATATAAAACTAAGAGTTCATCTATTTACCCTTTTCTTGATGTAAGTTTCATACACTTATTATTTCTAAGCAGGTGGTCGTCTATTACTAGACCTTATGGTTAATGGAAACGTAAAAGTTTTCTTTTAAAAGTTCGTGGGTCGGAACAGTCAGGTTTGTTAATTGCATCCGTAGCAGTCCGTTTTAAGCCCATTTAATCGTGGGGCCGAGCTTGAGTTTTAAGCCCATTTAATCGTGCGACAGACGAAAGAAATAGTTGTGTGCTCGTGCGGCTTTGCCCCTCCAAGAGAGCATTATATTCTCCGGTATCCTTCCTTTGCAATCATTTCATTGCTACAAAATTATAAAATGTATACCCTCGACGTTTTTTTTTTTAAATTTTTTTTTTACAATTTAATTTACTGATTGCGGTAATAGGGTGCTTCTGCCTCTGCCTGTGAAATAATAATATCAGCAGTTCTATTGGGAAAATGATCTTATACACCATGCAGTCTTTACATGGTAATTCAATTTCACCCTTCGCATAAAATTCAGAATTTAGGACCATTTTTCATAAATTTCCTCTTGGTAGATGTCAGCTAATTTAATTGGTTGGTAAAATGGATTTGTTTACTGGTAACACAACAAATAAGAGGTTCTACAAACAAACAAAATATTATTTTATGTTGGCTAACTCATAAATTCTGAACTATTAAAAAAAATAGTAAAAGGGATTTTAGTAATCCATAATTTAAATGTTCATTTTAAAGACTTTAAATTAGATTTTAAAAAGGTGGTGTGAAATTCATGAAAAATAAAAAAATATATATTATATAATTAACATAAAAATTAAATTTATCTTCTTTTATGTTTTGATATTGAAAAAAAAATTCACGAGATAAGCATGAAATTAATTTTTTTTTTTTATTTTTTTTTATTTTTTGGAGTCTTTGGGAGGACTTTGCCTGAAAAAGAAGGTGGGGAAGCCGGGATTGAATGCCTATTTCCCCTGACTCAAGCGTCAGGTGCCTAACTCTGCTAGTCGAGTCGGTTAGCATGAAATTACTTCTTGAGCTGTCCCAATTTCCTGTCCTCCAGGGTTTTCCCACGCCGCATGCCAGGCAATGAATTGGTTACACATTGAACAGCCCCATAAAAGGAGTTGTTGCGAGTCGACCTATCAGAGGCCATTGATTAAGTCACCCTTATCGGGCCCGAACAAACCCAATTGCCCGCCATCTGGGCCACCAGTACGATTCAACTTAACTTGAGGCCAGTGGCTAGTGTACTGAGCCCCTGGGGAAGTGGGCACAAGACTGGTAGATTATCATCAGGCTTGTCGTAATACCAGATTGATTAGATTATACCAGTGTCCAATAATTGTTATAATTTAGCTCGAGAAAACAACTCCCAAGTTGGGTTTATTGTTTCTTCTTCCTCCCCCGTTTACATTGAAGTTGATTGCTGATTTCATGGGATCCACACTGATTTTCATGAGACAGACCAAACCAAAGCCAAAGTTACTAGGCAAAGGAAAACTGCAAGCGGAAAAGACATTTCCTATATATGCCAGGAGGGTAATGGACTTGACACAAACAAGCTTTATTAATCAATCTGGATTTTCAGCACCAGGAATTGATAGAAGCTAAAAAGATAAACTTGCTATGACATTTGTTTATGATGCCCCGTCACTGCACTACCAAAATGTTTCAGGGGTGACAAGTGTTTTCTTTTGGCACCATCTTCTAAATCCAGTTAGAGATTACGTGGTCATCTGCATGAGTGAGTGATGCAAACGCCAGTCATTATACGGTAGGTGGGTTGCAACACCTTGGTGTCATAAGAACAAGAAAAAGAGAGGGGGGGTGGGGGGTTGAAATTAAACATTTTCGCCTTCAATGTCTTTATCTTCTTTTTGATAGAGGATGGCCGTCCCATTCAACTGTTATTTTTGAATTTTTACAGTACCTTGTGTGCGTCACATCAAAATCTTTAAATTTTTTTTTTACAAATGATTTTAATTCTAAATTACACAACAAAAATAAGTATCTTAATTTCTTTTTTATAGATCTAATATAATTTTTTAAAATTTGAATATAAAACCTTCAAAATGAATATTTACATTATTAAATAAGATGATGCACTTTGGACCATATCAAAATGCTGTAATTTAATATAAAATTATATATGCGTTTAAATTTTTAAATGGGACACAAACTCATGCAAACCCATGTGAGTTGCCTTTCCAACAAAATTCCCCAAGCGAAGAACACGTGCTGTACCAGATTAACCCAGGCCTCAATCATACAATGAGATTTTAAATTTAATTTAGTTAAAAATAATGAAATTAATTTAATATTATATATAAAAATTAAAAAAATAAATAAAATCGAATCAAAATAATACATAACTAAAAATAAAAAATTTATTATGCTAAAAAAAGGGTTTACAAAAGTGAATCTTTCCTGTGCAGTGGATTTCCGCAACCTTACCCGAATTCCTCGTACCCCCTGTAGTGTCCCGTTCTAAGCAACATATTCTCAATAAATGGCTTTGTGATTTGAGAATATAAACCGACTTCAGATTAGTTTTGCTTTCCTTTCTACGTTGACAAAGTCGGTTTATGTACTCAATCGATGTTAGCACTAATAGTGACAGATTGGCTTTTTGATGGGTTCCTTCTGATTTTTCTTCTGGCAGATTGCCTCTCTGCTTCCAGTTAAAAGGGTTTCTTTTATTTTTGTGTAATTTTAGATTTGTGATGCAATTTGGTAAAACAATTGAGAGAAACATTCTGGGGATGTGAAGTTGTAGGCCAAAATGTCAGGTTTCAGTGGATTGGAAGTTGGTTTAAGTATAGTGTTTGGTTGCCTTCTTTTAGCAATTTTTGCAGAGCTTTACTATCTATTGTGGTGGAAGAAGAGAACCAGCAAAAGAGAAATTGAAGAGGATGATTACGGCAGCAACCACGTAAAGCAATTCTTTCATCTTGTCTGCTGGAGAAAAGCTTTCTCTGTGCAAAGCATTAGTTCTACTAGTCAAGAGGGTGTGCAAAACCCAGAAGTCCATGCCCAAGAACCAGACTTGGAATTGGGCACCAGCAAGGATTTGCAGGTAAAAGCTTCTGGTGAGGAAAGTGTGGAATCAGAACTCATGAGGCTGCACAATCTCTCGGGCCCACCAAGACTTCTCTTTACAATCAAAGAGGAAACAAAGGAAGATTTGGAGTGTGATGATGGGAAATCCAGAGGTGATAGGAGCAGAAAAGGGTCAAGCGCCAGAAGCTTAAGTGATATTACGATGACTATTGACACCCCTTTTCTCACTCCTTTGGCTTCCCCACGTCTGAAGTCTCCAACTTTTAGTAATCCTTTGGATTCTTATCGCCAACATGGATTCAATCCTCTCTTTGAATCATCAATGGAGGCAGAGCTTAACAGGCTGAGATCTTCACCACCACCAAAATTTAAGTTCTTGAGGGATGCAGAGGAGAAGCTGTTCAGGAAGTTAATGGAAGAAGCTGAGAAAAGGGCATCTAAAATTAATGCTTTTGTTCAAGATTCTGAGAATAAAGCTATTAACTCAACAGCTACAACCCAAGAGACAGAAGGTTCTTATCCTGGCTTCATTGCTGGTAAAAGCAAAGAAAGGGAGATTCTTCACAATATACCACAATATCCTTCAATCCCTTCTCAGGTACTGCCATTGGCCTCTTCCCCTACGGCATTCAGACCGCTGGACAATAAGCCCACTGTGCATTAATCCACTTTCCTCAAATGAATTAACATGGAATGGGTCTAGTTTATTGTTTTCATCTGTCAATCTATTTTTTAAGATGAAAAATACTTGTTCATTGAAGTTCCTACCTTTTTGTTTCCTTATAGAATTTGGGTTGTTTGAAACTTCAAAAGTGGCCATGGCCCCTCTGCAGCAATTGCTAGGCATGGAACCTCTAGTATTTCAAGGCAAACTGACAATTTCTGCTAACTGCTGTTAATATGTTGATTAAGCCAAGTGAAGGGCTTGTTGGGGCATTATGTTTCTGGCCATTATCCATGTTCCCCTAAGCTAACTTAAGCTGCTAACAAGTAATCATTCCTGTGAGGGATGGCGCTAATTGCTAATTGTTCTCGTTGTAAAATGGCACTGTAATTCTTTGTTTAGGATAAGTGCTTCCCAAACGACTCATTCTTCTTTTCTTGCTCTTTTGCATCCTGCTGAATGTTTTATTGGGTAGAATGTCACGGATTGTTCAACAGTTAATTGTTACTTTTATCAAACAACCATAATTGGATGAGTTGTTAAAGGCATCAGCTTTTTAACTTAGTCACTCTCCGTGGGTCGCAAGTTGCTTGTCGCTAGCTATCGTAAGTATGAACTGAAGACAATACAACGCGGTTGAGTATGAAATATAGACAATTGTTTTGCACGGTGATCAAAAACAAAAACAGAGAGAGAGAGAGAGAGAGAGAGAGAAAAAAGACAATGGCTCTGCGCAAACACAAGTATGAACCGTGAAAAGACAAATCTTCTAAAGACCCAAAAAAAGTGGGGTTGCGGGGGGGTGAGGGCTTCCGGCTAATGCTTACTGTGTATGTAAAGGATAATGTTACTGGAAATTAAGGTGAAAAGAAAGTGGAGTTGAAAATTGAGAGTGGAAACATATTCTGTGTACTTTTCTTTGTTTACATTGCGCCTTTCTAGTTAGCGTTGCTCCGCAAAAAGCAATGAAGATGCATTTCAAGGATCAGTTTGTAGACCCCAGTTGTTTATGTGATCAAATCATCAAGGTTTCCACACCGGCAAGGTCTTTAATTATGAGTTTGATCTAACAAGACAATGTTTCCGCGTCTTTTAAAAGAGTATCATTTAGTATCCGAGGCAGTAGTCAATATTTTTTGGTATTGGTCCGGATTCGAATTTGGTTGCTATCTTCTGTTTTTAATATTGAATATTTATAGTAAATTCTAATCTCGTTAATATTTAAATTAAATATTTTAAAAAAAGTTCATTTATATTCAACAATATTTAAATGTAACTTATTGTTAGGAAAATCTAGACTTGACACATGAGCCGAATAGTTGACATATTCATAAGATTTTTGAGAAAAAAAAAAAAACTAGAGGCCATTCTAGAAAGACGTCTAATTTAAAATTAAAAAAAAAAAAAAAGTGATGGAAGTTGGGAGGAAAGGCGCTTCTATGAGCTTTTACCTAAACAACAAGGAAGGTCCTTTTCATCACGGGATTACCGGAAGTTGCCAACGCAAAGTAACTAGAAGTCTCAATTTCTTTATCAACGCTTAATAAAGATTTCAAATTTTGAATCTATCAGAGACTCCAAGCCACTTTAGGGGGAAATCAAGACGTTATTGTGCTCGCACTCTTATGATTTTAAAGTTCAAATTTTGAATTGGCAGATGTCGGCTTTACATTGCATTTTAGGTGCCAAAGTGGTCCATTGTGGAAGTCAATTCATTGGACCCATCCCATTAAGAACATCAAATTACTCCTGAGATGGGTTTGGGGCTGCCATTGCCGTTTTCTTTAAGGCACTAACACTCTTGTCATTTAGCTTCCTTCCTGCCTTACCACAAGTTGTATTCGTGCATTTTGGATTTCGAGTACGTGATCCGGATTGCCCAATTCGACGAAGATTTCTCTTTTGGCACGTCCCAAACTCTCGAAATGGTTTTCTTGAGAATCTTAAAGTGCAAAGTAGGGACCGACCAATTGTGTATTTGGCTGAAATGTCTTGGTTAATTTCTATAAATAATTGTTTTGGTTGATAAGGGTTAAGAATCGAATCCTACACTTAAAATTAAAAATTAAGATAATATTATTATTAAATTTTATAACTAGTGATTATAACTAATTGTTTATTTTAAAAAAAAAAAAAAAACATAGAATTATGACTTGAAATTTGGATGACTACTTGCAATTTGCAATGTTTTAGACTTTTAGGCATGGAAATTATTATTATTATTATCATTATTGGTTGCTAGATTAGGGATGGGAAGAGTACATTTAACAAATAAAATTGTGAAAGAATTGCTGCAACCCATTATGGCATTAAATCTTCTTAATGAATGTGAAAGATAAGAAATTTTGTTGAGTTTCTAGAGCACGTCCAACTGCTCTTTGCCTCTGCAATTTGAACCAAAACGGTCTTATTACAAGATATTAGCAAATCGATTTGAACCAATCAGATGAAAACTGGCTCCCTGCGCACATGAACAGATGGGATCTTTTAACATGTGGAGCAGGCAGGGCCATGCCATGATCAAAATCCGCAACCAATTGCAAACAGGGAATCAAGAATGAATCTTTTCCAAAAAAAAAAAAAAAAAAATTGAAAATGGCCCTTCTCACGGTACATGATATCATAGCTATAACAAACAAGACAGCGCCGTCTACTTTGGAAAATATCATTGCCAGCCGGGGATTTTTTCAAACGAAGAAAAGAGGGCGCTAATTAATTATTGATCGGTCGACTATTACAAGAATGTTGACCCTCTTGTTTGAGAATGCACATACTCTCTCTCTCTCTCTCTCTCTCTCTCTCTCTCTCTCCGGTTCGGTTTCCTCCTAGAGAGTAAACGTTAAGCAATTTGGAAGAGTGCAAAGCAACGTAATGTGGCAGCTAGACAAATGTGCCACTAGAATCACACCATTATTTCGCATGCCATCTTTGAAATTTCTCACACTATTGTTGCTACCGCACTTTCATTACCATTTCGTGCGAACTGCAAGGATTTCCTTGCGTCTCTACCTGCAGACACAAACATGTGGGCTGAAGTTTCGCGCGCATGGTACAACGGGTGCAACGCCACTTTCCCCATATCGTTGGAAACTATATAACTAAACATATGACTACAAAATTAAGGTCATCCGATAGAATTAGGGCGATGAAGAGAAGATTAGCGGGACCCTTGCGCAAGGATGACACGAGAAATAGTCCAAATTTTCAGTTAAAAAAAAGGGCAAGAAATTAGGTAGGACATCACCAAATTTCTGGAAATCAACCTTATTCGCGAATTTCAGATTAGTCCAAATATAGGGAATCTAAAAACATGTCTTCAGACAGAGGGCAAGTGTGTTGTTTTTGGTTCTGTCACGATGCCCATCCAATTCAGACAGCATAACAAGCATAGGTTTCTCTTATAACTCGTTTGGAGTTTGGAGTTAACTTTTTGAGAGAATTTAACTAAATTCAATTCTAGGGATAGAATTTAGTTTAATTCAATTAATTTACTGATTGAATTGTAAAATTAATTCATTGTTTGGTATAGAAACAAAAGAATCGGATTAACTTCCTTTATTTGGTACAAACACCTTTTAAGCGAGAATTCAATTGCTTGTGTCTGTTTACATTATCACTATTATTTAAAAAAAAAAAAAAAGAATATTATTATGATTGAAGGATAGTTTGAAAATTATAATGGATTGAATTTTGACATATATCACATATTTTGATAAAAATTTTTAATTCTAATGTTTTTTAAGTTAAGATTTCGATGAAATTCTTATTCTTTAAAATTATGATTGTAAAAAAAAAAAAAAAAAAGTTGAAAGAATAAAATTGAATTAAATTCTATAATATATATATATATATATATATATATATATATATATATATATATATTTTAAACCAACTATGACTCTCTAACTACATGAAATGGAATTTGAGACATCCAATTTAAGTTGCAATCATCGAGGGTGTGATCCTTAATTTAATTTCCCGGAACAACGAACACCATTTGACTTTAATAATAAAATTTAATCAAACGTTTATTTAAATTAAAAAAGAAAAAAGGAGAACCGTATAATTATGCAGAGATTTTTTGGGCCTCCATTCTTGAACTCAGTCCTTATGCTTGTGGGTCATTGTATTTCAGACATTTAAAACGACAGAATCAATGTGTAGGGGATGCTGGGTCTATGTCCAAAAGTTTTAGACCCATTAACGTTAAACTCATGGGCTTTCCCCCAATTACAGAACAGCCGAGATGGACGAGACGAAGTTGCGATCCGATTACAGACCAGAGAGCCCTAAATCTATCAAACAGCTAACGTTAATCCGTTCTCTCCTCAATGCACGCTTCTCCTTTTTTTTATCCGTCGGGCAACCTCGTCATTTCCTGCAACATCAGTTGAGATTTTATTTTTTAAGGTTCGGTTTAAAGTTCTTCTACGGTAAAAATTCTCCTCCTTCAACTTTCAATATATGAAAATTTTGGGGAGTTTTTGCTCATATTCCATAGTCCATTTAGTCTTTAGTTTTTAGAATATTTCGCATTTTTTCCTTTTTTTTTTTTTTCTTTTTAACATATGCGGCAATTAAAAACAGTGAAATGGCTAGGTGTGCTTGGCTTCTTGTTTTGGCAGTCAATGAGGGATGGCAATTAGCAAAACTGCTCCTCAGCAAGGAGTGTAATTGTAATACTATTAAAGTAAGAGTTTATAGAATATAACCTGCGTGTTTAATGCCTCTTCTCCCTGACATTGAACGAACAAAATATTGGGAATGTTAGTTTTTTTTTTTCCAGAAGGAAATAGCCTCAACCTTAACATTATAGGTTCAAGTCATGAAAACAGGTTATCTGTGGGAACAAAAATAAGATTATATACATCCAACTCTTCTGCACAATTATTAGTTTTTCAATTGTGCATTTTTGGTTTCCTGGTTCATCATTGGAATTTATATGTTTCATTTTGTAGCTGGCCTTGTTATTATGACTAAATTGATTGGAGTTGCATAAGTTATGGAACTTTCATTTTGATTAGGAAATTTCTATGTTCCTTTCATTATTGTGCCTTTGTATAAATTAGCAGCGCTGCTGATGCGCTAAGCAGGCGGTTTTCAAAAGTTCCGAATTCATAGTTTGGTTTTGAGTGTTTTGTTTATATTTCTCTGCTTTTCTCCTAACCAGTTGTAATTCTTGCACAATTATTATTACTCTCTCGATAAAATCTCACTGCCGATTCAGCAACCAAAAAAAGAAAATTCCCAGCTTAGCATGATCGTTTGGGTACATGCATGTGGTTACTAATATATATATTTTTTAATTTAATGTAAAACCTCCTTGGTTTGGTCCTTTTCTATTTTAGCAAAACATTACTTCGGCAAACATATTTTTGATCCTTCAATGCCCTGCCAGTGCCTCCTAAGCTATAAAGCTATTTGGACATACGTGACAGAGTGGAATCTAATTTATGTCAGGTTGCATGTGAAATTATTAACTGAAAGTTTCCATGACCCCTTTTGCGAATCAAAATTAAACGCGCAGCCACTTGCATTACGCAACCCATGACAACGGATATCGTACCATCTGAACCACTTCCAGTGTGGGAGCCATATTTCTGCCGCTGTTGACCCAACATTTTAGCCCCCACACATATCAATTAATCAATGTAAGTTCCATGAAAGAATAATCCCCCCCCCCCCAAAAAAAAAAAAAACAAAAAAAAAAAGGCAAGAAAGAAAAAGCGGGCGTCTTGCATTGTTCTTGTACCTACTACTAGCTTCATTAACTGATCTTGAGGTTCAAAAGAATAAAACTTTCACCTAATGTAAGTGGCGTCCCATTGATGTCATTCTCTGCGTGTGTGTGTGTGTGTGTGAGTGACAGAGAGAGAGAGAGAGGAGACAAGAGGATGTGGTAAAGCTGCAAGTTTACAAACAAGAAATCTATGTATGGGAAGGGTGACCTTTGGCATGAAAATGAGCAAAAAAAAAAAAAAAGGGGGGGGAAAAAACCGTACCCTGCTAAGAAAAATAGACAAGGAATTAGATTCCGACACCACAACGGTCTTTCAAAGCAGTATTAAATAATTTCATAATCATCCACGTTTGAGATATACAAGTTGACACACAATAAAGAAGAAAACGATAGCTTCCGCATCTTAGTTCTTTTTGTTGCCCTTCATGCACGGGCACGTGATGCATCTGCATTAGAATCCAATTTGTCAAGGAAAACCACAAAGTGACCATGATGGACTGTACATGTAGATACATGGTCGATCAATTGACCACTTAAGAAAAAGTAATGCAACTTGATTGCAGTTTGATCTTATGACCCCTCTTCTAATTATTCATTATGATCATTGTCCAAGCAGTTGGGGAAGCATGGATATTGTATCTTCTAAATTCTCTAGGTACCACCGTTAAACTATCCTTCCATTGATTCACTTTAATATAAACCTTATCGACGTCTGTTGTTTACCGTGGAAGCGTGCAAAGTGTATCGAGCTATCATGTACAAACCAATATTTCTTATAGATTAATCAAACTTTTTTTAATTAATTAATTCTAACTAAAATTTCAACTCAAAACTTTTAATTTTGAGTGACAACTTTATTACAAATGAGTCATAGTTAATTGCAAATTAATTGTGAATTAATTGAGTGAGAATTATTCGTAATTAGTCAAGGATTATGCATCATATACGTACGTGGAGGAGACGAATGCCGGCATTGTGGTGGCGGTGGTGGTGGAATTGTTCGTTTCTCCATCGTCCACTATATATATATTCCGTAGTGTTATTTTTATAGAAAAATTTTATGTAATTACTAAAAATTTTTATATTATATATAAAATAATTTATTATATATATAAAATATTAATATAATATAAAATATTTTGTAATCACCGTTTTTATAATCACTTAGTGGCCTTTTTTTTATTATTATTTATTTGGAAAAAGTGTTATGTGCAGGGCTCCACCAGGATGACGTGGTCCCCAGAAATTCCCCGACCGCGAGCATCTTAGGAGAGATTAATATTGATGTTGACTCACCTTTTTCGCTATATTATCAGCCCAGCGAATTTTACTTTGCTAGAGATAATTGTGTGTCCAAGTGCATGCACTTTATATATGGATTTCTTTTTTTAATTTATTCCATGTGAAGGTTTCATCTGGTTGCTTGGTGAGAATTAAAATTTAACAGCTTTATACTTAGATCATGTGACTATGGTGTGCTTATATATGGATTCCCTTCTTTTATTTATTCCATATGAAGGTTTCATCTGGTTGCTTAGTGAGAATTCAAATTTTAACAGCTTTATACTTGGATCATGTGACATGGTGTGATCACTAGGGCTCGGTCGATTTGTAGTTTATATATATATATATATATATATATATATATATATATGTATTAGCATCTATTTGCCTTAATGGGTGCTCTTGTAACAACTTGCTCTATAAACACAATTTTGACTTATCCCAAAAAAAAAAAAAAAGGCATTTATGCTAATATTGACCGTTGGCTTTCATTGAAAATTGATGTATCTAAAGCTTTCTCCATTGCATCTGTTTCTATTTCTACTGAATCATTTTTTTTTTTCACCTCAATTTAAAGCATTTAATTTGAAATTCCAAGTTACTAATTTTGATCCCATGGTTGCGAGAATTTTCTCTCAAAAAAAAAAAAAAGAGATCATGGGGAAGGACCACAATACAAACATTTTAGCTTTCTATGACGATCTCAGAAAAGTCTGAAATGAACTCGATGGTTAGTGCTTCATGTTCTTTAGCTTCCTGGGAAGGATAACTAAAAGGTTACCGAAAGCACAGAATTGCAAATTCGCTTGAATGCCAAAGAATGATGATTTTTCAAACGTCAGAACAGCCCTTACCTTGGCGGCCCAATTATACGAATTCTACTTTATTAAAACAATCCCATTTAGCTGAATTCCTTAGGGAATATAAAAGATTTAATCCATCACAAAAGTTTAAACTTTTGGGCGCAATCTCAAAATTAAGTGTGATATGCACGAATACTTAACAGCACAAGGGGGCATTTTATATTATTACTAAAACAACAAGAACACCATCAGCATGCAAGCATAATGCCCTTGGCAGGAGAGAAATTCCTTAATGGAGAAGACATGCATGATTATGAATGGCTTTTAGCTTTGGCTAAATCATGGTTCCCTTATTTGACCACCCAATCACAGGAACTTCCACAGTTCGCTATTCTCTGACCTTCAGGCCTTTACCTGGGAAAAGGAAGAAATGAAGTGAAATAAAGTAGAGAACAGAAAGAAAGACAAATCCAAATTGGTGTTCTGTGTATTTGTGATATATGGTTTCCGCGTATATAAAAGTTGGAAAACATCGAGTAGAGAATTGATCAAGCTAAAAGAAGTTGATAAGATGGGTGAAAAATGGTATCTTCTCAAATTCCACGCGTTGGTGTGCTTTTCATTAGCAAAATAATTGATGAAGTTTTCTGTGATCATTAGGCACAATTTGACGCAAGCAAACAAGTTCTGTTTACCTCTGCAAACATTGTGTGCTTTTCAGAAAAATGTTCAAAAGGAAAAAGGACCACTACAAAATTTGTAGTTCAAACTTGTTTGGTGGTTTCAAATTTCTATGAGGAAATTCTATAGTTACCTTACATGTTTAAGCAAAAGTGAAAGATAAGAATGTAACTTTTGTCTTAAAGAATTTTTTTCCAAAAAAAAAAAAATTGTTTGAAGCCTTAAAAATGCAATACATTTTAATTAATATACATTATAGATGAGTAATATTTTTACCGAAAATTTTGATCTATTAGAGAATTTCAGACAAAATCAAATTAACTTTTAAGTTGATTTGTTCACACACCTTAAAATAATTTTTTATTTTTGTGTTTTTTTTTTTCCCTTGTATTCATATGAGTTAGGAGTCGCAAGTAAACGCTGACAGTACCTTTAAACTGCCACTCCACTAAAAGATTGATAAGGTAATTTCCTGTCTCTTATCTCCTGCATCATTAAGCCCACAGGCTTCCAATTAGAAATGTGCAGCTCTAAAATAAGCAAATTTTATATCTAACTTGCTTTATTGTGATTCTATCTCTCTCTCTCTCTCTCTCTCTCTCTCTCACACACACACACACACACACACACACACATTCATATGCATGAGCGATATTCCTCTTTTAGAGCACTAAATCACAGTCAACAGTCCACAAAGGAAGCTTATGTGCGAAGAAACTTCGACCACTCGCTTAAAACACCCTAAGAATATATATAAAACAAAAAGTGATGAGGGAATAAAGAAGAGGAGACTGAGAGAATAAAAGAGTTTTTTTTTCAAAAAAAAAAGAAAAAAAAAGAAAAAAACAAAAGCAAAAGCCTCCCCTTTCTTCCCTCATCTTCCCTTTAATTCTCCCTTTTTTTTTTCTCTGTGCTTTCTTTGCTCTGGTATTCTCTTGTGTGATTCTCTACCATTTTTCTTTCCTAAAGACCCATCAACCTTTAAAAAAAGAAGAAAAGATCAAAAAAAAAAAAAAAACCATGGTTTTCTCTTCAGTTCCAGTGTATTTAGACCCCCCCAATTGGCAGCAGGCAAGTTTTCTCTTCAATTTGTATCCCACAAAGCTTCCTTTGACAGAAAACACAAAAAGAAGCATATTAAAAAGATGATTATTCATTATTCCTATTCCTTTTGTGATCTTTTCTTATATATACCAGCAAAAGTTTATCAATTTCTTTCTCTAATACTAGCTAATTTTTCGGAGTTTTAATTCATTTGCAGCAACCACATCAACAAGGTGTTGGCAGCGAGAATCCCCATCTTCCAGCTTTTACCGCATCTCATCATGCTGGTGTTGCTGGCTCATCAACGAGACCTGGTTCGCTGGCCGATCGCGCCCGGTTAGCCAAGCTGCCACAGCCAGAAGCGGCCCTTAAGTGCCCCAGGTGTGAATCTACCAACACCAAGTTTTGTTACTACAATAATTACAGCCTGTCTCAGCCGCGCCACTTTTGCAAAACCTGCCGGAGATACTGGACTAAAGGGGGGGCGCTTAGAAATGTTCCTGTGGGAGGTGGATGCAGGAGAAACAAGAAAACCAAAGGCCAAAGTAACTCAAAGTCCCCGGCTTCAAGTGAAAGGCAAGTGGGCTCAAGTTCAACAAGCTCAGCAAGTGCAATTGCCTCAGAGATGATTGGTCATCTGCCTCAACATCCAACCCATCATCAGCTACCCTTCATGAACCCTTTACACAGTCTGACTCAGTTTGGTGTGGGAAATTTTGGGCTAAACTTTCCTGGTGCTACTGGACAGGCCGACATGGTGGGGTTTCAAATGGGAAGCAATTCAGGTATGAGTAATTCCATTGGAGTGCACCAATTTCCTTTGATTGGATCAGCTTCCACAGGTTTATATCCATTTCAAAGTCATGAAGATGTTGAAGCAATGACTTCCAGCCGTAGGGTTTCTCAGTCGGCTCCTGTGAAGATGGAAGATAACCAAGGCCTAAATATACCAAGGCCATTTTTGGGTACCACGGAAAATCATCAGTACTGGGGTGGGAATTCTTGGACAGATTTACCAGGTCTCAACTCTTCTTCCACAAGCCATCTCCTATAATCTCGATGTTTCTTGAGCCTGAGAAGGAAAAAATGACTGAAGTGCTCGTTTACCACTACATGTTACCACTAATTGGCGACATCAGTAGACTCAAAGCAGCACGCATGTTCAACTGAACCACGTCGGCTATGTCCAAGCCCAGAGATAGCAATTTGAGTGGTTTCTTTAAGCAGAAAGCAGTCTGGTAGGATTTGATTTACTTTCGAATTATCAGATGCATGTGTTCTTCGGTTTGTTTAACTTGAGCTTTGTGCATGGTTTGTATTGTATGGATTGTTTACCAGGTTTGTGTTGGGATTCAAGGTGTTTGTTATAAAATAGTATCATTGGAAAATTTATACTTTCTCTATTATAATTATTATTGTCGTCGTCGTCGTCGTCGTCGTCACAATAGCATCGTTGAAATTGCAGTGCTATAATTCAGGAAATATAAAAGTTACGCAGGCCCAGTTAAGCAAGATGAAGATTTGCAATAGACGGATAGCAATATATGACATCTCCATCTCATGCTCAGTGAACCGCAGAGCATTTAAATTGAGCTACTTCTTTTGTTTTTGGTGTAAATTAAGCTCGTTATGCAATTATGTGAGGCTGTGAACAATTCCTCTTCAATGCTACGCCTATGGAACAAGTGTCTACTTCAACAAGTGCTATAAACCCATCTTGGTTTTTGTTTTTGGTTTCTCTTGAGTACATACACCCATCTTGCTTACACACGCACACATATAGATCTTGATATGTAAATTCATAAACTACATACTAAAATTAAATTTCTGATTATTGGGACCTCTCTCTCTCTCTCTCTCTCTCTCTCTCTCTCTCTCTCTCTCACACACACACACACAGAATGCTGTATGTGAACTTGAATTCCTGCTCCGTCCACTGCTACGTCCATCTACTAAAATTCAAATTCCCCAATCTCTCAAGGTCTTGACTCGGCCTGCCAGAGAAAGTGATGTTTCATGTTTAGATTTGCAAGAAACACATCACATTTCCCATAGTTTCCCCTCTTCCCTCTACAAACTGCAAACCAGAATGCCCATAAAGCTCCATATTGTCTCACATTTTTAGGTGATTTACCTGAGAAGTTCTGTACTCTCTTTCAGCCTTCACTTCCCCGGGAAATCTGTTTATCACATGCATGCTTGGATAAGATTGTTTGCATTTATTGATGATTTTGTTATAATATAGAAGGGGGAGTACTTATTTGTGATTCTTTGTTTGTTTTTGGTAAGGCAACAAAGAGAGTGAAAGTTTGAAGGGAAAGACAACAATCTAAAGAAAACGCCAAGATCTCACTCAAAACCATGCAAGTTCTATGTTCAGCCAAACCTAAGAGGGAAATGCTTCTAGAATTTCGTTACAAACAATAATGAAAATTGATAACTTCCCCACTCCCACTGCAAAAGTGGTGAAAACTTTGACCCTTGCTTCTTGCAATGAAAATCTTTCACATCGATAGGTATACATTACTAATTTATGTTACAAGCGTCATTTTAGGAGTTCTAGACGAAACCATTGATCTATTTTATGATAAAAAATTTTTTCATATAAATTAAAATTATTAAAAGAAAATTATCCTGACTCTTATTTAAAATATTTATTTAAAAAAAATTTAATTTTGATATCTTTTATGAAATCTTTTATTATTATAATTGTATGGAATAACTGTAAAATTTTTTATTTAAATTAACCCAAAAAAATAAAATCTTGATAATAATTTGGTACTTGATATTGTATATATATATATAATCAAATTGGGTTCTATGTGGTCTCATATACAGTCAGGGTCATATAAAAGAAAGGGAATCAAAGATTTGCTTTTGTAGTTACCAAGACTGCCTCGCAGCAATGAATAAAGCAATCAAACCAGAACGCAAAGCTCTCTCAGTCTCGCTTGCTCCCTCTCCATTCCTTCTCTATATATGCGTACAGTGTGCTGGTCCTCGAAGTAGAAAGTGATCAAACTGAAAACAGTTAAAATGGTGATGCTAAAAATAAGGATAAGCAACTATGTCATGAGATATATGGGGCAGCGAAAAAGGGAAAGAAAAGCAAAAGGAGGATAAAAGGGAGGTGGAGGAGTCGTTGCTGTTGCCAATGGTGGGGTTCGCTGTGTCGATGTATTGTTTGATGATGAGATGTACATTTCATGACATTGCACCAAGAGGAGCAATCAAAAAGTGGCTCGGAAATCCATGCTTAATATGTTGTGTTCATGTTGGTGATGACCGCATTGATAGCCGTGAAATGCTCTCTCTCTCTCTCTCTCTCTCTCTCTCTCTCTCTCTCGCTGTTTTGGTTCCACTTTCTCACCCGTCTAGCCTCACTTCTTTTGACTCACCCATGTTCCATATGCCAATGGCTCCCGGCCCCCCACGCCCCACCCCCCCGGCCCCTCGGCTTCTCTCTCGTTTGCCAAGTGCCTCTGCTTTTCAGGGAAGAGATTATGGCACGGTATTGGGTTTATTTTATGTTAATTCAAGTACAATCTCAGTTTAAATCAGGCAATAGTACTTACTACTAAGTTACAATGTTGCGAAATTTTTGATTGATAAATTTATTTTTTTAAATATGATGTATAATTTATATTATGTGTGGTCCAAATAATTTAAATTTTTTAAAAAATTAATTTTTAATATAATATTATAATATTTATAATTAAGTAATTTTGTGATTATAAATTTTTATAAATATAATATCAATTTTTATAAACATAGTAAGTTTATTTTTTTTTAACAATTTTAACAAAATAATAATATTATTTAAAAGCATAAGCTTTTAGACTATTGGTTTGGTAACGAAAATGAAAATGGAATAAATAAATTCAAGTAAGTATAAGTTCATTAATACATAGTTATATTTATTATTTTTAATTGATATATTTTTTTAATAGATAATAATTAATGATTATAATAAAATAATATGAACTTATATTTATATTCTTGTAATAAAATTCCTGTGAAGTAATTCCAAGGCTCTAAAACACTCGTTAAGCTTACAACTCTTGTCAGTATCGTTATCGATCGTGGAAAATGCATGCAGTTTAATTTACAGTAAATTTGTGGATTAGCATGTGCACCTACAACAGGGGGTTGCTGTGGCCTTTGACGCGCGTTTTTATTCCTTTTCTTTTTTTTCCTTTTCCTCTGTTCCGTTTTCCTGATAAGTTCTATGTAACTTTTCTTTTGACCTTCTTGTTGCCTTCTTGCGGCGGCCCGGCAAGCTCAAATTCTTCAGTTAGTGCGGACAACTTAATTCAAGCCCGTTTGAACCCAAGGTGGGCCCTGCCTTCTTGAATAATTTTCCCACAATCTTACGCATAAATCAAAATAACTTGTCCAGTACTCATTTGGTATTTCAATTATTATTATTATTATTTTCATATTCATTTTAAAAAAAAAAACTCATTAACCTGCCAAATATACAACATGGGATAAAGCCCCTTGTCTCATAAGTGATAAATTCCACCCTCTTCTTTCTCATTTACTGAATTCAAAGTTGGATGTTTACATTTCAACAATTCAGGTTCCTAAATCCTAACTATCGGAAATGTCAAATATTTGTTTTTTTGGCGCAAGAACAACCACAAGTTAATCGGTATCTGGCCCAATCAAACTCAAAACGGCAGAGGACTTGTATTGAATGCGACCAAGCAGTACTTAAGGAAAGTCCAGTGGCAAACAAAGGCTTTCCCCCTTGGACTTTCATGTATCCTTCCGTTCACAACTGCTGAATATGGGTGGAATCATGGCATCGTACATTATTTACATTGAATACAGGAAATACCTCTTCCATAAAAGACTGAGGATGATTACATGTTGCAATGTTACAATTCACATACTTGTGGGATACCTCTCGGGGTCTTCTTTTCCCTGCTTCTTTTTCCCGTATGGGCCTTTGAATGTTCCGTTCTAAGTGTCTGGTAGCCCCACATCCCGCAGAAATCAACCGATAAACGTACAGACAGGGCAGGTGATCTTCCACCTTACACTCTGAAGCAAAGCAGGCTCTTGGAATAAACTGAAAAGAACCTAAGAACCAAATCAAGAAGATGGCAGACAATAAAAGAAAAGGTCAAGTATCAGCAAGATTTCCCAAAGAGTAGGATGGTTGGGGCTGCTGTGTCTGAGATTGAGGTTGAGACCCAGTTTGTGCTTGAGCCTGCTTTTGCTGCTCCATGAACCTGCTCATACGCTCAAGCAAATGTTGAGCCTTACGCTTTCCACGTTCTGTGCCATTTTGTGCCAAATCCACCAATGGTCCCATCACTCCAAGCTCCTGTGCCTCAGCCAGATGGTTTTGATCTCCAGAGCAAAGGTGCACCAAAACTGCAGCTGCATTCTCTCTGTTCCTGGGTGATCCATTCCCAATAACTTCTACCAGTACTGGCACTGCCTCAGCAGCTCCAATGGCTGCCTTCCCTTCAGGATGGCTGGAGAGTATTGCCAGGATGGCCAATGCCTCATCCACCATGCCACCTCCAGGTTCTGTCAATAGCCGCATTAGTGTGGGCACAACTCCAGCCCTAACTGCCCTTCCCTTGTTCCCCTGAAAGATGCACAAGTTGAAAAGTGCAGTTGCAGCATCCTTTTTCCCCCTCTGTGTACCTTCACTCAAAAGAGTTGCAAGTGGGGGGATGGCTCCAAAACAGCCTATTGTAACCTTATTTTCATCTACAACTGAAAGGCTGAAAAGGGTTGCTGCAGCATTTTCCCGAGCTTCCATGCCACCTTTCTTAAGCACATGCACTATTCCAGGAACTGCCCCAGCTGCAATGATGCTTCCTTTATTATCTTCACATATTGAAAGGTTAAGAAGAGCTGTAACAGCATGCTCTTGAGTACGAGAGTCAGGAGTGAAGAGAAGGCCTACAAGGAGAGGGATTGCACCAGCTTCAGCTATAGCTACACGATTATCTGCATTACGCTTAGCAAGAAGGCGGATCTCGCCTGCAGCAGATCTTTGGTCTTCAGGACTGCCAGATGTAAGCTTCTGGAGAAGAATTTGAATTTTTGTGCGCTCAGCAGGTGAACAGGCAGATGTGCTTACATTTGCTCGAGAACTGCTTGGCCGTTTTGGTGGTTCAATGCCATTTGCTTCACACCACTGGGCTATAAGGCTGCGTAGGACATAGTTGGGTGTGAGAAAAGTATTAGTGAGGACCTGTTGCGTCTTTGGACATGTTCCATGTCCTGCTTCCAGCCACTTCTCAATGCAGGAACGTTCGTAGGTCTATAACAAATGCAGATAAAGAAATGTTAGAAATAGCAGATACAAATAAGCTTCAACAATCAAAACCCAAGTCCTTTTTATAATCCAATCTGTGCAGCCACTAATCTCAGATCCTTTCTAGAAATTATTAACTCTTAGATTTTGAATGACAACAATGAAAGCCCCTTACCCATCTATATATTGATCAAAGTGAGCCCCTGGGAAAATTTTGAACAAACTCCCACAATTGGGCTCTTTTTCATGAAATGGCTACTCCCAAGGCTTTGATAGCACAGAATAATGTTCACAAGTCCAAGAATTCTACAATTATGCCACCAAAATGACAGCTGTTGATGGCAAAGGCTATATCTAATACTAACCCCCCAAAATCCAAATTGGATATACATTATGGGGCAGGATGAACAAATTTCAATAAGCTATAAGATTTTCCTTCAAGCTATAGCTGCATTCTAATGATATTCCATAGTAGGGAAAGTTGGTGCAGAGGCTCAAACATGGTGCTGAAAAGTTGTGGCTGGTAAGAAAAATTGATAAGAAAATCTTAGGTGCAACTATTGTTTGGCTATTATAGGATCAAAAAGTCACTGCATATACCTGCCCTGTAGAAACAATGACAGGATCCTTCATTAACTCCAGTGATATTGGACAGCGGAAATCATCTGGTATAACAGGGGCCTTGTGATTTCCACCAGGGGAGACAAGCACACCTCTGCCTAGAGGAACATTGTTTTCTCTTGCAGGACCTTCCATATTAGGGTTTTCTGTCTGCACAAAATCCTTAATTTGCTTCAGTAGCATTGACATCTTTTCAATGACCTCCTCAGGATCTCCACCAGTTGCAGCAACCATTTCATGTAAAGCCAATGACTCTTGTGTAAGGTCACCTATTCCTGTTAATTGCAACTTCTCAGACAATCTTCTGAGGACAGTGGGATCTGCCGAGTCATTGTTTTTGTTGTACAGGGATAAGAGATCTTCACACAGCTCAACATCAGGAGTGTCAACTCTGCCTTTGGCTCTTCTAAATTGAGAAAGGACAAGTTCAACCTGAATAAACAAAATGAAAGGAAAATAAATACACAAAAATGATAACATAGTTAGATCTGAAAAGCTCTTGGGACCCACTTATACTATCCTAAAGATCTATATAGCTCTTAGGATCCATGAATACTTTTGTAGAGCAGCATATTCTTTTTATTTTCTTTTGTCTCTTGTACATCCCCCATTAAAAAGGACCAAATGTAGTTTTAAGCACCTCTTAAGGAGTCTTTTGTGGGTGAATTATCTTTTAGGCATGTCAACCATATCATATTGGAAGACATTTTGCAGAAAGAAAAGCCACAATCTATGCTAAATAATTATCTTAAAACCAATTTGTTCAATTCTCAGTTAAATTTCCACTAATGATATTCTACCTGTTCCTTTACTTCATCTGATATGTCTAGGCTTTCGTAGGATATTCCACATAGAGCTCTTTCCAATTGAGCTGTCACCTCATGGTATTTATTCATAATTTTCTCCCTCTCTATGGCCTGCAAACACAGCAAAAAATTTTCAATCCAAATGAAAACACAATTTTCATTAAGCAATATCAATGTTTTTTTTTTTTATAAAGATTAACTTATCTTACAGCATAACATACATGCAAACAAAGTGTGTTAAATTGCATGAACCATGAATAAGTATACCAACACCAAGTAAAAAAGCAAGTACAGGAGGCCAGTGTATCTCAATTCTGGAAATATGTCGTAAGTTACAGAAAGTTCACACATGTCAATGCAAACACACAAGTACTATGAAGGATAATCCACAAAAATAAAAACCTATACTTTAGCTTGGATTGCAAGGGCAAAATAAACAGATTATTTGCTGAGCTACTGGAACAATTCCCATAAAGCCTAGTGTGCAGACTCATAGATAGAAATCCAAGGAGAACTTGTCCTACAAAAATGATAGTAAATTGGGTATTGGGGAAAGTAAAGATGTAGAGGCTTGATAATGAGGAAAAATCCCTACACTCTTCTTCAATTGGCAATATTCCTCCATCTCAATTAAGGTGGAGATTCAGGCAAATCAAAGGTTCATAACAAGTGTACCCTCCATTCCCCAACATCAAAGTAATATCACTTGTGTGAATTATTATAGCCTAGTGCTGCTGTACAGAGTCATTGAAAAGAAACTCCAAACAAAATAAGCTTCAACATACAGTAAATACAGATAGACAAGCAAACAAAACAAACAAAGCTCCAAAAATTGAAGTCCAGACAATGTGATTTTATCAGTTTCAAGGATTGTATATTTAACATATGTAAAACCCACCACTGAGAATTACTAAATTTACCTAGTAAGTGGAAATGCTTCAAGATGAGACTAATGGTGAAGTATTCAACCTAAAAAATAAAACCCCTTGAGTGAGACAAACAAAAGATAAACTTGATCTCACTTTAGGGAGTTCTCAGAATAGGAAAGAATTGAAGGAACTTATACTTACTACTCAAAACAATGCCCAAAAACCCAAAGATTTTGATATATTATTACAGGCTTATGCAGAGTACCATTGCTGCGGTATCAGATCATATGCTTGCACCTTCTTCATAATATTAAGATAAAAGAAGTTTACATCCACCAGCTATGACAAGGCCAGAAACATAAAGGCACAGAGAAAAACATATAAAACATAAGTACACAACAACAGACAAAGCCAGGCCATCCTAAAACGATACAATCAATATAGGAAATCAACAACAGAGAAATCATCTACAAAGGCATACAAGGAGGGAATTGGATTCCCAAATCCCATCACACTATGTGGACACTTACAAGACCCCAAGAACAGGCACTGTATCCATGTAAAGAGAAAAACAATTAGTGCGTCTTTGTATGTTATTCTACTACAATTGATCCCTAACTAACATATGAATGTGAAGGAGGCCCCAAAGACCTGAAAACACTGACGGAGATACTGCCAACAAAATGGACACAGATTCATCACAAATAGACGGAGAAAAGATCCAAAAGATCAAACCAATATTACTCCTACTAAATTAATGCTAAAAGTAGCTAGAAATAGAAGAGAGAAACAAATTAGCCTCAACTTTTGAACAAATTCCCAAATACAGTTACTTATATAATTAATATAAAAGACGAACTTAACCAAATAAAACAAATCAGATTCTACAATCCTCAGATTCTGCAATTAGACCAACTTTTAGTTGTATTCTTCAATTACTCAAAAGGGGTTTCAAAATCATTTCGAAAAATTGCTAATATTTTTAAGTAGTTATTGCTGGAAATGCTTTGGCCGTGCGAGCAAGAGTGACTAACAAGCTACGAGATTGCTCATCATTGCCTGGAGGCAGCAAAACAGTTGAACTCCCAGGACTGGAAGAAGCAACATTCTTTCATTTCCTTCCACTTTCCATCTCTTTCCCGGCAGCCAAACAGATTCAAATCCAAAACAAATCACACACGCACACGCAAACGCAAACGCACGCACACGCACGCACCACGTAAATCTTACTGCCCTCGCTGCCGAATCTAAGCAACTCCTTAGCTGAACCAAGAGCTTCCTTCAGCGAGACGAGAGCTCTAACTGTCTCCTCCGGTATGTCTTCCTTGCTATCTCGAATCTCCTCGAACATTGGCGTCAACAGCTTCAACTTCCTCGCTAGATTGCAGTACTGCTTCTTGATCGTGCACCTGTAATCGGAGATCGACGCTATCTGGTTGACCGTCTCAATCAAGCTCTGCGGCAACGCTCTTTTCTCTTCCTCCATCAATTTGCTTCAAAACGAAAAAAACTGAACTAGATCTCTCACCGTTGACCGAACCGCAGGAAACCGCACCGAACTAGTTAATTAGCCCTTGTTTTTAAGCTAATTTTAAAGGCCAATGGCCGTTCTCGCCGTCGTCTCGACAAGACAGAGCAAAGACTTCTTGTGCGGCGCGGCTTCGGAGGTTAAACCGGGGCTTTGGCCCTTTTTAAGAATGATACTCAACATCCAAAAAAAAAAATATCCATTTACTACAAAATATCATTTTTATTAAAATAAATAATTATTCTAAATTTATTTAATAAAAAATTATTTATATTAATAAAAATAATATATTTATAATAAATTTAAAATTTTTTTTGTAATATTTAATATTATTTTAAGTGTAAATACATTTTAGTTTTTTTTTTTTTCCTCATTTGTTTGGGCTGGTTCGCGAAGTAAGGTTGGACCGGGGCGGCGCGACGTGACCTGACACGATGGTAGTTCTGACTTACCGAACGGTTTTTGGTGACTCGTTAAAACGGTTCAAACTAACGGCAGCCAGATGTTAACCAAACAGGCAGTGCCGTCTGTTGTTTTGTAACGTTACGTTACTGTTGGTGATGTCATGTCAGAACAATTTTACGAGATGAGAAAAACTAAATACAAATCGTTAAAGAAGAGATATGGTTAAAATATATATATATATATATAATTTAATTTTAGAAATAAATAAAATCTAATATAATAAAATTACTGTATTATTTTTTACTTAATTTTTTATTATATAATGACATTTTTATAAAAATAAAATATTATTTTTGTTATAAAATTTACTTCAATTAAATTTTTATTTAAAAAATATATTACTGAATAATAACATATATAAAATAATATTAAAATAATAAAAAAATGTAATAATTATATATATAATTTTATTTATTCATAAAAAACAAGTGAAATATACTTAATTCATATTTTTGTTTTTATTATATTATTTTATAAGTGTTATTATTTATTTTTTAAAAATAATAATATTGTGGCTTATTAATGTTGTGTCCTATGATGTTCACGCATGAAAGGCTCGGTCTCAATACAGACAAGCTGAAATCGGACTTGAACGGAAGCGAGAACGGTTAAATTAATTGGGGGGGCGTCTAACCCTGTGTTTTAGCTTTTAGACAGATATTAACAGAGAGCAGGCAACAAGGTCAACAGTGACTAATCCAGGGCAGCAAACCATGGGAGGCTCCCTGTCCTGCTGTTGAGAGAAAAAAACAAAAGAAAATCACAGCCGTCCATTTGGCATACTCGAGATACAGAGTATCCTTGAACCAGAAAGTTCCTTGGTCCGACTATCGGTGGGCGCCCGCTGAGTCCACTGAACGGAGGGTCAATCAGACGCACGAGAATCCACTGCAAGGACAGCCCATGTGTCCCTCCCAAGTAAATTATGCTTTTTAGCGTTAGCGACTCGCCTTATCTGCCGCGACTGATTGAATCACCCGTAGGTTGACTTATTAGAGTACCTCGCGGCACTAATTGGATAAAATTTTTGTATTTATGGGGGGACCTTCATGCTTTGTCTGGAATTTCATAATGCAGACAAATTTCTTTGGAATTTTCTTTTCAAGTTATTTTCGAGATTACTTTTGTTATGTTTACGAGAAGATGCAAAGTAACATCGTTCCTGTGGGCCCTTGAAAATCAAATTAAAGCATGGCCGCCATGGATAGTCAAGGAAAAGGATCAGCATTTAATTCTTGTGTTTTCCACTCCGGCGGCCATTTATTCAATCCAATCGTTCTTTTGGGTAAGTGATGTGCGGCTTGTATTTAATAACAATCGCTTTTAAAAATAACTGACCGATTAAAATAATTAGTCTATTCAGTTTGTATCAAACAACCAAAAAAAAAAAAAATTAATTTTAATTTTATTATTTATTTTTCTTTTTCTTTTTTTTTCTTTTCTCCATCCTTTATCCTCCCTGTGTACGTGAATGCGGCCAAGCTGTATGTTGGGTGGGCTTAAAGTAGCCATGGGCCAGTGGTGAGTACTTACAAAAGTGGCAACTTTGCTAGAGATGCCCAATATCCAATTAAAAAAAAAAGGTGTCATCCCTTGGGGAAGCCCGACGTGAAGAGGTTCCAGTGGGTTGGAAAATGCCGCGTCTTAGATGGGTTAAGCTCAACACACAGAGAGGGTCTCAAAAGACAACCCGAGTTTAGCTGCAGTGGGTAGAGTAGCAAGGGATCATTTCGACACCTGGCCGGGGGCTTTTAGGAAGCAAGTTGGGCTATGCTCGGCTTTTACACAGAACTTTAGGCAATTTATTTGGGCCTTACCATGTTTGGCAGATGCGGAGTTTAGTCTGATAGTTTGAGGTAGAGTCTACACCATCTTCCCACCCCAAGCAAATTTGTTATAGGGATCCATACTCTATCACTGCAGAGAGAGAATTTGGCACATTCAACTGCAACATGCTTACAGAAGAGCTAATATAGTGGTTGAGTTGACTTCCTTGCCACTTCAATCTGGATGCTTGTGCTTCGTTGTTTCCCCACGAAACAACCTAGTGATTGAGAATACGAGGGATCAAGGAAAGTTTTGCACTGATAATTTAAATTTATTAACTAAAAGAAGTCCAGATATGGACCCTTTTACACACTTCACGTACATACGCACCCACAATTTTTTCACACGCACCCACAAAAAGCTGAAAACAACATATTTATTTGGAATGGTTCAAATGCCGAAGCAGCGGCGGCGCCAGGATAGGAGGATTAAGATCACAGAAGAACAGCATCAGCCAGAGATCTCTATGGCCTTAACCTCAGGTTTCTTCCCCTCCTCCTTGGGAACAGTGATAGTGAGCACACCGTTCTCCATACTAGCTTTGACTTGATCCATCTTGGCATTCTCCGGCAGCCTGAACCTGCGCAAGAACTTGCCACTGCTCCTCTCAAAGAGGTGCCACTTATCGTTCTTCTCCTCCTGCTCTTTGCGCCGCTCTCCGCTTATCTGAAGAATCCTACCTTCATCCACCTCCACTTTCACTTCTTCCTTCTTCAGCCCCGGAAGATCGGCTTTGAATACGTGAGCTTCTGGGGTTTCCTTCCAGTCAAATCTGGAATTGGCAAATGCAGCGGCTTCGCTTGCCGAATTGAAAGGTACATTGGCAATGGCGGAGGAGAAGAACCCATCGAAAGGATCCTGTATGTCTACTGAGAGTGGATCGAACACGTTGGTCCGTCGCCCGCGAAAAATGCTTGGAATGAGCGACATGTCGTGAAACTCGAGAACAAAACTAAAACGACACAAATGTTGCAAAATGAGACAAATGCACGATTTTGATCGATACCAGGATGAATATTACTTGGATGATCGCTTCTATATATAGCCGTGAGAGGAGGGTTCTAGTTCTTCATTACGTGTAAAATATCAAAAGGAAAAACAATTAAATAAAAGCGAACACCAGAGACTTCTTGTGCTTTCATGACTCTATCTTTCCCCCCCTTGACATGATTAATTCTGTGTGGAACGTGTGGCGATGGTGCTAGAGGCTTCATCTTCTGCAAGTTTCTACCATCTTCCTAGAATGGGCTCAGGTCAAGCTGCGGCTTTGGGACAGTCACGAAATGGGAGGACCAACTGGGAAAGGCTCCGGACCACAATCGAACGCACTTGGGCCAAACTTTAACAGTTATATAATAAGGTTTAATATTAGGAGAAATAGGGACTTCTGAGGCACTTTTTTCGGAGATGCAAGTTATAATAGTTTTTATTTTTACGTCAATTCTATGAGATTTCGGCATGATAGAATTGTAAAGTGCAAAAATTTTCAGTTTGGTAGTCTCAGTGCCGTTCTATGACAAAACGCTCGACTTATTATTCAAAAACAAGAATCACAGCATGCAACACCTTTTTTTTTCTTTTTTTTTTTTTATAGATATTTTAAATGCGTTTAGTGCTCGAAAACTTAATTGATTACTTGCATTATCTGTGCGATAACGTTGTAATATAATTTGATTGTCAGAAAGACATTATCCAATTCTTTGATAATTATAAAGCGGCAAATTTAAGTGAAAATAATAATAATAATAATAATAAGTGAATGAGTCGGATCCAAATGTAACCTTACACATGCTAGGGCCTTGAAAGTAAAAGTATGCTTTCGGCTACTGCATAGGCCGTTTAATATCTTTGTTCTATTTTTATATTAGTCTCAGGACTGAACACCAGGCCCCCAGTCCACGGCCTAACCCAAGAAGCTACACGTCCAGGCCCAAGTATAAGGGGCCCTCCTTCTCGGATCCGGACCACTTGGTTGGGACCTTAGATACCGTCTAACTCAAGTTGTTGGGTCCAAACATAAATACACGTCGCGTTACTATTAAAATTCACTCAGCACTGCAGCATGGTAACAGATAAATATACTCGACTCACAGTAGAAAAAGACAAGGACTTCACACTTTTAGCTACTTGAGAACCTTTTATACCTATTTTAATTTAATTGCCAGAATGTTAATGTTGGAATCTCGTCAACTTTGTCACTGTGTATTTGTATCGGGATCGGATTCTACTAGGTTCACCCAATAAATGAACCCCATCTCGACCCGGTTCAATAATACCTCCACCTCCAGCTGAAATGATTCGTACACAGAACATTCCATTACATTATTAGCTGTAAATGGTTGCAAATGCTACGTGCTAGTTGTTAACATAAGTCCACTTCCGATTGTTTGACTATTAATTCCCTCTTGCGTGGCACGTTTGAATTAATTTGATCTATGGCACAACATGGAATTTTAAGAGTACGCTCCCATGTCACTACTAACTAGATCCAAACTTCAAGGTCTCCCTCTAAGCTAACAAAAAGGAATTAACGCGGTTGAAATATAAGTACATAAAACCAAAAGCAATCGACAACTTCAAAGCCAAGAATCCGGACAATGAGGGCATCCCGCCAAGACCAGCAGAGGCTGATCTTCGGCGGCAAGCAGCAAGAGTCATCATTGTGAGATTATCATACATTACCAGGACTATCACCAATGCCATTTTTGGCTTCTTAGCTTTATTTTAAGTATATTTGAAAACTAGCTCTAGTCATCGAATCATCATGCCCTCTGCTCTTCTGCCAAAATGTTATGCTCGTCATGGTAATCAGGTTGTGTCTTCTGAATGAAAACATCTGTAAGAACTGTATCTGACTCGAACGAAGCCTTCAATATCTTCAAAACCTAAATAAAACATATGCACAAAACTCATGCCTTGGTCAGATTAGCAAATCAGGTTAAAAAGGAAAAAAAAAACATTAAGGTTGTCGGTGAGAACCTCCTGTATCCCAAAATTAACGGTCTTCTCGTCCAGAGAGCTAAGATCTTTAATATGGAAAATGTTGAGCAAAGCAATGGCACTAACGGGTGACAAAGGTTGTATCACCAAGTCATCCTTCACCATGAACATCTCCCCATCTCTGACCCACCCTATCTGTTGACTTTTACTTCGAGAGTCAAGACTAGACAGCGAACTGGGACTGGGCCCGATTGTAGTGCAAAGACCAAAGGAACGAGCGTCATAGGCAGGAGTGTTATGCACGCAGAATGGCTCCCCTCTTTTTGCATCAAAGGCAGGAGTACTACTACTTTCTTCAATTGAGAAGTAATTTGCCAGTGGGGTGTGAATGTTTGGTGAAGAGAACACCTTAGGCCTCAAGAGAGCATCTATATCTGTGCCCGGCTGAAGATGGGTAGGATCCAGGTCCACTATACTCTGGTAAACTCTACTGAATGAACCACAGGCAGGCACGCCATTCCCTTTTAGCAGCGCGATGATGCAACCTAACGGTATCTGCTGGAGACCGAGGAGAAAATCCACGAAATCTTTTCCGGCCTCGGCGAACAGAACTTTCTTTGTGCGATTATCGACAAGAAGCTTCAATCTCATGGTTTTAGACTCTTTCAGTTTTGGAGTCGTAGATGATGCGATCTATCTTGACCAATGGCTTTTTAGACCCTTTCGGTTTTGGAGTCGTGGATGATGTTATCTTCACCAATGGCTCCTACAATTGTAGAGAAGAGAGGCGCGCACTAGCAAATTGGTGTCCCTCCGTCCCTATAATTATTGTCGACCTTTACTTTCCATGTCTATAAAACATAAAAGAGAGAATGGATTCTCTTTTGCCCTTTGTATCTTTTTTTTGTAACAGCTGTGCCTCCGCTTTAATAATTTGACCTTACTGTGCCTCCCCCATATCAGTAAGTTATCAAAAGTTAAAGCTTCCAGGACAAGTTTTCTAAAGATAACGCCATGTGCATGGCGGGGCCTGGTAAAGCTGCCGCCACAATAATACGAGCCCGAAAAAACTAAAGGTCTGTACCTCAATGCTTTTGAGATAATTCTTAGTCGTGTTTGTAATTTTTTTTTTTTGTATTTTTAAACCTTTCTTTATTTATGCATCGGGGGAGGGGGGGGTTGGGGTTTATTAGATATTGAACTGCACAAAAGTGAATTACCATTTCTTATTCTATAAATTTCTTTCCTTTTTATTTAGTTGTTTGAACTTTGAACAGGAAAACTCTAATCTTAAATTCAAGTTGTTAATTATTGGAAAAATCCTCAAGATCATACTGTGTTTTCCAATTTTAATTGGTTGATGTGTTTTTGGATTTCATTATGGTTTCCAATAATCTTGCAATCGTTGGAAGATGAAAAGGATAATTTCATAAATTACCCAGACACACGGAAAACCAGAGGGGCATGCATGCGTCTGACTTCTTACTACCAAAATGCTATATTTGCCAATTAATTTAATGTACGAGTATTTGTCACCGTTGCCAATCATCATGAACCATGGTGCCATCCAAACCCGGTTGAGTAACCGATGTATATCGCTTGCCAAAAAGTGTTTTTTTTTTTTTTCTTTTCTTTTTTGAGCAGAGCCAAGTAGTTATAATCTACATGTCAGTCAAATTGGTTTTCCCAATTTGAATGGAACAAAACCTTCAATATCTTCAAGCCTGAGAAAACATATATATACAAAAGTAATGGCTTGTCGATAGCTCAACCGCACGTCTTAGACCGCTCTGGGTACATTTGGGCTTTGATTTCAATACATCTTTGAACTTTTAGATACTTCTCTCTGGCTTATCAAATGACAGAAATGATGCAAAATGACAGCCTCTGAAGTCACGCCTCCATGCAAATTTTGGCCCCCAAAACTATATCACTGGAACCCAGAAGAAGGAACGACCCAAAATCCAAAGACTGTTATACCAACTTTTCGGCATAAAGGACAACTTCTGGGCTTGTGTAAGAACAACTGGGCTTATTCTCTTTTCGGTGCATTACATATTCGGCCCAACAGCCCCTACCCGAATTCATTGTCAATTAGTAATACCTTTTAGAAGCGTTTATGAAATATCAATACAACTTCTCTTTAGCAGATTAAAGACCGGATCGATCGGTTTTACTATCCCGTAAGGAAGCCAATTGAATATATATATATATATCAATGATTCTGAATTTATCGAATAAGCAATCAGGATGCTTAAGGACAAACTTCGTGCAATCAATTGCACAAATTAAAAATACTTGGGGTCATAAAATCAGAATCTAGTTGATGGACATTCTTGTTATCTCTATAAACGGGAGTCCATCTCATACGTCATTGCGTGTATGACCTGTGTATCCTTGAAGTACTCATTTCTTGCTTGAAAAATATGGAACTTGGACTGTAATGGCTCCATTTTCAGCTAAAGCTAGAAGTTAGACGGTTCGTTGAAAATGATTTTTATCATTAAAATTGTTTTTTTTTTAATACATTTAATTGATTACTAATACAAAATGTGGCCTCCTTGATGGAATTCGTGCTAAAAATCTGGCAGTTTTAGTGCAACTTGCCAAAGCGTACGAGTTAGAAGCTATCCTTTCCGCTTTGTGCCTAGTCGTATTCATAACTCCGCCACAAAGTACCGAACCCATCTCAACGGTTGCGTGCACTAAATTTGAAGCTCAGCGTGTCTGATTGTCTAGTGTCATTAGTGTTTTTCCTCAAAAAGCAGATTAAAAACTCTTCTTAAAGAAATAATCTTGCAAATTTTTTGTTCAATAAAAGAGAAACAGTCTTGTAATCATTAAAGGATACTTACTTTCTTTAAGTGCATATTATAGGAAAATTGGGGTCATGATTCAGAGCTACAGAACATCTAATAATTATTGAAACCAAGAGCATGTCTTGCCGTGGATTGAGTGATTTCTTACACTTTCAGAATAGCAAAACCTGAACAGTTGGCGTTTCCGCAAGGAATTGGGACGCTTATGGACAAACAACGCAAATTAGTACCGTAATTTTGTCTACTTATATGGGAATCGAATTGATTGGAACTTGCTTAATTCCAGGTATCATTATCAATGGCCCATGTCCATCACATTGCGTACAAGACTTTTATCCTAGTTCATTGCTTCCCTTTTTTTTGAAAAAAAAAGGAAGCGATACCTTATTCTCCTGTCAGAATGATTGCACACCATCAATTGAGTAAATCTTGCAGACGTATGCTTAATCTCGCAAAATATTTTAACTGAAGTTCCAATCTATTTAATTGCTTTCTACTACAACGTGCTGCGTTCGGTACATTGGTTCTTAGCAAATAAATTAGTAAGAAGCGGATTCTTCATGGAATCCCGTCAAATTGTAATTAGAATTAAGCCTAGACGGTGGCACAGATTCCTGGTATCACTATCAAGGGTCCATAAACCACATTGCGTACAAGCCATTTGTACCAAGTAGATTGCTTTCTAGTAAGTATGAATCTTTCTTCAAAAAAAATTGTTTTACTGTTTCCTAATTAGCTAATGAATTAGCAAAACGTGGACTTTCCTCAAGTTTTTGTTGGAACTAAGCCTAACGAAATATAGCTTAGAAGTATCATAGCGAACGAAAATATAGATTTACTAAATTAATTACAACGGCCTTTGAATCCAAACCAAACCCCATCGTTACACTATCACCAATCACTCTATCTACTCCATATATATTTATATATTGATCTCTCTACTACTAATATAATCCGATGTCTATTGAAAACTGCCTTTGGACTCAAATTGAACAATTTATTTTTAAGACCGGGTGGAAGACGCGGGTGAGCCAACGGCCCAGCACCCCTGTTCTGTAGTTGCTTCCAATGACTTCTAAATTTGGTTTTGGTTTCATCGCTGCAATCTATCCTCAGCTTGCACGAAATAAAGAAAGGAAAAAGACGAATTAATGTAACATAAATAACTTCAGTCACTGTCCAAACACCGGGGTTTGGCGACAAAAAGGTTCTTTTTCACTTGCCAAGTCATGAGTTTAAATTTTTACTCGCAATTTTTTTTCCACAATTTTTTTTTTACGATGAGGCTATGAGGCATTATATAACATTCTTGTTTTGGTTACTAATAAATAAATAAATTCAATCAACCGGATGGGATTAAACACAAAAAATAGTGAATCCTTAGAAAGTGATCGTATCTAATGACATCCAACTTTCTGATCTAATAATAAGAAAACTCATTCGTTTCATGAAAAATTTTATGTTTAATTTTTTAAAAAGTGTTCATTAAAACTACATGAACATTTTTATGTATTCGGCTAGTTCTTCTCAGGTCATAAATGTGACTTGGGGCTAGTCCACTAAAGGTGCAATCTTTTCTCTTTTACCTTTTTATTTCATTTAAAAAAAAAAAAAGAAAGAAAGAAAAGCAGGAATAATAATAATAATAATAAAATTACGGCGATGAAATTTGGCACCTTTTCCAAGATCCATTTTGGGGCATTGAGTCAACGATAAAAATTAGGCCTTGTGGACACTGTAGAAAATAATGGAGCCCAATAATGCGTGAACCGAAGCAAGTGCCCCGTACATGCCCTGCAATATGGAGACCCCTTTTTTTTTTTTCGCCAAATTAATGAAAGTGGGAGGAAAAGTTACATGTCCTTGCTTGAATTTATCTGGGTTGTTTCAAATAATGGCTTCAGGATAGGAACGAGTTGTGTCCTTCCTGGAAATGATTACAAGTTTTTTTTTTTTTTTTGGTTAACCTTCAATTGGCAGTGGGTATTATGATCTATGGGCCTTGGGTAATGATAATGGAGGACCACTTCAATTATACAAAAGCTCCATCTATTGCTCACTTTTATCTTCATAGAGCTCTAGGAAAAGAATCATTCGACAGTAAAAAGAAAAATAATCGCCAATTCTGTTTGTATGAGTATCTTGTGTGAATTCTTCTCTGATCGTCGGATCAGATGACCTGGGCCCAATTTCACTGCCAGAGATGTGTCAGCACGCATAAAACCATTTTCGAAAGTAAAAATGGCTCATTTTAGAAATGTATCGTGGCCTCATCTGTAGGGCCATGGCATTGAATAACATTGACAAATATTTTGGGACAAAGTCATTCCTCACATTATTACATCGACTGCATCTGGGGTATATGCTTTTCTCTAAGCAGGCCACAACCAATTGTTTAATGCAGGTGTGGTCGAGGAATATAACGTGATTTGAGATTGCTTATTGTATGACAAAAGCATATGCCTAAAGCCCTTGGACCATACAAAACGGGTGATATTGAAAGAAAAAAAAAATGTATATATATATATATATATATATAATTAAAAAGGCCCCCCACTTTTATTCTCCGTTCATTGATATCTTCAGGAAACCGATTGCGATTTTCCTTAGATGCATAAATCTAGATGAATAAAATGTTGCACATTATTCCTTCTTCTTCTTCTTCTTCTTTTTTTTCTTTTTTATGAAATGCAAAATAACAAGACTATTTTCATGGAAATACCTTTTTTTAATTAAGGGATGGTGACACTTTGCCTACCATCCCGGGGGGGGGGGGGGGCAAATAAATAATGGTTAAATTTATCTGCTTGTCTCAGCATTTCAACGAATGCCAACAAAAATGGTATCTTCAAAATAATTACAAGATATGTTATACATTTTCTCTACACGTTATTATTATTATTATTATTCCCCCAGGTCCATCGGGCCTCGGAGAACCAAAGATCCCATCTATCACAATAATTCACTTGTTGGGAGTTTAGGACACAACCTGAGCAGGCTTCAAAAGAACTTGTGACAACCTAAGGAGTTCTCAAAAGTTTTTAACAAATTAAGAGTAATAAAAAAGAGGATATACCACCTGTGACAGCATTCGAAAGTTTGCAAATTATAACCATCAATTTTGTACTTTTGGAAAGTTTACAGAGTCATTCTCTATAACTTGATATCTACACGTACAGGTACAGCTACAAATGTTTAGCTGGAGTTTGGTAATGAATGCTTAGCATGCCGAAGGGAAAAGAAAAGAACAAGCAAAAAGCTAGAAGAATCATTAGTAGGTGTCCCACTTTGCCTGAAGCGTGTTCTAATGATATATCCATTTAATAATGTGATATATTAAGTTCAATAATCATCACTTTTAGAGAGAAGGGAAATTAATTATGAAATTAAATAATCACTTAAAATAATAATTTAACTGTATTTTCATTTTTTTAATTAATTTTAATTTAATTTTTTAATATTTACTTTTAAATATTAAAAATTTATATTAAGATAATAATAATAAATTTTAAATTTATTAATATTAAAATTTAACATTAAAAAATTTATTTAAACTCAATAATATTAAAATTATAAGTTTTCTCGTTAAAATTGATTGAATTAAATAAAGAAAATAAATTAAAAAAATTAATTTAAACTCATTAATATGATAATTAGTGATATATTTTTTTTGGTTAATAATAATAATAACCAACTTCTCTTTAACAGCTGTGCGTGTTAGACACTTTTGTTCTATTTTCACAGAAGACTCAACGAAGCATGGTACGAAAAGAACAACCGCAGTAGCAAAATATAATGGGAAACGGTTTTCTGTATACAGATGTCTATTGACCATTCAGCCGCAAAACAAGTCAGTTGGGGATCTCTTATTCTTATTTTTAAATATTTTCATCTCGAATGCCAATGAGACCCGTTGACTTCAAGTTTCCTACTATTAGGCCAAACCCTTTTTTTCTTTTTTTCTCTCTCTCAAAATAATTAGCTGATTTTCATTGTTCTGCGATTGACTTTATTAAATAAATCCATTGCCTACACGTGTTTCTCAATTTACTTGAATATCTATGCTTTCCTTTAATCCGCCAGTGTATTGTCAAGGTTTGCTGTGAATTCAAGAAAAGTTTTATTAATTCCAATTATGTCAATTTTAATAAATTTTAAAAAAAGTACACCTGTAAGTATCGTGAGGAGCGAAAGAAGAAACTTGCAAGGCATATTTTCTTCAATCCATTCATGTATTTATATATATATATATATATAATCTCAGAAGAACCGTGCCAATTTTGCTTTGTTTCAATGTATGTAGATTAGCATTCTTGAATGTTTTGTCATACATTTTGACACACAAAGCCCACGAAAGCAATGCTTTTGTCTCAAGCTTTGTTTCGAGGCACCCAACTTGCACCCCATTTTCAACTCCCGCCGACTCTTATTTGTATCGTAGTTCCCAAACTCGTCATGTCACGCCGTTGGTTTTCACGCATTTTCTTCTATACGATCTTGTTCATTCGGGTATTTGTGTTTCAATCGAGTCAATATAAATAATGCTAGAGTAACTCGAGTCAGACAGACACTTTTCTTGAAAATTTCAAACTGGGAGTGCTAGAAAATATTCATCAATCTCATTTACATTTGCTAGTGTGTTTCGCATCTATGTAGAGGAGTCAAGCTTAAAGTTCTTGGTAATTCGGCTGTTAATTATAGACTTCTTCTTACGAGGCACGTAAGATATTATTTATGCTAAAAAAAAAAAAAAAGGGCAAGTATTTATTTTTATAATCTCTCTTCTAAAATGAGAAATAGTCAAACTTATAGCAAGGAGATTGCTTTTACTCGGCAAATTTAATTTGCTTTCATCAATGTTGACAAGTTTGTTTAATGCAGACATGACATAGACGGCATGATAATAGACATTCAACGAATATACACATAATCAATGGTTTTTTAAATATATATGATGATAATATAAGTTCAAATACTTAATGAAATATATAATTAACTATAATAATTATGAATATACACACACATATATTCAAAAGTGTATAAATATGTGTATTCTTTTAGGCAATAAATAAATCATCCAATACAACATACGTAACAAAAAAAAATGCATCGGAGTTAAAAGAAACATGCTTATTAAATAACATTTGATTTATATCAACGATCTGTCAAACTTTGTGCCCATGAAATATAATTGTTCACTAAAAATAGTGAAGAAATTTGTGCCTCAATTATTTCCTAAGATTGAGCTAAAATCATGAATACAAATTTTTAAAAGTAACAAAAGCTTGTTTCTATGATAATTCAAATCTAATAATTTTTTCGTGTATATTTTTTTTTAAAAAAAGTAAAGGAAATAAAATTAATATACATGTATTAATATTTTGTTTTAAACAGAAAACGACAATTCCACCAACAAAATTATGATTAATTGAACACACCGAAACTAGAAAACCTATATCGTAGTAAGTATGGGAAAGTCCTGTTCAAAATTACTATTGTTTAAGTGGTAAATTATTTTTATAAAGAAATTGAATGAAGATCACAATGAACAGTCTTCATTGAATCCATATTATATCTCTTTTTTTTTTTTTTTTTTAATTACTAGAAAGAAAAAGATAATGGCCATAATATTGAGGGTTTAATGGCCATTTCACAATCTCTTCAAATACACTGTTGACTTTCACCGTCCTGTTAAAAGATACGGGGCACAAATGCAGCGATGTGCAAGGTAATCTGGCAAAAGAGACCTCTAGTCCCATAACATGAGGCCATTCCTTGGCCAAGAAAACACAAAATAAATAAATCACATTTTATTTAATTTTATAAATAAATAAAATTATATATAAAAAATTACTATATTATTTTTATATCACTTTTATATTATCCTTTATGTATTGTTACTTAAGTATGTTTAAATATAAATTTGAAGTTTGACAAATGACCAATTTAATTAAAATTTGTATTCCAAGATAAAATTTTTTAAAAATTAATTCAATTTTTTTATTTGTTTAAATGATGTTTAATCAATATCAAAATTTTATTTAAATTCTAAAAATATTTAATATCTTTTCTAACACAATTTATTTTTAATTTATATAGTACAAAATTTTAATATTATTCATTGTATCACTATGTTACAGTTAATATTAACAAATTACTAAATCACATCAACATTAAATATTTTTTATAACATTAACCATTTTTGGTTTTTTTTAAATATCAATTTATTTTTTTGTGATATTAGTAAAATTTTCTTTTCTTTTGTTTTTTTAGCAATAAAAAACTTTGTGTTAAGCCCCGGAAAGTTTAATATAATTATCATCCACAATTTCATATTTCCTTTATACAACTTTAATCCAACGGCCAATGATTAACCTCCCTGGATTTCAACAGGTGAGATCAGTCTCCGGCTTGATTTGGACAGGAGACTCTTCAAAGAGACCCTGTTGGCCAAACTGTAACGTTTGGAATCCTAAACTGCCCGAACAAAAATTTAACTGCTGCCCGCACACGCTCTCAGTGGCTGACTCGGTCAACTTCTGGGCAGCTTCAAACTCAATATTAATCCACGCACACTCTTTCTCTCTCCGGAAAAACTCTTCCGTGTCTCTCTCCCTCTCTCTCTAGACCCCTCTTTGAGAGGGTACTTAAAGATCTCCACTTTTTCCCCGTTTGAGAAAAGAAATGAAAGAGCCACCATTTCTCTCTGGAGAGGGTGGCTCAAGATAGCGGTGGTGGTGGTGGTGGTGCAGGCGTGCCTCTCTGGTGAGCCGGGAAAGAAGTGCCGACGCTCTTAAGAGAGTGCTGGAAATATGGGTCAGGGTCTGAGTTGTGGAGCGAGCCAAGAGCATGGGCTTTTCTATGCTGTGCAGCTCGGTGACTTAGACACTGTAAAGGCTATCCTCCAAAGAGACCCTTCTCTCTTGCACCAAACGACTGTCTATGATCGCCAATCTGTACTTCATATTGCTGCTGCCAATGGCCAGATCGAGGTGGGTTATTTGGTTTTTGCTCGTTTTAGGATTAAATTTTGGTGTTTTCTTGGCCATTCTTTGGGTTTTGGTTGTTGGGTCTTTTTCTTTAGGGCTGAAGTCAGGTTTTTTTATTTTTGGGAGAGATTCTCTGGTGTTTGGTTAATGGATATTGGTTTTTTGTTGAGTTTTAATGGATTTTTGTGCTTTCGATGGCGTTTAGATTTTATCCATGCTTTTGGAGCAATCTGTGGATCCAGATGTAATGAATCGTTACAAGCAAGTGAGAGTTCTTGATTTTATACGAATGTGGAATCTTTGTTTCCATTAATTGCTTGGTCTTGCTACCCCCCTTAACTGTCTTAGTTTCAATGAAATGTAATTTTGATTGATGATTGCTATTGTTTTAGACTCCTCTTATGTTGGCTGCAATGCACGGCAAAATCGCCTGCCTGAAAAAGCTGATCGAAGCAGGAGCAAATGTAAGCGAAAATCCATTGCCGTCTCCTCCCTTCTGTTTTTGATAAATGTCTCCCCTCTTCTGTAGGCTTCGCCTATGCTTTTTTTAAAATTGTGAATGCTAATCTATTGTGTTATTTTTTATAATTTGTCAGATCTTGAAGTTTGATTCACTTAATGGAAGAACATGCTTGCACCATGCTGCTTACTTTGGCCATTCTGATTGTCTTCGAGCTATTCTTTCCACTGCCCGGTCTAGCCCTGTTGCTGTTTCTTGGTAACTGACTGTCCCTCTATAAATTGATTAGTTTTATTTTACTTGGCCAATTGATATATTGTATATATCATTGTATTGACTTAACCGAGATGAATACAGGGGATATGCGCGGTTTGTCAATATTAGAGATGGTAGAGGAGCTATGTCCTTGCATTTAGCAGCCCGTCAAAGGCGGGCTGATTGTGTGCGTATTCTATTAGACAATGGCGCTCTTGTGTGTGCTTCAACAGGTGGATATAGGTAATGTCATGCCAACAGTTCTATTCTCTGATCATCTTAATTTAACCCTTTTATTCATCAGCAATACCCCAATATATTACCTCTTACAGTTGCCCAGGGAGCACTCCTCTTCATTTGGCAGCTAGAGGAGGATCTCTTGATTCCATACGCGAATTGCTGGCATGGGGTGCAAATCGTCATCAAAGAGATGCATCTGGGTAAAACTCAATTCACTTCTACCTATAGAAAGCACTCATCTAATCTTCACAATACTTTCAAAGCAGAGGAAACATACTTAGGTGTTCCAATCCTTTTGGTGCAATTGTTTTAGTAAACATCTTCTTTATTCTTGAAGGAGTGGCAAGACTTGGTGTAATGACGAGGTTACTCCATAATTTTATAGGCAGTGAATGGTAGATTCTTTTGATTAATAATAGTCAGATATTTTTTAAGCTGCCAAAAGATTATTTTCACTTTTTCTTCGGTCACTATTTGATTGCTAGGAGTTCAACTTGCCATCATTATTCTTTGTTTGAAGTTTCTCTTCCTGCTCAACGTTTAACCATTTTTCTTATCCAATGCAGGAGAACACCTTATTTGGTTGCTTTGAAGCACAAGCATGGAGTCTGTGCAGCCTTACTAAATCCTTCATCAGCAGAGCCTCTTGTCTGGCCATCAACATTAAAGTTCATCAGTGAGCTCAATGAAGAGGCTAAAGCCCTGCTGGATCGAGCATTAATGGATGCTAACAATGAAAGAGAGAAGAAAATCTTGAAAGGAACTGCTTACTCACTTCCATCTCCTTCATATTCTGATGTTGAGGTTGATGACAGTTTGTCTGAGGTAAATTGTCCTGCCTCATACATTATAAAGATTTTTATAAAGGGTGGCTTGTTTTGATGTAATTGAGTCAATTAAGTACAAAGTGGCAAAGTTATGAATTTGTGAAATTTTGGAAATTTACCTGGGACTAGATTAAGCTTTGTTTGGAAATTTGAGTTGAAAACAACGTAAAAATATTTCAAATTCAGCCTCATTTCTTGAATTGGCACATGAACCATAAATTACTGAATAATTTGTAGTATGGTTTATATGATTGTGGTGCTTGTGGCTGAGCTGTGAAATTCGACATTTGATATTCCTTTGTATGATACTGAATTTGAGTTATGAATTGATCTTTCAAGATCCTGGATGTTCAGTATGGCATTAAACTGTAGACATGAGACTATTATTCTGAGTTTACGTGAAAAGCAACAACATCAACGTGAAGGGCTTTGAGTTAGGCATCTTGTTCTTTTAAACTTGTTCTTACATTCACTTTTGCCATTGCTAGGCCTTGGTATTTTAATTTTCTTATCAACTGTTAAGTTTTTTTTCCTCCTCTATTTTAATAAAGAACTATTGTCCTTGTTTTGAATGAGTCTTTTGTAAAGAAAACATTTTGATGACTGAAAATTGTGCGTCTAATGTTTTTACTGGGATGTTGTAATATGCAGGGAAGTGATGCAGAGCTATGCTGCATATGCTTTGAGCAAGTTTGCACAATTGAAGTTCAAGACTGCGGGCATCAGATGTGTGCACAATGCACATTAGCCCTCTGCTGCCATAATAAGAAGCCCAACCCAACGACTGCATGCCCAACCCCTCCTGTCTGCCCATTCTGTCGAAGTTCCATCATGCGTTTAGTTGTCGCTAAAGTCCAAAATCCCGATGATGCTGATCAGGACGCTGGAGGCATCGGAGATATTGATTCTCCCAAACCAAGAAATGCCAGGAAGTCAAGAAACTTCAGCGAGGGAAGCAACAGCTTCAAAGGGTTATCATCCATGGGTTCGATTGAAAAAATTGGGGGGCATGCCTCAGCAAGGGTTGCTTCTGAAAATGAGTGGATCGATGATAAGCCTTAACACTGGTTGTTAGCATTTGGCAATCAAAAATCGTAACTGACAATCAAGGATTTCTTTATTTTTGATCCAAAAAATGGAGCAAAAATACCAAGGAATGGATGTCGGTGCTGGACTTGGTTGATGTATACATATGTATAAGATAGATAGAGGTCCATTTGGTTGGTAGATGTGGGAAATAAGCACTCGCTGCTTTTTGGTTGGTAAGTTTGTCCTTGTATTTGTTGCTGTGGGTGGGTCACTTTTATTTTCACCTTCTGTTTACTTGAGATTGAAGCAGCATTTATTACTACGTCAGGGTCTGTTAGATACTGAATGGTTTATAAGAAAGAAATTCTTTTTCTTCTTCTAGTTAAAAAGCTCAGACGTTCTTGAATTGCCATTCGCTGTGTCACACGACAAGACCCTTGAACTTGGGGGCTTATCTCCGGCTCCACTATCTTGTCTGAAGTTGTATCAGCAAATCGACTCACCGAGCCCTTCTATCCCTAACATTTACTAATTGGTTTAAAAAAAATAAAAAAATTGTGGTAAGGATTGACTGTACAAAACTATAAATAAGGGAAGGAGAAAAAGCCTGCTATGCTGTTGGCAGTTGGTTTGTTGTCACGTGAGTCTGTGATCATGTCTCCATGGATTAAATAATTTTGGTACTGTCATACATGCATGGCGTCAAATCCAATAATAAAATTCAAGCAAAAGTTGGGGGTGGGGCCCTACTGAAGGGGCCCAGTGAACAAGATCTGAGGTGAGTGTGGACATAGGGAACAGAATGGTGGGCCAATCAGTGTTTGAAAAAGCCATACAAATCGCAGACTTGCGCGTTGTTGTTTTCCGAGAAAAGCGGTGAAAAGAAGAGCAGTAAGAAAGTGATTTCGGTGGAGTGACATCTTTCGCGGAGCTGGCCCGTTCATACATTCGGCAATGGTGATTTTGGATTTTGCATCCCAAGGCCGTCGGCCTGCTTTACAGAGGCATTTTATCTACGTTGTGACGTGGAAATTGCACGCCGAGGTAAAAGGCCTTCTCCTCGGCTTTTTAACCCACTTACGTAAACACGGTCTCCTGGCAGGCTGATTTGGATTCCCCCTTCAACCCTTGATTTCTTCAACTAAAATTATTTATTTGTTAAAATAAAAATAAAATTGTGTATTTTAATGTTTTTTTTCTCAAACTCTACACAAAGATACGGATTTCCTCTATTTTCATTTACATGCGTGAGAAGGAAATACGTGGGCACATCCAATTTAAAGTTTTAATGTTTTATATTTTCTTGAGTGACGGCTTGAATATTTGAATAGGACTTCCCGGGGGGGGGGGGGGGGTTTATATCTGTATTGAGACGTGGAATCTCATCTAACTGCCATAGTTGGATGCGCCAACTAAAAAAAAAAAAAAATTAATGTCCTTTTTAAACTAAGAAGTTGTTAACAACCAGCCAAAATTCATGACTAATATTTAACCTTTTGAATCTTTAAAGCAACTTTTTCTACTTCACACCTAAAATGTAGAAAAGTCCACTGAGTCTTTAGAGATGAAAAATATCAAACTTTGTCTTTGGTCAAGGAATTTCTATCGATCACTCGAGTTTACCACTTGCATAGTCAGCCTTTGGCTCCGTGGTATTCTAATGATATTGGAGCAAAAATATCTACGAGAAATGGAACATTTGACAAGGACCAATAGATTAAAGAAGAAGGTACTTAATTAATAAAATCTTGTTAAATTTCCAATCCAATTAGGTGGTGGTTGAAATTTCAAAAAGAATTAGTAACGTGTCGTACTCATACATGAAAATGAACAAATTAATGAGCAGCCGATCACGAGGGAAAATATCACTAAAACTACCGTTGAATATTATGATATAATAATTAAGAAATCGTTTATTATTTTGTTAAGAGTCATGATTTTTGAACATTTATCAATATATTGCAAAAATTGTGAGGAATTATTTTTATTTTTATTTTTTTAAATTTTTTTTTTTACACATCTAGTTGCCTTATTTTCTCCTCTAAGCCATATATTGTCAAATAAATTAACGTTCAATTTGAGGAATTTCATATTGTCAACTTAACCAAACTCTATTCTACAAGTGGGCTCTTCATGTAAAAGGGATTAATTAGGTAAACCAATCCGCCTCCTACATTGAAAATCGTCTCTCAAAACAAATAAGAAATTCAAACATAAAAAGAAAAACAATAAAAAAAAACAAAAACAAAAAACAATGGGTGAGATTAATCATATTATACAATGGTTATCTTCATGCATAAGTATACTAGATTACCTAATATAAAAAATTTCAAAATCATCACAACTCCCTAATTTTTTTGATTATGTAACTTCTCGAATAATAATATTATATGATGATTTTGACACTTTACATATATATAGAAATAGAATATGAAAATAGAAAGAGATAGACTCAAACGATTGTGTCAAAGACACCAACGGGATACAAAATAAATGAAATTGGGATGTGGATGGAATATAATGAAATATAACTACCATCCGATTCTCTCGTCTAATATCGGTGCCTATGCAACTTTTTTTAATATTAAGAGCTCTCACCTTGCCTAGCTGCTCTTTGAACAACGACAACCTTTGCGCAAGTACGGGGCTTGCGCCCAGGTATAATTTGCATAGAAGATAGACATGGTAATGCTCAAACGGAGCTATGGTAATTGTATAAAAGCGTGCACATCTCAAAACATGGAGATCTGTTTCCTTCAGAAAGAAAGGGAGAAATCCTTGTTTCTTGCAAAATCAACAGAAAAGAAATTTAATTTCATTTCGCACCAAGAACTATATAATTCAATCGTACAAGAAAACACCCAAAAAATAATAATAATAATAAAAGGGAAAAGCCCGAAAGGGTTTTTGGACAAGTTTCATTCACTAGGATGGCTGCCCAAACATGCATGAAAACAGAACTTGAACTCCATGCCCACTGCCTTTTCCATTTTTTCCTATTTCAGCATGTGGATCACACAATGAATTTGGTCCAGGAGGAGCAACATGGCCATCAACAAAAATTGAGTTTGGTTCTATAACAGGCTGGGTTAAGGTAATGAGCTCATCAGCAACCCCATAAAGGGCTGCAGGGCCTTGATCTCCTCTGCATTCATTTGCTGCCGTTCTCTCAACAGCAAGAAAGTGTCCTAGAGATGGTGGGTTGTTCGCACTTTCAGCATCTGTAGTTTCTTTTGAACATAAAGAGAAAATCCATGTTGTGGGTCTCTGGCTCTTCTTATTCTCTTTCACTCCTTCTGCTTTCCTCCTTTTTGATGACTTTCCAGATAGCTCTAATATGCTAGATACACCCATAAGGCTCCCCAATGTAATGCTCTTGTCATGGAAGAAAGACCCTGTGGACTGAAATCATCCATAGTAAAGAAAGTGAAAGATGGGAGCCACATAATTCCAAGATTAACAGAAACATCTGCAATTCATCTTTTTATAGATCCAGGTCAAAAGCTTGAAACTTTGTGACCCTTTTGTTAACCATTTCAGTTGAGTTAATTTAGTTCGTCACAAAAATTGGGAGAAAAGACGCTTGGACATAATAATTTATTCCTTGCATTCACTTTTGGAAAAGGCCAACTGCTAAAATCTGTTTCTTTGCTGCATAGCAGGTGATATTTTCCAGATACATTAGTAGAAATGACAGATGTGGCAATTAAGTTGTGCCGACTAATTGAATTGCCGTGTCAGGATAAGGTACCAAGTGACCACTAGCTTCATCAATAATTAATTAGTCCACTTGTTATTTTATTTCCTCTAGGAAATGGAATAAATAAATAAATAGGAAGGCAGCCTCATTTTCTAGTAAAATACCAGAATTACCAAGAATCTCTGATCATAAAAAAGACAAGCCGGAAGAAACAAAGCCGATGGTACATTCTAACCACGTCATATGAACCTTGGTAAGTCAAATCTTGAATTACATGTCCTAAAATCAGACCTCTGTGTAACAAAGCAAGGAAATTTACTACAAATGTCTGTTAATATTCACTGACCTCTGTGTCCAAGTCTGACGAGGAATCTGTTGATGAAATTGGAGAACCAGTGAGTAATGTGTTGAATGACACTGATCCAGAAAATTCACCATTCCTGGCAAAACCAACTCTCGCATTGAGTGGCCGCAATCCCAGTGGCCAACCCTCTTCCTGCAATCAATCACTCAGCAAATCAATCAAAACCCTTCAACATAATGGCTAAAAATGACAAGAACCATGATTGTACTTTCACCAGGAACAACAGCAATGTGACCTACAAAGGCTGGACCTTTCAATCAGTAAAAATCAAAAGAGCACACGGGACCTCAATTCAGAATCTCAGAGCAAAATTAAAATCTAGTGGACAACCCGTGAGAGGTGATTCAAAGCTTAAAATAGGAGGACAAAGGAAGTACCTGTTGAGCCATATCTACTATCTTCTCTATTTGTACGGCTGGATTGATTGCGCTCAGAAATATGTGTCACAAATGAGATCACTTCAGGCACCGTTGATGAACTAAGAAGTGTCAATTCCTTGGTGTTTCTCCTCTAACAGACATCAGCAGTTTGAACAGATTCTAAGAAATTATAGAGCAAACATATGTTTTTCACTAATACATTAGTCCAACAACTTGCTTACATACATGTGTGAAACAATAAAGACAAGCAGAAGAGGGTCCAAAAGAGAAAAAAAGACACATCCTTTATGTGCACTCTTTTCATCACTTTACTTAAAATTTGTTGACTAGGAAGAGGAAACAAAATAATTGTGTGTGTACAGAAAAATTTAAAGTGAACCAGACCACTCATAAGCTAAGATCCAAGGTAAAGGCCCTGCCAAATTGACAGTGTTGCCCCGTCTGCGTGCAGTCAAAATCCCATGTCGGTCCACTAATTTGGATACACATGCAGCATTGAATAGAAAACAGATAATTTAAGGCAGGTTAAGGAAGCATTTCTTTATCGTAAAATGGATAAAAATTTACATGGATTAAAGTGAGAATAGGTTATTCGAGAAAAAAAGTGAGAGTAGGACTACTGGGGTTTGAAATGTGTGACATCTTCAAGGTTCCTTGTCACTGGTCAAGTTTCCTTCTCTGTTTTTTTCTTTTTTGTCCCCACCAATCAAGTTTCTTATTACAAGGGAAGACGGTAAACTTGCTACTCCTTGCTGAGGGAATTTTAGGCAAGTCTAGCCTACCCCATAAACGCGAACTCAACAAATTTATGTTTTATTAGCGAATGACGTGATTTAATAATAAAAAAATTATTTATTATCATGTCAAAAATCATAAATTTAATTCTCTATTAATATATTCAATTGATTAGTCTTATATTTATCTAATAAACACAAACTTAGCACTTCTGTTTTCTCGTTTTTCACACCAAAACAACAATGTTAATGACCATTAGTGATTTTTTTTTTTTATTATCAAAACCACCAGCATGTTAGTGGACTACGTTCACTTATACAGCACGAAAATTATTGGGGACAGCAAAGACTTTTCATGGCATTGCCCTTTTTCTTTGCTTGGCGGATGACAATGCCAGAACCATTTGGAAAAGTGTGCCCTTCCTTGGGCCCACAATTGGCAAGACCCTGTTGTCCTCGTCTTACAGTTACTCACTGCCATAACGAGTAAACCCCCGCGGACGAATTCAGAAAACGAGCTTTCTAAAAGCCATCTCGGTCTAATGTGGGATTATATTCAATCCCACAGAGATCTCCGTCGCTTAGATAAGTTAAATTGAGTTAATGTAATGAAACTCATAAAAATAATGTTAAAAACGCTGAGGCTTTGACATCAATTAGTTCAATGAAAAACGTGGAAAATCATGTTACTGTCATTATTCAGCCAAAAGAAAATAGTAGTGCGACATACCCCGCCAAAAGGAAAAAAGAAAAGGAAAATCTTATCTCTACCCCAGGAAAATTTTTCTGAAGAAAGGCATTATAAAATAACAACGTAGTGCCATAGATCTTTTTATCCAGTGTTTTTTTTTTTTTTCTTTTAAATCCTCTTTGGATCTACCCACTTCTGATCCAAATTAAAAGCCGAGGATGAGACCAATTATTCTCTAATCCTCTCCTCCAATTCTCCATTATTATTTTTTTTCCATTAAAGAGTTTATTAAGTCGTTCTTATATAATAACATATTTTTTCTTATTCCAATAAATCATTCACTCTCGTTCAAAAAGATAAAAATTTAAATTCTTAATTCCAAAAATTCCCTAAGCACTCAAGTTCTCCAATCCACGCCTATTCACAAAATTCTGCAATTATAATTGGGCTGTGTCCAACATCAACGTGAAGTCTGCCTTCTGGTTTACACATTCCTACAGGCGTAGCCCACTTAAAGTAACAAGCTTTGGGCCAATTTCTAGTGGCCCGAACTCGGCTCATTAGAATGTCCATCATTCTAAATCGAGTGGAGCCATCAATGAGGGCGGCCAGTTGGGTGTTTGCTTACCTACCAAACTTCATGAGTTACTTGTCGAAAAGGTTTACGATCTAAACTCACTCCCCCACCACACCCCCCCCCCCCAACACCCAAAAAAAAAAAGAGTCGATTAAATTAAATTTATGAAACAATAATAAAAAAAAAGAAATGTGAAAATTATTGCAAGTTTTATGCCTTCCAGTTTTGGGTTAAGTACTTTGAAATTTTCCAACAATCATTCATGAAAAATGTTTGGTATTGTTCCACGTAACATTTTGTTAAGTGATGCGTTCATATTCCACTAATTGTAAGCATTCCTTGCTTTTAGGAACCTTGAAAATGCTTTATTGATAAGCCAAATGGTAAAACAGCTAAGGGTTAAGAATCAAGGATTTCAACTCTAAAACACGACTCAATTATTATCCCAATTGAATTGAGGGGATGCTTGTGAAATATGTAGGGTATCTAAGAATTATGATGTTCCCAACTTTCCCCCTGAAGCCTCAGGAATATTAATTCCATTGTCGGTTTGATATTTTCTCGGAATGAGATGGTATGGAAAGTAAAATGACTAACCTTTGTTATGTGATATTTTACCTCACTAACCTCTGGTAAAGTATTGGTCAAATCTAAGACTAACCATCCCAAAACTGAAATCATCATTTGAGAATTATGTCTCATCTGTCTTCAAGTATTTGCCAATAATTCTATTTTTCGCAAATGAAAAGGGTTAAATGTTAACAAAAATCGTTTGAAGTTTCATGAAAGGAGAGTAGCAGTAGAGATGTGAAGGATAGAATCAGCATGAGGAGCAGCGGAAACCTGAACTTTAGAATGGCAACTGGGAATCCTTCAGGATGCCAAAAAAACCATTAGCTCAAGAGAATTGAGCACAAAAGTGGACATAATTTAATGTAATCATTGATTTCAGTTGGTTGTAGTTTTCACATTTTTTTATACACTGAATTCAATGGTTATTGTGCTTATTCCAGAATTTTTGCGTGTCCACATTAGAGGGGGATATCCCACTTGGGTTGGGTGTTGATATACGGACGGATAGAGACATGAGAAAGGGACAAGGAGAGAGATCGATGGTCTGGAGTCCATATGGGTCCTACTTTTTTTTTTTTCGTTTTTAATATATGATAGGTAAATAATTAAAATAAAATGTAGAACTGAATATCATATAATACATTTTTAACAATTTTTTAATAATTATTTTCTTATTTTTTAAAATCATATTTTAACTGTTATCACGTCAAATATTTTTCTTTTCAAAAATAAAACAAAGACTTCATCTCTCGCTCTACCCCTTCCTCCGTGCTTCTGACATTTTTCGCTTGGCTTACCTCACCGTATTGGCAAAGCCATTGACGGATGTTTGCTTCTCGGAAAAACCAAAGCAAACCCCACTTACTTGTCAATCTACAACAAATAAAGTCAATGCAACACGCTGCTGCACACATTTTCAGGCATCCCGATTTTCTCCCAATGCTCAAAGTCTTCCATGGACATATCAAACAAAAGGGTGATTAATGCTCTTTTTCAAATGTACATGTTATGGGCTCCTGTAAAGTAAGAATCCTGGTAGTGAATCTATTACAAGTTGATAACCTGTATTGCAGTTTGTTCCATTGCAGATTCAGATCTGTTTCATCTATTAAAACCAACATTATTTATGCCAATGTCACTCAATATGTAGTACAAATCTATGGCCAAATTAAAAGCACTAGCGCCGCAAAATAAACAATGAAATTCTCAACCAACAATGAGAAAAATGTAAAAGAAAGAACCTTATTTTAAGTATAGAAATTGAGAAAGAAAGAAAGAAATGAAAAGTAGATAAAACTGTTATCATTGATATAGAGTAGCTTAATAAAAATAGGAGAGAGACATGAAGTATAATTTGATTCACAAAAGATACATATATATATATCATTGGTGAACTCTCATTTGGTGTCATTTCCTTGTCTTGCTTTCTTGATACTGCCACCAAGATCTGCAACAAGAGCCGGTGGAAACAAAGCTTCTATCTCATTTGACAGATCAAGTAGGGCTGTGTGGCATGCTGGTGATTTTCGTTTTGTTGATGAAAGCGACTTGGGCTTTCGTGGTGCAGGCGGACATTGGAGGACCACTGGTGGGATTTTTTGATCCAGAGATGTTGGAGTCTTGAACCCATCATCTTCATCTTCAACATTATTATCTTGAATCTTCCTGGATTCTCCACCTTTAGATGGCAATTTTACCTCCAAATTAGAAACCAATATCTGGCATTCACGTGCTGCTTCTTTTCCTTTCTCTTGCTCTCGGTCTGGCAGTTCTTGCTCCTTTTTGTCAAGTTCCTGATCAAAAATATCTTCTAAAGGTGCAACATCACACTCATCTTCAAATTCTAAAGACGGTCTTCCAAGGAAATCAAATTCCAAGGAATTCAGATCTTTTTCTGAGAAAATCACCTGAGAGTTTGACACAGCTCCCATGAAAGAAACCGATTTGAACTCCGATAACATGACAACAAAAGGACCAAAAGTAGAACCCAAATTCAAGAAAGATGAAAATTGAAACAATACTCCAAAAAAGGAAAAACCCTGGAAACAACAGCTAGGATTTGACCTGATTATTAGAAACAAGAAGACAAAAGAAGATCATAAGGAAAGCAGAAATTATGGTGATCCATAAGGGAAAAAAGACCCCCAGAAGTCAACCGCATGAAACTGAGAATCCTAGGATAGACAGAAACAGTAAACAAAAGACAATCCACTGCCCAGCGAGGAGAATATAATCATACAATGGCGCCACTTCTCTAACCTTATACGAAAATGTTTCTTAACAGAGAGAGAGAGAGAGAGAGAGTTTAGGTGGCCTTGAAACCCACCTCTGGCGAAGGATCCAATGCAACTAATATATAGCAAGCTAACATTCACTTCAACGTCCTCAACTTCTCTCTCACACTCTCTCTCTCTCTCTCTCTCTCTCTCTCTCTCTCTCTCACACACACACACACACACACACACAAATCTCCCACTTTTTTTTTACTCTAAAGAAATGGGGGAGGGAGAGAGAGAGAGAGAGAGAGAGAGACGTTTTTAACTGTTTGTGGTTGGTCATCCATGACCTAAATCCAGCATAAAATCTAGGTTAAGCGAAAAAGCAAAAGCTTTTTCTCTGATCTCTACGAACTTTGACGCATCTATGCACGTGGCTTACTACACCGAGACCCATCCTATGTTAACGTGCTTGTCTGTCTTTCCCTTAAATTTATTTCTCGCGATATTTTTTATTCTCGCCTGTAATAACTTATTGAGGCTTTAGTTCGCTTTAATTTCTTCACAAATTTTCTTCTTTTTTTGTTTTTTTGTTTTTTTTGGGTTTAATTTGACTGTTTTCATTGCTTTCTCAACGTCATGATTGGATAAAGCAGAGCTCCTAAGAATTACCAAACTCTATTTGTTTTCATTCGGTGTTTATTCACATTTATGCTTTGAAATTTGTCTTTTACACTATTTCGGTACGCTATATTATATATATTTCTAAACATTTTTCCAGACAATAAAAAAAAATTAACGACTACAGAAATCAATGTTTTGGGGATTATTTTGTTTCAAATCAAAAGCATCCCTTTGTTTTGTTTGAGGATTATTCGGAAAATTGGAGGTGAACTTTGGGACAATTTCCCACAGAAACAATAAAGCAACGGGCAAATGAAATTATGCAATCTTTTGACAAAGGCCTTTTTTAATTATTACTTTTTTAATTTTCGCACCACTCCAAAGACACATGGAGGATGGACGTGAGAGAAATCCAGCAGTGTTAGCTACTGCAATTTTATTTAAAACATTTTTAAGATTTTGTTTTTAAAAAAAATGATTTACCTTTTCAAGTTAAATCAATGAAAATTTACATGTGAAAACGAAATTTTAAATGAGGCTAAATTAAAATAAAATAAAATTTATGTAATTTACAATTATTTATGTATTATGTACGTAGAAAATGCCGGTAATTATAGCAGACACATTTTTAAATAGTTGACAATGTATCCCACTCACCTGCAAGCATCCGTCTACCTATCTTTTCTTTCCTTTTTTTTAAATTTTTGTTTTCTTTTATTTTGCTAAAGTATAATATTGATTTTCAGATCTCACCGTTGTATGATTAACACTAGCAATATTTTGTGTTTCTATATATTTGCAGAAAGCTGCCTTAGATGCATTAGAACCAGCTGTATTCACATGGGTCCGAATGCATGCCGATTTCAAAGGTGTGGAGCCCACAGCGTGGGCTCACCTGCTACTGCCTCCAGGCCACCACTTCCATACTCATGTTTGCTTTAGAGAACGGCATAGTTATTGCTTCTTAGGATTCCCGCGGTAGATATTGGGAGAGTTGGGATTTGGTTATTGAATTTATTGTATTCTGGCATCTGAGACGTTCTTCACAAGTCATAACTTCGTGTCCGTTGTCTTGTGAGATAAGGTATTAGCATGCATGATGGGGTTGTTAGGATTCACTTTGAAGAAAAAAAAATTTCAAGCGAAATCGTAGTTTGACATTACCACAAACTAACTCAAACTAATTTCAAATGTTCACCTAACTGCCCCACGATCTAAATTTTGATAAATCCTCTGAAGAAAACTTATTGTATATTTTTTAGTCATGACATGAATGATTGCCTTGGAAAGAAATTTAAAAAAAAAAAAAAAAGTGGACAATTGCAAGAATTAGACCGACGTGGTATTAACTAGTTGTGAGAGAGAAAAGAAAAAAGAAATATATATATATATATATTTGTTTATTTGAGAAAATTATATCCCAGTTTAGGTTGATTTCTAGTATACAATAATCTGGAGCAATAGTTGGAATTTCAAGGTGAAAGAAAGTCTAGAATGTCATCTATATTCATCCAAGTCGTGACGAACTTCAAACTATAGTAATTACGATATATCCGTCGACACGTGGCTCATGGTTTGGCTAGCTAGGTTGGAACTCGGAATATTCAAAAGACTAAATTGAACTGAGGAAAATGGAGGGTCAATTTCTCCATAATGAAAATTGGAGTCATTGAAACACCAAATCGTGCGAAATTGGAAGTCCGATTTGTTGGCTTGAAGCGAAAAGAAAAGAAAAAAACAAAGACCGAAAAGAACAAGTTGGAACTTGGAAGTTTTCACACTGGGTAATTTACAGCACAATCTCTGTTTCTGTGTCATGGTGGTGATTTGTTTATGTCATATGACATATCTCTTGTAGTGATGGATTGACGATATGATCCATTTGTTCTTGTGGGGGCACCAAACTAAATTGCTTGGATTTCACCGCGTCGCGTGATATGATAAAGGGGCCTGCATACTTGAGAAGATTCCTACATTAATTTTTGTGTTGCGTCTTGTGTCTTTTGTTCTTTCTGCTTTTGCTCCAACTCTTTCGTAATTATTCACTCGGACCGGGCAGCAGCCATGGACAAATCCAAAATCCAAAATTAATATATATATATATATATAGAGAGCTTTCTTTTTCTACAAGCAACCTGTCTTCGATTAAGGGTTGATGTTGATACTCTAAGGATTGAGGTTTGCAACTCTTTATTTTGAAAATGTTACACGGACGGACGCATAATAACTTGTACTTTTCATTCTCAAAGATTGATTCTGTTAAATCTTCATAAAAATTTATTATCTCGATTTTCTAATTTGACGCTATAAACTAGTGGATATTCCTCAAGCCTACGGTGAAGCCAAAAATGCTCATCCTCCTCCTCCTCCTCCTCCTCCTCCTCTCTTCTCTCTATGTCACACGCACCTCTCTTATGATCTGGGAAACTTCCATCCCTACAATGTTAGAGCATCACGAAGGGGCAACATTCAGCGTCCAAAACTCCTTGAAGCTCCTTTCATTATCTTGAAAGTCCCCGAATAACACTTAAAACCTTTTCAATTGATAAATTGTACCGTGCAATTTGTTAATGAGAATGTTCAGTTAAATAGCTTTAATCAAACAACTTCGCTTGGTGTGCACCAAACAATGAATGCACTGTACCAAGAAAAAAAAAAAAAAAAAAAACCTTTGCTTGGCACGATGTGCAAGCTTATAGCTGATCTTTGTGTGCCAACAATTTATTATTATGTTGCGGATAATTTAATATGTTGGGAATGGGAAAGCAAGTAAACTGTTAGTTAGGGGGAGTGTGGAGTGACTCAATTAGTTTTTGACCCCATGTAACGACTCTGTCCCTACTAATCTGTTGACCATTCCTGCTAACGTCATCACTTAACAACACCGATCAAATTTACACTTCGAACCCGAAAATGCGAAGAGAATAATAATAATAAAAAAAAAAAACCTAGGGCCCTCAGTGAAATACATAAAATCTTGTGACTCAATGTTAGAAAAACCCCCCTGCTGTCCGGGCATCTTCTTGAATTCCTGTATTTATTTACTTAGCAAATTGTGCCTCTGATCATGATTAATTTATGTACACATGAGTAACAAAAGGGGGGGAATGCAGATGCTATAATAATGTGGGGTATGAGGATTAAATGTAAAAGGTGAGCGCACAGACAAGCACACACTCTCATAAAGCATAATTGCACCTCTCATGCTCTCATGCTCAATAATTTTGCTTCCCCACCTCCGATCATCATGTCCCATCTCCAGCAATCATCTCGCTCACCACGTCCTTCCTTCCCCTCTCGCTTATGCTTTACTTCAATTTTCTTTTTTCTTTTCCTCGCCATAAAAACGGGGATCTTTTTGGGTAAATCCTTCATTACTAACACAACTCATATTGTCGTGATTCTCATGCCATACAAAATGCATCTAGAGAGATTTGAATTTAATATCGTGCGTCCAAGTTCACCTTTATTAATGTGCTAATAATGAGTAGTTTCTCTTTCCCCCCCCCCCTTCAATTTTTGTTGTGGAGATGTATAGTTGTGTAAACCCCAAGACAGGTTTAATTGTAAGAATGGAATTTCTAAATATATTAATACTTCTCTTTAGCTAATTAGTGAAAGCCGAAGGTGCATAAAATCATTGATGTGAAAAAGAAAAAGAAAAAAAAAAGCGAAGATCTGATGGGTCGGCTCCTGCTTTTTGTTAGGGAATTGAACTTTTGTCACACAAATTGCAGGCCCGACTCTGCGGACCTGAGCAAGTGCGACAGCCCAAACTCCGAGATCCGCTACAAGATTTTCTGACTAAAACGGCCTTGCAAATTTTAAGCCCTCAAGTCCAAGGCGAACAAACATCTTAGAGGGCCTCACGTATTTTGATCCTATAATTCAGAATTTCAATTTTAATTCTAGCATAAAAGTAAAATTTATAAAAATAATGAGAGTTACTTCTACTAGTTTCTAATAAATAAAAGAAAAATATTTCACAATTATTAAAAAAAGGCTGAGAAAATTGGAGTTAATATGTACTTATAAAAGCCAAATTGTAGGTTTCATATTCAAACTTTATTATGGCATCCCATAAAAAGTGTAACTAACAAACATTTGGGCACGAACTGCCTTTCCCTTCTCTGGTACGCTTTCTTGTTTTCGTTGAACGTTAATCTCAACCTCTATCAGGTAAGCTCTCGCTCGCAATTGGGTAAATCTGAATTTTTCTATCGCATTCTGTTTGTTTTCCGGAAAAAATGTTGGAAAATGAAACCATGGGAGCTCGGAATCTGTTTTTCTGCCCTACATTTTATTGGCGACTTTTCTTAATAATTGATTTGTATGCACTGATGATCTTGGGGCATAATTGAATTTAATTTTGTCTGTTTTGGCGTCGTTTTTGTGACGTTGATGCGTCGACAGGTGCATATGCTTGTTACACTGTTATTGAAATCTTGGAAAATGCTTGTCACCCTTGCTGACACCTCAAATTGTTAAAGTCATGCGCATTAGAAATGATTTTTTTTTTTTTTTTCGCGTGTGAGATATGTATTGGCTCGCTTCATTCACATATTAAATGATATTGATGTTGTTTCCGTCTCCTTGCTATCTGTCTTATCAAAAAAGACAACAATTGGATGTCAAAGTCCTTAGCTGTACTGGGTTTCGATGTTAACCAAGTTTTCCTTTTTGCCTGGAGCTAATTGCTGTTCGATACAAATGCAGACGTGGGCTTCAAGGGCAGGTTATGATGATTCTGGCCCATCCATTGTCCACAGGAAGTGCTTCGGAATGTCTGGTTTCTTCAACGCAGGAGGGCGGCGTCCCCTTTCTTTGCAATGAAGTTGCATCCTGCAATTGTTGCTCTCTATTCCTTCCGTTAAATTTGTGTATTGTATAGCCGAGAACAATTAAGAAAAAGAACAGCGGATAACGTTGTTGTTTAATGTCCAATCCGACATCATTAATCGAGCGTCTGTTGGTTGGGAAAAGTTATGACCTTATTATTTTGTTCGGAATGATAAAGTTAGGGTGTCCGGAAAAATTTTGTGATGTGCCCTATGGATGTGTCCTAATGTTCCTCTGACAATTCAACCTCTATTCGCGGGCGTCGCCTTTTTGGACTAGAAACTCCCAGGGTTCTTGGTGCTTGACTTGGGGGATCTGAGGTCCGCCCGAATCCGATTTTGGCGAACGTGAAGCAAACCCCTTTTGACTGTCGTGTTTCTCACCAGCTCTTCTTCGTCTATTTAATACCCAATTCTTTCGTCCAATACCATTCTCTTGACGGCTTGAACCCCGCTTTCCTCGCAATTCAACTGAAAGGGCCAACCCCAAGTTGAAGAAGCACTTAATTCCTTCTTGTTATCCAATAGAATTTAATTGCCAACTGTACTCCGACGAATGGAAGGCAGGCAGGCCTTTGACAAAGATTCCCCCCCCCCCCCCAAAAAAAAAATCCATTAACGTCTGATTGTCAAAAATAACTAATAAAAAATCAGTAAATTTGTTAGACTCATTTCTCAATGTAAATGGTCTGTCCTAGATCGACCAAAAAATAAACCTGATGCAACCCCATAAAATGACTTAATTGCATTTTTTCAAAGAATTTCACGCAAGTGGTCTTGACAGCAATATTTTAACCAAGTAATTTGGTTTTTAGTGTCACCTGTGGTTAATAAAACATGCTTGATCTTTAAAGATGCTGCCTCGCTAAACCTAATTTGCATTAGATGAATTGGATTGGATCTTTCACTTCCCACTTGTTTTGTTTTATTCAAAGAAATGATCCTAAAAGTTCTTTTAGCTGCAGCGCGACCATGACAAGATTTCATTTTCTTAATCTACCATTTCTACACTCCCAAAAACCCTTGACAAAATACAAAAAGTTCCAAAATAATCTAAAAACCCCCCCATATTAGGCTCAAGAACGGCATTGAGCCCCCCTAAGCTCCCTTCTGGATCCAATACCAACTCCTCCGTATCCAAAAGGGCGTAAAAAATGGCTGCTCCAAGTCCTTGCGTCAAGAAACATGATCTCGTTTGTCAAGTCGTAGCTGTCGTACCCATCACATCCATGCAAGACTTTACCCATACAAACAAATTCATATATATATATATATATATATATATATTAAAAATAATAATTATTATCATTCTATTTAACTATTAAAAATTTTAACTCTTCAGTGATTTACGAGAATTCCTGTATTGATTTAACTTGATATTCTTTTGAAACATGTTGTTTTCAGTGAGCACCATTCGTCAACACCTAAACCTAATGTCGTATACTTACCATCCTCGAGTGATGCATTTGGCATCCAATACTTGGCATTTAGGAATCTTATTTTCATCATCCCATTTACCTGCTTCACTGACTAAAGTTCACTAACCACTTAAATCTAAATCTTTTATTATTATTTCTTAAAATAATCTAACATTAATCTGCCAGTAGTTAGGCACTTTTTTCAGCTTTTTTGAACAGTAAGTGATTAGGACTGAAAATTCTTAATTTATGTGACACGAAATGTACGCAAGCATTTAATGGGCCGAACTCTCCTTTTCTGGCCATTCCTTCCTCCGCGATGCTGTTTCAGGAATTGTAGATTCAATATCCCATTTCTCAATTTGATTTTAACAGAATTGGCCTTGTAGCGAGAGTAATAATAAACTATGTTTCTACGCTAATGATAAAAGACGTAAATGACAACATCATTTGGTCTTTTTATTATTATTATTATTAATCGAATTTTCATATAAAAAAATTAATTAATTATAACTACTAAATTATTTTTTAAAATTCAGACATTATTAAGGCAAAATAAAAGATTTTGTTAATATATTTTTATCAATATAAGATATTATTATTTTAAATAATAAAAGTTGATCCTTATTAAAGTTACCACATCGCATAAAACTTACATTTTTTATATTTTTTTATTTTTAAAATTTTAAATTTCTTGTTTAAAGTAAAAAAATATATAATTAAGTAGGAAAAAATGTATAATAAAAAATTGAAATATATATAATCTTGTTGAAAATTCGTATGATTCATTTTAAATTTTATCTGACCTATAATACCTTGCGCTGTTTTGCTTATTCATCTATTAATTTTTGGAAAAAAAAAAAAAAAAATATTATAAGTAACGTCGATTTCGACCATTGTCCCACTATCTCTGACGACTCTTCCGCAATGGCACATTTTCAGACCTCGGAGGGTAGTTACCGAGTATTCTTGCGGTGGAAAAATAGATTATATTTTGACTATGTATTCACCAACAAAAGAATAATTTAACTTTTCAGTTTATAAATTTTTTAAAAGGTAAAGCAGTCCAAAAATTTGTCCCATCAATCTCTCTCAGTTCTATTTTCTTTATTTTTTCTGATTCGCAGGCACCTATGCTGCTCTCTCTCTCTCTCTATCTCTCTCTGCCGAGTCAACATTAGAAAAAAAAATGTGTCAAAAGTACTGGAGCGAAGTTTCATTGAAAAATCCTTATTTTAAAATTTCACAAATAATCTCTATTTTCTGACACGTTGTTCTTTCTTTGCGCATTGCCGGGCACTCAGAAATCCCATCAACCACAGCCAGAGCCAGAGCGATGGAGCTGCTAAAACCGGTGAGCCCGCCCAACCATGACCGTATCCGGAGACCCATCTCTCGATTTCCATCCTCGGGAGGGTTCCAGGCCGGGTTTGGCCTGACGGTTGTATCTCAGTTGCCGGATATTGTTGAAGAAGGTAGCAGCAATAGTAGTGGTGAAAAAGTTTATGTTGCTGTTGGGAAATCAATGGACAAAGCTGCGAGCTTGCTTCATTGGGTGTTTAGAAGCTTTATTGGAAGAGAAATTTGTTTGCTTCATGTTCACCAACCGTCTACTCTCATCCCCACTCTCTGTAAATCTCTCTCTCTATTTTTTCTCTTTTCTAAACACGAAATGGAAACTTGATATTGGGTATTGTAATTGGAGATTGAATCTTGGAAATTGTTATTCAGTGGGGAAGTTACCGGCAAGTCAAGCAAATGCCGAAGTGCTGACAGCGCATAGGAAAGAGGAAAAAGAACAGACCAGGAAGCTTTTGGAAAGTTACTTGAACATTTGCCATAGAGCAAAGGTGCATTAATCTCCCGTAATTAATCGCTGTTTTCCGCATATCAGTTTGTTCAGCTATAGGTGTTTTGTCTTGTTCTTATAATTTATGTAAACCTTCCAAACTCATAAAGTACCTTTCTTTTTATATGCTTTTGATTAAAAAGTCCTTTAAATGATGTTGTTTGTGTTGGCATGGGGCATACAAATACCTGTGGCTCTTTGTCCGCCTTAAAAGGGAGGAAAAAACAAAGTCTTGCATTCCAAATAAATTTCTATGATTCGAGCATAATGTTGTCCTATACTCCTCCTGTTGAAGGGTTCTGTCTTGAATTGCCCCTTTGACTGAATATTGAATTTGATTCAGATTTTTTGTCATCATGAATTTTTTCTTCTTGATTGAATGAACATGCCCAAAAAATGAGTATAGTGGAGATGAAGATGTTTAGATGGATATTTGATCACTCTATAATAAGTGTAACATCAATTGGAGTAAGTTGAGGGAGTGGTGGTTCCATAGGTTTGGATCCATTTAACGTAAACCTACAAATGTTCTAATTAAGAGGAGTGACAAAATCTAGATGATTGGGTGGGGGGGAGAGAGACAGAGAAAGACATAAATTGAATTGGTAATCTTTGGTTAAGAAGGATTTAAAACAATTAGATCCTATACCAAACTTATTTCGTGATAGAATAGAATGACTAAGAAATGATTCATGTAGCTTACTCCAATTAAATTTGGGATTAAAGCTTATTTATTGTTGTTGGTTGAATAAATACTGAAAATATGATTTTTCATTTTGGTAGTTGGAGAGGAAAATTGCCCAATAAGATGATGTAGAAAATGATAAGCATTTCCTTATCCATGTCTCTATTATGAGGGGGTCACATTTGCCTTTCCCTATCTAGGCCTTGAGATGATTACATTGCCAATCCTGTACGTTGATTGACATGCTTATAGCATTTGTGTTCTTTGCTGTAGCAGTTGTTTCAGGAACATTAATTATCTTGCAGGTGGAAGTAAGCATGGTGACAACTGAATGTGACCAAGTTCAGAAGGGAATTGTAGAATTGGTAACGAATCATAGTGTTAGGAAGCTTGTTATGGGAGCTGTGCCAGAAAAGTAATTCCCCCCCCCCTCTCATTTCACTTGTTCTTCAACAGAAATTCACATATACAATCTCTAAAATTAGGTTCTGAGTTTGTCTTATGTAATTTCTTTTTTATTTTGTAAAAACACTACTATATGCTTTTGCTGTTTCCTGATAGATTATGATCAACTTTTTCTTTTTTTGGTTTAGCATATCACGTAAAAATTACATTTTGGAATGTAAAATTATACCATGATGTTGTCTCATAAGTTGAGAAGCACTTTTCAGAGGCACAAATGGATACACCTTCCATGTCACACAACTGACCAGAGCATATACTCTAGTCAATGTGGGACGATCACAGAGCTGTATGATGTATTTTTGTATTGTGACCTGTTATTTTCTGCAGTTGCTATATGATCTTGAAATCGTAAGTATGTTTGACTGCCCTTTTTGTTTCACCTAATGCTGGTCCCGAAGTCTTAGTTTTTTGCACATTTGCATGTTGATCCTTTGGATCCAACAAAGAATTTTGTCTTCTTGTGTCTATGTTTCTTGGTATATGATGCTAGTGATTTGATACAGTTGCATTAAGGTGAAAAAGAGCTCCAGCAAAGCTAATTATGCTGCCAAAAATGCTCCTTTGTTCTGTGAAATTTTGTTTGTCAACAAAGGGAAATGTATATGGACGAGAGAAGCCTGTGAAGAGTCAAATGCTTTACCACCAACTGGTCATGCAGAGGAGACAAGTTCTGAAATTTTAAGGTCTAAGTCAATGCAGTATTGTAAGAATAAACTGCCATCACATGCAGAGCATCTTCGATCAAAGTCTACAACACTGCCTTCTACCTCTCGAAATACTGATTGGGTTCAGAATGAATTGAATTTGGCAGAACATCCTGTTTCAGGTAACATATCCAGTTATACCAATAAAAGTTTTGTCCCCCATCTCCAGAATTCACCTAGTCCAACCAATCATAAATCTGATTCAGGATTTACTCATAGCAAAAGGGGGATGTTTTCAGATTCTGATTCAAAAATGGAGGGCAAATTGTTGTGTCGTCAGTATGCAGAACTGAGGATAGAAGCTGAAAAATCTAGTAAGGCTGCACATGAGGAGCTATTGAGGCACCAAAAACTTGAACTGGAAGCTATGGAAGCCATCAACAAGGTAATGATGGATATAATAATCAACTGGCTTGCATGTGACATAGCTGTGTCACAATTTTCTGAAAGCATGTGACCTAAAATTCATTAGTGTTCAATTCACTTTACACCTGCATCTCAACTATTCTGCTGTGGATATGCTTTGGCACCTCCACACAGCATCTCTATTAGACACCTGGACACAGCACTGTCAGTTTTGACAATGAAGAACATAGGAAATAACAGAAAGACATTCTTTTAAAAAAGTGAAGAAGAAGGTATAGAAAAAGGGAAAAAAAAAAAAGAGAGAGAGAGAATAATGAAGAAAATTTGGCACACGTAACACATTATCATTTTGTGCTAAAATTTTTTATGAATGTATTTCCTTATGCCTTTTGACTGTTAGATGGATTATTAACTAAAACAATGATTAACAAGGTGTGTGAATTGCTTTTGTATGATTCCATCTATTATATTTCCAAATAATGAAAGCAATTTGTTTGCTAATTTAAAATGTGGATGCTGTCCAGCAATCAATTGTCCCTTATGTCATGGAGATTTTACTGTCTAGTAGATTGAAACACCATTTTGTTGATGATGAAACAGCAAATTTCTATCTTGTCTTAGGGTTAACATTTATGTATCTTGTTATCTTTTCTTCTTAGAATGGGCAATCTGATTCCCTACTCTCTTCAGGTTAAAAACTTTGAAGCTGCACATGCACAGGAAGTCAGACTTAGGAGAGAAGTAGAGGATGCATTGACAAACACAATACAGGAACAAGAGAAGCTATTAAAAGAGAGAGATGAAACAACTGGACAGCTTGAGAGGACCATCAGAAATGTGGCTTTTCTAGACAATAGGGCCCAGGAAGCAAATCGTAGGCATAATGAAGCTGCCGGAGAACTCAAATGCATTCAAGCTTCCCTTGCATCCCTGCAGCAGGAAAAGCAGAGGATCCGGAGGCAGCAAATGGAAGCTGTGCATTGGCTTGATCGTTGGAGAAGCCGCAGGCAAGCTGGATTTTCTAGCTGCAGTGGCTTCTTTGGGGTTGCTGACGAGTTGCCTGAATTGGCAGAATTTTCATTGTCTGATGTGCAAAATGCAACATGCAATTTCTCTGAAAGTTTCAAACTTGGGCAGGGAGGGTATGGTTGTGTTTACAAGGGTGAAATGTTGGGCAGAACGGTTGCTATAAAGAAGCTGCATCCGCATAACATGCAACGGCAATCGGAGTTTCATAAAGAGGTAAGTTGTTCCCCCTAAAGTAGTAACTTCTCAAAAGTTGAGGTATTGTGGGATTGAGAGAAGATAGCTGTAGTTATTTTTGTTTCTGATAGCCACTTATTACCTTCTGTTTTTAGTCGATGGTGAAATTCTAGAATCCCTTCATAGTTACCCCATAAATTGATATGGACACTTGCTGATAAAATTACCCTTCACCCTTTTAATTGGATTCTTTGTCATGTTGTGTGTTTGAATAAGTTGAACAATCTGTTTGGTTAAAGTTCTGAAACTACATTCAAGATTTTGGTGTTTTAAGCCTAGATCATCGGGGTCATAAACTTTGAGATTACTTGTATGCTTATGCCAAACTGTAGAGAGCAATAAGATGACATTAGAGATGCTTCAATGTAGAAACTAACTTGTTAACAGAGCCTCCAGGTCCTTTTTAGGCAGCTAGGAACTTTTCCTGTCTTTGTCAGGCTTTTAATATTTCTCTGTAGTTATTTTTTTGTAGTAACTGCAATTTATTTGTGCTGTATGGTATTGTTTGCATATCAGTTATGGCCTGGCATCTGTAATTCTCAGATAGGGTCTTGTGCCTCCGTTTAGATATTTGAGATAACCACCGATAGTTGTCCTTGTAGGTTCAAGTTCTTGGCAAACTGCAGCATCCACATCTGGTGACTTTGCTTGGTTCATGTCCAGAAGTGTGGTCTCTTGTATACGAGTACTTGCCGAATGGGAGCCTCCAAGACCGGCTATTCTGCAAAAGCAATACTTCTCCCTTAACATGGAAGATCCGAGCACGTATGATAGCTGAAATCTCCAGCGCCCTTTGCTTCTTGCATTCTTGCAAACCTGAAAAGATTGTTCATGGTGATCTGAAACCACAAAACATCCTTCTGGATTCTGAACTCAGCTGCAAGATATGTGAATTTGGTATTTGCAGGCTAGTGACAGAGGACACCCTCTATTCCCCACGTTTTCGCAGGAATACTGAGCCAAAGGGTGCTTGTCCATATACAGATCCAGAGTTTCATAGAATTGGAGTTCTAACACCCAAGTCTGACATCTATTCTTTTGGCATGATCATACTACAGCTACTCACAGGAAAGCCTCCTGTAAGTTTGGTGGGGGAGGTACGTAGAATAATGTCCTGTGGAAAATTAGCCTCAATTTTGGATCCATCAGCTGGAGGATGGCCAATGTTTGTTGCAAGGCAATTGGTGGACCTGGGGCTGCAGTTCTGTGAATTGAACAGTAGGGATAGACCTAACTTAACACCTGCAGTGGTGAGAGAGTTGGAAAAGTTGCATGTTTCAGAAGAGCGACCAGTCCCACATTTCTTCTTGTGCCCCATTCTTAAGGTAGATGATAATGTGAATATTATGAATTTCATAATCACATAATTGTATTGCATATACTTGCAACTCATACAAGTTCACACCCCCCTCCCTACCACATACCCTTTATTTTTGTGGTGTTTGCTTGGGTGTGAGTGGTATATTGGTCATTAAATCTCTCTTGTTTTTTATGACGAACATGCCATTACCTTGTCCTACCAAATGCAGAATTTTGCTGAGTCTGTTTTTATCATGGAGGACCATCATGGATTTTTCACCTGTCAAAAGGGTGAATGCATTGCATCTTGTCAAGTGTGGCTTAATAGATCTGGTACTTCTTTTCTTGCAGGAAATAATGCATGACCCCCAGGTGGCTGCTGATGGGTTCACATATGAAGGTGAAGCATTGCGTGCATGGTTGGAAAATGGCCACGAAACTTCTCCTATGACCAACTTGAAATTAAGTCATCTGCATCTCACTCCTAACCATGCAATTCGTCTTGCCATTCAGGACTGGCTGTGCAAATTTTAAAATTCCACTTCTATACAACTATGTATATACATATCTTGTGTAGGCATCTGCAATATTTTTGGCTTCTGTGACATGAATCTGTGTAAATGTGCATTTTTAAGCATCCAGGTCCAGCATTGTCTACCATGCAAATAATATATAAGCAAGGGTTTTAACTTCTACCATGCTATTGTCACGGGGCCATTACCCTCTCCCTAAAAGGCTAACCTATTGGGGTGTGCAGCGCCTATGCTTATAAGGCCCAAGGATCCCCGATTCCTTTCCGATGTGGGACTCCGTCACATTCTCCCCCACCGATTCCTTCGACGTCCTCGTCGTGGACCGGGGCACAGAAGCCAAAAATATTGCAGATGCCTACACAAGATATGTATATACATAGTTGTATAGAAGTGGAATTTTAAAATTTGCACAGCCAGTCCTGAATGGCAAGACGAATTGCATGGTTAGGAGTGTAAATGTGCATTTTTAAGCATCCAGGTCCAGCATTGTCTACCATGCAAATAATATATAAGCAAGGGTTTTAACTTCTACCATGCTATTGTCACGGGGCCATTACCCTCTCCCTAAAAGGCTAACCTATTGGGGTGTGCAGCGCCTATGCTTATAAGGCCCAAGGATCCCCGATTCCTTTCCGATGTGGGACTCCGTCACATTCTCCCCCACCGATTCCTTCGACGTCCTCGTCGTGGACCGGGGCCCCCCTGCCTACTCCCCCTACTCTTGGGCCTAGAGCCCCCCTGCCTACTCCCCCTACTCTTGGGCCTAGAGCGCTTGGCGGCAGACATCGGATTCGGGACGGGTCGGCTCTGATACCACTTGTCACGGGGCCATTACCCTCTCCCCAAAAGGCTAACCTATTGGGATGTGCAGCGCTCACGTTTATAAGGCCCAAGGATCCCCTTCTCCTTTCCGATGTGGGACTCCGTCACACTATCATGAAAAAAGGAGTTTGATGAGGTAAGTTCATTTTGGCTTATTTTATTGTACTCATTTTCTGGGAATCCTTTCATCTATTTTGTTTATAGATGTTACAAAAACCAGGCAATTTGGCAACCTGTATTTGCCCATTGAGTTCCCGGATGCTGTCATTCAGTTCTTGAAGGCAATTGCTGGAAAAATTAGCTACTGTACTGAACAAAACACCTGTTGCCATTGGAATCCCGTATCTGTAGTTTACAGTCTACTGCTTGTACATTGTTTTTCTTGTCGAAAGATAATCAAAAGAGTTTCGACCAGTGGTTTATAAAGTGCCAAACAAACACATCATTCTATGGCCTTTGATGATGCTGCCCAATTCATCCCAGTTATGGACCTAGAAAGCCAAAGCATGGGACACAGATGATGGAAGGAACATCAACAAACCTTGAACATGGACTTTTAAGCTTACTGATGCTTTGCAGATGAAATGTCTGCAGCATGAAAATCTCCATAACTTAGCATCCTTGCAAGATTCCATCCCTTGCTGAAAGAAGGGAAGCACTAGTTTGATTCTCTGTGTAATTGAACGGATGATCTTCCTCGATGGTCCTGGGTTCATCCCTGCTGCTACTCAGAAGTGGATTAGCCTCCCCTGTCTGGTTCCATCCGTGTGACTCTTCCTTTGTGGGAGACATGTTTTCCTCGAAACTTGTTTCAGACTTTTCAAGCATCTGGCCATTGCTGAAACTACTCAAAGATTTCAAGCTTTGTCCTTTCTTGTCCAACCTGAAATTTTCACCCTCTTGGTTTTTTTGTGATGTTTCAACTTTCCGGATCACATTTTCTTCACCTGAGGACACATCCTGATTTTCCTGAGAATCGTGATCATTAAACTGGGAATTACTTCTTGCAAACATAAAATGGGATGACTCCTGTAGAATGCTTTCTGCTGAAGAAGACCTCTGGCAGAAGCTCCCAAAACCCTGAATTCCTCTAGTCAGCTTTCTAGCTCGCTCTCTCTCTTCTTTGAGAAGTGTTCCTTTCTCGAGTAGCTTCAATATTCTCTCCGATTTCTTTCTAACAGCAAGGCCCCAGTTGAATCTGCATATGAATTGTAACTTTCACCACAAAACCCCCCAACAACATATCTGTGTAAACAAACAAGCATAGCAAGAAAGGAAGCATCAAAAAATGGTTTCAGAACAACATACCCTTTCTCATTTATATACTGAAAGCTGTCCATCTCCCGGATAACGTCTTTGTCAATCTGAAATTCTTCTGCTACACTCTCGGGTCCATGAGTCAACAGGTGTTCAAGTACAATAAGGGAATTGTAAGACACTCTCCAGTTCTTTCTATCAAATCTTGAGAATCTAGTACACACAATCCAAATATTCATATGCTCGAAAAAAAAAAACAGAGAGAGAGAAAAACACTACAAATCTAAAAGACCTTGAGACAGAAATGGCAAACCTCTTGTGCAGAATCTCAACAATTCCCCAGTAATCTTCAAGCTCAAAAGCAGCCCGGGAAATGGATCCTAAGTTAGGTGTGTCTGGTGGCCATGGATTCCCTTTTGTGGCTTCTTCTGTCAGCCTTCCAAATATTCAATCACCACCATCCAAGAAACATAACCCAGATTAAAAGTCCAATCCATGGACTCGTTTCAGAGCCAAAGCAACAGAAAATTTTGAACACAAGTTTAAAAGGACATTCTTATACATTAGAAACTACTTACAATTGTGCAGGTGTAACATCTGTGAGTGCCAATCTAGCACTTTTGATCTTTTCCTTGAAAAAGAAAGAAGCTTGCTTCTTGAATTCACCGAAAGAAAGAGACCCCATGTTGTTGCTACTGCTGTTTTTGCTCAAGATCGACATGATCAGAAATGAAAATGACCCAAACAGAAGGGAGGAGGAGAGGAACTTAAAAAAGAACAAAAACAAAACAAAACAGGAAGAAGAAGAAACTTCAAAATAGAGTTAAGCCTAACTAATCCATTACATAGCAAAGAATGAACTGACCAACAGAACACCTAATTTACGTCACCTAACGTGAATTACTTGAACATGCAATTAAGAAACCATTTAAGGAAAAAAAAATAATAAAAAACAGAGAAAGAGAAAGAGAGAGAGAGAGAGAGAGATAGAGATACAGAGATAGAGAAACTAACATTTGATATAGAGTGGACGGACACTTTCAAACAAGAAATAGCGTGCTAATGCGAAAGTCACATTGTTAGGAGCGATGGATTCAAAGTGAGCTTTTTAATCTTTTTTTTTTTTTCATTAACAAAGAAAGCTCGACGTGAAGTCAACATCTGTACAATATGCAAGCAAGACTTGAAGACTGGGCTCTGGGGGCGTTTTGAATTTGAATTTTCTACGGCTATGTTCAATAATTTTTTTAGTCACTTTTCTTGTTTTCACATTTACAATTCGCGAACCACTAGGCAAGTGGGTTCCCCACAATAAGACCAAGTAAGCAGTGTATATGATAAAAAGGGGTAAATCATTATTCTAAAATCAAGATCAGGAGCCACCGTTAATCATACGCTTGAAGATGGGGATACAAAATTGCAGTCTCTCTCTTTTTCTTTTTTCTTTTTTCTTTTTTTTTTGGGGGGGGAGGGGGGCGCTTCTCAACAGGTGGATTTCAGTTTGTATTTTTTTTAATGACAAATTTAAAAAATAAAAATAAAAATAATACTCGTAGTCTTACTTTGGTGAAAATTTGAATCTATAATTTTGTATTAAAAAGAAAATAATTCTCGTCCTCCCTGGATTACAACCTCAGATGGTATTTTAGTTTGTATTTTGAGTTAAAGCAAGATGTCAAAATCGGAAAACGTTGTTAGACAAATCATGTAACGCTCCAAATGGGAGATTGATTAACCATTTCCTCTGATATTTTAGGACCGAAACTGACTTTTTGAGCATTGGGATTGAAGCTGTCAAACACGGCGGATATGTAAATGTTTACTATTCTATTCACTGCCGCCATCAATTGACGCGTGCCCTCCTTAACAATCAAATCATCTTTTTTGATTTTTCGTTGGGCCGGGGGGGGGGTTATTTTCTGGCGTAATCCAGTCTGCATTCTATATTCCCAAGAAAATTCAGCTTGTTTTGATTATGCATATGCATGGTAGATATAAATAAAAACTTTTAATCTGAAGAGTTTGCTTTTGTGATGTACGTTGATATTATGCATATGGGCCTCCTCCTCAATGACCCGGCAAACTATCTCATCCAACTTGTTAGAACCTTGCCTCACATTCTTGACGAAGTGAAGCAATGGGATGGTCGATAAGCCCAAGTGCAATCGACGATCTTCCACGAGCCCTTGTAAATGGATACAAGAATTCGACACCGTGTTGATACATGTGAGGTATCATAATCTGCCAAATGCAAATACTCTTTCATTTAGATGCATTTATAGATTTGTTTATTGCATATTTTATATTTGATTTTTTTTTATTTATTTGATTTATCAAATAAACAAAAGTCTGATCGTGGGACTGTTTAGCCAACGTGGGGACGTTTTGGGTCAATATAGTTTTGTAGCCCATGGCCCAAGGGCCTCATTGGGCCGAATGTCCACATCGAGTGTGCGAAAATTCTACCAATTTTTGGGAAGCATGGGTGGCATAGCTTTGTTGAAGTACTGCGATAAAGGAAAATATAGTCTATTTTTTGTATGAATATATTAAATTTTAGAAGCTGATGTCATGGGATGAAATATATATATATATATATATAATATAAAAAGGTCCTGCACCTCTCCCTATCACAGAAGAAATTGAATGGGAGGGACTAAGTTAATAGCAGCAAACCATTACTGAACATGTAGGCCTGAAATGAATGATAAAATGACAGGTGTTTATTGCTGATGCAGTTAACACCCACATCACCTCTCCTGCCTTAACTGCAAAATGCATTTACTATCCATTTTGAAAGTTGTTAGCAGTTGGAACTTGCAAAATTTATGATCAGATCAGCCACGCAGAAGGGAAGTCCCCCATCACACCCCCATTGCAGCTTCTCACAATCTCAAGGCTCTTTTTTGGCTGCGTGGCGTGAGCGATATACATGTATATTCATGTGGCATGCAGGTGGTGAAAAGGACGTTCCATTTTTCAGCAACTTGGGGTTTTGAAATGCTCAAAAGGGTCTTTAATGTCTAAGAAGCAAAGTGTTCGTGGGTTTCTTTGACTTCGTCATGTGTCAATGCAGCATTATTTATAGTTGTCAAAACTACAAAATCCAAATTGTATTGTACAGCTCGCTTTGGAAACAGAAGATGACAGGTTCTTTTTATCCAAGATAAACATCATTGAGAATTGAAGTCTCAAACTTTGTCATCAAAACAAAAGGAAGCATAAAATAGTGTATATATTATCAGCCAAAGATTCAAGGAGGGCTCTTTGCCCCAACTTTTATTCCTGTGGGTGCCAAAAGAACATAAGGTGCGCTTTTTAAACCCAAGATTATAGAAGGGACGTATTACATGCATGGCTTTGAGATGTGAGGCTAACACGAGGTATCTTAGTGGCGAAGACGAACTTGGGATGTGTGAGTTTGAAGAACGCTTCGGGTTTAATTTTCGTGGTTATCAAATTTGTGACTCTGATGATTGAATTCACCGAGCTTACACCGCCCGTGTACAAAAGGGTATCAGTCAGGTTTCTCCTCATAGAATGGCTAAAAGGGGATTCCAACCTCCTGGATTCGCTGAAAACTGTGTAGAGAGGAAAAGACTCGTAAAGCATGTTGCCCACAGAATTGGTAGTTTCACCTAAAGCGTCCTTCATCTTTTTGGCGACCAATATACAGTCGTTAAACTGAAAAGATAAAAGCCATTAAAACACATAAAAGGACAAGTACTCTTATAGAGCACTTCTGCACTAAACGTGTTGAATTCTGTAAAGGAAGAGTATTAAAGATGCAGAGGCTGTAAGATAGCCATCGTTGCCAACCCCACATTAGAAAGGAATCAAAAACAAAAGAAGCATCACAGATGACCAAAGTAGAGATAATGTTAAATAATAAACCATTTTCCGAAGGAATATCATTACTGTAGAAGATTCCAATGTTTTTTTTTTCTTCTTATAATAAGAGTTTATGACCAGGAAGAACCAGCTTTTAAACCTTTACAGTCCTCACCACCCAGGACATAGCACAACTACGTTCCCAAGACTCTCATTTCCTGAAAGCTTAATTGCTAGATTACGAAGGTGATCAGGAAAACAAAAAGGTACAAAAAAAAAGGGGGAGCAAAAAGGAAAACTGTCCGAGTCTTTTCTGCAGATGTCTCTATATATCTTCTATCTGTACTTCTCTCTACCTTTATACACATGATCTCCAAATTCTTCCTTCCAAAGAAATAACGATGATGGAAATATCATCATGGTATCGCCGTCGATCCCCCTGTGGTATCTCAAGCAACTCATGGAAATCCATACCTGCAATCACCATAACAAAGCTCACTACATTTAGTTCTGATACATTTTCTATTCATGAGCATGGGAACAGATATCATTGTTATTTGAACAATTACCAGCTTTCTTAGCTGCACGGAACAGCACTTCCTCAACCAGATGCTGAGCCGGATCTCCTTCAGGTTGCAAGGCGATGAAAAGTTCAACTTCAGACACAGCTTCTTCATTTGTTAAGTATTGATAAAGCCCATCAGAGGATAGTATCAGGAACCTATCTTTTGGGCATAGTCTATGATGGTAGAGAGACGGCAAGCAGTTGATGTATGGAAAATTGCCAACATAGTCAATTCTGAACATCTCCAGAAGTGCATTGTTCCATTTAGGCTGCAAATAGAAAGTCAGGAGTAAGAATCACATAAGTATGCTCGTCATAAAGTCAAAAGAAGAGTCACAAATAAAGCATTCAGCCAAAAGTTATGCCTCCCCCTTCACACAGCAATGCTGCACAGGCACCGACTGATAATCAGTCTCCCTCAACCTCTGATGATTCTAAACAAGCAAATCATCCAAATCCTCACCATTGTAGAGGATCCAGACACCTGCAGTTGACAAACTTTCTATACCCTGATTAATATTTTACCCAGGTACATGTCTTTCCAGACATACTGCTAATGATAATGTAATGGAGGGTTTGAAACTATTACAAATTGCAATCCTGCAAGCTACTGTGATTCTGATGCGCCTAAAAAGCATATCAATATCATAAAAAAGGGTGGCTAGTCAATGAGCATTCCACATGGGTACCAATACTAAAAGTTAACAACTCTATAAAGACCTTGAGGTCAGTTTCCCCTCAACATATATTTCCTAAGCACTGGTGAGTGGTCTTTAGATATCTAAAGTACTAAAGAATGCTCAATGCAAAAGAGTTGTGTATATTCAGATAGAAAACTTCAAAAGAATACCTGCTTGAGAAATCCGGCACCAAAAGCCCGAGTGACCTTCAAAGAACCCTTTACACGGTCATTCACGATGGCAGAAGCATCATCCGGATGTTCTTTTTTAATTCTTTGAACTTCCTGAAATGCAACATTCATACAAAAATATAAATCAACCAGCGCAAAGAATTGAATAGAAAAGATCATGCTACGATCCATCAGAAAAAGGTTTCTACACCATAAACTAAGATTCAGTTTTTACCTCTTCCACACTGGTGCTGTGATCAACAGTAAGTTTACAAGCAGTCAAAGGAGGCATCGATCTTTCAGAATCAGAAGCTTCAAGATCATGAAATGTTTCCTCAGTAATCTTTTCCAAGTCCTTTCTAATCCTCCCTACCCCAAAGTCAGGCTCAGCCTTTTGTGCTAAAACCGCACAACTGTCACCCACATTCATCACATACACATCTTCTCCCTTCATCAACATCACGAGCACACAAGAACCCATCAAAGCCAACTCCGGATTCTCCATCACCGTATTATCTGCAATCTCCAAATATGATTCCTCTGTCTTCCTCAAGGCCTGAGACAGAGCTTTTAGCACATCTGCATGATTTACGGCTCCAACATCTGACCCAGATCGATTTAATTGTTCCTTTATCTTCTTATCAAGCTCTACTCTATCCCTATCCCATTTACACTTCAATCTCCTCTGATTCTCCTCCCATTTCTTGGCAGCACATCTATACTTTCCCTTCGAGTTGCTGCTTTTTTTCCTCCTCAAATCCAAATCAAAAAAGACTGACGGGTAATAATCTTGCTCCAAACACTGAGAACAATCAATATTCCCACCACTATTTATTTTAATGTCACAACTTGGCACCACATTTTCCAATCCTGAATTAGTACTTGCAACCGAATCACCACTCTCTCTTTCAAAGTGAACAGGGGATGAAGCAGGGGCAGGAATTTTAGCAGACTCAAACTTGTCATCATCCCACAACAAACCTTTAAGCTCTTTCTGTACGGCAGAGTATAGATTGGACAAAAGATAATCCGGCGCATCTGGGCCGTTAAACCCATCATAAATTCCGACAAAGACCCATCCATGCTCCTCGGAGACAACAACATGGACGCGATCCTCCCCTGCTTTGCCTTGAGCCCATTGGAGATTCTGACTCTCCAAGAAATCATCATCTTCTAGACTGCCATCACTACTCAAATTAACACTACTTACTGTTAAATTCTCGTTGTGCTTGTACGGGTTCAGCATCCAATCGGGTTCCTTAACAACAACGCCTTTTATCGGAGCCACAATTGAGTTTTGTCCGCGAGATATCGTCTTTGATAAGGCTCTTTGCAAAGTTCGAATCAGAGACCTTTTTGCTGATCTGGGTCTAAAAGCTATACCTCCATGGGAGAAACTTCTTTGAAACTGATCGGAACCACCCCTTTCGAGAGGACCCGAGAACAACCCACGATCCAGAGGACCCGACATGAATCCTCTCTCAATAGGGCCCGATAAGAACCCTCTCTCCATCGGACCGGAACCCGGAATTAGACCCGAATTTCCCACCAAGGGGCCCGAATTTACGGACCCGATGAGGCTTCTAGGAATTGGTTGCAGAGGAATCGAAAAGAAAGAAGTCGAGCTCTCGAAAGCCGCAGCTCGGTCCAAAGTGTTGTACACATAGGGATCGATGAACGCCGTGGAGAGCGGCGTTGAGGTGTTGGCGCTGATCGAGGCACCGGAGATCGTACGAAAAGTGGTGGTTTCCTCGGAGTGGACTTTGGAGGATGACAGCCGTGCCGGGTCGGGTCGTACGTAGCAGAATGAATGACCCAGACCCTCATCGAGCGGGTCGGATATCAACACCGATATGTCCTGTCTCCGGCGAGCCTCCCCGGCTCCGGTGAAACACACCGTCAGTTTTCCAAGACCATTACCCATTTGAAGAATGAAAAACAAAAACAAAAAAAAAAAAAAAACGAAAAAAGAAACAAACTTTCACCAAAACTGCAAAGCTAGTAAAAGAAAAGGCTCTTTCTTTTTCTTCTTCTTCCTCTGAAACTTTTAGGACAAAACTGAAATCAGTTCCAATGCCTTTTCATGGCAGTTTGGTAAGAGAGAGAGAGCAGAAGAGAAGGCGATATGAAGTAGTACGACAGGGGACGTTGACTTTTGAAGGTAGATTGAGGTTGAAACTAGAAGTAGTTGATTTTATATTTTTGGTTTTTCTTTTCTTCCTTTTTTTTTTTTTTGGAAGTACGTGTAGAAATGGAGTTTTGCTTTTTCTTTATTTGCCTGTGTGGGTGTTCGAGCTTGTGCGGACCGTTGACTAACGCTGTGGAGTTTATTGACCAAAAAAAAACAAAAGTTGTGGGGTTTAAAGTAAACTGATGGGGTTAGGATTTAGATTAGTGGAATATTATTTATGACTTCCTTTAAGGAGCGTGGCCTACAACCTCTTGAACTGTTCCTTTCAAAGCGGCTTTTAAGATGGGTGAAAGAAAGGTCTGTGATTAGACCACAGATGTCAGTGGAGTAGAAGGGCAGTGGAACGGGTCAAGGGACATTTTTCCTTTTTATTTTGCTTAGCTTCTGTGTGCATTTTGGGTTAAGTAATCGTTTAGAAATTTGTCATCATGGTACGTTTTTTTAGTATGGTAATCCCTAATTTTAATTTTTATTAAACTTTTCTCATATTGTTTGGCCTGCGAGAAAATGGGTTGTATAAAAATTTTGGAATCATTCGAGCACAATGAATTCTTTTGCTTTTTTCTTTCTTTCTTTTTTTTTTTTTTGGGTTTTAACTTCAGCCATTAAATTGTTGTGAAGTAGTCAAAATTTTGACTTCGAAATCGCTATTATGAATTTATTTGTATCTAATTATGGTTGATAGTTCTTCGAATATTAATTTATAACCCTTTTGATAAATAAACAATATTTTATTATATAAAATATTATAAAAAATATATTTTTATAGTTATAGACAAATAAAAAAAGAGACAGATAGATTGAAAAAAAAAAAAATGAAAATACAACACTTGTACAGATAAGAAAGAATATTTATTAAGAAAGAAAAAATATAGTCACTGTGCTAATTTTAACTGTAAATATTTTATAATCATATCTTTAACGAATTTTGTTGATTTCATTTTCTGAACTTTCCTCGCCAACTTGAGGAAAAAGGTTAATGATGGCTCCAGCAAAGAAAAAAAAAAAAAAAAAAACCTGTTTTATTTTCTTATAGACTCTCTTTCTTACTGTAATGCAAACGAAAAGAAAAATCCACCCTCTTACACTTTTTTTCTTTCTCTTAGTTGACTTTCCTTCCTCTTTTTCATAAACTAAACAAAGGGTAAAAGTTGACATAAAGAATTAGAATATTATTGGCATCAACCTTAGAGAATCTGCGTTTTTCTTTTTTTCTTTTTTAAGAGTAGATTTAAATACAAACAGTTGCTCAATATCACTTAAAGAAGAAAAAATTCTTCTATTTGGGGCTTCGGCCATGTGTTAAAAATAAATTAAAATGATATTAAAGAATTAAGAAAATCATCATTTATTTTCCAAATATTTCACCTTGATTAAAGAAATGAGTTATCGATGAGAATTTGTAATAAACTTTGACTATTTAGATAGTGAATGGGGTCGTGTCCTTCACGCGACATCAGCGCGTACGGTCATTTGCAATTCAGTAGATTCTAGCTAGCATCGAAAAGTCAAGCAGACGCAACTTAAACGCGCTACGGAACAAGTGCCATAATCACCGTTGGATCTGGCCAGACAGATTAATGAGTGCCGCGTGACTGACACCTGGCATGTCATTATAGCCCGACTGCTAGTTCTTTTGTCAACTGGAGGTTTCTCGAGTGCTGTCTCCGCAAACTCAAATTGACTTTCGATCACAGTCGCTTTCATAAATGTTTTTTTTTTTTGCTTTCTTTTTATTTGAGTTAAAAATTGAAATTTTTTTCGTGTGATTTATTTGGTAAGGTGGGGTGGTTGAATGCACGTAGCCATGTTAATGCGACGGATCCGAGTGTGAGAGGTTTAGGTAGACTTGACCAGTTTTTTTTTTTTATTATTTTTTTTTTTAAATACAGAATTAGTTAAATTGTAGGTCAATATTTGTGTTCCCTAAGACCAAATTTTTATGCCAAAGAAAAGATTAGCTACAGACTTGAACTCAACCATACATAATTAATACAATAATAAAAAGAAATATATATAATATATTTTCTCTTTTTTTTTTTAAGTTACCTTTTCATTTTTATAATCAGAAAATATTTTTTTATTATTAATTGTATATGGTTGAGTCGATGACTTTTGTGTCGGGCAAAAATGTATCGTTTCTGAAATCTAATCTATTTGATGGAATAGACAAATTCAGATTAAAATTTATTCATTTATTATGTTAATTAACATACTCTAGGTTAAACTCTGTTAATAACTAAATTAAATTTGTAATTTGTGTGTCTATTAAGTTTCGCTTGACCCTAATATTACTTACAACGTCATATAGTTCATGTTTTGAATGAAGACGCTTGTGTCTGAAAGAGAAATTTTGACTTGAACTGAGTTTGGCGTAGACCTTGAACACTTACATTTAATTAAGATAAATTAGTTTAGATCAATACTATTGCTACATGCACTAGATTATCTAGAATTTTAATGAAATAATGCCATAATTTAAATTAAGGTAGAGATGAAAAACCAGGTAATTAAAAACACAAATAGTTAACGAAGGTTTTGAGCAAAAGTGGGGCGCTTATTGGTGTGAAGTTCTCACTACTAAAAAATAGAGAAAACAATTGAATAAAGTCTGTAAACCAATAAAATAAGGTGGCATTTTCAATTTGATCCATGGTAACTTTTAATTTTTCTGATATAAATGTGGGTCGCCTCACCCCTTGCGACAGATGGCAGTGCTTGAGGTTGCCACGTGACAAATGACATAAGGTGTCAAATAATTTTTAGGTACGGGATCCCATCCAACACTACCAACAGTATGTGTTATGAATATATTATTGAGATTGAGAGTCTATGAATAAATAAATAAATAAAAACAACTTAGCTTTTGTTCCTAATTTTTTATTAAATTAACAATGACAAAGCACAGTTTTCTCTGTGACTGTAACATCCCATTTGGGAATTCGAGGTCGCCATCATTCAAATATTGCGAACGGAGAACCCTTCCCGATCCATCATCCCTATATATTTATCCACTTGCTTGGCCCAACCATCTTTCCTTCTTCCTCCTTTGTCTTTTAGTTAACAGCTGTTTTCAACATCATTGCAGGAAATGGGCTGTACATTGCGTTAGTTTATTTCAATTTGGCTTTTGGTTTTGCCCGTGAGAATGTTGGAAGCTCAGCAAAGTAATCCGGGTCTAACCTTCACATGATTGGCACATGAATTCTCATTTGACAAACTTTCACTATCGTTTGCCTGCCTAATAATTGACATTTGCTATCACACACGCACACACCTCCCCTCCCCTCCCCTCCCCCAAGCCCCATTTCTAATCCCTTCCGGCCCCGAGCTTTTATTCTTTTATGGCTTCTTCTTATTGTGATTATAGACTATATTCTATCACCTTTTTTTTTATTAAATAACAAAGCAATTGGAATACTTTCTTCTGCGTTAATCGTAATAGCAATGCTATGCTCTTCTCCAACGTAAACTTTATTATTATTATTATTATTATTATTTGCTTGTAGTTACTAAGATTTGAATCCTAAACTTGAAATTAAAACTTGAGATAATTTTACCAATGTTCACGACAACTTTATTCATCACTATTTCATATGGTTTCAATTGAGGGAGCAATTGACATGCAGGCTTCAAGTGCCTATCATGAAATACATTGAATTGAAGTGGATTTCGCTGTGCCAAAAAGAACACAAATTAAATTAAATTTCGCATCCCCCTCAGCAGTAGCGGACTAAGTCATCGTATCGTGCATCTTCTTGCAACCATCTTTTGGTCATGGAAAAAGCTTTTACATCACTAACAAGTCCTAATTTATTAGCATTAAAGTCACTTCCAAAATTACAAATTTTAAATTTAAATTTAATTAAAATGAATAGAAAAGAAAATTAGAAAAAAAAAAAAAAAAACTTTTTACATCGAGTTTACGGTATGCACTCCTGTCTCCAGTTTAATTAATTACGACATTAGCAACTATCAACAGTGATAGTTACCACACCCGCTCCCAATCACCATAAAAGATAGGGGAAAAAAAAGGAAAGAAATTAATGGAGATATAGGGTATTATTTTTTAAATAAGAGCATAAGAGATGGTGTGTTGGGTGGCGGACCTTGTGGTGCTCCAATTGTCCAACTTTTCCAAGGAAAGATCTCCCAATCTCGGTCTCAACATTCAACGATCGCCTACATGCATTGCAGATGTGTACAAAAACCCTTTTCTGAAAAAAGAAAAAAAGTATACCATGCCAACGCGATATAGGGCAGGAAAATTCTAAAGCCTTAATCAATAAACCGACTTGCTCCACCAAATAATATTATTCAATTATCTGTTATCTAGAAAGAAAATAAAGATCATGGCCTAATTAAATTGACTCTACAAGTTAAAGTAATCTGGTGTTTGGATCCTTAAAATCTTTGGTTGGATTTGACCATACGCATGTGTGGATTTGAATATCCATTTGCATTTAGCCGTTTACCTTATCTCCCGTCCATCCATTGTGGGTGATCAGATTAATTCTTGCATTTTGCGTTTTTGTTTTTGTCGTATATTCTCTTATCGCCTCCGTGGGCCCTTGGCTGCGCTGGCGCCGTGCATGTTTGTTAACATGTATTCACATTTGCTTTTACATTTACCCCCTTTTTTTATTTTTATTTTTTATGAACATTTACTTTCACATTTTCCCATTCTTACTTTCTTAGTGTACGTCTAAAATGTCACCTAATATTGGAGAGATTCTTTGGTAGGATGGCCATCGCTTGGGTTACGTTTTCTCCGGTCTACTTTGGATTATACCCATTTTCACTTGAGAAGTAAGAGTAGATTCTCAGTTCAAATTTTATTTCTACACATTCTCATCTTAAGAATTCAAAATAGCAATGCCCAAATCACAAGCCAATGGGTATAAATCCTAACTTTTGACTTTTTAAACCCCAATTTCTGGTTGTTTCGTATTTGAGCGATTGAACAAATTCAAACAGTCCCTTTTTGTCTGCTCCTCGGTCCTCTCAATCCTTAAAACAGAAGAAAGTTGATTTTTTTTTTTTGGGTATGTAAAGGAAACTTAATCCATAAGTTTACGGAATGAGAATAATATTGTGTTAGAAAAATTGTGCATATGAAAATATTTTATAGAATTGCATGCTAGCCATTGGGCAAACACAATCCGGAGAGTTTGACCCAAAAGGAATTTTATGGCCACCATAGTCATTGTCATGAACCATCAGCAAACGCCACCAGCATTCCCACTACCACCAGGAAAGCCCACTAGCAAATATTAGTAGCCACTATTGCAATTGTGAGTCCGTTCCCAACGCCACCCACATCTTGGTCTCATGCCTGTGATGTCAGAAAACTTCGCCCGTTGTTTTGTTCCCCCTCTTGTTTTTAATTTTCCATCTCTCTCCCTGGCGCCTTTGTTTCTTCTAGTTGGTCTTGTAAGTAGAAGAGTCCAAGTTCCATCATTATTTGGGTTAAGTCTGTGCTATTAAGAGTTTTGCAGATATTATTCAATAACAAATTTTCGTTCCAATTTTTAGTTTCCCTCAAAGTGATTGAATCACAATTTTGCTTTTGTGGCCGAAAAGTGTGGGCTCACCCAACGGTTGACATTTTGAGTTTGACTAATGTACATCTTTTGTTTCTTTCTCATCCCAGTTAATTCTCAGTGGTCTTGATTGTGTAAAAATTTTGGTGGCCTCCCACATTATAATCCATTGTGCGAGCAAAAATCCACTCAACTAAAAAATTTAAATTATTGAATAGGACCTAAAAATGGATTGTGTATTAAATTTTAACATAACTTTTAAGCCTAAGAACGTTAGCTAGGTGGTTTGATTTTTATTTTTTATTTTTATAAAGATTTTAATATTATTAAAATAAACTAATTAAGTTAAAAGTTTAAATTATTTGGTGAAACTCAATAATAGAGATTATTATAAAAACTTCAACAAGTTCTTTATTCACTGGCATTGGGAAGTTCTTTCTTTCACACTTTTGATTGCCATTGATGCCCTGGTTGGCATCTAATGCAGACCAGATTAACTTAAACCGCTTCCTTAGGTAGTCGATGCAAATTTCTGTATAAATGATCAATAATTACCTTTTGCATTCTCTCCAAAAAAAAAAAAAAAAAAGAATTATGAAAAGCTCGTTTCATCATCCTTCTCAAAAACGGAATTCAAGGAAATTAAAACCAGAAAGCCCGAGAAACGTAAAGCCATAGACCTCATGGGCTGAAAACGCCCGAACGACTTCTAATAAGGGCTCTTTATGGAATAAGGTATCCATGGATTCATCACAGTGGACCTGTGCACGAGGTAAAAAGTGCAGATATGTGTCTTCGGTCAGTTGGGTTCTTTTGGGCTCTCGGAGGACGAATATCTCGAAACATTCAGTTTGATGGGCTTTGATCAACTTTATCAATCTCATCGTGGTTGCAAGGACACAGATTTTAGATTCAGTTCTCCTAGGCATGGCAGATATAATTTACTAGGAAAATCGTTAACAGATTGCACGCATCACGTTTAGAGGTTACAAACAGGCGAGTCGGGTTGTTGTGTGTATCCGGTTCTTTGAGTTTCACATATTTTGAGTTTTGAGTGGCCATTAAATTTTGAATTTAAGGAATTTCGAATAAATTAAATTTTAATTTTTTTTTTTAATTTTTAAGCTCAGCGTATTCAAATTTTAAACTATTTTTGAGTTTTGATTTTAAGTTGTTTCAATTTTAAGTATTTTAAATTATGATTATCAATCGTTTGAGTCAAAGTGGGTTATCTTTAATCCCATCTAATTAAATTAGATTTCTCACATTTTATGAATGGCATGATTCATGAGATGTAATTATTACCGCGTCTTTAATTTTACAGTTAATGATCCAGGGCACTGAGTAAGTGTAGGGGAATTGCGGTTTCACAGTTAATCATCGCATAATCAGGCTTTTACCGATGGATTCCTCGATTTTTTTTTCTTGGTTATCATCCAAAAGGCATAATGTGAGTTATCACCACCATCCCTTATCTCAAGAAAGCGGGACCCATCGAATGAGAAAAAGTACGGCAAAGGGCATACATGTATTCTCACTGTAGATTCCCTGGCAAATGGCTTCGGTCACCACAGATCTGGCCGTACGCTGTCCCCCACAATAAATCCAAAGCAAAAATATAAACGCAGAAATGCTTTGGCGCCAGCAGCTTTTCAACTAGTCTGGCATTATGGCCGTCCAAAGCTTGTGGGTCCAGAAACCTGCACTCTGTCATCCACTTCGTGCGTTAATCACTTGCCCCACCAGGCAAATTACATCCCAACAATGTGCCCATTAGGATCAAAACATGAAACAGGATCATAATTGTCTAATCCGATCAATTCTCGGTGGTCAAATTAGCTGTTGACCAAAAGCACACGGCGTGTCATGGTGAAAATCACTACAATCTCTCATTGCCATGTGGCTCCGCGGCTTGGGAACTGCTAGCACCAACTTGGAGAAACCAAGAACAATAACCGTAGCGTACACCCTTTTACCCACAGCCAAAGTGGCTCCCAAAAAATAAGAGACCAAATTTTGAAGAAGCTGTGGTTCCGGACGGCCCTGAGAATTCTGGAGTTTTCCGGAGAAAAATGAGACCTTTATGACTTCACATGGCTTGGGGATCTTAGAAGGAAAATTGGGTCGAGAAATTATTATGCCAGACCCTTGAACGCCGTTTCAGCATGGTGTTGATGTCAGATGGCTTTGTCGTAAGTTAAAGAGTTAACGAGATAAACAACGCCGTCCGTTGATTGGTTGTTTCTTGTTTGCTACATCATGTGCAAACAACAAGGTGGCTGAAAAGCAAGAAGAGGACAGCGGAAGATCATGAATTTTTTTTTGAGTTTTGGAGATTAAGGAGATGAGATCACATCGAATGGTGTCTAGCGATTGGAATAATTGGAATTTTATAAATGGGGCCCACGCACTATGGAGCACTTTGACTTTTGACTTTTCTCTTTCGACTTCACGGTAAATCATTTCTCTATGAAATCCAAGTTAAATTTTGCCATGTTTAAATTTAGTTCGTTTATTTATCAGATCGAATGGAGTCGGGTCCAATTTGTTTTTCAAATCTAGTCCAATCAGAAAATTTTCTTAAATAGTTTGCTTAATTTTATAGCATCAACCTACATAATTACTAATACAAAAATTATTGTTATAAATAAAATTAAGTTGAGAAAAAAGAGTATTTAATAAAGTTAATTAGTTAAAAATAATAAGCTTTTACTTTTAGTGCAAATTTATGCATAATTATATGTAAAAATATATATATATTATATAAAACTTTTACACTATGAAGTTTGAAAATTATAAAAATATGTGTTTTTTATACTTATTTTCACAGAACAAACCTATCAAACGTATAATAATAACATACTAAATAAGTATTTTAAAGATTTTGTAACACAAACTGTAGACGATTTTAATTAAATTGTTCGCAAATTTAAAAGAGAATCCTTTGATATCAAGTTCACAAGGAACTTTTACTGAGCGAAGCATGGAGCTTTTAACGAAGTTCGTTTACAGCACCAGTCATCTCACACCTTGCCCACGTGTTGCTCAAAGATTGATTTGGCACACAAAAGAAGGCATGGCTCCTGCCTAATAACTTCTCAACTTGGGTTTTCTGAATTTCATGGGTTTAATGCAAAATTTGCGGTCTTTACCTTTTCCTTCTCCCATTTTCAGGTCCTGAAACTAAAAGCATCTACAGAGCCATCTGCATCTGGTATCTTGTAGATAAGCAGCCCATGAAACCGGGATTGTCTTTGCTTCAACTTCAAGGTTCTAACTCTATCTAAACAGTTTCAGCGACAGGCAAAAGAACAAAAAGTAGAGATCAGAAGACCCACAGAAATGCAAATTTGACCTTTAATTCCATCACCCGCTATTAGCCAATAACGCGAACACTGTCAGAGAACGAGCAGTGTTGTAGAAAAGTGGAGCAGAAAACCATTTCCTTTTCCAACTCATCGGAAACAAACGTCTGCAAGAAGAATTTGAAAGGGGAAAAAAAAAAAAAAAAAGGAAAAAGACAGTAAAGGCAAAGAAAAATTTGCGCCCTCTTCAGACTTGAATTATTTAAGAATTGGCACAATTGACGATTGAGTAAGCCCTGCCCTCTTACAAAACCCAGAAGAAAAGAATATGAAACGAGAAAAAAGCACATGAAAAGCTGGCTGCTTTTTTAGCCAAATTCAATCAACCGTGTAAGAATCAGACATAAAAAAATAATAATAGTGATAGTATTAGTTACTAATTACGAGGAAAGCAAAATAATTAAAACTCATACCAGTAAATACAATCCTATACAATACAGAACAAGAGGCGAGCTCCGCAATCTGGAAATGCCGGCTCCGGATTTCGAGTCTTCTCCATAGCCTGACGGCGATGAAAGATGGGAAGGTTGCGCATTCGATCCCGGTGAACTCTCCGGCGAAGGGAAGGAATCCGGCGACTGAGCCTCCCCCGTCCCAAAGTTACCCGGCTTGGCCGGCACCAACTGATTCTTCCCAAAAATCTCCCTTGGCAACAAAACTTTCGATATCCCAAATATGGCAACCGGGTTCTCATCAAAAACGGTCTGCGTCACTGACGCCTGAACTATTCCGGTGTCAATCGTCACCGAGCCATTGTTTCTCGAGATGTTGAGAGTATAACTTCCGGCCCCCGTGCCCTCCGTGGCCAATGTCGGCTGGACCGGGTTCACGATCGACTGAAGCGAACCCAATGGATAATAAGAATGTAGAACATGGAATTTTAGAAGTACTGCCTTTTTCTCCGCCGGCAGTGACTGTAACTTCACGGTAACTGGGAGATCTGCAAATGCGGAGTCGGTGGGGACAAAAAGGGTGATTCCCGCGCCGCCTTCGTCGGCTTCGAATTCCTCCACAACGCCGGAGGCCGATAGCATTGACGCTGCCACGAAAAAATCGTGACCGTCGATGAGTGTCTTTGTTATATTTAGGCCAAGCAGTGGTCTTTCCTCAGACGCCATGAGATCGAACCTGGACGGGACTAGAAGGGAATCAATTGATATGATGGTGATGTTGTACGGAAGGGTTTTGATTAAGGATAGAACGGTGGCGTTAGATGAGGAGTAAGGCGCCAGAGAGCGGATGGTTGTGGTGTTGGTAGTTGGATTTCCGGTGATATTAACGAAGCCGAAGTTGGAGGCGGCGTGACCGGTGGTTTGGAAGAGGGTGGTGATGAGGACGCCGGAGGGGGGGCTCTGGTGGAGGTCGGACCAGGAGAGGTATTGGAGAAGGACATGGTAGCTGAGGAGGTCGGAGAGGGAGGAGGAGGAGAGGTGGCGCGTGAGCTCGACGGAGGAGGAGAGGTGAGCGTTGGGGACAGCCAAGAGGGTAAGGGATGAGAGGTGGGCTAGGTCAGCACTAAGAAAGGGGACGGAGGAGAGGAGAGCGGTGAAGGAGGAGAGCTCAGGGTAGGAAGAGAGGAGGGTGGTGACGTTGGTGGCGAGAATGGGAGTGGTGGTGGTGATGTAGAAGGACAGGAGGAGTAAATAGGTTAATGTGATGGGGGTAGAATGGGAATGCAAAATGGGGTCTTTGATTTTGAAGATGCGTGGTGCCAAGGCCATCCCTCTGCAATGCTTCTACTTCTTCAAGCAAAGAGAGAGAGAGAGAGAGAGAGAGGCAATGGAAGTCGGTTTTGTGCGATGGTTCTAGGTTTAGCGCGAGTGTGAGTGAGTGAGTGAGAATGCATGTGAGGGTGAAGAAAATTGATGTTACATTTTTCTTTTCTTTTTCTTTACATTTATAAAATTTAAGCAAAGTAAAACTTTGATAATATTTTAATATAAATTTAAAAATTTTTACTAACATTTTACATTTAAATAAAATTATTATATTTCTGTTTTTGCAATGAATATTCCATGTCCACGCCCGGATAACATTTGAGGTTGATCAGACTCGCTGCCCATGGTGACGTACTCGTGTTGTCAGTCCCTTTATTGTCGTCTGGTTGGAAGCTTCATCATCTGAGACGAGGAAGGAGCTCAACTATTGTACACTCGAACTCATCGCAACTCCCAATCCCCAGTGACATTCATGCCATTAACTCAAGGAATCTAAGTCTCATTGCCCTCTACAGAAAGTAAATCTGCCTAGCAATTATTCGGTGAGATAATCTTATAATGTCGACATGTTATTTAGTGTGACCACTTAATAAAGTTTAGTTTACCACTAGTAATTAATAATATTTTAATTAGATTACATGTAAATACATAAAAATCGTAAAATATTATTTATTACCTTTTTTTCTTATCATTTATACTTTATAGGTGGTAATTTTCTAAAGATTGAGACTTTAATCTCAATTATAGGAGTTGATATTGTCAAGCTAAGATGCCGACAGCAGGAGCAACGGTCAAAGAGTGGAGCTGGGGGCTCGGTTCGGTACGGTCAAGTCTAGAATTGCTCTCTGATGGACGCTAAGGTTATAGCCAGAATCACCGCATACACGTGGGCCTTTCTCGACCTGTCAAAAATGAAGGTTGTCTTGCTCTTCTTACACACGCCCACGCGTCGAATTCATTGCATGTGTGCCACTTTTGTTTCTCAGAACGTGGCTAAAATACAAGAAAAGAAAAAAAAAACGTGGCTAAAACAGGCATATCTATATTATTATTATTATAAACAAAAAACATATCTACATTTTAATAGATATCACACGTAACTAAGTCAACTAGAGTACATTGAACATACACACTTATGTTACGAAGATTTTGAATAGTAAGATTTTATACTAAATTTAGTTTATAATAAAAATGAAATAATTAAAAAAAATCCCATGTAATCGGGCTCAAATTTTCAATTAAATCGAATGAGCATACGGCAGACTATCGACGGATAAGAGTCTTCCACCGTGGTCCCAAGACAACGGCATTTTGATTGGGCCTTCCATGGCTTCGTAACTTGGATGGTGGTATTTGGGCCCCGTTTGATTGCGGACGGCTAGGTTTCCTTGTTTTCTGTGTTTTTTCCCTCGGGCTATCATTCTGAGTGTTTCCTCGCTTTACACCCAAAATAAATAAAATAAAATAAATAAAACACCCTTTATATCATTCCTGCATGCAGCTCAACGATCACTTGAAATAACAAATTAATTAATATAATTACAAATTGGTTTTTTATAAGAAAAATATATATGAAGCTGAGGGATGTGAATAATCACAACCTACTCCCTATATTGCGTTAGATGACCTAATTAACATTATTCAATCCAACCCCGAAAGTAGCTTGTGTGGGTATGTGTACCTTTCTTATATAATCTTGGAAAAAAAGGGAAAAAAAAAAAACTTTATAATAGCTGTAAAGAAAAAAAAGGCTATAATTTATCATGTCAGTGATTCAACTTAAAGGTCTAAAATATTGATGGAGACTCTAAATAAGATTTAATACAGGTAACGTGACATTTTGTTCACAAAAACTCTACATCATATTACAAAATTATTAAATCTAAAAGCTTAAGATGTGACATAATGTTATAAATTAACACACATCCTATCTTCCCTACCTCATTAATTAGGGAAAGAAAAGAAAGATAAAGCTCACATTCCTTTTTTATTTTTTATTTTTCTTTTGAAGGATCTATGGTTGTCTAGTTGTCTTTTGACTCCCGTTGCTTTAAGACCTTATGGACACAGGGCCTTTGCAAGCCCAAGCTGTTGTAATGTATATATCTGAAATATTACACATAGTTAATCGTCCAGAAACGAACGTTTTTTCTTCGGGACCCAAAAAAAAAAAAGAAGAAGAATGTTTTAAGATATTTTTCTGTTGGTTTAAGCAGGTTTGAAACGTTGGTGTGGGTTCTTGACTATTACTAATTTTGACAATAATAGAAAATTAATGATAACTAGTGTTGATATAAATTAATACTTTCAATAAACAAACCAATTACTAGTCTAAATAACGATGAACTAAAAAACCAACAAACTTTTTTGGTACATAGGAAAGAACAAAATTTTTTTTTTTAAAAAAAAAAAGGGTTACAAAAAGTATATAATACCAAGGCTAGCTTCAAATGAAGCAAATACCAATAATCCATTGCTAGAAGTCATACGAAACTAGGAAGTATGCAAAAACCAAACCCCTGGAACGATACAAACAAGGTCAAACGTGGGACGCCCAATAAACAAGTTCTACGAGAGGCCTCAGCGTACGAACGCAACCAACAATACACTAAACAGAAAGAGACTATTACATTTATATTTGAATATAGGTAATAAGCTCAATTAATAGTCAACATCAAACATTGTCCCGAGCTGTAGAAAATTTGGAGCGAATGTTTTAGTCTTTGTTATATTCCAAGTCAACCTTGGCATGCCATCCACGAATCAAGTGGACCAGTCTAGATGTTTTCTTGGACAAGGATTTCAAACTCAAATTGTTGTATACGTGCCCTCATAAACGATTGTCAAGCCGTTTTATAGTTTCAAACGTTTGAACAAAGTAACGATGTGTAATGTAACAAAGCTTCATTAGACATCTTCAAAAGGAATGGTTCAAACTGCGGCTGCGGCTCTAAGGTGTGAAAGACCACCCTGGCAGTTAGTTGTCACTTGATGAAAATATATATCCCAACAATTCGCTTGGAAACTACCCTTAACTCGAAGTTGAGAAACCGGGACAAGTTGGCAGTTTCCATTACTATACGCGCCTGATAATCTTCAGCAGTAATGCCGCCCACCAAACCAGTCCCCCAAAAAATTCCAAAAAAAAACGAAAAAGTCTAAATAGAGCTTGTTGTATGCAAATAAAATAATAAAAGTGTTTCTTATTTTTATTTATTTTGTTAAAGTATAATTTATTTGTAATCTTATATCAAATAAATTTATTTTATTTTTTTTAATCTTAAATAAATGTTATTTATTATATAACAGATAATTATAAATAAATTATATTTTATATATAAAAAAAAAAGAATTAAAATACAAATCTGATATAACTGGGAAGAGGTTTTTTGTTTGTAAATATTATGATTTCAGTGTGAATGAGTTGTATTTAATTAGATGAGGCAATACTACTTAATTGTGACGTTAAAGAAATTATAGATGATGAAACATATTAACCCAGTCAACAAACAAAAACCCTATATCCACAAGCCAACTACTCCATTTTCTTATTCGGGAAAGGAAATTTGGCTGCGGCAAATTTAACGCGTTCAAAAGAGGACCCGGATATCACACTTTGGTTGCATAGTTAATTATAATTAATGATGAAAATCACAAATTTACATCTAATAATGATAATAGGGGCAGTGTTAACTCACGTTTAAACCATTCAGATTGACTGGTCCGCCATCTGTACAATGAAGCTCTTTCTTATTGTACCTATTTTTACGTTGGCAAATGCAGTACACCAATTCATAATCCTGCCGGGTGGCGCATGGTGGAGTTGGGGGAGCAAAGTATGCTTGGTCATCAACTAGAAGCGTACTTAACCTGACATCAAATGTACTTAATTAAGGTTGGTTATCTAATCTTTTCTTCATAGAACAGCCTCTTTAGACTTTTTGGCCTTTTGCTTCGTGACTCAGTTTGGACCAGTCTTCCATAGGAGACAGACGTCGACCTCCCACCCCAAAGGGTGGGTAAACTTGAGCCTATAAACTGTTCTTTTTTGCGTCCATCTTTCCTTCATTTTCTCAAGACTCAGCCACCCTCTTCTTCTTCTTCTTCTTCTTCTTTGGATAACTACTCGTTAACATTTGTATATTAATCTTGGTCGTAAAATAATCAGCAATTTTGATACAGTCTCTGGGACTTTTGAAGCAGGCCGTTTCTGAATATTTTGGTCCCTCATCAACAGGTTAGCCCTTGAGGCGTTAGCAAAGTTTTCATGAGAGTTCCTTCTGTAACTTCTTTCATTGTTCTTGTTGCCAAACTTGTCATAATAAATGAAAATTAAATTGGCTTTCAGTTGCTGTTATATATCTGGCATCAACTGATATAATTTCTTTTATTGGCACGGAAAATTATATTCCTTTTTCCAGTGATCAAGTAGAAGAAAGTAGACGGGGTTCTGGGTTGAGCTTTGCTAGCTGTTGTATGTGATTAAGAAAATAGAAACATTTACAGAGGGGATACAATGGAAATTAAGATAGGAAATGAAAAGAATCCAATAAAGTTCATAGGCTTTGCAGAAAAGGGTTCTCGCTTCTTGGAAAATTTCTGAACAAATTTGATGGTAGGCATCCTTAGAATTTTGTTGAAGTCTCTATTCAATGAATTCAACTGCTTGATTCAGTTTCTACATTAGAATGATAGGACTAGAAATTCTTTCCAAACAGAGTTAGAGTTTGGGTGGGGCCTTCTCTTTTCTTGGAATTGTCCATAATGTTTATATCGCCAATTTTTTTTGTCTTCTCAGGAAGCGTTTTGTTCGTATTACAGAATATGGACGACAATACACTTTTTAGTTGAAAACAATTGGGGTTTTTTGTGGGCATAAACATCGGGATAGGGTCACTTTCTTCTTTCTCCGAGTTATGGGAAGGCACTTGCAGAACAAGGACTCTGATATTGAGTTGCAGGGCTACCATTCGGGCTGGATGTGGGGCATACTTCACTTTCTTGGCTACCTTCATTGGCACCATGCTAAAAAGTTTCCAATCCGCAGAAAACACGGAAGAGGGAAACGTGCCTTATGTAAGCAACCTTGTTTTTCCTTATTTTCTCTCCACTTGTTCCATTGAGTATAGAGAATTGGCAAATGGTTGTTAAGCTGTTTTAAAATTACTACTTTAACATCTAATTTTCAGGATAGTGCTGCGAATGAACTAGTATATGATGAGATCTTTTCAGGAGAAGTTTCTTCTTGTTGTTTTATTTCAGTAGATTCTAACCTCAAGGTTTATGGGACTGGATGGCATCACCAGTTGCCTGAGCCTCATAATTTAGTCTACTATTTATGAGGATAACTCATTTCCTTAGTTGCACTTAACGACCTCAAATCCTTTTCTTGGTAGGCTTTGGAAATCCCAAAACAGTTTCTTTTAAACTTTATTGTGATGAGATGCAAGGATACTTGGATGCTGATGCGGTTCTCTTGCAGGTAAGCCCATGTTGTGCAAATCCTAGGCAAGAATCTATAAATTTGTACTTGTTCTTATTTATGGTAATCAAATTCTTTCGTTTCAAATGTAAAGATATGAAATTGATAGTACTTTGGTTCTGCATTTATCAGGACGAGAAACAGACTACAAAGTTGAGGAAAGATCACATGAAGGCAATGATTGCTGAGGAGATGTCTGAAAGATCTTCTGACCATTTAATCGGTGGAACAAGTAGTGATTGGGAAAATCCAATTATAATACTCAACAAAAATTCTGATACCGGCTCTCAGGATTCCAAGGGCTACTTAAAGCAAAGCCAAATTTCTACAAAGCATGCTTTTTCTCCTGAGGAGTGTGATAAATTGAGGGAACCCTTCATAAAAAAGAGCCTTTCAGATGCCACGGACCTCAACAGAGAAGTCTCATGTCAACAATTTAAGGAATGTGTGGATATTTTGGAGGTATTTAAGGTCAATAAGAAACTATTCATGGAAATTCTGCAGGATCCTGATGTTCAAGTCGTGAAGAATCCCCATGTTCAGGAGACTTTCCGTACAAAAGCCAGATTGAAAAGATCAGGGTCATTTCCTGCAGTTAACTACTCTCGCATTAGATCAATGAAGCCGGTTACACTTGAAGATAAGCAGAAGGAAATAGTGTCCTTCACGAAGGGAGAAAAGTTGCCTACTGGGGCTCAAGCACCACAACATGTCACATTTGCATCTGTCGATGATTCTCATGAGAGGCTCATAGCCATTAAGTGTGATGATAGTAGCAGCAACGCCAACAATCAAGAGACAAACATTTCTTCTTTTTCTGCCTCCCACAGTTTATATAAGCACAGATGGCATCAGTCACTAGTGAGTCAGTTCAGATATATCAAGAAGAGAATAAAACAAGCACTCAAAGAGAGCAAAAAAGGGAGAAAGCATTCATCAGAAAGTGCAGCACTAATCCAAGAAGTTTCTTCTGATTGTAGGTTGCTCACTGATGAGAAAGAAACTTCTGAAAATTTGAAGGACATCACAATTCAGCAACAAGAGGCTGAAAAACCAAGGAGTTCTTATGAGAAGGATGATCCTGATAATTATCTCAAAAAGGGTGGAGTTCCCCAGATGAGAAGAGCATCCCCTCTGCACGAGTCACTGGATAGATATGCTCGCTTATTCGAGTACAGTTCAACCCAGGAGGCTAAGTGGCATCAGTATCAATCTAAGAGCTTAAGACTGACAAATGAGGATAAGTTTCCATCTGGTGGACGTCGCATGAAATCCTTCACGAGGAGACTATCTCTGTCTGATCTTGACTCTATTTGTCCACTTCCAAATGAAATTTTGCTTGATACCGCCAACCCATTGTTGCCAGTTAGAAGTGCCGAGGACTGTCATACAAATGCAGAGAGTAATAGCCTTCAGGACATGAAGTTGATAAGAATTCCTGTGGACATGAAACAAACTGAAGCACTAGACATTATTGAAGAGGCGGAACATCACTATGCAGTTGTAGAAAGAGGTAACAACAGTGAAGACAATGAACAATCAGGTTGTTTGGTAACAAGTATTGATGAGGAAACTTCTACTTCAGATGGACTACATGACCACACGATTGAGCAGGTTCCTCACCCAGGTCAGGAGATCAGTTCTGAAACCTTGTTTAAGAAGGATGGACAATCTTTGCTTATAGCTTCGGAGATTTGCTACCAAGATAATATGACTGGCCAGACAGAGCTTCCAATTTTACAAAGTGAGTTTACAGGCTTGTTAGTTGTTACCATGCTACTTATTTAACGCTATGGTGTCCTTTTTTATGATATAAACTTGATGAAAGCACTATTTGCACTTGACAATTTTACCACACCTAGACTGAAGTTACTTTCATTGTATGGTATATCTAATGCCTCAAATGGTATAAATGTATAAAGAAAGCATTCAACGACAAATTTGAGGATTTGACTTTTAGCAAAAATCTTTTTTGTTTTTTCTCCTGAAATACTATATTTTGGTCATTCATTATCATCAACATGATTCATTTGGTTGTAATTGCTTTCTCTAAATTGTATAGGTACAGAGTTGGGCTGCGGGGCCATTGAAGATCATGTAACCGATCCTTCTGTCAATCTGGGAACTGCAAAGACAATGGTTGATGGCCATTTCATTGGCTTTGGTTCAAACAATCAGGATGACCCTGAATTCAGTTATGTGAGGGATGTTCTTGACATTTCAGGATTCATTGAGCAAGGGCACATTGGGACATGGCACTCATTAGACCAACCATTGAGTCGTATGTTGTTCAAGGAATTGGAGGCTCATTTGCACCCTGAACTCCAACTTACAGAAGAAGACGTTAACTGCAACTGTAATCACCGACTCCTGTTTGATTTGGTGAATGAGTTACTTCTTGAAATCTATGGAGGCTCATTGGCCTACTTCCCAAAGTCCTTTTCCCTTGCTCAACGAGCCTGTTCACTGCCTAAGGGAAACCGTATTGTTGAGCAAGTCTGGAAAGGAATCAGTTGGTACAGGAACTCAAGTCCGGAGACAATGGATCAATCATTGGACGACATTATGGGTCGAGACTTTGAAAAGGGTGATGCTTGGATGAGCCTGGCATTGGATTTTGAGGATGTTGCGCTTGAACTGGAAGACTTGATTTTTGACCAACTTCTAGATGAAGCAGTGTGCTTTTGATACATAGCTTTTATACCTGATACTGAATCAATGATGTCCTGTAAAGTTTTGATACATAACTTTTATACCTGATACTGATTCAATGATGCCTTGTAAAGCTGCCTTGAAGGAGTTACTCTGCTTCATAGGTTTTAGACAAGAGTTTGTAACAAAGATTTTTTCTTTTTGGGTTTCATTAAAGTGGGTTTTCTGTTCTTGACAGCTACAACTTTCCTGGAAGGAAATCTGGAACCTGGAATCTTACTGATGCTGGTCAATCAGTGGCCTAGATTCCGGATTTTCCTCTTTATTTTCAGCCATGTAATTATCAAATGAGATGTTACATTTGAGAACAGAATAGGAAATCTTGAAATACTTGTATGCATCCTTCACACCTTATAAGAAAAAAATGGAAATGCAATATTGGCTTATGATTGGTGCTTCCACCTGTTTTATTTTGCCAAGTTCCATTTTGTTTAGGACAATGCTAGAATGACTGAGGAAATGTGGAACATTAACATTGAAATATTAGGATTTTCTGAAGCGGAATATACTCAAAATAAAAAATAAAAAATAAAAAACACATACGCGCACACAAACACACACACACACACACACACACACACACACACACACACAATTGTTATATAATTTGTCCATTTGTAATAATTTATTAATAATGACATAAAATAAAAATGTGCAGTTAACAATTGTGTCACATCTAATAGGCATCAAAAGTTTGTATAATGAAAAATTGACATAAAAATTCATGATTCAAAATTCTATTTGCTTAATTGCTTCAAAATTTGACTATTATTCGCAAAATATTAACTTATGCAGGCTTGTTGTTGTAACGGGCAATTTCCAATTGCCGTTATTTTTCAAAATTCATTTATTTTTTCATTTTCATCTTATACATAAATTCCCCATGTGCACATCTCCTTCAACCACCGGTAACGTGGCCCAAAAAAGAGCACTGTACGGTTCTCCGAACCAACCCTTTTACGTCCTCCCAGCTTAGACGGCCGTTTACTTTCTTCTTCTTCTTGCACTACTATTACTTCGTAATCTCCGACAATTTATTTTGAGATAGATAACAGATCAATAACGGCTAAAGGAAATTCTCAAGAAGACTTGACGGCGATTACAAGACGTTGAGGTTTACTTTTCTTCAAATGTTTACCCTTTGGCGCGTCCTCTCACATTTCATTAGCTATTGTTTGCTCTACTGCTTTACAATAACGCCCACCACCTCGGTTTTCTTGTGCTATTTGTATAATTTCTTATTTCTTTTTTGGTGTAAAAAAAAGAAAAAAAAAAAAAAAAGGGGAAAACAGGGGTGATATCTAATAGTCTCGGAAGGAGAATTAGGCGGAGACGTACTGCAAGGTATTTATTCTTATTATTATTATTATTATTTTGGCATCGGGGAAAAGGTTGAAGGGGGGTTTGCTTGTGCCTAACAAGCGTTCGACGAAAAGACAAACAAAATTCGAACCCATAATTGAACCATTGATTCGACGCGCATAAGCATTTCGTGTCACTGACAGCGTTGTACTACAAATTCTTTTGAGGGAAATTTTAGATGGACGCGGCTTCATAAATCATTCATTTCTGAGCATGCATACGTTGTCTAGTTAAACAGCTCAATTGATTAGAGTTTTATATTTTATTTTCCTGGTCTTTGGGTTCCAACTAATCGACTGTATTTGTAATTTTTCTCTTGTGCCTTTCTTTGATAGATAACTTGTCTTTGCCGGTGACATTGAATGAGAGAGGTTATATACCCAGTTCAAATTCCGATTGCATTTACTTGGTTAGATGCTTTATCTTAATGTTTTATGGATAGTAAAGCATTTCATTTTAATCTAAATGTGTCATGCCAATATCATATGTTAAGGGACTAAAAATTTGCCGATGTCTATATCAGGTTTGTAGTTGCTGTTAATTGTCTTGTGATTGATGGTATGGTGATTCTGCTGCGAATTTTTGGTATTTTAGTGTCACTTTATATAATTAACTGGGGATATCATACTTCATTATGCTGGGTTTTGGGTGGCCTTTTTGTCAAATGTAACAATTTGTGACTTCTGTTAATTGACCGACTTCTGGAGCTGTTAGAACTCTGGCTTTTGTTCTAGTAAGATTGATGTGAACCAGCGTGTTTGTATGTTTCTGGTCACAAATTTCGTTTATAATCTTTTGGTGAATATACTAGTTTGGCCTCTAAGCCTTTTCTTTTTGTGGATAGATGACACAGCATTGAGCAAAGTGTGGATCTTTTGGAAGTAAGGAGCATTTAAGAGATAGGAAAAGAGAAACAGATGTGGCTGTTGCAATGTGCAAAACAAGTTTGCCACTTAAAGACATTGAGAAGCGCCTCCAAATCGCCATGGATTTTGTCATCCTTTTTCTCATATTCAGACAATCCTCACATGAAAGCAAAGGCTACCCCTTTACAGGTTTGCCATTCTAATTTTATCCTTCTCTTTAATGCACTTGTGGCTTCTTAGATGTGGCAACCATAAGAGTAATGGGCAAACAAAGGTTGATGGTACTTAGGCAAGAGAATTTTCACTAGTCCGATGGTTTAACTGTCTCTTCCCTTTTTCTACTTGTCCATCATGGTAACAGAGTAGTGGTGTACTTGGGAAATTTGGCAGGAAACCAGGATGAGAGACAGGTGTACTCTGCATGCTAAAGGAGGTGATGGTGGAAATGGCTCTTCGAGCATTCGCCGTAGTCGACATGATCGCCGTGGTAGATCTGATGGTAGGCATTATTGCAGTTTGATATTGATGTCCAACATTTAGGAAGATAGTGTGTCTTGTTACTCCAATCAAGTGAGTTTTGTAGCATATAATTATGGCCATTTCATTGGCCAAAGATACCTCTCTCATCTTCATCATTACACAGTAGCTTGAATCTTTTTCTTTGTAGTATGTGATTTTATTTTCTTAAACCTTTGCATCAGTTCAGTGCATCTGATTCTTGCCATTGAAAATTAAGAGCAGTGAATTGAGTGAAATTTTTGAAATAGTTGTGGTTGTGAACTTTTGTTCTTGCGTGGATTTGCTGATGTAGGTGGAGATGGTGGAACAGGGGGTGATGTGATCTTGGAATGTTCACCCGCAGTTTGGGATTTTGGTGGCTTACAACCTCATGTGGTATGTAATTCTTTCTTGTCCACTGCTCTGAAACCTGTTTCCTAGATTTTATAGAATAAGAGCTGGTTTTTGCATCCTGCAGAAAGCAGCAAAAGGGCGTCATGGAGCCTCAAAAAACATGATAGGAACTCGTGGGGAAGACAAGGTTATTTCTTGAGTGTTGTTCTGTTAACCTATGAGTTCATATAGTAGCTAGCATCTATTGTTTACTTGTTTAATTGAAAATGAGATAGAAATGGTTTATCAAACAACTCTTTCTTTGATAGATTGTCCGAGTACCTGTTGGCACTGTAATTCATCTTTCAAGGGGTGAACTTCCATCCATGGTGCAAACTTGTTCTACAACAAATATGGACCCCTGGGACCTTCCAGGCACTCTAGATACTGACCAAATGGTACGTGAATCAAAATCTGTCTGTGAAAGCCCAAGCATGGAAGTGGAGTTTGAGTCATCAGATAGCAGCTGTGGCTTAGCAACACATGGTGGGGGATCTATGGAAGAATCGGTGAGTGCGCAAGACAGTCAGGATGAATCAGAAGGTGCTGACTGTGTAAAATATAATGTTGCTGAATTAACTCAACCAGGTCAGCAGGTGACTGTTGCCCGTGGGGGGGAGGGTGGGGTTGGTAGTGTATCTTCTTCAAGAAGGGGTAACCTTAATAAGCCCAGGTCCAGTCAAGGAAATGGCTCTGCTCCTGAAATAGAAAATGACAATGAATTGTCCCCTGAAGCTGGCTTGCCTGGCTCCGAGGCTATCCTTGTTCTAGAACTGAAGAGCATAGCCGATGTGGGTCTTGTAGGGATGCCAAATGCTGGTAAAAGTACCCTTCTAGGAGCTATGTCAAGGGCTAAACCCAAGGTTGGCCACTATGCCTTCACTACCGTCAGGCCAAATTTAGGGAAAGTGAATTTTGGCGACCTTTCCATCACGGTGGCTGACATTCCAGGACTATTAAAAGGTGCTCACGAGAATCGTGGACTTGGACATGCTTTCCTTCGACACATAGAACGTACAAAAGTTTTGGCTTATGTAATAGACTTGGCTGCTTCATTAGGTGGTCGAAAAGGTATTCCACCATGGGAACAGCTCAGAGATCTACTCCTAGAGCTTGAGCACCATCAAGAGGGTCTATCTGCTCGCCCTTCCTTAGTAGTGGCAAATAAGATTGATGAGGCAGGGGCAGAAGAAATGTTTGAAGAGTTTAAAAGAAGGGTGAAGGGCATTCCTATTTATCCAGTGTGTGCTGTCTTGGAGGAAGGAATACCAGAGCTGAAAGCTGGCCTTAAGATGCTAGTACACTCCGGAAATTTACAGAGGCTTAGTTTAAGTCAAATTGATTGCTCGTAATAAGTTTGCTGGAGATAACTATATCCTGAAATGTTGTCAAAATAATCTTATTGCCAGCCAGCATGGCAATTCATAGTTGATACATTTCTGGGTTTTAATGTTATTCTTTTTTTTTTTTTTTAATCTATAGTTGTAAGTTTCAATTCTGCCAACTAATGAATTTTTGGTGATGATTGGCATGCTTTCCGTGTAAAATTGGGCTTCAATGGTCATAAAATGATCCCTTCCATTCACAAGTTTCTTTACCTGGCCATGGTGGGAGCTTGCAAATCGTTTTTGTGCTTAATAATTTGCTTGATAAGTCGGAAATGGAATGATCGCTTATAAATGAAAAAGTACCTGATTGCATATTACCCTATAGCTGCAGGACTCCAAAAATCTCCCGAAATTATTCCATTGGAGTGAATGAATTATGTCAATCAGTTGGAATTCTAGATGTTTTTGAATGATCACAAATGTTTGATGCCACGCAAATGCTCGTAGGACGGGCAATAAGAAGTGTTGTTTAACAACTCTCTTGACCCGCCATTTCGTCTCCGCGGAGCGAAGCATTTTGTGAATGCGCATAAATGTGAAGGAACCAACAATGCTGTTTTTACAGGCCTCTGGGCTGAATCGTTGGGCACTCAAATCTCCTTTGCATGGGCCTGTTGCTGATTGTAAACTTTGGAATGGTAACGTTTTTTTTCCCCTTGGTGCATTGGAAAGAAGCAAGACGAACCCTTTGAAAAAGAGAGAAGAATGAAAAAGGCCAAAGTTGATGGGGGCAAATCACAAGAAAAGCAAATTCTACAATTGGGGGATTGAGATCGTTCAGGGCCCACTTTGCACTATCCATGAATGTCAGAGGCAAGTAGCTGAAATGAGGGCATCAGAAGAAAATTGGGAGACTACTATTGGTCACCGAAAAGAAATGATACTGCAAGAAAAGCATCAAAGGCAAGATCGTGGAAACCAGTCTCTTTTTGAGACAAAAGTGTTGGGAGCATCCCGTTGTGGATTCCAACCGAAAAGACTGTTATATTTCTGATGTTCTATGGGACACTATTTTTTATTTAGTAGGGTCGGCCATGAATCACATTCATATCCTGCTCCAACTTTGTACACATTGATTTCTCTCTTCTTTTCAGGCAGAGGGAATGGCTATTTGTAATTTGGAATGTTGTTAGGTGTACTGCATGGGTTATAGGCATCATGTTAAAGCGTGCCGCAGCGAGCATCTCTGATCTTCAAAGCTGCATCCTCCATGCATTCTTGTGTGTTGCTGTAGACGTTTTATATTTTATCTTTGGTTTATTACATTTTTCATTTTAAGCCGGGACATCACTTTCTTTGATGCTCATCAGGATTTGATATTCCCGCTGTTGATGGATAGAAATTAACGTCATTGTCAATTTGCCACATCTTGGTCTTTTAAATCTCTTTTCTTGGAAAATGACTAAAATTTTAACCATTAGCAGCAACGTGCTGGACAAATTCTTTTTTTTTTTTTTTAAAATTATTATTATTAGAAGGTAGCTATATAATAAAAGATATTTTATTTTTTCATTCCTATAAACCTTCAATTTTTTTTTAAATGAAGTATTAGAGTATCTAAAAATTAGATAATAGAGTGTTAAACTTTTGACATTTATGACTTTTTTTTTTTTTTAACAAAAATAAGAGTTATTTGATCTATCACTTACAATTTTTTTGGTACTATGTTTAGGTGATATATCATAAGTCAATTTTTTATTATGTTATTTGTTAAAATTTCAAATGTGAGTATGTGAATATATATTAAAAATCTCATGTTAAAAATAATTAAAAAATAATAGTAATATACTTATATTCACACTTTTGTTACTTAAATTTTATTCGAACTTCTCTAAGTGTTGAAGTCTCCTCTTTCCCTGACCCATCACCAACCCAATATATACATCCTATCATGCAACTTTTTATGGTCCACATTGGGCGATCAGAGACGGAGACATGTTGCAAGACAGCACTGAGTTTCGTCATTGGCCTATAGAAATATATAGATATATATATATATATGGAGCTTATCATGTTGAACTTAAATAATTTGAATGGTAGCAGGAACAAACAATTTTGATACAATACGCCACGGTGGTGAAAATAAAAAAAAAAAAAAAAAAAAAAAGGGAAAACCAGAACGAGTCATTGGATAAAAGTCAATTTTTTTGAACATAAAAGAGTGAATAACAATAAAAGACAAATTCCACCATCAGAGGACGCGAAGCATTCAAGGCCCACAGCCATTGAGCAAGCCTTTTCTTTTTTCATTTTATTTTTTTATAAAAAAAAAAACAAACGAATTAGATTTCTATGACTCTGTGCAAATCAAACGTTGCATCATAACTAGGAAAAACATTATCTTTCTTGAATTCTCCACGTTTTATTTCGCATTGTGCTTGCCGTTTACTTCAATAAGTTGTAAATCTTGTTAGTGCTGTGTCGGCTTCCTCTAGTTTTTAAACGATATCAATCATTCTCACCGTGACCTACGCGACACCGATGACTTTTTTTTTTTTATTTTATTAAAGTCTATTTCCTGGATGTTATGCTCTCGTATGAAAAATGGCCGAGACCCTTAATTATTAAAATGATGATAAATAGCTCAACAATTATTTTTTGAATTTGTCCTGAGCAATGACATAATTAGACGGTAATAAAATGATAAATAAACAGTAAGCGATAAGATTGTGATAAATTATTTTTTTCACGTTACCACTTCAATGGAATCAAAGGAGAAGTTAAGAGAGGTTGTTGGACTATTTAGCATTACTCTAATAATTAACCGAGGTCTTGTCAAGAATCAAAAACACACACACCAGTAGGAGCGAAAAATTCTGCAAAACGCAGCAATTTTTTTCTGGAGAAAAATATTGGCAAATCTAATTGCAAACTTGAAAAAAATAAAAAGAGAAACAGAAAAATATTCTAATCAAAATAACGTAAACTATCCCTTAAAGAGCATCCTTGTAATTAAAAACTTGATCTTTAAGACCGAGAGTTCAAGTTTATAATTACATGAGACAGGAAATTGTGAAAATATAAATAAAGTCAATACAGGTTGCATAGTCTTACAAGTTTAATTATTTTTAGGAGAGAATTGAAATTTGTATATCTTGATCATCACTTCTCTATTATAATATCCCAAAAAAAAAAAAAAAACAATATCCTTCTTGCTATATTCTATGTCTTAGGCTGATTACAATATGAGATTTGACTGTGATCGTGGAAACGGAAAGGATAAGGAATGTGGGAACGAAGTAAAATACAATGAGGTAAGATAAATAAAAAAATAAAAAATAAAAAAATATGAAATTTGGGTTAATTTAATCCACCAACACAAAACGTGAATGTGGTTTGAATTTTTCTTCTTGCTTAATGCATTAGGAAATTCAACCGACAGAATCAAAGATTTGGGCTATGTAAGCAAATACAAAAAAAAAAAAAAAAAACAAAAAAGTAGATTTGGCCAAGTGTACGGTGGATATCAACAGATATTCAGCCTAAGCCACATTATAAATAGCAGGCAAGGGCCTCGCACCCTGAATAACAACCCAAGAACAAGAGCTTAGCTTCATAGAATCTCCTTCTGAGTAGAAAATTTCCCATATCCTTTTTTCTTAAAGAAAAAAAAAATGTCTGGCTGCGGAGGAAACTGTGGCTGTGGCTCTGGCTGCCAGTGCGGCGGTGGCTGCAAGAGGTAACATTTACCTTTCTTGTTTTACGAAGTCTAACCGTATTAGCTACTTGCACCAAGTTTATGTTCTTGTCACTTGGAAGAGACCAGAAAGTGGAGACAAAAAGATGTTATGTGCTTTTTCTCTGTTTGATAGTCTTCAACTGCTTTGTTGGTCTCCAAAAATTTTTTTTTCTTTTTTAAAAAAGCTATTTTCTTGGTTTTTCTTATATTCAGGGAACCCAATTGCCTAGATTAAGTGTTTCTGAGGATTTGATTGTGACCCTTTGTTGTTGTGTTGTTGTTGTTTTTTATTTTTAAAAAAAAATTAAATTTTTTTTTTTGTATCGCAGAGCTAGCTTCTCAGAGAGCACCACAGGTCCGACCATCATTGAGGGTGTTGCACCAGTTAAGATGTAAGCATATCATCACTCTATATATATATATATTATATCAACATGAAACAAAAAGCTCGGTGATTTCAGAGGCTTTTTATACTTTACCCATAAAAGTGTGACATGAAGTAAAGTTCCAAGTTGACAGATAGAAATGGGCATTACAATTGATATGTCTAGTATTGGACGCCTCTGGGATTGATTGATTAATAACTGCTGTATGAAAATTATTGGGTATTCAGCCAAAAATTGACTAATGTTGCAGGTTCCATGAGAGGTCGACTGAGATGAGCTATGGTGCTGAGAATGGCTGCAAGTGTGGATCAAGCTGCAGCTGTGACCCATGCACGTGCAAATGATCAGACAACATATGTGGATGGACCCAACAAAGTAGATGTGCTGTATAATAAAATCTAAATGTTGGTCCATGTGCTAGTTACTAATATGTTAGGTGCAAATAAATCAGCCATGTATTCTTAACATCCTCTTACAGGATTTCATTTGATGCTGTTTTATGGCTGCTTTGTGTCCCCTGTCACTGGTTTGTTGGTCTATGGAACCTCTCTATGTATACCATAACTGGAATTGCTTGGTATCAATATATCTACTGTGTTATTGAGTTGGCTTCCTTATTCTCATCCATCTTCTCTATGGGTCACTTTTTCTTTGCCCTCATAAACAATTATTTTTTTCCTTCTCATGTAGCATCAAATAGCAATTGAAACCCCTCAATTAGCAGCGTCAGATTACTAATCGTGACATATTAATTAAAAACAAAAACTCAAGCTATTTTTGAGGAAGTAAAAGAACTTCCACATGCCAATAAGCCATCATTGATTTTGGTGATCATGAAACAACGTCAAGAAAATGGTGCATTTCATAGAAGGAGAAGTAACGAAGAACTTCGTCTAATAATAGACTAATTGTAATAATAAAGTTGATCTAAACCTTAATTAACCCGTGTTTGAAAAATCTGAAACTTCAAATGTGAAATCTAGTTTATTTGAAACTTGAGTAAATAAACAATCAAAACCATCTGATTCAACCTGTCCGTTTGTCGCCACTACAGACGGAATCTTGGGATGGTTGCTATGTCCTACAACATGCCTAAAGTTTTGGTCAGAAACGGCGGACCTCACTGGATGAGGAGTTACTAATCTACTCATTATCAGCTGTGCAAGATTGGAATTGGACAAGAATGCATCGGCCTTGATCTTCCTACATGCTTGGTCCAACGCAAGTTAAAAGTTTTTCCACCTTTAACTCAAAGCTGGCCCAACTCGAGATTTGAATCTAGTCTTCATTTCCAAGCCCAACCTGTATGCACAGACTACACGACAGGTTCTGCGAGGCCGAAGTACGGAGCTCGGCTCTTTATTGGCATGTGGAAGGTAAACAATCTATGTGTAGTTCCATAGGAGAGAAACAATTCGATTTTAACATCTTAGGTGAAAGCTGAGGATGAAATCAAAAAACTTTTGAGACTTGATATATGAAATAAAAAATTTAAAAGTAAGTTCGTGGACGGAATCTTGAGTTTGGCCTCCTCCTGTTTTTTTAAAAATGTTGCCATGAGATGTCATGGTCTAGAGATGCAAAAACAAAGATAAAACTCCAGCACAATCTCACCCAATCTCGCCCTGTATCTGTGATCATGACAGTGACTTTATAATTTTTAAAAACAAAAAATATAACTCCAACGCAATCTCACCCTGTATCTGCGATCACGACAGTGACTTTACAATGTTTTATGTTATCCCAAGCTCGGAATTTCGCAAACGTGGGTCCCGAGAATTACGATCATTGGGACGAAGGTACAAAACTTCTCGATGTTCCAAAGGGCAATGGGTTGGATTTTTTTTTTTAACAAAATCTAAGCGGAGGCAACCTTTCCGGGCGTCCACTAGTTGCACGGATCTTACTCTCCTGAATTTTTCAATGCAGATGAAAGCGATCAAAATTCTTTAGAAACCAGACGACCCAGTCAACATGATTGATCCCTTTTCCCCTGTCGTATCTTCAAGCGTCCAGAGTACATTTTTTAGTCGAGAATCCGGCAATTCTCAGATGGGGAAGGTCACGTTTTCTTGGGGTGTCCAAAGAAGACTGGGAGTGACGTGGACTCACGCCACAACAATTATAATCGATAATTGCACGATCGTGGTCTCATTTTTTGTAGAATGAAAAATTTTTGATTACGCTTCTGTCTAGACTCATGTCTCTTGCTTGTGGGAATCTTATTATCAATGGCATTCATCAATTAATTTAATAAATTTTCAACAAATTCAAAACCCAATGGCTACCACACGAGAAATTAGCCGCTCAAATTGTACCGGCTAATTAAGGGCAACAAAACAGTCGCAAACGCAGCGGTTCAGACCACTGTATTTGGGCTCAAAGTCAACAGTTTAAAACCCTCGCAACAAAACCGCTGGCGTAGAATTGTTTTGGTGTAGTGCCTGCCAAGCAGTTGCATGCCGTGTTCTAAGTGTCTATGGTTGGACCAAGTGTCATACCGGTGCTTCTTGTGAAATATAAAATAAAATATGGTCATGGTTTCTTATGATTCTGTCATAGGATCTCAATTGCTGTTGTGTTGCATGTGCCCATTTCTTGTTATATTTGCGCGCCATTTTCCACCATGCCTGTCGATGACTTTATCTTTTGTTCATCACGACACCAAAAAAGAAAAACTCAGATGGGCACTAACCGACATAGCGTATTATAGTTTTGCCAATGAAAATTATTGACAGAGTCATAATCCAACAGGTGATGATCGCAAAATACACTTGTTGGGCAAGAAATTGAATGGTGTGAGGAGCTCAAATACTATTCAAAATAAAAACAGACCCCCATTAGAAAAGAAGCAGTAGGAGTGTGTACTAACATGGCAAAAAATTAAGTCTCCGCCGCTCTGTACAGATCCAAGCGCGGGGAGGCCTCACCACCGTCACCACATAGGAATCTTATTTAGCAAGTATTTGAAAAATTATTCTCGTATTTTTTTTATCTAATAATAAATATTATTTTAAATATTTATTTTTAAGATTTTATATTCTAATTTTATAAAACAGAGTATAAAAATTACAAAAATAAAAAAAGTATTTTATTATACAACTTATAATTAAATTAATCCTAAAAAAAAAATAAAATTCCATACAATAGATTAGTGTAGATAAAGTATTATGTTGCTTTTAATTTAACAAGAGTTGGGCTTTTGGGCATGTTCTCTCGTAACTTGGACTTCAGTTTTTGGGCTCTCCCGTAGCTTCCGAATATTAGCACGACCCTGAAAATGAACGATCTCAGAAGCGGGGGTTCGAGGGCTGGTACAATGAGCAGTATGCGTATCGTCTTGGCTTATCTGTAGTGCATATTCACGCAATTTTTTCTTACAGGAACTACGAACGATCGCAAAGCATCATGTGTTTTATGTATCATATGTTTCCTTTCTACTTCGGGTCACAAAACATGTAATAATAATAATAAAGTATGCGCGCGCTGGGCCTTTGGAGGCAAGGCAGACTCTCACGGGCAATTGATCGAACGGTTTGCATACCCTTTTCATTTCTCAATCAAATTCCCAGAGTTTCAAAGTTTCTTTGCACCCAAACAAGTAATAACTCTCCCGAGAAAAGATTTGGGCCGAAAGAAGAAGAGAGACCCAAATGCTTATCTATGAGAATTGAGAAGCTGCCCAGAGAAGAGCCGGTCGGGTATGCGTTCCAGAGCTGGATGGGCGAGGGACACCCCATTCATAGAGGTGACATTTTCCACGCGATTAACCGTCTGAGGAAGCTCAGATTGAACAAGCGCGCGCTTGAGGTTAGCCTCCGAGTCTTTTGTTTAGTATTACTATTCTTTGATTTGGTTGTCTGATTAAATTCCACGAATACAGTAAATAAAAAATTGAAAAAAAAAGAATGAAGGAAGGTGGCGGAGTTAAAATAGATTTAAAAAAAAAAATGAGGATTTTTATTTTATTTGTTTACGTCATTTTTTATGTATTATCGCAAGAATATCATTATTATTATTATTATTATTATTGAAACGGCCAAGCGGGTTCTTTAAATTTTTTGCCGGTACATGTTTGTTTTAATGCTTGAGTGAGTGTGAGTAGGATGCCTAGGACAGGAAAGAAAGGAAATTTTATATTTTTATGCTAGTATTTTATGTGGGTATTTGTTGAAAAAGTAGGAAAAAGAAAACGAAAAGCTCACTGTTGAATTGCTCATTCATTAGCTGTATGTGGCTTGATTGTAAGTGAGACCTGGTGTCATGCAGTCATGGAAGGGGTTTTTATTTCTAGTTTTCTCTTCTTCGTGGCATCCAAATGGGAATGTGGAATGATACATGAGCATGGTGATAGTACGTTTTTCCATAACGTTTTGTTTGAATGGGTCAGGACCTCCGTTGGTTTTTCTAATGTAAGGAGTCCTATAATGGCTGTGTAGAGGCTGCATTCACTGGGAGCTTTCAGGAAAAATAAAAGGAATTTTTTTTTTTTTATGAGTCTCTTGAGTGTAAAGATGCTTGAAAATTTGGAATTTTGTATAATTGTGGCAGGTGATGGAATGGGTGATTAGGGAGAGGCCCTACAGGCCAAAGGAGCTTGATTACTCTTACCTTCTGGAGTTCACAGCTAAAATTCATGGGATACCACATGCAGAGAAGCTTTTCTCATATGTGCCTCCTGAATTCCAGAATGAGTTGCTATATAATAATCTTGTTATTGCTTGCCTGGAGAAAGGGGTCATAAGGCTCTCACTTGACTACATGAAGAAAATGAGGAAGCTTGGTCAACCCATAACACATTTAATTTTTAACCGCCTTATAATCCTTCATTCCTCACCTGGCAGAAGGAAAATGATCCCCAAATTTCTTGCTCAGATGAAGGCCAGTAAGGTGTCTCCTCATGTCTCCACCTACAACATCCTGCTGAAAATTAAAGCAAATGACCATGATATAGATGGTTTGGTGAGGGTGTTTAGTGAAATGAAGCAATTAAAAGTTGATCCAAATGAGATATCTTACTGCATATTAGCCACAGCACATGTGGTGGCAAGATTGTATACTGCAGCTGAAGCATATGTTGAAGCTGTAGAGAAGTCCCGGACTGGAGATAATTGGTCAACACTTGATGTTTTGATAATATTGTATGGATCTTTGGGAAAGATAGTGGAGCTAGAGAGAATTTGGGGCATTGTGCAAGAACTCCCCCATGTTAGGTCTAAAAGCTATTTGCTTGCAATTGAAGCATTTGGAAGGATAGGACAAGTCTGTCGAGCTGAAGAGCTTTGGATAGAGATGAAGTCAATAAAAGGGTTGAAATCAACCGAACACTTTAATTCCATGTTGTTTGTGTATTGCAGACATGGTCTTGTTAAAAAGGCAACAGGGATATTTAGGGAAATGGAAAGCAATGGGTGCAAACCAAATGCCATCACTTTTCGACAACTTGCTTTGGGTTGTTTGAAAACTGAACTAGTGGAGGAAGCATTGAAGACACTTGAGAAGGGTGCAGACCTGACAACAAGCAACAGGGTCAAATGTTCGGCCCCATGGCTGGAAACTACTCTTTCAATCTTGGAGAGCTTTGCAGCGAAAGGTGATGTAGTTAATGCTGAGAAGTTTTTTGAGGAACTCAGGAGAGCAAAGTATGCAAGGCATACTTTTGTGTGCAATACTTTAATAAAGGCTTATGTCAATGCCAAGGTTTATGACCCTAATCTTTTGAGGAGGATGATTTTAGGGGGTGCTAGGCCAGATGCTGAGACCTATAGTCTAATGAAACTTGCTGAGCAGTATTGTTCTTGAATTGTGTTGCTACAGTGAATATGTTGTATTATACAATTTATTTTTCAACTACTGAAAAATAAATGTTTGGTCTATCAATTTTGTAGGCCAAAAGAAAGAAGTATTGTCTATTCTCTACATTTCCATCCATCACATAATCTGCCCTATTTCTTCAAAGTCTCTTCTTTTTCCCAATTTTAAAGGCATTCTCGGTGCATGAGACTTTTGCAAATTGTAGAGTGTTTGCATCATGTTTCTGCAACTTGAACTTGTAACTTACGTGAATTATAATAGAGTATCATTTTCTCAATTATTTGCAGCATTATTGTCATTGCTGGCAAGAGGCCCCCATACCTCAAGAGAGATGTTTGGAAAAGGTAACAAATAATCAGCCAAAACACTTGTAAGGGCTCCTAGAATGGATCCAGCGTTGGTTTTGTTAGTTTACAGTTTGTCACATTCGTAATGGCAGTGAGACACAAGCACTATGATCTTTGGTGATCTTGATGCCTAATAGGATAATAGGATAAGAAGCAATTTTATCTTCCATTGTTCAGGTGAGATGGTTGAGAAATGTTGCCGCAGTTGCAATAGCACTTCCAGTGATAGCATCCGTCATGATCTTGTCTTGCTGCAGGCAGCAGATATCAGGGCCCCCGTTAATGCACCCCCAAGCACGGCATTCTTCTGTAATTTTCACAAAGCAAAAGAATTGTTCAGGCAAAGTTTCGATTTAACACTGGATATAAAAGGGTATCCCAGTTAAGTATTCCTTGAATATCTACCGCCCGATGATTATTCTTACTCAAGCTGCAACACATGTACAGAAGCCTGCCCAGTCCCGGTTGCCACGAATCCTCTCCAACCCATATTCCATTCCTACATACACTCCGGCAATGCTTCCTCTGTAATCAAATAGAAATTGTTTTTGGAAATAGCAACAGATACCAGACATAATAAACAACATGCACCCCTTTTACAAAAACCAAATCCATAAGTTAACCTGTGCAAAGAGAAGAAAATCACATTCCTACCCCTGTTAGCGCCTTTCTCTGCACGTCTTTTTCAGCTGCAACAACGGCACTTCCATCATCAGGACAACAAAGAAGGATCACAAATTCGTGTGTAACCCCACCTTTAATTATAAAATGAACTGACTACCATAGTTTGACTTAAAATTAATTATAATTGTTGCAAATTTTAATGTGATTGAGTAATGTACATTTGTGTCTAATTGTGTTCATTTACTTGTATCTCCATATCAAAGCTTTTTCATTCTGACACTTTGAATGTCTTCTTAGCCACCCAAGTGGTTGTAAATGAAATTATTGGTAAGATCGATCAAATCTCCTAATTTACTTATGATTAAGAGACTCTACAATTCCTTCATTATTGGAGATGAAAGGAGAGGTTGTGAAATTTCTTCCTAGCATAGACTTTTGCCCATTTACACCAATAATTGCTTCATTTTTACCCGTACTATGCACCTTTCTTATGTAAAATACTCTTAACCTTTTGTCATCAGGGATCCCTTCCCTTCTTTGTTAGAAGGAACTGTATCTTTTATGGCCCCCAGCCACAGGTGATAAAGACCTGGGTCCAATATCCATCATCAAAGCAAAACGACTTAAGCTGGAGAAATTCAAGCACTATCATATAGCAATTTAATTGGTGATTCCTCGTATCTTCTCTTGTATTGATTTAGGTTTAAGTTTATGTGTGCATTCACTTTAACAAAAATAAGTCGAAGCATTTAAGTATACAGTGTTTGAGATTTTAGGTTGTTAATACTGAGATTAAGTACAAAGAAAATTCATCTCGATCTGCCGATGTGATCTTCCTTATAAAGAAAATTCAACAAAGCAAGTTACTGTTGACTTAAGTCCATTTATGCAATAGAAGATACAAAGCGATGTTCTTTTTAAGAAAAAAAAAAAAAAAAAAAAAGTTAACAAAAACACAGAAAAGAGAAACCCAAGTTCTTGCAGGAATCCAACTAGTCCAAGTAGTGAAGTTACTTAAGCGCCTGAAGCAACGGTTTAGCCAAGAACAACCCGTTGCTGAGAATTAGGAGTCAATTACTAATGGATAACGAGATGATAGGAACAACAATGGACGTTGCTTTATCGGAAGAAGATCAAGCCCTAATGGCCAACATTTTGGAGCATCTTCAAATTCGCTGTGTTTGGAAGAAAGCACAAAGGAAAATCGGCTTCAAGAAGACCATTTTCAGGGCTTTTTTTATTTTTTACAACTTTTTAATTTCAGATAATCATGCTGTATTTAGCCCAAAAAGATTAAAAAAAACAAAAAAATCTATTCATGTTTAATTTTGGTATTCATAAATTTTTGTTTTTTATGCATTGAAACGATTTCTAACCCATGTATAAAGATAATTTTTTTATTTTTAAAAATTTCATATTTTTATTAAGATTAAAAATTTGAGAATTAATTTTTAACAATTAAAGTATTGCTCATAAAATTACTGACTCTTTTGCTCAATTTATTTTTTTCTTTTGTTAAATTTTATACGATGTTAATAAATGTTAGGTGGACATTAACACGAGTTATCTACTAACGATCGGCGGGTCAGATCGCTTCTTCTTGTCTTCGGTTCGCTCCTTAATTAAGATGCGGCCTTTTGTCTTCCTGTTCTCATTTTGTCGCGCTGAATCTTCCAACAAGTGGGGAAGCTGTCTGTGGTTTCCCGTCTGTTGGGCCTCTGGAGATGTGAATTTTCCCTTTTTATTTATTGTCGTGCTGATATAATGAAGGACGAGGTAGTCACTCCACAAAATTATAGCAAATCTGCCATGTGTGAAATCAAATGCTATATGAACACGCACAGCTCTTATCTCTTGATATGAAAAGCGGTCCAACAGGACATCATATGAACATTGGCATCGTCTCTTCCCTGATCAGTACTACTAGTAATCAGTTGCGTGTGTTTCTCTGATTTATATTAGTTATTGTATACAGCTGCCGAGGGAGCCAAGCAAAATGGGTCAGAATAAACAAGGATAGGCCCCATCAACTCGAACATATTTTCCTTGCCAAAATGGGAGTCCATGAGATTCATGTACAATTTTTTATATTAGGGAATTTTTAAATTGTTTTATTTAAGGTGTGAGTTAAATTAATTTAACTTAAAATGTAAAAAAAAAAAAAAAAAAAAAAGTAATTAAAATAAAAAATAATGAATTCAACCCAAATTAACTCACATTTAAAAAAAAAAAAAAAAGGGAAATTAGAGATGTCCGAAAGTTTTGACCATGTATTGGACGCGCATACACATGTCAGAAGGCTAAAATTCGAAATTCCTTACAGGAATTGATGTTTTAGCAGTCCGCATCCGATTCAAATACCGAACATCATAAATTCTATATATAATTACGCAGGTAAATGAGCATATCGTCTCCCCCAAAACTCTCTTGCAATAATAAGTTTAATCCATTGCTTTCTTTTCTTTCTTCTGATTCTCGACCCTCAACATGAATCCAATACTTTACACAGCCTCAACTGACATTGCCACGCAGCTATTTATACTGATCATATTAGTGCTCCTAATCTACTTTGTGCTCTGGAAGCTAGAACTCTGCTGTTTCGCCCCTTCCGCCGTAAACCGCCGAGAACCAGATATTGAAGAAGGGCTGCCAAGCAATCACGGCGGACAGCAGCAACCGCGACCCCCACCGCGGCCGCGACCCCAAGACATAGGGATGCCATCCTGGTCGGACGTTGAGTTCAAAAGGGATGATAACGCGGTAGAAACATCTTCCAAAGACTGCGCTATTTGCTTGGACGATTTCGAGGATGGAGATGAGTGTAGGGTTCTCTCCAAGTGCGAACATATGTTCCACAAAGTATGCATGAAGCAGTGGCTCAGAAGGGACACACGTTGCCCGCTTTGTCGAGGTTCTGCTTACAATCCCGAATAGAAATAATGAAATCTTGGAATTGGAAACCGAGAATTTCCAATAGATCACACAAGTGGGCAAGAATTTCTCTGAACAAAATTCAATTGATTGGCGGCGCCTCCCTGCCTTTTTATCAAGATGCGCATAGTATAAAGGATTGTGAGCATATGCGCCCACAATTGTAAGAGTGCGAACATACATGTACATCTTACTTTCTGGATTACAAGATTGCATTGTGTTTGTTGTAAAACATCCGAATAAGTAAGAATTATTTGTATTTGAAATGTGTTGGATTTCAATTTTTAAAAATGAAAGATTAAAATTTACAAAAAAAAAAATAAAAAATAATTATTTTTACCATATAGTTTAAGAAGATTCGTAGTAAATCAAAAATTGCTTGTGCTTTGCACAATTTTTCTTTACAAGTGCAATCATAAAACACCATTTGGCTTGCGTGCATCCTAGCTGATGAATGTTAGACATTTGCCCTTTTCGTCGTGGTTCTGTTCGTGGGTTTCGTCGAGATGCGGCAAGCTCCAATGTATAATGAACAGATTCTTCAAAACCGGATCCTTAGAGACGCTATGCCTCTCTTTTTCTCGTTTGGTTTTGACAAAAATTGTTCTCTTGACAGTTGAGAGTCTTGTGTTACGAAGGATGTAGCATAACCTACCCAAAAAAACACACACACACACACACATGTAGCCTTGTTTTTTTTTTTTTAAAAGAGGTAACCGGTATAATATATATTGTAATTGCAATTAAAAGGTAACCGGTATAATTAATAAAATAATATTACCTTTTTAATTGTTTTTTTCTTCTCAAGTATTTTCTTTGTAATTATGTATAGAAGTATTGTATATATACAAACTAAATAAACGATGAGACAGTGCCCGTTATTTTATGGGGCCCGCCATTTTCCATTTTTCATTTTTCCAAGTCAACCAGTCCATATTCTCTAAATTGGCCAATGGGATAAATAGCTAGACCATATACATTTCTTGACAAACCCAACAGATCCGGACCTGAGTCATCCCAACCCGACCCGTTCGTACTCTACCGCAGCCACGCCGCTGATCCCCTCCGAACCGACGCCGTAATCGGACCACCTCCCTCCTCCGCAACCAACAACCACCACTGCCTCTCCGCCAGTAACAAAAACCTAATAAAATCAAACGGAGATAATCTACACGCTGTTATGCAAAGCAGCTCAGTAAATGGGACAATGGCTGAGGCACCACCGAATCGAGCGCAGAGAAAAGGACCCGAGGCGGGTAAGAATGACACGACGAGTTGGTTACCTACGGGATGGATAGTTGAAGACAGAGTTCGGAGCTCCGGTGCAACGGCGGGCACCAAAGACAAGGTTAGTATTAGGTACTCTGCTACGATTCACGTAATTTGGATTCTCCTTTTCTGTTGGATCTTATATGGCTTGTTTGGTTGCTGAAGTTGCTGAGAACTTTTCTGGTTGAAATAAGAGTTTGCTTGAACTTTGAGATGGATTGGTTTAGATTTTTTTTATTTTTGTTTCCCTCTACTAATGTAATTCTATGTGGGTTTTGGAAATAATGAAACCAACTTGGGTTTAGGCTCTAGAAAATGATGATTTTACTGCAAGGAGACATTTAATCTTGATTTCTTCTTCTGAAGCAACTTTTGGATTAGTCTTGTGATAATCAATCCTCTCCAGGGCTATTTACAATGCAATACTTTCTCTGTTTTGTGATGCTTTTTTGTTGGCATTTGAATCCATCTATTTTTAGCTAGCCTTGCTTAGTTGTTATTAAGGTAGCCATTTGCTTCCTGTATTCAGTAACTTTGTTAGCAAAGAAATCAAATGTCTGGAGCGATTTTGCTCATGAAGATGGATTTCAAAGGCAATAGAAAACAGGTTTTTGCTTGTCATTGCTTTGTTTGAATTGGTTTGATATCAAAATTTGTCTATGTTGATAAATTTTGATCTTCGTTCGGGGAATGAGAACTTATGAGTTGGTGAGTGAATAGTCTTGAAACTTTTTCTTTTGCTGCCTTTGCCAATTGTGCAGAGAGTTGGGTTAATTGAATGTCAATTAGAATGCAGAAGATTGACAATTGTTCGGGACGTGGAAACATTATAGGCATAAATAGGCAATGCAACCACATTGGAGAGAGATACATTGTGGGAGGGGTTTTGTTTCTCATTGGTTTTGTATGCTGGAATTAGTGTCTTGTACTTGTTGCCTTCTTTCAACACCTGCTAAGTTGAATAAGCCTTTTGGCATACAGGTTGGGAGTTTGTCATGCTGTGGCCTCATCATCAGTCTCCTTAGCCATGAAAATGATTGCCTTGATATGTCTTTTTCTCAGATGTAGTATTTTGACCAGGCCCTATAGAATTTGGAACATCTTAGTCTCTGAGCTTTGTTGTTTATTTTCTAACACCATATATGGTGGGAAGAGGATTGAGAGTAGTATTTGTATTCAATTTGTCAGAGCACTAATGAAATTATGGTGTCAATTGTTCATAGTAAATTCTTTTAACAGCCTCAGGATAACATCCATAGATTTTCACTATAAAGTTTGAAATAGCTGTTACATATTACTTCATTCCATGCTTTGGTTTCAAACAAGAGTAGTCCAAGGATAACAATTAACAAAACAAAGAAAGGGGAGGCTCCATTTATGCAAAGTCATCAAACAAGATGGTGATTGCTTCTTTGTTGTGGAATTTCAAACACAGTAAATGGGTTTTTGTACTGTGCAGTATTACATTGATCCGGTATCAGGCCGTCGATTCAGGACCAAGTTAGATGTTCTATACTATCTGGAAACAGGAACCATAAGGAAGAAAGCAAAAGCAATGGATAATCCTGAAGGTGACATTAATGTGAGAAACAAACCTCTGTTTGGATGAAGCATTATTAGCACCTTTCTGATTTCTCCTAACTTCATCTTCTTTTACTTGTTTACTTATTTATTTATATGTTCTTCACTGAAGATTAATTTTTATTGTTTCTGTAGTCCTCGAAGGGTTCAGGAATTCAAAGAAACAAGAAGCCTGCCGTGGCCAAAAACAGCCCAGTGTTAGAGTTCGATTTTGCACATCCACCCGATAGTGCTGTGTGGGTTCTTTCAGACGCCGATGAAGATACATGGACTCCCTTCATTGGTGGAAAAAAGGTGCCTGAACATGAGAAACAAAAATGGGCAGATGCATTTGCATCCCTAAACACCGCGTATTATGGTGAAAAAAAGTCTTGAAGGCATATAAAAGATGTGGTAGCGCCCACAAATGTATCATCTTGTTTGAAACAAGTAGCATTGAGGGTTCACAGTTTCATCATACTCATAGGCTAATGAAAGATCCTCACGCGCTGAAATTTTGAATATTCTTTTGCTCATCAAGGTTTTCATGGACTACTCAAACAATATGCTTATAGAATAGCTCTTTAGAAAAATTTGTCGTAATTGTGTACAGGGAGCTGTAATCTCCTTTCGCATGGCTTATTGATATTCAGAGCTTGAGTTTGGCTTCCTTTCTTTTTTCTCTACTTCTTCAGGTGTAGTTCAACGTCTGTCCGTCGACACTCTATCATATCACCGTGACTTCTTACTTGAAACATGAAATGCATCGAGAAGATTCGGACATGAGATAATGAGCTTGAGCCGTACGATCTCCTCCCTTTCCCTTACTCATTCTTGTTGAAGGCCCTACATAACATTTAACAAAGGCCCCCTCTTTGTTGATTTTTGTTTTGTTTTGTTTTTTTTTTTTTTTTTTTTTGGGTTATTTTGGGTTTAACAAAGTCCCGACTTTTAACATCAACATGCGACTGGATTCTACGAAGAACATATTGGGGAGTACGTACCCAAAAGTTAAAACTAAAAAGTTTACAGAAATTGAAACACCTTGGTGGGTTTTTAACAAATTCTCCCTGATATTGATTAATAATTTTTCTAATAGTTTGTTGGAAATAAAGTTGCCTATGCGCTTTCTCAAGGCTTAAAGGTGATCGCTTGTATTGGTGAGATGCTGGAGCAGAGAGAATCAGGATCTACAATGGCCGTTGTTGCTGTGCAAACAAAAGCAATTGAAAATTACACCACTTATGGCAAATATTCCTGTTTTAGGACTTTGGTGCCTGAGAATATTTGGTTATGCTTTCACTAAGGGGTTGCTTACTTAGTAAACGTGATTAGTTTTACACTCAAGATCTTAGGAAACTGGATTTCTTATTTAATGGATATTTTTTTTGGATATTCTATCAAAAATGTCGTAGGTAAATACATGATGTGGAACACCATGTAAATTATGAGCTGTTTTGTGCTCTTGTGTTCCTGTTTTGATTGTTGCACTCGCATATTTGATTAATTATCTCTTATTTCTCCACTGCAGATAAAGTTTCAGATTGGGCACAAGTTGTCTTGGCTTACAAGCCTGTTTGAGCCATTGGTACAGGAAAGGTTGCAACACCTGCTCAGGCTCAAGATGTAAGTGTGAGGTTAATTCAGTTTGATTGGTATTCCTCTGGGATCTCCGTGTAGCTGCAGATGTAGATATGTAATTATCTTGCTTCTGTAAAGTTTGTGTACACTAATGTTTCTCTTAGAGTTCTAATATGTGTGGGTTGTGAGAAAGTGCCCATGGAGCTGTCCATGGGGAAATCTTTCTGGTATCATGTCTATGGATTACAAATCAGCAGATAATACATTTGTGAAGTATATATATGTCGATCTACGGCTATCTATCTATCTGTATCCGTAAACCTTTCCATTTATGTGACTTCTCTGTCCCTCTCTCGTGGACCCTATGCATACATTTGCCTTTTTAATCTGTGCTAAAAGATTATGCATCTTGATTTGCATTATATTCTTTTACCAAGATTTGGTTGATATATGTGACAGGTCCATAACGAATTGAGGAAAATGGCTTCACGACAATGACCGTGCTGATGTGGCTGCATCCATTAGAATTATCTATGGAGGTTTTTTTTTTTTGTTTGGGCCTTTGTTTTCTTTAAATTGTTGCTCTCCAAATTTCATGTTATGGGAACTTTAGTTCTCTTTTCACATTTCTTGGTCCACTGTTAACAAATTACACTGCAAGTTCTGTAAATGGAGCAAATTGCAAAGAGTTGGCAGCACAACCAGATGTTGATGGATTTTTGGTTGGTGGGGCTTCTTTAAAGGTTTTATCATGCTGTTAATATAATCAATTGGTTTCTGTTTGCTGTCACCTCAATTTCAGTGGCTGAATCTTGTCATGCTTATTCTTTAATAGCTGGTGTTCATTGACATCATGAAGTCTGCTTCTGCGAAGAAGAGCAGCCGAGGTTTTGAGCCTATGACATTCATCTACTCTCTTCCCTGGACGTTAGTTGTTTGACTTGAGACCAGAGTTAGTTGTTGTCGGTCCATTTAATGGGCATTAGCAATTACAGTATCAGATCTTGTTCTGAACTGGAAGGGATCTAGAACATTGTCCACTTTTGTTTTTGGATTTCTTTACGTTGGTTGCTGCTGGTGTTCATGATGAAAGTGAAGCTTTAAACTATTGCGAGAGTTTCTGTCACCGAGATTGGCCGATTTTCGGAAAATTCCAGTTCGCCTGATTCTAATCAATCTTCTATTTTTACTTTTTTTTTTTTTTTTTTCTTGAACAAGAAAAATGGGCTGTCCATTTATGTATCCTAAAGTTATTATCAAGCCATATACACCAATGAGCGTTTGTGTTCAAGGTTCAGCTTCAGTCGAGTTTCCAGGTAATTAGCCAATTCAACGTTGGAGTAGAATTCCCCCGTCCACTTTAGTTTGAACGCTTCTTTCTTCTCTCCGTGCTCTCAATAATTTTTATGGTCATTTTCTTTTTTAATATATATTTTTAGGTTCATTTAAAAATGGGAAAGTAAGGATTGCGTTTATCGGAGGTGCGAAGTGTTCTAAGATGTAATAAAAGCTACTATGAACCAGTCTGGACTGCGACACGCCCGGGACATCCCCGGATCCTGCCTGCTCCGTATCAGACCCAAGATCACACGAGCAATCATGGATAACTGTTGTTTTCTTCTAGCCGCAACTTTGTCCCAGTTTTTGAAAATTAAACGCCACAGGTCATACCAATACGTTTGATCTCAAAAGCCATTCAACCCCGACAAGATGTTGCCTCTATCTTTCCGCGAACTTTCTTCGGGCGGCAGCCCCCACCGCGGGAGATAGCGACAAGTAGAGCTGCCTTTTGCCCTGGACATGAAACTCGCGGAAGCAACCCCACATGTGATACAATCTGGACCTATTGATAGGAATTCCAAAAGAATAGAGAATGGAATTCAAATCCGATCCAATCAAAGACTAATTCATTGAAACTTTGCGAAGAGAAGTAAGAGAGAGAGAGAGAGAGAGAGAGAGAGAGAGAAGAGAGGGAAATAAAATTCTTTATTGATTTTCAAAAACTAATTATTACAGAATAATTTAGTGTTCTTAAATTGTAATTCCCTTACAAGGATTGTACAAAAGTTATAATTGATCACTCATTCCTATCCGTTCCTAATACAGTTCCACTATTGCCTTTTTATGCTCTCTTCTACGCTATTATTGTTGCTAATAGACTGTAACACTCTGATCAATCTCCAATTAGCATGCATCAATTTCCCCTTTCCTCAAAACCCCTGTCCTCAAGGGAGAAGGTTAGGAAGCGAAGTTGAATGTTGTACAAAAACTCCCAAGTGGCGACTGAAGGAGGATAACCATAATATTGTAAGAGAATCTAAGTAGTTGCACGATTATCGCGTTTCAATATTCAACGATTTATAGTGGCAATTAGTATAGGTGATACAACAAGGTCAAGCAAAGTGACTGGAATGTCCCTCAAGACTGTGTGCTTAGATCCTAATTTTCATTGAAGCTGAGAAACATGAAGAACATGATGAACCTTCCCAATTCTTGCAAGTATGCGAAAGGGACCGTAGAGCCATGGTGCCAATTTCAAATTAGATTGCTTGACCACACTAGATTGTCAAGTTTTAGGTAAACTCAATCCTCTACAGCACACTCCCTGTCAATGCAATGTTTATTGACTAACTAATGCATACACTCTTCAGCACTTGCCGAGTGATGTTTTAACAATTGCATAGTAGTCTCTTAGGACTACATTTGTTAATTCAATGAAGCTACTACTATATCTCCAGGAGGATGTGGAACATGGATTGGAGGTGAGAATTCATATATTACCTCAAAGAGGGTGAATCTAATGGTTGAGTGATAGTGTGTGTTGTACCACTACTTAGCCATGGGCAGCCAGTGACACCACCTGCAGGGAGTAATTGAAGTGGCATATCTCAAATAGTTTTCCAAGTCGAATCGGTCATTTGTCTGGGGATAGTAAGTTAAGGAGATGCATAATTTAACTCTTTAAAACTTGAATAATTCCTATAAAAAATCATTAAGGAAGACAGGATCTCGATCACTAATGATCACTTCCGGCACACCATGTAACTTTAACACATTGTCTAAGAAAACTTGGGCTATTGAGTTAGCAATATATGGGTGGGATAGAAACATAAAATGGCCATATTTAGAGAGTTTATTCATAATTATTGAGATAACTTCATTAGTTTCATGTTTCCTTCTTTACTTTACATTAATGACTCTGATCAATCTTCAATTAGAATGTATCAATATGCATGTTGGGGTGTTGTGCTCATGATTTGTATTCATCCCAAGCTAACTTTATGTGGCTTTTATCATCATGTACCTTTCCACAAAGGACAACAACTTTAAGTTTAATGTAAGTCTTGGCAATGAAAATAAAAAGGGCATCGTTTTCTCTTATCCCATGATTCACGTGCATCTTTGATTAACTTTAAATTTGAGATCAATAATCTATATCATATTCTATTTGAAATAAGATTTTATTAAAATTTTAATTTAAATTATAAAATTATATATAATTTTACAGTTCTTTTTTTTTTATAATAAGTTTTTTAACTTTTTTTTATTAAAAAGAATTATAAATATTAAAATATAATAATTTCATACTTTTACTTTTATTATTTAACTTATTATCTATTATTTTGTACTTTTTTTTTTTGGACATTTGATAGTAAAAATAAGTTTCAAGTCATTTAAATTCATATTTATTAATAATTAAAAGAAGTAAATATATTTTTATTTAAATTTCAATATTAAATACAAACAAACAAATAGTTAAATATAAAAAAATAATTTATAAAAATTATTTTATGACAAATATAAGAATAAAAAAATTATATATATATTTAGACGAAAAAATTAATTATATATAATTATAATTTATATTTTTATTATTAATTAATTTTTATAATTTTATTTTTAATAAAATATTACGATTATAGTATTAAGTCTTTAACGTCCTAAACCGAACCTTAATTAGGAGTTTGGGGGGGCGTGGCGGCACGCTTTCAAAAATAGCTGGTCCACGGTTTACCGGCCCACCATTGCGTAAATTAAAAAGGTCGGCTGAATCTGGAAGGCTTGTCAAACCCCTGCCACTACTCCAAGTTCAAATGGGACCCCATTATTGGAACTTTTAGCCTGAAAAGACGGAAGAAATATGGAAACCGTTAGTGCGGTCTCCACTGCCAGTCAACTAGTAACATGATTTAAAGGTATAAGATGGATAAGATAAGATGATTTTGTAATTGAAAATTCAACTAATTGGACGGCTGTGATTCAGTCAATGACTCATGACGCATGACATACCATAGATCTCACGTCATGCCACCACAAAAAAGTAAACTTTTGTACTATACTTAAACAAAAAAACAGAGAGTGCGTTTGGTTAGGTGTATATCCAATACAAAGGGCACTCGGACATCAAAATCCCAAAAAAGCAATCAATTTGAGGCTTCCCCATTTCTTGATCGCTTTGTCTTTTTATTTTTTTTCTCCCAAAAAGCAACCCTCGACAATGACTGCAGAAAAGAAAACAACAGAGTTACTTCACGTGTTGCCCCCCCCTCCCCCCACAGGCACATAATTCATAACAATTTCGGTCCCCCCCCCCCTCCCCTCCTCTTTTTCAATGTAAGATTTGATGGGAATTTAATGTGTTCACGAGACATTGAAATCTTGTGGCTGAAAATTGATTCGTGGGTGCCTGTTTGTAATGCAATTTTTGGGATGGAGGCCTGAATGCTGCTGATCATGGGTCTCATGTTTATCCGCTTTCTTGCATCAATGCATCTGACCCCAAAAGAGAAAAAAGAAAAATTGAAGATCATAGTAATGGATTGAGCATGAAGGCATGCAAAAGGGCAATTTTGGTTCATGTGGGTGACTTCTGTCATCACACAAAGAAGAAATATAACTTGGTTATGATAGCAATGAGCTCTTTAAAAATAAAAATTACAAATCAGTTCTAACCCCAGATTTTGATATCATGCAGGTGCTTCATTTTCGTGCCATTTGGTGCCAAAAGTACAACCAATTAGTTTGACTAATAGCAGATCAAAATTTTTAAAAGGAGATCATGAATTGGATCATTGCATATTTCAAATTATCACAAAAAAATAAAAAATAAAAATTATATTCAAGTCAACCAACAAAAGGAAGTATCGAATTGTCAATCGGGTTAGTTATGTCAAGGTACTCGGAGACTTTGACAAACATACCATACATAGGTCTATACGCACCGTCCAAAACCGAGGGACAAAGAAACATTGGCTGCTTTATTAAGTTTTTAAATTTTTATTTATTAAACCACAATTTTTTTAAGCCACTTAGATAAATGATGGCGATTGGGATGTTGCTTTTGAACCGGGAAAAATTGATTGTTGAATTCTTTATTCAGGAAAATCGAATCCAACGGTGGGGAAAGTATCTCTGCGCACAGCTCATCTTGCTTCGAAACGTGACAAAGAGAAAAAAGCAGGATCAGCCCGCCATAAATGCGATAGTTCTCGTCTCCTTCGTGCGCAGACTCCCAAACTCTCTCTCTCTTTCTCCGAAGGCTTCTTTACGGCCGAAGCCAAATCCAATTCCAAATCTTACCTCAAACTGGGTCATCTCTCTCTCTCTCTCTCTCTCTCTCTCTCTCTCTCTCTAAGTTTGCTTATTTCTCTGAAACTGCGATAAGAACCCATCTTTGTTTCTGTCTGGAAACTCCTTTTTGTTGAATCCTTTCGCAGTGATTTCTTGGTGGGATAGCGAAACCAGAGGTGGGTTAATGAGTTCTCTGTGTTCTCATTCATAGGATTGTTCTATTTGCTCATTTTATGTTACTTTGGTTCTTTTTCTTCTTATTCACAAATGTTTGCATCAAAAGCAATCGCTCTCTGCTGATTTAATCTGTTGTTGTATAAAAAGATACAACTTTGCTTCACACTTGGATCTGTCTCTTTGATTTGCTTTTCAAATTTGTTTATTTCAAGTTCCCCACCTTTTTTTTTTTTTTTTTGTGAACTGTAGGGAGAAAAGCATCAAAAGGGAGCATCTTTTTCTTGATTTAATTCCATGGGGATTTGCTTGAGCGCCCAAATTAAGGCCGAGAGCCCATTGAACACAGGTACTGCAATTTTTAACCTCTTTGTTGAGACTCAAATACTTATTTTAGTTTGATTTTTGTAGTTCGAGCTCTTCTTCCTTTAACGTTCTTATGTTTCAGTTTCTCTTCCTTTTTGTTTCAGTTTGTTTTCTGTTTGATGAGATGGCTTTAAGTTAGCTTTAGAAATTGTCTAGCCGACTATGGCTGTTTAATTTGGAGTGATTAATTTAATTTGAAAATTATCTTGTCATCATTCTTGGCTACATACAACAGTTCTTTGAGAAATTTTATTTGGCGAGACTAGTTGCCTCCAATGATTGTTTTGCTATAGCTTGTGAATTCTGATAAACTACATGAAAGTAAAAGGGAAAACTACAAAACTTTTGGTTTGTGCAGGAGTGAGTTCAAAGCGTGCTAGCACAGATGATAATGACCTTAGTAATGATAGCAAGGTCTTGTCAGTTTCGGTGCCTCCAACGCCTCGGAGTGAGGGAGAGATCTTGCAGTCTTCCAATTTGAAGAGCTTCACCTTTGCTGATCTCAAGACAGCCACCAGGAATTTCCGTCCCGACAGTGTCTTGGGAGAAGGTGGCTTTGGTTCAGTTTTTAAGGGATGGATTGATGAGCATTCGTATGCTGCTGCAAAGCCTGGAACTGGAATGGTGATTGCTGTGAAGAAGCTCAACCAAGAGGGTTTTCAGGGGCACAAGGAGTGGTTGGTGAGTTCATTTTTGCATTCCTTTGATGTTTTGCATCTGACAGAGATTTGGATGTAGAAGGAGACAGGCCCAGTTTGCTTTCTATTTTGTATGAACTTATCTAAATATGGTTACAGCATAATTAAATGCATTATGAGCGAGTTTCTCTCGCTGGTACCTTTAATGTATGCAAGCCAATTTCAAGGATTGGTTGCCTTTTTATTCTTTTGGTGCCTTTTAATCCAAACATATGTGATCTTAAGTTTCCTGTAGATCAGGAGGTTCACTTATCTCTTTCTCACTTTAATAGGCAGAAGTAAATTACCTCGGGCAGTTTTATCATCCTCATCTTGTGAAGCTGATTGGTTATTGCTTAGAAGATGAGCACCGGCTTTTGGTGTATGAATTCATGCCTCGAGGCAGCTTGGAAAATCACTTGTTTAGAAGTCAGTAAATTCCTGTTCCATCCCTTGACTTCATTGAACCAAAATAGCTTTCATAACTATTCCAATCATTGATGAGATTTTTAACTGTTGCTTGCCAGGAGGTTCTTATTTCCATCCTCTTTCTTGGAACCTTCGTCTAAGGGTTGCTCTGGGTGCTGCCAAGGGCCTTGCATTTCTTCACAGTGCTGAAACAAAAGTAATATTCCGTGACTTCAAGACTTCCAACATTTTGCTTGACTCAGTAAGTGTGACATTGTAAAGCAGATTCTCATGCTTCTATCACGTTGTCTTCTTTATTAGTTTCAGAAAATCATTTATTTATACTTTTACAGAACTACAATGCAAAGCTTTCTGATTTTGGGTTAGCCAAGGATGGGCCAACAGGTGATAAGAGTCATGTCTCTACTAGAGTTATGGGAACATATGGATATGCAGCTCCGGAGTATCTCGCCACAGGTATCATTCAAATTTATATCACTCTATTCAGAGTCCAGCATTTTGTCTCATGCTTATAGATCCTTAAGCTTGCCACATTTCTAGTTGCTTTTCTAATGTTTTGTTGTTTTGTATGTACAAACATTCAGTGTTGTTGACCATATGAGTACTGATGATGTCTATTGTTCACTTACTAGGTCATTTAACTACCAAGAGTGATGTTTATAGCTTTGGAGTTGTTCTGTTAGAAATGTTGTCTGGTAGGAGAGCAATTGATAAAAATAGACCATCTGGGGAACACAATCTGGTGGAATGGGCTAAACCCTATCTAGCGAGCAAACGTAAGATCTTTCGCATCCTAGACAATCGTCTTGATGGTCAGTATTCTATGGATGTTGCATTTAAGGCTGCTACGCTTGCCCTGCATTGTATATCCATGGAAGCCAAGTTTCGACCAAGCATGGCCGAGGTAGTGGCAGCATTAGAGCAGATCCATGAATCCAATGAAAACGGAAGCGCCAATAGCAGTTTGAGCAATGCACCCAGGATGCGCAGACGAAGTGCAGATGATGTTAGTAGAAGAAGGCGTGAAACTCCTTATCCTCGCCCATCTGCTTCCCCTATTTATGCATGAAAACAGAATAAAGGTTCTAGATCAAAACTGCTTCTCAATATAACCAAACATACTGAAGGTGGTGTAGCAAGTATCTTGGGAGTTAGGCATTCAAGTATCGTTTGTCAAACAATTGTACAGTTCTTGATCCTGCTAATGCATTCATGTCGACCTTCTACTGATCAAATTTCCAATTGGGTCCGCAACAGGAGTATGCATAATGTTGCGTGTTTTTCAAGATGACCACTGAAAATGTTTGCGACACCAGAATCGTAGCAACTCAGAAATGGAAGATGCCGGTGCTTTTGTTTATGGTTGTTATTAGCTCCCCCTTCTCCACCCTTTGCTCTAGCTTAGCATTTTGTACTATATGCTTATGACATCGTTTGTTTTCTTGTCAATGGCTTTGCGAATCATCCTTTGTGTACAATTATTTAATGAAGAATATGTAGAGTGATGCTTAGCTACATTGTATGTTTATGATTGTTATTAATCCACTATGCTACCAATTTTCAAGCCTTATTTGGGGTTGCGGGGGTTGTTGTGGGACTTCAAACTCTGCCTTTTTCATCTTCCCACACCCCAATAACCGGTAGTCAACTGCAACAAAGGGTAAAAAAAATGGATTGACATGGGACCCTTGTTTTGGATCTTAACAACCAAAGGTTACATACCGATTAAAAAAAAGATTCCACGCGAGATTTGGTGATTGACTAGTATATAAAAATGTGAGCAATCCCCGGTTGACTTCTCTCTCCGTGATTTGTTCTGTACTTTTTTGGTAGTTCTATGTACGACTCACAATCCCTTCCTTCTTAGTTCCGAGTTCCCACTGGTCGGCTGATCCTACTTGTCCCACTCTTTCACATTTATGGGTCTGCAGAGGAGATAACAAACTTTACGAGGGAGAGAGATGCGGGAGGGGGGCAGGGGCTCGAAACTCCCCCCCCCCCCCCCCCCCAACACGGCTAGCCGCTCCCTCGCTCTTTCACATTCCCAACGAGAAAATTTGAGACTCCTGTTAACGTTGTAGCCCAGCACAAAAACGAAGCCTTTAGCCCACGAGCCTAAAACTGGAAGTCCAAAAAGCCCACAAGAAGTCCCTACAAAATGTAAGCTGCACGGCAGTATTTGGTTCCATTACAATGTGACATATTTAGAAAGAGCAGTGATGAGGTAGGCCACAAGGTTTAGGTTTGATCACTTTGCCCGAAGCATACTCAAGTTATAACTTTTATTAAGTTGTTTGGACGGTCCAAGAGAATTGGAAACCTGTGACATATTATAGCTTTGGACACCAGAGTTGGGAGAAACCAATTAGCCTTTAGTTTAAGTGGTACTCAGTGGGACGTCCCTCAGGGAATATGAGAACGGGTTCTATTCCCACCTCAAACACCAGGGTTAGGTGAAATTTGCAGAATATTACGCGGCTAATGTCAACTGGCGGCTTGCTTCCTTTGGAGAAACGTGGAAGTGGCCATTGCACTGTTAAGCACCCAACCCAGATAAAAGGAGCTTGCAAAATGGAAACTAGCATCCCCATCTTGTTTTGCTAGCTGCAATACGTATTCGAAGAAAGTGTGCGTGTCTTACAGCAACAGGCCTACGCAACTATATTTACACCTATCTTGCAACACAATTTTCATGTTGGGTCATATGATGGGATTCGCCTCTTCTGATCAAAAAAGACTATTGAATCATTTGTCTAGCCCAGGCTGCAAGAGTGGGTCTATGCATTTGGATTTACTGCTACAAGCAGAAAACTTAATCACCAACTTCTCCAATCAAGTTTTCCAATTGATCTGTTTCTCAAGTTGACTATTTCTCTTAGGTCAATAACTTTCTTCAGGTGACTTTTCCCATGTTTGGTAGTCTCAGGTTTGGCCTCCCCAACAATTTCTTCTTTAACTTCCTCAGTTTCACAGACAAGTTCATCATTGCATGCATCTTGAATCAGTGTCTCACTGATGATGTCTCCCAGTATCCCCACTACCTCACTCATTTTAGGGCGGGATTTGGGCTGCTTTCTCAGACACTTGTTAGCCAGGGCTGCTAATTTCTGAGCTGATTTGATGCAGTACCGCCCTTCAAGTCTGGGGTCTACTATGAGTACGAACTTCTTCCAATCTGACACATATGGTCTTACCCATTCCAAGAGTTTTTGCTCACCACGAGGAAGGTTTCTCTCCAGTGCCCGCCTTCCAGTAATGAGTTCATAAAGAACCACCCCAAAGCTCCACACATCGCTTTTTGCAGTCAACCTGCCAGTCTGAACATACTCAGGAGCTGTATAGCCCGCTGTGCCCACAACCTTTAGAAATGTGACAAATTTTATGATTAGAGAATAACTTATTCGAGATAGTCACAGTATCATGGGATTCATTCGTACAAATTCTTAAAATTTGCTACTCTGTTTTTGGGGAAATTAAGATTTTCTATTTATTGCATCTGTTTTAACTCACATATATAACAATATCCATGTCTCATTCAGAAAAGGTCTTGTGATCACGCTAAAATGTAGTAAATTTGACTCTTGAAATCTTATTATTAATGTGGCATCGGTCAAAGCTACAATACTTCTCAAGTCTGGATAAAAGCCTTTCAAATTTGGAACAGCTCTGCACATGAAGTTTTGATGGATCATTAATACCCTTTGCTTTATATATATTTTGTTAGCATCAATACTTCCGCCACTGACAAGAAGCAATAAGACCAAATATAGTAAGTGCAAAAAGGGGGGAAAGATGATCATAATCATGGCAACTTACTGATGTTGAAACATGGCTAAGTCCTTCAGGAGGTCCCTGGCTAGCCAGTCCAAAATCTGAAAGCTTTGCTTTGAAGTCCTGGTCTAGTAGAACATTGGATGTCTTGAAATCCCGAAATATTAGCTGAACCAATGCATTGAAATCATCAACATTATGCCTGGCTGGGAAAATTCACATGCAGCTCAGAGAAATGCTCTAAAAAGCAGGCATTACTCCCCATGCTTCATAAATTTAAAAACAACAAAAAGGCACAATGCTCCTATAAAAACATTTAACCGCCACGTTCACCAGCAATAGAGACAATCTGGAGCCAAAAAAAAAAACCTTGCATCTCATTGTCTGCATCCTTCCTAAGATGGCAACAACTCATGTTAGCACTTTATTTTCAGAAAACAATTATGAACACTACAATCTACAGTAACATTGTGGCTTAAAAATTCTAGGACATTATTGTGTCAACATCATCCTAAAATCATGTGAGATGAACATACCTGAAAATCCATTTCTTCGTGGAGGTATGCCAATCCCCGGGCTGCATCTTGAGCAATCTTCAATCTTGTCATCCATGGGAGTGGTATTGAAAACCTGGCCAATAGATGGTCCTCCAAGCTCTTGTTATGCATGAGCTCATACACCAGAAGCCGTTGCATCCCTCTTTCATCATCTTCAGCACAATATCCCACTAACTTCACAAGATTTGGGTGCTTAACTACACCCAAAAAGTTCACTTCATTAATCCACTCCTCATGCCCCTGAATTCTAGAAAAGCAAAATGAGAAAGAATCCCCAATAAGAACATTTACAATATGTTATTACCACAAAAATGTCAACATTTTAGGGAAATTACCACCACATTCACATGTTTGCTCAAAATTTCTCCACTTAACCTTTTGGATTGGATTACGAGGTTTCTTGACATAATAAAAGTAATAATAATAATATTAAATGATGTGTACATTGCACTTCTCACACTGTGAGTCTAGGAAGGGTCAGCTTTATGCAATCAACTCTTTTTACAAAGAGGGTGTTTCCGTAACTCGAAAAGTTGACATTCGGGACACAATATAAAGTATTCTTTATCTTTGCCCTTCAGGTTTCTTGACTTCAAGCATGCTTAATTTACAGTAGCATTCCATATATTCAATGCAACACAGGAAAAATAAATGGCACCCTGAATTAAACAAAAATTGCAACAAGGGTCTCTGAAAAAAGAGGAACAATTAAAAAGGGGAAGAAATGACAGAAATGAAAAAGAAAGCCATGCCTGTAAGCCGTAACGATTCAGTTGCTTTATGGCAACATCCATTTTGGAATCAGGGCCGTCGTCTTCCACATCAGGAGTCTTAACAACGCCTCTATAGACACACCCAAACCCTCCCTCGCCAATCAGCAGCGCTCTACTGAACCCTCTCGTAGCGGACTTCAGCTCCGCGAAGGTGAAGACTCGCAGATCATTGGTTCTACGCTGAGTCAAGAACTCGACGACCGAGTCAGAGAAGTCCCCTGGCGAGTTGCAGCCCGAGACAAACTCGAACCGCTTAGTGTCCACGTTACTCGAGGCAACACTGAAAGACCTCGCCCACGACACCCTCGAAACCACGCTTCTTCCTCCTCTTCCGCCGCCGCCGCCGTCGTCTTCGTCATCCTTCCTCTCTCCATTGGCAAAATGAAAACACTTCATTTCTGTCTAGAAAGGCACAAAACCATGAGAAACCAAATGGGTTATTGCCGTTGTTGTTTTTTTTTTTTTTTTTGCCGCGTTCGGACAGGAGGAAATGTTTAGAATTTGGTTGATCTTGTTGTTCTAAGATTTGGGAGTGTTGCGTTTGAACGAGTTTGTGAAGAAAGAAGATGGTGGGCCCATTTCGGTGTTGCGACGCCGAGAGAATCGGCGGAGACTTCCTAGTGGCGAAAACGAATGCCAATCGGACGCAGGTTGGCGAAAAGGAACGTTTCAACTGGGGAGGCAGACGGTGGGCCAACGATGAATTTTCGCCAGGTTTTAAATATGACGGTGATATATACCCTTTTTTTTTTTTTTTTTCCCTCCGTTTCGAAGTTGAAATTTTCATTTAAATTCAAGCAAGCCCTTTTACGTAGAATATTTCCTGCTCAAATCATAATAATTTTACATACAATAAAATGAACTAAATACTATACAAAAATTTAAATTTTAATTGAACATGTGATTACTTGTAAATTTTGCCATAAATCTCTCACATGTGATGATAAGACGACAGTGATGTCCATTATTGTCATTTAACTAATAGTTTAATGTACTAATGAAATTGATATTTAACATTAACACAGCCTGGCTGAAGACACAACTTTGCACAACTAATAGCCATTGCATCTCTACCGTGTCAATTCTTATTGTGGTGGCAATTTGCTGTATTCCATTAGGCATGAGGGAAATTTTCTGACTTGATGCAGAGGAGGGGGGCCAGTCCAAAATTGCGAGGCTGTCAAAATTTTCTTTCGAGGCTGTGAAAAAAAAAAAAAATGTAATAACCCCGTCCCAAAATATTATTGTTACAATTACTGTGAGTCTTTGGATAACAAAAGATTTCATTCGTAGTGTAAGTGAAGAAATTTATCACAATTATAAATTATATAATGTGACATAATGAAATTAATTAAATTCATAAAAATTTATTAAAAAAATGTCAAACTGTTATACAACAAGCCTTAATAATAGGAATAAATTAGACTTTAATATTATGTTAAATAATTTATTGAAATTTCATATTCATCCAAAAAAAAAAATCAAATTTATAAATATTATAAATCACGTGACTTATTTATATTTAAACAATATAAAATTTTATATTTTTTAACATTAATCGGCCTTTAAATAGTAAATATTTTTTAGGAAACTTTAATATTTTTTTTCTTTTTTCTTCATGGAATTTAAATATTCTTTTTTTTTTTTTGATAAAATAATATTTTTTTTATTATACTCAATAAAGCATTATTACTTATAAGAATTCTAACAATCTCTCGCATCCACGTACATGGCTTTTATAATCTGAGGGATTGTGGCCTAGCGGTTGTGGGCCGTTTAAGCCATAAGGTGCGTTCAGCCCAAATTTGGCAGCGAAAGGAAAATTACTACTCGGAAAACGCATATAAAGAAATCTTTGAGAAAAAGCCTTCGGCCCATCTCACAACACTTCTTCGGCTCAAACCATGACTAGGTCATGTTAAGCCCAATTTTCACTTTAACTGAGAAGTTAGGCAATTAGGGCCCTAATGGGTGCAGGTATGCAGTACTGTTTAATTTTTTTAAGTTGCCCATTATTCTTTCTCCATTAATATTATGTATTTACATCAAAAAAATAAAAATAATATATGCTCACTTCGTTTGGTAAAGTAAATTATTAAGAACTCTGTTTTATTTCCCCCCCCCCCCATTGAATGAAATGCACAAAAATTGCCTTGATAAAATCAATAAATCATTCTCAGTGAATCATTTTTTATATAAAATTAGAAAAAGTTTGTTTAGCAATCAATTTCTTTAATGTAGATATTCTGTTGGCCTTTTAAGCATAAAGCAACATTTTTACTTTGCCCAATTTACAATGGCCAACAGAAACACATTACTAGTTGACAAGGGCCAGAGGTAGCATTGAGCATAGAGGCTGGCAAAAATGGGTGCCAGAGATGATGCCACTAATGACAGCGCAGATACATCATAATCACAACATTGTCTACACACACAGGTAGACAATCATTGGGAACCATAGCCCCTTCCTGGATCATCCATCCTTGTCCCAACCCACGACTGCACGTTACATGATTAGCACATATCACGAGGAATCATTTAAACCCCATCTCCCACCGTTCCCCCCTCCCCCCTATGCCCACCTTTCCTGCCTCCGTTGAAAGGAATTTTCACCTAGAAGGAGCTAAAGAGTCTAGTGGCCCGCACGAAACCGCGTGAAAAGGGTAGGAAATTTAGGCAAACTAAAGAGGGTATCCGAAGGATTTGCATTGTTTGGCCTCTTTTCTGGATAGTGGTCACAGTAGTAGTAATAGGAATCCAAAGGTCTCTGTCTCATGAAATGAACCAAAACGTGACAGAGGGCAATGTCGTAAGTTGTAACCACATGCACAACAGACCACTCCGCGGAACCGGCCCCACCCCACACCTTTACCCAAGTGCAAGTTTGGTGAAGGCAAATAAGCCTGGCCCCACCTCATGTTGTGATGCGCCATTTAAGTTCGTCGTAGTGAGATCTTGTTACACGAAAGAAAATAAATCTGTGTTTTGGAAGATAACTATTTGATAAAAATTCAAACTTTTATTTAGATTTATTAAATTTTTAAGTCTAGTAAAAGAGCGTGACATTTATGAGAATGAAAAGAGTTAACTTTATTGTGTAGTTTATGATTTAATAGATTTTTAATAAAAAAACCCAAAAAAGAAAATAAAATTTGATGTTGGTGTCCTTTCCTTGCGTCTGAGTGCAAATTGGTATTCGTTGTCGGGGTTTCGTTCTTTCCCAATCCAAGCTAAATTGACATTTTAATTCGTCCAGTGTATAACTGATCTTCATGTTACCGAATGAATCTGCTCGATCCGAAGAATGTAACAATCAAGTCTATTTCCTCAAATAGAATCCAATAAAATTGTATGATTTGTACTTGTAAAATTTCAACACTCCACGTTTCCAATGTAGTGAGAGAAACATATATGATGGTGCAACATGAAGTACTCTGTTTTCCCATAAAAAGTTGCTCAAGATTGTTTTTTTTTTTTTTTTTTTTTTTTTTTTTTTATCTTTTGGTAAAATCATAGTGCACATCATTTTTCTATATCAATTTGAAAACGGGTCTGTTTCGAAAACAATTTCTTGGCATAATATTGGTAAAAATTTTATTAAGACACTATACCTAAAACTTCAACGTGACAAGTTTCTAACTTGTTGCTGCTTTGATTGCGCAAAAAGAGTGAGACGTATTATATACTTGTTGTTGTATCATTTCTAACGCGCAATTATGACAAAAGAGTAACAATTGGGTATATGTCATAAATTTTGCTTAACAATATAATCAATAAAAGCAATTCAATTGGAAAATGGGATCTTGCTTAAGGGTTAAACAAGAAGAAGTGATTGATTTATTCTTAATTATCCTAGTCTGACTAGTTAAATTTTTTACTTGCATAGATTCTTAGGAGTTGAATTTTGTGAGCTTTTCTCTCAGCCATGGCATGGAACGTAGAATGCAATTTCTTACCGTCGTTGCTCTTCCTAGTTCTCATGGTGAGAGGTCCCTAAGAAGTTTCATTTTGGAAGGAGCGGACGATCATTTCTAAGAAGTTTCCTGTCAAAAACGAAAACGATTTGTCATCCCCTTCTTTCGTGATCGACTACACCCTTTTGTACTGTGCTTAAGTTTTCTTTGTATCAAACATTTTGCATTATATTAATTTTTTTTCTTTTTTTATGAACAAGAAAAAAAAATTATCATAAAATATTAGTCTTTATACTAATAAATTAAAGTTAAAATTACCTTCTTTATTTAATTAATTTTATAAAATAAATTTGTCATTTAAATATTAATTAAGTGAAATTTCATCTCAATTAAACTTAGTGTTAGTAAATGTAAAATGTATATATTACCGAAGTGAGGACTCAACTTTTTGTGGAGAGAGTGCACTGATGAAAAAGTTCGAACCAAGTTACAGTTATTAATATTGACTGAGGCTTTCAAATTTGGCAGCGTTTTTGGCGCATCGACATTACCAATTTTAGCTCTGATGACATTCTTCCGCTCAATCATTTATTTTGTTTGATGAAAAAAGAGTTCGTCTTGAGCAATTCACGGGGCAGCGACTATGCCCCCACCATCCCTGTTCCCAATGCTCTGCCCAACCATTTTCACAATGTTCCTCCAATGTTTAGCTATTCCAATCATTTTCTTTTTTTCAACCAATCCTACCAGTTGATACAGTTGACAAAAAACTGTGTTTGGGTTAATCACTTGCAAGTATCCTGCCTGTGATGTGAATGACATTTTTTATTTTTTATTTTTTTATTAAATCAGGGTAGTTAACTTGGTATTGACTATAATGCTGCTCGACTGCAATGCGATTTTTTTTTTAAAAATAAAATAAAATAAAATAAAAATTTGTCCATTATATCACGAAATTTCATCCCCTAAGACAAAGGGACTAAGGAGCTGCGAGGAATCTAACATATGTGGCTTTACATAATGTTAATTCATTCTTTAACATCGACAAAGATCAAGCAAGTGCGTTTCAATGTTCCCACGGTATGTTGGTGTATGAAGATTTTCTCTGGAATCTTTTTTCATGTTTCCATCACAAAAATTATTAGATACACATCCATTTTTGACTTAAGACTTCATACAGAGTACAATTTTAATCGTTAGGTTCTATTTATAAATTTACGTAACTAATAATTCTGATTATATTTTTTTTTGTATTATATACTCTCTGGTCAAAACCTCATTCCCACGGTACCCTTATATATTTTACCCATACCTAAACGTTCCACGGGAACGCATCTGCATAACAAACAAAAATTCAGTCGGTGGTCTAGCTGACCCGTTTTTGCATTTCAATTTTTGTGAAAAAAAAAAAAAATGGCAGGCAAGCCGAATTTGGATGAAGGAGGGCACTGTTCTGGCACACCTTGTCATTTGTTTGGATTGGATAACATTGCAATAGATATATTTCCAAGGAAAAGCCGAACACAAAACGTAACCCAAATGGTCTTGCTATTTAATTTAAATTACCTGCAAAATACACTCCTCAGAACATATGCCAAATGTAATAATTGTAAATAAAAAACTATATAACACTTAGTACACCGAAATATATTGGAAATTTTGACTGCGGGCTAACGTTCTTTTTAAGCAGCCGCTTCAGCCTCCGCTCCCCCTACAAATTACCTCACAATAAGTACGACTTTGACACACCAAACCCACTAATCAAAAAAAGTTTAAGATAAAGAAAAGAAATGCATTTCCATTTTCACTCTTTTTCAGCGTCCCAAAACCACTCATGTCAAAAGAAAGGACAAGAATAAAATTTGGACTCACCCAGGGTAAAAATGGAAATAGAGTATAAAGGAAAACTTGATTTTTTTTTTTTTTTTTTTGCTTTTTTTGGTGGTTAAATTAAATTTAGACTCTGAAATTCTTTCCAGTGAATGTTTGGCCAAACTGCCAGTTAGCTGGGACAATGTTCCAGGAAGTTGAAGAGCGTCTGTCACTGCCTCTGACCCTGAAGGAGAGTGACTGACCAACTAGAACCGCGTTTGACTGCCAGTTTTGACCCCAGTTGCGGCTCATGCTCATCCAGCCAGTCCTGGACCCTTTCACACTAACGCTCACGATATCTCCTGCACCCGCGACGTTGGAGATCAGAACCAAGTTGAAGTAACGGAATCCGTTAATCGTGAACCTGATCCCTCCCTTCTTCCGGCATGGCACCCTGCCGTAAATAAACCAAGAACCATGAGGACATTATAGTCATTGAAAACGAAAAAGAGTTAAATGAAATTACAGCATGAAACGCGGAGCGTGATCTTAGCGTAAGTCACAGCAAGAATGTCTTTTGATCTTCAGACTTCCAGGATTTTGTTTGTTGGGTTTATCTTGGATTTTGTGTTTGACAAATGTGCCCTGTCTTTATTGTTTTTCTAGTCAACTAGTGTTGGCGATTATGCACGTGCTGCGAAAAACGACGTTAAAATGAAGAAAACAACACAAAAAGAAGATAAAAACAGCCCTAACCAACCAAAAACGAGGTCGTTTTAAGAACAATTATCTGGCAATTAAGTAGCAAAGCTCCTTGGAACATTGGCAGCACTTTTCGGTGTCAATGACTACATAAATATGAGAACTTTGGCCAAAAAAGCCAGTAAGGAAGTTGACCCATTTGTTTTTTTTTTTTTTTTAATTGTTTTGCAAATCAAAAGTTAAAACCCACATTAGTCGTTGATTCCATAACATTTCAGGTAAACAGGTTGATTTTTAACAGACTCTAACACTCGTTATAACCACAAAAAACGTTAGTGCTTACGGTTTTTACTCAATTATTTTAGCGTAATACTGGAGACCCATTTTATATTTCACAAAATAATTTATTTATTTTTATATTTTTTAACTGAGTTTTTTTTTTTTACCGTATTAAGTTAAACTTAGAAAAATCTTGGAAACATTTGGACCGGGTACTCCACCTCTAGGCTGTTAAGGACGAGGGAGGGAATTAAAACAGAGAATGGAAAAGGGAAAATTAAAAACAGAGCGAGAGGCAGAGAGATTGCGAAGGAAGGAAGAGTGAGGATAGGGTTAATGGTGTTACCGGCGGTAGGAAACGGGGACGATGCCGGCATGGTACTCAGCAATCCTGAGGAACATGGGCATGGCAAGGTCGAAATGGGGTCGAGGAGGGTTGCACCAACCTCCATCGTCGTTGGGAAGTGCATAGTTTGGAGGGCAGAAATTGGTTGCAGTAATGAAAATGGAAGGGCTGCCGGAATGGCACCAGTTTGGCTCATTTGCACACTTGATTTCAAAGCAGGCACCGCAACTCAGCCCATTGTTGAACAGCGCAGTGCTCAGTGCTGCAGTGTTCACGCCATACCCTTGGCTGTAGAGATTTCCATAACCACAAGCTCCACCTGCAAGAGGGTAATTAAAACAACATTGAAAAGGGAATCCGCAATGTAAAATGCTTTAACATTATTCCTTGTAACCAACATATTTTGTACATCAAACATCAAACATCAAACGCAAGTGCAACTGGAATTAGTACTGGCTTAAAGTTGAAATCTTTAAGCATTTCTCTAAAATGTGGAGGCAATGAGACTTGAAATGAACCAAATTTATGTAATTACCCATGGTGCCAGAGGCATCTGCACCACCATAGAAGGTAGCATGAGCACTTTCCCATGAACCACCAGTGTAGACCCCAGGAATTCTTGCTTCAGCAATCCACATTATTGACATTACTAGAGATGCAATGCAAACTATGCCACCCAGAGCCATTTTTTTTTTTTCTCCTTCCCACGAAATCAAAGACTCAGCAAAAGAAAAAGAGAAAAAAAAAAAAAAAAACAACTCTACTTTTTGGGAGGAGGAGGAAGAGGAGAGCAAATGGAAGGTGGGAGTGGTGCGGAGAGGGGACAGCTTTGAGTACTTAAAGAGAGAAGGCAGAGGAGGGCAGGGGGCATTACTTGGGAATCCAGTAGCGGACCCATCATGAACTGTAGATTTATTTGTATTGACATTATTTTTAAGGTTAAAATTTTTGAAACTCTTGATTTTTTTTTAATATAATTTATTTATAATTTTACATTACATAATAAATAAATTGTATTTAAAATAAAAAATAATAAAATAAATATATAATATAAAATTATAAATAAATTATATTAATAAAAATAATAAATATATTAAAAAATAATAATAATAACTGGACTTCTTAACTTGAGAACTATAGAAGATCTAGTTTTTAATGTCACTCATCTGGTTGGCGCGTATAGATACGCTCCAATCGCTAGTCTTTTTTATGCAGATAGATGAGTAGGGGGCCTAAGGGAACCATAGTTTCCCCAAAGTCCTGATTAGTTGGAGCCACGAGGACAGGTGTATGCTACTTACTACCCATCTTAAATTCTCAATGCAAATATTAAAAAAAACAAAAAAAAAAAAAATCAATTCATTTTGGGAGATATTGCGGTTACATTACCCTTCTTATTTTTCGCTTTTTTAGGGGTGGGGTAGGCGGATCATATGCCATACCTTAACTTCCAAAGGGAAAAAAGAACAGCACACAAGAAGTTGATAAAAAACCAAAGGGAATTCATTAGGAGTAATTCCATTCAGCTAGAAACAATGTTTGGGACATTAAAGACCAAACTTTGGCAACCTACTCGGTAGAATGAAGTTGAATTTATGAAAGAACACTCGACTTGGCCACGATCCTCGGGGATGCAGCCAGAAGGCAGGCGGTCGTGTGAACTATAGCAATTTCTTTTTTTTTTTGTTGTTGTTTTTTTAAATTAAGTTCATGTTCGAAAATTCAGTACATGGGTAAAATGTTTAGTATTAAAATATGCAAATTAAGTGTACTTTTAACATTTTTTTTTTAAATAAGAGACTATTCATTTTCTTTAAAAAAAAAAAAAAAGAGGAGACACCTTTCATAATTGTGTACCCATCAAAATTCCAAATTAGTGACACTTTAATATATTTTTTCTATGAATTATTAAGAAATTGTAGTAAAACCTAATAGTTTTAACATTACTAATAAAATTCAATACTTATGATGTTATTGTTAAAAACTTATATGTATATTATATTAATTTAAATAATACATAATAATAATTTAAAAATATATAAAAACATTAATTTATATTAATATTTTTCAACTATCTACAGTAATTATATAATAATAATATAGGGTTATCAATGATATAATAAATTAAAATTTATATGTTTATTTATTAAACATTAATATTATTAATGTTTGGTTTAATATTAATATTATAATAAAATGACTCAACTATTTAATTATTATTTCAATCTCAAATTTCATTTATAATGAATTTAAATTAATTTTAATAAATTAAAAGTATTTTCATTACAAATTTAAAAGAATTTTTTTGATAGAATAATTTAAAACAAATAATTTTATTTAATTTATTTTTAAATATAATTTACTTATAATTTATTATCACTTAATAAGTAAATTTTATTTTAAATAAAAAATAATAAAATTAATTTATGTAATATAAAATTATGAAAAAATTAGATTTTTTAAAAAATAAATATATAAGATAAAACGAAAATGAAAGTTAGTTAGCTTTAAGATTTGATTATTTCCGTACCCATAACCTGAAGAGAAAGAAAAGGCGAAAAAGCAATAAGATAAAGAATATTTACTATACATTTTTGCCCCACTGGACAATAATGACCTTGATTGTTGCTATGGTCTCGTGCTGAGCTAACGTGACGTCATAAAAGAAACTGAAGGATAATACGTGAAAAATGCGGAGCTCTCAAAAATTTTATGTATATATATATATATATATAATAAAAAGAAAAAGAAAAAGAAAAAGCGTACAATTCAGTACACGAGAAAGGAAAAGTGAGGTTAGACGATCCAGACCGCTAATTCGGCTTTGCGTCAAGCAGAAGTCCGTGCGTGATCAGCGGCTCTGATTTCAATACGACTTTGCGTCAAGCAGAAGTCCGTGATCAGCGGCTCTGATTTCAATAGTATTTTATCAGTGGGCCATCAAGGAAAATGCATAAATGCAAGGATCCAATGCGGGGAATGGGACCCACTTGATTCCGCAATCATCGGCCCATTGAGTCCGGTAGCCGGTGGGCTTTAACTGTAGGTGGGGCCATACCGAAGCACGATCTCGAGCCACACCCGCACACAGACAATCAGTACCCACGGGGACGGACTTTTTGACGCTTTCAACTTTCTTTCTTTTTAAATTTTTTTAATAGAAAGTAAATAGTAAAAATAAATGCATGTTCCAAGTTGGGTCATTTCAGTATGTTTAAGTTAGCCTTTTCCAGATGCCTTAGAATTTGAAATTTGGCGGAAAGGTAAGCAAATTAGGTATAAATCCAATGCGTAGTACAAATAGTGGCCAAGTTAAAGCAACAATGGCTCTGTTTGAGATTTTACGTCTGTACCTTTTTTTTTTCTGTGTGTGTATATGCGATCTCTCTAGTAATAATAAACCATAAATTACTCTTAATAAAGTGACAAATAATTTTACCCTTCTAATTCCCATTGGAAAATGGGTTTTTTTTTTTTTAAAAAAAAAAAAAAATTCTCTAAGTATGTGTCCGGGACTAAAAATTCTAATACAGCTTAAGCTTGAGAAGTAAGCCTGGAAGACAAAGGAAAATTAAGTTCGGAGGTGTTTCCGGACGTGGGTATTTTGACATTTAAATCAGTTAATTAGAGATAGTAAATTAAGAGAATTAGGCTTAGTAGGGCTTAGAATGGTCCTTAGCTTGTACAAGTATCAATTGGACTTTTTGTATTGACTCTAATGAGTTATTTTTAAATATTGATACGACGATTGACTGGACTTAAGAAATGTTGTTCATATTAGGTATGGAGCTTGGGGTTTAGGTAGAGCTCGAGCAGAGAATTTTGAGTTTTGACTGCGAGCCCAAACTTGAGAGTTGAAGTTAGTCCACAGCTTAAATTAGATATGGAGCAAAGGGGTCGGATTATTTCTTTATGAACTAAAAACATTCTTCATTTTCATTAATTATCTAACTATATTTTAATTCAAAATTTTAATATATTAAATTTATGTATTATTCTTATTTATATTTTTATCTCATTTTTCAAATAAGTTGAAACGGGGGAGTGGGGATGGGCAGGCGGATCATATGCTCAAATGATTGAAGAACCAATCCGGCGAGCAGCGTGCATGAGCAGCGGGGCATGGAAAAGTTTACCCCCACCGCCACCATTTTTGTTGATTTGCCCCAGAAGGCCACGGTAGGCTTGGTTGTCGCATTCATTGAAAAATTTTTTAACTGTTTTTAGTCTTCCCCAGCCATGTGCCATCCACTGCGGATCAGAAGAAAAGGCACTGAAAGGTGGACCAACAGATTTAAGCCACCCAAGGGCAAGGGCCACGCCATGATTATCTGTGTCGCATGCCAATTACTCGCCAAGCATGTGATTGCTAATCATTAAATTTTCGTCTTTTTAAGAACAAGAAATTTTCGTCACTTTTTTTACAAGCCACGAGTCCACTGTAACGTGTGATTTGACGTACATTATTTTAACGAGAAATTATGAGTAATTATTCTTATTTTCTTGTTTTTGTAAGAAAAAAATTTATTGGGTGGTTTGGTTTACACTTGGGTTATGTTTTGAAATTTTCCTTCTTCATTGGGATTGACCATGGCTTAATAATCTTTTGCCAGGAAAGACGGAACCTCTGATAGGGATGTTTTGCAACTTATGTAACGGATCACCCACAGCTAATAAAACCTTCTTTTTCCCCTTACAGTCATAAATAAACTTTTTTTTTCCGTACTTTCAACATAATTATTAGTACCTTATTGTTAAAATTTCTTGGATTCCTGTTCAAATTTTAGTCGCTTCATTTTTCGTCCTCTAAAACTTCCTTGTAAAATAATAATAATAATAATAGTAGGAATAAACTTTCTATTTCAAAGTCAAGATCCATGTCACCTCTCTCTCTCTCTCTCTCTCTCTCTCTCTGTCAGCATCCACGACAGACTATAGGTTAAATTCTAATAAATAATGTATAAAAATAACCAAGAAAAAACAAACAAGTAACAAAATTTTACTGCATGATTAAAAGGTCCCTTCAACTTGGATCGGATGGATTGAGTTTGTCAAAATAACTTTTAATTAATGTTTAGGTTTTCCTGGAGTTTCAGATTCCAACGTCTTAATTTTACTACGCGACGACGAATCCAATCCAAATTAGGAAAAAAAGAAATAAAGAGTAATGCTTTAATTCCCCACAATTGACTTTTTAGTTGTTTATTTTTTCTTTAAAAAAAAAAGGGGGGGGGTATTCCTTGAGCAATTTGTCTGTTGCACTTGCAGAGAATAATCAAGCGTGAGCGCCAAAATTTTGGCGAGCATCAACGCTAAAAATGACTCAAAAACTAAATCAAAAATCGTTGGACATCTTCGTCTGATATGCTTTTAATTAATTCCTTAATCAAATGGTTTCGTGTACTACTTGGTATCTTCTACCATTCTCACGAAAGCCACCTTGAGATGTTAGGTTTCTTTTATCTATCAGTACGTTAGAGCTTAGAATATTAATTCTGTTCCTCCTGTTTGCTCTGGCTTATTCTGTTGGGATATTGTCATTTGGCTTTTAGGCTAACGCATTTTCAAGTCCATTTGCTATCGTTCTTTTCCTTCTGCCAGTATATAATTTAACTGATTACTTTGTTTGATTCTAATGTCGAGCATTTCTTTTTTCTCTTTGACTTTCGACCTCCAGTACTATATATATATATATATATATATATATATATATATATATATATATATATGTACTTACAAAAGGACCTTGATATTAGTTTTTAACGAGGTGTCAAGTTTAAATCTTGAGGGAGAACACAAAGTTTATAAGAAAAGGAATGCTAACCGCTTGTTGTGTAGTTTATGGTTTAACAGATTTGATGGCGTAGTGTCCTGATTCTGATTGGAAATCTTAAGGATTTAAAATAATTCGGAATAAATTGATCTTCAATTGGGTCAACGTTTCTGTTATGTTTGCACATCTTTGAAGTCTGACGAGATTCATAGGAAGTCATTGGCACTAGTTTAAAGCAAGCACTCAGTTTGGTATACATGTGGTAGATACCTACTTATTGAAAATTAGCTAACAATTTGTTATGTAAAGTTTAATGTGAACGCCTGAAACTTTTTGTCCTGGTTTTCATGCCAGCCTCAGTGCCTCTTACATGCAAACTTTTTTACCCGAATTCTGAAAATTTGTCTATGGCTTTCCACGATATTATTTGAAGAAGGCATACCCTTTTGGCCACTTATTTGCAAATGGAGACGACATGGTAAGATTTGAGTTAGGCTCAACTTCATGTTTATCTTCTTTAAAAGTGTTGATGTTGATGTACAATGACATGGGATGGGACTTTGTTCGTTGCAGGATAGCCCCCAAGTTGTTTGAAAGAGGCTGTGAAGGAATGATACCACATGCTTTGTCACACCTTCAGAGAGAAAGCGTGCATGTATGCGAACGTGAGTGTGTGTGTATGTGTGTGTGTGTGATATGGGTTTTGGTCCTTTTCGACATTGGCCACGCTTAGGATTAGGAAGATTGCGTTCGCATGTGGGTAAGAAGAGCCATGACACATGCGTACGCTGGTGGGAAGATTGAAAACTTGCCAAAGAGGATAGGTAAAATTGCCCCCACCCCACCATCCTTATCTATGGCCCTCCCATCCCCATGTGACCTTCGCATACACTAGCAATATAAAATAAAATCCCTGATACATCCCAGGTGCTATTCCAACTGAACAGAATATATGACCCATTCAGATAATCAATGCACATGAGGTTTGAGGTTTCCATACCGTAAAGTTTAAGGATGAGAGGTATGTAGTTTTATACTTGTTGTTGTTTTTTCGTTTTGTTCACAAAGATGATGTTTATGCAATCACCATTAATCTTTATTTTGGACCATATGATTGGATCAAATTGGAGAGTACAGATCTTCTAAGGACAAACTAAATTGGTTGTTATGAACACGATAGAAAAAGGGTCCCCGATTATGTGAGTCCCAACCAGCAAGTTTAGAAAACCTATATTGGTGCATTGATGAGGGGTGGAGGCCAAAATTACGCAGTTGTTGAGGTGTTGGGTTGCAAAAAGCCAGCCTGAATAACTGATTTTCAGGAATAAAGTCCTTCACTTGGGTATAAGTGGGGATGGGGACATGGGTTTCTTTTAAAAGCCAGTTTGACTACAAGGGGTTAGGCAGGAGTGTCACCAAAGAAGACAAGTCATTCGAAAATGAGAGAACAAGTCCATCATGGCTGCTGCAAATTTTGGACTCTGCATTCCCATGTCAGGTCTATAGACCAAACTTCTTAACATGCAGGCTCAACTCCAAAATTTTGGTTCAATCAAGATAGAGTGAAAACACTCACCTTTTTACTCAGATAAAATTTTCACAGATGGTCTAGATATCAGGCAAAAATGTTTGTTTTTTAGGTGTCAAAGCCCCTGCCAATTTGAAAACTCCAACAGATGATGCCAGAACAACAGTGAATTTGCTGGCCCAGGGAAGAGACACAAGCTAAGGACACTACCATATTATAAAAAAATAAAAATTCACAAATTCCTCGATCAATTAGAAAATGCAAAATGAAACAATTGTGATCTAGTGCAGTATCATAAAACCCCCGTTGCCTGGTCTCTATCTTACTGTTAGTTGAATGTCGGGACCATTTCACCCTAAAACCTGCTTTCTATTTTGATGCAACACTGCATGCCTAAATAAAATTACATTCACCATTCAACGATCTCCATGATGATGAAAGAAATAAATTTAAATGTGTTTGGCAAGCAAGCAAAATAAATGGAATCGTGTCCAAGAACTTTTCTTCTTTTCCCTCTCCCCATGGACCACAATGTCTATCATCGCTACTAGTAGATACTGATCTTATTTGCGGTATTCCCACATCACCTTAGTTATAGGTGGAAAGACCAACTACCACAACAGCCAACTTAACGAACCATTACAAATGTTCAAATGAGCAAGATTCTCAAAGCCCCAAAGGCAAAATCTACGTGAAGGGAAGCTATTTAAGGCATATTAATGTAGGGCATAGATGCAATAAAAGTGATTGGGTTGATACATTTTAAAGAGTTTTACCAACCACGTGCATGCAATAGACAATAAAATTACGGTCCAAACCGGGCGCCATCATTTGAACCTTCTTGGAAATACCCTGTTGTCACTCACATGGAAATTCCTTTTTCCACCCAACTTCACCAAAATGGGTCTTCACAGGATTGCGACATCTACATTATTAAAGAAGTAGATTTTGGTTTATAACATCTTGAAGACCCACTCAGGCCCTTTTTCGCTTTGGGACTAACAAGCATTTATACACCCATTTTATTTTTGTTCCATTAAGAAAATTAATGAGAACATTCTCATAAATCTCTCTTTTTTTTTTCTTCAAGATTAAAATTTAAAATTTTTTGACTATAAATCTAAACTTTTAACTACTAAATATTTATGAGAGATACAACTAAAATATAAGATTTCTCGAATATACATCCATTTTATGATTAGATTTTAAACTTCAATTTTAAAATCGAGCAGTGGTTAAGATACAACTTAAAATGAGTCGAGTTAGTCCTAATGTAAGAGAGTCCAATTTCATAATCTAATATTGGGTCAATTGGAGATCAAGAAGACCCAAGGCCTTGCACTTCGGATGAGTGCTGGCCTATGGTCTCGACGAGGGGAGACAGGAACCTTTCAAAACACGTTCCTTTGTCCAGTAGTTACGTACTTCTGTCAAATGTGGGCCCTTGTCGTGCCATATGGATCAAGTCCACTAACGAAGAACCACGGTTTGGGAAATGCCGTTCAATTCATATATAAGCAATTGGTGGTCCAGTGAAAGGAAGGGAACATGAAAAAAAAAAAAACAACAAAAGGAAAGAGAACGGAAAGAGCATTACTTTCTAAAAACCCCGCAGCATCGTACAGGGTTCAAAATGTCGAGATAAGGGTGGATCACAGGGCTATTCTACAGTAGTCCTCCAAAGCGTTAATCTTGGCCCATACGGTGAATTTCACAAAGCAATAGCATCCGTGTGAGACAAGTTGAAAGGGAGTTCCCCAAAGCGTTGATACAATTCTTGCTCCAAGCCCAATAATTAACTTCAAGCAATTTAACTGGTAGATGGAAAATGGACACTTTTGAACCGATGTCATTCGCAAGTAAAGGGGTACTTGGGAAATCTTGAATATACAATGGAGAACTGCAGTTTCTGCGATCGGCGAGCGCTATCATCCTGCCAAACCGGTTAAACCCAAAGAAAATTTATCCTGTCATCAACACTAACACCACCCCAACAATTATCTTATCAATGATACGACCACAGAGATTCTGGGGTGAATCTAACCCGTCACACATGGTTATTGACTCAACCAATGGAAGTCCTTAAGAATTTATCGCGTAAAGACGTTACGCAGTTGAAAACATTACAGGGGTACTAGTCGAGTCAATGCACCTCATGCATCTCCTGATTCCGAAGGGGCTGGAGTTCTGTTGGTGGACGCTGGCGGTGATGTTAATGAAAAAGCAAAGCTAAGTCAGAATGTCCATTCACTTGATGCTTCTCATGGTACACGTGAAAACTAAAATCTTCCTATTTCGTTTACGTAGTAATCCTATTAATTCTGCACTAACTCTCTCTCACTTGGAGTGCGCGCAAGTCTCAAATCCACCTCCACCACAATTTTTTTTTTTCCTTTATTATTATTATTATTATTTTAAATAGAAACCAAACGGACGATGGATGCGTAGCCCGGGAAACGCCGTCTAGTGTGGATTCTGGGATTCTGATTGGACCGGGCCTAAGCCCATTGTCTCTCTCTCTCATCTTTTTTTTTTCTAAAAATTTTTTTTGGGGACAAAATTTAAAATCTACTCGTCACACGTCTTACAACTTTTTTTATCCTAGTCCATGTGATAATTATGAAGTTGTTACGTCGCCGAGATTAACGGGAAAAACATACAGAGGCAGGTTGATTCCGGAGATAACGTGGAAGGAAATTTTCGAAGAAAGAAGAAAACAAAAAACAAGGGCACACGGATTCAATTATAAAAAGGCAGCATATCAACTCTTAGTTTTATTTATTTATTTATTTATTTAGCTAAAAATGGGCATCTATTGACTGCCCCATATATAAAAGCTCTTGCTTTTTCGACCGCTAGACCGGCTTATCAATGCAATATACTCTACATCCATTCCACGATAACACGGCGTGTAAATCCAATACAACAGCATTAACACAAATTTAATATGGAATTTGATCGTTTCATTCAGCGACCAAATGAATCAACACCCATCGTCTGTACAAATATATCTAATATATTCACCACATGATGTGATCAAGTGAATAGAGAATTTTGTTCATATCACAAGATCATATGTTTAAACACTCTGGATGCGACCCCTTCTTTCCCATCCTTATAAGCAATATATATATATATATCTTATATAACTTGAAATTTTGTTTATGTTGTCATTGTCCCATGCAATAATTTTTCGCAATAATCTAAGAAACAAAAGTATCTCTGCCTCTATTTACCCAATTGAGCATCAGAGTTTAATATTAACCAGAGAGAGAATGCTTTCTACAGATGCATTATTGAATCATGTAAGCCAATTTGTTGAATGTGGCTCGAGCAAACCAGCTGCAATCTCTTGTATTTGTATGCATGAAAAAATCAACCGCAGACCTGAGAGCACAGCTTTTGAAATTGGTAATCTGAAGGGTGATTATTGGACAAGTAGAATGTTTCACTTCTTCCATTGCTCAAGCATGTCAAATTCAATTGATTTTCGATTTGGTTTGCCTGGAAAAACAATAATGAGCACACGGAAAGGGGATAAAGCAATCAGCAACAGGTGAGATGAAGCAATGTTGAGTGCATTTCGTATAATGTTCTCGAAGCCCAGACTCCAACTTTGAGACCCAAAATGTGGAAAAAGAGAACATGCCAGGGGAGATGCAGGTTGGTCTAGTGTCTCTAATCATCTCAAGTCTTAAGATTTATTGCTTTTAATGCTTACCATTCTAGCACCCTCGGATTGGCTCATAAGAGATTCCTTTTTATCAAGTACTTACGGCTGTAGAGGAACGATATTAAAGTAATTCCTAAATTTATTTCTTTAATTTCTACAGTTCACAGCATTTATCCACTGAGAACTTCCAGAAAAATGGAAAACAGTCCAAATAGGAGAGAGAAAGAGAGAGCAGTGGCAGTTACCTGACAAAAAACTCTTTGTGACTTGCAGCTCCACGCTGAGGTGGGAATGCATCTCAAATAATGACACCAAGAGCAGTGATCGTTCAAGTTATTCCCTCGAAGGAGCACAACCAGCCCAACAGTGTATCTGGAAATATTACATGATCTTTATTAAGAAATGCTTTGACAGAATGATCCTAGACACTTTAAAACAGTCGTGGATTTCTCAAGATTGTGGTGCCTCAAATTAACCCATTAAAAAATTGTTACTATGCTTTATTTCCATAATTTCATACTGCAAAAAAGTTTCCATTTCACTGCTATTGGAAGAGATCAGGATACGATTAAGTGACAACTCAAGCAATTTATGCTCACTCAGCTTCTATTATTGTTCATATACCATAAAAAACAAAACCTCTTATAATCTTGCCAATTCACTGTTTAAAGTTCACACACAATGAATCAAAGAAGACATTAAAATCCAAATAATTCGATTGACTTACCCAACAATCAATATTATCAGAGACAAAACCCACAGCACATATTGATATGTCTTGTGTTTTGATTTAACCGGGGGTGCAACATATCCAGGAGGACAGGCTTTCCGATTGACCCACCCAAACTGTGGACGAATTAAGAACACAAATCCAAGAAAAAAGCCAGAAAGAAACCCTCCAATATGAGCAAAGTTGTCTACATGTGGGAGGATTCCAACTGCCAAATTTATTATGATGATGACAATAAGTGTCAATAATGCCGCCAACTGCACATTTAAACTTGAAGCTGTAAGATATCTGGGCTTACATGGAAACTCCTGATTATAGAAGTAAACCTACCTTATTTGCATATATAGTCCAATTTGTAATCAGCTCCGAAAGCATGCCCCCTAGTAAACCAAATAGAGCACCAGAGGCACCAACAGAGATACCTGACTGAATGAAAAGTGCGGACAACAGACTCCCACCAAAACCAGAAATGGCATAGAGCAAACCTATTCGAACTGCAAAGGCATAGATTGCAAAATAAATTATAAGCCTGAAGCATGATCAATAACCATTTAGAAGAAAAACAGAACAACTGCATGCATGTCCTGGGATTTTTTTTTTTTTTCCTTTCTTCAGCATGAAATCCACTAAAACTACAATATACACGTTTATCAATAACATGAACTGGGATTACATAAATTCCATTTTGGATTTCACTAATGTGACACCAAAATTATCATAAACCTACCGGACAAACATACAAAGCAATTATTGTCTGCCCTGGAATCCTCGATGAAAAACTAGGATGAAAAGATTACTTTGGCCACTAGATGTAGCATATATGGGTGTCTAATGTGGAACGTTAAACTTAACAACAATGTTGAATCTGAAACATTAGACGCTTACTAAACCCAAATTCTTGCTCAAGACGAATTCCAATGAACAAAAGACTCAACATGTTGGCAAGTACGTGGAAGACTCCAGCGTGTAACCACATGCAAGAGATCAGGCGCCAACTCTGGTGTTTTTGGACCACATCACTCACATCTAAAGCACCCATCTTCTCTAACCTGAAAAAATAAACAACTCCCAAAGCATTAGACAAGGACTCTGGTTCTCAACCATAAAAAAACCAAATATCTCTTGAACAAACCACAAAGGCACCAACTTGAAAGCAATTCATTGAGCAACCAGAATCAAATGAATAGGGAGAGTTTTCAGGAAGTTCTAAAGAACTTAAATTTGAGCTAAATTTGCTCCATCACTAGTTGAAACTATTTCATTCATACATTTTCACCCTAAACATAAACTCTAGAGCTAAAAAAAAAAAACAGCCCACCCACAAATCCTAAGAGCAAGCAATAGAACAAGCATGACCGTTTTAATCAAATCCCAAAAGCTGAACTAATCAACAAATACAGACCAAAACCAAACTCATAAATATTGTAAGAGGAAAAGGAACTTAAACTGGCTTACGTCCAAGAGGAAGGGCCAAGAAGTGGATTTTCCTTGATGGGTTGGAAAGAGAATCTCCCAAGAAAGTTGCCAACACAGGAATTAGAGTTCTTGGGGCAGTTATTCACATACATGACGATGATAAAGACGACAATGTTGGCCACCACGAAGAGCGGCACCAACCACGGCACCCACTGACGGAATGGGCGGAAATCGCCACCCGCTATAACATTTTCCCGCCGCCCGTGAAGGTGCTGATGCTGAGAGGACACCGGGGGCGCCGCCGCTGGGCCCACCGGGTGCACCTTGATCTCCAATCCATTGGTCGTTGGCTCCCTCACCATTTAATCAATAATGTGAAGGGAGAAATTGTCAGGCACGCGAACGCGCGCGCGCACACAAAAAAGATAAAAGAGAGAGAGAGGCCGGAAAATCTTTGGTTTAATTTTGAGAGAGAGGCAGAAAATTGCGGTTTAGTTAACGACGTTGTCGCTTTGGAGGGCTTGGAATGTCCGAAATTTGGCTTTCTTGTTTGTGTTTAGTTTTATTCCGTTTGTGATTTCACACACGTGAGTTACCGGTTTGTGATATTTTCTTTTATATATATATATATGTATACAAGTGAAGTTAAACAATAATGATAACAGATAAATTATTCTTGATTTATAAATATAATAATTAATATGCATATTTTTTAACAAAACAAATAAATAAATTATGTAATTTATCTTATGTATTTAATTAAATGAAATTAGATACGATATAGTCAAATAATTTGAAGGTATCATCTCTTAACATTTTCATGAAGTTATTGAGAACTTGAGCTAGGAGTAATCCCCCTTTTTTCTCTCAAACTGAGTATCGGTTTTAATATACAAGCATACCAACCAAAAATTTTATATTTTCATCGGTTTTTCTGGTTGACACTTGTCTTATTTTTCCCTTTTTCCCATCTCATCAAAATACCATACTTGTCTACTATTAATATAAGTGATAATTTGTTTATTATCTTATAAATTATTATATATTTTATTTATTTATTTATATATATTTTAATATAATTAAAATTTTTTTATTAAATTATTTTAAAATTATATAAATTATTTATAATTTTTAAAAATTTTATTTGTTATTAAATATATTTTTATTTAGTTAAAATATTTTTTAATTAATAATTAAGTAATATTTTTTATTTAAATTAAAATTTTTTTAATAATTTTAATTAAATTAAAAAAAATAATTTCTTTTAATATTTTTTCTTTTAACTCTATATATAATATAAAAATTAAAAATAATTTTATTAAATATTTTCTCATTTAAATTAATTTTTATTTTTATCGTTAAAATAAAATAATTAAATATTTTTTATTTGTTATTAAATATTTATTTATATAATTAAATAATTTTTAATTATAAATAATTAAATAATTAAAAATAATAATTAATATAATTAAATTTTATCATTTAGAATTAAATATTTTCTCTTTAATGGACAAAACAAAATAATTAAATTATTTTTTATTTTAATTTATTATTAAATATTTTTTTATGTAAATATTTTTTTTTTTGAGCTTATCATTAAATATTTTTCTAACTAAATTTATTTTTAAAGTTACTTCTTAAGTATATTTTCATCTAAATTAATATTATTCAGTTAACAAAATAATTTTAGTTATAATTATGCGTATAAATCTATAAACTTAAGATAATCTCTCTCATTATACGCTGTCACACCATAATTGGCAAGAAAACCAAAAAAGGGTCGGCATTCTATATACATAGAAATGCTTCAAAATGGCAGTAACGGATCAAATTCTTGAATACTTCAAAGCCACCATTTCTCTCTGTTTTTTTCTCTCTTAAACGCTTCCAGATTCTGATATTCATGATAATCTTTCAATGCTTAAAACCCAATTTCCCACTTATTTTCTTGCCTTACAAATAACCCCATTTCTCCCACCTCGTGTTCCCTTGCCCTCAGTCATATTGTCAACAATGTGTTTGATTGTTGATTGATAAGAGAAGCCTGTAGTGCAGAATTTGTGGTGCATGATCTTCTTGGATAAATGGAGAAGCCTGTAATCGGAAAGGATCGCCAAAAAGTCTGGTACTTTATTTTAGCCTGGTTTTTTATCTGGTCCTTGTTGCTCTGCATCTACTTTTCAGGTTTAAAACCTGACAGGGACCAAGTTGCCTCTTTGATACACAATAAAGAAAATTTTGAGGATACCCATGAATCTGATTCTGTTAAAGTGCCTGAGAATCCTAACGAAATGATAATAAAAGGAAAAGAGGATAGTGCAGAATCTGTCGTGGATGTGAATGGAATGGCTAAAGTTAATCCCATAGAAAATTTCTTTATTGGTGGTGATTGGGATAAGTACATTGATGAAATTTCAAAGGAGGACAATAAAAAATCAAAAACAGATGGTCAAAAACAAAAAATGATGAATGAGGGTCCATTAATCGATAATGGTTTAGGAAAAGGGAATGAAGAGAAAATGGATAATATATTGACTAACAAGGTTGATGATAATGTTGTTGATGATTCAATTCATGTGAAAGAGAATATGATCAAGGAAGTGAATAGACAGACTGGTATGGAAGATGGGGAAGAAATGGACTCCAATACTGCCTCAGATTATGAGTCATGCTCGGGTAGATATATTTACATCCATGATCTTCCAAGACAATTCAATGAGGACTTGCTTAAGCATTGTCGATCGCTTAATGAATGGTACAATATGTGCCCCTTCATATCAAACTTCGGTCTTGGTCCCAGCATTAAGAACTCTGAGAAGGTATTGTCGCACAGTGGCTGGTTTGAAACAAACCAGTTCATGCTGGAAGTCATTTTCCACAACCGAATGAAGCATTACAACTGTCTGACCAAAGACTCATCATTGGCCTCAGCGATCTTTGTGCCTTATTATGCAGGACTTGATGTTGCCCGCTACCTATGGAGGTCCAATAGATTGATGAGAGATCATTATTCTCTTAATCTTGTCAAGTGGCTAAGAGAAAGACCTGAGTGGAAAAAAATGTGGGGTAGGGACCATTTCTTGGTTACAGGAAGGATCACCTGGGATTTCGGGAGGTTAACAAATGGGAATTCTGATTGGGGTAACAAGCTTATGCTTGTGCCTGAGTCAAGAAATATGACTATGTTAACAATCGAGTCTAGTCCATGGCACAGTAATGACTTTGCAATACCATATCCAACATACTTCCATCCATCGAGTGATGATGATGTGTTTCAATGGCAAAACAAAGTCAGGGGGATGAAAAGGAGGTTCTTGTTTTCTTTTGCAGGTGCTCCAAGAGCCAACATGACAGACACAATCCGTGGCGAGATCTTCAAGCAATGCCAGGCTGCAAGGAAGAAATGCAAGCTACTAGAATGTACTCCTGGATCAAAGAAATGTCACAATCCAATCAATTTGATAAAATTGTTTCAGAGCTCTAGGTTCTGCCTGCAGCCGCCAGGGGATTCATTAACTAGGCGATCAATTTTTGACTCGATCCTGAGTGGATGCATTCCAGTTTTCTTTCATCCGGGGTCTGCTTATGTTCAATATTTGTGGCATCTACCAATGGACTATACTGAATACTCTGTGTTCATACCCGCAAACAAGGTGAAACATGAGAAATCCATCATTGACAGGACACTATCTCGTATCCCAAAAGGAAAAATATTGGCCATGAGGGAGCGAGTGATAAAGCTGATACCAAGCGTGGTATATGCAGATCCAAGGTCTAGTTTGGAAAGCCTTGAAGATGCATTTGACATTACAATTGATGGGGTTCTTCAAAGAATTGAGAAGATCAGGAACGATACAAAAGAGGGTAGGAAGGTTTCCGAGTCTGAGGCTGACGGGGAAGAGTTTACTTGGAAGAAAAGTTTGTTTGGGACCTTGGGGAAACACGAGTGGGATCCTTTCTTTGAAAGAACCTAGAAAAGAAACAGCTTGTATTGGAAGCAATTTCAAGAACGATACATGGAATGGACAACAGGATTCAGTGTAAAATTAGCCAAACCCGGTGCATTGTCTTTCTGGGAAGAATGCATGTAGCCTCCCTTGCATTTAAGTCAGAGAATGGTTTATGCACAGAATATGTTAATTACATGCTTAAGGATTAAAATTTTGAAAACTCGACATATAAGTTATGGGAGATTTTGGATTGCATGCACAAAAAGTCTAGAAGATGGAATTTGTAACGGATCTAGCCAGCGGAATCCATTAAAATAATTCGGTCCCCAGAAAACTCATGAATGAACGAATCCCCAAAGAGTCCAGAATTTTGCTACATTTTCAATACCATCAAATTCAAACCACAATTTTGAATATCGTCAGGCGGGCTAACCATCAATTGTTACATCTTGTGGTGCTTATGAAGTGACGGGGAATTAAAAACGTTAATTTACCATGAATCAGAGATGAGCATATTCGTGCACCCAAAGAATCTAATAAACTGAGCAGTCAAAAAACACAAAAAGTAGTAAACAGATAACAGTGGCATGTATGGTGGTTTCTCATTGTTTTATGGGCATCCGATGGGTGCCTCATATAACTGAGTTGCATTTAGGAACATCTCTTGGAGACAGGACGGGAGGGCGGCTAAATTTGAGTACCACCAATCAGAAGTGGGCCAAGCTGTATACTAGGATCCATGACAGCTGAAAAACAGAGAAAACAATGGAAATCTGCATTAGCCATGGGACAAAGGCCTTAGTTAGCTGGTTGCCACTTATTGATCCAGTGTGAATGAAATACCGAGAAGTACCAGAAAGACAGTAACAGAAGCAAAAAGCCCCTCCTGGAGAAGGGCTCCGTGACCACCAAATTCTTCTTCGTCAACCTTTAATATCATCGCATAATAACCATACACAATCCCGGATGATATCAAGAGAAAACTGTCAAAGAAAGATGAGCACCAGAACATCAATCTAAGGTAGCCATAAAAAGGAAAGTTATATGAGGCACCCAAAATTTACCACCAATCAGTCAACATGCTAGCCCAGGCATTCACCTAAAAGGATGATCTTGAAAACATAGCAAATCACAAGTGCTCAATGATCATGACCTTTGCACTGTCAAGTGTCCCTTATAAAAGCTTCTAAAATGCTAATTCATCTGCAGTCATTAACATTGATTGCAGTCACATCATCCTTGATCAAGCAAACGAAAATTACAGCTACCTTATGAACTAATATTGAAATGGGCTGAGCTTCAAAAAGCTCATGCTCATATAAGCACTAGTGCTGGCAGGACCCACATTAGTTGCACGTTTTAATTCTAAGCTTTCAAACATTAAAATTTTTGTGAAGCAAATAGATCTTCCCCCATTGATAAATCATCCAATATCCCACAATAATATCGACACTTACACCATTAATTCATTCTAAGATTGGCTGCAAAAGTCCTAACAAAATTGGCCAGTAAGCATTGAATCAGAGATTCAGTTCTTGTGCATTTTTGTAACCAGAAAACAGCATTCTGAAATAAAACTCACAAATTCTACAATTAACGATACAACTTTTGAATAAGAACTCACAAAACTATATTCAGCAACATAAATGGTAGGCAAGCTCCGACTTACATGACAATCCATATACCCCCGACCAAAGGAATAGCACCCCATAACAATCCACACGCAAGGGCCACCACTTGCCGAATCCAGTGCAAGACATCGCCCAATTGATCCTATTCCAAAGCCACAATTTAACAATCGGTAACTTCAAAGTTCATTAATAAAGACCCAAACCTTGATGACCTCTTCGGGACCCAGAAGCTATACATACCTCTATTGCAAGCTATGTAACAGTAATTTATCTACATAAATGGATTACTGGCTTTAGCTTCATAATCACTACTAAGCTATAAATACTGGAAACTAGAGTAAATTTCACGCTTACTAAAATTAAAATCCTTTAAAATTTATGCGCTATCAATATCCAATAAACAATTAATCCACAAACCCATCAATTGGAAAAAGAGGGTAAAAAAAAAAAAAAAAAGAAGAAGGCAGAGAACTAGAAGACTCAAGAAGAAGTTACCTTGTCCCAAGAAGCCTCAGGATCCAACAACTTGGCAAACTTGAAAGGGGACAAGTGGCCATTGGGGTGTTGTTGTTGATGGTGATTATTCAATTTAACCGATTTTCCTTCTTTCATTGCCGGCCAATCAGAATTGCTACCCTGCAGTAATCAATTCCAAATTTTGCAAAGAACCCAGAATTTGAAATCGGACTTGGAATTGTGGGTCAATGTTGAATTCAATCAATTGGTTGTATATAAGAGGCAGAAGGAGAGCTGTGTCGTTCGCAGCTTGCCTATTTTGCTAGGGTTTGATTTAGATAGAGATAGGTATTAAGAATTGAAAATTGCTTCGCTGTAGATCTGTTTGGGTATTGGACGACAGACATGAGATTTGTGGTATTTGTGCAGATACTTTGTAATAATCCCTCACTAAGTTCAGTCAGCGCACTGCACGTGCCGTTATCATTGATCCACAATTTATCAATTTTATTTAAATTTCTTCTTATTTAAAAAAAACATAATCTATTCATTTATTAAAAAAAAAAATTAGTCTATTATCAAAATCACTCTTGGTTTTAAGGAAGAATTGAGTGATTAATTAGTGAAGTTGTTTTTAACAAAAGGTCTTAATCACATTAATTTTATGAATTAGATGCCTCAAAATTATATTTCTCTATCATAATTTCATCACATCTTTGTGAAAGATGATTATTCATTGATACTGACTTATGTCTCTCTATTCTCTATTAACTCATCAGCTTATTTATAATTTTCCTTTCGTGTAAGTAGACTAACTTGCTTCCACTATACAGGTGGAAGCCTTAATCCAGCCGGTTTGTGTGCTTAGCCTACCCCATCTCTTTCTAATTCATTGTCTCGCTTCCTTATTTTTGTTTTCATCACCCTGTAAAATGATTCTGGGGAAGCTTCCAGCTTCAGAGTACTTCGCTGCCATCGCTCCATTTAAAATTAAGTTGTATTTACCTTGTAACACGCTGCTAGTGACCAAACATCTGATTTCAGTGGTGGTCGCTATGGAGTGGATGGATGTGTTTACAATGACAGGGGAAGAGGATGAATCAATGGAGAATCAAAATAGGAAGAGAAACAAATAAATTTGTAAATTTAAAAATATTAAATCAATGAATTCTTTTCAATTTTTTTCTTATTTTTAACGTGAAATTTTTGAAACATATAATCGATTTACTTGATCCAAAGATTACAGTCGTCATTTTTATATAAGAGAGTCGTTTATCAGCGTTGGCCCGATTTGGATGCAGCTGCTGATAACTTTACTGCCTCTAATTTATTTATTATAGCTACACGCGAGGAGCCCTTCACGTCCAACTCACACCATCTCCATTTGGGCATTATAAAGTTTTAATGGAACGATGACTACGCCCCATTCGCTCGCTTGCCTTTTTCAAGAAATCTCAGAGCTCCGTGAACTTCACATAACCATAAACCCCACCTCCCAAAACCCAGGATTTAAACTTTGGTGCCGAGACGAACCAAGACAAACAAATAAATAAAACGGAATAATATGGCTTATCTGGAAAAAGAGATGAAAATAAAAAGTCCTGTATGTGTCGTTTTCCAGCTTTCTTCTTTGTGGTATTTCTGTTGCCTTGACATTAACGCATCTTAGAGACTTGTTTGTTCGTACTATATAAATCATGAATTAAAATTCTCGTTATGGTATTTAATAGAATTAGATGTCTTATAATTATAAAAGTGACTGATAATTGTAGCTAAATACGATGAAATTTGCTATTATATATGTAACTTCAATTAAAAAGATTTAGTCCACTTTACTCCTAATTAGACTATAAAATACTACCTCTAATTTAACATTTTATTTCTCCAAATAATAATAATAATAACAACAACAACAACAACAGCGTATTCCTCTCCTGGGGCAGCTGGCTTGCAAGACAAAACAACCCTTTTTGCAATTCTTCACTTACGAACCATTTCCCACTTTACAACACCTTGAGCTTGTGATGAAGCCAAGAGCTCGATAATGCCCACAATCAACCTCTGTACCTTTTTCATGAAGAAATTATACATACGTTGCCGACCGATTTATTCCCAATCAACTCAGAAATTTGCTGACGGATTTACCCTAAAATTACAGTCCATACGAAGAACAAAATTGTGATGAAACTTACGCATTAGTTGTTAAAGCTGTGCTTTGTTGGGAGAAGCACGGGATTATAGGCACTTGCTCTGTGTCTGCCTGCCCTGTGTGACCCAAGATTGGGCTGGAGTGAACCGGTTTACAATCTTATTGGCTGGCGCCCATCCATCAATCTACCACGGTATTGGACGCGTCAACCAGATTGCATGCAAAATTATAAATGTAATTAACAGAGACACCTAATCTCGTCTGGCTTGGAATAAAATATCAATATAATATCATTTACTTTATAATTGGGTGAAGGATTTTAAGTAGCAGAAATAATAATTATGGATAAAAAAGAAAAAACCCAATCTAAACTGTTACTTATAGTTGATAACAATTGATTGATGATTTTCACACTCCTAACTTTCTTATTTCCCGATAAAGAGTTATAATCATGAGCTTCTTGCGGCAGACGCAAGTTATCTCCACTTGCAATCGCAAAAGCCGAGTCGTGTTTGTTCAGCCTAACACAACCGGCCACAATTGCTTACAGTCTACAAGCCCGTCACCAACCAACCAAACAACTCCTCTTCGCCAAGTGTTGCGTAACTTACGACTTAACAATCGGCTCGAGAATAGAAAGAAAGTCTCTTTGTTGCGGGGATCGATCCACTCCCTCGATGCCACGTGTCTCAATAATTCCCGTGTCCTAGACACCATTAAACGACCAAATGGCCCATATTTGCAAAATAAAAAAAAAAAAAAAGAGCCCAAGCAAGCATTTTTCAAAACTCCCTCCCACTGACCGTGTTCATTCATGGGGCCTACCACTTCCTTCGGTCCCGCCACAAGCCCCACGTCCCCCCCTTATCCCCACAACGCTACGCCGTAATCTATCTTGACTCTCCGCCTGCCACGTTGCCCACCGTCAACGTTATCACTGACGGAGATTCTTCCCCCGTAACGGTTTCTTGATGGTGCCCAGACCAACTCAAAATTTTTTGAAACAACCCAAAATATTCTTTCGTTTTGTGCAACTTTTTTTTTTTCTTTTGAATTCCCTCTCAGATAATATTGACCAATAAGCACCTTCTCTTTTGCCACGTGGCAAAGTGCACATTTCACTGTCCAACGTGGCAGCGAACCAGGAAACCCCCCCCCCCCAACAAGTTCCTTCGAAAACCGAAGAAAAAGAGCACAACATGCTTGTCGGGACAACAAATTGGATACGTGCAAGCGACAGAAATACATCTATGTGGAAAGACGATCATGCCCTTTTGTGAATCATGTGAATTCCATTACCTTCCATTCCTCATACGACAGATCCTCACCATCTGATTAAAAGAAAACCAAAGAAATCAAGTAAGAGATAATAATATTTGGTTTGATCATTTGCCAATAATTATCTGAACTTCTAGTCAGGGAAAAAGATCAATGGTTTCGCTTACTAGTTGATCTTTTGAGATTCTACGGATCAACAAATCCTATGACAGCAAGAGTTGTTTCCCGTGCAGGATTCCAAACGGCTTTGCCTGCTTAGAAGCTAGGCGAGAGTTTGCTGTTTCTTTTTGATTATTAGATACAATAATCTTGTTTCTCAATTGATAAGTACTTCAACTTTTATTAGGAAGATTTAATTTTTTTTAAAATATAACTCACTTATTATTTTAGATGACATAATAAATAAATTTTATTTAAAATAAAAAATAATAAAATAAATTATTGTGTACCAAATAATAAGTAAAATAAATAAATAAACAATTCTGAGGAAGGCTTCAGACTGTAACCTTGAAGCTAACATTGTAATTGGTGATCTTCTTTGCGGCTAAATCACAAGGGGAGTTTATTATTGTTGGCTTCCCAAAAACCATGGATGCCACCACCTCGGAATACAGAAATAAATAATTACAGAAAGGAATTTCCATTTTTCTGGTTGTAGAAAAATGAATAAAATTCTTCAAAGTCACGCACAAGTCACAACGTTTTTATCGATCTCAAGGATTTAAAGACAGCCACAGGATTAATTCATTTACACGTGTCAAGATCACACAACGGATGAAATACTGCTGTGTCACCCAAATTTGAAGAACCGGTCTTAAGGTAGCTGATGCTCTGAAGCAATTACCGATAGGTCCGGTAACCTCTTGTCAATGATAAAGGTCTGGGGTTTAAGCGATTGCTGGGTTTTTGGGGGTTTTATGGTCAGAGAGAGAGAGAGAGAGAGAGAGAGAGAGAGAGAGAGAGAGAGAGTTTTTGGTTTTTAGGGGTTCTAGAGAGAGAACAAAAACGGGTAGCATTTAGAAAAACGTTTTCTGGGAAAAACATCGGATAGAAAATGAGAGGGAACGAGAGAAATTGTTGTGTAAGGGAAGAGAGAATCTTGCTTTTCCTTCTATGATCTTTTCAGCCTCTTCAAAGTTGTGACAATTTCGTTGCCGTCCCATTTTTAAACAAAGTTCTGCACTTTTGAAACGAGAAAACAGAGAAGACGTTATCAGGAGGTGAGAATTCTGATTCTCGTGGGTTTTGTGGTACCAATGCCGGGAAAGATTGCTATTTTGATGTCGGTTTTATCGTTGGGATGTGTTTTGGCGATAAGGGTGTGTTTGTTTTCTGGGAAATGATATGAAAATGGAAGGAAAATGGGGAATTTTAAGCGGGAATTCAGCCAAATTGTTGTTACTTGACTCAAAGTTCTAAAATTTTTCATTTTTCTGTGAAAAGTCAAATGGGTTTTATCTTTTGACTTTGATGTCGTGTTGTTATTTTGATTTTCTCCTGCGCATTTGCGCTTCAGTCCACAATTCAGTTTAAATGGATTCGATCTGAGATTTCTGTAGCGATCTATTATCATGAAAGATCTTCTCCTCCAAAAAGAAACCTTTTTTTTTTGTTCCGAAGATGGTCCAATTTCTAGGTGATGATGGAGTTTTATTTTTTTCTTTTTTTTTTTAATATACGTTTGGGCCTTGTGTTTTGATTTGATTACTCCAGGGTAGACCCTTGTAAGGGTTTTAGATCATGTAAGTCCATTTTTCTCTAAAATACACAGAATTTCCCGGTTAATTGTCTGAATTGTTTTTAAGGGTTTTGTTGTGGTTTTAGTTTTGTTCTTTTTGAGTAGTTTTCTTTGAAATATATATATATATGAAATCCAGTTTTGTTTTTGTCGTTGAAAAAATTTGAAAATTTGTTATTTATTTGCTTGTAATGCTACTCAATTATATATATTTTTTGGCCGATCTGTTCTTTTTTTTTTTTTTTTCTTTTCCTAGATCATTTGCATCTGATCATGGGTTTCTGATCTTTCCTCTTCGTTTTGTGTTTACTTGGAAGTTTTGAGTTCTTCTTGCTGACTTGCAATCTATAAGGGCCTTATAACACGAACAGAAGTCCTAATTCTGGGGAAATTTTTCTAAGTCATCCACGGTGCTAACCATTTTTCAAAGCAACGATTTTGGTTCTTGCATGAAGCAATTGAATTTTGGTTGTGTTTTTATTTCTCATTAAATTAAGAAATTAAACGATTGATTTGGTTTTAATTATCCATTATAAGTTCAGTTCTCAGTGTTTTTTCTAACCCTTTACCTGCCCCTTTCTCCATTCTGGCTATCGTATGTGGGCTGGGGTTGAATTTTCTTGTCCTTTAGCGGCTCTATTTCAATTTTTTTTTTTGTATAAACTCCAGTGTATTAAATGAAGCAGGTCCTCATTTGATGTTTCTGTTCTTTTTCTTGCAGGATCTTGTTGTTGGGCTTCTTGAGTATAAGTGACCGGGACAGTTTGCCCTTTTTCAGAATTGGATCAGGAAATGCTGCAGCTCCACATTTGATGTATCCTTCTTGATATGGTTTCTGAGATATGGTGTTGCTGAGAAGGTTAGACTATGGATTCAATGGCTATCAAGTTCCTCCCATGCCTCGTGCTACCAGATCAGCTAGGGTAATATATTCTGATATTCTTGTATTACCCATTGTTCCAGTTAGGTTCATTTTATTTCCCCTTGTCAAATCTCTGATCTATGTACATTTTGTTGTTTTATTCAGAGGAGGCGTTGCTTTAAGAAGGGAAGTGAAGACAATCAAATTTGTCCATTTGATTTATTGGCCATCGTAGCTGGAAACTTATTGCTTGAGAAAGATGGTAACCCAAGCTCTGGTGATATATCAGCCAACAAAGACCAGTCTGCTGTTGCTAGTGATGATGTGAAAAAAGAGTGGGAGGACGAAGGAAAACTGTGGAAAGTAGAAGCCAATGATTGTGAAAACCCCGCTAGGAATTTCTTTGTTTCCGAGCTTGTCTCACAGGTTCATGCACAGATTTCTAGCCCCAAAGAGAATGACAAGAAGTTAGGCTTAGCCTCTCCAATAACAAATTCTGATTGCATGGAGAGGGTTAATGTGGAGAAGCTGGTGAATAGTAGAAGGAAGGATGACATGGGAACTCCTAATGGTAATGTAAAGGTAGCTTTTTCTAGTTACATGGAGTGTGGCGACTGCAAACTAAAGGACCAAACCATGAGGCTAATAAAAGATGAGCCTCATAGGCCAGCAAAGGTTCTGAATAATTCTGAATCTTTTATGTGTAGTTATGATCCAGTGTTCTGCAACAAGAAACCTGCACCAGTTAGTTTACATAGTAGTGCCAAGGGTCCTTTGCATGGGAATAACATAATTCCCAACACTTCTTATCCTGTGATCCAGGATAATGTAAATGTTGTTAGTAGAGATGATGACGATAACTCCTCTGGGTGCACTCACACAAGCACCAAAAAAAAATTCTTAAGGTCAGCACCACGTATTGGAGACAGAAGAATAAGGAAAATTTTGGCTTCCAAATACCGGAAAGTGGCTCCAAAATTAAAGGATGCTATACTTTCTAAAATTGGTGAGCATTTAGTTTTCAAGTTAAATACTCTTTGACTCTTTGTTTTATAATGAATCATGTTGTAATTACTCCTCATTTTTAATTGAGATCTCGTTGGTGTATCTAGATGGGGATTGGAGGTCTGCTTATTGTAACAGGAAGAACTCTTACAAATATCAGAGATCTGAAAAGTTGTATCCTTTAAAGAAGAGGAAACACTTTGGTGGCTATAATTCACTGTCATATTCTGATGGGGGAATTAGTAGCGAGTCCTTTTTGGATTCACCTCAGCAGGATAACAGTGGAGATGCTTCTGGCCCCTTCCAAAAGATGCATAGGGGTCTGCTACTAGCTTTCTGCTTTGAGGTTTCCATTTGTAATCTTTTTATTAATAATACTTTATTGTTCTGCAGCTACTGGACCATCTGTTGTTGGTCAAAAAACTCCATTCCAACCTAGGGATTCTCATGGTATGAGATCCTTTCATGGGTGACTCTGGTGTACTGTTTTGACTTGATTTGTTTCTAACATTCGCAGAAGTTCTGATGCAAAGGTCTATTTCATTTTACTCAGTGAAGCTGAGGATAAAGTCTTTCAGGGTGCCAGAGCTCTTCATTGAGATTCCAGAAAGTGGAACTATTGGTTCATTGAAGGTATACTGACTTTAAATACAGTTGCTTTGATCAAGAGAGGCAGAAGTCAAAGAAAAATTGCTTGCTGCTTAGTTTTGTCATATGATTACCTGTGTTTGCAGACTCTTATTATTGTGCAATCTCCAGTATTTGTTTTTAACTTTTTGTGAAGACATTCATTGCTGTGTACATGTTTATGTGTGCTTGTGCAACACCAAAGATTGTGGCACTCAAATATCACAACTACACAATCTGTCACATGGACGGTAGCTGATTCTCAGTCCTTATTCTGATGATATAAACTTCTTCCACAGAGAGCTGTCATGGAGGCTGTGACTGCTGTGCTTGGAGGTGGATTGCGTGTTGGTGTCCTTCTCCAAGGAAAGAAGGTCAGGGATGATAATAAAACATTGCTGCAGACAGGGATTTCTCACCATAACCAGTTGGATGCATTGGGTTTTAGCCTGGAGCCTAACCATCCACAACCTTCTGCTTCTTTGCATCCTGGAGATTCCCTCTTTCTGCTTCCTTGTGAAGCACCACAGCCTTTAAGCAGGTAAAAGGAGGTTCTCTGATTTAATAAGAAATGATCTTGTCTCTAATTTTCAATTTTGACATTTTCTATGGTTTTATGACAAGATCTATTTTGAACTGGCTTTGAATACATCTGTTTTTACATACAGGCTGTTTCTGCGACTCAAATCTATCTCTAGGTCATAATGAAGTAACATTAATTATTCCCTATGAGATAAATAACGAAAAATGATGTCCACAACAATAGTCATGACTTATTATAAAAGAAAGAATTCTTCGAAATTTGATTTAAGAATGTCGTGCAGTTGGCTTTCTGTGAATCAACTTGCTCCGGCCCTAGGGTGTAAACCTTACACTGAGGCATCCATAGAGCTGCAGGGGCTTTAATTGTTGCTTATCTGGTTATGGATTCATTAAAATTTTAAGATGATGACTTGACACTGAGAAGACCCTGTGATACTTTAGTGGACACTTGTTGGTTTACGTATAGATGCATGAGCTCTTTCCCAAACTAAAGAAAGCCCAGAGTCATTTGTCATTCAGCTTATGGCTTGGGTTTTTTTTAGCAGGTACCCCCCCACCACTGTTGCAGTTCATCCAGGCAGATGTGCTACTTCTGCTGAGCCTCATGCAGCCAATTCAGGGGATCTGGTTATAAGCAACCATGATTCTGCACCATCACCAACAGATACATCAGTTGACAATAGCACCACTAATTCAAAAGCGTTGGTCACTGTATCAGCAATGAATGTGGAGGCACATACTGTGGCTCCTGCTCCCCTGAAATATAAGAGATCTGAGATTGCACAGCGTCGAATTCGTCGACCTTTCTCTGTCGCTGAAGTTGAAGCACTGGTTCTGGCAGTTGAGAAGCTTGGAACTGGAAGGTTGTCTATAGTGTGCCAATATGCTGCTATGGACCCACTAAACATTGCATTTCAGATTTAATTCCTTTTGCCAATTTGTACATATGTGAATTTCAGAATTGTTTTCACATTTAAAAATATGAATCTCAATGCCTATGTTAACTTGCAGGTGGCGTGATGTTAAACTGCGAGCTTTTGACAATGCAAAGCATCGTACTTACGTGGATTTGAAGGTGGGCTTCTAGTTTTGTCATGACCTTTTATACTAACTTGCAAACCACACAAAGCAAATCTAGTGTTTCTCTTTCTGCTTTTAGATTTCTTTTCCAAAGTTGCATTTTCTTGCTTATTGTATTACCGCATGTTGATCTTTTCTCATCCCCTGACATGTGCTATTTTAAATTTATGCTTTTATGATTAAAAAATTTTAGTCCTCATGTGCATGTCCACAAGTGCAGTCAGTCAGTTTAATCTGTTCAGCTACAGTTGCTTGTAACAGAGGTAAGTAATTAGATTGGGCTTTGTAGCTTTTTGGTCCGTGTAGCTTTTCATCTGTAAAATAGCTGAATGTCCCGCAAGGAATCTCCTTCATTCCACATCTTCGCCATTTGCACTCCGCATATCTCTCTCTACACAATGACTTTTCCACTCTACATAATTCTTTTCTTTAAAATTTCATTATGTTACATTAAACAGCAAAACTGAATCTTTTGGGAGAGAAGAAAAAAGAGCAATATGAGCTGTTACTCGACACTTTTCTTGGCATATGTTTATTAAAGTAGAATGATCACATGGGGGAGTATGAGTTTGGTTTATGGCGGTGGGATTTTGGAGTAATGCAGGATAAATGGAAAACACTGGTGCACACGGCAAGAATATCCCCACAGCAAAGGAGGGGAGAGCCTGTTCCCCAGGAGCTTTTGGACAGGGTGCTAACTGCCCATGCATACTGGTCCCAGCAACAAGCCAAGCACCAGCTCAAACATCAGCTGCCAGAAACTTGCCTTCTCCTTTGATAGCAACCTAAAGTGCAGCCACCTGATTGAATCATGAAAACACAGACGAGTGGGTTTAGACTAGAATTTCTATTTTGTTCTTGTTTTTTTTTTTTTTTTTTTTTTTTCTAAATTTCTCCTTTCTGTGTATTCTTCTTCTTACTATCATGTAAAAAGTTATGATAAGGAGGAATGTAGAATTCTTGAATAGATTTATTATGTAATATTTTTGTCGCTCTCCTGCTTGGAGAGATTTGGCACTTGTAAATGGATGATAGAATAAGGGATTGTTAACGGGAATCTTTTAACCTTAAAAAATTGCCTTTTTTTTTGTTTTTTGTTTTTCTCTTTATACTTTCTTTTCGATTCTTAATTTTTGTCTGGTTGAAGAACGGAGGAGGATGAGAAAAAACAAAACAAAAACACATTTAATCCATCAAAATGATAAAAATGAGATGCCAATTTGAAAGTTGGATATTAAGAAATTATTTAATGTAAAATTTAAAATTTTTAATAAAATTTATAATTAAATTTTTATGTAATAATGTATTTTATAGTTATTTTTTTTAAATTAAGTTTTTTTTTATAATTTTTATATAATTTAAATTTTAAAAAAATAATAATAAAATATTTTTAAAGAATTTATTTTATATTTTAAAAATATTCTAATTTATAATTTTTGTAAGAGTTATAATTGTAAATTTTTTACATAAAAATAATATAATTTTTTAAATATTTAATAATTATAATATTTATTTTATATATAAAATAATTATTATTTTTTTAAAAAATTACTTTAATTATTATTTATTTAAATTATATTTTTTATTATTTATTTAAATTAATAAAATAAAATAAAATAAATAACACAAATTATCAATATTATATTTAATATTAAATAAATAATTTAAAATACTAAAATATTAATTATATTTTTAAAAATAAAATATATTTCTATTATATTCTGTATAATGAATTTATATATTAATATTTATTTTGATAATATTTTTATTAATATTCATAATTTTATTAATTTTTTCATAATAATTTTACTATTAATTTTTTATAATAAAATTTTCATTTACAATATTTTATCTCACATTATTATCAAATAAATTTTAAATTTTAATATATTTTTATTTAAAAAGAGAATTTAGATAGAAATAAGTGAATATAAAAAATTTTATATTAAATATAAAAATATTTTAATTAATATTAATCTTTTATATATAATATAAAATTTTTTATATTTTTTAAAAATTTTACTATTTTTATGTCTATATAGACCCTTATAAAAAAGATTAAAAAAAAAAAAAAACTTAACTTGAATGAAAAATTCTCGTGATAAAATTTTTAAATCCATGTTCAATAGTCCCATTATATTGTGTTCCGTGAAGGCCAAAAATGAAAATTATAAGAACGATGGAATTTTTTTTTTTGTTTTTTAAACGGGTTCCTATTTCATGAATCAATTTCTTTAAAGAGCTACCTAATTTGTTCACGGAATTACCAAAACGCAACGCAATCTTGGTTACGTTTGGGAAATCTAGTTGCGGATCCGAAGCAATGATTAAGAGAGTGCCTTTTATTCTTAACTCGAATGATAAGCTGGCTCTGTCAAATAAAATTTAAATTATTCGTTAAAACCTAGGTTTAACCAAATTTTAATATTATATTAAATAATTATCATAATTTTATATTTATTTAAGAATTTAAATTTATAAATAAAAAACTTATAAATACTATAAATCTTTTAGCATTTGTATATTTAAGTAATATAAAATTTATATTCTTTAACATCTCTATGCAAATAATAGATCTAAAAATAAATTAAAATTTTATTATATTAATACGATGAAATTAATGCAGATTTTCATTATATTATTGTACAATCCAATACAAATATTGTTTAAAGAAAACAAAAGCCTCAAAGAGATGTCGTTGTTGACTTAAGGCCTCAAAAGTTGGTTTTTTTTTTTTTTTTTTTTTGGGTGAGCTCGAGCGGTTCAAAAATTATGAATATTAATTGGGAGGATTTTCATAAATTTCTGATTACGTTTGCCCTTTGGTTCCGTTGGCTTTATCATGCAAGCGATCTCCAAAGTATCAGTCAACAAAATGATTCCAAAAGCTTTGCTTTAGCCGAAAGCTAAAACCCAAATTGGGTCTTGAAAATCAAATGCAAAGACAAATGGGTCTTACTCGGCCGAAGTTTGATGTCCATTGGATCCATTATTTACAGCCCATCAAAGTCCAGAAAAACTCATTTTGGGCCCTTTGTGGGTCGGGCTATGACAGTTTTGTCATCTGCCCACATCCGGTGGGGTTTGTCCAGCCCATGAATCGGTCTTGTCGCCAACCACTTTTCATTTAGCACTGGAACCGGTTGAGTTTGAAAGAACTAAAATGAACCTATCTGTAACTAAAACAAAATTCACGTTTTTTTATGCTTAGAATTACAGCTCATATGCCAATTTCTTGAGTTTAAATTTCAGTTGGAGTCAATTAAAAAAAAAAAAATTAAAACTTATATTTTATAAAAGTTTAAAGGAATTGAAATTTAAACTCATGATCTTCCATTAGGTGAATTCGAAGTAACTAATACGTATAACATTCTCATTTCCTTGTAAGTTTTCACCATCTCTCAAAAATTTGTGAATTTTAGACGCATATCTGTTGGAGGAACACTCCTAACTAGATATAAGAAGTAAAATTGTTACCGATTACTCTTTTTTTTTTTTTTTTTTGGCTTTGGCTTTTCATTTTTCATAATCTTTCTTGGTCATTCGGCAATAATATTAAAAATTTTAGATTGGACAACCACCACCAAAGTAATCCACCACTAAATTACTCTCCCTGTGTTTAGTAGAAGAGTTAGGCAACCAGAAAATCTGAGTCTTTTTTTAGGTAATAAAAGTAAAAATCATGACAACTATAGAGTCAAAACCCCACTTTGGAAGCATAACCAAATTGGCATCCTTTTCGTTGTGCGACAACTGTGGCAGTGGCACAAAGAAAAATTTGAATCTTGTTAGCTTGCAGCATCGCACCGCAGGCCGGAACTATGCAAGTATTAACCACAACCACTCTTTTCCTGGCAAGTGACAGTTTGTCTTTTATTGTTGGCTTTAGTTCCTGCCGTCTTCGTTGTACCACTGGAATTTGACATTATAGGAAAGCACTGTCAAGCCAACTTGGAGCTAAAAAACAAATATATGCATAATTCAGTGTCCTGATTATCGCTAGAGTCTACTGGGGCTATCATCCTCGAGGAAAATATTAATTTTAGTACACATACACGCACAAATGTTTGAGAGTTGGTGCGGTTGTCAATGCCATTATATTCTTTATTTCATAGGCACACACACACACACTACACGAAATTTGGCATTATTATAACCAAACCCCCCCCCCCCCGGCCGCCAAAAAAAAAAAAAGAAAAAAAGAAATGGGGTTTCAGATAATCGGAGTATAAGTGGGATTAAGCATACAGACAGGCAGAAAGAGTTCATTCAGGCCCCACATTCCCGTTAATCAAGTGGTAGACAGAGAGAGAGAGAGAGAGAGAGATTGACATGTCTAGAAGGACTCGAATTCTGGGTCATTTTTGTCTCGGTATACTTTATGTCATGTCAATGGAGTTGGACGATACTGTCGCAGTCAGCCATTCCAAAATAAATAAATAAAATTCAAGCGGTGGCCGTGGAAACCGGGCCAAGCAAAGCCGGTTTTTGCTATATTTTTCTCTAGTTTGTTTCGATTTATGTCCTCTAATAAGCACGCTCGCCAATATAAAAATGCATTACAAAGCAGACAATAATCTTTGGTGGAATTGGCATGTTGTGTATGCTTAGACTGGTCCTGCACGAGTGAATTGTTATGGTTTTATTCGTCTGAATTTTGTTTTTGTATTATTCTCACACAAAATTGCAATTTACCTCAGTTGCTTCTCTTTCCTAATTTTATATAACTTTTTTTTTTGAAAGCTTTCTAAGAAGCAATTTGAACAAATCCAAGGTTGAAGAATTCAACTAAATAACTGTATTATACGAACTCAGATTCTTATCAATGCAAAGCATATTTGTGATTAGTGATATTATCCATATAACACAAACACATTTATTTAACTAAAAGAAAATATTAGGTGGACAAAACTTTTTTTAATGGGGTGTTCAAGAATTCAAGGGTTGCATTTCATTTGCACATATGTGATCCAAGATTAATGATTCTGATAAATGAACTGAAACCCCAGAATCATGGGTACTGTAGATGAGTAGGTGCACTAAATATTAAATTCAAAAACTGCAAGCCAGACCGCCAAATTAGGGAATAATGATCTCGAATACGTTCGGGTCTATAATTTTAGGTCAATAATCAAAATGATTCAAACTTTGACTACCAAATAAGCTTATCCTACCACGTAATTCAAATTTAAGTTTTCTTATTATTTTTTACTTCTAAATAAATAAAAAATTATACACTCACTTAATATTAAATTTTAAATTTATTAACAATAAAATTATATATAAAAAAATCATTTAATTTTCTAATAATATTTGAATGATGGATTTATTAAAAAAAAATTGAATAAAAATATTCATGAATGTCTCTAACTTCTGTTTATAGTATAATAATTAATATATATATATTTTTAATTTTATTTTAAGGATTGCCTAACGTAACTTCGCGCGTTGCTTTCATTGGAATAATTATTTGCAGAAAAAATGGCACATCAATTTAGAACGGAAACTTTACGTGCTCAGCACTCAACTGGAAGCATTGACTCGCGGGTGGACATCGCAATGGGAAGGAAGTAGGGTGAGGAATATTATCTTAATTTTTGTATTTATTTTATAATTATTCTTATTTTTGTCTTTGTTTTTAATAATAAAGAGAAAATTTAAAATTTCATTCTCCTTCCTATTTTTTCCTTTATTTTCAAGCGAAAAAAATAATATTTTTTTAAAATAAATTTTAAAATACTAAATCTATCACTAATTCAAGTAAAAAGAAAAAACTTAATTATTATCTCAAAATCAAAATTATTTTTTCACATTTATGATTATTCAAAATACCAATAAACACATTATTGCTCTCAACTAAAGAAAAACCAAGTAATTTTATCACATGTGAGTAACTACATAATAAATTTTAAAAACTTTAGTCATCCTGTCATTCAAATTTTTTTTTTAAAAAAAAGTTTGTCAAACTCATGACTAAATTACTAAATAGTTAAAATAATTGTTCATCCACCATTACTTACATACATTGAAAAAAGAAGGGAAAACCCCAAAAATGGGCATCTTAGTCATTCAAGCTGAGTTGGGAGTGAACCGATTAAATACAGATCCCTTCCAAGTCAAATTAATTTAATCTTCATTTACAGAACTTGTATTAATGAGTGAAAAAATAAATTAAGACAAGAGAGAGAAAGAAGGTATTTCCGGTAAGGGCATATTAATTTATTTAATTGTTATTTTATAAAAAAAATATTGTATTAACTATTATATAAATCAAAAAATTATAATTTAATAATTCATGATTGATGTCGGGATTAATTTTAGATTTAAAAATGTATATACTAATTTTGTTTTTATTTTTAATTAAATATTCCAAAATTTGGACCAAAATTTCCAATCTCTGATTTTTTTTTTTTTGGGACACCGTTCCTATTGGGGGAGTGCGGGACGGATATCTGTACCCAGGAAAGAGCCTTCAACAATTAACAAAACCGAAAAGAAGAAATTTAAAAAATTATATATATATAGACTTTTCTCAGCAGCTGAGCAAATGCCACGTTTCGAGTGGACCCACTTTCCTGATTTTGACCGGTCAATCGGGATTGGGGACCAGAGTACGCCACCATAGACGGGGCTGAGTCAACAGGCCTAATGTTACTTTACTTTCTGCCCAAGGAGATTATTTTATTTTATTTTTTTTTGATCATTTAAATTTTTGCGCATATAAATTATATTTAATGAATAATACTCTTAAATTTTTATTTTTTATTTCCCAAAGAAAACACGCTTAAGAAAAGGGAATCATGGCTGGTGACGTTACTTTATTGCCGTCGATATTTTTCCTTCTATAGTAATATCATTATATCTTTGAATTTATTTATACGTAGAATGAGATTAAATTTTTCTTCACATTATTGTGTCCCTATATCATATAAAAATAATTCAAATTATAATCATTAATCACAAGATTTAATTTAAAATTTAATTAAATAAATAAATTTAAAGAATAATTTCGGTCATAATTTAATATTTATTTATTTATATTTTGTCCACCCTACCCTACGTGATGTTGGTAAGCAAAACATTTTTCGCCTTGCTAGCTGGATATTTTGACTTTAAAAGGACCCAAGCATAAAGATTCCAGATAAAAAGGCCGAGGGAAGTGTTTTGTGCGGTGGAAAAGCGAAAAGAAAAGAGCTGCTACCTTTCTCTGTTTCTGGGTCTCAGGTACGTGATATTTAATCTTATCAAGTTGATCCATTTCTTTCTGTTGATGGATTCCTGTAAACGTTTTTCGTTCTAGTCGCCGGTAGCTTAAGATTTTAGATCTTCAATTCTGAATTGTTTATGGCACTCATCTGCTTCTCTCGGATCCTAGGCCTTCGTTGCTTCAGACAGTGCATGTACATGGATTCCTTCCGCTTTATTGTAAACTGAGTGTCTGAAAGTTTGGTTCTTGGCTTCCAAAACTGTAATTTCAAGACGTTTTCTTTCTTCGAACAGCTGAAAGATTTAAGCTTTTTTGATGGGTGTCTGAAAGTTTCGTGTTTCCCTTTTTGTGCTTGGAAGTTGAGCTTTTTTGGTCAGATAAATTGTTAGTTGAAGGTTTCCATTTCTTTTTTCTTTTTGGGTAATTTAAGGTTTCTGATCTTTGGCAGGTTAACAAATCTCTTGGGATAGACAGAGACTGTTGAATTTTGGAATTAAGATATTTATTGGATTTAGGGTCTTGCAGTTGGATATGGATTCTGGTTTTGCTGGATTTTCTGCTTCCCTAAATGGTTCCAAGTTTAAGGACACGACTCTTTTTCCTGATTCCGAACAATTCCAGGGTACTTCAAATGGGTTCAAAGTCAAGGATCCTTCTTTGGATTCAAACTTGAACTTTGTGGATAGTCCACCTGTCTTACCGGACCTCGATCCGGGTTACATTCGCTTGTCATCTCTCACAAGCACGGATGGAGATTCTCCAACTGATGACTTTGACTTCACAGAGGTGGTGCCCAATTACATAAGCCAGATGCTTTTGGAAGAGGATATGGAAGAGAAGCCTTGCATGTTCTATGATCCACTGGTTCTTCAAGCTGCTGAGAAATCACTTTATGATGTTATTGGGGAGAAGTATCCCTCCTCATCCAATCAATCCTCTTCCTATGGTGACCAGTTTCTAGTTGATAGTCCGGATGATGGGTTTTCAAGTGGTTTCAGTGATCATAGTAGCCTTAGTGGTTCTAGTTCTAATAATAACACTGCAGTTGATCCCCAAAGAAATGTTGAATTTGGGGAATTGAAGTTATCCTTTTTGCAGACACCTCTTCCTTCTAATTTTGTCTTCCAGTCTCCGGGGAAGTCCAACTCACAACCTTCATTAAAGTTGCAAAAAGGATTAGGAACTAATGGTAATGGTTTGCTGCCACCTTCTGTGAGTGAGATTGTGGTCCCAAATTTGTTCAGTGAGAGTGAATTGGCATTGCAGTTCAAGAAAGGTGTCGAGGAAGCTACCAAGTTCCTTCCTAAGAGTAATCAACTGGTTCTTGATTTGGAAACCAATGCATTCACGCCAGAGTCAAAGGAATGTGTTTTGACTGTAGCAGTGGAGCCAAAGAAGGAAGCAAGTGATTATTTCCCTGAATTGTTGATGGGAAAGAAGTATCACAAGCGAGAGGAGGAAGATTTTGAGGAAGAAAGAAGCAACAAACAGTCAGCAATTTGTGATGATGAGATTGAGCTGTCAGAGATGTTTGATAAGGTCTTAGTCTGTGTTGAAGAACCAACTCAGCCACCTGCATGTGAACTTGATGGGTGTCCAGAAAGTAAATCAAGCAACACAATGCAGCAGACCGGGCAAACAAATGGATCTAGTGGTAGCAAGACTCGGGTTAAAAGACAAGCAAATAAGAAGGAAGTGGTAGATTTGCGGACTCTATTGATTCTGTGTGCACAAGCTGTCTCCACTGATGACCGCAGGACTGCTAATGAGCTATTGAAACAGATCAGGCAGCACTCCTCACCTTTTGGGGATGGGGCTCAAAGGTTGGCTCATTGTTTTGCGAATGGTCTTGAAGCACGTTTGGCGGGCACAGGAACTCAGATCTATACTGCTCTGTCTGAGAAGAAAATATCGGCTGCTTGCATGCTGAAAGCTTATCAGGCATATATATCAGACTGCCCATTTAAGAAGTTTGCTATTGTCTTTGCAAACCATACCTTTTTTAGCATGGCTGAGAAAGCAACAACACTCCACATAATAGACTTTGGAATATTATACGGTTTCCAGTGGCCCCCCTTAATTTATCGTCTTGCAAAGAGACCTGGTGGGCCTCCCAAGCTACGCATTACTGGGATAGACCTTCCACAAAGTGGATTCCGTCCAGCAAAGGGAGTTCAGGAGACTGGACACCGCTTGGCAAAATACTGTGAGCGCCATAATGTTCCTTTTGAGTTCAATGCCATAGCACAAAAATGGGAAACCATCCGAATTGACGACCTGAAGATTAATCCTGGTGAGTTTCTTGGAGTGAATTGCCTTTTCCGTTTTAAGAACCTGCTTGATGAGACAGTTGTAGTCGACAGTCCAAGAGATGCTGTTCTAAATTTAATCAGGAACATAAAACCAGATATTTTTGTACATGCTATTGTCAATGGATCCTACAGTGCTCCCTTTTTTGTCACAAGGTTCCGGGAGGCACTCTTCCACTTCTCGGCATTGTTTGACATGTTGGACACGAATATGCATCGCGAAGATGAGATGAGGTTGAAGTTTGAGAAAGAGTTCTACAGTCGTGAGGCAATGAATGTCATAGCGTGTGAGGGAACAGAGAGAGTTGAGAGACCTGAGATATACAAGCAATGGCAAGTCCGAAACGTGAGAGCTGGGCTGAAGCAGCTACCTTTGGACAATTTTATTTTGAAGAAATTGAAGCATAAAGTCAGTACAAGGTACCACGCTGACTTTGTGGTGGATCAAGATGGCCACTGGTTGTTACAGGGATGGAAAGGTCGGATTGTTTATGCGTCTTCTGCCTGGATTCCCACATAGGAATAAGTTTGCTTGATTTTCACCTTACGATTCTGGAAGGGTTCAGACAAGGTCTTGGTATATGCAGAACTTTGAGCTTGTAGTGGAAGAACATGAGTGGAAGTCTCTCTGGCATGCTGTATGATGAACTTCTTGCTTGACTGCTTGGTGGAGTTTTAGCTGTACTCACTTGAGATTTTATAACTATCTTACCCGAAAACTGATTCCTGTCATTTGATAACGCCAAGTAGCTGTATTTGATTGTATACTAATTTGTAGCAAGTTATATCCGTTGGAGACGTGATATAGATAGCTGGTTGTATCATTATTCGGCCATAGCCTTTCGCCGTGTAATAAAATTAGACGTGGGGTAACTTCATATATGTTCAATTTTCGTTTTCTATGTGTTTTTGAGAATTGTACTACAACTTTGACATCTTTGGCCATGGAGTTGGTGTCTTTTTCAATGGTCTTTTTGTCATTTCATCAGCAGAGGTTGCTGGTCTTTAGTCCACTTCGGCTGCTACTAATAATGCCCATTGACATTGGCTGGTGTGGCTCCCAAGCAAATATCCATCGTGGTGATTAAGAATTCAATTATATTTTTAATGGTCTGGTATGGAGACTGACGGCGAAATATTTTATCTTATTTATTTACCAATGGACCATCACTACAAGTGCGTGGCTCCCTAAAATTGCAATTTAAAGAATTCAATAGCACCTTATGCCATCACAACAATTTAATATAATCATAGTTGCAAGTTACTTTTTTATAAGTAATTAGAAATACAATTGATTATATGGTACAAATTAAAAATTAGATGTTAATATTTTGTTTTTTTTTAATAAATTTTGACGGTATCTATTCTGATTTATTATATATAAAAAAATTATAATTAAATATAATTATTGTGATATAAAGAGTAAAATAATACAATCAAATACTTATTCAAGCCATTTAGCAAAATTAAGTCATTTAACAAGATATAGAAAATACATCATTTACTTTCTATTTTTAATATATAATTTTTTAAGTACTCAATTTATAAATTTATATTTAAAATTTTAATATTTATCACTAGTGATATATTAATAATTAAATATTTAAATTTTTATTTTTAAGATTTTAAAGTTTAATTTTTAAAAAATAGTGTGAAATTTATAATAATAATAAAAATTATATTACATAACTCATAATTTAATTAATTTTTAACTTTTTTTTTTAAAGGGGAGCTCTACTAAAATGCTTGATTATCATAATGTCCGTCTTTCTAAAATGCAAATTGATAAGGTCGAGTCGAAATTGAACACTCACGAGACAAATGCTAAACTAATGCTAATGTGTGTTCAATATTTATCAAACCTGAAATGTCAACTCAGCTTGGCGGGTTTTTAAGAGAGATGTGAGTATTGGTTTGACCTTAGGATCTATGTGTTCAAACTGAGGTCTAATTACCATAGGCTGTTTGGGTAGTTGGGTGGCTTATGCAAGTTACATAAGCCTGCTTGCTTCCCAAGTTTTGAGACCGTGACAAGAAAAGGAAAGATGGAAGAATAAGAAGGGCAACCAGTTGTTTGACCCCAGAATTCTACTCCAATTGGCCATTTAATAATACGATTCTAATGAATTTCTAATTCAGGAAAAATAAACCCAAATGTTTTCTAGTATGAACCTTGCAGTTGACGATAACGTTTCCTGTGCACCCGTGAGAAATCAGTGGTTCTCATCTATTTAGGGCTGCTTTTATCATTTTGACTTTTCATTCCATGGCCTCTGTCCGACTTCCCAATCCTAAAACTGCCCTGCCTTCTCGTTTCTCCTCCATGGAAGCTGTTTTTCAGACATCAATACATGGACCCGAGTTTTGGAAGCGAGGCTTATACAGGCTTACGGTGCTCAATTATCTTCGGCAGTGACACATTTATGGCTTCTGTTATTAATTACAATATTGTGAACTTGAGTCAAGTCATAGGATAGCTTTTTCTTCTTTAATCTACATCACAATTGGAAATTTATAAGATACTAATTTTTTGCAGCTTCATCTTAACAGGAAGCATTGAATCAAACTGGTTGGGCTGCCACAGGACAGTCTAATAGGTCTTACATTTGAATCCCGAACCTGCATCGAATACATTATTTGTGGCTGTCTCCCTCCTAACAAGAAATTGATTATTCCAACTTTTATAACGAATATAGCTAAGGAAAAAGTGTCAAAACACTTTCTTTGTCCCATTTCCCACCATTTGCAGCATGGTTCCAAGAAGCTTCCCTATTTATGTCAAAAGTTGCAAGATCTCTCCTCTTCTTCTCTGCCTATGTCAAAGTTCCCACAAGATCCTTGGACTCTTAGGATAGATACCCACCTTCTCTCTTCATTCTCAAAGGTCTTCCCCAGGTATAGCTGCTGTAGTCCCATTCCTCTGTACCATGTCAATCTCTTGCTTTTTGTCTTTCTATCTTGGAGAAAAAATGTGTGTATAAATCCAAAGGTTCTGTAGTTTTGTTCTCATTTCAATCTCTTGTTTTGACTTTAGCAAGTTGCCTGCTTTTTTTGTTTTTTGACGTTCTAGCTATGTTGTTCGACTAATTTCTTTTTCATGGTCATGTTCAGTATGAACTACCTTTTTCGCATCTTCTAACTCTTTTTGTTTCCCATGAGCTTAGTTATTTTTCTTACAGCAAGGTCTAGATTTGCTTAGCTGTATACTCTACTTTTCATCTTGTCATGCTTAATGTTCTTCATTATTGAAATTGCGATGAATTTAGCTGGAAAAAGCTTTGAGTTTCTTAGAAATCTTTGATTGAAATGTGAAAGCTAAGTAGTTTGCTTGTTCATTTGACTTTGCAGGTTTGTGGGAGATTTCTGGTTATGGAACCGAAGTACACAGCTTTCTCCGATTACCCGGACATAGATGAACTTGCAAACTTCTCAAATTCGGATCAAAGCCCAATTTTAGAAAACGGGACAAAATTCGATATCCCATCTCCAGGACTAAGCTTCATGGATGTTCCTTTTGACCCTCTCGATCCAGGGTCTGACCTTTCGGGCCTACTCTTTACCTTGGGCTCAGAGGGAGAGCCAACAATCTCTTCTACTGGATTAAGCACACATGATGTCTCCTCTGATCCTTCAGCTTCAGGCTGGAAGCCAGGGGGAAAAGCTTCCCTTTCTTTTCTTGACAGTGATTCCTCAGATCCTGTCCTTGCCTACATATCTCAGATGCTTATGGAAGAGAATATGGAGGACAAGCCTTCTATGTATTATGATCCCTTGGCTTTAAGTGCCACAGAGAAGTCTTTATATGACGTGCTTGTTGAGCAACATCTTCCATCGCCAAATTGTCCTTTGAATCACATCAACCAGGAGAGCCCCAATAGAACTTTTTTGGGAGGAGAAATTGATTGTCACAGTAATAATGGCACCTGCAACAGCACCAGCATTGGCACTGGAGATGTAAGTCGTTGGGTTGGTGATGTTGGAGGGGAGTTCAATGCATCTTCACTGCAAACCTCTTTTCCTGGCGAATACAACTTCCACTTGAATATGCAGCCCGTTGAGCCTGATATCAGTGATGAGCTGATTGCTTCTTCTGCCAGTGAGTTGGTGCAGAATATGTTTAGCAACACAGAATCTGTGCTGCAGTTTAAGAGAGGGTTAGAGGAGGCTAGCAAGTTCCTTCCTAGTGCTAACAAACTGGTTATTGATTTGGATAGCGATGTGATTCCTGACAGGCAGAGGGGGGAAGCTCCAACATTTGATGTGAAAGGAGAGAAATCTGACTGTGGAAGTTCAACGAATGGATCATCAAGGGGTAAAAGGAATCACAAACCAGAAGATTCTGATCTTGAGGAAGGGAGGAGTAACAAGCAGTCAGCAGTTCATGTAGAAGAGACTGAGTTATCAGAGATGTTTGATAAAGTATTGCTGTGGAATGGGGAAGCAGGCAGACCATCTTTCTGTGCCTATGATGTGGAGAAGGATGTAAAATGCAAGCCCGTGCAGCTAGTTAAACAATCAAATATGTCAAATGGTGGGAAAACTTGTGCCAAAAAAAGGGGCAAGAAGGAAACCGTGGATTTGAGGTCCCTTTTGATTCTATGTGCACAAGCTGTCTCTGCTAATGACTTTACGACTGCAAATGAGCTACTGAAGCAGATTAGGGGGCATTCTTCACCTTCTGGTGATGGTACTCAACGAATGGCCCATTACTTTGCTAATGCTCTTGAGGCACGATTGGCAGGGAGTAGCATTGGAGTCCAAAACTTCATCAGTTCCCTTGCTACAAGAAGGTTAACTGCTGCTGATGTGTTGAAAGCTTACAAAACTCTTCTTAATTCTGCCCCATTTAGGAGGTTCTCAATTTTCTTTGCAGACAAAATGATTTTGCATGCAGCTGGACAGGCAGCAACTCTTCATATTGTAGATTTTGGTGTCCTATATGGTTACCAATGGCCACTTCTTATCCAGCAACTTGCTTTTAGGCCTGGTGGTCCTCCCAAACTACGAATTACAGCAATTGAACTGCCCCAATGTGGTTTCCGGCCAACAGAAAGAATAGAGCAGACAGGAAATCGCTTGGCAATGTATTGTGAGCGATTTAATGTTCCATTTGAGTACAATCCTATTGCTGCACAAAACTGGGAAAGTATCCCAATTCAGGACCTGCAAATTAGAAGTGATGAAGTGCTTGCAGTTAATTGCCTAGCTCGCTTCAAGAACCTTCATGATGAGACAGATGAAGTGAACTGCCCAAGGGACGCTGTCCTCAGCTTGATCAGGAAAATGAATCCTAATATTTTTGTCCTTAACATTTTAAATGGATCCTACAGTGCACCCTTCTTTGCCTCAAGGTTCCGGGAGGCACTTTTCCACTTCTCCTCGATTTTTGACATCTTTGATTCTACTTTACCTCGAGATGATCATGAAAGGTTAATGCTTGAGATGGAAGTATATGGACGGGAAGTGATGAATGTTGTCGCATGTGAGGGACTGGAGAGGATTGAGAGGCCTGAAACATACAAGCAGTGGCATGTTAGGATTATGAGGGCGGGGTTCCAGACACAATCATTAGAACAGAAACTCATCAACAAGTTCAGAGCTATGTTGAAGGCAAACTACCACAAAGATTTTGTAATTGATGGAGACAACGACTGGATGCTTCAGGGATGGAAAGGTCGAACCATCAGTGCTTCCTCCTGTTGGCTTCCTGCATAGGAATCAACAAACATGTCAATCTCATACTTCAGCCTGTCTAGTCAAGAAGACGTTGACTTTCCTGCCTGAAAATGTTAATCTTAAGAAGTTAGCCAAGCAGACAATGAAAAAATTTGAGCTGACTGTGCCCTTGAACTGCAGGGCTGGATATAATTATTCACTTTATTTTGTTGTATATAGTATTGCTATGATGCCTTGACTAGGTAATGCTTTGCAGATTTTCGGCTTCCTGCCTGCCTTTTGCCTTGTTTGATTGGACTCGTAGCGCTTGATTATGTCACAGATGTTACAGATTAGACAATAATGTCGTCGTTCTAGCCATTTTTCTTTTCTGTTTGCTTTTCCTGATTCGTATGGGAATCCATGACCTTTGAAATGCCATATTCTTCCCACAGAATCTTAGAGCCACTGTGATTGTTTCTAGGACTCCATCTCACTAGCCTGGCATGACCCATTATGCAATTCTTGCATGTTGCGGAGTGGGGAGGGGTCACCAGACACTGGCGCACTAGGAGCAAAGTAATGCTCTGCCTGTGTTACGGTAATGTTGAATCACTTTGCAACCCTGCAGAGTTTGATGAGTATCAATCATACCATCATACCCCATTTTTAGTCTTACATTATTGCAAATGACGATAGAGGCACAAATGTACATTTAAAATGAGTCCGTTTCTATCATGCACCAAATTTTCTGTTTCCTCTTGTTGAAACTCTTTTAGATTAAAACTAGTATTGGGGAGGATTGGCGCGGTCTGATATCTGTCCGATTGAATAAATCTAACCTTGTCGTTTAAAAATTAAAAGAGTCAGCTGGCGGAGATGATCGTACGTGGATCCAGCAATTCCCGTGTCCCGTCGTTGCCATCACTCCTACTCTACGAGTAATTATTATTATTTTCAAAAGGCCAAAAAGCCCTTGCACATATATTACAAGCCGGTCTTCAATTGACCTTGTATTACGACAGGATTGAAAGTTGCAGTGTCTGGGGTCCAGCAGAAACCAGTCGGTGCCAGTAGGCTACCAGGAACAGTTTCTTTTCACATTCTGGCTGGCTGTGGACTTTCAACGATTGTGTGGACAACAAACGTGGCTGCTCCCTTCCACGAAACAATGACAATTTCTTTTTACTTTTCTTTCTAGTGAAGAGGAATGATTAAAAATGGATATTTGTTTGAACTTAGACATGCATCTCAAATCACTCATACGTGTTAGGATCATTCATTTGCCAAGTAAGCCTACCTATGTGGAGTTGACACTGGCGTTTTTAGCCTCGCCTGCCTCCAAACTTCAAGCCCCAGTTACGTTGTTAACTAGTAACTAATTACCAAGCAATATTCTCGCACTTCTACTAAAAATCACAAAAATTTTGCTACCACCAGCCCAAATAAATTATTTTTTAAGGCAAGAACATTACTTTTTTTTTTTTTTTTTTTTTGTGAAAATTTGAAAGACCGTTGGGTTGCCTCCAGCTGTAACAAATTTAGCTTTCAAATTTCAAGAAGAATTCACAGAGCACTTCTAATCCATTGGATTGGAAGAGCCGAGAGCCAACCGACCCTAGGGTACACTCATTCTGAAACTTATTATTATTTTTTTATAAAAAGAATAAAAAAAGGGGGGAAAGTAGCCGTTAAACTTACTCGCAAGCCAAAGAGTTACCTGAAAACAACGTTTTTTCAGTCTAGTTTCCTCAGAACGTTGATGTGCCTATTTTTGTTTAAAGTAAGAGGAAAGGCTGAATTTCTAGCTACCTTGGTGAACTATCTGGGCTTAAAGGCTAAGCAATTTGCTTGTAAATTTGTATACATGTGAGTACTAAGCAGAAAGGCATGGGCTTCGAGTACTTCTCTTTACTGATAATGCATTTCTTAATCTGGAACAGTTGGTGATTTGAATCATTTGATATCTGCAACCATGTCTGGTTTTACATGCTGCCTGAGGTTCCCCGGCCATTTGAATTCCGAATCTTCGAAATCTTGCAGTGAACCTTGTTCCATTTCCTCGCCTTCACTTTTTCATGGCGTGGCTTTGCCCCTCTGATGTCGCGTGGTTCACGGCAGTGCCAAGCTCTTACCGTTCTTGATGAGCTAACTCAGCAAATTCGGGACGCAAAGAACATGATGTGCGCCGCTGATCCTCGCCATGGTCATTATCTGACAGCTTCAGCCATGTTCTGTGGCAAGATGTGCACCAAGGAAGCAGATGAGCAGATGATGCCGAATGTGCAGAACAAGAGTTTTTTCCTACTTCGTTGAGTGGATTCCTAACAATGTGAAGTCAACTGTTTGTGATATCCCACCGAATGGTCTCAAGAAGTCATCCACATTCATTGGGAGAAGAGCTTTCCTGCACTGGTATACAGGGAAGGGATGGATGAATTGGCGTTCACTGAGGCTGAGAGCAACATGAACCTTCTGGTATCGGGGTACCAACAATATCAAGATGCAACGGCAGATGAGGAAAGAGTACGAGGGTGAAGAAAGAGAAGAATATCAGTAGAGTAGCAATTTCAATTGAATCCTCGACTTCCAGCCGCTGGTTTCATTTCGGAGGCTTGGTATTGATGCAACTTTTCTACATCCATTTGTGAAGAAAGTAGCAAAACTTCATCTATTTTGGGTATACTGGTATTGCTCCTGTGATTCACTTTCCTTGCATATCGCTGAATACATCATCCGTTCAGTGGCGCGTTTCGTACTATAGCACAAAAATTTCCATGCCCTGTTTCTATTGGGTTGATGCGATGCGATGCTATGTTTGAGTAACTTTCCTTCGTGCTGCAAAAGTTGATCCGCATTGGTTAAAAAGGGAAAAACACTAGCCGGGAGGACCTTATTAGACATAAAGAGTGATAATCACATCGAAATAGAAATTGAATGCAAAGATTGTACTTAGTTGCATGTTATTTCTAACAATTAAGATTTTATGAGATAAGTTTGTATGAAATTTTTTTATTTGACGTAATACTTTAATAATAAAAAAGAGGGAAAATCAAAATTAATAACCTCATAGATGATCAAAATAATAATCAAACTTAATAATTTTATAGATACGACAGAAAAAATAGAAAAGGAACTTGACGACCCATTAGTATTAATTAGTGTTTTTGTTCTTGTAATAAATGGCGAGCCCAAAAAGGAAAACGGTGTCGTTTTGCCATCAAAAGTACTGCTTCAATCCCGAGCGATTTGATCAATAAAAGCCCAAGACTTTCACTCTGCATCTTAATCGAGAACCCAAAAAAAATGGCGACAATTCTAGCGAAGATGGCATCATCATCGTCATCAGCAGCAGCTGCAGCACCCACAAAGCAAATCCTAAGCTCGAGCTTCTACAGGTTGTTGTTCTCCGTAAATTTTCAGAGAAGCTTTAGCGCTTCCCCAACTCCGGCAACCGCGTCCTCGGATTTTACTTCAGCAGCTTCCAAGAAACCAAAGAGAAAGAAAAAGAAGAACCTTTTCGAGGTGGCCCAGTTCTTGCCCAACTGGGGCATCGGTTTCCACATGGCTAAATCCCATTGGACCAACGTCTCGTACGAACTCACCAAAATCAATCTCTACAAGGTATTTGTTTTCTTTTCCTTTTCCTTTTCTTTTTTAAAAAAAAAAAAAATTAATTCTTTGGAGAAGAAATGAAAATTGAATTTTTTTTTTTTTTTGGGTTTTGGATGAAATGATGTGCCTTTTTGTATTCTGGGGTTTAGGGTTTAGGGTTTATGGTTTGTGGTTTGTTCATTTCCTTGGTTCTTTTATTTGTTCGATTTTTTAGGGGCCTACCCTTTTGTTTAAATTGTTTGTTGTTTCCGAGGGTTTTAAGATGGGTTGGTGTTTTATTGCAGGATGGTAGACATGGAAAGGCGTGGGGGATTGCTTACAAGGATGGTGAGTGTGTAACATGAAGCTCTTTTGGTTGCATTCTGATCTTTGATTTTACATTGCTGGTTGGTTCTTTCTGTAATTAGTTGAATTTTTTGTTCACTCTTGTGAGAAAAAAGAATGCTTGGGAATTGGGATGTTTATTGCCTATTTATGTGGCTGTCAATGGGTGTTGACGGTCCTATGCAAGGCCACTTTCTCTTTTCAGGCATTTGTTTGGATTTTGTCTATGATTGAATGGTGCTCTTTTTCTTCAAGTCAGTCAATCGTTTAATTACTCCTTTTGAACTGATTCAGAGAAGGCTTTAGTTATCTTATAATTCTCTCTTTGCAAGGCATTTAAGTCTTCTTCGCAAGAACTCCCTGTTTGGATTGCAAAAGACACTAAAAGTAGCCTGGAATCTGCTGTTACGAGGTTTCTAGTGTTAGGCTATATCAGTGGAACATGTAGCACTTTATAGGATGTTCATAAATTTCCCTGGTTGATTTCATATTTCTCAGCCTAGTTTCATGTTTTTATCTGTTAGTGGAGGCTTAAGAACTGCCTCTGTAGGCAATGTGCAACTGGAAGATTGTTGTGCAGATTCTGTAGTTATGACTGCTCGAGCTAAAGATTTATTTGTGAATGTCTCATAAACAATTGAATATGATCAAATCTAACTGTGGAATCAAGCAAAAGCTTTCATAATGCTTGTTCTTTGGGGAGTCCATCCAAATACCCTGGTTTTCTGGTTCTTTTTACTCCCTCAAATGACTTTGAATGGATTTGGGAGGCTTTTGCATGGTTATGTTTTTGCATTTTCTTTTTCCATAACATGCCTTGTCTCTTTACTTCATATATACCCTGTCCGTTGTCATCTTTTCTGAGAGTACATGCATGATGCATTTGGTTTACATGAGGAAATGCATCTAATCCTTGGGAATTACTCACATGCAAGTACAATAGACACCAAAGGATAACGGCATATTTTAAATGGCGAGTGGTGATATTCAATCATGCTAGTGGTTGTCAATGGAATTTGGTTCTAGAATTGTTTTTTTTTTTTTTTTGAATGGAATGAGAGGTTATTTCTTCAGTTCTTTAAATTCAGGATTACCAGTTGATGCTCCCAAGAAGATAAGTGGCATTCACAAACGTTGCTGGAGGTACATTCCAGGCTTAACAAAATTGAAGGAAAGCGAGCCAACCCCACCTAAATCTACAGGAACTGCTGAAGTTCAAGCAGCTTGATGTCCTTTTCTACAATTGTAGATTGGTAGCCTGAACGCAAGTGCTTTGTTGTGCTGTTGGGTTGATGCCTGGAGTTAGTGAGATGCACTTTGTTGAGAGGGTTTTCTTTGGATATCTTTCAATACCTGTCAGCTTAATCAGTAGGCGTGTTTGGTGCCCCTCTTGCCTAAAGTTCCACCCCGTCTTGCTCAATGCAAGGCGTGTTTGACACAAGATTTTGTTGAACAAACTCAACATTGAAAAAGTTCATTTGCTAGCAGAAAGATTTTGGCAGGCAGAAATGTTTATTCTTCTCCTGTTTTAACGTAACAATTTACGGTGATTGCCTCTCTCTCTCTCTCTCTCTCTCTCTCTCTCACACACACACACACACACACACATTGATAATATGCTGTGCGTGGTTATGTATGGATGATGGGTCGCTTGCATCGTATACAGCAACGTATTTCATCACCTTTAGTTGATTGTCTTCAATGCATTAATTAATTGTGTTCAAGAATGACAATTCATGAGCAAAGCTGTTGCGCCTTTTTCACATCCGATGCTGGCAAAAGGCCACCCTACTTGCTTGGTATGGACCTAATCTTGGATGACTGTAGTGTGATTACTTAATCCATTAACTCACCTATGAGTTTGTGCGTGCACGCCAATAGCATAAATTTTGGTAGTAAAAGCCAACTAGGCGTCACCAAATTATCAAGAAAGCATTCAACTACACAACTGCACCGCAAAGTTGGAACTTGGAACGAAGTCCCCAACAAGCAGCCTAATTAATTATAAGAAAATATGCATGTAAAGGAAAGTGCCTTGTTAAACAAACAAGGTATCTACAACAAATTTTATTAATAAACATGACGCCTATTTACTTTTGTTATATAGCAGTAATACAAACGTGTTCTACTAATGCAAAGCATAGAATGATCTCAGTGATTACTTGTAGTGTTCGTCTTTAATCGTAGGCAAAATAGCAGTGTAGACAACTAATCTAGCATTGATGGGACCATCATTTGTTCCCAATCCAGGGGACTTTAATAAAAAAATTTCGTACCAATATATATATATATATATATGACTATTTTGGGATAAAAACTAAGCTCAGACAAAGGGAACGTGGCCTAAAAGATCAAACCAACGTGAATTTCCGTTGACATCAAAGTTCCCTATCTTGTGAATGTCCCTCGAAGGATTAAGAAAAGCAATGGGAAAGAGTGTAGGGTTCCTCGTAAAACTGATGGTTTTCAGATTTAATATGAGTCCGTTTCTATAATGCACACACACGAAGGCATCAAGCTCACAAAAGGGAATTGATATTTGCACACAGATTTTGGTCTTATACACAGACAGAATCATTGTATTCGATGGCTAAGCCAATGGTTTTCAGACCTAAAACAACGATTACTATTTGATGGTTGACTTAGGCCGACTCATGAGCCGCGTGGCCATGTCCTTCCATGCTCTTAGTATAGGGCTCGACGCTAACAGTCTAAGACGGTGCTCTCTTATTTTCAAAAACCATTTAGGTAACCATTAGGTATAATTTTAGTGGTTATCAAGTTCAAAGTTTGGAGGCTAAGATCTTAGGTTTGAATCCAGGACGTCACTGATAATTAAATCCTATTTCCATCCTAACCGAAGATTTTAAAAAAGAACAAAAAAAAAAAAAAAAGGCCATTGAGCCAAAGAGATTAAAAGAAAACGAAAAACCTAAACACCCCAGTTTGGTAGAATGGAAGATCTAGGAGTATCATTCTCGTAACATGTAACCCTTGTTTCAGATACCGATTTAACTTCAACCCTTCGCACATTTTTCAAATGGAATCAAAATTGAAGGTTGGCAAATTTATGGTCTTTTAGATGCATAACCCTTTGGGACCACTTGTCAACCTCATCAATTATCAACATATAAAAGATTACAATGTCCACCTTCTTCCATTTGACACGAGGAGACTCGACCGCTTTTGCAAGGAATTGAACTTTCACGTCATATTGAACATTAAGATATTCGTCCACTGCATCGATTACTATTTGACAGCAATTCGTAAGGTGGTTTTCAAACTTCACTTTCAGCGCCACGTGAAAATAAATTTTGGTCTCTCAAAAGTCAAGAAGGAAGATGTCAACATCCATTCATTTATATTCCTTACGGCCTGAAGACAAAAATGGAGCCTCACAGCATTTTCTGCTTTTATTTTTGCCATAAATGTAGTGATGGGACATGGATCTAAGTTGCGGACACAAACAGGATTGCCATGTGAAAAGCATCGAAAGATAAAAATGCTGTCTTGCCTAAAAATTTTTTGGAATTGAAATGATAAAGCGCAATTGCACGATTTGAGTTCATTTTTTAGTTCAGAAATATTACATTGACTCGAATGGAATGACACTGGATGAGCCTGAGTTACACATTTTGGTGCCCTGTCACAAATTATTATTCTTCTTTTTTTTTTTTTTGTTTAATTCATAAAATAAGAAAGCAAGTGATATTTCCCAATTTTAATAGAAATAAATGTGTCCTTATATTTATATTACTAAATACATAAAAAAGTAAATTTTATGATACTCCGTAATAAAGTTTAATTATTTTCATAATTACAAATATTTAAATATTTTTAATCTTTATAAAGCACAAAAAATTACAAATATATAAACCTCTTTTGAATTATTGGACTGGAGGAGTACATTGTAATGCCACATAATTCGACTGGTGGGGGGTCAGTTCATTTGTCGGAAATATATAAATACGTATGTGTGTGTGCGTGTGTGTGTTCTTAGTTTTCCCGAAAATGAGAAGACAAACAAAAAAAAAAAAAGCACTTTCTTGGAACAAAAATGGTACTTTTGGACCAGAGAAAAAAACAACCAAGACAGTTTCTCATCCTTCTCCCTCTGGGAAAAACATTGGAAAAGAATAGATAATTTGGTTAGAGAAAACCAAATCGATAAAGCCTCAGCTTCCCTGCCCGCGGTCACCTACATAGGAGCAGTGTCCTGGCGTTTCCTTTTCACCAACACTGCCCCAAACCTGACACACGGATTTTGAGAGAGAGAATGAGTGAGAGAGTGATACTTTTGATAAAGTTAGAGAGCCAAAGACCACCTCAACCATTTTAACTCTCCTTCCAAGCACCCTTCCATGTCCTCAACACCTCAACCACCCTTCCGTGTCCTCAACACCTCAAAGCTCTCTCTCTCTCACACTGTGTAATTAACCCTTTGAGGAATATGCTTTAAAACTTCAAGAAAACCCATTTCGTGTTCATAGCAAGACCATCTCTTTCTGGGTCTCAAATTCTCAAAGAATGCAGAGTGCACAAGGACACCATTTTGACAGAACCAGCCATTTCAGCCCCAGCAACAGTGACATTGAGGCCCAGCGGGACTCTGCAGTGTCCTGTTGCTTGTCAGAGATGGATTTGGAGAGTGGAGATTTGGAGTTGAAGGGGCAGTTTAGTGACAGAGTATATAGAGATTGCAGAATTTGTCATTTGGGATTAGAGAACAATGGGCCAGAGTATGGGGTGGCTATTGAGTTGGGTTGTTTTTGCAAGGGTGATTTGGGTGCTGCACATAGAAAATGTGCAGAGACTTGGTTCAAGATCAAGGGCAACACGTGAGTAAAGATCTCAGCTTTTCTCCTTCCTATTTTTTTTTTTTTTTGGTCCATTTCTTTGGTTTTTTTTTTAAATAGAAAATATGACCTTTTTGTTTTGAATCTGTCATGCCATTAGGAAGTGGGAATCAATTTTGATGAGTTTGATACATTCCTATCTGATATTTTTATAATCGTTCCTTTTCTTAATGTTTGTCCTTTCCAAAATGCGATACATATGTAGTAAAGAATGTTAATTACCCTTTTGTTGGTTTGTTTTGGGGAATTTTCTAGCCCAATTGGTTGGATCCCTGCATCTACTGCAATACTTCACTTTTGTGTGTTGCACGCGATCCTCTCAATTATGTTTTGTCTGACTCGTACATTGAACTCATGTCTCCAACTTTTCCGTGTGCTTTTGCTCTTTACAGCTGTCATTTGCTACAGGTAGAAACCCCCACTAAATGGACATAACACACAACTTTAGCTGTTGGCGTTTATGGTAAATGTAACGATAAGGGCTTAACGTTTCTGTCGTATTTCATAATTTGAGGGGGCAGAGCTTGTATTCTTTGGGTGGTTTGGCTTCCTGCTTGACAACTTAACTACATGGTTTCTTACTCTTATTAGCACATTCAAATTTCCAACTTAATTACTGGTAACTCTTGTGCCTATAATGGGCGTCCTTATTCTTCCCTACGATTTTGTAGGCTAGTTTAAAAAGGGTGGAATAGAACTGTCCGGTTGAAGCTACTGGCAAGTGCGGTGCTCACTTTGCTTAAAATTAAAGTGAAGTTTCTGTTATAGATCGCTAACTGAAGGAATTTTAATAGTTACCAATTATGAAGCATGGACTATTACAAACATTGTTTTAAATTAGAAGTGTTTCTCCACAAATACGCAAGTACAATGGAAAGGAGATTTTGCATTTGAGAGCTTCCGTTTGTACTTTGTTGTCTCTATGCATCATTTATGCCTATAAATCAGTGTTATTTGATGGATTATCTTGTAATTCCTAATGTTTCAAGTAATGATCTGGAAAAGTGTCTTGAACTAGGATGTGTTTGATAGACTATCACCCACATAATCTTGGGTCTGGATGGTCCAATCTATATTGCTCATAAATCTAATATCTTAAATATTTCTTCGACTTTGATCTTCCCCCATTTCCCCAACAAAAGGGAGGTGTTTGGTGATATAACCTTTAGCCGGGAATTTGCAGAGATTAAGCTAGAGATGATAATAGGTTCCATGCGAAATTTTCTAAGTATGGTGCACCCAAGACCCATTTGTTTCTTTACAAAGTAGCTGAAACTGTTTTCCATTGGTATTCGAACTTCTTGTTATCCCTTTTGGTTATTATTTCTCTGTTACCTAGAAGGGGTACTTGGCCACCCTTTATCTAAAAATTTATGCCTTTATCCTCTTAGGTTGTTTTCTTGTCTTTTATCTTCAAGATCAATGTCATTTTATTTCATCTATGTTGCAGGATATGTGAGATTTGTGATGCAACTGCAATCAATGTTGATGGTGCGCAGGTAAATGAGTCGCATGGTGCTACAGCTGCCCTCTCTTCAGCGCCAGCGGCTCCTATGATCCTTGGGGAGACCCGGACATTCTGTCATAGCCGCTGTATTATGAACTTTTTGCTGGCATGCCTGGTGCTTGCATTTGTCGTTTCTTGGCTCTTTCATTTCCACGTCCTCTCTTGAATCAAAGAAGTTGGTTGTAGCCGATTTGAAAAGCAAGCCAGTGAGGTGAAAGTGCACTGTGTATACCCCTCATATCAAGTTCCTGTTTGATGTCCGATCCCCGCCTATCCTCAATTTGCCCTCATGCCTTGCTTGACAGTGGCGTGCATTTGCAGGTTACCAACGTGTTGTGTATTAATTTGCCATATGTATCTGTACAAAGCTTGTAAGTTTCTAGCCCAAGTCATTGCTTCAAGCTCTCTCTCTCTCTCTCTCTCTCTCTCACTCTCTCATAGTTGTATGCATTGATTAGATGTTGCATGTCCGAGAAGTGTGGAGGATATCCAATTATAGCCAAAGCAATGCATAAAACAGACTCGCAAATGAAAAGAGAAAGGGAAAAATATTGGATTCGAAAGCGAACTCCTGATTCAAGGGGAATCTAACAGCATTTGCCAGAGTATGTTCCTCTATCATCAACAAAAGAGGACGCTGCTGCTTGGATCCTGTAAATAACCAAGTTCAATTACCCGCAAATACCCCGCAAGTCAGCCACCACATTACAAACCACAGAATATTTTCATTAATGCAACAAGATTTAGCTCAAAGATCAAAACTTTAAAGGCCAAATAGCTTAATAAAACCAACCCAAGTTTTAAAAAACAGTAAGCAAGATTTTTTTTTTATTTATTTGGAGAAGAAAGCAAGTTGTTTACCTGTTTGAAGGGTCGATTTCTAGGTTTAGTTCAATAGTAATGTTCAGCCTCCCAAGCCCCACAGAGAGAACTCCGCAACAATAGCGGGTATAATTAGGAGGAGTAGTTCTTAGGTGTTATACTCACACCAAAAGCCATATCACCGGCGGCCTTTTGAGTTTTGTCTCCTGAAATTACCCTTTAACCCCTGTGATGAGCTAACATGGCCTCTCCTGATTGGACATTGCTAAGGCTCCACCAACAACCTCGTCAACAAGGCATTATTTACTGTTGTTTTACCCCAAAACACAAAAGCTATTATAATTCTGTCCTAAGGCCCTAGTTCAGATTTACCGCCTCTTTGGCTTCTAACTCCATATCTCAAAACCCTGACAAAATAGTTGCGCCGAACTCTTCTCTTCCATAGTAAGATTCAACTACTGGCAATTTCAGGGCATTTGATTACAAAAGTTGCTGCCTTTGATTGGTTTTTTAATTGGGTCTTCCTGTTGTTGCAGGGTCTAATGGCTGCCAACAGCAATAATCTACCGATACCAGCAGGTGTGAGCAAAGATCAGGTTGGTACCATTTTGTCACCGATTTGAGTTTCTCTGTTATGGGCTTTTGTGTTTAGTATAAATCTGTTGGGTTTATGGATTTTTATGGAAAGGTTGGATATGTGAGTGGGAATTATTATTGTGAACCAAGTTGAGCTCTGTTTTTGATTATGGTGCAGGCCTTTGGCATGGCAGAGGTTGAGATGGAGTATCGGGTAGAGTTGTTTAACAGGTAAGGGGTTGCACATATTTGATAACACTTTTTGACGAAGGTTGTGTGTTTTTTATGATTATAAGCTGGACTATACTTCATAATAAAATTGCAAGCATTTGGTAGAATTTTGTGAAGTGTGGAGCTTTGTCCATGGGATAAGATGCTAGCAATAGACCCCACTTAGCAGATAGAATTTCATGTGGCCAATTCAATGCTTTTGATGGAACTGATTCTATCTGTCTAGCATGGTTGTCTTATTGGTTTGATTAATTAAGGTGATTTGTGGTCTGCGTGAAACTTCGCAATAAGTGTCAATCTATCACACTATGATAATAGTGAACATGTAAGGTATCAAAGATTCCCTCAGGTTTTTTTTCGTTCTTTTGCCCTTTTCATCTTTCTAATTGAAGATTTGGGATGTAATGGCTTAAATTTTTGTTAGTTTATGAGATTTTTTTTTCCCATGTCATATCCATTTTTGGCTTCCCTCAAAAGTACAATCACCCCAAGTCAACACCCCCAATATGAAAGAATTTTAGGAAGGTTCAAGAGGTGATATGGAAACATAACACAGAATGTAATCAATATATACTTAAATGAATATTTTACTGTATCCTAAGAATTCTATTGTGATACCTTCTGAAGCTCCATCTTCTTGTGCTTTCCAGGCTTGCTTGGACATGTTTCCACAAATGTGTTGACAAAAGGTTGGATAAGTTCTGCTCTTTCCTTTCTTCCAATTTTTGGGCATCCTTATGCAAGTGCTGCAGTATGGAAATGAGTGTACCTTGCTTTTTATTTTTCATTTCAAAATCTTTATTTACCTGTCCTCTTTGCAGGTACAAGGAGAATGAGCTAAATATGGGTGAAAATAGTTGCATTGACCGCTGTGTTTCAAAATATTGGCAGGTAGGCCATTTAGTTTTTCTTAATGTCTACTTTGATGGCTATAGAGTTTAATATGTCATAGATAATCCTTGTTATCTGCATTAAGTGTGAAGAGTTGGGATCTAGATTTTTCATGCTAGTCATTTTAATTGAACTGTTCATTTGGATTCTGAGTGATGTATGCAGTTGCTTTGAGAATGCGTTAATGTTTGGAGCCACTCTTCTTTTTGAATATTTGTTCACTTTATAGTTGGTCTAGTTGATCAGATGCTTAGGAATAGCCTAATAAGTCACATGTGAAATTCAGAAATGATGCTTGGATTTACTTCTTTGTCTATCTAGAATTGATACTTGCAATACATAGAACATATTTGCAGTAGATCCTCACCAATCCTTGTTATCTGCATTAAATCTTAAGTATTGGATTCTGGGTGGTGTATGTTTTGCCATTGCAATCAAACAATGCTTTTGGAGTTCTGTACAATGCATGCAATGGCTTTGGAAAGTTGATGCTTGTAGCGACTTGATATTTCTGAAAATTCTTGTTTGAACTGACAATGTTGATTCACCTTGTAGTTTTACCTGTTTGGTGATTTTCTAAAGCCAAACACATGTAAAAGGAAGTCTTGTTGCATAACAAAGCCTTTTTCTCATGAGTTTTCAGGTGAATAGCCTAGTTGGTCAGATGCTTAGTAATGGTCAGCGTCCAATGTGAAATTCTGAAGACGTTTGGGGACTAATGACTTGTTCTACCTGAAAAGACTGGCAATATTAGCGTGGGAATGAGACTTGAATACTTTGTTATATTCTTTGAAGCATATTTGAATTAATGACAGTTAAATCTACAATGGCTTTCGTGCTACTCTAAATAAGATTTTTGGTCTACTTCTTGATGTGTCATTTATTTGAGCATAAAAACAAAAGCGACCTTTTTATCCAATTAGAATTGGCTTTGATAATTTGTTTTCTTCTTATTTGTAGCCCAATGGAGAATCAAAAGCCAGTATAATGCCAGTAACAAGAAATATCAGTACATTCTTGTAAATGAAACCTAGGATATAAACATTGCTTTTAAGCAGCCACACAAGTTTGCCAGTTCTAAGTGACTTGATTTTGCATAAAACGAGCTGCAAATGATGCATTCTAGCTTTCACTGATAAGTAATCTGATCCGAACTCCAATAATTTCTTCATGCACGTTTAAATCTGCAAGGGGTTTAAGGGGGTTGGAAGCTGAGAATAAAACAAACTGAGCATGCCACCGCTCTCAATGGTATCCTGATCATCGTACAAATTGTAGCAACTGCAGGCACATAATAACTGCCTTTGGCGTACGTTCAGCCATCATTTCTTGCCATGCACATTTGTACTTTGTTTTGAATTCAAACCAGCTGCAACCTGGTGACCCTTGCTGCTAATCTTGTTTAAAATATTGAAAACAACCCAAAATGTCTACTTACGAGCAATCCAAGCTATTATGACATTAGTGGAACATACTGTAGTATCCCACGCAACTGGACGATCATTCCTTTGGTTTTTGAATGGTTTCAATTTTGTGAGGCAAAAGAGCAGGACCCGGAAATTATATCATAGTGAGGCAAGGAATGATGGAAGTGTTTGTTGTGTTTGGTAAGACACGCATCAAATGATGAAGAAACTATTCAACCCAAGGGCAGTTTCCTCATGACCTTCTTGTCTTTTCTGGTTTTTTTTTTTGATCAGCCTCATGACCTTCTTTTCTAGCTTAATTGAATCAAGTTGGGCTTCTGATCAGCCATCAGCTGGTCCATGCAAGAGGCACACACACACGGTGGTCTCCACCTTGAGAACATTGGTGAGTAGGTCCAAATAGGCAGAAGGTGGTGCAGCTGATCTTGCAGGCTTTTAAATTACACCAAAAGACCCTAGACAGTGCTAGAAGAAACAACGATACAATCCTTTTCCAATAGACAATGACATTGGTAATAAGACCAACTGCCCTGGAACATTGGTCACTGGCCAACCAGCTGGTCACCGGCCTTTGTGGCCAGTGACCAAAAAAGAAAAAAGGCTTGACAATGGTAAATAGGATAAAGTAAAACTTCCCTGTAACAAAGCTAAGAGCCAAAAAGGAAGAAGCACAGTACCGATTCGGAATAGAGTACGGTGGGATGTGATGCAACCAGGTCTGTACAGTAATCAGCGTCAAATCTATGTACATCCTCAAAATTGACTCTTGATGTATACAGTTTGCTCTTATGATATGATTTCACATTGCAACCTCTTATAAAAGAGTGACATGAAAAGGGAAAGCTATCTACAGTAACAGTGGTGACTTTAACGCATGCGGGTGAAAGACAACAAAGCATTATTCTATCTCATTATTGGCTCATACCAGCCCCAGTTGCCTGATCATCATCTTCTTATTGTCAGCATATTCTCCCAGCAATCAAGAAACTGTAACTCACCAAGATCGCACATAGAAAGCAAATAACTTGTACCATAGGGGAATTGTTTCGTTCGAAAAGGACAAAGATATTTCATTGCAATGACAGTAACAACATAAGTGGGTTCTAAAAGAAATTTTAGGAACATACATCCACGGTAGCGTCAGCACAGCTATCTTCAACTAGTCCTGACGTCTATATACACTTAACCGCTGAGTTATGTTCCTAGCTTGAATTTGTTAGCCGTCTGTATTCACATTCTTCAGATATCTTCAATCATTTTGAGAGCATTTATTGAGATGCAACCGGCAAGCCAAAAGGGGCACGCTGGCAAGTAAACCTTCACCGATGTCCACGCAACTCAATTTGCAGTGTGGATGGAAATCACACCTAAAAATTTCTCCTGCTCTTCTTTATTCTTGCCATCCTTATCCTTACTCAGATGTAGTAGTGGCAGAGAAGGTAGTCCAGCTGATCGGTCAGGTAACTCTGCAATGAAGACATTCCAGTTTCTTACTGATAAACTATTGTCATCACAGGTCAATCCCCAAAGCAATTCTATCTGTCAATACTGGCAAAGGATATCCAAAGTCCACAATACTTGAACTTTTGTATAATGTGATCCAATTTCAACCACATTTGACACCATACATGCTATGTTATTTTGACAATTATCTAAAGTATGTAAATCGAGATTGAATTTGTTTTTTAATTTCTGTACAAATGTATTCACTGAGCTGAATTAGAATAAAGTTGAATTGACTAAAATATAAGAACATACTTCTGTTATCCACACGTCTAAGTGTCAAAGTAATCCACAATAAAAATCTTTCCTTGTCAAGCAATGAGATAGACATAGTGCTAATAACCCTTTAGTCGCCTTAATATGCATCCAATGAGAAGAAACATGAGAATTTTGTAAAAATGAAGGAAAAAAACAAAAACACTGCAAAAGGCTGACCTGGCAATTTTCTGTCAATGAAGAATGCTACCAAATTCACAGTGTACCTACATAAACAATTAAGATTTTTTGAAGTCCATCAGCAAAGTACTCCCCAAGAGTTATAACAAACAAGATAGGTCCTTTTACCATGCAACAACAACATCAACCGTGTAATGTTTGCGAGATGCTAAAATAAGCAGGCTTTGAATGATGGCAAGTAACCAAGCAAACTGCTTGATGCACCTGCAGGAATAAGCCAAAATTATGCCAATGGGTTGAACTTTAAGTCCATAAACCAGCAGAATGCACAAGCTAATGGTCCCTTATGCTTGGAGCATAGACAGCCCAGATGGCTGTCATTTTTGTCCATTCAAAAGGATGTTATGATGGATTGAAAGGTGCAATGAGGGACCCTTGAGGAGTGAATGCTGGTTCCAAGAAGAACCGTACCACTACAAATTGCCAAGTTTGCTCTCCCTCCCTCTCTAACTCTCATATTTTGACTTTATAATGCAAACTATTGATTAATTTGCTTTTTGCTGATTATGGTTGAGTCCATATCATCTCCATTACCTATCCATATAATTTAGAAATGTTCTTCAGGCTTTGGTTCGAAAAATTGTAAAATTCATAGAGATCAACAACATATAATTTAATACTCTATGGATAGGCATTGCATTTACCTTGTTGTGCCATACTTATGATAGGTGTGCACGAAAACTATGGTAAAAATCATGTGTGATGAAAAAATCAAATCACCACAGCCATAATTAACCCCTCTGGAAACTGCAATTTGGTGTAAATCACATTATCATCAAGATGTCAACCATCCAATAAAAAATATTGAACCAGATGGTGAGAAAATTTAAACAAAAAAAAAAGTTATACATGCTGCCAGACTTACAGTTGATCATAAGCAATTCAAGTGCATTCTCTGGAGGGGGCAGTGTCGCAAGTTTTGAGCCCTGAAAAAGACAGTTGTACCTGATTATATAAAGAACTGCTTTAATTACAAGAACTAATCCAATTCTATACAGGGACATGAAAATAATACACGGAGAACAATTTCACAGAAACTCACCTCACGACAATGATAATTTGGACCAGGAAGATGAGTTGCATAGAATGTGATTATTCTAAGAAACTGACAAACCTGAAAAATGGTCAAAAAAAAAATACCCCTAAAAATATTGTTAGACATTCATAGCAGGACATATTGCCTCCAGTTATTCAGACATTGCAAAGCCAATATGTGAATGGCCATGTAGATACACAAATCCAAGGAAACATTAATACTTTCTGAATAAAATGAACAATATTCACAGCATGAACCTAAAATGTGTAGCCCTGTGCAGGTGTGCTAATATAGAGAATTTCACAACTATCCCTAAGTTATTCAGCAATTTGCAATGAACTGCCAACATGAATTATAATAGTCAAATTCTAATTAATACACATGTTCAGTATGATAACCATTCAGTAAAAACATGTTCAAGAGAGAAAAATTTCTCAGCAAAACACTTGTTTTCAGCAAATCCCAAGTAAGCATTAAGCTAATTTGCTGTCAGGGGCCAAAAAGAAAATTCTCATAAGAAGCGAGAACAAGAAGATTTGAATACCACTAGATAAGCAAGAACCCTGCACCAGATCAGAACTGTATAGATTTTTTTGCTCTGAACAATGAAGGGATGTAATGTCCACTGCAGAAGACAGAATGTTTATTAGGCTGGTATCAACAAATTGCCAATGCTGGCTTTTAATGGTTAAGCCACTTCTATGACTTAAAGTAAAACATAAGAAGCTTGAGGCAATTCAGTTTCCCTAAGAATCACAAAAGCAACTACATAGAAATACAATTAGCATTCTAGCATCGGATGACCCCACGAGGATAGACGGCACAACCTGTGAGTCTGAGTTTATTAAATTTACTAAATATCCCTACCCCAGATTACTTTGTGAACCATGCCAATAAACCCTGTACTGTTTATTAGAACCAAAAAAAAAAACACATATTTCTCCAACGCAGGTCAAAAAAGCAAGCCACTATTGAACTTCCAAGCATAATAAAACTCAATGTAACGGGGAAAGAAAAAGGGCTTACCAAGGAAAAAGAACAAAAAATAAAGGAAAATAAAGTCTCGCTGACAAAAGCTTTGTCCTGACCAAGTTCCTGAGAAATGACACAAAGACCATATCAAAAATTCTTCAAGCCCACTACAAAGTTACATCCACTGACCAGACAGAATTCCAATTTAAAAAAAAAAAAAAAAGGTGGGTACCCACCGGAAGAAGGGAAAAGCCAGTATCCCCAAGCAATGGGCCTGCCCGGTGTAAGTAATGAATTCCATGAGCAGCTAATCCATGAATGTACTGTAAAAAATTAAAATAAAAAAATAAAAGAAATAAAAGAAAAAACATCGTGTGTGTGTGTGTGTGTGTGTGTGTGTGTGTGTGTGTGTGTGTGGGTGTGATTGAGAAAGAGAGAGAGAGAGAGACCCATCAATCAGCATCGAATAAAAAACCATTAATTAATGCAGAATCTAATCTAAACAGAAGAAACGCCAACCTCGCACCTTAAAAAATTAATGCCAATAACACGCATTCAAAGACAAAACAAAAATAAAAATAAAACCCAGTACCGGGTTGCTTTGTCGTGTAATGAAGAACAGTCAAAGAAAGAACCTGAAAAACGATCCCGGCAAGAAGGAGCTTCCAGTTTTCTGCAACAAGAGAGACTTCTATTGACGCTTCCGTGCAAAATTTTCTCCATAGCTTCACATAAAATTGCAAAAAGCAATAAAAAAAACCCAATAAATATAATTAAAATATATATATATGTTTCATGAACACGAAATTCAGACAGGAACATAGGCTGCAGAGAATTGAAGGCAAAAATTAAAAAACAACCTTAGGAGCCTCACGATCGACGTAAAGGGGCATTTTCTGGGATGGCAAGTTAAGGTTTTGACATTAATAAAACAATCATAAGTTATTAAAAAACAAAAAGAACAAATCTTTTTTCTACACTCGTATTCTCCTCGGAAACCGCTAAGCAGTGGAATTCATTGGAATTGATTCATTTTGTCTTTTTTTTTTTATTTATTCCTTTTTTCTTGGGAGATTATACTGAGAGAAAAAAAAAAAAAAAGAATTCTCAAAATTCGGGTCTTCAACTTAAGGAGGATTGGGAGATTTAGGGATGGTGCAAAATCTAAATTCAAATTCTTAAAATTCAAATTCCTGATTTTTATTTTTTTTTTTGTAAACAAGAAAAAAAATTATTTGATTTCTGTGAGTGTTTTGGTGGTGAAGCGAAGGGTGGGGCAGTTGAGAAAATTTATGGACTGGGATAACTGAATAATTCTTTATTTGTTAATTATGGTATAAAATATCAACAATTTAACGAGCAATTTTTTTCCCATATGAACAAATAAAAAATAAAATGGCCGTTTTGATTATTTATATTTATTTAATTGCCTTTTTTTTATAATAAAAGTTATATTATTTTTCCTTTTTTTGAACAATTTAACGAGAAATCAGGTTTGTTTTGGTACAAGATGAGGCTTTTGGACATTAGCTTATGGGGGCCCCACTTAAGTGGGTATATTATTATTATAAGTAGATTTAGTATCCGCGAATGACATGACTTGAGAGTTGAAGAGGTTAGTGGTTGTTATGCTTAAAATTATACGACGAACATGACACTTGTTTTTCGAAGGTGCGCAATGTCTCATCGGACAAACATACCGTGCATCAGCTTGCACCAATTCAATGGTCTAAGCGGGTGAGACATGATCTGCCTGACCGCCACTGGCATCGTGTGCATGCCCGGCGTCGCTTCGAGGGCGGCAAACACTGCGGTTCCTAGGTGGCTATGGCTGTGGGTATCTAGTTAATCAACTTCAAACTATGTGTTTCTGCAACTTTATTTGTTTTTCTGCATTCATGAGATGGCGATCCAACACGGCACAAGTAATGTCATTTCCTCGCCCAAATTATCGTGAAGATCTCACCTTTAACCTCAATAGCCGCATTGGTGAATGGGATCATGTGAGTCTTCTTGACTATCATTGTTTCACCTGTTTCGGTGTTCCGCTCTTGGCCTCTTAGGCCTCATCATCCTCTCAAGTTCCAACTCACACAACAGACAGCAGCTTAGCAATGAAAATGTGCCTGATTAGGCCCTTCGAAGGTGATACAATTATAAGTTAACTATATGGTCTACAAAAACTACAGAAACAAGCAAATTTCAGCCCTTTTCAGACTTGCAGGCAGCAAAGGGGTTCTTCCTTAAGCCAAAGTTTACCGGAAACATCCACATCACTGTGGTGCAGTTTGCAGCATTTCTAGCAAACGATGTTCAAGCAAATACCATTCATTAATAATATGCACACTTACAATTATGAAGATATTACATCTATAACTCCGATTATCATCATCAGGCCTTCAAAATTCCATTAGGCTTATTTTTCTCTGTAAAGCTTTAACTACACATTTCATGACAGACATTCCCTTGCATGTAAAATACATTTCCCCACAGGTCAACCAGTTTTATATGTATCTGTACCGTCTTAGCATAATTAAATACTGTACCTCATGGGACTACACCCTTCCGACTGGAGAAAGGGGAGGGTGAGAGACATATCTCGGGTTAATCTCTCTGTCTGTTCCATTTGGAGCCCTAGTTGCATCACTTTGTGACAGCATTGTTCCCAATGAAGGTCTTTCTTCAAACAAGTTGCTAGATTCTGGTAGCTCACCTAGCTTTTTACTGTCTATAACTGCTATACAAAGTGAGAATGCTTGTAAAATCGAAAGTAGTGAACTGAACTCAACTGAATAGATTCCATCCTTGAAAGGGACTAAACTGAAGACTGGCTGGTTCCCTTCTCCTCCCTGTGGATAAATGTTCAGAAAGATGTCAATTTCCAAATGCAAGTAAATCTTAAGGTGTAATTAGGGTCTGAAGGATTTAGCATTACCTGAGAGACGAATTCAAATTTCTCCATCATGGGTCTGCCTTTTGATGGAATTGATTTCTTTATAAGTTGGCTCTGGCTGGACAGAATCCTAAGCTTGCAGCCCAAATCCCAACCTTCACAGTCACATGAGCCACCTGATCTCCAGCGTTGGATTAGTGATGACGGGCCTCCTTTACTAGGTAAACTATGAATGCCACTTGGAAGTATGACTGTTGCATTGATAAGGCTTTGAAATCCAACATAGGGCTGATTTGGTATATTCTCCCAAGTAGAATGGAATTTTGTCTGTGGCAGATCATTGAACTTATGGCTCTGATGTCCATCCCTGAGGGTACTTCTATTGATAACTCTTGGGATCTTGACCACAATGGCAGCAAGCTCATCATTTGGCTGGAAATTCGAGGTTTGCCGCTCTGCCTGTTGCAGGTCTACAGCAAATAAAACAAACTCTCTAGCAAAAGAGTGCTCCATATGTTTCTGTCCAGTCAAACTCAAAAACTGAGAACCAGAAACCTTCAATTGGGCTACAACATTAGAAATATAATCTTGACCTCTGCCTTTTCCACCTTGATTTATCCACCTTCCATTCTTTTTCTTGACTTCTTGAATGGAAAAAAATGTGTAAATGCTGCTGTAGTCATCCTCTCTTGAGGTATTCAATTTCTTCATTGTAGCAGCCAGAATATCAGTTTCGTTGTCAACTGCAAATGTGTACAAAGGCTGGCCATTCTTAACAGCAACACGCAGAAGAGCTTGAAATGATGACGAAGCACTCATCTTGCACTGTAATGGATCACTGGCATTGGTGGCCTGGCAACTAGTCAAATCTGTTTTTACTATCCCTGGCTCTGCAGTCTCAGTTGAAGAATCTGTTTGTCCATCAGATGATTTACAGGCTTTATATGCTAATGTGAAATCTTTCTGCAATGGTGCCTTCGGCTTCCATAACGGATCCAGTAATCTTCGCAAAGGGCTTGACCTGGCTCTGCTTGTATTATTTTGTGAATCACCAGCTGAGGCATCCTGGCAAAAGGAATTCCTGGCATCTTGCAAACCAAATTTTGCACAATCATTGCTCAAGTTTGATGGCAATGTTGATAGGCCATCTTTAGAGACAAAACTTTTGCCTATCTTTCCCATACCAATGCTAAGTCGGCGAAAAGGTGAAGTGCTTCTAGCTTTTTCACCAGCTACTTTATTCCAGTTCTGGTCCAACCCCATGGAAGACTGCTTTGAAGTTGAAGTTGCTGCTGCCATAGTTGATTGCTTAACTTGTGAAACTCTATGGCAGGATGGAACAATACTGACTTTGGCTGGATCTTCTGCCCTGTGAGATGATTCAGGCAATGAGCTGACATTCCCTGCATCTGTGCACTGTTTTATCTTTGTGTCAGATTTTTGAGGTGGGGGGCATGAATATGGGGTGTTTGAGCAGAACCCTACAAGTTCAACTTCCTTAGACATCTCAGCACAGCTCATTCCACTTGATTTTGCTGCCATTGGAACCCCAGTTGCTGTTGATTTGGAAAACTGAGGCACCCCAGAATGTCCACTCTTGGGGATATTCCTTGGCATAAGAACTACTGGTTCTCCTTCCTGTGAAACATTTTGGTCAACAGTATGGGCCTCCAGTTCTTGAAACTTTTCAGCTCTATCAGTCAATTCAATGTCTAGAGTCTGCATCTTCACCTTTACACACTGTGGTGCTTCACAATTCACCCCATCAACCATACTTCCAATTCTTGATTCAATCCCTGGGTCTGAACTTTTTGTCTTCTGCTGAACCAGCTTAGTTACTGAATGATTCTCAGGAAAAGGCTGAATTGTTCTGATGAACTTTCCTTTCTCATTTTCTGTGTTTGTATGGAGGCCTTTGACACCCAGAAAATTGCCAACACCTTCTTCAAATGAATTGACAACTTGAGAATGGCCTTTTCTGGGAGAAGAAATCAGATGAAATTGCAGTGAAGGACGATGCATCCTTTGATGGGTAGGAGAAGAACTCTGTCCTCTGCTAGAATGGATGGATGATCCTTCCGTTGAGAAGGGTGATGAAGTATTACTACTAGAAAGTGAGTGCCTATGACTACTGTGTGGCATGTTTTTCTGGCTCTGCCATCTTTCTAGACGACTCCAGTTAAGGACTCCAAAATTTAAAACTTTTTCCTGGCGGCTTTGGCTTCTCTCCAAATAATTTGGCAAATTCGACATGTACTTGACAAGCTCCTCTTTTTCAATTTCCTTTCTGTATTGCCTCTGGTCGCCTCCTGAAGGTTTGGCGGACATATCCTTTAGATATTTTGTATTCTCATGATGGGGATAAGCATAAGATGAAATTGGCTTTTCTGGTATGGCCCTGTCATGTAGATTGGGAATCTTGCTTGCTTTGTTTGTCACAGCCTTCTCAGAAATCCCTAAAGATTGTTTGCTCCTCCAGTTCTTTTTCAGCCTCAGATTAGGTTCCATAGACCAAACAATTTATCTGGACTCCGACTGTATCTCAAGCACAGGACATATGTTTCAGATATTTTTCCACTTCTGCATTTCATCACAAGTTTTCAGAGATTTTCCATGAGAATGGCGCAATATTTCTTTTTTCAGCTGCACGCTTTGACTTAAACTAAATAGTGCTGGCCTCTCTAGGAAAAAAGAGAAGAATATGCGGTAACTTTTAACTGAAATAGAAGGTTTTTCTTATCCATTCAGAATCAAGTCCCTCAAGCACCAACCACAGTGGCATTCTTGCGCCCAAAACAGATCATAGTCTATGTAATTGCTATTGAGGGATGAACCAATTTGACAAAAAAAAATAAAAATAAAAATAAAAATAAAAAGAAAGAAAGAAAGAAAGAAAACTATGAACTTTTTGTAAGAAAACAGCTAAACAATGTATTTGAGCGTCATAGATTGCTCCACTGCTATCCAGAAATATGTAGGATATCAAGTCATGGTTTGCTTTTAATCCGTACAAACATCAACAGATTGGCAGCCTTCTCCTTTTTTAAAAGTCTTTTTTGCACTCCCAAGTACTGGGAACTAATAGGAATAATTACAAACATCCACAGGTAGAACTGGGATGCCAGTGAATTCAAAGCAAATTCTTAATTCACGAATGGCTTATCTCCAATAAGAATTCAGTAGTTTTTGTCTTTTTCCCATATATGGGTAGTGGATTTGAAGCTGTCCAAGTATTAGAAAGCCACTAAATTTTATCATATTTAAAGCAAGGCTTTACTTATAGCTTTTTAGTGTTTGGCTTGCAACTTGAATTTATATTAACTACTTTTCCTTCAGCAGCTTCAATACAATTAACAAACACTAACATTTCAGAATCTATAAACAATGATTAACCCATAAATTATTGATAGATTGCCTTTTCCAAACTGCAGGAAATAATATCTGCCTTGATATGCTTTCTCCTTCTTGTACACGTTATAACAAATGATTTACACGGTTCAAGCATAATGACAAGTCATTGGCATCTCTTCAACTTGTTTAACACGGAAATAATTTGGATGCCAAAAGACGCATATGGACAAGAAACTCAGGAAGGGAAATGTTGAAAGCAAAATTTGGGTGGTCCAAGAAAACCCATTATTTGAATAAGATGAGATAAGGTAAAATAGACCTGTCCTAATCCAACCTAATTGGCCTGTTGCAGCACCTGATGTAAGAGACAAACATCCCCAGCTCTTCAAACGAAGAGCGCTTTGAATTTCAAATATCCAACAAGGGCTTGTTCGGCTCTCTTGCTGAAAATTGAAAGACAATTTGCTTAAAGGAAACACTTTCTTCTCTTATTTTCTTCTTTGACGAAACTTCTCTTTCTCCTCACTTTTTAGAGGAACCTCAATTTCTGGCTACTTCAAACTAACAAAAGTCATGACTTGGCCTAAACTCTCCCTCGCTCTCTCTCTCTCTCTCTCTCTCTTCAAATCAAAGATGCAAACTTGGAGCTTAAGTTGGTAAAGAAAAAAAAAAACTTTTCATGAACTAGAATTAAGAAGAGCACCAAACAAGTAATTAATTCAAAGACCCCAGGTAATCATATGAAAATCCAGGAAAACAAAATTTCCTGGCAGGCCAAGCAGGAAACTTCACTGGATTTCTCTATCAAACAAGGAAAAGAGCACATACCCAGTTCGGCCATGGAAATGCAGGACCAAAAGATGCCATCGACAGAACCACCAGACACTGTAAGTAGAAGCAACACGTGTCGGTGCTCCATCAGTCCATGAACCCAGAAAGGAAGAGTTACAGTTCAAGAATATACCTCAACTCTTCAATGCCTTCTTTTTGTCCTCCTCAGACCCCATTACTCTGCTAAGCAAAAAGCACTCGAAGAGACAAAGAGAGAAAGTTCTACCTTTTAGGGAGAGCGAAAAAGAGAGAGGGAGAGGAGAAGGGGAGCTTCTGGCTGTGACTTTGTTTTCTTTGTTACAGTCAAAGTGAAGTGCAGTTTAGAGAGAGAGAGAGAGAGATCATTTGCATCGGACGGCTACGAAGGCAAGAACTCGCAATCAGGGTCACCGTCGAGATGGCGCGTACTCTGTATGAATCGTGGGTCCCACTTTCAGACACCTTTTTAATTGCATTTCTATTTTCCTGATTAATAAATGACGTATTGAAAAGTTCAACCGTTGTGATCATATTCCGGGTCTTGGGCTTTTCTTGCTTTTTCCTTGTCACTTTCATTCTCTTATTAAATTTGTCAATTTTCTTTGGTTTTCTAGCCGTCCGTTTATGCTGCATAATTCAACGTCCCTTCAATCCAGTTACATCAATGACGTGTCTTTCTTTCTATCAAAAAACGACGTGCCGACGTGGCTTCTCAGATATAGAAAAGCAGCATTCATTCCTATAAATCGTTATTTAGCAGAGAAATAAATAAATAAATAAAAGAAAAAGGCGTGGGAAAGGAAGGGGGTGCTGTGAGATGCGGCTTAGTATATGATAACTAAAAATATATTGACGATAATTTCATTTACCAGATTTATAATTATTTTACCGATGACATTCAGCCAAAAATTTTTCCCAATTTACTTTTTTTTTGTCCTTAAATTTTGAAAATAAAAAAGCAAGGATGATAATTATAGTTTCATAAAATATATGAAAATTATAAAAAAGTACACTTTATTATTAATAAAATTCACTGATTATATATTTTAATATTTTACAAATCAATCATACATTTAAATCTATTAAATATTTTAATGCGTACTCAAATTCATAATTTTATGATACAAACAAATATTTCAAATCAATAAAAGATATCGAGTAGTGGTGGCAGCCCAACTTGCTTTTCAAGAAGGCGCCTGGGATCAAAACCAAAAGCGTTACTTTCAACAAGAAAATACATAAGCAAAAGGAGAAAAGGGATTAGGGGAAATCAAAAAGGGAATGAAAAAGCACTAAAGGCGTTTAAGGGCTTAAACATTATAATTACATCACAGATCTAAGATCATTCTTGGAGCGATGGCAAGAAAGCCCTTGATTTATATATCTAAAAAATGACAATGAATATATGTGATCTTGTGTTTTATTTTCGGCTGGTTATAACTCAACCATGTATATATATATATATATATATATGTTATCAACCATCTTAATTTCATCAATCATTATTACCACTAATACTCTTTTTATTAGCACTGCACTGCAGTAACTCGGGATTCTCCATTAGATTGTACAAATCATACAATCATTCTGGTCTAATATAAATGGAATGGGTTAATTAGAATGATGTATCTCAACGGCTTAAAAGCTCAATCAAATTAATTGGTCGGATTGAAAAATTAAAATTATAATTATAATTTATTTTATTTTATTTTAAAAATTATTAATTTTAAAAATTAATAATTAAATTGATAAATTAATCACTTAAATTATAAATTCATGAATTCATTATAAATTTTTTTAATTAAATTAATTTAAAAATTTTATAAAAATTTAAGAAAATAATTTTTTTTATATTTTAATTTTTTAAAAATAAAATTTACATTATTGAATTTTTTATACTCAATATTAATATTAAATTTATTAATTTAATTTTAATTAAAATAATTAAAATATAAATTATTAAATTTTTTTAATTTAATACTTAAAGACTTGATATATTTTTTAATTTGTACAATGGACTAGGTGGGTTTATTCTTGAAATTAGTTTAACCTTTCGTGCAATAATGCAAGCATTCACCTAGTCTGCAATATCACGTGCAATGCATAATTTAACTAATCGGCCGAATAATATTTTTAAGAGTTTAATGTGACTGCGGACTGCTGCTTAGATGATGGCACATCTCAACTTCATCATTAAAGTATGATTAAGAATCCCCTGGGCCCATGTGATTTGGATTTTGTCATTCGTACTCATGCCCACTTTGCCCCGTCCGATTCCTCAAAGACAAAAGCACAGAAACATACAAAAATCAATGCGAATTGTTTATGGGTATTTCTAGCTTATAGCATCGATTGGGGGGATGCATTGGCACCGATCATTGGTCACTTCGCAGACTATGATTTTATTTTTGATATTACGAAGTGTTTGTGTCCAAGATAATTTTAAATTATAAATTTATTAAAATTATAATAAAAATTATATTATTTAAATTTAATTTCATATGATCTTATTATTTTTATATAATTAAATATTTATTATTATATAAAAATTTTATATCTAAATTATTTTGTATAATTTTTTTGATATTAAGTAATATTTTACCGATTTAATAAAATTTAAAATATTTATATAATTATTTAATAATAATATTAAAAATATTGCGTTTTAATAATTTTATTTATTGAAAAAAATGAATATTAAAGTGTGTCTCCTGGGACTTTAATTTACAACACTGCAATGCATATGACCTAATAAAAATTGCCCTCAAGAAAGAAAACTTGCATGGATAATATATAAAATATCAACGTTAACATAAAAAATAAATTTAAATTATATAAATTACGGTGTATAGTTTTAAATTCAAATTTTTATCGATATTTTTTTTTATGAAATAAGTAAAATGGAGCGCAATTGAATTATGTTAAAAGCTCCTTATTTGTTCGCGTGTGACACCATTTGGAATAATTTTGTGTCACATGTAAGTCTTAGGTTTTTAACACAATTAGTTTTGTGGATCTGTGCGTAGGTCTGGGAATTGGGAAGCAAAAAGAGAAGATTCCTTGATGTCCCCGAAAAAGAAAAAACACGAGGATTCCTCGCTTTCCCTGAGAAAAAGCTCAGAATCTCGGAATGGCTGCCCCCATGGCGGTCTCTATTCCCACCTCAGAATTGCATCCCGTCCTCGTCGTGAATGAGATTTGGTGTTTCTAAAGCTTATGATTTAGTAATGAGTTTGACCGTGTTACAACCCAATATAAGGTATACAATTTATTTATTTATTTATTTTTAATTGAATAATTTTTCATTAATTTATATTACATTAACACATGTTTATTATATTGTTTTTACTGCATTTTCACTAAATTTTTTTAAGCTTAATATTTTAAATGGAAGATTAAGGAGAATATAGCATCCAGAGAAGCGCGTCCATACAATTCAAGGAACAATCTGTCAAAAAAACCCAAAAAAAAAAGGTAAAAAGAAATAGAAACGGAGCAATGCATGAGCAAAGCGTTAATGCATTCCAACATTGCATGTGAATATGTTTTTATTTTTATTTACTTTTTTATTTTTTTTGGCATATACAGCGCAGGGATACGTTACATCTGCACATGGATGGACAAATCGGGCAGCAGTTCCGTGTTTATGTTGCGATATTTTTTTTTTTTTCTTTTTTAAAGAAAAAACGAGAGAGATTTGGAAGTAGGACAACAAGAGCACAACTCTTCTTAGCGCAACACAAATGAATGTAAAGAATTTTATATTATATAAATAATATTTTATAAAAAACAAAGAAAGTTTATATAAATATTATTATTTTAAAATTTATTTATACTATATAAAAGCTTATTTGTAATATAAAAATATTCTATTTATCATATAAAGTATTTTTATATTTAGATATGTGCATGAGACTATATATCTACGAGGATTTTTTCATTTTTTATTGTACAATCCACAAGTAATTTTCTGTTTATAATGGAGCTTATAAATCAATATTTACATTTATGAAATTCATTTGTAGTTAGCTCCAACTAGCTAGCACAAGAAGAAACCATATTTATATAGAGCAGAAAATATAAATTTTATTGTTTAAAATATCCGAAAAGAAGTAGATTTCATATAAATTTTATTTTAATCGAGTTTTATTTAAATTTTTTGAATTTTCAACATTGAACATGACATCAAAGACCTTTTTTTTTTTTTAACATTTAAAATAAAAAAATCTGAGTAATTAAGATAACGAGGTGCCAGAAAAAGCCCAACCAAGTGGAAGGCCCCAGTCCAATCCAGAAAGGTCCGGAAGCACTAGAATCCACGTTAAACGGAAACATTTAGATAAAAAATTTAAATTTGAATTTCAGTATAAATCAATGAAAAAAATAAAAATAAAAATCCTAAGACTCCGGAAAGTACTAGAATGACCTGCACAACTACTACAAATATCCAAACTATCCCTCCAACCCATAGCAAAGCTTCTACCAAACGCAAGGGAACTACGAGCGAGCCGATCAAATTCCTTCTAAATTCATCATCTATTTTGACGCGAAAGATCGAAACTTTAGCAATTCCGCTAAGCATGTCGCTGATTCCAAGCTTCTTTGGCAACCGCTGGAGCAACGTCTTTGATCCTTACTCTCTGAACGTCTGGGACCCATTCAAGGACTTCCCTTTTCCGACCCCATCCACCTCCCTCCTCCGCGGGGACGCTGCCTCTTTCGCCTCGGCAGCCCTCGTGGACTGGAAGGAAACCCCAGAAGGCCACGTGTTCAAGGCGGATCTACCCGGGATTAGAAAGGAGGAGGTGAAGGTGGAGATTGAAGACGACAGGGTGCTTCAGATCAGAGGGGAGAGGAACGTGGAGAAAGAGGACAAGAACGATACTTGGTACCGCATGGAGCGTAGCAGCGGCAAGTTCCTGAGGAGGTTCCGGCTGCCGGAGAATGCCAATGTCGACCAAGTCAAGGCTTCGATGGAAAATGGGGTCCTTACTGTTACCGTGCCTAAAGTGGAGGTCAACAAGCCTGATGTGAAGGCCATTGAAATCTCTGGCTAAATTTTGTAATTTTCATGAAAATGTGTCATCTCTCGGTTCTGCGACAAGGGCAAATGTGAATCAAGTCGTGTCTTAAGCTTGTGTAGTTGAAAAACTAAACTAAACATAAATGTGTGAATCTAGTTTATGTGTAATTTGGAGCTGACCGCAATGTAAAATAAAAGCTGAAAGTTGTTTCAAGTGCGAAGTTAAATGCAGTCTCATGCATTAGTTATGCTAAAGATTCTAACTCTATCATCGTGAAGTCAAGACAGGTCGGGAGCACGCAAGGTATAGCCTACGCGTGTTCTGGTTTTGTTTTTGTATTAGGTTGTTTGGACCGACTCTTGCAGGCATTGTTCTCAACTTCTCATCTCTAATAGGAATCTTTCTCCACAGTGGCAAACAGACGAACAGATCTTTGGTCAATTGAAGATAGAAAGGGCAATAATTAACACTATTTTGATAGCAAAAACAATTGTCTGATGTCGATGATGAGCAGTGGAACAATGATGTGGGATGATAATGATATATGGTAGTAATTCAGATCATTGTGCATCGTACGACTCACTTCAACAAATCAACCAATTGAGAGCCTTATTGGATGTCTATTTGTAACGTGAACATGGAAACAACAAAATAAATTCTCGATTGGGTAGCTTTCTTTTATTTTACAGAAATGGCTGCACATTTTTTGCCTGCGTAAGAGCTGTTACCGATTCTCCAATTTTCTTGCTAATAACACAGACACTGGTCTCCAACAAGGAAAAGAAGAAATGAAAAACGACCGGAATGTCAACAATGACAATATTATTATCGGTTATCATAAACGCATGACATAACCAAGCGGGGGAAGCCGGAACTTTTGAGTCAATCAACACAGCATTTCGCTGGAACAAAAAAAGGTGTTAAATGATCACCACACACTCTATCAAAAATTCCTCCCTTCTGCCTTTGAAGGCCAAAGTGCAAGATAGTCACCATCTTCTTGACTAGACACGCTGAAAACAAAGCTTTGACAATGTTGTTGGCTTCTATGCGGACACCCAACAGGAAGAAGAATAGAGTATTCTACCCTTGATCCATCTCTGCAACATCCAGTTTCTGTCCTCATCAATCATAAAATCTTCATGGCAGTTTGCCTTCAGCATAGCTTTAAACTTTTTCACAAGCTTCTGGTCCAGTGGTAATGATCTGAACCCTGCTCTCATAGTCCTAACCTGCCATTGCTTGTATGTCTCAGGCCTCTCAACCCTTTCCAGTCCCTTACATGCAATAACGTTCATAATTTCCAGCCTTTCTTGATCATCACGAGGCAAAGTAGAATCAAAGATGTCAAAAAACTGAGCAGAAGGGGAAAAGTGCCTCCCTCACACAGTATAGGACTGTTGAAATTTCAATATAATTTATAATGACACAATGAACTCTGCTAGCTCATTCAAGGAATTGGAAGAAGACCCACCTTCACTTAAGCAACTTTCAGCTTTCTTCTTGAAGTCCATTGCTGCTAGTCTCATCTCCTCCCCTTCTCTATCAACCATTAGCCTTTTTATGGCCTTTGCTACCTCCTCTCTGTCTAATTCATTCTCCAATTGCAGACCCACTTTCCATACTTGGCTCACATACCTGGCAGTCACCTTCTGGTCTCCAAAATTTGGTCTACATATCATTGGAACCCCTTCACATAAACTTTCCAGGATTGAGTTCCAGCCACAATGGGTACAAAACCCACCTAGTGCTTTATGGGCCAGCACTTGCTTCTGAGGTGCCCATTTAACTATGCAACCTCTATCACCAACTGCTTCTTCAAAGCCCTCAGGCAACAACTCAATCCACTTTGCTCCTCGCACTGAACCAGGCCTAACCACCCACAAGAAAGCCTGCTTGCTTTCGGCCAGACCCCAGGCGATTTCAAAGAAATCAGATGCATCAATGCAGACTAGGCTTCCCAAGCTTACGTAAATAACTGAATTGTGGGATTGCCTGTGAAGCCATGAAATGCATCTAGTGTCCTCTTTTAGCAGGCTGTTGCAGCAGGATGGAGCTAACTTGTGCAGGGGACCAATTGCAAATATTGGTACATGGCATTGTTGTTGTAGCTGTGCCAATAATGGGCCCTCGAGATACTCTGTTGTGTTCCAAATGGTAGCAGAACTCGCTCTTATTTCACGTGAATTGTTTACCACTTGCAGGAAGCTTTCTGATGTCCCGAAATTGGAAGTGGGTAGGTCCTTGAATCTGAGGGGATAATGTCCCGGCACTAGATCATGCAGTGCAGACTCTGCAATATGGAGTGTTGTGTATGGGTAATGAAAGGAAAATGTCAAGTGGACAGAGTTTTAAAAGTATGTCTAAAAAAAATACCATTATAATCATTGGTTGCACGTATAATACTTTTTATGCATTTGTGTTGCTCCCGCGTTAAAAGCCCGTGTAATAGAGCCTAATACCAAATGTTTTGTAATAATTGACAAAAATTATTCCAACTGTGTATCCATCCTGAAGACGTAAATTACAAGAATCTACCTGGCAGGGGAAAGCAAGCATCAACAATGAGATGAAGAACAAGTGCCCGAGCAAGAAATGTGGCTATAGTATTGGTTCGAAAGATGATGCTTGGGATTCCCAGACGCCTAGCCACGGCATCAGAGAAGTACATGAGCTCATCATAAATGATGCAGGCAATTTCCTCTCGGGATTGCTGTTTTTCCATCATTAAGACAAGGCATTCCTCGAGAGGGGCCAGACAATTGACGTTGAGAGCTTGAATAATGCCTGTCACATTCCCAGAGGATCTGTCATGTTCGGATAAGTCGTCTGGTATGGAAATGAAGGTGAATTCCGGGTGAGTTATGGGATTGGGAGAGGAAAACTTTGTGTGCACGATTGTGATAGAGAAACCCCTGGAGTGAAGAATGGTGGCCAGCTGAAGCATTGGATTTATGTGTCCATGGTATGGACATGGGACTAGCACCAAACGGCGTTGATTCATCTCTCTTTCTCTCTGAGTTCAAGTATGCCTGCAATTCCAAATGTTTCCTTTGATCACCTCCTTTAGATGATAGTTGGCATTTATCATGCTCATGACTAAAGGACGGAAGACATTAAAGTATTTTCAACAGAAATATAATTCAGTTTAACTCAACAAATTTTAGACAACAATATAATATAATAAAATATAAAAAATATAATTTTTAAATATAATATAATATAAATTTCATTAATATAATTAGTATTAATATATTTAATTTAATAATTTTTAAATAATAACAAAATAGAGTATAAAAAATTTTAAACATATAATAAAAATAATATTAATTTATTTAATCTAATAAATTTTAAAAAATAAATAAAAAATAAATGATGTGATTTTTATATTTTATATTATCTTAATTTATAATAAATAAATTTAATTAAAATAATTAATATTGATATATTTAACATAATAAATTTTATTAAATAATAAAATAAAATATAAAAATTCTTAAATAATAAAATAATAAAATAATATTAATTTATTTAATTCAATAAATAAAAAATAAAATAAAATATAAAAAATATAATTTATATTTTTTATACTACTTTTGATTTGTAACAACTGCATTTATGATTTGTTTAACAACTTATAAAGAGTAAGTAGCATAAAGTATAAAAAAAGTGATGGAGATGGAAGATGTGATTTATGTTTGACCAATACAATCAACCAGATTTTGATTAGGGGTGGACCAGGCGAGGTTGATTTACTTTACTCTTAAATTTTTTTATTTTATTAAATATAAAATAAATATTATTTTATAAATAAATATAATTTTTTAAGTTATACTTATTATTATTATTATTATATTCAACACAACTTTAAAAATTTTGGAAACGGTAAAAGTTGGCGGACAGAGTCTTGCTGTGGCACGTTCTCCATATGTCAGCTTGAGGGTAAGTTAGTGGGTGGTTGTTCAATCAAATGGATGCTGGTCTGCCCAGGCTTGGAACCCACTCTTGAAAAAGAATATGCCCGCATGCATGTGTCACGTCTAGAATAGTGAATGGGAAGATAAGGGCAAGCAAGAGGGTAGCATTTAAGTTTTTTTTTTTTTTTTTTTTTAATATAATCATTTTAATATATATAATATGTTAAATTTTTTTTGGCTTTCTTTTACTATTTTTTATTCTTATTTGTGAATCTTTAGTTAAAAAAATTTACAATAATTAAACTCTAAACTTAAAAAAATAATAGAATTAAATGACCATAATTAGTTAATATAATTAATTTTAATTAAATATAAGATTAAGATATTATTTTCGATATGCTTGGGCCATGATCAGGGAATTAGAGAAAATCCATCCCCTATGGAAGCCTAGACCACATCCATCTTGTTGGAGTTTCGGGAACAACTAGAAACTTTATCCAATACAATATGGTATTTCCGGCAGCCAGTTCCTCCCGGAGAACTTGCCTCGGCTGTTTATAGTATTCCTTCTCCCCATTACCTTGCCGACTAATTTGGAGCACCCCGTTGTCTTCCACCTTCACATTGACTTCCTTTTTCTTCGCTCCTGATCAGCCTTGAAGACATGGGCCTCCACAGGCTCCTTCCAATCTATATTGGATTGGATGAAGTTTCTAGTTGTTGCCGAAACTTCATCGGCTTTTAACGAAAGCCCCAGATAGTTTTTATCAAAAGGAAACTTCATGTGGGCCTAACTTCTGTGCTGTCCATTTGGGAAGATTGCCGTAAATTGATTTGTGGCAGGATTCAAGAGGCCCATTTCCAGTTTAAAACATCTGAGATGTCACACGCCAAATTTTTGTTCTATGAGAGTATCATAGACACAGTACTCTAGTACTTCCAGGAGTAGTCATTGACTAAGGTTTGGCTTTGAGAACAATAATTAGGCTGAACAAACCATCTAAACTTTCGTTACCTTCCAATAGTATAGTTCCATCACGAAGAAGAAAAAGAAAGGCCAAGACCACTCTACTATTGGTGGGATACTTGTTATTACATGGACGAAGTAAAAAAAAAAAGCTATTTTTGCAATTAAGAGGACTTAATTAGCTCTAGTAGCTGCTTCAAGGACTGATAGGAAGAGCCACCTTGACTAATGCAAATTTGTGCTTGCTCCTTCAAATCCATTACTCTCTTTCTTATCTCTTCCCCTTCTTTATCAACCATCAGCCTTCTCACAACTCTTTCTATCTCCCCTCTCTCCAACACACACTCCAATTGCAACCCTATTCTCCATACATGGCTAACATACCTTGCAGTCACCTTTTGGTCTCCGAAACTTGGTCTGCATATAATTGGAACCCCTTCACATACACTTTCCAGAAATGAGTTCCAACCACAATGGCTCAAAAAACCTCCCACAGCAACATGTGCCAATACTTCTTTTTGGGGTGCCCATTTCACAATGTAACCTTTCTCTCCAGCAATTTCCATAAACCCCTCTGGCAGCGACTCAATCCATTCCGAACCTTGTATAGAACCAGGCCTAACCACCCACAAGAAGGGTTGCTTGCTATTTGCCAAACCCCAAGCCATTTCGGCCAACTCTTTCTCATTTGTTGAGGCAATGCTTCCCAGGCTTATGTAGATAACAGAGTTAGGAGTTTGTTTGTCAAGCCATGCCATGCAGTTAGTGTCCTCTTCCATCAAGCTACAAGATGATATTGGAGCAGCCTTATGGAGAGGGCCTATGGCAAAGACTGGAACAGGACATTGTTGTTGGAGTTGTACTAGAGATGAACCTTCCAGGCAATTCATGGTATTATAGATGATTGCTGAGGATCTTCTTACGTTGCGCATCTTAGTTAACAATTCAAAGAAAACTTCTATTGGTGCAAAACTGGAAATCGGTAGATCCTTGAGTCTGAGAGAAGGATACTCCAATACCGGTTGTTCTGATAGGGGATCTGTAGTTTGTAGCAACAGGAATCAGCAAAATTGCTTGGATGATTGCTTTCAAAAAGGCCAACACAAGCAGCAAGAAAGCAGACAGAAAGATGTTTGCTTCAAGAACACTGTAGACAATTGTTAATGCAGAGCTACTTCAATCAATTCTAGTGACAACAATGGCATATTCCAATTCCAATCGTTCAAATTTTGAGAAATTTAGCTTTTGGTGTGTGTGTGTGTGTTGGGGGGGGGGGGTGGTGGGAATTCAAGGGCTTGCAACAACATGGCCTCAATCGGCACAAGAATTAGACCATAAAATGGATCTAGGATCATCTTTCTTTGTTCTAATGTCCTAAAAGTCTCTTGCTCTCCATATTGATACGTGGAGACTTCCAAACGTTCAATAGGATAAGAAAGAAATGACGCAGAACTCAAATTGAAACTATTGCCCATGTATAATTCCTTTTGGCACGAATAACAACACCAACAAAAACGTTTAGCTCACCTGCTAAAGGGATAAGCCCTTGTTCCCTGAATTGAAACATGGTACCACGGACAAGAAAAGTGATAACATTACTGGTGCGGAATATGATGCTTGGAAGATTCAGATCCTTTGCCGGCGCCTCAGCGAAATATGACATTTCATCATAAATTATGCCGGTAATTTCACCAGGAGTCTCCTGTTTCTGCAAGAGCTGAGACAAACATTCTTCAAATGGGGCTTCACATTTTTCATTAATTATCAAAACAAAGGTAGTTTTGTCTGGAGAGGAGATTTCATCGTCTGTTAAGACATCCTGGATTGGTACGAAATTAAAATGAGGGTAGTTTGAAGGGTTAGGAGAGTTGTACTGGGTGTGAACAATTGTGATGGAGAATCCCTGAGAGTTTAGAGTGGCACCCAACTGAAGCATTGGGTTTATGTGGCCTTGGAATGGACTTGGGACCAGCACCAATCTACGATTTCCCTGTCTCCCTCTCATTTTCTTTTCCACACTCTTCCTTTGTGATCAAGCTCTGCTTTTGAGTATGATGGAATCTCTATGGAGACTAAAGTCCATTTATTAGTAACAAAAGAAGTCACCGCCCACAGTTGAGCTTCCGTGTATTTTCACGCGCGTTTATACTCGAGTATTTGAGTCTTCTCCCGGGAGAAAACCTAATCAGCATGCTCACGAGCAACTCGTACTTAAGAACCCTGAAGACGTCGACTTACCCCCGAAACGTCTTCTTTTGTTTAAGTTGAAATAAAATAAGGATGCTCATTGGCCTTTAGTCCATCCGGACCCTAGAAGCCACGCTAGCTAGGGATGGACCCTTTTTTTTGTTTATTAAAAGTTAGAAGACAAATAAGCTGAAATCCTGAAGTTTCTGAGCACCTTTGAAGCGTGAAGAAGAACGATTAAACTGCTCGGCCTCATTCACGGAAGCTTTCAGCAATGCCATGAATGACATATCATGACTGCTGCAATTAGTAAGTGCAGCAGACCGTCTGACGGGATCTGACGTGATTACAAAAAAAAAAAAATGCTGCAGAAAATTAAGAGTAAGGTCTTATTTCTAGGTATTATAATAGCGAAACAACGCAATGGAAAACAATTGATACACTCGATATATTTAAATTTTTATATATTAAATAATTATAATATTTATTTTTAATTTAATATAAAAATTATATTTAATTATTTAAATTTTATTATAATACTAATTTATAATATAAAATAAATTTAAAATTCAACGTGATCACCAACCAAACGATTACATTTCAGAGCTGTAGTACACTTTCACTACTCCCAAGATATTTGTTGTACAATCAATCAGATTTCCCCATTTATAGAAAAGACCTCGCGATCCGGTGAAAGTTAATTACCCAAAACATTTTGCAGTCTTAAAATGCTGGCAATGGCTCTTCCAGCCATGAACAACGGCACTGCTGGAACGATGCACCGGCCCAAGAAGTCCTTGATGCACATGGCCTTTTATTGGGGCTCGTACGGCACGGTTCTGTTCCGTCAATTCCCGGGGTTCAGGACAGACATGTATGTTTTGTCTTTGGTGGGCACGTTTGTGGTGTCTTTTCTTGTCGAGTGGCCATCTCATTGCAGATTGATCAAACCCGGTTCGGACCCAATTGTTGCTGGGCTACCCCAGACGCTAATGCAGGGACTAGGGGTTGGCTTGGCTTACCTGTTGATACTGGCTAGTATGTCCTTCAACGGGGGGTGTGTTCTTGGTCGCTGTGGCTGCCCATGCTCAGGGGTTCTTCATTCTTGGCGGCAGGGCGTTCGAGAAAACCAGCTATCCTGAAAACGCCTCGGATCTTCCCCCGATGAGCTGCTGAATTGGTATGGAAATGCATGCAATTGAAGGTCTAATCGGCTGGTCTTAGGATTTGAATTGGGAATTCGATGAGTTTGTTTGTAACTTTAGTTTCTGGGTGCGAATTATTTATCAAACACTACTCAATCAGTTCAAGTTGTGGATTCATTAAGCGCGACTTCTCTTCGTGGCGGCCCTGTGCTTTGACAAAAAGTCTTAAGTCTCAAAAATTACCTATAATTATGTTGTGGACCTATAATTGACAAAAATTATTAGCAAACAACAGCTCGTTCGTACATGCACTTCGGTATATTTCTGAATTGTCCTCTGGCTGCAGGTGACTCAAACAGTGACCCCACATTTCTTTTTTTTTTTTTTGCTTTTCCCGACTTTAATTTGCGTCTTGGTATGCTCAACGTGGTCCCATGTTGTGCACTTCCCTAGGAATCGTAATGAATTGCGGGTTCAGACATTTCTTTGCCTAGGAAAATGAAATTTTTGATATTATTATATTTCAAATATATACAATGTTAAATAATATTTTAAAGATTTAAAAATTTAAATTTATACGAAAAAAAATCTAAAATTCATAAATATTATATAAGTTATGTAACGTTTTATACTCTTCAATATCTGAAATGTTATGGTTTGCATGTTCCCCTTCCTCTTTTATGATAAAACTTTGGAATTTGTTTTAGATGTGGTTTGACTGCGTCAGTCAAAATGGCCGAGATACACTCGACCTTGAAAAAGTTGTCTTTGGGCTGCAGCTCGTAGGGATTTGTTTTGCCTCCTGTTTGGACCTCGTCTCGGCCCAAACGCTTTGTGTCGGTCTAACCATCAGCAAAGACTTATTATTAAGAAAATAATAATAATATTAATATTAATATTAATAACAATAAATTTACCTATTACATTTAATTTTTTATATTTATGTGTATTTCATTTTATTTTTTAAAAATTTTAATTAACATATTATTTTTATCAATTGAATTCGATTTATATTAAATATTTTTTATTAAATATAATCACATAACAATTATTTATTCATTATATGTAATAAAAGAATCTCTATTTTACTGTTATATCATTAAAATTTTTATTATGATATAAATTTTAATTTTTTTTTAAAAGTTAAAATATAATATAATAAAAATATTTTTAAATATTATTAAAAAATAATTATAATATATTTTTTAAAAATATATAAATTTTTATCACATACGTAACAATGTGAAGAAAATGCACCTATCATGTGGTGAAAGACTATTTGTACATAACAAAAAAAAATATTTAATATGAGTTGAATATAACCAAGGAAACTAATGTAGTGGATGAATTTGAAAAAAAGAAAGAGTAAGAAGACGAAGTAGACATAATTACAAAAACTCTTTAAAATTATTATTATTATTTTTGTCTATTATAAATGCCAATAGTCTTATGCCATTTGTGAATTGAATTGTCATCAAATGATCTTTTTAATTGTTAGGAAGTTGCAGTACGGGGTTGGGTTTCGATCTTAGTGCAATGATTCGATAATTAAATTTATAAAAAAATATTTTTTTAATATGTAATTTTAGTTAATGATAAAAAATTTAAATATAAAATTAAAAATAATGATAATACAGTGTAAGCATGGCGTTTATTTTGCGTGATTTTTTTTTTTTTGGGGCCTCCGCAGTGAAACGCCAAGTCTTAACGAGTTTGATTAATAAGTCTCATCGAATGCTGTGAGTCTGAGCTCACCCGGAAATTTTCGAGCAATTTAATAGAAATAGTCCACTATTCAGCTATGATTGGCAGGTCTTGTCGAGTGCTCAAAATGGGAATAATCATCCCAAAATTGAACTAATCGAAGAATAATTAATCAGGTTAGTGTGATTTAGAATGTGAACACAATTTTTTTATGAAAAAAAAATTCAAAATTTGACTTTGTTAATAAATCTTTAAAACAAGAAAATGGTGTCATCTTTGAAGTACAAAAATTTCCAAGTACATGCAGTACAAAACGTAATTACGTATGTGCCACGGTAAGGCCAATAAATTCTCACCCCCCAGCAGCGTGCCTGCCACAACCCGATTTTCTTGCACTTTCTAGTCAATTTCCTACTCCATCAGCTGCAACAAGAAGTAAGCAACACCCCAATCGCCAAGAACCCCAAACGTCTCGATCTTGGATTGCCAGCAAAGATGGAGAAGTTCACGCACATGACTTTCTTCTGGGGCAAGAAGGCCGCGGTCTTGTTCACCGGCTGGCCTGGCAAGTCGGGTGGCATGTACGCGGTGGCCTGGATATTCGTCTTCGTGCTTGCCATCCTCGTCGAGTGGATTTCCCTCGTCAAATTGATCAAGCCGGGCACCAGCAAAGTTGTTGCGGGTCTTCTTCAGACACTGGTGCATGGCATAAGGGTTGGACTTGCCAATTTGTTGATGCTGGCTGTCATGTCTTTTAACGTTGGTATATTTCTGGCTGCCATGGCTGGGGGCACGCTTGGATTTTTACTGTTTGGAAGTACAGTTTTTAAGGGTAATAAGGAACTTGCTTACCTAAAATCCTCTGATCTTCCTCCCCCAAGTTGCAATTGCTGATTAAAATAATAATAATAATAATAAATTGTGAATTAATCATCCTCTATCATATTTATGTTCTGGCTATTTTGTTTGCCCTTTCTCAGTTCTAGTTTCAGAAATATTATATCTCAGGCAACTCTTGTGTTTGTCGTTTAGCAGAACTTTTGGGTTATGTATTTTTGTCACTTTGAATGGATGCGAATCTAACATATTAATGGCTAATTAGTATTGATTAGAAGTTTTTTTTTTTTTTTTTTCTAAATTTTTGTATAATGTTAGGATGTACAAAAAGAAATAGCAAAAGACAAACTAACCGGCCACTGCGTGGTAGGCTTCAGCCCACAATATTAGCTCGCAGCAATCTATAATCTATTACTTTCTGATGATCAGCCGTAAAATACATTGGCTTTTCTTCAAAATTGGATAGAAAATCGAAAGCGTGAAAATGAAGGTAATTTTAGGATTTTAAAACAGAAAAACAAGGAATTAAAGAGATCATTATAGAAAAGAGGGAGAGTAACAAAATTGTATCTTGAATCATCAAGCTCTAAGCTAAAGCAGGGGAAGAATGGATCAAGAAAAGGGGAGTAGTGGCTTGATTGAGAGGGGAAGAAACTTGAAAACCCCCCAGAAAAACAAAGGAAAGAGCAAAATAGTTTTTTGAATTTCCTGGGCCTTGCAAAACGTTTGGGCTCAATGCTCTTTTGAGGCTTTAATGTGGCTCTCAACCGAAGAAATTATAAATTTGGGCTATACTAAAAATTACTCGTGCGTACATTTGTGTACACAGGCTTGTCAAAGTCAGTGTATTGCGATGTACACATAAATTTCTTTGAAAATTGGGACTTTGAAATGTCCTTTGTAGCTAAAAAATTGCGCCTGGAGAGGCATTGTGACAGATCATTTTGGCTCTTGGAGAGTAGCCTTTTCACACAACAATGGCTTCATTACCGTCTTTGCTGCGGAACTTTGGGGAGTACTTCAAGGTTTGCAGCTTGCAAGGCATAGGGGATTTCAACGAATGATCTTTGAGAGTGGCTCGAGAGTTGCGGTGGATGCGGTGATCAATAGGGTGCCGCCCAGTCACCCCCAAGCCAATCTTGTCGGTAGCAGCAGGGAAGCTACTTAAACGAGACTGGGACGTGCAATTGACGCATGTCTGCCTAGAAGGAAACAGGGCGGCGGATTGACTTGGTTCATTCGCTTTGTCACAGACTCCGGAACTACAGTATTTGCAACGACCGCCTGCTGGACTTCGCCCAAATCCTGACGGACGACACTGTTGGAGACTATCTCCCTAGAGCAGTAGCTGCTCAACTTGGGGTTACCCCGCCTTTAAAACCAAGAAAAAACAAAAGGTGCCTGGGAAATGTCTGTTTTTCTTTTTTTTCTTTTCTTTAAATAATTATTTTGGGTCACCCGGAAATGCCAGTTCCAGTTTCTACGTTTGTCCAAGGTCCTGGAAAGCATCTGCCGATGGGATTTTGTACTCAGGGAGTTGAGCGTCTGTTGAATTTTTGCCAACTTGTCTCTCAGGATACAGCGACAATAACAATCACAAAACCTGCAGTGCTACTGTAAATTGGTACGACGTAGTACTTCATCACTAGCATCCCTTGAATTTTCCCCCGTCCGCTTTAAAAAGTTGTGAAGAGATTTTTAGATTAGCCTCGCCCAATACATGATTACGAAGTTAATAAATGAAATTGTCACGAGTAAATTTTATGTCTCATGCATCCTTTACTATGTGAACGTTTTAGATTTAATTATATGTGCAAAAAAAGAAAAAAAAGAAAAGAAAAGAAAAGAAAAGAAGGCATTTTAGATCAAATTCACTGAATCCTCCATTTCATTTTATTCTGAAATGCTGACGGTTTAGCTAATCTTACCTTGCAACATGCATGATGTTTGCACTACCTATCAGCTCAAGAAATTAAATATGGTGTCCCGCTCGATTAGTTAGTTGTTTTGTTTATTTGGTTTCTGTTGGCTCGACGCAATCGTACAATTATTGGCTGGAGTTCAACAAGAGGCGAGGAAGCAGAAAAATTAATGGGAAGAAGACTCTGCAAAGCATAAAGATAAAGCTAAACTTTTTAGGCACCAACAGTTGACTTACTCAGTTGGATTTGGAGAAAAACCCCTTTTTTATAAGAAAAATTAGATAATAACATTTAAAAAATAACATAGTTAAAATAAAAATTATGAATTAATCATATTTTATTTTTTTAACAAATGAATAAAGTTAAATACAATAAAATTCTTACATTATTATCATATCACTCCTTATTTATTATTAGGCAATATTGTTTTTCCTTTATTTATTGTTGCAGTCACTGATAATCCTAGTTAATTTAAGCATATTTTAGTAAGTTCCTTTGGAATCTTCGATAAAAACAAAGTCATTCAGACAAAAAAAATTTATAATTATCGGGTTTGAATCGAAATAAAGTATCATTTTTATTTAGTTAATTATTTCTTACTTATGTACGTGTAAGTGTGTCTTGTCTTGTGTTTGAAAATTTTTCCCTCTAATGGACGGTTCTCTTGGAAGAAAAGGAAAGCCATTGACTTAAAGGAATCTACCAACAAATACAATAAAAAAGAAAGGAAGAGACCATGAAATGAAGGCAAAACTTATCCACTAAGACATGAATTGGATGATCATGCTTCGACTGTCTTCTTCACGCGTCACAAACATTTAAGAATGAACGGGCTTACTCACTCCACATCAATAATCGGTGGAAATGGTTCATGCCCTTATATTATTTGTTTAATTCAATTTCCAAAGAGAACATAGGGAGAGAGAAATTGTGAGTGGGGACTGGCGTGTTAGACAATTAAACTTATTAGAAAGGGAAAGCAATGTGACCTCTCATCCCTCGTTTACGTGCCCCTTGGAGACATGAATCTCTCCAACTGCTTACAAATTTATTAGTTTACTAGTAGAATGCTCCATCGACTATAGATCAGAAACATCACAAAGTCAACTTAATCATTCGATTCTATCTCTTTATAACTTGTGTCAATTGGCTGGGAATCAAATTTTAAATTCGAGATTCTTAATCACGATAAGTCTAGTATTATTAAATTTCTATTAATGAGCAATAAACTTACAAATATCTCATATTTTTAACGATGATTTAAATTCTAAAAGTTTAATTTCAATATTATAGGTAACAATACATTAATAAAAATTTTTTATACAAATTCACGTAAGTTTAAAAATAAAATTTATTTTTATTAATTTATAATAAAATTTTATTTAAATTTTTTATAATATAAAATAAAATATATTTAATTATAAATTATATGATTAAAATTAAATTATAAAAAAATTAATATATTTTTAAAATTATCTTTAAAAATATTTATAATATTTTTATAATAATATTATGAATAAATTTTTTTTAATATTATAATAAATATACTAAAAAAATTATCTTTTTAATAAATATCAAAAATTAAATATTTATATAAATAATAATAATTTTTATTAATAAATTTAACATTAATAATTTAATTATTCAATAAATAATTATATAATAAATATTAAAGATATAAATTTTTATTATTTATTTTAAAATTATATATAAAAATAATTATTTATTATCGGTGGAGTTTAAATATTCACTTAATTAAAAAATATAAAATTATTAATAATAAATTTTTTTATTTTAAAATAATTCACTCATATTTTTTAATAAAAGAATTAAAAATATATATTAAATAAAATAAACTTATTACTTAATTTGATTTTTAAATTTGATAATTTAATTTTATTTAATTAAAAATTTTTATTCCGTATTGATTTGCCGTGTGTCTGCCCAAAACTCCTTGATAATTGCCTGTGATGGTGCAGGTGCCACCGAGGCCTAACACGTACATGCCCTCTTGTAATGGAGTGCAGTCCTGTCTAGGCAGTAAGCTAGCCAAACTCGAGATGCTTATTCTGCTTCATCATCTTACTCTCAAGTATAAGTCTCTCTCTCTTTCTCACACTTGCAACCTTTATTGTAGACAAAAAAAAAATATGCTTAATTTCTATACATACAAACAAATTAAAAGCAATAACTAGGCATTTAGAATAAATCAAATCTAATTTCAGATATCTTGATATTATATCAAAAAAAAAAAAATTGCGACTCAGTCTTTGATTGACAAAGAAACTAATAACCCCATGTTACCATGACCTTAAAAAAAAATTGTATATGTTATAGTTATATATTTTTTTATTAATATAATTTATTATTATGTAAATTTATTTTTTATTTTAAATATATTTTATTTATTATGTGATATAAAATTATAAATAAATTATTTTAAAAATAAATCAAAATAATTTAAAAAAAAAATAACAAAGAAAACTTACTCAGTCACACGTGTGTGTCTATAAATTCATACAATGTAAGAATGGCGTTTATTTTGCGCGTTATTTCGGTTTTGAGCTTGCGTAATGGAACGCAAAGTCTTGCAAGTTTGATCCATAAGTCTCATCAAATGCTGTAAGTCTGAGCTCATCAGAAAATTTCCAGCAATTTAATGGAAATAGTCCACCATTCAGCTAAGATTGACAATTCTCATCAAGTGCTCAAAATGGGAACAACCGTCACAAAATTTAACGAATCGAAGAATAATTAATCAGGTTAGTGTGATTTAGTACGAGAGCAAAATTTTTTTTATGAAAAAAATAATTCAAGCTTTGACTTTCTTAATAAATCTTTAAAACAAGAAAATGGTGTCATCTTTGTAGTACACAAATTGCAAGTACACACAGTTACAAAACGCAATTACGTACGTGCCACGGCATGACCGATAAATTCTAACACCCCAGCAGCGAACCAGCGAGTCAGCCACAGCACGATTTTCTTGCAATTTCTAGCCAATTCCCCACTCCATCAGCTGCAATAAAAAGAAAACAACACCCCAATCGCCAAGAAACTCGAACGTCTCGGTCTTGGATTGCCAACAAAGATGGAGAAGTTCACGCACATGACCTTCTTCTGGGGCAAGAACTCCGCGATCTTGTTCACCGGCTGGCCTGGCACGCGCGGTGGCATGTACGGGCTGGCTTTGATATTCGTCTTCGTGCTTGCCGTCCTCGCCGAGTGGCTTTCCCACAGCAAATTGATCAAGCCGGGCACCAGCAACGTTGTTGCGGGTCTTGTTCAGACACCTCTGTTTGGCATGAGGGTTGGAATTCTCAATTTGTTGATGTTAGCTCTCATGTCTTTTAACGTTGGTGTATTTCTGGCTGCCACGGCTGGGAGCACGCTTGGATTTCTGCTGTTTGGAAGTATAATTTTTAAGGATGATAAGGAACCCCCTTATCTAAGGTCCTCTGATGTTGCTCCCCTCAAATGAATTTGCTGATTGAAATAATAATGATAATAACAATAATAATTAATTATGAATTAATCATATTTATGTTCTGGCATGGTCTCTCTCTCTGAGTGTTTTTTTCTTCTTTTTCTCAATTTTGTTCTTCATTCAGCTTGTTGGGATTATCTTAGGTAACTTTATTGTAATGTAATGTTGCAATTACTGGTGGCTATTGTGTTTTCTAGTTTCAGAAATATTATAACTCAGTCAGCTCTTGTGTTTGTTATTAAGAAAAACTTTTGGGGTTATGTACTTGTTTTTGCTTGGATTGATTGCTATTCTAAGATATTAGAGGCTAATTGGTATTGATTTGAAATGTCTTATTTTATTTTATTTTTTTAATGTTAGGATGTACAAAAAGACATAGCACAAGACAAACTAACCAGCCACTGCGGGGCAGGCTTCTGCCCACAATATTATTAGCTCGTACCAGTTTATAATCTATTACTTTCTGATGATCAGCAGTAGAATACATTGGCTTTTCTTCAAAATTGAATAGAAAATCGCAAGCGTGAAAATGAAGCTAATTTTAGAATTTTAAAACAGAAAAACATGGAGTTAAAGAAATCATTCTAGAAAAGAGGGAGAGTAACGAAATTGTACCTTGAATCATCAAGCTCTAAGCTGAAGGATGGTTGTTCGAAAAGAATAAAAGTAAAATAGAGGATCAAGGGGCAGGGGAAGAATGGATCAAGAAAAGGGCAAGAAACTGGTAAACCCCCAGAAAAAAACAAAGGAAAGAACAAAATAGTCCTTTGGATTTCGCGGGCCTTACAAAAAGTTTGGGCTCAAAGCTCTTTTGAGGCTTTAATATGGTTCTCAACCAAAAAAATTTAAAATTTGGGCTATACACAAAATTAAAATTACATTTATGTATATATACACACGTTCTTACCAAAATGAACAGACATTTTCCAGACGCATGTATCCCTTGAACTTTCCCCCTTCCGCTTTAAAAAGTTGTGAAGAGATTTTTAGATCAACCTCGCCCAATACATGATTATGAAGTTAATAAATGAAAAATTTTTACATTGAATTATATGTGCGGAAAGAAAAAAGAAGGCTTTTTCGATCAAATTCAGTGAAGCTTCCATTTCATTTTATTCTGAAATGCTGACGATTAAGCTAATCTTACATTGCATATCAGCTTTAGAAATTAAATATGGTGCCCCAATTGATTAGTTAGTTGTTTTGTTTATTTGACTTCTGTTGGCTAGACGCAATTGTACAATTGCAGGCTGGAGTTCAACAAGAGGCGAGGAAGCAGAAAAATAATGGGAAGAAGATTCTGCTAAGCATAAAGATAAAATTAGGCTTTTGTAGGCACTTGCAGCGAGCACCAACAATTGACTTACTTATTTGGATTTGGAGCAAAACCCCTTTGTTTTTTATGAAAAAAAAAAAAAATAGATAACAATATTTAGAGAGTTGAAAAAAAAAAAAAAGGTAAATCAATTAGATCTCATTTGATTTTATAAATAAATAAAATTAAATAAAATAAAATTATTATACTATTATCTTATTATTTAATTTAAATATAATTATCTTTAAAAAAAATTACTCAAATAAAAAAATTTATAATTATTCTTTTTGAAATAAATTGAAGTTTTATTTTTATTTTGTTTATAAGTTTTTATTCACGTGTCTAATTCTTGTGTTTAAAAATTCTAAGAAATCGATTAAAAGGAATGGAATCCATTAGCAATTACAATAAAAAGAAAGAAAGAGACCATGAAACGAAGGCAAAACTTCTTCACAAGGAAATGAATTTGACGATCATGCTTCACCTGTCTTCTTCTCCCGTCGCAAATATTTAGGAATGAACGTGCCTGCTCACTCCACAATAATAATTGGAGTGGCCATGCCCTTATATTATCAGGTTTGCGGAGCTAACAATTTTCCAATATTATACCATATTATAACGACCATGATAATGTTGGCTTATCTAATCAATCTGCGGCGTCTCTAGTCTCTGCCCTTTCTTGTTACTAATTAGCCTCCAAAATTTAATCTCGTTTTGCTTCACCTAGCACAGTTCGGGTCCATGTAGCCACACATATTTATCAGCACAAAGAAGCAAAAACAACTAGGGGGTTGTGAGAGCCGTACGCATTTTGAGAGTGCACATTCCAGACTTACTGGCATATATAAAAGGAGTGTATCTGATCAATTCTGCTTCAGGAATCCTTTTTCCCCGAAATAAAAGGTTCGATTCTGATATCATATTAAGAGATTAAACACCTAACCCAAAAACTTGAATAGATAGGTGAATAAATGCACAACTAATGTATTGAATATTGCTGAAAATGATACACTCAATTTTATTATTACAAGGCTACATCAAAGTCATGGTCGCATGGCTGTTCACAAATCAAATCAAATGAGCTAGCCTGCCAGCCGGAAGAAGGAACACAGTTGTATGACTCTTCTTTCAGACATCCTTCTATTTTATTTTGTCCTCCTAAAACCTGAAAGCTACTAAAAGAAAAAACGTTAGGGAAAAAAAAAAGGAAAAACAAGGTTCAGCTAACTTCAACGGCGATGAAAAGGGCTAGTTTCCACCTTGTGAAGTCCGGAAAAAGCGTCAATCCTATGCAAACTTGTCTTTGTTTCCACGAAAAGTGACCACGGAATATCTCGGAAACTCAACATCTAGATCGATTCCTGTCTGTCTTCTTCCTTCTTTATTTGTTTGCACAATTTCGGATCCATTTCTTGGTTAGCGGGAGACTAGGAGGAGGGTACGAGTCAAGTGGATTGTCTAGAGTCAATATGTCCACTCCTTTGGGAGACCGATTTCTTGGTCCATTGCCGGCACCGTCCGGGACCGTCTCTTTTGCTGTGATTGCAGGTCGCACCTCACACCATCCCGTGACGCTTCTACATAAAGACACAGAAGAAAGGTCAACATTAAAAAATATATATATCCGCGATTATATTCACATTTTAATATGCTATGAAAAGCCATTAAAGATGTTCTTTTAAACCGGAAAAAAGAGGTTGCTACGTATGGAAGGAAAAAGTAGAGTTTTAGAGCTTGTATCACTCTTTCTGGCATTAGGACAGTCGAACAACCTGTTCAAATTAACATCAGAATCTTTAGGTATTGCCTTTTTTCCTTTGGCAACTTTACAAATGGACCAGTGAGCAGAATGTTCCGATTCACAAGTATAACTGGCCCTAACAATACCTAGATTCCAAGCAACCGACGCGAAAAATATCCAAACCTTATCTGATGAGGGTCTAGATTATGGACTACGCTGCAAATAAGCCGCCCCTCCAAGGACTATGGATCCAGGAGGCAAACGTAGAAGTAAAATGCTAAATGGACGTTATGTATTAGATGCGGCCCAGATACAAATCTATTTATTGCACTATACTAGTTATTAGTTATATATTTTTAGTAACGTTCAGGACGAGTTAACTTGCAACTGAGCTCAAAAAAGAAATGAAGAATCAAAAGAAAAAACAAAAAAGGCCAAAATTTTCTTGTCCAAAACAAGGCAGAAAAGCGGCCTAAAAGTCAGAACAAGAACATTCTGTTGGTCCTTGCTTCTTTACCTGGTTTCTTGCGTGGTTCAGAAGAGGTATTGCCGATTCGTCGAGCCAAAAACACTCCTGTTCCGGTGGACCCACTAATTGAACCAGACTTTCCGAGGAGAATGGCTCTCATCTCCGAACCATATCTCTGTTGCCATTGCAGATTAGTACAAGAAAACTTTTGTTTATTAGTAAATCCAGCAGAAGCTCTGCCTTCGTTCTGGAGTCGCCTAAAATGTTGTTTTGACTCTGATTGCTGATACCCATTAGCTTCTTTCCCCCATGATACAAATTCTTTTTGCCTCTGCTGCTTCATAATCTGCTCAAGTTTCTGCTTACAGAACTGCCAAATAAACCGATCACATCAGCAAAAATGAAGATAAAAGCAAATTGGCTTTTACAAAATACACCAAGGCGAAATGCTTAATCGAATAGCCCGTCTTTGGTCATCAATAGTCGCTTGTTTAGAGTGAAAAACACTACCAGAGGTATTGGAATTCTTCACTGTTAAAGCCACAGGAGGAGCAGCCGGGATGGGTTCAGGGGATGTGCCTGAAAGTGACACCTTTTCTCCATTAACATGCTTGTGCATGTCTTCGCTTGTATTAAATTCCTTTTACTTTTCAGCCATTGCCAGCTCTTCCTGGTTCAAACCGGACTGTGAACTTAGCGTTAATTTTCGCGAACCATCAACAGTTCAATCAGAGAAACAAATGATATTAACTTGATTGATAATTCATAGAGTATAATAACAATAACAATACTTTTTTCACGTTTGGTGTCAGGACTTTTTTTTTTCCCTTTTTGACAATCTTGATTAACCTTAACTTATTTTCACTATCCTTTTAAATCTTTAAAGAACTTGTAGTATACAAATTTGAACAATAAAACCTATACTTTCATTCTTCACAACACTTTATAAAACAGTGCTATTATATAAATATAATTATCTCTTTATTTTTTATTTTATATAAAAAAATTAAAATATTTTTAAATTTTTAACTTAATAAATTTTTAATTTTAATTTTTTAAATTTTTAATTCTATAAATTTTTGTATTTAAATTTTATAAATTTTATTAATACAATACTATTTAACTATTTATTTTTTTTTTTATTTTTTTATTCTCTTATAAAATAAATTGTTTTATTAGATAAGACTTATATACTTCTTTTTTTCAAATTAAATACCTACTCTAATATAATTATTATATCAATTATATAAACATACTAACTTTAAAAAATTCTCTAGTGGTGGCTGACGGCTTGTGATAGTAATTAGTCGTGACTCTCTCTTTTCTTTAGTTCTTGATTAAATTAATTCTCATATCGACTCTTTAATTGAATTGATTTTGATAATAACTCCTAAATAGAAAAACTTTGATATCATGGTGAAGAAATAATATATTTAATAATATTATGAAATAATTATATAAAAAATATAATTTTATTAAATTAATAAATATATTATATAAAAATTTAAAAATAAATAAATAAATAATATGAATATAAAATTTTATTTAATAATTATATAATAAATTAAAATATTTAAAATTTTATATATTAAATAATTATAATATTTATTTATAATCTAATAAAAGTTATTATAAATAAAATTTAATTATTTAAATTTTAATAAAAAACTAATTTATAATTTATAATAAATTTAAATTAATTTTTTTATATATACACACGCGCGCGGGCAACAAATGCAACGGATTAGAGTACACTTTTACTACTCCCGAGATATCTGCTATACCTTCAATTAGATTTCCCCATCTATAAATGCGCAAAAAACCTCCCGACCCGGTGAAAGTCAATTACCGAAAACATGTTGCGGTCTTAAAATGCTGGCAATGGTTCCTCCGGCCATGAACAACGGCACTGCTGGAACGATGCACCGGCCCAAGAAGTCCTTGATGAACCTGGCCTTTTATTGGGGCTCGTACGGCACAGTTCTTATCCGTCAATGTCCTGGGTTCAGGACAGACATGTATGTCCTGTCTTTAGTGGGTACTTTTGTTGTGCCTTTTCTTGTCGAGTGGCTGTCTCACTGCAGATTGATCAAACCCGGTCGGACCCAATTCTTGCTGGGCTAGCCCAGAAGCTAATGCACGCACTAAGGGTTGGCTTGGCTTACCTGCTGATGCTGGCTATTATGTCCTTCAACAGGGGTGTGTTCTTGGTCGCTGTGGCTGCCCACGCCCTGGGGTTCTTCATTTTTGGCAGCAGGGCGTTCAAGAAAACCAGCTATCATGGAAAGGCCTCGGATCTTCTGCTGCTGAGCTGCTGAATTGGTATGGAAAGGCGTGCAATTAAAGGTCTAATCGGCTGGGCTTTGGATGTCAATTGGTAATTGGAAGAGTTTGTCTAGTTTCTGGACGAATTTTTTGTTAGTTTATGGGTTTCGTTTTCCTCCGGTTTGGAGCTCATCTCGGCCCAAACGATTTGCGTCGGTTAATCCTTCGGGAAAGACTTTATTATTAATGCCTACAGTCTACAGTCCTATGTCATTTGTGGATTGAGTCGCCAACCAACGATCCTTTTTAATGTAAGGAATTTGCAGTTAGGGGTTGGTCTTCCGACTTTAGTATAATGGTTGGATAATATACCATGTATATTTTAAATTTTATTTAATATTTTAAATTTTTAAATAAAATAATTTTTAAATATAACATTAAAATTTTTATAAAAAATAAATTTATATTTAAATTATATTATTAAATTTAATTAAAAAATTTTATTAAAATATAATATTTTTTTATACCTTATATCACACTTAAAAATATAAATTTTTTAAATAAAATGATAATGGATATAAAAAATATTTTATATATACAATTTTAATTATTATTAATAATTTAAGATACAAAATTAAAAATGATGATAATAGAACGTAAGCATGTCGTTTATATTGCGTGATATTTTATTTATTTATTTTTATTATCTTTTGTTTGGCTCTGCGGAATGAGGCGCTTGGGTTTACAAGTCATCGCGTGCTGTCAAGTCTAAGCTCAGCAGGAAATTTCCAAGCAATTTAATAGAAACAGTCCACCGTTCAGCATTGATTGACGATTATCGTCAAGTGCTCCAAATGGGAACAATCATCACAAAATTGAAGGAATAAAAGAATAATTAATCAGGCTAGTGTGATTTACTACCGGACCAAAATTTTTGACGGAAAAAAAAAAAAAAAGAAAGAAAAATTCAAGCTTCGACTCTCTTAATAAATCGTTAAAACCGTACTGTAATCTTTGTAGTACAAAAATTCCAAGTACATACAGTTACAAAATGTAATTGTGTACGTGCCACGGTATGACCAATAAATTCTAACACCCTGGCGGCGAACCCCAATTGCCAAGAACCCCAAACCTCTCAATTTTTGATCGCCCAAAAAAGATGCAAGGTCACGATCACAACCACGATATGCCTGGCATGGGCGCCATGTCGCCGTCTTCAACAGCCATGGACGGCGGCGGTACCACTAGCCAGCAGATGATGATGCACATGACCTTCTTTTGGAGCAAGAACGCCGAGGTCTTGTTCTCCGGCTGGCCTGGCACGCGGACTGGCATGTACGTGGTGGCCTTGATATTTGTCTTCGTGCTTGCCATCCTCGTCGAGTGGCTTTCCCACAGCAGATTGATCAAGCCGGGCACCAACAACGTTGTTGCGGGTCTTGTTCAGACACTATTGCATGGCATGAGGGTTGGACTTGCCTATTTGCTGATGTTAGCCGTCATGTCTTTTAACGTTGGTATATTTCTGGCTGCCGTGGCTGGGAGCACGCTTGGATTTTTGTTGTTTGGAAGTAGAGTTTTTAAGCGTGCCAAGGAACCCGCTTATCTAATATCCTCTGGTATTCCTCCCACCAATCGCTGACTATAATAGTACTTGTAATTATGAATTAATCATCCTTTATCATTTGTATGTGTTCTGTCATGGTGTTCTCTCTCTCTCTCTCTCTCTCTTGTTTTTTTTCTCAAATTTGTTCTTCATTCAGCTTGTTGGGATTATCTTAGGTAACTTTATTGTGATGTAATCTTGCCACTATTTTGCTTGTTCTTTCTCAGTTCCAGTTTCAGAAATATTAGACCTCAGGCAACCCTTGTGCTTGTTTTTTAGCAGAACTTTTGGGGTTATTTACTTCTTTTTTCTCTTTTTCTGGTTCTTTGATTGATTGCAAATCTAAGATATTAGAGGCTAATTGATATTGATTTGAAGCGTTTTTTTTTTTCAAATCTTAGGATATAAAAGCAAAAGACAAACTAACTAGCCAGTACGGTGTAGGCTCTTTCCACAATATTAGCTCGCAGCAGTTATAATCTATTACTTTCTGTTGATCAGCCGTAAAACATATTGGGTTTTCTTCAAAATTGAATAGAAAATCGAATTTGTGAAAATGAAGGTAATTTTAAGATTTTAAAGCAGAAAAACATGGAATTTAAAAAAAATGATAATTCTAGAAAAGAGGGAGAGAAACAAAATTGTACCTTGAATCATCAAGCTCTAAGCCAAAGGATGGTTGTCTGAAAAGAAGAAACGTAGAATAGAGGATCAAAGAGCAGAGGAAGAATGGGTCAAGAAAAGGAGAGTAGAGGCTTGACGCGGAGGGGGAAACTTCAAACCCCCCCCCCCCCCGCGGGGGGGGAACACAGAGGAAGGAGCAAAATAGTCCTTCTGATTTCATGGGCCTCGCAAAAAGTTTGGGCTCAATGCATTTTGAGACTTTAATATAGTTCTTTACCTAAAAAATAATAAATTTGGGCCATTCGCGTTTGCTGTTATTACGTTACTCCTAATAAGTTTCCCTTTGGAATCCCGTGATAAAAATAAAGTCATTCAGACTAAAAAATTTTATAATTATGGCCTCCAGAACCTAGTGAAATATTATTTTTATTTTGTTTATTATTTTTTATTCATGCACCTGTGAGTGTGTCTGATTCTTGTGTTTGAAAAGTTGTCCGTGTAATTTACGGTTCTCCTTGCATAAAAGGAAAGCCATTGACTTGAAGGAATCCATTAACAATTGCATTAAAAAGAAAGAAAGAGACCATGAAATGAAGGCAAAACTTAACCACTAAGAAATGGAACCACACAAATGTACAACTGATTGTACCTTTTGTAAGTTTGGGGAGCTAACAATTTTCCAACATTGTACCTCATAATAATGACCAGGATAACGTTGGCTTATCTAATCAATGCGTGGCGTCTCTGATCTCTACCCTTTCTTATTACTAATCAGCCTACAAAATTTAATGTCGTTTTGCTTCACCTATGACAGCTCGGGTCCATGTAGCCACACATTTATCAGCACAAAGAAGCAAAAACAATTAAGGGTTGTGAGAGCTGTATACATTTTGAGAGTGCACATTCCATACTTATTGGCATATAAAGGGAGTGTATCTGATCATTTTTGCTTCAAGAATCTCTTTTTCTTTTTTTCCAGAATAAAATGTTGGATTTTGATACCATATTAAGAGACCACGCACCTAACCCGAAAACTGGAATGGACAGGTGAATAATTGCACAACAATGTATTAAATATTACTGAAAATGATATATCCAATTTTGTCGACAATTGAATTATTACAAGACTTACATCAAAGCCATACTCGGACAGCTGTTCACAGATCAAATCAAATGAGCTAGCCTGCCAGTCAGAAGAAGGAACCGAGTTGTGTGGCTTTTCTTTCAAACATCCTTTTATTTTATTTTGTCCATAAAAAACCTGAAAGCTACTAAAAGAAAACAAGTAGAAAAAAAAGAAAAACAAGGTTCAGCTAACTTCAACAGTGATGAAAAGGGCTAGCTTTCATACTGTGAAGTCCGGAAAAGGCGTCAATCTTATGCAAACTTATCTTTGTTTCCACGAAAAGTGACCACGGAATATCTCGGAAACTCAACAGTGATGCAATGGGATTAATTTTGTCCTTTGCTATGTGGATTTCACATTTAGATGGATTCCTGTCTGCCAGTCATTCTTCCTTCTTTATTTGTTTGCACAATTTTGGATCCATTTCTTGCTAGCGGGAGACTAGGAGGAGGTTGCGAGTCAAGTAGATTGTCAAGAGTCAATATGTCCACTCCTTTGGGAGACCGATATCTTTGTCCATTGCCGGCACCGTCCGGGACCGTCTCTTTCGCTGTAATTGCAGGTCGTACCTCACACCAACCCGTGACGCTTCTACATAATGACACAGAAGAAAGGTAAACATTAAAAAAATATATATATCCACGATTATATTCACATTTTAATATGTCATGAAAAGCCATTAAACATGTTCTTTCAAACCGACAAAAAGAGGTTGCTACATATGGAACTACGTATGAAGGAAAAAGGGTTTTGGGAAGTAAATTATTACCATGTTGAAGAATGAAGGAAGCACCATCCAATCTTGCTGGGACACCCATTTTGTCAAAGTGGAGTTTTAGAGCTTGTACCACTCTTGCTGGTATTAGGACAGTCGAACAATCTGTTAAAATTAACATCAGAATCTTTAGGTATTGCGCCTTTCTTTTTCTTCTTTCTTTTTGGCAACTTTACAAATGGACCAGTGTGCAAAATATTCCAGTTCACACGCATCAAACATAACTGGCCCTAACAATACCTAGATTCCAAGCAACCTACGTGAAAAATATCCGAACCTCATCTAAGGAGGGTCTAGGTGATGGACTACGCTAAAAATAAGCTGCCCCCTCCAAGGACTATGGATCCAGCAGGCAAACGAAGAAGTGAAATGTTACGCGGACGGGATGTATTAGATGTGTTCAGATACAAATCTATTTATTGCACTATAATAGTTATTAGTTATATATTTTTAGTTGCGTTCAGGACGAGTTAACTTGCAACGGAGCTCAAAAAAGAAATGAAGAATCAAAGAAAAAAAAACAAAAAAGGCCAAAATTTTCTTGTCCAAAACAACGCAGAAAAGCGGCCTAAAAGTCAGAACAAGAACATTCTGTTGGTCCTTGCTTCTTTACCTGGTTTCTTGCGTGGTTCAGAAGAGGTATTGCCGATTCGTCGAGGCAAAAACACTCCTGTTCCGGTGGACCCACTAATTGAACCAGACTTTCCGAGGAGTATAGCTGTCATCTCCGAACCATATCCCTGTTGCCATTGCAGATTAGCACTTGAAACCTTTTGTTTATTAGTAAATCCAGCAGAAGCTCTGCCTTCGCTCTGCGGTTGCCTAAAACGTTGCTTTGACCCTGGTTCCTGATACCCATTAGCTTCTTTCCCCCATGGTACAAATTCTTTTTGCCTCTGCTGCTTCATAATCTGCTCCTGTTTCTGCTTACAGAACTGCCAAATAAACCAATCACATCAGGAAAAATAAAGATAAAAGCAAATTGGCTTTTACAAAATAAACCAAGGCGAAATACTTACTCGAATAGCCCGTCTTTGGTCATCAATAGTTGCTTGTTTAGATTGAAAATCAATAATAGAGGTATCGAAATTTGTCACTGTTAAAGCCACAGGAGGAACAGCCATGATGGGTTCAGGGGATGTGCCTGAAAGAGACACCTCTTCTCCATTAACATGCTTGTTCATGTCTTCGCTTGTATTAAATTCCTCGAACTTTTCAGCCATAGCCAGCTCTTCCTGGTTCAAACCGAACTGTAAACTCAGTGTTGATTTGAGGGAACCATCAAAAGTCCAATCAGAGAAACAAAAGATATTAACTTGATTGATAATTCATAGAGTACAATAACAATAACAATACCTTTTCATGTTTGGTGTCATCGTCTTCAAGCATGTAGTACGCCATCTGGCGAGTCAATTCTGCAGTGTAATCGTCATCTTGATCACTATCTAACTCAGTAAAACCGAAGTCTAACTCCACAGGTGGATTCAGGGCAGACCTGGAATCAGAGGAAGGAAACCAAGAAGACCAGTTTTGGTTAATAGATTTGTTAGCCAGCGATGGAGTGACAAACTGGGAAGGAAGAAATAATGAATCCTCGTTCTGCTGGTCAATAGCCATCATAAATGGAAATTGAGTTTGAAGCATGAAACCAACCGGACCTCACTGAGTTTGGTTCTGCCAAGTTATTATTGTCAACTGATCGGCTAGCCGCTGACACAGGGGTGCTTTGCTGAGGTTTATAAAACCAGTTGTGGACTGGTTAGTCTCAGTGCAATGGGATGAGTTGCTGTCGGTTTATGTTGTGTTGTGTTTGGCTAAGTTGTTCAACTGTATTTGTTGAGATTTTAAACGTAAATATATAAAGTATATGGTTAAAAAAATTACATAATAAATAATATATAAATAAGAATTTATAAATTTAATATTTTAAAATTTTATATTGTAAAATTATTCAATATATTACTTATTAGAACCCTGTTTTTTAATTCTGGCAGGGGCACCTCACAAGGCATTTTTACAATTAAATAATATTTCATTCTGATTGCGGCCACCAAGTCTCTTACTCATGCTAAGCACAGCCTTGGTGGAAGTAGGCAGCGAAACTGGATGGACGGTCTATCCGCCCTTTAAGTTCGCTTTGGGTGCAGACTCCGATCGGCCAATCTGGCCAAATGACTTGTCTTGAGTGAATCTCCCTATCCCGTCGGCATAGTAGCTAGCCTACATGCGAATTAGCCTCCAAGGACGAGCCCTCTCAATTTCACTTCAGGATTTGCGAATGAATGATGGGCTGGGCCACTTCGATCGGCGGGAGCTGCATGCGGGGAGACCCGCACATATGGTTATTAAGGGGATTTGGTCAAAAGACTGGCCGATGCCTAACCCGATTTAAGGGACTGAGAAATTAAATATAGTTTAAAACCTATTTTCAAGCTCTACGTTATTTCCGATCGCTCTTAGGGTGATCGCGGAGTCACTGAATGAACATGATCGACATAGAAAACATACCGAATTTTCATTTGGTATAAAATTTATAAATTCAAATATTATTTTTAAATAATCAAAATAAATAATTATTTAAAATATAGTTATTATATTTAATGAAAATATTATCTATAAAAATAAACATATTACATAATCTAATAATACATAGAAGTATAGACGTAAAAAAAAAAAAAGTGTCAAAAATAATTTTGAAAATATTTCACATTTAAAGCTTTCCATGCCACTCACACAAATAACGATATATATAGTAAAATATCTAAATATCGGTAATAATTTTCTCACTCTTTATATTATTTTTTTATTGATAAATAGATGTGAGTAAAAATATTTTGATGAAGTAATATAAATTAAAGATTCCATTAAATTAACTATAAAATGAAATAATGAATTTATTGAAGAAAAACAAAAAGGCACGGGAGTTTACTAGATTAAAGAAGAATATAATGACAATAAGAGCAATAAGAGTTACAAGACAAGATTAATTGTACAATTTCACTTATTAACACTTAAAATTCCGACAACAATACTTAGCACAACTGTGCAAACTTGATTTTGCCATTTGTCTAGACTTTTACACTCATATTAAAGAAAGTTTCCAATTTTAGTCACAATTAGCTTTTTTAAAAAAGGACATTTGCGTTGGGGTTGCGGGTTTCGGACAACAATTAAAATGCCTGATGTGGTTAGGCAAAACATCATTGCTCCAGCCTGTTGGATACCGCCCTTTGGTCAAAGCAAATGCTTCCCTTGCATTTTTTATTAGATTGGAGAGGTAACATTAGTATGATACCCGGGGAATTGGCTTGTAATATCTCATGACTACAATATCTCAAAAAGTCAAAACTTAGAAACGGGTTATGAAATTAATCTTGCACTGCCCTATTCAGCTTTTATGAGGCGTGGCATCTGCATAGTCTTGTAGGCAGCTGGTCCCTGTGCTTCGGCAGGTCTTTAAGAAGGTACAATTGGGTAGGATTGGGGAGAGAAAGGGAGTGGGGGGACGCGAAAAATGGATTTCAAAAGCCAAGATGTGAAGAATGGAAACTAGTTGTAACTTGAATTTTCTACTAGAATTTTACAAGAAGTTGAGAAAATATGCTGATTTGGTTTTGGTATGTCTGTTGAAGTCTACTGATGTTGTGGAGTTAGGTCGAATCGATTAGGTACTACAGAGGCGAGGTTCGATGGTGGTGAGGAAAAGATTCGACGGAATGAAAGATGAGAAGTGTCTAACTTTGATCCATCTACCGTTGAAAAATAGATGTCCCCACAACGTACGTCAATGTCCCAAGTGATATTGGCTTTTGACAACCATTTACATGTAATGTACCGTGAGAAAGGAGGTGATGATCAAAAATTGAAATTTTGATGTCATAGGAGAGGAATGTTACAATCAAATCCTTCTACATTTTGGAATATGATATAAAACTAGATTTGGAACCGAAAAAGGGAAAAAAAAAAAAACAAAAAAAACAAAGATATAAAACTATAGTCGGCACTATTACATCAGATTATCTCTATAGATAGTCAATGGCTTAATGGTCACGAAATACATTTAGATGTGCTTTGTACCAGATTGAACCTTCTCTGGGAATTAACCGACTCAATAGTCTTTCTGAAATATTTTTCAGGTATCAACATCGAGGGGGGATGTTATTAACATTAATTATGCACATAAAGATGGCAACAGGCCACTTGACGCACCCAAAAGTTTAGGTGTATGAGGAATGCCACCCCCCTACCGTTTAACAAGCCTGTTGCTGAATTTGGGTTAGAAATTGAATCGATGCTCATGGATAAGATCAAGGCAAGTAATGTTTAAGAAGGTGTGGAATGAATAAATGGCAACAAGAAATTGGACTAATTGAGCAGACCGGTAGTTGGAATGTTTGGAGAAAACCAACACGATAGAGACCCTTTTGGACTCCAATCATCTTTCTTTCGACAAAGAAACTTAAGCTATGGGCGTCTGTGATGCAATTTATTTTTTTCCCTGATCTTCACTTTCCATCCATAAACATTAAACAAATTAAACATTGTTGACTTTCATCGAAGGCGTCAAGGAGTTTGCCTGACTCCTCATTTAAATGAAGTTCTATCCTTTTGTTGATCTTGCAATTTGGATCTTGTTTTTCGCAATTGAATTCAGCTAATTGAAGATGACTAGAGATGGGAATCCAGGTGTGGCCATGGATTTCTGTTAGAGCATGGTGACACGCTATGCCATCCATGCGAAGCCCCCATAAGGAGCCGAGTCTCGTCCACTACCGGTTCACGTAATAAATTGAATTCTGTTAATTTTGTTGAGATTTAGTTTTCACATGAATATTTTTTTTGCCAATAGTTTGAATTTTGGTTTTCTGATTTTTGTGTTAAAGCCCTTATTCTATTGGTGGAGTTTCGTGAGCCAGATGTGGCACAAAAGTACGAGGTTGACCTTGATCCAGATGACAAGAGTTCCGTCGCTTCTCATCTTTGGACATGGCAAGCTTGAATGCGGCTTGCAGGATCTTACACATGCATTGGACATTCGTACCAGTTTGTCAGAGCTTAGTTTAATATACCATTGATTCCTAACTCTCACCGAACAGGTAAATTTTTAGATTAGATAGTTGCTTGGCAGAATGGACCCACTCATGCGCACTTAAAGCCGTAAGGGGAAATTTAGAATTTTGTAGGGAGAAAATCAAGTTATGTAATAAGCGAGAAAATATGAAATTAAGTTGTAAGTTTAATTTGCTTTAAAATCATGTTTCGATAATACGGGAAATAAATGTGAGATTAAATATAATTGACATAATTTTTTATATATAATAATTAATAATTATAATAAATTTATATCAAATTTAATATTGAGTTGTACAATTTACCTTTTTCGTCGTCAAATTTGGCCCACAAGCGCGGGATGGCTCAGTTGTAAGGGTACTTGGGCAAAGATAGGATTGTGTCTCCAGGTCTCGTCTATGCACTCGAGAATGAGATGCGATTTTAGAACTGGTTTTCCATTGTGTACAAAGACAGATACTTTCTTGCGAATTGGGTTATACTTGAGGAGCAATGGACTCTTGTTGTACAGGTCTTCCTCTATGTATTCATATTCTACACCTTTTGGTTTCAGGGTTAGTAGTAGCTTTATTCTGTGACAGAATGGGCTAGCCCATGTTCCCAATAGCTTCAGCTCTTCAGCCATTCTCAAACTATGTGAAGTTAAATCGAGACTCTAGCTTGTATTTCGGCTTTGATCTTGCAAATTGTTTGGGCGGCCTTTTTATAATAGAGAGACTTCCTTTCTCTCGTCAAAAAAAGCCTGCTGGCTTCTAAAACGTTTTGTATTCCAAGATAGTATTTGGAAAATTTGGATTCTCTCTCTTGCAGAACAAAACAGGAAAAGAAGAACAGAAACGATAAATCACAAATACAGGAATGCGATAGAAACACTGAAGGCAATGGCATTATGTATGGCCCTTCACTTGGAAGCAAGACTTGGCAACTCCATTGCCAGCTTTCTTTGTAAGCTTTCCATGCTATATGCATGGCCTGCATATCAACTAAATCGCAATGAATTAGAGAATACCAAGAAATAGTAAAATGAGTAACATAGGTTTGAAGGTGACTTCAAAAAGTTGGGACTTGGGAACTTTGGCTTGTGGTAGACCTTTGCTGCAATTACTCCTTTTGTGATTTTGGTGCAATCAGCACTGCCTATCTATGATTTTTTCTGGATTCGGATTAAGCCAACGGTATCATTCACTTCAAACAATACTAAGATCAAAGCTTTTATTCGTTTCCAGGGATAACACACTTTGTACATATCCATCCTAGCACAACATAATGAAGAAAGGAACAACAGAAACAAGAATGTCATAAAAGCTACAAAAAAGGCAATAAGCATCACACGGCCCTTCATTTGGAAGCAGATTTTGCAAAGTCAAATACGAGATTTAAGATAGACGACAGTGTTTTATCACTTGGAGGCACGCACTCCCTTGACAGCATCTACATGGAGGAGCTTTTTTGACCCATTTACAAAGATTGGATTTTGTTTCCGGGTCTCGTCGATGTACTCAAGGATGACAAGCTATTCAACAATTGGTTTTCCATCGTGTACACTTCCTTGTGAACTGGGGGTTGGAGGAGACTTTTATACTCAGTTTCCCGGTAATCTTATTATTGTTGAAAAACCTTGCCATCAAGTCGTTGTAGTATAGTGGTCAGTATTCCCGCCTGTCACGCGGGCGACCCGGGTTCGATCCCCGGCAACGGCGAAAGAATAACTTTTTGTTGCAAAAGGGGTTCACATGTTCACTGTGTAAACCTTTTCCTTGCCGGAAAAGGCACGCAATGTCCCATCGCAGACTTCCAGACGCCACCATTGTCCACCCACACGGCACTTCTCCTCCTCTGCCCATACATCTTTTCACTTGACACCAAAACTAGAAAAAAACCCATTAACCTCAAATTTCTATCTCCATCACCATCGCCGGCGCCGCCTCTGAGGTCTTGCAGCTATCTAATAATGAGCACCAAGATCCACATAATGGCCTTGGATGGTATTGTCAATGTGAACTCTTTATTCACTTTTGCACTCTTTCTTGGCCTGGCCTGGTACCCCACCACCACCCTAGTCACCGAAGCTTCCTGCGCCGCCGGTTCCGACGTGGCCGAGAACCTAGTCGCCTTCCACGTCTACTCGTTCGGTTTTTTCATGTTCTCGAGCCTTATTGCTCTGGCTATCAAGGAAACCATCAAGATTGCGGATAAAGACGATAGCTTTGATGATTACTTTTCCGTGGCGGTGCATGTTAACCTGGTGGCTTTGAGGACGGGAACTTTGCTTTCGGGTTTGGGGTCGGTTTTCGGATGTGGGTTCTTGATGATGGCCCTGGTGGACTTGGTTCAGATTAAGTTGGGAACTTTGGCTTGTGGGAGTCTCTATACTTATGCTGCAATTACTCCTTTGCTGATTTTGGTACCTTCGGCATTGATTTTCTACATTTTTCTTGTTCTTCATGCGTTTATCCGCTAGCGTTCTTGGATTGGGTTTAAAGAATGGCTGCAAACCCAGTTTGTGAATATATATATCCGCATATTTATTTGCTTTAAACTGTTACATGTATCACAGTTCTATTTGAAATTCAGTTGTCAAGCATCTATGGTTTACCATTTTGACTATTTGGATGTGATCCAGTAGATCAGGTATCTGATTTGGTGAAACTTGAAGTTTTATATTTAAGGTTGTATTGGGAGCAGTTAATTTTGTCTCTGTTTTCCATAATTCTGGGAGTTGGCATAGTAAATCGGTAACTATGGCTTGAAACTTGTTTCCTGCTAGTATATAATTGGTGTGGAAAGCAAAGCAGGCTAATTTAATACAGGAAGTCAACTAATGATCCAGGAAATTAGCATTTTTCTTTTTAAATTTTTTTTTTAAGGTTTATTATTAATCTCTAATGGACAAGTAAGGGAAATAGATGAACTGTGTGATTTGCTTAGCTTCTGCACTGATGGAAAAAATCCAAAAAAGATGTGACTTAAGGACCCAACATATAGGAAATCAAAGAACAATCAGGAAAGATAAATTAGAGTTTAATATCACAAACTCTAGACCCACTGAGAAGGAACACGAATCTTAGTGTATTTAAGAAAGATATGGACGCCACACTCTAGAAAAGAAGGAATTGGGAGTGATAAGTCGATTAGAATGCCACAAGAAATATCTCTTGATAAGTTCTTTAGTTTTTAAAAGAACCGAAAGGAAAACCCTTACTTTTTATTTCACTCAAAATTGTCTGAACTTCCAGAACTTACAAGAGGAGCTTATTTATAGGTTAAGATAGCAATTTTAAAAAAGTACAAATTTTTACTTAGAACAAATTCTTATTTTGGAGAAATTCCTAATTGAGGATAAATTTCTACATAAATAATAAACTCTTATTTAGGAAGAAATGCTATTACTTATTCTAACCTATTTAAGTATTCTAATTATATTAATTAGGGCTGGACTCCTTGTCAAACTTGAATTCGCCCCATTTGAAGCTGGGTTGGCCTGGATGTCCTGAATCAGCCCATTTAGTGCTTCTTTAATCTTTTTGGCTCTAACTCGTGTTATTGGGCCTTCTGGGATGTGCAATGGACCTCTTGCAACCATTAGAGCCTTCCACCCATCATCTCTATGGTTCTCATCATTCCCCCTCTCCTCAAAAGGATTCGTCCCCGAATCATCACCTACATCAAAAGGGGAAAGATCAGAAACGTTAAATGTTGCACTCACATTATACTCACCAGGAAGATCCAACTGATAAGTATTGTCATTAATTCGAGCTACAACTTGAAAGGGACCATCTCCTCTGGGTTGTAGCTTCGAACGCCTTTGGGCTGGGAACTGTTCCTTGCGCATATGCACCCAAACCCAATCACCAGGTTCAAACACCACCTTCTTTCGTCCCTTGTTGACATGGGATGCGTAGTGCTCAGTTCGTTTTTCAATATGTTGTCGTACCTTCTCATGCAATTTTTTTATCATGTCAACCTTGCGTTCCCCATCTAAGCTGGCATACTCATTGACAGGTATAGGTACCAAATCCAAAGGAGTCATGGATTAAAACCATATACGATTTCAAATGGAGAGTAACTAGTAGTAGAATGAACACTCCGATTATACGCAAACTCGACATGTGGTAAATAATCTTCCCATGTTTTCAAATTTGTTCGAATAATAACATGCAAAAGAGTAGAAAGAGTTCGATTAACTACCTCAGTTTGCCCATCAGTCTGTGGATGACAAGTAGTTGAAAACAATAACTTAGTACCTAACTTACCCCATAAAGTCTTCCAGAAGTAGCTTAAGAACTTTGTATTCCGATATGAAACAATGCTTCGTGGCATGCCATGCAAACGTACTACTTCTCTAAAAAATAAGTCAGCCACGTTGTTTGCATCATCAGTTTTATGACATGGGATGAAATCAATTTGATGCTCAATTCCTCTATTAGGTGGCAATCCACTTAGGATATCGTCAGGGAATACATTTTCAAATTCCTGCAATAATGCAACAACAACACTAGGCAAAGATGAGTCAAACTTGTTAGTGTTAAAATAAGTCTCCTTGTACAAAAGTACAATCATAGGTTGTTTGACATAAAATGCTCTTTTGACATCACTTCCTTTTGCATAGAGATTTTCTTTTTTCTTCTCTTTTTCTTGTGTCCTCACGTTTTCTTCTCTTTCTTCTCTTTTATCAATCTCTCTTTTCTGTTCACTCTCATTTTTAATCCTTAATTGATCCTCATATGCTTGTTGAGGTGATAATGGTATAAGAATGACAGGTTTTTCGTTCATTACAAAGGAATATCGATTCTTGAAGCCATCATGCATAACTCGCCCATCAAATTGCCATGGTCTTCCTAATAGAATATGTCCCGCATGTATGGGTACAACATCACATAAAACTTCATCACGGTACCTTCCGATAGAAAATGATACGAGCACTTGCTGATTTACCTTCACTTCACCACTCTCATTCAACCACTGTAGTTTATATGGTTTAGGATGCTTCATAGTAGGTAAATCCAACTTCTCAACCATAGTTGTGCTAGCAACGTTAGTGCAACTCCCACCATCAATAATCATACTACATACCTTATCTTTGATGAGACACCTTGTCTGAAAGATGTTATCTCGTTGCACCTCATTTTCTTCTTTTACTTATACATTCAATGCTCGCCTAGTAACGAGAGTTACTCTGTTAACTAGATACTCCTCTCCATCACATTCACCCTCTGACGGTGGCACAGAATCATCATCTGATTCACTTTCAGTTTTAACATCACCGTTACTCCTCAGGATCATTGCATGCTTATTTGGACATTGAGATGCAATGTGACCCCTGCCCAAACACTTAAAACATTTAATATCTCTATTTCTACTCGGTTGGGGTTCGAATTTACCTGTCTCCTTGCTAGAACCCACATTCTTGTGCTTGGGTAGCTCAGCTTTGGACTTGTAATTGGCCATCTCGTCCCTTTTACTCCAGTTTGGCATCCACGATGAGGTAGAACCAGAATTCTGCCCAACTCGTGTGGAGCCCTTTCGTTTAAGTTGCCTTTCAACTTTCATGGTCATGTGCACCATGTCTTCCAATTCCACATAGTGCTGCAATTCAACCACATTTGCTATGTCCCTATTTAGCCCTTACAGAAATCGAGCCATGGTTACCTCTCTATCTTCTTCTACATTGGCCCTAATCATGATAATCTCTATCTCCTTGTGGTAGTCCTCCACACTTTTGATGCCCTGAGTGAGCCCTTGCAACCTTTGGTACAACTCCCTGTAATAGTGACCAGGGACAAACCTCCTCCTTATGATAGCCTTCATCTCCTCCCATGTATCAATAGGCCGCTCATGATTTCTTCTCCTAGTCAAAACAAGTTGATCCCACCAAATAATAGCATAATCAGTAAATTCAACAGCAGCAAGTTTTACCTTTTTTTCCTCAGAATAGTTGTGGCAATCAAAAACCCTTTCAACCTTCTTTTCCCATTCTAGGTATGCATCAGGATCATTCTTACCTTGGAATGAAGGAATTGTCATTTTAATACTACTCAAATTATGATTGTAGGTGCCTTGCCTCCCAAATTCTCTTTGATCCATTCTATTGTTACCAGTTCTAACCATCGTAGTTTGATCATCAACTTCATCATCTTCTACATCATCCTCATGGTCATAGGCACGTGTCAACTGCCTTCTTGCTTTGGGAGCCTTATATTCCCTATGTTTCCTTTGCAACTCTGCTATTGTAATAACTTGCTCCTCCATCCTCTCCCTCATATCATCAAATCTGGTATTCATGCGCTCAAATTGTTGTTGCATAGCTTTGATCATGAAGGACATATCACCAGCTGCCTCTTGAGCTACACCTTTGTCTTTGGACGTCATAATCTTACTTCTGCACAAACAAATGGGATACCTCACAGAACACTCCCTCACGTGTTTCACTCAAAAGATTATGTCACACTCCCTCGTGTTTACACTCTTTATGGTTTTTTTTTTTTATATGAACTTTCACTCTTACCTTTTACCGTTCAGATTTTCCTTTTCAGCTCTATAAAGAACTAAACAACATAAATCAAGGGTATTGATTTTGAACAGAATAAGCTAAACGGCGTAGAATTGAACAAATTGGAGAACAAGAATCAAGCGAAAAAGGATGTCAACACAAACGGATTTAATGAACTAAATTCACAAAAATCAGGATAGGAGTAATATAACTTAGAGAACAACTTGGGTAACAAAATAGGAAAACAGATGATAGAATTGGAGTTGAGTAAGAAAACTTTATTATTATTGTGGCTAATATGACCAAACTGTAAACCTTATCAATAACTTTGAATTTGATATTTTCTTTCTTTTGTTCTTCTTCCTTCCCTTTTTTTTTTTCTTTTTTTTTTCTTTTTTTTTTGGATTTTTTTTTCAATACAAAACAATAAGAGAATACTTAAACATACCAATTGGAATTGAAATTAGTACGTTTATGAGTTTAAACAAACAAACAAAGAGAGAAGGATTGCAAATAAACAGATTTGTGCATTTGAATGATAATGCACATAATAGACAAACTAAACAACAATAAATAAATCAAAAGATAGAAAATTGAAGAGTGAGTGGATTCAACCTGATTTAGAACCCTGCTCTGATACCAACTGATGGGAAAAACCCCAAAAAGATGTGGCTTAGGGACCCAACACACACAGGGAATCAAAGAATAACCAGAAAAGCTAAATCAGAGTTTAATATCACAAACCCTAGACCCACTCTGGGAAGGAACACAAACCTTAGCGTATTTAAGAAGGATATGGACGCCACACTCCAGAAAAGAAGGAATTGGGAGTGATAAGTCGATTAGAACGCCACAAGAAATACCTCTTGATAAATTCTTTAATCTTTAAAAGAACTGAAAGAAAAACTCTTACTTTTTATTTCATTCAAAGTTGTCTGAATTTTCAGAACTTATAAGGGGAGTCTATTTATAGGCTAAAATAGTAATTTTAAAGAGGTATAAATTCCTATTTATGACAAATTTTTATTTTGGAGGAATTCCTAATTGAGGATAAATTCTTATATAAATAATAAATTTTTATTTAAGAAAAAATATTATTATTTATTTTAACCTAAGTATTCTAATTATATTAATTAAGGTTGAACTTTTTGTCAAATTTAAATTCATCCCATTTGAAACTGAGTTGACCTAAATGTCCTAAATCAGCACATTTAGTGCTTCTTTAATTTTTTTAACTTTAACTCGTGTTATTAAACCTTCTAAAATGTGCAATGAATCTCTTGCAACTATTGGAGCCTTCCACCCATCACCCATCATCTCTATGGTTCTCATCACTTCTGCTACCAGCAGAGGCCCATGTTTGGTTGCCTTTAAATCCAAGAACTGGAAATTGACACCATTTTGGCACTCAAAATTCTATCTTTGCATTAGAGTTTTTTTTTTTTTTGGGGGGTTTCTCAGCGTATCCTCAGCTTCCATAGTTTTGTCTCCAGAAGCTTGCTAAGCAGAATCTCATCTCAAATTTGACATTTCCATCATTATATGGCTAAGGATCAAGTTGCTATCTTCAGTTTTCGTTGTTTCTGCTTCATCATTTTCATTCATCACTTTCCTCTTCTGGTGTCACTGCTCTGGGCCATGTTTTTCCAGAAGCCAAATAATATTTCGAAATCAGAACCAACCAATTGATCTCCTTTCTTTCCCTCATCCATGGAATCGACTCATTTTTATTTCAAAGCCACCTCCAAAGCTCCTTAAAATAGCTCTCTTTGTCAAGAAATGGCCTCATAGATCTCATGCAGGAGGCCTAGAACGACATGCCTCGACCCTTCATCTTGCTCTCGCCAAAAGGGGGCATGAGCTTCACATTTTCACTTCTTCTCCATCCAACTCCTCCTTCCCAACATACCCAATTGACAACTTATATTTTCACCTCTCAAAACCAACTGCTGCTGGTTATCTGGACCAGGGCTTGGTCTGGAAGCAACTTCAAAGTCAAAACTCAACTGGAAAACCCTTTGATGTGATCCACACTGAAAGTGCTAGTCTCTTGCATACCCGATCACGCATCCTGACCAACTTGGAATTGCTTATGAAACCATTTACACTGACATTATTCAAGAGCTTGTGTGGAGTCCTGAAGAGCCACAAGCATACACTTTGAGTGAAAGATTTATCAAGGTTGTTGACGAGGTTAAATTTTTCCCCATCTCTGCTCACCATGTTGCAACTAGTGATCATGCCGGAGATGTGCTAAGAAGGATTTATATGATCCCAGACGAGAGAGTTCATGTTATCCTCAATGGTGTGGATGAGGATATTTTCAAGTCAGATGTTGCAAAGGGTAAGGAATTTAAGCAGAAGTTTGGTGTCATCGAAAGAAAATCATTGGTTTTAGGCATGGCAGGGAGGCTGGTGAAGGATAAAGGACATCCGTTAATGCTTGAAGCTCTGAAGCAAATGCTTTTGGAAAATGACAGATTCCGTGAAGATGTTGTCATACTGATTGCTGGAGATGGTCCATGGACTGCTCGATACAGAGATCTTGGTGCTAATGCACTGGTTTTGGGGCCATTGGAACACGCTCAAATGGCTAGATTCTATAATGCAATAGATATTTTTGTGAACCCAACTCTTTGGGCTCAGGGTTTGGATCATACAATGTTAGAAGCAATGCTTTCGGGGAAACCAGTAATGGCCACAAGGGTAGCCAGCATCACAGGCTCTATTATTGTTGGCAAAGGAATGGGCTATATATCTTTTTGTCTTCTGTACTTTCTTTGAAGAATAGCCCCTATAAGGTTTAGGAATACAGCAGAGATATTTAAAGAAGAAAGGAAAGGCCAGGCTGCTAGGCAGAGAGGGTTGCAATTGTTCACTGCAACCAAAATGATAGCTGCGTCTGAAAAGCTATTCCTCTGCATATCAAGTGATGTCAGCAATGTGAGAGACATTTGTCACTACCAGACTCAATCCTCCCTTGAGTTCTAATAATAGCGCTTGCCCCAGGTAAGCATCGATTGAACATGGTTCTGCCATTTTTATGATCAATTGCCACCCTGCCGTTCAGATTAAAGTTCTTGAGAAAGCCATGTGAAGATGGTCCTCCAGGAGGACCAGACATGAAAGAAATTTCCATGTTTTGATAATGCTTTGTACATTATTCCACAGTTCTTTGTAGACATATATCTGCAGTAAACTGTCCCGAGCTTAATAATGTTACCATATACCTTGTTGTCTAACATAGGTAAATGTGCTTATTATTTGTTACTCATGTCTGTTTAAGCAATAAACTTGTGGTGCTTGCCTGGGAGCTTGAATTATGATCATATCATAAGTATGGGATATATTGGCTGCGAGTCAAATCTCCATTAGTTTCAATGGAACATTTGACTTTTAGTTTTCAACACCCTTTTTCCCGCTTGAATTATGAACCATGACTTGCAGAAATATCCCATGACATGATATTACAAAGAAATTTTACGGACAAAGGAAAACTGAGGGAGGTCTCGTGCCCTACGATGTCTTACATATGAGACAACAAAATGCGAAAAATATCTCTGTGATGTCTGCCCCAACAACATGCCTAGAAAGATAGTAGAATAACATTCAGCAGCATAGATAAAAGCAGTAACTATCATTAGGTGTTAAATATATATTGAACATTTCTTTCCATAAAACTTGCAATGCTTTCAAATAGCTGACAATCTCTTTGAACACCAGCTACTTGTTTATTTTATCACTTCCTATTAATATCACCAGTTTCGTGAATCCCTGAAATGTGCAACGAAAGGATTGATTAGATAACACAAATAAGTTTCAGTCAAAGGTAAGTTAACAATATTTTGGCTTCTGAATCCGGTAGTTGGTGGAATATATGTTTGGATGGCCATCAGGTTCAGAACCGTTGTTGTTTGAAAGCTGTAATAAGATAGTAGGAGGAACAGAAAGAGAAGATAGTTGCAACTGCCTTAGTACTATTAATTGAATCTATATCTGCTGTAGTGTGGGTTCATAAAAACTCATCTATATGATTCTGAACACACTTGTTCAGATACAGGAATTGAAAAGGACAATGTTGTAAGGAGGAGACCAGCAACAAGCTGGTATATTTTCCTTAGTTCACCTGAAATTATAGGTAAGCCTGTTTCATTGAAAAGCATGCACAACGGAGTAGTTGAGATAGTTTTTTGCCTTTGTTAAATATTCCTGAGATTAAATATTTTCTTGTATTTCAAAAAAAAAAAAAAACTTCTGGGAGGAATTTTGTACCGGATGTACCTTAGAAAATAGATGGATAATTCATACCCCAAGACAGGGTCCTAGTAATAAAGTGAACCTGCAGGAAAACACATCAGAAGTGTGAAGATAGCAGCAGGGTCTAGAAAACCACTCGTTGTTCCATATGCGATGCAGTACCTTTCCACCAATTGCCTCTCGAAGCACCATGTGAGATGTTTCCGTTAGGATCATCTTCTCCAACATCCTTCTTAATCTAATACATTCACAAAGTAATTTGATATTACCAATTGATGTTTACTTTATAATGCTGACAGCAACACAGCACATACAATGAGAACACTCACTGTGGTATATGATCCAGTATTTAGGTTATTGGGGGACTGAGAGTAGTGGTCTTGCCCACCATAGTAGAGTGATGAGCTAAGGTGGCACGGATACATTCCCTCTTCCGGAAGAATTGAGGCCCTCTCCTTGTCTGGGATATAATAGCTTCCAGCCTCTCCATTCATTGCTGCATTTTTTTTTTTGGGGGGCAGGAAGCACAGAAAGTATGAGACAATCTTCTCCTAGTTTCTATTCACATCTGATGCTTAAAGAATTACGTATGCCGCCAGAATAGCAATGATCATGGAGAATTCAGGAACCATAAACTAGAGATTTGGTGAAAAACCTAGGTTGAGACCTTTGTAACAACATTATACATGGGAGTTTAGCATTAAACTCGTGGGAGAGGAAAGTTTACTGATTTTTAGGCATGAAGCATGATTGCTGCTTATTTACAATCAGTTCAAAGATGCACATTAAATAGGATTGAAAAACTAGTTGTGTTTCTCCTGCAGAATGTTGTAAGAGGACAAACAACAAACATGGAGTTCCTTGTTTCACGTTCCAAACTTGACTTCCAGAGGGGTGCTTTTGCCAAGAACCTATCACCTCAGAGCTTGAGGATTTCACCCCTGAAACCTGTATACCCAAAAGCAGTAGTCAGATGCTGGCCAAGAAATTGCTGCAATAGTTTGTCCACAGAAGGAAACAGTAGCCAAAAACCATAAGCTCGACCTCACATGCAGAAACTTAAATCAGCCCATTTGGCAGTTCGATTGATAGCCTATATTAGGCAAAAGCTGTCCAAGTCATTGATTTTTCAGCTTCACTTAAAGAACATTACTTTTACATTAGAAGGTTCTTGGAAGTTGGATTAAGAAAACATATAGGGAAAGCTTGGAATCCCTTCAAAAGCTAGTTGCACATCAGACAACTAATGACTTGGAGTACTAAATTATGAACTTTAGCTTAGGCAAATCAGAAAAAAGCTATAAATAAAAACTCAAGTGCAGGAAATAACCAAAGCCATTCAAACAACAACGGTGTGAATATGAAAAGACTATGATTATACCACCGATGGAGTGGGAAACATGGAAGCAAAAATCCCAGTTGAAGAAGTGGGTGGTGACTCTGTGGTGCCAAAAAGTTCAGCTGTGAATGAGAAAGCTGAGGCAGCAGCTCCGTGATTCTTGCCCTCCATTACATTTGTTTTAACAAAACAAGCAAGCTAGGCTACCTCTTTGGCCTATACTATACTATATTATACTACTAACCGCAATCTTCGAAGAAAGGCTTGAAATTGATAAAAACAAGATAAGATTTGCAGAGAAAGGAAGCTGCTGGCACTTCACGTGAAGACCACTCGTGAAGACATGAAATGCATACGTGTACAAAGAATCCTACCATTCTACAGTCGACACTGGCTGTGCCGCCCATGTGCCATCATCAGCCAAGAAACTCACAAAGATCCAATCTTTACCATATCTTACTAAGATCTCTATATGCTTTCTTTATATCAAAAGATATGGAGAATTTTCTCTGCAACTGCCTTTACATATCCTTATTCATTCACCTTCGTATTCTTCTTCCTCAACCACCTTTTTCCACGAAACACAAATGGGTAAGTGCCACGTGGGGTCCATTGGCATCCTATGTAGAACCTCCATTTTGCTCCTTGCGTCACGTCATGCATAATTTGCATCTCTTTGCCCGGTGGTTTAAATTATTAGAAAAATATAATAATTGGTGGTTGGGATACTCTCCTTTTACTTTTTTTTTTTTTTAATTTAAATTTTTTATTATAATTTTATATTTATTAATATTAATATTAAAATATAAAAAATATTTATTTATATTTAATAATATTTATATAAAAATTAAATTAAAATATTAACATATAATTTTAATTTTAATTTTTAATATTTTTTTTATATTTTAAAAAATTTTAATCTTTCTTATTATATCTTAATTTTAATTAATTTTATTTATTAATTATAATTTAAATATATATTTTATTGACAATTAATTTTTTTTAGATTAAATAAAATTATATATAAAAATTAACGTATGATATTATAAATGAATTATAATAATAATTAAATATTAAATTTAAATTTAATTAATAATTATTATATAATTTTTTATTATTTTATTTTATCATAAATTATATTTAATATAAAAATTAAAATAAATCATTTTCTTTTCTTTTCTCGTGGTTCGCGTGAATTTAGACTACAATATCTAGAAAAAAGTAAAAGTAAAAATTATTTGTACGATGCACACATTCCCACGTCAAGATTGTTCTGCAAACTTCGAAATTCCGAATGTCACAATCACGTATCCATCTTTTTTGAAATGCGTGGCCAACCTGTTCTTTCACGAGCGTGACGTGCTTGGATACTCAACTTGAAGCCACTGGGAGAGACAGATCTGATGAAATCTGCAAATATTGGATCCCCCACAAAAAGAAAAACAAAAAACTTGATACGGTGGTTTTCCACTCCGGACTTCGGCTTGGGACGCGCCCAAAAGTAACTAACAGTTTGACTACAGCTTCCCTTCTGCAATAAGCATAGACATCCCTCAACGCTGAGATGCCATTCATATCCAAACCCACACCTAACCCACGAGAGGAGAAGCCTTGCACACATGATTGACCAATATTAGATATGTTCTCTTTTGGGCACAGCTTGAAATTTTTAATTAATTCTCTTCTGAAGTCTAAATGACCCAAGTGCTATTCTTTTCTTCCTTTTTAAGTAATACGAGTAAAGAGAAATTTTGAAACTAACACAGAAAAAGGAATTATTATCAATCAGCCAGTAACAACAAATGTTATATCACTGAATCTCTCAAAGATTCGTCTCAGATGGTAATATAGGGGGAAAAGGTTATTGTTGTTAAGTTGAAGATTATTGGCAGAGGCACTGAATTTTTATTGAAATGCATGGCTGATGAGTTTAGGTAAGTAGAGCTTATGCAAACTCGATTAACTCATTCTTTAGCATAAAGGTTTTAGCTAAGTATTGGTTCGGTAGTGATGAATGTATTGAAGAGGAAATTTCTAAGTCTAATTCTACCTAACTCCTTTTTTTAATGTATTTGTCCAACTTAATCAAAAAGGAAAGTCATGAAAAATAACATTACTCAATAATTAATTATGGTTTAGTAATAAAGATACATTGATTGGTTTGTCGGCCGATCTTGGCCTGGGAGATCATTACAAAGTGAAGCATGTAATCAAATTTATTTTTATGTATCTATTAAAGTCAAGAGTATATGTTGAAAAATAAAAAGAGCGTGGGCGGCAGGATTCGAACCTGCGCGGGCAGAGCCCACATGATTTCTAGTCATGCCCGATAACCACTCCGGCACGCCCACTCTCTTTCTCGAGCTTGTTTTTATACTCTATATTTCTTAAATATAAATAATTCTTAGTGTGCTCGTTGTCATATCAAAGTATTCGATTTTTTGGCTAAGACCCTCAATCGTGCTAAACAAATGCCCACAGAGTTTTTTTTTTTTTTTTTTTGGTGTGTAATTGTTTTTGACCGGCTATAAGATACCACCCTTACAACTTTATTCTAAAGAGACAATGTCTTACCAAATTTGTTTCATTCCCCGTTGGTATGCTTCTTTGGAAAAACAGGCAAGATTTACCAATGCTTTTAAATGTAATTTTTTACATGGTAAAATAATCAGATTATTTCATGGGTCATAGAAGGCAACTTTTTGGGTGGACATGTTTAGGAATCAGGACACTAGTCTCAGGCTGGATCCATTAGTACTCTTCCATACCCAATTTAATCTGAAGCCAAATGTACTTTCAAAAAGCTTAAATTTCATGCGTTGCTCATGGACAAATTACGTAGACCAGAACATAATTGGAACTTGTTGACAATCAAAATGAAGAACACAAGTCTTCAGTGATCAATCACAATGGCAACTATCATGCCCACTGCGTCCCTGTGTACACAACAATTGGACTTCTGACATGATGTATGCCATCGGACCACACTAATGATGTCGACACGACTTTTACTTCTGTCCATCGTCCACCCGCAACAGTCACGGTAAAAGACTTCTTCTCATGTAATGACCTGAAGGTGAGGATTTGAGGGAGTACTTTAACCGCTAGTTTCCGATTTCGGATGATCTTTGCAGCGTAAGTCGAGTTTTGAGCTGCCAACATTTGTAACTGTTCTTTTAAACTCAATTGTGAAAGACTGATTTCTATCAACTTGAGCCACCAACGAAGGGTAATTATAATCCTTTGGTGAGGATGTATTGATGTTGGCGCCTTTGGGGCAAGTGCTGTTTTCTGCTGATTTGCTTCTGAGTTTCTTTGTGTCATAGCCCAAACTACAAAGCAACTTTATGTAGTCATCTTTAGACGCATCGTACACAAGTCCAGGACTGATAGCTTTTACTGGGTTTACGTGTCCAGATCCAAAAGCAAATTCAGCATCTGAATGCTTGGAGGCATCCATTCGCCTAGCTGGGAACAAAAGAAACATTAGGTCGGTATGTATAATATATCCAAAAAGTTGGGCAACTGCAAATCAAGTTAAACAGACCAATTGAAGACATGGTCAGTTAGGCATTCAACTACACGAAAGTCATCACTCACCAGTAGTCATTATGGCAGATTTGATGGCTGAAGGAGACCAATCGGGGTGAGCTGCTTTGACATAAGCTGCTATGCCAGTGACATGGGGGCAAGCCATTGAGGTTCCAGATAATATGCTGTAGGTAACTTGTCGTATGTCTTGATGAGTTCCGGAAGGCGAAACCTCAGGCGGAAACGCAGCCAATATATCGGCACCTGGGGCCGTTACATCTGGCTGCAAGACGTTTCAGCTTTGTGTTACAAAAATAAAATGAAAGCAGACTTGAACATAGAGGTATGAACAGCGTGAACCTTCATAAGATCTGGTATAACTTTATTCGGCCCACGTGATGAGAATGAAGTAACTATAGGTGCAGTAGAGTCCTTAATAGTTTCACTTTTCAATATGCTTGCTACGGGCTTTCTGTAAATAATCACGGTAGAGTCATTTGACAGACAGAACGACAAATATATATATATATGCAGAATGGTGGCCACAGTAGATCCATACTTAGTGGAATTTGTATAGGATTTCACCAAATCGTAATTGTCTGAAACAAAAGCCAGGGCAGGCAAAGGAAACAAAGGAGAACCATCATCCCTGGCACCAGGCAAGATTGAACCCAATGCACCAACTTCCTGAACCTCTGAATATCCAGAGTAAGCAATGCACATCACAATCTTTCCCTCCACCAAGCTCTTATTGAAACATGCCCCAGCACAGTTTTGCCTGAAAAGCAATAGTAAACAGAAGTTACCAGAAGGACTACCCAAAATTGCCCAGATGTGGCCAGAAGGACTCACCCCGCACAGGGAGTTGTTTCATACGTGGTTGTTGCATCAGGTCTATATATCAAAGGAAACATTGTTCCATTTGCAGTGAAAGAATTAATGGAGCTCCCCTGAGTGCATGGAAATCAACTTTTGAATCGATTCCAAGAAGTACATCTGCACATTCTAATATTATAGAAATAATGAGGTTAAGGATTATAACTTGATTCCAGGACACATACAATTAAAGTCTTTCCATTTCCAAGAACCAGTTTATCAATAATCCGCCGATCCGTGGTGCTTGCAGCTACAGTGAGCAACCAAGGTCCCAAACTTGTCACCGTGCCCGCTCCAGGGCCATCATTGCCTCCAGATTGTACCGTTAGAATTCCTTTCTCCATTGAATGGAAAGCACCAATTGAAATTGAATCCAGAGTCAAATCAACAGGAGTATCTAAAGCAAGTGAAGCTGTTATAATGTCAACTCCATCAGCTATAGCATCATCAAATGCCGCCAATATAGCTTCGTTAGGGCAAGAAATTTCAGAACAGACGCTATACACAGCAATTCTAGCACGAGGAACCCCTCCTCTGGCAGTACCTCTAGCCAGCCCATAAAAACTGGCACCCCGAACTAGGTTCCCAGCAGCCGTTGATGCAGTATGGGTTCCGTGACCCACATTATCCCTTGCAGACATGGTTTCGTTGAGAAGATAATAGCGAGCTCCAATGATCTTGCTGCAAACAATCATAGAACATTTTATTTTTGTAACTACATATCAGAAGTAGCTGAAAATACAGAAGTTGGATAATGTATTCTTGTCATGAACTAGCACACCAAACATAGGATAAGCCGGGATTAGCATAATCTCTATTTTCATTTTTTTTCCGTCTGTTTGAATTGAGGGAGGAGGATATCAAGTATGAGTGAGGTTTAATACTCAAGCCCCAGATCTCACACTAAGTTTCGTACTCGGTAGCTACTAGGCTCTCTTATTGGAAGTTATTCGTACGAACTACCACTAGTGTGACTAAAAGGATTCAATTCACTAATCAGCGAGAGAAAGAGCGATTACTTATTGCAGGTGAAATTGTGGCCACCGTTGCAGACTCCCTTCCACTTCTTTGGAAAGGGTCCAAAACCTTCATCATTAAAACTCTGTGATTCAGGCCAAATTCCAGTATCAAATACTCCAATTATAACAGTGCTCTCATCACCAAGATTCCGGCTAGCTGCATTCTCAAAGAAACCCATGAAGTCCCAGGATCTTGTCGTTTGAAGTTTAAGATTTCTACTAGGAAACACAGAGACCACTTCGTCCCTAGCTGAATTGCCACAAAATATATGACACATTATATATAACAAATTTACCAGTGATCGTGCTCGTTGAATATGAACTTGTAATTGAAATGGCTGGTTAAAGTTTTCTTGTGCTACTCACTAGCCAGTTTCTGTGCCTCACGATTAGTAAGCTTTGCCGCAAATCCATTGAAACTTCTTTTGTAAGTTCTCACAATGAGATTTTCAACAGAGCTGGAGAGGGAGAGAGGGGGGAATGAAAGACCAGGAGAGTGATAACATTCCTATAAAATATTTTGTTATCAAAAAGCCAAGAAGCGCAACCTGCTTTCAGTTGCTTCACGAAGCAAAGTAAGGTGATGAGATGATGGTGAGTAATCCCCTCCAGGAAGTGACCCCATGTACACTATATGCACCTGTTATACGTCAAACCAGTCCAGAGATTAAGATTGCTAAATACTACCGATTTTAAAACAGCAAAAATATTGATGCTTGCCTTCTTTTCTTCATCAATGGCATTGCTCAGCTGGCTAATGCTGAGTGTGAGAAAGCAGGTGAAAAGATAAAACATTGCAGCCCTGTTGTTTCCCATAGCTCAATGGCAAAAACATAGGAAGTGGAGGTGACCTTTTTTATGAAATTTGTGGAGAATGAATCTAAATATTAATTAACTTTTTAAGATTGTTTATTTTCCAAATAATCTGTTAAAATATATGTGTGTGTGTGTGTGTGTGTGTGTGGACATGATTCTACATTGACTGCCTTCGTGATACTTTTGGACGGAACAAGAAGTAAAAATTTAAATACTACTAAAAGGATTTCTCCTGGGAAGTATTTGCTAAATGCATAATGAGATATCTTCTTTGTAACTTTCCTTAGAAGAAAGTTCCCACCGGAAAAAAAAAAAAAAAAAAAAAGGATATTTCCTACACAAACAATATAATTGATGATGCTTCTTTTTCCTTTTCCATATGAGATTTCTCCTAGAAAGCCTTTTTTTTTTCATTTCTTAAAGTCTCCTAGAAAGCTATTTATTTGCTAGTTTCCTTGCGTGGCTGGCGTTTTTTCCCTGATTAGGGATTTAATAAGTTTATTCTTACTGGATAGGGCCTTTAAAAAATAATAATAATAAAATTTTCAGGTGATTGCCTCTAAATAAGTATCTTCTCCAGTTGTGTGCATTTTGGAAGCAAAAATTCAAGTCATAATGTATTTTTCAATGTTTTTTTTCTTTTTTTTTTTGGGCCTACGTGGATTCTTGCGATGGAGAATTTAAAATTACAGATTCTATTTTCCAACAATGATTGTAGGTAAAACTTGTTATGGAAGTAAATTTTTGAATTAAAATTTTATTTGGTATCAATTAAATAAAAAAAATCACATAATCAAAAGTGTTAAAATGGGATCTGATAACATAATTCAAATTACTCACAAAGTTGAGTTAAGTTAAAAATAATTCAAACTTAAAATAATCTATAAATTTGAAATCAAATTCTGTATTTTTAACAAAGTACAGTTGGCCCGAACATGAAAGCAACCCAAACATGGATATGAACTAAAATGACTTGATCCCAAAATGAGCGACGCAAACTCGTCCGATCATGACTCATCTGACACCTCAACCACCAATGCTTTTCTCATCTATATCATTGCAACGAAATCGCTTCCGATTTGTTTGCCCTGTCAAGAAAATTACCACTCAAAGAGCGCTTCTTAACCACTTCAGGGCTGGGGGTGAAGAGCGGTTTACATGCATAAGACCAGAGAGGATCGAGTTTAAAAGAACCCAAACTGCACGTATTTGTCATAATGTTTTTGTTATTTTTTGCCTTTGAATTTCTCTCTCTCTCTCTCTCTCCCGCTTGCAGATTGCAGAGAGAAATGGCTGATACAAGTGCGACATTTACCCGGCTCACAAGAATCTATAAAAGATCGATTCTTTCTTTGTTTTTCTGAGCAGGGTAATACAAAGCTAACTTCGATTCTAGTAATTGTGTACAGGGGACATTTGTACAGAAGGACTTGGAAGTTGCAATGAGCCTGGTAAATATGCTGCCTCCATTGGTTTACCCCGGCAAAGACCAACACAGGCAAAGAATTGAAGATAACTGGCAATGCATCCGGAAATGAGCAACCCAAAGACACACCATTGCGAAATTTCCGATATACGATAAGAAGGGAAACTATTACTCGATAAACCCTTTGAAAGCGATTACTCTCCAGTAGCAAATTTACAGCATCCGAATTAATTCTCATTTTGCACATGAGTTCATGGGAGACTTCTCAGTTCCATCAACTAAATTATTAGTTGGCAAATAGACCAACCTGCAATGCAGCGGGGAGTTCCCATCAAATGTCATGGATACACAAAATTCCATACCTTCCTGGGAAATAATGCGCCCTTCCAGAAGGAACCTGCCAGGTACGGATTCGAGGAAAGTGCATGATCAGGCTAAAACAAATTAAACCTAAGAGAGTGGAGAAAAACATCAAGATACAAATCCTAACTCTGGGAAACGAATAGCATGGAGCAAGCCAGAAGATTACGTCAAGTATGGAGATAACTAGCAGCCATCAACAACTCCAGAGTCAGTTCAGGTCCAATTGGGAATTCAGTCTCCTTTCCACTAGAAGAAGAACAGGAATACCAGCAGGTCAATCCAGAGTAGAATCAGAACAGACAAGCTTTGTTCAATCCTAGAATTGGACATTTCTCACCAATTATCAGAATTTACTAAGCCCAGAGAGAGTTGTACAATAAAGAAGAAAGGAGATATCAACATAATCATTTAAATTATAGGTAGGTGATGTAGTCCAAACAGTTCCAACTATTAGGCAAGGAAAACATACAACGTACAAATTGAAATGATGATAAGACAAATCACCCAAAAAGAACTAACTAAAGCGTAAGGTAAAGAACAGAACTTTGCATACGGTAGAGACCAGTAAAAATACTGGCATATTTTCTCCGGTACGGTAGTGCTGATCTCCGGGAATGTCACTTCTCCGCGCCGTGTCTCCGCAAAACTCCCTGTCATGCATAATCCAAAAAAGAAGGAGATCAAGGAAAAAGAAAACAAAAAAAAAAAAAAAAAAAACAGAAACTTTGTCACACAAAACATCCCCTTTACTATTTTAAACGCCCAACCCCCCCTCCCCTCCCCGGGCATACTAAAATTGAACCCCATAAACAAATAATCTATAAGAAGGTGACGATGATCCTTTACCCCCCAATTCAATTTTTTCAGCAATTTAAACATGCACACAACAAACGTAAAAACATAGTCGATTCTCTCAATCACAATGCAGCACAATTCACTCCTATCCTTGCCCCTTCCAAAAACCCCATTAATATGACATTAAAAGAAAACCAGAAAAAGATCGCATCTTTCCTTCTCAATTTCCAACATCAAATCAAATCGATCGAAAGAAAGAAACCCCACAAAGAATTGGCGCGGGGAACATTGAATTTAACATTGAAAAGAATTTGGTGCCAACTTTACGCAACATTGAATTTAATTTTCGAAATGAATAGTACTGCACAGAAGCACCAATAAATGATTTGTACGTGTGTCTGTAATAATTCTCCTTTCAATTACTTAGAAAAAAAAATTCCAAATTTACTTTTTTTAGGCATAATACTATATTTCATTTTTGTTTGAAAGGTGTTTAATTATAAAATGAGTGCATATAATTTTGGTGGCATGTAACTCCTGTTATGTTCTAGTTTTCTGTTTTTTAATGCAGAAAGTACAAAACATATTTGAATTTTTTTTCTGTTTTATTTTTTTAAATGAAGAAAACCACCTAATCAAGTTTGTCTTAATCACTTTTGTTTTTTAAGCATCACTCCATGCTATTTATACACCTTTTTTTTTTTTTTTTGGTTCTTCTCTTGTCTCTATATATTTTCCTTTACCTTTAGACTCGTTCCTCGTTTTAGAAACTAATTTCTTAGCTTAGTTGGCTAAAGAATTTTTCTTTTTTTAGTAGGAACGAGAATTTGACTCTTATTTCTCTCCAAAAATATTTACAAGTTGTAAATTACATACAACAACGTGAATTGAGGCGCTTAACACTTTTAAAATATTTTTGAACCTATCTTTTTTTCCCCACTAACTTTTAACAGACTAATTAATTATTACTGTATTAAAAAAAAAATCTCTCTCTCTCTCTCTCTCTCTTAATATATTTTTTTCTCCTCACTCTATAACGCGCCCTCTGTCTCCTCTTTTTTAATTTTCACTATTTTTCACGTCTCTTGCTAACATGCCATTGGAAAAACTAATTGTTGGAACAAAACAATAAAAATAACCGAAAAGAAAAAAACATAGCCTAAATTTTGACCACTTGTATTTATTTATATATTTATTGCAATAGAAATTTTCGGGAATCAATTCCATTGGCCTTCCCATTTGTTGCAAAGACACTGTTTAGAACTTCCAATGAAAGTCTTTTGTCATAGAAAGCTTCAAAAAGAGACAAAAATGATGCGTTTCATAAAAAAAATAAGAATCTTGTTAGGTCATACATCCACAAAAGGGACACAAAAACATGTTATTTCTGTAGCAGTGCGTGCTGCCATTATATGATACTCGGAAAATGGTGGCTCATAATGCTCTCACTGCCAATTTTTATCTTCTCACCATTGAAAAAAAAAAACAAAAAACATTTGATTGCCAAATAATTCATTCGTCAAACCCAAGTGGGAAGCCACTAGCGAAAAGGACAAAAGAAATGTCGATGGTCATGGCACACACGTTCTAATAGGTTGGCGCCACGTGTGTTTCAAAACGACAATTGGAATCTCAATAGCAATTCCATTGAATCAAACCAAAATCACTTCTTGCGCATACCGCATCTCTTTTTTGTATAATTTAGTTATAAGATTTATTCATGAAAATAATGCTACTCAAATAAAAATCGATACTTTCCCTTTCTCAGAAAATGAAACAATAATCCATTGGAAGTGACAAGATTTATAGAGATATCACGTGTATTTGAAAATTAACTTGACAAATTTCAAATGTAAAGTCCGCACGCTGCACTAGTTTGACACTAATTGTACATATATTGAAAGACTCCCTTTTTTTTTTTATCTATTAAACATGAAAGTGCTATAAAAGATTCAACTAAATTTATACTGATTAGTGAGTTGATTTGTTAAGTGGAACTTAAAAAAAAAAGAAAAGAAAAGAAAAGAAAAAGCTCTAAACCGTATAATATTGAAGAAAGACCATCAATCACTTCATAGACTTTAAAGAGTCTACGTTAAGTTAACCGTGTAAATGAAATAGTTGTCTTTGCGAGATAGGCTTGGTGGATAATATAATCTTAATAAACGATGGTAGTTATGGAAATCACAAAACGAACCAGACAGGCTGTCGCTGAAACGACGCCGTATTCGTGATCTCCCGCAAAGCTGTACCATTTTGTTTGTCTCTTATATCAAAAACTCCCACAAATAGGCAAGAAACAAAAAATAAAAAAATTATATTTCCTTTCTCGGTTCCTGTGGTTTCTCCCGTTTTCCTCCCATTTCTCTCCGTCCTCCTGCAATTCTTCTCCCAAACAGGGCCTAACAAAAATAATTTTTCAGCAACTTCTACAATTCAATAAATAAAATAAAAAAAGAAGAAGAAAAAACGGAAGAGGCTCTTCTCGATCCGTTCGGCGGCCCCGCTACGGTAAGTTTTCTCTCTTCCACGTTTGGACTGCAATCGAAAATCTGAATCATTCTCTCAGATCTGCCGTGCTTGTGCTTATTATTCTGCCGCGATTGTGTCCGCCAGTTCGAGAGAGAGAGATCAGAGGCGGGAGAGGAGAAATGGCGCATAGGGTAGATCACGAGTACGATTACCTCTTCAAGATCGTGTTGATCGGCGACTCCGGCGTCGGGAAATCCAACATTCTTTCCAGATTCACTCGGAACGAGTTTTGTTTAGAATCCAAATCCACCATCGGCGTCGAGTTCGCCACCAGAACTCTCCAGGTCATTCATTTCCGTCCCGCGTTTCTTTAAAAACTTTATTTAATTCGTATGCCTTTTTTTTTTCTTTTCTGTTTTTTTTTTAAAGAGATTTCACAATTGATTAACCGTTTCAGTTTGTTACAGCTGCTGTGCTGTGTGAATTTTGATTGAATCATATGATTTTTTTCGATGTAGTCGTTTGCTTTTTTGTTTTTGTTTTTGTTTTACACTAATTCAGGTTTTTTTGGACGGAAATTGGTGAACACACAAAAAAGAAGAAAAAAAAAAAAAGTGTGATTGTTGTCCTTGTGATCGTAGACTGCCTGGGCTAGATCAACTAGCTTCTAAATTGAGGAAAAAGGCCTAATTTTGTGAAGATCATTTGCAGCAGAAATTCCATTTTAGTAATTTGAATTTTGCAAATTGGTCTTGCTTATGAGGATCATTTGGCACTGTTTTTCCATTTCAATTTAATTCGTTGGTGCAGGTGGAAGGAAAGACGGTGAAGGCGCAGATATGGGACACAGCCGGTCAGGAGCGGTATCGAGCCATAACTAGTGCTTATTACAGAGGCGCTGTTGGTGCTCTGCTTGTGTATGATATAACCAAGAGGCAAACCTTTGACAATGTCCAGAGGTGGCTTCGCGAATTGAGGGACCATGCTGATTCCAATATTGTCATCATGATGGCTGGAAACAAATCTGACTTGAATCATCTCAGAGCTGTTTCGGGGGAAGATGGTCAGGCTTTGGCTGAGAGGGAAGGCCTCTCATTTCTTGAGACATCGGCACTGGAAGCAACCAATATTGAGAAGGCTTTTCAAACCATATTGACCGAGATATACCATATCATAAGCAAAAAAGCGTTGGCAGCCCAGGAAGCAGCCGCAAACTCTGCACTTCCTGGTCAAGGAACGACTATCAACGTCACTGATGCTTCTGGCACTACGAAAAGAAGTTGCTGTTCCACTTAAGATTGCATACAAGGAACTGGAAAGCATTTGCTAGCAAGATGTCTTTTCTTAGCCTTTTTCATTTTTTCAGTTTCGCTATAGTTTTCTCTTTTTTGTTTCACTTTTTGGTTGAGAGAGGGAGGCATGTAGATTACTGTTTTTCACTTGATTTGAGTTTGTGAAATTGAGAAAATGGTGATACTAGAAGTCGGGTTGGTTTGTTCTTTCTTATATCGTTATCTTCTCTGTTGCCTCTAAAGAGTAGGCATGACTCATAGCAGGGATGTACGGTAAGAACATATGGGAGAAATTGTGGCAAAGGACCAGGAAGGGGCACTGAACAGTATCTCGTTACTGGGATTGTTTGTCTGAGTTACCTCTTAACTTGAAATAAAAGCATGTTGCATGTGCTTCCAAGACTTCGTTGGCAGCCTCCTACCGTGATTTTGTGCTTGGTTTTCCCTTATTTGAGCTTCCTAGCTTGCCAAATGACGGTTCGGGGCAAGGTCTGCTTTGAACCGGGCGTGTCTTCGTAAGTGGATGGTTGGACGCTAGGACCACAGTTGCAGACTCTGCTCTTTATCAAGCAAAGAGAAATTGTGTCGCAGGCTAATGGAGATGATGTTAGTCATTGTTCTGGCTTTTATGTTCTCAACGGTTGTTGCCTTTCTTGTACATCAGCTAAATGGCCTAAAAGCAAAGATTAATTTGTACCCAAAAAAAAGGCAAAGATTAATCTATTGGCCTGGCATTAACCATCAGCCGTGAATCGATGAGGCATTGGAGTTCACTTTCCTAAAATTATTCTAGTTATAAAGTATTATATTAAATGGGAATTATGGAGATGTCAACATAACTCACGTTTTGAAAGAGTTCGCCTTAGAAATGGGTCGACATTTGCGGATTACAAGCAAGGTTCCAGATCCGATTTTGAGTTCTTTTTACAGTTAAGCTAATGGAGAATGATATGAACTCTGAACTTGGAAGCCAAATGGAAGGTTTTCAGTTAATCCCTTTTCAAAATGAAAATGGAGCCCAGAACAGAGAGGCAAAGGGAATCAAACACTAGGAGCAGACTTCAATAGAGGATCAAACAGCTCATCTAGTTTTGATGCCAGGCGTCTTTCCAATTCTCTGATTCAATACACGTTTACCTCCCAAGAAATGCACCAGAAGAATAAGTATTTTATTCGTGGACCTAATCTGCTACTCAATTTGTACTGTTACATGACGAATTCTCCATGTTTTTTCACAGCATTCCCTAATGTTATCAAGTATTCCTGTGGAGCTGGCTCCAGGCTCAGCTGCTACATGGCAAGAGAGTACTAACTTCCCTGATGTTACGGCCCAAACATGCAGGTCATGAATATCTTGAACTCCTTTAACACATTTGAGAACATTCTCCAGCATGGCAATATTGATCTCTTTCGGAGTCCCGTCCATCAATATATTAAGTACATCTCTAAGCATGGGTAAGGTGGTACATAGAACGAAGGCAGAGAAAATAACAGTGCAGATAAGATCAACGAGAAACCAATCTGGCCTTATCCATATGATTGCTCCAGCAATCATCACCCCTACAGACTGAATTAGATCAGCCATGGCGTGCAGATAAGCCCCTTGGATATTTATGTTTAGTATTTTTCTGCTTGTTGGAGAACCTGACACCAGTTTTGTCTCCTCTTCTTCATGTTCCCCATTGTGATGGTGAGTATGATCATGATTATGAGAAGAATGGTGAGAGTGATCATGACCTAGCCATATGACCATGAAGAAATTAATGATAAGCCCAAATGCTGCAACTGCAAACATGACTCCTCCATTCACCCTTGTGTTTTTGTGAAGGATTCTGTCAATTGCTTCGTAAATTAGAATCCCAGAAATCAGCCATATGAACTGCACCGATAGAAGTGCACCCAAAACTTCAAGGCGACTAAACCCAAAAGACTGGTGAGATGTTGCCTCCCATCCCGAGGCCCAGACTGCAAAGAGGGAGACCAGAAATCCAGCAACATCAGTCAGCAAGTGTGCTGCATCTGTTAGAACTGAAAGACTGTTAGCTTTTACACCACCAATGATTTCCAGTGTCATAGCTATCAAATAGAAAAGCACTAGTCCACAAAGCGTTGTAGCTGACTTTAACCGTTCTTTTGAATCCAGAGTAACATGTTCTTCTATAGCGAAGGCACAACCAGAACAGTTATTTGGAGAAATAGGATGGACAATATTCTTCTCAGATGCTATGACCATTTCCATATCATTCTGGTTCTCTGTTCTGAGAATGGGAGCTTTCTCATGCTCCATCTTCTCCGAGATTGCACGATCAATTCACTGAAATAGCCACAAGTGTAAATGGAACGATAAAAATGTTGCCTTGAACTGATTGCTTTGCAAACAAACTAATGATTGTTCTAAGTTCCACAAACACCAAGTGAAAAATGGAATCAAAAGTTTTATGAGAACTACTATGGGGAGGTTTAGAACTTGAAGTTTGCCAACAGAAGGGAATGCCATGAAGATATGAGGTAATGAAGAATAATGAGTGAAAGCACACTAAAAGGCCATATGCTTTCCCTCGAACATTCATAGTTGTTCTGTTGAAGTAGATTGATGATTTCCACAAGTTTGAAAACTCTGTCGGACAAATTCAACTGATTCGCAGTGATTCTTTTAACTTCATGCTTTGGTCGAGGAATGCGCACGACCAAAAACACATTAGCTAATTTCCAGCAGTTCCTCGTAAAATGGGCAACTCAGGCAACACAGAAATGTTTAAACATATAATTCCCTTGTTTCACTACTTGTCCCAACATCTTGGACTGGTTTCATTTGTTAGATGTCCTTACGTATAAACACCACCGGAGTTTTCCAACTTATGGGGAGATCACAGAATGCATCAAAGACATACACCGAGTACAGTTGATCAGTACAAGATCAGCACAAATAAAAAAAATTAAATGAACAAGACGAGGACACCCGGTGGACAACTCTCTACACACACGGACTAAAAGCTTTAAATCCATAAACCCATCAAGCTATCACTCCTCAAATACCCAAAATTTCCATTCACGGGCTTAAAACGACAAGGAACAAATAACGCCAAATATAAAAGTTTCTGACTTTTCAATAATCCAATTTCATTGATATTTCCGTCGAAAAACGTTGACAGCCACATGATCAAGTCGTTCTCTTTGTCTGACCTTTGGAATAGAGAGGGGAAAGTGACGCGAACCCATTTCACACAATCCCAAAATAAATCTACCGGTGCAACCTGTTTTATACATACATACATATATATATATATATATATAGAGAGAGAGAGAGAGAGAGGGAGAGAGAGAGATCAAAAAGCAGGACATTGGAAACCTCGGAGAAAAGGAAATGGATTTTGGTTACCTGTAAAACGCCGAAGACAAGAGAGAAGAAGCATGTCCGAATCTTAAGAATCTGTGCTGCCCTCATTTCCAATGTGCTTTAAAGTAAGAGAAATGAACCGAGAAGCCGGCAGGAATCGTTGCTATAGTCCCAGAAATTGACATTTTCTGGTTGTCACGGAGCATATTCCGTTTTGGAAATGAATTTGTTATCGACTAAATTAATCATGTGCTTGCATTGCCATTTTAGGAATATATATATATATATATATAAAATGTAATTATTAGTAGGATCTGAAGTTTTGAATCGTGTGATTGTGACTGTAATCATTATTAAGAGACCATAAAGGCAGATTGAAAGAATTCTAAGCTATGCAAAATTATATTATTGTCGTTTAAGGCTGCTTAGAGGATCAAAATTCATTTCATCCTTATTAATTATTTATTTTCATACCACGCCTTGTTGTGTTTTAACAATTAAGAAAATTTGTTTGTACTAAAAAAATTCTATGAGTTGTACTCGAGATTTCTTTGATTCCCCTTTTTTTATTATTACATTTTATTATGTAACTGCAAGATCTCTGTTTATTTAATAGAATAAAAAAAACCGATTAACAGCGTAATTCTTTTTTATTTTAAAGCATTTTATTCTTCTTACACATGTATCTTCGGATCATCCAAAGTAATCTGTTTGGTGTTTTCTCGGAAGATCTTAATAGAATAAAATTTGGCTCATTTATCCAAGCATGATTCCTAAAATGGGTTATTTGTAACGAATTATGATAGAAATTAGAAAGATTAACATAATCTAAATTGAGACCTAAGCAAGCATTGTATTTGCATTTATTATTCCATTCCATTTGCAAAACAAAGATGTCATTGTGGCTTCAAGGAATATTTTGCAGCCACCATTTGTGTTTTGCTGTCGAAATGTTAGGCAAATCGTTTGAAGAGATGAGAGCCCGGTGCACACGGACAAGAGTACAAGTCAGTGGTTACTGTCGTTTCAACATGGGCCATGGTCTGCCCTAAAATTTTCCAAAACCGTCAGTAGCAACCCACAAGCTGTAAAGCAAAAACAGCCAGCTGGGGAGGGTCCTAAATAATGACGATGATGTATTAGAATAACAATGCCTCGATCACATTCATCCTTGTGACTTCCTTGTTTTTACTATCTTTCTCTCTACTAAATAACAAGGAAAAACACAAAAGAACATAATAATGAATCATTGCTTTTGTACTATGGTAATATTTTCTCTTAATAGAGTAAATTTATTGTTTTAATGATTGTAAAAATGTAACATTTACGTGTCCCACAAGATAAAATGAGGCCATATATTTACCAAATTGAAAAAGAAAAAAAAAATTTTCTATGGAGAGAGTAAACAGAATAAAATCTGAACTTTTAATTACACTTAATAATCTTAATTACTTAATTTTTATATCTATATTCGATGATTTAAATCTAGTCTTGTCCATCTTAACTCATACGAAGACTCAACCTCCAGATTTTTTGAAAGAGTAAGTGGTGGGTATGGGGTAAGGTTACGCGATGCTATCAATAATGGGCCGTGGAGGAAATTGTTACTTCCACTTATATTTTGATTTTACAAGTGTTAAAATTGTAGTTTTAAATCTGAAAATCATTGCTTAAGCATTTAACGTAAGGATTTTGGCACGTAGATTAAAATATGATCATAAATATTAATTTTTAGACTATAAAAATAGAAAAATATAGGAAGATTTATTACAAAATAGCACGTTAATATTTATTAATTACTAGTTTAGTTATTACAATATAAAAGTAAAGAGATGAATCGAAAATCTTTCATTCAAATTAATAATAAAATATTGAATTAAATAATGGGAGATATATGAGTTTACTAATAATTTCTCAAAAAAATATTTGCACTCCCGACCGCCCGCCGCCCCCAGACAAATGAGTTACGATAGAGAAGAACTTCGTCATTGACTGCACCGCCGCTTAGGACTTGTAGCCGACCCTGAGCCCACCACCATTTTCAATGCTCCTCTCCCACTGCAAAGAATATTTAATTTATATTTTTACCCAAAAAAAATAACATAATTTCCATGGTTTCACTTTTAAACCTACACAACAAAAGGAACAGACACGACCCCCACCATCACCACCGCTTTTTATTTGCTGGTTGCATTCTATGGTTTATTTATTAAAGGAGCCAAGCCAAAATCACGTTCATTCTTCTGTTTCTCTTCTCTCTTCTTCTCCCAACGAAAACCCACCAACCCAATTCCAAATTAAGAATCAAGAATCAAGAAAAGGAAAAATAAAGCACCACGAAATCCAATAAAAAGCTAAAAGAAACAAGCTTTTTCTTGTTAACCTTCTTTCAAAAAAAAAAGAAAAAACTCGTGTTTTGTTTGAAATTACATCATCTTAGTTGTGTGCCATTCGAGATCAGTTTTTTTTTTTTTCTCCTTTTTCTCAGGGGCTGTTTTCAATGGCCCAGCCAGGGCAGGCGACCATGAACCCTGCCGTTCTGGACGATATCATCAGCCGGTTGTTGGATTTCCGGCAGACAAGGGCGGCCAAGCAGCAGCAGGTACAGCTATATGAGAACGAGATCCGGCAACTGTGTACTGTGTCTAGAGAAATTTTTCTTCAGCAACCCAATCTTCTTGAGTTAGCAGCCCCCATTAAGATCTGTGGTACATAAATGCATTACCCCTTTTCTTGACTCTTCTTTTGCTTATTTCTTGTTCTTTTCTTTGTCAAGATCGAATCTTTTCTACTGTTCTCTTCTGCCTTAGTTTTATTGTTTGTAGCTTTTAATTCGGTTTATCTCTTTCTATCATTTTTGTGTCTTGGATTGTATTATTATGTGGATTATCTCAAAACCATACAAGTATAAACCCAAGATAGAGACCTGATCCTGTGTTATATACTTGCCTTTTTTCTTTTTAATATTTTGTCTTTTATTTATCCCCACAGCTGATGTAACATTGGTGGACAATGTGTTTGAATCCTGAAAATGGACAGGCTTTAGAAAAGAGAGGAAAACCATACTATTTCCTCTTATTTTATAAATGAAACATAAAGTAAACTTGGCAAGCTATATGTTTGTTCAAGGAATGTGCCTAGGTCTTCTTAAACGTTGAATGCCTTTGGATAAGTTTAGAAGCAAATTTGGGAAGGGAATGTTCAATGATATTGGCCTGATGAACTAATCAGTAGACTGACAATGTTGCTGGTAAAGAATAGCAGTGATCCTAGGATAGCAGGGAAAGTTGCATTGGAGAAAAGTTAATTTATTAAGATTAATCATAGGTTGCAGGCAGAGATAATCTTTTCCTGCCATTTGTTTCCAAGCAAGATTTAAAATCTTGAACAAGTGAGAGCTGATCATTTGCACCTGCATAGGCAAGGAGGACTAAGCATAGAGGAACAAAACAATGATGCTTTTAGACTAAAGAAGAAGAGAATGAGAAGTTAAAAAAGAGAGGAAGAGTCTGTCATGCATGATAATGAGGATAAAGAAGAGGAATTAAGATGATTTGAACCTGAAGAAAAACCAACTAGTAGTTCTATGGAAGATGACATGAAGGAGCAGTTGATAGCTAAAAAATGAAATTTTGAGGAAAACAAAATGAGTAAATTGAAGGAGCTGAGGGTGGAGGAAGTGATTTATATAATCATTATTTTAAGGTTGTCAGCTGCTGAGAAACAACATTAATAGGAGAGCCAAGAATTTTTAGCTAGTGTGTGAGGCTAGATTTCTTAATGAGGTAAGTCATCTAGTGCAACATTGAGGTCTTGTACTCATAAAACAGCTAAGAGGTTATAGAGCTGAGGCATGAGTGCCATCAATTAATGGTAGCTCTCTTGCAAAAATTGGGCTTTGTCTATTTTTCAAGGCTTCAATTTACAGATAGATAATTTTGAAGTGTAAGTTCATTTCAGATTTATGTAAAGATCCAGTAAGGTAGAGAAACAAAGAGATAATTAGGGGTTCTTCTTATTGGTTGGGGTGAGTGATGTGCTCTACTGCCTCCTAAGGAGTTGCTATCAATGAAAAGGTGAAGTACCATAGATTTTAGTCACTAAGTTCCTTGGCAGGCTATTCACTTGCATAAGGTGATGAAAAGAGACAAGAATGTAGGTGCTATCTGTTAATGTTCTCTCTCGGGCTATTTCCTCTAGTTTTGTCACATTTCTTTAAATGAATGATGCCCAAGAGCTTCAAGGGAAACATGCCATATCTTATTAACTTCTTTAATTATTATTGTAGATGAAATTCGGTTATGCTGTATACTGTTGCTATGAGTGATGCAACAGGACAATTTATGCTTGTTTCATTTGCAAACAAGTCTTATTACATCAAGTCCCACGATGCTGGTTTTAGTTCCTAGCTTACATTGAAGCAATTTCAATTGACTGCATGATTCTTATGGGTGATTTTAGAAATAGTTTGCAGTATTTGGGCTGTAAAAACATATATGCACAGTGAGCTTTTACCTGAGATTCTATATTCATACCCTATTTATGAAACCTGAACCAAAAGCCTTTTAATTTACATGAAGCTTAAAAGCAAAAACAAGTCTCAAATTTAGCTGGTTTGGTTTCACTCCTTTGTAGTGCTATAATGCCTATGCAATTTTTGTTCAGGCTTGTACTTCTGGTGGGTGAGAATGTTTTCCTCTTACTGCTGTATACCTCACATCCTTTGTTCTTTAAAAGACCCCAATAGTGGTTACAAAGAAGTTCCCAGATGAAATCTAACTATTGGGAAATTGCAATAGTGTAATAGAGAACAGACTAGAAAATGTGGGTTGACTTTTTTTTTGGTTTATACTACTCTGATTTCTTCATATGTAATCTTGCTCCAGTGTTGCACTTTAACCAAAGCAAAAATGATTATTGTGGTTTAACTCTGCAATAGACTTTACATGTTTAACCAGAGTTTTTTTTTTTTTTTTTTTTTTATGCTCATGAGGTTGAATAATCTAATATTCCGTCTTTGTTTTTTTCCCTTCTTGGATTTCCAGGTGATATTCACGGGCAGTATGCTGATCTCTTGAGGCTATTTGAGTATGGTGGTTTTCCTCCCAATGCTAATTATTTATTTCTAGGCGATTATGTGGACCGTGGCAAGCAGAGCTTGGAAACGATATGCCTTTTGCTTGCCTACAAAATCAAATATCCTGAGAATTTCTTTCTTTTAAGGGGAAATCATGAGTCTGCATCTATTAATAGAATCTATGGATTTTATGATGAGTGTAAACGCCGATTTAATGTCAGGCTTTGGAGAACCTTTACCGATTGTTTTAACTGTCTTCCTGTTGCTGCTGTGATTGACGACAAAATACTGTGCATGCATGGTGGTCTTTCCCCTGATCTAACAAATTTGGATCAGATCAGGAACTTACCCCGTCCAACTGATGTTCCAGATTCTGGTTTGCTTTGTGATTTACTTTGGTCTGATCCTGGTAAGGATGTTGGGGGCTGGGGAGTGAATGACCGGGGAGTCTCATACACCTTTGGCCCTGATAAAGTGTCAGAATTCTTGATGAACAATGATATGGACCTTGTTTGTCGTGCACATCAGGTTAGTGAAGTTTGCTTCATTCTTAATCCTTGTTAGTCATTTGGTTGACCAAATGCCTTCTTTAAAAAAGAAAATCTTCTTTTCAGGTTGTTGAGGAAGGGTATGAATTTTTTGCTGATAGACAGCTTGTTACAATATTTTCGGCTCCCAACTATTGCGGTGAATTTGATAATGCTGGTGCAATGATGAGTGTTGATGAAACCTTAATGTGTTCTTTCCAAATACTCAAGCCTGCAGACGGAAAGATCAAATTCACATGACAAGGATCTGTTGGTTTTATGTCCTTATGTAAACCCGCCACTGCTAATGTGAGTTTCATACTATTAATACGTTATTTACTGTGTTCACCTTATGTAGATGCTGACTTACTAACAAAAAAAACAAAGAAAACGCGTAATCTTTCTTCAATATTTTTGTTGTCTTTATTTCCATATAGCAGCCTCAACTTTACCTGTAAATTAGGAGCTATGTGATTTGTGTTGCCCACCTTTACACTTTCAACATGGATTGCTTATGAATTCCTGCATCTCATCATTTATGTTTATAATGTTGGAAAAATTGGGAAAATTTGTTGCTTTGTTAGAAAGGAAAAAAAGAATCTATTTTGATGAAAGTAATTCATGAGATCACAAATGTTTTTTGGGATTAATATAATTTATGAATGCATAATTCCTTATTTGAATATAAGCCTATAACGAGTTTGTTACCAAGCTTCCGAACTCAAAGGCGTTCAACTTTGGCTCATTTGTCATTTACTAAATGAGTTCAAAATTTATACTTATGAATTGCATGTTGAAAAGTAGATGAGTTAAAACGAATTCCTGTCAGTTCATGCTATTGGATGTTTAATGAGCAAACAACTGATTTGTAGCCCTAGATGCTTCTCTGTTGATTTCTTATCCTTTATATTCATTCCTGTTATATTGGCTTATCACATCTTACTTGCAGAAAGCAATAATATTCAAGACTAAAGGATGTCATGGAAGCAGCACCTTCTACATTGACATGTTGGAAGAATAATATCAGTTTTCTTGTTGAAAATGCTGTATTTTAAAGGAGCTATTCAACTTCCTTGCCTGGAGCTAAACTGACTGTTAGGGCAGTGGCAAGGACCAGAAGTTTTAATTCCTCTTTTAAGTTATTAATTCTGACACCCTTGTAGTTATCTTTTTTCATTTTGTTTTTTCTTTTGCTTATCCCCTTACCTGTAAATGACTACATTGGCACAATGCTGAAGGTCGTCATTTCCCCTGGAGTTTTCTTTTGATCATCCCCAGATGGCATGGTTTGTGAGCACTTGCATGGGCATTGTTGGGCTGGATTGCTGTGGCCGAGCTTCCTGCAATCGTGTCTTGCTGACAGGTTGAAAGAAGTGGAATGATTGCGATGACTGCCAAGAGTTCTAGTGATACCCTTTCTTGAATGCTAGATCAAGGATACATTTTACATCGACAATCGTTATCCAGGTTCTTATGTGGCCTCTCCTCACATTTGACCGCATATAATTGGAAAGAATAGCGACGAATTAACAGTGACTAGGCGTATACTAATTAGCAAGATCTTCATTGCATGGATCTGTTTAACTCGACGCGTTTTAAATGCATATCTGCGTTGAAATGCTATGACTGTTAGATGCACGTGAGTAGTCTCCCTTGCCTTAATTAGAGGGTTCATGTGAAAAGTGGAATTGCCAGCTTTAATGAAGGAATAAACGTGGAAGCTAGAACGGTGTTTCACCTTTGTGTTTGACGGTGATGGGGCTGCATGTTCATGTGCTCAAAAGCTGGATGCCATTGTCAGCATGTGGCCTTTCAATCACCGACTAAGTGTGACTTCTGTTTAAGCGAAGAACTCGGTTTTTGTTTACTGCATCGGGGGGATAAAGATGAAGGTGGGTGCTCTTTATGCCTTCATTCTGCCGCTGCTTGTGGTGGTTGCTGTTGAAGCCAATATGCTCCTTCATTTGCCGCCATAACTGGATCTTTGGCAATCTAACACTGGCTATGGGCATGCTCCGCCGCCACGGCGTGGACAGTCACCACTAGTTCACAAACATCCACCACCTCAAAAGCACCAACCTTCTTTTCATGGCCATACTCCACCAACAAAATACCCGCCACCCTTCTGTGAATATCCTCAAGCCCCTGTTCTAACACTGCCCTCTCATGGGTGTCAATAGCCTACACTATCTCCGCCTTCTCCACATGAATATTTACCACCACATAACAGACAACACCTTCTCATCCACAAACACCCACGCCCACCACCTCACAAGCAGCACCCACCCCATCTCATGGTCATCCTCTTCTCCCTATTCAATATATCCACCACCTTCCCGCGGATATCTAATACCTCCACAAACGCCAACCTCTCGTAGATACACACCCCCTTCCCCTACACAATCACCACCCACTCGTGGCCATCCGCCACTAACTCAAACTCCACCCACTCGTGGACGTCCAACGCCCTCCAAGGCGCCACAGGGGTCCACCATGCAAAATGCCAACATATCGTGGGCATCCACCACTATCTCCCAGTCCCCCTAATCCTAGTCCACCCTTGAAAACGCCACCAGTTTGTGGATATTATCCACCTGCTAAGAAAAGTCCGCCACCCCCTTCTCATGGATATCCTCCATCCCATTCTAATAATTGCTGTGTCTAGAAGTTAAGATATAAAAAAAAAAAAAAAAAAGATTCGTAGAAGCGAACTTTGTTGCTGCCCAGGATCGAACTGGGGACCTTCAGTGTGTAAGACTGACGTGATAACCACTACACCACAGCAACTAGGATTTTTAATTGTTACAACAAAAGGAAAAATTAAGTTTCAAAGGCAGGGTGTTTTCTTTTTCTTTTTCAAAAACTATTTTTATATTTTAAAATTAAGATTATTTATCAAATTCTCTCTCTTTTTTTTTTTTTTTTTCATAGAAAAGGGGAAATATCGTAATTAAAGGTAGCAAAACTTAATAGTCTTATTAATAATATTTTGTCTAAAGGGGGCAACATAGTATAATACTTTGAAATATTATTTTCGTGTTAAGAGTTTTAGAGAGAATTAAAAATTTTGACTTTGAATTTCAGTTAAAATATATTTTAAAAAAAAATCGTTGTAACTATGCAACGATGTTATGGCACGAACTTCGAGTTGGGTAGAGAACCCGGCTGACAAACAAGCCCATCAACAACCCTCGAATAAAAAAAAGAGAGGGAGAGAGAGAGCAAGACCGATAAAACCCAAGTCTTAGGCCACCCGGCCATCCATCTGGTCTCAGACACATAAAATTCTGGTTCTCTGTACCTAGGAGAGACAGGAAGATACGGGAAGAGAAGCGAGAGAGAGAGAGAGAGAGAGAGAGAGAGGCGAAGGCAATAATGTTTTTCCACATAGTGTTGGAGAGGAACATGCAATTGCACCCACGCTACTTCGGGCGCAATCTCCGGGAAAATCTCGTCTCCAAGCTCATGAAAGACGTTGAGGGTACTTGCAGGTCCCAAACCCCACCTTAAACCCTCCTCTTGTGTTAATTTCCCCCTCCCCGCTTTTTTTTATTTGGTATCTTACTGTAAAGATTGAAACTTTAACCCTGTTTTGTTTGGCGGCCGAGAAAATTATGTGATGAAAGAAAGAAAGTTTGGTTCAACTGGGGTTTGCTTGAACTTGATGAATTAGCTGTCCCCACTTTAAAAGTTAAGTTCTCTGACTATGGTAGGAACTGAAGCAATGGCTGATATTAGAAAATATGGCCGGAGTATTAACAGAGCTGAGCCCCCAATAAGTTTATGGCCGGCCAAAGTTAAATGGAGCAAAGGAGAATGAAATTTGTGGGATGGTTTGTGTGTGTGTGTGTGTGATTTGGAAAGGAGATGGTAATTTGAATACTTACAATTTCTGCTGGCTAATATTCATTAGCCTTGTTGAATCATGTCTCGAATCATGTCTATTATGACTTGTATCTCCCATATGAAATGCTAAAACTAATAGATGGACAAGTTAATTTCTATTGGCTAATGTTCATTAGGTAGCTAATATTTATTAAATGAAATTCAATGTTTATAGTGTAAGCCTTCAAATTCAAAATGCTGAAGGAAATTCTATCACCTAAGAAATTCTTATAAATTCTCCCTTTTCAGCTTTTTTTTTTTTCACTAAAGGAACATTATTTTGTGATTCACTTGCCTTCACACATGCAAAGAGGTGCACAAAAACTAGTGTATATATGTATATATATAAAGGTTTAGAATACCCAACCGAGAGATTGTTCGCATTTCAACAGTGGTCGACATGGATTTGTTGTGGCAATAACGGGCATAGAGAACATTGGGAAAGGGTTGATCCGAGATGGGACAGGATTTGTGACCTTTCCAGTGAAGTACCAGTGTGTTGTTTTCAGGCCATTTAAGGGAGAGATCTTGGAAGCTGTTGTTACGATGGTAAACAAGGTATATATTTCTTTCCAACCAATCAATTTATTTCATTAGATGTGTGTTGTTGTGGCTTTGTACGTGCTAAACCTTGATTTTATTCCAACTTTTGCAGATGGGATTTTTCGCTGAAGCTGGGCCTGTTCAAATTTTTGTTTCAAACCATGTAGGTTTTGCTTTCATTTGATTGCTATATCTCCTAGTTATTTGCAAGAATTTTGTATTACTTTGTGTTAGATTGTTGCTTGCTTCCCTGTATACCTTCTATGGACTTTTCTATTTGATGTGCCATTTTCTATGTGACATTTTCTAAGCCTGGTTGTGAAGTTATGCATTCTTTATGAACACAGATGATGAATAAAAGAATTGGTGTCATCATGTTCATTGGTCATTCCTTTAACAATCAAACATATTGTTTGTTTGAGAATTGGCAAGAAAAAAGATATTGTTTGGTTGGAATTCTTGCCTAAATTCAGTGTCTTCCGGTAGCATCTCCATTGCCTTTAAATAAATACTAGAATTTGACACTTGGTCCTGTATGGCTGAGATCTGCAAATTTCTACATTTCATGAAGAAGTCAGTATTCAGCACCTTTGGTCAATCAATGATTTTATTGTTTGATTACCTTTAACATCTTTCTTTCTTTATGCGTATGTAACTTTACCACATGATCATCATTGAAAAAAGGGTGTCCAAATGCACAAGGCTTCCACATTATGGGGTATTGGGAAGGATCATATATATGTACCTTTACTCTTATTTTCCACAAAAAGGTTGTTTCTGTGACTTGAACTTGTGACCTATAAGTCACAATAGATTAACCTTATTGTTGCATCTTGAACTTTTCTACATGTCTATCATTGTGGTCCATCATTTTCAAGCTTTAAACTGGTTCTGCATTTCTGACCTGTTGGATGCATGATGCATGCAAATACATTAAAATGCTTAAGTTTTCATATCTTCAACATATCCCCTGACTTCCCTCCTTGCATTTGTAGTTGATACCAGATGATATGGAGTTCCAGTCTGGAGATATGCCGAATTATACAACTTCAGATGGATCAGTATGCTTCATTTCAACTTAACACTTAGAAAGAATCAGTTTTATGTCTTCCAATTATGAATTTGAGCCAGTGACTGACAATTTTTTGTATTTTTTAGGTTAAGATTCAGAAGGATAGTGAAGTAAGATTGAAGATAATTGGAACTCGAGTTGATGCCACAGAAATTGTATGTGCTTAAAACCTTTAAGTATGATTTATCAAATATTTGAAGAGTTATTTTTAATCAATCACAAGCTAAATTCTATTGTTTGATTTCATTCCTCTTCTTATTTTTCAGTTCTGCATTGGTACCATAAAGGATGATTTCTTGGGGGTGATAAATGATCCTGCAGCTGCTTAGTGAAGAAGTTGACGAACCTGTGTTGGCATTTTACCTTGTTGGTTGGAGATTCATGCTACTTTTGAAAGTGGACTTAAGTTCCTGTTCGTACCATGTACTAGACCAACCTAGTGGATTTCATTTGCCGATAAAGTTTAGGAATTTTCAGAAGACAAGAAGTCTCTAATCATGTTCTGATTGTTCGATCATGTATGAATTTGGAATGTTGCTTCTGATAAAAGCATTGATCTGTGCCTAAAATGGAGAAGCCGAAAGGTATCCCTTGAACATGGGAATGAAAAAATGGTATCGGCCAGTTGACGACACCTTCCAACTCAAGGATCAGGGTTCTCTGTTACGGTATTGGGAGGAACCTGCCATGCTTCTTTGAAAATGTGTTTTTGCACTGAGGCATTTGCTTGAAAGTGAAGTCTGATGTAAAGTACCCCATTTTTCAATTCAGTTAGACCAAAAAAGGTCCGTTGATATTTTCAAATGATGTACCAAAAAGAATTTAACAAAAAAAAAAAAAGTGAAAGGAAACTTACTCAATTTTTTAACAAGTCATGGGCACTTCAAAATGAAATTTGCCATTTAAGGTATTTTTTAAAATTTTTTTTTAAAAAAAAGAAAATATGAATATTATGTCACAATTTCGTGGTTAAGGGAGATTTTACGTCGAACTTCCTAAACTGAAATCACGCAAATTCTATGGTCTCTAGCTAAACTTACAAAGATATGAACAAGAATAATAGCAAATTAATCAGCCACTTTGTGCTTGTGACTTCGAAGTCTAAAACCTGTTCAACTGAAGCTGGCAGGCTATCATCAAAATGTGGTCTTTTCACTCTCCCAAAGCCACCAAGCCACCGCCATGCGCCACCACTCGCTTGCCTCCGAGACCACCATTTTGTTCCATAACCTTAAACCCCACAACGGCCAATCCCACCCCAGCAGCTAACAACCAGCTAATGCAATCTCTCTGCAATCAAGGCAACCTTAAACAAGCAATTAAGCTACTTTCTCACGAGTCCAGTCCGACGCACCGCACCTACGAACTTCTAATCCTCTCCTGCACCCACCAAAAGTCTTTCCTCGATGCCCAACACGTTCACGGCCACATAATTGCAAATGGGTTCGATCAAGATCCTTTCTTGGCCACAAAACTCATTAATATGTACGCATTTTTCGACTCCATTGACGATGCACGGAAGGTGTATGATACAATTCGCAACAAAACCATTTATGTTTATAATGCGCTCTTTCGAGCGCTTACCTTGGTGGGTCATGGGGAAGAGGTGCTGAACCTGTACCGTAGAATGAATTTTTCTGGGGTTTCATCGGATGGGTTCACCTACACGTATGCGCTTAAAGCTTGTGTTGTGCCTGATTGTTTGACATCATCATTGCTGAACAAGGGCAAGGAGATTCATGGACATGTTTTGCGGCATGGGTACGAGGATCATGTCCATATTATGACTACTTTGATTGACATGTACGCAAGATATGGTTTGGTGTCATATGCTGATGGTGTTTTTAATCAGATGCCTGTGAAAAATGTAGTTTCTTGGAGTGCTATGATTGCATGTTATGTGAAAAACAGCAAGTCTTTTGAGGCATTGGTGCTGTTTAGAGAAATGATTCTGGAGATGCAAGATTTAAGTCCAAATTCTGTGACAATGGTCAGTGTGCTGCAAGCTTGTGCTGCTCTTTCAGCTTTGGAGCAAGGAAGGTTGATTCATGGCTATATTCTTAGGAGGGGACTTGATGATATCTTGCCAGTTATTAGTTCCCTTATAACTATGTATGCAAGATGTGGTAAGCTTGAATTGGCACAATGTGTTTTTGATAAGTTGAATAGGAGAGACGTTGTTTCATGGAATTCATTGATTTCTAGTTACGGGGTTCATGGGCTTGGGGAAAAAGCACTCAAAATATTTGAAGAGATGATATGTAATGGTGTAATGCCAAGTCCCATATCATTTATTAGTGTTTTGGGGGCTTGTAGTCATGCAGGACTTGTTGAGAAGGGAAAAGCACTATTTGAGTCAATGCGTAAAGAGCATAGGATATCTCCCAGTGTAGAGCATTATGCATGTATGGTGGATGTTCTCGGGCGTGCCAACAGGTTAAGAGAAGCAGCTAAAATTATAGAGGATATGCGTATGGAACCAGGACCTAAGGTTTGGGGCTCTCTTCTTGGATCATGTAGGATACATTGCAATGTTGAACTTGCAGAGAGGGCAAGCAGGAGGCTCTTTGAGCTTGAACCTAGAAATGCTGGGAATTATGTGCTTCTTGCAGACATTTATGCAGAAGCTGATATGTGGGATGAGGTAAAAAGAGTGAAGAATCTCATAGAAGCACAGGGACTGCAGAAAATCCCTGGTTGCAGTTGGATAGAAGTTAAAAGGAAAATACACTCGTTTGTGTCCACCGATGAGTTTAATCCGCAAATTGAGCAGCTTCATGCTTTGTTGTTTAAGCTGTCAAAAGAGATGAAGGAGAGAGGTTATGTGCCACTGACAAAAGTTGTGCTGTATGATCTTGATGAAGAAGAAAAGGAGCGGATTGTATTAGGTCATAGTGAAAAACTTGCTCTTGCCTTTGGACTTATCAATACCAGCAGCGGGGAAACCATTCGGATAACCAAAAACTTGAGGTTATGCGAAGATTGTCACTCTTTTACCAAGTTTATTTCCAAGTTTGCAAATAAGGACATTCTGGTGAAAGATGTAAACCGGTTTCACCATTTCCAGGATGGCATTTGCTCGTGTGGGGACTATTGGTGATTATTATGCAACATTTGATATTCAATTGTTATTATATATATGAAGCTCTCTCTCTGTCTCTCTCTCTCTCTCTCTCTCCCCATGTTTGCTGCATTGCCATCCAGTCAGCACTGGTCTACATAGGACCTTCTCCAACTCATTCTTGTTCATTATTTTTGTACCGTGACGGAAACCCGGCCCAACGAACAAAAGATGTTTTCCCTTCAACGAGCTCTGATTCCAGTTCGGGCGACAACAGGCCCACTGAATCAACCAAAGAAAAAGAATGATCGCTCTGGATGTTAAAATGGCAGCCAATCCACCTCCTTGAAATATTCTCCGCACTTTGCTCTGAAGGATTCACATGTTCAATTCACTTGAGCAACAAACAAAATCTTGAATTCAGTTGCACCAGTTCGAAAGTTCAAAAAGGAGCAAATGAATATGCAATTAGTTAATTATTTGTTTGTCTTGTCACATTTGCTTCTCTGAAATAAACAAGTACTGCCTTACGAGTCAGGAAGAGGGAAAAAGGAAAACAAAATGATCAGTAAACTGCACTTTTTTCACTGAACGGTGACGGAGCCATCTTGCTTCATCTTGATGAGACTGCTTTCAATGTTCCGAAGCACTGGTTTGTAGCTGCAAAAGCAAATGAACCCAAATTGGAACATCTTTCCATATCAATTTTTTACCACAATACCCCGCCCCCTACCCAAAACCCAAAAAAGGAAGAAGTAATGACAAAAACAAAGAGAAGAACTCACAGGCGTGCAAGACCATTGTATGCTTGAGTGACTTGTTGGAATTTTGCTGATAGCTGCATAACCTCGGCTGATAATGCTTCTACTCTACTCTGCTCTTTTGCAAGTTGGCCCTACAAGGAACAAATAACCATAAGAGAAAGCAAATGGATAGACATAATTTTAAATTTCTTTATCTGGCAATTTGGATAAAGAAAAAAAAAAAGAAGAAGAAAAACCCTTCCTTCACTAACCTTGAGAGAGAGAATTTCTGTAGTGTATGCCTGTGAACCAGAGTTTACCCCATCTCCGTGGGATCCCAATCCATTAACACTCTCCTTATTGTTTGAAAATGGTACGGTAACCTGCTCTGCTCTTAACTTATCAAGAAGTTCACGAAGTTCTTTGTTTTGATTCAGGCACTCCTTCAGCTGCAAGGTTACAAGTGAGACTGACTAATAATCTCAAGAAATAAACTCCAGAAAAATACAGTATATACTAAAATGAAATTTAACGTTGGTTCCAAAAAGGTGAAGCAATTATAGACAAACAAGCATAAGTGAAAAACAATTGACCACAATACTAGACCTAATCCATCTCCTAAACACATTGTGAAACTTGAAAGGGAGGAGAGAGGTTTTTTGAATATACCTCAGCTGTCTACAGATACACATCTGTTTGTGGTAAAAACTAAAGTCAAAAGTGCAACTTTTCTGTATGAAACTGCCCTTAATGGGTATTTCAATGACAATCAAAGTCAATGCTTAGCCTAAAAATGAAAAGAGTGTAAACAGTGTTGTAACCTCATTCTAAGTCAATATAACTGATAACATCCACATTGGAGACGCCAATTGTGGATAATGACTCCTTATATTCATCAAAGCTCCAGGAAAACATTCCAGTTTTACCTATCTGATTTGTGTCTTCTTATTTCAACTAAAAATAATGTCAATGCTAATATCAGGCCCAGTAATTTTCAAATCATTCATTACATGGTTCCGGTTTTCCTAAATTAACTTGCATTGAAACCAAAGCTTCATCCCAGAGAAATTACCTGATTCTCCCACTGCTTTGATACACTGATTGCCTCCTGATAAGAAGATGCAAGACTGGAATTTTCCTCATAAAGCTTTTCTATCTCTGAAGACTGGGAATCAATCTGCAACAAATAAAAAGGTCTCCCTAAGAACTTTAAAAGCATTCTTTCCATTCCTACAAATGACCGATGATCAAGAAAATAATATCCATACCTCAACTAGAAGTTTCTGTCTACTACTCTCCAATCTCTCAACAGCCACAGCCATATCATGCAACTGCTCCTCAAGTTTCTCTTTGTCTTCCTGAATAACAGGACAACAAAATTAAACATTTACCAAAGGTAAAAAATCCCAAGGTCTTTTCCCTCAAGTCCATCTATAGTCAATCAATAAAGGGATTGTCCACAATTACAAGAGCAGGCATCAGGTTCTTCCTTTTTGTGATGGGAGAGGGGGGGTTTTGTTGTGGAGACGCTAGAGTAGATTCCATATTGTTGCAGTAAATCACATTGACCAAACTAATGAAAAAGGTGCTTGATGAATTATGCTTACCACTGAAAATGCCTTACGTGCCACTTTTTCTGATGCTTCTTCTGCATAGCACAAACTGGAGTTAGCAAAATAGAAATCAGACCAAGTAAAAAAAAAACATGTGGAAATGGCCAGCACATGATCTTTTGTAGTTAAATATAACTTGTTGCTTTGAAACAACACATGCCTTCATGGCTTCTAGGTTAATACAGAATTTCTATATGGGTATACCTGAACCCCTTCTGGATTCAACTACCAGTTTTTCTTCCAAAGCCTGCTTTTCAGACATTAGAACAGAGATCCGGACTTGCTCTTCTGCTAACTTCTGTTGCTCTTGCTGCCTCAATAATGAAACTTGCTGAAAATTTTAAAGTGATAAGAAACTTATAATAAGATACACCCTTACAAGAGCAAGCAAGCAAAGTTAGTGACCTGTAATTCAGACTTTAAACTGGCCAACTCCCTTTCCAGGCTCGGTAATTGATGTGGTGGAATGCCCATAAATGCCATTCCAGCAAGTGGATTGTTCATTGCTTGCTGCTGCATTGAGTTTAGCTCTGATCTCAAGGCTGCAGCATCTTCCTCAGCCTATAGGAAATAACTATATAGTAAACGAGAAATCTGAGCTACGATTAAGTGATATAACCAATATCTGCTTCCATACTCTGTATTGTTCTTCTTCTGCTTCCTTCAAACGTTTCTTAAGTGTTCGGAGCTGGGCAGAAAGGTCCTCCTATACTAAAATATCAGAGTTTGTGGATGAAGCACAAAGAAATGGCATATATTAAAATGCAGAAGGGACACTTGTAAGGTAATCGTGCTTGCCCGTGAAACCACTGCTGCATCCTTTTCAATCGCAGCATCCTTGAGTGCTTTTCTTAAAGATGGTACAACGTTAGTTTCCTGTAATTTAAAACATAGACAACATAAAAAGAGCCAAACTAAGTTTCAACATCAACATGGAGACAACAACGCTTCAAATCTATATACTGCATCACCAAGTGTCAAAGAGGAAACTCTATATAGACAAAAGCTCTGCATTTCATACATGCATCATAAACATGCATGAAATATTTTTTAAAAAATTCTGAATTTTGTGGCTGCATTTTGTCCAAGCAAAAAAATGGAAAAATAAATAAATAAAAAAAGAAGCTGAAGAATATGAATCCACATCAAAACAGCAATAATGCACTAGTTCAAATCAACAACAGTGTGTCTAAAAGGCCCTTCACCTAGAACAAATAAGACCGATTATAAATGAAAGTAACACAAAGATGCTTTTACAGATCAAGTGGTTGGAAAGGAAACTAAGAGAGAGTATTTTCATTTACCAGATCATTCAAGCGCCTCTGCATAGATTCATTGTCGACATCCTTTGTTTGAAGCTGAGTAAAATAATAAAATTTTCAACACAAGCACTCTCCAAAACCTTCCATTTGCATTTAAGAGGAAGACAACTAACGAATTTCAAAGCAACACCTTTAAGGATAGCATTTTGTTGCTTTCTTCCAAGTCTGTATTCTTTTTCAGAAGCTCTTTTAGCTGAGAAACTAAACCACTAATATCGGTCTGCACACACAACATAAACACACGACAATCAAAATCAAAATCATACAGCCAATGCTTACTTATAGCTTAACCGTTTGGGCTATTCAAACACAACAATCTATTAGCCCTATCGCTATCAGTTCAGACACAACATTTGTTCCTCAGAAAATCATTAGGGTGAAAACACATCCCCAGTGTTCCGTTAAGGTTCAAGACGAAGACTGAAATCTCAATTTCTATCTTAATCATATGTAATATATTCAAAGTAGAAGCAATCCGAAGGAACTGAAACAGAAATGGTACCTCGGAGAGGCGATTTCCGCTCTCCGATTTTCTCATTCCTACATTATCTGCGCACAGAAATTTCAAAATAAACGGAAATTTCAAATTATTCAATAGAGATTTTTTTTTCCAAAAATAAAAAATAAAAAAAAATTCAAGATTAGAAAAAAGTGACCGTTAGGAATTTCAACTTTGCTGAGATCAGGTCCAGAGGACGCTTGGAATAATCTCTCCGCTGCTCGCTTTTGCCGAATCTCTTGCAACTGCAAAATGTTTAATAATAATTTCGAAAATTCGTATTTGAATTTAAATAAATTACCGACAAAAGAGAAAGGAAATGAGAGAATTAGATCAAAAATGAGATCAGATCATTACCGTTCGTCGCCCAAGAGACGCGTGGTGCGCTTCCATGGCGATACGAGGAGCGAATTGCAGAAGATGGCTGCTCTGTTCACCGGCTTTGAAAACTTCGTAACAGAGACGATGGAAAAATTGGAATTTAATTCTTTATTTATTTATTGTTATTATTTGATCATTTAAATTATTTAAATAAACATTCGCGTTCAGCCTCTTCACCGTCGCTCCCTCTTTGATAACCAAAATTAAATGGAAGTCATGCTTGATCATATTTCAAATCTGTTAATATTGTGATTGAATATAAAAGAATTTATTTAAATTTAATTATTTTTGACTGATGAATTCTCTTAAAATAAAAAATAAAATAAATAATATCAAATATTAATTTATAAGTATAATAATTAATATATTTTATAATTTTTTTTATAAAAAAATTGTCTGGGTGAAGTACGTTAGCCTCACACACTGGGGGCCCGGTTCGAACCCGGCCTGGACACCAAAATGTTTTTTATGCCAGATTCAAACCTGACCACGTTTCGGTGCACTTCTGACTTTGGCACAGGCGGTTTGGTTCTGATTCTTGTTTCATAAAGTTCGGGTTCTAAAAAATAATTAGCTCCGGTTCAGTTTTAATTTGGTTCTGAATTTGGTTTCTCAAATCTATTCCCATTTTTTTTTTGTTAACCTTCCTTTGAAAAGTAAAAGAGAAATAACTAACTTTTAATTTTTCATTTTGTCTTTTGTTTTTTGCAACTGTTGCCTCATGGTTCAGTTAATTTTTTTAAAGTTGCAAACCATATTCGGACCAGTTACTCCCTCGATTCCTATTGTTGGTCTGGTCACTGGCCGATTTGATTCCGGGCATAAGACGGGTCAAGTCTAACCGGATTGCGTATTGCGATTAATTTTTCAACTCTTTCACAGCGGTCAATCCACGTCCATAATTGTACATGCATGGCAAACGGCGATGGTCCTTTTTCTTTATTTCCCTTTTTTCTGCGATCATTGTTGGCATCCAATTTCTTTTCGACTGCCCCTGCGTGTCTTTTCTCCAAATACATTTTTGCCATGATGAATCTAGATCATCATTCGTGGGATTCAACTTTTTAAACAATCTCTAGCTTTATTAGCTTTAATTTGCTACAGCAGAAAGCTTTACAGCTAGTTTGCCACATGGTTAACCAATTAAGTAGGCCACAACAACGTAGCCCAGCCATAAACTTTCAAACAAAAGTAGGCACAACTTGTCCTTCTCTGGGACATCTGGTTAGCTTTGCAATGACACGTGAAAATTCAGTCATCGGAACCAAATTTATCGGCGAAAAGTGCTTTCGCTTACTGATGCCACGACAAAGAAAAGCTTGGCAGATCCCCCAAACTTTTGTCGCAAAAGTCTAGGGACAAGACAGCCCTTGATTTACGCCAACAATGCCTATTAAGCAAGCAACATAATAAAATTAAAAATTAAGCCACCCTTTATGAATCCTTACGTAAGCACTCTTGAGGAAGCATTTTGATTATTAAGAACTTGTAGCTCCAAATTGAAAATTTTAAATTTATAATAAGGTGCCTGGAAGTTATTTACAATTTCTTTCTGGATCCTATCCTTATGTGTACATATAAGAGAGAGTTTGGAAAGAAACCACCAGGCTGAAGTGCAGCGCAATGACGGGCAAAAGCTTATGCCGCTGCATCCCAGGCCTCAAGCACAGAGAAATAAAGCACGAAGAATCGGAGAAAACTTCACGAGGCAAATCTTCTCATCGTAAGTCTGACCGAAACAGCAAGAGTAGAGAGGATTCTTCCATGGATACTGATGATAATCGTGTTGAAGCAGGCCATCTTGGAACCACCACTACTAGTAGCACTACTGCTAGCAACGAGGCTGCCGCTGCTGTTGTGGTGATGACTTCTGTAGCTCATTCGTCTGCCATGGAAGGCAGTGGTTTTCACGGAGGCGGCGGCGGCGGGGATGGTGACGGTTGATGACATCGCAGTTGTCGTCAATGTGATCATGGTTGTTTGCTTGCTATTTTATTTCCTTTCCACGGGTTGTTTTTCCCTCTGATGGGGGCAGGCCAGAGCCATCAGATCAACGAGGTCGATGGTATTTGTTGCCTTTGTTCATGATTTATTTATTGATCAGTGTGCGGTTGTGATGTAATAACAGACAGGCGTCTGTTAGAGTCTTCTCTTCTCATTTTCCAAGTTCAAACGCAAGAAAAACGCGAAAACACTTGAATGGAATCTTAACATTTAGGGTTGATTTTCCAGTATAATCATCGTCTTATAACAACGAAATTTCTACATGGATTGCTGCCATGAACAACTATACAATTGCCAAAGGTATCAAGACGAGGAAGGCAGAGAAATTTACTAATTTCAGAGTTCGTGATCCAAATTGATAAAAAGTGCCGCAGCCGATTGGTATATATATTAAAAATTTTATTACAACTTTTATTTTACCATAAATTAAAAATTTTCAATTTTGCAAGTTATTTTATGCTATTATTTTTGTTTTAAAACTCTATAATCACGCATATACAACTCTGTGTTATTTTGCATAAATTAATTATAATTTTATACAATAAAAATAATTTTATTTATTTTCATCAAAATTTTTAATTTTTAAATTAAAAATTTTGGTTCAATTTAATTTTATCGAGTCCGCAGGGCCCCTGACATGGCCTCGGTTATCCTGGCCTAAAAAATGTCGCCGGATTTCGGCCTGGACGAAATGTAAAAGCATGGACACGCTCGCCCATTTATCGCCGGAGCGGGGCGGGCTGTGCGAGCAGCGAGCTATAAACTTTTATAATTAAATGTCAATGTCATTGAAACGACTCCGTTTTATTTCACCGAGTAATCCTAAAGTACACCGGCGCCTTCGCTCGCTCCCTCGCAAGTACACAGAGAACGGCACAACCAGGGCAGCGATAGCACCACCGCCACCCAAGGTCTGCTGGGGCGAACTAGACAAGGACGACGTGGGGGATCTGGAATTTCTCCTTCCGCCGTGCCAAGTGATCGGACCCGACGAGGACGGAATCAAGAAGGTAATCGAGTTCTAGTTTAAGAACGACGGAAACAAAGTGAAGATAACCACAATATCGCGCTCGCGCAAGCTGGCCAATGCTCGTCTCAGCAAGAGCACTGTCGAGCGAATGTCTTGGCCGAAGTTCGGGGACGCTGTGCACGAGGATGTCGGAAGCCACCTCACCATGGCCTCTACCGAAGAGATCCTCCTCGAGCTTATTAGACTTTTCTTGTCTCTATCGTGCAGGATCGTTATCTTGATACGAATACTAGTAATATAACTGTAACAAAAACAAAAGGAATAGAAAATCAGAATAACATACCGTTCTCCATTATTCTGATATTCAGTAGTAGAGATGAGAAAATTTCTCTTTTCTACCCTGTACGCTTTCCTTTTCTTTTCTCCTATCTTCTCTCCTCCTACCTTTTCTCTTCCTACCTTTTCTCCTACTCTTCCCTTTCTGTTCTTTACGCTTTTCTCTGATAGTTGAGAGAGCTCAGAAAATGTCCATAATGAATATATATATATTCATCCATTTTCCAGCAGTCGTTGCCCTGAAAATAGGGAGATTCTCCCTATCTGTAACGGTTATTTGTCAGAAGGGAGAGCGGAGGGATTTCAAACCCATTAACCCAAAACCACCGTTATGCTTAACAGACCATCACGTTAAGCCATCCATTATTTGGGTCATACGTTAAACAAGGGCCACTTTTATGTCGATTAACTCAACAATCTCCCACTTGACCCTTGTTATGATTTGATGAATCAACAACAAACAAGTGTGCACAATCCTTAAAGATTATCAAATCACAATACTTGATTGAATTAAAACGATTGGATCATGGCGGTCACATATCTTTCAGTGACATGATTCCTTCCATGTATCACATAATCATGATAATTCAGAATAATCTTACTGAGAAACATTAAAACTTTAAATTGTCATGTCCATATATGCCATTAGTTATCTCACAAACTATAACTGTATACAACTAAATAGAGACAACAAAGTACAAGCAAAACCACGACCTTAATTGAATTCAAGAGTGTCTCAATGATATGAGCAGTACAAAATATTGACTTTCAAGAGAATGAGGACCTGTCCAATATGCCCATCCGATCAACATGTCCAGTGAATGTTTTCGGTGGCAAACCTTTAGTTAACGGGTCCGCTATCATCAACTCAGTGCCAATGTGCTCAATAGACACTCTGTGATTTTGCACTTCTTCTTTAACAGATAGGTATTTCAAATCCATATGTTTCGCACCTTTAGAATACCTATCATTCTTAGAGAAGAAAACAGCTGCGGAATTATCACAGTAAATTCTCAACGGCTTTTCTATACTGTCGACCAAACTGAGCCTTGAGATAAAATTCCGCAACCATAATGCATGAATAGTAGCCTCAAAGCATGCTATAAATTCAGCCTCCATAGTGGAAGTAGCAATGACAGACTGCTTCCCACTTTTCCAGGAAACTGCTCCTCCAGCTAGGAGGAACAAGTAACCAAATGTAGATTTCCTCGAGTCTACACATCCAGCATAATCTGAATCCGAGTAGCCTACTATTTCAAGATGACTTGATCTTTTATAAGTAAGCATATAATCTTTGGTGCCTTGCAAGTACCTAAGGACTTTCTTTCCGGCTTTCCAATGATCTATTCCAGGATTGCTTTGATATCGGCCTAACATTCCAACAGCAAAACTAATGTCTGGCCGAGTGCATGTTTGCGCATACATCAGGCTTCCAACCAGTGAGGCATAGGGAATTGATTCCATTGCTTTCTGTTCCAAATCATTCTTTGGACATTGCAGTTCACTGAACTTGTCCCCTTTCTGAATTGGAACTATTCCTGTAGAGCAATTTTCCATTCTAAATCTCTCTAATACTTTATTGATATACCCTTTCTGAGACAATCCCAACAATCCTTGTGATCTATCACGGAATATCTCTATTCCAATCGCATAAGATGCCTCATTCATATCTTTCATTTCAAAAGTTTCAGAGAGAAATTTCTTAACATCATGTAACAAACCCATGTCATTAGCGGCCAAAAGAATGTCATCAACATATAGGACTAATATAATGAACTTGCTCCCACTAATCTTCATATAGATACACCGATCAACGGTGTTCTCTACAAAGCCGTATGACGTAATGGTATCATTGAACTTAAGATACCATTGTCGGGAAGCCTGTTTCAGTCCGTATATCGATTTCTTTAATTTACACACCAAATTTTCCTGCCCGGTGGTGGTGAAACCTTCAGGTTGGTCCATACATACTTTCTCTTCTAAGTCACCATTCAAAAAGGCGGTCTTTACATCCATTTGGTGAAACTCTAGATCATTATGAGCCACCAAAGCCATAATAATTCTCAAGGAGTCTTTCTTAGAGACTGGAGAGAAAATCTCCTTATAGTCAATACCATCCCTTTGAGTGAAACCTTTGGCAACCAGTCTGGCTTTATACCTTTCGATATTACCTTTCGAGTTTCGCTTGGTCTTGAAGACCCACTTACAGCCAACTCGTTTTGATCCTTTAGGTAACTCTACTAGTTCCCAGACTTGGTTTACATCCATCGATTTCATCTCTTCCTTCATGGCATTGAGCCACTTTTCAGAATCATTACATTCCATGGCTTGTTGAAATGAGACTGGATCTTTATCAATGCTCAATTCTGACTCATGCTCAAGTGAGTAAACCACATAATCATTAGATACAGCTGGCCTTTTCTGTCTTGTAGACCTCCGTAATGCCATTTCTTGTGGTATCACTTGTTCATTTGTACATTGCACATTGTCACTTGGTTCATCTCTTATGCGTTCACTTTGCGTGTTTCGAGTATCAATTTGTTGCCCTTGCATGTCACGTGACTGTGATGCAACAAAAGGAACAACAATTTGAGTAGAAACACTGGGTGTGGGGATACCACTTTGAGTAGGAGTACTCACTGTGAATTTGTCATTTTGTAATTCTCTAATATCCACCTTTCGTGACTCCCCACTCCCACTGAACCGGCCATGTTCAATGAATCGAGCATTACCAGACTCAACTATTCTTGTGCTATGGTTAGGGCAATAGAACCTATATCCTTTAGACTTTTCAGGATAGCCAATGAAGTGACCACTAATGGTCCTTGCATCAAGCTTTCCTTCATGTGGATTATATATCCTTACTTCTGCTGAACAACCCCAAACATGGAGGTGTCTCAAACTGGGTTTCCTGCCTGTCCATAACTCGTAAGGAGTCTTAGGGACAGCCTTACTGGGAACCCTGTTCAGCAGATATGCAGCAGTTCTTAATGCATGCATCCACAAGGATAAAGGTACAGTACTGTTACTCAACATGCTCCTAACCATATCCATAAGTGTGCGATTCCGCCTTTCCGCTACACCATTTTGTTGTGGTGTACCAGGCATTGTGTACTGTGCACATATGCCTCGACTTTCAAGAAATTTTGCAAATGGACCAGGACATTGTCCACTTTCATTGAATTTTCCATAATATTCACCACCCCTGTCTGACTTAATCACTTTTACTTTTCTATCTAACTGCCTTTCCACTTCATCAATAAACACCTCCAGGGTATTTACTGACCAGGACTTTTCATGCAGTAGATATAAGTAACAATACCGTGAGTAGTCATCTATGAATGTGATGAAATATTTCTCACCACCCCATGTAGGAATGTCAAAGGGGCCACAAATATCGGTGTGTATCAATTCTAAAGGCGCATTACTTCTCATGGCTGGGTACTTCGATGTGTGTCTTGTTTGTTTCCCTTTTATACAATCAACACACACATCCCAATCAGTAAAATCCAATTGAGGCAGGATGTCACTTTTCACCAACCTCAATATCCTTTCTTTGGATATATGACCCAATCTTTGATGCCATAAGAAAGCAGAACAATCATCATGCACATTACGTTTGTTACCAATACCATGCTCAACAAGAAATAGAGAATCAGCATACATAGCGTCAAGATTAAAGCGGTACAAATCATCAATCAAAGTACCAGATCCATAATAGTACGAATGTCTATACAATGAAAATGCACCATTTCCAATCTTAAGATTAAATCCCACTTCATCCAACTTTGCAACAGAAACCAAATTTCTAGCACATTCAGGAACATAGAGACACTTTTCTAGATCCAGATACACTTGGTGTCCAAGATCAATCTGTACGTCCCAATTCCTTCTATTCGTGCCTTCATTCTGTTTCCCATAAAGAGGAACTTCTCAGTTCCTGTTATGGGCTAGATTGAAAGGAATCCCTGCATAATATGTGACACATGAATAGTAGCTCCAGAGTCTAACCACCAAGTATTATTGGGCACTTCAATTATATTTGATTCAAAACATACTGATATACAGTACATACCTTTCTTTTCGAACCAAGCCTTTCTTTTTGGGCAATCCTTCTTGAAGTGACCCATCCTTTTGCAGAAGAAGCACTTCTGATCCTTTTGGATCTGACCTCCAGTGACTTTTATGGAGGCTTTGTCCTTCTTCTTATTTCTGTGATGTGGTTTAGACTTGCTACCACTAGCATCATTACGAACAGTGAGATGAATGGAGTGATCCTTCATCTTCTTTAATCTCCCTTCCTCCTGAACTAACATAGCCTTAATTTCCTGAAAGTTCCATTTCTCTTTAATAGTGTTATAGTTCACTTGGAACTGGCCAAATTCAGGAGGCAGTGAGTTGATGATGAATTGAACCAAAAAGGATTCACTCACATCCATACCCATTGTTCTCAACTTTGCTGCTAGATTAGCCATGTTGGTCACATGATCATGAATAGGCCGTGACCAATCAAATTTCTTGGTCGTCAGCTCACTCATCAGGGTTCCTACAATGGATTTATCAGCTATGTCTGATTGAGAGTATTCCTTGATTCTCATCATAAATTCCCTTGCATTTTCCGTCTTGGGCATTGAGGGCTTGACATTTTCAGCCATTGTCATTCGCATCAAATTCAAACTCAGCCTATTGGACCGTACCCAAGTCTCATGAAAAGACTTATCAGATTCTGTACTGGTCCCAGTTATGGCTGCAGGCTTTTCTTTCGAAATGACTGCTAAGTCTAAGCCCAAAACACCTAAATGAAACTGAATATGCTCAGACCATTCTGCATAGTTCAGCCCATTGAATTTGATCATTGCATTGCCCAAGGTGAAAACGTTATTAGAAGCTGCAAACATAATCCAAATTTACATGTTAATGCTTTGAGTAAACTCTAATGGATTCAGACACATGCATTATAAACTTTGACTATATATTTAAGTTCACCTTTGGGTGATCCTCAAACACATAACTGCAATCAATAATAATGCTAATTTGAATATACTTTAATAGGTTAATCAATAATACTAGAGTTAACATGAATGTTATCTTTGGATATGCAATCATGTTTGCTCAGTATATCAATCAATCCTCTTTCAGTGTCATTAATTATAGGCAATGATCCATCTTTGGATGATCTCCTAGCCGTATAATTAATAACCACAATTGTTCATATATATAATATTAGTATCAAAAATGAACAATTGAAAATTCACGATCAACAATTCAAATCCTTTCAGGCCTGATCACTTTGGCGACCAACAGGCTTTCAATATTTGATTTACGTTGACGTGACTTTAATAAACCTTCCTTTTTTTTTTTTTTTTCTCTCTGCCGGCACAGCCCGCGTGCTGCCTCCGACCAGAAACCGACGGTGGCAACACCACCGTACTGCAGGCTGCCTCCGACCAGAGACCACGCACGGCCCGCGTGCTGCCTCCGACCGGAGACCGACGGTGGCAACACCACCTGCTGCAGGCGCTGCCTGCGTGTTGCCTCCGATCGGAGACCGACGGTGGCAACACCGCCTGCCGCAGGCGCTGCCTGCGTGCTGCCTCCGATCGGGGTCTCTGACGAACGACGGAGACCCGCCTCCGACCAGGGACCACGGGCGGCCCGCGTGCTGCCTCCGATCAGGGTCTCTGACGAACGACGGAGACCCGCCTCCGACCAGGGACCACGGGCGGCCCCCGTGCTGCCTCCGATCGGGGTCTCTGACGAACGACGGAGACCCGCCTCCGACCAGGGACCACGGGCGGCCCGGAAGCTGGCCCCATTCTGCCATCACCGTCGGCTCTTCCCGACGACGTCCGGCGGCTTTCATTTGAGGGAGTCGCCGTCGGCAGCCAACCCCGGTGCGTCGGCTCTTCCTGGACGTCGCCTCTGACCAGGCGAACGTGGGTGAACCAACCTGTTCGGGTCGGATCTCCGACGGCAGCCATCCACCAGACCCACACCCGACCCGGAGCATCAGCCTCACAGGGAGACTGTTCCGTCATGCCCATCAGACCGGACCGATTCGGGTCTCCCACTGACAACGGAGACACAGCCTTCATCGGAGCCGATCCGCCATACCCAGAACCGTTCGGGTTCCGGCGGTGTACAGTCCTCGCGGTCTGGCCCTTTTTTTTTTTTTTTTTTTTTGACACCAGCAGTTTTAGCAGTGCAAATTTACATGGCCGACGTTTCCCCTTTCAACGCCGGCCGTCAGCATCCGTTAAGTATAGCAAACAATAATATATGGAAAATATATTGAACATACGTTTTTCCGTTTGCCAGAAAACAAAACAAAATAATTCGGCGCAAATAATTAAAATCAAAATAAATTGCAGTATTCGTTAACCAGGCTCTGATACCAAAACTGTTAGACTTTTCTTGTCTCTATCATGCAGGATCGTTATCTTGATACGAATACTAGTAATATAACTGTAACAAAACCAAAAGGAATAGGAAATCAGAACAACATACCGTTCTCCATTATTCTGATATCCGGTAGTAGAGATGAGAAAACTTCTCTTTTCTGCCCTGTACGCTTTCCTTTCCTTTTCTCCTATCTTCTCTCCTCCTACCTTTTCTCTTCCTACCTTTTCTCCTACTCTTCCCTTTCTGTTCTTTACGCTTTTCTCTGATGGTTGAGAGAGCCCAGAAAATGTCCATAATGAATATATATATATTCATCCATTTTCCAGCAGCCGTTGCCCTGAAAATAGGGAGATTCTCCCTATCTGTAACGGTTATCTGTCAGAAGGGAGAGCAGAGGGATTTCAAACCCATTAACCCAAAACCACCGTTATGCTTAACAGACCATCACGTTAAGCCATCCATTATTTGGGTCATACTTTAAACAAGGGCCACTTTTATGTCGATTAACTCAACAGAGCTCCCTAGGGCTTCAGGTCTCGAACTCCTCCTATTCTTTGGTTTTTCCAATTTCTTTTTTTTTTTTTTTAAATGTTTGGAACAATGACAAAACAACCTTAAGTTCAAATTTAATTGCAATCGATCATGAGCTAACTTTGGTGTATGATCTGATTATTCTAAATTCTTTAGAATCAATAAACTTTAGGGTATAGTAATTACTGAAATTCCGAGATTTTTTGTCGTTTTTGCTCGTTGTGATCTGCTTAAATGGCCAAACTTTTGGTTATATTTCTGCTGTAATTTAATTTAACGTGAAAGTTATGTTTGTGCAATTGCTAATAGTTCGAAGAATTTGTTTTGGCTGCTAGCTTTTGCTTCCTTGTAGTGTTTTGATTACAACTGATCATGTATTTGGTTGGACTTTATTATTACCGTTTGTTTTTTGTGCTATATAGCAATGGTCTTGTCCACAGGTAGCAAGCCGGAAGAAACTAAGCTTGCTGGAGATCCCTTGGCTCAACTTGGGAAAGGAGGAACTGCTCTCATGGTGTGTAGAACTTGCAGTAAAAAGGGTGACCATTGGACTTTGAGGTGCCCCTTCGAGGATCTAGCTCTACTGGCTGAAGGCTTTGTTGATAAGCCTGCTGAATTAGAGACTATTGCTTCTGTTTCTGTTGCAAACAAGTCTACATATCTTCCTCCAAGTATCAGGGCATGAGATGCAGGAATGATAAGAACTCTGTTCGGGTCACCAAACTTTCAGAAGATACTCGTGAGCCTGACTTGCATGAGCTTTTCCGGCCTTTTGGTGTTGTAAGCCGTGTATATGTTGCCATTGATCAGAACACTGGCATGAACTGAGGCTTCGGCTTTGTTAACTTTGTGAACGAGGAAGATGCTCAGAGTGCTATCAACTACTCAATGGCTATGGTTATGATACACCAAGATAAAATTAGATTTCTATCATGTTTTTGCTCCCATCTAGATTTGTTTATTTATTTATAAGATTCTTGAAGTCTTTACTTGATCTGGATCCCGAATTTGGTTTTGTATCTCTTTCTATCCTCGTACTTATTGGATATATCAATATTTATATGAGATTTTGGTTTCTTGTCCTTTGATTTTGTGAACTGTTGCAGTTTGATTTAAGTTTATAATTGAAGAAAATGGATAGGAAAGTCTCATCTAGCAAATTCCAATCAAATATAGGATGTGGATTTTGATGGTGGTGGCTGTTTGATGTGAAGTGGGAGAGAAAGGGAGCGGGAGAGAGAAAGAGCCAGAAGGAGGAAGAGGCAGGATGATATTTTTCTGCATGTGCAATAAACATTGTCTCATAACAGGTTTTAGTGTAACGAATAAACGATCTGTGGACCAGTTTCCTTGTTCCGCAGAATAAGTTGGATAGGAGTGGGCCAAAACAGAAAAGGTACGCCCAAGTATGTCCATTCATGGGCTGGGTGGTTAGGCTGACCAAGCTCACGAGTAGGTCTACGTGTTTCCTACAAGTCTCGTAGTAAATAAGATGGCTTCAACGCACGTAGTGCATACGTTGACTCTTTGGAAAGCCCTTGTTAACATGAGGTGCTTTTATATATATATATATATAATTATTTATTGTTATTTTTATTCATGTTATTTAATAAAAAGGATCTATTAGTTAATACTGTTGATTTCAAATAATATTTTTTACATTTGATTTCTAATTTTAATATTAAGTGGACATTTAAACACAAATTTATTTTTTTGTTTGACTGAAATATAAGGCGAAAATTAATTCAAATTTGAGTTAATATATGAAAAAATTTATAAGATATCTAATCAGACTGCCACTTTCACTTTCGATGATACTAATTGGGTCAAATTTGAATCCCATCGACCTTTAACATATATTATTAACCTGCACGGGTGTAAACCAACAACCAGAAAGAAGTTAGGAGCCCATTGGAATCTTGGTTTTTTTTTTTTTTTTTTTTTCTTCTCTTTCATTTGGGTTCTCAGCGCATGATTGTTTCTTCTTTTCGCCGCTGGTTTGTTACTCTCTCTCATCTTAGCATTTGCACATGCGTCGGCCTAGCAGTTGAGAATCTGAGGTGGGCTGTTCTGAATTTCGCTAATTTCTTATTCTGTTTATTTCTATAAACCACCCCCTTTTTAAACGGACTAAGGGTGGTATCGATAGCCGCGCACAATGCAAGGGTGTGACATCTTGAATAAAATTGTCCGTTTCCGTTCACTAAATGGCAAGAATTGGAAGCATGGAAGAAAACGATTTCCAGAGTTCTAAAAAAAAAAACTACCCATGATTAGCCACCGCATAATAAGAACAGAGTGTATGGGTTATATGTACGGTCTCAAATTAGAATCATTTTAGGTCCATTTCATGCTTTTAGAGCTGCAACAGTAACAATTTTGTTAACAAATCTAAATTTGTCTAGATTTCTCTTTCTCTTTTTTTTTTTTTTTTTTTTTGTGGGACTCAAAAATAGTTAATGATTATATGTTAATTATTAATGAGGAGGAAGATTTGGTCACAGTTCATTGACCAGAGAAGAGAGGGCAAACGTGAGGACTAAAAAAGAAAGAGAGCATTTATCTAGATTTCTATTCGTAGAGAGGAGAGGACTAAAAAATAAATTTATGGCCTAGTAGACTAGCAAAAACTCGATGAAAACCAGAGAATTAAAAAAAAAAAAGGGGGGGGGGGGGAGAAGAAGGGCATTTCCAAAGTTGCCAGACGAGATGTGTAAGATCGGATTGGATTAAAAGACATAATTGCTCCGAAAATGACTGCGAACTTCCGACAACTGCTCTTGCTTTCACATGGAAGATTTTGGAACTATCCCTTCAAGTCATGCAATTTTCTCGCTTGCTCCACTATCATTTTGGTCACATGCATTCTCCTATATCCAATTCTTGCCCAATATGTTTTTGGTTTTTCTTGGTTTGGCTGTAAACTTCAAGTCTTCTCTCTCTCTCTCTCTCTCTTTTTTATTCGGATAAAAAACTAAAAAATTAGAAATAAAAAATTGGAAGAGCAAATTAACACTTCGACAAAGATTCCAACTCGTACTTTTGACATAGCAAGAAACAATCTCTTGACTATTAAACCTCAAAATTTACTAAAAAGATTCAAATCTTCTTCCAGGTTTGATGCAATTCTCTCTCTCTCTCTCTTTTTTTTTTTTATTCCAAAAATTTATTTTCTCTTATTCTTCGCAGCCCCATGTTATTGATTTTGCTTTTCATAATCATAACTTGTGCAATTGTCTCACTTAGCCCAATAATGAATTTAAGATTATCAAATCCTACGTGCTCATGCTCGAAGGTTTGGCTTCGGCTGGTGATTCAAGTCAACAACGCATGTCCGTATGGCACGTTATCGTAGTCAAAGCTGACATGGGTTGGTTATATATAGAACAAAAGTGGAGGGGTTGGTAATTGCCATGTGCATGCACGAAAGGAGAATCTGAGACGAGTTTGGGGTCAGTTTAAACCAGGTTTGGCCATGATTTGACGAAATGTATTCAATAAAATACTGCAAACATCTCAGAAATGGACATTTGATGAAGTGAAATATTTGTTGAGCATACCCTTTGCCCCTTTAACCCTTTCGTTTCAGGATATTGCAATTCCCGTGTCCTTTTGCTCCGTGTGAATAACGAGGATTTCTCGCCGCCTCCAGAGTGCTGAGCACTTTTGCGCTGTCTTTGATTTTCCTTTTCCCACAACTGGTTATTATTATTGTATTGAAAAAAAAATAACAAAAATCCATTAACAATTGCAGGAGCCCAAGAAAGCCACCTAAAAGTAACTTTATTATATTTATACTATCCATTTCACCCATTTTATTTTTATCATTTTTTATTTACTAAAAAACTTATGAACTTATAAATTAAATCTTTAAAATAAATATATTTTAAAAATTTATATTTTATTTAAAAATAAAAAAATTTATTATATTTATTTATAAAATAATATTTATTTTATATCTTATAGGTTTACCCACCATTTTTGTTGCACGGGGTCAATTCGACGTGGACAATGGGAATCTTAATGCACAGCCTCAGAGATTCCCAAACAGAGCCGGGATGCCCATAATTCGTGATCCCAACTTGTAGGAAAACGACAAAATCGTCAGTCTTGTCGTTCATCATTTTGGATGCATACATATTCCATCTCTGCTACGCATATACACACACACACATATATATATGTAAAATTGATTGACATTCTTACGGGGCATTGCCAAAAAGTCTTCATCTCGGTTCCAGCGTCGTCGAGTGATCGACATCCCTATATTAAAAACTCAATAGATTTAATTAAAAATTTAAATTTTTATTTTTATTTTTATTAAAATTTAATTTTTAAAATTAAAAAATAAAAAATTATTTTATGATACGATTTATAATTTAATATTTTTTAATAAATAAAAAAATTTTAAATTTAATAAATAATAACTAAATTTATAAATAAGATAAATTAAAAGATTTTATGTAAATTTGAAATATAAAAATAATTTAATTTTTAATTATTATAATTTAAATATATATATATTTAATATTTAATATTATGAAAATTTTTAAATTTATTATAATATTATTATTTTTTAAAATTAATAATTTTTATTAAATAAAATTAAAATAAAAAATTATTTATTTTAAAAAATTAATATTTATGTAATAAAATAAAAAGATATATATATTAATATTTGGCATTATTAAAAAGAAAAAAGGCCGTGCGATTTGCATTTTCCGGCCCCACCTCCGTTTTGTTTGCCCGCTTAAAAACCTCGATCTCGCTGTCAAAATGGAGTTCACTCCGGGTTTCTCTGCCACTCGCCACTCAGAAACAGAGAGAGAGGAAATAGAAGCTGTGCTTCACTCAAATCCATTCATGGCTTCCGTCATCGAATCTTGCTGGCTGGTACTCTTTTTTATTTTTGTGTGTGTCTATCTTTTTTATGTTTTTTTTTTTTTTCTCGTTTTATTCTTTTTTTTTTAATAAATAAATAAATATCTCTGTGGTTCTCATTTACTGTCTTGGGAGATCCATTTGCAAACATCAAATTCTCAATGTTTCCATGTAATGATGATTGGTAGTTTTATCTGAAAGGTTGAGCAACATTTTTTTCTTTCAGATCTTTGACAGCAGCAGGCAGGTTCTGTATCTCATGAATTTTCTAGTAGAGTTAAAGGCTTGGTTAATGGTCATTTATTGGTTGCAGATTGTATTTTTTTTTTGGTTCACTAAAAGGGGAGTTTCGGAGCTTGTCACTAATTGCCCATTTCGAGATTTATTTGAATTTCATTGTTTTAATTCACTCTTCTTTGTCTAGATTGGTCTTTTGAGGTGTTTGTTTCTGTTTTTTTTGGAGGGTTGTTTGTATTTGAATGTTGGGTTGGTTTGTGTAGACTGTCCTACTGGAGGGAGCTTCTAATGTGTGGATGTTAGTTTTTCTATTGTGAGATGGGAAATGGGGAACTGGGTTTGCTGGTTCTTTTTTTTAAAATTTTTTTTAAGTCATTGGTTCTAATTTGTTGGGTAGGTTTCTGTTGGTAGTTCTGTAATTTTTTTTTTTTTTTTGGTGATTTTTGGTTTGTTTTTGATGCAGTATCTGATCCATCATTTCAGCGACTTCCAATTAGCATGCCTGGGGAGCTTTTTTCTTCATGAAAGTGTCTTCTTCTTGTCTGGTCTTCCTTTCATCTTTTTGGAGAGGGCAGGATGGCTGAGCAAGTACAAGATTCAGGTTTAGCTCTTCTTCTGCCTTGCTTGCCATTGCTATTGTTAGTTTTGATTGTTTGTTTGATGCATCACAGTAACAAATTAGTTCTAATGTATGACTTTTCCTATAACAATGATTCATGGGATAAGCATATGATCAATTCAAATTCTGTATGATGCATTGAAAATGGTTGGTTATAAAGAGCAGAATGCGTAGCATTAACTGTTAGACCCAACTGGTTTGGGATTAAGGCCCTGTTGGATTGGTTCAGTTTAGATAGTATTGGGTAAGTTGCTGCTATGCCCGAAGTCAGATAAAATGCCTGTTGGTTTTAGTTTTCATTTTTCTTGGTTGAAGTATTGGTTGGAGGGTGTGTCTTATATACTTTTCAGGCAAAGAATGTGAGCATTGTTGCATTTTTTGTTCTCAAGGCTTTGATAATGTCACTATGTGCTTGGCTTTATTACTTTTCTAGTGTCCTTTTTGGTTATGACTACCTGCTTTTCTATGCAGAGTAAAAACAACACTCCTGCAGCTCAGGAGAAATGTATTACCCGCCTAATTTTGTACCACTTTGGGGTTAATCTGCCAGTAATGCTACTCTCTTATCCTGTCTTCAGATTCATGGGCATGCAAAGTAGTCTTCCATTGCCGTCCTGGTATTTTCAGGTTCTTTTATACTAAATCTTTTTTGTTTTAATGGTTTGACACTATAGTTTCTCATTCTGCGGTTTCTTTATAGCTGTGTGTGTGGGCACAAGCACGTGTCATTTTCTTTATTTGATTGTATTTTGTCACTTCCTCACCTAGTTTTCTTTATTTGTGGGGAATGATGATGGAACTATGGTTTTGGTTTTGCAGGAAAGTAGTTATAACACAGATAATATTCTACTTCATCCTGGAAGACTTTGTATTCTATTGGGGTCACCGTATACTACATACAAAATGGCTTTACAAGAATGTGCACAGTGTCCATCATGAGTAAGAGTTTTTAGTGCATTTATGTGATTTAAATATACTCTTAATGTTATATGAACTATACTTTTTGAATGCGGTCTTTGATATGTTTACCACATGTAGATATGCCACACCATTTGGACTGACATCTGAATACGCTCACCCCGCTGAGATACTGTTTCTTGGCTTTGCTACCATTGTTGGTCCAGCTATTACTGGGCCACATTTGATGACTTTGTGGCTCTGGATGGTACTGAGAGTCCTAGAGACAGTTGAAGCTCATTGTGGTTACCATTTCCCATGGAGCCTCTCCAATTTTATTCCTTTGTATGGGGGGTGAGTTTTTTTTCCCTTCCTTAGCTGTTATGTTTCACCGCAGCTTTGATTTCTTTTTGACTTCACCATTTCTGACAGTTCTTCTATTTGCTAGTGCTGATTTTCATGACTATCATCACCGTTTGCTGTATACGAAATCTGGAAATTACTCATCTACTTTTGTCTACATGGACTGGTGAGTTTTTTCTAGCTTAGGCTGCTTGCAGAAATGTTTTAAAAGGTTAGAATAGACTATAAATGTGATGATGCCACTTTATTTATGAGTTGTGTGAACCTAGGTTAAACCATTGAATCATTCAGTTTTGCATAAAATAGTCAAAGTCTAGCTATCTGCATTGTATGCTGATGGTTGGCTAAGCTTTTATGCTTATGGGCTACTGGTTTACGTTGCCTCCTGTTATGCACACTTATGCTCATGCACAGTCATGAATCTTGTGTGTTAAATTAGATCCTATGTCCTTTGTTAAGTTTCTCAACATATTGATTGTAACATGGCCGCAAGTTATGTGGAGATTTAAATTGCTTTAGGCCTAGCACAAGCATGAAGCTTATTATGCAAACTTGTTAGCTGTATCCAAGTTTAAAATGGTGTGCCTCTATGACTTTTGTTTTTTGGCTGCTTGCTTGTCCTTGTTAAGTACTATAAGGCCTATTATCAAACTCAACATTGTTTCTTGACCCAAAATAGCTCCTTTGAAGCTTTTAGTTTTCCATATTTTCTTTTTGCTGTTATTATTGAACCAAGCAAAATAAAGAAAATAAAATTATTAGATGAAAATACTTATTTTCAAATTATAAAGGACTCTCTTCTATTGACTAATCATTATCGTTGAATACAGGGGATAAAGAGCTTGCTTTGCTTATATTAGTGATGTACTTACTATTGTCATATTATTGATATAGTCAGACATGGGTTAGCGCTGAGAGCAGCATGTTAGTCCCTCTAAGGCTTCAATCCCGTGTCTATCCCCGGATTGTCCTACTTTTATAATTATGCAGTTCTATATTTTCTGACAGGATAATGTTCGAGATGCCTCATATGGACGATTACTTACTATTCATATCACTTTAATTTTTTATGATCTTGTATTGCTATCATTAAAGAATGTTCCAAATGGCTTTTGTTATTCCCTTGTGCTTATGCCAGATTGTAATGCTTTGATGCCTTATCACTGAGATTCTGATGTCATTCCTTGATTTTGATTACGTTTCTGATTACTTTGCTTGGTTCTGTAGGAATAATGAGATACTTTTGCAGCTTTGTTTTGTTGTCATTTAAAATTTGCTATGACTGGATTTGATGCCACTATTTTCTCAGATCACGGTGATGTACCTCTTTTCAGGTTATTCGGTACTGATAAGGGTTACAGGAAGTTGAAAGCACTGAAGCATGTTGGAATTGAAGATGACAGCAAGAAAATGTGACATCACAGAAAGATTCTTTCCTTTTTACCAGCTTGACACCAGAAAGTGGTTCTGCTGATACAAGAGAATCTTTGCAAAGCGGCTGCGTCCCTGCCATCTCTTTTGTGCAACTGCCACCCCCTCTTGTGTTTAGTCGATGGACATGTTAAAGTGTGTGGTAATGTGGTTCAGTGGAAAGCCTCTCTTATATTTTGCTCCCCCTCCTGTTCCATGCATGAATGAAGTTACTTTTCATCTTCGAGCTTTCTGTTTCAAAATCTCTCATTGCATTGTTCCATGCTTCAACCCTCCTGTTATGAGAGACAATACAAACACACTTTTTCGCCGAATCCCTTGTCTCTCATTAACAATGTGAGTCCCAAATTGGACCCAGATAGTTGAATCAAATGTTCTGTTGCTGGAATTTCAACTTAGTGGCCCTTTGGGAAGTTATCCATTTAAATAACTCGTTTAGAGCCTTCTCATTTTTCTCAATGACTATAGACCTTTTATTCTTTATTTAATGTTGAACCTCAAAACAAGGAGAGCATGATAGCAATTTTAACTCAACGCCCCTGTGAGCTCAAGCTGATTATATATCAATGTCTTGGTTCAATTTTCTTCGTGGGAAAGATTTATTACCTGAGCCACACAGTCTCCATTAGGTTAAGTTATACTTGGTACTGAACTCCAGTTTCATACAATACTAACTATTTTATCAGTGTAATTTAAGAGGTTTATACCATGTAGAGGTTCGAACCTCGTGGGCATGTCTCCATACAGGCTTGCCACCAATTTTTCATCTAGAGCGTACACGACCTTTATATGATAGGATGATTCAACAAAAGGTCACTCACCAGACACAGAATTTAATTGAATTTCGCCTCTAGAGTGCATCGCAAGTCTCTCACCATATATATATTTAAGTAAGCCTAAAAGATTCTTAGCTTACTTTGTTTTAATGGAATGTGATAACTCGTATGACTTGGGAATCCATAGACAAGAATAGAGTCTCCGTCAAAGAGTTGGACGGCAACGGAAAGGGCTGCTGAGTCGCCTTTTAGTCACAATATTTTGTCACCTGAATGGAAAGCTCTAAGCGGGTTTTTTTTTTTTTTTTTGGTTTAATTGACACTAACTGAAATTTGAATTGAAGATCTTCAATTTTCAAAACGAGTTGAGTTTATTGATGCTCTAAGCGGGCTTGGATGTGAAGTAATGGGCATGAAAGGCAGCGAGCTCAATAGACTCTTATAAGTGCGCACAGGCCATACTGATATGCAAGTGCTTTGACGCGCTAGGGACAGAGACCTGGGGTGAATACTATGGTTTACCTGACAAGACGTCAGAGGACTGTATTGGACTTGTTTCGAAGTTCTTCCATTGTCAGATTAATGAACGATATGTTGGCTGGTTCCTCGACGACATTCCATCGATGAAGCACTAAAATCTCTATTTTAGATATTTTTAAATTTTAATCTTAAAAAAATATAAAATTTATAAAATTTAAAAATATATATTATATAATTCACAATTTAATGGGGCTCCTAATAATAATAAGTTATGCTTGATTTTGAAAAAAAAAAAAGAGTAGTCCTTCTCGTTGACAAAAAAGAAAAAGAAAAAGAGGAAAAAAAAAAAAAGAGAGGTTATTTTTATGTATTTTCAGATTGTAGAAAAGATGTAAGCAATGCCAGTAAGGGGACCGTGCGTTGAATAGCATCTTTGCTTTTCGCATGCAAATCTTTTGGCCCCATTTACCAGATTTTGTTGCCATACAAAGTGTCACAATATTGATCATTTTGTAGCTTTGATGTTTTCACCCTGTGCCTCATTTGTTCTTTTACACTTCTCCTATGAGATGGCTTAACTTTCCGACCTTACATGTAATTTATCTCTTCCTGAAATCAAAGCCAAGCTCGGCACTTGCATTGCACCAAAAACTCAAGTTTAAATTCGGGTACCACGCAATAGAAGAGATTAAAATGGTGGTTAACAAGAGAATTTCCTTTTCTAAAATCCCAAATTTAAATGAATTTTGTACGAGGTATAGAATCTCCTCGAGTTTAATAGTGAACTGTCAAAAAATAGCAAATGATAGTTATTTCAATTGCAATTTTCCACTGAGCAAAGCTCTTTGAAGATGAAAGAATAAGCAAGAATGAGGATGTAACTTCCACCTTCAGGCTACATTTCTGCTGTCCTTTTCCACTTTTTGATCATCAATTTGAGGACAGTTTCGGGGTAATTTAACCCCATTCACACGTTAACAGGAGAAAGTCAATATTTACCAAGTTAAAAAGAAAGAAAAAAGAAAAAGGCATTGTACGCATGGTATGTAATTTCCAAAAAGATTAAACCACAAGCCATTGCAATACAGACTTACAGCCATATTGCCAACTTTGGTAAAAGTAGGTCATTTCATTAGGTGGGCCTTTTGAAAGTTGCATGTATTTTTCTCCACATTTTCTATCCCATTTTCCACCACCACTTTTTCCTCTATTTTCGTTGCCACCCCACAACTAAATCACAAAAAAGAGCTTTCCCATTTTCTTCTCTTTTCTTCATTTTCTCACCCAAAATGGTAAAAACTCCAAAAACTTTGTCTCTAAAATTGGGAAAAAAGAAAAGGAAAAAAAAAATCCAAAAAAGAATAAACAAAAGGTGATAAGCATGAGCTGGCATCATCGCTACGTGTCTCTCCTGAGATCTACCACGACAACGCTGACATTGTCAGTACTGTGCCTGGCCAGCGCCAGCTTCGTCAGCAACCTCGACGCGTCGGAGCAGGCCCCATCGGACATCCCCGCACCACCGCTTCTCGTCTGCCCCAACTCATTCTCCGGCGGAGCACACGACGGCCGCTCTTGGCCTTTCCCTCTCAAACACATACGCGCCACCCCACAAGCGGTGTTGTTGGACACCACGTCCCATAAACCATCGCTCGCCAGTATCAAGCAATCATCCTCGGCGGTCCGGTCAGTAACTGACACCTCCGGCTCGCAAATCACATATGGCTTTAGATAATTATCACCTTAATAAACAGGATTATTGTGAGATAATCGTGATTAGTTTCGAAATGCTTATAGTTTGGTGCAATAGATTGGTTATCTTTTTACTACCTATGGCTCTTGACATGGCCAGAACTCCTAGAACTCGTGGCCCGTCCCAGAAAATGACTCGGCCTCCGGCGGCTTCGATCCGGTTCAGCTCGTCTGGCCGGTCCGGCTGTTTAGTCCATTGACAGAAAAATAAAACAGTTAATTGCATTTTCTGAAATTTGACAATGCAAGCAGTTAGCAAGCCAGCACAGCATGGAGAAATAGATGTTGTTATTCTCAATTAAGACATAATGGCCCTTTTTCTTTTCTTTTTCTTTTTTCGGGTCATTGTTTGCTGCTGTTAAGTACTGAAAATCAATGTTTGGACTGCAAGAAAATGGTGGATGAACTGATTCACAGAAATAATTCTCACCCCCACCAGTTGGAATAGATGAAATTTGATTCTGTACCATCACAAACTCATAATGAAAAAGTGAAGGCCTATGACCACATAATTCATCCTTCTTTCTCTTTTTTTTTTTTTTTTTCCCTTGAATTTAAATAGTTTGTTATCAACAATTTAAACCTCAAAAGAAAAAAGAGGACTTTATTGGACCAACTTAAATTTTTTGACGGATTTAAAAAAAGACCAAACCTTATGATCAGAAGAGAGAGGGAGGGGCTTGCCCTTGCGGCACAAGACGGCTCTGGAGTCACCGCAATTGGCGACGATGATCTTATCAGGTGTGACGATGGCAACGACGGCAGTAGATCCAACGGCATCACAATCCGGCGATTGCATCTCACACCGGCAATTAGCTCCAACTACATCCTCGTTCCGCCCCACCACCTCCTTGTCCATCCGCCAGAAGCTCCGCTCCATTGCTTTCTTCCACTCGGCCGGTGTCACCGCCGCCGCCGCTTCTTTGCTCTCCAGCTCCTCCTTTACCAGCTGATGCAGCCTATCTTTGCACCTCATCGCCACCTGTAATAATCAACAAAACCCCAATAAAATCATCTCTTTTTCTTAAACATCAGATGACAACAGTCCAGCTGATGTTTACAAAGGATCAAACTTTACTTACATGAGAGCAACCGTGGCCGTCGTAGACGCCGAAGTAGTGCAACTGCCTTTTAGTCTCTAGGTGATCTCGGCGGCAGAGAGAAGGATGCGCCACCACAGCATCTTCCATGGCTTGTCTCCTTCCACGAACTGAGGCAACCCCGAATTTTGGGTAAACATCTATATCCACTAAAGGCGATAAAACTGACGGACTTAAAGGGAATATTTTGAGTGATTGGCTTGCAATTACAATTTCCTTCCCATTCTTAACAAGCTTCTGCTCGTCCTCCGGAATGCAATTTTCCAAAGCGTTGTCGCACTGCCGAGAAAATGTGGCCGGTGGCGGCGTGCAAACAGCTCCAAGTTTCTGCCTTTTAGACCCATTCTCCTCCTCGGATGATGTTGCTGTCACTGGGGTTACGATTTTGAACCGTCTGATCTCCATTCTCCTTCGTCTTGCAGCTCGCAAACTCCCTTCACACGGCGTCGATGACTGGCTCTCACTCTCCACCACGCCACAGCAGATCTCGTCCATGAAATGAAGAAAACCCCACCTCTAAAATTGCACCCCAGAAATCATTAATTCTTTCTATTTCAAATTCTCCATTAAAATCTTTATCAAAGCTCGAAACTTTTTCTAATTCTTGAGATAATTTTCCTTACAAAAAATTCAATCAAACCGGTTAGTTTCCTTCCGCTGTATCGTTCTTTCGTCCGAAACGTCTGGAAGCGAAAGCACAAGCTCGCGCGCTTGTGCGATCAGACAAGAGCTTTAAAGGAACAAGCTTATCATGGTACATGTGTGGGAACCTGTAAGAAACAGGTATTTGTCGCTTCTCTTTTTTTAAACAAATTTTCCTTTATTTTCCTTTTTTTAAATTTATTTATTCTTTTTGAATTTCCACTTTCGTCGCCCCGGGCAGGCTGCCCGTCACCGTCACGGACTGGGCCCCGAGGGCAGTCACTATTGGTAGCATGACGTATTGGGGCCCTCTCTAAATCGGCAGATCTCCACCGTCGATCTATTTTTCATGGGGTCGAAATCGAACACGTGTTCCTTCTTTCTAAGTACAATAGCAACGTGACCCAATCAGAATTTAACACACATGAAGTGCTTGCTTTCCTGACACGCATTGATCGTCCTTTTATGTTCCTCCTTTTCTGGTAATAAACTTCAAAATATGAAAATTAAAAAAAATAATAAATAAATAAAACATCTCTCTCTCTCTCTCTCTCCCTCACTCCCTCTCTCTATCTCTCTCTCAAATTTTATTTTTATTTTTTGATTAATTTTTTTGGTATTATTTATTATTTTATTTAAGGTTCGGGTTTGAACATTCGGGGAATCGTAACACGTGTCTTCATCGCGGGATACGAGGTTGCTCGAAAGCCTTTTTGTTTTGGAAATTCTAATTTTATTCCACCTTGCCCTTCTGGCCCAATCCCATCCACTGACGTAGTACTTTGTGATATCAGCTTAGGGTCCCACGTGTCAACAAGATGTTTATTATAGGTGTTTAATTAGATTAATATAAAAATAACAAACTCAAATAAAAAAATTATATTTACATATAAAATATATTATATTAAATAATATAATATATATATATATATATATATATTTTTTTTTTTTTTTTTCTATGCAAATTTTTCCCATTACAACGACTCAAACAGGTGTCTCCGCGTTCTTTGCCACGTGCCTTTACCAGCATGTTTGCTGAAAAAGCTGTCTAGCCAAAATGGTACCTAGCAAATCAAATGGAGTGTTCTTAGGAATTGAAACTTAGTATCATACGACTGTATTAGATTCTGATGAGATGACATAATGATGATAGTTAATTAATTAAATTTTGTATTAATTAATCTCGCGGACAATTTAACTCTTTTAAATTTTTATAAATTAAATTGACACGTATTATCAATTAATAAAATTCAATTTATCAAATAAGGAAAATATCACTTTCAGTCGTACCATCTTCCAGTCTAAGAAGTCTACGGTCCAACAAAAAAAACTGACATCTTTAATATTACTTTTTGAACATATCTTTCTTTTTTTTTGGTCTGTAGGGTTCATTTTTGCAACACATAACTTTGGTTAATCTATAAAAGCTAAAATATGTGACACTATGCCAATATTAAAATGAACAACATAAAAATTAATTACTTAAAATATTTAAGTGAAAATTTTTTAGGTTAGAAAAAAAAAATTTTGTGATCATTTGAAAAATTATTATACCACATTTTTTTTTAATAAAATATTGTGCACTACTTTTCCCTTTTTTTTTTGGTTAGGTTATTGACATTTTGAGTGACTAGTCTCACTCATTGTACGTTTTTGCCTTTGAAAGCTTAGCCCTTCTTCGTGAGACACGTTTACATGCGCTCAGCATCGTACTAATAATTATGAATTCAAAATCGACCCCACCTAATTGATATTTTGACAGTTTAGCCCTTTAATCGAGGATTTTCATTTTTAAAATTTTTTTAATGTAATATTTTTAATAATAATTAAAAAATTTGAAACATGATATCTTTCCTATCTAATTTGTTACAACGTAATCACCGCCACACCCAAAACTGAATTCGTTTTCTGCACCTGGAGAGAAAAGAGTGGACAACGTGTAATCTAGAAATAAAACAGTACGGTGGGGGTGGGGACCACTGAATGAATAAACCGAAGCCGTAGAGATGGTTCCACGCATAAGATGTGGGTTAGCAGAAAGCTGTGCTGTGTCGGGTGATTGAAGTTGACAGGATGACAGAAATTTCTGCCACGTGGCCACCTTAGTAACGAGAAGCCATAAATGTAAACCACTCTCACATGGGATTTTTGGTAATGGGAACCGGACACGTGTTGAGGACTTTTAGCCATGGAAGACGGCTCGGTGGGCTTACGTGTTGGCCAACCCTGGGCATCTTATGAGGTGGATGGAAGATTGTTGAATGAAGTAGGTGTAACGAAACGAGTACTATCAATTGTACGTACACAAATCAGGTTATTGGGACGATGAATTATAATTAGTAATTATGATAAATTGATGTTTATTTTTTAAAATTATTTCTAGGGTTTGGCTGGTGGGGTGGGTTGGGTTGGCGCGTGTTAGGCAAGTTGCTTCTGGTTTTGTAGGGAGCTGGGTTGCATGAGATTGGCGGGGTGACAAACTCCATTGGTGGTTAAGAGGGCACGTGGCCTGCAGTGTTTTAAAAGGAAATTTCGTTTTTTGGGGGGGGGGGGGGGGGGGTTGACACGTCAAGCGTGTTTGAAGGTGGTGTCTGGCAGCGTCTGTGAAAGCTGGGCAAAATGAGCTTCCGTGAAATTTTTAGGTATTAGTGTCGTAAGGTCGTGTTGGACAAGGAAGCCTTCGAATTTTGTAATTTGTTTTGGGTTTGGCAGCACAGAGACGTGGCGTGCAAAGGGGATACTTTGCAATCTTTGGATGAGGAAAGAACTCGTCGCTCTGATGGAGAAAGAAAAAAAAAAAAAGAACGAAAAGAAAAATAGAAGCTGATAAGGATTCCAATATTTGTAAAAATTTTAGGAAAAAAAAATAAATAACATATAAAAATATAATTTATTAATTTAATATTTTAAAATTTTAAGTTTGATAGATGACATAAAGTCTACAAATTTATTATTTACGCAGAACTTGCTCGGATTCTCCCCAAAGTAGAGGGGTAAGCGTCACGCGGCAATTTCTGTAAGAAAGCGTTCACAGAAGCCCCTCCAGGCAAGCGGAGGAATGCTACCAAAGAGAAAACTCTGTTGCAACTCCAAGTCTCCGAAAAGGAGTTCTGGAATAAATAAACCTATTCTAAGCATTCTTTCATCCTGTGAACCTGGTAATTAATAGGATACAGAGCAGAATCATTACTGATGATTATCCCAAACTAATTCAGAATATCCATAAACGTCGTCCATGTTGCTGATGAAATCAATCATTGCTTTCCGGGTGTTAGTCCCAACATCATTAACTACTTTCATATTCAGAGAAGAAGGAATGCCTGAGAAGTTTGCTAATATGCTTATAAAACTCCAAGGTAGCAAGCTCCAACTATAACATCTCTACTCGAAGGAAATAGACAGGAAAATCGCTTGTTCAATATTGGGGGTTTAGTATTATAATTCTAAACCTGATGTTGTCTCATGCCCGCTGACAATAAAAATGAACGCCCCATGGCCAGATCCTCCAACAACAAGAGCTGTCTTCCTAAATTTTGTCACTACTTGTTCATTTTTCTGTAGTTGTCGTTACTACAGTTGCTGTTGTCATCGCAGTTGTCGTCAAAACCTATTCTTTTCTTGCTGACCTTGTCTCGTATGATCTAATTTATTGCCACTGCATTTTGTTTGATGTCAAGAACGATTAAGGAGTCGTGTCTATAAATCCTACTGGCTTATGTAATAATCTAATTGGTGTCATGAACAATATCAAAATCCCTTACCATGGTCAAATAATCTGAGGCATTTGACCAAACTCGACAAGGCTGTCTACAATGCTGCTTTGTATTCCTGTTCGCGGCCGATTATCCTTATTATCGTCATTGCCCAATTGGCAAGATGGGTCTGGCCCTTTTATCATAGCCCGTGTGTCTCGTGGATCTTGAGAGATAGCCTGAAATGGGATGCTGTGGTTAGGAAAAGTGACCCCCTCTCTCCTCCACGTCTATGTCGTTTTGATGTTTTCTGACCATTTCAGTGTTCAACTCAGATGTCGCACAACTTACCGTCTGTGGCCAGCAACCAGTAATGGTGTTCGGAGAACATCTGGGCGTCATGGGTTAGAGATATTCTGGCCAGCAAACATTTTTGATCCTTCGACACCGGACATTTATTGTGTTCAACCAGTCGTAAATGACAGTCATTCAGATGCATGCGGCAGAAATGGTCTGTTTGAACGGATGGCGACTAAAATTAGAGATTATCTGGACTTGGACGGCTAGAATCCTTTGGTTAATATGAAGGTATGGCACGAAAAACAAAACAACATTGGTAAAAAGAAACGGACTCGTGTAGGCGAATAAAAGCATTCCTGCACGCAGGTATTGCCTGCAGAAGGACAAAGAATACTCAGGCATAAAGTCAGCATATGAGATAGTAACAAAGGCAAAATGGGCGAACTATGGAACATGAGTCGCAGAATAGTGGTCCTAACCCATCATCCACTGGAACCAACATAAAATTTAATTTAATCTAATACATATTTATAACATTTTCAAGGCACCTTTAAATGATTGACCAGAACATGGCAAGCGGATACACCATCCAAAGCGATAGTATAATATGCAAGCAAAGTTGCAGCTAAGCACCTGACAATGAATTAATTATACAGTAATCAGAAATGTATTAATCTTTGTTCTGTTTCTGATGAACCCACCCACCAATTCTCCCAACGGTATCCTCATGTATGCAATTCAAAGGCAAAATCCAGGCCTAGGATTCAGAAAAGCCAACATGGCTGCCAGAAAATGTAATGAAAAGTCAATAAAAATAACAGTCAATTCCAAGGAAGCCAAACGAGACTCTGCCTAAACTTCAGTGAGCACAATGTCAACCTATGATATGCAAATGAGGATACTCCAAGGGAATACTTCAAGGGATTTCAATTATCTCATGCAGGAAACAACAAAGAAAGGTTAACCAGTATTCCCCTCATAGATGAATGAAGAATGTAGCAAACGCTGCATTGAAAAGACCAAAGAGCATACACCCGTACAATTCCATATATGGGTAACTATGGCAATGTACATGCATGAATCGATACTTTATGCTGTAAACCAACATCAAAACCAGCCTGAGAACTATAGCACCATTGAGAATTCAAGGAAACAAAGTCCCAGGAACAAATCTCAATCTGCCAGGTTAAACAAAATTGCGGTAAGAAATCAGTAACCAGAAACAAATGGGATTAGGAAAGGCTATAAAGAATTCAAGTACTTCACCTGAATTGACGTTCAAAATGTGGATCTGCACATGCTCTGCTCAAGCAAGTCATCTAGTTGACAATAATCTCATCTACCAATTTACCAGAAAGTGAATTTAGTATCAACTTCATAACAAATTAACCAGACCCGTAGGTGCAATTTTGATCTAAGAAAAAGATACCCAATTAGCCCTTCAGACTTGATTTTCATGTTGAGAGAACATGCCTAGGACACATATATTTCGCTACTGAAGCTCATAGCACAGAGTCTCATTGATAAAATGCAAGATTTTAACACAGAAAAATCAGAAAAAGCATGCAAAAGCTAGGCAATGAGATGTCTTCACATCCATCTGCTACCCATGTCACTTTTAATATCATCTACAAAAACAAAATCAGATTTCACAAGCCAGAAAAACAACTATTACCAGAAAAAAGGAGCAAGGTCTGCCTAAACTTGAACACAAGAGAATCTCACGAAATCCTCATTTATCCATTTCAGCTGCCAGCAGCAAACACAGATTACATTAAAAAGTTACCAACAAAATAAAAGCTCCCTCAAAAAAGAAAATTCCTGTCAAATATAGGACATAAGAGAATCTTTAAAAGATCACAATGATAAAGCATGAGCTTAATGTTAGACAAAGCAATGAATTCAGTGACTAATGCCCTTCTTTGCTTTAAGTGACTCCAAAGCCTTCCTCCTAAGTTCAATCTCAAGCTTTTTCTGCTCAGACTGTGTGTCATTGTCATCACTTGGATGGGACACCCTCTTCCCGTCTTGTTCATCGTCGGAAGAACTAGATGCATCATGAGGCTTCGATTTCATCTTCTCTGCACGACGTTCTTCCCTTTTGCGACGTCGCTCCTCACGACGTCGACGCTTCTCCTCCTTCCGCCGTCTCTTCTCTTCCTTCCTCCTCTTCTTAGCCTCTTTCCTACCATCAATTTCAGATTCATAGCTGCTATCATCTGATGCTAGTTCTCGCCGATGTGATCTTTTATGTTTCCGCCTTCGCTTCTCAGCTCTGGGTTTATCACTCAGCTCAGAACCAGAATCAAATCTACCACCACCATTACCATGATCAACTTTGTCGGCCAAAATGGGTGTACTTTCTGATTTAAGGCGTCTATCAATGTCCTTAGCACTATTCGGGTGCAAATGAGTCTCATCTGGCTTGTGAACCTCTTCTTTGTACATCAGGGATTTTAGTCCATCAGAGTTTTCAGGATGACCCCCCCTCACAGAAAACTTTTCACTGTCAGAGATGTAATAGAGAATCAAATATATTGGTTAGTACACAAGCAGACACAATTGATCAAATTAATAAACAAGAGATGGAAAGCCTGTTAATAAATACCTCTTCATTTCCTGATCTATCTTCCTAGGTTCCATCCCATCAGTATTGCTCTGAAATTCAGTAGCCTGTTGAGATCCTAGTCTTTGATGAGGCTGCTCATACTTGTGATGAACCTTCACAGGAGAGAGTTTCCACTTTGCGACAGTGGATGAATATATAGATTGCTTCTGTGGAGACATGGCTTCCCTACCATCATCCCTACAACTCAAACATGCCATTTGGTAAAGTTAAAGAGCTATTTCAAGACATCCAACAAGCCAACAAGAACTTAAAGAATTTCTAGAATGATCAGAGGGTGCTAAATCATGATTCTAACCGAGCTCCATCAGTTGCTTCATGATGAGGTTTCTGCTCTCTTGGCTTTTGAGGAGAACTTGGGCTGTCATCACGCATAGTTCTCCCTCCTCTCCCATGCACTGGACTTTCATATGGACTACGCAACCTTCTACAGTACTCAAAAATGTGAAAACAAAGCTACTATATTCGTATAACATATATTTGTATCCAAGCTCTAAATGAGCAATCAAAAGATCTGAAAGTTGTGCAATATAGTAGTTGAATACCTTCTTTCTTCACTACGATTTCTATCTCTAGCAGTTGGTGGAGATTCTGAATGAATGGGAGATCTATATGGTGAAGGTGAAGAATCTGGCATTTTATTGTTAAAATCTTTCCTATCCTTTGAGACCCTCACTGGAGACCTCAATGAACCACGGGTTGGCTGCAAAGCAGACATTTTATCCTGGGCCCTGTACCGCAAGTTTTCACAATACTGTCAATGAATTGCTGCATTCCCAAGGTAGAGAAATTGAGCTAGGAGGATGTAGCAACCAAGTTTTTCACATACCTGGCCCTTACCCTAGGAGATTGCAGAGGCGATCTCCTTTGTTCTCTGTGAGATATCCTCCTTACAGGTGAAACAGACCTATTTTGGACTGGAGATGGAGAACTTGATCCATAAGGTGAAACCGACCTATATAGAGAAGGAGAAGATGATCTCCTGCGAGCAGAAATCGGCAACCTATGCTGAACAGGAGACAGAGAACTAGATTTGTATGGTGAAACAGACCTACGACCAGATTGAGCTGGCAATCTTCTGCGGACAGGAAGAGGGGACCTATGATGGACAGGGGATGGAGAACTTTGTGAAGGAGACCTTCGATGGGAAGAAGGTGGTGATCTCCGACGAGTCACAACAGGTGACCTATGTCGAACAGGAGAATGAGACCTTAGGCAAGGACTAGATGGGGTTCTTTGATACCTGCGAGGTGAGAGTGAGGGTGACCTACGCCTAAAAGGATGAAGAGATCTACGTCGAGGTGAAGGTGATCTACGTCGGACAGGTGAACGCGACCTACGCCGCACAGGTGAAGGAGATCTATGACGTCGGACAGGTGAACGTGACCTGAAACGTCGATCTGGAGAGGGTGATCTACGAATTCTTGTTGGTGAAGGTGACCTACGCCGTCGGATAGGTGACCGTGATCTACGGCGCGTAGGTGAGGGTGATCTACGCCAAAATCGAGAGTGCATTCTGCGACGTACTGGCAATGGAGATCCATAGGGTGACAATGATCTGGACCTTCTCCTGGAATAAGATGATCTCCTCCTTGGAGGAGAAGGAGATACTTGAGGAGAATGTCGACGACGAGCCACAATAGATTGTTTTCTTGGTGAGCGACGTCCTTCAGGTGATCTAGAAACACTCCTTGAACTCTGCCTATCACTTAAATTTGTAAGACCCATGTCAGAAGCTACCCAAACTGATTAAAGCGAGAAATAGAAATAAAAAATTCATGCAACAAGCGTTCAAGTCAATACTAAAACACAGTTGTTTTATAAATGAATCCAAAGAAATGCAAGCCAAAGAAATTCAATGCAATAATTATACAGTTACTATTCGCATGTAAAAGACATACCCAGAATAACTCCTACAATTTGAAGGTGACCTGCTGCTCTCAGAAGATGAGTGTCTGCACAACAAATAGGACAAAACAAAATCAACTGCAATGTCAGCTGCATGTTTTAAAATTGCAATCCTGGAATGAAATCAATTATAATGACAACAAGAAAAATTAGCCAGGTCATGAGGGCAAATGATTCGTTATATGGGGAAATCTAAAACCCCGTAGGAAAAATAATAAGTCCACCATGATCCCATAGTCCAAGAAAGGCATTGACATTCATAAAGAAAGAACACATTGCATATTTGGCAAGTACAATAATTAAGCATAGCTTTCAAAATAGGACCGGCTAACTGCCGAACTAGTCATGGGTCCAATCTGGGTTGGCTATTAAACTGGACAAAGAATTAAACCCAAAAAAATGGCCAGCCCAAAGCAACCCAGCCGCTGTGGGTGACCCAGTGGCTGCCTAAGTTGTTGATAATTTTTTATTTCCTGTTTTTAAAGTCCAGATTTTAAATCTATGTAATTAACAGATGATGAAGAGCTATATGATAAAGCCTAATGGTAAAAACTGGTGTTTAGTCTGCCTTGGAAATACTTACTAAAACTGCAAACAAAGTCAGTTCTCAATTTTGAAAAATTTTAGCTACTTTAAATTTAACACTGCTAGAATTGGTACTAGTGCATACCATTAATTCCAGTAATGGTGCTACTAATTCTGTCTTCATTTAATTGATCTGTGGTCCCACAAAAATAAGTTTCTAGTTTATAATCAGTGAAATTGTTGTACCTTAGGAAAAATGTCAAGCAATCTGATAAGCCTGATAAGCATGTTGCAGAAATGCCATGTATTTCAAAGATGCAAAATACACAAAGACAACATAAACAAGCAAACCCAGTTAGATAAATCATCACAGACAACATATACTTTTCAGCTCACATTCATAAAAGAGAGTTAGTTTTACTGTTATCCAAAATGTAAATTCCTTGTGCAGAGATCAGATGCAGAGCTCTATATTTATGGTTAATTTTCCATAACAATCAGAAAGGATAGGACTGACAGCATAGATATAGATGATGCCATAATAAACTGCAATGTAAATGCTGAACCTGCTCCTTCCTCTCATGTGGTTCTTTTCAGTTTCTTCCCCATCTGTAGAATATACGGTTGAATCCTTTGGTAACACATGCTTTGAGGTTGGCTCCACAGCAGGGCTTTTAGCCTCACCGTCCTACAGTAGTTTGAGGTAAAGGACATGAGCCCAAATAATTGCTAGCTGATTGCCATGAAAACACAAACTAAAGTTAAAACCAAAATACCCAATTCCATGGAATTTAAATCTGGCATGAATAAGTTAGTATTACCATCTTTCTTGATCTCTCTTGCTCAAGCTCTCTGCTCTCCTTCTCCTTCTTCTTCTGAATTTCATACGTTATTCTATCTGCCTCAGCCTGCAGTGAGCAATATATCCCTGTTAAGAAAGAGAATTTTGAAAATAATAGCCGAATATAAATTTAAATCAATATAAAACCTGTTTCTTCTGAGTTTCTTCTGCTTTGGCATCCAAGAATTGTTGAGGAACGCCACTTTCATTCTTCTGTGCACTGAGAAGAAGTAACCAAAGTTCTTTCATAAATTTTCCAGTGTTCTTCTCCATGAATCCAGTCAGTGATATCTGCACCTCCTTCCCATTCACTTCCTGCATTCAAGAACATCAACAAGTAGCATGTGATATCAAAAAAAATACACAACAAAGAATGTTGAGAACACACCATAAAAACCAAAGCATCAATTCTTAGACAAGTTTTCTATTAAGATGTTCTCGCCAATTATTAAGATTCCTAAAGCAAGCACATTTACATTCAACAGCAGAGACCCGTAAAAAAATTGAAAGAGAAATGCTGCTAGGGCGTTTTACCTTTCCATCAAGGAGACCAAAAATAAAGTTGATAAGAACTTCGTCCTCAAAACCCAGAAGCTCCGTAACCCGGTTAGCAATCCATGGTCTAACAACATCCATCTTCACTTTCCTCGTATCAACCTAATTACACAGGCATCTCACATTTCATCAAAACTTACAACACCCAAAAAAAAAAAAGAAAAGCAACAGTACAGTACAACAACAACAACAATAATAACAGTAATAACAAAAACAAGAATTCAACAAAATCCAAATACTCAACAACTTTTAACGCTACTAAGCTCCAAAATTACTTATATAATAACCGAAAAGAATAACACAAAAAACTGAGAAGACGAACGAGATATTCCAATTCCGGAGCGAACTTCTGCGATTTTAACAGTTTCGCCTGCTTGTTCGAGAATCGCGTATCCTGATCGGCAGACGTGCCCTGTCATAACCACCCAAAAATTAAAAAATTTAAAAAAAAACAAACTAAAATAAAAATATACACAGACGTAATTATCGATCCAGAATTGAGATCTGGAAGTAGCAAGACTTAGAAATTAGATCTAGAAGATTAAAAAACCAAAGTCCCAATCAGGAAAATTACCCGGAAAAACCCGCCGGACATTTTCTAGGGTTTTGGCTTTGGCTCGGCAAATTCTAGAAGACCTGTTGCGATTTTGGAGCACGGAGACGGCGTGCTTGCAAGACCGATAACGTTTTATATCTATTTGGGAATATAAGTCAAAATGAAAATCGTGCGGGCCTGCCACGTGCGCGGGTGGTCTGGTCCCTCCGCCATAAATATATTGTTTTCTTTTTTTAATTTTTATTTATTTATAAAAATGATGACAACTCATCGTAAAACAAGGTTGTAAAGGAGCCGGTGGGGATGAAGAAGTAGTAAGCAGGAGTTCGAATCTCTGACCTTCAGCCGGACACCGTCCCGTTTTTTATTACATAGTTGAGATTTTACTAAGACAAGCTTGTTCTTTGCCCCAGTTCTCATGTCCAATGTGGACGACAAAATGTTAAATTAATAATTAATATGGCTTAAACTTCGTTAATTAACATTTGAAATGTTGATGGGGTCACAGATTGTAGCATAAATTGTTCTAATAATTACGAATTTGAAACCAAGTATCTTTAATTGAATTCCCGTGCATATATGACGCAATGTTTATAAATATAATTATTACAGAATTGCGTAGGTTTGTGTGGTTGCTGTAGATCTGACCCGTGGCCTTGCTTCGGTTTTAGCAAAAGTTTTGGTTTTGATTTTTACAAGTTTAGTTGGAATAAAAATCACATAATCGATTCTCCATTTTCTTTTTATAATGTTTGATATTGAACTAAAATTAATACACTTAAATTAGGTTATTAATGACACATCTAAAAATTATTATTTTTATAATATCACGTGATAAATATTTAATTAATAATAAATTAAAAAAATTTTAAATTTTTATCTTTTATTTACTTTCAATTTTATTTTATAAATAATATTTAAATTTATATTTTTTTATAAAAATTATATATGATAACATTCAACATATTCCTATTATAATAATTTTAAAAAATTTTTTTAAGTATCACTAGAAATAATGTTAAAAATTAATTAAAATATTTAATAAATAAAAAAATAAAAATATAATAAATTATAAAATTAATTTTAAAATATATAAATAAATTAATAATTTTTAATTATTTGTAAATAATTATATTAAAAATATTATTAATTAATAATTATATTATATTAAATAAATTTTTTTTAATAAAAATTAAAATATATAAATAAATTAAAATTTTTTAATTACCTATAAATATTTATATTAAAATATATTATTAATTATTAATTATATAATATTAAACAAATAATTTTTTAATAAAAAATTTTCACTTTTTTATTTTTATTAAAAAATTTATTATAACTTTGAATAATATAATTAAAAATAATATTTTTTTATTTTTATAATTTTTAAATTAAAATTTAAAATAAAATATAAAATATAAAACTTTGTCCACCACATTTTAAGTTTTTTAGGCCCCAGAGCCGCCGCAGACACTAAACGGCGTCACAGAGGGTTCCGTTCGTTTAATTGTTGGGAAATCCAATAAGTCCAGCTCACTGTAGATCTTGACACGTGGACCCATCCATAAAATCGGATGCAAACCTATTTATATTCCACTCTTTATTCTTCTTTCTCGTCCGCCTTCTCCCCCACCCTCTCTCTCTCTCTCTCTCTATATCTCATTGCCCTTATCGCCGCTTTCTTCCCACAGACCCTACTCGACCCGACCCGTCCCGAAATTGATAGGCCATCTAAATCTCGAATCGGACGGGGGGGAACGATCCGTATTCTCAAATTTCTGTCAAAATTTTTCCGAGTAAAGGGAGATTATTTGAATTTTGTGGAATCGGAGGGCGGAGATTGAGACGATGGCAACGTCGACGACGACCAGCACGGTGTACATCCACGTAATCGAGGACGTGATCAATAAGGTCCGGGAAGAGTTCGTCAACAACGGCGGGCCCGGCGAAAGTGTCCTTAACGAGTTACAGGGAGTAAGAAACAATCTTGTCGATACTTCCCTTTTTTTTTTTTTTTTTGAAATTAGGGTTTTTCTGATTTGGCGGATTTGTTTTTCTTTTTTCTTCTTCTTTTTTTTTCGGTTTTGAATTTGGGAGTTATTGTTAGATTTGGGAGATGAAGATGATGCAAGCGGGAGCTATATGCAGTCCAATAGAGAGGTCATCAGGTTCAAAGGGTGCACCGGGGGCTCCTCCTTCCGTTGGCGATCTTAATGTACCATACGAGGCAACATCCGAGGAGTATGAGACTCCAACTGCTGAGATGCTTTTCCCTCCAGTGAGTACTAGCAACACCATTTAGAGAAACTGTGATATCCGTCAACTTGGGAACTTAATCGGCTGGGATATTGCCTTTTTCAGTGGATAGCTTCTTGTTTTGTGTCAACTATCAACTACTGTGTGAAATTTTGAAATGAGTATCTCAGATACTTCTGTATTCGATGGATGTTCTCCAATCCATCGTTCTTGTTGTTAATTTATATGTTAAGTAATATTTGAGTTCTCGTGAATTTTGGAATGATTTGACCGTTTTGTTATTTGGTGATTGGAAATTTGATTTGAGTATTGGGAATTGCAGACACCATTGCAAACTCCCATTCAGACTCCTCTACCGGGCAGTGTGCAGACTCCTTTACCTGGAAATGTGCAGACGCCTTTACCAGGAACTGTGGACAACTCCTCTACGTACAACACTCCTACTGGACCTACCGGTGACTATCCCACTCCTTTAAGTGATACTGGTGGTAGTACCGAGGCAAAAGCTGGAAGGCCTAGCCCGTACATGGTAACATGCTGATCTTTCTCATCCAATTTGATTGCTTCCTACTAGTTACATGGCTTTTGTTCCATGCATAGGGATCTCTCTCTCTCTCTCTCTCTCTCTCTCTCTCTCTTTCTCTCTATGCATCCTTGCTTGTGTTTGTTTCATTTTTGATTGTTTTGGTTTTTTTTGGGGGTGTTGGTTGGGTGGGGAGGGAGGGAACTCTAACGAGACGTTGGTGGGACTAGTAGTTGACTGGCTTACGTATCTCATAATAACCATGCTGTTTTCCCAGCAGCAACCTCCTTCTTCTTGGATTAACCAAAGGCCTCCCCTCAGTGTTGATGTGAATGTTGGTAAGTTTGATGTGCAAGCTAGACATCTTCCCCTATTGTTTTATCTTTGTTTTTGTTGCACTTAGTATTTGTTAAGTAATGTGAAAATATTGTGTAGCTTATGTGGAGGGGCGGGATGAGGTGGAACGAGGAAACTCCCATCAACCCCTGACACAGGTACCTGTTGTGACTTGTGTATGTGAAACTGCAGAATGATGTATAGCTATATGCTTGGAGGAAATTTTGTGACCAAAGATTTAGATGTTGAAATCAATACCTGATTTTTTAAAACGGTGTTGCTATGGAGTTGTTTGCTGAACATCAAATAAAATTCCAGGATTTCTTCACAACATCTTCTGGAAAGCGAAAGCGTGAGGATTTTGCTACACAGTATAGTAATGGTGGATTCGTACCCCAGCAAGATGGAGCCGGAGATGTCACATTTGAGGTTTTGCAGGTTGTGTTTCTTGCCTTGTTTGATTTATTTGTCTTTTTCTTGTCAACTAGCATAGTTTTCTTTCTAGATTAACATTTTGCTTGTCATGATCATTTTAATTATGAATGTTAGAGCGTTTAATGATCTGCAAATGATCTGCTTTCTTAGGTGTTGGAAATTTATTGGTCATTAGATCTGTCTTTGCTCTGTCCATTGCTGCATCCCCTGACACAATAAAACACATTATCATTTTTGGCTAAAATTGAATGGTTTTAATTTTCAGGTTTATGGGCAGATGGAAATTATGGGTAAAACTTGTTTTTGGATGGAATATTATGCATTTATTTCTTGTCTCAAATACGAGCATCTGGTTAAGGTTCTTTGCTACTGCTATCTAATTGTAAGACTGTTGCTCCTTGTGATCTGCAAACAGACAACCTCCATGAATAGCTTGTTTTGTGAATCACTCCCACTTAACACAAATCCTGATAGCCTTAGTACCTACCATAACAATTGATAAAAGAACAAACATCTGGGGAAGAAGGCACATTGCATGGTTGGTCAAGCTAGGGGATAGCTAATCCAACCTGACATTCTGGACTTTGTCTGCTTATTTTTGCTCCTTTATATGGTGATTGGGGACAAGATAAATTTCAACAAGAGTGTATTTTAAGCCATTGACAGTCTCAGAAGTCTTACAGGGGACCATTTTGATTGAATAAAGGAGTTAGCTAGTTATCAATTGTTATGGTTGGAAGTCTGGAGTAGATGTCCTCTACCCCCCTCCCCCAAACCATTGTGTTTTTCTTAATAAATTCTCACTCTGTTCTTGTCTGTCTCTCTGATTTAAACTAGTTGATCTGACATCAGAGATTGAACAAGATTTTATTTTTTCTGAAAGTTGCAGTTACTTGAGAAACTGCTGATCTCTGTGAATAATATAATGTTCAATTTCAGGTAACCCAAGGGAATAATTCCTCTGGTAGAAGTAGCTCAAACACTGATAAAAGAGAGAGCTTAGCACATGTGGCAAGGTCATCCTCAAAGATACCTCAAGTGGATGGGCCCATTCCTGATCCTTATGATGATGAGCTATCCACTCCCAATGTATGTATTTTTCTTCTCATTTTCTTCAAATACAGATATGCAACAGAATATGTAGTTCTGCATTTCTGTCTGGAGACGTGTCCATTGGGAAAAATGCTGGTCAGTGTCCTGCTTGTACTAGCACAGCGTCTTCATGTTATAAATATTTCTCACAGTCACTGTTCCAACATAGGGTTTAATATTTCTTTGTGATTTTTGTATCAACTAACCAAGTAACATGTGCTGAGGGGTGAAAAAGAAAAATATATGAAAGACTGGGTTCTGTGTCCAAGGGGCTTGTAGGATGTCTCTTCTTATTAGTTTGGAGGACCTAACCTACCTGAAATTTCCATGGTGCTCATAATGGTTTTCTTATTGTCAGTTTCAAAGGTTTCCTTCATACTTATATTTAAAAGCACACATTCAATGGTCTTTGCTTTCTCGGAACATAACATCCTTTTCTTGTTTTCTTGAAGAACAGCAAAAGTTATATGTTGGGCCACTTTTTGATTGTACAATTTGACACTTGAGTACTGCTTGAACTATGTATAGTAGAGCTGTAAAGTGCTTTGAGTTATTTTAAAGTGTAGCAGGGTATGATTATGGGATGTGGAAATGATTGTCTCTTCCCATAGGGTGATTTATCCAGCTTAATTGTCTCACATTGCATTACCATGCATGTGAATTCATAACTTGATTATGGCCATCTTGCCTTAGTTTGCCAATGAGGTATCATGATTTTAATTTTCTTTTCCTTAAAGATCTTCAATTATCAAGGAGTTGTCAATGAAGATTACAACATTGCAAACACACCAGCTCCCAATGGTAAGTGGAGTGAAAAAATGTATTGTGCACAGACACATGGCTTCATTTGTATGTTAATTGCACTGTCTATTTTTTCCTTTGCCTTCTCTCCCCTTCTCCCAGACATGCAGGCAAGCACTCCAGCTATTGCCCCTGTAAATGATGTTGGAGATGGTGACGATGATGATGAGCCACTGAATGAAGATGATGATGATGATGATTTGGATGATGTGGACCAAGGAGAGGAGCTGAACACACAGCATCTGGTTTTGGCCCAATTTGATAAGGTTATTTTTGCTCTTCTTTATCTGATAGGGGTGGAATCTCTTAAAATCTGTGACTTGAAACGTTGTACATTTGGATGGAATAGGTGACTCGCACCAAGAGCAGGTGGAAATGCACCCTCAAGGATGGAATTATGCATATAAACAACAAGGACATTCTCTTTAACAAGGTCTGTTCTGGATCAAATAATTCACGGTCTTCTTACATTTTCTGTAATATTCAAACTTTATTTTCCTTTCTGATTAATGGCCTTTGTCTGCAGGCAACGGGAGAATTTGACTTCTGATTTTGTTAGAGAAGTGTCTGTTCACCAGCGACTAGTATTTGCTTTGAAAGAGCAAACCCAGGGTGTCATGGGATGCTACGTAATTTTGTTTAGTTATTGTTATTATTGAGGTCAAGTGAGATTTGCGAGGTGCTTGAATTAATAACTTGTAAGGATGAGGTTGTACATAAAAAGCTCTTTCCCCTTTATAATGTGGATGTCTGCTCGGGAGTTGATATTGAAAATTTTCCCTTTTTATGGAGGAACTTGTAATTTTACTAGACAATTGACTTGAAAATATTGGTTGATTCAAAATCGCCTTGTTTGTTCATTGATGCACCGCTCACAATGTTTTGTCTTCTTTGACTCTACTATGGGATTTCGCTAGATGGCATGATGTGATCATTGTGTGTGCGTCCCATATTTTCATCTTTCTTGTGTTTTATAAGCTAGGAAATGTTATATGGTTTATGAACATTTCCTTGTTCGATTTTTCCAATCGTGTGCGTAAATCGGGTGATAGTCTCGTGTCTTTTTTTCATGGAATAATTGAAGCAACACGCACAACTGCTCAATAGTTTACTAACCTAAGAGGCTGCAATTGTGCGTAAAAACGAGGTTGGGGCGACTGTGGGAGATGAATACCTAGTGTTTTAAGGACAGCCAATGAAAGTGAACTTGTCTCACAGAACAATCTATGAATCCTCATTGGGCATGATTGCAAGCACAGATCTAGCAAGAAAGTAAACGAGGACGATGGCTCCAAATGCCATCGCTCTCTGGGATGCCCTTCTAAGGTCTTGGCTTGTAAATGGAAATCTGAATTCTGTCTCTAGTGCCATTGGCGGCAGGGATGACAGTAAAGGTGATAAAAAGGAGAATTGGAGGGGGAGATGAAGAAATCTCTCTATGGGGAAGTAAAGAGTTGGTGGTGCCTGTGATGGTGACCTAACCCAGCACGGGAGATGCTGGGGCTTGTTTTTGTGGCCTCGTTGGCAGTTTCACTACTCTGGCTTTGTCTTTGAAGTATATCATCATAATTTTCTTCCATTCTTGAGTTGGAAAAGATTTTGTTGTATCTATCTATCAACAAGCAATGTACCTTCAAGAAAACTAGTTCCCCTCAAAACACAAATCCAAAGCTTCTGTCTTTGAGGCTTGTCGCTGACATGAAGGGGCATTGTCAATTAAAGGACTTTGTCTTAGGGAGCCCAAAGTAAGGGCTTCGGTTATGGAAGACCGAAGGTGAAAAAATTGGGATCATTGAATGGCAGTTGCCTTGTAATGTTCGTATCACATGCCCAAAATTACTCCCCGAACGTCTCCAGAGAGCAGAACTTCAGCAACTGACCAAAATTCTATTTCCATTTTTTGTTTAGCTTCCTTCTTTCAACGGGGAGAAAAAAAGGTGAAAAGAATGTGGGAAACCCACAATTTTCACCAAAAGCACTTACAATGGATCACTTCAGCAGAAATGTTTGCTTCTTTGAGACTTGATGACAAGTCTGGTAAAACCATGCCTCTTATATTAGCCTCAAATTTTCGTCATTGCATAAACTGAAGTAAGTTACTAAGGTCTCGCATTCATAACTTTAACAAATTGTCATTCTACCGTTTCTTGCTTTGGATGGTATATGATTCTTGATTTGCAGGAGGTATGGTGTTGTTAAAAAAATATTTTAAAATTAAATATGTTACGTGTAATTTTTTATTTTATTATTTTATTTTTTTAAAAAATAATTAAATTGTTTAATTTTATTTTATATTTTATTTTTTAAAAAATATATTATTTAATTTTATTTTATCTTTAAAATTATATTATTAGTTGTTATTTATTTTTTTATATTTAAATTGTAATATTTTTTGAAGAAAATAGTAATTCACAGATTTGCAGTCCTAAACTTTTTCTTTCTTATTCATTTTCCTGTCAAAATTACCAACAATTGGTATCAGAACTCTCTTCTTACAAGATATATGTGTGAGTTTTTGAAAACTTCATAGAAGCCGAAGCCAGTTTCTACTCAATTGTTCCGCTAGTGTTCGACGGAGAAAACTACCAAATTTAGGCAGTTTGTATGGAGACATACCTAGATGCTTTGCATCTTTGGGAAGTAATAGAAGAGGATTATGATGTTCTTGCACTTCCAGAAAATCCCACCATGACACAGATCAAAACACATAAGGAGAAGAAGACAAAGAAGTCGAAGGCCAAAGCATGCTTGTTTGCTGTGGTGTCGTCAACGATCTTCACAAGAATAATGCCTTATAAGACAATTAAGTTTATATGAGATCATCTTAAAGAAAAATATGCTAGAGATGAAAGGACTAGAGGAATGCAAGTTTTAAATTTAATAAGGGATTTTAAGTTGCAAAAGATAAAGGAATCTGAAACAATTAAAGAGTATTTAAATAGATTTCTTAAAATTACAAACAAAGTCAGATTACTTGGGTCTGAATTTAATGATTCAAAGATTATTGAGAAGATCCTTGTCACAGTACTTGAGAGGTATGAAACAACAATTACAACCTTGGAAAATACCAAGGATCTGTCAAAGATTTCATTGGCAGAATTACTTAATTCTTTACAAGTATAAAAGCAAAGAAGACATATGAGGCAAGATGTCAACATCGAAGGAGCCTTGTTTGCTAAACATCATGAAGCTAACAAAAACAAAAAGAAAAATAAGAAAGGCCAAGAGGAAAATTCTTTGGTTCCTACTTTTAGTAACAATAAAGGCAAAAAAGGAATCTTTAAGGGTAAATACCCTCATCGCCATCATTGTGGAAAGGAAGATCACCTTCCATTCAAATGTTGGAGGAGTCCTAACACAAAATGTTCCAAATGCAATTAAATGGGACATGAAGCAATAATCTGCAAAGAAAAAGTTACGCAACAAGAGGTTGAAGCTCAAGTTGTAAAACAAGAGGATGAAGATTAACTCTTTGTGGTGTCTTGTTTTGTAAGTAATTGTTCGTTTAAAAGTTGGCTAATTGATAGTGGCTGCCCCAATCACATGACCAATGAAAATGAATTTTTCAAAGATTTGAAGCCAACTAACATCAACAAAGTTAGAATCGGCAATGGTGATTACATCTCAGTCAAAGGAAAGGGGACCATTGCAATAACAAGCTGTTTAGGTATAAAACTAATTCATGATATTCTTTTTATTCCTGAAATTCAACAAAACTTATTGAGTGTTGGTCAACTGATTGAAAGAGGCTTCAAAGTTACTTTTGAAGACAAATATTGTCCAATTAGAGATACAACCAATCAAGATATTTGTAAAGTTAGGATGAAAGGAAAAAATTTTACTCTAAATCTATTAGAGGTAAAGCAAGCAGCCTTCTCAGTCGAGGAGAATATCATAGAAGTTTGGCACAAAAGGCTCGGGTATTATCACTACTAAGGGCTACTGCAAATAAAGTCCAAGATGATGGTAAAAAATCTTCTAGAATTTGAAAATCAAATTTCAAATTGCCAAACATGTCATTTCAGCAAGGCTTATAAAATTTTTCAACCACAAATTGGAAATATTGTTGTTAGTAGGGATGTTCACTTTGTGGAGGATAAGGAGTGGAATTAGAATGATGTAAAGAAGAAGAGTCAGACCATGACAAAGTTGAAACTCAAGTCTCTGGGTTTAAATACTAACAAAGAAAAAGGTTAGCAAAATGAAATAGTAGATGAAGTATCAATGAGAGGAATTAGATAGTTCTCTAATATTTATTAAATGTGAAACATTACTATGTGTGAACATGCAGATTATGAAGAAGTAAAAAAGGATCCAAGGTAAACAGCTGTAATGAAGGAGGAGCTATCTATGATTGAGAAAAATAATACATGAATTCTAGTGGAAAGACTTCAAGATAGAAAGGTGATTGAAGTCAAGCGAATATGCAAAATTAAGTATTTCAACATTAAGTTATTTTTTTTAAGAAAAGTACAGAAAGAAAAATTTGTAACTTTGATTTACTATAAATCTGAAAATCAATTAACAGATTTATTTATAAAATCACTTTCAATTAATATGTTCAAATTTTTAAGGTAAAAAATTAGTATTTGTAACTCATCCGATAAGGAAAAGTGTTAAAAAAATATTTCAAAACTAAAATATATTTACGTAAAATTTTTTATTTTATTATTTTATTTTTTATAAAATAATTAAATTATTTAATTTTATCTTATATTATATTTTTTAAAAAAATAAATTATTTTATTTTATTTTATTTTTAAAATTATATTATAATCATTAATTTTTTTTACATTTAAATTTAAATTGTAATGTAGAAAAAAAAAAAAAGGTAGTCCCAGATTTGCACTCCCGGACTTTCCCTTTCTTGTTTCCTTTTCCCCGTCAAAAATACCGACAGGCGTGAATGCTTTTGCACAACTAGCCAGAGTGTGGCTCCAAACTCTGTTAACTTTCTGCACTCCATACAATTGTGATTCTTCAACGCTGTGCAGAACGCTGAGTACCTCGAAGTTTCTAGTCTCCCCCAGATTTTGCTATTGGCAGAAACAAGGATGTACTTGCCGTTAATAAATGCCCGGAAAAAGCTAAATCTGAGTCAAATGACAGTACTATTGAGTTTTCTGCAATGTTTGACTCATTTGAGATTCACTCTTACGTAATTCTTTTCCTGACCGCTCCTAGCAGCCCCTTGAATTTTCCATGTTGAGATGCAATAAAGTTCACTTAGTCTTCTATTGACTTTTCTTTGAGATTGCAATAGCTCGAGCATTTGGTGATGAGAAAATGGAAGTGAAGTGTTGGTTTTGTATCTTCAAAGGGAAGGCCACTGGCCAAGAGGATACCAGTGAAGAAATATTGGGACAGTTTTTTCTTTTTTTTTTTGGGTCCTCAGGAACAAAGATTTGATTCTTATAGCCGACATCAAGAGCCCATCAACTCTAAAACTTTGGGGTTATGGCTGAATACTTACAGCTCTAAATTGGGACCTTGGAATGGGTAGAGGAGTTTTATGGGATGGGATTGATTAGTTCTCTTTTTGGATAAAGAAGGTTAAAACAGTTATGGTATTACAGCCATTTACGATGTTTTTGTCTGATCTCAAGCAACATTAAGCTCCAGAGCCACAGCTTTTACTCGTGCAAGAAGAACGTCATTTAAGAAATTTCTAATCAGCTGATTTGCACCTCTCATGCGCACTTTGGAAGACTTCTATAACACCCCTTTTATTTTTAGTAACAGCTTGTACCTCCTAACCCCACAATCTCATTCCGTGTCCCGGGGACTCTAATCCACGACCTTACTTTGATACTATTCACACTAAAAGTTTGTGTTGTTGGTAGACACATAACTTTATTTCTCGAAATTTTCTTAGAACTGCATTTAGCTTTCGGGGGCTGCATCCATTACGAATGTTGTACTGGACTGTTTGTCCCATCAAGTCCAAAGGGAAATAGCCAACACTAACCCCTCTCAAAATTGCAGAGGCCAATCTATGTTGTTTGTAGCTCCAGAACGAACCATTTAGGCTGGATAATGGAGAAATTCGAAATGCTGCGATCGAATAAATTAATCTTAACATTACTTGCACCTTACTAATTGAATCAAATATCACTGAAAGTGCAACTGAAAATGCGAAGAGGTGCGGGGTTGCCCAGTTTTTCATGGATTAAAATACTTTTATCCAATATTCATCTAGCTTAAAATGACAATTCTAATGGCTGAACTAGATACTAATTGACTTGCACTGTTATCACTTACAAAGTTTAAAAACCATTCGGAAATATAATCACACCATAATTCCTTGGATGCTGACCTGTCTTCTGCTTCACCATCAATTTTATGCCTTCTGTTTTAACGACCACAGCCGAGGATTGAATTGCCGCTGGAGAAGGAATGCGCAGAATAATCATCAGACTCAGGGAAAGACAAGATGCAATGTGCAGGATCTTCAGGGATAATTGTGATCGAACCAGAACCAGGATGCCCGAAGCCATCCAGTTGTATCCCTGGCAAAGTGGAATCCCCATCCAAATATTGCACAACTTGCCTCATGCTAGGCCTAGCTGTTTGTATAGGGTGAGCACAAAGCAGGCCAAGCTTCAAAACCAAGTCCATTTCCTCTACCACATATTTTCCTTCCAATCTAGGATCACTTGTCTGAAGAATGGTTCCCCTTCTCCAGTGCTCAAGGACCCAGTCAGCCAAAACAACCTTCTCAGGTGATCTCTCTGGCTCTACAGGCTTCCTTCCACAAGCTATTTCAAGCAAAAATATGCCGAAAGAAAAGACATCACTGCTGGTTGTGGACCTTCCTGTTCTAGTAAGCTCAGGTGCGAGATATCCCACAGTTCCAACTATGCAGGTTGTTTGAGGAGTTGCTCCATGATCGTGGAACTTGGCAAGCCCAAAGTCTCCTAGTCGTCCGTTAAGATCAGCATCCAACAGAACGTTGCTTGCTTTGACGTCTCTGTGCAGAACAACTTGTTCCCACTCTTCATGGAGGTAAAGAAGAGCAGATGCAACTCCTCTCAGAATTTGGTATCGCCGAACCCAGTCGAGGTCAGGCGTTTCATTGCTGAATAGGAACTTGTCCAGGCTTCCATTTGGCATATAATCATAGACCAAGAGAAGCACCCCTTTTCGCCGGCAGTAGCCTAGGAGCTGGACTAAGTTCCTATGCCTTAGCCTCCCCATGCTAACAATCTCAGCGACAAATTCCTTCATTCCTTGTTTGGCATCATGGGAGACTTTCTTTACAGCAATTTGTGCATTGGAAGAAGGTAATACTCCTTTATATACCCTTCCAAAACCTCCTCTCCCCACCAACTCCATGTCTTTGAAACCTTTAGTTGCTTTGTACAGATCCTTGTAAGAAAATCTTTGAGGACCATATTCCTGTTCCCAATCTTCCTTCATTTCTTCGTATTTCTTCCTTCTGTGGATATAAACACCTCCAGAGACTAAGAGTACAAATAACCCTGCTATTGACGGCATTAAAATTCTCAATTCTAGTTTTTTTTTAGATTTCCCGTTGGCAGGAAGTGAAGGAAGCTGTGACTTGTCAAGGTCTTTTGCTTGCCCACTTTGGCTGAAGCTCCAGCCCAAAATGTAGTGGTAGCTTGATATTTCTCCAGTGGATGAAGAGAAACCAATATACATAGAATCAACAAGGATGAGAGAAAGATCTAGAAATGTTGATACCAATGGCTTGCTTGGCTTTTGGCTGGTAATAGGAGCAAGTGTTACATTGATCAGCTTCTCTGCTCCGTCATAATCTATCCAAGCTTGAATTGGATCCCCGCTCACAAGGTCCAACCTCTTAAGTTCCCTGTCTTCATCTGAGAAGTAAGTGACAGGAGCTGAAACTTTGGAAATCAGGCTATTAACATCAACTCCAACATGGTTGCTGTTGATGTCTTGAAGATCCGGGCTCCGTACAGTGTCTAGCTCCACTGCAAATACATGGTTTGAGGACAAATTATTGCTCGTAGAATTGAAGAGGCCAAGGTACTGTGTTGCAAGGGCCCCCGGGAAGTCTGTAGACGGAGAGATAGTGAAGGCAAGGCCATGGCCGCCAAGTGCTGGCGCCTCCGGCACTATGGCAAACACGAAGCTGGTAGAAAATGAGAGAGACCCTCTTGAACTGTTGGTGAATTTGAGTGGAGAGGGGAAGAAAGCATGACCAATTTGTTGCCTGGAAGTGTTCGTCAGCTCTAACAGGCCATTGGGATGGATCTTCGCGATCCCATTGAGACGAAGTTTGGCTCCAACAAAGCCATTGTAGCTGAACTGGTGTCGGTCATCCTGAGCCAACCCCAAGTGTTCCAAGAATTCAAAACAGCAGATAAGAACAAGCACCGATTTAAGCAAAGCAATCATTTTGAAAAGCACGAGACACAACTGATTCTGTTATTTGCTAGTTTGCTGCTTTATATAAAACAAATTTCTTCTTTTAGCGTTTCCGCTTGGTTTTATAGATATGATTTAGAACAACTATACCTTCTTTTAAATTCACTTCATAATAATAATAAAAAAAAAGGGTATAATTGACTCAGACTAAATTTAAGATTAAAATTTTATTATCGTTCTTGTTGTGCTTTTGGTGTTGAAACCGCCACGTGAACTGGATCTCTCACAGTTGTGGGAGACCAAATACTTGGTCAATGCCGGATCAGGCAAGGAAAGAGATGAGACTTTTGGGGAAATAATAATAATAATACTTCCATCATTACTTGAATCATAAAGTTTGAAATCATAATTTTGCCTAAATCAAGTTAAGAAACACGCAAGCATGTTCCTCCTCAAATGTTAAGATAAGATACCTGGAAAGAACTCGCAAAATAAGGAAAAGAAAAAGAATAAGAATAGTCGTCGGGCATGGTCAGAAAAAGGAGGCCATGGCTTTACTTTGGAATCAGAAAAAGTCATCGTCCGAATAGTAATGCCATCGAATAATGCATTTGATTGATGAATGAAAATGATTCGTTGAATTTTTCCGGGCGGTTGCTGAGTTTAGAGCTTATTTCAATGTTCGAGAAAAGGCCAGCATCAAATTTTCCATCAAAAGTCCCGGTGGTCAACATCCTGGAAAATATGGGCTCGGTAGGTCAACAAAATTTTCCACCGAAATCCTAGTCTGGCTGGGATTCGGAATAAGCCAATTGCAGAGGAAATGGAAAGAGAGTTTCTGAAAATAAGACAAGTTTTGCTGCTGCTCGGTGGGTTGTCAGGAGACTAATATAACCGTAAAGCTCGAGGTGTCACACGGGCAGGTCGGTCGATTTTGAATTAGATTTTCACAAATAATTTGAATTTTAATTTTGTGAATTTCGAATTTATTAAATTTTAAATACATTAAATTTTGAGTTTATTATATTTCAAATATATAAAAAATATGTTTAATGTTAAGTTAATCAGATTTTAAATATAAGTTTGAAAACATTTCATACTTAAATTATTTAAATTTATGATTATTGTAATTATGAGTTGAATTAAATTATAGATTATTAATTTTTAATATATACAAATTAAATTAAATTGAGTAAAATTTGGAACAAATTAAATTAAGTTGGATTTTATAACCTCCGAAAGTTTAATGCCAATGTTACGTGGGACTAAATCAAAGTGGATCGAACCACAATAAAATACCCGGTCCAAGCTCGTGCATTTATAGGCGGGTTGGAGGAGAGGAACCAAATTAACTGAAGTTCAAAGTTCCCTTTACAGTTTTCAGCTGTTTCTCGTCATCCCGACCGAAATTTCTTGGTTGGTTTCACTTCTTTCAAATGGTCAGACTCAGTGGCAATGGCTGATGGGTCAAAGCCACTGGGTCTGGACAAAGAGCCAGGCCTCGTTGTCATTATCTGCCATTACACACCGACACCTTGAATTCAACCAGGGTTTCTCCTTCTCGAATTTTCATATAATGAAAAAATCATTTTGATGTAAAATGAGAGTTATAAGCTAGAATTGTAGAAATGATTCTTTTGTAGATCACAAAAATCGAAAAAATATTTTGTAAAAGTTCATAATTAGAGCAACAAAAGAAGTTTTTGCACGGCAAAACCTCCACCAACGAACGAGATGGCATTGGGTCATCTGATGCCAATAAATAAAAGGGTTCTACCAGTTGAATTTAAAAAATAATAAATTTTTATATGTAATATAAAATTATATTATATTTACTTTTATTTATTATTTTTGAATCTACTAAATTTTCTCTAAATAAGGCTCTCTCATCCTTTTTCAGCCAAGTTTCTACAGTTTATACACATGGGGTCAAATTCAGTGCGAGAGATGTTCTGGTCTATCTTTCTGGATCAAATGTGTTCAGATCTATCTTGAACTCAAAGGTTATTGGACCTAATCATACAGTTTCAGGTCCCTCCAAGTCATTACGCCGTGGGATTAGTAGGGCCCATAAACGGGTCTAACCTATCAAACGGTGCTCTGAATTTGCCAGTCTTAAGATCTTATCAAAAGAAAATTTTGGGGCGTATTTGACTTGAACAAAAGCAAGGGAGTAGGCGCTGATGAAATGATTTCCACAGTTACAATTATTGTTCCACGTGAAAATTTTGGATTTCTTGGATGTCAGAGACGGTCAATTCTGTTGGGTTTCTTGCGATTGATTTTGCTAGAGATACCATTCAAAGTTAAGGACTTTTAGTTTTGTCAGCCGTGTCAAGCCATGGTTGAGGCTGAAATCAAATGGAGCTAGCCATGAAATCTTATATTCGGCTCCCATTTAATCCCAATTACAATTGCTTTTCGAAAAAAAAAAACATCCCATTTACCGATGAGCTCTGGAACAGACCGGCTGCTGTGGGATGGCACTTCTAGTGGGCTTAGCCTTTTTGGGTAATATCACTCAGCCCACTAGTAGCCATTGAATATCTCTCAGTTGGCTTGCAGTATTCTTCCATGGCTTTCTTCCTCAACACCTGCAACAGCCAAAAGGAATCAAATAAGCGGAATCTAAGCGCAATTAACAGTGAACGTGCCTAAATTGTACCACTGAACATGATATTAGAAACTGGTGGGAAAATCATTTTACCTTCGTGAGGATTACTTGAGATAGGAATATGTGATGATGAGTTGCCAACTGTATGACCATGAATACTAGGTTGTGGAGCCGCATCGGTTCGAAGGAACGAAGCTACGGCCTCTTTCACCTTCTCCACCACACCTGCATCCCCTGGAGCTTTCCTCGGACTTATTGCTTCGGATATTATCTGAGAAAGTGCCCTCTCATCTTCCCCTGGCTCGAACTTGTTCATTAAATATTCCTTCACTGAAACTCCTTTATCCCACGTATGCTCACCAATAGCATTGTCACCAGTTGCCACAGCTGTTGGACCTGTGGCCGCTGCAGCCTGGTATACTGCTCCTGGAGCCTGTGCCTGTTTTGTTTCCAATGCAGCAGGAAATTTTGCTGAAGTTTTTGATGCCATTGGAGCTGTTGCCTGTGGAGTTGAAGCGCAGAAGTTTTGTGCAGCATTAGATGCTGCGGCAAATGTCGGCCTCATGGTCACATTATCTGAAAATTTCCTTGGAGACCTCTCTTTTCCTTGCTTCCCTGTCAAAGTTTCAGCCATTGGCATCTTAGCGCTAGGAGATCCATTGCGAGGAGATCTCTCATCATCAGGGGCATTGTTGACACCGATTGTCAATACATGCTTTTCAGATATCACAGGATCTGCTCTTGGATGCTCCCTAGCATGCTCTTTATAGCCCTCGGGTGCCATCTCTGATTCATAAACTGCAAATGAAACAAGACCAGTAATGGGAGTCAGGTAGATGCCAGTAAGCCCGATACATTTGCTTGACTCAACAAAGTGGAGTAATTTTACTTCTGCTAAACTTCCAATTTGTTGCTAGCTTATTCAAACTATAAATCTTATGAATATTATGTTACTTGGTGCTCCAAGATATTCTGGATCTTCATCATCGTCATCCAAGCTAACACCCCACGAGGGAGTGGTGTCCTCATTATGCTTCTTCTTGGCAAGAACCTGTCTCCATTTTCTGGCCTTCTCCTTCACTCTGGCAAGAACTGATTTCTTGTGGGGGGTATGATCATCCTCCATGTCAACCTCCCTTCCAAATGTTGGTGAGTGAGAAGAGTTGCGAGGAGACCACCTTGTCGTATCCCCTGCTGCAAATATAAACCTCAGAGGACCAAGATCATTACGTGAATTCAAACACATCTTTATAATTTCACTGTCAATGACATCAATTTTTTTTGAAGGTCCGTTAGTGTCAGGATTTGAATCACGATTGTTGGAACTCAGATTCTAACTATTCTATTGTCTTATCACGCAGCTAGTGGTTTGTCAATGATATCATTACCTCGTAGAAGTTGTTCAAAAGTCGGAACGGGTGAAGTTCTGGGGGAGTTTCCACGTCTCTGTGTGCTCTCAAGTCGAGCCATCGCTCTAGTGTGTGACGGAGGCTGTGCCATACGCTGCTTTAACCTTTGAAAGAATTCCTCCTAGTGGGTTCTCAACAATCTCCTTTTATTCATCATCTCTAATTATATATAATAGAGAGGCAAATTTAAAAGAAGGGCCTATGGTTCTACACCAGCCGGCGCTTGCAACAGCAGGGAACTCGAGCCACATCCGCGCTTGTGGGCTCCATTACTACACGTGGCATGAAGATCCAGGGGGTTTGATTGGATGGCCACCCAATAATGATCACAAATGTTCTGTCTTAAAATAGCATTTGACTTTGCTTTTGCAGAATAACTGTTTCTCATTTTCTTAGCCTACTGCCGTGCCTTGCCAAGGGGCAGAAATTGCGAATGTCGTTGAAGTGGTAGTCCTGTTTAACCAGAGCAGAAATACTAGCCACACGCTCAAATGTATGCAGCAAGAAAATTTTTCTGAGAATTTAAACGTGTGATTTCCAAGCTTTTTATAGAATAATCTTACCATAACACCAGTGGTCATTGTCCGAACGATTACCAGATAAGACATAATTACACTCTAACTTTCGTAGAGAGCAGATCCTAAAAATCGATGGAGCAGAGAGGCTAGCAGTTTTGTTCGTTAGCGTTGGACCATCTTAGTTTTGCTCCAACAATACAGTCTTCTTGCTTTCCTTAGCTCACGTTGCGTGAGAGAGTGACCTTCACCCGATCGACTATGAATTTACCATGTCTTTTTACCAAAAGCGAATTTTCAGGGTACATTTCTAATCATTCTCGAATTTATATTCGTGGCCTGCAATACCATTAGAGCTTGAACATAATTATAATAATAACCATCACAACTATATCTTAATCTCAAATATAATTACAATCTACCGCATAAATCCTTTTGTGTCATTATCTTCTATCATCAACCAAGATAATTGTCAAAAAGAGTTGTTCTGATACCTTTCCGGTCAAAAATTCTCGCAACCTTCTTTCTATCCGTAGGCGCCAAGATTTGAACATGGCTACTAAAACTAAGCGCCTAACTGTTCTACCAACAGACAACACGGCTAGTGGCAATTTGGACCATTTCCCACAACGCTACGACAACCTTATAAATAAGAAAATGATTATTATCTAAACATAACTAAAGACCAAGTCTTTCACTCCCTATTCCATCCAGATAAGCACCGACGAAAATGCACCAGTGTTCGACCGTCAAGGTTAGAGATCAATCACCATGAGGCCTTCAGATTTCAACGGTAAGGAAATCAACCCGAGATAGTTCACAACCATGTATATTAGATGAACAAATTTGAATTTCCACATTTCTTATTTCTAGCAAGTCCAATAATAATCGTCATATATAAGACAGCAATCCTAATAGAGAACGGAAAAAAACAGAGCCACTCAGCCGAACCCACGTTTTATGTAGCTCCAGAAGAATCTCACACAAGACTTCAAAAACTACCAGATGGAATGTAATCAAGCAAAACTGCACAACTGGCTGCCTGTCAGTATCTCTCACCAAACCGGAAGAATAATGAACCCATGCCAGTGTTATGATCAACAGCATATTCAGCTCGCACTAAGCCAAGCTTGACACCAACACCATACGATGAACCATGACCCATTCGCCTGTAGACCATTGTTGGGTTACCCTTGACATCTTTAGACGTTCCTAGATCATTGCCGTGCTCTGCAAATGCATACATGTGTGTATTTCTCACTGGAATCCTAATCTCGGCTCCAAGCTGCAGTCAACAATGAAAAAAATTCATCACAAACCTGTCTGCAGTCATATCAAATAGCAATGAATGACTACATGAAAGAAAGGTAGGCCCAGAACATCATCATAATTCTTACCTCAAGTATATTTCTAGCAGCTCCCAACTCACCCATGTTATAACCCCTCACAGAATAAGGTCCACCCAGGGTAAAAGCATCATAACTTGGCAAGTCTCCCACACAACCACCATAATGGCCATGGAGGACAAGCACAGGTGGTGGAGGTTTACCCACACCTTCCTCCACCTGCTTCAACTGAATAAATCGAGTTAAGGTCAGCTGGTGTCGATTGAAGAAGGGAAACTTGCTGCCAATGCCAAGTCCTTGGTCCACCTGCAATTCAAATATCAAACAAGAAGAACGTTAAAGGCATATATGCTTCTACAAAAAGGGAAAATCAACTGCATTTGGCCATTCCAAACCATACACTACCAACTACACTCAGATCACTAAACATGTCAGAATAGAACTGACCTGGAACACATTCCTCTCACCAACCACAGCTCCATTTACAAATGTGGTGTTATCACGAGTGATATTTGCCTGTAGAAATGCCATTCGATCGATACCTGTTCCACTGAGGGTTGTTGGCGGTCCATCTGCACTAATTCCTCCACTAGGCAACACTCTTTGACCATTGGCAGAGATGTGGCTGCTTTCATCTCGTGTTGTTATTTCTTCCATAACAAGTCCATAAGTGAATTTGCTCTGTCGGGTGAAATTCTGCTTCAAACCAATTAATAGGAAAAAAATAAATTTGAAGTCACGTTAATTCCAATACTTGAAAGAATTGCTAAACAAAGTAAGACAGAAGGGGTAATTTCCAATCACCTCTGTAATGTTGGCCTTCATACCAGCTCGATCAACCCATATAGGAGGGACTTCATCCACTCCTGGCCCACCAGTAAAAACTGGACTCAGTTTCCTGCTGTTGAAGCAACTACCACGGAGAGTTCGGTTGCGTGGATTATATACACCATCCAAATATGGGTGAACATATTCAAGCTTGAAAGCAAGATCATCCTGAGGAAAAAATAAAAAAACTGCCAACTATGGATATCTTTGGAAAAGGAACTTTTTTCCACAATTATGTTTCTTTGTAAATAATAAGGAATTTTCCAATGACAATTTAGGAGACATGAAGGTGTATGTTGAGAGCATACCTGAGGCAAGAAGAAATTGCTGGTGGTTATTGAACCAAGAATGGACCGGTTCAGCCCTTTGATATTGCGATGTTCAAAAGAAACAGTCCCACCAGGCTGGAATGAAGACTGAACAGAATGGCAATAATATTTAATTGGAATCTTGCCACTAAAGAGAAATAAAATGATGTTTAACTTGAATTTTGGAACTAAGGATCTGAATCTAGACCTCTGGTGTTCACAAAAAAAAAAAAAAACAAAAGCTAACTGCGTACGCAAACATATGTACCAGGGTAGGACGTCCTCCACGTCCAGGAACAATACTCCACTCTGTACTGACTTCAGCTGATTTTGGATCCAATTCTTTAAGCTTAATCTCAACAATTATTCCTCCCTCATTCTTTTCATCAGGCCTTGGGTTAACTTCAATGTTTGAAAACAAGGCAAGCGAGTTTATATTCCTCAATGCTTGCTTTCCAGCTTCAATGTTGAAGACTTTACCTTGCCGAAGCTGAATGTTACCAATTAAGAACAAACAAGGAATCAGCTCATGAACACAAAAATGAATAACCAAGGAACATTGAATCAGCAGACAACATCAACCACAACCCAACAACAAATTAGCTACCAGAGTTGCAAACCAAGAAAACCAGCTTGACAGCCAATAATCCAAGAAAGAGTGAGTAAAATGATGTCACACCCCTACACATGACAGATATTTGCCCTCTGCAATGCATTTCTATTTATGTAAATCCCACTTAATCACATGATACACAGCTAAAAACATCAACTGCCCTACACTTCCACATACATTCTTACAGACATAAGGATACAATCTTTCTCCTGGTTACAATTAAATCTGCTGGCCATATGCAAATATTAAGTAAAAGTTCCAAGAAATAACTCACCTGCTTAGGCAGCTCTCTCTTAATAACAGGAATCTGGGTATGCCCTTCAACGACATTGCCAAGCTTATCCTGAAACTGGATAACCAACTGGGTAATATCCCCTTCCACAACCTCACAAACAACCTCCTTGGTATTCAAATTTCCAAAGTTCACAACTTGGGCACAAGCATACCCTTCATCATGATACCATTTCTGCACTCTGTCTCTAATTTTCTGCAGCAGCCTTGCACTAACCTTTCCTTGATCCCTCAACATCAGCATAACCTCCCTATGGACTGCCCCGGGCAGCAAGCACGGCCTTGCTTTGTCTATCCTCCTCTTGTAGTCCTTCTCCTGGCTTATATAATACTCCAGCTTCTCCTTATCCGTCATGTCCGGGTCCATTTCCATTGGTTTTGTCTGGGGCAGTAGTCCAACGTTAATGCATCGGAACTTGTCGGCCGACTGCCATGTGCTTTCCGTGAATGAGATCGTTAGAGCTAGGGTTCCATCTGGGTTGGCTTTCCCTTCCATGTCAACTTTCTCGAACATTCCGCACGTGGCTAGGGTTTCGAGCTCCTTCTGGAGCTGGGCTTTTGTGTAAATCCCACCCGGCCGGAGCGATACCATCTCGAAGAAGGAGTCCTCTGTGCCGACTGTCGTCCATCGCCGCCGGTCAAAGAAGAGGATCTCGGAAAGTTTGTACTTCTTGAAGCCGCTGAGCTTGTTTAATTGTACCGCAATGTTCGCAGGCAGACCGTGGGAGTCCCACTCTTGAGATTGCGACTCATCGGCGATTGCGGTCGCCGGAGACAACAGCTTTTTCCAGAACCCTCCTTCTTCCCCACCGCTGCCTCCCCCACCTCCACCGAACCAATCACCACCACCATCACCACCGCCGCCAAATCCTCCGGGGCCGTTGTCAAACGGGGACGAGACAGGGGTAAGGCGGAGGAGGAGAGTGGCGGCAGATGCAGATGCGCCGGCAACCACTAGCGACTTAGAAAGTGCTTTAAGTAGGGAACCACGAGACTTAGAATTGCAGGGTTGTGGGCCTTTCTGAGAAGAAACAGACAAATGAGAGGAAGAAAGATCGCATCTGAAAGAAGGGGTGGCGGCGGCAAGCGGGGAAGAAGCGGCGGCAGCTGGCCGGCGGCGGGAGGAAAGGGAGGAGGAAGGGGAGGAAAGAGGAGCGTTGGAGAGGAGACTGCTGGGCGCGGCGAAGGAGGACATAGCTGTTCAGTGGACCTAGAGGAGGTGGATGAGTAGGAGATAAGGAGGGGACAGAAAAAACGAGAGAGAGAGAGAAAGAAAAGTATAAAAATGAAAACCGGAGGTTTTAGGAAGTGAGAGGTTTATGGGCAGACCACCAAAGGCCGGTGGGTGGGTGACCAGTCTGCCTGGGTTACGAATGGGTCGAGCCAATGGGTCAACCATTTGGGATCACTCGGTCGGGACATCCTATGTTTGTTAAAACAAATGTTCAACTTTGGGTGCTTCTTGTAAGAAATGAAACATAAATAACAATAATCACAACAGTGACGCCACTTCAAATGATAAATTAGTTAATAATTTCCGTGTTACTATTTTTGTATTAATACAAACTTGAATTTTTATTAATGTTAAAATTAAATATAAAAAAATTCAAATTTAATAATATTAACTTATAAATATAATCATTAATACATTAATGATGTTTTTCTTTTTTTAATTTCTAAAGAAAACACACACCCAGTAATGGTGTTTTAGGTGTAGCGATAGTGTAAGACGAACCCATATTTGGTATTCCATAAGGAGGAAAAAAGAGAAATTTATGGGAGATTTTAATCAAATTTTCTTTTCCAAATGAGAATCTTTTTCCTTTTTTTTTCTTTTATGAACATCTGAAACAACTGCAAAGTTCATAGGACGTTCCTACAAGCAAAGCCTACAACATATAATTTCCCTCCACGTTACACGCAGGTATTCAATGTGTAGAAGCTCTCGTCCGAAGTACAAAGTCATGCTGCAAACAACAAAAGATGAGCAGTTCCACCAGCTATTCAAGCTTCTTGGTGTTAAAGATTTTGCATTCAATAGAGGTCGTCTTTTATTCCCAACTTCTCCAAGAAGGTAATCAAGGAAACCGTTCGTTAGAACTTAGAAGTTGCCGGTAGTCAACAAGATTCCATGATTGTATTATTGTCAGTTACTGCATCATGTTCCCTCGATAGTATAGCAAGGCCTTTTGACTAATGCTGTCAGTGCCAGGATGAGTTTCCTTACTACAGACCTAATTCCTTTTTCAACTTAGCAAGAGTAGCTTCAATCTCATCGATACTGACGTCAATGTTGCTGCGGTTGCCATGTTTGTTTTTGATGGCATCACCCGTTCTCGTCTTTCTGGGACTTGAGAAAGAGTTGGCTTCTTTAGATCCATCACTGTTGTTTGCTTCAGCATCAGAATCTGTTATGTTGGGGACTTTTTCTATAAATTCGACGAATGCCTCTCCAATATCTTGCAAGTAGAATTACATAGTAAGTGAGGTCATTTCTTCCAGAATCCTCCACCGCACTGATTAGACATTGCTCGGGGAAGAATCCCCACGTGTATAGCAAATATCTGTGTTTGTGTGCACTTGTGTGCATTCACATACATCTGGGTGCATTCGTGACTGTTGGCATGTTTGAATTCAACTGATCACAGATTGGAACCGCAGAGGACAACAAAGCCACACCACCAGTCCTTCCCATAGACTCTTTAGCTTTCCTTGTGATGCAGCACTGCCTTCCCAGCTTTGGAATTCTTCTTGGATATCCCTAAAGAAGTCCTCTGCAACACCAAAACCAGACTAAGGTTACAAAGAAGAAGAATTTGATTGCAGTGAGAAGGGGAAAACAAAGGATGCCTAAAATAATTTTAAATAACCCAAAACAACTTAGCCATAGTCATGTGTCACAAATTTAATATTTACCTTTTGTTATCTGAACATCTCTCAGAAAGCTACCTGCAGAATATGGCAGTCAAGTAAGAGAACAAATGAACCTAACCATCAGTGATGGCTGAAGAAAAAATGATAAGCCACAATCAAATCAGACAATTAGCTCCTCCCAATTTGAGGACCACATACCAAGAATGCCAGAAAAGGCAACTCAAAGAGAAGATGTGCTAATTCTATAATTACGGCCGTTGCACATGTGAGGACATGATGCATGTTGACCATCTCAATCCACATAGAGAAGGTTACTCATTCTGTAACTCATGCTAATGTTATAACACAGTAATCATTTCTAATTCCCTGGACCACCAGGTCCACCACCTTGTCTAGCAATAATGATGAGTATATGCAGATGACAAACAAGGCAGGGGAAAATTCTCGCTAAATTACTCGATTGAAGTTCTCCTCTGGGCATGTCATGTATTCGGCAATAATTTCTGAAAAGGGTATACTAAAAGATATCCCCGCGGATTGCCGCAAACAACATTTGAGCCCCTAAATTGTGTTTATGCACACCATAGTCCCTAGACACAAATCTGTGAGCTTTGGCGCGAGTATGTAACAAAACATCATGACCAAAGTACAATCCAAGATAACTCGTGAAGGAATGAGATCATACAGAACATGCGAAGGAACTAACAGAAAAGGCATTTGGTTGGTTCATTGGTAGTCCTCTTCATCGTCATTATTGCTCCATTGACTGCTTTGAGCGCTTGAGTATGAGAAACCTGATGACTTTCCAGCATCATACTTCCTCCGAGATTCAGAATTCACCAGTGTATTGTATGCATGCTTGATCTTCATGAATTTCTCCTGTGCATTTTTCTGTCCACCAGAAGATTTTGATTTAGAACTGATTACACAAAGCACTATAGGCAGTAAGGCACTCCCAAGGCAGTAAGGCACAACCACAAAGCGAGAACCACATGCGCCAAGTATCAAATCAAATACTAGGAAAATCAGAGACACCCACCAGAATTTTGAATTAATTAGATATTAATTCAAGAAAATTTTCAGCCAAACCAGGCTAAAATGCCAAAAAAAAAAAAAGTTAGTGGGTGCTAAGATTTTAGAAACTTGATACCTCCTTATTGAACTCAGGATGATACTTCAAGGCAAGTTTCTTATAAGCCCTTTTGATATCATCAACAGTTGCAGAGGAAGTCACACCCAAAACCTCATAAGGAGACCCTCTGCCACTCGCCTTCGAAAGGGTATGCCGTTTTCCTCTTCTAACGTTCTCGAAATTCCTGAGGATTGGATCGAGAAAGTGTGGGGCGAATAAAAGAAGATTACAGTCACCTCCAGAGCCATATCTGGAACAGGGTAGGCAAGAGTTTGCCTGATTTTGCAAGTAAAGAAGAGATCTTGGAGAATGGTGAGCGTACGAGAAAGGGCTTTGTGGTGCTGGAGAGGTCAGTCCATGCATATTCGTAAAAGTACAATCTTTTTGTAGCTTCTGGGTTAAGAGGCATGAGATAACGTCGTTTTTATAGATTGAGTGTGATCCTCCATGTCGGCTGGCGGCATCTTTTTACACTTTTTTTTTTTTTTTTATATTACTTGTTTTTTCCTTTTTGAAGATGAATAATTTACCTTTAACAAAATTGAAAACAGAAAGGTGAACTTTCAATATAAGTCGTATATGGTAGTTTATAATAATATTATTTTTAAATCAACCATATTTGACTATAATGTAAATATACTAATTTATATATCTCTTTTCTATTAAGATGAAATATTATTTTTTTACATTTGAATTTAAATTAATAAAATAAAAAAAAGTCAAGTCATCAACAAATTTTCATAACATATGATTTGCAATATCATTCGAGTACCATAGATGATAAAATTGAAAATGATCATTGAAGTTAACGCTCCAAACAATGTTAGTTGAATTCCACTGGAAATGGAAAACCATGTTCTTAAAGGTAAATGCAACAATTAAATTTTCTTTTTCTCAGTATTATAAATTAAAGCTGCAGTTGAGCTCGCAGGGCCTGTTCCTCAGTTCAAGTAAAAGGACTATTCATTACGCTCGCTGCGCCTCCGTTGACTTTGGACGCTAGAAATGAAGGTTTCGTATATCCCATAAAAAAGGATTGTCATTTTACATTATTCAATCAAAGAACAAGGTTACAACTATGGTCTCTCATCATCTGGGTCAAATAACAAGTAATGCTGGGATTCTATGGTAGCCACCAGGTAATTACAAGGGAAATATGCTGAGAGAAGGAATGGCAAGTCATCCTGTTTCATGCGAACCCGATTGCATTAGGAATATGCTTCTGAAAGGTCACCATATGGTTCGTCCAGAGAACCGCTCCCCAACTTCGCAGTGTGAAAAACAAATGCACAGTAGCTCAAACTTCAGAATCTACACAAGGGCGGGCAACAATGATTGTAATTTGATTTGCATTAAAGGAACTGAAAAGCCCAAATATAAAACGCAGGCATTTAGCAGCCAACATGGAAAACTATGGAACCTGTAAAAGGACCTCACTAACGAAAAAAAGTAGACTTCAAGCCTGTTGTTTCATGATACTACGACCAAAGGCACGCTGAAGTAAAATCAATTCAAAAGAGGTCTGCACCAACCAATAGAGTATGGCTGAATATGTTAGATGCCACAAGGTTTCATTCTGGTTCGGCCAGTTCTTACCAGCCAAAAGGAAGAGCAAACGATAAAAACCATGGCAGGAGAAAAAACCCGTATTTGAGACTCTCTGTTGACCTACTTTCAAGCCTGTAACTTTTTGAGTACTGCTACAATAAGTGATATAATACTCAAGACATTTTTACAATGCTTGCTAGAAAAAGATGAAACAATATTCTTAATATAGGATGATCACAACAAAATTTTGGCACACGGTCAAATAGATTGGCCCATGGGAAGAGAGTCTCAAACGACAAAAGCAGACGGCACAAAAGGGTATGCTCATGATTGCACTCTTAATTTGTTGCTAAGGTCCAATATATAACCACTTTAAGTCAAGTCTGTTTGACGGATTCCCAGATAGATACACGCTCAAAAGGTTAGACAAGAAGAGATGAAATGTTACGTCTTGTTTTCATGTCTATTTCCCCATCTAAATCCATTAGACATAGAATTCCCCTCTCATAGTAGGGACAATAATAGAAAAGTTGTCTCCATTAGTAACCTTCTAAAACAGCCACTTTGTCCTTCTCCAGGTATTCTGTCAAACACTAAATCATATTCCTCGTACAATTTACAGAATGGAAGCATTTCAACGTTGCTTATATCTGATTTCAAACCAAGAGTACAAAATGATGTAAATACTGAGAAACTAGAATCGTACAAAGGAAGACGGATACTGCATCCATTATGTACCTGAAGAAACAATGCACTTCAGGCCAGAGAAACAGTTCTAAGCACCTGGCCCCGGGCACTACACCTGTCCTGAACGAAGCCAGTGTTGTACAAAGTGACTTTAACAATTCAAAGTAGTTTCTAAAAATCACATTTGTGTACATAAAACCTTACCAAAGAGTAGTAGCATTAGGTAGCAACTAAAATTAGAGCTTTAGTAGACTCCCAAACGATAAATAACTAAAAATTGGCAACCTATTTATAAATCATCGATCCAAGTAAAGAGCCTCACCTCTTCACACTCTCGATAAATTCACAAATTGTCGTTAGGAGCAACCTGATGAGGATGGTGTGGGTAAGAGAAAACCGAACCATAGTTGCTCCCAGTCCAATCCCTCTGTTGGAACACAAATGGGCCATTCCCATCAAAACCATGATGATGATGATGGTGATGATGATTGTGATGATTAATTTGAGGATAATGATGATGGTTACTGTTCCCCATCTGCATCCCCACGTGCCCGTATACCGGCATTGGCATTATTCCCCCAGCCAGATGGTAAGGCACCGGTATTGGCACTCCCAAATGCCCATTCCCATGGACAGCGCCGTTACCTCCACCACCACTGCCGGTGGCGCCGCTCTCATGTAAATTCTGCGGCACAGGGGTGGATGCGAAAAGCTGATCGGACGATGAGGGTCCCTCGGTGGATAGCCCCTGCATCCTCTTCAAGTAAAGGCGGTACTTTTGCAAGTGACTGGCCACATTCTCCCGTGTCAACCCCTCCACGTTCATCATTTGCATGATCGTTTTCGGAACCGCGTTCTTGATCCCTAGGTGCGCCACCACATCCACGAACCTCTTGTGCAGCTGCGGGGTCCACACGAGCCGCGGCCTCTTCGACGACGTCCTCGCGGCCGCCGCTGCCGACGGATCGTCGCCTGAATTTTCCGTCCTCAGCCCCGAATCCGCCTCCTCAGAGTCAATCTTCCTCAATTTCCTCGGAGAACCCATCCCATCCCGATCCGCCGCGTTGTTTTCCTCCTCCGCCGCCGCCGCAGCAACCATCGGGGCCCGTTCCCCGCCGTTAAACGGCTTGAAATTATTATTCGAAGACAACTGACCGCTTCCGCCGCGGAGGCTAGAGAGAGTTGTCTGCGAAGCTCGGTCCACGTCTCGAGCCGTCCGTGAGGGCTCCGGCGAGATGCTGAACGCCGACGCCAGCTCAGGCGGAATCAAAACCTGCGACAAGGGGGTCAAGTCGTCTGCATTCGGCAGTCCCATCTCCCACTCTAGAACCCTATCTTCCTCCCCTTCGTTATTCTCTTCTTCTTCTTCACCGTTTGCTTCGAATCCACTCATCTTCACTGCTTCTTCCACAATTCCAATCAATATAAACTTTTTTATTAAAATAAAAAATAAGAAAAAAACAGATAGAAAAATACGGTGTCAAAGATCTGTGAACGAATCCGTAACTGAGTTAATCTGGGTCGGGTCATAACCAGAGGAAAATGGGAGACATTTGGGGGCTGTTTGGAGGAGAAGAAAAGAAAAGGTCAAAAAGCATGGTTTTTTTTGTTTTTTTTTCCTTTTAAAGTTTTTGGACATTTAGTAACATTAAGAAACTCAAAAAGTGCAGCATCTGACTCCAGATCGGTCTTGTTGTAGGTGCCGACGTGGACGACTAAGCCGGATATTTTTTATCCGCTAAAATATCTATAGCTTTAATTTCACTCTCTCACTTCACGCTACTCGCTTTTTAAAGCTGCCACGTTTCAGATCCGCCCACAGATTTTCTGGAAAAGCGGATTCGCGGGGCCACGTGCGTACTTGGGTTCGTGGATTACGATGTGAAATTACTGATTTGAGAATGGGAGGGATTGGTTCAACGGTGCCACGTAGGTAAATCTCTCGGCCTTTGTAAGGATGATTTGGTAATTTAGATAGTTAAAACTTTTTCGGACAGCCAACTTTGCCCTTGTACTCTTTGATTTATTTCTATTTTGGGACATGTTGTGGAAACAGATGGACAAGTGGACATTGAGGGCAGCTGACACGAGGGAAAATAAATTCACCTAAAGCAGTGAGCAACTGCTAGCAATGAGAATTAAGGAAAGAGTGCATCTGTGCCTGTTAGACAGGCTGGTATATTTTGGGTAAATTTTTGGCTTTTTTTTTATATAGTTATTTAGCATTATTGAAAATAAGAGCTCAATAATTATACCATGAAGACCAATCTCTCATATATTATTTTATCGTATTTCATACACCAAATGATTAAGCTATTTTCTATGAAATGAACAGAAATTGTTGTCAAAGCCAAAATTCAATAGTTGCCTTATCCAATGACCCCCACAAAAAAAAAAAAAAAACGCTATGGTTTCCTGTATATCTTATCCACTTTGAGGTATGCAGTAGGTTGTTAATCATGGAAGACCAACAATTGCATGTTCCTGAAGTCTCTTGTCGTGCCAGTTCAACTTGCCCCCCTTTTGACAATTATCGTGGGATTGTTCATATATATATATAAGGAAAGCGATTAGTTTAGCAATAATAATGAAGTTAAGATTGTGTAAATTAAACATAGTTTTATATTTGAACTACTCCCTCCAAGTATGATACATTTCAAGTAGAAATTGCGGCAATGAAAACCGCGAGAGCAACTCAAAGTTTGCATGAAACATCTCTTCCCATCAAGAAAATTCCGCAAAATCTCTAGTCTAATCTGGCAAGTGCAAAGGTGTCGTATTCTCGTAGCAAAACGAACACTTAGGACAAGAAGCAGCTAGTAGGCACGAAATGAACTCATCATCAACACGTCTAGCAGTGGACACCAGCACTTTGGGACATGATAATCATAAGATAATTGTATTTTAGAAACTTGGGAAAAGAGAGTCAAATAACGATACATCAGAAGAAAACTCCGGCCTCGCCTAAAAACGTTACAAGCTCTCCACATAGCAACATTTTCTACGGTGACAGTTTAGACTACCTCAACATTTATCGCTTTTTTACACCTGTATGGTCACTTACAGTTTCTCTCGATGGGCATCCGGTGGATCAACATCTGAACCTCAGCATGCTCCTCTATGTATAAACCTTAAACTACACAATGTACAGTTTCCGTTACAAGCAAGCAACTTTTATTTCAATCAGCGCATACCTGTCTAAAAAGATAGCAAAAGACATAGATCTAGACATGGAAGGAAGAAAGAGATGAAGCTCACACTAGCCCCAGTTAGCTGTACAAACAACCTTCTTTCCTAGGCCGCCTACGCAGGGTGCAGAGACTGTGCAGCGATTCTCCTTTCTGCAAGCAATTTAAGTGTGTCATAGAGTTTTATACCTACTTTTGAATACATCAAACTATACTCATAAATTTAAGGGCAATCATCAACAAAACAGAATGAGTACCCCCAGCAGCAACAAGTTTTTCTACACGAGCAACAATATGCTTTCCATAGGTGTACTTCTTCAATGCATTTAGATGAACTTTTATCCGTGCGAGGATCAGCTCCCGTTGTTGGTCATCACAAGTCTCCAGCACTTTTTGCACAACATAGTTTGCAAACTGATCTTTCATCATTGCCTGAAACAAAAAATACAGCAAAAGATGTTGAATGCAATGGGTATGTAACCACATTTCACATGTGCAACAACCATATCCTCATTCAGAAAATAGATGTCAAGTGATGGCTCATTCTGTTCAACCATGGAAAAGGGTATAGAAAGTCATAAACCTGAAGAGGCTCATTCTCATCAGTAGTGCCAAGCATCTCATTGACCAGCAACTGGCGTTCTGAAGGCCCACCAAAAGCCAAACACTTTTCCACAACATTAGAAGCAAACTTTTGCTGACTCATCTGGACTATCTTTCCAGCTAACTCTTTGATAATAGCAGACCGTTCATGAGGTTTTCCATGCTCTAGTACATGCTGCCAAAAACAACAATCACAATGAGATGAAAAAATGCCTTGGAAGCCCAATTTACAGATTCATGGCAGGGATAGACATGACAGCTTCAAGTTTGGAATGTGATCACATGATGAACAGCAAAAGGTATTTAACCTTTATAACCACATCATAATCCAGTCCATAGTGTCACAGTTACTGGTAACCATTAATGCTGAATACTTCTTTTACATAAACATCTGACATGAGAGCACCCATCCCATTAACTCCATTGCAATTAAATTGTTTGATGCCACTGCCATAAAAATGGCAGCGGCATCTATTCCCACAAACTAGAAACATTTTATAAAAAATTGCCTACCTGAACAACATAATTTCCATACTGATCTTGTGCCAACATGCTAACAGCTCCTAGAATCTCATCCATAACTTTACTCTGTGTTTTCAGGTCCTTGCAGTGTTCCAGTATCCTCTGCAACAAAAGAGAAAAGGCCATCTATATCATTTTTCTTTTTCAAAGGTTGTCAATATTGAAATAATAAAGAGAACACTCTAACCTGAATCACACGGCATCCATATGGGTGGGTGGAAAGGGTCACAACCTGATCATAAAATGTTGAGACAATAAACTGAATATTTTCTTCGGGGACACACTCAATACACTTTTGGATGACATGGTTCCCATTCTGGTCACGTACACAGCGCATGACATGACCATCAAGCTCTTCAACCATTTTAATCTTCTGGTCCAGGTCAACAACTTCAATGGCCTGAAAAATTAGAACGAGGAAGTTAAGAGTAAAAACTTTAGTACTTACGAGTGTAGATTTTTTTTAGTTTAATCAGCTTGTGCATTTGCCAAAGAGATGTGGCATTGGTCTAAAACCATATCATGTTATGCTATCCCACAGAATGGTGACAGTCAGAGATGCATAACCAACTTCATAATGGGAAATACTGTTGGTTCCAGGGTAAGGATGCAGAAGACACCGTTTGCTCAATCAAAGTCCGTCAGCTTAATAGGGTGGATCCAAAAGTGGTATTTCCTTGAACTATAAATATAATTGCATGTCATTTTTGTGTGCCCTTCCCTGACTCCTTTACTCAAATAAACACGCATGCAAAAACTAAAAATACCTTCTGGATCACTCGACAACCATACATTTGGAGGCTAAGTGTCAAAACATTGCCAAAAAGCTTGCCAGCCAATTCTCTTTGCTGTGAAGGAAGCCCATGCTCAAAAAACTGTATCCAAATACGCAAGTTGCATTTCTAAATATGATATTAAAAAAAAAAAAATCAATGCAAAAACATATCTCACAAGTAGAGATATCAAATACCTTCTGAATCACATAATTACCAAACACATCAGTCATCAAGGCCAGAGCTCGAGGCATAATTTCCTGATAAACCATGTTCTTCTCATCTATTGTTGCTGTCTCAAGTTTTTGTTGAATGAATCGACTGCCATACTGATCCGCGCTGCTCATAGAGACATTAAGTCATTTATGTTAATTGAGGATAGTGAAACAGAAATTTAACACGAAAAATTTTTAAGCAGTAAGTACCTAAATTCAACAACATAACCATCAATTTCCAAAAGTTCTAAACATTTAGTTTTATTGCTCTTAAAATCTTCCAGGAGGGATGATGCAATGCTTTCACTCATACTACCAGCATCCAAGTGCCAGGGTCCCACAATTCCCCCGTTTACATTCCTAGCTCCAGAGGGAAAATGCACATTTAGTTCATTGTGTTTTATGGGACTGCCGGGTCCTACCGGGGAGTTTGGAATAGGACTTGCCAGGGGACTCCCCGGATATGACATGCCAACACCGAAGGCAGGATTCCCATAATAGCCATAATGATTAGAACTACCAGATTTACCACCCATGGGAACTCCATACTGAGATTTCTGAGGAGACAGAAGAGCTCCAACATAAGCTTTCTGAAGCCCAAGTAAGTTCATATATGAGTTACCCAGGTAGTTCCTGTCCACTGAAGTATCATTGAGAGATGGTAGCTGGGCAGCATACTCAGATGTCCTCAAGTACTGGAGATATAGTGGATCGATAAATGGTCCCTGAAGGGCACTCCCAGAAATTGGGCTACCCACTCTCCCGAGAGTATGTGATTCGGATGCAGAAGCTGTAAGATTAGTTCCCAATCCCAAACTTCCTCCAAGGGCTCTTGAGTCCATTCCAGAAGCAGCCATAGCTGATGCAGCTGCAGCGTTTTCAAATAATGGTGGCAAATTACCAGTTCCAAATTGGCCAGCTACCATGGAAGCCAATGTTGGATTCATGGAGTATCCACCTAAGCTATAATTTGAAAGTGGCAAATTCAAAGCATCTAGATGCTGGTACTGCACGGCTAAGCCAGCACCACTATTAAGAGTGGAGGTAGGTGAACCTCTCAAGTAAGAATTACCAGAAGAAACAGCAGATCTGTGCAATTCAGCCTGCCTGTCAACCATCAAGGATGAGTTGTTCATGTCTGACCCACTACTATTTGTCTGACCCAAATCAGAATATGAAATTTTTGCTGATTGAGGAGCAGAAGGAATATGAAAATTCCCAGATTCAGATTTCTTTAAATATGAATGTTGCTTCACATTATTGTAACCACCTTGAGGACCAAACAGGTAACTTGGATGATTATCAACATCTGGTTCCATCTGTGATGGCAAATGGCTTTCTTCATCAGTGATTCCATTTGCAGACAAGTTCATTCTAGACAATGCAGTTACCAAATCTGGAGACTCATTAAGACTGGATGAGACAACCTTAAATGAGTTTGAACCTGTAATAGATCTCTTCTCAGAAGAGACTACTCTCCCTTGTCCAATTGGTGTAAGACAAGGACTAGGAGCCCTCGTGACATGTTGTGGATCAGGAGTAGTACTTCTAGACAAGGAAGCACCCAGAGCAGCAGCATACGATAGGGAAGATGGTTGACCAGTATTTTGGACAGCAGATGAGCTCTGAGCAGTTGCACCAGTCTGCAGAAGATCTGCAGATGATGATTCATGGCGTAATTGAGCTGGCTCAGCTTCGGCTGAACCAACAATCTCAATATCTTCATTAAATGCACCGCGGCTGGCTGGGCGCGAAGGATGCCCTTTTGCAAGAGTTGAATGACCCAAGTCATCCTGCAAAGATAAATTTAAAATTACAGAAACAGTTCACAGGACAAATACAACACAATCAACATGCCATCAACCAGTCCAGATATGTGCAATTAGGTGTGCATCAGGAAAAAACAAGATGCACAGTAGAGCACAACTGAAAGCTAATCAAAAAGGGAATTCACTCTAACAAACATCATTGAGGCAGTGTGCAGTAGCATCAACTACTTTGCAAAACCTCAAAAATCAAGGTATATGCAACAAAACACTATAAAATTAGGAAGAAATTGGCAACCAAATGCATAAACCGTTTCAAGAAAAGGATAATGCCTCTTAATCAAGTGAGTATCTATAATTAAACAGATCAACTCCCCCCCTCCCAAAAGAAAAAGTTAATGATAACAAAAACAAAATCTTAATACCAAATTCAATTGGACTTGACAACATATATCTTTTCTCACCAGTCTATTCTATTATAAATTGAGTTTTGGTGTGAAAATAAGCATTCTAAATCCTTTCTAACCAAATATTTCTAAGTCAACTTAGGTCATTCTCTCCCTCTTCACTTGCCATCCACCTAGATTTAGTCCCCTCCCCCCAACCCCCCTCTTAATTGGAGTTTTTGTAGGTCTGCATTTGACATATCCGAACCAACACAAATGTAACTTTGCAACTTAACAAGGAATATAAGTGACTAATTCTGCCTTTTACGTGACCATACCTCATCCAGCAGACACTCTAGTGTCAGTGATATGGATAGACTGTCAACTACAAATATATTGCCATAAATAATCATGAAGAATGAAATGCAAAATCACATTAAGAATAACCAAATAACTTTTCATATCAAGAAGGACCAGTGGTAATTGAGAGGAAGAAAAAAGCATTTGTAACATGTCAAATGGCTAAATTTTGAATGTATAGAGCGAAATTTCTCAAAGGATATCCAATACAATACATGGCCAGTGATGATTACAAATAAATGCCACAAATGAAAATTCACGAAAAAGACCTTTTGTTTTCCATTATTCACTAAAGAAACAAAGCAGGCACCATGGCAAATCAGTAAATCCAACAACTAATAGTAACATTACTAGATTGAAGCACAACTATAGAAGTAAGTCACCTGAAAGATTTCAGCAATACTCTTCTGTTTGTTCCCAAGTCCTAATCCAGGTAAACCTATCAGCCCATCACCACCCCATTCTGTTGAACCCTGGACTTTCTCTGACTGAACCCCACTCTCTTGTTTCCTCGAATCAAATCCTGGTGGCATTGAAAACAAGGACCTCCCATTTCCATTATCATCCCTATTCACTTTCCTCCTATCTCCAATCCCACCTAAAACTGAACTTCCTCCCTTCAATCTCTGTGCAAACCTCCAATCCTCCCTTGACACCGAAGGAGGTGGAAGCCTAGGGTTCAAATTCACATTAGAGTAATAGTAGGCTAAATAAGCTGGATCAGAGCTCAGCTCCTCGTCAGTCAAAATTCCATTTCCATTGTTGCCACTAGCAAATTCCGGAAGGGTGGCACCACCACCTCCTCCACCGCCTAACAAGCCTCCCACTGCACTTAATGAACCCTCTACTGTTGGAGGCGCAGACCCACTCCTACACAAATTAAGCTCTCTCTCCCGATCATCAGCCTCTTTCCTACGCTGCTCACGCAGCAACAAACTCATTTCCTTCTCTAAATCATCACCGAAAGATGCATCGTTTTCTCTTATCATCGGTCTCCTTCCCAATTCAGATAACATATTCAAAATCCCAATTTGATCATTACCCACTACGACAACTCAACCACTGATCAATGCCCAACATCGAGAATCATACCCTTAAAGCATCAATGACCGCAAAAGTCAAAGCTTTCTACGTATGAAACATCCAAAAGGCTGAAACCCATATTGAAAGTTCCAAGACGGTAACTTTAACTACCGAAGATCAAAACTTCGAACACTAAGTTGATCGAAATCAAAAATTTTCGATCCTAGACCAACCAAACCTCGATTATGAAGCATAAAAACAAGACTGAAAATATGTTCAATTCTCCCCTACAATCGATTCCCGGGAACATAACAGAAAATTCAAGCGTCCCATCTTTCCATGTAACATCGGTAACAACACAACAATAACATCAATAGTAGTGGTGCAAGAAAGTGTCTTTGCAGAAGCAGGGGAAAACAGTGAGCTGTTATAAAAGAGCAAATAGAGATGCGGGGATAGTTTTGACGGCTGAGATCAATCTGGCGGCGAGTGCTTCTTACAACAAGAACCCTCTAGGGTTTTGTTCCATTACAAGGAGATTAAATACAGTTGGTTACAATAATGGTAAAAACCCAATATGGATATTTTATTCAATTTTCTCCCTTTTTGATGTTTTCAAGAAGGAAGACAAAAAAAAAACCCACCAAAAACAAAAGGTTTTGATCAAAAATCCTAGAAATAAAAGGGTAATTGACCAAGTGAAAACTGACTGATGGAGTCATATAAAGAGACGGGGATACTGCTTAGGTAAACTAGAAGAAGATAACGATGTGTGTTTTCCCAAAGGGGAACGTCTAACTATCACGTATACTCTCACTCAGATTTGCTTGCTGCTCCCTCCGCTTTAAGGCATCCACTGTGTTAAAAGATGGCTGATGGTGTAAAGTACAGATTTTTTTTTTTTTTAAAATACTTTAACCTACACAAACTCATATGAATAAATAAACGTAAATTAATTTTGTATTATATATATAATATATAAAAAAATAAAATTATAAAAATTTATTAACATAATATAAAATATTTAATACATTATATAAAATTATTTTACATATATTTACATTTATGAGATGACATTTCAATTTAATTGTTTTATTTATTTTTTAAAAAAAATCTAGTTTGATATGAATATATAAAAACATAAACTTTTGATTTAATAACTACGTTAGTATGTACAAATTGTAATTAAAATAATTAATTATATATTAATAAAATAATAAATGTACAATTTGATAAATAATAAGTATATTTTTTATAGAATAACATCGCTCTCATATTAAAAATTTGCATTTCTTTTTTTTTTTTACCTCTATACTTAATTTTTGTATTTTATTTTCCCTATTTGTTACTTGGAAGGTTCCTTTCTTCTTTTGCTGCCTCCATTTTCTGCCTCGGTAATATTCAGGAGCTCTCTGGTTGGTTTTTTCTCCGTTTTTGGTAGCGGATTCTATAGAATCCATAGGAGCCCCATTGCCTTTAGATACCTAGTTCTACTGCTGTCTTTGTTAAAACCAAGTGCCGCAAAAGGAAAAGAAAAAGATGAAGCTGTCATGCATGGAAGTTATCTTCTCGTTTGTGTAAATCTGACTGTGATCATGATTATTGCATTAACCACGCAATACCCTAAATAAATAAATAAATAATTCACTGTGAATAAGCTTTGCTGACCGACTTTGTGGGACATCGAACTTAAGCAAGTTGCCATGGAAAGAAATCATGCTAAGAAGCATAGAGCTGCTTTTTCCAGATGGGTCCCAAAGATAAGACCGATCAAGAGTGCTTAGAATGTAATAATTATATTTTAAATTCATTAATGTTAAAATTAAAATCAATTTTTCGAGCAGTTTTTTTTTTTTTTCTCTTCTCTTATAGTCAATCAAATTAGGTGTAGTTGTTTAGTTTTCATTTATCCATTTCTTTTTATTTTTTTAATTACAGCTTTTTTTGGTACAGGACACGTGGACAATTTGAGACCGATTGATAATGATTAGTTAAAATTTGGGGTATTGCACATTTGCACATGAGGTGATCAACAAGTTAAGAAACTAAATTTAATATAATTTTAAGATGGAAATTGGAGTAGATTAATTATTTTTCAAATTTTGAAGGTTTTCCATAATTTATTTTCGACGCTAATAATATTACAAAATTTTACTTATTAAAATATTACAACGTTTTCCGATTTGAGAACGAATATTATTGCAATGTTTACACGTGTAACGCTTTAAGTCTTAGGCACGTGCGTTCCGGTACCCGTCAACACAATGGTTAGTTGCCCCGTACCTGCCGCAAGACAAGGGGACGTGCAACAGCAACTTCCACGTGTCAGATATCTGTGGGTTCAAATTTCAAATCCACGTGACGTGACCCAGATTAAGGTATTCTCCCCGGTTCCCGGCCCGACTCAAAAATGGAGCCCATACATTACTAAAAAAAAAAACAAAAATTTGATGTCAGTAGAGAAAAAAGATTGTAACAAAGAAATTATTTTTTATTAGTTATTTAGATAAATTAAAAATAAGTAAAAAAAAAAGATGCAAATTATATTTTTTTGTACAGATATTATAAGAAAGTATTAAAAAGTTAATATTTACAAAATAATAATCATACCCACATCATATTTTGTCTTTTTGTTAATTGAGGGAGAGAGAGAGCAAGCATGATTGATTGGTAGAGGAAATTATTTCATTTTTTTTATAACCCTGCCATGATGTCATTTTGTTTAGTATTCCTACCGAAATCGCGAGAAAAGTTTTGCATCAACCCACACAAAATTTTCATATCATTTCTTACTCTTTTCTTTCTTTTTTTTTTTTTTCTTAAAATAAGATTATTTTTTATTTGTATTATTTTTATTCATACTTTTTTTAATTAATTTTTAATATCATCTTTAGTTGTGATTATATATTGAAATATTATAAATATTCAACTAAAAATTAAAATATTATAATGTGATATTTTTTATGGGTTTATTTTTAACTTAAATTAAATATTTATACTTATTAATATTTTTATTTATCTTTTCAAGTTAAATAGCATATTTTTGAAAAAAAAAAAAAAAAAAAGAAAGTGAGTCAAGAGTTATATTTTTAACAAGTATCTTAAAAATTAGTAAAATGTTAAAAAATATTTTATTTTAATTTTAAAAAAAATTATACAAAATTTATAAAAATAAAAAATACTTTTATTATAAAATTAATAATTTAATAAATTTTTTAATTTAAAAAAAAAAAAAAAGAAGAAGAAGAAGGAAAACCTCAAGTACAATAGCCATTATAGAAAGAGTCAACATATAACTTCCCAGCTCCTACCTAACTCCTTTAAATTTATGGAGTGAATTATTTTATTTTATTTTATTTTTCCCTTTAATGCATCCCGAGCTTAGTGGCCAATCCGTTTGATGCAAGTCCGAAGCTTATACTTTTGTTCTTTGAATGAAAACCATTGCTGGACCATTCAACAAACTGTAGTGATACTCTAGCTTCACAAAACTGACAATTGAATAAAACTTAAATACTTATTTTTATTTTATTTTATTTGTTATTATTATTATTATTATTATTTTGGCGCTCGTCTTGAATTCTCAACTTGTTGAAACGAAAGAGACGTTAATGAAATTTTTATCATTGACAAACAATGCAAAGCGAAGTTTTGTCTACGGAGAAGGTGACACCATGCGGGAGTCATTGTCATAACAATAACATTAAATTGTTATTACTAGACTTTTGCAAGGCCACACTACTTGTTGGATAAAGCTAATGGGAACAGCTAGACTTGGAGAAATTAAGGCAAAGACCATAGCAAAAGCTTCCACCTATGCCCACTTTGTCAACGTGACTGTAGAAATAATAGACACAACTTGCAATTTGATGCTAGAAACGATTTTATTGTCATTGTGTCAAAAATGTTTATTCTTAATCATTTTAAATTGGATAGAAAAAAGAAAATTTTTTTATAATAACTCAAATAATAATAAAAATATAAGTTAGAACATTAATTTTAAAATCTAAAATAAAATTAATATTTTATAAAATATAAATTAAATCTCGTGTCATGTCAGACATGTACTCAATCTTGCAAGACAAATCTTTGCTGGTCAAGATGTTGGTTTTTTACTTCTATCCAAGTGGAAAAAGAAGATGGTGTTGTGTGTTTATTTTACTTGTTTTTCTGTTTTGTTTTGTTTTTTTTCCCCTGGTTAATGAAAAAGGAAGATGGCGTGGGAAGCCCTGAACGAAACTACCCCCAGGTGCAGGACCAAATTTTCGGAGACCAATAGTGTTTGAGGGAGCAGGCCCAAATACCCGAATACCCAATCCCCACAAACAGACAGACGGATATCCATGGACCCTAAAAACAGAAAAAATTATTTTATTATATTTGTATAAAGTTCAATGAATTTTTTAATTGATAAAAAATGTACACGTACTTACAAAAAAAAAAAGAGCACACTTTTAACTTACGCTCTATAGACATTTCTTAAACAACTTGGTCTACAAATACAAACTAGAATTTTTATTTTATTTCAAGGACACCCTTCTGTTTAAATTACTTAAGGATGTTTTTTTTGATAAATTAGCATACTTTTGATCTGAAAATATTAATTCATGAATCTTTTATTTTTATTAGAAAACAAAATCAAAACAAACAAGTAGCACAAAATCAAAGACAATAAAAAAGTCTTCACGGTTTCATTAATCTAACAATTAATATTTGATTATATTCAATTTTTTTGAATAAATAAATCAATTACAAATTAAATTCAATAAAAAAATACAAGGTAATTAGAGATATTTATGTAATCAATAATATTATTATAAGACAACGCACACAATCACTCTTTAGTTGGGGCACTGAAAGATTATTAAGTATAATTTAGTAATTATTAAATTTAAATTTTAATTATAATTCAATTTTTCACTCCACTCTAATTAAATTTGAAAAAAAAAAAAAAAAAAAAGACAAGAAGAAGAAAAATTGGGGGCACTTAGCAGTTGATGCTTTAGGAAGAAAATCTTCGTGGGGGCATTTCGGCGTTGCCCCAGTCTCTCAGTTAGAGTCAGCTCAGCTATTCTTTCCCAAGTGTTCCCCACTGACATTCGTCTCTTCCTCAAAAAATAAAAAATAAAATAAACAATCAACAATATAAAAAGTAAAAAAGAAAAAAATCCATTTTATCCAGTCAAACTTTTCTCCGGCACGCTCCTAACGCGCCACGTGGCCCGCACAACATTTAATTATCCGCCTACCGGCCGAAAACTTCAAAACAATGGCCTTTGCCGAAGCAAGCACGGAAGCATTTCCAGACCAACGCCCACGTAATCACCCAAGAGCGTGTTTATCCACGCTCTCTTTGAATATTATTTTGACCACGCTTCGCCGCCTCAGTCCACGCGTTTGGCCTTTTTATCACCCTTTCTCCCTTTGCTTTATTTCTTAAAGTCTTTCTCTCTCTCGCTCTACCCGCTGTCGGTCGTACCGGATCTGAAGTGAAAAATGACATCGAGGACGTCGTACTGGTGCTACAGATGCACCCGATTCGTCGCTGTCTTGGATGCGAACAACATCACGTGCCCTCGCTGCAACGGTGGTTTCGTCGAAGAGATCGTAGCCGACGATAACAGCCGCGGCCGGGTCATGTACACGGTGACTACCAACGATGAGAATCGCCAAGATTCCGGCCTTGTCCCAGCCGTCAGATTCCGGCGGATCCGTCGCCGTTCCGGAGACCGGTCTCCGTTTAATCCTGTCATTGTCCTCCGCGGTGGCGGGGCTGAGGACAGCGAGGAAGGGAACGGGTACGAGTTTTACTACGATGACGGGTCGGGTACGGGTCTACGGCCCGTGCCCGCTACCATTTCGGAGTTCTTGATGGGTTCGGGATTTGACCGGTTGCTGGAACAGTTGTCCCAAATTGAAATAAATGGATTCGGGCGTCCCGGAAACCAGCCGGCGTCGAAGGCAGCGGTGGAGTCCATGCCTACGGTGGAGATAACGGACGCACACGTTTTGTCAGAGGAGCACTGCGCGGTTTGCAAGGAGGTGTTCGAGCTTGGCAGCGAGGCGCGTGAGATGCCGTGCAAGCATATATACCACTCCGATTGCATTCTGCCGTGGCTGGCGACGAGGAATTCTTGCCCGGTATGCCGCCACGAGTTGCCGGCGGATCATCTGGAAAATGAGAATCCGGAGGAAGAAGTATATCCAGCGTCGGGGAACAGTGAGGAGCAAATTGTTGGACTGACAATTTGGAGGCTGCCGGGAGGCGGGTTTGCAGTGGGTAGGTTCAACGGGAGCAGGAGAGGCGGCGGGGAAACAGAGTTTCCAGACGTTTTCACTGAGATGGATGGTGGGTTTGGAAGCGGCAGAAGGAGGATTTCATGGATCAATAGAAGAAGCAGAAGAGAGAGTGGTGGCAGCGGCGGCCGCAGCGGTTTTGGCCGGTTTTTACGGGGTTTGGCGTCCTTCTTCAGGAGGGATAGGCCTAATTCTTCTAATTCAACGAATTCAACTACTGGTTCAGATTTTGGTTCGATTCACAGAAGTTCTAGCTACCCAAGTTCTGGGTTTGGCAGCTATGCGAGGAGAAGAAGATGGGGCTTGGATTTGGAAGTTGAAAATGGGACTGAAAGATGATGAACTGGGCAATTGATCATCCCAAGTTCATTTTATAGACGTATATATAGTGTTAAACTGGCAATATTTGATTTTTAGTTATTGTCCCTTATGAGCCTAAGAGGAGAAATCATTCCAATTCTGATGAAAAGATAATTCTTTGTCACTTCCTTCGACGCGGAGCGGTTTTGTTCAACTTGAAGAAAAGGTTGGGAAAACATAGATGGGATTTAGGAGATAGTTGAGGTTAGGAAAATTTGTTATCTGGTGCTCACTCTCAAGTCCAAGCTTGTTGTTGGAAGTCCCTGGATGCTGGAGAGCAGTGCGATGCTGTAATTGGCTCCTTGTGGTCCTGTCTTGATATGGAGAAATGCCCTTTGTTTTTGGATACCCTGGCCACGATTCTGAGCTTCAATCTAATAAGTCAGTCAAATTTGCGGGCTAAATTATTGTTCACTCGCTAGGAGTAGTACATATGGAGCCATTTCGTGTTTTAGGTGAAATCATGTGTTGCTGAAATCGCGGCTTTATAGCCTTAAAAGTGCCAACTTTTGCATGTGCCTAGTTGTCAAGAGATATCCTCTGGCTTTTGTTTTGTACTTGTATTTTGTGGGAGTTATCTGGAGCTTAAGCAATGGGAGAAGAGATATGTGATATACCCAAGTTGCGTTATCTCGTTTCTCTATTTTGGTACTTTTGGAAAACTGTTGTAACCCCATTACTGTTTTGCTTCTTGTTATTGTTATTTAACTCCTCTAATCAATTCGGCGTTTGTAATTTGTTTGATTGTCCAAGCCTTCAAAGCTGTAGAGTTGACGGGCTGTTTTGTGACTTCAGGATCTTAGCAAGACTTCAAACATTGTCAATGTGGTCGATTGTTCTCACCAGCGTACAAAATTGGCTGTGGTTAAAACTTGGAATTATTCACAATGGAAATTCAGTTGGTCAGGGTGAAACGAACATCCATACAAATCCATTTGTTCAACGGGACTGTATCGACAAACACAAAGCTATCATTGAGGTCTGTTCGAAAAAAGCCACAACACATAAAAGTGAAACTTATGAATTGCTTTGTAATGAATGGAGGCATGCAAGTGAGGGACCACAAAGAGAGCGAGCCAGAAAAGATAGAGAAGCTGAAAAAGAAAAAGGGAAAAGCAGAAAAAAATAATGAAAAGTGGAGTTAACTATTGCAAAGATGTCAGCAAGTAGGAAGGAAGATGCCATGACTTGTCTATGGATGAAGGGACTGACATGTTTGAAACTCTGACTTGCTAGGTGGGCAATCGCACCTTTGAGGCATGCTCTTTCCTAAGAGATCAACTTTGTAACACTCCAGTTGCTGCTATTACTGATTTAGAACCTGAGCTGAGCAAAATTCATTTTCCTACCGGAATGAGCCATGAGATTTGCCGGGAACTCGGGTAGCTTGCTGAGATCTTGACGTCTTTGGTCATAGCTAAATGTTTTAGTTGAATATAATCCCTACCTGTTGCTTGATCCTCGGGCAAGTCATGTCTGGACATGAAAATGGGTCCACGTTGTTGAACCGGTTTGGTGTGACTCTTGTCTACCCGTGATTGGGATTTAAGAAGGAGACAGCAAATAATCCACGGCACAAGTTATAGTCTCTGTCTGTTGTCCAGCTACTGTTCACAGACGTAATTTAAATATTTAATATGGGCCAGCTAGACGACACCATTGAAAATAATAATAATTTAAAAAAAAAGAAAAAGAAAAAGGAAAAGCTCCTCCATGGTCAATGATGCTAAAATTAAGACTATTCCAAGATTTCCTTGAGGGGGGAATTTGAAATGGAAAAGGAAATCTTTTAAATTTATGTCTTACGACTTTGGGTTCGTTGTTTTTGGTAAAGTATTTTTCTTCTATTTTATTTTATTTTATTTTTATATTTGACTAATTGAATTACTTGTAAAATCAACAAGATATAATATAATAATTTTTTCGTCATAAATCATTATCATCAAAATAAAGAAAAGTTATTTTTTTACAAACGTTGCAACGAGTAAGAAAAAGGAAAAGAGAATTATCATTGATTTTACTATTTATTTATAATAATAATTATTATTTTTCGTCAATCATTAGTTATTTTTTTTTTATTATTTAACATCAAATTTTATTTTATTTTGTAAGAAATTAATATAATTTTTTATATTTTTTATTTATAATAATAATTAATTTATAATAAAATTTTTTGCCTCTCTCTCGTTATATTTTTGCTTTATAAACAATACAAATAAATAAACAGTACACAAAAATTATTATCTTTGTAAATTTTTTTCAATATATATTTTTGATAAATAAATTATTTTTCAATGAAGAATGGACCTTGGTGCATGGTAGAAAGCTCTTGGACCTGGAGGTGGCTGTAGGCAAAGCAAGCAAATAGGGAGCAAGACTTCGGCACTGCCTTCCTAATCTTTCTGCTAAACTATGCCATTAATTAGCGTATTATTATAAACTAAATTCCCGCTCTTTGTAATTAGCGTATCAATTGCCCCCCCCCGCGCCCATAAACCTAGACTTTATTAACTAAAAGAAAAAATGCTAATCATACTCACACAGTAAATTATAAATATGAGAAATATAAAATAATTATTTTTCTGTTATTATTATCGTAAATAAATGAATTTAATAGTTGTAAAATTATTTTGATATCTTTATATAACTATCATGTATTCTAATAAATATAACTGTAAAATGATAACTTAAATTAGACGTGGATCATGACATTATGATTTAAGTTTCCCTCATGTCAGTCTCTAATCAATCGACTTACGAATATTAATGGACGGTTTCATTGGTTGGTAAAGTTATATGAACAAGTCCAAGTTTATATTATAAATGTAAATCTAATAATTATAATAAATTTATGTATCAAATTAATCACGTAAAAATTCAAAACAATCAATTATCTTAGAGTTCAGTTCTAATTATATGTCATAAAACACATATAGCCGAGCAAACTTCAAATATATAAACATTCTCCAAGCACCAATGTTTTGGGCAAGACCCATCAACTACCAACCACTTTGATCTCTAATGACCCCTCTTACACCCATTGTCATGAGATATCCCATCAGTCTTTTTAGCTTGACTTCAAATTTAATAGGTAGTTGCTACCCAAGGACTTGAATGCACACGATAGAGGCAATGAATTGGTTGAAGTTAGTTAACCTGTGATGCAGGAATCTGCACATGAGCGCAGGATAACAGATTCCGCCAAAGGCTCTCTCTTTATGTCATTTTCGATCTCACCAAAGAGTACAAGTAAAAGTTACAAGTCAATGTTTACTTTAAACTCATGACTTGTATATAAATTAGAGAAAAAAAATTAATCACAAAAGAGAAAATTCATGAAGATGGTCTGAGCAAAGATAATTACAGAGAGACAATTGTCTTGCAACTTAAAAAAAAAAAAAAAAAAAAGCAATAAGCTTTTATCAAAACAATTTCAAATAAGAGAAGAACTGAAAGGAGGAAAAGGACTAACTTCATTTTTTTTTGTGTATTTTGTATTGTACGTAAGGCCCAATACCTCATGTTCTGGTGGAAGAGGTAAAAATTGCAGTTCGAGGCATCTGAGCCCAGCCCTCCACGGCCCATCTAATTGCCATATGACTTCTGCTTTCTCTCTTAATCCTGCAATTCTCCGTAGTTACCAATGGCCACGGAGGTGGTGGCGACAGCGGCAGCGGCAACGTTGACCGAGTAGACTTGCATGCAAGAGGCTTGATTCTGCAGAAAGTATGGTGCTTGATCATCCTCCTGGTCAGCACATTCTGTGGTGGTGTCTCCCCATACTTCTTCAAATGGAACGAGAGTTTCCTTCTCTTGGGGACGCATTTAGCTGGTGGGGTCTTTCCGGGGACCTCTCTAATGCATTTCTTGGCCAATTCAACAAGCACTTTTGGGGATCTCACAACAAAGACTTGTCCTTTCTCTTTCATGCTCGCCTCCGCTGGGTATCTTTTGACTATGCTCGGCGATTGCACGGTGATATTGCTTACGAAGAGTGCTGGACTGTTGGCTGCTGGGATAAAATTGGCTTATGTATGCTTGCTATGTAAACTTTTTGGTGCTGGCAGCAGTGCTGAAAGGCTTAGAGTAGAAAGAGTTTTCTAAGAACAACTTTTTCATATTAATTGATCATCAAGTCTTGTATAATTGAAATTAGATAGATTTTCATTATTACAAATAAATAATTTCATAAATTTTAATCATTGTAAATTTGGATTTAAATTTGAATGTAAATTCAAATTTTAATTCTTTCACCTAACTTCAACTATTGCTTATCCTTACTTACTTAGTCTACTACTTTTGATCCTGACCTGTCCATCTGCTGCTGTTGTTGCTGAAGTTGCAGGATTGCAATGAGTGCCACATCTGCATTGGAGACTTCAGTTTGAAGTTGCAGAGCAGCAACACCAATCCTTCATGGACAAAGGGAAACGAGAGTGGAAGTTGAAGAAGGAAAGGCTGGTGATGATAAAGATTTGGGAACTGATGTAAACTCTGTTTTCTTAAGGACCTTTAATCTTGGAGATACTGTACTTCTCATTCTTGCTTTTGTGCTTTCATTCAGTTTTTGAAGGGATTGCAGTTTGGAGCTTCTGGCAAGTGATTGATTGATGACTCTCTTCTTTTGGTCTTTTTACTTTATTAATTATTTAATTGTGTTCATTTCAGAACAGAATTTTGTCTGTTTAATTGTACTCCTTGAATTGAAGTCAGTGATCGAATAATTTTATTCACACTATCACACGTTGAAGGCGAGCCTTTGTATTGCAGAAAGAACCTGTCTACGAAAACAAGGTTAAGAGCGCTTATGTCTCACCATTCCCAGCCCCATTGTGTGAGAGTTTGTGCACTTAAATATCCTTATTCACATTGTTACTCGTAGAAGAAATCGAGAACATAATGGACAGAAAATTTTCCAGGTTGGGTTTGATTATGCGAAGATGATGAGAGCCAATGTCTTTTCTTTGATCTTACTTCCATTTTTTTTTTGGGGGGGTTCAATTAAACTGGTAAGAGAATCTGAGTTGCTAGATACTTGGCTGTTTCTTGTAAGGACTGAAAATTTATCTTTCAGCCACCAAGGCAGATGCATACCTTTGGACAATATGTTTGCACAAAATATTTGCAGCCACTGCATTGGTAATTGCTTTGCTCAGAACGCTTCCCAAGAAGCCATTTCTAATGACGGTCGCATATTCTCTTGCCTTTGCCATTTCCAGTCCCATTGGAGTGGGAATTGGCATTGCCATTGGTGCCACAACTCGAGGCCAAACTGTTGATCGGATCTTTGCCATCTCAATGGGACTAGCTTGTGGAGTTTTCATCTATGTTGCCATCAATCATCTTGTAGCTAAAGGATACAAACCACAGGCCTGATTGCACTTAGATACTTCATTCATCAAGTTTGCTGCTGTTCTACTTGGGGTTGGAGTTATTGCTGTTGTTATGATTTGGGATGATCGAAAAAATCTCTGTTTTCACGTTCTTGTATTTGTGCCGCCATATTTAAAACTCTTTGGATTTGTACACTGCAGTTTCCATGATAATTGAATTACTTAGAGTTGCTCAATCTACAAGTAGATTTCACGCAAAAATTATTAATAAGAACGACACTCTGCATTGTCTCTTCTCATACAGAATCTGTCTCAAAGTAAAATTCACCATGTGCAGCCCATTGTTTGTTTTTGGTCAATGTACATCCATACGAGCTTTCTCTAAGTTGTTCGATTTTGGGACCGATATGCGTATGGATGACTCTTATAAGAATTCATGTTAGCGTAACATTGAAGTTATTCCCTTGTGACCACATGTTACAAGTTTGAGTTGCGATTTTTTTTTTTTTGGTGTGAAAAACAAATATAAGACCATGCGCATTTGACCTTTCTAATATTTCATTAGGTAAAAGTCTCGTGCACTTAGATGCCCTTTTGGAAAAAAAAAAAGGTCAGAGAACTGGTTACAGATGGAATGGTTCACTCCGACTTCTGGATATTGTATTAAGAGCTTATTGTTCTGAAAGTATTTCACAAGACAGCCCCTGTAACAGACAGCCAGACAAATATTCGGACATGTAAAAGATGGCCTATTCAAGAAGTTGGTGCACCTACAATTACAAAAAGAAGTGAACACGTATATGAGGTACAGATGACAGACTCATCCACCAAGTAAAAATCTTTCATACACAAATTTTTATCATATTGACTACACGATTATCATTGTAACTTCATAATCAAGTTTTGGTGGTTAATTTGGTTCTGCACAGCAAAGAACTAGAGCTGAGCTAACCTACTTCTCTTTCTATATATTTTTTATTTTTATTTTTGTTGTTTGAGAGAAAGTGGTTCAAATGTCCTTCTCTACCTTGGCTTGGGAGTCTCAATGGTCGTCTTTGGTTAGGACATAAGTTACCACCAACCACAATGGTGTACATGAACGTTAAACTGCCTAAACTTGGTATGGTAATCCACTGATTGTCCTAGTCACTAAGCCTTAACGGTTGGATAAGTTTGAACGACTGTCTTGCAGAATGAGACAGTTTGCAATTGTCATTGATGTGCGATCCCTGATATACCCTCGGGATAAAGATTGGTTTTTCTCGGCAGGGCACAGGACAGCTGAACATTAGGAGATCGATAATGAGCTGTCTTCTCACGACAATCCCAACAAAAAGGAACTTCAGTCAACCAAGTGCTAAAACTGAAAACTTCCATTAATATCAGATCCATCACAAGTGTTTTGCTATCCCCAGAAAACCCTCTTGGATGTGGTTAAAAAAGTAATGATTTTAGTTCTTAATATAGTGTTTAAGTTAATTGCTTTGTAATGGTAACATTTTGAAAACATCCTACACTTTCTGCTCTGCATTAGGCTGAAGTACGATGCAGGCGATTTGTGTTCAAGCGTGTTTGTGTTTGGTATGTACTGTAATGCACAAACAACGTAGTGGTGCAGACTGCGTATTTTGCATCATGAAAACACATAGAATGGATCCGTCATTTTCCATCACTTCGAGGCTTCTAGTGAATGCCTGCACTATCCTGTGGGGTAACTTGCAAGGCCCCCCGGCCTGGGGGGTTCCACAAAGATAAAAATGGGGCTATTAATGGAAAAACATTTAGGTTATGACCAATATATGAGTTGTCTGGCATCGAAGATTGTCTTTGATTATACTCCAAATTGGACATGGGCCAACAGTAGGTGATTCTCTTCTTTTCTCAATTATGAAACATCTCATCACCTATTCAAGCAAACACACTCCTTGTGCCTATATAAACACACCCTCAACGGCTTCAAGGCCGTGTCACTGCAGAAGCAACAGAATCTAAGCTACCTCAAGTCTCAGTTATACCTATCTCTTCAATTTTTTTAAGCAATCTTCACAGACCAACAAAATGTATTCTTCATTCTCTGTAACACCAGCAATTCTTGTTGCAGTTCTCCTTGCTATGAGCTGCCTCTGGGCCTTTCCTGATGTTGCCGATGCAGGCGTTACCAGGCACTACAAGTTTCATGTGCGTATCGTATAAATTAAACCAACTAATTGTGTGCCTCATTGGTAGTCCTCAGCTTATGTTTGTTTATTTTGCATTCACCTGATATAGATTTGGTGTCAACATTTGCTGTGCTTTGTCCCAGATAAAACTGAAGAACGTTACCAGGTTGTGCAGCACAAGCAGCATAGTGACAGTCAATGGGAAGTTCCCAGGTCCTCGGATCATCGCCAGAGAAGGCGACCGTTTAGTAGTAAAGGTGATTAATCACGTTAGCAAGAATGCCAGCATCCATTGGTATGAAACTATCATTGAAGCATTTTTTTTCATCAGTTAACAAAATTTCACAAGTTGGTAATACATCTATATGGCAAACATTGTCTTGGTAATGAAAACAGGCATGGCATTCGGCAACTCCAGAGTGGATGGGCAGATGGGCCATCCTATGTGACACAATGCCCCATTCAAACAAACCAGAGTTACGTGTACAATTTCACAATTACAGGACAAAGAGGGACTCTTTTCTGGCATGCTCACATTTCATGGCTCAGAGCTACTGTCTATGGACCCCTCATCATCCTCCCTAAGAAGAATGTTTCTTACCCATTTGCCAATCCATACAAGGAAGTCACCATCACGTTCGGTACTTATAACTAACAATCCCTTCATGGCTGTTTTTAGCATCTTCTTGTTTTGGTGCCTTCCTTCTCCAAAAGGGTATATAAGAATCGACCAAGATGGGCCTAATCAGCTTTGATTTTATGCAACTGCAGGAGAGTGGTTTAAAGCTGATCCTCAAGCAGTTATTAACCAGGCTTTACAGACTGGAGGAGGCCCAAATGTCTCTGATGCCTTCACTTTTAATGGACTTCCAGGCCCATTATACAATTGCTCAGCAAAAGGTATTTCATTTGTTCATGATGACTTTTCTGCCAGCACACAAGGAAAAGTTCAAATGTTGTACAACTTCTTGTAAAAACTAAAGCCAATCCAGGAGGTGAAATTCATAAATGTTTATAAATTATAACTTTTACGCTCTGTAACTGCACGAGATTTTATGCCGTTAAGTAGAGCAGATCTACTGCATCAGAATTTTCTCCACCTCGAGGCTTGTCCTCCGTAAGAGTATACCTGACAATAGTAATTTTATGGTGATGCCCTGCAGATACATACAAGCTAAAGGTGAAGCCAGGAAAAACGTATCTTCTGCGGCTGATCAATGCTGCACTCAATGATGATCTGTTTTTCAGCATAGCAAATCACTCCTTAACCATCGTCGAAGCCGACGCTACCTATGTTAAACCTTTTAACACCAATATTTTGGTCCTTTCACCAGGGCAAACCACAAATGTCCTCCTCAGAACCAAAGCCAGTGCCCCCAATGCCACATTCTATATGCTGGCCAGACCATACTTCACAGGGCAAGGCACGTTTGACAATACAACCGTTGCTGGCATTGTTGAGTACGAAAGTTCTTCAAATTCCTCCGCATCCACATTCAAAAACGGTCCAGTGTACAGGCCAGTCCTGCCTCCTATTAATGCTACAAATTTTGTGGCAAATTTCAGTAACAAATTCCGCAGTCTGGATAATGCTCAATTCCCAGCTAATGTGCCTCAGAAAATAGACCAGAAATTTCTCTTCACAATGGGTCTTGGAAACAGTCCATGTGCAAAAAACCAGACATGTCAAGGGCCTAATGGCACAAAATTTTCAGCTTCTTTTAGCAACATTTCCTTTTCACTTCCCTCAACAGCACTTCTCCAAGCCTACTTTTTTGGCAAGTCTAATGGGATTTACACTGCTGATTTCCCAAGCTTCCCTCTCAATCCATTTAATTACACGGGGACACCACCAAATAATACTTTTGTGACCAATGGAACAAAGGTTGCGGTGCTACCCTTTAACACCACCGTGGAGTTAGTGCTGCAGGGCACTAGTATATTGGGTGCCGAAAGCCACCCTCTCCATATCCATGGCTTCAATTTCTTTGTTGTTGGCCAAGGATTTGGGAACTTTGATCCTAACAATGATCCCAAAAGTTTCAATCTTGTTGATCCTGTTGCTAGGAACACCGCTGGTCTGCCTTCTGGTGGCTGGCTTGCTATTCGTTTTCTTGCGGATAATCCAGGTAATATACACATATATATATATATGTATGTAAGTATGCAAGTTTGCTTTTGTTCGTAGGTTTGTCTTTAGCAATGTATTAATGATGATGAGAATGTGTGTTGCACAGGAGTATGGCTAATGCATTGCCACTTTGACGTGCATCTAAGCTGGGGCTTAACAATGGCATGGGTTGTGCTGGATGGAAAACTTCCCAATCAGAAACTGCCACCTCCGCCGTCTGATCTACCCAAATGTTGACCTTTGCGATCACCACGTTATCTTTTCTCCCCTTTGTTTCAGATATATATTTCTTTTTTGTTGTATTTTGCCTGGCTTTCCATTTTTCATAATTTGTCTACCAGAGTGCCATGGAGAATAGTGGGGAAAATTTTTTTAGGATACAGAATTCCAACTCCTTGTCGGAGCATAAATAATGAGAACACACGTTCATGAAATCCGGCCCTTCAGCCCAAGAGTGTATTACATTCCTTATTTAATTATTCAACTCAATTGCGTTGCATTGATTTTTTTTTATTTTTTTTTTTATATTCATAGATAAGATTATCATAACTTGAACATTGGCTCATTCCAGACTGTAATGTTTGCTCTTAAAATCATTGTAATTGAACATTTCGATTGTCCAAGCTTATTGGGATTACTCTGATTGGTAATCCCTCGACGAGTCTCATATCAATTACTTAAAAACTGCAATGGAACGACAGACTGCGGATTCACCATCACAACTAACAATGCACCCAACTTTCAATTATTTGCCTGGTCGTTGAATAAAGCTTGTTGAGTGTTAACTGATGACCACTGGTTTGACTAACTTGATCCAATCAGAATTTTATCCCTTTTGGATTTCTTTTATTATTGCTTGTCTGCTTTTTTTTTTTTTTTTTTTCAGAAAACCATTTGATAGAGTTGTTTTTTTTTTTTTAAGTGAACTAAAATGTGATCCCTACGCGAAGTCACTGGGAAGGAAAAGAAAATATTGGGAGTAATAGACCGTGAAATGAATTGGATAGAAAGATTATAATTTTTATCTTGCTTTATAAATTTTGTATAAAAAGAAGGTAAAAAAGAAACGAGATTTTCCAATTATTGGAATAAAAAAGAAAGAAGATTTTATTTCTATTTTTATTGGTGTAATATGAGAAATAGCAGAGTCCCTTTTTCCCCGAAAAAACTTAGTTTGAAGTTTGAACACTGGAAAACACAAATAAAAAGAAGGCGTTTGTCCAAAGTAGAACATTGATTTCATTTTGACTTAAGAGTTCCGTGAAACATACGCAAGTTCGCTTCGCATTACGTCATCATGATTATGACCATAGATTATATATCCGTGGTCCCATTATTTATTGATAATGCGCGAGAGAGTGAAAATAAAGATACCTAAAAGAATTGATCTTAAATTTATATAATTATTTTTTTTTTGTTTGTTTTAGAATTTTTAAATTACTTTTCAATTTTTTTTAGACAAAGAAATGTTAAAAATTTTCATTGATTAAATAAAATTTATTAACACATGATTATTTTTTTTTTAAAATAAGTAAATTTAGATTTATTTTAAAAGACATATAACTTAAATAAAAATATTTTAAAAAATTATACTTTAATTGTTAAAAAATATAAAAATTCAAGACTAAATTTTCATATATCCCAATAAAATGCCAAATCAAAGACGATAATGGTAGGATGTGTGAGTTCTAAGTCTATCTCCCATCAACCCAATCGATAACATTTCCATTTTTATTTTTTTTAAAATTGTTTAGTGTTTTGTCATGCACATCTTCTTTAAGCGTTGAATTTTTTTTTTATTCTTATCTCCATGCAGATCCAACCACTAATGGATGTGTTGCCAATAATGGCAGTTCCAACAGCTGCGAGGTAAAGACAAACAAAGTAACAAAAATCTCATAAACAGGATATATTCAATACATGACCATTGCGGAATCTATCAGATTTGCCTAAAAGAGAAGAAATTTGAGTGGAAAAATCCAAAAAAAAAAAAAAAAAACCAAGAGATCAGTCACCAAACAAGCTGCAGTAAATAAAACTTTAGCGCTCTTCAATTTGTAATTACAGTTAATTTTAGGAACAAATTTGAAAGAAAGAAAACAAGTAAAAATCTATGGTACCAATTTCTTTATGGAAAATTCTCGCATACATTTGACTATTTTTTAGATTTCAGGATATATGGGAGTCTTATGCAGTGGCAATGCGCTACAGGTCCATCACTAGATGGACCTTTCTTTCAAGAATCGCGGTGCTTGTGCCAGCAAACAAGCATGGCAACGCATCGCCTCATGATATAGAACCTTGCCTTCTGTTCCTTGGCTAAGCTACTACATTTGCGGGGAATGGAGGTGCCTTTCTGGGAGAAACTTCTTGGGAATGGACGTTTTGGAGAAGAAGAAGAGGAGGAGGAGGAGGAGAACTTGAGGGACGAGCTTCTCAGTAGAGGGGATTTTGATGAACTCTTTGTTGAGAAACTCCTTGTCATAATTGATGAAGAACCTTCCTTTCTCGACGATGAACTCCATTTCTCATCCATGTATATAGCTTGTTGAAAGCCACCAACAATGGCAAACAATACGACAATATGGTTCTTCTTTGTATGGAGAGAGAGAGAGAGAGAGAGAGAGAGAGAGAGAGAGAGAGAGATGATGGTGATGGGGCTCTTCTGCTGTGAAGTGGGGCTTTGTCATATTTATACATGGCTATGCAGTTTTTGAAGATTTTGATGTGCTTACGAGCACCAAAGATTCATGTTTGTGTGCTCACTGTTACCCTTCTGTTGCTGCGGTGGCATTGTATTTATTATTATTGGGCAGCTACTTTAAACATTATGTTCTCTATTCTTACCTTATAAAAATTTCCTGAGTCTTGAAACAAACCTCTCTCCTCCCAGAGATGCATCATTTAATTTTCGAGACGCTCCTGCCGTCACAAACACACACACACACACACACACACACACATTAGTCATTACTACAGACGACAGAAATGGAAGGGGCAGGCGGGGCAGGGCTCACTGGACAGTTGTCAGCTGGTTTCTCTGAAGAAAGTTGTGCCCAATTTTTGCCAAAATTAAAATGAAGAACCGAAAAAAAAAAAGAAAAAGAAAAGGAAATTGATCACCAAATAAGAACTGTCTGCCAAATGAATTTGATTTATATATATATATATATATTAAACACGTATAATCATATTTGACATATATAGGCGTATCTATGATTCTTGGGTAGCACCATTTGCAAATGGCACATTATTGGGTTCCTAATTGATAACTTTACATCTTAAAAAAAAAAAAAAAAAAAAGAGCATGTTACATGCAGAGCAACAGGGGTCCCAGGTTCATGAAAGCCGAAAATTTTCCTCTCTTTAAATAATAATAATAAAAAAAGTTGTTGTTGTGCTACCTGGAAATTCAATAAATAAACAAACTTTTTTCGGGCCATTGGTTGCCTTTTTTCCAGTAATTGCACAATTCTGTAACAGTAACAATACCTTTTCTGTTTTGGGCCAAAAATCATGCTATGATTGCAGAGTGTATATATATATATATTTTCCTTTTAATTTTCCTAATCGTTTAAATGTCTAAATTATTTTTTTTCATTTTAGATTCACCTGCACATGCAACCATTTGGATCAGAGGTGAAGAGGCTTAAAATTTCAAAACAATCAATTTTTAAAACAAGACTAGATTAGAATAGTTGTCCCATTTACGCTACTCTTCTGAAACTTGCCATGTGGGAAATCGAATTATGCCTGGCTCAGTCTGCTGCTTCTTGGTCAGCAAACTTCAGCAATATTGTTCTACTTAACAAGCATTGAATCCTTTTTTTTTTTTTTTTTTTACTCACAAATTGTTTGCATTTGATCCTGCTTTGGCACCTCCATGTGCCCACACAAAGTGTCTAGAACTTGACCAGCGGAATATTTTGAATCAATTTGAAGTATATGATATCCGTTAGCAGAACATGTTCGAAGCGACCATTTTTTTTTTTTTTTTGGCATTTGATGGTGATAAGACCATTAGACAAATCGTAAACCCAGAAGACAAAAGATTAAAAAAAAAACAAGAAGAAGAACTTAACCGTTTGATGAAGACCCAAGATCTGATTAACCGTTTGATTAAGGCCCAATATCTGATTAGTCAAAAGGATTGAACAAAAGAGTCAAAATCTAGTCACATGATATGTTCTGCTTGGTGTATGTACAATGCACCTGTTTTAAACTTTGTTAATGCTTCTTTTGCAATAGCAATTTTTTTTTTTATCAATCATGTGGAGGGGCTTGAGAATATCAGCATTTGGGAGACCCACAAGGTGGCATGTGAGCTGTTGCACAAGGGAAGGTCAGGGTCAGGAAAGGGGTACTATGGACCTTAATTATAAGAAGACGGGATAAACTTTCCATGATTTTCTGTTTCTACGTTTCATTTTCCCTTCTTTTATTATTTAGATTGTGGGTCTTCAGGGATACAATTTCACATTGTTAATTCTAAATACCTACCTACCGTACGGTTTTTGAACGTTGGGATCACGCATAGAAATGACTTCACAAAAACTTGCGGGTTTCTAGGTACAACCAGTCGCTAAAAATGTTGAAACATGAGCATCACAAGGTAATTTCACAGGTCTGCACGGCTGCGATACCAGCCTGTTAGGTGCAATGCAAGCCCATCCAAAACTAGCCTGTTAGGGTGTTGAGACGTTGGTTGATGTGCCCAGAAACAGGAGGGCTCGACACAAAGTCGCCTCCAGCATTTTTGCTTTCTGGGCTTGGAATTTAGGCTCGTGAAACTTAGCCTTTCTCCATGAGTTGTTCCCCGTGAACCGATTCGCCTTCTTCACGGCCCATTGCATTGCTAAAGGACATGAACTATATTGCGTTTTTTTTTTTTTTTTTGGCATTTTCTTATTATAGTATAATACTATATTTTTAACTTATGAATTTAAATTATGATATATTTTCGGTCAAACATACATTTTACAGTTTATCTAATACTAATAGAATTTATATTTAACTCAAAATACAAGTTTGCAAACTATAAGCATAATTTCAAACACATTTTGGTGGCTCTTACCCAAAATGATGCACATTCAAAGATTTCGTCTGCAATTTCGATTCACAAACGAAAGCTAGTCTCCATGTCCCATCTTGACTCTCCGCAATGCACAATATGATGAACTAATATTAATTATCGGTAGCCACGACTCTCACCTCGAAAAATGGATACAGTTGACCACGCACCTACTTGGACTGCCAAATTTTTGTTCTTTCTTTTTTAATTATGCCCCACCAAAAATTTATATATATATATATATTTTGTCAAATATCTTAATCTTTCAATGTCTCATTACAAAATTTGTTACATTTGATGATATACGTATGAAGAATCGTATGCCCATGTACGATGTTATGAGTACTGACGTCCTCTAAAACTTCCTCCAATGCTAAAGCAAAAGATTAACTCAGATTTTTTTTTTTTTTCCTGGATACATATACATATTGCCCACGGTGGGTTTTAAGTCTTGCTTCACTAAATCAAAACCAAAATTATGAGCAATCATCCAACTAACCAGGAAAGCCACAACTTAGATTCAGGCAGAACATCGCAATTAATCCATCCATCCATCCATCCATGAAAAGCTGCAAAATCCTTGGTCGTATCATAATATGTTTAGACCCATATCAATACTATAGAAAAAAAAAAAAAAAACAGAAGAATTAGACAAACAATTTCGAATATACAAGTATACAACTTGCTTATATGGGGCAAGCAAAACTAAATGGCAAGATAGATAATGGAAATTCCTAGTTATTGTGGAATGCGCAACTTGCTTATATAGTTAAGGATGATTACCGCAACTTTAATCCGCATAATTGATCTAAACAACCAATTATTAAGAGCTTTGGGACGCCTCAAAGAAGCATTTACCTTGATGGTACGTATTATTGTTGCTGCTTCCTCCAACTTAATCGATCGGTTTGCACTAGGAGTATTCTCGGAAGTACCAACCATAGTCAGCAAGGGGGAATAGTCACAAATTGGCTGATGCAGCATCATCAAGATTCCCATAAGAAAGGAACCTCGTGAGTAATAAGTAGGTGATCGTGAACCAACCAACCAACCAACCAACCCCTACATCACTTGGTTGAAGCCTTTAAGTTTGTGAATCTTGATGATGCTGCATCCGCCAACACCGACTCTTGTCAGTCTTTGCTTTCTCATGGCGACTGCCTCGCTAGACCACTAAAATGGGCCAACCCTAAACCTAAATAAGATTATTTAATGATGCAAAAGTGAAGAAAATGAACAAAAGGGCATGATTGTGCAGCTACGTAAGCCAGACCCACCTAGGAAAAGTAATGGAAGAAACAAAAGAAGGCTAGAACGGAAACCTTTGGAAAGTGACGGACATAGGGCTGCGTACCAATTTTTTCTTGCACAACTGGCGAAAGAATAAAGGATAAGAAGGCAACAACAGTATATGGGAAATCCTGAGGATTCACGGCAAGCTTGATGAGACGAGCTGTGTACTGTGAAAACAGTTAAAAGGATGAGAAGATTTACAAAGAAAGTATTTGAATTGGTTCCCAAACAATTCCACCCATCCCGCAATCGGGCTAAAGAGTCAAAAATTCAAAATGAAAGTCAAGATTCCTTATCCCATAGGACCCACCCTATACATATAAAGATAATAAAAAAATCATCAAAATAAATTGGATTGTGGAATCCACACATGTATCAATTTTATTCTGTTTTGTTTTTTTGTTTTTTGTGAGTCTATGAATATGTCTAATTATTGCGTTGGAAAATCATTTTTCGACTCATTATAAGATGCATCATTTTTTTCTTTTTTTTTTCTTTTTTTTTTTTTTATTCAAGAGCATCTTTCCTATTTATTTTATTAGTATATATGCAGCTTTTAATAAGGATGAGGAGGAAGAGGTGACAAAGCTATAGCTTATGGTGCTTGCTTTACTCTGAGGTAAGGTGCAAAGGATTTATATAATTAAAGAGTCTAAGAGCTTAGTTAATCGAAGCATTCCATGTGGCTTGTGGGCGATAACTGAAGGAAGGATCTGAACCCATGTCCAGGTGCAGCTCTCTCCAATCATTTCTTTGGTTCCTTTTCACCTGGCCAGCTTTTCAATTTGGAAAGCAGTCACTGAAATTTTTGGTGGACCTAAGATCATTACCTTTGATATGAATTAATGGACCTGTTTGGTCACATTGTTTATCTACATGCCTCCCCCCTACCCTGCTGTTTATTTAATCTAATCCTAATAGAGTTTAAGTTGTCAACCTTTTTTTTCTTTTCTTTGAGGAAAAAGAAGTGGGGAAGGCACTATTTAGACTTGTAATTGTCTCCCACAGCCCAAATCAATCAATGGACAAGTTGGCAATTGATAACACTTATTCTAATACCCAAAGCAAAATACAAGTCTAATTTTTTTTTTCTTTTTGGTCATCACTTCTGTTTAATTCCCCTGCACTGAACAGTCAATCAAGTATTTATACGGTTGACTTTCTTTACCAAGGCATCCAAATCCTAATTTTTGGTGGAATGTATTTATTTTTTTAAAATGTCAAGTAAAGTCTCAGAATGTTGAAGATTGCTTACTCCTTTTTATGTTAACTAAAGTTCACGGTGAATTGCAATCTAAACCTATCCCTAAAAATTTTGCTCTTTTGGCCACTTGGACGACGATGGTTGGTTTCTCTCTCTCTCTCTCTCACTCTCCCTGTTTTTTTTTTTTGTCACCCCAAAATGACAAACCAAGAACTACTGCTGGCTCATACATTCATACAACTAATCTTTTAAAGTTTGACCCCATGTTGCAGTCATCATAACCTATCAAAGTAGATGGATCACATGGACTGTTTTGGAATTTTCGTATCATGATCATATGTCATCAAATCTCTGCATAACTTGATTGATTAATAACCTTCTAAGTTCTATCCTTCCCCTAAAGCAGAATTAACGTCCCTTCTCGCGGATTTACTGTTAACCATTTAGCCGTATATATACAGTAATTGTATTTTGAACGGCATCCATTCAGCTTCCAGAAAAGGTGCAAAGCATTGCATCCATGTTGGGACAAGTGATGAGATATGAGTGCTTAATACTAATCATGATTAATGACTGTAATGTTATCCAAGCAGTAAGCTCGAGGTAGGCGTGCACTACGTGTAAAAGGGAAAGACACATTAGAAAGTGACCTTTTGCTTAAGCTTAATTATTATCTTAATAGGAGGGAATCGGTTTAATTCACGTAATGTAAGGGGAATTATATGGTTAATGATGCTTTAGTCATTAATTTATTACGAAATGTTGTACAGGGGAAAAGCGTATTAGCCATAAAAATGAAAATAAAATTAGTTTGCTGATCATCATCAAGGGCTTTGCTTTGCTTAGATAATCTTAAACTGAAGATAATGCTTCCCCGGATTCCGGTAGTGGCCCCCGATTTGCTTTTTCAGTCTTAACGGTTCTCATGTCCCTTGGTGGTCGAAGCTTATGTGGTCGACAATGCATAGGTGTTGGGCTCTCCATTCCAGGGTTTTAAAAATAATAGGTAACAGGCGTTACCGATGGTCACAATTGCAGAAAATAGAGCCGTAATTTGAGGTTTTTTATTATTGCATGTCATGTTAAGAACTATTATTTAATTTAATGTTACTAGTGCAGCATTTTGTAAAAATAAGGGTAAACCCTTTTCAGACGTCATAATGTCAAGAGTTTACTGTTATAATCATTTAAAACTTTGGTCACTTCTGAATTGAAACCTTTCGTTGAGTTACTGCCCAAACCACTACTAATTGGTAATGAAATTTAATCATCCAAGGTATAATTTTAATTTGAATCCAAATCAACGGTTGCAAGCCTTACCTAGCTTTAAAACTGTACCCACATAATTTTAGAATTCAATTTAGTTTTGTTATTTGTTTTGTACATACACATAAAAAGAGAACGTACAACTTGTTTCTTTTTTTTAAAAAAAAAAAAGAAGAGAAAAAAAAAAAAAAACAGAAACACAATTGAGTTCCATTAATTTTTTTTTTTTTGTTTTAGAAATGGAAAAACAAAAATAGTATCTCACACTTAAAATAAAAAATATTACGTTAAATCACTATGCAGTGAGAAAATTACGTTGAATCACTGTGCATAGTGGATTGCACCGTGGATCAATTCTAAATGCTTAATTGCCATTGATGCATTAACTAGCACAACTGGTCTGAGCCCATCTTCACTGCCTGAGGGGACCATAGGCCTTACTAACTTAATAATTTGTGTCAAGCCCAGTGTCTTACAAGCCCAATCTCCAATGATCAGAAGAAAAGGCAAATGAAGAACTTGGAATCATCTACGGAGGGGAAAGTAGACTGCAGTGATCTCAAATTAAGTTTGTATTTCACCAGTCAACATCTCTAGTAAGTATTTCTAAAGAAAGAAAATGCACACCCACCAACGAGAATATCATCAGAATGTGATCTAGGTTAGTCAAGTTTGTAACTGAACTTGCATAGTTGCATAAATTAACACATAATTGTGACCCAAGAGCACAAAAGTAGACACCATTCACAAAATCACACCATTTTGGTCCTGGTGGCTAAGGCAGAAATTTAAAACCAAAAGGCAGTCAAAAGTTAACAATATTATATCCACAACCGGCCTGCTCTTCTCCTCTTTTGACCCATCAAAAGAAGCCATCCCAAGACCACAAAGTTCGAACTAAATTCAAGGCTCAAGCACAAGCTTGCCTCGTTGAACCCGTAGCAAAAAGTAGCTCAAGATCAGGAGGCTGGAAGAACCCAGTCTTGGAAGGTTCTTTCTTCTTCCCAAACGTAAAAGACCTCCTCTTCTTCGGCGGCGGCGGGCACACCACCGGCTCCGGTATCCTGTGCTCACCGCGTGTGGGGGTAGAGGATCCATCATCCTCCACCTCCATCACCATCATGATCACTTCATAGGATTTTTCCCTCTCCATGACCCAATTGCAACAAAATATCAAAAACCCGACGAGGTAAAAGGTGACAAAAGATGGGAACTTTTTAAGACAATCACAGAGTTGAGACAGAGCTTGCTAGATCAAGGATTTTGTAATGTAAGGAAGTTTTGGAGTGGTTTATATAATTCTTGCAAGATTTCCAACTCCAAGACGGGTCTTTAGAGTGGGGATGCTTGTGGCCTGTTCTGGAAGCTGCCGAGAGTTTCAAAATAACTAGTGGCTTACAGGCTTACAGCTGAGCAACTGGGTTGGCTCCACGTGGCAAAAAGTGGAAACTTTATGGTCTGCATGCGGATAAGACACGTTGTCCACGTGTCTTTTTTTTTTTGGCCTTAGGCCTCTCGTTTCGAAGTAGAATTTTGGCGCCAACGTTTGCTTGGTGAAAAGCCCGCGAAATTTGTGTGGCTGTGGTTCATTTATCGGTGCTGCGTTATTTTAAATGTGGGCCGTCAACTTCTGATTTCTATTATTTTCCGTCGGGCCCCATATTCATGATCTACGGATCCTAGTTGTATGGTCCCACTCTATGAATTTGGACACTGTCACAATATGGCACGTGATTCTTCGTGTCGGCTTCAATTTTTTTTTAATAGATATTTATGTAATTACCAAATTAATCAATTGCATCCCTCTGTTTTTTTTTTTTTTTTCGATTTTTGCTAAACAGAACTGGATTAATCCCCCGTCAAAGATAACATTCAAATAAATAGTTTTCATAAAAATTAAGTGAACTTCCAAATAGCATTTATGGAACAGTTCAATTCTTTTTTTTTTTTTTTAAAAAAAAAACTACTTCTTTAACTCAAATTCTAATATATCAAACCATAAAAAATGAGATTTATGAAATTGAAAAAAAAATATATCTTTACATACCCGAAAAAAGTAAAAAAAAAGGAACCATCTTTCATTGTATGACTTATAGAGAACAAATAGACTCAATCATACGAACGTAGGGGTCAAAAAAAATTGTTGCTCCCAAGATATTACATTATTATTATTTTGACCTTGACATTAAATCCTCTTCTTCCGTTTAGCTTACCAGTGGGCCAAAAATTTCAGTTAAAATAAAGTTGTTGAATATATACCCAACTTCAAATTAAAGACACAACCATCACAAAGCCCTTGTCTTGAAACAATAATCGAACATCCCCCCCAGCCCACCCCCACCCCGGCCCCCAATCCCCCCACTCCCCAAAAAGGCTTACCGTCCCAAGGTTCCGGATCAAACTGGTCTACACAACAAGTTTGATGGAAAAGACCCGTTTCCGTTGTCATAGGCCCTACATGGTCCGGCCCAGACACAAACTTCTGAATTCCAATTTAGCAGAGATGCTAAAAAGGCAGAAACAATTGACAACCCCCGGACTTGCCGGAATGATAAGACAAAATGTTTCTTTTGTCTACTAATATGAGTTCGAATTTCCGTTAATATCTCATTATTATTTTTTTCTTTTTTCATGTTGTTGAGCTACTTTTACTAAGACTAAAACAAAAGACAAAACACTCATTAACAAGTTTTAGTTTATTAGTACAAGAATTATCTAGTCTATTCCAGTTCCGATTAAAGACAATTAACAAAAAAACAAAAGACAAAAGCAATCCGTTTTCCTATCCTAGTTTGCTTTTGCAATCATCTTGTTGTGATTCCTCGTGTTCTGTCTCCTACAATGGCATCTTCGAGGCTTAACATTGAAGTGGCCAATGAGATAACGTTGCTACGCCAGCTCCCCCCCACCCCCATTTAGACACTTGTCACTCAAAACTTGCTCGGGAAAACAACCCAACAAAGCTTTGGAACACTGCCATAGCAACAACGAGCAACCATGTTTGACATTGATGCAAACAATTCACACTCCGCTGCGGCACGTCACAATTCTAGATAAATCTTTTTATCTTCGTCCTTGGATAATCGCTCATCCAATTAGTTGATCTGTCTGGTGGCGATCACGACAGAGGCTTGTGGGGCCCAAGAAAAAATTTACTCTGTCCACCAATTGCCACGCGTACTTGTCCTGAGATCACCCACCACAACCAGAATGTCGTCCACGTGCATCAGAGTTAAATCTACGCAGGTGAACATCTCCAGGGAGAAATGCCACTTGGCAGTACGTGGAACGGCGTTTGGTTTGATCTTCGGAATGTCCGCCAAAAGCGTTGGGCTCTTCCGGTGGCCGTCTGCATGAAATTCCAGCCCATGCATTTCACAGCTATCAACGGCGTTTAACGTGGGCTGTTGCAAGTGTTAATGAAAATTAAATTGTTGAAATGACACGCAATATAAAAGTCAACTTAACTTGATTGTTGCGTGGTAGATTGACTTATACCGGCTAGCTATGTGTGCTAGACTTGAATGTATACCTAATAATCTCTAGCAACTGTTGGATCCCAGTTGCTCCAGTAGGTAGCCTTCATGGATCGAATGAACATTGACCTGGCAGCGGCTAATTCTAAAAGGAAGAAGATTCAAATTCCAAAACCAACGCAACGTTGAACCCAGAACAACAAAAAGTTCAAAGTCAAGATGATTAGTTAGGTGGCAAACTATGGGCTAGTTTTCCTACGCTAGGGAAACACATGCAAAAAAGAGAAGGAACACTTTGACTGGAAATGTAGTTTGTTTTAAAGTCTGTTTAATGGGACACATTTTCTACCATAAAGTAATTTTCTTAAAAAATTATTTTCTAGCAAAAATTATGCGATGTACTCGAAGAATACTGTAAAATACCACTTTTACTGCATTTAAATTTTTTTTTTTTACACATTTTTATTTTGCATACTTACATATTGTACTATTTCTCATATACATCGTATGATTTTTCTAAAAAACTTAAATTAAAAAAAAAAGAATTATTTTATTTCTGCTAGTATTAATAGGTGAGCACTGCGTCGAATCCGTGGCGATTTCCTCGTCACCGGTAACATTTTCGAATTTCTATATGCATTAGGAAACCTGAATATAAAAAGCTCAGAAGGGAAAGAACAAAGAAAGTGCATGCACTGTCCGGGCATTTTCTCTGCTTTGTTAGAAAAGAAAAGTTGAAAAAAAAAAAAAAACCTACAAAAGGGAACGTGGTGCGCGCACTCGAGAGTGTAATTTACGATAAGAAAGAGGTGGGATTTCAATGAAAAGAGTAAAAAAGAAATAGAATCACGGCTTGGAGAACATAACGGGTGAAAAACCACATGAAAAAAAGAGAGACTTTGCATTTTTTTCATGTGCGGCTGCAGGCTGAAGATCCCTCGGCTTTGGCACAAAATACAAAAATTGAGCCACTGGTCATAAAGTTCAATGATATAATTACTTAAATTTTTAATTTTAATTTTAGAGTTCGATATCAGGAAATGGGATAATTTTTAGAGATGCCTTAATATTTATACTTATTCAATTTGCTGCTCACATGAAATTTTTTTTTTTTTTTATAGTGAAAATTTATTTATAAAGAATACAACAATATAAATAATTGTTATTAATCAATGCTAGTGGTGTGAACCTATCATTAAATCCTGCGGTAAACTGACAGTTGTGATGCTGAGTTCCACCATTTTAATTTCCAGGCGATGAGTTGCAGGCCTGTAAAAGTTTCCTTAATTTCTCCGGCTCCTGGCTCCAAGTTGCCAAGCTGCCTCTATTTTGCAGCCAAATATGATTTCAAACGTTTCCTTAACTGTTCATTTACCGAAAGTCACGTGAATTTTTTGCATCCCAACAAACGACAGATCCAAGGAGAAATGGCGAAAATGGAGTTGAGGGGTGATAAAAATAATGAAGTAAATTAAATTAAAAGTATTTAAATTTTGAGATATGAGTTCTGTCATATAATAGCGGACGAATTGAACATAGTCCATATGGTTGAATTTAAGTTTCAATAATTTTATTATATGTAAATTATAACTTACGATTTAGATTCAATTATATATTGCTCTGTACCTAATTTTTGTGTTGAGGGGTGAGGGGCCCAGGATATCCATGAAGAGCAAGGTGTCCCAATGAAACGGCCGACGTCTGTCATCTGTCTATCTGTCTTCCTCTTGTCTTTTTGTCTATATAAGTTGCAGAGGAAAGTAATTTTGATTGTATGATGAAAAGGGAAAAAAAAAAAAAAAACACAAGCCTCGGCCACCCCACCAGCTCACACACGTGACATCTCCACTCATCCCTCTCATTCACCACTTCAAGCACTTGTTCTAGTCAGCTTCTGCCACCTCTCCATCTTTCTCGTTTTATTTTTATTTTTTATTATTTTAATTTTGGTGTCATATTTGAGTACAGCCATGCAAGTGATGAAGCTGGAGCCTGTTTTCTCATCACCACCCCCACCATCACCGCCACCACCTTTTGCTTTTGCAAATTCACCAGCTCTTCATTATTATCATTCTCAGGCTGTCTTTCTGATGGTGCCTGCAGTCGTTTTCTGCTCTTTCTTGCTGTTGCTTCTTCTTCTTTTAGCTGTTGTTTTTCTTTTTCATCAATGGCACCAAAGAAAGGTGAAGGGGAATCGCTTGCCTCCTGGATCAATGGGTTGGCCTTATATTGGAGAGACCCTCAAGCTCTATACTGAGAACCCAAATTCCTTCTTCTCCAGTAGGCAGAAACGGTATGCACACACATCATTTATATCATACATCTCTAATCCTGACCCCTTTTTAGACCACATGGTGTTGGAGTCTCGTGCTGGAATTACCCCCCCCCCCCTCTTTTTTTTGTCTTATAAGGGCTTTGTATATTTGTAGGTATGGGAACATATTTAAGACGCACATATTGGGATGCCCCTGCGTGATGATTTCGAGCCCAGAAGCAGCTAGGATTGTTCTTGTGACGATGGCTCATTTGTTCAAGCCGACATATCCACCGAGTAAAGAGAAAATGATAGGACCTGATGCTCTGTTCTTTCACAAAGGGGCTTACCATTCAAGGCTCAAGAAGTTGGTCCAAGCCTCCTTTTTACCATCTGCAATAAGAGGGTCCGTCTATGAAATTGAGCAAGTTGTTTTGAATTTTCTGCCTACCTGGAAAGATGCCACCATTAACACGTTGCAGGAAATGAAAAGGGTATGTCGGCTTTGATTGAACCGAGCTCATTATTATCTTTTGTTTTTCCTTCACGAGACTTGTCTCATTTAATAAGATTCTAAAAATGTTTGTTCTCTCTCTCACTTTTCGTCTGCTAGTATGCTCTTGATGTGGCAATGATTTCATCCTTTGGAGAGAAAGAGGGCCTGGAAATGGAGAGGGAAGTAATTAAGCATCTGTACCGTTCCTTGGAGAAAGGCTACAACTCTATGCCTTTAGATTTACCAGGAACCCCCTTTCACAAAGCAATGAAAGTAAGGTCTTCTATATACATACATCTCTTTGACCCTTCTGTTAGGTCTTCTATATACATACATCTCTTTGACCCTTCTTTTATTGTTCCATGCTTACTTGGTTGTTTTGGTGCCACATTCTTTTGTCTAGAATTGTGGACATTTGTGCTGTACTGTTTCTCTTATGTGAATTGTATTTGGTATTTGTTTGAATTCAAAGGCGAGGAAACAACTTGATGAGACCTTGAGGAGATTGACAGAGCAGAGAAGGCAAAGTGGGAAACACGGAGGAGGCTTGCTTGGAGTGCTATTGGGAGCAAAAGACCAGAATCTAAATCATCTTACTGATTCTCAGATTGCTGATAATATAATTGGAGTTATTTTTGCTGCTCATGATACAACCGCAAGTGTCCTAACATGGGTGTTGAAGCACTTGCATGACAATGAAGATGTTCTTGAAGCAGTTGTGGTAAATTAATTATTCTTCATTTTTGCATAATTCATCACTTTCTTCAGTTATTTATCTACCATTCCATTTTCAATGTTTCACATTTTGGCCTTTGTAATTTTCATTGAGACACGACTTTTCCAAGCATGCAGATATTTTGTAAATTTTGGTTGGTGATTCAGTTCCGTTTGTAGCCATTAGCTGCGTGCTAGCTGGTTTTTAAGTTCCAGCACCCAGGTTCATATCCTGGTCCCAGCTGACATAATAAAAAAATTTAGTTCCCTTCTTGTATCATTTTCTTCGTTTCGACATTAATCAATAATCGCTTCATTAAAATATTTCTGCTAGCAGAGAAACTGCAGAACATGAATTGGCAATCATATCATTGTTCCATACTAATCATTGGCTTCTTCTTCTTTTTTTTTTTTTCTTTTGGGCAGAGGGAACAGGCAGGCATTAGGAGCAAAATAATTGAGGCAAATCGGGGGCTTACGTGGGATGACACAAGGCACATGCCGTTGACCAGCCGGGTATACAATTATCACTAAAGTTATTTCAATTTCGCTCATTAAACACATGAACTGTATAATTAATACAGATAATCCGTATTCTTAATATGGGGCTGTTATGATTGGAATGATTAATTTTCAGGTGATTCAGGAAACACTGAGAACGGCAAGTATACTGTCTTTCACATTCAGGGAAGCTGTCCAAGATGTAGAATTTGAAGGCTACGTTATCCCCAAAGGCTGGAAGGTTCTTCCTCTCTTCAGGACCATTCATCACTGTGCAGATTTCTTCCCTCAACCTGAAAAATTTGACCCTTCAAGATTCGAGGTGAGATTTGAGAGAAAGCCCCATTTCACGTTGCACTGGAACCAAAAAGACCACATGATACATGCACAATTATACTCTACATAGACTCCAATATTTTGACTCCAATCAATTATGGATCCACAAAAAAAAATCGCGTCGAATTATTATATGATTGGATATTAACAGTGATTTGATTCACGAGCACACAACCAACGAGAGGACCTTAGATGTGGAATGAAGAGTCGTGGGTCATAATTCACTGCGATATGTACTCTATCTTTGTTTTGGCGTGGAAATGTAAGGTTAACAGTGGTTAGATTATCCTGGAGGACTTTAGTCATTTTCACTTGAATCTTGAAATCTTCCTCTCTTTAGATTATCCGTGTCGTGGAAATCTCTTAAAGTATCGACTCACGTGCTGAGTTTTTGTATGGTAGCGATGCGTAAATGAGTATGATCTGTTTTTAAATTATACCCATCTGTTTCCTTTTTAATTTTAAAAAAATATATATTATTTTATTTTTTATTGTATATGTACGCCAGCAGAGCTTTTAAAGTTGGACAAGAGAAGATAGAGATAAAGATTAGAATCTAGATATATATCCATCCCTTCATAATTCTCCCAGAACGTGAGTCATGCGCCTTTTATTATTATTATTATTATTTTTGATATGTAAATATATACAATACATACAGAATGGCAATATAATGTTTTGATAATATAAAAAATTAATACTTAATTTGATTTCCAAATTTCATAATTTAATTTATTTAATTAATAATTCTTTATTCCTTATTGATTTGCTGTGTGTCTGTGTGCCCAAAAACTCCTTGATAATTATGTGTGATGGTGCAGGTGCCACCGAGGCCTAACACGTACATGCCCTTTGGTAATGGAGTGCACTCCTGTCCAGGAAGTGAGCTAGCCAAGCTTGAGATGCTTATACTTCTTCATCACCTTACTCTCAAGTATAGGTCTCTCTCTCTCTCTCTCTCACTTGAAACCTTTAGCGTAGACAACAAATATGTTTAATTTCTATACATATAAACAAATTAAAACCAATAGCTAGGCATTTAGAATATATCAAATCAAATTTCAGATTTCTTGAGTTTATATCCAAAAAAATAAAAAAAAAAAAGAAAAAATTATGAAACAAACTAAGAGTAATTAAAATTCCTAAATCAATATGAATTAGGATGTGCTATTAAAACTGTACTGAAGGAGACTCAGTCTTTGATTGACACAGAAATTAATAACCCCATGATGCCATTACCTAAAAAAAAAACTAAGAACGCTCAGGCAGTCACACGTGTGTGTCTATAACGTCATAAAATGTGGCTTCATATGTTCCACGTATATTTATTATAAAATAAAACTCTTTATAAAACTGGTATAAGAAGGAGGAGGAGGAGGAGGAGGAGGAGGAGGAGGAGAATTATCTAGGGAAGCGCTGATAGGTCTATTCTCAAATGGAAGATAAACATAGTTTGTCGACTCCGAGTTAACCGAGGTGCTGAGCTGGCGGTAGTGGTCCTCAGTTCCTTCGCCTGCGGAGGTGGTCCTCAGTCTCGACGAAATTGGGGTTGTTTTGTTAGGCACGTAGCTTTGGGGTTCTTAAAGGTTCTCCATGCTTTACATGCAAGTCTTAGTCTGTCCAAATCAAGGTTGTTCATGGGTTGTAAGCCGTGGATTTACTTGGTAGTCAATGGGTGAATTCTAAATTGTTCTCTTTAAAAATTTATAAAAAATAAAAAATAAAAAAAGCATAGATCCCATGTCAGCTTTTGAAATTTTCTCCCTTGAAAGCTTTTTTATTACCATTATAGTCCTCTTTTATAAGTAAGTTGAAACTTATATGTAAACAAAAATATGTGAAAAATCCAAGTTAAAAACTTAAGGACCCGAGACACCCATGTTTTTTTTTTTTTTGGGTTCATTTTGAACAATCTTATTTATTTATTTATTTTTTTGAGACAAAGAATCCCTTTCAGACAAGAAACATTACCTTGTAATAATCCTCTCTTTGCGATTAAATAAATTATTGTTTGGTCGCAAGAGTACAAGGTTATCTTTGCGGCTTCGAACTTGATAAATGTCCAGAGAGTTAACAACAAAATTATGGACCACAAGATTTCCATGTTCGACATTTTCCGAACATGCAATGATCCTGCTTGTGCCACTACACGTCAGTTCTACATTTTAGGACAAAGGATGAACGTTCAGAGAGAGTTTGGTACTCTATTTTTGTTCTCATTCCCTAACAATGTCAATGAGATATTCAAATATTAAATTACTTTTTTTTTTTTTTTTTTTGTTCTTTGTGATGTTTTGGCTACAGGTGGCAAGTTGTGGGAGGTGAGGATGGAATCCAATATGGCCCTTTCCCGGTTCCCAAACGGGGCTTGCCAATAAGGATAATCCCAAGGTGCAAATAGCCTCTTTGGTTGAAGAGAAAATGATAATTGGATTCTGGAAGAAGATGAATGACACTCCTTTCCGTCCGATGGGAAAGAAGAAGAAGATGAAAGACACCCAGATGGACTTTTTCTTTTTTTTTTTTTAATCCTTCACTTGCAATGAAGTAGTTTTGCTGTTCTTGGGAACCATGAACCTCTCAATTGTCGAGGTTCTATTTGTTGGTGGGTTTTCAACCAGTTAATCTTGTTAATGTAGCCATGCAAGTGGGCAAATCACTGTCAAGTGCATGCGTGGTCGAATTGTGCGTCTCATGTCGCTGTAAGCATATCTCTTTGTTCAGGACTTGGGAAAATTTGAAAAATATCCAAAAGAAATGTCCTTGAATTGGTCCTTTCAAAACCGGGTTCCTTTATTTCGAGGATCGAACGTATGTGTGGCTTTGGAAAACGATATTACGTCCGAATCTAAGCATGTCCGAATATATTGGGTCCTTTAATTTTATGGGTCCTGTAGATGGATCCATGCGAGACCCAGAGCTCTAGATGTATCCGGGTGTGTCCGAATTCCAGCAGAATAATACTCCTCGTGCTTCTTCATATGCTAACCAAGCGGCCATGGCGTACATGTATTTTATATTTTGAACTCCTCTGGTACGCAAATGGTGAAAGGCCAATGATAGATAATCTTTGGCCAAAGATAAGCAACTGGGTGGACGCCACGTGGCCCAATAGGGCGTGCCCGTGCACATTAAAATCCAAAGCCAGCCTCTTTTTCGCCGAGGTGAACGTATCCAATTGCAAAATGTGTTGCTCAGATTTTTAGGGGAAAGACGTATTGGCTAAGGAATCGACGGGTATGTTAAAGGTAGGTTGTCCTAAGCAAGTCTGCCTTGCTTGACCTTTTAGAACAATGCAATTAACCATTCATGAGCTCTAAAAAAGAAATATCACATCAAAAATATCTCAGTCACATTTAGAACTGCTGATGCAGAACAGATAATCCAATTCAGTGGCACAAATGGCGCTCCATATGCTCTCTTCAACGAAGACTTCACATTACAGGACCCCACTCGTGCAATCATCAGGAAACAGGAACTGAGAGCATTTAGTACGACGCACTGGAGTACAAAAGCTAAGACTTTCGATTCCCAAAATGGTCGTTGTCATCTTGAAATGCAATCGTTGACGTGATGTTTAGCATACCGACATGTGAAGACAGGAACAAAAACAGTAACCTATGTCTCCAGTCCTTTCTTTCTACCTACTAGTTCTAGCTTTGGTAGAACTGAGAGTGAAATGCCTGTGCCCATAAGGATTCAATTCTGGTTTTTCGCCAAACTGCTGCGCAAGGCCCATACAATTCCAAAAATATAAAATCTTCTTGACCCCATTTCCCCATTTGACCTCATTTGTAATTTTGTTCAGTGTCGCCACGACTGCAAGATGAAGAACGAAGATGAAGATGCGTAATGCATGCATTATCAAATGAAATATGCAGATAGTAAAGTCGAAATCCCGAGTCCGCGGAAAAATGTCCCCCACTATTGTAACTTACTGAATCTAACTGCAATTTCTATGAGACAGATTTCACTTGCAAAACTCTTTCCTGTTTAGTTACTCCTTCATCTCGATATTCTCCTGTTATTTCTCTGCAACATATCTACAGGATCTTGGAAATGCGATTTGCTCAGTGTGCAATCACATAAATAGCCTACACATACTTTTGTTTTGCCAGACAACAAAACACCAAAAAAGTTTCGCTGCATGAATCAATATTAGTTTGCTCGTACAAAAGAGAGTACAAGAACAACCAAGAACAAATAGTTATTAAAAAAAAACGAAAAATAAGAAGAAAGTGATACCAAGGTAGATTGCCCCGGATGCCTTAGCAAACCTTTTCATAAGATTCAAATGTGTCATTTATTTCTACTCCGTCTGGACGGCATACATTTGTATTCGTATGTTCTTTTGTACTTGCCTTTCCATGAGCAAAAAGTAGGTTACTTTCATAGCTTCCTCGCTCAAATATTGGCAACATGTGCACCAGAGCAATTATCCGTTGATTATCAATAATTTTTATAATTGCATCTCTCCAATGTCACTTCACCGTTCACAAATAGTTATGCCTAATGAACTTATAGGGATATTTATAATACCCATCACAAGTCATGTATCATGGTTGCGGTTGGCAATGAATTCCACGGGAACCAGAACAGAGAATTTAAATGTTATAAAGCTGCATGCACGGCTATTGAAATATAATCTTGCTCATCTTGTATCAACTCAAGGAATGGAATGACCATTTCGCCAAGATATTGTACAAACACAGAAACGAATCGACCAAGTGAATAAAAGAGCTCTGAGACACAACACAAAAATATGCCGCCCAACACAGATCATTGGCATGACAGAACAATACTATTCAAATTGCCACCACAAACAACAAGCTCACTTATATGGCTCAAATTGCACAACATAAATAGGCACCACCACCTTCTCTGAATACATGGCGAGGTAAAATATTGAGTTATATTACATTGGCAAAGTTACCACTATCATAATCCCAATCACAATATTGTTCCAGCCACCAGGAATAATGTGCAGATTTAGAACTTCAAAAGCTGCAAGCCAGTTTCCAACCATTACTCCAGCACAGAACAAAAAGGTATGCCATTTGGGGTGTGCTCAAGTCCCATTTAGTATCATGTGGACGTCCATAATAATCTCCATACAAACGTCTCCACACACTAACATTAAAGAAAAAGAAATAATGGTAAAAGAAGAAAACAAAAGGCCAACCTTCAAGATAGCCATTGAAGTGGGCCGGAGAGACAAGAGTCAGCCAAGTAAACCAAAGTAACAATTCAAGATACCAAGTAAAAAATGCTGGCTTCACCTAGTTAATGCTTGTAGAAGCATATTGACCCGTAAACCCCCCAGCCATACAGCCACGAACCATGGCCAAAACAACCAAGTCCATCTAAAATACATCCAAGAATATGAGTTCAAGGGCAAATTCACTAAATATTTTGTTGCTGCAATTGCTGTAGACAAGATAGCAGGCCACCCCAAAGCATTTAACAAGGAAAGGAATTAAAAAAATTGAAACTTTACTGTGTTATGTTTCCTTTGATGAGGCAATCCAACCACAATCCATCATTACACCAAGCGTCAATTATTTCATGTGATTGAAGGTCATCGAAGTGGTAAATATAAGATGATAATGTGCAAAGGATTTGACTCCTGTCGGAACTTAGCAGTTTCATACTCCACCATATATTTGTTTTTCCCCATCATGTCGACAAATAGTCGCTCCAAAGCATAAACCTTTCAATATCAACATGATGGGAAATGACAAATATCTGATTGGAGTATGAATCGGGTATGCAAGGAGGAGGGGCATATCTATTGAAGCCTTATCCCTTGCATGTACTAGCTCGATCTTTTTGACTGCATAAAACAGTTGACTCTTTGTACAATGATGGTCCTCTTCTTGCTAGATACCATGGATCCTAATACAATGGGAGTTAATTTCAAAAGGGCAACCTTCAAATTTTCAAGAGAGAGGCTCTTGAAGTGCTTCAGCAATAGCTGATTTTAGAAAGAGTATGAGCTTGCGAGCATTTGAGAGGAGATAACAAAATGGGTTTTCTCCAAAACAATTTGAAGGTTGTGCATTCTGGGAATCAGTGCATACATGGGATGGAGAACGCTAAAAAGAATTGGCATCAGTGGTGTTGGTGGAACAGGTGGCCGTGGAATTTTTAGCATAGGGAAAGCCCCAGTAACCAAAGTGGATAAAATTGCTAAGAATAAGGTTCCCTGTCTGTTTCCTCTGTCATTATTGGTGATTTAGTTTGCTGCACCTCAATATGTTCGAAGTGCGAAGTTCTTGCACTCTCGCTTGTAATTGCTACAGATTTGTTCTTAGTTTTGTATCACTTGGCTTTTGCAAATTGCGTTATTGATCATTCAATTTCTTTTGATCCAATTTGGCCCATCCAGGTCCATTTCAAAGATGTTGCTGGCTGCGCTGGGGCAAAGCAAGAAATCATGGAGTTTGTGGACTTCCTCCAGAACCCTAAGAACTATGAGTAAGTGGGAACCCAGATTCCAAAGGGCGCCTTTGTTGTAGGGCCACCAGGAACTGGAAAGACTCTTCTAGCAAAGGCAACTGCTGGGGAATCTGGTGTGCCATTTCTATCCATATCTGGCTCTAATTTCGTGGAGATGCTTGGTGGTGTTGGGCCATCCCGAGTTCGGAGCTTGTTCCAACAAGCTAGGGAGTGTGCTCCTAGTATTATATTTATTGATGAGATTGATGCAATTGGTAGAGCAAAGGGGCGTCAAGGCTTCTCAGGTGCCAATGCGGAGCGACAAAATACCCTTATCAATTGCTGGTTGAAATGGATGGCCTTGGAACTACTGCTGGAGTGGTTGTGCTTGCCGGCACTGATAGGCCTGACATTTTGGATAAAGCTCTGTTGAGGCCCGGCCGATTTGATCGCCAAATTTCCGTTGACAATCCTGATATTAAAGGCCATGAGCAGGTATTTCAGTTTTACTTGAAAAAGATCAAAACTTGATCACAGGGTCATCCTATTACCCTCAAAGGCTTGCAGCCCTCACTTCTGGATTTGCTAGAGCAGATACTGCAAATATTTGTAATGAAGTTGTTTTGATTGCTGCAAGAAGCGACAGATTACAAGTCAAAATGGAACATTTTGAGTCAGCAATTGATAGAATCATTGGTGGTTTGGAGAAGAAGAACAAGGTAAATAGTCTTTATATATTTGTTGCATCTAAGTTCACCAAGGTAATTTAGATGCAGCTGAAATCATCCCCTTGATGCTTAAGATCCTTTCCAATGCAATTGAATTTCCAGTTTCTGCCGTGCAAAGGTTCTGTCTTTGACATAATGCTCTACTCGTTTTCATTGTCCTTCTTTTCCCTTTCAAAAGCCAGACTAAGAAATTTTTTGCCATTCCTGTTGGCAAGCAGGTGATAAGCAAGCAGGAGCGATGGACTGTTGCTTGTCATGAATCAGGTCATGCTGTTACTGGTTGGTTCTTAGAACGTGCAGAGCCCCTTTCGAAGCTGACCATTGTTCCAGGAGGCACGTCTGCACTTGGGTTCGCCCACTATGTTCCCAATGAGAGCCTTCTCTTGACGAGGGAGCAACTTTTTGCTACGACATCCATGGCCCTTGGTGGTCGAGCAGCCGAGCAGGTTACTAACATGTTGTGTTGAAGCATGCTATTTAATTGGCATTACATTTATCTGTACCTAATCTGGCACTCCTTCCCCTAGTGGCAGCCAAAAGAAATTTGTCATTGGTTAATAACTTGTTTAATCCCTTCTGCTTTAAAGTGCAATAATGACGCGTGAGATTTGAATGCAGGTTTTAATGGGGAAAATCTCAAGAGGAGCCCAAAATGACTTGGAGAAGGTAACACGGATGACCTATGCCCAAGTTGCAGTGTATGGCTTTAGTGGCAAGGTGGGTCTCCTCTCTTTCCCTCAAAGAGATGAAATTGAGACGACCAAGCCCCACACCAGCAAGACGGCTGCAATCACCAATGGCGAGGTACGACAGTGGGTAGGCAAGACATATGACCAAACCCTCCCCCCCCCCCCTTCCAACTTATTGAAGAACACAAAGAACGAGTAGCTCAGATTGCCGAGATGTTGCTTGACAAGGAAGTTCTTCATCAAGATGACTTGGATCAGGTTCCCGGTGAGCAGCCATTCAAGTCAAGTGAGCTCAAAAACTATGACAGATTTAAGGAAGGTCTGGAGGAGGAAAATAAGAAAAGGAAGAAACTACAGTGAGTGACCCGTGACAGAAGTGGTCATCACACACGATTACACGGTATAGAAAGTGTTTAATGGAATCTTGGCCGTCGATTCTTTACAAATGGGAGAACCCAGTGGACCGCCACCAATTCTATGCGGGGCCCGCAATGCATGAGATAGCCATCTGGCCCAATTGTGAAGGACTCGGTTGAAATTGAATAAATCTCGGACAAGCCCAAGTTAGCGACACGGATGCCCAAAACGGAGCGATTTGCAGCCCTAAATTGGGGAAAAAATCCCTCTTCTTCGAAATTGAACACCAATTGCAGTTCAAAGTTGCTGTCTTAATGCACAGAGGCATGGAAATTTAAGAGCTTGCTAATTCCTCTTTTGGCTGACTTTGAAGGGAAAGCTAGTGCCAGCGGGGCAAGAATGGCAAAGCGGGAGCTATCCAGCACTCTGAGGAACTTGAAGGTAATAGAAACAGGAAACCTCAAAAGCTTGTTTTTTTTTTTTTTTTTTTTAATTCTTTTCCTTCTTACGTTAATGTTTTGTCTTAGTCTTTTCTGTTCTTGATTCTTTATTAGGGTATTGGAACTGGGATCTTGCTTTATTGTTTCTATAATTAACTTTCTTTTGCTGGGAGCTTCTGTTTTGCAAATGATTAGCCTTGTATTTTAATATGATTTATGGGTTTTAAGTTCCCTTTTTCTTTTAATCCTTTTGGGCTTTTTTTTTTTTTGTGTTGCTATAGTTCATGCAAAGGGCAGTACAGAGAGAGGGAAAAAGGAATAAGGAAGAAGAAGATGTGAAACCTGTTGGGAATTTCTTTTCCTCTGACATTAGGAAGTGGTAATATTGCCTGTTTTTAAGATATTTCTGATTTTTTTTGGTATTTTTGTAGTGCTATTTTAGCTTTCCTAGATGCCTTTTTTGGTTCAAGTTTTCATAACTTGGGTCTGGCCTCTGGCCCATGATTTAATATTTGCCTTCTTTTTTCCTTGATGCTTTTGTTAGATTTCCTTCTTTCCCCTCGTGCGCGCGGGGGTGGGGATGGGGTATTGTAGGGGGGTCATGGCGAGGCAGGGGGCTAGAATTGATGGTTTTCTCCATTACCTTCAAAGGTTCAGGAAGTGTGCATGTGTGTCTTTGTTTGTTATTTCCCAACCTTTTGTTTTTATTCTGATCAGAACTTTCCCCCTGGCTTACATATAAAGCTTAAAGTTTTAAATCGTTTTCTGTCCTTAGTTAGCTTTTGTTGCAGTGCTTAAGTCTTCTTATGAGCAGTAAGTGCTCAATACCTTGATTTAATTATTCATTAACTAGAAACAGATGCTTTTGATACATTACCTAGATGCTTTATTCTGTCAAATTTCCTAAATTGAACTGTGGATGTTCCAAGTCAGACCATGAATTGCTTTTGTTCATGGACTTACGGGGTACAAGTTGAGAATGCATACTGTTCCTTTCCAAAGGCCATTTTCAGATTATTTTTGTCAAGTTATTTATGCTTCTGATTGTGGTTCTAATTTTCTTTTTTTTTTTTTTTTTTTTGTCTTTTATGATTATTCGATATGCATTGCTGAGGGACTTTTGAGATGGTTGGATTGATTGCTTGCTGTTTCAATTACACAGTGTGGTAATAATGGAAGGTGATCCTCACCCAGGAGCAGCTATAGGCCGGATGTCATTTGGAAGTTTCAACCCTTCAGTTGATGTGAGTATAAAGATCCTATGACCTGAATACATTTTAACAACAAAGTCACCCCTGAGCTTCTCTTATGGCTTGTGGTCACCATCACATCAAATTCCATTGTGTTGATAGAAACTAAATGAAGAAGTAGCAGACCTTCGATCACCTGAACCATCTGGTGGGAACACCACTATTTCCAGCAGTCAAAGCAGAGATATGCCCTTGAGGTAAGTACCGTCTAGATTGAGTTTCTGTCCTAGAACTGCCCTTTTCCCTTGTCTTTTTTGTTTTTCTGAAAATACTTTTGAGTGCACCATGTCTGGTATTATACTAACTTGGACACTATATTCCTTTCTTTGCATTTTTCCAGAGATAATAGATCATCATTGAATGGAACAGAGAATTCAAACTCTGCTAAACGAAAACAAGAGATAAATGGGGACCTCAAAAGAAAACAAACAGAGACAGAAGATCAAAATAAGTTGGCAAAAGTTGTTCGAGATAGGTCTGTGTCATCACCAAATAGCAGTGAAGGCTCCTTCAAGCAACCAAAGCGCGAGAAGCTGGATTGGAATGTCCTTATACCAAAAAGACAAAACAAGTAAAATAGACTAAAATTAGCTTAACTAGGCCATTGCCTTAATCCATCGTGAAATTTGTTTTCCATTTATCTTGAAGGTTTAAAATTTTGGCTCTGTAGCTTTCTGTGTTTGTAATCGAACCACTTGAATGTCTCTGCCGGCAAATTCCTGTCAAATTTGTGAGGACAAATCTTCTGTTGCCTCGCTGTCTTGCTGTTGATGCAAAGCTCTCTTAGCAAGCCCTGTGGTTTCTTATTTGCAATCTCTCTTTCTTTCTCTCTCTTTCCAAGAGTGCAGTTGAATAATCAAATTTGTTAAAATGTAGCATTGGCCTCTACTATATTAGCTTCTTTAGAATGTCTTCCATCCGCATGAAGACCATGAGCATATTTATCCTGCCGCATGTAGGCATGTACTGAAGTTTCCGAAGTGAATATCGGCTTCTGCCAAAAAAAGACTAGATCTTAAAGTTTGATAGCGTATGACTGTCGTTCATGAGAAAACAAAAAATTGGGTTACCTGGGGAATAATACAACCACTTTTAAGGGTTGTAAACTGCATGGATTCTGAAAAGCGAAGATGCGGCACCAAGAACCAGAGCTTTGCTGGACGTACCACAAAGAAACAAAGGCAGCCACCACCTAATACTTTGCACTTCAAGAAGACTGCAGACTTTTCTTCAAATCTTACGGTATGAGAGTATTGTACATTGAAATGTTTTTTCTTTCTATTTTTGGGTTTGCCACCCCACTAGACATTGGGTCCCATTGAGAAAACAAAATGGCACCATTTTAGGTTGACTACCCCATTGCGGGAGTGATAGTGCAAAATAGGGCAAATTCCCCCATCAACCAACGGATGGTAGCTAACAAAATTTTTAGTCCAACAACTTGGAATCCTGAAGCCTATCCTCGGATTGAAGCAAAGGAGGCTTTCTTTTAGCCCTTTTTCATCAAAAAACAAATATATATATATATACAATCACTTGTTGCCTTGCCTTTGGCTATGTCCCTTGTTCTTTTGTGCCACAATCATGCAAGGTCTCTTCTTTCAACGCTTGAATAATGCCACAGCGAGTTGGAGGAAAGTCCTTTTCTCCTCTGTTGGCTGGCATAAAAGTGCAGAGAAAAACGCATGCACAAGCGCACCCCATAAAACCACAACCCAATCACTACCTTACACAATTGGTCTGAATATTACAACAATGGAATTCTACTAACTGGGGTTTGCGTATCTGAGAAAATTTAGCTGAAGACATTCTTTCAACAGCTGCTCTGTTTGCAGACAGTATTTTCCTGTTTAGTCCTACTTAGATTGCCTCTTTTCCCTACCCATCAAATGCAGACATGTGTGTTTTGTACTATCAAGTCATCAGTCACAACCTTTCTAAGCAGTCATCTTGTTAGGAAGATACGAGAACTCAAAACCAAGAGAAATCCAAGCGGTAGCAAACTTGTCGGCTCAAACCCGAGAAAAATGCGAATATTGGATTTATGGGTTCTTCCCACCTTCTACTTATACATTACTTACTCCTCTATCTTCTTTCTAATGTAAAATTTTTAACACATACACACACTCACACTTGAAATCCCAACACATCTATTCTTTTTCTTCCCATTAGGATTTTGAATACATCAAACAGCATTTGTAAGATACAATTATCAGTATGCCAGGCAATCCTATCCTAAAAGTGCTTAGTAATCTTTTTCATAATAAAGTAACACCATTACAAGAGTAGCATAGAAGCCAACAAGCCGTTGAGGTCATGATCTTCAAAGAAATTACTGTAACCCAAAGAGAGAAAACGGAAAATCAGAATTCATTGCAAGTTTTCCCTCATCAATCACAGAAACATACTGCAACAACAGCCTGAAAAAAGTTGAAGTTGATGCTATAGCAATGTGGCATACAGCATTGAAAGAGAACTTCTATTAATAAATTACTATTCATGGATCTTATCAACATGGTTTATGTTACGAGTGACTAGGTTTCCAAGCTGAGATTGCGTAGATGATTCTTCCCTTCCATCCTTGCAGCATCCACTGGCTATCTTCATCAACCACAAAGTTTTCATTGTAATTTGATTTAACCACACTCCTGATTTTCTTCAATATCTCCTGATCTAGTGGAAGCTGCTTGAACCCGGACCTTAGATTTCGAATTTGCCACTGCTTGTATGTTTCTGGCCTTTCAAGCCTCTCCACACTTTCACAGGCTATGACATTTGTTGCGTACCTGCCAAATATTTCCTTCTCAAGCATCAGTCTTTCTGGTTCTTCACGAGGCATAGTTGCATCAATCATATCAAACATTGCTGTGAAGTGGTAAAATGCATCCCGAAACCTTGTGAGAAAGAAGGGTGCGTTGTAAGTGCCATTAACTACACCATGGATAAAAAGATCAGGATTAATACTTTGGATTAATTTTAGAACACTGTCTCTTGGACTTTTCACTGCCATGGTGTCATCAGGGAGGTTTTTTAACTTGTATAAACAGTTAACAATAGTTATCTCACTTCTTTCAATCTTGAGATCCTCATGGCGGATACTTTCCCACTTCTTTGCAATACCATTATACTCAAATGGGACATTAAACCTCTCACAAAATTTTCTCAGGTGGTGACCTGTTTCATCAACCCTTTGTGCAGGCCCGAAACCAGGTTGAGGAAACTCAATTCCTGTGATTCGCAACTTGGGAGGTCCACCCGGCCTTGCCGAGAGATGCTCAATTAAGCTAGCCCACTGAAAGCCATATAGAATGCCAAAGTCAATAATGTGGATCCTTGCCTCTTTCTCAGCTAGTTTCACAATATTTTGGTTTGCAAAGAAATCTGTCATTCTATTGAAAGGGCATGCTGTAAAATTAACCTGGTAAGCTCTTAGGAGATCTGAAGCTGATGTCCTGCTACTTATAAAAGGTGTGTACCCAGGTGTGCCAATGCCAGCTAAACGTGCCTCAAGACCATTGGCAAAGTAATGTGCCAATCTTTGGCCTCCATCACCAAAAGGAGAAGAGTGCCGTCTAATCTGTCTTAGTTGGTCGCTTGTTGTCTTCTGATCATTGATGGCTACAGCTTGGGCACATTGAAACAGCAGAATCCACAGATCCACAATTGCCTTTTTGTTACCTTCTTTTTTTCCACGTATTGTTCTACCATCAGTGGCTTTCATCTGCCCATTTTGCTTTGATGTTCTGGTTGCTCCATTTTGTGAACCATTCTCATGAACAAATGGAGCAGAATTTGCAGACTGACAAAGCAGTATCTTGTCTAGTATCCCTGATTCATCGGGCTTTTCAACTGATATTGCAGAATGCTTGCTGCTCCTCCCTACTGTACAGAAAGCCCCGTCACGCAGATGTTGTGCCTTCTTTCTTGAATCGTTGAATAAGAAACCTCTCGTATCCTTCTCCAGAGGCTCTGATACAATCAAAGAATTAACATTCAAAATTGAATCACTACATAAATTGGCTACCTGAGTGATGCCTTCAAAAGGGTCAATGACAGAATTTTGTATATCATTAGAATTTAACTCAACTTGATCGAATATCCGAACTGGTTCCACCAAGTTGATGACTGTAGTGTTGCTGCTGCTGCTACTATCATCTCTGTTGTTCCAAGTCAAACTGCAATTGATCTTGTCAATGTTTTCATCAAAGGAAGGATATTCATATAAAGAACTGGGGTATTCCTGGCCAAGGACATCATAGAATGATTTCTCTGCAGCTTGGAGGGCTGAAAAGTTCTGCAACATGGGGGCCTTATCCTCAAAGTCTTCCTCCATAAGCATATCGTTCATGTATTTGAGAACAGCATTGGAGAAGTCAGTACTGTCTGGAGAGTCTCCATCGGAGCTCGAGACTGAAGATGGTTCCAAATCAATGCCGGGAGTGTGTTCACTTTTGGGCGGGACAGATGGATGAAGACCATAATCAAGCTCAGAACCATTAACAAGATGTTGATTTTGAATGAGCGAAATCGTGTGATGCCTATGTTTGAATCTTTTCATGGGGCTTGGGAATTCCCGGAAAAGAGCATCATCCATAGAAGACTTGTTTACGTGCCACAATAAAATTCGATTTCTAAGAACTGTAACTATGGTCTTCCTGTCAAGTTTGGGGAGGATGTTTAAGAAAATAATGACTGAATTTCTTGGGGCTCAGAAAGCTCAACAAGTGACTTAACTTTGACTAAACAGATGCATGAATGCATCTGGCTGGAGAAGTAAAACTAGCTTTTGACTTCCAGCAAATTGAAATAGCAGAACGGGATGTGAATCCCATTAACAATGGAATGAGAGGGTAAGATTAAAAAGATTGAGTCAACATAGCTGTTACAGCACATGGGTTCACAAACCTGGAAGGAATTTGCACATAAATAAATAGGCACAACAACTTCAGCTCTCGGGAAACTACTGCTATTTTACAGTCATGAACTTTCTGCGAAAGTGTTGAAATAGCCAGCCAGAATCAGCTCCCAAATAGCCTTTTTACCCATGAGCAAAATCAAAAGTTATTGCAGGAGAGTCAGTAATGGGTCACATGATGATGTCCTGATCTTTCGGGTGCATTCATGTAAAGTATTCTAGCCTCGGTGGAACTTTAACCCCAACACTCAGGGAATTAAGTAGACGTTTAGAATTATGCACGAGGCACCATCATCATCTTCAATAAAGTTTTAATTTCAGATTTAATTAAGACTCATTAATTTTTTTATTATTTATTTCATTTTATTATAAATTAAATTTGAAGTGAAATACAATTGTTTTAAATTCTTTCACCATCTACTCATCTTTAACAGTAATGATTGTCGCAAAAACGATAATATTAATAGACATACACACCAATTCCCATTTTTGCCATATAATCTTAACACTAATTAATTAATTTGCTTCCATTTTACTCCGTTGATTAGTCTCTGAACTGAATATCTGTACCCTAAGGGACTTGAACCTGTTCAGATAGCTTAATCTTGGATATTCTTCTGAAGCAACCGTGCCAGAGTAATAACATCTATTCTCCCTGTCAAATGGTGATAAATGCAGCCTTTGTTTGTTCGTAGCTTTCATGGTGATCCCAGAAGAGGATACAAAGGTAGCTTGGTTTTATCATAATATTCTGTGGGGACTAATTGGGAAGTGAAGCCAGCGTCATTGCCGTTGAAATTTGATATGAAATTCTCTTTTACTTTCACTGGCAAATTAAAGTTGATTGCGTCCAAAAAAAAACAAGGAAAAATTAAAAAATGAACCCCTCGATGCCCTGGAGAAAATAAATAAAAGGTTTAACTATGTAAGCTAAATATTAAATTAAAGTAAATGATTTTTTTTTTCTTTAAAAGATTTACTGACTCGTTAGCAGTATTGTCAGCCATCTTTGGAGCCAAATCCTTAAAAAATCCTTTTTTGATAGAAAACATGTCCTCACGGTATTGATGGAGCACTGCCACCCTTTTGGTTTGCAAGCTAGAGGAGATGAGATGATCTGCAGGGATTTGTTAGAAACAACCAAAAACAAAACACTGCTACACAATTTTATTTATTAAAACACATAATAATCATAGGAGTGTATTAAAATAATTTTTTTGTTTTAAATTATATTTATTTATGTCAAAAAATAAGATATGATTCGCCCACAATTTTTTCTATTCATTATATATTAACTTAAGTATGCCTACTAAATTTTTTTTTGTCTCTTTTTTTAAATAAAAATTCTGTTGGTGTGTCGGTTTTAATTATGATTCCTCGGAATACTTACTCTATTGATCAAGTGGGTATGTTCGGTAGATTTTGTTGTTTTGAAAAAAAAAAAAGAAAGAAAGATATAATTATTAGACCCATCTTCCAATCATTCAAAGTCAACATGTTCACTGCATACATATGCTCCAAAAATAAAAAATAAAAAGCCAAAACTAAGACAAATCTTCTTGAAAATTGGAATACAGGGAGGAAAGCAGTGGGCGGACTGCAGCACGAGTTGCAGTCGTGTGCCCCACCAGAAGTTCCCACTGGGGCATTTTCAACTGAACTTCGGTTGGCAGACATTTGAACCAAAACGTGACCAACCAACCCGCTGATCAATTTGGACAAGCAACATCTGAGCCGGTTTCGTCAAAAAAAAAAAAAAAAATAAGGACACGATTCTTCAGTTGTGGTCCCACTCAAAGATCTCCTTGCCAACCGTGTCCAAAAACAATGATTCAAATAAAAGAATGCAGGTTGAAATTTCCATTGTTCTTCACACGAATCGTACGCGACCTATAAATAATGTTATGTCGCACTATTATAAATATAAAATATTAGTTGCGTATTTCTAATATTTTACAATTAACAATATAAAATTTTTTCGTTGAACTAAAGAAGAATAAAAGAGTGATTTATCAGTGAGAAATGATGCCCAGAACATCAAATTCCAATTAAGTTTTGAATTCAATCACAATTAATTTATAACAAATAATCATTAACAACACAAATTGCCAGTATATAATCATTCATAATAATAATAATTGTATCGCCGTAGACACGAGTCTGTCTAATGCAGCCCGCATCTGTATATAAAATAATAATAATAGATAAATAAAAGAAATATATCCAACATCACTGAAATTGCGTACACCGGACGAAGACAACAATCAGGTGGGGTTTTTTTTAAAAAAATAAAAATAAAAATGAGGCACTTAAGATTTTTGCAACTGAGCTTGAAGTCATCATCACATCACGGTCAAGCCCTTCTCTGCAACTAATCGTAAACTCGCTTCATTTCCAATTTGACCCCTCCAAGAACCGTAGGTGGCTTCTTGCCCTGTAATAGACCCATATCTGTTGTTTTTTTTTTTTTTATTTCTTTAAGGAACTGCAAACTTCAGGGCAACGCATCTGGTGTTTTCAGGTAGAAACTTTTATGTTTTCCCAGGAATTTTCTTTCTTTTTTGTTTTTTTGTTTTTTTTTGGTGGGTTTTCTTTTAATTTGCTCTTCCTTCCCAAAGCTTTGATTTTTATATCTTACTGATTGAAATGGACCAGTTGGGCTAACATTCTTGAGGTTGTGATCGATTTCTCATTGCTGTAATGGGTCATTTGTTTGTTTCTTGCTTAGAACTATTGATGGCTTTTCTTTTAATTTGCTTTTCCTTCCCAAAGCTTTGATTTTTATATCTTACTGAATGAAATGGACCAATTGGGCTAACATTCTTTAGGTCATGATCGATTACTCGTTGCTGTAATGGGTCAATTGTCTGTTTCTTGCTTAGAACTATTGATGGGTTTTCTTTTAATTTGCTTTTCCTTTGCAAAGCTTTGATTTTTATGGTGTTTTTATTCAACATTTGTTTACATTTTTGCTTTTGTCATTTAGGTTTTGTTTAGCGTAGTTTGGTGATGCTTACTGCACATTGTTGCTTTTAATGAACATATATCCTTGTAATCTTATTCACTGCAGTGGAATGGAAATAGATTGAGCAGTTATTGTCACTCTTGCTGGAGTTGAAGATGGACTTACTTCCACATCTTAGTCTTTGTGTTTGGAGACCATGTGCAACTATTTGGTTGTGGATTTCTGTAGCCATCGTGCTGCTAAATAGTGGAGTAGTATTTTCTGATTCCAAGTACTTGATTGGGCTTGGAAGCTATGATATCACAGGACCTGCTGCTGATGTAAATATGATGGGTTATGCCAATATGGATCAGATTGCTTCCGGTGTTCACTTCAGATTGCGAGCTCGTTCTTTTATTGTGGCAGAGCCACATGGCAATCGAGTTGTGTTTGTAAATCTTGATGCGTGTATGGCCTCACAGATTGTGACAATTAAAGTGCTTGAGAGGTTGAAGGCGAGGTAATTGTTGATTCTGCATTTTATTTTGCACCTACTTTGTATGTGAAACTACACTTAGTTTAAAGGCATGAATCATGTGAGATTCTATAAACAAGATAGTCTGATTTTAATTCTCTCTCTGAAAGGTTGGACTGGCTACTGGCTAGTCTCTAGTTAAATTATAGTGGAATTATGTTTTAAGTCTGTCTAAACTGGAATAACATAAGTCCTCAATGGCAGGTATGGTGACTTGTATACTGAAAAGAATGTGGCTATCAGTGGTATTCACACACATGCTGGTCCTGGGGGCTATCTTCAATATGTTGTATATATTGTCACATCTCTTGGATTTGTACGTCAATCATTTGATGTCCTCGTTGATGGAATTGAGAAAAGCATAATCCAAGCCCATGAAAATCTCCGATCAGGATCAATTTTCGTGAACGAAGGTAAAGATGACATTATATTATCACCACTTTCTTTTTTGTGTGTCCAAGAAATATCCTGCCATTGTGGAAATCCAGTCTGATGGATAAAGTGAAATTTCTTCATTGAGGACACAAAAATCTGTGTTTTGGCTTTTGGGGGGATTTATTTTCCTTGTGAATTTGATGCAAGATTAATAAAGAGTCAATAAGCATGTATTTACTACACCTTCACCCTTGAAACACACACACATAAACACAGATGTTGAATTGCTTGATTCTGTGGAGAATTTGTTTGCTCTTTGTTTTCTAAATGCATCACATGAGTGCTATTGGGATCTGTATTGCGTATGCAGACCTCTAATCATGTAGTGAAGAAGGTTACACTCGTTGATGCATTGTTGAGGATGACCTGCTCTGTCTCACACTTCTGCTCCTCTCCCCAACACCTCCCCTGGAATGTTGCATTTGTGTTGCAGAGTTTGGTGTTATCATTTTTATAGAATTGCTTATGAATACTTTGGCTTTCCACTTACAGGAGAGCTCCTAGATGCTGGTGTAAATCGCAGTCCCAGTGCATATCTTAATAATCCTGCAGAAGAGCGTAGCAAATACAAGTATGATGTTGACAAAGAGATGACCCTTTTGAAGTTTGTAGATGATGAGTGGGGCCCAGTTGGTAGCTTCAATTGGTTTGCAACTCATGGAACATCTATGAGTCGCACAAACTCCTTGATAAGTGGGGATAACAAGGGTGCTGCTGCACGATTTATGGAGGACTGGTTTGAGCAGAGAGATCCTGGAAGTTCATATGCTGACAGTAGTGCGGCTGAAGAAATTCCCCGAAGGGTCTCCAGTATAATTCCTAACCTAATTCCTAACCTACATGATAACCGTAAGTTTTACTTTTCCTTTCAATTGTGATGGGTGAATCAAAAGAGGTTTACAAGAAGTTTGTTTATTAATCGATTTAATAAAAGCCTACCTTCTGCAGCTTTCAGCCTGCATAAAACCAAAGTCCACAATTCTCTGCCTTGTAGATTGAAATGCATAACATGTCAAAACTTCTTTGCAGGCTCAGTGGTTTCCATGTCAAAACTGCACAACTATTTCTGTGCCTAGATTGTATAAACAATGCATTGTAGTCATTGCTGACAGTTATTTATACATCAGACAAAGATTCCACCAAACCTTGTTGAATTAATAGAATATTGTGAGACCAACACTTGTGCTTCTCATTTTATTTTCCCTTGTTTTTCCCCTCACATATGCAAAGAAGCATTCTTGGCCTTTCATCCTTTTTATGAACAAATTTTCCATGGGGCCAGCATGTCATTTGCCAGTTGTCCAAGTTTCTGCCTTAACTAAGGACAATATGGATATATACAAATTCACACCATGAATCTGGACCTAATACCAGGTTGCACTGATTTGGCAAGGGATTTCAAGGATCTGAATAGTGTAATATAGCACAAGGGATCCTAATTTGAGTAGAAGGGGAATCAATATTATTAATTCTCTTTACTGCAGACCATGAGCTACTGGAGCTTGCTGCATCCTTCCAGTCTCCTCCAGGTAGACCAGCAACCAAGATCTTAAGTGTTGCAAAACGTGTCAGGAGTGCTCTCAGACAAGCTGACAAACCTAAGTTTGTGTCTGCATTTTGTCAAACAAACTGTGGCGATGTTAGCCCCAATGTTCTTGGAGCTTTCTGCATAGACACAGGGCTACCTTGCAATTTCAACCACAGTACCTGTGGCGGGAAAAATGAATTGTGCTATGGCCGAGGACCAGGGTATCTCAATCCTCTGCTTGCCCTGCATTAGTTTACAAAATATACATGTCTATCATCTGTTGGATCTCAATTGTACCTGTGATTTTATCTGGCAGTTATCCTGATGAGTTTGAAAGTACACGAATCATTGGAGAGAGGCAATTCAGAAAAGCTGTGAATCTCTTCAATGAAGCATCTGAGAAAATAAGTGGAAAGGTTGACTATCGCCACACTTACATAGACTTCTCCCAGCTTGAAGTGACCATTCCTAAACATGGGGGAAGCTCAGAAACTGTAAAAACATGTCCTGCTGCAATGGGGTTTGCATTTGCTGCAGGAACAACAGATGGACCTGGAGCTTTTGATTTTACGCAAGGGGATGTCAAGGTAATTTGTAGTTATATTCTTTTGCATCTGAAACTGCCATATTCCACATGAAACTGAGTGCCTGCTTGCTAATTATTGGTTGGAGGTTTGACTATGTCAGGGAAATGCCTTCTGGAGGCTGGTTCGCAATTTACTAAAGACACCATCTGAGAAGCAAGTCAAGTGTCAACATCCAAAGCCCGTCCTGCTTGATACTGGTGATATGAATCTACCATATGAATGGGCAGTAAGTTGCATTGTTGTTTACATGTTTCTTACACCAGTAGAATGTGTAGAATGCCACCATTTATGGGATGTAGTTTATGTTTTCTTGCACAAATTTGAACCCCTAAAAGCTGAAGTGAAAAGATAACTGAACTAGCTTTGATCTTTTAATGTTAAATTGCAGTACATTGATTGCAAGTAATCCATTTGTTAATTGATTTGCAGCCTTCTATACTTCCAATCCAGATCCTTCGGATAGGGCAGCTAGTCATTCTTAGTGTACCAGGAGGTATGGTATTTTACATATTATTTCTTTCAGAGTGTAAATGTTGAATGCTGCTATTAGCCAGTCCATGTTTTATCCCATAGACAATTACTTCTAACTTTGATTGGGATGAGAAATTCTTGATGTTTTGTCACTATAATTATGGCACATGAAAGGATCAGAGCTTTTACCAAAAGTTTTAGTTGAGTTGCATTGCTAAATGTGTCATAATTTTATTTCTGTAAATGGATTATGTTGAAGCCTCCCAGTTCCTCATGTGACTATGAAGTACAATCACTGCACATTTTGTTCATAAGAACTTTTTCCAAACATGAAACTTCCCAGGAGAGGGCCTCTTAAATGCACTCTCAAAGCACCTTTGATGAATTACTTGAAAAATTTTCTACTTGAATACATCTGTTTATACTCAAAAATTTTCTCATAATATTTTTTAATTAGAATTTACAACAATGGCTGGGAGGCGTCTTCGAGATGCTGTGAAGGCAGTGCTCACAAGTTCTAGCAATCAGGAATTTGGTAGCAACATTCATATTGTAATAGCAGGATTGACTAATACCTATTCGCAGTATGTGACCACCTTCGAAGAGTATGAGATGCAGAGATATGAGGTAACTGGTTTAAGGCAACACTACTGCATGCATAGTTCTCTGTGTTCTAAATTATTTGCAGTTGAAATCCGTTTGTTTCACTAGATTTTGTTAGACCACCTGAATTCACAAAGTATATGATGTTGCCATTCATGCATGTGAAATTGTTCAACTAGCCAAGATATGTGAATTAACCAAAACAGTTTACCAGCTGGATCTATATCGCAAATCTTTTCAAGACTGTGATTTAAGCTTTGGTTTCTGTATACTCTCTCCCAGTCCATATTGCTGTGGATAATCATGATGATCTGTACATTAGGACTTCTCAGCTATGTTAATTATTTGCTTAATAATTCCTCTTTTACTGCAGGGTGCCTCCACTTTATATGGTCCACACACACACAGTGCCTACATTCAAGAATTCAGGAAGCTTGCAGGTGCGCTCCTCAGTGGTCAACCTGTGGATCCTGGTCCGTCACCCCCTGACCTTCTCAATAAGCAAATAAGCTTTCTTAGACCAGTTGTTATGGACGGAACTCCTCCTCGTGTAAATTTTGGTGATTGTAGCACCGATGTTCCCCAGAATGCCACCTTCAAGAGGGGTGACACAGTCACTGTCAGTTTCTGGTCAGCTTGTCTCAGGAATGACCTCATGACTGAAGGTACATTTTCGCTTGTGGAGATGCTTCAGGGCAAGGATACTTGGGTGCCAATGTATGATGACGATGACTTCTGCCTGCGCTTCAAGTGGTCAAGACCTTCAAAACTAAGCACCCGAAGTCAGGCCACCATGGAATGGAGGATTCCTCAGTCAGCCATGCCGGGAGTCTATCGGATAAGACACTTCGGTGCTGCAAGAAGCCTTCTAGGTTCCATTCGCCATTTCACTGGTTCATCCAGTGCCTTTGTAGTCACATGAGAAACCTTACTAGGTTGTACATCAACCCATCTTGAGTTGTTTTCTGCCAGTTTAATTTTCCAATGCATCCCCAAAAAACTAATTTACAGCATACGCACGTTGTAACAAGTTTTCAGTAATTTTAATCCATACGTTTATGGCTTGGAACTTGGGTGCATTTACTCGAGATTACCATTTACTTGGAGGAGTTTCTTGCTGGACAACATAATATAAACAGGAAATTGGTGGGCGAATGTCAGGTTGTCCACCTAAACAGAGTGTCAAGTAATTCAACGCTTGTTATAAGCGATCAAATGTATCCTCCAACTCAACGTTTGCAAGTAGTTATAAATATTATGAATTAATGCTGACCAAACAAAAAATTATTAAAATACTACACACTGATAACTCTATAGTCAATAAATGATTATATATGAGTCTGTTTGCCATTTTCAGAATCTTAATTAGTTAACGAAGGGTTCGCACTTTTAAATATGGCGTAAGAATTAAAATTTTTTCTAAGTTGTTCCTCCGCAAGGGACTGTTCCAACATTAGACTTTAAATATGTGTGAGTCCTAATCGTTGGGAAAATGTTATAATAAAAATTATTGACAATGAAAATACACAAAGGGTACTTCAAAAATATCTTATTTAGGTGAGAGTACACACAAGGTACTTCAAAAATGAAAATACACAAAAGGAGAATATATCTAACTGGTTCCGAAACTTAGAGCATTTTTACCAATAACGGCTACATCAAAGAGAGACACTCCGTAATCTAATGTAAAAGTCTCCGAGTTTGCCTCTTAAAGTCTTCAAGCTCCCCAACCTTTTTCTCTAATGGCCTAAAAAAGCCGAAATCAATGCAACCTGTCACAGTCCAGTTTTCTTCTTTCCACCAGACCCTTTCATGTTTCTAGCTTGTAACTTGTGGCCTTTTTGAGCTTTAAACGAAATCCATGCAGCAACAGAAACCAAAGAGCAACTCCACGCCTGAGAGATTCCAAGAAATCCTGAAATGGGTCGCTTTTTTTCGATTGGACTTATAGCTACATGGTACTCAACGAATATTGGGTTGATATTATTGAACAAGTAACTTGCTTAGCAATTATGGATTTAGGTACCCAGTATTTCTGACCCTCTGTCACATGTTGGCCTGTTACGTGCTGAGTTATGCAGCCATTTCGTGGCTCAAGATCGTGCCTTTGCAGACCTTGAGGTCCCAGTTGCAGCTTTTGAAGATATCTGCTCTTGGGATCATATTTTGCTTCTCGGTTGTGGCTAGCAATGTCTCCCTCAAGCACCTTCCGGTGTCGTTTAACCAGGCTACTGGGTCCACCACACCGTTTTTCACTGCTGTCTTTGCTTATCTAATGACGTTGAGAAGGGAGGCTTAGATTACATATATCACTCTCATTCCTGTTGTCACTGGGGTTATCATCGCTAGTGGGGTAAGAAATCACATTTGTTCTTTTGTTCAGAATAAAAGTAGAGGTTTAGTGTAGTGGTAAAATTATTTTATTGTGATATCACGAGTTTAAATTATATAATAATCTTATTACTATACATTTAATATTTTTTGTTCCCTTGGAGTGTGAGAAACTCGTACATTCTCTACATACATATGATACTTTCCTATGATCTCAGCGATTGAGAATCTCGTATATCAGGACTCCTTTTAATCGCAATGGCCATTTTTGATAATTTTCGAAGGGGTGCCCTGTCAATGTTTAGATATGTGTTCTGAAAGTTGACTGTGTTACTTTGGTGTCTGTGCGTGTATGATTCCCCAAATGTGTGACTGGAAAGATAATATTTCTTTGGGATACAACAAACGGTAGGTTCATCAATTCCCTCTGAGATTCTTATTTTGTTGAATGCTTACGGGAAGAACAAATTGCTTTGGAATTCCTTCCACAACAGGCTTTAAATTAATAAGGTTTCAAATTGACAGGCATTGGTTGCTATTTGTTAGGATTTGAGGGCTATATTTTTCAGTAATGACACTGCATGCCTGATCTCCGAGTATCAATTATGAGAGGAATAAAAACCTCTTTAGTTATTCTGAACAATTCTTGTAAATCTTTGACATTATAGCCAAATTACTAAAAGAATGACCTGGTTATTAATGTTTATTTTAGTTAATAATTTCTAATATTACTGTTATTTTTACAACATGACCGAAGGGAGAGCCAAGTTTTCATCTTTTTGGGTTCTTAATGTGTGTTGGGGCTCTGAAGACAGTGCTTCAAGGGATTCTGCTTTCTTCTGACGGGTAACACAACGTGTCTGTATTTTGCAACTCATGTAATAAAACTGGTTCATACCTCATTCAATTAGCAATTTTATTTTTTTTTTCGTACTTTTCAGAGAAAAACTTCATTCTATGAACCTCTTGATGTACATGGCTCTTGTAGCTGTAGTATCCCTGATTCCTGCAGCTCTTTTGATGGAAGGAAATGTGATTGGAATCACAATTTCTCATGGAAGGGATGATCCCAAGTTCATATTCTATCTATTCTTCAATTCTGCCCTGGCGTACTTGGTAAATCTGACCAACTTCTTGATCACTAAGCACACCAGTGCCTTGACACTCCAGGTATTCCTGTCCATTTGATTCATATTCTCTGTGGTTCGTGGATAGAAGCAGCCTGAATGCATTTCATTACCTGTGTGTTTCTAGAGCATAGTTAACTATACATTCATGCGATGCCAAAAGAAAAAACTTGCGTTGTAAGCATATGACTGGGGTATGATCGCGGTTGTAGTTTCCATTTGTTAAGGATAATTTATCTGCTTTCACAACAAGAAATACGTTGGCTTTGCCAGGTCCTTGGAAATGCAAAGGGAGCTGTTGCAGTGGTTATCTCAATCTTGATATTCAGGAACCCTGTATCAGTGACTGGGATGGTTGAATACTCAATCACCGTATTTGGAGTTGTTCTCTATAATGAAGCGAAGAAAAGGAGCAAGTGACACCGTGCAGAGGAAATGAACACGGCTGCAATCTATATTTTGTTGTTTTAACTATACTGCAGCCAGCAGCGCTTTGCTGAGGATGAACAAGATTGGAAGCAAGTAGTAACCACTGCCCCTGACACTCAGAATTCATTACAGAAACCTAAATGGGGTTCTTGTAAACATAATTAGGAAGGCCTTTGAAGGAGGTATTTAGCCGACAGGAAGATTTTGATTGAATTTTGTCACATAATTAACCAAATTTGTACCCCAGAGATGACTTTTACTTGTCCCAACTTTTGCTGCTAGCCTACAGACTAGTTTTGATTTGACTTACCTTTGAAACCTCTTTTATTTCTGAGTCCCATCAACGGAATTGGCAACTGACGGCTAAATGAATCTGTTTCTTGAATTACTTGTCCTACGCCGAGTAAAACTCTGTTAAACTAGGCGAGAGATCCAAGTTTCACACGTGGCCAGAAAACTTCTAATTTTTTCAAATATTAGACTTCTCGAATGATCATATATTAAGCAGGCGGGGCATTTTTCTAACAATTAAAAACTGTCCTGGAAATAGCATCCAATCCCTACCCTTAAAGAAACTAGAAGATTTCTGCAAAGTGCCACATGCTTTGTTGCCTAAATGAAAACCATTCCTAGAAATGACCAACAAGCTTAAACATACCATAATTTAAGAGACAATTATGTGACCAAAGATGCAAAAGAGTGACAGTAAAACATGGGAATTATACTTGGGGCTTTGTTTCATCCTCGTCCTCCTCTATCTTTGGAGCCAAGTAGAATCTAATATAACCCATCTCAGCAATCTTGTACTCCACCACAACAGGCAGGTCCGAAGACAAGCTGATTGTAACTGTGTTTGACAATGGGGTTGCCTTTGTGAACGAGTTCATATACCTTAGTGCAAATGTTAATGAGACTGGCTCATTCATCTCTATGATTGTAGCTTCTTCTGGCTGCAAAATTATAGCCCACATTTAAGCAAATCAACAGCATAATCACATCAAATTGCACCCAAAAATAAGTAGTAAAGGATAAAAATTCAACATAAGGTATGTATCGAACAATATAATTAAGTATAAGGAAAAAAACCTTGTCAACCGTGGTATTCTGCCTGAGCACAACATTTGCTGTTCCAATATCCCCCCTTGTGGAGAATTTCACACCTTCCTTTGTTACAGAGATCACAACTGCCAAAATAAATTGCCAGTCCAAAAGTTTCAAAACCTTAGAACAGTATTGTAATGCAGCAATGCAACAAGAAACCAATGGAGAAAACCCATGGTTCAAGCAAAGAAAGAAAGTTTCACTTTACCAGTATCGCCAATACTGGCAAGGTCCCTGCAAATTCTTGCAAACTCAGCCGAAGGCATTCTAACAATAGCATGGTATTCTGCCTCTGGAATTCCAAGGTGCTCACTATCAATGTCCATCAGTTTCATCTCAAAATCAGCAATCTTATCTTGAGCTGTCATGCGTTAAAAAAGGGAAAAGAATGACATTCATATTAGTCTAAATAACGAATCACCACCGAATTTCCAATAGATTTACCAAAAAGAACTTTCATCTCCCAGAAGGCCATTAATTGCAGAGCACAACCTTCCCCGTATCTCTTTGACGAAACAATAAGTTGCTAATTATTTTTTTCCTTCAAATAAATTGGAAAAACATAAACCAAATTACTGCACTTGAAGGCTCACAAATGGTATCATCTTTCAGCATGTTCAAACCATAATCCTCTATAATCTTCCAGCCAAGACCAAACAGAGCATCATTCCTTCTTAAATAGCAAAAAACAAAAACCTCAATATATGTGAATTGTCAACTACGAGAATGCGCAACCTACCAACGTTTGTGATCAGACCCAAGTAAATTCCAACAATCAAAAATTTACAATTGCTTGAAAAAGGAACACTTTCCCATAATAACAACAAGTCCTTCAATTGATGAAACTAAAACTAATTAACATAATCATTTTTTTATTTTCATCTTTTAAGGGATAATCAGATTCAGACACAACCAAAACAAAACAACAGAGAGTTTCAGTTGACTAATGAAAAATAAAACAGAACACTTACTGGGACTTTCGAACATGAAAGTGACAGTGTCGCTGCCGTCGTCGGCCTTGATGGTGATGATGTCGTCGTTTCCAGCACACTTGAGCATCTTGGACATGTTTCCGAGGTTCATTCCCATGGAGATGTTACGGTCACATCGGTAGTGCTCGAAACCCTCCGATCTGAGCAGCAGAGCCACGAGGGCCACGTGGCTGGAATCCATGGCCTGAAGGGAGAATCCGGTGGAGGAGCAGTCAAAGTTGGCGTCGGTGACCAGGTCCTTGATTGCCTCTAGAACCTTCTTCAGGAGCAACCCTTGGACAAGTCTTAGTTCCAACATTTCTCCTCTCCAATTTCTTAGTGGTAAATTAAAATTAGGGTTAGGATTTTTGAGCGGAGAGAACGGAGAAAGAAGAAGCGAAAAAGGCCGTCTAGGGTTTTCTATTTCGGAAATGGGTTCGGTTCGGTTCGATTCTTATAAGAGCTAAGGATTGATTGGCGGGAACGTGTTTTGGTTTGAGGTTCGGTTTCCCGCCTTAGGATTTGTTTTTTTTTTTATTATTTTTTTATTTTTTCAGGGGATTGGATGTAGTACTTCGCAATGTATTATCATGGACTTGAGTGGGCCCAGATGATCTAACCGAACGTTTTGTGTTTTTTTTTTTTTAATATTAAAAAAATATGTTTTGTCCATGATTGTATTTATAAAAATTTGTTATTTAAATATTATTAAATTAAACAAATTTTTTTATATCATGTTTTCTTGTTAAGAAATTTTGATGATAATTTTTATTGTTAAGGACAACCAAACATGAAAGAATTTAATTTTAAATTAATATAAAAATAAATTATTGATTAAATGATTATTTTAAATACTAAATATTTTATGCAACCATGATTAGTGGGCTGTTGGGTGCATCAATAGAGTTAGTCTTGACGTTCGCTCATCCTCCGTGGACTTGGGGCAGAATCCTTTGGGCACCCCCTTGGATTCATGTTTAAGATATTTATATGGTTTTTTTTTTCCTTCCCTTTTGGTCTAAGTTAATATGAATTTAATTACCGACAAGAACATGGAGAACTCTTGGCTATGCAGATGTTATTCTAAATTGAAACACATTAACTTGCGAAATGCGAGTTGAGTAAGGTCAACATCTAGCACCCGCAAAACACAAGAAAGATAGGGCGTTTTAAGCATGTGCTCCAAAAACAAAGGGTGTATCCAACGAGTGGCTGACATTATTTATATGATGTCTGAATTGGTAAAAATAAACAAAAAACGTCAAGAAAAACCGAACGGGGAAGAAACTACAACAGTTGTTGGAACAGAGACTATTGGAGCACTTTACGATTATGCCCTTGTTAATTAAGGATGGAACAGACCTTGTTTAAGAAATTTACTTAGATTGCGTCTGTGCGTGCAATGTCAAGCTGCTTATGAATTGAGGGAAGAAAATGAAACATTAATAATAATAATAAAAAGGCAAATTATTTTGTTGCGATAAAATGGGAAGAGATGAACTAGAAGTTATCCAACTGAAGGTACCGTCGTATATCAAATTAAAAATAAGAAAAAGAAAAAAATTAAAAACAAGAAAAGAAAGAAAAAGAATGAGAAAGATGTCAAGCACAGCAGAACTAGTGAGATACCCGGATACAAAAACAGCCTTTAATTTTATTATTGTTTATCTTTTTTTTTTCCCCTTTTATGGGACAAACAGCCCTTATAATATGGAAGTAGTTTTTTTTTTTTCCTTTTTTTTTTTTTGGTTCTTTTCATGGGAGTCATTTTCCTTCGCAATCACTTCTTTTCTACTCTTAAATCCTCATTTTAATCTCTCTCTCTTTCTCTCTCTCTCTCTCTTTGTTTTTACTCAAGCCCCATTTGCAATCTCAGTTTGCCTCTGCATTGAGCATCAACTCTCAAATCTCTATACCCCGACATCTGCAATGGCAGATCTCACGCCCAAATCTGAGATTTCTTTTGCTGAAATTTTCTTGTGCAGCGCTTTTGCTGCCTGTTTCGCTGAGGTATGAATTCTTTTGATCTTATTGCACGTATGCTAAGATGTGAAAGTTTTAATCTTTGACGTTGAATTTCGGCCTATGAGTTAAGCTCGATCGTTACGTTGCTCTGTTTGTGCTTAGCCATGGATTAGGTAGTGGTTTAAACCATTCTTTTGGTTGGTTTGCCTTCAGTCATTTAAGAATCCATTGTCTGGAACTGTGATATGGGGACTGGATTTTGAATGGAGGCTAGGCATGAAATGTGTGTACCTTTTCGGAATTCAAGCTGCTTGGCTATGTTGGAAGGCAAATCTGGGTCAAATTGAGCTTAGTCATACATGTAGAGTAGTTGAAGTTAATTGGGGTAGAGACAATTGGATCAGATTGAATTTTCTGGATCGTTTACTGGGTTGCATGTATGAAATCATCCCCCATCTCCGATTTGTTTCCGTTTGAATTTGGTTGACTGCTTGGTTCTGTATTTTTTCCATTGACAGAGATGCCATTAACCCAATTTGAATGATTGTAAAGTTGAAAACTTGGCTCCAGGAAACTGAGGCATTGTACTCAAACTTCCAAAATGAGCTTAAATGTAGCCTCTCATATCTTGCTGTTTTGCATACAACAAAAGAGTACTATTGTTTTTCACTTTGAATTTTGGTTTTACAGTTCTGTACCATTCCTTTGGACACTGCTAAAGTTAGGCTTCAACTCCAGAGGAAAACACCTGCTGGAGATGGAGCAACTTTATCCAAATATAGGGGTTCATTGGGTACAATTGCTACCATTGCAAGGGAAGAAGGTTTATCAGCACTGTGGAAAGGCATTACAGCAGGATTACATCGCCAGTTTCTCTATGGAGGCTTAAGGATTGGACTATATGAACCTGTAGGCTCAAATTTTGCTTCCATAAATGGATTGGCTGTTAATGAATTTTGACTTGGTTTCATAAAATGCTTGTTGGATAGGTTAAAACATTTTTAGTCGGGAATGATTTTGTTGGAGATATTCCTTTGTATCAGAAAATACTTGCAGCATTGTTAACAGGTGAGTGCATTTGGCAGTTGTGACTACCTTGAATTGTTATATTAGCAATGCATGGTGCTTTCTTTTCCTTTTAAGTCTCAATTGGAAACTTTTCTTTTCAAACTCTTGTTAGTGACATTTTCGCATGGAGCAGGTGCTATAGCAATTGCAGTTGCTAATCCAACTGATCTTGTTAAAGTTCGGCTTCAATCTGAAGGAAAACTGCCAGCCGGGGTTCCAAGGCGATATGTTGGGGCTTTGGATGCTTATTTAAGCATAATGAAACAGGTCAGTTTTGTAATGTACTTTTCCTTTTTATTTTTAATGATTGAGTTGGCATACATTAATCTGTTTCTGAATTTAGGAAGGAGTAGGGGCCCTGTGGACTGGACTTGGGCCCAATATAGCACGAAATGCTATTATAAATGCTGCTGAACTAGCAAGTTATGATCAAGTGAAACAGGTAAATTATAGTGCTTAGTTTCTGAAGCTGAGATTACTCTTGTGACATCTTATTGATTGTTGTGGTGCTTGAACTCAATTGGACAATAATATCCTAATATCTTTATACTTATGCAGACAATTTTGCAAATTCCAGGGTTCACAGACAATGTTTTTACTCATCTACTGGCAGGTCTAGGTGCAGGTTTTTTTGCAGTCTGTATAGGTTCTCCCATTGATGTCGTAAGTACCCTCTGCCAACTTTTTGTGTATTTGTAAGGAACTGGCCATCTATTAACTCTCTATGTTAGATCCCAAAAGTAGGATTCATTACCAATGTGAACTGTCACATGCTATTGCCAGGCTTAAACTTTGTTGTTCTCTATAGCTCTTCGCTGCTTGAAACAGAAATTGTTTCTTGAATTTTACATTAGAAACCAATGGAACTGTTGCTGAATTTGTGGTGGGAGAATGTTGGAGAGACTTTCAAAATGAATAGAAATATTACTGAAGTGTTTTGATAACCATTGTTTGCATTCAATGTTCACTTATTTTTAATGTGAACCTTCTGAATTGAAATGTTTACGAGTATAGTGGTTCAGGAAGTAGTAAAGTGCCATGCGGGGCTATCTTTCTAATCCCTTAACATAGGAAAAATCTCCAATTCAAAACCATGTTGATAAATCTTTTCCAGTTGCCCTTAATTAGTACTCATGGCTTACCACTGGCTTTGAGGTGCTGTTTTATCATAATTCATTTTATTCTTGCCCTCACCACAGACTATTTTGGGGTTTTTTTTTTTTTTTTTGGGGGGGGGGGGGGAGGGCAGGGGAGGGGAATTATGTTGTAAAAGAATTATGTATCATGTTCATCATGCCTACACCTCGTATGATTTGAAAATAATGGGTTAGCTCGTCAACAATGTTAGAATCGATGCTGTGAATATAATGTTTCAGGTCAAATCCAGAATGATGGGAGACTCATCCTACAAAAGCACCATGGACTGTTTCATAAAAACATTGAAGAATGAGGTATCCTAATTTTCCTCAATATATTTGTCAAGTTTGATTCAAGATCCTGCATGAGTGCTGCTATTGCATATCAAAATTTTGAATCTCTGTGGAAACTTAAAAATGATATTAAAATATATTTTCATCAATATCCTCATCACAAGCATTTATTAGCTGTTGACAGTGAATAATTGCAGGGACTTTTGGCCTTTTATAAGGGCTTTCTCCCCAATTTCACTCGGCTAGGGTCTTGGAACGTTATTATGTTTTTGACTCTGGAACAAGTAAGATTTATTTTCCTTCATGTTGGTATCATTTCTTCTATTAATAGTTGTCCAATTTTCAGCTGTCATCCATACTTCAGCAGAGTTGAAAGTATGGTATTGCTGTACTGGATATTTTCAGAAATTTGGGAATTAAATACCTTATGTTGTGTGGTTTTGCTTGATCCCTTCCAAAAATCTTCAGGAATTTACTTTGAGGAATGAAAAGAATCATTATGTTGTTACAGGTGAAGAAAATATTTGTGAGGGAAGTATACCACGACTAATGCTTTGACGAACAGGAAATCAGCCTTCTTATTGATAAATTGCTACTTCAACTGGAAATGTTATCACAAGATCACATTCACTTCTCATATCCTTTTCAAGTAACTATTGGTAGACATAAAAACGCCGGATCCATATAAAATTATCTTGCAGGAAATGCAGCTGCATCTGTCCTCTCCGATCTGGCAGCATGCTCTGTTGCTTTCCCATCACATTGTATTTCTGTTGTCCATTTCATTAGGCGGACAATAGGTTGTCACATTGTATATGCCTAAAAGGAACATGAATCACCAAGTCCAGTAGCGGCACTTGGTATAGTCAATTAACAGGTACACTCAAAGAGTGTTGCTTTGGGGTCGCTATGCACAATATGGTATTGTCATTGATGGACCCTCGTATCATCTAGTGGAACACATCTCTATTTCAGTTCAAATGTTATTCCTCTTAGTACGCATTTTGCCTGAAAAATCCACTTACCTTTTGGACAAGTTTACATTTATGAAGATTGCTTCGAATATCAGGACTCACATTAAATTCCAAATTATGCACGCTGATACAACATATCAGTAACCAGTTGTTCCTAGTAACATTAGTACAGTAGCAATTACTTAAGTCGAAGCTACGAATTCTTCACAGATGAAAAGGCTTGCCGAGCATATCCCAAGAGCACATAAATTGCACATATCAAGCTAGTAAGGTTGAAACTGAGTCAACTCCTGGGGACTAAGTAAACCCTAGCTTTGACAACTGATCCATTTCCAAGCTTGAATCCAGGACTAACTGGGAACCCCACAATCTGACCAGCTGGTATATGACCACCAGAGAATTTCACAACACTATCCATATATTGTGGATGAAACTCAGCTCCCCTACTTGCCTCAAATTGACTTGGTGCTGGATCAAGTGAGAATGCCAGCAAGTGAAGCTGCCAAATGGCCTTGGCAAGCCCTAAGAACTGACCATAAAACTGGCTCCTTGGATGGCTGCCTGCCAATACTCGCTGGTGTTGCTCCAAGTTCCCAAACAAGGATTCCTCCATTTTGGGGTGAACTATGGCAAGATACTTCTTGGTGCAGAACTTACCAAAATGGCAAGTTGGCAGGATTCCAAGAAGCTCAACAGGCTCCATGGCCTTCATATCACAGTACTGAGCAAAGCAGTCACAACGGAATTGGTCTGGGTTCAGAAGTGAGGATAGGCTTCCATCCATGTAGAAGGTCTCATGGTCAAAACCTTGAAAGATTTTCCGAGAAATGTATGACTCCAGAGCATACTTGGCATGGTGGGTTACGACTGTGGAGGCAATAGCACTGGTGGCAGAGGTAGTGATATTATCAGTAGAGGCAGTTGCAGCTTCAATGGAGCGGACAGCAGCTGCAATATCCCAGTGAGCATTGCGCATGAGAGACAGGAGAAGCAAGGTAAAGGACTTTGATGCCTCCTTCACTTGGCTCATTGTTCCTTCAAATAGTTCTGGTGCCGGGTTTGCTGCAACTGTACAAGTATATGCAGCGTTTGTGAGATATACAGTTTCAGACACATTGTAATTGCCAGAACAAAAACCTTGACAAGAAATTTTTTCGATCATGCTCCCTCCAATTTCTGAAGATATTGAACAAAGCTAGACTTACAAATTTCCATTTTTATCCAGTGAAATGGAAAGACCAAGTCTAGTTCATTGCATACAAGTCTTTGAGCAATACCCTTTAAATTGATTAGTCTTCTTTCTTTCTCCTTGTGATTTTCTCGCCAGCCAAACAGTTAGGAACTAACCAACTCTAATTTCAAACACGGTACAATCGGCAACGTTTTGGAATGTTCAAATTACAGACTTTTTATGAGCACAGGCTTATTATGTTATGCTGATACACGTCCAGAAAACTAGAACAGTCATTTTGCAAGGAAGTAAAAGAGCTTACCTTGAGCAGCATAGCTGCAGCCGACTTTCCTCTTTGACGGAGGCCGCCCTTTCTTCCCGTTTCCATTGCTTAGGCTAGTAACGGTAACGCTCCTCAGCTTTTCCTTCAAATTCTCCACCTCCGTTTCCCTCGCCTTAACCTCCTTCTTCAGTTCCTCCACCACCGCCTCGTACGGCGCCACCACCTCCCTCAGTAACCCCACTCCACCGCCGCCTTTCCTCCTTCCTCCACCAACACTCAAGCTCCTCCTGAACCTCTCCCTCATAACCCCCAGCTTCCTCATCTCCCCGACCACCGCCAAATCCGCCACCCTCATCCTCTCCTGGTCCCACGGGCAATGGGCTTCCTGGAGACTCACGTACGCTCTTTTCATCGCCGAGATTGAATCGAACACCTCGTAAATAAGCATCTCCATTTCCACCACTCTCTCCACCGGCACCATCCCCAACTCATTACTCTTCTCCCGCCGACGCGGCCGCCGACTCCAGCCCTTAATCCCATCATTCTTCTCCTCTGCCCCGTCCTCTTCCTCCTCATCGTCCGTCTCATACTCATAAACTTCTTCTTTCTCACTTCCGTCGGCATTGCAAGAGTCCTGCCTCCCGGCGGCGAGCGGGTGGAGCAAGCAGGAAGCCGCCACTCTGTGTATTAAATCGGAGAAATTCGACACCTTGTTTGCCATTTCCCCTTTCTTCTTCGCTTTCAGCTCTCCCCTTCTGCAAAACAAACACAGAAAGACCAAAATAAAATACTTTGGCCGCCATTAATGACCATAAAAGAGATGAAACCAAAAATGGGGTAGTGCTAAACGGGATGGAAAAAGGAATGGGTTGGCTTAGCTGACCTGTGAGTGATATCAGATCGCAAAATGAATCTTGCGGCCTTCACAACTGGATCTCTATCCAACGGAAGCGAGTAAACGAAGTTGACCTCGCTACTGCCTTCCGCTTCCGGTTGACTCCGGTTGTTACTCTTCTTTCTGGCCACAAGAAAACCGGTGTTATATAGCCCTGCTCAACCGCAGCGTTTTGGTCGTCTCCGGTTGCAGTCAGAATTTACCAAAAAAAAAAAAAAACCGATGAGGGTGGAGTGTTGTTAGATTCTTGAGTGGCTGGCGGACTGGTGGATGATTGCGGCCTCTGGATCTGTGTCATACACGTGCGACACAAGATCCAGCTTGTTCTTGATTTTACCATAATGCCACCCGGCCCCATCACCAAGGATAAAAAAAAAAAAAAAAGATTATGGGGTTTTTGTGTAAATGCCAGTCACAGGGCGGTGGGTGCGGAGGTCTTGGAGGATGATGAAAATTTTTGATCTGTTACAAAACTTATTAAATTGTAAACTAAATAATATAAATATATTTTTTTTATTTCTATAACTTCTCATTGGACTAAAATTTAATATTTTGAAAATAAATATTTAAATTTTTAATTATAACTTTTATGATTTGGGCACCTAGCCTTAGCCAAAACTTTCGAAATAGGCCGAAATGGTCCATATCTCGTGAGGTCCATGTACCATCTTTATTAAAAAAAAAAAGGAGGGCAACATGCAACGAAAGGAAAGGAGTATTTCAGCTCAAAAAGTAGCTCTCTTTAGGTCCAGTGTCATGTTAAAGCAGCAATCTGTTAAACCTTTTTTTGTGACTAGCGAACCACTTTGACATTTGTGCAGCAGTTAGAGCATGGACATGTGATTGGACGTGAAGGCATATGCATGGCTAATCGCTGCCTTGCAACGTTTCAAACGTTATTGTGATCTGTTTATATGAGCATAAGAGTATAAAATCAAGTGTCCGTTTCAATTAGGGAATCGGAACTGAGAGCAGAGAGTATAGACGCAACCATTAAGATTGTGCAGATAATTAAGTATGTGCTCCGGGAGTAGGCGTTTTAGTTACCTTGTACTGTTGGAGCGCATAGAACGAAGTAACCCACTTGGAAACATTGTGTTACGAGCAGCAGAGAGAGGGAGAGCCACAGAGAGAGAGAGAGAGAGAGAGAGAGAGAGAGAGAGAGAGAGAGATGAAATGGCACGATGAGAAGGCGATTAATGTACGGATTTTATACAACTTCAAAGCCAACAGGGGCCTTGGTAGTGATATCAATTCATGAACTTGGACAAAAGGAAGGAGTTCAATTCGACAAGAAACCACATTTTTAACATCCGTAATCCGGCTACTCGTTTTTTCTATTTCAACAAGAAAAAAATAAAAATAAAAATTGGGGCGGAGCCCAGGGGAGAGGGGTTTAAGATAACGTGATTGAACTATATCTATCGTATACCAAAATAAAAAAATAAATTACGGAACATTTTATTAAAAATAAGAATATTTTACAAAATTTTCATTTCATATTAAAAATTAAAATTTTATTTTATATATTTATAGGACAATATTTATCCTATTATATCATGTTAAAATAAATATTAAAAAAATACATGTATATACATAAATTACTCAATTTTTATAAAATGAATTTTTTTTTCTTCCAAAATATAACAATTTCAAATTAATTTCTTTTTATATTTATTTATAATATATTTCTCTATTTTTACTTACACACGTCTTCTCCCAAAAAGGCAAGATACAATATGCAACAATGACATACATGAAACCCCACGGGCCATCGCTACTATTTTTTGAAAGACATAATTGCGAAATTATTTGGGACGGGGCCTTTTGCGGGAAATTGCTTTTGCTGTAATTTGTTGTCTTTCTCCCGTAAGTTTATGCACGTATCCCGCGGGTAGACAAGAGCCCCCTCGCTAGGACTTCGGTTGGACTATGTGCTATGGCCCTAGCCTCTCTCCTCGTCAAAAATATGAACTTTCAATGTTAGGCTTATAAAGACTTAGAAGTAATGTTGATAGCTACACGATAAGCTTTCACATCAAAATAATACAAAGGTGATATATTATCATAATTTTTTAATTTACTTTAATTAAAAAAAATAATTAACATTCCATTTATTAATACTAAACATTATTAATTTGCACGTACAGCACCATCAAAGACATTCCACACAACGTGTTCTACCATTGATATTATTGAATGATTCAAATAGCATAAAAAAAAAAAAAATGAAAATCGATGTAATCCCAACGCCTTCGAATTGATTTTAGATGGGATTTTAATTTTAACAATGTTGGTGATTGTTTGAATTGTACCATATATATTTATATTTAGGATAAATTTAAGGCAAAAAAAAAAAAAAAAGCAAAAGAGGAGCTCTTAATGGAATGGTCTACAGTATCAATCCTGATCTGGACAAAACACATGAATATGGCCAATTGGGCAGACCGCGTGTCTGTTAATTCCCCGTCCCCTCCGCTTAAATTAACCCACCATCACATGGTCTGCCTCTCTCCTAGTCAAGCTCTCAGCGACCGTGACTTTGTGAGGGAACGAAAGCGGACAATCTGGGGGGCTTCGACGGCAAAATAAAACAGGATAAGCGAGCACATACCGGCAATCAATCGATTTACCATCAGCTGCAAATGGAGTGACAAGGGGTTTTTGTTACATGAATCCGATGATTTTGTCGCGTTACGCTTAACACCGGGGAAGTCAAATTAAACGTCAATCAACTCCCATCTGTTGTTGTTGCTGCGTGTTTTTCTTTGTTGGCACAAAGTATTTGGAGAAAGCATTTATGCGAGCGCTTGGCGAGACTCGTTTTGACTGAAATTCATGTGCACTGGTTTACTATTATTTTTGTCCGATTTCTTTCGGTGTTAAAAGTAAAATGTTTTTCCCTTTTTGGCATCGACGTTACAAACATGATTAAAACACGGGAAATTGGGATTCTTGCTGGATGGCGAGTCCCTGTATAGTATCATTTTGTGCTACCGTTACTCCCATGGAATCGACTCAGATACTGTTGCAATGAATTCAATACATACCTACGGAAAAAAACACAAAATGTCACCAAACGTAAGACCAAAAGAGGAAAAAAGAAAAAAAGAAGTAAGACGTTCAATAATTGGACCGGATTGGCAAATTATTACGTCATGTCTAATCAAATAATGCAGCATTCATTGACATATATGTGGGACCATGTGGGCCGGATCATCTCTAAAATGGTATTCAGGATTCCCAACTAAACTTACCATAACTAAATTGTGGACAGAACAGGTTCGTCGTTCACTGATTTAACGTGTACAGAAGAACATGCTCACTGGTTTTACGGTCGCTCATGGGGCTACCGTACGGCAAGCAAATTCTAAAGGGTTTGTTTTCCATCGCGAAGATCGAACAGGCAAGCTTCCCAAGCAAAATCTCATGTTAGTTTTACAATCATACCGTGCATTGCACATGTTGAGATTTATGCGTGAAGTGAATGAGATACAAATATAACGACTCGTTAATTAAATACATTAAGTTTTACGAGATGCAATATTAAATTTATGGGTATTATTTGAATCTTGTTTAGATCCTTCTCTTCAGCTTTGGCTTCTCCGTTCCCCCTGTATCGTGAAGAGTGATTTGGTCCGACAATTCACGAGGGGATTTAGGCCGCCAAATGATAGGTATCAGTATCACCCACAAAGCGTTTCCCCGTTTAATTGGTCTGTGTTTTTAGCACTAAACCAGCTCGGGAGGATTGATAACCGAACGAAGGGTGGCAATTTGTTGTCTCAAAATGACAAGCCAACTAGAGGAAAATTGTATTGGTCGCGTATCCGATGATACTTTTCATGTTTGATTCAAGAGAAAGTGGGATCAAAATTGCTGGGTACACGAGCGTTTCAGGATCTGAAAAGTTGAATTGCAGTCCGTACAAGCCGTTGGCATACACAACCATTAAAAATTGAAATAAGATCCTTTTTAACTTACAGAGAACATGAAACAAACATAGCTAGCGCCAATGGAATGAAAGGTCCAAAATGCTAATTCCCTACAATCCAATGAAAATGGCTTTCCAATGTACATGTTCCTCAAATGGCCTATAACCCCAACTCATCAGCTGAAAATTATTGTTAATAAAAATAAGATTTTCATTTCCATAAACTTTAGATTCACTTTTAGAACTAAAATTTAAAATTTTAAAAATAAAAATTTAATTTTTTAATTATTACATTATCCCTAAAAATTGAGCCAAATGTCATAATTAAACTTCAATATGGCCTCCAACAATGTAATTAATGTGTAAGACACAGAGGATAATAAACTTTGATTGCAAGTATGCTATATAAAATACGATGGTCTTCAACAAGTCTAGCATGTGACAATAAATCTCAGGACGAAGTCTGTTGCTAAAATAAAATTACAAAATGTGAGAAAGCCTGTAATATATAATTTTATATTCGACCACATCACATAGACATTAAGAAAGATTCGATTTAGTTTTGTTGCAAATCTGAATTCTCAAATCTTTCTCCTTTGGTATCATTTCAACTCCTTAGCTCTTTTTAAAAAAAAAAATAAATTGAAATATCAATAATTGTGAGTTTAATAAATGACACAAGAAATTTTTAATTTAAATTTCTCACAATTTTATTATATTTATTAGATATATAATAATTTGAAAAGAGTTATTAATTTTAACGAAAATTTTATCGTTAAATAAAAATTTTTAAAATTAAAATATATAAATTATTGTGTATAAATTTAAAAATTTTATCTTAATTAATAATTTAATATATTTTATATTATATTAACTTTAATTTAAATTTATATATTATAATTTATATAACAAAATATAATTTGAAATATTTAAATTTATTAATGCCAAATTCGCCTCCAAACAAATTTATTTAGATTTAAGGGAAATTCGTTGCATTTTAAGGCTATTTTAGTCATTTCACATGGCCTCACAACCGCGTGGCGTACTATCCCTACTCAACGTGGAAAAGGCCGAGCCAAAACAACCACAGAGGAGCCGCTTCGTGTTAAAGGTACGGACTCGAAATCACGGACTCAAATGGAGTTCTAATACAATTTCGCGTCCGCCTCTCTCGAGAACCTTCTCCTATTTCTTCAAACTATATAAGTCTATATTTCCCTAACAGTCTCATTATTGTTCATATTCAATATTTTGGCTTATTTACAATAAGCTGCAAGGTCGAGGACAACGCCCCGACGCTTTCAGAGAACAACGCGTGCACTTCTCACGGTAATTTCTTCTTTCTTTGTATTATATATTTTTGTAGAATTTAAATGTTTTTTTTTTTTTTTTTGATTACGATGATTTACTTTAAATTTTAAATTTTATTTTTATTGATTTATGTACTTAATCAATTGATGGTTGAAGTTTGACGCATGGACTTTGATATTGGTTAATTGGTTTTGATTGATCGTTTTATGGATTGGGAAGAAAATAGGGATAAAGATTAAATCTTTAGGGTTTCAATTGAGATTCGAATAAATTTTCTGTTTTGAAACGATTGAATAGCAAAACATTAGGGTATTTTTTTTGTTATGTGCTAATTATTTTTTTTTAGGTTGTTATTTGAGTTGTTTGAAAGTTAATTATTCGGTGCTTAAGAAAAAGTAGGTAAATATTAGTATTAAGTTATTTTTAATGTGTGGATTTGAAAGAATTGGACAGATTTAAGTGATTAAGAAAACATCAGTTAGGTTAGGAAGACATAAAAAGGAATTTGGAGAACCATATGATCGAATATGTTCGTTGTTTTTCTCGGTTGGCTTATGGTTCTAAAGTCGTGCGCTCGGTTTTTTTTTTTTTTTTTTTTATCTCTCCTTAGATGTCGTACTCTAAACGGTCAAGGTATTCTCTGTCTCCTTCTCCTTACAAGCGATACAGCAGGTCCGTTTCGAGGTCTTTGTCAAGATCAAGGTAATGCTTTAGTTTTTAAGGTTTTGCCTCATTACGTGGTCTCTGTATGCTTCTGTGTCTCTCTCTTCTTTTTTTTCTTTCTTTTTTTCCGCTAATGGTATGCTGCTGCAGGAGCCCTTCCAGCGATGTGGAAAATCCGGGTAATAATTTGTATGTGACTGGGCTATCACCTCGGATCACAAAGAGAGAGCTTGAGAAGCATTTTGCCTCCGAGGGAAAGGTGCAAATTCAAGTGCCTGCCTGTACTTTTGTTTATCATATCTTCCGGGGTTTGTAAGCAGTGTTTATATTTATGTATTGTGTTCTTATGTTTGATGCTGGACTCTTCTAGGTTAGTGATGTTCATCTCGTGGTTGATCCATGGACCAGAGAATCTCGTGGATTTGGATTTGTTACCATGTCCACAAATCAGGAAGCTGAGCGCTGCATCAAGTATTTGAACCGTTCTGTTCTTGAAGGCCGTGTCATAACAGTTGAGAAGGTAAAATTTATCTTTTTTATTTGTTTGTCTCTTTATTTGAGACCAGCTCTATTATCTATCAAACCCTTGCTACTTTCTTTGCTTAAAATCACTCCTAGATATTGGATAGTTTGCTTCTGGTTCTTATGAATTTGAAAGTTGTTTGCCTCTTTCCACTTGAAGTTTTTGTGGCAGCAGGTTAGCTGTGTGTAGCAGCTCTTCGTCAAACTACAAAGTTCTTACCACAACTAAACAAACAAATCAAATACAACAAGAAGTATCAGACGTTTAGGGTTGTATGCCCTGCATTTCTCTTCCTTTCTACCAATTATAAATTTTGTGCTGTTTCATTTACTTTGCCTACTGATTTGTTATGAGACTATGTAATACTGAAATTTGTTTTGAATTCTCGTTATTAACTTGTTCTCATACCTTACTTTATAATCATTTGATTATCCAATGAGCTCATTAATTTTGTTATTACAGGCCAAAAGGCGGAGAGGACGAACTCCTACACCTGGGAGGTACCTGGGGCTGAGAACAATGCGGGGTATGGTATTTTCTTTTAATGTGGTATTCTCTATTTTGCAGTTCTTATGCAGCTTGTGGTGTAATGTATTTTTACCCTTTTTGGCAGTGCATCATCGAACGCCAAGTTATTCACCTCGTCAATTGCCCAGCTACTCTCCATATAGGAGGAGCTACAGTCGGTCACCAAGTTACTTGTCTGAGCGCAGTAGAAGTAGGTCATACTCTCCTTACTACAGTAGGAGATCCTATTCTCCTCGCTACCACCGGCGCAGATCTTATTCTCCTTACCATAGACGCCCGCGATCATACTCTCGCTCGCGCTCTCCATATTACTATAGCCGGCGGCGATCATATTCTCGATCTCGCTCTCCTTACTACTGTCACAGCAGGCGACGATCATACTCTCGCCTTCACTCACCTTACTACTACCACAGCAGGCAGCGATCATATTCTCGCTCTAGTTCCCTCTATAGCAGATCCCCTGTTAGCAGGCGTGATCGGTCGTACTCACCTTCAGACACCAGGTATACCTCCCCTGATGACCAATATATTGGAAGGCACCATCGTCATTCTATTTCTATAAGTCCTACACGACGCCCAGCAAGGAGGAGCTCTAGGAGTTATTCACGTAGCATTTCCCCAAGACCAATTAGCTCAAGGAGAAGGTACTCATGCAGTGTTTCTCCTGTGTTGAAGAGGAGCTCAAGGAGTCCAAAGAGGAGTTTGAGGAAGAGCTGCACTAGGAGCCCGAGTATCGGTGCTAGTTCTAGATCTGTTTCTAGGTCTGTTACTCCCAAGTCAACTTCACCATCGTCGTGAATGCCAGTGGGAACAACTACCATCATATAGGATCTGTGGTTTCAAGCTCTTGGAGTCCCTACATGGATTTCATTGACATTTTATGGTGACAGCTATTACGAGTAATAATTGGCTGTAGCCTTCTACTTATGTACCGATTGCTATGATCTAATCTTGTAAACAATGTATTGCTGTTATTTCCGATTGCCAATGGGTTATTTTATTTCTTTTTTCTCTTCTCAAGAATTTGAACACTAGATCTAAAGTGGTAAGATTCTGATATCTGAAAAGCTTCGGTCGACAACAACATAATGGTTGGTGGTGGGTTAAAAGACTTCTCTTTAATATTTATTTGTTCCGACCCCTGTGGAACGAGATGTGTTTTGTGCAATTGTGCTCTGGATTGAAACGAGGGCGATGAACATGCCCATTGAATTAGACCCAGCAGAGGGAAGAGTCGACTGCAGCCTGGTTGGCAGATTTGGATGGAAGATCAGCTCTGTTGTTAGCTGCACCCAAAATTGCCCATGAAAGGAGAAAAGCGTTTTCCTTATGAAAAGGAAGCCAAACTAATTTTAGTTTCCAGTCGTTGTCGAGGTAGTTGCTTGGAAACTTGAATTTTTTCAATGTTCGTCTCATGTCACTGCAAACTTTCAATGTGAAAATATATGGTATCCGTGTATTTGTCTCCGTTTGGTTTGCCGTAGTACTCCACCAGATTAGAGGGCAGAATCATTAGGAAAGAAAATATGGAGGTTGAAAACGTTTCAGGCTAGTTGGCAACGCCGGCTATATTGAACATGACATGACGTGTAGCATTGCTTTATGGACATTTCCTAGAGATGCATATTTGATAAATGTACCTGAGATTATTTAACCCTTCGTACTGCCCTATAAATTCTCCATTTATTCTTCGCTCGGGTAAACTTTTCCTATGGAAAGACGATGAAATTAGTTGAAAATTTAAGGCACTGGGCACTCCTCTATGCTCCAGATCTCCTTGGCATATTGGGAAATTGTCCGATCACTGCTGAATTTGCCGCTGCCGGCAGTGCTTAGGATAGACATCTTCAGCCACTTCCTACGGTCCCTGCAGGGAGGATATAGCAGTTGATTTACAAATCAAATGCAGTGCATGAATTGAATATAGTACGGTATTATGGCAGGTATGCTGAAGTGCAGGTTGGAAACTGTCCAAGTTCTCGAACTCAAGTCAGGAAAGCAGAGTTCTTACTTGTAAGCTTCATCAACGCGTTGCTGAGCATCAAGGTAGCTTGGAAAGTCATGCCCCACTAGAAAATAATCACCGCGACCATAACCAGAATTTCCCTCTAGGGAATCAAGAAGTGGGCCGTAGTCATAGCTTCCAAATGCTCCACTTCTTATAAATTGCTTGGCCTCTTCAAACCGAGGATCTGCTTTGAACTGCATAATAACAAGGAGAGCTGTTAGGTCTTGGCTTACTGAATCCAATTAATGCAGCCAGAAAAAAAGGGAAGAGTAGGAACAATTATTTTGGAAATAGAAATAAATTTATGCCAGATTGAAGAAATCTTTCTACTTGACTTCAGATATCACCTTCATGTTTCCTCTTCATACGCCTAGAGGTAAATATAGGAAACCAACAGAGTTTGAAACATTGCAAGTACGTTACAAAGTTATACAGTCTCTTACCAATCCATTCTCTCGTTCCTCTTGCAGCCTAGGGACTTCATCAGCTGTTGCACCAAAGAGAAAGAAATTCTCTTCACCAATTTCCTCCTTAATTTCCACATTAGCTCCATCCAGTGTTCCTATTATAAGACAGCCATTGAGAGCAAATTTCATGTTGCTTGTGCCACTTGCCTCCATGCCTGCAGTACTGATGTGTTGTGATAGCTCACTTCCTGGAATGAGCATCTCGGCCACTGAAACATTGTAATTTGGTATGAAGACTACCTGCAAATTTAGCCACGATGAATCCATATGTGCCATAAACTTTGAATTATAAGTGCAAATGTCAGTACATTCTATCTACATAGCTATATCCCTTTTTTATTGTATGAAAACTTTTTTATTTGATGCAGAATCCATTTTAGCATGCAAAACTATACAGGTCACTTCGACATGGGAGTAAATCTAGCAAACTCACCTAAGCCTTGGTTGTAAACTTGTGTAGGACTGCTACGTGGTTTTTTCCTCTGTCAGCTCTATCTAGGGACAGAATTTCTAGAAGATTTGTGCCCTCAAGCAGTGTGTGAAACATTATCATAGAATTACCTTCAAATAATTGTTGACTTCAGGATCACTATTGACAACATCACCAACATCATTTACAAGCTTCACTATTCTTTTAGCATTTGTATAGGTTGCAAATGCCTTTCCTCCAATCATAACAGTGCGTGGAGTTGCATTCTTCCGTTCTTCTGCACTCATTTCCTGTCATGGTTTAGTTCAAAGAAGGTTCAGAAGCTGGCAATTGGATATATTTGTCAAGTTATGGTATGCAGATAGCTTCAGCACTCATTTCTGGTCATAGTTCTGTCTAAACAAAGATATTGTGTCGCCAATAGAAAAAACTTGTTGCCAATAAGTACTTCTCTTTTATGAAGATGTTTACATGTTTTATTGGACTATTAGAAAGAACATATGAAAAATATGAAGGACCAAACAAGTCAAGGATCCTATTTATGCAGAAATTCACCCATGGGGTTGCAAGTGAGCCTGCCCATGGGATTGACAGCATGGTTGAAACAAATCCAAACAACATATTGTGTATTCTTTTACCTTTAGTTTCTTGTACCTATAGATAGCACCCAAAATATTCAGCAGCTGTCTTTTATATTCATGGATGCGCTTTACTTGTATGTCAAATAGACTGTTCACATCAACACTCACACCTGTGACTTTAAGTATGTAGTGCACCAAACGCTGTTTGTTGGCCATTTTGGCAGATTCCCATTCAGCTTGAAGGTTGGTGTTATCAGCAAACTATTTCACAAAGTATCATTAGAGGATCACAATAGAAATTCATAAAATACCACCACACATGGAACCACAGACGTGGTAGACTTACCTCTCGAAGTCCTGTAAGTAGGCCAAGGTTGGTAACCCAACGGTCAGTTTTTAGCCATTTGGTAATTAAGCTACTTAGCTCAGGATTGCAAAATCGAAGCCATCGGCGAGGAGTAATGCCATTTGTTTTGTTTTGGAACTTTTTTGGCCATATAGAGACATAGTCAGCAAATAACTCAGATTTCAAGATATCACTGTGCAATTGTGCAACACCATTCACCTACAAGGAGATGACCAACAATATATTGCTGGATTATTTTGCATGAAGCCAATTTCAGGATAAGTATCAGGGCTTGAACAAACTAAGCAAAAGAGAACTGTGATTAAAAAATGGTAATCAAAGCAGTACATGTGTTGCAATAGTAGGGACTTAGTTAAAGTTTAAGATAGCCTCAACCACCAAGAAATATTTTGTTTCCAACAAAATTTGTGGACTTTTAGGTTGGATCTGTACTGGGTAGGAAAATTAACGTGCTTGTTTGGAACAGGCAAATGGTTTTGTTTGCAGCCAAAGAGTTATCAACTACTTTTTTATGTCAGTTTCATGATTTTGTAAGAGCTTAAGTGTAAATCCAGTCAGATAGAGAGATATTGCACCTTCAGATTTCAAAAGACTGGCCTCTTACCGTATGAGAAGATACCACACATAGATTTGCCATCCGCACCACTGGCTTTTGCAGATTGTTATCCAAGATTTGCATGCTGGGAAGCTTACTCTCAAGATTGCTATGAGTGCTGTGTATCATTGCAATGAACTGCAAGATTTCTATCCATTTATTCATGGACTACAAGGCTACATGGCATTGAGAAAGAAAAACTGTTCAGTCATGTACCCGTTTGTCTATCTCTGCTATGATTTCCATATGGCGAGGAAGAAGCTTCCACATAACAGATTGTGACCACTTCTCTAGGGCTTCTGGAAGGACAGTGTGATTGGTGTAGGCAATAGTCCTGGTTAAAAACATTAGCATTTCATATGCATTAGACTTCACCATTTTGCATAAGGAACTTGATTAATGAAATTATTAGCAAAAACAACAGGGCACCTTGCTGTCACATTCCAAGCTTCATCCCATCCAAGTCCTTCATCATCCATTAGTAGCCGCATTAGCTCTGGAATTGCTAGAGTGGGATGAGTATCATTCAGTTGTACTGCAACCTTACTAGGAAATTCAGACCATTGCCATGACCCCTTCCCATTTCTCCTCTCCTTAAATCTGAAAATGATATCCTGCAATTGACCCAAGGTTAGGATACAATTTGTAAAAGTTGCATCGCAAGCTAAGAAGCAACATAATGAGCAAATTATGTTCATCATTTTTTACACCCTAAAAAGATTAAAAAAAAAAGGAAAATCCTTCAACAGATCACAACCATTTACAATGGCAGAGGATATATGAAAAAACAAATTTGCAATGTCCATGACACAATTAAATTCTGAAAGATGAAATTTGCTCTGAAAGATGAAATTTGCTCATCTATGCCACAATTTTACACTGCCTGAGAGAAAAGCCAGCCCTCAAATATAACTTTAAGTTATACCAGCTAGTACTCTAAGCCTAACAAGAATCTGGTTTTTGAACCCACAGAAATCAATATCCAGTTGGTTAAATATCAATTACACCCTGCAATTGGTTGACATTGAATGTGTATCTAATATCTGATAAGTCCTCAGATGAATTTTATCCTGAACTTCAGAAAAAATATAGGAAATTTTGATGAAAACTTTGGCACATGTGGGAAAGGTTTGTCTTTCCCATTCCCAAGGGAGGATGCTTAGCTGATGAAGCATGCATCTTACTAAGAAAGCTGTGCATGGTAGGAGCAGAAAAAAAAAAAAGAAAGGAATATCAAACCAAGTTGCCCACCTGAAGTGATGCACTGCAGAGAAAGAATTGTTGCTTCAGCCTCAAAAGCTTCCCACTTTCTGTAGCATCCCCAGGATAAAGAATGGCACATATCTGCATATGCAAAACTTTGACAGCTGAGCCTGAGGCAAAAAATTGAAACTTGTATAGATGCACACAAATTGACAAATATCAGCTTCACTATAATACTCATCTGTATCTTTCAGTGATAAACAACAAACTGATACAAACGGATGAGAAAAGACAATGGCTAATTTTGTTGTGTGAATTTATGCACACCTTTAACACAAGGGCCAAAATGCTGGACAAAGCAATACAATGGATAAAAAGTTGAAAATCAACCTGTTGAGCTCGATAATGAAGTTGTGATGCAGATTCATACTGTCCATCGTTAAACTGAAATAGATTGAAGTCCTCAGAAGAAGCTTTTGCTTCCCAGAGACGAAGACTAATAGTATTTTTGGTTCTGTATCCTGGAATTGGCACATCATAGGCCAGAGCTTGAACAACCTCCCCCTCAACCCATTTTCTCCTGTCAATTGGAGTGCAAACATCACTTTGGCAACTTTTTTTCAAGAGAAATCATGGTACAAAATGCAAGGAAAGTTGAACTTAATATTTTCCTTCATTCATGAAGGAATCTTAGAAACAAATTAGGCAGTGCTCTCCTCAACTCAATGTTCATTCTCAAACTAACACTTACGATCCATCAGGCTTAACCTCTACACAACCAAAGAATCTGACAGGGAATACAATGTCGTGTCTGACAACTTCCCAAGGACTGAATTTCTGCAGAAATCCCATTCATAGTCAATACACTTCTAAAAAATTAATCAACATTTTGACAAAAATTACCAGTAAATTCAAACCTCAAGCCAGTCCTCAGCAATTTCTTCTTGGCCTTCCCTGGTTATCCGTTGTTTGAAAAGCCCATATTTGTACCTCAGACCATAACCCCATGCAGGCAAATTTAATGTGGCCATGGAATCCAGAAAGCAAGAAGCAAGTCTTCCTAGACCCCCATTTCCAAGAGCCGCATCTTTCTCCTACAAAGATACATATCCTATAATCAGTGACAGAATGCATGCTGGGTAAACATTTGGCTGGTTATCTTTCGAAGTGAACCATGATCCAGAGATGCAATCTAGTATAATTCTTTTGCAACAACATTCAGAAATAACATCAACTGATTAATATTCCTTCATATTGGGCCACCTGTTCAACTACATCTTCAAGCTCATGCCCCAGCTGATTTAAAGCACCTGCATGCGCATCTATGATGTCCAGGTTCCCTACAGCATTGGTCAAAGCTCGTCCTTGAAGATATTCCATTGACAGGTAATATGTTTGCTTCGGATCAGCTTTGTGAAAATGGAGGTAGGTCTCGTTCCATTGCTAGAGATATAAAAAGTTACAGGTTAGCTAAAATAAATTTTGTTATTAAGACATAAGATTGCGAACAACACCACCCAACCCAAAAAAATGAAAAAAAGAACACTTTGATCAATATTTGGAAGAATACCCTGATCAAGTTACCCTTAAAATTCTAATCATGAGTACCAAAAAGAGTGATCTAGTTAGATAGAGAATATGAATTCTCAGGATTTCTTGGTGATTTGGCAGAACATGGTGCTTTTACCATTGACGATAACAAGTTAGCCCTAAATGGGAGCAATTGCTATGTACGGACATCCCAAAAAGAACATTAAACCCATTAAAAGAATATTAACAAGGATAAAAAAAGGCAATACCTTTATGAGGCGATCACGGACGCTCTCTGCAGTGGCGTAGAAGGCTTGCTCTGGCTCAAACTTGAAAGGGGAGAAATGAGGATTGTACTGTGCATGGTAGTTGATATTGGACGCAATCTCTGCCGGTTCACTTGCCAATGGGTGTGCAGCGGCGGGAACCTCAGTAGAAACTGGAGAAGCAGTTGTAGTAGAGGCTGTACCGCGATTGTTTTTCGCAATAGCTGCCATTGTTCAACCTTCTAATAACTTCCTGAAAAGAAGAAAACTGGACAAAGAGAGTGGAACTTGACTAAATTTTGATGAGATTCAAATAAGCTTAGCAGAAACAGAAGAAGATAAAAAAGAACATACTTATTGCTCTTGGCTTTTCAATTTTGATTCCCACAATACAAAGGCTTCTAAATATCAGGAAGGGAGGTCTTTTCGTTAAAAAGATAAGAGTTATCAATGGAAGACACTCGAAGAGGGAGAGAAAGAAGTGAGATGGATGTGATGGTAAGATAGAGAGATTGCAGTGAGAGAACATTAGAAGATATATATTTTTTTTAAAGAAAAGTCCAATACAGTGCTGGAAGGAAGAACATGCCAAAAAGATTAGATTTTTTGAGCAAAAACTAAATGTCATAGAGATTGGAGAAAAATGCCAAAATGGGTTTTTCTTTGTGTGTTTCATTAATGAAAATTAAAATTTTCGTTCTTGGCTTGAAAGAAATATACAAAGTTGGGGAAATTGAATGGAGATTTTGGAGAATGTGATACTCACATGACATGAGTGACGGGTTTTGGAATTGATTCAGAGGAGGGCGACCTTTTCATCTTTTTGAGCGATCTGACGGGACAATGGAAACGTGGACACCTTAATGGTAGCGCTCGGAGCCAAGACAGAAGTGCAGGGGTGCCCATCATTCAATTTTTATCTTTGCATTTTATGATTCCTTGGATCTCGCACCGAAATTGTAGCTAAAATTTCAGTTGCAGACCCTTCAAATTTAGAGTTCCGCCGTCATTTTGATGTGTTGTTATATCGGTTAAATTTACATTTGCAATTTTATTGTAAATTATAATGATATATTAAAAGACTAAAAAAGTCTCATAAGTAATAATGCAATGCAATGTGTTTCACATTTGGGGGGATAATTGTCAAATTGACGCCCTGACACAATGCTAAAATGACAAGTTTCTGTGCTTGGCACACTCCGGGAGCTTGCAGAAATCTTTTCTGCAGTGTCAATGCCACAATGGAAGAGAACTTCAACAGACATTGTACCACTCAAGAATTTGGCTTCCACACCCGTTGTGTGTAACAATTTACGAAAAAAATGAAAAAAAACAACTTAGACAAAACCATTCAAGCGTGAGGTTTCATCAGCATTAAGGGCCACAAAATTATAAGAACCATTTACAAATTACAAAGGCTTCACATTTAAACTTCATGCATAGGAAAATATAAAAAGAATAATGGAATATTTTCCTACGAACAGAGTCAATGAGGTCGGTACAACTTCATGCAGACATAAATTTAGGGCTATCTCCCCCTTCTACACCATATGAGGTGTTTCGGATTTTCTTTAGATCTCTCTGAGGATAGTTTGCAGACTGATGAGAAGCGGAAGCAGAAGAGGAAGACGAGGCTTTATCCCTGAAGTCTTTTCGAATTCCCCAGAGCACCTCAGCACATTCTTTCATGGAAGGCCTTGATTGTCTCGATGGTGCGAGGCATTTGTTAGCTAATAATAGGACTTTCTCGACTACCATGTTTGATGCAGGACTCCTTCTTAGGAATGGATCCATAACAAGTATGGCATCTCCTTCTTTTAATCTATGCATTGCCTGCAACGGATGAAGATATTTATACATACTCTTTATCGTTTTCATGCAATAGTTTGGGTTTAACTACTGCTATGTATTGATGGAGAAAGAGTTACCCTTGAAAACCAAATCAAATGTCCATGGCCTAACAGGTGATGCTTGAAACACTTACCCATTTTGCAGTTAGTCTTTCTTTTGGTGGCCTCTTTTGCTCAATCGGGTACCTTCCAGTCATCAATTCAACAAGCAATACACCGAAAGAGTAGACATCACTCTTTTCACTGAGCTGATATGTTCTCAGGTATTCAGGATCCACGTAGCCCGATGTTCCTTTGATCTGAGTTGATATGTGAGTTGCATCAGTATCTCCTGTGGTCAATCGTGCGAACCCAAAATCTGCCACTTTTGCCCGGAGCTTCTCAGTGAGGAGAATGTTTGATGATTTTATGTCTCTGTGTATTATTGGGGGTTCTGTCAATTGAAGGACTGAAATTCAGGTTTCTGAAAGCTTCTTTACAGTTTAAACAAGGCCACAAGGAAAAAAATAACAGAACAATCATTTATGCTCAGAGTAGAAGAACATAGGCAGAAAACTCCAATCAATCTAACAGTTCATAGTTGAACTTTGAACGTATGTGTGTTGTCATAGAGTAAATTTAACACCATTTTGCCCATCTCAGAAATGGTATGTCATGAATTAGCCTCATATCAAATGCTTAAACCAAAACCAGCACTTTTGATGGAAGAAGGATGCCACACCTGTGTACGTGTGAAGATAGGTAATCGCATGAGCTACATCAATTGCAATATCAAGACGTTCAGCTATCTCGAGTCTACTTACCTGTATGCCTGCATCATGGGGGAACAATCCAAACAGGTTAATCTGACCAGTTATGTTTGCTGATATAAAACAATTCAAATGAATATACAAGGCCAAGCAGTTATGTGTATCCGTCATGGGTTTAAACCTGTTTCTGAGTTTAATTAAATTCCTCAGAGCTTAATTTAATTAACAACTATGGATTCACTTACCATCCAGATGTTCTCGAAGATTACCATTGCCAATATATTCGACCACAATAATCCACTCGTCTCTGTTCTCCAAAAATCCATATAGTCTCACCAAATTCAGATGTTCAATCTTTGACAGGGTAAGCACCTCGTTCTTGAACTCTGCTAACAAAGTCTTGTCATATGTATTCTGCCCACATTCCCAAGCCAGTATCAATAGTGATTCGTGAGAGTAAGTTGATGTGTTCTGTAATTCTGACCATGTCTTCAGTCTTTGTTAAGAACTTAGTACTTACCTTGTGCGCACGCTTTACAGCGACCAGTGATCCATCCTTGAGCCTTCCTTTGTATACAGTTGCAAAACCACCTTCTCCAATCTGGTTAGCCCGAGAGAAATTCCCAGTGGCCTTATAGATATCTTCAATGGAGAACACGGCTGTTCCAATGAATCCACTTGAAGCATAGGAAGAGCCATATGAGCTGGAGGACCTGAATCTTGAAGAAGTCTTACTGTTGCTTATTGTTGAAAGATCAGTTGAAGCTGCAGGTTATATAGGGAAAAATTAGTTTCTGAATCCTGTACTCAAATATCAAAGTTGACTTTTTTGATTGGCATTTAGATAAGCTTCCTCAATTGGGGTCTGTTATTTTTGCTATAAAATGTGCAAGTTCATCGAGATGGAACTGAATGATGGAAGTAACTTACAAGAGAACTCCCTGATGTGACTGCTGCTTTTGCTTGCATCAGCTATGGCTCCGTCCGCCTTTTTTCGCCGAGGAATAAAAATTCTGAAGGCTGCAGCTATTTTTTTGCCTGCAGATTTTATGGATTTCAAGGGATTGGCTTTGCTGCCGTTGACGCCATTTTGGAAACTATAGTTCTGTGCTCTTTGGCTCGGATCGAGGATACGCGGACTGGATATTCTCTTCATTTGTATTTGTTATGGCCTTTTTACTTGTGAATCATCGCATAAGCATAGAGAGCAGACGGGGTTTACCTTCCATCCATGCTCCCTATTTTACATCAACAGGGCCACTTCAAACATTCTGTCATCAAGTTGCGTTGAGTTGGTCTCGTAATAGAGATTATGAACCCTTCCATGCTTTTGTTTTCTTTCTTTTTTTGGCTGGCTTATGATCTCTCATAGATTTTTCTAAGCAAACGACTAAGTCAAACATTTCCTAGTCAAGCAATCAATATGCTGTCCAGAAAGTTCGCCACTTGCAAACATTATTTCACTTGTGACGACTTCGGTATCAATCCATATGCACACGCTTAAAAGAAAGAGGAAATGAAAAAACAAAAAATAAAAATAAATAAAAAAAAAAACCGCAAAATCCTTCTAAAATTAAGAAAAAGCGATAAGTCAAACCCGTTACAGCCACTCAACTCTTTTGTGTATACAAGCAAAGCTATCGTAATTTTAATATCTTTATACCACTCAACAAAATCTATTTGTGCGTCAGTCACAGGCCCAATTATTGTGACAAAGTAAACCTGCAATTTTGGGCTACGCTCTTTTCCTCTCCCGAGTCCTTTTTACCAGCCCGTGGCACAAATTTTCCTCTTGCATCTCCATGGAGTCGATACTTTGGTTGTTGCTGCCATTAGTGAATAATCTAAAAGCAATTTTACGGTATCCGCCAGTGCTCTTAACCGTTACCGTGCTTCCACTTCTTAGCAATATCTCGTGGATTTTGTTGAATCTAATAATAACCCCAAAGCACGTGACATAGAAGCACTCAAGGGACTTCAAAGATCAGCCCCTATACATTTCTATCATCTAATACAGGAATAAAAAAAAAAGGGAGACATATAAAATTACAGTAAAGTTTTATTCCTTTGCATGGGATGGGAGTAATCCCGTAGCCCAGAATGGCAGTTCCCAGTCAACCGAAAACCATGCTTCCAGGGTCGCTTTTGCATCTCTCTATGATCACCCATCAAAACAGCTTAAAGGAGCCATTCAAGGGACTGCAGAGAAAAATTGATTGGGTGATATATCAGGAAATCATGTGAAAAAATTTAACAGCTTAACACAGATAACCATTGACTGCACAAATTACAGTCATCCATAAAGCCAATGTACAGTTTTTTATGCCTAATTTTTATGCTCAAAAACCTTCCCGAGACACCTATACTATCATTCGGGTAGTTTTCAACAGTTGATTATCACAAAAAGATAAAAGAAGAGATACGAGCTCAAGGGACTTGTGAACCACAAAAAAAACCCGTTGAGAACAAGAAGAAAAAGAAGAAGAAAGAAAGAGAAATAAATAAATGATACCAACCTGTTTCATCAAAATCCACCCTTTCTCCAGTAGAGAAGATGATGTAGAAAAGGGTGGCAAGAAAATATAACAGTGATGTAAGTAGTAGAAATCCTTGGAAAGAACCCACCAGTTCAACAAAGAAACCAGCTCCAACTGTTCCAACAATTGCTGCTAATGTTCCACCAGTATTTGACATTCCTAGAATAAAAACACAAAGTGTGGACTTAAAACCCCATACCCCAGAGAAACGAGGGGAAAACAACCTTGAAGAAAAAGACTATAATGTCCTCTCATATACAATGTTAGGAATTTAAAACATATTACAGATGAGCTAATTAAACCAATTCATTATATGAAGTAAATATGAAGCCGTACCATGTAGAACACCTGTATATTGTGGAGCTATCTCCTGGAAACAAAAACAAAAATGTGAAGGCAAGAACAAAATTAAGAAGAAAAAATCTCCTTCTGATTTAAAGTTCAAACTTTAAATCTTTCAGCACACCAACCTGAAGATTCACAAGAAAACCTGAGTGACTAAAAGATTTCAGCCCAACAGCCAAAGTAAGCCAAGCAGATGCAATGGACGGACTTTTTGCAGCCGTCAAACCAATAAGTGCAAACCCAGGCCCCAAAAATCCAATTGACTGCAGAGAAGACATGATTTTGATGCTTTAATATGAAATTAAAATTAGACATAAGCATCATAAAACCAAAATGAAATATAGAAAGCATGGAAAAAAGAACAACAATCTCAACTCTTAACAATACACTACTACTTCTCTATATTTTGTGTGTGCACACACGAGAGAGAGAGAGAGAGAGAGCCCTTTTCTTCTAATTTCTTTGTCTTTGAAGTGTTTGTCAGAAGGTTCATGCATCATTAGTATAGCAATTAATTCTAAATCATATTGCCATCAATGAAGAGATGGATACAATTATAGGAATATATTAAAGGAAAATGTACCTGCATGATCTTGCGAGTCAAAGTGACATTAATACCACTTCTTATTAACATATCTGACCACAAACCACCAAAGTATCCCATAAATGCCATCACACTCCATGGAACAGCACTAAACCATGCTGCATGCTTCAGGTCAACATGATATATCTGCAGTGAAATATTCTTCCTTTTTAATTTAATGTAGAAGTGACCTCTAAGTAAACTAGTTGCAATAACAACAAGAATCACAGCTTATCCCAAAACCAATTGTTTGTCCTCACCGAGTTGAAATAAATGGGCATCCAAGAAAGAATAACAAAAAATCCCTGCAAAATTTCCCACATTGCAGAATTAGTTCAAGAAAATACAAAAAAAAATAAAAATAAAAAGAATGATCTAGATGCTCAGTAGACTTGTACATAGGCCTAGATTATGCAAAGCAGCATATTTAGCTTACATGAAGAAAGCTAATAATCATGATTACAGAATAAATCAGGAAGTGACTGTGTTGCAGTACCCAGCTATGCATGGAATTGGCAACAATCAGGGACCATGTTGGCATCTTAGATAGCAAGCGCCTGAAAGGAGGGATTATTGTGGCTGTCTTAGGTTTATTCTCAACTGGAAAGGATTGCTGCCTCTTGTTCAATATGTAATCCAGTTCATATTTTGATATCTGGGAACTTTGGCCAGGAGTACTTGATATTGCAGATAACCAAACCAAAACCCAAAGAAATCCAGATAATCCAAAAATTACAAAGGGCCCAAATATACCTCCTTGTGACATGAGGATTGGGGACAATGTGAGTCCTATTGCGCTTCCAAGCTGAAATCCAGCCATTGCAATGCCAACTGCCCTTGCTCGTTCTGTTTTTGGAAACCATCTAAAAGAAAAAATTTTACACAGATTCTTCAACATTTTAGCTTCACCACTTGTTGACTATGAAAGACAAGTTGATCAGAATACTCAGAATATCATGAAATTACGTAAAACAACATTAAAAAGAACCAAGGGTACCATCAATACCTTGCTACCATATTGTTCATGCAAGGGAGGGCCACACCTTCTGCAACGCCAAGAAGAGCTCGCATTGCAAGCAGAGCCCACAAAGAAGTTTCAGCAGCCCAGGGAGTAAGAAAGGTAGCCAATGACCATAGTGCCACTCCCCATGCCATGACCACCTTACCACCATAACGATCCACTAGAGCCCCTCCAGCTATTGGTGAGATCAGGTATCCCCAGAGAAAGGATGACTGGCACAAGCTTCTATCTCTTTGTCAGAAGATATCAATCACATACAAAAACAAAAAGAATTCAAGTATATAGAGAAAAACGACTTTTCTTTTCCCCAGGAATTGCATAGACATGGATAAAGAATAGCTGTAAATTATAAGGCTATCACAAAAATGTTTGTTAAACAATTTGAATCATTTCTGCCCGTTAGAGTTTAACTTATCATACATTCGTGAGTCTCGCCTAACAGCTTAAACTTTTGGCTCGATTGATTTCTTAATGCAAATCAAGCATAAATTTAGTTAATTAAGGGTCAATTAGGCATCTAGAATAAAAAATAAAAATAAAAATAAAAACTTGACCACTGAAAAAAAATCAAAAAAATCATTTTACAGAAGGCATCAAAATTTATCTTCACAAAACCAATCCACTCTCTATGTCAGACTTTGGTCTGTAACTAACATTACTCTATAACAAGTAGAAGCTGAAGCTTAAAACACATTTTGCGTGATAGATAGAGACCTGAACGATACCGGCAAATGATCGGCTCCAGCCATGAGCAAGAGACAACGGTACAATCGCTACAGACATCACCACGCGATCCGAGTTACAAAGCGCCAATGCCAGAGCGACTGTCGCCGCCACTTTCACCCTCTCCGACGTGATAAACTCCCTGAAACTAGGCGCCGCCTCCGGTTCACTGGCATCCGGCGACGAACTGAACCGAGCACCGTCCGAAGAAACCCTAACTCGCAACGAGGAGGAAACCGGACGGAACTCCGCCGAGTCATGCCGGCGGTGTACTATTCGCAGAGTAAACGGCGAGACACAAACGTTCTTGGAGAGCTTCCGGTTCCAGAATTCGGCCCAAGGAGTGGGAAAATGGAACTTCGAAGGTCTCGTTTCGGAGATTTTTCGGTATCGGGATCGCGAGTGAGAGTGACTCAAGCGATTTGGCCGAGAAACAGCGAGTGAAGCGCTCATCGTTTTTTATTTTTAAAATTTGATGACTGGGTCACTAAACGAGCCAATGCAGGAAATTATTGTGCGCGGTTGACAGATATCAAATGACTGATTTACCCTTCTGCATTTCGTAGGTAAGTGTGAAGTGGATTTGACATTTGTGCCTAGTTTTGAGGATAACATAGGAAATATATTCATGTTTTTTAAAGTTAAAAAGGAAAATGACAGAAGCAATTTTTAATAAAAGAGAAAACAAAATTGAAGACATCATCCTTCGAGACATCCTAGTGTTGGGATGTTAAATTATTTCTAATTCTAAATATATATATATATATTTATTTATTTATTTATTTATTTATTTATGATAATAAATAAAATTATTTTATTATATATTTTATCACTTAATAAACAAAAATGAGGCTTCACCATAAACGTTTGGATTAACGTTATTTTCAACGAATGTGTCCTGTGTCCTCTTAGGGAGTCACAGGAGTTATCAGCTAAAGGTCAGTAGGTGGGCTCTCTATTTCAAGGAACACAGAGAAGAGTCTCCTGGTCTGAGACCTCCAGAGCCCAGTCCATTGGACAGCCCCTTCTAAGTTCCAAACCGCTTGGTACGGTTAGTCTAGCCCGCACTCGAATTACCTCAGTCCAGACCAACTCAATTACCAAAGCAAAAGGACTGGTCACATCCCTCCAGAACTCGAGTGTTTGAAATTGTAATTCACTTTTTTATATTGCAATTGATTAATTGATAACAGTTAAATTTGTTGTTAATAAAAGTAATTAATTGTTTGATAATTATTTATAATATTTTTAAATGTATTTTTTATTATAATAAAATATTAAAATCAAAAGTACAATTTCAAGCACATTCTATCAAGGGATCGTTTCAGACTTACAAATACCCAACAACTTTTCGAGTGTATTTCACTTTCTCTCATTAACCTTTACCAGGCAATTATTGATGTAGACATCAAGGTGTTAACTAAAAGCTCGGACTCCATAGTCCTTTGTCTTGCATGCGTCCGGCTCAGGCAATCAGGACTCATCAACGAATCTAAGGAGGAGTCTTCTTCGGAAGTGCTGTGTGAAGGCCACGGTTGAAAGGTTCCAACTCCCAAAAGAGCCCAAAAAAAAAAAAAAGAAGTAAAGTGCAGGAGGTTCGGAAGGTGCCTACAGCAACATCAACCAAAAAACAAGGAAGGGTACGACGCTGTTGCACGTGCATATCTGTCTAATGTACAATCAGGAAAGTCAGGAGTCATGCAAGAAACCAACCTTCTGCTCGGTAAAAGAAAATAAATGAATAAACAAAGCCGAAAATAAAGAATCCTAGGTTCTCTCTCCTCCAAGCCTCAACTCTAAATCCGGACGAGAGCCTTGGAGTTAGCCAGTTAATTTTGGACACCTATGTTCTGTCGCTTCTTTGTTGATGTCATTCTGTGCAATTTTATTATATAAATACAATTATTTTGATGCATTTTATAAGCAATTTTTAAAATTATTTATACACATTTATAATTTTTATTTATTAATTTTAATTATTAATTAACATATTAAAAATATACAATTAACAATTTTGATGCTGTAATTTATATATTCAAACCTAAAACACATCAAATTAACAATATTTATATAATTTTACTGTATTCTTAAATGAGAAAGGAGTCCAATGACACCTTTAAAGGCCAAAACCTCTCTTAGTCTCCATTTATGCTTAGAAGACACGTAAGGAGCAACATGAAAGAAATAAAAAAGATAATATAATAATTTTATTATATAAAATCTTATTTATTTAAGAGATAAAATAAAATATAATTAATTATTTTTTTTAGATAATATGTTGTTTGTTAAATGTTGCTATTTAGTATTTAAAATAAAAAATAAAAAAACAAAATCCTCGCAGAGGATTTGAGGATTTGGGTAAGCTGAGTGGCATTGCGACAGTATCACCTCTTCCTCCCCAAAGGCCACTGATCCCTCTTCCCACAAAAAAAATCTATTTCTACCAAGCAGTGCCCATTTCAACAGGGATGTCATGGTTGTTACATGCACTTTCCATAAAAAAATTAAGAGAAAAAAAAATCATAATTACACTATCACTCCCTTATTGAGTTACCAATTCGGAAGCCATTCTTTGAGTTTTATCTCGCTTCCTTAAAAGCCGAATTTTTGCTGTTGAATTATAAATTATAATCATTCCAAATACAGATTAGTTTTTATTAAGTTAATAATTTTTTGTTTTTAAAGCAAGTAACAAAATATAAACAAAAAAAAAAAACTCTCAATGAGATGCTGCTACATATCAAAGAGTCCACCCCCATGATTGCTATATAAACCTTTTTTTTTTTTTTTGTCTTTACTAAAGTCCATTGTACGTTTTGCCCCAGGGTTTTAACTTTTTTCCTTTTTTTTTTTTTTTTCTCTTTTTCTTTATGGTCTTCCATTTAATATGTTAAATGCAAAGAAATGAAATGACACTAAATAAGGAAGAGTGATGCTAAATAACCTAATTCTCTCTCTCTCTCTCTCTCTCTCTCTCTCTCTCTCTTTCATCTTTTTCATAATTTTAATAAAGTAATAATATAAATAAATAATTTATCATAATATTATTATATAATTTATTTTTTTATTAATTTTTATCTTAATTTTATTAAAATAATAATATTTATTAATAATTTATCATAATTTTATTATTTATTAGTTATTTATTATTTTATTATACTTATTTAGATCATTAAGTATAAAATTTAAAAATTTAAATTAATTTATTTATTATTATTTTTAAAAAATAATATTTAAATACTTAATAAAGAAAGTGTTTTTATTTAAATAAAAAATAAAAGGGCTGAAATTTACAAAAAAGGGTTTATCCGGGGGGTTTCTGTGTCGTCTGCGTTTACCGACCACAGACGTGCTTTTGACATTTCATGGCACACTCTCGCAGTCTCCATCCACTCCGTTGTCTCTGAAACATGAGCTAGGTCCCATCGACCACCAGCCATGACGCTTCCGCAAACCCACCACCACCACCGCCGCCGCCTCTCAACCTGCCACCGCCACCCTTCCAAACCGGTCACCGGTTTCTGCGCCTCCTGCCTTCGAGAACGCCTCGCCGGCATCGACCCCGACACCCACCAGGAAACCCCCATCACTCGCCTTTCTGCCGAACTTCGCCGTATCAAATCTTACTCCAGTTCATCAAACATCATCTCGTCCTCCTCCACCGCCGCAACCGAGCCGCGCCGGAATTCATGCGACGTGAGGGCCCGGAACAGTCTCTCCGACCTCTTCCATCTGGACGATAGAAGAAAAAGTGGATCGAATCGGAAGTCACAGACTTTGAATTTAGGGCTTGAATTGAAAGAAGAGGAGGAAAATGCGGCGGAGATAAGGGTTTCTGAGGAGGTAATTTCCCAAAATGTTAAATCTAATGAAGAAAATGTGAAATTTTTTGAAGACGATGGGGAGTTCAAGACAATAAAGGAATTTATAGATCTTGAATGGGAGAGAAAGAAAAATGCAAGTAAAGATTTCAAAGATATTGCAGGAAGTTTTTGCGAGGCAGCTTCGGTCTTTAGCAGGAAATTAGTGAAATGGCAAATGAGACAGAAAAAGAAGACCAAAGAGTCACATGGAATTGGCGGCGGCGGCGGCGATTTGATGGAAATGGAGAGGTCTAGCGTGAGGAAGCCAAGGGAGACTCAATCTGAGATAGGAGAATATGGGTTTGGGAGGAGATCGTGTGATACTGATCCAAGATTATCTCTTGACATTGCACGGCTTTCGGTTGATGATTCACGATATTCTTTTGACGAGCCCAGGGCTTCATGGGATGGATATTTGATTGGCAAAACATGTCCAAGGTTGACACCAATGGTTTCGGTTAGGGAGGATGTGAAGTTGCCTGGTGAGGAGGAGGGTGAGAGTGGGAAAGATGGTGTGAAATCGAAAAATGGTGGGGAGTGTAGCCCGGGAGGCACTGCACAGACTAGGGATTATTACACGGAAAGGAGAAGGCGAAGAAGCTTTGATAAATCAGGTTTGAATAGGAGAGTAGATTTAGTTGATGATGAGTTGAAATCTATATCTAATGCTAAGGTTTCCCCTGAAACGGTTGGGTTGTTCCATGGGGCTAAGTTGCTGGTGACAGAGAAAGAATTGAGGGATTCTAATTGGTACTCGCTTAAGGGTTATCCTGCTGAGAGTGTTGTTGATTCCCTCTCGAAGGATGTTGGTTCTGGTGTTGGTGATGCTAGTAAAAAGGTCTTTAAATTCAAGGGGCAACAGAGGTGGCGTAGCCTGTGGAATGTCTGGGGTCTAATGCAGAGGAGAAGTGAGAGCAAATCTGGAGACGAGGAAAGCAGTGTTGGTGGAAATGCAGTCAATGCACCAATGGTAGAGTCTTTGCAGAAGTTGAGTGAGGTTGCCAATGGAGAGGTAGGTAATGTTGTGAGTCCAAAGCTTTTGCGTAGTTACACTGTTAGTGCAAGGGGCTCCTGCAAGATGGCTTCCAGTGCATGTGATATTGAGGCCACAGGGAATGATATGAAGAGAAGAGAAGATGCTGTGCTGCAACAGAACCGTAGTGTCAAGCATTCTCCAAACAACCTTGACCATGGCTTGTTCAGATTCTACTTGACACCTCTGAGGAGCTATGGAAGAACTAAGTCTGGAAAAAATAGGCTAATGAATCGCACTGTGGCAAGAAATGTTCTCTAAAGGCACATTTGTTGTTCTTCAATAGTAGGTGTTGTAAAGACATGAATCAGTGTATTTCTTCCTGTTGAACAGATAAAAGCACTGTTATATATGTCAACTGTTCTTTGCTTGGTATTATGTAATAACAATGAATCTTGTAGTTCCCTATAATCAATTGGCTCGCAGGCTCAACTTCTTGATATCTTTACAGTCTCTGCGTATCAGGTTGAAGTTGTTACCCTTTGCTTTTGTTATGTGTATCCCTGGGAATAGCAATAGGTTTTGATGTCGTGATGCTGTTGAGGCATAGCTTCAGCAAATACGGCAGGGTGATTGTTAGATGATCCGAAGCATCATTAGCACTTCTCAAGGTGAATATTTAGCAGAATATATGTCTTGATAACATCACTGTGTATCCTTGAGAGGTGGGAAAGAAACAACACATTTGGTTATCAATCCAGTAAGAAATATAATATGGGAACATTCACAGCTTTGATAAGCATTGGGAATCCAGTTCTTAAATTGCTTCCACAAACCCTTCCATCAAATGCTTCTCTGTTCTACATTAGTATCCACGACATAACAAACTAAGATGCACAGCAAACTCTCGCCCAATATCATACCCTTTCTCCTGAAGCTCCTTAATGGCTTCGTTCCTCATCCTCAGCCACAACTTCTGTGACTCCTGCTCAAACTTCTTGTTCTGCATTTCTCTCTGGTAACTAAGCGCATTTGCATCATCTTCCAAGGTTCCTTTTGGGGCCAATTGCATTACCGATCATTTTCCCTTAGCAATGAACTCTTCCGTTGCCTTGTCGTCACCTTGGTCTATCCTCGGGTAGAAATACATTAGCTCTCAATCTCTTCTCCTTTGGTCTCGGCTTGGGCGTCCACCAGCCCAGCACTGACGTCTCATCGTACATTCACGCAACACCAAACAGCAAATAGGTGCCCAGCAGAGCCTTGCCCACTTGCTTCCAAAAGTAGCTGGTCATTCCTTCCCCAAGCTAACTTGTCTCTTTTATTGATTTCAATTTTCAAATACTCAAAGCCCGTCGTTTCAAACAAAAAGAATGTGGGAAACGTTTCATAAGCATTTCATCCAACACTTATCAACAAGTGGAAGTCTGGAGAGGACCAAAGAGAATGAAGCTAGAGAGCCTACACACCAAGAATTTTGAAATTAGCTTTATAGGAGTTTTAGTGTACTAATTAAAAGTATTCAACACATGTATTTAAATTTTTTTATACGTTTTTTTTTAGGACACATTTCATTAAGCATGATTCGTGTTGAAGATGCATGCGTTACCAATGTATTCATGCTGCAAGGCAAAACGATGGATCCAATAGTGTGTCGCAGGATGCATCCTTTTAAAAGTAGATGTCTACAACAGAGTCATTCATTGTTCATTTCATAGTCTATCTCGTAGCAGTTTAGAAATACATTAGCTGTAGATATCTATAAGAGAACAAACACTGCCGGAATGGCATCCTGACATATAAAATGAAAGGATACGCGGTTCGCATTCTTTCCTAATCATGCTTCATTTTGATTTTTCTGCTATCTGCTGCTCTTAATTTGAAAACAACAGCTATTACAACATAATGGAACCAATGACTGTAGCCATCTTACGTCTGTTCCAAGAACCTAAGTGGAATCTCAGGTATGCCATCAACGAAGAGTTCCCACTGGCCTTTTGTAAGTGTACCAATTGGAGATCAAGAGAAAGGCCATCAAGTTCAGCACACTGAGTGCTGCCAATAGCCAGAAGAAGTAATCAATGTGACCGTAGTTCAGGTTATCCGGAATCCATCCGGGCTTTCCATGCCTAGCAGTGATACTTGTGACAATTGTTACCAAGAGAGAGCTCAAGTAATTGCCAAGGGCAACGGTGGTGAGGGAAAGTGCAGAGCACATGCTTCTCATTGCGTCTGGTGCTTGCTGGTAGAAAAACTCCAACTGCCCAATGGATGTAAAAACTTCTGCACAGCCTATGAGGAAATACTGTGGAACTTGCCAAAATATAGAAATGGGCACGAGTTTAGCATCATACAAGTTGTCCCTTCTGACCATTCGAAGTCTTCTGAGTTCCAAAATTGCTGCTGATAACATTGGAAATATTGATATGAAGAGGCCAATGCCCATTCGCTGCAGTTGAGTTATGCCACTACTGAGGCCAGTGAACTTTCTTGTCACTGGGACAATGATTATGTCATAGATGGGGACCCAAAAGATGACGCTAAGGGTGTCAAAGATGGAAAGAGATGCAGATGGGATCTTGAAGTTAGAGTTTCCAACACGAGCATCCATTGTTTCGGCTTGCAGCACAAATAGATTGCCCATCTGGCTGTAGACTGCAGCAAAGATGATACCAGTTGCCCATATAGGGAGCAAACGGATGACAGATTTTAGCTCCTCAACTTGCGTTACAGTGCACAACATCCATGGGTCGACTGAGCCCTTTAGGTGGTCTGTTTGCAATTCCACTGCTGCCTTGTCAAGGAAACTGAGTGAAGACTATAACATTAGATTGAGAGAAAATGGACACTGCATTTTACAATTAAGAGAAAAACTACAGAAAGATCTTGTTATATGATAAACCACATTGCACACATTTTACCTTTGACTTTGCGTGCTGCCTACTACTTCACATGATATTGGTTTGGCAAAGCCTTTATTGATCAAAGAGCTTCAGAGATTGTTTAGTTTTTTATTGCCAAAATAGCTTCGTACATGCATACTTTCCAGGAATTAAGAAAATACGGATTCATTTATTGAAATTCTGCAGCTTCGTAATATAATTCCGGCAAATCAGTTGAAGACAGACTAACCCGAGATCCTTGGTATGGTCCAGCTTGCGGCTTCCCTTGATGTTGGATTCAGCATCTGCGGTCTCATACAGAAGAGACTTATCAGCTGGCACTTTGACACTGTATTTCCTGAAGGATGCAACCATCACTTGACATATACGGGTAAGAGGGCTGCCTCCAGGCTTTTGGTTCCTATACAACCGAGTACCTGAAAAGAAGCTCACAACAGCAATTGCCATGGCCATTGCTGGAATCCCAAAGCCCCACCCCCAGCTTACATTGTTTTGTACCCAAACCAGCACAGAACCAGCAATAAGAGCACCGACATTGATCGAGAGGTAAAACCAACTGAAGAAAGAACTTTTTTGTCTCTTCTCAACCTCATCGGCTTCATCAAACTGATCTGCTCCATAGGAAGATACACAAGGCTTAATCCCTCCTGTTCCCAGTGCTATCAGGTAAAGCGCTATAAAGCAGACTGCACTTTGACCCTCTGTTGGATGGCAATCATTTTCTGAGTAACACTTTGGCTTTAGTCCAGGGACAGATGCTGACATTGCTAAAAGCGTCATCCCCTGCATTGTTAAAGTACTCATGAAGAAATCAAAAGCTTGTCCAAGGCGGACCTTTGCACATAATTATATACACTTTGGGTGATCAGTAAAGACTTGTTTCATATTTCAGATCAGATACATCACAAGCACTGAAGAGTGAAACTTACCATGACATAAATACTTGAAAAACATGCAATCGTCCAAAATCTTCCCAGATAAGCATCAGCAACAAAAGCTCCAATTAATGGTGTGATATAACACGTTCCATTCCAATCAGAGTTATTCTTAGTAGCAGTGGCACTGTGTTGATGCAGTCTCTTCTTGAAATACAGCACCAGATTGGAGCTCATGCCATAGTAAGACAGTCTTTCACAGAATTCATTTCCTGTTTGCAAAACAAGACCCATCACTCTTAAGCCCATCTCTTCTTCACCTGAGTCCCACTAGTATTAGATAAATTGCAAAATTGAAGAAGTAAATACCTATGATGAAGGGGCACGCCTTCCAGGTCCCAGTAGTCTTTCTGTTCGCAGGATTACCTTGATAATCCACAGTTCCATCTTTTGTATAATTATCCTCCTCCGCCATCACTTCTCAGAAATCTCTGTGTGTGTCAAAACCAAGTCAAGGAATGTGAAGTGCAGTGCTTCAAAAGCCTACAACTGGGACAGGCACAAACAAATACACCCATTAAACATATTCCAAGACCACAACCCCCCCTCCCGGGGGACCCCCAATAAAGATTGGATTGAAAATATAATCAGCAAGAGCAGAAAGACTGAAAAACCAGAATCATTGAAGATCTGTGCGCTGGCACAGGAACAGTAATGAAAGAAATAACACTAGATTTTGGCAGGAAAGGTTTTTGTGTTTTTCTCTAGCAAAACTAATTCAGAAACAAAGAGTAACAAGATACGTGCACAACTCCCACCAAAACCAAGAAACCAGGAAAGATGAAAGAGCATATCATTATCCTTCCTTACCAATTTATGCAGTGTATCCAGGAGATCACCTAACCTCGTGAATAAAGGGAGAAGCAAAGTTTACTCATTGGTCACAAAGTTTCAGTAACTAATAAATATCGAAAAAAAGAAAAGAAAAGAAAAAAAAAAAAGCCCAAAATATAAAGGCTCGGAATTCAGAACCCCAGAATATTGATCCAATTTGTAATGTGCAAGAAACATGATGGGTTTGCTCTTAGCCTTTGACTAATTTCTTGTCGTGATGTAACAAGAACGTGGAAGAAACAGCCGCATACCAATTGCCTGGTTTCAAATTACCTGAAGAACTAGCTTTTGTCAGCAGCTACTCCAAGATCAGCAAAAGCAGTGTTTCAAAATCTACATGTATACTACTAATCAAAACAGGTTCTGGTGTCCGAAAGTTCAAACTTTTCGCTTTGACTACGTGGCGATATTTTAGTTGGACAATGTTTCCCTTTTGACACTAAAAGTAGACAAAATAAGAGCGCAGGTCTGGCTCATTTTAATTCCTTAAAACTGAAGAGAGGTGTTAAGAAAATGAGTTCCTCGCTCTTGTGAAGAGCATTCGTGAAAGGCGGCCAGTTGCACTTGACTTCCAAAAGAGTGACGTTGATGTCAATTAGAATCTCCATTGTTATATATATTGCATCCCAGGATATCCAGCTTAGCATATAAAATTGTTATTGTTTTGTACACATCTTAAGAATACTCAATTATAAACTATTGTTTTCCAATTGCGTGACGTAGAAGTCAACCTTCTTGTCAAAAATAATGTTGGGAAACTCTGGTAATAACAGTGGGGACAGCTGCCGGATTCTCTTCTTAAGCGTTGCTCTTTACCGCCTTTTCACCTCTCAGATGTGCATTCAATGGGCATAAACGAGGAAACCGTAGTCTGTGGTCCGTACAGCCCATTTCGTTAAAATTCGGTAGCACCAACGCTTTGAACGTTGGGAGACGTTGGGAGTATCTCTCCTCTCTAATAACTAATAATAAACTAATCATTAATTATTTAAACTAATCATTAAACAAAAGTTTTGTGGTCGAAAACCATCAAACTCAAACGTAAAGCGACAATTGTCGGGACTCTTATCCATCAGGGTGAGGGTGCAGGCGATAAAAAGCGGGTTGCGTAAGACTCGAGTTAAGTTATTTAAAATATTTAAATTTTAAATACATTACATTTTAATTTTTATTATTTTGATTTTTTTTTAATTGAGTCACTCTCACACAAGTATTAATTATTACTATATTATATATATATTTTTTATTTTTATGTTGAGTTTTTAAGTGAGTCGAAATAAAATTTTTTTATTAAGATTTTAGGTCTTTTAGTAAAATGTTTTTCTTTACCTTAATTCGCATTCAAATCAACTTGTTGTGACTTGTTACCTGACAAATAAGAATTTAATAATATAAATAATATAATTTTAAAATTTTAAATTTATTAACATTAAAATGAAATGTAATATATATATATATATATATATATAATATTATATATATATATATTATATATATATATATATTTTTATAAGGAAAAAATTAAATAAAAATATTAATAAATAATTTTCACGTGTGATCAACGTACTTGGAATATACTTTTTCTTATTAATAAAAAAAAAATAAATAAAGATGAGCACGGTTGAGCAATTAAATAGTTAGGGCATTGATGTGGCAATGTGAACAAAAGACTTTTGGGCGGCTCGTGCGCGTTGACAAACAAACACAAGATGCTCGATTTATAACTTGGAGATATTAGATTCTTTTTTCATCTCTCTTTGTCAGTCTATTTCAAATACAACTTGCAAATGCTTCTGATGCTGACTTCATGCCTCCCAATAAGCAAGAGGATTGAGCCGTAAATTATATAATAAAAAAATTTATTTTTATGTTTATAAATAACACATTCTCTTTTTAAAATTATAATTTAAGGCCTCTAAATAAAACTTAAACTTTTAATCATTTATGTATCCCTGAAAAAGTATAGTTTCCGTTGTTAAAGAGTATTATTTAAAAGTTGTTCTAATTGAGCATCCTACGACTGGAAAATCCAAAATAATAATGTTCATGGCCACAATTCACAGTTTATGACAAGGTATCTACCTAATTTTGAAGGGTCCAGCAATGCATGGGCATGATCTGTATTGCACTTGACAATTTTCTGGGCCCCATTGCTCCGTGTGGCCCATAAAGGTCAGTTCAAATTGGCCCCATGCTGTTCTCAATTGGCCCAAATTCTATCCTTGGCAATTTTTTGTGGGTGTACGAGGCAATAGTGCCCGAATTCGTGAAAAGGGCTACTTACATTGTTAGATTAAATTTTATTATATAAATACACAATCTAATGACTTTATTAACAAATAATTATACTGTTTAAAGTGCACTCTTAATTAATTGATCAAAGAATTATATTTTATATTTACATAATCTGATAATCGGGGATGTGTTTCTTCAAAAAAAATAAAAATAAAAATCTGTGAGATATTGGTGTTATTAGCATAGGCGAGAAATAGTTTAGTAGAATTTATTTAAATTAGGTTGTTTTGAATTTTAGGTTAATTATGCCTGGTTAATCAGTCAGCCGTCCAAGTAATTTTATCAAGAATAGAATTAGGAAACAAGTTGGATGACCTGTTACCCACTTTAACGCATCTTTAGCTTTCACTGAATACAACAAATTGGCCAAATGCCCACCATTAACAATTCATGATAAGCACTCCTCAACAACAAGCATTTCCCCACCTCTTTTAATGGGTCAACATTCTCGCGTATGTGTACACTACACATCACATATGTCCATTTGAGTTTGTCCTTCCACAAACGACAAACGGTAATTATTCTTTCTTTATCTTCCCCTTTTGTCTTTTCTTTGGCGGAGTCAGGATGAGAAACATTAACGGATCCAATCAATTGAAATTTAACCTATGACATCAAAGCTAACATGTTTTGTCTCTGTGTGTGTGTGTGTGTGTGTGTATGGAAGTAAAATTTGATATGTTAGTAGCACACGTTCGATTGAGCTAAATGAATTTAAAACCAATCCCGCGTGTTCGTTCTCACACTTATAGCTGGGCTATCTGAAAACCAACAGGAACTATATATTAAAAAGTATAATATTTTATATCGCTGTAACTTATAATATTTATCAACTTTTATACCTACAAACTTGAATTTTTAAGTAGACGTGAAGTTCTAAAAAATTATCTGATACTTAAAAATGACAAGTTTGAAGTTTAGATTATTATTACTCTTGGTTATCTTGCAGTCAACATTAACAATTCAAAGTTCAATCTATCAAGGGGCAAATGGCCAGTGGCCTAAAAGGCCATGGAAGCAACGTGCACCGCCGTCATTTGGAAGCAAAAAGCCACATGGCTAACAAGCCAAACCAACTGATGTATTATCCTGCTGAAAAAAGACAAAAAAAAAAACCCAAATGCAAGGACCGAGCTGAACGTCCGGACGCACAAAATTCATAATGCCCCGTACACATATATGTACTTAACAAGCCTTTGTAGAGGGAAGATTTGTTAAACGCTAATCATGTAATCTTGTCGTGATAAAAAAAACTCCAAAGGTCGAATCTTGAAAAAGGGAAAAAGTAACTTTATTGTTTCATGAAACAAATAATGGAAATCAAATAATCAAACATGTGTTCGGGGAAAAACAAAAAACCCACAGAAATGACATGACACGTCGTGCCTGTGTTATGCTTATCCGCTAATCAAAGGCTTCAATTTGATGCAAAAGGCAGAAAATAGAACTAATCATTTCTGTTGTCCATTATGTTGAAAATAAATAAATAAATAAATAGTGAGTTATGATCAAGACAACAAGTTAATCAATGGGGTTACATCATATGGTTCGGTTGTTGAACACGTGTCAAATTTTCCTGACCTCAAAGAGGGGTGTATCCACACTTTTGTTACGTTAGATGAAATCGGGTGTACTTTACCCCATTACGGTTAGACCAAACCCAGCTGCTGCCACTGACCGCACCCCCGAGACATAGTCCATTGAAAAATGGCAGCAGTTCCCCTCCATTAGCTTCGCTTCGAATAGGATCATAGTTCGATGGATCAGAACTGCTTTACGTGTTACACAAGGAAATCTTTTTTGATGTTTCTAGCCACCTCTTTCTCTTCCCACCTCGTTACATAATATTAACATGTACGCTATATAACGTAAAGGGGATACATATAGCTTGCTCCCCAAGTACTCTTGCGCGCCCACCTAATTGGCTAAAACGACATGGCAGCGACAGTATTTGTCTTTATAAAGTTGTGTGGTGCAGGCGTGTCTTGATGCCCCAAAAAGACACTGTAACAATAAAAGGTTCGCCTTGTTTGTGTCTTTGTGCGTGCGTTTGTGTGTGAAAAGTGAGTGTAGAAAGAGGGAGAAAGAGAGAGAGAGAGAGAGAGAGAGTGAGTGAGAGAGTACGTAATACAATGCCGTCGTGGGCTCACGTCCTATTTATGGTGGTTTTAGCCGTGGCATGTATGTTTCCTTCATCAGTGGAGTGCACGGTGCGCCACTACAAGTTCAATGTAAGCATTTACAAAATTGCAATTTTTCTCTCTCTCGTTTGATTCATGCATGCATGGCTTGGTAAACATTCAGAATTGACTTCTGCCTTCATCTTCAAATTTGGTTTGAAGGATGCGCGGCGCCCCATGTTAATTCTGGTTGGTGCTGGTATAACTAGAGGTTGGCCTGCACCATCCGTAGGATAGCATTGTTCTGTTTGAAATAGCTGTCTGGACTTGCATGCATATAAAACAATGAGGCAGTTGCCTGTGTTATCAATGGCCTCAATTTTTCTTTTTCAGTGACTTCCAGGCAGTTCTGAAACAAAAAAAAATATATAAATGTAGACTTGAAAACATGCTTAAACAATACGATTGCTTGCTTAAGCGAGCACTAAGTCCGTAACATATATAAATTTGGCTAAAGGTAGTTGTCCATTGATGCTCAGCTGTCTACCATTGGCAATTCATTGATATCCCATTTGATTCACTTTCATTTCCTTTTCATTAGCAACATTTCATATTTATTTATTTATATTCATTAAATGCTTACAAGGTGATGAAGTTATAATTTTTCTTCTTAAGGGGTTTTTACTGATTTAATCAGGTAGAACTAAATATTTATGTCCCAATTATGGCATGATTAATTCCTAATACATATTTTTGCAAGCCTCATCTTATGAGTGGAAGTTCCAAATTCAGACGGTTTATTCCAAAAGAAAATAGCATAGCTTATGTTTCTAAATATATATTTGATATTGACACTTTATTAAAAATTGTTTGATATTAACACATGTTATATTGTATGTAATTATCTAAATTGGAAGTCAATGCAAGCTAACTCAATGCAATGTTTGATATGTACAGCTAAAATATAACCAACCACGGCATAATGCAAATCTCAATCAAACAGCAAGTAGAGAATTGTTGTCGTAGACTAGCCATCAAACTAAATGAAGCTAAGTTTGTTGACTATGGTGTATTTCCACTGACTTCTTGATGCCTCTCTTGGGGGTTTAATTTCATGAAGGTGGTGATGCGAAACACCACAAGATTGTGCTCAACTAAGCCCGTCGTCACCGTGAATGGGAAGTTCCCTGGGCCCGCTATAGTTGCCAGGGAGGATGATACCGTGCTTGTGAAGGTTGTGAACCATGTCAAATACAATCTCAGCATCCATTGGTGAGTTAATTTGATTGATGTTTCTCCTTAATTTGTAGCCTCTATCTTGCACACGCCCATGCCCATGCAACGTTTCCATATCAATTACCGTCAATGGGTAATAAAAGTAAGACTCGTAGAATCAATTCATCTTAGTTAAACGTCACCATCTGACTCTTCAATTGTATCGATCTTATCCATGAAATGAAATCCAAGTCCTATCATTGGGATGTCAGAAAGAAAGGGATAACGTGTGAAATAATCTTTTCTAATTTAATTACTTAAAATGTGTCAAAATAATTATACAATTGAATATCAACTGAATTGATTACTGTCTTTAACATATTACATGTGTTAAATTTTTATAATATGATGCAATTTTAATGAAGATTTTAAAATTAATTACAAATATTTTAGCACCAAAAAAGAATTATAAATTCCCGCGCGATCTCAAATTAAGGTATTTTCTTCTCCACGTTCCCAAAGGGTACAGGATACGTACAAACATAATTATCATACCATGAGATAGTTCATTATCATTTTTTTATTTTTCAGTGGATCATCACTTATCATGATATTGATTAAAATTAAGAAAAAAATGAATATTTCTCTCTTGTTAACAACTCTTGTTTTCTATAATTGTATGGTTTTGAAGTCAGGCATGGAATTAGGCAACTACGGACAGGTTGGGCTGATGGTCCTGCTTACATAACGCAGTGCCCTATTCAGCCAGGGCAGACCTATGTGCACAATTTCACCCTTACTGGCCAGAGGGGCACCCTTTGGTATCATGCACATATCCTATGGCTCAGGGCCACCGTCCACGGTGCCATTGTGATCTTGCCCAAAAGTGGCGTTCCTTATCCATTTCCCACTCCGTACAAGGAAGAAACCATTATATTAGGTGAGCTTCAAATGAAAAATAATTATATATATATATATATATATGTATATAACTTAAATTCTTTTTCAATTGATATCGATTCAGTTTCCTTTCCTAATCATAGTTATTTCTGTTTTTTATATATACTTCAGGTGAATGGTGGAAATTGGATGTTGAAGCTGTGATCAATGCCGCCCAAAAATCTGGAACGGCACCAAATGTCTCAGATGCTCACACCATCAACGGCCATCCAGGGCCTGTCTCGAACTGTCCTTCACAGGGTAAAATGCACGACTATCAAAAATAATTGAGTAACGCAGGGCTAGTTAGATTTTTGCCTTTTTACTAAAACTTTTACTGTAATTGTTATATTTACTAATTTTCTTGTTATATCTTACAGAAACTGATTCTATTTAAATATTTTTCGACTGGACCTCCATCGATTGAATCCTTTAACCTGCCCTGCCTGGTTCTCTCTACTAACAATTAATTTCGCAACACACTGAATAGACTTGGTCCGTATTTTTAAAATGTGATTGCAGGTGGGTTTAGGTTATCAGTGCAGTCAGGAAAGACCTACATGCTTCGAATCGTCGGCGCTGCACTCAATGAAGAGCTCTTCTTCAAGATTGCTGGTCATCAATTCACCGTCGTTGAAGTTGATGGCACATACGTTAAGCCCTTCAAAACTGACACAATAGTGATAGCCCCAGGTCAAACAACCAACGTGCTTTTAACCGCCAACCGCAGCAGCGGCAAGTACTTGGTTGCAGCCTCTCCTTTCATGGATGCCCCGATTGTGGTTGATAACAAGACCGCCACCGCCACGCTTCATTACTCCGGCACTCTTGCCAGCGCCGCCACCATCCTTACTGTCCCACCGCTACAAAACGCCACCCCAGTTGCAACAAAATTTACCGAGGCTCTACGCAGCCTGAATTCCAAAGAATACCCGGCAAGAGTGCCATTAAAGATAGACCATTCCCTTTTCTTTACCGTTGGCATGGGCATCAATCCTTGTTCCACTTGTCCCAATGGCGTCCGTGTTGTGGCCGATATCAACAACGTTACATTTGTCATGCCAAAGATTGCCCTCCTCCAAGCCCATTTCTTCAAAATCAGGGGAGTTTTCACTGACGATTTCCCTGGCCAGCCACTTCTGCGTTACAACTACACTGGAACACAGCCAAAAAATCTTCAGACCATGAAAGGGACAAGGCTTTATAGGCTCCCTTATAACTCAACAGTGCAACTAGTTTTTCAAGATACTGGCATGATTGCCCCGGAGAACCACCCACTCCATTTACATGGCTTCAACTTCTTTGAAGTTGGGAGGGGATTAGGCAATTTCAATCCAAAAAAAGACTCAAAGAAGTTCAATCTCGTTGATCCTGTTGAAAGGAACACTATTGGTGTCCCTGCCGGTGGATGGACAGCCATAAGATTCACTGCTGATAATCCAGGTAAAATACCAGGGTTCTTTTGAAAGTTCATTATTACTTCCACCATTCAATTCATTTTCAGACTTCACAGCGAAGGTTTCATGCACACTGGTAAGATTCCCTAACAAAGATATATGGCACAACTTGTCTTTTTGTTTCTTCCTTTTGGTTCCCTCAGGAGTATGGTTCATGCATTGCCATTTGGAAGTTCATACAACATGGGGACTCAAGATGGCCTTTGTTGTGGACAACGGAAAAGGCCCCAACGAATCTCTTCTACCGCCTCCTCCTGATCTACCCAAGTGTTAAAAGATGATCATAATCACTTTGCAATACTTTTTGTCCTTTTTCCTACGAATCCATCAAAGGGATTACAGAAGAAAGCAGAGGAAAATCGAAGACACAGAAGACGACGAAAATAGAGTTTATTTTGAGCAACTGCCAAAACATAGTTGTTCAGTAGTAGTGTTCAAAATAATAAAATGGTTTCTTAATTTGATTTACTTCAAAATAGACGCGAGTAAAAATAAGAAACAATTAAAATAAAACCAAAATGGATTTTTTTTTTCTTTTTCCTTTTTAAGGTTTGGTTTTGCATAATACTTCCAGAATCTATATATATGATTATAATTATGCCATACATTACTAATTAAATTTCAAAAGCAACAGCAAAATTTTCGTGTTGTACATGAAAAATTTCAAATCTTCTTCTCTAATTTGGAAATTAAGGTTGCTACATACATAAACAGCTGACTTGGAACATAACCAATACATTTTCCCAACAAGCAAATACCTTCTCCCAACTGAATTGTGTAAAAAAGAATATGGTCTAGAATGGAAAAAGAGAATATAGAAGAAAGAAAATAATAAACTGGCTTGGAACACGAGCAAATTACCATCTCCCAACTGCATTATCCTTTAAAAAATCAGAATCCTGGCTGATATAAATTTTCAAGGTTGTCGATAGAAGAAAAAGAAATGCACAACAATTATTGAATAACGAGTTGAAATATCGAGAAAACAACAATAATTTCTATTCTATGCCGACGTAGGGCATGGCGGGCGCCCTGGATCGCGACATTCAGTACCTGAAATGAGCGTCTCGATGGACCCGCTGTCCAATTAAATTGTGGGGCGCAACATCCTAGGCAAGACGGTGGGTCCTTGGCTGGAGGGGCCTGGCAGGAACATGTGCAGAAAATATTTTTGTTCCTTGGGCCTTGCCACTCTGTGAAAGTCCATCTCACGTTAAGATGCACTAAACGTTGTATCATAGTGATTTAACATTTTCGTTTCGGACAATATAAGAGATGTTGAATTTGAATTCTTGTGAAGTATATGGTAAATTTAAATGTACATCTATATATAAATAATTACAAAAATAATTAAAATTTATTACTTATAATTGTAAATTTCAATTTTTTTATAAATTTAATAACAAGAATTAGCTCATTGTGTTATGTAATAGTATAATTTTCTTTAATAGAATTATCATGCATTCTTTTTCTTTTTTTTTTTTTTAATTTGAAAACATAGAGAAAAACAAATGTAAACTAAATAAATAAATAACAAATACACTGTCAAAAACAAAAAAGGTTGCCTTGTCTTGACGGCACATAAATTCAATCACATCGGGGCCCATTACATGGAACAGTAAGAATGAATCATTTCTTATGGTCCTGAGGGCCCCAATCCGAGACACTAACTTCTAGCAAGGGAAAAGGAGAATTTCTTCTCTTTCTTGGTGTAAAAGGAGGAAAGATTTTTATATTTTTGATGGGGATGGTGAAAAGGAGGTTTCAAACTTTGAATACATTACAGAACAATAAAAAGTTACAGGAATTTTCTATAATTTATGGGAACATCATCTCTCACCTTGATTGCCACAAGACTTGGGATTTTCCCAGAGAAAAAAAGGTTATGGTTAAACTAGGAAATCAATACTTCATCACACCCATGACAAATGATTACGAAACTGGGAAGCAAAAGATGGAGGAATCCGGCCTAGCTACTAGCTCTTAGGTCCACTTAAAAGGCCAGCTAGCAAGAGGAAGTCGTGGGCTCCATGCACGTGAACTTGTGTGAGTTAATTCCCAAGAAGACCCATGACAGCCGTGCTTAAACCAAGAATTATTTCTTCATATTTTTTAATTTGGATATTTTTCTTCTTTGTTTTCAAACTTACTTTTTATAGCATTTTTTTGATTATTTTCTTAAAATTATTTTTTATAACAATAATATAAATTAAGAATATCTTATTTTTTTATTAAACATTTTACATAATTTTTAATTAAAATTCAAAATATTAATTAATATGACATATTAAATATATATTTTTATATTTTTAAATTATTTTTAAATTAATAAATAAATTTTATTTTTTACAATTAAAAATAAAAATATATATTTAAATTATTTTCAATAATAAGTATTTTAAAAATTTTAATTTAAAAATTTAAATATATTTTTAGCAAAATATTTATTAATATATCATATCAATCAATATTTTAAATTTTATATAACATTTAATAAAAATAATACTATTGATTTAATAAAAAAATAAATGTAAAAAGTATTTTAAATTAATAGTATTAATATAAATAATAATTTTAAAAATAAATTAAATAAAAAAATCATAATATAAAGAGTAATTTTGTGAAAAAAAAAAAAAAGTCTCCGGATAAAAATCATGGAGAAATCCTTTTTCGAGCAATAAGTGAGGGATAAAAAGGTCAAATCGGGCAATTATTTGTTTATAATTGAGATTCCTGGTTTTACATTTCTTTGGATTTGTCTTCTTTAAATTTTAGACGCAACGGGCGAGACGGAGTGGGAGGGGGGGCGGGCAAAGACGGTGGAGTTGGTCACATCGGGAGCGTGGAATCCACGCGAGACAGCAACTGGAACTCACTTTACCAAGCTGGGCTAGGAGGCCTCGTGGGAAACAAAAGCATGGGTCCTACTGATTTGTAGCCCTTGATTGGATCGTGATCACACGCTCGAGGAACAGAGGAGTGGGGGATCCCACTATTCACCGCCCAACCCCACTTCCACTAACGAAACAAAAATGTGGGCCCAAAAAGCGAGTAGGGGAAGTGGAAAGGCGGTGGTGGGTCGGCTGGCGGGCACGCTGTTTGCCCAGTGGTGGCAACGAGCAATCGGTGGGACTCCAAATGATCTGCTGCTCTCGGACTCATTAACGTGACGGTGGACCTCCTTCGGTGGGTGCAGCTCATTGGTGGATCCATGTCCTCTCCCTTCTATATTAGTGAGAGAAGTGTTATTGCCAAATTCTCCGACGGAAACGATTATGATGCAAACATGCACACCAATACCATGCCAAACGCATTCTTAACCGCTGATCAACTAATTTCCTAATACGATCTGAAATATAAATGTTCCCAATTAAATTTGGAACCATTATAATCTTAAGCAGTGTCTTTTAGCATTGATTGGGGCATCTGTGGGGACAGACTGCAACAAAGGAGAAAAGTTAAAAAGAAATAATTTTTTTTTTAAAAAAAAAAAAAAAAAGCAAAATAAGAGATAATAATCGTTGATCAAGGTCAGACTTTTATGGGTTCTCCATGGAAGGTCCAAAATACATATGGATGCTTACGGTACGATCGAGTAGCACTAAAAATCATGCCTCCTTACATATGATAACGGTTTCATTGCTTCAAAAACTCATATTCTCAAACACCCCAATAAAATAAAATAAAATATGACTATGGCATAGTTTTTGTTGACCTGATCAACAGGTGAATTTCCCATCAATCCTGATGAGTCAAGCCACGAGTAGCTAATCCCAATAAAACGAGAAAAGAAAATTTGGGTTTGGGGAGAAAGAGAGAGTGACAATTGTAAGGGGAGCTTTCTAATTAAGTCGCAGAATCCAATGGTCCTATGTCCTTCAATCACAACACATCACCCTCCCTCAGATGGGGCAATGAAAAAAAATTTTTAGCAAAGAAACTGATGGGGGCCTTAAAAGTAGAGTTTTCTTGCATTTGAGTTTGTTATCACTAATTCAATATTTATGTTCTCTTGTATTCATGCTTGGCCTCCCACTTTTGTTTACCATTCTCATATTTCCTTGGTTAAGGGAAAAAGAAAGAAAATGAGAGTACTTGTGCTCAGTCTTTTCTCACTGCTCCAACTCCTCAGGAAATTCACTGTCTAGCCTGTTTTCCCACTTGGGTTTTCCAATCTTTGGCAGCTTTCTTTAGCTTTTTCTTCTGAATCTTTTAACTTTTTCTCCAGTCCTCTTCTTTTGTCTACGGGAATATCTGCAGAGAGAAGTGTTATTATCAAAAGGGGAGGGGAGTTCTTGTCAGTTTCTTTTCCGGTTCTTTTAATTGTTTCTGGATGTGTGCTCTTTTATTTTGGTTTTCTCTGTTTGCTTCCCTGGCTGCTTAGATTTTCTATTTTCATAATAAAATTATCTTTGATATTTGAAAAAAGCTTGGTCCTTTTTTAGATTCCAGATGATTATGACTAAACAATAAAAAGCTATTCTGATTCCTTGCAAATGCTTCTTGATTTAAAACTGATATCTTTGTGGTGAAACCTCCATTTCCTCTCTAGTTTTGTCCTTTTTTTCCTCTGTTTCATCCATCCAATTTCTGTCAGCCAAGTTTTGTTCCACTCCACATGTATACTATTGTAGGCTTAACTGCTTTCATATTTTGATTCAATGAAGTGGGAAATGGAAATTCTCTGCCCTGCAACCCACTTTTCCAGCATGAATTGGCTTATAAACGAGAGCAAAAGCAGCGCGAAATGGACTCCGGCAGAGAACAAGACTTTCGAAAATGCTCTTGCTGTATATGATAAGGACACTCCTGATAGATGGCAAAAGGTAGCAGCAATGATTCCAGGGAAGACAGTAGCCGATGTGATCAGGCAGTACAAGGATTTGGAAGTTGATATTAGCAATATAGAGGCAGGGCTGATTCCAATTCCTGGCTATGAAAGCTCTCCATTCACGTTGGATTGTGTTGACAATCATGGCTATGATGCATTCAATCACTCTTATGTGATTGGCGGGAAGAGATCTTTATCGGGTCGGCCCGCTGATCAGGAGAGAAAGAAAGGAGTTCCATGGACAGAGGAGGAGCATAAGTAAGTTTTTTTTTTTAAAAAAAAAAAAATTCTTCCCCCCACCCTTCCCCCCAAACCTCTCTCATGGAGCATTCAATGGTGAATGAGATTAATTGAGATGAAAAAGTAACGTTTTTTTTTACTTAGAATCCTTGTTTTCACTTGGTTTTGAGGGGTGAATTTTTATATGGTATGGTGGAAGGTACTGGTACTTGAACGGCTTCTGGTTTGAGAATAAAGTCGAAGCAAGAATCTAATCTAGAACAAAAGAAGAAGTGCACTGGATTCTTCAGGTTTATATCAGTATAAAAAACTTCGAGCAAACATAAAATCCCTATCGCAGCTTTCGGGCTTTTGTTTCAAATTTTATTTGTAATTACTTGTATAATTTTTGCATTCTCTATATTCCTCCATGTTGTTGTTGGTAGATAAAACGAGTTCAATTGATTGCAGGAGATTCCTGATGGGGTTGAAGAAATATGGAAAGGGAGACTGGAGAAATATATCTCGCAATTTCGTGATCACTAGAACGCCAACTCAGGTGGCTAGTCATGCACAGAAGTACTTTATCAGGCAGCTTTCAGGAGGGAAGGATAAGAGAAGAGCTAGCATTCATGACATAACGATTGTTAATCTCAACGATGCAAGAACTCCACCACGGGACAACAAAAGGCCTTCTTCACCTGATCAGTCTCTTCCTCAGCAGCCCGATTTGGCAGCCATGTCAAGAACAAGTTTTCAGTGGAGTCAATCCAACAGTGGAGTGACTGCAGGCTTCAATTCAATGCAGGGAAATATGTTCATGTCTTCTCCACATGGGATGAGCTCATATGGGATTAAAATGCAGGGCCAAAATTTGCATAGAGGTGCTGTCCATGAATCTTTCATTGGACCCCAAAGCATTGCTTTTCAGATGCAATCTTCCCAGAATTATCCCCATGGATGAGCTCAATAGTGTTATTTTTTCCAAGGTTCATAACACGGAGCTTTTCCATTAGTTCATTAGCATAGCTATGCTTATGCCTTTGCCTTTTTAGTGGTTTTTGTGTACATGCCATCAACAACTCAAGCTTAGCCCATCGGCACTTGAGGGAGACAGTTCTATTTCGCTTTGGAATTTCAATTCTGAAATGTAGAACTGATAAGGAAGTTCTCAAACCCAGTTATATATTCGCGTATTTAAAATTGTGATTGTGTTCTGTTGGCTATAATTGCCTCAAAAGAGCCTAGGATTTGTTTTCGGATTCAACACTGGACTTCACACATAGTTAACTGTCTGCCTGGCCTGGCCCATTTGATGCACCAAAGATGATTCTTCTGAGATAAGGATAGAATTTAGAAGGATTCAGGAATAGATTGGGATGCGTCGGCAGGCAAAGATATAGAATTTCGATAGCACTGGGACAATGCAAGAAAGGAATCGATTCAATAATCATCTTAATTATAGTTTAAATGTTAGCTAATTTAAAATTTATTTATTTATATAATAAGAGTTTGATTATATAACGATAATAACTTATTTTGAATTATCATAATTATTAGATATATATTTGTAATTTTTATCATAAATATTAATCACTAATTAAAAAATTTAAAATATATTTAACAGTTATAATAATATAATGTATAAATTTATATCTAATTTATAGTTAATTTATCACATTTATATAAATTTTTACTAAAAAATAAAATTATTGTTATTTTTAGTCCTAACATTTGGTAAAGTGGAATGATAAAGCCGCATAGCTGTGCAAGATCAACTCCTCACAACAATCTTGGACACTTGATGGCCATTGTGAGACTCTAGCTGATCTAGCATAGACTCTGAATGCCTGCGAATTCCAATTTTATTGGACCTTTGCCTTTTTTTTTTTATTATTATTATTATTTTGGTCCAAATGAATCAAAATTATTTGTGGTCCATCATCCACCATACCTTAAAAATTAAATTATTTAAAACATTCCTTCCTATTAAATTATCTCAAGCACACAAAAAGGGTCTTGCTTTGAATCTTTCAGCTCACAAGATGAATGATTAATCGTCCCACCTGAAGCCCATTTAGGTATATTAATTAAGAACATAGCCTATGGTCAGTAGATTTCATTTATTGAATTTTCTTTGACTGCAAAGATTCAACTTAATATCTCTGAGAAATCTAAGTAGATCCAGCGCCGAAATATGCAGACTCCACTCAAATTGAATCGAGAATTTTGTTAAAATAACTCGATGTCTTCTTCTTCTTCTTGCTCTTTTTTTTTTTTTTTTTTTCTCTCTGGGTCCTGAAATTATTATTTTTTTATAAGTATATGAATTTTGTTTTTGGGGGATCCCAATTCGTTTAACTATGATTCATTTTTTAAAAGTTTTTATACATGATGATGACAAAACCAGCCAACAACTTTTCCAAAAAGGAGAAGCAGTGTCTCCACAAGTTGCATGGAAAAAGCACATTGTCCACTTTATTCTTGCGTCCATTGACATCTTAAGTAGTAACAACCACATACATTCTATGCTTCTATCAACTAGTTTTGGACACTTTCGGTTATTTTTTTGGTGCCTTTCCAGTTCCTTGACTATATTCTGATTCTTCTCGTGGCATTGTCTTGGTTAAAGCCTTGTCAGGTTGTCTGGTGGTATATATTCTGATTCGATACAAAAGTCCCCACTGCTGTAAGAGTGTTTACAAGATTGCAGCTGCTAATTTTAATCATCAGGGGAACAAATCAATAATAATACTGTTAATCGGTGAAAGAATTGTACTGCAATTCATTATTTTCCTCAACGTTTTTCTTGATAGATTATACCATGCTGCATCGATGTAATCATAACGAAGGACCAAATGGACTGATTATTGCAGTTGCAGGCTTAATACATATTGTTTACCCCTGCCAATATATTGGAATCACAAGGAACTTGGACCTTAGGCAAGCCAGAGTTCCCACAAATTCAGTCTAATGATTTTTCTTTCTGGTAAGTCAATCCAAAACTTTAAGGTAACAAAGGATTGTTTGCAGCTTTGGCCTTGGGAAGTGGACAGGGAATAGTATTAGGTGTAACTCTATCAAGCGTAGCTGGAAATTGGAATGCTGTTGATTGCAGCTCTTTTACAACATCACTACTGTCTGAATTGAAGACCTGCTCACTGTCTTCTGATGAATAGGACAAACTTGACTGGTCTTCGGGGTGCTTGATTGCTTTTATTTCTGTTTGGATTTCACTTCCACAATCTGAGCCTAAATCAATATCATCAGCATTCTCTATTGCTTCTCCATCCTTTTCAGGATTTTCTGGTACCTGGTAGGGATGCTTGCATTCTGTCACAAGATCAGTAGCAGTAATAGTCCGACGCAGGGATTCACCTCCCTGTAAAAATAAATCGTCAACTAGCCGATCATGATCTCCTTTACCTGCAAAATTTTGTGTATACAAACTTACTGGTGGAAGCCGAAAGGAAGATGGAAAAATAAGCTTTCTAAATAGCGGCAGCAGAAAATGTAAAATCTATTGTGTTACCTAACTGTCTTCTAAATCCTGGGACCCCATGTTGATCTTGCATGCTTTCCAGTGGAAATGACGGGCTCAGGAAGAAGCTCTCATGCCTGCAGATAAATATGTCTTTCTGTTGAGGCACCTTGAATTCTTGGTGGAAACTGCCAACCATGAGATCAGGTTTTTCTTCATCGGATTCATATGGAACATCAAATGGATTCCGGTTTGGTAACAAAACAGAAGGCGCTGAGCCAGGAATTTGTTCAGCCTGACTACTGTGAACATGAAAAGTATTGCTTCTTGCAACTAAAATATGAGCCGTTTGTCCTGGAGGATTATAGTCTGTTTTAATCTGTTTTTCATCGGCATTCAACTTCATTGAATTTCTTCCTCTACGTCTAGCAATGAGGCTCTCCAGCCTCCTATTTCTCTCTAACTCAGATATCCCAAGATCCATGAGATTCTTTTGATCATTGTCAGTCCATTCCACAGCCTTTTTCCCATCCCAGCGTGCTCCATTTTTTTCTTCTTCTTCAGAACTTGATGCTCCTCCTAATGCTGCAAGATCTTCACCAATAGACACTTTGTGAGAGGAACTCTCTCCGTGATCAACAGACAAGCTTGGCTTTTCCTCTATGATTACACCTGGTTTTTCTTCATTCAAGGTAGTTTTATCAGTTCGATAATCATTGTGCATTGTTGAAGAAGCCATGTCTTTTTCTCCCTTAACTGCCTGCACATTTGCTTCTTCAGTCTTCTCTTTAACATTTGTTTGCAATGTTCTTTGAGTTTGTACGGAGGAGTTGTCACCTTCGTTGGCAAAAATATCAGCTTCATGGGAATTGGAAGTTATGGAAGATATCCAATTATCCTCCTTCACATCCTTCAGGACATTTGGACTTTTGGGATGTCGTAAACCCAAATAAAAGTAGAGAAAAACAGCAGTGCAGAAGACAAATGGGGAGGAATATACCAAGAAGTAGAAAACTGAAGGAAGAAACATGTATAGAATAAAAAAGAACAGCAATACACCTGAAGAACAGGGATACTTCTGTACTAATCTAGAGCAAGTATTCAATGCAAGTTTAAAAAATCTCAACACAAGAATTTGAACATCCTTTACATCAACACCCATCTCTTAATTCTTTCTCTTGACCCAAATGTATAATATGTCACAAGCTGCCTTAAAAAATGTGCATTTTCAAGATATGAACCATCTCTGAGAACCTCTTTTCCCCTTGTTGGCAAAAGGCTAAAGTCAGGGTGCAAATGGTTAAGCTAAAAATGACAAGATTTGAGGTTAATCTTTTGATTACCAGTGGAAAAAAAAAATTAAGGGGTCGGCAAAAGAGGTCAGCTTTACGTAGAAATGGTAAACCACTAACTTGCCCAAAGTCTCTGCTATTAGTTTGGATATTTGGTTTGTCATTTTTAGAAAATCTGTTTTTCCTTCGGTGGAGAACTTGTTAAGATCCTCTTATTTAGGGGCCCTTATTCATGGGCCAAAATGGGACAAAATTATTATTTAAAAAAAAAAAACAAGAGAGCAGATGAAGAAAAAGCGCATACAAGAGGGCCGACTATGTTTTGGGCCAAACATGGGCTTTGAAAGTCACTGGAAAACTAGAACCCAACCAATTTGACCCAAACTTAAATTAAAATTTACTACTCCCCACTTAAATTTTATTTTATTTTTTAAATTATAATGTAAAATATAAAATATTAATTAGATATATAATATTAATTTTTATTTTTAAAAAAATATATTATTAATTATTAATTTTAATTTTTTAAAATAATTTTGTTATTTTTAATAATTAAAATACTCTCCTTTTTAAGTTTTAACGATGAAGTAGGTTACTTTATTTTTAAAAAATTTAAAAATTAAATTTATCAATTAATAATATATTTTTTAAAAAAATTAAAAATTTTATATCAATAATTTATTTCATTTTTTATGTTAATAATTTATTTCATATTTTAAATATTATATAACATATAATTAAAAAATTATGTGACAAATTTAATAAATAAAAATAAAAATATTTTTAATTAATTATATTAATATCAATAATAATTTAAAAAAATAAAAAAGCATTCTAATGTAAAGGAGAATTATTGATTTAAGCCTAAACTAAAAATCCAAGGCCTTTTGTCTGAAAAGCAAAAAGGAATTAATGAAAAAATTTATATTGTTTTATTAATTATATTGTATGCTTTCCGTTCCTGCCATAATTCAAAATATGTCATTGGTTTGGTCTGCAAGTGAAATCCCGGATGATGCAACGGCGGCATCAGAATGGAAATGGCTGTGACATAAAAAGGTCAGACATCGGGTCGTATATTGCCACGTCAGAGGCAGTACCTAGCTTGCGTGGCCCTTGCGTGTATCCATTTACATTCCCCAACCGCAGACGGTATGCTCTCCCAATCCAAGCCATTTCCAATTTTCTAAGCCCGCAAACACGTGCGCACGTTAGCTCGAAGCACCGCCATGGCCGCCGCCACGATGGCTTCCTCAAAGGCTCTTGACCTCGAGATCACAGTAATCTCCGCTAAGCATCTCAAGAACGTGAACTGGCGAAACGGCGATCTGAAACCCATGGCCACGTTCTATCTCGACTACACGGAGACGCCACACGCCACTCACACCGACGACTCGGGCTCCACTCGTCCGGTTTGGAACGAGCGATTCACTCTCCCGATAACTCGGCCCATCCACGAGTCAATACTCACACTCGAGGTCTTCCACTCCAAGCCATCCGAAACCCGAAAGCCTCTAGTCGGCGCCGTTAAGTTCCCGCTGAGTCAGCTTATCCTCTCGAAGGAGTCATCCTCCTCATCCGCCGTCCGTACACTCGAGTTGATTCGTCCCTCGGGCCGTCCGCAGGGCAAGGTGCGCGTGAAACTGGCCGTGAAAGAACGACCTTTGCCTCCGCCGATGCAAGATTACGCTAATAACCCCAATTACAGCCATTATTACAATCCTGCCCCTCCTCTTCCTCCTCCTCCGCCTCCTCCTCCACTTGCACGTGACTATCGGGAATTCTCCCCCTCCCCGTACGGCTACTCCGATCACTACGGCTACTACTCTGCGTATTATCTTCCGCCTCGGCCTATGTACAGCCGGCCGTCCAATTACAGCTTGCCAGGTGGTCCTTCTGCTCCCGTCGATTTATCCCTAATATCGTCATCGCCATCATCCTATGATCACAAGCCGCCACCGGCACTGAAAACTTCCAGTTATACCGCGCCAAGTGGACCGTCGGCTCCGGTGGATTATTTGTCGCCTTCCGCCACCAAGGCCAGCGGTGGGGCTGAGCTTAGTGGCGCAATGGGTGGATTGAGTCTGGAAGAAGAGAGTAACTACGAGAAGGGGAAAGTTGCAGCAGACAGGGGGGCTTTCGATTACCGCGGTGAGTATTGAAAGTGTGATTTGTTAGAGAAAAGAAGAGCAGTTTACATAAGCAATTTGCAATCAAGTTGTGAGCTTGCAAATTTTTTTTTGGGGGGGGGGGGGGGTTTGTATATATGTTTTGTAAGCTAGTTATATAACCACTTGATGGGTTCTCTGTTTCTCTCTGTCACTCTTACGGTTCTTTTCATATCTATGCTTTCCTCTATTTTTAGTTGGCGTTTGGGCTTGCTTGTAGAATGTTTCAACTTTCATGTTATTCTAGCGTAGTTGCTGGCATTGTGTTGGCTGTGTGGGAAATGGCTTTGATCTTAGTTTTTGTGCTAAAAAATTGAAAATGTTCTCCGCTGTCAAAGCACAGATATATTGTGATTTAAAAAAAAAAAAAAAAGAAAACTATGAGGAGATTTTGCTTGTTGAAATCGTTACAAACATCCAGCTTCGTTCTGGCAATTGGGAAGAGAAGTGGGCTGCCTCGAACTAGCACTTGGGGAAACTCTGCTCCTCTTGCATGTACCATTAGTGTCTATTCCTTCATCTTCTGGTGTCTTGGGAATATGGGTTGGGAGAGTTGATGATAGATCGCAACTTGTTGCATGGTTATAACAACGTAATTGGTTCTGTAATGTGATTTAAGTAAATTTTAGGCATCTAAAGTTTAGCATTTCCGACTGCTATAAACTATATTTCAGGTAAAGAACTTAAAAAAATATTGAAGATGTGATTTAGGGTACCCTAGGGAGAGGGGCAAAGGAAATGTAACATGAAACGATAGTTCTGATGACAAAACATGTGAAGTTATTTGTGGTGAGGAGCAAAATAATTCCATTTTTCTCAAGCTGGAATTGCAAAGCATGATCTTGCTTGTCTGCTGGTAATGGCCACATACTTCATATTTAGCTTCGCTGGCTAGATTACATCAATGGCTGAAACGTTTGTTTTTACTTCAGAATTGTGCTTTGTAGTCATGGTTCATGGTCCAAGAATGAGCATTTTTAGAGCATGCATAGCTGTCTGACCAGCCATGGAATAGGCAGCCAATTGTGGCTTTTCATAATTGCCTATTGGTGACTAGGGCAGTAGCTAATTAGATTTGCAAAAGAGAGTGGCAAATTTAGTTTTCATTGCATCAAGCGGTATTTAAGTGTCTTAAACTTTTATTATCCTCACCATCATCATTTTATGTAAATGTAATCATTGTATGATTAAGTTATGATCATAATTAGCATAATTACTATGATCTCAGAGAATCACTCCTCTTTTATAACAAATAATTGCTTGCATCAACTTAAAGCATTGTTTTTTTTTTTTTTTTTTCTTCCATTGGATTGTGCAATTACAATTGAATTGAGTGCCAAAAGAACAAAGACGAAGATAGCGGAATTAGATTACAGTTTACAATGAAGACCCTGGCCTAGAGGCCCCGACCTCATCCAGATTAGTGATGAATTAGGCCATTTAATCTGCTTCTTGCTTCTGTAATTTTCTGTGTTGGGAAAGTCAAAGGCTTGGATGGTTTCCTTTGCACTCACCGCTCTGTCAGTCGTGTTGTGTGTGCGCGCGCGGTCTCTGGTCGAAAGTCGATTCTGTTGTCAATTGTCACTTGGACCTGCCCTGATATTTTTTAGGCTTTTGCCTTTCTCGCATTCTACGGCATTTACGATGTCACATTGATATTATTATTCAAAGTGCTGGCGAAGAGTGGCCACGAAAAATCAACGTCAATCCTCAGTTTGGAAAAGTTACTGTCATTAGCAATTTGGCATCATGAATCTCCAGCAATTGCTTGGCATACAAATGTGGACACTTGTTACACACACGCTTTTATATATATATATGTTTTTTTTTTTATTTGTAAAAATTAAGATTTAAACCACAGATTAAAAAGTAAGAGATCAAGTAACTGTGTTATTATTCTACAACAGCAAATGCAAATCGGAACGCTATTTGGATGCAATTTGTTTATCTTGTCAGCCCAAGAAAGCAAGACTGGCTATGCGGAAAGTGCACAACATCCTTAAAACTTTCAATAACACAATTAGGGCCTAGGAGATGATGTGAAAATGAATTCATAATTCGTTAAGAAACTAATAAAAGCAGTGTGCAAGGAACGAGCCAGACAAATAAAAGAGACCTTCAAGAATTTTCAAGAGGGTACAAAAGGCAGACAGAGAGTACAAATTCAGAGCAAGATGCCTTCATTTCTTGGCAAAGAGGCCGCCAAAGCCACCGTCATTTTTCTTCTTTTGGGGGACAGCCACAGAGTTCCTGCGGCCAACAGTACCGGTGGTGCCACTGCCGCCGCTATTCTTTTCTTCCACCTTTTTCAGGATTGGATCAGTCTCATAGAACTGATCTTCCTTTTGCAAGTTCCCAATAATCCAATCAAGAAACCCCTTTTCTTCTTTGCTTCCCCCTGCCCCCTTTGCTGCTGTGGCTGCATAAACTCTGACAGTAGAAGTAGCAAAGAAAATTGGGAGGGAAGCCATTATTGTCTTGTCTAACAAAAGTTCCTCTTTCTCTTCTCTTCTTTTATTTCTCTCAAATGGTGGGGGTGGTAGTAAGAGACTGTGTGGACTATAAGACTATGGCAATTATATTTTCTTGGCTATTCTTTGATGTGAATTTTGAGCCGTTCGATTGGAGCCTAGAGTTGTGAGTAACGTTTGTAGCACGAGCTCTCCACAGGTAGCTTATCTTCAGTTCTTGTTTATCATTTTCCTTTTATCCCCCCTTTTTTTAATTGGGATTTCAACTTTTTGAGAGGTGGAAAAAGAGAATGATGAGAGAATAAATGAAAGCTTCAGCCCAAAGGAGAAAAAAAAAAAAAAAAGGAATAAATGAAAGCTTCGAGGATCGTATGGATAAAGGTTTGACACGTGGCAGCACGTAAACCATGCACGTTGCGTGCCACATACTGGTATTTGGAGATTGCTAAATAAGTTTCCTAAATTAAAAACAAAAAAAACAAAGAGAGAGAGAGAGAGATTGATAATTGGGGAAGGGACTTAAGGCCCAAAATGATGGCCCAACAACGATATTTGAATCCATTCAGTGAAAATTAAGAGTTTGATTATTCTGGGCCCAAAGGGAGAAAGAGATTGCAAGGATGGCCTGTTGGTTGCAAAGGAACTGTTTGCTAATGGGCCGAGCCTGCCAGAGCTTAAGTAATGACCAGTGCTTTTTCTCTTTTATCTATCCAAAAAGAAGAAAAAATAGTGCCAACAAATAAATCAGAATTTCATGTCAAAATTTCATTATTATCCATCCACTCAAAGTTCCAACTTAATTAAAATCTAGTACTTTTTATTTTTATTCACCTTTTAAAAAAAAATATAACACATAATATTAGATTATACAAATTTATTTAATTTTTTTATCAACTCAATTTTATTTATATTTTTTTTCTCACATTTAAAATTAATTTAATTTAATTTACATTTTAAGATAAATCAACTTAGAAATTTTTTTAAAGTTCATATATATAAAACAATAACTAAATCAATGCAAGGAATATATAAAAAAAAAATTGAATATTAGTACTTCTAAAATTTAGAAGGCACACAATATTCACATTAAGATGCACTTAATATTTTTCTCAAAAAAAAAAAGATGCACTTAATGTTTACATTACACGTCGCAAGGCCCATTAGGCGATAAGCCTCTAACAAGATCAAACGAATGTTTACATGGCACGTTTATTCCAGTGAAATAAATACCTAAATAGGAAGAAAAATCTTGCTCATAAACAACAAGAAAGAAATTAAGAATTTTGCTTAATAAAACCTCCCATCCCACAGAGAACAAAAGGATAACACACTATCCAAAGAGGAACAGCTTTCTGGGAAAATATCAGGCAAAATAGGAAACTTCATTAATGTAAAAGAATATTTCAGGCTAAAGGTTCATCAACCCACTTAATTTACCTAAACAATCCCCACCTAAATTAAAACTGCGATGATAACCCTATGGATTAGGAAGTTTTGCAATCATTAACATGTTAACTGCATTTGTAATCTCAAACAAAACCCTTGTAAAATTCTGACCATGTTTTGGCTCCGGCCGCGCCACGTGGCCAGGAGTGGCGAGAGCATGATAGGGGTTATCGTGGAAAGGAAATGTTAGGTGAACCGTGAGCACGGATCTACAACGCGAGAGTGATGCATGATTTACAGAAGTTATTGTCGTGTTGACCCCATTTTCACATCAGCAATGATTAGTGAAATTATATATCGTTAATGATGATTAGAAGGTAAGACCACCCTAATTCAATCCCAGAAGAACGAACCCCTTTTAAAATTCCTGCCATTTATTCCCGAAAATTTTGGCTCCAGCCGCGCCGCATGCGACAGGGATTGGTGACAGCGTGGTTGGGATTATTATTGAAAGGAAATGTTAGGTGAACCATGGAAACGGATTTATAAGGCGAGAGCGAAGCTGATTGGCAAAAGTTATTTTGTGGATTTGTGACCCCCTTTTTTGAATAAACAAATAAATAACAATTTGTGAAATTTTTATTTCGATAAAACGTTAGGAGAAGCTAAAAAAAATGGGAGGGGTTGGCGTGCTTTTCCTGAAAGGGAGTGCAAAAGGACAAACTCTGTCGCGCCTTAGGACCAATTAGACTAAAGTGTCCAAGTTAGTTTGCTCCTAGTCCATGTTCAAATGTTTTAGATTTGTGTTTTCTCTGTGGATTTGGAACAGAGCTCATTTTCTCACTGCGGTTAAACCATTCTCTAACTACTCTTTTCATTTTCTAAATTCTTAATCGACAAGATTTGCAAGAGTGCCAAGCAAAAGCCAGATGGGGGGGGGGTCTCGGAGGCAAACTGGCACTAAAACAGAGCAGATGGTAGGTGTATGATCGCTTCCTTCTGTGATTGGCGAACCAATGGTCAAATTCCCCCGGATCACAAATGATTCGGTTCCAAGATGAATGTTTGGATTTTTTATTAATTAATTAATTAATTCAATGAAGATTTCGTTTAGTATCCAAGACTGCAAAACAAGAAATCTAGAAGCCAACTCTAACACGGTTAAGAAGTTTCTTTCCTGATTTTCAAGATGCCATTACTACCATACCCCTGACGATTACCAATAATCTCAAAAGAGGGGAAAACGACAGTACTGATTCGACAATTGGTGGCATGCCACAGGTGGAAATTTGCTAAGCATTATTCCACATGTGGCAACGATGTGAAAGACAATCAATCCGGAAGACAGACAACTCGGTCAACGATAAAGCACCTACTTCTGGCTAATAAGCACAAGGTTTCGCAAAATTCACCTACTGTGGCGACAATATCAAAATGAAACAATTCAATGAACATTTGCATGGTTTTCGTGTACATTCTCGAAAATTAATTAACACTCTTCCTATCAACCCAATAGAGATGTAGTGACACACACACTGATGACACAGATTTTCCAAACAACTTCTCCTAAATTTTTTGCTTAATTTCATTAATAATATATATATATATATATATATACAGTCCCCCTCCATGTCTTGATTTCCTGTCAATCATATTCTACTCCAAACCATAAAGCCAATAACTCAAAATCTCTCATGGAAACCTTGCCTTTTCTCTTTACTCTATCAGCGATTGTTTCTGCTTATCTTTTCTGGTTCTTTCTCCTGGCTCGTAAACTCAATGGTCCAAAGGCATGGCCTATCGTCGGTAGCCTTCCCAGTTTGTTCTTGAACCGGCGACAATTCCATGATTGGATTGTGGAGAACCTTCGTTCCACAGGCGATGCAGCCACCTACCAGACGGTTAACATCGCCCTGCCTTATGTGGCTCGCACCAATGGGTTCTTTACCGTCACTTGCCACCCCAGAAACATGGAACATATCCTTAGGACGCGGTTCGATAACTTTCCGAAAGGCCCCGAATGGCAGCTCGCGTTTCACGATCTCTTGGGCCAAGGGATCTTCAACAGCGATGGAGATACGTGGCTTATACAGCGCAAAACCGCTGCTCTCGAGTTCACTACCAGGACTTTAAGGCAAGCCATGGCTCGATGGGTGAACCGGTCGATCAAAAACCGGTTATGGGTCATTTTGGACAAAGCAGCCAAGCACAGGGTCCCAATGGACTTGCAGGACTTGTTGCTTCGGTTAACGTTTGACAATATATGTGGCCTGACGTTTGGCAAAGACCCGGAAACTCTCTCACCAGAATTACCCAAAAATCCATTTGCTGTTGCCTTCGATACAGCCACTGAAGCTACTCTGCAAAGGCTCCTTTACCCTCGTTTTGTATGGCAGTTTAAGAAGATTTTGAAGATTGGCACAGAGAATCGTCTCGAAATGAGTCTCAAAGTTGTGGCTGCCTACATGGACGAGGCCGTAGCAGCACGCAAAGAGGCTCCATCAGACGATTTGTTGTCCCGATTCATGAAGAAAAGAGACATAAACGGGAACCCATTTCCAGTCTCCGTCCTCCAACGCATTGCTCTCAACTTTGTCCTTGCCGGCCGCGATACTTCATCGGTTGCTCTCAGCTGGTTCTTCTGGCTGGTCATGAATCATCCTGAAGTGGAAGCAAAGATCATCAACGAAATTTCGAAAGTTCTGAAAGAAACACGCGGGAATGATCACCAGAAATGGCTTGAAGACCCTTTAGTCTTTGATGAAGCTGATAAATTGGTCTATCTGAAAGCAGCATTATCAGAGACACTGCGTCTATACCCATCAGTGCCCCAAGACTTCAAGTTTGTGGCTGCAGACGATGTTCTGCCCGACGGCACATTTGTACCTGCTGGTTCAACTGTTACTTATTCCATATACTCTCTTGGGAGAATGAAGTGCATATGGGGTGAGGATTGCATGGAATTCAAGCCAGAACGGTGGCTATCAGCAGATGGAGAAAGGTTCGAGCCACCTAAAGATGGGTACAAGTTTGTTTCCTTCAATGCTGGACCAAGAACCTGTTTAGGCAAGGAACTAGCTTACTTGCAAATGAAGTCCGTGGCCTCTGCCGTGCTGCTTCGTTACCGTTTATCGCTGGTTCCAGGCCACCCTGTGGAGCAGAAGATGTCTCTCACATTGTTTATGAAGAAGGGTCTTCGCGTGTTCTTGCATCCTCGTTCGCTTGCATAGTACGTTCCTTTTCATCACTTCCAAACTGCGCATTAATTTTATCTTCTGCAGGTGCGGCAATGCAGATCATGGGAGTAATGGGTTCTTTTGTCCTCTTTGAAGGGCATATAATCATCAATTTGTTTTCTGCTACTCAAATTGCCATTTCTTGTTTGTTTTGTCTGTCCGGTGGGTACAGTTGTTCATCTAGATTTGGTGTATACATGGTCACTTTAACAGTGATTGTCTTATAATAGTCTATATTCCACATTGGAAGATGTGTGGGTCTTCGTATAATTATTATCAATAAAAATATTTCCAACCGAATAGTCATTCCCTATATCCTCAGACCATTTGGGAAATTAAAATAATAGCATATCAAGGATGTTTTTAACTACTTACGGCAATAGAATATATTTTCTAATAATTGATTGGGTTACTTACAGACTCGGGGTTCTCAGCGACTCAGTCTACTTGCATAGGCCAATAGAATTAGAGGCTTTCCACGGACAGATAATAAGAACAATGAATAGATGGCAGCCGAAAACATAATGCAAAATTGAAATAAAAATAACTTGTTGCCATCAGATACAGCATATACAAGCGGTGTTGAGAAACTTTACATATATATTCCCTCGGCAAGGAAATGTATGCAAATCTCTCGAATTCAACACGGGCTCGTCCCTGGCATTGTCAAAATCTGCCGATCCTTAACCCCAGAAACCTCAAATGAACATTTCTTCCTGTGTTCCACAATCTAGTCAAGATCCTTTTCATCAATTTCGTCAGGTTTGATCATTGAATTGTGCTGTGTTGCACGAGGATATGGGATGCCTGCTCTGCTTAATTATGAAAGATCAACTTTCATGGGAGCCTAATCCAATATTTTCTCTCCTGTTGAAAAGAGGTTCCAAACCACAGTTCCAACCAAATAGAGCCCGACTGAAACCTTGAAGACGTCATCCCAAGAACCTAAGAATATGAGGAACAAACCACAAAATTCAGCTCGTGGGCAATTCAGTATCTCAACTTTCAAAGAAGGAATGGATCAGAAAGAAACTGCAGAACATATGGTCCCAATTAATGGAAGGAATGACTTAATTTGAGCACATTGGCCAGTCAAGGCATTCAAGAAGACGAGATGTGTAAATTAAAATTTGGTTCAATTATTTGATAGTTTACCACACACTCCCAAGTTGCAGACTAATAACTGATAAGTAACGCAAATGAATTTTTACCATGTTGAAGGATATAACCAGTTGCTGCTGTTCCAAATACCCCAGCCAATACTCCAGCAGTATTTGATAGACCAAGCAACACTCCCTGAGAACGAATAACAGGACAAACCAAGGGTTATTACTGGAATATAAGATATAACAACACATCAAAAAAAAGTTGCAAGAAAAAGGCACAAAATATTCCCTGTGAAAAGAAACAGTGAGAGCACTACAACAAAATGATGGTGAAATGGTTAAGTAAAAAGTTTCAAGAGCCACTAGAATGGTGGCTATGGTAAGTGATCGAAGGCCAGTGACTGAAAGAGGATAGAAATTGTTGCTTCTAATTAAAATCTATACCACAACACAGACAAACCAAGTCAATAACACATCAGCACTCAGAATATTATGAAACTCACAGAATATCGAGGGGCAATATCTTGATGATTTGAGTATAGACCAGACTGGGAGAATGCATCAGTTCCCTATTTAAGGCCAAAAACAAGAAAAAACAGTCAGGTCAAGCCAGACAGAGTAAATGATGTTGTCATTTTCCACACCTCTAAATTGAAATATAACAAAAGAACCTCGCAATTCCAACAAGGACTAGTTTACTAATTTTATGATGCCAAGCAAAAAACAAACCTGACTGCATGCCATACAAAGAACAGCCATTGCAGGAGTCTCAACATGGCTCAACTGAGTTAGAAAGAAAGCAGGGCCCAGAAATCCAATTGATTGCATTATCTGTGGAGGGAGAATACAGGACATATTCTATTAGCAGACTTGAAGGAAGCTTTGGACATAGCCAACAAGCTAATAGAGACAACATGAGTAAGAAGCAGATGAAGCAGGATTATTTATTGCTTTAATTTCTACAGGAATTCTCAGCTTTAGAATCAGCATGTCAAGAGTCATGACTCAAATTGTAGATAATAGCAACACCTTGCGAACTGTTGTCACAGATAATCCTCTGCTCACGAGGCTATCTGCAATCCACCCTCCAAGATTTGCTGAAAATGCCATTGTAAGCCAGGGCAAAACACAGAAAAGTCCAGATTCCATGAGATCGAACTTCAGGACCTGCATTAGGAGAAAAGGTTCATTGTGACCATGAATAGCATGTTTCAAGTTGCAAAATCACTTTTTCCTCTAGTTGGGAGATAACATAAAGCATATCCCTGACAAGATGTAAACAAGAAAAAATTGGCCAATGGATAAAGTAGCTTTCAGAAGTGTGGCAGCAAAAGCTACAATATAGTGAAATTAGAATGGATAATATATGACAGAAACATAGTCTAATGGTTTGATTGTCAACTCTTCCAACTAATGCATGCCAAATAATTAACTGCAATTTGGATAATTCGGTCACACTGGTTTCCAAGTCTAATGGTCATAAAAACAATTTTAACTGCTAAAATCCCAAGGGTGATGGAAACTCAAACAGCTTGCTAGTTGCTACATATTCCAATAGGCCAATCGTGTGGATGCAATGCCAAGAGAGAATAGAAGTACTTACTTGGTGATAATATGTTGGCATCCACGTCAGAAGAATGAAGGTACCCCAGTTATGGCAGAAGTGTGACACTATTAGGGCCCATACAGGTGCTTTTGACAAGATTGATCCCCAAGGTATTGTTTTAACATGTTCCTTGGAAGCACTGTTTGCAACAATTTGCAACTTTTCTTTAGGCTGAAGCTGAGGATCCTCAAGAGGTGAACTGTGTGCCTACATATAAACAGAAGAATAAAAACACTCGCAGAAACAGCACTTGGTTAAAACAGTGTATATACATCAGTAATGACTACTCTAAGGCAAAGAAAAATTCAAAGACTAAACAGATAACGAGACCTCTAGTATAGTTATGAAAATCCTCGAACAGACAAATGTGGAAGGTAATATCAATGATATTCCAATTCTAGCAAGTCTTTTCAGAAGAAGTCTGCCAATAAGTTATAGAATAGTTACCTTATTTAGCCATACAGCGAACCAAACTGTCCCTAGAGAACCAAAGGAGTAAAAGACTGATGGCCACCCAAACTGATGTATTAAGTACGGCGAAAAGGCTAGCCCAGTGACTGATCCAAGGTACATCCCACTATAAACCAATGCTAATGATCTACTCCTCTCTGATACAGGAACCCATTTAGAAAGAATATTATTCATGGCAGGCATAGCAACACCCTGAAACAAAACCAACCCAACTGATGACCACCTATCCAATGGTAAAACTAACAAAAAATGGAACTTTAAAACTCTCCAGCAACATTTTGCAGCCACTTACCTCACCAATACCCATGAAAGCACGAACAACAAGAAGGAAAGGCAACCCAACCTTAGCGGCAACAGGAGTAAGAGCAGTAGCAATGGACCACCAAACTACACCAAATCCCAACACCAACTTCCCGCCCACCGTGTCCGCCCATATGCCACCGGCAACCTGTCACTGGCGACCAAAATTAGAAAAAAAATTGAAAACAAAAAAAAAAAAATCAAAACCCCATAACTCCTAGAATTATCACAAATATCAAAATTTAAAAATAATCCCTGTTACCTGGGTGAGGAGGTAACCCCAGAAAAAGGAAGATTGAATCAAACCAACAGTGGCTGGGTTCCAATTGAACTCCGCAGACATTGGAAGTATTGCAATGCTCATATTTACCTGCTAAACATAACCAACTCAAAGTTATGCATAAGTCCAGCACAAGAACGAGCAATAAAAATTTCACTTTAATACGCTAAATTCAAAAATAGAAGCAAGAAATGAAGCATTACTCTATCCATATTACACAGAAGAAAAGCCGAGAAGCACAGTATCACTATAATCCATCTCTTTGGGAACTCCTCCCACCACGGCACCAAACTCTCCAATTCGCCGTCGCCGCGACACAATACAGCATCATTAAGCGGGTCCTCGAACTTCACTGCTTTTCGGACAGGATCCGATATCTCATACGACTCGGACTTAACATCCGCGTAAGCTTTCCCGCCCTGGCTCCTTCCCGATTTCCGAACCGAAACCTGAAACGTTCGGCACCTTCCTTCAGAGTAAAGCCTAATCCGGAAATCTAGCGGATCTCTGTGCTTCGACTCGGGGCCGAAACTTTTCTTCTGAGCCAGTGTATCGGTGAAGGCTTTTAGCGGGCGAAACGTGGGAGTGAAGGAGTAAAGAAGAGCTCTATAAGCGCTCATGGTGATGCGAAGGAGTGGAATACTACTATTGCCGTTGTTCACCACGTCTCCGGAGAAACAGGAAGTGGAGATTTTTCAAGTGTTTTTCGTTTTTGTTTTTTCTCTTTTTCTTTTTTTGATTTTTGTTTTTGTTTTTGGAGCGAAGCGGAGGGATATTTATGGGGGGGCATTGGTACTGGTTTCGACACGTGGGGGCTGATGATTGAACAGGATTGGATTGCAACGAGAGGGGGCGGGCGGGCTGGTTAACTGAAAACGGAACGGCACCTGCTAGTGTCGTTTCTGTTTTGGTTTGGATTTGCTTGGTGGGCTAGTGATTGGAGTTAGGCCCAAATTTTTGGTTTGATGTGGGCCTTTGTCCACGTATTCATTATCGGGATCTGTATGACCTGATATCCTATTGTGGCCCCAAGACTTTCGTCAACTCCAACTGCAAAGCCCGTTTTCACACGGGTTTGTTTTGATTCATGACCCTTTCAGCTTCTTCGCATGTCAAGGTGTGGAAGTGTATTTTTAGTCTAATCCCATATCGTCACCAAGCCAAAGCCCGCCAAGTCAACAGATCTGAATGCAAAATTCTTCAACACGAAAATAAGAGCCTGTCACTGTATGTCAGCACGTGTCTCGTGTCCATAATCCAGATGAATCGATTCGATGCTTGTACCTCAATTTAAATTCAAATTTTCCAATCAAAATTCAAGACAGCGCCCGATTGAATTTTTAGAGCCGGCTGAGATCAAACTTGGTGGTAAAAAAGAGCTACCTAGTTGCTGCCACAATAACCACTCACCCATGTGAGAAACATCTCTTTAGTTTATCGTTTATGTTCATTATGATGACCTGCCATTTAACCAATGCAGAATTTGCTTTTGCTTTTGCTTTTGAACCCAAAAAAAGAATGCAGAGTTTGCAGCACGTCGGACCAATAAATTGAGAAAAATTTTAAAAACAAAACCCGAAACTTTGGGCCAGAACTATCAGCACGTGCACTAAGACAATATTAGAGACAGGGGTCCGAAAATGATGGACCCACTGGCTTCATCACGAAGCTAAACCAGAGCCACGGGCTTGGTGGCCCAGACGTTTCACTTCCCGTCGCCTTCCGACACTAAATAGCCAAGGGGATACTATTACCTCAACGGCCAATAGTGTTCGGAAGTTAATTCAAATTTGTAATAATTTATGACTCAGTTATTAAGTAGAAGTTAAATAGTTGAATTATATTTAGTATAATTCTAATATTAAATTATAAATAAATGTAATATAGTATATTAAAAATTGAGTGTTTTAATCTGTTACATGATTTACATAGATAATCCACAGACTTGTTAGTGTATATTTTTTATTTATTATTATGTTATATATATATATATATATATATTTTTCATTGGAAATAAGTAATATATTTTACTTTATGCAGTGTACATGTAGTCAAAAAAAAAAAAAAAAAAAAAAGGTTTCAATCAACAATAACTATTGATCGCTAGAAAGCAATAGCTTGACATATAAGGTTCCAACTGTCTCTGGGGCCAAACGGCCACCGATGGCGGCACACGAGAGTAAAGAATCAAAAGAAGATAATGAAAGATAGGACAAAATGAGAAGAGGATGGAACAAAAGGCAACGAGTGATTGTCCCAGTGCCCAAATGCATAATTAGTAACTCCATGTGATAATTGACTCGGAGAAAACACTACAATAATTAAAAATTGGAACAAACAATTAAACCCAGAACATTGGATCTGACTATAACGAACAAAATGCTACAAAATTTACAAGACAAAGGACGATTATAATGCAAAATTTAAAAAGCCCTCCATAAAAAGATTTGCAATCAAATTCTTGCTCAAATTAGAGGGAGTTGAATCAATTTTATGCCGAAAGGAGAAAAGGAGAAGAGAGGAAAAAGGTCACAATAGAGAAGAAAAAAAAAAAAGTTTTAATAAAAGAGAAAGCAACAACGCACCAGAGCTCTCACATTTTCTCAGGCTAGGCCAACAATATGGCCAAAGTCAATTTTAATTTGTTGACTTCCGTGATTCCACGGTAAACATTAGCGTGAATCACTAGGATTAAAAGAGTTATCTAACGGCCATAAATAGAACGCAGGGCATGCAATCATCTTTGAAATTTACTGTGTTAAATTTATTTATTTACTAAAAAATCGACGCAGATTGTGTTGAGATAAGATGAAAGGAGGGATTGCGATGGGCGGAATAGGCGGTTTGGCAGGGCATATCAAAGTTTACCAATAACTTTTCTCAAATTGACAGATGCTACAATTTTTCTCTCTTTTTTAAATTTTTTTTTTTTTTTTTGTCTCCTTCTAATAGAACTCATACAATTATTATTGCAGCCTTTAACAGTTATAAAAAAAAAAAAAGAGGAGGTCAATGCAAAAGGGAATTAGGTAAATTTCTTATTTTCTTTTTTTTTGGAAAGAATGTCGGGTAGCTCATACATATAATGGAGATGGAGAAAACATGATTCGCTCCCTGTCTCTTTCTCTTAACCCAAGACTCACAGACCGATTGCCTTGAGTAATTGGTCCTGTAATTATTCGGCTGAACAAATTAATAAGCATATATTTACTGTTGTTAATATTACCTCTACTTGACATCGCTCACCTGAACTGACTGTTTAGATTCGACCTTCATAAAGTAGGCATCTGCCGGACTTGTCTATTGGCCCAACAAGTTCATGAAATTTACTTGATTTGGTAAACAACCCCTTGCGGAAAGCATTACAACTTTAATTTTCGTAATTAAGGTTGAACAACGTAGGACCAATGTCAACAGATTAGTTATGTACTAAAATGTAGACTAATTTAATTAAAAAAAAAGAAAAATCATTCTCAAAAGACTCCGTCTATCAGCCAATTGAAGTGTTAAACCAAGACCAGGGGAATCCTTATCCCAAACAACCATCTAATGGCTAGCTAGGGCTTCTGGCCAATGCAGCAGCATGTATAGATGTCTCCGTAAGGACACTGCGAGCATATTAGCACCAGAGCGCAAAAAAGTCGTTTTTCCTCGGAAGTAGCTCCTGTAAGGACAGCAAACGTTGAAAACTTGTGAAAAGTATCCGTTCGGCACGTTTTTCTGTGTCGTAGGATGCATGCAATTGAATAGTCTTTACTGTCAGGAATTCCTCCACCACTCCTAGCTTATAGACAGGATAAACCATGTGACAAAATATCATGTCATACGTCTTATTTCCCGACGTCGTGGTAGTCTAAGGATTCCTCTCGAGAGGAGAGAAACTAGCGGTGTTATACGTTGGATTTGACAATTTATACAGCAAGTTTGGAGTTTCTAGATTGGATTTCAGCGGTGTCATGGGGCGTCCCTTTTGAACCTGACTATGCGTAAACCAAAAAAAAAAAAATTATTATCGTAGAATTAAATTTTGATATACATATATTAAATTCTTCTTTTTGGTCAGGATATTTTTTAAAATTCTGTGTCTGCGAATCATATTTTGTCTGTATTTTCTGCTTTAAAGGATCTGTTATCTTCTCAAGTACACGAGAAATTAGTCACGGTGTTGCACGCGGAAAGCCATGAAAATGAATTTTATTACGAAAAATGAACACATATCTCTTTATTTAATCATAATAATTAATTATTATATAAAAAAATATAAAAATTGTAACTAATTACTATAATTAACATAAAAATTATATCTGTGAGCTCATGTCTTGTATTATTACTATTTGCCTTCCTAACTTTTTTCTTTTTTTTTTTTTTTTTTTGCCAAATTGAGTTCTACCTACTCTTAACGTTATTCTTCCTTGCCCCCACCCGTAATCGGTACTCCTTTTCCATTCTTCTTTTCCCAATCCTCCCTTCTTTCATCCTATCTCTCTCACTTTCTCTGAAACTTGCAATGACTCCAATGGTGATCTGAACGAGAGCAAAGCAAACTCGAGCTCCAAAACTAAAACAAAAGGCAAGCATGGGATCCTTTTTCAACAAATTACCGTCCATCTTTCTCCTCCTCCACCTTGGTTGCTTTAGTTTTCCAGCTTCCAAAGAACACCAACCAAGCAAGAAACGCAAAGTCACCTCTTTTACTCCCAGTTTTTCTTCTCAATCTTGCGGCCTAAAACGCCACAAAGCTCTGTCTTCTTCTTGGTCTTATATTAAACGCATATTCTCTCCCAGACTCTTTGGAACCGACAAACAAGCCCACCCGAGACCGACTCTAACCTCAGCAAGGTCGTCCCGGCAATCCTTGCTCTCCATGATCCCACCCGAAACTACCTTTATGTCAGATGCCCCGATGAAAAGTCCATCTGGGTTTTTCCAAGAATTGGATACCTCGGCCAACAGCCAGTTCTTTCCGTTAAGAAATGACATCTTTCCATGCATAGCTTGCGGTGAGATTTTCCAAGTACCTCAGCTTCTCGAACAACACCAAGCGATGAAACATGCCGTGTCGGAGCTTCTAGAAGGCGATTCGGGCAAGAACGTAGTACAAATCATATTCAAAATGGGTTGGTCTGGTAGAGAGAAGAGCCCGAAAGTCCAAAGAATTCTGAAGATCCACAATAGTCCCAAGATACTGTCCCGATTTGAAGAGTACAGAGAATTTGTCAAAGCCAAAGCAGCAAGAAACGGCGTCGTTGGGAAAAGAGACGAGAGGTGCGTGGCAGACGGCAATGAGCTCTTGAGATTTTACTGCTCCACATTTATTTGTGATTTGGGGGCTAATGGAAATTCCAGCCTTTGTCACCAGCAATATTGCAGCGTTTGTGGGATAATCAAGTCAGGTTTCTCGCCAAAGCTGGATGGAATTTCTACCCTATCTGCTAGTTGGAGAGCACACGCGGCGATCCCTGAGGAGATCGAGGAGGAGTTTAAGTTCATGAATGTGAAACGGGCCATGTTGGTTTGTCGGGTCGTCGCCGGTCGGGTCAGGTGTGACTTGGACGAGGATTTAGGCAAGGAGGGAAGTGTGTTCGATTCTGTGGTCGGAAGAGGTGGCAGTGGGGTCCACGTTAGGTTGGATGAGGAGGAACTGCTTGTATTCAATCCTAGAGCTGTGCTTCCGTGCTTTGTGATTGTGTACACGGTGTGAGTGTGATTGTGATGATGATGATGATCATCATCATCATGTAGTTGACCTTCTGTAATTTATCTGATTCTAATGGCTTGTGATTTACTTGTCCCGCGTAGTAGTGGTGACGCCGGGATGGTGTTTTGGTTTCATCTTTATTAAGAGTAGAGAGTATCCTCAGTTTTAATTCAATCATTCATGGATATAAATTAAATAAATTTAAACTAAGGCGAAAATCAAAGTCTAAACTTTTTGATAAATAATTTATTATACATGCACTTAATAAAATGAAAGTCTTAATGCTCTTTTACTTAGTCCTTTCTTTTGTCACCAATTTTCTCAAACTTTTGACAGGATGGAGTAGTAGGGTAGAGTAGCGGTTGACATTAGCAAAATTTGCCCTGTGACAGTAGCCCCACTTGACTGATGCAATGGGTCCTAGAAAGAAAAGCTCTCTCCAGTTTACGCGGGAAGATGACTAATTTGTCGGTTGAGGTCGTTCCATAAACTAATAGACTAATGAGAGGCGTTACGGCAATCCGAAAAGAAAATGAGAGTGGGGCCTGTCTGATGTGATGATTATGGCAGGGAAATACGAAATTGCCCATCAAGAAAAGCTGAGGGAAGGCAAAGCTTCTAATTGGGGTCTTCGCTTCAGCCTTCATGCCTAATGCGGCAATGTGCTGATCCATTTCACCGCATCTAAGATAAGATTGGATAATCCAAGATGACATGTCCATTGGTTCCAGGGAGGCTGGCTTTGTCTTTGTATTTAACGAAATGGGTTCAATTCAACTCTTTTAATGGATTCTTGGGCGGTAATACTTTCTGGGGCCCTAAAGTCCACCAACCAAACCCGATCCATGGGACCGAACAACGTCCGTTTCCTGCCAATAAGCAAAAGCAAGCCAGCTTGGTGTCTGATATTCTGCGCAAAAAGCTGAGAAACGGGAGAATTCATGTGGGAAGCCCTGCCTTGATCCGCAAGCTCTGCCTTTCATCTGTCTTCTTCCAATCCCAAATTCCCCCAAAAAAGATTCTTTTAGAGAAAAAAAAAAAGGGATAAAAGGGTGCTTAAGTTCAAGTTCAAGCACTTTGAGTGAGTTATAATGAATCAACTAAAGCCTTCTGACATCTGGAAACCTCGGCAACTGTACCCTTCTCAATATTCAAAACTCATTATACGGGACGGTGTCCTCTCCGTCCTGGAATCTCACTCTCTTCATCTTCTATTCAACTCAATTCCAACCCAATTCTTCATTCTTCCATTGATTACATTATTGTCAGATCCATAGTGTCTGCTTTCTTTTCCTTCTTTCCCTTTACTTGTCCTTAAAACAAACTTTCTCATTCACATCTCTTTGCATGATTTCCTGATTCTTCCATTTAACGGTCAGAAATTCAGCTAACAACAATTTAGAACTCGAAAATCTTGCTGCTGCTGGGCCTTTTTTATTTTTTCCTTTTCTCTCCTTTTCCTTTCTTTTTTCGGTTTTTTGGGCGTGTGACATGTCGGAGTCGAAGTTAGACGTGGTTGTTTCCGGCGGTTATGAGGAAGAAGAGTTCATTCCTGATATCGGAAAATCTAATTTTGGTGAAAAGGCTAGCGCGGTATACAGGATTCTTAATGGCATTCGCCAGCAGGGAGACAGAGAATTTGACAAATTTGCAACAAATGCAGAACGCAGAGCTATAAGCGACTGGTAGAATTTTGTAATTTTTCAATCAGCAATTACATAACATGCCTGTTCAGTTTCCATTTGATTATCGCTCTCATTCTCTGAGGCATAGCAAGTGTCAATTTTTTATTTTTCTTTTCTGAAGTCTGTATAAAATTACACCAAGGGCGACACTTAATGTAATTGTTAACTGTCGTGATATAAAAGCTATACGAAAAGAAAAAAGGTTAAGGCTGCGTGTATCTCATCCTTCCCCAGACATGCGCTGGGAACCCCCATTTTTCCTGTATAAAATTGCACAAGCTCTTGTTGCCTGGAATTTCTATATTGTATTCAATGTCTGAACACTCCTCTAATTTAGTTATTTCAGAGGAATTGATTAAAAGCCAAGTTTTGAACATTGACGTAAGTTGTATAGTTTGTCAGAGAGCTAATGTCAAATCTTTTTACTTCCTTATGACAGGTTCTTTGGAGGAAATCTAGCAGAAAATAGTGGTAGTGTCAGCGTTCCAATTGATGGAGATGAGAAACGTGAACATGGATCAGGGAGAAAATCTGGACCTGTGTTATCTGGAACAGCTTACTGCCTTTCTTCTTGCTGCATGATATTATTGAACAAAGTCGTTTTATCCACTTACAATTTCAATGCAGGGATATCACTGATGTTTTACCAGGTTTCATATTTTTAAAATTCTTTTTCATCCTAAACATGGGTTAAAATTGCAGCAAAGTTTTCCTTCTATGACATGATTATGAATTCAGCCATCCATCGCGATATTTGATTGCTTCGTTTTTTGTGCAGAATCTGGTTGCTTGTCTGATTGTTGCTATATTGAGTTTCAGTGGAGTTGTTTCAGTGGAAAAGCTCAATTGGAAGTTAACAAGGATCTGGATTCCCGTCAATGTGATCTTTGTTGGCATGCTTGTATCAGGCATGTACAGGTAATATTGGTGGGAAGAAAGGCAAATACATAGTTGTGTGCTTATGCCTTATATTTTGGCATTCCTGTGCATTAATTTTGGCTGGATTTTCATCTCAGTTTGAAACACATAAACATCGCAATGGTGACAATCATGAAGAATGTGACAAATATTTTAACAGCAATTGGAGAATTATATATTTTCGGGAAACACCAGAATCAGAAAGTGTGGACTGCAATGTTTTTGATGGTACATAACATTCCTTTGCTTACTCCATGCAAAGTTCGCAATTGATACTTCATTTTATACCTCAAAGTCACATAGCTGGTGTTGATTATTCTCGGTATGCTGAAGTTTATTTTCCCATTTCACACTGATATCCCAAAAATTGATTGAGAGGATTTTCTGCTGAACTTGAACTTCCGTCATATTGCTCTACCCAAAATTTAGGTTGTTTCATTATCATATCTTATTTGCATAACATAATCTCATGGACCAGGACCTAGAAAGAAAAACTGGGGAACTTTTCATTTCATTTCCTCAACATTGGTTTGTAAAAGTTCCACTCTTTCTAGGACATAAAGATAGCTGAATTGGAATTGCCATTTGCTTGTCAGGATTTTGCTTCTTTTCTGTCATTGTTGTTTTCTGCTTGACCTTCGTGTTTCTGTGTTTTTCTTTATCAACTTGTTCAGTTCCAAATTTCATTTTTTGAGAGATGTTTACCTCCTTTACTTTCAGATCATTTCCGCCATCAGTGGTGGTATTACTGATCTATCCTCTAATGCAGTAGGCTACACATGGCAAATTGCGAATTGCATTCTAACAGCGAGCTACTCTGTATGTTGGTCTAATTCTTTTACATGTTCCACCATTGCCATTACCCTGTTGCTGATTATGCAAATTGCTCTTTCTATTTTGCTTACTAACAAGCAGCCGTTGTACTGTCTTGCAGCTCACCTTGCGGCAGGTAATGGACAAGGCAAAGCAGGCAACAAGAAGTGGATCCCTTAATGAAATTTCGATGGTGTTGCTGAATAATTTGTTATCTCTTCCATTTGCCTTCTTTTTGATTCTGGTCTTCAACGAATGGGAATATGTAATGAATGTGTAAGCAACTTTTATGAATCAATTAAGTTCCTCTCATGCTCCTGTATTCACACTAGCAGCAGATGGTAATCCTGATAATGTTGCCTAATTTGCAGGGATGTAATTAAACTGCCAATGTTCTGGGTTGTTGCAACAGGTAGTGGATTACTTGGTCTTTCTATTAGCTTCACCTCTATGTGGTTCTTACATCAAACCGGACCAACTACTTACAGGTAATAAATATGGTTACATCAATGCTACCTTGATTATTCTATGCTATTCAGTATCTCACCAGTTGACTGATTCCCATATTACAGCCTGGTTGGTTCCTTAAATAAGATTCCTATCTCCATTGCTGGTCTAGTCTTGTTCAAGGTTCCACTCAGCCTACCAAATTTGTTCAGCATACTATTTGGTAATGTACTAGTCAGCAATGCAGAATATGGAACCCTTATGTTTGTGTATTCTGTTTATTTTAATACCACGTCTGCTTGATATGTGCTCCTCCCAGGTCTATTCGCCGGAATTTTCTTCGCCAGGGCCAAAATGTCCTGATAGCAGATTTAGACCGTGCATCTGTTAAAGAAATATACAAACAAAGGGGTTCGAGTGGCATCTGCAGTGAGGTTCAGAAATTGAAATCCTGCGCCATCATCTTGTCAGTTTTGAACGGACGGCTAAACGTGTTAGGAGACTAAATGGGCAGGAAGAGCCAAGACTAAGATGGATTTTGAGGGACAAGCTGCCTTTACAATTACAACCTGGAAACTTGATTAGATTTCTGTAAATTCAACAGAAACGGACTCTATGTGTTCATACAGAATATTGTGCTGCCAAGGATCGGGGCCAGTCTGCCCGGATTGTAGTCTCCCTTCTTAAGATCATCCTTTTATAGAGTTTCATGAAATAAGCCATAGGATTCTGAATCATACATCTGCAGTGTGACATTGCCTTAGTTGCTTAATTGATGAATGAATTTGTAGATACTTTTAAGAATTAGCCTGTAAATGGGTGTGCTATCCCTCTGATTTGCAAGCATTCAATTCTAGGGGTTAGGTCAAATGGAATAAATTCATACCAATCTCTCAATCCCATCATAAATGATTACAGTGTTTTTGAAGTTCCTAGACGGTAACGTGGTCTGGATATTGAAACCTGAAATTAATTGTCTCCCGCTAAATTAACCAAATTTTTTACGATATCCAAAATTCCAATTCATCATCACCCTAACGTCCCAGAATTTACTTGCAAAGTGGACACGTGTTCAAGCTAAATCATATTATTTAGTAGCTCACCACAAGATTAACCGTTACATTTTTATTTTTTATTTTTTTGGTACATAGGAAAATAACCGTTGCACATAACGCATCGTGGTCCCACCTTGTAAGTTGTAACGTCCTAGTTTGTATTAATAATTCAGGAGCACCAATTTCGGCTATATAGCTTTTAAGGAATTCTTTTGTTTCTCGGAGCATTTTGAATGTCAGCAGTGGCATCAAAATAATAATGATGTTATTATTCTACGTAAATGGTTCCAGGTAAAGGTTCTTTAAGCTCTTTCTTTTTTCCTTTTGGGTTAAGTTGAGGAGGGGCAGTTTTTCTAAGATCTGTAATTCGTAGTTCCACCTCAAACTTCAAGCTTGACTAAATTATACGAAATGGTTAATACAAAGAGGAAAAAATTCATGTTTTTTTTTTTTTTTCTCTCTTTACAGAATTCATGACATTTCAATGCAAAGAACCTTCGGTATTATTGAAGTGGTACGAGAGGAGCTAGGTGGGGTTTCAAAATTCCAAATGCCTGATTTCAGGAAAACATCTTCGCAGTTCAAGAATTCTTTTGTCTTAAAACCTCGTATGCAATTGATTCTAACCCTTTTCAATATTTGTGTCAAGAAATCATCACCTAATTTAGAAAAATTTAAGTTGTTGGGTTAACTCTAAAAATAATTCACATATTAATTTCTAATAAATTGATTTTATTGGATCTCAAATTCTACTTTTCATGAAATAGTTGCCAAGTCAATGGAAAAAAAATATATTTATGTAAACCTTTTGTGGTTTTCTATTCAATTAGATATCTAAATTAACAAATCATGAGAATTTCAGGGTTCAGCTGTCGACCAGTAATCCAAAAACACCCCAAATTTACATTTGGGACAGAAAAATAAAAGCATGAAAATCAGGGTTTGATGCATGGATATTACACTCATCTAAGTATATTGCAACGCATTCAGGAAGTTTATCCTTCTATTCCAAAGTCAACAAACCTGTCATAGAAAGGACGAAGTAGAAAGAAAAAGAAGGACCTTGAGAATGAAGTCTGGCATTGAGGAAACAGAAAACAGACGACAATTGTCCATAAAGTTTATAACCATCATAAAACACTAACATGAAAATCAAGAAAGGTTCTTCGGCACATCCAAGAACAAATTACCATGTTTTTCAAATAACAAATCCCACAGTCAATAGTTTAATTTCTCTTCACTTGACATTAAAGTTGACCCATCAAAAGTAAACCCTCAAGAAGAACTATAGGATAGTTCCAAGTTCTAACACCTGAAGAATGATTAGTTAAACCACAAAGCTAGTTTAGTTCCCAATTTACCATCACCAGATTGTTGCTGTTCTGGGAGAATTGGGAAGAAGAAAGCATCTCTATCAAATCCATCTCTTTCTGTCCATTTAGAAGAGTTTGATCTTCTACCAAGTGCATGTTCATGCTATTGTATCCACAATCAATGGGGGATGTGGATATGTTGGCATCATTCAATAGATAGGACATGTAGAGATCAGAATAGGGGTAATGGTTAGTGGGTGCAGTCTCTTTTGGTGGAATGCTGTCTGTGCACATATTTGGGTTAAGTGGGGGAGTAGATAAGCCACATTCACCTGCATTGAATGCTTTTGTCTCCATTGGCTTCTTGCTTGACAATTTATCCAGGGGATTGGAACCATTGGCAAAGAAATTTTGAATGAAGAGAAGCTCGTCATCACATGTTTGAGTGATCAAATGTGGGCAGTCATCAGTGGCAGCGGATTCGGATAATTCGAGGAGAATATGGTTGAATTGGCTAGATGGATCATCTGAAACGGTTGAGCTGGTGGGATTATTATTGGTGGTGCTTTGTGCAGGTGTAGTAGCTGTAGTTGAATCATTTTTCAGGTTCTTGCTTCTGATATACTCCTGAAGTATTGATGGTCGAGGAGGCTTTCCGCTTTGGCTTTCTGTTTGCTTCTGCTTTCTCCTTGAATTCTGCCTTCTTTTAGTGGCATTCCAATGATTCTTTATAGCATTTTCAGTTCTTCCAGGTATAAGCTTTGCAATCTCTGCCCACCGGTTCCCTACCTTGGCATGAGCTTCAACCATTATTCTCTCCTCTTCTCCACTCCAGCTTTCTTTCTAAAGCATTGCAAGAACAAGAATGGCACATTATTGGTAGTAACATTTCATGTTCTCTTGAAGAAACAAAAGGTTACAGGATCATCACGTGGAAAAGACACTCAACATGAACAGGAAATGTGAAGATCGATCCAAGCAAATTTTATGCACCCAACTGATAAAATACTTAAAGCCCCTTTTAACTCTAACATAACAGAAAATTGATAGCGATTCTAGTTCAGAATATAAAAATCCCGTGCCCCAAAAACTTCCTACTACAAACGTATGTTTGTACATGATATTTGACCTTGTATCATAGGATAACACAGAAGATTTTACAAGCTAATCCAGTTAACACTTAATTATTACAAAATGCATGCGTGCGTGTGAATTCAAAAGAAGAACCAGATGAACGTATTAGTGTGTGTGTGTGCAAAAATGTATTAATATATTTAACCCAGATGAATTTCAGAAATAAACCTAAGTTTCAATCGTATTAACAAAAGAAGAACCAAGACATTGGACAAGTTGCATATAATGGACAAAAGGAATTTAAAAAGGCCAAAAAACCGTTACTTGCATGACAAAGTGCTGGAAAGGAAGGTGAATCTAAAACCCCTAGTGTCTTTAGTAAATGGAAAGTGGCCTTTGCCATTGCAGATAACCAGCAAGATTTCTCAAATCATTCAAGATGATATTCATATCATTGAAATTTAATCAGAAAGAAAATTGTTTCCAACACAAATTGGGTAGGGAAATTTAGCAAGGATTTTGTCAAACTGCTCGGCAATCATTAACACAAAATCTAGAGATCTTAAGCCAAAGATGAAGATCTTTAGTGCAAATCACAGCTTTTTTAACGGAAAGAATCCATGTAAAAGATAAAGGAGGCAAGCACAATAATAACCAACACAAAATAACCAAGAGAAAACTAATTAAGAACCGTAGGAAATTCACTCTAAAAAGAAAAAAAAAAAAAAAAAACCGAAGCAAAACCTTAATATCAGGCCGCAAATGGTTGTGCCATCTCTCCCGACACTGCTTTCCAGCCCTACCGTCCAACTTTTCAGCTATTTGTGCCCATTTTCTCACTCCAAATTGCTTCACCAGCTTAACAAGTTTCCTTCAAGAACAACAAAAAATGACTCCACAGTGGTCTCACGGTGGCAATATAAGTAAATAACCTAGTTTAAAAGTATTAGACAAGAGAAGTAAGTTTCTTATTGTGTCACCTGTCTTCTTCTTCTGCCCACTGCCCTTTGATCAAAGCTGCACATGACCCTTTCCTGGCTTTCTTTCCTGCGCCTTTACGACTCTTCCCTGTAACTTCCACTTCTGCTTTCAAACCCACGTTAGAGTTTCCCTCATGCAGCCAATCAAGCCCATCTCCATCAAGGAAAAGATCATCAACAATGCTTGTGTCTTGAAAACCGACCCAAGAATTCCCGCCAATTGCACCACTTGACGAGGAAAAACCGAACGACCCATTTGAGGAAACAAGTATTTCATTGTTTCGATCATAGCTTTGAGCTTGCTGCTGTCCGTTATGGCTTTGACCAAATAAGAACCTGTCTATGGCCGTTAATGGTGGAGTCGGTCGATATGTGGAGAGGTGATGTTGTAAATTTCCATGGTTAAAGCTACCACCACCCCCTCCAGTTGCTGCTTCCATGACGGGAGCTCTGAGAAGGAAGAGAGCGTTAGAATGAGCTTGAATTATGGGATGGTCTTTTGTAGGAAACCCCATAACAGAAGCAGGACAGGAAGCCTAACTAAGCCTCTGGCATATCGGCCGTTGATCAGCTGGTTAACCCAACGGTTGAGAATTAGAGATGAGTGTAACTCCCGAGCTTCCTTACCCAGACAAAAAGATTAGAGAGAGGTGGAGGAATTAGTGGGTTCGTTAGGAAAAGCACATTTAATTAATCATTCCCTAATAAATAACGACTAATGCTTGAAAAGCTAAGGGCTGGATAAATTTGGCAAGCAATCTCAACACTCCCATATGCAAGCTAACGGCAATAGATTAAAGCCGAAAGAAAAAAAAAAAAGACAAAACCTGTGTGCCCCAAAAATATGTTAGACAGATAAATTCATACATATTTTACATAGGGGCGATAAGATGATGGAAAATTTCAAGCCCTGAATTTAATTGCCTCTGGATGCATTGCTTGCAACATCCTCCCAGTGCATTTTCGAGGTTAATTGAGTCGTTTAAGACTCATATTCATTCACTTTCTTTTATAAGCTCTCCATGATTCCATGCATGAAAAATTCACGGTTTGTTTCGTGCTAACAGAGCGCATTGGCAGAGTTGAAATGTTGTACTGCAGAGGAGTGGACCAGCTTTCTTCTTCTAAAATGCACCGTTTTAATTTAGGAAAAATGGACGGCAACCTTTTTTCTTTCAACAAAACAATTACGAGGTTTCAAATGAGTTTTCTTTTTCCCCCTTAATTGTTGGCTTTTTTTTCTTTTTTCTTTTTTCGTTATAAATGTTTGGCTTTGGAGCGTATGGTATATCGAGTTTTCCTATATCTTTCTTTTTTTTTTGAAAATTTTGGCAAAGAAAATATTGAATTATAAAGAGGGCGTTTGTTTGTGTTTTCTAAAGGTTGTTATTACTGTTGAGTTTGAAAAAATAGGGTGTTAGATATTTGGTTGTTGTTTGTTGATAGACCCTTTAGTTGATAAAAAAAAGAAAAAAAACTTCGGATTACTTTTTAAATATAATAATAATTGATAAATGATATTTAACATAAATACCATTAATAATATTTTGAATACTCAATTATGATCTTGCTCTAATTCAAAATTAATAAGGTGTTAATTGGCCATTATAATAATGAATAGTAATCGACAATGTCATTCTAATTAAGTAATTTAATTTAATTTATTAATAAAAAAATCAATAACAACAATTAGCAATTAGAAACAATAATACAAACAATAACAAGCCAAAGTCTTATATTAAGAAATGACCTAGTACAGAATATTGTTAAGATATATAGAAAAAGGTTCATTATATAGATAAATACACTTAAGTAGATATATATATATATATATATATATATATTTACTTTGCCATTTTACAACGGTCCCGAACCTCTGTTCTTTGCCAATATGCATCAACATGGTGCTCTTGTGCTGCTCTGCCATGAATCCAATCGCATGCCTTCCGTACGCATTCAACAACTCAGTGCGGACGCCAGTTGATGACATGTCGTTCAGGGAGGCGGAAACGAATTGTCGTTAAATTTTATCACAATATAAATAATAACGATTAGTTCGGGTGTTTAAATGAACGGTAAATCCGTTGACCTGAACGGCAGGCGAGGATATTTAACGGGGTCACGTATTGCAAGCCTGCTAAAGTTTTGACCAAACTTGACCTTGAACTCATGCCCGTGGAAGCATTTAATCGATCGCTACAATGCTCTCTTTTTTGTACCAAAAACAGAAAAAGATTATCCTTTCCATTCATCTAATTCAATCTATTCATCCAAATGTGGAAAGCCCACTATCCCTGAAAAGAAGCCAAGAGGGAAATTGCAGAGGCAGCTTTAGCAAAGAAAATAACTAAATTTACGAAATTCTTTTTATCAAGTGACATGGAATGTAGGCGGAAGTTATGGGTTCAAAACTTGTCTACATAAACAAGAGAATAAAAAAAGAAAAAGAAAAGTACAAAAATGTACATTTGCTCCAAGATAGGAGTTCTTGGGCTATGAAACTTGTTCTCGAGTGACTGCTCTATTTCAAATTCTGGGCTTAAGCTATCTTGGTGTGGATAGATTGCATGTGATTGAACCGAAGAGGTTGATTAATCGATATACACGCTAAAACTAAGCTTGGACACCACGTGACCCTAAAACCAAACGTCACATAATTAAGATATTCAAGCAAAATCTGTAGATTCATATTTCAAAACATTCCCATCAATACTAGGAATGGAAGTTGTGATTAGTAGATATGGTTTATTTTTTATATAAAATAAGTATATTATAAATATACCACAATCATATATATTATTTAAGATTAAAAATTATTTGTTAATATTTTTATTTAATTTTTTTATAAATATTTTTTTAAAATTTTAAAATCAATCATTATATATTTAAAAATATTTGAATTTATTTTTTGTCGAGAAGAACTCGGAAATTTATAACTCAAACTTAAATCAACATAAAAGAAAACACTCCGAATTACTGATCAGGTTACTCCCGCCACGAGTGGTCCCAATGCGGGGGAGGTTGAATAGTGGAGTATCACCATCTCTTCACGTGCAACGCTGTCGTTTTCCTCTCAGCCTAATTTAACCCAAGGGCCAATCACGCGTGACGTACATTGCATCCCAGGCGCTTGAGAGAGTATGGGGCCGGTAGATTTAACGCCTTTATGGAATCAACGTTTAGACACTTTTATGGTCGTCGGTTTCCTTTCCTGTAGCTTTCCAAAATAGTCAAAATTGCAGAGAGTCTGTTTCAACACCTGCATGCGCCCATGTATGCATTTCTTTCTGCTACTTGCTCAAATCTGTCGAGGCTTTACGGGAATCATCAAGGAAACTTCAGGAAGATGTCAATATTACACCTTATAAATTACAAGCCACAAAGTGCCTTTACTAAATGTTCACGAGTATATGCGTTAAACGTTTTAAATTATTCTTCCTGATTAGGTTTTGACAACCGCCTAGACTTAGTCCTTTTTTTTTTTTTTTTTGTTTTCACGAGGAGAAATTCTTTTTATGTAAAACATTTGATGGGAGCGCTGTTGAACTGATTATTTTATTCCCATCGATAATAGGAATTAGAAGTTGTGATTATTAGAAATGCGTAACCATTGAGCCAATTAAAATTTTCGCCAATTAGACTGGCACACAAGGGATTAAATGAAAGCCGACATGGGAGTTGCGGAATGTCACCATCTCTTCACGTGAAACGCTGTCATTTTCTTCTTGGCCTAATTCAATCCCATATAATATTGTCAGGTCTATCGTGATTCCTATCTAATAATGTAAGCGCAATTTTTTATTTTTCATTCATGATTCGTAGACATTATTTACTCCTTTTGTTTTGTTAATGCAACAAAAACTTGTGTACAAATGCAAGTTATACTTCCCACCCGAGATGAAAAACTGGGAATGGCCTTTGAAAGGAATATTATAAAATAATTAGTTATAAATCAAAATAAATTGAACAAAAAAATACATACCTTTAATGATATAATCACATTAATCAATGAATATAAACTTACGATTCTTGTTCAAAGACTGCATTAATTGTTAATTTTTATCTAATTTTCTCTCATCAAAATAAATAATTATAATTAATTCAAGCTCAAATTAGTTAAAATGATAGGTAAGCAGTTGTTGAATTTTTTTTTCTTGAGCAAGGGAGACTGAATTTGCTTTACATATGACCATGTAAATGATATTTACGAGTAGTTCGTAATTCACCAAATTTTTATGTTGAATTGCACATAATATTTTAACTGAAAATGGCATTTTTAAACTTAAAAAAAAAAAATCTAATTACATCTTGCCACGTGGTAATCCCTCGGGATATAATCAACCGTGCAAATGGAGAAAGCTGAAGATTCAACCTTTGATGAATCTCGAGAGCAAAAGAAACGTGTGGCCCAACTATTGCCGACTGCTGCCACACCTTCGCGCTTACATTTACAATTCTCTCATCGCCCACGCGATCACTGCTTCCATACACCGTCAGCCCCACGACACATAACACAAACTCGGCACATTTCCACAACATCCCAGATATTAAAAAAGAAAGGGAAAAACCCTCCTCCATCCAAAATTGAAGAGTAGAAAATCGATGTCAGGGGGGAATTTAGCCTATTAGACTTGTTGGGGATCATTCTTATCTGGGGAGCTGAGTGGGAAACAAGTGTCTTCGCCGCCAGTGTTCCAGAGAAAATGAGCATAATTAGCAGCATAAATAGAGTTTGTGGGGTCAGCAGAAATGGCTTCCAAGAAGGTCTCTTCGGCTGCCCACAAGTCCTTTCTCACCTTCCATAGAAAGTTTGCATATCTGCTGTATGCCTCTGCATCCGGCGGTTGTACTTCTATTGCTCTCTTGAAGAACTCTTCCGCTCTGTTCCCAGGAAAAGACAAACAGAAAAACACTTAAATTAGTTAAACTTTCTACTCAATTTGTACTGCCTTGCCGGGGTTGGGGAGGGATACCGAGTGTGCCCCTTTCCCCTCTTCCTTGAAGTCCATGCACCGCCTACACACTCGGTACATGGACTTTTATCTTTGCCCAACTCACAAAATCAAACTCTATATTTTTTAGAGATACATGGAACAAATCATGGTCATCAACAAGTACCACAAGGAAGTAAGAGAAGATCTTTATGGCAAAGCGCGTCAATGGACAAGGGCAAAGGGTGATAGAATCAGAAAAGAAGGAAACCACACATTCTCCTATCAGAACCCAAAGAAAATTCAACCCAAATATATGCAAAACGACAATTTAGATTGAAAGGAGCGATATTTTTGAGACGTGGGCGGATGAATAAACCAAGCCAGGGTGATATTCTGTCTTTGGACACTATACCATGATTTTCTTGACTGTAAAACCGAAGTCATACGACGCTAACGTAGTAACACATCAAACATGTTCATGACTCCCCATAAGCTCAACTTGGTATAAACTTTTTAATACTAAATAATCAGAAACACTCAAACCAAATATGCAAACAATATTGGAATAGCGAACCAGTGGCTTCAAAATCAAAGCAGAGATAAATTAGATTGTACCTGCTGTAGTCATGGGCAACAACGTAGAGGAATTGGGCATAATTTGAAAGGAGAAGAGGATTATTAGGCTCCTGGGACAATCCCATCTGATATAATAGTTCCGTCCTAAAATATTCAGCATAATCATCCGCCTCGATCTTTGCTGTAATTGGTGCAACGAATTTCTGAATCTTCTCATGATCAATATTTACCCCTCTCAAAGAAGCTTGACATTTTGAAGCTTCCTTTACAAACAAGTCCCAGAGATTCAACTCTTCCTCTCCAGTCATCTGCTGTGGTGTTGACTCTGTTTCCCTGGTAGTGCCTAAAGATGATAAACGTGAACCACCATCAGGGACAATAGTCGCAAACTGGTCGGAGCGGTGTAACCATCCATCGCCCTCAGTCCCACTGGCTACTGGCCGGGACTTGCCACCTCTGCCATTGCTGCCGCCAATGGAAGTCGATTTCCCACTTGAGGATGACACTGGGAACGTCCTTTACCGTGGCAGAATCAAACTTTTGGCTCTTCTCGTCCTGAACTTCAACAACCGATACGCTTTCATAAGACCCTGCGGGTAGTGGAGCTGCAATTGCAGTGTTACTGCCCATGGAATACACCGTAAAGTTTGCAAGGAGAATCATCACGTACACCATAAGAGTAGGTGTATGCGAAAACACTTGCTGGAATAACCAGACAAAAGAAGCGTGTATCTCTTTCTGGACCCGATCTAGAATCCCATGCAAATCTTCCGTGAATAGAAACTCTCTCATGTGCAAAGTAAAGCTATGAAGCTCTCTAATTATAAACACCATAGAAGAAAACGCCCTTTTCATTGAACAATAAGCAGATTCACCTGCTGCCCTGAAACCTTCTTGCCATTGAATCTTCCTCTTTATGATTCGAAGCGAAAGCGGAATATCAATGCTGTTGGCCTTCCGTTCAATATTCGCTGAAAGCATGTCGTCCCCGACGGACCAATCTGTAGGCTCTTGTAGGATTTCTGACCAAGGAGGCTCGACAGAATCTAGTGAGAATTGTCTCTGATTTTTCACAACATTCGTAGAATTTTCACTAATACTCTGACAAATCTCCAGACTATCTCTGGAATCCTCGGGAACTATCTCTGGCTCCGAATCCACGGCGTTACTGCTGCCATCATCTTCCTTGGAGAGCTGGAACCTGAACGCCAAGTCTTGAATTTTTTTGGAGAATTCTTCGTCGGAGGAGGCATCCAAGCTTGCACTGCAAGCTCTTTTTATAGTTCCACCTCTTGATTTGGGATGCTCAAAAGAGCAAGCCCCATAAAGCTTAGTGCCAAACAGGGCCGACCGGTCCAGTCTCTTTACGTACCGGCAGAAGAACGCTCCAGCTGCGTGGGAATGGCACCGTTTTTTCCACGAAGGCGACGAGATTGAAGAGGCTAGGTTCTGAGAGGAAGAGGGAGAGCGAGGTATGATTGGCTGCGACCACTGAAAACAAGTCGTGGCGACTTTCGCACCCATTTTTCCTTTTGTTAACCAGCAAATGGTAAGAAAGCTAAAGATGTAGAGAATTTAAGGAAAAGCTTGAAGCTTTGAAGAAGCTAAGACTTGCTGACATTCAACCAGATCTAATTCAGAACTTCTCGTTTCATTCCATTGCCTCCATCCTGAAAAACCAACATGAACAAAATTTCAGTCATATCGACAGGAAAAAAAAAAAAAAATCAAATAATTCCCTTTCCAATCCCCAATTCTCGCCACAATTTCGCCGGAAAAAATAGACAGAGGAAATGAGAAAACCCGTACGCGTTGAACGTAAATACACAACTCAAGAACCGCTAATCCCCATGACCAATCATTACTTTCCACGAAAAATGGATCGGAAAAACGGCACCCAACGCCAAAAAAAAAAAGTTGATGAAAAGAAAACAAATTTACGGACCTCGATCAAGCTTTCTAACCATTTTCCATTTTTCTCCTGATTAAACTCCAGCGGCCGGCGAGAAGAAATGGAGCAAAGCACGATTCGTAACTTTACTCTATCAGGAAGAGAAGAGGCGCAGTCAGCCTCGTATATATAGACACAGCAAGCGAGAAGCATCTAACCGAGTAATGCAGGTTAAAAATGTCGCAGGGACAAAATCAATGCTGTATTTGTACGGATATGTAACTGGGAGTGCAGGTAACCGGTGAACTTGCTGGAACTGGTTTTTTAGGTTTGACCGTGGCTATAAATGGATCCGGGTCAGCAGCAAACGGCCATCGGTGCGATGTAAATGGAGGCAACCGCTTGAATTTTCTGTCCTGCGCAGCTGGGGTCAGGGGGACGATCTGGCCGTTGTTAATGTGCCACGTTTCCCAAGTTGAAATGATATCATAGAAAGTGGTTATAGAATTCTTTTTATTTTAGAATAAAGTCTCAAATTTGACTTTCTGTTAAAATAATTTGAGGGATTAAAGTAATAATTCCCTCCGCTTACTCTATAAAATGTACTCTTTGGATAAGTTGAATCATGATTATATAATTTTTTATTTTCGACAAGGTTATGAATATTATTTTTATTTTTCTAATTATATAATAAAAAAGAGAGAGAATAGACACGCGAAAACTGTATTTTAGATAAATTAATAAGGGGAATTAATTATAAAGTAATGTTATTGTAATCTGAGGACATAAAAGCACATTTAATATTTATGTCATTTTAAAAAAACCTATTAACAATTTAATTCAATTTCCATATGGAGAACAACACGCTTGTCTCCATTTCCGACATTTGATAAACAGTAATATCTTCGTTACACAAGCGACGAAGCGAAGTGTCTTTTTGTTAAAAAAAAAAAAAAAAAAAAGAGCATTTGTATCTATTTCCGGTGTCAATTTGGTAGCAAGTGGAGTCCTTTTGAGCCTCTTTCCTTGTTTTTTTTCTTTTTTCTTTTTTCTTTTTTCTTTTTAATTACTGCTTGTTTTTATTGAAGAAAAATCATAGAGTGGACAAAAAAATATAGCGTTAGAAAAATATATCTTGTCAAGGTAAAGAGGTAAGGTATTGACGGTCCAAAATGACGGCTCAGGGGAGGGAAAGAGTTGTAAAACAACTTGCTCCGTGTTGTTTACGTCGGGAGAAATAGGCCGTATAATGGTGGCGATGGTGACATCATATCAACGGCTACTAATCGTGGTGATATCGTTTTCGAATTTTCTATCAAGCCCTTCGTCGCTCATTTGTCCCACCATCAAAACTTGAGGTTTTGATTTTAATTATTTATCGTTTTTTCTTGATTGAAGACAACTGTACTTTTGTTGCAGTTTGGAACATGCTTAATGGGGAAACTCTGTGGACTGCGATTGCTCGGACCAAAAATACAGGGAAAGAAACCGAGTCACGTGATTACGAGTGATAGCTTCCGCAATTTCAGAACATTTTTCAGATCTTTTTGTATGGTAACCATAGATCCATGAACAATTATCTAGTGTACTTGATTTTGATATTAACTAGATTTCAAATGGGTTTTGGTACATTGACGGTGATAAAAATTCTCACCCACTTTTTATTTTTTGTTGAAGGATGTCGATTTCTTTATTAAGCCGAGTGGAGGCATAAAGTGGTACATGTTCTTAGCTACGATAATTCACTTGTGGATTATATGTTTGGATTATCCTGCACAATAAGCTGGATTTATAAATAACAATAACCTGTAATGCTAGTCTTTAGTATTCCAAGCTGCGAGTAACTCAAGAAATGGCTTGGATTCAGTCAAAGTGATGAGTTGCAAGAAGAAAATTGGAACTAAGAACAGGCTCACTTATAGTTATGTCCGTAACATCTAACCAGCCAATGTTAAGACTGCCAATCAATCTTCGGGCTTAAAAGGAGAACGATGCACATCGCACAATGGATCAACCCCGATTGACATAAACGGTATAATTAGACATAAGATCAAACAAACAAGACTTTGCAAAGAGAAAAGGCCAACTTAGATGCTTATTGGAGACAAGGTGGAGGCAAAGAGAACCAACTACGAATGGAGCTGGGAAGAAAAACACGGTAGAAAGGATTGTGAATAGGATGGAACGTGGCTAATTGCTTACGTTACCCACGTCTCTTTTTCCATAAATTAGGTAAAATGGGCCACCTGTCATGTGGTTGAAAAGATTGCCAACGAGATTTAAGGTTTATTAGTATGGTTCCCCAGCAATCGTCTTGCAGGCCTTTGCTTCGTTTCTCTGGCAGAGCAATGATATAGAACTGCTGGAAGTGCGAAAAAGTCCTTTTCTCATAGCTGCTTTTGTTTTCTCATCTATTTCTGACCTTTTTTCAGGCCTGACATACTAATATAAAACCACCCGACAAGGTAATATTGAGCAAAGCCCCGGTGTAGCCACAAGTTCGGCTGGGATTCGCACCTTTGCACCATATTAACCGTTTCTTTACCGGAATAAAAATTGTTTGTTACTGTGTGAAATTTGAATCGGGTGTTACCTATGTCTTAATTGCAGAGAAAACCGGAGGAGAGTGCATGGAGCAGTGGATGTACCCCATAGACATAGACATGTTAAATTAAGACGTTTAACGCCTGGGGCGATAACTTTCATCTTGCCACGCCACGTCTTATGTTAAAAAACAAACTAAAACGCAACACCATAGAAAAAGGGAAATGAGACAAGGCTGCAGAGGCATCTGACAGCTTAATTGCCCCGATTTTCCAGCATTATGCGGCAAGTAGAAACAAACAAAACAATAAGAGACCACTGTCTAGTTAATGCATGTGGCCATTTGCTTGGAGGTGCGTTCAATTGTCATAGAGAAGAAACCAGCTCGGTTATTTCTGAACCTGAACTACAGGAAATGAGAGGGAATCAAACACTCCAATAAATGATACACACCACCCGTACGTAGCAGGTACTTTAGTTACATGCCCTTTGCTCAACTATTGTCCAAGCCAGTCCCGTCAGGACACCAACACAGTTGTGCATGGAACTTTGATTTATTCGGAGCATCATTTCTCATGGGCCAAAACAGACTAGCCCCACTAAGATAGTTGACATTGCATTATCTAAGATATTACATATGTGGTATTCTGTACGACGTTAAGCGTGGAAATTTTTGTTTGAAGAAAGGAGCGCGACATAAAGTCTTATTTGTCTACTCCTCTGGCTAGTTACCAAAAATAAAAGGAATTGCATGAGTTCGTCAAGGCTCAATTGTTTGTATTGAGAAAAAAATTAGCCAACGCAAGGAAGACGTTGAGATCGGCCTCCCTTTCACATGGGGTCACAAAATCAGACAGGGACATGTAGACCCCACTGCCACGCCAGTTCCGTTATCTCCTCCGCTAGTGCTCTCTTCCCTTCTCCACCCAATAAAAGGCCTTGGATAGCTCCATCCCTCTCTCTCAAGCCCTTCATTTTTGTTCTCCCTAGCGGGGCTAAATGATCAAAAACTATTAATTTGATATAAAAACTATCCGAACAAAAAAAATTTAAATTATTGAGAGAAAATTAGGAATTAAAAATATCATTTTGAAAAATTATTTAACATAAGAATAATTTAAATTATTAAATGAAATTTAAAATATGAGTTATAAATTTTACTTTGACACAAACAATTTATTTTGAAGATATACTAACCTAATTAAAAATATAGCTTTGCCGATAGAATGCTAACTTTTTTATTTTCTCTTTTAAATCTCTTTTTTGGGGCTTTGGGGAAATTATTTACGATGCCAATTTCCAACAACAAGAAGGAATTTCTATAGTTCAACCAGCATAAACAATGTTACTCTTTTTTTTTTTTTTCATTTCATTTTGAGCGAGAAGTACTTGTAATTATTAATTATTTTTATTAATAAATAAAATAAAAATATAAAGTTTTATTAAATTAATTTTGTCCGTGGCAATTACACGCATCAACATCACAAGTAGACGACTAGATAAATAATTACGATTTAATTTCCAGGGGCTACTTTTGTCGACCTTTGCCAACCTAATGCATTATAAAATGCTAAAACAAAGAATGATTCGCCGCTGATCACTTCAATTTCGGCTGTGACTCTGACGTCTGATTAAAATTTATAATTCATTCCTTGCAGATGCGTAGTCGTCGGTGGATTGGTGCTTGCAGAGACCAAACGGCTGCGTTTCATTTCTACTGAAGAAAACGCGGGTAGGGATTAAAAAGAAAAAGCGAAAAAAAAAAAAAATTGTTAACGACAGCAAACTGATTTCGGTTGGCTTTTAAAACTAAAAATAAAACCCTCCATTTTTTATTTCTGTGTCTTGTCCCAAAAAAAAAAAAAAAAAAAAAACAGAAAAGGAAAAATGGAGTCTCTCCTGCGATCCTTGACGGGTCAGGACCCGAACCCGCAGCAGTACGAGAACATCGAATTCTGGTCAAACCCGGAGAGGTCCGGCTGGCTGACGAAGCAAGGCGACTACATCAAGACGTGGCGTCGCCGGTGGTTCGTTCTCAAGCAAGGGAAGCTCCTCTGGTTCAAGGATAACCGGGTGACTCGAGCTTCTATTCCACGTGGCGCGATCCCAGTGGGCAACTGCCTGACCGTGAAGGGCGCCGAGGACGTGATCAACAAGCCCTTCGCGTTCGAGCTGTCCACCAGTCAGGACACAATGTACTTTATAGCGAACTCCGAGAAGGAGAAGGAGGAGTGGATCAATTCGATTGGGCGGTCCATCGTGCAGCACTCCAGGTCCGTCACGGATTCTGAGGTTATCGATTACGACAGTAAGCGGTGATCTCCGGCCTTTTATTGTAAATTGCCGTTGTTTCGTCTTTGGTGTAATTGTGTAACTTCGGATCTTTTTTTTGTTTTTCTACTTTGTCCCAAATTTTCTAATAATTGGAGGGTTTATAGCTTATGTGGTTGATTATTTTGTCCTCTCACTGTATTGAATGTTGGGTTCTTTCGATTTTGGGCTTTTTTTGGGGGGATTTTGTAAAGATGGCGAGGGTTTTGATTTGGGATTTTTGATTTATTTTGGTTAATTTGGTCAATTTCAATGAACTTCCGGCTTCATAGACACAAGCTTTAAACGTTTCATTGAAATGGTAACAGCATTTGGGATTTTGATTATTCACCGATGAAATATGTAAAGGACATTGCAGATGCTTATTTACTGCGAATGAATTGGGAGTTAACTGGACTCAATGTTATTCTCTATTACACGGTTTATCTATCAAACATTGATAGAAGTAACTTTTCCTGAATTCCACCGTATTAAGGAGTTTTGGGAGGCCTTTTGTTTTCTTAACGAGGTGTGGGTTTAATGTTGTGCATAATAGAACGAGACAATGCAAGACTTAAATTAAATTTAAGATTAAAGTTCTGTTTTTTTGGTCGTGTTGGCTTAATGTGACGTTTCTTAGATTCCATCTTCTGGGGGGAGTTTTAAGACAACTTTTGTGATAAATGTCGGCTTAACGGGCAATCTTGCCATTGGGATTGTTGCCCAGTGAATATAGATAAGACTAAAAGCTTTGGTGCTGCTCGTGTTCTTTTTGACCGCAAGTGATCACCGTGTTGTTTTTTCCTGTATTTGTTGACGGTGGGTGTTGGAATCTGGCAGGCTCCGTGTTTTCCAAGAGTAGGTTAGGTTGGGATTGAATGTACCATGAAGAACTTCTGTTGCCTCGATTCATCCTGTGACCCTGAGACTAATAAATGAAACTGTTGATAAATCTGTTTTTCTCCTGTTTAATTTATCATATCAATTTTCAACTACTTTCGCTTTTAAGATTATAATGGGCTCGTAAAAGTGTCGAGAGTCATCATTCGTACTACCCTTGGGCCTGGCCTGTCAATCATATTAGAAATTAGTTTTATTTGTTACAAATTGCAAAGTGTAATGATAAACGTTTTGAATTTTTATTTTAAAGTTTGCGATTTGAACTGTAATTCTTACAATTAAAAAAAAAAAAGCTTTATTTTGTATTTAAAATGTTAATATATTATTTATTTTTATATCAATCATACATCCATTCCAGTATTCAAAATCACTGGGTACCTAGTGACATGTTGTATTTAGAGGAAGGAGATACTGGCAGTGAGCGAAATAATGCAACTATTTTAACTTACTAATACTTCACTGAATTATTGTTTAAGATAATCAGAAGGAAATAAAATAAAGGAAGGAACGGGAAAATGAATATTTTATTATATCATTGATTACATTTTATGTCTAGACAACATAAAATTACACCCATGAAAAATCCGTTTGTTTGCACAAAAGTAAATATTTTCTCTATTTTTCGAGGTTTGTTTGGTTCGTCAACGAGACGATGGAGAGTGGGCGACAATGCATCAAACATTAAAATAATAATAATAATTTTAAAAAATAAAAATAAATAATTCATTTTGTAAGAAAATATTTTATCAAAAAAAAAATATTTTACGAGTTATTTTATTGTAATAATAACTAAGAGAATGGAGAATGCCCACACAAAGTGATGGCAACACTAAGCACATTGCCTCTGCCTCTTCCCACCAACATAACCGTCATCAATGACTGCTCTTCCACAAACCGTCTCTCCACACTCTCACTAGTCGAAAAATGCACCAACACAAATCACCTAAAGCAGCTTCATGCTCGGATGCTACGCGTGGGCCTCTTCTTCGACCCCTACTCCGCCAGCAAGCTCTTCAGAACCACTGCCCTCTCGCCCTTCTCGAGCCTCGACTATGCTCGCAAGATGTTCGACCAAATTCCCCAACCGAATCTTCACACCTGGAACTCCCTCATTCGCGCTTTAGCCTCAAGCCCGGATCCCGTTCAAAGCCTCTTTACCTTTGTGGATATGCTTTGTGATACTCCGTATTCACCTAACAAGTTTTCCTTCCCTTTTGTCATTAAAGCTGCTGCTGGGATTTCGAGCCTGCTTTTGGGGCAAGCTGTTCATGGAATGGTCATTAAAGCCTCGCTTGCTGCGGATGTGTTCATATTGAACTCTCTTGTTCATTTTTATGCCTCGTGTGGGGATTTGGATTTAGCTTATTTGGTGTTTGTGAAGATTGATGAGAAGGATGTTGTTTCGTGGAATTCGATGATAACGGCGTTTGTGCAGGGAGGTCGTCCAGATAAGGCATTGCATTTGTTTAGCAAAATGGAAATGGAGGGCATGAGGCCTGACAATGTGACAATGGTGGGTGTTTTGTCTGCGTGCACTAAGAAGATGGATTTGAGGCTGGGGAGATGGGTTTGTGAGTATATTGAGAGGAATGGTATTGATGTCAGTTTAACTTTGAGTAATGCAATGCTTGACATGTATGTGAAGTGTGGGAGCATTGAAGATGCAGGAAGGTTGTTTGATAACATGGAGGAGAAGGACGTTGTTTCGTGGACAACTATGATTGATGGGTATGCAATTAAAGGGGATTATGGTGAAGCTAGGAGGGTATTTGATATGATGCCAATGCAAACCATTGCTGCATGGAATGCATTAATATCTGCTTATTTACAGAATGGGAAGCCAAAAGAGGCTTTGGCCATTTTCCATGAGTTGCAGCTTAGCAAGACAAATCCTGATGAAGTCACCCTTGTATGTGCTGTGTCAGCTTGCGCTCAATTAGGAGCAATAGATTTAGGCAGGTGGATCCATGTTTACATAAAGAAGCATGGAATTAGGTTAAACTGTCATCTGACAACCTCACTCATTGACATGTATTCCAAGTGCGGCGATCTAGAGAAGGCACTTGAGCTATTTTATTTGATGGAGAGGAGAGATGTGTTTGTCTGGAGTGCCATGATTGCTGGTTTGGCAATGCATGGCCGTGGGAAAGCTGCTATAGATTTGTTCTTGAAGATGCAAGAAGCTAAGGTGAGGCCTAGTTCTGTGACATTTACCAACTTATTATGCGCTTGCAGCCACACAGGACTGGTGGATGAGGGCAGGATGATCTTCAATCAGATGGAATCTGTTTATGGTGTTGCACCTGGAACCAAGCACTACTCTTGCATGGTTGATATATTTGGTCGTGCAGGGCTTTTGGAAGAAGCTGTTGAACTGATAGAGAACATGCCAATGGAGCCAAGTGCATCTGTGTGGGGTGCTTTACTTGGGGCATGTAGAATTCATGGGCACATTGAGCTCGCTGAAAGGGCCTGCACTCGTTTGCTTGAGGTTGACCCTAGTAACCACGGAGCCTATGTACTTTTATCCAACATGTATGCCAGAACGGGGAAATGGAACAGTGTTTCTGAATTAAGACAGCAAATGAGAGTTTCAGGACTAAAGAAAGAACCAGGCTGTAGCTCATTTGAGGTTAATGGGATCATTCACGAATTTGTTGTGGGAGATAACTCGCATCCACTCGCAAAGGAAATCTATTTGAAATTGGATGAAATTGTGGATAGACTCAAATCAGCTGGGTATGTAGCAAACAAGTCCCAAATTCTACAATGTGTTGAAGAAGAGGACATGAAGGAGCAAGCGCTAAACCTTCATAGTGAAAAGTGAGCAATTGCCTTTGGGCTCATTAGCATGTCCCCATCACAACCTATCAGGATTGTTAAAAATCTCCGTGTATGTGGAGACTGCCACTCTGTTGCTGAGCTTATATCAAAGCTTTATGGCAGAGATATACTTTTGAGAGACAGATACAGATTCCACCATTTTATTAAAGGGCAGTGCTCATGTAAGGGTTATTGGTGAAACGGATAGCAAAGAGAAAACATGGCAATCAAGGCTCAGCTAATTAATATATCCAAAGTCCATCGCCTTGGGGTCCTGTTATGTGAGTTGATTTTTCTGATTACGATATACCAAACAGGGGGGAAAAATGGTCAGGAAGGTTAAACTCCTGACCTGCCGAAAGAAATGAATCTTAGGCCTTTTTTTGGGTTCATAACTCTTGATCAAACACTAATCAACAACGCCAAAAATGAAGCAAATTAACCACGTAAATCTGCTTAAAGCTCTCGTTCAGTTAGTGACTAACAGAAATCAAACCAACTAAACCAAGCTGATTCTTCCTCGTGTCAAAAGCCCACCACCTGATGGCAGATCTGTATCCTATTCATTCCTTGGGTTCATTGCTCACTTGTGCAACAACATAATGCTAAGCATCTCTCTTTTGCAGAGAGTTAGTCTTGGCCATTAGTAATGGCAGCTCTAACTAGCTGGTCGTCTAAGATCCTTGCCCCAACTGGTAATAAAACTCTACCGCCCTCGAGTTTGACTTTAGTGGGTCGATGTGATTTTGATTTTTCATGGTCTCTAAATTTCAAGAAGGTAAATCTTGCTCACTTAATTTGTCTTCGAGGCAATGATGCTTGGTCGGTTAAGAACCATCGCATGGCATCTGACACAGAGGTACCTATCTGACACAGAGGTACCTTTGTTTTCTTCCAACACTTCGTTTCAGGATCTGGGATCCAACAAATACGTGAGTTATAATTTTGCTGAAAATTGTTCAGTCGCTGTATATTTGTACTACTTCTTGAACAATGACATTTTGCTTCCCTGCTTGGACAGGCCCAACAAAGACAGTTCAAGTGAAATTTCAATAGCAGAAGAAGTGGATGTTTGGCGAGCATTTTCTCCTGGTGGGTGACGACCCAATGCTTGCTCTGTGGGATCCCTCGAATGCCGTACCACTGAACAGGTCAGATGGGCACGTATGGAGCGTTGAGCTGGTAAGAAGGAAGTCTGGAAGCAAGTAGAATTCTGTACTGATAGTAAACCAAATGTGAGATCTGATAGGTTCTCATTCTGGACAGGATCTATCCGCTGAGGTAACTATGCAGTTCAAGCTTGTACTCAAGCGAAGCATGGGAGAAATAGTCTGGCAGCCTGGTCCATACGGAAATTTCAATACATGGGAATGTAGGAAAACTGGAGTCATTGCAGAAGCTTGGGAAAATTCTGGAGCTCAAAAGTATATGGAGGAGTCAATGGCAATCAATCCAGATTCAGAACCAACCGCGGCTGGAAATATTTCTCGGGAAAGCAGGGAACACATACCAAACATCATCAATGGTGCAGTGCTTTCAAATTATATTTCTGTAGCATGGATCCAAGCGCTCCCCAGTTTCCACTGTTTTGTTGAGACATAATGTAAATACAGACTTCCTTTTTTTTTTTTTAGTTTGGCCTTCCTTATCTTTCACAATGCAATGCTAAGCGTCCTGCAGTACCAAAATTGCTTATATTTGGCCTAATCTCACAATATGTAGACAAATAATGATATGCTAAGCCCCATTTAAATTACCTGAAAGAAAATGAAAAAACACAAAAAAAATCCCGAAAAAAAAGAAAAAAAAAAGGAATAAACATCCAACCCAATTTCAGAAATAATTAAAGATTATCAAAATTTGCCAATCAGAGGGAGATTCAACCTACAGCAAGATTTTCAGTTCTTTGATTGTCTCTAACAAGATCAACATCTGCAATCTTAATAGGTAGCAAATCTCAATTAAAAATTTTAAAATATTATATGTTATTTATTAATATAAAAATTTTTAAGCACCTAACTAAAATTTAAAATTTCAACCATTTTTGCATTTGGGGATGAGAGGATGCTTCCTCCGGAATCCCTAGCTAGGTTGCTTCCATTGACAGCTTCCTTTGAGTCTAAATTCTGGGTTCTCTTTCACCAACATTAATAGATTCATTTCCGTTATTATTTTTTTCGTCGCTTTCTTTTTTTTTAATTAAAAACATATAATTATGTATATTTTATGAAATTTATATTATGTCATATTTTATTCACATAAATTAATTTAGCAGCATGTCTTTGTTTTCTATCGCATTCATTTTTATTTATTTAGTCATCTTTAATTTTACCATTAAAAAAATCATATTTGATTTCTGTTCCCACAGTAATCATTATCAAAATAAACATCTTGACTCAAAAAAGATGAATAAATTACTAAGCTTGTTTGTGCCACAAAATTAATTGGTTGATGAAGCAATAAATAATTTAGTAATATTTAATAATAATAATAGTTAAAACAATAATAACATTATTTTTAATATTTTAAAATATATTGTCTAATTAATTAAAATTTATCAAAAAAAATCAATAATTTTTATTAATAGATATAATTTTTTTTGTTTTCAATTTATATTTTTATTTCCTTTTTCTCATTTATTAAGAAAATTAAAGAAGGAAAAAAAAAGTTTTCTTAGAATCATAAAATGAAAAACAAGCATTATTCAGAAGTTTCCTGAGCCCATCACGATGTTGGAAAAAAAACAAGCCTTTTCATTTAAACTCTCGAAAATACAAAATTATGTTCTTAAAAAAAAAAGAAAAAGAAAAAAGAAAAATGTAGCAAAGTTGAAATCCAAAAAGCGGGAACGAGGAGGCCGGTCCCGCCCTTTTGATTTTTGATATTTTCCGTGCCAATCCAATCAAACGGCCGAAAGGCTGCGTTGGCTGCCAGCCTGAAACATGTTGTGGGCCCCCTCCATGAGCTGGAGAAAGACAAACGACGTAGCCGACCAAAAAGCGGCACAATCTTTTTTAATTCTATTTTCTGCTGTCCCCTTACCGTTTTGGCAATGGCTTCTTTTTCTTCTTCATTTTATCACCATCATAACTGAGACTCTAGACTTTATTGATTTGCGATCCAGGCAAGCAAGCCAATAAATAAATAAACCCACAAAAAAATAATAATAATTAGCTCCATTTGCTTTTAGTTGCCGTTTTCTCCCTTAACTTCAGTACAACTGAACCTCTAATCTGAATGATCAGTTGCTTCAGATCTCAGTTTTAGAGAGAGAAAACTCAAAAACTTGTTTGCAAGCAACTGTATCAAACGTCGCCGTTTTTCTTGCTGCTGTCTTTGGCTCAGAGGACGATGTCTCTTCTCTCCGATGACACCGACTCTGATTTCCAGGGCGCCGGAGCCAAACCGTATCCTTATTTAGTTATTTACAATCGCTCGCTTGCACGTTCCAAAGAGTGTTCCGGTTCCAGAATGATTTTTTTTTAAAAAAAAATTTGGAGTTTTAATTGGCTCTTACTTTCCTTATCGATTTTACGTTTTAGTGGCGTAGAAATCTGGTGCGTTGACAATCTTCGGTTGGTTCGCGTCCCGAAATCTTTGTACGGCAAGTTCTATTCTGGAAATGCATACCTCGTTTTGATTGTAAGTATTTATTTGCTAGCAGATTAAGTTAAGAAGAACCTTATTTAAATTTTTAAATATTTAATCGCTACAGTATCTAGCTATGCTTGGCTTTGCTACTTTTAGCACTAAATGTTTTGTTTGTTTCTTTTTTTCTTTATTTATTTATTTTCCTTTCTTTTTGTGCACAGACCGTTTTCCCAAAAAGCGGGCCTCCTCAGTACGACATACATTATTGGATTGGAAAAGATGCGAAGGAGGTTCGATTCTATTCTTCTCTCTTTTTATTTTTGAATATTTAAGATTATTTGGAGGTCACAGATCGAAGTGGAAGCAATTGTTTTTGTAGAAGCGTGGTAAAATTGCATACATTTGACTATTTCTAGACTCATAGTGTGAAAGCCTCAGAGTTGGATACCTTTATTTAAGATTAATAAGCGTGTGCCTGAGAATGAACAAGAGTAATCCAATAAATCATTTGAATTGTCCGGTGTTTTGAAGCCATTTTCTTGCAAGGGAAATGAAATGGGTGTATTGAGGTGGTACCAATATGTATTGATCTTGGTGATCTTGTATCCTTGCACATATGTCTTTGCGTCTGTTCAAAGAAAGTTAAATGTTTCTGGATTAGAATTTGATATGTTCACTTGCTTTAGTAGAAATTGCTCTTTAAGGCTCCTTGCTGCATCTCCAGGTGGAATATGCATTCGCTTCAGATAAAGCACTCGAATTAGACAATGCTTTAGGTTCCTGTGCCGTGCAGTATAGGGAAATTCAGGGAGAAGAAACAGAGAAGTTCTTGTCATATTTCAAACCTTGTATTATACCCATTGAAGGCATATATTCTCCACAGTCGGGGCCCTCACATGGCGAAGCATACAAGATCAGCCTATTTACATGCAAGGGAGACCATGTTGTGTCTGTGAAAGAGGTAAGTTCAGTTCAAAGTTGCTGGTGGAATTATATTACACAGCTTTACTTGAAAAGTGCTGACATCTGTTGCGCACTTTCTGGACAAGAACCTGGTGTGGTTCAGCTAGGCCATAATGTTTGACGTTGTTGCATTGGTTATGTTAAGGAGAAGTCCGTAGGTTTATATAACAGTTGTATTGCTAGCAAAGTTTCTCCATCATTTAAAGTTCCTGCTGCTGCCTGTTTCACCTGCTTCATATGTATTGTGGATAATAATGGACAAATCATTAAGCAGTTTTGAACTGTCCCTTTCTCTCATGATTTTTCCTTTCCATAATGGATCCTTAACTTTCTCTGAACATGTTAAAATGGTGCCATGATTCTTTGCTCTGCATGCTGATAGGTGCCTTTTGCTCGGTCTTCCTTAAATCACAATGATGTATTTATACTTGACACTGCATCAAAAATATTCCTCTTTAGTGGATGCAACTCTAGCGTACAAGAAAGAGCTAAAGCCTTGGATGTTGTTCAACATATCAAGGAGAACAAGCATGGGGGCAACTGTGAGGTGGCAGCAATTGGTGAGAATCTCTCTTTTTGCTAACCACTCCCTTCATTCATTCCTTTATTAACAGTTTTTGTAGAGAGGAGTTCATCACACTCAACTGCTATTATTATGCAGAGGATGGAAAATTTGTTGGTGATTCTGATGTTGGTGAATTCTGGAGTCTATTTGGTGGTTATGCTCCCATCCCACGAGATTCACCTTCTAGTGTTCAGAAAGAGTCTGACAATCCATCTGTTCAACTATCCTGGTGTGTGTTGAATTGGCCTTTAGAGAAACATCTATGCAGTCAGAACTTGTATTTAACCAACAAGCTAGTTCAGCTTGGGTTTGAGTAACATGTATAATTTGATATTGTATGTCCATCAAAGAAAAATGTGATAAATATTTTAAATAAAGTTTATAAATGTTTGTTCTTTGGTTGTCTAGCTTTGTAATATATTTTGTCTATTTAAATACTGTGCATGTGCATGAAGGTTTCCCTATTTCTGCATGCATCTGTTGGTTCTTTCTGTTCTGAATATTTTCTTTAATTAAATTTCACCTTTTTCTTTCATCTGAAGTTTCTATGCTCTTATCAACAGGATAACAGCCCAGGGAAAACTATTTCCAGCTGAAAGCAAATCATTGGACAAAGACATGCTTGAATCAAACAGGTGCTATATGCTGGACATTGGTTGTGGTGTTTTTGTGTGGATGGGAAGCAAGACCTCAGTTACTGAACGCAAGAAATCAGTTTCAGTTGTTGAAGTGAGATAAGATCTTCTTCTTATTCTAATATTCTCTTTGGCCTCATGCTAAATTTGTTGGGAAGCAAGTGCCTGTTGCTAGTGATAGCTGATTGGAGGGACGTATAGGCTTCCAGACATATTCTTCCACAAAAAACTCGGAGAATTTAAATTTTAAATTTATTGTTTATGAGTCATTGCATTAACTATTTTGAGAAGCTACAATATGTGCATGGAAGCCAATATCAATTGATGAATACCATGCTTTATCATGCTGTTTCTGGGGGCTTACTGTTCAAACATGATCATGAGCTATGCTTGTTGTAGGATTTTCTGGGAAAAAACATGGAAGGTCAAATGCAAGCCATCTACTCTTCTAACAGAAGGGTTGGAAAATTCCACATTACACAGATGGGCAACCCGACACATTCTTCACAAAAAAACTAACTTTTAAATTTATTGTAGATAACTCATTGTGTTAACTATTTTGAGAAGCTACAATATGTGCATGGAAGCCAATACCCATTGATGAATGCCATGCTTGCTCATGCAGTTTTTGGTTGGGGAACATGATTATGAGCTACACTTTGTGTAGGATTTTCTGGGTAAACAGGGCAGGTCAAATACAAGCCATCTGACTCTTCTGACAGAAGGGCTGGAAACTTCTACATTTAAATCCTACTTTGGAAAGTGGCCCCAAGTTATGGAGACGAAGTTGTATGAAGAAGGTCGAGGAAAAGTAGCTGGTGTGTTATCTTCCATCCAAGTTAGTAATAAGGGGCAAAATAAGAGGAAAAAAAGAAAAGAAGCATAAGTGTTAGCAGAACTAGTCAGTTGTTGTGAAGCTAATTTTATTTTTTTTAATTAATTTTCAGCAATATTTAAGCAACATGGCTACAATGTGAAAGAGCTTCCTAATGAAGAAGACTGCCAGCCATGTATAGATTGCTCAGGCAAACTAAAAGTAGGTTCTTACCCAAATACATCTTTTTTTTTTTTCAATTGTTGTACAAACTGATGTCATCCTGTTGATTATATTTTACAAATTAGGTTTGGCGGGTGAACGGTGATGAGTTGACTCTTATTCCAGTTCCAGAGCAGAGAAAGCTCTTCAGTGGGGATTGTTATATTGCTCAGTACATATATCCTGGAGATGGTAGGGACCAGAATCTATTCTATGCATGGCTTGGCCGTGAGAGTGTACTGGTAAGTGCAGCAGCTAATTGGAAAGCTTTACTATTCCACCTCCATATGGACTGATATTTGCTTACCCTTCCTTAAGTTGGAAACATTCCCCTTTTTTACTTATCAATAAAATTGCAAGGACTATGGTTATAAATAGAGAATGTATCTTTTCTTTTATGTCTTCATAATCAATTTCTGCTTGCAGGAGGATAGAATTGATGCTATTTCCCACATGAATGCTATTGTAGAGGCAACAAAGGGGAATTCTGTTTTGGTTAGTTCTGTTCTGCTTTCATTACTGCTCTTTTTTAACCAAGAAAACATGTTTCCCTTGTACTTTATCATCAACAGTGGATGCTCATGTTTATTATTTGATTGTTTACTCATTGAGAAAATGTTAATTATCTTAAAAACTACATCATTTAGTGGTCCTAGTTTCTATGCATGCTGTCTAATTTCCTTTAATCCTCACAGAAGAAAGCCTCAAAGTGCTTTAATTCAGTGATGCACCTTGATATCAGGCACCAATTATGAAAGCTAAAATAGAGACACCCCTGTGAAGATGTATCAATTGAAAACCTTCCACAATCTCTCTTGCTTTCTCATTGTCCCTCCCCTGCTCATGAAGCTTCATTATTATAGTTTATCTGTATAAAATTAGTCAACATACTTTCCAACTGATATGAGCCTAAAAACCTAACTTGCTTCTTTTTTTTTTTTATATTCGTCAATCAATAAAATGATTTGCTCTAGTTTTAACTTGACATGGACTCAGGCACAAATTATTCAGGATAAAGAGCCACAGCTGTTTTTCTTGATTTTACATACAGTAATTATCTTCAAGGTTCGTACTGAGTGAGCTGTTTCTTTGTTTCTCTCATTTACGTTTTTCTTTTACTGTCAATTATATTTGGTTTATTAAATCGACCATTTAATACTTCGGTTACAATAATTTTGCCTTGTTTTGCAGGGTGGTTTGGGCAAACGATATCAGAGCTTCATATTGGAAAAAGGTATTCAGCATGGAACTTACGATGATAAAAAGACAGCTCTCTTTCGAGTCCAGGGGACAAGTCCAGAAAATGTGCAGGGCATCCAAGTTGATCAAGTATGAGGAATCCACATTATAATGTCACCCTTAATATCTTCTTTTATTGATGTCTTCAATGAGATTATTTTTCATACTCCTGGCTATGGCACAGTTATCAAGTCACCGTCTATTTTATTTGAGCTGTTGTTCCAATACTTTTATATCTTACCTACAGAGCAAATGGTTTTTGTGCTTGGACTATCTAGTACTAATTGGAAATGTATGATTGTTCTATAAAACAGCAATGATCTTAATCCCAAATTTAATGGAGATTGACTACATTAATCTTTTCTTGTACTTCTGTTCTATTACAAACTATAGTTGTTCTATAAAGACATTATCTTTTCCAGTTGTCTTTTAGATCCAGGTTTTTGTTGAAATTGTAACATGCCTTACATCTAGGCTTTTGTTTGATGAAGTGCTTTTTTATCTGATTGCCAAGCCTTAAAGTAACTGCAGTATAGCAGAAAAACATCTATTCTGAATCAAGTAAATTTTTATATCTTTTGTGGTAATGGATCTTTTAAAGAGTGCTCCTCTAAAGCTAAAACTTATCAAAGTAATTTGTCCCTTGAAGGTCAGATTATCACAAGGCTTAAATTGTTGCAGGTGTCAACTTCTCTAAATTCATCCTATTGCTTCATCCTGCAAACTGGAACATCTACCTTCGCTTGGATGGGGAGTCTAACTTCTTCTAAAGATCATGATCTACTTGACAAAATGCTGGAATTGATTGATGTAGGAAATCTTGTCTTCTCGTTGGATTTTTGTCTTGCAATCTCTCCTTTGTTCCACTTTTATGTAGGTTGAACAGTCTGTAATGAACATAATATGGAACTGAGCCATCAATGGGATTGAAATTGGTGGCCCATTCATGCTTATACTTTTAGGTCAACATTCATCTGTTTAGAGCAGAAAGGAAAGAAAAAAGGATAAGAGAAACAAGGGTTGAGGGATAAGAATTTTTCTTGCCTCAGTCAATTTCCATTCGCAAAAAAGCTGCATTTTTTTTCCTTTCTCTTTGTTATCTTCAGTTACAGGAGACTAAAAGTTGCCTGTTGGTCTTATATATATATAACAATAAAAGAAAGAAACTTGATTTTATCTTAATTTTGATTTACAGCCTACCTGTCAGCCTATATCAGTGCGGGAAGGGAGTGAACCTGATAGCTTCTGGACTGCACTGGGCGGGAAAGCGGAGTATCCAAGGGAAAAACCCATAAAAAGACACATTGAAGATCCACATCTGTTTACAGTTACACCTACTGATGGTGGGCAGAACACCCTTTCTATTGAATATCTTTCTCCCAAGCAATGATGTGCTTTGCCTCGATTCTGAATTATTTCAGGTGTAAATTGCTGCTGAAATGTATCTAACTTTGGATTATGGCCCTGTTTGCTGCTTTGTTGAATGTCACTTTAGGTGATCTGAAGGTATAATCAAGTATTGATCAACTGGCATATATGCAATCAATACTTGTTGGATATACAAGATAGGCTTTGTATGAGATGGTTCTTAGGCACTTCCCTTCTCAACTAAATAAATATTTTTAACCTGATATATTTTCAGGTGAAAGAGATATATAACTTTACGCAGGATGATTTGACCACCGAAGATGTCTTAATTCTTGATGGCCTTGAAGAAATATATGTCTGGATTGGACATCATTCGAAAATTAAATCAAAGCAACAAGCTCTTACTCTTGGTCAGGTAAGGCTGTCTTTTAAGAGATAAGAAACTGGACACTATGCAACATGGTTTGTTTGAACGTGCATTGCCTGCTAAATAGATTCAATTATTCAGATGGTCTGTCAGGAAATTTGATGGTTCATGGGGCTTCACTCTTTTGTCAAATTGGTTATCAAGTTTTGGTTCTCAGCTTCATGGTCACATGTGTGAAGACACTTCAAATGTCTGCCATGTAGGAGAACCAAGCAATAAGCATGCACCAAATGTTAAATTTGTCATTTTGCATACTTGATGTTTGTCAATCTTTAGTTGATGATCTAATTGTTCTCATGGTTTTACTTGGAATTGGCAGAAATTCCTTCAAACAGATTTTCTTGGTGAAGGGCTATCTTTGGGGATTCCTATTTACGTTGTTACAGAAGGGCAAGAGCCATCATTTTTCACCTGTTTTTTTGCATGGGATTCCTCCAAGGCAAATGTAAGAGAATCATAGTACCACCTTGCATTATTGGTTGATACTATCTTGTTGGCCATGCCACTTCCCATATCACAGTTTATTATGAGAAGAGTTACGCAAAGCCCTAGTTTTCAGATGTCACCGAGTAACTGGCCAGCTGTTGGAAATGTAGCAATTCTGCTAGCTAAATGAAGGGTTGCATAATCCTAGCTATCTTTCAGTGTCTGTGGATGATATGATAGGCTCATAGATTTTAGAAGATGTATATGTAATTTCCTTGATTAGAATTCAGTCAACCATTGCCTTGACTTGGTATTTTTCAACTTTTGATTGCTGACATTGTAGATGCATGGCAACTCATTTGAACGGAAGCTCAGCATTCTAAAGGGAAATAAGCAAAATCTGGAAGTAAGCTTTTATCTCAACTGTTCCTTTTTATTATTAGTTTTATTCTGCAGTTGGAGGAGGAGAAGTGTAGTGGAGCCCTAGCACAAGCATCAATGTAGCCAAAGAATTTCACTAGTTGATCTGGCCTGGATTTTCTCTTCTTCATAGTGTCCTTTGAACTGAATCTTTTAACTTAAAATGTGTTGGGATAGAATGAAGTATGGACTAGGCTTTTTGTTGCCAATCGATGATGTGACAAACATTTAAGTCACTCTTGCTTATAGTTTGTGTGGTTCCATTCCATGCCATGGTGCATGGCATCAGTAACTTCTATTTTCAGCCATACACTACCCTTCGGTCATTTTGAATGTGATGGATAAGCATGAAGAGAAATTTTCTTGTCCATTTATTCTGTTCTTAGGTCACCCAATTAGCAAAAATTACAGTCGACTGTTTACCTACTCTCAAAAAGTAATGGCCCTATAATCTCATTGATGAACATGTAGTTTTTATGGATGACAACTCTTTGTGCTTATTTATGAGTTTTTAGGCCTGCATTTTTGTGATCAGAGATATTTGAACGTATTAAGCACCTGGTCAGTATTTTCTTTGACAGCAATACAAATTGACCATCAAGCTTTGCCAATGTGTTTTGCAGATTCCTGTGAGAAACTCATGGAAGGGATCGTACAGGGAATCTACTCCAGAGAGTTTAACAAGCAAGTCTGTCAATTCAAATGGGAGAGGAAGCAGTTCATTTTCTTCATCCAATTTTCCAGGCACAAATTCAAATTCACCTAACAATCCATTCTCTAGTCCAACTCCCATTGTGAGGAAGCTGTTTCCAGGGTCTCCTTTACAGGGTACAGCTAGTAACAAAGGATCCTTTAACTTGTTGGGTAGTACAGACTGAAAATTATCCAAGTTCAAACTGGTGATTGACCAGTTTAAAGCTTATTTAGTTTAATCAATTAAGAACTGAATTTTGGTTTAACTGGGCTATTGTTTTGGCTGGGGACGTCCAATTGCATGAATCTGTTTAACTGAGTCCCAGCTCAAGTACGGCCCTGTTAAAAGAGGTCATATGGCATACTCACATCTGTTTTACTCTTGAAAATTGACTAGAGTGACCAACTGATTGTTCTGCGTGAGAATTTATTCTAAATGATTCATTGTCATGTAGGTTCTCCAACGTCGGAGGGAAGCTCCCCCTCTCAAGATTCAAATTCAGTTCAGATTAATGGCACAGATGCTGGAATAAACAGACTAACCTATCCATATGAGCGATTGAAAGTGGGTTCAAAGGAAACCGCTACTGGCATAGAGGTTACCAAAAGAGAGGTAGCTGTTTTGTATTCACCTGAAGTATTACTTTATCCCGTACTATTTACTACTTACTAGCTGAAGGCGACCATTAAGACCCTTTTTTTTTTTTTTTCTCTTTTTTCCTTTTTCCTTCCTCCCAACTTTCAGGCATACCTGTGTGACGAAGAATTTCAGGAGAAGTTTGGAATGACGAAAGGAGCCTTCTATCTGCTTCCAAAATGGAAACAGAACAAGCTCAAGATGTCTGTTAATCTATTTTAGACGAGTAATAAATAACCTCCTGTCAAGGATCGGCCCCTACTCATCAGGCATGCAGTAGCCCAACTGCAGATTGGCTCGTAAGCTATATAATGTTTGTTGAGGACTTGTAAATTGAACACGTTTGGCTATTTAAATTACCCAAATTTTGAGTGAGTGATCTCAAATATAGATTGCAATGCATCCAATTTCTAGATTCAAACCCTTATCTTGCATCTTAATCATTAAGTCCATTTGGATGTACTCACTACTTTACAGGGCTTTTTCATTTCTCTTGAGAAAAGCTCTTAATTGCTTTTTAACGAAGTTTCCCAAGTCCCAGCATAGCGATGAGGGCACTCTGCATGATTGATGATTCTTTTTAGAAAATTCTAATGCGGACATGCCACGCTGTTTTGATGTCCGATTAGCCAACGGCATAATCCATCTTTTAGCATGATACAATCCTCGCGCGAAACTATCTTTTCTTCTACATCGAGCCCCACGACCAAATGCATAAAGGCCTGAAACCCAACTAATGTTATCAGAGGTTAATTATTAAAATTCCATACAACGACAATATTTTTCTAACTATTAATTTGGCATATTTCATAAAATTCATAATATCTTAATCCGATATAACACTTTTAATATATAATAAAATATAATATGTAATTTCTAATTTCTTTGTATTTATTTTGATCTCAATACAAAAATATATGTAAATATCTAGAATGTTACAATGGCACCTTCCTTCACCAGTCGAGTTCCAGTAGGTGCCTATTGATTCCTCTTTAAACTCCTACTCGTAAATAATCATTTGAGTAACATTTACTGTCGTCTGTAAATATTTACACCACTCCGATAATAAAGAAGTCTTTATAAACTTGTTTACCATGTGTACTCGCACACTGAATTTGACTAGGGAAACTTGTAGATACTTACACCATTCCGAGAATAAACAAGTCTTTCAAACCAATGTTTTTTTTTTTTTTTTCCTTCTCCACACTCAATCATTTTATTAGAGAATTTGAGTAGGGAAACTAACACGAAATGATAAACCCCACTTAAAGTAAGTGGGTAGGCAGGCAGTTAGCTTGTGGACGTGAAAACAAAGATTATGTTTGGTGGAGATGTAGAAGGGATTACGCTGTGACAGTGAGCAAAGCAACTGACAGGGGAATTGGGCTCATTACGTCGGCATTAAAGCTCAGCTATCGGTTGGAGGCAAGCCCTTTGCATGGTGGGTACGGTGCTTGGGGGTTGGTTTGGTATTCAGTATTCGTTGCTGGATTTTTTGCTAAAACATGTGCGGTTCAAAAATATGTCTTGGGTCAATGGACACGGCAGTGGCAAGGCGTAGGCCTACCATGGGATGGTCCGGGTGTCTTTCTGAAGTGGCGATGGTGGGCTGAGTTAATGTGCACTTTCACGGGCACAAGCAGTATAGTACAATCTATGTTTTAGATGGTGAAGAGCTCGATACCAAATTTGGGATTAAGGCCGTCTTTTTTTCTTCTTGTTGGTTGATGGGCTTTGTGGCTCTCCCTTATGAGGTCCCTGGCCGGGCCGTGTTTAGCAAGCCAGTGCCAATGTGTGGACACAATGCCGCGTTGGCGGTGCATGGGTTTAACACAGGCTCATCCGACGATATCCTTGTCGCCTCCTTTAATCGTGTGAGCTGGGTTTGCGTGACATGGGGACCTCTTCTTTTCTATGCACTTATTGGCACTTTTGTTCGTCCGTGCACACAATAAAATACAAAATTTTCACCGACAAGTTACGACCCAATTAGTGCGTACCGGAGTCGTCTGAATGATTAAAAGTCTCCAATTCGAGTTTCAATCAGAGACAATTAACCGAAGAAAAGAGACAAATTTTGCCAGTCACATGTTTCATCCTCAATTTAACCATGAAGTTGCCAATCGTCTCAGAAGAGTTAATGAAAGATAACATCATCAGAATCTTCAAAAACTCAGATTAGAAGCACAGTATGAAGCCAAAGGACGTCTACACCTTTAAAACATTACTGTTCTAATACATACACATCTGCATTATAACTATATACATGCAGTTCATGCTCTATCGACACTCATCTAATATTCAAATCATAGGGAACAATTAAATGATCCTGAACGATACGGGGCAACTTATCAATGTACATGAACAGCCTCTTGCAGTTCTCCTTGGAAATTAAGGATAAATCAACAATATCAAACTTATCTGTATAGATCCAAAGGTCTCCCGAGTTGACCCGTTTAAGACTATCTCTACAAAAGGGACATGATTGAGACCGCCTGCACCTGTGATGAATAGAAAACAGAACAGCATCAGGTTATAGACATAGGATAGTCAATTCACCAGTCAAAGCACATAAACTTGGAAGACAATGAGGCATCAGATTAGAGGAAGATGCATCAGCATTGCTTCAATTTCTTCTATAACAGTAAAGATACTATGGACAGAATTTTTCCAATAGAAAAAGACCAAGAGCTTACCAATCTCGATAACACTTCAAGCATAAAGAATGGTTGCAATTAGGCAACACGGCTTTGCTGTTCATTTCCATGCAAATCCCACACTCTTGTTCTCTTTCAGCGTCCACTTCAGAGAGTTTCCCTCTATCCAACTCATTCTTTCTGCTGTATCTTAAAGCGCACACCTCTCTCTGCTTTCTATCTTCCAAATCTGTTATTCCTCTCTGAAGTTGCAGCAAAGAAGGAAATATCACCGCTGCAGATAACAATTTTAACTCCATGAACTAAACATGTTTTGCCAAAAACTTGTGGGTAGCCACCCCTCCTCCAACAAAAGAACAAGAACCAAGTTACAGAGTATTGCACAAAATTACAGAAATCTAACCTTCTTGGAAGACCACTTACCATAAAATTCCCTAATGCTGGCTTTCCTTTCATAAGCAGACATAGTAGTTTTGCCATCTGAATAGGTCTGGAACAATTACCATATAATACACATAACATTATTACCACATTGTAGAAGATGAATGAACACAGAAAAATGAGTGAAGGGAAATAATATGACATGTGTAATAAGGAGAGAAGGACAAGTATAAAAACAACAAACAAGCATATTAATGAGGATAGCTCAAAGAGATACTTACCATGTGAACAAGAATTCTAAGCAACCCAAGGGCACCAGCAAGGTGGCAATCAGTCCACTGTACAAGAAAGAGGAAAAATTGGGCTGCTGGACTGTAGGCTAGAGTCATCTGAAGATAGGCTCCATCATTCTCCCTTGGAAAATCTAAAGCACTGCATAAACAAAAGATGTTGATAAGCAAATATGGGTGCAAATTTATGTTTTAATTTAATCATACATACTCAGGGCTGACTTATCACACAGACAAACAGAAGGTGCATTCAAATTAATCCTGGATGGAAAACCCAATTATGAAATGATGCTAAATGAGACAACAAAACCCAGATAAACAGTTTATTAGTAGACTATAATGAACAAGACATGTATAGTATTAAGATACTTTGCAGAAGCATTTGTGACTGGACTTTCTTTTTTTTTAATTTTTTTAAAGAACGTGAAAGTTATTGACTTGGATAGACACGATATGCACCTGAAACACAAAGGAACTGGTCTAAAAATCATCTGTCTTTCCATTACCTAGCTACTGAGGGCCTCCTGATAAAGTCTGATGCATTGGCCTCATGCCATTAGTGCTTTAAAAGGACACAAAACAACCTTGTCATAAAGCAAAGGATTCTTATTATTGAAATCCAATTATCCTATAATACCGTATCAGTTGTAGGTGAACGTTATATGTTATGATATGGTAAGAATGAAGACAAACATCAGCACGCCTCTTCACAAGTTCATGCCTTTCCCTTTTTGACCTGTATATGATCCCATTCTCCTTGTGCAGTTGCCAACAAACAATCACACTAAAAAACAAAAAGAACATCATAAACTATGCCAGCACTTCACCTCACCGTCTGCACCTAGGAGGCGTTGATCCTATAAAAGTGTTAAAAAGAACAATTTTTTCTTGACACGCATTAATAAGAACAATTTTTTTCCATATAAATTCAAAAAGTAATTTATTTGGCTCTGTTTTCAAAATCTGAAACAACTACACAAAGTCGCTGTAGCCAGAATATGGGGCTGTGCAGAATCAGACACCAAACAATCAAAAATTTCCCAGAAGGTATGACCCAAAAGAAGAATCCCACTGATGAAAAAAAAAAAAAAAAAAAAAAACCTATCTTTCAAAATATATTAGCAACCCCACGAGGAACCACCTTCCCAACCATAATTAATCTATCTATATAGACAATTTCCGAATTGGTAACCATGGAATCGGCAGTGTTCTAATTTCTTTAAAAGTGAAAGCATAAAACTTTCCCCGAATTTCGACTCACAGAACAACAAAGCGAAACAATTAACTGCAAAAAACATATTAACAAAAAATACAAACAAAAAAAAAATTCAAAGCAGAGAGAGAGATGTGATTGAGTATTACAGAGTGTTGGCGTGCTGGATGTCAGCTTCGAGAGCTTTCAAAGAATCCTTGAAAGACAATTTTCCCATGTTCCGGTATTTTCCGGGAAAGTAATTCCCATCAAACAAACAGAAAACTCAATGGGATTGATAATCCTTCTCACATTCAATCTCAAACACCAAATATCCCAGGTCGACAATTTTTAAAACTGCTACAACCAACGATGAGTGGTAATTTCGTAATTTCGTAATTCTCCTTCCTTTCCGACCCTTTCTAACAATTCCTAGAATAAGAAGCCGGAGTCTCCGAGTGGTGTGTCAGTTACATGTCCACTACAGAAGGGCATGGTGAAATTACGCTTTCGCCCCCCCTCTCTTTGCAGAATCCGACAAAGTTCTACAAACTTCTTGTCCCTTGTAAGGTGCGGATGATCTGAGACTTGCACTGACAAAAGCCTGTTAGTTTTAGCCAATCAGGGAGTCCCGGGAACATGATCATGTAGTTTGGGTAATAAAATAATGATGAGATTATGATGTGGCGGTATTTAATTGGTCGATTATGTGCATCCTGCACCAGGAAAGCTAAAAAAAAAAAATGTGAAAACCTGGCCGCTAGCGCGGCCTCAGGTTTATTAAAACCGGAGGCCTTTGATGAACAAAAAAAATAAAAAAAATGTATCCAAACCAGCCTTTGGTTTTCAAGTTAAAGATTTTTTTTTCTTTTCTTATTTTTTTTTTTTTGGCTTTTACATGCCAAAGTTGGCTTCTGAATCATTAAACGTCGGTTCAGATCTTGTCCCCCAATTGGGTTATTGGAAATAAAAAATAAAAAAAAAAAGAAATACACACACATCCCAATCATCATCCCCATCATCTCACAAAAGTTAAAAAAAATGGAAAGATAAAAAAGATGCGCTTGCCCTTTTGCTTCCATACCACAATAGAATAAAAATTCTTTTTTGTGGGGAATAATATTATTTAAAAGAAAATAATACCCGTCACAATATCTGATACGAATCCGATGCAAAATTACCCAAATTAAATTTAAACTTAAGCATTTTTTGTTATTCTAAAAGAAATACTTAGCCAAACATTAGTGAACCGGATAAACCATCCTACATAAAAAGTTTAACTGTAATTCGATGTATTTTTACTATTAATTTAAATTTAAATTTTCTTGACCGTACATTTTTTAATTAAATACGTCACAATAACCACAAAAAAATAATTAATTAAAAGCCATTATTACTTGGATGATCTCTTAATTTTCGAAAAATTAAAAAAATTTAAGATTGATATATTATTAAATTTTGATATTTAATATTTTATTTTCAAACAATAAAAAATATAGTTAAAAATTGTTATTATTAAGATGTTATATTTTTTTATAAAATAAATTGACTAAAATATTTGTTTTAAATTATTATTATTTATATAGTATATATTTTTATAAAAAAAATTAAAATGAAATATTAATAAATAACTCGATTTGTATTTATATGGATAATAATTTAAATGTTTATATATTTTTTTAGAGAAAAAAAAAAGGGAGTTATTACGATACTGTAAAATATAATAGAAAGTACAAAACGGAAAAAGATCAGCCATCCTGAGTAAAATGGGGGGGGGGGGGGGGGCATAAGCGATCCGCGTGGCCCCAAGTAAAACAAGTGAGCTTTTATGGAATGATCTTAAATATCTTGTGGATAAGGTCAATGCCCGTGCTGTAAACACGAGAGAATTAAAAGACAACTTCGACGACAAATATGAAAAGCCCATCAGTGTCAAACACGGACAGCTGCCATCTGCTAAATTATTCTTGTCCATGCCTTTCCTGGGGCTGATGAATTTTTCTAAATTTTTTTTTTATTAAAAAAAAAAATTCATTCTATTGTTTTTTCTTCGGTTGAATGCGCACGGAATCGACTGTACAATACAACCAACAAGTTAACAGAGGGAGGGCCTCAATGTCATCGTTCTTAGCTTTTCTTCAAAGGAAGTCAGCCAACAGACCAATCTCTTACACTAGGCGCATCGGGGGTAGAATGTTCATTGCAGTTTTCAATAAATGTAGCGTATTTTTCTAAAAATATAATATATATTAATAATGCCCTATATATATATTTTTAAAAAAATGTAATAATTTTATTGCAAATACAATACCTTTGAGATATTTGTAAAAAATGCAAAAGAATTGTTGATCTGTAGCTGACCCACCCACCACATGCGCAACCATGCAACTACAAATTTTTTTGATTGATGAACTAAATACAATATTATTATTAACCCTTTAAACTTTTTAATTTTTAAGTATAAAATTTTATTTTAAATCTTTATAAATAATAGAAAAAAAAAAAAAGGTAATGAATTAGAAATTAGTAATCCACAAATCCGGGGGGAACAACACCTACATTATTTTAACTAAAGGAGGGATTGTTCCCACCATTTCTTTCGCCCTGTCACCTCAAAAAGGCATGTTGTCAAGTTGGTGCGTCGATTGGCAATGTGACAATGGTGAGTCGCATCCACACCTATCCAATCTCTATCTCCACAGGCTCGATACGTCCGGAATGTGACTGAGCGTTTCCACCCCACTTTGGTAGCAATTTTCATCGGTTCAGACTGGTTACAAATATTCTCTTTATTAAACTATTTATTGATAATAGTTTTGTGACTAATGAGAATCATTATTGTAAATATTAGATTGAGTTAGTATTAAGATCTAACACGTGTAAAATAAAAAGAAAGTCAAGGGTGTTGTGTTAAAATTTAATATTAACATTATGATACTTAATTGAGTGAAAAAAAAAAAAGAAAAAGAAAAAGAAAAAGAAAATGAAAGATGTAAAGATTAAGTGAGAATTAATGGTTAAAATTAGTAGTTGGGGTGTTTTGTATCATCATCCAACAGGCGTCGAACGACAATTCTCAAATCAACTAAACTAAACAGGCACACTCATCCCAACAACAGATACTCCCTGGAATGGGAAACAACCCAGGACTTCAGAATCCCGATTGTGAAATTGCCTCACAATCTACATTTCATTGACGAAATTATGAATTGGAGACCCACGTCGACAATAACTTTGGAGATTTTGGAAAGAAAAGATTTTGTTCTTCGTCTTGACTTGTAAGGAAGCTAACAGGATTATTGGATGATAAAAAAAAACTTGGCCCTGGCATGGCAATGCGGGTTACGGGCTGCCATTGCCTAGGCCCAAGAAGTTGCTGATTCAGAGCCCGCCATTAGTTGTTGTTAATAGGCGAGGCAATTCAGAACCGTGGTTTTCCAACCCACAATCGTTGCGGGGGAGTGCGAGGTTGTGGGATACGTCGTCGTTTGGCTTGGGCACCCACATACTAAGCGCGGATAATCAGCCACGTCAACTCCCGCCACGCGCTCAGTTGTTGTTACCCGAAAACACCCCCCATCACCCCGACAATACGGCTTCTACGTTTGGGGAATGGAGGAGGTGAAAAGCTGAAAATAGGTCGAGGGTGCAGGGACAGTTCAGTCATTTGACTCTGCAGGAGTCAAAATCGGTTGACGAGGATCATTTGTCCCCCCGTTTCGATGCCCCTTACATTTACTCCTCTGCTGTCAAGTCCTTCCCACTTCCGGCGCTGTTTGTTTGTTTCACAATTTCGGTAGTCGTCGACTCCTCGTATCTTTGTCCTTGTTGTCCGGTGAAATACCGAGAATGGCCCCGCAAACGAGGAGAAGGACCTTTCCCGAGGTCGTGATCGAGAGAGACACGGACAGCGAGCACAGCACATCAGACGACGACGATGAAGCGGCGGGCCCACTGTCAGAGTCCGAAGAAGAAGAAGAAGAAGAGATAGAGAATGGAAACGCAGAGGAAATGGAAGAGAAAGTTGGCTCAAAGAAGAAAGGCAAGGCGCCCATTACAATAAGACTCCAAAAAGTCTGCAAAGTAGGACTCTTTTTTAAGTTTTTGTTGTCTTGTCTATCAGTCTTCCTCGTACACGACTTTAATTTTTGTATTTATGTCAAGATTGATCCTTTTTTTGTTTGTTTGTTTGTTGTTGTTATTGGGTTTTAGGTCTGCAAACAGCCGGGCCATGAAGCGGGATTTAAGGGAGCCACTTACATAGATTGCCCCATGAAGCCGTGCTTTCTATGCAAAATGCCCGGTAACTGGTTACTTGGCATTGTACTGTAGTTAAAGCTTCGTTTAATTTGAATTCAGGGCGCTTTTAATTTTTGCGTCTTCTCTTATCATTTGCTTGTTTGAAAAATGTTAGCTTACTATCAACCATTTTGTTTAGCCGTTTGCTGAACAAAAAGGCGTCTCCCTTGCACGTGCTTGTGAGCCTCGAGAAGACTCAGATGTTTCTACGTTGTTTGCTGAATGGTTATGTGAAATGGCGGATTTTTCACCCATTCATTGCATATTTTGTTTTACTTTTCTCGCTTTGCTGTTGCATTAGCAGGCGTTCGTTAAGTACCTCTTGTTTTATATGACTACCTGTCTATATTTTTTTCTTTAGTTCGTTTAACTTCTCTTTGCCTCATTTTTCCCTGCCCGTGCTTTAATTATCTTTCTCAATATCTACAGGAAATTTTGTATGGTATTAATTGTGTTTTTCCTTCTGGATTTTTTTGGGTTGTAGGTCACACCACAATGACGTGTCCACATAGAGTGACTGCGGAGCATGGGGTTGTCTCTGCACCCCACAGAAATACAAATAATCAATTGGAATATGTTTTTCAGCGCCAGCTTTGTCCCAACATTCCTCCTGTAAACCTTTATTCCAACTCTATTTCCATTTAAATTCTTATTTCCTTCCCAGTTGTGGTGGGAGGGGTAAGACTGGGGACATGCAGGGAAGGGGTAAATAAAAACTTAGTGCTTCTATTAGGGATGAGCTGACAGACTTTTGTTATTGAATTTGAAACAAAGATTCTTGGTCCTGTTCTCTTGTCAAACTTTGAGCTTCCTTTGTTTCTGGTTTAAGGTTTATAAAAATTTTAGGCATGGAAACTTCACTCTTTTTTTTTTTTTGTGAGAGTGCATTGTCTTGAGATTACCATGGCCAATGTTGCCTGGCTCAAATAGTAGGTTTCTAATAAAGTATGGAATTTTTGTTGTCCTTTAAATGATTGTGTATATTACGGTATACACTTGCTTGATGCTATCTAAGTGGATTCTGCTGTGTGATTACTTGATGCTTCCTTGGTACTCTTACAATTTTTCTTTTTTTTCTTTTTTTTTTTTTATTTTTCACAATTGCTTCTTTCTTTTCTCGCTCAACAGATAAAACCATCATATTTAATACCAGATCAAGTATGTTGTGCGGTAATCAGGTATCACAGCAGGCGAGTAACATGTTTGGAATTTCACCCAACAAAAAACAACATCCTTCTTTCTGGGGATAAGGTTGGTGTCTCTTTATTTGTTCTCAGTTGATATCGTAGTACCTTGCCCTAGGGTGTGAACCTTTTGCAAATTGTGATTGACCTTTACTGTGTCCTTTTTTGTGTCTACTGGAAAGAAAGGGCAAGTTGGAGTGTGGGATTTTGATAAAGTGCACGAGAAAATGGTTTATGGAAATATACACCTCTGTAATGTTAATAACATGAGGTGAGTTATCCTAAGCAACCTAACTTTTGTCTATTTTTCAATTCTTGGGCATAGAAATACATATTTTATGCAGATCTTGTTTGTATATTTCCCTCAATTAAACAAAACCTGGATATCCAAATTTTTGCAGGTTTAGCCCTGCAAATGATGGTGTGGTGTATGCTGCATCCTCTGATGGAACCATAAGTTGCACTGACTTAGAGACTGGAATTTCTTCATCTCTGATGAACCTTAACCCTGATGGCTGGCAGGTGACTTCTTTCTGTAGTCATTATAAGGCTTTGACTTTTTGGGAGGTGTTTCCCAGATCTGTGTCTTCTTTTGTTGACGATTGCATTTTGTTCTGAATTTTGACCTTCAAATTTAAAACTCCTCTTCTGTTACTCTTTATTTTAATGGCTTGAGGGCACAAGTAGGATTGAAATTGAACCTTCCTTTTGTTCTAGTGCATACCACTTTCACCTCTCTTAGCAGAAGGATGCATTTGCCCCGATCCCTTTGAGGAGCTGATTGAATAATGGCTGAGACACAGAAATAACAGTTCAAACCATATTTATGCCATAAACTGATTTATTGAGAATATATGTCTGTCCTGCAGGGGCCAAGCAATTGGAGAATGCTCTATGGCATGGATATCAATTCAGATAAAGGCATTGTGCTGGTTGCTGATAATTTTGGTTTCCTCTATATGTGAGTATTTCCTTTATTTTCTTTCCTGAATCAATTTCTACAACATGCAATAAGGTGATGACAACACCCATATCAGCAAGTAACTTGAGTCGCATAGTCCAGACTTTTTTAGCCAGTTCAAGATATCAGTTATTTTCCTTTGCAAGTAACAAGGCCTATTAAATGCAATGGCTGGGAAGCTGGTGCTTCTCATTTTAATTGGGAATGGAATGTTGTTTGCAAGCACTTCTGATGGCTTTGGCTGCAGGCTGCCCGGTCATATTTTTATTTGATTTTATTTATTTATTATTATTATTATTTTTTGAAAAACTAATCTAGTAGATTGGGAAGGGGAAAAATGTGGACAAATAATTATTCAGATGTTTTTCTCAGTTTTGATCTTACCCATGCACATTTTTTTCTGGAAAATTAGAATGCTTTGGAAGTGAGTTTATGTTTTCCAATGACATGCACAGGGTGGATATGCGCAGCAACAGTAAAAGTGGGGAAGCAATTTTGATCCATAAGAAAGGTAGTAAGGTTGTTGGCCTACATTGCAATCCTGTTCAGCCAGAGCTTCTACTGAGTTGTGGAAATGATCATTTTGTAAGTTTTTAACTTCCATTGACATATTCTTTCTCTTCTGTTCAATTTTTGGATCTTGTGCATTTTTTTTCCTTCTGCAATTTTCTAGATGTACTTGACCATAAGTTATCTCTCACCATTTTCCCGCCTCATTCAATAATGTTTTTCCTTTATTTATAATTTTTGGAAATAGGGGCATGCTGCATGAGAATATTCCCCTTGTTAGGTTGATGCACATATATGCTTGCATAGTGTTGTGTTTGCATTACTACATCCGTGCTAGATATAAGCATTGCACATGTCTATCTTCTGTATCAGGCTCGCATATGGGATATCCGTATGCTGGAAGATGGATCTTCTCTTTATAACCTTGCGCACAAGCGTGTTGTAAACTCTGCATATTTCTCGCCACTTTCTGGCTGCAAGATTCTTAGTACTTCACAAGACAACCGTCTTCGTGTATGGGACTCTATCTTTGGAAATTTGGACTCACCAAGCCGAGAGATTGTACATAGTCATGACTTCAACAGACATCTGACTCCTTTTCGAGCTGAATGGGATCCAAAGGTGATCCAATTAAATTTTTTTGCGTTTTTGCCTTCACTCATGCATATTTAACATTAGTTCTTCTGTTCTGCTTCTTCTTGGGAATCTCAAGATGATTTTTGATGCAGGATCCAACAGAGTCTCTTGCAGTTATTGGCCGTTATATCAGTGAAAACTATAATGGTGCTGCCTTGCATCCCATAGATTTAATAGACACCAGTACTGGCCAACTAGTTGCTGAGATTATGGATCCGAATATTAGAACTATTAGTCCTGTGAATAAGCTGCATCCACGAGATGATATTTTGGCATCTGGCAGTTCAAGGTTGCTTTCTATTCACTTCTAGACTTCAAAAGCTGTGGTGGTAAAACTTTATCTTTCTTCCTACAAAATTTGGGCCTTGAGACTATGAAATTGTGGGATAGAACACAAAACCATTTTAAGATTGAGTGATGATGTCTATGGTTTCTTCTTCTTCTTCTTCTTCCTCCAATGATTGGGCTTGAACATATCTATGGTTGTCTTGCTGTTATTATTCTCTAGGATTTCAGAGGATTTGTTGTGCTATTGTTCAATTTATCAAGTCTTGACTTCTTGGTGGTTGAATCGTTAACTTGAAAAAAAAAAAAAAAAATCTGCTAGTGGCTGGAACCAAAAAGGATAAGTCAACCATTTATAGCAAATGGTGACACATTCTAATCCTTGCAATCTGATGTTTCATGCCAGCCCTCATCTTCTGTTTCTAATGGTGTGTTTCATTCAGGTCCCTTTTTATTTGGAGGCCAAAGGAGAGGTCTGAACTTGTGGAGCAGAAGGATGAAAGGAAGATTGTTATCTGCGGAATTGAGAAGAAGTCATCTAAACGGAAGTTTGGGGGCATAAGTGATGATGAATCTGATGATGACGGAAGGTCATTATTACCAGTTAAAGTGAAAGGCAAAGGGAAAGGTAAAAGGTAAAGGTAAATGCTGAGCTAAGATTTTGGACATCATTGGTGTAGCTCTGTTTTGTCTACTTTCTTGGAACCTCAAACCTGCTTTAGGTGCTAAATTATCCAGTTTCCTGCTTTTGTGAGCTGGAGCTCCCTGTGGATGGCCGGCCTTTGGTGCCACCTTGTTGCAGGGAGCTCATTTTTTGGAGAAGGTAGCGGCATTACTCTAGCTGCCTCTTTTTGCATCTGTAATGCAACTTCGTGTAGCTAACCATAAGGAAATTAATTTTATTCTCAGACTTAAGTTGTACGGTGTCGACGGGACTTAGCATGGTGGCCTTTTAATTATCGATATTATGCAAGCATCTTGAATCATATTGTGCTTGCTAGGTTGCAACAGGTCCACACTTCATGATACATCTTGGCTGCGAGGAAGTTGGTTTAGGTATTTGAGTTGTTGAAACTGGCGGAGGCAATGCTCCATCCGTAACAGTTCACCAATACACGAATTAGGTCCTTAGTCGTAAAGACAATTTTTCCGAGTGAAATATGAAGATGAGCCCCCTTCCCAAGCACGGTAATAACCTATTTATTTTTCCGGCTCTTTAACTTTCCTCCCAAAGACGTTCAAACTCATAGGACAAATAAAACCGAGGTAATATGAGTATTTCATCACCATCTCCCTTGCTTGTAGCAACAAATTAAATTCGATGTACAAAGAAATTCCCTTCTCTCAGCCCCTGGCAGGCTGATCGTTTGGTATATGTTTTAGAAGAACAAAACAAAAAGATTACCATTTAAATCAGCCTGTCTTTCTTGACTAGCAGGCCAACTTACGAATATAAATCAAAGCCAAAGTTCTTCTGGAGAGGCTAGAGGTAATTCATGAAGGATTTGCCCTCTTTTATTGATTCATAGAGCTTCCTGTGTTGAAAGTACATCAAGGTGACAGCAATGATGAGGTCCTTAGAGAAGGCCCTGTACGCCATTTGTCACTGATTCAAGTTGAAATAGAGGTGTAGCAAAACCTCTTATTACAAGGAATTCAAGGAAGAGACGTGTTTTACAACAAACTTGAAACCTGAGAACGAGTTTCAACCAAATTGAAAACTACAAATCTCAACATCTACTGGTCTTGCTCTTCACTTCAACTCTCGTATTCAAGAGAATCCTTCTTTACTGATAAGCCAAAGAAATATTTTCAGTGCTTCACGAATGGTGAGCATGATAAAATAAATCAGCTGCTTTCACTGTCCCATACTGGGGGTCAAGCTCATCTGCAAACCCATTTAGGCGGCAAAGAGTCCGACAAATGGTTTGGGAACAGTCACTTCATCTACCGGAAGAGTTTCAAAGGCATAATATAAGTAGACAGTAGTGTCAGAATCAAGAATTGTCGAAATGGAAGATAACTTGGGATTTTTGATAGAAACTTACGCTGGGGACCTTTCTGAATAAGAAAGCATGCAGCAATGACAATGTAACATAGGAAAAGAACCAATCCCTTCATGTAATGTGAAGTTCCATCCTGCCAAAAAAAAAAAAAAAAAAGCAAAGGAAATATTACTGAAAGCAGACTCAGGAAACCAACTAAACTAATAGACTCAAACAAGGTTTATATGTGTGCATTGTGGATTATCAATACCAAGAAAAGAATTATATCTCAGGACCTGTAGAGTGAAGGCTGTGACAATTATTGCCAAAGCAAGAGAACCAGTTTCAAGGAGGTTGAAATCCAGGTCCATTTGTATGTGCATTATCCAGGCAACAACAACACACAGAGGAACCTGAAGGGACAAAAGTTACTTAGAATTATAACTTTCGTAGTTTAATAGTTCAAGGATTTTTTCTTTTAATGGGTTACTTGATGCTTACCACAAACATTGAAATTTGAGCAGCAGAGCCCAAAGCAACGCCCAAAGATATGTCCTGCATGATGAAACAGGAAATGTACACTGTGAAGCTTTTGTTTCTGAGGTTGGATTACTAGAGTGACATAATCTATTATGTCATACCAACTTGTTTTTGTAGGCAAATATAATCGATCCAGCATGTTCTGCAGCATTCCCCACAATTGGTAGCAGAATTATGCTGATGAAGCTGACAGAAATCCCCCAAGAGTCTGATGCAGCCTAATTGGGAAACATTATTATCCAGTCATCAAAAATTAACAAATAACAGGATAATAATTGCAAGATTTTGTATGCCTTCCAACATAATGTACCTCTATTGTGCCCACCACATACTCAGACAATATAGCTATGATTATTGTCATCCCAACCAACCAGCCAAGTGCGCTCCAAAATCCTATTACTCCCTTCTCTTCCACTTCATCTTCCTGTTATTCCATCAAAACCAGTAAATTCCATGGATTAGCTATCAACTTCATATTTAAGGCAAAAATTTTGTTTGTATTTTTCACTTTTAGGAGCAGTATTGAATCACCTCCTGAGACTCAAAGAACTGCCTGTGAGTTTTCAGCTGGAAGAAGATATATGCCACATATGCTACAAGCATAGCAATGCTGCTCGCCCTGGATGAGTGAAGAGTATAGCGGGAAGTGAGGTTGCTTTCTTCCATGGCATATCTCAGCAATAATGGCAACATGTGGCACAACAGGCCTAGCAATAGAAGTAGTGAGTTCACATCAGCCTGCTTCTGTTAAAGTCACAATCATTTCAAATTATTTAGTCTATAATCGACCAAGTTGTATCGAAAATAGGGAATGTTACTGAATTTTGATCACAAGTGTCTTACTCTGTCATATTTTTGCTCAATTTTCAGGTTGGCCAAGCCTCCAAAGAGGAGAGAGGTCCCTAGAACAAGAAGGAGATTTGACAAAATGGAACCCAAAAGGGAATACTTTAAGACAAGGATTTTGTTTTGGTGTAGTGCAAATAATGCAATTATCAGCTCTGTTGCATTTCCACATGTTGCATTAAGGAGCCCTCCAACTGCAAATCAAAATTTCATTTTTTTTTTTTTTTTTCAGATTTCAAATTAGCATTTGGGAATTAATTATAATATTCTACTAATTTCTTATCAGGAGGTGAATCTTAAATTACCTGTTGATCCAGTGTAGCATGCAATTTGTCTGAGATAAATTGAGGGAAAAGAAAAAAAATAAAAAAGATGAAGAAAATTGCAAATTAAAATCTGTCAACATAGGATGAAAAAGAAAGCCGGTAAAATTAGAAAACTATTTAAACATTATTGGGGTAGGCTTACTCAGTGAGAAAGCTGACGCGTTCGGCCAAGGGTGCGAGTCCAAGCAAACTCAAAGCAAATAGCCAAGGCTACGTGGCAGAACAAAATGTCAGTCAAAGAGTCAACTCGTTCAAAAATAGATTTTTTAAAGTAGGTCCCATAACACGCGAGCTCGACCCCTTCACAATCAATTAGTACCATTTTTTTTTTCCTAAAAAAAAAACTTCAAAATGAATAGGTTCATGTTAGAATCTTTCATAATAAATAGTTTAGTGGTATGTCAAGAGATTGTTAATTAAAAAATATACATGCATGCACATAGACATGACCACAGGCAGATTATAGTTTGAAATTTGCAATTCAAGTTCATAGGAATGATTTTAGTTTCAATTCAACCTGATTTCATATGGATTTTGAGTTAATTGCTAGTTTTGGTCTAATTTTGGTTTGGTTCTGATCCAATTCAATCATCTTTTGCCTCTTAAAAAAAAAAAAAAAACTGAAATTTTATAGTTTTTATAAAGTAAAGGAAAATTTTTAATTTAATTTATTTAAAAATTTTCAAAAGACCATTTACTTTAATTTATTTTAATTTTTTTATTTTTTCAAAATTCTTCAATTAACCGCCGGTTTATCTCCAATTGGAACCAACGATTCAACCGTAACTGGCTTGTCCATCGGGCCGGTTACGATTCAAGTTGGTTTCAGTTTTTGGCCTGATCAATTTTGGTTTGATTCAAAGCCAAACCGGTCTGATGGTCCGCTCTACATTCACACACATACAATGAAATAATGTTATTGATGTTGAACCCTTCATCATGGCAAGCATCAAGTGACACAATGTTGGCTTTTTTTTTTTGTTTTTTCCGTAAAATCAATGCTATTTTACTTCACTTATCCGAAAGAGCATCAATAGATGAAGGGGATTTGCAAAAAGGTGAAATTAAAATTGTTAGTTGCACAAAAATCGAACCACAGACATACAAACCGAAGATCATGAATTCATGATTGCATTTTCGGTGTGTCTGCATTGCTCTACGTCAAAAACCAGAAGAAAAAGTAGAAATCAATGGTGTTACTACCAGAAGCGTCTCAAAAAGATTAGACAAGAGAAATTAACCTACCCTGCCAAATTTATAGAAATCTGCGAGAATTGCTAGAGGAATAGCAGGGAAGAGCACGGCCAGCTTAGTTCCAAGAATCACTTCCTGGAGATTTGCCAGGAATTCCCTAATCATGTGAAACCGAACCGTCGAAACAAGAACTTGGTCCGATTTCTTCCGGACAATTGATGCCGACACATTCTGGGGTACTGTCTTTGCTACCCAGGCCTCTTGTTCATTATTCCCTTACTGTTATTGCCAACGTCAGCCCCGCCATTTTCCAAGTCCGATGATATAACTTCCTGTGCGTGTTCCATATCGTAGAACTTCCAGAGGAAATCTACGTGACTTCCATATGGATATATTCGCGTTTGTGTTTATACGAGTGTCGGAGAAACAATCGAAGTTTGTATTCTAGTGCGTGAACCTTCGTGGAACTTTCCCAAGGCTTGTCCAACCGCATAAAAACTTTCATGTACTTCCTGCTTGAACATGGAAATGCATGGGTTGCACCGTTATAATCTTAAAAAGTTGGCCCAAAGAACAGAACAAACTTCTGAATGAAGTGGAACTGAACCGGTAAAACCCGAGCATTAAGTTCAGTTCAAGAAGGAAATTTTTCAGTCAAGAAAAGATTTTTGTAATATAGAATCGACAACTTACTGACTGAGTTCCTTATCCAAATCATATATTTTATGGTAAAAAAAAAACAAAAAAAACACTAGCAAATCAAATTCAAGGAAGAAAAAAATAATTTTAATATGTAAAAAAAATTTCATTATATTAACAAGTCAATATAATATTTTACAATCAATATATATTTGTAATCTTATAATTAACTATGAAAAGATCAAATTAAAATTAATTATAGTGCAATTAATTATCATAATAATATAAATATCTAGACGTATATCTATAATGCTCCCAATTCAGTCCAATCATATTTTGCCTCAAGGACTATGCATATATAACAGTTGGAATGCTGAAAAAGAAATACACAATGAAACCCATGCATGGGTATTGGTATTTTTTGGTCTATTAAAAATGCACATTGCATTATCAAACTACACAATATGAATAAAACAATTTTATATTATTTATTTGCACGCGACTGCCTACCAACAGAGATATCTACCTAGTTAAAAATTTTCAAGTGACTTGCTATCTTACATAACAAGTGATTTAGCAAAATTTATCATTAAAAAAAATTAATTTGGAAAAAATTAGTAAAACTTTTTAGTAAATGGGGTAATCTATTGAAAGAATTACAAACGATGGTTTGCATTATACTTTTTTCTTAAAATGTTGTATCTTCCCCTCCATACTTTACGCCTGCAAAGATATACATAGCTGCATGTGGAATTTTCTTAAGCAATTGTCATGAAATTATTAACATAAAAAGGGAAGGAACAGACAAATTGAACCACTAATTAATAGATCATTGAGGAAACAAGGTTTTCGTAAGTATGAAAGCTTCTGCAAATGCAGGAAATACAAAGACAAATAAATGAAACGGGAATGTGGCCATAGCTTACATATGAGAACAATTTAAGAAGTACCTTTTTCAACAAAACTTAAAAAATATCCTTAGCAATAGTAATGTTTGATTGAATATAGAAGGGAGGATGCAATCCAGTGCGCTGGGGATAACACAAGGGAACAGCGGCCCGTACTAGTGCAAGTCAGAACCTTCCTAGAATTTTGAAAGCTTCCTAGAAGAGAATCGAACGGCTGTCATTTTTTTCAGAGTGCTCAAGAAGAGAAGGACAAAAGCATAAACAGCACCATTATTGGTCCGATTTCAAGAAGAATACGGAGGAAATTTCCCCTCTCTCTGACTCCAATCCTGCAGTCCAAATGATGCATTTTTTTTTTTTTTTTCCCACCCTCCCTTTAGAGTGTATCTTCTTAAAATACGATGACTTTACAGCTAATGATTGTAAAATAATTTCCTACAAGTTTGAAACGTATATATGACAAAGCTTGTTATAAGTGGTCAGCGTGATAGGATAACATAACACCCTTGTTACTGATTCTTCATTTTTGAACTTTCGGTATTCTTTTCTGTATTTCTTTTTCTTTGGTGCAAGTTTCCGTTTTCCCTCGATTTATTACCCGTTTGGTTTCTGAGAAAATTGTTTAAAACTTGCAAGATTCTGATGCTTTTATGCTTGTTGTTGCATGTTGAAGGGTGCTGTCAGGGGATGATATAATGCATATAACACTTCAATGATAAGTTCTCATGTTATTTCTTATGTTTCAAATTTGTGGAATTCTGATTTTCTTGTTTAAGATTAATAACCCCCCCCCCTTTTTTATGTATATTTGATTGTGTCAAAAATTTTCCTACATCCTCCTGCTTTATCATTTTGAAGTGTCTACGTTCCACATACTGAAGGCTTTAGGAATTTGAGTGAAGATTCAGCTGACTCTAATGTGTGCAGAAATTGGAACCTTCTTCTCAGTTCATGGGTTTGCAACTGCGTCTTGGTTTAGGTCCATAGAAGATTATAGTTATTAACAATAATATTATTGAAATATATTTAGTGTATTGAAGCAAAAACAATAGAAAAGCAGCAATATTCCTTTACACGTGCATCTACACGACGGTAGAGACAACACGACACAAGAAACCATGAAAAAACACGGTATGTTCCTCACTTGCATGAGAAGTGGACATTGGTGTTAAGAGGTTGCCATCAGGGAAAATGCGAAAGGGATGAAAGTATCGGATTCCAAAATGCTTTTCATTGGGAAAATTTGCGGTCCGCGTCTATATGATGGAGAATCCCATTCGCGAGCATCCTTTGGCCAAACTAAAGGCTATTAAAAGACGTTCCTTTCCCCATTATTCGCATTCGCAGAGCGGAGTATAGAAAAAAAATTAACAGTAACCTGAGACAAACATGGCGGACATTATTTTGACCACTCTCAACTCAATGAACAAAAGTGCCAGAAACACGAGAAACGGTGACAGTTGCAACACGGTCAATTGGGTCAACCTTTCCGGGCTTGATGGTAGAACCAAGTTTTCAATGCCGACAAACCCAGATTACCGAACATACGTGTTTCATCTGCAGACTGTCGGGAACACTCGTTTCCTTCGATCGGTCTTCTTTCGTGGTCAAATAATCCAACGGTTAAGATTGCATTTACATAATATACTTGTCGTCACGTAATCGATATCCTTTGACCCTTCTCGGGTTGCAGCATCGCAGGTAATTCAAGACTTTTGTAGAGCATATTATTAATTTAAATTTAAGTTATTCATCACAAAAATTAAATTTTATATTTATTAATTAATATTAAGTTGAGAATAAAAATAATATACTCAAACTTAATTATAATAAATAATCCTAGTTTCGGTGCTACTCATAATATATATTTTTTTGACTAAAAAAAACTCCTCACACAATAAATCTCCAGCTGGCGCGCGTCCTCTCTTGCAATGTGCCATTTTTCTCTTCTTCGGTGTCTCACAAAATGCCAGGGTTCCCATCGTAGCTTTGCTCACTCGTGATTTGGAAGCCCATTCCGACTCACCACGAGCGTCGCAATGGTAACAGCATCCAAGGAGGCCCCTCAACTGCCGCCGCCCACTTGCCGTGTCTTAATTGTCGGTAACTACTGCCACGACGTTCTAATTCAAAACGGCACCGTCGTGGGGGAGTCAATCGGCGGCGCGTCTTCCTTCTTGTATAACGTGCTCAATGGGTTGTCAATTCCATGTGATTTAGTCTCGAAAGTCGGGCAAGATTTCAAATACGAAATCGAGCATACCCCAATTGTAGTACCCGATTCGAGAACGACGGCATTTCACGCATATTTTTATGACAAGGGCATGCAAGGGGATGGCCAAGGTGATCGGGTCCTAAAACGTGTCTGCGCTTGCGACCCGATTGGACGGACGGATCTTCCCGATACAAGATTCGATTTTGGAATGGCGGTTGGGGTTGGCGGGGAGATATCACCAGAGACGCTTGAGAGTATGATTGAGATGTGTGATTTTGTCTTGGTTGACATTCAAGCTTTAATCAGAGATTTTGATGATGCTGATGGGACTGTGAAGCTTGTTAAATTACACGAAACGGGGTTTTATCACCTGCTGCCGGGTGTAGGGGTGCTGAAGGCTTCGGCGGAGGAGGCAGTGTTTATGGATTTGGAGGAGGTAAGGAAATGGTGTTACGTAGTGGTGACCAATGGGAAAGATGGGTGCAAAGTTTATTGGAAAGATGGGGAGTTGGAGATTTCGCCGTTTTTGGCCAATCAGGAAGATCCAACCGGTGCTGGTGATAGTTATTTAGGTGGGTATGTGGCGGGGTTGGTTCAGGGATTGGCCGTACCTGATGCTGCCTTGTTGGGAAACTTTTTCGGTTCTATTACTGTTGAACAAGTTGGATTGCCCAAGTTTGATTCAGGATTGCTGCAGGTTTGTTTTTCAATCACCTTCGTGCTTATGCTGTTATTAGATTTCTGTTTGTTTTTAATGCTTCAATTATTAGTTGAGATGGGTTCTTTGTTTGGTATTCAGATTCTAAAAGTTGTTTGATGGTTAAAGAGCTTAAACACAATTGGTCTGTGAATGTTTGAAAATGAGCATTGATTTGCCCTGCAACAGAGAGAGGTCATCTCTGGCCTGTTTAACTTTCAATAGTTGACACAGTTAGAGGGGTTAATGTTTTAACTTTGAACTTGTCTCCAATGTAGAATTTTAGGTTATTGTCAAAATTGTAACTCCAAACTTCCACTCTGAATCACATATGAGGATTTGGTCCACATAGGCCCAGGGAAAGCACTATTGAATTATTTATCACTAGTGTTTTTTCTTTGGTGTTGTGCTCAAACAGGAGATGATAGATACAAACTATTGGAGAATCAGATGCTTTTGTATATTATTGTCTTTTAAAGGTGATTATCGTAATCAAAATTTGCACCTATCTATTGAAAGATGAGTAAGATTCTCCCAAAAAGCTCCGGCAGCCTTTCCCTTTTGTGAACCTTTTTTTACAAAGGGGGCACCGATTCTGATAGTTTGCTTTTGATGATTCGTTGGGCTCTATTAGAAATGACTGTTCCATGATTATTAAGCTTCTCTTTTGCTTGGCCAATAAGAACCTCTTTTTGGGCCAATTCTTCTTTATGATTATCAATTATGTAACATTGTTGAACATCAGTCACTTTTAAAAAGGCAGGGAGTTTTGGTACTTGGAGAATTCTTCTATGGAAGTCTCTCAAAGCTGAAATAATTGGATTTTGATTAGCTGCAGAAGTTCTGTGGTTCTGCACTCGTTAAATTTTTTTCTTGCTGGGGAGTTGGTTTTTGGCTGAGATTGGAGTTTTCCTTTTTTGGCCCCCCGCTACAAAGACTCTAACTATCGAATTTATCCTACCAGAGAGTGAAGGACGAGGTGCACAGAAGGAAAATGCAGTGTCCGTGTAGTGAGAGAAGTGATAATCAGCTCGAGATTTTGAAGTCAGCAGGACATGAACAGTTCCACGCTTCTCTTTCTGCAGTGAAATTAGAACAAGCCCCCCTATTGACCATCCAAGAATCCAAGCAGGATCGTCCAAGTTCTCCTGCAGCAGTGGAGCAGGAGGGTATCCTCCCCTGTTTTTCTCGACAGGGTAAATTATTAGTCAATTCTGTGGGTGATGAGCCAATTCACACGGTTGAGGGTAATGCATTGCAAGGCTGAAGCACACTGATCTTTCTTCCTCTTCACCCTGTTCTCTTTTCTGTCTCGAATAAATCGGGTAGAAAGGAAAGCCTTTTTGTTTCAATACCCTCCTCTTCCCACTTCTGTAATCTTTATTTGCCTAATATATGCACAGCATTGCTGACTGAAAATTAGTTATAATGCTTTTAGGCCTTGGAAAAGTTTTAATGCCCCCCGAAAAATGGCCAGCTTGGCCAATCTGAAACCATGCTTCTACTCCGCTCTAACTACAATATTTTATTAGTCTCTATGCTTCATCCTATGATGCCAGGACAAGATTCATGTAGAATCCATTGAATTCAAGACCAAGGCTTTGTCGGCGTAACAATTTATTTTGACTATTACTCGGAAAACAGTCCTACTAAGGACCTAATAGAATCGTAGGTTCTTAATATCAACTTATTATTATTATTCTTATTTTTAATGGTTTTACCGAAGCCTGTGAAATCGAGTCAAACAATGGGTCAAATGCTTAGCGCTTCAGGAAAAGGGGCATTGTGTCTGCATAAATCCCACCAAGATCCGCATGAGATTCGGATGTTTCGATAAAAAAATAAAAAAGCATTACGCGTCTCCCAGTTATTGCATTGTTGGATTTGGATTCGAACATGTTTCTTTGTTTTAATATTAATAAATTTGAAATTTTTATACTGTATCTTAAACATTTAATTTTATCAACATAAAAACTTAAATCTAAAATAATAATAATAATAATCAAATCACTTACTATATTACCGGCTTGGATGCTGCATGAGGTTTAAACAATCTCCTAATTATTGGAACGCGAATCGCACCCAACAACTTGTTATTAATTATCTCTTTACTTTTTAATTTTTGGGTGGGTAATCCCATAATCGGCACTCGTTTTCACTTTCTCTTTCGCTTTCGGCCCGTCTCCCACTTTACTCCGACCTGCTTTCTCTCCTTTCCAACTCCCTCCCAATAATTTAGGCCCCTCTCCAAAAACCCATCAGTCACAATTATCTCTGGAAAATCGGAACAACGAATCCCGAGGAGGACGATGAAGCACCAGACAAAGAGACGTAAGAAGAAGCGCCCGGCGGGACCTCCGCGTGCCTCGTCGCCTGCTGCTGGGGACGTTGCCCCGCGTGACGGGATTGGGATCGAGGAAGAGGAGAGCAAAGCTGTCATCGCGTTATTCGATGCTTTCGACTCGATTCTCCTCGAGGAGGCCTCGTCGGCGTTGAAAGAAGCTAACGGTGATGTTGAGAAGGCGGCGGAGATTTTGGCGAACTCGGCGGACAGCGCGGCTGAGGATCCTGCGTCGACGTGTTCGGTTATGAGCGGGGTTTCGAGTTCGGACTCTGGTCTGTGCTCGAGTTCCAGCAGTTGGGGCTCGAGTTCCGGTTCGTCGGAAGGGTTCCGGGAGTCGAATTTGGTGAATCGGAAGGGGCTGAGGGGAAATAATAAGCAGCAGAAAAGAGTGGCGGTCACTGGAACTGTTTCGACGGTGTTGGGGAAAGAATATGTAAAGGCAAGCCCGAGAAGGGGTTCGGCCAAAGGGAAAGAGCCTGTTAATGGTGTTCTGTCGAAGGAAGAAGCAGAGGAATTTCTATGTTCCATGCTCGGTGATGATTGTGACCTTAGCATGGCTGTTGTTAGAGACGTGCTTTGTGAGTATTCTACTGTTTCTTTGCAACAGCCCTTTATTTATTTATTTATTTTTGCCTTGATGTGACTGCTTATTTATATTGGTGGGAGAATAGGATCTTTTGTCATGAAATTTTGTTTCTATTTTAATTGTTTTTAAGGCAGATGATGTATTTTTGGCCTGATTTTGAGGTTGAATCTGGGGAATGCGATTGCATTGGTGTATAAGTGAATGTAGGACAACCTTCTACGGTGTCGAATGTTCGAAGATCGAGGAGGGGCAGGGGGGTGCTTAGATGCTTTAGGCATTAATGGTGAAGTTTCATAGAATCAATGGCGATCATTGCTTGACCTTTATTGGATCTGTTTTTTGCACCACTCTGCTCTAGTGAAGCTAGTTCATAAGTTTCGACAGATTATATCGGATGGGTTTTCATGATGTTACTGTAGCCTATGGGTAGAGCTACTGTTCTAGTAATTACTGCAATACTGTATACATAGAAACTTTATCATATTCTATGACAGTTGATTTTCTTATTTTGCAGGTCAGTACGGTTACAATGTTGAAGAGGTACTGAATTGTATAAATTGTGAATTTGGATTTTATTTTGCTTTTAAATGTACATGACCATACTATTGTTGCTTTGTTTTGGCAAAGAATTGTCCTTGACAGAACAAGCTACTTGGACTTTTGGTTTTAACATTTGAGTTATAACTGAAGAAGTTTCCAGTTAAATTATGATTACTTTTCCCTCTCCATAGTCCATCTAATCTTTGAGAGCCATTTGTTGGGATCATAGTTGGTATTTTGTGTCACTTGCTTATCTGGTTTTCTTTATTTTATGCCTTGTCAAGATTGCTTATTTAGTTAATATGTTGTTCGTTCCAGGCATTGGATACCTTGCTTGATTTATCCACTTCCTCTCATCAGCAGTCCAGGGTTAACTATGATAGTGATACAGTAAACTGCAAACAGGATGCCAGATTCCTTTTTGAGAATAGTGATAGCGTAAGTGATGCCACATGTTTAACTTAGTGCTATCATAGTTTCTGGTAGACCTTTATTGTTCTTCTTAATCTGTTGCCAATTAATTATGTGAGGGCCAGTACTTTGTACAATAGTCAAAGTCCTGGGGTTGCAACTGCAGCGGGTTAGGTTCGACTCTGGAGAGTAGCCACTTTTTGCAGGGCTGGTGAAGGGTAGGACCCCTGTTTCTCCACATATGACCACCCCTCTGTGGTGATAGCATAACTGGTTGATAACCTTTCTAGTGGTTTTCTAATCTTGATAGGTGTTTCAGATTCTCTTTGTTGGTAGTAGGGACAACTTCCACATCTATTTGTTAGATTCTTTCACCATGTCCTTATATTATTTTCATGGGTTTAGCATGTTTGGGTCAAAAGATTGGATTTTGACACAACTTAGTAGATTTTCAATGATAATCAGATGTAAATGCTATAAGGTTTAATTCCTATAGTTAATAGGTACAAATCAAATTGTGCTGCTCTTTCTTAATGTTCTGATCATCCATTGGCTTGTTTCAGCCTTATGAGCTATATGTCTTTTAATTGACTCTTTTTTGGTCCATGAATTGGTCCTTTTTAAATTGTTTGATGCATAGAGTATGCTATTTTATGTTATAGTTTTCATATAGTTTTACACAGTTGGCAGCTAGATCATCTAAATGCACTTCTTATTCATCGGATGGTGAACTTCATGACAGTTTCTGGGGCCATGGCTACAGGTAAGACTTTCTTAATGTTGTTGTTTTTTATTTTGTTTTTTTCTGTGATGGGGGTCCTGTTATGCACTGGCATGTGTCCTGTGTGTGGATGTCTGATAGCTGCATAGGTGCAGATGTCTATGCTTAAATGAGAGTTTGTGACCAGTTTTGAATAGTAACCTTTTACATGTCAGTAATTATTGCATTAAATGACTGGTTTAACGAACCTCATCAAGAATCTATTTAGAGGATATACTTTTTGTCCCTCCATTTCAGTCAAATGAAAGATATTTGTTTACTATTGTTGGTGGTTCATAGCCTTTGTTCAATCTTGTTGATTATTATGTAATGGTAATGAGTTTGGTGCACATGCCAAAGGTCTTTAAACTGTAATGTTGTCATTTCGAATATCTTGGAACTTGGAATCCAGATATCCTAATTTAGTTGTAGTTATATACATGAATCCTTTTCTCTTTCCCACCTGATTGACATGGGAATGCAGTGTTTGAAATTTGAAAATGATTTATGACTTTGGATACTGGTCTGCTCCACTCTCATCTTCAAGACCCCAACAAAGTTTGTTTTGTCAAGTCTATAGAAATATGGATTATTACAGAGTCCTCCAAAAAAAATAATAATAAAATAAGACAAGCCTCTTTGTGAAAGCAAGATTAAGACTCTGTACGCTTGACCCTTTCTTATAACCACAGTGCGGGAGTGAACTGGGAACATGAATGCCTTTTTATTATTTTATATTTCTTAAGCAGATAATTGCCCATGTCATAATTTTTAATCTACCTGAGAGCCTAACTACATCAGAAATTTTCTGTACATCAGGAGTTCGTCAGAGGCCCTTGCTAGTACTGACGCTCCATTTCCAACTAGCCTGCATTGTAATGAGTCAGATCTTCCTCAAAAGTTGTTGGAATCTTTGTTTAACTTCCCCAAGAGTTCTGAACACGAACCAACAACCATGAATTGGAAGAATGTAGTGAAGAAAATGCAGCCTCTGTGGCCTTCTGTTAATGTCTGTCCATCTAGTGTCGGAGGACCTCTACAGAGTACTTGTGGTAGTTGAAATTAACTTCCATTTATATTTTGTAATGCTTAAATTGTTGGTGCTGTTTTCAAAATCTATTCTTTCAATGTGTTTCTGTTGCCATTTTAAAATGTAGTAGTCTATGCGGTTCGAGGCCTATTGGCAAAGAAGTTCAAACAATTTGCCTTCCAATGCACAAATAATTATTAACCCATGATGCCTACTTTTTTCATTGTTCAATTTTCTTGGATGTAGCCAAGGGCAATGAATACAGTCTCTTCAGAAAATCAGCAAGTCAACATTGGAATTCAATGAGATCCTACTATCAAAATGTAACAATTTTTGGGAACTTTGCTATGACATTTATAAGTTCCTGTTTCACTTAAATTCATGCTATTCAAGTAATCTGGTGAAAATATGATTTTTCTGCAGGCTGCAACAGCCTACTCAAGGGGGCAAAGGGTACATGCAGCTTACCTTTCTGACCAGGTGAGTGTGCTTCTGAAAAGCAAATCCCAATTCATTGTCTTGCTATATATATCTCTAGTGCATGTTGTAAGCTCAATTCCCCTTTTTCTGTTCTTTTTCCTGCAAAGCTATGTGGTACATATTCAAACTAATGGAATGAGTAATCGACACTGTATCACTAGAAAATTGATGTTGGACTGTTGACTTTCTACCATTTTGATAAATGGATGAGGCTATTTCCTACACCTTTTTTTATTCAAGCTTTTTGATTTTGTATTTCCATAACTGTAGATTGTTGGAAAAATGAAACTCATGTGAGTGATATTTATCCAAGACATTCTTTGAATATTTGATATTTGAACCTTCTCAATCTTTGATTGTGTGAGGATGAACTTTAGTGTAATGATAACATTGCTCCTTTTTGACTGGAAGACCAAGTGCTCCAGTTATGCTCATTCAAAAGGAAAAAGTGTTCCAGCCATGGAAACAGCCTCTTTGCAAAATGAATGTGGAAGGCTGCACACAAAAGACATCCCTTCCCCAACCCTCACAATCAAGGAGCCTCGTGTACCAGTGGGCGCTCCTTTCTAGTATTGGATTGTGAATAGCTGGCTTGAATTCTTGAGCTGTTTTATCAAGTTTCTTTGGGCTGTCTCCCAGGTGCCAATGAATCTTTGTGTGGTGGTCTTCATTCTGCCATTAGTGCAAGCCTTCATTTTACTTGTGGCATGATCCGATACAATGTTGTCTGTAATTGGAACACTTATGCTATTGATTGTGGGAGTTGTGCTGGGGAATTTTTGTCATGAAGTATTTATTTGCTTTTCTATTTGAGTGTAGGGAAGGGTACAGGCTAAGCTGGCACAAGAGGCAGACAAAAAGGCAAGCCAAGACATATTTAAAGCTCGGTAGTGCATGCCAAGTCCATAAAGGATATGAATTATTTTTCTTGTCCAATTCTCCATGTGATGTTCACAAATTGACTAAAATATTGCAAGTATTGTGCAGAAACAGGGGCATTGAAAATGTGATAACTATTGATTTGCATGGGCAACATGTCAAACAAGCAATGGGAATCTTAAAGTCTCACCTTCTATTTGGAACATCTATGAACTGTAAGCATTTTCCAAAACTCTCTATCTTTGCATGTCAGATTACCTCAAATTCTTGCATCTTTTCTTGTTTTACTAAAACTACCATATGTTCTGCTTTAGCAATTCAAATTCTCAGAGCGATCACAGGGTCTGGGCACCATGGTCTTGGAAAATCAAAACTCAAACAATCGGTATGGTCTCCTTCAATTCATTTCGCATCTTATTTGTTGTGCCTTGTTTGGAAATTAGTTAATTAAGTTCCTCTTTTTCCAATGGATAAGACTATTTCTTGGCAGATGTGTGCTGGCTTAGGTGTTACTTTGGTGATTGTTCTGCAAATGAGTAGCAAAAGCAATTCGGCTGATTCAGATTGAGTGAATCACAGAATTTAATGGTGGCTTCTTAATTAGTTAATGCAATTTCTGTGTGACACTGTCAATTTCTGATAAAAATTTATTGGTTATGGATGCTTGGAGTGGATAACAATCTTTTGCAATGTTCAAACAATGAGCTTGGAGAAATTAAAAGTGAGGTCCTCTATCTCACATTTGATTAAGAATCTGTTGTCCTTGCATTCTTGGATGTTTCTTTGTTGAGTTCACACTGTAATTATTTCTTGCATATGGGAAGAATCGTATAATCCTTTACCTGTTTTATGTCCTTGTCATCTCCTTCATGAATTGGTGTCTGAGCAGTTTGTAGTGATGACCTGAAAAGTTGGGCCTCATAGGCAAAATATCCTAATCAAGTCTATTTAAGTCTCCAGCATCAACTTCAACTTCTGGATTCATCAGTCAGAACTAGTTCATATATCTTGCTTTATTCAAGGGTGTTTTTTGCCATTACTGCATGCAGATCATAAATCTTCTGGAAAAGGAAGGCATTGAATGGAAGGAAGAGAACCAAGGAACATTGCTAATCGAGGTTGATGGATACAAAGAGTATAGCTTTCTGGAATCAGAGAGTGATACTGAGTAGGTGTTCCCTACTAACTCAGCTAACCTTTGAATTCTTGTTTTAACGACAAGTAGGCAGTGACAGGTTGTGCAATGTTAAAAGTAGGTTTTGTTATATGTTCATATTTATGTGGAATGACTTTTTTGTATCAAAGATCTAGAACAGCATACTCACAAGGAGCTGATAGCTTAAGCCTCTGTACCTGTCTGTCGATCATGTATTTTTCTGTCCGTGACTTAGTGATCATGACTCGATACATCATAGGATGTACATGCATAAAATGTAGACTGAGTATATTATTTGGAGTTATTCAAGAGATTTCACTGGGAAACTACAGTGTGCATTAGTGCTTGTAGAAAGCTATTGCTTAATGGATAAGTTCTGTTTGAAAGAGATAGGTAAAGGAATTATTAGTTCAATTTCTCTGAAGCATGTCGTTTATCAGGAGGCACTGTTAATTCAACGGGAATTAATAATCTAATAATAAACTTTATTCATCTCAAAAAGCCAAGCTAATGTACCTCCAATTTCTCCTTGAACAAAGGGGTCTCTCTTAGCCGAAGTATAGATGCCTGGCATAGATGGAATGAGGCCATTTTCAAATTCTGGTTAAAACGCCTACCCTGTTGAAATGGGTCTATGAATCTGACCGAAAGACGTTGCCTGTTTGCTTTTTATGCCGCATTTGTTGTTGCAGCCAGTTTTCCGCCTCTAAAATGCTTTGGCCAACTTTAGGGGTCCTTACAATATCGGGGTGAAATTCTAGCATGCTTTTGATTCTCTGAGACCAGGTTTAAAGGGTGGCCATGTGGCACGAGTTGCTGTTTCGGCCAATAGAGACTGTCGAGCTATTACTTGAGAAAAAAACTTGTGGGGTTTGGATGGATTCCATCATTCGAGCAAGACGATTACTGGCAATAGAACGATACATGACACAAGACACTGGCCTGCTTGGTCATTGGAAAGGCCGTATCTTGTAGACTTGTATTGTATTTCCTCTCTCACACTCTCTCTTTCACTCTTCTTTTGTTTTTTTTTTTGTTTTATCAGTTTCAAACAACTTGTAGTTGCCTTGGGCGCTTCTAGTCGAAGCAGGAAAGAAAGAGATCCTAACGTTTGGCAGCGATGATCGCATTTTGCTTTTAAACTTGTATTTTGATTTCCCCACCTAAAACCAAGATAATTAATTTCCCCGCTTCCCTGCTCCATGGAAAACTTTAGGTTCCATATCAAATCTCTATTCTCTATGGCTTGTGTTTATATGATGTTTTGAGGGGGCTAATTACAGCAACATTCTGTTCTATCGCTAATCCTTTTGGCATATAATATCGATCATGAATTTAGCATTTTTAACTTTTATTGTTTGGACGGCATGCTTTAATCCACATTGCATTAAAAAAAATATATTGGATCGATCGGATGAATCAGGGGAAAGGAATGCAATGCGAGGGCTATAATCCTAGAGACATGTACGGCATAAGAAATGCAAGACGAAAATTATTACCAAAATAATCATGGTTTGAAGCAAGACATCTAGACTAACACTTATGCGTGCATTGATGCATCAAAAGGACATGATCTAATGAATAGCCAACATTTGCCACAAAATGAGGCTTCTAACGACAAACTCAGTAATGCCATTTGCCAAATTCATAACCCATTTGATCCCAAATGAGTTCTAGTAGATAAGGTTAAGACAGAGTTGTGAACAGTCTATGGTCACTAATAAATTCATCAAGAGGGGTTGAAATTACATAGGCATTTCACCGCTGTCCGCAACGACGACCTTGCTCTTAGGTGTGCCACTTTGCCTTCCTTCAGCTTCAACCTTGTAGATGACATCCATTCCAGATAAGACTTTTCCAAATACTACGTGTCTGCCATCCAACCTGCATATGATTTGACTGTTAATTACTTGATTACAATATCAAATAACATTCACTATGTGAGGTGTCCTCTCATTCAAATGATTAAAGGAAAAAACAAGTAATTACCAGCTAGTTGTCACAGTTGTAATGAAGAATTGGGAACCATTGGTGTCCGGACCAGCATTTGCCATTGAGAGAAGCCCTGTACACAACCAAGTTAATGTGATCCATCTCATGTTTAAAGTAATTGACTATGCTTTGCAGGGACCATTATTTTCTCAAAACAACAGAATCTTAATCCTACCTGGTCCAGTATGCTTCAGCTTGAAATTTTCATCTGCAAACTTCTCTCCATAAATTGATTCACCGCCTCTTCCATCGCCAAGTGTAAAATCTCCTCCTTGGATCATGAAACTGGGTATAATTCTGTGGAATGTGCTGCCTTTGTAATGTAGAGGTTTCCCACTCTTTCCAACACCCTTTTCCCCTGTAAGGGAGAATAGTGATAATGATATGAAACCAGATTCACAGTGACAGTGAAATGGCACATTTCATCGAAGAAATGCTGCAATCCCCAAAAAAAAAAAAAAGAAAAATCTCTGCAGTTGCTTTCTCAACTCTAAAATTCCATAGCACATACATTTTTTTTGACCAAAACGAGAAAACAACTATTCCTTTGGGCATAAATTCAACCCAACCACCAAAGCAACTCAGGGAGACCCAAAAAGGATGCTAAACAGGTTTCATTGGATTACCTGTGCACAACGCTCGGAAATTTTCTGCAAATAAAGAACATGAATTTGTGAGCAACATTCTGGATTCAGCTTCAGTAGAAACAACATATACATAATGAAGGCTATATACACTATCATACCAGCAGTTTTAGGGACCGCCTTCCCAAAGAGACCCATCACAACACGACCTGAAAACAGATGTTCAAATCATGTCCTATTAACCAAATCTCAGAGCAAACAACATTAAAGAAGCACAACCACAACCAGCAGAAGCAGCAATACTGTTTCTACAAGGAAATTCAAGCAACTAAGCCATTTAAATAATTCCAGAAACCTCAATATAGACAATAAATTTAAAATTAATCAAAAGCTATAGCCAATCTAAAAACATCATGCGGAGTAAAAAGGGCATCCCATCACAAGATCTTTGTAAGTTCCAAGGAAGAGTTAGACGTACCACCCTGAACATAAAATAAAAACGTTATATGGAGCCGCTCGCAAAAAAAAAAAAAAAAAAAAATACAAAACATACCAGCTGATTTTCCATCAATCTCGATATCAAAGTAGACTTTGTGTGTGATCTCTTTCAAATCTTCCTTCGACTTCTTTGCCTGAAAAAAATAAAAAAAAAAAACCAATCATATTAATCATTTTTCGCATTTTCTCCAATCAATTGCTCCTTATGCAAAGAAATCCACAATTACCATGACCCGATTATAGACATTTTAATCTAACAGATCCAAACTAATCTTTCTCGTTTCAAGACGGATCCAAATTGCAGATCAGATTAAAGCAAGTTCAGCTCTCAGAAAAATCAATTAGCTGCTGGATTTTTTTTTTTTTTTTTACCTGGATTAAGGCTAGGGTTCCGACTAGAACCAGAGTCCATAGCAGAGTAGCATTGACCGACGACCTCGATCTCGCCATTGTGGCCATTGTCGTGTTTTTTTTTTTTTTTTTTAACCGATCGTTTAGTGAGCTCCCCCCAGCAAAATCCAATTATAAAAGGAAGTCAATCCTCCAATGAATGTCCGGCGCGTGGCTCGTAGGATATTTCAGCTGAGCACCATTGGTCCGGCAAACGTGGAGAGCACCAGACTCTTGACTAAAGTTTTTGGGTTGAAAATTGGGCTCATGGTATTGAGCTTTCGGGTCCAATGTACCTATTCGGATCTTACCAGGTTTGTGCTCAAAATTTGTTGGGCCCTGGATAACACGTGGCATTGTCGCCGAGTAACATGCTAAATCATTCAAAGGAGGAAAAAAGGGGGCGGGACACGACATGACAGCAACCAACGTTGTTCTGCCACCGAGTTTTGAGAAAACGAGAAGCCAACAAGAGAAAACGCCGACCGACAAAGACAAATACAATGCAAGGAATAACACATCCAACACAAGCACCACAACCATGGCTGTTCTGTCGAGGAAAGCAGCTGTAGCCCGCTTCCCCTCTTATCTCCTTCCTTGCCTCCTCGGGTTGGCCTCCCTCACAGCCCTTTTTCTTTACCAGGTATTATTTTTATTTTTATTGTTTTGCTCTCTCGCATACCCATTTGCCCAAACAGAATTTTCTCGAGAAAATGATTCGATTTGATGTTCGTTGGGGGGATTTTGTGGAACAGGTAGATAGATTCGCTTCTCAGACCAAAACGGTCGCGGGTCACAACTTACATCCGACGCCATGGCACTTGTTCCCGCCAAAAACGTTCGGAGAAGAGGCCCGGCACGCTCGAGCGTACAAAATCATACAGTGCTCGTATCTCACTTGCCCGTACGCCAACAAAACGACATCAAAACGGCGACGCTTTCAGTCGTCCGGTGGGGCCACCCAATGCCCCGATTTCTTCAGGTTTATCCACCGCGATCTGAAGCCTTGGGCGCGGACTGGGATAACCAAGAACCACATCATGGAAGCCAAGAATTTTGCGGCTTTTCGGGTTGTGATTCTTGAAGGGAAATTGTATTTGGATATTTATTATGCGTGCGTGCAGAGCCGGATGATGTTCACGATTTGGGGTTTGTTGCAGCTGCTGAATAGGTATCCTGGAATGGTACCTGATGTTGATTTGATGTTTGATTGCATGGACAAGCCTAGTATTAATAAGACCGAGCATGGGTCACTGCCCTTGCCACTTTTTCGATATTGTACGACTGAGAACCACTTTGATATTCCATTTCCTGATTGGTCCTTCTGGGGTTGGTAAGCGGCACCATTGCCAATCTTTTTATTTATTTATTTATTTTGTTCTTTTTTGTGTTTTGTTGATTCTTAATGAGTTGGATTTTGTTTTTTCAATCATCTGTCGCAGTTGTTATTTGAAAAAAGAGGAGCTTTATGATTTCTCCTATAATGGCACTGATCTAGCGTAGGAGAAGGATCCTCCAGGGTTGAATTTCAGGATAGAGTATACAGAGTTTGCAAATGTCCTTACAATCTTCGTGGATGCTATATTATTTGAGCATGCTGTTGAACTATCTTTGTTCAATTTATGTGATATGATGAAGGATCCTCTACGGTGAATGTCTTGACAATTAGAATACAACCTTATGCTGAATCGCTCTCTACAGGCCAGAGATAAATATAAGACCATGGAAGGAGGAATTCCCAGACATCAAGCGAGGCTCTCAAGCTCGAAGTTGGGTAAAGAGATGGCCTCTTGCATACTGGAAAGGCAATCCTGATGTCCATTCTCCTATTCGTACAGAGTTACTCAAATGCAATCACTCCAGGAAGTGGGGCACACAAATTATGCGACAGGTCTTGTTTGACTTAATGTGAAATTAAAATTCCTGCTCTCATACATTATAGGTGTGATGACCTAATTTTTGATTTTGTGTTTATGATGCTTGTATTCTTCTTGTCTTAGGATTGGGCAGAAGAAGCAAAAGGGGGTTATGAGGGCTCGAGACTGTCAAATCAGTGTGCTTATCGGTGAGGATTTAATATGCCAAACTATTGTGGGTTATTTTTTTAATAACGATGCTCTAACCAGATACTTAATGAGCTTGAAAATTGAAAAAAAAAAAGAGGGGGGGCGGAGTCCACCTCTTCTCTTCAGAAAGCAGTAATGAATAATTATGTTCTAGTGAGTTTTGATGTTTACAGACACCCCAAAAATAGTGTGACTTACCTTCCTCTTGCATCTTCTTGGCCACCAACTACTACAAATCGCTAATATCTACCTCTAAATGAATGTAGTCTTGAATATTAATTTACAATATGATCTTGCCTATTCTTACAATTGCATCTCTTTTAGTGATTTAAAAAACAAAACCATAGTATTGCAATTTTTGGAAGAGAATTGTTAAGATATCCTTTTGCAGTGACACTCCACAGGAGTTGCATTCCATATCTGGTCTCAGGGTTTAGTATTTCTTAGGCTGGTATAATATGCAGACATTTTTTCTTTAAACAACAAAGGTGATCCTGTCTTCCAGCTGATCATTTGCATTCCTGTTGCTCTTCCATTCATCCTCTTCTTCTAGGTACAAAATCTATGCTGAAGGCTATGCCTGGTCTGTGAGCTTGAAATATATAATATCCTGTGGTTCTCTTGCACTGATAATCTCCCCACAGTATGAAGATTTCTTTAGTCGTGGCCTCATCCCCAAGAAAAATTATTGGCCAGTCTCGACTAACGAGTTATGCGAGTCTTTAAAATTTGCTGTGGACTGGGGTAATTCAAACCCGTCCAAGGTATGGTTTAACTTATCTTCGTTATTTATATACAGTACACATTGTTAATCTTGTCTGATAAAGTTGTATGCAATTTCAGTTTGTGGAATATTATTCTGTTCTTGATTCTTGCTTGGGCCTTATGAACTAACTAAATATGATGAGTGTGACAATATCTGGGTAGAGACAATTAATTGGTGGGTTTTGGTTTTATCTTCTTGTTCAGTTTAATTTAAGTTCTTCATGGTTGTGGTACTGACACAAAACAATTTAATGAAAACTTACGCAATCATGCCAAAGAAAAAGGCAATAGAGATACGTGCCCATACTTGCCATTTAGATGCTGTCTTAACTCCAGTTCCTTGTTATGCACAAGATCTCACCGCTTCAGTGATTTATTTATTTTCTTTGACATCATCGTTTATGAGTCATACACTGGCCGGGATATTCCCAACAATCCATTTGTTGACTTTGTACAACGTTGGCAACAGGCACAGGCAATTGGGAAGGCAGGGCAGGATTTCATTGAATCCTTAAAAATGGACCGAGTCTATGACTACATGTTCCGCCTCATTACAGAGTATTCCAAGCTTCAGGACTTCAAGCCAACCCCACCATCTTCTGCCCTTGAAGTGTGTCAGAATTCCCTGCTCTGCCTCGCTGATGAGAAACAAAGAGACTTTCTAGAAAGGTCGATTGCCATCCCTTCATCAAGGCCCCCGTGTACCCTTCCGCCTGCCAACGGCCGACGGTAATTTCATCAGGAGTTGGCTTCAAGAGAAACAGAAAGTAATCAAAGATTTAAGAGACTTGGAGAAGCTGCAAACATGATGGAGGTTGTGAAGGAAATTTTTGCAGTTTTAGGATTGCTTCTCTTTTTCTTTTCTTTTTTTTTTTTTTTTTTTACATATTAAATTTTCTCAAATTAATACCTTTGGGACTCCATAATCAGTTCTGAGGGTTCATTTCAATTTATTTGGGCCACAACAATAGAATGATGGCCCAGTGGGCCGCAAACCAACAAATAAAATCATGTATAAGGCTGAGATGGGGGGGCGCATCTATTGGGGCCCGATCTCCTGGACCTCTATTGTGGCATGGGCCTAGATTGGGCTGGCTCATGCCCACACTTATTTTGGCATGATTGTCTCTAGTTTGCAAAGTCTTAAATATGAAATTTTTTAATGTTTTTTTTTTTTTTTTAGGACCTTAAACCTTTATTTCGTCTAACTTAATTTTTATTTCTTTCTAGTTCATTGGCCTTTGTTCAGTCACACAACCTTAGTTTTTCCTGTTGCTAAGATAATTCACAAAAATGGGCCATCAACTTTGCAATGGTCTCAATCAGTTCTGATTCTTTTACCTAACAAAAGAAAATTTATCAATTGAAACTAATTAATTAAAAAAAAAAAACCTATTTTATAACAAATCTTATATCGTGCAAAGGAGTCAAATTTCATTCCCTATTTAAAACAAACAAAACGAAAAAAAATAAAATAAAAAAATAAAAAAAGGAGAGGAAAGGGTGTAGGTGATAACTTAAAAATCCTGTCTACTCTATCATAGGTGTGTTGACAATCGCCGGAGTATTAGATAAATTAGAAAACTCTGGGCCAAATGCACGTCGACTTTTTGATAAATTAGAAAAATGGATGAGGTCCACACTCCACCACCCGCAAAGGACAAAAACCGACCAATTAATATGCAAAATGAATTGTAACCATCCAGTGCGTTTTTCTTGGCTTCCCACCTCCTTTGCTTTCAATCACAACGACCCATTTGGCGAGATATGAATTGCTTTTAGATGGTGATCACATTCGACACCACAAACCGAATGCAAGCCTTTAATCCTATGTCTGCCATCTTTCATGCAAGATGTATAATTAATATTAAAAAAAATTATTTAAGGATAAATCCAAGAGGAGTTTCAGAATTAAGTACGCAGCTAGCAGTCGACCCTTATTAGGGGGCACTCTGACCTTGCAATGCGTAAGAGGAGTTTCAGAATTAAGTTAGCAAGGTGTACACTCTGAATGTCAGGTGGCCGTAGCAGGGGTGCAGGCAGACACGAAAGAGATGAAAACAAGAACGATAATGGACAACTGGACGCCTGTTTGGGACAAAGAGTTTGCATTTCCGTTGACGGTTCCCGAGCTGGCTTTACTTCAAATCGAAGTTCGTGTGTGTGTGTGTGTGTGTGCGCGCTTTACTTCATTTGATTTATGGGAACGTGTAATTTTTTTCATTATATTATGCAAATAAGCGTACGCGAACTTGATTTACTTTGCACGTGTCAGTAGAATGTTTTTGTAACTTATTTTGGATACCATTTTAGTAAAGATTTTATGGCCGATGACTGCCATATAACGACGGTAGCAACATAACAAGTACCAAAAAATAATAATAATAAAATAATTTTGTACGATTAATTCCTTTTTTTTTTTTTGTCGTTTTTATAGTATTCCTTAAATATTACTACTTAAATCTTCTATTTATATTTTAATCAGTTTTGATAAATTTCATGTCATACTTGATTCAATTCAGTTTGAACATATAAAATTTAATGATTTAATTGTTTAGATTTCTTTACAAGTATTGTTTAAATGGGCTGGTTTTTATTTTATAAAGTTTTTGATTGGCTAGTTGAGATTCTTCTTCATTATTACGAAGAAGTAAAAATAAGAAGTCCCCACGAACAAGGAGAAGCATTGTTTTGAAGACAGGAAACGAATAGCCACACCATTACGATACAATCTATCTTTGCCGCGCACCCCCTCCTCCCCCCCCACACCCGGGGTTTCCAACTAACAATTGAAATAATATTTAATCTCCGCTGTGGGTGGTGGCAATACACTCCGAACACAGCTCAACGAAATTATATCAAAAAACCTGGGACAATAAAACAGTCTTTGTTGCCCCAAGCTTCGTGTATCAGACCAGAGGCAGAAGAAAGGGAGCATAGGCTTCACATAACAGAAGGGTTCTAGACTCCACTGGGGTCATCCACAACTACGCGGCCATCGAAAGTCTCGTATTGATGATCCTCGTCAAGATCCTTCATGGTTTTCCCAAAAACAAAAGATTTTGTCCCCATTGTCGTGAATGGCATCAGACCAAAAGCTCGAGCTGTTTTAATCTCCCTGGCAATCTTCCGTTGAGCCTTGGCGCTTATGCCGGTCTGCACAGTTAATGGAGTGACAATTAGGACCACCATTCCCATTTTATTACAGAAATGGTACCCTTTGGTTATCTAGATTTGCATTTTGAGCTCAACATTACCTTGCTTCTCTTGATAATAATTCCAGCCTCCGTTATGAAGTTTGCAAGAAATCTAACATTCTGCAGGGTGAAAATTGAGTGAATTTAGATTACTCCTAAAAGGGTAGAGACAACAGTGCAAAACCATCACCCGGATAAGTTAGTGAAAATAACAAATTCTGATTTATTGTTGAAATGACCACAAAAATGCATTGAAATAACCCCCACACGTCTTCTTTGGACTTCAACACAACTAAGCCATAATCCAAATTTAACCATGGTCAGTAAAATAATCTTTACACTTTGCTCCAGTAAAATTCTAATAGTCACAAAATGATAATGTCCTAGAAATTCAGGATCTTAACACAGGGATGACATAAATGAGACAAAAGCGCATTGTCTTTGCAGGGCAACAGCCGTGAAGTCCAACGTGCAGATATTCACAGACTGCCAAATATGATGGGGAAGCAACCCCATCAGACCTATAGTTCATTCATATGTTTTCGTGCTAATGTAATAGGACCAACTCATGTTAGAAGATAGCTTTCTGAGTAGCATCTATTCTTAACTTTGTACCAGCAATTGCAGAAAAGACTGAAGAGACAGAAATCATAAGTTAAACTCACCCGAAAGTCAGCTTTCCTTAGAGCTTCCTCTGTTGTTACTTCAAACTCTTTCAATTTAGGAGGTTTAGTGACTCTTGGCTTTCTAAGATCCAGATCCTGCATTAAGTATTTAGTGTGATGAACAGCACAAGGCATGTGAGAAAGCCAATGGTTTGCAAATCTAGCACCAAAGCAGCACTAACAACAACTAAGACTTTTCTTGTTCCCCCCATTTGTTCTATAGTTTTCCCAGCTTCATAGAAACTTTTCAACAAACTAAAAATATTTGAATTCTTCATAAATTCAAAATACCATGAATGATGATTTTTGCGAAACACCCAGTATGTTTGGGAAGATTTGCCCACATGAACCACATGGGAGTATTAAGTAGTTTTTATTGCCAACACAATTCAAACGCCATACTGCTGGTCACTGAGTAAGATAGCTCCAAAGCTATGGTTGCTTACCTTAATGTCATAAGTCGATCCATTGATAAAATTCATATCTGGTCTGAAGGAATAATCGTCCTTCTCAACTTCCTCGGGATCAAACTCAAAGTATGTAGCCACTTTCTTCAATTTTCCATCCATCCCATCCGACAACGTGTTAAGACCATCGTCTAGACCATCCAACATCCCGGAGCCAATCCTTTCATTCTGTCTTGGACCCAGCTTGCCGCGAACCTTCTCGAGTCTATCAAGCTGCTGGAAAAAAGAACCATTACTCGAGTCACTTCCAGAGATGCCACCAAATATTCGCCGCTCAAACTCCTCAGACGGTTCATAAGAACTTGAATTTGACTCATCAACACTTGCATTATCTGCTCAAACGCAAAGAATAACAACAATAAGAATCAATTTCAAAATCAGAAGAAGACTGCACTGAAAAGAAAAATGCTAAATTTATAATCAATTCTTAAACTCCTTATAAATCACAATTATCCAAAACCCGCGAATTCCTCCTCTATGAAGCAGCCCATGCAGGCCCATTTCTTGCATTCCCTGCTATACCCAATACTCCAAAAATACTAAAACAGCTATTTCTATGTGGTCTCAAAGTTCTCATAATAAAATTCCAGCAAAGCAAATTTCAAAAACGGAGCGCAAACAACACGAAGAACAAAATCATGCGTCAAGTAGATACCGGAGATGGCACTAGTGGAGAAAGACTTGGCGAGATGGGGGACCCGAAACCGGCACGACAAGCCATTGTTGGCGGTTCGAAACGCAACACGAACTAGAGTTCCCATTTTTCCTGCTCCCGAGGACAACAGAAGGATCATCAAAGTGTTAACGTTGTTCTTTTAGGGTTTTTGGGACTTCTGGTGGGTTGGGACTTACCAGTTTGAATGGGCCGTTGCAGTTACATTTTATTGAGAATGGCCCACTTCAGCTTGGATTGTATTGGGGCAGAATATTTATATAGAGAGAAATCACATCTCAGGGCCCAACCTATTACGATCCTATAGCAAGTAAACGCCCTGTCCGGTTGATTTGAACAAAAGAGAAATTTTTGTATCATAAAATGAATATATGGAATTTTTTATTCAGAGTCATTATTGTTTGGACAATAAATTTTTTTTTTATAAAAAAAGTTAAATTATAACGTTACCAAATAATCTTAAATTTACATAAATAATAATTCATATTTTTATAATTTTTTATTATTAAAAAAAAAAAGTAGTCAAAGGTTGAATAATGCTTGAGCAACATTATTTCTAGTCCACTTTTAACTGGCCATTGAAGGCTCCTACCCGAAGAGAAATGGCGTCACGTCATGCTGATGACCCAACCAAGTGGCTATCTTATCATCAAGGTTAATAATCCATCTCCCTGGCATCATCGAAAGTGACTGCTTCTCCTCGTACGGGCAAAGGCGAATGCTGAATAGCTTGCCTCAGATACCAACAAAGACAGTCATAATAATCTTCACATTTCACATCAAAATCTCTCAGGATAGATTCTCGCCGCTGCGCCTCAGACTCAAAAGATTGCAACTCGTACATAAAGATAAGCACTTTTGACTGCCATATATTCTCCATCAATCAAGTGTTTAAAAAGCTGGGGTATTCTCCTTCTATTCAACGGATTGTGGGGCTAAGCTGGAGATGCGGGGTGCTATTCCTCCACTCGGAAATCTCATTCATTGGGCAGTTCTTGTGCCGATTTCTTGCTAAATATGGATGTCTCGGATGCGACAATCTTTGAGACATGGCAGTAGTCCTCCGCTGAGATTCACACTTCACTACAAGCTGATAGTGTTGGTGGGGCTATTCAACGGAGTGGAAAGCTTAGCTCTTCTTCTTTTTGTGATGCTTTGTTTGTTTTGGTTTCTATTTAGATTATATGTTTTAGATTAATAGTTTATAATTAATACCAGTTTTGTGGTATAATTTAGTTTAATTGAATTGAGTTTCACAGTAATATTCGCTTTATATAAGTTATTATTTTCTTAACAATTTTATAATTCACTTTGGATTTATTGTTACGTGTGCCCGTCAAATTCCTTGAGCGGGTGTTAGTCTAAGAGTATGAACATATGCATGCGACAAAGGACTTGTAGATCTGCCTTCAAATAACAGGTTTACGAGTTATAAAAAGAAAAGAAAAAGGAAACCTGAAGAATACAGTTTTTTATTTCATTTTTGAGTTTTTGATTAAGATAAGTGTTAAAATCGAAATATCTTTTTTCCTTTTTCGTGGAGATCCTGCCCCTAGCCGAAACTCGGCGTGGAATTCGGCCGAGACAATTTGCTGCCCAGCTATTGGTTTGGTCTGGGCTTAAAAAGATAAAAAGGCCTCAGTTGTAGGATTGAACTTATTGGCGAAACTTCATTTCCAAGTATGCCGAATCAAGCAAAAGCCACTTTACACGGAAAGTGAGATTCATGAGCTATAACCCACTTGGCTATTTCCTTTCTCCTCCCCCACCACTGTCACCACCAAAGCATATTAAAAAAGAAAAAAAAAAACCAAAAAACAAAAAGTGAAAGAAATATATTCTATGCCCAATTCACAGAATAATCATTTATTAAATCAAATTTACAATAAATTATTGTATATATTTAGAATTTTTTTTATCTCTTTTATGTTAATCTCAAGTTTGAAAGTGATTAATCACTTCCACTAATCGTGAGTTAGACAATTTTCCGATGCACCAAAAGAAAAAAAAAAAAAAAACCCTTAAGTTAGACTTTTTACTGTTGCAATAGTCGATGTCCACCCGGGCAACTTGAGTGTAATAATTGTGAGCGTGTGAAAACTTTTCGGCTTTTGCAAGTGGGTTCATGCAAGTCCAAAAGAAGCTGTCACGGGCAGACAGCTTTTCGGCGTTGCAATTGGCCCCTTGGGTTACTCGAAGAGTGGAAGGGCGAAGAAAATGAAATGAGACGTAAAGATTTGCTTTGGATCCGTAGCCATCCTCAAAAGACCAACATTGTGGGAGAGAGAGAGAGAGAGAGAGAGGATAGCTTCTCTCTCACTAATCACTGTTTGTTTGCCTCTTGGCTAGGCACATGTCCTGTAAACATAAGCGTAAAGTTGGGGCACGTTAGGACCACATTCGAGTGGTTAAAAATCTATGCATTTACATTCATCTTTATCAAATATTTTTTATGTTGATGCGAGAGCTGGCCCGAGATTGTTAGGACTTTTGGTTCTATTGAGGCTCTGTTTTATTCAATTTGGTATTTAATGTTGGTTTCCCACCTTTTTTTTTTTTTCTTCAACAACTGAAATCAATTTCTGGTGACAGTGGCTCGTTTGACTCGCATGTGATTGACACCCTTATTTTGAAGGAAACTATGAAAGAAAATCGAGAGAATGAAAATGAAGGCGAAGAAATTACTTGCAGGTGAGTATGAGAGAATCGTCGTTTGGATTATATAAAAATTAAAATAAAATTGAACTACTTCACTTTTCTAGTTATTAACGACAACCTAACGATAAGATCATCATGGAGGAGACAAACCGAAAGGATGTCAAACCTTCTTCTTTTTTTTTTTTTTTCTCTCAAAAAATGTAAAAAAACACTTACACGTCGCACCTTTTGCAATTAGAAAACAGAAGAGACAGAAATCACTGATTTTTTTTTTTTTTTTAAATATAGTTTGAGTCACTCTAATCATTTAACTCTCTGATAAATTATTCAATGCTATATAATTTGTATATATATATATATATATATATTATATAGTAAATGTTGAGTTATTGTATTCATTTAATTCTCTTATAAAAATGATATATTATTTGATACTATATAATTTAAATAAAATTTTACCGTAACGAATTATAATATTAATAAATTAAATATTTTATTATTATATTTTTAAACATTTAATTTTATTTTTATCAAAATAAATACTTGAGTAAAAATTTAAACTTAATTTAATATAAGATAAAATATCAGTAATTAAACTACCATCACAATCCATAAATATTGATTAATAATAATTATTTTAATTAAATTATTCTCTTCAAAATACACAAATAATCAAATTAATTTGTATGTATTTTATATGATTTATTTTTAAAAAATGACCATATAAACTATAGGAACCATTTAATCAAATGATAGTATGATGTTTGATTTCAACAATTTATGCTCGTCTCATTTATTCATATGCTCGTTCAAAAAGTGCTTTGGTATGGTTAGTCACGAATCGAGAAAAATTTTTATGGGTCACGAACTTTAAATAAAGAGAGGCGGAGTCATTGTCACCCTCGTTCCTTTTAGATCCGCGCGCTTGGTATGGTCTTCCCAATAATTTTAATTTACAAAGGACATGCTTTATTTTCAAAGGTAGTTTGGATTAAAAATAATACTAATAATAGAAAATATAAAAAGGAGCTTGGAGAGACGTTGTCCACTCAATGATGGGCCCCGGAGTAATCTTTCGCTGCCTTGGATCTTTTGTCGTTTTAGGATTTATTTTGCTAATACGACGTCGCTATAAATGGTAGCCACCAGACCGGCGCCATCTCTTCCCTCCCTCTAATTCTTGATAATGAACGAAGTTTGATTTCTTGCCCTCTTTGGACCGCATGCATGCTATTATCCGACCATAATAATAATAATAACAATTCACCAAAACAATACAGTGCGCTCCAAACAAATTTGAAGATTCGCATAAGTTCTTCTTTTACGCAAACAAGTAATTGATAATTATATAAGTTATTAGATTTGTCGAGATAAATTATTTTTTAATTTTTTTAAAGCATATAGTAATTCTAATTTTTTGTATAAATCTTTCAAATTCATATAACTTGTTTAAATTTATATCTTTGATTATTTTTTTTTTTTTCAGTTTTAATAATATTAATATCTAAATTAAAAAATTTTAATATATATAATTCGGTTTAGAATGAGAATCGAACCAGAACTGCTCAAAAATCAAAAACAAAAATAACCTAAAATTGTAATCGAGACCTGCTCCGCCATGGAAGAGCACACCAGGACAATGATACATCGGGGTGCAACTTTTTGGGTGATTGTGACGGAAGCATCATGGGTGGTGGTAACACCAATTCCAATCTAACGGAGCGGTAATCTAATGGGACCATTTTCTGTTAATAAAAAGTTACCTGATGGGAAGTTTCTTTTGATCACATTTACGCCAACTTTATGACTCTTCCATTAACATTTTCCGTGCGAGACTATTCTAGATATTAGAATCTTTGGTTCTTTTTTTTTCGGTTGGTGGTAGTGCTTCCACGACAATCATAAAGTTGACACAAAGCTCATCAATTTATCTTTCTTTTGTCTAGTTGTTTCTTTGTCCAAAGCAAAAGTTAAAAAGATACCAATGGTCACTTTCTTTTTTTTTTTTTTGACCTCCAGATCATCAGAAAGGTTGAAACGCCACATCTCTTTCACCAAAAAGGCCGGTATTCTGGTTGAGAGGCAAGCCAGTGGCCTTTCTATTTTACATGTCTCGTGGTGTTTGAAATGCAACGGAAAAATCAACGTGTCATAGACACAGTCTAAACTCGACTTAATTCGACCATTGGTTGGCTTAGTTGCTAACGGACGTGATCTCTCTCCTTTATAAATCGCGATTTCCATCAGAGTTAATCGGTAAGAAAGATAATAATTCTTTGACATTTTCCTATCTTTAATCTCTCTCTCTCTCTCTCTCTCTCTCTCTCTCTATATATATATATATATATATTGAACCAGAAGGAGATGCCATGGACATTTAGGGATGGAAAAAAAAAAAGTGGGTGTTTACAGATTGAAGCCACCGCCATTACAAGTCCAACATGGATGGAAGTGCATCTGTAACCTAACGTTTTTAATGGGAGGCAAAAGAACAGGAAAGTCTTTTCAGTGTGGTTTTTATGCCATTGCAATTACGGTGACTCATCAAAAACATTTATGCGAAGTTACACATCATAATGCTCTGCGTTGTTTCTAATGACAACGTATTCCATGTAGGTAAATTCCATGATCTCAGGAGAATTGCGCCTCTTATCGTCTACTCATTGCTCAGAAAACTTCCGCACAAGTGGAAAAAAATAAAATAAAAAATCTAAACTAATACTGTGTCTTTATGGGGCGATGACGATCAAAAGGTGGACAGTGACTCCACTGCCGTAGTTGGCACATTTGCTTCAGTGGGCACGGCATCTCCCTTTCCACAATCCACCAACAAATAGAATAAAGTTTTTAACAAAAAATTTATAAATTTAAAATTTAATTATTTTAATTAAAATTAAATAATAAATATAATATTTAATATTTAATATTTAAAAATTTTAATAATATAATTTTTATTTTTTTAAAAAATATATAATTATTTTTAAAATTTGTTTACAAAAATTTTAAATTAATTAAATTTAAAAAAATATAACCTATTTATTGTAATTAATTTATTAATTTTTAAAATTAATAATTTTTAAAATAAATTATATTAAATTATAATTAATTTTAAATTTTACTAATTTATAATTTATCTTAATAAAATGTAAATTTTTTAAGACAAGTTAAAATGAAAATAATATGGGCGCGATGATTGGTAAAGCTCCTTTTTTATAATAAAACAAGAATAAAAAGAAAGATATTTTTGACCGAAGTGGGGGAATCTATGCTCGCCATGCGTTCGATTGGTTCCGCGGCTAACCCAAATTGGAAAGAACTTTGATGAAAGTTGCAGAAGTAAACAATTGTCCGAATTTTTTATTAGCTTAAAAGCCCAATCCCAACAGGCCATTCAAGCACTCCTCGCGCCCCCCCCTCCCCTCCCACACGCGTAACATATTTACCTCGGCTTCTATATGGTCGCCTGCGATGCCCACGCCGGTCAGCGTGGCAAGGCAATGCTTGACGGAGGAGGCCGCGGGTGCTCTTGACGATGCCGTGGCGGTGGCCCGTCGCCGAAGCCACGCGCAGACGACGTCTCTCCACGCGGTCTCCGCCTTACTGGCGCTGCCGTCTTCGACCCTCCGCGAAGCTTGCGCGCGCGCCAGGAGCAGCGCGTGCGCTCCACGCCTCCAGTTTCGCGCGCTGGATCTCTCTGTCGGCGTTTCTCTCGACCGCTTGCCCTCCTCCAAGTCCATGGAGGAGCCGCCAATCTCAAATTCCCTCATGGCGGCAATCAAACGGTCTCAGGCGAATCAGCGGAGGCAACCGGAAAACTTCCACCTGCAGCAGATTTGTAACCAGCAAACGCTGCCGGTTTTGAAGGTGGAGCTCAAGCACTTTATCATATCCATTTTGGACGATCCGATTGTGAGTCGGGTATTCGGAGATGCCGGGTTCAGGAGCTGTGACATTAAGTTAGCCATTATCCACCCGCCGTTGAACCCGAGTGCCAAATTCTCGTGGACTAGATGCCCGCCTGTTTTTCTCTGCAATTTGGCCGGATCGTCGGACTCGGTTCGACCCGGGTTCAGCTTCCCGTTCGGTGGATACGATGATGATGCGGACGAGAATTGCCGGAGAATTGGTGAAGTTTTAGTGAAGAAAAAGGGGAAAGCGAAGAACCCGTTGCTCTTTGGAGTCTGTGCTATTGATGCTGTAAGAAGATTCATTGAATATGTAAGCAGAGACAAAGATAAAGCCAGCATCTTGCCTAGCGAGATTACTGGTTTAAGTGCAATTTCGATTGAAAAAGAGATTATTGAGTACGTTAGAGAGGGAAGGATTGACAAAGGAAAGATGGGATCGGTGTTTGAGGATCTGAGTCATAAACTGGAGCAGTGTTCAGGGCCCGGAATTGTGGTGAGTTTTGGAGAACTAAAGGTTTTGGTGGGTGAAGATGTCTCGAGTCACTCTGTGAGTTATGTGGTTTCAAAGTTGACGGGTTTATTGGAGAGCTTTCGAGAGAAGCTATGTTTGATGGGTGCTGCTGCAAGTTACGAAATGTATTGCAGATTTTTGGAACAGTTTCCGAGTATAGAGAAGGATTGGGATCTTCAGCCCCTGCCCATCACTACTTCCAAAAGTTCTACTGATCGTTTTGGCTTCAAATCCAGGTGATTGCTTCAACCATTTCGTTTTTGTTATACTTTTATTTCTTGTTTTAATTTGGTTTCTTAGATTTAAAAAAGCAGAGTAGCCCAAGTAAGACTTGGGATTTAATTTAATTCATGGCTTGTAGTTGCATGAGGATGGTAAAACTTGTCCATAAACACTTCTGGGATTTAGCTTTTCAATTTTTCTGCTGGTTTTCAAGTTATTCTATTTGCTATTGTTGAATATTTCATTTCTTCATTTGCTTTATTGTGTGCTCTGCCGTTTTCATTTTGGTGGACAAATATTAAGTATTTAATGTGGCATTTGTGTCTATTCTGCTTGCCGTGGCATTAAGGCAATAGTTTCTTATGAAGTTCTCTTAAGCTGGAATTTAATGATTGAATTTAAGGCAATAGTTTCCACCGATTAGCTAAGCCTATTCCAAAATCTGTCATTCACCTTTCAATGTAGACATACAGTTTACCTTCTGACTGCTTTTTACCCATTGAATCTAACAGTTTGCTGCTTGGCATGCAGCTTGATGGGTTCCTTTGTTCCATTTGGTGGGTTTTTCTCCACACCATCTGATTTCGGAAATCCATTAAGCAGCATAAGTCAATCGGTCCCCCGATGTCACCTTTGCAATGCGAAGTATGAGCAAGAAGTTGCTACTCTTTTGAAGATGGGATCAGCAATCTCAGTTGCAGATCAGCACTCAGAGAAGCTACCTTCTTGGTTACAAATGGCTGAACTTGACAAGAGCAAGAGGCTGGATGTGGCTAAGGTGTGTCATTACTTCAAAATTGAAAATCTTTGAATTAATTTTTATATGGGCATATATAACAACAACAACAACAATAACAACAAGAAGGCCTTAATGGGGGTTATAGATTATCCAATTATTCATTGTGATTGTTATAAATTTGTTTCAACATTTATCTAAGAATCTGCATCACCTTCAGTGCAGATCACAGATGATGGTACAACATTGAATGCTAGAATTTTGGGAGTGCAAAGGAAATGGAATGATATCTGCCAACATCTGCATCATGCCCAGCCATTCTCCACATTTGGTATTTCCCAGGCTAGGTCTCAGGTGTCAATTGATGATGGATTGCTATGTGTCAATGATAGAAAGGATTCCTGCAGCAGCAGTAGCAGTAGCAAAGAGTCATCATTAAATGATAGTCAATGTGCAAATACAAGTTTTTGGGTTAACACAGCCATGCAGAAACCTAGCATACCAATTGCAGTAGCTTCAAAAGCTGAAAACATGAGCTGCCAATCTAAGCCACTAGAACAAGTGTCAAAGGGTCACTCTTTGCTTAATGTGAGTCTGCCCACTGACCATACGACATCTTCATCTATCACTTCTGTGACCACAGATTTGGGTTTGGGAACGCTTTATGCATCCAGCTTTAGGGAACCAAATAATTCAAAATTACACGGTCACCTGGACCATGTTCAGCACTTCTCAGGTTCTCATTCTGCCAGTTTTGATGTTGTCGGTGAGACTACTTCATGGCAGATTGCACATCCTTCTCCCTGCTCCACTTTTTCTTCAGGAGGGCAGTTGGATTTGTCATATTACAAATCAGTGAGGAGAAGTCTTGCTGAAAAAGTTGGCTGGCAAGATGGAGCTATATGCACTATTAGTGAAGCTGTGTCCCATTGGAAAGAAGGATGCAGAAAACACCGTGACTCTAATAGAGGAGATCTCTGGTTTACTTTCCTTGGACATGATAGAGTTGGAAAGAAAAGAACAGCTTCAACCCTTGCTGAGATAATGTTTGGCAGCCATGAAGCCATATTCCATGTGGATTTGAGTGCCCACGACAGGATTAGCCCATCATACTCAATGTTTGAACATCAAGAATCAAATGATTATGATGCAAAATTTAGGGGTAAAACAGTTGTTGATTATATTGCTTTGGAGTTGAGCAAGAAACCCCAGTCAATAGTCTTTGTTGAAAATGTAGACAGGGCTGATCCTCAGACCCAGACTAGCTTGTCCCAGGCCATTAGGAGAGGTAAATTCCCAGACTCGCATGGTAGAGAAGTCAACACGAGCAACAGGATTTTTGTGACAACATCAACAATCGAGATGGGCAAGAAACATCCTCATTTGGAGCTAGAACCTGTTGACTATTCTGAGGAAAGAATACTTGGAGCTAAGAGCTGGCAAATTGGAATGAAAGTTGAGCAGCCTACTAACACTATAAGCAGAAGCCAAAAAATGAACGTGAGGATTTCAAGAAATGCTTGCTCCTCATCACATGCTAGCAAACGAAAGCTGAGTGATTCTACAGAGGAAGAAATCAATTTTGAGGCCAAGAAACAAGGGCACAAAGCATTTAGGTCTTGCCTGGATTTGAATCTTCCCGTAGAAGAGACAAAAGAGGATGCCAGTTCTCAGAGTAACAGTGATTCCATTTCTGAAAACTCAGAAGCATGGTTGGAAGATTTCTTGAGCCAAGTTGATGAAAAGATTATATTCAAGCCGTTTGATTTTGATGCTCTTGCTGAGAAAATACTGAAGGAAATTGCCATCCAATTTCAGAGTGTATTTGGATTAGAAGTTCTGCTGGAAATTGATCACGAAGTTATGATACAAATGCTTGCGGCTTCGTGGTTGTCAGAAAGGGAGAAATCAATGGAGGATTGGCTCCAAAATGTCCTTAGAGTTGGTTTCACTGAAGCACGACAGGAATACAATGTTAATGCTCGATCAGTTGTAAAGCTAATTTCTTGTGAAGGCCTCTTGATGGAAGATCAAGCTCCTGGAGTATTGCTGCCTTCAAGAATTTATATGTAAGCATTTTTGGCCCACTAATGTTGCTTGTAATTATGTGTGTATAATGTTGTAGCTTTTAGCTCTTGCTTTAGCACCTGAAGTGCCTTTTTTTGGGTTAATTAATCTATTTTTGGTGTAATTTGGTGTAGGTGCTTCAGTCTTGTATTGACTGTGATTGTTGGCAAAGGTGCAAAATTATGTTCAATGTTTTAAAAGATTATTCAATCTAAATTCTAAAGCCTTGGGGAGAATATAATGGAGAGTTTAACATATTCTCAAGATTGGCTCGTATTCTCAAAGAATGGCAATGGTTCAAAAAATAAAAGCCTTAACGGAGAGTAATAATTCTCAAGATTGGGTCGTGTACTAAATTGTGGAGTGGGTATTCGTACAAAGAGTGTCGTTAATATGGAAATGGGAGGCACTGATTGGGATTGTCATTACCTGCTTTATTTATTTATTTTAAGTCCACTCTGTTTTTTTTTTTTTTTTTGGGGTGTGTGAGAGTCTGAATATAAAACGGTAGGGGATAAATGAGAGAATTCAAATTCCTATTCCCTCTTTCTGACGCAAAGTCTATCTGAACTGGTCTAGGCAGATGGTACGAGAAAATGGCTGCGAAGAAACACTACCGTAAGGAAAAATGGGCGCGATCGTGAAAGGCCGAAAACCCAAAGGCCTCTCAAGATAATTGGGCCAGCCAACATTAGAAGGGACCAAACTTCAAACCCATTATTACCATATGCTTCTCTGGTTGCGGCAGTAGACTTTGAAAAAAACAACTAATTCACTAAATGCCCTGATGACCAAAAATTATTCTTTTGGAATTTTCCAGTGTCGTTTAAGATAATTTCCCTTGATCAAAATGAAAAAAATAAATAACGCCTAAATTGAGATTATTATACGTTTGGGAAATTGGATTGCAATGCCTGGAAAAGTAGAAAAAAAAAAAAAAAAAAGAAAGAAAAAAGAACACACACCCTATCTTCTTCTTCTTCCATGAAGCAAGGGAATTTACCAACTTGAGATTCGTTAAAAGGAGAAGTAGAAAATTTTGATGTGAGACAGACATGAACCCACACGACTGTTGTTAGTTTTACACTTATAACTTTATTTTCATTACAATGGAGTATTAAAAAAACTTAAAATATGTGCAATTCTGTCGATCATGTGCATACATATGACACTACGGTTACCGAAATGACCCTCGTTGTCTTTTCACGATAGTCAAAAGAATGCTGCCACCTCAACGGAGGCATGACAACGCTTTTCTACAATGGCTTATTGCTCTCTCTTCGTGCGTTTGCAATCACTTCTCCGCCATCAATAGTGCTATTGCTTTCCTTTTTGACCGGGTCTTTTGGCGTTGACGTCCACCCGTGAAGTTTTATGTCATGTAGTAAGAATATAGCTAAATGACAATCAAAATACATAAGAAAGAAAAAATAAAAATAGAAAAAAGAAACCCAGGTGTTAAAAAAAAAAAAGTTAAATTCAAAAACTAAAATAAAATAAAATAATAATATTTTTTTTTTATTACGTTGTTCCTATATTAAATTCTTGAATAAAAATAAGTTAGGGACTTTTGGATTGCTTTGAAATGTTCCAACTAAGGAGGTCAATGAGTTAAACAGTAAAATTAAATTAATACCATGTGTGCATAATTATTTTGTTGATCAATTGTCTAAATCATTAGTAATTTTGTTGTTCTGATACTGTGAACATCAAGATAAATAAAAAGCATACCTAAATAAACATTATGCTAATCTAAAGATAAATTATAATCAATTGATGTTGCAACATGATAAAAATTTGATTTTGCAACTAATTGCATAAGATTACAACAATTTTTAACTCAAATGGGTAAGGCCAACATGTATATCTCACTTCCAAGTTTTGCTTACATTCTATTATTTTTTGCTTTGTTCTTCTAAAAATGTCTTGGTTGGTCATACAATTGATATTTTGCTAAAGTATATCTATTTATTTGTTATATCATTGGTAATTAGGAAATATGTCATTAGTTTTTTTTCATTGACCCTCTTGCTGCCTTATTGTTTGTATTATGGGATGTTCTATTCCCATTTTCTTTTTTTTTCTTTTTTTTTTTGACTGAGCTTTTCTAATTTCTTAAATTCAATTAATATATTCTTTTATGGGACGGATATAAATATACTAGCTCTCGTATCATATTTTTTTTCAAAAAAAAAAAAAAAAAAAAAAGCGAAAAGAAGAAAATAACGAAAAACGGGAAGCCACAATACATTTCACATTCACATCATGCATCTATCGTCGTGGTTCGGGGCGGCTGCTGGAAAAGGATGCGAAGACGACAGACACGAGGTGCTGTGCCCAATTAAAAACAGCCGCGTGGAAAGTTTTAGGTGCAAAATTTTGACTTTTCTTGCATAAATCGCCAAAATAAGCGCTGACCCCATTAATTTCATGGTCCACAATTTGAAGTCTTAACATAATTCAATATCTTTGTTCTCCTACCCCACTAATAAATTATTTTTTTGAACGACACCCCACTAATAATTAATACAATAACAATTTAACATAGCAATATACTACCGAATTCACAAAAATCTACTTCAATAATATTTTTTTTTAACCTTAAATAGATAGAAATAGACTCCAAAAAAAAAATATTATAACGTATTATAATTATTAACTATATATTTATAATTATTTGATAAAAATATTATCATTTCACTTTTACGTAGTCAAACCTTCTTTTATATTCCTTAAAAAAAAATTGGTGCACTCAAAAAATTATTAAGAAAATACTATTTTTAATAATTTCCTTTGAAACATTATTTCATGGAATTAAAATTAACATTATTTTTTATTAATGATCTCCAATTAAGATTTGAATTTGAAACATACTTTCAGTAAATGGGCAGAACTTTATTTTTTGTTTTTCTGTTAACTTTAAAAATTAGTTCGTCCGCGAGTCCGAACTTCAATTTATTTCTCTTTATTGGGTCGGGCCCCAGGCGGATGTATTTTTATTGACAACAGGTTTGTGCTTGGAATGAACCTGGCAGTAGAGGAGTCTAGCACCTTTTCGCTTTTTGACATCGATCGTTCGATTTGGATTACAACATCAAGCCACTTCCTACCAATGAGAATGAAATCAAATGGCAAGGTTACTTTCGTGGGTCCCAGATTCCCGTATCCTACATGCAATCTTAATCGACGTTAATGCTTCGGTGGGTCCCTTTTCTTGACACTACATTTTTCTTCCGTGCTTTTTACATATACAATATGTTCTCTATCCATATTGGAATTTCCACGGAAATGCAATTTAAAATATTTTGGTAATGAAAAATTTATTTATACTAAACTTAGTGCATTATAAAATCGAATACAAATAAAAATTTGTGATTAATACTAATTAAATTTGATTTTTTTTGAGTAAAAAGTTAAAAATTATCAAAAACAAAATATGCATCCTCAGTTAAAAAAAATATATACAAATTCAAATATATTAAACACAATTTGAAGAACGAGACTCAATATATTTATAAAATTAATTTATTATTAATAGTTAATATTTAAAGATGTAGATGCACGTTTAAATTTTGAGTTTAATTTTTATGTTTGTGTAATTTTTTTTAAGTAATGAATAAATTTCATGTTGACGGTTCAGCTACTCCCACGTCATCCACCGAGAGGGACAAAGAAAAACGCGTAAATCGTGACAATCCGGAATCCCGATAGGGGCCACCACTGGGCTGAGTCCCTACCCAATGGGACAGTGTCCGTCTACAACACCTCTGCTTTTTATTAGAAATTGGAAAAGTCCGTAGGTAGGCCCCACTAGCACCAACATTTTCTCCGCATCTTATCGAATTTGCATTTCATGTGCATTTCGGTTTCATTTTGCCGAGAGTTGGAAAAAATTTATAGAAAAAGAAAAAGTTGAAAAAGTGCTGCAAGAATAAGGGAGAGGAGCCATTGGAGGCAGCTTCATTACATTGGGCTCGTCTTTTTTGACCCCTAAGAGGCCGAAAAAGAAAAAAAGAGAAAAAAAGAAAAACCCCATCGAAAAGAGAAAAGCCGAAAAGTCTCATTTGTTTCTCTCTCTAGCCTTTATAGCCTCCCGGTGTGTAGTTTTAAAGGAAGGAAGAGGTTATTAAAAGCCAGGATAATGCAGTTCTGGGCTTAGCTCTAGCTCTCTCCAGTGCTGCATTTAATACAGGTATGGTGTTACTTGTTTAAGTCTGATTTTATTTTTTTTAATCTTTCTTTGAATTTGTTTATCTTGTGAGCTTTTAATGACAATTTTTTTTTTTTTGGTTAGCTTGCTGGAAAATACGGATAAAGATGGAATTTTGAGTTGTGGGTTTTATGTTTTGCCTTTCCTTTTTTTTTTTTTTTTTTAAGTTTTTTTTGTTTCTGTTTTGGTTTTTGGTTTTTGTTTAGGTTTATTGTCGTGAACAAGACGGGATGGGTTAGATGGCTTAGTTATGTTGGTTGGGACAAAGTAACCGATTTTGGTCTCATGGTTCATGTCAGGTTCTGTATGTCCTTGTTTTATTGGTTGGTTGGTTTCTTAGTCTTGATTAAAGACCTAACCTGTTTGCAGTATCACACGTCATTGTAACAAAATTCTTAGTGATTTTGTTTTGATTTCGTGATTGAAAATTGTGGCCTTTATTTTTATTTTTTTTGGTATTATTTGTCCTTCCAAAATTTTCTCGTCGCTTTTTTTTCTCTCTTGTTGGTTTCTACTTTCTTGGGTTGTTGGAATTGCCGCCATGTTTATTGTTTTTGAAGGATGGGTTTTGAATGTTCATTTTTATGCAATTTTGTAGAGAAAAGAGTCTTGTTGGAGTTTCAAGAAGAGAGCTTTCCCATGTGCAGTGGCGTAAAGAGTAAACCAACTCAGACTGGTTTCAATATGGAGAATGGGTTTGAAAAGGGAGATGGGGATATTTCAGTTTTGCTTGAATTGTCGGCCAGAGATGATCTGATTGGATTTAAGAGAGCATTTGAAGAAGAAGTTCGTGATATTGACAAGCCTGGGCTGTGGTACGGGAGGAGAATCGGGTCAAAGGGGATGGGATTGGAAGAGAGGACAGCTCTCATGGTTGCTGCCTTGTATGGATGCAAGGATGTGTTGAACTATATTCTGGGAACAGGCCGTGTTGATGTTAATAGGGGTTGTGGCTCTGATGGCGTCACTGCCCTTCACTGTGCCGTTGCTGGGGGCTCAGCTTCTTGTCCTGAAGTTGTCAAGCTCCTTCTTGATGCTTCTGCTGATCCAAATTCTGTTGATGCCAATGGAAATCGCCCTGGTGACTTGATTCCTTTGGTTTTCAATTCAGGTTTTAATTCAAGGAGAAAGGCGTTGGAGATCATGCTAAAGGTTGATACCAGTGAAGATATATGTAATTTGCCTAATCAGATTGTTAATGGAATTGAGGGACTAGAACAACTAGAAATTTCAACACCAAGGTCATTGAAGGATGGGACTGAGAAGAAAGAATATCCTGTTGATCTCACTCTTCCAGATATAAAAAATGGGATATATGGGACTGATGAATTCAGAATGTATACATTTAAGGTAAAGCCTTGTTCAAGGGCTTATTCTCATGATTGGACAGAGTGCCCATATGTGCATCCTGGGGAGAATGCAAGGCGGCGTGATCCAAGGAAATATCATTATAGTTGTGTCCCTTGCCCTGAATTTCGAAAAGGTTCCTGCAGGCAGGGTGATGTTTGCGAATATGCACATGGTATTTTTGAATGCTGGCTTCACCCTGCCCAGTATCGAACCCGGCTTTGCAAAGATGAGACTAATTGCACTAGGAGGGTCTGTTTCTTTGCCCACAAGCCTGAGGAACTTCGCCCTTTGCATGCCTCAGCAGGATCTGCTGTGCCTTCTCCTAGATCCTACTCAGCCAATGGTTTGATACAGGAGGTGGGTTCTGTTATCCCACTCGCCCTTGGTTCTTCATCTGTCATGATACCATCTGCATCAACCCCACCCCTGACTCCCTCAGGGCCATCTTCTCCATTGAGTAGATGGCAGAATCAGTCAAATATCATTCCAACCTTGCAGCTCTCTGCTAGCAGGTTGAAGTCTACTCTGCGTGCTAGAGATATGGATTTAGACATGGAAATGCTTGAGCATGAAAGTCTCCATTGCCGGCGGCAACAGTTGTTGGATGAGGTATCTGGTCTTGCCTCTCCGTCCAGGTGGAATAATGGTTTGTCCACTGCTTTGGCTTTTGCTACTCCTGGGGACCAGCCTGGGGACTATAACAGGTGTGGTGTAAAGCCAACCAATCTTGAAGATGTTTTTGGATCTATTGATCCTGCAATTTTGTCTCAACTGCAGGGCCTCTCATCGGATGCTTTGGCACCTCAGTTGCAGTCTCCAGCAGGAATTCAGACAAGCCACAACATGAACCAGCAACTTCGATCTAGCTATCTCTCTAGCTTTTTGTCCTCTCCTGTGAGGACACCACCATCTTTTGGCATTGATCCTTCTGGGGCTGGGGCAGCAGCAGTTTTGAGTTCAAGGTCTGCTGCCTTTGCAAAGCAGAGGAGTCAGAGCTTTATTGATCAAAGTGCTGTGAACCACTACACTGGGTTGTCTTTGCCTGTTTCTTCAGCAGCCATGATTCCTTCCAACCTTTCAGATTGGGGTTCTCCTGATGGAAAATTAGACTGGGGAATCCAAGGAGAAGAGCTTCATAAGCTGCGAAAGTCTGCTTCTTTTGGGTTTAGGAGCAATGGCAGCAGTTTGGGCTCAGCCCCAGTCCCCATGCCAGGAACTGTTGATGAGCCAGATGTGTCGTGGGTTCACTCCCTGGTGAAGGATACCTCTTCTATGAAACCTGGGCAGTTGGGTCTCGAGGAGCAGCAGCAGCAATGCCATCTTACCACATCAGGATCAGAGATGCTCCCTGCCTGGGGGGAGCAATTGTACAGCGAGCAGAAGCAGCTTGTGGCTTAAAAGCAATATTGGGCCCCTTTTGGTTCCTAATTCAACTTTAACTAGTTATATTTGCCAATTTTTTCAAATTTTTATTAGTTTCAATGATGTGTAGGAGAAAGAAACTGGTGAAATGGAATAAACACTCTAAAGAAATAACAAAGTAGCTGTGCAGAAGGAAAGATTTCTGGTACACATTTCTTAAAAATGAAAAATTCTCTTTTCTGCTTAAGATTCCAGAACTATAGGTCCTGTCAATCGGATAAATGCTGGAAGCCTAGCCTATTTTGGTGCTGATGCTAGCGGGTCTGGTCTGCACGAATAGCCCAATTTCATTTTCGCCTCTAATCTATCTTTGTTGTCTCGTGTTTGCTTGTTGCCCTGTATCCGTTTCTATGTACCAAAACTATATGGCATTAATAGCTTCAAGAAACATGCCTAAAAGTTGATTCTATTTTCTTTTCCATTCTGGTCTGTTTACTTATGAACGTTTTTATGGTTTTCTGTTACCCGAAGACCGAGGATTGTCTTACATCCTCGGCGGATCCACGCAGCCTAGCAAGTCTGGATTCTCTTTTCTGCGAGTATAATGACACTTTCCATTTGTCGAAATTGATGTCAATTAGTATGAAAATGTGACTGATTGCGAGTATCCGGCACTTTGCATCAAACTCATCTTCCAGTACGATTCCGTCTTTGTCTCCGTATAATCTTTTGCCAATGTTGTCCACACGTCCCCTTTTCATATTCTGCATATTACTTTCGGCTTGGAAAGGGGGAGGTGCACTGATTCCACCAACATTCAAATGGGGGAGATTATTGAGCACCGGGGAAAAGGCATTCCTACAGAAATAGCTTACTTTTGTGTCTTATAATCAACTTTAATTGGTAGTGGCATGAACATTATCTGAAATAAAAGAACCAAGGATGCATGCTCTCGTGCTGAATGCCCCAGCGGCTTCTTAATCCTGTGCAAAAGAGCTAAATATTTAAAAGGCTTCTGCTAAAGCTTGCATCTGCAAATGCCGGCTTCGCCTGAACCGTCTACCTGACAACGAGAAAATCCGATAACTAATACACATGAAGTTTCATATCCGATAACATTCATATTTTTTTCTCAATTAAAGGTTACTTCAATAGGTGAAGAAATTTTAAGAAAAGGGTCTTTGGAATCTTTGTAGTTGAGAAATCAACAGCCAAATGACAACTGAAGCTGTTTTGTCCCTGTACGTAGACCATCTCTCGCCCGAACACGGCGCTATCTCTGAGTCTTATAAAGTATAATTCCTCTCATCATTTCCTTTCTACTCCATCCCTCCACCCCACTTTCCTTCGAAACAAACAAAGCATCAAATTGTTATCTTATGCAGTTTAAATTTTTATTTATTGCTTTAAATGCTAGGATCTCTGTCATGACATAGAAAAGCATTAATTAAATAGGAGAAAACAAAATAGGGGTCTTGGAATCATGACTCGACACATGCTGTGGGATTGTTGGCTTTTATAAAGGGTAATTCCTTTGTGACCACATGCATGTAATCAACTGGCACTAAACTAAATAAACACGTGAGTTATGGACACCGAGGGCGCGCAGTCGATTGCAATAATTCATTTTTTCCAATAATGAATACGTTCTCAACAATTATGGTACACATTGTTTTAAAAGAATTCATTTTAGGTGCTCGGAGAGATAAAAACACTGTTAGAATGTCCTCGGCAGGCCTTGTTTTTGTCCATTCAAGTTGAGTGACAACCTGATTTTAACTTTTTTTTATAAAAATAATCCATCGCCTCAATGGTGATCGTTCCCCATTATCTCTCCATGACAGTACTGTCGTTTTTTTTATTTATTTTTCTATCAAAAAGGAGGCGGATACTGCGCTGGGGCTCGAATCCTGAATGAATACTTACAAACTCACTGCCAAGCTCCCACTTTCGGTGGTCTCTCGCTAGCTTTTCTGATGATCAAAGTCCTACAATGTATATAGTACTAGGATTGAAATTGCAACCACGACTTTGGTCATGATTATAGCAATAGGTTTTATAGATTCATCATTCATAGGAGTAAGATGCTTTTTGCCGAACGCACTGCACAGAACTTTGAGAGAAGTAACCTTAGATCTGTGGTGTAACTTAATTTTAAAAAGTGTACTGTTACTGCTAGATGTGACAAGAAAAGGGAGAACTAGGCTCAGAATTTTCAAAATTTTTTATAATCTGAGAAGTCCTAGTTTTTCATGGCAGGTCAAACAAGTAGATCTACCATCTCTTGCAACAACTCATCCAGGATTGGAGACCCAATATCTGCAATAATATCTTCAAAGTATTTGAATTCCCCTCCGCTTTTATGGTTCCAATTTGACTTAACCACTTGGGCTCCAGTCAGCCTGCCAATCTCACGCCACATGCTTATGTGATCCTGGCCATGGCCAACCTTTTTCCTTGAATTTTGATCATCACCAATCAAGTAATTACCTCCATGCTGAGATAAATAATTGTGATTGGCAAATTCTGGCGTTAACTTCCTTCTCGAATTAGATCCTCCCGAATTTGTATTTTTTTCTGTCATACATACAAATCCAAGCAACAATTTAGGATACAAAACTGACAAGCATTTTGGAATTTTATGAATGAATTATGGAAATCAAACAAAGTACAGTTTGATGTAAAGTTCAAAATATTAAGCTGTGATAGGGGGGGAAAACCTGATGCTGAAACCTCAGGATCAATGATCAATTGACCAAAATCAAGAACAGAAACAGGGCTTGAATCTTTTGTACTGCACTCAAGTTCTTCATTTTCAAGTGCAAAGCAACCATGGGCTTTCTTCTTTTTCTTCCTTGATTTTCTACCATCAAAAACTTCCTTATGACTTGTCCTGTGTGATTTATCCACTTCTTCTACGGCCACATTTGATTGCGCACAAGAATCTTCAACTTTGCTACTACAGCCAAACTCTGGAATTGGCTTATCTGAAATTCTCCTGCTCAACTGTTCCTCATCTACAAATCTCAAGGTCATCCTTTTAATGATCTCTTTATCTTCCTTCTTCTCTAGTGCCACTTTCTTTCTTCTGTTTTCCTTGCTTCCACATTTCTCCCCTTTTTTTGGCTTCAATTCTGCACAACCCACTTCAAATTTTCCTCCTTTGGATCGATCTTTTTTAGTCTGACATTCCTTTTCAAAGCTAAGAATAAAGAATTTCTCATTTTCAAGCTCAATGAAAGTTGGCATTTCGTGGAACGACCATGTACTCTTAATTCCTCTATCCTTCCCTTGAATTTGATCACATTCACCTCTAAATTCCACAGAATTCATTGATAAGCTTCTTGATATAGAACTAACACTTACTTGTCTACCGCCTGTACTTGTATCTGGAAATGATTCCAAGCCCGTCAACCTTGCCACAATTCCCGAAGCAGTAGCTGCTGGGGCCTCAAGTTTCTCCTTGAAATAACTGTGTTCTCCCTGTTTGTTTTCACGGACTATTGAACTTGTTTCTGTGACCTGATCAGATGGGTGTGTAGGAAGGCTACAGGAGCAAAGAATTCGGCCCAAAATGCCTGCAAGGCAACTGGTAGGGGCATTTCTTGAAGTGCACATATTTGCGTCAAAATGGGTACTAGTGGAGGATGATGAAGTGGAAGGAGATGGTAACAATCTCATGTTTCTGAACACAGAAAAAAAAAAGGGGGAAATACTAAGAGAATTGAGTATGTGAAGGGTGACTTAATGAGTAAGCTTTGGGACTATGTGGGGTATTCAGCTTTCTACTCTGCAACAAAGAATACCAGTCAGGGAGGAGAAACGGAAGATTTGAATGTGTTTTTGTGTTTTTTTGGATAGGAAAGTAAAATAAAGGTGGGGGGAAAGAAGAGAGAGAGAAAGAAAGAGAAAGGAGGATAGGTGGAGGTGGCGGGCTTGGCCTTTGAATTGTGAAATTTTGGCAAGTAGTTGATGGAGAATATGTCTCCACGCGCATTGACAAGTCAATTTTGAGCAGATAGTGCTCACTGGTGGCCAAAGGACGCTGCTTGTTCCCATAGCATAAGCACCTTTTTAGAGGAAGCTAGACAAGATAGAGCGGCCCAGGGGAGGGTTTGAATTTTTGTCTCACCTTGTACATTCGTCACCAATGTATATCACGTAGGTGTTCAAGACAGGTTGTTCCACAGCTTTTAGATTGCTCTGGAGAGACATTTTTCTAGTTAATGTGTCAGGCAGCCAGAAATAAGGGAACGCAATTGGGTTTGCAGCCACCATCACTCAAAAATAACCCATTTTATAGATTAAGATAAAGAGAGAGAGGAGAGGGAGCCAGCCTGGAGGTTAATGCAATGCTTCCAGCAGACAGGCGCTGCCGTTCTGTTTCCATCTGCCTTTTTTGGCTGTGTTTTGAATAGCTGTACTTTTATTTTCACCGAACACCTGCAGCCTTGTGGGGGCCATCATGTGAACATGGTAAGGAATTTTTGTCCATCAATTCATACTTCTTACACAACTCACCTGAAAACCCAGAATTATATTTGGGTTTTGGATCTACTTTAGGCAGCCCGCTTGAGAAAAATGTAAATGAGAAACTATTTAGGGTCTCATATTCCCAAATATATCCAATTATTTACTTCTTTTTTCATTATCTTGAAGAATATTCTTTCCTAGTTTTGCTCACTCTAATCCAAATTGCAATAAATTTTTTTTTTCTTTTCGGTTTGGCAAATTGTTTCCATTTCTATTTATTATGGTACTTTATTATTTTCTATAATTTGTGTCTAATGTGATTTTTCTTCAAGTGAAAATTATTGCTTATTTTCCTAATTAATTTTCTTTTGTCTATTCTTCTTCTTTCGGCAAAATACTTTCCTGTTTAATTATTTGATTTTATTAAGCAAAGTTTTTAAGTTTGTTCCAATTTCAGTTTGTGCTTTCTGTTTACTTGCTAACAGGTCGTTTTTCATTTCTGCTATTATTTCATTTTATCAATACGTTTCTTCAACAATCGTGCGTTGATGATGCATATAAAAGATAAAACTGTAAATAAAAACATGGTAAAATAAGAAGGTTTTAACTGTAGTTAGCCAAGTCCATTTGAGCAGTTAAAAATCAACTTTAACGGTGAAAGTATCCATAAATCCAATCTTTCCCGCCATATTCCATTTTTGCCCTTAGGTCACCTGCCTCGGGGAAACCACCTTTTGCTATAAAAAATGGGAAAACATACTGGTTCCTTCCAACTCAAGAATTCCAAGCCCAATGGTGTAGTTGGGCCCGAAGTTTATGGGCCTGGCCTTCTTTACAACTTCATTGGGCCAAGGGCTTACCTTGTTTTTTCTCTTCTTGGGAGACTCATTATACGGTAAATTTCGCAGGGATAAAACTCTCTAAAACTTTGATATGGTGGACCCCCAAGAGATAACCCTCTGTTCATAGCCCCATGTTGGCTTTATTGACGGTAAAAATGCAATTATTCATTTCATTCATACATCGGTGTTTCGTTGACGGAAGAATTTTAGATAATTATTGGGTAAATAGCGTGACACGTGGATCAACAATTTTTTTGTTGTATTTTGACTCAAATTCGGTCTACTGAAATTTGATGACTCCTAAAGGAAAAAGGAGTAAAAACTCCCATTGTTGCTAGCATTGCTTTTCAAAGCAAATACATTATTATTCAAATAATCTGAACTTTGTCTGACACTGTTGTTCTGGATTTGGAACTTGGCCACGCCATTGAAACCCTTATTATAATGACGCCGCTACTAGCCTCCTCCTCCTCCTTGAGGAATGAAAGTGAAGTAGAGATTGCTCTTCTGGCATAAGATCACAGGGTGAGAGGAGAAGTCCAACTTGAGTTGTTCTAAAAATGCAAGGCTGCTCGGGAGAAGAATTTCCATTTACAATAACCTTGGAATATTATGGTTAAATGTTTACGCCTCCGACTTTGGTCAGCACCAGTCCAAAATGGTGCGTACGCCGATGCATTTAGGATTCCGGGGCAATTGTCCCCGCAACTAAAGGCTTTTATTGCCCTCACGAGTCCAAGTTGCGCTGATGGCCACAAGACGCCACTGGCCTGTCCGGGCCAATTTATTGCTCAATCAGATCTCACTCTCCACGTGCCGATCCGCTGCGATCATGATTAATCAATTTGTTGTCCGAGGCTATTGAGACGTGCACCTATATACAGACCAAAAGTAACTATTTACGAAAAGTTCACTTCCAACATACACACGGTGTTTGACCCGAAAGAGACGCAGGAAACTGCAATATAATCGTGATCGATTTAGGTGGTTTGTATCATCTTCTGCCTAATATTTTTCCTTTTTCAAAGGGCCGTTGTCCTTTTGAATTTCCTGGCTCTTCTAGTTCTACGATCATTTGATGTCTAAATCAGACTAGTCAACCATGTTTTGCTCGCTAGGCATAAGGTCCGTAACTACCACCACATGAGTTGATCAATTAGATATCTTTTTTCCAACGTAGGACGCATTATATCACAAAAATCACTGTAAACAGATGTTGATTTGAGTCTAATATTCTTTGCATTATTGCATTACAACATCATAGCACAGATGATTCTGACCAGAAGAGGAAAAAAAAAAAAAATCAAAATGTTTCTCTCCTTAGAGCAGGAGAGCAGAGGTTATCAACCAACATATGTCTCCAATTCAGTTATTTTTGGAATAGGGAATTGGAGCTAGAGTCACTAACGAAAAAGAGATGGGGAAGGCTGTCAATTAATCTTTATTCTCGGTCCCGGCTGCCATGGGGTAGAAAAATCAGCGTAACTTGCTTTTAGAATAATCATACAGCAGAGGGTCGGTCTGATAGTAGACAATTTCTCCGGTGTCGCTCACATAGTGATCTTCTCTGATGCTTTGCACTAGACTCGTGAATAGATGAAATGGGAATGGCCCTGATTTCTTCGGCTCTCGGTAGTACGTTCCAAGCACTGGCTTAGCAGCCTTTGTCTGCTGGGAATGAAAAGTCAACCATAAAATTTGACTCAAAGGTAAAATACACAATTTCAATTGCACATTTTATTGATGGAGATCTCACCGCCTCCACTAGGTGGTAGTGTGGGATTTGGGGGAAGAGATGATGTATCACGTGTGTGCCGATATCATGGTGAATGTCATTGAACCATCCGTAATCTCTATCAACTGTTGTCAGCCCTCCTCGCAGATAATTCCATTCCTGTGAATTTCATATTCAAAAGGACCAATCAGGCCTTTGTTACTTGTTGTACTGCTTCCATGCACCAAGTATTTATTGCGGGCATAAAAAATGAGACGTCACTTGTACCTTGCCACGATACCAGGGAAGTTTTTGCTCATGGCCATGGTGGTGCAAGTATGTAACACAGTCCAGCCAGATTACGAAAATCTGCCAAAATTAACATTTAAGCACAAGTGAATGATGTGTGATTAAGAAGGCAATGAAGGGGTTAAAAGTATTTCAAGGGAGAAGTCTAGTCACCAAGTATGGAACACCATAGAGCTTAAGCACTTTCACAGGACCAACAGCAAAAGATGAATATAGCAGCAGAAGAAGCATTATGGTCCAACACACAGTTGAAGTCAACACAGCTTTCCTCTCATTAGGGGCAAATAAGTCACTGTTGGGGTTGAAGTGGGAACCTTCTTTACCTGGACTTCTTGTCCACTGAAACGCAACATTAATACATAATCATATTCATATGTATCTATCTGCTGTGTTTATGTAACAGTTCTACCCAACCTTTAGCTTAATCAACAGTAGATGCATTTTCTCACCAAATATACAGGGTACGCGAACATGGGGAGAGGCACTGTGAATCTCATTATCCGCGTACTTAAATCTAAACTCTTGTAAATCTTCTCAGGCAACTGAAAGAAACATAATGACATAGGCTAGTGAATATATGCATAAGATGGTCTAAAAAAACAGAGCAAGAATGGACCATAAAAAGTCCATCTCTCAAATCAGAGGAATCTCATCACTTGCCGGAACCCAGGATTCATCATTCTCGACATTTCCATGATTCTGATGGTGTTTCCTGTGGCTGATTCTCCTGCAAAATGGACGTACATTTCAAAGCTATAGATGTAAAACATTGTAAATGAAGTTTTGCAAGAGATGGAAAATGGAGTTAAAAAAGTGCAAAAAGAAGAGCTAAAAGCCCACCATCCATGATAAGGTACAAGAATCGAAGAATGCAGGACATGCCCCACCGCATTGTTTAGCAGGGGATTGTCGGAAAAGCTTCCGTGGCCGCTACACAATACAAAACCATATACATCAGAATTCAGGAAACAGAATATGTACTTATAGTAATTAGGCTTCAATGCCAAGAAGAAAATATCAAACACCTCAAAAAGTGGAATAAATGAGCTATTACCAATCATGTCCAAGAACAAAAATGGCCCAGAACATTGTTCCTTGGAGAACCCAGTAGAGTGGCCAAACAACCCAGCTTTCAAGGTAAACTGCAGCTACTGCCAGGGTAAAAACCACAATGATATCCCTCAAAACATAACCAAGTGACCTCCATGGGTTCTTGACCCAGCAATGCTTAGGAATGGCGGCTCGGATCTCTGCAATCTTGAATGGTGGAGGTGCACTTGGGTCAAAGTCACCTTCATCTTCAATCACTTCGCCGCCATTCACTGCATTTTTCTTCTCTATTGCCTCAAGATAGGTTTCTTTTAAGGCCATAGGTGTTTTAAATGCCCGCTCTCTGTTATGCAACGCTCAGGGTGGCAGGATTTTATAATGAGAGGATGCAACTTGGGGTGTTAAAAAATAAAAACAACAAAAAAATTTAACGGAACCGAACCGAATTTTTTTTAACTGAATCGATTTTATAATTAATTAATTTACTCAAATAAAAATTAAAATTTTTGATATTAAAAAATTTCATAATAATTACATAAATATTTTAATTTTAAAATAAAAAAATATATTTTTAAATAAATAAATATAATAATTTAAACTCTATAAAAATTAAAATATTATTATATTTTTTATATTTATTTATTTATTATATAATAATAATAATAATAATAATATTTTAAAAAATACATAAAAATTTTAATATTTAAGTTATTAATTTTTAATTTTTTTAAAATTAGATCCATCAAATTTATAATTTGAAAATAATTTATCACTTTAGATACGATTTTTCCAGTCCCAATACGACAAAAAAAAAAGTTGTCACATCGATGATTAGTTGTCAGCCGGCCAAACTCTGACTCTCGTTGCTTTTTATCATTTTACAGAGGGACCGACTCTTTTTGGTCTTTTTCAAGGGGTTGGAATTTGAACGTCAATTTAAAATTAAGGGTTTAAATAATTTATTTGATTAAATTTTAGAATCTTTAATTTTAAATTAAAGGTTTAAATAAGTTTATTAATAAATCTTTACTGTCTGACTTTATAATTAGTGTTAGTTGTCCTTTTTTTTGTATTTAGTGTAGCAGCATCCAGTTCTACTGCTGATCAAAAAGTCTTCCCGGGATTCCCTTTGTAGTTCCTTCTTTCGAAATCAAGGCTGTGGCCAACAGTTTTTCTGCCTACATTTGGCCAGGATTGGAGATCTTTCATTGATCCAGGGTGCTAATACCTCAAATGTTATTCTCTTCCGAAATAAAAAAATAAAAAATATATAGATAAATAAATACAATTTATAAATATTTAATTATAATTATTATTTATCCTTAACACATTTTTTTTATATATAATAATTAATAATTATAGTAAAATAAGATAGAATAGTGTCGTCTATTTATCAGTATTGTTGTAATAGAACTCTTTATTTAGTCGACATTGCATGTGATACAATAATCCGATTTTTTCACGCGGTTCACCTTTTGCGTAACAATCTCTCATCCGATCAAAGACAGGTCATTCACGTGTTGCTTTCTTTTTTTATTTTTAAAGTGAGATTAATTTCGATATCATTCATGGTTTTGTGGAATAAATTTATAAAACAAAAAAAAGGTCTAGTGTTTTGAGAGTGAGAGAAAATTTAAATCACTGTTGTTTACGGGTAAATGATTGATATCGCCATTAACGCTGTTGTGTCCATTCCCTTCAGGAAAATTCCCAAAAGGGGCTGCACAAACAGAATCTCACTGCTAGCTAGAAACAAAAAGGCAGGTTGAACAGAACATTGGTCCACAGATCGCCTTAGATCATAACAGTCTCGAAATGTTCCCTTCCTCGTAGTCTTTTTTTTTTTTTTTGAGGAGAAAGTTGTTGTCTTGAAGTTATGTAGGGAACAGCGTATTGCTATAGTCATCAGTACGTGCACATGAAAAGCTGAACGAATTGCCTGCTCAGATGTCTTTTGGGGACATCAAACCGTAGTTTAGCAATCCCTTTTTGCGAACACAAATTTAAGAATGAGTGTCCGTATGGACACAAGACTTTACCCAGTTGCTTTGTTGCAACCTCAGCGCACAAAATTTAACAAAAAAGGTTTAAAGTCTAACTACCTCACTTATCAAAAAAAATAATAATAATAATTACCTCATGTACCGGTTGGAAACCGTAGAAAAATATCTCTGCCTGAAACTGTTCGTGAATATTGTTTGCGCGTCCTAAAAAGAGTTCATAGACAAATAGCTAAAACATGTGATTTATAAGTAATATAATAACCTGTAAAAAATTGACCGCAGGAGACGGGCCGTTGAAGTAACAGGACATCACCACGTGTTACAGAAGACTGTCAAGATAAACATGTCTGCAATTTTTGATCTGCTTCAACGTATAGGAGCCTGTAATTGGCTAGCGTTTCCCAAACTACTCTGAATAATCCTTCCGTCTCTGATTAAACATGTACCTGGCGCTTGTTATGTCTGTTTCGTGGAGAGCTGTGGAGGTCGTTGAAATTAATCTAAATTCTTCCTATATTAAAAATTAAAATTAAAATTAAATAAATTTAATTTAATTTAATATAATTTAATTATAATATTTATATTAAATTAAATACTTTTTATTATATAAGACTTAAATATTTAATAAATAAGATATATAGTATTTATATTATTTATGTGTATTTATCATGATATTTTATTAATTTAATATTTATATAATTATTTAATAATAATATTAGAGTAATTATGTTTTAATAATATTATTAAAATTATTGCACTTTAATAATAATATTAAAATTGATTCAATATAAAAGTCATTATTAAAACTAAAAATTATATAAGATGATATGATAAATTTGATTGAAGAAATAAAAAAAAAGAGAGTCACTTGTAATTGTCATTATTTGTCCAACAACTATAAGAAAACTTTTTAGAGTTAGTAATTGATTCGCTTGACGTTGGAATTAAGGGTTTAAATAGTTTATTTAATTAAATTTTAGAATTTTTAATTTTAAATTAAAAATTTAAGTAATTTATCGATACATTTAAGTAATTTATAATTAGTGGTAGCTGTCCTTTTTTCGTATTTCGCGTGGTAGCATCCAATTCTACCGCTGATCAAAAAATCTTCTCGGGATTCCTTTGTAGTTCCTTCTTTAAAAATGAAGGTTGTGGCCAACAGTTTTTCTGCCTACATTTGGCCACGATTGGAGACCTTTCGTTGATCTAGGATGCTAATACTTGAAATGCTATTCTCTTATAACAAAAAAAATAAATAAATACGATTTATAAATATTTAATTGTAATTATTATTTACTCTTAACACAGTTTTTATATATAATAATTAATAGTTATAATAAAATAATATCAAATAATGTCTATTTATTGTAATAGAACTCTTTATTTAGTCGGTGTTCCATGTGGTATAGTAAGCCGATTTCTTCACGCGGTTCACCTTTTGCACAACAATTTCTCATCCGATCAAAGACAAGTCATTCGCGGGTCTTTTTTTTTTTTTAACGTGAGATTAATTTAGATATTATTCATGGTTTTGTCGAATCAATTTATTTAAACAAAAAAAGCCCCAAAGTTTTGAAAGTGAAAGAAAATTCAAATCACTGTTGTTTTTGCTTGCACGTGTAAATGATTGATATCGCCACTAACGCTGTTGTGTCTATTCCCCTCAGGAAAAAATCCCCAAAAGGAGCTGCACAAACAGAATCCCACTGCTAGCTAAAACCAAAAAGGCAGGTCGGCCAGAATATTGTTCCACAGATCAACTTGGCCAACGCAAAAAGAGGAGACCGCCAAGAGCATAACAGTCTCAAAATGTCCCCTTCCTCGTAGTCTTATTTCTTTTTGAGTTGAAAGTTTTTGTCCTGAAGTTATGTAGAGAACAGCATATTGCAATACTCATTAGTACGTGCACATGAAAAGCTAAACAAATTGCCTACTCAGATGTCTTTTGGCGACATCAAACGGGAGTTTGGCAATCCCTTTGTGGGAACACAACTTTAAGAATGAGGGTCTGTATGGACACAAAACTTTAGCTTGCTCCAACCCAGTTGCTTTGTTGCAAACTCATCGTACAGAAGGCTTCCTTTTACTATATCTTGTCCATAAAGCAAGACAGCCAACATAAAAAGTTATGATAATTGAATTTTCCGATGGATGTTTTCTATGCTAGTAAATTAAATTTACTTCATCACAAGTAGCGCAAAACTTAACAAAGAAGGTTTAAAGTCTGATTACCTCACTTATCACCAAAAAAAAAAAAAAAAAAGTTTAATTACCTTACTTATCAAAGAAAGAAGTTTGATTACTTCATGTGCCGGTTGGAAATGGTAGAAATATCTCTGCCTGAAACTGTTCGTGAATATTGTTTGCATGTCCTAAAAGAGTTCAGAGACATATAGGTAAAACATGTGATTTCTAAGTAATACAATAACCGGTAAAAAATTGACCGCAGGAGACGGTCCCTTAAAGTAACAGGACATCACCACGTGTTACAGAAGACTGTCAAGATCAACATGTCTGCAATTTTTGATCTGCTTAAATGTGTAAGAGCCTGTAATTGGCTAGCGGTTCCCAAACTTCTAAAAACAATCCTTCCGTCCTTGATTAGACATGTACCTTGTGCTTGTTACTTCTCTCTCATAAAGAGTTGTAAAAGTCGTTAAAATTAATTTAAATTTGTTGCATACTAAAATTTAATATTTATATAAAATTTAAATAATTAAAATTATAAATAAAGTAATATTATGAATTAAATATTTTTTATTATATAAAATTTAATTACCTTAATCTATTATGTGATTAATAAGTAACATCTATATTTATATTATTTATATGACATTTATTATAATATTTTATTAATTTAATAAAATTATAATATTTGTATAATTATTTAATAATAATATTATAATAATAATATCAAAATTATTACATTCTAATAATAATATTAAAATTGATTTGATTTAAAAATTATTATTAGAATCAAAATCCTATATAAGAGTCATTGTCAAAATTAAGAATCATATAGAATCATATAATAACTTTGATTTGAGAATAAGAAAAGAAAGTCGCTACTAGTTGTCATGTCCAACAACCATGAGAGAATTTTTTGAAGTTAGTAATTAAGTCGGCAATTATACGAGAGTAGGTATTTTGATCTTTAATAGAATGAGAAAAATCATGTAGGCCTGAGCCAGCATTCGCTGTTGCCGAAACCGCCAATAGCCGTCCTTGGAGCACCGTCTCCAACCGCCACGTGCCATCATACGCACCGCGGTATCAATTATACGAAACTAGTTGCGGGTTTCTTCAAGCACGCAATCCTCTTGTTCAACGAAGCAATTAATGATGCGACAGTTTCCTAAATTTCAAGGCACTTGAGGCTTATCATGAGCATAATGGACAGGGTAGGGTTTGCCTAAACCCGAAGGTTGTGCATTTGATATTTCTTATGGGTATCAATACATGGATGCAGAGTTGAGAGGGGATGTATATTGTTAAATTATGAACATTAATCACGTATTTACAATTTATATTATTAATAGTAATTATATATAAAAAAATTTGAAATATAAAATTAATGATTATCATTATATCATGTGTGAAATGTCTATTCTGTATTTCTTCCCTCAAGTATATTTGTTTTTTCCTCATCTCTTATATGGCATAATGTAGAGGTATCAGACTGCTAGACGTGCAAAAGTTATCCTATTCAATTTGGAAACGTCTAGCTCAACATCATCGAGACTCTAGAAACCTATATTTTTTATTTTCTTTTAAGCAACAACTTCACACATATATTAATACCATAAAATTCCCAGTTAAATTAGATAGAAAATTCTACAAAAAGACAAAAAATTAAATTAAATGTGTGGCGTCACAAGATCTATCTAGATACAATGGGATAGTACATTGTTCATGTAAATAAGATTGTCTGAAATATTGGAATCTTGATTATAAGTTAGGTCAAAATTTTTAATTTATTTACTTTTCATATAATTTATTTATAATCTTACAAAATAAAATAAATATTTTTATTTAAAATAAAAAAATAAAATAAAATTATATAATAGAAAATTATGAATAAATTATATTAAATCTTCAACAAATTGTTAGATGGCAATTGGCATCGCAGAAGGGTGCAAGGGTTTCAATGGTGTACCATTATGGCAATTGCCTCTACAAATTCAACCATTGTTTCTCCCCTGCTCACCCAATTTGTGATAGCGACACCCAATAGATCGTAGAAGAGCGAGGCTCAAAAAATTTCCCTTTTCATCAAGTTAGCTAGATAGGACAATCGTAGGCAAATTGATGAACTTTGTCAACGACATTTTGCTTTCTTTTTGACAATGCCTATCAATCAGTCACCCCCTTTTTTTTTAACCTTCAATCAGACCATGCCCGCTTCATCTGCTGGGTGGCTTGCGACTTTCGGTGAGCCTTTGCCCACCATTAATGAAACAATGTGCCGGAGCCGAACAAAAACATCAAAAGTTTCTGTTGATAAAAGAAAAGAATAATGGGTAAATTTTAATAAAACATATTACAGGACACACATAAAATAAACACAATTGATACATAAATTTTATAAATATATAATCATAATTGTTATAATTGTTAAGTGTTTTAAAATATATTGGTCAATGTCTTAGCCTTATCTTTTTTTTTTTTTTTAGAAAATTTTTATAATAAAATTCAATTTTAATCTTGCTAAAATTCTATTCACTTGTATGAAATAGATTAAAATAAAACATTTAATAATTTTTTAAGATACCCGTAAAGGCAAAAAATAAAAAATAAAAATAAAAATCTTGCGCTTTCGTAGAACTGTAAATCTACATACAACGTATTGTATCTTTACCCTTTGAGTTATTAATTGTCCGGGAAATATTTACTTCTGAATCAATTTTCGCTGTTCTTATTACTACTTATTTCTAAATTTTCTGCCTTTTAATTCAATGATTATCCACGAAATCTTCTTCACAGGTCACGACCTTTTGGCTATTATTTTGTCTGTAGAGACACTTCGGGCCTTTTTTTTTTTTTAGGTGAGAGCTTTCAGGGAGTGGGTCCCAATCACATCACGAGTCCATTACGTTGAAATTAATTCACGTTACTAATAAATTAAAAATTAATATTTAAAAAAATTTAAATTACCTTAAAACTAATTTTATGAAACTTTAATATTTAGATAAAACTAAAATTTTTTATATAAAAATTTAAATATATTAATTTTTTATAACTAACAAATAAAATTTTATATTTATATTATTATCTTATTATATGTATATTTTAATTATTATAAAATATTTTTATACCGTTAATAAAATTATAATGTTAAAATTATATTAGATTATATAAAAATAAGTTTGTTTCAAAAAAAAAAAAAAATCACCACCAATTGTTATCCTAATTATCATAAGAAAATATTTATCATAAGAAAATATTTTTTGAATTAATAAGCTCATATATATTTTTTGTTGAATAAAATAATAATGATAATAAAATAAAAAATTTTAAATTTTAAAAAAGAATTAAATTAAAATATAAAAATATAAATAATTTAATTAATATAAATAAATTTAAAAGAAGATTTTCATATAAAAAGTGCTATTTATTTATTTAGTATTGTGGTGACGTGCAGAACGAACTTTGCACGTCCATTTTTGCGCCACACACTAACATATGTTTGCAGGCTTTGAAAAAACAACTTTAGATTCATACATAAGACGTACAAAGTGAGAATGACATTTAGACTGTTAATTACTATTAATTATTAATTAATTATTTTTTTTATTTATAACATACTTACAAAATTACATCTGGTTCACTTATTTATGGATTTCGCCTTTTTTTTTTAATGTTTTTTTCTGTATGTGTTACAACTTTCATGTGCTCTTGAGATTTGCCGCAACGATGAATGAGTTACTCTCGTGTAACCTTTTGTGATTAACATTATTTAGAGCTTGTTTGATGAATTTTCATTTCCCTAATGGAGAATTTTAAAAATAAGCTGGATGTCTCAGTTTATAATACTCTTCTGCTGCCAAAAAATCATTAGACAGCTAATCTCCATGTCCATAACGTTAAACTTTTCTAAAATTTCTTTTTATAAAATTCTTATTTCTATAATGCAGAATCTTTTCCTGATGTGAATATTAGTAATAAAACTGTATTAAAATCAACGTACCGTTATCCATTATGCTGATGTCCCGTAGCGAAAATGAAAATCCTCTTTGCGTTTTGTTCCTGAACGCTTTTCTCTTTTCTCCTTCTTTTCTCCTACTCTTCCCTTTCACTGCCTTTTGTTTTCTCTCTGATGGTTGAGAGACCGACCGAAAAACTGTACGACTGTTATTCACCCTTTTGAGTTATCTCTGATCAGGGAATTATCCCCTCTTTTCCGATAACAATCATTCTTACGGTAACAATTATTTCTGAATAGGGATAACCGTCATCCTTTCCGCAACAGTTATCTTTGAATAAGGATAATCATTATCCTTCCCGTAGCAGTTATCTTTGAACAGGGAGAGTGGAGGGATTTTAAACCCGATGACCCAAATTGCCATTATGCCTAACCAACCATCATATTAGGCCTTTTATTTTGGGTCATACTTTAAATAACAAGGGCCACTCATGTTAATTAATTTAACAATCTCCCACTTGGCCCTTGTTATGATTTGATGAATCAATAACAAACAAGTGCGCACAATCCTCAAGGATCATCAAACCACAACACTTAATTGAATTAAAATGATTGGATCATGGCGGTCACACATCTTTTAGCGACATGATTCCTTCCATGTATCACATAATCATCGTAATTCATAATAACCTTACTGAGGAACATTGAAACCTTAAATTGTCATTTCCATACATGCTATTAGTTATCTCATAACTATAACTGTATACAACCAAACGGAGATAACAAAATACAAGCAAAACCATAGCTTTAAATGAATTTATGAGTGTCACAATGATATGAGCAGTACAAAATATTGGTTTTAGGAGAATGAGGACCTATCCAAAATGCCCATCCGAGCAACATGTTCAGTAAACGTTTTCGGCGGCAAACCTTTAGTTAATAGGTCCGCTATCATCAATTCAGTACCAATATGCTCAATAGACACTCTTTGGTTTTGCACTTCTTCCTTGACAGATAGGTATTTCAAATCCATATGTTTCGCACCTTTAGAATACCTATCATTTTTAGAGAAGAAAACGGCTGCGGAATTATCACAATAAATTCTTAACGGCTTTTTTATACTGTCGACCAAACCAAGCCTTAAGATAAAATTCCGCATCCATAATGCATGAATAGTAGCCTCAAAGCATGCTACAAATTCAGCCTCCATAGTGGAAGTAGCAATGACAGACTGCTTCCCACTTTTCCAAGAAACTGCTCCCCCAGCCAGGAGGAACATGTAGCCAAATGTAGATTTCCTCGAGTCTACACATCCAGTATAATCTGAATCCGAGTAGCCTACTACCTCAAGATGACTTGATCTTTTATAAGTAAGCATATAATCCTTGGTGCCTTGTAAGTACATAAGTACTTTCTTTCCGGCCTTCCAATGGTCTATTCCAGGATTGCTTTGATATCGGCCTAACATTCCGACAGCGAAACTAATGTCTGGCCGAGTACATGTTTGCGCATACATCAGGCTTCCAACTAGTGATGCATAGGGAATTGATTCCATCGCTTTCCGTTCCAAATCATTCTTTGGACATTGCAATTCACTGAACTTGTCCCCTTTCTGAATTGGAACTGTTCCTGTTGAGCAATTTTCCATTCTGAATCTCTCTAATACTTTATTGATATAGCCTTTCTGAGACAATCCTAACAATCCTTGTGATCTATCACGGAATATCTCTATTCCTATCACATAAGATGCCTCATTCATATCTTTCATTTCAAAGGTTTCAGAGAGAAACTTCTTAATATTATGTAACAAACCCATGTCGTTGGCAGCCAAAAGAATGTCATCGACATATAGGACCAATATAATGAACTTGCTCCCACTGACCTTCATATAGACACACTGATCAACGGTGTTCTCTACAAAGCCATATGACGTGATGGCATCATTGAACTTAATGTACCATTGTCGGGAAGCCTGTTTCAGTCCATATATCGACTTCTTTAATTTACACACCAAATTTTCTTGCCCGGTGGTGATGAAACCTTCAGGTTGGTCCATATGCACTTCCTCTTCTAAGTCACCATTCAGAAAGGCGATCTTTACATCCATTTGGTGGAGCTCTAAGTCATTCTGAGCCACCAAAGCCATAATGATTCTTAAGGAGTCTTTCTTAGAGACTGGAGAGAAGGTTTCCTTATAGTCAATACCATCCCTTTGAGTGAAACTTTTGGCGACAAGTCTAGCTTTATACCTTTCGATGTTACCTTTCGAGTTTCGCTTGGTCTTGAAGACCCACTTACAGCCAACTCGTTTTGATCCTTCAGGTAACTCTACTAGTTCCCAGACTTGATTCACATCCATCGATTTCATCTCTTCCTTCATGGCATTGAACCATTTTTCAGAATCATCGCATTCCATGGCTTGCTGAAATGAGACTGGATCTTTATCAATGCTCAATTCCGATTCATGCTCAAGTGAGTAAACCATATAATCATTAGATACAGCTGGCCTTTTCTGCCTCGTGGACCTCCGTAATGCCATTTCTTGTGGTATCACTTGTTCATTTGTGAATTGGACATTGTCACTTGGTTCATCTCTTATGTGTTCACCTTGCGTGTTTCGAGTATCAATTTGTTGTCCTCGCATGTCACGTGACTGTGATGCAACAAAAGGAACAACAACTTAAGTGGAAACACTGGGTGTGGGGATACCAGCTTGAGTAGAAGTACTCACTGTGGATCTCTCATTTTGCAATTCTCTAATGTCCACCTTTCGTGATTCCCCACTCCCACTGAACTGGCCATTCTCAATGAACCGAGCATTACCAGACTCAACTATTCTAGTGCTATGGTTAGGGCAATAGAACCTATATCCTTTAGACTTTTCAGGATAGCCAATGAAGTGACCGCTAATGGTCCTCGCATCAAGCTTTCCTTCATGTGGATTATATATCCGTACTTCTGCTGGACAACCCCAAACATGAAGGTGTCTTAAACTGGGTTTCCTTCCTGTCCATAACTCGTAAGGAGTTTTAGGGACAGCTTTACTGGGAATCCTGTTCAGCAGATATGCAGCAGTTCTTAATGCATGCATCCACAAGGATAAAGGTACAGTACTGTAACTTAACATGCTCCTAACCATATCCATGAGTGTGCGATTCCGCCTTTCCGCTATAGCATTCTGTTGTGGTGTACCAGGCATTGTATACTGTGCACATATGCCTCGACTTTTAAGAAGTTTTGCAAATGGACCAGGACATTGTCCACTTTCATTGAATTTTCCATAATATTCACCACCCCTGTCTGACTTAATCACTTTCACCTTTCTATCTAACTGCCTTTCCACTTCATCAATAAACACCTCCAAGGTATTTACTGACTGGGACTTTTCATGCAGTAGATATAAGTAACAATACCGTGAGTAGTCATTTATAAATGTGATGAAATACTTTTCACCACCCCATGTGGAAATATCAAAGGGGCCACAAATATCGGTGTGTATCAATTCTAAAGGCTCATTACTTCTCATGGCTGGGTTCGTCGATGTGTGTCTTGTTTGTTTCCCTTTTATACAATCAACACACACATCCCAATCAGTAAAATCCAATTGAGGCAGGATGTCACTTTTCACCAACCTCAATATCCTTTCTTTGGATATATAACCCAATCTTTGATGCCATAAGAAAGCAGAACAATCATCATGCACATTACGTTTGTTACCTATACCATGCTCAACAAGAAATAGAGAATCAGCATACATAGCATCAAGATTAAAGCGGTACAAATCATCAACCAAAGTACCAGATCCATAATAGTACGAATGTCTATACAATGAAAATGCACCGTTTCCAATCTTAAAATTAAATCCCACTTCATCCAACTTTGCAACAGAAACTAAATTTCTAGCACATTCAGGAACATAGAGACACTTTTCTAGATCCAGGTGGCACTTAGTGTCCAAGATCAATCTGTACATCCCAATTCCTTCTATTCGTGCCTTCATTCTATTCCCCATGTAGAGGACCTTTTCAATTCCTGTTGTGGGCTGGATTGAAAGGAATCCCTGCATAATATGTGACACATGAATAGTGGCTCCAGAGTCTAACCACTAAGTATTATTGGGCACTTCAATTATGTTTGATTCGAAACATACTGATACACAATACATACCTTTCTTTTCGAACCAAGCCTTTCTTTTAGGGCAATCCCTTTTGAAGTGACCCATCCTTTTACAGAAGAAGCATTTCTGATCCTTTTGGATCTGACCTCCAGCAACTTTCACAGAGGTTTTGTCCTTCTTCTTACTCTTCTGATATGGTTTAGACCTGCTACCACTAGCATCATTACGAACGGTGAGATGAATGGAGTGATCCTTCATCTTCTTTAATCTCCCTTCCTCCTGAACTAACATGGCCTTAATTTCCTGAAAGTTCCATTTCTCTTTAATAGTGTTATAATTCACTTGGAACTGGCCAAATTCAGGAGGCAGTGAGTTGATGATGAATTGAACCAAAAAAGATTCACTCACATCCATACCCATCGTTCTCAACTTTGCTGCTAGGTTAGCCATACTGGTCACATGATCATGAATAGGCCGTGACCAATCAAATTTCTTGGTCGTCAGCTCACTCATCAGGGTTCCTACAATGGATTTATCAGCTATGTCTGATTGAGAGTATTCCTTAATTCTCATCAGAAATTCCCTTGCATTTTCCGTCTTGGGCATCGATGGCTTGACATTTTCAGCCATCGTCATTCGCATCAAATTCAAGCTTAGCCTATTGGACCGTACCCAAGCCTCATGAAAAGACTTATCAGATTCTGTACTGGTCCCGGTAATGGCTGCAGGCTTTTCATCTGAAATGACCGCTAAGTCCAAGCCCAAAACACCCAAATGAAACTGAATATGCTCAGACCATTCTACATAGTTCAGTCCATTGAATTTGATCATTGCATTACCCAAGGCGAAAACATTATTGGAACCTACAAACATGATCCAAATTTACACATTAATGCTTTGAGTAAACTTTAATGGATTCAGATACACCACAAACTTTAATCATGTATTTAAGTTCACCTTTGGGTAATCCTCAAATACATAACTACAATCAATAATGATGCTAATTTAAATATACTTTAATAGATCAATTAATCATACCAGAGTTAATATGAATGTTATCTTTGGATATACAATCATGTTTACCCAGTATGTCAATCAATCCCTTTCAGTGTCATTAATTATAAGCAATGATCCATCTTTGGATGATCTTCTAGCCTCATAATTAATAACTACAATTGTTCATACACAACACTTCATTAGCATCAAAAATGAACAATTGAAATTCACAATCAATAATTCAAATTCTTTCAAGCCAGGCCACTTTGGTGACTAACAAGCTTTCAAAATTCGACTTTCCATTCTGTGGGAGTCGACACCGGCCAATACGCCGGCGGCGCACTTTTCCAGTAGCCGGCTTACACCTTGCACCGGCAACCACCCACGGTGCAACTGACAACCACTCACGGCACAGGGTCCAGTGGCTGGCGCACTGTTACGCGCCAACCAGCTTCGGCAGTGCAGGGTCCGACGGCCGGCGTTCACTCCACGCCGGCAAGCCCCCGCCGGCACTGCAGAGTCCCAGGCTCACTGCCGGCGCTCATTCCACGCCGGCAGGCCCTGGCTAGCGCCGCAGAGTCTCACAGCCGGTGCTCACCTCACGCCGGCAAGCCCCCGCCGGCACCGTAGAGTCCCAAGCTCACTGCTGGCGCTCATTCCACGCCGGCAGGCCCTGGCTAGCGCCGCAGGGAGGCTTTCAGCCATGCCCGGCAGGCTGATCTGGGTCCCGGCCAGACACTGTCACCGTCCACCGCTCGGGTCCCGGCACGCCCGAAGCACGGCCCGGGTCTGGGTCCCGGCCAGATGCGGTCGCCGTCCACCGCTCGGGCCCCAGTACACCCCGGAAGCTCGACGCGCCCGCTGGCAGTCCCTTCGCCGGCGATCCGTGTCCTCGGCGACGTCTGGGACCGCGGTTCCCTCCGGGAGGCCGCTCTGCCATGCCCGGACCGATTCGGGTCCCGGCCAGACGCAGACTCCCACGGCCAGCGTTCTTCTCCACTTTTCCGACGCCGGCCAACTTTCCTTTATGTGCCTGATCCTTTCGGCACCGAAAAGGGAAAAGGGAAAAAAAAAGGAAAAACACAAAAATTGCAGTATTCGCATACCCGCTCTGATACCAATTGTTAGATTTTTCCAAAATTTCTCTTCATGAAATTCTTATTTCTGTAATGCAGGATCTTTTCCTGATTTGAATACTAGCAATAAAACTGTATTAAAATCAATATACCGTTGTCCATTATACTGATGTCCCGTAGCGAAGATGAAAATCCTCTTTGCGTTTTGTTCCTGAACGCTTTTCTCTTTTCTCCTTTTTTTCTCCTACTCTTCCCTTTCACTGCCTTTCGTTTTCTCTCTGATGGTTGAGAGACCGACCGAAAAACTGTACGACTGTTATTCACCCTTTTGAGTTATCTCTGATCAGGGAATTATCCCCTCTTTTCCGATAACAATCATTTTTACGATAACAATTATCTCTGAATAGGGATAACCGTCATCCTTTCCGTAACAGTTATCTTTGAATAAGGATAATCATTATCCTTCCCGTAGCAGTTATCTTTGAACAAGGAGAGTGGAGGGATTTTAAACCCAATGACCCAAATTGCCATTATATCTAACCAATCATCATATTAGACCTTTTATTTTGGGTCATACTTTAAATAATAAGGATGTTAATTAATTTAACACATAATTAAAAATCAAATAAAATTTAATGCGGGTAATATTTTACTGTTCGTTTAATTTAAAATATCATATTTTATATGGTGTATCTTTATTTCTTTATCCCTTTGGTTATTAATTGTCGATGAAATCTTTTATTTTGGTTCAATAGTTGTCCAAGAAATATTCCACCTCTAAAACCAAATATTTTTGTTCTTATTAAAACTTATTTCTCAATTTTCCCCCTTTTAAGTAAAGAATTGTCCATGAAAACCTTCTGGGCATATTAATTTTTTCTTCAGCTTTTTATAATTTCGTTTCTGCCAACGGAAAATTTTAGATGAGACCTTTTCCAACGTGAGATAGGAAGTGGGTCCCAATCACATCATGGGTCCACCCAGTGTAGGACCGTCTGATTGCCGACTCAATAATGTACGTCTGACCATGCAAAGCCGAGACGAGGCCCCGGCTAGACTTGCGTCGAAAGCAATTCCCTTACAGGCTCACCGTCACGCGAAACGCAGTGCATTTTCCTCCCTCCCTCCCTCCCTCTCTCTCTCTCTCACAACTTCTACTGCTCGGACTACTGCTACTGCATTTCCTCCTTGCGCAGATGTCGTCAGCCTCTTCGCACCTCCGCCGCCGCCGCCGCCTCCTAAACCGAAGGCCTCTCACCACCGCAAGCCAGCATCGCCTTCGGTAGCGAGCAAATCCCTGGAAGTTCCTGACTAGGTTACATTTTACACTGCATTCGAGCTTACGATCAAAGCAATGATTTCAAGAATCTAATTTCTTCTACGTCTTTCTTGCAGAAACCTAGTGTTGGAGGAACCGGCATTGACAATGCAGTGAAGCAAGCGTCGCCGTCGGTCAGGCGCGAAATCCTGGAAGTTCCTGAGCAGGTGATATTTCGCATAACGCATTCAAGTTTCCGATCACAGTAAAGATTTCAAGATTCTAATTCTATCCCGTCTCTCTTGCAGGAACCAGGTGCTAGAAGAACCGGAATTTTCAATGCAGTGACGATGTCGCCGCCGTCTGTCACCCGCGAAGTCCTAGAAGTTCCTGATCAGGTGACATTTAGCATAATGTTGGTAATTAATATATTTTAAAAATTTTAATTTACGTATCGAATAGGCTAACTGCTTCTTCTGTTATTAATTATTATTTATTATAATAGTGATCAATATTTATTATTTTAAAAATTTATATTTAATATTATATCATTTTACGTTTACGTTGAAAAAGATTCTTTTGCGTTGATTTCTTCAGCGAAACAGTAACGGTTATGAAAAAGATTCTCACAAGCCCAATTTTATTTTCCTTTTTTAAACTATATTGTTTGTGATTGTAAACATGTCTTTCTTTTTTTCAACTGATGAATACCTTGATTATATGCGAAAATTTATCATGGTTCTTTGATTATTCCTCTTATTTATAGTAAATAACAAGGAAATAAGTTATGCCTCCCAATGTCATGGAATAGGTCCAGTGACTTTGAATGGTTACGTTGCTTCCCGTGATTTTGAATGATTAAATTGCTTTCTGCAGGGGGACTGCGACGACCATGAAACAGACGCTGGAGAGTTGATTTCCGGGAATTGATGTCGCATTTGCGGATTATCCTTTACATCTGCCAAAGCGACTGTTAGTCATATTGGTACCAGCTGTTAATCCAGGACTAGCATTTATTGCGGTTGCTGGTGGGGGGATTCTTCCAATGCTAGGGATCGGGGCACTGACTGGTTGGTATCAGCCTTTGCAGGCTGCAATCTTCACCCAATCTTTGCTTCTCGGCAATACATTGCAGTCCTGCCTGGAACGCTCTGGTGCTTTTGAAATTTGGTGCAACAATGAATTGGTTACTCTCCTGTCCCTGTTTTCCCATGAACATTATTTAAAGCTTGTTTGAATTACATTTCGCTTGTGCACGAGAATACTATAATACTAGTTTCATTCTCTGCTAATGAAACTATTAGTTTGGCGGTTTGTAACTTACTGAATTACTGGCCAATGAACTAATTTAGTAGATTTGATGGTGTATTCATTCCCTGTTCTTGCTCTGTATTTCCAGGTTTTCTCCAAACTGGAGAAGGGCAGGTTTCCAGGAGAATTCGAATTAAAAGATCTGGTTGCGAAAAGGTTGGCTCTTTCTGGAATTGCAGATATATCGGCATAGATCACCGTTGAAGGATTGAAATAGGCTTGGAAACACGCAAGATACAGTAACAAAGAGTTGTAAGTAGTGCAAAAGCTGGTCCAAGTATCTGAGAAGATTGAACTCGGTGCAAGTAAATTTGAGCATGCCGGCAACTCTCGATGGTACAGATTATGTTTATAATCTCATACACTACTATTCCACTACAAACTTGCTTTCATACAGGCTTGATGGCCCAGTAACTGCAGTTTCTGAACAAACCGGAAGTTAACAGGCCAGCATCCACGTGTTAAAGGTTATTCTGTTTCACACTTCAATAGCAGATCTAACATTCATTCATAAAACTTCTTCAGCTCCCTCGCGAGGAGCATCTTTGTCAGGGAAAACTGACAAATTAAAGGTATCAAGAGGGACTGGTGTAGCACATTTCATAACGGTCGTCCTAATAAGGAGTTTTCACCAAAGTAGTTAACTGGAGTTGACTGCAATTTGCATGAGGTTCAAGGGCAAATTCATCGGCAGTCAGAAAAGATTGTCGGAGCAGGTATTTAGCAAGTTTCAGCCACCAAAATGCGCTTATCATTTCAAACTTGACCTCTATTAGTACTAGGTTTGAACAAAAAGAAAAGAAAATGTGTTGGTTTGATTAGAAGTTCAAGACATTATGATTAAAAGAAATTTTATTTCTCGAGTCTCTAATATCAATTTGCAGACACAAGCACAACAGCGCAGAAAAGAAAAGAAAAGAACCTAAAATAATTAGAATCAAATGACTATTTTATTGGATGTCCCCAAAGGGACAAATCAATCAAATAGAGCATTCTCCTTCATTCATCTTTCATTGAAGAGACAATCTTATGATTAAAAGCAGTGCATTGACCATATTCGTGTAGACATTTATACTTTCTCAACGTACCCCAATTAACAAATAGCAGCCATAAATCTAATTCAGGAAAAAGCAGCAACCAATGGTACGTGCCAGAAAGAGAAAAAAGACAGCCATAACTGACAATTCCATGGTAACAAATTATGCCAAATCTGTACCAGCAAGGACCCTCTGCACTGTTTCTGTTTCAGTCAAGCCTCGACCAAGATCGCTTTGTTTTATTCAGTCCCAAAGCAGCAAAAGAATACATTTATTATCCCAACAGCTGCAATCAGAAAACAAGCCTGCAACCTGTCATATAACCTCCTGAATGTCAGAATACAGAAAACTTGCAGACAACAATTATGCTTATAGGATGAGCTCCCAAAGATTTAAAGAGCTACCTTAATTTCCATCTATATTCTGCTTATGTCACGACCAAAAACAAAAGTTGTAAGCCAGTTAATGGCGACATAGAACCTATTTCTCCAGCTTATGACACGTGTTAGATATGCAGAGCGCCAGATAAACCAGCTGATAAATCCTGCAATAGATAACCCTTTCGTCTCCTGTGGAAAATACCCCTCTATGTGAGTCACCTTAATCTGAGTAGTTCAAGCAACAGGATCAGAAGTGAATCTATACTCACTCTGCTTTGTCTAAGATCTACAAGAGCCTTATAGCTACCAATAGTTGCCATTTGTCCCAGGTGCCTGTAAACAAATGGATCCCCTAATTCTATGTCTTTAGCACTTTTTGCACGCCCTCCATTAGCTTTACCAATCTTATTCAACAGACTTGCAAGAAATTTCCCTTGCCGCTCTGCAACCTGTTCAAGGAAATACAGAATATGGAACATCAAGGAACTAGCCCCATGTTTCTTCAATTAAGAAGCACTAACATGAAGATAGGCCTTCAGAAACAAAACTGAAAGTTTTTTGCTTTACTGTAATTCTACATACATATACACACCATTTTCACTGAAAGGAAGCTTAGGGAAAAGGAGTGGTGGGCTGGAGGAGAAGAAGCAATATGTCAATATTAAGTGGAATGAGAGGAATTAGAATTTCATATCTGTTTCTTTGATATATGGGATATAATGCACTAGCAGATCTCAGCTTGAGAAATTTTGAACACTAGGATCCAGTATGAAGTGAGCTAACTAGATTTGAAATGTTTGTAACTCGCCTGAGCCAAAGCTGGAAGGACAGGCTTGCCAGTACCTTCAAGAAACCCACTGCAGTCACCAATCGCAAACACATCCTGCACGGAAGAAACTCGTAGCCACTCATCAATACCGATCCTGCAAACATAAGGTAAATGTCAAGGTGGTGAATCTACAGAAAAACTCAAGATGAAAAGTGAACAAGTTTCAGATCAGTAGGACAACAATAAAAAGACGTACATGAAGCAAGGAAAAGCACAGACAAGATATACAAGTGCAAATTTTCTGCCCAGTTGGGGAGGAAACACCTAAATCTCTACAACATGGTTTTCCCACAAGTGTTAGCTTTGTCTTCCCTTGTGCATTAAAACAAACAAGAAGTGAAGAAATCCGAGAACATGACTCCCAGAGCATGTGTTTGGGAAAATATCCACCCATGCAGGACATCTACCGCCTCTGCTTCCATGTTTTTGCCAATAGGGAGTTTATAGCTATTGAAATAAAAAGATGAAGAAATGAAAACAAATGCACGTGTCAGATATAATAGGAAATTACCTTCCACCTGGAGATTTGGGAAGTTCCATAGATTTTACCAGAGGTGAGGGGCCAACACCTGTTGACCACACCAACAAACCATACGGAACCTCTGTGTCATCAGTAAGAATTAGTTTCTGCGGTTTTACATCTTTCACAATCCCGCGGACAAGACGAACTCCTGACTGATAACAATGATACAGTGAAAACTCCCTAACTGGAAAGCCAATTAAGATAGAGCAGATCAAATTGTCTGGAAATGTACCTATTTATGGCAACATAGGTCCCCATTCCAACCATGAACAACTTTCTTTAACTATTTGCTTTAGTATCTTCCTATAGCAATATGCGGCCTACAAATTTTCTAACATCAATGAAACATATCTAACCTTTATCAGTTGCCTAGTAGCATATTGACGGAGGCGATCATCAAAGGAAGACAATATGTCATTTGCCTGTGATAACAAGAAAGTTTTAGTTAGTTTTGCAACAAGTTATAGGCAACTCTCAAATTAAAATAAAGTTGCTTAGCACGTCTCAGTAGTAGCAAGAATATCAAAAATTCAATCAAAGGAAGTAGAGAAAAAAAAAGTAGTTATTCCCAGTGAACTCAAGGCTTAGGAGTTCTCAGTGACCAAACCTCAATTAAAGTAACGTGGATATAGTCTTTCACGTGGGCATATCTTTGACAAACATCTTTCATAATAAAGTCACTAAGTTCACCACTGAATTCAACTCCAGTAGGACCACCTCCAACAACAACACAATGCAACAATCTGCTCTTCTCATCTTCTGAAATACCTGCCTCCACAGAAATGAGGTTCATAACATGACAAGCATCCTAACACAATAAAAATGTGAAAATTCAGAGTCCAATTTGAATACCAGGCACATCTGAGAGCATCAAGTTAAGAAGGAGCTTCCGGCGGATTTCCTGAGCATGGTGCACTTCCCTGAGGAAAAATGCGTGCTCTTTTACACCTTGGATTCCAAAGGTGGAGGCTTCTGCTCCTAATGCAATTACCAACTTGTCATATGAGATTTTGAACTTCCAGGGCTCCAGGGTGTCTAACCCATCAGCAATAGTCTCGCAGTTCACCTTCAATGTATAAATAAATATTTCTCCTGATTAGGCCACTACACCATTCAAAACAAAGAATCTATACAACAATAAGTGCTTCTTCGAGGAACCCAAATTCAGAAACTGTTCTAAATTTTACTTTAAAAATAAAAAATTAAGGAAAAGAAACTCATTTAATTTCGGTTCTTTACACTAAATAAACGTCTTCAATTACTTCAACAGTGAAAACTTTAACACATTACCGCATGCTTGTCGGCGTCAATACCGGTACATTTGGCCAGAAAGAAGTACGACCCAGGTTCCTTCGAAATTGCAGGCTGGATCCGACCCACGGGCTCGGCCACCGACCTGAACTCGAGGGTCCCGACACAGGTCGACGCCAATAGAGGAGTGAAAACCATGTGGTTCCTCGGCGACACGCAGACAACGTCGTACAAATTGGCGTCTATATCCTTCATGAACCGGCTGCCTGCCCAACCGGAACCCAACACCACCACCCTCGGCTTCTCTCCGGAGGCCGTGGGACCCAGCCCAGAGTACTGCGTCGGCGGGTTCTGGTGGCGGGTGGCGTCGGCGGAATAGTGGGAGAGAGAATTGAACAAAAAGGTTGGATTTTTCAAAATGGGTTTGGGCTTGATTGACGATTTGAGTGTCGGGAATCGGACAAGGTTCATAAACCAAGCCATGATTGATCAATCTAATACCTGGAATGATCAGAAATGTTACGATGATCAGCTCAGTCAGCTGCTTTTAGTACTTTCTTTCTTCCTCCTCAATTTTTGGGACGCCTATCAATCAGAACCACTGAGGAATCTGGTGGGTGAGTCAGCACATCAATCTAGATGGTGTTTTCCAAGCAGCAGCTGTACAATAGTGCACGTTCCGAGCAACCTTTGGGACGAGAAAAGTCAGATTTGACTTGCATTTCGATTCTTGACTTTGTTTTATTTTATGTTATTTTCATTTGGGATCCGGAAATAGTATGCGAATACCGTCAATCGTACATTGTAATCATTTAATATATAATTACAATTAACCCCATCTCCAAAAGGCCATAATGATCACTTAACTCGTCTGTCTCAATCAAAACAATCTTCATTTATATAATAAAGTCATTTAGCGTTGAGGTAATAAACCACAATTAGACTTTATCATACATGGACTTACTTATTTTGATACGAATCATATATAAATAATAAGATTTTATAATTAACTCACCTTTAACCTAAAGGTTAAATGTGAGTGAAATTAATAATTTTACAAGAGATTTAATTGAAACAAACATAATAAAAATAGATTTATATGATTTAAAAATATAATTATTCTATACTTATGAAACAAAAGTTGAATAAATATAATCAATACCATAGATAATATGACAATTCTCATGATAGTGAGTTGTTATTTAAAATTTATCAATAATTATGTTTTTTTATTTTTTGGTTGAAGATTATGATCATACATTAAATAATGTTAAGCATGCAATTAACGATTATTATATTGGTAGACCAACATGCTTCTTACAGGCCATGGTATGGAATTATTTCCATTGAGGGCCCTGAAGGGAGGCCCAAAAAGTCACGCGAGTCAACGGTCCTTGGTTGACAGTTTGATAACCTGCCTGACCCCACTAATTCGCATATGGTATACCCAATGGCTTTGCGTGGATAAAATGGCCCATGTAATTGGGCTCATTTAGAGATGAGCTGACTAAGTTTAGTATTTCAAATGCGTAGGCCTTTATTGCCAATACCCAGATTTGACAGTCCATCTTAACTGAATAAACCCGTGACTTTTTCTTTTTTTTTTTCTCTTATTAAGATTTTTTTAACTGTTTCCTTTACCATAACCAAAATAATTAGAATCTGATAATAATTTAGGAAACCGTGTGCTTGTTCTCAATAATTAACAAATAGTGTGTGGGTTGAAATAGGATTTTAAGAACTAAACTAGTCAATTCGTTATTAAACTAAAAATTTTAAAAAGATTAAAATTTAATTATTTCAATAAATTGAACTAATAAAATTAAAATTTAATATTAAATATATAAAAAATTATAATAAAATAAATTTTATTTTTTTAAAATTAAAATATAAAAAATATATTTTCTTAAATTTTTACAAATTTTTTAAATTAATTAAATTAAAAAAAAATAATGATTAGTTTATCGATTTATAGTCTAACTAGTAATTGAAAAGAAATAAATTCACATCAAGTTAAAAAATAAAAATTATAATTATATTTTAAATATATTTTATATATTTGTCATAAAAAACAACTAATTCAGTTTGAGTTAATTGTTTAAAAAAAAGTATAACATATAATTACGTGATAATTATCTTTTAATTCTTGATAGGAGAGATACAATCATCCTTAAATCCAAATACTTAAGTTTCCTCTTAATAGAAAGTTAGATTCAAAAAATGAAAATAATCTTTTTCGGTTATATAAAAAAGGATATAAAAAGGTAATTGTAAGTAGAGATATAACCTTTTACTGAAAATGAAATTTGAAATTTTGATATTAAAGAGCAAAATAACTATTAAAGACATTTAATTACTATTTTGAGTAAAAAGGAAACTTAAGTTGCAATTTTCACTATAAATGTATAAGTTGCAATTCCCACTATAAATGGAGAAATCTTACCAGTTGCTGTACTATAAAAGAATGGAATACTAAGAAGAAATCACTAACAATCAATTAGATTATAAGATTATGAGATAATCTTTAAATATTATTGATGATGGTTAGGATTTGGTGCATTTTGCTTTGAATTAATGTTATTTGATGAAACGATTGAAGATACAAAATAGGTAAATATTATAAATAAAGAAATTAAGTTAATTGAGAAAAATAATATATAAAAGTTTATTATTATTTCATAAGGTTATAAAGTTATTAATGTGAAATAAATTTTCAAAATTATAAAGAAGTTTAATGAAGATGTAAATGATTGTAAAAATAGTTTTAAATATTATTTCAATTTTAGAACTATTACTTGTTTAAGTGTTTGTCAAACTATTGGATTTTGTAATTTATTAAATGAGGTTTATATTTCAATTAAAGTTGAAATAAAAATAGTTGTTAATAATTTTTTTACAATTAATTTGACTAAAAATTCAGTAACACATAAAAGAAATAAATATATTGATATTTATTTTTATTTTTTAAGTGATCAAATTGATAAAAAAGAGATTAAATTAATTTATTATAAATTTAAAAATTAAGTATTTGTTATTTTTATAAAATTATTGAAAAATAAAATATTTGTCAAATTAGAATAAATATTAAAATTGATAAATTATCAAATTATTATTAAAAAAATATTGATATTAATTTAAATTAATAATTTATTATAATTAAATTTTAAATTTAAATATATATAATTATATAAAAATATTTTATTTATATTATTATATATAATTATTATTTATTATATATAATATTTTTATTATATTAATAAAATTATAATTTTTTTATAATATTTTATCAATAAAATCAGATTTATTGTGTCTGTTATCAAGGGATAATCAAATTGTAAAGACGTAACAAGCTTTATTATTGCACAATTCAAATCCTCTCGGGGAGAGGATTAGAAAGGAAGACAAATCACAGCTTGACCATAAACTGAGGCTAAAAGACTTGATCATTTAGAAGGGCGGATTAGATCTCGGAGGATGAGTCCTTGGGGGGGTATAGTCCCCGACTGTGTCGACAAAGACAGTGGCTTGGGGTGGGGGGTTTAATGGAGGATGGGTCCTTGGACCTGAATAATCTGGCTCAAACTGCGAGACTTCGTCGATGTCAACCCCATTTTCACCATCATGACCCAGGCCTGGCCCTGTGTAATGAATCCAAAGCAATTTACGTTATGCTTTTGGTGGGATGAGCACCAGTCATAAATGGAAATTGCATAAAAAAAAGAATTTTTTTTTTTTTTTTCCATGTGGAAGAACTCTATATAATTACATGAGAATCCAGGTTACCCATGAATTGTTTATATATTGGGAATATCATGTATTACTGGAATCCCAAAGGAAACTTCTTGTTCATTAGCATCAATTAAATCGGTTGACATTTGTACGAGTTGGAAAAGTTCACAAAGGAACAAGGTAAACGAAGAATGATACCCGAACGTGAAATGGCATTTGGAAGAGAGCAAACCAAAACAAAGGCCAAGAGCCACGTGATGAAGCGAAGCATCTTCCCCTCAACCTGTTTTGCTAGAGACCTCGAATGCATCGCCAGTAACTGCAACAGCAACAGTATTTATAATTTTGATCGCTGAGAAGAAATGGCGTGTAATTAATTATTTACGTCACAAAATCTAGGGAGATTCTGAGGGTTGTAAAATATTATTTTATGAAATACTTAATATAAATTTAAATAATTAAATAAAAATTTTAATAATTAATTAATATTATATTAAAATTATTATAATATTAAATTATATATAAGATAATTTTTATTAGATATGTTAATATTTATATATTATAAATTTATTTAGTAATCATATTAGATTAAATAATGTGAATATAATTATTAGTTTAAAAATAGTATAAAAATATTATAAAAATTAATAAAATTATAAATATTTTATTAATAATTATTAAAATAATTATTAATGTATAAATTATTATAAATTATAAAAAAAAATATTTAATATTAAATATATAATTAAAATTTTAAAATTTTAAATTATATATTTAATATTAAATATATTATTGATAATTTATAATACTTATTTTATTAGTCAAGATAAATAATAAAAATATTATTTTAATTAATAATAATTAAAATAATTTTTTAAAATAAATAAATAAATAAATATTAAAAAATATTAAATTTACATATAAAAAAATTAAATAAATAATTTATAATTATAAATTTTATATTAATCATAATATTTTTTTTAAAATAGTATAATTGTAATTTTGAAAAATATTTTATTATTATTTTTTTAAATTTTGAATATTAAAAAAGTTGATATAAGAAAATTTAATTTTAAAAAATATAATTAAATAATTTTTAATTATATTTTAATTTAAAAATATTTTTGTTCACCTCAAAATAATTTAAAATTATTATTAAATAAAATTTACATAAAAATTTAATTTAATGATAATTATAAACTTTTAAACCATCTAAATCAAGTATTTCTCTTTCCTTTTCTCTCTCTCTCTCTCTTTCTCTCTGTTATCCAACTTCTTCACAAAATTTATTTTCTATTTGAATATCGTATCATAGCTGTATCATCTTAGGATACTTTTCTTCCGTTACCGTATGTTCAGGTTATATCATTGACCACCGATCTCTAACCTCCATTGATCCACGCACAGGTATCAATAGAATGAACCCTTGCCGATGGATTGTCCCTTCGTGCGTGAACTTTTGTTTGGATCATCTTGTATATTGTTCAATAAGCCTATACTCTCTCTCTTTTGGTCATTATAGTTCAATTATTTTTTAATATTATGTTTTTTTTTTTTTCAAATACTATGTCTTTGATTTTCGCTGGCTCTTATGCTTTCAAAGAAGATGACATTACTCCTTTGTCTATATTCATTTTGAGGAGTAGTGTTTGAGAATCTATAATTATGAAAATATAATTATAATTAAAATATAAATTTATAAATATATTAATATTTAATTAAAATTTTAATATTATTATCATATATGATTATCCTTATTATATTTGTTGGTATCCATGATTTATACGAGGCACACAATTCAATGAGAAAAGATGCAACGGGCTCCCGAACCATTGACGTAGGTCTTACAATTAAACCATGTTTTTTGTTTTTTTTGGTGTATATATATATATATATAATATTTTTAATAAATTATGTAATTTTTTTAGAGTAAATATTATAATTAAAGAAGTATATTTTTAATGAATACTAAGAAGTATAAAAAATAAGGTACGACGTTACAATTTCTTATATCCTACATAATAGAGTAATTAAAAAAAAAAATTAATTATAAATATGATAATAAATTTATTAAAAGTTAAGTAAGTTTTTAATTTATTTTAGATACAAATTATTTTATTTTTATTTATTTGTTAAATAAATTTTTAATAACAAGTATTCTCACTCCTAAAAAAGTATGAAGTAATTTTAAATGTGGTGTAAGGTATTTCAAAATATTTAATTTTATTATTTATATTCAAGAGATACGAAGAAAATTAGATAATTAAGAAATAAAAATAATTTTTTTTGATTATATAAAATAAGAATATAAATTATTTAATTTTATAATAAAGAAAATAATTATAAATAGAGATATAATCTTTTATTAAAGATAAAATTTGTAACTTTAATATTAAGAAATAAAATAAATATTAGAAATATTTAATTATTATTTTAAGTAAAAAGAAAACTTAAATTGCAATTTTTACTATAAATGGAAAAGTTTTACCAATTGGTATACAGAAAATTTTACAAAAGAGTGAAATATTAAGGAGAAATTATCAACAATTAATTAGATTGTAAGATTATGAGATAATTTATGAATATTATTGATGATGGTTAGAGCCGACGTTCCTTTTTTTTTTATTAGAATAATCATATCATAGGGGATGCGCGCGTTCTGGTTACGCTGCCTTCTTTGATCTTCATCAGGGTTTGGTTGGGCTTGGACTGGACGACGATTGCCATTTCTTTGCCCCTGATTGCGACCTTGTGTCGACTTCGTTTCGGGTTCTGGAAGCCGAACCTCTACAACTCCTACAGCTTCCTCTTGCACGATAGCAGCATTAGAAGTAGTAGTAGTAGGTTTGACGGCCTTTTTTCTTCGCCTGAGCGACTGGCGGCTTTGAAGAGGTCGACGCATTTGAAGTAGTGGGTATCGTGCCGTCTTTGATTCTCCTTTCCATTCGTCAAATAGGTAAATGTCATAAATAAAATAATTAAGTCAATTAGAAAGAATAATATATAAAAGTGAAAATTATTAATGTGAAATAAATTATTAAAATTATAAAAAAATTTAATAAAAATGTAAATAATTGTAAAAATAATTTTAAATATTATTTTGATTTTAAAATTATAGAGTATATAGTTATAATTTCAAATATTTGTCAAATTATTAAATTTTATAATTTGTTAAATAAGGTTTATATTTCAATTAAAATTGAAATAAAAATAGTTGTTAATAATTTTTTTATAATTAATTTTATTAAAAATTTAGTAACATATAAAATAAATAAATATATTGATATTTATTTGTATTTTTTAAGTGATCAAATTGATAAAAATAAGATTAAATTAATTTATTATAAATTTAAAAATTAAATATAAGATATTTTTATAAAATCGTTAAAAAATAAAATATTTGTCAAATTAAAACAAATATTAAAATTGATAAATTATCAAATTATAATTAAAAATATTAATATTAATTTAAATTAATAATTTATTATAATTAAATTTTAAATTTTATTATTTAAATAAATTTAAATATATATAATTATATAAAAATATTTTATCTATTTTATTATATATAATTATTATTTTATTATATATAATATTTTTATTATATTAATAAAATTATAATTTTTATAATATTTTATTAATAAAATCAGATTTATTGTATCTATTATATCAAGAGATAATCAAATTGTAAAGACATAATAAGCTCTATTATTGCACAATTCAAATCCTCATTAGAAAGGAAGACAAATCACAGCTTGACCATAAACTGAGGCTAAAAGACTTGATCATTTAGAAGGGCGGAGGAGATCTCGGAGGATGAGTCCTTGGGGGGGTATAGTCCCCGACTATGTTTACAAAGACAGTGGCTTGGGGTGGGGGGTTTAATGGAGGATGGGTCCTTGGACCTGAATAATCTGGCTCAAACTGCGAGGCTTCGTCGATGTCAACCCCATTTTCACCATCATGACCCAGGCCTGGCCCTGTGTAATGAATCCAAAGCAATTTACGTTATGCTTTTGGTGGCATGAGCACCAATCATAAATGGAAATTGCATAAAAAAAATTAATTGTTTTTTTTTTTTTTTCTATGTGGAAGAACTCTATATAATTACATGAGAATCCAGGTTACCCATGAATTGTTTATATATTGGGAATATCATGTATTACTGGAATCCCAAAGGAAACTTCTTGTTCATTAGCATCAATTAAATCGGTTGACATTTGTACGAGTTGGAAAAGTTCACAAAGGAACAAGGTAAACGAAGAATGATACCCGAACGTGAAATGGCATTTGGAAGAGAGCAAACCAAAACAAAGGCCAAGAGCCACGTGATGAAGCGAAGCATCTTCCCCTGAACCTGTCTTGCTAGAGACCTCGAATGCATCGCCAGTAACTGCAACAGCAACAGTATTTATAATTTTGATCGCTGAGAAGAAATGGCGTGTAATTAATTATTTACGTCACAAAATCTAGGGAGATTCTGAGGGTTGTAAAATATTATTTTATGAAATACTTAATATAGATTTAAATAATTAAATAAAAATTTTAATAATTAATTAATATTATATTAAAATTATTATAATATTAAATTATATATAAGATAACTTTTATTAGATATGTTAATATTTATATATTATAAATTTATTTAGTAATAATATTAGATTAAATAATGTGAATATAATTGTTAGTTGAAAAATGGTATAAAAATATTAAAAATAAAAATATTATAAAAATTAATAAAATTATAAATATTTAATAAAAATATTATTAAAATAATTATTAATGTATAAATTATTATAAATTATAAAAAAAATTTATTTTAGCTTTAAATATATAATTAAAATTTTAAAATTTTAAATTATATATTTAATATTAAATCTATTATTGATAATTTATAATATTTATTTTATTTTATTAATTAGGATAAATAATAAAAATATTACTTTAATTGATAATAATTAAAATAATTTTTATAAATAAATAAATAAATAAATATTTTAAAAATATTAAATTTACATATAAAAAATTAAATAAATAATTTATAATTATAATTTTTATATTAATCATAATATTTTTTAAAAATAGTATAATTGTAAATTTGAAAAAATATTTTATTGTTATTTTTTCAAAATTTGGATATTAAAAAAATTGATGTAAGACAATTTAATTTAAATAAATATATATATATATATATATATAATATTTTTAATAAATTATGTAATTCTTTTAGAGTAAATGTTGTAGTTGTATCATAGCTGTAAAATTTCCCATTAGGGGAAAAAATATATATAATATATAATATTTTTAATAAATTATGTAATTCTTTTAGAGTAAATGTTGTAGCTGTATCATAACTGTAAGTAAAGTCATTGAGGTTCAAGGGAAACTTTTTGCCAAAGATTTTATGGCCGATATAGTACCGATTTTATGGAAGAGGAAAGATTTCCTGGGTGAATGTACACTAAATGCATTAACAACTCTTCTTTTGGTGCCCATAAAAAAATAAAAATAAAAATTATAAGAAGCTACGATCCTAGTGAGATTTGAAGATTCATCAATAAAGTGGGTAGCATTGCGACCACTTTCTCAATTAATCCAACGTTTGGGGTCATATCTCATATTGTTCTTTAGTGATTTGTTGGCTTTCATGTCCCATCAACCAAAACTGATTAAATAAATAAATAAATCTCATGGGTTGTCACGCAGCGTCTGTATCGCACTACATTTTTTCTTTTACTCATTTTGATTCTTGCCATCGGAGCGGCGTTTAAATTAAAATCTCCGTCTACCTGCCCACTCAACCCGACGGATAATAGAGCCAATACTCTAAAAGACCGTTTGTCAAGCTTTTCCCTGAAAGTAATTAGGAGCACAAATCTATAAAATAAATAAATAAAATAAAAATTGGCAATTCACCAACGTTGGATTGCTAATGCTTAGACCAAAAGATGAGCCAGTGGAAACCCAATATTGTGGAATGTTCACAGCTTAATGCATACAGCCTGGATTTACATAGAAACAAAACTACACAAATCTTAGAATCTATTTAGCATTGCAGTTGAGTTTTGATTTTGTGTATAGTAAATTGATGGCTCCGAGACTTGCTTTCAGAAAACCTAATTTACTGTTTGCTAATAATTTGTAGCATTTTAGAATCTAAACAAAAAAAAAAAAAAATCTTAGTAAAATAGAAGATAATAACAAAAAGGATTATATATATATATATATATATATATATATATATAATTAAATTATAATCATTTTATATAATAATAATTTTTTTTGTCTTAAATTATTATTAAACTTTAATTTGCTTTCTGTGATTTTTTTTTTTTTTTGGTTGCACCAAAATATTGTAATTTTGAAACACAAGTTTAAAACTAATTGATTACCAAATATTATACCCATGCTCCTAAGCACACCTTTAGGCAGGCTTATTCATGTCTCCGTCAAAGAATCAAAACGACGGAAACCATTTCCTACATTTTTACATGTCCCTTGTTGCTACACTAAGCTGCCTCTCGCATCATGCCCAAAAAAAAAAAAAAAAAATGGTGATTAAAAATTTAAATTTTAATCTTTAAGGTCTCGAATTTTAATTTTGAGAATAAAGTATAAATCTCCGAATTTGAATTCTAATTCCGTGAAAGAATATATATCTCTTGATAAAAATAAAAAAAATCAAAGACTGATGTGAACCCATAAGAAAGTCAATAGCCTTTGCAAGATGTATTTTATTGCCAACTAGCAAGCATGATTGCGTCATGTGATTAGGACCAAGCCGAGTGAAAATCATGGCAACGCGACAAGATTAACTGAAACCACTGATCCACGAGTCCATGTGCTGCGACATACGGTCAGCATGAGAGCCAAGAACACTGGGCTTGGTGCGGTATGATGTCCTCGTCTCAACATCCAAATAGATGAAACAAAGGCTTAGAACCGAGAGGAAGGCAGATTTCTGAAAAAATTGCCGAATGATTTGTGTGAACACCCATTCAGGCAGATGATCATCTTGGCATTCAAATGGAATGATGGTCCAATAAGGAAAAAAATTGTTGAGGGAACTTGGATCCCGTTTAGCCAGTATCTTTCCTCCTTAAGTAAAGAAAAAATGGTTGAAATACCGTGTGGAAGTCGTGTGTGATATCATTTGTACCTTTGCGAATTAACGTTGATGCCTTTGCTCAAGGGAATTCTATTGTAGCAATGCCAATTTTCTGCCGACACCTTCGGGATGAAGTACGCAGACTTGTGGCTGCCCGGCCCTCCGCCAAACATTGTTACGTGTTGAGAGGGGCTAGAGGACGGCAAAAATTTTGTATAAAGTTGATTTGCCGAGGTTCTTTAATTAAAAATTTATTATTATTAATTATTTTTTTTATTATTTTAAATTTATAAATATAATTATTTTTATAATAATAATTTAACAATTTTGTATATTTATAATAATTTATAATTTTTAAATTAAAATAATTAATAATATTTATTAAAAATTTTTAATTTATATAAAATTAATTTTCTTAAAATGATTGTTAGAAGTTGAAATTTTTAAAAATATTATAGGATACTAATTTTCTTTAATGTGTTAATTTTTAATTTTTATTATTAATTTTTTATTCTCAATTCATAATATTTAATGATATTAAAGTGATAATTTTAAAAATTTTATTTATATTTTATAAAATAAAATTAAATAAAATAATTAATAATAATAAATTTTTAATTAAGAAGATGTAATTATTAATACGCAATGCTCCCGTAACAACGCTCAATTCTCAGGCTCCACTTTTATAATCCTAATTATACACTGTCCTATCATCCAAAAAAAGTCTCACTCCATTAAAAAAAAAAATTATATAAAAGAAAAAAACATTAACGGGCTTTAAGAGGGAAACTCTCCCGGTCAAGAGCTTTGTTCTCACGGTAACTTCTGGCTTCAAATTGGGTTAACTTTCGCGGAGTAACTTCCTTTAAGAACCTTGAGTTCCGACATGGATGATTTACATTTGAACGGAAGGGAGAGGCAGATTAGTCGAGATGTGCGTAAGCTAATCCGGACGTCACTGGACTCCAAAATATAAAAAGAAAAAGAATCCACGCTTTGCCCATGCTCAGAATCGTGGAGACAAAACTGACTTCTTGCACTGCCAAAGATTACCGAGGAAAGATGCCAAAAATTGATCTAGCAACCTTGGGATTGTCGTCTTTCAACGCACTTTATGAGAAGGAAAACGTTAAGTGGACTTCGTAGCAAACTTGGGGGGTCTTTAGCAAAATGAAGAGTTCATATTTTGAGACGAGCCTCTGCCTGAGAGGATCGACTTCAGACAAGCATGGTTGGAGTGACTTTCCCTAGTGCTGGGTAGTCCGTTCCTGCTTTAGCCTTGAAGTTTATTTTTCATTTTCTTTCCTCTCAGATTATCCCAAAATATATATATATATTAAATTTTGATTTGAAGTGGCAAATACCATTCAATGTAATAATAAATCGGACTCCCTATTTTTGCAAATAATAAACCGCATCTTTTTGACTAAGTGAGGTCAATAGCAATAAAAATTATGAAAAGATATCTTTACCCCTAGTTATACATCCAAGACAAAACAAATACTTTTCTTATCTTCTTTCTTTTTTATATCTAAAGTGTTCTAAACGCTTGAGCGAAAATAGAGAAAAAGCGTCATCTTCTCTTCCTTTTTGGCAGGTACATATAAAATTTCTCTTTCAATCATCTAATTTTTGGCTTTTGGTTTGTTTATTATTTGATTTTGTAAAATTATTGGGTAAGTTTTTAATTACGGTTCCCTTATACCTTCTTTTTCCTTTATTTTACGGTCTCAACCAACCAAAAAAAGAAAGATACAAATCAAATTCGACGAATTGAATGGTTCACATTTGGTCACGTCTGTGGGATGTGTGGTGCGTGATGATATGCCAGAAGGAGAAAAGGGAAGGAGAGAAATTGAATGCGTGCACAATCAAAAGCATAGGCTTATTTAGACCCAAAAACGCGTAAGCTTATTGGGGAAAAAACTTGTGCGGCCTTCCAAATAGAGACTTGTCTCGATGCCCACCGTAATTTTTTGTACCAGAAAACAATGCTGCCGCTCACTGCATCCTGCCCTGCCACCGCCGTTACCATCCCAATTGTCAAATTCAATGTCCATTCACCAGTTCCAGCACCAACTACTTTTGTCTTCTGAATATTCCAACACCACTATCACAGCCAAGAGCATTTTCGTTGCCACTAATTGAGTTTAGTTCGCTGATACTAGTCCAATGAACCAAGATTAATCAAGTCTCGGCATAGAGGATTATCTTTAATGTTGTGGGTATATCATATATTCCTAGATACCTCCAATTCTTACATTCTAAAGCTAGCGAGAAGCGAAGAATAAACAAGATGTGGACAATTAACCTGCAAGACAAGTCTTTGATTTGATAAAAGTAGTAGATAGGTAGGATTCCACTTGCAGATCCACATATTAGCCAACATAATCGTTGAGTTTTGCAATTGGTTACTGTGAAGTCCAGTACATAGGACAGAGAAAGAACAAGAAAACAGAAGACTGCAGCTTTTTACCTTGAAACCCTCCATGTCTGTCCCGAGAATAAAACGGCTCCCGCTGGCAGCCGTTACTAGAGACAATGGGTCAGCAAATCCGGGGAGAAAGAGCCCACGTGGGGCACGTGGCATTAAGCTAGCAAGTGGACCCCAACCATGGAAATAACACCGTCTGACATCTATATATTGGATAGCGTTCTCAGCCAAAACAAAGACTGGAGATTAAAAATCCCCTGAAAAACACGCTGTGAAATGGACCTTGAATCCTACCCTCCTGTATTTCGCCAACAAAACGGCACCACCACAGACCAAAACATTAAACTTGATGATGATACCGGCAAAGAAGCTGAAGAAGAAGAAGAAGAAGAAGAAGATACCGCACCTGTCATAAATCTTCAGAGCCTAAGCAAGGAAAAGATTGGAGATGCTTGTAAAGATTGGGGCCTGTTTCGTCTGGCAAATCATGGGGTTCCTTTAACACTTTTGACCCAGATTCAAGAACGTGCCAGAGAGCTTTTTGCTCTCTCGTTTGAAACCAAACAGGCCTTGTTCACTAGCCCACTGTCCTACTTCTGGGGCACCCCTGCACTAACTCCATCTGGGGCAGCCCTGTCGAGAGGCGGCCTTCAGAATATCAACTGGGTTGAAGGTTTCAATGTTCCTCTTTGTCAACTTTCTCAGCTCCAAGCAGGTGATCCTACGCTTGAATCCTTCAGGTAATCTTTTGTTTTTAACGTTGTTGATTGTTTGCGGACTTTTCGAGAGTTCATTAGTTGATTGACAAACAAGAGACTTTCTGATTGAATTGTCGAGAAGGCGTACGACAGGTCAGCATCAATAACCTTTTTTCATAACTGTAGAATCACTGTGATGGATTTGTAGAGGAATATTTGAGGAAATTGTGAACCCAATTTTTTTTAATTGACCATAAGATTTGTGGGTTCTAATTAAGATGCTAAATGACGGATTCATGGTACTTTTACCGAAGTAAAGATGTTTAATGGACTTTTTAAATTTAAGCCTTGAAACCGTAAATGTGGGAGAGATCAACGTTTATGCCAAGTTGGGTCAATTAAATCAGGATTAAGAAAATCATGAATTTTGAGGGTCTCCTCTTTTATCTTTTTTTATGGTGGTGATTTGACATCTTACTAACGACTTAGGTACGTAATTGAAATGGAAAAACAATGATAGGATCCATTTCCTGGCCATTCCTAAATCCTTGGACATTCATGGTAACTCAATTGATATCTTCTTTAAACAGATGGATTATACTCGAAAATTTTGATGCAATTGGCATCTTTTTACTTAATTCCCTATTTCCCTTCCCAAGGATTGAGTTGTAATGCACCCATTCACAGTGCCTAAGTGCCTGAAAAAAATCTCTCTCTCCACTACTATTTCCCCCTTAAAAAAGAAAAATTGTTGCGTACTCACTCCTTATGTTGAGCTTCTTTAACTAAGCACACGAGAGGTGACAAAACAAGGTAGGGTTTAACTTGTTTGGTGCCTGTTCTATCAATTTTATCTTGTTATTTTCATGAGACAAATTATCCTGTTCAGTTGAACGCAGAAGAAAATTCATTTTTTTTTTTTTTTAAAGTACCTTCATTTATTGCTTATGTGTATAAATTATGTTTTTTTTTAATGCTTTTATATTTTATTTAATAACATACAGGCATGCTTACGTGTTATTAGACAGCTATCTTTTCCTGTTTTAACTAAACCAACAAGTATAGAATAATATCATAATCTCTGCTCGGTCTTACCAAATCTTATCTCAAAATTTTTGTTTTGTTTTTTAGTCCGTCAAATGCATCTTGTAGTAAAGTATCCAAGGCCATTATGGATTTGACAATATATCAAGATTTTTAAGGGGACTAGCTCAAACTATATTAGAAAGCTAGGCTAGCCTAGCTATCATTCGTAATTTCCGGAAGCCATATCGAATTCCCCACGTCAATGACCAATGATTGCACCTTGTATCATTGTACCAATTTGCCACAATTGAGAAGCATCTCTTTTTTTTTTCTTTTATCTAGCTTGTTCAAAAGATCGCTTTTGAAGTTTAAAGTTGAAATTTCCCAATTATTCGTGTTTGATTAGTCGACAAGAAGGTGGCTTTTATGTTCTATGCCTTGCATTCACGTGTTGTTTTCCTATTATAGATAATACATATCGTACATACCATTTCCATGTACATGCACTCCCCCCCCCCCCCCAAAAAAATAATTGAATGAAATCCTTTAGGAATTATAAGTTTTAATTAATGGATTCAAAGGGGAGGGAAAAAAAAAAAAAAATCGTGGGGGAATAAGTTCGGGCCTTTTCTTATGCAGAATTTTGTTAGAAGAATATGGAAGGCACCTGGAGAGAGTTGCCACAACTATATTCGGAGCCATTGCCCAAACCCTCAATCTGGATCCGGAACAATCCAAATCTTACTTATCAGCATCCACCGGCTTTATACGTGTTTATCGGTACCCCAAGTGTCCCGTTTCCAACGACGACGAGCCATTGGGAATGGATGTGCACACTGACAGCTCAGTGCTTTCCATACTGAACCAAGACCAAGTGGGTGGCCTAGATCTTCTCAAAGATGGCAAATGGGTCGACGTTAAACCCATTCCTGACACGTTGGTGGTCAATCTTGGAGATATGATGCAGGTCCGTTTGAGCTACCTCATCGCACTTGCCTCACATGGTTTTCTGCTGACATGAAGTCTTTATGGGTAGAATTTGAACCACATGATTTTAGTTTTAAAATAGTGACACTTATAATGCATCCCAAAGACTCTCACAAGATAAGATCATAAGATGCAAGAAAATATCGAGTATAAAAATAAAGTTAAATATATGCAATGTTATTTTTATTTATCATAAAGAGTGTGATTCATGAGTTTGATCTGTTGGGTCACATGTGGTCGGGTCTACTGTAGAGTGACACCTTAGCTACTCGTGTCGTGTCTAGTGTTCATTTTTAAGGACACGACTTGACTAGCCGGAGTCACACACTCTCCTTAAGTTTGATACACGAGTGACATGATAAATCACATCTTGCTGATAATTTCTTATTCATTTGTACCTTTCATTATGTGGGGCCAAGCGAAGGTTACTAATCAAATGAGTGCTTGAAATTGGGTAGGCAATAAGCAACGATGAGTACGAGAGCGTGAAACACAGAGTAAGGTTGAACAAGTGCAAGGAGCGACTGTCGATCTGCTACTTTGTTTTCCCAGCCGGAGGCAAGGTGATTCAAAGCTCGCAATACAAGCCTTTCACCTACAGTGATTTCCAGGCCCAGGTGCAGCAAGATGTGAAGACTTTGGGCTACAAGGTTGGGCTTGAGAGGTTTAAGTTAAGCTCACCGAGGCTGGTTAATTGAGCGCTTAGTTCTTAATACAGTTTTTTTTTTTTTTTAAATATTCGGAACAGTGTCATACCAACTATTATATGGCTCGTAAATTACAATCTCTTCGTTTAAAGATCACAAAAATTGATATAAATTAAGATTAGTATCTACTTGTTGTAATGTAGTTTATGCTGAACATTGGTTCCTTAAAATATTAATGAATTTGAGACTAAAATTGACGGCATAAATCATTTGTGAAATTATTGTGATACCAACATATGATAATGAAATAATAATAATAATAAAAGTTTCTTTTTTATATCCTTGTGTGGGCATATAGCTCAAGTTTTGCATGAGTTTGAAAGCACTCTCCACCTGAACAATGCAAGAGGAATAAAAAGAACAACCTCAAAACCAACCGGAATTGAATCAAGATTCCCTCCTGGACTAAGAATTGCTGAAAAAATAAAAAATTTATAACATTAAACACGTGAGCATGGCTATATATATTCAATTCTTATGCTCAAAACAAATACATTCAATTGAGCCAATATCATCAATCCATCCATCCATAACAAATTAATTTTGATCAAACGGACAGGAATCATTGTTCTGATAACAAATATATATCCACCTCCAGCTTTCCATATTCCCAAATCTCATCCCATAAATTAATGGGATATCCTTGATACGGGAGGATAATAAAAATATATATTTTTTTCTTATTTAGAATATGTTTCTAATTTTATAATGCCTACAAGAATTATCGAGTCTAAATCGGATTAAACACAAGTCCACTGATTCTTGGTGCGCCTGTGTGAAGAAGAAGGGTTTTGATCTCTCCCACACACCAATACCATGAACTTGCCCACAGAGAATTGGATTGTTGGAAAAGAAAAAAAAAAAAAAAATGGAAAAACGATAAGGCATTAAAACATATCAAATATTTGCTTGGAGGGAAAGTATCTCATTGTTCCAGGAGAGCAACTGAGTGAGGAAAGTGTCAGCCAGCCCAGGGCTCAGGCGGTGCCAGTCGGCGACAGAGCCCAAGGCAAAAAACTGCTATGTAAAGGGGGGCAAGCCAACCTTCTACGGTTTTCCATTTCCTTTTTCCACCGTTATAACGCACCCCCATTACTATTAAACCCTGTCAAAGGCCATAAAGAAGCAATCTTTTTCATCACATTGTCTTCAAAAATTATCATCAATGGCGTTGGGCTTAGAGAAGCAACAAGGCTCTGGTAGGAAGAGGAAGCGTAAAATAATCAGAAGAAAGTTTTGCCCTGAAGATAAAGTTGAAGTATTTTTTCATATTACCTTTATGTTTTGACTCTTTTTCATTTTCTCTTCTTTTTTTTTTTTTTTTCAAAAAAGGACTGATATTGAGGGGTTTAAGATTATTGTGGGGTTTTTCTTTAATAAAGTGTTTTGGGTATTCTCTTTCGCCTGTTGTAATGCAGTCTCATTCTGATTGTTTGGTTTCTTTATTGAATTGGAGTTTAAAGTTGGTGTTCTGATCCACTCCTGACTGAAGCTACATTGTGTCTTATCTTTGTGTTTTTTCCCCCTTTGTTGTTATTGCCCACCAATGGCTGTTGTGTTTGCTCTGTTTGATGTTCATGCAAGGCCTGATTGGGGGTTATTGGGACGGTAACAATTTATTGATCATGCAAATCGCCTTCTTTTGTGCTGTTTTCCGCTTTTCACTTTCTTATTTTTTTATTTTTTTTGCGGCGCTTTGTGTTTTATGTTTTGTCTTATTATTTGGCTATGTATTTAAAGTTTAAAGAGGAATGTCAAATTTGTGCTTCTTGTTATGGGTTCTTATAATTTTTAACGTCGGTTTTTGGTCTGATTGGGCTATCTGGTTTTGCATGTTAAAAATGTGAAATGAATCTTTGCAGGTACGGAGTGAGGATGAAGGCTTTCTGGGTTCGTGGCACTCCGGAACCATCATGGCATGTCAAACTCGAGGCGGTAAAGTTAAATATTCTGTCAAGTATGATTATATGCTTGCCGATGATGGGTCTAGTCACCTTGTTGATTGTGTATGCGTGTCACTTCCTGTGGATGACGTAGATGTTGCCAATGAAAATTGGTGTAATCATCGTGGAAAAATTAGGCCACTTCCACCTATGATTGAGTTTGGCCCCTATAACCTTCCTTACGGGTTGTGTGTGGATGTTAACTACAAAGAGGGCTGGTGGGAAGGTGTAATTTTTGATTATGAAGGTGATTCAGAGGAGAGGAAGGTTTTTTTCCCTGACCTTGGCGATGAAATGATGATTCATATTCAGACATTAAGAATTACTCAGGACTGGGACGAGGTTGCGGAGACTTGGAAGCCTCGTGGGACGTGGATGTTTCTTGAGTTGATTGAGAAACATGCCCAATGCACTTACATGCCAGTTTCTGTGAGGCAACTTTGGTATGACTTACGGGAGAAAGAGGGTTTTCAAATGCTTGGAGAATGGACTTCTTCTGTAGAAGCTTTGTGGGAACCATTGTTATTGGAGGCAATTGGTGACAGCCATAAAGTTTTTCTGTGTCATCTGTCTGGAGTCATAGACCTTTTGGAGGCCACACAGCAGCAATCAAAAGCTGCTAATGATGATTTTATGTATCCCAAGGCAGATCTGGCTGAGACACATTTCCTTGTACCAGCAGAAAACATGTCAGAGAATAGCACACTTTTGTATTTGAGTTCTAATTGCCAATCCATTCAACAGGCATTTGACGTGGGGCAATTAATTCCCCTTTCTCCAAGTGATCCTCTAAAGTCAAATCTTCTGACTCAATGTAACAGATCCATCTTCCAGCCACAGGCTTTGGCAGCCTTAGATTCTAATCTGAATGGAATTCTGAATGTCAGTTCTGTTACCAATGATGGAGAGCTTTGTTGTTCTTATTCCAAGAAGAATAAAAGGAAGCATCTCAGTTCTAGATGTGGTAAAACTGCTTGGCAGCCTGCTGGCCAAGGTGTGGTATCTGGAGCTGAATTCTGCCCTGGTGCTGTTATCCGATATACTCAACAGGGCCTTAAGCATGAAGACTCTCTAAGGATTAAAGTTCGGAACCATCTTTTACATCAGAAGTGGAAAATTGAGTTCATGAGAGATGGTACAATACGTAGAGTACGTTATACCTCACCTGAAGGGCAGATTTACCATTCTCTTATTCAGGTATGCCTTGATTTGACGCAAAATGACTCAGAGAGTCCATATCTAATCTCCCAGGATAAGGAGGAAAGTGCACATGGTGCTGACAGTCATTCACAGCTTCTTGTTATTGGGCTACCAGCATCAAATCCAGAAGTTTGCTGGTCTCAACTTGTGGATTCTTCTCGATTTGATAAAGTTGCTGTTGAACCTGAATATTGTCCTCAAGCTATTGAAGACTGGTACACATTTGGTTATAAGGAGAGGTTCAAAGGAAACGCTAAGAGAGCAGATCTTCAGCAGATGACATTGAGAGCAAAGAAGCACCTCTTGTCTGTGGGATGGAAATTCTGGTACGCAACCCGCAGCAGTGGGAAGGTTGAATTGCATTATGGTTCGCCAAGGGGGAAGTGTTATATTTCACTTCGATTAGCTTGCAAAGATGCTATGGATGCTGGGGATACCACTGTTGGCAAGATGGTTGAAGAAGAGTCAGCTAGTGGGAAAATGTCTTCTCCATCTAGTAAAATGGGTATCCAGATACAGTATAATTATTCTACAGCATCTTCCATGTCACATTTTAGAAAACCTGTTCAACTTCTTGAAACAAATGATCAAGCGAATAGAAAAGTCTGGAAGACAAGAGAGGGATGTTGTCAAACTAAAGGAAATTTGGATGCTCAACACTTCAATATGCCATGGTTAGGGAGTCAAAGAAATGGAAGTTTATCTAGAGGCCTGATTTCCCGACGAGCTAATAAGAAATCAACTCAGACAACCCGTGTACTACGATCAAACAAAAGAGTGCAGCAGGTTGTAATTCCAAATCCCTTGCATCAAAAACCCTGTAATGTGCTATCTTGGTTGATAGACAATAATGTTTTGTTGCCGAGGGCAAAAGTATATTATTGCAGGCAAAAGGATGGGCTTCCAATTGCACAAGGCTGGATAACTCGTGATGGGATCAAATGTAGTTGTTGTAGAAAGTTGTATACTTTAAGTGGTTTTGAAGTTCATGCTGGCAATAAAACCCACAGGCCAGCTGTCTGCATCTTTTTGGAGGATGGAAGGTCTCTGTTGGATTGCCAAAAGGAAATAATGAGGAATTTCAAAGCAGGGCCATCTTGTAAGTCTAGGGCCTCTTGGCATCAAGGCGAGAATGATCATATATGTTCTGTTTGTCACTACGGTGGTGAACTGATTTTATGTGATAAGTGTCCATCATCATTCCATAAAAGTTGCCTTGGTATGGAGGTAAATTTTTTTTCCTCTTAATTTCGGCTTTCTAAAATATGCTATGCCCACTTCTCTGTAGTCATTTTCTGTGGGAATGCCAAATTTTTACATCTAACTTCTGTTATTGATGCATAATTTTCTTTTTGTTTTATGGTCCTTGGGTATTACACAGAATGTTCCCAATATGCAATGCCCACTTCTCTGTAGTCATTTTCTGTGGGAATGCCAAATTTTTACATCTAACTTCTGTTATTGGACTGCATAATTTTCTTTTTGTTTTATGGTCCTTGGGAATTCCACAGAATGTTCCCGATGGAGACTGGTTTTGCCCATCATGCTGCTGTAGAATTTGTGGCCAGAATGGATTGGAAAAAGGGAATGGACATCCTATGCATGATGGTCTTGTTAGTTGTGCGCAATGCGAGCATAAATGTAGGTCAAGTTTAACTGTTGGTTGAGATTATACAAGTAAATTAACATTCTCTGATGTGCCCGTTTGCTTGTTTGATGTAGATCACATTGGGTGCGTAGGGACTAGAGCAGACAAGTCAGAATGCTCCCCTACAAGAAGTTGGTTTTGCAGCAAAAACTGTGAAGCGGTAATTCTAATTCGTTTCTATTATTTAACGTCCTCACTTCTTTTCTGTCTGTACTTTTCATTATGCAAACAAGTTTGGTTGTAATGAGCATAACGGATAGTTGCTTTACTTAATAGAAGTTTTGAGCCTATATTAGTAGTGCTAGTGTGATCAAGACACCATAGGTTGCAGAAAACTTACAACCTTGTGCTTTTAATGTTTAGATATACCACCAATGTTACAGTTTAGTGGTAAAGAGGGTCATTCATTCCATGCAACATCGTGGGTTCAACTCTCCCTCAAGGTAATTAGTGGGACTAAAAATACGTCCTAGGCATGCACAGTTCTGGAAGTTGGTGGTTCTTGTTAGGCTCATGGAGTGTGCTCCTCTAGTGGGTTTAATCTGGGGTCAGTCCACTGTGTGGTGTGAAGTTATAATCTTTTCTGGTGTGACTATGCGTACTACCTGTGCTTTCCCATTTTGTTAAAAAATTGTTTTGACATGGACTTGTGCAAACAAAATTCATGTTAATGGCTTGTGGAATTATCTTGTTCACTTTTGGTCGATTGCTTTAGTCATTTTTATGCTTGAAAGCATCTGACAGGTTCCTTTTCAGCTGCAAAAGATGAAAATTTATGTGGACCAAGGCATATTGTTGTATATAGAGCAAGTTCCTCATTGGCACAGTTGAAGAAAGTGTGCATTACTTACCCTTCCAACTTAAGATGCTTTCAAGATCAGCCCTCAAATTATAGGCCTAAAGCAAATTTAAGTTACAAAATATAAACGGGTGTTTTAGTGGATGATACTCCCTCAGCATGAGGTTTGGGGAAGAATTAGATATACACAGTTTTATCTTTGTTTTTCACAAAGAGGGCTGTTCAGGGGACTTGAATGTTTAAGGCAAAAAACAACAAGTTACATTTGCATTTGAGGTTGGGAGAGAATAGATAATGATCAAATCACCTATGATTAGTCTAGTGGTAACAGCAAACTTGAGATTTTGTTAGTTAAGTGCACAGTCTCAGACTCAAATTCCACAATTGCATTCCATATTTCAAGGGGGAGTGACAACAGTGGAGCCATACTAACAACTGAGAGTTTTTTTGAAATACATGCCTCATTGTCAGAGCTTAAATCTTGAGTTGCACAATGGTGTTCATCTTTCTTTTCCACTCATTAAAACTTCACATAAATGCAATATTTGTTTTGTCATCCTAGAATTAGGTAGTTCATGGAATCAAAAGGAAAAACAATAACAAAAATAACAAACCAAGGGGAATCTACTCATGAAAGATAAGTTTTTGCAGATGAAGAGATAAAACATAAGATTCCAGCTATAATCCAGACAAGAATCAATACCATTGCTCATTATCTATATCAATATCAATGTCGATAATCCATAACAAAGTCTATGTTCTATCTTAAAATATTTCTTGTGATATCTCTAATTCTTATCATGATTTGCTTTATTTCCTTTGATTGAAAAAAACTTGACTCCAACATTAGTTATGGTGGATCTAATGAAAGAAACTTGTATTAGTATACTTGTTATAAAGATTAAAATGAGTCAATCATTGGGCCAACTGCCTTCTATCCTTTTCAACCCGCTCTGATGAACTCTTATAATAATCATATTTCTTAAGTAGAGCTAACCAATTTTATATACTTGACATAATCCTTTTATGACTTAGCCAACAATCTTTTTGTCATAGGATCAAAAATCATAAGCCAATTATTGACATGCTTTATTGCTTACTCTCTAATATGATATCTAATATTTTGGCATTTTGGAGACTTTTTTATCATTTATAAATAAAGTTTTATTTTATACACATAAAAATTATCTGGATAAAATTTATTTGAGACTTGGATGGATTAAAGCCAATAGCTTTTTGTTTGATAAAGTCTTGTTTCGATAAAGAATACATTGAAGGAAATGTTTCTAAGAGTATTGCATAATTGCAATGATATAATAATTTCTAGTTAAGTAAAATAAAATTTCATAGTAGCTTGTATGAGTAATATAATTAATGGTAGTATCACATATTTGGAATCATGTGGGCCCATACTCTATTAGAAGAATGTTGAAATTATGCCTAACTCACATGATTAGAAAGAAATATTAAAAAATATTTATTTTTTAAAGTGATAATTAAAGATAATTACCTAATTATTATTTAAAGTTAGCTAATTTAAGTTTAAATCAATTACAATCACTTACCTCTAGATAAGAATTAACAACTCACATATCCCTAGTCTAGTCTATCAAAAGAGAATCATTTTATGATTGAAAAGGAAAGAAGAGGGGCCTCTCTTACGGTGAGTAAAGAAAATAAGAAACACAAAGGAATCCACCCTCAAAAGATACTTTATTTGGAGTCAAGTAGCTATTTATACCCTCATTTTCAAATGTAACAAATATATAATAATAATTGGCATGCTTTATTAAATATTTGTTGAAATATTTTGAAAATAATTACAAGAATATCGTTATAAGTGTTTTAAAGAGACTAAATTACCCTTAATTTATTAATTTTGAGTTGGATTGTTTGTTGTGTTGTTGGTTTTTCTTTTCGTAATGAAGGTGTTGCTGAAAATTTTAGTTGAATAAATTTTTTATATGTATCTATTTTTGTAATTTGTTAATTGTTAAAGTAATCTATTTTAGGACATTAAGAACTTTGTTAAAAGAAAGGGACACTCGTGTCTTTTCAGTATTTTTGTTACTGGTATGCTTTTTTGTTTCATTTGAAAATATAAGATGTGAATTGTTACTTGACATGAACTTAAGTACTGGAGAATCTAAATTTAAATTTCCCATACAATAATCAATATCAATGTCAATAATCAATAACATAGATGGTTGGGTAAAATAACATAGTTCCTAATTATAGAACTAGCAACAAGGATTAAAAAGGAAATAATTAGAAAAATAAATATGAGAATCTTTAAACAAGTAATATCAATATTATCATGTAATGTTCGGCATCAAATTGTCTTCTCCCTTGACTTCTCACCTGGGAAGGTGTCGGTGGCTTCTGAACCTTTTTGACTGTTTTAAAACTTTGTAAATTTAAGGATTATCACTAAGTCAAGGAGCATGCAAAGATTGAAAGTCCCAGTTTTCTCACTAATACTGATGCATCATCATATTTATATTTAGCCTGGGACAATTAAGTTTTCAGAGCTTTTTATGATGTGGTTAATAGTCATAGGGCAAAGCAAGAATTTTATTAGAATACCATCCAAGTTTCCAGCAGTTTGTGACTCTTTAAAGGTTTGATTGGAATATTTTGGCCTCTTAAATCATCTTATTCTGTTTTTGGCATTCACAATATTTTGGAGTAGCTTATGTTTCATGAAAATAGCAGTACTGATGCTTGAGGCCTTGAATTGGTTTATGACTTTGTCACTATGACAGATATTTTTGGGTCTCCATGAGCTTCTAGGAAAGCCAATTCCAGTGGGTGTCAACAATCTTACATGGACATTATTGAAGTCTGTGCAGCCTGATGATACTAAACTTGATGCTCCTGACATAGAGATCTTGACTGAGAGCCATAGCAAGCTTAATCTTGCCCTTGATGTGATTCATGAATGTTTTGAGCCTGTTGAAGAACCCTACACTGGAAGAGATATTGTTAAAGATGTCATATTCTCTCAAGGGTGAGAAATTCTTTCATTAAAGAAATTTCTCTTGCCACTTTGTTTACCTGTTTGACTATTACATTGTTAAAGATGTCAATAAGCATGACATGCTCGGATTCTTCATTCTGTCACATGCACACCATAATTGTTTGTGCATTTAGCTCCTTTGACTGCTTTGACCCATGTATTAGACACTGGCTAGCATAGTTTCCAGCCTAAATCTTTGGGTTTCAACTTTTACAGGTCAGAACTTAACCGTTTGAACTTCCAAGGGTTCTACACAGTACTTTTGGAAAAGTATGATGAAATAATTACTGTAGCTACTGTAAGGTGAGCGTCATGGAATTCTTAGACAAATGTCTCAGCATACTGCTAGAGACCTTTTTTGAGCCAGAATTGTGGTTAGACTAATGGCATTCAAGTTGTAACATTCTTTTTGCAGGATTTACGGAGAGAAGGTAGCAGAAATGCCGTTGGTTGGTACTAGATTCCAATACCGTCGATTGGGAATGTGTAGAATACTAATGAATGTGCTTGAAAAGGTAACTCACATTTGTAGGTGTGCATGTTCCTTGAACATTTGTCTGTAGGGAAATCTGATGATTGGTTGAATCACCTCCAACTTTCCTATTTTTGAGTTGTTGTGAGTCTACACCTTCTATACATCAGGAAAATAAATGCCTAGAGTAGTCATCATATTGGCCCATAAAATGAACAAATGAGACTTTTCTTCCAGTCAAATCTATGGTAGCTTACAATGCCAAGTTACCAAGCGATCAGAATTATGGATGACTTCAATAAAGGAGAAGTTTATACATGCTTTGAAGTTTGTATTTTATCTGTCTTTGACAGAGTGGCACAACTTGGTAAGATAAGTCCCTTTCCCTTGCATTTCTTTCTTTCTAAATCTATGATATAAAAAGATCTATTTTCTTATGCTCTTGCAAATTTTAATCCCTCTTTAAGCCAATATATTTCATTATTTTCATCTTCTTTCTTTTTTTCAGAAGCTTGTGGAATTAGGAGTTCAGAGACTAGTTTTGCCAGCAGTCCCTAGTGTTATAGACACATGGACTCACTCATTTGGGTTCTCAAAGATGACTGACTCTGAGAGATTGCATTTTGTAGACTGTACTTTCTTGGATTTTCACGACACAGTCATGTGCCACAAGATACTAATAAAGATATCTTCTGCCGAACCAGGTTTTCAAGATGTTTAACTAACACATTGTTATCTTTTTCTAGGATACTTTCAGTATACCTGCCATCTCATTAACTTGCTTACATCCTCTTGTATCCCATTTTTCAGAGATGCAACTCATACTGCATGATGGTGCATGTGGAAGTGGTGAAAATATTGATCTTGATGGGTCCAGTGCTGTCTCTGAAGTATTTGAAGCAGATCATGTTGATGATGCTGGAAATGGGAAACAAGGACTAGTGGAGTATGTCCCATTTCTTAGTTCCTCTAATTAAAGATTGGACACTGGAAAGAAACAAACTGGAAAAGAATATCAAACACAGGGTAGAACACCAAAATACAGAGCTTAAACTTTTTATCCAGATAAGAAATCTAACTTCCAGGTACTTGAATATGGCCGTGAAGATTCCACCCAAGAAGAGGCTTCTAAGTGAAATCTTAAATGTCATAACATTAATTGGTTTGTAGTATACTGGCAGGCTGGCTCTGGATAGTCATATGGAAAGCAATTTGAATTATAACTTATCAATTACTTGAAAGAATGTAACAGCGAAGTTTCCCCTACATTTAGTGATGGAAATGATTATCATCGTAATTGTCCAAACCATGGATTTTTTGCTAGCCTTGGTAAACAGGTGTTATTACTTTATCTGCCCCAAATGCCTGTCATGAAATCGTCGTTGATAGTTACTTTCTGATTGTGATAACCATAGTTCATGAACAAAGAAAAGTCATTTTGCAAGGCTTACTATCAAACAAAATTATTGGATAAATTTGCTAACATCTTTGATTTCCTATATTTACCTTATCTGGGCTTTGAGATAAAGCTATTAACACCTTAACTGGGAATATGAAGATAGAAAGCATTATTTTGCAGTTAGTAAAATTGGTGAACTAATGCACACCTCACTGGAGTTTATTGACATAACTTGATTATTTCTTCTCATGGTACCATCAAGTAGACATTCCATGGTCCCTGATTAATCCTCCTGTACAAGCAATAATCATATAAATCAATTATCAGTTTCTTCCGTCTTATTTTCCTTCCATCGCCCCCTCCCCACCATCACTTTCATGTGGTTTTCCCAGTACGATACCCCTGCAAAGCATTCCATAGACAAGCAAAATCCTCTCCTGTTTAATTTGAAACTGCATTCCCCTTCTATTGTACCTCTACTAAATTGTTGTAAAACATAAGCTTATGTGCTTAAGATTCATAAATCTGAGTTGATTTGTGCCAGCTGTTTATGAATTGCTTGTTATGCTACTCAATGCTGACCATTGCAGCTTTTTACCAGTATTGCTGCAGCCAAATACAGTGTTGATGGCAAAGACCTTGTACATTCAGTCATCACGGTATCCGAATTATATTCCCGACCCCTTTCTCTGCAAGAACCCTCCTTTCTTTTTACCAAGACCCTTTTGGCCCAAACAAGTGAACCGACCAGCTCCCTCAGCACGTGAACATCGTGTTAGTGATATCATTCTGGAGTGCTTGGTTAAGGATTCTGCTTCTGGGAAGGAAAGTGCTACTGATGGCAGTGCTTCAACCACTTCTGACATGGAAAGCAGATTTCATGGTATTAATGGTCTGAAGTGCTACAAGCGCAGAAAGATTGTAGTATGTTAGAACCAGGTTTTTGGTTGCACATGTACAGGCTAAATGGTGGAGTCATCAAACTCTAATTGATGTCGCATAATTTGGTGTAAATATAGGGAAGGTGATGCAATTGTGCCCAGCGTTTTGAGTGGCTGCACTGCCGGGCATTTTTGCTTTGCAAGGCTGCAAAATGTCCCGTGTTGACTTCAGAGGAGGAGGATCTCCAGGTCGCATTTTACAGTCATCTACATGGAGTAGATGTAACAAATAAAAGTAGAGCTTGTTTTGAGCTCGGAGTATAAATGTAAGGAACTACATTTTTGATCTCTTTTGCACATAAACTCATACTGAGCCCATATTTATGAAATTTCAGCAACATATTGATCGTATTGAAGAATAATATTATGTTTGCACCCCCTTTTTGGTCTTCTTGAGGGGGTTTATTTTGCGTGGGGCTCCATTTTCATTTTTGCAAGTGGTCTAACGGCTTCACAACTGCTGCGTAGTTTGAATCATATTACAACCCTCCTTCTGACGAGGTAAAAAAATCTAATTTCCATTTGTTTTTCGATAAACGATGTCATTTAAATACCAGAAGAATATCGGCAGAGACATAGTAGCCTAAACCATAAACTGATCGTAATTTCCAAGACGAAGGGAGCAAGAAAAAGGAACCCAAAATTGATCTTTTTTTTCATTTTTTGGTACGCAACCCATATTGATCTTTGAACACTATGTACTTATCTCGTCAAAAATCACAATAAAGCAATGCCATTATGATGAGGTTTTATTCCCAATGCCTTCATATCAGTTGGAAGAAGGGTGGTCACACACAACAGCATCAGCAAGAGCTACAAAATGATCAAAAGCAACATGCCATCTAAGCTGAACTAGCTTCTTGAAAGGAACTCAATGAGCGAATTAAATGCTCATAAACCTCAATTCCTTTCAAGAACACAGTATCCTTCAAGAACTCATTATGTTCATGCAGCAAAATGGGAGTATGAATCATTGGGGAAAAACCAAGAGCAGGAATCCCCAACCGTCTGATGAATCGTGCATCAGTAGTTGAAGGCAAGATTTCGGGTTTCGCAAGCTTTCCTCCGGCAGCTGCGACGGCTTGCTTGAAAACAGCCCACCATGGATTGGAATCATCCGTTGTTGTCATTAACGGCCGTCCATTGTAATCTCGTAGAGGTCCTTTCTGCATTATTTCGTGTGTCATGTTGCGTGTAGCAGGAGCCCACTCCTCAGCAATTCTCTTCTTTACAGAATCTGGGTCCGCCGTCGGAGGCAATCTAACATCAAAACCGGCTTCTGCTTCTGAAGGCTGCATGTTCATCGCAAACCCAGTAGGAGAAGGAATCCCAGATTTCAAATAAACTGGATTAACTGAAATAACTTCCGAATTGGCCGCTTTCCCCGCCTTAACAACATCGAACTGGCTTTCTCTAAACCTGGTAATAACCTCAATGCTTTTCATCAAATTCTCCAAAGCCCCATTATCGTACATTTTCGACCCATGTCCAGGCTCCCCTTTGGCCTTTATTACAAGATGCCACGGCGACCTGTCGGCATAAAACACTCTGAATTCATCGCTCACCGATGCCTGTCCTTCGTCCAGCACGAAGCCAACATTCAAGTCTTGAAATTTCTTAGAGTCAACGAACTTGGCCGCTCCGTCGAAGCCGCCGATCTCCTCGTCGGGGACGTAGGACACGTGGACGGTCCGGGTGGGCAGGAAGTCTCTGCCTTTCAAGTTGCGGATGGCTTCCAAGTACTGGACGCCGATGCACTTGTCATCCTGTGCCCCGCGGGCGAAGATTCTCCCGTCGGGAGTACGGACAGCAGAGAAAGGTGGGTGGGACCACTTGGAGGGCTCGACGGGGACGGAGTCGAGGTGGGAGTTGAAGAGGATCGAAGGGAGAGATGGGTTAGAGCCTGGCCAGGTCAGTAAAAGAATGGTCTTGTTGGGGGTAAATTCCAAGATTTGGGCATTGAGGCCAATGGATTGAGCTATGGCAGTGAGGTAGAAAACAGGGGCAGTATAGTTTGGGTTGGGATGTGCGGTGTTGAATTGGAGGTAGCGCTGGAACCTGGTAATTGGTGTCTCTTCTCGGTCATTGGAGGGCGGCGACGGCGGCGGCGGTGCAGAAAGGGAGAGGGAGAGGGAGAGGGAAAGGCAGAGGAGGAAGAGGGTGAGGGGGGTGAGAAGTAAGAACTGCATGGGAGCACCAGGAGTCGATTGGATTGCCCTGTTTTGCCTGTGGGTTGTATGATAAGTTGAGAACTGAGGTTTTGAGCAATGACCTTAGGCAAGTAAAATCACCTTTTAAAAAAAAAAAAAAAATATATATATATATATATATATATATATATATATTTTTTTTTTTTTTTTTTTTTTTTTGAACCACCGTAGCGCTTACTTTTTTTTATGGAATTTTTATCCCTAAAAATGAAATCTTTTTAATTTTTATATATACCGACTTGATCCCCTGACTTGGCTAGCCATCGCCGCCCCCCGGAAGCCGTATTTAATTCCTCAACTAGTCAGTGGAAATGTGCATTGAGGAGGAAGAAAAGAAACGCATAGACTTTGTTTCCAGATGCGAAGCAGAGTTCCAGAAATTTTACCAGTTTTGGGGATGTCTTCACACATTTTAAAATGTATCATTCCCTTTTCTTTTTTTTTTTTTCAGTGATTTCTTTTAGCTTTGTTGCTAAGTGCTAACTTAGACGTAATGTAAAATAAATTTTAATTTTATTTATCTATGAAATTAAATAAATGTGTAAGCGTTTCCAGATAACTTTTCTCTTTCAAGTTAAACAGCAACCTACTCAGTGTACAGTGTCAAGAAATAATTGAATAAGAGAGACTTTTTGTTCTTAGGGAGAGAGATTCATAATCATGACATTTGAGCAAAGGAAAACATAAAAATACCCATTGGAGTACTTGTTTCAGGATAAAGATGTAACTAATTCTCATTGATTGGAACTACAGACCGAGCTTGCTTAATTGCTCCTGCAAGAGTGTGAACGAGTCTAATTATGATGGAGCTAATGATAGGCTTGGTCCTTTACAATGGCAAGGATGCGATGATTGTGAGCCGCTGTTGTTTACTCATTTTCTCGACAGGGCAGAGTAGAACACATGGCGCTTTGTACCTGTTCCTCGGGGAAAGCAAAGAACAATTACTTTCTGAAAAGGTTTCTCTTCGATAGAAAGGAAGGATGGAAATTTCTGTTTTCTTTGCTCCAAGCAGAGAGCACTTTTTTTTGTTTTTTTTGGTTATTTTCTCCAAAGGTGTGGACTACAAGATAGCATTCGCGTCATGGAATGGAAGGGCCAGGCCAACTTGCCTTAAACATTTATCAAGAAAAATATTCTTAATTAATAAGCTAGAAGCCTAAAAAATGCTTATGTGAATCTGATTTAAACAAATTATAACACTCTATCGTATGATTCGAATCCATCAGAGAATCAATATAATAAATATTTTATCAGACTCAGATTCACTTACCAAATTTATCTAAAAATTTCTCCCACAGTCCATATAATGGGTGAATCCAAAAAAATAAATCTCCCCGATGATGTTTGGACAAAAATACTGGCCAAAAAACTGATCTCCCAATTAAAATTAAAGAGATTTCACCTCAAAGCTGCAAATCAGACCTTCCAGGCCACCTTTCAACAATCCAATATTAAAACTTACGTGAACCCATACAAGCAACCTTCGCGTGCAGACAACAGAACAAAAAACTGCACACATTCCCAAGACTCGACAAAGCCTAAACCCCACACCTCTCTTTGTCTTTGATAAACAAGGAGATACCTCTCCCAATCCAACCCCCGTTCTCTCTCAATTTTCTCTCCTTTCTTTTTATTTCAGCCTTTTTTTTTTCCCCTCTCCACTCCTTCCCTCCAGTAAAGGTTCTGATATGCATCTTCAATGCGGCCGGTCTCCTGGCTTGCTTTTTGTAACATGTTCTGCAGTTCTGTGCTTGGTTCTGCTGCAAACCAGATATCGGTCACCACTGTACCACTACAATTGACCCATCATTGACCTGAATTTAATTGCCCGATGTATGGGCGGCCTGACACTAATTACCTCAAGCATAGACGGAAGCCTCTCAATTGCGAGTTCCCGAGGTAATCACAATGTACTTATCAAGACTACCCCTTTTTCTCCTTAAAATCAAAGGACTGGTTGGGCATAAGGTACAGCTGTGGCTTAACCTCTTCTGGATATACTCATAGTTCTAATTTGTAAGCTCATGCAATTCTCTTATAGCTTTTAGTTTTTTTGTTTTTGTTTCCTTTTCTTCTTCCAAGCTGCTCAAAAGACATAAATCCAGTTAGTACCGTGCTGTCTTTAGACTGTTCCCACTGTTTTTTTTTTTTTTTCTCCCGGGACAGTTGGTAATAACAGCTGTTTTATGGGACTTTATGGCAACTATTCTCGTGGTATTTTAATGGTAGGTTCAATGCCCTCGCGTTTTTGCAAAACATGAGGTGGGGTAAACTGTAATGTTGTGCGGTTTCGTCAGTGGCCAGACCCAAATTCTAGAACAGTCTTACCACAAAAAGTCATAAAGAAAGAGAGAGAGAGAGAGAGACAGAGGACTACGAGAGAAAAAATGGAAAAACTGGACAGGCTGCAACGAGAGACTAATTAATTAATTTTAAAAAAATATGACGTCATCAGAGACTTTGGCCCAACGGTCACCCAATAGCAACAGGTCTTGAAAGGCAGCGAACTTCCAAGAAGCCGCCCCCAGAGAAAAGACACGTGGAGCTGTTGCAGAAAAAATAAGGTCACTGAGTCAGAAAGACGGATAACGATTGAAAAAATGAGTCAAAACACACTTCTTGCAAACAGTGTTTTTACAGTGTTTATATAACGTGTTTTGACCCTTGAAAACCGAAAATCCCAACATCTGTTCACACCAATTCATTCGCACACGCACACACCCTGTGTATTTTTGCACTCTTCTTTGACGTTTTTAACCTCCCATCCTATTCATGGCAATTTTAGACCTTTTTTTTTCTAGAATACCACAATTATTTATTTATTCATTTATTTTTAAAGAATAATATTAAAAAGAAAATTCCCTCAATTATTAGCTCCACTAATTATTTGATTTTTGACCATATTTACTATTTATTCATTCTCAGCCTTTGCTGAGTTAAATATGTAGATCTACTGTGTATTGTGACAAGATTAATTTTTGTTTCCCAAAAAATATATATGCTAACAAGTTTTTTATTTTATAAATTCTCTTCGGAAGGTGACAGAGTAGAAAGAAAAACAGATTAAAAATTTTGAGAAGCACAAAGAGAATAAACATATATTATGACAAAGCCAAATTTGACCCATCTTAGACTATTTCTTGTTTCAAGTTTTTTATTTGTTTTATTTATTGTTTTAAGCTTCTGACTGAGAGAGGAATTATATAATATTTAGAGGAGGAAATGAATTTTGTTCAGGCCTCAACGTACAAATTCCAAGGGCAAAATTGACTCCTTCCTCAGCAGAGGAGCGCCTCACGCGACACGGAATAAGATATTCCTACACCCTTTAAATACCCTTCGACTCTATTCTCCAAAAGAAACAAGAAAGAGAACAGAACCACAATCTGAGATAGAAAGGAAAAAAAAATACAAAACGAAAAACCATACAACATTGGAAAAACCAGGGATCGAACGTTGTAAAGAAGAAAGAAAAACGATGTCTTGCACCATGGCTCTATCGAATTCTCCTGTGTTCTCTCCGTCTTCTTCCCTCTTCCGCAACAAGGGTTCCGTCGTAGTCCCGCCGCCGGCGGAAGCGATTTCTTCAACGGTCACGCATCTAAAGTCAACGCTGTCTCCGTCTTCTTCTTCCCCGTCTTCTCCTCGATCCCCTTTTCGGTTTCGGCTCCAGAAGCCGCCGATTGGCTTAACCTCCTCGTCGGGGTCGGGGTCATCGGTTGCGGCGGCGTCGGTGTTGAAGAGGAAGAGGCCGGCGAGGCTGGATATTCCCGTGGCGACGCTAGGATTCGGTGGGCCAGCGACGTTGGCTGTGGAGGAAGTGGAGATGGAAAGGGAAGGTGTTGGGTATTCGGTGTTTTGTAAGAGAGGCAAGAGAGAAGCTATGGAGGATCGCTTCGCTGCTGATGTCGATCTTCAAGGAAATTCTAAGCTGGTATATTACTCTATTTCGATTACTAATTTTAAGATGTGGACTGGAATTTTCATTTTGACATATTATTGGGTTTTTTAGACGTAATTGGATTGATTATTTTAAGAAATAACTTGTTTGAGTTGCTGAATAGCTGAATTGATTTTGGAAGAAATTGCTTTTTTTCACGGAATTGTATTTGATTATAAGGGAATAACACCAATATTTTGTAAGAATTGGTCTAGATACTTGTTGCAATTAGTCATAGGAGTTTGTAATCTGTATTGTCCTTCTTGGGGATTTATAAATGAAATTTTGGGTTTGTCTGATGGGAGTATTTCGCCATGTTTTCAGGCTTTCTTCGGTATTTTTGATGGGCATGGAGGTTCCGAGGCTGCTGTTTTTGCTGCAAATAACTTGGGTAAGAATATTTCGGAGGAGGTTGTTGGCAGGGATGAAGAAGAAATTGAGGATGCTGTAAAATCTGGCTTCTTGACCACAGATGCTGAATATCTCAAGGAAGATAACCCTGGTGGTTCTTGCTGTGTGACAGCTCTGATCCAAAAGGGGAACCTTATTATATCAAATGTTGGTGATTGTCGTGCTGTTATGAGCGATGAAGGTGTTGCTGAGGCCCTTACATCTGACCACCGGCCTTCTAGGGATGATGAGAAGGATAGAATCGAGAGCCTGGTAATTGACTGGTCATTAGTCAATATATTTCTTGCTTCCAATTTCCATAGAAAATGTGTTGTTAGCTAACGTCTTCAACTGGAATTTGATCTGCAGGGTGGCTATGTCGATCTAATTCGTGGTGTTTGGAGAGTTCAAGGAAGCTTGGCTGTGTCGAGAGGAATTGGAGATCAGCACCTTAAACAGTGGATAATAGCTGAACCTGAGACAAAAATTGTTAGAATCAAACCAGGATATGAGTTCTTGATCATGGCTTCTGATGGCTTATGGGATAAGGTATGTCCATGGGAAGCAAAATTCTCTTTTATGTTTTGACAATTGCTGATTTAGATCTCAATGATACTGATCGGCGGAACAAAAACAAGTTTTGATTAATTCTTTTGTTATATGATGTTTCAGGTTGGTAATCAGGAAGCAGTAGATATTGCTCGTGCTTTACTTGTTGGGGTGGATGAACCCCAACCACTGTCTGCTTGTAAAAGACTTGTTGATCTCTCCGCTTCTCGAGGCTCCTTGGATGATATTAGTGTGATGTTGATACAATTAGGGCAGTTTATATGATTGTGCTGCGTAGGAAATCCAGCTGATGGATAGCCTTTCCCGTTTTACTGATCACAGATAGAGATTTAGGTCCGAAGACTTTGACAGTGATATCCAAGGAAAGACTGCTACATTTAGAGCAGACTAGATTAGTTATCTTCTACTGACATTGTCATTATTTCATTTATTAATTCATTCATTCTCTGTGATAGGTTTAACATCATTCTTTGTATCTCGACGATATTGATTAGTGAACCTGTTTACTTATATGTAATAAGACCACCTGATATTTGCTGTTAACACTTGTCAATATTTCCAATGAGGATTTAAAGATGGTAGGCAAAATTGGCGGAATTAAGGACGTCAAGCATTGATACACGCAAATCTCAAAATGAAGCCATAGGGATCTAGCATAATTCAAAAGTCTGAACGTAAAACGAAGGTCCCATATAAGATTGTTGCTTCCACTAACACAGAGTGTCCTGATATTTGCTTTTAATGATATTTTGAAGGTAAAATTCTTGTCCTTTGTTCCTTCTCCCCCTCGAAGCATGGCAGTGGAGGGAAGGTTCACTCCATTAAAAACAACAGTGCATGATTACAAAAGTCTCTTCGTGACTTACATACATTTGATTTCTTTTTTGGCTTTTTTTAGATCTGGAGTCTTATATGCCGTGGTAACTTTTATTTTTTATTCTTTAATAAGGACAAAAACATGTGCCTGATAGTGTTAGGAGCCTAGAATCATGGCGAAATGGTCAAGATTCTGAATATCGTTTCAATCCCTTCACCTTCAAGCAAAATTTCTAGGCGCAACTTGGAATTGGTGTTCAAACTATTCCACTTGGCATAATTGTGGATACTCACTTATCCCGCCAATTCTATGCCGCGTTAGTGGATTTCAATTAAGAAATTTTGTTGTCAGCTAGCATGGTTGACGCCCGGCTTTCGGCTTGATAGTTTCCTCGAGTCTCTCAAGGCATTTAAGGGAGAGGTTTGAGGTTCCAAAATATACAAGATTAGTTAATTAAAGAGCATAGTTGGAACCCCTCTTATTGCTGTTCAATTTACTGAGACTTAAAATTTATGGTGGCAATTACAGCGATGATGATTATCGCGATAGATAAAAATAAGATCAAGCGATACGCTTCGTGGTCCTGGTGGACAAATCTCTAGGGTGCCCAAAATGTCATTTTCACGCACAATTTTTGTAGTCCACTGAAGTTTCCTTTGAGTTTCCTCCGCGCCTTCGGTGCTAAGCTAGCGTATACCGATTTTACTCGCTTTCTCGTTTTCCCCCTAGAGTTCAACGCTCTTTCTGTGTTTTCCTACGATGACACGCGTAGACTCTACCTAGACATTTTTAATTTTTTTTTTTTTAAAAAATTTATTAAGAGTTCGTTGGAACAAGATTTATACAATGAGATATATTTTTTAAAATTTTAAAATTAAAATACAAAATTTCTAAGATAAATATTATGGAAAAACTAGACACCGCTTTTCTTGTTTGTTTTCTTTTAATCCGTATCTAAAGCCTTCTTTCCTAATATTGAAATTCGAGATAAAAAAATGAAAGTCTACTAATACTACTACTTCTACAGTATTCCGGAAGGACCTATAAACATCTTTAGTTGTGTTTCGCAGGCCTAATCCACATGGACCCACGGCCTTAGTGCCCAAGACCGATCAGTCTGCCAAGATTAGCTCGTCTCCCAGTTGGGTCAATCCGAGTGACCTGACGGCGCAATTAGCCGATTACCAGCTAAAGGTATCGGTTTACGTCTAGTTAGTTCGTGCCCTTGACGCTGTCCCTGCAGCGGGGCAGAGCACATCACGCATTGAGACCCATCATATCTCATTTAAAACCCACCAATAAAATGTCTTTCCAATTTTATAGAGATTTAACGTCCTCTTCCTTTACGCTTACTTTTTTTCACTTACTTAACAAAAATTAAAAGAAAAATGGTATGCTTATAATTTTGTTTTCTTTTTTTAATATTGTAGTTATGTGACATCATATATCTGAAAAGTTTACAACAAGGTACAAACATAAGAATTTGAAAAATTCTTGTCAACCGACCAAAATGATAGATATTGATTAACTCTTCCCAAGCAACATCTTTTTTAATATATATATTCTGGGGTTCATAAAACCAAACAAGATATTGGCATCGCGAGGATCGCTTCTCTGTCGACCACTTGCCCCACTAATTCAAGTTGGGCTTGGACATGCATGTCGTCTCCTCCGCCGACTGCAGTCACATAATGACATTAACTTCCAATAAAGATAAAGATATGGCAGATAAATAGAATCCAATTCGAAACAAAACCCCGGCCCCCCTTCACTAAATTTCATCCGGAGAAACGCACATGTACTAAGACCAAATTCCTACGACTGCTTCCACGTTACACGTTCATCTTACCCGACATGGCCTCCTTAACTGGCAGGTTTGGTCTGTTGGACTCTCTCTGTTGGTTCATGTTACTTGTCTCTTTTTAGGTGCTTCAACTAGTTACATGCACAACAGTCATGAAAATTGTTGTGCATTATGTGGGGCTTATCATGTTACTTGTTAAGGTGTTTGCTGGGAACCTTCTAAGATCTATCTACAGCAGCTATAATTGATAGACAAGTGGAATGGTGGCTTGGCTACCATCCCTTCGTTATTACCCGGAAGTATTAATTTCATTACAGTAAATAAAAGTAACGGCCCGGAATTGATGGGAACATAGAGATGTTTTGGCATGCATATTGTAACGATTCACTGTTACCCTTCGTTAAAGAGAACTACAACGTGCGCCAGACAAGCCACTTTCGCGATCCCTTTGGCCATTGTTCGCCAACCGTAATTTTGACTTGCCCAAATTTCAAGAGACTTACTAATTTTCTCGTCACTAATCGTAAGGTAGATTAATCGATGATTGTGGAAGTCTCCTGTCTTTTTGGCGTTCTTGGTCTTGGTCCACTCCAAGTTTAATTTGGACCAAGCCTAGTCTTTCAAAAATTGAACTCTCATTTTATCTTGTACATTTCCACGCCAAGAGTGAACCCCCAATAATTACTATACTCCTTGGAAGACGATAATGACGACTTATAAAATCCCAATCATTGCTCTTCTCTTTCGAAGAATTCCAAAAAACAAAGAAAAAAGTTAAGGTGAAACGACCGCCCAGAAGAGCCTGGACACATCAAACACGGCAAGTCCATGGAATCTTTTGGTGCATTGACCCCGACAGGTACAAATTAGAATCAGGTCTATGTGTATATCGTGGAAATCGTCCATGTGTTCGCTTGCGGAAATTTCCCAACAGATAGAACTTGGGTGTTTTACTGTTACAGGTAAGTAAATTCAAGGATGAATTTACTTGGTGACACTTACATTTTTGTCCTTAGCGGTGTTCTTCAAGGATCAATTTACTAGCTAAAAAAGCGTAAAGCATTTTTTTTTTTCTAATAAAAAAAAAGGAAAAACTCTAGTGGAAAATGAATAATAAACGAAAGAATATAACCGTATATACGAGTTAAAAACTAACAAGAAAAGACTAATTGCCCTTGATAATTGATAATAAATGTCTTTTGCACATCGTTATTAAATCGTGAAAGCCACCCACCCACATGAGTTTAGAGCCTAATTGGGTGCTTATTTACGGTAGACTAATTCCATAGCTTATACAAACAGACGCAAGTCGCCAAACATCCAGAGTTATAGCCTGTATCCTGTAGATAACCTGGCCGCCCCCAAAGTTATCCAAGGATATTTTTCTTAACCTGAATTTCTATCCAATTTTGATTCCTGATCTCATTGAAAGGATACGGATTTTGATGTCGTTGTTGCCTTGTAGCTGTCAAATAGTTAATTTTTATATTGGAATGTAGCTGCCCGCGCACGTCAAGGAACTTCTGAAACCCAAAAGTTCACTGCAATCGCGAGACACGAGCATCTCAAGTGTCGAAACATCTTTGCTAGTTGGCCGTGTCTGTTGCCCCTCCCCAATCCATGTTGTGGGGCATTACTTTTGTTGCTGTCTCTTGGCCGTCGCCACCAACTTCGCACCTCTTAATACACCTTTCTTTAATTCATATTCCCTCCCGTGAATTACTTGATCACTTCCCTGCTTAGTCACATGATACCGAAAACATTGAAACTGACTGCAATTAACTGACCAAATAATAAATTAAAATTAAGTAATAATCTGTAATTTATATCTGATAAACAAGACCAGCTAGATATTTAATTTAGAAGACAAATATAAGTCAACAAATGAAAGGACCTTACCCTTTGGGGCACATTTTACGTGAATGCTCCTATGAACTCCTGGGAATATTCCAAGCCACAAATCCAAAACCCGCACAAGTTAACCCTCCACATGTTAAATTGCCTCAGCCAAAAGTAGGCAAAGACAAGCCTTGTAAGCTTAAAAAAACAAAAGAAACCATCGTCCAATTAGGATCAACGGTCCAGATTGAACAAACTTGGCCATGGATAAGGATCAAACCCAGGATCCCTTGAACCTGCGCACAAACTAGAGTTCTATCCGGCCCTCTAAAGCAGTCTCATTAACGTCACCAAGCACTATCCCATAAATTATCCGTTTACAAATTCCACGTCACACCCCAAAAAAAAAAAAAATCATAGAAAAAGTGAAGGTCCAAAACATTTTCCAAATCTCAAAGGTGTCTTTAAAAAGCATTTTCCAAATCCCAAGGGATCTTTCTTAGCTCGTGGGTATATATATACCCATTTGGGCCCTCTCAGGCCTGGCAAATGAAGTAGCAAACAGAAACTTCGTTTCTAAGCTTCTGAGTTCTACAGATGGAAAAGCACAGCAACACGGTTTCTTGGGTCAGAGGAAAGTGCATAGGCAAAGGCTCCTTCGGTACGGTGAACTTAGCGTTCAACAAACTGAACGGCGCCGTTTTTGCCGTCAAGTCGGTGGAGCGCAATGCTTGTGGATCACTTCAAGCTGGTGCTTTGGAGAACGAAATTCGGATTCTTCGCTCACTCTGTTCTCCTTATGTAGTTGAGTTCTTGGGCGACGATCTTTCATTTGAGTCCTCCAGGCCGTACCGTAACCTCCATATGGAATTTCTGCCCGGTGGCACCGTTGCTGACCTGGCATCCCGGGGCGGCGCTGACGTGGACGAGACAATTGTGCGGTCTTACACATGGTGCATCGTCTCTGCCTTGAGGTACGTGCACGCGCAGGGCATTGTTCACTGTGACGTTAAAGGGAAGAACGTTCTGGTAGGGTCCGATACCCGCTCTGCTAAGCTCGCGGATTTTGGCTCGGCGGTGGAGTTCTCGGTCTCGAGTGGCGCTCCGATCAAGCCACGTGGCAGCCCGCTGTGGATGGCGCCGGAAGTGATCCGAGGTGAATACCAGGGACCGGAGAGCGACGTGTGGTCATTGGGCTGCACAGTCATCGGGATGCTAACCGGAAAGCCTGCTTGGGAGGACAACGGAATTGATACGCTGAGTCGAATCGGGTTTTCCGACGAGCAACCCGCGTTGCCAACTCAGTTGTCAGAATTGGGTCGTGATTTTATCGAGAAGTGCCTAAGAAGAGACTGCAGCCAGCGGTGGAGCTGTGATCAGCTACTACAGCATCCATTCATATCCTCTTCATCGCCCAATACAATCGCCGAATCGTCTCCCCGTTGTGTGCTTCATTGGTTCAGTTCACAGCTCAATGAAACAGACGAGGTTTACGACGACGTTACGGAAATTGCGTCAAGCTCAGTCTTCGTGTCCAACGAAGCTTCCGCGAAGGACAAAATTAGTAAATTGGCGACAAATTCAGGGTTAAATTGGGAGTCAGAGGGGTGGGTAGTGGTGAGGGGTGACGACTCCAAAACAGAGAAAGCAGGGACAAGTTCGGTGGCACATTTCGATTCGGTGCGGGTAAGGGCGCGGATAGTGCAGCGGGCAGAACGGGAATTTCACAACTCCTGCGGCAGTGATTTCTCGTGTGGACTCGCAATTGGGCCCACCTGTGGTCTTTTCGGTTGCGGTGAGGCGTGCAGCGCGGGTTGTTCCACTTCCGGCTGTCGGCGGGCGTCACAAAAGATGGATATAACGGTGGAGAGGCAACGAGATTTGGTGGCGTTTCACAATGGGCTCTCTAATTTATTATTATTTGTATTGCAATTTTTGACAATATTCAGATATATTTGCAGTTCATTGGCTACTTATATTCTTTGCTTCCTTGTTTCCTCTGCAATTATGGTTTCAGTTTAGACGCGCATGCGAACTGAACTCTCCAGATATCTCTAGTGTAGAGTTCCAATCGAACACTCTCTACGAGCAATGTGACCGTTAAACCGATCATTAACCTAACCCAATGGTTATAGTAGCTAGGGTTGAAGGGTGTGTTTGGTTTGGTTTACTGTTGGTGGAAGCACATTATTACTTTATTTATTATTAGATAATTAATTACGTTTATGCTAAAATTCAATCAAACAGATCCTTAATGAAATATATTGTTTTTATATTAATATATATCGGAAACATAATCGTGTTGTGGGATTTTTGATATCTATGAATTTTGCTACTTAATAATTTAGGTTTTCTGAATTGACGTGGGATTTAACAATGTAGTGTCAAAATTCATCAAGAGACAGAGTAACCTTTGTGAGACTTTAAAAGACGAAATTATTAGATAAAGCATGCCTCAATCGAAGTAAATTGCCAACTGCTTTCGGAAACATATAATAATAATAATAATAATAATACTCGGGACAGTTTGATTATTCATTTTCCTGACACTACTCAGAAAAACAGGGCCATAAAACCGCGCCAATCGGCTACTAGAATGTGATCTGAGCAATTTCCTCGGGGACATCCCATAAGTTCTTGAGTTAAGCTGTGGGTAGAGGCGATATTAAATATAATAAGGGTAACCACAGCAGCCGTGGCTTGTGATCTGGGTTTTCATCTTTGAAAGCTAACCCCAGCAGCCAAAATCAATAAATTAAACATAATAAGGGGAGGGTAGCCAGCTACTGAATGCGCGATGCTTTAAAAGCTCCCTTGTCTTCCATGACTCCCATCTCCCCGCACGTTTCCAACATCTTATTGCAGCACTCGGCATCTCTTTTGCTATCTGTTTTTTCAGCAAAGAAAATTTCGACATTTTTAATGTGTCTGCCAGCAAATTCTCCCTCCATCCATCACAAAATTAATTCTCTTTTGGTTAATTTGTTTATTGTTAGCACATCTGGCGTTTTGATTTTACCCAATTAAAATAAAGTCTGGCATGTTGAGGCTTCTCAACATTCGTGTGCGAGTCGTTACTCCCACGCTTCGCATCCCAAAGTTCCCCAATGTGCTGCCAGAAATGTTAAACAGATTGGATCCATGGCTTCTTTTAGCAACTTCTTTAGCGGTCTTTACAACAAGGGATGACGTGCCAAGAAAAACATGGAGTCAATTTTTGTTAAACTATGCGACCCATACATTTCATTGTCTAGTTTTGGTATACTTCAATGGAAGCATATTCGCATGTATCTCACTTTTAATTCCTTTAGATTCAATATGTTTACAGACAACCAAAATTTAGCTGGCCACTAATCTTTTCCCATACCCAAGTTGTATTTGATATTACCTGTTAAATTGGGCATTGAAACTTTCATGGAATATCCCATATGTTGTTGCCTTATTCAAACTCGACTGCTGCATATGATGCAACTCGTCTAGGTCTATTTTTCCAAGGTTAGGCTTGCATTTTAGCCCGGTTAGCACAATTCGGGGCCTAATGGGCCTTGAGATCCACCAAAGATGGAGTTACTTGTAATTAAGAAAGGACTCAATTCAAGACCGAATATGAAAATGAAAAAAATAAAAGAACTCAATTTACCTCTTAACGGATTAAAATTTTTAAAAAATGTTGGTACACATCAAGAAAAGCGTACCAAGCAAGCAAACGCTGTAAGCGTGGATAGAACTTAGAAGCCCACGACCAGCCAGTGTTAATTCAAGACCCTCACCCTGAAATTTCAGAACAGACGTTTGGGCCTCCAGAGCCCAACAAGACACGTTGCAAGGAAAAGTCCAAAACTAAACCTTACTTATTATACCGTATTATATTTTTGGTTTATTATATTTATAGAGAGAAGTATTTTTATTTATATTTTATTTAAAAAATAAAAAAAATAAAAATTTAAAAAAATTTTAAAAATAAAAAAATTTAAGTTATTATTATTTTTAAAAATAAATTTAAATAAATTTTATTTTTTAAAAAATTATAATTATTTTTTTGATATTATAAATATTTATATTATATAAATATTAAATATATATAAATTATTAATATAAATTAAATATATATTAAAATTTTAATTTTATTAAAAATATTAAAAATTTATAAATAAAAATTAAATTAATTTTTTTAAAAAAATAAAATATTTAAATATTATTAAAATAAATTATATTTTATTATATAAGTGTTTTATTTATCATTTTTTTCCTTTTTATTTTTTTTTTCTACAACATATACTCATATAATGCATATAGATTTCACAAATTAAATCTCTCAACTAAGAATCGTCGAATCGAAAAAGAGGGGCACAGTTCATTTCTGCCCTCTCTTCCTCTCCCTGATCTGCAACTCTCCCTCTTTCTCTCTAGGGATCGGATTTCTGATTTATAATCTCCGATCTAGGCAGCCATGGCGTCCGCCAATGCTCCAATCTTCATGAAAGAGGCTCTAACGGTAACATCTTTTATTTTTTTTTTGGCTCTGTTTTCACTAAGACTTTACACTGCTCGGATCTTTTGTCTTCCGATCTAATTATTTCACGGAGTTTCTTGTATTTTTGTGATGTCTTTTGGTTTGATTTCTCTTGCGTTTCGGTCCTCACAGCTGCCGAGCCTTGGGATCAATCCACAGTTCATAAATTTCACACATGTGACTATGGAATCCGAGAAGTACTTATGTGTCAGAGAAACGGCGCCGCAGAACAGTGTGGTGATCATTGATATGAACATGCCTATGCAACCTTTGAGACGGCCAATTACCGCGGACTCGGCTTTGATGAATCCTAGTTCTAGAATCCTCGCTCTCAAAGGTACGTGTATCCAAACTCACTAGCTACATTCAAAATTTGAAAGCTGTTTTTCAAATTATCAAGTGATTTCTCTTGCTTTCTTGTAGTTGATCTACCTGTTTTGAATCGACGATTGAGTCAATGTTTGCTTTCACTATATCTTGTTTCACAATTTTCACGTCTTTTTTTTTATGAGCTGCTCGACTATATGAAGTGATAAGTTGCTTCTAACTAGTTGATTTCTGTTGTGCCATAAGATTTACTTCTGTTCATGTAATCCGTTTGAAATGCTTTGTTCTCCATTGTATTGGTTAGCATGTTTTTAACCTCTTCATCTGTTGAACCACTAAAGGACATGAAAGGATGTATGTTATTTGAATGAGTGACCATTTCTGTAGCTGCACAAACTTGGGATGAGTTCTCATATTTGTTTTATTTCTGTTCATTAGTTTTTGTCTAATAGCTTGTGCTGCCTGATTTGAAGCTCAACTTCCGGGGACTATTCAGGATCATTTACAGATATTTAATATTGAAATGAAAGCAAAAGTGAAGTCGCACCAAATGCCCGAGCAGGTGATTCTCTTCTGGCCATCTAATTGATTGCTATATTGCATTAGTTGATTTTCATTACTTAATTTATTTGCTTCATGATACATCAATTTTTGTACGTTGCACTTTCTATAGGTTGTGTTTTGGAAGTGGATCACCCCTAAGATGCTAGCCTTGGTCACCCAGACTTCAGTTTATCATTGGTCCATTGAAGGCAAGCAACTTGTCCCTCTTAAGCAAAACCTCACAGGCTGTTTTTTGCCTCAAATCATTTCTTTTATATTTTTGCATCTTCATAATTTCATTGTTTTGTTTTTTGTTCAGCTTTATTGACAGAAATTCTGCTGTTACTTTGCTTTCTCATTCTGAATTATTCACCTGAACAACTGGCTTGAATCTAATATGTAGGTGAATCAGAGCCTGTCAAGATGTTTGACCGAACAGCTAATCTGTCAAATAATCAAATTATCAACTATCGATGTGATCCATCAGAAAAGTGGTTGGTCCTGATTGGAATTGCACAAGGTCCTCCCGAGGTATGTTGATCTTTTATCCTTGAGCATCTTTTTACTCCCATTCTTTATTGGGACATTTATTTGAATTGTTGTGTTTGAGTTATTGTTATTGGTTCCAGTACCTGCAGTGGCTAATTGGTGCTTCACTTGTAAATTTTCTTATTCACAAAGCAACTATGGCCTTAAATATTGATGCATTGCTGCATGCCATTAAGCTGTATGATGGAACAGTTGTGTGCTATTAATAAATGGTTTTTTATTTATACCGATAAAGTATATCTGAGTTCTCACTGCTGCTATTTCTTTCAAATGGAATTGTTTTCTGTGTTATTTTGTGGTGGAATTTATATGAAATTCGAAACTTCTTCCCTACATTTTAAGAAGTTTATGCATGACATTAATTGTGGAGGCATTTTTTGCGGAGTAGAAACTTTTGAATTATTTATTTTTAGTTCCATTCTTGCAATGCTCCACTGCTACGTGCTATTCATTTTTCCCATGGGAGCAAAGACGCTGAATAAATACTTTTGATCGGGATCTTACCACACAATAAGGTATTTAATTTCCATGTTGCAAATGACCATAGGGAAGTATTATAGGTCGGATATTAGACCTGGATTTGGTTTTAGTTTGAGCAAACAATATCTCATTGAGCCATGTCCAATGATGCTGGTGCTTTTATGTGCTGTTGTTTATGGAGTGCCATCTCTACTATAGTTCTGGTGTTCCTGAATAGTAGATAATGATAGACGGAATGTGATTGTGATAACTAATTTTTTAAGCTCTGTGTTATATTTATGCTCAGTTTTTTTTTTTTTTTTTTGAGATCTACAAATAGTTAAGAGATGCTGGCATGCTATTTGAATCTCTGTACATCAGCCGTTGATTTGTTACCTTCCAACAGTTATTTAATTTTTGGAGTACGTTACATGTCACAAGACAAAGCCTTGGTGTTTTTTCTTTTGTTAATGTATGTCTAGTTATGGAGAATTTACTGCTTTACTGGATCTTTCAATGCCTCTTTTAACATGCCTTTTATCTTTTGACAGAGGCCACAATTAGTCAAAGGGAATATGCAACTTTTCTCTGTAGATCAGCAGCGCAGTCAGGCTCTTGAGGCACATGCTGCCTCATTTGCCACATTCAAAGTGTGATTCTGTCCTTGAATTATGTTTTTGGCTCTTGTGGACTCTAATTCATATTTTATGGTTGAGTTGCTTTGGAAACACTCATGTTTTTATGGTCCATTCAGGTCTCAGGGAATGAGAATCCAGCACTTCTTATTTCTTTTGCCTCAAAATCATTCAATGCTGGACAAATAACGTCAAAGTTACATGTCATTGAACTTGGTGCCCAGCCAGGTCATTCACTTTTTATTTGGACCTTTGGTATTATGTACCTACAGATGTTTCTGTACCAGAGATGTAACTTTTGGGTTTCATTTCTTTGCATTTGTGGTTATCAAATGCATTTGCTTAGTTTATATAGGGTGGGAAACATGCTGTTGTGCTTTTCATCATGTTCTTTCAATTTTCTAATGTTGATTGTCTTCTATATTTGTCAGGCAAACCATCATTTACCAAGAAACAAGCAGATTTATTTTTTCCACCAGATTTTGCTGATGATTTTCCTGTCTCGATGCAGGTACAATATGCCTTTTTATTGTTATATATATCCCTTGACTGAATCTCAGCAATCTAAGAACTGCTTATTTTCATGTGGCAGATATCTCAAAAGTATGGCTTGATATATGTTATCACAAAGCAAGGGCTTCTATTTGTGTATGACTTGGAGACTGCTAGTGCAGTTTATAGGAATAGAATAAGTCCAGATCCTATATTTTTGTCTACCGATGCTTCGTCTGTAGGTGGCTTCTATGCTATCAACAGACGAGGCCAGGTTCTGCTTGCCACTGTGAATGAAGCAACAATTATACCTTTTGTTAGTGGCCAGGTATGTGCGGATATTTTTCTCAATTTTCCCCATGCTCAATGACAAGGGGATACAAGTAATCATTTGGTACCTCTGCAGTTAAACAATCTGGAACTTGCTGTTAATCTTGCAAAAAGAGGAAATCTTCCTGGTGCTGAGAACCTGGTAAAATCTAGTGTTGATGTTCATTTGTTTTCAATTTCTTGAATATGATATAAAAATAGAAGGTTCCCTCGCCCCTTTCTTTCGCTATTTGTAGTTCCACTGAGTTTGTATTAGTCATATTGTAGTTGTCTAATTACTTGAAATATGATAAGGCTTTTAACAATTTCCCCATTGGTTATCTATCCCAGGTTGTCCAGAGATTTCAGGAATTGTTTTCTCAGGCAAAATATAAAGAGGCTGCAGAACTTGCTGCAGAATCTCCACAAGGAATCCTCCGTACTCCTGATACAGTTACCAAGTTCCAGGTTGTTATTTAAGCAGAATTTGGCTTGTTTCTTATTTATAGTTTGGGTGAAGACAATGTCTCAGAGTGCTTTCTTTGTTCATATTGCAGAGTGTTCCTGTGCAAGCTGGGCAAACACCACCCTTGTTGCAATATTTTGGGACTCTTTTAACTAGAGGAAAACTAAATGCATTTGAGTCATTGGAACTATCACGCCTTGTTGTAAATCAGAATAAGAAGAATCTGTTGGAGAATTGGTTAGCAGAGGATAAGCTGGAGTGCAGTGAAGAGCTTGGGGATCTTGTGAAGGTCAGTTTATTTATAGATTTGTGTCATGTTTTGGGCTTGTTATTATGATGAAAATTGTTCTGAAAAGTTACATTTTTCTTTCATGTGCCTTTAAATTTGGTTTTAATAACTATGTACAAGCATGGGTTCCAATACTTGATACTGATTTGAATACTATAGTATGTAGTTTCCGGGTTTGACACCTGCTACCATGCATATTGTGGGTCTGCTATTGGGTCAGCAACCATTTATTTGATATAGCCAGAAGATTCAATTTCTCGGTATCTGATGGTCACACTTACCACCTTGCCAACATAGCTGTTTGCTTGGTTTGTCTTTATGATGTTCCAAACATGTTTCTGTCACAGACAGTGGATAATGACCTTGCTCTGAAGATATATACTAAAGCTAGAGCAACTCCAAAAGTTATTGCTGCATTTGCTGAAAGGAGGGAATTCGACAAGATTCTCATATACTCAAAGCAGGTGAAATACTTGCTTTCTTAAATACAAAAACCTGTAAAACATCACAAGTTTGTTAGTGAACATATGTTTCCATTGCTATTTTATTGGACAGTTATTCTGTGGTACTTTCCAATGTTCATTGTTATTATTTGCTAATATCCATTATTCAATTATTCAGGTTGGCTACACACCTGATTATTTGTTTCTTCTGCAAACAATATTGCGGTCAGACCCTCAGGTTAGTGGCTTTTTGATACATAACTTTGAGAAATAATTTGTTTCTACTTTTGAACCAAAACCCATTTTATGCAATTACCATAAATTTTTCCATTTTAGACTAACAACCTACAGCTCGCACTTGTCATTTCGCTGAAGTTGTGCTTGTTGAAGTTCACATGTTGATGTATAATATATGTATATGCTTCATGAATGGCAGGGTGCTGTTAATTTTGCCTTGATGATGTCTCAAATGGAAGGAGGTTGCCCTGTTGACTTCAATACAATAACTGATCTATTCCTTCAGGTTCATTAGGGTTTTCTCTTTGGCATTTTGTTGAGATATATTTTGTTGCAAGTTATGCAAAATATGTTTAAGAAGTCATTATCACAGGAAAGAAATCAGCAGGTTGAGAATGAGGTTGTGGAGTTTGTGGTGGGGGAAGAAGAAAAAGAATTGTGCTTTACATTCATCTAGTGTTTTATTTGAGTATTCATTCAAATTGGTCTTAAATGATATTGTTTTCATATATTTCAGAGGAACTTGATTCGTGAGGCAACTGCCTTTTTGTTGGATGTTCTGAAGCCAGACTTACCAGAGCATGGATACCTTCAATCAAAGGTTATTAATTTTCTTTTTCAATATTAATTTGTATTGTTCTGAGAATCACCTTTGATTTTACTGTATTTATAATCATTTGCAATCAGGTTTTGGAGATCAATCTTGTCACTTTTCCAAATGTTGCGGATGCCATATTAGCCAATGGTATGTTTAGTCACTATGACCGCCCACGCATCGCTCAATTATGTGAAAAAGCTGGGCTATATATACGAGCACTTCAGGTAAAGTGCATATTTAATTTCATGATAACATTTTTGCAAAAATATTTCTTTCATTCCTGCCTTAACAGTCCTTATTCACGCAGCACTATACTGAGTTGCCGGATATTAAACGTGTTATAGTGAATACACATGCGATTGAGCCTCAGGTTTGGAAGTTATATGCTTAATATACATTTGACTTAAGAGATTGTAATAAAAATCTAATTTTTCACTTTTTTTTTCTAGGCTCTTGTTGAGTTCTTTGGTACCCTTTCTCGGGAATGGGCCCTTGAGTGTATGAAGGATCTTCTTCTTGTCAATTTGAGGGGCAATCTGCAGATTATTGTGCAGGTAATTCAACAAGTCTTGGTTTTAGTCCATGTAACCACTGTCTAGCTAGTGAGTTTAATAGTCGCAGTGGTGTGCAGGCTTGCAAAGAGTACTCGGAGCAATTGGGTGTAGATTCATGCATAAAACTCTTTGAGCAGTTCAAGTCCTATGAAGGACTGTACTTCTTCTTGGGTTCATATTTGAGCTCCAGGTACCTACTTATCTCTTTTTTCCTTGTCCAGATAGAGAAATAATATCCATTAGGAACTAAAACAAAAATTTCTACGCTTCTACATAGTGGTGTATACAATTTAGGGTAATTCCTGCAAATAACCCAAATACAGAGGTAGTGAGGTTGTCTAGATTTACCTCCCCATCTTTGTTTGCCCAAGAAAGTAGTTTCTACATTGTCAAATGCAGGTGATGGACAAAATGGCCTCATCTAAATCTTTATTGACACTCTCTGTTTGCTAATGATCCTCCCTCAATAATTTTCAAAACTAACTCATATAAAACAATGAAGATAATGGCTAAATACAACTTTGAACCCAGTGGCAATGAAGCAATACATGATTAATTGTGTCCTTAGCACTCATGTACAAGAAAAAAGTATTTATCAATCAATTCTCTCACATGTTCAAATTGTCAATTCAGGAGAGAAATAGGAAAAAAAATTGGCACAGATTTTTATAGTTTTCTTATGCAAGACAACTTCAGATGTTTACCTACATATTCTGACAAATTATATCATTTCTTTTCTACTTCTTGTGAAATAGTGAGGATCCTGAAATCCACTTCAAGTACATTGAAGCAGCAGCAAAAACTGGCCAGATTAAGGAGGTAGAGCGGGTGACTCGTGAATCAAATTTTTATGATCCTGAAAAGACAAAGAACTTTTTGATGGAAGCTAAGCTTCCAGATGCACGCCCATTGATTAATGTCTGTGACCGTTTTGGTTTTGTTCCGGATCTTACCCACTACCTGTACAGAAACAATATGCTTCGCTATATTGAGGGCTATGTTCAGAAGGTAAGGATGTTTGAAGTTGTTCTGTGTTATCTCCATATCATGAAGCCAAATGAACTTCAGTTGAAGTGTATTGTGGTTTTTTCCACTCATTTTTTTACTTTATAGGTCAATCCAGGAAATGCTCCTTTAGTTGTAGGACAGCTGCTTGATGATGAATGTCCCGAAGATTTTATTAAAGGTCTTATCCTTTCAGTTCGTTCTCTTCTTCCTGTGGAGCCTTTAGTAGAAGAGTGTGAGAAAAGGTTTGTTTTGTTCTCAGAGAATGATGCACTCTGCTTATTTATTTTTGTTTCTGCTTCCCACATTGTTTTCTGTTTGCAGGAATCGCCTTCGCTTGCTCACTCAGTTCTTGGAGCATCTTGTTGGTGAGGGAAGCCAAGATGTGCATGTTCACAATGCTCTGGGTAAAATTATCATCGACAGTGGCAACAATCCAGAGCATTTCCTTACTACCAACCCCTATTATGATTCACGTGTTGTGGGAAAATATTGTGAGAGACATGACCCAACACTTGCAGTTGTTGCCTACCGTAGAGGGCAGTGTGATGATGAACTTATCAATGTCACAAATAAGAACTCCCTCTTCAAACTGCAGGCCAGGTTCATATATTATTGTTGATAACCAAGTTAGTGCATCCATGTGATTGATATGTTACCTTGAGCTGATTGCCACTTTTTTCCATGTCAGGTATGTGGTTGAAAGGATGGATGCTGAACTCTGGGAAAAAGTGCTCAGTCCAAATAATGAATATAGGAGGCAGCTAATTGATCAAATTGTATCTACTGCTCTGCCTGAAAGCAAGAGTCCTGAGCAAGTTTCAGCTGCTGTTAAAGCTTTCATGACCGCTGATCTTCCACATGAGCTTATTGAGCTTCTTGAAAAAATAGTTCTCCAAAATTCTGCCTTCAGTGGGAATTTCAATCTGCAAAATCTGTTGATCTTGACAGCCATCAAGGCTGATCCATCAAGAGTTATGGATTACATTAATAGGCTTGACAACTTTGACGGACCTGCAATTGGGGATTTGGCTGTGGAAGCTCAACTGTATGAAGAAGCATTTGCTATTTTCAAGAAGTTTAATTTGAATGTTCAGGCAGTCAATGTTCTGCTCGATAACATTCATAGCATTGAACGAGCTGTGGAGTTTGCATTCCGAGTTGAAGAAGAAGCTGTCTGGAGCCAAGTGGGCAAAGCCCAGCTGAAGGAGGGGCTAGTGAGTGATGCAATTGAGTCATTTATTCGTGCAGATGATGCAACTCAGTTTTTGGAAGTCATAAAGGCTGCTGAGGATGGAAATGCATATCATGACCTGGTGAGATATCTTCTAATGGTGAGGCAGAAGACAAAGGAACCCAAGGTGGACGGGGAACTCGTCTATGCATATGCTAGAATTGATCGCCTTGACGAAATTGAGGAGCTCATTCTCATGCCTAATGTTGCTAATCTGCAAAATGTTGGAGATCGCTTATATGATGAAGCCCTTTATGAAGCAGCAAAGATCATTTTTGCTTTTATTTCCAATTGGGCTAAGCTAGCTGTGACACTTGTTAAGCTTAAACAGTTCCAAGGTGCTGTTGATGCAGCTAGAAAAGCAAACAGTGCAAAAACATGGAAGGAAGTCTGTTTTGCTTGTGTGGATGCTGAGGAGTTTCGCTTGGCCCAGATATGTGGTCTCAACATCATTGTACAGGTGAGCTTTTGTTAGACATCTTTTTGTTCTTGTTCTGGCATCTAGAAATAATGAGGATTAATTCTTATATGTGAGAACCAATGATAGATTTTTTGCTGCTCCACCTCTATTTAGTATTCTGCTGCTTAAATACTGAATCTTACATATTTGTATCATATCTGTAGGTTGATGACATGGAAGAGGTCAGTGAGTATTATCAAAACAGGGGATACTTCAATGAGATTATATCTCTGATGGAGAGTGGCCTTGGATTGGAACGTGCACACATGGGCATCTTCACTGAGTTGGGGGTTTTATATGCAAGATACAGATATGAAAAACTTATGGAGCATATAAAACTTTTTTCAACTCGTCTTAACATTCCCAAGCTTATACGAGCTTGTGACCAACAACAGCACTGGAAGGAACTAACCTATCTTTATATCCAGTATGATGAGTTTGACAATGCTGCAACCACTGTAATGAACCACTCCCCAGAAGCATGGGACCACATGCAATTCAAAGATATTGTTGTGAAAGTGGCAAATGTTGAAATCTACTACAAGGCTGTACACTTTTACTTGCAAGAGCATCCAGATCTTATCAATGACCTTCTTAATGTGCTCGCACTCCGTGTTGACCATACTCGTGTGGTGGACATAATGCGTAAGGTACACCTTGCTGCTGACTTCTTGATCTTTAAAATAGTTTTATTTCTGATACGTCTTTGACATTTGCTACCCTTTGGATTCAGGCTGGTCACCTCCGTCTTGTCAAGCCATATATGGTTGCAGTTCAAAGCAACAATGTCTCTGCTGTAAATGAAGCTTTGAATGGAATTTACATAGAGGAGGAGGATTATGATAGACTTCGTGAGTCTATTGAGTTGCATGATAACTTTGATCAGATAGGCCTTGCACAGAAGGTGAGAGTTAGCTCTAGCTGTCTTTTCAAAATCCAAAAGGTCAATATGTCTTGACAAGTGCTGTGTTATGCATGATCAGATTGAGAAACACGAACTTCTCGAGATGAGACGTGTTGCTGCTTACATATACAAGAAAGCAGGAAGGTGGAAGCAGTCAATTGCATTGTCAAAGAAGGACAACCTGTACAAAGATTGCATGGAGACATGCTCACAGTCTGGTGATCGTGAACTTTCAGAGGAGTTGCTTGTCTATTTCATTGAGCAGGTTTGTGTCTTTCAGTGTGTTTCACGTACCCACTACCCAACCAGCCTGAATCAAATGCTCCCTCCCCCTGGGCACTTAAGGAGCAGAGGTTTGTGCACATGCAGATTTGTGCATGGAAAAGGCATACACCTTTATTGTTCAACAAAATGTTTTATTTTGAAATACCTGAGAAATAGCAACTCTCCTAATTTTCACTCAATCTTGTGCTTTTATGTCTTATTCAGATATCGATAATAACAGATTCGATGGTATTGGCATTGAAGCTTTTCAACTTTGCATTCTTCTGTTGCCAATGTGTTATTTCACTTTTGAAATTGCTGAACATCCATCCCATCCTTTTTCTCTTGGGCTAACTTTTCCTTTATCTGACTCAAGAAAAAAGAGTACCAAACTTTTAGTTTGCTTCATGCACTAGGAAATTGTGGGATCACTGACTACAGTCCCCATAATGATAATCCTGACTGTATATATGCAGGGAAAGAAAGAGTGCTTTGCTGCGTGCCTCTTTGTTTGTTATGATCTAATTCGGCCAGATGTTGCCCTTGAGCTGGCATGGATAAACAATATGATTGATTTTGCTTTCCCGTACCTGTTACAGGTAGTTCTCCCTCCTCCCTCCAATTCATTTGGTTTTTTTCCCCTTACTGAAACTCAAACTCATTCTCACTTCTTTTTGAAGTTCATTCGAGAGTACATGACCAAAGTAGATGATCTTATAAAGGACAAAATTGAAGCTCAAAATGAGGTGAAGGCCAAAGAGAGTGAGGAGAAGGAGATGGTTGCACAGCAGGTATCCTTCTGACCCACTTTTCTGGAGTGCCTTGACTGTAGGTGTTGTAGATTTATAGAATATGTGTATTTTCTATGTTTCTAGAAGTTTTTCTAGTGTTGCAACCAACAAGTAGAAGAGCCAGCCAAATATTACTTTCCTCCTTGAGCAAGTATTTATCTTCAGTCTATCTAAATTAACCTTCATTTTTCCTGAAGAGGCAGACCATCTAAATTCTAAATTTACCTTCTTATTTCTCCTTAAGGGTTAATTACTGAAGATAAGCTGTTTGTGTGTGCAACTCCTATTAAGTTCAAGAATTGAGAGTAATTTGATCTGATTATTTGGAATTTTTCTTGTGTTTTACAGCACATGTATGCGCAACTGTTACCTCTTGCTTTGCCCGCACCAGCAATGCCAGGAATGGGTGGTCCAGGAATGCCTGGAGCTTTCACTGTACCTCCACCACCACCAATGGGTGGTGCGGGGATGCCTCCAATGCCACCTTTTGGCATGCCGCCAATGGGTTCTTACTGATCTCAGGCTTATTAACAATACTTGAGGAGGAAACTTGGGTAATTTATATGGGGAGGTTGACGTTGTCAGTTATTCCCTGTACGGCTGAATGCAAACTCTGTTCTGCTTTTGGAGGAAATCGAGGAGGTAGGGTGAACCTTCTCACGGATTGCATCAGCAATTGCATTTCCTCCAATGTTGTGGTTATTCCTTTCGGAGCTGTTCTGGTCTTAGTAGCAAAATTTTTTTCCCCGGTGATGGTTGAGCCCATGTTTCCACAGTGGGCGGATAATCTGGACAATTGATCATGTTGGTTTGTACCTTGTGGTAAGTTTGCCGCGTGTATAGGTAATTTAGTTTGCAGCCTTGGTTTGATAGAAGGCACGGCAACTGGCTTTCCACCGGGGTTTTAAAATTTTGTAGTCACCATATTTTTTGTCGTGGAACGTTGTCTTTCCCATCTGAAATTGATAATTCACATTCTTCACGGACTTCTTACTTTGTTGTAATGCAATGTGATTTCATCTACTTGTCATGTTATATGATGCTTCGAGCTGTTAGCCATTCAATGTGCTGCCCTGAGATCATATTTCCACTTTGGTTTTTTTTTTTTTTTTTTTTTTTATTTACTCCATTTCATTTACACTATTTTGATTTAATATGGTTGGAAAAAAAAAAGGGAAAATGATGGAAGGAAAGGTTTTGGGCGAATTGCAGGGTATCAGTTTTTGATGATTACTACGCCCGTTTGAAATGTATGAACCTCTCTGTTTTTGTTTATTGATTTTGGAATGGAAAAATCTATCGATCTGCAAATCGACTTCGGAGAAAATAAACTGTTACTATTTCAAGCAATACTGTTGAGATGATTATATAAGCAAGCCTTGTACTAAAAACAAAATCAACATCACATTTATTCGAGAAAACCCATGAATCCAATGAAAGGAGTCTCCAAGCATGTGAATAAGATAAAAGCAATCCTTTCCAATCAACCATATTTTACTTCTTTACGTTTACCCAAAAAAAAAACAAAAAATGAAATGACCTTCACAAAAATAAAAAAAGTGAAAAATTGTAATTCTACTGTTTCTTGCGTAAATTTTACGCCTTTTACTAACTTTTCCCTTCGTCTGACACAAATCAATCATCCTCAAGAGTCGCAAAATTCACCGTTTTCTCAACCCTATATAAACTTCGTTTCCAGCTTAGCCCCAGCCGTCATTTCTCGCTGTGATATTTTAACCAACACTTTGTAATCTGCGAAAGGACAAGCAGCACGAAAATGGCGAGCACTCAGCCGGATCACGATCACAGAGAAGAAGATGATGCTCCAGCTGCCGAGGACGAGGATACTGGAGCTCAGGTTGCTCCGGTCGTCAAGCTCGAGGAGGTCATCGTCGCCACCGGCGAAGAGAATGAAGATCCTGTTTATGACGAGTGAGTAAATGTGTCACAATTCTCTTCGTTATTCTTCTGTCCCTAGGATTTTTAGTGTTCTTTTTTCTCTGTTTTTGTTGAGTTTAATTCTGCGATTCTCCTCCAGGAAAGCGAAGCTATATCGATTTGACAAGGACGGAAACCAGTGGAAAGAGAGAGGCGCCGGTACTGTTAAGCTACTGAAGCACAAGGAGTCCGGAAAGATTCGGCTCGTTATGAGGCAATCTAAGACTCTCAAGATCTGTGCCAATCATCTCGGTCCGTCGTTTTTTTTCCTGCTTTTTATTTTTATTTTTATTTTTTTGGCATATCATTTCTAAACAAATGTTCTGCGCGCTTTCGTTTGAGTTAGGTTTTTGATTCTTTTGGATTTTGATTTATTTTCTGCAGTGCTACCCGGTATGTCGGTGCAGGAGCACGCAGGAAATGAGAAGTCATGCGTGTGGCACGCTACTGATTTTGCCGACGGTGAATTGAAAGACGAGCTTTTCTGCATTCGTTTTGCATCAATTGACAGTGAGTATTTTGACGTCCTTTTTCACCTGTGTGTTTACATGGTCGGTTGCTGTAGCTTCTTAATTTTGCATTTCATGTAAGTCAAAAGTTTTAATTTGGTGTTTCCCACTTACAATACCCTGATTGTTTTAAGTAGTTAGATTTGAAAAGCTTAGCTGTCGAGCAGAGTTACTTGTCAATCTGTGTTGATGTTTAGAGTTGGCTAATGTTATAATGTGCTCTCTTGCTCAGTATCCCATTTGGTTGGATGGATAGTAAAATTAATACGCCTTCAAAATTCTATAGGCATTTAGATTCAATTTCTTTTATAATCTAATTGATTCCATTACCACTAATCTCTTAGTTTCTTTAATTTTTCTTTGCGTATGGTTGCAACTTGGTGAGTTCGTTGGAGTTATGTTCTATAAACTTTGCAGTTGCCTGTGTAGTAATGTCAGTGACTTAGCAAATAAATGATTGGAGATCATTTGGAGCTGTGAATACACATTTGTTCTTGTTGTTGGAACTTTTTTTCCAACATCAGTGTTAACTTTTGTTATTGGACAATATGAGTAACCTTGTTTCAATCTGTGTGAAACACTTCTTCTGTTGCAATGGCAACTTACATTTTGTTATCTAATTTATATTCACAAGATGAATAAATTTGAGAGTGAAGAATGGAAAATAGAAATCTCAACTAAGTGGTAAACATTTTGAGTATTTTCTGTCTTGATTCTGGCCTATTTTATTTGTATTAGTTGAAGTTACCTGCTTGGCTTGGCAATCATTTTGGGAATATCTTTATTCTACCATGAAATATCATTTCTTTTTGTACAGAGTATGAAATATCATTTCACATTAACACCTAAACTGATTAAAAATGAAGTCATCTTGGTTTTATGGCCAGGAAAGCAATATACATATTGAAGTTATTGAAAGTGTTAAAATACTTCAGTTGTGAGCAGATGGCCCCATTTGAAATATAGTAATATGTATGTGAGAATAGGGGCGAGACATTTCATTCCATGGTGAAGATTCTACCAAATGGCAATTTGCTTCTGCATAAGCATGGATTCAATCACAGCCCATTCCATTGCTGCCTTCTCCTCTCCCCCTTCTTTCCATTCAAGCGATGGATCCTTTTGATGTGCATCTCATGCTGTCTTGCATCAGCATCAGCATCAGCATCAGGTCAACGTTCCTCCTTGTGTTGACTAGATGTTGTTTAATTTTAATCAGATTGCAAAAAGTTCATGGAAACATTTCAAGATATTGCTGAATCCCAAAAGCGTGAGGAGGAAAATGAAGAAGCAACTACTGCTGCTGATGCACTAAATAAGTTGAGTGTCAAAGATAAGAAGGCTGATGAGCAAGCTGGGGAAGACGGGCCTGTTGCAGCCAAGGAGGAAACTAATACTGATGCAGAGAAGAAAACAGAGACTCCATCTCCCTCAACTTGAGTTAGGGGGTTGGATGGTTCGTGCCTTCCATATCCCTGGCAATATGATGGGGTTGGTTGTGCACAGTCTACTGCTTTCCTTGTCCATTCCCTGGTTTGCACAAGCTCGGGAAATTTGGTGCACTTGATTTATGGGCAAGATTGTTGAGAGGTCTATGCATTCTGCAGTTTGAGTCCGTCAGCTTTTGGTTGTGATTGCATGTCGAGGTTGTGATTTTGCTGTTTGATCTATTGTCAGAAAGTTTAACTAGGGATGTCTTTTTATTAGATTGTTTATTTGGTATAATTCATCAAATGGTTATAGTGCTGAGGGTCTGGGGGTTGAAGTGAATACAATTACTTGTCACAGACAGCTTTTAGTGGGCTATAATTTCATGAATTGCATAGAGTCTCAATGGCATTCCGAAATTTCATGAGACAACTGTGTCTGTCATTATCATTCCTTCCTGTTTTGTCAATACTAATATTCTTTTTACCGTACTTTTGTTTCCAATTTTATCCTTTTAGCAAGGATTTGTTCTGCGAACTGACAGAGGCAAAAAGTTTACTTGCCGAGGAATTTGCTCAATTTATTTAAAGAAATTTCCTCGATTTCTTTCCGATGTACCCCAAGGGAAAAAATAAAAGGGTTGGGGGTGGGGGGCGCGGGGAAGATTTCTTAATTTGCTGGGTTCGTTGGCGTAGACCCATTCTGGGTTTGGGCCGTCGATCTCAAAGTTGCTCCATAGTCTTGCCTGGACGTGGGAAGGTTTTGTGGATATCTGAGACTGGCTCGTCCGTGATGGCTAAACATATCCAACCATTTCATCAAACGTTGCTATTGGATCAACTAGTTAGGTACCAAGAAAACGGGTTTAAGGCTTAAACCCTAATCATCCCTTTCTAATTCGGTTCAAGCGAAGTAAACAAAATTGAAGATCTATTTTTGCACAGTGGGGGCACCTATTTGGCTGTTGATTTCATGACAATAGATCAAATCATATCATCCTCCTAGATTTTTTTCTTGCCGTCCGAGGCTCGCCCCCTGTTTTATTTTCTTGAATTATCACAGAGCAGATACATCCCGCGGGCCAAGGTAAATGGTTTGGTTGGTTTACCATGCTTGGTCGCCATGGTATTTACCTTGCCCTCGTCAAGACCAACGATAAGAAAATTGAAGTATAACATATTCATGTGAGAATATGGCGTCATTTCCAATGACCCAAAAAGAAGAATGTATAGAGTCCAACATGTGTGAATGTTGAGGTTCATTGGGTAGGGACAAATCGGAGCAATAAATGCTTTGATATGGATGGCGCATCTAAGCCCGTCCATTCTTTCTTCAGTTCATTTTTCCTTTTCCAAGTCGGCATACATCACCGGTCCATGCAATGTACTGCCCACATTGCAAACTTGCACGGCTGGAACCCACCAATCCTTTGGAGATCTAGCTGCTAAGGTTTTCTGATAATTGGATACTTGTGTTTTCACTACGCAACTTTCTGGTCTGGTCTGAACTGACAAATAATTATAAGTACTACTATCTATTGGACAAGTGTAAATATAATAAAACGGTAAAATAATTTTTTATTTATAATTTCATTTATTTATAAGAATAAATAAAAAAGATTAATTTAAATTTTTAATATTTTCAATAAATATTGCCAAATAACTTTTTATTACCAATTATTTTTCTCCGTGATGAGAAAGACCGATAATTGTACGTGAGGAGCCAATTGTTTTTTTTTTTTTTTTTTGGACAAAAGAAACAGACATGGGTCAATAGTTTTCAATAATGTTCCGATCAATAAGGGCTTTCTTAGCATAGTAGCCTTTTTTTTTTTTTTTTTTTTGGGTCTAGCGATTCCGTATTGAAAAGGTAAAAAAATACAAAAGTAAATCTTTGTGAATCTCTAACTAAGAGGTGAAAAAGACTTTCTTTAATTCCATTAGACAGATAAAGTTGGTAAAATGCCTATAAATGAGATAAACTCCAGACTGTAATGCAAAACATCGTGCAACAGGTGTCAACGAAAGGAATAGAGGGCGATAGAGAGGGATAGATGGATAGACAGACTAGAGTTAGATTAATATCAAAATAAGCTGAAAACACGTCTCGGCTTCTTTTCCCATTCTTAAGTTTCGTTGGGGATTCTGCCATTTGTTTGTCGCCTTCTCGTACGTCGTAACTCGTTTGCCAGCTAAGCCTCTGATTTTCTAGTCAAAGATTCCCACGATCTCTCTTTACCATCATAAAAAACAGAATAAACTCGATATAGTCGACTAACCAATTCTATTTTTAGGAAAATTAAATGGAAAGAAAAAGACTTTTTTCAAGTCAGCATATAATTATCTTTCATGACTGTAAACCCATAAAGAAAATCATGATTATTCTTCATTGAATTCATGCCCATCTCTTTCATTTTGTTTTAAAGAAAAAAAAAAAAATATAGCTTAACTAAGTAGCAACTAATATTAGAAAGGGGTAGGTAAGGAAAAACTAAGGTCCATCATTCATGGTGGTCCTGGAAGGAAGTACTGATTACTTAACACGTACATGAGATTTGAATGACAATTCAGTAGGGTGTAAGTAGGGAGTAAGTTGGGTTGCTGAGAGGACGCTTTACCTAATTTGCTTCGGTGCAGCCTACTCGGTCAAGCATGGGCTCAGATTTAACAAGGATCTTCCGATGTAACTACAATTTAGAAAAAAAAAAAACTAAAATAAAATAAAAAGGAAGACCCCATTTGTAAAACTGCTTAAAATTTGTTTTGGTTGCTGTGGTCTTAATTGATCTACATTTTTTATTAGGATTTCTGTGTCGTGACACTTTTTGCCAAGGTGGACTTGACATTATATTACAGGCTAGAGCAATGTTAGGAGCTTTATTAAAAGTAGCGAGTCCTGTAAAAACTATTTTATACTTGAGCTCACGTGGTGAGTCCCTCTTTCACTTGGGGCTTGAGGGAAGTCCGCAGTGAATGAGTTCTACTTGAAAAATGGTTTTGAATTTTGTTAAACATTTTTATCAAGATATGGGACAGATGATAGAGACTACATGGTTTTCGTCTTCCATACATGATTAATGGAGAAAGACATGGGTAACGTTCTTAATGATTCTTATTAGCTTTCGAGTTTTGAACTTGTCGTTGAGTAGCTCTGATGCATAGAAGGTCAAATTACTTACATCAATGGGTCAAACTTCTCATGTCTAAACGCCCCCAAGGAACAACTAGTCAAGCCAAGCCTAGTTGGGGCGTAGAAAAAAAAAAAAAAAAAATCCCTTATTTTGCTAAAGTTTAATATTAGAATCTTTTGAATTTTATCCAATAACTTTAGTCTTTTAAGTGAATTGATTCTTTGATATGATATAAAAATTTTATAATAAAAAATATTATATTTAAACTACACTATTTTTATATAAATAAATTGAATTTATTTTTTATTTGTAATTTTAATTTAATAATTTTTTATAAAAAAATAATAATAATATAAATATATAATATTTAATTATTTATAATTTTGTCTAAATTTTTTTTATTTTTTTAATTATAAATATAATTTCAAAAGAGTTATTTACTTAATAAAAAGTAAGATTAAATTATTAGACCAAGAAAATAGAAAATAAAATAAAGAAGCATGGAATGCGTCGTGCAACCTCTTGGCAACAGGCCCGCACCCACACACACAAGTACACAACACCATTCACGACCTCGTTCTTAGACATAGCTGCCTCTGTCTCTTCTCTCTCTTTCTCTCCCCCAATTCCCTCACCCACCCTTGCGTTCTCATTTACAGCTTTCTTCCTTGCATACCTGAGAGACTGCCATCCCCGCCCCCTCCTCACACACGCGCGCGCGCGCGCGCGCGCATAGAAGGAGTCACAAGCCATGAACCCAGTAGAAGAGTTAGAACGAGGAACTCTCCCAAAGGTAGTCTGCAGCTAAACTATTTTATTGCTATACTTAGACCGTTTGAGAAGAATCATGTTCATAGTCAGCTATTTTCCTGGACTTTAATATCGTGGAGCTTGTGTTTAATGTAAATGTTAGTCATTTAGTGGAAGCTTGCATCTTTTTTGGCAACTGGTTTGAGTCGATGAATGCCAGATTCAATGAAACTTCAAAAGTTGTGCTCATTGTATAAATGCACTTCATGAAACTATTTAGTATGACTGAACAGTAAATTGTGTGTTTTAATGTCAGTCATTTGATGGAAGCTTGAGATGATTCTCTCCCAATTGCAGGCCATGAGGGGTGAAATTAAGTTTTTGCTTCAGTTGGATGCTGTCATCCAATAAGATAAACAGTAAAGAATTAGATACTAGTTAGAGTTTTCTTTCTTTCTTTCTGTGTGTGTTTGAAAGTTAGCTTTGGCAATGGGAATGGAGCATTTGACCCCAAAATACCATAATTATGCTGAAATAATTGCTAATGAAATATCATGAACTTTGGAGGTACTAATTAATTATGCAGAGCTATGTTTGCAATACTGTTTTCCTATCCTTTTTCTTGTCTAATGTGTCCAGAGTGTTTTTTATTTTTCTTCCTTTTTGGGCATCTTGAAACAGAAATTGAAGAGGGAATCTTGCTCAGCTTTGATTGCATTAGCTTATCAAAGTCTTGGGGTGGTTTATGGTGACCTTAGTACATCCCCTCTTTATGTGTACAAGACCACTTTCTCTGGGAAGCTGAGACTACATGAGGATGATGAGGAAATCTATGGAGTGCTTTCCTTCATTTTTTGGACATTTACTCTAATTGCTCTCTTCAAATATGTTTTCATAGTGATGTCGGCTGACGACAATGGTGAAGGTAGTATCTGGCCATTCATTCAACTTCTGACTGCTGTAGAAATAGGTGCACTCTATTAAATTGTCGTATCCACATCTAGGAACCTTATCAAAATGAAAATATGCTGAGAAGGAAGTTAAAATTGATGTGCTGGAATCATTGCTTGAACGGAACCTTCTTTCTTGTTACATTTCTCCTTATTTGAGGCCATTGCTAGGCCTCTGAAATCATTATTTTTGGCACTTCTTGATGAGGAAAAAAAATTGAGTTGGTGTAGAAGAAATTTATTAATTTGGAGTTCTCTGTCTGCAGATTTGGACATGGAAGAAATACAACTCATTGTTGTCAACTTTTGTTAATGGTGCAGGTGGTACTTTTGCATTGTATTCTCTTCTTTGCCGACATGCAAAATTAAGCATTCTACCAAATCAGCAAGCAAGCGATGAGAAGCTATCCACCTACGAAGCAGAAGTGTCTCCGGACACATGGCAGAGCCATATCTTGAAGCCCTTCTTTGAGAAGCATACAAGCCTTCGCAAAGGGCTCCTGATTTTTGTTCTTGTGGGGACCTGTATGGCTATTGGCGATGGTGTAATCACTCCTACAATATCAGGTTGCTGCATCTAGATTAACCTCTGACTTCCATACAAAACTCATATTCATCCCAAACTTATAGGTGGGGACACAATTGATGCTATGTTGCTATTAGCACTTGGACACGATTGTAGCTAGTCAATTAGTCAAAGTTTATATATGGTGAATCTTGAAGGCCTTTATAGTTTTGTCATCTCATATGCACATTTTGGTGCCAGGAATAAGAAAGAAAGAAAACTCCTGGTTGAAAAGTATTCTTCATGCAGAAATCATTTAGCTCAATGGTAACTTTAATGCTGTCCCCACTGTTCCCCCTCCCCTCTCCCCTTCAACCAAGTGACATCTGTTTTGCTTTTGCTCTGATATGCCTCTTAAAGTAGACTGATACATGTGTATATGGTTTATACTTACCGAGATTTACATATTCTGTTTCAGTTCTTTCAGCTGTGTCAGGGGTTCAAGTTAAGTTCCCTGAACTTCACGAGAGTATGTTCAACTTAAAACATCCCTGTCTTGAAATATAATGCCAAATTAAAGTCATTTGCATCAGTCAAAATAATTGATTCTCTCTTTTGACTGTCAGATTATGTGGTTATAATCTCATGTATTATACTGGTGGGACTTTTCTACCTTCAGCATTATGGAACACGCAGAGTTGCTTTCATGTTTGCCCCCATTGTCACAGCATGGCTGCTGTGTATAAGCAGCATTGGGATATATAATATAATCAAGTGGAATCCACACATATACCATGCAATTTCTCCTGTTTACATGTTGAAGTTCCTTAAAACTACTGACATTGATGGATGGGTGTCCTTAGGTGGTGTCATCCTTTCAATTACAGGTACCCCTTGCACATTTTCTGTGTGGTTATGATATCTTATTGCATGGGCCCAAGGACTGATTAGAGGTACTGAAACTAGTTATCTCTGGAAAATATTTTCAGGAGTGGAGACCATGTTTGCTGACTTGGGCCATTTCTCCTCAGTTTCAATAAAGGTGAATTGTTCACATCACAGGCAATCTCAATAACAGAATGACCTATACATCTTTGCTTTGTCTCCATCCCAAATTTGTGACATCTAGAATTTGCATTGCAGCTAGCCTTCACATTTTTAGTATATCCTTGTTTGATTCTGGCATACATGGGTGAGGCTGCATTCCTCTCCAAACACCATGAAGACATTCAGAGAAGCTTCTACAAAGCCATACCAGGTAAGAACTTATATGACACCTGAGATTGGATATTGCTCTTCTTCCAAGTCCATTATGTTAATGTATTTGTGATTTCACAGAAACAGTGTTTTGGCCAGTGTTTGTAGTGGCAACTTTTGCAGCTGTGGTTGGAAGTCAGGCTGTAATATCTGCTACATTTTCCATGATAAGCCAGTGCTGTGCACTGAATTGCTTCCCTCATGTGAAAGTTGTCCATACTTCAAGTGAAATATTTGGGCAGATATACATTCCAGAGGTCAACTGGATGTTGATGTGCCTTTGTTTGGCTGTGACACTTGGATTGAGGGATACTAACAAGATGGGTCATGCATATGGTATAACACACTTTACTGACTAAATGAAAATGTTCTTTTTTCAACTACTTTAAACTTTAAATTCATTTCTGGTTTATCCATAAAATCTATTGTTTTGGTGGGTTTGTAGGCATGGCGGTGACCAGCGTAATGTTTGTGACAACTTGCTTGATGTCACTGGTGATGATAATTGTTTGGAAGAAAAAGACAGTTTATGCAGTTGCATTCCTTGTATTTTTTGGATTGATTGAACTGCTTTACATTTCAGCATCTGTTTACAAGGTGCCCGAAGGGGGGTGGATTCCACTTGTGCTTTCTTTGATTTTCATGGCTATAATGTACACATGGAACTATGGAACAATGAAGAAACACGAATTTGAAGTGGAGAACAAGGTTTCACTGAGTAGATTGGTATCATTAGGTCCGAGACTTGGTCTGGTGCGGGTTCCAGGAATTGGGCTGGTCTATACAAACTTGGCAACGGGAGTCCCTGCTGTGTTTGGGCACTTTGTGACAAACTTGCCTGCCTTCCATCAAGTGCTTGTTTTTGTTTGCATCAAGTCTGTTCAAGTTCCCCACATCTGCGAAAATGATCGGCTGCTTATCGGTAGGGTAGGCCCAAAGGAGCATGGCATGTTCCGGTGCATTGTCAGGTATGGCTACAAGGATATGCAACAGGAAAATTATGACTTTGAGAACAGGTTAGTGTGTGGAATTGTGCAGTTTATAGAATCAGAAGAAGAAGTAGAAGCTTCAAAACCAAGAAATAATTCATCCACAGAATGTGAAGACTCAGAGGTTGAAGCTTCCATTGCTCTAAGCCAAACCTTCCAAGGCTCCAGTCTTGAAAAGATGGCGCAATCTCCAAATGATATCCAAGTGCTTAGACCTGATAATTTACATCTGCAGAATACTCAACTCAACATAGATTCACAGCGAATATTACGAGAAAAGGAGTCTGGTATCACTTACATTCTAGGGAACTCCCACGTGAAGGCAAAGAATTCATCCTCCATCATCAAGAAAGTCACTATCAATTTGGTATATGCCTTTCTGAGCAAGAATTGCAGGGAAGCTGTTGCTGTTCTAAATGTGCCCCACACTTCTCTGCTGGAGGTTGGCATGATTTATTATGTCTAATTCTGCAGCAGGAGACCTATAAGCTCACAACTGTGACAACTGACAAGGATACCAATAAAGGAACCTAAACCTTTTTATAGTCTTTACTTTCTTGTCCCCTGTTTTCAGGTTTGCACTGAAACAGCCATTGTATATGGATGGAAATTGTGATGTAGCCTCATGTTGGATGCTTGAAAATTAACAAATACCCCAGCAGTAGCAGATAGCTCCTCCTCGCATGTTCTTGTTGAAGGAACTATCAGTTGTTTTTGGCCATGGTCTGTTGGTAAATCCAGAGAACCGACTAGTTGTCCGTACGGGCTATCTCTGTTAACAAACCCGTCGGTAAATTTACCGAAACGTCGGCATTATTGAGATATCTCCGATCACCGACTCGTGGGCTTCAATGGAGGAATCGAAGCGGCCACACGGATAGACAACATAACCACGTACGATGGTCTGAAGTGTGTATCATGGTCCGGGTCATCATCGGAGTCATCCGCATCGGCGGCTTGGATTGTCTACGGAGATCATCCAGCGAAGTCCAGAATGGAACAGCATTGGACGGCCCAGGTTGACACTTTGGACTGGGCTCCGCATCACAAGTGAGTCCAAACTACAATCTTCAAATGTTCGCTGGATTTCACCTTAAACCCTGCATTGGGCCGGGAGCGCATATTAAGCTCTTTTTGTTCTAACTCGCTTTATCTTGAGACAGAAGCTCTGAGTTTCCCTTAGATTCAATCTTACGTGAGTCTTTTGGTCACCACAAAGTAAGTTAAATTATTCCATTCTTTATCTTTATCTGTCACATTACAAAAAATAAAAAAATAAAAAAATAAAAAATAAAAATGACAATTTAAAAGAAAAAAAAAAAAAATATTCCTCTGGTTCTAGACTCCCATGACATAAAGAACTTAAAATTGCAACACTTAATTATCCGTTGTTCAAATCCCAGTATGCGTATTGTCTTCTGTCCTACGTACCACAATGTTATCAAATTTATTGGTCGGTTATGGTTTTTCCTCCAACAAGGTTCCCTTGCCGTTGGGCAAAATCCATCTGTGATGGTCTTGGCCACGGAACCCCTCAGAAAAGAAAAGACCACTGGAGGAACTTTAAAAAAGATTAAAAAAAAAAAGACATGACATGAGTTCCAACCGCAACTCCAAGTTAGTTCAGTTTTGCTTTTAATTTTGAGAATCAAGATAGCCGAAATTGAAAGTTTTGAAGATTTCATTTGTGAGTTCTCTGCTGATTAATTGCACCTCAAGTTTTGATGTTAGTATGTTACATTCTTCTACTGATGAATTGAAGTCTCTTGCATATATCTGAGAGTTGCTTAGGGGCATTTGAGGATCTTCAAATTCTACTACATCATTATGATATTGTAACATTGTATCTAATCCAACTACCATAGGAAATAAAACTTCAACATCTGAAACATTCTTGCACTTTAACCTAAGCAATTGACATGGGTTAAAATTAAACCATTTCAATTACTAGAAGTTGTGGGGGGGGGGGGGTTAACAAGTTGCGAAAGTTCTGTAAGATAGAATGGGGACTTTAGGAATAAAACCAGATAAAGTTCCCATCTTTGGCTTTTAAAGGCAGAGAGAAAATGAACTAGTAACAATGGAGAGCAGGATATATTTATTCTGGCCAGCTGTGATTACCAAAGCCTTTTCTTTTTCTTTGATATATTCTCCAGTCACACCGTTCCATTTCCCATCGTTCTGATTGCTTTTCACGTTGCTTGACAAAGAAAGCATAGCAGTATGCAGTCAAATGAGAAACCCGATTGATCCAATGATTTCAGTTTCCCACCCTGGGGCTTACATAAAGAACAATACTATAGTAAGAAGATAATACAATAAATTTTCTATATTCAATCTTATTTATTTGTTACATTAAGTAAAATATAATTGATCTACATTTATTGTTATTATTATATTGTTTCTAAGTGTTGCTATGTGGGTTTTCTCTATGGAAAATGTAGATGGGAAAGGAAATTTCACATATCAGCAGTTGGGAACTTGCAGTCTGATGAGGGGATTTCCGGTGAGCTTGCAATCATTGATATCTCCTAGGCCTGAGGCCAAGCCTGTTGCTCTCACTGGACTGTGAGAAAACATATGCTGGTGATGTTAACCCAACAACGCACACCACATCAAAATAGTCGAATTCTATCCATCCACAGTGATTTAATCAACCATAACTCCAAAGAGTTGGTTTAGCTGACAAAGTAAGCGTGTCTAATTACAATTTTAAAGATGAAAATTCGAGTCTTGGAGCTATAACTCAAGGAAACAATTATTTGTAGATTTCTTCTTCTGGGTAAGAATATTCTGTCTTCGTCCGTATTCTAAAAGACACTATCTAATGAAAATAAGAAGAAGAAAAAAAAAAGAATAATTCTTTTTCTTGATCATAAAAATCGTCACAATCAAAAGGATTGAATTTGACCAAGAAAATTTAATGTTTCCCCAAGCATAGCTTCCCGTGGACAACTTTAATACATGCCAGCGAGCCAAAGAAATCTCCTCACCTACACGGTAAACTACAGGGTAAACTAGAGAAACTTCTGGTATAATTGAATGCCAAGAATGTCAGAAATACCCCGCCTAGGACACAGACATACATTAGTCTGCATGCCAGTTGGCCTTTACCAAGCAAATTCAGGGGGTAGTCCCTTCAGGATCACTCTTCAGGCTTAGGTGAAAAGTACCTTACATTTAAAGCAATACCACAAATAAAGAGGGTAGATCCAGCAAATGAACATGACAATAGTTTCATTAACAGCAGAACAAGAAGGGAAAATGCCCAGAGAAGAGGATGAATCATTGATCATCTACCTCAAGAGAGAGCTTGAGGCTGCTCTTGTAAGGAATGATTCACTGGAGAAAGAGAATCAAGAAGTGAGACAAGAAATGGCACGTCTAAAAGCCCAAGTAGCTTCCCTCAAAGCACACGATAATGAGAGGAAATCCATGCTTTGGAAGAAGATACAGAACTCGAATGACAGCTGCAGGACTGAAGCACTTCAACAGAAGCCTTCAGATTTTGGTAAAGTCTCAGAACAAGAGCTATCAACCAGAAAAGAGAGGCTAGTAAAGGTACCAACTCCACCACCAAGACCTACTTCTACAGTATCCTTTTCACTCGAGGAAGTGAATGAAGATAAACTGCCAACAAAACCAACTGCAAAAGCTGGGCCGCCAGCTCCACCACCTCTGCCATCAAAACTGTTTTCAGGGTCGAAATCGGTGAGGCGGACGCCAGAAGTTATTGAGTTCTATCGCTTGCTTACTAGGAAAACTGCCCAAATAGAAAACAGAACCAATCCTGCAGCAATTCCAGCAGTTGCATTTAGCGTAAACATGATCGGAGAAATTGAGAATCGTTCCACATATCTTTCTGCTGTAAGTACAATAGCACTACTAGCAGCCTATCTTTGCTCATTTTTCATTTCATGAATACAAGTCAAATAACGAGAATTCTCTCTTGAGACAGATTAAATCAGATGTAGAAAAACAGAAGGAATTAGTCAATTTCTTGGCCAAAGAGGTGGAGTCTGCGGCTTTTAAAGACGTTTCCGATACGGAGGCATTTGTGAAATGGCTGGACAATGAATTATCTTCTCTAATCGACGAAAGGGCAGTGCTAAAGCATTTCCCACAATGGCCAGAAAGAAAAGCAGATTCTCTGCGAGAAGCTGCTTTCACCTTCCGGGACCTGAAAAAGCTCGAGTCTGAGATTTCATCGTTCGAATTCGACCCAAAAGAGCCGTTGAAGCAGGCTCTAGGCAAGCTGCAAGCAATGCAAGACAGGCGAGCATGTATAAACTGAATTTCAGTAGCTTCTTGCTCTGGCTCAGTACCTTCAAATTTTTGACATGTTCGAACTCGAAATTCTACAGGTTGGAGAGAAGTGTAAACAACACGGAAAAAACCCGAGATAGTACGATAAAGAGATACAAGGACTTCCAGATTCCTTGGGAATGGTTGCTTGACACAGGATTCATTGGCCAAGTAGGTAGAACAATACCTTATTTTACCATAAAGAACGATGTCTCAACTTTATGATAGTAACTAAACAACTAACTATTGGAGATGCAACTTCAACTTTTAAGACGTTTCAAACAATTTTTTTTTTTTTTTTTTAAGCAGCTAAAATTAAGCTCTCTGAGGCTGGCAAAGGATTACATGAATAGGATATGTAAGGAACTACAGCATCTTGGCGAGTGCTTAGAAGAAGAGAATCTCCTGCTTCGAGGAGCTAGATTTGCTTATCGGGTCCACCAGGTGAGATAGACTCACACAATTAAAAAAAAAAAAAAAATATATTATTAGGTTGATAGAATTTATGTTATATTTGACAGGCGAGTTGTAGCTTGCAATCCGAACTAGCGAGGATAGATAAGCCTTTGTTTTTTAATACATGTACTTGATTTATTCAGAGATCATAAAGAACACAAAAGAAGGATAGAGACTGCATTGCATTTCACCTAGATTGATCTAAACTAAAAAAACACCTACACCAAAATATCCCATCTTTGAAACACTTTGGTGCATAGAATGTATATGAGATTTGAATATTTATTAATTTTGTCTACTATCATTTGCTACACCTTGTTTTATATATACCTCTTTTTTTTTTTGGGGGGTGGGTGGGGGGGGGGGTGTTCAGCTTACTAACCCTTGGAACATTCAGTTTGCAGGTGGCTTTGATGAAGAGGCACTACAAGCATTTCAAGAGTTAAAGAACGTTGGCATGGGTTGTCATAAAAAAATAGCATTTTGTTGAGAATGTTTTGGCAATGTAAGCGAGTAATTACAGAAGGATATTTATAGTAGAACACGAACAATTTCTTTGACCAAATTGCAAGCACGAGCTATTTACTTATTCCGGCAAGTAGCTCCAAGAATTTTGATAATGTTTTGATATTTATAGCATGTTCGGCCAGTTCCAAAGATGAGCTGGTAACGGGTGTCAAGCTCAAAAATCCCATTACTTACTATTGGATCTAAGAAGCTCAAATTATTCTCGGCCGTGGCCAGATGATGCACTCCCAAAAGACCGGCATAATTGAGAGTGGTACAGTTTCATCTCGTGCCACTAATGGCGAGGTTTGGTAGATTTATCAGGCTCTCAAAGTCTTGACAATAGTGTTTGTTATTTTTATTAATTTATTTTTTAATTGCAATTTATTTATAATTTTATATATGTATATTATTATCATTTATTTTGAATGAATTATATATATATATATATATATATATATATATTATACTGTAACATAAAAAAGTAAATTATACTTATAAAAATAGTACATTAAAATAAAAACTGTTACTGAAAATCTTGAATTAATTTGATGATTTTTACAGAAGAAGAGATTTTTGTATAGAAATCAAGGAACTCACCTGGTCACAAAATCATTAGATCTACCACGACAGGACATTGGTAGTCAATTTCATAGTAGCAATAGTCTCTTTTCTTTTCCTCTAAGTTATAAATATAATGAATAAAATAATGTAATCTTTTTTTATATTAATTGACTCATTTTTGATATTATTATAATAATATCTGCATAATTGTCATTCAGCGATGAGCGAGTAGAGGGAAGCCTTTCCATTTGTTTTCCTTTTTGTTTTTTTGGATTTATAAAAATTAAGAATCGAATTCTAGATTTTTGTTTTTTTTTTTTTTCATTAGTTTGTCCGGGCAGGGCGTGCAAAATGCAAATTGGGCCAAAAACCAGCACCGGCCCATTCCCACCGCGCCACAGAAAAAGAATTCGAAATAACCAAACATTCGTCAGCCTCTTATCACCTCTTTTCCTGTGGCCGAGATCATTTTGCACTACGATAAAATAAAATAAAATAAATCGAAATAACAACCCCCCCCACAACACCCAAAAAAAATTAATTATAATAAAAACAAAGAGGGAACGAGACGTCTCTTTTTGTTCGCATCGGAAACGAAAGAAACTGCAAGCAAGGCTCTTAACCTTAGCTCTTCCATAACCAACCACCGCCGTTTATTCTCTCCGTCTCCCAATCTCTCGCTCTTATCCAAATTGGATGGATTCTATCTCCAACCCTCTCTCTCTCTCTCTAAAAAATTCGATGCGAAAAGCAAAGAGAAAGATGTCATTTTAATTTGAACTCTTTAAAAGTTAGACAATTGAGTTGATATTTTTTGTGATTGTTGTTGTGGAGGAGAATGGGGACGGGTGCGTCGAAAGACGTGGACGGTGGCTCGCTCGGAAGCCAAGAGCGAGAGGAGAGCGATGGAGGTCAGCTCTACGTTTCTCTTAAAATGGAGAATTATAAGCTTTCTGGCGTCCTTATCCCTCACGTCTATGGCTCCGTTCCTCTTGTTGGCTCCTGGGATCCTTCTAAAGCTGTAACTTATTATTATTATTATTATTATTACTATCACTTTCGTTATTTCCATTCTCTCTTCTTTGGCTTTTAAAAAAAAATAAAAATAAAAAAAGGAAAAATTTGTGCCGTTTCTTTTGTTTTTTTTTTTCCTGTTAATTTTCTCCAACTGTGACTCGAACTCGAGAGCATCAATGGTTATGCCGTTTCTTGTAATTGTTGATGAATGTTGGGGGAATGGTTTCAGCTTTCAATGGAGCGGGAATCGGCGTCAATGTGGGAGTTGAGCTTTGTTGTTCCGCCTAATCATGGTATATGACACGACAAATACTTTTGTTGATGATTTTTTTTTTTTTTTTTTGATTCTTTTTTGCCATTTCATGAACACTACTTTTGATTGGCTGCCGTGAAAGTATTGAGGAAAAAAAACGAAAATGTAGTGATTATTTTTGAATATCAGTCTGAATAACAAGGCCTTTCGATTTTTGATGAGACAATAAGCAGTACATTGACTAGTCAATATTTTCTATATTAGTTTCTCTACTAGAAGAACCTGTTACTTCCACAGTGCGTTGAAGTTATACTGAATGTTTTCATTTTGATTACAAACAGTATGTTAGGTATCTTGTGTTCTTTCTTATTTGATTGCTTTCTTCGGTTGATGTAGAAACTTTGGATTTCAAGTTTTTGTTGAAGCCAAAGGATGGAAATTCCCCTTGTGTGATTGAGGAAGGCCCAAACCGGCTCCTGACTGGGGGAACATTGCAAGGGCAATCAAGGCTGGCCATCTTTCGGAATGGTGACGAGATCCTTGAGTATAGAGTGTTCTTCAAAGCCGATAGAGTTTCACCGTTTGATCTTGCAGCTAGTTGGCGAGCTTATCAGGAGAATCTTCAGCCGTCAACTGTACGTGGAATCCCTGATGTCAGCATCAATTCTGCACCAATGACAGGATTTGAGGTTTGTTTTTGTTCACAAATATTCTACATTCCCCATATGTCAAGTGATGAGAGTAAGAAGGCATCTATTTTTTCTTGCTCAATGCTAGAGCCAGAAAACAATTATCTTTTTGTGTTACATTTGCTTTGTGAAGTATGATTAGTTTGATTCTTTTAGACCTACACATAAGGATAACATGATGGCACTTGTTTTGTGAAGTATTGTAAGCATGGTTCTTTTAGGCCTGCACATAAGAGAAGTTCAATGGATTATGGTCATGCAGTATTGGTTAAGCACTAGATATGATGTGGATATATATAATTGACTGCTTGACTGCTTGGAATGCATTTTGTTGTCTGCATGATGCTGTTATGTGTGCAAATAACATCTTCTTCTTGGCCTCTTGGAGAAATATTGGAGTTGAATCACTTTTTTTAAGTCCTAAAGTCTGTTGTTGAACTGTTATGAATGCCCCTGTTTTGCCAAATTGTTGGGTTCCATTATTTTCTCCCTGTCTACATTTTTTTTTGTGTTAATATAATGCTTTTGTAACCAATAACTATTGAAAACTGTTGTTTTCTGCTTTGCCTTTTTCCTTTTTTCTTTTGTAATGTTTCATTTTTTATTTTCCTTATACAGAATGGCCCTTCAGCTAGTTTGGAGCTTGATCTTGAACATTATGTTGTCCCAGCCCCATCAACCTCTGCAAACTCAGGTCTGATATATTTAGCTAATAATGCGGAGACACCAAGGTTTATCATTTCTGATAGCTCAGGCAATGCTTTGCATTCCTCCTCGGATAGCGGAACTTCTGTTGATAGGCCTGCAACTATTAAGGTTTTCATCAGTTACCCATCTTTAAAATGTGTGCAAAGTAGATTCATGATGGGTTTTGAAGTATTATCTTTGTTGTTGTTAGCATATACTATTTGATCTTAAGATTATGTATAACAGCAAGACAAAACTTTAAGATAACTGAAGACTCTATTTTCCATTAGTGTGTCCAGGAAGTGATTGCCCAGCCTTCTGTTTCTACTGTGTTATTATAGGTATAATTTGAGCACTAATATTGACACAGGGGTTGGAGGTTGTTATTCCGGATCCATCCAAGGTGCATTCAGTTTCCACAGTAGTTGAATCAAAGTCAGTGGGAACATATTCGCCTTTGCAAAAGCAAGATGGTCAGAGAGGGCTATTTGTGGACAGAGGGGTTGGATCTCCGAGGCTTGTTAAATCATCTAGTTCAAGTGCCTTTGCATTAGATATTAAACATGACACAGAAACTAAGGTCTGAACCTAAGTGTTTCTCATGGTTTTGAAGGTTTACTGAGTCTATTCTTCTTTGCACAGTGATGTTTCTTTATTCTACTAATCAATAAAATGTCTATTCCTTGTATTGCCAGAATTTAATGCCAGCAGCTGCTGGAGCTGTTGCAGCAGCTGCTGTAGCTGATCAAATGCTTGGGCCAAAAGAGGACAGGCATTTAGCAATTGTTCTGGTACTTCGACTGCCTGAATGATTTCTGGAATCAGTAATATCATTTATATCTGTTGCTTTTTCCTGGTAGTTTGATTATGACCTCCTTGAAGTTGGATTTGATGTTTACTAACCCAATGAATTGTTTTTGCAATGATTTATGCCTTTATTTTCCTTTTATTTCTTTCCTTTTTTTTTTTTTTAATTCCATGACATTGGTAATCAAAACTTCTTTCACTTTAGGTTGGTTTACCTGCTAGAGGAAAGACTTTTACTGCAGCTAAACTTACAAGGTATCTGCGCTGGTTGGGTCATAACACCAAACATTTTAATGTCGGGAAGGCGAGTCATATTCCACCACCTGTCTGCTTAATTTCTTGAGATTTCAATCCTTGATAATAATAATAATTATTTTATTCTACTTTCCATGAATAAACAGTATCGGCGCCTTAAGCATGGAGCTAATCAGGTACAAAATGACCTGTGTACCTTTATCTGATTCTCTTTTTTTTTTTTTTTTCTCCTTTGCTTGTGTAAATGAATTTAGTGGTTATTGTTTATGAAGGAGTAACTGTTGATCATTTATTGATTAGTTTCAAGTTAAGGACATTTGAGAAGGATTCCACAGTGGCTTCAAAATTCTGTTCCTGATAACCTTTGTTCATGCAGTCTGCTGACTTTTTCCGAGGTGACAATCCTGAGGGTGTGGAAGCACGTAATGAGGTAAATATCCACTGGGAAAATATGATTCTGCTGCATGCCAAGAGTGCTTTGGTTTGTTGTTTGAGCATAACATCAGTTTTCCTTTTTCACTATGACATGTTAGAAATACCAAGCAGATAACACCAGTTCAGCTTGTACAAGTGATTGCATAAGTTATTTGGTTAGGCTAGTTTTGCTGTATAATCTGTTATTAACTTTCTCTTCACTGAATGAAGGCTGTCTTTGAGACCATAGATATTAATCCCTTGTATGAGGAACTATTGATTCATGAGGTTTATGATTGGGATGATTAACTGTTGAAAAATCTTTAAATTTAAATTCCTCTGTGTGGTAAAGTGTATGTAGACTGTAAAAAGGAAGCAATTAAGCACAACAACATGAGAGAAGCAATGACACCATAGCATCTGATTTTTTTTTTTCTTTGTTATCATTGAGGACTCTCTAGTTATATCACTAGTTATATCTAGACATAATCTCTGGGCATGGATAGGTTGCTAGTGCCAGTAATAAAGCATATCATCCCTGAAAGATCATCTTTTCTATTGCAATAACGTTATTGTCTTGTATTCTGTAGATGAACTGCAATTACAAAACTGTATTAACCTTCTTCTTTGTACATAGTTTTAATGTATCACATGCTGCTAGGTAGCAGCGTTGGCAATGGATGACATGATTGCTTGGATGCGAGAAGGGGGTCAGGTATGTTATTTAATGTTAGACATAAGATAGTTGTAAGAATTTTATTTGATCATTTCACTTTCATTTTAGGTTGGAATATTTGATGCTACAAATAGCACCAGGAAAAGAAGGAATATGCTGATGCAAATGGCTGAAGGGAATTGCAAGGTACTTTGAGGCTTTGAGCATACAGTTGCAGAAATTTCTAAATTTCACCAGTATGAGCTTATTGTGAAGTTTTTGTTAAGCATATTCTTTTGACATTGACATTGGCATTGACATAAAATTTACTTTTACTCTGTATTTATACCTTTCTTGTGTATTGTTTCAAAGATTAAAAGGTTTCAAGTATTTGGATTACAGATTATAGATTCTTTTATAGGATTACTTTCTACTTTCAGGTCAAAGACTAAAATTGGAAGTTGCATCATTTGGATAAAATTGTTGATGTTTTCTAACATCTTTTTCAAACATAAATGTACCAATTTTAGGTGTCTTGTTGTGAACTCTAAGAGATTAAAGTGCCTTAGTTATTGCTGTTTCCTCTAAACCTTATTGTTGACTATGTTTCTACTTGAAAAGAAACTTTGGATTCATTCACTTACTGTTTTATCACAAAATTCCTGAATTCTCACCCCCTACCCTGGGGTGTTTATAGGTAGGAGCAGGATTGGAATTTGAGACATAAGCCTTAATTATAATTGCTTAAGCTAAAGCTGCAGTCTCAAATCCTGAAAACTTATTGCTAGTCCCTTCTCAAATTTTTGTCTGGAATCTGCCAATTTTCACCTGAAGTGTACTCTTACACATAATACCTTTTTTGACAGATTATATTTTTGGAAACAATATGCAATGATCGACGTATCATTGAAAGAAATATACGCCTTAAAATCCAACAAAGCCCTGATTATGCAGAAGAGTACGGTTACTGTCTGAAACTATTCTTCCTTATTGCTGAGGACATGTAAACTTAGCAATTTGTGTTGTTTTGCAGGACAGATTTTGAAGCAGGATATCAAGACTTCAAAAGTCGGCTAGAAAATTATGAGAAAGTTGTTTCCTGTGCTTTCAATAAGTGTTTCTTATAAATTATTTTTGTTTATTGATGTTTGCTTGAGAATCAAGGTTTAAGATTTCGCTTCTATTGCTAGGTTTATGAGCCAGTAGAAGAAGGATCTTACATCAAAATGATTGATATGGTCAGTGGGCATGGTGGACAAATACAAGTATAGAAATCTTCTCTATTATTTCCTGTTTGGTCGATTATTTTGTCCATATATGTGAATTCACTTATATGTTGGGGCTGGAAGCAAGTTTACATTGCCCTTTTTAACTGTCAAGAAAACTAAAATCATTTATCTTAACATCTTTGATGAGTGAGACCTGGGTCGTTTGGAGGATTTAATTGAAATGAACCATCCCAATCCACACAAAAGTAACAATAAAAGACATCCAAACTGAAGAAAAACATCCATAATCTTTATGTCAGTCACCAAACTAAGAAACACAGAGTTCCCAATCAAACTCTATACTTAAGATTCATTATCACAGATGATAAGAATTTATGATTTGATACACCTTAGTTTTGCCTTCTTAGGATTTGTGTAGGTGCATTGCACAGGATCAATCCATGTGAATTTTTAAGCCTTCTTCGGATGTGTATGAACATTGCACATTTTAGTAATTTAATTTACTTAAATAGCATGTCTATTAAATTACACTACCTATAAAATGAGGTGTTTTGATATATATAACGTTAAAATGGAATTTGCACTTCTCTTTGGAGTTAGTTACTGGAATCTGTTCTATGTGCTTGTACTGAATCTCCTTTTGAATATTGTACTTAGTCAAACTGGTGTTTTTCTTGTTTCAGGTGAACAATATCAGTGGCTACCTCCCTGGACGAATTGTTTTTTTCCTGGTATGTAATTCTTTTAAATTATTAAATTAGCTTTTTCCTTAGCTTATCTCAAAGCACACTTACCTTTCATATTTTCTTATTCCAATTTTATCAGCATGATTGCTCATGCCCATCACAGCTCATTTTATGGACTACCTTAGCTTCCAAAGTTGTAAATATTGACTGCACTCTGTGCAGCCAAAATCTTGTTATTAAAGAGAACCTTACTTACGGAAATTGCTTCTCTGGGTTTCAACAAAAAGGAAAAAAACAAAAAAAGAAAAAGAAAATAAAATAAGGAGAACTCTGTCTGCTAGAAAGTTGTGGACTGCAATTTTAAGTTGGCAAAATGTGCTTGAAATTCATGGAAGGCAATTATCCATCGGTATTTAGTCTATTGTTCTGTCATGATTATGTTCTTTGAATGATCCTGCTTTGATGCCAAGCAATATCTTTTATTACTCTGTTGTAGGTGAACACACACCTCACACCTCGCCCAATATTGCTTACCAGGCATGGAGAGAGTCGAGAAAATGTTAGAGGTAGAATTGGTGGTGATGGAGTCTTGAGGTATTTATTTGCAAATAATACATATTTCTCCATTTTTGTTGAAATTCAAAATTTGTAGCAGTTATATGACTGTATTTCTCCATTTTTGTCCTTGTCATTGGTAAGGGCTGTTATTGTTTATGCTTTTTGACCTTGAATGGCCCACATAAGATGACAGTCTCCTTGATACAATGACTTTTGTGTTTTGCTATTTGTTGAAATGTTCTTCAAGATAACCTTTTTGTTGTGAAGGATTTTTCTCATAAGCAAGCAAAATTGACTTACTTTTTCCTAGAAATAGTTTATGGATGTTTCCTCTAGAGATATTTTTGGCCTCCTTTTCTTTTTGTTTTAAGGAAAACTTGATAGACTTTTATGACCCATTTGAAGGGCAAGCCTTAGTGTGACAAAAAGTTTATGCCATTGGGACGGGTTGGAGTCGCAAAAATAGCCTACTTGCAAAAACAAGGATAAGTTTGAGTCTGAGTTTCATGACAAAAATCATTTAGTATTGGAAGAACAAAAAGTTTCACCGAATGAAACGTTTAGTCATATGAAAATGGCTGAATCCAAAAGCCTTTATGGGCAATATGGTTGTGCTGCAAATGAGGAGTATTTGTGGGCGAGACTAGTAGAGGTCAAGAAGGATTGACAATGCTTATTCTACTGCCTGATATGCTTAAAATGTTGATGTGGGTAAATTTTTTGAAAATTTTTGGTGAAATTTTGGAGTAATTTTCTTGGTATTTATTTACCACTTGAAATTGGTCTGTATACAAAAAGGCCACAACACAGGGTACTGACAATATTGATGTGAACACTGCTAATTTCAGTGATTTTGCATGGACTGACCATTCTTGAGGCTTGAGCCTAAAACTTGCGCTTTGGCAGCATGGACATGGACACACATCAAGATGTGTCAGTTGTAATGGCACCCTATTAGGTGTCCCTTTAGTTCCAGTCTTTTGACACAGCCACTGTAAATTTTTATATTCTCTTTATTTACACTTGTCCTATGCTTGCAGAAATATCTTTGAATCTCTCATTTTTGTCCCCCATTCAATGTTATTTCCTGCAATTCCTATTCTTCACTAGAGCCTACACTAACATTAATATATTCTGCTATTGACTGGATGTACTGTGGTTCACTTCAACAGTGATGCTGGAGACATCTATAAGAAAAAACTTGCAAACTTTGTTGGGAAGCGACTGAAATCTGAAAAGGCTGCTTCTGTAAGCTTCGTCAACATGCATGATTAACCCTGCCTAATGTGTCATTGCCCCTGGTTAATGTTTGTTTAGAATGGTCTCTTGAAAATCTTTAGCTTCTAAGTAAACATTATCAATCTTGGTAGTGCAAATGACCATTTTGTATTTTTCTGCCTACTAGATTTGGACTAGCACACTGCAAAGAACAATCCTAACAGCAAGTCCAATTGTTGGATTCCCTAAGGTCTGCATGAAATTTGAGGGTTACTATTCTTCAGAATTTTAACCTATGTATTTCACTTAATCTCACTTTGAAGGTTAATGGTCTTGCTTTTTATTCAATTGTAAAATATTTTAGCAATTCTCAACATTTTTTTGGGTAGATTCAATGGCGTGCCCTTGATGAGATAAATGCTGGAGTTTGTGATGGAATGACTTATGAAGAGATAAAGAAGAATATGCCCGATGAGTATGAGTATGTTTCTTTCTATTGCTAATTTTCCCTTCCAAATGATTTGTAGGACTTGCCTGCTATTTATAAAGGGGAGGCTGTTGTCTTTTCCACAAGTACCGCACACATGGTGCCTTTTCTTCTTAAATGATTTTCTCTGCTCTCACATATTTTGTTTCTTTCACAAATGTTTCCCTCTTACCAGAGCACGGAATAAGGATAAACTGAGGTATAGGTATCCTCGGGGAGAATCTTATCTGGATGTCATTCAAAGGTCTAACATTTGGAGCTTAACTAAGATTTTAATGTATCCTTTCCCTCGTGTTAAATTGGATTTTAATTGCAGGTTGGAGCCGGTAATTATTGAACTTGAACGGCAACGGGCTCCTGTGGTGGTGATCTCTCACCAGGTTATATACATCAGACTCTGCTTTCTTTGATCTCTGATTTTTTGGTAATGAAACTTCGAAAACACTTTGTTTCTGCATTTGTGCAGGCGGTACTGAGAGCATTGTATGCTTATTTTGCTGATAGGCCTCTGAAAGAGATTCCACATATTGAGGTAATCTATGAGTAGTTAAGAGCATTAAACGGTAATCTATGGTCATTATAGAATGTTGAAGTCAGCCAGGTTTATAAAGGCGAGGGAAAGGGCTTGTGTTTCCAACAATCTTAAATTCGGATCTTAATGGCATTTACAGGCTGTTCAAGCATGAATTTAGTGACACTTTTACTGACATTTCCAAATTTCAGGTGCCGCTTCATACCATAATAGAAATTCAAATGGGAGTTACAGGTGTCCAAGAGAAAAGATACAAGCTCATGGATTGATTCACCATGCTTGTAGAATTAATCTTCCCCACCCCACCCCCACCCCCCACGGCCTTTCTTCCCTTTATATATATATTTGCTTAAACTCTGCGTCTCACCTTGCCAGTGGAAATTTTTTCTTTCATTAACAAAATGCAAGAGGAGTTCAAATGCGTCAACTGTATATACAATAGTAGCATCAATAATATACAATGCTTGAATTATTGATGTGCTAACTGTGTTGTGCTAAGTAATTCCATTCCGATGAACCAAAAGGTGGAGCACATTTATGGCCTTCGGATCTCAAGCTACTTTGGTGATTAAATTATAATTCCAGTCACCTTCTTGCCGTTACTTACGTGGCTTAACAATAGACACCAAAATAGTTGAAAATAAAAAAGAAAGTTAAAAAGCAAGAAATAACCTTTTTACACAGGGAGAGATGTAAGATTGTCATCTAGGCTTTTTTTAATTAAACATCTCTTTGTATGATAGCTATTTGATCAATCTGAAACCCGCATTTATGATACATTCCACTTCACCTCGAGGTCTTGTATGCGAAGTCGAATGTGTTCTACAACCGAAAACACAGTTGTAATTTGAAAATGATCGCAGGCGTAAAATAAGAGGTGAACATAGAATGTCACAAGCATGGCAGGATTGCCACCAAGACAAAGTAAGAGGTCACAAGCACTAAAGTCCATCCCCCCGAATACGTGGACGAAAAACTGGTGGAGGCTATCACAGGTGTAGTGGTCTACCGTGGGACTGTTAGGTGCGGAGTCAAAAGACCAGGTCTGCTTTAGACTTTCACATGGGACCCCTGAGCAAAATTTGAAGCCAAAAGGCTAATGGGCCCTACTCGCTCAAACCAGGGAAAAAAGAAAAAGAAATATGCAAGAGATTAATTTTGTGCACATATTCATAAACGTAAATGTAAGCATAAATTTTTTTTAGTACATGGGAAACTTATAAGCACAAGTTATTGAATTGGATGGTTGTATTGGGCATTTTTTTTCTTCCCGGGTATAATGCGACCAAAAGTTAATATTTAGAATATGGAGTAACAAATGATAGTCTTTTATTGTATAATTATTGGATGTACAAGTAGCATTGATTTTTATTTTTTTTTAAGGTTTGAACAATAATTGTCAGAAATAAAATTTTCGTTGATCTACCATCGGACCAACAGCTGGTGACTAAATAGCATTGGCCTGCACGCGCCAGAAACCCATTTAATTGGGTATCTTTGCTTGCATAGAAGTTTTCAATCTTGGGATCCCCCAGCCTTTCCAAAGAATGGTATCTCCACATGAAGACAATGAAATCCGCACTTGCCCCACCCTCCGCTGCCGTCGCCTTCACGAGTCCTTCATTTCGGGCCTCTTTGTCCTCTCTCTCCTCAATTCATGAGTCCCATTATTAGCTCCTTGGATAAAGGGATTCCTTTTTGACTCCATGGTATACAGTAGACACAGAGTCAATGTTGTCGCTTGATGATGTACGCAAATGTTGGAAGGTTCACGTTGCCCGTAATTCAATCCCTAATAAACGACTTCATTTTCACGTAAACCCCATCTTCCACATAATCCTCAAATTTAATTTGAACTAAGATCCCGTCAAATTACCACGCGGCAAAATCCTGTGTGAAAAGTTGAATCAGGCAATTTCCGCGTAAGTTTATATTGACAATGACTTCCATTTTTACATAGTTTTTTTTGACCAAATTTTTAGATAGATTTAAGTCCATGTTCCAATGACTTATATTTTTATATAGATTTTTTTTGACTAAATCTTTACATAGATCCTTTTCTTTATAGAAAAAAGAAAAAAGAAAAGTAAAAAAAAAAAAAAACACACGAACATGTACGGCATTGCATTTTGCACATATATTTCACCAGGTTTAGAGCCATTAGACCCACAAGAAGCCAGCCATGTCTAGTGCATCCGAGTCACAGAAGCACAATCCACTGAGTCACCTCATCAACAGCATATCCTCAAACGACAGCAACATAATGCTGGCAGCCGTGATATCCCTTCTTTTGGTGATCCTCTTTGTGCTGCTTCTCCATGTCTACGCCAAGTGGTTCCTGGCACAAGCCCACCAAAGAAGGAGATCAAGCTCGGTGTCAGTGTCTCGTGTTCTGGGGCCTTCAAGATTCCAGCATTTTCATGATTCCTTGACTTTTAATACCATTCCTCCCTCAAAGGGTAATGGTCTCGACTCATCAACAATCTCTTCGATTCCATTTTTTGTTTACAAGTCAGAGGAGTGTGAAAAGGGTTCGTTGGAGTGTGTCATTTGCTTGAGCCCTTTTGAGGAGAATGAGGTTGGAAGGAGGATGACAACATGCGGTCATGGTTTTCATATTGATTGTATAGACATATGGTTGCATTCTCACAGTAATTGCCCGATTTGTAGAGCCCCTGCAGTGGTTGAAGATGCAAATGATGGTGAGATGTATGTGGAGGTGAATACAGAGTCTAGAGAGGAGGTTTTGGGTGATTCAAGAATGGAGATTGTGATTGATGTTCCACTTTGTGATAATGAGACTGGGAATCTTGGGGTAGATCATGAATCCTTACCGGAAAATTCTTCTTCTCCTTCTCCTTCTCTGGCTTGTTCCTTAAAGAGAATGTTGAGTAGAAATAGATCAGAAAGCAAGGTTTTTCCATCGGGCAATGTCAATGTCACTGAGTCAAATGCCTGAGAGGACAGAGAGAGAGAGAGAGAGAATTCATTGGCAATGTCTAGACCAGACTTTGTTAAAGTTACTATATTCTTGTAAGTTGAGAATCGAATATATTTGGTTCGATTTTGCTTGATAGCCATGAGCGTATAATGCTTCTTTTCAGGTATAAATTGATATTCTTACGGTGTGACTTGTTTCTTTATCATTATACCACTTCCCAGTAAGACCATGAGTCTACACCATTTTGCTGTATCATCCGCTGGTTGTTGGACGGCTCAGCCTTGGTGTAATGATTACTCCATTTTAACTTAAAGGAATACATTCTAGTTAAGATTGTATTTATCTGATTCTTCCAAAAGACCAGAACGAAGGCTCTTTTTTGCAGTTGGTTGTTGAAGAGTCTCGCATCAACGGTGAATTCTGTAGGAAGCAGATTGTAGAATGGGCAACCAAATGCTACGTGATTTACTGTACTAGATAACCCCTTCTACTCGTACGAGATCGTGGCTTCGATGTAGCACATTCAATTCAATTTGTTGTTTTCCTTGAAGACACAGGTGTCAGGAAATGAGGTACGTCTCATTTTCCCTGTGCAAAGGCATGCCATTATTTGATGATTTAGCTTTGACCCGCAAAGAGTAGAGCATCGATAACCCTTTTCTTCCTTTTTCTGAGGAAGTAACTGGTACCTTCGATAATAAATGCCAGAGTTTTAATTGATTCAAACTTTTGGGCAATTATGATTTGGGAGCGTAGCATTGACTGAAAAAAGGGTCTCGAAATACCAGTTTGAGTTTGATGCACTGAAGCCAACAGGGTCGGCTAATTAAATTTTTTTCTTTTTATTTCATTTTATTATGCACTAATGGCCACGCACCCCTTGGGACAGGCGAGTCGAGTTAGTCTCAAGCTCATGAATCGGTCTCCAACCATAACTATTAATCAATTGCTTTGTGTCTCTTAACAACTAATTGGGGTGGTCTGGCGAGAGAAGAACCCATGACAGACATCCCAAAAAATCAACTACGTTTCATTTTTTCTGGTAGATAGAAAATTCTGCTGCAATCAATTCTTATCCATTCTGGCAATGCAATAAACAAAAAGATAATGTGTCATCAATGCCACGCAGTTTACAGAAACAGCCCCCACAAGGCTCTACAGCATTGGTACACTGTTGATGTCTTGACAAACCTTCTAGTTAACACTAATCATAGAAGATGAGAGTCCTGAGTACGACAGTAACTTTGTGGCAATATGTGTGCTCATCTCCTGTTTCAAACACGCGCACACAGTAAAAAGAGGAAGAAAAGAGCTTCCATCTTCTAACATTGAATTTCATTTTTCTGATCTCGATTTGATCCCCAACCAGGCAAACCCAAGGTGGGTGTTTTCTTGGTTTTGACAGCCCTCTTGTTCGCAAGAACCCATTACGATGAAAATCTTAAAAATTGGTCCCGGCGGGGCTCGAACCCGCGACCTTCGGCTCATAAGACCAACGCTCTAACCAACTGAGCTACGGGACCACTTCATAAATGTAGATCTACAATTCATGCTATCAAACTAGATACCAATCAGTTAAAATTCTCTGGTTACCTCCTTTCCATAATGTTCCCTCAACGGCATTAAAGCTCATGGCTTGCGCAAGCTTGCCTATAACAATTGTGTAATTGGCTTCATTGGCCTTATTGTCTGGGTATTGGTTCGAGATGGAGTTCACTGCATCTGGTTCTTTAAGGTTAATCAAATAATTTCAACCACCTCGTTAGGCGACAGCCAATATTTGTGGTCCAACTTGCACCGAGGATCAAAATAAGGTTGGTCCAGTACTGAAGGAGGCCTCGTAGGCAGAAAACAAAGAAGCCTGAGGGATTATAAGAAAGGGGTCTTGATAACGTTTGTGCTGCCTTGGATGAAGCTGAAAGAGAATGAAAAATTGACATGCGACAGCTTTTATTGCCAGCAAGAAATAAACATGAAAAATTTTATACCCCAAAAATGGTGTCAAGATATTCTGCATTTATTGTGAAAGAAAATATTGGGGATAATGAAAAATTTGTGAATTACTCACGTTTTGCAATAATCACACATCATATCATATCAAGATTCAATGTAAGCTGAAACGACTTGTATAAAGAGTAATTGCTGGTAAGTGGCAACAAGAGTCTTGGATTCGTTGATATTGAGCAACACAGCATATCCTTCTCTGTAATTTCCAAGCCTTAATATTTACAAAATACAAGCAAAACCATGGGCACTTCAATGCTTGTAAAGTCGTTGCTCTATAGTTCAGGTGGAAACAAAGTAGATCATTTCAAGCCCAGAGGGCCAGGATGGACATGGAGGTGGAGCCAAGAATTAGGGAAACATAAGATGCTTTCTTCAACCACGGAGCGGAACTCATCAACTTGTTATGGAAAAAATCGACGGCTATGAGATCAACGAGGCCCATGTATATAAGCACACCTGAAGACAAAGACCCCAATATGCCTTCTATAACCAAGGCATTAGGGTTGCCATCATCGTAGCCCGTCAACAAGAAGATGATCATCCCTAACACTATCCCCAATGGGGTGGTAACTGCAAACATGATGCACATTTTGGCCACTGTCCAGAATCTGAATCCTGCCTGTAATTGCCACCATCACTGCATTATGTTAGATGAGTAGTGCCAAATAAATGTATAGCTAAGTCATTCCACCAAAGAAGTATACCAACCCAACATGGGGATAACAATTAGACATATTTCTATAGAGACACGAAAGTCCCAAATGTTTGAAACTGATTAACATGACTTGATAGTTGATATTCCGTGATTTAGGACCAAGTAGAGATTAGAATGCTACAAAAGCGAGCAGCTAAACACATGAAGCTTCTAAGGAGGGCAAAGAAATTTTTTCTTTATTTTATTTTTTTTCTTTGGTTAATCGACTCTAGGTAGGACTTGAATTCAAGATCTGCAATCCTACCCAGTTAGGATTCTCTTACCGCTAAAGTTCCCATGAACAATTGGTGCCCTTAAAATTTTGATTCTTTTGGTAGACTAGTGTTAAATCAGTGACACGGCTAGAGGGATCACATTGAGGCCTAAGAATTTTGCATTACTATTTTCAGCATTGGATCTTTAGTGACAATTTTATGTCGCTTCTGTAAACAAAAGCATTTTCAGGCCAAGACGTGCCCTTACTGACACTGGCGATTGACATGTTGTGATATCGATGCTCAACCACCAATCAGATGTGCCCAATATAGACATTAGACATATCCTATGACATTGCCGGAGGCCCATACGTTTCAAATGTGGTAAAAACCTTACTAACAAATTTCAACCTTTTATGATTTACCCGACATGAGTATTGTTTGATTGGTACTTAAGCCCACGACCGCACGCATGCTTGCAACTTGGAAGAAGACTTCAGACCACATTTCAATTTGAAGCCCTGCGTCTAGATTATCTAATTATAATTATTAATTAATATATGTGTGTATGTGTGTGTGTGTGTGTTAATTAAACTGATGATTAAGATTATGTATTTATAAACTCGTGCCATCCGTCTTCAGTTATTTGTGCTCTCTATTTTTTTTTTTTTAATTAATTTAACATCTCTCAATTTGGAAGGTGATGAGCAGTGCCACGTCATCTTATCTATCATAAGTAAATAAGGAAAAAGTTCCGTGGACAGAGGAGAGGAGAAAAGGACGAGCCGTAGGTTCTACGTGTTTTTTTGTACGTGAGTTCTACTTTTTTTTTTATATATAAATTATGTACAAATAATTAAAATAAGATGTATTAAAAGAATGAAACAATGTGTATATAATTATTAAAAAAATATTAAATACATAATATTAATATGTGTTTACACAAATTAAGTTATACATGTCCAATATTTTTAAAAAGTAAAAAAAAAAAAAAATTGGGTGTAGGCCGAGGGATCAAGTAAATAAATAAATAAAACAGAGAGAGAGAGTGCACACGCCTTTGACAGTGCAGTAAAAATAAGAAGGGAAAAGAAAAAGATTACCTGGGCAATGCAGCCGCCGAGGCCCAGCCCTTCAAAGATCTGGTGAAAAGCAAGGGCGGCTACGAGCGGCCTGATGGTGCACTGATTCTGAGACATGCCCATGGTAACTCCAATTATCACGGAGTGAAAAATTATCCCAATCTCCAGAAGCTGCGACACCAGTCTCTGTTTCAGCTTCGTCAATTCCGCCGAATCATCGTCCGCCACCTGTATTCCCAGTTCGCCCATCCTTTTTCCACTTATTTCCTCATTTGCCCCCACCAAGGCATACTCCGTCGTCTGCTTGCTGATGCCGTGCCCGTGCACCACGTGGTCGTTTGCCGTTATGTCCACCAGCAGAGCAAGGAGGGCTCCGATCAGAGTAACTAGTCCGGCGAACGGAAAGTCCTTCCACGGGTGCTTCGTTGCCACCTGGCAGTCGGCGAGTGCGTCGTACGCCTCGGGGAGGACGTGGACGAGGGACGTTGAGAGGATGACGCCAGCCGCGAAGCACTTGATCACGAGAATTGCCTTGTCGTACACGGGCTTGCCTTGGAAATACCGAGCGAGGAGGACCGGCGAGGAGATGCCCAAGACGCTGGCGATGAAGATTACGAAGACCGAGATCAGCTTCAGATGCGCCGCCGCTTGGCTGTCCCGGCAACTCGCCCCCCGCTCCTCGTCGATCACGCAAGCCGCTGCCATGGTCAACAAAACCAGTCAACAGATCCGATTGTAATTTTGTCGGTATCAGCCTGCCTGCCTGCCTGACTGAGAATTGGGACTAGGACAGTAATGAAATGCTAAGGCCGGAACGAACGAAATTGTTAAAGAGACTTTGGGAGGTGGTTTTAAAGAAAGAGTGAAGCTTTGGCGTGCCAAATAGTTATACTAAAATACTGTTTACAGGCCTTTTGGGGAAGAAGGTGTGCGAGCTCCGTGTGATTTCCATCAGACCCGATTTCACCAATGGTGCGACACCAAAAATAAAAAGGATAAGAAACGTGTGTTCCAATGTGCAATGTGACCCGAAAATGATGGGCAAAAAAGCCAAATTTATAGACAAAACGGACTGTTAGTTATATTTCATAATTGTGATTATCTAATTTTTATATTAAGAATCGACGGTTTAGGTTTCACCCGATCCTCTTCGTCCACTAGTTCTGTTTTCACGTAACAAGAGCCGTAGTGATAAAGTAAACTGTGAATTTCCTGTGATTGGAGGTACTTAATGGCTAATCAATTCACTGCCAACCCTACCACCATAATGCCTTTTGACTCTAACTAAACTAATCAAAATTGTACATTAACTTCAGATTATTAGATTTGGTTATAAGTTGTGTTAAGTAATGGTTATAGTGATTTTTTTTTTTTTTTTAAAAAAAAAAAAACAAGTCATGCCGCACCAATGGAAAAAAAGTTAGTATCTTCTTTTACCAAAATTATGCATTTTGTGTACGAAATTACATGGCCAGCGACTAAAGTCACTTTAAGGGGCGTCCTAGATTTAAAAGTATTTATAATATCCATTTGCGAGTCTTCTATTTTGTTAACTAAAAGGACTTCTGTGGGCTGGAGTACATGTAGAGGAAAGTCATTTAAATAAAATAATATTAGTAAATGTATTGATTATTTTTTCTTTTTTGCACCTTGGAAATAAATTAATAAAATTATTATTCTTTTATTTTCCCTTTGCTTTTTCATGTATCCTTTTTTGTGTCCCCATTATTTGCTATGTATCATTATGAAAAGTAAAATAACTCACTGTTTTGGGTTTTGAACACGTATAACCTTGTCCGCTAACTAATGCGCCTTTTGTTTGGTTGCCAAAAGGGAGCTGGTGTAATAATAGCGTGGCCTCATGATACGGAAAAATGATACTACATTATGTTTTTTCTTTTTTGTTTATTAAAAGGCATATTAGATCGTAAATTACATAATATAGTAATTTTCTTAATATTTATAATACTCAATTTTTTATAATTAAAATATGAGATTTTAAAAATAAAATTATAAATTTTGAACTGCTAAAATAATTGTGGAAGAACACATTATGTTCTCTTCTTTCAAATCTTGCTGACATTTCAAATACGAGAGTATAAAAATGGGTCGAATATGCCTCGATGGCTCTCCAAAACATGCCAATTGCCCAATAAAGAGTTGAGGCCCTGGTGCTGTTTTAGATAAGTCTAATTGTTCAAATAGGCTTCTTTTATGGCTCATATACTCATAGCCCATCATTGTACTTCTTTTTTTTTCTCCTGAAACTTAACCAAAGAATCGGATGCTTAATTATGACGATAAAATGGTTTCTTGATAATGGCAACATTCTCCGTCGTGGCCTAATTGTCGTCCGTTGTTATCATTGTGACATATCGCGAAGGTGGAAAAAAGCAGAGATCATACAAGTGAAGTTTGCTTGATAAAACTAGCTCAGTCGATTTGACTTCTTTCTTTTTATTTTCCAATTTCATTGCATTTTAAGGAAAAAAGGAGAGATCATACAAGCAAAATTTTTGGCAGGATGCCTTTTTTTTTTTTTTTTGGTAAAAATCTTGCGTGCGTAGAATGATAAATCACTAGTTTTTGGTGGGAATTACTTATTTCTGATCGGGCCGAAAAGACGTATTTAATATAGTGCAAAATGAGGCCCATTCTGCTTAATCGGTCCCCGTCAGAAAATATTTATCCAAATTGAATGAAACCCACCTATTGTAAGTCCGATCCCAACGCTCCCCGCTGCATGAAACCGAATAAAGGCTTGGAGCAGGCCCAGATTGAGACGTCTCGAAGAAATGCCAGGCCGAGGAACAAATCCTTGATCCAATTCGGCAGCGAAGCAGGCTTGGAGGCACTGGTCGATAGTCTTGTGAACTCACTCCTGCTCCCAATTGTCCAAAAGTCTTCAGCGGAGGGCTTTGGTCTTGCATGGGGCAATGAAAATTAGAGACCCAGTACCATAATCTAATGGTCTAATCATCAAGTTTTCAATATAGTTTTGAGGGAGGTCGTTGGAGACGAATGGGGTGGCTTCAGTTATGTTGGATTTTCACGTAAGGCCGACTAGATTTATTTCCCGTACACTACAATTATTCGGGACCGATTAACGCATAGCCACGTACTACAAAATTAATCCTCGATTACACACAAATACATGCCGAAAATGTTTACCTAATGTATAATTTGACTATTAAATCACTTGTGATTAGGGTGTAAACGTGCTTGTCGTTGTCCAAAATAATTTTCTGAAGCGAAAATTATAGCGCCTAAGACATAGGTGCTTCCCAAACCTACGGAAACCTTTGTCAAGGATTTCTAAGAATAATTTGACAAATTACCTCCATCAATTTATTGATGACAACCCTTCCATGCCACTACGGTCCTTCTTCCAGTACAAAGTGATGTAGAGATGCAAACACGCGCCGCAATTTCGGACCCAACCCAGGAGAAAAACTGTGTGTATAACATCGACGGTTCATTTTCCTCTAAAAATCATTACCATTGTTGGAACATGTTGCCGAGAACTTGTCAAAAGACAACTTGCTCGCAGTAAAAAGTGGTCCACCGCCAGTGCTACTACATCATATGTAAGACTTTCTTTAATTCATCGAAACATTGCACTTTTGATAGATGAGAGACTTGAAATTGGAAGGCCCTAATTGGCATCACAGCCTTCGAGAGCATGACAATCTCTCGTAAATGATTAACTACTAAGCCCTCTTAAATCTCAAGAAGCCAACTAGCCCCACTTTTTATTGGCGCTTATGAGCACACGTTCTACCGTAAAGACAAACGAGATAATAGACTTATTTATCACACATCACCAATTGGTTGATCACGGACAATTCGCCATCATTCTAATCACAATTGATCAACAATAAATGACTTGTCCTTATCTCCGTACATATATCTGTTTATGCGAAAAAGATACATAAAGTTCAAATACTTGTCGCCAGAGAGAGGCTTCCATCTCTGGGAAGCGAGAAGTGCAGGTGCCCAACCCATGTTTGCTTTTCCTAAATGGGCTCTCTCGACCGTGACAAATGAGTGGAAGCTCTAACCAACTTGTTTTATCCAACTAAACTAGCGAGGGTCGTGGGAGGCTGTAGGGTTCCACATTTGGTTAGTGAAGTGGACATCTCCCAACTATATTGTGCATTAAGTCCTCGACAAAGCAGAAATCCGCCGGAATCTTGAAGCACCACCTATTTCCCATAGAATCATCTCCGAAATACTGTGCCTTAAGCCAGCAAGGTAAAGAGAATATTAATAATGGAGGGAAAATTAGCTACCCTCATTAATCCAATGAATGGGAATTTGAATTTTGGCGAATTGGCATGGCATGTTAATTAGGAATATTGGGCGCAGAATTGAGAGGAGACAATGGAAGGGATGGTCCAGGGAAAAGTTCTTGCCCGAGAGGAAAGGACACAGATGGAGAAGTGATGGACCGCAGAGCACTTACTGATCAGTCAAGATCAAAAAAGGGTGGCAAAAATGGAGTTGAGAACAAGGACAACGAGGTGGCACCTAATTAAGGAAATCTTTTGAGATTTTGTGTCACCGATGTGAAAAGAACAAGAGATTAGCCCTCACAAAGAGAGATGGATACGGACTTATCTAAGAGAAATGAGGCGGTTTTTGGCCTCTAGCACAGGGCATAAGGTCAGGGACTTCGTATTAATTTCTTATTCAAACATCTCTTGGATCTACAAATAGAGCCGTTGTCTTTGGTGGGGTTTTTGTAAAATCATAGAGGGTGTTCTTCGATTCATTTTTCAACGCCTTTATGCACCACAAATCTTCTGGACAAGAGAGTGATTTCCAGTGTGGGACGTGAACCCCCAATGTGTCCTGACCTCCAATTTCTGTAACAACAACTTTACAATCTTTACACTTCCTAGCCATGTTGTGCACAAATTGGCACAAAGCCCGGATCAGCTTTCCTGATAATGGCCCTTCATGGTACAATCCATACATGAAGTAGAAACCAAACGGATTAAAGAAATCTGGTAGTGCTAGCAACTTAAAGCACGGAAATATCTTGTCAATTAGCCTTGAGATCTTTGTGTATATTAAGCAAGTTAAGGGCGCTTTTCCTAGCCTGAGCTTGAAAACTTCCCCACTGTTCCATACGCTTAGCATAGCCCAACTACCTGGAATTTTGCCACTTGAAACAAACTCACCCCATGACTCGCCACTAGGATAGGCCACCCAAGTGCCCAAGCTCAGCTTGTTTCTCAGAATGTTCCCTATATCATCTGGAAAGAACTCTGTTGAGGCCATAAACTTGTGATATAGAAACTCTGCTTCTTCAATCTTGATCTTTGCCACTCTCACATCTGATAATATTCTTAAAGCGCGATCATTAACTGGATTTACAAGAATAGTTGGCGTCCTGAACTTGGTGTAACCAAGCTTGTTTAGGAACAGACTGACTGAAGCCTCATTATCTTTCTCTGTAGCCATGTATGCATAATCAACATCATTCGCAATGAACCATTCTTCTAGTCTGCGCACTAGCCTCAATCCAAACCCTTTTCTCCTATGAATTGGTGCAACCCTTAGGCCTAATACATACCCCACCTTGGCTGGATCCTTGTGAGGATGCCTATGAACAGTAGCAAGCTTTATCGAGCCTTGAATGAAACCAACCAGTTCATTGCCCAACAGTGCTACCTGTTTTAAAAGCAAAAACTTTTTTAATGTGTTGATTTTTGTATTGAGAAGACATCGTTGTACGTAATGGAAGAAAATCACAAGATAATAAGGATTAAAAATGGTACCAGCATCCTGTACAATGGACTATTTCTGATTCTGCAGATGGGGTCACCCAGACTATCTGTAAGGAGCACAACTCTCTCAGTTGGGCCTACCTCACAGTTTCTCTCAAGATCTTCTGCTCTAGCTCTGTCCTTTAGAGCATCATAGCTTCTTATTACTAACTCCCCATGTCCCATATTATTCTCACTCACCATAAATAGCAGAGAACTCCAGCTATTCTGTGCTAAAAGTTGCAAAAGAGAGAGGGAAAAACAGGTTCATGATGAGATGAGGAAATCAGTAGTACCATGAAATATGTGAAACAATTGAAAGGTAATTCTCTTGTACTGGCTGGAAATGAAGTGCTTTGGCTCGACAATTTTCTGCGTTGATCATCATTTTATACGAGGGATTGGAAAGTGTGGAATGTTCTTTGTAATCAACATCAACCTATGGTTCAACAATAATAGCGGACAAAAGGTGGTAAATAATAGGATGCGATAGTGTGTCTTACTATAGAAATAAAAAATAATAATAAAGCGGGATGTGACTTAACCCCCCCCCTCCCCCCCAAAAAAAAAAAAACATATATTAAAGTGGGATGTGTCTTTTGTCCCTTGCTCTGCTGATGTTAACCTAATTAAGCCACATCAATGAAGAGCATCAAGCTCACGCCATGGTCCACTCCTCAGAATTTTGTATGGCTGCACATTAGCCAGCTAAACGTTACGAGCTTTTTTATTATTATTATTATCTTAACACAACAACACATAAATAGTTAAATCTTTTAGTAGGTAGTGAGAAATAAAAACATACAAGTCTTCTGGACATTATTGATTACCGACATTCACTTGTGTTTGAGGCACTCTAAATCCTACGAAGGCGAGATTATTTCTAAGAAAACATTTAATTCTCTTCAAAATTATTACGTGAGAGACTTCTGTGGTAAAATGTTTATTTATTTATTTATTTTTGACGAGTGATTTTGAGGTACAATGACTCGATTCAACGGTTAATATACTCATTTGGTAAGTGTAGGTACATACAATCATTATTTTTCTTAAAAATACGGAATATTTTGTCTGATAATATAGAAGCTAAAAGTAGCCCACCATCAACCAGATTGGCGCCGTACGGTCGGCGAGCTATTGCCGTCTGCAAATCAAATAATAGATAATTAGCGTTGGTGACCAATAGCTTCTTATCCAGATTAATTCAACGGGCCGATCTCGCAGTTACAGAAAATGTACGGTTCCGCGACATGAATTTTTACACCAGAATGCGTGGTCACCCCACAAACGCACGCTGCCAATCTACCATCTAGCAATTAATAAAAAGTGGCCAATTGAATATCAGACCAAATTTCACCATCGTTCTACATAAATAATAAATGTTGGCTCCACATTTTCCATCTATACTGATACATGCCAGATTTTCTGGGTTGAGACACCTTCTTTTTTTTTTTTTTTTTTTTTAGAAAAAAAGGAGTCAAATTGTGTTTGGTAAATTAATTTATGCGTATTTCTATCGTAAATTTTTTATGAACGAGATAGCATAAAAAAATAAATCTCAATGGCACATGTATGATTACTATTCCAATAAACTGAGAAAAAAAGGAACTCGTACTTTAGTTCTTGGATTAATGAGATAAAAGAATTTGTCGGTTTTAATTTTTTCTTTTGGGAACGGGAGAAGTCCCTTTCTGCTCGCTTTGAGAGCTTTTGTATTCTGCACTAATTAATTGAATTCATGATTTCTCCTTTTGCTCTATGGCAATTGTGGCGATCATCCTTTCGGATTCACATAAGATTCGAAAGTGAAAGTGATAACCCCACTAAATCCACGACTACTCCTTTTGTAATGTAGTTAACATAATTGTGCAAATTAATGATAATGCTTCTCTAAGATGCCCCCATGATCCAACGGGGCTAGGTTGATGCTCCCAATGATTAAAAAAAAAGACTTTTATGGTTCTATATAAAAATTCATTATGATTTTGTAGTTTTGGCCACTACTTACAATTGCTATTCACTGTATCTCTTTGGAGCTTATAACAACTTGAATATGTACACGCCATATTTCTCTAAAAGGCCCTGCCGTGTGCTTATTACAGTACCGCTTAAGAAATTGTTCATACATCATTATATCGGCTATTAAAATAAGATGGCAAGACAACGATGGCACTTTTTTAGTGTAACCATGAGAGAAGGCGCAGCTGGTGTTTCTTGTAAATATTGGAGAATCTGTTGGTGTTCGCTGGGGGCTTGGTTACACCGTCCGTCCATGAGAGAATAAAACATACAAAGAGCATTAATAACTCTAATAAGTGCACAATAATTAATAACTTCATGCCTTGACTCACCCCAACTCCCGCAAAATGGGCCACGAAAGTCTCGAGCCATTGCTAGTGGATCTTATCTCTGCCCCCACCTTTTCTTTTTTCGGCCTTTTAACCCGATCAAATATTGCTTCCGATTTAATATCATAATATTCATCAAAGTACCCATATATATATATATATATATATATATATTTTTTTTTTTGCCAAAACATCTTAGTGATTAATAACTTACTTCTATTTACGAAGTCTTGACTTATAAATCTCAAAAAAAAAAAAAAAAAGAAACTTATGGAAATAAAAATTATTATTATAAGTACCTAATTTAAGATTTGATAGGTCTTTTAATAAAGGAAAAAAAAAATGTACGCACGTGTGGAAAAGCTCAATCACCACACTGAGTAAATGACACTACGGTGTCCCACCCACTACACACCAAAAGATGTCGCGAGGTTAGAATGGGTAAATATTAAAAGAAAAATAAAAATATAAAAAAATATTTTTTTAAAAAAAAAAAGAGAAAAGAAAAGAAAGTGGGCCTGCTCCTCTCATGATTTATCTCCACGAAGTGCTCCTCCAAGAAAGGTTACAGACAATATGTCTGCTTGATAATCTTTCTTTGCATGCATTATGTTGTCTGAATGCCTTTTCTGATGTATAATTTGGAAGTTGTATTCATGGTTTTATAATGCGTCAATAAGTACTGAGGGGACCTACGACTTGTTGAGTAAAAATATAGGAGGACCCCGATGGGCTTCGAAAATGGTGGGGCTCGTTGGTATCTTCTTTGTCGTCAATCCGATGAACCTGATAGTAGTGTCTTAATTTCTTTCCTTCATTTTTGCGTGCCATATTAAATTCGGGGTAAATCATGCATCTTTATTACGAAAAGGGAAACAAAAACAGATGACTTTAGTCATGTGGTGGAAACAACACCCACTTAATAAGCCAACCTTTGGGATAAAAATTATTTCTGGTTTTTGAACGCCTGGTACTCGGTAGAGGGAAGTGATTGCCACTTTTTTGACGTGCTAAGTGGGCTTTGTGGAACTGCTTTCTGGCTTCTATTTATGTGCGGCAGATGGCCTCCTGCTCAATTATCGTTATCCTTTCTCCACAACCCCTTTTGAGCATTAGAGCCTTAATGCGACAAGGGACTAATGTCCTGATCAGTAGATTATAGACACATGGAAGCAAGCCAATGTTAGGGACAAAATGACCGACAGTCGATCTAACATTATGTAGAAGTGTTGTGACAATCGGTCGAACATTAAGGACAATTCCATCCATTCCATCTATCTGTGGATTAATTAGTATGTAAGTGGAGTTGCTATCTAAAGACCGGATATTCCTTTTCTTGGGCAACTTCAACGTAGCAAAATAGAAGGCAAAAGTATTAGGCAAACCATAGCACCCCCAACCCTAAATGTATATATAACTGAAGGCACGCCTAATTCATTAAAAAGTTAATTGGGAAAGAGCTTACAAGGCAAAAGATGACCTTATCTTATCTTATAAATCTCACTCTATGCCATTAAGCTATGGGGTTGTCCTCTCGAGAAAACAATCGTGGACTTTTGACACAAGAACTTGGATTAGTTCAATCTTCAAAAGAACAATGTTTTTGGATCTACAAATTCTTTTGTTATCGTCATTATTTCATTCACGGAATAGCCACAAGCAACACGGACGAGAACGACAAGAGACAAAGAGGCCGGTGGGAATTCATGTTTTCTAAACTCTCGTATGCATATCGTGATGGCCCAAAAGCTGGGCTCATTAAAGGGGATAGGTTGAGGAATCCGATGGATAAGCAAACCTCTTATGGGGCCTAAATCTTTTGCTGGATCCAGTTGTACGAGCCCCATTGCTAGAAAATTCAACGGTGCCCCCGGTTTGATCCGTGAGACTGAGCACCAGAGCGTTGTTGATGAACTTGGTTTAGATTTTCTTCGTCTTTCGAGTGTACAAAGTTGAAACGTTCATTGACGAATGTTTCTCCACAGAAAAACAAGGCCAGCGAATAGGATGAAAAACCAGATATTGCTACAAAATTAGAAAAATTGAAAAAGTAAAAAGGAAAAAGACGAAGTCAAAGCAGAAATCTGACATTATTTCTGTACCGGCATTCTGAAACGAAGAACGTGGAAGAAATTGAAACCCCACAACAAGAAGAACAAGAAGAACAAGAAGAAGCCCTTGATGAAAGAGCAATTACGGAGCAACAGAAGAAAACAGATGAGCATATGTTAAGATTGGCTGAAGTGCACAAGGTATTCATATTTCCGTGAACTAAATTTATGAAAAGCATGGTTCAACAAGTTGTAATTCAGCCAACATTTATTTTCTATTTGTTGTTAACTATTAATGACAGGGACAAATGGAGAGGCTAAACAAGAAAATCATCGAGTTGAAAAAGAAACTTAACAGTAAACCAACATTAAAAGAATTAGAAATGAAGAGAGACCGCCTGAAATGCAATTTACAGCTGATGAAACACATGGGAAAGTGATGTTGTTCCAACCATTATTTTGTATCGGCTGCAATGAAGAACGTGGAAGAAATAGACGCCCCACAACAAGAAGAACAAGAAGAAGCCCTTGATGAGAGTGCAATTATGGAGCAGAGGAAAACAGATGAGCATATGTTAAGATCGGCTGAAGAGCACAATGTATTCTTATTTCCTTAAACTAAATTTATGAAAAGCATGGCTCAACAAGTTGTAATTCAGCGTAACATTTATTTTCCATTTGCTGTCAATTATCAATGACAGGGAGAAATGGAGAGGCTAAACAAGAAAATCATCGTTGGAAATGAAACTTAGCAGTAAACCAACATTAAAAGAAATAGAAATGGAGAGTGAGAACTGAAGTGCAGTTTACAACTAATGAAACACAAGGGACAGTGATGTTGCAGTTGTTCTGCGGCTGTTTTGGTGCTGCACTGCATTGACTGCAACGAGTTATTTCTTTCCAAAAATTCAAGTTTCAGCTGAAGTGGAATCTGTTGTAACTTATGCATCAATCAAATGTCATTTAACTCCTTTTCTCTTCTTTTTCAAGTTAATTATGAGTTGGGACTGCAACTTTTGTATCGGATCGGGTTTTGCTTGTATGAACAAGCTATCTAGCATGCTTAGAAGCTTAAGAGATTCTCTTGGATGGTCTTACAGTTTTCTCCAACTGTACAAGCTACTTGCATGCACTATCTTAGGCCTTTATGTAATCATTTTGCAGCCTCTTCATGCTCCTCTATAAAGAAGCAATTGGATCAATGCAACTAAACTATTTTTCAGCTTCATTTCCTTTCTACATTTTCATTTTTGCAGAACATATCTTCTACTACAACGTTCTGCAGCTTTATTCACTGCAATTTTCAAATTTTAGCATTACTCTTCGTCTTCTTTCCTTCAGAGAGAATGGAGACATGGACATTAAGAAAAAAAATGGAAGAAATCCATCAAGCAAGCAACAAATGGCTGAGTTAGAGAGTGAATATTCTTAGGTTGCTTACTAATGTTTCTAATTAATAAAGATTTTTCTTTCTTTTAATAATTACTAGAAATTTGGGTGAATCGGTCCAACTCAAACCCAAATCTAGTTATTAGAGCATAGTACATTACCGTTCGGGGTGCTAAACCCATTTCATTATCCGAAAACTAGCAAGCTTAGTTGTCCGTATCCGACATTTTTTTCCCTTCGTTTTTTCTTCTTTCTGGTAATGTGGAATAATACAAATCAAGGTGTTAGACCAATCAGCCGAATCATAGTTCGCCGCCACTCGACTAGGCCTAGGCAGCGGATAATATTTCTGTGTAATTGCACACACGGCCCTTAATCTTGATATAAATATGATGCGGTCCGTAAAGTTTGTGAGAATTTCACAAAGTGCAGTGGTCGGGTTTAGAAATTAGATTAGGTCCAATTATTAATGGACAACCTGTCTTGGAGAACACGTGAAAATGAAATAAATTATTAAAGTGCAAAAGTCGTGGTTTTCCACTGATTATCATAGGGCCAAGCTTGCTCCACATGAATGCCGGTGGGCCTTTCCTCGAAAAGTTCTTGGTTTCACATTTTCAGTTGTAAATCTGGCCAAAACACCACTGCATTATCATGTATTAGAAGTTTTAAATATTAAATTAGACGTACAATCTCAAGTTTGTTCTCATCATTAAATTCACGGTTGTTCACCTTAAAAGCTATTTTATGAGATCATTAATTCAATACTTGCTTAAGCATTAAGGTCGAAGGAGAAGATGGGAAACCAGAAGTCCCTGTTTTATTGACACTGACACCATAACAGCACATAACCAAACAAGGCCCAGCCCGTCGCCGCTCCAATAAGAAAATTTGATTTAAGCAGAATGCAGAAACCAACAAAACAAGTTGTTCCCTTTCTGAAATAGATCTGCCTTCCTGGCAAATATTACAAATAGGCTTTGTTGCACAGGGGTCATCGATTTCATTCCTCAACCGAGGGAAAAAGAAAAAAAAAAACAAAGAACATGGATATGAAAAACGCCCGGATATCTCCAGAGCAACAACCTCCAATGATCTCACCTGCAGCCGCGCTTTCACATGGTACTACTTATAACAACCTCCCACCACAACAAGGGCAGCTTCTTTTCTCACATGACAGACATTATGGCTTACATGGGGAAATCTTGCTGTTTTTACTAGTTGGCTTGTTCTCAATCTTCCTTGCATCCATTATACTTCTTCCGTGGATCAGGCGCGCCAGGGATACCTAATCAGGACACGAAAACGAAGGTTCCAGTATGCGGAGAATTTGTGCCTTCTTCTTGCCAACAAAATGGCGGAGGATTGAACCTGATGAGCAGGAAGTGTCAGTACAGACTGCAGTGCAAAGATGACAATAGCAAGGTTCACTGGCAACAAGTTACTTCCCTTTGTTTTCGAAGGTGGCTTTCTTAATTTGTTGTGTAAAGGTATCATTCCCTTTTGAATTGTTGGCAGTCAATATCTATCATCGAAATCGTCTAATATGTATTCCCAGGGATATCGTAACCTGTGGCCGTGAGGTATTCTTTGACTGGTCAGTGTTTGTGCCTATCGACTTCGTGATTTTAGAAACAGATTTTATTATGACTTTTTTTTTTTAAATTTTCTTATTGCAACTTTTTCGAGATCTGATTTTTATTTCTTCATCTTCCAGAGATAAGATGAACTATTGAAGATGCGTATTAGATCTCGCCGTACAAATTTTACGTATACGCAGACATGAAACAAAAAAAAAAAAGTTCTACTAAATGATTATGATCTTGGAAACTTTACCCATTGATTTTACTCATTTGTTTTCTGAACCAGAAAGAAAGAAAGAAAAGAAAAAAGCCACTTGTTTCACGTGTTATTTTCAATTAAGTGAGGTTTTCTGTTTTATATGAAAATTTTGAAGAATAATGCTTGGGTATTAACTTTTTGATTAATTGTTGTAAAGTAGTTTATTTAAATAAAATGGTACATTATAATTGAAACTCATGTTTTGTAAGAATTTGAGAAAATTAAAAACTCAAGCCTCCTGTAAAGCTCTTGTAGCCAATAAACTAAGCCTGGTTGATTTTGTGACGTGTTTCTTAACTGCCATATCAATGCTATATCCATTGATTTATGTTTCGGCCATACTGAATAATCTTGGTTCTATTAGGATATTAATATTATTGACGTCCAAGTGCTCAAAAAAATTGAAATATATATTTTTTTTTCTTTTTGGTCCCAGTCGGAGTTGGAGTGTGAGAGAGGAGATTTAACTACTAAATCTGACCAAAATCGAAACATTCTTTGACAAGTATGCAAGCACTTGTTTTTGGCTATTTTAGGGTGCCTGTGTATCGGCTAAACTTCACAAAGGCATAAATCATTATACGAGAAAAACGTACCATAAATCACTTGGAAAGGAGTCTAAATCGACAAGAAATACTTACTGTAAATCACTTAACGAAGGAATATAAATCGTTAAATTTATGGGTGTCGCCGTGTCGGTTGCCCAAGTTCTTTTATTTAAACGCCGTGACGATTCTGCTGCCATAAAAGTTGTATGGTACTCTGAACAACTATTGCACGAGACCAAGAACATGCTAATAATAGTACCAGCATAAATGATTGCCGTTGAAGTGACAAAAGACGCAGATGACACAATTTTTGCGATGAAAATGAAAACACGTAGGCCATTACTGGTCACGAGCACGTCCTGAACATGCGCAACGCCAAGAAGGATAAGGAGTGCCGACTTGGGAGAGCCTTTACACCCCAAAGCTCATCTCTTGCCAGTGGAAGTAGGGGAGAAGCGATGGACCTCCGTGTGTGTGTGTGTGATACGACTCCGAGACCCGGTAAGTTATCTGAGTGCTTGCTAACTAAGATGAGGACGTAACTGTCTTCTTTGCAATGTCATTGGATCGTTAGGTTACCCCGACGGATCCAGCCGAGTAGCAAACTAAAACATGCGTGTATCCATCCCTCGCGGGAACACTTAGACCTCTATTATCTTCTACTTAAAAGTAGGTTTGCAAGTTATTTTACATGCCTCGGGATCCATTAACCTCACCATCCGCAAATGGTCCGGTTGATGTTTATAAGTGTTAGTTATAGCGGTTTAAGGCAGCCCGTATGGATCGCTAAAGACAAACTATTACCAATTGCTAATTACTTGAAAACCCCGTTGTGTGTTGCAACATTGTCTGAGGTGAATTTCGTGGTGCGGGAAAATAATATTGCTGATCGCTGGCTGTAATTGATGATAGGGACATAAATCAACACAAATAAATAAGAGCGCAAAGATGGTTACACTAACAAATGCTGTCACCTCAACATGCATCTGTACTGGAAAATCCAAGAAGAAACGGTAATCGCAAGATTAAACTACTGTATAAGCAAAAGCACCAGTCCACATTAGATAATCTACCAAGATTCCGGTTTGGCTGTTAGTCAAAAGGTGAATTAGTATGTGTCTCACAGTCATTCACAAGTTCTAAATCCATTTCAAAATGGAAGAGAGAAAAGGAATAAAAAGAAAATTATTAAAAAAAAAAAAAAGAAAGGAAAGAAAGAAAATCAAGCATTTACGAGACAAGAGATTGAGTTTTGCAGCAAAGATAGATATTACGGAAAGAAAGAGCTATTTGATATATTGCAAGTAATCTCTCATTCAATTTCGTACAACACAATAATGGAACATTTTCTTCGACATGGGCCCAGAGTAAAGGGACAATACAAATTTACTCAAATTCTTGACATCAGAAGACAGCGCTTCCCAGCAATATAGATGTTAAGGTAACAGTGAGGTTGTCGTCAACAACAGTGCTTATAGGGAGCGATTCGACAATGGCAGAGCCAATCGAGACAAGAAGGAAACCCAATGCCATTTGCCGGCTTGGCAGAACATATCCAAATGAGGCGAAATAGTGCATATAACTGTCACGGTATTACCTTATCAGGCACAGATTACTACACAGCAAGTGGGATTGCAATCAGCGTTGGTCATCAATTAGAGCTTGAGAAAAGACTTTACCCTATAGATGAGAACAAACCAGATAGTGCCATTGCAACACTACCCGCTATAGACTTGTTTCTGTTGTAAGGGATTTTCTTAGTGCCGAACTGCCTTCCTATCAAATCTGCCATTCCTAAAACAGAACAATCAGGTACACATTCTTAGCCACAATACTGTCGTCTTACATTTAAAAAACAAGCAGGCCAACTTAAAATTATGAAGGACAGGATACATATCAGTTAATTAAAGGTACCATCTCCAGCACAGAGGTTGCAGATTGCGGCAATTGCAATTGGGGAAGTCCTCCAATATACAGCACAAGCAATTGTAATTGTTATGGCGTAGTAGAGAGGCCCCTTCAGAAGTTCCCTGATGCATGAAGCAAGCCAATGATAGATTGGAAACCAAACAAAATGGGAAAAAAGAAAATCTATTAGCAGATATACTAGCAGTTTTGGCTCCTACTAGAATAAGGAAGAAGAATGATCACTTTTTGCCTGCGTTCAGACAAATTGCCTTCTTAGGACTGCAAATAAGCTGAGACAAGCTAAGGTTAGGATCAGCGTTCGGTGTCGGTGTCATTTAACCAACAAGCCAAGCTGAATCTGCTAACTTTTCATAAACTTTAAAATGAGAAAATTATCTTCTTCAATAAATTAATCAATTAAAAAGTAAATATTTAAATTTAATGTACAATTATAAATATTTTAATCTATAATTACAAAATGAATCTTCCAAACTTATTCAAATGATACACTAAACGAATTTATTATGAATTTTAAAACAAGTAGCTCATCAAGTAAAACAGGTCAGACTTGGTGTTATTAAAACTCAACCCATTTATTAAATGAGCTCACAAATCTCTCAAATTAGGTTCGGGTAAATGATTTCGAGAGAACTCTTATCAAGCAGCTCTTGGTGAACTGGTCAGTCCCATTTGAGCCCCATAAATCATTAACCTATCAGAGGGTCACGCAAGAGCAAGAAGGAAACGGGATTATTTTTTCCTCCGTTCAGACAACTTTAGGTCATTAATCTGTCAGATGTTCACACAAGAAACAACAAAACGTGATCACTTTTTACCCCATTTCAGTCCACTTTATTGTACTCTGGCTCACACAAAGAAACAATGACATCCCATCCGGGTTATATCATGATCAATCAAATAACCATAACCCAATAATACACAAAAATAATAATAATAATAATAATAAAATACAGGACAACGGCAGAACAATTAGGCTTACACCAGCCGGCAGCACAGCGTAGAAGATACCTCCCAGGTCAACAGCAAAAGGCTTTTAGCTACTGAGTCTATTTTTGACACAACTATTTGAACATATTGTGGTCCAAGGCTCTAACCTGCGGTCCCCAAATCTACTCATTGATTTCACGGTGGCTTCATCTTTCCATATGCCATATCCCACAAGAAGCATTCGTATTATGTTCACACCTACAGGGAGAGAGGCCAAAATTGCTCCCCGACGCCCAGAACTGCAAGTACTCAAAATAGTTGTTTCACTAAGATAGAACACAAATGTAAAAAGCAAAAAGGAAAAAAGGAAATAGGTAAAAAAGCAAAGAAAGACAAACGTAAATCCCTAGTAGTCATGCGATTACCTGAACATTGGCCAACAAAGCATAAAAGCCAGCCCAACGCTTATATGAACAAGCTTCCTATTCAGCTTCTGAAAAATCAATAAGAAGAAAAAGCAATCTCTAAGATGAAGAAACATAGGAAATTTCAGACAGAAAGAGAGAGGGGAATTGTTTTGACCTTGTCGAAGACCTGTCGTTTGGCGGTCTCTTCCCAGAGACGAAGGAGAGAGAAAGCGATGGCTGTGGTCAAGACAGTGGCGTAGAGATCGGAGATGAGAGGATTTTCGTGGAGCGTGCCGGCCGCCTCCGCCGCCGACAACGACATTAGGTCCTGTCTAGGTCGCTGCAATTTCACTCCTTCAAATCCGAACCCGAATCGAACACTTTTGCCGACACTAGTACAAGAATAAGAAAAGAAGCAGAAGAAGAAAAGCTAAAACTTACGACTGCAAGATTCAATCCAAGGATTGGTCTGTCTCCTGAAAAGTGTCAAATTCGAAGAATTGGAGGTGGAGGATAGCAGAACAGAAGCCAGCAGTCACCGTAGACTGTTCCGAAAAGTTACGTCTTTAGCTAACCAATTGCGTAGCTCCACTTGCGTTTTCACTTACCCCTACTGCTTTTTTAACGTTTTTCCCCTCATTATTCTCTTTCTTTTTTGTTCACTTTTGATTTTAGGATAAAACAAGAAATATCACTCTGATAAATCAAAGTTACATCAACTCAAAGAATCAGACTCCGCTTAAAATAGCATTAACTGTGGTGCTACTATCAGTTTGGACAATCATAATTAACTATTAAGTCATAAAATATATATATATATACACATTTGAAATTAATTAAATTCATCCATATTAAAGTACCTTGCTAAAATATCCTGCTTAGAGTCCTTATTCTTTATAAGTAAGATCTAATATTTATGAAAAGAATTATATTTATATTTTATTGTATAACTTAGAGTGAATGAGTTTCTTAACAAATAAAACTAATTCATTAATATGATCATTATTTATTTGAATGTGAGCTAAAAAGATTAATTTTATTTTTTTGGGATAAATCTCACTCTTTTTTTTTTGATAATTTAAAATCAAGATTTTTAAATAAATATTTTTACTTTTAATCTCTCCCAATTTCTTTGAAGATATATTTTAATTTTCTTTGGTTAATTGGCTTTGAAGGCAAATTTTAGTTTTAATAGATAATAAGTAATTACTTTTTCTTATAATGCTTTTGAATTGAAGTCCAAACAATTGAACCATTATTCCATTGAAAATGGTTACCTTGTTTAATGTTAAAAAAATCACATTCCTATGAGAAAATAATCAATAATGAAATTTTTTTTTTCTAAATACTTGAGATTTACTAGCCAAAAACGTGAAAAAACAATGAACAACACCTTTGCCCTAGCAAAAAATGTGAAAAAACAATGAACGACACATTCGGCTTGAAGACCCTCAAAATTTAATCATGCAAGTGCCGTCAGACTCATAGACAAACAGCCCAATGGGTTGCTTCCGCGTATTCAATTGAAAGCCCGTCTCGCACCCACGGTCGCATACAAGGCCACGCTTGACGTGAAAGTTGGACTGCGCGATAGCTTCATAATAGTTATTTACACGAACAAATAGACTTTATATACACACAATACAAAGTAAAAATGAGATTATTTTATTGTGCAAATAACAACTACTTAAAACAAAAGAAAAAAATTTGACAAATAAATAGAAATTATTGTAGTTATATACATAAGTCATATTAACTTAATTTAATTTTGAATTTTTCAATTTAATTTTATTTTCATAAGTTTTTATTCTTATATCTTTCAACACGTTTTTTTTTTTAAAAAAAAAAAAAAAAACTCATACTAGAATAATCGAGTGGAAGAAAAATATTGTGCTAAAATACTCATGCTCAAGTGTTAACGTGCATCAAGAGAGGTGAAAAATTAATCGTCATTAACATTTACAAGGGGGTCGTGCCAAATAGTGTGACGTGTTTTAAAACTATTTGACTCTAACAGGGTAATTATGAGCTTCATGGTCATATTGGGATTAAATGCTCTTATACAAGATACATTATGAACAATGATGTGCAAAATTAGAATTAAAACTTCAGCCTAATGGTTATCCACACACATCAGTGATACTTAAAATTGGGTTTAATGCCATATTACACAATCCAAGTCAAATTTGTCTTCCTGGCAATCTATGCAACCTGATATTTTTATTGCTTTTGGTAGGATTATAATTTTAAGCATCTATGGAATCCACACAATAGGAAGCATATTGCTTAGCTGCTAACCAGGCAACTTGGTTCACCCGGGGCAAGGGGCACGCACACTAGTCATTATTGTGTATTCAAAGGGAAAACAATAGCATCCAAAATAGGGGTCTGATCATTCTTTCAATCCCTGTCTCGGTAAACTAACTTGGCTAGAGCCACATTGGTTTGAGATTAATAGAAGTTAACAATTCTTTTACTGGCAAAGCTTACTAATAAATCACACACACACACACACACAACTTATAACCGATATAATCATGGTTTAATAGATGCAAAACTTGGTTCCTGGGTTACTGTATTGGAGACAATCAAAATCATAAACACTAATATTATCAAACGAAACAGAGACAACGTAGAAATATAATTCAAACTTAAACTGCCATATATTACTATTAGATTGTCTGCAACCCAGGCACCACTCCAAGGAAAGAGTTGGCTCCCAGCAACGGGAAAAAGAGAGAGAGAGAGAGAATGCATGCGTATTGTTTCTTGTATGTTAAACCTTAGACTCACGGTTAGTAACCCATAAATAATTTTTCTAGTAAGTTATTAGCTAGATAATGTTGTATGAATTATCAATTCAAAAAGAAGAGTCATGAATCAGCAACTGCCAGCTAATATTTCCATGTACAGTCTATGCTTGTTCTCGGCTTTGCCTTAATGAGACGTTAAAAATATATTGGTTCCTAACGTGAGAGAGGTTAGTTTCTTCTCTGGTTTGTATGTCTCGGGCGACCTGTGGGATTTTACTCTTTAGGTCTTGTTAGACGTAGAGTTGTTTTTGGATAATCTATGTACACTAGTTTTATTTGAACAAAGATATCTCTGACTGATTAAAAAAACAAAAGAAAGAAGATTTACGAATCAGCAAGAAAAATACAGGTAAATCAGTGGGAAAAAAAAAAAATTGTGCGACTTGCTTAAATACCACAAAAGTAGGAATGATATGACGCTCATGAAACGGAAAATTTCTTTCACCCAAATCTCGAGCTATTAGCACAATTCCCACCGTCGTGAATGACGTGAAATTAAAGTAACATTACCATGTAAATAAGCTTTCCTACCTTGATCACAGAACCATTATGAGCATTGAACTAAACATTCTTAACTATAAGTTACCGCCTGCGTTGTTAATTATTTTTCAAACCCATGATTATAATGGTATTTTTTTAACATTACCATCTTTTGTTTGTTAATAGAATAGTAAGTAAAGCGCCCAAATTGCAGAAAATAATCTAAGCAAGTGTAAAAAAAAAAAAAAAAAAGACAGTTTTTGATGTAAATACACAAGCAAAAAGAAAATTTACGAGCCAATGTGAACAAACATTTTATAACTATGCCATTAAGTGCCCAAAACGACAGAAAATGTGTTTTGTAGTCCACGTGGCTTGATTTAGCTAAAACCATTTCCTGTACTATCATGATTAAAAATTCCATGCACGCTCAGAATTTAATTCAAATTTGCAGTACTCTCGTTTCTTTCTCGTGCATTCTATACTGGAGAATTACCCGTTGACAACTGTCATATTTTCCTTTACAGTCGAGTGAATTAATTACTTGGAAAAAGAAACTATGAGATAAGCATGAACATTAAATGGCAAAACCAACTTGGATTCCCTTTCTCTTTTGATACCGAGGGTAAAATTTTTGTTTTGCAATAGGTCTCTGGTCACATTAGGGGCATGCACTTCTATTTACTTTCAAAATTTATTTAATGACTAGTTAAAGAAGGTGCCCTAATGTGGAAGACCATATATGGTATGTTTACAGCATTAACTTGTATATAACAAGTGACAGGCAAGAGGCCTCATTGTCTCAAGCAAATTGACTTCTATCCTTTTAGAGCCAGTATCAGTTGAAAGTTCAATACTTCCCTTTAAAACTTGTATGCGTTTCCTTGTTTCGAAATCAGATTTATTTCTTTTAATTTCAGGTGCAAATCGCTGAAACATGGAGGGCTTGAACAAAGAGATGATCAACGACAAATTACTACCGCCAGTGTGGCCAGGAATGAGGACTTCGCCTATCTCTCCCGTCCCTTTAGCCCCAAATTCAGATCAAGCGTGGAATAGTAATGAACCCCACTTCAAGAGCCATGGGGGAGCGGCTACCGGAATTGAGAACCCCTTTGAGCAATTGGATGGCAAAGCTACCGCTTTGTCATTGGTGGATCATGAAAAAAATTCACAAAATTCATCTCCACCACGGCCCAATAAGGATCTGGCTGTCCCTGGTTCTGTTGCTCCTGTGGCCGCTGGTGCTGGTCATGACCAGGTCCGATTGGGTAGTAAACTCGACCCCAATTTGGACCATAAAAGGTTCAAACGGTATATACACTATTAATTTGTATACATCGGAATATTGTAAAAGGATACGTTGTTCCTTTCTCTTTAACTATAGGCATGGTAATGAAATTTTGTGATTTGGCATATATTTTCAAACAGTTATGTCGTTTTTGGTCCGCAGGATCCTTTCAAACCGAGTGTCTGCACAAAGATGTAGATTGAAGAAACTTGAGCACCTGAGGAGTCTGGAAAAAAAAGTGAGAGATCTAGAGGTAACATTATGTATCTAAATTTGTTTCCTTTATCGTGTGTGTGTATATATATATGTTTATTTATTTATTTATTTTGCCACAGAAGCGTCAACCTTAAGTTTTTTTTTTTTTGGGGGGGGGGGTTTGGAATTCTAGCATACACACGTTTCTGTCAGATAAATTATTCGACTTTGCATTGTGTGCCAAAACTAGCATGTCGTCCATAAACCCTAACTCGCGACATTGTGGGATTAGAAGTTGACGTGGTGTGTCAACTAGGTAACAAATTGCCACGTCAATGTCTTTCTCCTCATTCACAGCCACGGTAAGAGTATGCCGGCGTTTATGGCTTGCTTTTGGCGGCACTGCTGGCGGAAGGCTGGTGCGAGTGAGGAGAACGAGAAAGGGGAAGCGAATGAGAGAGGAGAGAGGAAAGAAAGGCCGATGTGAATGAGCGGAGAGACTCCTTGACGTGACAATTTGCTGTGGCACGCCATGGAACCTCTAATTCTACGCTTGCACGCCAAGTTGGCGGGCAAGAGAGTTTTATCACGGCGATTTTGTGCTATTTTTAGGAAGTTGATACAGAAACGGAGGGGAGAAAGACGACGGGGAGAGATGGAAAGAAAGAGAGAAAGAATGGTGTGAGTCCGCGCTAAGTCTCACACTGCTTTTTCTCAAAAATACATAATATGCAAATGAGTAGGGTAAAATATATAATGAGGTATGGTATAATATACATCTAATATTTTTTTTTTTGATAATTATTTGTATATATTTTTTAAAATCTTATGCACATTGTATTTTAACTATTTACACTTTATATATTTTCACTCTCACGTTCCCCCACTTCGTCCTTTTAGCATTTTTTTTTCCTTTTTTTTTTTTAAATACAAATACAAAGTTCCCTAATTAATTGACAAAAAATAAAGTTCATGCTAGAATAAAAGGCATTAAATTCATACTTGTTTTGGTGATTCTTAAAATCCACAAAATCAAGAGCGCGAGCATAGCGGCAAGCGATTAACTTTCTTTTCAAACAAAATTAACTTAATTTGTCCAACCTTTGGACAAGCTAATAAAAACATAACATTTTTTTGAATTTCAAATTAGCTGGCTTACCAATATCCTATGACAAGATTAATTAAACTTATTTGTTCAAAAGCAAAGTCAATATAGAGAATCCTTTGTGCTCTCTTACCAAGTTCTTGTTTCATATATATGTTAACAGGCCCAGATAGCATCTCTGACCCCTCAGGTTGCAATTCAACGAAGCAATCATCGGTTACTAAAGATGGAGCACACAAGGTTAAACCAAGAGGTGTTAACTCACACAAGATTCAAGATACTCAAAGAAGGTAAATTTATGCTTAAATATGTGGCCATAATTTTGCGTGTAAAACATATGTTGGCACATGGGGGTGTACAATCGCATCTAGATGAGTGCCCGATATTGATGGATTTATCTTGCAGCTGAAATTGGGCGAAACCAAGCGGAAGTGTATAGGCTGAGGGAGCTCCATTCATCACAACAACAGGAAAAACTTTATGGAATCACGCCTGTCTGGGAAGAGAGGTTGGAGGAGACGGTGAACCTCAACCTGAATCAATCCGGCATGGGGCTGATGGGTTCTATGACCATAAAACAAGGTACAAAAAACATCATTGGATAGTGATATACAGCATAGGTCATCTTAATTTATTGCGTATCCTTAGTTGGAAGGTTTGAATAATCTTGTCCCTTTCATAATAATATCAAGTATTTTAGAATGAAAGCATTCGTACCATAGCCTTCATTTCAGTATGTGACAATGGGTCGCAGTGACAAAAGCATAATCTCGCGAAACAAAGGAACAATTAAACCCCTTTAAAAAAAAAAAAAAAACACAAATAAGATAAACATGCTTATACTTGGCACTCAATGAATATTTTATACAGAGGCAATTGGAGAGGAGGGTCTAGAAATGGAGAAACTGAATCAACTCGATATAGAGGGAGTGGAACAACAAATGTATTGTTTCAGTAATTGGAATCCTGTTCTTCATAAACTGATGGTGAGTTCGAGCTTGTTTCAACCTGGGTCGTCGTCGTCGATGATGTCAGAACCGGTGGACGTTAAACCAAAAATCGGCAGCATCGGTGAGCAAATCCTACGTTTTGATTTCAAGCACTCCAACTAGGAATAGGATCCTCGGAGCTGCCCCTACCTTTTTTTTAAAAAAAAAAAAAAATCCATTTTGATATTTTTGTTGTTTGTTGTGAAATACAACATAGATGATCTTAATTTATTGCATATCCTTAGTTGGAAGATTTGTTATTTTCTTAATTCTATATTCATGCTTTCTATTGCAACAAAAATGGTGGTTAATTATTTTAGATATTGTAGCAAGTGACTAGAATAAAAGCATAATCTCGTGCAACAAAGGAAAAATTAGACCCCCTTCCCCTTAAAAAATAAAAACACAAACAAGATGAGCATGCTTATATTTGGCACTCGATGAATATCTTATGCAGGATCAATTGGAGCGGCTCCATTAAAAATGGAGAAACTGCATCAACTCGATGTAGAGGGACTGGATCAGCAAATGCTGTATTTCGGTAATTGGAATCATGTGCTTCACAACCAGATGGTGAGTTCGAGCTTGTTTCAATCTGGGTCACCCTTGACGATGCCAGAACCAGTGGATACGTATACTAAACCAAAACTAGGCAACATTGGTAAGAAAATCCTAAATTTGGATTTCAATTACCCCAACCAGGAATTGGATTCTCGGAACTACCCCTAGTTTTAATTTTCCATTTTGATAATTTTCTCGTTTTTTGTTTCAAAGATGATTGTTTGTTTGTTGTCTAATATAATATGATATGTTTTCAGAACTGTGGCTTGTATGAACAATGTTGATAGACCTGTAACAATGTTTGGTTCTTTTTGAATTACAAACTATTTGTGTCTACGTTAAGTTTCAAATTGAAGGTTATACGAGCATTTTATCTCAAATAGTAAACAACCTGGAAATCAACAATTTAATGAGTATATTTATACTTTATTCTGTAATATTATACCGAATATTATTTTTCTTTTAGCAAAAAAAAAAAAAAAAAAGGAATACTTGAGGAGGGAAGAGCAACTAGTAAAGAGAGCAATTAAAAAAAATAAAAGGTAATAAATATATTTATACATATTTTAACTTTTTTTCTCACTCCTAAGTGTTAGTACAACAATTCGATGGCTTTGTATTTTTCAAGGAAGAATTCTTCCCTACTGGTACTGTAGCATTAATAAAAAAATCATCTACCTGACATACTATTGCAATAGATTTCTTAAACTAAGAGTGAGACATTAACTATAAAAAAATTAAAAAACTTTTTTTCTCTCTCTCTCTCTCTCTCTCTCTCTCTCTCTCTCTCTATATATATGTGTGTGTAAAAAAAATGTAGGCTCTCATATATAAGAAAGAACCTACTATTAGAAGACTTAAATGTGATCACAAGTAATTATAAAATTTATATCATAAAAATAATCAGATTTGAGAATGATTTACTTGTTATTAAAAATAAAAATAAAATTAGATTTAAGAAAACTTAAGATAGAAAGGAGAGTTTACAGAGTTGGCGCTAGAAGAAAAAGGTTTAAGGACAGCATTTGATCAAGGGAAGGGTATGATAACACTCAAAGATGGTCTGATGAAAAACGAAAGGAAGGTAGAAAGAGGTTGGTTTCAGCCCGATAATTAAAATTTCATGTTTTTTTTTTTTTAATTTTTTCTTGTTAAGAGACTTATTGTTTTGTAAGTTATATAATAAAAATAATTTTTTATATTTACATAAAATTTATATTTTTATTTTTTAAAATTAAAATTTAAAATTTTAAAATAAAATTTTAAATTCTTAACAATAAAAGTCTCGTCGTGCCCTTTAGTATCTTATCTATGCCATGCCCATGCTGGGCTTCGGCCTGGGCATAGGGCATCGTACTTGCCAGGCACGGCCACATGGGTTGAAGTTTTGGCCCTTTTAGTATCTTACCTACCAAAGTGGATGCCGAGATTGAGCCAGCCCACAGAGCCCTCTCATTACATGGACCCATATAAAGAGGTTTATCAATCCCCTCATGCCTCAGGTATTATTTCTCAAATCATTCAAGTTAAGTTCATAACCGTTCTTATGATGGTTTATTATGCATGAAATTAATTATATTTGACGGCAAAACTTGCGAGTCCACCATATGAGTTGATATAAATCATACGTTCTCATGAAAGCTTACTACCACTGTCGATTCTTCAAGCTTTTCGAAGGAAAAAAAACCAATGCTTCCCTTTTACAATTCACACACCCTACGCAGAGTACAATTCATCAACATTATGAAACTTTTGGATGTTATGGAAATTGCTTTCTTTTAAAAAGTTGCTTGTCACACAGTTGATTAATAGTTTCCACAAATACATGAGATCCATAATTATTTTTTTCCTGTCAGTTCAATGAACACCTCAAATATGTCCTCATTAGAACTGGTTGATTTTTATTTTATTTTTTTTCTTGAGGAAGAATTGGTTGATGTTATCTTTGCAATGTTGTTAATTAAAATATAAATATAATAGTGTACATACAGTGGCTTTGCTTGATCAGGGGAATGAGGACAAGTAACCCTGTACACCCCCCCCCCCCCAAATGGTTTGTTTCGGAATTCTATGCATGTAAATGTAGACCCTGTTAGTGTGGGAATGTCCTGACAGGAAACACAAACAATCTACACCTTTTTTGAACTAGTTCTCCTGCATTTCTAGGAAAAACCTGTCATAGTTTGTAATCTCCAGGGCTGTAACTCATATACTAAGGGGTGAAGAAAAGATCATCTTGGATAGAAGCAAATGTAGTTAGGCAGTTCAATAATACAAGTTGTGTCGTTCTTATTATTATTATTATTATTTTCTAATAAGATTCACCAAAATTCAGGTATCATTCAGACATAGACAGATGATCTATACCTTTCTAATCATGCATCCTCTTTTTTTTTCCTTTTTCCTTCTAATAATGCATCTCCATTTTTCTGCATCAGCTGTCCGTGCACAGACAGTCGTGTCATTCAGACCTTCACGAAAAAATTAATAAAAAAAAAACGCGGTACACTCTTATTTATTGGGTATACGATAATATATTGATAAATTAATGAACCGTGCAAGGCAAATTTCTCAAATTCTATACATGTGCATCAAAGTTAACCATACTAACTTCTTTGATTTGAGTAGAGTTTGGGTAAAATTCCAATATTGATATTTAGCTTCTTCAATGCACTCCAAAAAACAAAAGGAAAAAAAAAAAAAGAAAATGAAAAACCTGAAATAACCGAGAACACATAAAAAGAACGTTTTGGCATTACCTTTTAAGCCCATACATAGTAAAAATCCTTAGTTGCATACTCTTGTACAAGTACTAACAAGGTCTCACTTGAAACCTCAAATTCATATAGTGAGACCAGGAGTACTTGCCAATTATGGATACTTCTTCAATGGCATTTCTAAGTTTACATAGAAATTGCTGTCCTTTGTTGTTGTAGCAGACAAAGAAAGAGATAAACCGTCTACATCTTCTTCAACATCAATTGGTCGCTTTCTAACATCTTCTTTTTTCACTTTTGTGCAAAGAGAGAGGCTCAAATCAAGGTCATCATCTTCCGGAGCCTGTCTTTTTTTAGAATTGCTTTGCCCTTCCGCATCCAACCTCCACTCTCTGTCCAATGTCCTTGAGTATTGTGCTGCATTGGCAGGTCCTTTCATTGTCGACATTGTTCGGCTCATGAGGGTGGATTCATAATCACCAGAACGCAACAACTGACAAATTTCCGGGAAATCTTGCACTTCCGTCCTGTTTTGGTGAGCAAAGTTTGAAATGTTACTCACATACATAGCCCCATTTCTTTTACCTGAACCCAATGCCCCACCCATCCTCTCGGCCGCTGAGGGATGGTAAAAGCTGCCAGACCCACTTTTGATTGGGTTCAGATCAGTTGAATAAGGCCTTGGCATCCAGCTTCCACGAGCACCCCAAGATGCATTATTGTATCTACTGAAGAGATTAAAAAAAAAAAGAAAATGAAAATTAAGGGAAGTTAGCTCAAAAATGACTGACATGATTAATTATCTTGATGAAGAATGATGTAATTAATGTAACTTAACCCGAACTTGGATGTAAGCCTTGGTTCAAACTTTTGAAGCATCGAGTACTGCCAAAGGTTGTGAGTAAAGTGTTGATCTGCTTTCCCAGTAGGATTTCCCGTATAATTTATAACTGTTTATTGCTCATAAAAGTTAATCACCAGTTCCAAAATAGGATCACAACAATACAATTTGTGCAGCTTTGGTAACAAAACCTAGCCAATTTCTTAGTGTAGAACATGAATAAATTAAAGACGAATTTGGTACCTCGACCCTGATCATCAATTCTCTTGCTTCGGTACATCTGCTTCCATTTGTATTTATGGCCATGGACAATAAGAATTAAAGAGGAAAAAGGAGAAATTGGACGAAGAAGAAGAGGAGGAGGAAGAAGAGTGAAAAAGAAGAAATTAATTAGGTGATATAATCAACAATTAAAGATTCTTTTAGTCTACAGAGATCTTTTGCTTTTCAAAACTAATTAGCAAGTTAAACCCATCAAAACTAGACCTGTAGGTGGCTTTTGACATGAGCAATACTGAGCCCCTTGATGTTCATTAGCTGCAAGACTAGTTTTGGGGTTGCCCCTGCATCAAACATATATATATCATAATAATTAATTGTGCAAATTATCCTATTCATCAACAGAAAAAAAATGAAAATTCTCTTATGGAAAAGAGAGAGTTTAATTTAAAAGAAGCTTAGACGAAATTTCCCAAAAGCAGTGTCGAGATTAGGAAAAATTAACAATCTCATGAAGAAGTGAAGAAGTTTACGAAGATCTTACTCTCATGACCTCCAAGTCGCTCAACTGCTTGAACAAAGCAAAGATGAAGATCATGAGTCCATCTTAACCTCGGCACCTTGGATCTCACATATGGCCGCACCCCACGAGTGGCAGCAGCCGGCTTCTCGCTCTCCTCCACAATGCTGTTGCTCGAGCTTGCACTGTTTTTGGTCTTACTTTCATCATCTCCCTCTTCCTCCTCGTCGCTCTTCTTAGCTAAAAGATCCATCTCCAGGCAATCACTATTCTCCTCAGCTTCCTTCATGGTTGTTTCCAGCTTGGAAGAAAGAAAACAAGATAACAGCAATTCATCTATCTGCTTGATTTCTTCTCTTTTTGTTTCTTTAGCGGGTAACGGGTAAGAAGCTTACAGTATGATTGAAAGTGCAGCTGAAAGTTTATGTAAAATGTAAAGGATCCATAACGATGATTTCAACAAACCCTAAGCCTCTAAAGTCAGCATAGAAATACATTTTTCTATGGAAGGATCATTTTACATGCATGTGTGATTGGGTAGCATGCATGTGATGTCATGTATGTACTGTGAACAGGTTCATATACATACATGCCATGTGCGTAGCCTCCATATGGTCAATTTCTTGCTCAAAAGTTACACGTGGATTGAGCGCGTGAGTCAAAATGTATGATCTTCGACCGAAGAACCAAATGTATGGCTTACGTGATTACACCCACGCGATATTATCAGGGCGTGATTGATGTACTATTATTATTATTATTATTTACTTGCAATTCATAAAATTATTTTAGATATGTGAAAATATATAATATATAGATTATTAAAAAAAATAAAATATCATTGAGATGTTGATTTAACAAATAAGCCATTAGTCTACAATAACATTACATTGTTAGATTAAAAATAATATATTAGATTTTGTATTTTATGAGAATTAAAAGGAAAAAAAATTGATTTGTCTTTTTTCTTAATAAGTTAATTTTTTTTGGCTTTTTTAATCAAACGAAGAGAAATATAAAAGAAATAAAACTTAGTGCAAGTATAATAAATATTTGTTAAAATTTTATCGTTTTATTTAGTTATTCGTTTTTTCATTTTGATTCCTGCGCTTTTTATATATGTGTGTGTGTGTGTGTGTCAAAAAATAAAGCAACAGACAAAAATGCGCGTGGAAGAACAGACAACTTACAGCCACCTTAAGAAAGCGCAAAGGGAAAGGGTTAATAAAAAAAAAAAAAGGGAGATCAAACAATCAAGGCAAAGCGTTGGGAAGACTGTCCCGATGATTCTTGCGGTCTGTCTCTGCGTTCACGGATTCGTCTTTACATCTTTAACATATCCTACAAATAACAACAAAACTTGTATTTTTTGCTTTTTTCCCAAGATTCCTCTAAGCCCTCCTCAAAATCCTCTCTCTCTCTCTCTCTCTCTCACACACTATGCCTGCATGCATGGAGTTTTTAATGTCGTGGTCCTGACATTCATTGGATTCACTACTCCTCTCCGATCTAGCCGATTTCAGGTCTTGATTCTCTCTGGCACGGACATTCACGATGACCAATTGTTGGCTCCTCTGCCATATAGAAGAAGATAATTTTTTGAATTGTTTCTAGTTCGAAAGTTTAAAGGCTCCAACATGGATACGTGTCTGGTTAGAGTAATTTTTTCAAGAGTGCATAGCAAAAAATTCTGTTCTGAAATTAATAATTAGAATAATGCTTGCAAATACTTTTGTTCCCTTTTCAATATTTATGAAATTAAGATAAAAGTTAAAAAAAAAACAAAACAAAAAACAAGAAAACAAAAGAAAAGAACTATCCACAATTTGGAGATTGGTTCCGATACACAATTTTTTTTTCTTTTTTTTTTTTTTTGAATATATATATATATATATATGACTGACAATGTCACATGTTATTATTTTACTAGTCACTTTGAATGTGTCACCTCGATCATCAATTGTACCTTTTTTTTGTTTTTTTTTTTAAGTATCTTCAACAGTAAGGTATGTAGTGGTCCTCAGCTTTGCAAAGGGTAGTTTATGAGTCGACTCATGCAAATTGAGTCATTTTATTATTCCTTCCAGACATAAAAATTGGCCCGACGGGGTTTAAAAGCCGGGAAGCCGTGTCTCAAATTAGGTCGATTCTTTTGAAAAATGAATGGATCATTCATTGGGTTGACCTGATGGGTTGAACCGACTGATTTCATCGTTCAGTATTAAATCAGATCAAAATTTCACTAAAATTTTATACGAAAATACCTTATCATGAAAAATACTTCAAATCCAAAGTTAAAATACTTAGAGACATTGGACTAAAATTTTGATTCAATCCAAGACAATTTTATTTATAACATCTCACAACAACATATAAACATATTTTTCTCCAAAATGATTAATTATTCATAAAATAAAAATAAATAAGCTCAATTTTATTCATAGAATTAATACATAGATATTATCAAGATGTTAAATATCAATGACTCACTGGTTGAACCACTATGTTTCAGAACAATGTTTCTAGGAAGTAATTAATTTCTGGCTTTATGGGGATGGATGAGTAGGCTTTGGATCCACTCTGCATGACATAATTCCACCTCACCCTCACGCCTGCAGCTTGTATTATGCTCAAGCAACTAACACATGAGACGATTCTGTGATAAGACAAATGAGAGTAATGCGGGTAGCTGGATGCCAATAATGACATTAAATAAGCCAAATTGGATACTGGCTAAGTGGCTGTCGATTGGTTACTCATTTAAGACATTTGAGAATGCCAAATTGGATACCGCGAAATTAATTTAAGCGATATGAACGTACCGTCCTACCTTCTTTATGTTCTTGCACAGTATCTATTTATTTATTTATTTATTTTGGTTCATCGGAAATTAAAATTCATATTTTGTGGAGATTAAAGAGAGTGAAGTTTGAACCTCTACTTTCCTTTCAAAATTGTCTTTCGTTGGCTACCAATTAATTTCTTTTATTATTACATCTTTGGTGCCCAAAATTTGTCTTACGAATAACCAATGTAGATAATTCAAATGGACTCATGGTCATATAATAGTATTATCATAAAACAATAGCAAAATGGGAATTCTATTGAGCAAATATTTTTTCTTCTTATTTTTTAAAATTCAAATTATTATTGGTGGTGCAGTTTTTTTTTTTTTTTTTTTCACTGCAAATCGGACTACAGAAATAACGAGCTCATCCCCCTTCCCAATCTTCAAACAATCTCTCCCCCCCCCCCCCCCACCCCCTTCCCCCTTCCCCCTTCCCTCTGCCCCCTTCAGTTTTTTGGCACCATCATGATTCACAGATGGGCCACTGCCATATTAGGTTGTTATTGACACTTGACAGAGACTAAAAGTTGTTGCCCAAATTATTATTTGCTAAAATAGTGCACCGGTGTCCCCCAGTACTGCCATTATCTCATCCCAAAACAAAATTTGGGTAGTAACATAAACATTTTAAATTTGTCATGTGTGAAGGGACGACGGGGCCCTTGTTGTCATCGAGGGATTGTCCATGGCCAAGGCCTGTATGCAAAGAATATTTTAAACCTTGCGTTTGCTTTCTTTTTCTTTTCACTAAGACTTGAAGGGCTCGCATATTGAGATCGCTCCAGAACAAGGTCAACTCTTGGCAATCCATTCCATTATTCTATTGGTTACACGCCACCAAAAACATATTCATTTTTTATTGCATGAGAATACGTAGCCCTATTTGTGCGGATCAATGCGTTATTCCAGAATGAGGATGTTTGTCTTCTTGCAATTATATCTTTTGGCATGCCCTATGTGTTATTGCCCATCATGATTTACACAACCACATGCATGTCATACACATCATCTGTCAAATATATCATGCAAGCAATGGTAATATGTTGTACCTATACAAACATGGGCCAAGACGGTGCTGGCCCATGGAACATTGACCAGCTAGCTAGCCTAGACTCGTTTTGGGTAGGCTCTGTAAGTATGAGCCTATTTCCTCATTGCCCTTGTTATGAAAACTGTGAAATATGGACCCAAAGCTAGGGGTTAAGAGCACTAGGGACTGTACCTTCAATTTTCCATAATTAGAAACTGCATCCAAATTGGACTTTGACGAAAGAAAATATTTATCTGCATTCAAAGAGTAGATTCTCGTATTTGTTGATTTATTCTCTTGATGTTTGGGTAATGAAAGCATCCAACTTGGGCAAGAGTCCTTGCGTTACATGTGATTTCTATGAGATGAATAGATTACACACTCAATTGCATATGATGCTAAACTGAGAAGAAACATATTCGCCGATCAAAGCATGGCCTCCTAATGGCTTAATAACACCATTATATCCTTTATTAACTAATCATGAAAAAAAAAAAAAAAGAATATTAAAATGATAACAATATTTTCAAACTCATACGTAGACTTCCTTACCAAGTTTACTGTTAGTGGTGTGGTGTAGGTCTAAAGATTGTTTGAGATATTCTCTTCCCAGATTGATGCTTAAGGCAGCTAGAGAAGTCCCCGGAGCCCATACATATTTTGGTCACCCAGTCCAGCTATCGATTGTGCTCTTATGCGTGGCCCAAAGCCTTTGAATTGAACTCAGTGGACAACTCGACAAGGAAAAGCTTGTGTTTCTCCGCAGTGGGTCATCCTTGTCAACTCCTGCCGGCCGCCTTAAGGATCAACTTTTCCCGAAACTAGGCATAATGGTGCCGATATTTAGGCCGAAGAGAAGACAAGAGGAAGTGAAAATGAACTTGGATTGTTGACCCACTTGGCGCCGCAACCATTACGGGCCATTTGTTCATACCAATGAGGTTAATTAGGACTTGATGACAGAATACCATTTTGTGATCCGGCATGGACGCCACATGGTATGTCTTTTGTCTTTTTCCAGTTACGTCTAAATATAGAGAAATGTTATGTGAACACAGATTTCCGACAATAAATAATACAGGACCGGTGGCTATGCATTCGCGAGCATAAGTATGTACAAAAACAATATATATATTTACTTTTGAGGAAAAAAGTTAAAATTAGTCAAAAAAAAAAAAAAAAAAGAAAAAAGTATCCAAATTAATATATATAACTATTAAATAATATCTCATTCCTATCATTATTCTTGTATAATAGAACTCGTAAGTTACGTCACTCGTAACATTTTGACATTCATTGATAACATAACATGCAACATCCATCCAACATCATATGATTGTTTTTTTCCGCCCTTTGTTTTTTTGCATGTTCAAAGGTTCTCAATTATTCCACCAACTGGCAGCATTACCTTTATATGGTGTGACAGCTTTTCTTGTAACCCTTGTTTCTATTATTATTATTTGACGTTGATGGGGTCGAACCCTGGTGAGCCGAGGTCTGAACGCTCACTGGCCTTTTCAGTTAGGAGGACAGAACATGGCCGATAAGCATAAAGTCTCCACGGTATAGTTTTACTTTTTAATGGGGCTTTTGCAACTTGCACAAATGTACAAGTCTTTCAAACTTGCTGGGACAAAATGTTTAAAGCTTTAAAACTTTGAATGATTTAGTCTTCCATTCACTCTGTTGGGGAAAACCATAGTAAGGAGCCCATAGTAATCCATGAGCACCTAGATTACCTTCCTATGCACCAATTTTTATTTTTTATTTTTAAATGAAAAAAAAAAAAAAAAAGTAAAAGAGAAGAAAGAGCACCCAGATAACTCAAGACAGGACTCGTTAGATCTATGCACCTAATCGTTTCCTTATATCAATTATTGATTCCTTATCTCGACTCTTACGAGTGTTATCTAGGCATCGTGCACCTTTAATATAATACTAGGCTGATGTAGACTGATCTCTCTATTGAAAACTAAATTGGTGGCTGCAATGCAATGCAATGCCTCATTTGGACATCTCGCCAGTAAAATAAATACACGTATTTTAACCCCATATGTGCATTGGGAAGTTATTTTTTTGTTTTTTTAATCTTCTCTTGTATTTAATAATTTCAATGACTAATCCAGGTCCAGAAGACTTTTCTTCTAAAGCTCTTCCATGCCATGTTTATCTCACATGGATCCAAAATTAACGAGATTTTGTTTTTTACAACCTAGTCCATTGAGCATATAATGGTACAACTTCTTAATATTAGATGCGATTTTAAATAAATAATAATAATAATAATAAAAGTTACATCTCTATTAACAGATAGAGTATTTGTTGTTCAAAAAATTTCGTATGACTTATAATTTTATCGAATGAATATAAAAGAGAAAATAAGTTTTTTTTTTTTTTTTTTTTTTTTAAATTTTCCAAAAACAAAGTCATCATCGGAGACAAAACAATCAAAATGTCAGAGGGTACAAAAACAAATTATAAAAGAAGATAACCACTCATGTTTTGCCATCTAGGCTTAGTTTCCCTACCAATTGACCAAAAAATTGCCATTCTCGTTGAAAACTCATTCCAGAAAGGGGGTGGATCTATTCGATAATGGTAAGACCCATGAACTTGTTTTATTAGATGGATTCATGAACTTTCTTTCGCCTGCACTTATGGTGCTGCAAGTAATCCACCACTTACAAATTAATAATACCAACACCTAGATTCCACCATTCATTTCCTGCCAAATAATTCCTCATTTTTATCCTCACAGGAAAAGAATATCAAAAAGTTAATTTGCATATTTTAATGGTTTAGGAACAGGGATAATCTGTTCTGACAATGGCGTGGCTCCAACGTGGAAGTGGTTATTGGTAGAACATTGAACTGGAGCTCCACTGCATTGGAGTTAGCCACCAAATCAACCAAAAACTTTCCGCCCAAATCAGACAGAACACAACTCTTGAGATAATCTGTTCCAAGGAAGAGGATAACAATAGTGGAAGACTTGAACTTTCTTGCTCTTTCTGGAGAAACAAACACCATTATCAGCCGATCAAGTTAGCCTGTCTGTAACATCGGAGTTGCTTTTGAGGTAATCCTGACACACCCATTCTCGCTTTCATTTTCTTGGACATTTCTGTTCCAGTGTCTGAATATTTTGTATATCAAAAGTTCCTGAATCTTTGTTGGAGCTGGAAAGACATCAACAGAAGGTATCAAGATTATAGTTTTCAAGAAAAATGCGTAGCCCGAAGCTCTTTGATAGATTCAAGAGCGCCCCAGTTCACCCATTTGACTCCCCGGGCACCAATACTGGTTCAAGGGGCAAACTTTCGAAATCCAAATTGTCTAGCTCTGAATTGGTGGCTAAATCTTTGCTTCCTTGTGGACCCCCTTCAGCTGAGCTTCTCGAGCCACCCATAGATCCCCACTTAAAACCTATATGCTATGTGGAGTCCTTAGCTGACGTTTATCATCGCCTTGAGAGTTGTTTAGAATCGGATAAATCACTACTGTACATGGAACAATACACCCTCTTACGTGGCTTAGGTGATCCTAAGCTGCTTAGAAGGTGCCTCTGCGCCGCAAGGCAATACGCTTGTGATGTACACTCAAAAGTAATTCTCTCTGCGTGGCTAAGATATGAGAGAAGAGAAGATGAGTTCATTGGTGTTTCATCAATGGATTGCAGTGGCTACATTCTTGAATGTCCTAAGGCTGCTTTGGTTTCTGGGTATGATCCTATTTCAGTTCATGCTTGTTGCCAATGTAAACAAGATTGTGCTGAGTTAGTTGATACTCAAACCTTGAGGGGAAATGAACGCTTGAGTTTAGAGGAAGATGGTCATATTGCATTTTGCATTAATGATGAAGTGGTTCATTGTGTTAGATCCAAAATTGCTGCTCTCTCGAGCCCATTAAAGACAATGTTGTATGGTAACTTTGTGGAGTCGAGAAGGGATAAGATTGATTTTTCAAGGAATGGTATATCTGTGGAGGGAATGAGAGCTGTGGAAATGTATAGTAGGACTAGGAGAGTTGATTTGTGTTGTCCAGGAATTGTCTTGGAATTACTTTCCTTTGCAAATAGGTTTTGCTGTGAGGAGATGAAATCTGCATGTGATGCTCATTTGGCTTCATTGATCTTTGGGATTGAGGATGCATTGATTCTCATTGATTATGGTTTGGAAGAAAAGGCAAATCTTCTTGTAGCTTCTTGCTTGCAGGTTCTGCTAAGAGAGCTTCCAAATATTTTATATTATCACAGAGCTACAAAAATTTTTTGCGGCTCTGAGGCTAGAGAGAGATTGGAGCCTATGCTGGGATGTGCTTCATTCTTGCTGTATTATTTCCTGAGCCAGGTGGCCATGGAAGAAAATATGCTGTCAAACACAACTGCAATTTTGTTGGAGAGGCTGGAAGAATTTGCAACCAAAAAGTGGCAGAAGGCTCTTGCTCTTCATCAACTGGGCTGTATGATGCTTGAAAGACAAGATTACAAGCATGCTCAGTTTTGTTTTGAAGCAGCTGCACAGGCAGGTCACATTTATTCACTAGCTGGAGTTGCAAGGACAAATAACAAGCAAGGTCAACAGTATTCAGCCTATAGATTGATAAACTCTCTAATTCTTGAGCATAAACCAGTTGGATGGATGTACCAAGAGAGATCTTTGTATGGTGTGGGACAGGAGAAGGTGACAGATTTGAACGCTGCAACTGAACTAGATCCAAGCCTTCCATTTCCTTATAAATATAGGGCTGTTAGGAATGTGGAAGAGAAACAGATTAAAGCAGCTATCTCAGAGATTGATAAATTTATTAGGTTCAAGCTCTCACCAGATTGCCTTGAATTACGGGCTTGGTTCTTCATCTTACTTGAGGATTATGAAAATGCTCTGAGAGATATTCGAGCAATTTTGACCCTGGAATCCAATTATAAGATGTTTCATGGGAAGGTGAACGCTGATCAGTTGGTTGAGCTTCTCAGCCACCAGGTTCAGCAGTGGAGTCAGGCTGACTGCTGGATGCATCTTTATGAGCGATGGTCTTCTGTTGATGACATTGGCTCTCTTGCTGTCATACATCAGATGCTGGCAAATGATCTGGGGAACAGCTTGTTGCAGTTTCGGCAATCTTTGCTTCTTCTACGGTATGCTTGGTCATTGCACTTATCTCCAGTTGTCTTATAAAGCTGTGCTGTTTGCATTTCTTTCTGATCTGGAATCGCTTTGGAATCATGAAAACCCTTCCTATTGGTAGGAAATGGAATTTTCTTTTCATAAAGTCATAAACTCATATCTTGGTTTGGAATCATAATCATAGAATGAACATTGCCTCATGTTTGATGATGCACAATTTGTTTTATGTTGTAATGATCCTAATGGAGCTGTTCATTTCTCTTGTCCTAGTTTCATTGGATGTTTTCTTGTTTCCTTCTCTCCTTTTCCATCTTGAGGGATTTGTTGACATCTGTTTTTTGGCACCCCAATTAAATTTGCGATTAAGGGTTTGTTGTTGTGGTTGAAGTTATAAAGCAAAACATATCATTGTCGTGTACTACAATGATGAGGAATCTGGCCTGGTGATGTAATATATCAATTTCTGCTGCATTATAAGCATTGACCTTGTTGTATTTAATCAAATGGATTGCTGTAATAGGTTGAACTGCCAAAAGGCTGCAATGCGCTGCCTGCGATTGGCTAGAAACAACTCTGTGACTGAGCACGAAAGGCTGGTTTATGAAGGATGGATTTTATATGATACTGGCCATCGTGAAGAAGCTCTTGCTAGAGCTGGAAAGTCCATTTTGATCCAGAGGTCATTTGAAGCTTTCTTCCTCAAAGCATACACATTGGCTGATACAAATCTGGAGGCTGAATCATCTTATGTCATCCGACTCTTGGAGGAAGCTCTTAGATGCCCTTCAGATGGTCTTAGGAAAGGACAAGTGAGTTATAACTACATACAGCAGGATCTTTTTCCGCACCTTGATGCACTTGTTGATTATATACACTCTGCTATTCTGTAGGCATTGAATAATTTAGGAAGTGTTTATATGGATTGTGGTAATCTGGATAAGGCTGCAGACTGCTATACTAATGCTCTCAACATCAAGCATACCAGAGCTCATCAAGGGTTGGCACGTGTCTACCATTTAAGAGATCAGCAAAAAGCTGCATTTGATGAGATGACCAAGCTAATAGAGAAGGCACAAAATAATGCATCAGCATATGAGAAACGGTCGGAATACTGTGACCGAGAGATGGCAAAGTATGATCTTAATATGGCAACACGGTTGGATCCACTAAGGACATATCCTTACCGATACAGGGCAGCTGGTAATTATCATGACTCTTTCCATCTTTGCTTATTTTCATCATTTTCCTTGCAACTGGATGCAACTGGGTGGTTTGAATGTCATAATCACAATTAAGATCTTTTATCTTTTGATTTTCTGTTTTATTTTGTGAAGGGGGGTGGGGTTGAATTTGATGTGGATGCAAAATGTACTTACGGTCTCAACATTCCTTTTACTCATCCAATCTAAACAGGATTTTTATATGGTATTAGGCTATAAATCATTTCTAGTTTCCTGGATTTGAGTTTATCTGGAGGAACAAGAAGAGGACCATTTGGGCCTTGTATTGCACTGTCTATGAGGAATCTTCATATTTTTTCAAGTGGCATCTCTTCTGGATTGTAACTGCCAATGCATTAAAACTGATGTACTGGTTGGACAAGGACTTTGCTTCTTTTGACCTTTTTATCTCTATATCTTATCTAGATAATAAAACCACTGACCCATTTTTCTTTTCCCCTTACTTTTTTCTGCCTTCAATTTAAGTTGATTAAACATAAAAATGAGGTGTAAGTCTAGCTCACTTGTACCGGTGGAGAAATTAGATGCACTACCATAGATTTCTTCTGCAGTCTAGAAACATTACATTTGGCCCCTGCATATTTTACAAACTATTTCCAGAGTCACCGATGGATTAGTTTTTGCAGTTATTGTCAATTTATTTTGAGGCTTTACTTTTCTGTTCTTATTCAATCGTGTTATTGCGAGTCAAATCCAAGCTTCTATTAACCTTGAGAATCTTGTGTTTCCAGTGCTCATGGATGATCAGAAAGAAAAAGAAGCAGTAGAAGAGCTGACAAAGGCCATAGCATTCAGACCTCAACTGCAAATGCTTCATCTTCGAGCAGCATTCTATGAGTCAATGGGGAACATAAAGTCTGCTCTTCAAGACTGTGAGGCAGCTCTCTGCCTTGACCCAAATCACACTGATATACTTGATTTGTATAATAGAACACGGAAGCGTGCCACTCATCAGCCAAAACATTTGAATTGGAATACCTGTGGTCCAATTAGATCTGGGGGGTTGAGGACTTTCCAGGCCAACCTTTGATCTCTTTTCAATTCCCTGGCAAACATGGTCTCTATGAGCATCCAGCTAAATAAACAAGATGGATATGGTAGGAGAGGGACGAGCCGTTCAAGACCTCGCAATTCACGTGTATGTGTATATAGCATTGCAGATTTGATGATGAAAGTCGAAAAGAATACTGCTAACAGCTCTGAGACGGATTTCACTTAAAAGTTGGGGATGGGAAGGATACCGAGGTCAGGAAGTTTATATGTTGTAATTGATTGTCTGTCTAGAATGGCACAGGTTTTGCAGTTCCTACCACATTGGAAGGGGGATCTTCATTATTCCTTCTCAATTCTTGTACATAAAGAAATATGCAAAACAGTTACAGCCAAAAGAAAAAAAAAAAAAAAATTCCAAACAATTTGTCATCTAACAATGAATCTGCCATGACAATGGAATTAATAATGAGATTAGGTGAGAAAATAGCATCAGAAATCCCTTTCAATTATCTCCAACTATAAACCTTCACAAGTACAGACCCCATGTAACTCAAGACCATTTCATTCTGATTTACCCCTTCCAAGCTCACGCGGTAAGAATTCTTGCCTTCTCGCACAAACTCCTTGGCCTCCATAAGACTATCATCTCTCATCCTCCAAGCCTCCAATCCTGCCTCTGTAAGTGCCCTACTTTCCCTATAAATATCCACCCACACTTGTCCACTGGAAAGAAAAGAAATAAAGGGTATCAGGAACAGAGACTCCATGGCTATTCTTGCCTCCATGAAGTGACGAGAAAAATGGCAATCCATCGATTCCAGCAAGACTTGAAGCTGAAGTTACTGCCCTTCAAACATGGACCCATACCCACTCCAGCCTCTGATCCCCTTCCCCCTACCAAATCCGTCCCTGAAAGTCAATAGTTCAGGGACAGGTGACTGGTTCCATCGTTGTTACGAATGAGGCTGACTGGTTCCAAGTACTCTACATTAAATTACAAGGTTTTGGATGGAAAACGTAATACAATGCAAAGCCACCAAATTAACTGGGGCCCACACATAATTTCCCAGATCTACAAAATTAATTTTAACAAAAATCCTTAAGTGGTCTGAGCGATCAACAGAGAGGTGCACAATAACAAGAAGGGCACCTGACCAGGCCGTTTTCATTGCAGGCCGTACAGCTCTTGAACCCGCTTTTCTCTGTGTACAACTTGTGGCTACCGTTGCACTCGGTGCACAAGACGAACCTATAACCACCGCATACGTCGCACACTCCGGGCTCTTCAGCGGGCAAGCCTTCGACGAACTTCTTGAGCTCGCCGCACTCGTGTAGCTGCCGAATCTCCTCGGCTCCGCCGATGTACCTCCCTCCGATAAAAACCCTAGGTAAAGTCAACCTGCCCTGACCGCCGCCAAAGATCTGTTGCAGCTCGTTTAGGAAACCGGTATCCATGGAGAGATCCCGCTCGTCGATGGAGACGTGGAACCCCCGGAGGATGGATCGGACGGCGCGGCAGTCTTCGAAAGTCCGGCGGACGGCGCGGATACTCGTGAAGTAGACGACGATTCGTTTGTCGGCTCCCGGGATTGAGATTGACGGCGGCTGCGGCGCTTCGCATTCTCTTTGTGGTTGTGCTTTTACTTCTGCCGTTTTATTAATTGCCGAGCCATTGGGTCGGGGTTCGTGTCGTACTCTCGGGTCGGGTAGGGGTAGGGTAAGCGAGCGGGGCGTGGAGGAGGAGCGGAGGAGCGAGTTGGCGTGCCGAGTGCGGTGGAAAACGGCAGGCCTTTTGGGGGTTTGTGGGGAGGGATCCTCTGTGCAGAGGAGTTGGATATCTTTGAAGGTGGAGAAGGCGAAGGTAGATGAACAAGAGGAGGAAGAGGTAGACGTCTCGCGAATCTTGACCGTTGATTTAACCCACGGCAGCCACATTTGAGGGTGGAAGATTGATAATCCGTCTTTTTTTTTTCTTTTTGCCTTCTGGGTGGGGGAAGACTCGATAGAAGCATATAGAAGTAATAAAGAATTGGAGGATTGGAAATGGTAAGTAAAAGAAGATGTTGAATATTGTTTCTCTTTTTGGTGCGCCTGCTTTTGGGGTTTGGGTTTTTGGCGGTTTCGAGGAATTGCTTGCTTAAAAACGGAGGCTTTTGGTAATGAGGGAAGGGCTGCAAAAGCGGCCAAGCGGCTACCGTTTACACTGATTTTATAAGAGGAAAATAAAAGCATGAGAGAGATAAAGAGGTTGGTTAAGGTTGTTGCGGAAGTTAATTTTCTGAACTTTAATGAGTCTTGAGGCTTTAAAATGGGGGAGAAGGTTTAGATGAGGGGTCTTGATTTGGAAATTGGATAATTTAGCTAATTATAGATGAATGGCCCTGATTTCACAACAAAATTCTCTCTCTCTCTCTCTCTCTCTCTGTTTTTTTTTTTTTTTTTTTTAATTTTCCCCCTATTCTGAGAAAGGTATTTAATTTAATTAAGGTGCTTCCACAGTTGCGTGTATGTTTAGCAACGCGGTATTCTGGAGGGAAGACAGTTTATAATTCAGATAACATCGATGGGCCAATAACTTCTTGTGTATAGATGAATGAGAAACATGAATTCAAGCCACAGTGAACCAAGTTCAATCCACTGTATTCGTAGGTCCACCTGTTTCTCAGTTTTCTTTAAAGTTAATTGAACTCTTGGCTCCTTGCTGAAGATGGGGGGTGAGTTGTCCCTGAACCTTTTCTAGGCTGTTCATTAATGGCGCATGGGCAACTCTGTGTGTGTGTGTGTGTGCTTTTACCTGCCCACACCGATTAACCATCACCTGCAACAAAGATTATTCCTTGATGACAACAAGGGAAGACATTAAATTGGAAGGGGGGAATTGAAATCCTGCATGTGTGTTTGTGCGGACGATGAATAGATTAACGTGGGGCTTGGTGGAGGCATAACATGCTTGTCTGAATCAGCTGGTTTCCAAAAAGCTGAAGGTTAAAAGATGAAAAAAGCATGTCTAGTGGGTTCTGAAAATTTTCACATGGCGGCAATGGCAGGCGAAGAAAGTGGAGGCAAAAAGAGAAAGAGAATCATGTCCACATGCAGATTGGAAGTCACTACGACACACGGGAGAAAATTAAAATAATTTTTTTCAATTTTTTGTTTTTTTACCTATTGTGTATTCCTAAGTAGATCCAATTAAATTCTCTCTCTCTTGCCTTTTTTATTTTCTATTTTCTATTTTTTTTTATCTCCATTACTAAATTAATAATATCTTGATTTGGAGGCCAGCGGCTATGGCTGCTAGCTAACACCCTCGGCGATGTTAATGGTATCTTTCCCACCTTCAGTCAGTTGCTTTATTTTCAGCCCGAAGCTGGTACGTTCTGCCACCAGGTCCGAGATCCGTAGTTGGTGCCTTCATGGTGGTCACGGGGTGGCTCAGCGTCCAAGAGTCCCCGCCGACTTTAAGTCGTACATCCTCGCTACCAATCGCTTGACCAAAAAGAAAAACAAAACCAAAAAAAAACAAAAAAAAAAAAAAATTTCAGGAATTTTAGAATTCTGGGTGTGAATTAGGAGAACTTGCGGGCAAAAAATTGAAGTGGGAAGTGTGAACTAAAAGGAAGAGATTGAGATTTTGCATGCATGGGAAATCTAAATTTGGAATAAACTTGCACCGACACCAAGAAACAGCTCACGGTCACGCGAGAGGCAAGAGGGCTGGTTATTTATTTGGCTACACGTGTCTGCTGAGGTGGGGCAGCGTGACATCTTTATTAATATTTACCACTATTATTGGTGTATTATTTACATCGGGATACAGGGGTACGACGCGTTAGAAGTTGTCGATTTATGTTAAAAATTGAGTCAGCAGCCAACTCCGTAAGCCCTGTTTAAATCGGTTGGGAAGGTTTGATTGCAATTTTTGTAAATCCGATTTGTGTGTCTCAAATTTAATTCAGACTGTTAAATCTGTGAAAATATTATTACAAGAAGTTACTATAATCGAATCTTTTAAAGCAATTTTTGTTCGGTTCAGACAGTCAATCATTGAACAGAATAACATTTTTTATTTTTTATTTTTTTTTCAGTTGGGTTTTTTTGGGAGGTTTTTTCACACCTCTCTGGTTAAGCGCTTCTTTAAAGAAGTCGTTGGGCTCGGTCCATGGGCTGAAGACAATGGACCTCCATGACACACAAGACAAAACATAAGATCCAAATTTGAGATCCAAGGTCCATCAGATCCAACACAACAGCAGTCTTCTTTAATGACTTTCCTTCTGTCGAACTGTCGGTAAAGTGGCGAATGACACGTCGATCACTTCCCGACGGCTTGTGCAACGACTTCACGGCTGGCTTTGGTTTTTTAATCAATTGATTCCACCGGTATGTCTTGAAGTCGAGATCTTTAATCGTAATGCTTCGGCCATCATATTTTCAGACCCAAGACCAGCCGGCGGTCGGAGGGACACCATTCTGGATTCCTTTTGACGAATTCAGATAGCAATCGTCAACGTCAAGACACGTATCAGAGATCGAAGTAGAACAGAGAAACAGAAAATGGAAGCGAACAATTCCGAGTCAATCAACATAACAGTGAAGTTCAGTGGAAGATCGATACCGATAACTGCGTCTATGGACTCCACCGTCAAAGACCTGAAGACCCTTTTGCAGCCTCTCACCAACGTTCTTCCTCGCGGCCAAAAGCTCATCTTTAAAGGTCTATATTTTCGCGTCTCTTTTTAGCGGAAACGCTGATGATGGCTTAAAACGGGATGTCGTTTTTGCAGGGAAGGTTTTGACGGATGGCATGACTCTGAGGCAATCGGATTTGACGAATGGAGCCAAGGTCATGCTCATGGCCTCTCAGGGTTTGCACCAAGGAGTATCTTTATCATCTTTATATTTATCTCTCTCTCTCTCTCTGTCTTTTTTTTTTTTTCCGAATTTTTGTTAAATTTAGCTTCTTTGTGCTGTTGTCATTAAATGCCTTTTGAAAATTTGCGTTAAAATGGAATCTTTGGAGGACTTTTTGTTAATGGGTTTGTTCATTTTGGTCCAAAATGTGAAAAATTGACCTCTCAGTGTTCGCATCAAGTGGAATCTTTTTCATCTCTTTTCTTTTCGTTTTTTTAAATGTTTAATTGAGCATCCTTTTTCTTTTTTTTTCAATTATTTCTGACTTTCAGTGAAATCTCTTTCTGTCTTTCGGATTTTGACCAAAAATGCAACCGTTAGAGGACTTTTTGCTCTTGAGCTATCTGATTTTGTTCCGAAATGGGCGAAATTTGGTTTAAAAGTTTTGGGTCTATGTGAACAGGATGGTCCAATTCTGAAAGAAGCTAAGACTCGGATGATTTCAAGGGATAATAATGCTAACAAGAAGGAAATGTTGGATGAAAATATCAAAGTTTCTGTTGATAAGAAAAGCTTGGAAAGATGGAAACTTACTGGGGTTATCGCATTGGCCGAATGCAACTTAAAGGTATAAAACTTGTCATATATGCTTCTGACTTGTATTCATGGATGTAGCATGTTTTGTGTATTGTATGTCTTCTAAATATTTCGTCCCATTGACCTTGAAAGAGAATACCTGATGAAGTGCGGGCTTGTGGATCTTCCACAAGAGTACTGGATATCAGCAACAACTCCATTCAAGAGTTACCAGGCCAAATTGGCTGTTTGAGTTCTTTACAGGTATACAGAGCTCTCCTGTTTTTGTTGTATGTGGTGTTCTTATGCTCTTTGAGTAATTTCTTTTCCTTTTTTATTTGGTGCAATATATATATATCTTTATTTATTTATTTATTTATTTAATATCAATCTTACATATTGCTAGAAATTGTTCCTGAATGGTAATGATATGTTGAATGAATCCAATCACTGGGAAGCACTAACACCTCTGAAGCAGCTTACAGTTCTATCTATGAGCCAAAATCAGTAAGTAGTTGTAGTTTCTATATTAGAAATTATGTGTTGGGGGCATCATTGTACTCTTTCCTGTTGCTTTGGTGTGCAATATTGACTGAATGCTAGGTTATACCTCTTAAATTGTTCAGTTTGGATCTGCCTCTACACATATTTATGGCTATGTGTTCAGTGCAGTCTAACATCTTTGCCTTCTCAATTGGGTGCACTGAGTTCTTTGAGGCAACTTCATGTTTCACACAACAAATTAGGTAGCATTCCAGTTGAAATTGGGCTACTGTCTCAGCTTGAGGTTCTCAAAGCCAACAATAACAGGTATTCTTTGGAGATGGACATAAATATTTTGAGGATACAGCTCCTTTCTTATTTGTTCTCAATGCTCTGTTTGCTTTGGCTCAGGATAAACACCATCCCTGCATGTATAGGGAATTGTAGTTCTCTTGTCGAGGTAGGATACTTGGTGATGACCTTTCCTTGTAGTGATTCCCTATTGTGAGCCAGACTCTGAGAATGCATTCTTTCCTTACCTTCTAGACCTTTTCTTTTTTTTGGTTGCAGGTTGATCTTTCATCAAACCTTCTGACAGAGTTGCCAGAGACATTTGGCAACTTGCATAAAATGAAGGTCATTTTTTTCATTCTTGTTTCTATTGTGTCTGTTTTCTTACCTCTCTTTTCCCCAAACCAAGTGGCCAGTGCTAACTTCTTGTTCATTGCTTCCATATAGATTAATTTGGTCTTTTGAGAGTCTGTCCAGCAAGGGAATGTATTATGTTCCACCAATCAGTCCTATGTTTCCTGATGTCTCTCAAATTTTGTGCAGACTTTGCAGTTAAGTAACAATGGGTTAAAGTCACTCCCTTCTACATTGTTAAAGATGTGCGTGCAGCTCTCAACCTTGGATCTTCATAACACAGAAATCACAATGGATGTCCTCCGCCAGGTACCTTTAACCATATGTAGCCTTTCCTTTGTCCCCCTTTTATTGTGTATTGTTATTTTATAACATAGCTGTAATACCCGGATTCACAGTTTGAAGGATGGGAAGATTTTGATGCACGACGATGCCTGAAACATCAGAAGCAACTTGATTTTCGAGTTATGGACTCTGCTGAGTTCGACGAAGGTGCAGATAAAAATTGATGATGGTCTTTTGACAGATTGCGTTTGGAAACTGCAAATTATTGTACAAGAAACCCTTTTTTAATCAATCCATGGATCACTGGGGGGGGGGGGGGGGCGTCTATTTAAAGAATGAGTTTGCTGACTTTGGTCTTCCATAGCTTGTCTTCAAATACCAAAATAGCAAGATGCATAACATTACTGGCTAACTCCGATTTTCTACCAGTGCCTAAACAAATCTGCCGCAAATGGTATCAAATTGCTCAGTGGCACAAAGATCTATTGCCCCTGGTAACTCATTGAAAGCAATTAATATAATCGGACCTTTTTCAAATATATGTGCCCTTTGTGGAAATACACGTGGCCCTTTCTTCGTTAACGGGCTAACATGTAACACGACTGCATTGCCAATTCCCTCCACCTCAACACAACATAGTTTTCCGACATTTACAGTTAATGGGCCGATGTGGTGAGCCAACCCGAAACGTATCCAAATGCCAATACAGAAAACTGGCTTCCTCTGGTGCGTAAAATCATCGTGCAAGCGCAGGAATCACGCAAAAGAAGAGAATGAGGACATAATTGATGAGTTCCTTAACGCGGCATAAAATTGTTTTGAATAATCATCCAGGCGCGCTCACAGTATGAAACATTGGGATGAGATACAGTTGCTCACAGTTTTTGTGCTAAAACTATAAGATGAAATGATCAATAAAGGTAACTTAAGACAAAACAACTGGACGGAAGTAGATGGATATCGGAGGAATATCAATATCGTTGTCCTCATCATCCTCACATGCCACAAACACGTCAAAGTGGCAACGGTTTGGAGGCAATTCTAGTTTGGCTACTTCCCTCACCAGATCCACCATTTTCCTGTCCATTCTCTCTTTGTGCCTCTGGAACATGCTATTGTAAAGAAGGCAACTACCACATGAGATGCTATAGGCATTCAGCCCCTTGTCCTTCAGCCACTGGATAAGCTCCCTCAGTGTAGGATTATCTTTCAAAATCCACCTGTCCCAAACAGTCCAGCTCATGTCCTGATGCTTGATGACCTTTGATGGGACTGGCTCAGCCATTGAGAACAATGGAAGTGCCAGGTTGGCAAAAGTATTTCTGTAATCCTCCAGTTTGTGCTCCCCATCCAGAACCTTGTACAGCTCCAGGCACACAAGACCTGTGGCCATGGCAGTGGAGGTTGCAATAGCAGGAATTATCCTTCCAGCAATAAACTTAGCTTTCAGTTTGTCAACCTCAGGAATGCTGTAATTTCTGGCTCTCATGTTGGCAAGTGCAGCTATCAGATCCATGTGGTAGTTTGTATCATCGTCCTGCACAGACAAAGAATGAGTCACCAGAAAATAGTATCACTGGATTTAAACTTGATAGGTTCTGGAGACCTATAGTGGAAATAGCATTATTCTCCAATATTATGCCCCCTTAACATCAAGTGCCCCAAGGTTAGGATGAGGACTCACAAAAACATGACCATGACATACTTATATAACGTCAACAGCTATTGCAACAAAATTGTGAGATAGACTAATTCTAAGTTTGTCCAAGAGCACAGTGCCCAAAGACATGTTGCTAAAAGGACAATAACAAGATAATACCTTCTCAAACTGAATTGGCTTCATCCTGAAAGCCGGTGGCAGTTTCTGCCTGCACTTCTCTAAAACCATCGTTAGCTCATTAATAATTGCCGCTTCATCACCAGATGCAGTCATCAGACTGGTTGCCTTCTCATCAGTCTCAATTTTAACATCTTTTCTGGGCTGAAATTCCGGAACTATCACCTTCTCAACAGTCTCTGCAAACACCTTGGAATTCTTAACCCAGTCAGGAACTGGGATGCCAAAAGTTTCTGCTCGTAATATGGATGCTGCCATAACAAAATGAAGGTGACCAAGATCAGCAGCTGAGAACTGAAGCGGATGAGGGAAGCGCTTTGGGGCTGACCAGAATGGAGCACCATTACTAGTCATAGAATCCTCGGGAAATGTATAAATCATCTGCTTCATGCGATTAGTGAAATAATCTTCAAACCTGAATACAAAAGAAGCAAAGTGTCAGAGACCAGAAAAAACATGCTCTAGCATTAAAAAGTTACATTGAAACCTCAGAGGGAATGGGCATACTTTAAACGAGCCCATGTAATGCAGTCCTGAAATGTCTCACACTTTTCCTTGTCAAGGCACTCAAGAATGCACTCCAAGGTATCCTTTGCCTGAGCATCAGCAGCCTTGGTCATGGCAGTGGTATATTCAGATGGGTTGGATAGATAGGCATTCACTTCTGCTGGAATTTTCTCCAGCAAACCCTCAAATTCAGATTGAGCCCATGTCAAGCAATGATCAATGTTGTGAGGGAATGAGTGAACAGTGCACATGGGTGCTTGTTTTTCAGGTGGATCTCTTGATGCACCATAATTTTCAGTTGAGTGAGGAATGATCATTTGAGTGTTGCATTTTGCACCAAGAGTTCCAGACTCAAGAAGTGGCCTCTGGAAGTACAAGCACCTCTGATCAACATAAAGTCTTGCATTAACATTGTCTAGGGCATTTATAACAACAGTCAAATTTTCCCAGAAGGAATCGTCAAACAAGTTCTCAGTTTCAGGGCCCACACGATTCTGCCATGCCACAACGTTAAGACGTGGATTTATAGATGCAGCAGCAGAAGCGGCAACTGTGGACTTAGCTTGTCCAATGTTCTGATCACGGAAAAGAAACTGCCTACTGAGATTACTCTTCTCTATAACATCATCATCAGTTACTGTAAGCTTCCCTTCACCACATGATACTCCCATAAGTGCAACATTCTTCAAGAACTCACAGCCAAGTGCACCAGAACCTACAATGAACACATTAGCATCTTCCAGTTTCTTCTGGAGCTTGGACCCAAAAACTGAAATCTGCGCATCATAACGACTATTTAATGGCCTAAAGTCACTGGGATCCAGATTCTGTGTTGGAAGTGATTCCACTGAGTCAAAATAAAAGAACTGCAATGTCAAACATAAGAAATATGGTTAGCCTTCTAGAAAAAGCAATTGGATTGATGACATGCACATAGATGCTAAACTGTACAAAAAAATGGTAGTTGCTTCTTTGAAGCAAGTTCGACCAATGAATGAACCAATGCTATACCATTGAAACCAGAGGGTCCAATCGGTGGGTTACTCTTATTATTAGTTGATGAAGCTAGCATGCAGAATGCTTTGGGGACCAAACTGAAGTTTCACAGACAAAACTGTACAGGCACAGCTATGCATGACAACACTCAATAACAGAAGCCAGAACAGCAGATTACCAACCTGAAAGAGAGGATGAAACTTCCCAGAGCATGCTTTGACAACCTCTTGTCCCACAATACCACCAAACATAGCAGCCATGGGATTCAAAACAGCCCTGGCACCAAAGGCAAAGTGTTGCAGAAGCTTTTGGTTAATGTCTTCCACTCCCCCATCTCCAAGGCTTTCATTGATGTGAGCTGCCAGAGATATAAGCTTTTGAACATCCTCTTCTGAGCCGGCTACAGGGAAGCGATCTGTCTCAGACACAAATTTATCCAGTGCTTGGAATGCCAAGTGTAGAAGAGGCGATCGATCAAACTTAGAGAAATCACTCAAGAGAAAATCACCAGGATTTTTAAGAGCTTCTCTCAATGGCTTAAAGTTTAGGATTTTAGGCTGCTTCACCTGTGTGACAATGCCACCTTTCTGATAGGCACCAAAGTTTGTTGTATCCTCCTCAAGCACAAATGAGTAAGGCCTAGCATTTTTAATTTTTCTGGGTTTTGCATCATTCAATTCTGTCATTCCATGAACTTCAGTGAATACAACATAATCACCATCCTGAAACTCAAGCCTTTCATCATCAACACATGATACAAGTGCAGGGTTGTCATTGCTGATTGATGCAATTATACCCGTATGTGGTTCCTCTCCATCAACATCAAAAACTGTGAATTCTGCTCCAAAGTCACAAAACACAGAACCAAAAAGCCCTCTCACTTCAGCCTTAATAAAAGAGATTGGAGGTTGATGATTATGGCAGTAGTCATTAAATTCAATGGCTTTTTCAAGACCAATGTCAGTAAATACAACCACCTGTACCACCAGAAAACAAACAGGAACATGTGAGATAAATTTACAAAACTGCACATAAAGTGAAGAAACTTAAAAGAATGCATAAATGGAGGTCTTGTATCATTGGTCAAGTTAGATTAAAGAGATTTATTCCTAGTCAAACTGGCCAGAAAAGTACACAAAGACAGAATTACCTGGAAATTAGAAAGATGCTCTGTTGTCAATTTTGTGGTTAACGTGGAAATTATAACTGCATTATTGAGTTCCTGCAACTTCTGAACAGCAGCTAGCGCCCTGCTTTTACCTATGTCACTCTCTGAGAAAACAAAACTACTAGACAGATCCCACAACTCCACTGCCCTTTCATCATGCAGTGTTACAGACTTGACACCAGCAAGAATGAGGTTTTTGGCTGCACAAACAACCACAATTAATATGTGTGAGAGAGAAAGGGGGGGAGGAGAGAGGCCACATCAAATGAGAAAGGCTCAATTCAGATTGAAGACAGTGGCACACAATTAAATCACTTGCCTCCCCACCTGGGAAGAGGATTCAACTGGTCTATCCATTTCGCCCTCCCCACCCCTGGTCAACAGGGCATTTGCACTATGGACTATGCACAGGTAGCGAAATTTCTTGAAAAAGGCAGTGGCAAGAAGACCAACCAACAAACCAAATGGAATGGAAAAGAGAAAGATAAGATAGTAATATATTCTTGCACCGGATCAAAATTGGTCATTGTTTATAAATTATTGAAGCTGGGGGCAACAAACTGCCTTAATCATTGTAATGAAGAAAAGTGTAGGAAGAAAAACCAAAGCCAATACAACAACTAACATCTTCATCTAATATAAGTACAATTGCTATATGAGATACAACAACGCCGAAAAGAGTGAAGTGGGAAGAATGGGAGAAATTGTGCCGCTAGATCTTAAATCCAAGTCAACTTTAACATCCACAATTGAAAAATCAGCCAACTGCAGGTAAAACAAAGATCCACCACACCAAAACCAAAATAAAAAACCCAATTATACTAAATTATTCGTTACATTGACAGTAGAAATACCCTACCACAAATTCCAAATAAATAAACAAAGGAAAAAGCTCGTCATATACTTACCAATCTCAGCGCCCAGACCTTGCATCCCGGAGACGAGAACATTAGAAGCAAAAAGCCGCCGCATGGTCTCTCGACCATACACGGCGAGCTGCCTGCTGTGCAGATCCTCATCGATATCGGTGTGATTAGTATCGCCGAGCCCCATGATCAGCGTTTCCCGTGCAGCGGCGCCGGTACTACTTTCACCACCACTACCACAGCGGTCGTTACCGTCGCAGTTGTCGCCGCCGCCGCCGACGCTACTACTGACACAACTATTGCTTTTGTTATCAGCAGCGGTTGCTGATTCTACCAGGCAATCGATTCAGTACTTCTTGCAACCCGAAGTGTTGTTTTCTTCTTCTCCTTCTTCTACGAGCACTCTCTCAACAGTTCGCTTCCTTGGAAGCATAAAGTGCAGCAAACTGCCAAACACGCCACAAAACCCCACGGAAATTAGTAAAATCAAGAGTGGATTAAGTAATCTCCGATTAGCAAGAATTAAATGGGTGCCAAAACCATTAACCCAAGTTTCAAGAACATGATTGCAAAATCAGTATCCCAAGCCAAGAGAGAAGACGAAAAGAAACGAACCGATTAGGACCTGCGACTAAAAGAACAACTAACTCTGAATTGGAGATATATATACATATATATATATACAGAGTTAGAGAGAGAGAGAGAGAGAGGGCGTTAGTTTTACGTCTCTTTGGGTGGAGACGAAGTCAATGGAAGTGGAAATGAAATTGCCCGGCAAGTGCGATGGTCACTAAAGGATGATACGTCGACGTTTCATCGCTGAACAAACCCGTACCCATACTTTCTTCTTTTTTTTTTTTTAATCTTAAATATTATTCTAAATTATAAATTTGGTAACTTCAAGGATTTGGGCACAAAAGCGGTGCAAGAATGTCTTTTTTCCTTTTTTTTTTTTTTTTTTTTTATGGGCTTTCTTTTCCCCCGATGTATGAATGATGCTGTTCAGCCCACGTTAATTCAACAGCATGGAGCCCCTCCGGAATCCTTGTCTCCATCCAACATGAATTTTAAAATTTGAAAGACTATAAATTTGATGAATATGAAATTCAAATAACTTGAAACAGTTAGACGTGAACCTACTTCAATACATTGATTTATCACTCTTATTAAGTATGACCCAAATACTAAAGACCTGATCAATCATTTTATAGTGTGCTTATTGTCTAATTAATAAGGATAAATGTTCATGGCCGTCCAGAGACCAACATGTCTCATTTGATAAAAAAAATAATATTTTAATTCCCTTTTTCTTTTTTTTTTATAAAATTTCAAATTTTTGTCCAAAATTATTATATTTGTAATTAGGACAATAATATGCGTAATAAAAAAAAAAATGTGCAACTAGATATTATTTAACATTTTTATAGCTTGTTGTGGATTTTGCAATTTCAGTTATAGGCCTAGTGATTTTTATTTAAAAGAAAAAAAGAAAAATAAAATTTTCAAAAAAATAATTTAAAATAATACTATTATTATTATTATTTATTAGATGAGATCTACGTTTGGCATGTTCTCTGGACCAATTCTCATGGCAGCATGTAATGAAGCTCAATTAATAATCAGGGTGGGTATGCAGACGATGACCTGAATGGCGCGATCAGGGAGTCAGAAGACCTGTCATCTGGACTGGGGTTTACTGTGAGAGCTGAATGGCGAGATGCACATGCCATGCATGTGCACTGGTCAACACATGGCATCGAATTATAATGCAGCCATGTTAGGCCTCTGGTTCAAGTTGGGGATTAAATTATTAAGTTCTGTAAACTGCCGCAATTATTTAATTTCTAGGTTATATTTCGCATGTATGTAATGTACCCTGGTGCCTTGTCATTTCCTCTTTGGTAGCTTTTCCGTCATGCAGCCTGTCCAATTGCATCGTCCCAGCCACAGGTGGGAGACAAAGGCGCTGCGGCCGCTTAATTGTTCAACTGAGGTTCTGGTCCTAGCGACACATGAATGCCGAAAGATTCTCAGCTGTCCGTGCCATTGTTCCCACGCCGTGGGACAGTAGAACCTTACTTTCAAAACCCACCAAGCCAAAACCAGTTTTGCGCTGTGCGGCCACCGAACAGCCATCAATGTTGGAAGCAGAACAGTGCATGGAAATACATTTCATGAGTCTTTGTCCCTTTGCGGGACAACAAAACAGAAGAGACATCTCTGGGGCCCTGAGTTAGGCACTACATAAGCAAAAAGAAAACTTTGGGATCCAAAATTCCCGGAATCGCTCAAAACTTGTAGGCCCACCCGGCCACAACATAATCTTCTTTACCGAGATTTGCATATTCTCGTTAAAACCAAAAACACAAAATAAAAATCCCTGGCCTTGTACAATGAAACAGCTGGTCATTCAACGAAACGCATTTTGACATTCCCCAATTAGTATACGTATCATGGCCGAACCTCTGAAGAAAACAAAAATGTTAAGCTTCTCCTTTTTCCTTTTCTTTTCAGACTAAAGGGACGACCCTTGCCATAAGGGTAAGGTGAACTTGGAGATCATAAATTTGAAATGCAGAAACATGCTCTGTGAAAAACATTAATATATGTGCTATACGAGCTTTAAGAATCTACAATTATGCATGGCAGGGCGAATTCGTTGACAACTTTTTTTTTTTTTTTAACATGAATTTGATTGTCAACGACTGCGAAACACGAAGACACTTCTACCTACAACTGCTGTTGCCAGTCCGCAACAAAATTGAGAGAATTTCAGCGAAGTTTGGGCGCTTGGAAGGGCTATTGTTCCAGCATTTTGTCATGAGAGATTTCAGGATTTGTGGGCAGTCCTTGGGGATTTCAGGCCTCAGACTGCAAGCAGCTATCCCAACGGCTGCCTGCACGGGTGAATATGCAGCATAAGCTGCCTCACCAGTCACCATCTCCCAAATCACCATCCCAAAACTATACGCATTACTCATCCATGTCTCTGTAACACTCTCTGGGTCACCTGCAATAATCTGTTTACCAACCAGAAAGGAAGGGGAACAAAGTCATTTTCAGCATAGACATGCCTTAAGGATTACAGTAGAAAATTTAGAGGAGGAATTGCATTGAACCAAAGATTCATTGACGTGGGTGTTCTAAAACAACTACAGATAAAAGAAAATTGGCAAACGTTACAGGCTGCTGGCTCAGAATTGAGCATGGAAAAGGACCACTTGTCATGCTTGTTTATAAGGTTCATTAGCAGGCTCCACTAAATAGATCATCTTAGCAAAAGTTGAGGAGAAAGTGCAGTAGATATGATTGTCTGTCTATTGCAGAATCAGGAGCGCTGATGCAAAGGCACACATTATACTGAAATTTAAAGCCAAAACAATAATTTGGACATGTTACGCATGCCCAAAACAATTATGCTAGAATAAGTACTGTTTTAAAGTCTCTTTTCGTGATTAGTCAAATTAAACAGAAAGTAGTGCTCATATACAATGAATCTAAAAAGTTTTTGACCATCATAACACTGGCATAATATTTTCTTAAAAGCACAACCATTATAATTATTCAAAACCCTGTTAAGTGGAAAGTAAAGTAGTTTTCCCTCAAAGAAAAAAAAAAAAAAAAGCAAGTAAAGTGGCTTATTATAAATGGACGAAGGAGATCAAGCAGCCAAACAATCATACATTGCAGGTAAACAGCCCAAACATCACATTATCAAAATGAAAACTCTATGAGGCACCTGGGAGCAATATGGAAATAGAATATTCACTTCTGTACCAAGGAAGGAAGCAGATTAACATGCAACTTCACTAAGTAACAAAATTTTGGAAATTTCAGATTGTGCAAAACAGAATACAAACCTCTGGAGCAAGCCACCGATAACCATCAGTTTCATACTCCATCACCTCCCCCATACTTTTGCAAGCAGTGACTATACCCATGTCCCCTAAGCAAGCATTCCCATGTCGATCCAAAAGAATTCTCTGTGTGTTGAGGTCTCTATATGCAACACCATGATCATTCATGAACATAATGCCTTCTGCTACATCTACTGCAATTCTTATTATCTCCTTACCCTGAAGCCTCTTCTTTTTTAGCATTAACTCATTAGCAGATCCTCCTTCCATCAATTTGGTCACCACACACAATCCATGATTTTCATCTATGCAGACGCCATAAAATTGCAGAATATTCTTATGTCCACAAGTCATTAACTCCAACAGATCTCTATGTAGCTCAAAGTCATAAGAGTTCCCTTTGTCGCAGCCTTTCAGCTTCTCAATCACAACTGTTTTTCCCTTGTAAACTCCCTTAAAAGAATTTGGCCTAACCTGCTCAATAAATTCAAGATTATCAGAGTTCAAGAGCCATTTCCCAATTTCATCCCCACCAAACTGGATAGTTTGCCATTCATCCACAGATACAACAATTGATGAAGTGGGTAAGGGTATCTCAAGCTGAATCTTCATATTCGAGCTCTCAACCCCACAATGGTAATTCTGTTCACAAGGATCATCTTCAATATCACCAAATTCTTTCCATCTGCTATTCTCTTCTTGGCATCCACAAAGCCCAAAGGGAAGCTTCACTGTGGTCGATTTTGGCTTCTTTATAGCTGATTTTAGAGCACTTTCTATCTGCATTCTGAACAACTTCTCTTGTCCAGCTCGAACCAAGATCTGAACAACCCCGAGAGTAAATCCCTTCTTTTCGAATATCTGTATCTTCTTGCAACAAATGGAAGCGCTATCTAATGCACCAGACATTGCTGGCCACGAAATCATAGAGTTGCAAGCAAATGTTAGCTTAAATACAGAACCCTGGACCTCATCATCAGACACTTCTTGTATCATTATTGCTGGATGGTCATCAACCGAAGCCTGCTCTATCAACTTCATGTGTAGAAACACATCTTTCATGTCAAACTCCGCCTGTGCATAACTGCAAAACTCCAAAAATAGGAAAAAAAACCATAAGTGTAGCGAAAACCAAGTTAAGAAATAAAACAAAAACTTAACTTTCCTAAAACCCACGAAAATCCCAAAGACTCCAATGCACTAGAAGTCAAAAACTTAGATATTTTTTTGGATCCTCACCAACTTAAATAGAGACCTGTTAGGAAAAAGATGTTATCTTTGTGTTATTTTCTGGCTTTTCCGCAGCAAGCAAACAGAACCCAAATTCAAAAATAGGATCCAAGTAAGGCAAAGCAAACCTGAGAGGCAGAGAGTCAAAATGCTTCTTGATATTTGACACGAGCTTCTCCGGCAGCTGGCTTCCGGGATACAATTGGGTGAGGTTTCGGACAACGCTGGCCCACACAACCTTCCTGCAGTTCTCGCCCTTGGTATTACCATGGCCCTGTGGTGGCCCTTGCTGCTGCAACAAGTGTAAGTCACGTGCCGAGTCGAGATTGAGAGAGTTCTTGAGCGACGCAATCGCCTCCGACACGTTCCGGCTCAGCTTCTGGAACCGCTTCTGCATGGCCGAGGATGATGCCGCCGCCGCGTAGTCCTTGCTGGGGACATTGGAAGAAGATGACGAGGAACTGCAGATTTCGGGTGGCAACGTTGTAATTTCCGATCTGTCCTGGGTCCGCATCAGGACTTGTTCAACCACGTCCTCGTCGGTGCTGGCTCGGCCCGACCAGCACTCCAGTGCTGCGGCCATGGCTTGTTGTGCTTGGCGTTCGGAGAGTGCGTGTCCGCGCGTGAAGTTTAGCCAAGGCTCAAAGCTAGGCCAGGCAAAAATAGGTCTGTTTCAGATTTCTGTGCTTGGCCATTTGTTTTTTAGTTTCTGTCCTGTCAGGAGAGAAAAAAAATTGAAGAGAGGGTCTGGTGGGGGAGTGGTTCGTTTGGAAGGTGGAGTGCAATAAATAATGGAAAAAGTTACCATGTGAGTAATCTCATGTTGTAATTTTGATCATGTTGTATAATTTTTACTCTTTTATTAATTCTAATTATTATCTGATTTATTTTTTTTTTAAAATCCTAAAGGCGAAAATCATTGTTTTCATGAATTTATGGGAAAATTATATATGGACAATTCGATTCAATTTTATTTATAAGAAGTATAATAGTACGCCAGGCTCACATCTTTGATTGGGTGCCTGATGGGACGGTCTTATCATTATTTAGATTTTTGAAGGTTAATGACGCAATGTTCGGTAAAAATAAAATTATAATATAATTTATTATATAATAAAAATTAATTTTTATGAGGTATTTTACTTCCCCCGAATCACGATGACTAGGGCAAGTCAAAGCAGAATAACTAGAGTAACTTTATGACACACTTGTGTGGTATGCATGCATCATGCAACGGACATTCGATGCGTTGATTTGACAGCTGGGGATGATTCATGATGCTGATGTATGTGAGATAATACATGCTTGTGAAATTCAAGCTTGTTCTTTGGCCCAACAACAGCAAACGAAAGAGCAAATACGCTACAGAAACCGTATCTCTACATGTGCCCCTCGGCCTTATCAGAGGATCAAAACGATCTGTCACAAACAAGCGCTTGGCAAAATCTAGAGAAAAATAATAATAATTTGGGACCAACGGGTGTTTTTCGGTGCGGGGTCCACTGTTGGTCTGGTCTGTCTGTCACGCTGTGAGCCAGACCCTACGATGCGGGAAAATCACGTGAAACGGCGGTGGTCTATACAGGGCCGTAGAAACTTTTTTGTTCGATTTCGGACACAATCCAGTTTGGGGCATTCACATGCTTGGTTCCCACTCGTCAATCTTGTGTCTGCTGTTCGTTTCCTAAATGAAACGGTGTCGTACGGATTAACCTTCAAAATAACTAAACTACTAGGTACGCGTTTCTTTCATTGGGCCCTTTTGAGGACCGGCCCAGCCCTTAATTCATCACATTTTCCTCAAAAAGCGGAAAAAAAAAAAAAAAAGGGGAAAGAAGAGGTGGGGAGCTATACTTGCAGGACACCGTATTAGCTATGCGGTGTCGTTTTAAACGTCAGGCCATGTGCGTTATGATTATGTGTCACTCTCTCTTTTGGATCTGAAGAATCAGGAAGAGTTCTCGAAAAGAAACAACTGTTCTACCTTACGGATTATTTTAACCAAAGAGATCTAAATCTCTTTTTATTTATTTATTAATTTTGCAATTTAGACCAATATTATTTTGTAATTGTGTACAATAAAACCAGCGATGCAAACTCACAGAGATTACCATTTTTTGAGATCTTGAGTTGAGACCAATTCACTTGATCTTTAATGGCATCTACCAGTGGGGCCGGGCCCTCCGGACAAGACGAAGATGAGGAAGTACGTTTTCTTTTTTTGTTTTCGTTTTGTTTGGGTCGTTCTTCTTTTTGTCTTCGTCTTCTTGGATTTTATTATTATTAATTTTTTAAACTATGATTTTTCCGTTTGAATGGAATGGTAGAGGAAAAATTTACGTAGCCTGACGTTTTGTAGTTTTCCGTTTAGTTTTCTATTAAAAGAAGATCGGATCGCAATTATTTGTTTATTCATCTTTGAAAATTAGTTGATGAACAGAAGATGATCGCCTTTATTGGTTAATCCGATGAGAATTTAAGCGGGGAAATGAACCGATTGTTTTTCTTTCTTTTTTTTTTTTCCTTTTTTGTTGCCAGCTCGAACGATTTGATGATTTCACTCTCGCTTCTTCTTGGGAAAGGTATGTATGTATTTATGTATATAGCCTGTTTGGTGATTGAGACTCTGTGACTTGGACATCATAGTTCTAACGTTTCTTTGCTTTTTGCTTTGTTTTTTTTTTTCTCCTTAGGTTTATATCTGAAATAGAGGCAATTTGTCGGCAATGGCAATCTGATGGTCCGAAGAATTTGTTGGTAGGTCTACTTGAGTGTGAGAAACTCTTCTCTTGTTTGGTTGATGACTTGGACTAAAATCTGTTGACATTCTGCTGAAACATTTCTTGTTCAGACATAGTAATTCATATCCTTGTGATTATCTCATGACCCTCGAAACTAAGGTTCTTTTTCAAATGCATGTTTGGTTGCAGAAAAAAGGGGCAGTTCAGTTGGAGATTTCACAGAAGTTGTATGTGGTCAAATTTGAGTTGAAATACGCCATGAGGAGCTATAGCATGGAATATTACTTTGAAACTGACGATAGAGGTACTTTTCTTCTCACTACCTATGCTTAATGTAGCTGACATTTTTTTTGCCTCTGATATATTCATTGCAATATTGGTTGGCACAGGGAAACATTCAGATTGGAATTCTAGCTTGCATGATTTGCAATTATGCTTTGGTGTGCAGGAATTTTTGGTATGTTTAAAACTTTTCATTGTGGCACTTTGTTTTTTTGTTTTGACTCTTGCATCATCTTCGCACAAAATGTGTTTGGATCACCAGGTGATTTCTCCTCAAAGTGCCAGTGGTGTGGTCCTTGATGCACCAGAGGCTTGTAAGCTCTTAAGTGCAATTGCCATTGCCTTGTCAAATTCTTCCAGGTAGGATTTCAAGTTTAAGATTTGTCTGCTTAAGCTGCTGACATAGGGTGGTTGTATGTAAGTCTTCATGTTATATAATATAGTTCTTTGTGTATGATACATTGGAGGCTATGTTGATATCTAACTAGCACTGTTATTTTGCCACAAAGTCTTGCCTTATGAAATATTTAATCTTAGGTATATTGAATGCTGTTCTCTTGCATAGAGTTTATAATTCAAGCAACTCATATTGCACTTATCCATTGCATTTGAGATACACAGCTCGTGGCCAGCATTTGTTCCAGTGCATGATCCTTCTCGTAAGGCCTATATCGGAATTCAAAATATGGAAACTATTTTCACTAGAAGATTTGAGGCAGACCGCATTGCTAGCCAGGTTCCTGTGAAACTTATGCATTTGGAAGGGTTATATGAGTTATTTCTTTCTAAATTTGTAAGTTTCCTGTGTACTTCATCCAATGTCAATACAAGTGTATAATGTCCTCCTTTCTTTCTTTGCATTCCTGGGGAGGCAAATGTTCCTGCTTCTAAGTTGCTTGCATAAGCTTTTATGCCCACATTTGTACAAATGTTTTTCCATTAATGCTTCTTGCACTTTGGTGTTTTTGGCACTTAAAAAGGTCATTTAATGGTGATTTTAAATTTTCTGTTTGTAAGGCATATTCCACATTGGACCTACAAATGCATCACTTCGAAGTTCATTTTTCAATGAAGTCAACCTACAGAACTCTTCCTTTCGATGAGGATGATGATCTCCAAAATCTTGATGCTGGACATGAAGAAAATGAAAGAAATTCTGGTGGTGATACACACAGTAAATTACATTGGGATGATGATTGTCCTTGGAGTGAGTGGTATTCTGCAGAGGACCCAGTAAAAGGTAAAATTAAAATTTTGCTTGTACTTAAACCCTTCATATGCAGAAATTAAGTGTTGCTGGTCCTTGATGTGCTGAATGCAAGCAGGATTTGAATTGATTGTTACATGGTCAGAGAAGATGGTGGAAAGTGCCCTAGAAATGGCTGAATTAGAAAATGCTTCACCGCATGATGCTGCAAAATGGATGATACTCCTAGTTTTGTCACCAAATCTGTGAGAATTTTCTGTTAACCATGTTGTTTGTTTATATGGCAGAGTAGAGATTTAGCATGTTGGCTATTTGACTGCATGTTTTTCACATGGTGTCTTCTCTGGATTTAGAATGTCCTAGAGGCCATTCTACCAAAGCCAGATTTGCTTTCTTATTCTTCATCAGAAAATTAGGTTCAAATTTCTTGTTTTTTGTTGCTGAACTCTTCCTTTTCTCCCAGAGATTTTTCTTCTTAATTTCATCCATAATTTTGGAAAAGAATTTGCTCTGTGGTTTGGGCATTGAAAGTAAATATAAAACAAAATGCACTGTCATTTGTCATCAGTTAAACTGCCTAATACACTTTTTATAAAATTAACTGTGAAATATGTTCTCCTCATAGATGTTCTTTTCTTGCAGTACTGTTAATTTTTTTCTTTGTTAATATTATAATGACATCTAAACTATTATCATTCTTTGAAGCAATAGTTCAGAAGGGAAAAGCATTGGGTTTTCTTCCCAGTTGGCTCTTTTGATTAGTTCATTGGACATGTCCTTTAATGCCCAATTCATGGAGGATTTTGTATCAGGTGGAGTAATCTTTATTGCCTATTTATTAGTTTAATGCATAGGTAATTTTCTAACTGTTATTTATTCTAAGTTCATTTCCCTGTGTTATTGCTTTTGGTTCACAGCAGCCGAAAACCCAGGTTCTGATAATCTCAAGTCTTCATTAGTTGTACCCCCACCAACAGTTCTTGATCGGGTGTTCAAAGATCTTTTTCACAAAGGTCCTTTTTTTTTTTTTCCTCCTCCCATGCTTTTATTTATTTATATTTTTGTGGTGTTGATGATGTGATCAAATTTTGTATTATGGCTATGGCCATTGTCATTCATGCTGTTCTGTAACCTTATCTTATTTAAACCCATATGGATCCTTTTAGACATTTGTGTTCATATTATTTTGAGCACTAGATTTTTTATTTGGCTAGAAGGTTACTGTGCACTGTCCAGTTTCTGTCTTTGAGCAACATTGTGTAGTTGATTAGGCTTCAATTAATTGTGTGATGCCATGGGCATAAGAGCTGAGTTAGGGGTTGAAGCCTATAGCACTCATCTTGGGCCCTTTCAAGCAAGTCACCTGAGAATTTCTTGATTTAATTCTACACACTTTCGTTAATTGATGTTAGAACAATTGGTGAGACTATAAGTATTGAAAAATTGTGACCACCTTCATATCTGCCCAAACGACACTTTTTCTTCAAAATATATGCAATTGTGCTTTGGTTTTGGTAAATATAAGATATGAACACAAGTGTAAGTTTAGATTACCATTTTTCCTCTGGATTTCTCAACTTCTAGCTTTCTACTTCCAGGATCTGCTTTTCCAGATTTCACTAAAGGTGAGCACAAGAATTCTCGATATATTAAAGGTGCACCGCTGGAATCTCTGTTCGCACAGTTTTGTTTGCATGTGCTTTGGGTTGGTAACTGCAACATACGTGGTACGTAAGAAACAGAAATGTGTTATTTGTTCTTGTATTGGTGTTTATGAATCTCCATCATCAATTTGTGCAGACTTCTAGCTCCATTTCCTTTATTTTTTGACTGGATTTTTGTTTCTATTCATGGCTGTTTAGCCATTGCTGTGCTCTGGATAGAGTTTATTAGGGAGGTTCGTTGGTGTTGGGAAGAGTCACAGCCATTGCCCAAGATGCCAGTGAATGGTTCGATTGACTTATCAACTTGTTTGATTAACCAGAAATTGCAAATGGTAATATTCCATCTCATATTGAGCTTACAAGAGTTTTGCTTAAAATGCCTTACTTTTTCTGTATAAATGGACTAATTGCTATTTTGGCACATCTAACAATAATTCTGCACCTGATCACTATTGTGAACTGTTACCTTGAAAACCTTGAATTTGTAATAACACAGTGCTAGACTAAATACCTTTGCACATTCTTTTCTAATTTTGTAGTGAGTGAGTTTTGACCGTTGAATATCCTCTCAGCAATGCAAAATTAGCTGCGTGTCATTTTTATTCAATAACCTTGCCATCTTTTTCAACTGTTAACTGGTGAGGTTGGTGGAGATTTTGCTCAAGTTTTTCTGTTTGAGTTGTTTCACGTCAAAACTTTTTGATTTGGTGTCAACAATCAGTTTCTACTCAGGGAACATATTACCATTGTAACAACCTATTTTGTAAATTATTCACTTGAAGAAGGCTTTTATGATTTATTGATGATCTAAATCTTAAAGCTCTCATATATATATATATATATATAAAGTGCCAAGGCCTAAACATGCCAATTTACATATTGCTGTTCAGCTTGCTATATGTATTGAGAAGAAGTGTGAACTGAATGAAGAATTTCAAGATTGTATAGGTGGTGACGATCATCCTGATTCTGAGACCAAGGTGAGACTTTCCTTTTTTTGTTGTTCCGGTGCTTGTGTTAGACTTGAAGAGATTTGATTTGCCTTGTCTAGTTTTGCATTAAGTTCTTCACCAATGGAATGTGCAGAAGAACAGTATTGGACATGATGCAACTGTTGAGCAAATGCCTCACAAAGAGATTAATGAGATTCGTGACAGGTGAACTAAGCAAGTGAGAGTTCCTTTATATTCTATATAGAAACTGTCTGGGTTTTAAAGGGTCTGTTAAATTACTTTGAATTTATGATTTTAATTCTAAAAGAAAAAATTTCCTAACTGTTGGCCCTCATTATCTTTTCTTTGTGTGTTTTGGTTATTATTACCATTGAATCTTTAATTTAAGTTTTCCAATTGGTCTCAATTTCTTCCTTGGAATAACTAGATACAAGAGTAGTCATAAACTTGATGGCAGGAACATGCTTTAGCATTACGGTTTCTCAAGAAGTTAGTATGTCCTCCTCCAGCATTGATGTGTAGGCCCTATCACTAAATACGCTTCAAGTTGGGCAGCTTTTCTTTGTGTGCTTAGGTTGATTTTCACAGCCATTTTAATGTTAAAAAAGCAGCACAGTTATCAATGTCATGGATGTATATGGTGTGAATTGAAACTCAAGTCCCGGAGAATAACCCTAGTGATTTTATTAATTTTAAATTTTCAATTGGGTTTTGGAGTGTCCTCTAGTGATTTGATTTGGGATGAATATAAAATTGGATATTGGAGCATAACTCTTTTTATGTACTCAAATGTTTTATTTTCCTTGCCATGTGTTTATTTTTTCCATTTTGTTTTGCTTTTGTTGCTCATTTACGTGTATATGGAGTTTAAATTGGCAGATATCATTTGAGAAAGCCTCTTGTTTGTTAGTGCTGAGAATGATCTATCTATTCCCACATGACTCGTGCATAACTCTGCTGCCTATAACGCAGCCCCTTGATGCAGGATGGTTTGCATAGGTCTGGAAATTTGACATCAAGGTCTAGTTTGAATCCTGAAGATGCAGTTTCTGCTAACCACAAAACCTCATATCTTTTTAGGAGGGGCTCAGCAGGTGTAATGGGTTCTATGATGCTTTTGAAGTCACATCAGAACATGCATGCCCCCTTCACACAGGTTTTCCATCTGCAGACCTTTTAGCATTTGTGTTCTCGCAAAAGGTAATAGAATAAACCCCCTGATATGTGTATGAATTATTATAGGATCCACCACTCATGACAGAAGACATGCATGAAGAACGACTACAGGCTGTTGAAGCATTTGGTGATTCATTTGTGAGCTCAAATACTTCTATTGCTTATTTTTATGCATTAATTATTCTTGAAGGACAATTGTGAGAGGCCCAAAGAGTCAGCATTATTTAAAAGGAATGCTACTAGTTTGTCACTGGGGATGGATGTTGACATTTAGTTTCTAGGGGTGAAGATTTTCAGAAGTCTGTCCTGATTTATCTAAAATTAACTTGGGTTCTATCAAAGAACAACAGCATGGATATGAAGATATGTTGTTGCGTAGCACTTCTGCACTGCTAGCATGTTCTGTGCTTCTGACATGTAAAAGTTTGCCTTTAAAGTTTAATGTAGAGTTGGCAATATTACAGGTGTCTAAGTTGGGAGTATTCTGTACTTATAACTTGGCTGTATACTGGCTTAACTTTTCAAAGCTTGCATGGGCAAGTTTAAACTGACAATGAAATCCTCATTACACTCACAAGGTCATTGTTCTTTAATATCTGAATATATCAATCAGTGATAAACAAGTTTTTTTCTTTGCCATTTTGTGAGCTTATGCATGCTTTTATAGAACATAGCTTTGCTTAATCTTGAAGAATTTCCCTTGCTATCATCTAAGGAAACTTTCTACATTTTATTGCAGAACTTTTCTGCTCAGTTGGAGAAAGATATCTTATCATCAGGTAATATATAAGTTTTAAATGTTATCTTTGTGAAGCATGCTGGACCATTCTTTAGTTACATACACACGAGATGCTTTCAAGAACATAGACTAACCCACTGTGCATTGAGTTGGTTTTCATTTAATAAAATTTGCTTAAAATGATTTCAAATGCATGCTTAGCCTTCTGTTATTATTCTGAGATTTGGATACTTGAAATTTGGATTAGACATGTCAGCATTCAAAGCAGCAAATCCAGATGCTATGTTTGAAGATTTCATTCGGTGGCATTCACCTGGGGATTGGGAGGCTAATGAGACTGAAGAATGTGGACCATCCAAGAGTTCAATCATGAAGACTTTGAATGATGATTGGCCTCCTCGAGGTCGACTTTCAAGACGGATGTCTGAGAGTGGGAACTTGTGGCGAAAAATTTGGAATGATGCACCAGCTTTGCCAGCATATGAACAGAAACTGCTTCTGGACCCAAATCGAGAAGGAGAAAAGGTAAGGTTCTGTTCGGTGGTACAATTCTTGGCATTTCTTCTTCTTATAAACTGTTTTGATTCCCACTTCAATATTTTTGTCCCCTTTTCAGTTATGCTCTTAAAAAATAAATGACGTCAATTACTTTCAATGCATTTTACCTTATGGGAGGTGAACTGTGTTGGTCTCCAACAAAAGTAGCCCTGAGCCTAAGATGACTAGTAGAAGTAAATCCTTCACTAATGACATGGGCTGTCAAGCTTAAAATTTGTCTTTTATTATGTATCTATCAATTCAGATCTGGCTGTCCAACAAATTGTTCTTTCAAATTTGTCTTTGATGCTACATTGTTTTCCAGCAACTGAGACTCGCCACAACTTGTAGCATGCTGTGTAAAGACTAATGTAATTTGTGGCCATCATATATGTTGGTTAAGATGTGATTTTCTGCCTTCATATTTTCTGTCATCCTTTGCATGCTTTAAACCTTGGGCCAACTTGATGCCACAGATCCTTCATTACCTGGAGACGTTGCGACCCCATCAACTTCTCGAGCAAATAGTTTGCACTGCCTTTAGAGCATCAGCCGACACTCTAAACCAGACTAGCTTTGGAGGCCTGAAGCAGATGACATCAAAAATTGACCAGCTGTACCTTACTATGGCATCTGTCTTAAAACCTTTACAAAGTAGACTTCTGTCCTTGTTAATGACTTGCTTGTAAGTGAAATATATTTTCAGTTCATTTTCTAAGTTTTCCTTCTTCTTTTTTTTTTATTTTAACCACGCATGGCAGGAAATTCACTTTCTGGTGGTAGTGAAACTATTGAAGACCTAAGACGACTATGTGCTACCTTTGAACATGTTGAGAAGTTGTTTACGCTGGCAGCTTCTCTACACCAGAAGTTCATGCAAGCACCACGCCTTTCAGAGGCAATTTTCAGTGACTACTACGGTTTTTACCTTCCAAGAATGGGAACAGGCTCTACAGATGTCAATCAGAGGGTAATCTCAAAACCTGTATATTGATATTCAAATTTGCACTAGCATAATTATGCACCTCAAGAATGATGTTCCCTTGACTGAAGTTTCAAAATGAATTGAAATCAACTTTAATCTAATATATCACCTTTGTGGGTTGGACCAATTTTCACAGTTGTTTAACATGGACTCATATACTACTGATTTGTTTTCTTCTCTTAGGAGTTTGATGTCAAGCAACAAGTTAGGATGAGTGAGAGACAGGTCGTATCAAACATGTTTACCCAGCCCACTGCTAACCAGTCATGGAGAAAATTTTTAAGCATGGGTAATCTTCTCAATGGCCATGAACCAATCGTCCGGGAGATCATATTTTCTGTGCGGGATGCCTTCAACAGTAATCATTACGCGGCCAATACACCGAGGAGCTTCCAGCAAGAAATGGAGACATACCGGATGTATGTATGCGGAACCTCGAATGACCTCCGCGTTGCACTTTCAGTTGCATCTTGTGATTGAATCTTTTTTTCTTGTTTTGTTATCAAAAAGGAGGCACTAGGCCTTGAATAGAAAAACAACTAATGAAATCTCATGGGCACCATCCGAGGTCACTGCACCCCAACGATATCTTGTTGCAAGATGCTCTTCAGTCCCATAGGAGGCTGTTGCAAATAGTGATATTCACATGGAAGAGTAAAAGCTTGGTTGGCAAGAAAGTCTGCTGCTCGATTCGCCATGCTTGCATCTGAGACATTTCTTTTTAACAATGTACATATCAATCATTCATACTCTATTCATCTGAGACTTTTCTTTTCAACTTATAATGAAATGTTACAACATTCAGCCATGTTTTGTTCCAGTTTTCCCCTCTTATGCATTTGACAGGAGTGGGTTTAGAGTCAAGCTCACAATTTAAGGCTCATGGGAATGAGCTTGATTCTAAACGTTGTAGCCTCAAACACGAAGAATGAAGGAAAAAAAAGGTTGAATAAGTTTTGATGCCTATGAATGTAGAGTTCATCTAGTCGCTACAATTCAATGAAACCGGTAAATAACAAAACAAAATTTGGGTTAATTGAAAATGATATGAAAAAGGCCTGTATGCGTTTCGTTTAGGCTTTTGTTTAATTTTTTTTATACAAGCATACTTCCCTATCAAATGTTTCGAAAAAGATAAATAAGTAAAAGTTCTCAATCATTCAAATGCGAATTTGTGGCATTCTTAACTTACAGCAATAACGCCAAGGAGCAGCCAAGCCACTGCAAAACAATCTTCGCCAAAAGTAATATAGGTTGCATCGACTGACATGAATTCATCAATTTTACAAGTGTGATCCACTTTCGAAAATAGTTTCACGTTTCCTTTTCCACCCTTTTTTATTCTTTTGTATCGGGTTTGTTCAAATTATTCATACTAAGTTTCATCACTTCTGGGTCACTATCACAAGGAAATCGATCCTACATCAGGATGTGGGGATACAAGGCAAGAGAGGAGGGTGGGGGATAATAAATAAAACAAAGACGTGTCTTTTACACATAGAATAATACCCTTTATATCATATCAATGTTTCAGCCAAAAATCACACGCCACCAAATGTTGCTAGTTCTTGTACATGTGTACAACATATTCTCTAGGCTATAGGAACCGTGAGCCCAGAGATACAAATTGGATTATGATCGTTTATAAATTAATAATTGAGCAGGTAGAAGCAAAGGATAGTCCAAGTATTGGCTTGATCGTTAAAGCATGCGTGCTTCCTAATTTTATGAAATAAAGTTGCAAGGTGATGGATTGTACTGTAGACAAGTGTTGCTCCAAGGTCCAGAAACTTGATTCCCCCTTTAAAATGGGGCTAGAAAGCGGAAATTAGATTGTCTAGTCTTGATCATATCGAAATAATAAGTTTAATACAGTAAGAGAAAAGTTGGCCACACTTGTGTGCACTTGACAGTATCAACATCATCGTACTCATTATTGCTGTTGTGGGTGTTGTAAGAGTCCCGGACAATAAGCAAAGCAAACAAAGTGTAAATAATTATTGTTGTAAAATAAAAAGCTGAGGCGTAGAGTATCCTATCCAACATTAGGGTTTAATTTTTCTTGGCTAGTTTTGATTGCTTGAGGAGATTGATGATTGAAAATAATCCTCTCTGGCGGGTCATCCGCCGTTGATAAAACGCCGTCCCAGATTATGGGTTGAGAAGTTGACTTCATTTTGTCTTGGATTTGATGTGTCTAAAACACTTTTTTTTTAAAAAAAAAAAAAGGGGAGAGGGGGGGGGGGGGGGGAGGGGAGGGGGAGGCATCATATGCTCGTCCTTTTAATTGAACACCCCGTAAAAAATGCAAAAGATTGCATAGACTCTACGATTTCGCCACCATAGACCATCCCTTACGCCATTCGTTTGAAATCATTGTTTTCCTCCTTTAATTCATTTGAATTGAAAGATACCATATTTCCCATTATATAATCCCTACTGATTTTAGTGCCCATGTCCCGGCTTCCAGGTAACAACTCGAGTCCGCATGTTAACAAGACTCAAATCTCGTTACGTGGTAATGAGACGAGCAATGAGTTTTCATTCCCACTTGTGCGCTCCCACGGTTTAAAAGAATTCATTACCCTATGTTAAGATTGATTCCTTTTCTCCCGGATAAAGATATTTGCTTGAACAGATAGTTACCGATCCAAATTGTAGAGTCCCATCAAGCGATCAAAAAGGAACCGAATTGTAGCTTTACTGTGAAATTTTCGGTGAATACTGTCCTCAACCAAGGAGGAAAGGAAAAAAAAAAAAAAAAAAAATTAAAGCTTTGCGCTGAGCTTATGCTTTCACTGAAGTGCATCCTATGTTCATTAAATATCCCAGACAGGACATTCAAACTTGTGTACCAACTGGTACATACCCCACATTTCCGAAATCTTGCTTGTCTGTCTGTACATCTCTAAAGTTGAATTTTAAGGAAGGGAAAAACAAAAACACTATCTGGAAAATTTGCGTTATCCATTGCTGAATCGCGACGAGGAGTTGAATCACGACAATTGGACTCCACTTTGGATGGATACCATTTGCTTCGTGTACACTAGGTCATTGACTGAAAAATGGTGCTTGATACAACCGTTGCTGCTGTCTTGCTGCAAAAGATACAATATATGAATATGAATTAACTCGGGCTTCCCTCGTAAAAAGTCCATGAAAAAAGAAACAAAAAAACATTTATTGTATGCCTTTCACCGCATTAAAATGGAACCAAATATAAATCTTTAACAAGCTGTTCTCTCACTTCATATAAAAACCCATCTTGACACCCTCCAATGTGGCATGTTATATGACTCTAATTAAAACAAAATTTGCATAGTGCGTTTTTTATTCTCTTTCTGACGTCAATATAAGATTACAAAGTAGTTTTCCTGTCATTTTTCGGTCAGGTGGGTTATTTGAACTTTAGCCGTCAAGATGATTTAAAGAATTCGAAATTCAAATGCGTTCATAGATGAGCATAATTATTATAAAATTACAAAAGACAAAGGGAGAGACAAAAAAAGTCAAAAAAAGAAAAAAAAAGAATCGATCTTTTGGGGAATGTCCTCGTATTCTCCTTTTGTAGTGTCATGGTTTGTCACTCACAAAATTAATGGGAGCCTTAAAATCAGATTCACGAGTATTCCCTCTTCTCCATTTTTGCTTGCCTCTCCTCATCATCAAAAGCATCAACTTTCTTTTGTCCACTGACATTCAGAATCCCACTGTCAATTCATTTGAGTAGTACTACACCTAAGGCCCTCCAATTGATACCGTCCAACAAAGGGTATCTTCTACATGCAATGACCAGTCATAGCACATTTACGCAGCCACAGCGGACTGGCTGCGGTCTATTTTCAAAAATTCACCATTGTTCAGCGGTGAAAAGCAGGCCCTTTTAATATGATCAGCAGTTTGAGGCTGAAGAACACAAACACTCCTCCCTCCCCCCCCGCAACCCCATCACCTTTCTTCCCCCCAGAGAATCAAAGTGCAACTGAACTATCTTTCACATTTTCTCTTTCCTGACACTCTCATGCAGAAGTATCCAATTCGAATTTAGACTAATATATGATGGTAAAGTTAACAATAATGCACAAGTATCTATTTTCTTTCACTACTACGTACCCATCCCTCTTCTTTTGTCCTTGTTAACGGTCTTGCTTTATTTTTAATAAAATCTGACTATGACTTATCAGAACAAGTTAAAAGAAAAAATAAAGATAATGAAGTTACATTTACACCACTCACCAGTGACCAGCCGCTTAAATTTTAATTAGTTGAAATAGCAAGGCTTGTCCCTAGTGAAGAATTGGTATTTAACATAGGGATTATATATTAGAAGAATTGGAAATAGCAAGGCTAGTCCCTAGTTCAATGTAGCAAGCAACCCCTGGTTAACATAGGAAAGAAATAAGAACAACTGGAAACCCTACACCTAGTCCAAAAAAAAAAAATTGTTCATTGGCAGCAACCAAGTGTCCCATACAGTTATTATTTTAGTCAAGAAATTAAGAAGGGCGCCTTCTCACACTGGCCCTCGGCATTAAATTCCCATATAAAGATGATTATCGATGACAATTGGGGATGAAATGAAGGTGAGGGAACAAAGTGAATGTTTATGATTCTATTCTTCGACAAAATCACACCACTGGAATCAACAAAAAAAACCAGCCAGCTAACAATGCAACACAAGAAGTATTCGCGATGGACAATAATAAAATTACAACTCACCATTAAAATTATAATTGATGTCGTCCCTATAAATTTCAACTTGTCAGGCATTTAAGGAATCCTAAGCAATCATTGGTCAAGCCCGGGCCTAATGTGGATAAACAATGCATAACATTATGTTTATTTTTGTGCGTGGGAGTACTGAGATCTTTGGTGATAATTTATATATATATATATAGAGGCATTTGTGGAGAATCTTTGCTGATTGTTTCACCATTTGAGCTTAAGCCCTTGGATTTAATGGGTCCACACTTTGATTGGATGTGCTTTAATCTTTCGAAAAAAAGGGGCCTCCAATATAATTCTGTGTTCAAGAAAGACATGTCCACCGCGACATACGTTCCCGATAAAAATGATGACAATACTTATATGCTTTTTCCCAAGGGATGCTTCTTTTAATTATTGTTTTGATGATTACTCAAGATCCGCTTGTATGCTAAACACGATTCATTGTGCTCAGAAATTACAAAAAATAAGAATTCGTTAATGAGGAAACGTGGAAATTCATCAAAATTGGCAGGTGGAGAGAGCACGGACTCTCTATAACTTGTACCGAATTAAGCTATTAACCCCACAAATCATTACAAAAAAAAAAAAAAAAAGTAGACATTTAAGGGGTTTTTTTTTTAACTGTTGAAATTAATTCAAATGCTGCATTTTGTCAAGCAAAAATTGTAATTATTTATAATATTTATTGATAATTACTCGTAAACTTCTTGCTATAACAACATTAACTTTTTGACAGCAAGATTAATATTACAGTTTAATTCCTGGTTCCTGTTCCTGATGCTATGATGTTGCTGCAATGAATTTTTTTCTTTTTTTTTTTTTTTAGCTCAAACGTCGATATACTATTCTCGCCCAATCATAAGGTGGCAGTGTCTCTAATTGATCCATGGAGAAGCGTGCCTACTGACGAGTCGATCGACCTAGCATTTTCGTGAGAGGACACTACCATGTGAATATAGGTCAGGGAAACACAAGACATAAGATATTCCTGAATTCAATTCTGACCTACCCTTATCATAGATTTAAATTTATGAAAAATAATTATTGGGGTTCCAGGAAAGTGACCAAATTATTAATAAAAAAGGACAAGTCAGAACCCAGGTCGGGGAAAAATTGAACGTTTTACAAATCAAATTAGGTGTGATGTTTCATAGTCCCATAAAATAAATTATGTTAATTGTATTGTACAGTAAACGAAATTATTATATTAAGTTTTAAAAAATTATAATACCCAATTAAAACTTTCGATTACTCTTAAAATTATGTAAAACTAAATATGCATTTAATCTTATCAAACATTTTAATAAAAATTTAAATTCATAATTTTTATAATATAAACAAATTTTTTTTAACCAGTAGACGGTAACGTAGATGACCAATCATTTCTCCTTCTTTATTACTTTAGTGAGGAGGGATCCATCGTGTTGCTTTATAATGACCCGGCGGAATATCATTAGCGTTGGTACCAACCACAATAATCGTTTTATATTAACCACTAATCATCACGTAGCACTGAATAATGGACATTACCAAGACATTAATTGTGCGCTGTAAAGAAATGGTGTAGGCAGCAGACCATGTCAAGTTAAAAGGAGTAACGCTGTTGGAATTTATTAGCCGATATCTAGGTTTAAGGAATCATATGTATAAGCAACAAGCATAGCTAGATTTGTAAGGTTCCTAGTCGGGGCTTCTCTTGTTTGATTTGATGCTATGTTCTTTCGATAATTAATTTCAACAAAATAGAAAATTAATTAAATTTAATGGCGATAATAATGTCTTTTACACAGTGTGTTGATACATTCATTTTTGAAAAATAATGGAAATAATATTAAAACATATATTGCACTAATAAAATACATATATCCTGTTGATTTGGCTCACAATATCTATAACTTTCATCAGAGCTTTGTTCAATTAAATCCCACATTTTTCATAAAATGCATGGCTCCGGATAGAAATTTCACTATTGTTACGAAATGTATTAGACTCTGATTTATAACGATTTTTAGGGGGGCAAAATTTATGAGAAAAACAAAAAATAAAAAATAAAAAATTAAACATGCTTAGGTTTCAAACCCAAAGCTTCAAATGGGACAAAAACTTATCTATCATTGGATTAAATTAAATAATAATTTAAGTAAATTTTAGGTACATATATATAATACTAAGTTAGAGGATCAAATTGCACTCCTCGATCTCCCTAAATTTGCTTTTGAATAAAAATTTAAATTTTTAATTATAGAAGTGTCCCGAAAATGACTTTTAACTTCACTACAATGGATATAAGCATTTGAAGCATGATTTCACACATAGTAGAAAGGACCATCTCCCAATCTTGTTAAGGTGAACGGTCGACTACACTGGAAATCCCCTTCGAGCATACGGACACAGGGAATTACCGACCAGTGCCTGCGACAACACAAAAGGACGCTACTCCATTGACGAGGAAGCTTCGTAATGGATAAACTATAAGCCAGCTAGAGAGAGTGTCAATCATGCAAGACAAAAGACCAAAATGTAAGCATTAAATGTGTTTTAGTGATAAAGAAATTACAAGTTGTAATGTCAAAAATTCTGGATCTGATTTTCTTTTTATGAAAAAATTTAGTTAAGTCGTGAGGTCCACGTCTCTTTTTATCCCCGGAAAATAAATAAATAAATAAATAAATAAAAAGGAAACGGAAAATCAAGTTTTGCACGTCAAATCACGTTAAAGCTTGTATCGGCACTGCAAAGTCTTTCTTTCCATTTTTGGTTGGGGGCAGCAGAGACGAAGATTTCTAGAGCAAAAATTGAATATTTTTGCATTGCTAGTGTAATGTGTCGCTTCAATGGGTCATACCTATCAATCAAGAGAGCGGCCAAAGGAATAATTAACACAGCAAGAGTTGCTTGATATGGTACGCCCAACAGGCACGGGCTCTTTTGCAAAAGGGTTTCTTTTTTAATTGGCCTGTTTGTTTAAACCCATTTATCTCTAATAAAAATTATATATTAAAAAATTGAAAATGTACTCATAATGAATCATAATTTATATAGAGACCTGCGTCTAACATCTTATAATGCGTCAACACAACCGTGCCCGTCTAATATTTTTTTTTTTTGTGTAGATTTAAATGCCCACCTGATGGTACCACCGCCACCGGCATTCACCGCCACCAGAATCCCCGTAAGGGCAACGACATCCCAGGAACAACGGTGGCCATCACGCGTCCTCCCAATAGAATTGGTCCCTCGCCGGTGACCCCGTGGGTCCCATAGTGTTTCCGTGTAACAGGCACGCACCTGATTGGCGAGTGAAATGAATGAACTTTGATTAATTAATTAATAAAAATAAAGTGGAAGAAATTATAAAGAAGAGAAAATTAAGGAATTAAAGAGAGATAGAAAGAGGTTTTTATTTTTTTTTGGGGGGGGGGGGGTGTGGGTGTGGCGGCGAGGGAAGACTGAAGGGAGTGGCGGGGCCGACGGTGGCGAATCGTAAACATGTCACCTCCAAAGGGGGCCACCATGTGAAAATGTGAAATCCTCCAATATCACCACCATGGCCACTCTCTCTCTCTCTCTCTCTCTCTATCTCAGCAGTACTCTAGCTCGCTAGCGATAACTAACCAAATAGTCTTTGGTCTCTTTGGAGAGTCTCAATATTCATTCATTCATCCATTGCTGTATCTATTTTTACGTCCCATTAACCATGTCTCTCTCCCTCTCTTCTTCTCTCTTTCTTCTTCTTCTTCCTTAAAACACTCTCACTTCTCGCGAATAAAGAAAATACCAAAAACACAATTTCTTCCACCTACTCACACCCACAAAATTAACAATTAGTCATCTATCTCTTCTAGCTCCTTTGAACTTTAAAGCAGCAGCAGCAGCAGCTTAAGTAACTTGCTAGCTTCTATAAACCGAAGAAAGTTAAGAACCCACCTCTCAGTCTTCCTCATTTAGTCAAAGAACTAGGCTAGATTTAAGTCAAAACCGATCATCATACTCATATATCTAGATAGATAGATTACTATGGAGTCAGCATCAGGAGGAGGAGGAAGAGGAGGTAGTGGTGGTGGTGAAGTAGCGGGATCATCATCGTTAGCTGCAGCGGCACCGCAGTCGCAGCCACAAACAGAGGGAGCATCATCGCCTGCTCCGCTGAGCCGATACGAGTCCCAAAAGAGGCGAGACTGGAACACGTTTTTGCAGTACTTAAAGAATCACAAACCTCCATTAACCATTGCCCGTTGCAGTGGGGCGAACGTGATCGAGTTCTTGAAGTACTTGGATCAATTTGGCAAGACTAAGGTTCATATTACGGGCTGCCCGTACTTCGGCCAACCGAACCCGCCGGCTCCTTGCGCGTGCCCGCTGAAGCAGGCGTGGGGTAGCCTCGACGCGCTAATCGGACGGCTGAGAGCAGCTTACGAGGAGAGCGGTGGACGTCCGGAATCGAACCCTTTTGGGGCCCGGGCAGTGAGGATTTACTTGAGGGAAGTAAGGGAAGGGCAGGCCAAGGCAAGGGGCATTCCTTACGAGAAGAAGAAGCGGAAACGGCCCACTTCTGCCGTCACCGCGGCGGCCAATGCGTCGGTCACTGCCAGTCAAAGCGTAGAGGTGGGCAGCGGCTCTGCCGGTGCTGGCGGTGGTGGAGATGCTGGTGGTCATGATGGTGGGATCTCTGCTGCTGCCGCTGCTGCTGCTAGTAGTACTGCCCCTGCTGCTGCTACTACAACCGTATAGTCCTTATCACACAAAAAATATATATATATATTTCTCTTAATTTAATATCTGCCTTAATCGTGACTATAATTTTTGTATGTAATCTGGTGATTCTCTTAATAACCAGGTCAAAAAATTCAAGAACATTTAGGTAGCAATTTTAGTTAGCTCAAAATGCTCTTCTTCTTCTTCTTCTTCATCAATGAATGGTTGGTGGTCCAGTCTACCAGTAAGTACCAATGTCAATCTTACTTGTGTTAATTGACTAAGTTCCCCATCTGGAAAGAAAACAAAGGAAGAGGAAAGGAGGAGTTGGAAAGTATCAATCTTTGTGTGTGCATCTATATATAAAATAGTGTTTCCTATTTGCTTGTTGGTTTTAACTTGATCATATATTCATGCCAGCAAGAACACAGAGGTCCTAAAACACTTTTCCTTACAAGCAGACTCATCAATAATTACCATTGATTAGTGCCTGTTTCTTTGTTCCCCGATCTGCTTGCTAACCCCACAGAGAAGTGTGCAGCTATATCCAATTGGCCAATCAAGTCCAGCTTTATGGATGATTGTTTGGATTTTGGTCTTTTTGTCTATGGTTTATTGCGGTGATTTATTCAGTGTTGCCCCTGACCAATGTGCTTAGACGTTGGTTTGATTTATTAATGATATTGCTGCTATATATATACTAGGAAGTAAATGGAAGAGGAATCATTTAACCAAATATATCCTTGGCTCTTTCTTTGTCAACTTTCTACACCAAATTGACCATTAAATATACATACAGTACGCACAGTGGTCGATTAAATTGACCATAATTTCTTGTATTAATCGCATCAAAATTTCCCCAAGTTTTGTGCCTGCGGGTTTGTTGGCGAGAAGGGAAACATTAATTTTCGTTTATCTTTTAAATTTTAATTCGATCTCTGCTAGCTCTGGAACTTCTGGTCCCAACTTTTCTCAACTGATCGGATGTGCTCTTCAATGGACAAAGCGTTCTTTGTTAAATTGCACACGTGCACCTCTCTTGATTTTACACATTTTGCACTTAACAGCTTCAGGCGCTTCCCAGCTTTTATACTACATGGCAACCTTGTGGGATTTGTTTTAAAAGTTGGGGTGTATAGCCCATATGGATCTCTCTCTCTCTCTCTCTCTCTCTCCGTGTGGGAAAACAACATCTCTTTAACACGATAACTACAACAAAGAGATAAAAGGGTGCAAGCAACAAACGAAAAGGAAAAGAAGTAATCCCAAAATGATCCTTCTGATTGCTGCTCTTATTTTATTTTGGCAACCTCCACCTCATTGTGAAAGGGACCAGTAGCCAACCCCAGTTTCCATTCTATTGCTTATCTTAATATATCTCACAGAATATGATATTCTATTTTGTAAATCATATACCCACCATCACCTCCAAGACAAACCCATTATTTGAAATTTCAATTCAGACCCATATCCAGGAAAATCGTACGACTTTTATTTCTTCTGCTCATATAATGATCTTAAATAAATTACATCTAGCACGTCTTTTCATTTACGGAATTGGCCGGGCTTGTTTTTGTCCCCTTACTTCGTGTTAAAAGAAACTAACCATTTATTTTTAACAGATTACCGCGGCCCTTGCTTCTCCGTATGGTCTCTTGGTAAAATCACTGCTTCAGCTTTATTTTCAATCATAATTCTTTATTCTTTCCTGTCCTTTTTGGTGCACCCGTAACTTTAAAACAAATCGGGGTCCTTAAGTCAAAAGGAAAGAAAAGCTAGATCTTTCCTTTGACTTGGGACACGGGAGTCGTTTTTGTCTGTCTACCCTTTTTGAAATCAAAACAAGGGAACAAAATTTATACTTCACCACAGGGTTAGGGTAGATAATAAGAAACAGATGTTTCACATAATTCTCTCATATTTAATTGAATTTTCCTTACCCAGAATACAAATGTAAAGCTTTGCACGTTAATTATCTCTGTTTTCACTGTTTATATACACTTGTATAACAAGCTTTGGGGCGCACGATCCCCTGGGAGTTTGCGAGCATGTAAAACTTTTAACCAATAAGCGGCCTTAAATTTAGTTTCTAAATGCGGTCCGGGAGCCTTTTGCTTTATTCCTTCTTTTTTTTTCTCTGTCTTTCTTACATCTTAAAAGATGTGTTTTAGAGAATTGATTTTTAGTTTTAAAAAAAATACGTCGTATACCCATATTTAAGATCCTTGATTAATTGACGTCAATCAACAAAAATAGAAATTATAAAAAATATTTTTGCCAATGGTTATGTATTAAAGACAAACTAGATACTTTTCTACTTTTTATTTTTTTTTTTATTTCTGATTCTGGTTCCTTTATATAAAAAGTCTACTTATATAATTATTATAATAGCTACGATTATATTATGAAATTCTAATAGTTGTATTCAAGTTTTAACGTTCAATTTGTCTTTTGAATGCACTAATGTTAGTTTATGTCAATTATAATAATATTTTATAATTATTTTAAATATTTTTTAATAAAAATTTCCCCCTTTTGTTATCAGAATCAAATATTGAGAATGCAACTTATTTCATTTAATAACAAAAGATGCGGCCTACTACCATGTCTTAAATACAGAATATGTAATTTTTTTTTCTTTTACTTAAAACGAACGAGGGCTTTCGAAGGAACCCGTTGTTAGCTTATTTTATTAAAATTTGCAACCTATGAAGTTACCTATACGGCACTTTCCGGTTTTCAATGGGCACAAAATAGGCAGAGGCAATGGAGTTAAGTTAATCCCCACTGCACTGTGGAAACATTTGCATTTGCACCCATTATACACCATTTTTTTTTTTTTTTTTTACTGACACTTCGCCTGGGTGCACTTTTATCGGCGATGAATAGACAGGTATATGTATAGGATGGAATGGGATGGAATGATTGGCTCAAAGACCAATTTCAAAAGGGTCCCACTCGCACTTATCATGTCCTGTGGCATCATTGATGATCAGGAACGTGGGCAGCATCGGTGATCGGCGTCAGAAACACGGTGGTCGTCGGGGGGTCTTAAGATTTTGGCCTATTTTGAAACATCGCGCCAGGCAACAGGCACAGCCAGCAGTCCCCCCTCTCCCTGTTTTAAAGCAACCGTTTGAAAACTTGTCTTCCTGTTAAAAGCTTCTACAATTCCATCTATAGCGAAACTGGATGCTTTCTGCAAAAGTTCAGGTTGAGTGGAATTCACCGGGTGATTGACCGACTAGGTGTAAACTTCTCGGAGGTAAACTGTCGTGTAATTTTTGCTCGACCGCTTGTGCAACGGATACAGCAATCAACGCCTATGATTGAATGGTCAAAATAGAGCGTGTTAACATGTTCAAATTTCAATTCAAATGAATCCCTCTATATGCATTTGAATTGCCATTTAATTCTGTCAAAAAAAAAAGAAAATAAAAAAAATTATCATTTAAATGTTTTTGATAATTTAGTTCAATTGGTTCCCAAAAAGAAATTTTAACTATAAATAAGTTTTAGAAGTTTGAATAAAAAAAAAAAAAAGAAAAACTTGTGATGACAATATTCTGAGAATATACTAATTTGATGTAATTTAGTAAAAATTTTATTAATTTTAAAAAATCATATAAATTGTTAGATGAATTAAATATTTTTTTACAATTTTTTATTATCTTATTACATACTCAAGTTCATTAAAAAAAAAAAATTTGGTAATTTATTTGAAATTAACGGCGGCGGCCGCAGAAAATTTCTCTCGTTCGTTTTACCGCACAGGTCATCCAAGCATGGGCGGGGACGTAACCGAGCGATCACTTTTCTTGTGGCGTACATGTTCACTCGCTAGCTAGTACATTACGTGTATTTGTTCTAGAAGATAATTAATGTTGTATTTGGATTTAATGTGAGATATGAAATAAAATCAGGAAAAAAAAATTATTATGAAAAAAAGAATTTTTCAATAAACAAATGAAAAAAAATAGAAAATTTCATTTTTTTATTTTAATAAGATGAGAAAATATAGAGATTAAAAATTAATATTTATGAATGACAATTATGCTTTAGTTAAGGGGGTACTATGAAGAGATCAAGTTAGAAGATATTTCGACAAATTATTTTATTAGGTGTTTTTCTTGGGCAAATTAATAATTAAAAAAAAAAAAAAAAAAACTGAGCCCCAGATGTTTTTTCTCTCAAGATATTACCAAACTTGAGAAAGTTATCTTTCTTATATATTTTATTTCCAACCAAATTCTTTCCACCCTCTTTCTCCTAGACCAAACATATTGTGAAGTCTATGTTGTCATCGGAACACGCCAGATTCAATTTTAACGTTCTGATTTGCAGTAGTTTAATCTTGATATTTTGCAACGGTGGCAATGCATCCTGGTTCTTTGAATAAAAAAAAAAAAAAATCTTTGTCGCAAAACCCTTTTTTTTTTTTTTTAAAGAAAAAAACTCTGCGGCAGCCATAAATTTAAAAGCATTATCTGGAGGGATCCACTAATTTTTGAGACAGAGTTCCTCTCCCGCTCTCACAACATAAAATAATTAATGTGCTGTATCAACATTTCCACGTTCTTTTTTGGATTGGAAACCATGTGAAAAAGAAAAAAAAAAAAACTACTATGTAATAAAATTTATTGAACAACATGGTAAGTACAATTGTTATAAAATACTTATTTTACAATTAATTTTACTCACATGTAAAATAAAAAAGATGTGATTAGACTATATTTTTTTAATTATTCTTTATATATTGCAGCTTAATTTTTTGCTAGAAAAAAGTATATTAACTTATTTATAATTTTTTTTTATAGTACTAAAATAATCTGGATAAAATATCAAAAGAAGAGCCTTTGGTCGTTTGAATGTCTTGTATTACCACACAGAAACATACTTATTTAATGTCTTTTATGTTTCTTGTTCTTGTAATTATGTAGCAAACTAGATTTAAAAATGAAAATGATACGCGCACAAGATAAAATGGACGCAGGAGAGACATGATTGACATGGTAGACGTGGAGCATTTGTAGGTTCTGTAATTTTTTTTTTTTTTTAATCTAAAAATAATGTACATATAGTCAAGTAAAACGTACATGATGATTATAAAAATATACAAACAACTAACAAAAATTTATTATTTGTATATCCTTGTTGTTTTTATATATATATGTACCATGTGATGTTTACACATTTATTTTATCTGTTTATAAATCAAATATTTTTTTAAAAAATAAAAATAAAAATAAAACAATGTACAAAACTCACATGAATTATTCCCGTCTCTCGCCTGTTCATGTAAGGGAGCTCTTACAAGACTGAAGTAATTAATCGATACAGATGGCTTGAGCTAATGCTGACAGACATGTGACGTCATAGGTAGACAGAGCTGGGCTATGCAATAGACTACTCCCACACAGGAAAATACATTTCAGAAAAGCGAGACCAATTAATACAAAAAAATTAAGACAAAAGATTAATTTGACTATAGCCTATAGGGCATAGTGGGTATATACTCAAGGGATAATTTGTTTATAATATATATGGATAGCTCCGCTATCAAATAGAGAAAAAGAAAACCGATTAATTATATTTTTATATAATTTTTTAGTTTGGAATATTTGGTGAAGTTGAAGGTGATAAGATAATTGGGATTGGAATTGAAATTTTAGGAAACGATGAAAGCGATTTTATATTATATTAATGTATTATTATTAGGGTTTGCGCCGAGGGGAAGGAGTCGGTGGGCCCCCACAAGATGGTAGAGGGGATCCTGGAGGCAACGACGTGTTTGGTAAAATGCCAAAAATAGAGCCGAAAGGGAGGGGAAGCGGAAGAGAGCAACGTCACGAGGACGTGGGTCCTACTTCTTTTGACAAACTGTCGCTTTGGTCGTCGACAAGATATCTGCAGCGTAGATTTTACTGCCGACGTGCCTGATGCTCGTCTCCTTCCTCACGTTCGCACAAATTTTACCTACTCTTTTCTGTTTTCGTTTTAAGATCTTGAATCACATTGAAATTCTACGAAAATAAACAAAGAAAAATGAATTTCATTGTGAAAGCAATGCTAAAACTGAAACAATTATACAAGAAAAAACGCATTTCAAGTACTTTAAATTTTTATTTTTTTTGCTATTTAATTTTCATCTATTTGAATCTTGCCTTCATTAACGGAGTTACTATTTTATTTCATCCATACCATTACTGTCAATTAGTTAATTTTAATCTTTAGTATATATTTATTTTTGATATATATATATATATATATATATGACCCGTTAAGGCATGCAATCTTAGTATTAAAGAGGGTTTGGTGGAGTTGGAGCAATGGGAGCCCGTTGGGGTCACATATGAACGCAAAGACAAAATAACTGGTTAGAAAAGGACGCGTTCGTATATCGCGCTTGGGTCCAGTCAACATTTTCCTCGCTCAGAATCCAATGTGCAACCCCATCATATGTCATGACCTTATGATGATTCACAATGATTTAGAATTTGTTTATTTATGCACAATGAAATAAAGGAATAGTTTAGTTGTTCGAGACCACTGAACTTTAACTCAACTGTATCGTAACTGTTCTACGAATCAAAAATTTTAAATTTAAGTCTCAATCAATGTAAATTAATTTTTTTTTATTATTTTAAAAACGCTTATCTATTGTTTACTATTCAGGAAATATAGCAAAAAGCAAGAGGCAGTGTACTATTACTAGAGAAATTTCAAAGCAGCGTCCCCCACAACGAGCAATTTGATTAAGTTTTATGGACAAAAGAGTTGGTAATGGTACATGGACCACACTGACCTCCACATCTGATCCCAATCACGTAGCGAAAATCTGCAGAACTACGACAGCTCAATATGACACTAAACCCAACCCATAGGGGAAAATACCCTAAAGACAGGCTATCTCATGCAGGGTTGAAAAAACCTTGTGACGTGAAACCACGGTTACAAGAGGCACATACCCACCACCGCGCATCATGTACGCCAAGCTTACCACCGTCAGTACGCAAAATCACATTCAAAACGAAGAAATTCCACAAGCATGATGTAGATGGTATCAAGTACTAATACATAAATTGAAGTTTGGAGTCAGGACTAGATAAGACAATTATTTAACGACTTCAATAAACAGGTCCCCCCTTGCATACTGTCGATTCAGGGGTTTTCTCTAAAACATCAGCTATTGAATAACAGCAGCAGCGGACAAATCCAGTAAAAATGAGGCAATGCTCGTTATCTGCTGTACCCATGACGATATGAGTGACCGTACTTGTTCAGTCGACGGTGAAATCACTGGGTCCATGTTGCGAAGTGGACCAGTAGGCCTTGTGTTATGGCTTTCAATATCATAATGCGAAGATTTACTGCAAGCTTTGGGTGCAGCAGCGCCTTTGTAGGCTTCGCAGATGTAACTTACAAAATTTTCATAGTCCTGCAGCAGAGAGATTAATCACGAGAAAGTCAGTTCATGGGTTTCAACCATTTAACCATCCTACTAAAACTAAATTAATAATTAGCAAAAGAATATTACTCTTTTACAACAGTCAATCATTATTGTTGGGAAACTATATCCAGGTCATGGCCATAACATTCCTCACTATGGTTGGATAAGGGCGTTAGACATGGGAACAAACCTCATAAAGTGGCTGTCCATCCACCACTACCCAGGGCACATATTCATGAGGAGGCTGAAGGGCATTCGTCTCACCTGCGTACTTGAGCTCAAGCTGCACAAGAGAAACAATTATAACTTCAGTTTATGATATATTAACTGGCAAGCTTTGATGTACAAATAGGCAAAATACCTAGAAAAGAGGAGTAAAATGGAAGGACTATATGGCCTATAGATTGAAGTGTCACAATCATACCACCAAGGAATATAGACAGCCTAACCATGCAAGGTAGAAATAGCAAATTTCAGTATGTCAGACAAATTAATTTCAACCAGTTTCAGCAATTTTTTTTCCTTAGACCACGTTGAAGCAAACTTTCTGGTCTAATATAATCAGCAATACAAGAGAGGATATCTATTATGCTTGTGAACATCCGCTGACATTCATACCATCACCTTTTGCAAGATTGTAATAGACACCATTGCCAAAGACATCATTCCGCAGTCAAAAAGCCATCAAAATTACTACAGGACCATCTCTTAGTGGAGAGATGAAATGAGTAGCCGAGAAGTAGAGCTGCAAACAAGTCGAGATTAATAAATGAGCCTAAAAATAAGGCTTGGTGACTGCATCATTTGGTAATGAGCCGGACTTGCTGTTATCAAGCTGAGTCTTCTAGCTTTTAATGAACAACTTTTTTAATGTTATAATATTAACAAAATAATTAAAATTAAAAAGATTTATTGTTATATATAGAATTAAAACGACAACAAATATTTACTTTAATAAAATTAACCAACTGAAATTAAATATTTGATTTTAGTACATACACACACATACATAATTACAAAAATGAGCTCAACAAAGATTACTTTTATAACATAATGAATGAGTTTTTTAATGACTATAGAGACAAGCTTTTAAATGACCTGTTCTCCAGCCTAAACGAGCTGAGCTTGCCTTTACTAGGCTTGAATTGTTTTTTAGATGAGTTTTTAAATGAGGCTTGGGTATGACCTGTTCAGCTAAATTAATGAACTCAAGTGAGCTCTTATCAAGCTGAACCACCAAATTTTTAACAACAATGTTGAAGTCCTACTGAGAAGTATATATGACCATCTCATTGAGCCTGTACACATAGGTTGGGTCACCAGTAACAGCCTGATAAACTTATTTCTCAGTATGTTTTACATCTTTTTCTACTTCCAATTCACTTTCTCCTCACTTTCTTTTACTAATTCACCATAACATGTTTTAAACAACAAACCCAAATTCTTGGCTCCCCCAAACCTTTGTTTACATAGTTTTCACACAAACTCAATGTGAATTGCACAGAAAACAGAATTACGTCTATTAAATTGAAAATAATAAATAATAAATATTTAATAAAATAATTAATAATAATAATTTCTTAACTAGAAGAATCTCGTCAAGAAACAATCAGTCTGATCGTCAGTATCTATTTGGACTAACAAAAGCAGTGTTTATTCATTATGATTATATTGAAACAACTCAAAATGAAATTGTTTCGAACATATTCATTTTGAACCTTTGGATACTTGGGCACCAAAACCAACAAATGAATCGCAATACCTTTCAATTTGTTCAAATAGGCTACTTTAAAAGTGGATGATTATTACTGCACACTAAAGCAATTACTGCAAATAAAGAAGCAACCTTGCTGACACATATGAACTTGAGATTCATAGAACACTGAACCTAACCTCTTTGCCATATCCACTCTTGAGGCAATTGGAAACAGGTTTTGAATCCAAATCCAACTTCTCATAGCAGGACTCCCACTGAGAATACTTGCGTTCGTACACCAAACTCTCAACGCAATAAATAAAAGTAAAATGCTCTTTCTGCACCACCAAGATTAAGTTGCCAATAAATCGACGAACGCCAACAACAAAAAAAGCATCAAAAAGCCAGAAGGATTAATCTATGAAGCGTTCTGACCAGTTTGGGCCAAGCATCAATCGCACATGCTTCCACAGTGTTCAGCAAACATTCCGCTGGCCCGTGCTTCAATCAAACTTTCTGAATCAGCGTGTTATTTAACTGAAAAAAGTAATCAATCAAAGTGATTTAAAAAGGAACCTGGCAAACGAAGGTATCGTTGCCTCTGATCATGGCATTGCCCCAGGGGGAGAGGTGGAGATCGACTATGGAAAGGAGATCGCCGTCGTCTTCGAAAAGCTCGGCGAGGTAATTCACTATGAAACCTGCACTGTACGGACACAGGGATTCGTAGTATAAATCCAATCTAACTTTATCCGAACCCCAGCGGACGGGTCTAGAAGCGGAAGTAAAGGAGCTAAAGAAAAAGAGGATGAAGAAGAAGAAGAAGAAGAAGAAGAAGAAGAAAAGGTAAACCAGAGAAGATGGAGTTATGGTTGGGCGGCGGGACGCCATGTCAAGAAAACCCAGAATTTTTTTGCTTAATCAATTTCAGTTACACCACCACCGTTTTCTGAATTGAAATGCCGAAACTGGCGGTGATTAGAGAGATAGAGGGGGGCTGTTTGTTAGACGTGATGAAAATTTCAGGCCAGGGGCTAGACCTGTTTGCTGGCGGACCGGCCACCACTCAATTTTCTGTTCTGGAGTCAACAATCAAACAATCAACAGATGGCGTGAGGGACCAGCACCACTCGGTATTCTGTTCTGAATCCACGAATGATCAAATCCTACGACATTTAATAGTAAAATTTTATTACTCTCATAATTATGAATATTTAAATATATTTTTAATTTATCAAATATTTTAATAAAATTTAAATTCATATTTTTCATCACAGGACCCAATCCTTTTAATTAATAAACTGCAGTAGTGGATAGTTAGAAGCAAATATGTAAACAGTGCACATTCTTGCTAAAAATTAAGTATTTAGTTCTTGCTTCTCAAGAGTATTAAATTTTTAAAGAGTATTACACTTAAAAGATCACGAAATTGAAATAAAATACATAAAAAAATAAAAATAACAATAAAATAATTTTTTTATTTTCCGACTTATATAATTTTTGTACAAAACTTTGCTAGTTACATGTACTTAACTTATATTTCTTTCCCTTTAAATGTGATTGGCATGCGTGTACTTTTTTATTTCCTACTCTAAAGCTTCAAATTTGCAGCGTCTCTGGGCCCCGCATAGAAGCAGCATTACTACCGAAGTGACCAAAGCCCGGGGCATTTGTGCTCCCCAAGATGTCTCGTCAGCTTTACCAATTCGCTTATTTTCTTTCTTTCAATCACAGTATATTCCACACTAGCCTTTCTTCAAGTAAATCAATGCCTCCATATCTTTCCTTCCTTTTCCTCCTCTTGACCATCAGCCCTAGCACTATTTTCAGTGCCGGAGCGATAGGCGTGAACTGGGGCACGACGGCCTCCCACCCACTGCCGCCGCCCAAGGTGGTGGAGCTCTTGAAGTCCAACGACATCACTAAAGTCAAGCTCTTTGATGCCGACCCACTTGTTCTCCGAGCTCTCTCTGGGTCCAACATTGCCGTCACCGTGGCCGTTCCCAATTCCATGCTTAAGTTCTTGAACTCTTCCAAGAAAGCCGCGGAGAGTTGGGTCCATGACAATGTCACCCGCTACTTCTCCAGTGGTAGCGGCCGAGTTCGCATCGAGTATGTTCTTTTTATATGCTGATGATTCAATGTTACTATTTTGGGGCCCTTTGTGAGTCCATTTTCATTTGCATTCTTGGTTTAATATGGGTTAATATTCTGTCAGAGATGGTATTTCTTTGTATGATTTAGGTCCTCTTGACTCAGGGTTCAAGATGGAAAATGAAGATTGTGATTAAATAGTTTTGTTTTCGTGATAGTTAGTCAAGTGTGCTGCATTAAGCATTTTTCCTTCTTGCTGTTGAACAGAGTGACTAGTCGATATAGAGTAATGAATCAACACCGCAACAGTTGCGTTATTTATCAAGGCCACCACTATTCCTTTGATTTCCATTCACTTTAAAAGCATATGGCAAGGGTGTGCTACGAACCTTTGAAATTCAAAGCTACACATGTCCTGGAAGTTGATGTATCTCTTTGGCTACAACTTATTCATTTCATAAGCTGCAGCAAGGGAACGAAAACTGTACTTAATTAACCTACTGTAAATATAGTTGTTCTTGGGCCATTCAGTTTGATTATTTAGTTGGAATGCTCACTTGTGTTGTGGAAGTTAGGAACTATTGATGGTTTAGTCACTCTAGAAAGAAGCAACATAGGATCTCACAACATTTCAAAGAGCCGAAAACTAAAGAATATCACAAGAGTTAATGCTTGTAGCTTATGTGCTTTATGGAGAAGATAATGAGAAGGTCCATCTTAAGTTCCCTGGAGCCCCTACGCCATAGCTTGAGTAGGTTTTTCTTAACTTAGTGTTTGATTTTTTTTTGAGATCAGGTTTATGATGCTGTTCTTTTTGAGACCAGGTAATGCTGTAAGGCTCAGCATATCTCCATGCTTTCTTTCTTCCTCTCTATTACATCAGTCTCACAGTAGAAGGTTATTTTGGATCGAAATTTGAAAGAGAGATTCTTAACAAGAAAAGATGTGCATCACGTAAAGAGTTGGGGTTGACTAAGCAACAATTCAACAAATGTACTTCAACTATTAATATCCTTTTTCTGGAATTGGAACAAATAGTTTTGTGTAAAAAAATTAAAAATCATTTTTAATTCAAAGATTATATACCATCTATATTAAAAGACCAAAATCTTAGTGTAAAAAGTTAGATCAGAACCTTAGCCTTGAATAAAGATGCATAACAGCAGTGGTCTGCAAGAATATCCCACTGGGTAAGTGGTCATATGCAAGAGTTAGGGTGGAAGCATGTCTGGCATCAGATGAGGTGCACAGAGGTAAGTTGTTTATCAGACTGTTGCTCAATCACGGAACAAAATATGTCATCTTGCTGTGAGGCAGGCCTTAATGATGTTGTAAGTTAAAATGCAAGCTTTGTGAGATTGAACTTTGTATCCCTTCTTAGTGCACTCCTTGGTTGTAGTTCCTTTGTTAAACTGCTTTTGATGGTAAATATATTAGTTGTGCATTCAAGTGTTGCACTGTTGTCTCATCTGATTGAGTCATTAACAGGTACATTGCTGTTGGAGATGAGCCCTTCCACCAAAGTTATGGTGAGCAGTTCCATCCCTTTGTTATTGGGGCTGCCACTAATATCCAAACAGCTTTGACCAGAGTAAACTTGGCAAGTGAAGTGAAGGTTGTAGTCCCTTGCAGTTTTGACACCTTTCAGTCTGAATCTAACATGCCATCAAAAGGACACTTCAGGCCTGATCTTAACAAAACCATGATTGAACTGCTGACTTTTCTAAGTAAGCATCACTCACCTTTCTTTGTGACCATCTCTCCCTTTCTTAGTTTCCACCAAAGCAAGAACACGTCGCTTGGCTATGCTCTCTTTAAGGAAAATACTCACCCTCTTAAGGATAGTCACCGAACCTACAAAAACAGCTTTGACATGAGCTATGATACCCTTGTTACAGCATTATCAACAATTGGGTTTCCTGAAATAAATATTGTCGTTGCTAAGATTGGCTGGCCTACTGATGGGGCAGTTAATGCCACCTCATCCAATGCAGAGATATTCATGAAAGGCCTGATAGAACACCTTCGTAGCAAATCAGGAACCCCATTAAGACCTCACAATCCACCATTAGAAACATTTATATATAGCCTTCTAGATGAGGATCAAAGAAGCATAGTTACTGGAAATTTTGAAAGACATTGGGGAGTATTTACTTTTGATGGCCAGGCCAAATACCATGCTGATTTTGGCCAGGGACCAAAGAACCTCGTGAATGCACAAAGCGTTGAGTATCTTCGCTCTAAGTGGTGTGTTGTAAACAACAACAAGGACTTGTCTAATGCAACTGCAAGTGCCTTGGATGCATGCTCGGTTGCTGACTGCACTGCACTTTCTCCTGGTGGATCCTGTTTCAACATAAGTTGGCCTGGGAATATATCATTTGCATTCAATAGCTACTATCAGCAGCACGATCAGGTTGCAAGTAGCTGTGATTTTGGGGGGTTGGGCTTGATAACAACTGTGGATCCATCAGTGGGTAACTGTAGGTTTTCCATTGAGCTTCGTGCCTCTCATGCAAGTGATTTGCTCGGGGCCTATCTCTCCCCGTTCATGATCTTGCTGACAGTGAGCAAACTTTTCTTCTAAGTAGCACAGCATGTGTAAATCTCCGAGGCAATTTTTGATTAGAGGCTCCATTTTTTTCTATCAGTAGTTTTCTTGTTCAAGTCAAACCGCACCTGTGCTGATTAACAATGAGGCAGCGTAATTTACCTTCGCACTTTTGTACTCATCGGTTCTCTTTTACAATTAATTAATTTTATTTTAATTTTTTCTACTGGAGGAGTTCACTTTTTACAGAACAAATCAAGAAGAAGAAAGTCCCTGTTTCCTTTTTTTTTTAAAAAAAAGAAAAAAAGAAAAAGAGATTATGCAATTGCAGTCGGTAATTATTATAAATATCTGGACACTCAAATAAATTTTATGAAATGAATTTATATCAGGCAGGTTCAATAATGACATCAAATATATAATTTTATTGGTTAAAATAGTTGTTTTTATTGTTAGTTTGTAGAATTTATTTATAATTCCATAAGCTATAACTTAGAAGAAATAGTCGTGTGATTAATTTATTTTTTAATATAAAATTGTCATGTGTTCCACTTGGGTCAAAACTAGTGGACCAGACGGTGTTTAATCAGCCAAACAAGTCTCCATAGGGCAAAATCAAAAGAAATTCTGACCGTCGGATTGGGTATCACAACTTCAAAGTAATAAACATGACTGCCCCTTAAACTTTCTCTACAATTGCGCCTAGTCGGTTCTTGGTAATAAATATCTGCTTTTCTAATCAAGTCAAGCTCCTTTATAAATAGGTCACGGCTTCGTTGCCCTAATCTTTAAATATTTCGTCGAAAGAATAAGGTAGAAAGTTTGGGTTTCGCTAGATCGGCTCGGCGATGTACGGTCAAGACGGCGAATCGGTCCTTCCTACTTACGGTGGGGGTGGTTCCGGCGGTGGATACGGCGGTCCTGGTGGCTATGGTGGCGGAGGATATGGCGGAGGTGGGGGAGGATATGGAGACGATAGTGGCTATGGCGGAGGCGGAGGAAGCGGTCGTGGAGGTGGAGGAAGCGGTCGCGGAGGTTATGGTGGCCGAGGTGGCGGTGGTGGTAGAGGTGGCGGATTTTATGGTGGTAATTCACAAAATCGAGGTACTGCCTTTTTCATTGATAGCGTTTGTGATTATCTTTGCGATTTGTTTCATGATTATATTCTGCAATTATTCAAATTTGTGCGTTTGATTCTAATTGGATTCCGATCTGTAGGAGGTGGATATCAAGGAGGAGATCGTGGAGGCAGAGGCGGCGGAAGGGGTGGCGGCCGGGGCGGAAGTGGCAGAGAGGGTGATTGGCTTTGTCCAAACCCAAGGTAATCTCTCTCTCTCTCTCTCTCTCTCTCTCTCTCTCTCTTCCCCGCGCGCGCGCCTGTGTATCTCTCTCAATGTATGTTTGTGTGTGTGTGTGTTTGTGTGTTTGACAGGTTACTCTATTTGATGCTTTTAATATGCTTTTACTGATATTTCATGGGTATTTAATTATGGTTTAAAATTTAGTGCAAACAGACCTATTAGTGTCTGCTGTTGTAATACGTGTGAACCTTGTCGTTACTGGTATATGTGTAGTTGTGGGAATCTGAACTTTGCAAGAAGAGTTGAGTGTAACAAATGTGGTACGCCCTCTCCTACTGGTGCCAACAGTGACCGTAGTGGCAGTGGTGGTGGGTATAATAAAGGAGGAGGTGGTGGAGGATCATACGGTGGCAATCGAGGTGGTAGAGGTGGAAATTTTGAAAGTAATAGAAGTGGGTATTATGGTGATGGTGTTAGAGGTGGTGGTTATGATAGTAGGAGTGGCGGTAGCAGTAGAGGTGGTCCATATGGAGGTCATCAAGGAAGAGACAATAGTGACTATAATCAGGCATCTGCACAGGCGTTCTCTTCCTATGGTGGTTCTGGAAGTAATTATCCACCTCCAAATTTGTATGGTGGGAATGCAAATTATGGAATGGATTCAGTTCCTCCACCTACGAGCTACAGTGGAGGACCAACATCATATCCTCCTTATGGTGGTCCTGTAGGTGGTTATGGTGGTGATGCTGTGGGTGATGTGAGGAGTGGTGGACGAGGTGGTCCGCCTAGTCGATCTGAAGGTGGGTATGGTTCTGGTGGCTCTCGGTATCAGGGAGGTGGTGGTTATGGTGGTAGTGCTGCTGACACGTCAGTCAAAATTAAGCAGTGTGATGGGAATTGTGATGAAAGTTGTGACAACTCAAGAATATACATATCCAATTTACCACCTGATGTGACTACTGATGAACTGAGAGAACTTTTTGGCGGCATCGGACAAGTAATTTCAGATCTTTCTCTTGAACTTAAATTCGCAAAGACCTTTGTTCCTTGTTTTAGTTCCCGATTCATTTGAAGCAATATTCTTTCTGGCAGGTGTTGTTAACTATTTAATCCACATTTTTGTCTCTGAATAACTTGGCGTCACTGAATTTCACTCTCTTGTTTACATTTGGCAATTGGAAACATTGGAGCATGGTCTTAAGAGATATATGTCAAGTCCTTTTTTTTTTTTTTTGGTCTTTTTTTATATTTAAGTAGGGACTTTGCAATTGTTTTCTAGGTTGGAAGGATTAAGCAGAAGCGTGGCTATAAAGATCAGTGGCCCTGGAATATAAAGATATACACTGATGAAAATGGGAACAACAAAGGTGATGCAGTTTTGTCTTATGAGGATCCATCGGCTGCACATTCTGCTGGGGGTTTTTATAATGGTATTGATCATGCAACTGGTTTCTGTGTTCTATTCTTTATTTTTTTGCAAAAATTTTCTTCATCTTGACATTATGGCCAACTTGTTTTTTCCTTTCTTCCTTCTTTCTACTATTATGATCTTATTTTGCATTTAATTTTCAGATTACGATCTGAGAGGATATAAAATTAGTGTTGCAATGGCTGAAAAGACAGCACCAAAAGCTCCACCTTATGACCATGGGTACCCTACTAACCATGCCTTCCCTTTTGACTATCAAATACTGATTTGGACATTGTTGTGGTGAATCTGTGTTATGTTTCAACTTACATGCTTAAGTTTACAGCACCAGTTCTTACCTGTGGATTTTGATTATCTTTTTTCATGGAGTTATGCAACATGCAAATTTCTTGTTCAGCTTTCACATGTAAAGTCTCTAGAGATTCAGTGCATTATCATGGTAGGTACAGGACAAAATCTTAATCAATGATAATAAGGTATCTTCTTGTTTAGAAAAATTGGCAATAACCATAATTCTTGAAATCTTGTGAATGGTGCACAGTCTGAGGTATCATCTCATTTCTTACCTCTCTCAATGCTGTTCCATTAATTTCATCCATAAAATTTGGTTTGAGTTGTTGGTATTGATAGAATAACAGTAAAGTGAGTTGCATGATACTTATTGACTTTAGGTTATTGCATAGCATTTCCAACTTTAATTACATTGAACTTCACTACTTTTGGCTAGTCCTTTTTGAGCAACATTAAGGAGTGGATTTCTTTGCATTTTCCTCTTTATTTGAATAAGCTTGGGTTTCTAACTTTGTAAGTTGTGAGTGTTTTTGCGAGGTCTGGTATTTTGTGAAGATTTTTTCCTTTTATCAATAGTAGTAGTTTTGAGAATATGGAAGTGTAACAATGTGCTTAATTTTCTTTTTAAATATATAATATCCTTTGTTTATCATAAGAAATATTTATTTATTCTTTTTAAATATATAATGTCCTTTGTTTATCATAAGAAATATTTATTTATTAACTCTAACTGTGGATTTTGATCTGTAAATGGTGTGCAATCAGACATGTCCTCAAATATCTGTGTGAATAGAAATATGGAAGATAAACTTTTGACTTTATGATTGAAGGCTTCAGTTTTCTTGGCTGTATCTTGTTCCAATGAAGTGTTGTTTAGATTCAACCTTTTAAACTGACTGCATGTATGACAGTGGTGGTGGCAGAGGTGGATATGGTGGAGGAGACCGCCGTAGGGACAATTACAATCCCTACAGAGATGCTGGAGGTTCTGGGCCAGATAGGCATCATTATGGTGGAAACCGTTCTCGTCCATACTGAGCAATTCAGCTCAGAGAGTTTTATGTACTAAGAATTGTGGTCTAAAGCATTTCATTATATTGCATTTCGTGGATTGTTCTTGAACTGGAGACTAAGAGGTAGGTTGTTCATTTGCGCTGAGCAATGCCCCCTTTTCTCCTTCTGTTCAGTTTGCCACTACCTGGATGGGTTTTTTGTGTTAGCATTGGATTAATTAAGTTGTGTGAATGTTTTTATAGAGGCAAGTGGATAAGGTCTCAATTGCTTGCTCCTAAGGTAGGTTGATATTTTTCAGGTGAGTGCAGCTCTTCTGAAATCACGCTTTATCCTTTCTGGAATGCATAGCGTGTCACAGTATGTCAATCCGGTATTATCATGTAGTAGGGCATCAACGTGCACTTTTGCGTTTGCTCTTACTAGGTGGCTGGACAACTAGGCTCTCACTGACAAGATCCATCTTAGGGGGAAAAAAAAAACTGGCCTAACTCATTTTTGATTGATAAAAGTGGCCAGTTTACCTGTTCTTTTGTTGGCCCAACTTCCTTTTGGTGGTTTCTTTAAACGGGACAAGCAGAAAATTCTCTTTACCGTTTAGGATTCTGACAAACTCTTGCACATGCATGTTTATGTTTATGGGTGGATGGTTCTTCTTTGGACAAGCAGAACCAAGTGTTTAATAATTTGGCAAACGAAAGAAATTCTCATCCAATCTTTAGAACTGGTTTTCATTATTAGAAATTGCATTAGTGTTCCGGGTAAAGTTATTCTTATTTTCTTGTGATAATGACCGATGACCGTGGGGTTGGGTCCACTAGTATTATTCTTGTATGTATTTGGAGCCTGTGCTGAAGAGGTGCGAGGGTGGAATCTATTCCATCAGCACTGCCTCTTGGGGCATATTTTTGGGTGATGGGGAAACCGGCATCAGATTTGTTTGGAAGGGACTTCCTACTTCCGACTCGTTGCTCTCCAATCAACGTGAGGTTGACAAGGGATGCCAGATTAGACGGAGGGGATATCTTCCAACTTCAAATTAAAGCGACGTGAGCTTTGTCTTAATTTTCCAAAGCAACTCAAATACTCGAAATGGGGGGGTCTGGTGCTTGCTTCATCTAAATCGTGTTGGGATTTGGGTGGCTATAGCAATTCATTGCTTCATTGTTCATTCGACCTTGGGAGGTGGAGAACTTTCTGAAAAGTCATGTCTGTCCCAATTTTCTGTCTGGGGAAAATTTGTTTAATAATTGTTTTGGCCATCGGCGCTGGACAACGTTTTAACAAGTTCTGTCCCAACTTTCTGTCTGCAAAAAGCTGGCCTTTAGATGAGTGCTTTTCAGATGCCTTTGTATGGACGATAGGCTAAATAAGTACGATACGATTGCAAATTTCTTGTACTTCTTATTAGTGTACTTGTCCAGTTCTTGATTTAAAATAATTGGACGTCCTGCTTGTAATTGATGTTTTATTTTCTATTTCTTGAATCTCTACACGCTGAAAAGGAGAGTTAATTACCGAAATAAATAAAATTTATGACGTGGTTAAGTTGTATCAATTTTAGCTTGAAATAAAATTTTGATTCCAATCACGGCAACCCCAGCATAACTAATCATCTTATTACGATTATATGACAAGTCGAAATGTCAGTAAGAGACCACGGGGGATATGAAATTCATTAATTTATTTAAATAGTCAAAAAGTTGATATAAAAAATAAAAAAAAAAAGGCAAAAATTTTCAAGAAGGAAAAATGAGATAGAGAAAAGGATAAAGAAATATAAGGAAAAACATAGTTGGTCGGAGGCCCCCCGGTGGGTGGGGGACTCGAGACACAAGAGAACCGCCCGGAGCCTTCGGTTGTCGACTCTTCGTTTATTATATTTGGGCCTTGCAGTTTTGAGGAATTGGCAACGATCTTTTGTTGGGCCTGGCTCAAAAAAAAATTCAATTATATATATTTACTTGAGTAACATAAGTCCAAAAGGCCCAATATCTTACCTGCCAATTCACTCCTCCAAAGTTGCAACATGACTGTCGCCACCATCAGCTCTGCTCCGCTCATCTCCCTCTTCCGCAGCCAAATCACAAAGAGAAGGTTTCATTTCTCTTCTTTGTTCTTTAATTTCCATTTTTGTTTTCCAATTTCCTTATTCCAGATTATATCTCAATTATTTTCACAGATTCGAGGACGAAACGATGCGGATCCTCGAAGCGGTTCTGATTTCCAGAGATGTGAAATCGTTAATGGAAGCTCGATGGAGTTTGAGAGAGTTCATGAGATCCGAGACTCTCTCTATTATCCGAGAAATTTCGGAGAAAACTGTGGACCGAAAGCTTTCTGTCCTTGAGTTCCTCGTTCGCGCTTTTGCTCTCGTCGGCGATGTCCAGGCAAATTATCTTATTCTTTTCCTCAATCTCTCTCTCTCTCTCTCTCTGAGTGCTTGAAATTTCTCAGGGAATTGAATTTGTCATAAGGAACGCAGAAGCATGTTAATGAATTTAAGTCTTTCTGATTAGTGCTTTTATAATTCAAATTTTGATTTCCAGATAAGCATACTCTTCTCAATTTTAAATCTGATAGAATATTGATTCAAATTTTTATTTTATTATATCTCAAGTGGTGCTTGTTCCGTTTCAAATTTTCCTAAGAAGTAGGTTTTTATTTTTTATTCTCCTATGTGCTCTGTGTCTGATACAGAGTTGCTTGGCGTTGAAATACGAAGGCTTGCTCTTGCGGGACCTGAAATCCTCGAGCCACCGGTGGCTACAAGTCTCATATACAGAATGGCTAAGCTTTGCGCAGGACTTGCTTGACAACGGCTATTACTCCGTTGCCAGACAGGTAATTTTGTTCTTCCCTTCTTTGGATGTAATTCCGGTTATATTTATCTGCAAGTTATGGGAAATCGCCGTATTATTTAGTGTTTCCAGTTCAAAATCGTAAATCTGTCATTTGGGATGAGGATTGAAGAAAAATTTTGAGTATAAATGTGAATGGTTCTATGTATAGCATTACAATTACTTGAACTAACGCTAGCAAATAGCCATAGCAAGTATAGCAATGTTACTTAATTGTTATGACCTCTTCCAATCCAAAACATTGTCCTTACGTTACCCTATGCAGGCATGTGAAAAGGCATTGTTGTGCCTCCAAGAACATGATGATGCAGATACCAAAGGAGATGAACTTCCTGAAAGAACACGGATTTTTGAAAAAATAAAGAGGCTAAGGGACCATGCTGTGAAATTGGCAGCTTCAGGCTCCAGTATGTCTTTAATCTAAATAGCATTATAAGTCCTTGTTACACGATGATGTCAAATAGCTTCCTACCTTTGATATGATAATACAACATGTAAGGTCTTGGATATTATTCATGCCTACAAATATTGACTATAATGACAATATCTACAATTGGAAAAAGCAAGGCGCGCATGCATGAACATCTGTGGGAGCTTTTGCATCAAAGCGGATGTGCATTGAACTGACATTGCTTTAATGGGGACGTGCAGGACTACTGTTTTGTCCCTTTTCTCTTTATTGGTAGAACATTTTGTTGGTTTTCTTGGGAGATAGCATGTTGATAGAATCAAAGTTTGCGGCTTAGAGGTGTTTGTGGAGTTTGGGCATGAATTGCTGAAAGCAGGGGCCTTAACTTGGCTAATGTGATGTAACTTAAATGAAGCTAATTGATGAGACTTGCATAATAACTCGTTTAATGGAGTTTTAGTTGGTGACAAGGTAAGAAATGATTAAATTCTCCATTCAGAGCAATTTATCCTTTTGCACATTATATATTTAGATCAATGAATGTGACTTATTTTTGCTTTAGCAGGATTATATAAGTGTGGTTCTTGTATCTTTCTGTTTTCTTAATTGGTTTCTGAAACTTGGATGGTTCATGACTACAAAGAATTGCATTGACCTCATTTGAATGGGAATTCATTTTGCTTTTCGTCAATAATGAACTCTGCTTGATCATTGCAGTCCAAGCGCAGGCAGCAGAGTACTTACAAAAGAAAGCAGTTGAGAAGAGCAAAATGGATTCTTCCTTTTGTCCAGAAACAAAATGCATGGCTAGCACTATGTTTAGAAATGGAATCAAGAAGCGAAATGCAAGAAAATTGCGTGAACACCAAAGCTTGAGGCAGAATATCAACCTTTATTTTTGCAACCAAGTTTATTCATGCCAGTGAAAATCATCCACATTTGAGGACAAAACTGCAGTTCTGTTTTGATGCAACTTTTTTCTCTGCAAGGTGCTCCCAAGTTTGATGTTTCAGTGCAAATATTCTCTTTTTGGATTAAGCCCAAATTTGGACAATAGTAACTTAATCAATTACTCTTCTATACAGGCTAGGAACTTCTGTTGACTTGGATCACACAACTTTTCTAGGTATAGGCTTCTCCCCTTCCAGAATGAAACTCAGATGCTGCTGATTTCAGAACGACTGTTTTCCTTTTCTAAACGTAATGCACAATGGGTAATATGTGATCATGTTGATTTTTATATAAAAAAACTGCCAACATGTGTTGCAGGTTAGCGCGGCTTCCCCTCATAAGCAGACCAAAATTTCATTCTCTTACCATTACTTAGCATTTATTTGCTATGTCAGACCTTGTAGGAAAAGACAAACACCATGAAAATGAGCTTTCACGGAGCTTTACCTCTGCTATGGGACCTTCTGCTCTTTATCAGCAGTATCATATGTATGACTTCTGACTTTTGAGCATTTGCCCCTTCTTGAAAAGGACGCACACCTTCAATGTTGCAGTGCCTTCGCCTAAGCCGCAAAAGGGTGGCCCATTTACTGGACACGACCACATGTCGTGCGACATCACGTAAGAAACAGAAATTTTTGTTTCCAATTTTCGGTGTTAAATAAGGGCCCTATCTCTTTCCATCTCAATAATGGCAAGTTACAGATGATTCTTTGCCTTTTGGTGCCTTAGAACCTCCAATTTATTAAGGGGCAGAGGTGTAGAAATGCAGCAAAAATATTACGTAATATGATTGCATCTTCGTGTGATCACGTGCTTACCGGCTATCGCTCCTCTTCTTGGCCTAACACCGACTTTTGAAAATTTAGACTTGCCCTTGAATAAAGAATGGAGATATTGGAAAGACAATACTGCGTCGGCCAAGCAACTGAAATCTAAGGATCGGTTGCCGTCACTTGAGCCCCTCACCAGAATGGTTGTTTTCGTCAAACATTGCTTGCTTCCAATTTTAACTTCTAGATTTGAAAATAAGTGCTTCAAAGAGACAATGCACGTTTCAAGAACCGAATCTTCCATATCACCAAGCACATTAAATGTTTTGCATCGTAGACTGCATTTTTTTTAGCTTTACCCAAAGTGGGGAAAGATGTCTGTACCTTATCACTTGAGTTTAAAACAAAGAATAGTGTTCTCGCCGTCTACAGCGAGAAGATTCTTTTTATTTTTTTATTTTTCCTATAGGGTTTTGAAACTTTCAAGTTGGAAATAAACTCGGAAGTTGTGGAAGATATCAAAACATAAGAAAAGATAGCCAGTAGAGAGCAACTCGAAACAAAAAAAGACGTAGGTCAATTATATTTTATTTGATTTTGAAGTTAAGTATAAAAAGATTAATTTACTGTTTTTTTATTATTTATCATGTTACTTCGTCTTTACGTAATGGTGCTGTTAAAAACATTTGTTTGAGGTAAGAGAGGAGACATAAACTTGATTTATAAGACAAATGCATATATTATATAGAACTAATAATAATAATAATAATAAAACGTGTACAGATACGTGATGACAACTGGTGGAGAAGCGGGCCTACTTTTGCCCTGTAACAAATTAGAAGTTTAGAATCATGTGGAAGTCATTAAATGACGGAGAGAAGGAGAACAGGTCTTAGGGTCCTGCACCTCTTTTTGTTTGCGATTTTCAGCCTCTCTGGAAATGTGATTGCTCTTTTATAATCCCTTAGACCCTAGCTCTATGTCGGATCGTATCTATTGGTTACAAATTAGACACTTGGTGCGTAATCATTATTTTATACGCGACAGGACTTCAAGTGCAGTAGAAGCATGTGTGTGAGGAATATTATTTTCTTTTTTGACGAGTTAGGCTGGAAATGGCAATTACCAGATAATTGCCGGTTAACTCTATGTATTTGAGGATATTAATAGTTATAAGTTTTTCGACAGTGTTAGTCTTTTTTCGATTAATGTAAGCAATATACGGAAAGTTTGGATAAATTTCTATCTAATTTACTAAGTCCCTGATATTTTTGCTAAGCTATGCTCCCCAGACGCATTGGTAGCATTAGTTTGGGAACCCAGTTAATGCGCGTGCGTGTGCGCGTGGGTGCGTGTGTGGAAATTTGGTTTCTATGTGAAATGTCGCCAACCAACATTCACGTCGACGCCAATATTTCTCTGATCCGAGTAAGGGTTTCGTTCTTATCATTTTCCACATGGTGGAACTTGAAACCAAACAATGGTCAAATATGGGGGAAGTAAAAGAACTTCATGTGATACGAGAATATACAATTACAACACAAAAAGTTAGACGATCAAAACTAGAACGTGGGCAATGATAACACAAAACTTAATGCCAACCAAGACGAGCCAAGCGGGGGTTCATCATTCAACTGCCCCTAAGTGACCAAAATGCCCTAGCCATTACAGATGGAACTTTTCAATTCACAAGGCTAAAGCTGTAAATAACAAATGCAAATGGCCAACTAAATGATTTTATGATAATACATATATATATTACAAGAGATTCATTAGGTGTGAAAATGGCCATAAGATCCAACTACTTTTTCTTGTATACGTTATTCTTTTATATATATATATTTATTTATTTATTTTGGTTTTTATTGTCTCCTCACACTGACAGTAACATGTGCATTCATTCTACATCGGCTTTGGTTTCTCCTCAACCATTATAAATAAGCCTTTTTCAGCTCAGTCTCTGCAACTTTAAGCTCTTTTGCCTTCTTCTTTTTCTCTTCTTCATCAACCAAGAGAATTGCCCTCAGATTTTGAAAAAGAAAAGAAGAAGTAAAATGGGTGGTTCTTCACCATGCGCCTCCTGCAAGCTACTGAGACGTCGCTGTGCCAAGGACTGCATCTTCGCTCCTTACTTCCCTTCTGATGACCATCACAAGTTTGCCATTGTTCACAAGATCTTTGGTGCTAGCAATGTCAGCAAGATGCTGCAGGTTCTCATCTCTCTCTCTCCCTCTCTCTCTCTCTGCATGTGTCTGTCTTTCTGAAGCTCTTGAGGAAATTCGATAGGTAACTCTATATGTCAACATAGATGTATAGTCCCTCCTTCTTAATGTGTTTATGTGTGCACCGTATGTTAGTAGTTAGAAGTGACTAAACCTATAACATGTTTACTTACAGAAAGCAAAATGTTAAAAATTTGCAAGATGAATCCATACATGTTTCTTCCTTTGATGCAAAGAATCATATTTTTGGTGCATAAAACTCTAGACCTATCAGAATACCACCAATACACAAACGAGCTATGTATACATATTTTTTATGACGAGGGATTCCTGAAAAAAAAAAAAAAAAAAACTGGAGCGAGTAAAACTATAGACGTCACTTGTTGATGTGCTTTCAAACTGAGCTCAATTACAGGAGATTCCAGTTCATCAAAGAGCAGATGCCGTGAGTAGTCTAGTTTACGAAGCAAATGCAAGAATGCGTGACCCAGTCTATGGATGTGTTGGGGTGATATCATGCCTGCAAAATGAAGTCTCACAGTTGAAAATGCAGCTTGCCGTCGCTCAAGCACAGATACTTTGTATCCAGATGCAGCAAGAGCCTACATTACCAAACCAGCCGGAGCAAGATGACAAATCACTTCTTTTGGCCAGTAGTAACTTGAATAACGCACCCCAGTCTCTTCACTTTGCTTCCTCTGGCAATGTAATCCAATAACATCTCAAGGGAGAGTCCCTTTAGACATTGAATTTGGTTTTTCTAATGAAAATGCCGACTTTTTCTTCACCCCATTGGATTGAGGCTGAATTTTGTGGCCAAATGGTCTCGCATTTACTCTTAGACTCGATGACAGAAATCAACATCAAAACTATGATAATATAAAGTAATGGGGATCAACCGATTACATGTGAGATTTGGAGCACGGTGGGACTCGCAAAGCTTCTTTTTCTTGATTAAAACGCTTTCACTTAGGAAGAAATTTTATAATTCCGTAGACAGTATCTTCCATACGTGTTCCCAGTCACAAACAATATTATTTTGAGATCTATATTGGATTGAAACTAAAATCTTGTATATAAATAACATTAGTCATTTTTAATTTCTTGCCCTTTCCAAGGGATGTTCGATTATGCCATCCTCGTTTGGAATCAGTCGATTCTCCTATTTGTTTATAATTTTTTCTTTTTATCTATTTTAGTTTTTATCTAAAAAAAAAAAATTCTTACAGGCTAAGGTCTCCCTTCTAAGGCAATTTAGAACTGGCTCAACAGTTGATGTTTCTCTTTCTCTCGGGTTGCGAGGTTCGAGTCTTCTTTTTCTTTTTCTTGTCTGTCATGATTATAGCACAGCCACGAATTGAGCCCGGCGGAATTTTTGCTAACATTTTCAAAGATCCAGACTATTTGCATGTAAAGGTTATTGAATTCAAACTCGGGCAGCACGAAATTCAATTATAAAGTAACTATTTCCACAACAGTAAATATTTCCGTTGTGAAAATGTATTCTTCGAATTTCAACATTCACCATACAAGTTAATTAAGCAATTTAATCTTTTTTTCTCATCAACAAAAATAACTCTTCTAATTCTACAAACCCTCTGCGCCCAGCGCGTAAATGGAATCTAAAAACACCCCCAGGAGATTTTTTTTACTGGCAAAACCAACCAACACCCACAAGGAAATGTAAATTTATTTGAGAGTCGAGAGAGACATTTACCGGGTGTTGTCGGGGTAAGCTATTCAGTTTGGATGCAGTTTCATGAAAAAGAAAAGAAAAAAAAAAAAACAGGAATTAAAAATTAGCTGGCATGTAAACCCTACATATTAAAAAGTCATTGGATGCAGACTCGTGCAGCACGGAATTCAATCATGAAGTAATTATTTCCACAACAGTAACTGTTTCCGTTGTGGAAATGTGTTTCTCGAATTTCAACATTCACCGTATAAGTTAATTAAGCAATTTAGCTTTTTTTTTTTCTCGCTCTCTCTCTTTTCACACCACAAATCCCATCGAGTCTTGAATTATATAACAGGAATAACACTCTTAATTCTAGAAACCCTCTGCTCCCAGCGCGTTAATGGAATCTAAAAAGACCACCAAGAGAATTTTCTTTTTTTTTTTTTTTAATCAGCAAAACCAACCTGGACACGCAAGGAAATGTAAATTTATTTGCCTATACAGATTGGATGAGACTTGGGAGGGAGGGAGGGAGGGAGGGGGGGGGGGAGTGTCACGGGTAGGCTCTTTAGTTTGGGCGCAGTTTTGTGAACAAAGAAAATGAGCTAGAAATTAGTTAGTATGTAGACTTTGCATATTAAAAAACAAATTAAAAAAAATTAAAAATTTTTTCGAGAAAAAAATACAAATAACTTTTAAAAAAGTAATGATTTTTTATTTTATAGAACCTACCCACCATCTCTTTTTGTCTCTCCCCTCACTCTTCCTGCCAACTTTTCTCCATTTAGCTTAGTCTCTTGTATACATTTTGACGGCCAGCTGTAGGGTTTACTTGCTGCCTTCTTTTGGCGAGGAGTTCAAATATCTTTACAGGAGCGGGGGAAGAATTGTCTGCTTATTCTTTTATATATATATAGATTGGTATTCATTTGCGGTAAGAAACGAATTAATAAAAAAATCGACCGTATCATCGGTCGTTGATAATTACTATAATTATTGCAAGAAATACCTTGTATGTTTCCTCCATCGCAAGCATCCCCCGATATCATTTTTGGTTTTGTTTTTTTTTTTCCCGTTTGTTCTTCCCTCTGTATATTTATTGATAAGGTTGTAAAGCTTCTTCTCGTTGTTAAATAAACTTTAAGCTAAATTTTCTTGTCAATTTCATTATCATCGGGCTGTTCTAGAAAACTGGAACGCCATGCGAAGTGCAAATCTCTCGTTAGCCTAGCTTAGCATTGTTACAAGCAAGAATAAAAGCATATTATAATAAATGGTCTACAATGTTATACCAAGTTTGAATTTAAATCATTCTCGTATTTATATAATTTTTTTAGAATTTTTTGTATAAAATATAACATAAATATTATCTTATAAGTGTGTGAAATAAAATTTTTATTTTTAATATGAAATAAAAAATTTAAAAAATAAATTTATTTTTAATAGGTATTTCAAATCTAATTAATAAAATTTAAAAAATATTTTAATTTAAATCCCTTTTTACAAAAATTAAAAAAAAAAAAGTAAAATTAACCTTATATCAAATGTGACAAAGAAAAAAAAAAAAAAAGAGATCCAATTAAGAAAATTTTGAGTAAAATCGATTTCATAAGACATAAAGCTGAAATAATAAGTAATCCTAAGAAGCACCAAAATTAAGATGTCATGGAAAGGTTGAATTGGATGAATCAACCAGCCTAAGTTCTTTGCTCACATGCTTCTTGACGTAAATGCAGCAATTTTAGTTTTCAACATCTCATTTTTTAGTATCTTCATCCATTGAAAAAAAAAACAAAAAAACATTTTCATTGATGAGTCATTTGAACAGAAGTCACGGGTAGCCAAAAAGGGCCATCATGGACCCACCATCTTCTTCCAAGCTGGAATCCGTGAGCTAATCAAAACATCATCGGTATTCAAGTAACCAATAGAAAGAAGATAATGTTCCACGTAGCCAACAAAAAAGAAAAAGAAGTGCAAAGTTGACTTAAATAATAGTTTAACAATGAAAATATGCACCTCGTCTTCTTCCCCTTTCTTTTCCTTGCAGTCGTCTGAGTCTCTGTTATATTGAAAAAAAGTCCACGCAAAAGTAGTAGTACTTTTGCTTTTGCAGCAGCAAACGAAGAAAGAGAGAAAAATCTTGACGATGGGGTACAATTCTTTCTTGATAAAAAGCCCAAAAAAGGAAGAACAAGAGGTTCCAGAAACAGTAGATCATCAATTCTCCAATGGGGCCAGAGAAGCAAATGATGCCAGGAAAGAAATGGATATCATTGATGAATTGGAAAGCATTCTGGGGATCGATTCAAACAAAGGAGAAGAAAATTTGTCAAAGTATAGCATGAGTGGTCAGCATGGATGGGATTTTATGGACTGGGAAGAAAACCATCCAAATGGAGGATGTGAAGAATTGGGAGACTGCTGCCAGTTTGATGAATATAGGAGTAAAAACTTCTTTGCAGGAGAGGAAGAAGAAAGGGAATATAATATCAAGGTTATAAAGACAGAGAGTGTTGGAGTTTGGGATGTTAATGAGAAGAACAACAATGTGTCTTTGAACTTGAACTTGAATTACCAGGATGTCTTGGATGCATGGTCTGATCGTGGGCCTCTGTGGGTTGATAATTGCACTCTTTCCATGGCAACCAATGGCTGCTTTGTTAGTATTCGATTACCATATCACCATATTAATTCTTTTGCTTTCATTTCACTCTCTATATATTTTTCTGCAATTAGTATTCGATTAGTAGTTGTTTGTGGGATAATAATATTAAAGAAGGGGTACATATATATGATCCACAAATTGACTATTTCTATTGATATTTTTCTCTTATTAAATCATTGTAAATAAAGCTGATTATTAGCATATTTTTTATCAAAAACAATTGTGTAATTTATGTCGTGAGGATTATGGTTTGGATTTTAATTAATAAATGGTTTGATTGATGTATGTAGATGGGGGAGGTGCCAGTGATGGAAGAAGAGAAAGCAAGAAGAGAAGCAAGTGTGCTTAGGTACAAAGAAAAGCGCCGGACCAGATTGATCTCTAAGAAGATAAGGTACCAAGTTCGCAAACTAAATGCAGATAAAAGGCCACGGCTCAAGGTTTCCCCTCCCCCCCCCCTCCTCTCTCTCTCTCTATCTCGTATGTTCTTTGGCTTATAAGCCTGGATAAAAATATGTACTTTTGGTTGCAGGGAAGATTTGTGAAGAGAGTTTCGTGACCGACATCAGAATTGGGCTTGAAATATCTCTACAAATATCTTTTGTCTTTAGATTTCTCTGGTAGAATATTCTGTATGCTTGCCTGAATGAAAATCTTTCTGACCACAAAATGCTTAAAATATCTCATCCTTCCAATCTTCATGGGTATAGCAGATTCTCTTGTCGATGGAGTTTTTTGCCGTGGACCTGAAGTCAGTATTCTTGCATAATTTATAATTGACTTAATGTTCATATATCCTAGTATGGTCTATTCATGGCACTTAGCAAACTTTTGTGCTCGCATCAATTAAACAGGAAAATTGACAGCGAATCAGCTAGGCATGGAAAAAAATAAAATAAAATAAAATAAAATGCTGTGGTCCTCATGCACATGGTTATCAATTTGTCTCTTTTTTTTTTTTACCCATTACATTTGCTTTTATGGGGCCCATGTATATTAATCCCATTGTGTCTTTTTCTGCGTATAAAAGCTTGCAGAAAGCGTCTGGAAATGTTTCAGAAGTCTCGATTTATTTATTTGATACATACAACAACTTTTGATTCTCATCCAGCGATCCAATCCTGTTGTGCGTCGGATACAAAAGGATCAAGGGAGAAGGTCATCGACCGTCACTCTCTGTTCCTTTTTTTTTTTTATTTGGTTGGAATTAGTCAACTTTTTGTGTTGGAAGAGGACATCAAAAGTGAAAGAAGATAGACCATCTGATTAATTTTTGCATGCTACAGAGCATTATTGGGTAGGCCACTGTGTAACACAAAATCAGGCCCACCACGATGGTATGCTATTTGCACCTTCTAAAAGTTTTTATCGAATTCCATTGAAAAAATTTAGATTTTTATTCTCCGATTATGAATGTGAGTATGAAATTTATCGAGATAAAAACTCAAACTCAACAGGTTTTTAATTGAAATATATATATATATATATATATATATATATATATATATATTATTCGACTTTCCGTTGAAAAACGAAAAAACAAAAAGTTTCTGCTCCTGAGAAGTAGAGTCCAAAAATCATCTCCGCAAGTTTGCAAATCCTGCTTACCAAAAAGTCTGAAACTATTATGTGGTTCAGCCCAGTCACTTTGTTTCTTCCTCGGTCATTGGTGGGTCATTGGCTTGGCAACTTCTGTAGATTGAACCCACAACACTCACTGCGGGCTCCACTCTGATAACATTTCGTCCAATGGTACGAAAAGCCATCTTGTCACGGTGTGTTATGTAACATGCTCGGCCTTCAGGTTTTTTCGGGGCCCACTGCTCTCATGTTAATGATAGATGACGAGAGTTTCACACCCTAAATTATCCCATGACGTGGGCATGGTTTGTGCCTTTACGGGTTCTTACAATATGGGCTTTAGTATTGAAGCCATGAGCCAGCCCCACTAGGCGTCATCAACTAAAGTAAAGATACGCATAAGTGTGCACGATCCACATGTGCCATTTTACCACCTTGTGGATGAGCAAAGCCCATTTTATCCTGGGCTAGGCTAACCCATTTCCTAACCTGGGCAGAAATGTTCATTGAGCCAAAATTTTATTTTTGCAAACATAAATAATAATAATACAATATGACGGAAAAGAGCGGCAAAGGCTAGCTGGACACCAACTGCCTATTCCGGATGCATCTGTAGTTCTTAAAATGGTAGCATCAGATCAACTTTAATTAGTGGATTGAACGGTTTCCCCAGTCTCAATATGGAAGCATAAGGACAAACAGAGAGGTATCATTCACATACTAACGTCCATAAAAATACAGCCAAAAGGATGGAATCATCTCTTCTATAATTTAATAGACAGAAGAAGACACATATTGAGACGTGTTTTTAGACATGTTCTTGTAATAATTTAAATCATCTTTTAATGATTAGAGACATGTTCTTGTAGCTTTGCTTGACTGCTCCTCTTGTACTCAAAATCATCACTAGAAGAGCATAATTTTCTGCAAAATCAAGCAATTTAGCAGGTTCCAGCATGCATTCCACCTTGAAAACAAGCTGCCATGTTGTGGCAGTACCTTATCCTGTTAGAGGCCATGTCAACCCCATGCTGAACCTCTGCAAGTTACTAGCTTCAAAGAATCATGATATTCTCATAACTATAGTTGTTACTGAAGAGTGGTATGGCTTCGTTGGCTGTGAAATTAGACCCACCAACATGAGATTCGCTTCCATTCCAAACGTCACCCCATCTGAGCTAGTTCGAGGTGCAGATTTTTCCGGGTTCTATGAGGCTGTTATGACAAATATGGAATCTCCCTTTGACAGGCTTCTTGATCAGCTTGATCCATCAGTGGCTACCATTATAGTTGATACCGAGCTACTGTGGGCAATCCCCATTGCGAACAGGAGAAACATTCCAGTGGCCACACTCTGCACGGTGCCCGCAAAAGTATTCTCAGTATTCCATCATTTTAGCCATGTAAAGGACTTGCAAATTCTGGTTAATTTGCTAGGTATTAACATACAACAGTATTCTTGTTTCAGATTCTAATAGGATGTCACGTCTCTATAGATTCCTCTAATTTTAACTGAAAAATGCTTTGAGAATCAGGTTATACTCATCTAATTAATTCAATTTTCATCGTGCATCTCAAATTATGGGATTCTCTTTATGAAAAGCACATGAATAAGGCCTGGGCACTGCATGTGGAAAACTCGTGCACTGGTATCGCCTTATCTCAAATTATGGGATACATGACAAATTTGCGATTAATGTGTGGTTCATGAACCAGATCATGGAGATGAGCATGTGCAACAAAGCCAAGGAATTTCTTCAGCACATTTGGCAGAACTTCGCACAATCTTTCACGGGACTGCGAGAAGGGTTACTGAGCTGACCTTGGAACGCATTTCATTGGTGCCAAAAGCACGGTATCTTCTATTTAACTAAGTCTATGAGCTTGAACCCAAGGTTTTTGATTCTCTGAAAGAAAATTTTCATCTCCTCATTTATCCCATTGGCCCTGCCATACCTTACTTTGAACTAGACAAACACCACTCGGTTTCTCCCAGTAGCCCGGGCTATCTCCATTGGCTAGATTCCCAGCCCGCAGGTTCTGTTTTGTACATGTCATTGGGAAGTTTCCTCTCAATTTCCCGGGAACAAATGGATGAAATTGCAGCAGGGATAAGAAATAGTAATGTTCCATACCTGTGGGTGGCTCGTGAAGAAACTCCTCGGTTGCAAGAGAATTGTGGTGATATGGGGATAGTTGTGCCCTGGTGTGATCAATTGAAGGTCCTGTGCCATTCTTCCGTGGGAGGTTTCTGGACGCATTGCGGGTGGAATTCAACACTGGAAGCTATAGCTTCAGGCGTTCCGATGCTCACTTTCCCTTAGCTTTTGGATCAAGTTTCAAACAGTAAACAGATTGTTGAGAACTGGAGAATTGGGTGGAAAGTGAGAAAAGATGAAGGATCAGAAACTTTTGTCACAAAAGATGAGATAACAGACCTCGTCCGGAGGTTTTTGGATATGGAGAACAATGATGTTAAAGAGATGAGAAGACGAGCAAAAGAATTGCAGGACATTACTGGGCCGGCACTTGCAGAAGGCGGATCGTCTGATAAAAACCTCGACGCTTTCATCAGGGATATTAGCAGCCTTTATTCTTAATTACGTCGTGGACTATCTGTACGCTTATCAAGGATGTTAATATGATTCTGGTCTTTGATTTTTTTTGATTTGAAGCCAATTTACACCATTTTGATTTGTGAAAACCTGAAAAGCTTCCAATCCAGGAATTCTGAACCCGGAAGCTTCATTGGCTCTGATCCTGAACCTGATAAAATCCTATTACGCTACATACCAACTTTTAAGCAAAGGTCATCTTCAACATTTACTCGCATGTTCTCTAGCCCTCCCCTCAACGAAGAATTGCCAGTATATTTGCATAGTTCTTTTGACCTAAAAGTGCAAAATTTTCCATAATTCCCCTGAAATGCTAATGTTTATGGGGATGGGGGCACTCACGATCCATGATATCAAGGGAAGCAATTCTATTTCCTTCTAAGAACATTTCAATGGCAAATCATGATTATCCATACCATTCCAACATACAGAAAAGCATTGGCCCACATGTATTTCCATCAATGTGGTTTTATGCTTATTCTTTTCTCGTTTTGTATTAGCGCAAGTAACCCACCAGTGTGTGTGCACTTGGCCATCCGACGACGTCAATGAAAAAATTAAAATAAAAACACTGAAAGAAAAGGTGACTCAAAGTAACATTCCTAAGAAAATCTGGTTGTGAAGGTGGCCTAGTTATCAACACTTTGAAACATTCTAGAAAAGAATTGGTAATCCATTGTGCACATAATAACGGGCTACATTTATTGTATAGTTATATAAAAGATTTTATAATGGGAAGATTATGGTTTCTTTTTTTGGTTTTTCACTTTAAATCCAGATTCACAAATGCAATGTGGCTCGAGATCCCCACCATTTGTCCCTCTTTTTTTTTTTTTATTTCTCCGCCAAAAACCAAAATCACAATTGGCCGAAGTTTAATTATGAAGGATATCTATAGACCATGGAACTTGGACCGTTCTGCTTGCATATTCCAATTTCCTTGTCCCTTGCTGATTTGTGCTCGTGGGGCGGACGACAATCACGCCATCATTTTTGTTTCTTTCTTTTAACGATAAGGCTCTGCGGAATGGAATTAAGTTGCATGTTGATTCCCTTCTCACGCATCATTTATTTGATACGAAAGACCCTTAAAAGATGATTGCCCTGTGACTCTGGAAAACTTTTTCCTTTTCCCTTCTCTTTTGCTGAAAATTTTACTTTTTGATGAACTCTTTTCGTTCTATGCACGCCATATTCATTTTTCTTAAAGTTAAAACTGTGAGATTTAAGAAATAAATATTTTAATTTTTAATTATTAAAATATTTATATATAAAATTAAGTCATATCTCACATCTCACATGATTTTAAATTATATTAATAAATGTTTTCATATTTCTAATAAAAAAATCTTATACCATAACATATATAACTGAACTAATTTATACATATTTTATATAATATGAATAATTAAAAATAAGAATTAAATTAACTGAAAATTTAATAACAAATGAAATGTGAGAATAAAAATTAATATTTTTTTTTTTTTGATAAAAGAGAACCAATATTTATTTTTTGGTTAAGAAAAAAAGCAAAGACAATGTCTCACAATTTCACAAAAAAAAAAAAAAAAAAAACAATTTGTGAGAAAACTGATAGGTTTTACATCCATTAAATTGACTTATGTTAAATCCAAAGGGCACCGTCAATTTTTACCCAACTACCCATATTGACATTTTACGTTTAATTTGTTTAATAAATAATATGAAAAATGCGATTTGGTGTTAATGAGCCCCCTTGATTAGCTAAATTGTCTTCAAAAATTTTGGTTTAGTTAGAAAAAAATTGAATTTATAATAAAATTAAATGACAATCAAATATTTATACAACAATTAAGACGTTATCTTATTTCTTCTGAAACTAAAAAACACGTTATCTTATTCGGGAGACATTTTAATCGAAATGGAAAAACTAAAAAAGAAAATTAAAGAATTCATTAAGGACACATGAAAAGACAATAAAATAAGAAAAAAAAACAGAAGCCCCCCGAATATCTTGGAGCCCTAACGTGCAAATTGTCTCACAACTTCTTAATTATGTAATAAAACCCCAAAAAATCTGTATGTTTTCATCAATTATTTTTCAATCCAAACGACGACAACCACGACCACCACCGGCACCGCCAATAACAGCTCTCTATGTCCACAGAAACCACCGCCACCACCAAGTTCCAGAGCCCCGATTTCAGACCTGTCCAGCAACCGCCAGATTTCCGCCCGGAGATCTCGGCTGCCGCTGGCCACGATGGTCTTCACTTCTGGCAGTTCATGGCCGCCGGATCCATCGCCGGCATGGTCGAGCACATGTCCATGTTCCCCGTCGACACGGTCAAGACCCATATGCAGGCCCTCGGGTCCTGCCCGATTAAGTCGGTCAAGGTCAGCCACGCCCTCCGCTCCATCATCCAAACCGACGGGCCCACCGCGCTCTACCGCGGCATCGCCGCCATGGGTCTTGGCGCCGGCCCGGCTCACGCCGTGTATTTCTCTGTTTATGAAGTTTGCAAGAAGCGCTTTTCCGGCGATAATCCAAACAACACTTTAGCTCACGCCTTGTCGGGCGTTTGCGCGACGGTCTCAAGCGACGCCGTCTTAACGCCGATGGATATGGTGAAGCAGAGACTACAGTTGGGGAAAGTCACTGCATATAAAGGGATGTGGGACTGCGTGAAGACGGTCTTCAGAGAGGAGGGGATCGGTGCGTTTTACGCGTCGTATAAGACCACCGTTTTTATGAATGCGCCGTACACGGCGGTGCATTTTGCGACCTATGAGGCGGCAAAGAGGAGTTTGATGGAAATTTCGCCGGAGAGTGCGAGTGACGAGAGGTTGTTCGTTCATGCCACCGCCGGAGCTGCCGCCGGAGCGCTGGCAGCGGCCGTCACAACCCCACTTGATGTGGTTAAAACTCAATTGCAGTGTCAGGTAGTGCGTTGTTTTCCTTTTCACCCCGGGCTAGCAGGACACCCACCACTGCGGCTCCTCACATTAAACATGAAATGCACACTAGAGGATTCAAACCCAAGACCTTATGCCTAATCCAAACAATTCTATTCAGTAGTGTGGTGGTTTTGAGTGTAAATTGTAACTCTAATCTAAAATTGACTTGATTGACAGAATTATTTGGAGTTTTGAGTGAGAATTGAAGCGATAAATTTCATTGCTTGCACTAGTTAGCAACAGTATGTCTGCAACTCTGCATCATTGACTTTAGAAGCCATTACATGTTTGCAAGTAGCAACAGGTCGCCTTATTACAATGTAACAGCAGTGTTTTTTTTTTTTTTTTTGGGTTTTTTCAAATTGGTGTCTTACATTGCTCTATTTTCACTTTGTTCTGCATTTTCAAGGGGAGCTCATGTTGTTATATTTTTCCGATTCTCGTTGGGAAGACTGCTAATTGTTATTGGAGGGCTGTTACCTCCTTTACATGTTTACTTGATTGAATGGTGTACACTCATTCTTTATTTGGTAATGTGGGATCAGCTCCTCATCACGGATGTGTGTTGGCAGTGATGCATTTTGGAAAATGTGCATACCTTATTTAACTACTCCATCAGATTCAACAAAGGAGTAATGCAAACTGTTATTTAGTAATAACAGTTGAACCTCCAATGATCATTGTCGTTAAGATCATTGATTGTTGGGTTTGCAGGGTGTATGTGGATGTGACAGATTTACAAGTGGCTCCACTGGAGATGTGATTAGAGTAATAGTGAAAAAGGATGGGTACAGAGGGCTTATGAGGGGTTGGATTCCGAGGATGCTTTTCCATGCCCCAGCTGCTGCGATCTGCTGGTCTACATATGAAGCTTTCAAAGGCTTCTTTGATGGACTCAACCAACGCTAACAGTGGCATTGTCACCTAAATAACCAGGGAGAAAGAGGGTGCTCAGAGTATTGGGTTGCATGGAAAATAATGTTGTACAACCTAAAGAGATGTTACACTTAACTTGTGGGACGGTAAGACAGACAAATTTCAGGCTTGATGGCTGTCTATTAGGCAGTGGAGGGTAAACCAGAGTCTGAACAATCGTTCAGATTGTGGTGTTTCCCATATGTGTTGTGCACGAAATTCTCCCTTTGGCAATTTTATTCATATCCATTTTCTGGGGCTGCATAAAGCTCCCCACAGAGCAGCCTTTCTGCATTTATCTCATCTAATGTGTGCACTCCTGTGCATGTTATTTAAGTTGTGTTTCATTCCAAAACTATTTATTCTGGAATGAATGATTCCTGGATACTCAAGAGTTAGCTGCCGTCTGGTCTTGTATGGTAATTTGTACACATTATAACTTCTGTTAGTTTATGAACCATTTTGCACTTTGAGCTTTCTGTTCGTGTTTCTGTTGGTGTTTATTAGTCGGAAGGTAACGGGCAGTGCTTTGTCAAGTTTCTCATATTTTTTTCCGAATTGTGATAGTTGAGAGTGAATTTACCATTGGATTACCATAGCTGCAGATAAAGGCTCGTATTGTGCACCACGAGGAGCGAAGAATTGGCCTGTTGAACTGACGAGGGAAGGATATTTCACTGTAATTCCCGAGGTGTAGGCCTATGTATCCTTTTCAATTATCCTTGTTGGTTTTGTCCACTTTATGTATACATGGTGCGAAGCCTTTTGTGGATTGCGTCCAACACAAAGCTTGGTAGGTATGGTCTAGTAACCGCCAAGTATAGAATTCAAGGACAAAGCTTAATTGTACTTTGATTTGATAAATATGGTCTAATAGCCACAAAGTATAGAACTCAAGGGTAAAATTTAGAATCAGAATTTTAAACTTTTCTCGGAGTTAAATTCCCCTTTTCAATTCAACTGAACTAAGAAAAATCTAAGCTCTATGTATTACACTAAAAAATATTACTTTTAATTGATCTCCTGGTTAACATGTATTTAGTACAAAAAGGAAAATGGAGGCGAAACATTACATGGAACGAGTACAGCAGTAACGTCTACAGAAGTAATGTAGAGTGTTTTAAGATGCAGAATTCAGTCTTTCAATCGCCTTTTGCAGGATTTGACATATTACGTAAAATATCGAATGTAAATGAATGGTTTCTGTCCTGTGCCCCGTTCTTGCCTCATGAAGTGATAGAAATGATTACTTTTTACAGCCTATTAGCGGTGTCCAAAAGTTTTATTATCACCAACGTGCAGCAGTTGTAACGTTTAGGATACTGTCTCATAATTTCTCTTTCGCCCATGTATGGTCATTTGATCTAGCCAACACCGTCTGAATTGAATGAGATATAAGCAGGAAAAGTTACAGTTGAATACTTCAATTTCAACGAGGAAATTCACAGAACATTTCAGTGATTGAGGAAATAAGGTTTCGGAGTAGAACATTTGGTGCATATTATGGATAAGAATAATTTCTTCACAAAATAGATTTTCCAATCAAAAGAAATGCAAATGCCGTACGCTCCCCAATAAAATCAAAAATTTGGGCACGGCTGTTTAATGTCTAGGGCCTTCATTGGACCATAGGTGCATGCATGGCTGGGGATACATGGGATGCAAAAGATGCTACCAAGCTATAATGAGTTTAGGTGGGCTAAAGAAAAAGGAACAGATGCATCCAAAAGAACACAAAAGGGAAAAGGAATGATACCTTCTGTGGAATTTATGGTAGAGATTACCTATCTGTGGTTCCAGAGGTAAACACATCAATTTGCAAAGCATATGTGCTGCTGAATATCCAATTCTTTTACTTGCCTGTGATCCTTCGAATATTCCAAAAAGAGGAAAAGAAACAACAAAGAATTCTTTACTCCTGTTTTGTTCATTGATTTAATGGTTCTGTCACTTGATGCCCATCAGAGAAACTAATGTTTGATGAACTTACAACCCGACCAACAATTACTGTGATATCGTCAAGTTTTCCACCTGACAAAAAAATAAAGAACTTTAGGACCGGCCAGCTCAAGAAAATTATCTGCTCAAATCCATGTGAAAACATAAGTCACACCTGTAAGTTTCATCCCAAGAATTTTCTTCCATAAAGGAACATCAAATCCCTGTGGATTATCCACGAAAAGGACATTATCCTCCTGGAATGATTAATTCGTGCTTTCATGGCTAGTTTATTCTGGCTAGTGGGGTTACCTTGGATCTTGCTTCCAGGGAATAAGGGGACTCAAATTCTGTGTCCATTGAATGCATCCTTGCTAGGTTAGCTAATGCTTTTGCTAGGGTTTAAGTTGAAACTGTGGTTAGAAAATGATGCCGTAAGTAGCTAAAAATCAAATGGTGGATCAACTGACAAAGACTTACCAGCCTCAGAAACATCATTGCTACTCGCTAAAGTTGAAACAATCTCATGGTCAAACACATTGTCAAAAAGCCCATCCGATCCCATGACAATGGTGTCACCTTCCACTAACTTCATGCTGCTGACCTTTTTGAAAGAGACAAAAGCAACCAACACAGAAGAAAAAAAGATTGAGAATCTTACTTCATAAGATGGCCACTTAAGCAGTTGATAATGCAAGAAATTATAATTTACAACCAATGCATCAACAAGAAGCTTGCCCTATAGCTGCCATAAAAAAATATAAAACAAATGCTGGTCTACCAATCACAATACCATGGCATCGAGGTATGTTTGGCCAACAGTTTCTGAGCTCAATTGGTAGGGACAATCAAAGTAATGTTCTTGAGGAGATGTGGAGAAAACTGTTTGACCTGCAATTTATTCAATAATCACATTTACCAGGATTCTAAGGGAAAAGGAAAATCAGAATGATGAACATATATGAATACAAGAAGACAAGATAAAACTTGACTGCATTACCTCCGCGGATAACCCTTAGTCCACAATCCCCAACATTAGCAACCTTTAGTGTTCCATTCCTCTCCAGCATTGCCACGATTCTACTTATCCAAGTGAAAAGTGGGGTTTAATGGTTCAATCACAGGGCATATTATTGAAAATGGATCTACAGTAGCACTCTTGAAAAACAATGGTGGAGAACATCCTCACAAAAATTTTGGACTTACACAGTAGCTGAACCTATAGAGGAGGTAGTAGCATGCGCTTTCCTTAGCAGAATTTGGGGATCATAATTGACCTGCCAACTCCAAAAGATGTATTTGTTCTGTTAGTCAACATTTAAGAACCTTTTTTCTCCTCCTTTTCTCAAGAGAAAATAATCAAACAGAATGTGTATATGCAACAAATTCTTCTTTCTAGTGTCAGCTAACAACGTTACCTCCTCATCCCCTATGAAATATGAAGCATTAGCCATCAGTTCGCGAGAAAACAACGAAGGATCCACATTCTGTGCAGCCCAACTAACAACATAGGCAGAAAGAAAAGAATCAATTATATTTCAATTAACTGCACCAAGGCTTGTAATCAAAATTTTCAGGTGCCCCAAAATCATTAACTTATCCAAACCAAAAACCAAGATTTTATTAGCAACATAAGATAATCAGCAGAAAGCAACAAGCTTTTCAAAATCCCAAAGCCTGTAAACTGTTTAATGTTAGACTTCCAATATGCCTAATCAACAGGGAAAAGAATGCTTTGCTTATATACCCCCCTCCCAACACCCCCCCCCCCCCAAAAAAAAAAAAAAAGAAAAAAAGGAATGCTTTGATTAGAATTGAGATTTTGTTCATACCCAGAGACCCCGTCAGCAACAGCAACAACACCCCCATTATAGCTGCTCACGAAGAAGGCATCTTCCCCACCTCTATCAACCTTTCCTTAGAAAAAAAAAAAAAATTTGCCGACGCAAAAGGCATTTTGAGGCATTAAATTTCACTTTTGGGTACAGAACATAATCAATTGTCCATAACCAATTAACAATGAAGAAGTGCAAATCACAAGAAAGGCCGCACCTTACTGGGGTGAGGAATCAGGTGAGTTCCGACACAAAAGGATACTTCACGCCTACCAAGAAAAAAAAAAAAGGCGCAAACAAAAGTACACCCACGAGGCTCTTGATAGATATGGGCAAGTTCAAATAGCAATGTCTAAAACGACTTACGACAAATGGGGACATTTACAGCAAGGGCAGGCTCAGACAAAGCAGAGTGAATTGAAGTGAAAAATTAGTTGGGGGGGAAGAGAGAGAGAGAGATGGCTTACCGAACAGGAACAGGGTAGGATTCTGATGAAGAACAACAGAGAAGCTTCTTCTTCTTCTTCTTCTTCTTGGAAAGTGAATTTGCGTCAGGTATATTAGGTGACAAGCAATGAAAGAGTTGGTAAATTGAGGTCCTGACAACGGGAATTGCCATTTCCCACTTCCACCCACGCACGCACGCTCAGGCACATACAGGCTTCGCACTTTCTCAGAGCTGCTCGAAATGGTTGTGTGGTTCAGTTCAGTTCGACTCAAACTGAACATTTTGTTGTCACGCCACTCTATCTATTATAATAATTTTTGGCCCCTCAGTGCATAAGCACCAGTGGTCTAGTGGTAGAATAGTACCCTGCCACGGTACAGACCCGGGTTCGATTCCCGGCTGGTGCAAATTTAGATTTATTTTTCATTTTTCGAAACTCGAGTTTGCATTTTAGGGTCTCATGGCGGTCTAAAAAGGGTGAAAGTTAGAAATCCAATCAGGCAAAGAAGGAATGAACGCCATTTCCATCTCCGCACCTGATCTTATTATTGAAGGTACCAATGGTTTGTTTCTTATTATTAATCATTTTACATAACCATCGTTTTCTGCTCTTTTAGCTATCTAGCAAGAAATTAGTATTTTTACTCTAAGTCCCCTTCGGATCTGCCTTCATGTGTACGGTAGATAACAATATGGGAAGCGATTCGGATTCGAATCCCGATGATACACCAGAATACTACCAGCCAATCTCCGCCGTCGATGTGGATGGCGACGGTGACGAAGACTCCGATCGAGCCAACTCGGACGAGGAGCATCTTAGCTATCACGCGCACCTGACACAGAATGGATTCTCGTCGCTTCATCTAGACGGCGATTCGGAGGGAAAGAGCAGCGGCGACGAAGATGAAGATGAAGACTACGAGGAGAGACTGAGAGAGGCGTCTGATTCGGCGATATCGAGGGCGTTTAGAGAGGACGAGAGTCGAAGGAACGCGCCGTTGACGGCGGAGAACGCGATGCGAGTGATGGAAGCAATGCGTGGAGTCTCGTTTCGCGGTTTGGCTCCTGATTGGGCGGGTCGGATTCCGGAGGAGCAGTGGATTGATCGGGTTAGAAGATTGCAGCAACCACGTCGCCCCGCGTCGGCTTCCGCTGTGCAAGATTAGAATCTGAATTTTTATTTCGCACAAAAACATTTTATTTATTTCAACTTGCTTCTTGGGAGATGAGACCCGTCTCTATCGCTACTTGTTTGTCAATGGTGGTTCGAATGGAAATCATTTGAATTAATTTCTTGGCTTCAATGAAGTTACACGGTGCTTTGTGTCACCTGGAGAATGTTGCTAATCTGAAAGTTATCTCTAATACAAGCCTCGGCTCAAACTGGAAGTTACAAAACAAGCTTTCAAAAACTCCAAACTGGCTTCTCCTCCATTTTCCTGAGTTCGGATCTTCACGAAGAAAATTTATCTCCAAGTTTCTTGTGTTGCTTCACTGGTGTGAACAAGGAAGCGGTCTTAGTCACCAAACGATGCCAAACTTCTTTACTGCGTTGACCAGGAAACCTTTGGATGCAGACCTTTAGCCGATGTTCTCAATATCAGCACCCTTGTCCATCCATTATCTTGACAATGCCAGCAATTACCTGATGCGGTGATTCACAATAAACTCCAATGAAAACTCATTTTTGATCTCTCAATTGAGTTAGTCAATTCAAAATCCAATTGTGATACCTTTCCAGGTCCCAATTGGAAGCTATTCTTCAGGCCTCTGGTTGGAGGAGTCTTCACGGTACTTTCCCATTGAACAGCAGAAGTCACCTGCAATACAGACCTCAGGATCAAGAAGTACCTCAAAGTCTAAGAGAGAATAAGTTCTGCGGCACTTACCTGGTGCGCTAACATCCTCTTAATCGGGGCAGTATCTGCGTGTGGCTGTGCATCAACATTGGATATAACTGGTATTCTTGGAGATCTGATCTCTGTCGCTGCCAATGCAGCTTGGAACCTCGAGACAGCTGGTTCCCTAAAACTTGTATGGAATGCACCCGCAACAGCTAAGCGCACCCAAGGAAAAGGAGTAGGTTGTTTTGCTTATAAAACTGCACATGGGCCAATGCATGCGAGTTTGCGCGGAAAGGCTTTTAATGTGTTTGTTATAATGACCCCAAGAATGTTGGGGGGCCGCGACCCCCGGGGGGGGGGGTGGGGGTTGGGGTGGGGGGGGGTGGGGGTTGGGGTGGGGGGTGGGGGTTGGGGGCGCAATGGCCAACTGCATTTTAGCTTTTTGGCTATCTGATAGCTATGGCAAAAGCATTACGGGATGTAAAAAGCATAACAATTCTTGTTTTTTTTTTTCTTTTTTTATTTTAATCAATAGAAAACAAAAATGTTAGGCATTACTGCTGCTGCAGCCGTGACACTATCGAGGGAATTTGAACTCGGGACAAAGCCACCTCATTTGCACAGGGAAGATTCTCGAATTCAGTACCAATTATTTTATGATCAACAAAGATTCTAAATACAATTTCATTAATCAAACAATTTGAAGACCAACATTAAGCCAGATCCCCAAAACTAATTACAGTTTCTCATGACGATCTAAAAGATTGGTCCTTTTCCTTCACTTTGAATCCCCACAGCAACCCCTCATCTCTTGTTGACGTTGAACCGTTCTCTATAACGTAAGCATGATGAGCAATTGGGTTTAGAGTATTTACCACATTACAAAATTGTAGTAGTGGTAGTAGTAGAAGCAATAGTTGAGCACGATCTCTGTTCCAGGTAACATGCAATAACAGGAGTGGAAGAGTTAAAAATCACTTTCACTGTTTGGAGACAATGAATCAAAACGACAATAATGCAGAGTTACTGCATGATTTATTTTAGTGACAGCAAATGTAAAATCAACATGCACTTTAGCTCTTACTTCTTTGGACTAAATTATCATATTAATGAAGACAACCCGATAGAGATTGAAATTTGGTGTCACTGTATCAGCAAAATGCAGTTTTGAGGTCCAAAACCTGGAAAGCTTAGACTGGTAAATGTTGCGGGTCAATGGGCAGTGACATATGGCCATCATTATCAAACTTCAAAGAATAGGCAAACCATGCGGATTGAGCGTAAAAAGCATGAATCTTGTTTTCTGTCATGGCGTGGAAGGTAAAGAAGCAATTTGGAACAAAAAGGCACCTGCCCAATTTTCATTTCCTTGCCTCTAGGTGTACTCAACAACCCGACGTTCACTAAGCCTGTCCCTGTCCCTCTTGCTCCTTATAACTCTTGTTCTGTTCTCTATTATTTCCAGTACCTGAAAATTACAAGGAAAAAAGGGAAAAAGAAAACCCATCGGCCCCTTATCATACGCATTACATTTTCTCTTTAAAAATGACTGGTTGAACACAAACAATTGAATCACTTCGATGTTGCATTATAGGCTTACCTCCGGTCTTTCATGAAGAACTCCACTAGACATTCCAACATCAATCCGCCATATGCTACAATTATATTTGCTGCATAAAATACTCTGAATATCAACATCACATGGATATGAACTGAACCTTCATTAACAGAAAGTATCACTATTACCAGTTAATTCCTGCAGTTTGAGGAGTATGCCCAACTACCATTGCCTTCGCACCAACCAATCGCAGTGTCTCTTCAAGGATAGAACTTATCTGAAGAGCATCAAATTTCAGCTCCAAAGACAAGAAAAGCAAGTTAAAATAATGAAACAACAGATGCAGCAATTGTAAAATCAAATTCCAAAAGGGATTTGGACAACATACTATTTCAGAGAATAGACATTCAATCTAAAAGCACAAGTGGTTGTATTTCAAACATAATTGGTATTCATACTTTTGAGTGGCAACGAAGTTTATTTCACCTTTTTTTTTTCGTGAGCAGTTTATTTCATCTAAATGAAACTGGCTGCAAGAACACATGATGTCTTTGGAGAACACTTGCCTGATTAGTTCGATAGTCTTCATAATCTGACATATCTCTGGAGTATAAGCGACTCCACACAACACTGTCATAGCCTCTCATAGCTATGAAAGGAATGTCAGGTGCATCCTCACCCATACTAAGAGTTCTCATCCACTCTGATGCTTCCCTGTTCATCCTCTCTATGCCATATGCAACTGCAGGAATACCAATAATCCTATCAGGTGTCACAAAGAAAATAGTTCCATACATATGTCTGACCAAGCCACCACATTTGCATACAAAATTTTCCAACCCAAGCTGTCTGCTTACCATGGTGAGGAAGAAGGCCACCGTGACAGAATACCCAGTCATTGACCTTGAGTACGACAGAATGTCTTGCCAATTCACATGCCAATGGACCACCTGGTCTCAACAAGATTGACCTGGAAAGGACCCCTTTTTGCCTCTGTCCTAAAGTTTTAATGACTTTATGAGAAATAATTTCCTTTCCTCTTGAGTAGAAAGGGTCATGTGAAAAACAAGGGGAAGATATGAAGGGGGAAGGGGAACCGAGTTTGCTTCATTGCTTTAGAAAACATTAAATTTTTAGTACCTTCACCAGATTCCAAGGACCCCAGTAATTTTGGGATGTTCTCCTATCTTTTCTCATTTTAGACACACCAATCCAACTAACAAGAGCATTGTCCCAGTTGTATTCACAGTCTTCCAAGTAGGCCAGAAAAGCAGTACATTCGTCAAATGCCCCTGAATCAACATATCTAAAATCTCCTTCCACATTCATAGTCTCGTGGTTTCCATTAATCTACAACACAGAAGAGCATATTCAGCTTAGTTATCCAGTAAAATATTACCAATGGGAAACTCAGAATTTCACAGAAATCCTTCAAACAAGGATGATAAAATGCAAATTTTAATGAAATTTGCAGCACGTATGGTTTGCAAGATGGAACAAATTGAATCATATAACAGGTTTGTGAAAATTGCCTCATGACTTTCATTCTTCTTGGTACTCGTGTACGTTCTGTCGTTGCAACGTGGTGCAACATTTTAAACATTTTTGCCTCAACAGGCAAGAGCTTTGTCCATAATTTATTACAAACCTGAAAAACCGCTCCACCTTGAGCTTTGGCCTGAGCATCCAATGAACGTAATAAGGACAGTATAGCTATTTCATCTTCACCACGATCAAGTATATCTCCAAGCTGAACCAGCACCTACATTTTGAAAGAAAAATCACATTTGATTCAAAAGGGACAATTATGGATACAGAATGGCAGTATAATCTTCTCATTTGACATGTCGAAATTGAACTACGTAATGGGAGGCAGTCCCATACCGTTTCTCTGCCAATCCATAAGTCCTGACCATCAGAACTCAGGACACCGGCCATCTCAAGTGCATATCTTGTTTGTGCAAGATCTCCATGCAGATCCCCCACTATAAATACAAGTTAAATTAGAAGAACATAAAACCTGGATTATTAAATGACATTGATCAAGAACGAAGTCAATTCAAATTGCATTTTCAACAGCTCTACAAGAGTACATTTACCACAACCAAATTTCAATTGAGAATTCCCATTAGGACTTCTCCACCTTACGCATAGAATTTAAGGAGAAGTTAGTTGAACGAGTGGATTTTGATATAATCAAAAGTCAAAAAAAAAAAAAAAAAAAAAAAGAAAGAAAGAAAAGAAAAGAAAAGAAATTCCAGAAAGAGTCCCAATTCAGGCATTGGAATAAATTGCATTACTGCCCTGTGGTTCGCCCTTTGCAGTGATAGTGTTTTCCCTTTTTTGCAGTCTCCATTGTTTAAATTCCCATCCAATCGGGAATAAATTCGCGCAAAAGCCCAACGTGACAGAAAAAGCAGTCCTAAGAACTCCATTTCAAATGACTCCCAACTCTATTTGATCAAATTGTAGTCAGACAAGCAGCTGGATAGCCCTCCTCTTGGTTGGTTTGAGCTCAATTTGGGCCAAGCAAAAAAAAATAAAATAAAATAAAACAAAACAAAACAAAATAAAACAATAAAAACCATCAAGAAGGTACACAGTACAAACAATTTCAGAAACTAAAGTTAGCATGCATTCCAGGAAACATGGCTTATTCGCATGCAGAGTTCCACTTCCATGAAAATTGCTACCAAACTCAATCTTCATTCACCAGAAGCCATAAAAAAAGTGGGGGGGGGGGGCATTTTGTCCTTACTTTAGTCCTGCTAGAATATCGATGATAGGCAACCACTTTACAGAGAGTGAAAATTACGTAGAAATGAAGCAAACTAACCAGCAACAATCCGGCGACCAGGAGCAGAGACAAAGGTAGGAGGGTCTCCATTTATAACTATTGGCTTCAAGGCTTTTCCGGCGTTAATACCATCTATATTGATATTGCTACTCAAAGAATGGTAAGATGAACACAAAGAAGAAGCAGAAGAAGGAGAAAGATATGTTTCTGATTGTTTGCGAGGAAGACAACAAGTGGGTGGCAGATATGAAGAATTCAGACACAGACAAGCCATTTTGGTCTAGCATGTGATAAGGAACATGCCCTTTTTACGACTCCATTTGTTTCTGTCTTTTTCTTTTTTTCTTTTCCCGAGAAAATTTAGCTGAATTTCCCAGGAAAAAAGATAGAGAGTACCTTACTGCTCCTCTGCCACTGGTATACCCTTCCCTTTCTCGTTCTTTTTCTTTTGTTTTTTAGTTTTTTTTTTTTTTTTCCCTCCTCCTTTCGATTTTTCGTGGATGGAGATTCTCTTCAATTTTCCTTTTGTTTGTTGGCCACGGGCTTTGTAATTATGTTGAGCCATAGATGAGTTGTCTACTTGTCTGTATACTTCTGGCGATTGCGCCTGTTATCCTCTTGTCTTCCTTTTTTCTATCAAAATTTTCTGTGTCTCTGAAGCTTCATTTTATAATCCATGTCATAAGCCAACTATTATTAGAAAAAAAATATTATTGTAGAATATAAAAAAAAAAAAGTCCAACAAGGGTGCTTAGAACAATTCCATAGGCAGTCCGTTCTTCTTCTCTTTAATCCTTGAATAAATCAAATTCCAGCAACCTCCCACTCAATAGCGATTATTTGAGTAAATCATTATTCTAGTAAATAGTGGTTTAATGGTTCCATTTTCATCTCTCTAAAAAGATTATTTTATTTTTTAATTAATTGAGTCCATAAATACTCACCTTTGTGACTTTTAATTTTAAAGAAGGCTTTAATATTAGATGACTGCTGGGGTCCTTAGTGACAACAATGAAAATAAAAATGGTTTGGGCAAACCCATTAATTCCTGGACCTGATGTCATTCTCTCAACATTAGCCTTTGCTCCCTTACGAGCTCATGTTTGCTTATTGGAGGGTGGCAATGGGCACACATTTGAACAACCAAGCCCAGCCAAGCTTTTTCACTTTGGATTCCGTCCGCGGAGAATCGTATACTTTGCAACAGGTCAAGCCCAAAAGGGGTATGGAGGAACATACAAATTTGTTATGAAGTCCAGTACCCAGATACAATAATTCAACCCACCCGTCTTCTGCCTCCTGACTCTTCGTTGAGGAAGTTTTAAAATGACCCCAATCAGGCCGCAACCCCATCAAACTCTCAAGGGAAATAGATGTGTAAGCATATGTTGTAAAGGCTTGACGCCGAGGGCAGTAAGGCAGTGATACAGTTCAACTTGGCAGGGGACTGGAGTGAAACAAGGCGTGAGTTTACAAGAGTTCCCCTACCATTTAATCCTGTCTTATCACGTGTATTGCCAAAAGGTTGAAACGTTGTGTAATGGAAAGGTTACTTTTTGTGAGTACCGATGTGAGATACGGACACCTTTGTTTCATGTACGTGCTAATTTATACGATTTCAAAATTGGCCATGTTGAGCCATGCTCAATAATTCACGTTGCATTGTCCTCCGCCCATGTCAGGTCCGGAAGGAAAACTTCTGACCTTCCTGTAATAGTTGTGATGTATTTTTGCATTTTCTTCTTTTACTACCAAAAATTGCATGGGATCATGGCTATTAAAACAAAAGACGCAAGATCTTCCAAGATTTTCTTGCAAGACAGGTAGCCAACTGGCTCAATCATGAGTAACTAGATCTGCGTGGCTACATAAAAATTAATGAAGAGAAACGAGACGATGACTGCATTGGGTGGTCAAGAAAGAAAGAACAGAAGGCGGTCCAGTTCCGGTTCTCCCCCTTCTCCAAAACCTGAATCAACCGCCAGTTCTAACCGGGAACAGAACCGGATTGGGTCACCTCTAAGTAACACCCATCGTCAAGATGATGGGGTCGGGGTCAGGGCCAACCTGATCCGGCTCTGACGTTAGATGCATTGTAGGAATTGGGGCAAGTGGATGAACAGATTGTCGGGTTTGGGCCCCAACCCGGAAAATCTTGGGACGAATAATGAATTTTTCTTCGCTGGTATCCGGAGATACGTGATTTGATAAGCACATCAAAAGGATTCTCTTTTTTTTTATGTGTTTTTCCAATTGACCTTTGTGGAACGCCCACCCACTTCGTAGATCTCACTTTGGGATTCGCCTCCCCCATTTCATTCTACTACTAATTATGGAACTTTGACTCATAAAAGTATGATCCAGTGACACGGTATTAAGATTGGCTAAAAACAGCACCTTGGATCAAATTTGAAGCCAAAACCATTGTTCATTGTTACTTGGCGCTCCAATTGCTTGTCTTTCTTAATAAATGCCGACACATGTCTACGAAATAATAGTAACTGTTCGCTTGTGTCCAAATTCGAAACAACAAGACCTTTCTTGAACCATCCACCAGTTGTTCGGCGATAACATGAATTTGGGACAACTTCCAATTACAAATTCAATTCATTAATTATGAGTTGCCATTAAAAAAGAAAAATTAGTGACAACGTAATGAAGAGAACTTAATAAACACGTTTAGATTGCTATAATTTAATTTGATAACAAAATGTATTAAATAAAAAAAATATGAATTGTTGAAAGAAATGTACATTTATATATATATATATATATATATATATATATATAAACTGTAAAAATTACTTTACAGATTATTTATATCAGAGTGTTTTCATGAAAGATAGAGCGACGGCAGGTGCCCAAGAGTGCACTTAAGTGATATCCGGATTAATTTACGCGACTAAATCATTTCTTTAATTTAATTTTTTAAAAATAAAGAAATAAAAAAGAAAAGAAAAAACGCGAACGAAATATCGAAGACACGGCCCTCGTTTGTCGGTTGCACCTTACGCGTTCTAGCCCTGGCAATAATTCTGGTCCTTTGGACTGACGAGGCTGGACAAGACAATGACTAGACGTGGTAGGGTCTAATTCGAAAAGAAACCTGCGACCACCACGTGGCATTATGGTGGCCATGTCCTGATGTTGGGTTGATGGTGAGGGCCGACGGGACGTGTATACCTCCCCACACCCAAACGTGCATCTACATAGGATGTCCCATCTGGAAACAGCTGATTCCCACTTGTAGGTTTTATGAATAATTGCATATCTTATACATAAATTAATGTAATTAATTAACCAATTAAACAGTTCTGCTGCTGTTGTCTTTGACTCAAGCCACGTTTATTTTTTTTTTAATAATTATCATTGTTGTTGATAAATAAAATAAAATATATTATTTAATGATATTGATATTATTTATTATTGTTATTACCAAAAAAAATTATTTAAGTATTTAAAATATTATTATTGGTGGTATTTAGGCAAACTATATTTTAAAAAAATAGTACAAAGTTGATTTTTTTCATCAACTACTTTTTAAAGATCTATACAAAAGCACCAACCTCTAAAAAGTTTAGTAAACACCTAACACCTTATTTTGTCAAACTGAGAACCAACGGCACCATAAAAAGAAAAACAAACACCATCTTAGTTATGTGTACTTGTTTTAGTTGTTTCTTTCCTTTTGGCTTCTTATCAGCTGCCAATGAACTGGCCATCAGAATAAGAACATGGCATACAAGTTAATTTTGACCATCTCCAAGATCACAATGGGTTAGGGAACAAGCGATTTCACAGAAAGACATTTCGTGAAACTAAAATTAAATTCAGGACATGGGATATCATGCATGATTTGTACCGGACAGGAAACTTGATGACAAAAGAGTAACCGCGGAATGTCGTTATCGTTAAATTTCAGCCCCCGAGATAGGATGCACACGAATTTAATACAAAGTTTAGAAAGAAATCCCCAAGAACATTGGCCAAGCTTTTTCTTTTTTTTTTCCTCAGGTTAGTGATATGTTATTTAAATTAGTGAAAGCTACATCTATTTCTTTTTTGTCAACAAAGACCTGTTTCTTTTACAAATTAACTTGACACAAACTATCCAAGAGAAAAAAAACAAACCCTAAACAAAAAATTTAACTGGTTATTAAAACTTGTTATTATAGATGATGTAAAATAAAATCTTTGTACATCTAAACCATGTGACTCACAATTAATGGGCAAAAAGTTTCGAAGATGGAGTTTCCTTTTCGACAGAAGAAGGATACGTTCAGTGGCCACTCTTGCGCATAACACAGAGGGAAAATGGTTAGTCTGAAAAATGAAATGAAGGGGAGACTATGACCAAAATCCGAGACGTTAGATTGAGAACAAAAAAAGTTTCAAGTTGTCTTGAAATAAAATGATATTATTATAATTTATATCACATATTTATAAATATATGATTAATTATTATGTAAAATTTTTGTAGATTTATGTCTACTCCTGTTAAAATAACTGTATTTATATAATATTTTCGGCCGAAAAAACATCCAGGATTTCGGTGTGTCCTAATAGGAGTACATTCAACAACAGCAAGCAATTGAATGTTGTGACAGATCTGTGGGGCATTGATGTCCTTCAAATAAATGTACATAGGTGTCCCAGACCCAGAATAACACATAAATGTAATCCAGAGAAAGAGATAGGAACATGGATGGACGACCTAGGGGCCCACAGAGACCTAGGAAAGTTAGGGAGAGGCCTTCCAACACCGAACCCCTGAGAAAGAAGAGCCGAGGAGGGAAGGAAAGGACGTAGAATAAACCAAGAAAAAAAAATAAAAATAAAAATTTCAGGGAGTGGAAAAGTCGGAGTGATCAAGCCAACAGGGACTAATTATAACTATGCATTTTAGTGTATAAAACTGATTTGAAGATTGAAAGTAATTGAAATTAATAATTACAATTAAATTTTGTTCATTTTTGTGTCGAATTCTACCTGTAATTGGATCCTATACACTAGAATAAAACGACCATTGCCCAAGGCACTCTTGTAGCTGTGAGTTTCTCTACCCATGTTGACCAGAGATCCCCAACTTATAGAACTCTGGTGGGGAGCACGGAAAAAGGTTTTTTTTTTTTTAAATTTTTTTATATGAGTTAAGGAATTAGTGAGAAATTATTTTCTTATATCTTGTTCCTGGTAATATAATTTTTATTAAGGAGATGAAAAATATGTCACTTGTAATTTTAATATCACGAGGGTTCATTCCATTTCTTTGGTAAAGTTTCGCACTGAAAACGTCGGCTAACTTTATAATGCTAAATAAATTTGCAGTGTAGAATGCTGACCTTTTCAAACTCATAGGCGTGTACCAGAACACACGACAATTTCTGTATTTTTCAATGATGCACATATCTTTCTCTATCGTTATATACAGGTTGAGCTTGAATGCAATCCAGCACCTCTGTGTTCGTCTCCCCTCCCAAGAAAATATTTATAAAGCAGCTAAAAAAATCAAAACCTTTCTAGATAAGTATGGTGATAGCGATATGGCCACAGCAGCAGTATTATATGTCACACCTTGGAATCGCTGTTCCTTTTCTTTTGGGAAAAAAAAAAAAAAAGTTATTTAGGGACTCATTATTAACTGTTTAACAAGAATAATCTTCTCTTATTTCTTCTGCCTAATGTAAATATGTGATATGAATTAATTGGAACATGAATTTTTCCAACTTGAAATTCTTGATCACTAGAGTTGTTCCACAAAATATATACGAGGTCACTTAAAAACAAAAAAAGTATGTGGTATAATCCAGACAAAAATTAAGATGTATGTTTTATTATATAAATTGATTTTGCGATTTAAGTTTATAACTTTCAGATTTTTAATATTTCAAATATTTAAATGCAAGTTAATTGCTGGATTACTTTTGAATCAACAATCAATAAGTGGATTTCCGAATGCAATGCGAGTAGGCACGGAAATTCAAGGTTGACGACTGAAATTGGGGTGTTATCATGTAATGATGATTACTTTGACAAATATGAGTTTCGAGAGGTATGAGTTCACAAGTGATGTTGCGTTGGTGAAGGACAACTTTGAAGAATTTCGCCTCCACACATTTAGTTAGTTAGAATTCAAGATTTTTTTTTTTCTTTTAAATCCATTTACAAATTTTTCGTGGTGTCACACAAGGGAGTACAAGGGCTCGCGATCGAAAGCCAAAAGCACCCTTGTACGGAATTAAGGAGATGATCTAATCATAATGTTGCAACTAGCAAAATATTTTTACAAGAATGGAATGGAGTGAGTGTAATTGTTGATAATTATAATGTTGCAATTCGCAAATATCATTGCAAGAACGGCATGGTGTGTGTGTGTGTGTGTGTGTAATTGTCGATAATTGGCCATTGTCGAGACACAAAACTGAATAAATAAATAAATAAATAAATAAAAGGCAACACACTTACTTTACCGAAATTAGCTAGCAGTTTTTTTAAACCATATGATGATTGCTAAATTATTTACTTTTCTTAAATTAAGTAGTTGTTTTCTTAAATTATGAAAATATGATTATGTGTAATTGTCATGATCTGTATGATTTTATAAATTTGAATTTCTCAAACCTGTAATCAAATCAAAATTGAGTAGTAGTTTTCCTAAATTACTATCTGCATCTAATCCTTCTTTAACGATGATTTCGATTTGAATAAAATCAGTTTGGTCGGACTAGTTTAAAGCTAATGACTTGTGACGTTAAAGCTCATCCTTTTGGTTAAAGGTGTGACAATTAATGTGTGCACGCACACAAACTGATTTTTTTTTTTTTTTGTATAAAAACTGGATGGAAGCTGCTTAATGAGTCTTGTCTTCTTTTTTTAAATAATCATTACTTGAGCTTGATCTTCAACATATTATATGCGGAAATACACGTATTTGAAGACGAGAAGGACGTAGTCGGCAAGAGTATACAAGTGGGAAATCGTAACGCAAACTGAAAGCTAATAAAATAACAACCAAAAATGGCCAAAGTCAAAACCCTCCTTCCACTTAATTTGCTTTTTAAAAGAAAATTTTTATTTATAATCTATAGTACCACTACAAGGTAGAAGCGATTCTTTTCCCACATCCCTTCGACCCCTTATAAATAGACTCAGACCCCCTTCCTCCCCCCCCCACCATGTGAGCTCTGAAAAGATGTATTCAAGAGCCTTAACTCGCTATATCTAGCTCCTTCAATAGTATACTTTATTAGAATTACTTAGCTATAGGTTTTCATATGCAATTGAAATGAAGTATTGCAACGTATGGAAGAATCTGTTAAGCTCAGGAGGGATAGCGCCGCCCCCATGGGCTGAATGTTTTGCTGGCGCTATCTATCCTGAGTTTGATGGCTTCTTCTTTGCTATTTCTGGTGCGGCTTCAGCTTCCGAGATGGCAATATATGGTCTGTACATGGCTGTGTATGACTACATGTTACTTGATTTGTCATTCATTTTTTAAATTTTCCCAGTGTATACACATACATGTTGCATGCACCTATATATACATGTGTGTGTGTGCGTGTGTGTGTGTTTCTTTATTCATATCTTGAATACTAATACAATAGTTAACATGTGTTACATAGATCATATATTAATCGCAAATGATCAAATAACTGCTAATAAAAATTAATTTCTCATGCCCATAATTTTCTTATTGTATTTATTTTTTTTCTTCTTCTTGCCAGATAATTTTTCGTATGTGCCTTTTGTACCAAGACTGGATGGTTGCTTCCCTTGCTGTAATCATTCCGGTCACAACCTCGAGGATGACTTGTGAAGGAAAGACTTAAACCCTACTTTTTCTGTTATATTTTTTTCAATTTCTTCTTTGAAGAATTCTTAGAAAATTTTCGTATCAAAAATTTATTTGATATATCTATATATTTTTCACTGGTTAGGCCCAAAAGTAAAAATTTGTGCAATTCTCCAAATGGAAAAATCGGAGTTTCATTTTGCTTTTGCACTCAGCGACTAGGCGATTTATACTCTCACAACCAAGTCGGAGTTATATCCGATGACCTTTCAGAGAGAGAGAGAGAGAAGTGAAGTGAAAAAAAGAAAAGGAAAAAAAAAAAAAAAAACCTTTTGTTTGTCGGGACAGAGAGAGAGGGGATGAAGAAAATGAAGAAGAAGCGTTCAATTCACTTTTTGTTAGGCCAAATACTGACATGGCTAATGGCTTCAAATTGTAGCAAAGATGAAAGAGCTGTGGAGTGTGGTTCGCCTTAGCGTTTTCCAAGCTCCTTGCTTGGTCAGATTTCTGTGGTCCTTCTTAGCCCTTCTCCTTTGACGATGTTTTTTATTTTTAATAGCTCTAAAGGGCGATCCATTTAATTTTAATTACCCATGGAAAGGGATAATTCCAATCCCTTCTTGGATATAAACATATGTTCCTTTGATGTGGAACCTTTTTGAAACCATCGCGATCTTAAATTTCAGTCTCGAAGTTAAGATTAGCTCGCCAGAATTCTCTATCAAGTTTCAGCCGCTGAAAAGAGGTACCTCACCAACATGTTCAGTTGAGATTAGATTACAAAGAAAATAGGAGAATAAATAATATATAAAGTTAGAAGATTTGATCATATTAAAAATAAAATTTTATTTTTGTATTTGTTTGTCTATATTTGTTGAATGTTTTTCACTCAATTTATTTTGATTTATAAGTAATTATTATTATTATTTAATATTTTATAAATTTAATATTTTAAAATTTTATATTAAAATATAATATTAAATTTATAAATTTATTATTTACTTGAATTATTATCAACTTTCTCTTTATTTTAGGCTATGGTGATCATTTCGTTTGTAACTTTTTCGTTGTCTAAATTGGCACCCTTGTACGCCAATCCATCTTATATTCTGGTGAGACATAATCAAGGTTTTTCTTGGATAAATTCAGATAAAAAGCCTCAATATGGATGGATTTCGCTTTGAGGATAATCGTGGGTAAATTGGGATAGGAAGCCTTTGTCTTTCTCTCTTCATCTTGGGTTTGATATTTTCCTTTAGAAAGAAGTACTGTACTGAACTCTTTCTATTATCTTGCTTCAGAGTGATTACCCTCATTTTCCGGTTTTGGGTTTAATGGCAGAGCCTGCAAACTCTGAAGCCCTAGCTAGCCGTCTGCAGAAAGATGCCTGCAGCTGTGCTTTTATGGAGGCTAGGGTTCTATACTTGGGAATTGAATTTTGTCAGTCTTTTCAATAGTGGGGTTGACCTCTTTACTACTTCGATCAAGTCGCTGCCTTGTGGCTTTGTTTTTTCTCGTTACTTTTCTCTCCATGCGTATCAATTTTTTCTTAATAATCATCATTGTTATCTCTTTGTATTAAAAGCAATTTTATCATTTAATGTGATAATTTAATCAGTTATTTAGTGTATTTTCTGTATTAATTAAAATATGTGATAATATATATGTTATGCATTTTTATTTATTCACTCATTTTAATTGTTATTCTTTAATTGGTGTATTTAGGTTTATCCAATTGCTGTTGTCTGTTGCTATCAGATCATTGGGTTTTTCTTGAGGCGACCTACATTAACCCTAACTTGGGAAATTGGCTTCGTAAAGCTGAAGAAATTTTTGAAGAATTTTTTTTTTTTTTTTCAGATTTTCTATCGAAGTTAATTTTAACAAAATATTATCCACCGTTATATTAAAAGTAATAAGTGGTAACTAATTTTAATGTATTTCCCATTGAGAGAAAAGGAAGTAATTTGTCTTGACTATTTATGATTCTTTTACTCGTTATTACAACAACCATTGAAAATTATTTAAAATGATATGTAGAATGAAATGGTTAGTAGTTAAAAGAATTAATATTTAGTCACATATGTTATTAATAATATAGATAATGAGTTCATTGTGTAATTGTTTTAAAATGTGAAAATTTGTCAAAAATAATTTTAAAATATAAATATTTGTTTTACTGTTGATTGGGAAAAAGTTGCCCTCGCTCATCCTCCATTGTACATTCAGCCTTCTGGTATTGCTGCAAGCGTCATATTATCTTCCTGAGCAAAGGATAGTGGAGGGTGTGCATGAACCGAACCGCCCACCGTATGGCACGAAGTATGGGTTACCTTACCCTAAAGGCTAGCTATAGCCCTTTGATTATATCGTTTAAAAGTAAGATGATTTTTTTTTTTTTTCTTGGATACTGCACTGTTGTTTTGGTAAGTTCAGATTTTCACTGGAAGATAATATTAAAATGAAGAATTATTGAATTGTATCGGGTAAACGATGCAAGGAAGCCAAAAAGCAAAACTCTTGGGAGAATGTCAAAACCCTTGGTACCCTCAAATTCTCACAAAAGGTAAGCTTTAATTCTTTTGAAAAAAAAAAAAAGGAGAGAGATGGCTGGCCAACAAAAGTGGCCTTCTCTAAGCCATTTCTCTTAAATCAAAATTGCAGGGTTCAGTTATATTCTTTTTCTCATGAAGAGGACATCAATCATAAAGGAGAAAAACAAAATGCTAATATTTAATATAACATAAAAGTTATTATATTTTTTATTATTTTTATATTATTAGGTAAGTAAAATTCATCGTAAAAATTGTTTTTTTATTATCGATTAATTGAGTCAGAGGTCTGATATTTTCCTTCTAAAACAAATGCCCGAACCAAGAAGCAGACACAGAACGGACTGAAATGGGCGTAAATGGCAGTATTTGCTTTGCCATAATTGTGAGTGATGCGTTCAAAGAAATTTCAGTGCATTTCTGTGTCAGTCACCCGCATTCATCACTCACACACATTACAAGAAAAGCTGATCACATCTTCGGGCAAGGGTGGCCCTGCTTGCATTTGTTTCCCATCCTCTTTTTAGATTTTTGGTTTGCAATTATTATGTTTTCATCAAAAACCCTTAATTGTTTTTCCTCAAGCAAAGGCTAGAAAATTGAAAAAAAAAAAAAAAAAAAGGCTAGAAACTGAGTTCTCAAAGACTTCATTAAATTTTCTTTCTGAGATTATACTTTAGATCTTTAATCCTTTGATGTTTTCACCATATATTAGAATTAAACGCTATTTCAAAATAATAATAATAATAACAATAGCCCACCCCAACTACCTAAAATCGTTAACTCTTTCGTTTATTTTTCTTAACTTGGAAAAAAAAATATAATGATTAGTTATTAGTTAATAAAAGAAGAATGAGAAGATTTATGAGTCTAAAGACATCACAATACCTCACTTAAATTTAATAAGAAAATTTTTGGAAAGATGAAGGAATTTGATATCGGATTGTCCTCAAGACACAAAGGCTTGATGGACATTTGAGCTAACTAAGAGTTAAAGGCTTTTTAGGTTTTTTTTTTTTTTTTTTTTAAGATTTTAAATTCAAATTTCACTTAAATTTGAGAGTTTATGGAAAAGGAATGACGCAAAAAAAAAAAAAAAAAAAAAAAAACAGGTTCTTAAATAAAGAAAAATAATTTATTGTACCAAAGAATTGTCTTAAACAATGCCTAAAATAGTACCATTATCAACTTTGTGCTGTTATATATTAATTGCGTTTAAGTACTTCAATCAATTAAGTTTGCATATTTCATCAAGTTATTGTAATAGATTATTCATTAATCTATGGCTCTATGATTCATCTTGATTCAATTCAAAGTTCCGAGTTTAGTGAACACGGCATTAACTAAAACATTTTTAAAAAATAAAATAAAATAAAATTGACCAATACATATAAATATATATATACCGGGGCTGAAGATGGATAATATAAAAAGGTTAAATTTTTTGAAAGGTGACAGGGTTACCAAAATTTTTTAATTTAAGTTTATGGAACCCACGTGTCAGGTAGTTTGAATTTCTTTCTATTTCTTGATTTTTTTTTATGTCCTGACATATGTCGGCACAAATGCCGCCTAACGGCACTAACACAGCGGGCAGCGCCTTAAATTCAAAGAGCAAGAACTGCAAATAAATAAATAGCCGATTTAAGGCGGAAGTCCATGCCACGTAAACATACCTTGATCGTTAGATCATTAAATCGAACAGTCGGGGCTAAGTCCACAAGGTACGTTTTAGAAAAAAAAAAAAAAATATATATATATATATATATATATATAAAAGAGAAAGGAGAGGGACGGCAAGGCAGGAGGCGTAACAGCAGCCAGCGAGGCCCAACCGCCGACTTGCTTGGTCTCATGCGCGAGTGAAATTTGCAAACAGGTTCGGGGTCAGTGGTCTTTTCCGTAAATGGGCCCACATTGGCCTGATTCCAAACTTTAACGTTGGTGGGCTGTGGCACGGCCATAACTTATTATCTCAAATGCTCAAAAGGGTCATTTGAGTGTACGAAATGCGCTCTTCTAAATCAGTGTGTATTTTTAATCACAACTTGTGTTAGTTGATTTAAGCTTAAAAAAAAAAAAATTATCTTTTAGAAATAAATATTAATTTATTATTATTATTAATTATAATAAATATATATTTTTTATTTATAATAATTAACTAAACTTTACGTATTAATGTATTGATATTTATTTTATATTTTTATACTTAATAGTTTAATAAAGGGGACTCGTTTTTGAATTGAAATTAGGGAATGCCTTTATTTTAATGACACAAAGGTTAAATGGAGACTAAAAAACGGAGGACGGAAGGAACGATTTTACAGGGAGAAAAAATAAAAGAAGAATAATTTGTAAGCACAAGATGAGAAAAATGGTCAATCACCAAGTAAGTGAGCAAAGCTAGGATGAAGGCTCCTACGTACCCCCCATTTTCACGCATGTCCACATCTCTTAAGACTCTTGTCTGAATTCTCTCTCTTGCTTTCTCTTGCTTTGCGTTGCATGGTTAAGCTCGTCGGGCACATTGTCATGGCAACGGCAACTGCATGCACATTCTAAACTTTCTATATATAGTACTGCCCTTGAGGCCACGGTGGGCATGGACGTTCAGGCAAATCAAGCTGAGAATTTTAATCGATTTGTTTCTCGGTTCAAAGTCATACGTAGAAGGCTCCACTCCCCTCATCCAGTAGGCATCTTTTATGGAGACAACCCTTTGGATTTCTCCGCTAGCCTCATATTTTTTGCGATTGGTTTGGTCATTGTAATCACTAAGATCGTTCGTTTTCTTCTCAAGCCTCTTAGACAGCCGAGGGTTGTCTCCGAAATCATTGTGAGTGATTTCTCCATCTTTCATTCGTGTCCATTTCTAATTCCTCTGTTGAGTTGGTCTTGAATAATATATAAATTAGTGCACAAGACTCCTACATTGTGTAGAGACTCTTTCCCTGTGGGTCTGAAGAAGAATTAACTATACTTAATTTTACCATTTGAACCTGCAAATATAAGGTTGATCCAGTCTGTTTCATTTTTATTGCATTTGGGATGTGTTTCTCTTTCTTGATTTTCTTCTCCTTCTTTTTTCTTTTGGTTGTTATTGCATTCCATTTAAAAAAAAAAAAAAATTAATTTTCCCCTATCTGATGTATCAAAAAATGCTTAATCATTTTCAAGGGCGGCATAACTGTTGGACCCTCCGTTCTTGGGCGGAACAAAAACTTCACCAAGCGTGTGTTTCCAGATAATGCTCAATTCGTGGTAAGGAACATTGGAGTATTGGGTCTGATGTTCTTCATTTTTGTGGTTGGAGTCAAAACGGATCTCACATTGGTTAGAAAAGCAGGGAGAAAACATTTTTATACGCCCGTGATAGGTGTGTTTATTCCTATGTTTGCAACTGGTATAGTTGGATACTTTCTACGATCGTCTTTGGACAGGGACATGGCAAGGTATTCTGGAATGGGAGCACTTATCTCAAATTTAGCCATAACAACATATCCTGTGATATTTTTCACCCTCAAAGAGTTAAACTTGCTAAGCTCAGAAATGGAGAGAATGTCAGTGTACACGGCGATGATAGCTGATATAATTGGGATAGGTGCGATCCTTGTGTTTGAGGCAATGAAACAAGCAGAATACAGCAATATGGCTGCTTTATGGTATGTGATTTCCTGCATTGTATTGGGGGTTTTTACCCTTACAATTGTTCGGCGATTGATGGTCTGGATTGTTGAGAGAACCCCAGAAGGGAAGCCTGTTGATAAAATTTTCGTGGACTTTATTTTGTTGGGGGTGATGGTGATGGGATTTTTCACTGATCTTTTCGGTATAGCCATTGCTAATGGATCAATGTGGCTTGGACTTGTCGGACCTGCTGGTCCTCCACTAGGAGCTACTGTGGTAGAGAGGTGTGAAACTATAGTAATGGAACTTTTGATGCCATTTTCTTATGTGATGGTCGGATTGTACACGGATGTCTCTGCAATGGCCGATTACGGCTGGTCAAATTTGGGAGCCCTCTGTGCCATAGTTTTCACAGCATATATTTCCAAGTTGATTACAACTCTGTTTGTTGCTCTGTACTTTACAATTCCATTCAGAGATAGTCTCACTCTCAGCCTGATTTTGAACCTAAGAGGTCAAGTTGAACTTGTATTATTTGCCACTGGATGGACAAAAAGGTACATTCTTTTCCTTTCCTTTCCTTTCCTTTCTTTTCTAGAGGTTGTTTGATGAACTTGGTCCACTAACATTGTTATGATGGACCTTGCTAATGAAACCATGAAATATCTATTTTTCCTTGAGCCCATAAAATTATTATCATGTCAATTTTTCAGCGGACAATCACATAAATTGGTTCATGGCCATGTTGACGGTCCAAGTTAGTTCACTTGAGCTTTATGCATTTGAAATGCACCTCGGGAGCTTCTGAATCGCTTGGTTTTGCACTGTAATTAAATAGATAATCGGGGTTCCAATGTTCTCAGCAATGGTGCTATTAACAGCCTTGATGAGTGGTATATGTACACCTTTTATCAGCATCTTCTATGATCCAACAAGGCCTTACATGGTGAACAGAAGAAGAACAATACAGCACACTCCTCCAGGTGCTGAGGTTGGCATAGTTGTCTGCATCCCTGACAAAGAAAGCCTAGCTGGCCTCATTCAACTCCTCGAGGTCTCATATCCAACGGTGAATAACACTGTTTTAGTCTATGCCCTTCGTCTAATTGAACCCGTGGGTGCTGCAAACCCAACATTCATTGACCATGGCCTGCAGCCTGATGAGCCTACTAATAAGTACCCTGATCACGAGACCATTCACAATGCCCTGAATATCTTCCAGGAAACGAGAGAACAATGTATCAAGTCGTTTGTGAACTGGCTTTGGAAAACAAGGCCGGTCTCATCATTGTTGCTTTCTACAAGGAGAAACTTGACATTCTTGCAGGAACTGAACTTGTTCGTCAAGGGCGTGCGTTGCAATCACTAAACTCTAATGTCTTAGCCAATGCACCCTGCTCTGTTGGGATCCTCGTTGACAAGGGTCACGATAATAACCACGTTGTTGGGCAATCCTTCCGCCGAATGGTCCTTAAATTTGTTTTACTTTTTCTCGGAGGAGCCGATGCTAGAGAGGCGCTTACATATGCAGACAGGATGGCGAAGAATCCTGAAGTTTCAATTATGGTAATAAGGTTCCTTGCGCATAACAATGAAGGAGACATTGAAATAGAAAAGAAGCTTGATGATGGGGTTGTAACATGGTTTTGGTAAAGAATGAGTCAAACAACAGGGTGCACTACAGAGAGGTTGTAGTGAAGAATGGAGAAGAAACTCTGGCTGCAATCCAGACACTGAATGACAATGATAATGACCTTTGGATCGTAGGAAGGAAACAAGGGATCAACCGGGTGCTCCTTGAGGGATTGGATAATTGGAGTGAAAATCGTGAATTGGGTATGATCAGAGATTATGTTTCTTCCTTTGATTTTGGTGGCTCAGCCTCTGTGTTAGTATTACACCAGCAGTTTATGAGGGGCCATGGATAATGCCATGTCCAGAAGAGGAGTTTAGTGAACATTGTTCACAGATTTTTCATGCAACAGGATTAGTGTTATTGTTGAATGGAGAAAGGGGTACAGTCAACTAACAGCGCCAAAATCATACCCTTATGGACATATTTGCCATGCACCAATTGCTTTTGAGTTTCGGCTATTTTTGTCAAGCTGGGAATACAAAGTAATAGTTCAATCAACTTCACCTGGCCGTACAGTAGTGATGAAATTTTTGGACCCTAGGCTCGAAAGAATCGATTAGAGGACTGATGAAATTTAGAAATGGGTTTGTGGGCTTGCTTTAAAATTTGAGGCCGAACAAGCCTAACTTCATATTTTGGTTCTTCTGGGCTAAGAGGTCCTGTTGGTTACATATGAAAATTAATTTATTAAAATCACACAAAGGATGCAAATATTTTTAGCTGGCAGGTAGAGTAAAACGATTCGGAGTAAGATTAAAGCTTCCTTTTCATCGCACAAAGCTATGAAGGTGCCCAATTTTTCACGTTGGTTTTGCTGATACTGAATTGCTTAATGCCCAAAAGCCATTCATTAGTAGGCTTGACTGAGGAGTGGGAGAGAAATTGCATGTACCATAAAATAAAAAGAAACGATTTGGCTATCAACAAGTTTGCGCTAACAGTACAAATTTACTTGTCCACAAGTTAATAGCAACAACACTCTCTTTGTCCAGTCCTAAATCAGAGAAAGAATGAGTACAAAAAAGAAACCCTCATCACTTTCCTAAGCATTAGTAAGCAATTGACCTTCTACTTTTATGAAATCTGAAATAATTACAATGCTCACAGCAAAAAAAAAAAAAAAAAAAAAAAGAGAGAGAGAGAGAGACCTGGCCAACAATATAATACCATACCCACACCAAATGGTTTTGGCTCTGTTCTCTTTTTAATCAACTCCTTACCATATTCCCTCCCTACGACAATCCATAGAATTTTCTGGGTTCCTCAAGGCTTCTTTGGAAAATGATCCCCTACATATTTCTTTCAACCTATTAAGTTACACGGGAGGGTGACAATCTCTATGTTTGTCCCCTGCTTTGTGCTTGTAAGCAATCAAACAAACACATCATCACGTCGTTTCTTTGGATTGGCTTCAGGATTTCCTTTTCCCATCATTGCCACAAATTCATCATAGTTGATTCGGCCATCCTGAGAAAACATGAACGCATTTGTTCATTGCAAAGCGAAAATAGAAAAATAAACAAATAAATAAAATAAAAACAGACATTGCAGTGTACAGACACCAATTCTGTGGGGGCTGAGGAAGTGTTAAATATTTGTAATCCTATCTTTATTTTCACAAAGAAGCTGCGATTAAAATCTGTGATCTCACGAACAGGCTCGCACTTTGCAAAGTGCAAATGGAATTGAAATACATGATCAAATGTTCTCTCTATCTTTTTCTTTTCGCTTACATTATCAGCATCGACCTCAGAAATGATTTCCTTTATATCTCTCCCGTCACGCATGCCGAATTCGCGCAGAGCTTGCTCTAGTTCTTCAGTGGTAATGTAACTACATAACATTAACATAGACACAAAGTGAGTGCCTAACTAAACTAGCAATAAAGTTGAATCAATCTGAAAATTCACGTGGAAGAAATATCACAGGGCATTGCATCTTTACCCGCTATTGTCTTTGTCAAAGTGCTGGAAGGCAGTGTAAAGATGTTCTTCTCTATCCATTCGGTTCATATGCATTGTTGCTGTGATGAATTCATCGTAGTCAATTGTTCCATTTCCATCTGCATCAGCCTATAATTCCAGGAACAGAAGAATTAAATCCTGGTAAGTCAAAGAATTCGAGAATGTTGCAAGCTTTTTACATGGCCAACTTGGGATTTTAGCTTACAGCTTCCATCAATTGTTTTACTTCGTATTCAGATAGCTTTGTCCCTTGTTTAGCCAGTCCCTGCTTCAGCTCTTCAAGTGTAATTGTACCACTGTTGTCAGTGTCCATGCCTCGGAACATCTCCTTCAATCCCCTTATTTCTTCCTCCGATAGACAGCCAGCAATTACCTATCCATTTTGTTGAATTAGAAATATAGACCTCAATTGTATGTAAAAATTAATTGCACCAATTTGTTATTAACGAGTTTAGCATGATATATGTGAACAACTGAAATGCAAATGCAAAGGTTGAATACCCTTAGAGCTACTTTCTTGAATTGATTCATTGCTTTGAATTGTTTGAGCCTACTCAACACTGCATTGTCAAGGGGAGTATCTGGTGCCTCTCCATCCTCCTTGATCCATGGATGATCTAGTCAAAAACGAAAAATGCACTTCATAATTTTAAACCATTGCTTAATAACAATTTAACCTTTAAGGGGGAGAAGGAGGACAAGGGGAGGAAGCAAAGGATACTTACTGAGAACCTGGCTGGCTGTCAATCTCTGTTTGGGATCAGTATTTAGCATTTTTCTAAGAAGATCCTTTGCTTGAGGTGAAATTGAAGGCCATGGATCAGTAGTAAAATCAACATGACCCCGCAAGATTGCGTTGAATATACCGTGCTCAGATTCTATCAAAACATTCCTTTTTGTCTTAGTTCCAAAAATTTGTGCTTGTAAAAAAAAAAAAAAGGGAGGAGGAAAGGTCAAAGGAGAAAAATGATTTACCAGCCCAAAAAGGAGGAGTGCCACATAGAAGAATATACAACAGGACCCCAATGCTCCATATATCAGCTTCTGGACCATATCTCCTCCTCAAGACTTCAGGTGCAATGTAATATGCGCTGCCAACAATGTCCTTGAACACATCTCCTGTCAAATAGATGAAATTTTTTGTTATTATATGTATTATATTAATGAATAGGAACTGATGAAAGGACTGCAACCATCCTGCTTTCATATAACAGGCTGATTGCGGTCCAAAATCTAGACTAGAGGAATAATCCATTTGCATACAACTATCAATGTTCATAAAATCATATCTCGTTGAGTTTAAAGCAGTTTATCATTCGAGCATTCAAACCGAAGATTTGAAAAATGAGGAATTGGGGAAGAGTTCAAATGAATAAAGCTGCAACCTGGCTTGTAGAAAACTGAGAGGCCAAAATCCGTGGCCTTAAGCGGAGAATTCTCATCCTTGTTGAGCAACAGGAAATTCTCAGGCTTGAGGTCTCTATGGATTACCCCCATAGAATGGCATGTATGCAGAATTTGGACGATAGTCCTGAGCAAAGATGCCGCGGCACGCTCCGTGTAATGGCCCTTGGCAATGATCCGATCAAAGAGCTCGCCCCCAGCGCACAATTCCATCACCAAATGCACAGAATGTTTGTCCTCGTAGGCTCCCTTGAGTTCCACAATGTTAGGCTGCCCTGTCAGGTGATGCATAATCTGAACTTCCCTCCTAACGTCCTCCGCATCCTCCTTATTCACAAGCTTCCTCTTGGCTATTGTTTTGCATGCAAATTGCTCGCCCGTCGCCTTATGCGTGCACAAATATGTGATACCAAATTGTCCTCTACCAAGTTCTTTTCCAATGGAGTATATTGATTTTACGTCTTCCGTTGGTCGCCCTAGGACAGGTCCAATAGGGGCTGTCTTAGCAGGTTTGGAGCTTGGAGAGGGTGAATGTGGGGCGCTCTTTGGCGGTGGTACGGCAGAGCCTTCTGGCGGACCACTAGTGTTATTGTTAACTTGACGGTATATGCTTTCTCCCTTCCGGTTACTCGGGCCATCCCTAGCAGCGCCTCTTGAGCAACAATTGCCCATTCACGAAGGGGAGAATAAAAATGAGATAAGAGGTATTAAAGTGTTGGCGCAGGTGGCTTAAGTTCTTACAACTTTTGACGGGGAGTTGAGAAAGGTAAGTCGAGATAGAGAAAGGGATAGCTATGATAAAAAAGGGTTGAAAATGAACTAAACAGGTTGGATTCTGGTGGAAGGAATAAGAGGATTGATAGTGAGGGATTTTAGTACAAGCTTGTGTGAAATCTGTTGAATGGGTCTTTTTTTGGGGTGCGTGAAATGAGTGGGAAACAAGTATTTTAGGACCTATAAACAACGGTTGGTATTAATAGATTACGGTTGCTGTCTAAAAACTTAACCCCATAGAACATGAAACCTTTCATTACTGTAAGGAAAACAACTTATACTCTGTTGGCTAAATTCAAGGAAACCCCAGTTCCAAGTTATCATCTTTTGACCTCTCATTAATCCATGGCCCCGCTAACGATTATCCCATTTGTTTAATCGCTTTCCAGGATTGTTTGCATTGAATAAGAAACAGAATGCAAAACGAATCATCATTCCACGTTTCTTTCTAGGGACGAGAAGCATGTATCTGCACAACCGTCAGAATGCTTTCTGTTGGAACTATTCAAGGAACATTGTAACCGCAGCTTCAACTAGAAAAGAGCGAAAAAAATAACCCCATTAATTGAAAACAAGAGTTAGTAAGTGAAAACTGAAGGATCAACCTTGTCACCATCCGTATGTATCCCACTAACCATGTTGTAGAATTTGCTAGAAGCCTGTAAAATTGGAACCATATTGATTAAGTTACAACTATCAAAGTCACAATATCCAAAAATAACAACAATCTGTAATTCACATTGAGATATGTTTCTTGCCAACCAGCAATCAAGCTGCGGAATAGCAAATTTTGGATTCCTTCCCAAAAATGAGCCTAACAGACCCCTCTTTCAGGACGGAAGTGTGTCATTCTTCAAACCCCAAAACTATGCCTGTGTAAAGAGTGTCAAGCCCAACTAATCAGAAAACAACAAGCCTCGGGTCAGGTCATCACTCAAAAGGCTTCTCCCTTTGAATGCCCTGGATGTGAGAATTTACACAAAGGATTGTAGTGTCAGCAATTCTTTCTGAATAAAAATATATATACATATATCAGAAAGCATCCAATTTGGATTATGATTTAGACCCTTGTTTCTTTGTCAATAACTCACTGCATGAGATGCTAGTGACTCTCTGCAATTCTCGGGGGAAAAGTTGGCAAAAGATCCATTACATTATGATCCATTGAACTATGAGAGAGACATGCCAGGATGGTGTTCTGTATTTCTGAGTCAAGAACAAGACCCAAATCTGCCATTTGATGAAGCAAATTTAGGATTTCTTTCACTTCACCTTTCGTGCCATAGCCCTTTAGTAATGAATCAAATACAGGGATGTCTGGCATAAAACCAGAGGCAATCATTTTATCTAAGGCACTTTTTGCCTCATCCAATTGTCCATACTTTGACAACCTGTTTATTAATATGGCGTAGGTAATAGCATCAGGATTCAATCCCACTTGATTCATTTCCATAAGTAATTCTTTGGCAAGGTTGAGACAGCCTGCTTTCAGGGTGCAATCAATCATTATATTAAACGAAATAACATCTGGTTCACAATTTGAATTCTTCATTTCTTGAAATAACCTCCTTGCTTGTTCCAATCTACTCTCCTCGCACAAGGATGCCATCAGTGTATTGTAATCAGACAATGTAGGGCTATGCCCAGAAATTCTCATTTTACAGAAAAAACCTTTTGCAACATTAAGCAGGCTCATTTTGCAAAATCCACCAATGATCATCCTGTAGGTAAATGAATCTGGGACAAGTCCCAGTTGATGCAGATGTTTCCAAAATTCCATAGCCTTGTCAATCATCCCAGACTTTAGAAATTCTCCAATCAAGATATTATAAGTTACCAAATTCCCAGAGATCCCCCTCTGAACCATTGTATCATACATGTCCTCAGCCTCATCAAGACGGCCTTCCTTGCACAACCCTTGAAGTATAAAGTTAAATGTCCTATCATCTGGCTCAGTGTAGTCCCCATCCTTCAACATCAAACTGAAAAGTTTTAGTGCTTCATCAACCTTACCATTATTACAAAGCCCCATCAACAAAGTATTGTAAGAAATCACATCAGGTTTCTTCCCCTTTTCCACTATAGTTTCCAAAATTTTAAAAGCATCGTTTAAGAGGCCTTCCTTGCATAGTCCATTAATTACAACATTATATGTCACATTAGTAGGCTCTTCACCCTTTTGTAGCATCAAACCAAACAAATCCATAGCTTTACTAGCTCTCCCATCTTTAAATAAACCATCAATCAAGCAGGTAAAAATAAAGGCATCAGGATGAATTCCTTTCTTGGTCATCATATCAAACACAGCAATGGCTTCTTTCCAATCCCCCTTCTTATACAAATGATTGATAAAACAACTATAAGTAATGACATTTGGAGAAATTCCTTTTTCCAACATCTCATGGAACAGTTCTTTCCCTCTATCAAAACAACCTTGGTCAAAAAATGCCCTCATAAGAGTACCATAAACAACAACATCCACCTCCAATCCCCTTCTCTCCATCTCCTTCAACAGCCCCATTGCCTTGTCCACTCTCCCATCCTTACAAAGACCATCCATTAAAGTAGCATATGTAACCAAATTTGGCTCGCAATTTGCTTCCTCCATCTCAATCAATAAATTCAGTGCATCTTTCAACCTCTTCTCTTTACAAAGCCCATTTAGAAGGGTATTATAACTAAAACTATCTGGCAAAATATAATTCCTTTTCATTACACTAAATAAATCCATGGCCTTATAAACCTCTCTATTCACACACAAACCCTTTAACATCAGATTCATGATATACACACTAAAAATAAAACCACGCTTTAATATCAACCCCAAGACCCCAAAAGCGAATTGGGGCTTATGGATATGCACAAAGCAATCAATCACACCACTCAAAGATCTAAAATTGGGAAAAATACCAACATGGGTCATCTTCCTGTAAACAGAAAAGGCTGATTCATAGTCTTTCGACTTAACCAGGAGCTCCATGAGAGTGTTACAGGATGGTGCAGAAGGCAAGACGCCTGAATTCAGAGCCCTGTTGAAGAGAGAAACAGCTTCAGCTTGAGAATTGGGCGTTTCGCATAGAGATTTCAACTGGGCATTTATATCAAAGAGTGAAGAAAGTGAAGAGTAGAGCTCAAAGCGAAGATAGTGTAATTTAGAAGGAAAACAGCTGTTGGGGTAGGACATGGACAACGGTTTTTTGATCATTTGTAGCTGCATGGTAAGACTGGTAGTTAGATAGTTCTCTATTGTCCTGGTTTTTGGGCGCAGTAGGAGAGGAAAATCAGGCAGAGAAACTGAAGTCCTCAAGGCGGAAGTCAAAGGGTTTTGGGTTTTACAAGCGCCTGTGGTGGGGTTCCATGGCTAAAGCCTACAGATAACAACGTACTAAGTTTTCAAATTATTGTCCAAAGTTACTTTGAGATATTTTTCAATTTTTTCTTAACCTTCCTCCATGAACGAAAAAAAAGGAATATCTAATTCACCGGAACAAATGAACTCAACACGAGACATTGAGAAACAACACAGAATTCGGTAAAAAAAAAAAAAAAGTGAAATCTTATACAATAAAATATAATTTTAAATTATATAACGAGAATAATTTTTAATTTTTATAAATTATATTTTTTTTAAAACAATAAAATTAAAAATATTTAATTTAATAAATTTAATATAAAATATTTTAAAATTTTAATTTTTAAAAAAATAAAATATCATGCAGTCAAATATAAAATTTATATTGTAATTTAAAATTTTGATTTATATAATAAAAATATATATTTTTTATTTTTAAAAAATTTATTTTTTAAAAAAATTAAGATTTTAATAATAAAAAATTAAATTTATTAAAATATTTTTTACTCAATTTTTTTTATTAATTTATGAAAAAAAAGAAAGAATCAACATCTTTCGTCATTAGTAAAGAGAATTTATAGACCAACCATTTACGCCACTTAATAGAGCCGAGCCTTAGTCCGGACCCTAATGGACCAGAACTTCATCACCCAAACCCGAGCAACCTGCAACTAATAATAGGTTAAGCCAGTTGTAAGTACAGCTGTGGACGACTGACAGGTGCTTTCAGACAGCTGGGTTGGAGACCGCTCCGTGGCCATGCTTTTGAAGTCCGTCAGCCACCCCTGAAAACTTTATGTACCATCAGTGAGTTTTGTCTCGATACTTTTAAAATTAAAAATTATGAAATTAATTTTCAATTAATGTCAACTAAATTCAAAAAAAAAACAATTAATGTACATAAGTCCTCTTGAACGTATTGGCCGAATACCCCCGACAGTAGATCTTAGATTCGTATCATATCTTATGACAAGGAAAACAGAATTTCACTAGCATTTCAAAAATCGAATAACACAGAGAAGACACGTAATCCAGAATTAGATGTATCTCTCTCTCTCACACACACACACACACACACACACACACCACACATATATATATCATAAAGGAAGAACTAATTATAATAAAGGAATTAAATATTTGAATTTTGATCACAGTAAAACTGTAAAATATAAAATATATATTTTTTAATTTTTCAGTATGACAAGTGGGTATAATAAATCCTTGAATTTTCGAAGAAATTCCTCATAATGAAAGCTTTTAACATTAAAAGACATAAATATTTAAATTTTTGATTAAATGGATTAAATGACAACAAAAATTTTTAAATTTAAAATAAAAATAAAGAAAAAAATTAAGACTGACATTTCAAATTTCAAAACGAGTGAAAGAAAAAACACTCAAGGACTCGTCGTCTCAAAACTAGTGAAAATATTTTTTTAATTAAAAATAATTGATGATTAGGTTTTTTTTTGGGGGTCATTAATTTGAAATTAAGCAAAACTCAAAAACACTGGGCCGTTACATTAGACCCAATAACCGTTACGGACGCGGCGGATTCCAATTGGATAATGACCAGACTTTGGCTACAATTGCTTGTACAGGATTAGAACCCCCCTCGGGTCTTTCTTCTCTTGGACTCTCTCCCCTACGCACAGATAGAGAGAGAGATTGCCATATGACTGCACAACCACTACTGTTGCTCTCTACCTAATTCAATACCTAAGTTACCGAAACGATTTTTTTTTTTTTTTTTTAAAAGAAATTAAAATAAAAATGAGACCGAAAATATTAGGTGCAGAAAGTGCAAGAAAGTGAGAGAAAATTAGAAAGAAAGTAAAGAGAAAATTCAGTTATTTAAAAACACAAGGAGAGACATAGTGCGGGCGCTCCGTACGGTAGGTGCTTCTTCTTCTTTGTTGTCCGTTAAAACCTACCGAGCTTGCATTGTCGCTGGCTATTCGCTTCAGATCTTACGCCGATTGTTAACTTGCCGATCCAGTCCACCACCGTCCGCCGATGTGGAGTTCGGCTTCGGCGAGTCGACTTGATGGAGAGCAGCGCCGGCAAGGCAGTTGGTTGAAATGTTAAGTATTTTAAAGCGTTGTTGTTCCATTTTGCAGAGTTTCAATGTCGGCTGCTTCCTTAACGGCTTTCGAGAGGCCGAGAGGCGGAGCTTCGAATACGGTATGCATTTCTTTTGCTTTGCTCTTTTTTTTTTTTTTTTATTCTCTCTTTCTTTCTTGTAGTTTGTTTGGACGATGATAAAATGAGCCGGAATTTGCAAGGAAAAGCACTGGATCTTGTTTGTATGACGAGAAAGTATGAGTTGTACATTAATTGAGCTCCAATCTATTCCCTTTTATGCTTGGATGCTGCATCTTCAAATTCAAGTTTGGTTGCAAATTGTTAAATTTTAAATTTAATTTTTGGCTAAGAAATTATTGAGCAGAAAATTTCAATTGCAGGAGCAAGAATTTTGAACTTTATTGATAGCTCATGCCAGCTTGTGTTGTGTGCTGAATGAGATAACATGAGCACGGTGGAATATGCTTTTATCCATTTTCCTTTTAGTTTGTTCTTGCTCATGCTTGCTAGATGCTCATCCTCCTTCTTTGTTTCTGACTTGGGACATGACAGGTTTTCAAGAGTGGCCCCCTTTTTATATCTTCTAAAGGTTGGCAACCATCTTCCTGTCAGTTTTGCATTATACTCCTTTCCTTGGTTATGGTATTCAAACCGTTGTACTATCTCTTTTGATTTTTGCATATACTTCAATTATATAGAACATGGATTGATCTCTCAACACAATTCTTTAATTAATACAATTTGCTGCAATGCAATAAGAATAGAGTAACATATCTAGGTTCAAAATTCTATGGCAATTTAATGAGTTTGTTAAATGTAAAGAGACTATTGATTAAATCCAAATCAATCATGGATGCTAAGTTTGAACTGTATATGGTTCCTCTGACTGGGATTTGGATTGACTTTTTATTTTTATTTTTAAATCTGTCGGTGCCATGATTTGAACCTTGGTTACTAGAACTTTTTGGGTAATGCATTTGTTGTCAGAAACACTCATCCTTTTTCCTTTTTCTGCTGGCTGGATTCAAATCTTTTAAGTGGTAGAAACTGTAACAATTAAGGAATAAATTACTGCTTAAAAAACTTGTAATGTCCTTTGAAAGTCTGATTTTGACACCTTATCTTTTGTCACTGAAGTAAGATAATGTTGAATTTCTACAGGGATGAGCTGGAAATCATGGAAGAAGAGGTGGTTCATACTCACACGCACATCCTTGGTTTTCTTTAAAAATGACCCTGTGCGTATCCATCATCTGTATTCTCTTTTTTATTATTAAATGACAATTCATCTCTTCGAATTCTTGCTCATCATTGTGCCTATAAGAGTTGGAACATATGCTAGATTGATGCATCATAACTTTCTTGTCAATTAAATTAATTTACTTGAGTGGAACAATTGGAACATTTGTAATTGTTTATGCATTTTCTCTCTCTCTCACTCTCTTTCACACACACTCACTCTCTCTCTCTCACGCAATCACACACACTGGTATGCAAAATTCAAAAGGAAATTGCCACCCAATCCATGCCAGTGCAACAATGTACCTGGAGATACTTTGACCTTCATACTTTTTTTTTCTGTGAGGATTTATTTGCTATTGGATAGCTTTTGTGAAGATAAAAAGGACTAAGGGGAGGAAGAACCACAAATATTGGTCGTTTGCTAGTGACTATTTGGAAAAATGAAATTGCTTGTCAAATTCATCATCCTATTGGGCTATCCCTATTTTGTTGGAAACTCTCAGTGAAATTTACCCAGCAAAGACAAGTTATAAGACTTATACCAATACTCTTGTACCCCTTCAAATATAATATGGTGTTCTGAGTCACATTTTCATTGGATGCTTTTTCATTCTTATGCAGAGTGTCCTTCCACAAAGAGGTGGTGAAGTGAATCTAACTTTAGGGGGCATTGACTTGAACAATTCTGGGAGGTACCCATAGCCACTTGGTGTTATATAGAGTTGAGTTTAATTGAGTTTTTTTTTTTCTTTTTTTTGTTTTCTTTTTGAAATATGGCTTATACAAGTTGTTTTCTCCTGCAGTGTTGTTGTTAGGGAAGATAAAAAATTGTTAACTGTTTTGTTTCCTGATGGACGTGATGGGCGAGCATTCACACTTAAGGTATTTATTTCCATCTTTGTAATCCAAGTGCAGCATTTTTATTTATTTATATCTGTTTTCTTCTTCCTCCTCCTTTTTGCTTTTTCACTCTTTTCCTTTCCTTTTCTAACATAGTCTTGGGACATACCTGGTGACTCATGTCAATGTCTCTTATAATTCATCTTTTGGATGTTCATTGCTTGAAACTCTTTTTGGCTTCTCTTATGTAAATATTAGGCTGAGACGTTGGAAGATTTATATGAGTGGAAGACAGCCCTTGAACATGCCCTTGCACATGCACCGAGTGCTGCTCTTGTTATGAGACATAATGGAATTTTTCGGAGCGATACAAATGATGCCATGGAAGGGTCATTCCATCAATGTTTGTATTCTCTCTCTCTATCTCTCTCTCTCTTACACACACACACAAACTTCATCTAGTTGCAGTAGCCAACTTTGCATTCTTTAAGTTATGGATATGTTGGTCAGGGAGGGGTAAACGTCCGGTTAAGTCATTGGTTGTTGGAAGACCAATTTTACTTGCGCTTGAAGATATTGATGGAGGTCCATCCTTCCTTGAGAAAGCACTTCGATTTCTTGAGAATTATGGTGAGATTTGATCCCATATTTTGTTGAGCTTGTTTGTATAGTCACCAGTGTTTCATTCTCTAACCCCTTCCCTCCAAGCAATTTCAAAATTATTTCTCAGTTTGTAGATTATATGCTTATGGTGTGAAGGATTTCTTACAGGAACTAAAGTTGAAGGTATTTTACGACAATCTGCCGATGTTGAGGAGGTTGAATGTAGAGTTCAAGAATATGAACAAGGTATCCTTCAATTTCTCTTCAACACTCTATGTACGGGTATAAATTTTTCTTGGAGGAAGGGATTGTAAACTCATGAACCCTGCAAGAGATTGGACCATAACGAGTCTAACATCCATAACATTTGTAAAACCATTTCTTATGATGCAACCTGGTGTATCTTTGTCCTCAACAGTCACAGAATACAGACAAGACTGAGTCTTTGTCCTCCATTACTGTATTTTTTAGTTTTTTTTTTTTTTTAAACCTCTGATGCCTTCCAAAGGCCTCTATGAAATATTTTTCTATTGATTGTTCATAGGCAAGACTGAATTTGAAGCAGATGAGGATGCCCATGTTGTTGGTGATTGTGTTAAGGTAGTGTGACAATATATGTAGAAATCTATGATCTTTGATGATTACCTAGTTCAAAGCTTACTTGGCCTTTTCATCCCTAGCATGTCCTAAGGGAACTTCCCTCTTCCCCTGTTCCGGCATCTTGCTGCACTGCTTTGCTGGAGGCTTACAGTAAGAACAATTCTATCTTTCTGCATTGTTAATTTGTGATGGTTTAATTTAAAACCATAAAAAAGATCTCATAACAATGTTTGTTCCAGTGCTCACTGTTGTTTCTAAAATAAGAATGTAGCACTCTCTTTATATTTCTAACAATGTCCATGATTCATGAAAGTCTTTTTTAATGTTATTGATTAATTTGCTGCATTTAGCAGCTTGACTCACTGTGTGCATGAATTCTTTGATAAGAAATTGACCAGAATGAAGCTCGGATTACCGCAATGCGCTCTGCAATCTTAGATACATTTCCTGAACCAAACCGGCATTTGTTGCAAAGGTAATGTCCCTCTATTGTTCCTTCCCCTATCACATCTCTCTCATTGTTGAAGTACCTGTATTTAGAGCCTTAGTTATTGTGGGCACATTCATGGGAGAAATAATTAAGATCTTGAGCTTCTTTTCATGCCCTAGTCTCCACATCTCTCTCTCTCTCTCTCTCTCTCTCTCTCTCTCACACACACACACACACACTCATTTTCAGTTGTCATCTTAAGTATTTTTATATGTGAGTTCTTGACTCTTGGCTTTTGAGCAAGTTCCAACTTCCATAGTTTTAACCTATTTTTCATATCAGTGCTTGCAATCCAGGGTGCTTTAAACTGACAAAGAAATCTGCATTTCACTGCATGTTTGTTGCAATTTATGAGTGAGGGGAACTTCTTTTGTGGCCTTTTTATAGTTGTTTGATCTTAGTATGAAGTCTTCCATGATAATTTGCAGAATTCTGAAGATGATGCATATTATCTCCTCGCATTCTCGTGAGAATCGAATGTCTCCTTCTGCTGTTGCTGCTTGTATGGCACCTTTGCTCTTGCGTCCTCTTTTAGCCGGTGAATGTGAGCTGGAGGATGACTTTGATATTAATGGCGAGCTACTTGCTGCTGCAAATGCAGCTAATAATGCTCAAGCAATTATTACAACCCTTTTGGAAGAATACAAGAATATTTTTGATGTAAGGTGCTATTTGATCATTCGGTATTTACTTGTCTTCTACTCCATTGCTGAATGCCTGAATGCCAATGCTATGTGAGATTGAATAGTGTGAATCTTAAACTTTGGTTGATGCTGTGGTATCAGAATTTTAGGACACACACTTTATAAGAATGAGTCTTTAACTTGACTATCTTTTTTGCTTGGCTCTTTTTGAATTAAAAACTTTTAATTATGAGCTAAACTTGATCGTGGAATTAATGATTATCATGTTGACCTAGCATTGCTAGCCCAATAGTGGATATTTTCTTTGATCTACTCATTTACTTTGATTCTTTAAATGATTGTTGCATGCACCATTGAATTTCAATTATTCAATGCTGGATTTAATTGTTAGGTCTGCACACACATTTTTCAATAATGTGCATTATGTGTTGTTCTAGGATGAAAATCTACACATATGCTCCATATCAGCTGATTCTCAGATCCAAAACAGTGAGAGTGAAGATTCATCTGATGATGAGAATACACATATAAAAGAAAATGGTTACCATGATGCAGAAAAGGAAGTTGACCAAGAAACAGATGATGAACCTGATCGTTTTCTCAGTGGAAAATTTAGTGAAAGTAGTGGCTATGCTGGAAGTGATCTCTATGACTACAAGGTTCTCTCAGATGTGCACATAATTTTGAATTCTGCTATTTTTTGTAGTCTTGCATGTTAGACTGTGACTTGATTCTGCTGTTTTTCTTTTTTTTGACAGTAAATTGTCATTGATTTATGATATCAAAATGCTTATATGGGCACCAAGGCCAAATACAAAAACCTCTTTGCCATCTAAATTGTCTTGCAACCTATAACCAGTGACTGCAAATCAACCAAATAGCCTATTTACTGCTGCACCCAAAAAACACAAAGCAGAGGAAATGAGGGGAATGGGGATCATAGACAACAGACCTGCAACTAAAGAAACCCTGACTAACAACTTCTGATCTTCAATTCTTGGCCTGCCTGGGACCCACCAGACCAGATTATCATATATTTCATGCAGCCGTGAACAATGGTTACTCCCCACGAAAAATGATCCACATTACTTTCTCAATTTCAATTCCATGCCTATACATCTTAACTGCACCCATACCCTTTGATTCTATTGTGTTATAATTCCCTTTCAACTATGTGCTGCATGGTGCATTGGAGAAGCTTTCTTTTTGACCGTTCTTTCTTTGGTTATCATTCTAATGACATGGAGGAAGATTAAATTAAAGAGTTTCACCTTGTTCCTTTATGATGGCCATTGTCTTCTCTTTTTTGAGCTGGAAAGATCCATCCACCAGCTCATGAAGTCAAAGAGCAATCAAATGGACATGGACAGAAACATATTTACAAAATATTTTGAGCCATGTAAAAGATGAGATGAAGCAAGTGAAAAGTAAGGATAGGGAGAGAAAGATGGCTATCTAAAGCTGATAGTCCAGTAGGTCCTTGTAAGGCGAGTGGAAGGATGTGACTCAGCTGATAGGTTAAGGGAGTTGAGCAGGTCTGGAATAAAAACCTGAGAGATATGATAACCGCACCGTTCAAGCTCCATGCTTACATATAGAGATAGATGGGTGAAAGCCCTTCAGAGTTGAACTGACTCTTTGAGCATGATTAGAGGGTGTGTGGTGGAAATAGTTAGATTTGCATGAACTTCAAGCCACTTTGTGCTCATAGTTTATTGAAGGTTCACTTTTTCAAGCTTATTTTCACTTGGAACCTTTCAACCATCTTGTGGCTTTTCTAAATTTTCTATATATGGTAACTGCAATGTTTTGAGTGACTGAGATAAACTAAAGTGATTCAATTTTTGTCTCACCAGTATTCACCCTTAAACTTTGTTAGTTGGTTTGACATCATCCAAAACTTACTGTGGTTGAGCTGTTGTCTTGAATGTGAGGCTTGGTTGATCTCACTCCTACTCTATGCCTGTTGCTTATGAAGTCAAAGAGCAATCAAATGGAGGGGTACAGTAAGCATATTTACAAAAGATTTTGCAAATGCAGGCTTTGGGTGGTGATGGTTTGGATGCTGGTTCCCCTAGAAAAAACCATGCTTCTGCTGAGGGTTCAAGTTTAACCATTGTTTCTCTACAAATCACAGAGCCTAGCATTAGGGACACAGAGCAGCAAAGTGAACAAAAGAAGGGAAATGAAAATTCAATGAATGGAATCAAGGTTCCAAATGTGTTATCTGGTGAATCTTATCGATCTATGGGAGAAATTCTATCAACAATGGATCCTATACATCCTTTACCCATGTCTGGACTGCAATCTTCTGCTGAGAAGCCGGGTAATAAAACAACAGCCTCCAATTCCAATGGGAAGCGGTCAGCGTTTTGGGGAAGAAGTAATGTAAGTCATAGTTGACTGATGAGTTGTCTGCAGTCAGTCCTTTGCTCATCCAATAGCATCTTTGTACCATGAATTTTTTTATAACTGTGAGAGGCAGTTGTGAGCTGTAATTATTTAGTTCCTATATTATTGTAATATTAAGTGCCATCAATCTTTATTGATCTTTGTGCAGGCCAGGAAGACACCATCAATGGAATCAGTTGATTCTTCTGGAGAAGAAGAGTAAGACACTAGTTATATGGATTTTCTTTAATACCCTCAACAATTTTCCTTTGGCATATGTGGGCATATGCTTTTAACAATCAAGCTCTTTTCCTCAAATAGCTTTCTTAAATTATCAGTCAGCAAAGAATGATTTTTTTGTGAGTTTCATTTGATGCAAACATTTAATCATTAATCTAGATCATAAATTTTGTGTAGGCTTGCCATTCAAAGGCTTGAGATTACAAAGAATGACTTGAAACAGAGAATTGCAAAGGAGGTCTTTTTCCTTTCTTTGAATCTCTTTGTGCTCATGTCTCTATTAATGGTGCTCATCTTGACTAGACTGACCATTAATTTTTCAGGCTCGAGGAAATGCTATTTTACAAGCTAGCTTAGAAAGGAGGAAGCAAGCTTTGCGTGAGCGGCGCTTAGCACTTGAACAAGATGTACCTATATTAAACTTATTGCACTTTGTACACTACATGTTAGGCCTTTGGATATTAAATGTGAGGCTTGGTTGATCTCACTCCTACTCTATGCCTGTTGACTTCTGAATGGTCATATAGGTGTCAAGATTGCAAGAGCAGTTGCAGGCTGAAAGGGATCTTAGAGCTGCACTGGAAGTTGGTTTGAGCATGCCTTCTGGACAGCTTTCCAGTTCACGTGGCATGGATTCTAAAGTTTGTGTAGATCTTGAGCTACATTTTTCCTTTCTTTCTGCTCTTATTTTCAGGATTAAGTGATATGACTTCTTATGAGTTTAAACTGATGTGAAGACAAGGGCTGAGCTTGAGGAGATTGCTCTTGCTGAGGCAGATGTGGCCAGATTGAAGCAAAAGGTTGCAGAACTTCACCATCAACTTAATCAGCAGCGACAGCACCATTATGGTTCCCTCTCTGATGCATGCGACCATTGTCAACATGTCCAAATTCATAACTCTCAACAGTGAGTGTATAAACTTCTCTCTTTAGGCACATGTTTTCACATTCCATGGAACACAAGAATTATTCAATTGTTTGACCTAGTCCTAGCCAAAAGGAAAAATGGAAATTCACTTGAAGTTGATCTCTTGAAGTTAGTCGTTTTGAACATGGAAAATAATTGATTGTTGTTACCCTTATCTTTCTTATGCTGTGCTCCTACTCTGCTTCTGCAGGAGATTTCTTCAACAGGATTTTGATACAACCCTTGCTTTTGTGAATCATGAAAGGAAACAAAGATCTGAGGTATTTTGTACTCTTCTTACTGTGTTGTCTGCTATCAGGCATTAAAAGCTTCTGAAAAGATTCTGTTGCTTTTATTTTCCCTATTATTAATAATATTTAAAAATCAGTCTGGTAACAATAAAGTTATTTTATTTTAACATAGAGGCTGTAAGTTAAAATTGCAGAAACAATTTTTTTGAAAATAAAGGCAAGTCTGCATGGATCTGACTCTTCCCCCAATCTTCAGGATTCTTGTGCATTGTAATTTGGAACGCCCTTTTATTGGTTATATTAAGCTGCAATATCTGTTATGTTTTAGTGGAGCCCTTCAAGCAAGCCTGTCTTCATCATCAACCAAACCATTGAATTTTGTCACCTCTCTGTCTGGCCCGAGAGGGACATAACTTCTTATGTACCAAATTATTGTTTTATTAATGTAATTATGTCCATAACTTTTGTGCTCCAGGAGAGTATGTTGGGGGAAGATTGGAGGAATGCCAAAGGACAAGGCTTAGCAGCTGGCGCCAGCTGCAGGCAGCCTACTCGAAAGCTATTTATGGAATCAACAAGTCTGAGTGACTCTAAAAGCACCGAGGCATCCACAAATATGTCTGTTGATGAGCTTTGTGCTGTGGATTCTGCTCCTTCTACTTCAAGAACAGTAGAGGTAAGTCTTATCTCACTGTCTGTGCCACAATTAGTTTATGGCTTTCAACGTTTCGGCGACTTTGGAAAAAGTTGAGCTGAGTTCTTGAAAACACCCACTACTCTTGAGTCCTTTAATTTGTGAAATGGAACGCAATTTCCCATTTGTCAACCGATTTTTAGCTCTTATAGCTGTGACTATGGTTGCAGATGATGGATTATCCAAGGAATCCATCTGCAGTATCTTCTGCTCTGGCGGAATTAACAACCCGGCTTGATTTCTTCAAGGAAAGGCGCTCTCAGCTAATGGAACAACTCCACAATCTCGATTTGAACTATGGTACATCATCACAAGATTTTATTTATAGACCATCACCTCCACCATGGAATTGACTGAAGACAATCCTGACGGAGGAGCCCTTGTTGTTTGTACATTCTCCAGCTTTGCATATAGTTCTATTCCATGCACCCTTCCTTGCGCTCCAATGTCTTCTTACATTTGTTCCCTTCCTCCTATACGGTTGACTTCCTAAATCCCGTGTGTCATTTTGCTCTGTCCGTGTTACAAATATTGTACAAAAATACTGCGATGTGCTGGTCTTGTCAACAGTAGAAGAATGTATGTAAGCAACAAAGATAAGTGTAGAGGTTTTTCCTTTTCTTTTTTTTTTTTTTCTCAATTTTTAAGTTTTTGTGGTCCTAATATTTATGTCAGCATGTGACAAAAACTGATCGTGTATTTTGAAGCAAGCTTTCTCCAAGTTGCGCTTATCGGATCTATGATTTGGCTGTTCGCATAATTCTGAAGACGGATCCACGTTGCGTCACGAGCAAGATCTCAAGTAGAGAAAACACAATGAAACATCCTTTTAATAACAAGATACGTGCATATCATTTGTTACAGGGAGAAATCGGAGATAGTACTCTAATTTTGGATTAGTGGTCGGTTCTTGCACTTTTTACGCTTCCACCAAACACATTGTTTTTTATAGCTTTTCCTCAAATAATTTTGAAAAATTGTAAATTTTTAATAGTTTAATTTATTTTTAACCATATTCTTTCATCAAATATTATTATTTCACATGTATTTATTAACTTGCTTATCTTGTGTCCCACCAAATGATACAATTCGAGGAAAGACAACTAAATTTAAGATAAAAATTTTGTTGTTAATATACAATAAATCAGCGAAATTCTGGCTCTTGGGTCTATGTCAGACCCCTTTAAATGGAGATTAAATAGTTAGTAATTTAAAACTAACATTCCTATTTTGTGATCTCAAATTCGAAAGAAATATAGAAAACTCAAAAAAAAAAAAGAAAAAAGAAAAGGGAAAGGGTATATACTAAGAGCACAAAACAGAAGGGGAAAAAGGTTCAATATATACATAAATAAGCTGTCACTGCATTCAATGAAAGGAAGATACGTCATCCGCTATACAGTCAAGCCACCATCCCGTTATCTAAGACGGTGGGGCCCGCAAGTTTAGAGCCACAGGACACGGAGAAGGAAGAAACTCAAGACGGGGATTCTCTAACTTACCGGTCTAGCTCTCTCTCTTTCTCTCTCACGCACGCAGACAATTCGATTGATGGAAACAAGTAAGTTCCCAGAATTCAGTTCATTTCAACTTCTCGTTCTTGGAAGGTGTTCGCATGGCTTGGTCTCCTTGTGTGCCTTTGTTTTCTGGGGTTTTTCGTTTTGTGTCTTAGTTTGTTTGCTGAGAAAGCGCGAGAAAAGTGAAGATAACGCTCGGCTCTACCGTTAAGAAGAACAGGAAAACTGAAAATAGACGTTGAAAACGGAATTTTAGGAATTTATAATTAAGTGGGTTGGGGGTTGATTTACTTTACTCTTTTCTTTTTCCCCTTTATTTCTTTCTCTCTTTTCTTTCTTTCTTCTTCTCCTCTCTATTTGTGTTTTTCCTATCTAAGCAATTTCTGAGGTACCAAACAGACAACTAAGTGAACCCCAATTTTGAGTAGCTTTTCTGGCATAGATTCTCACCATCAAATATATTATACCTGTCATTAGGGCTTTGCTTGTTGAGCAGCAACCAAAGAAAAAGGAGTAAGGAGAAGAATTATCGAATTTTCCATGTTCCAATTATATTTAATTTCGGTAATTTGTAAAATTGGAAAAAAGGTAGTTACATAATTGCATATATTTCTGGGTGTTTCTGATCGTGGTAGAGAGTTTCTGAAATATTTTCTGCTGTCAAAAACAAAAAAAAAGAAAGAAAGATTTTGCTCTGGGATATGAGTCTACATATAATGATACTTATTATGTGTAACACGTTTCCTAAGCAAGTTTCTTTCTTCAGGTGGTAGGTTGTCTATCAAGGTGATGCACTGATGCCCTGTGTCTTTCAGAAATGAACTTCAAGTTTCTGGTTAATATCCCAAAGCTTCATGTGAGTTCAGAAAATAATAGGAGAACAAACTTTGAACCCACCACCAATGTTGATTCATCTGTGGCAACCTTGCAAGTTGAACGACGGTCAAAGCAAAATGCTTTTCAGGGTGTCAACTTGTGGGGATGGCCGCCCCTTTCGCTTGTTCCTTGGGCCATCAATATAAAGGAAAAAATTTCAACACCAGCCACCATAAACAAGGAATTGAAAAAGCGTACCTCTTACAGGGTTGAGAAGAGTAGTGGTGGAGGTAACCCCTTGCGATTTAGACCTTATATGTCTAAGGTTCCATGGCATACTGGTGCAAGGGCCTTTCTTTCTCAGTTATTTCCACGGTATGGATATTATTGTGGGCCAAATTGGTCAAGTGGTAAAGATAGGGGTTCTCTTATTTGGGACAGGCGGCCAATTGATTTGTTGGATTATTGCTGCTACTGCCATGATATTGGTTATGATACTCATGATCAAGCGAAGCTGTTGGAAGCTGACATGGCATTTCTTGAATGCTTGGAGAGGCCGCACATGACTGCAAAAGGAGACGTGCACATTGCTCACATTTATAAGACCATGTGTATTACAGGTATATGGTGCATTGAAATTTTCCTTCCATTACATGTTAGTCAAATAAAATGAACTAGATGATGAAGTCTATACTTATTATATCATTTTGTGCCGAGCTTGTGGGCTGTATGGTTTGGAACATTGTTTGGGATTAAGGCTTTTTTGTTGATGTTTTTGTTTGGCTATATCTAACTTATGTACTGTTGATCTTTTGATTCACGTTACCGTCGTAGGCCTGAAGAATATACTGATACCATATCGCATGCACCTTTTGAAGTTGCACTCTGGGCAACCCTTGATGAATTTTGGTTGGCTAAGCAATGTGAAATGGAGAAGTTGGAATTTCCAGAAAACTTGAAATTGTTCAGAATTCTGAGACACACGGGAGCAATTCCAAGTTCTTAGAGCTAGCCGGTAAAGATTATCCCACCGTGCAGCAAGCAAATTCTCTGTTGGAAGCTCTCATATGCTTTTAGTTCAAGGCATTTTCATGGCTTCTGTTGTAAATTTGATGTAAGTAACTGCTTTGCCAAACTTTGCTAATACAGCCGTGATCATACAATGTTTGTTTACCGAACATCCACTCCCTCAATGTAATATATAGCCAGAGTATATGGGCAATCGGCATGCAGGATTCATGCATGCCTTCCAGAGTTTTTCTTTGTAACTCTGTCAAGCATTATCAATTTCACTAATTGTAAAAGAAAACAGGTTTGCAAGTTTAAGGAGGGACTCCAGTAATCAGTGAGGTAAGGGATTCGACCCGTTCTTTCTTGATAAATAAAGACAATTGACCTTCTGTGATTGGTAAACATGAGCAATTAATCTCACAACATTAGAACTAAAGAGCACAATGTAATAACGGCGAATTCTTGTTGAATATATTTGAGTTAATTGCATTTATATGGTAAGTGTCAGAATTTTACACTAATAACGTAAATTTTAGATTAACAGCGTCCGCGTAAAGCGTCGAATCAAGTGGACTCTTGCATCTTTTGCCCGGAATCAACGACCGTCAAAATCAAACGGCAGATACATGGGACGGCCGTGATAGTTTCAAAAGCTAGCTGTAATTTTTTACCGGGCGGACCCCACACGAACCTCCTCGTTCGGTTTCGAGCAGTCCAAGACCTAATCAAAAACAAGGTGAGAAATCAAATAAAAATAGAAGCGTAAGTAGAAAGATAAGGATTAACATGAAAACGGTGCCGTTTCGTCGATGGGGGCCGCCAATGCCGAAGAAAACAAATAGAATTGAATTCCCCGAGTGCGAAAGTCTCCTCACTCTTTCCTTCTTCCTCCTTTTACGACTCTCTCTCTCTCTCACACGCAGAGAAAGCATTTCCTTCCTCTCTAGATCTGATTGTACAGTTATTCTCTTTTTCTTTTTTTTTTTTTTGGCTTTCTTTTTGATATTTAAACTTAATTTTTTTCCTTTTTTTATTATTAATATTTATTTATTTATTTTTTACCGAATTATAATCGACGAACGATGGTGGTCAGATCCCCTGAAACGATATGCGTTTTATTCTTCTCCTCTCTGGCCCTTCTTTTTAGGTTCTTTTTCTTAATTTTGGCTGGAAATTTATAAGTAATAATGGAAATTGAGTTGCTGGAGATCATAAATCTGTCTTTCTATAACTTTCTTTCGTTTTCTCGGCGTGCAGTCAGGGGGCTTCCTACAAAATCGCGAAAATAGAACTCGATTTCAAAATTTAAACGTGTGATTGTGGATTTTGATTTGTTTGGAACTTTGTGTTTGGAGATTTCTAGGGTTTGTTCTGATAGTGTATAGTACGAGTTCTTTTGTCTGTTTATGTTTCTGGTTTTTGTTTGCTGTCTATATCTTTTGGTCGCGGTGGTTATATGTATGTATGCGGGTTTTGTTCTTATCTATATTTCTTCATAAGTTACTATTTCGTTTGTAGATTGAATGCGGTGTGAATTAGTCAGATAGTTTTGATGGATGATGATCGTGCAGATGGATAAAATGTCTGCTCCTTCATCTCGGGAGCGAGCACAACGTCTTTATGAAAAGGTATTTCAGCTCCGCTTTTGTGGTTTTTTTTTTTTTTTTTTAATCCTCTTCAATATAGACTTCATTGCTTAAATCATCTCTCCCTACTGCGGTGTTTGTGGGTGTGTGGTGGTGGTGGGGGTGGGGGAGAGGCATGGAAGTTGTGTTATTATGTTAGTTGTGGGTGTTAACTGTTCCTTATCTTCTTGAATTTATGCAGAATGTTGAGCTGGAGAATAAGCGTCGAAAATCAAATCAGGCACGAATACCATCAGATCCCAATGCATGGCAACAAATGCGGGAGAATTATGAAGCTATAATTCTGGAGGATCATGGTTTTTCAGAGCAGCATAATATTGAATATGCTCTGTGGCAATTGCATTACAGGCGTATTGAGGAACTAAGAGCTCATTTTAGTGCTGCCTTAGCTTCTACAGGGCCAAATGCACCTCAGGGTGCAAAAGTTCCTCTGCGACCTGATCGAGTCACTAAAATAAGGCTTCAGTTCAAAACATTTCTTTCAGAAGCTTCAGGATTTTATCACGATCTCATCCTGAAAATCAGAGCAAAATATGGGCTTCCCCTGGGCTACTTTTCCGAGGATTCAGATAATCGAGTTGTAATGGAGAAAGATGGGAAGAAATCAGCTGACATAAAGAAAGGCTTGGTCTCATGTCATCGTTGTTTGATTTATTTGGGTGACCTGGCAAGGTATAAAGGACTCTATGGGGAGGGTGACTCCAAAACACGCGAGTATGCAGCAGCTTCAAGTTATTACCTGCAAGCTGCATCTCTTTGGCCTTCAAGTGGGAACTCCCATCATCAGGTTGGTCCTTAATTTGATAGATCAATGTGATAGTGCACCTATTTCATATATTGCTGTGGCAGTGTATGTTGGCATGAATAATCAGAAAAATATTTCGTTACTTTTTTGGCTTTGTTCCTTTTTTATTTATTTATTTTTTTTAATGACAGTTCTGTTCCCTACGGTTTCATGAGTGTTCTGCTTTTTCCAGCTTGCTATTTTGGCTGCCTATTCAGGGGACGAAGTGGTGGCTGTGTATCGGTATTTTAGGAGTCTTGCAGTGGATAATCCTTTTTCAACTGCAAGAGATAACTTGATTGTAGCTTTTGAGAAGGTACTTTTTGTCTCCCTCTTTTTCTTAACTTCCTGTGTCTACTGCTTGTGTTTAGTTTAAAATTTGGGCTAAGACAACCATGATGGTCTACCTCTCTGATGTGCTTTCTCTATAGAGTTGGAGATGAAAATTTTTGCATTATCTCTAAGGTGTAGCAGTCTACCTATGCTGATAATTTTATTTATGCTCATGTATTAAGTTTCACGCTCAAGTCCTGGTTTGGCCATCAAATTAAAACATAGTGGTGATCTGAGCCAGATTAACTTTGAGCGTCATTGAAATAACTGACTTTAGAAATCCATTCCTTGCTGATGATTCTGTTCAGGCTATAGGGATGGCATGGGACCAGTGAAGTTTTCTTGAAAAGTACGATTAAATAATTATGTTATATGTTTAATGTGGTATGGTTGAATGAATATAATAAATATGACCAATATGAATTCACATATAACTTGTTTGTTGAGTCATAGACTGCAGCACTGAGTTGTTTATCACTCAATATCCTCTTTTGTTGGAAAAAGTACGATTCCTACAATGCCTTTTCCCTTTCTTGCCTTTTGTCTCCGGTTTGGGCAGAACCGACAGAGTTACTCTCAGCTGCTTAAGGAGCCTATGGAGCCCCTGGCTGTTAAAGGAAAGGGAAAAGGAGAAACAACATTGTTATCTAAAGACAAGAACTTGGAAGCTATTGTTGTCAAGGAAGGTACATCTAATGCCCACGGGTTGTACAAATCATTTTGCACCCGATTTGTCCGCCTGAATGGCATTCTTTTCACTCGCACAAGGTATTTTCTCTCGGCAATTTACTCAATTGATTGGATTTAAGTTTTTGGACTAATTTAGTTTCTGTTGCTGGTTCAGCCTGGAAACATTTGCAGAAGTTCTTGCATTGGCTAGTAGTGGATTTTGTGAACTCCTTTCTTCAGGGCCAGAAGAGATGCTGAATTTTGGTGCAGATGCTTCTGAAAATGGACTTTTCATCATTCGGCTTATATCTATCCTAATATTCTCCATTCACAATGTGAAAAGAGAAGCCGAAGGTCAGACATATGCAGAGATCGTGCAGCGTGCTGTTCTGCTTCAGAATGCATTCACTGCAGTTTTCGAGTTCATGGGACACATATTACAAAGTTGTGTACAGCTGCATGACCCCTCTTCAAGTTATCTTTTACCTGGCATTCTTGTTTTTGTAGAATGGTTGGCCTGTTGCCCTGACATTGCTTCAGGCAGTGATGCTGATGAGAAACAAACATCTGTTAGATCAAAATTCTGGAATTGCTGCATTTCCTTCTTGAACAAGATATTGTCATCCTGCTCAATGTTTCTTGATGATAATGAGGACGAGACATGCTTTTATAACATGAACCGTTATGAAGAAGGGGAAACAGATAATCGACTTGCTCTGTGGGAGGATTTTGAGCTGAGAGGATTTTCACCGCTTCTCCCTGCACAGTCCATTTTAGACTTCTCAAGGAAGTGCTCATTTGGGGGCGATGGCAGTAAAGAAAAGGTATCTCGCATTAAGAGGATTCTAGCAGCAGGGAAGGCATTGGTGAATATGGTTAGAGTTGATCAGAAAACTATTGGTTTCAATTCAAAGATGAAGAAATTTGTGATAGGTGCTGAACCTGAAATTTCAGATGGAAATTTTTCAACTCTTGATTCTAGTCTTGCAAAATCAAATGGTGCACTGGAAGATATTCATCCAGAGAAAACAATGAATGTGGGAGCTTTGCACCGCGGTCCTCAGCTATGCATGGAAGGAGAAGAGGAGGATGAAGTAATTCTTTTCAAGCCTACTACCAACGAGAAGCAACCTGATGCGGTCAATCCAAAATGGGCTGCTTACGGAGGCTTGAGATCCAATCAAGGTGCTTCTACAGGTGATCTGCAATTTTGTGGCAGCTCAGTGTCTGCACCCTTGGGTAATTTTGGGCAGCATACTATTGCAGATCCAATTCCGCAAGTATCTTCTTCTGCTGGTACCATTCTCCCCCGGCATCTACTACAAATGCAACCACATGCTTCCAAGTGGTTAGCAGAAGATGCTGCTGCCCTTGCTAATAGCTTGAAAGGTGTTAGGTTTACAGAGAATGGACATGTGATGGATCGTGAGATCCATAGAGATTTAGGCATAGCTCCTCGTGCCATGCATCATGTTCCAATCCAGCAAACTGTAGATGTCTCTACTAGCAGTATTTTCTGTGATCAGCCAAAAGTGTCTGACACTGCAATTCCATCCCGGTTTGATGTTGCATGTCCTGGCTCTAGTACTGAAAGCTTGGCTGTTAAGACACCAGCAGGTTTACCTTCGGCCATTAGAAAAAATCCAGTTAGCCGGCCAGTAAGGCATCTTGGTCCTCCTCCAGGTTTTAGTCCTGTTCATCCCAAACAAGCAAATGAAGCTGTTTATGGTTCAGATTTGTTGAGCGACAATCCATTAGATGATTACAGCTGGTTGGACGGGTATCAATTGCCATCCTCAACGAAAGGCTCTCTGCTTAATAGTTCCACCAATTTTGCTTCTCATATAGCACCGCAATATGTGAATAGCAACAATGGCTTGTCTGGGACAGTCAGTTTTCCTTTTCCTGGAAAACAGGTTCCCCCAGTGCAGTTCCCAGTGGAAAAACAAAATGGCTGGCAGAACTACCAGGCTCTTGAGCACCTAAGAGTGCAGGAAGAACAGCACCTTCAGCAGCAGCAACTCATGAATGGAAATCAGCAGATCACTGCATTGCCTGAGCAATATCCTGGACAGTCCCTCTGGGGTGGTCATTATATTGTGTGAGGTCAGTGTGAAGGCATAAATGGTAAGATAATCTTGGACCCGATGTTAGTTGATGTTCATAACTTCGATTTTGAGGAATTTCCATTATCTGAGTCTACTTAAGGTCCTGGAAATGGTCAGTGAATGGTACTACTTCCTTTTGCTACCAAATACAAACTCCAACTTTGCTGCATTGTCCAATTTCAAACTTAAGTTTTTGTTGGAGCATAGGTGGCCTTGACTCTTTGCAGGTGCTTCGTGCTAAGCATGTGAGTATTCATATACCTTGTAACTTTTTGTCTATTATTTTACAATACTATTTTGGCTCATGATGGAAGATGAACATGTCTTTGTGTGGTTGAACCTTTGCTGAATTTCATGATATTTCCAGTTAAATTTAATGTTGCTAGCCTTTTTCTTGAAGTGGAAATTCGCACTCTAGTTGATAGTTCCATCTTTTGCGCAGGTTTCGTGGAGCTCTCATTCTGGTGGAAGACAGATATTAAAACATCTTTATGATGTACAGGTCTAAAGAAGTCAATGCCATATCTGGTTACTTGGGTTGGTGATGGAAAATGTTAATGCGAGCAACTGTTGGATTTGGGCTTTATGTTTGGCGGTGTTGGTTGAATAAGGACACCATGTGCTCACCATTCTACTAGACTTTTCATCTTGCTCTTAGATTGCAGAAATGCTGGTGCCATCATAGGTTGGACCCGACCAGTTCTGTGCCATGTAAGATTCAGAGTTACTGGCCTTGGGTGCTTAAGTATAACTTCGGCATCAGAAGTTGGATGGCAGGTTGTTGACAACATTACAGAGTTTGTGAACATGGGTGAGGCGAAGTTTGATGAATTTGGTGATAGTGTGTCTATGTCAAGAAAATATTCATAGTTTATTGTGCTTGGTAACCTGATGGTTATGAAGAAAATAGACTTGTGATCTTATGTTTGCGTTGAAGTTGGGATTTCCCCTTGACTTTGAAGTAAATTAAATGTGGAATATCCATGTACTGTGTTGAGTAATATCATCAGTATTCTTGACGTAAGTAGTTACCATGGGCATGATTGTTAGAACCTCGGTGTCCCGTTTTCAGCTTTCAGTTTTATTTTTATTGTTCAAATAGCAATTAGTGTATGGGTTTGGATGAATCGGGGTGATGCCATTCAAAGCTGAACTTATGAGGGTGGGCATAAAATTGCTGCCTTATAACAACAATGTTTGAACGATCGACTAGAGTTGGTTTATTCCAAAGCTAGTTCTCTTTTACAGACGATTCGCAGGAGGAAAACCCCAAGATGAACGTATACATGTTTACGAAAGAGTATCCCATTTCGGAGTTCTTTAGTCATCTGCATCGCGAGTACTCCTGGTAGGTTTTGCATGAGACCCCACGGGTAAGTTATATGCCCATATCTAGAATTAAATTGGAACGGGCAGTGGATATTTAGTGGATTACCGTAATCATTGTGTTAAGCAATGAACATGATAGTTTGAACCAGTTAATTTATCATTAGTGGCAAAAATGACCCCATAAAATATTGAAACGCCTCTCTTTGCCGCAGCAAAAAAATTTGAGCCATTTAATCGTCACTGTTTTACATATCAAACGGCGGAAAGTACAACAATATAAAATTTGCACATCTTTTGGGGGTCGGCGTAATTTTCCTCCTATTTATGTCTGTGTATGAGGTAGGCCACATCGGAGGAGCTCGCGGGGCACCCACGTCAGGATGGGCCCGACCTAACCGATGAAATTTTCCTACGGAATATCCAAAGCCAATCCAGAAGGCATGGCAACCATTTCTTCTCTGCGCCTGCTGTCGTTCCACTCCCTGCGTCCTTGTCAGTGTTGCTTCGCATCTTTTTCTAGCAAGGAAAGCCTTCATGTCTCGAAACCAATCCTTAACCCCAACTCTCTTGTTGCTTTGCCTTCTCTAAGCCTCGAGAGTTGTTGCAGAAAGCACCATGTTCTCTGTTGCAAACAGTTGTACGAAGAAGAAAAAGGACAAAGGCAGGAACAAGAATCCCCGTAATTCCAATGGAACATTCCCTTCACTTATAATCTTTGTCTCTCTTACATTGCTATCTATATTCTTGCTTTTATTGCATTCATTTCATATAGTTTTTGCTTCAGAAAACCGATCGGAAGTGGAACTTTAAGAAGAGAAGCTTTGTTCAACATAGCATTTACTGCCTTCACTCTTCCGGCGATTGACCTTGATGCCTTGACAGAAAATGGTAGTTTTGTGTCCCCGTCACAGTAATTAAATTAACGCCTTAAATGGGGGTGAATTTGAAGGCTTTTTAATCTTGCTCCCGTTGTCCAGGGGCGGCAGAGGATGTCCGTACATACACGGATGACGTGAACAAGTTCCAAATATCGATTCCCCAAGGCATGCTATTTTGCAAGATTTCAAGTTCTACAGAATTCCTACTAAGTAAATATAGATAGAATATTACCACGTTAAAGGGACCAACTTTGGTATAATAATAAGATTATTCTATTGTAACCTGAATTTTAACCATGAATTCAATTCTTATAATCCAAAAAAGACATTTCAGTGCCATGAAACTCCTTGGAAAGGGCATCTATTATATGCAGTGTTCCCCATGCATTTGCAAAGAAGCTATTATCATCACAAATTAGAATGCCTTTTCTTTTTTTTCTTTTCACTCTTAATATAAAATCTCCTAAAACATGATAGTTATTCATTCATGCAGGTTGGCAAGTAGGTGCTGGAGAATCCAGTGGATTCAAATCGGTGACTGCTTTCTATCCTGAAGAAGCTTCTGGTTCCAATGGTATTAATCTGAGTTTCCTGATTGCTCCTTCATGTCATTTTACAATTGATTCATGAACTTGCAAGTGAAAGATCGGTGTTTCAGTCAGCATCGTGATCACGGGACTCGGTCCGGATTTTACGAGAATGGAATCTTTCGGCAAAGTCGAAGCCTTTGCTGAGACCCTGGTTGGTCTTTTATTATTTAGTTTTGCACTTCCCAGTGAGAAATTCATATGGCCGGCGTGCTTAATTTGCGCTTTTTTTTTCAACCTTTTGGTCTCAAACAGGTTAGCGGGTTGGACAGAAGCTGGCAAAGGCCTCCAGGTGTGGCAGCAAAACTCATAGATTGTAAAGCTACTAACGGTGAATTCTTCATCTTCTCTTTATAAAGCCTAAACTTGTATTTAGTTTAGCTCTTTCTTCATTGAAAATCCGTTTATCCCTTGAATTTCTTGCTCAGAGACAATTTTGGTTTGCAAAATCTGACGCATTTTGTCAATATAGTATGATCCCAACTCACAGTTTGTCCAAACAATTGACAGGATTTTATTACATTGAGTATACATTGCAAAATCCTGGTAAGAGTCGCAAGCATTTGTTTTCAGCACTCGGGATGGCATTCAATGGTTGGTACAACAGACTGTATACGGTGACAGGGCAGGTGTGGTACCGACTATATGAACACGGAAGATTATTCTTATCTCTAGTAAATTTGTTGATTCATTTGCAAGCACCTACCGTCTCCCAGACTCAACAATATAAAAGCCTCGTGCATTGAATCATACTTGTGAGTCCACGCACCCGGTCCATACTAAACTCTGCCAATTCATTTATTCATGCAGTTTCTGGATGAAGAATCAGAGAAATATGGTTCCGCAATTCGGAAGGTAGGTAATGTTTTACCCATCAAAGCTTTCTTGTCTCAATTCATGGATGAAGAACCAGAGAAACATGGTTCTGAATCGATACCAGCTTTACTGGTTCTGTTAAATAATCTTCTATAGAATATATAAATAATGTTCTGAAGGTTATATCAAGTTCAAGTCATGGGATGCAGGCTCCAACTGAGTTCTTGCCACCTTTCTCCTTTTGCAGATTGTTTCATCCTTCAGGTTCATTTGAGGACACAGGCACCAGAAACCTATGGTCGAAAACTAGCCCAGATCGGGTGTAACTCATTTGTAAAGTAATCCCATAAGAAGAATGGGAGTTGATGAAGAGCAGATTGTTAAAATGTTGTCCACCCTTAATCAATATCTTCCTTAACCACCAACAATCAAGAACCCATAAAAAGTGGCAAATATTACCCAAAAACATTAAACCTTTGATCTAATATTGGCAGCAGAGAAGAAAGAATGAGATATCAATAGAATCGCCTTAATAGCATTTCCCACGGCTAAGTATACCGTGTTAAGCAATGAACATGCACATCTCAATCAATTAAAGTATATTAGTGCAAAACATGACCAACAAGTCAAAGCACTTGCTGACTTTTAGACACAAAAAGAAAGCGAGTCTCTTTGTCATTCACTCCAAATCACCAAGTGTATTACAGGACCCCAAGGGATTTGCAATTTACACGCCACAAACGTTTAAGAAATCCCTCAACATTGATGTCACTCTAGCAGGTGTACAAAAAGAATTCAGATGCTTTTGTGGTCAATTTGCAAATGTCAAAGCTACATAACCAAAAACTCCCTTGTTTAAGTTGTAAAAGGCATTCATGTTTTACTTTCTATACCACACTTTTGTTTCTGTATAAAGATGTATACCAACCAACAAAGGATCTGCAAACTTATCATTCAACATTCTATATCAGATGTTTTTTACTGAGTCCCAACCTGGAATGTTAGCCGTAGCCTCATTGACCATCTTTACAAGTTTCACCTGCAGACAATTATGAGAAATGGATTATGGAGTATAAACACACATCCAAATAATTCAACATGGGCAGTATCTTCTTTTGCACTACACTCTTCAAGTTGTTCAGTAAACAAATGATTACTTCAAATAAACATCTATCTCAGATTCTGAACCACAAGCAGTAACTCAGGATAAATTATTACTAAGTCTAGCAAAGGGGAACATAAATGACAACAACTAAATTGTCAAAATATAAATTGGTATTAAATGATCGCATGAGAAACTGACTGCATTGGAGGGGCCAAATTACAGTGTTTTTTTATATTATATAGAATACATATTCTTCAAATCACGTGTGCAACATGGAATTATCCAAGCAATTCACCCCTTTACAAACTATTATAAATTCTTCTCTATTTGCCCAATCTTTAATACAATTATTTCAAAAAATGCAGAGAAGTACATTCTGGAGAGAAATTGTGGATCATTTAAACTTGTTTCCAGTAGGCTTGCCTATTGTACTTAACTTTGTTTTAGATGTCTATTAATCCAAGGTCAGACATATAGTTATCCAAATAAGAAATTTAAATAGGGACATACCACACTTTCAGGGACTCCTGGTGGAGGTAATGGAAGGTTCCTAGGTGGAGAACCAGATAGATACGATCTCTTGTCAAATCGCCATTCCCCTATCTTTCCATATGTCAACTTCCCCTGGATTATTGCCAAAAGAAACTATCAAATAGGGACCAACTGTTTGGCAAGCATCCCATAAATGCACTAGTCAACTTTTTCCAGCACAACTAAGCAAAGGAAAATAATTTGATGGTTTGTGAGAGAAAAAGAGAGATTCCTTTACCTTTAAATCATAGTCACATCCATAAGTGTAATGGATAATAAAAGTCTTCCCAATTTCCAGATCCCATGGTGGCTAAAAGGAAACAAAAGAAATATAGAAAAACTTGTCATAGTTCAAGAGTCAAGACCAGAAGTAGCTGTGAAATACAAAAATCTTTATGTTTATGCTAAAGCACACATACCTGTATCATGAAGTCCTTGTGTAGTATATGCCGCACACCATGCAGCGCTGATGCTACAGCATATGCATACCTTCACCAGGGGTAAGCAATTAAAATCAAGACATCCATCACTCATTCAAGATCAAAAACCATGAACAAAACAGAAAGAAACATATAAAATAGTACTCACATTTCTAGCACCCAACCAAATGCCTTATCAGTCTCTGGGTCATCTTTCATTCTTAGTGAAATATTCACCCATGTTGGTGAAATTTCCTCCAATAGGGACTGAAACAGAAAGTCTAGTTCAGCCCATGTTAACCAAGCATAATTTTTTAAAGCAAAAATGTAAAGTTTTCAATACAATTGCAAAATGAATAGTGCTAAGCATCAGCAAGAAGCAAAATCTATCATTTATGAACGAAAGTTAACTCCTCTCGCACAGTTTTGTTAACTTCTAGCCAAAAATAAAAAAGCATAGTTTTATTAATGCAGCCAATTATTTAGAAGGTGATTAATAATCCAGAAAGAGTATAAGGAAATAATAAAAAAAAAAAAAAAGGAAAAAGCAAAGAGCTCTACCTTTTTAATTATCACTGGAGAATTGCCAATTGGATCTACATCAGTCACAGGACCCTTATCCTCAGGATAAAACTTTCTGATTACCTTTACATGTTCAGTGGGTTTAATGTAGAAAAATGGAAAACCTGCCGGGTGTTGTCCACGGGCCAAGTTAGGCAAAGGCTTTACAAATATGTGATCAGGTTCTGCCATCAGGATGTATCTGCATCACTCAGAAAATGTGCCACCTTTCAGAGATCATAAAGAAAAAACAGGGAGAAAGATTGTAGGCTAATACTTTAGAAACTCACTCTTCCTCAATTGGTGCCTTTTCCAGCCATTGCACAAAAGCCCAAGGTCTATTTAGGACAATGTAACCCTAGATAGAAAATGAAACTACTAAATGAGACAACAATGCCTTCAAATAACTATAGGTAGCAGCATAATGGCCTATAGGGCAACAGAAGTCAAGGAACCAGGAAATTACTGGTTTCCATCTCATGGATCTATCATCTCCACAAGCAAAGTCCTATTTACTACATTGACACTGAAAACACATGCACATAAATAATGTAGGTATTCAAAGATATACATAAGAAATTGTTAAAGTTAAGTCCAAAATCTCACCCGATCTAGACCCTCTGGAAGGGGATCAACAATGAAAGTCGGGATCTCATCCATCAAGTTGTCAGCTTTTCCCGAGTGCAAAACCCGAGTAAATTTTCCCATATCCGATCCAGGCATGTCTCTCATCTTCTTATACCAATAGTACATAATCCGGCATTGCCATTGGCTGTAAGGAGCATTAGTGGCAGTAAGGGCAACATGAAATCTTGAATTGGACTCTCCTCGTTTCTTTACCTCCATAGGGATATGTATTACTGGATCAGATACCTTTGATCCATCACCCAAATTGGAGGCCTTAGAGCGTGTTACCAGAGTTAGCAAGTTATATGTAGCAAAGAAAAAACCTAAGGCCAAGAGTACCAAAAGAATTGGGGACACCCTCCCAATATTCTTCCTCCCAATCATCTTTGAGTCACCAACATGCAAGAAATGGATCCGGATATGGGTCTTAACTCCTCAAAGATCACAAGACCAATGCCATTTACAGCACCATTTTAAGCAGAAACCCAAGTATTATTAACCACTCCAATTCACAGCTCCAACACACGACCCCAGCAAAGAAAAATCACTCTAAGTCTTTGTTAAAATATCAAGTGGCTCAATTTGCAACCTTTATGAAAGAGAACAAAAGGGAAGGCTTTGATCTGCGTTATGGCGACAATACAGTAACAATTAGCTAAATGCAACATACCCATTATTAATACACAGTAATTATCTCAAAGTTGGTTCAAAAGCTAATGCTTGCATTACCGTTATGGTGAGCCTTATTAACAACACTTGGCTTCCACGCGGGGTCGAAATGAAACTTCTCGGCTGTACCTGCCGGTACCGAACGGAATTGAGAAAAACGAAACAAAGTTCTGAGCACTTAAAGGTCGCAGCTGCACAAACGTCACGAAAATCAAGAGTTGAGAAAAAAAAAACAAGAAAAAAAAAAAAAAGCCACCCATTGAGTGAAACAGAACTCATGTATTTTTTCCGTACAAAAATGGCACACACGGATCTGAAACGTCACACGAAAATGCCCAGAAAGTCAAATGATAGTGACATGTGGAATTCAAGATTTCAGATAGACAAGACAAGACAAGACAAGACAGACAGACAGACAGACAGACAGACAGACACATGTAAGAAATACACAGAAGAGTGAGGATTCATTCATGGGGTGCAATCAGAGAATGAATGCAAGAATAATAATGATAATACACACACATTGAAGATAAACAATAGGAAGAAGAAGGAGGAGAAGAAGAAGAAGAAGAAGAAGAAGAAGAGAAAGGCTGATTTACCCGAACAAAGAGAATTGCAGAATTCGGTGAAGATAGAGAAAGTCAACGAATGTTATAAATAGAGGAAGTTTGACAAGTTGCAAAATTGAAAATAAGACTGAACGCGCACCCAATAATAATTGTATAATACTTATCCATATTTTTTTTATAAATTTATAATTTTAAAACACATTTTTTATAATTTTAATTAAATCACACATATGATTTTTATTTTTAAAAATTAACTTAATCTTATTTATTTTTTATAAAAATCAAATTAAAAATTTTTTTAGGCTCTGTTTTGTAATAAAATTTGTTTGTATGAACTTTTATTTTTAAAAAAAAGTTATTAATGATAATATTGTACATTTGCTGCCGTTAGATACATCATCACAACCTACAGTAGTAATTATAATATATAACTAATAATAATTATGATATTTTCACGCACGGAATTCATATTAACAAAATTTGTACTGATAAATTGAATTTAATTTATTATATTAAGGGAATTTTAAAATATATAATAAAAGAAAGAGCTAATTTTGCTTGAAGTCACCGAATTAATCAGTATTTTAATTAGTCAATTAAAATAAATAAAATAAAAAAATTGTTTTGAGACTCAATTACTGGTTACACATAAACGAATAGTTAGGACGGTTGGTGGTTGAATAATGAAATTATTTATTTCCATGTCCCACTACATGGACCAGAAGAGTACAGAAAGTAAATGTGTCTGCAAAGTGAAATGCTGTATAGACAATGGTGGAGGACAATGCGTATGTGACGTGGCCGAGGAGACGATTTGGATTTGGATATATGTGTCTCTTTGTCTTGTTCTCCGAGTTACTATTTTTACAAAGCATTAAAGCCAAGACAAAGAAACAATAAAAGAGAAATATATATATAAAGAAGAGAGAGAGAGAGAGTTGGTGATGGGCATTTTTCAAAAAATAAAAATAAAAGTACTTCTGTAAGAAAGACAAATAAAATTAGGGATGGAAAAATATAAATATATTTATGATGAAGGACAGTGGGTAGATTGGAGTTTGAAATAAAAAAAATATTTATGAGTGTGTTTCATATCTTGGTCTTGGGAAGTAAGGAAGGAAGTTCGCTTTGTATTATTACTATTATTTTGTGTGGACGTATCATATGAATTGATCAATAATGGAGGAATGATAATCGCAAACGTGTACAAACTTATCATAGCGTTGTTTTGGAGGCCCTTCGAGCAAGAATGATCCAACAAAGCACACGATACAACACAAAGAAACCAGCCATAATCCCAACATTCATCCACCTAGTATCCTTGTCAAGTCCTCTGCTCTTCAAGACATCGTCTCCTGTAAGCAGGCAACTGGAATTATGATCTGGACCTTGCCAAGCGAAACACTCACTTCTTGCACTCCAATACTCGTTTGTAAGGAGGGAGTCCAAAGGGTACTTGTAGAGGGAAACATAGTACATGAACAGCCAATACTTGGGTATGTTCTCTTTTGGGATGAAGTAGCCAGAGAACAGGAAAAATACTCCAAGGACCGTGCAGATTAGAGAATTCCCAGAAATGAAGTCAGGAGACACTGCACTCAGGAAAAGTACCAGTGAACTTGCCATCAGGACTATGAGCCAGACCATAAAAGTGAAGAATGTGAAGGCAGCAAAGGAAGGGTTAAGCCCCACGAGCCAATACACCGGGACGGCAAAAAGAACAGCCACAGCAAACAGGAACGGCAGGAAGATAACGGTGTTGGCAATCATGTAGGAGGAGATTTTATAGGCTCCTCTTGAGGCTTCCTTCATTATAACGCGACGTTCTTGGAGGTAGATTGGAAGTGCTTCAACAGTTGAAGAGAGGAGAAAACTGAGACTAAATGCAAATAGGCCTAATCGCTCAGCAACTCCTCCTTCGTCTCTCCTGACCTTGATGTACACACTCCCCAATCCTAGGCCTCCAACAATGGCCTGCATAGTTCTCGCCAAGAATAGCTGCTTTGTCCTGTGAATCACCTTCCAGAATCTCGAGCAGAGAAACATGATCTCAAACAGATTGAGATAATAGCAAATTCCCGTCTGTTTGCTACCTTTCCTTTCCAATGGGGGTTCTCCAATTTCTTCCTGCGTCCAAATTGGACGCGAATATGGCTCATTGCAAGCTTTAGATGTTGAATCTTCCAGGGTCTGTATGATTTCCATGGCAAACTCTAGAGGATTTAGCTGCATTGGGATTTGGAATCCCAAGTTTGTTATGTTTTCCTCTAGTGATTCCAGGCTCCCATGGTGCACAACAGAACCATGAGACAGGATCAAGAAATTAGAAATATATCCTAGAATTCTGTAACTGGGCTGGTGAATAGACAAGATCACTGTTCTATGCTTAGCTTTTGCCATTGTTGAAAGCAGCTCAATCACTTGAAGTGCCGAAGTGCTGTCAAGGCCTGAAGTTGGCTCATCCAATAGCAGAATTGACGGATCATGGATCATATCAACCCCAATTGACACCCTTTTCCTTTCTCCCCCAGATATCGCTCTTTTCTCCTCATCACCGACAAAACTGTCAGCTACATGGAAGAGGCCAAGTTCTTGCATCAAGCTGTCCACTCTTTCTTCCCTTTCTTTTGAACTCATTTCCTTAAGCCTGAACTTGGCGCTATACATAAGCGTTTCCTTTACAGTTAGTAAAGGAAGCAAGTTGTCCTCCTGTGCCACAAATCCGCATATCTTCCTGAGCTGAGCACGACAGGACATGCACCGCCCATTTATTGATACACTCTTTAGATCAAAATCTTTACCTCTTACTCTGCCTGATATTAACCGAAGCAGGCTAGACTTCCCGGTGCCACTTGGACCAACAATGGCAAGAATCTCAGAACTTCTAGCCTGAAATGAGATGGACTTGAGTATGTTGACAGGCTTGGGCTTTTGCATCAGGTGCCAAAATGAAGTGCACGTTGACCCATCAGGACAAATGGTGTAGGAAAGGTTCCTGATGGCAAGTTTGCCAGATATTGGCGAATGCTGACACAGTGATGGTATTGGCCGCGGTGGCCGCGGCGAGTGGTGGAAAGAAGAGGAGGAACTGGGTGACTCTTCTTGGGAATCAGAAGCTGAGAAGATTATAATTGAGTCCTCTTGATCAGGGCTTGGTTGCTGAAGGCAGGTTGCCATTTTCGGATCCTTGATTTCCTTTCTGTAACAAGTGAATTACATTTAATTATGTTATGGTATACTACGCAAGAGGCTTTCAATTTAATAATCTTGGCTAAATTGTCGGGAGATATAGGGGGTTGGACCAACCGCGTTGATTTCTGATGGGTGTGTTAGAGAGATTTGGCAGTGTTTGGTAATCTAAAATGGTTGACTAATTTGACATAAACGGACTGGCGTTCCCTCAATGAACGTCATATTATAAAAATAATAATACTAATAATAATTTACGTGAGTCTCTTCATATATCTATAAACAAATATTAAAATCAATCGATAAAAAGATTTAATAATAATTTAACTTATTTATATTCATTAGACTGAAAATTAAATTTGTATCAAAGTAAACAAGATATCAATTATAACATTTTATTAAATTTTACATTCAATATATTATAATTAACTAGAAGGTAGTCCTATCTACATGATATTATTCAAATAATAAATATTTTATAAAAAGTTTAAATTAAAATTTCATTAAATAATTATTTATCTAAATTTAAAAAATTATAACTAATATTTTTATATTAAAATTTCTTAAAATAAAAATATTATGCACACGCATCAATAAATAATTATTGAAATTATAAAATTAGAAATTTCACAATTATATCAAATATATATATTGTGATTGGTCATAAATATATTGGTGAGTTTTGTTCAGAAAATTTTGGTAATATGAATAGCATGGTTTAAAAAAAATTACATTTGCCACCTATAAAATAAAATTTGCTTATGGTTTTGAAGCCGTGAGACAATAGTCATATTCTTCCAAGAAAATATAGTACAAGATTTCCTAAATGGGGTTTTCGGTAGTACTGTGTGTTAGTTGGGCCGATACGAGAAACCCATAATTTTAGAATGTCTTACGACTTGGTTGGTCCACCGAAGCCATCTGGGTCCCAGTGGGCCATATCTTCCACGCAACCGATATTGGGGCCCAACATTTAGCGCGTTTGCGCTATCAAGCGACTTTTGTATATGCTTTTACCGTTTTACCCCTCATTGGCTGTAAAGTTCTTAACTATCGTTCATGTCAGTTTAGGTTGAGAATTTTTTAATAGAAAAAACTTATTATTTGATAATGTTTTATCGGATATCCTTCACACTTAATTATAATAATTATTAAATTTAAAATTTAATGATGTACCTCACTCACTTATTTTATATTTTTTAAAAGAAAAAGAACATATCTAAAAAATTCAAATCTCAGCCAAATAAGTAAAAGTCAGGTAAGATAATCACTAAATTTCCACACCACGTGATAACCTATAAATTGTTTGTTTATTTTTTAATTTAATAATTGTGTGAAGGTCAATTGCAAGAAATTTGACTTTTATTTCTTTCTAAATGTGAATGTAACAGTGTAGTTGATAACAAGTGGAAGTGTTTTTCAGGAATATTTAGTTGTCAAAAATTTATATTTTTATTCTTGAAATTTTTGGTTTTAGTTTTGAGAAATGGGTGTGAGTTTATAAAAATAAAAATAATTATTTTCTTTTATAATTTACGGTTGAATAAAAAGACCCAAAAAAAAAAAAAAAAAACAGAAACACACGGGGAGCCATTGTAGGTGAATTGAAAGAATTTAATATGGGTTACATTTAATCAATTTATAGGTTTTATCTATTGACTTTTATAACCTGCTAAATTGTGTTGTAATAGTGTAACGTGGTCGATGACATGTTGGAGTTCAGTAAAAGAAATTTGATATGAATTAATGTGTAAGGTGTTTGTTTAATCCCTGTGTTGTTTAAACACTAAAAATAAATTTAATACGAGTTATATTTAATCAATTTATGGGTATCATCCATTCTATTGACATTTTTTTTTTCTTGAGAAAACTCTAATTTCAACAATTGCCTAACAATATATTGACCAGCCGTGTAAATTGACTTCTAAAAAGAAAAGGAAGAAAAAAAAAAATACAGAGCAAACGAAAAAGACAAAGCATGTTGCTGTATAAAGTATAATTAAATACTCATTATAAATTTATACATTATTAATCGGCTCCTAAACAAAATTTTATTTGTGTTTAGCCCATTTCGCGCAACAATTAGCATCTATAAAAGCTTTTTTCTTAGAATACCGCATTGTAAATATACTTCTTTGGCCAACACAATAAATACAATATAATATATATAACGTAAAATAACATTTAGTATTATATATATTATATTTCGTATCACATAAATTTTACAAAAAAAATTAGTTTATTTTATATAATTTTATTATACAATATTAAATATTATGTTATACAGTATAAATTACCTAAATGGTGACTCAGCGATTTCCTTTTGGTTGTTGTGGACCTTTGGCGTTAATGGATGGACACGAGACGTGGCGCCACGGAATTTGCACGCGCAAGCAAGTTGGACAAATGGATATACAAGTTGGCCCTTGGATGCCTACATTCTCAAGGCTTTTTTTTGTACGGTGAAAAAAATCAAGATTCTTGAGGTTTGCTGTCTCCCCGTTTTCCAGAGCGCTTCTTTTTATAACAATTTTCAAACAACATGCGTCGCAATGCGTGGAAAAACGAGTCACCCCTTTAGGTGCCCCGTTCACACCAACAAAAATTGAAGGCCACCAACCCATTGAATTCGGTAGCTCCAACGTACTTATCACCACTAATTTTCATTTTGTCTCCCATTGGAGCTTGACCCTAAGAATCAACCCCTAACTGTAAATGTGATGTCATCTTAATCATTGAAATATGTTGACCGGTTCATATTTATAATTGATTAATGCATGATTCAGCTTGGCGAAATATCAAGATATTTGTTGTATCCTTCTATTTGGGGGGATACCATTACAGCATTAGCACAGCGTTTCACCAGGGTGTCATCCAAAATAAAAGAGAAAGGAAGAATCGCAAAGAAGTACATGAGACTATTGCGCTGTGAAAAATGAACTAAGTAAAATGGGTGCAATTTTCATAAAATTTAGTTTTGTAACTCGAATTGAATTATAAATTACAATTAAATAACATTATAATTATACAAAGATTTTGTCCATCATATTTTTGCACGCTAACAAATATTTTGCCTTTCTATTTCTTAATTCTTTGGACAACTTTTTTTTTTTTTTTACAAAGTTATTGCTTCTTTCAAATAACATGTATACTGTCCTGAATACTTCAGATACAAGACTTCAGAACTCTGACTTCCCAATGAGACACAAGACTTCCGAGCTCTGACTTCCCAGAGAGTAGCTGCTCAATGCGGCAGACACAAACTCAGTAAATACTCTGAAAGACCAACGAAACATGTTACAAGGGATGTTAAAACAAGACTAGCCACATTAATCTCAATCATAAACTACGCTGATGAAGCCGATTAAAATCCAGCGAAAGCTCTGGAATTCAGATGAATTAAACCCCATTTCCTGCCATTACAAAGCTAATAAGGTATGGCAATGGAGTTTTTATAATCAGAAGAATGCTCGGCTACCATAAAACACCCGCGATCCATCCTTTTTCTTCTTATTCTCATGCTCTAGCTGGCCGCTACGGTTTTGAATCATGTCACTGTGATCTTCACTTTCGGGCTTGTCAAGATCCATGGGGAGCTTCATATTGGCCAAAGATTCAGTAAACTGTTGCATGCTCCTCATGTACATATCTACTATTTGCTGCTGCATCGCAGAATGCTCGGCCCCAAGATCTATACTCACTAATGGAGCTGAAAAAACTTCACCAAATTTCGAAGAATCCATGCTGCTTTCCTTGTTGGTCTCCTCTTCCTTGCTTGAAAAGTTTGAGTCTTTATCTTCTCTGGCTTCATTTTCTTTCTTTGATGTTGGAGTTTCAGGACAAGGGCCCAACCCATGATTAACATCTGTAGGGGTTGATTCATTAAGAGAGTGTGAAGATTGAGCAGCCAGATGATTCTTTTTGTCTATTGAGTCGGATGGAGTTCTGTCATCACTTAAGCTTGTTGTCGTAGAGCTAAAGAAACCAAAATTCTGGATGCTATCGTTGGGAGAAGTAGAACCACCACCTTGAGTTTCCTCAGAGGAATTTAAGCTCATTTCATGGTCAAGGACATCAGGCTGAGGAGAGGTACCAAGATGAAGAAATGAGCCAGGCCTGGATCCCAAACGGTCAAAATATGCAGATACCATTTGTTGATTCGCTCTTACAACATTGATATCTGGAAATTCGATTCGGTCTAAATCAATTTCCAATGTCTTTCTATCAAGGAACACCACCTCGGATGAAATCGAAGAGCCGACAGAAGTTGAGGAGTCAACAGGCAAAGATGTATTTAAGAAAAGAGTCAACCGGATCGTGCCAGCCGGGGAGTGAAAGAGATCAGTGGAAGAGAGGCTATGATCTTGAGTGATTTTTCCTTTGCCAGCAACCTCTGAAATTGGCACCAAGGAAAATCCCAGGAGCTGATCCTCCATGTAGTTCCTAGCTCTACTAAGCATCCAAATCTCACATTTGAGTACTGCATCAAGCTGCGTGACTTTGATCATCAATTTTTCATTGAATTCCGGATTTTTTCCACCTCCATTGATAATTCTAGTTTCAAGGGTCTCATCTGGATTATAAGTAAGTGAAAATTTGGCATAGACATCCTGGTTATCATAGATACATATGTTGTGAATATTCCTAGCATGGTGGACATAAATTTCGAGCACCCCAGAGAACTCTGAATCACCGTCTCTATCGCTATCACCCATCGTGTTGGAAGTTGGATTATATCCGAATCTAGATTGCTGATTGAAAGAATCCATCTGCATGGAATACTATTTCTGAATATGATTTCAATAATTTTATCTTGTATTGTCAGATTTAGCAAGAAGGCACCAACAGATTGGGAGAAGAGCAGAAACAGAGAGAAGATAGTATAAATGGATGGATCAACAATGATAAGATGGGAATTCTTGTTCCTGATTGTACCTCCCCTTTGAACGTTGGGCCTTTCGAGAAGATTTATAAAAGCAATGCATTAAATTTTCAAGAAAAAGAAAGAAGCAGAAGAAATGGTTCAAAGGGAAACATTAGAAAATAAAATTTAAAAAAAAAAAAGGAAAAAAAAAAGAAAGAGAACAAAAACAGTGATTTATCAGGCCAAATAATCACTTACAATGCATTGGAAGCTTCTCTTTTTCTAGCTTTTACGTCACCCTTTGATTATGTCTTGTTGGCAAAATCATTCCATGAATTCAAGGACAAGCTTAGAAATTTAGGGAGGGGGAGAGGAGAAGAGAGAGAGAGAGAGAGAGAGAGAGAGAGAGAGAGTGTGTGTGTGTGGAATGGAGGAGCTTGCTTTGTGCAAGTTCAAAGAGGTGGGTGTGGGTAGTAGGTAAGAATAAAGAAAAAAGGAAAGAAAATCAAAAGAAGATGCTGATGAGTTGTGAAGATGATGATGGTGTGGTTTGTTTTCATATGGATTATATCTTCTCGCATACTTCACTTTTCCATAGAGAAGGAGGGTTGGTGGGTGGGATTTTGAGATTTTCAGAAAGGCTTTCTGCTTTGCTTTGCTTTGCTTGACATTTCAGCTTCCACTTCCAATGACTTAATTTCTCCACTGAGGTAATTGGAAGGCCCCACTCTGGGTCCCATCTTCATTGTCAATTTCTCTTCATCCTATCTCCTTCTCGGGTAAGCTTCCACACAAATCTTTCACCTTCAAAGCTTAATAGCATGAAAATGTTAAGCGGTAGACCCATGCCAATATGCCGGAGGAAAGCCCATTTGTAAAAGTGGGGAAATAATAGACCTTGCTGTGAATTCTGATAAGCCCCCCCAATGTATGCAACTCCTTGGCATTGAGGAGGGAATCCATGATATTCAGAACAAACCAGGGGCCACTTTGCAAAGAGATAAAATGCAATAACATTTGTTCGTAAAAGACAAGTAAATATGACTGAGACTCACATAGCCCTGTTAGATGCTTTCCTTTGGAAGGACTCCAGAGGGTTTTGGTTGTTTTCTTTCTTAATCTTGCAAAGATTTTGACTCGGCCTCCACTGCTACATCCCATCATTGATCTTTTCGTTTGTGAATCGCGACAGAATCCTAAAACCCTCAAAACCAAGCCACAACATGCAATATTTTTTCATTACCATTTTCAGCATTACACAATATACACGAATATACCATACCAGACAGATAGATAGTGAAAAGAATACATCAATATGCAAGGAGGGGACCAATTTACGTAGACACCACAACTTGCTAGCAAGTCTCAGAGGTGGATAATGGGAAGTGATCTCTACCTCACAACTTGCTTACCACTTGCCTCTACTTAAATTGCTTAAATGTTCCCTTTGCGAAGAACAAGAATGATTAATTGAAATGTCATTATCGTTGCAGCTCATCCCAGGAATATTGGTTGATAGGAGTCCACGCAAGATTAATTAAGGGAGTACTGTATGATTGAACCAGCCCCCAAGTCAGGCCGGCCAACAGAGACGGCTTAAAGCCTTGTCTCGGGGCATTCAACGATTGAATCCTTTGGATGCGTCAAAATGCACTTGTCCATAATATTGCGAGAGCTCAAGTGACTTTAATTAATTTATTTTTAATCACGGGAAAGTGTGATCAGAACAATAATTACCGACTGAAACATTTACCGGTAGACTGAGCCGCCGGAAAGGGACATAATCACTGTAAAGAAGCGTTCTAAACATGCACTAACCCTGTAGAATGTCTCAATTTTGTCAAACAATTCACACAAAAATTGACTTATTTAAAGCAATAGACCAACTGAAAATCCCAACTCAGTTAGAAAAAAGAGCCTCAAATCTATTATAGTATTAAAACCTATCAATATCATTGAATGTTCTGATCTATTAATAAGAAAATTGATTCATTGTCCATCCAAAAGTCTTAAATTTAAGTCTTTAAAATATTTAGAAGAATTAGATATATATCTTTAAAATTTACTCATATGTACTGCATGCTTTTTGACGAGAGCGCTCTCAAACTTGCATTTTCCCCTTGACAATGAAGTGCGAGACACCATGCACTGGCTACCAATATCTTAACGTGGAAGAGAGAGAGAGAGAGAGAGAGAGCATAGACTCGAAGCTGAAAATCCCGAACGAATCTAAAACATGTTTGATTGCAAACAAAAATATTGTTTTTAACACATTTATCCTAAGAAAATTCTGTCAAGAATCAAATATCATTATTCTTTTTCAGTTTTCTTTCCAAGTATGAAGTACTCCATAAACATTTCCAATTCTTTGATCCCTTTTTCCAACGTCATCACTCTGCCTAGATCCATACTTGTCTCGAAGTATGTAACAGGAGGCATTCATCCAACTGCTGCTAGAGTAACCCCTTTTGATTAGAAACCAGCAGTACATGGACATCCATGTGCAAGACCAACATTTCACCCTTGTGCTTCTTTCTTCAAATGACCAGAAAATTTTGAGTAAAATGGGATGCAGCCTTCCAATCCAAATCAGCAAACAATCAGACTGAAAAGCCTAAGCCTGGCCCCACAGCAGCTACCCCCAATTATTATCACGGTTTAGATAATTTAAGGTTAAAAAGAAAATCCTTTTTGTAAATTTCTTAACTTGTGAAAATGCCTAATCAGTAAAAAATAAATAAATAAATAAATAAGTCTGCAGCACAAAATCGTTAGTGGCGAAAAATGATACAGTGAAATCAAATTGGTAGATTGAATAATTGGGAATTAATCTCTGGATAACAATTAGCCTGTTCCACCCATGCAACCCTGAGTTGCCCGTCTGGCTTGCCATTATTTCACAGAGTTAGAACATAAAACTACTATACAAATACCAGATTGATGGTTTCTGGCTTATGCCAAGTACACACATTGACAGAAACACAATCACTTCCGGCCCAACCTCGCCAAATGCTGCTGATGTTTCGCTGCAGCTGCCCTGTCAGCAGCCTCACGCTTAAGCGCCCTCTTCGCCCGCCGCCCTGTTCTATCTATAGCAGCCTCCTTCTTAGGTCCACGCGATGAACTGGCACCGGGATCCTGGGAATTTGGCCGATAGACTGGCCTTGCTTCTTGACGGCCTGCCCTAACATAGCCATTGTCTCCCCACCTACGGTTACCAATACGAAGAGTTGATGAATTGCTCAAGTAAACTTCATCCAGGTCATCCTCCTCATCGTCATCATATTCATATGGATAGTAGTCCTGTGGATCATCGTAGAAATCTTCATGATACTTCACAGTCAAAGGTTGAAACCATGTAGCTCTAAGAAGAAGGCACACACTTTCTTCAAACATGTAATCCTGGATGCTGTTACAAAGAAAGATCCTTCTCTATCAAACAATTCTTCTATTCCTATTTGTACAGCAAAAATAAACTTATGACATCCATGTAATGGATGTCACAGATAACACAGATTTTTCCTATAAAGCATGTGCTTGCTTGTTTCAGGTATTAGGCCCAATTGGTCACTAGGCATCCATATTTAAAACAACTAATAGTCGCCTGCATGGTGAAAAGAGATGACTACCTTCCATCAAGCGAACGATGGACATTGAGAAACTCAAATGGATGTTTGCACTGAGGGCAGGTTGGTTTCTGACGGTATGTAGCCCATTGAAGGATGCATGTCACACTACAGAAAACAAAGAAAAGCAGGTTGGAAAACGTCATTGCTATAATAACATGTTATTTAGTCTCAAGACAATCAAAACATTCTAAGGTTTGCTCATTAAACACCTTATTCACAGCATAGTACACAAGGGACTCCATAAAGATAAGCACATTGAACATAGAGAAGCAGGATAAGAAAGCTATTGCTTGATATTTTTGGTTATTGCCATCAAATATATACAGAAAAAATCCACAACCAATTGAGAAAATCAAAGCTAGGATCTGCACTGATCCAATCAATTATTTAGCTCAGTATTAAAAATCCACATTTATCCTGGATTTACATGTACAGACAGAAATATTAGCTCTGATGATTGACCTCACTTAGGCAGTATACTTGTCACCATTCAGCCAAGTCCCAAAGCAGCATACTCCATAGGCAGACTGGATCAAATAAAGTGAAGCTAATGGATGAAGTGGTTACAGGGGTGCTCATGGTTCAGTCCAAAGTAATTAAGGCCTCAACGAAAAAAGGACAATGGTATAAACTAACAGCCTCTATAGTGTTCATCAGGCAACATAAAGATATCAACCACCTTTAACAGTAAGCCATGAAATCGGGCTTACCTCTTTTGTAAGACCCTAAACCACATCATTAAGTTAGTGACAGAGAGACAATAAGAGCTGGGAATGCAGCAATTGCAGCAAATGTTAAGTAGCACACAAGATCAATCAATACAAATCAAATCTTTTTGATCATGCAAAGGTACAACACAAACAAGGTATGACAAACAAGTATAGACATAGTTCCCAACACTGAAACCAGGCTATTCACAGGACTATCCCAAGTAACCAAAAGTACTTATTTCTAAAGGAAAAAGATAAATTCATTACATACCTCTTTTATTATATTCCAGCTACCCGCTCAGTAATAATCTAAACCATGGTCGCAAAAGTTGATAGGAAAGCAACGTAGTTTTTAATTTACTCCTCAACAGTAAGGCACAGTGTAAACCTCATAGAACAGATGAAACTCATCATAATTTCTTTCAAAACAACCCAAAAAAAAAAAAAAAAGGAAAAACAAATAAAAATAACAAAATTAGCTAACATTTTAAGAAGAGAAAATAATAAAAAAGTAAAAACATGTAGATGCAGGAAATAAGACCTCAGAGAACAAATCCTTAATGTGTCCTTACAGATAGTTTATTTCAGAGAGTATGTGGCTTAGTGAACTAAGCATCATCAAGCCAATAAGTTATCAATAAAATTGGCTATCATTCTCTAGTTAAAAGAGTATTAGGTAACATATCCTCTAGTTCCTAGGAAACATCCTCTTACTACTTACTTATTTCCACTTAAACTAAGCAAAGGCTCAACCTTTACGACACCAGGAAACACATCTTCCAATATGCATTCTAAAAGCAGCATGCTTATATTATAGACCCATAAGCAGTTGAATAATTACGGCCTGAAACCAAATCTAGCAGAAAGAACAGAATTTAAAACCGTGAAAGTCAACAATAGTTCCAACCCATAAAAGAAAACCAAAGGATTATATATCAGTGAATACATTAAACAAATACATAGGCAGCTAACAAGCAAATGTGATTCCAAGAAACGTAGAACTAAAATTCAATAAAATGGTAAAGAAGCATAAAAGATTGAAATTGCGCCTTGGGAAGAGAAACAGAAAATATAAAAGGATCAATGATGCTAACCAGTAAGCATGCTCGCAGCCTTTGATAAGTGCAGTTTCCTGAAGCATAATCTTATCCAAGCATATCGCACAAATCCCACCATGATTCCCACACCCCTTCTCACCATTCTCCACTTTACTATGCATTTCAACCTAAAAACACCACGCAAAAATGTCATTACAAAAACGCTAAAGTTCCCGTTAAAAAACCAAAAAAAAAAAAAACAAGAAAGATATTATCTTTAGTTTATAAATAACCATTTCCACAAGAAATTAGAATTACAAATAACCCAATAAGATCTTACAGATCATCAGCCAATCAAAGTACCCAAAAAGAACATTCACCTACTTAATTCATTTCCCCAAAAACATCAACATAATCTGGATCTTTCCGAAATACTGACAAATCACAAACTCAAAAACCTAACCCAAAAATTGAAAAAAATAAATTAAAATAAAATAAAAAAGAAAAGAAAGAAATACCCGATCTTGGATGGATGTACAGAGAAGAGAGGAAGCTATATGATCAACGTCGACGTTGACGATGGAAGTCATGACGATGAGGATTACGGTTTTTAATCACGACAAGGCGCGTTCTTCTACAAAATCTAGCCTTACCAAAAGAAATGTATATTTACAACTCTGGATTTTTTTTTCTTTTTTAATATATACAAATTTTTTTTGGAAAAATAGATGCTAAAGAATAATTCTATTTCTATTGAAGATTCCAAAGGGTAAAAGAACCTGACCCAGGAGGAAGAAGAGAGAAAGAGAGAGAGAGAGAGAGAGAAGGGGGGGTGACGGACCCAGTTTACGCTTCAGGAATTGAGAGGCCCCAAGAAAGGACGGTTGCTTGTGGATGTTATTAAAACGGTGCTCCAATTATTCTTCTTTTTACAATTTTTTCTTTTTCATTTCTTCTACTTATTTAATTTTATATTTCATTTTAAAAAAAAAAAACAATAATATTATAGTGTAAGGTACAATAATATTGTAAGCTGTCCAAATTTATTTGAACATTTGAGGATTTTTTTTTTTTTTCAAGGTTTTGGCTTTCCAGAGTCAATTAGAAATTTAATTAGTGGAATTAGATGCCGGGTCATTGGGTACCAAGTAAGAATATTCCGACCCAACACCCTAAATACATCTATTTTTAATTAATCTTTTATATTATATTAAGTTTTAGTTGAATATTTTTTTTAAAAAAAATTGAGTTAAAAATTTCTTTAATTTATTTATTTATAATTATTCATTTACATTAATATCATTAATCAAAAATAATTTTAATTTTTTTATTAAATTTATTATTTGACTTCTAATTAAATTTTATAATTATATTAATTAATATTTTATATTTTATATTATAATTAATTAATAATTATATATTAAATTTAATAAAAAATTATTTTTATTAATAATATTAAAATAAAAATAATTTAAAAAATTAAATTAAATAATATTATAAAATAAAAAATAATTTTTAAAAAAATAAAATATTTTAATTAAAAATTATTATAATATAAAAAAATAATTATTAATTTTATTTATTTATTTATTTTCTCATTGGATGAAGATTCAAATTTAAAAATGAAACTTTGAAATCTCTAATTCTAGAAATAATTTTAATACTAGCATCAAGTGAGAATATTCCAACCAAACAGCTTTAGGTACATCTGGCTTGCGTTATCTTCTTTCTATTTTATTTTTTCCGACGCAGTCCATTTCGACATCACCGCTCGGCCGGTTGGAAACATGGTTGGCAAGCCCACTGTCAAGGCCCAGATCCAATATTCACCGTTGTAGGCCTATATAGATCTTTTCCGTTTTATGGCCAACTCATGAGACAGGATCAATTCAACGATTACGTGGAAAGCGTGTAGGGAGCAGCTTTGCACCATTGGGCCCAAGGAGACTTGTTGGTTCAGTACTGACACGGCGCAACAAATGTACGTAAAACGAGTCCACAGTATGTTTGGTTTTTTTTTTTTTTTTTTTTTTGGGTTAACACGGAAAAAAGGAAGTAGAGCTGAGGTTGCGCATCAGCGAAGTGGAGGAGTAAATTCCACAGAATGGCTTGACAGAAGTTGGAACTCACAATGTTTGGCAATACCAAAAAGGACCACTTCCTGCCGACAATTGTTAAGTGTGCTTTGCGTGGAGCAATGAATGTTAGACTTTAGACTTTGTTATACTGGTGTGGGATAGCGGCGCTTCATATGGCAGCTGCTAATGGTCATCTTTGAAATTGTGGAGTGTGACATTGGTACGCAGTTTCTGAACTGTATTATCAATGGCCATAAGCTACATCAAGGACGAAAATAGTTGTAATACCAGCTGCAATGGTGAGCAAACAGGCAGGTTGGGATCAGTCCGTGCCTTATAATCTGCAAAAATTTCTTCAGTGTCTACTGCTTTGGTGACATCAGCCATTTCATCATCTTCACTTTTTTCTCCATAGAATATAGGCTAAATGTCTGGTCTAGAAGCATTCCAGCTCGAAAATGGTGGCGTATTCTGAGGTCTTGTCTTTTTTTAAGGGGCTTAGTGCCCCTTTTTGTTGAATGGCTTCCTCAGCTTTAAATGCGGTACATGGTGCCTGCCTGCCCTTTTGCCTGGAATCGTTGGTAATCTGTTGAAGTGTTATTATATTCATCCTTTTTTTTTGCTTAACGTATCAGATAATTGTATCGCTAATTTAATTTGGTCCCAAATAGCTATGAGTGAGCCTATTTATGAACTATCGACGCATTGAAATAATTTAAAACAATTAGATTTTAATAATTCATGGTTAACAAAAAAGAAATTAGAAAAAAAAAAAGAGAAGAGGAAAATAGTACAAGGAGCAGCCTGTTCAATAATTTAGTTCCATGCCAATAGTCCTGTAGGGTTTGTAGTAGGGACTTTAAATAAATTCCCATGCGCTTGCGAGCAGTAAAAGTGGGTGTTAATTAGGCCGCCATCACATACACACACAGACACACTAAAAAACAAAAGCATTTTCAATATTCTATGCTCGCCCAATTGATCCATGCTTGTGTTTCCCATTAAAGTAATTGTTATCCACCCCACATTAAAAAATTATACCTCTTTAAATCCATGCTTTCCTCATAAAAAATGAAAAGGGGGAGGGAGAGAGAGAGTTCCTACAAGAACCCGTAGAAAACGAGACATGTAGGGTAAAACTGTGCTTTCCAAAACAATGATCGCCATGAAAGTGTCCACCGAGTCCCCCCACGCAGCAAAATATATAGAAAATGGGTCTACTCTTGTGATCAGGCGACCCAGACTTTCCCTCGGGACAAAAGGGGTCCGATAGAAATCACAGAAATATTCTCTTTCGGAATACGAGACATCTGGGGATTAGACTATAATATTCGCTGTGCATATATGATTTCACCCTACTAGGGCACTACAATGCATGGATTATTGAAGGGAAGTCACTTCGGAATTTGACGTCCGCAGCATTCCCTTGCTCTTAGAGTCATTCTAAATTCTCCATCCTCCGATTACCGACACTCCATATACATAATTCATCAATCAACCGATAGCGTCGGCATGCCTTTGTACCGCGATTCTTTTCCTCATATTATCCTCCGTACCAATTTTCATTTTCCTGGCTGTTCGACTACTAATTTTATCCTTCAAATATGCCACATTAAGGGAATAACGAGCCAACCATCCATGTGACAAAGAGACAAACCATAGAAGTTGGAATTCGCGGTGTGCGTTCACCATCAAGATATTTCCTTCTTCTTTTTTTTTTTCTATTATTTCGTTTTTATTCTATTTAAAAACTTAAGGGAACTCAAGTTTGAACTCTCAACCTCCACTATTTAATTGGCAAAAAACTCAACCACTTGCCCCAAACTCCACGATCGCCAAATTCATTATGATGTAGGTACTAAAATATTCAGCGTGCATTAGTGGTCAAAACATGCACGGATGTTAATAAATTCATTCCCCCGAAATGGATTTATGTGCAATGAGATGAACTCCAGACAAAAGCAAAAACTACAATTATTAACCAAGAACCATCCCTTGCCAGAATTAGCAGAAAGAAAATGTCGCGAAAATGCCATCACTTAGCTTGATATCTTGGTCGCTCCTGGTCTAAACAAAGCATAGAAGAAGAACATGCAAAAAGCCACTTAAAAAAACAAGAGAAAAATCAATTGCGTGAGACACTAGTAAAGAAATCATCAACCCCTCATGGAATCCATGCGCATAGAAAAGAATGAACACTCCCGGCGATGGTTCAGTTATTTGCACATCTAAATGAAAGTTATTCTTGACAACTATTTACTTTAGAAGCCAGAAATAAATTATGAATAAAAACCATAACGGCTTACAGTTTAGATGCTAAAAATGATACATGCTTATGTCGCATATACATTACGGGAGTATCCAGCTCAGAGTTAGATGGACAAAGGAACAAAATATACTTTCATGAACAGAAAATCAGAATGATTAATATAGCTTGAAGGGCAACGTACATGTCCCACATGTACCAAATATGGACAAACAAATCAATCGGATTGAGAAACCCAACACAAGCAGTGCAGACACACAATTCCAGGTCATATTTATAGGATTTTACCACCATCTTCAGCAAAGGCAGAAAGTCCCAACAGAAGTAAGGTCAATGGCCCAACACTAGCTTTTCAGATCATTTCCAATCTTTATTTGGCATGGCGAGGAAGGACTATTGTCCAATTATGTAATATTAATGAACTAGATTAGTGAAGTTTAGGATGTAAACATGTGCATGGCACATGCAGTATGAAAATCTAACCTAGCTCAATTTCTTCAGTGATGGAACTCAAAATATCAGAATATTTTCTCAGTTTTAAAGGTAGAACAATTACTAGCTTGGTTTGGCAAAAGCCTAAATCTAACTCTGGTTTCCTGAATACTAGCTTTATTCTGGTGTATCAGATGATGCACATACACCACGACAAATGCATAACTCAGTATGGCTATGGATTGACAACACTCAAGTAACGATTGACATGACCTGATATAAAGGTCCAGATGTGTTGTGACCCAAGCCAAAGCAAAAGGTAATCCATAGTCACACAATACAAAACTTCACAAAACGCCAGAAAGAAGGCAGAAAAGGTGTACAATTTGACACAAAAAAAACCCCTCTCATCATACATATCGATTTGTCAAGCAAGTGATCAGCATAAGAACAAAAAGTTCTGGTCCGGCCATCAACGCACGGCAGTTTTTCCACCACCAATACACTAGTGATGTGCATATTGGATAAAGATAAGCAACATTACATTAAATTACATTATATATTAAACAAAAGTGAAAAGCAGCACATCAAAGGAGCCCAGGAAAGGCAGCAACATTATGTAAAACAAAATCAAAAGAACAGGCAACCCTCATTCACATGGCATATCAGTGGAATTATAAACCTTTATAAGAGATCTATTGAGGGATAACAAGCCACCAGGCTGAAAAGAACAGGCCAAGCAAACATTTGGCACATGCATCTCATTTTCTTTCAAAGAAGTCACGTTAGTCAGCTTTTGCTGGCCGAAAGGATAAGTCACACACATCTTAATCATCTCAGGGCACAGAATATGAAACAAAACAGACATCTCGACAGCAAGGACACAGCTGCCTAAATAACAACAAAGCAAGAAAATAGATAAGGTAAAAAACAATGCAAAATGTAAATTAAAAATAAACCCATGTATAAAATGTTCAGTTAAGTAGGCCGGAAAGGGAGTTACATTCTGACCCAAGTTCAATTGGCCATGGACATGGCATAAGTGCAAAAATTCAAATTGCAAAAAACTTACACAAACATGGTAATTTAGTCGCACGAAGATGCAAGCCCACCAATTACACTAACTATGACCCTTTGTTGCACAGTTAAGTCTTTCGACACGCAATCGCAGATAACAATGGAGACCACACAAGTGTCATAACAGTGCAATATAGGTCCATAACTCAAAAGTGACAAGTTGACCAAGTGCATATAATGAAGCTCATCAAAATGTGTTCACACTAAGAGGGGAATCCCACAAACTTTTATCTTAAAACAAACTAAGAGTAGAATCTCACAAACTTTATCTAAAAGCACATGCAAAAATCCAGGAGTCAAAATTTCAGATGATACCAAAGAGGGATGCAAGGCACAATAGTCAATGAAATGCAAGCATTTCCCACACTTGCGTAACAACAGAAACAAAGGACACCATCAATTCCCAAACCGATGCAGATAAAAAATTGTCCACATTTCAAATATGATACAAGACGTGAAGTGGGAGGAAAAGGACACCAAAGTAAATGCTCTTTCTTCTTTGGCAACAAATGATGGTGACATTGCAACCACTTCTTATGCGAAAGTCTAAAGCAGCATGTTAATGATGAGTTCCACATTCACTCCGAGTCGACGAAGAAGCAATGTAACTAAACTAACCCAACAGGAGAGATGACTGGCACAATATAAGTTTAGGCTTCTAGTGGCCATGGTGCACAGTAAGAATTGCACAAATGGAGATACTTTAAAAATGAAACCAAATATACTTTGTATGCATAAATTGGCAAATTGAAGACAAATTTTTTAATTAGAAAAACCATTTTCTAAGCTAGAGTGGTACAATAGAAGTGCACGAAAAGGCAAAAATTGCACCACACATCAGGTTTCAAGGTTCACACCATTACTCTTGATGAGACACTAGTCTTCGTACAGTAGATCTCACCTTAGTCAAACAGGTTTAAGGAACAAAAAGAAAAGGCATAGAAAACAAGAATGAAAGTAAACAATCGCATCACGGCAGTTCAAGAATTAAACAGGTTTAATGAAAAAAAGAAAAAGGTAAAAAAAAGCATTAAAAAAACAAAAATGAAAATAAACAGTCACATCACAGCAGTTTAAGAAGTAATAAATCCACAGTAGAATCTGAACTTTTCATTTTATCGTAAGACTTTTTCTAAAATTTGGTACACAGGGAGATGGAATACCACATTGGCATGCGATGATCAAATTGAGATGAGGGAGGAAAAACCAAAACCAAGAAGCTCAAATCTACAACAGAAATATGTTAACTAATCACAAGATACAAATCTAGATCAAGATACAAGTCTAAAGGTTTAACTTACCAAAACCCTATTGACCATAATTAGCAGGCTTAACAATTAAGTTGCAGAAGAATGTCGTCAATTTCATCGTTAAACATAAAATAAAATTCAATTTATTGGATTACCATAGCTTGAACCTCCAAGCAACCCTCCACCAGAGGGACCATAAAAGTCGGATGGATCGAGAATCGGAGAAGAGGAAGAGGCACCAGCAGCATTTCTCCCACCACCTGCACCACCGCTACTAGAAGCACCACCCAAATGCAATTCCGATAAATTAGGAAACCCATCTCTTGGTTCAACACCTAGGTCATATAGAAACCCTTTGAAAACATGGCCACCAATCTTGACCACGGCCTGATATGCGAACTCATCTTCACCACCATCATCAACGGCCGACACTCTAACACACTTGAAGACTGCTGGAACGCGTACTTGTCCCGGAAAATTATCTCTAAAACTCGCATCTGCAGTCAAGAATCACCAAAACCCTACTCAAAACTCAAGAGGGTTCATTCATTAACAACCTTAATAGGAAAAGCATAATTTAAAAAAAAAAAAATGATTAATAAACAAAACATAGAGTGAAGAGGGTTCAAAGGAAATTCAATCCCAAACAAACCTTGGTGACTAGAACTGGTGTCAAAGCTTCTTGGTGGAGTGGTATTAGAAGTGGAAGTATGAGAAGTGGTGGTGGTTTGTGAATTTATAAGTCTAGGTTTCTTAGCACCAGACGTGGAACCGGAAGACCCAGCAGCAGCAGCACCTGTTGCAGCCGCCGCCGCCATCAGCTGCCGTTCTCTCCTCCTTGCCGCGGGAACCCACGTGCTCTTCACGTGAGTGGCACAATCAAAACCCCGACTCTTGCAGCAGGTTCTACACCTTCTATGGCTGCAATCTTTCTTCGCCTGGTTTCCACAATCTTGACACGTCATTGGTGCCAACGAACTTGAATTGCCCCCGATACCAACGCCGGTGCTGTTGCCGCTTTGTGGCAGATTGGCCGAAGAATTATTTTGTTCAAGAATCGAAGCAGTTGTGTTTCTCTTGATGTTACCGTATTGTCCACTATGAGAAGTCTGGTTTTGCCAAAACTGGATTCCACTACTCCTGTTGCGGCCATTGTTTAATAAGTCTTGATCATCCACGTTTTGCGGAGGGAGACACGGAGCCGCTGTAAGAAGCGGGATAACACCAACACCGACACCGAGAGCGGTTGCAGCAGCAGTATTAGGGCCGTTGATCGGATCGTTGGCAAGATTGATGGAATCATGCGAGTGGTTAGGAGAGTGGTGGTGGTGGTGGTGGTGGTGGTGGTGGTGGTGGTTGAGGGAGGATGCCGGAGCCACCACGAACAAGTCTCGCAACCCCACCATGCCCATTTCGGAAGGGATACCATAATTGATTGACCGGGCAGCCGGGTTGGACCATGTCGGCCCGCCACCGGCGGAGGCCGCTGCGGGACCGGCATTGAAGCCGAGAGAGAGGTCGTCTGGGCCGGCTGCGCGGATGGCAGCAGATGAGGATGAGGTGGTCCAGTCTGCAAGGGCTCCAGAGTCGGAAAGGAGCTGCCTACTACTCCTTGTAGTAGCCACAACTGTAAATTTAGTTTATTGGATTCAAAGCAGGCGACACCCAAGTATGTATATCTATACACTCTTACACACAACAAAACACTGACTAGAATTCCAATACATCCAATGCAGCGTTTCACTGAGAATTGTAGGAGAGAGATGGCAGAAAAGGATAGATTTTTAGAAGGAGAAACCAAATCTACTGGATATATGTATGTATGTGGGTGTTATGTGGGTGGAAGTGGGGACAGACCCTCTGAAATTGAATCAGAGAAAGAGATCTTTGGGAGAGATAAGAGGATATATATATATATATATATATATATATCAGAAGAGAGAAAGAAAGAAAGATCTTGTTTGCTCTCCTGTTCTCTTCTTTTGCTTTCTCTGGATAGGACTACTGGATGATGGCCCTGCTGCTGCTGATGCTGTGATGCTGGCTGCTGGGCTCTGGGGGTTCTGCTTTGGTATTCTATATACTGCTACTGTCACTTTGGCTTTTTTGTGAGTAGAGAAAAAGATGGAAACTTTGAGAGGGAGAGGAGACTGAGTTTCTGTGTTTTGGGGTGGGGGTTGGAGGGCCAGATTGTTAGCAGTAGTAGACACTGAGAAAGGAAGAAAGAAAAGGGCCCAAAAATAAACAAATAAATAAATAATGCAATAACGACCCTTTAGGCCTTTTACTCTCTCTGTTTCTTTACGTGCATCTAATAATGTAAATTTTCCAGTGTCGATTTTTTTTTTTTAGTTGTTCTTGTGGGTGACCATTTTCCTCTCTCCTCAGGATCATAATCACCATCCCTGCGTCTTTCGTCCCTTCTATTCTCTCTTCTCTGAGCCCCCACTCCACTTTTCTCTTTTATATATATATATATATATATTTAAAATTTACAAGAAAAAAATAATTTGTGTTTAATTAATTTTAAGAATCAATAAATATTTATTTTTTTATTTTTAATAAATATTTATATTTTATAATATTAAGTTAATTTATAATTTATTTAATTTATATTATATATATATATATAATATGTACATTGTAATGGTTTATAACTAAAAATTAAAAAATAATTTAAAAAAAAAAACTTAGACTCCTCTTTTTATTTTTAATAAAAAATAAAATTAATGGTATAAATTTTTTTTAAAAATTATTCTAAATTAATTTTAATTTTTTTAAAGAAATAAATTTGAAATTTTGTATTCTTATTTTTTATAAAATATGAATAAAAAGATATTTTTTTAATAAATGTGACGAATCTAATATTGTTGTATAATGCGGCACAAATACTTATTCCTACGTGTTTTCCTACAAAGCGAAAAATGTGGTGGGGTTTCCCTGCCTCTCGTCCTCTCCCACTAGTACAGTAGTTATTGGGATTATTGGAGAGAGACGGGGAGACAGAGAGATATTTATAGAGAGAGAAAGAGATAGGAAGCATAAAGACTCTTGTTCTCTTGTTTTTTTGTAACTTTATGGGACTCCATAAAGTCCCGCGACACCTTTTGTGCAGCTTCTTCTCCCCAAAATTTATACCACGCACTTTCCAAGCACGTGGACAGCACAACACGCCCCCAAGCATCCACCAGAAATGACCGGGATCCCACTCCCGAGTTCAAATGGAATCGGAGCGTGTCTTGCACGCGTTCAAGGCACGCAAGGTAAGAAAGAAGCAAATTGGTGAACATGGATGTCCCAGTAGATTAAAGCGCGACTTCGTAAGTTCAGGAAAAAAAAAAAAAAAAAAGTGACTCCAACGTCCTAGAATTCCATATCTAGTAATATGTTTTGTCGTTTTGATTAGATTCAATTCGTTCCAGTTTGAGTTCGGAATCTTAGTTAAGGTTTATAAATTTGTGTTTTCAGCTAAACTTAATTTTGGTAGTACCTAATAAATTATATTTTAAAAAAATAATATTTTGATAAAATTCAAAAAAAAAAGTCAAAAAGTCATTACAATTTAATAATTTGTAAAACAATAATTTTTATTATTGTATATAAAATAACTTTAATTTAATTACATAAATAAAAATAATTTTTTATTTTACTAAAAAAATTATTTTTTAAAAAAATGATACAAATAATTACTAAATACTCAATTAAGTAATTAACAATAAGCTTTATTATTGTCAATTTGCCAATTGTAACGATAAAACTTAACTATAATCCTAATCAAACTCAAAGTTAATGTATGTTCTTGCTACTAAAGATTTTTGTGCGGGCCAAATTTTTGCTTGTCTAAGTTGGCTCCATAATCTTTATTTTATTTAATTACTATGGACTAAAATACTTTAAGTTTCACTGAGTCGAAACCCGTTAACCAGCTCCATAAAATTTTGATTGAGATCGTTAGGCTCCGATCAAATAAGATTTTTATCTAACTCGAGCTCGATTAGAATATCAAGGTTTAAGTTGATGTCAATTAAATGAAAATTTCCGTGATGGATAGTAAAGCTGCTACACATCTTATGAGGGTTCAAATCTTTGGATCTGGATGTTCATTTCCAATTTTTCATATTTATTTTTTTTATTAAATTAAATAATATATAATCAATTTATATTTTCTTATTATTATCATATTACAATTTAATTTTTCTTTCTCGTAATATTATTTTGAAGCTAGGGCACGTGAAAGAAAGGAAAGCTAGCTTCTTTGGCCCTTTGGGGTGTCCTGTAAGGGCCACGAATCTTGCACAAGGCTCCTCCTCGCAGTCTCTCATTCAAAGGACAATCTTCTCTCTCACTCTCTCATGCCATTTTTTTTTTCTGAACGAACGCACATGAAGTATTTAATGGATTTGGAAAGCACTTTAATTTGCTTTCCCACATTTAAATGATTTTGGATGTGGAAAATGGCAGCGCTAGCTCGCTACCCTTCTCCTCGTTGTTTCAACTGGACTGCTTTAAAGTGTCGTCGAATTGTTAGGTGGTGTCTATAGGCCTACTAAGTTCGGTAGAAATTGCGCTTTTGAACGAAAGTGCCATTGCCCCCTCAAGGGAATCATTTTCCTGCAAGCGACAGGATCGTCGTAGTGCTTGCCGGGTTCTTTTTCGGGTTCTCTTTAGATCATTGAACCGGATCACAGTACAATATATCATAAGTTTATTATAAATGTGTCTACCCATTATTAACTTTCTGTGCATTCATTGTCCCTGAAAAAGAAGAAAAAAAAAAAAAAAGAGAAAAGAAAGGAGATTTTCTGAGTGAGCACATGGACACCACAATATTTATTAGAATACATGTAAGCATAAAAAGATAATAAAATAATTCTTTATTTATAATTTTATTCATTCATGTAATAAAATAAATGTCATTAATTCACAATTTTTTAAATATTTTTTATGTGTTTCAATAAATATAATTTTTAAATTTCATAAATTATCCCTAACTTCAATTCTCATGATTTCTTTGTTTAATATAAGGATCAATAAGTCAATTTGCACGGAAGTTTATGTAGTTACGTACAGATTGATTATTACAATTATATATATATACATATATATATAATAAGAGTGACCATGCGACGAGACAAGCGAACCATTTAAGTAGTGGCATAATACCCTAACTTGGTTCCCCCCCCCCCCCAAAAAAAAAAAACGGTATAATACGTGAATAAATTCTTTTTTTTTTTTTTCTCGTTTTTGAAATTAAGGCACAGAAAGAGATATTACAAAAGTTAATTACGAGGTTACCAAGGGAACTCGAGGGAAAATGAGAGGGATGTTTTAGTATTTTAGTATATATATTCTGTCTTGTGAAATAAGGTCTTAAAGAAACCGACAAGATTTTAATTTAACTCTTTTTAAGATTAGGATTCAATCGTTGACTCTCCTGAATTTTCACAAAAATATGAAATTTGAATTTGATTTGCCCAAAATAAAAAAGGCTTGAATAGATGCTTAAATTATGTTAACTATAATCCACATATCTTTGGCTTGACAGCTTATAATTATATAAGAAACTAACTGCAGTTTTTCCCCGACAGTCATGCGTGAATGTTACAGGAGCTGTAACACATTCATTGTATGTAAACTGCCACACCGTTAATTTCAAAAATCGTGCAGTCTTTAGTAATATAATGCAGCGTTGCATGGGAACATCTAAATAAATCACCACTGCTTGTACCTATTCCAGAACAAATGAATTTGGGTGTGATAGTCCAGAATCGAATCTTCAGGCCGTATTAAACAAATGTTGTGAGTCTTCCAGGCCTCTGCGAGTTCCACGATTACTCTCGATTCCTCGGTTAGTTAAAAATTTCTGTACCCTATACCAAATTAATGGAATTAAAAATAGTAGTGGATTGCCAAGTTGGAATTTGATTATGATTAATCGTTCTAATGAAAAGGGCAATAATTAATTGGATCCATCAATATAGCAATTAAGTTAATAAGACTATCTCGAATTAATTAACACCCTATTTAAGTATAGTTAGGAAATTTCTATGTACTGGGACGAGTTTGGACCTTGGCCACAAATCCACTTTCTCCAGGTTAAGATTACTCATTCCAATTGTGATAAACTATGAAATTATTAAAAGAGATCGTCATGTTGTATAAAGTTAATCATGGTATTGCTTGGATTATCTGAAGATTTGAAATAGGACTAAACAGAATCTAATGCAAAATGGACATGCATATATAGTTTGAGCTTTATCTGTTCAATCAAAGAAGGGAATAATTACACAAGTTGAATGAGAAAAATTGAAGATGATTATATGCATTCCAGTTCATTTTTTTGACGCCCACGCCAGCACGCCTCTCTTTCCCTACTAAAGTCGGCCAGCTTGCACATCACATCAGAGGGTTAAATCGAAAAGGTAATAAATTCTCATCACCGTCCAATCCAGCTTCACCGTTGACCGCCGAACAGTTCCACTGCAGTGCAGGAGAAGAGGAAGATGAAAGGTGGAAGAAAAATAATACCGCAACCTCCTTGAAGTTTGCGATAGTAGTAGTACAGGTTGCATTTGCGTCGATTCAAAGAGAATGCTAATCATGCAAGAATTCATTGATAAATATTGTGCTTTAGCTAAAATAATTACCTGAAAGTAGATGTGTACATACTTCTCAATTCCCATGTCAGTGTTGTATTCGTGGTACATTTGTACTGTCTCACTTTGGGTTTTTCTGTTAAAAATCATAATGTTTAGATATGTAGAAGCATATAAAACAAAACGTTGAAAAAGAAAAAGAAGAGGAAATGACATAAAGTGAGATATTATGATGAGTTCATATTCCAAGAGCTCATCACTGTTCCCATGTGACAGACAAATCCCTCTCTCTGTCTCTGTGTGTGTCTATATATATATATATATATATATATGCACATACACACATACACGCAATCGCCCCCCGCATCAGGGGTTAAACCATGAGAAATGTGAGTAGTCGGGGATATTACAGCGGCTTCAATTCAAGACACACAAGTTGAAAACAAGGAAAAGTAAGTTCTAATTCCTGTTGATTTTGATATAATCACCAGACTTAGGCGAATAAAGTATACTGTCGCTGTCCAAGTTAAAGAGAGATCAAAGGGTAATGGGTTGCACGTCAACAACAATGGCTTACACGGAGGGATGAGATACGTCATGGAAGAATAATCAAATCCAACTTGAAAACCCCATCTTTATCTTGACTGTAATTTTTGAGTTCTACTCACATTTCAGTGAAAATTAAAAAGCCTAGGTTTGACTGTAGACACGAAAAACAGAAAAGGAACCGATAGGCCATATAGTTTACAGTTTAAGCTCTTTTTACATGAGTTGCTTTTCTCTTTACAGATAATGTAATGCTTGATTTTGTCTAATTAAGCGAGCATTTGTAAAGTATTCATATCATTATTCAAGTGAGATTGTAGGGATTGTGTGCATCCGCAATTTGTTCAATTAATAACAAAGCTGGTGGATGGCACCCATGTCCGATTCAATGCTACTGTCCCCTTATTTATGGATTAATATAGCACGCAACTATTTTAAACAAGGATCGGCTAGGCCAGGGAGTTTGAGAACGGACTACCCTACTTCTTCGGCCTAGACCCCAACAAAAAGGAAACGAAGATATGTGGGTTTGATTGCTGTGCCTAGCCAGATCTAAAACTAGGAAAAAGTACCGCCAAACCTTCCAAATATGGAAATATCATTTGCCACTTGACAGCTCTTGGGATTTGCATGTAATCACCTCCATTTAGCTTTTGTTTAGAGCCATTTATTGTTAAGTGCAGCTGCTTAATTATATGTGTTGCCGACTGACTTTTGTAATCATATGGTCTATTCGATCCTGTCTTCTAATACTTGGCTTCAACCTGACTTTACGACTAAATTTCTTTATGAGAGCAATGATAGTTAATTATTGCATTCAGTAATCAAATTCGACTAAAATTTTTGTGCAATTGGCCATGTTTTTGGACCCAACCTAACCCCCCCCCACCCCCAGCTAGTTGATTTATACAGAAACGCAAACGCGAAATTGAGTTTGTGTGAACCCCAAAAGGAAGAGAGCCTGAGACTCTACAGTCTATCCCATATTTTTCAACATGTTTAATTATACGAGGCATTGCGCCACAACTGCTAAACGAATATCAAATGGGACAGAGAGTCAACCCTATTGCTCTTGTTCTTTGGTTATCTCTACCACCCAGAAGAATGATTGAGGCTGCAGTGTAAACCCCATCACCATTATGTTCGGTAGTCCAATAATTCAGACGAAATAATTCATAAGACAAACAAATTAAGAAAAAGTTAGGTAAAAAAATAAAAACCAAAAAGTTAAAATAAATAAATAAATAAAGCACGATTAAAATAATCCTAACGTCGAAAGATGTTTCACCCTAACCAAGACGAAATTATTGGTGTGCTGTCGGGAGGGGGAAGTTGGGACCCACCGGATGAACACGCCCACCTCCGTTAATTTAGGTAGGGCTGTTCCTCTATTATTGCACCTTTGGCCTTCTTGAGCCCCGTGCTTTGTCCTGCCGTGGTCCTTACTCTCTTTCTTTCTTTCATTGCTCTCTCTCTCTCTCTCACTTTTATTAATTTTTTTCTTATTGTCATTTTTTTAATTAGTCGACTAACCCTTTTTTAGTCATTATTTAAATAATATATTATTGAATGGTCTACTAACTAATTTTGAATTTCAAGAGAAAGGTAGCGTGATTTCTACTGTATCACGTGCACTCATGTTCTTTTCTTTTTTAACAATCTAGCATTAATTAACCTCAGCCATGACGATTGCCTTACACGTCACCCAAATCAAATCCTCCTGGCTGGAAACATCTTTCTTGCAATTTATTCCTTTCTTCTTGGTCTTCCCCATTTTAAAGTCTGCGTTTTTAGGCATACCTGATTTCATTTTGCTTAGAGGGCATGCTTATGAGCTGCAACATAGAACACCAAGAATGGTACTTTAATTAGTAATTTATATTATTTTTTACATTAATTTAAATTAATTTTTTTTTTTACTATTGTTACACCCACAAATGGAGAATTACTATTAAAATATGTAAAACTAAATTTTAAATTTATTAATATTGAATTAATATAACAAAATTATTTGATTTTAATAACATAAAAATAATAAAAGTGGAATGTGAACGATAACTATGGTGTAATAATTGACTCATTTGTACAGTACTATTCTTACGCTTTTAAAAAAGCTGCAACATGGACATTGTCATTCTTTTCCATGCAACGCAGGATCCAAAGCAGATAGAGTGCCAACTACATTAGTATATTTATCTGCCCATCCTATCCTCTCATGTCCGGGGACTATAACCAGGCTGACGAACGGTTAGAACCGGCCGACACTGTGATGTTGTTTCTTGTTTCAAATTGTAGGTGGCCAGAGAGACGAGAAGGGCAGGTCCGCTACGTTTCACCCTCTTTTAAATCGTGACACTCTCAATTATCCGTTGGTTCCAAATCGTCGATTCAAACTAGGGACTAACCGGCAGTTCCCAGAAAATAAAAAAAATAAAGAAAAGGTCAAATGAACGTTGAAGTATAAACAATTTTAATTTTTCTTAAAAAGGCAAGTGAAATAAAATGAACAGTTGAAAAAGAAACAAAACTGGTCTGAAGTTGACAGTTCACTTGCCTTCTACAAATCGCAACCGTCTGCTCAAAATTGAGATTGGCCCGAAACCAAGCCTTGGTCGGGTCTATCTGAGAGCATTCGGGGTTGATTTCACTGTGACTTGGCTATTTGAGTGGGAATACATGTAACAAGGGCCTCTTTTGTGCGGTGTATTTGAGTAATACCTGATTATTCAACCTTGTAAAACGTCAGGCAAATCAGTTATGTAGTTTTATTGCCTTGTTCAAGCAGCTGATGTGGACGAGGCTATTTGGGGGGAAGTTTTTGCTACGAGTTTTACTCTTCCTTCGGGATGATTTACTGAATTTTCATGTCAATAAAGTGCTCATCTTTGTGTGTGTGTGTGTGTGTGTATTCCATTTTCGCGAACAATAAAAATGCTTCAATCAACCCGTTTAATTTCAGTTGTTAATTTTGCGGAGACGTCTTGTTGATGAGGAAACAAATAATTACAGGCATGTAGGTTTTGTTTTGCATTTTTGGTTTTCAAGAAGAGATAACCAAGTTGCCAATGTACGTAATAAATATGTTAAATATGTTTACTTAACTAATAATGACTTATGATTATTTTAAAATAGTGGTTAGAGATAATTTCATAAAATTTTTTTATATTAATCGAAATTTGAATCATTTTATTGTCATTTATTTTTTAAATAAAAGTAATTTATTTTTGTGTACAATGATTTTAGATTTATAAATATAAAAATTAAGCATGGGAATCTAACCATACAAATATAAAGAATAATATATTAATAAAATATCTTTTTTTTTTATTTTTAAAAAAAGGCAACGAACCTCTATATTGACACAGGCGGAACTCGAAAGATCGTATCGAATCGGTATTTGTAAGATTAAATGTTGACGACAATTCCAAAGATTGTAAATAGTGTAGATGTTCTATAGGTGGCTACGGTGACTCCTTCGCGGAAGTGGATCTTAACGGATCAGCAGTTGTTGATCGGAATAGGAATTCATTTTCTCGTAAAATTTGTTTACACGTTTTCTGTTACTTATTATTGTTTCATGCTTTAGAAGAGGTATGATTGGTAGACTTGTTTTTATTTTTATTTTTATATTTTGTTCAAAGTTTCAAATAGCGTGATTACAATGATATTACAATTAAAGGTATACTTTAACCAGGAGAAAAGCTCAAAATCAGGAGAAATTACTTTGGGAGAACAACTTGTGGGACCTACGATTATTGGTACATACATACGGTTGGAGCTGACGTAGGGCAAACTCAGATGAAACTGTTCCTACCATTATAAGCATTAATTATAAATTTGCAGTCGTTGAATTTAACCATTCAAGATGCCCATTCAACTAATAAAAGAGAAGTCTCTTTGGAGGAATTTTAGGGATTAGATTTTTATTTTTAAAATCTGAGACTTAAATCTTAAAATGGGAACATAAGGAAATTATGTTAATGTATATCTCGTAATTTAATAAATTTTTGGGTTGGATTACTTGCACACATGGACTGTTGTTGAACCGAACCCAACCATACACCCGAACATTACATTTTGCAGATTAATATGAAATTTGAAACCCAACAAAATAAAAAAAAAAAATATTTAATAACTATTAAATTTAAAATTTAAAATGGGTTATGAAATTCAGAATTCGGTGATCTTATTTATAGTTATTATTATTATTATTATTATTATTTCACTCAACTTAAGAAAAGGATTAGGGTAAGGATGGAATGACATAAGCGCGTGACGGAATAGGCATGGCTATTGTGAATCGAAAGAGAGATCAAGATGTTTTGAATTGGGGAGGGCGCTTGCTTTCAAGGATGAATAGGCTCTGCACATCCCGAGGCAAACTACGCATAGGCTCGGGTGTAGGCTGCTTCGGAGAATGCCTCGAGCCCTGCATCTTTTTTAATTGACCACTGCCTCCTCTCCAGTTTCTGCAAGCTAAATGCCAGGGCAGGGATCGTTGGACGCGCCATTGCCTTGCTTTGTCGTACACGTTCCCTTTTTTTTTTTAAATATAATTTTTCAATCTTCAAAATATTTTAATCTCGAATTTAATAAAAATATATAATATTATCCAATAAATACTAATAATTGAATAATATACCATAATTCACAACATATGTTGAATAATGTTGCTAAAATTTTCAATGAAATTATCAAGTGGTTTTAATAATTTTTATTGACTGGATCATAATAATAAAATTAATTTAACTTACATTAATTTTTTGTACCATAAATATCGAATTAATTGAGAGAAATAGTTAGAAGTGAATGTTTGTAATAATAAAAAGGAAAAACAAACCGGAACGGGTGGTGCGTTTTGGGGCGTGAGCTTTGTTGTATTGTCTGGCGTTCTCCATTTTAAAATCACAGAGAAATGTTCCAAGGCTTCAAAGGGGATGAGCCATGGTGCAGACTACAGTGCCCTAAAAGTAGAAGTAAAGAGGTAGTAGACGTGTCAGGGAAAGCCTGTACATGCACGGACTGAGGGTGAGTCACGGCCTGTCGTCCTAGATCCGGTAGTATTGGCACTTTTGTTGGGGTGAGAAAAAACTGAAAAAGCAAGTGAACATTTGTCCTTTGTGCGTTGTTTTTCATTTATTTATTTCATAATTAATTCGCTGCTTTCACTGCAATTTCCATCCCCATCATCAGCCCATTGTGTGTTTCAGCTTCCCCCCCCCCCGCCCGCTTTATTCTCTCTCTTTTTCTCACGCCGAGAAGGGACCAAATGTGGTTTTGCCACGTAAGTAAGCTTCACATGTGTTGTAGATTCACGTTCAAAGAACTTCCTTCTTGTGATGGAGAAAAGCCCAACCTGACATCTATAGAAGTATCACGTTCTATTACTTTTGCACACTTTTCCCTCCGCACGTCCCCTATTTTTGGGCCGATTCCGCTAACATGCAGGCCTATAGCCGGCCATTTTTGGGCCCCTCCCACCCCACCTCAACGAACTTGAAATCTGAAGGATTTTGGGCCCCTCAATAATTGATTCCATCAGCTTTTGCAGTCCATTAAGTTGCAGGCTCAGGGGAAAGCCTTATGCCGCCACCCTATAAGATCGAACTTTGATTTCAACAAAGATTTAAAGTTCGTCCTCTCTCTCTCTCTCTCTCTCTCTCTCTCCCCGTTATCATCATTATTATTATTATTATTTTAACTTCTGTCTCGTTCTATTTGCTCTGATAATTTCCACATGGGCAGTGTTGGGACCAAATACTCGAACAGTGGGGTGATTTTTAGGGTCCTCGGGGAACCAAGGAAAAAACTGCGGAGCAGGTGACTGACATTTTGTTTTCTAGGTCCGGCCGGTGCCTTCTCTTGTAGACCAACCCACTTTCTGTATCGTAATTCGTGGACCAGCTTGGCCCATGACGCAAGTGCTGATTGCACCGCATCGTCCTCTTCCAAAAATCCTATAAGATTTTTATTTTGAATTTTTTTAATATAATTTATCTATAATTTTATATTATATAATAAATAAAATTTATATAAAATAATAAAATAAATATATATAATTTAAAATTATAAATAAATTATACTAAAAAATAAAAAATAAATATAATTAATGCATATTTATGTTGCAGTAGACATAATTGTTGTGTGTTGAACAACTTCAAGCATGTCTGAAAAAAAAAAAAAAGTTTCGAACACACGTATTAGTTAATTTTAATTAGCTTATTAGATACATACATATGTATAATCTTAAACTTGTTAGGAGTCTTTTAAATAATAATTTTTTTTCTTATAAATATACTAGTGAATAATTGGTTGGTTAAATAAACAATAATATATTCACTAAATATTTTTTATTTTTTAATTAAATTATATACTTTTAATTTAAATTTATGCATATTGTATAATCTCTTAAATTTTTATTTTTATTTTTTTTAAATACTAATTATTATACCAGTATTCATATCCTACAAAGCTATAGCTAGGTTTGCCTCAAGGATAGTTCATGGAAGCTTGCACTACATGTTCCTGGTAGCAACCGGTAACTCTAAGCATAAGTTACGCAGCCATATGGGCACCTGCCCCTTTGGCAAGCGCCTTAGCACCTTCTTCCTCCGATTTCTGGCTCTTACTAGTGACATTATCATGCGGGATAAGGTATACAAACACACGTAGCTTGCAGCAGAACCGTCAGAATTCTCTCTGAATGATGCAACTTTTTCTCTCTTATATGTTTCTGATGACAACAAACACATTTTTGATGGGAAATCCTGGGTCTATGGAAACGGTCTCATCCACAAAGCTCAGGTATGAGGGCCCGACCCTGCATGAATTGTTTGCAACTGCAGCGATTAGAGATTTGAATCCGTAAGCTTGTGCAACAACGCGAGCCTATCACCACTAAATCACTGCATGTGGGCTATATATATATATATGTTTGACCACCCTTCTAGGAGAATCTTCCAGGGTGGAGATCAAACGCCAGAAATTAAGCAGCATGCAAGTGGTGTTTTGATGATCCAAAGCCACTGGAAGACATGAATTATCCCATGATGACATAATTGAATGACATGTCGATCGAAATGGGACTTGAGCATGTCAAAATTGATTTTATTTTTTAGTAGTTAAGTTCCTTGACCTGTCTTCTGCTCTATTAGCCATATATACTCATAAACTTGCAATCTCGCTTATATAATGCTTAGGGGAAACAAATAGCTGGTTAGCTATTTCAAGGGCTACATATATTACATAAGATCACCTTGATTTCCATCTACTTTGGTTATAGAAGCCATAAATTGCGTGCCCTTATGATCTGAATCCCATGGCCCTATGAATACTACAAAGGGCGAAACTTTCTTTCATTCACTGCCATGTGTGCCCAGGCCGCCTAAGCGCATCATACAAATGCATGTTGCTTTTAGAAAACCTCAGAACAAATCGTTTAGCGACGCTTCAAAACTTCTCCCGCTACACTAGTTCTAGTCTTACCAAAAATGGCTAGGGGCCTAGGCTCGAATACTGATTTGCAAATCAATATTGTGTATCAAGCAAGCAACCACATAACCGCATGGTTAACCCAGTGGTTACCGGAGAGGGCAAAGACGACGAGATTGTGTGGATTAAACGCACAGCGGAACCTTGCCAGCGACCAGGCTTTGCCTAAAAAGGATACCTTGAAAAATTTTTGTAAGAGATGATTATACTTATTGCTGTAAGCGCAACTCTACGAAGCATAAAAAAGGAGGCAAATTTAACTTCTCTGTGCATTTCAATTCATCAAGAAAAGATTAAAGGGAGCTAAGTAAATGATTAATTAATATCCAAAGTATCCACTAGATCGAAAATTAAAACGATACACTGATTAACTAGGTTCCTTTTGCTTCCATTCAAACCCAATGAACCTACACGGTGAGTACCTAGCCTTGTACTCCGAAATGGTCTCAAGTTTAGGCGACCACGTCTGGTGCCTGGACCTAACAAGTTGTTCATAGTGCTTCTTCAACTCTGGCGTGCTACAAAGAAAACCACTACTAGGGCTAATCGACCCAGATTCTTCTCTACCTTTAATTATAAGCTTTGCTATGAATTCTGGCATCACCCTTATCAAAGCCCTACCGTCTGAACCTTTCATGTACTCAAAAGGGCACTCACCAAAAGTTATAGGTGACCGCTGAGGGCTGGTGCTAAGGGTTGCAATGGAAGAAGATGATAAAACATTGCACGCAAACCGATCAATGGGAAGGACAAAGTAGGTTTGGCCTGGCATGAGCTGATCGTCAATGCCTAGGGCCGGGACCGGATGGCCGATGAAGAAAGAATCTGCATGACAAACCATCTTGTCTGGATTCTCGAACATGATCTCTCCGGCGACAAGTCTTTTGTTGCCTGCTAGAATTCTTGTCGTTCCGTCCCAGAAGATCAGCTTCACTGAAGAATCGGAGCTTTGCTTGCAGCAGGAAGACAATGCTGTATTTCCCATCTTTATTATGATTTGAGAGAAAAAAGAGATGTGCCACTTGTAGGATTGTGAAATGCTGGGCGAAAAGAAGATGGCAAAGGGGTCGAATATGTATGAGATTGAGAAATGATTGACTTGAGAGAAAGTCTATGTTGATGATTTCTTTAATTTCAAAGGGGTCGGTGGTCAGCCATGACGGCTTTGAACAGATCATTTTTTTTCTAGGGTCATATTATAAACCATAAGCCACAGCTTCACACAGGACTTTTTTTGTTTCAACTCATCAAAGGGCCATCTTTAAGTCTTCAGTCTGGCCTTAAATTGCCAGGTTCATGTTGATTTATGAGGCAAAATAATAATAATAATAAGTGAAAAAAACAAAAATCTTATGCATATGTTTTCAAAATTGGACAAGTCAACCAAATTGCAAGGGCCAACTCTGGACCTAGTAGTTGATTTTTTTGTTTTTACAAAATTACGAAGGAAAAAAAAAAAAACTGCTTCTTAACTTTTGCCTTCTCCAACATATGACTACTGTCATCTTATGTATCTTGTTTGGACACGTTGGGCCTTTATTTTTTCTCGTATTGCAATCAAAATTAATCCATTCTATTTGCAATTCAGTCGAGAACCGACCATCTAAACATGCAATAAGAAGTGCTAAACACGTCCACTTTATCAACAAAGATATCCCGTAGACTGCATTAGGCACATGTTTAAAGCATCCAAGATTCCTCATTTGTTTATTCGTATCTTATACGTTCGTTATTTGGAAACGTTAAGACATGTGCGTTTCCATTGTTTAAACAATGGGAAAAAAGGGTTTCTTTGTTGTGCAAGGAAACTGGCTAACAATTTTGTGAAGATGGACGCAGCACCCAGAGCTACGGCATCATATCGTGAGACAACAAATGTTCTGAAAAGGAAAAGGATTAATCAAGAATTTTGTCAAACGAGGTTACAAACTCTTAATTTGATCAATTTAAGTTGTGAATTATTAAACCTTCGTCAAACAATGGCGTTCTGTTATGTTTTATCGTTATTTCATGTAAACTCATTAAATTGCCGATAGTGGTAGATCGAAGGATTTGCCACAAATATAAATGGAGGTAATGGGGTTCCAACCTCAGTATCAATCAATGAATTGTGTATTTTCAAAATTTTGAACTATGACTTTGTCATCTCGCATTAATTTCAGTAAACGTCCACATGTTGTTTGGACCTGTCCTTTGTGTTGACATGAACACCTTACGATAGCCATAAAAAAAATATCGGACTCGACTGCACTGATGAATAACCAATAACTACCATTAATTTGTAGCCACATCAAAGCGCAAATTGGTCCAATAACAGATGAAAACTGACGGTGAGCAGTTGGAACAATCATCTTTTTGCCATTATGGCATATAGACTACCATAGATTGGTCCCTTCGTCTTAATCAACAATGCTTTAATGGATAGAGTGATTGACCGGAGACTTTCGCGTACTGGTTAAAAATACACCCACTTGAAATCAACTTTAGTTGGTGATATAAATGAGGGTCATATTCACACAAGGGTCTTAATTGATTAAGTGGGGATCATACGGCAAGTGCTTGCCCTAGAATCCCATATATTGAGAACGAATGTAACTCGTATGTGGATGAATGGCGGCTATTCCCCTTCATACAATCTCCGGCAGCTACTAGCCCTCTTGACAATGGATATCATGGAAGTTTCAGGAAACTGTCACCATCGTCGTGGTTGTTTGTGCTTCCGGAGGAGGACATTGCCATGTGTTCACCGCCTTCACACAAGCCACTTATTTTAACAATAATGTGACATACTATGCTTTGACGCATCACAACAGTTCTCAAACTCAAATCAACCATCAAACGGCCGATGTGTTCTAGCCAAGTTTGGTTTTTGGGTCTCCAAAAATTGATACAAATTTGGCATTGTGAAAACTTAACAGCTAGTAGCTCAACCACATATAGACCATTACAGAAGGGACGTCTAACAAAAAAAAAAAAAAAAAAAAAACTTTATATATGATATCTCAAACTTTCGATGATCTAGAGGCCGTATAATAACAAAATTATTCTCCGGAATTTGACGCATATCTATCATTGACTGATGGTATCTGACTTCCTTTCGAAAGAGTTGGCACGGGGCCATCTGGAAAAATGCTTGGAGGACAGGGGATAGTAAAATGTGTACAATCAGTTATAATTAATTATTGCAATATTTTAATTTTTGTATCTAAATTAGATGGTTGAAATCTTATTCTATTCATCAATTTTTTATCCATCTCGTTTCCTTGTAATCGAACTTGCTGACGTTTTTGTATTTAAGAGAAATCCGCAATCCAAGCTTATGCTGTTTTGACATTTGTATATATATATATATATATATATTTAAAAAAAAAAACAGGTATGAAGAACTAAGCCAAAGTATTTCCCATAAGGAAAAAAAAAATGACAACGAAATTTATTAGGTTGAAAATTTTATGTTGCATTATTCCAATTATGGAACTATATATTTCCACCTTTCATTTTTTTTACTAAGAAAAAAAATATTTTAGAAATGTTGGTCATTATTCTTATCCAAGTTATCTCATACAAGTCTAATCTTGTTCCTTACCCATGTGTCACATTCCGTATTATCATCGATCATATAATTTAAAGAAACTATGGAACCAGTCGCTGCGAGCAGCCTATATAGCAGCAAGAAGCTAGGTCGGCAATAAGTATAATATTTCTCGGTAATCTACCTTGGGAAGACATGCCATGAAAGTAAATATAGCTGTGCCACCGTTGTACCTATAAACTCACAATTATTACCAAAATGTTTAGTTTGACCACCTCATGTCACTATTGTGCCTTGCGTCATTGCATGTAAGCGCTTGCTTATCAACGATAATAGTCCATTTTAAAAAGAAACAATAGATATGGAAAATATGAAAGAAAAAAAAAAAGAGGTGGTCTACCAAGCCAGCATCACGTCACGCAATCACAACTTGTTTTATTTTCTAATTGGATTTTAATTAAAATGACATATTTGATTCATTGCACTGAGACGTATGGGGGAATTGGAGCACCATTGCTACGAAACCGTGTCGACGTAGAGACAGCGTAGAATACAAACTGGATTTAACCACCGCGGCCGACGCCTGCCTGTGCTTCTGAAATTTCTTTAAGCAAATTGTCTTTTTTTTTTTTTTTTTTCATTACGCGTATGGTTGAAGAATTGCACGTAGTCAGAATATTTACTCTGTGCAACGAAACGTGGTGGAAAAAATTGAACTGGAAGAATTTATAATTTGGTGTATTTAAGCATGTCCGAACGAGAAGCTGCACCTCAACTATGAGGAAGTTTCTTGCAAATCTCCGAGTTTCGAGGCGAACAACCTGTGTCTTTTGAATAGGAATCTGCGAGTAGTTTCCCGTATATCTGTTTGGAGTTCCACGTAGTCCACGTTCACGGCAGCCAGTGAGACGAATAAAGTTACTGCTAAATACGGAAATCTGAGTGATCTCCCAAATAACTGAAAAAGTCACTCCGCCAGCCATGAGATCACTCGGGGGTTAAATTGGAACATTGCAAAGAGAGAAGACTCGAAAGCTTCATCTAAATGGGCCTGGCCTTCCCTACAATTAGTATTAATTGGAAGTATTCCAAGTCTCAAAATTCGCACCAATAGAAAAAAGAAAAAAAGAAAAAAAACCATTTCCCATAAATGTCCAATGAAAAGCACTCGACACCGTCAAACGTACGATATTCACACAACCCATTGACCATAAATGTCTAACGTATCAGCGTTCTTCGCTGTCCCAACAGTAAATGCTTCCCTGTACACCTCTCCCGCCAAATCAACCCAACCACAAGCCTTTTTACCAATTGCCAATTATCGTAGAAAATCCAGCTACAACGCAGTAATTAGAGGTCAAAGAGTGGGGGGCGGGGGGGGGGGGACGGATATTTTTATTGCTGACATGGCAAAAATTCCACTGGACAGTAGACGTGGCTTTCTTAAAACGATCCAACGTCATGAAGACCAGACAGTACGACCGGGAACACGCAAAATTTAATACAGGAGTAACGGAGGGCCGCTAAAGAACCACCAATCATATTGTAACACGCGTACACAACAATCAATATTGACTTTGAAAAAAAAAAAAATCTCGAGAAGCTCTGTTGTCTTGCGTACTTTTCAGTTCAGATTATTATTATTAATTTTTTAACTCGGTGAGAAAAGACTGTAATTACTGACTTTAACCCGTGTCTTTAATGGGAACTTTCAACCTGACCTTTTCACCTTGTTAAACCCTTACGGTCTCTCTCGCTGCATCTCTCGCACTCGCTTTCTCCGATCTCTGTTTCCAGTAACCGTTATAGAGAGAGAGAGAGAGTCGTTTCTTCTGTTCCTCTCTCTTCTTCAGGTACTTTTTCTCTCTCTAGATACGAGTGTGAATGAGTTTTCTGTGATTGTTAATTTTCTTTGTTCCTATGTGGTTGCTGAGAAAATTGAGGCTCAGAAGAAATTTTTATTTGTTTTTTTGTCTTGTGGCATTTGTTGAACAAAGTGAGAATATTGATTGTTAATTTTGTGTTGTTTTTTTTTTTTTTAAATTTTTTCATTGAAATCATTTAATTGTAGGTTTTTGATCCTCTGAGGAAGCTATTATTGGGTAGATTATGGTTCATCTTTCAATTTGTTGTCATACTCAGAGTGTCAATTTGTCGAATATTCTCCAGGGCCTCTGATTAGGATCCCAAGTGATGAAGAACGGCGAACGGATTGCAAATTTGGCGTTAACAGGTTTGATGTTAAATCATTTGCGTGAATGCACCCTTTCTACATGGTGTTTGGGGTGGGCAGAGGGGCGTATTTATTTAAACATAAATATCAATTCGAGAGTGGATGATATGAACAATGGAGATAGCCGACATACTGTGGCACAGTGTTGGACTTGGGCAGTGGGTTTTGTGGATGAGTTTATTTATTTTTTGAGGTCATAGAGATTTGGGAATGTGATTCTTTTCTAATGCCATTTATGCATCATCAATGCAGGTTTAACGCTAGCACCACTTTTTGTGAAGGTTGACCCTAATTTAAATGTGATCTTGAGTGCGTGCCTTACAGTTTATGTTGGCTGTTACCGATCTGTCAAGCCAACTCCTCCTTCAGTAAGCACAGAGAAAGCATTCCATTCATTTTATTCTTACTTTTGTTTTTCAGTTGGTGCTTTAGTTCAAGTATCCTGAAATTTTACATTTTGAACTTCCAGGAAATGATGTCCCATGAACATGCAATGCGCTTCCCCTTTGTTGGGAGTGCAATGCTCTTGTCACTATTCTTGCTTTTCAAGTTTCTTTCAAAAAGCTTGGTTAATGCTGTTCTGACATGCTACTTTTTTGTGCTTGGAATTGTTGCACTCTCGTAAGTTCTGTTATTTGTTAACTTCATTGTGGCAATCACATATTTGATGCAACAAAACTGATTTGCTGTTGACATTATTCTCTCTGGTCATCTTGTTTTGATTTTTTTCAGGGCAACATTGCTACCAGCTATTAAACGTTATTTACCAAAGCATTGGAATGACAATCCTATCATCTGGCGCTTTCCATATTTTCGCTGTATGCATCTCATCATTTCTCCAGTCTTTCAATTTTGGTTTGAGTTATGATTGATTTTGAAATCTCATTTGCTTTCCATTAGTGTTGTATACCTGTCTGTCTCATAATAGTCTGCAAAATTTGGTACTGCAGGGATGTCTATTTTTGGTAAATTCAGAAATTGAATTGATTAAATGCTTAAGAGTTGATGGTGAATTGTTACTGTCTAGTCAATTTAATTGTTCACAATTTACTGCTCCTATATTGTGTTCATTGAATTTTACCTGAAAATTTTAAAACCATAATGTCTTATTGCACATTTGATATATGAATCTCAATGAGTGGACACTAGACCTCTATCTGGTGTGTTTCCATTTAATTTAATTTGGGTGTACTGGAGCTGTATTTGTTTGCATCACCCATAAAGAATTCTGGCATGTTATGGCACACTTTTTGAGTTTCTATGTGCTTGCCCCTTTGATGTTCTGCAGAACTGTCTGTTGCTCTTTATGCAGAACTGTTTCTATTGAAGTTCTGCTTTTCAGGGCTCCTCTTTGATCAAGTTGACATCTTGCCTGTATTATACAGAATGATGTTTTTCCTTCAACCTTTGTTTCACAGCTTTGAAGATTGAGTTCACAAGATCTCAGGTTGTTGCGGCAATACCTGGAACATTTTTCTGTGCTTGGTATGCTTCTCAGAAGCATTGGCTGGCAAACAATATTTTGGGATTGTCTTTCTGTATTCAGGTCTGGCATCATTTATTCAATAGAAATCCCATTGTTCTAATTATCTTCATTTATTTGCAGTTGTTTTGTATACTTGCGGTTGATACAAGTTATGGACTGTGGGTGAAGGATTATATCTGTTTCTTTTACAGGGAATCGAAATGCTTTCCCTTGGGTCTTTTAAGACTGGTGCCATCCTCTTGGTACTGAGATTTGAACTTTCCTCCTCCCCTCTTCTCTCTATCTCTCTCTCTCTCTCTAATTGGCATTGATTTTATGTTTAATTCTGCTATTTTCTTGACATTAGTAGGTTTTCTTAGCATATTTCAACCTGATAATGCAAATCTTGGTTCTTGCATTATAAGCAAATTGTTGCATCTTAGATCTTTTTTGTGATGGGCTTGGTTCGTATGACCTGCAGACTTTTAACTCAATCTCCCATTCCCAAAACCAAGGAAAAAAAACCCTAACTATACCATAAGTTCATCACTTCTGCTTCCACCCTCCAAAACATGCACCTTCATCATGGATCTTATGTGATGATAATTAACATCAAGACTGGACCCCTTCTTCATTGCCAGTATCTATGAATTGAAAAAAAAGAGTAGGATGGCAGAAAATTGCTCACACTATCTGCTTTATTCTAAACTTTGTTATGTGTAGGATTTCTCAAATTATCAATTTGCTTATCAATTGTAAAGTAGCTGATTTTGTTGAATCTGTCCAGTATATGATGGCATTTATGTATCTTCGGGACACCTTTCCAATGCCCTTAACAACCCTTTCTAACGTGTAACCTTTTGCCTTCCAATGATGTTGTAGGCTGGACTTTTTGTATATGATATTTTCTGGGTTTTCTTCACTCCTGTAATGGTTAGTGTAGCAAAATCATTTGATGCTCCTATTAAGGTTAGTGTTCTTAAATTGATCGTTCACTGCCCTACTTATGGATATTTGTGTGTACAGTTTAGGTGTTTTGTTCTGGTATCCTAATTGCATGTCTACTGCATTGTTTTGGCAGCTTTTGTTCCCAACAAGAGATGCTTCACGGCCATTTTCCATGCTTGGACTTGGAGACATCGTAATTCCTGGTAAGGTGCTGAAATTTCAAGTCAAAACATCTGATGTGTGATAAGTTATGGAAAGTGGCCATGGTTTGGTGCCTGTTATACAAGTTCATTGCTGGATTGCATGAGATCAGTAGTTTAGTAGTTTTGAATATCTCCTCTCAAGCTGTGCAATCATATATGAAGCTCTCAAGTTGTGCTGTCATATATGAAGCTAGGAAATATTGATGGTGAACTTTCTCTGTTTATTGGCATGCTATCAGATGGTTACTTTCTTTGGTTCTTCATTGGCCGTGATGTATGTCTGCCTTTCAGGCATTTTCGTTGCTCTGGCATTGCGGTTTGATGTGTCTAGAGGAAAAGACAGCCAGTACTTTAAAAGTGCTTTTCTGGGATATACTGTTGGCGTGGTTCTTACTATTATCGTCATGAACTGGTTCCAAGCTGCACAGGTGAGTTGAGACGACAACCCTTCTTGAAATTTCTATTCCCCATAGTCTTACCTTCTCTGATCTGTCAACTTTGATTGCCTTCCTCCTAATTCCTGTGATTTCATGTTGTACTTGCAGCCTGCACTTTTGTACATTGTACCGGCTGTAATAGGATTCTTAGCTGCTCATGTCATATGGAATGGTGAAGTGAAACCGGTTTGTCCAACAATCCACGTGATCTTGCTTTTTGTGGCTTCTATATGTTTTTTGGGGATTTTTTCCTTTTTCTCTTTTTCTTCTTCTCTTTTTTTTTTTTTTTTTTTTAAGATTAACCCCTTTAAATAGGTTTAGACGTTAAAAAGCACATACAGCAAGATCTTAGGTTTATATTTGCAACATAGACTGGTTCATTTTATTGGGCTGATTCATATGGCCATACATCTATGGACATAATTTGCAGTTGATGGAATTCGAGGAGTCGGCTGGATCATCTCAGGAAAGTGATAAACCCAACTCCAGCAAAAAGGTGGAATGACGTGAAAAGGCTGGAAACTCGTGAAACTCATTTGTACTATGGGGAACACATTCTGTCGTTTATTTTGAGGACTCTGAAAGCCTTCAAATTCTCAACCTTCTATGGCTAACTCACGCAATTTGCATACTGATGTAACCGATTTTGAAACAACCCAAAAAAAAAAAAAAATCATCTTAATTTCAAATTTAGTCAGTCTCAGTTGCATGAATTCTAGTTCTCCGTGGCCAATTTATCATCGAGCACCCTGACTTTGGGTGGCTGCTTGCTAATGCTTTGTGCATGATCTAGGCCTGTAGAGCACAACCTTATCGATTTTAATCTAAAATTTTCGATCTGGACTCCAAAATTGAGCTGATTTTTAAATGGTTACGGGCAGCAGCACGGGAGACTATATTACTACGGGCAACTTTTTATTGTTCCTCTTGTTAGAGCAAAGCTCCAGTTTTCCTGGATAATGCTTTTACGGATTGCCTGGGCCCTCAAAGGTTGGGGTGGGGGGGCGGGGATGTGGGTGGGTGTGCTATACTATTTCTTTCTACGGTAGAAGGGTAAGGCCCAAGTCCATTCTGGGACATGACACGACCAGGCAACTACCTAAATAAAGTCTTCAGATAATCTTATACGTATGCGTCCAACGTGTGATTTTTGTTTTGTTTTGTTTTGTGTTTTTTTTAATCTGGTCTCTTTGTTTCTGCTGCATGGTTTATATTTGATTTTCTGGAGAAAAACAAAGAGTTTTTAAGGTGAGGAGATAGACACCAATGCACATTGTAGCTATCATTGGACACTAATTAAAAACAAAACAGAAGAAACCCACCAGTAAAAGCTAATTGAAACATTGAAGCAAATGCTAAGCAAACGGAAAGGAACGAAAAGTAACAGAAAAATTCCCCTATTTTGCCTTTCCTCATTCCTAAAACCAACCTCCCTCTCTCTCTCTCTCTGTCTCTCTCTCTCTCCCCCCCCCCCCTCACACACACACACACACACAAATCCACATGTGATGAGAGACGCAAAGGCATATTGCATTTTCTCTTGTGGGTGTATATATTCTGTGATTATGGGCTAAAGGGGTTTTCTGTTTGAGCCAACCAAAGTCAAAATTCAGGAGAGAAAATAAATAGTTCCCCTTGAAAGTCACAAGGCCATGGAAGGTAATATCATGCTCTTAATCTTAATCTTAATCTTAATCTATGGCTCGTTTAGAGAATTGGGTCTCTCTCTCTCTGCCTCCTGCTTTCTTTTGGATTGGTTTTTGGAATAGCTTGTTTTCTAATTTTCCGCATTGGGATGTTTTCCTGCTGATTTTTGTGCTTGTTGGGTCATTGGGAGAACTCTATTTTTTTTATTTCTTCTGTTTGTTTTTCAAGGAACGCAATTTTTTCTTTTTTGGTGTATCGGAAACTCAAGGAATTTTCAAATGGAAATTTTTTTTTTTATTGTCTTTCTTGGGCACCGGAAGCATTATCATGCAACCGGCAGTATTGCTGTTAGAATTTTGGCATTTGGAACTGTGGCCTGTGAGCAAAGGGTGTTTGGTTGCCTAAAAAACAAGTTCCTGCAAACGGTGGATTTTGATTGTCATTATTTTTGGATTTGCTGCCCTTCGCTGTTCCTCTGCTGTCCTAACCGGTCGAAGATTTCATTCTGTCCTTTTTCAATTTCCTTTTGCTTCTACTTTCCTGCACGTTCTTGTCAGAATTCAGTAGTTTTTATTTTGAGGTTATTGCTTGGGTGTAATTATTTTGCATATGAACTAAGTCATTCATTTATTTTCAAGCCTATTATGATACATTTTATTGGAGATTGAGAGTGTTAAGGCTGTGTAGATGTTCTTAAATTTGGGTGGGTTGTGATATCCTTGTATTATACTTGCTTCTACGGGCTTAACTGTGACTCTGTGAGCTATTTTTTGATGCGTTCTGAGTCGTTAAGATAAGAACCTGAAAACTTCTCGTGCTGACAATCATTTGGAGATCCAATGTTTGGAAAGACAGAAGGAGGCATATTTTTCTCATTTGATTTATCCACACCTGACTGCCTGACATCCTCTGGCTGCACGCTATCCACCCAACAGTCATGTAGCCAGTGAATTGCAGCCCAAAGGCCTAGGGCATGGTTACTTGTATTGTACTCAATAGTGGCAAGATTTGTATTTGAGATGTGTGCCAATACTGCACATGCAAGTCTGGTATTTTCCACTGCTTGCACTGAACTACAGGGTTTCATTAGGAAACTCATTCGGTTTGGGAGAGAAGCAGAGTTTCAGTGAGTTCTCCAGCTTCACTATAACCTGGATGAGATAGATGTCTTTGTATTTTGGGATTTTGAGTGCGTCCATCTGACCCTTACCCAAGGATTGTGGTGTGGAAGTTTCATTCACTGAGAACACCCCTTTATGAGGGCGTTGGTTTTAGCAGTTGGACACACTACATCCCTGGAGGTGCTCACAAAATCAGATGCTGAGTTTTATACATGGATTTTTTGTACCTGCTGCAGTCCTAGTTCTATATACATACATGCAAGCTTTCTCTACTGATTTTCTTATTCCTGCCCGGATCCAATGGGAAATCTGATGTCATTTAAATTTGTCTATGAGGTCTACATTTTAGATTCGGAAGAGGCGCGGTCTGAAGAAAATACAGTTCGTGCGGATAAGAATAACAAAAGAAAACTCAAGACACCTGCTCAAGTCATTGGTCTGGAGAACTTTTACAAGGGTATTCTTGCTTCTCAATATATTTTTTATTGTATCCTTCTGATATTAGTGATGATGTTCTTGAAAATAAATTTTCTGGGTTTTCTCAGAACACAAGTATCCCACAGAAGAAATGAAGTCAGAACTTGCACAGCGTATAGGATTGACAGAAAAGCAAATATCTAGTTGGTTCTGCCACAGAAGATTGAAAGACAATAGATCATTGAAAGATGAAGCATATGCTAACGGACGCCTAGATCGGTCTAGTGGTATCATTCAGGATCATGGGAGTGGGTTACGGCAGGATTCTTGTGGCAGCACTAAAGTGGGTGATCACAGGAACATTGATCCAAGGGAAGTTGAGAGTCAGAGACTTTATGGGCATGGTTTTCCTGCTGCTGACTTCACCCATGATCATGCAAGTCGATACATAAGGAATGCTAGTGGCATGGACGATACATCATCAGAAAGTGGGTCATCATTACGACATAAGTTTTCTCCTCAAGATGAAGATGCTTATGATATTGAAGCTTACCTGCCACAAAATGGAGTTACTAAACCCTTAGTTTCCAAGGGCGCAACTAGCATGGGGCATAAGCCATCAGGATATCTGAAAGTGAAGGGTGAAATTGAAAATGCTGCTATTACTGCTGTCAAGAAGCAATTGGGCAGGCATTATAAAGAAGATGGTCCACCACTTGGTGTTGAATTCCAGTCACTTCCTCCTGATGCATTCACATCACCAAGTAGGAATCCAATGAATGGTATGTCCAGACAGTTGTTTCTAATCTACTTCTATGGAACTCAGTTGCAATTGATATAAAGTGGAATGAAATACAAAATAATTCTTGTGATTAAATATTATTTCAGAACTTCAGTTTCTTAATATTTTTTGAATTTAGGTTTGCGCTTGAATGTTGTTAGTATGCGGATGTGAACATATCTATGTTCCATTGTTGCGCATTTGATAATTATAATAACCACCTATTTTGCTAGCTGATGAAAGGGGTGTTAATACATGGTCTTGTAAAAGATCAACTGAAGAGATCATGATTGCTTGGGTTGTGTTTTGCCCCCCTTGCTTCATTTCTAATATCTCTTTGTCGCATTTGCATAAAAAGTAAACTTTCATGTGTTTCTATCTCTGACTGAAGCTACAGAATTTGATTTTCTTTATTGATACTGTGAGATGGTGGTTGGCTTGGGTTCTGTTGTGTAGATTATCATTTTGTTGTTCTGCTACTCCTTTTGTTGGGTGCTGAGCCATTGCTTTCCCTGTGTCCTTACCACATAGTTCTTCATATTTTGGTGCAAATACTTTTATATTAATGTCTCTGTTATCATCATGAATCTTTGTTTCAAATAAGTTTATTTGAGTTTTTCCGTAGATTACCTTTCAACACTTTGGCAGGACCATTCTATGTTGGGGATCTTGGTCGGATCCATTCTCCTGATGTTTCTGAAATACGAAAGCAATCCAGTCTCAGCACCTTAACTGTAAGTTGATTTGCACTTTATTAATGGTTTTACAATTCTAGTTCTCGTCAAGCAGTTTAATCTTCAACACTGTGAGGCAACGACTCATTAGAAGGTGGATAAAGTGTGACAGGGTTAACTAATGAGAACTTCTACGGTAAATAGCAATTTAAGACCTAAAATACTTTAAATCAACTTAAGGTCAAAAGCAATTTAGAATGTCCTTGAAACCCTAGGTGATACCTATACTTGAGGGATTTATCATTTTGAGAAGGATAGATTGATCTATATGCTTCATTTCCTGAATAAAGTTTCTAATGAATGCTGTGATTATAGTATTGGCATCACAGTGCCGTAGACCTAAAATTTTTGAGCTAGTTGCATAGTGCAGAGATGATGGAAATCTAATTTATGTTTTAATTTATACATTTGCAGAGGAAGGAAACACACAGTTCCCAGAGGACTTCTCAGGATTCATATATGGAGGGGCCGAAGTGTCACCCCCGCAATGCATCTGATTCTCTTGAGATGATATCTCACCACCAGCAAAAACAGAAATCTACATCTTACAACTATTCTAAGTCTAATCCTGGCAGGCATTCTCCCATGGATAGTTATGATGATCATGCTGTTGAAACATCAGTTTATAGCAGCAAGGGGAATTACAAATTGAGGTTTAAGCATGACACGGAAGCAATAAGATCTGATTCTTTTTCTAACCATCATGGCTGTGATGGTAGGGTAAATACTAGGGAACACATGGAGCATTGGTCACATGACGATCATAGTAGCAGTCCTAAGATGGCCCAAAGGAATGAGACTGTGTCCAAGCCTTCAAAATTGGTGCCTGGATCCCATAAATCTCTTGCTATGGAAGAGAGATCACCAAGTAGTAGGATAGCGAAGGTCTGATGTTGCTTCCTGCGTTGCTCATTATGTACTTTGTTGCTAGTCCCTTCAATTTGAAAAATATTTTATGCAAAACAAACGGATGCTAACATTGTGCAGGAAGATAAACATTATGGAGAAATGAAGGGAGCCAAACAGTATCAAGATCCAGATAGGGTAAAGGCACATCCAACAAATGAATCAAAAGTGAGTATATGTGGTCAACCTGACATTTCTTATGTATGCGTAATATGTGGTCACACACACGCACACACATTTTGATTTTGACATCTCTCAGACTTTTTGGCTAATCCTTGAAGGTTGCAAAACGGTTCAGAGTTGAGCTTCCTAAACAAGAATATGTGTCAAAGGCATCATTTCCTGATGTGCTTGGAAGGTCAATTTCTACAAAAGGGTCAGCACAGTTTCTGCAGTCATTTTAGTATTCATATTTCTTCTCCCCACCCTCCTCCCTTCTTTTTTCCGTTTTTCTTTATCCATTTGGATTTATTTTCCAAAATGGCATTATGTTTTCTGTGCTGCAAATTTCATGACTTTAATGGACCCACTTGGGTATCATGCAGATCTTCCATTGAAAGGCCATCTAGTTTCACCGAAGATGAAACTGCAGAAACTAGTTTCTTCCGGGGATCGAGAATTCCAAAGACGATGAATGGTAGCAAAGTATAACAAATTGCAAAGGTTACTTCTTAGATAAGCACTCGGTGCCCATTGACAGCCATAAAAAATGCCACGTAGCCGTACATTAGGAAGAGAATGTGCATGACAGACTAACACGGAAACCCCTCAATTTGACCACTGCTATTTGAAGCATCAACGATACATATATCGCCAACAAAGTGGTCATCTGTGTATACTTGTACATTTTTCAGCTCTGTGATTTGATACTTTTTCTTCGTTTGGGGTGGGGTGGGGTGGGGGAGGTGTGGGGGGGGGGGGGAGACGTACTGTGTTGAATTTTGGTTGTAAATCTGTTTACCCCCGATCCCTTGTAGCGGAGATGAGCTGCATCAGCTCATGACAGCATGATACATCAAGCAAGCCATGGTTTGTTTTGTAAAGGAAATGGTCAGCATAGGCTGTTTAGAGCTGTTCTTGGTAGTTGATTGAAGTTGCCTTGTGCACATTTGGGTTGATTTTCTTCCCTCCTCTAAGAAAAATGGCCTCACCATTTTTGTTTCTCAAAATTGTGGCCCTTGACAGTCAACAATTTCCAGTCGGTCTCAATTGCACACGTAGTGGGTTGTGAGTGTGGCTCATGAACTGTGGGCCCGACTAATGTTTATAGTATCTCTCATTTCCTTACCAGCTATCAAAGGACTGGGCTGGAAGTGGGTCTCAGAATTTCGTCCTCGTATTTATTTATTTTTGTTTTTTTTTTTTTATTTGTGAGATTTCCAATTACGTCCACAAGTTTCAGCAAGGAAAAATGTAATTTGCTTTTCAAAACGGTTTAGTAATTGCACCCAAATATACGAATAACTAAGTTGGGGGATTGGTACGTGGACATGTATCGTATCAAAGCAATCTTGGAAGTTGGAATAAATTTTGGTTCCTTAACAGTTAAAAGCACCATTTAAACGTTACTAAAACCACGTATTAAACACCAAAAACATTTATTTGCATGTTAGATTAACAAAACAGAACGTGGGAGATCAAATCTTGAAAGAGAAAATTCAAAGCAAACCACGATCAACAAATAATTAAACTTTGTAAAGAATCCATCATCAATCATCTTTCAATAACTTAAGCATAAAGAATTGCAGGAAGGAAGAGAAAAAATAAAAAAAATAAAATAAAACTGTCCTTTTTCCCTGTTACAAAACAAAAGAAACCTGATCCCATCTATAAATCTCTGCATCAAAGCTCATACTTGCGCAGCGTATCTGCACAAAGGACAAGTCCTCTTCTTTTCCAGCCACCTAACGATGCAGAGGGAATGAAACTTATGGTTGCAATCCATGGCCGCGGCCTCCTCTCCTCTCTCCATCTCTTCTTGACAAGCCCCACAAACCACTCCATCTTGATCACTCACAACATCCCTTGTACCAGCAGCCACTGGGTCAATAGTTTTCGCCAGGATTCTTGCGAGTTGAACCATAATCTGGAGCTGCATCTCCCCCAGAACAGCCTCAAAATCACGGTTGGTTGCTCTCGCCCGGGACAGAGCCAACTCGTACTTTCTTGTTTCCAGTTTCCCAAGTCGTCTCATATCTAGGTCCAGTTTTGTTCTGCAAGTTATGGGGCCATGAGAAGGAGAAGAAGAAGAAACCACCCCAGTTGCTCATTCTGCGAAGAGTCTCAGCTTCTGCCTCTGCAACTCCAAGTTCGTCTATTACCTTATGATCCATGATAGTTAAAGATTTCAAAGCCAATTCAATTTCTTGAAACAGAGAAGATACACCCAAGAAAGAAAATGAAGCAATCAGAAGCCGAGTGATTCTTGTAAAAGAGAGACTTGGTCTCTAAATGACAGAGAATGAATATTAAATTCCTAATTAATAATAACATATAAAAATAGAAAATCCCCGCAAACACCCTTTTCCTTCTGGGATTGGGATAGGAATTTGCCATTTCCCTCTATATATATATATATATATTTTTTTTTTTTTTTTTAATTGCAAGGTCGGTGCAAGTACAATGTTTGAGTCAAGTTTAGCCAAGTGATGATGGTTTGACTCCTCGTAGCTGGCGGCATTGACTGACTAAAGTGGGGGCCCAGTTTTGACTTTCATTTTCGTCAAGCTAAACTTCGGTTTCCATTTTCAAAACGCTTTGATCGCATAGACACAAATTTGGGGGAATTGAGTAAATATACAATCAATTTTATATTATAATAATATAAAATTGTTTTTATATCTACCAAAATTTCCTTTTTTTTTTTTTGGTTGGAATGATGGAACAAGGAACAGGTGACCTGGCTTTAACAGACTGACGAAGTAAAATTGTCCAAGAAAATACGTAAAAACTAAACTGCCTCGGGTACCACTTGACAGTAAAACTAAAACAAAAAATAAAAATGAAGCCCAAACTTGTAATTAAAGCCCAATTCCTTTTCAATTAAAAATGCCAGAGGAGGCACCGCATAGCCCAACCTTTTTCAAATCTTCGTTAAGATGAGGCCATTAATAAGGGGACCAAAGCCTAAACCTTCTTGCCTGAAGCCCACAAAGACCCAGAACGAGGGTCTCGAAATTCATAAAACTAATTAGTACCAAATAAACATTTTCCCATATAATTGAGAATTACGTTACCGTACAAATAATTTGTTGCATTTTTTCAAAAAAAAAAAGGCCTCCTCCTTGCCTTGCCCTTAAGTTTAGCGTCCAAATCCGAACTCACCATGGATCGTGTCCAATTGTGTGTTGGATGGAATCGTGCATCACATACACTTACACACACCCACCTGCAAACGCAATAGTCTCACGGCATCTCTTTGCGTGGAATTTTCGGCACAAAGTGTCACATCTTTTGTCCAGTGTTCCCCAATAAAGTAATGTTTTTTTGTTACACTCGATGTTCCAGTTCCTCCCACGATAAATTAAATACGTGCACGCCAGGCAGCTCAAAATTGACATCAGTATGTTACAGGAAGAAAGACTGTTCATGGGTTTAAGAACCTGCCACCCAACCCGACCCGTCTGCAGGACAGTAGAATTCGGACATGAAATTGTTTGGTCTAAAACAATTAGGCTTATCTCACAACAGGGTCTGTGATATCTGTATTGAATTTGGAATTTTTCTTTCCTTTGGCCCCACTCTCCAAGCACCAAAAATGTCCGAACTCACCCTGGTAAGATACCAATTGCGCATGAGGTCATACCAGAGGAGATTTCATTTTACACGGGAGTCTCTTGCCCTACTCAAAGAAACAGCGATGTAATGCTGCTTTTAAACTTTGCGGGAACAAGGGTTGTCTCTCCCCCGATCACATAATTCACATTGGCCCTTTGACATTGACGCAACATGCCTTCTGAAATTTGGTCAGGTTAGGACTCCAATAAATGAAGGGTGGCCTTCAGCCTGATCCTGGAAGTGGGGGGACACTACGTGGGCGCGGTGAGGATGAGGCCGAGCCTGAGTTTCATGTGGTTGTAGTTGTTGGGCCCTTGTTGATAAGCACATTCTCTGACTGTGAGGCGTGCAATGCCCTGGAATCTCGAAACCCAAAAGGAAAAAAAAAAAAAAAAAAAAAAAAGAGTTACATACAACGCGATCCAACACAAATTTACAAAAACCCTCTTTTCTCGTGTATCTGCAGCGATTCAATACATATTTACAACTGATAATAAAAATGGTGAGTCAACGATTTTTTAAGTCAACGAAATTTAAGGTCGAAATTTGTTAATTGGCTTTGTTCATTGATACATAGTGTGTATAAAGTATCTCACGATTTTTTCCCAAAAAAAAGGCGAAAGGAGGGGGACCAGAGTTTCTCTCGGCTCGTAGCTATCGCGACTTTTGCTAAAAGTGCGCACCAAAATGGGGTTGGTCTCAATCAACAAGGTCGGGAAAGACACAGTGCATCTCGTTAGGGGCATTATGGGCCGACGAGAATTCCAATCCACTTTTGCATATGCTCTGTCGCCGCCCCCCGCCCTTCCAAAGCATATATCTTTTTCCTGTCCTGGTTTCATTTTGCCAAAATTCCCAAATCAGTTTTATTCATTTCTTGGTGAACCCAATTGCTCCACGCGGGTCAATTGGGGATTTGGATAATATTTTTGGCTAACGCGATTGATTAGAAGGGGCTTATTTGATTAAGGTGGATGAACCACCACCCCCCCCCCCACGAGATTCAATCGTGACTTAGAAAGTGCTTCGGTAATTTTTTTTTTAAAAGAAATTAAAATTTAATAATTTAATAATAAAATTTTAAATTTATAATTAATAAAATATTTTTAAACAACAACAATAATATTTTATTGTTATATATTTTAATATTTATTTTATTTATTAATAAAATATTATTTTATTAATTATTTATAATAAATTTAATAAAAAAATATTTAATAATTTATTTTAAGTAAACGCTTCCAACTTTTCATTATTTATTCCATCGAATATATATGAAATTCACATCACTCAAAAAAAAAAAAAGAAAAACCGAAAATGGTGAAATATATATAGAAAGAGAGAGAAAATGAGTCTAATTGGACTAGTTTGAGTTAAGAAAAAAAGAAGAACAAAAGGGCACCGAACAACTAAAAAAAATCCAAGTAAATTAGCGCACTTCAATAACAAAACTAATAATAATAATAATAATAAATTTTAATTAATATAGCATGCGTGGACCGAGGGAAATTTGGCCGGAAGTAATAAAGTCGTTTAATTTTTTAATTATTTTTATCCTTAACGTTTCTTGTAATCCCCTTTTACTTTAATATTTTATATTCTCTCTGTCGTCTGTCAATTTCACTGGCTTCTCTCTCTACTTTCATTTTAATAATAATACTTTCTCTCTCTCTAATACTCTCTCTCTCTCTCTCTCCCTTTCTCTCGCGTAGTGGACATGAACTTGTAATCAGATCATGATACTTTCCTAGATTTTCCATCACTTTTTGGCGATTTTCCTTCTCTTTCTCGCATTTTCCCACCTCCAAAGATCACTGGACCCGAGCTTTGATTTTTCTTTCTTTTTTGGGTGTCATTCATTCTTGATCGATTCTTTTGCCTTTTGGTGCCGCGCTTGGCTCGAACACAAAAGGCCGTTTTCTCCGGTGGCGCAGAAATCGAGGTGGCGGGACGGTGGACGGAGCGGCCGAATTGGAGTTGGAAGTGAGTGAGTTGATCATGACGGCGGAGCTCGGCGTTCCTGGAGATTTGGCGGCGCTGCTGCTTAGGAGTGTGGTTTTGTTAGGGTTTGGAGTGGTGAAAGTGAATGCAAGTGTTTGGATGTCTTGAGAAAATTTGGAAATGGGTGGCTTCAGGTCCAATATTATAAGTGCCACCGTATAGATTTTATCTTCTTTTTTTTTTTTTTTGTGTGTTTTTGGGAGTTAATTGGGAGGTGAGTTTTTGTGTTGAAATGTCAAGGACTGATAGAATGGCCTCGGATCTTAGTAAAAATGGCGGCCCCGTAGAAAGAGACATCGAGCAGGTACGCTTTTTTTTTTTGTTTAATTTTTTATTTCTCTCTCTCTCTCTCTCTCTCTGTTTTTTTTTTTTTTCTTTTCTCCTTCAAGTTTTGGTCCTTTCTCTTTGTTGGCTGATTCGAATAATAGGGAGAATTCAGGTATGTCTGATTGTTGATGTGGATTGGTTAAGATTTCTGCTGTTTTTAAGATTTCTGCTGTTTTTAAGTTTTCTGCCAAAGAACTTTGAGATTATTGTTGAATGGGGTGGTCTACGTCGTCATGGTTGTAAGGTTTTTAATGCTTGATTTCACATATGTTTGTGGGTGTGAAATTATGTTCTTCAAAATGGCTTGGAGAAGTAATTTGAAATGGCAGATTATCTGTAGCATTAGGGTTGTTCTATATGCATAGATTTTGAAAATGTTACCATATTTTTATGTATCTTGGCTTGCTTGAATATGTAATGACTATGGAAGAAGAGGTCAAAGAAGCCTGCTATTGTTGGTTAAACTGGAAACGAGAAGAATACAGTTGCTAGAATCAGGAATGGAGCAATACTGATAGTATCTGAAATCCAAATATACACAGATGCTTTGTTTGGGGCTTGGTGGTGGTTTAGGGAAACAAGGAATATTAACTCTTTTCAACTGCAATTTTGCATCTTCAGAACAGAACTTCTCTTATGTGGATATACTTTGTTTTCACTGAATTATCTTCAGAGCCTTGATTTCAGTATATTGGTGGTGCTACTGCTCGTGCTTTTTTTTTAATTTCCAAATAACTAGTGAGGCAACTGAATACAATCTCTCTCTGTAAGTTATTGTGCCAGGCATTGTTTTGAGATCTTGCATGTGTCCTACTCTTTCTTTGTATTTCTTGCTTTACCATTACACGGATATGAGGAACACATGTTCCAAATTATTTGTGCCCAGAAAAAACTTGCCAAATATCCTTAAGTTTGGTTCTTCAATGATATGTGCAACAGGCCATCACTGCATTGAAGAAAGGGGCATGCTTGGTTAAGTATGGAAGAAGGGGGAAGCCCAAGTTTTGTCCCTTCCGTCTTTCCAATGTAAGCTTGCTCAACTTTTTCTGATGTGAGAATGTGGAACTTTATTGATTTTTACATTTTTATCTGATGAGTTTGTGAGCATTCTGTTATTCTTTCCTTCATTCATTGCTGTTCTCTCCCTCATTTAGTCTGAAAATTTATGTAAACAAGAACTAAAAGAGAAATTGTTACTTACAAAGGCTTGTTACAAGATTATAAATTGTATGATCTCTAACTTCTGTATTGCCCTTTATTGATAACACAGGTTATTGCTGAACTAGATCCTTCCAACTATAAGTTCTAAATTTTTGCATTCATTACTGCTTTCAGGATGAATCTGTTTTGATATGGATCTCAGGCAAGGAAGAGAAACATCTTAGACTAAGCCATGTATCTAGAATCATATCTGGGCAGCGCACTGTAAGCACATTGCTATGAAATTATTCTATTCTATCATACTCTTGGTTGTCATGTAATAATGACAGCCACTCACCATGTGGTCTACTCAGTGGTATATGTGTTTTGTAAAGTTCTACTAGTAAAATGGTTCCAAATATCATGTACTTTGTGATGAGTATATGTAGAGACTTCTTTCAAACAACCAAGTATTAATCTTTGCTTGCCTGCTTTACAGCAAATTTTTCAAAGGTATCCACGACCTGAAAAGGAGTACCAGTCATTTTCTCTAATATACAATGACAGATCACTGGATTTGGTAAGAATCTCCTTTTGGGAGCTGGAACCCCTTCCCTGAATGAAAGATGCATGCTTAATTATGTAGACATTTATTCATTTGTTTATTGCCACAATTTTCCTATCATGCTTCTTTTTCCCACATTCTACATGAAGTTTATTCTGATCTGATGATGAGCTAAATTTACCAGATCTGTAAGGATAAAGATGAAGCTGAGGTATGGTTTAGTGGTTTAAAGGCATTAATTTCACGTAGTCATCATCGAACATGGAGAACAGAATCAAGGAGTGATGGAGTTCCATCTGAAGCAAACAGTCCTAGAACATACACTCGTAGAAGCTCTCCTTTAAATTCACCATTTGGTAGTAATGACAGCTTGCAGAAGGTGTGTATCTTGAATTTATGCCCTCTCTTCTCTCTCTTTTTTACGACCTCATTGGGTTAGCAACTTTTAGTTACTTGGATTATCTTTGTCATCAATTCAGGATGGGGACCATCTTCGTATCCATAGTCCATATGAAAGTCCCCCCAAGAATGGTGTAGATAAGGCATTTTCAGATGTAATACTGTACACAGGTCCTCCCAAGGGAATTTTCCCCTCAGACTCTGCCAGTGGCTCTATTTCTTTGTCATCAGGAGGTTCTGACAGTGTGAAGGGTCACATGAAAGCAATGGGGATGGATGCCTTCAGATTTAGCCTATCAAGTGCTGTTAGTTCATCAAGCCAAGGATCTGGACACGATGATGGTGATGCCTTGGGGGATGTTTTCATTTGGGGCGAAGGAACAGGGGATGCTGTCTTGGGTGGTGGTATGCATAGAGTTGGAAATATTGTTGGCATAAAAATAGATTCTTTATTGCCTAAAGCCTTGGAATCTGCAGTGGTACTTGATGTCCAGAATATTGCCTGTGGTGGAAGACATGCGGCCTTGGTAACCAAGCAAGGAGAGATTTTCTCGTGGGGAGAGGAGTCAGGAGGCAGGCTTGGGCATGGCGTAGACTCTGATGTTTTGCATCCAAAACTTATTGATGCCCTTAGCACTACAAACATTGAGTTTGTAGCATGTGGTGAGTTCCATACATGTGCTGTAACACTTTCTGGTGATCTGTATACATGGGGAGATGGCGCTTACAATTTTGGCCTTCTTGGACATGGAAATGATGTAAGCCATTGGGTCCCAAAAAGAGTAAATGGGCCTTTAGAAGGCATACATGTCTCATATATCTCCTGTGGACCCTGGCATACAGCAGTTGTAAGCTCTGCTGGGCAACTGTTTACTTTTGGTGATGGGACATTTGGTGTTCTGGGCCACGGGGACCGGAAAAGTGTTTCAGTGCCAAGGGAAGTGGAATCCCTTAAGGGCCTGCGCACTGTGCGAGCAGCCTGTGGTGTTTGGCACACTGCTGCTGTTGTAGAAGTCATGGTTGGAAATTCAAATTCCAGCAATTGTTCTTCAGGGAAGCTATTTACATGGGGAGATGGAGATAAATCTCGACTTGGGCATGGTGATAAGGAGCCAAGATTGGTTCCAACATGTGTGGCTGCTCTTGTTGAACCCACCTTCCGTCAAGTTGCCTGTGGACATAGTCTGACAGTGGCACTTGGAACCTCAGGCCATGTATACACAATGGGCAGTCCAGTTTATGGCCAGTTAGGAAATCCCCAAGCTGATGGAAAGCTCCCTACTCGTGTTGAAGGAAAGCTGTCCAAGAGTTTTGTTGAGGAGATTGCATGTGGTGCATACCATGTTGCAGTTTTAACGTCCAAAACAGAAGTTTATACTTGGGGAAAGGGAGCAAATGGACGATTGGGTCATGGGGATATTGATGACAAGAATTCCCCAACACTAGTAGAAGTGCTGAAAGACAAGCAAGTAAAAAGTATTGCTTGCGGTACCAATTTTACTGCAGCCATTTGTCTTCATAAGTGGGTCTCTGGTGTTGATCAATCCATGTGTTCTGGTTGCCGCCTACCATTTAATTTTAAGAGAAAACGGCACAATTGTTATAATTGTGGACTTGTGTTTTGTCATTCATGCAGCAGTAAGAAGTCTCTTAAGGCTTCCATGGCACCAAATCCCAACAAACCATATCGTGTCTGTGATAATTGTTTTAACAAATTGAGGAAAGCCATGGAAGCTGATGCTTCATCTCAGTCTTCTATAAGTAGGAGAGGTAGCATCAATTATGGGCCTAGTGAAACTGTCCAGAAAGATGAGAAGCTGGACTCCAGATCATGCACACAACTGGCCAGATTATCATCGATGGAATCCTTGAAGCAAGCTGAAAGCCGATCTAAGCGAAACAAGAAACTAGAGTTCAATAGCAGCCGTGTTTCACCTATTCCAAATGGGAGCTCGCAGTGGGGAGCACTTAATATATCTAAATCCTTTAATCCCATGTTTGGTTCATCTAAGAAGTTTTTCTCAGCTTCTGTTCCTGGATCAAGAATTGTTTCCCGAGCAACATCTCCCATATCAAGGCGACCTAGCCCACCCCGATCAACAACGCCAACCCCCACCCTTTCAGGACTTACCTCTCCAAAAATTTTCGTTGATGATGCTAAAAGGACTAGTGAGAACCTTAGTCAAGAGGTTATCAAATTAAGAGCACAGGTAGCTTTGCTTTCTTTTTATCTGTGGTCTACCTGTTTATTAAAATAGCAAATCACATGATTTTCTTGTCTTTTCCCATGCCAATTTTGATGATTCAATGTTGAAGGGTGTCAATGAGAGATGAGAAGAACAAATTACTGCCTCTTAATTTCAATTTGATCTGTAAATTGATTGTTAAGACATTAACAAAAATGAGCTAGGGTCTGAAAACTGAAAGGTGCATCTTGTCTTTTATTTACATACATCAGTAATTGATCCATATGTATGGTACACCCAAGATTTTGAACTCCTTTTCTATTGACTCATTATTTTTGATTAATCAAATATGGCCCCACTTCATAGAACTGCATTTCACAATTATATTTTATCTGACAAGCAAACAGGAGGCCAAATCTCTTAAGGTATAGCGCATGCAAATTGCATTTTCTTTGTCATTGTCAGACACTGCAAAATTCATGATCTATAATAAGGAAGATTGTTCACAAATCTCTGCTCTTGTATCTTTGGATTACTTTTTCCATATGTGAAGCCATTGAACCAAATTGTGTTGTTTAGATTTAGGCCTCAATTTTTGAGCAATACAGGATGTGGTTACACTTTTCATTTTCTGTATTGTCTGCTTGGGTTATACCTTACAAATCTTGGTCCTTCAGGTGGAAAATCTAACTCGCAAGGCCCAGCTTCAAGAGTTTGAGCTGGATAGAACAACTAAACAGCTGAAGGAAGCAATAGCAATTGCAGAAGAGGAGACTGCCAAATGCAAAGCAGCAAAAGAAGTGATAAAGTCACTTACTGCCCAAGTAAGAATCGTGTAATGTTTGTGATGCAATATTTAGGAGTTGATTTGACGGACATAGATAAGAAACTGTGAAACCACCTGCTCCTTCTTTGTTTGCCTGCACGCATCTAATGATTGGTATGGCTTAATCACTGAAGACTATTCACTTAATCATTCCCCTCTGCCTCAGTCACCCAGTCAATATGCCAGCTGCAGCTTCTCACGGTTCATTGTATTTGGAAATTGTATGGGCATGACTTTGCGTCATCTGTTCCAAAATTCAAGTGACTGTTTCTTCACATTGTATCTTCTTTGCTTAACCTTATCATGCCAACTTAATGTCACTTTCTCATTTCATGGTGCTTTGTTCAGTTGCTAAAGAATTGTGCTTTCATATGCTTAATAGCTAAAAGAAATGGCTGAGAGGCTACCTGTCGGAGCTGCCCGGAACATTGAAACATGCTCATTTACTTCCATTGGTTCCAGTCCTGCTCCCAATGACATTTCTAATGCTGTTCTTGATCGTTTGAATGGTCAAATAGCATGCCAGGAACAAGATATGAATGGATTGAATAGCCAGTTGCTTTCAAATGGTTCCCGCACTATGAGTAACCGCAGTTCCAATCACAAACAAGGTCATTTGGAAGCAGTATCTAGAAATGGAAACAGAAACAAAGACAGCGAATTGCGTCATGAAGCTGAACGGGTTGAGCAAGATGAGCCTGGTGTGTATATAACACTTACCTCTCTGTCAGGAGGCGGGAAGGATCTTAAGCGCGTACGCTTCAGGTGTGCTGTTTAACTGGAAATCAAGATTTTACTATTGGTGTTAGAATAACCCATACATATCTAATATTATGTTGCCCTTTTATCTGCATTAAGTTGACCGCAGAATATCATGTTTAACTTGTAGCCTGTACACTCTCAGAATTGGGTTTAATTGGGCATAATAATGACCCATGTTAAAATGAGCTCTTTCTTCCACATTTTACAAGTCTATGCAATGGATTATCCTTTATTCCTTCATAGATGGAAATTTAATTCAGTGAATTGAGTCGTGGAAATTTAAGAAAAAGAGACCTGCTTAGGAACACAAATTTATCATATGAATCTTAAACATATCTGAGCGTCAATGTTGGTCTCTTCCTTACTTATTGATTGAGATACGTGATTTTACATCCAAGCAATGGAAAAGGTGCTATCTTTTCTGTTAAGCCATTGTGCTGCATGGGTTCACGGCATGTGTTTTGTCTGCCTTATTTGTTTACCAATCAAGGATAATACTACACTGTGAGTAAGCCTCTCAGTTATTGTTAAAGTGAGTACTTTGTATGAAATTGCTGTTGAATTCTTTAATGCAGTCGAAAGAAGTTCAGTGAGAAACAAGCAGAACAGTGGTGGGCAGAGAATAGGGCAAGAGTATATGAACAATACAATGTCCGCATGGTTGATAAGTCAAGTGTTGGTGTTGGAAGTGAAGATTTCGCTCATTAGCCAATGGAAAAGTATCTGTAGATGGAAGTGTTATTTCCAGTTTCCAGCTCTACGGCACTGACAGGGAGATCATCATCTGTCTTCACCAATTAGATTTGGCTTGAATCCGTCTTTTAGTGATTTTTGAGAAGCGAGTTGGTGTAAGTGGAGAGAGAACTACGGGGGTTTGATTGTGGGGTTTTTTCTCCTTTTCCATTTTTCTTGGTCTACAATTTTTTCCCTATTTGTGCTCTTGTGGGGAGTCGATGGTTGAAATGTAAATCCTTAGTAGTAGGTTGCTTGGCTCTTGTTGAGAAAGCCGCTGCCATGTATATTCATAAGCAAATGCAGTTGCATATATTCTTTTCCTACAAAATTATAAGCTCAGTGCAGGCTTGTCAAAAGCATCTGCCATGTACATTCATGGTCGGATACTCAAACCCGAATGTCTTTACTGGAAACATTGTACAGGTAACCATAGCCTCCTTTTATTAGCAAGTAGTTGCTTCCTGATCAGAAAACCGTAGCCTCAGAAATTTCCAATTCAATTTCTAGGCCTCCTGTTCCTGTTCCTGTTCCTGTTCCTCATTCTTTGATGTTTCCTGACTCGGAAAGTCTTCAAGAACCACTCATAATTCCTCGTAACAACCAAATGGCCGATCGCCAACCCAGCCAAGGTCCCGCTAGCATAACCAATAACAACTGGTTGCCATCCAAATCTAAATGTAGAATCATCCATACCTTCGACTTCTTCAAAACTCGAACTTGGTGGCGCCAAAGTACTGCATTTTCTTGACAAGGGATTCCCGCACAAGCCCGTGTTTCCCTCATACGAGCGGTTCTGAAACGTGTCAAACTGCTTCCCCTGAGGTATGGACCCCGTCAGGTTGTTTCCAGACACATCAAAGACAGCAAGGAAGTTCAGTTGTTTTAGTTGCTGAGGAATCTCCCCTGAAAGATTGTTTCTTGAGAGATCCAATGACTCGAGCTCTGCAAGGTTCCCCAAGGATGATGGGATGCTGCCACTGAGAATGTTTCTGGAAAAATTCAGCAGATGAACCCCAGATAGGCCTCCGATCGATTCAGGTATTTCTCCTTCAAACTTGTTGCTCGAGAGATCAATGGCAACAAAGAATTCAAACACTTGGGAATACTCTCGCTCAATGCCTTTATTTGTTATCAATATTGACTGCTTAAAGCTAGTGTACAAGAGTGCATCTCGATTTACCCCAGATCCGACAATTGAGAACATTGTTTGCATGTATTTCAAATGCCGATAGTCCACTACTTTCATTGCCTTCCAACTGAGAATATATTCTGTTGGAATCTGACCTGAAAAACTGTTCTGAGAGAGGTCGATGATGCGCAGCTTTGGGAACTGATCAGAATTTGTTTGATGAGTTTCTAGTGTGCCATGAAACTGATTAGACCGCAGAATGAGGACCTTTAGCTCTTGAAGTCCTCCTAACCAGCCAGGGAATGCATCATTGATTTTGTTGTTTCCTAGATCTAAGAACTCTAACTGGTCACAATTGGCCAGTGATCTCGGTACTTGCCCACTTAACTGATTGCGGCTGAGTGCAAGCACCTGTAAATTGCAGTCAATGGGGTTTTCTAAAGGAATCATACCGTGGAAATTGTTGCCCCCTACATCAAGTAGCTCAAGAGAAGAACTTAAGTAGCTGAGACATTGAGGAATCATGCCCCTCAAATTGTTGTGAGACAAGTCCAGGTCTGTAAGAGAATTCAGACTGCAAAAGAGTGATGGAATTTTGCCGGTAAAATTGTTCCTAGACACATCATAGGCCCTGATGGTTGTTGGTGGTACTGGAAGTGGCCCTTGCAGCAAGTTAGAACCTAGGTTCAAACTAGTCAGTTGAACCCATGCAGTCCAATTGGGGCGGTGTTCAAAACCTGTGAGAAAGTTGCCAGAAAGATCCATAAACTGTAAAGTTTCCTTGCTAATGTTACATATCCATCTGGGTATCAGGCCCTGAATGTTGTTCTGGGATAAGTCTAGGAACACTAGCTGGTCTTGATTGTGCAGGAAATCTGGGAAGAGCTGTAAATTGCATGATCCAAGTCCTAAATTAACGAACTTTTGAATACTACTGGCGTTAATATTTTCTTTTGCACTGACTGATAGCTTGTTGCCTGACAAATGTAGCTTGGTCAAATTCTGGATCTTCAAAACTGTACCCAACTCTATGACACCACTCAAGTTATTGTTATCAAAAGAAAGACGCTCAAGGCTTTTGAGTTGGGACATTGAAGCTGGAATTGGCCCTTGTAAGTTGTTATCAGAAAAATCCAAAACAGTTAACTGTGTCAGATCAAAGATTGAAGATGGAATCAGCCCTTGCAATTGATTGGAGTCAACTTGCAACCAAGAAAGTTGAGTCAACTTTGAAAGCCAGGATGGAATATGACCAGTCACTTGACAGTTGGACAAAGCTAGAGTACGAAGTTGGGTTAGATTGGCAATGTAAGACGGAATCTCGCTGCTCAAGTTAAAGCCAAAGAACCCCAAAAGAACAAGTTTGGTTTGTTTGCCAAGCCATGCTAAGGAAGAGACATTTGGAACCTCAAAAGTGTTTCCATAAAGCCCCAAGTGAATCAGTTGTGTAAGATTTCTGAATGAATCTGGAATTCTCCCAAAGAACCCGCTTTGCAAAGTATCAAAGACTTGTAAGGAATGGAGGTTTCCAATTGAGGTTGGTAGCTCTCCTTTGAAACTTGTCAGTGCAAGATCTATTTTCACAAGTGGACTACTGGAATTGAATTCAGGCAAATGGCCGCCGAGATTCCCATTCTCTGACAGGTCAATGACCTGTAAGTTTGGCAGTTGAAAAACAGTTGGAGGAAATTCACCATATAAACTACAGTCCCTTAAAATGAGTGATTCTAAAGAGGATAAATTGGCTAGGAAATTAGGCACGGTGGATGCTATGTATACACTAGGGAGATGAAGAACTTCTAGGCTGGTTAGATTCTGAACTAGTGATCTAAAATCAGTCATGGACAATTGTGGGGCCATCATTGGTCCATTGCTAGATAGATCAAGGGAGACTAGCTTTGATAATTGAGAAATTTGAGGTGGGATTGGACCAGAAAAGACAGAGTAAGAAAGATTGAGATAAACTAGCTTGGAAAATTCTCCTAACCTCGATGGTATTTGTGAGCCATTAAAATGATTGTTACCAAGGTTAAGCCTATGGAGGTGAACAAGATCAAAGAGGCTACTACTGGAGTTGATGGATCCATGGAGACAGCTGCTGCCGAGATCGAGGCCTACCACGTGACCGGTGCTGGTATCACATTCGATGCCATCCCAGGTGCAGCAGTTGCTCTCTTCACCTTGGAGCTTCCAAGATTCAAACTTTGTGCAGCCCAAAGGAGAGCTGGAGGCAGAGCTGCTGATTATGAAGGCTTGCTTGAATTGCAGGAGGGCAGAGCGCTCACGATCGTGGCAGAATGAGCTACCCAACGAAGAGGCGGCTGAAGTGACTGAAATGTCAAGAAATGAGCACAAGAGCAGGCATAAGAGAATGAACTTGGAGATGGCGAGGAGCAATGGCGACTTCATGGTGCTTGAACTGATTTCTTCACCCCTTTGGGATGATTATACCTTATATGTCCTCTTTGAGTGTCAAGTTGACAATTTTAATTCATCAAAAAACGAAAAGCTGACAAATTTTCAGGCCCCATCTTTGTCAAAGTTATAACCCGCACTTAGATTATGTAGTATATGGCCACATGATTTCTACTTCAAAGTCAATTAAGTCATGCTATCTATAACTCATCTACAAGCGTATGATATTCTTCCACCGGAAGAAAAAAAAAAAAAAAGTTAAATAATCCTAATTATGAATTTACGAATTTATATATTATATTATTTATAATTATTATTGGTATGATTTTAATAATTTAATGTATAATTTGTAAAGATAAAAAATTATAATTAATAATTTTACGATTTTTACGCATAAATTAAGTAAATTTATGTAAATGAAACCATTGTTTCATTGCCAATTTTATTAGAAATGACAGTATTGATAGGAAAATATTATAATTTTATTAATATAATAAAATAAATATATAATAAAATATTTTAATAATAATTTAAAAATACTCACACTAATAATTTAGTAACTTATAAATATATATAAATTATATATTTTTATATAGAAACAGATAGTTAAATCAATTTAAATAGTTAAACTCTAAATCGAATTTTATTCAAATTTCTATTATAATAAATATCTAATTTAAATTAACTTTTAATCTAAATTAACATCAATATCCTTCTTAATCCTCATTCGGTAATGCTTTCAATCTCATCATCTGTTTCAACTGATTTCACATTGATCTGATGAGTTTTCCAATAATTCTTATGATAATCATTGTCGTTGTTCAAATCTTTTTGCAATTAGTCTTATTTTATATCTCTTTATTTCTCCATTTGATTTCTTCTTAATCTTGAAAACCCTTTTGACCTCGTGGAATAACTGTAAGTTCTCGTGTATTATTCTTTTCAATTGCCTTGATTTCTTCATTCATAGCATTGACCCACTTTGTATCTTGAATCGCTTTATCAAATGTCATTGGTTCACAATCTACAAACATGACAAAGTGCACCAAATCCCCATCATCATTGATAACATTATTAGGGATTACCTTATAATTTTGCAATCTAACTGATTGTTGACAATTTCTCCTTGATCTTCCATTCTCTTGTAGAACTTGTGGTGTAGGATTCTGTGCATCAACTGGTGAGACTTCCCCATTTATAGTGGGGATTGTAGCTTGAGTTTCTTCTTCTCCCAAAATAGCAATTGGACGTTTCTGAGAGTTATGTTGCTCCTCAGCATTAAAGTTTCAAACTTCATCTTTAGCAAAAGTTACATCTCTACTCACAATTACTTTCTTTGTCATAGGATTAAATAACTTATATCATCTTTTTTTGTAGCCAAGAAAAATTGTCTTCATTCATCTATCATCTAACTTTGTCCTTGTCTTTACAGGAATGTGAGTATAAACAATAGAACCAAACACCTTAAGATGCCTTATACTATACTTAAAACTGCTCCAAACTTCTTTAGGAATGACATTCTGAATACTTGTTGTTGAAGATCTATTCAATAAGTAAACAACACATAAAACAGTTTCTGCCCAAAATGGATTAGGAACTCCCTTGGCCTTTAACAAGCTTTTCACCATATTGATAATTCGTTCTTTCTTTCAGCAACTCCATTATACTGTGGGGTATAGGGAATTGTAACTTCATGCTTTATTCCATGTGCTTCACAATACTCTTTGAACTCATTAGAAATATACTCACCACCTCAATTAGTTTTCAGAATTGTAACACGGTATCCACTTTGTTTTCAACATAGACCTTAAACTTCTTAAAATAATCAAACACTTCAGACTTTCTTTGCATTCAATAAACTCATATCTCTCTGGTGAAATCATCAATGAAGGTAAGAAAATACATATTGTTACCATGTGATGACACAGTCATCGGGCCACAAACATCAGAGTGAATAAGTTAGAGTGGTTGTCTTACACACCAAGTTTTTGTCATAAAAGGTTGTCTGCTCTGTTTGGCAAGAATATATGCTTCACAAATTTGATTAGGATGATGTATCCTTGGCAAGCTTGTCACTATATTTCCCTATTCAAGCAATTTTAAACTGCGAAAATTCAAATGATCAAAACGAAGATGTCATAATCAAAACGAAGATGTCATAATCAAAACTCATCTTTGACAATAGCACTTAGACAAGTGTAAACCTCAGTGATAATATTAACTCGAAACATCTGATTCTTTGTTAAAGGGGTTTTAAGAATAAGTGTACTTCTCCCGTCAAAAATTGAGAGACAGTTATCACGTAGCTGCATATTATACCCCTTTTCAAGTAATTAGCTTAAATTGAGAAGGTTACTCTTTATGTCTGGTATATAAAATACATCTGAGATATAATTATGATCTTCATTCTTCAACTTGATAAAAATTCGCCCTTTTCCCATCACTAGAACACTATTATCATTAGCAAACTTGACTGTGGAGTGAATTGACTCATCAAGATCAACAAAGAGCTCCTTTTTCCCACACATATGATTGATACACTCGGTGTCAAGGAACCAAGTATTGTAGTTTAGTTTTTTAACTGCTGCAGTAACCATCATAAATGCTTTATTTCCACCATTTGAATCTCTTTCTTATGCACAATGAACTGTCTGATTATACCATTAAGATCTGTACTTATTAGTATAATGACCATACTTGTGACTAGAGTAACACTTAACGTGAGACTTGTCATGTCTTCCTCTACCACAACCTCTTCCTTGTCCTTGATCTCAACCTCTATACGTCTGGTCTAATCTCCTTTAGTTATTGTATTGATTGTCACCATCTCTATAGTCGTTATAGTGACTTCCTCGACCTTTATTGTTGTAGTGGTTATTACCGTGTCCTCATCCTCTTCCACAAGAAGAACCTTACCTCTGTTTTGATTGATCAGTCTGCTTGCTTTTGGTATGAGCCTGACTTTGAAGTGCTTGCTCTTCTAGCTTCTCAGTGCGCTTCTCATTCATGCGTTGTTCATGAGCTTGCAACGTGCCTGTTGTTAGTACATCAACTGACATCTGGGACAAATCATGTGCTTCTTCTATAGTAACCACGATATGCTCATACTGCGATATGAGTGTCCATAAGATCTTTTCAACTTTCACTTGATCATTCAGTTACTCTCTATAGATTCTCATTTGATTTGTTAGAACAAGTACTATGCTTATATAAACTGAAATTGATTCTGAAGTTTCCATCTGCAAAAACTCAAACTGACATCGTAAGGTTTGCAGTTTCATCTTTTTAACTCTGTCTGCATCTTGAAATGATGTTATCAAGATATCTCATGCTTGTTTTGACGAGGTTGCTTTTACAATCTTTTCAAAAATTTCATCATTCACCTCTCGATAGATGAAATATAGTGTCTTTTTATCTTTCTTTTGTAACTCTCGATGAATGGCCTTTTATGCTTCTGTAGTATTTGCTGTGAGTTCTATAATATCATACTTCACAATACTCAATAATTCATTATAATCAAATAAAACTTTCATCTGCACACTCCATCTATTTTAATTTTTTCCATTTAAAACGGGAACTGAAACAGAGATTGTGTCGTTGATGTTGAAATTCATTTTTTTTCTGATTTGACCCCCAAACTTTTATTATTTCTAATATAACCCTCAACTTTTATTATTTTTAATCTGGATCCCAAGTTTTTGTTATTTGCAATCTGATCACTTAACAACAATTCTTTGTACTCTACTCTTTTAGATCACCGCTTAGCAGTCTCCGGGAAGAAACCAGATTTCACAACAACAGCGGCGGCGGCAGAAGCGGAGGATCAGATTCGGCGCGTCAGAAGTAATACTAACACGTGAATCAATCACACGCAGTGGGAGGAGTCTCAGAAGGATTTCCACAGGGCGCGTTTCGTTTGGGAACAGCTCCGTGGAGGTCAATTACCGGAATCACTCTCTGTAGCTTAAACACGCGCGCAGTATTTAAAACCGGGTTCTAATACGGAATGTTCGGAATCTAAGGAGAATATTATAATTTTATTAATATAATAAAATAAATATATAATTAAAATATTTTAATAATAATTAAAAAATATTTATATTAATAATTTAAAAATTTATAAATAATATAAATAATATATTTTTTATATAAAAATAAATATTTAAATTTATTTAAATAATTAAATTTTAAATTAAATTTTATTTAAATTTTTATTATAATAAATTTTTAATTTAAATTAACATTAACCTCTATTATCTATCTCCGTGGTTATTGATTGAATAAACTAATAATTCTCCAGAGTCGTCTTGCAAGTCAGGCCATCGCCCGCCATGATGGCTATGATAAAAAAAACAATCAGGATGCGCAGGTTCGTTTGCTCAAGTGGGTGGGTTATCTTTAAAAGATTATTTATTTGAAAGTTACAAACAAAATTTGACCAACTGGCGCGCCTGCCTCGATTGTGGTGTTCCCTTCGGCCGATTTTGTTGTAAGGGTCCACCTGTCCCACTTCTCAAATTCCCGCTAATTACTTAACTACAAATCACCCTAAAAAAAAATTCATTAGTAAATGTAATTATAAAAATTTTTTTATTTCTGAAAAATATAAAAAATATATATATATTATATAGATACGAGGATATTATAAAATTATAATAATTAAGTCTTCTTTTTATATAAACTTTCGTTTTAATAATACGTTCTCAAAAATAAATTTAATTAAGATTAAAAATATAAAACATCTATAATTAAAATAATGTCTTTATAAGGAAATTTCTGATTAAAAGTAAAATGCATTAATTCAACTTATACAACTGTTTGCTTACCTTTTTTTTTCTTTTATTTTTTTGTTTATTTTGGCCTTCATAGATCACATTCAAAAGAAGAAGAAAATTTAAATAAAAAAAAGAAAAAAACGAAGAAGAAGAAAATAAAGCAGCAGTAAAGTCTCTGCCTTGGAGAGAATACCAATTCAATTTCAGCGCCTCCTGTTCCTCATCCTTCTTTGGGGTCTGACCCTGAAAGTCTTCAAGAACCATTCAAGTCTCATCGTAACCATAACGTGCCCGATCGCCAACCCAACAACGAGTCCACTAGCATATCCAATCACAACTGGTTTCCATCCAAACTGAAAGGGAGAACCACCCATGTCGCCATTTTCATCAAATCTTGACGTGGTTGCTGGTGGCAAGGGCTCTGAATTCCCGCATTTCCTCGACAAAGGGTTCCCACATAAGCCTGAGTTTCCCATGTAGGAACTGTTCTGAAACGTGTCAAACTGCTTCCCACTCGGAATAAGCCCTGTCAGACTGTTTTCAGAAACGTCAAAGACGGCAAGGAAGTTCAGTTGTGTTATTTGCTGAGGAATGTCCCCTGACAGTTTGTTGTGAGAAAGATCCAATGATTCCAGCTCTTTAAGATTCCCCAAGGATGAAGGGATGCTGCCGCCGAGAACGTTGTTGGAAAGATTCAACGTATGAAGCCCGTATAGATTTCCAATTGCTTCGGGAATTTCTCCTTCAAAGTTGTTGCTTGAGAGATCAATGGCGACAAAGTACTCTAAAATACGTGGATATTCTCGTTCCGTACCTTTGTTTGTAATCTGCATCCTGTATTCAAAAGTAGTCTCTGTATATTCATATAGCCCTATGCTAGATTCTCTGACCAAGATGTTTGTGTGCATGTATTTCAAGAGCTGCGCATTGGCCACCTTCATTGCCTTCCAATTAAGGATATACTGTATTGGCAACCGACCTGAAAAATTATTCTGAGAAAGGTCAATGATGCGCAGCATTGGAAACTGATCAACGTTTGTTCGATGAGTTCCAACAGGACCGAAAAACTGATTAGACCTTAGAATAAGGACCTTAAGCACTCGAAGTGGTCCCAACCAAGCAGGGAATGCATCGTCGATTTGGTTGTTTCCCAAGTCTAAGAACTCCAACCCTGCGCAACTGGCCAATGATCTTGGTACTTGCCCATGTAAATGATTGCTGCCTAGCGTGAGCCCCTTTAGGTTGCAGTCATTCGGATGCATTGAAGGAATTGTGCCACGAAAATTGTTACCCCCTACGTCAAGTAGCCGTAGAGAAGCACTTAATTTGCCCAAACATTGAGGAAGCACACCGCTCAAATCGTTGTTGGACAAATCAAGGGCCATAAGAGATTTCAGACCACAGAAGAGTGATGAAATCTCTCCAGTGAAATAGTTTCCAGCATTCCCATATACCTCAATAGTTGGTGGCGGTATTGGAAGTGAATCTTGCAACATGTTAAAACTGAGGTCCAAATAAGTCAGTTGAACCCATGGAAGCACATCTGGATGGTGTTCAAAACCTGTGAAATAATTGTGGGAAAGGTCCAAAACTTGTAAAGTATCCTTACTGATGTTCAATATCCATCTGGGGATCTGGCCATGAATGTTGTTGTTGTTTAAGTCCAGCAACTTCAGCTGATCTTGATCACGCAGGAATTGTGGAAAGTCCTGCAAATTGCATGACCCCAGTGCTAAAATAACAAACTTTTGAAGAGTGGCATTAGTATGGGCCGGTACATGCAATGATAAATTGTTTCCTGACAGTTGTAGCTCTGTCAAGCTTGGAAGCTTCAAAAAATTGTCCATCTCCACTGTGCCACTCAAGTTATTCTCAGAAAGACCGAGGTTTGAGAGTCCTTTCATTTGGTAGATGGAATCCGGGATTGGTCCCTCCAGTTTGTTACGGGAAAGACTCAAAACAGTTAATTGGGTCAATTGAGAGAGTGAGGCAAGAATGGGCCCTTGCAAGTTATTGGATGAAAGTTCTAGAACAGATAACTGGGTCATCTTTGGAAGCCAAGCTGGGATTTGACCAGTTATTTGACAGTTCAGTAGAACTAAGACCTGAAGTTGGGTTAGATTAGCTACATAGGTTGGAATCTCACTGTTTAAGTTGATACCAGAAAGGCCCAAAAGAACGAGTTTGGTTTGTTTCCCAATCCAGGATAAGGAAGAAACATTTGGAATCTCAAATGGGTTTCCCCAAAGGCCCAAGTGAACAAGTTGTGTGAGATTTCCAAAGGAAACAGGAACTTCTCCGAAGAAGCCGCTGTTCAGAGTATCAAAAAACTGCAAGGAAAGGAGATTTCCGACGGAAGCTGGCAGCTCTCCCCCGAAACTTGTTCGTGCAAGGTCCAATGTCATAAGTGGACTACTTGAGTTGAATTCTGGCAAATGACCCGTGAGATCCCAATTGGATGACAAATCAATATATTGAAGGTTTGGCAATGGAAAGACAGCTCGAGGAAATTCACCAGACAGAAAACAACCGCTTAAACGAAGTGACACCAACGAGGATAAATTGGCAAGAGTATCAGGTAAAGTGGATGATACATATACACCTTGGAGATGGAGAATTTCTAGCCTGGTTAGATTTTGAACCAAGCTTCTCAAAAGTTGGCCAGTCATGAGGAAATCGGGCTTTGTTGCTAACACAGGGCTAGAAAGATCAAGTGAAACCAACTCGGACAATTCTGAAATGCCTGATGGGATTGACCCAGAAAACTTAGAACAAGAAAGGTTAAGATGAATTAGCTCAGAAAGATCGGCTAAATCTGATGGTATTTCTGAGTAGTTAAAATGGTTGTCAGCAAGATTAAGGCTAAGGAGATGAATAAGGTGGAAGAGGCTGCTGTTTGAGCTGATGGAACCGTAGAGATAACTACTGCTAAGGTCAAGGCCAATGACATGACCAGTTTTGTTATTGCATTCGACACCATCCCAGGTGCAGCAGTCGCTATGGCTGCTTTGGAGCTTCCAAGATTCGAGCTTTGGATACGCCCAAGGTTCGATAGAGGCAAAACTTCTGATCACGAAGCTTTGCTTGAATTGCAGCAGGGCAATACTCTCATGTTGGTGGCAGGGTGGACGACCGATAAAAGAAGAAGCAAAAATGGCAACAGAACTATTAAGAAGTAAGGAAAATAAGAGGAAGCTTAGAATGGTTGCTATCTTCATGTTGTGTAACTGATTCATTTAACACTTTTGGTTGCAAAAGAGTAGAAGAGGTTGATGCCATCTTATAGGCATTATGGGTAACTTAAATTTCCTATCATAGAAAAATTGCGGATACATATTCCAAGTGTTTTGATTGGGTGCGTGCTAGGTCCTCCTGAAGTGTATTCCGTGTTTGGAAGTGTGGGGCTGGCAATTTGGATTATGTTCTCTTTTTCCTTACGCGCTACAGATGCCGTTGACGATAACAATGCCATTATTCCTCTAAAGACTTTGAATGAAGTCGGTCACGCGTAATAATTTGCAAGAACAAGCACCAGGGCCCGCTGGACTTGTAACGCTGCCGCTGTTTGAGGATAGAATTCGAACCTGCGAGAAAAAGTCGAGCGTCTCTGTCATAAGTCACAATTTGATGCAATCATCGTGATTTGTGTTGATGCGATCCTTTGTGTTCGTTATATATTTTTTTTTTATTTAATAATTATTTATTATTATTTTAAATTAATAAATAAAATTATATTTATAATAATAATTTATTAAATTTATATAATTATAATATCTTATAACTTTTTAATTTAATTAAATAATAATATTATCAAAATATTTAATTTATTAGAAATTAATCTTTTCAAAATAATTATGGAAGGTTGATCTTTCAAAATAATCAATCTTATCTCTCTTATTTTTTTTTTAATTTTTAATTTCTCAGTGCATATTTCAAATTCCTAATCCCAAAATCCTAAATTCTCAACATCTGATACGTTTTTAGGGATTTTATTTCTATTCCATCTACCGCCACCACTAAAAAAAAAAACATTTGTTAATACCCCTTACCCGACAGTAAAAGAAAAATTTGAGTATTACCAATTTACAATCTTACAGTATGTCTTCACACAACTCTTTTAATTCTAACGCTAGAATCTCTTAAGTTGAAAAATTATTATCTTTCATGCAAGAGTCTTTTAAGAGATTCGAATAAATGGTATTTTCTATTGCACAAAGGGAGTCAGGAGACAACACTCCCGAATCTGCTAACAAACAAAAAGAACCTATGGAGTCCTGTGGAGGCACCAATCGTGACTATACCCAACTACACACAAGGGTAGAATTTCTCTACTGGGACGAGAGTGATCCTGTAGGTTGGATCTCCCGAGCAGAAAAATATTTTTGCTTCCATCGTATGACAGAGCTCTCTAAAGTTGAAATTACTTATATCCAATTAGAAGGTGATGCAATCTAATGGTATGATTGGGTCGAAACATGTGATGGAGTTCCAATGTGGACTGAATTCATTAAAGGCCTTTTTGTGCGATTTGGGCCTTCAGAATATCACAATGTTGACGGAGAGCTCGCAAAAATTCGTTAGACATCCACCATCCTCAAATATCAAAGTCAATTCGAGTGACTTGCCAATCGAGCTAAAAATTGGTCCAAAAGGCAGCTGGTGGGAACAGTCATTGAAGGGCTTACTGCTGACATCCGACGAGAAGTCAAGGCTCACCAACCACAAACAATGGTAGTAGCTATCTCCTTTGCGCACCTGCAGGAGGAGAAGTTAGGTGCTGAAAATCATCGGCCATCTGCTAAAGTGGCTAGCAAACCTATTGAGAGTAACAACAACTCACCCTCTTTTACTCGTCCTTCTAACACTAGACGCTTAACCCAAGAACAATTGAAAGAGCAGATGGCAAAAGGGTTGTATCGGCACTGTGATGAGAAGTGGCACAAGGAGCATCGTTGTAAGCAAGGGAAGCTTTTAATGATTGAGCTGGTTGAGGAGACTGAAAAAATAAGTGATGACCACACAGGCCCAGATGGTGATGACACCTTTGTTGAATACGTAGATGAGCCTGCAGTGCATGTTTTAATTGGGTATTCGAACCCACAAACTATGAAAATTGATAGATTCTTCAAGGGATGGCCAGTAATGGTACTAGTTGACTCGGGTAGTACCAATAACTTTATGAATGAGAAGATCACCAAAAGGCTTGCTTTTTCAATTGAGGATTGCAACAAGTTTACTGTGAAGGTTATAGACGGGAAAAATTTGACATGTTAAGGGAAGTGCACAAAGGTAAAACTTGTGTTAAAAGGTCAAATCGTTTATGTTGATTTCTTCTTACTACCCCTAGAAGATTATGAAATTGTCCTTGGCATTGATTGGTTGTGGACCTTAGGAGATATTACTTGGAATTTCTCTAGGTTAAGAATGAAATTTCTATTGAATGGACATCCAGTGGAATTATACGGAAGACGTGGGGGTAAAATTACCATTGTTAGTAGTCATCAAATGGAGAAGGTCCTACAGAAGGCAGGACAAGGGTTCTTGGTGCAGTTGACAGGTGCAGAGGTGGCCAAATCACATTCTATATAAGGGAAGGAGGTTACAATATTATTGACTAAATTTTCTAATTTGTTTGCTGAGCCCATAGGTCTACCCCCGCAAAGGACACACGACCATCGTATTCCGTTAGTATTCGAGAATACACCTGTCAATGTTTAACCCTACCATTATCCACACTTCCAAAAAGGAGAAATTGAGAAAATTGTTAAGGAGATGTTAGAAGCTGACATCATCAGACTGAGTGTTAACTCATACTCATCTCCTGTCCTTTTAGTAAAAAAGAAGGACAGTTCTTGGAGGATGTGTGTGGACTATCGGGCACTCAACCATATCACTATAAAGGATAAATATCTTATTCTCGCGGTCGATGAACTATTAGATGAATTGGGAGGTACTCAACTATTCACTAAACTGGATTTAAGGTTGGGATATCACCAAATCCGAGTCCATAAGGAGGATATTCAAAAAACAGTTTTCAGGACACATGATGACCATTACGAGTTCCTGGTTATACCCTTTGGGCTTACCAACACACCTTCAACATTTTAGAGTTTAATAAATGATATCTTTTGACCATATTTACGTAAATTTGTCCTAATATTTTTTTGATGATATTTTGGTGTATAGTTTTTCCCTTAAAACACATTTGTCACATTTGCGAACTGTATTCATTACCTTGTATGAGAACTTCTTATTTGTTAAGAAGACAAAATGTAACTTTGCTAGCCTAACAGTGGAGTAACTTGGCCATGTTGTCTCCAAAAAAGGTGTGGCGATTGACCCTTCCAAAATTCAAGTGATGCTGGATTGGCCAATTTCAAAGACGATTAAGGCACTACGAGGCTTTTTGGGATTGACTGGTTATTATCGCAAGTTTGTTCGTGACTATGGAAAGATCAGCGCTGAATTGACGACTCTCTCGAAGAAGGATTCATTTAACTGGAACGACAAAGCAGAGGAGGTGTTTGATTGACTTAAGCAAGCCATGACCAACACCCCAATTCTTACCTTATCAGACTTTAGTAAGGTTTTTATTATTGAATTTGATATTTCTGGAATCAGAATTGGTGCAGTATTAATGCAGGAAGGTCATCATATTGTCTTTACTAGTAAGACATTATCACCAAAACATCTCAGTATGTCTATTTATGATAAGGAGATGTTAACTATTATTCATACAGTCTCGAAATGGCGTCCGTATCTCATTGGGAGGCGTTTTCAAATTCGGACTGACCATAAAAGTCTGAAATATTTATTGGAACAGCGAATCTCTTCTATGGATCAACAAAAATGTATTTCTAAATTACTGGGTTATGATTACGAGATCATTTATAAAAAGGAGAGTGAGAATTTGGTAGCCGACGCATTATCTCGTATTCCGGAGCAGGTTGAAGTGGTGGCACTCTCTATCCTTACCTGCACTACAATTGTGCAAATTAAGAAGGAGTGGTGAGATGATTATGAAACTCGAGAGATCATTGAGAAGTTACAGACAAGTCCTAATTCTATTGCTCATTACACTTGGGATTCTCAAGATTTACGCTATAAAGGGATTGGTACTTGTTCCTCATTCTCATTACAAGGACACAATCATGCAAGAATATCATGCATCCTTGATTGCTGGCCACTCAGGATTTCTTCATACCTACAAGCGTGTTGGTAATGAATTTTATTGGAAAGGTATGGAGAAGGAAATCAGAAGGTTTGTAGCTGAATGTGATGTATGCCAACGTCACAAGAGTGAATCTGTGGCATCTCCAGGACTTCTTCAACCTTTACCTATCCCAAAAGAAGTTTGGACAAACATCTCTATGGATTTTATTGAAGGACTCCCACTGTCCCAAGGTAAATCTATTATTTTTGTTATTGTTGATCGCTTGACCAAGTATGCTCATTTTTGTGCAGTTAGTCACCCTTATACTGCTACTAGTATTACTTGAATTTTTATTGACAATATTGTAAGACTTCACGATATTCCTAAATCGATTGTCAATGACCGAGATAAGATCTTCACCAGTAATTTTTGGAAGGAACTATTCTGCTTGCAAGGGACGCAGCTGAATATGAGCACCACTTATCACCCACAGACAGATAGACAAACTGAGGTAGTTAACCGATGCTTAGAAAACTACCTTCGTTGCTTTGCAAGTGACAAGCTAAAGAATTGGGTAAAATGGCTTCCTTGGGCTGAATGGTGGTATAATACCACTTATCATTCCTCTACAAAGACGTTCTTATTTCAAGCAGTTTATCGGCGAATTCCACCTACTTTTACAAGGTATACAGCTGGATCATTTCACGTGGATCAAGTCGATAAGGACTTACAAGATAGAGACAGGTTGCTCTAACTCCTAAAGGACAACCTTATTACAGCCCAAGCCTATATGAAACAACATGTGGATATGCATTGTACGGAGCGAGAATTTTTAGTGGGAGATTGGATCTATCTTAGACTCCAACCATATCGGCAGTTATCCGTCACTATCCGCTCCTCAATGAAATTATCTCCTCGTTTCTTTAGGGCATACCAAATTTTGGAGCGCATTGGTCTTATTGCTTACCGTCTTAACTTACCAGTAAGATCAAAAATACATCTCGTCTTCCATGTTTCTTGCTTGCAAAAGAAGGTAGGAGATGGTGTGGTGACACAAAGTCAACTGCCTAACATTACCTGTACAGGAGAGGTTAACCTTCAGCCACAAGCCATCTTAGACCGTCATATTATCAAATGTGGAAATCGAGCTGTTGTCCAAATCCTAATTCAGTGGACTAACCTCATGCTACCTGAGAGTTCTATCATTCTTTTGCAAATCGATTTCTAGATTTTATTACCAATTAGCCTTGAGGACAAAGCTATTTTTGAAGGATGGAGGAATGATGCGATCCCCATGATTTGTGCTGATGTCATCCTCATGATTTGTATTTGTTATAATTTTTTTTTATTATTTAATAATTATTTTTTATTATTTTTAAATTAATATGTAAAATTATATTTCTAATAATATTATGTTAAATTTATATAATTATAATATTATATAATTTTTCGATTCAATTAAATAATAATATTATCAAAATATTTAATTTATTAGAGATCAATTTTCTCAAAACGATCATTGATCCCTTTGAAATAATTAATTTTATCTCTTTTATTTTTTATTTTTAATTTTTAATTTTTTAATTCATATTTTAAATTTTTAATTCTAAAAATTTAAATTCTCAGCACAATTAAAAGAAAAAAGAAATGAGGCTGACTGACTGGTGAATGAAAAGCACCGCCTTCCTTTTCGATGAAAATAGTGTTTTTTCTTTTATTATTATTTTCTTTGCGACAACGGATTTTTTTTTAATCAGTTATCAATGTTCAAATGATCTGAAGTGATTAATTGGAATAATTTTTTTTGTTTTTTCATCTACTAAAAGGAAAATTTATAATCTTACAAGAAAATAACCCTTTACTTCCTTGAATGGACGCTACAACAAAGCTATTTTCTCTCTTGAAAATCTGCACTAGTTCTAGGTCACTGCAACACGGAAAACGCGTCCATCAAAAAATGTTGACTCTAGGCTTGCAAGACAACATTGCCCTGTGCAAGAACCTCATCAACTTCTATGCCCATTGTCAGTGCTATGACTCTGCCAATCTTGTTTTCAAAAGTATTGAGAACCCATTTGACATCTCCTTGTGGAATGGCCTTATGGCTCTTTTCACCAAGACTTTTATGTACACTGAAGCTCTTGAACTCTTCGAGAGGTTATGGCAGTACCCTTATTTGGATCCTGACTGTTTTACCTACCCTAGTGTGTTAAAGGCTTGTGGTGGGTTAGGCAGAATTAGCTATGGGAGAATGGTTCATGCCCTTTTGATAAAATCTGGTTTTGTGAACGATATTGTTGTTGCTAGCTCTCTCGTGGGAATGTATGCTAAATGCAATCTATTTGGGTGTGCTATAGAGTCGTTCGATGAAATTCCTGAAAGAGATGTGGTAACTTGGAATACAGTTATTTCTTGTTATTATCAAGATGGGAGAGCTGACAAGGCATTAGAATTGTTTGAGAAGATGAAGGAATCTGGGTTTGAGCCAAATTCAGTCACGCTGACGATTGCCCTGGCATCATGTGCAAGGCTGTTGGATTTGGAAAGAGGGAATGAGATTCATATGGAATTGGTGGAAAATGGGTTTGCGTTGGATGGTTTTGTTGGTTCTGCTCTTGTGGATATGTATGGGAAATGTGGCTGCGTAGAGATGGCTAAGGAAGTTTTCAAGACGATACCAAGTAAGTCAGTTGTAGCTTGGAATTCCATGATTGCAGTGTATGGTTCAATTAATGATAGCAGAGAATGCATTGCACTTTTTGAGAGGATGAACGTGGAAGGTACCAAACCAACTCCAACTACTTTAAGCAGCATACTAATGGCTTGTGCAAGATCTGCCCAGCTCCAACATGGAACATTCATACATGGATATATAATAAGGAATAAAATTGATGCCGATTCCTTTGTTAATGGTACACTCATTGATCTGTATTTTAAATGTGGAAGAATTAATTTGGCAGAAAATATCTTTCAGTTGATCCCAAAGGCAGATGTGGTATGCTGGAATGTCATGATATCCGGTTATGTAACAGTGGGCTGTTATCAAAAGGCTCTTGATATCTATGATGACATGATAGTAGCTGCTTTAAAACCAAATGCTGCCACATTTGCTAGTATCTTATCAGCATGTTCACAATTAGCAGCTTTAGAGAAGGGTAAACAAATCCACAATATGATGATGGAGGCGGGATTAGGCAATAATGAAGTAGTCATGGGGGCCCTACTTGACATGTATTCTAAATGCGGTGCTATTGATGAAGCCCTCAGTGTTTTCTACAAGTTACCAGAGAGGGACCTTGTGTCATGGACTTCCATGATCAATGCATATGGACTTCATGGCCAAGCTTTAGAAGCTTTGAAGCTTTTCAGCCAAATGCAACAGCTTCATATCAGACCAGACGGGGTAACCTTCCTCGCAGTACTATCAGCTTGTAGCCATGCGGGATTGGCTGATGAAGGCTATAATTATTTCACTGAGATGATGACCGGATATGGTATTGAACCAACAATTGAGCACTACTCGTGCTTGATTGATCTTCTTGGTCGTGCTGGGAGATTGTCTGAAGCTTATAAAATTATCCAAGGGACTCAGGAATTCAGGCAAGACATTAACTTGTTAAGCACACTATTGTCCGCATGCCATTTGCACAAAGATTTTAAACTGGGGGAGAAAATTGCAAAGTTGCTCATCAAGAAGGATCGTTTTTGTTTATCAACTTACATTACTTTGTCAAATATGTATGCATCTGCCAAAAAATGGGATGAGGTAGGCAGGGTGAGATTAAAGATGAAAAAGCTGAGAATGAAGAAGAACCATGGGTGTAGCTGGATTGAGATTGACAAGAAAATCCAATCTTTCTTCTCAGAAGATAGGTCAAACCCTGAAGCAGGAATGGTCTCCAGATGTCTCAAAATGCTTACCAGCCACATGGAAATGGATGACATGCCGCCATGTCAACAGTCAAAGAGAGGGCTTCTGGAAGAGACAATTGTTTTCAATTGAAGAAATAGTTCCTTTTTGAAGATGCACAAAAGTTTGTACGTAAAAGGAATCAATTAAACACTTCAGATTGGATTTCAGTCCGGAGAAATGTGAAATTTTGGTCTCATCATAAGACCTGCTGAAAATGGGAGCAGAAATGAATCCTTTTATGATTCTTACAAACCTGATGACAATTAACAAAAAGTTATACAAACTTCTGAAATATGTCATGATTTGCCAGAAACGTTGAAATGTTTCTTTGAGGATGCCCGCTCTAACTTAAATCATCCAAATCCGATTATGAAAAAAATAAAGGTGCATGAAGGTTGACATGGAGAATAAATTAATGTCACACAATATATTATTATGATAATCGATTCGTACATTTTTAATTTTTTCATAATTACAGTAAAAATTTATAAATATATAATTAATAACTATAATTATGCAACAAAGTCTATCTTGAGTCAAATGTTTGTCGTCGGTTAACAATGCTCTTAGACGTGTCTATTTCTTATCCCTCCATCCTCGTTAACATTATTATTATTATTATTACTATCATAGTTTTAATCTGCGTCCATGGGTCTGTCAATACTCCACGGGAACTCGGAGTAACCCGCAGGTTGTGGGTACCACCGCCTTGTCATCTACTTGCTGCTGTTACACCGTCAACGTTAGACCTTGGAAACCCTCTCTATGTCTCTCAATCTCCACAGATTACACCCCCGACCGCACAGCGGTTGCAGACACCCAAACCAAACGATAGAAAAAGAAGAATAATGCGATCTTTTTTAATTGAAAATTTATTATTATTAATTATATTATTTATTTTTTAAAATAATAAATATAATTATTTTTATGATAATAAATTATTAAATTAAATTTATATTTATATATTTATAATATTTTAAAATTTTTTATTTTAAATAATAATATTTATTAAAATTAAATCATTTGAAATAATTACTATAAATTCATTCTTTAAAAAATTAATTTTTATCATTTATTTTTCACAATTTCCATATTTCCATCCTCGTCAAAGAAGTCTCTGGATATTTATCAATTCATCCATCGAATAAAAGGGACACCCCATTAATAAAAAGCCAAAAAGCCTAAGCAATGGCCAGGGATAGCTGCCTGACCCGCGTGACCGCCGGCGTTGCTGTCGGAGGTGCTGTTGGCGGCGCCGTCGGTAACTTCCTCCTTCTTAAACCCTTCAAAGTTTGTTCTTTTTTTTTTTGGATCTTTCTCTCGGGTCAATACAATCTCTGTTAACTTTAACCTTGTCGAATTCCTACCTATTGCTGCGGATTTTTCCTAGGGTTCTTTTCTTTTATTATTATTATAATTGCATCCAATTCAACCTTTAATGCTCAGCTGATATATGGTCGATTTGTGTATTTCCAAAAATTTAATCTTTCCTAGTCGATAGTGATATTGTCGTTAGGGATTTAATCTCAAGGCATTTCATTAATGGTAATTTTGTGGAAACGAGGCTTCTCTTTGCTTTCCGGCTTTCTGGGATCCCCTTTTGTGTAAAAAAAAAATTGTATTTTGGACATTATCCATCTTGAAGATTCATTGTTCGTGTTAGATGAGGTAAATGCTATCCTAGGTGTGCATGGTAGGACTATGTTGGTGTAGTCTTATGTTCGGTACCATGTGGTTGGACTTGCTTCTTGCCTATGTTGTCAATCTGCACTGAGACTTATCAATTTGTGAGCATCAGGCTGTTATCTGCCTACAATGGATCACATTGGTTTACTGAACACCTATTTTGCACCCACCACCTCCCTGGGGAGTCAGTTTTTCTGTTTAGAAATTTTGTGAAGTAGGTGCCAACCTATTAACATTGCGTCTTTTGCTTGATAATTATGCATTATCCAGGTGCTGTGTATGGGACATATGAGGCAATCAGGTATAAGGTACAACATCTGACTTATGTGTTTATTTTTGTGTGTGTTTGTGGAATGTTGCTTTGTTCATTTTCAATTTGTGTTCTTGTTTTTCTCTTTTGTGTTTTTTGCCTCTTTTCAATCATTCTCTTCCCTAAAGCAAAACAAGCACTAAAAAGTGAGAATTCCATAAATCAATTTCCAAATGACAAAAATCAATGCATGTTAATTATTTAGCTTTTTCTGCCAGTTGAAAACATTCTTTAGCGTTGGAATGCCAGGAATGTTGCAGAAGAAAGATCCTTTCTCTTGCCTAGTCATCCATGCAAAATATATGTTCCTCAAGGCCGTCTAGCTTTTTTCACATTTACAGGGACATGCTCTGTTTGCTTCAAGTATTTACCTGCCAGAATGAACGGGCAATCATTTTCCATCGAAGTACATCTGCCATTATTATCTTTCCTTATTCCAGAACGACTTTAGTAGTTTTCATTGTTGCTTTTGTTGCTAATATATTTTTAATCTGGTGCGGGTTTTGTGACTATTATAATTAGTCCTCTGAACTTTGTTTGTATTGGTTGTATTATGTAGTTATTGCATAACAAAATGTCTTGAACTTCTGCAATGTATGTTAGTATTCTGATTGATGATGGATAATGCAGGTGCCAGGACTCTTGAAGATCAGATACATTGGGCAAACCACGCTTGGAAGTGCTGCTATTTTTGGTCTTTTCTTGGGTGCTGGAAGTTTGATACATTGTGGGAAGTCATATTAAGTGCTATATTGTGCCTTAGCCAAAGTAAATTTGTCCTGCTTGCAAGGATTTGGTTGTTAGTTACTTTTTTTCTTCATGAGCAGTATGAATAGAGCTTCTGATGGCCATTTCCATGAAATTTCCTTTCATAAGTTTTTTTTTAATAAATATCAGAAACCATTCCATGACGGTTGTTTTTTTTTTTTTTTTTCCTTCTATTGGGAAAAATACGACTGTTGTGTGACGCCTTGTGAAATTTTATTGGCATGAGTCTGACTTCAGAATTTTTTGGCTCTGGAATGTAGAAGAGAAGAGCCTTAGACTGCCCAACATTCGATATTTGCAGGTGTTGATATAGCTGCTGCTATTTTCTTAAGACTCTCCGCTGGTTAGCCGGGCAAGCTTCCATGCCACTCTTTGTCTAAGTTCCATAGCCGGGCAAGCTTTCTGATTCCAAGTTCTGTAAAAGTTTACTCGTGCCCTCCTGGTTTTATTGCATTGTTAGCGCCCGATCACCTTCAGGCGGCTACTTCTTTCGGGTTATTATCGGACAAGCGAGTGCCAGTACGTCATCTTTTGTGGCTGAAACGCTTACACGGTCAGCATAAACAATCAAAACTCTCGGATTTTTGTTCATATTTAGTTTAGGACTCTTATTACTCGGCCTTCCCCTTCAACCTCAAACAGAACAACACTGCGAAGCAAAAAATACTTTTCAGAAAAATTCATTTTTCACAAAGAAAAAAAAAAACCAAAAAAGAGAATTTATCATTATTATTATTATTTGGGTCTAATACAAATTCGGCCCGTAAGAAAAATGGGCCCAATGAAAGTGAAAGAAGATTATATAGAAAGGTGCTAGACAGCTAGCCGGCTAAGCAATGCGCCTTAACTTCAAGCGGTGCATTTTGGAATGTGGATGCCTGTAAAATTGCTTTTTTAATCGTTACGAATTTGTATGATTATTTTATTTAAATTTTATTTTTTAAAAAATTATTTTAAATTAATTTATTAAATAAAATTATTAATAAATTTTATTTAATTAATATATAATTTTTAATTATTTTAATTATTTTAAAAAAAATTAAATAAATTTTAAAAATATAAAATTTAAATAAAAATATAAAAATATTTAACTTAAATAAAAAAATAAATATATATTTTTATATATATCTCTTTTGGAAAGTGGAAATTGTAGGGGCAACAGTTCATCCGGGCTGGTGGTGACGCCAAACGGGCTGGAAGATTCGGGTCGAAATCCGGTTATGTAAGTTCAAGTTCTTGCACTATCCAAACAGCCTCCGACAGAACAGCACACTCTGTTATTTATTCTCTCTCATCTCATCTCATCTCCTCTGGTATGCGAAACTGTAAATACAGTTGTAATGGCCTCCAGGTTACTAAAAACGGGTACCCACGAGGCCCAAAACGAGCTGGAACTCTCTATGAGGCAAGCCTTTGAGGAGTTGGAACCTAAACTCAGACCCCCATTCCCACTGGCTATCCCAAACCCGCAAGAGTACTCGCAGCTTAATCGTGCCTTGCTTTATGGGGTTTTAACTGAACCCCATTTGGCCAAAACTCATATTAAGCATCTACATGCCTTTGTGACTGATGGCTATGAATTTTTTGTTGGTTTAATTCTCAGCATTGTTGATGAATTGTATGCTAAGCTTGTTGATCCGGTGAGGGTTCAATTGATTTCAGCCGTTAAAGAAATGGTGGATGTCTTAGGCGTGGGTTGTGACAGATTGTTCGTGTCTTTGTTGAGGCAGATCGTTGGTGGGGATTCTAGTGATGGGAATTTGTGGTTGTGTTTTGAGTTGGTAGGTCTTTTTTTGAGTAAATTTGGTTGTTTGATTGATGAAAAGCCTTTAGTTTTGACAAGTGCATTGTACGTGTATCTTCGGTTGTTAGCCGATCATTGTAGGGTGTCCGGTAATCCGAAGGTAGAGTTGTTGAAACAACTAGAGATTGAGTTTTGTGTTAAAATGATCAGGGAGAACTTTAGTTCATGTATGAAGATTGGGAGGGACCTCATAAGATTACTACAAGATTTGTTTCATGTCCCTGACTTTCGAGCTTTGTGGAGGGACCTGGTGTTGAGCCCCGGTGAATTCAAGGCAGCGGGATTCTCGGACATATCACAATTGTACTGCATTAGGACTTCTAGTCGGTATTTTTTGCTTCGGATCACTCCAGAAATGGAAATCCAATTGAGATTTTTACTCAGTCATGTAAAGTTTGGGGATCAGAAGCGTTACCAGGTGTGGTTTGCCAAGAAGTTTCTTTTTGGACCAGAAAGAGAGACCCTTGTATCTGACATTGTTCGATTTATTTGTTGTGCACACCACCCTTCTAATGAAATTATTCACTCTAAGATTGTACCAAGATGGGCTGCTATCGGTTGGCTAATGTCAACCTGTGGAAAAAATTACGTCACAGCCAGTGTCAAGCTGGCCTTATTTTATGACTGGCTTTTCTTTGATGAAAGGGTTGATAATATAATGAGCATTGAGCCTGCAATGCTATTGATGGTGTGCTCAATGCCCAAATACATGGGCATTACCCGCTCTCTTCTTGACTTTCTGTTGCTTCTTGTGGACAATTATGATGTGGATCGGAAGGACATTATTATAAAGGGTATTTCTTCAGCTTTTGGTGCACTTGTTAGGAAAGGTGTGGTCCAATCATTGGATGTTTTGATTTCTAATGACTCACTTTCTCCTTATTTGAAAGATAAACTCAAGAGATTATTGTTAGGATTCAATGTTGGAGGCCCTCCTGGATTGCAGCCAGGCCACCCAATGCTTCAATCTCGACTGCCATCCAATTTGCAGAGTATATCCTCTCTGGAAACTCCAACACATTCCTTGTAACAACAACAGCAAACGTGCATCTAAGGTGGAATATCTTCTAATTTCCAGTGACTCAGTTTTCATGTCTGGTACATGATTCAATACTCTAGTGCAGTCAATTTTATGCTTCAGGGGAAGCTCTGGCCTATTATATGAAGCTGCCAGATTTTGTATCAAATTCTCCAAAGGAAATTATGTTCTGTTTGCCAAAACGACAACAGGTTCATGGTGTAAGTTTGACACTGTCATATACAATAATCAGCTAATTAATCAAATTTGACTATTTTTTGCATCCTTTTTTGGGGGGCTGTTTATGACTTTAATAATGTTGTTGTTGCAGGAAAATGTGGATTTTCTTATTTCCTATTCACAATGAGAATTTCAGATTGAAGGTTTCAACCGTTGTGGAGGAGCCAAGTAGATAAAGCATGCTTCTGGTCTGTGAGCAATGACTTACTGAAGCTGAAAAAGTACCCCTTGATGAGCTTAAGATAGAATGGACCTTTGTCTGTCTTGTGAAATTTTACTTTTCCTTCTATCAAGAGCAAGCGTGAACACAGCTGAACTTATGGCTGGTTTGCCCACAGAAAAATGAAAAGTAAATTAGCAATTGCTAGTCCAAAGCAAACCCCTTTATAGTCTTTTATTGTGGTCGTCGAGCTTTAAGAATTATTAGGAAGATGTCATAAGCTAGCGTATGTTATTTCAACCACGAAAGTTTTTTTTTTTTTTTTTTAATGGTATATTTCGATTGTTTCCAATGCAACTTTCAGAATTTTCTGATTTCATTTCATCGCACAAATAAAAAAAGAATACTTGAAAGTTTTCAACTTCTTTTTCGTTACAAAAACCAAATAAAAGAAGTTTCCAAGACATCACCTAACAACGATTCGTATTACAAAACAAAAAATTGCTATCAAAATTGTCGGACACAAGAACAGAGCTATGAACTAAGTGGACAGAATCATAAGGTAACAAGAGGGCAGGAAAGCATTGTTGTTGGTTTGAACGAACTCTGCATCCTGTTGGCCTCCCCCAGGCAGATACTCAGTCAACAATTCATCGTCGTTGGAAAATGACCATCTCGTGAGCTCCACGAGTTCATCTTCAGTTAATTCTTTGTACTTATTCAAGTCATAGGTAGCATTATCTTTTATTGTCCCTGGAAACTCCGGCTGCATTGTCGTCAAGCCAACTGATGTTTCAGTTTGCTGTTGGTTTTGGTCTTCCCCAGTTGGGCCTTCTTCAGGTAGAGGTTCATTCAACGATTCATCACCAACAGAAGTCGGCCATCCCGTGACCTCCATAAGTTCATCAGTTAATTCTCCATAATTCTTTATATTATTATTAGATTTATCTTCCATGGTTGTTTCAATTTGTTGTTGGTTTTGGTCTTCCATAGTTGTGCCTTCCTCAAGTAGAGGTTAATTCAACAATTCATCGCCAACGGAAGTTGACCATCCCGTGAGCTCCGTAAGCTCATCTTCAGTTAATTCTCCACAACTATTCGAGCCGTTGGTGGCAATATCTTCCGTGGTCCCTTGAAACTGACTGCATTGCTGTCAACTCCACTAACATTGTTTCAGCTTGCTGTTGGTTTTGGTCTTCCACAATTGGGCCTCCATATTTAAACCAATCAGCGGTAAAATCATCCCCCGTGTTCTCTTGAAGCCATGGCTGCACCGTTGACAAATGAACTGAAGTTGTTTCAGTTTGGAGTAGGTCTGTGTCACAGGACCTCCATAATTAAACAAGTAAGCATTACAATCATCTTTCATGTTCTCCTGAAACCATGACCAGGTTTCCTTCACTTCGACCTTGCAGGCACAATCCATAAAGTCTTCAGTCCCTCCATCCTGCCCACTTGTTTTATTGAATAACTTGGCTGGCTTATGCTGTGGGCCAATATGTTTATCATATTTTACGTCAAATCCCAACAAATTTAGATTCATAAGCTGATTCCACATACATTGTAAAGCTTGTTATGTTATTTAATAAAAGAATCTTAACAGAATTCCTAGTCCTACCATTATTCTTCCCAATTCACAGTGTTGGACCCCAAGATTGGAACTCAAAAACATCTTGCTTTCAAATTGCCACAGGCTCTCCTTTATTGCACTAATATCAAGTGTCTTCAACTCTAGTGCTGCTGTAAAATGGGAAAATGTTCTATATTGAGAAGCCAAGGTCCCAGAAAAATAATCATAAGGTCACAAGTATCATTGCAATCCAAAGTTAGAAAATCAATAGAAGCTATTGAAGTAAAGTATCTCGTGTAAGGCATCAATTACAATTGTATTCTTCAAAAATATATCAACACAGAATAAAACAGAGATGGAATTAGCGAAACACTTTGTTCACATATCTGCTTGTAGGATTTTCATGTGAGCCAATAAAATCTCATGGATGAGTCAATTCCTTCGAGCCAAGGCTGCAGCAATCCCACCAGCAACCAAACCAGCAGCAGTAGCTGCTATGCCTATGCCAATCACCCCATCTGCAGATAATCAAATCAGAGAAAGATATTCAGCAACTCTTATCCAACTGCTTCACATTTATACTGTGGGAAGTGCACCTATTAAAATTTTCAACCTTTTTTGATCTGGTCCTCAACTGCCTTCTTAAGAGACTGTGCTTGTCTCCAGTCAGGTTCAATCTACATGAAGGCCATGGCTTTGTGACACAATCAGACTAGAGAAAATAACTGAATAGAACAGACTGCTCATGCAATTTCAGAAATATATGCTTAATTTTCTATATGATCATGTAGTTTCATGGAAGAGCAGTTGTCTAACTTCAACTAGATTCTACGGCATGCATCAGTACATATCAGAACAGTGTCATGAATCATAAGAGGTGAAAAGAAAGGGATACTTGTCTTGAACCTATGAGAAGAATGATACACCAACCTTCAGACATTCTTCGACCAGCTCCCTGCTCCTCGAGTATTCACTACTTCTGTAGTATCCGACAGCCAAAAGATAGAGCTTCTCCCTTAATATCAAAGGGCTGGCAGTGTTTCCAAGTGAAGCTGCAAATACAGAGATACAATGTATGTCAACTGCTGGCAAACAATAAAGCCACAAGACAAGACACTGCCAAACTGGTGAAGCAAACTTCTGAACAATAGATGTTCAGTGGGATTAGGAAGAGAGCCTACTGCTATTTAGTAAAACACAAGGAAGGCAAAGAGAGAGTTGGGAGAGAGAAATGGAGTTCTGTTTCCTTACACTCAAGCATAGCTATGCCTCGTTGTACATCTTCTGGTTGTCTTGAATGAACAAGAGCCCATGATAGACGCATAATACATTCTCTCCTAAGCTCATCAGAGGAACCTTTTTCAGCTTCAATAGCCTCTTGCTCACAGCCCTATAGAAAAGAGTTCAAAGAAATCAACAAATCAAAATGTATATTAATAAGAATGTGTGAAACGGGTGACTGAAGCCTATGGTGCACAAGAATACTTAGAATGGCATGGATGTAGCATCATGCAGACTAGAGCATGAAATGATGAGTTATGGTACAGTAACTAAGCCGCATCCACTTTCCAGTCCAATTTTTGGATCCTGTACTCCACTAAACGGGGAAAAATGAGCATCAAGCAATTACGTGGATGTTTCATGCAGACCTTGCAACCTAACGACCATAATAAAGAAAGAGGAACCAGAAGAAGTAAATTGCAGGTCATCAACTGTGAGATGGAAGTACCATTCCTTTGAGAGATCATGCGTGAAGGACATTATTATCCTGCATTGACTATGTAATGGTACTCACACCAAACTAACATATCATAATATACATCAACAAGATGAGTAGAACATAAAGCCATTCCCACCCCAAACGCTTGCGGTTGGAAAACAGAACGAAGCATAACACAAGTACAAGGGATTGAATATGTCAGACACAATCAAACGTAAGCAAAACTGAAGACCAGGTAAGATTTAGCAAATAATTCTCAAAGATTATTTTTAATTGAATATGACAAAGTTCAATATTCATTTTTTGAACTGCACAATAATGTCTCTCTCGAGACGAGCACAGACAGAAGATAAAGGGTAGTACCACAGAAAAAACCTGTCAAAACCCCATTTTCAATCTCTACACCAATCACTCAATTGGCCCAGAATAAGTATGGATCGACTCTCAAAACCAACCCCACACCGTTTTATATATATTTTTTCAATTTCCTACAAAACCCAAGTCCCAGTTCTACTTAAAACCTTGAAATTTTCACAAACCCTCTAAAATGAGGCCCCAGGTAACTACTTACAGCGACGATGTCACGGTCGCACCAAGGTATCTGGTCGGCTCCGGTGAAGAAGTTGGTGACTGACTCCAAGAATTTCCCAATCTTAGCTTCCATTTCTTCTTTTTTCTTTTTCTTTTTTTTTTGTTTTTCCCCCTGTATTTTAAAAAATAAAATTTTATTTTTGCGGTTCTCTTGTCCTTCTGTGCAGCTTTGCTTACGCACTTTCTATCCGGTGGTTTGAGGGCCGCTGCTAGTCTTATAGTTGTTTATCAAAAGGCCAAACGAAATTAAAATGGGTTTTAATTTTAATTTTAATTTTTTTATTTATTTTGGAAACTTTTCGGTTATATGAATCAAAGTAAACCCGGGGGGGGGGAATAAGTCACAACAAAAGAGGAATTTGTATTATTAATCATCTTGAGTTGATTAATTTTGCTATAAAAAGTTGGATAAATAAGAAAAAAAAAAAAGGCTTATGGGAATCGTTTTAATTTTGAATACCCTAAGTAGAACTGTTTATATTTTACGTTCTACAATTATGAAATTAATCTGGAAAGTAGATGATTGGCAATTTGAAATTCAATGAAGCAACTGTGAAGAAGGAGAACCCATAAAAATATATTTTTCTACATTAGTTTTGATGTGAATGTCTGTTTTGTTGCCTTTTTCTAAATTATGCATCTCTCTGTAAAACAAAAATTTCATGAAAAAAAAAAAATCACTTTTCTATTCTGAAAAAGATAAAAGAGTAAACTAATGGGTATCTTTATTAAATGTTTGGCCAGTTGACATAAAATAAAAAGAGTCACATTAAATTTGGTGAACAAGTTCAAGTTGAATTTTCTGGGGCCATTTGATAGATACAGTGTGGAGAAGCTATTGTGTTTCAAATATAGGAGTTGTGGGCTCCATTTCTTACCAACATAAAAAATGACGTCCTAATATATAAAATTCTCACATTAATAAAATTTATATATAAAAAAAAAAAAAAAGAAGACCCTTTTACGAAACTTATAAAGACCAAGTTACAATAATCGTCCGTCTAAAATTAAAAAGTATATGAAAAGTGAAAATAAATAAAGAAAAGCTGCCTAAGTGGAGTTAGCAATTGGGTAGGCAATCATTTAAATTGGATTTGAAGATTTTCCAAATAATACTTGATATAATGTAAGCAGAAAAATGTACATGAGGGAAATATGTAAGGCCTCAAAGGGTACACGTTCCAGAAGGAGAAAGGAAATTGTTGCATTGGTTGTACGGTTAAAGCTAAAGCAAACCAGCAGAAATGAAAATAATTACATTGGATGGTAAATGAATCAAATCCTGGAAGGGATCATTGGGATATTGTTCTGCAGGTAGGCGCAAGCAGCTGCTACTCCACTTCCCAGCTTGATTGGGTAGCCCACATCCTTGAGTATCATTTCCACCCCAGCAAGACAACCCAACAATTGCAACTGCAAATAGGCAATAAGTTAAAGAGAGTAGAGGTTAGACAGAGCACCCCTTGAGCAATTTCTCCTCTCCATAACTCAAAATGATTGACTTACTCCTAACAATATGAAAAGAACAGTGACAGAAATTGCAAGCTTGATATTGGGACATTTGTTTGAAGGGAAATGGGGAAGTGAAATTTACCTCATTCAGGTTGCCAAGATGTCCTATTCTGAATACTTTTCCAGCTACTTTGTTAAGGCCCAAACCTAAACTTAGATTATATCTTTTCCATGCCCTCCTAACAACTTCTGCACTGTCAATATAAGGAGGAACTAGCACAGCAGTCACTGTGTCACTGTACCATTCCTCCTTTTGGGTACAATTCTTCAAGCCCCATGCCTCCACAGCAAGCCTACAATTCAAGATTTAAAGACACATTGCATGCGACATTCAATTAATCAGAATCTTAAAGAAAATTCAAAGCATATTTTCATATCATGCAATTAGATAAAATCTAATAGCAACGTTTAGAAGAAAACCAACCAACCAACCTTGTTGCTTTCCCAAGACGAGCATGTCTTTCTATCACATTGTCAAGTCCTTCCTCAAAAATGAGGTCCAGAGCTGCTCTAAGGCCATACAGCAATTGAATGGAAGGGGTGTAAGGCCAAAATGTTCCAAGTTTGTAGAACTTCATGTAGTCGTTCCAATCAAAAAAGACTCTGTATGACTTTGCAGTCTTAGAAGCCTCCAGGGCCTTGGGGCTTGCACACACGATTCCCATCCCGGTAGGGAGTGACAATGCCTTTTGAGAGCCAGTTAACGCAACATCCACTCCCCATTCATCCATGCGGAAATCAAGGGCACAAATTGATGATACCCCATCAACAAGAAGGAGAGCTGGATGCCTGTAGTCATCTGTAATCAGCGGAAAAAATGAGATCCATTGGCAAATTTAAGGATAAGCCAAATTATAAATGCTCCCCAAATAGCAACAAAATAAAAACATAACAAGATACAAGCTTACTGCTCTGTCAAATCTTTAGTAGAACAACTATAGTTTCCAAATGATAGACATGAAAAAGGTAAGGCATATAGCAAAGCATCTGTTTAGACATTTACCAAGTATTCTCCTGACTTTTGCCAAGTTGTTGGTAACTCCAGTTGCTGTCTCGTTGTGAACAATACAAATGGCCTTAATAGTATGTGCTGTATCTGCTGCAAGTTTTGATTCCAGAATGCCAAGGTTGGCACCTCGACCCCATTCACTCTCTACCACATCAACATTGAAGCCGAGGCGCTGCTGCTGATCAATCCAGAGCAAACTGAACTGGCCAATTAGGAAGGACACAATCCGGTCTCCTGGTGATAATGTATTGGTAAGTGCACTCTCCCATGCTCCAGTACCTGAACAATGGTAGCAATGTCAAACAATAAAAGTTAAGATAACATTACTCAAAAACAATTAAAAACCCATCTACATCATTATATTAGACCATAATCTGGCAATTTAAAGGCTATGGTGCAGCACCTGTCGTTGGGATGAGAAACGGGGTTCCCGAGGTGGTTTTGAAAATCTTCTTCACATCCTCAAGAAGGATTTTTGTCAAAGCTGGAATAGCTGGAGAACGATAATCTTCATTGTTCCTGTTCATCGCCCGTATGACTGGTTCCGGGATATTAACAGGCCCTGGAACAAACAGATGGTTCCTTCCTGGTCCATAAAAATAGTCCATCTTCCTCAGCAAGGAATTTTCAACAATGAATTGGTCCTTGACGAATTCCTGATGCTGTGAAATAGGACACTAAGGCATCAGTCTGAATTCCAGTCTCCGATCCTTGGTTTATTTCACATGTTTGTACATTGAATTGTAGGCAAATCATGAGGAAAACCCCATTTACATAACTACAATTACTGGGCTCTTTGATGCCAAAATTTTGTAGCCACTTGAGAAATGAAACTAAATTCAATTGCAGTGCACACCCTCTTGCATGGCTTCTTTTTGTTTTTTTTTTCTATTTTTTCGACCACACCCTCGCTTAAATCCAAGTGCAATTAGTACTTGGATCAAAAGATAAGGCAACACAATATAAGTACTGCATGGTGCCTGCATACTATTACAGGAATTTAGCCTAGTCAATTACTAGGAAACAGAAAATCAATTGATTCTAATTACAAAAGCATGCAGCAAATATACGGATCCATCAAAAAGCAGTTCCTTCCATGTTCTTTTTTTCTCTTTATTTACACGATGCCTACAATTTTCTTTTTTTTAAACCTTGCCTTTCCTCGTTTCTTGGTAAGAAGTGAAACATAAAACTTGAGGGAAAGACAATTAAGAGGGAGGCATGAATATGAAAAGAACGGACAATATTTACCGAATTTGCATGAGACGTGAACAACCAATGTTTGTGTTCAAGTCCACTTTCAAACCAATCAAATTCTCACTATTTTTTTTTTACTTAAAAGAGAGATTATTTCCCATATTTTTGTGCCATACAATTTATAATCATTTAAATTGTGCTACTTCCACTCCACCCTGAATACTAGCAGATGCCACGCAACATTTAATAAGACATAGAAAAAGGAATAGCCAAAACAAGATTGATAGCAACAAATCAGAGGCAGATAGAGGAAGAGAGACCAGTTAAAAATAGGAGAAAAATTACTTATCATATATCAATATTGAAATTTAGTAATGAACCTGAAAAAAAAAAAAGAAAATAACAGTCAAAAGACGGGTCTTTATTTCTCAGAACAGAAGATAAAAGCATCTAGAGAATCCATGCAGACGCATACAACACATATAAGCACAACTGAAACACAGAGGATTAAGGATTGAATCAACAGAAAAGGGTATTTGGTACGAGTTAAGGTTACCTGCAATCACCACAAAGCTGGAAGAGAAGTCGGCTCTTCCTTTTCTGCTTGGCAGAGAGTCTTGGAAATTTGTAGCGAGTAAGTGTTGATATATATGCATATGTATACACATTAAAAAAAAAAAAAGGCCAAAGAGAGAATTCATATTTATGAGAGCGGGCAGGAGAGCCAACCAATGTCCCGTGTGGGTCCCTGTCCCTGTTGATGACATTACGTGGCAGATAAGAGCGAAACCAATTGGAATCCTGCGGCTGAGCATCAGAATTGTTTTGTAATTCTAATATTGCTTTTTGGTTCTTCATCCATCCTCGTGTTTTCCAATTTTAGTATTTTACTGATTTTTTATACGATACTTGCGATTTAAGATTAACAAAGAACAAAAAGAATAAATAGCAGAAATGAAGGATTCTTGAAGAAGTGGAAGTAGAGACACAGTTAGATTTTGGGGGACTAACTAAAAGTAAATTATTCAATTATTGACAAGCCAGGAGGAGCATACAAGCACACCTACATGCACGTTGGAAGTATGAGGTCGAGATAGCAATGTGGAAAGATAATGGGATAAAGGACTATCAACCACACCATCTCTTGTGCTAATTAAAGACCACACAAGGCTCGACATTTTGGTTTTACTCGCTACCTTTTCCTAAAATTGTATTTTTAGGAAAAGGTAGGACTCTGGCGTACGTAATACAACGACTTGCCTAACTTCTCTTGGCAGCTACCGTTCACGAAGCTCAATGGCTGTCTGTACCAATTTCTGGCCACAATAACCTGAGCATTCCGCTTCTTCAATCAAAGTCTCATAGCATCGACAGGATCGGTAAGATAACCCAAAAGATAAGAGAAGAAATGGAAAATAAGAGTTTTTCTAAACGGTAAGCCCCAATTCCAAGGCCGCCAGTTAGTGAAAAGTAGTATAGGTTCGGCCCATGTCCGACTCAGGCTACAAAAAGGGGAAACCTAGAAGTAACAAAAACTGATAAATGTACATTTTTGAGGCATAATATATGGAGTAATTCCTGCTCAAGTATACATATATATATATTTGAACAAGATCCTAATGTTTCTTCTGCCTAATCCTTTCACTATACATGTAACAAATTAATTAAGACTCATTTTAGAACAAACAAAAATTGCAGCAAGAGTCTCATGCATCTTGCTCATGATAATTTGTTTTGACCAGCACAGTCAAGACTTGGACCCTTGGCCGCCTTGAAAAAGTCGCAAATTCCGCACTCGGCAGATGACTTCTGATAAGCCATAAATCAAAGAGAGATTTTGCAGACTTTATTTCGTTGGTGAAAAAGAATTCCGCTGTGTATCCAATGGCTGACTTGATAACAACCAGGAGAAAGCGGCAGGCAATGGTATTCAATCAGCTATTCTCCCTTTGCCTCCTCAATAATACTACTTTAAGCCGGATGAAAAATTGTGTCTCGGTGGAAACCCAGTTTGACGCATTCGATAGGGTCTCTCATTAGCCAGACGCCTATTATCAGACGGACCAGCCCCAAGAATACCCAGTGAATTGGGATCAGTCACACGGGTTCCATCACTCATCATTGATCTTAGGGGTTGCACTAGGGAATGAGTATCGCCTTCAACTCTCCTCCGTCGTTTCCATGCTCCAAACTTCCCTGTATCATGACCTTTGTGAATTGATTGAGACATTTGATAGGCACCCATATTTTTGAGCCCTCTTTGCCTCTCAATTTCGCCTGAAAAGGGAGGGTAATAATTGGGATCACCATCTCCATCAACAGCACTAGAGATGGAACCATTGGTGTAGGAGGTTCCAAACCCTGCATCGTCTTCCTGCTCTCGTTTAAGTTTAGAATAGATCTGGCAAAGCCTCTCCCCAGAGAGATTTGAAAATCTAGAGACATACTTCCACAACCGCATTGTCATCCCTGAAAAATTAAAATCAATGATACCAGAAGCAAATTAACAGGAGAGAGAGGGAAAAAAAAGAAAAAAAAAAAAAGAAAAAAAGGGAAAACCAATTGACTAAAGTAATTAATGATAGATTTAGTTAAGGAAGAGCACATACTATCTTGTCTATAAAGATCTTGCTCATATTCTAGGACAATCTGGTCTATTCTACATCCAATAAGTTGTAAATACTTCCGAATTTTTGCAAGAACCTGGAGAAAAAAGGAATGCTGCAATTAGCTCACATGCAAAAAATAAGCAGGCAATTTGAAGACCAAAACCATTACCTTTTCTTTAGGAAGGTTAGCACTGGTAGTCTGCAACTTCTGAAGACGTTTTAGAGTTTTTATTTCATCAACCATCACATCCTCACACCATTCCATCCATTTCACTTCCTTGAACTGCTCGCACAATTCCTCATTGTCTGACATTTCACCCTCCTCTTTTACTAGCTGTTCAGCCTTCTGAGGCCTCTGAGGCTTGTTTTTTGTTGTTTGGATAGTATCCACTGTAGAACCATGTTTTACCTTCCTGTTCCTGCCATGAGATACTGTGATGCTCAAAGGGCTTTGTTTCTCCTTCTTGGAGGTCTTACGACCTGCTTTATTATTTGCTTTCTTACCACCAACGGCTGCGAGTTCCTTTTGAAGTTAAGAAAGAAAAGGAACAGGCCATCAAATTTATAACAAAGAACAAAGTACTCAGGGTGAAATTAATGCATAGTGTTTAAAGCAATTATGAAGCTTAGTACCAAATGTGAACATGGCAATTCAGCAAACTTTCAGGCACAAAAGGCGCAAGGACAGAAACAAAAGGAACTGAAACAAAATCTTGAGATACCAAATGAAAATAGCCAAAGTAGGGACTAAAAAATTTCCCAATGCTCTGCCAGACTGGTGTTAATATGTGCTTCTTCTCAGGGCTACAAGTGATTGCTTACCATTTCCAAAAGTGCATTAGCACGGTCCCTCAAATTTGGAGCGCGTGGTAGAAAAGTCTCATGGTGTTGAAGTTCTGCTGGGGCAATCTTCTTTGTAAGGCCAAGACTCTCATCTAACCTTATCTTCTCCCAATTGCCAAACCCATGGTAATGTATTCCCAGAAGAAGTCTAGCATCATCAACTAATTTAAATCCATAATAAATCAGCTACAGGAAACAGTTAAACTAGCATTTTGAAAACAAGAATAAAACAATACAAAGACAACCAAGCAAGCATACTCTGATTCCACCCACAACCCTTGGACCAGTTTGAAGGTTTGAGGTATGCCAACACTCGAAACTGTGCAATGGGATTTTCATAACGACTAATTCTCTTGGCTAGAAGCTGAAGCTCTTGAACACGGTTCAATAGATCATTAGCTTTCACAGAGACACCAAAAAAATCCAACAAAGGACCCTGTATGTTGTCACCAATTAAACTTGTCAAACATAAGAAGCTTGAAGCGCTTTAAAGCCAGTGTGACCACCAAAAAAGAACAATCATATCAAGTGTAACAACAAACCTTTGCATCAAAACTTCCTACTTCAACTGCTTCCTTGCAGCCATCTATCAGAGCATCAAAAAGTTCGATCTGAGCTTCTTGTGGAGTTGTTGCCATTGATCCACCAACCTCCTCAACTATTAAGTCAATTTGGCTTGGGTTTCCAAATTTCGGTACCTATTTTTGAGGATCTAAAATGTTTATGACAATGGCAGGGCAAATGAACAAAAACTTTAAAGAATTAATACTGCCATGTAAGTGAAGCTCAAATTAAGTTAAACCCAGACTTAATGAGCAATTCAGACCAGAGAATGCGTTGATTAGCTAGTTGAAAACAATCTAATTGGAAAACTGCTAAGAGCTAATGAACCCAAAATCATTTATAAATTCTGCAAGGATTTAATTTAACCTCACCATGCAAGCATCTACCATCATGAAAAGATTAACATTAACCATACCGCACGAGAAAAACGCAAAGCATCTCTCTTTGACAGATTCCCCTGTGACCATTCTCTCACTTGGGCAGATGCCCCCTCAATCATTGGAACTGAGGGAATTGCATAATCTACTTTACGGCGCTTGTGTCCTCTCTCCTGTGGTTCAAAAGGCTCAGAACCTTTCTTCTTCCTTTTATTATTTATCTCAGGATGATTAGCCTCTGCATAACTCTTGATATTTCTTGCAGCACGAGGAGCCAAGGCTTCCTACAAGTAGAAAAATACATTACATGACCAGCTCAATGTCCCAGGTTACAACAAAATAGAAAAGGAATCGGAAATCAGAATATTAAATGCAAGAAAAAAAAAAAAACAAAAAGAAAATGAATAGAGAAACCAGACAAACAAGTAAGGTGCATACATCTGCCTGGGCTATGGCCTCAGGTTTTATCCAACGGCTCCAAAAACTTCCATCATCTTCGGCACTGCAGAAATTTGCAACCTGGATATAAAAAATGAATTAAGTTAATCTAGATACTCGCTACCGATTGTAAGTGGACTGCTGTAGCAATTAAGCAACCCACAACTACGAAGAGCACAGTTATTGGAGCAGCAGCAGCAAAAGCAACCAAACATAACCCCAAAAGGAAAAGCACTTAAACCATGCAGCAGACTCCAAAATAAAAGGTTGTGGTACAATATCTTGCCTTGAAAGCACTCAACAATTCATGTGCTTGCTCTTCTTCAGCTTCCTTCTCTTCAACCTTTTCTGCTCTTTCCAGGATTTCATCAATATCCATACTTAATAGTCTCTTCTTGCTTTCTTCATCATTTCTATCTTCTTTAAAAAGTTCCTCTGCCCCAAATCTTAAAATTGCTGACAGCTCATTCTGCAGTTATTTAAACAACACAAACAAAAAGACATACACAAATGCCACAGCACCACTTAAGGATCAGATAAAGAATAATTTCCATTTCCATCAACAAATGCAGATTCTAAAGGAAACTACCAAACAGTCTTTATCCGAAATATAATTAAATCAATGTAATACTTACTTTGTCAAAATAGCTTCCTTTTTTTGCTTCTTTCTTTTCCAATCGACCCTCCGCATTTAATTTTTGTATCACTAAATGGTCAAGAACCTACAAAGAACATTTGGTCATAAGAAATGTATAAGCAATTGGCAAATGCAACAGTATAAAGCCTATGTACACAACAGGCATGTATACCACATATGTGTGTTTGCAGTTATGCATATTGAAAACGAAAGGGGTTGACACAATTAAACAAATTAAAATCTCAAAATTAGCTCAAGATATTTTAGTCACAATACCATCTTTTTCTTAGCTCGCTCCAGGATATCTTCTTCCACACTCTTGCTTGTGACAAATCTATAGATGTTCACGACTTCTTGTTGCCCAATTCTGTGAGCTCTACTCATAGCCTACAATTAATCAATTGAAACAAACAATGTAATCTCTATTCAAGTACTTATTCAAAGATGTAGAAAAGACTAAGGAGGAACTCCTCTTAAATACCTGCAAGTCATTTTGAGGATTCCAGTCTGAATCAAATATTATAACTGTGTCTGCTGTAGCAAGATTTATGCCCAGGCCACCAGCCCGAGTTGAAAGAAGAAAGCAGAAATCATCACTGCCAGGTGCATTAAAGTGATCCATAGCCTGCTGGCGCAGCTCAGCCTTTGTACTCCCATCAAGCCTCTGAAACTGGAAACCCCTGAGGGACATATACCCTGCCAGTATATCCAACATCCTAACCATCTGCAGCAATTTACTTGAAATCATTTATATATTCATGTATCTTTAAGCTGTAAGAACATAAATCTGCCAATATGTATTCATTGAATCCTAATTAATGAGTTCAAATAAACAATTTATTTAAACAATTTGGTATTGCAATCAATACTATCTATCAAATTATCATCAAAGTACATTCCTCAGCTTCAACATAGTGTTGATTCAGGCAAATACTTGCAATTGCTCAAATACAGGAATACTGGCAGCTCATAAAAAAGATAAATTAAAAAATAATAATAATAATACAGGTAGCTTCCATTCTAAATACTCTAACCACAGCTTGAGGAATCTTGGACACTCAATGTGCAAATGCTCTGGCCATATTCAGTAGTAAGTCCCTTCCAGGCGTCTTAAATTAACCAATACAACCAAACCATTAATAAAAACTGAAGGAGAGAAGATATGCCAAAAAAGAAACCCATCCACATCCTATCAAGAAGAAAAAGTACACTACACAAAAAAAAAGGGCATCCCAATGTATGTGGCTCCCATACTGTGGGGTCTGGGGAAAAGCTAGATGTACACAATTTTACTTTTGTATTCACAAAGAGACTATTTCCAGCACTCAAACTTGTGACGCCTATGTTTATAAAAAATAATAATAATAGAGCAAATCAAAAGAAAACAAAGATGGGGCTGGCAATACAAAAGAATTTAATATCAACAAAACATAGAGAATATTTGCTCCAGCCTAATAATTTAAACTAAGCAAGTACTCAAAAAGACATCCATGAGAATAATTCCAAAACAAACCTGAGAAAAAATCAAAACACGATGTTTTGTCTCATGCAATTTGACGAGCAATTTGTCAAGGATAACTAGCTTTCCACTGCTTAAGATGATCCTCTCCAGTTTGCTCCTGTCATTGATGCCCATGTCCCCACCATAGCCGTGGTCTGCACTTTCAAATAAGAAAGGATGATTGCAGCATTTCTTCAACTCCACCACTATATTCAGTAATGAAACCTGAAAAATATTCAAAAACATCATAATGTATCAGGCTTTATTTCTTAACAAAAAGGTAAGTTTTATGCGAACTAAGCACTTAGACTTACAACTTCAGCTGAAACTAAGTCATCCAAACAGAAACATGCTTCATATTTTTTCACCCAAGACAAAGCAATTTATGGAGATCGAAAGAGGCAATAAATATAATAACTTTTCTTTTCCAGTGATGCTCATTATTAATACTGCCACTGCTGCTCACAGCATTAACAATAAACAGATATGATAGTCAGTGGCATGCATGACAACAATGAAACAAAAAACAACACCAAGTTTCTTTGTAAGAAAACAAAAAAAGGGCCCACTAATGAAACAAGAAACATCTCTCTAAGCCTAAATATCTCACAATGACCTCAAATTATATGCTCACCTGATTTCCACGCACTCCTTTATTCAGGTCATGGAAGTTGCGCTCTAAAATCCACTTATAGTATCTAGACAGATGGAAGCATCAACAAGTTGTAGGAGTAAACAAACATAAACTTTCAAGAGGTGAACCAACTAAATTAATACTCACTGCTTCTGGAGAGGCGACATTTCGACCCTCAGAATGCGCTCAATTTTTGGTGGTAAAGATTTCTCTACATCCTTGATTACTCTTCTGAGAATATGAGGCCTTAGCTCCATATGAAGATTAGCAAGCTATAAACAAAACATTGAAAACTATTTCGTTAAAGCAAAGAGAGTAAAGCCTTTATTGCATTGTGGAAAAGATGATGCCATTATGCATGTTTATTTTACCTCAATTTCATTAAATGAGCTGAGATTCTTGTAGTTTTGAACAAAATCATCCTTACTCTTAAACTTTTCATGATCAAGAAAGTGAAGCAAAGCCCTGTAATATTTTGAGAAAATTAAATAATTGGGAAAACAAGCAAAAATTTCACAATGAGGAAAACAGAAAACTTGACAGGAATAAGCTCATATCTGTGTCTCACCATACATAAACAATGGCACTACTTTAATTGAATGCAGGCTTAAAAACTGTTGCAAGCAATCAGTGATACAGGCAACCCCACAATGTTCCAAAAAATATCCAACTCAATGGTAATAGATTTCAACAATGACCAACAAGAACAGCCAGTATCATCCAGGAGATTGGAGTAAACAAGCAGTGCAATAAAAATTAAGAAAGAAAAGCATTGAATGAAATATTGTTTGAAGACAGTAAGACACTGTTCAAACTGTTCACCTACTTCGGGTGTAAAATCAGACCCTTTAGACATTGGAGTCCAAAAAAATGAGAAGATTTTAACAGGAAGTTAAATTTCCAAAAACATTCATACGTATATTAATAAACAGTGCTTGTCATGTATTGCTCATTTTCACTAGATTGTCCAGTCTCTCTTCATCTTATACGGGTGTAATATTCAACACACAGAAAAGTAACCATTGAAGCCTGAATCCCACAGCAAACACATATAAATAGACATGAGAAATGAATACCAAAGTTCTTCCACACTATTCTGTAATGGAGTGCCAGTAATTAGCAACTTATTCTTGGTGCTAAATTCCTGCCAAAAAAAGAATAGCAATTAACAATGATCATAAGAATGCATCATCCGATGATAACTTATTAAAGCAATAACAGTGAATGTGCAGGCAAAAGAATGAACTATAGAGAACTGACATTACCGAAAGAGTTGTGTAGAGCTGTGCCTCACTATTTTTTAACCTATGGGCTTCATCAACCATTAAATAATTCCATTTGATCTTTGACAGCACTGCCTTATCCTTCAGAACAACTTCATAGGTTGTCAAAAGTGAATTAAATTTTATAGGACGACCAACTTTCTTGTCATTGTAAAATTCATATTGCTGACAAACCTGCAAGGAAAAGAAAAATTACATCCACAAGTGTGAAAATAAAGATGAAAAGGAACATGTTTGTTTTCCATAAAATTGCTGGAGGGGCAAGAGACGGGGAAAGATCCTATTCATATTGTAAATGGCTGCTGTTGAAGACCTAGCATTAGCTGAATATCCTACTACATATCTATTGGCATCCATATTTATTGTTCTACAAGATATGACTGAAGCAAAAAGCCTATTTGCCTTCAATTTGATAATAAGGCAATTGATCTCACCAGTTGTGCAGATTTACCATCTCTGAAAAACCATTTAAAAGGAAATAACATTCAAAAAAAAATTCCAAACTCCAGGTCTCTCCCTGAGAGAGAAGAATAAGTATGTAAGGCAACAAAAAAAACAAAAACCGAAAAAATGTTCTATGAACTAGAAAGCATGATTTACCAACCACCAATGCTGCTCTTACGAAGTCTCTACTCAATTTTTCAACTTGATAGTCCAGGCATAATATGTTTTTTTCTTGAACCAGATAGATAGGGTATTTTAGAAAATTAATGTTTCACAAACAAATTCTACAATCCAAAGTTGAATGCCACAAATGAAGATCTCATAGGAAAAGATATATATACAATTACTTAGGATAAATGCTAATTTTGATTTACCTCTCTGCTAGCCCGGGTACCAACATATACAATAACATTCATATCAGGAAGCCACTTTCTGAACTCTTTAGCCCAGTTAGACAGAGTTGATAGTGGCACAACAACAAGAAATGGACCAGGGATTTGCTGAGCATTCTGCAGGGATAACATAAAATATATAAATATATATATATATATATCATTGAACAAGAGAATAAAGGAAATGAACATCAATACAACAGCTAGATGAAAACTAAAAAGTTGTACCTGTAAAAAACCAAGCATGGAAACTGACTGAACTGTTTTGCCAAGACCCATCTCATCAGCCAAAATGACATTGGTATCATTCCTCCAACTGTCCAGTGTAAGAAACCAATTAAACTGTATCGAATTCAGAAGGTACTAAGTTTGTCATATGTTCTTCAAGTAAAATGGACAACATACCTATTAACCAGAAAATTCAAACCCTCAAGCTGATAATCACGAAGCTTTCCTCCTTTCAACCAATCAGGCTGTTCATCAAGCTTCCTTAAACTTGCTGAATGGATATAATATCTACTAATTAAATAATATATTTGAAATAAAGAATATATATCACATACAAATTTACATAGTAGCTAAAAACACCACAAATTATGAAAGGGAAACAGTAAGAATGTGTGTGTGTGTGTGAGCTAGAGAGAGAAAGAGAGAATAGGAAGGGGAAAAAAAAACAAATGGTACAATTTGATGGAGTTAGTCAACTTAGCAGTATCAAGTTCATGCAGAGTACTTAATTTTCTACCAAAGAAAATAAGAAAAAATAATTGTAATCACGTACTTAGGCATAGGAAATACACAGGACACACATGTAACTTCCTAACATTAGTTCTGACAGAAGACTTGCCTTCGATTGCTTACACATGCTCCCTACAACAATTCTTGGCAGCCACTTTCATATGATACAACCAAAATCAATTAGGGCCATTTGAACAAGGATCACACAGTACAACACAAGCTAACCCATTTTAAGCAAAAGTCACTACCTAGAATTTGGTTCATTTGGGTCATGTCACCCACATGACAAGTCAAGTCAACTCAGATCAAATGGGTTTGGGTTACTTAAATTGAGTTATTTTGAATATCAGTCATTTCGGGTTTGGCTTTGCCACTTCTACTCAACATGACAAATGTGAAAGCCAAGAAGAACAAGCCGATTAGCATTTCCAATATCACACTAGCATCCTCATCAAATACAAATTATTCCCAGTAAGCACAAAAAAAATATTCTCGGTCATCAACATACAGAGTATCAGATTATCAACAAAATTCTCATACCACAAGCCAAAAAAAAACAATAATAATGAAAAATCAGAACGGACCTTTCCCTTTCTTACGCTGAAGATCCACCATTTTCCCTTGCACGGCCATTGCTGCCTCACGTGCCTGTTTAAAGATAACCAACAACTCAACATCCTCCAGACAAAACCATTAACAAAAGGCACATTTTCACGGATGTCACACCTTATACTCATCAATTGCATCTTGTGCAGATGCAATATCCTTATCCTTTTCCCTGTAACAAGTGTAGTAGACAATAATCATCACAGTAACTCTCTTATAGTCAAAATAGATAAGACAGGTCTAATTAATAGAAAGTCCTGTGACTAATCTAGCATAAATCAAATGCAAATTCCCTAATAAACAAAAAAGGATACAGAGGACACACTATGCACACAAAAAAGAAAGGTTCAGCAGCACCAATCAAAGAATACATAAAATTCATATAGTGTGCACTAACCATGTTGCCTCGGCATAAGATAGTCCTTGCCACTTCACTAAATACTCTGGCACAATATCACCATAGCTATCTTTAAAGATCCGATCAGAAATAATTCTCTCAACCTTGAAAAAAAAAATAATAAAACAAAGCATAAAGGGAAAATTTACAAGGAACTTGATAATGAGAAAAGACATTTGACAACCATGTCCTAGAAACAAATCTACAGAAAGAAAATGGAGCTAAAAGGAAAACCTGACTATTTTGCTTGATCAGATCCAAATCCATTTCCTTGCTAACATCATTGACCTCAATCTGACAATTAAATACAGGCCACAGAATGTTTATTCACCCCAACATAACCAATTTGATAGGCAGCTTTACCTTGCAATAAAGATCATTAAGGAGGAAAAAAGAAGAAGAGAGAAGAAGCAAGAGATAGGATTCAATATGAAAGGACAGTTGATAAAGTCAGCAAAATTGAAATAAGTAATCATATACAGCCACAAAGTTGGCACTGACTTTGAACCGATGTATTAAAATCTTGATTTCATAATCTACAAACACAAGTCCAACATAAACCTCACACATCATTAAGGTCCATAAGCATCAAACATGACTCTCGGAGCAAAAGTCTTACCTCCTCACGTGTGAGCGTTCTCCTATACCGCATATCTTCCACCACTTTTTTGGTGTAGTTCAGGACCTTCTTAAAACCACTCAGCTAGAGGTACATAAAAATAAGGCTTCTTAACAATGAGTGGAAGAAAGGACAAACAAGAAACATCAGAGAAAACTCACAAACTAAAAATAACACATGCAACAATTATACATAAAAATAAGTAAACAAGTAACATACAAAAGAAATCATACATTTTGTAGTTCAGACAATGACTTCCATTGACAGTGCAAATGTGACTGCCCTTTCCATTTTATCAAGAACTCCATTTCATTCCAATCAGGTTCAGAATCAAACCACTGGCTTAATAGAACAGGGTCAGTTGACCTATTGTTCCTTACAGCTTCTTCAGCCATACCCTTTGGCTGATGCCATATGACCCTTTCAATGGAATCACCATCTTCCTCTTCAGGTTCATCCTGGAAAAGAAAATAATTTTCTTAAAGAAGAAACTGGAAGGTAAGGACCAACTAACCGCATGCAGAACATTATGACAAATTAAGCAAGATCCTGCCATATCTAATGATCTTTAGCCCCAACTGCAAGTTCATTGGGTGCACTCTAAAACAAAATGCCCTTCCCCAACCATTAAAACTTAAAACAAAATGGCTCCAAAAGCCAACCTATCTCAAGACAAATTAGGTCAAAAAAAAAAAAAATTCAATTATAATTATTTCAAGTCCACATAAACAATTTCGTAACAGGTTTAGAAGGCCAAGTCTCTAACTATAAACCCTTCACCAAAACCACCTTACAAGCATCATTATATTGAATGATTAATTGTGTTCTCTAAGAAATGCATAAGCACAAGAATGAAATTGTAGTTGTTAAGAAACCATTCAACTTTAAATCTTAAGATGTTGGATGAGGCAAAATAATGAATCATATATTAAACTCCAACATGTCCCCCACATGCAGGCCTATTGGGCTAAAAGAATGGAAAAAGTACCATTCCCCTTACAACGTACAGAAATTCACAATTCCGTCAAGAGAATGAGGGTAGCATGACTTAAATTCATGACCTCTTGGACAACCAATCAACCCAAAGTTCAAAGTTTAAATTGCAAGACAAGTCTCAAAAATAGATCATATGCTAACCTTTAACAATAGTCCTAATTATTGATGTACAGCAATGTGCCATTTGGGAAGTTTATCTAAAAAAACACTCACTCACAACAAAAAAGTTACTCACAAAGATTTCTGACAATAAATAACTGCTCCAAAAGAAACAATGTCTAGGGTATCACTAATTCAAATTATAGTACTAAAGCATATTCCATTTCACCTCCAGAGAGTGATTAACTACTTACACAACATGTCTACAGATAACTTGCATTTAGAGATATGATAAAAGGACAAAAAGAAAATTTGGATAAAAGAGATAAACTCATACAAATTCAATCATAAAGATTTTCAAAAACAATTTTGGATCAGGAAGAGAGCGCTCCAAATATAATAGTACCTACACCTACTTCGTCAAAACATTGTCATTCAGTCATTAAACACAAAATGCAACAAGGGAATCACACCTTTTGGGACTTTTTCTTCTTCCCTTCATCAATTTCTTCACTTTCTTCACTTTCAACATAAGATACCTTCCGAACTGACCTACTAGAAGTGCGAATCTCATTGTTTCTTCCAGTAATAGTCAACATGGTCGACTGAGCAGTAGATTTGCGGGAATGTGCTGCTCTCCTTGAGATGCTTTTAAAATCCTCATCATTGTCACTATCAGATTCCTCTGCGGAATACTCATCCTCTTCAAACAATGTTTTCCCTTTCATCTGCCTACTAGAAGCATTTAGGGACTTACGTTCTCCGATAGATTTGATATTACGTCCAACCTTACCATGCTTTCTACTCTTAGGTTTCTTCGTATAATAAGAGTCATCTTCATCCGAGATATCCAAATCATCGTCACTGTTATCATCTTCATCTGATTCTTCTTCCTCCCAGTCTTTATCCTGCCAATAGAAAAAATGCTTCACCATGATCACATTGAAGAAGGTACAATACATTATTACCTAGGACCAGTTAGTTGACTTTTTTCCACCAATAAAAAGAGAGCATTCCATTGCATGAGGTTCCCACACTGCCGAGTTTGATGAAGGACTAAACTTATGCAGCCTTACAACTAGAGGTTGTATGTAACCTAAAGGTCACAATAAAGTAACCTTACCAAGACTCACATTTCATAACTCTGTTCCAACAAATAATCAAAACAAAACATTTTATCAATGAAATTCACATCAACTTACTTCTTGTTTTATATTAGGAATATGCACAATTTTTCAGCCATTCCCACCATAAATCATATAATTTATAACGAGTAAAAAATATAATACACATTGAAATTAATCACTAGAAAGATAGACACAATAACACAGCATTTGCCAAAAGCTGCAAATAGAAGCTTTTATAGTAATAAAAAAGGCAGCAAAGACAGCTAGGAAAACATAAAGATGATAACCTTGCTTGCTGCCCGGCTGCTTGAAACACCATAGTCAGGGTCAAAGTCTGCATCCTCAGGATCATCTTCTGAAGGCAATGAGAGAAGAAAATAAGTCATTACCTCAAAGAATGAAGAATGATAATCAACAACACAACTAAGTGCCCATCCCCTTCACTGTTTTCATCTAACAGACTATTAACAACTGGACATACAGCATTAACAACAAAATTACCATCCTCATCATCCTCTTCCTCATAATCAGCATCACCATCATCATTATCATCATAATCTTCTTCAAGGTTGCGTGAAGCTCTTGAACTCCTACACATGTTATTAAAAGCTACAGATTTTGATTGTGGCATGGAATTCAACCCAACAGAATGGCTGACTCCCCTGTAATGCATGGAATCACTTTGATCTTCCCCATCCTGCTCATAGTATTCATCAGACAACATTTCATCAGCAGGCACATCAAGGTGGACCCTTTGTGCCTTGTCAATTTGCTCCCCTTCATTGTCTGACCCTGGTCTATCTTCGGTACTGTCAGATGTATTAGCTTCTGATGCATCTGATTTTGAATCCTGTCCAGAATCAAAAGCCCCATGTGCGTCCATTGGTTGGCAGTCCTTCCAAAAACTAGAACCCCATCTCCCTGTCACATTTCTTCTCCCAGAAGGCTTTATGTGTGAATTACTTGCACCAACACCATTATCCGGAGCTCCCTTACATTGCATCCTAACAGTACTATCTGGTTCTCTATCACTTTCATACTGTGCATCCATATTGATATCAAATTCTCTATCACTAATAGCACCATTCACATTCTGACTCCCAACCATTGTGTTAACTTGCTGTCCCTGGCCTTTTTCCTCTAAATTGCTTTGAGAAACCGTGTCATTTGAATAATTCCTGAAGAAAGCCATCCTCTCATATTGAATTTATCAAACAATAATTTAAAACAGTCTAGGATAAGCAATGCTTTCTCCTCATACAATGCAGCCAGGAGCCTTTTCTGTACTTCCGAAAACTTGTCTAGAAAGCCTAAAAGCAAATGGAAAAAACAACAAAAACCATCAATTAAAACACACAATAGGCAAATAAAAACAATAAAATAGCAAAAAGACAAAAACAACATCATCCATTCTGAGTGTATGTTTCACAAGAATACATGGCAACTAAATTTAACCTTCACTGAGAACTATAAAAAATCATGCAATTCAAACGAATTTCTGTTTTTAGAAGCAGCATAATAGCAAGGTTCAACAACGCATTGGTGTACCACCTTTTTGGGTACTGGATAGTGTAAAATCAATCATCTGATGTTGAAACCTAAATCATGTTATAGTAAATTCACTGACTAGATGGATACAAGGAGAGTAAACCAAAAATTGAATCACCTTCTTATCATTTTTGGAACTGGAATATATAAAGCATCAACAAGAAATTTCAATTTGAAAATGGAGTCGAGAAACAAAAGACAAACGAAACACGCTGTTGGTATCAAAATCAGTCAAAGAACACCAAGCAAAGCCGAGAACTGGTAATCAATAAAGTTCAAATGCAACGGTAAAGTAGATGGAACGTGCAAACAGACTCAATTCACACAAAGCCCACGATATTCGCACAAAAAAAAGATCACTAAAAGCAACGAAATCGAAACTAAGGATCAAAAGCTCATCGGCACACAAAACAGGCCAGAAAGACGAATCAAACGAGCCAAAAGGCAGATCCATAAGCAGGTAGGCATAATCGAAAGAAACAAGAACCTTGATGCTCAAAATTCGCAATTGGAAAACCCTAAAGAAAAAAGAGAAGCGAAAATCCGAAATTTCAAACCCTAAATTCGAGAAATAAGCCATGAAATTGAACAAATGGGTCAAAAATTGATGCCGATGGTCTAAGCAATGAAGAGAGGCTAACCTCTGGACAAAGAGAGAAAAAGCGCTCGAACTCGATTTAATTAGGTCAAAAAGTTTCTCAAGCGGGAGAAGAAAGTGCGCAGTTTAATAATCTCGCCGCACCTTCTCAAATCGCCGGCAAGCGAATCAGCCGGCGGGGAAAAGATGGAAAAAGATTTTCAAGAACGACGTCGTTTCTTTTGGGTTCCGGGCTTTCGGGATTTTCACAATATTTCGGGTCTAGGTTCCAGGTTTGCCTTTCGATGCCGGCAAGCGGCGGCTTATGGTGGCCGGAATAGGTGCGAGGCTTAGCGCCGTCCCGATTTGGTAGGCTGGCTAAGGGGGGGCGATTCTGGATTAATCGTCGATTTCTAAGAGAGAGAAAGAGACGGTAAAGTAAAAAACAAAAAAAAAAAAAAAAAAAGAAAAGAAAAAGAGATGTGTTTTTTAGAGAGAGAGAGAGAGAGGAAGAGAGAAGAAAAAAGATTAAAGATCGATTCGGTGGTTCAAGAAACGTGTTTATATCAACTTTCTCTCACGAATAATAATTTTTTTTTTCTCAAATTATTCAAAAATAAAATTTCCCAAAGATTATTTAAAAAAAAAAAGAAAGAAAATGTAACAAAATTTTACGCCCAGTAAAATGGTTCCACGTGGCGCGGGGCGTCGTCGGGGATCATATTAATCGAACGGTGAGGTTTTCGGAGCACGCTGTTCCGAGGGTTGAAATTCTGAGGGCACAGGCGGAGTTACACAAATGCCATTGATTTTGGGTGGTTTTTACCGAAATTAGATGGGTGGCTGCCCGGAGTCACCCGTTGGCAGGCACTACTACTACAAGCAGTAGAAAAGGCCAGAAGCCTGCCCGCTGCAATGTGGAATTTTAGGGAGGGAACGTTTATGATCTCAATTGCAATTTGCAATCACAAATGCCATATTTTACTACTAGCCTATGATAGATGACCCTTTCTTAAATTTTGAACTCTAAAAAGATTGAATCCAACATAAAAGGTATTTTAAAATAATTACAATACCAATAAAATAAAACATATATTGACAAAGTGGCATTCATGTTATTTTGGACACATTCTACTTAGACTTAAAAATGTCATGATTAAGAACAGCAATCAAATTGAGGTAGTCATTCGATGACATGTAGACAAAAAAGTCTAAAACAATCAAATTTCACCTAAAGATTAAATTAAATATACAAATACTACCATGTTTTATCGAAAAGAAAAAGAAAAACGGGGATGGGGTGCGACCGTGCTTAACCATATTTGGGCCAGGGTTAAACAGGGCAATTTCCTTCATCACTCTCATTCGGCCTACAAGCTACTAGGCTCAAAACGGCCCAAGTGGACCTATTCAAATATCAACCCAAATGGGCCGGACAGTAATATAACCCAAACTCACCGATTTAGCATGTTTCGATTTCAGAGTAGTTTTAGTCATTACAACATTATTTAAAACACAATATCAAATAACCTTAAAGCGTATTTTGCTGGATGATCTTGAGATTGTTACATAAACACCAACTTTTTAGTGGGTACTACTCCTGCCTTGGAGGTTTTATGGAGTTGCTTGCTGATCCAAGCCAAACAAAAAAAAAAAACCCATGTTTTCTTTTTCAACTTAAAATAGATCACCTCCATAAATTGGCCACACGCACAGTTGAAAAGATTGTAACCACTCCCTCTTCTCCCCAGAACCTCAACAACTCAGGTGTGTTAAAGTTTCCTAAAACAACAAAAGATAATTTTACATAATAACCTAATTTAAACTTGAAAAAATTTCACCATAATATTTCATAAGCCTGGAAAAGTGACAGCAGGCACCATGCTTATAGAACTCGAGTATTTTAGTTAGACCCTCAAAAGCAGCCGATGCACTTTAGCTGATCGGTCCACAATCGCAGAGAATTAGATATTAGGATAGTTACCAATGAATTCTCCCTTTGCATCCCAGGGGCGATTCTCAAAAGACTTTCCCACCATACTTCGCTTCTCGTTTATGGTCCCATCCTCACAGCGGTATTCTGGAAAGTAATCCAGAAATACTTTGCTTCCCAATTCATCAATTCCATGGAAGAGGAAGTTCCTCACCAAGTCCTGTTAGTTAGATGACAAGTAAGGAACTGCACTGCTAAGTAGCAAGAACCACTGCTATGTTCAGTGAGTAGGGAATGATACCTTTGCTAAACTATCACCAATCAACCTTTTCAGAACCCCATGGCCGGGATCCTGCCTTCCAGAAGATGTGTCAGGTATCAGCTCAATAATTTGGGAAATGCCAAAATGGAAAAGAAAACAGAAGGAATTAATACAATATAAACAGAAAGAAAAAGAAGGGGAAGAATATCAGCAGACCACCTTTTCTGCCCTCCACATTAGATACTTATGTTGTGCTTCACGGCTGCACATCATTTGAGATGCATCTTTCTCCTCTACAACTTGGTCAATCAGTTGAAGCCACGCCTAAGAGTGGAACAGAAATACTAGTTCAATTTGGAAGCTTTTAATATTTTATACGAATTATGAAACATTGAAATCATTGTAATTTGAAGACTTTGAAATCCACTTCATAATTAGCATGTTTCAGTGCAGAAGAAAAACCCAGTAAATCTCTACCTTGTAGTACTCTTTGAATGCAGAATACAGATTATCTTGCTTGCCCTGACTCGAAGTAAACTTGGTCCAGATCACAATTGGTGAGAAAAATTTCAGGGACTCACTTGTGAGCTTTCCTCCCCAAGGAAAAAGCTGCAGCAAATCTGTTGTTGTCAAACACACCATCAATTCTAAGAAGATGCGAATATAAGAGGGTCTATCTAATATAAATGTTCCAGGAACAAGCATTCAATTTACCATGGCATACTTCAAGCCTAAAGGTAATAAGTTTTGATAGTACTTCTCCTTGTAGTCTCTTTGGTCAATGACATTGTGCAAGGGGTTGAGGTCCCTGCAAAGCATAAAGCAATGTCTAAGTTCCATAGTTCTAGGTCCTCATTGATTTGGTGCCAGCCAAATGGGAGGTGATTTAGATTTTTTGAGGTGAGGAGAGATGCAAGGATGATACTTAGCTGTGACTTACAAGACAATAATATTGATGCTGGTGGTGGTGAAAAAGTTGGCACAAAATATAGGAACATCAAACTCTGGTCTGGCAAAGACAGCAAAATCCAAAACCTGAATGGGCAGGGCACAATTACCATCAAAAAAGAAGAAGAAGAAGAAATAATGCAATAGATTCTCACAGAAAACCACAGTATAACCTAATTATTGCATCTTTTTAGCAGTTTTTCTCTAGGTATCTAAATGGAACAAGCATAAAACAGAACAATACCTGCATTCCTTCACTTTCAATGAGCAAACTACGTAGTAGTTTAATCTTGGGAGCTTCAAACGATAGCATTTGGAGCTCTGTTCTTCCGTCCATTGCAGTCATGGAACCATATTTTTCCTAGTCATCAGAATCGCTCTTGTTATGCATAAAAGCAATAATGAAATAGTCAAACATTAACCCACAGCAGTTGTTGCTTTACTGTATGTAACCTAATAAGAAGTACTGTAAAATGTTAAAGTGGCAGGGGATTATCAAGTCAGGTACTAGCCTGCTGAAGTCCCATAGCACAGCTTCTTAAAATGAGAAGGAAAGAGAGCACCTTCTTCAATTATTTTCACCTTTCTACCATTAGAAAAAAAAAAAAAAAAACTAGACCGACTTTTCATGGAAAACTCTTATTGATGTTGCACTATACAAACCAAGAATCAAGACCCAATCCCAGAAATGCAGAAAATGCAAAACAGATTCTTCCCAAGAAATAAAATTCACACAAGGAAAACAGTATACTTCAAACAAAACTTCTACGTATAACAAAAGCTGCGAAATTGGGAATACAGAATGACTCAAAGCTGTTCTTGGACTACTGCAGCTAAATTAACACCCATTCTCCGAAGTAAGAGCAACAAAGAGTGCAACTCACAGAAGCTATCTTCAACTCTCTATTTTCACTTCTCCTTGACATCTAACAGTCGTACAACAGCCTTAAATGAAATAAACCCTTCAAGAACTTGAACACAAACAGAACAAATAACCTCAATTCAGACAAAACTAAGACAACCCATTTCTCAGTCCAAGCAGCAGATTCCACATACACACAATACAAGGGCAAAAAGGGAGTGGCAAATGAAGTAACCTGGAGGGGAGAAGGAGTCAGAAAGGTACGGCTTTGGGTTTCACTGAGGGCAAAATCGATGAACTTCTGATAAGAGAAAGCAGAGACTTGTAATAGATGAGGCTGATATTTCTTGCTTCTTCTCCAGTTACCCTTAATGTTTGAAAATAAAGTTGGTAACTTTAACGACAAAGAAGATGACTCCATTGGACTTGGAAGCTATTTCACTGAAAACCCTGCCCGTCACAGCTCAACCAAACGACTAAAAAAGAAAAAGAAAAATATATTGTCTTGCGCCTTCTCCGTGTCTCTAGTTTCTTCTCTTTTTTTTTTTTTTCGGCCATTCTTATTTTAAATTGTGGAATAATCGATTTTCATTTTCCTTTCTTTGTTTTGTTTTTTAATTATTGGTGAGGTTTGCCAATTGAGTCTGATCCTATTTGATTGCGCAGTTGTTTTTTTAAGCCAAAAAAAAAAAATATATATATATATATTTCCTAGCTGAACTTCTTCTACGAGAAAAAGACAAAAATATCCCTCTCGAAATGATAGCTCTGTTTATGGTATATTTATAATTAGCTATAATTATGCATCCAATCAACATCTTATACATATATATATATATATATATATATATATATATACTTTCCTAACTGAACTTCTCCAATGGAAAAAAAAAAAAAAAATCCCACTGTCGGAATGATAGCTCAATTTATAGTATATATGTAATTTTTATTGGTAGTTACAATTATACATCCAATCAATGTCTTTACCTATTGGAGAAACAAGAGATAGAGTAATAGTAATCATTATTACTATAGTTTAAGTGGATCACTTATTAGCATGTTAATTTAATTTTTTTATTAAAAAAATTAATACTTGAAAATAACTCATCTTACAAATTTTAATTTATTTAGAGAAAAAAAAAAAACTATCTTGGGAAATCCAAATTGGACTATTATTAAATAACATTAACAAGAAAGAATAGTGAAAGCATCTGTTACTCCCTTGAGTCTCGAACATGAAAATCCAAGTAATTTGGTTGTGTGACAACATCGGTATTGCCCCTCCGGATTACTTTTTGTTTCCATTGATTCTTACTCTGTGTATCTTTTTACCCCTTTTGGTAAGCTTTTGATTTGTTTATGATGTGGAACAATTTAGAAATTTAAAACCTTCAGTTGAACCAGATGGGGGCTGAGACCGTGAGAGAGAGAAAATAAGGAGACTGACTAATATGACGGGAATCAGTCAAGGTAGGCTCGGATTTTTGGTCGGCTTAGAATTCTTTGAAACTTTTGGTTTCTTCTTGACACACAGATTATATCTGTATTAAATTGTTTTTTTATTAAATGTCATTCACTTTATCTTTTATCTCGAGTGGGGTTAATCCAATGCGTAGGAATCGGTGGAGTCATGAAACGAAGAAAGTTTGCAAATTTCAAGAGATATACTAGTCGGCCACCATCTACTACCATGTTTAGTTTAAAAATATCGACTTTTAAGGAATCTGAAGATATGGTCAAAGAAAAGGTACTTGAATTTCATATTCCCTTATCTCTGTTATCCAATAAAACGGATTTAATCGAACCACTTTATCCCATAAATCCCATGATGGGATACATGTTTATGTTCATTTTAGTGGGTTAGATTCTACTTAATTACCGACAAATCGGCTTGTGTTTAACCAACCAATGTGCTCCGCTCAAGCCAAAGAAATTTAAGAGGAAGAGAAGCAAGCAATTTTATTTTTTTTTTTTGTTAAGGTACTGCCGTTGTTCTGATATGTGCATGCGCTCGCTATAATACTAAAACTTGCGCGAATGTGCTGACCGATTGTAACAGTGACTTTCACAGAGAGCAGAGATGGCAGGAGGTGCATTTGCAGATGGTGGAAATCTGAAGAGGGCTCATCTCTATGAGTATAAAATCACCGCCTATTTTGTCTTTGCTTGCATTGTTGCTTCTTCTGGAGGGGCTCTTTTCGGCTATGATCTCGGTGTCTCCGGTAAGTCCAAAAGGTCAAAAAAGATACTCATTTTCCTTAAGTAATTTCTCTGAAGTCTTGTTATCGTGTTTTATTACAATTCGTTCTTCACCAGTTTTGTTATAGTTTATTATAATGGTTTCCACTCAATAATGGCTGTTCGTAAAACAAATTACTCTTTGTTATCCCTCCTGGACTTTGAAAAAAAAAAAAAAAAAAAAGTAAAAAGAATTGCAGACCCTGATATGGTACTAAACACAATCGTCCACGAAACTTAACGCGCTTGAGCACTTTTCTGGAAAACACAGAAAATATAGATCCAATGCAGAAAACGTTATGTTCTTTAGTTGATCAGTCTGGTCTTGTGGGTCTCATTCAGGTGGGGTCACTTCCATGGATGATTTCTTGGTGATTTTCTTCCCCGAAGTGTATAGAAGGAAGCAAAAAAACCTCCACGAGACAGATTACTGCAAGTATGACAACCAAGTTCTCACGCTTTTTACATCTTCGCTGTACTTCGCGGCCCTTCTTTCCACGTTTGGAGCATCCCATGTAACCAGAAACAAAGGCCGGAAAGCCAGCATTATCTGTGGATCGATAAGCTTCTTTGTAGGAGCTGTTGTCAACGCAGCTGCAGTGAAAATCTGGATGTTGATCGTAGGGCGGATACTTCTTGGTGTAGGAATTGGATTCAGCAATCAGGCATGTGCTATGCATTGAATTGGAATATGCACAGATATATTGGCACGATTCTTAACTTGCTGTTCAATTTTTATGTTTTTTCCTGTAACAGGCGGTGCCCTTGTATCTGTCCGAAATGGCTCCTGCAAAAGTCCGAGGGGCTGTAAATCAGCTTTTTCAGCTGACAACCTGCGTAGGGATTCTGATAGCCAACTTTATAAATTCTGCAACGGAAAATATCCATCCATGGGGATGGAGATTGTCTGTTGGCCTAGCTACAATGCCAGCATTCTTGATGTTTATTGGGGGTGTCTTCCTTCCTGAAACACCCAACAGTCTTGTGGAACAAGGAAGATTGGAAGAAGGGAGAAGAGTGCTAGAGAGAGTCAGGGGGACCTCAAAAGTTGATGCGGAGTTTGCCGATCTCATCGATGCAAGTAATGAAGCAAAAGCCGTAAAGCACCCTTTCAGGAATCTTCTCAAACGAAGGAATTGGCCCCAACTGATAATAGGGGCTCTAGGAATCCCCATGTTTCAACAGCTCACTGGCATGAATTCCATACTTTTCTATGCTCCTGTCTTCTTTCAGAGCTTAGGTTTTGGCTCCTCGGCTTCCTTGTGGTCTTCTACCATTACAGGCGGGGCACTTGTTGCTGGTGCACTTATATCAATGTCGCTAGTGGATAAATTCGGCAGAAGAAAATTCTTCTTGGAGGCTGGTATTGAAATGATCTGCTACATGGTAAAAATTACCTTTCTTTGCTTTGGTCTCATTTCTTTGAAATCTTTATAAGGTCCGCTTGGAGATTGAGTTGCGCGCTATAACTGTCTGGTTTACAGGTGGCGTTGGCTATAAGTTTAGCCTTGAAGTTTGGACAAGGAGGTGCCCTCCCAAAAGGACTTGGCATCTTCCTAGTGATTATTATTTGCTTGTTTGTCTTGGCTTACGGAAGGTCTTGGGGCCCTCTGGGGTGGCTAGTTCCTAGCGAAATCTTCCCGCTGGAGACAAGATCAGCAGGCCAGAGTATAGTGGTCTGCGTCAATATGATCTTCACCGCTTTGATAGCACAATGCTTCCTTCGTTTACTCTGCGACCTCCGATATGGGATTTTCTTGCTGTTTGCTGCTTTGATTGTCCTTATGAGCAGCTTCATCTACTTTCTCCTGCCAGAAACAAAGCAGGTTCCAATTGAGGAGGTATATCTACTCTGGCAAAGTCACTGGTTATGGAAGAAAATAGTACCAACTGGAGACATAGAACAATCGAATGTGAAATAAGTACCACAAGATTAGAGTGGGGAAACACCTGTTTAGTGCTTTTGTCGTTTAATTTTTCAACCAGACTCAATTTCTGTAGTTACTTGCTTCTTTAGATTTCTTTGAATAATTGCAACTATCAAGTTTCGGAATAGTTTCAGTTTTCCCTGTCTCTCTGTTATTATTATTATTATTTTTTTATTTGGTGGAAATATGCAGCCATTGCAACACCATAAAACAAATACCAATATTTTCATGGTGTGCTAAATCTCGATTCTTTAGTCCATTCCCCAGTATATTTTTTTTGTGTCCGCTTCCGTAGCATATTTTTGAAATGCCATAGAAGTCAAACGGGATTGGCAATCTGTGTAAGATGTACCCAGAAGGTCCATGCGTGCAGGCAGATTACAGAGACCTGCATCTCTTTGATCAGTTCTGCAAGGTAGATCATGCACGACATAATACAATGTTGAATGCATATGTGCAAAATACTCACAATTTCCTATGCTAAAAAATCAGTCAATGTCATGGTTTTAAAGTACCTCAAACATAGATGGATCTAGATCCTCTGTATATCTCCCCTAAACACCTATCAATGTTGACAGCTCTTTACAATTAATTTTCACGTCCTGAGGAAAGAGAACAAGTTTAAAGCAAGGAGATTGTTCGTACCATATATTAATAAAATTCAGAAAATGAATATACATTAATGCTGACAATTAATTAAATGGGCACCTGAAGCCTATCTTCATCCTGATTGCCAAACAATGCAGTTACTTTCACAGGATCCCGCGCGATTCGGTGTTCTGCTCAGGCAACGGTGCCACCATCAACTGCCATGCAAAAGGGAGTAGCAGGGGACAGTAATCTTCCTAAAACAATCGAACCTACCCCATTACCTGCAGCAACACGACGAAACCAAAATATACGCTCAAGATATGGCAAGATACACTCAATCTAATAGGACCTGAATATCTTAACAACTTAAAATAAAAAAAAAAATTAAGAGAAAGAGAGAGAGAGAGAGATTTTGATAAATCAAATAGAGGGAAGAAGTAGTGTAATAGAGAGACAAATATTTTAATTTTATAAAAAAATTTTGTAAAGTTTTGTGATTAAAGTCAAGTTATTTTGAGTATTGTAAATATAAGTTTGACCTTAATCTTTATGTAAATTTTTTTAAAAAAGAAAATGATTGAGATAATATACTGTAAACTCTTAAGACAATGATATTGAAAAAAATATAAAATTCAAATAATAATTAAATTTTTATATTTAATCCTTTTTCTTTATTTTTTGCTATGTATATTATTCACTTAACTTTTAATTATTATTTATTTTGTTTCCTTTATTTGAAATTGAGAATGAGTGAAAGATAAGTGAGCGACCCGTTAGACTCAATTTACTCATACTTGTATGTTGGCTTAGGTCCAACAAGAACATGACAAGTAAATCTCTTGCACGCCAAGTTGGTTAAATATACCTGGCGGCTTCTATCTTTGTTGCATTTGCTTGCTGTGATGTTGCCGTCGTGTAGCAAACTTGTTTGCAATCGTTCTTGTCGGGCCATGCATGCGTGGATTGCTGGTCTTGTTGGGCTGTCACAGCTGATGCCGACTCGTCATGGTAGCCTCTCCATGCCCCACACGTTAGATGATAAAGAGGAATTTATCGAGAAGAGAGAGAGAGAGAGAGAGAGAGAGAGATGCAATGAAGGTTACGAGGAGGATCAGCTTTTACTCCAGTTACCATTAGTTGTATTGTAACACTGAAAATTAAGGCCTACTTTTTTAAATTAACTCGTTAAATACAAAATACCAGTCAAGCTAGTCTTATAATTTAGGATCTCAGATTGCATCGCCAACCTCCACAATATCATAAAAAATGCAGGGTCAAAGTGAAATTATATCTCTGATAATAGTTTTGCAAGTAAGATGACATTGAAAGAAAATAAAATGGTAGAAACTAGTTAAAATGAAAATTAAAAAAAAAAAAAGAAGGAAAAATTACCGTCAACTCATATGACTCTGTATAAAATAAATGCACTAAGGTATGTATAGTTTATTAGTATTGGTGTTGTTTTCATGTTGAAAATTTCGAGTTCAAGTATTAAATTAATAATAAAAAAAAAGATGAAAATATATGTAGATAATAAAGCTAATGGATTGGTGTACGCATGAGTTGATTGTTTTCAAATTGTTCAAAATCAACATTTTAAGTTTCTGTTCTTTCTAGATGGGGTGGATAGGTTCTTAGTTGTTCTAATAGATAAAATACAATAACAGCCACAAAACCTTAATTTCATATTTCAACCAGCGACGATCTCTTCCAAATTCCTTTCTCTTTCTTTACGAACAAGTGAAATTGCTTGCTGTTGTGTTCCAGGCTGTCTTTCTGTTGATTCAAACAAGTTGTAACTAAAACCATTTTATCTGGGTAAAAATACTTTTAGCATCACCATGCCTACGTTGGGATTCGACAGGCAAACTGTGGATGGGTTCCTGGGCATGTGTGGTAGAACAATTCCCCCCCCCCCTTTTTTTTATTTAACATTTTAAGAATTTAATTTAATATTTTTTTTAAAATTCAAATTCAACACTTTAAAATAAAAATCTAATTTTTAATCGGTAATATTTTTGAAGATAGTATAACAAACTTTTATACATTATAAAATGATAATAATTTTGCCATATAGTGCCTCTTGTTTCTAAATGTTCAAAAGATGTCAAAAGAAATTTTTTAAAAAAAAAAAAAGAAGAAGAAAAGGAAGAAGAAGAAGTTTCCTACATAGAAATTGCCGTGTAGATGATCTTTGCGTTTGTTTGCAATCCATAGAATTACGATTACTATCATAAATTCCAATGCACGTGAAGTTAAAGATGGCCGACCATATATAATAATATTATTAACGACTTAATTCACCAGTCAAGATCTTGGCTTTATTGTAAATCCGCTCCCTCGAATGACTTACCAAAGTCTCTCTTGAGAGAAAAACAAAGGAAATGGCATTGTATTCAATTTGTTTCCTTGTAGAGGTTTTGCCGTTAGGTGGCCTTAAGTTAATTGGTCTCCGCATAGACAAAGTCACAGACTAGAAGTGGAGACAATTATGCGGACATTTCGTCCTTTGAAATGAAACCCATTTGAAAGCTTTTCTTAGGAGCCATCTCTTTTAACTTTCTTTCAGTTTGTTCTCACTCAAAACTTCCCGCTTACCATCCACGCAATGGGGTTAGGTTGAGGATTGTCATAGACAAGGTCAGGTTCATTAATTCACTATTAATGAACAGGATTATCTTCGCATGGTCATATTTATTATGCAAATTATAGAAATTAGATAAATTTTATTTTTTATTTTTTTTTTTTAAAAAGGGGATTTCGATGGTGGGAGGAAAAGGTGCCTTTGGTCTTTTACGTCAAGACATAGCTTGGCGTGCATTACAAGATTTGGGAGCTGCAGATATATTCTCATTTTCGTACTAAACTGAACAGAGACCCACATAAAGCAGTACAGTACCAATCCGTTCAGTGTTTCTGATTAACAAAATCCTAGAATTAAATTTACACATAAGACTTGCGAGACAGTGGGGTCCTCCTTATTCCTACGGCAATGTTGCGGGTGTCCTCGTCAGGTGGCTTTTCAGTGGATAAGATCTACGGAAAAAGTGTCCCGGCTCCACGTCTTAGAGTACAGACCACTCTGTTTTAGGAGCTAATGAAGTGAACCGGGTCATCTTCGAGACCACAATTTCTAGGAAGCTTATTCCAATAGCGGCGTCTAAAACTTTTACCATTTAAAAATATTGTTTCTTTGTGCATTCCACTGCGACTTTTTGTGTGTGTGCATGTGAATGATTAACTTCTGAGTTTAATTTAATTAATCAGTTCTCAATCGTATCTTAACCTTTAATTAACTAGGGACAAATACCCCATGACGAAATAGTGAGGGTGAACGTGCGTGCCCCCTCTTCCCACTTGCCGTAATCTCTGTGGGAATTTCCGTTCTATGTTGAAAGCTTGGAAGAATTACACGCATAACGTTTTTCACGACAACCGCCCAAGCTTCCAAGAAGATGATACGAGTTGACGTCTGGCTTGATCAAATTTACGGTCAAGTCACGACTTGCCCCAGGGGACATTGCGCATGTAGCTTATGTCATCTTGGGCATCCATCGTATTCCTCTGAGTTCGTTCTTTCTAGTTTCCCATGAAGCTCGATGTCTTTGCCGCAAAATGTTGCTTGTACGAAAGAAAATGGAATCTTGGTCGAGATAGATTTTATTTGACGATAGACACAGAGGGAACAAAGTCATCCCAACTTCTCTCTCTCTCTCTCTCTCTCTCTCTCTATATATATATATATATAGCCGCCTATTGATTATGTAGATGATAGACAAACGGGGTAAAAACGGAAATGCAAACTTGCAGAATTGTCGATAACATCACGTTTGTGCTCCAACGGCTACTTCCAATTTCAAGCCTTTAGGAGTACGGGAAAAAGATAAAATTAGAGGCTTAAGCATCGATTTCTCCTTTAAAATACGCTTCAAACAAGGTTCTTGTCTATGGCTTCTCGTGCAGGAATAAGATCTAAATAATTATCTCACAAATATTATACTAGTAGAACAGGAAAAAAAGAAAAAAAAACTATTCATAATAATGTTCAAACGAATTGTTGAATTTTAGAGCAGGCGGAGAAGAATAAGAAAAAGATAAGACTCTGGGAATACAATACGTTCACGTCACGACCTAAAGAGCGTCGTTCCATGTATGTGAAAATTTATTTTTTAATTGACGAAAAGTCACAACAGGATGAAATAGAGCTGATTGCTTGTGGTCACGAATTTGATCGTAACCGAGAAACACGAATCAGAAAATGTTAAACATGACACATTCTGATTGAGCATGAAAAAGCAAACTTTGATTGAGTGGGAGCAAAATCAGAGAAGCTGACAAATTTTTGAATAGAAAGAAGTCTAAGGAAAGCTTGTTTTTTTTATTATTATTTTTTAATAGTTATTGAAGTTCCAAGAGCGCCAGCCAACCAAGACTCTCCACAAGTAGGGGATAAAATGCAATGTCTACTTTTGGATGTTTCCGCGGTCTCCTTGTCTCTTTGTCCTGACACGAGAAAGGGGAGTAGCACCAATTGTATGGTCCTCGGCTTTGGACAAGAAAACAAAACCCAAAGTTTGGAAGAAGCCTTGCAATTCCCGCACTTAACCCCCACTAAGAAACAAAGCAAGTGAGGGGGCATTTGTTTGTCTTTGTTAGAACTTGCTTGGACTTTTGCGACCCCTTGGAATAATTTATGGCTGTTTAGGCAGCCCTCGATTCCCCATCCGCCTTGCGTCAAGACAAGAATCATAAAAGTGAGTAAAAGAAAAAAGACAAAAGCTTTCTGGAGAGAGAGATAGAGGGGGAGGGAGAGAGGGCTCTACTCCTCATAAATTCCATGTTCCACTAAACTGGAAGGGAACCTAGGAAGAGGAGAGAGAACGACAAAACAAATCACAAGATGACAAGAAGCAGAGTCCTCACACTCATCGTCGACAACGCATCCATGAGGAGTCTTTCCGAAGTTCCGAGAGCTTTTTAATTGCTCGAAATCCTACACACGATTCGCAGGAAAATCGCTTCCTTTTGCATATAGAGATTCCAGAAGAAGGGCAAAGCTTTGGAATTTTCATGTGGTTGCTTGTGGGTTTTTAACCAATTGCAAAACCCAGTAAGGATTTCCTTTTTCTTGCTCTGGTTTGTCTGGTATTGGGTACTTTTGTTCTGCTCTTTGTTGATGGTGCTCTTGGTTCTTTCTTCTCCTATTGTGTCAGTTTCGGTTTAGAAAGTTTTAGTTTTTTTTTTTTCTGTCAAGTTTGGCTGGATCGACTGCATTTCTGGGGTTTTGGATATCTTCTGTGCAGTTTCTTAAGGTCATTTGTCGTGTAAATAGATACATGGGTTGTACTTGGTTAAACAAATTTGCTGATCATTTACGTATCCTTGAAAACTGATTTGATCGATCCCATCTCTTTTTGACAGTTATACTCGCTCTTTGTTCCTTAATTCCCTTAAGTTGTTTATGGTGGGTGGGTTGTTTAGTGATGCCAATGTTTCAAGATGATGGATCATCATCTGTAACATCATCACCTCTTCAGTTTTTCTCCATGATGTCACTTTCACCTGGTGTGGGATCGCCATATCCCTGGCTTAAAGAGCTAAAATCTGAGGAGAGGGGTTTGTACTTGATCCATTTACTGCTCACCTGTGCAAATCATGTGGCCACCAACAGCCTTGAGAATGCAGAGATTGCCCTTGGGCAGATTTCCCAGTTAGCTTCTTCTGATGGGGATACCATGCAACGGATTGCTGCACATTTCACTGAGGCACTTGCGGATAGGATTATCAAGGCCTGGCCTGGTGTCCACAGGGCCCTCAATGCTACCAGAATAAACTTGGTTTCTGAGGAAATTCTGGTGCAGAAACTCTTTTTTGAGATGCTTCCCTTCCTGAAATTGGGTTTTGTGCTAGCCAACCAAGCCATAATTGAAGCCATGGAAGGGGAGAAGATGGTTCATATCATTGATCTTCATGCATCTGAATCTACACAATGGATTGCTCTTCTTCAGTCTTTTAGTGCACGGCCTGAGGGACCGCCCCATTTGAGAATCACAGGGATTCACCAGCAGAAAGAGGTATTGAATAAAATGGCTCACAAACTTATTGAAGAAGCAGAAAAATTGGACATTCCATTCCAGTTCAATCCCATTGTTGGCAGATTAGAGCACCTTGACATTGAAAAAGTCCGTGTGAAGACAGGGGAGGCTCTGGCAATCAGTTCAATTCTCCAGTTACATCCTTTTTTGGCCTCAGATGATGAACTGAGGAAGAAATCTCCATTGAACTTGAAGAACTCCAATGGAGTTAATCTCCATAGGGTTCTTCATACGAACCAAAGCACATTGGGGGAGTTGCTTGAGAAAGATATGCTTAATGGATGTAGCGCAAGTCCAGACTCATCCTCATCATCACCACTGTCTTCGCCTGCTTCTGTGAGGATGGATTACTTTCTTAATGCCCTTTGGGGCCTGTCACCAAAGCTCATGGTGGTAATGGAGCAGGATTCCAATCATAACAGACCTACTGTTATGGAGAGGCTGCTGGAGGCTCTATATTCTTATGCAGCATTATTTGATTGTTTGGAATCTACTGTGTCAAGAACATCAATGGAGAGATTGAAGATAGAGAAGATGCTGTTTGGGGAGGAAATAAAGAATATTATAGCTTGTGAAGGAAGTGAAAGGAAGGAAAGGCATGAAAAACTCGACAAGTGGATTCAAAGGCTTGAGTTGGCTGGCTTTGGAAGTGTTTCCTTGAGCTACCATGGTATTTTGCTGGCAAGGAGATTCTTACAAGGCTATGGCTTTGATGGGTATAGGATTAAGGATGAAAATGGGTGTGTGGTAATTTGCTGGCAGGATCGGCCTCTCTTTTCAATATCAGCTTGGAGGTGTAGAAAATGAGGGCTTAACATTCTGATCAAAACTGTATTGATAGTTTTTCTTGCTTTTCCTTTCTGTATGAAGGATTTTTTTTCCTTTTTTTTTTTATCTGCAAACTTATACTGCTAGAATGATTTGAGATTCCATTAGATCTCCATGTCCAATCTTTATTTCTTTAGCTCTATTCTTCTGATTTTACAATCTTTGTAGCCCAGTTCTGGATTCCGGATACTAGTTCTGAGGCTTGAATGATATCATGTATATAAATCATAATGTTTGTTCTTTGTTGCTGTATTGGAATCAAACATGCTTTAACAATATGATGCTTGTTGTTCAACCTGTACTTTAGCATCAATGACAAGTCTCCTCTTTAATTCACAAGTATGCTTCTTTTTGTCCTTTGCTTTCTTTCAGGTTTGTCCTGACTCACTCGAAATATCATGTGCGAACAGGGATCTTATTCATATAAAATGTTTCATGAGAACAGACAGATTCAATCCACTGGTTGCAGGTTCAATTTGGTTCACACAAATGGAGACATTGCATAATCAACGGATATAAATGGGAAAATGACAAACATGTTATTGTCACAAATATAATTGCTTGATGTTTAATACTCCTAGAAATCGACCACCACTGTACCTTTTGCAATAAACACTCTTGAAATAAGTTAAAATAAGGTTATTAGTAAAGGGTAGAAATCACAATGAAGGTGGTGGGCGGCTTTGGCTTCCTATATTCCGATTCTATTCTATAGTATTCCGCCATAGCCATAGTGACCCTCAATGGCTTCTTAATGCAACATGTGTTTGTTTTTGTTTGTTGTGTATTGTGTATTGAACAGTTTCGTGCTAATCAAGCCTTGGCCTCAAACGTCAAGATTGGAAGTGAAATCTCTGATTCCACCTGGGTGTGTTTGCAAGGGTTGGGATAATCTAATTAGAGAACTTAGCTTTGTTAACCGACGGTACAAGAGAGCCACCCTGAACGAGGAAGCTAATGCTACCCCCAGATGTTCTCCAACAGCTACACATAAATGTATGCAGATGCTATGTTAAACACTCAATTTAGGCGTGCAACTCATGACCAAATGTTGAATGCATCTCTCATATCGTGACGTGAAGCATCTCGGGTGTCAAAGAGCATCATGGGTGTCAAGCAGTTAATGTCTGATGCCATGTGAAAGTAGGATAAGCATTTCAAGTTTCCACGTCCAAATTCCATCTTATGTTGACTGTTTTGTCGCTAATTATGGAAAACTAGCATGTAACTCACCAAGACTCCGTGTCCTACATTGAGGTTCTCACCCATTACACCATAAAGGAAAAAAAAAAAAACAAGTCTCCTTGTGCGGCAGGGCATATTGCTGTTCTTGCTGAAAACAAGTACAAATTGCCTTATTTCCACGTTCTTCCTTCTTTTACATAGGCGGAACAGTATAATCTGCAATGACAAATACATAGACATATCGTTAATCGAAGTTTAGGAATCAAAGTCCAAGAAGAATCAAGATAACAATTTACTCATAAACACTTCTGTATTGACTCTACTTCTCAATGCGGGGGTTAGCCTTTTAAAAAGACGCTGACTTTCAACAATAGGTTCCGTTGCCAAATATGAAAATGGGGATCATATGATAGCTTAGCTTTAGAATTGGTTTTGCATCTCATTTCAAGCCACCATTTTCATTTCACAAACAATGAACCTGGAATGCTTACCCCCACATGTGGTTCCGGGGGGAACTTGCTTGCCACATGGTCTTGCTACATAGACGGCCTTATCCACGCTGATTTCTCGTCCTATGCCTCCGGGGAAAATGCGAGCAAAGGCACCGCACGTCCACATCGATTACGAATCCACGGCATTCGCCGGATGGTCGAGCCTCTGGTCCTGATTTGGACACAAGCCTTTCACATTGGCTTATTAGACCTTGAATGTTTGTGTTGCGTATCCGAGCTGAAATGTTCTTGCTGGAATTCAATGTCGCAACTATTAGCAACATCGCTAACGCCAAACTGCTAGATATTGACCTGAACACTACCATGATTCCTAACGATTGTGCTGGCCTATACAATGCAAACAAGTTTGTGTTATAATTTTCCATGGCATGCTTATTGGATAGGATCATTCAGAGTGCTTGAAATACGTTACATTGGTAAATGACTTGTTTTTCAGTGGTAACGCGTTGGAAATTAGTACATTGCTAAATAACCCTTTCATAAAACCATGGAATTGTAAAAATACCAAAAGGACAGATTGGAAAAGGGTACAGAGAAAAAAGGTTTAGATGAAAAGGGAAAGAAGTCATATGGGCTTTCCCCACATTTTATAAAGTTTCCATGTTATGTAATTAGGACTGCAAACGAGTTGATACGAGTTGACTCGGTGGTGGCTCGGTTTCGGAGACTACGCTGGGCTACTTCTTTTAAATTTCCCCGCTGCTAGGAAGTTGGGCTACTTTCTGTCTGGACTGGGCCCATTTGAGTGAACGATATTAGGCTGGGCCTAAAATCTGCGTCTTTTTTTTTTTTTTTTCTATTTTTATGTCTCTTTTTTATCTCGTTATTCTCTTCAATTTTTACTCTGTTAACGGTAAATAAAAGTGGCCAAAACGGGCAGGGCCAGTTGCGTTTAGGTCTCTCTCTCTCTCTCTCTCTCTCTCGTCTCTAACCCATTTGGCATTTCTATTCCAGAGCACTTAAACCCTGCACATCTCTCTCTCTCTCTCTGTGCGCTGCGCAAAGGACCGGTGGTTAAGAGGCAAAAATGAGCAGCTGGAGAACGCTTGTTCTACGAGTCGGCGACAAGTGCCCCGAGTACGGCAACGCCTCTGACTTCAAAGAACCCATTGTTCGTACTTCTCTCTCTCTCTCTCCAATTCTCTGGTATTGGTAGTGTTGTTTCTCGGGAAACACTAGGATTGCGCCTTAGTTCTAATGGATTCTTTTTGGGTTTACTCCTTTCGTATTTTGGTTTCTTGTTTTACTGGCAAAACCTAAGGGTTCTGCCTCAGCGCCACATTTTGTTTTTCCTTTTTTTTTTTCCTTATTTTATTTTTGTTTCTTGTTTTATGAATTACTGAGTTCTTAAGTTCTTGCGCAACGTCTTGGCCATTCTTGAGATGTGTTTCTTTTGTTTGTTTTTTTTTTTTTTTTCTTTTCTTGATTTCTTTTATTCCCTTGGCATTTTAGTTTCTTGTTATTTGCTTGAATTATAGTGTTGCTAACTTTGGCATTGGGATTTTCCAGGAAACTTGCTTTGGCGTTGTCCGGCGAGAGCTGGAGCACTCTGAGAATGATATTTTATCTGTAAAGTCCTCTTTGGCTTTCTTTTTAATTTCTTTCAATTTATTTATGCCTTTCGAGTCCTCTTATTAGGCTCTTTTCTTCCCATCCAGTTTACTTGTCAGGCTGTTTTTACCCGTTCGGTTTACTTTTAAAGTTTCTGTTGACTTCAATGTTGACTTCAAAATCTTGAGACTCCATCTTGGAATGTCAAAAGCTTTATATTGCCTTATTTTTGTGCCGTGTTGTTTGATCGCAAAAAATGTTAATTTGTATACATTCTTTAATGCAAGATTGTTTTGCTATTAAGCACGCCTGCTACTGCATTAACTTGATCTTCCTTTGTGCTGTCAGTTCCTTCTCCAATGCGTTGAACAATTGCCTCACAAGATTCCTTTGTATGGGACACTGGTACTGTGCCTTTTCGTTATTCCTTGTGATCTCCTTTTCATCTTGATGCATGATTTTATGATAATTGTCTTTTTTTTTTTTTTTTTTTTTCATGTTTTTCTTACTTTTGCATGTGCATAGAGAATTAATCCTCTCTCTCTCTCTCTCTCTCTCTCTCTCTCTCTCTCTCTCTCTCTCTCCCCTGTACCCATTTTCAGATTGGCTTGTTGAACCTGGAAAATGAAGATTTTGTTAGGAAAATTGTGGAATGCACTCAAATTAATTTCCAGGTGAGTGGTTGCAAGTTGACTTGGTTGAAGCTATCTTCATATAGCTGTTACTCTGCAGCTTGCTATACGTATCTTTTGGTAAAGCCACAACTTGTGGTTCCTAGTTTTAAAATGAAAGGCAAATTATCAAAAGAAAACTTGAATATTTTTTGAAGGATAATAATCATGCTTTTCTTTGAAGGTTGGTGGCAACCCTTTCCATTTGTAGTGGTTTAGTTTCTTGTTGACATGTTAACAAATGTTTCTGCCTATGTGTTCAGTCTTTGGACTGCTTCAATTAGATTACCTGGGAAGAAAAAAATTGGAAGAAGTTTTTCTCTGATGTACAGTTGTCCTTTTCATAGCGTTTTCCTTTTCCTGTCTGATAGATTTGGAAGTGGGAGAGCATTTCCAGTTTATCAGTTTTACTTAGATAGATATGGTGTAACTTCACTGATCTCATGCTATAAAATCTGACCTGTTTGCTCCTCTATTTTTTGTTTGGTGACTTTTCAGGATGCTTTATATCGGGGCAATTGTGACAAGATTCGAATTTTGATGCGCTTTCTGACAAGTATGGTAAGCTATTTTTGATGTTTGGCTTTTCCGACACTTCCAAGACTGATTAGAAGTGGAAGAAAATAGGCACAGTTTTATCTGGAAAATAGGAATGTAAGGATACATTTCAAATCAAAATTTGGAGAATTATCAGTTCTTTTTAACAGGGGATAGAAAAAAAATCAGATGGCAAGGACATTTTTGCTATATATTTCCTTCTGTTGTTGCTGCTTTAGGATGCTGTGGAGATAAGTTTTTAATCAGCATCTCTTACTTTTTTATGATAAGTGATAGCTAATTTTTAAACATATTTGTTTGATTTTATTTGTCCACAAAGAAGATGAAGGGGATGAGGAATTCTTGGACATAAATCACTCTTTTTTTTTGGGATATAGCTATTGCTGACATGGTGTATCAGGACTTGCATGCATTCATATATTTTTGTGTCAAATGTAATGTATGCACTTTGAACTATGATAGAAGATGGAGTTATCTGATTATTATTATTATTTTTATATAGATGTGTAGTAAAGTTCTCCAACCTGCTTCTTTGGTTGTCGTCTTTGAAACATTATTATCATCGGCTGCCACAACACTGGACGAAGAGAAAGGAAATCCTGCTTGGCAAGCCTGTGGTGACTTTTATGTGACATGTATTTTATCCTGCCTTCCATGGGGTGGATCAGAACTTGCTGAGGTAATGCTTCTTTGTGTGCTTGAATATTTTTGATCACGCGAAATGGGAGTCATTTTAGCCTTGTTGTGGATGGTAGTTCAACTATCAGTAAATCTGTAGTCACGCATGATTGTTGCATGTACTTTATGTCTCCTTATTTGGTTATCATAAATCATTGTTACACGTTCTGTACATCTCTAATCATTCAATGTTTTAAAACCTGGATAGGTAAGTTTTTGTTTTGGCATTAATTCAATCTTGTATTTCACAGAGGAAGTTTATGTTTAGGTCTATTGGAAATTGATGTGATATCTTCGGATCCCAATGAACTTCATAAAATTTACAACAGTTGTACAGTAAAGACTTGATTTCTGTGCATATACATTTGTAATCAAAATGTTCAACAAATTATGATTTTAGCATTTTACTGCCAACAATGATGTCTATGCTCCAGGACTTGTAGCTATGGGCCTATGAAGTGTGCTTTCTTTCATAGGCTTCAAGTGAGTCAAACTTATTTCCATCAAGAAATTTAGTACAGCCATGTTAAGTGATATTTGTCACTTATCTATTAAATTCATCTCATTGACTCGAAGTGGAGAAAATAATGTCCCTTTGGCTTTATACCAATTTTTTTTTTCATTAATTCATGATTTGCCATGCTTATTTGCTTTCAGTTTAAATACTTTCCACTTAAAATGTGCTGTCTCACTAATAATAAAATGCTCTGCTTATGTGTATACATGTTTGATATCTGTATCTCTTGTGTCTGTAGCAAGCTCCTGAGGAGATTGAGAGAGTTATGGTTGGCATAGAAGCCTATATGAGCATCAGAAGGCATAATTCTGACAGCGGTTTATCTTTTTTTGAGGATGATGATGAATCTGGGGAAGGTCTTGCCGAAAAGGTGTAATGTCCTTTTAGTATAATATGTTGGTACAGATGTGGACCTTATGCAATGAGGCAAAAAGGATCCATTTCTTTTACTGCTTTCATAAGTTGTTCTCTTGTTTGGCTTTGTGCTTGTTTTATTCCCTTTAATTGTGTGAATTGGAGATGGTTTTCTTCCTTAAGATGTTCCATAATTGGTTCTTTAGGATTTCTTGGAAGACTTATGGGGTCGCATACAAGTATTATCGAATGGTGGATGGAAAATTGAAAGTGGTAGGTGTTTTACTCTCTCACAATGTGTGTTTACATCTTTTGGTTGGATTGCATGAAGGCTTGAGGGCTATTTGAAGTGGGATTAATTGTATGGTTCTTCTCTCTTTGTTTGTTATTTTGTGAGGGTGTTTTTGGGTTTGTATGTTCTCATAGTACTGTTAACCAGGCCTTTTTGCTTCAAAATTTAAGGTCTAATCTATCATGCTATGTCTTTATTTTATATTGCCACTTGTAGTTTCTCTGTGGTCTTAATGTTACCACTTGTTATGTGTGCCATATTTTCACTTTTTAGTGCCAAGACCACACCTCTCATTTGAGGCTCAGCTGGTTGCTGGAAAGTCTTATGAGTGTGGACCAATCAACACCCCTGACCAACCTGAGCCACTTTCACAGCTTCCGGGGACAAACTATGGTAAACAGAAGCATGATGCAGAGTCAATGTATCCTCAGAGGATTCGCAGGCTTAATATTTTCCCTGCAAGTAAAACAGAGGTAATTAGTGATTTGCTGCCTGTACAATAGAGTAGAAAATTTTTCTTTCTTTGTGGAATACTTGTTGTATGCTATCATTTCAGCTTTTACCCAGTGTATGGAGATATAAGTTGCAATTTCCCCTTTACCTCAAAACCCTTGTAGATATTCTTGATATTTTTTGTCTAATCCTAGGGTATGGGAAACATCTTACCTCAGAAATGAATCAAATTGCTAATCAAATGCATGTTCTTGTTGTTGGTGCAACTGAACTGCAGATAGATTGTGTTTGAGAAGCAATTCCATTTATTGATTAAAGCTTCTGATGTAAATTCTTCATCCAACCAGAAAATATTAAACTTTACAGTAACTCTCTTTCAATATATGGCACCTTGATATTCTTGCATTATCTCAATGAAGCCAGAGGGAGATGAATGAATTTTTCTTTTAGCCTTGCTCTATGCATTTTACTTTTGTATGCTTATTTTTGGCAGTCACTGTAGGACAGAAAGCTGACAATCTGATGTAGGAAAACAAAAACTTAGACTGTAGAGTAAACAATTTGATTCAAGGTTTCAGTCCTTAGTATATCACTATGCTCTCACTCCAGTTCTCTGAATCAAATGTGGACCTTTGGCCTTATAACTAGTCTTGGGCTTCAAGTGGAGCGACAGTTACTTTTGCTCTTTCTTTTCTTGTTTACATATCTTCATTGGCACGTATTCATTCTCCTTTCCATTTGGATAACAGGATATGCAGCCTATAGATCGCTTCATTGTGGAAGAGTATTTACTGGATGTGCTTCTGTTCCTTAATGGCTGGTTTGTAAAATAACATCGGCATATATTTACAAAGCTCTTTATTGCTCCTTTGCTTTAGTTCCTTTCAAGTATAGCAGAATGGGTAAATGGAGTTACTTTTCAACTAGTAGGATGCAGTTGAGTACCACTTTAATGAAGGCATCATGCATAAATTAGGATGGTTTTTTTCGCTTATGGGCATTGATTGATCTGATTTACAATGGTAAATACATGATATTGTGGCTAAATACCTGAATACATGCAACCGAAACTGGTTACCTGTTGGTGCATGTATTCTTAGATTGTAAATATGTGCTATGCTACATAGACAAATATAAACTACATAGACAAATATAAACAGATCAACTGATTATCAAGGAAGCATTTGGTTTATAGTTTTTTTTTTTTTTTTCTTTAATGCATGATCCATACTTCTCCAATTGTGGTTTAGTCGTGCCCATTGATGCTGCAGTTTCATTTTAAAATTGATTTGTATTTAGTTATTCATTTTTTCTAGGTTGAATTATTTAGTTATAGTTTTTTTTTTTAAATTGGTTCATGCAAAGCTAGTCGAAAGGAATGTGCGTCATATCTGGTTGGTCTGCCAGTTGCCTTCCGATATGAGTATCTTATGGCAGAAACTATATTCTCTCAGGTAAGATCTTTTTGCCTTCTGGCTTCTCTTTAAGTACAACAATTCTATGTCTTGAACTGTGGTTCTAGTAAGTGGAGTAGAAGGGACTTATGTGTTTAAATCTTGTGTTACCACTAAGCGCAGTTGCATAAATAGTTGATGTTTGTCTCTTGGGCAGTTGCAATGTTTCTCATTTCTTATTGCTTTGTTAATCTCTGCTGGATGTGCTCAAAAAGGATACTTGGTCCTCTACTCCCCTACACAACAGAAATCTAGGAATGTTGAAACTCTTACTTTGAATGTTTGAAGTGATTCTTTCAGTTAAATGGTGGTTCTTTGCTATGTGCCCAAGTGGCAGTAGTGAGAAGGACTGAAACCTGTAAAAATAATTCTGTTAGCTTTTGCCCCTTTTTCTTATGTACTTGCTCTTGAGAAGTCATTGTGAGCTTGGACTGTAATATAGGTTTGAGCATTTTAAGCATATTTATATGTTAATCAAGTTGTATTAGTTTTATATAATGTCTGATATAATAAAAATCCAATTTGTTCTTGCAGTTGCTTCTGTTGCCACAACCCCCATTCAAGCCAATGTACTATGCATTGGTCATTATGGACCTGTGTAAGGTAATGTGGTAGCTACTGTACACTGATTGTTTCCTTTTCTCTGCATGAGTGGCTTTTGTCTTCACCAAGGCTCTACTAACCAATGAAATGTTATTGTGTTTTAAAGCCATCTGACTATAGTTTTGATTGTTAGGCTCTTCCTGGGGCCTTTCCTTCAGTAGTAGCTGCTGCTGTTCGTGCACTGTTTGAGAAAATAGTGGACTTGGATATGGAATGTCGAACACGGTTCATCCTTTGGTTTTCACACCACCTGTAAGTCTAAAGGTTTTGAAACTTAAATGCAAGCTTCAGTGTGCTCTTGTTCTTATGTTCAGCCAATGGATCAACTCTCTTATCTTTTATTCTCACATGGCTCCTTGTGTAATCAATCGGTGATTCTTTATAATGATTGGCTTCTTCAAGGTCAAAACTTTTACTGAGATTTCATGTTTCATGTTTCTTTTAGAGTTTCTTTCAATACAAATTTTACTGTTTTCTATCTTGCTATTTTGTGATACTTTTGTTGCAAAAGCTAAATGCAACCCCTTAGTTTGTCTGAGTATATTAAAAGGACCTTCTGACTTTGTAGGTCAAATTTCCAATTTATCTGGCCTTGGGAGGAATGGGCTTATGTCTTAGACCTTCCTAGGTGGGCTCCACAGAGAGTATTTGTTCAAGAGGTTTTGGAGAGAGAAGTTCGTCTATCATACTGGGACAAAGTCAAGCAGGTATAAACGATTATGATATTTGTTATTAACTTGTTATTATACTTGTGGCAACTTTCCAGTAGTTCTTTGTAATCTGCCTTTTAGTTTAAGGACCAGCTAGAGTCTATTATTCTTAGGCCTTAAGCAATGGAGCTGATGTGTCTTCTTATGTGACTACATCTTTCACTGTTTCTTCAAAACCTTGCATGAACTCCACCATTTGGCTTTATCTGCAATTTCAATGTTACCTGAACTATGGATCCTGTTGCCTTAAATGCTATGTTCTTTTCTCTTCTTTTTACATCATCAAACATCTGAAAAAACTAATGAATGTTTATATATAAGCTCTGCCACCAACCCATAAAAGAACAGCAAACAAACAGTTTCTTTATTCACTATACAATGTTGGAAAAATTTGATAAATGTGTTAGTGGAATGTCTCCCACCTAGATGGAAAGCATGGCATACTGGGAAGGGGAGTTTCAATAAAACCTTCAGTTATCCAAGCTTATCATTTCAGTTGTGGCTGACATGATGCTGTACTTTGTTCACCTGGTTCCTTTCCCAACCTTGTTTTACTGTCACAGAGCATTGAGAATGCACCCGTTTTAGAAGAGCTGCTTCCGCCAAAGGGTTCTCCAAACTTCAGATATAATATTGAAGATGGTCGGGAAAGGAATGAAGAACAGGCACTTTCTGCTGAGCTCAGCAACAAGGTTAAGGGACGGCAAACTGTCCGAGAAATAATCTCATGGGTAGATGAAAGTGTAATTCCCAGTTATGGTTGGGAAGTTGCCCTCAAAGTCATTGTGCAAACCCTTCTTGACATTGGTTCTAAAAGTTTCACTCATTTGATCACTGTTTTGGAGAGATATGGCCAAGTAATGGCACGGTTATGTGCTGATCATGACAAACAGGTCATACTGATATCCGAAGTAAGTTCTTACTGGAAGAACAATGCTCAAATGACAGCTATAGCTGTTGACCGAATGATGGGTTATCGTCTTCTGTCTAATTTGGCCATTGTGGATTGGGTGTTTTCTCCAGCAAACATAGAGCAATTTCATATCTCTGATCGTTCATGGGAGGTACATTACAAGAAGACTTCATCAGTTCCTTTTCTTTGTTTAAAATTAAAATTTCCCCTTTTCCCTTTGCATCACCTTCATATAGCTTGCTATATTATACCCTTGCTATTTGATAGAAATAGTTGGTACTTTGTGTGAGACAACTAATGGGGAATGAAATCTTTATAATGATTAAATAATTTGACTAATTAAATGTAAGAAAGAGGTGGGCTTCCTTTAAATGTTTGGAGTGATAGAGGTGCCACTTACATCACTCTAGGGATCAGAACCTTATGTTTTTCCCCTGAAACATGTGGCTAGTAGATGAAGATATTCCCTATAGTGACTGATCTTAACAGCTTTTTGGGCTTCAATTATGGATGTTTATGATAGAGGCCATAACATCTTTCCATCTCATACTTCCAAACTTTCAGTCTTATCAACACTTGGTGGGATAGGGGTGGGTGAAAGTGCAGGAAAGAAGAGTGAGTTTGTGGATTCTAGCTATCCCACCTTGTTCTTGCTTGGGAGAAATGAAAATGAAGGAAAGAAAATCTGAGACAGAAATCCTTAGCATGGTCCCATTATCTTACTTTCCAACTCTCTGATTTGGAATATACTAGCATTTAACACTTATGATGCACACAAGGAATTCTGTTGTTATTTCTCTCTGAATTAAGCATATTGTAGTTTTCAAAAATACAAACAGATAAAGTATAACTTATGAATGAAATTGAAATATGGACCTTTAAATTAGAAATCTTTTTTACCTGAAATTGTATGTCCACGAGAATTATTAATTTCTTGTGGTCATCTATGAAATATTCTTTTTCTTTGGCATTGTACTTCTTTGATGCAATTGTGATCTGTCCTGCAAGCCATATAGCAGATCTGAATTGAAGGGCTGGAAAAATATTCTCCCTCCTTCAGATCTGCTCTTCAACATCAAGAATGGTTTGAATTTCCAGTGGGCATTTACTAGATTTTATTAGCTATTCCTCAAGACTTATGTCCTATTTTTGTCCCTGCCACAGGTTCTCAGAAATGCTGTAAGCAAGACTTACAATCGTCTATGTGACCTAAGGAAAGAGGTATTAGCTCTCAAGAAAGGCGTTGCATCAGCTGAAGAAGCTGCAGCCAAGGCAAAAGCTGAGTTGGATGCTTCTGAGTCAAAGCTCACTCTGGTTGAGGGTGAGCCTGTTCTTGGTGAAAATCCTGTGAGAATGAAACGTTTGAAAGCACAGGCTGAGAAGGCAAAAGAAGAGGAGGTATCTGTGCGAGACTCTCTGGAGGCCAAGGAGGCTCTTCTTGCTCGAGCTTATGAAGAGAATGAGGTAATCGATGATAAGATCTTATGTAGAATCCCTTTGCTTTCTACTTATTATTTGATGGCAAATACCAAATAGGTCCTAGAGAGAGTCCATCTATTCCCAATTATGAATTTTATTTGCGGGTAAGTTGCCAATGCTTCTCCAGTGAGTGTGAATAGAAAGAACCTAAATTTGAAGTAGTCATTTCAAGCCAGAGAATGAATGACTTTCTTGGAAAAGCTGATTTGCATCCCATACCATCCTAATTGAAGTTGAATAGCCCCCAAGGTTTGGATGGGATTTGCACAAATTCCAGTGCCTTTCCACGTGCAATCAGCATGCAATAAGATGGCAGATTATGTCATGCCCAAAAAATCTATCAAACTCACCCCATGGCAGGTCTCCAGTGATTTTATTTGGATGATTATTCCCTTTGACTCCCTTCCAGGCTACCTATAATCAGCACATCAGAATTCTTGAGCTGCCTACTTGTCTTTTGTTTTGCTTGATGTTCTCCCCTCCACCTCTCCATCCTCCTCTCAATCCACCGAAACAACTGTGAAGCATATCATGGTATGAAATTAAATGATGTAATGTATAAAAAAGAAAAGGGAGAAGGGAAAGCAATGTGTGTGCAGAGTCAACATAGGTGAAGCTCATTTTTCTTTCCTTTCTATTTGTGGAAAATAAATTTCCATGAGTTTGCATGGCCCAACAACATCATGTGCTTCATCCTATATGAAAAGAATAGTTTAATTTTGCTCAAGTCACTTGGTAAGTGACTTAGATTTGCCGATATTTTTTGAAGTGGGCCCAACCTTTCCATGAATCACTTATCCTGTTCACATTATCCTGATAAAGATTCAGAATCTCTTTCCTTTGCTGATGATGATTGCCATCTGCAGGCACTGTTCCTATCTTTGTATAAGAACTTCTCAAATGTATTGATGGAGCGTCTGCCTGACTCACCAAAGGCTCAAACATTAAAGGGACTAAAGTCTATTCAGGCTGATGAAATGGCTGTTGACATTGAAGGATCAACTGCAATGGAAGTGGATAACGAGAATGGGAAATCCAAAAAAAGGTTATTATACCACACCCCCCCCCCCCAACCCAACCCTCTGCAGGGGAGTAGGGGCTCCCCTTCAGCCTCCGCCTTGCCCTTTTCATTATTGCCTCTTCTCATTTAGTCAGAAGAAATGAATTGACAGCAACAATTTTTTGCAGTCAATCAAATGGTGGGAAGACAAACAATACATACACTTTAGGCGAAAAAGAGCAGTGGTGTCTAACAACTCTAGGCTATGTGAAGGCATTCTCAAGGCAATATGCTGCTGAGGTAAATATAGCATGCAAAGCTAATTTCTCTATTTTCAACTTTTCTTCAGTTTTTAGACATTTTTCAGTCATATATATGACTGGAGTGTTTGAGAGCAAGCAGCAATGTTCTTGTGTTTGCTTGGAAATTGATGGCAATAAATTTCGATCCTCTTCATCGGTATTCTTATCCTCGTTTTCACAAATGCTCAAGTGGGGGGAGGCAATTGATATTTTTGTTCCTGATCTCTGCAATTTACAATGTGTGGCAGATATGGCCTAATATTGAGAAGTTAGATGCGGAAGTGTTCACTGAGAATGCGCATCCTCTTTTCCTGAAAGCAGTTTATTCTGGTTTGCGGCGACCTATCAATGGAGAGACATCTGGCTGAGATTTTTGTTCGATCTTGGTTCAGTTTAGCCTCAATTTATTTGTTTGTTTCCTGCGGATGGTTGCTTTATGTATATTTACTTGTGTCAAATGGAAGAGAAAGGAAATTAGTAGTAGTTAAGCTCTTCATTTAATTGTTTTGAGTTACAACTACAAAGTTAACCTATTAGATTAGGAAAGAAGTCGGCAGGCTGCTACCAGCACTAGTTTTATTCCCAAAAGATGGCATTCGGGGGCATGTTTAATGCTACTTTCCTTTCTTTTTTGAAAAAAAAAAAAAAAAAAAGAAAAGAAAAAAAATAAAAACCAAAGAAAGAAAAGAAAATGGCCCATTTCAGGGACGTAAAGCGTTCATCTTATCTTTGCTCATCCTCTTTAGTTTATGGCCAAGTTCGTGTTATGAGTTCTGCTGTCTCCTTGGGTCTGTCAAGGGGCCTAATAGAATGAGTTGTAATAGGATGGGTTGTTACCATATGAGTTTTGGATATTTATCTCAAAATCTTTAAATTTAAATATGAGGTTTACAAAAATTGAGAAAGAGTTTAATTATATGATTTAAGTTTTAATGAAAATATTCTTGTGTTCAGTGACGGTGTTTTTCAATGTACAAAAATTTGTGCCTAAATGTACGTTTAGTAGGGCCGGCCGCTCGTCCTGGCCGTAGCATCGGCCAGTGCTGGTAGCAAAAACCATTGTACGATGGAATCTCGTTTTCAATTTCCTCAAACTCGAACCTGCGGCCGCCCCTAATGATTACTACCCCTTCTTTCTATTTATTATTATTATTATTATTATTCTTCTATATGTTTGCATTAATTTCCTCCTACGGCCGCAGGAGAACAAATCCAATTAGGCATTTTATAATTTTACCAAATTTTTTAACATTCATGATCAAAGATTCCTTGATATCCCATAATCAAATTTTTTTTTTTTTTTTAAAAAAAAAAAAACATAAAGCATAGCAGCGGATATCATTTTTAGTATAATTACTCGAATCAAATGGATGCCAATATCAATTAGCACCACACCTAGCTAAAATTTCCTTGGCATAACTATTAATAACAGCGAGAAAAGAGTGGATTTAGTCAAAAGGGAGAAAGCAAACTTGTCAAGTTATTAAGCAGCATTTTTATTTGGAAAACAAAAATAATAAATGAAAAGAAGCCGTTGTTAACTTTTATTTCATTTTTATTCTTATTATTATTATTTTTTTTGTATCATTTATTTTCGCGAGTTGGGAAACTTCCATAGATTCAACAAGGCCAAATCACCCACTTCCACAGGCCCCATTCTCCCCCACAACAGGGAAGAGAAAAGTCGTACTCTCTCTGTCTGTGCGTTAAAAAGCACTTCTAGAGAGAGGAAATCCACCTACATTTATTTTCTCTCTCTAAAAACGGGCACTTTCTATCTCTAGCTCACCTGTCGAACTCCCTCCCTCTCAAATCCTAGAGAGAGAGAGAGAGAGAGAGAGAGAGAGAGAGAGATCAAGAAACGGAAACGGGCATTTTCTCTTCTTCTTCTTCTTCTTCTTCTTCTTCTCCTTCTTCCTCCTGCTCGTTCGTGTTGTCACGTTTTCTCTTTAAATGAAAGATCGAACGGAAAAATAATCAGTAGGAGAGGAAAGGAATAAAAAAAAAAAAAAATACAAAATGGAGTTTGTTGGTAAATCAGTGAGGAAGGAATTGAAGGGGGTGGGTGTCTACTCGGGGATCGTGCAATCGTACGACGCGTCGTCTGGTTTCTTCGCGATTTGTTACGAGGACGGTGATACCGAGGAGCTCGAGTTCTCCGACGTCGTTTCTCTTCTGGACGGAAAAGAAGCTGACCCAGTTGACTGCAAGCCTCGGATTGGCCGCAAGCCCAGGAAGCGCCGCCGGCTTGAGCCAAGGAACCGCCAGAATGGAGGCGGCGGAGAAGAATCTGGTAATTCTAATTCTTATTGTCGTGCTACTGGGGAAACCCTAGAGCGAGATGTTGGTCTAGAGGCTGATAGGGATTTTGGCTTGATTCGGAATGTTGATTTGAATGCTAATGTTGATTTAAATGAAAATTTGGATGGGGGAAATGTTGATCGTTTGAAAGAGGTTTTGGATTTGAATTCTGGGTTTAATTTAAATTTGAACGAAGGGTTTGATTTGAATGAGGGGGATAATTTAATTGTTAGTTGTCGGGCAGAGTTGAAGGAGAGAGGGTGTATTGACTTGAATTTGGATGTGAATGGTGATGTGGATGAGAATTTAGATGAGGTTGATTTGGGGGGAAATGTTTTGGTGGCCCAGAAGAGGGAATGTAAGTTTGATTTGAATTTGGTGGTTGATGAGGAAATTAAGGATAATGTAGGAGGTGGTGATTTTGTGGGGCATGGGCTTGCTGAAGAGAATACCACATCTTTTGGGATGGTTAAAGAGGAAACTGAAAAGACGGTGAAGCCTAGTAGGCTAGCTGTGGGAACTCAAGATGCTAGTGGGATGCTGGAGGAAGCTCATGACCATAATGATTTAAGAATAGGGGTAGTGACGAGTTTTGGGGAAGGTGAAACTGCTTCTGCTGAACATGAACAGGTTTGTGAGGCGTTTGTAATGCCAGATGCACAAGGCATTAAACAGGATGGTCTTGTGGTAACCGATGGGAAGCATGATGATATGAGAAGTGCATGTAAAGAAGAAAGTGGTGGCCGGAGGAGGGGAAGGAGAAGGGGGAGAAAGTCTGCAGATAGTTTGAATTCTAAGCTGGAAAATTTTACAGCAGTTATCGATGCAAATGGAGATGCTATAGGTGACATGCGAAGTGAGCATAAAGAAGATACTGGTAGTCAGAGAAGGGGGAGGAGGAGGGGGAGAAAGCCAGCAGAAAATTTGAATTATGTGCCAGCGCCAGAAATGCCAGTATTGATGGATGCTAAAGGTTTTAAGGAAGATTATATTGTGATAATTAATGCAAACCAAGAAGCTATTTGTGATATGAGAAGTGCACATACAGAAGAGAGCAGCAGCCAGAGGAGAGGGAGGAGGAGGGGGAGAAAGCCCACAGATAACTTGGATTCTGCACCAGTGCCAGAAATGACAGTTTTGACAGATCCTAATGGTATTAAGGATGATTGTTCTATGGTAATTGATGTCAACCAAGATGATGTGGAAACTGCACACAGGGAAGTGCATGGTAGTCGTAGAAAGAGGAGAAAACTGATGGATCATGCAAACTCTACGCCAGAGACTACACTGTTGAGGAGGAGTACCCGGAGAGGGTCAGCTAGAATTAATGGTTTAATGTCTACAAAATCAATGGTGGTCAATGATTTGTCAGCATATCCTCCAGTTAGTGCATTGATGGAGGAAAATCCTATGACTGAAAGCCCTGAAGAGCCTGCTGCTCTCCCTTTGAAAGTGCAACTGCCGCCTTCTTCACAGAGATTGGATTTGGATGGAATTCCTGTGCTTGACCTTTTCTCAATTTATGCCTTTTTGAGATCCTTTAGTACAATACTATTTTTAAGTCCGTTTGAGTTGGAAGATTTTGCAGCAGCTTTGAAATGTAACTCTCCCAGTTCATTATTCAATTGCATTCATGTTTCCATTCTGCAAACCCTGAGAAAGCATTTGGAGCACCTTTCAAATGAAGGTTCGAAATCTGCTTCTGATTGTCTGAGGTACTTGTTTGTTAATTTTTGTGATAATTATTTTTGTTTATGTATCAGTTGTTCTGTGTCTGGACTTCTTTTTATTGGTATTTACCATTTGGTATTTGATGTAGGAGTCTTAATTGGGGTTTACTGGACCTGATGACATGGCCTGTCTTCATGGTCGAGTACCTTCTGATTTATGGTTCGGGGATAAATCCGAGGATTGATTTCAATCGCCTGAAGCTATTCAAGAGTGAATACTATAAACAACCTGCATCTACAAAGGTTGAGATATTGCAATTTCTGTGTGATAATGTGATTGAGGTGGAAGCCTTTAGGTCCGAGCTTACTAGGAGATCTTCTGGAGCTGAATCTGACTTGGATTTTGATCGAATTGTCAGTTTCGGGGTTCATAGGAAAAAAAGGGCTGCAGTGGATGTGTCGGGTGGGTCTTGCTTGGCTGAGGAGGCAGCTGATGACACCACTGATTGGAATAGTGATGAGTGCTGCCTTTGTAAGATGGATGGAAATTTGATATGCTGTGATGGTTGTCCTGCTGCGTACCATTCGAAGTGTGTGGGTGTTGCAAATGATTCTTTGCCAGAGGGTGATTGGTATTGCCCTGAGTGCTCTATGAACAGGCACAAACCTTGGCTAAAACCCAGAAAGTCACTGCGAGGAGCCGAACTATTGGGAATTGATCCTTATGGCCGAGTATATTTCAGCAGCTGTGGTTACTTGCTGGTGTAAGTTTTCCTAATTGTTCATGTTCACGTTGCACTATTGAAGCTTTCTCTGCCGTAATTGTTATTTTGGCAGCCAATGTGTAGAATGCAGAAAGAATTTTGTACAAAGCAAACCAAAGATTTTTGTCAATTCCTTTGTCTTGATCTTTTTTCTTGTTAGCCCTGCCTTACATGATAATTCAATTTGTTTAATAGTCACCATCTTAGTCTAAAGAGGTTATCTATTGTCTGTGTTTTTGGATTTCACCTCCTTAGCATCTTCTTTCATTTTTCTGTGTACACGTGGATTTTTGTAAACAGTTTATGTTGCATACAAGATTTTATCAAAGTTGCTGATGTTGCAGGTCAGATTCATGTGACAGCGAATGTTCATTCAATTATTACCACACAGATGATATTAGTGCTGTTGTAAAAGTGCTCAAGTCTTCAGAGAGTTATTATAGTAGCATCTTGGATGCTATCTACAGCCATTGGGGTATCTCTGTTTGTTTATATGGAGCAACCAGTAATTTGGCATATTCAGAAACATGTGCAGTTAAGAATGAGAATGTTGATAATAGAAAGCCCCAAGAGAATTTTGGTACCGAATTTCCTAATGGTCTTAATGTTGAGAATTCAAAATCTGTGAATCCATCATGCTTGACTTCAGAAATGAATTATAACTATCATAATGGAGGGACTAATGGTTCAAATATCTCTGCTGAATTATTAAATAGATATGAGATGGCAGGTGGGAATTTTTTCCCATCTCGCAGTGTGGATGTTAACACAAGTAATCCAGAACCTGCCAGTACTGGTGATACTGCATCTGCTGTAAAGGTAACAGACATGGGGCCGCAGCTTGGAACCAATTACATGAACTATTACAGTTTTGGTCATACAGCTTCATTAGTTGTAGAAGAGTTGATGCGTAAATCGTCAGACAAAATCAAGGAAGACCCTGTGAAGTCTGACGAGGAAATAATTGCAGCTCAGACAAGGGTTATTTCCAAGAAATACACAAAGTTTTGTTGGCCAAATATTTTGAAACTAAATGATGATGTGCAAAAGGAAAATTGTGGGTGGTGCTTCGCTTGCAGGGTTCCAACTGATGACACAGAATGCTTGTTTTATTTTAGTTCTAGTCCTGTTAAGGAAGGGGTTTTAAGTGAAGTTCCTGGCCTCCAATCACAAAGAAAAAGAGAAAGCCATATTTGGGATATAATATTTCACATTTTCTCGGTTGAAGACCGCTTGCAGGGGCTTCTGTTCGGTCCATGGCTGAATCCACATTTTACCAGGGTCTGGCATAAAAATATTGTTAAGGAACCTGGTATTGTATTTGTGAAACGTTTACTGATGATGGTGAGGAATTCTTTCATCTTGTCAGACCTTTTACCCTCATTTTAATGGCACATCGGTTGGAAAATTAACTCGTTGTTTATGGGGAAGTTTTGCTGATATAAATGTATTGTTTAGCAGAGATGCAGTAGAATGTAGCTTTTCATTGTTTTTATCATATCCAAAGTCTCATCATGAATAAATTTGAAACCAACAGTTATTAAGCTTTGCTGGTTTTTCATTTTTGCATAATAAGGTGTGGTGCTAGCCCTAGTTTTAGAACATTCCTAGCTGCTTTGTATTTCAGTGATCTCTATGAAATAGTCTATGTAATTGTTTTTGTTATATTCTCTGGCATTTGGGTTAATTTATGTTGTTATGGGTGTTGTGCAGCTGGAATCAAATCTCCATCATCTGGCACTTTCAGCTGAGTGGACAAAGCATGTTGACTCTGCTGTCACACTGGGATCAGCTTCTCATATTGTGACTGCATCTTTGCGTGCATCTGCAAAGAATGGCATTGGGAGAAAAAGAACCAGGCACCCAGAAATTGACACCAACAGTGGTTCAAATTCTGACAGTGGATTGTGTATGTTTTGGTGGAGGGGTGGCAGGTTGTCTCGCCAGCTTTTCAGTTGGAAGGCGTTACCCCGCTCCTTGGCATCCAAGGCTGCCAGAGAAGGTCTGAAAATTTTCTTCTCCCACTACCTGTGTAGGTGGCAGTGTCTAGAGTTTAGTCAACTGAGTTATTGTTCTGAATTTGTTTGAAATTTGAAATTTGCAGCTGGCTGTAAAAGGATACCAGGCATACTATATCCAGAAAATTCTGATTTGGCAAAGAGAAGCAAATGTGTTTCCTGGCGAGCTGCTGTTGAGTCATCAAACACTGTGGAACAGCTCGCATTGCAGGTATTGTATCTTATTACTGAACTGTTTTTTATGTCACTCACTTGTTCATTCAAGTTTCTCTTATCCTAAAGGCCAATGTTCAAGGTCAGTGATGACCTAGCCATATCGCCACATTGTTTGTGCTAGTTTCTACATCATCTTTCTGCTTCATCTCTATATTTTAATCACCTATGGTGTTTCCAGGTTAGAGAGCTTGATTCAAACATTAGATGGGATGAAATTGAGAACACACGTCCTCTTTACATGCTGGATAGGGAATTTAGAAAATCTTTCAGGTTTTTTAAGAAGGCAATTATCCGCAGGAAGAGTGCAGAAGGGGAATGCTCCAAGTATCTTCTTGATTTTGGCAAGAGGAAATTTATTCCTGAAGTTGTTTTGAAAAATGGATCTGTGGTTGAAGAGTCCTGTAGTGAGAGGAAGAAATATTGGCTGAGCGAATCTTATGTGCCTTTGCATCTCTTGAAAAGTTTTGAAGAGAGAAAAATTGCCCGCAAATCTGACAAGATGAGCTCTTTGAAACCTTCGGAGACCAGTGTAGATGCGAAGAGGCCCTCAAGGGGTAAGGGATTTTCTTACCTTTTTGCCAAAGCAGAAAGGTTAGAGTACCACCAGTGCAGGCACTGTAAAAAAGATGTTCTAGTTAGGTATGTCGCATGTTTACTTTTCTTAGTGTGTTTATAGACAATATGCTTATCTAGTTTTGATGCCATCAATATTTCTATCCTTAGTCAAGACATTTAACAAAGTGTAAGCCTTGTTGTAATGGTAAGGTCACTTCATTGTGACCTGGCATTTATAGGTTCAAGTCATGAAAATAGCATCTTTGTAAAACATGTATAAGGCTCTGTATATTTAACCTTTTCTCAGACCCCATAGAGTGGGAGCCTTGTGCACAATGACACCCTTCTCTTTTTAGTCAAGACATTTGACCATGTTTTTCTTCCTTCTGTTGCTTCATTATTTTCTCCTCTTTTGGAATTCTAATTTCATCTTTGTCCATCTATTTAAACACTTGCAGGGAGGCTGTGTCCTGTCAGTATTGCAAAGGTAAGCTTTTGGTCTTCAACTTCAAATTTCAAAGTTCATGTTGCCAGTGTGTCTTTAATCAGGTTCTTGAGTTTTTTGCAGTCAGAGTTATAACATGCCTATATTGGTTTGAGTCTGCATGCATCCAGTATCTTATTCATTTGTGCAAATTCTAGGATTTTTTCATAGGAGGCATGTCAGGAAGTCTGCTGGTTCTTTCACTGCTGATTGTATGTATTCATGCCACCATTGCCGGGATGGGAAATATGTGAATATCGACACAAAGAATGTGAAAGTTGGTACAAAAAGTGGGAAAAACAAGAAGACTGTGCGAGTTTCACAGCAAAAATCTAAAAAGCTTTCCCTGGTTCGCAAATCAGCACGTCTGAAAACCAATCAAAATGCACCAACCGGTGCATGGTCATTACGGTCACGGAAAAATGGGAAGGTTACTATTGTTGTACCTTTGCGTCGTTCAACTAGGAAAACCAAGTACAACTCAACTCTACATAAAAAGGTTGGAGGACGCAAGAAGGGGAAGAAAGTCAAATCCAGAAAAGCTGCCGCAAGTAAACCCCAGAAAATCAGTTCCTGGCGGAAGAAGAGAACTCAGGCTTATCATAGTTATTGGCTTAATGGTCTTCTGTTGTCCAGAAAGCCAGACGATGAACGGATAATGCATTTTAGACAGAAAAGGCTTCTTGTCCCTTTTGAGAGGGTTGTTGATGATCAACAACCCCGTTGCCCCCTTTGCTGCGAGGCAGATTATACCGTGACTTCAAACTATATATCCTGTGAGATTTGTGGAGGTAGGTTTTGTCAACTTTGATGTTTTTATATTTAGGTAGTTTATTGACTACAGTGGTCTATAAGGCATTTTCTTGTGCTTTCATTTATTTTGATGCAACCATTCTTCTTATTTTCAGAGTGGTTTCATGGGGATGCTTTTGGACTTAATGGGGAGAACATTGGCAAGCTGATTGGGTTTAGGTGTCATGTGTGCCGAAAGAGTGCAATTCCTATCTGTTCACATGTACTGTCCATGAAAGGCCATGGACAGCAAAAGACTGAGGCCCAAAATGTTGAGATTGAATGTTCTGAGGGAGTATCTAATTCTGTGCAACACCAAAGTGAGATGAATCAATTGCAACAATCTTGTTCAGATGCAGATCATCTATGTGCACTTCCTGTTGATGGCCTCATTTCAAGGGAGAAACAATTTGGTGCAGCCCTGGACTCAAATCACAGTTCTGTAGTGAAACCTGCCTTTGGAGGCCAAAATGGGAACTCACTTTACATTGGCGAGGATAATGCAGATGAAATGCAAATTTCTAATCAGAAATTGGCACCAGTTTCACCGACATCGGCCATTAATGAAAATGTGTTGGAAGGTCTGACTACCCATTTAGGATATGATGCTTTTGTAACTCCACATGCTGAGGTACAATCCTTTTGTCAAGAAGCTGGGGTTGGTGTGATGGAGCCATCATTGGGGCATGACTTCTCAGAGGATAGCTTAGCAGCTCCAACCATGTAGTTGCCAGAGTGATGGACCCCTTTGGATTCCATAGAGTTGCATCCACAACCCTGTTTAAAGTCAAGTGATTTGTAGTAGGAGACAGCAAACAAGTCTAGATTAGATTCACAATCTTTCATTTAGTTGCTCAAGCAAACACCCAAAGGTATACCTACCTGTAAATATACCAGGGTTGCTGAAACTGACGGAAAAAGATTATATAACCTGGAAAATTAAATGGATACTGAGTAATAAGGTGTTTGCTTCGAGCTTCTGTTTCTTAAGGACATTTTGTGGAGGTGGCTCCACTAGCTTTTTTGGACTAGGAATTTTCACGAAGTGACTGACAATTTGTGCTTAGGAAGCAAGTCTGGAGGCAACTTAGAAGATCTCTTGCCAGGTCTGCGGACAATTTCTCTTTATCTGTGACCTAATAGGTTGCTTCGCGGCTTTTTTTTCTCAAGTAATCATCTTCTTTGGCCCATCGAGGGAGATCTGAGGCTTTGCCCGTGGCTGCCAATGTGCAGAAGGTGGGCATAGTCGTCATAACATTGTTTTTATGACCTATGGAGCAGTAGCAGTTGTTTTACATTGGAGCTCTCTAACATTGATTATTTAGATTGAATTTCTATTGAAGCATCCATCTTGTTATCTGCTTGAACTTGTAGATATGATATCAAGTAGTGAGATCATGTAACATCATTTTGATTGGATGGTTTTTACACGGCCACCGTGTAAACTTACATGAACATCTGGAAATCGAATCCACGTTACTCATTTGACTACATTGTTATTTGTCTTGTGAATTTCTCATTGACAGGGAGTGAGTTTTGATATCATCGGAAAATTATTATATTCTCTATTCTATTGTGACTTGGAGATCACAAACCATGAAATGTTTTTATCACTAACAAAGTATGGGTATCTTTATGAAATATCTCAAAGTAGCTGGTTACTTCCATGAGGTGGCCAGACTAAACTGCTGAACAATGACAATGGTGAAGAATTAAAAAGGGAAGCCCAAAACCCTGCATCGCGACTTTCAATAATAGTGTAAAGTCCACTCCTGTATGGTAAGACTTCCCTGGCTTTCTTTGTTGCAACAACAGGGTCACGAATAAATTTTTTTCATCCCCACTCGTGGCCCTGCAATATCTTTTGCCTGAGGATGATTCTGCATGGTTTGTCTGTTGGAGGACGAGGGGATATATTACTAGAAATCATTGAAATTCCAATCCGTGTCAGGAAGTTTTAATTCGTTTTTTCTTTCTTTTTTCAATTCTCTCTTAATGGACGTTAGAGTTCCCATTTAACAATCACATTTCATAAAAATTTTCTGCCCTTTCGGTATCACAAAGCAATTTTGAACACCCTCTACAGAATCTTGTGACGGTCATCAGTTCACAACTGCTACAGACAGACAATACATCTCAACACCACGAAGGAGAGTACGTGAGGACCATCAGCGATGCAGCTTGATCACACGGGCTACTCTTTCAAAGGAGAGTGGGCACATGCTTGTACTAAACATTAGAACCGATCTCATCTACTCGGGTGCTACCATCTCAAATGTTCCCGATGTCAAGACACGAAATACCAGCTCTGGTTCCTCTTCAGCTGCCTTCTTTACCCATGTTAGGCTGAATGAGCTAACCTGCAATGGCCACAAAGACAAATGAATTACAGAAGTACAGAAAATGAAATTCTGAGTTTGAGCACGAGTAGCTGGTCCATTGCTGGCTGAAACTAAGCAAGGGTAGAAAGCAGCGTAGATTCTCAATTCAAAGAAAAGTAAAATCTTTCTTGAGTCCTACGCCACCAGATCAGCACAAAGTTCATACATTAGAAATTATATGGATCAACTGGTATATTGATTTGGAGAGTGGGAGCAGATATATACAAGATAATATGAATGACCACTTGATCGATGCAAAGCTGAGATGCACATTCCTTCGGTTTGATTTAACAAAAGATAATTCCATGCCCCACTTGGTACTCGATAAGAGCTTGAAACTGGCAAACAGCAGAGCCATGGTTATGTCCAACACCACGACCATCTGGGAAAGCTCAATTGGTGTAACTTTAGCAGCTTCAAGCAGAGTCAGTTGGGTATTTTTCATTCCTGCCATCCTTTGAATCGCAAGAAAGCCCTTCTTGGAGCAGCTCTCGAAGCGTCTCAACTTCCTCAGAAAGAATTGTGCCTGTGACAATAGAACCACTCAAGAATGAGATAAATATATGAAATCTTTGGGCAGCAAAAGAACCACAAAGGCCATAAGGCCTCACAATTCACAGCTGAAAGGATACAAATCCATTGGCAATCACTTCTAAGCGAACATATAAATGATTGGATTGTTGAGATCTTAAATATAAATATGTTAATATATATTAAAAATTTTATGTGAAAAAAAAAATTAAATAAAAATAACACACGAACACAATATTAAAAATAATAATAATAATAAAAAGGTAATAATTTAGTGTCAAAATAAAATACGGATACTACGAATAAAAGAATGACTGTTCATTCTTAAGATGGGAAAGAATATCTCCATAAATCCTTGAACGTATTCCAGGGTCTTGGGAAACGAGGTCCTTTCTTAAGCCTGCCTCACATCAATCACCATGATCACGTCCTGCGGTATCAGTAATAAGTTGTTAACCAGCCGTTGTTCATCGGCAGCAGACAACCAGCCGCCGCCAGCTGACATTCGGTTGCATCTTAGGAGACCAAAGCCCCATGCTCCTCTTAAACCCACTGTTCTTTCCCTACCAATCACTCCTGTTTCATTCCCTTACAATGTTGTTACTAGTAGTAGTCCTAGTACGACGACTTCTTCGGACATCCTGCGTTTGATGGACGGCTTGGGCCTTTCTTTACAATCCGACGACTATGCCTTGCTCATGAAAGAATGCACCGTCGCTTGTGACTCTGCCGGCGCAGCGGAGTTGCACGCGCACCTTTGCCGGAGGCCCCGTTGCCTTAAAGCAAACCTACCCACCTTGATCAATCGGCTGCTTCTGATGTATGTATCGTGCGGTTACTTGGACACTGCCCGCCACTTGTTCGATCAAATGGCTGTTAGGAAAGAGCTGTTGTTGTTGTTCGACTTTAACTCTTGGGCTATTCTGATCATGGCTTATTTGCACGATGCCAATTACGATGAGGCTTTCACTTTGTTCGCCAAACTGATAAAGAACTGCCATTGCATTTCGCGATTCCCTCCTTGGTTCGTAGCTTGCATGCTCGAGGCATCTGCAAAGGCTGTGACTACGGGAAGATTGGATCAGCAAGTTCATGGTTTGTTACTAAAGTTGGATAATACTAGTTGATTTTGAAGAAGATGCTCCCATTTCCAACTCATGTGCAAAGACTTTTGCTCTTGTATACTGCTGCTTCAGGAAAAAAAATGTTCAATGGGTCTATTAAAACCAACTTCGAAGAGATAGGGATGGCAAAGATAGGACTTTGGAAGGACAGGTCCGCTAATTTCTGCACACTCGGACAGTTCAAGTGTGTGTTGGAAGTAGATGATTGTGTTCTTCGTTTTCCTACTGAATTGTATGGCAAATATGGAATGGTCCAGGATGCAAGGCGTGTGCTTGACTGTTGGAGAACCTAGCTTCCTTGTTGTTCAAGTCATTACCAAGTTCTCCACAAGGTGCTCTTGCTGCTACGCTGTTTAGAATTGAAGCTGCAAAGGATGACTTGTATATGAAGCTTCCAGTTTTGTTTCTTTGTTGTAATCCGTTAGTTGTTCTTCAATGTTCAAAGACTAATGAAGAGTTGTAATAGAACTTTAAAGTTCCTCTACTTAGTTGGGGCATGCTTGAAATCATCTAAGAAACTAACGGAATCATGCATGAAATTCGGGGCAGGCCCACATAGGGCTTTTGAAAGCCTTGTTGAATGGGAATTTGAGTCTTCAGAATCATCTAAGAAACTGTAACTGAATGTTTAGATGAACACGATAAGCTAGGGGATTCAACAAGCATAGCGAGAAATTAAGCACCTTACCCCTTGGCAACTTAACACAAATTAATATCAAACTCCCAGGTAACGTTCTGCTCTTTCTGTTTCTTTTTGTTAAGTAAAATATAGTGTGCACAAAACACAAAAGTGCTGCTCTACTGCCGATGGATGTTTAGTCCTTTTTTTTTTGGGGCCCCCGGGGGGGGGGGGGGTGTGGTTTTCTGAGACTTTTGTTATGTCGTCCATGATTAGTCATTTTTCTGATGCCAAAGGATTATAAATAAATGAAAACCAAATCTTCGGCATAGGAGACAAATGCAAACCTAAGAAATTGTGCCACAGAATGAGAAACCGTCAACCACGTTTTTGGGTGTTTCTTGACGTATACGCACTAAAATGGAATAGAGAAAAGATCGTATGCTAAAAAAAAAATTGTATCTTTGTGACCCGTCTGTAGGCCACAACAAAAGCTTGGTAACAGCTGGGTAGCTTCTTGGTATTCCTAATGTCTTGAACAAGTAGGTCACTCGTAGCTTGTGGGGCTACATGTTTGGCCAAATATGGGAAAGTGAGGCTGATTGGGATTAACTATTGAGAGCTAACTTGGAAGGTAAGGATATATATGAAGCTGGACCTAATTTTAGGAATTTCTAACACACTCGTGCGCTTGATTTTTATTATTATTATTATTATTATTTTTCTTTCTTTATTAGCTTATTTTCTATTTTTCTGGCGTTTTCTGTATTCTGGTTAAAAATAGTTAAAATATGAATAAGAAAGCTTTCAAACGGAAATTATTTTTGAGCATATTTGAGAGCTGATTTCAACTCATCTTTTCAATTTCGTGGCTGAAATTGACTTACTTAGTTCCCTGTGCTGCTGCTGGCGTACAAAGTTTGGAAGATACCTATAACCGTTGAAGAAACTGGCTTTGCCGCAATAAGTTGCTCAGAATTAAACGTGTGTGACCTTAGTACTTAAAAGGGCAGTGTTAATTTTTATTGACAAGTCTCCCGACTAAATTATACAAACACGGCAAATAAAATCATGGAATGACAATCTATTTTTGTTGCATTTATTTATATATACTTTTTTTTCTTAATACACAATATTTTTCGCTGACTCCAATTAAACTTTGTTGTTATTTCATGCAAGTAATCTTTGCCGTTGTATGTGAAATATTTTATATGCTGAAGTCGTGAGGGTCTGGGTGAGATTTTGACCTAATGAGACTGTAGCCCCATCATCCAGTAATTGATTCCTACAAGCATTATTTTCGACAAAGATTCCTAATTTTTTTTTTTTTTTTCCCATGTTCCAAATTTTGTTTGCCCCTAGTTGATGTACATGTGTAGGCCATCAGTTGATCCAAGACATGCTCTTTCCAACAAGCTTGAGCCAGTTGATGAGCTTCCTCCGGTGGAGTGTGATGTCATGGAGGGGCACCTTCCGCCATGCCTTGATGGGGTACATATTCGTAATGGCCCAAACCCCCAATTCTTCGCTACAGGGCCTTACCATTTTATTTGATGGCGATGGCATATGCTTCACTCCATCAGAATCTCCCAAAGCAAAGCCACTATCTGCAGCCGCTATGTCAATACTTACAAGTACACTGTAGAGCACGATGCTTGGGCTCCCCTTGTTCCAAGTTTGTTCTCCGGATGCAATGGCCTTACTGTCTTTGCCAGACGCAGTGCTCTCTCTACGCTGCTCGAATCCTCATTGGCCAGTACAATCCAGCCAATGATGTTGGCCTGGCAAATACAAGCTTGGCTTACTTCAGCAACCATCTATATGCGCTCGGCGAGTCTGATCTGCCTTACGCTGTCCGTTTGACATCAGATGGGAATATAGAGACGGTGGGTCGCCATGATTTTCAAGGGAACCCCAAGATCGACCCTGATCCCAATGAAGCCTTTGCTTTTCGTCACAGTCTAATGTCTCCGTCTTTAACATATTTCCGCTTCGATTCAGTCGTAAACAAGCAACCAGATGTCCCCATATGCTCCATGACAAATCCAACTCTCCTGCACGACTTTGCAAGAGGTATGCTATATTTTCTGAAATACATCTTGGGATGAACCCCATAGAAATGTTCTTAGGCGGCTCGCCAGTATGTGTCGACCTCACGAGAGTGACCAGTATTGGAATCATTCCCAAGCATGCAAACGACGAATCAGAGATGAGATGGTTTGATGTGCTAGGATTCAATGCCATGCACGCCATTAACGCACAGGGGATGTAGAAGAGGAGAATACAATAGTCATGTTAGCCCCAAACGTCGTTAGATTTGAACATGTCCCGGAGAGAGCGGACCTTGTCCATGCCTTGTTGGAGAGTGAGAACAGACCCGAAAACAGGGACAGTAATCAAGAACCCCACTTTCAACAAGGAACCTAGACTTTGCAGTTATAAACCCTGCTTATTCAGGGAAAAAGAACAAATATGTGAAAGCAGGAATGGGCGATCCACTGCCAAAGATACCAGGAATTGTGAAGGTGGATGTGTCCAACCTAGGGGAAGGCCAGGACTGCACTGTGGCCACTGGGATATATGGGAAACAGTCCTATGGGGATGAGCCTTTCTTTGTGGCTAGGGACCCTGAGAATCCAGAGGCAGAGGAGCATGATGGGTAATTTGTTTCTTATGTTCATGATGAGATTGCTGAAGATTCCAAGTTCTTGGTTATGGATGCCAAGTCGCCTTGTCATGATACTGTGGCTGCCGCGTTCCATATTGCTTCCATGGACTTTTTGAGCGCGAATATCACCTCAAGAAGCTGTAGATCTCTCATTATTGTCTTCCTTTAGATTCACTTGAAGAAGGTTCGGTTTCAATCACATATATATATATTCATAGGGATTATCAAGATCCAAATGTTGATTGACATCTTCTCTCTAATTGAACCAGAGACATGAATTGAGATGTCGACCCAGCTGCTTCCTTTTTTTCTCTTCTATTTTTCTTTTCCTTACTAATGAAAGTCCATTCATCTTAAACTTACTTTGCAATAATATACTCATTTTTCATTCCGTAACTACAAATTCAACTAAACAAACTCATTTTTAGAACACTTTATTTCTCCACAGCTCGAGACATAACATCCAGCATTGCTGGACTAATCGGTATCCGATAGTTTTCTTTTCTGCTTGATATAACTATTGTAGTCATCTAGTTCTTGTCCTATGAAAAGCATCTTCTTTTATATATTTATCTCTCTAAATAATGGAATTGGTCGCATTGAAAGACTTACGTACCATCTAACCTTTTAGCATGCTATATCCCACTCCTAGCATAACCAAAAGCAAAATGCATTGGCATCTAATAATATGGTATACAAAATGCAGACTAAGCCTATTCCCCATCGGCCTGTATTCCCAACTACTAGCAAGAAACAGAAAAAGAAATGAACAGTTATACATTATACAACCGGATGTATTTGTGTTGGCCAATAATAAATTATCACATACATCGAAATCATGAACTCTTTAATGCCGATAAGGTTTCCTTTGTTGTAGCTGAAATCACAGCATCTGAAGCATTTGGTAAATAATAATATTTTCCTGCAGAGTAGGGTTGTTTTTTCATATGAACTGTTGTAGCCCTCATTGTAGCAGGAGAAAAAGTAACAAGTTACAAGAGCAAGACGAACCTTGAGCAACTCTTGCAATCTCCTTGGCAAAACCAGTTGAAACAAACTTGTTTTCTGTGTCGATGACGAGAAGAGACATCCCTGCCTTGTATATTTTCCCAGCTACTTCAAGTATCTCATCCTTTACCACATGGCAAAAAAAAAAGCATCAGACTTGTGCCAAAGTGAGATCTGTAAGAAAAATTTTAGATCCCCATATGCCAATTTTCATATGCACCTGTAAATTTTCTGAGAAGGACAAAGGATTAATTTACCTTTAGTTCTTGTGCTGAAGGTCTTGGGGCATCAGAATTGGCAGCTTCAGGGTCAATGGACCTCTTTAATGATATGTTGGCTCTACCATCAGTTATAGCAACAATCATCACACGTCCAATGTCACTGCTTTTTTCTGCATTTAGCCCAACTCTGATGGCCTACACAAATGTATGAGTAATATTCAGAAATAGGAAGCTGCAGTGGCGGATTATTGTGCATCGCTGATGCACTTCTAAGCACCTAATGTTTCCAAAAGCTGACGATGGTAGAAAAGAGAAATAGTAGAAAGAATTTCTTTCACAAAAATTGCATGAAGTGATTCACAGCATTTAACATTCTCCATAAGAGCTTTACGCATGCACTTTAACAATTAGATTCAGGAAGGAAAACTTTCTGTGTGTTAAAGGAGTAGAATGTTTTGCAACAATATCATTATCAGCAACTAAAGGAATTTACTAGAACTACTCACAGTGGTCAGACCATGAGCTAGGGGAGAACCACCACCACAAGGAAGCCGCTCAAGACGTTTTCTTGCCATTGCAATTGATCTGGAAGGAGGCAGGAGGACTTCTGCAGCATCTCCGCGGAAAGGAATAATAGCCACCTACTTCACATAAGCCAGTAAGAGATGTTAGAAAGAACAAAAACATACAACCTTGGTGTAATGTATCTAGTATCCAGAATCCCCAAGTCCTAAAAATTGCCAAAAAGGAAGTTGATTTGGTAAAAATATAGCATTGTATTGCCTGATCTCTGCTTGTATAACTTTCGGCTAGTAACTTCAGTGCAGCACCTTTTGCATTTTGCATCCGATTCAATGCCATGCTCCCACTTGCATCAACTGCAAATATTACCTGCCGTGCAACACATATATAAGAATCTATAAAACATCAACTGTTTATTCAATCAGTCTCTCTCTGACGGTAAGGAAAATGAATGAAACTAAATCTCTTCTCCCAAGCATAAGAACAGAACCTAATCGGAACAAATGGATTCTAGAAAAGCCAATCGTAACCAAATGGTATAAGTCATGTTATGGAGAGTCCAATAGTTTGGTTGAAACCATCAAGAATGAGGTTTCATTGTAGTTATAAGACAAGCCATACAATGTTGCACTGAAAACAATTGAAATCACAATTGAAATTACCATAGAGCACCCCCAAAAATAAAGTTACAGATATAACTGCAGACAGGTCTTGCACTGAAACCAGAACTCTCCTTTTCCTTCAAATGAAGTGAAGAACATAGGAAAAATCATCAATTATTACCAGTGCTCCAGCTTTCCTTGCCATTCTTTTAGCCCTCATGTCAGTTTTCTCAACAAAGACTTTCCTAGTTTTAAGACTGTCCTTCTCTCTGCGCAATTTTTGATATGGTGCAGCTGCCCTTAGGGTAGCATCAACTGCTAATCTCTTTACTGGACCCTGTAGAAAATCAATGGTTGATGAGTATAATATTCAAAACAAAGGTACTGAAATATCTGCGAGAAGGTCTAGATAAGCACTCACTAATATAATATTCAAAACAAAGGTACTGAAATATCTGCAAGAAGGTCTAGATAAGCACTCACAAACATTCTAAGCTAATATCCAAACAGTAAATACAACAAGGCAGAGAACAACTCATTGGATACCAACTCATTCAAGACACAGAAACATTATTCAAAAAGAACCCTCCCCACCCCAAAGAACACAAATTTACTGCAATATCCGCTGTATCAGATTGAACCAGAGTTCAGCAAAACAAAAAAAGAGAAGTATAGAAAAAAGAATCTCATTGCCTTTCACAAGGAGGATGGGTTGGGATACAAACTTTTGGGAGCATTGGTTTAACATATCGCCCTCTATCCTCTGAAAATATAACATTCTTTGCTCTTCCAGCCTTTCCTTGGCGTCTCTGTGCTTGTTGTGCAAAGAAGAGAAGTTTCTCATCCACCAAACCTCCTTCTGCATCAAAGATAAATTCTTCAGGTATTTGTTCCTGTTGTTGCTCATTCTCTTCATCATTATCCTCCTGGTTACAGTAAAAAACATCACAATTGTGTAAGGATAGTCAATATATGATCAATAAAAGACAAGAACTAGGTCAGAAGTTGAAAATTGCTGTTGGTTGTCAACAACATCATCTTCTGGATACATAATGTGAAAAGAATGTGCAAAATAGTGTATAATTAGCAACAAAGAATGATCAAAGCTGAGAACCTCTTGATCTTCCTCCTCATTCTGCTCGTCCCCAGAATCCTGATTTTGCGGAGGGGGAGGTGGAGGCTGTTGATTTTGTTGGTCAGGTGGGTTCTCAATGACAATAGAACGAGGAAGAATAACCAGTTCTACCTGTTTAAGATTTATGTCAGAACAGTAACCCTATGCAATTCGGAGTAAATATAGGAGGGATTACTGTAAAAGAATGAACCGAGTAACTATATATCTGTAGTATGTTAAGAAAAATACTTAACAGCCTTTTTCAGGTCATCCACATTAACTTTCTCACGTCCTTCAAGAGCAGCCAAACATTTTGCCACACGAGCAGCATATAGCTCGGCTCTATGCCCCTATCATCCATATTTTGCAGTTGATAAGCAAGTAGATATGTTGAGCTACATTTTATAGTACCGCTTTCAGTTGCAGGAAGCAAGGAAAAACACATGCAACAAATTAAATAGGTCTGAGCTTTAGAAACCAAGCCAATGCCCATCATCCCCCACCCCAGAAAAAAAAAAAAAAAAAAACAGAGAGAGAGAGAGAGAGAGCACATATGTTGAGCTACATTTTAAAGTACCCCATGCTATGGTAGGTTATGCTAAGTAGATGAAATACTATCCCAGCAAGAAGGTTTGTGCATACATTGATGGTAAGATGGCAATAATTTAAGGGCTTGCCTCCATTTTGCTTCACAACCCAGAAAATTAAACAATCATGTAAAGCAGGGAAGACAGAGTAGGGAAGAGTTGCAATCCAATACCTGACAACCACCTCGAATGGCCTCCATAACCAGGTATTTTAATTGTTCCCTACTAATGGTAACATCCTTCAAATACTCCCTTGCCAAAATGATCTGCAGGATATGAAGATTACACTGTTATTCTCATGTTTTTTACTTCAATAAAAGTTTCATTTTTCAACATCATACAACAAAGGTTGATTACCATGAGATTTACACTGCAATGATGAGGAGGGTGGTCATTCCAGTGAATAAAAAATGTATGACCTCAAATTTTTTAGTGTAAATATGCAGCAATCACACTGTAGTGGCAATATAAATATTAAAATTACCAAAATATCTGATCATACAACTATTCCAGTGTACTTAGTCCTGGAGATATTAGAAGACCTCCCAGGACTCAGCTTCTTGTTCAGGCACATCATTAAATGAGCAAGAGTGCGGGAAGCTATTTAATTGGTCATACACAAAAGTAATCAAGCACACAATATTTTCAGATCGAGATATGCTATAATTGCAGGATAAGCATAGTTTTGAGACTTGTCTAGTAGAAAACAGTGTTTGAATGTCCTACAAGGAAACTTTAATACATTATTGATAATCATATATAGGCTATTACAAAATTCCACTATGGTAACTGTCCCAAATACAGTGATAGTTATGCACTTAAACCACTCATCCTAACATGAGATTTTTCTTTATCTCCCGAGTTGACTGATTTAAAGTTCAGAGAAGAAATCATAGAACACAATTACCTGGGTCTTTGCATATTCTGTCTCTTCCTTAACCATTTTAAAGACTTCATTACTAGATTGCTGAAACTGAGTTGCAATTCCAACAGCTGCAACACGATCTTCAAAATTCATTGGAAGATCTGTGCTGCAGAACCAATGTGTCATTGTTCAAACAGGAACAATGAAAATAACAATAAAAAATTCATTCTTTAGCTAGTATGAAGGCCTGTACCTCAAATTAATGGCAATACGATCCAGCAAGTGCTCACGAACAGCACCCTCTTCGGGGTTGTAAGTAGCAATCAACAGGGGCTTGCATGGGTGCTTATAGCTGATTCCCTCCCTTTCAACAATATTAACTCCTTCTGTCAAGACATTAAGAAGCAGATTGCTAATACCCTCATCCAAAAGATTAACTTCATCTACATATAAAACACCTCTATGGGCTTCAGCCAGAAGGCCTGGCTGGAAGACAGTTGTTCCTGTTTTCACAGACTCCTCGACATCAACAGATCCTATGAGTCTGTCCTCAGTGACTCCTAGTGGAATCTGTGGCATGATTTGACCAGATATTGGTGAATTCATGACAATATGCTTCAATCAAAATTGTTATCAATAAAGCATACCTGGACAAATGGGGATCTGACAATTTGAGTTTTAATATTACCATCAGAATTGTATTCAACTCGCTCAGCTAGACCATCTTCCCACCTTCAGAAGCATGTTCAGTTGAATCATTTTGAGAGGGAAGAAACCCAACTTACTACATTCACTGGACTTCCAATATTACAAAAAAGAGATTTTCAAGCTCGCATGCATAGGGCTGGGCCATCTCTCCCAACAGTATCAATGATAGAAACTTAAAATACTGTTGCAGATGCTTTCTGACTGGAGTAGAATTTGTTTAGCGCGTAGTGCACATTTTTCTTACAGGACAATCAAATTCTGAAAAACCTTTGCAGAAAAAGTGGCACCAGATTTTGAAACTATTTGCTTACGAATGTATGAGAAAAAAGAACTCCATAAAAAAATCTCGATGATTCAGTGAACTTACTCTTCTGGAAAGGTTGGATCTGCATTTGACATTGAACCAACAACAACATCAATAGGTGGTAAAATTGCATGCAGCCCACGGGCCATTACTGTCTTGGCTGTTCCCCGTCTTCCTGAGATAGCAATCCCTCCAATTTCACGATCAATAGCCCCCAACAAAAGAGAAGTTTTGATGGCATCCTAAAAAATGATTGGCATCATCAGCTACATACTAAATAACAAAGATTTGGCTAATCAATTAGCAATCCATGTCTTTTTTTTTTTGTCCTGATGAACTGGCAGGCTCAACCCCGAAATAAAGGCCACAGGGAAAGTTCATGGCTTGATCGTTGAAGTTACACAAGAATGCAAAAAAGAAAAAAGAAAAATCCAGCGGCATTTCTGTATGGCCATGCAGAATATGCAAACGCGAAACAACCTGGGGATAACTCAGAATTAGAATATGCAGTAATTCTCCCATTGCAAGTTCCCCTTTAAAACTTGACTCATAGGAACATAATTCCACTTGTGAGTGTGGCATAACAATAACATCATAGATGGTCAATCAGAAGCAAACCCATTTAAGTAAAACCAAAACCCAACAAACCAATTTCAGCAGAAGCAAGATCCAAGCAGAAAATCAAGATAAAATATTAATTAAACACACACACACAAACACATGCTCATTTCTTATTAACAGGAAGTTATTGCTCCATTTACCTGGCCAACAACAGCAGCCAAAGGGAAGAACTTTCTTCCATAAGAAGAGGGGTCCAACTGTTTCTCTGAGTCAGCAACAACAGCGCCATTGCCAGACCCAATAACAGTTGCATTTGAAGAAGCGAGAGCAAGGACAGGAGGATGATTGCCAGTTCGCCTAAAGGCCTTCAACGGACAGACAAGAGAAGGAAATTTGAACGAGGTGGTCACAAACATGGAAGACTGGAGGCCAGAGACTGAACTGCAAGCAGCTGTCCGAGACAACGCCATCGTACTATATTACTGGACACTCCAGACAGAGAGAGATGGCTCCTTATCTGTTACATAATCCGTTGTAACACCCCACTCACTGACATAGATGCTTGCTGACTGTTATGGGACTTTCTTTTTTCAATTTTATTTATTTATTTATTTATTATTTTTTCAATAAGACATAATTAAACTCTATATTTTTTTTTTATACAACAAAAATATATTTTAATCTCGAAACTAATAATATAACTTTTTAGTTTAAAATTTATTTCCCTCTACATGAAAAACATTTTTCCATCAATTAAACAAAACTAATGAAAAGTTTATTTGATCTCTTAAATTCTATTTTACATGATTGATTATGTTTATGAACATAAAATTGAATTCATAAATTAATCAACGCATAATGTGTTGAGCGAAATAATCTTTTTACACATCTAAAAATATGAAATAAATTAAAAATTCAGAAAATTGCGTATTTGTCTGAACTTTTTTTCAAGTTTTTATGCACTTATCATCATTATTTTTTTTTATAATTAAACTTATCTTTATTTCAGAAATAATTTTGCATTTTACTATCTGAGTAATTAAATTATAAATTAGGATACTTTATAACATAAATTCGATGAATCAATTGGATACAATTTTTCTTTTTATGGGAGAATACAGGAAAAAAAAAAAAAACTAAAAATGGTATATTAGAGCTCAAAAAAAGTAAAAAAAAAAAAAAAAACGTAGCAATTAAATGGGCTTTTGTTCTTTTTGGGCCGAACCAACACAATTATTGGAGAGTTATATTTGCTCCGAATTAGATTTTTGGCCCACCCAAAATAGACCATGAAATGGACCAGATGGCCCAGTTAAGCTGTAAAATGGAAAATACACAGCGCCGTACTTTGGGAGCTGGCATTATAAAATTTAAAAAAAAAAAAAAAAAGGCATAGGAGATTCAAACTCGTAAACTAGCCGTTGGAGACACAAGAGAAATCCACCAAAACGGTGTCGTCGGTGGTACCATCTCCACCTATCTATCTTATAAACGCGCCCCCGTCGCCCCGAACCCTTATCTCTCTCTCTCTCTCTCTCTCTTTCTGTTTCTCTGTCGCTCTATCTTTCTCTCTCTCTCTCTCAAGAAGAGACAAAGAAGAGGAAGAAGAAAGGCCTCTCTCTCTCTTGCTCTCTCTCTACTTTGTTGCTTGGTCTTGGGTTTTATTTGTTGTTGAGAGATGGCCACCGTTAATGGGTACCAAGGAAACACGCCGGTAGCCGCTCCAGTAGGAACCCCATCTAAGCAGAGCCTGCCTACTGCTGCCACCGTTGATACCCAGTCCGTGCTTAAACGGTAAATTTCAGCATCTTTGATTCCTCTTTCCTTTTTTTTTTTTTGAACAATTTTTTTGTTTTTGATTTGCTTGTTGGCTGTTGAATTCTTGGAGCGGATTCTTTTGATTTGACTCTGTAATATTTTATCTCCCGTCCTTTGCTTTTATATAGCCTAACTGTGGGGTTATGGAAAGTTGATTTCTTTCTGCTGGGTGTCCCGTTTTGAATTGGATATTCGTTAGCTCGGCTTCTATTTTCTCTAATTTAAACTGTTTTCCAAGCTTGATTTGATTACTCTCTTCTTCTAATTTGTTTTTAAATCTCTCTTTCATGTTCTTGTTTTTTATTTTTTCTTTTTCCTTTATTTATTTCTTTTGTTTGAAAAACAGGTTGCAATCAGAACTGATGGCACTCATGGTAAGAACAATTAATCCCTCTTTTTCTCCTTTTTTTTTTTTTTTCTGGTCTTTTTAGCCCCTTCATTATCTCTATTTGGGGCCTAAGACATTGGGAATCTACTTGATTTTTTATTCTTTTTTTTTTTTCTCTCAAATAGATTTTTTTTTTTTAATCCAACCAAATTGCAATTAAACTCGTTGACTGTGATCTTTCAATTTACAGATGAGTGGAGAAACTGGGATATCTGCATTCCCAGAGGAAGAAAACATATTCTGCTGGAAAGGAACAATTGTCGGAAGCAAAGACACGGTCTTTGAAGGAACAGAATACAAGTTATCCCTTTCTTTCCCAAATGATTATCCATTCAAGCCACCAAAGGTCAAGTTTGAGACCAGCTGCTTCCATCCTAACGTAGATGTCTATGGCAACATTTGTCTGGATATTCTTCAGGTATTACGATAAGCTGTGAAGTTGTTTTACCGTACATCCGTCCTTAAACTAAAAAGACCTTGGAGATGTGTCTGACTTTTGTTTTTTTTTCCTTTTTTTAAATGTAGGATAAATGGTCATCTGCATATGATGTCAGAACAATTCTACTCTCTATCCAGAGTCTGCTTGGAGGTAAGTCTTTTCGTCTTTTTGGATAATCAGGTGTGGACATACATTTTGCGCATTTTCAGTGGCTTATTTTTCGTACTCTTTGTTTGATTTCCAGAGCCAAACATAAGCTCGCCTCTAAACACCCAGGCAGCACAACTTTGGAGCAATCAAGAAGGTGATACTGCTAAAAGAATCTACAGCAGTTTCTCAAATTTAGGATTATTTCCTTTGTGATCCAGTTGTAAAACATTGTACACTCTTCTTTGTCTTGCAGAATACAAGAAGATGGTGGAGAAATTGTACAAGCCTCCAAGCGCATGATAGCTTTTGACAAGGAGATTGCAGTTTTAAGTTCATAGGTTTAAGCAACATCGCTTGTCTCTCGCCTTACTGAAAAAGAAGTGGGGAGGGATCATGGAGCCAACATGATTTCTTTTCTTTCTTTGTTTTGATTTTGTTTTTCTTTTTTATTTGGGGGGTGGTGGGGGTCTCCCTTGTTTCCCATTGTCTGTTTCCCAATTTAATACAATATTGCCTGTGTCTATTTAATGGACCCTTACGAGTTTCTGCCCGCGCCTGTTTCAAGTATTCCTTTCCCATTTCCCGGAGAAACAATACTGAAATGAGTACCTTGGGCCAAAGCCTAGATCGGGGCTCTCTGGCTTCATTGCCGGATTAATGCAGTTAAAACGATTGGCTGGTTTAACGCAGTTATGATAATGTCGTTAGGTCCTACATTGCTAATTGGACAATGAGACCACCCAAGTGCAGTTTTAATCCAAAATTCATGCTTGAAAAGAATGTATAACCGACCCCCCGAATGCCTACTAGCAGAAGAAAAGAAAATGATACAAAGCAGTACATAGAAGAAAAGTAAACACCGGCTCATAAGCAAATAAAGCAAGGACAATAATTCACAAGTAGATACCTGTTCTTATTCTACTACTCTCAAAATTTCCAATTAAAGGTGGTGGATTTTACACAAACAGATCTAAAGTATGCAGCACTGTCAGCTAAAAATGTAAAACTTGCTATGGTTTTGGTGATGTCAGCTGCCTTAGGTTGTACTTGGCCAACTCCTTATACTTTTCAACAACCCCGATCAAGCACACAGTCTGAAAAAGCAAAAAGGAACAGATAATTAAGTTAGTGCAGTCAATTTTAAGCTTTTGGACCAAACCTCTGAATGAATAAGAGGTTTCAACGTAGAAGTAGAGTCAAGTACCTTGATAATTTCGACTACAATTGTTTTGTCAGGATTGCTAAGATCAACTTTATGAGGTCCAGGAACCGATTTTGCGACAATGTTAATAATTTTCATCCTGTCTATACCAGTATTTGCACGGGCTTCATACATTACTGCAAACTGCAAAAGCAAATAAGCTGTCAGACTTCAGTTGGCGTTGCAACATCGTAGAAGCAGAGAATTCTTTTCTTTCTTAATTAATCTAAAGTAATGTGAAACTTGGTTTTGTCTAGCATATTATAAGTCTCTATGATCAATATGGTAAATATATTTCACAATCCCAGCTTAAAAAAGAAACAAAACAGATAATGTAGTACCTTTTGTGGGTCTCGAGCATCCACAGGAAAATATCTTGTTACAACTGGCGCAATTGCTTTTGAAATTTCCTCTTCTGATGCATAGCATGCAACTTCAATTGGTAACACCCTTAAGATGAACCTGCACATGAAAATACATTTATAGATTTAGACTGGTGAAAATGATACTTGTAGCACCATGCTCAAAAGCAAGCCAGCCCTATGGAATGGCATCAACAACCCACAACTTGTATCACTAACATGAAGGGGAATCTCATTGGCTGGAAGCTACAGAACTTTTCATTTATTTCAACTAACAAGTCAGCAATTTACTAACCTTGACATGTGTTTCCTTGTTGCGACAGCAGATGTCATCATACGCTGTGCAATATCCTTGGGGCAAGGGTCTCCATCTCTCTTGCGCATTTGAACAAAGACAACACCATTACAACCTGATTCGAGGTTGATAAAGCGCCTCTGTTTGTAATGAATAGAATATATAAATGATAAAATAAATTATTATCATATGATCAAATATAGAACCAATAGTGAAGGTGAGTAAAACCCTTATCTCTAGTGATAATCTCTATGAGAGGGATAAGTTAAATGGATCTAAACTCAGGCAAAAGTATATTGAAATCAATAATGACAATAGACACAGAAACAATAGTGGGAAATAAGGGCATCTTTAGACAACAAAAAACAGGAGAAAGGGGAATAAGCTAGGGAACTTTGGCCACAAAATCATCTTCTGTCCTTGTCATGTGAAGCCATGTGACTTAGAAACATAAGTATAAATGGTTATCCAGAGGTGGGAACAGCATTTCTCACCTTGTTCTTATCTCCAAGTTCATTGAGTTCATCTTCAATAAGCTTATCAATTGATTTCTCCTGCACTTTTTGTTGGACTACACATTTTGCACAGGGCAATTCTATGCATTGCTTCTTTACCAGTGGCTCCTCAGATTCATTTGATTGATTTTCTTGATTTTTATTGTTCTCTTCCTTGTCATTAATCCTTTCTTCTGTTTGATTTTCAGGGCATGCATTATCAACCTTAGCAGAACATGTATTTTCATTTGCAATTTTCTTTTCAGCATCATTGATTTGACAAGTTTCAGATTTATTTTCCTCTTTACTTTCCTCATTTTCCTTCTCCCCATCCTCTTCACTAGAATCACTGTTGTCATCATCATCTTCTTCTTCTTCATCTTCTTCGTCATCAGAATATGTGAACTTAATCTTCTTGTTCAGAGGTTTATTAGGCAACCGTGAAATCTTCACACCTGAATCCTTTCCATGGACTAGCTCCTCAAAACACTGCAAGGCAGAACAAACCATTTAACCACATATAACATAGTTGGCCTCCTAAGTCTCATAGCCTAATTGACATCACTGTTAAAATGAATCATACAGCCTCCTGTTTTGTTCCCTTTTTTGTCAGTTTATAGATTAATTACACCTTTGCTACTTTAGTTATAGTACCTTCATCCTCTTTTTCCCCCTCCTTTCTTCCCCTATAAGATTCCTTTAATATGACACCATTTCAATGGAAAAACCATAAACACTGAAAATCCATATGTATGAACAAGTTAAGATCCTCAAAGCCATACAGATTTCTTGCTAGACCACCAAGACATGATCTTAAAACTATAAACCTCTATAGAACTGAGTACATCAATGCGTACAGGAGGACAAATTTAGATTGAATTAAAGCCTTAATGAAACTGTTCAAAATTATTTGGCACCAAGGCAACTGGCATCCAATCCATGGAATCCCTGTAGAGAAGTAGAAGAAAGAGGGAGGAACACATGGAGCAAGTGATTATAGAAAAATCAAGATGCCTCCATCCAACATTACATGGAAACCGGATGGAAAGTTGAATAAGAAACCAAGATGCCTCCATCCAACATTACATGGAAATGGGACAATAAAACATGAATTGGAAAGAGGGATGTAAGTAATTCTGATCATTTAGCAGTCACTAGTTTGAAACAGAAATCAGAAACCCAGTACAAAAGCACCAATATTTATACAATTTTTGACATATTACAAGCAATTCGACTCGGAAATAATTGAACTTGGCGAGAAAAACAAATACCCAGATATGGAATCAGCAATCAAATACCCGATAAGGTCCTAAAAATTGAAACTTTAAAGCATGAACTACAAAGCAGAAAGATTAATTTTAGAAGAACATACAGAGTCTATAACATTGATGGCCTCAAACCCAGCTTGGCGCTCTCGACCACCATCACAAGTAATAAAGAAGCCTTCCACTCCTGGGCGTAATGGATAAAAGCCCTTCTTCTTCACTGGTTTCTACAACCAAAAAAAAAAAACAGAAAAAAGGAGAATACACATAATATACATAAAAATTAAATACCAATCAAAAGCCAGTGATTTGAGACAAATAGAGAAAGAAAGTGAAATGAATACATTATAAGGGAGATATCGTTGCTTCCTCTTTTCGCTCTTGTTGGGGGTGGCAGCGACGGCGGCGGAGGAGGACTTTGGCTCGCCGTCGGTCGCCATTGAGACGGAGTGGATGTCGTGAGTCAAAAGGAGGTGTCAGCTCTCAGTTATCCAACCCGAGGGTTCCGCAGTTCTTTTCACTGTACGCATGTATTTGAGCACCGACATGTCGTCTTATGTTCTTAGTAATTGATAATATTTGTTAGCAAACGACCTCCCTTTTTTTTTTTCATTAACTCAAAAATCAAAACGGGGAAGTTTGCATCTTTTGGTAGTTCCTAAGACGCTACAATTCAGGATTCGATGCTTAATCCTTTGGGGGTCGACGCTAATGGCCACAAGTCCAAAAAAAATGGTTCTTCACTAAGTAAACAAATAACATAAATATTAAATATATAAACACAATCCGTAAATTAAAAAAAAAAAAAAGAAGAAGTAAAATGTCACACGATATTTTAATTATAAATTAATATTTATAATTTTTTAACAAATAATTATAATTTACAATAAAATTAAAAATATACAATCTATAATTATAATAATATCACTTTAGTTATTTGGTGTGTAAAATGGCCGCGCGTGTGTGTGTTGTTTTTTTTTTTCACAAATAGATATTCCTTCTATGGTTGAGATACGTTGGAATTAATGTTTTAAAAGTTGTACTCCTAGAATTAAGAACTGAACAAAATATTTAGGTTGTAAACTAACGAATGAATTATAATTTTTTTATTTGATTAATTTAAAAAAAAATAAAAAAATAATTTTTAAAAATATTTTAATTTTTTAAAAATAAAATTTATATTATTAAAATATTTTTTATATATTTAATATTAAATATGAATTTTATCAATGAGATTACCAAATAATCACGTACAGACATGGTTAAGCAGAGAGGCCTCCCCTCCTATCATTCTTCACCTTCAGTGGCAATGTGGTGTCTGCTGGGCCAAGAACAGTGGGTCACTGAAGTGGTGACCTTGTTAACGTAGTCGACTACTAGCCCACTCCCAGGATGATTGCAGCTTGTAAGCACTTGCAGAGAGTGAGGAAGTGGCGTGTGAGGTCTGAGAGTGAAGTTGAATATGCAAGAGATTAATTTACGAGCCAATTGTTGCGAAGGGCTAGAGGGGAGAGAGACAACCTAAGGCTGTGACGTCAAGCCCGAGAGGCGAATTCGATGGAGTAACTGAACTTACTAAAGGGCAAGAACGAAAAAGAATATTAACGAACATTTAATTACAACCATCTTTGAGACAAACTCCTTTTTCATATATATATCGGTATTGAAATGAATTCTCTACACATTCTTATGGCAACTGTGCGGTATCCACGCCGTGGGATGAGTAGGATGCAGCGATGAGAGCTGCTCCAACATCGGATCCATCTTCCACAACCTTAAGAATGACATGTTGGGCAACTTCTTCACCCAAGATTTCATTCATGGCTTCATGCAAGTATTCGCTGAACATTGAACACTCGGTATACAGACTCCCTTCCACTGCGACAACTGTTCTCCTCATTTTTGTGTCCCCTCTACTTCTTCCACCAGTAATGCCTCCAGTCCCATCCCGGCCGATCTTTTTCAAGATCCCCACAATGCCAGCAGCGGCCAATCTAGCAGCCCTGTGGGTTACAACATCACACACTCTTACAACAAGTTTTCTGAACTTCAAGGGGACTTCTTGAATCTGTAACAGGAAGATGCACCACAAATTACAACACATAAACAAAGAAACAAAATAAGTAGCCTTTTGCAGTCTTGTAACAAACAAAAGTAGAACAGAAGTGTTTAAATCATCGACCTCCAGAGTTTCTTTTAATATTCTGGCTACTTCCTCCAGATCAGGAGTGTCATCCATGTGCATCGCAGCCATCAAAGGTGTTCTGGAATACAATAAGGAAAACTCCGAAAATTTGTCCAATATAGGCATCCTCGTGCATTGAATATTAAAAAACCCAGTAATCACATGCCAGCATACTAGCAAACTGCAGGAAGTCTTTGTCATTGTGATGACATGATGGTATGTAAACATGAAATCCTTTGCTCTGGTAAAACTTATGTGCTGTCTTCGTCTATCAATTAATCAAGATTTATGGATTAAGAAGAAAGATCAAGTCCTGGGTAGGGAACATCATAGCAATTTTACTTCATTCAGTGTACATTCAATAAATTGAGATATTAAACAAATATGCCATCTCATATGCACACACATTGTAAACATACACAGGAGCAGAAACACCTGCACACAAGCATGCAACAGAGAGAAAGAGTATGATGAGGACACATACTGCAAACTAAAGGTTGTTGATAATTTTGATGGTACATGTCCAAAGATATCAGCCTCCTGTGACATTCTGAGAATCACTCTCCTTGCAATCTCACCTAGATACATTCCTGATATCATTTTCTCAAAACCCTGCAGCCAAGTCTAGCAATGATCAAGGTTCTTCCTTTTAAGACATTACAAAATCACAAGCAACTACTACTCACTTGGTCATTCGGATTATCACTTTCAGCATCCAAATCAATGTCATAAGAAGTTCTTGGCAAATGTGATGACCAGAAACTTCCCCATTCCATGTTGACAACCTAATTACATGGAAGAATGGAAAAATGTGAGCAAAACAAACAAGCAGCCAATTATTTTATTATTTTTTAAAGAGGCAACTTGAGAAAATGTCTGAATGAGACAATAAAGAATACCATGCCTCCAGAAGACATAAGAAGTCCTTGACATTTTATGATAGCATCTGCTCGCTCAAAATAGCAAGCATTAGTACCCGATCCAAATATTGCTGCAGCAACAGTGTCACCATCATGGTAGTGTCCAAGAGCCAACGTCCCCACGGTATCATTTACCTAGTTAAAAGATTGGTAGTAGTTTATGCCTATTATTTTTCTATAAGACACAGTGAGAAAAGGATTATTTATATACAAAAGGAAAAAGGGATAACAGTAAAGTTGACACACATAAAAACCCTACCCCTCCCCCCGGGCCAAAAAAAATCTCTTTTCCATCCCTTCCCTCCCTGTGGTGTGTGTCTTTATGTGCATGTGTGACCTTTTTTCCTCCATTGTATGGTTTGGGTAGATGAACTGCAACACTAACATAAATGATGAAAAGTAAAAGTGAATAACATGCCAATGTGCCACATATGATACAATAGAACACCAAAGAACTTAAAGATATTGAACTCTCTTCCAAAATATAGAAAAGAAGTACTAGCTAGTGTCAAGAACAGTTTTCCTACAATTGTCTAACAGGAATGCAAGTTTGAAAACAAAAATGATATCCAAATTACAGTTGCTATTTTGAAGCAAACAAGATAAAGCATATAAATGCTCATTTAAGAAAACTCATGTAGCTGCATGACATGCAAAGAAAATCCCAAAGGATTATATTAATGAACAAATCTGCAAGGAATTCACTTCCATTTATCCTAGTGCATCAACATGACAGCAATTGCTTGAGGACAATAGTGGAAGTGCTTACCAATGCAGCAACTTGCATATCTAAACCCTTCTTGTTCAGTGCCTCCTGTAAGCATCCAACAATCTCTTTTCCAACCTACAACCATTTGCAAATTAAGTCAACAGACAGCAGACCTTATTGTTAACACTCACTCCATCATATTGCAAAATGCTTCTAGATCAATTACTAATTGCAAGATGTGGTTCAAACAATTATGCAGTTGCACTTTACAAGAAAGATTTTAAAGACCCTGAGCCCTATTATAGGCAGAGAATTTCACACCAACCATGCCTTCAATAGCAAGTCCTTTGGTTTGATTGATAAGGATCCCTGAACGAATAGACAGTTGTTTTACCGGAAAAGAGAGAGTAAATCCTAGTTCCCTGGATCTAGCCGCAGAATGCTCAGAAACATTTTCTTCTTTATCAACAAATTGCTTTAATGTTGAAGCAATAAAGTCAAATAGATCCTGCAGGCAAGAGCATATATTAAATTTTAAATACATAACCTTCTTTATTTAAGCATGCCAAAAATATAGCAAAACTTTTGCAATGTCTTCTTGGTCACCTCACTTGTGCTCCTTATCAAGTGCTGAGGAATTGGTTGCGGTACCACATCTTGTGACAAGATCAAGGACATTCTACCTCCTAGCTGAACCCGCAAGACCCTAAAATTAGTACCCCCAAGATCTAGAGCATAATAAGTTCCTATCTCACTCCTGACAACAACATTAAAAATCAATTTATAGGCACACCTTAAACAAAACAGGAGACACATGGTGCATAATTTCACAAAAAAAATGCCAACAAATGGTCCTAAGAAAAAGGTAAATGAAATTTAAGGTAATGCTCTAGCGCAGTCTAGCGGGTGAGGAATTTGACATTGAAAGCTCATCCAAATGTCTCAAAACTGATGCTGATAGGAAAAAGTAGATGTCTCAATGAAGATGTGCATCAATACAGTTGTATGGTAGCAGCTCTCGTATCAGGTTCAACATGATCTTATCCATAGTCAATAATGTTAGGCTGTCATAAGTGTTCAACAATCACATGTTCTTCTCACGGGAAAACAGTGATTTGCAAGATTCACTCCTTCATTGAAGCATGAAAGACATAGCAAGAATTAAAGTTATGAATACATCCACACTTCGGCTGTAAAATGACAGTGAAGGAAAAATTGTGCCATCTTCGATGACCAGATTAAAATAGCCAAGTCTGAACAGATACTTGATTCAAACTCTTGGCATTGAACTTTTCCATTCAGTAAACATACAGATAAAGAACAAAGGGAGAAGTCACAGATTCCACAAGTAAAATGTCCCTCAAACATTTCCACCCCACGTATTTGAGAATGGAACTTTAAAGAAACCAACATTAGGATTCCTTAAACCTTATTTAACAAGATATGACATGAACAAAAAAAAAAACACACACACACACAAAGAAATCTTCACGCAAATAATGCGTGAATTTATTCCTTGCTAACAAAAATGCCTAAACAACAGACACCACAATACACACTGAGTATTAAATTAAAAGTAGATCATATTACTCAAAACCCCCACTTCCCCCCCCCCCTCCCTCCCCCAAAAAAAGAAAAAAAAACAACTAATGAAGCAGTATCCTGTGTAAGAATATGCCCACTAAATAAGGAAACAAAAATAAGGAAATGATAGGGCGAAAGGAGAAAGAAGATTAAAAAATTCGTTAAATAAAAAGAAGAAAACAGGAAATAGACCAAAAATAACGCCCGTGCTTAAACGACATTGAAATAGCCAAAATACTTTAAAATTGACAAATTTGGACAAATTTGTGCAAAAACAAGGAAGAGATACAAGCCACAGAAAGAGTGACCAAGTTGCAACGGAACGACAACAAGAGTTTAAAACTGCGACGAAACAAATTCATAAGACCAATGGGTGGCATAAACAATAGATCATTTCCAACTTAAAAAATCAAAAAGAAAAGGAAGAGAGAGAGAGGAATAGAATAGTAACAAGAGAGAGAGGAAACCCAGCAGAACAAAGAAAGACAAATGAAATAGGAATACCAAAACAACTAAACTACTAAGTAACGTGACAGCCCACCATAAACATCATTTATTACATTTACAAATCAACGAATTCAACACCCCCAAATGAAAAAAAGAAAACAACTAAGCTTATTGGACAGGCATGTGCATATCATCAAAAGAATTTAAAAGACCAGATAATCATTTCATTTCCCTTAAACATCTACGCAAGCCTACAATCAATCAAGAATCAAAATGGAAAACTGCCACGAAGAACAACACAGGTTGATAATAAAATGATTTACCCAGTAGGCAAATGGTCGACATAAGTGAGCAACATTTTAAGCTTGGAACCTCCTTCGGAGGCCAACCCAGCATGCATCTCGACGGCCATGGCGTCCACCACCTGCCTCAGCCTTCCCCCGGTGGTCTCACAAGACTCCTCCAATTCCTTCACCACTTCCACTACTCTCCTCCACTTCCTCCTTCTCCTCAATCTCCTTCCCACCACCAGCGCCGCCACCGCACACGACACCACCGCCACCCCCACCGCCACTCCCACCGCCACCCTCCCCATCACTTACCCCTTCCCCAAATACAATATATACACGAATAATAGTACTATTACTAATCCAATCTAAGCATGAAAACGGCGCCGCTTCATGGCAAAAAACTTTGTTTATTTCTTGGATATCCCTCTCTGCAAGTAAACCGAAAATGAAACCTTCCAGTTTCTAACCACCTCGCCGGTTCGGCCGGCAACCGACGGTCTCCTGGACTGGTAATCGCCGGTGAGGGACCCTCCTCTCTGTCGATGGCCTGATCGAAAAAACGCTTTGAAGAGGCCCTTTCTTTCCTTTCTAGAGAGAGAGAGATAAAGAGAGAGTATGTGAATGAAAAGAGAGAGAAACAAGCTGTTTGCACTTGGGGATGGAGTGGAAAGCGAACTCAGGGATACTTATATAGAACAGGAAAATGACAGATTTGCCCTTGGTGTTATTACATAATGACGGATTTGTTCGGCCTTTGGGAGGATCTTTTTGTATTTTAATTTTGACCGTTTTATCGAATATATATATATATTTTTTAAATTGCGGTTAACCGAAATTTGACTCGCGTTTGCATGTTTTGCATGTATTGTGAGTGACGGATGTGATTGCCACTGAAATTTCGAGATATTTACAATTATGGGTCTGATGGAGTTGCTTTTGTTTTTGTAGATGAAGGGAATGAGTCTTGGAAACGTCTACTGTCCAAACGTTGTTATAGTCAAGATGGCGGTGGTGATCATTTTGACTTCATTCATTGGTTAGCGCCTTTCCAAATTAGAAAGCACACTTTTAAGCAAAGCGTTTTGTGGGTGTTTTTAAAATTTGTGTAGACTTGTTCTGCCGTGACCTCATTTCAAAAATGGTGCTGATGATAGTTTCTAGAATGCCATTGTGCCTCAACAATTCAATTCTTTAACGAAGCTCCATTCACACAAATGACCGGCTGGGGTGCAAATTGTCACCATTTTGTGTTCATGCGTAACATCATTTGGTGCTTTGAAAATTAACCATGGCACGACGGTTCTGGATCGGCAATGGCAAAATACTGATAAAATAAATTGCTTTTGTGTGTGTGTGTGTGTGTGTGTGCGCGCGCGTGAAAATCATTGGAGGTAAACTTGCCATAAAGAAAAGGAAAGGGGCAAAAAGGGAAACACAAAGAAAAAGGCAGGAGCTGGGAGGAGACGGCAACAGCCTGCCTTGGATTTTGGTTCTGCTGTCCGTACTCCATGGTCCATGCGTTGTTGGCTTTTGAGCACATTTTCAGTGAGACAACTGGATTTCTATTCGGAAAAAAGATTTTTTTTTTTTTTTTTTATTCTGTGAGTGAAAGAAAAAAAGAAAATGATATAAAACGGCGACGGTAGCTGCGCATCTGTGTTGGTACATTGCCAGCTGTATGCCCGCTAATTCCAGCTATGCTTTGCATATAAAAGCTATATCGTCCCCTCTCCTTCGTCTCCGCCACGCGCAATGAACTATTGAATTAAAAATAATAATAATAAAATAACATATTAACAGTTCAATAAAAATAAGCACTTTTCCCATGTTTTTTATTATATTGGTAGGTAGTTAAATTCTTTATTTTTATAGTTTTTTTTAATTTTAAATGAAAACTAAAAAGCAGAAACAAGAGACCATCATTTATCATCAATTTCTTTTTCCATTACAGAAGAGACCGAAAGATTTATAAGAAAAAAAGAGAGATAATAGAATCATTAAAATCCAAACACAGAATAAAAGAATTTTAACAAGGGGGTTCAAACCAATATTGCTAAAAGCGGACGACATTAGGGACATGGGATCCTCTTCACTTGTAGCTTTATTTGACATATAATAACAATTAACAATTGCCATTTGGACCTCGTATGGCTCGTGAATTGGAAAATTGACTGGCTTTTAAGAATAGTTTTGACGTGAGTCTTCTGTTAATATTCCTTTAAAGAAGGTTGAGTAGGAAAAATACGTACATGCGTTCCAACAAATTCGGAACTACTTCAAACCAACATAGATACTACCTTTCAAATGTAACATTAAGCAGAAAAAATCAATAGCAACCTATGTATAATATAAGGTAGCGCTCAACAAGGATGCCGTAACTTCTCAAATTTATACAATAAAATGAATAACATTTGTACAAAAATAACTAAATAAATAAAGGCACTTATTACTATTTTTTGAAAACAAATATCGGATGCTACTAGGAGTATTAAGTTAAACTCTTAGTCATTAAACACACAAAACTAAGTAAATTTTGATTTTTATTTTGACATCTTTACCATCGAAGTAAATTTCATTGACACTATTTCATGATTTGGCTTATATAATTCGTGTCTTTATCTACAATATTAGGAATATTGAATCTTTTATTAATTAATTTGTTAATTAAGAATTTTTAAAAAATTTACGTGAGTGAGTTCGTATATTAAAATTTTGATTTAAAAGTTCTACTATATATATATATATATATGGACGTATGTATGTATGTATCTTGTCAATTAGAGAAACTTGTTATTATCTTACTGAAAAAAATGTAATTGTTCCAAAGCCTATTTTATCAACATTTTGGTTTGTTTAGCCTTCCTCTGAAGCACCGCATGATCCCCATCCTCCATTGGACGGGGGACAAATCTGAACCGTACGATCCGTGAGATGCGCACGGAGTTGACGGCACAAAGCAATGCTTTGCTGGTATTTTACATTGGTTTTGAACACGTGCGAATGAAAAATCTCGCCACCAACCACAGGTCTCTTCAATGTAAATGGGCCCCGCCCCGGGAAAATGACGTTTTAGGCAATTAATTAATCAACTAATTATTTAGGCTTCCCTTTCATTACAATGCTTTGCCCCAGCCATTGACTAAAACAGTGACCAATAAGAAAGCCTCGAAGGAGGGACCCAGCTGGCCAACGCCCCGTAAGGTAAAAGAAATTGTGGTGGTGGGTCCAATTTCTTTTTTTTTTTCTTTTTTTTTTTGGCCTTTTTTGATCATTAATTTTGTTCAGAGGGCCAGATATAAAGAATTTATAAATTTCATCCAAATATAAACTCAAAATTTTTGAATTAGACGATTATATGACAGGGTTTCAAAATAGTATAATTATAAATTCAAGTCATACCATCGCCATCTTTCACTTAAATTGCAAATTGCAAATGTTATACATGTGCTTTTAACTTCACAGACTTGTATCTTTATTGGTGGATGTTCATACGTTAAATTTCTCATATTTTCGGAATAATACAAGCAAAAAAAAAAAACAAAAACAAAAGAAAAAGTGATGTTTTATTGGTAAGAGTTTGGGTATTTTTTAACGACCAATTTATTTTTAAATAAGTTAAATTTACTTCGATTTTTATAACCATAAAATAAAATAAAATATTTAAAAAAAGCATAGCCATAAATGGCTATAAATATTAAAGTGAACTCACATTGATCAAAAACAAAATCACTATACAATTATATCAGAGTTTTGATTGATTCTTAATCTACGGTACATTGTTGTTCTAATAAGAGTTACTATTTGGCTCCATGTATAGATACCATTAGCTCATTCCCTATGTCTCCGTGCTGTTGTCTCTTTCTTAATCATATTTTGACTTGTTTTGACCAATGAAAAGCTAGCTCACATGGCAGCGAATAGCAAAGCTAATTAGGATTAGGATTAGGATTAAGATAATGCAACCATTAAAAAACGTATTTGTGGCGTGTGCCTTAGCTGTCACTGCCTCTTCATTCCATGCTTTGCCGCCGGCTTAAGTGGAGAGCAGCAGCCTCTTTGTTTATACATGTTTAAGATTTAAGTACGTGTACGCATTATGGAAATAAATAAATAAATATATATATATATATATATATACACACGTCTTAGCCCAACAACCTTTTTGTGTTTGATAAAGATATCAATTAATAATTACAACATCAGGAAATTGGCTGCTGTAAGTATGCCAATTACCTAAATATCTCATTTGTTTATTTGTTTTTTTTAATTTACAAAAATTAAGGATAGGATTTTATATTTGAATTTCAATAAACTCTGTTTTTAGAATTGATAAATAGTGGTTATATCTCACTTTTTTTAATTTCTTACTAATTACTGACCACTAACCTTTAGTCAGACGCCCACAACAATAGGAGCCACAACTGGTGATGGTTGCTTTAATGAACATAGCGAGCAAAGGCCCAGTTGTCTACCCAAGCTTCCAATTTTTGTGTCGCCACTCTAAGTGGATTGATCAGTAGACTTGAAAATAATTAATTTTTAGAAGTATTATAAAATATTTTTTTTATGTAATACAAAAATTAATTATGTTTATTTAAATTTATTTAAAATATTTTAACATAAATTAAACCTAAAAATCCCATCCTTATGAAGCTATCGTGTCTCGCTGCGGCAGCATTATTTATATTGCCAGATCGTGGCAAATACGATGTCGTCATCAATCAAAATCATAACCAGGACGGAAAAGCAGGGTTGAAAATGAGGGATGGTAATGCACTTTTCACGGGGCCATTCGAAGACAATTGCCGTCATGCTATGCCATTTCCGTAGATTTTATATTCACGTGGTTAGGATTCTGCTTTGGGGGCCAGCAGCCAATGAAAAACAAAACTTTAAAATCAAAGCGAAGGGCCGGGGGGGGGGGTGCCTTTTATCTTTAAATGAAATGAATTGTGACATATGCTCTAATTAATCTCTTGCAAACCTAAAATAATGTATAATAATCCAAGAATAGCTGTAAAGGTTCGTTGGTATTTTATGATTATTTTATTCACTACTTTTGTGAATAAAATAAACCCAAATACACGACATCAATAGTTTATTTTGCTTTTTGATAGTGCATAACTTCAATTCAACAGGTTAATTAATTGCCTTCAGCGCACCACTTCAGTACTTTAGATATATAAGTAGTGGCAACATAATTTCCCTAAATGGTATAATTTGAAAACAAATAAAAAGTAATTACAATGCAACTTAACTTAATAATTGATCTCACACTTTCTTTTTTTTTTCTTTTTCTTTTGTGGTTTTAATGGTTAATTGCCCCATCCGTAGGCATATGGGTGCCTTGAATGAACATGGGTCGTATAATTGTTTATGCCATCTTTTTGGACTAGGCAAATTATTATTCCTTATCAGCATGGGAGCCAAGCTTCCTTCTTTTCGGTGCAGTGGATCTCCTTGATATCTTTTATGGCAGTAAATTCAAGAGGCATGCATATAGTACTAATAATTAACATGGGTGCCACAATCATTTAGATTTTGAATTCCTTGCCTCACTCAAAAATGAATGAAAGAAAGCTTCCAACAACCTGCCGACCAAAAGAGCACACCGGAGGGCCTGATCTCTCTGGAGATATTTACTGTCCAAAAAGGGGTTGTTTCTTTTTTTTTTTTTTTTTAATTATTATTATTTATAAATTCCAGTTGTTTGCAACAGCTAAGAGGGGTGTGCAAGTCACTTTCAGCCCTTCGGGCCATCTGGCTATTGTGGGGTGAGTGACAGAAAGATGGCCCCAAATATAAAGGATGAAAAGCCAACCTGATTGGGTAAATTCACTTGATTCTCTGTTCCACTCGTGACTTTAATTCTGACGGGACCAGTGATGCATTTGCATTTGCATTTGCGTTTTGCACCAACCCAACCCAAAATCAATCTCACCGCACTCCTGCATTCCTTCCACACACACACACGCATATATATTCGTTTCCAGCCTCCCTTATCCCTTTTTCCATTCACGATTGGAGGACTGTACACTCATGGGGTTTGGCGTTTCTATCTGGCATAATCCGCCAGATGTTCGATGACGTGAATATGTGCCAATTATTCTTGATGCTCAAATCTACCCTAAAGTTTGAAGTGATGAATACAATTAATAAAATAATAAAACTCTTTTACTTTCTTTCTTTTTTTTGTCCTTTTGATTAACTAACATTTTACATAATTTCAATGATATCTATGTTAGCTAAATAATTGTGTTAAACCATAATCATTGCTTATGTGTTCACAGAGTATTTTTCACAAATTTTGATACACTCAAAGCAAAAGTTCAAGTCAATTGGACCTCCTCATGTATGGAATCCGCCTAAGTCCCAAGCTGTCCATGACTCCACGGGCAAAAACCAGTACACGAGATTTTGACGAGGATGATAGCTTGCATTTTTGTGGTCAAAACAATACTGTTGCTAGCTTGGACGGTTGGGCTGTGGACAAATTTCCGGTAATAAGTGGAAAGTAGTTGAGGCAATTGAGGGCAACCAAGTAACAGTAGAGTATGCGATACAGCTAGGCCTGCCACCCGGCCCCGCGGGGGGGGGGGGGGGGGCATCAATAATTGAGTCGGATTGGTTGGCTCCATAAGATCCGCATAGCTTCCAAAAGTCACCCTCCAATTTGCATAACTCAATTCTCTTTGACTTCAGCATGAGATGTCATTGCATCCATCACCCCCCCCCCTTTTTGTTGGATCCTATTTTACACTATTTCAAGTAATATATTGGCCTACTTCAAAAATCGGATATGGTCTCAATTATAAACTAAACTTTAGTTTCTAAAGATTAAGGTGAAAAGGTTATTCTCTTTAGATTCCTTTTAAAAAAAAAAAAATAAATCAAAGAAAAGTAGTCCTTGTATAAGAAATTAAAATAAAGGACTCTGTCTAACAATTATTTCTTTTAGAAGTGTGAGTTGATTTCTGTTTCATTTAAAAAATAATAATAATAATAAATAAAGGCATTGCAAGAGAGATAGATGTATCATCGGAGTTTTCCCCCCCCCCCCCCTTTTTTTTTTTTTTGTTTTTCGGGTTAGTGGTTAGTATAGAAATTAGGGAAACGAGGCAAGTAAGTTTTTCGAGAAAGACCGAAGTGTCAGACACCTTTTCATTTTAGAAGGTGACAGGAGTATTTTGGGATTTCCCATCCCCCGGTGGCAGGCAGGTTAGCTGGTTCCGTTTGAGTTTTTTTTTTTTTTTTCTTATTTTTAGGCACTTTGAGTGTAGACAGCCTTTGTGTTTATTATTTGAAATCGAAATTTAATTTTAAAATCAATTCTAATATTAATGACATAAAATTCAGTGGTCCTGCATACTTATTATAAACATGGCCGGAACCATTAAGCAATGTGTGTATTGTTACAACGCTGCTCGCAAATGCAGTATAATAAATAATAGAGCAATACGTTAGTTTGCCGCTTCCAGCTGGTAAAATTTCTCAAGCAAACCTTCCGTTTTCGAGACTATTTTTTGATTATTGCTAGTTTTATAATAACAACGCATGTGTGTATATATATATATATGAAATTTAATTATTAAAAAATAAATTAAATTAATTTAATATTATGTATAAAAATAAAAATTTTAAATAAAATTTAATTAAATTAAAAAATAAAAAAATAAATTTATTATATTTAAAATAAATTATATATATAGCTCTCTGACATATGTAATGATTTAATTTACTTTATATGATATTTTTGTGATATATATGTAATAAATAATAATATAAAAATAAAATTACGAATTCTTTTTACGTAAAAGTTATATAATGAAGTGATAAATTATGGTGGGCCTTCATAAATGAATAAAAAGAAGGGTCTTACCGTGCGCTTCCCAGCGTCGGATTCCACCTTGCGGTCGAGGCGCACGTTGCTGAAATAGTACAGCTGGATGGGACCAGGGGGACTTTGGAGAGGACACGTGTCTAATCGCACATTCAGACAACTCACTACAAATGATTGTGGGGACCGCACTGACCCGACTCTCCTCGGTTTCTCCTCTCATTTCCCCGACGCGCCACAAACTGAGATGCCGTCACGTGATTCGACACGTCATGCGTTCGCGTCGTTATAAGGATTTTATTATTATTATTATTATTTTCAACCTATAGAGAGCTCTATTGCCTTAAACCGTACACAATTATAATTTTTTAAAAAATTTTCATAATTTTTTTTTTTCTGTAAGAATAAAAGTTGAATTTTAAGAGTTAAAATATGGAGGAATAAATTTTAATTGAGCTGATAAATTGCCAATTTCTTCCCATTAAAATTGCAACTCTTTTAGCTATAAGCAAGCATGGTTAATAAGACTAGATTGAAGCAATGTCTCTAAAGCTTGTCCATCAAAGACGGAACACTGAAAATACGTACGTGAACTGCGTTGACAACTTGTTAGTCTCTGCAGCGAAGCGACCCATTTGATTCAATTGATATAGTTGGGTTGGATGATGGGATGAAATTAGGGCCAAACCCAAAATCACTTTTTACCAGTCAGGATTTTTTCCTCGACCCCATTTATTTTCTTTAGCGATATTGAGTAACTCTGTACTGGCCTGGCCCAAAAACACTTGAATGGAATGCTGCCAACATGGGGTCTGCTAGAAATTTATATACGTGTCAGTCAATCAATCAACTCTGGCTCATCTCTACTGGATTCATCTTTGAAGGTAAAAAGTTTTGTGTTTGAGACTCAGTCGCACCCAATTAACCAAAAGCAATTTATGGATGTTCTTTGTTTAATCGAGACAGACTAAATTCCTTTCTGCCTTGTGAATAAAATTTCAAATCTATACATGCTCACAATATTGAGATACTAGTGGAAATTTTTTTTAGAAAGTTTAAAGGTAATACATATAAAAACAAATTAATTAAGAAATTTTGGCACAGAATGAAATTGGTGGAAAGGATAGGGTTCCAAATCCCTTAAGAATTTGGTATGTAGAACTTTAATTAATAAATGTAAGTGCTATATTGTCTTACAAAGGCGGGAAAATGAGGTTGGTCTATAACCTGGATTCGGATTAGCCACCTTCCAGGAAAGTAGAAAATGGAATCGGTTCTGGCTCTATAAATAGGTTTTTCTCTGCCAAGAATTTGGGCTCACAATTCCATTATGCTCTCCTCCGATCTTCTCTTTGGTGTTCTCGGGAAACTACCCATCTGCTTTTTTTTTTTGTAATTTTCTTGGCATAACCCCTTTTTTTTTTCTCCGGGGAAATATTGGATACATGAGGAGATATCAAGCTCCCGATAGAATGGCTCCTCGGCCAAGATACCGACGTCAAGAAACCTGGAAAAGTGTTCCGTGTCCATGCTCAGTGTCTCCGTCGGAGACTAGGTGGCGCAGCGTTCGACATTGGGAGGAACAGTTTGGGATGAATTGGAGAAGATTCCTGACGAACAAGAAAGGCATATCGAGAGTTTACAATGTCATGGTATGGGACGATTCTGCTGCAAAGGAGTCCTTTCTCGAGGCGGAGAGGCGGTTCTGGTCCACGAATTGTCCGTCCAATTGGAACTTGCCGAGTCCTGATTTGTACATTGATTGCATTGATTGGGACTCGAGAATTGACCCACAACTCCTGATGGAGTTTGAAGCGGCTCGACAGAATAGAAAGGGAGTACCTGCAGTGGAAAGTACTAATGGTAGGCCATGCACGATCGAGTGGGAAGATGTAAAGCCAACTGGATGGGACGTCTGCGGAGATGATTGGAGCAAGCCGAGAGTGCTGACGGGTATGATTGTAGGAGAAAGAGAGGGCTATGAGAATCTGCGTGATCATGATGAATATCATGTGCCCATGAAGTCCATGCATGGCCAAAGGGAGATTTTTGCTCAGGGTGGAGAATATTAATCCCCAAATTTCCCTGCTGGAAAGCAAAGGTACCGAGGAAATCATCGAGGAAGATGGGGGTGGCCAAATCCAGAAACTTTAGAGAAAGCTATAACCCAGGAGCTGGCTTGATCGTATAACTGCAACTGCAAAGCTGAATTTTATTGTAAAAAGAGACTTGGCATGAAAAACACAAATATTATTGTTCTTTTGTATGTTTTGTTCCGTGCGGACAGAGTTTTAATTTGACATTGTTCCGTGCTTAATAATTCGATCGAGTTCATGAGCAATTGAGCATCTAGTATTCCAAGCAATGTGCGGGGTTGGAGGATTTCTTGTGGGGTAGTCAACATGATATATCGGCTCTAATTTGTCCTATTTTTGTAGAATAATGCCGGGAAGAAATTTATACATAAAATGTTAACAAGTAGAAACTTAATAATTAGACCCGAATTTGGAAAGTTTCCAGAAGTTAATAAATGCAACTTACTCGGTAGACTGCGCAGCACGCTCCGTTTATGTGTGTACCATAATGTTATAGCCTCTAAGCCCATCAAAGAGAATGCTTAATTGGACATTAGAGACTATTCAACTTAATGGTCTTAGAATAAAGAGATGTATTTTATTTATAACTTAAAATGCTTGAAATTAGCCATTTGTTGCCACCATAGATCCGCATTTTCGTCCGTATAACATTTCCCATTTAATTTTAAATACAACAATAACGCATTGCACCACATGCTTTGGAAGAATCGGAGAACGAACAAAATTTTAATTACTGTCAGTCCATAAATTGAACCAAGATTATTTCAAACAATGCCTCTAAAAAACAACAAATTCATGAGTGAGGATTTGCGGAACTTGAAATATATGGCATTTTAATAATATTCAAACAATGACGAGTGAGAACAGAAACCACAAACGCACAAAGTCAGACACAATGACGGTGGGTGATTTCCGGATTCAATTGCTTAAATATTTCATCTGTACAATTCCCACAAATTTACACGGTTCAAACAACTAGCAATTCTCCCTTTTTGTCTCTCCTAAGGCGAGCTTTTTCCTTTCTTTCTTCCTGTCATTCTTTCTTTCAGTTTTTTAATTCCTATTGTGTGTGTATTTTCCGAAGCAAGCATTCTCTGCGACTTGTCACAACCAATCCAGACAAAGTTCCTGCAAACTTTCTACGGCAATCAGCCTTTTTTCTTCTCCCCTCCCACCCCTTCATTTTCCTTTCCCGACCCCAGTTTCGTGGAAACTGTTTTGGGAACTCAATACTTGGGGAAAAAAACCACAGCTTTCACCATCAAATAAAAAGCAGCTGGGAGTCAAGACCTTTGGAGCTAGCATAGACTTCTAGCAAATCAAACTCGAATCACCTGACTACCTGCTCTGTATCATAACCAGAAGGCTGAATGTTATAATCACTGCTCATTGTGCATGACCATTATTATCACACTGCCATCAGAACAGGCTGCTTTGGTCCGTCCGCTGGTATGTTACCTACCATATGATCTCCAAACTTTTCTCCATTGTCTTCTACTGCCAGTTCTTTCAAAGGGATAATTCTGTGCATCCATATGCATCCTATAGGTGCTACTTCCATTGTGCTTCTTTGGGGCATTCCTTGTCTCCTCTTCAAGATCATACTGATATCGCTGCAAAAAATAAGATTTTGATATGTGAATACCAAATCAATTCAACGAAAGGAGAAAATAATTTCAACAAAAGCAAATCAACGGTGGTGAATAGATCATTGCTAAAGTGAAGGGCTTAATCATAAAAGGTAAGAAGACCATAAATTAATGATATTGGACGAAGGATGCCACAAAAAAGTATAGCACATATCAATTTGCAAAACAGAGAGCAAGTGAACTAATATGTATATGCAGGAAGGAAAAATAAGGGGAAATATGATGTTCTAGTTGATTTTGTATGTGCTACAACTCAGTGCTGCAATATCATTACCACTAAGCTTAGCAAATCGTAGCATATCCCTTTTATCTGCTAAGAATAATTCTTATCAGGCATGAAAACTAATAAATGCAAATAGACACTGGTTACATGATGCACAGCTGTTGCGGAAAAACTTCAGCCATTGAAATGATACAGGCATACAGAACTACTAATGATAGGCACAAGACCTTGGTAGGGTCTGAAAGCACTGCATATGCTTCTCCAATCATTTTAAAAAGTCTATCAGCATCCTTGTGAACTTCTTCTCCAATCTCTTTCCATAGCGCATCATCTGCATTTTCGCTTCTCGCTAGGGCTTGACCAGCCTATTCCAGTAACCAATTTGTTAAATGAGAAGATCAGAGCGAAAAAGTAAATACAACAGTCAGCAGATGGGGCAAACCTTGTCAGGATGATGTCTAAGTGCAGCTTTCCTATATGCTTTCTTAATTTCTGCTGCCGATGCAGAAGGTTCAATTCCACTGGCATCAAGAAATAGAAATTAGACTAAAAACATGCAGAGTAGCATGAATTTAGCAATCTAGTTGCTTCCAAATTGAAACACAACAAATCAAACCCCTTAACAATCACAAGGGGTGATTGTTCTACAATGACAATATAGCTATTTGAGTTTACAAGTCACATGAAGAGTAGAAACTAGCAGTGAAATATAACTATTCGGTTATTATTCTGCACTAGTGTTCCATGTCCTTAAATGATCTTTATGTTCCGCTTTAACAACCTGAAGACCTATACCACCCCTCAAATAGCATTCCACTCTAGCAGCATACCATGTTTCTGTCTTCATTTCAAATAGGTCCTTTTTACTGGTAATTTTGGTCAGAAGCAGATCTAAAGGCACTGGAGGAGAAAGATAAGATGCATATGCAACGCTTTGCAGTGCATACAATGATTTTGCCTAGTGAGACATGAATTTACGAAAACAAGTAATTACACAAAAATTCGTGATAATTGCCATTCAGTGCATATGTTCTATATAAAAATCTCAAAAAAAAAAAAGTGGTAGAACATATTGTAGACAGTTAGAATCACAAATGACTTACAGAATGAGGTACATATCCAGAGGAATATCATTTCTGGATGCTTCTTCTATCGTAGAAAGATGTAGACGAGCTTGTCTCAGATCGTTTGCAAGGTTTGTTGATCTGTCAGACGTTCCAGATTGATTCACTTCCTTCTCTACTTGCTTAGTGAGTACAGCTACTAATCTCTGAAGATCAGTGGCTGACTGTCCAAAATCCCTAATCATCTCATATAAAGTGGCTCGTCTAGAAATTGCCTATAAAAAATACCAAACACATGGCATTACCTATAATCTTGCTGAAAATGATTGACTTGTCTGAAAATAGCCTATAAAAGTATTGATATGATAAAATTGTTCACCAATAAAAGTTATTGAATACATGATGGTATGCCTCAGTCAAGAACTTTAATGTCCTAACCAAGAACATTTAGTTCTATGACATGAAAACTATTAAGACGAAAAGCCTGGTAACACTCACATTCTGTAATTTGAATTACAAAAAATCATAAGAAAGGGCCTTTTAGAGCAAATTACTGGTTTATCTTATGATACACTCTTTGCTCTCTAATTCTGAGAATATCAAACCTACCATCAAGTTAAACAGTTTTCATAATTTATTCAAATATGAATATATATTAATGTTTACATCAGCAAAAATGAGCACAATCACTTCTCATAGGAATCATTTGGTTTAGATATGGGACCTGATGGTATTCCAAAGGTTTAATAATATGATCATAGCCATAAAGATAACACCAGTTCAGAAGGAAACCTTCAGGTAACTTCCATCCAATGCCATAGCTAGGCTGCAGTCAGCAATGGCATCAGTAATTTGGCCCAAAGCTTTGTATGCAGCAGCTCGATTGCAAAAACAAATAGCTGCAAAAGGCCGTGACTCCACGTTGTGTGACAGGGCAGCAGTGTAACGTTCAATAGCCTCTGAATGCCTTCCTGCTTGAAATGCTTCATTTCCTGCAGTCTGCAATTAAGAACATCAAATGCATTCTTAGGATAATAAAACAACATCAACACCATTAAAACAATTGGCCGTACTATCTAGTACAAAATAAAGCCCAAATAATGACTATCAAATGGTCAAAACATTTATCAACCACATTGCAATTCCCTTGTTTAGGATCAGATTTACTTATCCCCAAAGCTGTCCCTGTGAAGCAGAGTTATATATCCAACTCTCTTTTATACCCTTAGTTATAATAAACCGTCGGTGTTATGTAGCTTATCTCAAATGTTCATTTAAAAGCTGAAAAGATTCAACATCCTTCCTTCAGAGTGCACTGGCCCAACATGCGCCCAACACATGCAGAATACAGTTGGGGTAACAGATCAAATTACCTCAAATGGTCTAGAACTTCAGAAAGAAAAGTACCTTATGCTGTAGGAGTGCTCGCACAGTGGCAGCAAGAGGTATTGAAGATTCCAGTGTCTTGCTAACAGTTTTAGGCCAACTGCATGAGCAGCAGTATCTTTATCATAACCAGCAACCAAAGGAAGCAAATATTGAAAGTGAAAAGTGCAAATCAATATGTACAAGAAGTACAGAGCACCTCTTTGTATTCAGTTTATCATGCTTCTCAAGTGAACTCATAGCCTCTTCCAGTTTTCCAAGGTAGAAGTAGGACTTGACAATAAGGCAACATCGCCACAACAGAAAGGAAGAGTTCTCTGTAAGTGCAGAATCATCCATATCTGGTAACTGGCAATTGGCACATGCTGAAGGAGAATTCTTCTTGGCCAAATCAAGGGTCTGTTCACATAGTTGAATAACATCTTCGTATTTCCGCAGCTGCTAGATGACACAAAAGTTTAGGTTCTCTATGTGATGATTAGAGAGACACTAACAATCTTTGCCTTGCATGAACTAAAAGATACCAAAAAAGGGTAGAGGATGCACAAACCATGAATAGGGACTTTGCTTTCATTTCAAGTAACTTTTCAGAGTATGAACTTATAGATAAAGCCTCCACAATTACTTCCAAAGCCCTCACTGCATCATCAGATGTCTTCCCTTGCAGAAGTTCAGCAGAATGTTGCATCAACTTTGATAATTTCTGCCAGTTGATGATAATGAATCACAAATTCAATGTGCAAATTACAGGTATAAATGAATGGCATACATCAATTGGTCTATCACTGATTAATCTTCTACACAAATTTCTTTTCAGTTGGTGCTATTCTCAGCTGCTAACACACTAATCCAGACAATTTGCAAGCTGACAGGACAAATAGGAACTTTTGTTTTTTGTTTTTGTCAATATGGACAAATGAAACAATAATGAATGTTATTTCCCAAATGAAATAGAAAGTAGCACCTGTGCCTTTTGTAGTCCCTCTGAGGCTTCAACTGCAATCTTTCTGTCTACACACACATCAGTTCCCAACCGCAGACATTTGTTGAAATATTGCAAAGCATGTTCCACTTCCCCCAGGGCCAGGTGACAACTTGAAAACAAATAACACCAAAGAACAAGGGCAATAAACATGAGAAATAAATGCTCAGCCAATATACAATTAAAATAATGTGAGCAATCATCAAACCTAGAAACCCTAAAATACCTAAGCATTGAAAAGCTAAATAGCTGCAGAACTAAGAAGTTCAAGTTTCAACATGCTCAATGGCACAGTGGCATTACATCTCAACCAGGCAACTCACATTAGAAAACAGGTACATTGAGGATGAAATTAACCAAAAAAACAAATTAATACTTGCTTGATACTTCTTAACAGCAAGTGATTGTAATAAAGTGGCATGTGGCCTCATGTACTTATGTAAATGAATCTTTGAACAATATGGAAGAGGAATGAAAACAAAAAATAAAGGCTTACTTTGCAGCTCTAACTTGCACCCTCAGAAAATTGGGATCAATATCAGCAGCTGCCTGACAGTCTTCCAGTGCATCCCTCATTCTCCCAAGAGACATACGTGTTGCTGCACGGTTGCTATAGCACAACATCAATGCCCTGAGGCAGCTTCTAGATGTCTCACTTCTAGAAACACAATTTAACCCTTGTGTGTAACATTCCTCTGCTTTTGACAAATCCCCATTTTTATATGCTTGATTTCCCCTAAAACAAAGGTCAGATATACATGATGGGCTTAAAACTTGCAAATGCAAAATTGAAGAAAATAACCACAAAGAATAGATGTAATGGAAAGAAATACAACCGAGACAATGTTCCTCATCTCTTGGAGAGTTGACCAGAACTGATATTACCTTAGCCGCCACTTCTCACATGCTTCTTGAGCTGCAGTGGATGCAGCAGCGGTTGAAAAAGACTCTTGCCTGCTTTCTTGTCCATGGACCTCATAGTTATCACCAACTGTGCCAAGAGAGTTGGCCACTTTCTTTCCATCTTCAGGGGCCAAGGGCAATGAAGATGTGGACAATGGACTGAACTGTAAAGAGGATGACACATCTTGAAATTGTGTGTCTTTTGTAAAATGATAGGAATCATGAACAGCTTTAGCTCTACTGTCCTTCTTTTTCTGATAACGTTTTGGTAATGCTTGTCCAGAAGAAGAGGCAGCAAAGGTAAACCCTGAACCACCTATAAATTCAGAACTTGCAGCCGAACCAAATTGAGTCCAGATGCCATGGTCTTGCCTCTCAATATTTGTGCTCAAACTGGCTTCATTTTCTGCCGAAGTGACTACCCCCTCGCTGATAGAGTCCAGTTCCTCGCTTGCAGATTTAAAGCTTTCAGTTTCAGCCCCGGAAATGGACTGTTCAGGATAACTTTCAACACCTGTAACTTTATCTGAAAAATGTTTTGAACTGTCATGTTCTGTCTCTCCACATAATACATCCTCTCCATTTATTGTCATGTGCTGAGTCATAGCAGCCAAATCTTCATCTATTGCATCACTCATAACAGTTTGTTGTGAACCAGCTGATGCATATTGATTATCATGACTGAAAAGCTCCTCCGAAGTCACAGAAGTTTCCCTGGAAATATCACTTTCAGATGCAATTACCTGATATGGTGAAATATCCATTGGTGAATAAGATTCCAAAACCTGTGGTACATGTTGGAAACAGCTGGCATTCGAAACAAAATCATGCCCAGGGCATAGATGGACTTTGGTAGGTTGCTTCAACTTTACTTTTTTTTTCTTCACTTTGGAGCCTTTCAGCTTTGCACCAAATTCTGGTTTTTGACTAGAAAATAAACTTCCCCATTGATTTGGTGTTTTAAATTCAACAAAGGGTGACTTAACATTATCTTGCTTGTTTGTGAAAATGAACATATCTGGCATCTCAGGTCTCTGAGTAGATGGCACCCCAAAAGCAGTCCCACCAGCCAAGCCACCAGATGATAAGTCAGTTTGAGTATCAACCTTGTGTTGACCTATAGGAACTTGACTACCACTTGTATTGTTACCCTGCAATCCTCCCTTAAAAATAAATTCTGCTGGAAATCCTTCAGCACAAACAGGGAACTTCATATCACCCTTCTTTCCAGTTTGCAAATCCTTCTCAGAGATTTGAGAAGAAGAAAACATTGCACCAGCATGACATGAAGGTTCTCTTGCCACACTTTCAAGGTTTATGTTGCACCCCATCTTGTTTGACTGCAGAGTCTCTCTTTCTCCACTACCATAACCCATAGCTCTCTCCCTGCTTCCATATACATCACTATCCTTCTCACTGGTCCTAGTACCAGCATTATTTGCATCCACTTGGTCATTTATGTTCAAATTCTTAATCTGATCAGGCAGTAAATTTTCTGAGGTTTTAATAAACATGTCATGACCTATTTCATCACTCTTAAGTCCAAACATTTTTCTATCACTGGCACCAAAAGTAACTTTACCACCACTACCATTATCAGAATCTCCATTTGTGGCAACATTCAGTTTCTTCTTCAATTCATATGATAGACCCCCAGTGGCCGTATCATCCACATTACCACCACTCCTCAACCCAAAATTGACCTCACTATTTGCACTTAACTTAGACCTTCCATCTGCAAATTGCCCACTGTCGTCAATGCTCAACTTCTCCAACTTCACATCAATTACAGAACTCTTGCTACAATCCCTTCCAAACACAAAACCAGTCATATCACTCACATTTGAGTTATCGTCTATAACATCATTTTCACATCCAATTCTCAAATTTCTTATGCCCTCAACAACTCTTTTATCTCCCAAATTACTTCCATTGGCTTCAAACATAAATGCCTCATTCTCACTGGAAACCGGCTCTACCCGACCCAAAACGTGTCGGAAAGGATTGAATCCGGGCACTTCCCCAGTTTCTGTGGCAGGTTTCGGAATCTGGGAACCCGATTGCTTTCTCACTTTCACGAATCTCGGCCTGGAAAGGCCCCGACCAGATGTTCGCGATACCGAAGGCGATGTGAAACTCACATTCGCGCCCCTCGCGCTCGAACCCGAAAACCCAGAATTCGAATCGCCGAAACTTGATGGTTTCATGGGGTCTGATAATCGGTTCTTAGGCAACTGGGTCGGTTCTGCTCCGGGATTCGAATTTAGATAAGACTCGATGAAAGAGGAGATGAGAGGATGAGAAAACTGACCGTTGGGATCAGGGTTTTGAATTGGAGCTCCGGTGTCTAGAAACGCCGACGACATCCCAAAATCGGAGTCATCAAATCGGACGGTGTAAAAGTACAGTGGCAACGGCAGTCCGATCAGACGGCCAGTGACTGCCAGAAATGATAGGCTTCGAAAGCGCAATGCGTATGGGGTTTTCTTTTTTATTTTATTTTGGGTAAATTTCTTTGAAATTCACACGCGCACACACACACGCACGCACGCACGCACGCATACCCACAAAAAAGAGGCAAATAGACAGAAGTATGTCAATTATATTATTAAATGGTTTTGGTTTCCTTGGACATGAAGCAACACAGCGCGGAGGGTGAAAGTCTGTTTCGAAACACGACGTTAATTAACCTAAAACATTCAAAATTGAGACAATTTGTCAAAAAGTTTGATTTCAATATAACGGTAAGAATACGATGGATGTTTGTCGTTGTGGTGAGAATTTGGTGAATGAAATTTATTAGAAAAAATAAAAAATTATAAACACATAAAGTGATTAAAAAAATAATATAATTTTAAAAAAACATATATTAATTATAATTAATAATCACAATAAATTATGTGTTAAAAGTATTCTTAATCAGGTTTTTTTTTTTTTATTTTGTTATTATATTTTAGTCAAAATTGTGATGGTGTTTCGGTTTTTAATAATGATTTATTCCACTAACAGTCGCTTTTCAATTGCTGTCTTTTTGGGTTTCGGGGTTTCCCTTTTTCTCAATATAATATCTTTCCTACATTTACTCAGCCCCTATTCAGAAATTATTTTCATCAAAAAGAAAAAAAAGAAAAAATCATGCTGGTGGGTTTGTTTCTTAATTTTGGTGTTTGTGATCAAATGGATCCGTTCACAAAATGGTTCCCATTCTGGGCCCGTGGGCTCGTGAATAAACCAGGCCTTATTCAATAATTCTACTCGGGCTCCAAAAGGGCCTTCTCATAATTGGGCCACTAGCCTGCCAGCATATGCAAACCGATCCATTCGCTGATCAGATTATCCAGGAAATTCTCAACAATCACAATGAAAATTCTCTTCATATCATTCATAGCCCAATAAATTTTTTAATAAATAAAAAAAATAATTTTTTTTAAAAAATAATTAATTATATAACTCACAATTTACTAATTATTTTTTTTTTTAAAAAAAAAATAATTGTGATGCTTTCAAGTAAGTAAAATGATTGTATTTTTTTTTTTTTTTATATATGTATGATAAGAACCCTGATTCATTTAAGGCACAGCTTACATCTCATTTTAAGTTCTCTTGATGGCTTATAGAAGAACAGGGGCATATCTGAAATGACTTTAGATAAGGCAAAATAGAGCCAGGACAAAATTTTAGCCACCGGCTGCTTTTCTTCGAGGACAAAGGAATAGTACGACGTGCCACTGGGGAAATCCTATCCTATCCTGTCGGCAAGGAGCCAAATGCTTAATCCAATAATGATCTTTCATGGATTTAGACGTGCCAATGCGAGAGCCCTCTCTGGATGTTGGATAAGCAAAAATGGGGTCGGGTTAATGTACGTGCACTACTTGACTTGCTCAAAACATGTAAATTCTTTTCTAGATGATATTTTAGTCCAACTTTTGGGTTGCCTCCACTAAACGAAATTTCGATGATGGGTTGGACATATTGACAAATTCTTAGGCCCGGAACCTTGAACTTGGCTATTAAATTCAAGTTAGGCGGCTAAGCTTTGTCTTATATGGAGGACCAGAAGACTTTCAACAGGGAGACAAGGAATGCTGACAAAGAAGATGTTTGAAATTTATGCCCCCCCAGTCTGCCAAAACGGGGTGACTTGTGGAAATTTTCCAGCCTATAGAGTAACTAATTTCTGGTAGCAGGACTTTCTTGAGCTTGACTTTTTCGTAGGCCATCATACTCGCGCCAGTCTATATATACTGGGAGAAAGGAACTTGGAATGGCAATACGGACTGCAGAGAATTGTATTTTAAGCACATTTCATGGCTCCAATACTATTGCTCTTCGCTCTGTTGATTTCTTGCCAAGAAACAAGCTTAACAGGTATGTTTTTATGTTCTTTCATTTGCCTGAGCGATTTGGGGTATAGAAAGGTTATCTTGACGAAAAAACACATCACTTATTGGTCTAATGTTTTGCAGATGCACAATCCGTTGGTGTATGTTATGGAAAGAATGGCAATAACTTACCTTCTGATCAGGAAGTTGTAAGTCTTTATCGATCGAATGGTATTGGAAGGATGCGAATATATGATCCAGATCAAAGCACTCTGGCTGCGCTTAGAGGATCAAACATAGATCTCATTCTCGGCGTCCCTAACGATAAACTTCAGGCCCTGGCTGATGCATCTGCTGCAGCAACCTGGGTCCGAAATAACGTCTTGGCCTACTCTTCAAATGTCAAGTTCCGCTACATTGCTGTTGGAAATGAAGTGCCACCTGCGGATCCAAAAGCGAGATACATCCTACCGGCAATGCAGAACATCAACAAGGCAATAGCATCAGCCAATTTACAGGGTCAAATTAAGGTTTCAACAGCAATAGACACAACTTTGCTGGGAGTAGCGTATCCTCCATCAAAGGGGACATTTAGTGGCAGTGCAATTTCATTCTTAAACCCAATCCTCAACTTCCTGAAGGCCAATGGAGCACCACTTCTGCTCAACTTGTACCCTTACTTTAGCTACGTTAATAACCAACAAAGCATCAAGCTTGACTATGCTTTATTTACTTCACCAGGAGTTGTGGTACACGATAATCAATATGGATACCAAAATCTGTTTGATGCACAATTGGATGCTCATTATGCTGCTCTCGAAAAGTTGGGTGCTTCCAACTTGAGAATAGTGGTATCAGAGAGTGGCTGGCCATCAGCAGGCGGCACCGCGACCACTGTGCAAAATGCAAAGACTTATTATAGTAACCTGATCAATCATGTGAAGAAAGGGACACCCAGGAAGCCAGGGCAGGTCATAGAGGTATATTTGTTTGCCATGTTAGACGAAAATCTGAAGAACCCAGCTATTGAAAAACATTTTGGTCTCTTCTATCCCAGTAAACAGTCAAAGTATCAGCTTACTTTTAGCTGAAAGTACTATCATCTTTAAGTGTATTACTATGCATCAAGTTTAAATAAGAGTGGCTAATGCCCACAGATGTGGTGTACTTATTTGGAAGTATCGGTCTTTATGATATAATGAACTTGCGTGAATTGAGCAAGCAAATCCATTTTTATCACTTTTTTTTTTTTTTGATTTTTTGGGTGGGGGTTTTAATCTTAGCGTTCCATATTCGTAAGCAGCCATTCTAATTCTAAAAGATTGATCAGACAGGTCTTATCCACTGCTATTAATAATGATGGAAGACTCCAAAACAGGAAAAAATGGCTGACAAGTAACAAAACCATTTTCCTCTTTATCCAACTCTTTTCACTTTTTAGTTTTTATGGGCAGTGAGGGGAGTTAAATCACGCACTCTGTGAATAAAAGTCAAGTCTACTCAACGTGCATCCCGTGACTATATCAAAGAGCAATTATCATGACTTGAACCTCTGAGTCTCAATGGAATAACCTCAAGGCTTGCTTTTATCGGTCATCATACCCTTGGAAACTTATTGTTTGCTATGTTTGATTAAAGCCAGAAGAATCCTGCAGAACTGAGCAACGTTCTGCCATTTTGTTACTCGCTAAACAACCCAAGTGCAAACTCCAATCTTTATTGGAGGAATGTTGGTTATTTTACCGCTATACTTTCTTTGGCATATTCAAGAATTTTGCAATAGTCCCTCTAATGTTACTGGGGCCTTTCTGTTCTAATATTGAAGGGTTTTGTCTAATTTTATGGCCAATGCTCAATCCTGGAACAGAAGTTAATATTCATTAAATGGTAAGAAAGCAAGCATGTGAGAGAAGTTATGTTCACCCAAATATTCAACGGCTTTTGAAGTTTCTGATACTTTAACTTAGCTTTCTCATGTAGAAACTATTAGTAGGTTGGCACCTGCGAACTCTAACATAGCGGTACAACTTCAACTAAGTAAACGTATGCCTAACAGGGACATAAAGATTGCTTCTATTCCTTTGACTTCTCAGCTAACAGGGACGTGTACTCCTTACTCAGACTGTTATATTTCTCACAGAGGTTCTCGAAAGCTCCCTTTTTTCTCCTCTGGAGCATCTTTGCTCCTCTTCTTCTTCTCCTCCAGACGAAGCTTCAGGGATTCAATCCGGCTCTTCAGTCTTCTATTCTACGTGTTCTCTTCTCCAACTCGTTCTGCAGTGCTTCCAATTCCGATTGTTTCTTGGCTGTGTTTTAAAATTACACGATTGGTGTCACACATTGCCAATAAATAGTAATTTCTGGTATTAGCCTGAAGGAACAAAATTGTAAGAAATTTAATTGAAGAAATACTTGGTTCAAATGTTTCCCTGAACCTCCCTGCCTAGAGTTTCTTCTTCTATTCTATTTCCTTGATACTCGATGCTTTCGTAGTGAAGCCCATCAATTGAATCAGACTCCTCGTTTAAATGAAGAGGGATTAGGAATGGCCATTAAAACAGAAATCTCACCGAAGGCTATCCTATCAATGCCTGCCATAATTTTTTTGCGCGTTATGGCCAACCTATTTTGTTTTCGACAACTATGTGTATAGGCAGGCCGATAGAAGAATCAATGAACTCGATCAATGATCTGACCATTGCATGAGGCAATTCTATTATGAAGGTATAATTTCCTGGGAATAGCCTTCATCTATTGAAGAGTTGGGAAATGCTCCTCGCTCTTCTTTCCCAACTAAATTCGGTTTCAGAAGCTTGAGTTCGCATAGCCACCTTACCCACCAAATGAAGTCCATATTAGCTAGGACTACAATACTTGTACAGTTGCACTAACCATTGATTTCTGGGATAAGGGCAAGGCCTCTGTTTACCGAGTACACCAAAGAAACAAAGGCACAGTTAAATCCGAGAGAACGGCAGTTGCAATAATAATGGTGGTATAGAAATCAAAGGCACCAGCGCATCAGACCAGAGACTTCCACATTATTTATAAAATTGGCCCATCTACTTACCTACCCGAGTAGCTAGCTGGGCACGGCTCTGGTTTATTCTCTGTGGTTTGGATTTTATTGGGCTGCACCGCGACTTTGCGATGAAATTATCTGAAACCTACTCGCTTGAATGGGGCCATCAGCCGATGTTTCTTCTCACAATCGATCGGACCCTTCGGCCACTGCTTCGCAGGTGACAACAAGAGGGCAAAAGGCTGGGTTCACATTCTTCAACTTTAATGACCTCCTAACTGGATCTGGCCCACATTCGCCATTCTCATATGTTTGTGAAATTATCGGGCTAAAATAGGGCCCTAAAGTCACTTTCATTTTTTTAAAGTTGTCGAGGGCGCAAATTCACAACTTTAATGCTAGATTTTAGCACCATTCAACCAAAATTCATTGCCGCCACAAGGGAATTGGGATCAAGTTCTTTGATACTGTCATTTTTATTTTTATCTTTCCTTTCGGAGACTGGCATGTCATTAGAGATTGCTAATATGCAGTCGGATATCTATCGACGAGATAAAGAATACACTCACTCTGTCGAGGATTTTGATAGCATGAATTTTAAGCTTTTAGTAATCTAAGCAAAGTCTGGTGGAAACGAGCAAGGTTGGGACCAAAACAAAGGTTAGCAGAGAACGGAGCTCCCTGTCACTAATGGTAGCTCGGGTGCTCGTCAGTTAACCAATTATTGGAGAAGCCAAATATTAATGGCACTATACTCTTGGTCTCATAAGATCAATTTTTCACTTAAAAATTTTGGTTTTGTAATGATATTAAATCACACTTAGTCTCGTCTCTAATTTAATACGTATGAGTTCTACCAATAATATTTACGGGGCTTCGAGTACAGCCCTTGCCAAGGCTTTTATCGGCCACGGCCGAGCTCGTCCCGCCCCGAAGCCTATGGATTTGACAGTCCAACGGGAGACATTCGATCATAAAATGTATCCGTATTATTAACACGCGATGTTACACCACCAACGGCTTAGACGTGTTTCCCACTCGACACCAATGCTTTAACTTCTTGTATTGTGATGCTTCGCGTATGTTTTTGTCATGTTCTCTTTCTTTGGGCATTTACACTTTAATCTAATCTTTTGTGCTAGAATTAGCACAAAACATTATTAATTTGCTTACATTGTTCGGAGCAGTCCGGGACGAACGCGTGGCATGGCTGAATGGGCACCGCACCTTCTGGAAACAAAGATGACGTAGTTGCACCCAAGTGGGCGCCACTCGGGGAAGGGCATAGGACCAAAATGGAGTAGATGCTATCTAAAGGACAAAGATATCTGCCTGTGGCACCGTTGCATTGATGTGGACCACTCAAGTGATGTGGTCCCCATGTGTTTTTATCCACCATGCTGGACAAAATACCACTCGCAGAACCCAGATGCGAAAAGACAACAAAAATGATCGAATCGGGGAACAAGGATGAGACCCATCAACGCAACCGTGCAATAATGGAAAATTCAGCCGCTTCTGCCAGAGTCAAACGAGTAGCAAATTTGCCGGGCTTAATCAGTTAGTTATATTTCGAGGGGCCGACGTAAACCCAAAAAAACAACAACGAAACACGAAACCCCCTGGATAACTCCATCGCATTGTACGGCTTAAGAAGAGACAGATGTTCAAGAAACTCATGTCTTAGATGATAATACGCCACGCAGCAATGCGGCTTACTACAAAAGATAAACTCTGGTTACTCTCTTCCACACTTCCCCAAATAAAAAAAGAATGATGATTTATTGCTTATTATGCATGTGCTTTTTTGTTTCCAAAAACAAAAAAAAAAAAAAAATGAACAACAATTCCTGTGAAGGTGCCTCGTGCTGTTGGACATTGGAATATGTTGCTATTGCTAAGTTGGTGTCAACTGTCGACTATTTGGACCACTAAAAATGTCTGAAGGCCTTGGTATCCCACATAGACTCCAAACGAAAGTTAGGTTCTTGAAAAGTGGAAGATTATTTGCCGTTGGCTGGATCTATAACTTTGATGGAACTTCCCAGGAGCAAAAGCCGTCATCCTTATTGTGATCTTCGTAACAGCTTTTTTCTGAGGTATTTCTCTTTATTGTTTTTTCCCTCTCTTGTGAGAAGTGGAATGTACTTGTCGCAATGTCCTTGGACTCTGAAGAAAAATAATGGTTCTGTGGCAAGTTTTCGAGTGTTAAAAGCAGGCCAGGCGGTAAACATAGGAGAGAACCATAGCAGTCCTGAGAGTCCAGCATCTAACCCAGATGCAGAGACAAAAATTTCAATAAGCTGAAAAGGACATTAGTGTGGTAACCTCTGGCCCCATTTTTTTTTTTCTTTTTCAACGTAACGACAGAACCCCATGTGACGGAAAAGACACTTCCCCCACCACTAGACTCGGGGAAATCAAATAAGAATAAAAAAAAAAAAAGCAAAAAGGTCCAATAGATGTATGCCTCTGATCACATACAAGAAAATTTTCACAAACTTTTTGTCATCTCACATTTTCTACAATACAAACAAAAAGAATCACTGGGAACAAACAGAGGAAGGGTGCAGAAGAGCTTCACTTGTCCATCCACCCATCCACCAACTCTTTATATAGAATTTTGCCTATTAGCATTGGAGTAAATATTTTACTTTACATGAAAGTCTAAAGTACTTGATCTGCTCCCATGTATTTGTTATCTTCTCACCATACACTTAAATTCTAAATTGTATAATAATCACTCATATGAAAAAAGATGGGCAAAGATTGCGATGATATGTATAAACTAGCAGCTCAACAACAGTCGTGCTGCTTGCTTTAACCCGTGGCCTAGCACATAACCTACAAATGGTCACTAAATAGCAAAGACTAAACAATAAAAAACCCTACTTCAATTAATCTTTCAGCCCACTATGTATATAATATGCATTTGCAATAAGTAGAATTGAATTGACGATGATGATTACGAGTGCAAACTTTCCAATATATCCACCATTCAGTGCACGTATACTTTAGCTGTACATCTACGTGTGATCTTCCTGCATGTGCTTCTCTATTTCTCTGCACTACGATACACAAACAGCAAAATATTAGTCAGAAATAAGTTGCAGAATGCATTTGCACAAATTACAAAGTTTACCAGGCAACAAACTATTACCCTAGCAAAGTCAAAACTCTATGGCCACAGTAAACAGAATGTGTCAATATAAGGTAGTTCACAATCTACAATGAACCAGTTTTCTACTTTTTGGAACTATAGAAGGATTGGATATACCAGAAGAGTTTCAAATATGTGGAAGCTGAAAAGACAAATATACACCCATATACATCTAATGCGCAGGAAAGAGAAATGCTCTAGCATTGAAAACCAGTACCTTGGTTTAAAAATAGATATGCTAAGAAGAACCACTGCTGGCAGAAGTAATGAGAATCGATGACTCATCCTCAGAAGCTGAAGTGAAAGCTAACTCGGCTGTGTCTTTGATTTCTGTCAAATTGGTGGAGAATGCAGGCTGTTGATTCCCAGATGAGTTTGCAGGAGAAGAAAAGAGGCTATCAGGAAGAGCAAGCTCCACATTGCCCTCATGACTTTAAAAACAACAGATTGCATTAGAAAATAAAAAATTGGTAAAACACGTGAGACAAAAGGGGAAAAGTCCAGAACTCAAAGCTGACAACATTATAACAGATAGACTTTGTAAATAGGGAATGCCATACCATTCATGGGCATCGCATGTTTCGGAGATAAAGCTCCCCTCTTTGCCATTCAACCTATCGTTTTTCTGACTCCAAGGCAGATTTATCTCTTGTTGAAATTTTTTTCCAGGAGCATTAAATATGGATGTGCAAGCAGCACCAAAGTTATCCTGATTGCCTGTCACCAGACAAACAAGCAAATTGAAAAGAGTGAAACCTCTTCATCTATGACACATGATACATGCCACGTAGACACAAAAAAAATTTCAATGACTGGAAAACCTTGAACTTCCTGATTCTTGCCATCAGAAGTACAAAACACATTTTGAGCGAGAGGAGTTTGTGTAGGTAAGGAAATGGGAGCACCAACAGACAGACTACATTGGTGACAATGATTGTAAGCTTCTTGAATATCTGGTAGCTGCAGGTTCATCAACCTTCTTCCCTGAAGCTCAATGGCTTGCTGCAGCTCAGCCTGCTCCTCCAACTTTCTTCTCAGTATCATTGCCTGATTATTATATTGTAGTCTTGTTCCTAAGAGCAAACGATGGATTCAAGAACATAATTAAGCAATGTTTTATTTGAATAAAAAGAAAAAATAAATGGAAAACATATGTGGATGATTAAACAAAATATCCTGGAAAATCATATAAGCATTCTTTACATTTTACTTACCAAAGCGAAGATCATAGAGCTCTCTAGGATCAAACCCTGAACTGCTTGACAAGGTTGGGAAATTCCCCCTCTCCAATAGCTGTTGCTGTAAATGCTGTTGTGTCCTGCTGTGTGTTCCATTAACATGAGAAAATTTTCTGCTGTAGTAATAAGACAGAAAAAGGAGTAAAAAATTGCAAAAAGCCGTACTCATTTGCGACTTTTCCTTTTTCCTTGTATGGCTTAACAAGCACACGTGAATCACAGATAAAATGAGGGTTCCCATGGGCCAATATAATCTTCACAGTCTCTGGATGGACAAAAGTAATGAACCCAAACATTCGCTTCTGCTGGTGAGGAATCCTTACATCTCGAACTGGTCCAAAAGTACTGCAAGAACAAAACTATTACTTCTATACAACTAGTTAAAAGAATTCAATAGACAAAATTACAACTGTTTGGCATGCATCATTGTCAACAATTACTTAATGCAAGTATATATGTGGATACTCAAACGCAGGTGACATGATTGGCAACAAAAACAAAGAAAGCATCTCCAGGAATAAAAGCAGGTGTGTTACTTAAAAGAAAAAAATCAGCTATGACTCTGACACCGGTGGAATCAATGTTGGCAACCACCTTAAAAAGGAAAACAAGTTAGGAAACTTTATGTCTGTTGAAAGCTAGTGCATACCAAGCACTTGGTGTGCTGTAAATATCATTCAATGTAAGAATGAAAAAAAGGGTTTCAAGATGCTTCTGAGGGATGAAAAGTAGATTTTATTTTCTAAATGCCTACATCCCCTTGGTCTGTCCCTGCAATAGCAGATGACTTAAACATTAACAGACACTGAAAAGAATGCTGGGAAGTCTGGTCCATGGTGACCCAGCAAGCCCCTGCTAAAGAAGCCAGAAGGACAACAAAGGTGAGGACCCTGTGACTACTACAAAAGGTTACAGTGTCAAGAGCACATTTTACACATAGAAAAGGAACCCTTGAACTCCCTGAGTAATAAGGGATGAGGCTCAATCACAGAACTCAGTCAAGAAAATGGACTGATTCCTTGGAGATGATAGAGAATACTCGAACAAAAAAGTTTCAAAATAATTGGTTGCCTAGAGGCTATTAATATTCACACTCTTTAGCCATGGGGACTTTCATCACTAATTTGTTAACATGCTCTTCTACCCCTTCCCTCCTCCCCCTTCAAAACTGGACCCAACCCAAAAGATAGACATATTTCCAATATTTCATCAAAACATTCTCTCATCAGCCTAGCCTGGATCCAATACATAGTTTCTGCTTACCACTTTTTTTGCAACAAACTAAAATGCTAATGAGCCTAAATCATTGTATGAAGAACTCATGTGGTTTACCTGAAATAATTCAAAACATCTTCATCTTTGAAGGTGCTATTGGCTGGGAATGTCAAGTATATCTGCCTTGCAGCTGGGTTTGCCCTTTTAGCCATACCCATTGCCAGAAGGTCATTTCTTTCAGGATGGTATCGGCCAAGCTTTTGGAATTTGTCACCCATAACTGCTGCTGTCCCCAATCTGCAACACATCAAAGCCCCCAAATGGTGCCATTATCAAATTCAGGGGAAACCCCAATGTCATTCAAACATGAAACAAGATTAGGGGAAACCAAAAAAAAAAACAGATTGTCATATAACATAGCTCATATGTTCATCTATATCTAGTAGTTCCCACAGTTCACCCAAAATGTCAATCAAATAAAACCAAAAAGAATCAATCTGGGACAGAAGAAAAATGTTATTTCTAATGGAAAATATCGTTGGGCCTAACTTTCTTTCTTGTGAGAAAGAATCCATGCTAACAAACTACAAGACTTCCCATTCATTTTACACATGCGACAACGATTCTGGAGTTAACCCAAAGACCAGTCAAAAAGAAATTCATTGATCGAAAACATGCTGACTTTAGGGGGTGGACAAAAAGGGAAGAAGAAGTGTCTACATCTAATAACAATGGGTAAGACCCAAATGGTTAGTCTCAGAAATACTCCATCCAAAACAAGGATAACTACTCACAAACCATAACCCAATTATCAAACCTTATCTAGAAAGATATATTTGCACACCACACTCCAAAGAAGTAATGGATTCCTCAAGTAGCCTGTAATGCCCCCAAACTAACACAAGGGAACAAACCAAAACAAAAAACCCCATTGACTAGACAAAATGAAATTAATAATAAAAAAAAAAAAGTGAAATATCTTACACGACTCATAACATGCTAAAAGGGAAAAGGGGCCATCTCCAATATACCTCTGGTGGTCATTTCTTTGTTGTAATAGAAAATCCATGAACTTGGTGTAAGCCAATTGTTGTTTCAGCCGTGCTGCTTTCATTCTCAACATCTCTTCATCCTGGCGCTGCTGAAAAAAGCCACCGCCACCAACCCCATTAACCTCAACAGCATCATCTCCATCAAAGCAGCCATGAACAAACTTGCACCAATCCCCATTCTTGCAAAAACCTTTAGCAAAATACATACAAGGCCTAGAACCAATTCCTAAACTCTCGTCCTCGGCTCTAAAAGACGCATCACTCTCCGGGAACCCCCTTTTATGCGAATTAAAATCCCCATTATTCGCTGAATAACTACTCAATTGAGACCTCAGCTCCAGCAATTCCTCATTCCTCGAAGAAGTATCGTCAAGAAAAGAAAGATTATCGTCTATTCGAGAGTCGTCAAAGAAATCACCATCGTTGTCACCACTATCACTACTATCACCGCCATTCTTTGAAAACGGCGGCGGCGGCAACAAGGCCGACCCAGACCGTATATTATCGTACGACAAGAAAGGACTCGCTTTTGGGCTTAAAGAAATGTTACTACTAGTGTTGCTATTGCCATTGCTTTTTGACCCAGATAGAACAGTAGACTGTGGAGACTGATTCCGAATCTCATTCTGGTTGTTCCCAAAATCGGCGAAGGAACCCCCACCGGCGACTTTTGGAGAGGATTGCGAAAATGGGTTGTTTCCGTTGCAGGCACTGGATAAGGGGTTAAGCGGCGAAGGAGAAGACGGCGTAGAAGAAGAAGAAGACGATGAAGATAAGCTGTTTGTGAAAAGTCCTAACTGGGTTTTGGCGTTGATAATGACATTGTACAAATGTATATCAGGACCGAAAGCCAAGCGCAGCAAATCGCCGTCGCTCAGGCCTTTTAAGAGAAGGAAACCCATTATTCTTGATGCATTTTCTGGGTCTAAAGTATTGATCTTTATCAAAAGCACCCTTTTTGCTTCGTTATGATCCATGTATGACAGCTCCTTCTTGCACTAGGGTTTTGTTTTTTTTTTTTCCCTTCCACTACGACTACTAAAGAAACAGAGATGACGAGAAACACATGGAATCGAGGGGACAGAAGAAGTAAATGTATGTATGTGTTTTTTTTGTTTTTTTGTAAATTTTCAATATTGATTGTATTGTATTAATTAGCCACAAATGAAATCACCGAATGATTATTAATTTTAACAGATTACGGAGAGATTTTTGGGTGTAGGGTTTTGAACCGAAGAAACAGAACCGAAGGCAGCACTCGGCTTGCCTTATCCGTGTAGTCTATTTGCGAGCCCCTGTATACGATGCCACGTGTTGATTTTCTTTTGGTTTTTTCCTTTTTTTTTTTTATTTTGGTTTAGCCAAGGTAAAAATGAACTGTGTGTGGCTAACAAATCTTCTGTATATTATTATTATTATTATTATTATGCATGGGATGGGATGGGATGGGATGGACGTGATAGATGTGCACGTTCACCCCCCCCTCTCTCTCTCTTTTCGTCAATATCTTGTCCCTTTTCTTCCATTCCTGTGAGAAAGTGTCGGTGAATTAAGGTAATTGTGGGGGGGGGGGGGTATTGTGAGGAAACTATCCAAACAACCAAAAGAGGCCCCATGTGGTTAGAAGAGCAAAAATTGTCCAAAAAAGAAAAGTATTATCAAATGAAGATTTGATTAGATGAAATGTCAGCATCTCATACTTCATTAATATATGTAGAAGCTCCGACCCTATACCGTCCGGAAATCACTCCCCGCTGAACCTGCTTGGGTGGCTGCTGTCGCAATGGACAAAAGTGGTTGGCAAAGTCCCCACTGTCTCCCTGACTAAGCTCCCTTTCAATGTACTGTGGCTCTATGCCGTGATCTTTCTTCATAGATTTTGCGCCCTCATTTGCATTTACCTCCACAGATCTTTAATAATTCATATTCAATTATTAAATTAATAACAGCAATCAGAAAAAAGTATTTATGGCCGACGAAATGTCGAGCCGGAGGGGGCGTTACTTACTGTTGAACAACGAACTCTACTGGATCCCCACCCCCCCCCCGGACATCTGGACCGTTGGTTATTGGTACGTGCCTATTGAAAAATGTGGATTGGACGTACCTTCGATCGGAGGGTATGTGTAAAGCCCTTGTTTCCTGATTGTGCCGACAGGGGTCTTTTGACACACCCCCTCGACTGAGATCATTTCGGGGAGAGACGGCCTTGGGCTGATTTTGGTCTCCCAGCTGGACGCAGATGCACAGCTAGTGTGACTTTTCGACTGAGACTGTTTGATTTTTTCTACCTGCTTTGGGATGTGGCGCGATGTGATTTTTTGTTGGGCTTGGCACAATCTTGCCATTTGGATTAGCCTTCTTAACTTGGGCTGTGACTACCTCACACACTGCCCCAAAACCATCCCCCCCCCCCCCACCCCAAAAATATATATATATATATATTAAAAGATTCATTCGATTTTAAAAAAAATTATTAAACTGTTAACTATATAATAAAAATTATATTTTTTAATAATTAGATTTCAAAATTTGAAAAATAATATCTTTTTTTTTTTTTAATTATTAGGTATCCTAAGAGACAGAAGCTTTTTGAACTTAATGTTAGGACCCACCATCGTGACTAAGGTGGCCCTCTTCCCTTATGATTGAAAACAATAAACATAATGGCTTAGTTAGGAATTCTTGGTTCATTATTGCTGTTGATGAAAGAAAGCCAATTGTGGTCTTTTTCATGCAATTCATTTCTTTATGATGCTGACATTATGACCGTGGTTACTTTGATTCCATGTAATGAACAATACTTGGGTGTTTGCGTAGATATCTATTTTTTGAAAGAGCATGGCCATTGATTTAAGAGCATCATGATCCTAAAAGATTGACAAAATTTTATATAAAGATAATAAATTAGACACATCCAAAATAAAATTTACATTATACTGTTATAATTATTAGGAGATATATATGTATATATATATTTATTGAATAATAAAACCACAAATTTGTTGCGTCTAAAATAAATGTGTCAAATACAATGCATCGATATAACAAAACTTCAATCAAAACAATAACCATTAACTAGAGGAGGAGGTTGGAGTTTTTCAAGTTAGGACAAATCCATTTTCAAACAAAGACTTCCCCGAAAATCATAGATTATTTCGTAGGTGACACTACTCGCTCGTTAACAAAACTTTGGAAGAAACAGACAGTGAGCCGTCCGGAATCAGATGGAAACAGCTTGTTTGCGTCACCGACATTGCCACCACATTTCTAAAAATATCCTTCGCTGACCTCAATTTCCCCATCAAACGCCCCAATCCTTACCCACAAAAAGATAGAATACGGTGACATGGATATCGTACTTGACATGATCATGTAGGCTATATATTAATCAGGGCATGGATGAAAAAGGCCCTTTAAATTGCATTCAGGTTTAGGAAATTGAAAGGATTCAGCATGACGTTGACCTCCTAACTCCCCATCGAGTGGCCAATGCCGTATCAGAAATCCGGTGCCCGGCGGAGACTTCTTTGGCTACCACTCTCTATGCTATGCTGGCAAAACATAGGCCAAAAATGAAATAAAATAAAAGTAAAAACAGGTTGATTCAAATAGAGCGAGCACCCAACACAAGGGATCTATGCGTTTTCCACAATTACGGGAAACCAGCTGGAGCCTCTAGTTTGCTAAACCCAGTAATTAGTCTTTGCAACAAGACACAATGAAAACACCCAGTCTACATCTTTTTTAATCAATTTGTGTGCTTCTTTCTTCCCTTTCTTTTGGTTTATCCAAGCTAGGTGGTTAGCTTGATTAGTAAAGCTGAGTGTGATGTCTATTTAGAATAATTAAGATTAGAATTAACAGATTACAAAACAAGAAAATAATTTTGTGTGACTCTATCACTTTTAATATATATATATATATATATATATATATATATATAAAGTCAAAAAGCAGAAATTGGAGCTCATAATGTTATGAATAACAATTGGTCTGTAATACTATTACTAAACAATTTTTTATTTTTTTATTTTTAACAAGAAAATTTATGGAGTCGCAGTTTTTGACTAACAACAGGACACGGAATGCAAGCATTGTTGAGTACAAAAAGCTAGAGCACGTGCAGATCAGGCACAGAATAAGGGCATCGATGGTCATAAAAACAAGCGATAGATTAATGCAATAAATGGGTGTCTAAATATGGAACAAAGGCTTAAAAAGTATGAAAAGGAGAGGAGTGCGTGGCGTCCAGATACCCATTCATTCATTTCATACGTTAGGGTATCGTCAGAAACCCATGTGCGTGTGTGGCCCCCTCAGCCATTCATGTCCGCCTAAAAAGAAACCACAGAATGAGACAAAAGAGTCCCCTAAAGTAGGCCTTTAATCACATGGCAGAAGAGAACAATGTTTTTTGTTTTCAACTTCTTTTTAAATAATAAAAAGCTTGCTCCTCTCTCTAAAATCTAATGGATGACAGATAACACTAGCGTGAACAGTGGGCAGTAACATTTCTTGCGGAAGTGCTGGGGAGAAGGCCTTTACCCCTCTCTCCATCGAGTGTTTGCATTGCCCTTTTGGCCTTTTGAGCTTTTCACTATATGAACATCATGGATTAAGACAAATCGAATAATTGTAAGTGTACAACAACAATAATGCGATCATGCGCAACACTTTCTATTCACCTTTTTCAACTTCCCAAGTGATATAACACTTTAGTATCTGCCACAGTACTTTACTACACAAAGTGACATAGACACACGGACTTCGATTTCCTTTCTATGCGATGGTTTCACCTTTTCGTCACCCCACAAGGGAAGGAGGGTAAAATGCTGATAGACAGAAGATCTCCCAAATTACAGATGATAAAAACAGTTACTACTAGGTCCCTTTTTTTTTTTTTTTTTTATAAAAATATATTTCTTCTATTGCTGTGTGGTCCAGCACACACTTAAAAAAAAAAGAGAGGATACAATGTGAAGTAAAAAGAGTCACCCCACTCTAATAATATAGTCTCGCATGTCCTTTTTATGTATGCACTATGTATTTAACTGTGAATAGTGTGTATTGAGGATGGATGGTGATCATGATAAGATCTTGTCTAGAGATCTTTTCCCCCCCTTTTTTTTTTTTTTCCTCCTTCCTTGTGAGTATTCGGTTTTGGCTATACAGCTAGAAGACTCTACTTCCTTCCCTACGGTTTCCAATGTTTCTGCAAAGATCAACAATGAAAGCCCAACATCATAAAGCAATCCAAGTATTGTATCCGTTGAGGACCAATTATGTGGAAATTTTGTAACCTGGGAAAGAGTCGATTCCCAGTCGGAGACCATGTTTTCCTCTGCCAACTAGATGCCAATGGCTCCATGCCCAGGAGGAAACCTGAAGAAGAAAGGAAGGACCACAATTAACTTTATTTATTCCCTTATTAGGGATTGAAGAGTGGACTCACTTCCCATCATTACCTGGGCATTTGGAGAAAACATGACTTGAGAGAATGCACGTCTAGAGCAGAATTGGTGGTGGAAATTAATGGATTATTGTTAGAAGAAGATGTGGTTGGGCTTGTGTTATTCCCATCAACCTCCACAGAAGCAGTGGAGAATACAGTGAGGTGGTCACCAGCGGATTTTTTAGGAGAGGTAAAGAGGTTATCGGGAAGGATGTGCTCCAAACTGGTCATATTACACCACATAAGCAAAGTTAGAAAGAAGAGGGTATAACTAGTAATGTAGAGAATGGCAGAGAGACTATACACTAGAAAGCAAAACATCTGGAGCAGAATTCAGAAGAAATTAAATAGAGTCTCAGAAGTAACATGGCGTTTGCTATTAACGGTAATTTCCTCTTTAAATCAGAAAATCTTGCTCCTTTACCTTTCATGGAGATCACTTTCTTCAGTCTTGGGACCCCGCTCCTCGTTACTATTACTGGCATTGCCACCGTTGTCTTGGCACGTTGAATACACTTCTGGACTGGCATCTGCAGCAGCTTTTCCGGACACTGCTGCATCAGGGTCACCACAATTCTCTGCAACAATACAGTGCATATTATATCCCCATAATACAACTTCAACTATCTTCCAAAAGTTGGAAGGATTGACGCTTCAACAACAACCTTTAGAATCTCCATCTTTGATGGCATCAGGTGAAAGAATGATGCTTTGAGTATTAGAGGTGGGCGTGCGAGAAAGGGTTGGTGAGGAAAGAGGAGATCCAGAAGACAAACCACGAAAGTATTGGTGTGGACTAAAAGTATGATTTTTTAGGTCAAGGAGCTGAAGATTAATTAATCTTCTTCCTTGCAGTTCAATGGCTTGTTGCAAATCAGCCTGCTCCTCTAGCTTCCTCCTCAACAGAATTTCTTGAGTATTGTAAAACATTCTAGCCCCTGTTGCCATGCAACCAAACCAATACTTAGGAAGATAACACTGGAATCCACAAAAACCAAACTAATTTGTTCGCTTACCGAGATGCAAGTCAAATTGTTCTCTAGAATCAAGTGCAGTCGGGCTTGAACACGCCGAATATTCACCCCTCTCCATCTGCTGTTGAAGTTGCAGCTTCCTGAAATTGTTCAGTTAAGTAAATTGATATATACATAACTCATTAGCGAAAGGAATAGAAAATGCAGGAAAGAGAAAGAAGAAAAGGCCTATACTTTTCTGCAACTTTCCCCTTCTCCTTGTAAGGCTTCACAAGCACACGGGAATCACACACAAAATGAGGGTTCCCTTTTGCCAATATCATCTTGACCGTCTCTGGATACAGAAATGTAACGAATCCAAACATTCTCCTCTGCTGATATGGTATCCTCACATCTTGCACTGGCCCATACAGGCTTCAAAACCAAAACCCAAAAGCACAATAAAGAAACCAGTAACAGAAATTTAAAAGACAAATTGCTTCGGTTCAGTCTCAAACTAGGGGAAACTGAAACATCTTACTTACCTAAAATAATTAGACACATCTTCTTCTCTAAATGTGCTGTCCGCAGGAAATGTCAAATAGATCTGCCTGGAACCTGGGTTCATGGCTCCTCCCAGCCCCATTAGCAAAAAATCGTTCCTTTCAGAACGGCATCTGCCAAACTTGTGCAGCTCATCCCCCATCATAAGTGCAGCCGTAGCAGCTAATCTAAAACAGCGCATTGAAAATGCCACAATAAAAGAAGAAAAAGAAAGAGAACTAGGCAAGTCCAAAATAACTCACAGAAGTACCCTGCATTCAAAGATTGGTACTTGAATATAATTGCTTTGCATATATGTTACCTTTGGGTGTCATTTTGTTGTTGGCAAAGGAAATTCATTGACTTGTTGTAAGGGAAACAAGCTCCAGCCACGAACTGTGATGCTCCGGCAGCCAGCTTTTGCTGTTGGGTAACAGCATTTGATCTTAGTAGTTCTTGGCACTGCTCAGACTCATTGAGTTTACTTGGGGAACCAATAATGGGAGCAGCACCACCATTGCAGTCAACTTCTCCGTGGAGAAACCTGCAACTAGTACCATTCTTGCAAAATCCTCTTGCAAAATACAAGCATGGCTTCCATCCAAGCCCGGAATTCATATCTTCAGAACCGAGACACATGCCTGGAACAGAGAAACTTCGCCTGTGTAAATGAAAATCACCTTGGTCATATAAATCATCTGTCTTTGCATCATTGAGGAAAGATAAGTGGTCCTGGAGGAGATAATCATCAATGAGATCATTGGTGTTGCCATTGTTAGTGCTAATGTTGTTGTTGTTGCTGCTGCTATCGTGGCATGGAAATGCATTAGATAATGAAGCAGAACCAGTATTACTTTTACAGGTTCCGTTGACAATGCTTGCATAAGAGAAAGAGGAAGTGGACTTGGGACTTAAAAGAGGCCAAGAATTTGAAGAAGGTGAAGATGGGTTTGAGATGTCAAAGGCATTGTTGCTTGTGATTCTTGAAGTGGGGTTAAAAGGGGAAGGTGAAGAAGGTGTGGAAGGTGTTGCGGGTGAGTTAGCAAAGATTCCCAGATGCGTTTTGGCTTGGAGGATGAGATTGTGCAAGAGGATTTCTGGTCCAAAAGCCAGGCGTATCATCTCCTTGTCTCCATGGTCTTGTAGCAGAAGATAGCCCATGATTTTCGAGGCATTTTCAGGGTCCAAACTTTGGATCCTTGAAAATACCATCTTAGTAGCTTCACACGAATCCATGGAGGGGAGAGGGGGTAGAGAGAGAGAGAGAGAGAGTCCTCCCTGAACTTCACTTTCTACAGAGAGAAAGTCGGTGGGAGAAAGAGAAAACAATGACAGTGAGAGCAAAGGGGACTAAAGGTTGAAAGTGTGGACTCTGCTGTAAAGGCAAAAATGATAACAATGGGATGGTGTTTTTTTATTTTGATACATAATGATTTTGAAGCTAACATAGAGAGAGCTAAAGATATATATATATTAATTTTAAGTTTTTATAATTAAATTTTAAATTTTTATTAAATATTATAATTTTAAAAAATAAAATATTATAAATTATATATTTATTAAATAATAATTATGAATAATTTGATTATTTTTATTTTAAAAATTAATTTAAAATATTTAAAAATTAAATAAAAATAAAGAAATTATGAATTTAATTGTTAAAATTAATAAAAAAAAATTTTTTTTTTTACATATATATATATATATATATATATATCCTTTTTTTTTTTGTTTCTCTCCTCCTCGCCGTGACATCTCACCCTCCCAACTCTCAAGAACACGGCTTTGCTTTACACGATACTGGAGGAGAGAGAGAGAGAGAGGGAGGGAGAGAGAGAGGAAGGGTTTCAAATGGGCTTTTTGGTTGTGGACATCGGCGCAGTAAAAGAGGGTGTCGAGGAGGTTTCCTCTGATGTTGTTGGGGCTGTAGCGTATTTGATTTAGGTGACAAGACACATGATGTTATTTTTAACACAAATACCATTATATAAATAATTAAAAACGGCACATTTGATATCCATTATGTGCCAAGTCAATGTTTGCTATGTCCCGTTATAATATTCATATATAGTAACTTGTATTTGAAATAAGATTGATATTTAAAATTGACGACAGAAAAACCTCTGTTGAAAATTTAATAGTTATAAAATTATGATTTTTTATCTTTTACAACTAAACCAAACCAACATTTTCCTTTTTTTTTTTTTTTTTTGCCCCTCCTCTTTCTTGTTAATTATCTTTTGGGACCACAACTTTTGATGGCAGTGGAAAACTGGAGCAGCACTGCAGCAACCTGGGGAAAATAGTAAACCCACTCCCACCTTTCTCTGTCTTATTTTGTATCATTTTTCATTTTCTTTCTTTTGCATTTTATTTGTCTTAAAAAAGTGGTCTCATACATGTCTAATAATTGTTATTTACACGTACACACACGCGCGCGCTCGTATATATAGCTTATATTATTGTGATAAGGTATCAAATTATTATAAATATATAATTTTTAATTATGATAATTTAATTGTGACAATTTTTGTAGGTTTGGTTGAAAGAAAAAGAAAAAAAAACTTTTAACATTTTGATTTAACAAAATATCTTTGGTTTTTCTCTCTCTCTCCCTCTCTCTCTCTCTCTTTCTTAACTTTCTTGGGCTTTTTTTGTCCTGACAGAATTGGACAAAACAAGGCTTAGAGGTGGGGGAGAGTAGACTCAGATCTGCTTGAAAACCAGAAAAATGAAAAACAAAACCAAAAAAGGTGACACCACTCTCCTGGTCATGATGGAGCTTGAACACTCGCCGCTCCACCAGAATCATACCGAATCCAGTCGGGTCAATGGGTCGGGTTGAAAATGAACGTGAAAATCTACCCGTTGAAGTTGTTGATATGGTGGTTTCAACACGACCTGTACGCGACCGTTGTGTTATGGCACCCAGCGCTGCGCGTGGGGCTATCCTTTGCCTTTTTGTCTTCCAACTGGTTTGCACGTTCACTTGCTATCACTCTGACAAAACCGGCCCTTTGGTACAGTGATGGAATTTAAAATTAGATTCAATCCTCAGAATCAGATGGCCCTATTTTTTTGAATTTTGAATTATTTATTTATTTTTTGTAGGGGTATTGTTTCTCTACATGGACATTCATGGCCATGTTTCCATGTGTCTTCTCGCATTACCCTTGTTTGAAATGGCCTTGTGGGAAGTGTCCAGGTTAGTTAGGATCAGATTTAAATGGCAGCCTAATGTCCCATTGACTGAAATTTGAAGAAATGGGTTGGGCATGGATCACATCAATATTGAAGAAATGGGTTGGTCCGACTTAAATGGCTTTTTTCTGCTGCTGCTGTTCCACATTTTGAATAAGCAATACTTTTACCATTAATGAGTAAGTAATATCTGACAATTAAGTGTATATATATATATAATCTTAATTTACACTTAAGTAATTTTAAAATATAAAATTATAATAATAATTTTTTTATTTACTTAAATTTACTATATTTTACATTTGTTATCAAAAATTATGTTAAATAGCTAAAATTTACAATTAATTTATAATTTAATTTAATTCTTTCTTATAACCAATTAAAATAAAAATTAGTATAAAAACCAACAAAGTGAACTTAGTTTTCATAAATAAAATAGTTTGATTAAAAAAAACAAATATTTTTTTAACAAAAAATGGTTTGGTTTCCTACCTCATCTTTGGTTTCTTTTTTGTTATGCTTTCCAATCATTATTCTCCTAAATCTCTAATTTATCTTTTATACTCTTTCAACAATTGATATTTGAACTCAAATTCCTTCAAATTCAGCATCTTCTTCCAAATTCTTTTAATATTTGGTGATTTGTTCTCATAAACCCCTAATCTATCTATTATATATATATAATATTCTTTACTTTTTTTTTTAATTTCTTACTTTTTTATTAAATCAATTTATTGATAAGATTGCAAAGTTGATAAATAAAAATGAGCACTTAAAAGTTATGATTGAGGATTTAAAGGTCTTTTATTAACTCTCCCATTTTTCATTATTCTTATTCTAAGTAAGGTTGATTCATATGAAAAATGCTTGCTTTTACTTAATATGCTATTCACGTGGTTTTGAATGGTTCAAGATATTTGCTTATACAATAGTTCCATTTCATTGATTCTTGTCCACGTCACTCTTTGATACTAGCTTAATTGGACAAGGCGTAGCTAGTTAGTAATATATTTCACGCTAAATTATTGGAAATGTTTTCTTTGTTTTCTCATTATTGCATGCAATTTATTGGTTGCCTTATCTTTTTTTCATGAACTTGTCCAAGCCTCCAAATTTCTATAGTTATTGTGATTTCCATGCATTCCATGTACTAGTTATTGTTGCTTTTTTGTCTCATTTTGCATTAATAAGACCATTGCTTTCTCGTCTTAATCTTTATTAGATTTTAGGTAAATAAAAAGACATCGTCATCTAATTTGTAATTCCTACATATTTTATGATACTTATGTAATATGATTTTTAGTTACCATATATAAGAGAGAATCAATCTCAATCAATTGAAAATCATTCTACAAATTTCATGTCATGTACTTAATCTCTCCGTTAAAGGAATGATCCAGTTTGACCCTTTTTTTTTTTTTTTTTGAAAAGGTTTAGTTTAGGTCTAATGGTAAAACTAAATCCGTTTATATTTATTTTTATTGTAATAGTACTTTCAAGGGTGGAGAAATTCATATAATGAAACACCATCTTATTAAAATCAAAGGTCAAATAGCTATATGCAAAAAAATTTTATATGATATTTAAGTAAAGATGCTTGACATTCTTAAAGAAACATCTAAAGAGAAAAAAACAAGTTAAACGGACTAGAGATTATAACTTTGTTGATGATCCTTATGCTATTAAGTTAGAGAAAAAAAGAAGACTAGGTGATAAAAATAAATGTGTGAAAAGGAAAAATATTAATGCAAGGGAAAAAGTAAAATAAGTTATGAAATTGATACATATTTTGCTTTAAAGATCATATTTTGCTTTAAGGACAACTTATAAAGATCAACATAATTTAAGGAGCCTCTTATCTGGTAAATAAGCTGTGGAAAAGGCTGACATGACTTGGGCTAGGTGATTTTCTTATACTTATATTTTATTTAATGTTTTGTATTCATCTTACTTCTAACCTACCTTGAATGTTAGTCTTGTAATTAGTCCTAAGTGTAAAGATTATTTTTATAATGATATGCATGATAATTTGTTGATGCATTATAAAAAAAATGTTAATTACTTATTGAAACTTATAAGACTAAGTGGATTACAAATGGATACACAATAATAACTTATGGTTAGAGGAATTAGAGAGATAAAATCTTGATCAATTTATTGGCTTATTACTCTATTAAAATTTCATTTGTCATATATGTAGATGTCTTATATATTGTAAAAGATACTACAACTTTATACAATTTGCTTTTTGATATTATTGAATGGGTTGGACCCCAAAATGTTATTTATATTGTTATGGATAATGCATCTAATTATATGTTAGTTAGAAGATTGTTTTATGAAATGTATGAGCACATGTACTAATTTCCATGCTTAAACTTCATCTCAAAAAATATTTGTAAGATGTCTCATACAGTTGATATTGTATTATTTGTTATTTTCATTATAAGATTTGTTTATAATCATTTATATTTTCTAACTAAGTTAAGAAAAAAATTTTGATTTGAGAGAAATTATACACTTAGGACCAACTTATTTTATAACCATATTTATTATTTGGAAAAACATCTATGATTACAATTAAATTTTACAAAATTTTGCAATAAGCAATTTTTTCATATGTCACAAACTTGTAAAAAGTGTGGAAGGAAAGATTGTGCATGTTATTATCTTAGATAGTAAATTTTGGAATGATTGTATGGTGATTATAAAGATTGTTAATCCATTTATGAAATTGTTGTACATTATTGATGCAAACAGAAATCTTCTTTGAGTTATATTTATTGAGGCATATATAGGGTTATAAAGGGAATTAAGCATATCTTTGAGTTAAAAGACAATATTATATGTTTTTCATAAGTGTTATTAAGTAGTATTAGAATAAATATATTATAAAAAACCTACATGTGATAACTTATTTCTTGAAGTCTACTTTTGTTTGTGGGAAAGAGTCTTATGAAAAAGTTAAAATCACAAGTGACTTTTTTAATTTGCTTGAAATTAAAAGTATTTATGGGGATGATGTTGCTATTATATAAGAAATTAAGATTTATTGAGGTTGTGAAGGAAATTTTTGTAGATAAGCTGCTTTTAATTCAACCAAAAACCTTCAATCTAGTAAGTTGTGTCATTTTTTATTAATTTATATAATATATTTTTATATCATAATACTTAAATAATTGTTTTTTTTTTTAATGTAGATGAATAGTAGAGATTATTTAGACATAATGCTCATAATTTGTTAAAAATTGTCAATTTACATCATTAGTTAAACTTGTTTGAGATATGAAAGGAGTTGGAGTGAATTTGAATAAATTCGTACTAAAAGAATAAATAAATTAAAATATTAAAAATTTAATAATTTTGTCTATGTTACTTTTAATTTAAGAATTAAAATATAAAAAATTAGTATTTGTGTAAATATATTTAATTTATTTTTAGAACTTATAATATTTATTAATTCATATCTTTACGTGTATTTTTATAAGTACAATTTTAAAAAAAAAATTAATTATTTATTGATTATGAATTCATTGCTAAAATGGACTTTTACATTGAAGAAAAGGAATCGTCTTTATAACTTGATTATGCAGAATTGGCGAGAGCTATTTATGAAGAGAGTTAATGTCCAGTTAAAAGTAATAAATTTGTTGATTCATATATAATTAATATTAATTTATTTGATATTATTTTTTATTTTGATATTACAAATAATATTAAAAATAAAAATAATTTTATAATTGATATGATAAGTGATGATGATAATGAAATTTAATTGTAATTATATTATTATTTTTAAATTTTAAAATATATTAATTTTTAAAAATATTTATATTTTATTTATTTTAATTATAATATATATTTTTAAAATATTTTATATTAATATTTTAAAAATTAATTTTAATATTTTTTAATATATATATATAATATTTTTATTTATTTAATTTTAAATATTAAATTTATTAATTTAATTTTTAATTATATAAATTAAATTTTAAATTATTAAAATTTTTAATTTAATAATTAATTAATTATTTAAAATATTGTTAGAAGACAACTTTACTCTTTCCGCTTTAAACACCCAATACCGCCGAGATGATCAATTAAATGGGCTCAATCTAACAACCAGTAAAGAGACAGATACCGAAAACTATGAAATGACACCCCCAACACGACGTAATTTTCCAAGTTCTAAATCTGACCCACGAACCCTCGTTGTGCTTGTAGGCCGATTTACAAACAAGTCAAAAGCCCAAAAGTACTGTCAAGCCGAGAAACGGTGCGTTTCACTTCGCAAATGAATCCGGTTAACGAGGGTATCTCGAAACGGGTCCAAATAAGGATACCCGAGTCGTAAGCTATCAATCGGATCGGAGTGGGAGCACTTAAAGTCCTCTGCGGCCCGGTGCTCTGCTTTGCTCTCTCTTTCTCCCTGTCTCTCTCGACTTTCTTCGACAGACGCGACCTGTGAAAGAGGAACGGAAGATAATGGCGAACGCGGAAGTGGAAGCAGTGGACTTCGAGCCAGACGAGGACGATTTGATGGACGACGATGCTCCTGCCGACGTCGACGTCCCTCTCCCCAAGCTCAAGTCCACCATAACCACCACCTCCGCTACTTCTTCCAAGAAGACCAAAGGCCGCGGCTTCAGAGAAGAGGAGGCTGCTGATGCCAACCGCCAGAACCGCCTTGCCGTTCGCCACTTCGACTCCCTTCGCTCCGATTATGGACCTGGCCCCCAGCGATGTTAGTAATACTAAATACTACTCCTCCGATTTCATGGTCGATTTTTTCTTGTTCGCGTGTGAAATCTTAGACAGCTTGCTCTCGGTTTTTTGTCTGATTTTTCTAGGGTTTTAACTTTTGACTGAGCTTATTTAGTTATTTATTTCATTGATGTGATTATGGCTGGGTTTGTAATGGAACCTATCTAAATGACTTAAAATTATGAATCGATGGATTGAGCCTGTTGACACAGATACTATCGTTGAAAGGGATTAAAGCATAACTGCTAATTTGATTGAATTGTAGATTGTTAATTTAAAGGTTTGCTGCTTGATAATATAGGTTTCTTTTTTTTTTCTAATTTTTTTATGTGATAAGAGTACAAAATTAAAAAAAAAAAATGATGAACTGTATTCTGGCTCTGGAAGTCTTAAAAATGAAATCAGGTGCCTTTACAAATGGTGGGAACTTCTGATTACTGGGTTGAGGAATGTCTGCAGCATTAATTTCTTACTGATGATTAACTTGTCTCATGAATTCTTCATCTTTTTTTCTTTTGGGAGTACCTATGTGTGAACTTTTGATTATTTTTATGCCAGTTATTCTGTGATCTAATGCTTATACCCAAAGTCATTATCTCGCTAACACAATTGGGGACTTTTTTCATTAGTCAGTATATCATTATTAAATGGAGAGTTATATTGTTTCTTTTTACAATTGATTTCGATGATCGTGTATGTATTTTGATGGAGATCTGACCTTTTGTGCTCATCTCCTTTTTTGTTATTATCTACCTCTCATGTGTTATCTACATTGTGCAGCCATTGAAGGATGGATTGTTTTGGTAACTGGAGTACATGAGGAAGCACAAGAGGATGATTTGCAGAGTGCTTTTGGTGAGTTTGGGGAGATGAAGAATTTGCATTTAAATCTTGACCGTCGCACTGGTTTTGTTAAGGTAAATGATAGCATTCTCTCATTTCTTTCTATCAGTATAAGTTTGTTGGTTTTTTGAGCTGGGCCTCCATCTAAGTTTAAATCCATGTTAAACAAACATTAAAGCTATTGATCATCTTATTCTTAAGATCAAAATGTTTCTTTTTTTCTACAATAGAAATGCAAACGGTAATGTATGGCAATGTTGCCCCTGTTTTATAGTCACTTTAATACTTTGTTGTCATCAAATCAACTGATTTTATGCATTATGAACATTTCCAATGATTTTTATTATATTTTTGGCCTTTTTTCTGTTACTGTTGTGATTTACTCGCAATCCTTTTTTGGCTTGATGAGTGAGAATCTTTTCTTCCTGATAGTTAGATCTTGCTATTTACCTTTTTTTATTATTATTATTATTTTTGGCAAATTTGGAGCAAGTTCTTTTTATCCTGAGTAATATGAGTTATTGTTTTGCAAGGGCTATGCACTGATAGAATATGAGAAATTTGAGGAAGCACAGAATGCGATAGCTTCTATGAATGCTGCTGAATTCCTTACGCAGATCATTAATGTTGATTGGGCATTTAGCAAGGGCCCCAGCACCAGGACCTTTAAAAGGAACAATATGAGGTTTGTTTCATACCTAGTTTTTGAGATCACTGCATTTGGTTGTTATTTTACTGGGGAGAGTTGTTGGGAAACTTGTAATGGAGGCTGTTGTACTCCTAGCACCCAATCTTTGAGGCTTTCAATTCATCTTTTAGTCTTTCTGATATTCTTTCCCTAATGAAATTTGCCACATCTTAAAATAAATACTCAAATACATATGAATTTGTGTGGGCGTTTGTTTGATTGATGGAGTGGTGCTATTATGACCCGTATCTCCTGCTGCAGTGCATTTTGATGTGTTGATATGACTTGTGATTGAAGTGTGTATTGATTGAAATCTTGTGCCAGCGCCTCATAACTCTTTTCTTACCTATTTGCAGACCAGAACGAGTGCATCGCTCAAGGAGTCCCAGGCGGCAATACTAATTTTTGTGCATCCTGTGGGAGGCCAAATGGATTTCTTTGAGGGTGTTGACATTTATCTTTGTCAGGGATGAGTTGGGCAGATACCATCTTCGATGCATTCATGGACGTTCCTCTGTTTTCTGAGAGAATGATACATATTTTCTTCGTTTGGATTATTAAAATATTTTAGATCTACTTTTAAATTGTAATGATTCTGTTGGGAGGCAATATCTTTTTCCTGGTAGTATTTTGGTCCCTTACCTTGAAGATCCTTGTGTGATGGTGCCTTTCAAGTTTAATTGTAATTGGATGATGATTAGATATCATTGTCATGGGTATGGCGGGAATTGTTGAAACTTGAAGTGAAGCTGATGGTTTACTGATGTACTCTGCAATTCCACAAAATGTCGGTTAAATTGAATGAATTTATGACCTTCGATTGGTTAGGGACTCGATGACGGTGTGGGATGAGAAAAAGCTGTGAAGTAACTTAAAAGATGTCATTGAAATGCATTTGCAGCCTAAAACCCCTCGGAGAGTATCGCATTTTTCTACGAATTCCAACGACTTGCATGGGTGATAAAAATCAAACTGGTAAGTATATTTTTCCGGTAATTCTGATATTGTTTCGATGTTTCAAAGTATTATTGACATCGGCTCTCAATCGAATGGATGAAATTGAGCAGCGTTCGCAATGTTGTGGTGTTCCCCTAATTTTGATTAAAGGTGGCAACAGGTGACTTAATTGAATAATCAGAATTTAACTCATCTCAATTTATACTGGTGAAAAATTAGCCTATTACCAATAAGTCTCTTAATAAACCGAAAAAAAAAAGAAAAAAAAAGACCAGTAATTCAAAACATTAGAATTTCGGAATGACCAAAAATCCCAAGAATTCGAACTCGAGAATGCATGATATCTACGGTAAAATGGATTAAGAGTTCTACAAACATGATTCGAGGAGAATACAATTCAAGCATGTAAATATACCGAATAGGCAGAAACTCAAATCAGAGCTTTCAGGCCATGCAAAGAGCTAGAAGAATGGATGACTCCTTTCCTTTGCATTTATCTCGTAGCCTTATTTTTTCTGCGTTGAGTCATGTAACTCTATGCCAAAAGTTTCTCTTTCCATTGTTCTGCCTCCTCCAGCGACAACGCAAACATAAACTTGCTTGCTCCTCTTCTGCGTTAAGTGTTAACTGTACAATACTAAATAATCATATGTTCTACCTGCTGTGTATATTCTGGCTGTTCTTTGTAAGCTTGTCGCTGTATTTGATCTAGACTTATGATGCCACAGCAGTCCAGAAATTGGCTCTGCATAAGCTTGAAGGTGTGCCAATAATTCGTGACCAAGACCACCCTGTGTCCTCAAGCCGCCGCATTTTTGCCAGCTGCATCAAGTTGTACTGTGAGTAAAGCTGTCAAATTATTTTATTTCTTCCCAATTTTCCTTTTTATGTTGTGACTCAAATGTTTATAATTACCTTATGTTTCGTTTGACCTATTTTAGTTTGGCATAAATAGACTTAGAATGAGTACAGATTGTAAATAGAATGTGTTTCTACATTCTTATAGTCTCCTCAATGGAGTGAATATGTAGTTTTTGTCAGCTATTTACCATTTTTCATGCACGAAAATATTTTAAGATATAAACAGTCCTTCAAAATTATGTCATATAGGGTAGGTTATTTGAGGATGAGTAATCAGAAAGTGTACAAGTCAAGAAGTTTTGCTTACTCTGCCATCTCTTAGCTCAAAGATGATTGAATCATCAGAAAAAGGCATTGGCCTTGTTGATGCCACCTGGGAATAAATTGGTGAATATTAGTTTTGCATCAGCAATGTTTAACAGTTTACCAACATATCCATACGAACCTTTGGGTCACAATTTCCATCGTGATCATTGAGGTTTTCTGAATCTTTCTCCAAGCCTGCTGCCAACTCTCCATCAATACAAGATTCTCTATTCCCATCCTTACCCTTTGTTGCTGTTTGATGTTCATGCATTAGCTTTCCCACATTTGGGAAGCCACAGTTTTTCCATTTCCATGTTCCTTGATCCAAGTACCTCATGTATACTTTTCCATCTGAACCAACAAGAAATAACTGATTACCTTCAAAGCAAGGGCTGGGGGGAGTGATCAAGGTCACACCCTTGTTAGGTCTGCCGTGTTCGACCCAATTCCAACCATCTCCTGTGTTCCATTGGTATTCAACTAGTCCACCATCTTCTGAAAGCATAAACAGCGAGCCTGCAAGTGATGATGATGACCTCATAGCAGTTCCTGGCAGTCTTGCTAGAATCAAATGCTGAGACTGATAATGCTCATGCCATAATTCGCTTACTTTGTTATACTGATACAGCCGGCCATTCCCCCCAATGACAAACACTATATTCTGCCTGAAAAGCTCTTGATCAACAATGCTTGCAACTTTGGTACTTGGAGGGTTTTGACAATCTTTCCATTTAAAATTCCTAAGAGCAACCTGTTAGTAAATTGGGTCAAGTAAGAGTCAGAGAGATCACACCAACATTTTCTTTGTTGAACTGATAGCATCTGATTTCATTTATAGGTTTGACTGTGAAAAGAATGGAAAGAAACAATCAAGTCCACCAGCAAATTTTACCGTGGTCTATAAAAATAAAAAGATATTAATCCATAGACAGAAAATAGCAAATCTTTACTTGTTTACTTGCTCATTAGAAGTAGTCTGCTTTAGACAGGTAAATAATCTTAGGGCAAGGAAACTCACTGTGAATTGCATTAATCTTCCATTTTTGCTCACAAAGAAGATCGCATCTTCTGCTGTAACTTTTATGGCTCTACCTGGAATTTCATCCCATGGAGGTCCTCCAATTATTTGCTCACCTTTCCTCATAGCAGTGCAATTTACCCATGCCAGCTCCACACCATTCCTTCCTCTCATAATAAGACTCCCATATATGTCTACCAAAAATAAGCTTCCATTGTAGTTTCCCAGTGCACCTTTCATTGGTGTTGAGTGATCGTGCCTGAGCCAGAGCCATACATTTTCAGTGTAAAGGTACTCAAAGGTCAAGCCACCTTCTGTTATTAGGAAAAATGATTGCCCTCCATGCATCATTCGCAGGCGAAAGTTACTGTTAATCCTATGATCTGCTAAATTGTATCCCTCCAGAGATTTCATTGCCCCGCTAACACCTACATATAAGTAATCTTGCTGTGGCTGGTTTCCTTTTCGCCTTCTTGTTATTGCTCTTATGCTTCCTGATTCATTTGGCTCATCTTTCGTGCCTGCAATGCAATTTGTTGGTCCACGCTCTTCTTTACAGTACTCTAGATTCCATCCTTCAGTCTCTGGGGCATCTAATATTGTCCATACATACTTCAATGATGCTTTCCTTTTGGTGTTTACTTGCTGATATGGTCCCATATTTTCTCCACCCAGTCCAGGTAAATGCAATTCTGCAAGTCTGCCATCATCCAGTGGGAAAAGAACCCTGCCAAGTTGAATTTGTAGTCCCGCAATTCCTCTTGCAGCTCTTGCATGCAGGGGATGCATATGACTTATCCATGCTTCAGGAATCAAGTTCTCTTGAACATTACCTGTCTTCATTTGAAAAAACTTGTAGTGAACATTCGGCATTTTCTGATTTTTAGAGCAAAATTCTATAATTGAAACATGCGTGTTTTTTAGGTAGTATGGAACTACTGAACTACAAAAGAAAAGGACAGAAAAAGTTGCCAATTTTAGATAGGCCAAGAGATTGTCTAATTTAGCTGCTTATCTTACCTGCATGTTTAAGTATCTGATATTCTAGAATGGACCCAGACGAAGTTGTGCAAAACAATAGTAAGACTCTTTCATTCGTCTCATGCTGTATAACTGGAGTAATTGATGTAAGCTGGTGGTTGAGGGGACTTCCATGAGTTATCCACTTCCACTTCCTTTGATGCAGCCGTCTTTCTATCAATTTACCACCCTGTGTGCAAAGATCATGTGAATGATACTTGGACCGCTATGCTTTTTGAAAACAAGATGATAATTTGTATGCTTTGTCGTGTAAATTTTCTCCAATTCAGCAGAAAAACAAGTATGCAAGATTGTTGATACTTGCAGATATGATACCTTTGTTAAAAGAAATAGGGACATGGAGTAGTCCCCACCCAAGCCATGTAAGGTGCACCCCCTCGATGGCATCAAAGAGGCATCTTCTGCCATTCCTTGTGCCCATATATGCTTCTTCCATGATGGCTTTGAGTTACTGTCATACTCGTAAAGATCACCTGCAGAACTGTGTAGCAGTAGCACTAAGGTTAAAAAAGAACATGCATGTTGTTACTTAAAACATCTGATGTTACCACCTCACTGAAGATGTTGGCAATCCTCAATAAGGCAATGTTCTATCAGTCAGAAGGCCAGTGGTTACTGATATCATTTACATTTAGTTCATGAGTTTATTTGGAATAGCTGCAGATGCATCTCATGAAACCTTATGCACAAAGCCGCTCTCCTTTGCAGGTGAGGGATGCATGCATACAAAAGAGGGAGAGAGAGAAAGAGAGGGAGAGGCAGAATGGTCACCTTATGGTGTATACTACTTCTGCTCTAATGGTGGTGGCATCAGCAATTGCTGCAACATCTGCACCAGGTGGACGCCCATGATTTACCCATCTGTCCTCCATTCATGGCACAAAAGCCCAGGAAAATGTTAGTCCCCGCATTACAGTGTTCACTTTAAATAATAGAATGAACTTTAAACTGATGTTGATTGAGTAAGTTATTAGAGTTTTTAGTTGAATAGAACTCAGTTTACCTTGGAGGCTCAACCTCACAAAGTTCTAACAACCACCCACTCTTTGTGCAGAAATATATTCTCCTGGAAAGCAGTGCAGCAAAAGCAAGAATATATAAGTTGAAACTCTTGGTAAAGAAATATGACTATGCTTTTCTAACCGCAACACACACATATTAGCAAATAAAATGCCCCTAAAGTGAAGATGCTGCACTTACGCCCCATCCTGTGAAACAACACCAGACTTTACTAGGATCACCGAGCTTTTTTCTGCTTCTTTAAATGAACTTTGTTCAGGGGTAGGTGTGAACTCCACCCAAAGTGGCTGTGAATTCTCACTCAGTTGCATCTGAGAGGGGAAGAAATGATGAATCAACCAACACAAGTAACAAAACATATTATTGCAGTCATAGTGTGGGGTGAATCTATTTTAAGGCTGAGTTTTTTCTTGGTAGAAGATCAACTTTTGTAATGTAAAGGCAGATCGAGTGGTCACAAACAAATTACCGTTTAACCTTCCTGATTAAAAATTGAGTATCCAGTGCAGGAGACTCTCCCACTATGGAGTCTGTTGAAGGGTCAGGTTATGCTGAGAGTTACAGTCCCACCATAGATTTACTTGTGCATGTATCTAATATCATATAACATATCCTAAACTGAAATTGATAGAAACAGAACAAGAATAAGCAATTAAAGGGACAGGCATGCTGTGTTCAGATTCTGGAACTAGGCGATCAGTAAGTCAACATGGCTCTATCTATAAGAATGATCATGCTTATATTTCTGTCAATAATACATCCATAGCTTCCTAGCTTTGATATGATCGAAATATGGAGAAGGGGGTAGACAGTACCTGATAGAGAATTCCTGCTTCTGATAGAGCAAGAATTGTCTGATTGACAACAAAGGCTGAGATTGCATGACCCGCTAATACTGGCAGATCATGGGGTGCTACCACCCACTGCACTCCATTCCAGAACCTCTCATAAATAGAACCACTTTCACCAGTGACCCAAATGGATGTATCAGACATTTTAGTCAAAGAAGTTCTCTTTCTGAGAGACAAAACAGCCACAGAGTACTCCTCTACTCCCCTTCCATCGCCATCCTCTACTTTCAGGCTCTCTGTTTGTTTGGTACTATGATATTGACTTTGATCCTGTTTAGTTTCTTTTACCTGATCAAGTGAGCCCACTTTAGTACAGTTGTCATTAACACAGGAGACCAGGTCATAAGGCAGTTCCACTTCAACCCAAGAGTTGGATTGCTCTTGGAATTCCCAGAAGCGATCAGTTTTCTGCAGGAATTGTTGATTGCTTTGTGGAAGATAGTTATGTGGGCACCAAGAGCCACAACCCAGAATTGGAACCATGGACAAAAGGACCCAGATAGAATGCAACAAAGGCATAGCGGCACGAGAGAACCTGATGCAAGAAGGGCAACATACAGACAGACTACAAAACTGAGATATGCAGACGGTGTCATGTGCAAGTTTTACTTGATTGGTTTTTTTGTAACTTCCGTGGTACCACCGAATAAGACCGTGGCAGAAAAGCCTGTAAAGAATCGCTCAAACTCAAAAGGACTGGAACAACATCTTTGGAAAGACCAGCTCTTTTTCATGGCCTTCCCGGGTCCACGTAGAGAGAGAGAGAGAGACTTGTGCGGTTCATATCAGATTAGATTAAAGGGAAATTAATGAAAGGGGGAGATTTAGCAATAATATCTGTCAAGGATTGGACCGTTAATGCAAATAGAGGCCTCCCTATTTGTCAACCATTGATGGCAATAATATCTAAGCAGTGAATTGGTTTAGATGGGGTTGCCCAACTTCCTCTGTATTTTATGCCTGTCAAAGGAAAGAAAAGTCTTTCTTTGCATTCTGTGAATGCATCATACTTTTTGGGAGCTTGTAATGGTTTTCTTACCTAAACACGTGACTCTTTGCCAGTTTGACATTAGATTCTTACTACCATTTGCCCACAGCAGTAGACAAATCTATTCTGTTGAACAGATACAATGTTTCTTTACTTTTCCAAAGTCACCCCCTTTTCTGATGTTCCTCATTAGCTAATCACATAGAATATATTCTCTGCTTAATGAATTTCTTATGCCAACTCGGGAAGGAAAATATATAAAAATAAAATTATAAATATACAACATTTTGACTATAATTATATATATATATATATATATATATATATTAAGCATGCGCCAAAAATCTACGTCCTCTTGACATTTTTCTTCTTGATGTTTATTTATTTATTTTTAACTTCTTTTGGTTGAGTGTATAGGGCTGAGGTAAGATGTTGTTGATCTTTGGTTCATTTGCCTTTCAAAGAGACGGAAGTTAATTTTCTCCATTTCCCTTTTTTTTTTTTTTCTATTTTGGGTCAATATTTCCCTTTCTTCTTAGGGGCCCGAGATTCCTACTGTCTAATTAACTGGCAATTTAATTCTAATAAACAAAGGGGAGTTTCTTAATCATCCAACTTTTTTGATGTTTAGCGTGCAACTCATGCTACAAAAGTCCTTATTTGCCCGAAGTCTTTGTGGGGTCGGCAGTAGCCAATAAGCCCTTGGAAGTAAAGCCGAATCGGGCGGTGGGTCAGATTTCTACCGATGGATCCGCGGAATCTTTTTGTGGACGGCCCCACTTTGTTCGGCGGAAAGAATCTTTTCCTTGTACGCGTGCCCAGGTGGCTCTCTAGATTGTAATCTCCTCCAACTTCAGGAGCAAATTGGCTTCTTAGTCCTTTGGCATCTTTAATTTATGAGCGAGACGTATAAACACGTTCCTGTCTGTCTGTGACCCAAAATCATTGTCCACAAACAGAAAAAAAAAAAAAAAACAAAAGAAAAAAAAAAAGGGAAAAAAACATTGTGCGCCCACCTCCAGGAAAATTGCAAGGAGATCAGGTATTGCAACTAAATGTCCACTTTCTTAGACATCTAGTGTAATCCAATAGGGCCCCGCCAACACCCCCCCCCCCCCCCCCCCCCCGGGGGTAACCTTTGTCAGCCCACTTCTGCTAAACTTCGCACTGAGAGGAGAAAAAGCTGAAAAATAACATAATTTAAAGGAAGCCAGCTCATCCTTTCCGTATGGGAACCGGCTAAAGTCGGCCGATAGATAACCGAAAAAAAGAATCTACTAAATGCAAACCAAACTGACTCGTCGGCTAGCCGACAAGGCGATAAGAAGTTGACAGGCATTTTTAACACGACTTGTAGAATGACGAGATTCCACTGCTTCTTCACGTGCTTGATCACCACTGATTATCGAGCATTAGACTTCATTCAGACATCCAACTTTAAGAATGACATGGCACTAGCAGTTGCTTCTGCCCTGCAAATTCTGGATTCATGCTTTGTTCAATCCCATGTCAACAGGGGGAAAAAAAGAAAAAAAAGAGAAAGAAAAAGAGAAGAAGTTTCAAAATGACAGTCTGACACTAGGAAATTCAAGGCATTCCTCACTATATCATAATACAATTTATTGAAGTCCACTAGATACTTACAATTACATGTCATAAATAATTTTTTCTCCTAAACGCTCTCCCCAACTACTGCATGAAGAAGCTCTTACTATCTACAAGTGAGAAGCCGGAAGTTCTTGATTACATCTACATCGTACACCTAAGTAGCCATTGCTGCCCTCAAGAAAAACCTGAAAAAAGAAAAAAGGTGAGCCTTTCTTTGAGCCATTTATTGGTTGTAACTGCAGTAAGACTACAGCTAAAGATCTGCGAGTCAGAGCAAAGATAATTTGGCCAAGAGTGAGCAAGAATACTTCCGAAAAACCGAAAAGAACAGAAGCAGGCATTCTCACTGCAAAAATGCTGCCACACATCCTTTTGTCACTGATGTGGTCTCCTCGAACATTTAGGGACTGCAAAGGTTCCTCAGGCCTTCCTCCCTGGCATACCAGCTTGGTATAATCCTCAAGGCAAATGGATAGAGATCTTTATAGCAATTCTTTATGGTCCCTTCTGCCACTCCTGTAGCCAGTGATATATCTGCACAAATAGAGAGCTACACTAAGGTTGTCATTCAAAAAATTAACCAGTGATTAACACTCTTTTATCATCTTTCTAACCTTTAACAAGTTTTTTGTCATCAGAGAGCTGAGTTATCATGTAAATGACGGCCGCTGCTACTGATATCAGGCTTCGCCTGGAAGTCAAACATGAATGAAATTTTCATTACACTATTTACAAGCCCATTCCCCAACTATTCCTCGACTGCTATTGAAAGAACAATTGCAACAATTGCACTGTTGGATAGTAACTATTTAAGTCATTCTCATGTCAGGTACAGATCCACATAATTATACTGCTTGTGACTTCCCAAAGCTGCATCCCTATTTTTACTGTTCCCAAATCTAATCAATGACTTCACATGTAAATATGACACCATTTAAATTCCATTGGGACATGAAACAGATGATGTGCCCAAGCTAATAGATTGCATGGTGCTGGGAAGAACCTCATGAGTGTTGAGCCAAGCAAACAAAACAGAACAAACAGAATGACTTACTCAAGACACAAGGAATTATTGAGTCTCATTCAATATTGTGCTGCATACTCATAGCTAGAGGCCACGAAGCCTTGTGTCTGAGATGCCCCTTTTTATATTCATACGTAGAGGCCGTAACTTAGTTATGAAGAAATTAATTTCAAGCAAAGCAACAAAGAGAAACAGAACCTTTACCTTACATCAAGCTCTTTAGATTTTGCAACGACTTCGTGTGCTGCTTTAACTGCTTGATTGCTCATCCCAAGATGAGAACAAAACCGTCTCTGAAATTTCACATGGACGGGTGAAACTCCACAAATGCATATAAAGGAAAAGGAATTTAACTCCACAAAGGCAATCAATAAAAAGCTTTACTTCAATGATAAACTCCCCAAAAAGTCTCTGGCATGTATGGTCCCCATTTCCTTAGACTGAACCATCTCTACCTCTAGTTGCTTCACAATATACTCTTTTGCACGGCCAATCTCCTTCTTTGTGGCTCCATTAGCAACCAAACAAATTTCTAATTTGCATTCAAAGGTTGAGGGATTCTCACACATGATTATGAAGGACAAAATATATATCAAAGCCATCAAATGCCAAAACTGTACCTTTTACAGTGCGTGGTTTGTCTTCTTGTTGGCAAGCTATATAAAGGCATGCAGCCAAGATTGCATCTTGATTTCATCCTCTAAGAGGTTTCTGATCTTCTACTTTCTTATATATTTCTTTAGCTGGGTCCTTCATTTCATCACAAAAAGTGCAAATAAAAAACCAGCTTAAGGACTATATTCTGTGCCTTCCATGTTATTTTACACATGGAAACATAAATTATCATGCCTTTATACAAGTTGAGAAACCAAGACAACAAATTTTCATACATAAAGACGTTATCATTGAAACATCATCAACCTATAATTCACATATGGGAAAAAAGAAAAATTAGAAGGCCTCTTCAAAAAGGTATAATCTTCAATAGGCACATGACTCTGCCATTCCAAATTTAACATAGTCTAGAATCTAGTCTACCTAGAAAATACAAGAACCAATCCATGTCTCTTGATTTCAGTTCTGGTTTCCACCTTTCATCCTTCAAACGCACCATCAAATGCTTAATCCAGGTTACAAATCAAAGGTTAGCATCTTAGGTAACATGTCAAATGTCAGCCATTGTTCCTTCTCCCATTTATTATTCCTTAATTAAATGTTCACAGTTATTCCTTACCTCTCCTCCCTCACTCTTCAGAAGCTTGCTCGCATGATATATAACATGCTGAAAACAACAAAACAATTAAATGTCAAGAGGAAAGCTAGTAATTCCCCTTAAGACATATGCTTCATTTCCACCACCACCGACAACGGTTGCCAACAACTTATCAATGAATTCAAACTGGGAAAAATGTAAGAAATTGGCCATACCTTTATGGTTACCACTAGTCCCAACCTGCATGCAGAAAAACACACACACACACACACACACACACACAAAAGACAATTTCAATCACAATATAATAATAAGAATTAAAAAAAAAAATCTTCCTGATATTTAAATAAATAAAAACAACAAGAAAAAAAAAAAAGCTTTACTGTTTAAATAATATTCTGACAAAAACCAAAACCTGTCAGACATGGTGGTGGCAATGGTCTTAAAAGCCTGGATAAGGGAGCGATCGGGATTGGAGCCACGGTTCTGCCGACGGCCCAAGGAGGAGGACAAGAAATCGGCGGAGCCGCCCTTGGGCCTGGAAATAACGGTGGAGAGGCCACCATCGGCGAGGAGTGGATTCGAAGGGCCCCCGACGGGGACGGGGTCATTGTCGGCGGACTCGTCGGCGAACGTCCGCCACTCGGAGGTCTCGTCGATGGAATAAGCCTCCAGGACAAGGCCGCATTCCGAGCACACCGCGCCGCCCGCCGAGTGGTCGAACACCACCTCCGTCGCTCTCTTGCAGTCGGGACAGTACGTGTCTGCCATTTTCTTTATTTTTATCCCTTTATAATTATATTTATATTTATATTTATTTTTTTTATTGAACAAGTGGTTTGGTGGGTCCCCACATTAACATCTGTTTATTTATCCGTTTCGTTTATTTTTATTTTGTTTTCTTTTCCTTTTGGTTTGAGAAAATCTTTTTATTCATAATAAATAAATTCTCTCTCTCTGTTTTTTTTTTAACTCAGTTTATTACTTAATTTCCCACGAAAGAAAAGCATTTCATTTCAATAGTTGTTTTTTTCCCTGGTTTTATTAATGAAAAAATTTAAAATATTTAACGGCATATGATTTTTTTCTCCTTTTTAGTTGTGGGGTGGAATGGAACCAAGTGCTAAATTGGGTAAAACACAGCAGTTTCTAGGGTCGTTTTCTTTTTTCTATATATTTTGCTTGCCCTTTTACAATTTTTCAATTAATTGAAATGGTTGGGGCCATTTTCTTTTATTTATTTATTTATTTTTTTTATGTTTTGCTCTGTGTTGGGGCCGTTTTCTCGTAGACAGGATGAGATGCAATAGATATGCCCATTTGGCTAATTGTTTTTTTTCGACCTTTTGGGGTCTGACACCACAATTCGTATATTTTTTTTTCAATCTTTTATTAACTCAGACACATAAAAATCATTATAATTATTAATTATAGATATAGATAGAGAGAGAGAGAGAGAGGGGGGGGGAGAGAGAGGACAAGAGTCCCCCGACATCTCCGCAGTACGACACCGAGTAACCTCTGCATGTCGTTTCCCATTAGAGGTCGAGTGGAATGGGAAGACATGTTGGATTTATCGTCACAAATGAGACGTGTCATACAGTAGGGCCAACCAAAATTAATTTGCCTCACTTTCCAACCGTTTCATGCCGTCCTGATTGCAACTAACCCATAAAGACCCTCTTGCTTGTCACATCTTCATATTAATTTCATTCATTGATCTCCACGTATATTTTATTTTTAGATATTATAATCATAATTTTAAATATGTAAATTTAAAGAGAATAATTTATTGTGTAAGAAACTTAAATTTTAAAGAATAAAATTCTAAATGTAAGGAGGTGAATTATGTAATTAAAAAAATAAATAAATACTTATAAATTAATTTTTAAAAATTTTGAATTGAGATGCAATATTATGTTATTTAATTGAATCTTACTATTAGTTGGATGCAAGTGAAATTGTTTAGAATATAGGCATGAAAAAAAAAATTTAAAATATAGGAATGCAAAAAAAAAAAAAAAAAAACTAATTAAATGGAAAATATTTTGTGGCATTAACGAAGAAATTAATGAAGGGAACAAAATGTTGCTTGCAATTTTTAGGGTTCCCACCGTATGAATTACAACAAAAGAAAGAGAAGAAGCTTAGGACATAAATTAATTCTAACCTCATTAATTTTGGCATAATTAATTAAAAAAATGAACTCTCAAAACTTAAATTCGAATCATTATTTCCCATCTAGACTAAGATTTATAATTGCTCTTCAGACAGCACTTAAGATGAAAGGAGGCTGTTGAGACTTCATCTTAATTATGAGGATCCAAAGACAAACGATAATGAAGTATTGCTGACTTCAGCAAACTTGGGCTAACTTGGGTAGTTAGGTTGCAATAAAATCAAGCTTCACTTGCGTATCTTCCATCAGCTAGCTATCTAATGACATTTATCTACCTGCGATGTCCCTTTATAAGAAGAATAAGAAGAAGAAAACAAAATGAAAGAGAGAAAGAGGGAGTCGCCCTGCAATTGCAATTTAGTCACTAATATCTGCTAATTGATGCCATCCCAACCCCACCCCCCCCCCCCCCCCCCCCCCCCCCCCCCCAAAAAAAAACTGTTAATTACAGCAACTTGGAAATGAAGGCATATAAATCGTGGGTATGGATAAAGAAAGATACTTATTGGAGGAACGACGTATGAGAAACATAATAAAGGTGACATGAATGTCAAGGCACCACTGCCACAAAAGGGGTGCTATTCATGTAGAGACAGCCCAAACCCGACATTTAATTCCCTTACTTGCCAACCATACAAGTCTATCTGTTCAAATACACATCATTAACTCCCTCCCCCCCCCCCCCCCCCCCACCCACTGTCTCCTTCTCACTCCTCTCCCATACCATACTTGCTCCATGATCTCCAATTCATTCATATTTACATTCATAGAATTGGTTGTTTGGTGATTGTTGCATTTCCAATCACTAGGTAAGCTAACCAATTTTACATGACGTGCACACCTAAAAGGTTGCCTTGTTATTACCCTCTTGCATATTGCATTTTCCTTTCACTAACTTAAGCTCCTCATCATCAGAATTTTCAGTTGGGGGTGCTATGGAGATAGAGGCGGCAACTAGTAGTAATAATACTGGCGGGGGCGGCGGCGGTGGTGTGTACACCGGCGGCAGCGGCAGTAACAATAGTATTCATCATTATGACAAGGCGGTTTCGCCGAGCAGAAGGGAGAGAGGGACGCACTTGGTGTGGGAGGATCTAAATGTTGTGTTGCCAAATTTTGGACATGGACCAACTAAGTGGTTGCTTCGAGGGCTTCATGGGCATGCTGAACCAGGCAGAATCATGGCTATTATGGGTCCATCTGGTTCTGGAAAATCCACACTTCTTGATGCTCTAGCAGGTATGGTTTCGAGTTCCTTTTTCTTCTTCTTTTTTTTTTTTTTCGTGTTTTTCCTTGATTTTCTTGATGCGTTTAAGGCTACTAGGCCACTGACGTTTTAATGTTACTTTTATCAAATTGTCTTCCGGGACATATCTGAATATTACGTTTTTGTATTGGTGGTTTGTTGAACAACCAAAATAGAAAGTGTCGGCATAGAATGTCTAGCAACTAAATATTCCTTATTAGAAAAGTTTCATTGAACAGGTGAACACAGAAATTAAGTTTCAGTCGAATGAGTAATGTGTAGGCGTTTCTCCTGTTCAGATGTTCTGGGAAAGCTAAGCTGCCCTCTGCTTGGGCAAGAACAAGAAGTTAATATAAAGGCCTAACCTTTGGTTATTAGAACTTTCGTTTTGGTGTGATGGTCCGTCCAACTTTCTGCCAACTCAAACAGAGGGTCATGGATTTACGTTTTCAGAAACAAAGATGTGCACAAACGATTCAAATCCTACGATAGTTATGCTTCCTTTATGATATAAAATTTTAAAATGTACTGTCAATCATTCAATTTCAAGAAGCCCACTTTCTGATTCCCAACAACGAATCCAAAAGGCAAGGGAAGCTGAAAGTGGTAGTTCTCTTCCACGTTAGATTAGCCTGATTACAGATAATATTTAATAATTAAAAATTTAAATTTTTATTTTTTAAATTTTAAATTTTAAATTTTAATTATAAAAAAATATAACTTGTATAAACAGTTTTATTATTTCAAAAAAATCTATTTATATTTTTTTAAAAAGTAATTCAAGATTCTTCTTTTTTTCTATATAATATTTATATATATAAATATCAATTTATCTTTTCTTTTTTTTTTTTGTAACCAATCCTTAGAAAAAAAATTACACATATTATATAATTTATAACTTATAATTCAGTACGTCTGATAATAAAAAAAATTTAAGAAAAAGATCTCTCTTTATTAATTAAAATTATTTTATTGTTAAAAGCACGAATATATATATATATATATATAATTGATTCTAAATTTATATAAATTTTTATAATTTTTTTAATATTTTAATTTAAATTTTATATTTTTTTAATTTTTTTTAAATTTATTTTTTTAAAAAATAAAAATAATTAAATTGATAATAATTTTTATTTGATTAATATATAATTTTTAATAATTTTTTGTTTTAAAAAATTGATTCGAAATATATTTTAAAATATATAAAATTTAAATAAAAATATAAAAATATTTAAATTTTAATTATAAAATTTATAAAAATATACAAATAATTTTTTTAATACTCTTAGGACACGTGAATGTAAAGACAGTGTAGTCCAAAAGTAATTTCCCCAAATGGTCCATTAAATTGAAGGTAGGTGGGTCTTATTGACAATAATTTTTGAAATTAAGGTTTTATAATAAATTAAATTGATTATTAAATTAAAAAATTATAAAATTTAAAATGTAACTGTTTAATTGATAAAATTAATATTTAATATTAAATATATAAAAAATTTTAATAATATAAATTTTATTTTTTAAAATATTAAATATAAAAAAATTATTTTTTAATTTTTTTATAAATTTTTTAAACTAACTAAATTAAAAAAATTATAATTAATTTATTAATTTATCAATTTTTAAAATTAATAATTTTTAAAATAAATTTAATTAAATTATAATAAAATTTTTATTTTTATTAATTCAACTAATTAATTTTAATCAATTTTTAAAATTTTTTTGAAATAAATATTGAACATTTTGTATATAAATTTTAAGTGTTATAATTAATTTATTATTTAATAGATAATAAATTAATTAATAATTTTTTATAAATAATAAATTAATTATAATTAATAATTAAATTTAATATGTATATTTACATATTTATATAATAATATTTTAAATTAAAATTTTTTTTATTTTATTGATATTTCATAATTTATTAGTTTTGTTGCATCAAACCCAAAACGAGGTATATGGATGATTGTTTATTTGTATAGCAACTCCCAGCCCAATTTGGGAGACTAATTCTCGATTGTTTCCCTTGTTTTTTTTTTTTTTTTTTTCTCTTTCTCTACATGGCCTTTCAAGGAGCAGTTATTGCAAAATGGTATTGGATCCGACTGGAACAGGATTCAATGTCCGAAATTGGATAAAAGTGAAGAGGAAAATTCCAGAATTTGGGAAAAAAAAAAAAAAAAGAATTAATAAAAGCAGCCGCTGCAGCCATACAATCTAAAGAAATTTTTTAGTTATTCTGTCGTGGGGGTCAATAAAAGTTTCATCATATCAGCTTTTTAGCAGACATGAAAAAATATTAACTCTACGTTACATGATGCATGCAGAGATGGATAATGCAAAACTTAAATGAAAAAAATAATTACACAGGGGACCATGGCCTTATTGTTCTTGAAGTCTTCTCATGTGATTAAGGATGCTTTTCATGTTACCGTCCACACATAGTCGTTGCCTCGTGACACCATTTGCTAAAACTAAAAGGGGCTCTTGAACTTGCTACAGGTAGGCTTTCAAGAAAAGTGATAATGACTGGAAATGTTCTTTTCAATGGAAAGAAGAGGAAGGCAGATTGTGGTGTTGTGAGTGACTTTGTCTTTAAGTTCATGCAAACTGTCTTCATGATGGCAAATTCCTTTTTGAAAACTTTTGATTTAGACTAATCAAATTTGTTCAGTAATACTTTTAAATGTGAAATTGCTACAGGCTTATGTGACACAAGAAGATGTACTATTAGGGACTCTTACTGTCAGAGAAACCATAACTTATTCAGCAAATTTGAGGCTTCCATCTTCAATGAGCAAAGAGGAGGTTCAAGATGTTGTAGAAGGAACAATCATAGAAATGGGTCTCCAAGACTGTGCTGATCGGTTGATTGGAAATTGGCATATGAGAGGCGTCAGTGGTGGTGAAAAGAAGAGACTGAGTGTTGCATTGGAAATCCTCACAAAGCCACATCTCCTGTTTCTTGATGAACCTACTAGCGGCCTGGATAGTGCCTCAGCTTTCTTTGTGGTTCAAACTCTTCGAAACATATCCCGCGATGGAAGGACAGTTATCTCTTCCATTCACCAACCGAGTAGTGTAGTTTTTGCTCTCTTTGATGACCTTTTCTTACTATCCAGTGGTGAAACTGTTTATTTTGGAGAAGCAAAGATGGCTGTAGAGGTATGCAACAGTCTTGTTTCTTCAACCCTGAATGTCGGCATTAACATTCTGCAGCATTGAGACAAGGAAAAACGGAAAATGAGCCAAACTTCCGAGCATAAAAATCATTGTCATGTTGATTACTTTACTGCAATCTAACACTTCTATTGGTTGCTCTCACAGTTCTTTGCTGAAGCTGGTTTTCCATGCCCAAGAAAAAGGAACCCTTCTGATCACTTCCTACGTTGCATAAATTCGGACTTTGATGCTGTGACTGCCACACTAAAAGGATCCCAGAGAATTTGTGTATTTATCTTCCCAACTCCGCATAATTTGGTGTTTCTGAGTTCATCTTCAAGGCAACAATATTAACGGTTGCAGATGCCTTCTGTTGTCTCATTTTGGTGTATTAGGCGCTCAAGTTTGCAAGTTGAAAATCTTTTATTACTTCATCATTAAAGCTGGCCACTGGATTCATGGTTCTTTTTTATTTTATCAGGTTACCATTATATAATTATTTTCTTACTTATAGGATATTCCAACATCATCGGATCCTTTTATGAATATGGTGACATCTGAAATCAAAGCAAGACTTGTTGAGAAATATAGGCGTTCAAACTATGCAAAAATGGCAAAAACCAAGATACAGGAAATATCAACCATTGTAAGCAACTGAAACCAGAGCTTGTACTATTGTAGTCCTCAATATGATGCAATTTAATTCTGTAAAATATGCACTTTGACTTCATTAGATTGTTTGTTGCCTTCATCACCAAAACAAATGCCTAAGAATTCATGTTTTGCAGGAAGGATTAGAAACCAAAACGAAGAGTGGGAGTCAAGCTAGCTGGTGGATGCAGCTCTCAACGTTGACCAAAAGGTCATTTGTAAACATGTTCAGGGATGTGGGATATTACTGGGCTAGAATAGTCATCTACATTGTTGTCTCTATTTGTGTTGGATCTATCTTCTTTGATATTGGCCATGGCTACACTTCAATCTTGGCCAGGATATCTTGTGGTGGATTTATAACAGGCTTCATGACATTTATGTCCATTGGAGGCTTCCCATCCTTCATTGAAGAAATGAAGGCAATACTCTTGTTTGCAAAAACACCTTCAAAATAAACACGAGGAGAATTTTGATGTTGTACCTGATAGCTCTGAGATCTTAATGCCTTGTTCTTTCTTGTAATGCAGGTTTTTTACAAAGAAAAGCACAATGGGTACTATGGAGTTACAGTTTACATCTTATCCAACTACCTCTCTTCTTCCCCATTTTTGGTTGCAATTGCACTAGTCACTGGGACTCTATGCTTTCACATGGTCAAATTTCGACAAGGATTCTCCTATTATGCATTCTTCTGTCTCAATATCTTTGGATGCATATCTGTTATAGAAAGCCTGATGATGGTTGTAGCTTCATTAGTTCCCAATTTCTTGATGGGACTCGTGGTTGGAGCTGGAATGATTGTAAGAGCAGGCCCTATCGAAGTTTTTTTTTGTCGTTGATGGACTTGATTTTGTGTAAGCTTGGTCTTCATTTTTGGGCATCTATGCAGGGATTGATGATGATGACCTCTGGATTCTTCAGATTGCTACCCGATCTTCCTAAGCCGTTCTGGCGCTACCCTGTTTCTTATATCAATTATGGAGCCTGGGGAATTCAGGTAATTTTGTGAAGTTTCATTTCATTTTTCTCCATTCCTATCATATCTATTTGGAATGATATTAAAGGGCACATAGAAAACCAGGATTGAACTTAATGGAGAAAGTTATTTGGGAATGATAAGCCTTAGTTGCTGTACATGTAGCCAAAACCCTGTAAGGCATATCATGTTAAGCAAAAGCTTTGGCAGCAAAATTTTAACAGATACAATTAGCATGGAGGTTTCAATTTCTTCCTGTTGTTACTGGAATTGTAGGGTGGATGTAAGAATGATTTTCTTGGCCTTGAATTCGATCCTCTGTTCCCTGGAGGTGATAAGATCAAAGGCGAATTCGTGGTGACCAACATGTTTGGAATCTCACTGGCACATTCAAAGTGGTGGGATTTGGCTTTTGTTTATTTCATCCTCGTAGGCTACAGGGTTCTATTCTTCATCGTTCAAAAGTTAAAGGAGAGAGCTTCACCATTTGTCAAGGATCTTTATTCTAGGAGAACATTGCAGATACTTGAAAAGAGGCCTTCTTTCAGGAAGATGCTATCTTTAGGGTCAGTGTCTTCCAGGAGGCATCAACCTCCACGTCCACTGTCTTCTCAAGAAGGACTTAACTCTTCACTCACTAGAAGTCCTGCTGATTGTTCTTTTTTGAGTTCTTGAAGGATGTAATTGTCACATGATAGTATGCGGCTACTGTAATATTTATTTCTTACATAATGGATAAAGATAAAAGAAGGTCCCGTTGAAGTCTTGTTCACGACTTGGTATTCTTTCTCATTGTCCTAATAGACGGCAACATAAATGGGGAAATTCCCTTATGTTTACTTTATTGGAATAAGCATGGCTTCCCCTTCTGTCTTCTATGTTTTCCTTTCCATGTTTGCAAATCCAATTGGTTCGGCAGAAAGCTCAAGTAGGTGGCTTCTAAGCCCATTTTTGCATGGGAAACTATCATTTTGAATTTTTGACAAGAAGATATCAGGCATAGAGGTGCGGCAAACAGAAGAGGAAAGACATTGTCAACTTGTTTTCTTTATTGTTGTAAAAAAAAAAAAAAAAATCTTATTGGGTTAATTTTTTGACGTGGAACGAAGCCATCAACTATTAGCATGATAATTTGTGTCTTAACCGAATGCAATAGTAAAGAAGACCCTCTGTGTATAGGCAATGACCTTTTCTACAGCTATTATGCAGGGAAAGGCCTTTCCTTGCATTGCTTAACCATGAAGAAAGTTTATAGCAATAGGTCCCCATTTTCAGTTCTTACTGTTACCCTACAATATCCACACACACGCTCACACGTATGTATAGACTAAGTATGAAGCTGAAATTAGAGGTGACAGCCCTACAGGAGTGCATTAATGCATGGAAACAAAGGGAACTATTCTGTCATGTGACACCCCAGGAGAAAGGGTCTACCAAAATGCAAAGAAAATACTATCATCTAAGATTCTCAATTCCATACTTGCGCAGAACAGCACATGAAACATCGATGATAGTGCTTTATGCACTCCATTACAGTCCATGACAACTTGTCCACCAGTAACCAAATTGTGACAATTATCCACTTAGTGGAGCATTTACCTTTGTTCTTTAAATTCCCTGCGCGAATCTCTGCTGTGCCTTTCCCCAATAATTTTCTCTGGAATTTGTGAACTCAGAATATTGCTTGCTTTTTCACTAGCTCTGAACGGGGAAAATGAAGCAATTCATTTTTCAGCCTCTACTGTCCTCCTTTCACATTAATACGGTTACAAGCCACCTCGTCTCGTCTTTATCAAGCTGATGACAGCTGCCACTGCATGAAATTATTACCACTTCAATGCATGAAACTGTTTAGTATTTGTCAACCCTGTTTATATTTTTTATTCTCTACATCCTCTTCTTGCATTGATACAAAGTTAATATTAGAAATTACCTTCTAGTTTAAACTTTAGACTTCGTCAAATGGGCTCTGAGTAAAGCCATATTAGACATTTCGTTGCACATAATGGGTACTACAAAATGGTCCTCTGCTTGAGAAACCAATGCAAGCAAGTGAGAAAATCTAAGTTAAATCAATTCAACCAATAAGGTAAGTCTTGTTCCTATGTTGGTTGTCAATTAAAGCAAGCGGCTATCTGTAAATGGACGTCACACTCATTCATTTTGATGGATATGGCATGTATGTATCTATCGGGGGTTAGGGAATGGAATGCATATGCTACCTTACAATATAGCTAGACAAGTCACTAGCTTTTGTAGATGGAACCTCTACTGTTTTGGGGCTTGCAATTTCTCAGGTTTAATCAATTGACTCCATTTTGCCAATTCACAATAATGTCGGCACAATCCATGCATTTCTTGTACCGAGCTGGGAAATTTTTGGCGCAAAACTATATGTTTTTTTTTTTTTTTTTTTTTTTAGTGTCTCAAGATGCAAGGGAGTTGGTTGGAAGTTGGCAATGAAACTAAATGCTTATTGAAAAATTTTGAAACACTTTCTTTCCCAGGTAAGGTTTATTTAAATAATGATGGAAAAAGTAAATCTTTGCAAAGTTTTCCCCTGTAAGAGAAGAGATGTTGAAAACAGTTATGATGCTAGCCATTGAAGAATTCATCACTGTCAATTTCTTTTGCTCTAATTTTCTTTCTTGCATTTATGTAATGGTGCATTCACAACAGGTTTGGTGATCAGTTATTGTCTCTTAACTAACCTTAGTCTGTACTTCATAATTTCACCAGGCAACAATAACATGCACCAGCAGCAGACCATCTCTTGTATACATTCATTTCTCTATTCTACTTTCTTTTACTAGGTTTGGTCACCAAAGTTATTAGCTCATTAACTTATTTCACCAGTAAAATACTAATCGTAAGTCACGTCAAACTTTCACTCAAGACCACTATAAAAGGCCACAAGCTTAGAGTGTTGTAAGTTCACTCCAGTTGCTTCTTAGTTCCAACTTCCTACTCAAAAAATCTGCTGAAGTATCATGGAGATAGAGCAGGAAAATGATGCCAGAGCCGGAAATGATGGCTGTGGGGATGTCGAGGCCGGTTCATCAGGAGGAAGAGGAGATGAAGCAGGGTCAATGTACTTAGTATGGGAGGATTTAACTGTGGTGCTGCCAAATTTTGGCAATAAACCTACAAGGAGACTGCTTAATGGGCTTAATGGTTATGCTGAGCCCGGTAAGATCATGGCTATTATGGGTCCTTCTGGCTCTGGGAAGTCCACCCTTCTTGACACATTAGCAGGTTTTCCCTCTCTCTCTCTCTCTCTCTCCTCTGTGCCTCATGGTGCTATTTTTAGGGTGGTTTCATTTGCCAGTACAGGGCACCAAACAGAGTAAACCTGAGTAAATGAGGAAATGAGACCATCTTTTTTCATTCATTCGCAAGTACACTTTGTCTAGATTTCATCATCATAGTTGTAATGTCCCAACCTTGATTCCCATCTCCTCTTTTATTTTTCTTGGCCAAAATCTGATCAGCTTCCATTTTTAGTAGATGAGGAGTAGATGAGAAGGGAAATTCTGTCTGACATCTTTATGGTTCCTTTAACAAGCATAGAAATGGTCGTGAAGACTTTGAATCTACGAAACGATAGCAACAGGAAGGGATTGCTAAAAAGCAAGGAGGAGCTAGGTGAAAATAGATGCCCCAACTTAAACATTTGCATTTACTGCAAGTCAGCATCTAATGTCTGTGAATTCATAACCACTGTCAGAGCCCATATTACGGCGGCATGCAGAGACATGGCCAGCCATGAGAAATTGTTTTCTCTTTATGCCCTTTTTTTTACTTTGTTTTTTCCTTTTTCTTTTTCTTGTTTTGGTCTCTTGTCAAAATGCTTAGTAGTTGGCTGCACCGTCTGCCATTTTTATGATCCCACTCAGGGACTTTATGATCCTCGTTCTTGGTTGACCTTTAGGATTCTGCCTACATCGTCTTATACAATAATTCAGTTACGGCCTTGGCGTCATAAATGTGACCAACCAGCGGCAGCATGATTACTGTGTGCATTTAATTAAAGGTATAGTAGATGGGGGGTAGAGAATGCATTTACATTTCATTAATGAAACCAAACCCTTTTTATATTGGACCTAGGTGGGAAATTTTTGTTAAATATATTGAGTCTATATTTCCTATTTCCTAGAATAAATTAGTTGAAGCATGAGATGCGAACTGAGCTTGGCCGTTGATATTGGACAATTGGCGTGCTTCAAGGCCTTTTGTATCCTGGTTTTGTGCATCGATTCCAAGAGCATGTGTGTGCTTGTAGGCATGCATGGATTAGCATTGACACCAGATTTCCTTCTCTCTGATTAGTTTACTAAGCAAGAAACTTTCCATAAGTTAAAAAAAAAAGAAAAAAAAAAACTAAAAAAGACCCTTTTTTTCCTTGTTTCTTTTTCCATCTTCGCCAATAGTTGTCAGTGGTCTATCACAAAGTCAGTATCATCATCACGATCATTCCTATCCCAACTCATTTCTTGCAGCTGCAGATACTTTGATCATGTACGATTAATATTGAGGACAGTCACCCTTTATAACATGGCCAAAAAAAGGACAGCCCTCATAACCACCTCCCATAAGCAAAAGACTAAAAAGACCAACCCACCCCATCCCACATTGTGAATTGTGATCCAGTCGTGACATTTATTGAGATCAGGTTTTGGTTACAAAGTGAATGCAATGTGCACTGGAATGGTGCAGGTAGACTCTCAGGAAATCTTGTCATGACTGGAAGTGTGCTGCTTAATGGAAAGAAGAGGAGACTGGACCACGGTGGTGTTGTAAGTTTACTGATTATCTTCTTGCAAGCGTTTTGTCCACCTATTTTCCTAACCGACCATAACTGAGTATTATATGTGTTTTTGACTCTTCTTCTTCCAATAATACAACTTTCAATTCAGGCTTATGTAACACAAGAAAATACAGTGTTGGGGACTCTCACAGTTCGAGAAACCATAACTTACTCGGCTAATTTAAGGCTTCCAAGCAGCATGACGACAGAAGAGATCGATGGAATTGTAGAAGGAACAATCGTGGAAATGGGTCTCCAGGATTGCGCGGATCGGCTAATTGGAAATTGGCATCTGAGAGGAATAAGTGGTGGGGAGAAGAAAAGACTAAGCATTGCACTTGAAATCCTCAGTAGGCCACATCTTTTGTTTCTTGATGAACCTACTAGTGGCCTAGACAGTGCCTCAGCCTTCTTTATCATTCAAACTCTCCGAAATGTTGCTCGAGATGGCAGGACAGTTATTTATTCAATCCACCAGCCAAGCAGTGAGGTTTTTGCACTCTTTGACAACCTTTTCTTGTTATCTGGTGGTGAAACCGTTTATTTTGGAGAAGCTAAGATGGCAGCAGAGGTATGGATGCCTGGCCCAACCTTTTCATGACACTGTTTGAGTATCTTGCTAACCATACTCGAAGTTTTTGCCATTTTGAGGTTCTGAAATTTTAGAACATCTTAATTCTTGGCAAAAATGTTATTTCGGATTCACCAGTGCACAGTGAGAACATATAATTTTCTGCAATTATAATCCTAGTCTAACGAGTGGTAAATTTTCTAGTTCTTCGCTGAAGCCGGATTCCCATGTCCAAGTCGAAGAAATCCTTCTGATCATTTCCTGCGTTGTGTTAATTCAGACTTTGATCTTGTCACTGAAACTCTGATGGAATCTCACAGGGTAAGTACTATCATAGCACTTGTGGTATTCTCTCATTTCCAGAACTTTTAGAAAGTGTATCTTAAGAATTGCGTGACCCGAGTTGTTATGCTTTTGGTTTCCACGACTGCAGGTAACTCAAAAGCCGTCAGATTCTATAGAGAATTTGCCAACAGCAGAGATCAAGGCAATCCTTGTCAAGAAATACACGACCTCAAGCTATGCAGCAAGAGCAAGAACTAGGACAAAAGAAATCTTGGCCATCGTAAGCATTCCGTACCATGCATTGCCCATCCGGATAACTTAAAATTGACTGTTTATCTCTGAAAAACAATGGTAGTTAAACGGGCAGACTAATTCTTCGCTGCAGAAAGGGCTCGACATCAAAGGAAGAGGAACCAGCCACACAAACTGGTGGAAGCAACTTTCAATACTTACTCGAAGATCTTTCACTAACATGTGGAGAGACTTGGGGTATTACCGGATAAGAATAGGAGTCTACATAGCATTGTCCATTTGTGTGGGTACAATCTTTTTCGATGTTGGGACAAGCTACACGGCAATCCTTGCCCGTGGAGCTTGTGGAGGTTTCATATCTGGGTTCATGACATTCTTGTCTATTGGAGGCTTCCCTTCCTTCATTGAAGAATTGAAGGTTAATTCGTAAAACATATTCTAACGCGGATATCACTGCTGTAGTGCTGGCATTAATGTTATAACTTGGCTTTCGGTTGCTTGTGTATCTGTATTTTGAGCAGGTATTTTACAAGGAAAGGCTTAACAGGCACTACGGAATTGGCGTATATACCGTCTCAAACTTCCTCTCTTCTTTCCCATACTTAACTCTGATGTCAGTTGCTTCGGCGAGCATTGCCTATTACATGGTGAAATTTCAGCCTGGATTTTCACATTTTGCGTATATCTGCCTCGACCTCTTATGTGGTATAGCGGCCGTAGAGAGCAGCATGATGACCATAGCTTCGCTGGTTCCTAATTTCTTAATGGGAGTAATTATTGGAGCCGGATATATTGTATGGATAAGTATTTCGTACTGCTTTCACTGATAATCTTGTCACATTCTTCAAATTAATGGTTGGTCTCCATTTCCGTTGGCATTCCCCTGCAGGGAGTCCTACTGATGACTTCCGGGTACTTTCGATTGCTACCTGACCTTCCCAAGACTTTCTGGCGTTACCCAATCTCTTACATCAACTATGGAGCATGGGGTTTGCAGGTAATTGTATGGAAAAGCAAATGTTTCAATGGTTTTCCTTCTGGAGTTAGTAATGCATGACATGGCTATTCCTCCACATGACCCCTGTAATTGGTAATGCAGGGAGCATATAAGAACGACATGATCGGGCTGGAGTTTGATCCTTTAGTACCTGGTGGTCCAAAACTGAAAGGGGAAGTCATACTTACAACCATGCTTGGTGTTAACATTCATCATTCGAAATGGTGGGATTTAGCTGCTGTAGTGGCCATTCTCGTAGCTTTCAGATTCTTCTTCTATGTCATTCTGAAGTTCAAGGAGAGGACATTGCCTGTGTTCCGGGAGCTTTATGCCAGGAGAACCCTACAGCATCTCAAGAAGAGGCCATCTTTCAGGAAGAATTCACCTTTTCCTTCTAAGAGGCATCAAACTCTCCATTCTCTGTCTTCTCAAGAAGGTCTTAATTCTCCGATTCACTAGCAGCTGCAGGCACAATCTAATGTATCAGTTATATTCCACACTTTGCCATGGATATTCAATACACGTGCAATAAGAAGAAAACATTGCCTTAATCTTACAAGGACTGTTGAACTAGCTACAGAAACAATACGCAGACCCAATTGAACATATTTGTGAACAATGTAAAGGACAAGTAATAACTGGCATTTCTGAGTTGGTTGACTTCAATAAAAATAAAATGGCTTTCCACCAAAACTTGCTGTAGATCCCCATCTGCAATTCCCAGCCTACTTTCCAAACATCGGAGTGCCTTAAGCCTTCAAACTTCATCCTATCAAATTGTAAACCATTTCCTTCACCTAGAGTTTCAGTTATACAACATTATTGATCTCCTGTCCACCCGGAAGCACAGACCATCAGTCATCAGTAGTTTCCAAAGGAGAAATGAACTCATCTTATGTCGGAACAAAAAGAAGAGTAATAAAGAAGAGTAATAATTTATGACGAGCAACCATAATGTCTAAGCCCAACTATAAAGAGAACTCTCAAACTCTCAAAACTATAATTTGACGATACTTTTGATTAATTGATGCCAAAATTCTACCATGGAACAACTCAAACTTATGCAGTAGCATCACATCCACAAGCATAAATTAAAAAATTAAGTCAATCTCTATCAAATAAGTCTTTGAGTTTGACAGCTCATCAATCTGTTCGTCAGTCCTACTTTTAACTAGACTCAAATAGAATGCCAAACTCAAGCCAATTGCCAATCAGGATGATAAAAATGAAACTGGCTATTGTCTTTTCTCATCAGATACACCATTTTCAACACGACTGTCAAACCCCTGATAAGGAACTTCAACCATGGGCTTGGGGACCGGATGTCCACCAAAATCATGTGGAAAGAATTCGAAGTCAGGACCAAAGTTAAACTTGACCAAACAGTTTGGTTGATCGGGAAGAGTGTACATTGAAGCAGCTGGGTAGTATTGACCACCATATAAATCTTTAAAAGCAACACCTTGACATGCACCATTCTTGAAGAATGATATCTCACTTCCTGCAAGGCAAGAAACAAATTTGGTGCAAAACGTGAATAAAAACTTCCAGAGTATTAAGCAGGTACTGCATATTTGGATACCAATTTCGGACCAAGGATCAACCATAATCCCATTAAAACATGACAATAAATACAGAAGCACATTCAAGCATGAATCTGGCCAATCAACCACAAGCCCACTATAATTTAGTGAGATGTAACATAGCCTCACAAGGGACAACAAGGCATTATAACATCCTTTGATATTTCAGCACATTGTTGGAGCGGGTTGTTCAATTAATAAACTCTAGTGCCAAAAGCTATGTAAAGGCACTGTTAAAAATGAAACAAGCCTTTCATAAATCAAATAATAAGTTTTTTTTTTAATCCCTTTAAAAAATTCAGTAAAATTGGCATTTGATTCTTTCAAATGTCAAAACAATCTTAAGCATTACTATTAACTGAATAAGTTAAATTTGGAGAGTGACCAGGCTGACCAGGACATGAGCAAGTCTGGAAAGGTTCCAAGTAAGCTAAGAGTCAAACAAATTTTTTCACAGCACTGAAACTCAAAACTCATGCAATTGCTAGTTGTAGCTGCTTTGAGAAGAACTAAAATGATAAAAGCATACATACATTATTGCTAGCCTATATGATCCATTAACGTGACACCTAAGGGGGATTTCACAGCACTGAAACTCAAAACTCATGCAATTACTAGTTGCAGCTGCTTTGAGAAGAACTAAAATGATAAAAGCATACATACATTATTGCTAGCCTATATGATCCATTAACGTGACACCTAAGGGGGATCTATTAGAGCCTTTCCCATGAAAATGGGCATATTCCAAAGAAATGCACCGGAATATTATTTGCAGACGGACTATTAAGTCCAATGCATTCCCATTCCCCTGGGAATGCCCCTTTTATACACACAGCAACACATCTTTCAACCAATCTCCAGAATACATAGCCAGTCTTACTCATACAGAAATAATAGTTCACTTGTGGTCCGAAAACTGGATCACCTTTCTAAGCAGACAATAACCCCAACTCCTCCAAATCTTCTGCTAGAGCCATCCTGTTCTGCATTTAGTCTTCCAAACAGGCAGATCATACTCCACAAACCAGATGCAGGGCATGCAAAAACAACATAGTCACCACAGGAACCCACACACAACAACAACAAAGTCTTAATCTTAATTGGACTTAGCTACATGATTTTTTTCTCCCATTCCATTCTATTATGAACTGAGTGTAGTGTGAGATCTATGTGTTCAAAATTCTTCCTACCCAAATATTCCCAAGACAAATTAGGTTGCAGGAACCATATAAAGAATTTTCCCAGTTGGGTCTATCATCAGCACTAAAGTACAGGACAAGTTCAATTCTTCCAGCGATGGGAGAGAAATCATTTACCGACTAACCATAGACCAACATACTATTGGAAATCTTCTTCCCACTCACACTATTAGTCTATTTGCCATAGAGTTATCTCTTCTTCCATCATTTAGCAATTTCCAATTTTGTGTAGCATTATCATTAAGATTCAAGACAACATTTTTTACTGAAGTATAATCCTTGATGCTTAAAACACAAATGCACAACTATCCGGCCTTAAATAGTCCTCAATTCAAGCGATATTAAAAATGAAATAATGGATATTGCAGTGAACTTGTAACAAAATAAGTATACTACAATGCAAACAAGTTTCAAGCGTAAGCAAGAGCTCCACAAGCCACACGACAACAATCAAGGCCAATGGCATGCTAAACAAAGAATTGACGAGTTCAACACTATGAAAAGCAATAAAAAAGGCAGCGTCAGAAAGATGTACCAAAAAGGGAAAGCAACACCAGAAACAAAATTAACTTACCAGGAACAATCTTAGGAGGCTCATCCTTGGCATCTGGAGCACAAGCATACCTCTGGCCCTTGTACCAAACTAACTGGGGTGGCTTAGGAGCATAGGAGCTACCATCCGGCAAGTTAATGTAAAACCCAATCACATCACCTTCCTTGTACCCTTCCTCCCCAAACTTCTCCCTCAATGCCTTGTGCACTTTGCTCCCATCAATATCCCTATACCCAAAACTGTTAGCATCATACCCAACTGGCGCTTGCAAGTCCCCTTTCTCCGTAGACCACCCAAGACGCGTATGCCCAGTTTCACCCAAGCTCACAACTTTAATCTCAAAGTACCACGCCCCCTCACAAACCCCTCTCGTTGCTCTGACCATTCTGTATCCTTTACCACTCCCAGCACTCATCCTGTCTTCACTCAACTCCACTTTCTCCGCTTTGTACGCTTTGGACAGGCAAATTTTCATGTCCGGGCTATCGTCGTTTCGGTCCGGGAACCTGGGGACCGGGGTAATCAAGACTTTCTCTTCAGAAGGGGTGTTCTGGGGATTGGGTTTCGTTTTTTTCTTCCCTTTTCGCGTGGATCTCGACACCCACATATTGTTATTGTTCTTTTTCTTCGATTTCTTCTTTGCACTCGCCGCTTGTGCTGTTCCTCCTGCTGTTGATGTCGTCCGGGCTTTGGTCCCGTTGGCTACATCGTTCTCGATGTTGCGATTGTTGTTGTTGTTGTTGTTGTTGATGTTGTCGTCGTCGTCGTCGTCGTCGTCAATTGGCGTTTCTGTACGTTCTTGTTGCTGATTTTCGGTGAGAGAGGAGAGTTGCTTTTGCTTTTTAGGAGGTGGGTCGTCGTCGTCGTCATCGTCGTCGTCGTCGACTTCCTCGTCGGTGTCAGTTTTGGGGGATTTGGGGGTGGGCTTCTCCGTGTCGTTGGAGGTAGTGGGGTGATCAGATTCAGAGAGAGATTCAGAAGCCGAAACAAAGGGGTCTTGCTGTTGCTGCTTGTTTTCCTCGTCGTTTTGCTGTTCCGATACCGGAACACTGCTGGCGGTAGCTGTGGCGGCGGCGACGGAGACGGAGGTAGAAGATGGAGGATGGTGGGGGCTATCGGTGGTGGGATGTTGTTCTTCCTCATCTTCTCCATCTCTGTAGATTGCTCGAAGAGCTTCCATTGAATTGGCTTGGCCCAGCCGAGGGTGCGCGCGTGAGATTTTGTTAGGGTTTTTAATTGGCAATTGATCCTCGAGATTACAATTTCACTTCTTCCATTTGATTGATTCTTACGTCACTCCTCTTCCCCCTTTATATATATATATATATATAATTATTAGAAAGATTCATTGTAGGCAGTTGTTCTTACCCTTTTACCTGTGGTAAAATACAATACCTTAAATTCACTTTAAATTTCAAGTTTAACACGCGAGGAAGGCCTTTAATCCACGTGTCATATCAAATTTGTTATCATAGACTCTTATCATTTTCAACAAATTTTATGATTTATTTATTTATTTTCTCAAAACTGAGTAAGAAGCACCGCACCCTTACTGAATGCTAGTGACTCGGCAAACCAAACTTCGTTGAGCCTTGCTACGATTTCATTACCAAACAGTTCGGTTTCTAATTATTTTATCATTCAATTATTATTTTGTTTTTCTCAAAAATTCGGGTTCAAATCATAAGTTATAAAACAAAGACGATGAGCACGAGATTTTATTTTTTTAAAAAATAAGTTGAGAACCGCACATGCAGCACCGCTGCAACTTTACTGCTCCTTTTATATACACATGTGTGTGTGTGAGGTTTTGCCGTGCAACCATCGCTGTCACCTAGCAGCCCACCCAGAAATGCACTCTTATTCTTTACCCCGGCCCGGCAACCGCCTTGGACTTGGACCCCGTCTCCTCTGATATCTGGAACCGACAAAGCTGTGAGTTGGGAATTGAGGACCACAGCCACAATACATCATCATGGGATTAATGTAGCCGATATCTCACAATTGAAGGGAGGAGGAATGCTGGTGAGTTGGATGCACGGAGGAAAATCAGGCAGTTGCATCTTCGGGAGGAGGTAAATCAGAGGGGATCCATGCACTGGTTACTTCCACCTTGGCTTTTGCCGTTGATTTTACCACCTTTCTTGCATAATCTGCACAGAACCCACTCATCCAGCTGCAGAAAAGGAACCCAGATTACATATATATATATATTAATAATGCGCTGCTCATGAACAGCTCAAACAAAGTATAAGTTATTAGAGACAAAACAAATCAGAAAATGGGAAACGGGAATTACCGTACCTTCGGGTCACGGTCGTTGACTCGAAACTCATGCACGATCCACTTAGTCTTACGACCGGCCTTTTGGAGGCTTCCCCTCCTCGTAATAAACGAGGGCTTTTCCTGAATATCCAAAATTGACAGCACCGTTAGACGTGCTTTGGATCGGCTTGTCACCTCCGGTGGCGGCTTTCCAGAACCCTTGGCCAGCTTGTCGATTCGGTCTGCTTCCGTCCCCGTAACTTTCCTTCCCTTTCGTGCATGCGTGCATGCATGTCCATGTATAGAGAAGAAAGAATCCACGCGCGGCCTCAATTTGACAAAAAGAATTCTACGCCAAATCATGACCAATCGGCAAAAGTCTTCTAATTCAAGGCCTATCTCCTTCTCTCAAAAAAAATTAATTAAAAACAACAGGGGGGAAAATAAAATACCTTTATTTTCTTTTCTCTTTAATTAGAAGAGAGAATTAAATAAAAGACTACAAAAAATGGAAAATAATCATGATAAAATCCGAGGATCAATGAACATAGAAGAAGAAAAAAATAATAGAGAAACATAACAGATTAACCAAAAACGATAAACAAATAAAATGGGGTGTTGAGTAATTAAAATATGGTAACAAAACTTATGACTGAAATTCACCAAATAATCCATTAAAAAAATGATAAATAAAAAAACATGTAACCCCGCGTAATCTTGCATGCATGTTTCCGAAACCCAAAATATAATAATATTGAATGCAAAAGAAGTTCAAAAGAAAAAAAAAAAGAAAAAGGGTTAATAATTAAAGTTGCAAAGGGTACGTACCTGAAAGAATATGGGGATTGGATCCATAACGCTCCACATCGACAGTTTTGGTTGGAGGCAAAGGCAGCTTCTTCACCTTCCTATCCAAGTAAGTACACGATGAGCTCTTCATCCGTTGGGCGAAACCTTAAGCCAGAAGGCCCAGTTCAATAATCTTCTGCTGAATAACATTGTTCCTGACAACAACGATTGTCCCATTATTATTCTTTGCCATATTTTCACTTTCTCCGATTTTTTTGGTGTTTGTGTCCGGAGAGAGTTCTACACCAATGATGAGAGATTAATTTTTCAGGTGTTCTTGTTGCGGTAGAGTGCTACTCTCTAATGAGATGTACGTACATACATGTATACACAGAGAAAGAGTGTAACCGAGTTAAAAACGTATTGTAAAATGGATTATAGTGATTATGTCATGATTATCTTGATTAAAACGCTAATCCCACTTAATTTCCCAATCTAAATATATGTAAAAGTGCTTTGTAACAACCTATAACTACCTAAGATTCCATAAACTGAAATTATACTAGTTACCAAATGGACAATTTTTTTTTTTATATTTATTAAAAGGGTTCGTTAAATTATGATTTATACAATAAGAATAATTTTTAATTTTTATAATTTTATATTTTTTTTTAAAAATAATTTTTAAGACTTTAAAAATAAAAATTTAAATTTATAATTATTGAAATATATTTTGTTGGGGATTAGCTCCGCGTTATAACCCATAAGACTATAAGTTCATAGAAATAGAGTTTTAATTTTTTTAATTTTCTCTTATTCTATTATTTATAACTCATTATATGACTATTTATTTATAAAAAGTAAAGTTAGTCAATTATACTTTTATTCTCGGATGTGAGATTTTAACCTTCACTCTCAAAAGTCCTAAGACTTGAGTTAAAATTAACAAATCTCCACCTTCACTTAAGTCTCACATACAGTTATAGTAACAATACTTTACATTTTTCATAAACTCTCAAATCATCATAGCATATCAATTAAATCTAAGCAATACTTGAACTTAACAACTGAGATAGGCTTTGTAAGCATATCTGTATGATTGTTTCTGATACTAATTTTCTGAACTAAAACCTTCCTTTCAACAATTATCTCTGTAGAGATTGCAATAGTACCCACAATTATAATTCCTTATAAAATATACAAATTTCTACATCTGTAAGCTTTCATGACAACGTGAGTATTTTTACTGATTTTCAGAACTCCACCTTCATTGATATACCTGTAGCCAAGATCCTCAAGTGTTCCAAAAAAATGAAATTTTTCTTCAATTCTAGAATATGTCTGACCCGTATAAGTATTCTCACAACACCATTATGAATTTTGATTCTAACCATACCAATCCGATCAATTTTACAAACTGTATCATTACTCATCATGACAACTCTACATTCAATACATTCATAGGTAAAAAATCAATCCTTATTGGGACACATATGGTACGTGCAATTAGAATCCAAAATTCATTCATGAGTAAATCTTAATTTATCATTAGCAAAAAAAATAATCTTATCACTCTCATATTCTGCAACACTGACTTGAACTGACTCATTACCTTTGTACTTCTCTTTATCCTTAACTTTCAGTTTCAAACAATCAGCTTTGATTTGCCCTTTCCTTTTACAATAATTGCACATCAAATTTCTATATTTGGATTTAAATCTATTGAACCTCTGACTATCTGCATCCCTTTTATCTGATTTACTTTGAACCACCAAGCTGTCAACTTAACTGCTACTACTGCTCTCTCCAGTTATATCCCTGTTGATCTGTTTTTTTAAGTTCAAAATGAACGTAATTTTTTTATAAAAAATAATTTTTTTACCATAAAATATTGTTTTTCTAAAATACTTAAACAAATGAGGAAGAGAATACAATAATAATAGAGGTTAATCCTTATCCTCAATAAGAACATCTATATTACTCAAATCCATAAGTAAAGAATCAAATTTATCCAAATGTAACAATATAGATGATCCTTTAGGCATACGAAATATATACAAACTTTACTTTAAATAAAACCTATTCTCCACTATATTCTTCATATACAAAGATTTTAATTTCTCTCACAAATCTTTAGCAGTAATTTTAATAGTTACTTCTCTTAAAATCTCATTAAAAAGATTTAAAATGATACTTGCTCTGACCTTTTGTCAAGACCAGCAAACTTCTCATCTGACATCTTCTTTAACTTTTTCTGCCTCCCTAGCAACGCTATGTCAAAGCCATCTTGAACAAGTATGGCCTCGATCTTCAGCTGCCACATTCCGAAGTTGACACTCTAGTTGAATTTCTCAAAATAATACTTAGTTATTGTCATATTAACTATTTTCTCGATGAACTAAACCAAGACTCTAAAACCAGTTTGTTGAGAGATGGGCTCCAGATTATAGTTCTTGAAGATAACAATAAAAATAAGAAAAATAACTAAAAATAGGAGACAATAAATTTTACGTGGTTCAATCGATATGACTTATATCCACAAGTAAAATTTTATATGGTTCTATTGATATGACCTATATTTACAAGTGAAAGTGAAAGTAAATATTATTAAAATAAAAAATATAAAAGAAATTTAAGAATCTAATTAACAAACTCAAATATTAAAATTATAGACTCATAGAAATAAAATTTTAATTTTTTTAATTTTTTTTTATTTTTTAATTCATAACTCATTATATAACTCTTTATTTATAAGAAATAAAGATAATCAATTATATTTTTATTTTTAATATGAGCTTTTAACATTTGCCCTCAAAAGTCCTGTGAGATTTAAGCCAAAAACTAACATATTTGAAGAGATTCAATTGGGCTTTGTTTGGGTCTTCTTCTATTCGTTGTGCTTCCTATTGGGCTACAAAGGACCAGCGATTGGGCTTATGCTCCGTTTTTGAGCTTGAACTTGAAGAGAATGGACCTCCGTGGGCCGTCCCAACGAAGACTGAACTTTCTGAAAAATATGCAATTTTTTACCAAAAGAATAAGGAGCCGACACATGTCGATAGCGCGTTTGAAAGTCAAATTATTTGACTTCCACCAATAGTTAGAATAGTCCAAGTCAATTGGCCTGTGGAGAGGAAATTAAATGTCGTAATTTTTTTTTTCTTGGTAATTAAGCCAGATGAGGAAGGACGAAACTTACTAGTTACTACTTACTACATAAATATGAGAATTTTTTTATTTTTGTTGGTAATTAAGCAAGATAAAATATACTAAAAAATATTTATTGATTTGTTTTTAGAAAAAAAAATCCTTCAAAACATTTAAGTAATTATATTTCATTACATTCCATTATAATTTAACAGATGTGTTCTTATTGTAAAGTGCACCATGATCAATTGACAATGGACTGCTAATATATCAAAAAAAAAAAAAAACAATTAGAAGAATTTTGGAAGAAACATTTTTAAAGCTATCATTTTCATCCAACAACCGCCACTTTATGATCACCCACATTTCCGTGGTCAAACGAGCAAGACAACCCAAGCTAGTGGGAAGCGTTGAATCAAAGAGCCATTCTAAAGGGGTCACTCTCAAAGAGATTATTCCTTGTCTATTAGTTACATCAGAAAACACTTTCTAAAAACAACATTACGAATTAATGGGAAACAACTCTTCTAATTATGCAAACTTTTATGCAAATGTTTTAACATTTTCCAAAAGAATTTGTATTGGTATAACAATGAGATTTTTTTTTATTATGATTTGAACTGAGTTATAAAGATAACTTCTTTATAAAATAAGAAATTGGATTACATTACCATTATCAAGATTTTTGTGTATATGAGTCTTGTGTATTGAGAAGTTATTTTTTAGAATTTTTTTTTTCCCTACCAAGTAAATTAATAGACAAAATCATGTCATAATGAGGAATATGGTAGGTAAAAATTTGTCATAATATTAATAGAAAAGATTATTAACGACTTTATAAGCCTGTTTTCATGATAGTTGATGAATAAGGAAACCCCAATGAAAATTTACAAAAAAAACAAAAAAAAAAAGGATAAGAATGGCATGGAAAAGGATAAATTTAAAGAGGTGAAGACGAATGATAAGAAGGGAAATGCCGTAAAATCACTCCATAATAAAAATTCTTAATTAACTCTTCTTTTTTACTATAAAATAATAGTAATAATAATAATAATAAACTCCCTGTGTTTTAATTATAATTAAAAGGAGAGAGAAAAAATGGACGGGCGGCGACTTCGAACTGAAAGAAGAAAAAGGAGCAGATGGAAATCCAACCGCCCTTACCAAATTATCTACTCCCCCAATCCAAGTCCCCAACAACAACGCCCGGTCAAAGTTCCCTGCCTCAAGCCACGCGTTATGTGGGCCCCGTCCCTCCAAAAACCACGAAACATAAACAATAAAAAAAAATTGTCTCTTCTTACCTCTCTTTTTTATTATTATTATTATTAATTTTATAATTTTTATATTTTTATATAAATTAACTTTTAATTATTATTATATATTTTTTAAAAAAATAAAAAAATATATTATAAGATGAGACAGCGACAATATATATTCAAAATTATCATATATTCAATCATAATAAATGTCTTGATATTGATATTGATATTGATGGTAAGCTTAAATATTTATTAACATACATAATTAAATTAGTGATCATGAATATTTGTATAGGTATAAATAAAATAAAATGTATATAATTTTTAAGAAAAAATAAACATTATCGAATACACAATAATTATCTGTGTAAACGTGTCAAATTAACTAACGTGCAAGTGAAATTAAAATTTCGTCTGGACCCTCTCTCTTTGGCTTCTGGGTGTATATCTGTTCTTGCAGCTCTCTCTCTCTCTTTCTCTTTCTCCCCCCACTCGTGATTTGCAGCATGACTTACAGCTTCTAAGAGACTCTCTCTCTCTCTCTTTCTCTCTCTCCAATCAGTCAGCAATGGCTCCCAGCAAGCCAAATTCTACTGTAATCATCTATCTCCTTTGTACCTTTAAATCCTTTAAGTAAGTTTTTGTGTTTGTCCATGGTGCTGGGTATGGACAAAGATTGAAGCTTTTGAATTTATGTACATGGGTTTTGGATCCCCTTCATGATCCTGACTGGTCTTTATACCTATAGTGAATTGAATTGAATTGTTGGTAGTGTCACTTGTGCTTCTTCTTTAATTTGCAGGTTAGAATATGTAAGGCTAACATTTGAGCCCCAGTCTCCCAAAAAAAAGAAGAAAGTTAAAAAAAATCCAATCTTTAGTCTTTCTCTGCTTTGAATTCCCAATTTGGCGTGTTAAAGATTTTATTTTATTTTTTATAATACCAAGATTTTATTTTATTTTATTTATGATACCAAGTACAATTGAAAATTGGAGGTCTCATAGTATGTTAGAATATGTGTGTAGGGCCTTATCAATGAGATCACAATGTAAGGTAATGGTTAAATGATTAATTAGGATATTGCCTTTTATTTGCTTTGTAAATTAAGCATGGATCAAGTTCATTTCAACCTTTCATTGCCTCTCCTTGTTGTACCTCAGTGGTATCTAAGCTATCCTTCTTAATCAGTTATCTTGTCTATTTTGTCACTAACTTAATGCTTTCTGTCTAATAGGATTCCTATGCTAATGGACATGCTGATGTGTTGTGCACACAGCTAGATAATGGATCTAATGGGCTTTCTCTACTCCACTCAGAGAAGGCAGTGCAGGAACTTCTTCAACAGACTCCTATGCAAGGAACTGACAACCATCTTATAGAGTTCTCGGAGGCTCTAAGAAGTATGCTCCTGTTTACTTGTTAAATTTACTTTTTGGCTGCAACTATCATTTGCAAATTTAAAGCTGATGTGGAATATGCCTCCTCAGCTGTTGCCAAGGCATTAAGGCGAGCTGCTGAGGGAAAGGCTGCTGCTCAAGCTGAGGCAGCTGAATGGAAGCGTAGATATGAACTGCAGAGGGAACGGAATCAACAGCTGGAGCATAAAGGTTTCTGATTTTAAATAATTTGCATAAACTCTAACATATGCATTTTATGCATTTGGTATCTCCTATTGCTCAGAAAATAAGTGCTCTTTACTGGATGTAGCATTTCCACCTGCAGCTTGTCTGAATTGAGTTTGCCAGTGGTTAAATTTGGGCTACTCATAAAATTGACTTGTACTTGTCTTAACTCCTTTTACTTTCCTGCTTTGGATGCCCTCATTTTTTTGCACTTGTCTATTGGCTGTTACGGTTTGGTGTACCAAACCGTTGTGGCCTTATGACAGTAATACATTCTTCATAGGCAGAGAAAGTACTCTTGTCAGAATTGCTCCATATAGTGTTCATTCATTTAGGATATGCATTAAATTTTCCCCTGAATCATAGAACTTAATCAGTTGGTCAACTGCGGATTGAGGCTTACTGTTTAGGTTGAGTTATTCTAAATGATTGTTCTGCTCTTTTTGTTTTTTCCTCATTCAGAGAATTGAGTCAAGTCAACTACTTTAAAAACTTTTCTTCCTTGAATTTTGCCAATTATAAGAAAGGTACAGGACCTTTGATGTTCATAAACACACTATTTTAGACATGGCCATTTTTATTCTTTTCTTAATATAACTTGTAGAGGCAGACTTTATGAAGATGTTTCTTTCAATTATTACTCCTTAATTTGGAATACCTGTAAACATGCTTTTGTTGCTTTCTCTCTCTCTCTCTCTCTCTCTCTCTCTCTCTCTCTATAATTGTTTTTCTTTCTATGGAGGCCAGACACAGATAACACATACAAAGTTCTTAGCTGTTAATATTTACACCTTGGTAGTAGTAAATGGAAGACCTTGGAATAGTTATCTTGTCCCCAACTTGTTTTCCTGCTTTAGAATTTTTTTCCCCTTTGTCTAAGTTTTTTAAGTTGTGAGAAGTGCGATTTTTTTTATGGTTTTATGAGATTGCTAATTGCATCATCAGATTATGACTGTTCCAGGTTCGGGCAACAATAGGATCGACTTTAATGTACCCAAACATTTTTTATGTAGTGTGATGAGTATAGTAGGATATCTTATTTGCTTGGAAGCTTGCAAGATGAAAACAGGAGGATTTTTGAAGGTGTTGGCTTTATTAGGGAAGAATGATTAGTCAGCATACAGTATCTTTTGGAAGAATCTAGTGGAAGAGAAAATTTGATGTAAAAAGCAGTTGAGAGATCCAATCCTAACGAAAATTGAGAGATCTTCAAATGATTACCCGTTGAATGTCTAATCTTAATGAAAGGAAGAATGGAAGGAACTCTGGGAGTTCAAAAGTGGCTGTGGAGCCTCAATTTGTTACAGATACAGACGTAGAAATTAGAACTATCTGATGTGCAATGCCTGCATGTTTGGTTTTTGTTAATTTTATGGTAATGCCATTAGTTTTTCAGTTTGGTAATTAACAATCATTTACTTGTTCATCATGAAGAGCGAGTATTGGTGCAATGGTTAGGTTACTTCATTGTGATGTGAAGGTCACAGGTTCGAGTTGTGGAAATAACTTTTTTGTTAAAACAAGGGTTGGGCTTCCTCAGACCCATAGTGTGGGAGCCTAGTGTCCTGGGAAACCCCCTTTTTTTCTTAACTTGTTCATCATGCTCTTCAAGCCTTGATAACAGTTTTCTCATTCTTCTTAAGAAGTGAACTTCTTGTTCTGCAGAACAGTTATCTGGAAAGCATAAAGCCAATCTTGACAATGAAAGGAACTGTACTGGTCAATCTCTTCTTGGAAATCATGCCAATGAAGGATCTGGATATTGTTGCACCAATGGGATTTGCTCTCATGAAATACTTGATAATGGTGAAACCAAAACTCATGCTCCAATGTTTCAGAATATGATTATGCGAAAGGTATTATTTATGTGTGCCAGTTGAAGAGCTACTGGCTTGGTGCATTGAGCATCATTGTTTGGTTGCATGTATTACTTTTAGTTTTGGTCAGAAGGACTATGTATTTGGATAATAATCTTTTATCCTTGGTAACATCTTACTGTTTCATTAATGTTTATAGTATTATACTTACAACCTGGACCATATAAGTTTAGAAGCTTTTGTTACCTTTGTTTGCATGATATAAATGTATGTTGTTCTTTTTTACAACTTTATTCTAAGGATCTTTAGATAATTACATATATCAAGAGTCAATTATAAACAGAGAAATTATTCATGTTGTGACAAATTTGTACAAGAAGATAACTCAATTTGACTGACACTGAAATGCATGATACAGGCATCTTTTAAACTTTCTTGGTGGTGTAAAGGTGAGAATAGTGATCAGCACAAACACGATGTTGTGTCTTTTGAGAGAGGAAATATAACAACTGCAGGCCGCAGCAGTAACCAGGTAATTTTCTAACATCTGCATGTGATACTTTTATTTGCATTAATTGCTTGAGTCATAGCACAACCGTATAATTCTGCTAAATAATTTAAACTGTTTCCTTCAGGAATTTTGTTTCCTCTCTGTCACAGTTTTGTCTAACCAAATACCTATCTTAGTTTTGTCTAACCAAGAACCCATCTTTGTTTCAGATTTCTTTGAAGTGGGAATCTAGCCCGCAGACTGTGCTTATTATGACTAAACCAAATTCAATTTCTGTTCAAATTCTATGCTTGGAAATGGTCAGGTGTAAATGATTAAGATGATCTTTAATTCATGTTTTGTAGTTTTCCATTGATATTTTGACTTTTAAGATGGTTTATCATTTGAATACAAACTCATCTGATTTCTCAATTTTCAATTTTAGATGGTTGAGAGAGCATAAGAACTTGAACATTTATGTGGAACCACGAGTGAGGTCTGAGCTTCTAATGGATTCATCTTATTTCAGCTTTGTACAGACATGGAAAGATGGTGAGCCACAATATCTTCTTTCTTTCATAAACTTAAGTGAGCTATTATTAATTCAGGACAGGAAATTTACCATCCAAATACCTGTTTACATAACATTGCCTTGCAGAACAGGAAATTTCATTTCTGCACACAAAAGTTGATCTTGTGGTAACCCTTGGTGGAGATGGAACTGTTCTCTGGGTACGCGTTTTCAATTTCAATTTAACATGACTGATCTTGTAATTTCTCAAAACTCTCTGTATCCATGCCTGCAGTAGAAGTGGTGACATACCTTCTCTATTTGCAGGCTGCATCAATGTTTAAAGGACCTGTTCCTCCTGTTGTTTCATTTTCTTTGGGGTCTCTTGGCTTCATGACACCATTCCGTATCTTTCATTTGATTGATGAGTTCATTTTAAAAGGAATATTTTAACTGCCAATTCATTCTAAAATGAATATTTAACTGGCAATTCCAAATGTCAATCATAAATATTGCCTTCTGATATGCAGGATTAGATTATTTTCTTGGTTTGTTTGGATCTTTCCAATATCTATGAATTGAGTGTATTTCTTGACTATTCTTTAGACAGTGAACATTATAGAGATTGCCTTGATTCAGTCTTGAGGGGTCCAATTAGTATAACACTACGACATCGGTTGCTATGCCATGTAATAAGAGATGCAGCAAAAAATGAATATGAATCCGGGGAGCCTATACTTGTTTTGAATGACGTAACAATTGATCGTGGGATATCCTCATACCTTACAAACTTGGAATGCTACTGTGACAACTCCTTTGTCACGTGTGTGCAAGGAGATGGATTAATTTTGTCAACAACATCTGGTAGTACTGCATACTCGTTAGCTGCTGGAGGATCAATGGTCCATCCACAGGTACATCAGAATATCATCTTTGTTAGATACCAATGTTGCTTTGAAAATCATATTGCTTGTGTTTTCAGGAAATTTTGTTCATCTTTGTTTGTACACTTCAATTTATTTTTTCATAATTGCAGGTTCCTGCAATCCTCTTTACACCAATTTGTCCACATTCCTTATCTTTTCGGCCTTTGATATTACCTGAACATGTAACAATACGAGTGCAAGTTCCTTTCAACAGCAGGAGTTCTGCTTGGGTATCTTTTGATGGTAAGGACAGGAAACAATTAATGGCAGGTGATGCGCTTGTCTGCAGTATGGCGCCCTGCCCTGTGCCTACCACATGTCAAGGGGATTCTACAGGTGATTTTTTGCATAGCATCCATGAGGGTCTTCACTGGAATCTTAGAAAGACACAATCTTTTGATGGCCCCCGGGAGCAATAATATTCTCGTGGAGCTCCACTCTGGCTCCGGGGGACTAAAGAGTGTATAGCTGACTGTTGCTGATAATCACGAAAAATCGCTTGAAGGCAATAGGAGTTGTGCATGTCATATGACAAACTTACCTCTGAAACTTGTGGAACTGGAAATACCTATTATGACTATAGATATGACAATATCCATACAAGCAGCCATTAAATGAGTTAGATAAAGCATGATTTATACTTGTTCGACATACGGCTTATATATGCTGACCTGGTGTGGGGAATGTGCATGGCTTTGAAGTTTAGGCCAATACAAAGTCTGCATTTGAACTTTTAGGGAATGTTTTCAGTGTGTTCCAAACGCACTGTTTTGACATTGCACTTATCATTCTGCTTTGCCTAATGCATTTACCACATCAACACGAGTCAACAAGTCAACAGCATTCTCATCCTATGTGAATGTTTTGTTATCTGGACACGAGGTTACTTTTGCATACAGCCATGTCATTGGAGCTTCTGCAAATTACACCGAGATGATCTTGAGTGAGAAAAGAGGGATGGGGCAGACGAGAGGGCGGCATGCGTGTAAGTTAAGGATGCACGTCGCTCAGTCTGGGACAACAATAAATGATAATTTAACTTGTATCCTATGTACTGATTCCCTCCAAAAAACCAGCTATAGAAGATTGACTATAATTTTCTAATTATTTACCTATCTATTTGGGTTGCAGAATTTATTTTTGTAGGGAAGGCCCGTCTGTTAGTCTCTAAAGTTCGTGTTGACACCCATGTGTAAGAAATTGGTAGCCCCTTGTGTTATTTCAAGACAAAAGTAATTAAGCGAAAAATTGACCTGTAACACTGTGTCTAATGCTTGGTTTGGGCATTAGCATTTTTTTATTTATTTATTTCTTTCGCCGACTGATATGAAACATTGTGTAATCAACCGCATACATCAAGGCATCAGGCCAAGCCTCTGTTCATCAATTTTAGTGCAAGGAGTCTAATCAGAAGATTTTTGTGGATTAGTAAAAATCAATTCAATAAAGATCCTACCAATATCTATAATACAAGTCGTTTAGACTGGGGGGTTGGTCACCTAGCGCCACGCACAGGTTCGGCAGCTGCTTTGCTTGTATATTAAAGAACAATTCCAAAATTGATGCCAATCTACCCCCACACTAGCTTAAACAATACTTTGTTGGGTATGGCTAGACACTAGTACTCAAAGCACATAATATCTAGTTAAAACCCTATCATCTTGTTAAAAATATTCAACGCTTGAACATCTCTTGTAGTTCACGAGATAGTATGAAAAGGAGATCAGAAGTGAAAGCTGGAAAAGGGCAACACCACATGTCTTAGCAAACTTGGGCAACAAACAAGGTTTCAGAAACCCTTATCAGGCCATCGTCCTACTAATTCATTTGCAATCCTCTCAAGTGTAACACACAATGTCTTCCACTGTTGCTAACTCTATTCAACAGAAGTTCCAAAGCCTGTCTGTTGGAATTTTATGCAAGTACATAGCTATTCCAGCCCTTCTGCTCTTCTTCTTCTACATGTTCCTGCTTAACCACCCCGATAACCCATCTTTAGATGTCATGCCATTCCAACTCAAATGGCCAGCTTCACCCAATACCAACAACGCCTATTCTCCTACTAACATTAGTCACATTGGTTTTATAGTTGTCAGTTGCTTGCAAATGTGGAAGCATAGAAGGCCATACACTGAATCATGGTGGCGACCAAATGTCACCAGAGGATATGTCTTCTTAGATACAGAACCAGCGGAGGAATTTCTACCTTGGCCTTCCGTTTCTCCTCCTTTTCGAGTCAACGAAGACATTACAAAACTAAGGATATATCCTCAACTTGTGAATCCCGTTGAAGTGAGAATAGTGCGCTCAGTATTGGACATGAATAGAGTTGGAGACAAAGGTCTTAGATGGTTCATAATGTGTGACGATGACACTCTTTTGTTCGTCGATAACTTGGTTGAGGTTTTAGGCAAGTATGATCATACTAAGTACGTTTACATTGGGGGCAATTCCGAGAGCGTAAAGTCCAATGCTGATTTCTCCTTTGATATGGGGTTTGGAGGAGCTGGATATGCCCTTAGTTATCCATTAGTGGAGGCGTTGTCGAAGACATTGGATCCGTGCATTGAGAGATATCCATACTTGTATGTAAGTGACCATATGGCACAATCTTGCATGGCAGATATTGGTATTGCTCTAAACCTTGAAAAGGGGATTCATCAGGTAATTGTACTCTGATAGCTCCTTCAGGAACTATTGATTTGTCAAAAATTTTATGGTACTGCTAATTGCATAACAAACGTATTACTACTTGTGGCATTTTCTTATAGTGAGTTTTTATTTGCCACATGCAGGTTGATCTGCGCGATGACATATCGGGCTTTCTATCGGCTCACCCTCAGTCACCTCGGCTCACTTTCCACCATTTTGATGCTGTAGATCCAATTTTTCCCTCCAAGGATCGCTATGAATCTGCTAGTCACCTCATGAGAGCAGGAAAGTTTGATCAATCTCGCCTGCTACAGCAAACAATCTGCTACCAAAGGGACGTCAACTGGTCTTTCTCTGTCTCATGGGGCTATTCCACTCATATATATGAGAGCATAATCCCCAGAAGCATTCTTCGTAAACCCCTTGAGACATTTAAGCCGTGGATTAGTAATACTCCACCTCCGCTTGACATGTTCAATACTAGATGACTTAATGTCATTGACAATCCATGTGAAGCACCTCATGTATTTTTCCATGAGTCGGTGCAAAGCACACCTCAGAAAACCAAGTTCTCACAACCTATGATAGCGGGTCACCGCGCAACCTGCCACCTTGTTCAGCTGCTGGTAATCATTCTGCTGATGCCATCTCCAAGATCCAGGTGTTTTCTCCTGCAGCTAGCCGCAAGACGGTACGTGTTTTCATCCTTAGTTGTACTCAGTACTATGGCCGGAGGTTTAGTGTCGGTTTACTTCTTGATAATTTAGAAGCACGTCTTATGCACAAATGGGGTGTTGCCCTTCTGAATTAAAATTTATGGTATTGTGTTACTTACAGGCTGGTGTTATAGAATGCTGTGATGTTCAATACAAGGCTGAGACGAGTATTGCTGACATTAAGCTGAGGTCATGCATGAAAGATGAAGTTATTGCCTAAATGCAATTCCAAAGCACAGAAATCTTTGCCCTTTTTGTTGCGAAATTTTGGATTGGTACCTGTTTTGTCACTCTCAAGTCCCATTCCTAGATGGATAGCCTTGTGTTGTACACCTCAAGTTCCATTGTTTGGGTTGGGATGGTGTTTCTTTTTATGGCATATCTGGGATTCTATTCAAGATTGTAGCCTGTCCAATAATAAATTTAGGCCTGAACAGCCATTTCTTATCAAAATAGATCTCTTCTTACATTTCTGCGCGTTTTATATTTGTTACTAATTGTTGAGGTTGAGTTATTTGTTTGCAAACTAATCCTACTCTAACTCAACTTTTATTCAGCAAATTTGACTTTGATAATTTTTTTTTAAAATTTATTAGACAATCTATTAAATCATAAACTATTTCATTATTTTTATAAATTTTATATTGTCTTACTTGAAATTTTTTAAATAAAAATTTAAATTTTTAATTACTAAAATTTCTTGAGAGATAAATTAGATAAAGTTTGAAATGAGGTAAGTTTCTATAAGACAGAATTGTTAATTGCTGTGCTACAAGCAACTTAATATTAACAGACCTCACCACTCAATTATTATTATTATTATTATTTTGATGAGAAAATTCTACGTAATGGGTCGTAAACTATGAGCTAAAATAAAAATAAATGCAACTTAAATTAAATAAAAGCGGAAAGATTGCCCCCCTCTGCCTTAACCAGAGAAGAAGAGTAAGAGAACTCAAAGCCCCCACTTCTTTCTCCAACGAAAAGCGCAAAAACTACGCCCTTTTTCGCTGTCGTTTCAACAAACACAGCATCGAATTGAATGCAAACCTGCTGGACCAATTAACGTTTAACGTCGAAGTCAACTAGGCTCAACAGAAATGGGTTTCAGCCAGAGCCGCATTTAGGCTGGACTAGGTACAACCCTGTAAGCAATCCTACTGGGGCCTGGGTGGTTGCAACAATACGTTAAGTGTAACAAAGGTGATAGTTCGTGATATTAAATTTTTCACCTACTTTTTGTATACATTTTGTTCTACTTTTTATATATTTTATAATGAAAATTGTATGCCTTTCTCGAGAACTAAATTTTTTAATATATGAAGATTCCTTTTCAAGATTTTAATTACTAAGAAGTGCAAAGTAATAACCGTTGGAGCCGAGGCTAAACGTGGATGGAGAAGACATCAAGAAACTTCTGCTCACATGTTTCTTAATGGATGGGCATGGCCTTGCAAGTCCTAAACTCCAAGCCACCATGAAAATAATGCACCAGCTGCTCCGCAGAGCAAGCTTTGCCTGGACAGAGATCAAGATAAACCGCAAAAGTAGTGCAATCTCACATGAACTATCAAACACATATACTTAGGCAAGAAACATGAGTCCATGATACTTTCCAAAATTCTATTTTTCTCAACAGATTTCCTATTTACAATCACTCTTGTAATCCTTCTGCTCACATTCAAGCTGACTGCTTTAACCTTCTAAAAGACCAGACATTCCTTCCTATTACTTCTCCATGTCTCCTACAAATGCCAACTCCATTCAGCAAAACTTTCTGCTCTTAGCCCCTGGAACTTTATGCAAATCCATAACTATTGCAAGTGTAGTATTACTCTTCTTCCATGCATTCTTGTTAAGCCAAAATCCTGGCAACCGATCCTCCTCGGAGATTTTGTCTTTTCGATCCAAATGGTCAGTTGCTTCCCCCAACAATGCTGCCAGTTCTCCCACCAACATCAGTCACATTGGTTTTATAGTAGTCAGTTCCTTGCAAATGTGGAAGCATAGAAGGCCATACACTGAATCATGGTGGCGACCAAATGTCACCAGAGGATATGTCTTCTTAGAAACAGAACCAGCGGAGGAATTTCTACCTTGGCCTTCCACTTCTCCTCCTTTTCGAGTCAACGAAGACATTACAAAACTAAGGATATATCCTCAGCTTGTGAATCCCGTTGAAGTAAGAATAGTGCGCTCAATATTGGACATGTATAGAGTTGGAGACAAAGGTCTTAGATGGTTCATAATGTGTGACGATGACACTCTTTTGTTCGTCGATAACTTGGTTGAGGTTTTAGGCAAGTATGATCATACTAAGTACGCTTACATTGGGGGCAATTCCGAGAGCGTAAAGTCCAATGCTGATTTCTCCTTTGATATGGGGTTTGGAGGAGCTGGATATGCCCTTAGTTATCCATTAGTGGAGGCGTTGTCGAAGACATTGGATCCATGCATTGAGAGATATCCATACTTGTATGTAAGTGACCATATGGCACAATCTTGCATGGCAGATATTGGTATTGCTCTAAACCTTGAAAAGGGGATTCATCAGGTAATTGTACTCTGATAGCTCCTTCAGGAACTATTGATTTGTCAAAAATTTTATGGTACTGCTAATTGCATAACAAATGTTTTCCTACTTGTGGCATTTTCTTGAAGTCCATGGAATTTATTTGGCACATGCAGATTGATCTGCGCGGTGACATATCGGGCCTTCTATCAGCTCACCCTCCGTCACCTCTGCTCACACTCCACCATTTTGATGCCGTAGATCCAATCTTTCCCACCAAGGATCGCTACGAATCCGCACGTCACCTCATGAAGGCAGGGAAGTTTGATCAATCTCGCCTGCTACAGCAAACAATTTGCTACCAAAGGGACATCAACTGGTCTGTCTCTGTCTCATGGGGCTATTCCGCTCATTTATATGAGAGCATAATCCCCCGAAGCATTCTCCGTAAACCCCTCGAGACATTTAGGCCTTGGGCTAGGAATCCCAAGTACCCTCTCTTCATGTTCAACAGTCGGCGTCTCACCAAAAATCCATGTGAAGCTCCTCATGTATTTTTCCTCGGGTCTATAGAGTATACAACAGGGGATCATCAGATTCTTGCAACATATGTTCGGGCCTCACCTCGTAACTTGCCACCTTGTTCAGGTTCGGGTAACTATTCTGCTGATTCCACTTCCAAAATCCGGGTGCTTTCGCCTGCAACCACCTACAAGAAAGTACGTACTTTCAACTCCAGAGAGAAACACCAGAATTGAATGTTGAATCTTCCTCGGTTTTAAATTGATATCATGTTGTGTTATTTGTCATTGGTTTGTTTTTTCTCCTGCATCGTTCAGGCCGGTGCTATAGAATGCTGCAACATTGAAGAAAAGGGAGAGGCCAATGTTACAAGCATCAGGATCAGATCATGCATGAAAGATGAGGTCATTGCTTAATAGCAATAAGAAGCATAGAGTTAATGGGCTCACAGCTTTTCCCAATTCTTCCCCTTTTCCCAGTTTTTTGTTATTGTGGGCTTTTTTCCTAACATCTGTTCAGTTTCGAAAGCACGACTGACATCAAGATGATTAGTATACTGCAGAGCCTTTTCTTAATAACGAGTACTCCTGATTCCCATCGGTGTGCAAAATATTAACCAAAAAATAATAATAATAATAATAATAAAAGTGTGCCATGCACCTGTGTATAAGTACAGTTACATACATAACCGAATAAAAGAGTGACAAAAATTACACCCACGGCGATGGGGAAACCAAGACAATATGGTGAAATATCAGTTTTCTAGTGTAATTTTTGTTGTTTTACACAATTTTCTGAGCCCCAGTAAATTCATTATTATCCCAAAACCCACAACAAATAATCAATGGAATAACCTACTTCCTTGTGCTCTAATTGAAAGAAGCAAAACCAACATTTTTGTAAACTCAATTGGAAGTCAGGCCAAAGCCTTGTGCTCCTCTTGAGCCTTTTGGATTCCTATCAAGCGAGCATAATCGACCCACCTGTTGAGTAAAACAAAAAGTGAGTATGATAAATGCAAAGATAGTTCTAAAAGATGTCTAGAAGCCAAGCACACTGGAGTCTTACAACAATGAACCCAAGAATGTGTTGCCAGTTCGAACAGCAAAGCAAATTGCACTGAGCATGAGCTTGTGTTGGTGTAGCAATGGCTCCAAAATACGTTGCTCAATAACACCAGCTAGAACTTGATACCTGTCCAACAAAATTAATACCTCACTACCTGTTCCAAGGCATCACTAGGAACCCACAAATTAATAACCCTCATCAAATAACAATTATATATTTTGGAATGTCCATGCATCTTTTCCTCTAAAAGGGAAAAAGATAGAGCAACATCATCATGACTGACGAGTTGTTTAATCTTTTCAAAGAAAATGGAATTTATAACTCACATCAAAATGATCTATTGATGGCAATGTCGATATATTCCACAAGAACAAATTCTACTTATAGACCACTGAGGAAAAGCTAGGATGTTGTCACTCAGATATAGTCCTACCATCCCCAAAATTGTGGAAGAAATTGAGCAGCAGCCCCAGATGGGAGTTACGAAAATTAACATGCTATATTTGATATTCTCCATAGGCCTCTGTTAGCTAGAGGCCACACATAATTAGCATTCGTTTTTAGATGATTCATGTACCATGTAGATGCCATACATGGCATTATCAACATTATAGAACATTGAGAAATCAGAAAACAATGAACAATAACCAAACATGAGCCCAAAGGACTTAACATACCTGAGGTTGCTAGAAATTGCCATATAGACACCATAAGCAACACTTGTGGACAATATAGGCACGTTCTCAACCTCACCAGCAGAAGACTTATCCACTGCCTTCCGTGCATTGATCAAAGCATTTGTCACAGCTGTGCCAGCCTGAAATCACAGTAAACTACATTAAATGCTAGCCCAGTTCAATTAAAATTAAGGACCTTAGAAAAATGGACAGCAACAAAAACAAGAAAGGAACAAAGAAAAACCAACAAAAAATTTAGAGACAACAAAGGAAGAAAAACACAATTTATCAAGATATCATTTTTCATACAAATAGAACATCATGGCTAATCTCCAATTTAGTACATTGTGCTTAGAAAGTAGTAACACATAAAAGTTGTCAAATCTTTATTGGACTGAGTGTCAGCACCATTAACAATGTCTCAAAGCACCTAAATGACCAGTCTATTTATTCCAAAATAGAAGTTGAAGGGGCAAAACAGACCTTTTCTTTTTCCCTGTTTTGGTCTTTTCTAGCCAAATCTAAAAGGACACATTCACTACAATCAATTCGTGTTACCATAAACTTTGACTCACTGAGAGCCTCAAACAGTTTCAGTGCACAGCCTTTTGAAACTTGTGCCGTAAATGAGATAACTGGCTTATATTTTTCACCTATGATTAGTGTATTCTTGAAAGCAGAACTTAAGATAACGTAATGAAGCATAAACAAGAGAAACTGAAGGCCTAGCTAGTCAAGCAACACAATTAGTAAGAATTACCAGTGAGGACACCGTGCCAACAGCAAAAAGTTTTGCCCCATTACGCTGTGTATAAGAAACACAGAATAATTAGGTTATGTCTGAAGCAGAAGCCGACTCAAATAAACTGTGGGCAGGATACCAAAATTTCCTTACCACTATTGCACCTATTCTTTGTAAAAGGGAAAAGGAACTTCCAGCAAGAGCAACCTGCAAACGTGAGTTGGAACACAAAACACCAATGAGGGGTTTTTCTTACTCAGAATTTCAACTTTACAAGCTAATAGGAAACTTCGTTCTAAAACCAGAGACCTGAAAAGCATTGTCAGGGCAGCCATGGAAGAATTTTGCAATAGCTCCAGCACTGACAGCAAGAGGAGGTCGGAGAGACACCGTAGGAGCTGGGAGATAAACAAGCATGAAATCTGCAATTATAGCCATCACCTGAGAGGAAATTGAATTCAAATTGAGTGAGAAATAACAATTGTTCAGAATGAAATGGACAGGAAACACAATCAGAATTGACTGTAAAGGAAGAATAACCATTTACCACCGAAGGTGGATGCTAGCAATGACATCAATATAAAAAGACAAGTCATACCACATCTGCAAAAACAATTTCCAGCTCCTTGAAAAAATTTTCTCTGCGACGTTCATACTCTGCAGCAGTCTATAAAATGGGAAAAGAACAAGAAAGAGACACGTTAATTCTGAAGTTCCAATGCCAAAATAAAATTCAAATAATGATGGGAAAGAAGTGGAAAAGACACAAGATTCTCGAAAAGCATATCATGAAAGGCATAATCTCCCCGAAAAGCATATCACGGTTATCAATTCAACTCATTCACCTCTAGATCATGCATCTTTGAAGTTCATATTAGGCAAACCAAAATTGGTAAACAAAAATCTGCTTATATAAGGGCAAGAATTGATGTTTAGTTTGAAAAACTAATTACCCACATTCATTGAAAAATTTTAAAATTACCACGATAAGTCCCACACCCACGTAAACTGATTCTGATTGCCTAGAATCCACGTTACATCCACCCTTAAAAACAGTGAACAGAGGATATAACCAACGCATCAAAATCATCTTTGATCAGCAAAACAAGAGAAATTATGAATGTGTGGTGTAAGAGCCGAATCAAACTACCAATTTCAAATTTTTTTTCTTTCAAGCAAAAGCAGCAACCTTTATTTCCACCACTCAACCCCAACCCACAAAACTAACCCAACCACCAGGCCAAAAAAAAAAAGGAAAAGGAAAATTTCACTTGAAAAAAGAAGATACAAGAAAGTTGAAAAGAAGAAATACCTTAGTGAAGACACCGACACCGCACTCCATGCCGACTTTTGCTAAAAACAGATCGTCGGCCAACATTCTCTCCTTAAAGCCGCCGAACTCCATCAACCACCTAAAAAGCCCAGAGCTTTCCAGCTCCAAGAACCTCGAAACCACCGCACCCGGAATTCTACCGTCCCGGATCGCCGCTGCCAAGTCGTTTGGCAAGCTCTCCAGAGACCGTTTCGCCTCCGCCAAGGCCATCAACGCCTCCTCCCTATTCCTGTTCTCCGCATTCTCATCCCCACTACTGCCGCCGTCGTCATTGTCATTGTTATCTCCGCCGCCACCGCCGGAGGGAGTGTTGTTGTCGTTAATGCCGCCGTCTCCACCGGCGGAAGGGGCTAAGAGAGGGAACAAATTGTCGCGGCGGAGGAAGCGGAAGGAGAGAGGTAACGGGGAATAGGAGGGATGAATGGCAAGGCGGAGACGCCGCAGTGAGGATGAGGGCAATTGACGGGGCAGATCGATCTTGGGGTGGTTGGAGGTAGGGAAAGAGGCGGTTAAGAAGCAGGCAGCGATAGCCATGGGGGCGGGGACGGGGGCGGCAGGTCGGTGCGTTTTATGCTTCTTCTTCTTCTTCTTCTTATTATTATTATAATATTTATTTCGAGTTGGGGAGACGGCTGTGGAGGCGCGCAACTACTACGAATTCCAAAGTGCACCCCTTCGTTACCTAACTAACGTTATGTCAAAGTGCATGCTTTTCTACTTCACTTTTTTTTTTTTGTCGAGTCGGTCTCGCGTTCTGGTTGGTGGGGCCGTCGTTCGTGTTGAAAACGTTGGGAATATTGCACAAAATGCAGGCTCATGGATACCAGAGTCCACGGCGACTTTGACTTTCAATGAGATTTTACAAAGCTGATACTTAAAAATCACACCCTCCTTTTTTCCTTCTGGGAAAAACAATATATATATATATATATATCGTAATTAAGTTGGTTATTATTCTAGTGATTGATTGGAATTGAGAATTATTTATTTTGTTTAATTCTTTTTAAAAAGGGTTATCACTTAATTGCTATTATGTTTGAATAACTTTATTGGAACTCGCCTCTGATATTAAAGAGTTTGAAATTGGGAACAAAATCTTCAAACGGCAAAAGAAAAGAAACAAAAGAAATTACACAAATTGTGGGTGACAGGCTGCTTATTCTTGGTATGAGGTGAAGCCAGGATGTCGTCTTATTTGAATATTCAATTTCCCACAACACGGGACGACATGGTCAAAGGCTGTTCTGTTCATTTCCTCCTTGGAAACGCAACCATCTACTCTGGACACTGGTAGCCCACCTACTTACTGCTACATTGCTCCGCACCTTCACACGCTCGACATCATTTGCTAATGTCAAAATCTCAATTCCCGGTTTTTTATTTTTATTTTTTTAGTTTTGCCACTCTCCATTTGTACTCTCTCCTCTTTTTAGTGATTCTTTGTGTAATTTTTTTTCCCCCATTAAATTCAATGCAAACAAAAGGAAAAAGAGAAAATTTTCCAAATTCTTCAATTTTTTATAGTTATTAATTTCCATTATCAAATCAAATTCGACTCCATTATTTCTATTAATAAGCATGTATAATCAATGATAGTTATAATTAGAATTAATGACTATCATCACAATTATAAATTTATCAAATAAAAATTAATAATTCTTATATATAATAATTTAATTTCGAGAATGCAAATATTTTTTTCTAAATTGAACGATGATAATCAAATATTTTAAAATTTACTTACACAATATTTTTATTATATTTTTTAAAAAAATATTTTCTTTTCCAACCAATATACCGTCCTATGCAATTGGTTACTCTGTTAACACACACAAAAATATTGATTTACCCCATGATCACATTAGTTGCAAGTTTCTTCACTGACGCTAAATTTTCCTAAATTTAAGATTTTTTTTTTTTTTTTTTTTTGAGGTGCAGGGATAATTTTATACTTGTTGACAACGCAATTTTAACATACACGAAATCGAGGTTGCTAATATATTCACAATACAATTTTTCTTATTGGCAACACAACTAAATAAATAAATAAAAATACCGGGGGATTTAAGAATTTTGCTTTTGGCTATGTGTCAAGTCGATGGTGGCCAACTCGGCAAGGAGATTTTCATTTAATTTAATTCCGATTGGTCGTTGATTGTGTGCTGTTCAGGGGAGAAGGATGCTCGGATACGGCATATCATAGGAATTGGAAACGTCAAAGAGAATTACTCTGTTTATTTTATATATATAATTATATTATTTGCCTGCCAAAGTTGTCCAAAAGCTGAGAAAAAAGAAAAGGGGAAAAAACGAAGTGAGGTAGTAAAACTAAACTAAACTAAGCGACAGGATGAGCGGCGGTGGCAGTGGAGCCGGGAAGGTGGTTTGCGTGACCGGAGCGTCCGGTTACATTGCTTCATGGCTTGTAAAGCTCCTTCTCCAACGTGGCTACGTCGTCAAGGCCTCTGTTCGTGATCCCAGTCCGTATTCCTCCTCCTCATCCTCTTCATATCTTTTGATATTATATACGTGTGTTTGTGTGTTTGTGTGTGTTCGATTCGATTGTCATCGTTGTTCGTTGTTGTTATTGTTGTCGGTATAGGATCTGCCAAAATGACTTTGATTTGGGTAACTATGGAGTCATCGCCCACGTTCCCAATCGACAAAATGAATTCTTGTTTTTAGCTTTTCACGTTTTTCAAACAAAAATTGGATCTTTTCCCTTATCAAAACGATGGGATAAAAAAGGCTTTTTTTTTTTGTCTTTTGGGGGTATAAATTAAGCTTCCGACTTTTTCCAGTTTTGTGGGAACAAGGGTTTGTGGGCGATTGTCTTGTTGGAATAGATGTCCTTGCATTGCGTAATTCAGAGTTAAATGAATCTTGTTTTATGCGGTGTTGGTGTCTATAGAGTAATCTTTCCTCGTGGCATTATCATCCCTGAATATCAGTTTTGAGTTCATTGTGTCAATTGCAGTGTTCAAGTGGCACATATTGTTATACATATGTGGCAAAAATCAGTGCTCATGTCACTATGTTACTGGTGTTATCTTTCAACGTTCCCTTCAATATGGCTGCATGATTCTGCTTACGTTTTCAGGGTAGGTAGTTTTTCTTTACAAAGAACAACTTCCCTTTGAAACATATTTTAATGCTGTGAGTCTATGTTTTTTTGGCAGATGATCCTCGGAAGACGGAACACTTACGTGCACTTGATGGATCTGAAGAGAGACTTAAGTTGTTCAAAGCAAATCTGTTGGAAGAAGGTTCCTTTGATTCTGTCGTCGAAGGGTGCGAAGGCGTTTTCCATACTGCATCTCCCTTTTATCATGATGTGAAGGACCCACAGGTTACTTCTAAATGATTACTTTCCTATTTGTTAATAGGTTTCTTAACAAATCAGTTTGATAGATGGAGCATGCATCCCTTGCTGTATGTCCTCGTTCTGTCATGAAGTGCTAATACATTTTTTGTGTAATTGATTTCTATTGAGCTTCTTATTATGTTGCTGCAACATCAGAGTCAGGATTATGAGAATATGTGCTTCAGGAAGGTGAAAATATTGAGAAATTTGAAAAGAGAATAATGACATGGTCACAATGTTGCCTTATACCTGTTTACTGGCACTGCATATTCTTTTGATGTATTTTTTTGTTTTCAATTCGACTTTGTAATTGTCAGCTTTTCTGTTTTTACTTAGGATTTGAAATTGTGCATTTGCTCTTTTTTGGTGCAATTGTGTGTTTACTTTAATGTATAACCAAGGCTTAACATTTACTCAATTTGTTTTGTAATATATCTGTATGATCATATCAGGTGGAATTGCTAGATCCTGCAGTGAAGGGGACACTTAATGTTCTTGCATCTTGTGCAAAAAGCACATCAATCAAAAGAGTGGTTTTGACATCTTCTATGGCTGCAGTTGCTTATAATGGAAAACCTCGAACCCCTGATGTCATTGTGGATGAAACTTGGTTTTCAAACCCTGATGTTTGTAAAGAATCTAAGGTGAATACAGATTAGTTTCTATGATTCTTCAATTCTCAATTCTTGTTCACTTTTATAATCTAATTTGTAACTTATTATTTATTGCATGTTATGTAAATAGACTTGCAAATAGTGTTGATGAAAAAATGACTGCCTGTCAGAATCATTCAATAATTTTCTTTTGTCTCAATTGGTCATAAATAAGAGGACTCATATGAACATGCTGAAGCATTCCCATACATACAGAATTTTCTTTTTAAGTAGATGGTTAATGATGTTAAGAAATTTATGACATTTCTAGCTTCTTTCTTTGGAGTTCTGATCCAGGCTTATCCATGCAAAAGCATACAGGAAGGTCATTATTGTGGCTAAAGTCAGAATCTCTGCATAGATCAGACATTAAGCTTTTCGCAACCTTTTCTTTTCTTTCATTTTCTTAGTTTCTTCACCTGGGTATTGGCAGCCTGCCATTTTTTTTTGTGACTGTCATTTACTCATGTGGAGTTTCCCTTGCTTTTGCAAATAGCATCTCACACCACAATATTACTCCATGTTTTTTTTTTTTTTTTTCTCCTTTTAGCTCTGGTATGTCCTCTCAAAGACTTTGGCTGAGGATGCTGCATGGAAGTTTGCAAAAGAGAAGGGTCTGGATTTGGTTGCGATAAATCCTGCAATGGTAATCGGTCCTCTCCTACAACCAACTCTCAATACAAGTGCTGCTGCAGTTTTAAGCCTGATAAAAGGTACGTGAGTATGCAAACAAAAGTTGATAGTAGTGTTCACCACATAAATATTAATTTTCATCTTGGTATATATCAAATGAGCAATGCCTACCTTTGGTGAGGAAGCATATGAAGTAGATGTGGATAAAAAACAAAAACAACAATGAAGTCTTAATTCCAAAGCAGATGTGAATCAGAACAGACACTTTCAATCCTTTCAATAAGAATATGCAAATCCCCCCATCACATAATAGCCTTCAAATTTCGATGTTATCTTTCTAACCCCTCCCTAGGAAGCATGCACTTGTCCTTCTCACTTCTTTACTGAGTCCAGGAGCAACCACGTTTCCCAACACAACTTTTGGATGGGTAAATGTGAAAGACGTTGCCAATGCACATATTCAAGCATTTGAGATTCCGTCAGCTAGTGGAAGGTATTGTATGGTTGAGAGGGTTGTGCACTACTCTGAGATGGTGAAAACATTGCATCAACTTTATCCGGATGTTCAACTCCCGGAGAAGTAAGTACTTTGATCCTTGTACCTGCATTTTTAGCACATGTGTGGTGCTGAAAATAATTTAATTGTCAAATAGTGCACCCCACAGATTTTGTTGATGTTTTTTGATATAGAAGTTTCTCTTATTATTAGGTTAATTTTGTTTTTACAAAGATTAAATTAATATTCTTGGTGGAAAATCTCGCAGGTGTGCAGATGATAAGCCTTATGTACCTACATATCAAGTGTCAAAAGACAAGGCAAAAAGCTTGGGCATTGACTTCATTCCCTTGGAGGTGAGCATCAAGGAAACAGTTGAGAGTTTGAAGGACAAAGGCTTCGTCAGTTACTGACTTGTTTGATTTGAGAGCATCTCTTGGTTTGGCGTCATGCTTTTATGAATAAATGGCACAATGCATTTGCATTGGATGTACTCAACTTTGTTTTGGTTTTGGTCCTGGTCTCCAGAGTTTGATGATTTGCTTTTGCATAATATGCACTCGTTGCGAAACTGCTATGATACCTATAGCCCTCTATGGTCTCAGACAATGTATTGATACGTTCACTATCATGAGGAAGGGTTTAAAGTAAGATACTAGTCTTCGTCCAGTGGCAAGTATTACCCGGCTGTGATTTGAGAAACACGAGTTTAAGTCACAGAAATAACGTCCTTCTCAAAAAAAAACCAGAGGGTATCATTGTAGGCATATACTCTTCTGCCATATCCTCATGACGCTAGACGCAGTCCAACTGTGATTCGATTGTGAGGGAATTTTTGTAATGGATTCATTACTAGAAATCATGGAGGTCAGCACTTTACCATCTGGGGAAGGTGCTCTCCTTGGGTCAATTAAGCTACAACTAAAAAGTAGTTACTGCTTAAATAATTTAGTATGCCACAACTGATATTTTAATTATAATTAGTTATGTTGGGCAAAACTGCTACGGTGTAGCCCGGGTTTTGTCTTCTAAAATCAACTCCCATGCAGTCAGAACCAATATTCTGACCCTTTGGACCCCAATGATCAATGACTTCTTTTTCTTTTATAATATGTACGTATTATGAATTCTTGTATATATTCAGTGCGTGCGTGCATGCATGCATACATACATACATACATACATATATATATATATATATATATATATTATGTACATATTATGAATTCTTGTATATATTCAGTGCGTGCATGCATGCATACATACACACACACACACACACACACACACACACACACACACACACACACACACACACATATATATATATATATATAGAGAGAGAGAGAGAGAGAGAGAGAGAGATTTTAATTTTAATTAAAATTTAGATATATTAATCTTATCTAGATAAGCAAGGTGTCAAACCTTTTTCAACTCCAAAGAAACTTCTGTTACTGATCCTATATATAAGGTTAGCACCATGTAGAACTCTCCGCACACTGAAACACCAGAAAACCCGAGAAAGAGAGTCAGGGCCAGAGAGCCTTTCGCCGTGTAAAACTGGATTTCTCGAGTTTTTTCCCGTTTCTTGCGAAGCAGTCAACATGAAAGGGAGGAAGCTCACAACTAAACAAACCAGTCGTTTTAAACTTTCCTCATCTCCAAACCCACTTGTCCCAGGTGCTAACACCGCTGCCTTGCTGGCTGCGGCTGCAGCGGCTGGCCACCAAGATATCAAGACTGGGAAAATCTTGGTCGAGGACTATGATCAGCAGCAGCAGCAGCAGAAGATTGACGCAGAAGCAGAGTACATAGATTCTTTCCCTTCTGGCGTCAGGTTCCGCCCCTCGGATGAGGATCTCATCGTGGACTACTTGGCTAGGAAGGTGAATAAACAGCCTTTGCCTCCAACCAAAATAGTGGAGACCAATCTTTACATGCACCATCCTCAGTTTCTTTCAGGTGCTTTTCTTCATTCATGATTATTATTTTATGTAGGGTTTTGGAAACATGCAAGATTACGTCGTGGTTTACGTACATATGTGCTCTTGTATTTATTTATTTTGTTTTTTCTTGGATTATTTGTTCAATTCAATTCTAATTATACGGTAATACGTAATTATTGCCACGTTTAGATTTTTTTTTTTCCAACTATATTTATTATTAATTCTCAAATTTTCTCACGATCATGTCCCATTTTTGTAATCTTTTATTTAATTATATTCTTTATTCTTAAAAGGAAACATGTAGCTAGGTTTAATTTAGTAAAATGATGATGCAAGATAAAGTTTATGATTAAAGAAAAGCCAAAAAGAAAAAAGGCTATATATTAAATTTAAGGATACTGGGGTTTAATTAAATTTAGGAAAAAGAGGTGGCCTTGGAACTTAGACTTTAGCACTAGATTTAGGGTGTAGGGTTTATCGGGCTGTGGAGGTCTTTTTTGTAAGATTGGTTCTATAAATCTATTTTTTCCCTTACCTGGACATGCATGCAAGCATACATGCATGAAGATTGATTAATAAACATGGAGAAGTTGATGAACTTTAATTAAATTAATTAATGATGCATGTCAATTTGGTAAACAGAGACTTATGAACCCGTCGTGGAGAATGGATGGTTCTTCTTCACATCGAGGAATAGAAAGTACCCGAGAGGAAGCAGACCGAATCGAAGAGCTAACGATGGGTTCTGGAAAGCCACCGGAGCTGACAAGTCGATCAAAAGCAGCACGTCTAATGGTGCTGTCATTATTGGATTCAAGAAATCCCTCGTTTATTACGAGGGGAAGGCTCCCAAGGGCGATCGTAAGACGCAGTGGATCATGCATGAGTTTCGAGTGAATGGCCCTCCAAGGCAAAGAAAGGATGACAATGACATGAAGGTAAGTAGTAATTCCCATAATATAACTTTTTCCTTGTTTCTTTCTTTCTTTCTTTCTTTCTTTTTTTATAATACTTGTTGAGCATGTTATTATTTATTATGGGATTATTATTATTGTTCTGTTTTTTGGCAGCTGGATGAGTGGGTTCTATGCAAGTTATACAAGAAAGGTGGTAAAATCACTGGCCAAAACCAACGGGGAATTAGAGAAGAAAAAGAGCAGAACAGTTCCTCGGTGTCCACTTCGGACACTGCTGCTAAGGAGACTAGATTAGATGGCCAATCCGTTCCCGTGCATTTTCGTCCTGAACATTCAAGTATCCGCGGTGGTTACCATGCCCAACTGTCTGATATTCCTCCACGTTTCAATCACCCCCGCATGCCACAAAAATTCCGGGACATCCGTTACAACCCCGTTATGCCTGGTGTAGGATCGGTTCATCATCTCCATGCCGGTAGCTTTGTTGGTTCCGGATATCGGAGTGTCAATCCTCGGAACTTCAATGGAAGAGGGGTACAAGTCCAAGGCGGTTGTGGGGCAGAGACAAATTACTCTATCGACCCCTCCCGGCCTGCCAGGCCAAGGGATAATTACAATTCTGGGCTGGTAGATTACACTGATGATTACACTGCACAATTTGCAAGAATGAAGCAAATTCTTCCAGCTGCTCATAATCAGCCAATGGATAATCGGGACAATATTTCCAACATCTATTCAAGGGGAACCAATGTGAGGAAAATCATGCCCTACTACAATCAGCTTGCTAACACTGCAGCAGCAATAAACCTTACAGCCACCAGCCATCCATGCTGTGCTCCTCCAGTGGCCAATATGGGGAAAATTATGCCCAGCCACAATCAGCTAGCTAAAAATGCCACAGCAACAAACCTTACAGCCACCAGCCATCCAAGCTGTGCTCCTCCAGTGGCCAATATGGGGAAAATTATGCCCAGCCACAATCAGCTAGCTAACCATGCCACAGCAACAAACCTTACAGCCACCAGCCATCCAAGCTGTGCTCATCCAGTGGCCAATATGGGGAAAATTATGCCCAGCCACAATCAGCTAGCTAACAATGCCACAGCAACAAGCCATACTGCCAGCCATCCAAGCAGTGGTCAATAAGTGTCAAATACTGACCGCTCACAACTTTTCAACCATTTAGGCTGCTGGCACAACTCCTGCAGAGTCAGACTGGAAGCAGACATTCAGTAGCAATAAAGAGGAGTAGGAGGTTTAGAACATATTATAGGAGATACATATATTTGATAAGGAATATATTTCTCTTCTCTTCTTCTGTGACATATCTCATTATGCCTTTGGTAGCTAGTAGCTAGGATACAGTACTGATAGAAGGCAAAGATGATGGTTGTTTTTTTAGACTCTCAGCTATATATATATATATATATACACATTGGTAAATAGCATTTATGGAGCCATTGTGCTGTGCTCCAATAATGGTTTCCAATGATTTTAACACTACCCGGTTAAGAAAAAAGAAAAAAGGAAAAAAAAAAAAGGGATTCGGACACTAATTCAAGTGCATCTACTTACGTATTTTTCTTTGTACAATTTAGCACATGGAGGTACTGGATACCAGAACCTTTAGCATGTGGGATTAGAGGAATCCATCGCTTAAAAGTGAAAAAAACGATGTGACCTCATCCAGTGGGGAAAAACCCGAAAATGGCAATTCACCCAACGAAATCTAAAAACCCAGTCACCGTGCATGTACGTGGGCCAGTGTTTGTGGAATGACAAATGAGAAAGACAATGGGGGCCTCCTGGTACGCACACACCATCAGCTCTTAGTAACTGCAAGTGATGGGGCCGATTTCATCCCTGCTTTTAGTACTCTGCTGGGGCTTCCACCTTAAAATGATAATGGCATATTACCGTTTCGTGAATTCTCCATTCTCCACGTCTCCTCTCTCCTGTCTCTGCCTCAACGCACCTCCCTTTTCTGATCCAAAAGTTAAAAAACCTTCATTTCTGGAGTTTGAAGAGTGGAAAGGCGGTGTCATAAATCCCTCGGTCAAATGGTTTGAATTACAATGAAATTTGCACAAACATAGATAAACTCCCACCTATAAAAAAGATTCAACCACTCCAATTCATTCCTGATCCAAAATTGCCTATTCCTTTTGTTGGTACACAGCCCGCCTATCTAATTTGAAAAGTTCCATTGTGACTTAAAATTGTAATCGAAAAGCTCGAGAATAATAGGTCTTTGAATCTGTCCTTCGAATCAGCAAATTGAAAACTTAGGGAAGGATAAAAAAAAAAAAAAAAAAGAAGAAAAAAAGAGCGAAAATTTTACTCGATTTTGTATGCTTTCTTCTTTTTTTTTTTTTTTTAATTAAGTTATGAACTACATAAACTGAGACATTTTTTTTTTTTTTCATAAATTTTATATTATTTTTTCAAAACTAAAAGTCATAAATTAGAGATCTAAGCTGAAAATTACTGGAAGGATGGATACTTAGCGAGAGATCTAGAGCTTCAATCCTTAAAATCTCCGAATAGCAGAGAAAATTAGAAATTGGAGAGGCAGGAAATAGAAACAGATTAACAAATTGGGCCGAAGAGTAGAACAATTTGTTTTGGGCTGGATCAGCCCAAATCCCGATCTGATGAAAACCCTAAACCCCGCTCTTCCTCTTCCATTTGAATGGAAGCCCCATGGTCCCGCCGTTTTCTGTTCGTTGTCGTCTCAGTCTCTCCCTTCTCGCATTTGCCCTTCTTCTCGGCAGCCACATACCATTATTAGAACAACCAATCATCATAATGGCTGAAAGAGATGGAGGAGAGCGAGGGTTCCGCGGGGATTCGGCCGAGGAGACCGCGGAGGTAGGGGAGGACGCCGCCGCGCTGGCCGCGAAGAGAATGTGGAATGGGTTCCGGTCACCAAGCTGGGCCGTTTGGTGAAGGAAGTTAAGATCAGAAGCGTTGAGCAAATTTACCTCCACTCCCTCCCAATCAAGGAGTACCAGATCATCGACCTTCTAGTCGGCCCCTCCCTCAAGGACGAGGTCATGGAAATTTCTCCGGTCCAGAAGCAGACCCGAGCCGGCCAGAGAAGCCGGTTCAAGGCCTTTGTTGTCGTCGGCAACGGGAATGGTCATGTCGGATTGGGGGTCAAGTGTTCCAAGGAAGTCGCCACCGCCATACGCGGCGCGATCATGCTGGCTAAGCTGTCGGTGATTTCTGTGAGGAGAGGGTATACGGGGAACAAGATCGGGAAGCCACATGCGATAACTTGTAAGTGACCGGAAAGTGTGGGTCCGTCACCGTGAGGATGGTGCCGGCTCCGCGTGGCACAGGAATTGTGGCTGCCCGTGTACCCAAGAAGGTTCTGCAGTTCGCTGGGATCGAGGGTGTTTTCACCTCCTCCAGGGGCCCCACTAAGACTCTTGGGAATTTCGTCAAGGTTTCTCTCTCTTCTCTCTGGCTATGTATTTGAGATTTTTTTTTTTTTTTTTAATTCTAATATACAAATGAATCAATAATTTTCATACTCATTTCATCTAATTATGAAGCTAAAGAGAAATGCAAATGGCTCTGTGTCGTTTAGTCATTGAGTGGAGTAATTGTAATGAAAGTTATTGACTTCCATATGTGGTATTTGAAAAGTATTATCTGATGTTGATGTTGGTTACCGCCATTTGTTTCTTGGTCTTTGAAGCATCATGTTCTTGTTCAAAAGAATAAAATGCTGATTGATTGCCTGTGTTTCTAAATGTTGTGTGAAATTTTTTAATTGTTGGCCTTTACTTGTTGAAGTAAATAACTTTGTTGGTGATGTTCTCTAATGTTTTGGTCACCTTTTAATTATTGTTATTCATTTGCCAACGTTTTGTTGGTTGGGAAAAATAACACATCAATAACTGTGGTGGGGCATTTTCTGTATTGACAAACTCAAATAGCTATTTCTCACTGTAGCAGATTGTGAAATTGCGGATCCTAAGATATGTTAAGGTGCAACACATGTTTTGATTTGCTTATTGGTTGAAGGTTCTTTTGAATGTTGTTTTGTGGAATTGTGTCTTTAGTACAAGGATGAATCTCTTTTATTTGCTGGGTTCATCATCTGGTGCTGGTTGATTCATTTTTTACTTGACTCATATGCTTGTGAATGCAGGCCACTTTTTATTGTCTCATGAAAACCCATGGTTTCTTAACCCTTGATTTCTGGAGGGAGACACGCTACACAAAGTCTCCTTTACAGGAGTACACTGACCTGTTGGGAAAACAACCAAAAAGGCTTGTTTTTTATGAAGTGGATCAGAGTGATATGTTGCCATCTTAGTTTCTTGAAATGGCTCTCATAGAGCCATAGCACAGTGTTACTGGATGTAAGAATGTTATCTTTTTTGTTTTAAGGTCTTTCACAGTATCTGTTATCCAGATTCCATTCTTTGTTCCGACTCTTTGGCTATGTAAGCAAATTTTGATTGTCTTGCAATTATGAAGGGTTTGGTGGGTTTTTTTTGAGTTGCCTATGTTATTTGCACCTCTTGTAATGCCATTCATGAAGGGCCGTCGAGGGGCTCGAGTGTCTTCCTATGAGAATGCAACCCATCTCGGTTCTTTTAGTTAATTTTGTTGCCATTTCCGATGTGAAATTATGCTACTTGTTTATGTTTTAACGGCTTCCCGACTATGATGCATGTGGATGAAAGAAGCGAAAAAACTTGAATTGGGCTAAGACTATCCCGCTTAAGTTCGCCCAAAGAATAATTCAGCCATATTTCGGAACTACAAACAAAACAAATTTCGAATGTTTTGAAAGCATGTTGAGATTTTTCATGTCCACTGCTCCGCAAGGGTTCCAAAGCCGCAAGTTTTGCCCGAGATAAAGAAAACACGTGGCCTCAAATTATTTGTCCAAGCGTCTCTTAGGATAAGGAAATGGATGATGATCTCCTAAAGAAGGCGCTAGGCCCTTTTGCCCCACCAAGTAATAATATGGTTTATTTCATTCTTAGCTTGCTTGTGAAGATCACACATAGTTTGGCAAACTCGCATCAAGATAAGGGGGTAACCAGTATCGCAGAGATGGCATCCATGACCATGACAGCATCATTGCTCGCTGGTTCAACCTTGGCCAAGCAGCCTTCTTCTGCCCCACGTAGAGTGCTTGTTGTGGTCAAGGCCTCCAAGGCCACCGAGAGACAAAGGGCCAACTTGGAGATGAAAGCCAGGGAAGAGAGCAGCACCGGAAGAAGGGACTTGGTGTTTGCCGCTGCAGCTGCTGCTGCGTATTCCATTGCCAAAGTTGCCATGGCTGAGGACGAGCCTAAGCCAGGGACCCCAGAAGCTAAGAAGAAGTATGCCCCTATTTGCGTCACAATGCCTACCGCTCGCATCTGCCACAAATGAGAATTTCAATATTCTCTTGATCTATAATGTTGCCTATTAGATTAATATATAAGTTTGTACCCACTCTATCCTTTCATTAGACGATCCTGTTTATTTCATCTCTTTCCTCTCAACTTCTCAATTTTCAGTTTTTCTCCCATTGCTCCCATTTACTTATCTCAATGAGCTTCCGTTTAGGTGGATAAATTAGCTTTTTATGCACAATAAAAACGTAAGTCGTGGCAGTTCTTCATGAAACAGTTTCACAAGCACAGAGAGAGAGAGAGAGAGAGAGAGCTATGAACTGAGCACTGCAGAAGCTTATAAGAAATTCAAATATGCACAAAGTTGAAATCTAAAATGTAGCTGATGACAGGGTGGAATAAACATACCCATACAAACATGAGTTCCATCCCAACAGATTTTCCAGGAAACAGAGTTTTACACTTAGGAAGTTTCAGCTATGATTAATCCTCCAGTCTGACTTGGTTTTTCTAAGTATTCAGCATACTTGCTTTTGTTCTTGCCTGGCTTTTCAATATTTTCAGGCTCAGCTTTCTTTACCTCCAGTTTTCCCCCACAGAACTTAGGGTCTTCCTTCTTCAGGATTCTTCAGTGTTGTGGAATTCGAATCAGGGAGCACTTTGCTGGGCTTCTCACTGCAAACTTCCAGATGGGACTTCGTGGCATTATCATGATTCTCAGAAAAGTCCACCCCAGGGAATCCAAGGTCAATTTCTTGACTTTTCACCCTCTCTCGGACCTTTACTGCAGAAAGTGCAGAAATTTCAACATTTGTAGGAACATTTCCAGCCTCTTCAGAAGCCAATTGCATCTTGTTCAGCAAGTCTACCTTAGCATCTCCATCTCCACTGCAATTAATACCTATTAGGCAAACTAGGTTATCAGCATCGAGATTTGATTTGGTAGCTTGAACAACAGCGTCTTCACTCTGATTCATCATGGAGGCTCTAAGATTGTAACTTTCCTTTCTATTATCACCATCCACGGTATCTCCAACATGGATTTCATTCTGCGAAGTGGTTTTCTCTGTTTCGTTCTGGCATTCACCAACATCCATTACCTCATCTAGTTGCTCCCTTTGTTGGCTCACTTCCCTGTTTGGCAACTGCAGCCTTCTCCTCCTCTTCACAGTGCTGGAACGAGCTTTTGTCCTCAAACCTGCTTGCTTTTTCACTGGCTTAATGTTATCTATTCTGTTGGAAATTTCCTTCACACTCTCTCCACTCTTCACATTGCCACCATCACTTTCACATAATCCAGTATTTTTGATCTCAGAACAATGTTCTAGTTCCCCAGTTCGTGACTGCCCCACAACAGTAGCATTTGCTGCTTTAGACATTTCTGCAATAGTTACTGAAACATCATGCTTGTTTACAGAAACAATTTTGACTGGTTTCTTTGCAACAATAAGTTCATTGTCCAACAGCTTAATGCTCTTGGAATGTGTGTTCATGTCCATACCTGAAATTGATTTTCCCTCCTTTGCTTTAGCATCATCACTCTTCAATTCAGAGCTCTCATTTTCAGTTACCATTTCCATGAGGGTTCTTTTATTTGTTGTCTTTGGTCTCCTTGAAACATTTTTGTCATCACCAACTTCAATGCATTCCTGTTCCAAGGTTTCTGTGCTGCACGCCACCCTGGCTGATGCTGCAGCCTTCTTTGGGGACTTGGTTTTGACTGTCAAATTGAAACCCTCTGAAGGCATAATTTCAAGCTCAAACTGCTCTTTACTCAAGTCCAATTCTTCTTTATCACCATCTTCATAAAGAATACTGTGCAGCTTCTTCCTGCAGTTGAAAGCTTTGATCCTTCCTATATACCATCTCCTTGACCCTGACCAATAGACCTTTACTCTCTTGCCAACAATTTTGTAGCTGTCACCCTTAATCAAATCTACCCTTCGAAAAGATGGCACTTCCTTTCTTGTCCGGAACCTCGATAAGTCCCTGTTTGCTGATGACAAATACCCTCGGACAATTTCTCCATCTGCACCTCTTTTCCATTTCAATGAAGTTTTTACGGTCTCTTCACTAACATTCAAAGTTTCCTCCTTAGATACATTATCTTCCTCAATTGTCTTGGCTTCAGCGCCAGACTTGCTTATCTTTCCCATAAAGAATTTGCCTTTGATCTTCATAATGGACTTCCCTGCCTTGGACTTGCCAGCAGCTACTTTCCCCATTGCTTTATCTTTTAGAAGCACTGACTTTGTATTGTCAGTAAACTCAACAGTTTTCCATTTATCTTTACTGGAACTTCCCTTTTGTGGGGCAGAACCTGATCCCTTCTTGCCAACTCTCTTTCTCATGCTTGAAGCTGAAACCATATGATGTAAGTATGATCAACACTTATCTAGCAACTAACAGAACGTACAATAAGAATCCTTAAAGATCATTCATCTAGTGGAAGATATCGACCCTGATCTCATAACTATGAAATGTCCAAGCTACAATCTAAAATGCAGTCTTGAAATCAAGAGTAATAGCAAACCCATCAATCTGTAAGCTTCCTATGGCCCCATCTAAAGCCCAAGTCTATCAACAATTTGCTAGAGGAAGGAACAAAAACTAAAAAGAAGTACATAAGTAGTATGCATGTGTGAGACAATCAAACAACGTGCAACACCTCGAGATCTTCTATAAGGAAAGTTTGGGCAATAAGTCCTCAGAAAGGGGCTCAAAAGACAACTATCCAAACTTAAAAAAGGCAGCCTGCTGATATAAAAAGTATCTAGCTTTCGCAAAGATAAAACCCCAACATAGAGAGAAAAGTCCACCTAAGGCACAAAAATCATAAGAAACCCTTGAATTTGAAATGAACGTGGAACGATTAGACTGGGGATCTTGAGGCTTTCTATATAAATATATGTTAAGAGAACCTTCATTTCAATGCCTATATCAAAAGAAAGCAACTTCATAGCAAATTGAAAATGCAGGCAAGTACATTCAGCAGTAGCAAGCCACCAAACTGAAATAGAACATGGCAGGAGCCCTGAATATGAAAATCCATTAAATGGGTCTCACAAAAGAAGCCTACGTAAAAAGAAGGAAAAAATAAAATAAAAAAAAAGTGGTCCCTTTTGATCTTGCCCTCATTCATCATTCCATCACGGTTTGAAATCCATAAATAAAACTACTTTCAACCCAGACAGCACAATGAGAAGAACCTTTTAAAAGAACACTTATAATAAAAGAGTTAAAATTGAACTTCTAATTGAAAACAAGCTGAAGCAAAGAAAGGGAAGGGACACTGAAGAGAGAAATTAGAGGGCAGAGCAAGCAAACCTGAATTGCTGCCCCCCGCCGGTCAAAATGCGATTCCTTTAATTTTTGCCTGAACCAGCACGCCCAAGTCCCTCAAAACCCAACAGCGATTCTCTCTCACATCAAGGAACAAAAATAAATAAATAATTTAATTTTTTTCTTATTTTAAAAAGGAAAATTAATACCTGCTCATACAGGACCCCTCAAATCCCTAGCCGGGGCTACTTGGGCACCAAGGAAACACAAACGACAATACTCGGACGGTAAGAAAGTGTTTAAGAAAGAAGCCAGTTTGTGACAGTAACACTTGTCTGTATCGCAGTACCATGTAGTAGTACCTTGGTGAAACAAATTTTCTCAGTTTAAAGAGGAAAGATCAAATTGATAGAGCATGAAAAATTTTATTTTTATCATGTAATTTATATATTAATAAATATTTTAATAAATAAATATATAAATTTGTGTATTCTTCTGTTAGTAATTGTGTATAATATATTCAACAAAAGATGTGTGCGTGTAATTTATCTCTTATTGTGTTCAAGTAAATTTATGAGATTATGTGTTTCGTATAATTAAATCTATTTTTTTTTTTTTTTTTTTTAGTATTACGTTAGTTAAACAAGTACGTTAAGGAAGGGGAAGACAGGAATGCCGTGCAAGCTTCTGACGGGCACTAGAGGCACGTGGATGCTGTCAAGGGGTTGATCATTGTAACACTTAAATGCTACCTTCAATGCCAAGTGCCAAGTTTAATGTGCATTTATTTCCGGTTGTTACCACGTAGAAATCTGAAATCATAAGTGCCTTTCCAAGTGCCTTTCTGCACGGTCAGAGATTTCCAGGACAATTGATTTTGCAGGCTGGACCAGGGAAAAATGGGAACCAATCGACATTTTTTTCCTAGCACATCGGAATTAAAACTCAGGATAACATCCTCCAAGAGCTTTCCTTTTCAGGCGGAATAGATATTTCTTGCCAAAGGGTTGCAAGAGTCGCAACATTTGCAATGGGGCCATCTTCGCTATTGAAAAGCAAATTTGAAACAAATTAAATGAAATGTAGTGAAATTAGACATCATCCAATGAGAAGGACTCGGAGAGCCTATCTGATGGTCTATTTACAACCTCAACCACCGACTTTTTCTCTAGCAGCTTTTGGAACTCTTCTGCTGCTGCTGCAGCAGCAACTAACTCACAACAAACAAATTCAATACGTATCAAAGAACACTAAGATCATTACTCTAATCCTACCTATACCAAAGGTCCAATGAAGTGAAAAGGGGAAAATGAAAAGAAAACTAAAATGGGTTATAGAAAGACTCTTTTTTTTCTCTCTCTTCCACCTCTTCTTACTCTGCTGAAATTGACAACTTTCTGGTGTTTATATGGTTCGTCTACCCTCTCAACTGACTACTTGCAATGATCCATCCCTCATTAACTTTAAGCTCAGACTGTTGAATCTTTCCCGTGAATATTGCCTGGAGGCCTTTCTCCAGTCTGTACCAGCCTTCATCATTGCAGCAAACTCCTCATAACTTATGCGCCCATCCTGCAATAATAAGAAAAACTGTAAGGTATTGATCAAGTAGAAATGCAAATTAGCATTCACATTTATGTTCCTGATTGCATCATTACTGGCAAAGATGCTGAGATGCAGGAAACCCTTTAATAATACAGACTTAATAACTTAAGAGAAAGAGACACCTCATGAGATGTGCATGATAAGGAGACGTCCTTATCGAGAGCAACTTGCACAAGACGGTTGAAACGTGAACTAATAATTTAAGCATGAGAAGACACATCCAACAGCAATAAAGCCCCATCAGCCTTTGGATTCCTAGCCTAATTGTGATGTGAAGCTGCATCATTTATTCATACATCATAGGTATCATCTACCACAAATCAATGGCTACAGGAGAATTTTAAGTGCAGAAAAGGCTCCCATGGGTACCCACAGCTTGTCTAAACTACACCTAAATCAATCACAACATCTGGCCCTTTCTAACACTGAGCTGCTAGAAATTAAGAGTTCCGAAGGCTCATCTACCAAACAAAAATTATCATCCACATGCTCTTTAAACACCGACCTTATCTGTATCAACGTCATGCATGATGGCGTTGATAACATCATCACCACAGGTATCCACTTCATCATTCAAGGCTTCTCGCAACTCCTCAATCTCTATGTAACCACTCTGGTTCTGATCAAAAAATGCAAAAGCTTTATGTAGATGCTCGTCATTGCCCATCTTTTTAAGATGAACAGAAACTGCAACAAACTCTCCGTAATTTAGAGTTCCATCACCATCACCATCAGCCTGTAGGGTAGAAACCAAGGCATAATATTCATATCATGAAATGCAAAAACAGAGGAGGAAAGCATAACATATAGGTCTTATTCCTATGCATTGGGGTAACAGGAACTGATCCATATAATGGAATGCAGAAATATTTCATGTAACGAAGAATATCTTGCCAAACTTAATGCAAAAAGGTTCCCAGAAGCAATTGCATTTTTTTTTTATGGGGGGATACTAAAAGCAACTGTAATTTCCATCATAATGAAACATCAGCATGGTAACTCCAGAAACTAGGATTTTTATACTGCTTATAATTCAATTCAAGATTTAAAGAAAATTTTATATCATTTTAAACAGATAAATAAGTAGTTGGATAGCAAAAATAAAATGATGCTTACAGCTTCCATAAGGACCTGGAGATCCCCATCAGAAACCTGTTGGCCCAGCTTTTGCAAACCAACTCTAAGCTCATCAAGGTTAATCTTGCCTCTTTTGGAAGTGTCCATCATGTCAAATGCCTCCTTTATGCCAGCCACTTCCTCCACAGACAAATGCTCGGCCACCACCTGCAAATAAACAGCTCAAAACTCAGTCATTCAATGGGGGAAAGACAAAACTACAAACATTGGTGTTGTTTGTCTCATACTGAAGAGTCAAATAGCAAAAATTTGAATCATTACCCTAAGAGCTCTCTTTTTAAGCTTGTTCATCATTGAAAACTGTTTGAGCCTTGCTTTCACAGTCTCACCCAGTGAAACATTTGGAGCCTTTGTGACATTTTGTAACCAAGGATGCTCTGCAAACCAAAAAAGTTGAGATAACAGTAAAATTTGGAAAAATAAGACATACACAACCTTTATTAAGCAGCAAAAAGAAATGCTACCAAGCACTTGCTGAGCAGTGAGCCGTAGCTTAGGATCAGGATTAAGCATTTTCTTGACAAGGTCCTTTGCATTATCAGAAACTTTAGGCCAGGGGTCCCTCTTGAAATCAATGATAGAGCGGAGAATTGCCTGTGCCACTCCTTGTTCAGTTTCTGTATATAGAACCCAAAATTTTATGAGAAACATAAAAGGCCAAGGAGGAAACAAGTGGACAGATTTCTGTGCTAGAAACTCTTCTCAACCCTAACTTTCACAAAAGACAACCAGAACAGCACTATTAGAGGATTTAATTTTGAAAAATACCTGCCCAGAAAGGTGGGACACCACAAAGTAAAATATAGAGGATAACTCCAGCACTCCAGACATCAACTTCTGGGCCGTAATTGCGCTTCAGGACCTCAGGAGCCATGTAGTAAGGACTTCCCACTATCTCATTGAATCTCTCACCTGTAGAAGAAAAGAATCCCTCAGTCATGTAAGAAGATGTGCCCAAAGGACAAGAGTGGCAGACATTAAAAGGGCATATGGTAGGTTAATTTATGCAATACCAGGTTTGAAGAAGACTGACAATCCAAAATCAATGGACTTCAAGGTGGCCGTTTCCTTCTTATTTGCAAACAGAAAGTTCTCTGGTTTGAGATCACGATGCATGACTCCCTGCTTGTGGCACATCTGCAATGTAAATAGATATGAGGGAAAATAATTTTTTTTTTTTTTTTACCAGAACATGAAGCAAGCATTGAATATAGTAAGACTAAACAAGACAAAATGGTTAGAAACAACACCAGACATATGGAACCTGGTCAGGAAATAAAATGATGTGAAGAGGATACTCAAGTTAACTAAACCTTGATCCCAAACTAGTTGACCTAAAATGACACAGATAAACAAAACCATGTTTTCAAGCAAAATACAAGACAAGTACAAGAATACTCCCACAATCCCACAATGAATACCCTGCATCAAAGATGGATCAAAGAGTTTAAAGCATCTACTCTTACACTAAAATCAGAACAGTAAATTAATACAGCCAGAAAACAACGATAAGGAAAAGAAATTAAAAGGAATGACTTCAGCGACATCCAAAGGAAAAATAGGTGGAAACTTGCAATCAAAAGGTACCATGTGGATTGGAGACGTTTTAGAAACTCCTTTAAAGTGACGTCAGTTAAAATTGCATAACCAATAACTAATTATTAGAAGTAACCCTATATAAACAACATGAAATGACTAGAAATCCAACCTGAACAACTTCAACAATTGTCCGCATAACCACGGCAGCAGCCCTTTCCGTGTAATGACCCCTTGCTACAATCCTATCGAATAACTCCCCTCCCTCACACAACTCCATGACAATATGAACAGCACTATCATCCTCATAGGTGGCCTTTAATGACACAATATTTGGATGACCAGGCAAATGCTTCATTATCTCCACCTCCCTCCTTACATCCTCTATGTCCACTGCAGTCCTCAGCTTCTTTTTTGATATACATTTGCAGGCAAACTTTTCACCAGTGTTTATATCAGTGCACAAATATGTAATACCAAATTCACCACGGCCAAGCTCACGACCCAGATCGTAATGAGCTGAGATATCACAGCCATCAGGTTCTTTAAGGACCCGGAGCTTGTCTGCAGACTCAGATCCGTTAGCTACAACAAAATTGTCACCATAAAAAGGATTTGCATTTTTCTTGTTCTTCCCTTTGGCTCTCTTCTCAGAGGGCGACCTCGGAGCAGGAGTTGCACAGCAATTACCCATGCCTTTTCCACAATTTCAACTTCTCCCCAAAAACATAAAAGAAATAATAATCTGCAGAGAATGCCAACAAACGTCCATTAAATCACAAAACCAAATCTTTCATTGAAAAAGTGTTATCTCCCTCTGCCATAATCAAGAACCAAAGGAATTTTGGGGAAAAAAACGAAAAAGAGAGAAAGGAATGTGAAAGATAAGAGGGAAAATATTCTAATTTGGGAAGGAAAAATCTCTAATTTTCAATAAATGCATAAAAGATAAAATTTTGAACATATACAGACAAAGGAAAGGCCGATTCATAATCAGAAAAACCAATATATATATATAGACACACACACACACACACACAAAACACACCATATTGAAATGAAAAACAAACAAATGCATTCTGGGTTTGGGAGAGGGGGAGATTCAGCAAAATACAAAGACAAGCAAAAAGCTTTTGGGGTACAGTGGAAAAACATCATGGCCAAGAAGAAAAACCCACCTGGGAATTCGATGATTTGGGGCTTGATATGAGAATCTGAGGAGCACCCAGATAAGTCTTGGATCTAATTAATGCAAGAACCCAGCAGAAAGAAAAAAAATAAAAAAGAAAAAAGAAAAAAAGAAAGAATGTCAAAAGAGATGGAAAATCAAGTCGTTGATGCAGAAGAGACCATGGAGGAGTGGGTCAAAGAAGCTCCTTTTTGCCGAGACTTTATCTTTCTTTTTCCCTCTCTCTCTCTCTCTCTCTGTTATTCAACGATGCGAGGAGACACAGAAAGAAACAGCCTTTCCCCTTTTTCTTTCCCTTTTCTTTTTCTCTTTCTGTCTCCTCTCAAAATCAATATATCCAATAAGGAACAGGAAAACAAAAACTCAAGGTTTTTCCCTTAAAAAACAAATGAAAGGGAAAGAACCAGGAAAAGCAGTAAAACAACCCTGGCCTTGGTTGTTGTTTGTTTATGTTTATTTCTTTTCTTTACATATATAAAGAGAGAGAGAGCCTTTTTGTTTTATGCATTGGTAATGGTGTATTGCTTTGACAGCTAAAATTAAATCAGGCTACTTGCGGCTTTTGCTTTGTTAAACAAGAAAAAGGGGGAAAAAGAAAACAACACTTGTTCTAGATCTTTGTATTTCTATTTTTAGTGCTGTCCATATGAAATACCACAACTGAAAATTAATGCAAGTTCACATGTTGACAAGTAGTAACAAAAAACGGTACAAAACCCAAAAGTAAAGTCATTGGGGGGGGGGGGGTTGGGAAGTTGAGGGGGAATCTTATCGTCTGAAACCGAAAAAAAAAAAGACCGTTTCAATTCTCAACTTTTCCAACCATTTGGATATTGCGCATGTGAAGTTGATCCAAACCCAAACTGTTCATGAACTTTATCTTGTGTCTGGTCAGTCAAACCAAATTTGTGTGATTATTAATTGGTCAAATTTTGGGACCTTCCTCTCTCTCTCTTTTTTTGTTTTTTTTTTTCTTACCAATATAACGTTTTTAAAATTAATAAAATTACGAATGTTTTTCAAAGACTTTTCGGTGGTTTTGTTCCTGAAATGATGAAAGTATCTTGGTATGTTCTTTTTGCGGTTTGGTTGCGCCGGTTTGATTTTTATATGTTTCTTTTTGGATTACTACGACTTCATTGGCATGCAGAATTAATTTAAACATCCCGTTTAAAAAACACATAAAATTCCTTAAAATATTACTTGATGTTACACTACAGTAAATAATTCTCCGCACTTGAAGCCTTTCTCTGTATACGTGTTCATTGTTCATTCATTCAATTCATTTAAATTGTAATGTCAAAATAAGCAACGGAGACTGGTCAACTTTGGCTTGTAATTGCAGTCTCCTCTAGAATGGAAGGTTTCGACTGAGAAAAGAGGTAAATCATGAAGGAAAAGGAACTTCTCTACTGCTTGAAGGGTCTTCAAATCAATGATGAACTTTTCTCCAAATTCCCTGGTAATAGACTTTTAGTATTAGAAGTTGCACTCAAGCCCATTAATCCATTCTATGACCTGGTCAAAGCTTCGGCAAAAGTAAGTGCTTGTGCCACTTATGTTATGGACCAGCCCCTTCCATCCCTACCTTTTGTCACGGAGTCATTATTTTTTCCTCCAAAAGCAGCCTACGTGGAGTGCGCAACATCCCGTGTATTGGTAGTGTGCGCCAAGGTGGTGTAGGCTAGTGTGCGGCCTGGGTCACTGTGCGGCCCATGTTGCTCGTGTGGGCCCATATTGTGGGGTCATTACCTCTTCCCCGTTAAGGCAGCCTATTAGGACGTACAGTACACTCACTTATATGACCCAAGATTCCCCTCTTCCTTGATAATTTGGGAGTGGCAGGACAGGCAACTCGTTACATTCTCCCACACCGAATTCATTGACGTCCTCGTTGATGTTCTTGGATACGCACTGAGCCGGTGAAATTGGGGGTTTTCGGCATTTCACGTTAAGTCTAATACCACTGTTACGGGGTCATGACTTTTTCCCCAAAAGGCAGCTTAGGTAAAGTGCCGATGTTCTTGGATACGCAGAGCCGGTAAAACCAGGGGTTCTTGACATTCTGCGCCAAGTCAAAGTCCCACAGCGGAAGGGGTAGACTCTAATACCACTGTCACGGGGTCATTACTTTCTCCCCAAAAGGTAGCTTAGGTGGAGTGCGCAGCATCCCGCGTATGGTCATTGGTAGTATGCGCCAAGGTTACTTTCTCCCCAAAAGGCAGCTTAGGTCATTACTTTTTCCCCAAAAGACAGCCTAGGTAGAGTGCCGATGTTCTTGAATACGCAGAGCAGGTGAAACCGGGGGTTCTCGGCATTCCGCGCCAAGTCAAGGTCCCACAGCGGGAGGGGTAGGCTCTAATACTACTGTCACAGGGTCATTACTTTATCCCCAAAAGGCAGTTTAGGTGGAGTGCGCAGCATCCCGCGTATAGTCCTTGGTAGTGTGCGCCATGGTGCGTATGGTCCTTGGTAGTGTGCGCCAAGGTTACTTTCTCCCCAAAAGGTAGTTTATGTCATTACTTTTTCCCCAAAAGGCAGCCTAGGTAGAGTGCCGATGTTCTTGAAGGTAGTGTGCGCCAAGGTTGCTTTCTCCCCAAAAGGTAACTTATGTCATTACTTTTTCCCCAAAAGGCAGCCTAGGTAGAGTGCCGATGTTCTTGAATACGCAGAGTCGGTGAAATTGGGGGTTCTCGGTATTTCGCGCCAAGTTAAGGTCTCACAGCGGGAGGGGTAGGCTCTAATACTACTGTCACGGGGTCATTACTTTCTCCCCAAAAGGGGGCTTAGGTGGAGTGCGCAGCATCTCGCGTATAGTCCTTAGTAGTGTGCGCCATGGTTACTTTCTCCCCAGGCTCTAATACCACTATCACGGGGTCATTACTTTCTCCCCAAAAGGGGACTTAAGTGGAGTGCGCAGCATCCCGCGTATAGTCCTTAGTAGTGTGCGCCATGGTTACTTTCTCCCCAAAAGGCAAATTAGGTACCGCGTATAGTCCTTAGAAGTGTGCGCCATGGTTACTTTCTCCCCAAAAGGCAAATTAGGTAGAGTGCGCAGCATCCCGCATATGGTCCTTGGTAGTGTGCGCCAAGGTGTGGGCTAGTGTGCGGTCCAGGCCAGTGTGCGGCCCATATTGCCCGTATGGGCCCATATTGCGGGGTCATTACCTCTTCCCCGCCAAGGTAGCCTATTGGGGTGTGCAGCACACCCGCTTATATGGCTCAAAGTCCCCCTCTTTCTTGACAACGTGAGAGTGACAGAATAGGCAACCTGTTACACTTTGCTATCTTTCCCGTTTTGCTACCCACCGGCCACGGCTGTAGTTGTTGGTATGTCCCAAAATTGGGTTCAAAGACCTTCATGTGTTGATTGGAACTTGGAAGGCATTGAGAAACATTTTAGCATCCACCGCACAATTAAAATTTTAGGAACAAGCTTAGCATGTCAGACAATCCAAATTTCGCAATCCATATTGAACACCAGACTGTTAATGGAAGCCATATAATTTTAAAATAATGTCAACAACCCATACATTTGGGGAGACTGCAGATTTCTGTAAGACTGGATGTTCTTGCGTCTCGTACAACAATAACAAAACCTGAATCACAATTTTAATTAAAGAATATTTGTTCAATAATGTTCCATTTGTGCAGGGTCAATCGGTTTGTTTTTCTTGTAAATACCTGTCATTTCTCCATCAATTTCGTGACTGTACTCTCCATTTCAAGTGTAGATAGCACACCCATGTATCTGGATAAATCAACATTTTTGCCCCAAACTTCGCTTGCAAGACTTGCTTACTTCAAATTGAACGTGGACAATTTGCACAGAGGCTATTGAGCAATTTCGGTTCCATGCTAGCGCTAAGCCCCAAGGCCAAGACATCTAGTCACGTTCATATACCAACGACAATCTGAGAAACTTCCACACCTGCTCGGTGTTCCCTGAAAAATGTAAACCAAAACGTGATTCATATTATTTGTCTCCTATTGTCTTTGAAAGGCAAAATTACCATCCTGGAATTGCAGGAATGTTTCAGGAGTCCTGAGTAACATCTGCAAGACTGCAATTTCAGGAGATGCTCTTTCCAAGGTAGTGGCAGTAGTGGTAGCAGCCGGACTTGTTCCTGATTCAGGTCCATCTATGGAGGGTTTTATTACCGTGTAGAATAGAACGTTGTAGAAAATGGTTAATAGAACGAGAGCTGTGGCCCAGGTTACCAAGACAGAACCTGGAACTTCGGAGGTCGCTACTTCTGTCATCTCATCTCTTGTAAGTTTCACCTCTGAAGCTGCAACACAGATCAACATTTAGATTGGGAACTGGGGTTCTACCAATGTAAATGTGTTTACCCAACTGATCTTCCAAAGGGGGAGTTTACAAAATAGGCTAAGATTACTTCCTGTTATCATACAGTTCAATTCAATAGACTGCTAACCGTAATTGACTAAAAAAAATATATTATAGCTTAAAGATGAATGCTTTTCGATGTTTCCCACCAGATTAAGCAAGGGAAAATCAAAGATTTACCCCAAAACCAAGAGGTTGAACCATGGAAGGCTACCTTTAATCTTTGGAGGGCTGACTTGTTTCTTGGAGAGGGTTTGCAGCTGCTGGTCCAGTTCTTTGAGGGCTTCTTTAGCCTTATCAGGGTTTATCTCATACTGCTGCGAGTCTTTCTCCACTGCACGAACAATAAAAGTAGAAGACTCAGAATAGTATTGGTTGGTGATTGTTTTCTTGGGAATAGGACAGTCTCCATGTTCTAAGCAAATAGATTTCTTCTTGTTGGTGATAAAAGAGAGCTTGGGAGGTGATGTCAATGGCTGCTTATTGTAAAGGGAGAGACAGTTAAGAGAAAGCATTTGAGTATATGTGGAACCTGCAGAAGTGAATTACATCCACCTGTTAGTTGTTATCAGAAACAAAGGATAAAACCATGATGGATAGGGGTGGCTTGATGTTTGGTAGTGGAAGTAGCTAGTAATAATCTCGTCTCCAAAATCCCAATACTTTGTAGTTCAAAACATTGATGTTAATAGGACCAAACCCCCACCCCGGGGGGGGGGGGAACCAAAAAAATAAAATAAATTAAAAAAAAAAAATCATAAACCAAGGCGCAAGAATTTACTCTCCTAAACACCAATTACCCTGTCTCCACCCCCCACCTCCACCATTCTTTGTTATTCAAAAACATTAGAGACAGATAGGTTACTGGAGACTTATAAATAATAATAATAATAAGAATGGGGCCACAAAAGTGAACATTTAATCAATGGAATTGATTTTTAGTCTCTTAAAAGACACCCTTAAGTCCTTTACAATAATGAATTAAACATGTTGTGTTAGTACTCATAGTATGAGAAATTTCAAATATCTAATTTTTTTTGTTTTTGTTTTGGTTAGTCCTTTACAATAATGAATTAACGTGTTGTGTTACTTGAAACTCTAAAGGTTTTGATTTCTTTAAAAGGTTTTTTTAAAAAAAAAAAAAAAAAAAAGAAATTTTATAATGTAGAGTCTCTCTTCAATCCAATCTATAGAATTTCTTTATACGTAATTCGGTGGGTAAAACCAAAAAAAAAAAAATCAGTTGAATTATTAGGAAAGCTTTCACGCATTGTGGTGGGGTCCAATCTCCGTTGAATGATAGCATGGCAGGATACTATTGGCAAATAGAAGGCCGCCCACGTCACTCGGGCACTCACTCCACCCCACAAAATCGTCTTCTTCATTGTCAACTTGTCCAACAAATCAGGGTGGCTTCTTGTGCCGTTTATCACAAACCGAGAAAACAAAAAAACATCGGAAAATCAGAAAAGAACAAAAGCATTAGCACGGAGAGAGAGATGAAGAAATCGGGTGGAGCGGAGAAGAAAAGAGTCCGAAGATCAACGGGAGGAGCCGTTCAAAATGCCACCAGAGATCCCAACTCCGATACCCCTCCCAGGGTTTGTTTGGCTGCTATTTCTTTCTCCTTCCCTTTTCCCTTTGATCTGGGGCTCTTCTTATTTCCATTCTATTTTTCACATATATGATATGGGTTTTCTGATCGAAGCATTGGGTTATTGAATTAGAGCTAATCAATTTCATACATCTTTTATTTTGAAGTTTTTTAAAGTTTCGATTTTTACTTTTGGGTTTTTTTTTTTTTAATGTTAAAAGCGAAAATGTTAACGAGGTTACCCTGTATTCTCCTTTCAGTCGCTCGCCGTGCTTTGTCTTGGTTTTGTCATAAAATGCTGCGCTGTTTTTTTTTTTTTTTCTTCGTATTTCTTCTGAAAAAATGGAATGAAGTTAAGGGCTTTAATAAGTTAGAGCGCTGCAGATTGCCTGAATTTTAGCAATGAAATTTTTAAATCCCCTTTCAGCAGCAACTTGTAATGATAAAATGGTTGCTTTTGCCATTTCTCAATCTTTGTGGCGCTAGTTGCAGAGGAGTATGTGGTGATCATTGGGATTTTGTTTGGCTGATTATTTGTATCTGGGCTTATTTTGTTTGCTTGTATTTCTGTTTAGAAACAATCTGCAAAGAAGGATGTGTTTCAGTTGTTTGCCGAGAAGGTGAGGGACAACAAAAATTTGGTTTCTCGATGGGCTGTTTTACAGGAGACGCGTGTGGAATATTTTAGGGGGAAGGATTTTGTTAGTTTTCTGAAAAATCATCCAGAGGTTAAAGATATACTGGAATCAAATAAAAATTTGGAGGTCGAAGAAATTTCCAACATCTTATTGAGGAAGAACCTTTTGGTACGTTGTGATCGTGTGGTCAAAACTCTTCGTCCTGGAAAAAAGAAGTTATCTACCTGGCCAGCACATTTAGAGATATTCCCTGTAAGATGTCTGTCTTTTGTTCTCGGATGTGTTAATTTGTCTTACAATTGATGGCATAAGATGCTTAAATTTTGGGTTGCATTTGTAGGAGCAAGTTTTTTCGGACAATGATGCCTTTTTTGCTTGGACATTTGTAAAACGACATCCTTTGTGGCAGACACTTCTCTCATTTTTTTGGCCTGTGTTGACTTTGGCAATTTGCTTGTTTCCTGTGTATCCCCATTGGTGCAAACTAATGATTCTGTACTCATGTGCGGGGATTCTTTTGCTAATTCTCTCCTTGCTTTTGTGTAAGTATTGGCTGCACTCACTTTGTACTCTGGCTTTATTGTTTTTTATGCCTGTACTCTGAGCTACCTATATATTGTGTACTCCCTCTCTCTCTCTATATATAAAGGTGTAGGCCAGTGGCAACAATGAAGAATCATCAAAATTTTTGTTGATCCCTGAAACATATGGACATGCAAGTTTTTTATAATGTTCCATGTGCATGTATTTAATTTTTGTGAGTGCACATCTAGATTTCTTGGCCAGTTTTTTGTCAATTTCCCATGATTCTAGCATGAGGTTATTAATTTTTCTTGTGATTGGCAGTGAGAGCTACAGTATTTGGTGCCTTATATGTCATTATTGGAAAGCGTGTTTGGTTTTTCCCCAATATCCTTGCAGAAGAAGCTACATTGAGAGAATTATTCCGCTTCTGGCCCAAGAAAGATGAGGAGGAGCGGCCAACATGGACAAAGAGAGTTTTCTATGCAGTAGTAGCAGTTCTGGTCATATTACTGCTTAGGCACCATGCCCCTGATGAAGCTGCTAGAGCTAGGTCAGTCCTTTTTGTGCATTTGTTTATGCTAGTAGTTCATGAAAATTTCCTGTTTTCTATTGCATGAGGTTGAAATCTCTGTAATTGCCTGTGGAATAGTGTGATTGGAGAAATCTTGAATATGGGTACTTTCAAAATAGCATTCAAAATTTGTTGACTTTGTTATGACATTGGATCCTTGTTTCAGTTTTCTTGTTTTTTCACCATTCCTGACTTCGTCAAACTCCTCTCCCTCATTTGCCACTGCCTTTTCCCCTTCTTGCCACACCATGCATGCTCACACCCAGAAAGCACCGCTAAAATCTTCTGCACTGCATTTTTATGATGCGCCAATTACATCTTGCAGGTATCAGAAACGTATGTACAACATAATTGATGATGTTCTTGAGTGGTCTCCAAGTTTAGCACTATCAGGGATGATGGAGAAGCAGGAAACCGTGGTTAATGCCACGACAGAGCCTGGCAACAATTTTGCAGATGGGAGCAAAACAAAATCTGGGAAAATGTCTACAGCAGATAGTGCAGCTGGGGAAACCATCTCAGAAAAAGATGCAAATGAAGATGTCAGAAACATTGGGGACACTGATCAACAGGATGATCCTATATGAGCATGCCATAGGAATGGGAAGGCATATACACTCTTTTTAAGAAAGAAAAATTTCAGTTGGGTTTTCATCTTTAATTTTGGGTATAAAACTGTGTAATCAAACTGGAAAAGTTAATGTAGTCGGGTGCGTCCATACCTGCAACAATCCAAGTGTAGGATGTTTGTTATAGGCCACACAATGGAGCGACATTTGTTATATGTTGTATTTCTTTTCTTATACAAGTTCGCCCCTGAAATAGTCACATTCCTCTGTACGGGAAGATTTGCCGGATCTTCTTTTCGTTTTACTTAGTGAAGATTTATTCCAGAGAAGTTTAAAATATAAACTATCTGCTGAGTTAAATCACGGAAGCAACTGGATGTTGGGGAAGCAAAGAACTAGTTTTACTTGGAAAACCAAACCGAACCGGCCCAATATGGTTGGCTCGGTTCGGTTTCTTATGAGATTGCTAGAATTTCGGCATTTACTCATATCAACTCTGGCAGGTCAGACAAGATGATAGATTGATTACCGAATGCCTTCTCTGTCAATGTTTCTCCCAGCATCCGTTGTTCAACAGCACCTGCACGTTGCGGAGCATATATTATTACAAGGATTTGCCACTACGCTGAAATGCGATTTGGGGAACCTCATAGCAGGCTTGGAGTTGAAGTAACACAGACAATTGTCATTTTACAGTGAATAAAACAGCTGGCATCATAAGATAAACATTGAAGAAGACAGTGCTGACCTCAGCCCAGGAAAATAAAGAAGGTCAAGAGAGTAACTAGACAAGTTTTAGATCAAAGTAAAGAGATGTCTTTGCCTGTTTAAAATATATACTCATGCCGTTTCTACTGAATTTAGCTGCATAATTCTATTTACATATCAAAACAAGAAAGGTAGAAAATGATGGAATGAAGAAACATGGGCACTCGGCAGAGTCCACATAAAGTCAACAAGCAGTTCGTCGTATCTTTCCTTCTACCCATTCAAGCCCTAGAGCAAGAGACAAAGCCAAGAATGATTTGCCGCCTGGCAAATATTGCCAAGTACATGATCACCGGATGATAAGAGTATTCAACTCTTTTCCTCCATCTGGGCAGCCACTTAGAACAGAGGAGGAGCTCAGCGGTTGGAGTGAATGCTAACCCATTGGTGGCCTGAGTAGTCTCCATCTTTCCCTTGTCCACTCAAGTGTAATTCTAGCCCGTTTGTGTGCTTGTGTGCTTCAAGAGTGTCAGACACTAGAGGTGCTCTCATTCCTTTTTGACCATAGGAATAATTCCAAGTTTCAGCTGAGTCAGAGGGCATTGCATCAGAACCAGATGAACTGCCAGACTGAGATGAGGGAGTTGGACCAGAGCCATCAACCTTTCCTTCAGCTGCTGCATGTGCGGAAGTATCACCGTCAGTTTTCTTTGCAAAACGTCCGCCGGTACCCCTTGCCCTTTTCATGGCATGCTGGTGCCGAGATTCATGAAGATACGGCTGGAGAAAATGAAAATTGATGCAGTACTAATTTCAGTAGGTTATACATTTCATTCTGTCTTCCATAAGCACAGGCAAATCCTTAAAAAACCAGATCCTGCAACTTAATGGGGCAAATGGGTATCCACTTTCAATTGGCAAGCATTAATAAGCAAACAATAATCTAAGTTCACGAAAACATAAGGCATAGCAAGAAATGCCCAACAGCAACCTGCTGAGCTAAAATGGGGAAATTGTACAGTTTAAACAAACTGCAGAAGAAATGGAAATAGAATACTCTCACAAATGATAAATTGATACGTGATTCAAGATATTATAGACAATGGCAAAAACTAATTTGAGTGAGAAAGAAACAGAAGCTATCCCATTTGAGATTTAAATCATTACCTTTCTAACTTTTATCAGCTTCTTCTCAGCCTCTGCTTTTGCACGTGCTTGTCTTCGCCTTAGAATCCCCTGGTATTGCTTAGCATTCACATAAACAGGTTCCTGTGCCATCTCAAAAGGCAAAGGCATTCTAGCATGAGGCACTCCAATGAGATGAGGATAACCCTGACCATGACATGGACAGAGTTTGTTAGATAACAATCTATTTATAGGAAACAGAAGGAAAGACAAGGACTTGGAGAAACTAAACAACACACACAGTGCTATCCTCAGAACAAGCCCAGACAGGAAGTGACAAAAAACCTCACTTTGACTAACATGTACAAGCATATTCATCAATAAACATAACATTAGACTTCAAAACAAATGCCCACTCTTCCAGACAGGTTTTACAAGTAACAAACAATAGGATATCATTCTTTTACAATGCAACAGTTTTGAATTGAAAATGTGAAGGACATCAGAGAAGTATAAGTTATCAAGAAAAGGGTAAAATAATCAAACATGGTTTTGGAGTACAGGTATGGAGGAATTAAGCTCACATACCATAGGCTGGTGTCCATATGCTAGCATTTGCCCATAATATGGATCCTGATATGGATTTGAAGCACATGCCTGCAAAAGAGTTGCAAAAACATTAAGAATTCCTGCTGCTATGAGGAAAGGCTTATTAACACGACAAATTGCAGATTCTTGGGTGTATATCTCAGTCAATCATCAGCACTGCAAACTACAAAGGTGAGAAATTTTTGAAAGAGGAGGAATGGGGAGGAAGATCTTACGATAGAGTGACCAACAAGTTCAAATTGTGGAGGTTGTGTGATGCACTCATCATGCCTCATGGTCATATTTGAAACAACATTACACAGGTTTTTGTGTTCTTGTCCATGATTCCCTAGACAATTCAAGGCAAAACATTTATTAGCATTTATTTTTCCAGAAAAAGATACAGAAGCTTCACATTGAAGAAAGCTGCTTCAAAAAGCTCCTTGGCTAAAACTATCCACATTGCACAGAGACAAGTACATGAAAATCCTCATGAAGTTTGACATGCTGCACTAATTGGATTGCACACTAGAAGTATGATCCAGATCTAGACATGATATTTTTCAGTAATTCCAAGCACCAGTTTAGAAAGTGTGATGCAGCTCTAAAAGGACTGCATGAAACATTAAAAATCTGGAATTCAAGACATTATCATTAAGACATGGTTGAACACAAAGATTTCTAGAACTGCATAGAAAAAATTGCATAAATTTATTTATTTATTTATTTGAAGACAAATGAAGTTTTGTTAGTTAAAATCGAAACCGAAAGAGATGTGGTATGATCACAGAAACTACAAGTAGCACCATTCAAAGAAACTTCAAGTATCAATAAACAGAGATATGCTAAATATCACAAGGAGTTTTCTCAATGTCATTTCTTGTCAGCTGCAGGAGAGTTTCAACGTGAAGAACCTCCATCTAACTTCCTCAGCAATAATTAAAGCTATGCTGAACCAATGTTTGAATTTGTTCTGGTAAGACAGAATACGCCAGCAAGATATTAACCACAAATGAAGCTTAGTTCTGAAAAGATTGATGCAGGAAAAAAGACAGACGTATAGAGGATGAAAATAAAAATTAAGTTCTTTGTGTATTAAATAACAGCATGCATTATCATTCCATGCACCTTAAATTATCAAATAGTTGCAAGTACCTGATTGTGAAGCTGCAGTGCCGTGTGATTCTTTGGCAGCACAATCATCTTCTTCGTTCAGTCTACCATTTGACAATGATTGATCACCATTTGACTCCGAGCCATCGTCACCTTCTGGTGAAGATAAATTAGATGTGTTTCCCGCTGCCACAGCTGAAGGCATACCAGTACAGCTAATGCCACGCCACCAGGGTTCTGAATGAACAGTGTATGGTGGAGAAAAGTGATGACCCTGTTCTAGTTGACTTGCACCATTAGTTCTTGACTTCATGCCTTCTAATTCCTTTTTGGCAATTGTTGCACTCTTATCTTTCTGCCAAACATGGACAGAAATTTACTTGACGTTTGATTAAAAAGGAGTGATAAATACAAGGCAGTGGGCTTACAGGTATTGAACTTTCACTCGCTAGTCACTAGCTGATAGCAGAAATTTCTCCTCCATGCCACATAGATCAACAATCTAACAGTTAATGCGTTCCAAACAACTGAACAATGAGGTAAAAACTTATGGAAAACAGAAGCAGAAGATCGTAAAAAAAAAATAGAGACTTAATATAATAACAGAACACCCGACATTAATACTCACAGAATAATTGATGCTTTCGAGAAATTCCAAGCAGTAAGAAAATTCAAATTCTTCTAAAATAATCAAGCTTTTTATTTACCCACCTGCAGCCCTAAACAAAGAAAAAGAATACTTTCTTGATAACCAAACAGACAAAACAAACAAAACCCACCACAATTCCTTGCACAAATTTCGGAATTCAATACAATAATTCTTGCCAAAAAAAAAAGGGCCCAAGAATTACCCACAGAATTCAAATCCAAGAAACAATCGATCGCAATTAAAAAAAAAAAAAGGCCATATTGGAAAAAAAAAAAAGTGAAAGAATTAGAATTTTGATTACTAAAAAAAAACAACAAAAGATAAAGAAAGAAGAATGTAGAAAGACCCAATAAATAAAAATAGAGAGAGAGAGAGAGAGAGAGAAGATTAAGACACTTACAGTCGGAAAGAGGAGAAACAAAACCCTAAATTTTAGCGATTTGGGCTTACAATCGGATAAACAGAGAGAAAATCTCGGAGGCTTGTTGTTGTTGTTGTTGGTGGTGGGGGTGGTGGAGGCGGCGGCGGCGGCAATTTGTACTTAAGTTAATATGGCGAAGTCAGTAACTGAGAAAGTTGAGTTTATTTATTAGACAAAAGTAGAAATACAAGAAGCAAAGCAGATGATGCGGTGGGGCCCAGGATACGCTCACCTATGGTATTTCCACGTAAGTAGTTTCGACGCCGATACGTGGAGGCGCCGGCCACCGGCTACTTGCTCGTTCATTTATTATTATTTTTGTTTTTTTTTTTTTTTTGTGGGGTACTAGCCTGTTCTAAAGTCTAACAACCATACGCTTTCATGTTATTTTAATCTGAGAATTGCCCCATTTGAATTTACCGAGCCGGCCAAGAGGGCAGGCCTCTTCTGGGGTAGTGGGACTTTGACCCCGCCGCACCCTCAGTCACCAGCATTTTGTAAGATTTCTTACAAGTGTGGGCGACAGATGTGGTGCAAAAACACTTCTAGCAGAGTTTTTAATTTCGTTTTTTTTTTTTCTTGGTTCTTTAATATCCATTCAAGTTAATTATTAATCATTATTTTTTCAAAAATATAATAATAATAATAATAATAATGAAGAGTATTAATTTATAGTGTAATTTTTACTATTTTCATTAAAACTCAAGTTCCAAATTCAAATTGTATAACTAATGTTTCTACTCATCATTATTTGCTCTTGATCAAATATGAGAGAAAGGAATTAGTTGAGATGCATGCCTGTATTGCAACCGAAAATTATTTTCAATAATTTGAGTTAAGAAAATATTAATGAACGACATTAATTTTGTAGGTGGATGAGCGTACCGTGAGCTTTTAATCTAAGCACATGTCAAAAAAATTATCTATCCTTTCATGTTCACGTAGGGATGGGATGCGTTTATTAAAGAATGCAAACAAGAATAATAATAATAATAAAGAAATTGTAACTTTAGGCAGTGGAAGGCAAAAATCAAATTCAAAATGGCTTTGTGTTGATGGGGTCGTCGAGTGGAGTTGAGAGCCCATGGCGATAGGTGCCCCCGGTCGACCTACAGAACACGTGGCATGTCAAGCATTGCATTTTTAGCATTCAAAATTAATAAATATTGAATCTGATTATCTTTCGAGGACAAATAATTATAGTAACACGTGATGTTATATGGGCCAGCAAATATGAAAATTATCACTTGAAATCAATCGATCATTATACTGTTAATTAAACGATAAAAAAATAAAAAATAAAAGTACAGGTGCAGACAATATGATTTCTTTTTTTTTTTTTGGTCCATATACGATTTCGGTTGTTTAATCTCAATTAGGGGTATGTTTTGAATCCAAAGCCTTTGGGCTTAGATACTCTCTGATAAGATCACTTATGCTAATTCCAGAAATGGGCCTGATCTTTACAATCTTATTGGGCTGCCCAATTCAAAAATCTGAACGGACAAACAGAACTTCTCTTGAAACTAATGTCTAAACCTGATCCTCTTTCTTCGCATGTAAAATTTGATAAATTTGCATGGCTGGCGTTGTTCGATTGTTAAATGGTTTTTTTTTTTTTTTCTCTGGGGCAATGGTTGGTTGGTTGGACTTAAATCTTGTTAGGCTATCTTCCATAATATGAGATGTGGTATCTAAATATCATGAGTTCTAATTTATAATATATATATATATATATATATAATTAAAAAAATTATTTTTTAATATAATTTAGGATTTAATAACATATTAATTAACTAAAAAATAAAATAAAATAAAAGAAAGAGAAAAAAAAAAGGCAGCAACAACATGCATAAATCCAAAATTTTTTTTCTGCCCCATAACTTTATTGTGGCTGTGGTTGAACGTGAGTGATAAAATTCAGCATTCTTCCAATCCGGCATCCATCCTCAACAAAAACCATACCGTTTTAACAAAGAAACATTAGAAAAGAAAGGCAAGGACCAGTACCTTAATTCATAAAGCTCAACCCACGTACCAAAAGATTCTACTAGGTCTAAAAGCAACATGTGTTAACAATGTTGATGAATCTTTTAATGATCAAATTTTCTTTTCCTTTGTAGGCACCAACCAATGATTAACTTCTTTTTGAGCAAAGCCTCCCTAGGATTCCCTTTATTCCCCTCTTTAAAAAATAGTCCGTGAAACTTGTGTCGCTAGTTGGACCTGTTTACAGAGTTGCAAATCTCTTGTACCAATGGTGCGGCAAATTATTTGCAGCTGCTCCCCCTCGTAAACACGGATGAATTAATGTTCATGCGTACAGCCCGAGAAGAAAGCGAGCATCAACTGGCTTGACCTAAAAATGTTGAAAGAAGATTTATCTGTCTCCTCCGTGGGAGAGGAAGAAGGGGTGACCTCGGATTCTAGAAATATATGCCAGGGCAATGCAAGCAGAAAAAGCCACGGTAAACAAAAGCAAAATTAACAGTAGCTGTAATATGTTAATCACATCATTCAATGGGATTGCTAAAGGAATCCTCTTTACCTTTAGGAACGCATCGATATTCTATGTACTGTTTGTTTCTTTAGAAACCAGAGATAAAGGATGATCAAATCAACTTCATCATTCCCCATCCCAAAGTCTTCATTATTCTCTTTTTTTCTTGGCTCTCACATGTGCACACACGCATGTTATTATTTTAATTACTGTTCTCGTAGTTAAAAAAAAAAAATCTTTCCCATGTGCTTCCTTCCTCGTGCGAACCTAATGCGTGATATAACATGAAAGACAAATGTTTTCAATAATTAATTTGAGGGATTAAAATATACATGGAAGGTCAACGTGGCTATTAGCGATGTGATTAACAAATGATGGGTCACATGGCCGTGCTTGTCATCTCATGGGCCTCAAATGGCATCCACATTTAGTTAGTGAAGTGATTTTACCATTCACAAAAATATAACACGACAATGCGAGAGAGCTTTGTTCACTGAGATACGCTCTCAAAAAGTTATATATATAATGAACTTGCAGGGCATCATCATCATCATGCCCAACAAAGAAGCGATCAGGGTAGCGAGGAAAAGGAATTATGATAAATGTTTCGCATATTCTTTCTGCAATTATTGATTTATCCCCAAAAGCTCCAACACAGTAGACGTCCCAAAGGAAAAGCTCTTGCCGCTCGCATTTCTTTTAACCCATCTCCGCATCATGTACCTACCTAGGAGTGAAATGTGTGTGAATTACTCGGTGCGGTGCACGAACTGCTGGAAAATAAAAGAGGAAAGAAATAAGTTGGGCCTTTTGTCAATTATGCGACAATGCGTGATGAACGAGTGAAGATGGCCGAAACGAAATTCCAGTGGCCCATCACGAATAACAAAGTATATACATATATATATATATATAATTAAGAAAAAAGGAAGGACAAATAATACATTTCTTGCGATGCTCAACAAAGGCAATGCTGATCACAACCCGCACGAGTCGATTACATTGGATTCTCTTATGGATGCCGGGCTCAGCTGAGACACATAGACATCCCCCGACAGGCCACTATCTGACAGCATGATCCCATTCCCTTCCCCACAATAGAAAAAGAGGAAAAGAGAAAAATAAATAAATAACACCCTCCAGTCCAGTCACTTTTGTGTTCCCACTGCGTTAAAAAGAAGTTTAAACTCTAATTTCAGCCATACGCTTTTGCTGCTTCCATGCCTAATATCCTGAAAGCAGCCCATAGCCCCATAGCCCCCATGCCCCATGCCCCAGAAAAATTGCTGAGCTGCAAGTGGCAAACTGCCTATAGGTTGGAAAGTGGAAACCCAACTGCAAGCATATTTTCTCATTCGGGACTCTAAAAGTGGATCAAGGAAATGACTTTTATGGAAGACTTTTCCCAACGGGAGAGCAAGAAGATGACACGGTTTCACTTTTACATCATAGGCGGAACTGTTTAGTATGGCCCCTTAGACGTTAAATTGAATGTGATTAGTCAATTAAATTTCTTAGCAATTATGGGGGCACAACCCACGATAACAAACAAAAGGAACCCCGTGCCCATCCTACTTGACAAGAAAGCCATTGATTGATTCAAGAGTGAGAGGAAGGTGTTTTTAATGCAATTTGCACAAGCATTTTAAGTGACAAGGTGCTCTAAATCTTGCTGACTATCAGTCAGCTCAACTCAACTAAGATCCATTAGAAAAAGAAGACAAAGGAGGGGGAGAAAATATGGCGTGAAACAGAAATCATGCTTTCACACACAACCCGCAAACCAAGTGACTTTCACACTCTAAAACTTGAAGTCAAGAGTACATACAAAGAGAAACAAGCACTAAAAGACAGAGCAGGCATGAGGCTAAAATTTAGTGGGACAAGCCCAGCTAAATTCAGCAATTAGCAGTTTACCCTACAGATTGAAAGCAACTACTAAGATAAACAAAAGTACCGAGGAAGGTAAAAGATTACAAAGGCCTCAGTGGCTGCTAAGATCACTCGCTTCAATGAAAGTCTCAAACTATCACACCACGACCAAATTATTTAAAAAAGGAAAAAAAAAAAAAAAGGTGAAAAAAAACACAATCTATAGCCCAAGTATAGAATAAAAGTTAATAAAAGATCACCTCAATAAATATTGAAGTGAACCAGGATCTTCGTTCATACTCTATGAACAAACATTTCAGACCGAGATACCGCTAAGAGCAAAGAAAAAGAAGAGCTCTAAATCAGGAGGAGCAAAGAAAGCGATTGGTCTCCTTTGCAACGAGAAATTGGGCATCACCCTTTGCTTCTTTGGTGCTGGTGGGCAAGTAGCAATTTCCGGTATCCGAAATCTACGAGCTTTTGGGGTAGAGCAGACACTTGGGGTGGCGACATCATCAGAGCCCTCAAAATCTAAGACACCCATCATGGAACAAGGGCTATTATTGGCACTTGCAGTTGGGGAGGGATTCAAAGGCAAATTCTCAGCGGCTAACGCTTCTTGAATATTCCTGGGTTTTACAAGCTGCTGCTGCTGCTGTTGCTGCTTCTTCTTGCAATGGATTTTTCTTGTATTTGGCTTTCTAGTTCTCGCTTTCACTTTTCGTCTGCCTCGACTAGACGGGGGTGCCATTGGAGAGAAAGGAAGCGGCTTTGGAATTGCTAGCCAAGCCTATATAAATAAATAAATAAATAAAACATGTTAATGCAGTTAAAAGTACAAAAGAGGCAGATAGATACCTCAACTAATAATTTAGAAGGAGGTGTTATGGGATTGGTACTATAAAGAAAACTAAATTTGACTGGACAGTCCCAAAGTCCCAAGACTCAAAAAACCTTTTTCTAAAATCAAAAATTACAACAATACAACTCCTCTATATAAAATGTTTTCAAAACCCAAAAGAAATAGGTGCCATGAAACCTGTACATGGTCTTCAAAAGAGAACAAAGAACAGATCTTCAACGAACTTAACCCCATGAAACCAGGGCCCAAACCCCAAAAACACACAAAATCCAAAAAAAAAAAAAAAAGAAAAAGAAAAATCCCATCTAGCCAAAAATGAGAGAGATAGTTTTTGGAGACGTAGAGGACTAGATATAGATTTGCGCCTCCTTTGAATTCAGTGAATCTAAGATGATATTCAAGTAATTAAATAGTTTTTTTTTTTAAAAATTATAAATGAATGATTAGAGGGACAAAAAAGAAAAAAGAAAAAAAAGAAAAAAAAGGGGAATTTAAACTTCGTTACCATTGTCTCTCGGTTTTGTCATTTCAAAAGGACCAATAAAAAGACACTATTTTCATTCCTTTAAGCCCATCCTTTTTTTTTTTTTTTTCCTGTTTCTCTCTCTTTATCCTTTTTTTTTTTTTTTTGCTCCCTTTATTCAGTCCTTTGTTTTCAATTACTCTGCTTCTTCAATTTCCAAATTTAAGGCACTTTTTTGTAGTAATTGAAATTAAAAAATAATGATACTATGCTTTGATTTAGAGTTATAACGTTGTAGAACTTAAACTAATGACAAATTTCGTAATTTCATATTTTTCACCTGTTTTTTTTCTCCTGTTATTCTAACATGGGCTTTTCTGATATTAAGTTTAATATCAGTTTATTTAGAGAATAGGGCGAATGGATTTAAGTTGGTATAACTTGATTACTTTCGTTACTCTATAATTCCTTAATTTAGTAGCTCCTAGCTCTCTTTATTTATTTATTTTGGGAACTTTGGAAAACCCTTTAATTAAAACACATTGTCGGCTAGTTTGAGGCTGCACTAAGCAAAAAGACAAAAAAAAAAAAAAAAAGAAAAAAGTTCCAAGAGACGTGTTACAATTGGGTGCAAGGAACGTAGGCAGTAAGAAAACAGTTCCATTGAAGTTAAGATCCCCCAATTTATGTTATTTACATTTTTTTTTTTTTTTTAATCCCACTTCGTCATACATCAAAGGATACACGGAGAGAAGCCAAAAGGATTGTTGTCTCACCGACTTCACGTAGCTGAGTTAGACAATGTCTTATACATACAAATATGCACACAATTACACACACGCTTTTCAAGGTTTGTGCATGGGGAGACGATTCCTGTTGGTTTTCTCATCGTATTGGTTGAAACATTTTCAGGTCCTCTTCAGGGGATCTTAGAAGAAGAGTATAATACTTGTGCACGTGGCACTGGTCTCAGCTATCCAAAAGTTTCAAACTTTCATGCCGTAGAAAACAATATACGTGTATGTATATATAAATGCTCGAACTTATCTTAAGTCACATGGGTGTCATGTTCTGGATAAGCCGATGTATTTTTCCTTTTTCTTATTTCAAAAAGAAGTTATTATTATTATATAGCAAAAATTGGGGTAATTCCTCAAATATAAAATTTGCTCTCTTTTGAATTCAACCGTAACACGTGGAAGATTACCGGTTCTACTTCGTCCCTGAGGAATCTGGTTTTTAGTTTTTGTTTTTGTTTCTTTTATTTTTGTAGAATTTCAATTATCAAGACAATTTGTGTACTTCTAACTCATAAAACAAGATTGTTTCAAATGCACGGGACCCTTAGAGAGTAGAATATAAGAAAATTTCTGTAACACAATATTTCTTTTGCAATTTGCTGGAACCTAGCTGCCCTCTTTTTTATTTTTATTTTTTTTTTCCATTTTTTATTGTGGGGGAGTTGTACGTCGAACCTTACTGCTCTCTTTACATAGAAGTATGAAGCTTCATCAGTTCATTCCCACAAGTAACGAAGTTCTGATCCGCCCAGAAAACGCATAGACAGGGTATCCAATCTCAATATTCACATCTTGAAGAACCGCAGAATGGCTAAAGCGGATTTGCCAATAGTTGTCCTATAGAAACATTCGCCATTTTGGGCAGGAATGCAATTGCAAACAAGAGAACCACAAAGGGTGCAGATGGCCCACAAGCCAGCAAATGTCAGGACACAACCTGAGACGGATTCTCAAGCGATTTTACCGTAACATGTGCTGGCTGTCTCCGCGGCCAGAGTCAACCGACAAGCCTGCACAGTGCAGTTAAAGATGGAAACTTGTTTGAGCGGAATTTGAGCCAATGCAATCGAGGATAAGACATCACAATGAGTCAGTACTGAGTAACATGTGGAACCAAAGGTTACAATTAATACAAATGAATCACCGCCGGCCTCTTGAAGCTTTTTTTGATTCCAGGGAAATCTCAATATATGTAACGACTCCAGAGTGTCATCCCATCCTTGGCGGCCAGCCATTGCTGCTTCAATTTGAATTCTCAGCGCTTGCAAACTGCAACAATTAATGCTTCCCGAGTTGGTATCCCCACTGAATTCATTGTAATATGAATTGAATCTGCCGTCCACACAATCTTTGCCAGCTGAAAATGTCAGTCCCCTTAGTCCCACATTTTCAGGCTCTGAAGAAGCTCTTTTCAGTGCCAAAAATTATAGAGTGTTTCCACACACCCTTCTCTATTTTTCCTTTTCTGTTGGAACAGATTTTAGTTAACAAATCACTCGTTACTTGGATTACACACGGACTTCCATTTGAACTTGCCTTTCACTTATAAAGAATGGCCGATGGGACGGTCATATCACCATCGAAACAATCGAAGAGGGAAACAAAATGAAAAAACAAGGGGGAAAAAAAACAGTTGGAAACCAAGAAAAACATCCAAGAAGCCAAGAAATCCCACCAACAACATAATACAGAATATAGATTTTTTTTTTTTTTTTTAATTTTAATGTTCGGTGAGTATTTTTGGTGCCGATTACTTTTATCACAAGTGAGCCTGACAGCCTGAACTATACTGTAGACATCCTCGTTTTGGATTCCTGCATTTCAATTTTAGGGCAACTTAGAGGACATAGTTCCAGTTGATCACTTCCTTTACTTCGGTGCCTTACCCTCGTGCATTGAAACAATCCTTTTAGGATATATCAGTCCATTATTATCATTTATTTTATGTTAAAAAACGTATTAACTATAATTAAGTTGGTGATGTCTTCTCTCTCTCTCTCTCTCTCTCTCTCTATTTTAAAAAAAAAAAAAAAAAAGAAAAGGAGAATCGTTTTGGTATCGTTGTGAACCTCATTCTTTGTCTGGATTTGGACCAAATTGGTTTTAGAGCAAAGCCCGCATTGGATGGGAGAAGCGTTTCACAATGGCTGGGGATGTACGGTCGGTGATGTTTGGTAAGCTGCAGCCGCAACTGTTTCCACAGCCGACATGGAGCTGGTGAGTTTTGCGTGTCCCTTGCAAGCAACTTTCACCGGCCCACATTTCCTTGCCCAAACAGTCATTTGAGTGTGCACACGCGCTCGTGGCAGTGTTTGCGTTCAAATTCTATTCTTTCTATGCAATGCATACCGTCCGGCACACTCACAAGGCGAATTAGTCCAAAAATTTTTGAGGAAATTATTTATTTATTTATGTGCCTGGGTGTTTTTATTTTCGTTTCAAGATCTAAGCTATATCAAAATTCACCGATAAGCCAATAAACCCAAGAGTTGACATAACTGACAATTTATTTTCTTACCAGACTATACGTTTGCTAAGGTAATTCATCGATAGTCCCCTTTGTTTTCAACGGAGCCCGAGGGGGGATCGAATTTGGTGATACTATTGCGCGTGGGGGAGAAGAAGCATTTCGCCCACCCAGAATCCAGGTACATTCTCAGCACGAGTCAAGGCCGCCAAGTAAGAATCAGGAGATTCCACCACGTGGCAAGCTAGACATCGAGTTGGAGAACCCACCGTCCAGATATTTTGGGTTTAGACGCTGCGCAAAAACGAAACGGAAATTCTACCGAAGAAGCTTCAAAACTCTTTTGATTTTGTGTCCTGCCCCGTTGGCTTGGAGGATTTTGGACCTCAGATTTTTTTGTCTGGTTAGGAAAGTTTCACACTTTCGCCTAACCTCCACGCATTCCGCACGCTTTCCTCTGCTCTCCCACGCTTCTGTTTCTTCAATTCCTGAATCTCTGACTAGCTACAATTCGGGAATTTTCATTTCCTTGTATACCCATTATTTGATCTTATATTTATCGGGTATCTGTTATTTATTATTTATTATTATTATTTTTAAGAACCTGGGCCTCCAGTCAGAAAGGTGCAATCTTGATCTGGGTTTAAGATAATTTGGACGTTGCTTTTATTCCCAGGGAAAAATGGCGGGAGCTCTGTCTGTGGTCGGTTCATCCATGGTGGACTCGCACACCAGTCCGTGTCTGTGTTTGGATGCGCTTCCTACAACTAATATTAGTCACAAGAATGGTGGAGATCCGGTTTTGCAGAGGAATTCAATGAAGAGAAACCAATCAGCCAAGGCGGGATCTTTGGAGTTGGGGAGTCCCTTTCTGGATTCATGGCAAAGTTGCAGGTTATCATCAAAAGCGATTTCAAGCAACAGAAGTTCAAGGAAGCAGAGAAAGGACCGGCGGCTTGTGGTTGTCAGCGAGTTCGCAGGACAATATGAAGACAATTTTGAGGATGTGAAGACGGTGAGATAAGTTATTGACCGTGCTTAAGATTCAAATTGGAGGAGTTAACCAATGTCGGCTGATAAAGTTGGTTGTAGGCTTTAATGGATGACCATTACCTGAGATACACTTGATAGGATTCATTTTTTTTTTCTTGTGGTCTCACAATCATAACTAAGGTCTCTATGTCATTTTTCAGGAATGTTGAAATTAGGGAAGCTTTGTTATTGAATGACTTGCATGTTTTGTGTTCAAATATTCAATGCAAACCCCCGCAGAGGCATGAAAATTTGGTCTTTTTCGTGCATGTTTGTGACCACAATATTGTCTGTGTCATGTAATTAGTTCATTTGTGCTGAACAAGATTTTCCTCCCTTCAGCAAATATTGAACTATTTCACATACAAAGCAGTGAGGACAGTTCTCCACCAGCTCTACGAGATGAATCCAACGCAATATATGTGGTTTTATGAGTAAGTAGTATTTCATTCTGTCCGAGACTATTGTTTCTTCTTGTACCATGCATCTTGTGCGCTAATTGTTCCGGCCAATGCTTCATTATAATCTTTCAGTGACTTGACGAGTAGGGTTTTGATAGATTGAGCTGCATAATTATGAGATTTCCAGAACAAACATTCATTGTTCATTGACACAAAAATTGAATAAAAGCAAATGTAAGTGGTCATCCACGTTAGTAATTCTGTTCATCTAGGAGACAGGCATAGAGCTGAAGTTAGGTGAAAGCTATACCCTTGTTGGGAATCTGAATCCTTATCCTTTACATTTGTGCATGCATATATAACATTTATAGTCATGGAGCATCGGTTTAGCCATTGTATCATTTCAACATCTTTCGAGTTCTGCTTATTTGACAGTTTCGTTGCCTCGAATAAGCCTGGAGATGGGAAGCGTTTCATCCGCACTCTTGGGAAGGTAGTCTTTTGGAAACCTTCGTGTTCCGTTTCTCCACTTCAAAATTGCAGTAGCTTGGTTTCTTCATGTGCTGATTTGAATCATTTACAATTTAGCAAGGGATTCCTACGGTTGCTTCATCAATTCACATTTTTGTAAACAAAGTATGCTTTTACTGCTGACAGGAAAAGCAGGACCTTGCGGAAAGAGTGATGATAACGCGGCTTCACTTGTATGGGAAATGGGTCAAGGTAGTGGATGTTTCTTCTACTCTTTGATTAGTTTAAACGTATGCCAAGCTGATAAGAATTAATAGCAAGAGATGTTTTCTTGTTGTCTCTCCATGATGTAGAAATGCGATCACGCAGAAATATACAAATACATATCCAATGAAAACTTGGACCTGATGCGTGAACGGCTCATGGAGACTGTGATATGGCCATCAGACGACACCAACACGGAAAAAATAGGCTGAAACGATGCGATGGCAATGCAATGCAAGCTTAATTTTCCTTTCTTTATTTATCATTATTTATCCATCAGCTAGTAAGTATGCATAGATGTTGTGTAAGGTTTTAAATTTAGATAAAAATTTCATCCAATTCATAATTCTCAATAGTTTTAAAGGGTCGTCTAGAGGGGTCTGCTTAGTTGAACGTTGATGGCTGTTTAATTTTATACCAACTTCTTTGTTCTCACATTTTCCCCGCAAAAGATTTGATAGACGTTGGTTTTATTCTCTTGATTTCGGGAGGATGTCATATGGTACTGTTTAGAACGACTTGAAATCTTCGTGGCCCCAATGAGATTCAAGTTGCAAACAAGCCTTTATGAGCGGCAAAATTACTTTGTGTGTTGGGTTTATTTTCAGCCATACTGGGGGATATTTCCATGTCAAGAGTGCTATACATCCAACCAAATTTCTTTTGCGAGATTAACTTTGCACATCATGCGAGAAATTTCACACTTACCCACAATTTTAATACGGGGGGCCATGATAGGGTTATCACACGTTTGAATTGCTGCCTATCTGTCATTTCTCCAGACCAGACCACACGTTATGTATCAGCCGAGATACCAGAGATTTAAGTCCCGAATGGTTGAACTCCCCTTACAACTCAAATCAGGAAAGGAAATGGTACGCCCATTCGCTGGCACGCCTTGGAATTTGGGGAGATTCAAACAGCGGCCGAGGTAGTCGTCATCCTGTCAACATGTTAATGGCTAAGATGTATCAGATGATTTAGGGCTAGTTAACATCAAATGATATCCCGTTTGTGACCTCGGAGATAGAAACTACTACAATAGCAGAAAGACAAAAGGTAAAGAAAAGAAAACCTCCTGTTATCAACTCAGCCGTAGCACAATCGCACCGTCAAATCGAGGCATTTTTGTGCTAGTATGTCTACATCCTCCACAAATTTTGAACTAACAAAACATTTGCTATTGAAACATAAATTCCCAATGTCAACTAGATGGACAATGCTACAACATCTCGGAGAGACTACACATCCCACAATACTTCAACGAATACCTCACCACCAAGCACAACATGAATCGGCGCAGCTTGTATACAATGGAAAGACAAATTGAAGGTAACCTGATCTACAATGCCCACAAAGCAATGGTACTTGTGCACTGCCCTAACCAGAGAATTTAAAAGCAATGTGCAGTACCTGCAAAAGCGGCAACAAGAATGGCTTCAGTGGGAAATCATTTCAAAAGCACAAGGGAGACGAGCTTAAATGAAACACAGCAAAAACTCTTCGCTACAGGCAACAAAACTAATTGAAAGGAGTTACAAAAGGTGCATCACGTGAACAATACTTTTATCTGCTATCGAGAAATTGACCATTATGCAGTCTCAAGCATTTTCCAGTAGTTCAACTGTAACTTGACCAACAAACAAAGAAAAACTACCATAGCTGCCATCCAGCTGTCTGTAACATTTAACAACAGACAGACACCCACTTACAGGTATTCTTTAAATGAACTGAAAAGAAATAATTGCATTAATTTGACCACTTTATGCATATTTTGTAGACCAGTTCTTTAAAATAGATACAACTGCAAACCTTAGCTTTGCTGGATCTTAAAATGTTGCAAGCTTCTGGGAAAATGCTGCACATATTTTACAAAACAAGATGGTAATCAAACACTAAATAACATTATTTCTCTTCGTTCTTCTATATCAATCTGTGAATCAGAAATGATCAAGTCAAGCCATCTCCAAAGCTTAAAGATTGAGTTAGTACTGTTCTCACACGAAGCTGCAAAACAAAAATTAGATATGGTTTAGCAATACTTTAGGATACTTCAAAGGGAATCGAGATTGAGATATAGATGTTAGTGACCTTGACATCTGGGCAGGGATCATTAACCATATTCCTTATTTGGGATACTATACCAACGCTTCGTAGGTTTACAAACCGGCTGAATGCACTAGGACAAGATGGAAATGTAAGATTTACTATGGTCCAGACAGCAGCTGTGCGTAAACTGCTGTTGTTGCTCTGCAAGAACTTGATAATGAAAGATTGACTCCCATTGTCAACTTGCAAAAGAAGTTGGCGCATAACTGCTTCCTTGTGAAACTCATTTCCACTTGCAACATTGGTGAGTACATACATTCCCTACATCAGAAAAACTTTTGTGACTTCTGATAAGGACAAATGCCCCATTCCAACCACTTTTGTTCTGCACAGTTTCCCAATTTCAAGATGATAGATGCAACAGCTTTCCACTACAATAACTATGCTACCTAAGTCCCACAGCCACAGAATTCTGGAAAAAAAACACCACTACAGTAAAGGGCAGCCTGGTGACCTTACTGAAGTATAAAATCATCCCATGCCAAAATGAAAAATAAACCAAAATTAAATAATTCTGCATGACAACTAGGAGCCTAGGACAGTGACAATTTGCACACAACCTCAGTAAAGAAGAATCCCGACCTGTATCCCAATTTCAGCTTTTGACGTAGCCTGTAATTGTCTCCCAACAGCATCTAATATAACACCATCTTCGGCAAACACACATTCAACGGAGCTTATACAACCATCAACAAGATTCCGAACAAGACCTAGTGCGTGCTCTTGAACAAGAGGCTCAGGGTCTGCAGTTTGAAAGCAAATAAGAACTGGCTTATCCTTCAATATGGAGAATATACCCAACAGTTACACAAAATATAAGCATTACCACATATAAGGCTTGCTAATAAGGGAGCAGTGAGCTCCAAAAAAATCATTTCTTTGCATTTGTGATCTGCCAAAAATACCATGTTTCTCAAAGCCCATAATGAGTTTAGCCTCACAGTGGAATCCCTTGATTTCGACGATTGAACAAGATGTTTTACGCCTCCGCATTGTACAAAGGATGCCTTACTTCTTGTAAAATCAATTAACATGTTACTAATAGTGCCAAGAGCCGCTACCTGGAAAACGGTGCATTAAAGTAATGTGCTAAGCAATTTTGCACATACTGAAGTTCAATATGTTTAACATGTTCAAACATCTTGTAAATGATGAAGTTCAATCTATTTCACATACCTGAATAGAAACGGAAGGGTCATTTAGAAGTTGGACTAGGGGACTAATTAGCCTCTCATTCATATAGTAGCCTGCGCACAAGTTCTGATTGACGTGTTATTAGCAAAAGGCATTTTGCATGATATATTCAGAATGGGCTCAAATTGCAAACCTTGATTGAGCGGGAAACACTTTTTAAGCAAATACAAGCTGCAATCCGTACATCAGCATGATCATGAGTTAGTGCATCGGCAACCAAGTTCAAAACCTACACATTCATGAGATAATATTAGAAGTTGGAAGTTGATACAATGCTCACACAATTTTCAAGGGCAAGGGCTATGCTCATGTAATTCTAATTTACTTACTACCCAAAAAATAACTGCAGATGAGGAAAAAAATGAACTTCAAGTGTAGCATAGTCTGCTTGGGGTCAAAGAATGACTAGAAGCCTAGAATGCAATGATATATCTTATTCGACTGCTTGGGTCATATAGAATGCAATAATAATATTTTATTGATTAATCCTCTGCCTAGATATTATTGTCTATTCCTGTTTTGTTATCTCCATTTTCATATTTCATTGTTACTTGACACAACTTGTGGCCTTTCTTAATCACAGAAACAAGCAGCCGAATCCTGTATGTATTAAAAATCTCAGACATGAACTGATTCATTATAAAAGCATCCAATACATGAAAAAATTGGCAACTAAAAGTGATAAAAAGATAATAGAAAATAAAATTCATTAGGCACTGAACCTGAAATGACAAAAATCTAGATCTGCAGGTCTCCAACTTAGAGCATAGATCAGCCAATACCAGCAATATGCCTTGCAGACGCTTGCCAGGCAATTGACCTTTTCGCAAGTGGTTGCAAAATTTATGAAGAGCATTGGCCTCAAAAGCTAATTTCTGAAGATCCTCCTTCTCAGCAATCAGGCTAGAAAAGACAAAGGGAGCTTCATCTCCAACTTGACCAGAATCATCAAGAAGCTCAAGTAAGAGATGTACCAATTTAGTTTTGATTCCAATGTCTTGCAAATGATCAGTGGATGCATTTCTTATGACAATTAAACACATGCACGAAAGCAGCCTTGTGCGGGGATATCTATCTTTTGCTAAGTCAATGATCCTACCCAATGCTTTTCCACTTTCTAGTCTCACAAACTCAGATATAACTTGGGGATTGTCCTTAAAAACTGCGGCAAGTGACTCTAAACTGGCATCTCTCTGACACAAGGAACCATCCAGGAGACTAATAAGCATTTTTAGAACCCCAGCATTGCACAATGCCATCTGCTCCTCATTTGACACATTCGAATGCGTGATCATACTCGCACCAAGTCCAGTTACATTTTCACTATCACTGCTCAACAATGAAACAACAAATTCCACGTTTTTCTCTTTAAGAAAATCATACTTTGGTGCCTGTTTGGACTGGTAAATCATCCTAAGGCAGCGAGCACCAGCATCCGCCACCTGAAGATTTTAAAAGTAAGAAACAAAGAAAGGAAAAAATTTATTTCACCTGAACAACGATTCAATGACATCTTCAAGTGAAGCATGAAGCTACATTGGACTTGGCTTAGAAGCTTTCTTTCTCATTTTGGATCATTTTCCCGCAAGCAAACATTAATTTTTTTTAATTGAATTTTGATTTTGCTTTCCAAATTCTCAAAATATTTATAGGTCGCAGCAGCTCCAAACATTGATTTAAAATTTAAATAAACGAGAATTCAACCAAATAAAAATGAAAAATGAAAAAGGACAAGCGAGATTTCCTTGTCATCGTGATTGGAAAGCAGCCGAATTAGGTGAGGGAAAGCACCGGCCTCGAGAACAGCCCGGACGCCAGCGTCGAAGCCACAAGCGAAGCTTCCTAGAGCGGCGGCGGACTGGACGAGAATGTTGCTGGTGTAGTCATTGCTAATTTTGCAGGCGATGCTCGCATCATCGCTGCCAAATCGGGAGTCGGGTTCGATTAGAGCGGCGGAGAGGATAGAGGCAACGGCAGGGACGGCGCCGAGCTCGAGGAAGGAGAGCTTCTTGGTGCGGTTGCCGATGATCTGGTTCTTGACTTCTCTAAGGGCCTTGAGCTTGATTTCCCGGTCGGGAGAAGCCAGTTGGGGTAGCAGGTCACTTGGCCGGTGAGCCGGGACGGTTCTGGTGGTGAAGGTGGTTGGCATGGCTATGGAGCTGGCGGTGGCGGTGGAATGTCACAAGAGCGAGCTCCGCAAGCGAGCCGGTCCTAGAGAGAACGAAGAAACGAAGATGCAAAGAGGGATCCACGACCGATCTTTAATTATCATTCTTTTTCTGTATATTTTTCCTTCACTATACAGAACCGAAACAAAAAAAAATTGCCGAAGCTAGTTAATATTACGATATTATTATAATTATCATTTAATTAAATCCAAATATTTGTCAAATAAATTGTCATCATAATCTAATTTAATTAATATTTTTATATGTTCTATTTTTAAGAGTATTACGAGTAACCAAATTTTTTTTATTTAAAAAAAAAAAACACGCTCAAATCACGGTGTATTATTCTAATCATATTATGTCGATGCCATAAATTCTTCTTATAGAACATAATTAATATGTATTTGACTTTGAACCTGCAACACATTGACCATATTTGACCCATCTACGGGTGGTCGCACCCACACCACAAGGGCGTTTCTTCGAGGAATCGCCGCCGCGTGTACCGGTTTGTGGCGTGCCCCACGGATTCCTCTCAGTTCCCACCCGATGCTTTTATTTTTCTTCTTTCAACTAGTGAATTATTAATCGATTCCTAAAGTTAATGATATATATATATATCTATCTATCATAAAATAGCTCTCTCTCTCTCTCTCTCTCTCTCTCTCTCTCACACACACACACACACACACACACACACAAAATATTTATTTCGCAGTGAAAAGTGGAATCCTTAAAATTATTACAAAAAAAAATAAAATAAAATAAAAAGATATTAAATTTTAAAATAAAATAGGGACCAACACATCATATATTAAATGAATGATTTGGATGGATTATTGTTGATTTGGGTTATGAACAGTCCATACGGACTCATAAAATTAATGTAAAATGTGTACGTTCGAGTTTGGCGGAATTCTGGGACACTCTTGCATCCCACCACATTATATATATAATCTCCGGAAAAACTGGAATGTTCTTCAACCTGCTGCCAAACTTTGCAGTGCCGTCCTTTTGTTGTCCAATCCAAATGCCCGAATCTCCCCATTGGTGACCCTTTTCCCTGCTCTATAATATTCTCTTCGTTACCTCATTGTTTCACCTCTATTTTATTGTACGCTGCAAGCTTCAGTTCCAAGTGGATTCTCTCTTTGTTGTTACGCCGTATTTTTTCTAGTGAGTTGGGCGGAGGAGGGGCGAGTTCAAACGGCACGTTTGACTTCTTACTAGCGTTTCCATGTGGTTGTCTCTGTGTGTTTATTATATTTGTTACATATGCTGCATCATCTTCTCGCTGGTTTCCATGTTGATTGAAGCATGTGTGGAGAGCCTGATCAGTTAGTTAAACCCAGAAAGCAATTCTTTGGCTGAAGAAATGGATGGTCCCACTGGTTCACCGGAAACAACAGCGCATTCTTTCTCTTTATCGCGTGAGTTGGCAGCAGATAATGATGTCGAAGGTTTTAAGCGTTCTGTATGTCTTGAGTCTGAGGTTGCGGAGGTTGGAATCTGGTACGGTCGCGACGGTCTGTCCAGAAAGATGATTCTTGAGCATAGAACTCCGTTAATGGTTGCTGCTGCTATGTATGGCAGCGCTGACTTTGGGAAGCTTATCCTTCTTCTGCCTGACGTTGACGTGAATTTCTCTAGTGCGGCCCTGATAAGACCACTGCCCTTCATTGTGCTGCTTCTGGTGGATCTATTAATGGTTTCCATGTTGTCGAGATGCTGTTACTCGCTGGTGCTGATCCTAACAGTCATTGATGCCAATGGGCATCGTCCAGCTGATGTCATTGTTTTGCCTCCAAATTCTCCCTATTCGAGAGTAGACTTTGAAGAACTTCTGCGAAATGGTTGTTCTGCCTGTCGAAGGGATATGCAGGCTTCAATTGACAGCTTGAGTTCAGGTTCGATGCCTCTCTCTGTCATCAGAAGAAAGTCTGCCGCCATCTTCACTTGATACTTTCAAATCGTTTGATGCAAAAGTTTATCCTGCTGACAATGAACATTCAGTTGATCCCTTGCCTCTTGATATTAATAACAGTGTTTATACTACTGATGAGTTTAGGATGTTCTCTTTTAAGGTCCACCCATGTTCTCGGGCCTATATCCATGACTGGACCGAGTGTCCTTTCGTTCATCCAGGTGAGAATGCACGGAGAAGAGACCCAAGGAGGTTCCATTACTGCTGTGTGCCATGTCCAGATGACAGGAAGGGAGCATGTAGACGAGGAGATTTTTGTGAGTATGCTCATGGGAATTTGAGTGCGGGCTTCATCCAGCTCAATACAGGACTCGATTCTGCAAGGATGGCGCCAATTGCAAACGCCGCGTGTGGTTCTTTGCTCACTCATCAGAGGAATTGAGGCCTCTTTATGCATTTGCAGTGCCATCCCCTCAAGCAGCTGCCATGGATTGCACTGCAGCCTCTAACATGTTGCCTGGATCCCCCTTGGCAGCAGTTTCTGAGCCATGCACCCAGTTGCCCTTGTCTCCTTCATCTTTCAATATGTCTCACTCAGCAGGGGCTTGGCATCAAGCAAGTGTCCCAGGCAGGAACACATACTTTCGAGCAAGTCATCTTAGAACAGCAATCAGTGCAGGGGACATCCCATCTGAAGAGCTTAGCACATTATGGGACTATGAACTTCAGCAATAGAAGCTCCTGAACGAGATGTCCCGTATCTTCAAACCACGCAACTGTACCAATTATACAAACGTCCGTCCATGAACTCCCCAAATCCTGACAAACTTTCATCTGGTGAGGTCTCATCTATTTGCTCACCACCCTCATACAAATTGGCAGTCCTGACTCCACCTAAGCAGCAACGAAACAAGTTCAGTCCAATCAACAAACTGGTCTTATCTCCAAAGAATGTTAATCATCTTTCTTTGCAGGCTTCACTTGGTTCTTCCTCACCTGGAATTGTGTCACCTAGAATTAGTAAGTCTACATCCTCATTGGAGGGCCAGTTATCTAGTCCTGCTCACTGTGCAGAGGAGCTTAATGTATCATGGTTTCAGTCAATGCTCAAAGACTCCTCCCAAGAAATAACCACTGATCCTGTCTTGCATACTAATTCAAATCCTCAAATTGAATGCAGTGGTGAGGGTTTGCAAGCTTGGCTCGATGGCTTGCAACTTGACCAGATCGTCGCTCAGTGAAAACCCCCAAAAAAATTGAAACTAGTTTAACCTTATTCTAGTTCTACCAAGAATGAGGTTAAACCGACTGGTAGGTTAAACCTTCCATTAAAAAAAAAATGATTCCTTCATTAGTTGATTTTGTCAATTTCTACTTCAATAAGTCAAGGGGGTTTATGTACTATTCACCCAACAAAGTTTTTCTTTTTTGGCAGGCCCCTTTTTCATTGATGTAAGGTTATTGCCTTGAGTTATTGATTGTTCACAGTGTCTGATATAATTTGTACTGCGATTGAACAACTTGAGAAAGTGAGAGGTTATGTGTTTATTGCTATAGCTATTCAATGATCCAATCTTATTTATCTTTCATTCACCTTTGTTTCTCTTTTCAATTTGTATATGGCTTAAGTTTTATTCTATCCATTTCTTTATTGCAAGTTGGTGACATGGATCCCAATAAGGGGGAAGGTGTCTCTTTTAGGATGTTGAAAGGAGAGGGTGGGAAGATTTCTTATTTGGATTCCTTTCCTCAAAAGAAGATAAGTTGTGGAGATGAGGAGTACCTTATCCTATGGAAGTGAGAATGTGACGTGGAACATACTTACCAACCATTCAACTGGGCCTTAGAAGGGTACGAGATTTGATGGCACCCCACCAATTCCCAAGATTCTACATTTTAACCAGTGCCGGACACTGGACCCCAAACCAGCAATGCTGCTTCGTGGCTGCATCAGCCGATGCCACGAAAAAATTTAGTCTCCAGAAGGAGAACTTCTACAGAATGTTTGTGTTGGATTGGAAAGGGGTCATTGGGAATGCATCAACAGGGGCGGCGTGATGATCACCGAGGTGACAAGGGATGCCTGCAATTCTAGGATGTAGAGACAAGACCTCTGTTGATTTGCTTTTGCTAGGCTCAGAGATCAGAGTGAGAACACCTCCACTTTTTACAAGTGACATATGGTAAGGTCAATTCAATTCATTGACCAGATAAATTGAGGATTGATCCATCTCTAGACTTTCCCGCTGTGTTCTTGGTTTAATAACGCTAACCATGGTTATATTGATTTCTTTATATGAAAATCTAGCAATACAACTAGCTTTATTACCGGCGCGCAAATATTCTAATATTATTGTTTTATTGATTCTAAAAAACTGCAAGTCAAGATCTCAGCAAACATATGGCGTGCAGATCAGCGATAATCAAACACCATATAGGCATCAAGGCATCTCGTAAACAAATGACTTTCATTTTTAACTTTGCCTTTATGGGTTACAAGAAACGGGGGTCAAATTTCAAGTTAAGACTGTTAATAAACATTGTCTGAAACCATTGTGAAGCTTACTGAAACTCTACAACCGCCTTAGAAATCTCCAGGGGCCCGTGCCAGTCCCTATCCTGCAAATGCAGAATCAATATATTACTGGAAGTCTCCAGTTTTAGTTTCCGTCCGAGTCAATTGACTTGAAGAAAACAAAAAAAAAAAGCCCATTTTCTGGTTGTTGACCACATAGTCATGTACCCTATGGGAGTTGGCAAATATGATTAGGTGTGGTACATCATAGAGTATAACATCAACAGGCTTTGGTTGTCTTGGAGTGGCAAAATTATACTAAATCCATCTATGGATGCAAAGCTTCTGACAAAGAGGAAAGTTAAAACACGAGTATCTTGTAAATGAAGAGTACCTCCAAAATCCCACAAATGCCCGGAGGCTCATGTAAATTGTGAGAGCAATCCAGAGTCCAACAAACTTGTGACTGGAGGATAGAAACAGCAAACACAGGATGCTGACAATGGCCACCAGAACCTGCAGAAGAAGAATTTTAAGCTAATCTTTTTAGAAACTCAAAATATACAATTCTCGAAATGGAAATTCAGCAAGAATTTTATCCTTCAAAGGATGATTTCCGAAATGGTGTAAACAGGCGTAAAAAAATCAAACGGAAAATAAGGGTGCACGAAGCTTGCCAAGGAGCAAGCAGAGTATGCAAAATCAGATGCTCCAAAGTTGATGCCGTCGAAAACGAATGCCAATGAGTTGATAGGCTGAGTGCCAGCAACAAACTGAAATGAAGAAAGAGATAAAAATTCCAGCATTGCCCAACAGGAAGCATCAGATTGAAAGTAGAATTAATGTCTTCTTGTTTGTGGAAAGAGGAGATACCGGAACGCCAATACTAATCAGGTGGAGAACATTCAGATCATTTGTGAATATCCTTGCTCCAAAACTGAGAACTATACCAAGTATGAAAGCCATCATCAACCCCAAAAGCAATCCCCACTGCAGTTGACATTCATTAAGAGCTTTAGAAGAAATAGCATGTTGCAGCTTCTGAAAGTCTGAAATTTATATATAGTACCTGCAACACTCGAGATGCTACAGCTGCTGCTCTATCATGGTCATCTTTGGCAAAAGCACTAGCAAGCAGTGCCTGACAGTAAAAGAAAATATTAATTTACCAAAAAGAAGAAGAGAATAAAAGAGATCAACCTAAACTTAATGCAATAGATAGGAATTTGAAAAAAGGGGGGAAAAAAAGCAGTATTACTTTAGAAACGGAAATGAAAAATAGACAAGGACAAACAATGCCAAAAGGAGAAACTTTGAACTTGATGTTCAATGCAAAAATGCAGGGAAAGCCACTTTAGAGAGACAAAACACAAAATCAGCAAAGATGATTCAGGTCTCATTTGGCATGCTGAATAAATGTGCGGGTTTTTTGGCCTAAAAACGCTAAACGAAAGCTAATTCAGTGCATGCAAGAGGTAAAACTGAAACTCAATAACTGTTGCAGAACGATCACACCTTGTTGCTTTTTTCAAATTATCACATACTTAGTATTATGGCAATGGTTTGTTAGCTGCTTGAAATAACAAAAGGATAGAAAAGAAACATAAAGGATAATGGTGTCACGCTGGCAAATTTTGGGTGGACATGGAAAATGTTACCGATCTCCCAAAATATAAGGAGCAATCTCTAACCTGCCCGGCAACAGCCAACCCATCTGCAAGAAGCGATGTGGCCAACCAAACCTGCAAGCAAACCTGAAATGCAGCCATGGATGTTGAACCTTGTCGTGCAGCTAATGATGCAGCTAATGTAACACAAAACGTTACAGCTATAACCCTCGTCAACAGTAGCAAACCTGAATAATCACAAAAGAAAGAGACAACATAAAACACTTAGGCTTTGTTTTGCTGACACTCTGAATCCATAAACCTGACATCTATTCAATATCCATACATCCACCTCTTATTTTCTCATTTCTCACTTTTTTGACTTTGAATATTGATAACAGAAGCAGTGAAGATCATACAATGCAATAATATTCTTGCATATATGACAACAGGATAGTAGGAACTTCCATAAGGAGCACTTAAGTGGCAAATAACTTCGATTTGTTGCTTTTTTGAGAATTTCTTGAAGCACAAAACAAAAAAAATTACTTACCATTTTTAAGGAATCTACTGAATTGAAGATGGTTCATGCTCGGGGGTAAGATTTTAACTTGTTCCATTAATCTCCATAAGAGTATAGTTGATATCAGGTATCTGTGGTTATCAGGCATTTGTGAAGTTAACGTACCATGATAGACAAAACCAACACGTAACACTACACTACCGTAAGAAAATAGCTTGGATATGACTTACTGGGATATAACATGGGCAATTGCTGCACCAGTGACACCCAGTTGGAAAACAAACATGAGTATGGGATCTAAAATTATGTTTGTTACATCTCCAGCCACTACAAAATAAATCAAGGAGGAATATGATCAGAATAAGGGAAAACAATGATGTGATCCAAAGCCTAACATTCAATGTCTCGGTCATTTGAGATCACTGTATAATGATTGCAAGTATACAGATATAATTGTGCATACAAGTGGCATATAAAGGAGTCTTTGTGTCCTTAAATCCACGGAAGACCCCTTGCATAGCCAACGAAAGGAGAATTGCGGGAGCACCGAGAGACCTCAATCTCAAATATTGTTGCGCCGGTTTTATCATCGGGGAATTCTGTGTCAATTAAAAATGCCTCAATTTTATTAATTTCCCACAGGAGTAAATCCTGACAATAAAAATAATGCAAATTAAACAAGAATAAGAGGTGGTATAAGCTAAATATTTTCTCATTTTCCCACAAAAGTGCTTACAGGGCTGATTCCCATGAAGTTAAAAAGTGGTTTTGCTCCGGAGATAAGAAACGCAGCTTGGATAAGGCCAAGTATAGCACCAATAACCAATGCAGATGAGGCTGATGGTATATGCTTTTTGTTCTTAATCTTGGCAATTCCATAACTGCCATCAAGCGAGTTAGATTTGCACATTGCTTCACCAGGTGCTGATAGAATTTGATAAAACAAAAGGAACAGTTAAGATGACAAAATGTACATGGATTTATGAATTACACTGAATTTGATTTCAAAAAAACTAATAGAAAATTATGGGGGCCTGCAAAGCCTAACAAAAGCGGCCTTTCATTGTGAGATTGAAAAGGGTAACATTGAAGAGAGACTACCAATTTGTGGGATTAACATCTTTTTTTCATTGTTTGCAATCGAGCCTTCTTCCAACAATTCCCTCTCTTGTGCTTCAGGGCTCGATCTTCCCATGGTATCTTCTTCAGCAACCAAAGAAGTCGTGACACTTACAAGCGGGAATATTGCAATTCTGGATACTTGATTGAATAGTGCAATAGAGACTCCCACAGCAGCCAGTTCTACTGGACCTGAACAGGTTTGGGTAAATTAGAGTTTAGTCCTTCTATCTGGACCACATTTTAGCATGGCTCTAGGACTGCAGTCCCTGGCTAAGGTACACTGTCAAGTGTAAATGTTCTTACTAAATGGAGGAATTGTTCTTAGAGAATTCTGTTTAACCACTAAAAGTATGCAGAATAAGTAAGACTACCCCAAAAAATGAAAAGAAGAAAAAGAAAAAGTAAAGTAGTGCAGGTTCAGAATTGAGACATAAAGTGAGAAGGAAATACCTATTTGGCCGATAAATGCTGTGTCAACCAGGGAAGCAACAGGGTCCGCTGTCAAAGCCAAAGCTGCAGGAAATGCTATTCGTGCTATTTCTAGACCAAGTTCATCCATTTTGAAGACGTGCCTGCTCACAATACAAGATCAATAATCCTTAACAAAGACAGGTTGAAGCCAAATTGTGCTTGCAAGCAGTGGTTTGATCAAGGACTCTAGTTCAGTTGTGAGTGAAGAAATAAGCATGGACCTATTCGTTCACTTCAATGCTTAGACTGAAGCAACGAACTTATGCATCAAGCAGTATAGATGCATGTTCCCTGTACTTTTTCGATTGTTGAAAGAACTTCAAGATTAAATAGATGAAACTATTTGGAGTCATACCTGAGATCCTTAAAGAAAATGCAAAAGGGGATTCTCTCCCCACCCGTGGATGGACATGAAGAACCTTTCTCGGCCATCAATTGGACAGGCAATCGCCAAAAGTATGCTAAACTCTGGAATGCAATTTCTCCAGAAGAGGGTGGTTGAAGAGATTGGCCTATAAGGAAGTCGTTCATAAATTTGGGCTCCACAACCTGCACGCAAACGGTATCATTGAACTTTCATAACTACCATAAAAAGATACCAATTGCTTGACAATCAAATTCCCTAAAAACAAACTAGAAAAGCAAGAGAAACCATCTTTCGGTTGTGCCACACGGTGACAGTACCAAGTGATCACACAAAGCAGAAGCATGTGCTGCTGCAACATAAAGGAGATAATATAAATGAAACCCCTCAACCTCAAATCAACGAGAACAGGTTTATATATATATATATATGGATTTTAGTCATAGGCTTCTGCCTGAGATATAACTAGCAAATTACTTATGCATCTGTCAAAGTAGTGCTCACTTTTACTAAGCAGCCCGAGAAGGCTCCATTTGGACGAACAATATGGACTCAGAGACTTTCATTGATCATCTTTGTTAAAAACCTCGGAGTTTCGCTGTCAAAAGCAAAGGGATGATTTATGCATGCACCATGTGTCAAGTATTCTTGTGCCAGGCTTACCATAGGTGAATCCTTTTATATCGGCTTCAACAAGGCGTCATCTAATTTTCCAAAATGAAAAGAAAAATGCTCACAGGATGGATTCCCATGAAGGTCAATTGTGGTTTCGCTCCAGACATGAGATATAAGTACCAAAATACATTTGTGTCTACCATAGAGAGAATATTCAAATCCAAAGTCCAGAACTAAATTAGTACGGTCACTTTACCAAGATGAACCCCGAGAAGTTTCCTTGAGAGAAGACTTTGGGCTCAGAATTTTAATCACTTTGAGGTTCATTGTTAAAACTCAACAGGGAAAAGAGAGACATCATGCATGTGACAATCAGAGACATTTGAGCTTTGAAACCTGAACACAAGGAATGGAAATTCACCAAATTCAAAGACTAGAAAGAGGTGAGACACCTCCCGCTTTGACAAACGAACACACCATGCAATTCAACATACTAGGAACCTATTTTTGTGGGAAGCCGAAGAGAGCCATAATTTTAGAGCCTTGAAACTTACACAACCACCCCAGCAGAAAAAGAAAAGTATCCCTCACTTTCACAAAGAATTTCAAACAAGAAATGCTTTCAAACACAACAAAACTCTGCCACAAAAAACATGTGAACTCAAAGACATTTAAGCCAAAAGCATCAAGACATCCAAGTATGAAGTACTCATCAGACCAAGACAAGCACCGTGCAAGAAGAGGAAAGGTCAGGACGCACGGTCAAGAACAATAGAACATTTCAACCTGCGCGAGCTTATGATGCCAGCGGGCGCGTCCGGCAGAGGGAGAGGGTTCTCTTGTATGACCTTTTACATGGACAGAAAGATTGTGCTGTAATAAACGAAACGGAAAACGGTTAGGTGGGTCTGTATTGCATTGCCATGTCATTACAAAACTCAATAAAAAAAAACCAGCTTTTGTCACCAAAATCTATTCGCCGTGCATTTAAAGCGAATAGATGCCCAATCCTCCACCGTCAAGCACAAACTTTAAGAAAAGGCATATTTATAAGATTTCTTATTTTAATTTTTTTAAATATAATTTATTTATAATATTATATTATATAATAATTAAAATATATATATATATATATAATTATAAATAAATTATATTTAAAAAATAAATATAGTAAACATTTAAATTTATTGTAAAAATGAATAAATAAATCTATAATAAATTAAAAAAAAATCTTACATTTTTATGAGATTTATTACTTGTAATTAATTATATTTGATATAAATATATTTATATAGATTTGAGTTAATTTATTTTTTATAGGCAATCTCAATCTCAATTGTTAGTAATTATTTAAAATTTTTTAAAATTATAATTAAATTAATAAAAAAATAAAATTAATCAAATCATTGCTAACATTAGCAAGGCGGCTTAGTTGAGTTTACCGTTTGAGCTACGTTAGGAACGTAAATAAAGTTATGATGTTAATGGCATAAATGTCAGATGAAAAACCATTAAACCTATATGATAAAATATGTTACCATCTATATTTGGAGGGCTAGGCTTTACAACAAGATAACCTAGAAATAGGAATGTTATATCGATATAAAAAAAGCAGATATTTAAATCTGATAATAATGTGTTGCATCTTGCATGGGAGCCAGCAAGTCAAACAACAGGCAACAACGATACAAATGGGAACCAGCCACCCGAACAACAACAACAACAACAACAACAAAGGAATCAAGGGAAAAAAGGCACAGACTTATCTATTGTTTTCTTTCTTTTCCTTTTTTTTGTTTTGTTTTTAACGAAGGAAACTACTTATCTGTTGTTTATAGCAATTGAATTAGTGCAAGCAGTCGTGTGAATGAGGTGTCGCGCGCACCTATGTACAAGTAAATAATGCACCCTTGCATCTAACAGGGCTATGGAAAATGGCATGCTCCCAATAGTCTCTTTTACACATGTCACGGTCCTTTATACATCAAAATAGACAATAAGTTGAATCTAAATACCTTATACAAGGAAGAAGGAAAATATATTAAAATTAGTCATATAATAAATGTTAATAAATATATATATCACAATTTTTTGTATAGATAATATTTTAAATATAGATATCTCTTAAAAAAAGAAAATATATTAAAATTAATTATATAATAAATATTAATAAATATTTATATATAAAAGAAATTAAAAAATATAATATTTATTATTAAATTAAGAAAAGATATAACAATTATAATTTATTTAAAATTTATATAAGAAGAAATTTTTCTTATTTATATACATTTAATTTTTAATTAAAATATATTTTTAAAATTAATTTTTAAAAAAAATTTTATAAATTAAATGTGAAAAAATTATTTAAAAATATTCTCTTATTCGAGTCACAATAAATCTGTTGGCCGTAAGACATGCATAGTGATTATTTATTTATTTATTTATTTTCCGGAGGAATGAGCCAAATATTAGGCAAGTCCGCGAAACAAAACGGAACAAATTGACAAAGAGTTCCTGATGAAAGGCATAGATTCATCAGCGAATTAATAGAACCTACAACCTAGCAATTAATGTTTTCTAGCAGAGCCTAATTATCTCGTAGCGCTCCCCCACCACCCCCCTCCAAAAGACAAGTTGACGTGAGCCTGCCAGCTATTTCTTTAATTGTATCTATACGATTTTTTCTTTTTTTCTTTTTAATCTATTATACAAATTTATTAAATTATAAATTACACAATAAACATATATATTTTTTTATTTTTTATAAATTTTATATCTCTCTTTTTTAAAATTAGAATTCAAAATTTTAAAAATTAAAATTTAAGTTGGTCCTTGTAGGACATTTTGTCTATGATTTTAAGAGTTTGTTTCTAATTGACAGGGTGATCGCGGGAGTCATTGTGCGGTCCGTCTGGCTGTACCCATCATGGCTTTGGTGCGACGGTTACGATGATGCGTTGAAAAAGTCCGGTTGTTAGCAATAAAGTCCGATTAAAAAACAACTGATTGCGTGCTAGTTGATGGTTAGTACGGTTCATCTCCTCAGACTCAACTGCTTTTATTCCCGAGACTTTACAAATGCCTTTTCTTTTTTCTTTTTTTCGGGAACGGAAAGAATAGTATGATAACGGTGAAAATTGAATAAAGAAGGCACAAGGAGAAAATAAAAAAGAAGGGATAAAAGTTGTTGAAAGGGCACAATGAATCGACCAAAAGAGGCAGTGGAAGGAATATGCTTGTGCTCGTCATATTCATATAAATATTTACCCATCTGATCCTACCAAATTCAAAACGTAATTTAGCTGGTGACATAAACCGATGATTCCCCTCCCCCCCCCCCCCTTTTTTTTTTTAAATAGGAAAACAGAAATTGATGTGACATATTTAACATGTTCATCCAAATTGAAATCGTGAGATATATAATCTCATACACATCTTAGTAAGATTCCATAATCTAAGTCCGCTGCCGCTAATCTTAACATTCATGTAGTCGATGGATTCATTGCTTGTTGAGTGCAACACTTAATATTAGAGAAAATATTAGGTAACAAAACATATGAACCAATTACATTTCATTTAATTTCATTAATAGACAAACTAGCTTCACCTTTAATAATTAAAAATGGGAATAATCACATCGAAATTCAGAAACAGAATGTGCTTGCACGACTCATCCTTCATTCGACAATAATAAAGTATGAACCTTAAAGGAGAAAGCAGCAGAAAAAGATACATGACCATTCATCCAACTAATCGCAATGTCATCAGTTGGAGACGCTCGTTAAATTATGCCCCGTCAAAATTTTCATGTAAATTTCTAATTTCTTCTCTAGACTCTGGAGATAAAGAATTGAAAACTTTGATCAACAATCTACCCACCTAGACAGCCAAGCAGAACGTGAAAAATTGCAGTTGAGAGTTGAGAGTAACAAAAATGGGACATTGCTCTCGTTTGCGTCCGCAAATTGTCATAACCAGCAACTCACCACAAGCCGATGGCCTTCCACCAGACTCCTCCAACTCCAAGCCAGATAATGATGTTGACAACAGACATGAGGAACCCATAGCCCCACCATTTGGCAAGAGGTACGTAGTTGGCACCATAGAAGACAGGTGCAGACCCAATGCCGTAGTGTGTAATGCCACCCATTAGGTTGGAAAGGAAGGACAGGACTAGTGCTCCTAAATACGGTGGTGTCCCTAGAGCACTGGCGACAGACAAGAAGGCTGTAAACATGGCACCGATGTGAGCTGCTCCGCTAGCAAAAAAGTAGTGGGAGTAGAAATATAGAAGAACCAAGATGCCAAAAGATGCCTGCCACGAAAACCCCAGTCCACCGACGAACTGTAACCAAGAATATATATAGCCATCAGCAAATATTGGCTTTGTGAGTTTAAACCAAATAATATATCAGCAAATATTGTAATCAAGTACCACATGTGCGTATAATTAGCCAACTGTTATCAACAAAGGCACCAAGTAAATATTTATGCATTTGGTACGTGATAATTGTGAGTTGAAAGAATTCGTGTTGGGGGAAGTATGGAACTGAAATTCATGGTCTACTTCCATACAGGTCACCATAATATGGAGTATAAGAACACACTTTATGGCATAATTAACAAAAGCTATCAACAATGAGAAAACAGTCAAGGGAGAGACACAAACCTTAACAACAGTTTGGCTGAACCAGGAGATGAGACCATACTTGTTAAGATACCCAGCCATGGCAATGAGGGCTGCAAACCATGTGAGGGTATCCCAAGCAACTGCTTCAGCTAAGCACTCCTTCCATGTCACGACACCGGTGATAAGCAGGATAGATAATCCAAGTATAGCAGAAGTAACAGCATCCACATTCAGCATCCCTCCAAAAATCCAGAGGCCTACCTATTGATTGGAAGGAAGTGAATATCCACCATAAGGGGCAGAGCACAAACACAATAAGCTTGCACAGCAGTGCGCAAAGTTCTTGCCACCACAAACACAAAAAATACAAATCAAGAAAAGGACAAAAAAAAAAGGAACTGGCTAGCAATAATACGACTTTACAATATAGCATATGCAGGAATAAATTGCATAACCAGAACTGGTACAAACACGTTACATGCACAGGTTCTCTTCACCTAGTCCAGTTGCGAATTTTCTTGTAAAAGTCCACAAAAATTAGTTCTTGTGGCAGAAAGTTTCTTTCCCAGTCACAATTTTCACTTTCTTTTTCTTGGTTTCCTAGTCACCATTGTTATTGTAGTTCAGACCAAATACCAATTTCATAATTCTTCACCATGAGAAACATGAAAACCGTAATTAAGTATAAGATTCCAAAATTCCCAAATTCCCAAACTAGTTACATATTAGTATTCAACATCAGACCTACCACTCAACATGACTGTATATAAATTTAAATAATCCTACACCCAGGAGAAAAGCAATTTAATAACGAATCTAAGTTCTCTATCATTTAGAAAAACATTTAAACCATCTATATAGCCCAAAACTCTGCACAGAGTCACAACACCATAGCTGAAATGCAAGGGCCAAGATTGGGATCAACCTGATCATCCCACACATCATCTTTACATAACCACAATAACTCTGTCTCCAACACACGAATTCTTCGAGATGTTGCATTTGACAGAACAACCATCTAAAACTATTGCATTAGCCTTGCTCATTCAAACAGATTGTTACTGAGATTGAAGAGAATGGTGGCAAATGAAAGTCTATTCACACACCGGCCTGATTCACTCAAGCTGAAACCTTCTTTTGATTATCAATTAAAACAAGCTTATTTGAACATTCCCCAACAAGAAGCACAACCACAACCACCAACTGTTTCACCCAGCAACTGTGCACTCTTTGTAACAACAAATCACATAGAACCAGATTAAATTTCCAAATCCTCTGCCAGAACACATAAAATGAGACTATAATCTTCAGTCATAATGATTTTGACAAACAAAGGAATCCCATGCTTGACTTAATTATATCTTATTGGCCCATTTCCATTATGAAACCAATGCATTAGGAAATTTCTTATGCAACAAAACTTCCCAACCACACACATGCACTTCATCCAAACCAATCATGTAGAGTACAAATTTAAATTCCAACATCTAATAACAAATCACAACTTTAGAAGCTGCCTCATAAAAAAACAGAGACCAAGAAAGCCAAAAAAAAATTTCAGCTTTGAGGTTGCAAAAACAAAAAAAGAAAAGAAGAAATCACTTATTCATCTTGTAAACATATGTACGAGAACTCAGCCCTCTCTACTCGACCAGTCTGACTTAAAAATAGTGTTACAATCCTCGAGGCAACTACGATTGGCCATTCTGAATAGCTTTCAAATAAGCCAATGCAATAAATAATCCCAACACCCATTCCCGATTTAGCACCAAAACCAAAGAAAAAGGGTTCCTTTGGGCTAAGCATTCAATGAAAACTATGCACTGTCGCCCACAATTAGATTCGAGTAACATAACGCAATATAGTTGCACCAAATTCTTATCTATATATATAAAGAAATGAAATTAGGCAAGACCAACGAACAGAAAAAAAAGAAAAGAAAGGAAAAGAAAAGAAATGTGTACCGTTAAAAGCAGAGTGCCAGCCATTATAATCTCATTGGTGGTCATAGGCCCCATTTTCTCCAACCTCTCCCGAGCCAACTTAGGCGCGTCGGGGCTGCTCTTCACGGTGGGTGGGTAGATTATATACAAAAGCATAGGCACTACAATCAACGAAACCAATCCTGGCACGATTGCCGCCTTAGCCCAATCGGTCCATCCAATTGTCTGCTTAATCGTATTAGCAGTCAAATTCGCGCTCAATGGATTCGCCGCCATGGCAGTCAAGAACATTGACGACGAAATCACCGACGTTTGGAAACAAGTGAGCATTAGCCAAGATCCGAGCTTGTTCTCCGTCCCGTCACCGGCATTGCTGCCGCAAGCGACACAAAGAGACTTCACCAGCGGCAAGAATATCCCTCCAGCTCTGGCTGAAACCGAAGGAATCGCCGGAGCCAACAGCGCTTCGCTGAAGACAAGACTGTAGCCTAATCCTAGAGAAGAAGATCCAAACAACGAGACAAACTGGTAAGCAATTCTGTTTCCGAGGCCAGTTTTTATGAATCCGCGCGCGAAGAAGAAAGCCAGCGCAATAAGCCACGGGATCGGGTCGCCGAAGGCGGAGAATGCGGCGGAGAAGGTGAGCGTTTTGGTGAGGACAGACGCTCCCAGGCCCATCAAGGCGACGGCGCCGAGTGGCAGCGGTTGCGTGATGATGCCTACGATGGTGGAGAGGAATATGGCGAGGAGTTGCCAGGCGGGTCTTGATACTCCCGACGGGACGGGAACGAACCATAGAATGACACCTGTCGCGATGGAGGCTAGCAGGGACTTCAAGGACGCGCCCTGCCATGCCGGGGAGGCTGGCGTCACAGTGGCGGCCGCCGAGGCATTGACCGTTAAGTTTGAGCTTTTGGGGGGACTTGGACGGATTCCGTTGAGGGAATTAGGCAGCTTGGGGAGCAAAGGAGAAGCGAGAAGGAATCTGGACGCGTTGACGGCTGCCAGTTTTGGGGTAGAAGACGGAGTGGATCTAAGATGTGAGGAAGTGCGGGATTTGAGAGATGGGCGGCGACTGAAGGTTAGAGAGCAAGAGGAAGATGGCGCGAGAGCCAGGGACGCCATCACCACCTGCCACGGCGTTTCCGACGGAGGAATTGGACAAGCAACAGACTAGTAGCCACGGCAGAGAAAGGGAGTGAGTGGGAAAGGAAGTTTATTCGGTAAGGGGAAGGGGAAGGAGTGGAGGGGTTTAAAATGGGGGAGGGGAGAGGGTTGAATATGGGCCGCTGGATTTGGATCTGACGGTGGATATGGGGGTTGGAATACACGGCTTTTTATTTTTATTTTATTTTTTTTTAGGGGAGATTGGAGCTCTCGTCCGTGCCGTCGTCCGATGGAATCGTGGAAATCTCCGTCTGCAAAAGTACCAAAAATACATCTTCCGTCTTTTTCTCTGAGTCTGCCTCCTACAGTGGATGTGCGCTGGCGCAGTTGGACTTATTATTATTATTATTTGTGAATGAACATTGCACGTGGCAGAATGCGGATTATGAATAAAAAAAAAAAAAAAAGGTTCGGCTTTTTTTGGTGAGGTGAAGTCAGCTGGGGACAGTTAAAGTAGAATGTATACGCGGCGGATTTTTATTGGGGAACATCAAGTGGAAATCGATAGTGGGGAGAGAGAGAGTTGGGGGCAAACTGACAGCAACCAGAAGCAAGCAACAGAACGTTTGGTCGGCATGCCACGTGTTTCTGTCACAGGAGGCCTCGTTTTCGCCTTAGCAAGCGAGAGAGCTGTTATGAAATATTTGCGTATGGCGCATGTGATCGTCGCTTTGGCCGAGTGGTTAAGGCGTGTGCCTGCTAAGTACATGGGGTTTCCCCGCGAGAGTTCGAATCTCTCAGGCGACGATGGTGTTTTGCTTCTTCAAGAAAATTTTGGCTTATTTCTATTTGTGATTTATCCATTGGGCCATACCTCAGTCATCTACTTGTCCTTCGGCAGTTCGGGAAACAACTGAACTAGCCTAGAAGCATTGGGCCACATATCATCATCCTACGCTATTTTGAGTCATTGTATATTTTTGATGCTGCATCCTTTTTTTCGGCCCCAATTAGATTGAGCCCATTTTGTGTCTAACCCCATCTCGTTAGCCTATTTGTTTACAATTTTTTTTTTTTCTTCTTTCTTTTTTTAGAGTTTGATTGCCACCAATTGAGAATTGAGTTCAAAGCCTTTGATTTTAGAAATGGTTCTAGTATCATTGAGTTAAAATTCATTGGTTGCCTCTTTCGTATCCACCCTGTTCAATGCTTAACAGTTAATTGTGGTCCACTACACTCGAAAACTTACAAAAAAAATTTTGATTTTTTTTTTCTTCCTCATTTCCTTTTAAAATAACCTTTGGGCTCAAGAAATATAAGAAATAATAATTAAAAAAATATATATTTATATAAAAGCATCTCCACCTCCCCACCACCACAAAAGAAAGACGATTGTCTTTACCTTCCTACTAGCTTACTAATTATTTCTAGATTATTATTATTTTTTTGATAATTTTGTTCATCTTCTAAAAATATATAACTATATATAAAGGGAAACCATTTTTGTTTTTGATAACTAGATGAAATTGCAATAACATTCCTTCACCATAAGGGATAAATTCGTTAGCAAATGCCATATATAGAAGACACAAGAAATGACGTTTCCACTACGAAAGCGTATTAGATTAATTAAGCGCTATTGGTGCATAACAAAATAAAGAAAAAAGAACCGTGTATATTTTAGCGTTTGGCCTCTACCTAGGCTCCTCACGGACGAGCGTGAGAATCTCCAAAGTCCAACCGTAAATTATTACTGCTTACGCACAAGTGTTCGTGATGGAACGTTAAATGTCTGGAGGGAGTGATCTATGAAGCAAGGCGCTTTTTTCACTGTTCATATGTCATTCAAGCGAAAAGGCCGGGGAGAGGGGGGGGGGGGGGAATCGCCTTGGATGGATAATATACGTCCAAATTTTACGTATGAAGCGCCCCTAATGAAGCTTACATACTTTGCATTCTATGATTGCGTTCTTGTAGCATGACTGTGTTGCACAGTTGCACGCTAAATGGCTATCCTTTCTCAACGCAACTTTATGAGTATTAGTATGTATAATAGCTTTTATATTTCAGTCTTTAGGGGCCCTAAACAAATCCGCAAAATGTAAAAGGGGTGATAATTATTCTTTGAAGCAAGCCCATTGAGGTTATAACTAACTTGAAGTGACCCATATAAGTGTAATGAAAGCAAGCTGACTAACCATGCAATGATAATTGTTATTTCCAAAGTGGACGTCTCATCTAATTCATCCAACTTCATTAGTTAGAGGAAGCAATTATAACATGTTATCGTTTGAAGAAAGTTGACTTGAGAGAGAGTGCGTGAACCTGTATCTTCACGATCAACAACCATATCCCACCCCACTATTAATAACAACTTCCATCCCCATGCCAACATTATACGTCTAGAAGAAATTATTTATTTATTTATTTATTTTGTGCCAACTAATCTTTACATGGCTAGTCGTCCATTTCCACAATTGTACACGAGTGATTAATGTGACAGCCAACGCAATGCTTGGAAAAACCAAAGTACGTACTTCAGACTATCTCCGCCATACATGCATGATTGGTATGTCTTTGCTCTTTTTGGCAAAGGTAGATATACATAGAGTACAAGGTAAGAGTTGAGAGAGAGAGAGAGAGAGAGAGAGAGAGAGAGAGAGAGAGAGAGAGACCCACTTCAAGGAAGATTTAGTGACTCAACAATATTATTCTCTTTCTGTTCCTGCTTCTCTGTGACTATTTCAAAGAAAGCCTAGACAAGATTCATCTCTTCAGTTATTTTTATGGCGAGGAAGAAGAGGCTATATATGGTATAGAGAGCATCCTCCATAGTTAATAACGTGACTCTATTCAACTTGAAAAATCGAGGAAAGGGAAGGCGGAGACATCTTTCATCAATTCTTCCAGGTCCCATTCCCCAACTTTTAGCTCTTCTCCATGCCAAAAGTTTCCAACCCCAGCAGCTGCGTCCTCTGCCGTATTATTACTACTGCTCATGTTGCTATGAAGGTTGTTGCTAGCATTTATATTGTCAAGTAGCTTACCATTTTCCTCTGTATTTATACTCTCTAAGGGAGGAACTTGAAGCTCTCCTTCTATCTCAATATTGACACCTCCAAGGATCCCTTGTTCTCCAAATAGATCGTCGATTGACCCAACCCCAACTTGGCTCATACATGGGTTTGCATTATTTAGATATACACTTGTTGCACCGCATATGTTAAGGCCATGATGATCGAGCATTGGCAATACTGGGGCCATCGTGTGATTCATAAACAAAGCTTGCATGGACTTCCCCAATGATGGTGATGATGATAACGATGATGGGTTCATGTACATGGGCATAATGCCTTGGTCTTGCATGGACATGAATCCTCCTGATCCTGTGATGACATCCTTGACAGGGTCCGAGGAGGAATCGCTCGGGTTTGGAGAGGGCGTGGACGAGAGGCTCTTTAGTCTCTTCTTTATTGTTGAGTTCCAAAAATTCTTGATTTCATTGTCGGTACGCCCTGGTAGGCGAGCCGCAATTTGAGACCACCTTGAGACAGAAAGACATAAACTAAATTTTCAGTTCCAACTAATGCCCGCTCACGAGTTGAAAATCATGTTCAAGCGCGATTTGCATGTGGTAATTTCAGCAATGATGAAAAAAAGAAAAAAGAAAGAAATAAAGACGAACTTTGAGTGACTTCTACCCTTTCTTAGAGCAGATGTAGCACATACAAGAATTAATGCCTTTGTCATCATCTTTTTTTGTCCAGATTTATGGTTGATTAATATAGAGAATCCCTTGTAATAAAGTTCCATGTACTTTCTTTTAATTTCCATTCTAGTAGGGGAAAAAAAAAATCAGGAACACAAGAATTATACGTGCCATGGACATAGAAATCTATATATATACATTAAACGAAATAAAAATTGATACTTGATTTAATGTGTGGATAACACAATTTAATTATATTTTAATATTTCTTTTTTATTATTGTGTCTTTGATTGTGTCCATTTACAACATACATGTAATCTAACTCTTTTAATAATTAGTAGGTTGTTATGCATGTTTGATATCCTTAATTATGCATGGGTTGGGTATGTGGATGAGTGAATCCTAATACAAGAGCAAGCAAGGTTATTTGTCTTCAAATCTAAGGGAGGACACACACACACACACACGGACACAAGAAGATGACGTCCTCATCAACTTCCTTTCAAAATACTGAAATCAACACATCAGCAAATCAACAATTCGGCAAGTCAGTAGATTAATTCATGCACTCCCATCCAAATATGTCACTTATCTAGAGTTTTTATAATTCTTAGATGTCATTTGGATCTTTTACTACTAAAGCAAAAAAAATGAATGGACTATTAGTGTAACCATTTAGAAATATATGGATGCACATGTGTACTCACAAATCAATTGATGCTAGCTTAAATTCCATAGTACTTTTCTGGGATTTTCTGCACATTTTAATTCTATATTATTGTGACCATGAGAAATAATAATTCACTATTTCTTTATAGTCGAAAACCCCTCATTAATTAAAAGTCTCCATATTTATCTTAAAGGTTTTAGGTCCAAATTTTTGGAAGGGATGCAAGATTTATGGATATATATATAACTCAAGACACAAAAAGCATCCTAAGAATAAAAAAATAATTAGAATAAAAAAGATTCGCTTTTTTTCTTTCATAAACTGAGTAATTTCCTTCCCTTCAACTTCAAGTCATGTCGCTTTTTAATGTGTCACTCGCAACTTGCAAGGTACTGTGGAAGTTTTAAATTAAAAGATGGTAGAGCTAGTAATTGAATGAATATGGTAGCGATCGAGATGTTGAACTTCATGATATAATATAGATATTGGGGCAGTATAAACCTAAAAAGAGAATCAAAAAATAAAGAAGAAGCAAGCCTAGCTTCTCATTATAACCTTACACACAAACACATGCATAAGCAAGTAAAGAAACAAACCAAAAAAAAAGGGGGGGGGAATATATAGCATCTAAGAAAAACAGATTAAAAACCAAAGCAGGCGCAGCAAGATGCAGGTAGATAAACCAAGGAAGGCAAGTGTGCGTCGGAAGTACCTGTTGCCTAGAAGGGAATGTAGATGAATGATAAGCTCTTCCTTCTTGGGGTGAAAATGCGCCTCTCTTGAGGTCGGGCCTCAAGTAATTTATCCAACGGAGACGGCAACTCTTGCCACACCTCTGCAAGCCGGCATTTCTTGCAACATCACTCCAACAACCTTGACCATTGCGTAGCATGTACTTCACGAGCTTGTCATCCTCCTCTGGTGACCACAAGCCCTTTCTGAGCTTGTTCATATTGCTGTTGTTGTTGTTGTTGTTGTTCTTCCCGGTCGCCTCTGGCTTCCTCATTTGCTATAGACTTTTTGAACGTACGTAACTCCTGAGTGGAACCCCAACTGGGTTTGATGTAGATTATTTAAGACTTCTTTATATAGAATGATGGGAATGGGATATAGATAGGAGAGAGGTATTAGAGGCTGGAGCCATGGAGGCAGAGAGAGAAAGGGAGAAGACTTGATAGAGAGGAAATGATGATCATGATGATGGTGATGGTTGTGGGGTTTGCTTAGAATATAGGGAAGAGAGAGAGAGAGAGAGAGTGAGAGAGAAAGAAGGAGGAAGGGAAGGAGGGAGGGAGGGTTGGTTGATGGGTCCGAGTAGTAAACTGTTTGGAGAGGGACCAGAGAGGCAAAAATGGGGGAGATTGGTGGTCGTCTTGACTTTGACTCCATGGTCATGTCGTTTTCTATTACATCTTTCTTCACTCACAAGGTAATCATCGTATTTTGTATTATAGACAGACACAACTCAAACCACAGCATCCAATTAAAGGAGGAATTATTGACAAAAGATTAAAAAAAAAAGAAAAAAAGAAAAAAAAGGAAAACGTTTGTTTCATAACCAAGGCAAGATATTTGCTTCCACTTCACATAATCTCTGCTCGACTTCTCTCTCTCTCTCTCTCTCTCTCTCTCTCTCTCTCTCTCTCTCTCTCTCTCAACAAAGGTCCCACACGTGTATTTGAAGATAGTAAATAACCTTACGCTAATATGGAAAGAAAACAAAAATACTGAAAACACATGGAAAATGTTAAAACTGGTCCACAATGACAAGAATCTTCCTCGATCGGTGTGCTTCTGGCTTTGGCACGTTAGATGAACAAGTAGCTTTGGTCCCATGAAGTATGGATTTGGGGGAGGGAGGAGGGTTATATAACAAAGTCCTACAGGTGGAAACATAAAACCTCAAATTGTGCCATCAAAACGAGGCTTATGTTACTGTATTATGAGCCGACATGGAAGTCACGGACTCAAGTCGTGATAACGTTATTTTGATTTTATAAAGGTAAGATTGGATGCATCTCACCAATTGCACGTGTGATCTCAATGCATATGCTTTTTTGAAATTAACAGGATGAATCGGGCCAGTCGACTGTATGGGAGGAGACAATTGCCTCACGAAATAAACCGGCGAGGATTGTAGTGTTACCGTTGAAGTTCCATTGAACAGTTGCTTCCGGCTAGCATGCACGAGCGACTTGCATTATTCCCCAGTTAATTATGGATGGTATGATAATGAATTGTAATTCAAGCGAGGTTCTTTTGGCCTTAAAATTCGTGCTTTTCCGTGCATTAAAGACAAGTCAGGAAAAGATGAATGGTATTGATATGAAAGGAAAAAGAAAGAACCGGTTGACTTTTACCGTCTAGTTTCAATAGGAATAGGACGTTTAATTTGCAGCTTGTTTTCTCACCTACCTTGTGATTCTCAGAGGATGCCCTAATACTGCAGTGCAGTGTCTATGCTATCCTTCTCTAGAAATGATACTAGACATTGATCCCTTAGTTTGTACCAGTATTTGTGTTTTATTAATTACTAATATTGATATCTAATTCTTTGGACAACCAGAGGCAAATCGATTGTACAGGAAGATTGGATAAGTAACGCTCTATAAATTGGAATTGCAATCCCTGGTGTACGTCTGCTGCATAAATGAAAACACACGGCAAAATTTTCTTTCCAACTAAAATGAGAGAGTCCTCTAGAATGCTCAGACCCAATGCGAACGGCCCCCCACAGTGCACTGGGATGACATGCGATATAATATGTCGTCTGCTAGAAAAGAATCTACCGTAGTTCAGGTTGTGGGTGGGGAAATTCCACGGGAAACATTGCATTGGCAACACACACGTGACGGGGTCTCGGTAGTGGGCACCGAATGGATTGTCTAAGTTCACAATGTTCCCAATAAAGGGCTTCTCACATACCAATGGAAAGAATATACTCAGAGTTATGACAGATGATAGGGGCTGTATATGATCCTATCCTGGCTAATCAAACATATCGTGCATCATTCTTCTTTTCCATTGTTTTACCAACTCCTCCTTGATTGAGTTAAAGATAAGAGTCAAAAAGTTTACAAGACAATCCTGAAAAACGTTAAAGAGGCCGTCCGATGTGATTATTCGCTGGTAGTCCCCATGAGTGGGAGGGTGGGGAAGATCAAACAGATTCTAGCATCAAATTAAGTACTTATTGGACTTTGTTTAGACGGCTATATAGGATTCGCGAGAGTGTAGGTTGAAGTTCTTCAAAACAGCCAAATCTAATTGGTATTTGAAACATATCATGCAATATTGACTTCAAATGTTCTCATGATTACACCAATCCCGGAGAGTGGAAGGTGCAGCCTGCTTTTAGAGACATTTGAATCTTCTATGCTCAAACTTTTAGAGAGAGAAACCCCACAAGAGTGGCATATTTCCACATTTGAGTAGAACCTGCTAGCGGACATTAAAATTAAGATACTGTAAATCAATCTAGGATATAGTAGTCATCAAAAGCTTTTTTCTTCTCAACAGCTTTCTTACTGCTAAACGTATCCTCCTTCTAATTAGAAGAGACTGAATAAGGAAGGAAGAAATATAACTGGGAATGTACCAGCAATTGCAGGGCGTGGACAGAGACTACTGTGTATTACAATAACTGAAAAGTAGGGATTGGAATGTCAGAGATGTCGGTAGAGTATGTTGGCTGATGTCTAAATCCGCATTTGTTTCCTTGAAATTATTTTCAACATGCACATATGCTATTGACTGCTAATTTGTATGTGAGAGAAAAAAATTTGGATAGCTAGAATGAAAAATGAACCGACGATTGCAGCTTCCATTAGAGGCTTAACATCATAACATTTTGTCACCAATCAAATCACTTGTTGCCAAAAGCTCGCAACCAATCCACCAAGAATTGTCGGATCAATGTGCAACACATGTAGCTAAAACTAGAACTTTACCTTCATTACAGATACATTGATCTGGAAAAATAGACAGAAAAATAAAAGATCAATTTTAGAAGCCGCGTTGTAATAGATTCAAGCATTTCGTGTGGCAGTATGGTTTACGAGCAATGACTCAGAAGGATGAGATGGAACTAGATGCAATAGACAAGTGCCTTCTGTAATTAGTCTGTCAAGTGAGTAATTATGGGGTGGTTAATACTTCTAATACAGATTATAGCAAGTTGTCTCATAATGTTGGATAGTTATTTTGCTTTTGCAATACTCAGATGGCAGTGATAGCTTTCCTCTTTAGAGGGGTTCCAATAAAACAGAGACCAGATGCAAAGAAAATTCATAGTAAGGATGCTAGTAGGCAAAAGAATGTTAAATAACCTCAATGTACAACAATGCTTAAGCAGGAAACCGATGCTCCAATTAACTTGCAGGTATAGGCAAAAATAACAATGACAAAAGAAATCAATCTGTAATTTTGTCTGCCGCTCTGCTCATTCGACAAGGAGGGAGTAAGCAGCTTCAAGAAAAGAATAATGAAAGTGAAGAAACAGATTTGAATTTAAACACAATTTGAGCTAAAAATCAATAACAAAGTGGAGAGTTTGGTGTTAGTTTAAAACTACACGTTTGAATGCCAGCTCAAAGACAGAACAAGTGGGAAAGGTCTAAAATCTCGGTGGCCACGGAGATTTGGCGCAAAAAAGGAAGGAAAAGCAAAGATCCTTTTTTTCAGCACCTGAGATCTAGCTCTGTCCATCATTGGACACTACTAGTGCCAGATATGTACCATGTTGTTTTACTTGAGAGTCGATGTCTGAATAAATTTGGGACTAAAACCAGTTGATTTGAGTCAATTGGTCATACTGTCAGGATCCCCCATACCATCCCTTATAGTCCTTGTTCTGTTTCTGTTCAGAAGTTGCTGGGGAAAATGTTGTGATTTGAACTAGTTAATCTAAAAGATCAAATACCCCCACCAGTACATGTGATTCCAAAATTCAAGATCCTCTGTATCCTAAGGAATCTAAACCATATCATGCCAGTAAAATCGCCGCTAACTACACTAACTCCACAACAACTAGACCAAATCCAAGCCCAAATCGTCAAAAGCACCCAAGCTTCTCCAATAAACCTCTTACAAAAACATCTAGCAAACTCCTCTGCCCCGCGAGATGGCCTCCTCGTTTATAATCAAATGCTCCCCAACCCAAATTGTCACGACCAGACCACATTCACCTACGCCCTCAAGGCGTGCACTGCAGCCGGTGCGTATAAAAAAGGCCTTGAAATCCATGCCCATGTACTAAAGTCTGGTTCTTTTTCCAATATATTCATCCAGAACTCCTTGCTTCATTTCTATGTTACTGGTAATAATATTGCTTCTGCTAATCAAGTTTTCAGCTTTATACGCTTTCCCGATGTGGTTTCTTGGACTACTATAGTTTCAGGGCTTTCTAAATGTGGGTTTCCTCGAGAAGCCATTAAAATGTTCTGCTTGATGAATGTGAAGCCAAATGCTCATACACTTGTTAGTGTAATATCTGCTTGCTCTAATTTAAGGGATATTAGATATGGGAAAGCTATTCATGGGTATAGTTTGAGGAACATGGATGGAAATAATGTTATTCTTGATAATGCAATACTGGAGTTTTATGTGAAATGTGGATCTTTGCTGGGAGGAAAGTACCTGTTTGAGAAAATGCCTAAGAGGGATGTGGTTTCTTGGACTACAATGATTGGTGGGTTTGCACAGACAGGGTTTTGCAAGGAGGCTTTCAGGGTTTTTGAGGAAATGGTGAAGAGTGACGAGGCTGAACCTAATGAGGCAACCATTGTAAATGTTTTATCAGCATGTTCTTCAATTGGTGCCTTGGGTTTGGGCCAACGGGTGCATTCATATCTTGCCACACGGGAAGATCTTTTGGGAAGTGATGTTGTGGGAAATGCTTTGATCAACATGTATGTCAAATGCGGCAATGTGGATCTTGCAGTTCAGGCTCTTAAGATGCTTAGAAACAAAGATACCATTACATGGAGCACTATAATTTGTGGCCTGGCCATGAATGGCTGTGGCTGGCAAGCTATACAGATCTTCTCGCTCATGCTAATTTACGGGTTTCATCCTGACGATGTAACCTTCATTGGCTTATTATCAGCGTGCAGCAATGTAGGGTTGGTTCATCAGGGTTTGATGTTCTTTAAAGCAATGTGCAATTCTTATAGGATTGAGCCCCAAATGCAACATTATACTTGCGTTGTTGATATGTATGGCAAAGCTGGGCTCTTGGAGGAAGCAGAAACTTTTATCAAAGAAATGCCTGCAGAAGCTGCGGGGACGTTATTGGCAGTTTTGCTTAATGCTTGCAAGAGTCATGAAAATGTGAAAATGTTGGGGACGATCAGGCAGGGTTTCCATATTCTTAATGGTAGAGGAGTCGGCACTGGAACTTTAGCACTGTTATCAAACACATATGCTAGTACTGATAGATGGGATGATGCAAACAAGGTCAGGGAGGACATTAGACGTGTGGGATTAAAGAAGAGAACGGGCTATAGCTGCATTGAGGTTACTCAGTCCAATCTTTGTACCAAGTGAACAGGGTCACATTCAATTAATCCAAGAAGGTGATTTATTGATTGTTATTTCTCCACATTGATTTTGCGGAAACCATCTGTCTCCTTGAGATTAAAAAGAATTACATGATTTTGCCAGAAATGGTCCCGTATGCCCAATATGTGAGTTGAGGTTTTAAGTACGTTTCCCTTTAGCCCTATTGCTCCGATAGGACAGGAGAGACCCTCCTCTAATGCCCTCTCTTCTACGGGGTCCATGTCGATCTTAAATTGTTTGTCAACACGGGAAAAACAGACACCCCACATTTGGCCACAGGAAAGCCTTCGATACGTTGAAAAAAGAATAAGTGAAATGAAAAGAATATGAAATTACTTGGTCAAACAAATCATCCCATTGCATTACATAATAAAAAGAAAGCAGATTTGTAATCTCACATTACAGAAAGGCACTCGAGCTAGCAACAAAACTGTGATTTAAATGTCCCGTTCAACATTGCGTCAACCAAGCAGCAAAGAGAGAAAAAAAAAATCCTTCCCACAGCCATTTCTGATCCCAAAATGAAGAAAAAGGTAATGATCAACCACAAGGTACTTTCAGAGATCAGTGTACACCGCAAGAAATAGCCAACCAACCCCTGCAAGATGACAGTTCCAAGATTATCAAGAAATTATGTAAGAAACATATATTGATCCTCATTATGGGAAGAAATGAAAGGCAGGGAATGGAGATGGCCTTGAAATGACAACCCTGGTCGAGACTGAAATCATAGTGAAATGATCAGAATGAAGCATGATGGGTAAGAAATAAAATGCCTCAGCAACAATTTTTTCCAGGAGAATTTCGTCATATGTACAGTTTAATCCCATGACAGAGATGTACCCAAAATCCATCCCAAAAAAGGCTGTTCTGCTGACAAACACCATCATTATCTGACAATTTAGGTTTTTCAACCAGTGATGCCTGTGTGAAATCTATAATACGTACTACACAAAAGAGCATGTAAAATTATGCACACCTATGCATGTGCCCTTTTGGGGGGGGGGGGAGGGAAGGTAGCAGAAAAAGGAGCAGGAAAAAATTACCTCAGGTGCTCAGCGTCTTTGGGTTTTTCCAATTGAACGTTTCCCAGAGAACAGGTGCTTTGGTTTGAGGTTAGGGATAACTCTATCTGCCTCTCCACGCCGTGCATCCTTATTCCTCCTTTTAATAGATTTTTTGCCAAGTTTAAATGCCTTGACCTTTTGAGCAGAATCCTTGAAGCCCTCCCCAGGGACAATCTCACTAGGAGGCCGTGACTTTGATCGTGACCTTGACAGAGATCTAGATCTCATTCGCAGCTTCTTCTTTGGTTGGTCAACATCCATTTCCATTGCATCATCAACATCACCATGCCTCTTGTCAACAGACCTTTCCCTTTTGCGGCCCCTGCTTCGGGCACGACTTATTGCTAGAGCGGGATCCAGGCCCAAAGCAGATAGCTGTCTGCCCATTCTCTCAGTATTGAATTTCCTATCCTTGTCAAACTTTCTGGGTACTATGGGACGACTCTCTGCAATGCTCTTCTTCATTCTGTGCTCTTGAATGAGTAAGCTTTTCTTTTTCCTGATCTCAGCCAAAGCTTCTTGCTCTTCTGGAGTCAATTCCTTGCCATCCATCTCGAAATCCTCATCTTCTGCTTCTGCTTGCCGAATGCCTTCTTCTTGTTCTAACTCCTCAAGCCTTTGCAGGATATCAGGATCAATGAAGTCGTAGACGTTATGTCCATCAAGAATTTCTGGTAGTATATCTTCTTTCCATTCATCATTGGCTAAGATATAATTCTTCCTCAAATTAGCAGAATATACACCAGCACCACCATTTTCATCCTCCAAATCTTTCTCAGTTTTCCTCTTCTCCCTCTCAGCTGCTTCCTTAGCTTTAGCTTCCAAAACTGCCTGAGGTATACAAGGCGGCCTTTCCTTCTGGTCACGTGGCTTTGGTATTGCAACATGGAAACGATTCAAGCAGTCATTTATCTTTTTGGATTTCATCTTCAATTCAACTCGTTGATTCAATAACCTCTCACACGCTGCATTTTTGACAGTAATCACCCCTTCCTCGGTTAAAGTGCTCATAGTCAAAAGCACACTCACATCACTTGTAGGTTCACCTCCTTGACCAATCACAGTCTTCATAGCTTCTGCTTTCATTTCCATGACCAACTTCATGTCTTCCTCAGATATCCCTTCCAATGGCTGCAAATCAGTCTTGTTACAGACAATTATCAATGGTTTGTTCATAAATAGAGACTTAATGCTGTGGAATAAGGCTGCCTGCTGGGCAATGCTGTAGCCACATGACCCTGATATATCCAAGAAGAACAACACAGCAGCTCGCAGATGTGCCAAAGCTGTGATACTGCACATCTCAATAATGTTCCGATCTTCAAAAGGCCGGTCCAAAATTCCAGGGGTATCAATCACTTGGTACCTAAGGTACTTGTAGTCTGTATGCCCAACAAAGAGTGACTTGGTGGTGAAAGCATAGGGCTGGACATCCACATCAGCCCTGGTGATCTTGTTAATAAAGGAACTCTTGCCAACATTAGGATACCCACAGATCAGTATTGTCCTAGTATTTGGGTCAATGGAAGGTAGCCTAGCCATATGCTGTCTAATCTGCTCCAAATAAGCTAAACTAGGGCCAATTCTCTTAATGACAGTACACATGCGACCAAGTGCAGCTACCTTAAGACACTTGCACCTATATAAAGAGTCACCATACTTCAACAATTTCACATAGTCCTTGGCTATCTTGCTGATGAGATTTCTGGCAGTGTTTACTTGTCCAAGGGCAAGTTTGTAATGATCTTTGTTATAGAGAACATGAAGAAGGTCACCGTAGAAAGGGTGGATGTCATCCAGCCGAGGAAATTCGTCAATGATTGTAGAGAGCTTCTCATGGAAATTCTGCTGTGTAAATTTTACTTTACGCATGTAAAACTGTCGGAGACGAGAAATGGCATATCCCTTGTGTACAACGGTTGGTGTTTGCCTCTGTGTCCGAGAGAGGATGATATCGATGAAGTCCTTCCCATTTGGCACCACAGTGATCTTCTTAAAATTATATTGAACCATTTTTGTAATGTAATCTGTGACACGGACATGGAGTGAATTAAAATTATATATGGCCACAAGTCTGCGAAAAAAGGATTTATAAAAGTTGAACACACAATGATACCTCACATCACATAACATGAGAAGCAGCATGACAAGGCATCCAACCTTTTCTAATAATAATGATAGAATCAGAGAAAACTTTTATTCTAATTTCAAAGACTCTCAGATAGGTAAATGATTATTGAAAATCTCCACGAACTCCACATAAATTTCACTTTTTCCCGTCAGGAGATAAAACCAATACCATTGGAAAAGATTGTGCATCTCAAGACTACTTGGTAATAAAGGCACAAAGAATTCAAGGAAAAAATTTTTAAAAAAAACCGAATTTCATATCAAATTTACAACCGAAACACTTCCTTCAGCAGATGTCAAGCTGATTCAGTCAACATGTGTAAGGAATCCAACGTATGGTCCTCGAAATTTTCGAAGCCATAAATAGTTTTCACCTTCATACCTGAGTTAGGAAAAATTTTGACCAAAACCAGCAAGTTCAAATGCAAAATCACGGGAGCGTTCTTAAGCCAAACCACCGCCAAGATTAAAAATTTGAACTTTCACTATTCGTAAGGGACACCCACCCACACGGACAACTAGCTCCGCTCAGTGAAGAATATAAACAGAGAAGAGAAAATGCAAATGGAGATGGAGAAAAAAGAAACAGAGAAAGGCGTTAACGATGAAGAGAGAAGTAAAAGCTGAGAAGAGCGTACCTGAACGACGGTGATTGAGGAAGTCACAAGGTTGGCTCCTGCCAATGGGCTTTACACAATGATTGAAGAAGCGAAGCGGCGAGGCAGAAAGAACAGCGAGAGAAAGAAATAAGCTTTGGCGGTGACGAATAGGGTTTTTTTCCCTGTGAACTTGACATTATTTAGAGATCAGTTTTAAGGGTTTAAGTACCCTGCTACGTGGACCGCTGGGGACGCTGGAATATCGAGAGGGTGAGGGGTCTACGTGGTAGGTCTTGCATATTATATTTTCTTTTTTTTTTTTTTAATATGTAATGCATAAATGAAAAAAATATACTGTTAAATTATTAAATTTATAATTTTTTAAATATAAATTAATAATTTATAAATTAATAATTAACAATAAAATATATTATTATAAAATTTTTATTAATAATTTTTAATATTAATTTTTTAAAAATTATTATTAAATCATAATATAATATTTACATAAAATTTAATAATAAAAAATTAAATTAAAATAAATATATTATATCAAATTATTTTTTATTTATTAAATTTTTTTGTTTTTTAAATTATTTTTAAAAATATTTATTTATTATTTATTTTTATTTAAAATTAAATTATTAAATATTAAATAAATTTATAATTAAAAAAATAATTTATATTTTAATTTATAATTTTTTGAAAAATAATAATTATATTTTAAAAAATAAAAAATTATTTAAATTAATTTTAAAATATAAAAAATATAAAATAATTATAATTTATTTTTAACTATATTTTTTATTATAAAAAATTATAAAATAATAAAATAAAATTTTTAATTTATTTTAAAATTTTTAAATTATTTGTTAATTTAAAAATTTTTTTTAAAAATATAATAAAATTAATATAAAAATTTAATTAAAAAATTAAGATTAATAAATAAATATAATAGTAATAAAGAAAAAAAATAAAAAAATTTTAATAAATATTATTTTAAAAAAATAATATAATATAAATTTTTTATTTAATTTTATTATATTAAAAATTTAAATTTAAAATAACATGTAAATATAGTATTATAATTTATTTAAAAATTATTATTAATAACTTTTTAATATATATTTTATAATAATATTTTATATTAATTTATATTTAAAAAATTATAATATTAATAATTTAAATATAAATATGTTTTATATAATAATAAATAAATTAATATATAAATAATAATAATAATAATAATATCAATAATATATTTTTATTAATTATATATTATATATTTTAATACTCCCACATAATTTATTTAATTGTATTTATATTATATCTTAAAAAAAAAAAAAAAACTCGGACTTGCACTTCCCCCACCCTAGCTCGTCTCTCAAAAAAATACTAGCTAGCAATGTGAATAATGTAAAAATATCAAACGCTCAGAATGAAAGAATCATTTGATGTAGTAACTTCATGGTAAAGAAAGCAAAATAAGTGAAAAATGCGATGCATAAAAAAAAGAAAAAAAAAGAAAAAGAAAAAAACGAACAAATACAAGGCGAAGAGAAGAGGATAATATGTGAAAAGCCAAAAGCTTTGGCAGTCTCCCTGTGCAGTGATTGTGAAGAAGAAGAAGAGGGGAAAGAAAAGAAAAGAGAAATTGCGGGGGTGGGAAAAGGAAAATGTTAAGTGGAAATCTTTGTTTTTGCACACAGCCATCCCTTGCATTGCACCCCTCCTCTCCAATTGCCAAAGTTCCGTCAGTTTGCATCCTCTCCCATCCTCTGCTTGCCTTCTCTTCCGTTCTCTTTCCCTCCTCCTCCTCCTCCTCCTCCTCCTCCTCTTCCCTTTCCCTCCTAGTCCGGCGCTCGTCCAAGTCATCCGTGGCCGCGGAGACCAACGGTCAAGACTTTGATTTTGACTTTGAAGAGGAAGAAGGAGATAACAGAGAAACAGAGACTACTGATGAAGCTGAGAGCGAGGGTTACGCGATTGATGTAGATGCTCTGGAAAAGGAAGCCCAATTGGCTGTTAGAGAATGCTCTACCTCCTTGTCTCGCCAATTGATCATCGGTGCTGCTGCCCTTTTGTTTTTCCTCTTGCCCACCTCCCCATTCCATTTTTATTTGTCAAAGTACCTTTCTGGTTTTTTTGCTTTTCCGTTTTAAAATCAATTTGTTGTGGATTGGTTGCAGAGGATGAGGAGGCTGACGATAGAAAGGAAAATAGGAAGCATAAGAGGCGGGAAAAGGCTACTGCTGGAAACGTCAGTTTCTCGTTTTCCCTTGTTATTATTATTATAAAAAAATTGAAATTCTTCTGCTTCTTAGCTAAATTATTATTATTATTGGGTTAGATTTTTTAGTTTTGAATTGCTTTGATCTCGTTGCTTTCTCGATATATTGACTTTTGGCCCAATTCTATAAACCGTAGTTTGTCTGGCAATATGGACTGCAACTCCACTTAGACACAGTAACAAACTTTTGTTTACTTTGTTTACCTTTTATGATTCAATCTGCAGATCCCTGACCATCTCCTTCCAAAGGTTGCAATTTTGGGAAGGCCAAATGTTGGCAAATCAGCATTGTTTAACCGTCTTGTTGGGGTAACCAGACATTCATCTTGGAAATCTTTGACTTCTTTGCTCGAGCAACTTAGATGCAAATTTTATTACTCAAAAACAGAATTTCAAGTTCCATACATCTCACAACAATTAAATGTTATTTTGGGTGCTGCTTATTGCAGGGAAACAAGGCAATTGTAGTAGATGAACCTGGGGCTACAAGGGATCGTCTATATGGTAGATCCTTTTGGGGAGAAAATGAATTTATGGTGGTGGATACAGGAGGTGTTCTTAAAATATCGAAATCACATGATAATGTTATGGAGGATTCGGCTATCACGACAACCATTGGCATGGAAGGGATTCCACTAGCCTCTAGGGAGGCTGCTGTAGCCAGAATGCCCTCAATGATTGAGAAACAAGCTATTGCTGCTGTAGAAGAATCTTCCTGCATTATCTTTGTGGTTGATGGCCAGGTAAAGCCTCTGTCACACCTGGAATAAAGAATTCTCTCTCTCTGTCTCTTGCTTTTTAAGGTTAGAGGACTGTAGTGTGTGTAAGGCAGAATGGCAAGTGGCCTTGCAATCCCTTATGCATTTCAGTGAGAGTGATTCTATAGATCACTGAGTGGCAAAACTAAGTTCCTAAGACAGTCAGAGTATAAAAGCAGTAAATGGCAAAATTCCTTGTTTTCCAACTTTTATTGGCTACAGTTTGCAGGATCTTCCTCTATACAGCTAAATGATGTCGATGAAAGTGGAAATTTGATTGAAGTTCTTGAACTTACAATTTTATTCTCAGGATCATGTGGGTGTGTCTATGGTCTTGAGGTTGTTTTCCATTATCTTCTAGTTTTAGGTTTAAAGATCTAGATGCCTTTTCAATTTGAAAGGGTGCTGCTAGTACCTGTTTTGTATTTGTTCTGTCCCCATCCCCTCTGCCCCCATTTTCTTTCCCAAACATTTACTTGATCCAGATTGGTATGATGGTGATTTAATAGAAAATACTGAACAGGCAGGTCTAACAGCAGCTGATGTAGAGATAGCAGAATGGCTACGGAAAAACTACTCAAATAAGTTCATCATTCTTGCAGTAAACAAATGTGAATCTCCACGCAAAGGAATAACACAAGCATTAGAATTTTGGTCATTGGGGTAAGTTATGGCCCTTAAACTATCATGAAGGTGATGTCTCTAGCAACTTTCATGACCCCTTTTACTATTAGACTTTTACCATTGTTTTTTATGAATTTGGCCGGAGATTACATATGGTTAATCTAGGTGGCCTGCTTCTTTGCAATATGATTGAGATAAACAGAGAATGCACTGATGTCATTCAGGTTCTCACCGCTCCCTATTTCTGCTTTATCTGGAACTGGAACCGGAGAGCTTCTTGATCTTTTGTGCTCTGGACTGGAAAAAGTTGAGGTTTGTGGATGTGAACCTGGTATAAGGTGGTTCTGTGTCTGGTTACTAAGTTGATTCTTATTTATAGGGTCCAGAAGATCTTGATGAAGAAGAAAATTATGTGCCCGCTATTGCAATTGTTGGTCGGCCAAATGTTGGCAAAAGTAGCATCTTGAATGCATTGGTTGGAGAGAATAGAGCAATTGTTAGCCCTATCAGTGGAACTACTCGTGATGCTATTGATACCGAATTTGTAGGACCAGATGGTCAGGTCAGTTGAGTATAGAAAATCTTTGGATGGAGTATCACTTCAATCGGTTGTCTGCTAGTCTAGTTATGTTATCAATTTGCGCTGTTTGGAACCATACATCTATGTCCAGATTGTTAATATCACCAGTACCAGGATGGTCTGCATTGTTGACAGTGCCGCAATCTTTTGTTTAACTTACACCTGGATGACCTTTTGTTTTTGTTGCTCTGAAAGTGTGCTTTGCCTGGTTGAGTTGGAAATCAATTTCTTAACATTTCACTCTGGATTGAAATAGAAATACAATGAATTTCATTGTGAACTTTTGTTTTGTTGCTTGGCATTATGTGTACCTTTAAGTATCACGGGTGAGATAACTTGCTGCAGAAGTTTCAGCTTATTGATACAGCTGGAATCAGAAGAAAGGCAGCTGTAGCTTCTTCAGGGAGTGCAACGGAGGCTTTTTCAGTGAATCGAGCATTTCGTGCCATTCGTCGGTCTGATGTTGTTGCTCTTGTCATTGAGGCCATGGCTTGTATCACAGAACAGGTACTTCACATTTAGCTTCTCATGGACTGTAACCTTCTAATCACATTAGCTGAAGGTTGTTTGCAGTGGTGTACCCTACTTTTTCACTTCTGGTCATGGTATTTCTCAGTATGCTAGCATTTACTGAACTTATATTGCACAGTCTAAGTTATACTAGAGGAATCAGGTATTACTTTTCCCACATTAATGGTGTCTTAACAGTTTGCATGGCTACCTAATACTCCTTAATATGTACAGATTGCAAGAAATTTATGTTCTTTCTCATAATAACCAATATCTGTAGCAACAATACATGTGGGTTCCTTGGAAAATGATTCCTTTTTTTTGTCTTTCTTCTCTTGTCTGCAAATGCTCTAGGACTGCAAGATTGCAGAAAGAATTGAAAAGGAAGGAAAAGGCTGTCTGATTGTTGTCAACAAATGGGATACCATACCATATAAAAACCAGCAGACAGCAACACACTATGAACAAGATGTCAGGGAGAAGCTTCGTCTTCTTCATTGGGCACCCATTGTTTACTCAACAGCAATTGCTGGTCACAGTGTTGAAAAGTATGTTCAGACTGCTAAGATTTGCTTTACTAATGGATATAATTTTCCAGTTGTTGCCAAATTTATGGTCCTACAAACTTATTTGATGAGTTGTTTAAGTTCCAAGTTGGATTTCAAAAAAGTGATCAAAGAAAATAAAAATAAAAGACATTAGGCTTAATTTTACTTTGAAAATGTGTGTACAAATTGTTTGTGTGTGATATTTTGAAATTTCTGACAAATTCATCAAAAACAGAGAAAGACTCTGACAAAACTGTATGCTGTGAGAACTTTTCTAATGCCATGGAGGGCATCCCCTTGTCCAAGATTCTTACAGCATGGGGTTAGGGAAGGGTCAAATGTCAACAATCTTATGCCTAATTTTATAGAGAGTGTTTCTGTAATTTGAAGCTGTGACTTCAAGGTCAAAATAGAGTAACTGTGACACAGACTTGTCATTCTTTCTAGTTATTAGGAGGATTCTTGGGATTTTGTAAAAGAAAATGATATTGTTGTTTACCCTAAGGGTTCTTTAGCATCTGACTTGACCTTCCAATTTCAATTTCATTGGGGTGGAGCTGGCTCCTTCAATGGGGTGAAGAAAAATCAGTGTTTTCTTTGTGTGTGTGGTTATTTTGGGGGTTGCTTTTCCACAAACTTGATCCATAACAACTTATGAAAACATACATTATGGTGCCAGTTTTCTCAATTGTATTTACTGATGTAAGACCGATCCATTTAAACAAGCACATGTACTTCACTATGACAGAAAGTACAATATTAGTGACGAAACATAGCCGTATGTATGAATCTTTTTCCACATGGAAAGATGCAATTAATAATTTTTAGTTGTTTTTATCATCTATTTTTCTAATTGATAACCAAATTTCAGAAAACATGCTCTAATTTCAGGATACTCGTTGCTGCAAGTACAGTTGAGAAAGAAAGGTCGAGAAGGCTAGGTACTTCCATACTGAATCAAGTGGTTCAAGAGGCATTAGCTTTTAAATCACCTCCAAGAACCCAAGGTGGCAGGAGAGGTCGTGTCTATTACTGTACTCAGGTACCGTGTTATCAGGATCCAACTCTAGGTGCTATTTTGTTGTCCGGTCCTCATTTTTGTGCAACTCTAGATGTAGGAAGATTATGTTGCTACACTGCTCATTTTCCCCAGATTAGATAGATGTTCTAGTTCGAGTTCCAAGTCTTGTTGGAGTCCATTTGACACATATGGAAGGTTTCAATTTTTTTTTTTTTTTTTTGTCATATCCAATGAGCCCTTGTGATTTTCTGTAATTTATTGGACACATCCTTTTGCAGGCTGCTGTCAGGCCACCCACTTTTGTTTTCTTTGTAAATGATGCAAACCTTTTTCCTGAAACTTATCGGCGGTATATGGACAAGCAACTGCGTGCGGATGCAGGATTTTCTGGGACACCAATTCGACTACTTTGGCGCAGCAGGAGAAAAATGGAGAAAGGTGAAAAAGGTTAGTTATGATCCTTATTGTTTAATGAAACCTAACCATTGAGGATGAAAGGTAAAGATTAGGTTCCTCAGCCATGTGCAGTTTCTTTTTCTTTTGCTTGTTGCATTTTTTGGGATGGGGGGGGGGGGTGGATTTTTGGGGGCTTCTCAGTCAAAATGTTAGACCACCACATTGCCTCAAACATGCAAAAATAGGCCCTTTTTATTAGGCTGATATGATTGTTGTTTAAATTTGCTTGCAGTCAAGAGTGCGACAAGGACACAAATCAATCTCAGGCCACGTCACAGAAGATTGGCTGTAGCAACTTGAATAAATGCGCAGCTTCCAGCCTCCCGAAGGTGGTGACTCATATTGAAAGAACTCTGCTGCGGAGTAAGTGCGTGCATGCTTCTTAACATCAGTCCAGAGCATGGAGTTCTCAGTTATCTGATGATCAATCAGAGGATCTTCCGACGTGCTTGTGTTCTGATCGGTCTGTTCCTCGTAGCCATTCGAACCAGAGGGGAAAGAAATTGACAAATGTTGTCCATCGTTTGGCTGTGATGATGACATTCTTCGTTTGTATCCCTTAATGCAAGTTCTGTGACCAACGCAATTGCAGTGTTAAGTTTAACGGGCAATTTAGAGCAAATGTTTTTCCTTGGGAGCTCATCTGTTTGTTTTTTTGGTTCAATACCTTATTACAGTTGACATCAAACTCAGGTAAAATAATAAAAATTATTTTAAAAAAATAAATTTATAAATATATATATATATATATATATATATATAAAAAAAAATTTAATTATAATAGGTAAGATAACTTTTTTTATTGTTTTTATAAATTTAATAAATATGTAAGAGATAGGGCGGAGTTCTCAACTAAAATGGATGAGTTACGAAGAGGCCCATTTCTTACTAAAGGACTGGATCGAAGTGTTAATACAGGAGAGGACGAAGCGGGCCCCCCCCCTCCAATAGACCTGGGTTGTTTAACACATATGCTTTTCTTCATTATAGTGGGCCATCATCACTTGCGATACAGAGTTTTAAATTGACTGGGGCGGTGCACTGGGCCTAATCTTAAATGACCTATCTGGGCAAAATGGGAGGGAATATCTCCCGCCATCTCTCTCTCTCTCTCTCTCTCTAGATATAAAACCGAAGCCAAGCGCAGCCTTGTTCGTTCCTCTCTCCTTCCCTTCCCCTCTCTGCAAAATCTGCGTGCGCTGCTTGATCGGATTGACGTCTGTAATCGTCCGAATGGCAGATACCCCAAAGAGGCCTATCCTTCGATCTCCAGCAAAGGAACCCAATTGCCTAAAGACCCCAACTTTCACCCCCAAACAACAGTCCTCTTCTTCTTCCTTCTCTCTTTCTACTCAAACCCCACAAATGCTCGACCCTCCTCCTCGCCGATCTTCACGACGATTATCGCTTAAGCTTGACGCTGAGGCCACTCCGCAGAAACCCATTTCTCAGACTTCAAAACCCACCGAGGATTCATCTCATATTCTGCCTACAGCCCCTCGAAAGTTGTCTCAAGACTCGTCCCAGGGGAATTCGAGCAGAAATGAATCGGGAAAGACTCCGAAAAGAAAGAGAGACAAAGAAGCTGCGGAGGTCGTTGATGTTGAGGTTTCCTTCTCTCCTGTTTCTCCGGATAAGTTGGAGACAAAGAAGGGGAGAAAGGGTCAAGAGAAAGAGAGACATGTGACACCATGTTCAATGAAATTGAGGAATGCTAGAGGGGAGAAAAAGAGGGTTTACTATAAGAAAGTTGTCTATGACGGGGTTGAATTCCAGGTGGGAGATGATGTGTACGTGAAAAGGAGAGAGGATGATGCATGCTCGGACGACGAGGACCCGGAAATGGAGGACTGCAGAATATGCTTCAAGTCTGGGAAGGCAGTAATGATCGAATGTGATGATTGTCTTGGTGGGTTTCACTTGAAATGTTTGAACCCTCCTCTAAGTGAGGTCCCTGAAGGGGATTGGATTTGCGGATTTTGTGAGTCTAGGAAGTTAGGCAAGGGGGTTCAGTTGCCAACACCACCTGAGGGAAAGAAACGGGCTCGAACATTGAGAGAAAAGCTTCTTTCAAGCGATTTATGGGCTGCCCGTGTGGAGAGGTTTGCTATGTGATTTTATGTATTATTGGATTATGTTTACGCTGCCTATATTAGATTGACATGTGGGAATGACTAGATTGGCCCTGCAGTTTGTGGAAGGAGGTTGATGGAACCTTTTGGTTTTGGGGTCGATGGTATATCATACCAGAAGAAACTGCTGCTGGGAGACAGCCTCATAATTTGAGAAGGGAGATTTATCTTACTAACGATTTTGCTGGCATTGAGGTCATGGGCATTATCTTTCTTTATGACTGGTTAACTCTAAGACAAAGAATTGGGACATATGCTTATTTCCTGTGGTCACCTATTGATCTTTTGACAGCTGAGCCCTTGGTTTTCTCATTTGATTCAGAGTTCCTCGTATCTATGTTATTAATTTGCACTTTCTGATTTTGCAGATGGAATGTGTTCTTAGGCATTGCTCTGTAATGAACCCTCAGGAATATGCAAAGGCCAATAATGAAGGAGATGATATTTTTCTATGTGAATATGAATATGACATACATTGGCACAGTTTCAAGCGTCTCGCTGACATGGATAATCGTGAAGAGGTTAGAAACAAACAACAGTCTATCATCCTGTAACATCATAATCTAATTGCTGGTCTGTTGAATATTTACTGGCTTCCTTAAAATTTGTAGGAAAGTAAAGATGCTGACAGTGATGAAGATTGGAGTGCCAATGAGGATGCAGAGTCTGGCACTGATGAAGACATGGAATACAAAGATGAAAAAACTAAACACTCACAAACAAGTGCATCCTCGGCACATCAGTTGCCTGCTGTATGAACATTTATATCCAAATGTATGATTTTGTGCTTCACATTCAAATACACCAGGTAATCACTTTAATGACAATCACAGAACTCAAGGAAAGGACAGTTCTTTGGACTTCAGAAAATAGGAGCAAAGAAGATTCCACAGTATGTCAGATGCCATAGGCAGACTGAACTGGAAAAGGCTAAAGCAACACTTTTGTTGGCAACATTGCCTAAGTCTCTACCTTGCAGGACTAAGTAAGTAAACTCGATCTTTTGTCATTCTCCTCCCATTCTTGGATGATTTCTAATGTATTGATTTATTAATAGAGAAATGGATGAGATAACAACTTTTATAAAAGGTGCCATCTGTGATGATAATTGTTTGGGTCGTTGCCTTTACATTCATGGTGTTCCAGGAACAGGCAAGGTAACACTTGTTGGCTTCAAATCACTAGCTTACTAGTGCTTTGTTTTGAAGGGTTATATGTTTTGTGCATAAAATTATTGCTGCTTCTTTGGGTGACACTGATTTGACCTCTTTTGAGCATGACATGGCAGACGATGAGTGTACTTGCTGTAATGAGAAACCTAAGGTCTGAAGTCGATGCTGGGTCTGTAAGACCTTATTGTTTTGTGGAAGTTAATGGTCTAAAGTTGGCATCACCAGAGAATATTTACAGGGTAAAAGGCTGCATATTTTTATATGCTTTGTGTTGTAAGCTGAATCCTCCTTAGCCCTCTAATACCAATACTGCCTGGTGGTCTTTTAGGTTATATATGAAGCATTAAGTGGACACAGGGTCAGCTGGAAAAAGGCTCTCCAATTGCTGAATGAACGATTTTCAGATGGGAAGAAAATTGGAAAAGAGAATAACAGACCTTGCATCCTACTCATTGATGAACTTGATCTCCTTGTTACAAGAAATCAGTCGGTAACTGGTGCATCTTGTTACGTCAAAGCATGTAATTATTCTAGTTTACATACATGAGTTAGCATGCATTACTCATTACTTTCATTGCAGGTACTATACAATATCCTTGATTGGCCTACTAAGCCACATTCAAAACTGATTGTGATAGGTGCTCTCTCTCTCTCTCTCTCTCTCTCTCTCTCTCTCTCTCTCTGTGGATGACTTGTGATGAGATGATAGTGATGGGGTCTTGCTTCTTCATCACGAAACATCATTTGATAATCAGGAATAGCAAATACAATGGATCTCCCAGAAAAATTACTTCCTCGAATTTCAAGCCGTATGGGTATCCAAAGGCTTTGCTTTGGTCCCTACAGCTATCAGCAGCTTCAAGAAATCATCTCTAGCCGTCTGAAAGGAATTGATGTATTTGAAAAGCAAGCTGTTGAATTTGCTTCCAGGAAGGTAAGTCATTGTGCCTTTCCCATTAAAATTTGATTTTACCATATTTCCATCTGACAATCTTTGTGCACTGTTTACACACTCATTACCTGATCCAGATCCTTTTCCCTGTTATTTCAACTTGCTAATACACCCAGGTAGCAGCTATTTCAGGAGATGCACGTCGTGCTTTGGAGATATGCCGGCGTGCAGCGGAAATTGCAGATTATCATATGAAGAAATTAGGCTCAAATCTGAGCTCAGTTCCTGCAGGTATGTCCTTTCATTCACTTGATAATTTCTATCTTTTTAACACTGAAGCATAAAGGAAGGTAGAGCAATGGTCAGTTAGCTCATAAGCAAACAGATAATATCCTATGGTTTGAAGAACATGCATTTATAATGTCAATACTAAAGCCCATCTACCTGGTTGTTCTTCAGTGGAGATTGCTTTTGCTTCGCTTTTCCCTTCAAATCTATCCTTGCATCTGTAATATAGCAATTGTGATTACCTTGTTTGTCACCACTTTTTAGGAAAAGGCCTTGTTGGTATGTCAGAAGTGGAGACAGCCATTCAAGAAATGTTTCAGGCACCTCATATTCAAGTGAGTTGGTATTTGAACACAAATATAAGTAATGAATCCTATTTTACTTTACATGCACATTTATCCAAATTCTGTTATTGAGAATGATATCTTTAGCGGTTGATATTAATCCAACTGTGACATGATTGAATTAGGGGAAATAAATGATTCCAGACATGCACATTAGAAGTGGATGGCTAAGTTTGTTCTTGCATGCAATGTTAACATCTGTTTCTTCAAAACATATGTTTGATAGAAAGGATCTAACATTAGTTTTATTGTTGGGGATGAAAGGGATTAATTATTGCAATAATAAACTTATTTTCTCATGAAATACGTAATAATTGATGTGTTGTTTTCTGCCCCTTATTGTCTGCAGGTAATGAAAAGCTGTTCCAAACTGAGCAAAATCTTCTTGACAGCAATGGTGTACGAGCTCTATAAAACAGGAATGGGTGAGACAATCTTTGAAAAGGTGAAAAAATCTCAAGCCCATCGCTCAAACTTTTACTGGATGCTATTTATGAATGCTTATACATTTGTACTTGGGAGATGAAAATGAATCAGAAAATTACTAGTGTTTCAAAGACCAGCATTTTGTTTGTGGTTTCTGAAACGTGCTTCTCCTCCTCCCCAACAGTTGGCAACTACTGTTTCATGGCTTTGCACCAGCAACAGCATGACATTTCCTGGTTGGGATACGCTCCTGAAAGTTGGGTAAGTCATCTTTTGCCAATTCTTAGCTGAATTTGGTTGGAAGAAAGATGTTTATTTTGTGATGTCAAAATCTGAAAGCATGTCAGATTTAGCCTTCGAGTTTTTTTTTTGGAAGGTGTATGCTGGGAGACAGCCGAATAATTCTGTGTGAACCGGGCTCTAGGCACAGGTTGCAAAAGTTGCAGCTCAATTTTCCAAGGTCAATTCCCTTGTTTTTTATTTTTCCTTTGTTCCCACCCCCTTCCCCTCCCCCCCCAAACTACTTCTACCGGAAAGCCTTTGCCCTTCTTTTGCGTGCCCAGCAATTACGTATATTTTCAATTCAATTGAACGAGATATCAAGTTTTAGGGTTTAATCCATCTTTCTGTGCAGTGATGATGTGGCTTTTGCTCTGAAAGACAGCAAGGAACTCCCTTGGTTGGCCAAGTATCTGTGAATTATATATGAAGATTTGAAGGCAATCAGATAACATTTCTTCATCAACACACAGATTATTTTGTTGAACTATGTTGTTATTTTCGTCATCTTTGTTTGTCGTCATCTCCGGAGACTAGCGTTCTCTACTCTCAATTTTCACCATTTGTGGTTGAACTAGTGCGAAGTGTATTACTTTTCTCGACTTTTAGACCTTCTCCAGGGAAGAAAGGAAACAGTAATTGGCTTGAGTCCTTCCAATCAAGTCCCCCAATCCGATAACAACGCAAGTTTTTCTCTCTTTTTTCCTTCCCCTCTACCATCTTTGTTCTATCAAAAGAAAAAGAAGGCAAGGCGCACTGCATTAAAATTTTTCGTATGGTTGAGTCATGAAAATACAAAGAAAAAAAAAAAAAAAGAAAATTTCCGAAATTTTTAGCATGGTTGAATCAAGAAAATATAAAGAGAAAAAAAATAAAAGAAAATTGCCAAACTTCTTGTCCGCAAGTGCAAATTTGGAGATGCTGGTCAGTTTAGCTTTATTTATGATGACCAGTCGGTCTATGAAACTGAACAACCAGTCTCCTCCACAAGAGAGAGAGAGAGAGAGAGAGAGAGAGAGCGAGGGAGAGACAAGAAATGTAGCAACTCGATAGAGGCATTGTGGGGGAACAACAGCCGCCAAGGAGCCAAAAGACATTAAAGCCCTCATCTTCCAACACAAAACGGAGTAATGAAAAACCTCAGACACCAAAAGAAGTAATCAACTAAAAATGTTTACAATGGAACCAATCATGTCCTAGTTGCTCTCTCTTTCCACGCTTAAGTGCTCTGAGTTCACGATACTTTTGTGCATAATAGATAATATTTCATGACCCATTTAACTGTTTCTTGTCCAGATGCCTAAGCTTGCTGCATAAGAGAGGATGTTTTCCTCCACAATGGCCGGCCTAATATCGCACTTCCATGAACCGACAGATAGGCAGCATTTAATCTAGAAGTCAATTCAAAAAACATTGAAGTAATTAGCTGACAAACAAGAATTCATTATTCCCTATATCTTATATCAACGAAGCCATGACAGAAAGTTTACTTTTCAACATCAGGAGCAGCCAAAGGATAAACCTCCTCCCTTGGATCTACAACTGGGACAGCACCTGCTAGGTCTGGAACTCCTTCCATCTGAAACAGATCCACGCAGAAATTATATCCAGTTACAGGAAAACAATCATCAAGTTGATTGAAAATGTGCTTCAATTTTCATCACTTGTGCTCGTGGAGATTAATGAATTAGCTATTCCAAATTAAATGTAGAGTAAAGATGTTGATGGAGGCACCAAACTTTCAATGGGGCTAGGAAGGGAATAGCAAATCTACCCCAAATCTGCCTAGGTATGCACTGAACTAGAAGGGGAAAAAACATGTAACATACGATGAATTAATGACTTAAAGCTTCTAGAATCAACATGAAAGAAATTGTAGTAACCACTTTAAGAAAAGATACCTGTTGAGGGTATTGGGGATAACCAGCATATGCATTGTATGAATATAATGAAGGATCATGTGTAGTCCCATAACCATATGCCTCATACCCTTGCCCATAAGCGTAATAGGCACTCCATTGATCTACTTGCGGAACAAAGCCACTAGTCAGATCCTGCAACAAGTCGTTCCTAAACGTTACCAATGCTAGTAACACAGAACAATGGGTATTTCTGTAAATGCAGCAATACACATGCAATTTGCAATGGCTGAGAAGATGTATTATTATGAGAAGTGTTTTGCATCAACACAGAATTGAGTCTATCAGTGTAATTTTCTTTAGAAATTCTGGCTTTCAGATGAAGCAATATAGTATGAGGCAGGCAGAGCCAAACACCCTCACAGGCCGATAAATTTGTATACCTGTTTCCTCCCCCAAGAAATGCGCACCGGCTGTTGACCAATCACATGCGCCTGCATACTTTTGATGGCTTCTTCAGCAGAGACCCTATATTGATAAAATTAGCGGAAAAAGTCAGAAAATGTTATGTGAAAGAGTGAAAAACTTCAAACACAATACAGTAAAACCCAAGAAGTAGATCCCTTCCATCATCTCCTCAATGATAAATGCCTGCCTCTCTCCATGCTTTCTACTTATGAACCTCCCAAGAGAAATCTAGTAATGCCTATCACATGTGACACCATACAACTGAAAACACCCATTGAGAAATATTATAGCATGGCTACTAAATCTTAATCTAGCAATTGATAAAAACAACGAAAAAAAAAATTCACAAGTGCTAAAATCAGTAGGAAATGTTATCAAAGGTGTCAGAATATGACCAGAAAAAATTCCATTCCAGCAAAAGCAACAAACCTGGCTGCAAATTGCACAAAACCACATCCTCTGCCAGTAGGAATCTTGACATAGACAATTTCCCCAAGATGCAGAAATGTTTGCTTCAATTCCTCTTCTGTGACATTGGGATCCAAGTTACCAACAAAGATCTGCGAATAAGAAAAGATGTAAGAGAAATACATAAGACAAATCCTACAAAGACTTGAGTACAGTTAACTCACAGTTGTATTAGTCAAGTCAGTGTCTGTTGCGACCACATGCATTGGTGTAGTGTATGCTGAAACTGGATACAAAGCTGCAGAAAATCAACAGGTTACTACAATTGTATCCAATAACCAACTGTAGCACAAGACTATGCACTTAATGCCAAAATCAACAATACAAGAACATCTAGGAAGAAAGGACCAGCTATTACTACAACCCTCCCCCCCCCCCCCCCAAAAAAAAATAAAAAACCCTCCCCCAGGAAAAAAATGGTTCTTCAATTTATCATGATGCAACATTTTTGGAAAGTTACAGATGGCTAGAACAGACCAGGGTCTTCAGGTATGGTACTTCAAATGGAATGAGAGAGTTTACCAAATAGTAACAGTTAATATCACCTTTTGCCACTGCATACTGCTGTTGGTAACCAGTGGTCTTCTTGGGTGTGGCTGCACTAATCCGCATAGGCCTGTTTGAGCAATAAACACCATTCATTTCATTCATGGCACGATTCCTTTCATTCTCATCAGCAAATTTAACAAATCCATATCCCTTTGAACGTCCAGTACTTGTATCAGTAACAACCTTGGCACCTCTGACTGATGGATAATGAACCCTGAAGGTTTCTTGCAGGAGATAATCCGTGACATCAGGTGCTAAATCTCCAACAAAAATAGAATGCTCAGGCCCATCAGGACGTCTTTCCCCAATACCAAAAGAAGCCCAATTCAGCCTAAAGGTTTGTTCAGTGCTGGGCATTTGTGTCCCATTATATGTCTGTAGAATCCTTTCTGCTGCAGCATGATTAACGAACTCCACAAACCCATAACCCTCAGGTTGGAGAGTAATCTTGTTACGTATAATTTTTATTGAAACCACCTGCATGAAGTAGAGTAGTCAAATCAATTCACATGATCATTCAATCCAGACATGAATCACTTAGTCTCCACCAGTTTCATTTTAATGATATTACGCACAGAGCAAAAACAATCAAAAACAAGGAAACCAAAAAAAACAAAAGAATCCCATTATCAAATTAGTTTTTCTCAACACCATTCATACCAAAAACAACAATGGCAAGAAGCCATCTTAAAATTTCTTTCAGTTAAGTTATTGATTTTATGAATCTTTAAAGTAAATAAAATCTAAATCAAATTCTAAACCCGCCTCTCCCCCCCCCCCCAAAAAAAAATCCGTGACGAATTCCCCCCCAAAAATCGTGAAATTTAAATAAGTAAGAGTAACCCTTCTCCTCTTGTTTTTTTTTTTTTTTTTCCTAAATCCAATTATTTTGCTACTTCATCCTAGAAAATCGTGAGCCCAACCAAAGAAATAGTTCGAACAAAACTGAAATCGATGAAAGCAGAAGAGGAAAAGATAAAGAAATACGAAACAAAAACACCCAAATACGAATAAAAACGTGGGGATATCCAAACGTTAAGCAACGGTGACGAGAAAATGTCGACAATCCAGCAAGATCAGTGCATGTTGTGTGTGTGTGTGTGTGTGTGTGTGTTAAAGATGTACCTCGCCAGTGTGAAGGAAGCAGGAATTGAGATAGTTCTCGTCCATCCAGTACTGTAAATCCCCAATCCAAAGCGTCCTCACCTCCTCCAACGTCGCCGGTTGGTGGTACCCCACTCCTCCGGCCGTCGTTGCCGCCATTCCTTTTTTTATTTTTCGGTCAGCCTCTAATTTTACTTTTTCAATTTTATTTTTTCCGTCTTATTTTCGCCTTCACAACTTTTCCTACTTTGCATCTACACACACTCGCTCTGTGATGGCCGCCCTGCACAGCAGGCTGGCTCTATCGTCGGCCGAAAGTTACCGTATTCGAGGACAATAGTGTTGAGTTAAACGACGCCGTATTTATGCGAACTGAGGAATATAAAAAATTAAATTAAAACATCGTAGTTATTTACTTATTTTCATAAAATAAATAAAAATATTTTTTAAAACCAAGATAGAGGGTCGATCTCTCTATAAATATATTGGGTCTTGCTGTATGTTTATGATTTAACTTCTGACTCAAAATTAAGAACGGCCAGTTGTTCTCAAATCTTTATAATATTATCCTTCATCTTGAAATTAATCACATTAACGATGCCAAAGAAAAATTTTTGAAAGGTTTAAATGGGCTCGGGCTCAGATTAATCATAGATGGATAATAGTTCAATACATCCAAAAAAAAAAACAAAAATCTCAAATTTACGTGTTTTCCTGATCAATCCGTAAATCTCTAGTCTTTTTCTAATCACACTGTCTGTCATTACATAATTTGAAATCCAACTCTGGTGTGGAATGGTCAGGTTTGCATTAAGGTTTCGATCTTGAAACATGAACATAAATGAAAGTCAGGTCAGTATAATATAGTAATTATTACAACCTGGTCCAGCCATGAAGGGTTGGATCATATGCCACCGAGAACTGTACAACGTGCGGATGCCAATGAGCAAAGCCAGCAAACCGGTAGAATAAAAGCAAAGGGACAGCAACCGCCAATGCCAACTAGATATGAAAACCAGAGAAAAAGAGAGATGTTTTGTCAATCATGCAACGTTAACAGAAAGTAGGCGTTGAAAGCGCGCCGCTTTCTTCTCTGAGATCGCTAACTTTTTTAACAGTCCAGACACACCGACATTACCAAAGCTTTCTGTCTCTCTAATCTCTGTCTCCCTCTGTACAGAGTTGTATGTTTGCACAACGTCATCGCCCGGTAGTTGGGTGGTCCGAGCAACGACAACAATGGTGCCCCCTGCGCTCGCAATTGTGCCTATTGGGACACTTTTCTTATTCTCTGGCCTCATCGTCAATCTCATTCAGGTATACCACCAAAACCCATCGGGTTCTTCTTCCAGTTTCTTTTTTTCTCATGTTTCTTCTTGGGTTAGATCGAATGGTACCATTAAGGAAGTTGGGCAAGTTGCGGAGCTCGCTTGTTGTTTAATTGATTTCTATGTCAGAGTCAAAATGAATACGGAACGGATGGATTTTTGCTTCTTAGAGTGTTATATATGTAATTGAGAGATTGGGTTTGTTGTCCCCGTTGCCGTTATTTATGACTTATTGTTTTTTGAGATACAAGTCAATGATATACACTGGCCTGAGTGATCCATGGTTTTCTCATTTCTGGGGGGCAATAATTAAATCTAATTCTAGTTCACTCGCTGAGCACCAATTGGCATGGTTCTCGCTAGCCTCTCTTCCCGTGTTTAAGCATCCTTCTGATTGTTGAAATGTGCAATGTAAGGGTCGGTCTGGCGAAAATTGCTTTGTGTGTGTGTGTGTGTGTGACGAACAAAAGAGATGGGGTATCAAAAACACGGAGAATTTGACAGAACGTAATGTCCTGTTGTTTTACTCGGATTCTTGCCCCTCTGCAGGCAGTTCTATTTATCATTGTTCGTCCAGTATCAAAGAGTTCGTTTAGAAGGGCTAACAAAATAGCCACGGAACTGCTTTGGTTGGAGCTCATTTGGCTTGTTGATTGGTGGGGACATTTGAAGGTGTTGAAATTTTTTTCCTTACATTTATGAACTATTATTTGCTCATTTACGGTTATTCTGTTGCCTTAAACTGCAGAGAAAGCTTATTTGTACTTTGCTTCAGTACTTATTGTTCCAAGATAACTCTTTTCTAAGTCATAATCCAGTATGGAAAACCACTGCCAGCCATACCATTTCAATAAAGTCAGACACTTACATGGCATAATTACAGTAACTTAACAACATGGATGCGCCTTCCCCAAGTTATTAATAAATAAGCTTCAAATTAGACTAGCTGAATGAAGAAAAAAATTTGATTATCTTAAGACTGAGAACATTACTAAATGCAGTGACAAGTAAAGCTGCTGGCAAAAAGAGAAAACTTTCTGACTTACAGGTTCACCAATAGCCAAATTGATGGAGACAACATCACAACATCTAGGGGGAAAGTTCCATATTCGGCATTGTTTGCCTTTTTAGTCATTATTTTGGTTCTCTTTTATCATTCAGCTTTGCTCTCCCACTACATTTGTGCTCATGCTATTGTTAAGTTTGGAAAGTTGAAGTTAGAACTGGTGAATTGTCTAATCTTGTTGGAAATGTCTCTGCGTTCAATTCAATAACGAGCCAATAATCCTTTTTACTTGGGAGAACATAATTTGTCCTCTTACTGGGCTAATGACTTAAATGCTGTCAATGCAGATTGAAGTGTATGCAGATGATGAAACGTTTGATCTAATGGGTAAGCTAGCAAGCTTTTTGGTTGAGTACCTGATGTTCTTTGTTTCTTGGTATTAATGCTTTTCACCCCACATGTTTCAAATTTCATTTATTTGGAAATTTTCAGGTAAAGAACATGCGCTTCTCATTTGCAATCACAGAAGTGATATAGATTGGCTTGTTGGATGGACATTAGCTCAGGTTCTTATTCTGTTTTTCTTCCTAGATAATCTCTTTTCACTCCTTTTCATTCTTTTATGGAGTATAATTCTAAATTAAGTGCAAGTATCTGCATTGCATTGCCTTTTGATTCCTTAAGAAAGGCAAAATTCAAACGGGTAGCCACAAATAAGGAAATCTAAATCTTCCAAGTTAACGAGGAACAGTTTCGGCCTCCACAGAGCATAAATTTACTGCCTGTTCCACATTTCTGGAGCTTAGTCTCTGGTAGCATTTGTCCAAATTCCTAAATCTACCTTCTACTTCTTGTCACTTCCCTTTCCCTTCCACTGCCTTTTCTTTTCCCTAGGAGGAGAAGCTTATGGTAAAAATGACCAAATCATTAAAGTTTCCATAGTGATCTATGTGATTACCAGTCCTCGCATGGCAGAGGCTGTGTGACATTCACAAACATAACAACAGTATATTGTGTGGCTAAAAAGGCCATGTGATGGCACCTCATAGCCATCATCAAGGTCTCTCTTTTTCTTGTTTAATCTGTTCAGTGCTGAACTTAAATGCTTTAATTTACATGCAGGGACTTCCTTTTCTTTCCATGTCCCCTTTCTAACAGAATATTGATCTTATATCAGCGTGCAGGTTGCCTTGGTAGTGCACTAGCTGTTATGAAGAAAGAAGTGAAAGTCCTTCCTGTGAGTTTCCAGAATAATCATCACTTCCTTCTACTTGTTTTACATGATAAGACTGACTTAATCTAAAATGAAAAAATGAGCTAAAGTTACCTATTTTTCCTGTTTAATGGTTTTACTTTACTCATCATTGTTAAGTCTACTTTTCTTCTAGCGCCCTGCTCTTTTAAGAGTAATTCAGGAATAAATAATTGGATGGATGGACCTGAATTTGATTAAGTGCAAGAGAAAACTGCTCTTGTTTGTGCAAAGAATTGCATGATGGCTCATTGGTAATTGGAGATTCGCCTGGTGAGCATTTGGACTCTTTTGTATATATCAGTTTCTGAGACCTCCCAAGACCATGATGGTGTGATAACCGCTATTTAGCCTTCCCCAATTAAATTTTGGATGAATCCGTTAAATGTTGAAAGTACAACCATTAGACCACTCCACTTTCTTGGATCGATTTCCTTGTATGATATTTTATCTTTCAGTTTGTTAGTCTAAATAGCAGGTTAAAGTGGAATTGATTGGCATCTAAAAGGAATTAGCACATTGGTGCAGATTGTAGGTTGGGCAGCGTGGTTTTCTGACTACCTGTTTCTCGACAGAAGCTGGGTTAAGGATGAACAGAAATTGAAGGTTCCCCATTTATCGTAATTGAACATATATCCCATTTGATTTGATCACTGTTCATTATTTCTTCATCTCATTGGATCCAGTTCTGCAGAAAGGTTTCAAACGGCTGGCAGATTTTCCTATCCCTTTTTGGCTGGCTATTTTTGTAGAGGGAACTCGCTTCACAGAGGAGAAGCTTCAAGTTGCCCAAGAATTCGCTGCTTCAAGAGGGCTCCCAATTCCGAGAAATGTTTTGCTTCCCCGTACGAAGGTGAATTGTGGTTAAGAATTTGTTTAAAGAATAGCAAGTGTAAAACTCATCACATTACTTTGCAGTCATGGTGACTTTGGTTTGTTGTTTCTTAGTTTCCATGCTGCTTTTTGGAGTAGAACCTGAAAGAATCAAATTCATACTAGAGCGTATTTCGTGAACTAGAAAGCCATTGCCTTTAATTAAATTTATATGCTTGCTCCATCTATGGCCAAGCCTGTACTGCTTAAGAAGTTGATGCTCCTCAACATAGCATTTGTTTCAGCTGAAATTCACCTCCCTTCTTTTTTTTTTTTTTAACTTTTTTTCATTGTTTCTCTTTTTGCTTTCAGGGGTTTGTGGCAGCAGTAACACATATGCGCTCATTTGTTCCAGCAATTTATGACTGCACGGCGGCTTTTCCAGAAAATCAGCCTGCTCCTACAATGCTAAGAATCTTTGCACGGAAATCTTCTGTGGTAGGATTACTGAACACTGCCAAATGACTGAACACACTCCACGTGATCTTGGTCAATATGATAAGTTTTCACTTTCCCTGGGTTCTCACTTCCTTGCAGGTAAAGGTGCAAATCAGACGACATTCCATACAGGAACTGCCCGAAACAACAGACGGCATTGCTCAATGGTGTAAAGATGTTTTCGTGACTAAGGTATGGACTTTTGTTATGGTTATTGAGTATTGATTTCGCATACATACATCTCATTATTCATTTCTAACCTAACAGGATGCCCTGTTGGAGAAATTTAATGCCAAAAACACATTCACAGATCTAAAATATCAAGACATCGGTCGACCCAAGAAGTCTCTCTTTGTAAGATAATTAGTTTTATATTGAGCTTGATTCATCTAATTAACTGATGGCTTCAATTCCCTCTTTCCTCATGCTTTTGCTTCTTAATATGAACAGGTAGTTACATTGTGGTCACTTCTTCTTGTGTGCGGTCTTGTTAAATTATTCCACTGGTTGGCGTTAATGGGGTCATGGGAAGTAATAGCATTTTCAGTGAGCCTTGTAGTCCTCGTTACTGTTATCATGCAGATCCTGATTCAATCATCCGAGTCCCAGCATTCTACGCCTCCAGCCAGGTTAACAGCATCAGACCCTACTAAGGAGAGCCTTCTTCCAAAATGATCAGGCTGCATACACATGCAACCCTATTAAGGTTTCGCCAACTTGTATGATAAGTGAATAGCCATTCTCTCGTGGGTTATGAAAACGCAGTGCAGGGTATATAATGTTATCTCATAAAATGTTGCCACTTACCTGCAGAGGCTCACAATTGTGGGTTGAGCCACCCTCTGGAGCTTGTCTTGTTATTAATGTTGCAGCTGAGGCATTTGTGACCAAAAATGAAGGATCGAGAGATTCGTTTATTCCATTCAATCATTTTTCGCTGAGGCTAATCAGGACTCTGTGGCTTCCCCCATCATTCAATCCAATAAGGAGCAACTTGGTTTTAAAATTATATGTACTGTTTTGATGATGAAACTTGTTTCGTTAATTATCTTCTTCTTCTTCTTCTTCTTCTTCGGGGAAAAAAAATGAAGACCGATCTAACTTGCAGACATAATTTTTTTTAGTACAAAAATAAGTAGAAAGTTATAGACTATTTACAACTTTCAGGAACATTTTTGCTCTTTTTTTTTTTTTTTTTCTTTGTTTAATAAAATAAGAATAGAGTGCAAATATAAATAATCCTATTTTTCGACGCTAGCCAACTATTCAACGGTTTAAAATACATCCACCGGCAGGGGTTTGGTGACTCTTGATCAGAATCATCCCGTGTAAGTCATAAATGCCGACTAAGGTCCATATTTCTGGATGCTACTGAAAATCAACGGTTGGTAAGATCATCTCTAAAACAAATTATAAATTACAACCATTTCTCCATGCGGGTAATTGCACAATGCATTGAAACGTATCATTGGAAGACAAGTTTATTCTTTGGTTCTCGTTAACAGAAAATTTGACAGTGAAATGTCTGTACGTTTTATCGTAAAATCTGACAATCGGGGTTACTCTTAACAACCTACATTAAACAGCATTATTTGTTTTTGGTGTGAGTTGGGAGAATTTTGAAATTTTGATAGGAAAGGGACTCCCATGCAATAAGCAGTCTTTGTACAATGCAATTCAAAATCAATTTGGCATAGAGCTCTAGATGACTAAATGGCCATCTGGAGACAACTTCAACTCTACCAAACCAACACATATGGCTGTTAATCGACTCGAAAAAGGCCCTGCTTCAACCAACTTTTATAATTTAGCATTGTCCATGACATCTTCACTCGGATATTAAATGGGTTTCTGCAAGTTGCTTAAATGTCTGCAATTCTAAGGAAAATCTACCAGAAGACTAAGTCTTATCAAGTTTGCTAGCCTGGCTTTTTATTTCAAACAGCTCACAAGGACGACTAACTCCAGTCGCAAATACCCATTGTCCTCGGCACGGTTTACTTGTTAGGCAGAAGGGCTATTCCTTGAAAGCTTCATCAAGAAAAATCTCAATCCTAACTGAACTGTCTATAGTCAAGCAACTATCTCTGAAACAGGTTTCTCCCTCAAGAATGACATGGCATTGTAGAATAATTGAAATCCATTTGGGATGTAGGACAAATCTTGGAGATTTTATAATTCAGATCGTTGCGCCCGCTATCGTGTATGTTTTCCTCCTTCAAATCTCGAGCTACAAATATGAATTATGTTCAAAAGTTGAGTTTTGCTGTTGCAATTAACGAATTGATGGTTACAAAATTTATTATCAAGAAATATAATTAATTACTTGATAATTATCAGTGGTATTTCCGAAGAAAAATGAAATCTTTGATAAAATAAAAAATAATCATAAAAAATATTATATATTTAAATTGTAATAATAAATATTTTTATTTTAAAAATTTATTATATTATAATATATTTCTTGTGTTTTAAAATATTATATTTTTTGAAATATAAATTTAAATTACATTATATTTCCACCAAATATAAATTTTATATTTATTAAATACCAATAAAATTACATTTAATTCAAAACACAAATTTTTAAAATTGAAATCCCAATTTTAAACTCACTCGTTTTTACTGATTTTTTTTTTTTTTTGTTTTTTCTAAACAAATGATGCGACACATAAATTTAAATAGTAATTTTTAATTGAAAAATTGCAGATACAAACAGATTTCATAATAATACGTCTCATTGTGATGTCCGCATGGTACATGGCGATTGCAAAAAAAGGAAATATTGTTTGTGTTAAAGAAAAGGATAAAAAAAAAGAAAAAAAAAAAGATCTGAGGAAAAGTTTTAATATATGCCAAAATAGGCACAGGGTTGGACAAATTCGACACTGCGTGGGAGAAGGAAAGGGCATGTGAAAAGGGACAGCCACGTAGAAGGAAAATCACTGGGCGTTAACCTCGGACCAGGTCGTCTTCTAACATGCAAGGCCGTGTGGTTTTGGAATTTTCTTACTTGCTGCCTATATTTTTATTACTTGTTTAACCTTGAAGAAGTCGACTGGCATTTTCTGACTTAACAATCTAGATTACACCTTCAACTTATTCCAATAATTAGTTGTTGGGCTCATCTGACTTTGTCTTTGTTTTTTTTTTACATATAAATTATCAGGAACTTGCTCGATAAATTAAACAACGGGGACCATAGATGTCAACAGGGCCGTGGTGTGTTGAACTTTAATATGATCACGCGCAAACATTTTAAAGCTTTTGACAAATTGATACCTAATCTATATATATATATTAAGGATAATTAATATTAATACTATATCTTTTACAACAAGTAACCACTCAAATGCACTTCGAGGTTTGTATGACCTTTTTTTTTTTTTTTTTTTTGGGGAACGCTCAAGCGCAAACCAAGTCATCATCGATCATCAAAAGAGAAATAAAACAACTGCAGGCCACAAAATGTTCGAGAACAGCCCCAGAGAAGCCGAAATTTGTGGTCGTTTGCCAATTGGAAGATGGTTCCTCTCGATAGCACAATTTTAGTTTTTTGTCTAGACGAATACAAATAATATTGAGATCCTTTACCCGAGCGCGATTGATTCCTTAGATTGCCCCCGGCCCTAGCTCTTTTACCATTGAATAATGCCGGCGAAGCACCAAGAAGTCCTCCCCCGTTTTTTCTCTCTTTTCCTTTCATTTTGAAATTGGGCTCGATGCACATTTCTAATTAATTAGTAATGCGATAACGTTGGCAGAAAAACCAATACTTGCTTGGCGGTTTGCTCGGTTAGGTATCCTGTTGAAGACAGCTGTGCTGGGTTTTTGAACGGGATGGTATTTGAATGGTTAAGAGAAGGATTCTCTTCAAGACTGTAAGGATGTCCATTCACACATTAAAGTATACCTTGCGATAGCGTGCATTATTTTCTAGGTTACTCTTCAACTGGTTGTGATGGGACTCGCAAAAATTCAAATGTAGAGAAACATTTTCATATCACTACCTGGATAATGGTAGTATGCACAATCAGGGGTTCAAATTTCTCCTCACCCCTCTTTTGATTATGGGAAATATGCGGAAAAAATAGGTACAGCTGTTAGTGTGGTAATAATTTCTCATGATCATCCCATTCTAAACCATAGGTAGAATCTTTATTTCAAAGTAATATTTTTAAATTTTGATTTAATTAGTCCATAAGATTAATTTTAAAAATTAATAATCAAATTTATAAATCAATTAATTGAATTATAAATTAAATTATCAATTATAATTTTTTTTATTCAGTTATTTTTAATAATTTATAAAAATTTAATAAAATAACAAATTTTAAATTTAAATTATAAAAAACATAAATAATAATTTTGTCATTAAATTATAAGTAATTATATAAATTTTTTTTTCTATATTTTAAGTTTATTAAAAATAAGAATAATATCATTTCTTATTTTTTTAAATTATAAATTATAAAAATTAAAATAATAATATATTTATTTATATTTCAATAAAATATATAAAATTGTGTATATATATATATATATATTTGTGTATATATATATATATTAAATTATTTTATTTATATTAAAATATATTATTTTAACAAAAATATATATAAATTAAAATAAAAATATATAAATTATAATATATTTTATTTTAAATTTATTTAAATTAAATTACTTAAATTTATAAATATATTACATTAATTAATTTTTTAATTTTATTATATATATAAAATTTAATTATTTATATATAATAATAATATATATATAATACTTATATTTTATATATAATTATAATTTATTTATTAATATGTTTATATGTATATATATATATATATATATATAGTAAATTTTTAAAATGAATTCAATCCTTAAAACGAGTTGTATCAAAGTTTCAAATGTTAGGACTGCTATTATTATTTATTTATATGAATCAATATTGGCTGGACATGGCTGTACATCATGTACCTACCTACCTGCCATTATTATTCATATCATGACCATTTCAGCGTAATTGTACGACTTCGTGAAAGTCGTGTGGAGGCAAGTGCGTTGAATCTCACCAATCAGATTATTCTAGTGTTTGAAACGAAGGCAATGTGATGGTTTGGTCGATTCGACCCACTTGGTAGAATTGGAAGCTTCAAACATTGGATAAAAAAAATTTTGTTTAATGATCAGGGAGACCCTATATAAACTGCAAGCTCTGGAGTCATTTCCATCTCCAACTCTTCTTTGGGTGTCTTGAGTTTAATACGCTGAAGTTCCCCGAATAAGCAGGGACTCGGAGAGTAACCAACTTTGCCAAAAATGGCCAATATTTGGCCTCACCTAGCTTTTGCCCTTTCATTGTGTTTGTTGGCTGCAAACGCGGCAGCCCAAGGTGGCGACAAGCACTATTATTACTACTCGCCACCGCCCCCCTATTACTACCATTCACCCCCGCCACCATCACCGTCACCACCTCCTCCATATGTTTACAAGTCTCCTCCCCCTCCGCCTTATATCTACAAGTCACCACCTCCCCCATCAACTTCACCCCCTCCCCAATACCACTACAAGTCACCACCTCCCCCCTCACCTTCTCCTCCTCCCCCATACCACTACAAGTCACCACCTCCCCCATCGCCCTCTCCTCCTCCTCCTTATGTCTACAAGTCTCCTCCTCCACCGTCTCCTTCCCCACCACCTCCATATGTCTATAAGTCACCCCCACCTCCATCTCCCTCACCCCCACCTCCCTATATCTATAAGTCTCCACCTCCTCCATCTCCTTCACCGCCTCCTCCCTATGTCTACAACTCGCCACCGCCTCCATCACCATCACCCCCACCTCCCTATGTCTATAAGTCCCCACCTCCTCCATCTCCCTCGCCACCACCTCCTTACGTCTACAAGTCCCCACCCCCTCCATCACCATCACCACCGCCTCCCTATGTCTACAAGTCACCGCCACCTCCATCGCCCTCACCTCCTCCACCGTATGTTTACAAGTCCCCACCACCACCATCACCATCACCACCTCCTCCCTACATCTATAAATCTCCGCCTCCACCATCTCCATCCCCGCCTCCTCCTTACGTCTACAAGTCTCCCCCTCCTCCTTCACCATCCCCTCCACCTCCTTACTACTACAAATCCCCACCACCACCATCTCCATCACCACCACCTCCTGTATATTATTACAGCTCTCCTCCACCTCCCTCTAAGTACTAAACAAACTATGTTTCCTATTTTCATGTAAGCAGTTGCATATAATAGTTTATTGCATTCGATAATGATTTGCCTAATTACGCAATTATTTTCGTCGTACTGCTTTAATCTGATGTTGAATAGCATTTTTGGCGATTGCAGGTGTTAAACGAAGACAGAATAAAGTGAACCATAAATACTTTTATGATTTCACAAGTTCCACCATTCACCCGTCCCGGCCACCCGAGGACTGAAGAGCATGAGTAACATGGACGCGAAAATTCGAGCTGCTAAAGTTTTTATTTTTCTCCCTTCATTTTGTTCATTGTGTTTAAAATATAAAGATTCTGGTATTGTTACTTGAAATAAATGAATTCTATTGTCACATGCATTATTTGATTTTAAGTCCTCCTCATTTCAATTTCATTGTCGGCTTATACACCCCTCACACACAAACTCACACGTATATACAAACACATATAGTTGCAAGAGCGTATTGCTGGTAGTGCCTATATGCCTACGCGATTAGCAATGGCCATGATTCAATAAAAGAATAACTACCACCATGGTCGAATGGTTCCTAACGTAACGGAGGAAGTGAACAAACCCTTTAGTGCTTTGATTGTTGAACAATGGAGGTGTAAACCAGAGAGAGCAGAGCCAAAAAAAAAAAAAGGAAACTCTTCGGGGGAGGGAGGGGAGAGTTCTACAGTGCCTAACTATTGGACCAAAACGCCGATGAGCTGACTTCCCAATTTAGCATACATGTAATTGGGAATTGAATTTCCATTTTATATGCCAAGAGTAAGCCCAAAAGCCAAATGGCTAGTTATAAAAACTAGTTGAAAATAAAAAAAATTGGAGAACGATGGAACCTTCATTCGTTAATATTAATGTCAATATGATCCACCTACTTGATCACTTCTTAGGCTGTTCAAGTCCATGCAATAAGGGTTGCTCCACCGTGAACCCTTGCATTTTAAAATTAGAAAAATAAAAAAATAAAAATAAGAGCAAGATTTCTTGGTAAAGCGGTTTTGTTAACACTGGTCATCGCTGATCCTCCTCTATATGTGTGTGTGTGTGTGTGTGTTAAGGATAATTTATATTAATACTATAACTTTTACAACAAGTAACCGCTCAAATGCACTTGGCGGCTTGCTCTACCTTTTTTTTTATTTTTGGGGAACGCTCAAGCACAAAATGTTCAATAGCAGCCCCAAAGGAGTCGAAAATTGTGGTCGTTTGCCAATTGGAAGATGGTACCTCTTGATAGCACAATTTTAGTTTTTTGTCTAGACGAATACAATAATATTGAGATCCTTTACCCGAGCGCGATTGATTTCTTAGATTGCCCCCGGCCCTAGCTCTTTTACTATTGAATAATGCCGGCGAAGCACCAAGAAGTCCTCCCCCGTTTTTTCTCTCTTTTCCTTTCATTTTGAAATTGGGCTCGATGCACATTTCTAATTAATTAATAATGTGATAATGTCGACAGAAAAACCAATATTTGCTTGGCGATTTGGTCGGTTAGGTATCCTGTTGAAGACAGCTGTGCTGGGTTTTTGAAGTGGATGGAAGACGATGGTATTTGAATGATTAAAAGAAGGATTTTCTTCAAGACTTTAAGGATGTCCATTCCCACGTTATAGTATACCTTGCGATAGCATGCATTATTCTCTAGTTTACTCTTCAACTGGTTGTGATGGGACTCGCAAAAATTCAAATGTAGAGAAACATTTTCATATCACTACCTGGCTAATGGTAGTATGCACAATCAGGGGTTCAAATTTATTTTTTTAATAAAAAATATATAAAATAAAATAAAAATATATAATTTATAATATATTTTATATTAAATTTATTCAAATTATATTATTTATATTTATAAACATATTATATTATTAATTAACTTTTTTAATCTTATTATTATTATTATTATTATATATAATTAAATTATCCAAATATAACAAAATAACATATATAATATTTATATTTTTAATATTAAATATTAATTCTAAGTCCTTGTCTCAAAGTTCCGGATGTTGCCTGCCCTTCCCACGTGCTTAGGACTGCTATTAGGACTACTATTATTATTTATTTATATGGATCAATATTGGGTGTGCATGGTTGCCCTTCATGTACCGTCCTGCCATTATTAATCGCACAAGGGCCATTTCAACGTAATTGTAGGACTTAGTGAAATTCGTGTGTAGCCAAGCTCGTGGAATCTCACCAATCATATTATTCTGGTGTTTGAAACGAAGACGGCGTGGTGGTTTAGTTTATTCGAGTTTGCCCACTTGGTGGAATTGGAAGCATTGGATAAAAAAATTTTGTTTAATGAACAGGGAGATCCCATATAAACTGCAGGCTCTGGACTCATTTCCATCTCCAACTCTTCTTTGTTTAATACACTTGAGTTCCCCGAATAAGCAGGGACTTGGAGGGTAACCAACTTCGCCAAAAATAGCCAAACATTTGGCCTCCACCTAGCTTCTGCCCTTTCCTTGTGTTTGTTGGCTGCAAACGCGGCAGCCCGAGGTGGCGACAAGCACTATTATTACTACTCGCCACCGCCCCCATTCACCCCCGCCACCATCACCGTCACCACCTCCTCCATATGTTTACAAGTCTCCTCCCCCTCCGCCTTATTCAGGGATTACAAAATTCCCTCCCTCCCCCAGCCGCGTCTGAATCGAGAAATTTGGATTTTTAATTAAAAACACACACTTTCTCAAAAACAAAAGAGCTGGCAAAACAAAACCAAAAAAGAAAAAGAGAAATCCCTAATCCAAATCCTTGACGACCTTAATCCCCATGGAATTGGCGGTCCCAATAATAGACTTACAAATGGACTCGAGCGACATGTACTGACAATAGGGATCTGATTGCTTCACCTTTGCTATCTCACATACGTGCTTCAGGGTCAAGCTCGACGCAGCCACGTGTCCCGGGCGGCCGCTTCCGGACTCTATCCCAGCCGCTTTCTTCAAGTACCACGTGACGGACGGAGACTTCACCGTGAATTCGAAGGTGTTGTCTTTGAACGCCGTTATGGTGACAGCCATCGGGGTGTCGGGTTTGTACTTCTGGGTCCGCGCGTTGAAATCCTTGCAGAAGGCCATCAGGTTTAGACGGTACTGCCCAAGCGCCGGACCGACCGGAGGCGCTGGGCGGGCACCGCCAGCTGGGACTGTTAGACGGATAGTCGCGGACACGGGTCGCCGGGTCAGGATCTCTTTCAAAGTTGCCATTTTTTTTTTTTTTGGGTGCTTTAGATTGATCGAAATTAGGAAATTATTAAAATCGCCAGAAAGATCAAAGGTAGAAGAGAGAAGACATGGTCGGCGAGAAAGTCTGCCCCTCGATTCCCTTCTCAAAGGTAATAAAAATATAGAGAGATGCAGTGCGGTATGGTTGGGCCCAATATATAATACTTTACCCTACGATCCCACTAGCCTAGCTTCTTCCCTCTCTCTTTTTTTTTTTTTTTTTTTTTTTGAAATAAACAGTAATTAAAAGTTTCATTGTTTTAATACTTTTATAAGATTGAAATCATTTCTAATTCGTATATTTAATTTTCTCTTTCTCTTTTTTTTTTTTTTTTTTCCAACATTAATCATATTTTCTTTTCAGTTTTCCTTGAATTGCAGATTACGTCCCACACAACCACGAAGGCATCAGATTTCAGGTAGCATTATGTACGAGAATGGCATACACATTGTGATTACTTTATCTTTGTCACTGACAAAACAAAATGTATTTACTTTCTTTGAGTTGAGTGCTAAATAAAGTGCTTTACAATATGCTATAATTATAAATTCTCTATTCAAACATTATGCTTTTTGCATAAACATAAGGAAAAGATGAGTTGGAATCAACTCATCTTTTCAATTTCTTAGTTATGTTGATCATTGCTACATTCTCAACATTTTGACCCGTCGCCAAGCACCTTCGTGTTCTTGCCCATAACTGGATCTGATTGGTTATTGTTGGAAGTATAATCACACACTACAATTCGGAGAAGACGGGCTAGAGCTCTTTGATACTAAAATTGTTTGCAGAATCGAAGGTCTCGATCTTGAGACCAATAGGAGTCAGTTGACCCCCTCCCCCCACCAAATGAAAAAACAAAGTAATTTGGAGAACACATGAAAGAAAATGCCAAGACAAGACAAGGTACCGGAACATGCAACCCGCCGTTGCAAATGAGAATGAGGTGTTGTTCATATGCGAGAACTATGATATTCGACAAAGCTTCCAGGTGAATTGTAAAAATAGCAGTTGTTCATGCCATGAACATCCATATGTGGATCCCAACTCATCTCAAATCACCAGGAGGAAGCAACAGCATACGACCGGAGGAAAAACAAAGGACAATCACCTAAGATTTTAATGAAAAGTAATGAAACACACGAAGCAAATAACAAGGAGGAAGCAAACCTGGGTTTCCCAGTTTAAAAACAGATTCGGTGAAACACAAAACAAGGAGTGCAGATGAACCATCCCCGGTTAATTTCCAGTAATCCCGGAAAGGAAACTGCAACAGTTGCATGAAGCACCCCATGAAACCAAGAAAGACTAAGGAGAGCAAGTTAAATCAAAGATATGTTACTGAAAACGTCCCACTTAAAAACATGAATTTCGAAAATGGGCAATGGACAAGCTGCTATATGATATTTTTCTTTTCTTTAAACGGATCAAGAATCTATATGTCTAACCCCCCTCGTAAGATGTCGTGTGGCCGATCTTCCAGAGAGGTGGGGTGGTTAAACCTAAACTTAAACGGAAACAATTATTATCAGAGAAAGTGCAAGAGAACAACAATCAATCAGGTAGGGTAGCGATAAGATAATCATCAAGGGAAGGTGGGAAGCCTTGTCAAACGATTCTTTCTGGGCTGGGCTGGGCTAGGCTAGGGGCGCGGCGCTGAAAGAAAGAAGAGTAGCTATCAAATAAGTTTCACAATTGAAATACAGGGAGAAGCGAAATAATTAGAAATCTTTGAAGAAGACAGACTGAGACTACAGAGAACAATGCCATACCATCTACTTTTGTATTTAGCGACGCAAAATTTTTTCCATCTTCCCCAGTAAATAATCCTCCTCCTAGTCCCAACCCCTTTTCTCATTTCACTTTCTTCTTTGCCAATAAAAACTTGTTATTTTTGTTTTTAAAATTGGAGCAATATAATTCTTATCCGTTGCTTTCCTTCTTCTCTTCTTCTGGATAGAAATTGAATATTAATTTATGTTGTTGGGATAAATTTGGAAGATCAGAGAGCATTACACGCGTACTCCTCCATACCACTATTGTAGATTTGTTGCAATAATAAATCTAATCTCTAAAGGCCAGGCCACCCGGTGAAGAAAGGGCGAATGGAATGCGAATCAATTCCAACACCGCATTCTGTTGTTTACTGTTTACAGCAATAGCTTTGGTTTTTTGGAGGGGAGGCCACGAACACGAAGCACAATCTCCATTCAGCCCCAGAAATCGTGGATGTGGTCAGGACCATGGATTCCGTGTCAGACGTTTGCATCCCCATTAGGTGAGGATAAACTTTCTTCAAAATAGATACTTACAGATACGTTGTGTTGTTCCATCAACTGGAATAAAAATTCTCTTGCCAAATGCATCATTAGCATAATTTGTCTATGAACTTATTTGTGCAGTTGCAATATAGAGAAGAGAGGGAGGGGTAGTGGGGTTTAGCTACGGTCAGAGTCGAACGAGTCAAACGACCCTTCAAAATTGGATGATTAAATTGAAAGTACACGGAGAACTATCGCCATTCGCCAAATTACTATAAAAATATTTCCTCTGGGAAGTAAAAAGATGGAAGTGACGAAATCGGTGATGACTGTTTTGGGAATACGAATGAGAGTATTAATCAGGCCCCACCAGAGCCGTACTTCTTCCCGAGAACAATCATCTGAAGTTTGTCATATCCAGCAAGCACACCTGCACCAGCAATTGCACGTAGAATGTTTGCACCAGCACCCTTGAAGAGGGATTTAACACCCTCGTTCTTCAGGATCTGAGAGAATGCATCAAGAGAACTCTTGTACTTGATAGCTTCGCCGGATGTCATCATCATTCTCCTCCGGACCGTGTCAATTGGATAGGAGGCAAGGCCAGCTCCATTGGTGATAAGCCAGCCAAGAGCAAAGCTAGCAAAGAAACTATCCTGCAACAATCATGGGGGAAGAAGAAAACTCACATGAGAATGTCCGCGGCTTGATAAGAGCAACTCAAACAATTATTGTCTACCTCAAAAAATACCAGTAGAAAGATGGCTGCTGGAAATGTCATCCACTAACCTGCATCTTTCCAGTCAGGAGAACTGGCTTCAAAGAATCATACATTCCAAAGTAGAGACCACGATACACAATGATGCCAACACACGAAATGTTAAATCCACGGTAAAGCCCAGCAATGCCATCTGATGCCAAAGTCTTCTTGTAGACATCAACCAAGCCATTGAATTGCCTTCCACCTCCTTTCTTTGCAGCCTTGGCATCATTTGCAAGACGGGTTCGAGCATAATCCAAAGAATAGACAAAGAACAGTGAGGAGGCACCAGCTGCACCACCCGATGCCAAGTTTCCAGCAAACCATTTCCAGTAGCCATCACGGTCCTTCTTAAAGTTGAAGAGCCTCTTGAAGTAATCTTTGAATGCAAAGTTTAAGGCCTAAAGTGGAAGTAAAAGTTAACTAGGATCAGAAAATAGGAAAAATACCAAACAGGAAATGGAGTTAGTTCATGGAAGTAATTACAATGGAAAAAAAACAAGAGACCTGAGTTGGGAAGTAACGAATGACATTGGCTGTGTTCCCCCTCCATAATGACATCATCCCCTCACTCTTAATTGTTCGGCCGAAACAATCTCCAATGCCCTTATATGGTTCAGAGAGTCTACCTGCTTTGATCATTTCATCCTGGTTTTGGATCAAGAGCTTCACGCGCTCAATGGGAGCTGCAGCAGTTTTTGACACAGCTGCCGAAACTCCACCCATGAGAAAATCAGTGGCAAAGCTGGCAAAGCCTCTTTCTGAAGGTGCACAAACTAACACCGGAGAAGTGGTTGATGCAACCAATGGTAGATCAGGGGTAGCTCGGCATGCCTGTGTCAAGGGATACTGTAACCCTGCATTCGTATAATTTCCAAATGCAAAATGTCTCTGATGTGGAGCATGCTTTTGAAAGCCTTTATATCGGAACAGAACATCCTGGGATAAACCAGAGCAGAGAAGGGCCTGGCTAGCTGCCTTTGGCTTGACAGATGAATGTTGGTACATATTAGTCATATTTTGGTAAAATATTGAGCTACCTGCCAAACAAATTAACATTCAACGAGAACACATTAGAATTTGAGATGCAGTCTACTACCACTTAATGCATTGGACAAGCTATAATATTCCTAAAAAACATCAAAAGGCAGCCAAAAAGCCGTTCAAAATACAATTTTGTGACATAATACTCTGCATATTTCTAAATAACTTAAAACCATGCAGATCCCATGCAAGAATAATGATCAACAAAAACTATGACATGATTCCTTAAACATGGGAGCACAAAAGAGTTGAATTTTCATCTGAATTCCAGATAGAACATGTAACATATACAAGAATCTAGCAAATCATTAGCAAGATTAGATATTGTAGCGAAATCTCAAATTAAAGAAAACAAAAACATAAAGAAAATCCCAAAATTGGCAGAACAAAAACAGCAGTTCAGCTCCCGTGGGAAGAACCATAGATAATTGAGACCCAACAGTAAACCCAACAAATCTCAGCAAAGCAAGCTTGAGACCCAAAATTACGAATCACACCACCAGCAGTTCACATTCTAAAAGTCAAATGAACTTATTCACCGACAGAGGCAGGGAAAACGACTGGCAAGTCTATATTTATTGCAATAATCAACCAACCAGCAGAGAAAGCATTATATGTAATCAATCAAGAGAGATGGACATCAAACCAACCCGTTATTTTGATTATTTTCTCTGGGAATTGAAGAAACAGAGAGATGCAAGAGATGTTGGAAGTGGGTTTTAAATGCAAGAATAATGATTCTACGTAAACGGACCCGAAATGCAAGAAACACCAGAAACGTGCATTTACAGTCAACAAGAGGAAAAAAAAAAAAAAAAGGGAAAAAAGGGCCACCAAAAATAAAGCGATGGATGCGGTGGGTGCGATGAAATGCAATAGCTGGAGTGAGAAAAGTCACCTCCTTTTTGGGTCTTGTTTGTGGCTGTGAGTGGTCAAGAGCGAAATGCGGACTGAGGGCTTTGAATCGAATGACACATTGACACCGCGAAGCAAAACTACGATGAAATACATAAGTTCTTTTTTTTGAATAAAAAATATAACAGAGAGGAAGCACACACGTTCGAGAGACCGACGAGAATATGAATTGTGTTGAGGGGAAGGCGCTTTGGATCATATGTAGAGTAGAGAAGTACAAATTCAAAAAAAACAATGCCTCCTCTCTGAGGTTCCCCGGTCACCGTCGCCGTTACTATTGCTGCCTCCAGCGTTCAACGGCAGAGGTCATTACCGATGACCCAGCGTTTTGTACAGAATTACGATGCCTGCACTCCCCATTATGATACTGATCCGATGCCGATAGATTAACAAAAACAAAACCATCCATTATATTTGTTGTGATAGAAAGAGAAGAGAATAGAAACAAAATGGGTTGTTTAAATTAAAAGGAATGGATAGGTTGCCGGGTTGCTTCCTGCATTTCTCTCATTTTCCTTAAACCCCATTTGAAACAGCCGGGGAAGAAAACAAGACTGAAGGAAGGATGGACAGGCGGGGTTCATTCCCCTCCAAGACAGTGGTCCTCCAAACCAAAAAGCCCAACCCCCGACGGCCCAATCCAATTTGATAGCCACCCGCAGCAAATTATATGTTCTGTTTGATGTGGAAGATTACGTTGAGTTGTTTCCACAAGAAGGACGTTGAAGGTGGGAATGGGGTCATGATAAAGATAACATTTGTAAGATTGTAGGAATCATGGATGGATCGATGGATGGATGGATGGCGGTGAATGTAAATAAATTAATCTCAATTCTACAGAAGTGAAGAGGAGAAGGGAGAGATTTTGGAATTGAATCCGAATCCTAAATACAAGTCTGGGCCCAGATAAATCCTCATCTGGCGGGCCCACGACATCACACGAACCAAATCCACTGGACCACTGGCGTCCGCCCTTTTCTTTAACCAGCTTGGAGTGGAGTGCAGTGGGAGCGCTGCTCTACTTTCTGCCCGCCCATCGACATCTTCCTCCTCCCCTTTTCCCCTCCTCGTCCTCGAGAAGAAGCGGCATGTCGTTCAAAGTGGCAAAGTAACCATCATTATATGTATATATATATATATATGATCATCATCAATTACCAAACTGTAATTCAGAGCCTCACGGCAAACAATTCCAATTCATTCTATTGCTGTCTATCTATCCACCATCTATCTTGCATCTCTAAGAATGCCTCGAAGAAACGATGACGTTCGTTTCACTTCATCTCCTCTCTCTCTTCCTCCTCCATTCCTATTACAGCAGCTGCAAGGGTCAGGACAAGGAGGACCCACCAAGGCAGAGGAACAGCCATTTCCTCTTCTTTTCATTGCTCAAAAACTCGCCAACACCAAACTCTTTCTTACCAATTTCATCGACTCCCTCTTAACTCGATCCAAATTCCCCTTATCAGCTCCCTCCCTTCGCTCCATCACTCCCCTCGACGCGCTGCCACCGCCTCTCCTATCCTTAGCCTCCCTCTCCCTGATTCACTCAGCCGACTCCTCCTCCTTCTCCTCCCCCCCCAAGTCTCCCATCCTCTGCTCTGCATCCCTGTCGTTGGAGTCTACTCTCTCGCCGCCCACGGAGCCCTCCGTGTCTCCGCAGCAGAAGGCCGGCACTGCCAGCGGTGGTGGCAGTGCTTACCCCGGTAGTCGACACGACCACGGAGAGGAGAGGGTTTTAATCAGCGAGGTATTGGTGAGGAACAAGGATGGAGAGGCGCTGGAAAGGAAGGACCTGGAAGCTGAGGCTTTGGCCGCATTGAAAGCTAGTCGCGCCAACTCCGCTCTCACAGTCCGCGAGGTCCAAGAGGATGTCCATCGGATTATCGATAGCGGCTACTTCTCCTCCTGCATGCCTGTTGCCTTTGACACTCGAGATGGCATCAGATTGGTGTTTCAGGTATCTGCACATTCCATCCCTTCCAACCTCCCTATCATTTAGTAGTAATTGTGCGATTATTATTATTACTATTAGTTAATGAAGAAAAAAAAAAAAAAAAGTATTGTGGCAATTGGTAGTTCTGATGTTGTTGCTATGGTATTTTCAATTGGATCTTTTCCATTGAATGCTGCAATCTTCTTTTGGTAGTAATCTTAGCAAGACTATGTTATGTTGTTTAAGTATCTTTTTGCAGCATTGCAAAATCTATTCCTGAAACAATATTGTGTCCTGTTTCATTGGGCTTGAAGTGAATGACTGATATTGCTTTTTTGTGGCATAAGGTAGAACCAAACCAGGAGTTCCATGGTCTGGTGTGTGAAGGAGCTAGTGTTCTTCCCTCAAAGTTTCTAGAGGATGCTTTCCGTGATGGACATGGTAACCTCTTTTTTTTAGCTAATATAAAGTTATATCTTTATGCTCCATTTGGAATCTGTTATTATTAGACTTTCAATGATCTTGATTTATGGTGTCAAGCTGTGCAGGAAAAGTGGTTAACATTAGGCGTTTGGATGAAGTGATCAATTCCATCAGTGGCTGGTATATGGAGCGTGGTCTCTTTGGCTTGGTTAGCACTTCTTCTATCTTTATATAACACATTTTAATTTTCCTGCTCTTGGGATTTTAAATATATCATGTTCCTATTATCACATTTCATTCCAAGGAAGTTCATATGTTTGCTTCCTTTTATCAAAGCTAGGTTTCGGGTGTTGAGATGCTCTCTGGGGGTATTATAAGGCTGCAAGTTGCTGAAGCTGAGGTGAATAACATTTCCATACGCTTTTTGGACCGGAAAACGTAAGCATGGCTTTGATTTGCTTGAAATATGCATCTTTGAAGCTGCCATATGCACACGCTCATGCTCACATTTAACACTTAGATGAAGAGTGGTTTCAGAGATTTTAAAAGCAGTGCTACAAGGATTAATGCCTAATTTGTGCTTTATTTCCATCTTCAGTGGTGAACCAACTAAAGGGAAGACCAAACCTGAAACTATACTTAGGCAACTTACTACCAAGAAGGGCCAGGTACTTCCTGACATAGCATTTTCTCTAACTTGACCATACCACATATAAGAAGTTCCCTGCAGATGTCACATTAAAAATTTTGAAAAATAGCCCTTAGGGTGTACTCATTATGATTGCAAGGTAAACAGGGGCATTAAATATATTTGGAGATTTACAGGTCTATAGCATGCTTCAAGGGAAAAGAGATGTGGATACTGTGTTAACTATGGGAATTATGGAAGATGTTAGCATCATTCCCCAACCTGCGGGAGGTAATATGAGGTCCTTTTTATTAGATTTGTTTTTTTAGTTCATCAGTTCATTATGCATAGAATGGTAGATTCTTCACTGATTCTCAAATGGAGATAGTTGAGTGGGGCTTATTTTTGTCAGTGATTGTGTCTATATTCTGCATTATATGTGTTGCGAATAATGATTCGTCTTGGCATAACTGATTGAATTTGCTTGTGAGCCTACACATCCTTGGGGTTTTTTAACTGAGCTCTTTCCACTTATCTTTCTCATCTAGATACCAATAAAGTTGATTTGATCATGAATGTTGTTGAACGTCCAACTGGAGGTTTTTCTGCTGGTGGTGGAATATCCAGTGGGTGAGTTACGTGACATATGCTTTTTCACCTAATTTGCATGTGTATAACACCTTATATACTGATTCTTTTATAATTTATAGGATTACAAGTGGCCCTCTCTCTGGACTTATTGGAAGGTAAAGTATGGATAAGCTTGTTGGTTTGTTTCTCCAGTTTTGCATGCTTTATTATCTCATTATGTGTTTGGAGTGCACATTACCATGCTGGTTATCTCAATGGAGCTCCTTACTTATAAGTCAATAGAACACGGCACATATGTCATATGTGTTAGTTTTGGTTGCATATTGATTAATCCATAATGTGGGGATGTAATGGCTTCTTTATGATCCTCGATTGATTAGTGTTGATGGATTAGTGTTATCTGCATTCTGTCTTCTGCCATTTGCAGCTTTGCATATTCCCATAGGAATGTTTTTGGAAAAAACCAGAAACTTAATATTTCTTTGGAAAGAGGCCAGATTGATTCAATATTTCGCATAAACTACACAGACCCATGGATTCAAGGTGATGACAAGAGGACATCAAGAACAATTATGGTGCAGGTAATTTGGATTTTCTTTGTCCATACACGATCACTTTCTTTGTCACAAGTGCTTTTTAAAATGGTGTGAACTGTTATTTTTGGCTAGAACTCAAGAACCCCGGGTAATCTTGTTCATGGTAACCAACCTGTCAACAGTAGCCTGACCATTGGCCGTGTAACAGCTGGTATAGAATACAGTCGACCACTCAGACCAAAGTGGAGTGGAACTGCTGGACTTATTTTTCAGGTGCTTTCTGGCCTCATTGAAATGTGCATGCCCTATCTGGTTTAATAGTGATATTTTCTTTAACACAGGAAAAGTTAATAGATTTCTTGCGCACATCTCATTGTTTCATGTTTTGGCTTTATATGGTTAGAATCATGCTTGGAGTGTTCAAGATAATATCTCTTCAGTATAAACTGAAATTTTGTGAAAACCTATTAATTTTAATTTAGATTTGCATAGAAATGTTTGGAAACTCAAATGATTTTAACCTGTAATAATGACTTATTTTATTCATGCCAATGTCTCAGCATGCTGGTGTTCGTGATGAAAAAGGAAATCCTATTATTAAAGACTACTACAGCAGCCCCCTGACTGCAAGGTCTACATCTGTAACACCCAAAAATGTCTCACTTCACAAGTTTCACTATCACAATCTTTTGGCTATTAACTATGCCTTCATGCCATCGTAGCCTAAATTTATTTGACTTACACTTTTACTTTGGTTCATACAGTGGCAAGAACCATGATGACATCCTGCTTGCTAGGTTAGAGAGTGTTTATACTGGTTCTGGTGACCATGGCTCTTCAATGGTTAGTGCCCTTAATCATGAGTTTCTTCTTTATTTCATTGTGTTTTTCTATGTGTGATACAAATCTGCACTTGTTTGCAGGTGTTTATGAGAGTGAACTTTCATATTCATAGTATTCACTGTTTCTGTGGACTGTCATTTATTTATTTGCAGCTTGTTTTAAACATGGACCAAGGACTTCCTCTATGGCCAGAGTGGCTCTTTTTCAACAGAGTGAATGCTCGTGCTAGAAAGGGTGTAGAAATTGGTCCTGCTCTCTTTCTTCTGAGGTATGGTGCCTAGTTATATCCTTCTTGTGTTGTGGGATGAGGAGCAATGCAAATTACTTTTGACTAGTGACTCACTCAGGAGGGATAGTCTGGTTCAGAAAGAGAACCAAAAATTAATCAGATAGGCTGAAATTTTTTGTTTCACTGCCCCCCAAAGTAGCCCCTGGTCTTCCATGTACAAGGGCCCTTAAGAGGTGACTTCCTCAAGAACTAGTTCATAGTTGAATCAAGGAGGTATTCGACTCATTAAGGAAACCGCTGATTGAGGATCTCTTACCAAGCTGCTTAATTCAAAATTCAAAGTTATTTTTTCTCCAAAAAAGAATTGTATCCTATTTATTTTGCTGTTCGAAAGAAAAGTTTCCTGAACTTCTTTTGTCAAAATTGTTCAATGAATCATTATAGCTTGGGGCCATTATTTTTCATCTATTTTAAAAGGAATGACTCTCCTTTTCTTGTTTCCAAGCTTGCATTTTCAGGACAAATTTTATGATAAAGAAAATGATAATGTTCAGCTTTCAAACTTGCTCTGGTTTTATTTTTGTAGTTTGTCTGGTGGCCATGTCACGGGCAAATTCTCTCCCCATGAAGCTTTTGCCATTGGAGGAACAAATAGTGTGAGAGGATACGAGGAAGGTGCTGTAGGCTCCGGTCGGTCTTATGTGATAGGCTCCGGTGAAATTTCTTTTCCTTTGGTAAGTGATTGCAGCAGTGTTTACCCTCTAACAGCACTGTATCACAAGCATATGATGTTTTCTTGGTGATTGACCTTGATGATCTGTGTGTGGGCTTAACATGCGCACGACTGTGTGTAATCTGAATTTAAAAAAGGAGAGAATTTTCTTTTCTTTTTAAAAAAAAAAGTGTGTTTCCTCATGGATTCTTTGCTTTTCCCTGTGTTGCAGCTGGGGCCGGTGGAAGGAGTCCTTTTTGCTGACTGTGGAACTGATCTTGGCTCCGGACACAACGTGCTTGGTAGGGTCCTTTTCCTTGCTATTTTGTTTAATCAGCCTTACTCGTTTGTTTTGTTTTGTGTCTCTCAATTTTGTTAATCCATCTTGTGACGTGATGATTTAGGCGACCCTGCTGGGGCAAGGCTAAAACCTGGAAGCGGATATGGGTATGGCTTTGGCATCCGTGTGGACTCGCCGTTGGGGCCCCTCCGCCTTGAATATGCATTTAATGACAGACGTGCGAAGAGGTTTCACTTTGGAGTTGGTCACCGGAACTAGTTTTCTCGAGAAAAACTCAAAGCCCAACTAAACTGTTAACAGAATGGGTTGGGTGGATAATTTTAACTCGCTTTGTTGTAGGGCTTTATTTCATTTTATTTTACTCCGTTTTGGTTGTCAACGTCTGAGGAGGGCCCACCGGCATGTTGGATTGTACCTTGGGGTCGACAATTTAAGGGATCCCTAGCTTTTTATCTGGGCTCAATTGATAGGCTCGGCCACGTCTTCATGGAGCTTGCAATTCTTTAAAGTCTCAAAGCAGAGGCAGATCATTGCGTGCTCAACTTTAGAAGATATTACTGGGGTCCAATGGCCCAAGGCAGTGTAACAAGCCGAATTTGATAGAGAGTAACTCCCTGATTCAAGGAGCCTAGAGAAAACAGCATAAAATTGTCCCAAACTTCCGAGATAGAGAGTTAAAAAATAATAATAATAATAATAATAAAATTAAAATAAGAAGACGCAAGCGTCTCTAAACATCTGTGGGGGGGCAGTCGATTTCTTACTCTCCATAGAAAGCAAAACATACAATGGCAAGCTTTCATTCTGTACGTCCGGAACAAGGTTCGGTTAATTGTTGGTGTTGTATGAAAGCGGCTTATTTTCTGTTGCGTCGTTTTCACAAAATGTCACCCCCACCACCCGCCCTTTGCTCATTTTCATTGTGTACACCCAGTTCTTTCGCCTTGGCCCATAGGGCTCTCTCTTACATGTGAGTTACAAGCATGTGTGTGTGTGTGTATGTATGCACGCATGCATGTGTGCAAAGATGTAGTTCATTGACAAATAAATGAAGTTCGTTCGTTACGAGGAAGTATTGCTTACAGACTCGCTCACGTGAAGAAACAGATTGCGAGTAGTGTCAGTAACGCATATTAATATTTTTGTAGACGCTCTTCATGGGAATTAATTAAATAGAGTTAATATATATATATATATATATATTGGACCCACAAACGGCTGTGCTCGGTAGCCCTATTTCCTTTGTGGGGCATAGCAATTCGATGCATGAGGAGGCTGCATTAAGAAACCCCTTCCCACCCAACATGAGTCGTGAATGTTTAGGACTTTATTTTCCAGACATATTTTTAGGTATTGAACAAGATGGATGCACGTTGTGTGGGTTGGGACAGAAGAACAAGAAGGGCACACAGAGAGAGAAAACGAGTAGAGAACTATTGAAACCCAAGTACAAATGGTCGGGTGATACAAATGGCTCGCGTTAGGGCTACAGAGTGAACAGTGAGCTAACAATCAATCATTGTACCTTTGAACTGTGAAGGCTGCAGAATACACCATTTAAATCACTGCAATCTGCATTCTCTTGTGCTCCGATCTCTCTGCTCCGCCATCCACCGCGTCTCGTCCTTCTTCATCCTTCCCAAATCCCACCCCTCACATTGCCTGACATTTTTGCTTACATTGTTTTCGGCCATTAGTTACATTTTCCGACGCATGCATGTGTTGAAACCCATAATCAACCCTTATTATTATTATTATTATTCTCATAGGTTCAGATCTATTTACGAATTACGATCGGGTACAAATTCACATTTCAAATTTGAAGATGTTAATTGTGGTCCAAAAATGTTGAGCACTTCCAAGTTTAGCCGTGATGATCATGAACATGAACATGGCCGGCTATTTCAATTAGTCGGTGTCGCATTTTAGGCACCCCACCTTGCGGAATAGAATAGCTAGTTTTCCTTTCTTTCTTTCTTTTTTTTTTTTTATCTCTTAAAAAAAATATTCAGTAGATATACTGTTAAGTTAAACACAATATAATTGTATTAGATAGAAAATATTTGATATCATATAATGTAATGGTATAAAAATAGAATATTTTTTTTTTTGTGAAATTTATATAATATTAAATACTATTTTATATAATATAAATCACATTAAATCTATTTGTATTTATCAGATAATCGGTTTATATAGTAAGAATATTTTTAATAGACATTGACAGCAGAGAAACATTTATTTCTTCTCTCTTTCGGAATTATTAATTCAAGACCTTCAAATGTACCTAATCAGTAAATGCTTTCTGCTCGAAACCTCTCGTTTTCGGACGATATGCCCTCTTAGTTACTCAAAAGCTCATGGTCCACCAACGATTCGTAAAAGGAAGGCATGGCAACAAGGCAAACTGACCCAAGAGTTCACCCACCCACCAGCCCCCCCCCGGGGCGCAAAAAAAAAAAATACAAAAATACAAAATCGAGGTTTAGAATTATAGATCATAATGAATTACCTGCTCTTAACTTGCTAACCGTGTCTGTCATCCTTCCCGTCCACGATGATCATTATTTGTCTAGTCAAGTTCTAAATCCTAATTGCGTGTAATCCCGGTAAAATCATTAAGCTTACATCAGATCCGGGTGCCCGCACAAGTTTTTACCTAAAGTTTCTCCTGAGCATAGCAATGGCAAGTCAGAGATGACCCATTTTCTTTCGTGAAAATCGACGATCGAATCAAACGACAAAATCAAAGAAATAGAAATTATGACGGTGGGTATTGGGTGGCTTCAGGAAATAGAAGCGTGCAGAAGTTTGAAAGTCTCACAACAAGACACTCGTGTTGTCTTGGTAAAATGTCAAATAGAACACAACACAGACTGGTCAAAAAATTGCAGCTTGTGGCACCTGGGTCCTTTGCCCCTAAGCGCACGGTGGGGGCAGTGCAAGACAAGCCACCGTCCCACCCAGTTGAAATATTCCTAGATTTAAAATCGTGGGAACAAACTGTAGTTCGCGAATCATTTTATAATTTTGCAGTCTCCATTATTTTTTTTTTTTTTTACATAATTTATTTAAATTTGATGTACATAATAAATAAATAAATATAAAATGATAATTATTTTATTTTATTATTTTTTTGTCAATTTCTAATATTTTAATGGAGATATATTATACGCGTGTAATAAATTTGGGGCAACCATATCGTATTATATATAATATGTGATGTGACAATGAGAAGGACAAGAGACGGCTTTCCCCCCTTGGCATTGCAATTTGTTGCTTCGTAACAAGTGTAGGAGTAGTGGCGTGTCAGGATGACTTTATAGGTTCCGGTATTCTGTCTCAACTTTTCATTTGAAATCATAAATATATTTATGCGTGGGCTCCGATACAGTGAAACCAGATAGCATCACTGCCGGTTTCAATTGTCTTCAAAAATTTTCATCTATAAACGGCAAATGTATCTATGATCTGTGCGTGTGATAATAAGGAGAAATTTGTCATGATACCGTCGGGTCTGCAATATGTTGGGAAAAATCATCGGTGCCAGAAAGCTCTGAAAGACATTTTTTTTTTTTGCTTATAGTCCAAGGGTATTATGAGTTATTTATATTTGCATAATTAACAAATTCCAACTTCACACGTACACTTAAGGATGCTGCGCTTCATCACCATTGTGTTGTAACACGCACACGCAGACGCACAGAGAACCCAGATGGTCGAGTCAATTAATGCTACAGCTCTTGCGGGTGATCTCGACTTTGTGAAGAAGAAGAAGAAGGTTGAAACTTGAATTGAAAGCCTCGCTTTGGAGGGTACCTGGCTATCCTCGTAGCTATGTCAGCTCTTTAATTTGTCGGTTGACGGTGACTATGAGCACGCCTCAGAAGAGAACGCCAACATTCCGATCCAATTTGTTGCTTTTCTTCCGCTAGAATCCCTCCCTTTTACGCAACTAATAATTCTTGTATTTCAGTCACGTCTTCGCAGTCTAGACTCCATGGTTAGTCACACTCGTGCCCACTTGAATCATTAGAGATCTTTTAAAATGGGATAACAAGAATTACTCAATTTTGTTTTTGTACTTTTTAATTATTGTTAGCCAACTCCCGCGAGCATAATAGCCGATCCATTTTTATGTCTAGGCATCATCATATATCAAGAGCTTGGAATTCTCTTTTAAGGAATCTGCAATTCCTGGTTAGGGAATCACGCCTGTGGCTTAGAACTCAAGAATCCAACTTTTGGCTGACAAAATCGAGATCGTAGTCTGCCAAAACCTTCCTTTGATGGATTCAGCTAACCCCATGCAACAGAGATTCGCTGTTGCTTATTCATACGATAGGATATTATCAAACTCCAGACTCAATCTGGTCATATTAAACCTAAAAAACAAAACGCAATGATTTTACTGGACCGTGTTGAGCCTGGCAATTAGGGCCCCCCGCTCCATTCAAGCTCTCGATTGCGATAAAAATCGAGTAATGGATCGACGTTTCTGGGAGTTTTACGCTTAATCGATGTGGCACATCCACAGTGTGCCACATCACCTCACCAGGGATTGAAAGGTAAAATTATGGCCATCCGAGGCTTGAGGTGCGTGCCGTTGAATTGGCCTTCCGAACGAAGCACTCATGTCCCTAGTTTCAATAGTCCCCCCCCCCCCCCCAATTAGGGGCTTTTCGGTTCCCAGGCCCCATGCTTGACGGTTTTGTACCGGCTACTCTTTATTAGAATAATAAAAAAATATATCGATACGATTACACGAACGACAGTAAATGAATGAGTCGTAGAATTATAATCTCTGAGTAAACATTCAATAAATAATACAATTATAAATATATTATAATATTATAATATAAATTTATGTATTCGTCTATTTAATGAAATGATTGATGGTTCATCCAACAATTTAGTAATTGGTGGTTTGATATCTTATTTAAATTAATATATATAAACTTAATTTTAATACAAAAATTATTCACATTAATACTTATAAAAGACACAATAATTTTGATATTAATTTTAATATTATTATAAAATAATTATATAAATATTATAATTTGTTAATATGATAAAAATATTATATAAAATTTTAAATGTACAAATATAAAAATTTAATTATTTTTAAATATTATATTATAATTTATAATTAATTTAAATTAATTTTAATGTTTTTTAATTATACTTTAATATTAAAATTATTTACAAAATTTAATTCAATTTAACATAATCTTTCACTTTCAATAATTTTTTTTTTGTTTAAATTTCAAATTATATTATTAATATCAACAAGATTATCATAAATTCTTTTGATAATTTTCTTAATTAGTATTAACTTATTTTTACTTAACTTTTAAATTTTTAAGAAATTTGTAATACATAATCTTGATTAATAAGATTTGTAACATTATTTTTCACAATACTTTATAATGCATAATATATATAAAATATTATTATGTGAATACTCCACTCTTTATTTTTCATTTTATATGAAAAAAATTAAATTAAAATACAATTAACTCTTAACTTAATAAGTTCTTAATTTTGAATTTCACTTAGTTCTCAATTCCATACTCTTATATTCAAACCTTATAGTTTTTATTAGTTCAACGCTGATCAACTTCTAAATTCCTCTTCCAATATAAATTTTTGTTACTCTTTTATCTATTTTATTGTTATTTTTTATAAATTAGATTATTTTATTTGACTCTTTTATTTTGAACGAAATATCTATAATAATATAATTATCAGATTAATTATGTGAATTTAATAACTTTGTATAATATTATATTAGATTAATTAGATGAACTTGCTAACCTTGAAAAATTCTTCGATGATGATGGCTAGTAGCTCGTAATGAAAGTTGATGGTAACTTCTTCTTTTTTTTTTTTTTAAGCACTAATTGAACCAACTATAATCATGACTTTCAAATTATTAAGATATAATAATTTTAATACTATTATTAGATAATTATAATTTTATTAATTTTATAAAAACACTATATAAGAATTTAGATGTATGTATACAAATAATATAGATATAAAATCTTATTTATTAGTCATATAATAAATCAAAATATTTAAATTTTTATATATTAGATAATTATAATATTTATATTTTATTTAGCATCAAAATCATAATATATAAAATTCATTTAACTAAATTTTATTGAAATAGTAATTTATAATTAATAATAAATTTAAATGAATTTCAACAAATATGGCATCCATCTCTCTGGCTCTAAATATGTAACGAGCAAGCACATACTCTTTTGTGTTTTTTTGGAGTTACTGAAGAAAAAAGGAAAAAAAAGAAATGGTTAAAGTATGGCATGATACGGTGATATTAACCAATTTGCAAGGACGAGCTACAAGTACATACATAAACGGAGAAATGTATCTTGCAGTGAGGTATGACTGCGTAATATTTGCCCAACCTCCCACTTCCCAGTCTCCACTTGTAACTAATGCCGCGCTACTGGCCTGGCCTAGCTGGTAAGCGCCCTACAACTAGCTACTAGAATTTGGAGGGGAGAGAGGGAGAGAGAGAGAGAGAGAGATGTACGGAGGTGCCCATGCAGCGCAGTGCAGTTTAGTACTCGAAGTTAATTTCATACATGACATTGAACGAAGTTTGACATGGAATTATTATTAATGTCTTTATTAGCTTACGCTCATTGTCGGTCGAAGAATTCATATCATCACCTACGTCGGTTGCAGGGTGCACCTGAGAAACACCAAATGCTATACGGGCAATGTAACATAATTGGGTGGATAACTGAAGGAATCTTCCTTATCTTTTTAATTCCTTTCTATGCACCGTTTCAGTGTTTGGTCAATGACTCACTGTATATTTAGGATCTTGCTTTGCTACCTACGTAGCATTTGCAGCAGGGGAAGCAATTAACTCAAACCAATATGTGGGTCTCAGGAGGCACTGTAGGCGAGGAATTACAGGGAACGAGAGAGAGAGAGAGAGAGAGAGAGAGGGAGGTAGGAGACAGAGACAAAGAGAAGAGAAGTATTGTGTTGTATGCAGTGCATGTAAGAGCTTGAAGGCTTGAACAGTGGGTTTGGTCGGGACAGTCGCTCAGCTGGTACTGAGCCCAGCCGACCAGAGTGCGCCCACCAAAGCAGATGCTGGCCTGTTTGCAACTATTTGTTTCCCTAGGAAGATAAAAATTCACCATGCAAGAAGAAGATAAAAACAAAAAGAAAAAGTGGGCTACTATTCATAATTGCATAGGATTATACAACACGTATGTATATATGGTTCTACTTATATGGTTGTGGACCTTGCATGTGCTTCTAACAAATCTCTCTCTCTCTCTCTCTCTCTCCTGTTAGGAAATATGCATTTAGGATTAGGAGAGACAAGCCTCCAACCCTAATTTCTAACTTTGTTTTTATCCTATTTTCCTCTTCCTGCCTCAAACTCTAGTCTTAGGTTGGTGGATTAAATTTATTTTATTAGGTATGTGTATAAATATGTGTATATATTGTTTCTTTGTTATTGAAATCTTTTCACACGCGATTCAATATGGAGCTTGTTCTTTCAAGTCCCAAGATTATCTTCTTTCTTTCCCCTCCACTTTCTCATCCCATCCCCTTATGTTTCTCCCCTCTCTCTCTCTCTCTCTCTCTCTCTCCTTTAGCATATTGTCTGTATTGTTTAGTCACACCTCACAAGTGATATCTTGTCTCTCCTTTTTTACTCAATTGGGTTTACTTTATCAACCTTGATCTTGCTCAAATCCTTCATCTTCACTCTTCTTTTGAATTTGGTGATCTTGTTCAGTCTAGACTAGACTTTTTGGCCCGCTTGATTTTTGCTCGCTCTTTCGGCATCCTTCCTCCTGATCCCCTTGAAATAAAAAGAAATTTAAGCATATTACATGTATTAATAACGTATATACATCCACCATCCGTCTGTTCTTGATCTCTTCTCCCAATTACAGTCATGGCTGACCCCTATTCCAATTGTTTCGGTGGATGGTATCGCCTCAACCCGCTGCATCATTTCTCTACCTCTAGGCCCTCTTCATCTTCCTATAGCCCATCTTTGTACACATCCTGCAACACGTACTCATCAGATAACATCAACTATTACAATAACTCTTTCCTTCAGCACTACCAGTATTCCTCGCCACCCTCTCCTCCTCTCAAAGAAGCCCTTCCACTCCTCAGTCTGAGCCCAACAAGGCATCATGAAGATCACCAAGAATCCTCATGCAGTGTCATGGAAGTGGACAGAAACAAGGACAAGCAAGAAAGCCTATGCGATGAGGATGATGAAGCTGTGGGTGTAGCTCTACATTTAGGTCTTCCTAGTCCTACTTCTATTGATTTGGTGTCAAGGCAGTCCTCCACAGAGATCTCATCATCGGATAAAGAAGAAGCTGCTGTGGCTTCCGGTTGTCACACAAGTGGTCTTAACAAGGGTCACTATTGGATCCCAACCCCTTCACAGATTTTGATTGGTCCTATACAGTTTTCATGTCCTCTTTGCTTCAAGACCTTCAACAGATACAACAACATGCAGGTATATGTAAATGTTTCAATGAAACGAGACTCCATGATTCAAAAAGTTTACCTTTCCCTTCCTCTCCTATCTCTTTCTAGTGTTTCTACTTTTGATTTTTTCAGAAAAAAGGGGGGGGGGGGGGAAGAACCCATATTTATCCTTTGCTTCTACACTTCTTTTCTGGTTCAATTTCAAACTTTCACTTTTACCTTTGGCCATAAGCTGTAGTCTCGAGAAGAGAGGAGGAGATGGGTCCTTAGGGTTTTCCTTTTTCTTTTTCTCCACTTCGATGCACATCTTTCTTGTTTCCCTTTTTCTCTTTTAACATATGCTTTTACTCCTAATTGTTCATCAACACCTCTCCTCTCCCCAATTCTTGCCTTTCTTTCCTTTTCCCTCCCTTCTTTAGATCCCTTTTCATGATTTGTGGGCTTTGGGACATAAAAAATGAAAATATAATCTATCTGGTCCATTTGAGAATAATATCAATAGCTGTCTTTATTTGATTGAACCATTCAAGCGTTATGCTTTTTGTACCTTGAAGTTTGTATTCTGTACATTGGCAGGTGTGCAAAACTGAGAGTACAGCTTAGGATGATCACCATCAATGCCCTAGCTAGACCGTAATTTTCCCCTTCTAGACACTGTTCAATATCAAGAGAAATTTCCATTGGCCATTACTCGAAAAGCGTACTCTTCATCCTTGAAAAACTTGGATTCATGATCCTCAAAGCCCTCTGGCTGATTTGCATTTTGGTTAGACCACGCCCTATATTATTTGTTAATTTTTTTATTTTCTTTTTGGGCTCTATCTTGTCTCAATTCTTTGTTACAAATAGATATATATATTTGCTCCACGCGGAGAAAGAGCATACCAGTTGGGCAGAGCTAAGAACAAGGCCAATTATTCTTTTTTCTTTTTGTTCACGAAGTACACAGTTCCTTCTCATTATTCCTTTTTATGTACATCTATATGCTTGTTCAGAGAAAAATTGTATATGCATATGTTGGCTTAAACACATTATGGTTATTGTTTGAAAATTGTTGATAATTAAGCAGTCTCAGAACTTGTTTTCTTGCAAAATGTGGAAGAGTAAGCCTATAGATTCTAATCGTTATTTAGAATAAACCCTCGAGTCTGTGCTATTGTAATGGCCTAGTTCATTTCATGGACCGTCTCCTTCTATAATTATTTTAGTAGTTTCATATTCTCACCCAGGCAATTTTCATAGGATGTTTAATTATTTGTCTTCTTGATTCTTTCTTATACAATGTCAATCTAACTTGAACGTGTAGATGCATATGTGGGGGCACGGATCTCAATATAGGAAAGGTCCAGAATCTTTAAAAGGGACACAACCAACAGCAATGCTGAAGCTTCCCTGCTATTGCTGTGCACCAGGGTGCAAGAACAACATCGATCATCCAAGGGCAAAACCTCTAAAAGACTTCAGGACCCTTCAAACCCATTACAAGAGAAAGCATGGAATCAAGCCTTTCATGTGCAGAAAATGTGGCAAGGCTTTTGCTGTTAGAGGTGATTGGAGAACCCATGAGAAGAATTGCGGAAAGCTTTGGTATTGTACGTGTGGGTCTGATTTTAAGCACAAAAGATCTCTTAAGGATCACATCAAGTCATTCGGCCATGGTCATGCAGCCTATGGCATTGACTCCTTTGAAGAAGAAGATGAACCGGCCTCTGAAATCGAACAAGATAATGAATCTACTTACTGAGAAATTTGACTTTAATTTGACTGCCATTACGCTTGTATTTTGAGCTAACCCCTTTGTATTAGAAAATTAAGCTTTTAAAGTTAGAACTTATTTCATTAAAGCACTTTGAACCCTCCTCCTCCTTCTTCTTCTTCTTCTTCTTCTTCTTCTTTTTTTCTTCTTTTCCTTTGAGTTTTTCCTCCCTATCGCACGCCATGTAGCGTATAGTATTATTGACTTGTGATGAGCCTTTCTCGTTTTCCCTTCCCTGTGATGTGCGTACGTTTCGGTAAAGTGTACACAAATTCAGTATATTTTTGATGATGTATGATTTTGGCCTCGAAGAAGCACTTAGGAAATTAATTTGTTCCTCAATCATATGGTTCCATCCTTCTAATGTTCAGTATATGGATTCATGTCATATTTATGTGAATCTGCTTTACATGCAAGTATGTAACTTGGAATATGAGAGAACAAATTAACGGATCCCTCAGACGGGGGGCCTCAGCGCATCTTTTTTTTTTTATTTTCTGGATGCCATTTCTTTGTTTGAACAAAAAAAAAAAAAACCAAAGAAAATGTAGCTCAGATAATCTTAATATCTTCTGTAGATTGTTTATGATTTTCTTTTTGTTTGTATGATTAAATTCTTAACATTTGATATAGTTATATTGTCCGAAAAAAAAAAAAAAGAGAGAGAGAGAGAGAGGAAAAGGTCCTATGTACTAGTAACTAGGGATTGTTTACTCAACAAAAACTAAAGCAAAGAAGAAAAGGGCAAAAAATGAGCGGGAATTATCATTAGTTATCACCTTTTTTAAAAGAACAGTAAATGCATTAGGCATAGGCAATTTATATATGCATGTGGGTGTTGTCAATGTATGTACGTTTTGTCTTCAAAAATAATTCCATTTTAACAAAGAGTCCCCTTTTGCCAGTGAGCAAAATGAGGCACTGCAGGACCGGCCTACGTGATAGGATCCCCCTGGATAGGTTAAAGACTAAAGACAATAAGTACGTTGTGTATGGGGCAATTTGCAGTGAGAGGAGCTTTTCAATGCACACCCTGCTGTAAACTATGTGGTGGGTCGGCTTTTTGTTTGAGAACACATATCATATGATGCCATTTCTCTTTGTTTAGCGGGTGGACAAGGCCTTTCATTGATGGACATTACATATACTATGTGTGCGTAGATTCACAATCAACATGCAAAATCAAATGATTAGCTGGAGAGTACAGGTAAAAAAGCAAAAGAGGAAGAGGGTGAGAGAGAGAGAGAGAGAGAGAGAGAGAGAGTAAAAGGGTTGCCTGAGTGATCAGTGTTAATGATAATAGCAGAGTCTGGTAGGATTATACTAGAGGGGATGTAAAGGCTGGAAGGGAATGGATCTTGTTGGCAGCTTTGCCACAACAAATTGTTGTGATTTGTGAATGTGACCATGGACAGAGAAAATAAGCAGGCAGTCAAAGGGCTTTTGATATGTCATTTCATGCTACAGTAGAGTCAGAGTATGCGTACTGTTTCGGTTGCTTCAATACCTTTCCTAGATGAGCCCAACCTGCAGAGCCTGGGCTTCATATCCCTCTATTGCTCTGTTCACTTTATGGATGAGGTGAGTATTAGCAGTCTTGATGAGAGTGGTTAATGGCTTTTCAGGACTTGACTTCCAGATTAAAAAACGGGAGAAAGTTAGGGAACTTATCTGATTCTTTTCTTGTTTTCTTTGTCATCCACTGCTCTGTCGTTGTTAATTCATCAATCTTCTTTTATGCCTCTGCCAACTAGCCCCGATCCGCCTGTCAACCAACCATGTACAGATTGAAGGACCCTTTTACCCTGATACGTTAACTCTAGACCACCAATTTTTCCCCCTTTTATTTTACTTTGTTTATTATACTTTTTTTTTTTTTTTTTTTTTTTAAGAACTCACAAAGTCTTTATTTGTGGGGGCATAGGCATTACAGGAAAAAAACAAAATGCAATTCATGTATCCAAACTTCGATTTCTGGAACAGTTAATTATGTAATAAAAATAAATTTTTTCTTTTCAGAAAATTTAAATTCTTCTTGTGAGCATTAGAGTCATAATCTCTAAAATAAAAATTTAAATTTTTAATCAATAAATATCTTCCGAAAAATTATGCATGAAAATTCTTGACATAAACAAAAAAGCATGACATAACTGAACAAAATTAATGTAAGTACACCTATGTTCATTATAACAAAGTAAAACAATGAGACAGCAGAGAGAGAGAGAGGGAGTCTTGGATTCTTGAGTCCTTGTAGTCTTCACCTATATATGCACACACTCTGACACTCATACAAAGATTATACATCACTTAAAAAAAAAAGAAAAAACATATTTTACATCTTCAGAATGCAATATTACAAAACAATAAATGAAGAGGCGAGTCATCTTCCAAAACCCATTCGTGCGTGCCATTGCAATTGAGCTCCCAATCTTGGTTTATGCAAGCCGCCTGAAAATGAATGCTAATATTTGATGGCAGGAAAACAGTTGCAGCGTTCATCTTGTGATTTCTTTCAAAACTCACTGCCTCCAAGATGCTACTAATTTCTCTGCCCACTTATTTCTACTAATGGGGGTCTCCGTGGTCCGCAAATAAGTAACATGTCAACCAGTGGTTATGATAATTTTTCATATTCCTATATCTATCATCATTCTTTTTTTTAAGTCGTTTAGTAGATATTCGGGAATACTGATGCAACCAATGAAACATATTGTGAGTGGCCGCAAGAACAAGCTTGTTCTGGAGAATCTCACAAAGGAAAAGAAGAGGGAACAAGCGAAAATCTAATCTTTGCATCCTGATCAATCAACTTTCCAAAAGTTAATGAGAGTTGTAAAGATTTTGATGAAAAAAGAAAAAGGGAGATTAGTGAGTAAAAGAGAAAATAATTAACAAGTTCTTAATAAAAGAAAGAAAGGAATGAATCTTTCCTTTGTAATCTCTCTCTCTCTCTCTCTCTCTCTCACACACACACACACTCATTATGTCAATACAGGTGCCACATGCTTATCTTTATCAAGGTCCTTTTGGTGAAGCTGCGTTCCTTTGGATGTTTGTGGAGATTCTTCAATTGGAGTCTCGTTGTAGGGGAATACGGACAAAATTCTCCCGAAAGAGAAGAAGAGAATAACACTACGTACGTTAAAATATGCCGAGTATTGGTGCTAATCTTTAACGCCTATGTGTCAAGTTGTGTTTGGTCTTGACCCAAATGTTTTACATCAATTGGGAACTCAGCCCACTTCATGTCTTGAGTTTTCATATCAAGCAAGTCATAAATAAAAGATTTATGCAGTCAAAGATGGAAACTAAATCCTAAGCACATTTCTTACATGAGAACAATGGCACGGTTTCGAGTAATAGCCATATAAAACGATCCGTACAAAAGGGTATGCTAGATTAACAATTATGGGCATGTTCCCCTGAGGTTCTCACATGCAAACGAAGATTATGATCCAAATTTTCTGAGTCACACGCCCCTCTCCTATCCTAGCGCTGCTGTTCTGTTGGATTTTTTAACGAGTAGTGTACATGGACTTACAATTAATGTGCCTGCCAGAATATGGTGCTTCTCTTCCCAATAAAGCCCATGATTTGAATGGAACTTGCCTTCAGTCTCTTTTGCTTTAAAATAAGTGCTTCTCTTTATCTCCCCATACCCATTTTCCCCCGTCTCCCATTCACCCTGGAAAAGCTTTGACAAATCCAATCAAAAGTCTACTTTTCCTTTTCCCATATGAAGTATAGATATGACTGGACTTCTTTAAATTCACGGAGCTTTTGATGAGATCTTTTGTTTCCCGAATGACTTGTCTTAAGTTTTAATGAATTACCCGCGCAAGGTAAAACTACAAAGAAAGTTGACGGGATTTTCACCTGTCAGCAAATATGACTCAGCCTCAGCGTCAGAATTCAATCGACAATCCCAACAGAAACGTTGTTGTACTCAACTAGGCCTTCAACTGTTACAACAACGGGTTTAAGAGTTGGTCACAGACAGTACGCGCCGAAGCATGTGCGACACAAAAGCTGCAGACCATAGCGCTATTCCCCAGCTCCGTCCTTTTAAGTTTAATCGGCTTTGATAAAATGACTAAAATAAAGTTTAATCAGTAACAGGATTTAACCCTTTCTGCATTTATCTATGGTCCTTGCACATCGGGAGCAGGCCAGAAGCTGTGCCTGATTTCCAATTACACAAGAAAGAAGGTAGAAATGTACAGAAGCGAATTAACTGCGAAGAGTTATTACGTTTTGGCTGTATTTAAAGGTAATAAAAAAAGTCATATTTCAACCTGAGCCTGGCTTCGAGCCCTTTTGACTAGATGCAATCCCACGGGATTTCAATGCCGTGTGACAGAAGGGGCCCCTGATTCAGAATTTACAACATTGTGATGAACCGAAAGCTGCTTAGTTCCTACAAGCTCATCTCCTCCGGCAAGCTAATTTCAAGAAAATATAAGCTGCACAACCATCAGACAAAGCTTGTTACTGACGTGAAAATATAATTATGTTTCTGTTCTCTCCCCCGTTCACCACACACCGCACCACCAACAAAAGAGACCCCTCTTCCTCACAAGTACATTTTCCATGCCTTTATATGCAAGCATTTACTCCATTCTACGCATTTACCCCATTCTACCACCACCGGACTAAAAATACAGGCATTAAGAGCCTCTTGCATCTTGTTGTCCTCAAGTTTCCTAGTCCAAACAGTTCAAAAAAAAAAACCAAACAAACTACTATTGCCTAAGTCATAAACCTTGCTAACGCAATGACAAATTTTGGAAGGGTTTTCTGTGAACAAGTACTCCAAAGGCTAATGGTATTCTTGAGATGCTAGCAAAACAGTGCTCAATGCACGTTTGAGTCTATTGCTTCCATTTTGTTTTGGCCTCTCACTTCTGTCACGGGGTCAGAATGGGTGAGGAATGACAGGGCATGGTCCATTCATCTAATAAATACAGGGATGGAACTGCACCAGTACAAACAGTAGCTCCATCCAAATTCGGAAACAAACTTTTCAATTAACCCGGCAAACAGCATTTTTTTAGCATTAGTTTTATTACCTTGCAGACATGAAAGCCATGCCAAAGAACACAGCCTTAACAGCCAGCTTCTGCCCCGCATAATCAAAAGCCAACGGCAGCATTTCATGCAACGTAAGGAATGCCATCACTCCACCAACTGCAGTAGTCAAATAAACTTTCAATGAGATACACTCGTTAAAAGATTTACCTTGTCTTACCCATCGGGATTCTCAGTAACAAGCAATAGTGCAGACCTGATCCTAGCAAACCATCTAAAACTTCAGGACTTAAGCTGCTTGGGAATAGATATGCTGCAGTTAAGAAAATGGAATTTTCATTATGCATACCAAAAAATCTTTGGTACTCTAGCACGACAAGAACCAAAGGAACAGTGGACATACCCACAAGCACAACACCAAGTGGCTCAGCAAAACCAGATAGTGTTGCCAATTTGAATGCCTGCCACTTGCTAATATGCACCAAACAATTGGCTACGGTCAGTACAAAACTAATGTAGAAATGGCTGAAAAATGCAGCTAAATAATGGACAAAAATTTACAGAAAGAATGTGTAGGAACATAAAAATTGACATCCATAGATGTCACTGCCCCATCCCTCCTATGCATGCAAACTGTAGCTGACTCTCCTGCATATGCTCCACGTTACCACTACAATGATCTGTGTTAACACTTGCAAGTATGGATTGCACTTAAGTTCATGTCAGAACCAGTAGGTTTTCATTTTATTTTATTTTTCCCTTTTTATAAGGAGAACATGAAGGATTTTGGCCCAAGAGCATTTTTACTTTACAGTTTGAAGAATGCAGGGGACATATTAAGAGTAGTAGGAAACTTGCAAACAACATAAGCACACCTATACAAATGATTCAAATATAGCATATTACCACCAAAATCATTACTTCAAGACCAAGAGAAAGGGTGCTCTATTTTATCAGAAAAAGAGAAAGGGTTTTCTGAAAGCCATCTAAACTTTCATCACTATCAATGCAGCAGGCCTATGAATTTGCCATGTTATATTGCTACTTGTATGACAAAGTATCTCTGCCTCAACAGTTCAAAAGCCTCAGAATCATTACCGTACAATTTTCACATTCTCGATCCCCATTTGACACAAATCCAGACATTTTTCCACATTAAGAAGCTTTTGATCTATGTTCTCATAGGTAGGTTCATTGATACTTTTACAAAGCAGAACTGTAAAGCATCGCAAACCAATTCTCACCTCTGTGTTGCAAAATAAACAGGAAGTGCAACAGCAACACCCTGCATAAATTTAAAACAAAGAAGTGAGGAAAAAACAGCACTGTGGGTTTAATGGTCATTTGTTTACCAGAAATTGATTCTGCTTTGGAAAGCATGAATGAGGTAATCAAATCACTTGATATTAACTGGGCACCTAAAATGATCCAATGGGATGTTTCTTTGCTAGTGTTTATATGTGTTGACAACAACCTGCCTAGCATTTCACCCTCAACACCATTCATAATGCTTAATCAGAATAACACAATAGTGGGATATCCAATGGCACTATAAAATGTACATAAATTTAGTTCTTTATCCTTTTTTGCTTTTTTATTTTTTTTGGAAAACATCAATACAGGATTCCAGAGTGAAGAAAAATAAGAGTGATTGGCAAAGTGGAAGAAACAATAAAAATATCAAGAGGAAACCCTTAAGTAAATACAAATTTCCCTCCTACTTGTTTCAAGTTTGTTCCTCAAGGGTAGAAAATTTGGAGAAGTTAGAAATGATTTTTGTGGAGATGATTCAATTATGAGATTGATATTTGCCAATTGAGCAGTAAAAACTGCGTATTTTTGGTAGAATTGCATATGTATATCTGGAAACTATCTGAAAGGGTTTATTCCAACTGAAATGATATCACCTTTAAAGGAAACCAAGATATTGAATGGAGAAACACCCTCAAAATGAGTGGCATTCACTAAATCATGGAGATCATTACTACTTTTTTTCAGTCAAAATTCATGAAAATAATTCTGGCAACATGTATTCATCAACATGCTGCCAAGGTTGGCATGTAGAGCATCCATTGCATCAGAAGTCCTAATAAGGCCAAAGACTACACTTTTCTTTAGATCCACATATCCAGCTACACTCTTTCCTCCCTTTTTTCTCGATGGCTTGGGGGAGAGGATTGAGGGTGGAGAGGGTTCTAATTCTCTCAATTCTAACTGGCAATGCTTATGGAAAATAGTTGACATTGAAAATGCTGGAAGTCACAAAGAGGAAGCAACTCAATTCATGGCAAGGGATAAGCACTGGAGAGGACAATAGCATAAGCAAAGAGGCAGTTTGAGAAAACATACCTCTGGAATATTGTGCAAAGCGATGGCCAATGCCAAATTAAGTCCAACACGAAGGTCCTATACACAATCAAGTAGGCAAGCAAAAATTTAAGTTAGATAACTATTACTGCCTTTTGATTTCTGGCCAGGACTTAAAAAACTTAGCGGTTAGCTTCTAGCTGCAGACAACTGAGCAGTTATCAGTGATAATCTTAATTTCAACTAAGGGACATCAAAGACTAATGGCACTTTTTTCTGGAAATACCACCAATGTTGACAAATCTTTGAAGGTAATAATACACAACAACAAAATTGTCCACATTAGATATCATTGTTTACTCAGTGGTTTGGAAAAAAAATAAATATATATATATATATATGGAAAAAAAAAATCTGGTACTCTGGGCAAGAGGAATCAAAATTTTACAACTAAGAAATAGCAAACAAACTTCTCTACTGTGTGATGAATATTTTTTTTTCCTTAGAAATATTCCACACAGCATCCCCATGCAATGGAAGGCTAATTGCTACCTTAATTGATCCTAGGAACACTGCCATGCCCTCTGGGAAATTATGCAAGCTTATGCCTGCAAATTTACAGAAGAAGAAATTCCATTCAATCAGATCAATTTAATAACCTCATATAATTGGAAGCAACCAAGTTTCAAAAATTCTAGCATTCCTGACTCATATGCGTGTCTGAAAGTTAACTCACAGCAATCAAGCAACAATGTAGTTTGAATCCCTAGACTACATTGGCATTCATTGAAATCCAGATTATGAACTGCAAATTCTTCCCTTTATTAGAGTGGCCTCAGTGGCAATTAAGCATATAGCATCTCACCCAACTTCAGGGACTCTAAGCAACTACAATCAAGCTGAGGGAGTGGAGGTACAGAATAAGAGACACAAGGAATCATACCTACTGCTGTAATAATCCCACTAAATAAAACTTGGCGACGATGCTTTTTCATGATGTCCTTTCCCCCTTCATCACCGTTATTCTGTTCCAAAGCATGTAGCAAAAATATCAAAATACCTTTAAATATTCCAGCCACATGAAGAGCGCCAATGTCAACACAAGTGAAGGAAGATTGCGTGGTAGGAGAGTGCATCAAAACCTTTTTGCTTTTAACATCTGATCCAGGAGTAAGGGTTGGTTCCGGTATAAACTTGGCAATAATGGCAAAGAATAGAACCCCTCCAAAAAACTGCATAGCCAAGAAATGGAAACAAACAATCAGAAGGAACTCAGAGGAAATAATGGCTTGAAATCAATTGAATAGAAGAATTGAATTTAACAGCTGAAGGATGACACTAACCCAAAGGTTTGCTTTCAAGAAGCCGATAGAGTTCATAGCATTATGAGCCAGATCAAGGAAAGATATGCTAAGCATTAGGCCTGCAGCAAAACCCTGCACAGAGAATTCTACGCAATGTGAACTGCGTGAAAATAATTATACCCAATATTTGTTGTCTGGTCTTAGAGACTATTCAGAGCAAATGATGTTCTCAGCGCTCAGCACTTGCCTAGGTTTCTTTTGACCAATCAAAACAGGTCATTCAATGAAATCTAAGACAATGGATGTGTTAAGTTACAAGAGCAAACACACAGATATATATAGTAGCAACAGAGTGAACAAGAAAGAATGAAGAAAGGAAAGAGTTGGGGAGGGGGGGGGAGATCACCTGTAAAAGACCAAGCATTTTCAAATTGGGAGCCTGATTCAGAATTACAAAGAACGCCCCTGTTGCACACATGCATATCCATGAGACAAGAGCTTGTAATTAAACCAAGGCAAAGCAGAAATCAAATCAAGTATCGATAAAAGATATATTTGCGATTCAAGCGGTCCCCCTTCCCCCCGAAACCACACCAAAGAAAAAAAAAAAAAAAAAAAAGGAAGAAGGAGGCAGATGCTCCGCCCCAATATCTGGGGAGTTACAGAAGGCGAAAGATGAGTGTGGCTAAAACGCGGCATGCAAGCATCAGAAGCAGCAAAAAGCAAACAAAGAAGGAGCGGAACAGTAATCGTGATGGCAACTGACTGACCTATGGAAGTGCTGAATCCACCCAAAAGGGAGAGAGCCAACGCTACTGCCACTTGAGAGTCCATTTGACTGATTGACACGCCTTTTTCTGTTTTTTTTTGTTTGGCTCGCTCCCTCTCCGTGTCTTTCTCTCCCCCGAATCCCTGTCTGCGAGACTCGGTTAGTTGGGTGCAATTGATTTTGATGATGGACTGATAATCCAATTTACAGGCTCTTGCTTTGTCAGTCTCTGCGGGGTGGTGGGGATGACGAACTGCAAAATTCTCAACTGCTCCACAACTCAACATATAAATATGTGCGTGCGTGTGTGTGTGTGTGTGTGTGTGAGTCTCATATGTATGCATTCACATAAACAGACAAACACACACAAATACACACATTATGTAGCATACAAACGGAGAGAGAGAGAGAGAGAGATGGAGATGCCGCCCCACAAGGAAAGGGGAGGGGGGGATGAAGGACAAGAAAAGAGAAGAATAATAATACCAATAGGAAGGAAGCAGCGCCAAGAAAGGGATGGCTTAACCTTAAGGACACAGGAGGTGGTCAGTTTTCAGCTCCAGCCAAACCTATTCCCAAAATTACAATACTATAATCTTAACCACCTCTCTTTTTGTTATTTACTATTATTATTATTTTAATTCTATTTATAATAATATAATTTTGATTATTTTTTTTATTATGAAAAAAAAAAAAAAGAAGGAAGATGAACTTCATACAGACTCGACTCGACGGGACGGGACGGGGTTAAAAGTCATTTTACTCCGCTCGCATCAAATCCTTTGCAACCCCTGCATGTGTCCATTCCTCTTGCTTTTGGGCCCCTTTGTGTGGATTCATTTGGGCTTTTTTTTTACTTTAAACGGATTCTAACAAATACTGTTTCCATTTTGGGCTCTCCCGAGACCATACTTTTAAATTGAAATTAGAGTTCACTTCGTAGAAAAAAAATAGAAACCAGTGGTCTTATTATTATTTGTGAAAGAGAGAGATTAAATATCCGTGAACACGAAGTCTATCCTAATAACGTAAACCAATTAATTATTGAAACGTATGGCCTTTCATCCGCATATTCAATTGCTTTTCCTTATATTATTGATATAGGTTGTTTCATCCCCCAACTCAAAACAAGACTCTTGAAGACATTTTTATTTCTGCTTTCTCGTTGCCTGATATCATTCCAATTCAAAAATTTGTTTAGTGTGGGCATCAATTCTATTTGGATGGAATATTCAAATTCTTTCACTTACATATCGATAAAGTTTTGACCTATTCAAATTTAGTTTGTTTAATTAATGAGTTGAGTCTATTATTTTATCAAACCAAATATTAACCTTTTTTTTTTTTTTCCCCCATTAACAGATTGCTTGATTTCATAGGATTATTGACAAAAATAATTGAAATTATAAAAATTATTTTATAAATATAATTAAATTAATAAAAAATTAATTAATTTAAAAATAAATTTTTATTTTTAATATATAATTGAATATCTTCATATATGAAATTTTTATACTTAAATATACATAAAATTATTATTTTTTTATAAAAAAAATGTTTTATAATTCAAGTAAGGCTTTTAAATTTATTCTAATAATATATTAAATAAAATTTTTAATAAATTTAAATAATCTTTAAACAAATTATTCATACATTTCAACAGATCTAACTCACTTTTAATCACATTCAGTTTGTTGATTAAGATAGCAAGTTTTCAAAGAGATTTTTTATTTAACCGAGTCACCGATCTTTTAAAAAATGGACGGATCGATTTGTTTAAACTCTAACGCCTTGGTTAGAGAGCCGCCACCGTTAGTCAAAGTCAAAACCAAAAACCCTTCCCCTTTCTCCTTTCCTCCCCTTAGACTAGTCAAGTTTCCTAGAACACCCACCCACCCGTCCTCCCAGCCAATAGCCCTCGGCCCTCGGCCCTTAGCCCTCGTATTATCGTTCTTATTGCTAAATAAAGTAGGTTCCGAATTTACTTCCCCGAGAAACAAACACCACTACAACACAAGACATCGCATCATCTTCCCCTGCTCCCTTCTCTTCCCCAAAACCACCACCAAAATGGCTTCTCGCTTCGCCCTCTTCCGTCTTAGATCACACCTCCTCCGCGCCAGTGCCGCCGCCGCTACACCCACCACCACCACCACCACCACCACCAGGCTCTTCCCTTCCAACCCTGTCATCTTCTCTACCACAATTCTTTCCCCACTTCCAGATCTCCGCACCCTCTCCACCGACATCTCTTCTCTCCCCGGCATCCGCTTCTTCTCCACCGTCCGCCGCCAGCCGATTCGTCCGAAAACCGTGGACATCGGAAAGAGAGCCCGCCAACTCCAAGCCCGCCGCCTCTGGTCCTACGGCATAGCCTTCAGCTGCGCGGCGGTCTTCGTCATCATCGTTCTAAGCAATTTCGAAGACCAAGTAACGTTTTACGTAACCCCAACAGAGGCCATGGAGAACTACAAAACGAATCCCGAGAAGACCATGTACAGATTGGGAGGTTTGGTTCTCGAAGGAAGCATCGCCTACCCGATGTCCTCCACGGAGATGGAGTTTGTCATTACCGATTTGGCCACGGATATTCTCGTGAGGTACGAGGGCCCTTTGCCGGACTTGTTCAGAGAGGGACACTCCGCGGTGGTGGAGGGTTTCGTGAAGCCTTTGACGGAGGATGTGAAGAACGATGTGGAACCACGTAGCGTTGCCGAAAAGGCAAGGAGTAGGGATTGTTACTTCTCGGCTACTCGGGTTTTAGCCAAGCATGATGAGAAGTACATGCCTGAGGAGGTGGCGGTGGCCATTGAGAAGAATAAGAAGCTGATTAAGGGCGGTGAATTGGGGCAACATGGAGCTGATATCAAGTAATAGATCTTGTTTTTCTTCCTTTTTTTTTTTTAAAAAGGCATTATTTAGCGGATGATTACTTTTTTTTTTTTTTTTAATGAAATATACATGTTTGTAGATGTAGTGGAAGAGACAATCGGTTATAACTGAGTCGTTTCTTGTTTTGCCATTCATGACTGTTGTTTAGGAGGTGAGGGAATTCTCACTAGACACTAGACACTAGTTTTGAGGGAGGGAGAGATTGTTTGATTTGTATTGCAATCGGAAGCCCTCTGGTGAATTTTGGATGTTGTAATTGCACATTCATTTGCAGAAGTTTGTCTTTTTTGATGAAGTAATGAATAATCCCTTCAAGACATGCTTTTGTTTATTGAATAATGTGTCCCCTTTCTTCATTTATTGCCATTTGGTTTCGAATGATATGCAACATGCGTGTATTGGAAGGTGGAATGGATTTGCAATGGCTTCAGATGTATTATTATGGGTTTTTTGATGGTGACTCTGAACTTTGAGTTTGAATGACTTGGGGCTTTCTCTCAATTTCGTTTGGCGAAGCTTCACTTCTATGGTTTGTTCGTTTTTGATCTGGCAATAGTCTGCCTCTAGTCAACTAAAGAAGTTAAGATCATCATTAGAAAGATGGAAAAAGTTGGAGAAGTTAAGGATAATCAATCATAGCCAGGTTTTAAGCAAGGTCTTATAGCTCTAAGGGGAGCCCATCAGAGAATTGGGATTTTTATTGATATCAATAAAGCAATTAAGCAAATTCCAGGCTTCCCTCTTTTGCACCATTCTTATCAATTTCCCCACTTTCCTATTTCTTCTTTTTCTGCCTTTAGGTTTTGTAAATGAATAGTTTATAATATGGCCTCGGTCATTTGGTTGACATGAGAGAGCAATTGATTTGTTGTTTGTTGCTGCAACTGGTTTTTATTAGCACCAATCATTCGGGAAAACTTGACTGCCTCTAGTTCCTTTGCAAAAGATTTAGAAGGGAGCCCGTTCTTCATCCGCATTGAAACTGCCGTTAGATAGATGGCTTCTAGCCATTGATATTTTTCGTCCAACAGCTGCGTAATCAGGGTTCTAGAATGGCTGAATCAAGTATAGTGTCTAAGAAGCCGGTGCATTTGCATCTTCTGGTTATGCGGACGCTGAGGAGGAACAGTGTTCTCCAAGGCGCTATAGGCTCTTTATAAAGCGCTTTGGTCTCTTGGAGCCTAGGCGCAAGGCACAGGCGCGCTTGAGCAAAGTGAGGCCCGACATACAGAGTAATAAGAACTTCAGCGTTCAGATTCTTTGACGTTCTCTTTGTTTTTGTTTTGTGTCTTATTTTTTTCGGTGGGCTGTTGGGTTTCCTGTAAACGGTAACTCTTGTACTCCCCTGAGACAAGGACTCTTCTGTGCCCTCTAAAGTGGTGCAGGGAGGCGCGCCTGGGGCACAAAAAGCCTCGGGGCCATGATTACCTGCGCCCCAGGCGGGCTTTTAATAGCACTCATAAGATACAGGTTGGAGCATTGAAATTAGGGTAGTTTGTAATGACTTTATAGGTAAGCTTCCTCGAGCAAGAATACTAAAGGTACATACTTTCAAAGTCCTGTGACGGACACGATTTGAGTTCATGATTTCACATCCAGTTCCTGTTCCTGAATGTTTCGCAAGCTTCTTGAAACGCAAAGGCCATGCTTGCCTTGTGGTCATATATATCGAGCTTCTTGTACCAATCAGCCGATTCTTGTCTTCCTCGATCAGCACCTGCAATGTTTGCCGTTATAAGATGGTATTTGATTTAGAGGCAGATGCGCGAAAACATGGCCATTTTAAGTAGAATATTTGACCATTAAAATTTGTAGTTTAATTTCAGCAACAAATAATTTAATAAAATATTATAATTAGTGACAAAATTTTTTTTAATTAAAAAATTATTATTATTAATTATTTTATTTAATAATTATTTTTTATTATTTTTAAATTAATATATAAAATTATAATAATTTATTAAATTTATATAATTATAATGTAATTTTTAAAATTAAATATTTAATAATATTATCAGATTCAAGTTGATTCCCTGAAAAAATTGTTGGACGCCAATTTCCTCAAAGTTGGAGGCTGATATCCTCAAAAAAATCAATCATATCATTTTTATTTATTTCAAATTTTCCAAATTTCAATTTTTACTTTTAAATCCATAATTCTTAAATTTAGATTTTACTCCTTTCAAAAAAAAATTATTTATATCCCTTACCGACAACAGAAGAAAATTTTAGGTATTACTAATTTGTAATCTTATAATATATTCTCACACAACTCTTATGATTCAGATGTCAGAGTATCATGAGTTGAAAAATTATTATTTCTCATATAAGAGTTCGAACAGATGCAAGAGCGAGAGTCCTTCAAAAGATTCGAGCATATAGTTCTTTTTGAATTACTAAATCGATCAAAAGACAATATTTCCGGATCTACCAGTAAACAAAGAGAACCTATGGAATCTTGTGGAGACACCCATTATAACTATACCCAACCACACACAATGGTAGAATTCCCTGGCTGGAACGAGAGTGATCTTGCATGTTATATTTCCCGGGTTAAAAAATATTTTCGCTTCCATTATACGCCAAAACTCTATAAAGTTGAAATTGTTTCTATTCAATTAGAAGGTGATGCAATCCAATGATATAATTGGGTCGAAACATGTGGTGGAATTCCAACGTAGGCTAAATTCACTAAAGGTTTTCTTGTACGCTTTGGACCCTTAGAATATCACAATGTTGATGGAGAGTTTGCAAAGATTTGTCAAACGTCCACCATCCTAAAATATCAGAATCAATTTTCTCGATTAAATATTGGTTCGAAAAGTAATTAATAGAAACTTTCATTGAAGGGTTTATTCCTGACATTCGATGTGAAGTCAAAACTCGACAATCACGAACAATGGTAGTAGCAATCTCCTTTGCTCGTATTCAAGAGGAAAAGCTGGGTGCAAAAATTCATCGCTCAACCATTAAAGGATTCAGCAAATTTACTGAGGGTAATATCAACTCATACTTTTTTATACATCATTCTAACGTTAGACGTCTAACTCAAAAACAATTAAGAGAGTAGATGACAAAAGGATTATGTTGGCACTGCAATGAGAAGTGACACAAAAAGCACTGATGATTGAGCCTGTAGAGAGAGTTGAAGAAGCAAACGATGATAACAATTATCTATATGCTAGTGACACTTTTGTTAAATATACAGTCAAGCCCACAATGTATACTTTAGCAAGATATTCTAATTCACAAACTATGATAATAGAAAGATCCCTTAAAGGACGATCACTAATAGTATTAGTTGACTTAAATAGTACCAACAATTTTATAGATAGTTGTAGATGGAAGAAATTTAACATACCAAAAAATGTGCATAAAGGTAAAACTTTGGTTACAAGGACAATTTGTTTATATTAATTTTTTTTTATTACTTTTAGAAAATTATGAAATTATTCTTGGTATTGATTGATTACGGATCTTGGGAGACATTACTTCAAATTTTTCTAAATTAAAAATAAAATTTTTGTTGAATAGATACATAATAGAGTTATAGGGAAGACGTAGTGATAATAAAATTATTATTACTAATCACTGGATGACACGAGTCCTATAAAAAGCAGGACAAGGATTCAGTGAGTGAGTCATACAAAAAGCAAGACAATGGTTCATTATATAGGACTCAGTGGGTAAAGATTTGTTATTATAAGATATTTTATGAACTATTTTAAAGAGAAATTATAATATTAAAACCAATACAACACTCAAACACTATTTGGAAGAAGTTACATGAAAAAAAATTAGATTAAAAACAGACAGTTAATTAAGATAAACTTTGAAGATAATGTTAATTTTAAGAGTAAGAAAATGACGAAATCTTTCTAATTAGTAATGAGATGTTTCTAATTAAAAAATTATTATTATTAGTTATTTTATTTAATAATTATTTTTTATTATTTTTAAATTAACAAACAAAATTATATTTAAATTTATATAATTATAATATTTATTATTTTTAAAATTAAATAATTAATAATATTATCAAAATATTTAATTTACTAAAAATACTAATTCATTAAAATGATCAATTCTACCTCTTTTTCTTATCTCAAATCCTCAAATCTTAATTCTCAAATCACTAATTCCCAAATCTAAGTCATCAACATAATTTGAATCATCAATGCCTCAATGACATCGCAATGCAAAGGACCAAACTTACATGTGCCCTGAAGGGTCCTAAACCTGTCATCCCTGCACCATCAAAGACAAAATACTCAGGAAACTGGCAGTCAGTGGATGGGAAAAATAAAAAACAAAGCCCTAAACTTGGAAGATCCCAAATTTTTTCAGTGGGGATTGGTGGGCCTTGTGGATTATAACAATTTATTAAAAATAAACCCAAATTTTAATTTCACAGCTAAGACCCAGAGCTAATTAATTAAATAGTTGATGGACCACCGCCGGATACACCTGACCAGAGGAAAAGGTGACAACTTTACATTAACATTCCCCCAGAAGGAACAGAAACAGAAATGGCATTGCCGTGAATTAGTTTTCGCGGAGTGGACAAGACAGGGAAAGGAATTATACACCTGCGTCCAATGAGAAATAAACACGTCGATTACCCCATCAATAAATTCAAAAAAAAAAAATCAAAGTAATAAAAGAAAATTAAAATTTGAAAAACAGAAAAACCCGGATCCCCTCTCTCCCTGGGTCTTCTCTCTCTATCTCCCTCGGCGATCTGGTCCATTTCTTCGAGGGTTAGGGTTTTTGATCTCTTAAACCTCCGCTGGGGTTTTGATTTTTGTGCTTAGTTTGATTTGATGCTGTTTTTAAAGGTTTTGTTGCCTGTGGCTTGATGCTGATTTTTAAGTTGCGAATCGTCAATTTATTGTTCGATTTGACAAACACGCAGGGCCTGTCTGATGCAGTTTTGAGCTAGGAGATCGTTGTCATTTCCAATAACAAACAGGTTTTAGTTTGTGTATTTACTTACATGTATTAGTTTTCTTTTTTCCTATTTTTTGGGGGTGGGGGGGGGGCGCCGGGGAGGACTTGTCCCTTTCTGTTCTTTTGGGGTCACGAGTATTTGGTTTGGAATATCTGCAATTCTAGGGTTCCTTTATTAGTTGCTAATTACACTGAATGCTGGAGCAATTAATCACATGAATGGATGTGCACCGGTACGTTGGTTGGCCGATTGAATTTTTGGTTTTTGAGATTGTGTGTTAGGCTTCACTTTTTCACCCTTTTTACACTTAATTTTGCGATTTTCATTTTTGTAATAAATGAGTGATGAATTTTCTCGGATGATTCCAAAAGTCGGGAACTTTTGCTGTGTTTTGTTATATGTTGTGGTAAGTGATGGCTGGCTGATGCTTTGGCCATCAACTCGTTGCAGTTTCATAGGTTCTGTTTTGGCAAGGCTGTTACTTGCATGCCAACTAATGTTTGACAGGCAGATGAACTGAGGTGCAAGGGCTATTCATTCATGTATCTGTTGAGTTTATGCATCGCTACTGATAGAAACCAAAGTTTATGAGATAGCATGACTCTGGATTTTGCCTGACATTCACCATAGGAAATGGGTCCTCATTTATCCAGTTGGCTATGATTTTCTTTTATTTTGTATAAGCTTGGAATTAGTTTTCTAAATGTTGGTTGATGAATTTCTGTGATTGGCCATGCATGATGCATTCCATAAAATGTGTGTGTGCGCATGCGTGCGTGCGTGCATGCAGGTGCGTGTGCGCGTGTGTGCATATGTGCATGTGCATGTGCGTGCACCTGCCCATGTTGTTATTTCTCATTATTGAAAGATTTTTGCAGCCATGAGTTTCAATAAAAACAGATCACCCTTTGTGAAATCAGGCCCTAAGAGTATACTCAGTTGTAACCAATCAGTTTGTCGCATATATTGTTACCATGCAGTTTTCAAACAAGTTTAATTAATAAACTGCCCCATGCTGATCAAAATTGTTTTACTTGTTATGCTTTCTCGTAATGGTTAAGTGGCTAAACAGCGTTTGAGTTTTGTTGTAAACTTGCCTGGTTATTTACACTCATGTGTTGCCATTTTTTGGTTTGGGAACAAAATTCAAAGTCTCATTTGCTTCATTGTTCTGTATTGCCATTTGATCTTCCTTTGATATCCAAGCATGCTTACAATGCTTATTTTCTCTTCAAGCTGGATTTGCGATACATCTAGCTTAGCAAGTGGTTGCTGTACGTAGGCTTTCTTTCTGATTTACCCATTGCTAGACATGCACAATGAAACCATTATTTTGGAGATTGTACAATCATTTTATGTATGTTGTATTATGGTTCATATTCAATGATTTTGATGTAGCAGAGCTTAAAGATGGACCATGATGAGACAGGATGCCAAGCCCCTCCTGATCGTCCCATTCTGTGCATCAATAACTGTGGCTTCTTTGGAAGCGCTGCTACTATGAACATGTGTTCCAAGTGCCACAAGGATATGCTGCTAAAACAGGAGCAGGCTAAACTGGCTGCATCATCCATAGGAAATATTGTTGATGGATCATCAAGCGGCAATGAAAATGAGATTGCTGTTGATGATGCAATCTATATGCAAGTTGATGCAGTGGACCCTAAGATCATTTCTCTGCAGCAATCATGTGTTTCAGGCTCAGGGGAGAGTGTTGAGGCAAAGCCAAAGGAGGGTCCAAACCGGTGCAGCTCTTGCAAGAAACGGGTTGGCTTAACAGGATTTAAGTGCCGATGTGGCAACCTTTTCTGTGCATCTCACCGCTACTCTGACAAGCATGAATGCCCATTTGATTATCGTACGGCTGCCCGTGAGGCGATTGCAAAGGCAAATCCTGTTGTCAAGGCCAAGAAGCTTGATAAAATCTAGGCCTGATACAATGAAGTTTGATGTTATGAAATATAGTGCTCATTTTCATGTTAGGACTTCTGAGTTGGCCAAGCATCACGTCAGATGTCCTTGTTTTTATTGTTGTGTGTGGGGGAAGGAATGAAGTTGAGACATGTCAGCAGTTTGGCTCTATATCTTGCGATTGGTGGGAAATTTATGGCTCCGGTGTTTTTAAGTCTGTTCCGGTTTGGTGGGACTTTGTGATGGTTATGGTTATTAGGTGTCATCCTGTTTCATATGGGATTTGGTGTGCAATTTCTAAAGGAAAGTCGAGACCTTCATGGATGTTCATGCTGATTTCTCTGTATATTTTTAATTGCGGCTTTCACGGCTTTAATTTCATGCTACTTATGTTTTGCTTACATCTAGTACAACATTTATGTTTTCAGTCTTCGCATGAGAATGGTTTCTTTTTCTTGGTTGGGAAGACGATGAGGCAGCAGAAAATCCTATTTACAAAGTTTTAGTTGCTTACTGCTCTTTCTCATTTAAGCGATGGAACATGTTACTCCGTTAAATGTCCCGATATGTAAATGCTTGTAAATACAAGTTCCTGAAATATGTTTATGGTTTAAATCCGTACCTTGTCCCCTGTTTTACTTAATTTAAGGTTATATAAAGCGACTTTCTTACAAATTTTCAGGAACTGCAGAAGCAATAGAGAAAAGATAGGTGCTCGGTGTGGTGGTAAATTGCAATTGATGAACAAGTTTTTGAAGAAAATCCACGAGGATCATTGGAGATAAAAAACCGATGGCTCTTTTAAGTGAACAATGACTTGGACTACGGAGATTAATGATTACCGACGACCTGGACTCTATGGATATGCATTCAACATGCGCCCAGTGTTTTACGCGAGAATAAAACGCGGGGAGTCGCTGGTAATTCGCACTGGAAACACGAAAATGTTTACGCAAGACTATAATGAGGAGTTGCTGTTAAACTTGTGGTTGGAAACACGAAAGGTGTTGGCTTGCGTATCGCAGGCGCACATGGCTTTTGGTATTGAGACTCCCTGGTAGCGACGGTAAGTTGTGATCTTTGGTGGCACCTGACATCATTGACGGGCACATTCTCCTTTAAAGCGCAACGATGGCTGGACAGTCAGTATTGTTGCATAAACTGGTTCCCAAAATTCACCTCCTACCAAATACACGGCCAAACAACAGATGATGGTTACCCAGACGCTATCTCAGACTAGATTCGGTGAACTAGCTAATTGGGATGACAATTCCCATCATGCTCAAGGCATTGGATCTACGTACTAGAGTAATCAGATTTTAACAGATATCTAGTCATTGCAGCGTGATTCAAACTTTGAAGACAGAAATAATAGTAACCAAAAAGAAAAAAATCACAAGAAAATTTCCTCGTTGCATTTACTTCTTAAAAAATTGTAGTATCCCCATAAAGTGTATACAAGTTACACTAATCATAATTATTGCTGATTGCATTCACTAGTCATTTCTGATCCTAAGGTGCCTTCAAACACTACCATAAAAACTCATTGTCAAAGTGAGTACTCAAAAATTACAGGGCAACCCCACGAGATTCAGCCTCAAGATACTTGCAAATTCTTTCCATCACTTCTCTGCCCTTGACACTGTTCTGAATGAACTTTTCAGCACATCGTTGTTCTATTTTCTCTGCCATTGATGCCAGTGCTGATAATGGCTTGATACGGATACTAGTCTGCTGCCGACAAACTGTCAAATTGCTTGGATCCCCCGGGTGAGGATCATACCTGATTTTTTCCTCAACTTCTATAAACTTCTGGAGACTGATGTTGCGTGTGGTGAGTTGCATTGACCGTGTCTGGGCATCAACAACCGTTGATTCGACACAGTGACAGATATCCTGGCCAACAATCCTGCGGATGAACCAGGGCCCTGGAGAATGGATGGTAATGGCGCGAGTGGTGTAAAGCTTGCCATCTCCAGGATCAAGCTTTTGGTTCAAAGTGTCAGCTTCGAGGATATGGGATAGAGTACGCTTGTTCTCAGGGTCAGTATACTTGCGCCAAGATGCCGAAGTTACCCTCTCCCAGGGATGCTGATAAATGTGCTCTTGGGAGTATGCTTTTACCATGTTGATCTACTTTGTGATCTCCAATGAAAGCAAGGCCTAAATGAAAATATTTGGGGATCAATTCAGTTTGTAATGCTTAGGAATTTGAATGAAACAAAAGGTAAACAAATATGACAGAATCATTTGTGCTTGTTTCGCCAACTTGGAAGCATTTAAGCCACAGCCACAAACACAAACACCTCACAACATAAACATCAAATACCTAATGAATCAATCAATTCAGTATATTAAGACAGTAAACTTTATCAAACTATAAATCATTCCGTTTTTCTAAAACCAAGAAGCAATTTTTTTTTTTTTTCCAGGAAGCGAAATGACAAAGTAAATCCAAGGAAAAAAAAAAAGGAAAAAAAAATCGTTCTTGTTAACATGTATGCAAGAAAGGAAACATGCCAATACTCAAAACGAGCATGCTAATTAAGGCAAAAGGGAGAAGAAATTCAAAACGGGGTCTCGCAGAAACAGGAAGCCAATCATTCAAACCAATCAAAAAACAAAAAATCAGGAAATCAGAGGCCTTCTACATCCCGTGATTAAGTAAAGTATTTGGACAGTTTCTGTACAATTTTGTGGACAACGGGAGCAAATATAGGTAAAAGCCCCATCATCAATCATCAAGAAGGTTGTTGCATTTTGTACGCATATACAATGTCTGTCTAGAAGACTGGAAGCCGACGAGTGAGTTTGATAGGTTCGATCTATCCCAATTCGAGATCAAAAGATAAATCAAGTAAAGAACAATGGGACAATATCATTTAATAAAAACAAAAAAAAAAAAAAAAGACAAGACCCATACGCGTGTGAGTGAGAGAGAGAGAGAGAGAGAGAGAGAGAGAGAGAGAGCTAGGAAGGCGTTGAAGAAGAGAAACGAACAGTAAGAAAGAAAGAAAGAAAGAGAGAAAAATTACGTACCTCTGGAGAAGAATGGAATCTAATGAAGCAACGAGGGTTTTTTTCTTGGTAGAAAGGCTCTTGTTCTCAAAGAAAACATTGATTTTGGGCTTGGGCCTTTGAGGTAAGCGATGACGTCGGCTTTGTAAAAATTGTGAATGGAGAATGGAAACATTTTTTCTTCTTTTAAATTATTTTCTTGTCGATCAATCAAAACAAATAAAAAGGAAAACTTTTTTTTTTTTATATATATATCAATAGATAAATAAAATACTTTATATTGGTTATCGTTGAACTTTTGAGAAAAAAAAAATTCCCTTTGATTAAAAACAAAATTATTATTTATTTATTTAGATGAAGTTAATGCAAAATTAAAACTTTTTAGACTTTAGATAATGTTGGGAATGAAGTGGGGAGGAGGGTTGTGTGCCTCTTTCCAGGCAGATGCAGTCTCTGTTTTTTTTTTTTTCCTTTTGTTCAATGGAAGGCAAAAGGAGGTATCCATTCAAATACTCTAGGTTTACTAGCAAGAACAAGGTCCGATAGTGGGGACACAGCCCAGCCCAAAGGAAAGCCCATAATCATTCCCCACGCTGTAGTTTTGAACTTTTAAAAAAAAAAAAAGAAAGAAATATGTAGTGGCAATTTATAGGGTATTAAAATTTGACTTATTTTTCGAAATTCATGCTGAGAACATGGAACGACAATGTTCTGAGCTTCGATCTCTTGTCTTGTCAATTTTCTAACGGTAATTGTGCGATATTATCTGTGGAGTCTTTCCCATAAGACTAATGGAATTGCAACTCCTGATGTATTATTACATGTTCAAGAAAAAAAGCATACATGCATGCATGCATGCCCAATGTAGCAGAGATGGAGACTGCGAGAAAACCAGACATACGATGATGCAGAACTTAATGTTAGCCTGGTCGTTCGCGCAGAAAATCTTTATAAATCGAGAATTTCGTGAGAAACGTTTATATATCGAAGTTGATGAAAAAATTCCAAATGCTAAATGTCACATCTGCATGATCTCCATAAAAATAAATCATAACAATATGAAAAGAGAAATCATGTCATTATCTTCGGGTAGAAAACTATGAGATGGGAATTTGCGTACAAAATTTGGGTCGTAATAACTTAACCCATTTAGGCAATCATATTGGCAAACACACAGCCAAATGACCACTTAGGGCTAGGGTTCAAGGATTCATCACCAACAAACACCCTAGCTTGATTTCCATCCCAACGAAGCAACCCCTAGTCACTCCTGCCATTCGATCCAATCTAGAAGGACCAAAAAAAAAAAGAAAGTACAGAAGATAAATATAATGACCCAGAAAAAAAAAAAAAAAAACAAAGGCCTAAAGACCTCTAAGATATGCTTCGACCTATCAGAGAAGGCAGGCCTAGCTATTTTTCTAAGGTTTCCGCAATAAAAATTAATTAATCCTCTTGCTTAATTAAAACATTGAAAAAGCATCATAAAATGTCTTTTCCCTGATTATCTTCCCTCTGAAAAGCCGTCGACTTAGTCTTCTGTCCAAACAATCTCAACTATCAATCATTCCACATTGTAAAGACACTCGGATTTGATCCTTGAACTGAGTCACCAGACCAGCTGCCATACCCCCCAGAAGGCATGTCATAATCGACCTTAACAAGTGCAAGTTCCTCCGCAGATCCTATCGCATGAGAGCCTGTAGAATTGGAAGCCATCCCTAGCCCATTTCCCAGATATCCTCCCCCACTATAACTCCCACTAGAGCTTCCATTATTATTCTCCATTATAGAAGATGAAGAACCGCCACTCATGTTAAACAATCCATGAAGCAATGACGGGTTGTTTTGCATATAACTATTGTAAAACTGAGGGTTTTGGCTTGAATGGTGCAAGTAAGACGCAGGCAGCTGTTGGTGTAGATGAAGCTGGGTTTGAAGATAATTTTGGTGATGAAATGAGGCATCCTGGTTGTACTGAGAGATGTCCTGATTTTGCAGAGTGAGCAGTGGTTGTGTTTGCTCAAAGGAAGCCTGCATTAGAGAATAAGGCTGTAGCCTGCTAGAGCTTGAACTCCCATACGGGTAACATGACCCAAGAGCTATCATTTCCTCTCTTTTCCGTGATGATTCCATTGCTTGAGCCTCCTTTAGCCGCTTGGCGGCCCCTCCCCCAATAGGCAGAGTGTTGCTCTCAAGAATGGCCTTCACATCATACCGACTCATGTCGAAATTGGTAACTGCATTAAGTCCCCTAAACTTTATGGCTGCTATATCATAAGCTTCGGCAGCCTCCTCCTCTGTGCCTATTTTGAATTTCGATTAGACAAAGTAAAATGTTTTCATTATTTCACATAACAATTAATATAGGAAAGTTCGCATGGAGAGGAAAAAAAAAAAAAACTTACTAAAGGTTCCCAAGTAAAGATCTTTGTTTCCCGCAACTCGACCTATCCTTGCCTGCCATCTTCCATGTTGGTGATGCCTGTGAAAATTTGATTGAACATATACGAGGGGTGAGACGTTGGGAAAGAGAGAGCAGCAGAAAAAGCTATTCAGTTACGTACCTTGTAACCCCACGATACATGGATGCACCCCTAGAGAAGCCACTACTCTTCCTGCAATTAATTAATCAGCATCAAAAAAGTAAGCTAGAAAAATACACACACACACACACACACACATAAATAGATGGGTCTCAGGTAATAGACATGTTAAAAAAAAAAAAAGGGTGCAATTATAATCAATTTGATTGAGAAGGTCCAAAGTGCCTTAATATGCATGGGACAAAAAGGCATAATACCTTCTAATGGCAGCTACGAATTCTTGTCTAGTCATGTGTTTCATCTCCTCCAGCTCATTTTCATAGTTACTAATCTGAGAAACAGAAACAAATAGAATAGTTTCTAATTACACATATCACTGAGAATTTTGGTTTGGAACAACCAATGAATATCAATTGATCTAGTTCTACTACAGCCTTGCGCGAATAAATGTCACCGGAAAATTAGTGGTAGTGGACGTTCCCCAATACTTTAGTGCAGCCAGATCGTATGCCCTAGCAGCTTTTTCTTCTTTGTCATAGCCACCTGAGATCCCAGAAAAGTTGGGAGACGAAAAAGAAAAAGCAGTTTACGTTTATCGTCATACAAAAAGATACGAAAGCATAAAGCTATGTGTAAGAAACAAATATTACTTACCCAAATAGACTTAGAGGAATTTGAGGACAAAGAATAATCCATGAACATAGACGAGAGAAGAGAATCAGTGACAGGAAACTGCGAAAACTATGAAATATTTGAACGGCAAAACAATGAATGTATATATACGTATATAGCACTACGGCTACCTTGTCGTCCTTTCCTAGATTGGCCTTCTCTTCTACAGCTATTATCCCAAAGATGAGCTTCATACCTTCCCGTCCACCTATGCCTAAATAATATATATGCAATTCAATTTTCAAAAATAAAATAAAAGAAGAAAATATATATATTTGTGAAACAAATTCAGAGAAGAAAGCATTCAGAAACACATTAATTAACTAGGAATCATAGTTATATATACACCTTGTTACCCCACGATATATGGATGTTCTTTGGCCAAAGGTATCCAAGGTCCTTCTAGGACCAGTGGTTTCAACTGTATTAGTACTGTTATCGCCACTAGTTTCACAAGTAGAAACCTTTCCACTAGCACTTCCCATTGAAAGGGTTAGCGACTGCAAATTGCCTGCATTTTCCTGAAACTCATAGTTGCTAGAAGCAGCTACTATTGTGCTTTGCAGCGGCATCAGACTATTGTTTGAGAACAAATAGTCAGAATCATTAGGCTGAATTTCATTGAAAGCCACGAGATCTGATTGGTTCTCAGACTTGCTTACACCGAGAAAGTCTGCAACTTTTGGAACTTCGCTGCTGCCCTGAGCGTTGGCAATGCCCCATTCTGAAAATAGACCAACACAAAGAGAGAAAGGAAGACAATCGGATACAGAACGATAGAGCACTAAAATAAAGAAAGAGATGTGCGCGAAAGAGAGGTACCTTGTGCCTGGAATGGGTTTTCCATACTTTCACTTACTAAACCTAAAGAGAACTGATGAGAGTGAGAAGATTGAAGGTGAGTTGGCAGGGAAGAATTGTTTGGAGAAAGAGGAAAGGAAAGCCAGTTGTTTGAATTCATTGAGCCCACAGATGCTTGAAGGCGATCTCTTAGGGTTTCACTTTGAAGGGATTCAAAAGATCAAGAGGGTCCTGCAAGTAACAAAACACAAACAGAACATTCAGAATATACCATGTAGATGAGAAAGAAACAAATTGTAAAAAGAAACATGGAAAATGAAAATTCAAATGCTTCATCAAAAATGAAGTTAAACGAGCTAGTGTTTGACCAAGTGGCCTAGTTTGAAGCGACTCCTGGTCTACCTCTTCCTCTCTGCCTCAAAAATTGACCTCGGTTATCGAAGTTGTGTTTTGAGAAACCAGAGGGACGGACGAAAAATAAAGGAGAGAAGCCTCAAAAGAGAGAACTTTGAGAAGGATGAGGAGTACTTAAAATGGGTTAGGTTCCTCTATCTCTCACATCTCTCTCTATTTCTCCCACCTCCCACGCACACAGTGTAGACACTACTCCACCAAGTTGATACTTTTTCTCACCCCTTTTGTTTGCAATGGTCATAGTAAGCAGTCTGACCATCAGCACCACTTTCCAACACTTTAAAAACAGGTCTTAATCGTACTATAATAACAGATAAACCAAATATGCGATACGATTGACAACACATATGGACACGAGTGTCAAATATTAAACTGTAAGTTGAAATCTTTTCCAGTCTCTGACTCTTCGTATTTGGACAAACCCACCACAGATCCAACTGGACAAATCCAATCCCCCACCCCCTCTCTCTCTCTCTCTCTCTCTCTCTCTCTCCCACTTGGGGTTCATTGGAACTATCGTCCTCGTTAAGTGCAACGTATGACTTCCCAAAGCCCAGCATTCCCACACTCCGCACATCATCTCTTCGACTAATTAAGTATCGACCAGCGACCACTCTACGGAAAGTTCTCTCTCTCTCTCTCTCTCTCTCTCTCTCTCTCTCTCTCTAACTTACTCATATCTTCAAGAAACCAAGATTATGCATCAGGCGATTGCATTCAAACCCATTAACTACAGAAGATCTGCCATATCTGAAATGGGGTCACCAAAAAACAAATTTGTAGATCCCCGAGTCCTGGCATGTGTTAAAGATGCATGTGTACGGACATGCAATACTTAAAGGTAAAAACCCGACAATTTAAATATTAAAAGTACCAGAGCACACAAGGGTTAGTCTTGTTAGAGTTTAATACCACGATACATTTTTAGGTCGAACACTTTGGACTTTGACTGAAATGGTTTATTTATATGATATATATAGATTTTTTTTTAATCAAGATTATTATATGCAAAAACAAAATGTAACGTATATGACAAACTTTATTGTTAAGAGATCAAAAATTTAAACATTTTTTGCTCAAATTAAATAACAAAAATTTAGAATTGTTAATAAAGAAGAAGTGTAAGAATTTATATATAATATAACAATTCTTTTGCCTTCCTCAAATTTTTAATTTATATATTAGGTTTGAAATGAGAATAAACAATTTTCTGAAGGATTTTGTTTGGTTCCTCCTAGTAAAAATCTGTTGACTACCTAATTGATATTCGTGCCCCGTCAAAAGGTTAAAAAAGGTAGACCCTAGATTAAAATTTCATATTCACATGTGTCATGTCTCATACGCACTATAGCAATTAATTATTCGACAATGTTTATTAGGAGGGTTAGAATAGTGGTAACTAAAATTTCAGCCATTCCTTCAATGTTCACATCGATGAGCATATATACAAACAGAGATTTTTTTTCAATTTCATCCATTATGAAAAGTTTGTTTTTGGTTGAGTTAAATTGAAAAATTCCTTTTTTTTTTTTTTTTAATAATTCTTATCTAAGATGAGAATTTGAAGACACAGATTTTCCCACACAATTATTTTATTTTACTTTTTTTTTTTTTTCTGTGATGTAAACGTTTAAACAACCTAAGACGCCCTTGTCGGAGTTACATGCATTTGCATGCACAGTGTCATATATATATATATGGGTGTTTATGATGGGTCTATGTGCGCACCCCATAATTCGCATTTAAAATATTGTTCAGAAAGAAAAGTATATTGTTAAGGTCATCCAGAAACAAGAAAAAATATATTGTTCAGAGAAAAAAAATATATAAACAAGCAACAGAGAGAAGAGGAGAAAGAGAAAGAGAGAGAGAGAGGGAGAAGTGAAAGAAAGAGAGAGGGCATAGACTCATGCAGACAATAATAGTATTTGAAAATATAAATTTGTGAAGATTAACAAATGTTCACGTGTATATAAATTTCGGTCCTCCGGGGCCGTGGAAGTGTTTGTCCAATTGCATCAAATTAGAAACTGAGCATTCATTTAAGAGAAAAGAAAAAAAGTTACAGAAACTCAACCACTCCTTATTCCAGGTTTCAGATTATAGTCTTGGACACTTCCTAAAACAAGTATGCTATAAGAATCTGAGTTCAGAGCACGAATATAACCAAAATTTAAAATAATAATAATAATGGAAAAAGACAAACTCACCAACCATTGCTACTGACACTCGGCACAGTTCCCCTTAAATTCTTGAACACAAATTAAGGGCTAAGTTGACTGAAGTGCACCGCAATAAGGGGGCAAGGCCCACGTCTCTCGCTGCTGCATGCCTCTTTCTCTCTTTCAAAACCATTTTTCTACTCAGTTTCTCCCTAGCTAAAACGTCAAACCCCCTACCAATTACAGTTCTACTGTCACTGTCTCTGTCTCTGTCACTCCCAGCTAGGAGGTATGCTAAGGAAGGAGAGAAACACTTGCAAAACCCTATCCTTTAAAACGTATAAACAAAAGACATTAACAAGTCTTTGTAAGTATGGATTTCGAGAAGAAAAAGGAACTAGAGACTGACAAGGAAAATAAGTTTAAGCAAATTGCAGGGAGGAAAATTAAAAAGAAACACGGAATCTCTCTCAGTGTCCTTCTTGTTGGAAAGCGTGATGTAGAAAAGGGATCGATGGGGATCAGTCACCGGCCATTTTCGGTGAACCCAAATTTAATGCGTCAGAGGGTTGCGTCCTTTCAGATTTTGCGGCCAGATGCAGAGGAATGTGACCGACACGTATCAGTTGTTTTCAATTTTTTTCTTCCGGTCTTTCTCTCGTCCGGCCTTTGAGCTTCGTAAGTCGCAGTCGGTCAGGCTGGCCAATTATCCGCTTTGCATGCTTGCACTAAAAAACACGGAAAGGAAAGCTTACTTTGACCATCGTTTGACTCTCTCTTCTCATTCATTGCCACCATATTGCCCTTTCCATGTTATTTAATGTCATGCCATGCCATCTACTCACTCGATTTCAGGTGTTGTTGAATTTGTGTGGCACCGATCGAGTATTACCGACAGTGAAAAATTGCAAGAAAATACAAATAGAATGAAGCTACATGATGTAACACATGATTTTAAGATATACGAGAATAAGTCAATTATTAAACAAAAAATATTGCTGAGTACATATGTTGATGCCCTCGTCATTTTTTTGTTAGAAAGAGTTCTTCTTGGAACCATTTATCATACATTAAACGCTCAACTTTGGCTTTGAATGTTTTAATCAAGCCCCCACTGATAATAAACAAATTGTTAGAAATTTCCAAGAGTTACAGATTCACGATTGCAATAGATAACTGGCACTGAATGCACGTACATCGAAATTTGTTGTTGTAAAAATCTGTGGTCGAGATGGCATGCGAGTGCAAGGCACAATTAGATGGTACATTTTCTTGATCTTAACATGTGTACAAGTAATACAATACAGCCTGTAAGAAATCATAAAGGGCATGAGGGCATTTTAGGGTGAAGGAGATCACGAGAATCCAGAGAAAATTTTGAGAATTTCCAGAAGGTGGGAGGAAACGCCGGGAAAGTGCTCGTGTCGCCTCGAAACTCAGTTGGGAAAGGCAACTGTATTTCTAGGACCCGTTGTATATATATATATATATATATATATATATAAACACACCCCCTATCGTGGTTAGTGTACTAGGCTAAGGTTAGGGCTGCGCAATAAGGGTTGCTTTAGGGCAACAATTAAGTGCCGAGGTCTGCACCTTGAACAATATGATGATAATAAAGCATCAGCATACTGCTTGACACCCTCCACAAATAGTGTGACAGTGTTGGAAATTGAAGTGGTCTGATCCAGAGAGAAATTACACAATGCCAGCAACCCCTTTTGCTTCAAACGAAAAATGAAAATTACAGATCCGAAATCACCATCGATTTCCATTAATTTGCTCCAAGGAGATAGTATCGAACTTATATCCTACCCTTTTTTTTTTTTTTTTTTTATCTACTTTTCTCAATTGTGCCCGACCCATTTTACACGTGTACATTCTAAACTTTTAAATTTCTATACATAAGGTTTTCTTTTTAAGCAAATAATGTTTGCTTGTTCTTGCCTTCGCTTATCAGTGAACCCGAGACTCTAGGCTATATAATTCTTTACCGAAGACTACGATATTATTCGCTTACAAACCCAGTCACATTTCAATTACGATTTGTTCCATCAAAGAACGTTTGATTGTGCTACTTTATATAAGCTATATTGTAATTGCACGAATCCACATGCATAAGACCTATAAAAAGAAGAACAAGAGAAAAATATGTACGTGCATTCTGGAAACTATTTGTTGGTTAGAGACTAAGATTGCAAATTGTCAGAGCCGAGCCGATTCTATACTTAAAACACATTTGTTTCATTTATTGAACGAGTTTTAAAATTAAAATTAAGTGTCGCTTGTCCATATAAATGAATGTGCTCAAACAACTTCTTTTTGAGCTAAGTCGTCCGATGCCCTGCAACGTGTGGGATCATTTGTAGTCCTAGTTAATATGGCCACAAACATGTTCGGTTTACTTGCGGTACGTGCAAAATATAGGATGTTCTCAAGCAGTTTGCACAGAGCCACACCGGAGTAGAAAATTAGTGGAATCATCTAAAGCAACAAATTAAGGATGTTTTCTGTCGCCACCGTGAAACCATGATAATGGCATTTGTTTAATTTTAAAAATATTTAAATATTTATTTAACTTTTATTTTTTTAAAAAAAATAATCTATCATAATTTATAATATTTGAATATTAAATAAATAAATAATTTGTAATTATTTTTACTATTTTAATAAAATTAAAATTTTAACATATTTCTAATTTATTTAATATACTCACTTACAAATTTAATATATACTATAATTTATTTAATTCATATTAATAATTTTTTATATATATCTTAAATATGAATAAACTAAATATTCATGTTTAAGAAAAACAAAATAAATATATTTTTAAAAAATATTCTTAAATTCTTTATTTTGTTTTTTAAGAGAGAAAAAAGATATTTTTAAATTTATTTTTTCTTAAAAAATTCATAATTTAAATATTCTTCTCCCTCTTGTTTTTTCAGAAGAAAAATTACTCTAAAATTCTTTTATAAAATATATTTATCAATAAAAATAATATATTTGTACATCACAAAAGCCTAATACCAATTAGATGTAAGATTTAAGGAAGATATAATACGTGCATTGCCGTGGTTGCTTTCCTTTAACCGTAATTAACCTCACGAGAGCGAGGGGACATTACTCAAATTTTGGATGCGCTGAGACCATAGCTTTGTGCCGATCAACAAACTTTTTTTTTTTTTTTTTTTTTGAGTAAGCCAATCAACAACTTTAATATTAAACTGATGGGACATCCATAAGTCATGTGCGTGGCATTGTCTTGTGTTCTGCAAATGTAATTAAGATGCATAGAATAATCAATTTAGTTAATCAACAACGTTTAGTTGTTTACCTATCCCAGCGTATGCAAAGGTTCGTAGATTAACGGGCTTCTAAAAAAGAAAAAACAATTCTTTTCTATATAATTAATTTGACTTTCTGCTTTTCCACAAAAATAAATAAATAAATAAATAAATAAATTTGACTTTCTTCTGGATTGGTTCAATGGGAATTTTTATGCCCCATGTTAATAAGCTCGACATCATGATCTTAGTCTCGACCCTTTCCCCTCCCCAGACCTTTTTTTTTTTTTTTCCAAGAATGGATATGGAAGTCCTGAATGGAAGAGATCAGCCAGGCAAAAATTGTTGCGCGGACTAGGTATGCATGAACCGTCGGTTCCTTGGACAAGATTGATGTGGACCTAGTCCACACAAAAATGGTTGTTGTCTGAGGTTATTTATTTATTTATTTTTAATTTCAGAGGGTTGGAGAAAGAAAAACGAATCGGGAGCAGAGAGCCGAAGACGACGGGACCCTTGTTGTCAGGGGTTAAACAAATGAAGATAGACGGAATAGAGGGGACCTTTGGACTCTGTACAGTGGTAAAGTTCAAAGTTGTTTTTAGGAACCTTGGCCCAAGTAGGTAAGTGCAAGTCGAAGGGTAAAGATTGCCCCGTATTTATAATGTGCAAGATACGTTGGGGCCCATCGCCGGCTGATTCCTCCAGTAATTGTTGTAACAATATTGCTACTTTGAACTAATCGCGACTCACCAATGCATTAGCAAATATTAGCATTATGGATACGAGGAAATATCAGTTAGGAAAAGGGTCAGTGTAACACATCATATGACAGAAGCATGGACCCACAATGCGACGGAATCAAAGAGCTGTAAAAGATTGAAATATTAAAACAATGAATTTCCACGGGAAACAAAATAATTTATTAACCCAAAAAAAAAAAATGCAAAATTAAATTCACCATTTGTTCTACTTAAAGTTTGGGTGGGTCAACCAAGGAATCTGTTATGCGATGCGATGGGTTCTTCTTCTTCTTTTTTTTTTTTTTTAGCTTATTTTCTCGTTTTTCTTCTTTTTCTGCGTTATCGTTATTTCCAGAGTCTCGATCAAGAAAAAAAAAAAAAAAAAGGGAACAGGAAAAAAGTTGACTGCCACATCCATAATCCAAAAGGTTACGGAACTTTTTGACCTTTTCGTCCGGGGGGGTCAATCCAAGAAACCCAAAAAAAAAAAAAAAAAAAAAACAAAACAAAAACAGAAAGGAGAGGAAAACGCTGTCGACCGATCTGACATTCCCTCAGTCTCGATCAATGCTTTTTGCCCTTCACAGCCTTGGCAATATCCAGAATCTGTCACTATTTAGTTGGGTGAGAGGCCAATCGCCCTGGGCACCTTCCGACACCTCCTTGCTTCCCAAATCGAGCACGTTCCAACCATTGCCAGCATAATTCGCAGCGTACACATGGTTTCCCCTCGGGGCCATACTATGCCTGCTGCAACTGAAAAGGAAGAATGATAACCCAACAAACAGCGTCTGATCACCCATTCAGGGCTGTCAAAATCAAATCGAAACGTCTCCACGTCGAGTCATTTGGAAGAAAAGACCCACACTATTAGCAGCAAAATCTTCCCTTGGCGGTAATCCCATGAAAGTAGGCTAGACTTAGGCTTTGCTAACATGGATTTCCGCGCTTGAAATTATAACCACATCATTGTCACCGACTTCTATAGCCACAAGCTTTCCGAGATCAGTCAAGCAATAAAATTTGTCCCGCAATGCCACCGCATTCTCAATGTTATCCTTTGTTCTGGCCCCGGGAATCCCATTTTGCATCTCTATTAATGTCCCTTCTGTTGTCGCTCAACTTCAATGAAGCAAAACCGCCACCGAAGAGAGCCACCAATACCAGTGCATTTAGGAGATGCGGGTTGGGATGATAAGTATACATCTCATCTATAATTCGACGGTGGAACTTCAATCACTGAACCCCTAAATAAATTTGCCAGAGATAGCTTACAATACTTCTCGCGTGATCGTTGGATTGTCAACCAGCTAAAAGCCAAGCCAACACCGCGGCCTCTCCCCGAAATTATCTAAATTGATGCGGAATATCTTGCGTTGTGCTACATCAACAATACGAGGGTTGTTTATTAGCATCTCCAGCTGTGGATCAGAGGGACATTGATTCGTCGCTGCTTCTCCCCGGGACTTGCAGATACTTCGAAAATTTAACAAATCACGCAAGTCAAATAAGGTAGAAATATAATGAATGATGTCTCCGGGTAACTCTTTCCATGGCCACTGTAGTCGTGAACTGCTACACGAAAAGTAAAATTATGCAGAAATGATGATATGAATTAAACCTTCAAATAGCAGCTGATGGCATGTTAAAACAAGAGTGGCTGATAAACAGATGCAAATGAATGAACCGAAACTTCAATCTGACAAGGAGGATCTCCCTATGAATAACAACCACAGTAACATCATTGAGTGAGGTTGAAATAAGGAGTTCCTACTAAAACTAAAACTGCAGGATATCTTGTTCAAGTATTCGAAATAAACAAGAAAAATAATAATTCTTGAAAGAAACGAAAAAATAATTCAGGGGTTTCCCTTCGCGAAAGAAATGGTGAGTACGGCGAGAACAAATGAAATAGTAGTTACTGTCAAAAGTTGACACTCCGTTTTTATCTTTTAGACAATGGGAATGCCTTAAAAAAAAAAACGTAGAAAAGTTTACAGTATTCATTTAAATGAAATCCGCCGCAATTGAACTTCATAAAGAAAGACTGAATTACTCAACAAAAATGGGGGAAGAAGTGATTTTGCCGTTGAACAAAGTCTGAATTACGCAACTAATATGGGAAAGAAGTGATTTTTCTTACTTGGGAGAGGAAAAAGAACGAAGGCTCAGCCAGAAAATGAGCAAGAGCCCAACCCACAACAGTAGACTGACTGGCATTGCGGGCACAAGACTTGCCTTTTCGTGAGAATGACGATCAAGAAACTAAAGAACCGATTTCCGAGAAATAAGATGTGCGCGCGCACTGTTAAAAACTGCCCGCCTGATTGCAGAAGTAGAACCACCGAGAAGAAAGGCATTGTTTGCACGATCCTATTCACCAGAGTTTGTTTCGAGATTCACTCTGAGAGATTCAATAAGCAAAGAAGACAATCCCATTCCAGGCAGAGTTTCAAAGATTCTATTTTAGAGATTCAACAAAGAACTGGTTTTGCACAATCCTACCCATATACTGGCAGAGCTTCAAAGTTCTATCTTAAAGATTCACGAGAAAGAAGAAGGCACACGCCGGAATAGCATATTATCGGCTATATGCTTGGAACTTGCGATGCGCAGGACTCAAAAATACAAGACTCGGCTCCGAGCGAGAAGAAAACAAAAGGCCGAGCACACACCTAGGCGGTTTTAAAGAATGGGCGATCGGGAAAAATGTTGGCGTGAGCCTTTAGTTTTATTTCGGGTTGCGTTGAAAGACCCCATTATTAACCACACCGCCTTGATGCTTGCTGCATAAATTAAAGAACCAACTGCACAACTTTGGGTTGTGCCATGTATTTTATTATTACCCACACCGCCTCACCCAGTGTTTTGAGCTAGCCGATTTGGAATTGAGGCCCACATGTGAATTACTATAGCCTTGGGATTGGACTTTCTCATTGATCGGTTCAACGGGGAATTTTTATGCCCCACGTTTATAACCTTAACATTATGATCTTACTCTGGACTCTTTCCCCTTCCCAACACCTCCCCCTCCTTTTTTTCCCTCCCCAAGAATGGATGATATAAACCGGCCGAAAATCGTTAGGTGGACTGAGTCTGGATGAGCCGGCGGTTCCTTGGACAACATTGACGTGGATCACCAATGATTGTTGTTCGAGGCTGTACGCATGAAGGTGGACGGAACCTAGGGACCTTTTGGACTCTCTTCAATCGTCTAGTTCGTTCAAACTTGTCTTGAAAGAACCTTGGCCCCAAGTATGCAAAAGTGCTCGGCCGAAGATATATGGGCTTCATTGATTGCAGTCGAGGGGGGTAAAGATGGCTTCCAAACGAGGGAGCACTGTGCGGGCTTTATTATCCATATAGAGTCCAATGGGTGTCCACGGAACTTACACTAAAACGGGATGGCTTGTTGTTGAAAATTACACGACATAGGCTCTCGGCCCAAAATAATTAAGCACGAGAAGGCTCTCGGTAATATTTATTAGTTAGGACCCATCTCCGCTGATTCTTCGTCTAAAAAATCGCAACTCATATAATATAAGAAATATCTTATAAAAAATAATAATAATAATAACCGTCAGTTTAAGATAGATATTATTTCGGTTGTTAAAAATTTAATATTGGTATATTCTAATTATCCAATCAACTTTTGAATGAATTAAACCCACAATGCCACGGAAGCAAAGAGCAATAAAAGATATCAATTATAAAAACAATTATTTATCGAAAAAACCAAGAAGGAGATGCAATTAATGGACCATAATACAAGTTATTTTGTATATGTCTTCCAAGTTCAAAATTATACATGTCGCTAAAAACTTGACGTGGTCCAAAGAAATGCAAGTCCCTGCGCTCTACCTTTCGCCATTTTTTTTCTTTTTTTTTTTTTTTTAAAAAAGAACAACAATTATACTTATTGATCCAAATCAAAGCTATAGACATACCGACACAGTGATTATTAAGAATAAAAATTCTATCCTCAAAGAGAACTACACAGGACCGTACCTTTTCCCCATTATTGAAGGTGCCTCCGAGTAACAACTACAATAATAGTTATATTTATCATAAGAATAAAAGATGGGCCACGATAATTCATTTTAGGATATGGGTATAAGAGCTTTTTCCAATTATAGTCTTACACCACTCTGGAGAATACTGTCGTCACTCAAGGCCCATTGTGGCGTGTCACCGTCTGTAATGTACTTAATTGGGTTGCAGCTTTGGTCTTGTCTCGCGTGCAAGCGCGGGAAAGCAGCTCCGGAGTCTTGCTTCCTGGATTCCACCACGTTGGATGCACATGCCACAAAGATTGAGTGCTCAATCCGTCAATCATATGGCGATTTCAGTATTTATGATGTATTTTGCTAAAAATTGATCCCTGCCTACATTACATTGCGTCCGGAACCGGAGGTACTTAACCATTGTAATGTTTGCGTCAATTATTTTTGTCTCCTTCTAGGAGTATGTTTCCCGACGTTATGGACAGAGTAGTGGATTATCTCACTAATTTCATCCCTTTTTCTACGAAAACACAAAATAATTTATATTGTACTTAATCTTTAGGCCACTTTGGGATTCTGTGCGTATTTAAGTTCGTGATGATATCTTTATTATCTGTACATGTTTCTCCGCACAAACACACATACACACAGATCATAATCCAATCGATCGTCTAATTTATTAATAGCATGTCAAACTTGGACTAGCTACATTGTTCACCAATGAGTTCGATCAGAAAAAGAAAATAATAATAATAATAATAATAATAAATTAATTAAAAGTGGGCATTATCCGAAGAAGTTTACATGAATTTAATTGTTTCATTTCTAAATGGATGAGAAAGAATTTGCAGAACATTTGAAGAAGACAACAAAATTTTGTTTCTGATGGTAAAATAATGGCCGACAGGGGCATCATGAAAGTATACGTGCCTTTTCTTTAAAGTTCATACGTTGCTAACTTTGACAAAAGGGTGGAAGGAATATAATTAGTAGGTTTAAACTTTCCCATACTTTGAACTAGGTGGAAGCTTACATTTTCTCCCACCAAATGATGAGAGACAGGAACACATTTTATGAAACTTCAAAAGTGGTGCAAGGAGTTTCAAACATTTCTCGGTGGGGATGTCATGTTACCAACATCAGCTCAAGGACAGCGAAAAAAAAGGGTGTATGGGACCTTCTGTAACCCAAAGTTAGGAGACGTGGAGTTTTGAGTGTGTGTGTGGATCCTCTTCCAAATATCAACTTCTATTTGGTATTATATGCCAAAAAGCTGGAGCACGTGGCCCATCAATCTCTGTGTGTGTCTCACTTTGTGACCTACCCAGCCAATGACCATGAACAATTAGCTATGAAAAGATGCTAGAACTATCAGGCATGATGTCCATGACATAGCCTCAAACAATTCAAATTGCTTTTCAGTAAACTGGCAACAAATTAGGTCTTGATTTGCTAGTCTGTATCCCATGCGAGTTTCAAATGCACGGGGAGGAGAGCTTTGGTCCGCGGCTAATCTTTGTAGATCTCTTGATGTCAAGGCCTCCATATTCTGATCAATAAATCTGCATAAATTGTATGCATTTTGGAACTCGGAGGCCTCGGCAGTGAAGCGAAATTGTATCTGATTGTCTAAAATTCTATCAAATCTGATTATATACATGAACTTTCTTGAAATACAGCGAAGCGTAAATTGGCTCTAACATTTTCTTTTTTGGTTGATATGCAGAAAAAAGGTAAAATGGCTTTGGCTATCAAAAATGAAAAAATTAGATGGCGTTTCGCTCTACAATTTCCACACACCAACCCAGTTAATTAAATACGAATATCCATTGCGTACATAAGTGGTAAGGTAATTAAAAGGAAAAAAAAAGGGGGGGGGGGGTTGCAAGCAATCAACTGCTTTGTCCATTTAGAAACTATTCATGGCACATGATCCACAACTAGCTGAGATATGCAGCAAAAATTATTGGTATTTGAGCAAAACGCAGTGAGTGATAATTTTGTCAAAACTTATTGAAGAAGGGAAGGCTGCAGGCAAGTTGTTGTTTATGATCAGAAATAGCGATTATGAAGGGCAATATTAATTTTATGATACCAGTGGTGATGGTAATGCAAAGCTGTTAAAATCTAAAATAAGCGTTTGGTGCTTTTATGTTAATATATATATCAGTACTAGATGGAGCAGGTTGCATATCAGTAGTAGTTGGATCCAACGTTAAAAGCAAAATATTACATGGACATATACAAGAAAGCAAGCACCAATATATATATATATATATATATATATATCATCGTCTCATGATGTAAAATCAATTAAAGAAAGTCCGGAGGTGGAGGCAGTGGTCATCGCAATAAGCTATACACGTGGGAAACCACACAGGACGCCGGCCGGTGATCATAATATATACGATATGATATTTCCTTTCACTTTCTATTTTGGACGAACCAATGCACAGGTACGAATAATGGGTGGGCACGATCAATCCAAATAGGTCTAGTTGGCAAAATCCTAGGTATTTCAGGCATAGCTAAATGCCAAAAAAGATTCCCTATTCCCTTCTCCTCCTTTTTTCTTTTTTTTTTTTTGTTCTTTTTCTCTTTCCCATTTCTATTGGCCTTATTGCTCTCGGGAAGTAATTCTCATTCTGAAAAGCCGATACTCAAAACGTCTCTTGCTATTTTCTATAGATTGTAGACACGATCTTATATATTCATATACTTATAAATTAAAGAGAATTTAGGGAAAATTGATGTATCAGGAAAAATTTTGTGACGTAAGGAAGGTTGAAAATTTAGCATCTACGTAAGCAATTAGACAGTGGCAACTCAACGTAGGACCACTCATCGATGCACCAGACCTGTGAATTGTAACAATCAACGCCAAAAGCAGCAGCACGTGACAGAGCAATCTCAGTTTATCATGTCCCTTCCCAGACATTTATATATCTCCCCATGTTCCTCTATATATATATATATATATATATATATATATATCCAAGCTAGCTCGATTGATGGAGATGTTCGTGGTGCACTTGCTGCCATGTAGAAACAAAAGGTCACTATTTTGTGTCAATCATTTCGGCTAGCGAAGTTTTTCAGTATTGTTTAGCAATAAAACACGATATCGAATTTTAATTATGCTTTGATTCAGAGAGTTATAGAACAATATCCTTGACCTCATTTGAAAACGAAAATTAAATAAAAGAAAAAGAAACAAACGTCAAAATGCTTTCCGATGAAGCTTTTTATTTAAAATATGACCAGTATCTTTCCACATAATTAAGTAAATATTGGGCCGATGTTTCTCACACTTTGACAAGGAGGGTAGTACATTGATTTCACTTTCCGTTTCTTTCATCTTCAATATTGTGATGACAGATCTTGGAGTTTTCTTATATTAAGTAAAAGCAAAATGTCTTTGAAGTGTGGTAGCAACATAAAGTTCAAAAAGAAATTAACTGATATTAATAAAATATGATGGAATATACCTAGGTATTAAGAAAGTAATCGAATATGCGAATCAAAACCATGAAACCGAAGAGGAACTGAAAACAAGCCAGTTGATTAGGTCAAGCATCAATATTTTGCTCTCCGCGTGCCTGCGGTGGGTAATGCTCTGAAGAATTGGATCCACCAGAAGTACCCAAAATTTAATCAAATTGACTCGCCTGCAGGTACCACAGAGTAATTTATTAATAGCGAATTGGATCTGGGCCTAATTCCCACTTTAAACACCTCATTCTGAGAAGCGGATTTGACTCCCAGCTTTCAAATCACCATCCATGCGAGTAATAGTGGGTATATGGATCTATTAAAAATCAAATAGCAGCATTCGTTTTTAAACCGATGTTTTCTAAAAGTCACGATAATTATGTCTGCCATTACGCTTGTCAGAATATAAATTGTTGCTTTTTAAAACAAAATGTCCAGGAAATCAGATTGAGATTGTGTTGCATTGCTAGGCATTTAGGAACATGCCTGCTTTGCAACTCTACCTAGCTGTGCCTACATATTTGAAATGAAAAACGACACTATTTATATATATATATATATAATTTACCCTAAAATTCCCTTTTTTTTCTCTATTATTTTCAAGCCGTGGTGGGTTCCTAATATCCTATGGCCGCCTACCAAAGACCTTGTGGTCATCAATCATAATTAGCTATGTATACATGTGTCTAGTGTCCCATCCCTCTATATATTATTAGCTCTAGATCGACATACTTGTACAAAAGAAAACCGGAGAGACGGGCATTTTGAGGTCACCAATGTCTGTCAAAGTAATTCAAGTCAACCAAAATCGATCTGAAAATACGAACGAAAAAACTGTAATAAATTGACCTCATAAAATGACATCAACTGAAATTCAGTTGTTTGTCACTAAATTATTATGTGCAAATAAAAGTTCCTTTTTTTTTTTTTCTTTCCTCATAAACTTGCATAATCATTATACTATCATAATAATATGCCGTTGATCTTGGCGTCTCCCAACTTTGGAATTTGCCTCAATTTGACTATTTATATATACATATATGAAAAAGATTCTCATACACAAAAAAAAAAAAAAAAAACACACAAATAATAATAAAATATATATATATATATATATATATATTAAAAAAGAAAATTTGATACTCAATTCAATGTATCGACCTCTCACAATTTAACTCTATTTATTCAGTGTCTTGGCGACTGAAGGCCATTTTATAATGTAATAAAGGTAAAAGATAAAATAAATTTAGGAATTTTTTATTTAAGTTTAAAATAAAAATAAAAAACAGAGAGAGAATGAAGAAGGAAGAATGAACCCCGCAAGCGACATGAGACAAATCCCTGAATTTCTGCAGTCCCTACTTTCTGTAAGGCTAAAAGTGAGTAACAATTAATTAATTTAACACAGTGCAATCCACATGCAGAGCATAAACAGTGGTTACATAAATATATATAGTAGAAAAACTTATCGGAATCAAATCGAGAAGGCATAAAGCTCGAATAATTGAGAGTGAAATAAAGCAATGGAATGAATAAAGAAAACAATTGAAGGAATGAGAAGCTGACAACATTCTATCGACAGACCACCTCTTCAGTAGTGCTGTTTGATGCGTCAGTACTGTGAGGTGCACACAGTTGAACACGACGTCCACGTCCCCCCTTGGATTATAGGAAGCCCCGCACATGTGACAACCGCAGAACCATTCTCTTTTGTCCTTTGCTTGGCTCTATGCAATATATGCGTTGGATCCTTTTCCTTCTTTAGTCCCTCGCTGCTACTCTCAAAGCCCCAACCCCCCCCCCCCCCACCTCAAAACAAAAAGAAAGAAAAAAACCTCTTCCTTTCCTCTTTTTCTTAATGTCTTTAGTCTTGTAGCGAGAAAATGATTAATTAAATGTACCTTTAACCAACTCCTCATTGCACTAATTAATGAACACATGCGCACCAGTAAGTTGATACAAATTAGAATCAATTAGCGAAATATATATAATTGTGATTTATAATAGTAGCAAGGACAGAGCTACTGCCTTGCCTAATCGGTATTTTATTGTGAAATTCAGAAATTATTAGATAGATTAGGTATATTAATAGCTAGCTATGAAGCCGGCCAATTCACGACGTGTTTGAGTTGTTTTACGGAATGGGTACTTAGTTCGCTCCTTTTACGATAGAACCTGCACTGAATTCATTCCTTCGGCAGTTTAGTTACTAGTATGGCAAGGCGCTCCCTTTGACTACACTTTGTGGATGACTTATTGTCTAAGATACACATCTCTATAGACGATCCCCGAACACCTAACCAACGCTTATGTAACGTTAAAGATCTATTTGGATTTTTGTTTTTGATTAAAAAAAAAAACTTAAAGAATCTATTTGGACATTTTTGCTTTGCTTTAAAGAAGTGAAATTATGCTGTTTCTGGTAAGATGCATTTCTCCGCCGAGGCATAGCATGCATTCAAAGATTTGCGACAGAATGACAGATTGTGAATGAAAAACAGCTAGCAGAAAATCGGAACAACTAAGGAAGGTGGCTAAAAGAGTAAAAACAAGAAAGCGGCTACGGGAAAAAAAAACTTTTAAGAGAACAGAAGAAAACCAGCAGGAGGAGAAGAAAGCCAATCCGGTGCAACAAATTCGGTCTTGTTTTCGCCACCCCAATGTTACCTAATCAAAGGCTTCGAGGCTTCATTCATGTTGCACAAAATCAATCAGATATAATTGGAGGCAATTAGTAATTTGATCTAAACCGTAACCACCAGCATTTGAGGTAAACCCAAAACACAGCGGGTACCCAAAAAGCCGAAAAGGTTTTTTTTTTTTTTTTGAAAAAAAAAAAAGAAATGAAAAAACAAAGAAGCAAGAGAAAAAAAAGAAAAAAGAATAACAGGGAAACCAAGTATATAAATTCCAAAATCCCAGCGAAGTAAACAATCATCCCTATCTTTCGCTCTCCAGTTTCTCTCTTTCTCTCTCTCTCTGGGCCCTTACTTTTCCCTATCTCTTTCTTTCTCCTGATATACTGAAAATGGAAGAAGAACGACGACGACGACGACAACCACAACAACCTCAGCAGGCATTCGCAAAGTTGGATTTGGACAACCTTAGAGCTATCAAGGTCCTAGGAAAAGGAGCCACGGGCACGGTGTTTCTGGTCCACGACCAGGCAGTTGACCCTGCTGCACGAAACTACTTCGCCCTCAAAGTCGTGGAGAAATCCACCCTTCACAGAAAATTTGAGGCCGACCGCCGTGCCCGCTGGGAGATCCAGGTACTTTCCCGACTCTCCCACCCATTTCTCCCCGCCCTCATATCCTCCTTCGAGACCCCGGAGTTCCTCGCTTGGGCTGTCCCTTTCTGCCCTGGCGGCGACCTCAATGTTCTCCGCCACCGCCAAAACGATCGCGTTTTCTCCCCTGCGGTCGTTCGCTTCTATTTAGCCGAGATTATTTGCGCTCTCGAGCATCTCCACGACATGGGCATTGTCTACCGAGACCTCAAGCCCGAAAACATCCTCATACAGCAGTCCGGTCACGTGACTCTCACCGACTTCGACCTTTCGCGGACGTTGAAAAAGCGCACCGTCCCGGGATTTCTATCTTCGACTCACCAACAGTCCCTGGAGTCACAGAAAAAGCAACATCGCCGGAATTTCGCCCGGTGGATCCCTGTTGCGCCCGTTCATGAGAAGAGGGGCCTCACCAAGGCGAAATCGGCCAGAGTGAGCCCGGTGAGCCGCCGGAAACCGAGTTTCGGCGATGGAGAACGGTCTAACTCCTTTGTGGGCACCGAGGAATACGTGTCACCGGAGGTCGTACGGGGAGACGGACATGAGTTCGCTGTTGATTGGTGGGCCCTGGGAATTCTGAGCTACGAGATGATGTACGGCACGACGCCGTTCAAGGGGAAGAACAGGAAGGAGACATTCCGTAACGTCTTGATGAAACAGCCAGAGTTTGTGGGGAAACGGAACGACTTGACGGACTTGATCGAACGGTTGTTGGAGAAGGACCCCACCAAGAGGCTGGGCTATCAGCGAGGGGCGTGCGAGATCAAGGAGCACAAGTTCTTCAGAGGCGTCAGGTGGGACCTACTGACGGAGGTGTTACGTCCACCGTTTATTCCTTCCCAGGATGATGAACCGGTTCTAACGGATAATGTCACAGCCGGTGGGGTCGACATTAGGGAGTACTTCCAGCATTTGAGGGTGCCGCCGCCGCCTCCGTCACCGTTGCAGTCGCCATCTTGGGAATTTAAGACGAAGATTTCGTTCACGGAGTTTTGACCCTCGCGTGGGGCATATTGCAAGTGTAAGTGTTGGTCAGTAAATTGACTTAATTGTTAAACCCCATAAAATAATTAAAAAGAAAAAAAAAAAAAAAGGAAGAACGAAAGGGCTCCGTATTTTGTGTAAATAAAATAAAATAATGGGTAGAACGTGAACGAGGGGGGGCGTTTGTTGAAAATGATTAGCTGTTACGGAACTACAAGTATATTAATTAGATCCTATAGTTTATGACTATACAATTATATAAATACATATATATACTCTTCCTTATGTAGCTATAATTTAAAACGTGTACGTTTGTTTCAGTCCGTATAGATTCATTCAGCCACGAAAATGTGCAAGGCAATAATCAAGAGTAAGTAAAGGTCTTGATTATTGCCGTCGGCCGCAACTGAATTTGCAAGAAACATGTGGGGTTGCTTTGAGATCGAAAATGAATTTTATGCCCCACTCTCCCTATTCCCTTCTTGTTACAGGGATGGTAACTCATTGCAAAAGGGCAAGTAATCTCCATGGAACAAATGAAGAGAGAGAAAGTTACCATAAAATAAAAGTAGTTGAGTCTAGTTGCTCGCAAGCCTGTATAAAATTCAAATTCATGTCTTCATCTTTACTCGCCGGAAGGTTGATTTTGATTTATGTTGTTTGCTTCCGCGAAGAGTGGGTACAAAATAAGTTACGTCAATGTGCTCAATCGGAAACCAAATGTCAATTCTTTTAGGATTACATGTTTACTTAGCGCCCCCCCCCCCTCCCTCCCTCGTGTGCATTGTCCATCCTTAATCTCTCCATGTATTCTCCTCCTCTTTTTTTTTTTGTTTTTTTTGGCATCTTAAGAATCTATATTTTTCAACACAGAAAATCTGGATGGCGTTTCTTACGTCATTTTAATACGGGGAAAGCCACATAGCTTATCATAACCACATATGCAGCATAACTTTTGTAACATGGACTAATGATTTTGAAAGAATGAATCTTTACTCTAATATACAACTGGTTTTTGAGTTGTTAAAAGATGGAGAAATTTGAAAACTGTACACATGTGTGAAGCGATTTAAAAAATAAAAAACAGGAAAAAGAAGAAGCATCGCCATTGCCAATTTAAAACAAATTATTGCGAAATCTTGAGTCTTTTTGTTAGTTCTGACAGGGTTGTGGTTGTGGAGTTCCCTTCTGCTTAGCGAAAAAGTGGCACTTGACTTCTTGTTGGTGGATTATCAATTTCCAAGTATAGGCTATTAATGGGGTGCCTAGTTTATATTTATTCTAACATGAAAAGATAGTCATATCATGATTTCCAGACAAAATGTTCTTGAATTACGGGATTTGTCGAGCCACCGCCCTTCGTCCCTATCAAACAATTCCAAAGACCAAACCCCCACTTTTTCTTTTTCTTTTTCTTTTTCTTTTTTTTTTTTTTTTTATGAATTGGTTAGGACTAAATCTCAAACTTAACACTTCTAATTTCCAAAATAATGCCAATGCCAGTTATATTAAACTAAATACAAATTAGATAATTGGTTTTTTAACCGTGTCATCTGATCTAATCTAATCTAATCTAGAGAACGAGAGGATAGAGGTGAAATATGGGGACAAGAGGATGCGTGATAAAGGGGTCATCATGAGCCAAAAACGAAAGATTTAACCGGCTCCGGCCTCTGTACCACTGACCTTTTACGGCAAAGTCAAAGTGGATTCAAAAATAACAAAGTTTTAATTAATTTATTTTACCGGGCTCCACCCACTCCTATTTTAACCGCGGTTATGGTACAACAACTACTGTCATTGTGCAGCAAGACCTTTCGGTTCAATTATTCTCTCGTCAAATAATAAGTCTTGTCTATTTAATTCGTAATAACTTACATTTTTCTTTTTTATGAATAATATTAATATTTCTTGATATTTACATTTTATTGATATTGATAATATAACCCTGTAGTAATACTCTTTTTATTCAAAGATAATCAAAACTTGATGAGTGTGAGGAGGGCGTAATAATGCGTTGATACTGAATAAAAAACCTTTTTCCTTCCATTCCGAAAACGAAAAGCTTTTCCATCTTCATGGGGGCACTTTTTCCCCCCTCCAGAGATCCATAAATTTTATGAGAGATATGGTGATCTCTCCATGTACATTAATTGAAGTTATGTCATGGCCTTGCCCGCCTGGCCAAACCCATTATTGGTATATAGCCTGTTAAATTCGTCGGTTTTGTAAACAGAGGAATTAGGACCCTTATTTGCGGTACGATCAAATAGTTAATGATGATCCCACCCCCCCCCCCCCGGCGGGGCCCCATCGCACACGTGATCGCCACTGGTACATAAACATAAATAAACAGAAAGTTGGGGACGGGTTTAATTTAATAATGGCTATTGTGTATCCAACAAGGGACTCCCGCTCGCTGATGTGATTTTTCTGACATACATCAACTAAAACATACTTTTCAAGTCCTAATTGATACCGTGATGCCTTGCGTCTTCACTAGGGATGCCGTTTTAGCGTCAAGGGCTTTCGTCTCTCGTACGAAGTTTTAAGTAGATGCAACTGCTGGCTACCAATTTAATTATGTATTATTTTGTGCCCTTCAAAGTCTTCTTATTATTAATTTTCTTCTTCTTTCGAACTTCCATTAAACTTTCAATGTAGATGTTTAAATTTTAAACTATTAGAGTGTGGCCTTCGAGATAAATCCATTTATTTCTTATTAGTAAGAATTTTCTACGCCAACCTTCTATCTGTTCTTTCTTTTTCTTTCGTCATCTCAAATTATGAATTGCATGAAAAATGTTGAAAACAAATCCTAATTTACACCAACACGAAGGTTTAAGACGCAACCCCTTTGATTTTATTTTATTTTTTTAAAATATTATTTTGGCACCACGTTTTAATGCTAAAGAGCTAACTCTCAGTCGCTCAGAAAAAAAATAAAAATAAAAGGAACCAACTATCTGCCTTGGCCACAGAGTTACTCTTCAATGATTGTCGACATGAATCAAATGGGTGTGTCATGGGGCCTGCCCCTCTTCACAGACAATGTCACCTGAAACGCAATGCCCCGGCCCGCAACAGGCCATAGCCGCACAGCTTGTATCGGCCCCCAATTCCAAATTAACCACTGTATTATCACCATCGATCAAATTGAACACTGGAAAATGAATCTAGAGCAACACGATACTTGCAAGAACCATAAGAGCATAGAACGATATGAAAAATGAGGCTTTATTCCTTGTTGTACAGAATCAGATGCTGAAATTTACTGAAGAGTGGAATTGGTTCCCTTGCTGACACTAAACAGGACTAAAGTTATTCTTCTTGTCGGCCAAATTTAGTATTGTGATCTGGAAATCATTCTAGCGATTGGGAATTGTAGGTCCATATAAAGTAGAAAACAAATTGACTGTTTGTAATCTACGGCTACACGATGGTTGGCATATTGCAAATTAATCATATCTCTGGCCCTCTCATTTCCCTTCATAGCCAACATGAAGTGGTCTCAATCCTGCAACAATTTTTACGATGCCTAGCCTTATTGCACTTCATTTGGACTGCATGAAATCGAGATGTGACCCTTTAGTGTTCTAATCAACATCTTACAAGTTCCACACTTTCCCTGTTGGAAGTAGAAGCTTTCTTGGGGGAAATTTAAACAAAAAAAAAAAAAGAAAAGGTCAATTATGGAAAGGAATTGCCGAAATAATTGGGCCATGGTAAGTGTTGAGCGGATGATTAGCGTGGATGTTCTTCATTGGAAAGTTGTCATCACGTCATGTTAAACAAAAGAGAAGTGGCCTCCGAGAATGAGTTTGACCAGTCTTCAAGATCGCGTCAATTCGAAGTCATATGCCGTTTGGTTTACTGTAATGTTCAACAGGGTATCCAGTTGTCTGTGTTTAGCGATGGAGAATCAATTGGATCAAAAGCAACCATCCATCTTTCTAAAGCTTTATGTTTAGTTTTCCTTTTAGTAGTCAAGGGATCAAAGCAGCATGTGTTGTTCTGTGTAGCCCTTCTTGGAACCCTTTTGATGACTTGATCATAACATCTTTATGGAAATAGACCTCTAGCGGTCAATAAAATGATTTCTATCTAAGTTAGGTGACCATTTCCAAAGGCAGAAGTTGCTACTTTTTATGGTCGGTTAAAAGACCGTTGCCATAAAGTAAAATGCATTAGATTTAGATTTACCCCCCAAAGGAAGGTCTAAGAAAAAAGGGCAGTAATTATTGCTGCTGCCAGTAAACAAGGCTGGCATTCTGTTTTGAAATCTTTCCGATCTCTGAAATTCCAATCAACTGGAAGTTGCATACCTACACGCAGGACTGCTTCTGTGACCATTTGCATTCACCATCTACAATAAAAATAGCCCACGCACGATACTGGCAACTGGCAACCGGCAAGGATTGGAGAAACCGTCGCCACTAGAGGTAAATGAATGCTGCTCCAATGCCAACACGGCCACCATATACGTCGGCCACAATGGACAGGATTTTCAACTACGGAAATTGACAAGGGACTGAGAAAATCCATTAAAATATATATGTTTAAAAAATTTTACCCTTTTTTTTTTTTATACAGAATTATTAAATACACACGAAAATCAACAAAATATACAAATATATTGAATAAAACATGAATGAAGACAAGTGAAGAAAGCAAAATCATAAAATATTATCTTTTTGCACTCTTTGAAAAAATTTATATATATTTTATCGGACTATTTGTACATTTGATTGATTCTTATATACGTTTAATAATTTTTATAAAAAAATAATTTCTAAAAAAACTATATTATTTTAATAAAACAATGACATTATCTCAGACGATACGTATGGAAGCAGCGTGGGTTCTAATAACGAGACTCTTTCAGCTAATAAAAGAGAAGTAGAGCTATCAAAGGGCTTCATAAATTCTAGTTATAACTATGTCAACAAGTCTTTTATTTTTTTGTATTTTAAATTTTGGGATCAAAATATGTCCAACTTGTTGTCTCTATATCGAGACCCCCCCTAGGTTGGAGATTGCGTAAGGCAAAGAATAAGATGGCTAAATTTTTAAGCAATCTCTGTCTCTCGGGAACGTGACACACCCTCTTTTGCCTCCTTGCTTCGAAATCCAACTCAAAGCCTCGGTTCGGGATCATGAAAAGAATCGCTAATTATATATATATAATATTCAAATTCAACCATATTTTTTTTCTTTTTAATTTCGTTCGTCTTTTTCTCTCAGTTATTCAATATTATTTTCAAAGGGTATTAAGTTCAAATACATCTCGCTAATCAGTAAGCTTCCTAAATTTTGGAGGCCCCTCTCCGAACAAGCTTGGAAAAATACTCTGTGGGCTTTTAGTCCGATGCATCATAAATTTTGTACTTAGGAAGTAACTCGTAACACAAAGAACCCTTCCCCAATGAGTGGGGTTTAGGGTTTATAGCCCATACAATGCAACTCAATCGTGGGTGGAAGGATGGCCGACCCACACAAATCCTATTTTTTAACAAAAAAAAAAAAAAGAAAAAGGTTCGATTGGGCACCTGCATCTTTGCTCTTGATCCAGGAATTGTAAGAGAGTTTGTTGGATAGCCGACGAGAGACAAAATCCAAATCATCCGTTAAGATGGATGGATGGATGGCAATCAAATGGGCCTTAATCCATAGTTGCTATACTCTGGGCCTTTTGAAATCTAATCATTTGTTGTTATTTCCATCTTCCGGTAAAGTAGAAAGATTCATAATTTTGGGCGACTTAGATGAGCCAGATTTTGGGGGCTACAAGATTTATTTTCCCAAAAAAAAAAGACTTATTTTCCTATGTTTCACATCAACATTGAAAATGGGTCGTAGAAAACTAAAAATGTCTGGCAATTAATTCAGAATGGATTCAAACCAAAAATGTCTGGCACATTTGGTCCAGCCACTAGCACGCTGACCAAGCTATGTTTGTTCGCGGAGCGGACAATTACAACTCTGTCGCAGGCGTAACATGACTAAGGCGGTGTTAATTGAACGAAAATTATAAAATAAAAAGTAAAAATAAAAACTAAATATGACAAAAATGACTGCCCTTGCGCGCTTCCTCGCCCCCGTAGATCCCAAGCAACCCCACGTCCCTTTAGCATTCGCACTTCTCCTGTATTGTTGCTTTGCTGTGCCCACCGAATGCTTTGACAAATCCACCCTCCTCCATCGATGTCCACATCTTACCTACAGACATATATATTTTGGTTTTGAACTTTGAAATCGATCGCTTTTGTGCTTATCCTTATTCAATCACACCAAAGACAATTAAATGGCTTACAGTTCTATCTTTCTTTGAAAACTACAAAAGAAATAAAAGATGATGAGAAATGCAAACGCAATATAGTTTGTTGCGTTACACGAGGGTTTCCTTTTCTTAGAAGCGAATTCCCTCCCCTACTCTTTGTTTCGTTTCCTATTTGGACGATACCGTTCGATGGACGATGGCAATGATAATGAGAGGAGGAATAAGTCATATATATTTTTATCCATATATATATATATATATATATATATATATATGATTGGTTTCATTTTATATAATATAATAATATGTTTAAAGTATAAAAAAAAAGTTTTATAATTATAACTATATATATGTGTGTGTCTCTCTCTCTCTCTCTCTCTTTCTTTTTATTTTATTTCGATTTTACACAATATATGCCGTTATTTATAATTTATTCAAATATAAAAATTATATTTACAAGTAGAGTGATAAGAACATATTATACCCATTAACCACAAATTTAGGTGGGGTGGTAAGAGATGGTAATACATGTGAGTGAATTTTGAAGTATTAGCAGGCCTGCACTTTAAGATTTGGCGAAGTAGGATTGTCCCCCCCGAGCGAGAACGAATTTGGGTGACACTAAGTATGATTGTGTTACAAACAAATTTGTTAGGTAATAGTAAGTTTTTAGCATGTTTGAACGACAACAAGCCTAATGTAAAATAGCGTGGTTTTTAATTATTGTTCTTTTTTTTTTTTCTTTCTTTTAAACAATATGCATCATTTAATTAACACAGAGATTCTCTAACAAAACCCAACGGAATTAAACTTACGGTATGTGTAGCCATTTTCATTAACGTGTACATTGCATAGGAGAGTCAAGTCAGTCCATAAATTGAGGTGGAGAGCGCGTCCCTTGTTTGAAACAACATTTTAATTGATTTATCTTTCGCATCATTGGTCACAACATGCTTTTGGTGTAGGGCGCATCCCCGCGGGCACGCCCCACTGAACGAAAAAGGCCTAAAAGAGCCAGCCAATTCAGTTTTGGTAAAGTAACCGAATGAATTAAGTTTGTGGGAGTTGGTGGGGAATGGAAGCAAAGCGATATATCATGTTTTACGCACGCCTCTTCCACGGATTCATCTCATCAAATCTAGCTATAGCTAGTTAGAAACAGATTATCCAGGCCAAGACACTGCTTATTGGAGGAGCAAATCCCATAACCCAAATAACTATTCCTATAAGGCGGGCTTATATTTTCATGTCTATATATATATATATTATTAATAGAGACAATGTTTTCACGTCTACCCCAACCCCAGGTAGAGACCTTTTTCTATCATATTAGTGGCAACCAAGTGGAATTATTTTTGTGTTTTTTTTCTCTTTTGGTTTTGGTTTCTGAAGCAAATAGATGTCTGTATCAGGACAAGTCTGATGGGATTTGGAAGCCTAGCTTATGGTGTCGTTGATGCCGCGAGACGAGGTGGATTGGTGAAGTACGCACGCACTTCCCCCACAGCAGACTCCTCCCTTCCGAAATAATGCAGTGAAATAAAAGTCACCGAGCAAATGAGGATTAGGTAAGTGAATGTTGACTCGCCGAGTGAGATTACCATTCGCAAGATTAGGTAAGTTCCGAAATAACCGACTGAAATAAAAGCGACATGCGAGCCACGCCACGCCACACTCCAAGGATGGCAAAACGGTCTAAGAAGTCCCCAAAAAATAGAAAAAATTTAGAAAAAAGGAAAAAAAAAAAAAACAGAAAAGACCATAAATTACATCGCAAATGTGGTTCCTCTTCTTTTTCTTTTCTTTTTGATTCAAAGATTGTTCCTTTAATTAATTAATGGGAAGCTGATATTTGTTTTCTAGATGGGAAAATGGGGGAGATGGACTTGAAGGAGTCTCCTAAACTCACAGGCCATTTCTCGTCACACTCGATCGTTTGTCTGTCTATCTCTCTCTCTCTCTCTCTCTCTCTCCCACGGTCCCACGTTAACTTCCCAAAGACATTTTTTAGCCGCGCTTACCTTTGACCTTCAATACTAGACAGCTTGCATCCGTGATTCTTTTCTGTCTCTGTACCGTCATTTTATCCTCCTTTACCAGCTTTCTTTATCTGTAAATATCTCCTGATTCACATGTAACTACACCCACCCACCCCACGCACACACACACACACACACACACGCACACTGCTCACATTCCTTTTGCTTGACTTTATAGTTTACTGCCTTTCCTTTTCCAATATTTTTAAAATGATAACGCGAGAAACCAAATTCTTACCTTCCACGAGATGATAAAGACCCTGCGCTCTTAAACTTCAGCAGTTCTGGGAATCTTCCTTCATTTTTTCCTTTTTCTTTGTGGGCACATATAGACTGGCTTCACGAGCGCGCTCGCTTTTTTATTTCTTCGGTACTGTTCCAGCTCTATTTTCTCCTGTGATTCCTTTTGCTTTGAATTCACTGTTCTTGGTTCAATTTTCAACTCTTGTTCTCATCAACTTCATTCAAATCCGATTCTTTTTCCCTTTTTCTTCCCCAATTTATTGACTTCTGAAGCTGTTGCTTCCTGGGTCTTTATTTTTTTTGTTCCTTAGTGAACTTAAACTTATTCAAATTTGGATTACCTGCATATCCGCCTGTTTGCTACAATGTCCACTTTTGGTTCCCAATTGTTGGTTTGGAGCTAAAAAGGTCACCATAGTCTAAAGATTGGAATTTTTATTTTAAAAAAAAAAAAATAAAGAAAGAAATTCCTTGAGCTCTCTTGAACTTGCAAAAGGGACCGAAAATGAAGGATACGGTGCTCTTTAAGTTGTTGGTTTTGGTTGCTCTGTCTCTGCTGCGTGGTTTTGTCGTGAGCGAGGCCAAGGAATGTACAAACATCCCTACTCAGCTGTCATCTCATACATTGCGATACGAACTCCTGGCATCAAAGAACGAAAGTTGGAAAGAAGAGATGTTTGCACACTACCATCTGATACCAACCGACGATTCGGCTTGGGCTAACTTGCTACCCAGAAAAATTTTGAGAGAAGAAGATGAGTTCGATTGGGCAATGATGTACAGGAAGATGAAAACTTCCCATAAATCCTCAGGAGATTTCCTTCAAGAAGTATCACTACATGGTGTGAGATTGGACCCTGGTTCAATTCATTGGCAGGCCCAACAGACAAATTTGGAGTACTTGCTGTTGTTGGATGTAGATAGACTTGTATGGAGCTTCAGGAAGACCGCGGGTTTGCCTACACCGGGCATGGCTTATGGTGGCTGGGAGGCCCCTGATGTTGAGCTACGTGGCCACTTTGTTGGTTAGTTCAATTAGTTTGTGATTCCTGGTTGATGGTCCTTGATTTTCCGTCGTATCATATCGTCAAAAAAGCCCACAATTCTTTTCCTAGTTATCTCTCTTTTCGTTTGAGTTTGCCATAAATTCTATGAATGATAAAAGGGGGCCCTAGAAACACTTTTTCCAAAGTGTAAAAATGATCATCACGCTATTCATGCTATTGCTTTTCATATATCTTTTCCACTTTTACTTTTTGGCAGAGCAGATCATTAGCTATCGTAGATAATGTAATCCTTAGTTCATTAATCATTTTGCCTTAAAAGAAGACCTTTTTCGTCCATCCTCTTCTGTTGTCTCGCCGGCAGCCAATTTTATCTACCGTTTCTTCTGCACTCCTTTCTTTAGTGAACATGCTCTGGAATTCAAAAGCTTTGCCTGCATTTTATTGGAGATGACTCGAAACCTATTCATAATGCATTGACTTGTGGGGATATCGACTAGAACAAATCCTGTTGATTAGTTGAACATTTATTTCCTTCCTGGAGTATGGATTTTTTTTTTTTTTGGCAAAATTCAATCTTATTGATCTATTTGCATCTGAATTAAACATTACTGCAAAGTTATATTTCCAAGATATTAATCCATGGTTTATGACAAGCAATTTTAATTTTGCCTTATGGCATGTTTTGAAGGCCACTACTTGAGTGCATCAGCAAAAATGTGGGCTAGTACTCATAATGACACTCTCAAAGAGAAAATGTCTGCAGTGGTATCTGCCCTATCTGCCTGTCAAAACAAAATAGGCACCGGATATCTCTCTGCCTTTCCGTCTGAGCTATTTGATCGCTTCGAAGCCATAAAACCTGTCTGGGCTCCATACTACACCATTCATAAGGTCAATCTTCCTTCTAGTTGCCTCTGAAAATGGAATCACATCGAGTGTCTAAGCAGATATACAATTTGTCTTGTCAACTTGGCAGATCTTGGCTGGTCTTTTGGATCAGCATACTCTTGCGGATAATGCTCAAGCTCTTAAAATGACAACATGGATGGTTGATTACTTCTACAACCGTGTTCAAAATGTTATAGCCAGATACACGGTGGAACGACATTTTCAATCTCTCAATGAGGAAACTGGGGGAATGAATGATGTCCTTTACAGGTTGTTCACAATAACAGTAAGTCATCTAATTTACTGAAGCATTTCATAAACGTGTTGTGGGACATTTTTCGCCAGTTGACTCCAGAAAGACCAATGACTGTTTCCCTGAAGAGAGCAATGTTAAATCATGGCTGTTGGTTTCTGACATGGGCTTCTTATGCTTCTACATGCAGGGAGATTCCAAGCATTTATTGTTGGCTCACCTTTTTGACAAACCATGCTTTCTTGGTTTGCTCGCAGTTCAAGTAAATTTTTTGTACTTTGGTGACAGGATGATCTATACTTTTTGACATACCAATGCTCTGCATTGTGAAATACGCTAGCAAAGATTGCCATTTCCATTTATAGGAAACAAAACGTTGCCATCGTTGCTTTTTAGATTTTGACAATCAGACCATTGGATTTTCAATTAAATCCCATGTTATTTATTGCTTGCAGGCTGACGACATATCAGGTTTCCATGCCAACACACATATCCCTGTTGTGATTGGATCACAGATGCGATATGAAGTCACCGGTGATACACTCTATAGGGTAAACTTCCTCACCACAATGACTTTTTTGTTTAATGAAGCCTAGCAGCATTTTGATTACCAATGTCTGCTATATTCTTTACATAGATTATTATTGTTGTATGCGCATACAACAGCAGCAAAGTCTTAGTCTCTAATTTAACTAGGGTTGGCTACATGAATCTTTTCTTACCCTTCCATTCTAATTATGAACTGAGTTTGCAAATTCATTTAAAATAATCTACCCTATGGCATATTTGCTTTTGATTTTGAACCTGCCCTCTCATCTGGTTTCCCTAGAGACATGATTAAACATGAAGTACATAATGTTTTGCTGACGGCTTAAATATTTGTGAGACATCCAAGGATTTTTCTACCGGAAAATGCTCAATTTCTTTTTATAATCCTTTTTTATACTGATTGGTGTGCCAGGATATAGGAACATACTTCATGGACATTGTCAACACATCTCATGCCTATGCTACAGGAGGAACATCAGTTGGCGAGTTTTGGTACTAATGAATAGAGGAAGTTGATCTTATTGCAAAAATATGTAAACCCATGCTCTGCACTTGGCAGAACAGTCATTAATTTGTGTCCCTTAAAACCTTGTTCTGCACCATCAGGTCTGATCCAAAGCGACTAGCAAGCACATTGCAGTCAGAGAATGAAGAATCGTGCACAACTTATAACATGCTGAAGGTATCACCGAGTGACCACCAATTCCCTTCTTTATCTGGTTCCTTGGGATTTATTGTACCAAGAATTGAAAAATTGGTGGTGGTAGCCTGTTCTTGAGTTTTACTTGGTTTCACTTTCATGTGTTGCCAACCTGAACATACTTCAAATTCTTAATTTATCTGCTTGAATGTGTAGGTCTCTCGCCACTTGTTTAAATGGAGCAAAGAAATGGCATATGCAGATTATTATGAGCGTGCCTTGACAAACGGTGTGTTAGGCATTCAAAGGGGAACACAGCCTGGAGTGATGATTTATATGCTTCCACAAAGGCCTGGAAGTTCCAAAGCCAGAAGCTACCATGGATGGGGAACACCAGATAAGTCTTTTTGGTGTTGCTATGGAACAGGTGTGAAAGAGATTTTTGGAGTTTTTATTTGCTAAATTTGTCATTTCAACTTGCAGGCTCCATTATCCTCTGTCAGTTGCCATTCACAAGTAACTTTTCGGCTGTGCTAGAATTTCATGCTTTGTGCTGCCTCCACAGGAATTGAATCTTTTTCAAAGCTGGGAGATTCCATATATTTTGAAGAGCAAGGACAAGCTCCAGGTCTGTACATCATCCAGTACATATCAAGCTCTCTTGATTGGAAATCTGGACAGATTGTGCTCAATCAGAGAGCTGATCCTGTTGTTTCTTCTGATCCTTATCTTCGAGTGACATTGACCTTTTCTCCAAAGGAGGTACTTACTTTGCTACAAATAATTCCTCCTATCAGCCACCTAGAAGTGGCAGTGCTCTCAGTTCTTTCTCTAAGCAACACCATTATTTCATGCTGGATCTGATTTTCTCAGAGGGTAGGCCAATCATCTACCTTGCACTTGCGGATACCAATTTGGACAGTTTCTGATAATGCCAAGGCAACATTAAATGCCCAAAGTTTGGCCCTACCAGCTCCTGGTACGAGGCACTGCACTTTCTTCTTCCTCTTATGTTTGATTAAGCTCCTTCACCATGAATGGCCAGAGAATTGATCTTTTGGAACCTTTTGTTATCATTTTGGAGGAATCAGGGAGTTACAATTCTGCTGCTCTTGATGCAGGTAATTTCCTATCAATCACTAGAAAATGGAGTGCAGATGACAAATTAACCCTTCAGCTGCCCATTAGTTTAAGAACAGAAGCTATCAAAGGTACTCCAAGGAAACCTGCTTTATTAGTTCTACACATTTGCCAGTTGTTAGTGCGGATTCTTGCCAGTCAAGTAAATGACTGAAAGAGTTGTTTGACAATGTTCAGATGACCGAGCCGAGTACGCTTCTGTTCAGGCAATATTATATGGACCTTACCTGCTTGCGGGTCTAACCAGCGGTGACTGGAACATCAGATCGGGGGGAGCCGCATCAGACTGGATATCTCCAATTCCTGTTGCTTATAATAATGATGTAGTATCCTTTTCACAAGCATCAGGAGATTCGACTTTTGTCTTAACAAATTCAAACCAATCGGTTAAAATGGAAAAGTTCCCTAAATCAGGCACTGATGAATCTGTTCATGCCACGTTTAGACTCATCTCAAATAATGTATCTTCCTTTAGAGATGCAATTGGGAAATCAGTCATGCTAGAACCATTTGATCTTCCAGGGACAGTTTTAGTGCAGCAAGGAAAAGAGGAGAGCCTTGCAATTGCAAGTTCTGACAGCGGTGATGACTCTACTTTCCACTTGGTTTCTGGGTTGGATGGACAAGATGGAACTGTGTCCTTGGAGTCAGGAAGCCAAAAGGGATGCTTTGTTTTTAGCGGTGGGGATGATGCCTCCAGGGTAAAGCTTAGCTGCAAATCATCAGAAACTGGATTTAGTAAAGGAGCTAGCTTTGTGATGAACAAGGGGTTAAGTGAGTATCATCCCATCAGCTTTGTGGCAAAGGGGGAGAAGAGAAACTTTGTTCTGGCGCCATTATTTAGCTTGAGAGATGAATCTTATACTGTTTATTTTGACATTCATGCGTAGCAATATTAAGTTTGCTTGCATAACTTGATAAGAAAGGTTAGCCATTTATACCCCTCGTTAAGCACTGCCTCGCATACTTCTTGTCAGGAAAGCTGCATGGCAGAGCAGATGGGCCGAATTGGTGTACTTCGATCTGGTATTTCAATAAATAGCGGGTTTTGGTTTTATGTTTTATTGACATTCCTCTTTAACATCATTAAATTTTAGAACAGAGGTTTCGAGCTTCAATATTTCTACCGAATTTCTCTGAATAACTTCAAATCATTTGTGCGCGAAGCCGTAACTGTGAGATTCCAAAGGGACAAAAAACACAAAGCCCGACTCAATCGACCTGGCCTTGCCGTGGTAGTTTCCTAATTTAACCTCTGGATTGTCTGCATACGAGAGCAATTGGCGTGTCGACTTCCAGAGAAGTGTTTATAGGCAGGCAACTCATCTCTGGAATTTAGTTGGTGTTAAAGGTTGTTCCCTAACACAAAGATGGAAGAATAAGAAACCACTTGCGCCTAATTAATCACTTGGTGTTAAACCCTGCGTAATGCCTTGCTTGGTGTGACGTCTATCCGTTCATCTATACGTACTGCTCAAGTTCGTAATATGCTTTTCTTTCTTTTCTTTTCTTTTTTTCGAATCTTTTAAGGAGATTCATTAAGTTATGAACTACGAATTAAGGTAATTTTTATTATTCTCATAAAACCCCTGCTATTCATTAAATTGAAACTCAATACATCTAAATTAAAGATTCAAGCAGGCAACTAGCGGAATATTTCTTTGATAAACGATTTTCTTTGAACATGGGCAATACATCATAATATTATTAGTGGGCACGACAGCCCCAAACCCAACCCAAAGTTGCAATGGTTTTGAGAACTCTATGAAGGAATTGAATTTGCTACGAGAGCCCGACTGGAATGTACAAGACGGTTTGTCCATTACTCTAGTGGTGTCACGTCTCTATAATATGTGATGTGTGTGTTATCATCCCCCCTTTTGTGTGTGTGTGTGTGTGTGTGTGGGTGTGGGTGCGAAGGGAACTAACTCCTGTAATGAATATTTTGATTTGATTAAAGAAACAATTGACCTACGACTATATAGACGAGCCATCAGCATTGTTTGACCGTTGGATTAAACTACTTAATTATAAGATAAACACCTTACTTCAGTCGAGATCAAACTTTAATCAAAGGTCCCCAATTCACACTGAAGATTACGTATTGTTCTCTACGTGTGCATGAATTAATCAAATATTATTGAAAGCTGCCTGTAATTTAACCTTGCTTTCCATTAATGCAACACGAGCTTAGCCGACATTGTAGCCCCATACATAAATATCATCACATGTTACCGTTGTTGCTTTTACATTTCATACGATTCGATATATTCATACAGAAAACAATTATATTTAGCAGAAGAGCCCAAATTAACATATGCAACGCTGGACCTTGGGGGGGGGGGGGTGCATGCATGCAGCGGCGCAAACTTACTTTGATGCATTTGCTGCTGCTGGCCAACTAACAAGCTCTAAGCGGCTTTCCGCAGAGGCAATCGTTATACGAAAAGGAGGAGGCTTCAAGATGATTAAACGGCGCCCCAGCCGGAATCCTCCCGCAAAGGTGGTTATGACTCAAATCCATGTGTCCGATAAACGATGCCGCCGGCAATGTTTTGGGTATCGGCCCCCGGAAGTTATTATACGACAAATCAAGCGCAGTGAAATAAGACGTGGGCCCGAAAACATCCGGCAAGCACCCCTCCAGCGCGTTTTTGCTCAGATTTAAGTTGCTGATGCTGGAGTTGAACAAAGTCGCCGGTACATGACCCGATATTCTGTTAGCGTCGAGATTTAGCGTGGCCAAAACCGCCATTTTCCCCAGGGATGCCGGTATTTCCCCTGATATTTTATTGAGCGAAAGATCCAAATCGGCGAGTCGGTATATACTCGCTATAGAAGGCGGGATTGGCCCGCTGATGTTATTACGGCTCAACAAAGCGCGGCTCAGCATCTGGAGCCGGCCGAAATCTGGCGGAAGAGGTCCAGAGATTCGGTTATTACGCAAGTCGAGGTGCATCAACCTGGACAAGCTAGTCAAAGAGCGCGGCATCTCCCCCGATATAAGATTATCAGCGATATTCAGCACCGCTAACCTGTGTAAGCGACCTATGCCAGCGGGAATATCGCCGGAGATCCGGTTGCCAATTAAATCGAGGATTCTGATGAATGGAAGCGACGGGATGCAACGGGGGATCTCCCCGGAGATACCTTTCCAGTCGGCAATGGTGAGGCTGGAGAGGCGGTTGAGCTTGCAGACAGAAGGGGATATGAAGCCGGTCATGAAACCAGTCCGGTTGGCCTTTTCGAAAATGGGGTCCTCGGACTCGCCACGGAGGTTGATTTCGGTGACGCGGTGGGTCTCAGGGTCGCAGCTAACGCCGTACCAGTTGTGGCAGCAGTCGGGGCCTTTCCAGGAGTTGAAGATGCCCAGGTAAGGTTCATGGAGAGAAGCTCTGAATGAAAGCAGGGCTCGCCGCTCCGATGGAAGGCAGCTCTTGACGGTGGAAGCACCGGTGGTCAATAGCACTGTTATTAAGGTAATCTGGGAGAAGAACGGGGCCATTTCTCTCACTCCTACCCTCCGTCGGTCACTTTCTCTCTCTCGAGTATTGTTTTTTTTTTTTGTGATCTTATTGTACCGTTGCATTTATTCCCGCGATTCTACACTCATTGAACATTAAGTATATATAGAGTATTACTTACCCGTGATTGATATATATATAATTTATTTATAATGTTATGATATAAAAATTTATTTTTATTTTTAAATAAAATTTATGTATCTTGTGATGTTAAAGTATAATTGAGAAAGTTAAAACAAGATTTTTTTTTTTTAATAATTGATATTATGGAGTTAAAAATAATATATTTATTATACTTAAAATAAATGTAAATAATCGTAACAAACCCCTTTAATTATTCAAACCCCCTCCCCCAATATACGCCAAATCTCCGCCATGTTCTTTGCCAGTGTACCAATTTTTTTAATAAATTATTAATTCATTTTTCGTTTGGGAATTCAGAATTCTTGCGTTGGCTAGCCTATCCACATTGATCCAATCTCTGCTGCCTATAATTTACCCAACATAATCGAGAAGGCCTTAATTAATAATGTGCACATGGCAAGACCACTCATAACATTTGAGTAATTGTTGGTTTCTTAATGTAATACTACCGTTGAGTTTCAGATCATGATTCCGACGAATGAAACAAAAAATGAACATGTGTGTGTGTGATTTATGTGAATTATTACGCACATTCAACCACAAAATGTCGGAAACATTTAGCCGGTGTTATGTGGGCTGACTCGAGAGTTACAAAAAGAGGTGACCCTTAGTGTTCTCCAAGAAAATTTTTTCGACATGCACTATATTATTTACTTACGTCTTATGGTTCCGTCGAACAAGATAGATTACTGTTCCACGAGCGTATTTGGGAGCAGGCGACGCGTCACCGCTTAATTGGCTCTCGTAACTCAATCACTGCGCGTAACTATTTCTGAGATCTGAAAGTGACTGGTCTCTAATGCGGAACTCAAGCTTCCGCCGCCCCCACCAAAACGAGGGCCCCCCTAGCTACAAGAGAGACGAAGAAGCTACCCGGGGTTAAAAATGGCATCGGATGAATCGATGTTGTGGGCCTATTAATGGCATGTGTCCGCCTCATTACCCGCCTTGCCATATTTATTAGAGAGATGTATTAGGAGGCACATGTACGGCCAAACTCGAGGGCAGAAATGGAGGGGAGCCAGAACCCTAAATGATTGAGGGTTACAACATTATCAAAGGAAATGATTGTGCCGTGGCTTAATTACTGCATGCAACGTGGCATTTTGAGATCCTCTCTTTACCTTCTTATCAGGATCAGCCTGCCACAGACAGACAGACAGACAGAGAGAGAGAGAGAGAGAGAGAGGGAGAGAGAGAGAGAGAGAGAGGCAAATCGTGGGGTAACTGTAATCAATTCAAAGTTCCGGCTTCAACAAATCAAAGGTGGAGTGTACTGCCAGTAGGGGCAGTATGCTCTGTCAAGCGTGAATCCATGTGGCCGGACTTTAAAGAAAGAGAAGGACTGGGGAAAGGGGGCCGGCCCCCTCCAATAAAGAGAAGGGGTACTGAGCTACGCACACTCCGTACCACTGACTGAAAAGCTTGTGAACGAACTTTATCTCGACACATGTATCTCTTCTGAGGCAACACCTTATAAATCGATTGGCCAGTTTGGTTTTGATCCCACCTTGTCCTTGCGTGGATTTTTCTGGTGTGCTCCATTCTGTTCGATTTTCTTATGGTTATAGGTTTGAAATCATTCATATTCAACCACAAACATAAAATCTAAACCCACGGCTGCTTCCACTTAGCTCGAACAATTAGCGGGTTCTAGTTAGTGAGTTATACATATACATCGCACGTTCATTCTGATTCTCGGTTCATAAATTAGGCTTATTGATTAGTTCTTTAGGAGAATGCCCGGGTAGATCAAGTTCTGCGAAATTAAATGGCAAAAGTTAAGGATAAGGTTCTGCAGACATCTCGGGTCCATAACGTGAAATCATGGAGTTGTTGATTGATTGGACCACCACAATAACATGAATCTTTGTCTCCCGATCGGAGTCCCCATGCTGGTCAATAGTCAATTATAATTAATGCGATACAAATAATCTTGCCCATTATTTTAACTAAAGTGCTAGATGAGTGAACTGGGTCATCCATCGAGCTACCGTATTTTGGCACTCCTGGAACTGGTCCGCCAACAACATCTGTGATCATCCATGTGCATGTGGGGCTACTAGAGTTTGGTAGAAAATCGTTGAGAAAACGGGCATTTTTTTGCCCACCTCACAGGGATGTAATAATAATAATAGTACCAAGGTGAGTTCTACTGGTCTAGTTGCAGATCATGTCGATTATTACGCATATCTTCGAGGGACCAAAAAAAAAGAAAAAAGAAAAAGACGAGCATTGATTGCTGAAAGATGCCTGGGTCAGATAGCTCGTAGCTAGCCTTCTAATGCGGCGAAAGACCAAAAGCGAGCGCTCTCTCCGGGACAATTGCATACTCCTGAAACTGGACCATTGCAAATTGGTCGTGTTATTATGATGCGGAAAAATTTTAAAAATATTTGTACAAGATTGTTATGTACGTATACAGGGCATGCTGTCAATCACTTTTATGTCTCGTCTTTCCTTCCCAGAAATTGAGGAAATCAGCATTTGATGGAAAACAAGCTCTGGGATTTGAGATTTAGGATTCAAAGTTAGCCCATTAATTCTTTATCTGTGTCTCTCCCTCTCCGAACGCATCAGCAAAGAATAAATCACTACTTTTTGTCCTCGTTCTCTTTGTCTTATTGGGTTTTTCTTTTAACTAAATTTAAAAAATTCCAGCTAAATCCGCTCTTGTCCGCCTCTTTCCCCTAATAAAGAATAATACAGTGCAATGTCTTTTTAAAACAAAATAGGGTTGAAAATAATATAGCGCAATGCAGGCAGTTTTAGTCAATAGTCAATAATACTCCAAAGCCGAAAATTTCTCTCATTCACAATTGAGCAACACGAAAAGGCAAAGGAAAATGTTATCACAAGTCCAAGGAAAATGAAGCTTTCTCCTAACATTCCATGCCTAAATCTAGATGTAGTTATCAAAAACAAAGAAAAGTGAAGAAATAATTGGGTTCCTTCGTTGGCGCGGGGTGGTTGGGGGGGGGGGGTTGTGGGGCTTATGTTTGGGCCGTATAATACCTCACTCACTGACTGGGCCACCGGATCACTGAATTCAGCCAGAGCATCACCTGGTCTTTGGATATGGGCTTATGATCCCAAGATTTAACCAGTCCATCAACCCAAGGCGGGTCCACTTACCATAAGTATGGTATTAGTAGACGTGGAGGTAGAAAATTTGGACCGCAAATTGGAACCGTGACCACAAATTCATGGCTTCAAGCTCTTTCTTCCTTTTGGAGTGCATCGAATGGGGCTTTCGGCATTTGTCCTCTTTCCACTGGGCTACAGGGGAACATGATTCAACCAAAAGAGGGCGGCGCAACATTTTTTTTATTATATTCCCTCAACCCTTCTCACCCACCTCATCTAGTCAGATTCCTGTTCATTTGATTCACAATCTCTCGAATTGGAGACATATTCCCATATCTTGATGGATTGAATGAGCTTTCCTACTGCTTTGTAGATGTCTCTGTACACACTTATATTCATGCTTGCATATGCATATGCATGTACGTATGTCGTTACCACTCTGCCGGGCCACATAAACGTAATCTTGCCCTCGCAACCATATACCACACTGCCTGGCCCTAGGTTTCTTTTTGTTTTTGTTGTCTTTTCTTTTTTTGCTCGGTATATCAGAAAAGACCAACATAGGTTTTAAAAATACAACTGGGATGCGCTGACCACCTGTGAGTAAGGATTAACTTAGACCACACCTATGAATGGAATGGAAGAGAAAATCCAACCTGGGCGGAACTGAAAGCTGGAAGGAGCAATTCCCTGGCGGAGGTTAATCTAAAAATAAATAAATAAAAAGGTGGGACTTCAGATATGCCTGTTATTTCAGATATCACCGAAAGAGGAAAACGTCTATGAGCACAAACCTCTCCAATCTCAGTTTTTAGATAGATGCATGTTTGTGTTGAATACACGGATACTCACTCAAACACGTATCAAACACATTACATATATCCAGCAAAACAAATAAAAATAAAAAATTTTGGTCACACTTACCAAATACTTTTATTAGCGCATCAAATTTATATGAAATTAATTTCATACTTCTTTAAACTCACATATGATACTCTTTTCTCCATGAACGACCATGTTAATAAATAGTTTGTTGCAAAGAATAATAAATATATATATATATATATATAGTGTATGATCAATAGGTATTTTTATTTTCATAACAATATTAGGTAATTTAATTTGTAATTTATTAAATGTTTTGTTTTACCTATATATATATATATATATATATATATATATATATATATATATATATATATATATATATCTACTTCACTCTTTTAAAGTTTTTAATAAATTATTAATTACAAGATAAAGTAATATCTACAGTTTCTTGAGGTACAAATGACCTGACTTATTAATTAAAAGTTAATGTGTTTTTGTATACGTATCTTGCTATATACATGGATGCGTGCCATAAGTCCACTTCTTTCGGCCCAAAATTTTTCTTGACGCTCTTTTCCCTTTTTTTTTTTTTTTTTAATGTTCATTTTCGTCGTCCTACAACCCCTTATTCCCGTGTAAGGTCTTTTGTGTAATTGCCTCGTGGAACTATCGATAAGATTATAAAAAAAAAAAAAAATTAAGTTGTCTAGAATCTAGAAATGCATTAATTTGTTCGAATAGATTACACATTGTTTGTTGGAATTCCTGATACGACGCCGTTGACCTTTTATTTGTTGAAATTATTTAAAATTTCCTAGCCATTATTCTGCTAATGATTCGCTAAACGTAAACAACACATACACTCTCTCTCTCTTTCGATTATCGTGCGGTGGGATAACCACTTACTATTTATTTTTCCAGGTGCAAGAGTGACAACTTTGGATCCTTTCACCACCGCCTCTGCTTCTGACTTGGGATGGGAGTTCCTCTTCTGTTTCTCATCAAGGAAGGATTTTAATTTTATGAACATTAATTCCATTAAAATTCTCTTTCATCTTCAAGAAAGGAAGCTGTTTATATACCTAAACCACCAATATACGGTTGGCTTCGACAAGTTTCTCCCCTCCTCCTCCCCCCCCCCCCCCCAAAACTTTTTTTTCTTTCTTTCTTGTGAGTTGTGCACAATTGTAATTACCGTGCATATCATCCACCGAGAATTTTCATGTTGTTTAAGATGGCAATAGAAGTTTATTAATCACTAAACTACCGGTCCTTTTCCCTTTCTTTCATTTTGATTGAAGTCAAGAAATTTAATGATATACTGGAACAAAGGTTCAAATGCTTTACGTCGATAGTTTGGAAAGAGAAGTCAATTAATTAAGATCATATACCCAGAGAGCACACGTACTCTTAAGTATAAACTTTAGAAGCTAATTCTGCGAAAATTGAACATAGGGTCTGCAAGGGGGATCCGAGTTCCCAGCCTCTACGGAATCCTTGATTCGCCAGAAAGAGAGATGGATGGTCAAGGCTTCACGATGCTTCAATAAGATTAGATAAGGCACGCTCGGACCCCATCGTGTCAAAGCTGCTTTGCACATATTCAATAATTAATTGGTCGGTTCAAAACAATGCGTTGCTCCAAGACGATGGAGGTGGACCGACGACAACGCACCAGTAAAGCTTCGAAAAAAAATGACATCGTCCACATCACAGGCGCTGACTTTTCTATTGGCCGGTTCCTAATAACATTTCCCCACCCTGATTTGAAACGGCCAGATGTTACGTTAAAATTTTACGTCTACGAAAAACTTTTTGCACTGCCCCAACCTCTCTAGAATTTGTGGTAATGAATAGAATAATTCATAAATCAAAATAGTAATACGAAATGCTTAAACCTTTTTTTTTTTTTTGTTGGGGGGGGGGGGGGGGAGGGGGCGGTGCGTAAGGGAGAGGGCCTCCTCGCTCGTGTTTGGGCTAGGCAGTTGACAAGTAGTACTGCTTACGCTTGTAATTGCAGTCCACACACTTGAAAGTTGTCTTGTCTTTTTTGTTGATCTGATTAATTAATATCAATTAATAAATAGTTGACACAAGATGCACAGAGAATACGCGGAAGCAGTTGTAAGTTGCTATCACATTCCGGGGTTGGATCGTAACTTTATCTTCCTCGACTATGTTTCATTCCGAGTGATTATTTAATGACACCACACGTGCTATGCCCCCGCTTGAGCAATACTCGCCTTTAATCTTCAGGAAGCCAAAAGCTCTACGATCTATAATACATGCACGTGAATTGAGACCAGAGTTTTTTTTTTTTAAAAAAAAAAAAAAAAGGAAAGAAAAAGAACTCAGATATGGACCCAAATCATAAGCCATCCATATGTATGGGTAGCTTATAAGGGCATCACCTAACTTGAGATCAAATCAAATCAGTCTCGCACAAAATTAGATGCTTTGATTGAGGAGCCATCGTAATTTTATTTCTCGACCATTTATATATATATATATACACACACACTGTGTACTTTGCACGCGTGATCTTGAAAAAAGAAGCAATTGATAAGCTCAGCCATTTCAAACCAAACCAAAGTAGTCCATTAGTTGGAATAACATCACAATTCTGTACTACTAACCAAGTGCAATTAATTCATCCTATTGACTAGAACCATGAAACCGGTGAGGTTTAATCATCGGCTACAGGAGTAGAGTTCTGGGACAAAGTTGGAGGACCAGACTCAACACCTTCAATTTGCCATAAATATGAGTTTTAATTTGAATGTACAAGAAAAAAAAAAAAAAAAAGACTTGTGGATACTTCATGTGCATTTGCGTATTATGTATATGTGATATCCAAGCTGGGGGGAGGGGGGGGGGTTTCAATTTTATTATTTTACATGGCTATGGTATTATGGATGAGAGGAAACACCATGAGATATGTGAAATCTTGTCGGAGACAGCTAAAAAAAACAAGTGATTCCATACTTTGATCTTCGATGCCTGGAAAACTCTTTCTAATTTGTTGTGGCCCTCCTCAACTCAAGGCACGATTGTTTATTTTCTATTGTACTCATAGTAAACACTCCAATAATTCAACATTTAAACAATTAATTTATAAAATAAAAAATAGCCATGATTTAACCTGTACAGTGGAGTTTCATTTCAAATCATGAGACAGAGGAACGTAAGAATTATAAGAGACGTAGATAAAAGAGTTGCCATGTATTGAATAGCTAAAAACCCACAGCCTCTTAGTTGAAAAAATATTTTAAAGTGAGTTTCATGCACCAAAAAACAAGAGGAAGAGGGATGATTTTGTATTTGCAATGAAATCAAATAACATCGTGTCCCACTTATTAATCAGACCATCCCAACAACTAGTTTTCAACTCAAAAATAAAAAGGAGGGGGGAGGGGGGGGGGTTTGATGAGAACCCGACGACCATGCCATTAATTAGCAGACATATTGTCAGTCTCCCCGCTGCGTTGCATTGGACATGTCCTGGTCCCTTTCTTTTTCTGGTAAAGAGACTTTGTCTTTTTCAGAGGCAATGGCATCCAAGCTGATCAAGGAGCGCCAAGATGCTTAAAGGAGCTCGATCCACTATTACTACATGATTATAATATGTGCACAGACACAGACAGGCAGCTCTTCGAGTTTCTCCGCTTGCCAGACATATATATTGGGGGCTTTGAAATTCGTGTATCGCCCCCCACCCCCCCCCCCCACTTCGTTTTTCACGAGATGCGATCTCAACTCCTCCGATATTTCCGTCCCAAAGATCTTCGCAAGGCTGGCGTGCATTGTCTGGTACATGATGAACGAAACTTAACGACAAGGCTCATTCTGTCTACACGAAAATACTTTTATTAGGCAACAGAAAAACACGGTCAACCAACGAAAATTGTCTCAAATTTACGTAAGACAGACGCCTTCTTTTTCTGAGAAGTATAATTCATTTTATTCGTACCAACTTAGAGTGTGTGCGTGAGAGAGAGAGAGAGAGACCCTCACGGTGAATAGAATGCACCTTCTTTGGGGTGATAAATTTTTGAGAAAAGCTTTGGAGTCAATGGAAACAATAATATTAATGCATATTAGCTTCAGTTTTCCTTTTAAAATTGTTCTAAAAAAGCTAACTAATTATCATGAGTATAGGTATCAGATTTGGATTGCTTCAACAGCTAGTCATCAGGTTGTCGTACTGTTTGTCTTGTTACATCAAATTGAGAAGTAGACCAATTATGAGTCCATTCATAGAGCACGACTTGGCGTAATTTCGGCCACTGTTTTCTGTCACTTCTCGCTTGGCCGTACTGATTGAGGAGTGAGAAAAAGCAAACTTTTTTTTTTTTTCCTGTTTTTCTTTATTTTAGTTTGGACAAAGGAAAACAAAGTCAACAGCAAATCCTTTTTGTGGATTATGGAATTTTACCGATTTAATTTACCGTAATTGTTGGGGGACCACGTATCAAGAAAAGCAAAAAAAACCCAACAGGAGGGGCCTTTAAAATAAAGGAAATTTAGTCACTTTATGATACATGGCCCAGCACCGTTTAATTTAATTCCCAATCTCTCAGCATCTTGTCTGACGATCCATTTAGCTATAATTTTTCCTGACAAAATTATAGACCAATAATTTAGACGCCACTTTTTCTGTGGATACGATCTTTCCTTTCACAATTTTTCTTTTTTTTTTTTTTTGTATAAAAAAAAAAATCACCAGTAGTCTAGTCTGTCTCGTTCCCAGACCCCCAACACCTCCTCTAAAATCGTTTCTCCACAGATTAAAAATTATACTCGTTTTGCTCTCCAGCTCCAGCGTTCCGTTCCTCTCTCTATTATGGATGTTGCTCGTGTGCCACTGTTTCCCTGGGCTAACTTTTTCGGGGTGGGTTGGTTTCGGATTCAACGAACCGTAAAAGTGGACTTTTTTGGTTTTTAGATTTTAGCAGTGAGCTGGGGTTGAGTTTTTGTTGCTTTTATTTCTTTACTTCTTTATGCGCTAAATGCTCTCAAAAAGCTGAGTCACTCTCCCGCTTGATTGTTGCTCCCTGTTTTCCCTTCTACTCTATAGTCCCACCAGCACAAGTTGTGCATTGGGAGGGATTTGGCCTGCTCCCTCCCCTTTCTCACTTCTTTTCTCTGTATTTGTAGTATCTTTGTTTGATCCGTATGAGAGAGCAGCGGAAAATTTATGTATAAAAAAAAAAAAAAAAAATCTTCACCAGACTAAAAAACAGAGTCTTTTTATCTGCTATCGAGTGCAACTTAATAAAGAAAAGAGATTAACAAGGTGGGGAAACGAAATGGAGCCAGATCTTCAACAGCCCCACCCTTCCCTTCACCATCATCGGCAACACCAACCATACAACCAAAAGCAGGGGACTTCTTCTGGGTTGACCAGATACCAATCTGCCCCAAGCTCATTCTTCTCGAGCTTCCTAGACAGGGACCTCTGTGAAGGGTTTCTCAATAGGCCATCCAGCCCTGAAACTGAAAGGATTTTCGCAAAATTCCTGGGCAATTCTGGCGGCAACTCGGAAAGCATTTCTAATCAGGATCTTTACACGGTTAAGCAAGATTCTCCCGTGAGAGATGCAGCACCAACGCAAGTCAACCAGCGAGAGCAGATTATGAATTCAATGAACAACAGTGATTCAAGGTTGCATCAACAGCAGCACCACCAACAACAACAACAACATCAGTGCAGCGACTATCAATCCACTGCTTCACAGAGCTTCTATCAGAATCATAATGAGTCAAGGCTCACCTTACCTGATCAGAATTCAGCTTCTGGCATGAATTATGGGTCGGTGACTTCAATGGGGATGGGCCACATGAAATTCGGTGGTGGCAATAATTCGAATCTGGTTCGGCACAGTAGCTCACCTGCAGGGATTTTCTCCAACTTAAATATTGAGATTGAAAATCGTATGTTGGCATTTCTTTTTACTCAATTCATCCTTATCAAGTTTTCTTAAGCAACGAGATAGGGCAAAGAGAGGAAAGTTTCTGGCTTTGTGTATGTTGTGACAAGTTATTGGATCTAATGCTTTCTCTAATACTTTTTCCAGTAGCCAATGAATGGAGACTTAAATCTGATATGCAATATGAGAAATGTGAAATGGAACAAAAGAAAATAAAAGGAAAATTGGAGGGGGGGGCGGCGAAGAGGAGATATCTTACCTAACATCTTGTGCTGTGAATTGGCACTTAAAACTTCAGAGAAGTCTTGGATCTTGATTACATTCTACAATCTTTTCTGATAACGCACTGTTTGAATTAGCAAGCTGGGAATTAAATATTAACTCTGCAAAAAGGAAACAAATTCGTGAGATCTAGACCAAAAGACATTTTTCAGATATAATATATCAAGTTGTTTCTTTGTGGACTTGTACTGCTTGTTTCTTTTTCTTTCCCTTTCTTTACCATTTCCTGGCCTGTGATGCTTTAGTATCCTGCTTTTCATCTTGGTTGACTAGCTAAGAAAATGGCACTTGCAGGCTACGCTGTACTGACAGGCTTGGGAGATCTTGGAGCAGGAAATAGAGAAACATCCTTCTCTGCGACAAGTAGGCCTCCTCCTTCTTCTAGGCGAATGAGTCCAATTGCTGAAATTGGAGACAAAGCGATGGGAGAAGATGGCCTGGACAATAGTGATTATGGTGATGCTCGCGGTGATATTTCTGTCAGGGGATTCCCTCTTGGATCTTGGGATGACTCGGCGACCATTTCTTCTGGCGGCAATGGTCTTACGGATGACAGCAGGACGCTTTCTGCTCTAGACACATCCGATACACAGGTTGTTTGCATATATGAACCAACTACTCAGTTTTTGAAAGTTCTCTTAAAGTCTGATTTCAGACCATGGTTATTCACAGAGTTTGGAGGCAGGAAGCCGCCCTCCCATGTTGGCTCATCACTTGAGTTTGCCAAAATCCTCAGCAGAAATGTCTGCCATCGAAAAGTTTTTTCAGTTCCAAGATTCTGTGCCTTGTAAGATTCGAGCCAAGCGTGGTTGTGCCACTCATCCTAGAAGCATTGCTGAGAGGGTAACCTAAAACTCTCTTCAATTGCATTGCAGTTGAAATGAATCATAAATAATTGCACTTTCTATCAATACCTTTTTACACCAACTAAAAGATACTGATTCTCAATGTTCATAATTGTGTTGGAAACATATGTGCATTCAGGTTAGAAGAACTCGAATTAGTGAACGCATGAGGAAGCTGCAGGATCTTGTGCCTAACATGGATAAGGTAGAGTCTTTGTCCTGTCGCCCAACTACCACTGCACTTTTGCATTTCTGTTAGTTAGTCTGGACTGAAAATACTGCAATTTGATTGCCTAATTTGCAGCAAACAAACACAGCTGACATGCTCGACTTGGCGGTTGACTACATTAAAGAGCTTCAAAGACAGGTCAAGGTATGTTATATCATCAATTGGATGAATCTGGGAGAGAAACCCATAAACCAATCTACATTCAAGCAATCTTCTTGCAACTTGTCCCCTGGATTCATGCGCCTTTATTCCGCCTGCTTTTTTCTGCTTGTCTCAGGTGCTCTCGGAGAATCGTGCAAAGTGTTCGTGTACAAAATAAGCAGCGGGCCGTAGTAGACAAAGGAAGTTACCATGCGTTGGAGTATTGTTTTGGTGATTGTGTGTATTAATTAATGTCTAGGGAGAAGACAGAATAAAAATGGTAATAAGAATTTTCAAAAGAAGACGTGTAAGCCTTTAGATGGCTAACTATACTGTCCAATGTAAAGTGGGCAGTAGCTAGTTTATCTCGCATGTACGTTTGTCCCTAGTTATGGACTTCAATCAAATTATGGCAAGTTTCTGTGTCTGTTCTTGAGAAATGTGGACTTGTAACTATGCTTTACCATCCGCAGCAAGGGAAACATGGGAAGTAGAGGTGGTGGCCCCCCGGGGGGAGTGGGGGTTGTGTTTGTTGACCGGGGGGGGGGGGGGGGGACTTCTTTGCTTCTACGGCATGTTCCATAAAAATAATAAACTCAGATAGCGAAGGAAATGAACCTTCTACACAATGAAATTGAAATTGAAATTGAATGATCATGAGCCACCCTTTTTTTTTGGGTCTTTTCCCGCAGGTCTGTGTCACAGAAAGTTAGTGCTTTTGTTTCCCAATTGGGACCTGCCCCTTTTGCAAAGTAATTCGGTGATTAAAAGGGTTTCCTTATGCAAAGCATGCCCGGCGATGAAGACAAACGAAGACGACCAATCAATTGCTTGACCTGGGTTATTAAAGGCCTTAAGGCTAAGTGTAATGCCCCCTGTGCGTCTCTCTAGCCTAAAGCCTACACGCCATCCACTGATCCACGGCCATGTTATGGGAGACAAGTTAATAACTAGTCTTCAATTTTACTCGCTTTTAGAGGCGGCCCACCAAGGTAGAGACCCATCTCGATCATCCTTTTATGCCTTCAAACGAAGTCGGTTATGTTCCATCCAAAATGACGATGACGATGATGATAATAATAACAGTAATAATAATCATGATCATGAAAGCAACAACAGCAGCAGTCAGGAATAAGACAAAAGGAAGGAGAAAAGAAGAATTTTGATCAAATATTGGAGATTATTTATATCCCGCGGTGGGCATCAAAAGGTGAGCCGAGGTTTGGAATCTGGACCCTCAATTTAATGAGGCGAGAATATAGAAGAGTAGCGGCCCATCCAAAACCAGTGCTGAAAATGGGCTTATTCTAGATGGTACCTTTTCGGCGTATGTAGGCTAGCTAGCCGGTTTCAGATATTCAAAACAAAGTGTTACTATAAATAAACATTAAAATCTGGTTGCATACCCATCGTGGTTTAGATTTCTCCGAAACTGGGTTTAAGGAATGGTTTAGGTTTGGTGAATATATAGCTGGATCCAAACCGAAATAGATGATAAAGCCACCATCTCATTGGCCTGGGCCCCCAAATGCATGAAGGGAAAAGGACCCCCGGGGGGGGGTGTGTGGTGAGGTGAGTGTCACGTCACGGATGACGTCATCATTCTCCACCTAAATCACATTCCCTCCTCGCCTTCCTGCACAGGAAAAGGAAAGGAAACTTATTTCGCTGTCAGATCGGATAGTGTTGGGTGCGTGCGTGCGTGCGTGCGTGTGGATGTGAGAGAGAGAGAGAGAGAGAGAGAGAGAGAGAGAGCAACGTCGCATTTATTTCCACCGTGGGCATATGAAGAGAGAGAGAGTGACACATATTGTTGGGGTGACCTGCTTCTCACCCACCTACGCCCTACGCCTCTCTATGGGACCTCAACCGGCTCAGCCTTTAAACATCATTTGTGCAAAACCTTCCCAGACATTCGTTAATGGAAATTTTCTTTGGGACTTAGATACGATGGATTTTTTTTTTTTTCTATTTTTGTCTTGTACACCATAAAATTTGAATTTAGATTTTCTTAAGCGTGAAGTTTAACTTGAACTTATGAATGCTTCAAGATATAAACAAAAGTATCCTTACATATTAGCACGTGCTTGTAGAATTTATTCACAACATACATTGATAAAAGTTTTTAGTAAGCGAAGCATTCTCTAAGACATAAAAAAAACAGCAGGAGGACGAGGCGATAACTGTACCGTGTTGAGAGTGAGTGTTGGGCAACGGGGAACAAGTACGTTCGTTTGCTTTTATTGTTATTATTATTTTTTGGTTGCCCGGAGGGTGGGGGGCGTGGATTGGAGCTGAACTTCGTAAAGTGAAGGTCTTATTGATGGTGGGGGGGGGGGGGGGGGGCTCAAGGAAAGAAAGAAAGATTAAAAGAAAAATGATTATGGACTGTATGGCCGATAAACAACAATTGGGCCAGTTTGAACACACAAACGAAGGGGGATGCGATGCGATACAATGCGGCCCCACTTAAGGTATGACGTAAGTGTACCGTCAAAGCTAATAGCATGTTGCTCTCTAGCAATGCAAGGGAAATATGTATATCCGATTCTAGCCCCGTTTTGACCGTTTGATATTCTTAAATGTTAATTAATATTAAAAAAAAGAAAAGGGACAAATTAGCAGCTGTTCCCCAAAGAGTAAGTCATAAGTGAGCCGGGTAATTGCTGGTCGGATAGATAACTATTACATCATGCTCAATGGGGAAAGAGTTCAGCGCAGAAAAAAGAAAATTAATTACACGTGGTCCTTCGGGAAGGAAATCGGGTGGCTGATTGGTTAGCCACTTCTGGTCTGTCCATGCAGCTTGGTCTGCACCATTTGAACTAACTGCCAGATAGAGTTGGACCGCTTCTTCTGCACGATTTGTTGGGGGTGTGATGGCACCACCCCCCCCCCCCCGCCCCCCCCGCGGAAAAGAAAAAACGGTTAAACGCGCATTCCTTTTCCTCCAGCCGAGTGCTGACTCGTGGATGGTCAATTCCGGCATCTAAATGGGTTTTTTTTGACACGAGAAGTAATCAATTTGTCCAGACAAGTAAAAGGTACCGAAACGTTTGACTTTCTCGAAGGATTCATTTCGTAGCGAAAAAAATAAGTAATAAAGTGAAAGTTTTAATCAGAGGATTCGATTCTGATTCGGCCTCTCCTACCTTTACTGGAGGGATTTTTCTTTTTTTTTTTTTTTCTCAAATTTTTTTAAGTAGAGGAGTCACAGGCTCCAGATAAGAAACCAACAACCCTAACAATTATTGTAAAATAAAACTTGATTAATATACTATTTATGCGTGTCTGCAATTTTGGTCTACATCGGCAATGAATATTCTCGGATGAAGAGAAGGCCCACCGAAGGGGCGACAGAAGAAAAGAAGATGCGCAAGCACGGCCCCCCTCCCCACTAGAAAGTCTCCGTCTTTGCCTCATGGTCAGCAATCAATGAAAAAAACAAAAAAGAAAAAAGAAAAAAGAAAAAAAAGGATTTTGTCTCATTTGTCTAGAGAATTGACAATTAAATGAATATTTCGGTTATCAAAGCGCATGGATCCCTTCAAAACGTTGCTCATGCTCTCCATAAAATGGAAAGCTAAAAGCTATAAATTATGCGTTGAGGATTGATTGAACATGCATAATATCATCCGGCATTTGTTGTTTCACCCAACTCCCTCACGTTAGAGTGGAAGTTTCAGGATAGAGACTTGTTATTCGACTAAATTATATATTTTGTTTATCATTTGTTCAGATAACCAGTCGAACAAGTCTGATTGATTAGATCTTGCTTTTTATATTTTATTTTTATTTTTATGTTTGGTCGTTGGAACAAGCTCATGAGATCTTGGGGTGATGTGTACGAGCAGAGCAGCAATGAAATTGAGATGATTCTGTTTTGACTAGGCTTCCAATATATAGAATAATGACCAGGGCTAGGCCTCCCAGATAGACTCGGAGCACACCTTAATTAGATCTTTTATCCATCAATCAAGATTTAGGCCGAAACTCGGATTGACCGAGTGTACTGCCATTTGCTTCCGACGACCATCTCTTTCAGCTAAAACGGAAAAAGTCTTCTCACTTGGACAGGTGGAGGGGTCGAGAAGGACTTGAGTTTGTGTTCACATTAACACATTCACCACCCCTCCCCCCCCCCCCCCCGCCTCCTTCTTTTTCCACGACTCTCGAGTGGCAGAAGTTCCCAATTATTAACACATTCACCACCCCCCCCCCTCCCAACAACAACCCACGAAAAAGTCTAAGATCCAAAGTTCCAAAACAGATCTTTTAATTCTTTCTGCGGTAGCTTAGATTGCTTCCCACAAATAAAATATTTTTTTAAAAAAAATCGAAACTTTAATTTAAACCCTCCGATCGATTGACTCCCCCTATAAACGCTATCATTGCTGCAACGTTGTAATATATGGGCGTATTGAACTGTGTTTCCTCTTTGGGCTCTCTCTCTCTTTCTCTCTCTCTCTGGATTCTGGGTTCCGATCTCCTGAATCTCTGATAAGCCTCTTTTGAACTGCCAAGCAGTCTGTTCCAGTTATAATAGTATACCTGTCTCTCTCTCTCTCTCTCTCTTTCTATCAATCAAAAAGCAGAATTAGGAGAGAGCTTCTCGGTCCACTTTTGGTTAATTGGACGCAAAGATCACTACTCTACTACAACTAGTAGTACCATCATTGTTAGCACAACCACAATTGCGGCATCACCTCTCAAAAACCCTAGAAACAGAAACAGAAACAGAAAGCCCCGCCTGGCTTACGCTCAGAAAATGACCATGGACCGAACCTCACCACCGGAAACTCCTACCACCAGAGACCCCAAATCCGTCGCTGTCCTATCCATCGACTGTATCAAAGGCAGTTCCAAAGCCGACGAGTGGACCGCCGACATGCTCCAAACCGGCGACATAGTTGAAGAAATCCGGATAGGATCCGGGTCGTCCCCACAGTCCTTCAAGGCTCCTTTCAAGAACGGCAAGGTCGGGGTCCAGAGGATTCTTCACACTTCCTTTAAAAACAAAGAGACTTCCATCATCGTCATGGTCAGGCGTGGTCGGGATGAGTTCGTCCAGTTGCATGCCTGCATCGTGCCGGAATCCGGCTCTAAAAAGCATTACATTTTGAGGTCTATCGCCGATCCTAACTACGCCGTCGGGTTTTCCGACCGCTCTGAGGCCGACTGCTTCGATTTGCAAGGTACATTTAATCGTTGACTTTGACCCTTTTGGATTCCGTTCCCTGATCCATTCTTTCTATCTATTAGCTCAATGTTTGCTTGTACAGGAGGAGAGGAATATTCATTTCGGTTTGTTTAGTGCTGTACATTTTGTATTATATTAGGTCTAGCAATTACGATCCTGAAAAAAAAAAAAGAAAAGAATTATATCGTTTAGAAGCCATAGACGGTAATTTCAATTTGTATCAATAATCATGGTTTCACAAAACAAAAATGGATTTGCCGTCGCTTTGTTTTGTTGAAACTCGATCGTTAATTAATAATACCCTCTCTTTTCTTAAAAAAAAAATTTATTAAAAATTATTTTGGAAAAAGAGCAAACCATGCATACACAAGATCGTCTAATTGATTAACCAAGATAACACGAAAATTTACGAATTTAATATTTTTTTGAGCTGTTCATTCTTATTTCATAAATTATATATATATATATAAATAGATGAGTCATTCTTATTTTTTGGTGGAAAATTTGTCATGGCCGACCATTTTGCCACTTTTTCCCTCTCGAGAATTTTCATCGAGGATAATGGCTTCAATTTCAAAAGTTCATTATAATGGACAAAAAGCTTAGACTCTGCTTTATATCTCCACTTGGACCACGTGGGATGTGGAATGACTTGAAATGCGGCTGTTGGGCTGGCTTACAAGTTGTCAAATAACGGCAATCCTTTGATTCCGTGTACAAACCAATGCCCTCTCCGCAACGTGACCATAATGGTCCCCCAACAAAATGATGACCATGATATGCCTTTATAGGATTGGACATTGAAAATCTTGGATTGCGACCACTAGTGCGAAGTCTGCTAGTTGAAGCTCTGGGTTTGCCTTTTACACCTGTCTTGTTGGGTCTCATTGTGGACAATACTTGTTGTTGATCACTGAGAACATCATTCCAGCCTATAGGTTCATTCCTTAAAGGTTCTTTGTTACTTCTGTACTTGCTTGTATATCCTCGGCCCCGAGAATGCTTGCCAAGAAAATTTTACGGTAGCTCTAATAAACAATTGTCAAGTCAAAATTACCTGGATGAGCAAGGCAATATAATGCTAGACAATAGAATCTTATTCGGCTATAAATAATGCATCTTCTGCGTTTTACACTGACTTGGTGAAGTATCCTTGCAACTAATTCTTCTTGTTCTGTTTCTTTCTATGCTGGTGCCAATAAATTCATCATATCTTCCAGCTTCACGAAGCTCCAGAATCGTTGGTGCGTTAACGAGTGCTAAGTTGCAAGATGGATACGTCTCGTATTCGTGGGGGCGGAAGATGCAGGAGGCGTTGTACGTCCCCAATTCAAGCTGTTTTCTTTCTATGCTCCTCCTTCCAAAAGCTTCAGATCGAGTTGCCTCTCGTTACAATGATTTCGAGGACACTCTTGCCAGGGCGAATGCATGGCTTTATGCCTCTCAGGCCTCTGGGGTCCCTGTTGTTTTCATGAACATTCAGACTGAGTCCCTGCTTACAAAGGTAACTGTTGTGGAGGCAACGAAATAAGTTGATAACCATACCAAGATAGAGAGTTCTTTTAGTCATTGGAGGGGGGTTTTGCAACTTGGCTTGCGGTTATTGTAATGTAGGTTTTTCTTGTTTTGTGGGAACAGATATCTGGGGAGACGGCCTCTTCAACTGTCAATGCCGGATCATTATCTGACCCGTCAAGTCTGGCACATGCAAGCTTGTATGGGTTTGAAGACTATCATGGGGTTGACATAGGTGTTGTAAGAGCTGTGCGGATCTGGTACGCGCCTCTATGTGGGGAATTCCCCATTGAAATGAAAATAAAGGAAGAGGATTCAAAGCTTGGATTTGCCATTAGCCGGACAGAAGAGGTATCCCGGTATCCCATTTAATTGTCGAGGCAGATTTAGTGACATTGTTTTTATTATTACTGGACATTCAATCGTTGATTTGCTTAACTAGTTATCATTCCTTTGCATTGCATGGATATAATAGGGATTCATCTACATTTCGTCGGTCATTGGTGAAGATGAGAACGCACCATCAACGAGGTCAGGTCTCAGCAATCTATACAAGGAAGCAACGAGTGCATCGAAGTTGCTAGTGGTCTCAAGAGTATCAAACCAGAAGGTCCTTCCTTGGATGGTGTCATCGACAGGAGCAGTTAGATGTTTTGACACTGTTTCGCTGAGCCAGAAACTTTCGTTGCACCGACATGCTAAAGTGCCAATCCTAATGCACGTTTTCTTATGGGACAGAACAGGGGCTTCTCCAAGCTCAGGCAGTGGCAGGTTTAGGTCTGCGCCAGTCTCCCCGCCGATGATGTCGATGCCTCTCGAAATACAAAGGGAACGCCATCCAAACGAGAATCAAGTAGTGCCTTTGCCACCTGAAATTGCAAACGAGAGTGGAGCCGCAACGAGTGGCGGCGAGGCAGAGCCGAGGCTTGGGAGAGACACAGCGGGGGAAATATCCTTTAGATTCCACGATTTTTCACTTCCCAACAACTGGGTATAAATAATGTTTAGAGTGGTGCCAATTGGTGTTGTATGTACAGAGATGTCATGTTCAGGTAGGCATTCACTTGTGGTGAGTCTGTCCGAGCGTTGCTCACAACTCACAGTCAGCACATAAGATTTGATCGAGGGAATTCGGAATAATGTAAGTAAGCACTATGGGAATGGAATGGAATGGACGATACATATGTTGTATTTGGTCAGATGATAAAAGTCGTCTATGAAAATAAGGATCAATTTAACTGGATCTCGGAATGTTCACTCATCCGTGCCATGCCCCCGCCGGGGGGGGGGGGGGCGCGATGGGACCGATGGGCAATGTTGTTTTGTCCTGGCGTCTGAGATGGTGAGATGATTCAATTATTCTATTCAATTCGATGGGCCCCAGCCAGCCCGCCCAATAGGAAAACACCCAACGCGCCCCCACCCAAAAACATAAAAAAGAATTGAGTTCTGAATCTGACCCCCGAGGCGTAAGATTGCATGCCGCGCATGTTAGCATTTAGCGATAGAGCCGTGGGCGGGAAACGAAACCAAACCAAAATTCCTTTTATATATATATATATTTTAATTAAATTGATTTGGTTTGGAATGAATAACTACTATAAGGATACGAAAATGAAATTCAAAGTGGCATCGCATCGCATCGCATGCTGAGGGTAGAGGAAAGAGAGCGAGCAAAATAAAAATGGAGAAATACCTCAAAGCGGTCCCTCTGAAACTGAAAGCGTCGCCTAGTCCAAGTCAGAGCAGCAGCAGCAGCAGGAGGTAAGGGTAAAAACTTTTAAAATTCTTATCGTTTTCTCTGACTAACTGCGTGCCTGCCTCCATTTTAATTCGATGGTTTTGTGGAGAAGATGGAGTCGTGCTGGTCGAGGAGGATGGAAGTGGAAGAGGACCTTAATTGAATTAAATGGGAGGGTGGATCCTCAGTATCGCCACCACCTCTCCTCTACTCTCCTTTTGCATTCCTATTCTCAGGCATGCCCCTCCCTCTTATTCCCCCATCTATCTATCTATCTGCCTCTTTCTCTATCTGCCTTCTTTTTTATTAAATTAATTCCTTTTTTAATTTTTTAAAAAGAAAATTACTTAAGCTGAACATTGATTGTTATTCTTGCTTCTTTTTTGGTTCCTTTTCTTTTTTTTTTTTTTTTGGAAAGATTGGGGCATTTCGGCATCAATATCATCTGAATGGAGGAGTTCCGTGTCCCACTCATGTAAAGCATTACCGCACCTCTCCCAACTCACTTCCTACTTCCTCCTTTTTCTCATTTGTTTGTTTTTTTTTTTTGGGTATAAAAAACTCGGCATTTTGTCGAGTGAGGAGTTGATCATTATTTCTTTTGGGTTGGCAGATAAATTGGATTGATAGCCTCGCAAATTTGGACCCCAGCACTTGTCCAGTTACAAAGTAAGTCAGTCAGTCATTCTGCTGCTGCTGCTGCTAATAATCTACATGAGATGACGTTTTTCCTTTTGCCCTCGTTTGCCTTTCTTCCTTGTCTTAATTTTATCGCCTCATCGTAGACAATTGACTGACTTCTTCTATTATTAGTGCTTCCCTTGTAATTTTGTATACTGAGCAAATTTAGAATAATCCGGCATGCTCTATTTCTATTAGCTCTCAGTAGGACCCAATGCCTCCGCAATCCTCATTTCACACGTACACCAATGCCACACCGTACCATTTTCTTCCATTTCATGTAGCTTCAGCTTTGCTTTGTACTCCTGCTGATGGACTCAAAAACAAAATTTCATCGCTTTTATATTCCTAACTCTGTTTTAACGCCTCCCACCCTTTTTTTTTTTCCTGTCAAATCGTTTTGTTAGGCAAGGCATCTCTTCCCTGCAATTTGACAGCAAGGTAAATTATTTTCCTCTGCTTCCACAAGATTTTTCAAGTCTCCTTAACATTGTCCTTATCATTCTTGTTCTGCCTTTTGTCTCTCGCTCTCTCATCCCTATTTTTTTCATACGTGTGAATGTGTTCCAGGGCATATACTTGGTATCAGTCACAAAATCAGGATGCCTAACTGTTCATGACTTTGAAACTCTTTACTGCCATATTAATGACCCTTCGCCATGTAAGTACTTTGAGCTACAACCAAGGTCAATGGGTGTAGCCGTGCAGGTGCTTCCCTATATTATATAGAAAGGATGGTTTCTTAGTTTTCCCATCTGTTCTCTCTTTCTCTCTCTGCGAGATTGCAGCATTATTGCATTTAGGGATAATTTATCTCTTATTTGCTTCATTTAAGGATTCCTTTTTTTTTTTTTTTTTAATCCTTTTTATTAGGTTCAGAGAAAGATGAAAGTGTATATGTGTTGCACCTTCCCTTGCATCAACAACTGGATGCTGTTGGTTGGAACCCTGGTAACCAAGATGAGGTTTGGCATGTTAACTTGCTGTTATTCAGTCATTGATATTACCTGAGTGGGTCCTCTGAAAATGACATCTAATTCTTGTAGTCACTGCTTGAAGACTTTTAAATTGGAGAAACAAGTAAAAGAACAATGAATATGGCTGTTTGTTGGATCACTCATTTCTGTGAGCTGTTTATGTTATTTCACTTATGAAATCTGTATTGTAATGCATAATTAACTTTTTCAGTTCTCCAGGTTGCTTGTACATCAATGAGAAGTAGTGAAGTAAAGATCTTCAACATAAGCTATATTTCTACTGAACCTGTGGAAGTAAGTGGCGTTTTCACTTTGGATTTTATTTATCCCTTCACAATTATGTATCTCGTTGGAAGTATTTTATTCTGATTATTATTTCACATATAAACAAGAACTCAAAACGTCCACCTGATTGTGACTCTTCATTCCTTGCCATTCTAGTCCTTTCATTCTAACATAACAGAAAAGGTAGTTATATGAGGGTTTCACAAATTATTTTATTTGTTAGAATAGGAATTTGTAAACTCTCTTAATGTTTATCTTTCGCCACTGTAACTGAACTTATAAATGAAGTTTCAATTGACATTGCTTATTTGCCAATGTAAATCTCTAGGTTTCCGTTTTGTTGAACATGTACATTTTATTGTTGTCAATGCAGGTGTTGAGAACAAGGCGTACTGCCACTGTTCATGGGTCTGACATTCATAAAGGTCTATGTGATATAGCTTTTACAACAGTTGACAAATCAAGGTCAGTAAAGTGATTAATTTCTTGTCAGAAGAACCAAAGATTAGAAGATATGACACATAAATGAAACATTAAGAGAATGTCAACTTAGGGTAATGAGTGGCAATCACATATTACAAAGAGAATATACTTTGTGGTTTATTCTCTTTGCATTGCTTTCATGATTTAAATTCTGGTTTGTGATACTTGCTCTGATACAGCATTGTCAATTTATAGCTCTATTGAGCACATTTTTATCAGCTCTCTTATGTGTGCATCACTCCATGTGGTTTTATGCTTTCCTCTTTGGATGATAGGTTGATTGCTTCTGATACAAATGGAGTAGTCAACGTCTGGGATAGAAGAACGGGCATCTTGCCATCTCTTGAGCTTTCAACTAATCAACGTAGCACAATTAACAGAGTCCAGTTAAATGTGGAAAATCAGGTTGGCTTATAAGTTAAACATGGCATTATATTGGCAACTGTAATTATTTTTTTTGGAAGATATGAATCTTTAGCCAACTTTTTTCCTCCTTAAATTTCTCTTAATGTTATCAATTTGGAATGCCTTAACATATATACAGAATGCCAAAGAACTTACGGTTCCCTCACATCAAATAATGAAATAAGGAAACAGTAGCAATTAAGCAAGGGAATCATAATGCTATCCAGAATCTATTGTTCTTTCTGATATTGTGCAGTTGAATGTGTGTGGTTTCTACCACCATGAACTGCAAAAATTTTTGTTGTCTCTTGCACCCTCTGTGAGACTGATGGACTTATGCAAAATAACTTTACTGCAGTTGATTTTTGGGGCGGGTAGGCATGGAGTAATTTTCATGTGGGATCTCCGTGGAGGACGAGCATCTTCCGCTTTTCAATGCCATAAAGAGGTAAAAAACTATGTATTTATTTAGTATGCACATTGTTAGTATTCATTTGAATGTTCAATAACTCTTCAGGAAGTATGTCTTCTTAAGAATGACATCTGTTTTTATATTTGTACTTATAGATTGTGTCCTTGGTTTGATAACATATCTTCTTATTGTACATGTTTTGAATATTTTACAATTAGGTGTGCCATCCACCTGTAGCTTCCTGGAAATTGGCATCAATGTTAGAGAAAATTGGCTCTCTGAAGGTACTTATGATTGTGCGATTTCCACTCTTCCCAGATACCTTTCTATAGTATTAAGTGCATAATGAGCCACTTCCCAACTTTGTTATGTAGGCACAATCCAATATTGTCTCCAAGGAAGTGCACTCCATTGATTTTGATCCCTCTTGTCCACATCAGTTGGCATTCCATCTCGATGATGGCTGGTAGGTCAAGATTTGAAGACTGTTCTATTTCCAAAAGCAAAAACCCCATGTACTAGGCAGTGCAGACTTTAGTCCCTCTTTCCACATCAGTTGGTGTTCTGTTTGATAATAGTTGGTAGATCAGGAAGTAGTAGCACTTTTCTATTCTGTGCCCACTGCACTTTATACTTGATACATGAGGGGGTTTTTAATTTTTTGCTTGATTGTTTATAAATCAAAAGACAAGTGAAGCTCCCTTCCATTTCTTAGAGGGCATTATTCTCTCCAGACCATCGACGACTGCTATGTGCCATTTGCTTTCATTATTGGTTGCATCACAGTTAAGATCACAATGTTTTTCTATCTAATAGTCTTTTTCCCTCATCGTTTAAATCAGGTCTGGTGTTTTTGATATTTATAATTTTGAAGTTACACATGTTCATTGCCCTCCCCCAGCCTGGCTGTAAGTAAATCTGATACAACTGAAATTGCACTATTTATTAAAAGGTAGCACTGACAAACATTCTAATTTTGTTTATACTTGTTGATTTGGGTGATTAGGGATGGTTCCAACATTTCTGCCAATCCGTTTTCCTTGAGAAAACCATCATGGCTACCAGCATGCTCAGTAAGATGCCTAAATCGCTATTTTACCTAGTTACAATTGGGTTCACTGCTTCAACATCTAACATTCTATTATAATGCTATATCCCATTGAATTGGATACTCTGTAAATCTCGATCAAGAGAGGCACCGTACAACTTTAAGAGATGGCTGAGATGAGTGCAGATACGTGTTGGCAGTTGCAAATTTTGCACAAATGAACTTTGTTGTGACCAGGCAAAATATCCTGCTTTTGCATTTTGGATCATTATTTGCCTAAATGGAGATTTTTGCAATGCTAATTGACATTAATCAATGTGCCATACAACCTTTTGTCTTGATGGCTTTTTAGTTTTTGCCAACTTCTATGGAGGGACAAGAATAGCATGATTGCATTTTGTTTGCCTCATTTTTTGCAATCTTGATTTATTCAACCTCCCAAACATGATTTCAAGCTATTTTGGTCATCAGCTTGACCCTTTTGGGTTCTGTTTTGTAAAACTTAGATGGAATATCTTTTTATGCAGATCTATGTTATTGGATCATCTTCGGACAATGGAATTCATCTTTTAGATTTCTATCCTGACCCTAGCTCTCCCTGCCACGTAGATTACAGGTAAACGACTGCCATCAAGTTCTTCAGAAAATGATATTAATGTTCTGATCTTTCCTGTTCTCATATGTGAGAATATTTCTGGGCATCTTCCTGTATAAGTAAGAATGTGAGGATGTTGACAAATTGTGTTTTTGTTTTCTAAAGTGTCCAGGCAAAGAATCCTGCTGGTTATTTTTTTTTAAAAAGAATCACTCTGCTTCACTGTAATTCATTCAGCCCTCTGTTTATCTTGATTTAGGGAGGACGTGGAGGTGCATTTTGTGACAAGCAGCAAAAAGAAGCAAAATAGGTTTGTTCCATTATCTGAAGGAGTTACTGCCTGTGCTGCGCATCCGATAAATGGCACTGTCATTGCTGGAACAAAGGTATATGGTGTTGGTAGATTTTCTTTGATAGTCATTTTGCATTGTGGATATTGAGTGTCTTGTACCTCTTACAAACAGCTTTTTTAATCCAATTTAGGCAGCCCTACCTTGAATCTATTTGTGAATTCTGGCCCATGTTTCACCATTTAGCATGTCTGCATGAAGCAAAACAGGGCAGTCTCATATTCGCATCCTGTCATTAGCAATTGGCATCTTTTCTCATTGTCTTCTCAACACACGAATTCTGAACATTTTGAACAATTGTTTTAGCACTCATCTTTGCTGGTGGTGTCCCAAAAGAAGCATCCAATCTAAAGCAAAGAGAATCTCTTAAGGAACTTCCTTTAAAGGCCGATTTTCTGTGTTCTTCAAGCGAATTAGAGAATGAATGCTTGTGTCTAAAGCAGTGAAGTAATGACTGCAAAAACTATCTACAGTGGCAGCCGAATGTTCTAAAGGACTTAATATGATAGAAGATGAAGTGTTCAGTCCACAGGTTGAATATGGCTGTACAGAAGCTTTGACAGACATGTACCTTCAACTTGGGCGTTACTTTGTTCTGGGAATGCTGAAATAGACAGATGTCTTCAGACTTCAGGTTTATGTTGTAATCCTGAAGTCCACAATACAAGAAAATTCTCGTCCCAACCGTGCAATAGGCAATAACTCAATCACTGCACTGTATTTTCTATAGTATAACACTAGATCGTTTGCAGAGGATTTATTAGGGCCCGTGACTTTTTGCGTAGATGTATCCATAAAAGTCATCTCTGCCAGTATCCATCCTCGTTAAAACGGCATCTATTCGTTTTCTTGAAAGTGGGCGTTTTCTTGCCAGTACGAAAGCTCATTTCATAAGGTACGTGCCCTCTTTATACTTAGCTACCGTATCTATTTCTTGTACGGGGTAACAAGTGGGAGTTTCTTTCACGTGAAAAAAACACAAGTTAGGAGAACAAATAAAAGTTAAAAAGAAAAAAAAAAAACTCGTAACTCAAGACTAAATGTTTTGAGTAAAAAGTGGCATTTATATAGAATTACAACCAAACGATTTTAGGGGGTCTGTAAGACAAAAACGCGTCTCTTTGTTTGGGCTGTGAGTCTTCCGTTGCTTTCTTCTGAGCGAATGCAACAATTTTGTCAGATTAGAAGTCCTGATTGTTGTAATTGGCTTTTGACAACAGTTGCCTGTGACAAAAATGATAGTCAACGAGTTTAATTTCTTTCTACCAGTCGAATAACCTCTATCAGTAAACACAATTTTTGTTTAAAAAAAAAAAAAAAAAAAGAAAAAAGAAGAAAAAGAACCGAGGAGAAGCTTTTCTTTTTGAATCCGATCTCCGGCCACACGGGCTCGCGTACAGGAGGCCAAGGAGAACCACCGAATCAAAGACTCGGGCGCTTTTTATATCTTTTGCATCCGGGATGGGTCGTATGGCTTTAGGGAAAAAGATGATAAAAGAGGTCGGATTTGAAACGTTCACCTCTCTGTTTTTTTAACACAAGACTCACAAATTAATTATTGCAAGGCCCCTTTCTTGAAGGCGGCGCGTGTTTAGCTCCATGTCTTGGGCTTGCGGGATTCCGACGCTGAGGCCCAACAGTACCCATTTCTGCTAGTTTCCGTCCAGCTCCAAACGTTGAATAATTTCCGAGGGCCTGACATTTACGTTACGGTCATATCGGAATAAAAAAGTTCAAGAGCAAAAACCTAACAAATCATTCGGCAATGGCACAAGCTGGTAGTAGTGGGTTACATAGGATCCATAACAGCAATCCATTGCGCCAACAACAGAGGATAAGGAAGGCAGAGTTGATTTAGCCGCACAAGTCAGAAGGGGCGCCATCGAAAGGACCAAGTGATAAGCGCGAGCCCATGCACACGGGCCCAACGAGTGTCGATGAAATTGGATGGAAGGAGGTTCCTCCCTACCATTTATATCTTTGTATATCTTCCTTCCTTCCGTGTGTTTGTTTCTGATGGATGCTAACCAATGGCTCTGGCTCAGTGAGTAAATTAAATAACAAAACAAAATTGGAATTTTCTTTTACCAACGATAGAGACATGACAAAACTAACGCACTAAACGAGGAGCCCCCGAGTCATTGCCGGAAGAAAGGAATGCTCTCGTGTCTTTCCACTTCCACTTTGATTGAACATTTCTCAAAATGGCAGAATCTCTTCACTTGTGATTGTACCACAGAGGCATCTCATAATGAAAAGGAAAGAGACACGGGGTGCCATGTCTTCATTTCTCTGTTCTTCGTTCTATCCGTAACTCAAAACTAATGGAAGCGACCATCTTATTATGTTCTTTCTTTACGGTTTACTCTGCTTTAGAAATGTAAGAGACACCGACCGGACCACCATAACGAGCGTTACAGTTAAAGCTTTCTTTTCTTAAAGTCGGACATAATGCGCGTGCGCACGTACGAGACAAAGATACAACTTGGTTAACCAAAGGTCGGAGACGGTTTCCATTCCAATAAACAAAATTTTGGCGAGACGAATGGGGAAACAAAGATGTGGATGCAGGGGCAATCCGGGTTTAAGGGTTTCAGAGGTCTCAGATGGTTTTGTGGGTGTGGGAGCAGGAGTTCTCTGTGGGCTGTGACCAATACCAATAGACAAACAAATGAAAAGCATCGCTTACAGCGGGGACTGGGGAGGGTGGTTGATTTTATTTTATTTGTATACAAAAGGTGGCAGTTTGATTAAATTAAACGGAGTAAAATGCCCGTTAATCCTTTCTTTCTAGCGTGTGGAAGTTTGACGATCAAATTCGAACCGAAAGGAAGGGAAGTGGGGTCTGGGTTGGCTCACCAAAAAGTTTGATAGGTCAATAAACAAATCATATAATCCTCAACTATCTAACCAAAACTAGTTGGTTCCCCGTCTTTATCAAGCATTTCCGCAGTCCTAGATGGAATTCCATGTCTCGGTATCTCAATAAACAACATGAAGAAGAAGAAGGAGATATATATAAAAAGAACAAAAAAAAAAAAAAAAGAAGCAGCAACGAAGGAGAAGGGAAAGACTGTCTTGACTCGAGACTTGACAGGGAAACAGGCTTTTTTCTTTTTCTTTTTTTTTTTGTTTTCCCCTAAAAGAGATGCAAGTTTTAGATTCTTTTTACTTTTGTCCGAAACTTTTCAGTTTAGTCCATACGGATGAAATTCTATCCCTAGGTTACTGTGTAGAATGGGGTTAGGCACTAATCGACCTGGAAAATAATAGAAAGTCTTTTAATAGTTTCACCGTGCTTCACTAGATCAAGATTATGAAAGTACGTACTCCAAAGGATAGATGAAATCACCCTCCCCCCAACCCGACCCACTCTTCTTGAGATGTCTTCTGCCACAATATCTGCTTTCAGTCCACGAACTACCTATAGTATGTTTTAGAAAATTATGGTAGGAAATGTACACGGGTGCTAATTGCTGGAATTCTTTAATTGCACCATAGAACGTGGGTTCAATGTTGAACTCTTTGCAAATGGACTAATCATCGCAGAAGATGCCTTAAAAAGGGTTTTTTTTTTTTCGGAGGGGGGGGGGGTTTGCCATGTCGTATAGAACCATTAGAAAGGGAGTCATCGTTAATGGGATTGATGAAGCTACGAAATTGTGAGTACGCGTTACTTTGACGGCTACATATGTGAATGTCAAAAATGATAACAAAATTGTTGACTGATTGAGAAGAAGAATACAAGCAATAATAATGTATGCAATGCGAAAGGCAGGAAACGAGCCACAAATATGGTAGGATGCCAAGTTATATTGAATAAGGTGTTCTCAGACAAGGGCATATTCTCGGAAGACATAGGTGCGAATGGAAGTACTGTGTGCGCGTGTGTGTGCGTGTGTGTGAACGTGATGTGGGTTTCTAAATCTGACGTGAATTTTCGGTAAATAATAGAGACAGAGAAAGACAAAGAGGCGCCTCAGTCATGGGTTTTTGGTCCCCAGAGGAGCACTGTACGTATATTCCTCACATGATTCACTGTTTTGAGGAAAAGTAAAGAGAAAAATATAAAAGAAGACAATGAAGTGCATTGGAAGGTAATGGATAATTCTGTCCCCCACACCCCATCGACCCCTCCACTCTTTCGGCCAAGTAGCTGCCCCTGTAACAGCTCAGCATCCTCTCAACTCCAAAATCACCATTTACCACCATCACTCACCCATCCGGCGCCTATTGTTTTTGCGCTTTCATTTTTCTTTTAGATTCAGAGAACAAACACAACACAACCATACAACCCAAAACAACAGAAGCATGCCAGCTTAACCTAGAAAAGCAGACCAGCAATTTCACATTAGTTTTATGCCAATCTACAATCACTTTCCTTAACAACGTACTAAAAAACTAACCGGATTTTTCTAACCATAGTGGAGTGGGTATGGTCCCTCCCATAACAGACAACTCACCGGTACGATTAGTTTGGTATGATAATCAAATTATCAATTGGTATAATGTATAAGACTACAAGTGGTATACACCGAAGGAGGAATTATCTTGTCCATTATCGTGTGATGCATTATTAGTACTATTAAACCATTAAAGGAATCACGTTCAGAGTGACACCGCCATTCCTTGTTGGCATTTCTTTGCTTCTTTTGTGGGGACTACTCTGCCATGCCTCATTGTTTATTTGTTTTCCCTTTCCAGAAAATGAAGGTTACGATGATCGCTAAGGCAGAGTACAATAGAATAGAATGACTATTACCTTGCAATATGCAGTGGTGGTGGTGCAATCGAGCTTTGCTTATATGGGACGCGGGCGATTTTTAAGTAGAATGGAGTCGAGTCAATATGATGATAGTAAGAAAGACAAAAATAGTGGAAGTATACTTTTTTTTTTTTCTTTAATTTTATGATTTTTTTTTTAATTTTTTTGGGTTCCAAGAAAAAAAAACGCTACAAAGTCCTCTCTCTCTCCCTCTCTACCCCTCACATGCTTGCCTTCCTATTAAACGATAATGAACGAAGACAGAGGCTCTGACTTGGCTTTACCATATACTCTCTCTCTCTCTCTCGATAGCATCCACAACTTCCATCAACAAATCAAATCGAATCAGTAAAAATAAGAATCCAGTCCTTGCTCCTCTAATTCATTTTGCTGTTTTCCTATCTTCACAAAATTCCCCCGACTGTATATGTTTTGTTTGTCATATTCTCTGGGTGTGTATATCTTCTCCTCTCTTTTCTTTATCTCTGCTTCCCATGGCCGCTCCTGCTACCCAAATCTTTCTAAGCCACAAAAATAATTACAGCAGAGCTAATAACAGCAGCAACGAAAACATCAGTGAAGGCAGCAGACAAGAGATAGAGGCTACCATTTCCAAAGCAGTGGAGCTTAGAGCCCTCCATGCTGCTTTAACCCAAGGAAACAGCCCTGCCAATATCAGATTCCCTTCTATTTCCTCCCCTGCCTCGCGCCCTGTTTCTCACTACTCTGCTCATGATTACCCTGTTTTCACTCCAGTGAGTTTCTGCCTCTATTTTGCTTGATTGTTTCCATACGAGTTTCCTTAATTTCCCATATTCTAAAGCTTTTTATGTTTTCTCTTTTCCTTCAATCTTCGAATTGAGTGTTGTATTTCTCCCAAAAAAAACGGGGGAGGGGGGGAACAAAAAAGCTTTCTTTACCATTACTCTTCTGTGTGCTGGCTATGTTTCGCTTATTCTGCAAGTTTTCATGGGTCATAAGTAGATCAACAAAGCTACCAGCTTTCCCGTCTGTAGAGATACTATATGCACCCTACTTGGTGTAGTTCTTAATAAGTTCGCAAGTAGAGATTGCCGAGTTGCTACCAAGTAGTGCTGCACAAAGTTATATAAAAGTTGAAGTCTGGTACTTCGTGAGGATTATGCGTTCTCACTTCCATCCTTAACTTCTTTTCTTATGTTTTTAGTATTCAGATTTAACATGCAAGCCCACTTTTTATATATTTTTTTTTCCTTCATTGTTAAATCTGATTATGATCAAAGATCTTCTTGCTTCTCTGTTTGCATAACTGCTGCTTACTTGTAGCCTACAGGTGGGATCGTCATGCTCTCTGTATACTTGGTCAATCATAACCTGTTAACTTCTGCATGGAAATTATTTGACTCTCTTAGTTAGCCTAATTGAAATTTTTAAACAAGGTCACTGAATATTAATAGTAAAGCAATTGGTAGCATATGGAAAATCTTACCCGAGTGTTCCTGTAACATGACAGAGTTATGAGGATGAACCATTGCCAGGGCACAATCAGATCCTAACGAGATCAAGGACATTGTCAGAAACTGGGGATGATTGCAGTATAGAAGGAGGAATTGGCTGTGAAACTGTGCTATCGGATTATAAGAAAGAGTATGCATCATCAATGCGAGGAATTCCTTGTAGTTTGGCCAACTTCGAGTATCATAATTGTGCAGCTGAAGATCAAAAAAACAACATTACTGTGCTTCAACTGTCGCCGGGAGAAGAATCCTTCAAGTCTAGTAGGAGAAACAGCCTGGCTGACTTCAAACCTGTAACTTCCTGCAACAGATGCAAGCCGGCTACCATAACCTCCGAATCTGAAAATAGGACCAGGGATAGCGAGAATTCTAACAGTGTTGTCCCTTTGACAGATTCCCGCTTATCTCTTCAATCACAGCCGAAAAATAAGGGAATGATATCATGGTTGTTTCCAAAGTTGAAGAAGAAGCAAAAGAATGAGGTTTCACCAAACAGAACAGAATCCGAGGAGGTTTCACAGGTTCTCAAGGACCTGGGTATACTGTCGGTTGAAACATTGAAGAGAGAGTTAACAGAAGCAAACAAAAATAGAGATGCAGCCTTAATGGAGGTGGCTGGGATGAAATCTTCAATGGGGGAGCTAAGACAGAAGCTTGAGTACTTGGAAAGTTACTGTGAAGAGCTGAAGAAAGCTTTAAGGCAAGCAACACAAGGAAGGGATTCACAAGTCATTGAAAAGCTTGGGGGCTTCCCCAAGAGAGGTAAAGATGTCAACGGAGATGGAGAAAACGTTATGCCAGTAAGCGAAGAGGTAATGTTGGAAGGTTTCCTGCAGGTGGTGTCAGAAGCAAGATTGTCAGTGAAGCAATTCTGCAAGACCCTGGTAAGACAGATTGAGGAAACAGACGGTGCTCTTATGGACAGCTTGAATTTGTTTCTTCAACCACAAAAATTTCCTCTCATCACAAAGCATTCAAAGGCAGTATTGTACCATTTGGAAGCCATAATAAACCAATCGCTCTACCAAGATTTTGAGAACTGCGTATTTCAAAAAAATGGCTCACCGAAGCATTTAGACCCTCAACAAGATCGCCAGGCACAGTTTTCATCGTTTGTCGCATTGAGGAATCTGAGCTGGAATGAAGTTCTGAGGAAGGGTACTAAATATTACAGCGATGAGTTTAGTAAGTTTTGTGATCAGAAGATGAGTTGCATTATTACAACAATGAATTGGACTAGACCATGGCCTGAACAACTTCTCCAAGCTTTCTTCGTTGCTGCCAAGTGTATATGGTTGCTTCACTTGCTTGCCTTCTCGTTCAACCCACCGCTGGGAATTCTGAGGGTTGAAGAGAATAGGAGCTTTGATCCACATTACATGGAAGATATGTTCATGGATAAGCAAAGGTCGCGTGGTTCAAGCCGGGTTAAGATCACGGTGACGCCAGGATTTTATGTCCGTGACAGGATTTTAAGGTGCAAGGTTCTGTGTAGGCACAAATCTGCAGCTTAATAAGTGAGTTACAAGTAGACTTCGCAGTGTTATTATATTTGGTGACCTTATTAAGGGCCATCCTAATCAACCGGACAGGTTTTAAGGGATTAATAACCATTGATGGGTCTCCTCCGAGCCCAAGTGCCAACAAAACTGGGTTGGTGTTTGGGTCAGGATTAGCCACTCATTTGAAGGTTGGATAGAGTTGGGTTAATCATGAGTATTGTGCTCCCGAAGTGATACTGTTGGTCCATTGCTAAGTGAATCATTCGTTCTTTATGATCCACAGCGTCAGCCGTTCTACTCCTTTGCACTGTGCTGTAATTGCTTTGCCGTTTGCAATTTGTTGCCCTGGAATGTGAGCCGTACAAGCAAGTAAATATACGATATGGGCCTCAAATCTGCAGCCTATGTTTCAACAAAGGCTCAGGCTCTCAAGCCATAGCAACCCGTCAAATGTCGTTGGATTTCTGTATTCATTTTCGCGCTTTATGGAAGTTGAGGTTTATGGGTCAGGCACACACCCACTCCACCCGAATTTGGAATATGGTGGTTAAAAGTGGTTTGTTTCATGCGAGAACATAGATTTGAACCCTTGTCAAGGTGTCCGATAAAACTAAACGTACGTACAGTCCAGCAATACGCGCGCGCGCGCGCGCGAGCGGAAGCTCACAATTTACCGGTATCACCTTACGGGCTGTGCCCGTATATAACGCCCACGTTTCCACATTTGGTCAAGTAAAACCGAGCGCGTGTCCATCACTCGTCACAAATTTTGGTAATAGAGGTACGAGGGAAAGTAATTAAGAGGCCAAAGCCAAAAACAAAAGAAGAGTACATAGATTGTCACCTCACTCAACTCGACTCCTTGTTTTTTGGATTTCGTCCGAGGAAAAATGGGCATATTATCCCATACGCTGCAGAGCGAGCTGGAATGATCGATCTATATGTGTGTGTGTGTGTGTGTGTGTGTGTGTGTGTGTGTCTCAGGACTGCTTAGTTCCCAACGGTCATACCCCCAGCAGTTCATAGGTGTAAACAGTGTCTCAGAAGTATATAGAGATCATCAAAACTTTTTCCTCCCTCTCTTCTTGACCAATGAAAACCCCACCTTTCTATTTCTCGGCACGGAATTGACAATTTCTTTTCCATATCACAGCCTCCGTCTACGCCTGAAAGAAGAAGGCGCAAGACGCCAGAACACTCCTTACACGCCAGAAGAAGGCAGGGTTGGTCCCCGCTAAAAGAGAACAATCAAAGAAAAGCTAATTTGGGGTAGAAAGCATAACTTTACAAATTAAAAAGGCATTCAATGTCTAGCTTCTGTGCACACTTCATTCCTCTACTTTGGGCTTCGATAGCCTGGATCTCATCGCCGTCCTCGGTTGGCTTTCCTAGAGATTCCAGTCATTTTATTCTTTTCTTTTCCCACTAAGGCCACTCACAATCATCGTAAGCTTAATAACAGTAAACAAAGGGCCCCAGTGTGTTCTGACTAATTAATGTAGTGTAGTGTATAGCACACTCATATAATCAAATACAAATTCAGAATAGCAGAAAAATTATAATGAGCTTTTAATCTACTGAAGTGAGATATCCTTCGCAGGAAGAGCAATCTACGTTATTATCTTATTGCCTGTATCAACAAATTGACTCATTTACAGAAATTCTCTAACATCCATCCTCCAGATAAACATTTGGACCAAGCACAAAAAAGGAGAACCATGACTCTCTCCATTTTTATTGGCAGCAGATTGAGTTACATGCAAAAATAAAGATCACAACTTACAGCCGGAATGCACATCGTCCATGAGATCTTGCCTGCCAATGAATCCAATTAATGGCATGAAAGCCCTTTATCCAGGTTGGCAATGATACTTGCAAATTCCAAAGTCCCCGAATTATATCGAGATCAAGCAAAAGACAAAGAAGACTACACATGCAATAAGGTAAATGTCAGATTTGAAAGAGCTGTTACTTACAATAATCTATGACCTGAAACCGAACTTTCCAAACCTATGAGCCAAAGTATTGGATAATATCATCTTCACCCAACATAAAATCATCAATTGTAGGGGGCCCGTTAAAATCAATATCTAATGGACTATTGAATCCTCCAAAATCCAATGACAAGCTATTAAACGGAGATCCAAAGTGATTATCAACAGGTCCTTCTTGCTCATTTGGAAATGAATCTTTAACAAAATGGTTTGAATCTCCCCTTGATATTTCATTTCCATTTGTATGGAAGTGAGATATATCAACACCAAAAGGTGCAGGCGTTAGCAGAGATACACTCAATGTCATCTGAGAGTGCTGATGATCATGGCTGGGTCCATAATCAGATCCCAAACTATACAAATTAGATGCAGCTCCATGATTCAGCTCAGAATTTTGTGCCAGTGTATAAAACAAGGGCCTTCCATCTGCATGCAAGCTTACTGTAGAATCAACATTGGCAGATGGCATGGCAGGAAAATAGTTGAAGTCAGATGAGGGTAGGCTCAATTCACCCTCCGAACGCTTGTCCAGTGGATTCGATGCAGTCTTCGCATTATTATCCTGTTCACTGCCATGCATCTGGACCTCAACTAGCTGTACATCAGTGCAGTTTATATCTGGCAGAGAGTTTATATGCTCAGGATGAGAATTCTTGATTAAAGGTGGTCCAGCTGGTAGATCAGCATGGCCTGAAGCAGCACGGGGCCTTTTTCTCCTAGGATGGTTTTCCCGTTTTTCTTTGCCTTGCACAGGATGTGAAGTTTCATTTTGAACAGAGCTTAGTGGATCCACAACTGTCAGCTGACTTTTCCTGTTATCTTTTGAAGAGACAGAAACCACCCCATCATCAACACCATCAACATCGTAGTTGCTGTCACTACTAATAGCAGGTTGCTTCTTTTCACTGTGATCACCTTGAGGTGATTCAGTTATGCCAGAGGTGCCATTGTCACTGCTAGGCTGCTGAATGAGGGATTCTTCTCGACTCAAAACTCCCAACCATATTGCACTCTCCCTTGCCGTCATCTTGTCCTGCAAGCATTTTGATTGGCGGACATGCCTCCTAATTTTTGCAATATCAGGTGACATATGCTTTATTACAGCTGTCAATACCCCAACTTTCCACATCTTCTTCAAGTCATGTGGTTTCTTATAAGGAGGACTCTGACTTTGGGGAAGTCCTAGTTTCATCCACCACTCTTCGTTCCCAGTTGGCCACCATGGTGGTGGAACTCCCTTCTCCAAAGGATACTTCCTTTGAGGTGGATCACAATGTTGCATCAAAGAAGACAACAGGGATCCCAAGGTTGCATCTTGCAGGTCTTGAAGAATGGATTGTGAGCTTCCATTATGATTGTTATCAGCCTCACCCATGGCTAAACACTCTGCTTCATACTTTGATATGGCAGCTGGCCCATTCTTATCAAACTTCACCTTTTCTTTCCACCAAGCTCTTATGTTATCAGATGAACCACTCACTGGCTTACCCTTCTCAGGAATTATCCCGTACACAAATCCACGTGCTTTGCACACTTCCATTAGTTTCAACATATACTTGAGGATGCCATCCTGAGCTCTTGACATTTTCTTCCTCCGAGCTTGATCAGAGGTCTGCTTGGGCTTCTGCTTCTCGGAAGATTGTTGGGCCAGAAACTTCTGTCTCTCCTTAATCCTTTTCAATTTGATGCGATCCTTCCACATTCGCCTCTCCAATTCTTCGGCCTCAATTTCTTCATCGCTGACATCTTTCTCCATAATATTATCACATCTTATGTCGTCGATTTCAATGTCCGAACTGCAGGCCAACGAGTTGGCAAACCACAGTTACATTAATGATCACGGAGCCAACAAAGAACCACAGTTACATTAATGATCATGGAGCCAACAAAGAAATAAATGCCATAAATATGATATATATATATATATATACACACGCGCACACACGCACACACACACAATTCAAGTACAGCAACCCATGTATAATCTCTCAAATCAGCGAAGCGCAGAGCAGAAAATTCACAGGAACCAAACAATTGCGGAATATCAACCCCATGATTAAAAAAATTGAAATAATCAAAAACCAAAGGAAAAGATTATCATTTGGAGAATTAGAGTAATCGTCACAAGGATTGCAATTGACGAGCATAGATATATCTAACAAAATCAAAACTTTACTGGGAAAAGAGAAAAAAAAAAAACAGAGAGAGAGATTGAAACATTTGGGTACGCGACAAAGATATTAATTTTTTTTTAAAAAAAAAAATAAAAATAAAGGAAAGAAAAAGGAAGGATTTTGAAACGCGTACCAAGCATCAGGTCCAATATCTTCAAGTTCGGCCATATCTGAGGAGACGAATTCTCAGGCTTTCGACGGTCGATTTGGCTAAGAAACCACCACCCCCTCCACCCCAAATCTCTCTTCTTCTTTTCCTTTTCCTACTCTTTTTCTTATTATAATTCTAGTGGGCAACATAAACTAATATTTATATATACGCGCACACATGCATGTATGGAGGGGGTGGGTTTTATTTATTTTAATTTATTCGACGAGATAATATATAATTATAATATACAGGAAGGAAGAAAAGATGCGAATTTGGGAAGTTACCCATACCCACTAAGGGTTGGGCTTTTGTCAAATTTATTACAGGAGAGAGAAAGTTGAGTCTTTAGAGAGAGAGAGAGAGAGGGGGCCGCCAGCACAGTCCAGTCCACAAACGACGCAAAAGAAAAGAGCAAGAGGAGTCCAAAGCGGAAAACGTACAGCTCAGTTTTTTCCTATTTTCTTCGCATTTATGGTAACATAATTACTACTACTAATAATAATAATAATAATAGTTATTAACTAATTATTTTACTCTCTCTCTCTCTCTCTCTGTGTTTTTTTTTTGGGGGGTTAATAATGTCTCTCTTTTCTTTTTTGGACCAAAATCGATTGGATAGTCAAACACATGCGAACATTTACTTTGGCTTTTTCTTCTTTAGATTTAGGAAAAAAAAGCATACGTGCCTAACCTATCCACGAGATAATATTAATATATACACAACCGTAATTCCTGCGACTCCATTATTATTATTAGTATTGACCAAAAGGAATCCCTTTCATTCAGTGCGCTCCATTATGGACCATACTAGTCGTTGTTATACAGTACAAAGAGGGGGATGTTCTGGGTGCATGCCTGGTTCCATTCCATGGATTCTCCTGCGAGGGTGAGGCCCCCAAATCTTGTTTGAATTCGTGAACCAGAGGCAAACATCAATTTTGTGGTTGTGGTGCGCTGTTCCCGTGCAGCGTTCATGCTCTAGCGAAACCAATTAAGCAACAACATGAAAAAAGGCGCGATGATTTGCTTGAATTCATTTGTCCCAGGCAACAATGATAGCTGCTAAGTTGCAGATACTGAATTTGACCATGGAAGGCACTCAAATGTCTCAAACGTAAGAGCTGCTTTTATTATTATTATTATTATTATGATCTTCTCCTTCTTCTCCCTGCTTACCTGGGGACAATTAATACCTGCACTCATGTTTTTGCCTCTCACGAATACAAAACCTCTTCCCGCAACAATACGCACTGGCATGCTGCGACGCGAACGTACGACATATATCTGCTGTTGGATTATTGATTGGACTAGAAACGTACGTGACAGCCAGGCTTTTACATTAACGCTTAGCTTGACCTAATAGTTTCTTCTTTCATGGCGTGGGACAGAGCGCGGAGATTACCTCCACTCTCCACTCTTACTCCGGGAATCATAATGGCTCTGCTCCTAACAAACCCACCCTTCCCAACTTTTATTTTCCCCTACTTCACTCTCCCACCTTGGCCCTCGTTTATATGCCCAAACAGCAGGGCGCATCTTCCTACGCACCTTCCTCCCTCAATCTCCACCATTTCTGGATGCAGCAGTGCTCCCGGGCCATCTACGTACGTCCCTTGCTCCAATTCAATGTCTGACCCCATCAATTTCACCCACAGCACAAACAACAGCGATCCGCTTGTCATTTCCATGAAATAATCCCCAACCAAATTTCTAAAAGCCAGCCACACAGTGTCCAAGAAAGCCTCTTTACCCTAAATCATCGCCGTCTCGCCTTCTTTCTTCTTTCCCACCAGATCCCATTTGGCCACGACACAAGCTAACGCAGGTATAATCCCGGAAGACAACCACCAGAGAGGAAGCAACCAATACAGTGGCCATTCAATATTCTTGCTTTCCTTCAAGGAAAGAACCCAATTCAGTGGAGCAAAGATTGACAAGCCCATGAATAAATATGAAGCAATGGCTGAACAAAATCGGGCCACAAGGTCTGTTTCCAAGTCCTTGCTAGAGTCACTTTTCCTCCCAAGTCCTTTTTCTCCATTGATGAAGCTGCGGGCCATTGGACTGCCTGAAAGGTCCCCCTCAACGTCTGATTGCTCCATGACCATTCTCCAGGCCTCCGGAAGCGGCTCCCCATTTCTCAAATGCTGACAAATCTCATAGATCAAGGAACGACCGTGATCAATGGAAGCACTGTGGGAGCATGATGTTGCCCGAATAACATCCACCTCTTGGCACCGACAGTAAGGATTGAATTCTAATCCTTCTGCCTCTTTGCTGCTGAGATTCTCATCTATTATTATCTCCCCTATGTCAATATAGGGAAATTCAGCCTCATCCCATGCTTTCGTGCAGTCAAGCGCACCATCACAAGCAGCTTCGTCTGTGGGAACTGGCGGGCTTGTAGCCGGAAAACTTAGCGAACCCCTCCGGGAGAAATCACACGGCGTTGGAAGTCTTCAGCAAGGAACAGCAAGTGGCGAGTGTCTTTATCATCCCTTGGAATTGCGCCTGTCTCTGGGGGCAGAATTCCAATTGGCTCCACCTTCCCAGAATCCTCACTGATATTTGGATCATAAGGCCGCAGCTTGAATTTCACATGCATTTCCTGTTCATCGCTGAAGCGGAGAAGCCTACAAATATTTGAGTACTAATGTAGTTCAGCATAAGAGTCAGCATAAGCGGAGAAGCCCACATGCATCGCGTATATGTGGGGCTTTCTTCACTGCTGCTCTCTTGCTGGAAGCCCATACCCTAGCCATGTTACGAAGTCTGCAATTGTGCGGGCATAGAATGCCTTGACTGTTTTTAGTGTCAGATCAAGGAGTAGAGATTTATTTGAGAGTGTTCTTACAGATGTGCTGCGTGCATCTATCCTTGCTTCATTGTTGACACTTAAGCTATTGCTATGTGGTATCACAACAGGATACTGCTTCCCAGCACGAAAGATATTGTGATCCGGCAATCCTTTGATATTGTCATAAATTTTCAAGCATCCTTTTCCAGCGACACCAATTTGATGGGAGTACCTCGATTTGACCTTCAAAGTAGTGACAGCCAAACTTGCATCCAGGTTGCTGACGATCTTCTTATACTTCACGTCCATCTCTTCTATCCTGTTATCCAGAGCATGAATGGTGTTCTTAATCATGATTGGATTTTGGGATCCAACGTAGACACCACCCTTTTGAAGAATTAAATTCACTGGAGCGACTGAAAGCGCCCCGAGTATTACATCTTTTTCAAGAACTGAACCAGAAGGACAAGACTTTGACTTCAATCACTGAATTATTCTGCACCTCTACTTTCCCTCGAGTGAACCCACTGGATGAAAAGAACCCCACAATTATCCTGCTGAAATCTCCAAGGTGAACGCCATTTACAATTGTGATCAACTTTGGGATCTGAAATGGGGTTAATGGCCCTGATAGAACAAATTTTCCCAACCTTTGTGCCCAAAAGGCACAAGTATGTGCACAAGGTAACTGTTCCAGACAAGAGTTTGGCAAACCTAACATGGCAGGCAATGGTAATTCAGCGGCGAGGCCATGTTTTAAGATGAAATTTCTTTCCTCTTTGTTGTCAGCTAGAAAATGGGTCAGTGTGCAGGTAAAGAAGCAGAGTATCAGGCCATGAGTTAAGTAAGCTGCCACAACTATGATTGCAAAGCTAGCTGGGTTTGCTGGGACAGTTGCATATGCCATGGTGTAGGCAATAATTGTTAGTGAATGAGAAATTTTTAATGGAAGCACATTCTTGAAATAGCCAAATGTAAAGGGCATAGACAATGGCTGCTGAGAGACTACTGAGGAAACCAATGATGTAAATGCCCATGAAATGGTATCCAGCCCTATTCCCAGATATCTTAAGACTTGGTAGAACTCTACCCTGCAAAAATTGTAGAGCACACACACATGGAGTTTCATCACTTAGATGCTTGGTAAAATCTATACAGTCAATGCAAGTATTGCGTTCATTCCCAATTATGCAAAGGTCCAAACTTCACACACACTCAAAATTAATATTTCCCCATTTATCTGACGCATATTTTCTTATATAGAGGATATTGTTTCCCTCTCAACCTTTGCTAGGACATATTTTCCAAATGAATAATGGTTCAGTGCTTGGTGCAGTGAATGGATAGATCAATGACAGCGTGTGGGGTTCCTTTCTGGAAACTCTAACAAGACTTGCCTTGTGAAAATTGTGAGTCTTGCTAGATTTGAATACAGATTTGCCTTCTTCACTCCTCTGCAAGGGGGCTACATCAGCCTCTTCTCTAATCATGCTTCCTTTATGGACTACAGTATCTGGGCCAATTCTAATAGGGAGGAAGCTCAAAATTCCATTTCTCATCTCATGGCTTTGGATCAATGCCCCTTCTGAAATCACAGCTCCATCTCCAACTCCAATTGAAACTAGAGATGGGTCTGTAATATTAACAGTATTGAGCAAAATTGATGATACAGTCCTCGCTCAAGTATCTCAAACCAGTAATTAAGAAACACAGTCCCTCTCGAATGCTCTGCAAAAACCTTGCAAGGGGAGCCAAGGCCAATGAAGCCACATTTTCCAGCAATGGAATTCTCTGTGTGAAGATATGACTGGCTGAGATCAGGCTTCCAAAAGCAGAAACTGACAAATAAGCTGGAAAGATGAGCATGAAGCAGACACAAATGACAGCAAGAAGTTGGCAAAACCATATTTGCATTTGGTGTGTCCCCGAAATTTCTGTCACCAACTCTGCTGTGTCAATATTTGGTTCTGGAAGATAGGGTGTAGCGTTCAAGGTCTGAGGTTGTCTTCATTACGAGATTCTCTGAGAAGCTTGTCACATCTGAGATGCAGGTGGCAATGAAGATATCCACTGCCCCGACTGGCACTCCAAGGAAATCTGGAAGTTTTTGAGCTGCTCTGACTACACCAATGGAGTCAATTCCATGTGAAACTAGATTCTCAGTAGCAGAGATATTCTGTATAGTATTTCCTGTTTGCTCAGATACAAGACCCCTTAGAAACTCCACAATCTCTTGATGACTCAAACTGGGAATTGGTTAAGGAGAGTTCATACGCTGAGGTTGAGTCGTCCTTCTCTCATGATATGTCCCTGTGGTGAGCAACCTGACGAATTTGTGCCTTTGGGGCAAAACTGGATTGAGCACTGCATTCAACGTTCCATCTGTAAAATTTTTCAGGCAATCAAATCTCTTGATTTTACCAGATGTTGTTTTACTAATTGTCCTGGGCTTGATCAGCTTGACACAAGCCACTGTAATGCCATGTTCTTCTACAACACGGTTCTTAATTCAATCCACAACATCCTTATCAACAGGCTTACCATCTCTAACCTCTGCAATTACAACCAAGCTTACCGGGTCTGAACCATCCGGGACTAAAATCCCTTTTGCTGACAAGACTTCTTCTGGAACGCCGATGACAGCACAGCATCCTTGGCGCAGAAGTTCAGATGAGTTCTCAACTGTCTTTTCAACATCTGTTGAGTAGATGTTCTTTCCTGCCAGTATAATCAGATCCTTAATTCTGCCGGTAATGAACAATTTCTCACCAATAACTCGTCCCAAATCTCCAGTTCCAGTGTACGTTCTTAAAGGATAACCTTGGAGCATATTTCCGAAAGATTTATGGCCCATTTCTTCCCTATTCCAATACCCAATTCCAGAGCTTGGACTGCTGATCCATATCTCTCCTTCTTTTCCTTCTTCTTGAAGCTCTTCACCAATCTCTGGATACACTATTCTGATGTCAACATCTGCATTGTCTGAATTCATGTAGCCACAACAGAGGCGACCTTGCCAATCAATAAAGATGGGCTTACCCTCTCCATATGCACAGCTGACAAACACACATTTCTCGGCCAAGCTGTAGCCGGGAGCCATCACCTCTTGAGAGAGGCTGAAGGAATAAGTGAGCTCAACGAATTTTTTCAGGGTTTTCTGCCACAGTGGGTCAGCAGCAGCCATGAGGAAAATCATGGATGAAAGGTCATAGTCCAGAGTCTTATCCTTGCCTCCAGTCTTCGATCTACTAGGTCAAAAGAAAAGTTGGGACGCAATGTGAGTGGCCTGGTATTTGCTCATGGTCTCAAGCCACAGTAGTGGCTTCTTGATAGAAGTCTTTTTTTTTTTTACCTGTGGGTCCTTTTTTTTTTTTTCTTTTTGCCGTTTAAGACCTCCTGTCAACAGTGTCTGTCAGAACAGCTAATGCGCTGACTCAAACTTCCATCATCTTCTAAACACACAAATTCCACAAAAGATCAACAGGGACGAGAAAATCTATGAATGGTATAAATTGTGAATTCAAAGAGAACAAAAAGAAAAATTGATAAATTTTGGATCTCTCTTTTGATGTCCAATTAAACACATTTTAAACCTTACCCATCTACTGATGAGGCAAAATGCTTAATAAGGGATTTACCCTCACCAAGTGGAATCATACCGTTCTTGGCAAGGGATACGTCAGTTATGCAGAAGAGAAGGAGAAAGCGGCACCGCAGGGGCTGGCGGAATTACTTTCGGCAGGAAACACAAAAGGGCGCTAGGATAAATTTCGCCTGTTCAGAAAGAAACAAATCCTGACGGGAAAATGAACGCAGAATATCGATGATTATGTATTATGGCTTCCAGGGCTTGGTGGAGAAAGCAGACGCCCCTTCTCTTCCAGTTTCTGTAATGCCGTGCAGCAACCCAAGTTAATAAACCCGGGAAATTAATGTATCACATTCAAATAGGAGCAAATACACTATTCTTTCACATTGTTTCAGAGCCGCGCAGCATACATGCTATCTTACGCATGGGGGCAAGCCACACCAAAACACACTCTCTCTCCGTAACGCATGGGGGCAACGCGGAGTAGCAAGAGATGAGCGAAGTGCAGAACCCGTCAAAGCTACGATCAATGTCGGCGAGAGAGGGACTCTGATGGTGCTGCCTGGCAGATGATGGCCATTCTTTAATCTTGTCCCGTTTGAATCAAAACACGTAACCCCCACCACCCACATTATCTAAACTATAATTTCCTATTATTCTTTAGTCAATTTCAATTCTCTTTTGCTTTTCCATCGCGCCGTCCGATTCTCCCCTCCATCCATCTTCTATCAGAACACATCCCCCCCCCCCCCGCGGAAAACCAAAAAAATCTGGAAATTATATTCCAAAAATTGTATGCCCAATGCTGTTTCTGACGACTGTCTTCGTGGAAATAAAAAATGACCGCTTATCTGTTTGTATTATTTGCTGGTGACCCACACCCAAACGGCGAGAATTGGCTTTTTTACGCGCCCACAAGACAAATATTTTTGCCATTGAATTCGACCATCTTGTGAAGGGGCATAAATAAATAACTAAAATAAATAAAACGAAACCAGGGAGGCAATTGGTGACTGTTAGTTGACCGTTATACCCAACCCGCCGTTTTTTGTTATTATTTTTATTTATTTTTAAAGTATTTATTAATTGTTTTATATTAATTCCGTAAATTATACATAAAAAGGGAAAACCGACATTTCTCTTAAACTCACGTCCATCGAGTAACTTGATGAATTAAAAATCACCCAGCATAGCATCTATAAAACAATTAAACAATTACTGAACGATGTAATAATAATAGTAAGTAATTGTTCGAGACCGGTCCATACAAGGAATCAATTTGTTTCCAGCGATAAACCTGGGCCGATTGACGTTGACGGTTGATGTTAACCAAAGCCAATCCGCGTAGCTAAGGCTACATTAATTTAAAAAACAAAAAGGCAAAAGGCGCACATAATTGCCTCCGAATTGGAATCAGGGCATAATTCCCGCAAGCATTAATTTTATTATCATAGTTAGTTGGACAGAGGCCAACTTGAGGACAATTTGAGTTGCATTCCAAATTAAAATTACAGACTTTGTGAAAGTCTGTGCAGACAAGGTCAAGAAAAGATTCCCAATCATGTTGAGATGGCAGGGCGGCAACAGGATTGACAAGGACAACTTGTATTAACTCTTAACTCCCAATCTCCAGTCAATCTGCAAAAAGGAGAGGAGACTTGCTCAAGAAATGGGAGAGGAAAATCCAGAGGGCCCAACATTGAAATTATATTCTTATTCAACGACATTACTGCATATCCATGTCAATTCAAGATGGGATCATGTGAGTTCTTGATTTCTCCTAAACAGTTAATTAACTGAATCAACAAAGCGAATGAACTCTTGGGGTCATCCCGTGTTTTGATACCGCGGAAGCGCGGACAACAATGGGCAGCGATTCTTTTGCCGTTTTCAAAGTCATCAAACTACCATTACAATTCCAAAAGTCAGCAATTAAGATAGAAAAGACGTATCAATTAATGTACGTCTACTCAAAATAACGTAAAAGCGCGGTAACAATTAATAATGCTGCGTCTTACCATTGCAAACAAGCTGCTAAGAAAAAGCCAACCTTATTGAGCAAAGGATGGTTAGCTAGGGTCGCTTCAAACTTCAAAGTTGAAGCTATAGCATTAATTAATACATCATGATGATAGACCTTATTCATAAAATCCATCCACCATGTTGAGTTCTCGGATGGATGGATGTTCAAAAGGAATGCATTTGATTTTGATTTTCAATTTTGGTGCTGGACACGGTGTCTGTTAATTCCCGACCCCTGGGTTCAAATGGAAACAGAAATACGTAGAACCCAGCCGCAAAAATTACGCCCAGGAATAGCCCAATGGAAGCAGCTTGATGACATCCTTGCACCAGACTCACTGCCACCAGCGGGCACACCATTCCTCCGATTCTTCTCATTGCGCTCGCCATTCCTACACCTGTTGTTCTGATCGATGTTGGGTATATCTGCCATTTAGTTAAATTAAATAGAGGTCATCAGAGGATCATTAGCTGGCTGCAGGCTCCTTTTGCAGACAAAGTATACACACACACACACACACACACACACACACACACACACACACACACAGAGCTTCTGAGTGGTCGCAAATTAAGGGGGTGGACTGGGGAACCCCTCAACTAATTCTTATATAATTAAAATACCTCCGGGGCATATATGTAGACAACGGTGAAGGAGGAGCTGATGCATGTTCGAGCTGCAAAGAGAAGAGCTGTTGTTACTCGTGCAGATTGATGGACCACCAGTGGCAGCAAGAAGATGCTGCAAGCCAAGAATGTTGCCCCCATTGAAATTCTGCGCTCCAGCATGTCGACTGTCAGAGCTGACAGGATGTATCCCGGAAATTCTTCACACCAAAATTAATAATAAAACTCTGGAATAATTAGTACACAATTATCAATAATATCTACTTGCCTGTCTAGGTTTTAATTTTACATACATAAATTGCTAGGACAAAGATAGAATTATGGGATATCAGAATGTTTATATATATATATATATATATATATAGAGAGAGAGAGAGAGAGAGAGAGAGAGAGAGAGTACGTAGTGCTGGTGCTGGTACGTACAAATTAAATGACAGATAAATATGTATTTGCCGCAAAATACTGAATTCCAAATTAAATCCCAAAAATATTTTATTTATGTTATTGTTACCTGCGAAAGTGGTGATGAATACGTCTTTGTAATTAACACCGCCAACACCCCTGGACTTCTGAGGCCTGCATTTAGAGTTTGAATTGCATCTACTAGTATTACCGCCACTGTTCAACTCTGTGGTGAAAAGACAAGGCAGTAGTAGGAAAATGCATTTGGCAAAGAAAACCACCCATAAGAGCAAAGTTGATCTTAAAAGTTTTGGTGAGAGAAGAAGAAAGATGGAGCCGATGATCCCGGCAGCCTTAGTGTCCTTCGGGTTGGGTTGGGGAGGGGCCAAAGAAGGAACGCTGTTTTCGTCCTCAGTAGGACTCGGAGGAGGGAGAGCCGGAGTGGGATTTAGAGGGGGATTACTTTTCAATTCCATGATCCGAAACAAGAGTGCCAGGGGGCAATTCTTTTCCGTTGACTTGGGCAAGCTTCTCCAGAAATTTGAGGGCCTCGTTTTTTCTACCTTGTAGGCATAGGTATCTGGGTGGGTGATTCGGGGGTCAGGGCATAAAATACGAGGAGAGGAAATGAAGGCACAGCAGATATGCCGAGCAGCCACCTCCGAGTCAGCCTCGGCATAACAATCTGCAGGAGAGATTCACACACACAACGCGCCAATATTATGCGCATGTAATTAAACATGATATTATATACAACATGAAGGAGAAGGAGGAGTGGATGCTTCATTCCTTCCCAGAGTAAACAAGCTAAGTAACAAACTAGTTTCTGGGGAAGGAAAGTGATGACTTAATTAATAAATAAAACCGCACACGCACATATATATACACACACACACACACTATTGAGTTTACATGGAGTCGTTGATGACTAGCTACAAAGCACATGAATGACATGATGAAGTTTCACAAATAAGATTGGATAAAGATAAACAAGGGGATGGAATTAAAAATGATCATATAAGTTGCAGGCAGGGATAAATGAAGTTATCGTAGGCATGAGCTGTAGATATTATCGGCAAGAAATTTATAAATTATATATATATATATATATATATAATAAATCAGAATACCCAGGCCAATCCAGCTTCAAAAATAGCGCCGGTGGTCCAGACGGCAGAAAAAATAACCATCCAAATGCCTCTCCTAGGAGCAGGTACAAACTCCGAAATCCAGGCGAAAAGCACAGGGCCGCCTCCAAGGCCAACCCAACCAAACAGCGGCAAATAATCAACGCTACGTAGCTGGGGGCAATGGCACTCAATGCCCCGGCTCCGGACGTGACTATTGCCGTCCCCAGAAATCCTCTCCTGCATTAATTGATTTCAATTTCCATTTCCATTCATTAATTTATTTGCTTTTATATAGTGGATTTTAATTTTAATGAATATAATTCATTAACTGGTTAATTCAATTCTGAAGCACAACACACGCGCATGCCCGTACACACACGCGCGCGCACAGAGAAGATTAAAAAAAAAAAAAAAGCAACAAATTAAACTGACATGTATATTAATTAATTAATTAATTAATTAGACATATTCACTGACAGACGGACTAGGTATACATTATTAGTTAATAACAATGCAAAATAGGAAGACATGCAGGGCAACGGCAAACACCTTCTGCCAAATCTGTCGGAAAGGAGGCCCCAGGAATAGGCGCCAACAAGCATGCCGGCAAAAACGACGCTGCTAATGAGGCTCTCTTGGTGGGGGGTAAGATGCCATTCGGACTTAACGGCCGGCCCAACGAAGGAGAGAAGCATCATTTCCATGGCTTCTGAAATCCAGCCCACTCCAGCGTAGAGCAGCACCATGTATTGGAATTTCCCAAAACCCGTCCCCACCAGAGCGTGGTCCACCGTGTACCTTGCTGTCGCTCCTCTTCCTCCTCCTCCACCTCCTCCTCCTCCATTCACATGTCCTCCTTCTGCCATCTGAGTACATACATACATATGCATCTCAAGTTAGTTAATTACTTGAGCGAATGATAGAAACGCTGCACTCATATTAGCGCCATATCTTATAATATAATTTAATATAATCACTGAAAATTACAACCTGACGATAATGATAATATTTTTGATTCACGTAGATACATAGTCGGATGTAAAAAGGTCACCCACATATACAGTCATACAGTCAGACAGTCAGACTGCTGGTGTCTGCCTCTTCCTCCTGCTTATACGTCTATATGTCGCCTCGTGGTACTTGTTGGACCTATATACATTCAGCTGGGGGCCTAGGTCCTAGGGCCTAGGGCATAGGGTTAACCGATTATATATATATATATATATATATGTACCCCACACACACGCGAATATATATATTCCTTCAGAGAAGGAACGAAATGCTGGGTGCAACTCATTTTAGTGAACTCCTTTTAACTTTAGAAGCTTTGATGTTTTTAAAAAAAAAAAAAAAAAAAAAAAAGGAAAAATCATTTATCCCTCGATTATCTTTATCATTTTTCCATTAGAAAAAAAAGAAAGAATAAATTTGGTTTAGAGCAAATAATTTAAATTGTTTAAATCTTTTTATTTGGGATTTATATGACGTGATACAAATTGCGATATCTCAATTAATAGCAAGAAAAAACATTTAGTCCTTAGCATCATGGACATGCGCAAACATCTTGTCCTCCCGTCTTTTTTGTTTTTTCTTCCCCCAAAGAACAGCAACTATAAAGGAGATGCACAAGACCATATTTATTTTGACAGTCCATAAAAATAAAGTTTTTGAGAAAAAAAAAAAAAACTTTGAGGTTTAAGCTCAGCTCTCTCACAATGAATATCGTCTTTGATTTTCCTTTTAAATAAAAGATGGGCTAGTGAAATTTTTTCTGTAAATTTCATAAAATATAAGCTTTACTTTCTTTTTTTTTTTTAAAAAAAAAAAAAAAACTTATGCGACCGTCTAACACTAAGAGACAAGAGTCAAACCAAGTGAAAAGGAAAAACAACTCTTAATAAAAATGTACAGTATTGATATGAAACTGTGAGATTTAAGAGAGAGTATTTAGGACATCAGCATCAATGGGAAACCCACTACCAAAGCAATCGATATATATAAGGTATGAATGAAATGTTACGAAAAGAGGGGTGGGGGGAGTGAAAAATAAGAAATGGAAATCTCGCAAGCATATAATACAAGTGAGCAAGTTGTTGTAGCCGATAAAGAAGGTAATGGGAACTCTACTTTTAGACCTTGAGGTCAAGGGGGAAGAGTAACGGACCTTTGTGAGGAAGACGAGTTTTGCTTTCTTTTGCTTTGGCTTTGGGTTTGCTTTTCGAGAAGAGACGAGGAGATGGCGTTTATTTGGTTCCCGGCGACAAAAACGAATAAACACGGCTACGCCAGAGAGATTGTGTATTGTGTGTGTGTAAATAGAGTGACCCCCTTTTTGCTGTTTGTAGTGGGTGCAGCGCAGTGATTGCTGCTTGCTTGCTACGTGTACGTGAGAATCGGACTAAACTACTCAAGCAAGCCTTTCCAAAATTTTGGAATAAAAACATCTGCCTCAAGCTTGTACCTGCGAAAATATACAATAGCAGAGGCCCCCCCCCCCGGGTCCCACCCCACGCGCCACAATTACTACCATATGAGAGGTAAGAGTTGATAATTATTCGTTTTTTTTTTTTTTAATAACTGTTTTTTAATAAAAAAAAATAATTTATGTTAAAAGCGTATTATTAAATTTTAAATTATTAATATTAAAATTAATAAATATATTTAAATAATTAATTCTTTGATTAAAAATATTAAATAAAAATTTTAACAAATAGCTCTCAATTTTTAATTTATAAATATAATAATTAATATTTTTATTGTACATGTTATTGTTTTTTTCTTACATACAAAACCAAGTAACTGCCACAATTACTACTTTGTTAGTCAATGCAATTATATATATATATATATATAGAGAGAGAGAGAGAGAGAGAGAGAGAGGGAAGTGTATTATTCTGTTTTTGTTTATGGGTTGCGGAGATCATCAGTCTAAGGGAAGCAGCTGGCCCCAATAATTTTTTACGCTGCTTCGGTAGAATTGGAGGTAGCGAAGCCTAGCTGGAGATGTGCTTCCGTCTGAAGATATCTCTTTATAAATATAAATCTTCCAATCTCAACTCTAACCCAAGGCGAGCAAAGAAAGCAATGCGTTTTCTTCTTGTCTATTTGCCTTTTATTCTTCCAACAAAAACCAGAGGAGAGATGCAGACTGTGGAAGGGGAATTTATACCTGTCACCATCACTTTATTCTGGTGCCCACTGTTTCGTGGTTCTTCTCTCGACAGAAAGCATTCCATTCTTCCCTTCAGCAGTTTTTTCCTTCGTTGATTGATTCTACACCGACTTGAATGACTTGGCTACGACCGATGGGGGATTGGTACTTGACGCTTTCGGATTGGTTTAGTACGCGGACATAAAAAGTGATGAACATAAGTAAACATAATTAATAGAATAAAATAATTTTTTAACGCTTTTTTCTTTTTTTTTTTGTATTTATTAACTCATTTTTTTACATTATTGTGTTTAACCAACGGTTTCCTAAATTAAAACATAATAATAATAATAATAGATTGAGGAGTTGAGCGTCAATTTTAGTAGGTTTTTTGGAATGACATTGACAGGTACGCAAGTGGGGGGAAAAAAAGAGCAGAGTTGCCTGCTATTGGTTTCCACGAAATAATCAAGGGAATTCCTGACTTATTCTCTTTCTTAGTTATTTATTGAATTATATAAACAAAGTGGATCGTGATCACCATCCCTCGTCATTCTCATTACGCGGGAGAAAATACTTATTATTCACATAAATGAAGAATATGATTGTGAGGTAATTAATAAAATGATATAAATATTATAACAGTAATTAATGTAAACAATAAGTTAAGGAAGAAGAAAAAAGAAAATTTTATTATTTTATTCATTATATCTCAATACACGTGTCAATCCCGTGCCCGTTTAATTGTTTATGTTCATTTGTTAATATGCCCCAAGCAAATAATAAATCAAGCGCCGCGACCCCTTCAACAATTGCATATTCCAAAACGACATCTTCTTTTTTAATATGAGCTAGCTTCTGCGCTGAAGTTTCCCCTGCAGAAGATAAGCGGAAAAAGAGAATTGAGAAGAAAATGATTCATAATTAGTTCAACGTGATTCCAAAGTTTGTGTGGAATTCTTCTACATTTTTTTCCCTTTCTTTTTTTGGGCACACCGAAAGGAAACAGTGTAGAATTCTTTGTAGTATTCAAAATTGTGTGCTGGTGTACAGATTTCTTTCAGTTTTAGAGGTTGAATGCTATAATGATCAACATTTAAAGCTGCATCCAATAAATAATAATCAACCAATAGAATATAATTTAAGAGATTATCGGAGTCGACTAGCCTCGAACGGTGAAAGCAGTGCGGTCGATCAGAGTACAAAATTCCAAGCGCATTACTCTTTTTTATGTATTATAAAATATGTCTCTGTTATCGTGTTTGTTATTTGTTTCCCTAAAGCTATGAACGTTGAAGTCCAAGCAGTAAGTAAGCCGAGTTGGTTTATGAAAAGGGAGAGTTGTTTATCATGGAAATCTCCCGCATATTAACCCAATCTCGATTTATCATTATCACGTATTCCAGTTAATTAATAACTAATAATAAAATCAACCATATAATCTTTTGCTGCATTTGTGATTTGACTTTTATCATTATATCACTGCTACCATTAATATACTGCTACTACAGCTACATAAACAAATGGAAAGATGGGGAATAGGGTTCCATGATTATGACCCAGTGCCTGCGGAGGGTGCTGGGGACTATTTGACAACCACAGACATAGCCATAACACTGCCACCCACCCACCCACCTAGCCATTGCACAGTACTGTCGACCCTCCCTGGCCTCGACTAGCCCTGCCTTGAGGAAAACCCCCCAACGACAAACAATGGCATGCAAACGAGCAGCTAGCCACTCAAGAGCAAAAAGCCAATTGCCCCTCCTTTTTATTTCTCAACATATTAATTAATCGCTACTTCTTTTCCATAACTCATGCGACTAAAACAGAAAAAAATGAAAATATATATATATATATATATATGTTGAGGAGTGCTATTGTATTGCGCGAGGGGAAACAATAAAAACATCATTAAAGTTATTGGATGAGGAACTGTATTCCCATGTGTGATCTGCACGTTGTTTCTCTTTTGTTGGGGCAAATTTTGACCAGTTATAGTGACTGCAAGGGAAGACTTGACAACAATAGGAAAGAATGGATCCTCTTTTAATTCATTCAGCTGAAGGAAAACTCTTTCAGGGAATTGGGATGAGATCATGAGAGATAGCGAGGGAGGGAGAGAGACGAGTAACAAATCATTCCATCATCATCATCATCATCATCATCAAACATATAAGTTTTAAAACAAACAAACGCGTTTCCTTTGCCAGATTACCAGACTCTATTCTAACAATGTGGACTGACCGTCTAATTTATCTGCTGGCAGTGACTTGGCTAGCTGATTTCTAAGGATGAGAATAAAGCATACTCCTTGCACATAATAATATCAAATGCATTGTATTCTATTTGCTGATAAGAGAATTAGTCAATTCAAATCAACAAGGAACCTTTCGTGGGTTATGAGTTCAGAGAATTGAGTTTCCAGGTTTTGCATTTACAGTGGATATGCTAAGGGTATCTACCAACTGACGGCCCTTGGTTTCAAATGGTAAAAACAATACACATAATCCCGACACAAATACCACGCCCACAAACAACAGGATTGCTGCGGTTTGCTTGCATCCTTGCACCAAACTTACCGCCGCAAGAGGGCAGACCATCCCTCCAATTCTTCCCATAGCACTTGCAACTCCAACTCCGGTGGTTCTCACTGATGTTGAGTATATCTACATTACATTATACCAATAAGACAAATACGTGCAACAATCAAAAAAAGCACTGAAGTGCATCATATTAAATGCCGGAAAGAACAAATCTGTCATGATTTGCCAACTAATGTTAACCAAACATTAGAATGAGAGGAGAGGGGTCAAACAATATACAGAGAACATAAATCATAGCCCCCACAAATAAAGCAAAGAGAAAAAAATCATTTCTAACTTGTTAAGCAACAATTTCATCATGTCAATTTTTTTGATTGAACGAATTAATCATTAAACCAGTGAAGTGTGAAATGTAAAGATTTATGCAATTGTAATTGAACATAATATCTAATCAGTCTAGTGCATGGGCTTGGCTTTTGACATACTTACAAATACTAACTTTCAAATTTTCCTTTCCAGTTTTTTCTTTTTTTAACAACGTAGAGGAAAAACAATAGCCCAATAAGAAATTAACTCCTTGCATGTGAGTCTAACTCCAATTCCTTACCTCTGGTGCATATATATAGATTATTGTGAATGACGCTGAGATGCTTGCTCTAGCTCCAAAGAGCAGAGCTGTTGTTAGACCTGTGGACTGATGAACCACCAAAGGCAGCAAGAAGAAGCAAGACACCACAGAGATTGCTGCCGCAGAAAGTTTCCGACCAAATTTGTCAACTGTGATGGCTGACAGGACATACCCTGGAAACTCTTAAAACAGAGAAAAATTAGATGCTAATCAGCTTCCTTGGATTAATCCAAGTATAAAACAACAATAGAAATATTATACCAGCAAGACTAGTAATGAAAACATCTCCATAATCAACCCCAGCAGAGTTCTTTGACTGCATTTCAGTTGGTTGGCATTGATTATCCCCATTATTCAACTCTGTGGTGAGCAAAACAAGGCCATAGTATGAAAACAAATTCCCAAAGAATACTATCCACAAAAGCAAGGTTGACCTAATTAATCTTGGTGAAAGAAGAGTTAACAGCAATTCAATCACACCCATATCAGAATCCTTCGACTCAGTAGAGGCAATGAGATTTTCTTCTTCAACTGACAGTAGTGATTGTGTATCCTCCAGCAGGAGGCTGTTTCCTTGTGTCTCAAATTTGTTATTAGTAATCAGGACACCTGAAGGCAATTCTTTTCCATTTAGTAATGCCACTTTCTCTAGAATTCTCTGGGCATCATTTTTATTACCCTTTAAGCATAAATACCTTAGTGACTCAGGTGTCATGGAATAAAATACAAGAAGAAGAAATGATGGCAGAGCAGACAGACCAAGTAGCCATCTCCAACCCAATCTTGGCATGACAACCTGCAAAGCACAAATCAAGGATAAGAGCAATTCCAGGTACATTTTTTATAATCTACTGCATAGATATTCCTGAACCAGAAAACTGAGCATGAATCAAAGCTTGAATGCTGAGACATCAAAATTAGCTTATTCTCTGAATCTGGACTAGTTGGTGACACTTCAATGACAGAGAGTTCTCAAACAACTGAAACATGGAATGAGAGCAGGAGCTAAGGCGTTAATTGGTCTTAAGCATCCCATGCAAGCCATGGCTAATGCATCTAGTGCTGAAGCAATAATGCATGAATCAATTATTACTTGCAGTTCTTACCAAAATTTTCTTGAAAAAACTAATCCAAAGAAATGATTAGTGGAAAATGTAAGCAACTTGTCACTGAATCAATGCTTGGAAGGTGACATGCTCATAAATGATGGCAGAGAAAATGACAACTATAGCACTTCAGTCAAAGCAAGGAAGTTGCCAAATCCTAGGACCCCTTCTTATATTTTAGGCATCAGAAACTAATAAACATATATCAATGGAATAGATCTTAGTATCATATGCATACCACTCCAAGAGATAAATCTCAACCAAAAACATAAGAACATTGGTCTTAATATCCTATACATACTACATAAAGAGATCAAATGCACTGCTATTCATCAATAAAATTTCCTTCTTGACAAACCAAAAAGTTGTAGAATAACAATTTGGGACAAAGTCATGTATGCACCATTCAAGAACAATGAATACCATAGCTACACAAAAGGTGGATGAGGAGCACCACACGAGTAAGTTAAGAATTATAAGCATACCCATGCCAGTGCAGCCTCAATAATTGTTCCAACAGACCACAGGGTCTGAAAGATAACCATCCATAAGCCTCTTCTTGGAGTAGGTACAAATTCCATAAACCAGGCAAAGAGTACAGGACCACCTCCCAGACCAAGGCCAACCAAACACCGAGAAATTAGCAATGCAATATAGTTTGGGGCCATTGAGCTCAGAAAACCAGCTCCAGAAGTAACTAATGCTGTAAAAAGAAATCCTTTCCTGAAGAATTATTAGTAAAGGAAAATTAGCCTATTGAGTGACAGACTGGAAGAACAAAGAAGGAAAAAGAAAGCAAGATCAACAGGAGACCATTGAAAAAAAATAAAAATGCATCATGGGTAATTTGAGATAAATGTTCAGTCAAAGAAGGAAGCAACTACAAGAGCAGGTTGGCAAAAAAATCTGCTTAAAACTGTTTCTTTTCATCCCAAAGCCCAAACTCAGGCTCACAGATGACATATTCAAAATTTGGGCTTGTTAAGATATCATTAGTTTATATATTCTGTCATACCCTAAGGAGATGAAGAAGAGTGGATCTTAAAACATTATTCATGGACCAGTGGAACCAGCTAAATATCACCTTTTAGGAATGATGTTCTGTGGAGACGAAAAAAAGTCATATTAAAATGCAGTACAGAAGTGCTGATTTTACAACAGGTCTCACTGATTCATCCTATTCAGAAGAAGCAATTCAGAAATTCATGAGTTTATAAGGGCTGGGGAGTGCGAAGCAGGTATGGAATCCTCTTAGTCTACATAACTGAAAGAGAGGACAGGAGGCAAACCCAAATTACAGGCACCCTATGGAACACAAGCAAATCAACCTCACTGTTTATGGATACAAACGAATGATCCACAAATAGGTATCACATTACTAGTTACATTCAAGTTGTCAAAATAATCACATTATTTTACCAGGCCACAAAAAGAGCCCCACTCAGAAATTGGCCAAAAACGAATCAACATAGATAGCTAAGGCACTATACATATCTTTTAGTCCTGCAAAGGGAAAGAAAAAAACTGAAGCATAATGCCGATAGGCACCTCAGTAGTCTCACTGAATGCTGCGAGAAAAAACAGGGAAAGCAAAAGAGGCAGAACAAATAGAGTAAAGGGGTTTAAATGAAGAAGGAGAAAAGGAGAAATAACCGGCCCTACCTTCTTCCAAATCTGTCTGAAACTACACCCCAGGTGTAGGCACCAACCAACATGCCAGCAAAAACAACACTTGTGAAAAGGCTTTCTTGGTTGGAGGTCAGAAGCCATTCAGACTTAACCGCTGGACCAACGAAGGAGAGAAGCATCATTTCCATAGCTTCTGAAATCCAACCAAAGCCAGCATAGAGGAGCAAAAGAGACTGGAATTTTCCAAAACCCATCGCCAGAAGAGCATCGTCAACCGTGTACCTTGGGACCCCTCCATCTGCCATATCTACACACACATCGAAGTAACAACAGAAGAAGGAGTGCAGGCTGAGTATGAGAAATAAAAGAAGAGCATTAGCGGAGAATAGATGAAGTTGCAAGCATCACCGGGCCGTTTGTGAAAAGCTTAGTAAGTGAAAAGTAACCGAAAACTACAAAGCCCATGAATAACAACAACAATAATAATCATGATAATAATAATAAATTGAATTGACTTAAATTCGATCCCAAAAGAAAAAAACAAAAACAAAATAAGAAAAGGAAAAAGTAAAAGAGAGAAACAAAACGTAGAAAGAAACAAGGGGAATGTCAGGAGAAGGGAAAGGTAGAGTGTATCGGACCCTTTCAGTTCAGTTTCAGGTCATGTTTAATGGGCTGTAATGGAGATGGAAGGGGCCTTTTTCTTCTTCTTCTTCTTCTTCTTCCAACAATGCTGTTACTTTTGTTGCTTTAACTTCTTAACTCTCTCTCTCTCTCTCTCTCTCTCTCTCCCTCCCTCTCAGAGTCCTCCTGCTCTGAATGGACTGGAATGGGATTTCCCTGTTTGGTGGCCGTGGCGCAAACGAATACGCGAAAGCGACAAAATAGGAAGCATCCAACCACACTGTATATCATTAATTTGAGACGTTGACAATAACAAGTGGAATAAAGATTAGATTGGCTAGACGAAGAAAGAAGACCACAACCATAGCTATCAGCAGCTATAATTAGCTAGGAATGCATGGATATTATTCCACATTTTTAATTTACTTCTAAAATTTTTCTTGCTGTAACTTAAAAGTCATTTTGAAAAATAATATACAATGTGGTTCTGGGCCTCGGCGCGGTTGTTGCTGCAACGGCAAATCAAAAATGGGTCTTTGACTTCGACAGTGAAATGGTGACTGTAGGCCGGCAAGCATGTGCAAATACTGTTGCTGCGAGCAACTGCTTGCCTTTACACTCTCAATCGTGTCCCGCTATGGCATCGAAATGAATAAACCTCTCATTTGCTTGTCCTTTTTGAATTTTACTTAGCAAATTTTACCTCCTAAAATAACCTTATACCAAAAGCATTAAATTATTCGAGTTGTCATTTTATTAGGCTCTAAGGGCACGGGGTGACATGGCATCGATGCTATAGCGCGACCATTCTGACAAATTTGATCAGACTATTCTATTCCCGTCGACCGCCTCACCCTCCCTCCCTCTCTTTCTCTCTCTTTCGTTTTTTGTCTGCTTGGTCTTGTTGAGGACGTATTTGGTTTGGTCGCACTCGTCCAGAAGCACTAAATCAATGTCTTATATGGTACAGATACTCATTACAAACGGCGCCCACAACAGAACGTACCTCGCCATCCGTGGCTCCGGCTTCCAACACTCTTCCAAGGAAGAATTGGTTTCGCCTCCAAAACTCGCGTCATCGCAACGATACGTCTCCGTGGATAGCTTTACGCAAGGGATTTTATCTTCAACTTTTATATATATATATATATATATATACCTCTGTTTTTTGTACCCAAAAATTAAAAAAAAAAAAAAAAAAAAAAAAGGTTGAGCAGAATTGGTCCATCCCAATGCCACTCTTCCCATACCACATGTTCCCGCGCGAATTTAGTTTTCTTTAAAAATAAATCTGTGAATTAAAAGCACGAATATAAAATAATGTCAGGAATCATCCGAACCCGCTGCCCCCTCCCCAGCCCAGTCCAGCCCTTCCGCCTAATTTATTCATGGGAAGCAAGTGTCCTTTTATTTATTTTCCCTTCCGCTTTGTCTAACGTAGCCTTCCTTCGATCACAGTATCTTCAGCCGCCCCTCTCCCTCCCTCCCTCCCCCACCCCACCCCACCCCCCCTTCTCAAACCTAAAACCTTTTCACTTGGACCGTCGCTCCATTTCTACTTCCAGATTCAAGCATTGCCTCTAAGATGGCCACATCTCTGGCACCTTCAACATAGGACAGCCGAGGATCAGCCTCATAGTTGCTTCCATTCTGCCACAAACCAAGTAGGATTAGGGCACAGAATGTGAATGAAAGTCGCAACATAGCAGAGCCATCAATCATATTCTTTGTTTAGTTGATTGCCCATGGAAGCTCATGAAATAGCATGTTTGGCTGTGCCGCGTGCATCTTCATTTCAATTCACATCTGTACATCACACGCATTGCAAAGCTATCCGATGCATGCAAATTAAACAACTCGTTCTAATTTATTCAAAAATCTGCTCATGTCATGATGTGGTGTAGATCACTTCTATAAATCAATATTAAAATGATAAAACCACATTGCATATGGTTCAACTTGAAGATAAACTGCAAATAATCATGCAAAGTTTGTGCCATCTTATGTTTACCTTTTGGCTGGCCTGTGAAACATTATGTATAAATGTTTTTAATTCTTCTGTCACACCACTGAATGGGTGGAAGTAGCTCTTGCTCTGCCCATCAACAGTGTAAAAGGAAACCTGCAAGAGCAATGAAGCACATCAAGTGAAGGCTGCCAATTTGTTATTAGTCCTTTATTTGGAATATAAGTGGTGAAGGGGACACTGCCAATTACTATAAGTTTAAAGCAAAAGAGACATCCCTGCAAATCAAAAGCTTTAAAGCCTTCCGAATGACTATCTAGCTACTTTAACATATGGATTTCTTGACATACCAGGTAACCATGTTGCCCATCTTGTTTCCCACGCTCAATCTGCAATGTTCCCTTCAAGCCAACAACTCGCCAGAATATCTACAAGGATGAAAGGCTATGAGAAAAGACATAAATACATGCACACTAAAATATATTTAAGTAAAACTATCACTTTACCACATGCCTTGGGTGATCTTGAGGACACGACCATTACAAAAACTCCAGCACATCCATTCTCTAGTTGACTAAGAATCATATGCAGTGTGGCAATCTTAGTATTCCAATTGTATGGGAAAAATTCTGTGGAAGTCAACTCATGCACAAAAGAACTTACAAGACAGAGGATACATTATCAGGTGGAGGTAAATTTGGATCTACATGAGAGGTTACAGCTGACACTGACATCACCTCGCATCCAACAAGCTATCCGCAGAAAGAGAAATTACAAATGTCAGTGCCAAGCTGGATCAGGAGGTGAAGAACGAAGAATAAATTAAAAAATTTCAAACAAAACTGGATCAACTGGTGAAGAAGAAAGGTAAATATTGAAGCCTCCCCCCCCCCCCCCCAATGACAACAAGAAATATAAAATTTTTATAAATGCATAGAACACAATCACAGCTACACTGTTGTTGTCTGCCCACAATAAAATTGTGAAAATGTAAGAACATTTTTGTCAGAAAATGAAAATGGTAAGATATTTGAATCAAAGACAGCTTGAAACACCACAGGTTGTCAGTCAGAATGAAAAACCATGGAAGCTAAAATGTATGAAGTGTGAGATTACCAGTCTTAATCCTGCAATAAAATGCACGCCCATATCTAGTATGAAACCCCCCTGCCAAAAGGAAAAAATGATTGATAAGTGTTAACAAAGTTCTAGATAGAACACAATAAAATTGGTAAATAGAATAATTACTTGAAAAACACATGTAAGAGATTTCCATTGGTCGGACTACATCCTGCAATCTGCACTATAGTCACTAGTCATGCAAGAAGAACCCCTCTTAATACTTCACAGAGACAACTGTAACATTCACTGTAGTTACCATTCATGCAAGAAGAACACATCTACTTGACTAAGCACTGAACAATAAAGCATTGGCACTGAGAACCAACAAACTCAAGTATGAAAAGATACACTTCATTCATCTCATTTTATGGTATGGAATGAATTACATAGATAACTTGCTTGAAATACTGCAGTGATTCATAGCACAAGCAACATGAAAATTGCTTTTGTGAATCAGTGAAAGAACAACACATAAGTAAATGCAGCACAGACCACATACATTGAAATTGCGGCGCCAAGAGCTTGAGAAGTAAGGATTTTCATTATTCATTGATCCTTCAACAATAAGTTGGACACTCATCATTTTCCCAATGGTAGCCAATAATTTTTTGCACTGCAGAAAAATAATGACCGTCATGAACTAGAAAAATTGGTACCAGGAGAGATGTGGGCATAAGTACCTCTAATAAACCAGGTTCGAATCTATAGTTTTCTGCAACAGCCCATATTGGTTGACCAGGGATATTGGCACAAATAGATTTGTAGCTCAGTAGGGCAGTTTCTATTTCACTTATTGCTGCAGTAACAAACCAGCATTCAGTTTCTCAACAACTAAGTTGTTGTGCATTGGAGACATTATTTGAAGGTATTTCTTGAAAATCAAAGCAATTCCTAACATTCCTCTAACTTACAAGTAACATATAGTAGTATCATGAAAGAGTTATAAAAAAAAAAAAAGTCTCACTTACAAGCTGCTGCTGGTTTCTCTTCTCACCAACCAAGTTAGTCAAGCAATGGAAACAGCATGTCAATGCAAAAGAAAAATTTTAGCAATTCACAGAAAAAGAATGGCCAGACCCAAAAAGGAGGTTGGGAGAGGGGAAGTGGGGAGGGGGGGAACCTCTGAACTTAAAAACTAGCAACTGCATTGAGTTTGATGGCTTCATAAGGATAATTGATATGACCTTGAAGAACATGCTTCCCCGCCTTTAGTAGCTTCAGAGAGATACCTGCCTGCATGAAGTGGTAAAGCATAAGCAACTATCTACTGACATCGTTACATGTCAAAGCAAGTTGTGTCGTGCACAGGAAGAAAACAGATTAGAAAATGAGCATTCTGACTGAAATTGTAGATTCTGGACGAACCACAAAAAACAAAAGAAAAAAGAAAAATCTGTTGCAACTGGGTAAAATGTTGATTTCAGATTTCGTCGGCTGCAGATCCAACCTAACGATGTTAATTATCTAAATCATCTTTGGTGCAATTTAGTTTGGCAGAGCAACAGGAGGAGCCTTGCTCAAACAATGTTCCATCTGTTTTAGGGGGAAAAGGAAAAAAGAAGAAGAAGCAAGAAAAACTTTAACTGCAATGGACAAAGGCAAAACAAGAATACCAGGAGTAGCTGAGTTGATGTTAAGCAAAGCCCGCCAGATCTAAATGTAGATGTACAACCAACAATCTTAACATTTGTATCTTTGCAACAGAATTTAATTCAAGAACAGGAGAGAAAGAGGTCGGGGGGTGACCTGGGATTGAGCAGCGAGAACAACAGCAACGGCGAGAATAGAAGGATCGTTGAGAATGTCGGCAAGACCCTCATCTCCCCACTTGCACTCCACTCCCTCGAAATGCTTCCTCGCTATCTCCACTGTTGCCCTCGCCGATTCCTATTGCGATCCCCCCCCCCACACAAAAATAAAAAAGCAATGTAAATCCAAATAACAAAGAATAACTTACATTGTATTTATAAAATATAATAATAGGTGGCTGGAAAAGATTAGAGAAGAGAATGGCAGGCTTTTGGGATTGGAGCGGGGACCTGGGAGCGACTCCAAATGGCTTTGAGAATGAAGAGATTATTGGAGATCTCAGCCAGTCTTGGGATGTACTGATTTCTTACGAAGATGCCCGCTCCCGCTATCGCTATTCCCACCCGTTCCATTAGCCCTCCCCCAACTCCCTTGCCTTCTTCTTCTTCTTCCCTCTCTCTCTCTCTCTCGCTGTCTGTGTGTGCCAGTGTTGCTGCTCTCTCCCCCACCCGGCCCCTCTCCCTCGTGGTCCTCCATAGTTTCCTTCCTTTATTCTAAATACACGACAAATAATTAAAACTTCCTCCCAGCCCAGCCCAACACAGCCCAACTGCTGACTCGAATTTCGCGTTTCTTCTGCTCCGCTCAGTCACTCACAGACGCTCATCTTCCTTCCCAGCCTTGCATGTTTGGTGTTGGTACTGTTATTTTTCTTGTTATTTTAATTTTAAACTAACCCAAATCCAAATGATATATCGTCCGTCCAATCCAGTCATCCACAATGCCGTCTTTATTGGAACAAAGAACATGCAATGCACTCTTATCATTCCATTATAAATATTTAACATCCCCGGGTGTGCATCACCATATCCATATCAATAATAATATCGCCCTTTTGGTTTTTTTTTTTTATTTTTTTTTCTTTTCTTTTCCATTGGAAGATGAAAACCGAGTAAGAGGCGTGAACCTGCACTTGTCTCGTGTTCACTAACAGACGGGAGGGGTTGATGTTCCTCCTCCGATTACACAACAGCCCGTGTGTCACACCAGATATGTATGGCCTATCTCCCATCTCACCTTTCTCGCTGCACCAACACCTACACCGACCAACCTTTCTTTAACTCGACACTTTGCATCTCCACGCTAACGTGATTTTGTCTTTTCTCCTTTTTGCATCATTCGTTTGTGACATTTACCGTATTAATTCTGTTCTTCTATCATATCACGTCTCTCCCACACCCCAACCTACACGACACTTGCTTGTTTCCACGCGTGTAGCACTAGCACCTGTGCTAACAAGTTACAAAGAAAATTTTCCGCTCGTCTCCCGACAAGCAGGTTCCTTTGTCCTTCTGTTAAACAACCATAATCCAAGTAACGTACTGTACCAGACCTTCTTGACCTTATGAACCAAATTTGTGTCTCCTATGAAAAAATATCCAAAAGAAAAAAAAAATAATAATAATAATAATAACTAACACGCGAGTCTAAAGACAAAAAGCGGACTGTGGAGGTCCATGAACTTATTTTTGGCTTCAAGGGTTTGGGCATATACATCTTCTCTTGGTTCCTCGCTCACTCCGCTTTGCGTAGCATATTCCAACGCCATCTCATAGTCCACCTGCACCATAAAAAAACATGACAGACTCATCAGTATCCCAAAAGATTTAATGCCTAGTTCTGCGCATTGCTTGATTGCTTTGGTCCGCCCGTCACACAAACAGTTCCAATTCCATTTGATTTGGAATTTATTACGTGCTGACCCGGTTTGCAAACAAGGATGACACCGTGTTCTTCAGCCTCAACTGCCATTGGGTCACAACTCTTCACTAACATTATTTTTATGGTCAACAACTGCCAATCAAAACCAAGTTTCTATAAAGCTCACCTGTTCAACATGCTCAGAGAGCCTTTCCCGAAGTGTCTCCTTTGTAATCAAATGAGCAGACACTTTCTTTAATATTTCTGAATCCTCTTCCTCGTATCGTTTCTTCTTCAATGAATGTAGCTGTGCCATTTCTCTCAAAACCTCATAGACAGCACCCGAAGCATCTGGTATGTACCTGCCATTTTATTCAAAATTTTATTTCAGTGAGCCCTGAGAGTCAGAGCTTCATACTTTTAAAAAAAAAAAAGAAAGAACAAACAAACAAATAGAATGGAAGGATACTAGAATTACTTGCTTAAATTCCGTTTCCTCTCCTGCTGTTCACGAGCCTGCATTTTCTTTACTATTTTGGACTTCAGCTGGATGCAACACTGCTGAACAGCAGACTGGAGAATTTATGTTGTTAGCTTTTTCAGTATTCCCACTAATGAGAAAACACAGTAAACCAAGGAAAACCCAACCTTCACAGCAGTAGCTATCTCATTGATATCATCTCCAATGTATTCTTTTCCAGTCCCTTTGAAGGGGATCTTTGTGCTTACAATGCTCACAAAAACACCAATCTTGTCCTGCGTCTGGTTGATCTTGTAACTTCCCCAACTGAAAAGAACAATTAACTGAATTCCTATTTTTGGCTGCATTGCATTACATATCTTACTCACTCACACCATAAAGTACCAAAAAACAGGGGATGCTTTTATATCTTACTTTATTCTCTTAAGGGCAGTCCTGGTGACAACATCGGCACCTTGCTCAAAAAGCAGAGGAATGCGGTTTGCAAATCGAAATATATTCAATCCCTGCTTTTTGTAATGAGAAATGCCGATTAAAATGGAATGCCTAATAGAAACAGGATAATTCAGTACACAATCTCTCTAATAAAGCAAATCCACAATTCATCCTTTTCCTAGGTTCAATGTCTAAGATTTTCAGTAGTTGATGTCTAGTAACCATCTTAAACACTAATAATATCCATCTCCCTCATATTCTTGTTTATGTATTCTCCATTTCCGGTAAAGCCCCTAGTCATGGGACACCCATCCTTTTCTATCCTCCAGCTCTTGAACTTGATACACTATATTTAATCAAATCCACATTGGAGTCCCCAACTCAGATCAAATTCCTTCCTTTCTACACCCAAGGTAAAGACAAAAGCACTTACATGCTTGACATCCTTTCCACCCATGCTGACGCCAGCTTCAACAATAAAAGGGTGCCCCTCAAAAACTTGAGCACTGCATCACAATTAGAAATGTTCCATTAACAGAAAAATACAATTTGCTATAACAGAAAAGAGAACTCAATGTTACCAGTTTACATTATACTTCAAGTTCCCACTATCATTTTCACTGCAATACATATGCTCGCATCCTGAAATCACAACAATAGAAAGATCTAGAATGAAGATTTTGAGCACAAACCTCCCTGAATAAGTAGCAACCATGTCTGGATGCAGCTCCTTTATAATTCCAAGACGAAGATTGTATTCACCTGCTGGACTAAGACACTGAAGCTAGAATCTTAAGCAAATGGCTAAACTGCAAAAACTGTATAAAGTACAGAACCAGAAAATAAAATGATGGAGAAAAGGAAGGTGAAAAATGCAAGCAATAACCATAGCAGCTTACATCACCAGTAGGGTCATCAAATTTGGCTTGACGAAACAACTGATGGATGCGTACTATCTGCTGATCAGTCAGAGACTTTACAGACATTTTTGGACTAAAGTCTGGACCCATTTCCCCTGGCAATTTACAGAGAAGTATCACAAAAATCAACTTTAGAATGCAAGAAGTAGCACTACACCTCAGATCTGACATAGCATATTGTTAGTGGCTTGCCCCATATCATTCCAAGGAGAGGATTATTATATTTAACCTGTAAAACAAATTGCACGACATAATTTGAGTTCAATGTCTCACCAATTAATCGTTCGGCATGAGACTTTCCTATATTCACAAATTCATGCTGAAGAAATTGCAAAAGGTTCTGCTTTGAAGTCTCGGCAATGAGGCGTTTGATCAGTAGCAAGTCCACAGATGATGGGTGATATTTTGTTTCAAGGGGAACTGGAGGCATCACATCTGTTCTTCGTGCAAATTTTATGGTGACATTTTTACTGCCAACATAATAAATAACTAAATAATGAGAGAGGTGTATTATGATGACAAAGATCAGCAATGCATATGACCCAATTCAAATGTGACCAAATGCATCTAATGTCCGAGATATGAGCGCATATGCACAAGTGTGCACCACCCAGGGAAAGGGAAAGGGAAAGTTTGAGTGGGGGGGGGGGGGCAAAGAGAGAGAGAGAGTACTCAGATGCTTCTGATATAAATCTGAAAAGAAATTGTGCATAAGGAGTAATAACAGCCATTTGCCGCATGTAGTGCAATATTTTAGACTGCACATACCAACAAATAAAGATTGAGTCAAAGACAGAAAATATCAACCAATAAACATTAAGGAAATCTAACCAAAAGATATCATTTAAGTATACAATCACCCCCACTGACAACTTCAAAAATGCCTCAGAAGAATTTAAGTTGAAGAATGAGATAATAACATGGGTCATCATACACGGTAAGTTGTCCAATTTCCTTCAATGACCACTAGAATTTCTGCTCCATGCCACTTATCATCATTGCTCCTTTTTTCATGTAAATGAAGGTGAGGAATGTTCCTGGAGGATTATAAGACACAGCATCTTTTAGTACAGACAAACTTAATACTCTATGGTTGAAAAACTGCATTAGACTCCTGGGAACAGATATAGAATTGGAAAACAGTACACTTGAATGAAACAAACTACCCACTTCCCTTTGCCTTGTTAAAGCAGCTAAATAGATGCAAAATAGATGCAAACATATTGGTAAATGAGATAGATAAGTGTCCAAATATGTCAAGTAATTTTTTAAACTTCTAATCCTTCTGTCCATTTCTCTACTTGACTCATAAGTCATACCTATGAATATCTATGTCAAGCCTGCAGAATGATATATAGTTTTGGCCCTTCATTGACGAGGAGATATCTATAGGAAGCCCTGTGCTCATCTTGGACCATATCAATGCCTACATGAGCAAATTGATTACATCAAGTAAAGAAGTATGAGAAATAAATGTATATATAATCCTTGCATGAGAGTATATGCAGCAAGTTTTCCCTAATGGTGCAAATCAAAATTGATTGGGCATGTTTGGAGGTCTTATGCAACAATTTAACTTGAATGGGAAACCCCATATAGCATCCCTGAGTACAGGAAAAATAAGGAATTACTAGTTCTGGAGAATTCTACATTGACTTCTTACAACAACTTCAATTATTGCCGCATTTTTTGTTTAATGAAAAGTCTTAAAAAATTTGAATCACACAATAAGTTGCTTTATGAACTCCTACAATTGTCATCCAATTTTCCTATATCAAGAAAGAAGACCTTCAATGTGGCAAGGGAAAGCAGCAAAACTAAAAAGACCATGTGGTGAATATGTGTATTTAGGTATGCAATCATGGAGAAGACAATCCATTCATGCTGTAGCTGCAGAAAAGATTGTTACCATTTTTGCACCAAGACCAAACTTGCCACGTGTCTGTTTCAGCCCATATTTTGTCCCAGAAAGAACTGTGCACAAGAATGCACTTTAAACTTATAACAAGTGTAAGTAAGTGTTAAATTAACTATCCACAGTTAGACAACTATTCAGACATATGCAGAAATAACTTCATATCAAATAGAAACAAAAGCTGGCAAGTAACCACAAACCTCGACCAAACATATTTGGGATGTCATCATGGGGCATTCCTCTTCCATTGTCCTACATACAAAATTAGTTACATATATGAGACTTAATGCCCTTAAAAAGAATTGGGTGTCTAGAAAAAACACCAAAAAGATCATGTGTTAAGGAAGTTGAACATGCATCGCACCTTGCACGTGACCCTGTAAAATGAAGCCTCACCTCGACCTTTCATGCCTTTTGAAGCTGTAGTTTCTTTGACTTTCCTTCCTAGGGCAATGTTCTTTGCCTGTGTTTCATGAGCACGGGCTTCCTTTACTAATCTTTTCTGCATGGAATGAAAAATTCAAGGCAAAAATTTTGGTTGGTGCCAAGTGAGCAAATGCAATACAGACATGAAAGCCTTGCAATAACCCAGTTACAAATACGAAGCAATCAAAAGGAGGCCGCAAATCAAGCTGTATTGGCCGATGACATCAAATGACATAAAAGTTATAGGTTTTTCAATTGATGAAATCATTGAGCCTGGCAGAAAGCTTTGACCAACATTATTGTTTCACAGAACAATTATCAGAGAAGGAAGCCTTTGATAAACGGAGACACAAACCTCACGAGCCTTAGCAGTCTCATAGTCATCATAAAGTTCTTCATCTACACGTTGGCAGTCAATGAGGCCAATCATGGAGTTGAACTTGCTTTTCCCAATTTCTTCACTACAGCAACCAAAATGTTGCCATTCAGGCGATTAGTAAGAAGTAAGAAAACATACATATCTGATACACAATGTACTACCCAACTTTTCTGATTTGCAGTGAAAAGCCAGGAAAGGGATGGGAGAGAATAATAATTGGCCATTTCGGACAAAACAAAATAGAAAAGTACTCACATAGTAATTTCAACAATAGGAAGCTCGGAAATGGACTCTGCTGAATCAAGGGAATTTTCAACGAGTTCTCTGACAGTAGTGTAAAGGCATTTCCCGGGCTAAAATTTGCAGGACCAACACCGTCATTTGAAAAATCAACCCAACAACCAAAATGAAGGAATTAAAAAAAATAAAAATTGTCTGGAATAACTATGTCAAGAATCCACTTCAGCTGAAAGCTTAAGCTGTTAGATGAGAACCAAGATATAAATCATATATTATACTCTAACAAATTACCTTCTCCCTTCGCAAAAACTGAAATTGGCATTTCCATATTAATTCAGCATTGAACTTGGTGAAAAGAAAAATCGTGAACAGAAAAGAAGGGAGAAAGAAAAAAGGAGTAAAAGATGAAGAAGAAGAAGAAGAAGAGAACGGACGTTATCAAAGCCAGCAATGTTTTTGTTCTCAGCGAAGAATTCGGCTGGAGATTCTGCACAAAAATCAGGCGGTGGCCAGGCCACCCAGTCCCACCCATCTCATTATTATTAACCAGAAAAAAAAAAAAACCAGAAATACACAGAGATAGAAAGGGAACAAACTCTGCTTGAGAAGTGTCTCTTTGGCTGCTTTGGATTTGGAGCTCTTGTGGGGTTGGCTTCCCCTTCTTCCACTGCGACTGCCTCCTCCTCCTCCTCCTCCTCCTCCTCCACTTTCCATTCCCCCTTAAGCCCACCAAATCCCCACCAGCTGGTACAGTGGCGCGGTGTAGTTGAGGTTTCCTGTAATTTTATTCCATGTCTCCCGATGATCCATTCCCCACGCCATGTTGGTGTGCGTAATGGGCTTTCTCATTATGTGTTATTATTATCAAATATGGGCTCTTTCATTCATTGGACTAACTTCAGTCTAGCAGATCTCGGCGGATTCAATCAGATCCCTACCTGCATCATTTACATTCTATTTTATGTGTAATTTATTTATATAATACAAATTATAACTCGTTACTCAAGTACGACTAATAAATAAATTCATATTTTTTTCATATAAATAAATTTTATTACATATATAAATTTAAACACACACACATATATTATATATAAAATAAAAATATCTCTAATATCAATTAATTAATTATGAGACTTTGGTGGATTTATTGTCGACTCCGAAAAGTCACAAGTTCCCCCAAAATCTACCCCACTTATTGACACTTCAACCGACTTAACAAATGAAAAGACGGAAGATACGGTCCGACCCTGATTCCTTGAATAGACTTCCTCCTATTTACGAAGCTCAGCACAGTCCAAACTACCCCCTCCCCTCTCTGTTTTTTTTTTTTTTTTTTTTTTTTTTATTTTGGGCCATCGGAGGTTGCATTCACGTTATCATTGATTGCTGCCATTCATTATTATCATTATTTATTTATGTATGGTAGGCACTGCAGCTCCCACTACCGTAATAACTCTCAATCCCCAGCTCCCACAATAACTACGGAGATTAAAGAAACAATAAAACTGTCGACAATTAATCCTTACTGAAGAAAGGATAAGGAAATTAATTGAGCACAGGCCTATCCTAACGCTATGGAATGTGGAGGCGCAGGCCGCAGCATAGCATTGCTTCTCCTCCTCGAAGCCCTGCGTTTCCTCCTGATTCCTCTTCTAGTTCTATCCACTGTCTGCCTTCATCAATTACATACCCACTCCTACAAGATGCGTTATAATCCACATTTCCTTTCTTCCTTTAATTTGTTTCATACCTTCTTTCTCTCTCTCTCTCTCTCTCTCTCTCTCTGCTTTTTTTTTTTTTAAGTTACTCCTCTAAATGTGAGAAAACTCATCACCGCATTTATTAACTTCAAATTTTGTATCATCGCTCCAAGAAATACTAGTCTTTCTCGAGTTCAAGTTGCTTCAATGTGATTTAAAAAAAAAAAAAAAGAAAAAAGAAAAATCCTAAGCTAAATAAACCGTGTAAACCCTCACAAATCGCCCCGGTGACACCTCCTGCATCCCCCTCCCACCTCTGTTTCGAGTTGTAGGTCTCAAAAGTTAAGAACATCTTGCGTGGAAGGAAGTAATCAACTCCTTAAAGTTGGATAATTTTTTTATAGTTTTTCTGGTACATCCAAATTAAAAACTTTAATTGCGAAAATTGAAAAAAAAAAAAATTTACAGTTTGAACCCACAATCTCGTTTTCAGGAGCTTTGTTGTTGTAATCAACCCTCCAATTTTATATAGTAATTTTCAAATTCCAAGACTCAAGTTACGATTTTTAATATTGTGATACAACAAACAATTTTTAATACTACCCTTTTATTTATTTATTTATTCAAAGCGGGAGCCAGAGACTTCGGTTTTTGGAAGCCCGACCGCTGGTGATTTATCCCGGCCTACATTGACCGCTCTTTTTCCACTCAAAGATAGATCCAATTCTTAAAATCACCAATTATATGGGTGTACTGTGGATTTACTTCCTAGCTAGTATTGGATTGTCTATCCATCAGTGACCCCGTGTGAGATCTTTGGATATTATCTGGGGGGCGGGTTTCGTCCTGCGTGTGAAGAAAACACAAAATATGCAATTTTGCCTTTTTTTTTTTTTTTTTTTTTCAGTTTCCAGCTATGCAAAGTTTCTTTGTAAAGAAAGAGACATAGCGGACCATCCACGGGCTCGCTGTCTGGGCAAGGACCATTCCCTGATCCTGTCATTGTCTGACTGGAAATCATTTTCATTTTGAAGTCTACGAGATAATGGTGATTAGGTTTCGCGTGTGTGATCCTGAAAATTTTGCATTTCAAAGGAAAAAAGATTTTTAAGTTTAATGAAAATAATGTGTAGCCAATTTTTTTTAATTAAAACAGTAACATATTATTAGATGCTATATATTTTATTACACATAATTGTATTTGTTTTACACTAAAAATTACAAGTTGTTATACCAAAATCTGATAAATTCAAAATCATTACACACGCGTGTGTATATATATATATATGAGTTCCACGCTATTCTTACATCATTATTTTTAAACCTTCGTTCATACTTAAACATGAAAAACAAAAAAAATGTCATTTCATCGTTTAATTATTTAAAACAGTTAATGAGATTAAAGACTCCACTAATATTTCTCAAGCGTCCAAATTAATTCTCCCTTAGAATTTTAATAATAATTTCTCCCTTAAGCGCTAATCTTTTACACATTAAATTTTTTTTTTTTTTTCTTTAAACGTGCCAAGAGGTCGTTATCACTCCACCAATTTTATTAATAAGTAATTCTTATTTTACATAATTTTAAAATATGCATTTGTCAATATTATAAAAATTACATCAATATTTATATGTTCATGATTAGAATTTCAACAATTATATCATATATATAAAGTTCACACGATCATGATCATATATATATATGTATATGTTTGATTAATTTGTTGGATCTCTCTGTGTGGGTGAACACGTTAAGTCGCTATCAATTAATTAAAGTTATCTTTTTAGGTTGAGAATTTGGAGACACCCAGACAAATAGTTTAGCAGCTATAGCATTCGGACATACCCATTGACTTTACCGACCTCTTCATAGGACTCAATAATAGAATATTATTATATAAGCAACTAGCTAGAATTTTGATCCTGGAAAAACTGACACGTTTATTTTGTTTCCATCTACCCGTGGCCCCTGCATCTCCGACTCGTGTATTTGGTTTCGAAGCCATCTACTGTGGCCCCTACATCTCCAACACTCGTTTATTTCGTTTCAAAGTAGAGTGTAGAATCTTGAGGAGCATTGTAATATGGGTTATTATCCGTATGACGCGGCAAGAATTGACAAGAAAACAAGAGGGTTCCCTTCATAACGTCGAAATCCCCGTCGTAATTTTTTGTGGCTGTGGCTCACCGTGAGCCCACTTAAAATCACGACAAGAATGAAAAAGAACGAAGGCGATGGCAAATTATCGATTGTTTAGGCTCAAACTCCAAAATTACTCCGTTGTTATTAATTATATTCTTCTCAAGATATGAATTTATATGAAATGCTTTTCAATTATTGCCGACGGTCTATAATCTCACCGTTCAGCTCCATTCCAAGCAAGCTTATAAACATTATTCACGTGAAAATGCATAGCTCTCTCTCTCTCTCTCTCTCTGTGACTGTACGCACCAAGGCTTTTTCCCCGCTATATAGGGAAGTTCTCGTACCTTGGCCTCTGCAATACAGCGCTCAGTTGCTCAGCGCAATCTTTATCCCCTCATCCCACCAAAAAGCCGAATTAGGAAATGTTGAAGGCACGGTGCTACTGCTCCTCTTCGTCAAATGCCCTCTTGGGCAGCCCATGTATCACCGTCGGTGGCCATGGCCCCATCTCGTTTCCCGTCCCTCCCTCATCGTCACTAAGATCATCAATCTCCTACTCCGCCTTCGTCCCCACTAAAATTGCTAGTAGAAATGTTGCTCGCCTTGGCTGCTATTATAATAAACCTGGCAACATTAAGGCTATATCTTTATCTGGAATTACCACCGCCAAGTCTATTAAAGTCAAGGCCGTTGTGACTATCAACAGAACAGTTGGTGGATTCCTATCAAACCTTGTAAACATAGAACAAGGTCTTGATAATCTCACTGACCTCTTTGGTAGATCCCTCCTCTTGGAGCTTGTAAGCGCCGAGCTTGATCCCAGTAAGTAGATCTATCTATCTAAATTTATTTTTATTAGTGTTTTCTTTAAATAAAAAAAATAAAATTATGATTTTAAAACAAATTAAAAATAAATTTAAAATTATTTTTTAAAATAATTTAAAAATAAAATTTTAAATTATGAATATTTATTTAATAAATTTTATAATTTTAAAAATTATTATTATTGTTATTTACAAATTTTAAATATATACAAAATTTTGTTGGTATAAATTATATTATAATTAAATAAATTAAATTTATATTTAAATTTTAATCTTAGTAAAAATAAATAAAATGAAATAATTTTTTTTTAAATTTTTTTTTATTTTTAAAAAAAATTTAAAAATATTGTATTAAAAATATATGTAAATTTAAGATATTTTCTTAAAAAAATTAAAAGTAATTTTTTTAATTTTTTATTTTATTTTGTTAGATAATTTTATAATTATAAAATTTTAATTATAATTAAAATATAATTTTTTGTATTAATAAAATTTTATTTAATTATAATTAAATTTATATTAATTAAGTTATATAATTTTATTTTAATTATTAATAAATTTTTATTATAATAATATATTTTTATTTATTTAATTTATAAATTTATAAAAAAATTTTATATAAATAACATCTTTCGTTTACAAATCTATGAGAAATTGTGACATAAGTAATATTTACATTTCTTTCTTAACTATAACTAAATAAGTCAACTTCAATATTTTTCCTGATTCATGAATTTATAAACTTATGATTCTCAAAATTAATGCATGCTGCTGCTGAATAGCCACTTAATCATCTCAGAACAAGAACCTCTGCATATATATATATATATATCCGTATTTCTTTCATTTCATTATATCTCTCTCAGAAGATAAAATATGATTATTAAATTAATTGAATTAAATTATTTTGTAGAATTGAATTGAATTTAGTCCAAATAAAAAATGTTGATTACAAGTAAGTTATTACGGATTCCCAGAATTACACTAATTGAGTGACTACGGAGTCCACGCAAGCTAAAAAGGGGATTTGGGGTGGGGGAATTTCGTGGGTCTAACAAATGGAACGTCTGTTAATCGAAGCATTTTTTTCATTAATTGTTTTTTGTACGTCTTAAATTTCATGACGAAGAAACGGGATCGGAGAAGCCCACAGTAAAAGGGTACGCAGACAAGACAAGCCAAGAGGGGGAGGAGGTGAAGTACGAAGCAGAATGTGAGGTGCCAGCTGATTTCGGAGAAGTGGGTGCCGTCCTCGTGGAGAATGAGCACCGTGAGGAGATGTTCCTCAAGGACATTGTCCTCAATGGCTTCCCCAACGGCACTGTTGTCATTACCTGCAATTCGTGGGTTCCATCCAAGTCTGATGATAAGCTCAAGCGGGTCTTCTTCGCTAATAAGGCAACGGCTTTTCTTTATTCTTTATTTCTATCTCATCCATGTAATTAATGAATTAGGGTGTACACACGCATATATATATATAGGGGAGTTAAAAGATTCTAATTACTATATATGGCTAATTATCTAGCAATTTCATTTACCGTATAAATATAGATTTATAGAAGGATTATATATGTTTATAACTTTGTATCCTTATCTTCTGATATGGGAAGGAAAATTCGATCAGTTTACTAAATTGTGACTTTCTTTCCTTTTTTATTTAAAAAAAAAAAAAAAAATTTGGGAATGAGTTGCAGCAAGCATATTTGCCGTCGAATACACCGAGTGGATTGAAGAGGCTGAGGGAAGAAGAGCTAAAAGTGCTGAGAGGAAATGGACAAGGTGAACGGAAGAAAGGCGAAAGGATATACGATTATGACGTGTACAACGACCTTGGCGACCCGGACTCCAAACCTGAACTTGCCCGACCCGTTTTAGGCGGCAAAAACCACCCTTACCCCAGGCGTTGCCGAACCGGCCGACCTCCCTCCGCTTCAGGTTCGTCGTGTATATATATATATATCTAATCCTGAGAGGTATATCAATTTATAATAAGAATAAGAAGAAGAATTTGATTGGTTGTCTAATTAATTTAATTTTAACGGTTAAGCCATGTTTCTTGTTTTCTCTCAATTAAGTTGGACAACAATGAATTGTGTTCTGCTTAATTATTGGACAGTGGTAAACTACTCCATTAATTTTATTACCGACTGTAAATGCGATGCAATAAAATAATTTTGTGCTTTTAATTAATCCGTTGGATATTTGTAGACGACTTAACTAGCTGATAGCTGATAATTTTGTTTCATGGGATGGGGATGACAACTCATCGTATGTATGTATGTATGTATGTATGGATATGTCATCTTTATGTGACTAATTTAATTGAATAAATGCCTCAACTTAATAATTTAATATAATCAACGAAAATAACGTAACGTAAGTGCACATTTACGCGTAGATCCAGCGTCGGAGAGCACGGGCAGCAGCGTCTACGTGCCACGGGATGAAGAATTCTCAGAGGTAAAGCAGGCAACCTTCTCCGTGAAGACGGTGTACTCAGTGCTGCATGCGCTGTTGCCATCGCTGGAGACAACAATCCTTGACCCGAAACTGGGATTCCCATATTTCACGGCCATAGACTCCCTGTTCGACGAAGGCATCACCTGGCCTCCCCAGCAGAACCAAGGCTTCTGGACAACCCTGCTCCCAAGGCTTTTCAAGGCTGTCAAAGATGGCGCCCAGGATGTCCTCCGCTTTGAGCCTCCGGAAACCATGAACAGAGATAAATTTTTCTGGTTTAGCGACGAGGAATTTGGTCGCCAGACCATCGCCGGTCTCCACCCTTGTGCCTTGCAATTGGTCACGGTACACATATCGTTCATTAATTAAAAAATTAATATATACGACTCTTTAATTCTCTATTAATTTTTCATGTAATTGAATGAATTATATATATATATATATATATATATATATATATAGGAGTGGCCACTGAAGAGCACACTTGATCGTGAAACCTATGGCCCCCCAGAATCAGCAATCACCACAGAAATGGTGGAGAAACAAATGAGAGGGTACATGACAATTGACGAGGTAAGGCCGCTATATTTTTAATTTAATCAGATTAATTGAAATCATTAACACATGCCACATTACTATCATATGCATTGCTAGCAGGCTATGGAACAAAAGAGGCTGTTCATCCTTGACTACCATGATGTACTTCTACCGCTCGTGAGCAAAGTAAGACAGCTGGAAGGCACAACATTATATGGGTCCCGGACGTTGTTCTTCCTAACCCCAGATGGCACCTTAAAGCCAGTTGCCATTGAGCTCACTCGACCACCCATGGACGGGAAGCCCCAGTGGAAGGAAGCCTATACACCAACTTGTCATTCCACAAGTCTCTGGCTTTGGAGGCACGCCAAAGCTCATGCCCTTGCACATGATTCTGGCTATCACCAACTTGTTAGTCACTGGTATGCACTATGCAGTCCAATGGCAAAATGCAATCTCCCCTAATCTAGCTATTAATTATTTTCTTGTTTGTTACCCTCCATATAATGCACCAATTAATAATGCTGCTCTGTATATATTTGTATATGTATAATTAATTCCCGTGGCTGCAGGTTAAGAACACATTGTGCCACAGAGCCATACATCATTGCAGCCAATCGACAATTGAGTGCAATGCATCCCATATACAGACTCCTGCATCCGCATTTCAGGTACACAATGGAGATCAATGCTTTAGCTCGTCAAGCGCTCATCAATGCCGGCGGAGTTATTGAGTCCACATTCTCTCCCGGCAAGTATTCTGTGGAGCTCAGCTCTATTATTTATGACAAGCAGTGGCGTTTTGACAACCAGGCACTGCCCAAAGACCTCATCAGCAGGTAGTAATAACCATCGTAATAAGATATTCCTAACTTGGCCTCTTATACATAGATGGTAGATCTTTACTGAATTGAAAGCAAAACAATAAATACAAATTTACTTTTATGTTGTGAAAGAGCGAATACGCCACATTGAAATGGATACTAAAATTGAGTTTTTATTCGTCATTCCTTTGGTTCAGGGGGATGGCCGTTGAAGATCCATCTGCCCCACACAGTCTAAAGCTGACAATAGAGGACTACCCATATGCCAACGACGGTCTTGTTTTGTGGGATGCCATCAAAGAATGGGTTTCTGAGTATGTGAATCATTACTACCTGGACCCAAGTCTGGTAGTATCTGATGATGAACTCCAGGCTTGGTGGACCGAAGTTCGTAACAAAGGCCACGCTGACAAGAAGGACGAGCCATGGTGGCCTGAACTCAGAACACCCCAGGACCTCATTCAAATCCTAACAACTATTATATGGGTAGCTTCTGGTCACCATGCTGCAGTCAACTTCGGGCAGTATGCATATGCAGGATACTTTCCCAACAGGCCTACAATTGCCAGGTCAAAAATGCCGTCCGAAGATCGTGACGAAGAGCGCTGGAAGTTCTTTTTGCAGAAACCTGAAGTGGGGCTACTGACAACCTACCCCACCCAAATTCAGGCAACCAAGGTGATGGCCGTGCTGGATGTGCTGTCCAATCACTCTCCCGATGAGGAGTATCTTGGCCAGGACATGGAGGCAGCTTGGGGGGAAGACCCTGTCATCAAGGGTGCTTTTGAAAGGTTCAGCGGTAAGTTGAAGGAGTTGGAAGGGACGATTGACCAAAGAAATGCGGATGAGAAATTGAAAAACAGAAATGGAGCTGGCATTGTCCCTTACGAGCTTTTGAAGCCCTTCTCTGATGCTGGGGTTACAGGAAAAGGAGTTCCGTATAGCATCTCTATCTGATGATCCCACGTTCTAGACTTTTACTCAATAAGTCATCGTGTCTTAGTCCCTTAAATTTAAGAATAATAACAAGTAAATTCATCGAGAGTTTGGGCAACCATTTTACTCTAAATAAACTTCAATGCTTCCATTTGCAATTTTCCGCATTATAATGTCGGTCTATAGTTCTGAACTTTGCCTTGAATTGTTCGTATATGAAGCTATGATCTTCAGACAAGCAATATTATAATCAGACGATTTATGCCATGGTATGACATTAGGAAGTGATGCAAAGAAAACCAGAAGACTGGTGTTAAAAAGAGGAATTTGGCAGTTCAATCTATTCCTTGCATTTCAAACCGATTTACAGAATGTACGAAAAATTAGAGCATCAAAAGGTTCATGCTTCCGAAACTTTCACACAAATCCACAATTTCTCACTCGTGCCATCAGAAACAGCTAATTGTATATTGTTGTCGTTGGGTTTCTTTTCCTCGCTTTGGAGGTGGTGCTTCTGTTTTTATGGGGAAGAGGTTAAAAAAAAAAAAAACAAATGCAGAGAGACGAGGGAGAGGAGGAAGGCACAACTTCTTTAACAGGTGATTATCTGAGCCGCTAAAAGTCTTCCGGCGTTTGGGCTAAAAGAAAAGGCTTTGAGGTGTGATGCTGTGGAGGAAAATACCAATGGCATAAATGAACTTTTGTACTCAAAATCAAGCCAATTCATTCATTTGTGATTTTCGGCAGCAGAAAGCACGACAAATCAGAGCACCAAAACATTCATGCTTCCTAAACTCTCCCCGCTAATCTAAAACGTTGTGCTCACTTTTGTCATGAGAAGCAGCTTCTAATTGTTGTTCTTGTTTGGTTTCTTTTCCTTCCCTTCGCATATGGGGCTTCTGTATTTTATGGGACCCAAAAAAAATAATAAACAAAAAAAACCACAGGAATGCTGAGGAGGAAGGCGCAACTTCTTCACCAAGAGATCATCTCAACCTTTATATTCATAAATATTTATGACAATAGTATAATTTGTGGTTTTACACAAAAGTCAGACCCAGAAAGGTCGGAAAAAAAAATAAAAAACACAAGTCATCATAATCTCCCCCGTATATAAAATATATGGTTTGCCTAATTCACTATTTTTCTGGTTTCAAGGCATTTGGCTTCTCGTGTTTTCTACTGGCTAAACTTTCTGTTAGTTCACGGCCCTTTGTTTCGAAAGGCAAGAGCAAAACACCGATCCCTGCTACAAAAATTACACCCGCGAAAAGGACAATAGCTGCAGTTTGCCGACACCCTTGCACTAGACTTACTGCCACAAGGGGGCAGACCATTCCACCAATTCTTCCCATTGCACTTCCAATTCCCACACCTGTTGCTCTCACTGAGGTTGGATATATCTACAAGATGAACAAAAGTGACACAGGTTATAAATCAGCCCCAACTGGATGTTGTCTGTATTGGGGATGGCATGCCAACCTTACAAAATAGACAGAATGAACTTTTTAGCTGCAAACGTTTGGCTTCAAAGATTGAATTCTATTCATGTGTGATTGAGTGCCAAATGTGAAATTGCATTGTATCCTAGTCAAAATGGATTGAATCTATGCCCGTAAGCAAGCGATATGCCATAGAAATATCAAGAAAAAGAGTAAAATATAGAGCTTGATGTCCTTTTTGGATGTCAAAACTGTGTTAAAAATATATGCTTGCATCAACTGCTCGTTTCCAGAAAAGTACCCTTTAACAAAAAGGGCGTCACAATGCACAAAGCCCCCACACTTGTGAGGTCTTGGTAATAGTCAGATACATGTGGTGATTAAGCCCCAACCAAGGTGAATTCCTCCATAGAAGCAGCAGTTTGGATATTTATTCCAAAACCCAAATAGTACATAAAGCAACATGTAAGATAGCCAGCTACCATTTGCATTTTCCTTTCAATTTTATCATGATTAAGTATTATTTGAAAGCACTTCTTTTTTACTCATATATTATGAGACAAATTGTAAACTATTTATTTGGTCAAATAAAATTGGGCAAATAGCAGAATAAAATAGATAGCCTCTTTCAGAAAATTCAACTCCAAATTTGTACCTCTGGAGCATATATATAGATGATGGTGAAGGTTCCTGTAATGCAGCATCTAGCTCCAAAGAGAAGGGCTGTTGTTAAAGCAGCAGACTGATGGACTACCAATGGCAGCATGAAGATGCAGCAAACAAAAAACATAACCGCCATCGAAAGTTTACGTCCAAGTCTATCAACTATAAGAGCTGACAGGATGAGCCCCGGACACTCTTAAAACAAAATAAAAGATGCATGTTAGATTAGTGAAAAAGCATACAAGTATCAACTTCTATCCTGCCAAAATAGAGGGAGTTGGTTAAATGATTAAGAGCCTATGATTCCCAAGAGATCAGGATTCATTTCCTCTAAAGTGCAAATAATTCCTTGCGGCTTATCTGTTCTAGATTCACCATGTCCATGAGCATAGCCAGGAGCTCATGGGCCAGGTTTTACCCAGCAATGATAGATTTCCTTTGTCATAAAAAATGAAGAAACAAATAAATAAAGAAAGAAAAGAACTTTGATTCTATTGATAACAATGTTATTGCAAAAAGATCAAATCTTACCTGCAAAACTAGTAATGAAAACATCTTTGTAGTTAATGCCTTCAAACTTTTGTAATTGCACTTCAGTATGATGGCAATTATTATTCCCATTGTTTAACTCAGTGGTCAGCAAAACAAGGCCATAATATGAAAATGCATTTCCAAAGAACACCAACCATATGAGCAAGCTTGACCTAACTAGTTTCGGTGAAAGAAGTATTGATAGCGAGTTAAAAGGCCCCATCTCAGAATCCTTCCACTTGGAAGGAGGGTTAATATTCTCATCTTCAGCTGGAGACAGTAGATGTGCACCCTCTGATGAAATGCTCTTCCGTTGCATTTCAAGTTCATGATCAGAAACAAGAATGCCAACAGGCAATTCTTTCCCATTTAGCTCAGCTACCTTCTCTAAAATTCTGTGGGCATCATTTTTTCTGCCTTTCAAGCATAAATACCTAGGTGACTCAGGCGTAATACTGTAAAACATTAGGAGAAGAAACGAAGGTAGAGCCGACAGACCAAGTAGCCACCTCCAACCCAATCTGGGCATAACAATCTGGAATATACAACAGAGGATGAGAATAATTTCACAATGAATGGTTTATTATAGTGTTTTATAATAACAGTCTTAAATAGGGACAAATAAAAAGTAGAACCTTGCATGATGGGATGATAAACAGAACCTAGACTCTGGAATTCAACTAGTTTGTAAAATTTTATTGTTGAGTCACTTGGCAACCCATGCAGGAGCAGGACATAGTAGCCCAACCATATCAAGTTCCCATGCAATGAAAAGAACACTGACACAAATACCTAAGAAATATTACAGCAGTTATCCAGAGATGCTAATATCTGATTTCAGTACAGTTGCACAATTAGAAGAAAAGGAAACACACAGGATGCCCATGGATTAGCAGCACTGGATTACACAAGAATTGGGCGTAAACTTCAAGAGAGCATGTGGAGTTGTGGATGAATTTGTATGACCACCATGAACTATACAGAGCTGATACATGAGGCATACAGCACACACAAAAACTGTTTTAACCAACTCCAAGTAGTTTAGAATGAAGATTTTTGTGAATTGGTGGTGTTGACTACATACTACTGGACACTAGTAAACCAAAAGCCTACCCATGCCAATGCAGCCTCAAAAATTGTTCCAGTGGTCCAGAAGGCTGAAAAGATAACCATCCAAGTTCCTCTGTTCTGTGCAGGTACATACTCTAAAAACCAGGATAGGAGTACAGGACCGCCTCCCAGACCAAGGCCAACAAAACCCCGAGCAATAAGTAATACTGTGTAGCTGGGGGCGGCGGCACTCAGGAGACCAGCGCTGGAAGTAATTATTGCTGTAACCAAAAATCCTTTTCTGAGGAGTACCAAGCCAAAAGGAAAAATAAAGACAAGATCAAGATTATAGCAGTAACAAGAAAATCCCTGCTTTGACCTGTAATTTTTTCAACTAAAAACAATAAACCTCAAACTTTTTTAAAGGATATGACGAAGGAAAATGCAATATATCTATGTCTCCACTGACTGCATAAATGGTGAAAGAATAGGAGGGAAAAACAGAAAAAAAGAAAAGGAGGCGCGGGGGGAAGAGAGAAGAAGGCAGAACCTTCTTCCGAAGAGGTCGGAGACAGTGCCCCAAGAATAGGCTCCAACCAGCATGCCGGCAAAAACCACACTGGTTAGGATGCTTTCCTGGTGAGGAGTGAGGTGCCATTCAGATGTCACAGCAGGTCCAACAAAGGAAAGAAGCATCATCTCCATGGCTTCTGAGATCCAACCCATGCCAGCATAAAGCAGTACCAGGTATTGAAATTTCCCAAACCCCGTTGCCACGAGAGCTTCATCCACGCTGTAACATGAGCTCCCATCTCCCATCTATTCCTGCTGTAAAAGAAACAAGACTATGAATATAGAGAAGGCGATTGCTATTTCATAAAAAAAAAAAAAAAAAAAAAAAAACCTTTTCTATTAAGGGAGAAAGCAGTAAGATGTCCAGTAAAAAAGAAAGAAGGAAAAAGGGAGAAAGAAGTAAGATTTTAAAAAGCCTTAAAAAGAGAATGGAAATGCGGAAGTGTTACTGATTCACGAAACAGAGAAAACATAAGAATGCAGACCCCCCAACCCGGGCACGACAATCATTCAGAGACGGGGAGATATTTCAATAGCTTAAGTAAAATCTGAAACGCAGAAATTGGGAGAAACAAATAAATGAATTGAAACAATAAATAATAATAATAACAATAAAAGAAACCTTGAGAGCGAGCTGAGCTTTTCTGCTTCTTCTTGTTCCGCAGGTGTCGAATTTGAGGCTTGAGGGGGGATAGGATGGAAATGATCATCAAATGGAAGGAGCTGGTGACCAGATCACATTTCGTTTGTTTATTTTCTTTTTCATTTTAAAGCAAAAAAAAAAAAAAAACAAATTAAATGCAGAAAATAATAATAATAATAATAATAAAACGAAGTACGTTTTCGCGAAGCCGAATTCAAAGTTTGACTTTGGTGGTGGCGGTATCTTTGGAGAAGAAGATGGCTCCGTTAACCTCCTCACTTTGGATGGAACAAATTATAAATCTGCCGGTAATTAAAAGAAGAAGACGAAATGGAAATATTTAAAAAGAAAAACAAGGAAAATACAAGAATATTGCCTTTGGGTATAATGTTTTCAAAATTAAATTAAATTAATAAAATTTAAAACTTAAATTTAAATTTTAAAATTTAAATTAATTTATTTTATTTTATTTTATGAATTTATTAATTTAAAAAATTAATAAATAAATAACTTAAATTAATTATAATTTATTTTATTTATTTAATTAAAAAAATTTATAAAAAAATTTAAAATAAATTTTTATATTTTATTTTTTTAAAATAAAAATTATTATATTTTATAATTTTTATTTAAAATATAAATTATAAAAATTTTAAAAATATATAAAATTATATAAAATAAAAATAAAAATATTATAAATTATAATATATTTTATATTAGAATTATTTATATTTATAAATATATATCATATTAATTAATATTTTAATTTTATTATATAAATTATAAATATATATATAATTAAATTATTTAAATATTATAATATAATGTATATAATAATTATATTTTATATATTAATATTTTTAATGTTATATATGCATTAATTTTATTAATTTAATTGTTATTAAAATAATTAAATTTTAAATTTTAAAAAATTTTTAATTGAATGAGTAATTGAATTTTTAAAACTTAATATGTATGCCTTTGTTCCGTGCTTCCCGCTCTCTGCTATTGTTATGCCCATGCCTGTTGTTGATCACAGATTCTGGGTTGGCCCATCCACCCTTTCGTTACGCATGTCTCTTCCTGCCAAATTCTATGTCTCGGCCGTCCATCCTCTCTCTCTCTCTCTCTCTCTCTTGTTTTTGTTTTTGTTTTTTTTGTGTTTTTTAAGGTGGTGGGGGGAGGGGGTCTTAATCCTATTCCCAAAACCGAGGGTCTTAATCCTGTTTAAAAATAGGGTTAGAATATAAATTGTATATACAAACTAACTGTCTTTCATTCTCGGGCCGTGTACAAGTACGTCGCCTATTACTCCAAACCACATGACACTGCCACAAGGCCAATTAATCGATTGGGAACAGACAAATGACGTTTTGCTCCTATCTTGGGGAGGGGTGAAAATAAAATTAAAAACAGATAAAAAAAAAAGCTGGGGGGAGGGGTGGGGAAGAAGAAGAAAAAGCACACAAGTAAAATATAAAATTAAGGGAGGAGGAATTAATTAATGCAAGTAAAGTACAAACAAACGTTGATCTTAGCGTTGAACTTTATGTTTGGCAGTGATTACCTATTTAGAGTATGCCCTTTTATAAAAATATTTAAGATGCGGAAATCTATCATAGTCCAATGGTGAAGTTAGAATTGATACGAGGGGGCTTTTTACTTTATGAGGTTTCTTAAGAATCAAAGATGACAATAATAATAATAATAATAAAAGGGTTAAAGCTGATGTTTTATCTATGCGGTAGCTACTAAATTACTACATGGGCAGTTCTGGTCTGGTTATATATATATATATATATTAAAGTTTAAATTCGATTTTTTACTAAAAGATTGAAATTAAAGTTACATTCACAGAATCCACAGTTTTCCCCTCTCCGTAAAAAGGTTCGAGATACTGTCTCTCTCTCTCTCTCTCTCTCTTTTTCTCGCAATTGTTATTGTAAAGTGAATACCAAATTGTTATCATCTCATTCTTATCGTTGCAAAATTTTCATTCACTCACTTTAGTAATAAGTAGCAGAAACAGAAGAAGAAGAAGAAACAGGGCAGCAGCAGCAGCAGCAGGAGTCTAAGAAGAAGATAGGTTGATAAGTTTTGTCTCTCCATGTCTGTCTGTCTCCCTTTTAAGTACCTTCCTTCCCTTTTCCTTTCCTCTGTTATGTTCTCTGTAACTTATTTTACGTTTGCCTCACCATGACTTTGCATCCGTTCAATTTCTTCGGAGCTCTCTCTTGATGTTGGGTTTTTTTTTTTTTTATTAATTTTGTTCCTGATTTCTCCCCGCTTCCCCCCCCCCCCCGACCCCGATTTTTTATTGTTCTTTTTTGCTACTACTTTTGCTCTTTAAGCATCATCTGCAATCCTAATTCGTCTTTCTTTTCTTCTTCTTCTTTTTTTTTTTTTAAAAAAAATTTTTTTTTGGGTTCCTTTTATTAATTCTGTGCGTCTGTGTTTTCTGTTTCAATTCCTCCTTCTTTTTCTGTTTCCTCTACAAAAAGGTTTTGGTTTGTGTGTTTGGTAATATTGTGTTCCTCTATGTGTCGATGATCGGTTTCCAATTGCCATGATATTCATCATCTTGTTTGGTCTCTCTCTTGTTTTTTTTTTTTGGTTTCTTTTTTTCTTTTTTGGTGCATCAAAGCATTATATGTGGTCCTTTGGCTTTGATTTGAGACAATATTAGTGGGACACATGAAGGTAATTATTTCCAATATTTGGCTTGTTGCAGCCAAAATCGCAGTAGATTTTGCAATTTCTAACTCTTCCCTCACCCTCCCCCTCTTTCTCTTTTTCTTTATGAGTTTGTTTGTTTGGTTTGTTTTGTTTTGTGTGTTTTTTTTTATTAAATAATGGTATTGGAGTTACTTAAAGTAGGAAATAATGAAAACGAAATTTTGATTGAGAAAGAAACATTTCTTCTTTGTTTAACCCGAGTCCAGTCTAGTTGTGTGATCCTGGTGGTTGCGTGTGCGACTCTACTCTAGGAAAGGGAGCTTCAAATGGTGCCTACCAATGGTGGCGTCATCTAAGCCTAAAAATTAGTTTTTTTCCCCCCTTGGTTGATTAAATATGATTACATGATGGAAATTTTTGCTATCGTCATGGTGAGAGCAGGGTAGCCGCCATGTGACTACTGTAGTTAAGTGGTTTTTGCAGGATCCATTACCATTGTGTTGATGGAAATGGAAATGACACTGTCAGTGGACATAAAGTAATGGCAGTCTCCAGCATTGGACTGGGATTTTGTTAGGGGTGGCGGATACCAAAGTGAAGCAGAGGCTATATTGGTCTTTAAAATTTAGCTTGTGTCTGGATGACACCTTTTTTTCTTTTTACAGATCTTAGTTTTACCCATGCTCTCCCAAGTGACAAATCATGCAAGATATGTTGATTTATTTAAGCAATTGCATGAAAGTTTTAAGAGCACATTATTGTAAATTCTTTTTGGTTTGATCTTTTGTAATTGAAACAACCTTATGATGAAATTCAGTTCATTTCTATTTAAAATTGATCTTTTCTCAATGTTCTTTCTATTGTCGGTCAAAAATCTTCACGTGGACTTTTGATCATCCTTATACCGCCATCCACAATACAAGCAAAGCAATTGAGGATTCAGTGTCTATAGAATGGATCCCTATGAAGAGTGATCTACTAATACCAGATACCTTGTGTATGTGTTTGTCACACATGGAGATCTTTACAGGCTTGGACATTATGAAAAGAAACAAGAGGCTCAAGTGACTCTGCTTATATTAGTTTCAATTTTCTGGGTGATTTTTTCTTTGATCAGCTTTGCAAACACATTATATTGGGACAAATTGTAACATGTTATGACACATTATTTTAGCACATCCTTTCTCTTTTGTTTGTATTAGTTTTTCAATTACTGAATGCCTGTTGTTTCTGGGTTGGAGTACAGGCAGGAGTTCTGTATCTGAATCATATGCTTAGAAGGAGTATGACTTGTTGCTTAAAGGGGAATGTTTTAGTGTTTGGCAGTGTGATTGAACAACTATCAGATCACTATGATATTCGTATCTTGCCCCTAATTGAGGGACATGGATTCTTGTGCTGATTAGTTCCCTTTTGTTTGGATTTACAGGCAGTCTTACTGGAGAAGTGCATTTGCTATCATCTAATATAATTTGATGGAGTTCCCACTGTCCAAGTTCGTGGAATATGTTAGAGTATAATATATGATTCCATATCTTGGACCTCACTTAACAGCTTAAGCTTTTAGGTGGAATGGTTTCTTGCCAGAATATATCTGGACTAGCTTCTGACTGGAAAATGTAGCAGATAGCTTGGCAGCTCTTTGTTGCTAAAATTTGTTAACATCACAGGCATGTTTATATTACTGGAGAAATTTTGTTGAGAAATGTAACACATTGGTGAAGATCTATGATAAATAGACATATTTTATATGAAGTTGTGGTCATTTGAGTTTGGAAACTTTAAAATTGATCTTCTGCAGTTTCTTTGTTGTGCTCTATATGTCAAGTCTACCCCAAATCTGATAGAATCTTAAATTGCAATTCCTAGCTCATATCCTTTTGATAGGTGGATGAAGGCTGGGGTATTATTATGAGTCACTGTGGCATCGTATCTGTAACTGAAACTGAGTCCAATAAAGGAGTCACACAGCCATGTTGTACTGCTCCATCACCAGTACATAATTTCTTTAGCGTTGAATCAGAAAGTCAATGTTTGTTGACAAGTGAAGGCTCTTCATGCCCATCCCCTCTCATACAGAAAGAATCTCTGTGTTCATGGAGTAATATGCCAATGCCCATTGTCCAACATCAAAAGTCTGGTTTAAAATCTGTACCAGATAGCTCAGTGGCTCTTGGTTTTGGTATCCAACATTTGAAAAGCACATTCCAACCCTCTTCCATGTTCTGCACCAGTTTGTACTTGTCATCTTCATCAAGCTCTGAAACCAATCAGCAACTAAGAAATTTGCCTTTTCTTCCACATCCTTCAACACAGAGTCACCCTGTTTCTGCTGTTGATTCAACAAAATCTCCTCTGCTTTTCCACGGAGATGTAAGCAATTCATTTGATGTGGAGCATTCAGATGCTGCTATGAAAGATCTTCTTAATTTTCCTGAAGATGTCTCTGAGGGAAACTGTGGTATGGTTTGTGCAAATAACAATATAGCACTGAGAGAGCAGTTGGAGCTGCAGTTTTTGTCTGAAGAACTTGACATAGCCATTACAGACCATGGAGAGAATCCCAGGCTTGATGTAAGTACATCATAACCTTGATAGTTGTATTATGTTTACAAAATTGAAATATCTAATCACGGGTAGTCCAGAATTGAAAGAATGGCAATATGAAAGACAGTTCTGCTGTTTAGAGGCCTTTTTGTTTACTGACTCCTTATTAATGACTTGTTATTTTGGTTTGATGGGTTTCAGGAAATATATGCAATGCCGGAAATTTCATCAAAACCAGCCATGGGATTGACATTCAACCAAAATTCTGCCTCTGTGGCACCACCTATTGATGCTCTTTCGAATCACCCCTCTCCTGGGCCTGCCACAACACACAAGCCAAGAATGAGATGGACACCTCAGCTTCATGAATGTTTTATTGAGGCTGTCAGCAATCTTGATGGGGCAGAAAGTAAGTAAATGCTAATGCCTGTTCTGCTAATCAAGTGGGATATAATTCTCTGTTACACAGGTTCTCTTTGAATTAGTAGAGTCAATTGATTTATGAACCATGTCATCCAACTACAAATGTTGGTAGACACCCTTGATTTTTTTTTTTTTTTCCCTCTGTTTTGTTTTTCTCTCTTATTGGGTTGTCTGAGGCTCCATTTTTGCTTCAATGTAGAGGCTACTCCAAAGGGCATACTGAAGCTTATGAATGTTGAAGGTTTGACCATCTACCATGTAAAAAGCCACTTACAGGTGTCCAGCTAAACTCTCTTTTCAATGGGATTTGCATGCCAATTTTTTTAAAGTACTTTGAGCATAAAGCTTTTGATAAATATCATTTTTTCTTTCTGCAGAAATACCGAATTGCCAAGTATTTGCCAGAGAAAAAAGCAGGTAATAACTTCTAGTGGAACAATGTTATGTGTGTAATTATCATTATTTCAGTCATGTGCCATTATTGCTCAATATTTCATCTCAGCTATCCTGGTCATTCTTACTTCTTTCTTTACTTTCTTTTTTGAAAGAAAAAATGGGTAAAATGCCATTAAACTACTGCAGTCTTATCTGTAGAATGGGCTGAATGGGTTGCGTGTGCTACACTGCATAAATAAGCACACATATGTGAGAACACTTCTCAAGTTGCTGAATATTGTAGTGCTCATGCTGCAAGTTTTGCCTCTGAAACTCTTGTACAAGAACTGGAAGTTGACATTATCTGAAGTTTATCAGAAGCATTAAAGTTGCCATTAGAGGAAGTTGTTAGAAATGTTTGGTTTTTAGTGTCTGTTTTGGGTTAATACCCTATTAAGCATGAACAGTAAAGCAATGGTTTAAAAACTATCAAGGAGGTCCTGAAGATAAATGAATAGCAATAAACATGTTGCTAGGCCATAAAAGTAGTGTGAACTGTTAGTTTGCCCTTTTGTTGAAAAATAGAATAGAGAGCTTGATAGTCTCAATGATACACTAATAATAAAAATGCTAGCATATACAAATATCTATTGAATAATATTGCAGTACTGATTTGCTGGAATTTTTAGCCTGAGGCCCATCTTGCATCAAATATCTCGTAATGTGCAAGTAACCCTGAGTTAGACTGTTCTTTGTTTATGCTATTTTTTGTTATTCTTTTGCATAAGTCAATCTACTGTATTCAGCAAAACCATCAGTGTGGCAATGACCAATGGCAACATGTTATTGATCTGTATCACATATATAGTTCCTTGTATTTAGGTTATCTTCATTAGTCTTCTTTACTGTTGTTTTATGTTTTAAATGACTGATCTGCCGCCAGTTTTGTATGTGTGGTGCTGAAAAGTGTCTTCATAAAATATTGATCTGTGAAACCCTTCTGTCCTCTAGAGAAGAAGGCTTCTAGTTCTGAAGAAAGGAAAGCAACTTCAAGTGGCATTGATTACGATGGGCAGAGAAAAGGGCCAATGTTGTTCTCCTTTGTAGTTTCTAATGGCTTTGTTTGCATGGTATTCTGTGGAAAAAGGAATAAATGCATCCCCTCTTCCTTTTTTGTCACAGGACAAATCAAATCACCGAGGCTTTACGCATGCAAATGGAAGTTCAGAAACAGCTGCATGAACAACTTGAGGTGTGTCTTATGCATTAACATTAATGGAGAGCATGTTTGAATCAGCAGTTCCCAACAGGGAATTTGAAAACTGTTTTCAGGTCTTCTTAAACTAGACAATGTAGACAGGAGCTTTTATATCCTGGACCAATGGTTTGGTTTCTATGGTGCCTTTCTCATGTTTAATGTATTGGTTCTCTCCAGAAGATTTTGTTTTGTATAATGGTCTTTCTCATTTAGTATAGCATAACTATGGTCATGGGAAACTCTGCCAAGAACAATAAGATTAGCTGACTTTGGATTTAGTTTTTCCTTTCTTCCCCCTTTCCTGTTGTTAGCTTAAACTTTTGGGTGTAATGTTTCCTTGACATTGTTGTTGTTTTTCCCTTTTTGGTCTCTTCTGGCTGGAGAAGAGGCCACTGTTCTTGTGCTCCAGGAGATACTTATCTGCATTCTGACCTTGTTGAGACGAGATTAACTTTGTGGCATAGGTGCAAAGAGCCCTTCAACTACGGATAGAGGAACATGGAAAGTACTTGCAAAAGATATTGGAGGAACAGCAGAAAGCTGGCGTAGCCTTGCTTTCTCCCAAAAGCTTGTCATTATTGACCAATTCATCGGCTGAGGTGGCAGTGCCACTAAAGTCCCCAGCAGCTGGTGAGGACTCAGGCCCCCAACCAGCGGTTTCTAAAACAGATTCATTGTCAACCCTGCTCTCCCCAAAGCATAAACTGAGTGATAGCAGTGAATGTGAGCAACAAGGACGTGAGAAGAAGGTGCGTGATGAAGGGAAGCCAGAATCAGCTACATGAAAATGTTGAATGAAAAATTCTGTGCAATGAGGTTGGAATTGGATGGTTTTGTACTTCGGATGGTGAAGATGCTCTTTCTTTTATGGTCTCCGCTGCAAGAAGACTATGTTTGTGTGCATGAGCGAGTGATCGCTGTGAAATGTGAATTCCTTTTCAAGTGAAATAGAAAACTGGTAGCTGGGAAATGACTTGGAGATTTGCGTTGGATTTTGTATCCCATTTTTCTGTACATATGTGGCCCGTCTGGTTTGATATCCAACTCCTGGGGTTGTCTGCTTTCTTGGTATTGCTTTTAATTTTACATTTCATTTGTTAAAAAATAACTTTCTTCTTGGTGCATACTCTTTTATTTGTCGGTGTTTGTGGTTGGGGTACAGGTCAAAGAATCCATTTTCAGTTAGAAGGACAAACGGGCAAGTAAACTGATATCAGAGAAGGGTTGGAATTTCAGAGCATATTTTCGTGAAAAAGACTGTTTGCCGCACTCAGAACTCGTATTTCCGCATACCTAAGTTTTGCGGTTATAAAGAACGGCTGAAAGTGGAACCTTCAATCTTTTAGATTGGAGCATTGCATTGGATGCGTTATTGCTATGACTCGGCATGGGGACCTCTGGGTAATTGGCAATTGTTTAGGCAATTATTATTATTATGCTTTTTGTGGTCTGTAATAAGAGCGATTTAGCCACACGAGTGGGAAGGAGTATTACGTACTAACAGGGGTTCGAAGTGGGCAAGAACTTACCTTTTCCTACTCGGAAATAGTAAATATCAGTTCCACGATTAAGATTTCTCTCATTGTACCTCTAATTTTTTTTTTCATTTTTCACTATTTTTTTCTTTTTTCTCTCCAACTGTTCTCCTCTTTTTTCTTTTCTTTCTCTACCGTCTCTTTATTTTATTTTTCATCATCTTTTTAATTTTCTAACTTCAATTTTTTTCCTTTTTTATAATTTTTTTCTCTTTTGTCTTTCTTATCCTTTATTTCTTTCTTTCTTTTTTATCTTTCTTCTATCTTTTTAAGGTCATTTTTATTTTTATTATTTTTTATCTCTCTCATCTTTAAAGAGGTGAAATATAAATAAATAATAAATGATAAAAAAGTTGAAATATAAAGAAAGCAAAATACAATAAAAGAAAAAATAAACAAAAGAGAGTTTGAAGATCAAGATGGAAGAAATAAAAGTGATGAAAAGAAGTAAGAAAAAGAGATTTAACAAAGAACAAAAAAAAAATAAAAATATATATATATATATATATATATATAAATTGAAGAGAGAGATTTAACAAAGAATAAAAATGAAGAATAAAAGAAGTAACATAGATAAGAGAGATGAAGAAATAAAAGATACCAAAAAAAAAAGTAAAATTGAGGAGGAGAAATTAAAAAATAAAAAAAAAATTCAAAAGAGGATTGATTAAACATACAACAAAAGAAAGAGAGAAACAATAAAAAATGTCATAATGTTATATATTCCAATTATAATTTTTAAAATTAATTTATAAAATTTAGACATATCTTATCAATGACTAATTAAAATTTTAAAAATTTATAAATATTATAAAATTATTAACAGATAAAATAAAATAGTTTCAATACTTAATTTCAACTATTTACAATTTAAAAATCAAACTATATAATAAAAAAATTAAGATAAATATATTATAGCATACAACTCAATTATCCCGTATTATCAATTACTTTCTACACATATTATATAATAAAACTATAAAATATTCAATAACAATCTAAAATATTCAATACTGTTTTATTTTATTCAATTCAATCTATATACCAGATAGATTTTAAAGCTCGATAAACTGTTAATTTATAGTAAGATTTTTAAGATTAAATTAGACTAATTAATGATAAAAAAAATTTACAAATAAATTATAATTTTATTTTAACATAATTAATTTTAAAAATTTTTAAATAAACTAAAAAATTGATAAATTAAACTATAATATGATACGATAATTATAATTTATTTAATTTAATCAATTTAATTTTTTTAAAAAATTTAAAGTATAAATTTTAATATATTATAATTTTTTTTATATATTTAATATTAAATATTAATTTTATTAATACAACTATAAATCTCTAAATTTTTTTAAGGACCAATTTGATTTCTAAAATCTCCCTTTCCAGACAAGCTTTAGCTTCCAAAAAAATACTTTCGGGAAGGGGTCAGAGAAGTGAACGGATATAGTTTACCAGAATTAGAATGTTCTAATAATGCATTTTTATCGTTCGGCCCAAAAAGGGCAGAGACATTAAAACATGCAGGAATATGGAGCTTTGCCGAAGGAAAAGTACCAGCAGCCACATCTCCACAACATCATTTCAAACTCCTCAATGGAGAACAAAGGTGGGTTGACAACCTCGTATCAGTTGCATTTGCAACACCACAGCCCCTTCCGCCTAATCTGCAGCCGTATCACAACTGAAGAGCTATGACCTGTCCTTAGCATCAAGCCGTGCCCTCTCTTTCTTGAAGAAATCCAATTCTCGCATTAGTGTACTCAACTTTTCAATGCTGATGTTGAGGAGGTGAGACTCAGCTTTCTCCTTATAGCCAGGTGCATTAATTGTCTTCTCCAACTTATTATACTGCCTGTTTTGAAGAATGCAGCAACAAATTCAGGAATCCCAGACCCCAACTAAAAAAAAAGATCAAATTTCTGATTGATTGCTTTCCTCTCAGGTAAATGCCATGCAAGCCTACAAGGTTACTTGCGTAAAGGGCTGGACAATCAAGAAAAGTGCCACTATATTGAACCCTTTCCAGCTTTCCTTTCTGAAATGAAACCAACCCCTCAATCAATCATAGTTAAAACCTTTTGTGCTTGCCATCATTTTCTCTCTGGATTTTATACCCAAGAAAAGTTTTTCAATCCAACAAACAAATGTGATGACCATTTCAAACTAGTTGGGACGTGCCTACTGTTAGCCATATATGACAACCTCAATCCCTAATCAGAGTCTCATTAGTGATCTTTAGCTGTTCACATTAATAGACTACTTGCATAGATATAGAAGCAGTGTTCAAAATAGGCCAATCTCTTTCTGTCTCTCCATAGGTTATGCACGCGCACACACACACACACACACAAATGTTTGGATGTGGTCACATCCACCCATCCACCCATCCGTCCATCTGCACTTGTATATCTATTGTATTAATCATAACATAACCTAAGGTGAGAAGGCAGACTTACTTTTGTAGCTCATCCATTTTATTTGTTATCTTCTCACGCTGTGATTCTGCATCAAAATTTCCCTCAACCTTCAGATAGACTTTAATAATCTCATTAACATTCTCAAATGCACATCCAGCTGGAGGGTCATCTTTCCCACTCAATAGGACCTGCAAAATAGTTTACTACTGTTAGCAAGAAAATTGTAAAAGAGCACAATTTATATGAAATTGGAAAATAACAAAGCAATTTCAGATATACAGGCATAGAGCAGGATGGTAGGTTGAGAGGGGTTTCTATCATTGATGTAATCCAAGAAATTGGTACATCAATCTCTAAACCCCACTTAGTTGCATTGATCAGGCCTCCTGTCTGATATTTTATAATTCATAATATTCAAAAGGTTGGACAACAGGGCTATACTATTACATCCCACAAAATTGCAAAATTTAGTGCCATACCTTTATAGACGATAATGATGCAAGAGTTAAGATCTCCAATTCGTGACTTGTAATGATTTTTGCTACCTCATCACTTAGGCAAAAAGCAAAAGCTGGCATCCTAGAAAACATGAGCCAAAACCATTTAGCATATCAAGCAGTTGAAAGATAAAATGATACTTTTCCAAAGATGCTCAATGAATTCTTTTTTTTTGGAAACTACTCCCTCCATCAGCATGCCTTACTTCCCTTTAAGGTTAAAGGTTCTTTTGCTTTCTGCAAGGAGGAGATTAGCAAGCACACTATCCTAAATCATACATGCCTCACTAATACAAAATGTAGTCACTTGAAGACAACAGGATAAGGGAATAAAACTCTGATCTTAACTACATAGGTAAAACCATGTCCAATATTAGCATATTACCTTTCATTTTTTTGCTTCCCTAGTACCTCGGCCCTCCTTGATCTTAGAGCTCGCACAGTGGACTCAACAAGCTCCATTTCATATTCTACTCTTTCATTCATCCAGGCCTACAGAGTGCAAAAGAGGGTATATCATTAATCCACAAACTCTCAAAAGCAGCTATTGTGGCACTCCACATTTTGTTCATCACAACACCAATAACTATATTTCTCAGAAATGGAAAACACAATGATTGCAAAATAAATCCTTTGTACCAAAAGATTATCAGCTGATGGGGGAAAAAAGCCAGATGAACCCAAAATATGCTCTTCTAACCATGAAATATGAACTTACAGGTGCAAGTGATGGGTATTCTGATAACATTATTGATTTTTTCTTTGTATGGCCCTCGGCCGAAGGAAGGCGTTGCCACAATTCTTCAGTAACATATGGCATAAATGGATGAAGCAATCGCAGGCCATTGTCCAAACATACCCAAAGAGCATCTTTTGCAGAAGTTCTCTCAGAGGCATATACCAAATTATCACCAGCAAAGTAAGGTTTGATTGCTTCAATGAAAACATCACAAAACTGATACTGCCACCATGAGTACACGTTGCAGGCAGCATCTGAGAACTCGTATGAGTCCATTGCAGCCACAGTTGTGGATATGGCCCTATTAAGTACAGAGATTATCCACTTGCAGCTAGAAGGCATAGTTTCTGGAAGTATGGTTGATGGCGGGGTATAACCCACTTCAAGTTTGCTCATGGCAAATCGAACAGCATTCCATAGTTTGTTGCACCATTGACGATACCCAACAACTCTTTTAATGTCCAAATTTATCTTGTCAGACTGAAGAAGATGAGAAAAAATCACTAAGCAGACCCAAGGAAAATGAAAAGAGTATGCAGATGATTAAAACTTTAACCATAGTCATATTAATATCAGATAATGAACCTGAGCTGTATAGGAGATGAGTGCAAATCGAAGTGCATCTGCACCGCATTCAGCTATACCATCAGGGAAATCTTTCTTTTGTCCTTCTTTAGCAGTAACAAGTTCATTTGAATCCAAATTTCCCTCTTCAAGCCTCTTATGAAGGCCTGCAAGGGTAATCCCATTTATTACTTCAAGTGGGTCAATGACATTTCCCAGAGATTTTGACATTTTTCGGCCATGAGCATCACGAATCATAGGATGTAGGTAGACCTGAATTTGGAAAAGGGAAAGAAAACGAAATGAATGTTTTTATCAATACATCAAGCATCAATAACAGACTTGCAGTCAAAATTATCAACTGCAGGTCTCCAAATCCAATGTTGGGATAGTACTCACCTTTCTAAATGGCACGTCACCACCAAGTTTAATTCCTAACATCACCATGCGAGCAACCCAGAAAAACAGAATGTCATGCCCAGTTTCAAGAACTGATGTTGGATAAAATGCTTTTAAATCATCTGTATCATCTGGCCATCCCAGCACAGACAATGGAAATAGACCAGAAGAAAACCAAGTGTCCAATACATCAGGATCTTGGTTCACTGCAAATTTCTTTCCAACAAATTTTAAGCTAGCCTCTGCTAGAGCCTCCTCTTCATCTCTACCCACAACCCAGTGATCATTGTAGGCACCAAGTTCTTTCAATTCATCATCTTCAAGTGTAACATACCATGCTGGAATGCGGTGACCCCACCACAGCTGCCTTGAGACACACCAATCACGTATATTCTCAAGCCATCTGTGATACCTCATGGTCAGGGACAGCATTCACGAAATATGAACATATCCACCAAAGCAAAACTGAATAGCAAAAATGAAGGTACACTATTGACCTACGTTACGCTAAGTATATATTAAAAATCAAGTAAGAATTCATAAGGTAACCTTTTCCATTCAGACAAATATTGTTTTGGAATAAATTCAAGCCTTGGATTTTCACCAGTTGTTGCTGCATCCAAAGCTTGCTTTCCCATGCTTTTGCAATCAACATACCACTGAGGCTTTACCATTGGCTCCACAACATCATTACTTCTCGAACAAAGGCCAAGGCGCATCTCATTGTTTTTAGCACCTCTAAACAATCCCTACGTGGAAAAAATAGGAATCCATAAATAGAACCTAGTCCAGTACAGAATAGGTTAAACAAGAAGTTAAAAATAACAGTTAAAACAAGTGCACTTTACTATAAACGAGAGGAAAAGAAATAGAATAGAATTTCTTTCTTGGATTGTGCTGAAACACTAAACTATATTGCCAAAAGCACTGGAGTTATTGGGATACTAGAAAAACGAACCTCAATCTAATGCAAGGGGGTGGATTTCATAAAGAAGGAGAGAAGGAGCAACTTTCATTTGAAACGCGTCTCTGCACATACCTTTTTCTTCAATGCTTCTGTCACTGCTTCACGGGCCTTGAAACGTGGCATTCCTGTGAACTCTGGGCCCCCATTGCTATTTATCTTACCATCATCAGTAAAAATATTAATAAACTCAAGCTTGTGACGCTTCCCAACCTCAAAATCATTTGGGTCATGAGCTGGGGTGATCTGGAAAACACCAAAAGCCAAGACTATCAGTATATTGACTTAACCAGATAAGAGCAGAGCCATTTTCAGCATTGTAATTCTGCAGTGCAGCCTCACCTTAACAGCACCTGTACCAAAATTGGGATCAACAAGTATACTGTCACAAATTATTCGAAGTTTTCTACCATTAAATGGATGAACTGCACTTTTTCCATGCAGATGCCTGTACCGTTGGTCATGAGGATGTATAGCAATTGCAGTATCACCAAGCATTGTTTCCACCCGAGTAGTTGCAACAACAATTTCACCCAGTTCTCCTTCTAGAGGGTAAGAAAATGAAGTTATAACTCCAAATTCCACTGGCTTCTCATAACCAGGAACCTTTAATTTGGATTTCTCTTTAATATCTGTATAATCCACCTACATGCAATGTATAAGCAACATATAAGTAGAATGGTACAGTGAGTGTCCACTTTAGGAAACAGCTCACCTCTATGTCAGATATAGCTGTACGTAATGTGCAATCCCAGTTCACTAGTCGATCGGCTCTGCAAATACAATACCAAAAACTGCTTGGATATTCAATCAAATAGAGGGAGAACAAAAAAAAAGCTGGTAGCCTTCAGTTTTTTGTCATAGTGCACAAATGTATGACCTGGGTGCAGATTTCACATAAGATAACAGCTTGTGTTGAAATCCATTTGATGACAGCAGGTACTTTAAGTCACAAAGTCAAAACAGCTTATTTCAAAATGCAAAACTTGGGAGTATTTACTTGAAATTAATAGCACTTGCAGCTTATTTGGAAGTTCAAAGACAAAAGTTTCACCATATAATCCAAAGCTAATTCATTGTCCCATATAGTATGCTTCTTGTAACTAGTCATTCTATAAGATGCTTCTTTCCCCTTCCCATGGTGCCCCGTAAAACACAATCATGTAAGTACACGTATGCATATGCCTGTGCATATATATGTGTGTATATGTATATGTAAGTATATATTAACAAATGCATGCATCTACACATAAACACACATATAGCAGGAAAGGATTCATATGTACAAGAAAATTAGGTTTCCCCTACAAGAGCAAAAAGATAGAAAGATATATTTAAGAAATTGACAATAACATGGGAATCTTATAAGTATCTTTTGTCTTCATTTCACCCTTAACAATAAACTTGCTTAGAGTATCTAAAGATTCTTTCACATTGACCAATCTATATAAAGTATCAGTGTAAAATCATACTAATGAATAAATAGAACAAATGCTCATATGAGAACAAGTGAGAGTCACCCCAAAAATTATCCCGTTAGAATACCTATAAATGAGACCCTCCTTGTATAGCCTAACAAATTCCTCTATGACAGCCTTTGATCTTTTCTCATCCATTGTAAAACACTGCAAAGGACAAGAAAAAGGAAAAGCAGAAGAGCAGAGGAAATTAACAAACAACTATCCAAAACAAGAAACATCATTTGCCATGTAGAACAAAGTCTAATAATATGGAGTATCATAGTTTGTTACCTCTCGAGACCAATCAAGAGAGGCACCCAAACGACGCAGCTGTTTCAATATGGTACCACCATACTCCTCCTTCCACTTCCAAACCTTTGCATTGAAGAAATAATAAACGGAAAGGAAGTTGAATGAACAATAGAATTTAGGGCATGTAAACAATTCAATTTTAATTAACAAGTCAAACTCACTTCAGATACAAAATCCTCACGACCAATATCATGTCTTGTTAAGTGACGCTCACGCATCAGCCTTTTTTCTACTACAACCTGCAAACTTGCAACAATACAACATTCCAATCAGCTCATGCAAGGCAAATTTCATGTTCAATCCAAAGCAAAACATGTGTAGCAACTACCTCACATCCATTCTGTGAACATCATCAAGAGTAAGGTATAAATTTGAGTAATGATTTATCTGTGTTACACATACAGTGCTTGAGGGATAATGTCTCTTCAATGCATAGCACCATTTGGAAGGTCAATCATAATTATGGTCCCACAATTTACTAACACAAACAATATCTTTTCTTTGAGATTAGTTAAATATCCACCAAGAGTGCGGTTGGCACAGGACCTAAAGAAGTCTGGATGGCTTCTTTAACAAATAGATATCAACAATTTAGGAAAACCCTTGGCATTCAATGTTAATGCATTGAACTCAATGTACAAGCAGTTTTGAATTAGACTTAGAGGTGACTCCAGAGATGTTCTGCCCTCATTAAGCATATATTCATGTGTATCCATCACCAACCAAAAACAACAAATGAAAAAGGAAATTCTCTCTAGTTCAGTCTCTGTTTGGCATCAAATGTTAGCAATTCCACACTAGTGAAAAATTGCACTGGTAGAGATTGTGTATCTTTTTCCTTTGAGAAATCGGTATTTGCAAATTTCTATAGTCAAAACTGGTGACCATAATTAAGAATTGCATGTACCGGTAAAAAGGATTTGAGGGGTGGGTCACCTAAATGGTAAAGAATTGGGGGGAGAGTTTAGATTTAGCCGATGTAGAAGTGATTTAGCTAGTAAATAGCAGTGTGGACATGTAGACAACAACCTGACATGGAGTTAGGTGTTCAACCAGTGGGTCACTGTTTTCATTTGCAATCAATGCTATTTGTTATTTATTTATGAAATCAATACAATTTTTTCACTTCTTATATTATTTTATAAACACTAAGTGAATATAAAAAATTTTCTTGTAATTATAGGAATAAGAGTGTATTAATTTATTGGTTATTTTATCATAAATTGATAGTTCCAATGTAAAATATAAATAGATATTATAAATCAAAAAATATTTTTTGATTGAATTAAAAATCTAATTTGATGCTTTAAAAAATTAAAACTTTAGTTTTAAATATTATTTGTGATGATAATTTGGTATAGACTTTTAAATTAATAAATAAATTGAGAAAAACTAGAAAAAACCATTCCAAGTCAACAACAGGACTCCAGGTCAACCAGTTCAACTGCTAGGATGACTGGGTCAAACTATGTTGATAGTCCATCTGGCTTTTTGGAAGAATCAGCTCAGCTTGGTGCCTGGTTCACCAGGCAGACCGACCAAGCCAGGCCTGAGTTTTCTAACAATGGTAAAGAGAGTGTAACCTGTGTTGCAATCCCAGCATGGTCCACACCAGGCACCCACAAGGCATTGAACCCAGACATTCTTTTCCAGCGAATAATTGTATCCTGTTATGAAAGTGTCAGGTTAACATCACTTACAAAGTACAAGAGGAGTCCAAAAAAATACAGAGAGAAAAAAGGGCGCATATTAGGCACCTCTATAGCAGCAGTGAGGGCATGGCCTATATGTAGTGCTCCAGTAACATTTGGTGGCGGAAGAACCTATTATGTAGCCGAAGTGTCAAAATAATAAGAGCAATAATATGATGATGATGATGATAAATTGGAAGAGAAGGGGAAACTCTAATCCTTGAAGCCACAGGAAATCCAAAACACAATAAAAGTAACAGCAGGGAAGCGTGTAAGTTGATTGCAAACAAAAACAGAAATAAAGCAAGAGAAAATTAACATAGACAGTGCTTGTTATCTAGGAGGAGAAGAAAATGTATGACCACTAGAGTGTAGAAAAGATATAATGCTATAGGAAAAGAAACAAGGTGATGCATTATGAGGAGGTATCATGCCATGAATGAAACTGGAAATGAACTAATAAACTTGAGCATCAAATAAAATGCCAATGTCCAATCATAACTATGATCAGCACACCACTTTGATGCATTGATTGCCTTACTGCACAAGATATTCAGCTTTTTAACATAATGGATAATTTAATGGAGCCTCTTTTATTCATTAGGCTAATAATATCCAAAATTACAAACATCGAGCCCTGTTTCCGAGGTATTTCTTTTTTCCTTCCTTGTATAAGACTTTTTAGATAGGATATATGGCATGAGATTTGAAGCTTCTTGACCAGGTTCCTAAGATTGATTCTAAACCAGTAGGATCATAGCATAAATGGCAGCTGAGGCAGCCCATACTAGCTGCATCAGAGCCCCTATCCCAGCGTCTTCTGCATGACTGCCTGGCATTGTTGTGAAAGCCATTAGAAGATTTTACTCATCATTTGTCGCTGGGATTTTAACAGTCAGCTCAAAAAGTGACCTGGAAACTATGGCAAAATTGTTCTCAAGTTCATTGCCTTTCACATCATATCAAATAAAAACTGAACAATTCCCCTCCATGTAGGTAACCTGTAGCGCTATATTGGTGGCATTGACTCAAACGCCCATACTCTAACTAACTGAATTTCCAAGCATATCAACTGGGATTTGTGCTATCAGTTCCAGTGATTGATGTGTACAACTAGTTTCATTTCTCCAGTTTTCAAGTCAGCTAAAATTTTATGTATCAAAATTTTACGAGCATCCCATGAGAGAATCTGAAGGACAACAGAAAAATAACAGCTTGAATGAACTTACATTACATTGAAGTGAATAAATGGGAATTCCATGAAAAGCAATAGCAAAAAGAACACAAACATACTTACGATGACAAAAGGTGGTTTGGAGCTCTTTGCATCAGCCATGAAAAAGCCTGATTTCTCCCACCATGCATACCACCTGGAAAAATTTAAACTTTTTGAAAACTAGGGCAGGAATAGAAAAGTTGGTTTTAAACTACAAATTTGAAACAGAGAAATCGAAAAGGAGCAGTTAATGACACCTACGATTTTTCTACCAGGGTGGGATTATACTGCTTTGCCATTAAAGGAGAAAGCCTCTTCTTTTCGCCAAAGGGAGTTTCTGGATCAACATAATCCTCAACATTCTCTTCGCCTATGGCATCACCACGCTGAGCATTCTTTTTAGTTATACTCTTTCTTGAGATGCTATTGGATTCTTGTTGTTCCTAAGGTAAAATCAAAAAGTAAAGTTACTCCAGCTTCCAGCCACGACAAATTACCAAAAGTACAAGATTTACAAATAAGTCACCTTAAGTTTGGCTTTCTCGAGAGCCTTGAGCCTCTTCAATTCTTTTTCCCTAGCCTAACAGCACAGGGAAAAGAGACGCAATCAAAGAAAAGAAAGAAATAAAGAAAGGGGAATAAAAACGGATAAAGAAAAAAGGGACCTCAACGTCTAGCAGTTGCAAATGAAATAACAATAAAGATAGAAATGAAAAAAATCAACACGATGCATATAGAGGTTCTTCCAGTTCTAGGCGACAATCATCGCATAGATCTTACGAAAAAAGAAAATGTCAAAAAAACAAAAAAGACAAAACAGAAAGAGTAGGGTAACGTTGCGTAGGATAAAGTGTAAGATGAATTGAAAGGCTCGGGTAGAGATAATGAAAACCTTGTCTTCTTTCTTCTTCTTACGGTCAAGGTGTAGGTCCTCCAGGGTCTGGGCCTTCGTCTCGGCTTCCTCTGACTAGAAGTTAGGGTTTCATTTAGATAGAGAATGAAGCGTTGAATTGAATCCAATCAAATGCAAGAGTTTATTGATATTTGATGTAAACAATAAAGTAAGAGTAATTACAGTATTCATCATCTTCTTCTTCTTCAACTGCGGTAGCAGTGGCGGTGGCTGCGGTGGCGGTGGCGGTGGCGGTGGCGGTGGCGGGGGTGGTGTTGTGGAGAATGGAGAGGAGAAGCAGCAGCGGTAGCTGCGTGGATTTAACGCAGAACCCACAAAAGAAGAGGAAGAGGAGGAGGCGCACTTAAGACTTACTGCCCTTAATCTCAGACAAGCATCGTTAACTCCACGATAAAAAATAAAAATAAAAAAAGGTAAACCTTGGGCCTAATCTAATCATAAAAACCCTATTATTGTATTTATTTATTTATTTATTTATTTTGTTTTAATCCATTAATAATCTCCCCTCCCTCCCCTCTCCAGGGATTCAGTCAAGACTCTCAGTCTTCCTTTTATATTGGCGCTGGGCCTGGGCGACCACTAGTAGCTATTTATTTTTATTTTAATGAAGTTGAGTTTGGGTTTATCGAATGGACTGGGAATCAGCCCCAAATCAGCCCACCCATAACCAACTAATTTAGTTCAAAGCCTCAAACTGAGCACCGCTTGTCTGTATTTATGCATACATTAATAATTGCAACCACAGCAGTCCATCGGAATCTACGAGATTGATTGAGACACTCACTCTACTTTTTAAATCATGTGATTATCCTGATACTTCATTAATTCGTTACTTTGTTCAACGTATTTCCTATACTTATTATTATTATTTTTTATTATAATAAATATTTTGTTTCCATAAAAATATGTTCCCATATATTACTTTCTGTTGCATATTTTAATGAGAAAAAAAAAACACAGAAAAAAAAAAAAAAAAGAAAACGACGCAAAAACCCACCAATTCGGTCTTATTTATTTGTGTTATTTTGTCCTACGCAGCTTAGTTTGCCTCGGCATTAAAAAGAAAAAAACACCGAAGACCAGATCAATTGTTCTGCTACCAAAACCGAAAAGAAGTCCCGAGCGAGTATGGCAAAGACACACAGTAATATAATACTACTTTATAGTATTATATTGAATTTAATAGCTTGGAAATGGTGGTTGGAGATTCTCTCGCACTGTACTTGCGCCCATGAACGAATGACTTTTTTTTTTTTCCTTTTTGTACTTTTCCTTGTTGGCAATAGCAGCAGCTCAACTGCATCTCGCTGTCTCTCTGTGGATTGTTTGAATTTCAGAAGTAGGAGAGAAGAGAATGAGCACTCTTGAGTTGGTCTTTGGCCTTGTGAGATAGCATTGCCTCTCTGTAGAATTAACAGTTACAGACGGACATATTGGATCTTTTTATAGGTTTGAAAAGCGCTGTTTATCCCATCCAAGTGAACTTTTCTGCAAACGTACTTCCCCATTCTCTCGAGAAAGCTGTGTTGATCTCTTGATCCTTTATTCTTTTTTTTTTTTTAACTACTTGGTGCCTGATGAATGTTTCTCCTTTACATTACAGTTCGTCGGAGCCACGGTACCGGTCTGTGGTGGAATGCTTGAAATCTGAGGAAAACAGGTCTTGTTCTGTCCTTTGGACTTCGTTCTTTTTCTTTCTCTTCAAAAATGAAAACGCATACAAATGAAATCGCGTAAGAATTGAAAGGCTTGTTTTTTTATGGGTATGAGGTACGTGTATGTTTCATGTGTGCTTGCGCAAAGAAATTCTTTTGCTACTTTATGCATAATGGTGGAAGCAACTTTTGTTTTCCGTCGCATCGCAATTGAGCATTAAATTAAAGAAAGGGCACCCCGCTTCTCTTCTCGGTTCCTCAGTTCAACCCCTGCTTTGGTGGAAAAGATCCAAACTTTCCTATCTATCTTTTGGGGCCAATCATTTCCCTCCATCATAAGTTCCTGATTTTTTTCCCCTCTTTTTAGCTCTATTATGGACTTTCCTTCCCACAACGGAAACTCGTGGAATATCTGCCTTCACTTTTCTTTTCATCTTTGTTTTTCTTTTTTTCTTAAAAAATTTGATTTCGCCTATGCTCGCTTCATGGTCTGATATTCCTCTTCCTAATTATTGAAATTGTTTCTGCTAGTTGCTGCTTTGGTGATTGGCTATATTTGTATTGGTATGACCTGGGGGTTTGATAATGATGGATACCTGTGGCATTCATGAGTTTGTTTGTCCTCATCACACATGTTCACAGGTGGCACAGTGCTCCTCTCTCTTAAAACTTCATCTCTCATTATTACATTTACAGGATTTGTCCCATCTTTCTTGGGTTTTTCTTTGTTTTTCGTTGTTTTTTTAGTGCGTGTGGAGCAAATATCCCGTCTTTCTTGAAGTATTGTCATTGATCACCTCTGACGCACAAAAAATACGGTGTTAAAAAAAAAAAAAAAAAACTCATTTCTCTCTTTTGGGTTTGAAAATTAAATCCTCTCTCCTCATGACAATTTTGTAGGTAGGTTTGGTCCTTCATTTTTTATGAGGCTTTGTTTGTACATGGGCAAAAAACCTAGTCCTTTCTGAGTGTAAAGGCCAGCGTCCTTGCGAGATGCTCTTTTTCGGTATAAAAGCCAAAGCCCCAATGATAGCATAATAGCAAGAGGATGTGCGACTCTCCAGCTGCGCAATCGACCTTCATCCCGTTGAGATCTCTTTTCCCCTACTCCTCCTATTCGCTAATCCCGTGTGTTGAAAAATCTTCCTTTTTTTGTTTTCTTTTTTTTTTTAATACTAATTTCATTTTCTGATTCTGTTCCACGCAGGAGTGACTGTACATCTAACTTTCTAAGTTCCAGTATAATATGCGGTCAATTTCACCATCTGGACGGATCCTCTTTGGAGGTAAGTGCTGGTGGAGTTTCTCTCTCTTTTTTTTATCAAATTCGATGGAGCATGGATCATTCGCTTTCATACTCCTTCAATTTTAATTTTCCACATTGTAATTTGCTGTTGGCGATATGAACATTACCTACTACTACTGAATTATGACATGCTTCGTCGAATGGAACAGGCTGCCTTTAATTATAAATCCCTTGAAATTTCCCTAACGTTGTTTCAGAATACTCTCAGCTCTCTAGCTATTGGTTTCCAGTTTTGCTAATTTTTTCATATTTTTGTAATTTAATAACTAAAACTGACATTTAATAACAATTTCAATGATCTTCAGGTAAGCAGCGTTGTTGAAGGTCCTATAAGTTTTGGATCATGCACTAATTGCAATACTCCTTGTCCTCACAAAATCCAACTGGAACAGGATGTGAGTTCTCTACTCATGAAAGCCTCTTGGCAGGTTGTTTCTGTTGAGTTAGGGAATCTGCTTTTATTTCTTCACAAAAGAATTGTATTCTTGTTCCTGCCTTATTATTCAGACTGCACTCACCATAGATATAGAAATTAATTTTCAATTTTTTTTTCATATCCTAAAGTTGAGAAATAATTTCCAGCTGGCAGCCAATACTGAGTCCACTATTAAAGAGTGTTTAAGGAAGAGTGTGCTTTCATAAAATGAGCCAAAAGTACAATCTTACAAATTGACCCTCTCCAATTGCTGCAATTTGAGAGCTTGTTGACCTTTTTCTAAATGTTGTAGAGAGCACCATCTGTGTTGTTAATGGCTTGCTCATGTGTTAGGATCAATCCAGTTCAATGCATTCTGCTTGCATCAGATCTTGTCATTAGGACTGATCTCACATGTTTTGTCATAGACTCTTTGTTCCAATATTTACTAGAGGCCTTTTATGGGGAGTTCTGGTGAAAGCTGTGTGATCATAAGGACAGTTATTCATGGAGGCTGCAGTAAATGTACACAGAATTCCTATAACTTGGCAACTATTGCTTGTCCAAGGAAGTGATGCAGAACATAAGGTGAAGGGCAACAGCTTCTTTGTTTATGGGATGATCAAGCCATCAGATTTTATCAGCTACACATAAATCATGGATGTAGCAATATAAAAATAACATCTAGATCTGTCGAAGGTTTGAGGCACAGAAAGTTCCAGAAGAGCTAAGTCTTCAAATGCTTTAAGGCTGTTTTGTATCAAAATTGTAGTTTAGAAAGTTTTTTGCATGTAGATGTATGCAGTCTTACTTACCCCTATTTTTATAGATAGGCAATTTTTGTGACTCGAACATATGACATCCAGGTCACAATGTAGCAACCTTACTATTCCATCAAGATTTGCCCTTCATGGGAACTTAGTGACACTAAAAGAATGTTGTCAAGAAACCATTTGACGCAAAAACTTGAAAAGCTATCTCACTTGGGCTGGAAGCATGAATAAACAAGGCTCTCTTGGGCTTCATAAATTCACAATTATATGTTAGGGCAGCGTAATTCATATTCATGATCTTTTGGTCATGAAGGCTCTGCAACCATGTCAAGAAACCATTCAATCCAAAAGTTTGTATTGTTGGGTGAGGTCCATGAACGGATCACATATATAAAATTCTAACAAATGTAATGGTATTTTTGTTTGTTATTGTGGACTTTTGACATTTGTTAATCTTAGTGATGAGTTAAATGTTGGAAATATAAAATGCATGGTGTGCACATGTTCCTTCTACACAATATTGACATATTTTGATCAGTAATCTTATGATTGCTTTCTTCTATAAAGGGTCTCTGCTCTTTGTGGGTGGCTTTTGGGTGTCATGAGGTCATGAGAACAGCAGTGAGCAGGCACTGTGTTGTAAACTCGTTTGCCACAGTAGTTTCCCAGAGTTGCATGAGGAAATTCACTGCTTTGCACTGTATAATGGTTTCCATACGTTGTATGTTTTTCCTTGTCACAGGTACAAAGATTACAACAGCAGTTGCAAGAAGAAATGGAAGTGCATGCCATTTTAAAAAATGCCATTGAAAAAAGAAATTCAAAATTTTCTTGCCCACCATGCCTTCCACTCCATGTATGCTTTGTTTCTAAAAATTTTCTTTTATCTGTGTGCTATAAAATGCATGTTTTAGTTTGTAGATTTGACACACTATTTCTTTCTTTTCTTTTCTTTTTTTTCTTTTTGGGTACATCAGAAATGGTTGTTGCATTTTGCAGTCATTGTCAACTTTTGATATGATATTGGTAGCCTTCTCTTAATAAAGCCAATTCAGAGGACTTTCTAGTTTATAACTTTGGCCAGGGGTTAGTTTAAGACTGATTCTTTGGCATAGATTTCTTCATACAATTTTTCGGTTCACAATATTCAGGATGTGCCTATTTCATTCAGCTCCCCTTAATTGAGCCGCATAAGCATGTAATATTGGAAGTGGCTCTAAGCAATGTCAGAAAGCATGTGTAGGTGCTCTTAGATGTAGAGCTTAGGGAGTTTATAATGAAGCAAATTTTTAAACCTATTATTGGGAAAATTTTCCATCTTATGAGATCACCATAAATTCATTGATTTTTTATTAATTGAGATACTTGAAACATCAATAAGGTAAATCACAGATGTTTTATTGATAGGTTTGTATGTTTTGGCCTACATCTCGTATATGAGGACTGATACCATCAGTTTTTTAGATTAATGATAAATACTCTTTCATATGTTTTTTCAGGCTCAGGAGCTTCTGTCCACTATTGCATTCTTGGAGATCACAATCTCAAAACTGGAACAAGAAATTGTCTCTTTAAATTTCCAACTTAGTCAAGAAAGGAATGAGCGGAGGCTTGCTGAATATCGCTTGAGGCACACAGCCTCTCAGTCAATTTCTGTATGCTCCTATGAGATTATGAGAAAAGTAGTGCTTATTTGGGATCTAGAAGCAGCATAAATTTGAATTGGACCTTTTTCGGTTTTCCCTATGTCTGAATAGTTTTAATGAACCTACCTACCTTTTGTGGATGAAGTTCCAAAACCAAACAACTTGATCATAGACTTAAACTTACAAGTTACAGGAGCAAACCTAATTGAAAAGCCAAACAACTCTATTGTACACTTAAAATATCATAGAAGATTTGCAGTTAACACAAGATTACTTATGTCAGGATGCAGTAAAGTCAACTGCGCTTTTTAATGAGAAGAAGGATTCCACAGTGGATACCAATAATGTTCAAACTCCAGAGGCCATGAAGCTTCCAAAAGGAATGCCACCTAAGGGCCTTTGGGATAGCCCTAGTCAACTTTCAGAGGAGATGGTAAGGTGTATGAAGAATATATTCATATCCCTGACAGATGCTGCAATGCCATCCAAGTCTACATTGGAGAGCCAATCCTCACCTGTGTCACCATGTGGAAACCTTTCTAATTCATCGTGGTGGTCATCATCTGAGCGCTCTATGATTTCATCATGGGTGCAGAGCCCACAAGTTGATGTACAGAGTAACCCTGAAGTGTTGGCCTTGGACAAGAATGCTTTTGATCCCTATAAAGTGCATGGAAAGTTGAGCTGGACAGATATTGGTAACTATAGTTCAGCAACTGAAGTTTCTTGGATGTCAGTTGGGAAGAAGCAATTAGAGTATGCCTCAGGGGTCTTGAGGAGGTTCAGGTAAGAGACTGTTTAAGTCTTATATTTGAGATATTCTATTTTCTTTCTCTTCTGATTTAGAGTGCAAGTTGAAAGCTACTTGCAGTATAAATTTTACCAGTGATATAATTTGGTTAGTCTTTGTATTGATTTGAAATCTGGGACAATGTGACGGAGAGGATTTGTGCACATTGGACTTACCCCAGCAGTGTTGGATGTTGTGCAGCCCATTATTCAGTGATGGGCCCAATGGTAATCTGCTGACAGAGAGGCTGCAAGCATGTTGCAGGATGTCCTCTTGGTATCTATGCTCTAGAGCTATAGATGTATAAAATCCATATCCTCTTTTCCAACAGTTTTCTGATGGCTGAGGCTGCAAACATGTGGCTGGATGTCCTCTTCATGATCAATTGCTTCAAACATATACAAGCTATAATGATCCCATATCCTCTTTTTCATCTCCTTTTGTTACCAGATTGTTTATTGATTATATATCAAATTCACAACCAATTAACTGTATAATGTTTTGATATGATGAGTTCTTTGATTTCTGCTGGGAGGAAAAAAAGGATAAAAAGACAGTTGTAGGCTTCGTTTCTTGCAAGTGCTGTCTTGTCGTTCAAAATTCCAGTTGCAATGAGAAAAAATAAAGGAAGAAGCTGCAAAACTTGTGCCACCTTTCCTGATTATTCTTTAATAGTTCAAGGAGCCTTAGTGCCATTTAGTATTTTACTCCACATTCTTAGCTGCTTTGTTCTAGTTTGACAATTTATTTTGTGCTTTGAATCAAACAAATGTTGGAAATATTGTTACTTAAATACATGAACAGATTAGTTGAATTGTTGTCTGGGACTGGATCTGATAACTGTTGTTGGTTTTATTGCCTGGAATTGGAGAATAGAACTCTTGTTGAGCAACTGGCCAAAGTGAACCCAATCCACTTGAGATGTGATGAGAAGCTTTCTTTCTGGATCAACCTGTACAATGCACTAATCATGCATGTAGGCTTCCTTGCTTGTATCTCATGTAATCCGCTATGCCACAGGATGGAATGTTTATTTAATGCAGCAAACAGGTCAAACTTCATGTTGCCTGACTACAATGTGTAAATAAACTGTCAACAGGCATACTTGGCTTATGGAGTCCCAAGAAGTGAGTTGAAGTTCTTCTCATTGATGCAAAAGGTCAATTCTTGACTCGTATACCATCTGATGCTCCCCTCCCTCCCCAAACAGCTTTTGATATGTTATCACTGCCATGCATATTGTATTCTGTAGTCGGAAAGCCAAAATAATGACAACTTGAAACTCGATTTGTTTTACTGTAAACAAGTTGAAAATATTAGTTTCTAGGAAATAATTCAAAATTTTGGTTTGTAGAAAATTGTATTTGGGGGTCTATTCATCTCAAATCATCATGACTGCTCAGTATGAGATTTGGGTCAAGTCATTGAATGTCCTTGAGTTTCTTTTGTCAATTAGGGTCAACAAGGGTCTTTATCTGTGCCCTTGAATAAACCTAGCATGTGTGGGCTTCCTTTTCAATTCATCTATGACTGCCAGGTGGAGAATTTCAGGGCCAAGTCTCTGCACATGTGGTGTTTTCCTGGTTTTTGTACTTGAGATGTATTCACTGATGGATTTTTAAGCAGGCTGCATACACTGTTGGAAGGCATTCTTTTAGTGCAGCTGTTATTGAGTATGTTATTTTGAAGATGAGACCACCTCTTCATAGGCCGCAAATTGTATGGGCCTGTCTGTTTGACTTCAATGTGTTGTTTTCTTGTTGTTTGTCCTTCCGTTGTAAACATTTGCAATGAATGCCATTGTTAGGTTTTGCTTCTTGCCCTTCACAAGTTGAAGGTATCAGAGGAACAACGGAAGTGTGCAATTGATACATGTGAGCCGCTGGTAGATTTTGCTCTCAGTTGTGGAATGTATTCATCCCCTGCGGTAATAGTGCTTGACCTTATATCCATGCAGGAATGTGTTATTAATGATAGCTTGTCTTCTGTTTTCTTAGTTGATTGAAAATAATATTTGAGTTAAGGGGAAATGCAGTTAAGGGTCTACACGGCTAAGAATGTGAGAGAAGAGCTTCAGGAAGCTCAGCATGACTTCATCCGGGCATCAGTTGGTGTTAGCAGCAAAGGAAAGCTATTGGTGCCAAAAATGCTACACTGCTTCGCCAGGGGTATGGTGGATGATTCAGATTTGGGCATATGGATATCACATTACCTTCCTCCCAACCAGGCTGCCTTCATTGAGCAATGCATTTCACAGAGACAACAGAGCCTTCTTGGTTCTCGCAACTGTGGCATTCTTCCCTTTGATTCACGTTTTCGTTACCTCTTCCTGCCAGATAGAGTATCACTTCAATGATGGCTGTTTTATGAGTCCCATGCACTTGGGGGCCGCACCCACCTGGATCTGTGGATATCACTTCCAAAACATACACTAGGTTCTCAGAGATAACAAACATTGGGTGGCATGCTGTCGAATGTGAATGTTAGTGTTGTTGCAAATCGTCGGAAGGCAGCATCAATTTTGTTCCCAATATACCTCCAAATGTGAATGTGTGAATGTTAATCTTGTTTCAATTCTCCCTGTAGTTCTCTTTTTGGTTGTTGGATGTGCACTGCGTAGGCACGTTATGCCCTCGTAGGCGTGGTGTACATTTCGTCATTAACCCCTTCTAGGCTGTAACCCAAAGTTGAAAGAGTCTGTAATGTTGCTTGCCAATTGTTTATTTCTTTTGCTAATTTATTGAGATGTTAATTATCACAATAAATTGTTTTTTTCTGAGGGCCAGTAGTTTTAGGCTGGGGATGAATGAATGAATGAGAAGGATGTTGGCTTGGTAAGAAGCGTGCGTCTCAAATTAGATATCTTCAAAAAGCAACTTTGAATCTCATCCTTCTGCCTCACAAGGCGGACACTTAACATGAACATTTGATGTGCTGCGCTGTAAGAACGTGTCGCGTGTGTTGCGTATCTTGGATGCTTGATGAAGTATTTCATTTAACCTTTGATTTATTATGGCAGGACGGTAATTAATTTCATGAAAAAGGAAGGGCAACCCTGCACAAGATGCAGATTATCTTAAACTAAATTGAATCCGTCTGTATCCTCTCGTGATGAAAACCGTGGTAACTTTCGAGTCATATAACTTGATGTTTCCGCTTTTGACTGTCTTTGTTTTTTTTTTGGGGGGGGGGGGGGGGGGGAGGGGGGCTAAAATTACTTGTTATTTTTATTTAGTTTATATATATACACAAACGTAGACACGTAAATACATTCGTCCATAAAGAGACGTAGTGGTATGACAGACATACATAATATATACAGAACAAAGCAAATGTAATATCATATTTAGGATTTGTCTTTTTTTAAGAATTGCATCAAGCATGAGGAAAAAGTTGCACGTTAAGTTTCCAAAGTTACAAGTTTCATTTACAAAATTATTACTCAACGAAAACCAGCATTTTAATGGAATTTTGCCTTGAGACTTTTGAAACCATGTGTCTGTGAAACGCATGCTGAATTAATGAGAGCTGGATTATATTGACGGCTTTCATCATTTGGACCGAGTACAATGATCTGAAATAACGCTAAAGGTATCCATTAACGCACAAATTCAACGGTCAGAGCTCCGAAGTTGGCAGGGTTGGTGGGCAGGGAAAAACCCAAAAGGGAACAAAAATGGATATCAGATAACATAATACTTGACAATGAGAGGATGATAACGAATAACACCAAAAAAAAAAATATGTCCCAAAGAAGAAGACGAAAAATATCAATTGACTTGCGCAGGTCTCTCACAATTAATTATCCGTACGTACGCATGTATATGCATGCAACTCACTCCACCCGCCTTCACGCACTTGCGAGGGAAAAATAATAATAATAATAACACAGGATGACACACGAGGGTTTTAAAAAGTATTTACCCACTTGTAACTCCTGACATACCAAGTCAATTGTCCATCATTTACTTAGGTGCGTCCACATTAACATTCAACATCAGGGGCTCTAACGGTCCAATCAACCTCCTCATAATTCCAAAAAAAAAAAAAGAAAAAGAAAAATGTCAGCCCCAATGGTCTTGATGATTTGAGTCCTTGCTAGATTTACATTGGCTTGGTGGATGGGGGCGATTTTGGGAGATATTTCATATTTCATACGCTGTGAATAATATTATATTTCATATAACATTAATATTATTATTAGATAATTATAAAAATATTTATAATTTTATTAATTTGATAATAACATGCTTCTAATTATATTTAAACGGTAAAATCATATTAATGTATACTCAATTAATATAATTTTTTTATTATAATTCTAATAAATTTATAATTCAAATTAATTCTAACAATGACAGTACTGTTCATTCTTTCACAATATCTTAGAAACTATATATTATTGAGCAATAAATTACTACTTTTTGTCCACAAGGAGAGAGACGAGAACCATTTCGCAAATTGTTTGGCAAAAATGGAAATTGGGAGGGAGCCCTCAATTTTTTTGCGCGGTGATGTAAGAGGGGGGGGGGGGGGGAGGTAACTAGTTGAGTACAAACATGTTTTTGGGTGGCTTTTTGCCCTGTTCCCGTCAACATTTTCTCATCTTAAAGTCCTCACACGTCAAAGGAAAAACGGGAGTCCCCCCGCGTAATCTCCGCACCACCAAACTCGAGAATATTCCGCGCCACCCCGAGAGCCATCATTTATGACTCGAACAGAAAATTACGGGGAGAAAAGAAAAAAGAAAAAAGAAAAATTGAAATCAAGTTGTTTCCCGTGCATTGACAGACGACATGAACAGTTGATTTCATTGTTTAACACATAAATTACCCATTACACCGTAGATGGGGAACCGCATCACTGTCTTTGACTAGAGAAACTGATCTGCTCCAGCCATAACATTAACCAAAACAACCTTCAATGCCAAATCACGCTGTCCATGTGTGGCATTATAAACAGAATAGTTCAAAGGCTAAAAATCATGGTTTTGTTGAGAATGTATTATATTTCTTCCAGTGGCTATACTATTGCTTCTCCTTTAATGGGTTGGCGGATAAATTCTCAACTAAAACGGTACGGTTGTATCAGCAAATTGGTAATAATTTCACTTCTGTCGTGATTCAAGCTTTGTGGTCCTAAAATCTGCTCCATAATTGGGAATACCAAATCAATTGAACTTGTATCTTAGGTTGTTTAAGGTTAGTTTTGGGTGTCTACTAATTAAATGTATTGATGGCATGGGTGATCCACTAGTTTGCCTGCCTTGCTTACGAAATTCAAAAACAGGCAACGTTCGCTTAGAAAATGTCTGCAAATAAACTAGTTTTTATTTTTGGTCTCACATTTTTCTCGCAACAGCAAGGACACTCAATTAAGAATTACTTAATCACATGCTCAAAATATTAACATACAATCTATATTTTTAATTATTGATATAGTGGTAGAGTTGTTGGACTTTTAGTTTAAATATTATTGAAATATATATATATATAAAGTGATAACTTTAAAGTCTCATTTAAGACTCAGTTTATATGTCTACATGAAAGAAAAGTATTGGCAACCCGTGAAACCTAAACCGGTGGGAAAATTTTGATAATTCATGTAAATTAATTTTTGTCGATTGATTTTGAATAACAAGAAGCGATTTGTGCATGAATAAAATTGACCTAAGCAATTTGGTGTTTCATGATGGCTTCAAATATTATTTGTTTGAAAACACTCTCAAAATGAACTTGTTATTATGACGTGCCATCTGAAATTCTTGTTGAGGCCCCGACTTTATTTAATTTAAGTGTACGCGCAACTAAGGAGATATTCATATTGAGCTGTCTTGTTCTCGTGCGATGATCTTTTCCTCCATTCAACGCTTCTTCGTGAGAACCGTTAAGCCTAATGCACATCACTAATCGTCTTAGAAAGCTGATGATGCATCAACTTCTCTGGTCGGTTTTCTTAATTTTCACTAACTAACCATCCTGACCATAACCCCTCTAATGGCGCCTGTTGTAGAAGTAAGGCCGATTAATATTATATATAGGGAGCTAATATGTAATTAGCGTTGATATACGAATTATTTCATCACTTTGTATAAAATAATATGTTTATTATATAATTTTAAAATACCTATAATAGTAAAAATTCAATACAATTATTTATATAAAAATATTTAATTTACAAATTGAGTAAATTTTTGAGTTTTTTTTTTTTTTTCTTTATGTTTTTTCTGAATGCCTCCAATCCTAGGTACCGTTGCGTGAGAGTCTACGAAAAGATTTTGGTATTGTGACAGACGTGTAATCCAACTACCAACAACAACGAAGGCAATTAAAATACAACTCCAATGTCATCACCATATTCCAGCAAACTAATATACTGAAAATGATTCATCAACCAATCCATCCAAAACCAACTGCACAGCGCCTTTTCCGGTGTTGGGGGGGGGGGGGGGCGAACAAATTGTCCTTCTATGCCTTACTAAATTCTTCGCACGGGAAATCCTTTAATGGCTGTATGTAATTTAATTGATATGATATTATATTACATATAAGTACACACCATGAAGCTAATACTCGAGAAGAACCAAAAAAGAAATAAAAATAAAAGAACTGAAATGGATGACCGTCATATGTAGATGACAGGAACAGGAAAGTCCCCTCCTGCCCTGGGCCCAAAACTGTTAAGAATTAATTATCCATTCTTTCATGGAACTAAAGTTGGAACTTTTTTCTTTTTTCCCGAGAAGAAAGGCAATATATTCATATGCATCATACACAGGAACAGGAAAGTCCCCAGCCAGGCTTCAAATTAAGCTTTAAAATTTAAGTAGTTAACTTAGTTTGCATGATGACGAAAATGAATTAGAGTGTAATGATCTGAAACACAACAATTCAAGAAAAAAATTTTATACAAAACCAACAAATTAATAAAGCTAATTATACGTGCCTGCTGGCCTCTCTAGGGAGGGAAGTCCACGCTTGACATTACCCACACGCTCAACAGAAACTCCTTTAGTATTTCAACAAAGTCAAGGTTCTAGTAATTTATTATTTTGTTATATATGCAAAAATAAAATAAAACCAACCAAAAAGGGAGAGAGAGAGTGAGAAAGAGGAAGAGAAAGAAAGATGGAAGGCCAAATCTAGGAATAACAGTTACGGAGGTTGAGGCAATCGATTGCAAAGTATAATTAATTCTATAGTGGGTCCTTATTATTAATTTGTCCATTTTCAAGGCAGGGAGCTTTATGTCAGTCTTGTTATGTTTATCTGTAACGACTGAAAGTTTTTACAACTTGTTTTCTACCGCATTTGTGCTCGAAATTTACAAGTAATTTCAGTAAATTAAATTTCATCTTACATGAATTTTACAGGTCATAAAGGGGAATTGAAATTTTAATTTAGCACTATCATATGCGTATATGTACACAAATCATAATATTGACCTTATTTTTAATTTTAATTGGTTGTATGCCACCATTGAACAACCGATCAGTTTGCTCATGTAATTAGTAACCGTCAGTATAAGTAGAAAGTCCATGAACTACGACTTGCAAGTTAATTCCTGAACATGTATATTAATTGAAGGCTAATACTAATAAAGACTTTTTTCTTCAGCAATTTTTTTTTTTTTTAAAAATGAAAATTGTCAAACGGGGGCACAAATAAAAACTTTTTTATTTTTCCTATTGTTGCCTATAAAACTACACCCTATCCCTAATTAGCCATCATCCTCCTCAGACCAGCAAGCAAGCGTATCACAATAAATCTTCTTAGTTTGTCATCTGCCCCGTCGGTACATATATACTGGTTAATATGGGACGGGGAGGAGAGGGCGGTGCGTTCACCGTGACAATGAGCAGGAAGGAGGTGGTGGCAGCAGTGCTGCCGTTGCAGGGACATTGGCTGCCGCTGTCCAACTTGGACTTGCTGCTTCCTCCGGTGGACGTGGGTGTTTTCTTTTGTTACAACAAACCCAGTACATTAATGGGACTGGAGAACATTGATAACACAAACAACAACCCCATTAGCTTCGGGTCCGTGGTGGGCCTTCTCAAGCAGGCCATGTCTCAAGTTCTGGTGTACTACTACCCCTTGGCTGGTGAGGTCGTGGCTAACTCGGTGGGTGAGCCAGAGCTACTGTGCAACAACCGGGGCGTCGACTTTTTTGAGGCTTTTGCAGACATTGAGCTGAAGGACCTCAACCTGTACAACCCTGATGAGAGCATTGAAGGCAAACTCGTGCCCAAGAAGAAGGCTGGTGTCCTTGCTGTCCAGGTCTCTCTCTCTGTTGCACACAAACACACGCCTCTCCCCCGTTACGTCCATAATTTTCAATAAAATGTTCGTCAATTTTGGAAGGAGGGGATTTTGTGGTCCTAACTCCTAATTAGGCGTGGATGTTAATCGTCATATAGAAAAATAAAAAGATAAGAGAAAAAAAAAAAACAAAGAAGTAAATTGTTTATAGTTTAAAAATTAAATAGATAGATACTTTTGATTTTCATACATTTAATTTGTTTTAAAAAATTGAGTATGAATAACTTTTAATTAAAAATTATTAATTGTAATTAACAATTTTAATTTTATTCTATTTATTATATTTTTATAACTACATACTTTTAAATTTTTTAAAATTAATAATTATAATTTTATTCTGTTTATTATATTTATATAGTTACGTACTTTTAAATTTTTTATGCTTTCTCACTTATGTTCTCGAGCAAGTCCCACAGATTAAATCAAGTGGCAAGACAAAAAAAATCCTCGTGAATTCTTCTTCTTCTTCTTCTTCCTTTTTTTCTTTTTTTTTTGAAAGGAGTTCCTACAAATTAAATCAAGTCACGTATAATTTTACACTTCTATTTCTGCTAGATAACGGAACTCAAATGCGGCGGCCTGGTGGTGGCGTGCGCTTTTGATCATCGAATAGCTGATGCCTACTCGGCCAACATGTTCCTTGTTTCGTGGGCAGAGATGGCAGTGTCCAAATCGATTTTAGTGGTTCCATGTTTCAAGCGATCCCTTTTGAAACCCAGGCGTCCTGCAGGTCACATTGACCCGTTGCTGGACAACTTGTACATGCCCATCTCCTCCATGCCACCACCTCCAACTCCAAAAGGTAGTCCTGATGATGATGATCGAGAAGCTGAGGCCCACGATAGTTTCATAAGTCGCATATATTATGTCAAGTCCGAAGATTTGAATCGACTGCAGTCACTTGCTAGCTCCAAGGAGCGCAAGAGGAGCAAACTCGAATCATTCAGTGCATTCTTATGGCAAATGGTTGCCAAATACGCGGACAAATCATCTGACGATGACCCCACTGCTAAAACCTCTAGGACAGCGACATCGAAAATGGGGATTGTTGTGGATGGGAGGAATAGGTTGAGCGACGATGAAAATGTCGACAGCGCAACACTGATGGCAGCTTACTTCGGGAACGTGCTGTCCATTCCCTATGGTATGAAGCCAGTCGATGAATTGATTGAAAATCCTTTGAGTTGGGTGGCAAACGAGGTCCATGGTTTCTTGGAAAATGCAGTGACGAAGGAGCACTTCTTGGGCCTGATCGACTGGGTAGAGGCTCGTCGGCCAGGGCCGGCTGTGGCCAAGGTATATTGCGACGAAATACATGATGGGCCGGCCCTTGTGGTCTCTTCAGGCCGAAGGTTTCCGGTTTCAAGAGTCAACTTCGGATGGGGCGCGCCACTCTTTGGGTCCTATCATTTTCCCTGGGGTGGCAACGCCGGATATGTGATGCCAATGCCGAGTCCGGCGGGGAATGGCGATTGGATAGTGTACATGCACCTATTTAGAGGGCAGTTGGATTTCATAGAGAGCCAAGCAGTTGACCTGTTTCGGCCTTTGACTTACGATTATCTCTCCGAAACTGTGTAAACCCATCCGACTACTTTAGCTACTAGCTAGCTAGATAGCTAGCAGCTGGCACATTAATTAATTTGTGGGTTAATTAGAGAATGTCGTGCGTACATACGTACGTACGTACGCACACAAGACGACACACCAATGCTGTCTCTATCTGGTCCATAATTCGTGTGATATAATCTTTGCTTAAATTGATTATCTGTATCTTACAATGTATCAAGAGTGATTGCAGTTGGAAGTATACCGATGTGTTCGTCCTGTTGTGATGATGTGTGCCCTAAAAGCAAATACATATATGCTTATCATACAAATTACGAACCTCTTTAATTTGATTCACTTGTGTTCTATATTATTGTTACACAACAGAGAGGCTTTTTTTGTTTTCTTAGTTTTGAACTTTTCACAAAAATAAATAAAATTATTACGGTTTACAAGATCATGAAAAATAAAAAAAAAATAATAAAGAAATATAACATTTGAGATTTTTTTTTTTAAATAAATGATAATATCAACGAATATTTGAAGTAAAAGAATAAAAAAAGCCCGATTTGTTTGTTTGTTTACACTCTTGAAAAGATGTGTACTCCATTTTGTGGTTCCATATCCTACAGCCCATAAGAGATTGTGGACACGAATTCCCCATTTATTGGAAAAAAGATGACGTATCCATACCATCATATATACATGATAGGAACGGGAAATTCCTCTACTGCCTTCGGCCCAAAAGTCTTAAGAAGTAATTTTTCATCTTTTTCATGGGCTACTTATACATATATTACCGATTTTTTTTTTTTAAAAATAAAATATTACTTAATAATATTTATTTAATGCTAAAAATATCTTAATTTAAGTTTTAATTTATTCATAATTTTTTTAATTTATAATATTTAATATTAATTTAAAAATAATTTTTATTATTTTTATAAAGTTAAAATTTTAATATGTATTTGATTTACTCAAAAAATTTAATTATAATTTTAATATTAATATTTTTTTATATATATTTAAAATTTATATAACATAAATATTTATAATTTTAAATAAATTAAAATAAATTATAAATTTATTTTTTTTTTTTGGAAATAAAAAAATATTTTTGATATGACCTTTTTTTTTTTATCTTAAAAAACTCATAATTTAGAATTTTTATTTTTAATCTAGTTCTTATTGGGAATTAATATAAAATTTAATATGTAGTACTCATGAATAAATTAAAATTTTGAATTAATTAACTTCTTGACACAATATTAATGTCTTTACGACCAAGATCTTGTGAATTTTCGCAAGAAGACCCGCGCTTTGATTGCCTTTTAATTCAAAGAATTTATGAGTTTAACATGTAAGTTACTCAAAGTTAAAAGTTCGTTGATATTCCTCGGCTCTTTCTTGGGTTTGATAAAATTTTCCGAAGATAGAAGAAGGCAACTGTATTGGACTTCTTTTCTTCTATAATGATGCTTCTTGCGTAAATCTGCATTGGGTCTGAGTAGAAAGAGCTGGAAAAAGTTTGGGCCGAAAGCTGCAATTTTTGCTCAGGCCACTAGTTGATAGTCGTATGCAAGAATCTACATGCTTGGATACTTTCCGACAAAGCTGCATACTTCTTCTTGCACCAATGAAGGTCATGCATGGCCATCGTCCTTTGACATTGCAATTACACTTACACTCGCTGCATTTATAAATGCGCATATTTACACGTCTGCTACATATCTGTATATGGAAAGAAAATCATTTGCAGCCATATATGGCAATATTATCAAGTCATAACAAGAAACAAAAGGATGCCTCATGTCAGAATTACACTTCATACAAGTAAAGAAGGGCACTTTGGGGCCTATTTCCATCTTCGCTTTGGTTCGGGGTGAAGGGAGAAAGGTTTGGCTTTGGGGTCTGGTTACAAGAGAATGAATGCCACTCAAGCACAATAAAAAAAAGGAAAAAAAGAAAAAATATTGGTATGCTCTGAAGTGTGATCAAGTGTTTTTCTCTAGTACGGATAGTGCTGGTGTCAAATAGTTGTTTGCTTTGTCAGGCAGATGCGCCACCTACACAAAAAGCTCACGTCTAGTTTCAGTTCAAGGCTTTGCAAAATCAGAGTAAAACCATGTCTACATTATTTTTAACAGAAAAACAAAGGTATTGTCATGTTCCTTACCAGCTCATACAGCTCTTTCCCTTGGTCAGCCATGTATTCGTAACAAACCTGCACATAAGAAAGGGCCAGAAAAAGGGACTTAATACCATCCTATTCAAAGCCAATCTCAAAGACAGGTACAATGTCACTCACATCAAAACTCTTGTTTCTTGCAGTCGAATCATGCAATGCCTTCACGCAGATATCAGCTACATCAGCACAGCTGATGCCCTAAAAGAAAGTCACTTGAACTTAATATGAGTCCTACAGTGGTATTTTAATCTATCAGACAAAAGATTGTCATTACCTGAGAAATCCTGTTTCCTTGATCGAATATGAGTGCACGTTGGCCACCAGGCCCCTCCTGAAAGAAATAATTGTAATCATTTTCATCCATGTTTGCTGGTCACAGTGGCTTGTAAGACAACAGGTGTACTAGGTAAAAACAAAGTAAAACAGGAATTCCCAATGATACGGTATGAAAACCACAATTATGACTACCAATTCTGATTAAAGATTCCAACTCCAGCCTTATATGTGTCCTTCAAACATCAGGAAAAGGCATGATGTAAGTGCAAGTGATGGTACAAATCCGCTAGTAACAGTTACAAGCCTAATCTTTTACTGTCATTCAGTTGTCCTCACAGACAATTTCCCCTCTTGGTGTGTCCATGCTTCTCCTTGGTTAATATACAAAACTGGCAAGCTTCTCATAAGAAGCTAAAGTACCTTTAGAGGTCCAGGACGAATGATTGTGTATCCGAGACCAGATCTCCTCAGTGAGTCTTCCCCAGCCTGGAGAAATTTTGACCACATAAATTGTTTAGGCGTAAAGATATTATCAAAAAGTAACCGTACATCAAAATTGTGTGACATTCAATTGCTAACCCTCTTGGCTTTCAGAACTTGCTCCCTTCTGGTGGGTTCTACTCCTAATCCCGTACAAGAGACCAAGACAAAATCTGTTTCTTGCCCACTCTGCATGACATTGATCTTATTGCTTATTTTTAAAAGAAACACAGGATAGGAAATTATTTTCATACAAAGTTACCTGAAAAGTAAAATTTGGAGGCTTACTGCATGGCAAATTCATGCAAGAGAAACATGCAATTTTCTCCATGCTCTAGCATAGCAGGCATAAAATAAGTATAGAGTCCAAACCAAATGCTGTACATGAATAAGCTAGCAAGACTTACAGGCAACGCTTTTATATATTCTAAAATAAGCTTGAAGCTCCTCAGATCTTGCTTTGCTCCCACAGGTCCCTCAATAGGTCTCTGCAATAATATCAAAAAAGAATGAATAAGGCTAAATAAAAGGAAGTACAACTTCCTTAAGTCCAAAGGATAGGATCATTTTCATTGCAACAGTGTCTTTTCTAGAAGTCTACATGATCCAATTGTTAGACTAACAATAAGATCATCCAATCCCATACAGTATCTTCCCTACATTGTTTACAATAACATTATTTGTGATTTCTAAAAGATTGCAAACTAGAAAGATGCCCTGGATCTTTCAAAACACCTCATGTTACTCAAACTCAACCTGATTGCAATCTGTTTAGAATGGTTTAGTCAATAATTTTTTTACAATTCTATCAGAGAACGACAAATAGAGGAGCATATCAACTCTATTGTAATATTCCTTCATTTTCAGTAACAGAAAGGCAGGCTGAAGGCCTTGAATCTAGTGGCATCCAGTGCAATCTTAGTTGGTAATACATTCGATGTCAGGATGAGCTTATGAGATGCTCAAATAATGTACTGACATGACTAGCATCCTTTATTAGGGAGGGGTGTGCTAACACAAGCACATAGATACTGCAAATTAAAATGTCTTTCCCACAAAAAAAAAAAAAAAAAAATACAGTTACCGAATGATTAACCCCAATAACATAGCTGGCTTACAAAGATTTTTGACACAGTTTCTTTATATTTTCATCCGCTAAATATGCCCTTTGGCAACCTAAATCATGACTCATCTGCCCTGCACTAGCTAAAGCAACTTAAAACAATGATACAATGGCAGTGACCAAAGAGCACATTCAAGTTTCAAAGAAGGCCACTTGTTCCGTCAATTACAGTGCATGTTGCGTACTAATCCTGTACACAAACAGCAAGTTCCCAACTAAAAAGATCATGGGCCAAAATATATAATTAAATTCCTTTGGCATGACATACCTGTCTTCGGGGCTCAAAACGTATCGTGAATGTGTGTACAAGGAATGGGTCTAGAGGTGGATCATCTGGCTTCACAGGCCGGAAGGATGAAAAAGGCACTCTGACCTGCCATTTACAGAAAAGTTAAGAAAGCGTAAAGCATAGCACTGAGCAATGTGTTAATGATCTTTACCCTGCAAAACCCCACTTTTGTACTAATTCTTGCAAAATACAATTTGCTTTGAGTTGTATCCGCTAAAGGGCCAGCTTCAAGAATCAAAATGTAAGATCTTCCATTTCCACCAACAGAAAGCACAAGACCCTCATACCTAACCTTGGAGAATTTTAATCATGGAAGCAGGGTAAGCACTAAGAATGCAGGTGGAGACAAACCAGTAAACTCCATTAGTGTCCATTTCATACAAGATACATAGTGCTGATATCTCAGGTAACTCATACCTGTCAAGGGTGTAACCCAGGGGAAGTGAAAGCTTTTTCGACAGTTCGACATACCCTCCTCTAGTGAAAACATAGCCTACAATGATCATGAGAACAAAGTTAAAGAAAGGATGCTTGCCAGTGCCGCAGTTCTAAGGTATGAATGCTAACAAGCGAATGTCATGCGAAAATGTTTCCCCTGGTGCTGTTTGCTGAAAGTGGGATGCTCCAAATCCGTTGCATGAGGGATGCAATTTTTACCTGAGAAAACTGCACCCCCATTCTCAGCAAACTCAAATTTTGCATCCATCCCGGCCTCAAACTTTGAAGCAACTGCATCCTTAAAGTAGGTTCCTTGACGGACTTCCCACTCCTTTAATGAATCAGCAGATTTGAACTTTGCTAGCAAGAGTTTGCTTTTGCTGCTTTTTCCCGCTCTTAGCTGTGCTAGTTTGTTGTTGTAGTCCTGATATTTTCACGGGATATGAGAAGAAACCCGAACAAGTGAAACTACTACAACAATTCTGTGTTTGAAGAATTATGATCAAGGAAGATGAATATGAGGAAGAAGGCACACCTGAAACGCCTTGGTGAGGTTGGAAACCCCTTGGTGATCAACCCTGAAAAGATCGGCGGTTATGGAAGAACGAGCAGTGGCACAATAGATAATTTTGTTGCAGCCTTCCACAGCAGCTTTAAGGGTCGAGGGATCACCCACATCCCCAATTACTATCTCCACGGACCTTGGAAGCATGTCGACCACTTCCTGATCAGCTTTCCTCACCAGAGCCTGAAGATAGGCGCAAATAATGATCAACTAACTATCTATAACCCTGTATTGTAGGGAGAGTCTTGATGCACTAATATTAAGGCTAACGACATGGGGTTACCAATAATATCTTTTTTTTTTTTTTAATTTAAAGATAAGGAAAGAAGGAAAAAAGAAAATGAATCAATAAGAAAGAAAGAAAGAGGAAGACCTTGACATTGTAACCCCTGAGCATAAGCTTTCTGACAACAATGCGGCCAATACGACTGGTGGGTCCAACCACAAGCACATTGGTGTCCTGGGCGCCAGGGATGGCGAATTCGCACATGGGACCTTCCCTTATGAGCAAAGCATCCAATGCGTCGTTGTCGTTGGCACGTGTAGTCCTCGATATCTGACCCAAGCCCGAAAATTTCCTCCACACCTCGTCGAATATCTGTCTCGACTTCCTGCCCAGTCCCACCGGGTTCACATCCTCCAAACTCAGACTTTGCCTTTGCCGCTCTTCTGCTCTTTCGCTTTCACCCTCTTCCCTGTTTTTCTTGTCGGCACCGGCTCTCAATCGCACCAGATGTACCCTGCTTCTGGTACTGTTTGACCAGATGGACGGGCGCTGAGACCGACAAGCGAATTTGATGATGAAGTGACTGCCATGGCTCAAATTGCCACTTGTTGCTGCAGTTGCACTTCCTCTCATCTTTTTGACTTACAATATTGCAACTTTATCATATAATAATTTAATCCAGAAAAGAATTAAGTTGGGAGTTCGGATTATAAGTCGATGATACTGACACAACAAAAACACAACTACTGCCATCGAAGTGACATGAAATAAAGACCGCATAATTTGATTCGAGTTTTCAAACCGCGCAAAATTTGAGCCATAAAGCCCTTGCCACGTTCACACCCTATTTACCTCTCTTTTATCCGAATCGGACGCATGCTGATATTCCCAAAATTCCCGACCACAACCGCTGGTATAATTATATGAGTTTGTCTCATTTTTCTTCGATTATATTGTTGAAATCGGCAGCTCATCGTAAAATCAGTTGTAAAACGATTGCTTTGCACCCAGTAAAACGCCTTGAATTTGGCAAAAATGGAACAAGGGTGGCACACACGGGTGAAACGAGCGTCCTCATTGGAAAAATAAACACGCTTTGGGTCACATTTCGGGAGAGCAACGATAAGAGCTCCAGAACGCAAGACAAACGATGTACGACGCCGAGCAGTTATTCCAAGCCGGGCAACTAACCGTGTATAGTTACAAACGCTCATGATTTACTTAAATGCCAACGTCCGGAAGAGAAAAAGGGCTTTAAAAACAAACGATGGCTTTGGCCCCGCTTACCCGAACACGGTGTTGAAACAACGGGAAGGAAATTTAAACGGATCATCTAGCAAATCATCGTCACAATATTTTTCCTTTCGTGGAAACTTAACCAGACGCAATTGCATCCTTTTGATCCATCATAATCTTTCCTTCAAGTTAGAGATACATTAAAGACGGGAAGCATTTCTCGCCCTATATTTTTTTTACAGTTTCAGTATCAGATCTGACATAAATTGGAGGCGTATACATTACATTGACTCATAAAATTAACAAATACATTAATATAATTAAAGTGTATTGGTACGCGTTTGAAAATACTACTTATTACTTCAATATTCATTCGTCAAACAAGAGCACGTCCTACAAAAAGAGAGGCTCAAATATTCCATTAGAAGGAAACCGGCAAGAAGAACAATGCAACAACACTTACCTCTCTTCCACCACGCCTCTGTATTTTAGCCTGATTAGGAGAGCAATTATGGCACGCTCGCCACCAAGGATGGGACTAATACAGGACACAAAAACGAGGATAAAATCAAAGAATCACCAAATCAGGCCAGTGACTAGCACACATCAGTACTCCTATACGTCGAAGGAAATAGTTTGCAGCTGCTGATGAAGTGGGCAGCCTTAGTCAACGAATTTCACTTGTTTCCTTCCTTCTTAGGGAGTGCGAGAACCCTAGGGGACATGAATGAAATAATTTTTCCCAATCATCGTGATCATAAACCAACATGCTATGCTACCGTAATGATGTATCCCCTTCTGACCCACCTACGATTGCTGCCTGTCCTGTTACTGCCTTGTTTTGAGCAGTATGCAGGAGCAGCACAAAACTATTGTCTAAATGCCTCTCTATCTGATACCCTTTCCACAAAAGCAACCACGTTCTATTTACAATGTGGTTCCGGAATTGCCAGCAACCTCAGCAGCTCTCTGTCTCATCATCTCCATCACAGCAGCCCTACGGCGTGAATCAGACTGTTGCTGCAGTCTCCTCAAGTGTTCTTTTAGATCTCTGAATGGATGAACATATGTCAAGTAAGCAACTTAAAACTGGAATTCCACAATGAGCTGAGAAATATAAAAGGTGAAAGTTAAATTGACAAATTGGTCAATTAAGATAGTTTGATGCATAAACCTGCAACGTGGTACATGGCATTCGGACTCTTTGCATGCCCGAGCATGAAGTTGCAAGAGATACCACATTTTCTTACACAAAACGCAACCTCCAGATGCACGTATTTTGCATTGTATCCCATGCCGGAAAAGACCCTTCACCTTACGACAGTTTGGATATTGGCAATGTGGTGAACGACATTGTGAAGCATGCACCAGAAGATCAAGCATTTTCCGAAGCTGCAACGTCAAGCAACCACCAAAACTGAGGGCCATGTCACATTAAAGGAAATCTATGATGCTGGAAATGCTAATTGTTCCATATCTCCACAATCACACATATTCAACACACTCTTGCTTTTAAGTATGTATTGACCTTTCAGTGAGAAAGTATTCCAATGGCGAGATTGAGCATCCAAATTGGAGGTCTCAATCTCAAACCATGGGGATAGAACAAAAGGGATTATGGGATAGCGAGAAGCTATCCATCTATTCCCAGTAGGGTTCAAAGCAGCTACTAATAAACAGGCATGACATCACACCAACACCCCCCTTCTCTTCTTTTCTAATTGCTTTATAAATTCTTTGAAACATAGTATCTTGAAATGCACATCATGTCTCCTGATACTACACCCTTGAAATCATAAAGGCATCTGATCAAGGTCCTCAAATCTCAGTAGAAAACCACAAATATTGGGCAGCAACATGCCATGACCAGGCCATGATATTTTGAAGAAACTAGCATAGTGTAAGTTCAATGTTAGTGATTAATAGAGTTGATATAAAATATTGAATATTGATTCCTTTTTTGTACATGTGATAAAAGATAATTGAATATCTAACAAATATAAATTAAAGCACACTTTAAGATAACAAGATCAGTATTACTATGAAATACTTAACAAAACTAAAACCATAACTACATTGGAAAGTTAACTACTAACAAAATTTCTTTTCAATGCATTTTCATGAAAAATTTATTTTTTCAATTATATCTAGTAGTTTCATTGAAATAAAATGTTCAAATAAGAGAAAAATGTTAAAGATTTTATATACTTAAAATTTGAGTAAGAATAAACTAAGAGTAAGAGTCTTAATAGGGCATTATAATTACTATAACTAAAAAACGAGATTAAGGCTTTTCAAAAAAAGGAAGAAATTTATAAATGGGCATTTGAGGATTTAAGCAAAATACATTTACATTTACTAGGAAACTTAAAATTTTTTTTCCCCATGCCACTTTTATATATACTAGCATTTCAGTACGTGCATTGCATGCAATTAATGAACTTGGTTTTTTATTTTAAAAAATAATGCACATAAAATATAATGAAAAATACGAAAAGAAACCTTATTTATTAATCTGTCATAAGAAACAGTTATATTGAAATTCAGACTCTTAAATGATTCAATTGATTTCATACTTTTTATTGGTATAAAGATTGATAACATTTTGATTAATTCAATTATATGCACAAAATTGTCTACAATTGAGATTTAAATAGTTTAAAAAAAAATATAACAGATGATGAATGACTATAATTATAAAACTAATAAAGAAAATGATTTTATAAACCTATTTCTGCAGGAAATAAACTTGTGTGGTAGTACTTTTTGTATCACAATTTGCTAAAAACCTAAAGTAACAAAAATACTAATGTGGTATGAGTCCATACAAAATTCCATCCAATAAAAATTTGCCACTCAAAAGTTTCAGAAGGTTGTTTCCCTCAATAACCCATAAATGGATGAGGGTATAAGCTAAGAAAAATTTGTCACCCATCACATTTTTATACATGGTATATATGGATATAGATCATAGATGAAACAATAACATTGAAAGCAATGGAATACCTGCAAGACTCTCAGCTGTCTAGCTTCTTTATTTTGTGCATCTCGATCACCCAGGGATGGGTGATTAGTCAGCTTGTGAGGATGATCAATGACCCCATCCTTTTGATAACATGAATTGCACACATCATAATCAAGGCAAACTTCACAACGCCATCCTTGACCGGTTTCAATGTCATTATGGCACACAATGCATGTTGTCACAAATGCAGGAGCAGTTGGATTATGTAGATGATAAAGGACCATCATTGAAGAATGTTTTGCCCGACGTAATGTATCATACTGGTAGTGATTTCCTTGACAAAGACTTAGAAAAGCTTGTCTTGTGTCAAAAAATTCACTCTCAAGGATTTCATCTTTATCCTTTGTATCAACAGGTACATCTGTGATTTCAACCTGTAGAGTCCAGCAATTATCGTTTTTCTAGTTAAATGGGGAACAAAGGTAAATCTGTGGGGTGCACACTTTTAAAAGCCAAATTCACATGGCACACTTTTAATATGAGGACAAATAAGTACTTTTGATGGCCGAGCAACTTACTGGATAAAGGACATGTTTCTCCCTGTGGTTGACAGGATGTCGCTCTCTTTCTTCACGATTCTGCTCTGCTTCGTAGCACCTATGGAAACACAAGCACAGCCATCAGAAACTCCAGAAGCATACAAGTAAATGGACTCCATCAAGAAAAGGCCCTTGTTCAGGCCTCATCAATTGCCAAACAACCAGAATGGCTAGGAAAAAAACAGCGCAATAAGAAAAGGTAAGATGAACCAAGAAGGAAGCAAATATCTGAGAAAAAAAAAAAAAAGATTTACATCATTTGATTCCTGAAAGTTAAATTTATAACAAGAGAACCTAATAAGGCTGCTGATTTCCAAATCAAGGAGATAGCATCAATTAGACATTTTTGTGGATTACCATAAAATAAAAGTAAAACAAAACATCAAAGGACTTATCCAATGAACAAGGCCAAAAATTGAAAATTACGGTTAGAGAAAAAGGTCTTAAAAGAAAAAAAAAATCCCCTCACAAACACAGCACTGTCTACAACCTGTGTTCTGGGGTCAGAGAGATTGAATCTAGTTAATTGATCAGTAATGAATTCCAAAGCCTCCATCCTTATGGCATGCTCTGGAAAGGGTGACTCCAACAATATTTGAGTGAGATGTGCAGGCATCTCACTCATCAACAAATGAAAGAGTTGATCCAACAAATTGGCTTTCAATTCCATTATAGTAATATCATAAAGTTCTGTCTGGATTGTATTATAGTAATGGTTAATGGTGAACGTGTTATTAATAAACTCTCTGACTAAGGCTTCCATTCTACAATCACAATTGCAGAATGACAAGAGACTTTGCATTATTAATGCAAAACTGATGAAGAAAAATTATTTAATACAGCAACACCAGTAAAATTTGGTAAATGGATTTATAGTAGTAAAAATAGAAATGCAGAGTTTTTTGGACTTCTATCCTTGAGGTCTTGTGTTCTAATCTTGGGACGGACTGTGGGATTTATAAGAATGGAGAGAGCTACCCCCATTGTGTAGCTCATGGCCCAATAGGCCTCCTATTGGACCCCCAAAAAAAAAAAAGAAAAGTTGCTTATGGCACCGATTGAGGAAAGATTGCAGAGGATCATTAATATGATATGACAATGTGCAACCAGCCATGAGGTCTGCCAATGGAGAACAATGGCTTGAGGTAAAGTTCTAGGAAAATAGTTAAATTTGAACATTGACAAAAAATGCTGGCCCTACATAATGCATAACGGTAAAACAAAGACATGGCTTTGTGTTAAGATTCACACATACAGAATGGCTGCAAAGAAAGACTTAACAGGATCTAGAAATAGCTCATGCCTTCACATAGATGTGTAAAATTGAAAAAAAGAAACACAACGGCTGAAGGGAAAAACAATCCAGGACTTACATGATTATCAAATAATTGCATCTCTTCATTTTTAGAACCTTTGAATAAATGCCAAAGTGCCAATAAAGAATGCAGAAAACAGAGTTCAAAGAGCTCTAATTGTTTTGAAGAAAAATTCACATCCATATTGGATGCAAGATCTTAAAGCATCAAGACTAATGAAAACCGTGGGATATAAGCACATCTCTATTGGCTAATGTTCATGATGTTATACATTTATGTTTATTTTCTGGAAAAAATGCACCGTAGACAGGGAAAGTCATGGTGATCCCATCTCAAGTCATAGCCCTCAGTCGAAGTCAATAATATAATGAACGATATCTTGAATGCAAAATAAGAAAGAGCAGGGGAAGTAGATAGGATTCTTACTTATCACAAATCTGGAAATTTTTGCACTGGTTGCAAACCCACCGATTTCCTGATACCATTAAAAAACAGCAATGTGTGCAGCAATGCTGTAAATGCACCATGATAAAATCTTCCTTCATAGGGCAAATTGTCTCGCCAAGCTGCACAAAAAAGTTACCTTATGAGAACAATAAAAAAAATCTCAGTATGATTACATTCCGAAGCCCAATTATCTGATAAATGCTAGCTTGCATTAATAAAAAGGTGGAAAATGCGCAGACTCCTTCTAAACTACCATACACCAGCTTGAAAGACATGGCCTAAAAATAATTGTAAAACGAGACCCCCTGAATTATTAGATTTTAGGTTGGCAGCCCTTATAATAACATTCTGTCCCAATTGGTATCCTCCATTATTTTGCATACATGCCATCATTACAATGCATAAAATGCACACACACACACACACACACACACACACACACACACACACACAGATATATTGTTCCCAATCATATGTTTCTCTTGTTCTCTTTTTCCCTTTTCACTTCTTTCTTGTTCCTTCCAATCTTTTTCAAACATTCTCTTTAAGAATTCCTCCATTCCTCTGCCCCTCACCTCTCTCCCTTCATACAAAGCCACTTCTTTTTTTTCATTTTCTCATTCACTGGGCTTTTTTTTTTTTTTTGATCTCTCTCTCTCTCTCTCTCTCTTCATGTTTTTTTTTTCCCCTTTCAGTCCCTCTGAGGCCAGAAGGTGCATAGAGTATTTGGGAATTGAATAGCAAGTGTGTTCCCCTTGATGGTCAAGGTGGACATTTGCTTAGCATTAAGGTCAAGATGCTGGCAATGGCTTTTTCCCTCCTTTCTTTTTTTTGGATTTAGTTGAGTTTATAAAAAAAATGGAAAAGATAATGAGGAAGATGGAAAACAAGATGAAAGTTTAATAGAGAACCTCAAACTGAAAGGAGACTGATGTAGAAGCTCATGAAGAATGTGCAAACAGGCAATTATGATAAAGGTCATGAGGCATGCATGAACAAGTGCATATGGTATCTCTACTCCACATCATCTTGTAATTGGCAAACATTATGACTTTGGATACAATATGAATAAAATGGATCAAGAGCAAAGACTAAATGGTCTTTCTAATCGCCCTCTAATTTTTGATTTTCCTTTTTATTGAGGAGGGAGGCTAACTTAAAAAGTTAATCTAAGGAAAAATATGAAGTGTCAGAAATGGGAGATAGGAATTACTTTATGCATTAGTAGCAGATTCTTTGACGCGTTACCAGAAAGATCTGACCGACCAGATGCTTTTAAGGCCCTTTTCGTTATGGTCTTTTTGGTAGTTCCCTTTTTATTTTGTTTTCTGCCATCTTCTTCCTGATTAAGCTGATAAATTAAGTCCTCGGCAGCACCAGGCCAATAGTCGCCATCAAAGTATGGCAGCCTAGCCGCTGTCACCTCTGCCTTGCATTCCCCAGTAGATACAAAGAAATGATCATACAAATTAACGAGGTCAACCACAATATTTTCCTTGGTGGCTTTTTTTAACATTGATAGGTACCTGAAAATAGAAAAGAAAACCCAGACATGAGAATTAGAGAAGAGCATAAACAACTTTGTAACGTGAAACAACACATAAAATATCTGCTGGGGTTATTAGACTCACCAATCCCGGAGTTTGTCTGATTTTGGTGTCTTCTGGATTTCCGGATGACAATACAATATATAATCCTCACCCTTTAGTGGAGGGCAAGCCCATATATAGCAACTGGTAAAGCCCCGTTTCTTGCAGTATTCAAGATATCCAATCTGCATGGATAGAGATGTAAAGCTAATAACTCCAATGATAATTCCTAACCAAATCTGATTCTGATACCCTCAGATGATATACAAAATAGGGACAATAAGTGTCTGCAACTAACCAATATCTCATGGTAAACAAATGTACGGAGAGCCTCTCCAGTCACTGCTTTAATCTCAGGTCTAAAATACTTAACAGAATCAAGATACGACAGATACACACGACGCTGATTTGGAAATTGACATTCTGATCCAAATTCTTGAACATACATGCCAAACAGGCATACCTCCACTCCTTCAATCTTCTGAAATAACAAAATAACCTGGAAGAAAAATTTCACAGTTGGATAGTCTAAGTCAGAACCTACAGTGCACTAATTATGTGTGAAATTTCACAATGCTAGCTGCATCACTCCCTTTTCTAGTCCTTTCATCTTGATTTGAACTGGGTAGCACTTTGATGCAGCTCTCCAGCATCAATACTAAAAGCCCCAAAAGCAACAATCTCTAGCTACAAAAAATAAACATATCAACTGGTTGCATCTCCTGCATACCTTGGACTTGTAAGGGAATTCAGTTGGGTAATTATCTTCTCGAAAAATTTCAAGGAACCGTTGCTTCACTTCCAACTTTTTGTCTACTGATGAAACAACTCGAATTACAAGTGCTTCTGCTCCAGGAACCTGAAAATATATATAATCCTAGAAATTAAACCATGGAAATTACCAAGTAGCACAGAATCACATAGGATAACAACAACAATACAAGTTCACCAGAGTAGCACAGAATCACAAAACACTGTGCCCAGTGTGCAAAAACACCTATTAGAGACAACTATCTGAATTTCTAGATAGAAATACAAGGAAGAAGTCAAGTAACTCCAGACACAGAACTATCAGATAGTGTTTTGACAACCAATTATACTTCAGGAACATCAACTACACAAGGATGTGTTGCAGGGTCAAGAAGATTATCTAGAGAATGGGCTTAAAACGAAATTATTTTCTAATGCTACATGATCCTTGTAGTCACTGCAGAAAAAGAATCTGTTCCATTGATAACAATCCTACATGTTCATGTATGACCATCTAATTCGAAATTGCACCATTTGAACAAGCACCTCTATATTCAACCTTTTCCAATTTTACATATGATGGACAGAAAATTCACCAGACAATTGCAGATGTGTGTGTGTGTGCAAGTAAATGTATTTTATGCAATGTTGGGAGGTAACTTCACAGAAAACTGGCCATTATGTGAGTAGTGTAGAATAAAAGGGCATATGTAAACCACCTCATCATAGCTTTTTCCTTGAACCCTGGCCCTCTCCAGTCTTTCCTGCTTCAGTCTCTTAAATAGCCGTTGCTCTATGTGGTCACTAAGTATGGTTCTTGGCAAATCTTTGGCCCCAAGCACAGCACTCTGTGGCAAGGGCTTACGTTCTCCTCTTTCAATCTCTGCAATATAGCAATTAGGGCAAGTGTACTCAGCTTGCCCACCATCATTCCTCCGACCATTAAACAGAGCACAAATCTGGTGCTGCCAGGCTTCACATTTGTCACATTGGACCCACTGTGTGCACATCAAATCACACAAGATGTAATATTGCTGTAACATAATAACAAATTAATTGGGAAGAAGAAAAAATCCAACAAGGCAAAAATTGACGCACCCATTCTTCAGTCTCCTCATCATTTTTCTTCTTTTCAAGCCTTGCCTTCGGAATTGCAGTCCCATCAACAACAATAGTGTCTCCACGAGCCTCATTATAGCATGGGATACAAAAATAGTGCCTCGTATCGCCAGCTCCCATAGTATAATACATTGCATTTCGCTTAATGCGGGCACCACATGGTGTGCAATATATTGGTGGTGGCTCAAAAGTAAGCTTTTCAACTGCACACAACTGACAAGAGTTCTCACTCATTGAATGCTCCATTGCTTGGTTTTTTTCGGCCTTGGCCTTACTCTGTATAAAGCAAAACACAGCAAAAAAAAAAAGAGAGAGAGAGAGAGAGAAGGAAAAATGTGAAAATTAGGGAAATTTCAAATTAAAAAGCAGTTCTACTCAACACAAAAGAGAATAATCAGCAAGCAATAAGGCCAACTAAGAATTAGATGCTTTGTCAGGAGTACTTGACGGTCTAAGCCATGAGTAACTACCTACAATGACTGGAGATTTGCTCTATTAACGTTATAATAGATTGTCTATGAAGGTAAATGCACTTAAGTGGCAAATAGAGGAGAAGAAGATTATTCTCAAGACTTCTGCATTAGATTTGAATAAGATTCAAAACAAGCCTTGTCATGGCAAGCTTAAATACCTTCAGCACTTGCTTTATCATGACACTACACTATTATTTGACTACTATAACAAGAAGTTGAAGTGTTGTTCTTAGGATATACAAAAAGGTTGATGCCATTAGGTTCCTCATCCATTGAGCCACCTGACAGAAAACACAAGTCCCACTTAAATTTTGTGTGTTTGTCTTTCATTTAAAACAAGTGACTCACATTTTTCCATGGTCACACAATACGCTTGAAAACTTCAAGGGATCTAGACAAGAATGTCTACAAGGAACTTCTTTTCATATCACTCTGAACCTTTCAGGATGGAAGTTAAAATGTATAAAATATCAAGCACTAATGTATTGGGTTTCAGATTTGACTACCAGTAAAAAGGAGCACACGAAAAAAATCAGCAAAAATTTTGTAATTCTCTGAAGAGAAAAGGGTCTAAATATATCAAGAGAAGATGATGACAATGAGGTGCATTTCCACCTGAATGGGCCCCATATATTTGAAAAGTTAACCTGATAATTAATTAGAAAAAATGAAAATGTAAATCACCTTTATAATCCAGAGACTGCACCATGTTTCAGTAATTGTTGACTTAACATATGGAAATGAAGGTACTATAAATTACATAAAAGCACAAAATAGAACATAAAGTGACAGACTAAAATGGATTAAAGTCTTACTTGGCCAACCCATTGTCTGAGGCCTATAATATGCTCCCTAACTTGTTCTGGAGTAAACAGTTCAGTCAATGACACTCCCTTTATTTTTGGCTTCCCAGACCTAGTTCCAGTGGGATTTTCAGTAGGTTGCATGCCATTTTCTTGCTTCAATGGTTCAGTTTCTTTCTCAATTTTCTTGCTTTCTTGCTTTGTTAGATTGACAGGCTCATTGTGTATAATAGATTTGCCATCAGGCCTTTGGATGCTGACATCATCCATGCTGTCCTTTTTCCTCTCACTGTTGCCAGGACTTCCTTGTTTAGAAGTTACAGGACCATCCAACTTCACTTCCATGGGCTCAGACTTAACTGGCACACAAATATCATCATTTTTGTAATCTTGAGATCCTAAAACATCCTGTGATACATGGGAATCACCAATTGCACAAGCTGATATGGCAGGACCCGCACTCTCAGCTTTAACAGATTGAGGTGATTGCTCAATCTTCAAGCGCTTAATATAAGGTTGTAGATCTTCTGAAAACTCAACTGATGGAGGTTTTGACATCAACTTCGTCGAATTTTCTGCAGCCTCACTTGATTTGCTTAGCAAGCTAGAATTTGAGACAGGACGAAATCGTGCCTTCACTTGTGCTTCTAGATATTTTTTGACAGGAACACAAACAGGGCAACCTGGATCTCTGCAGTGCTTGAAGTGTTGCACCAATATCTTGGTATGATGGCAACGAGGATATTGACATTGAGATAAGCTGCATCTCCCCATATGTCTCAATAATTTTTGGGCATTTATACAATTAAACTCAGGACATTTCCCTTCAGGGGCTGTGCATCGTCGAGCATGCCACAAGAACAAAAGCCACCTCTGTTGATTTTTAAATTGCTGGTCACGGTTTGCATTTCCTGATATATATGTGGTACTACTGGAATTTTGGGGTTCAGATGCACGGCTAGAACGAAAGGTTTGGCCAACAATAGATCCTTCTGAAGCTAAATTATTAGGCTGAGCTTCATCTTTCCCAGATATTCTTTGACGAAAGTCTTCTTGGACGTGATGTTCCTGCAACATGTTTCCTGGTGTGCAAGCCTTTTCTTGGGATTGAGGATGCCATTGACCCTGTAACATTGAATCTGCTTGTATTCCAGCCGAAAGGCTGTTAAAGTCACTTTGAGACTCTGAAATAAATTGATGTGAATGCAGTATCTGTTGCGTTTGCTGTAAATTTTGAGTCAGTGAAGAACACAAGTCAGGCTGTCCAGATAGTAAAGGGATATTTTGTGCATGCTTCACATTGTCTTCAAAAGCATTCTGCTGAAATTTATTTTGCACCTCAGATACCTCTAATTGCTCAGAGGTTTGGGAGAGCAAAGCTCTGTTACTGTGCTCCACTTCTAGCTCATGCTTCACTTGAACACTAAGATCAGATGCCAATTGAGAGTGACCAAAAGCATCATTGTTCATTAGATTCTGGTGCTGTTGACCTTGCTGCTTTTGTACATGCTGCTGTTGAAACTGATGAGGATGTTGCTGAAATTGTTGCCGTTGATGAGACTGTAGCAAGCCTTCTCTTGATGATAGAGGGGACTGGAAATTCATCTTTTGTGACTGATCAAGTGACTGAGGTTTCATGTGCACAGCTGGTTGAGTCTCATGTGAGTTTGACTGTTTATTTATGATGGTAGAGTTTGTTTTTGACATAGAGTGCATGCTCATAGAACTCAAGTTCTGAGGATTTACCATTGACCCAACTGGCATTACAACACCAAAGGAATTTGCAGCTCCAAAAGGATCAGCATTACTCATTCCATAACCATCACCTGATAGAATATTTGCAATTAGACTTACTCACACCAAGATAAAATAGATCAGGTTAGATAGGTTATCAATAATATGAGAAAACAAGGCAGGAAGGGGAGAGAGAGAGAGAGAGAGAGAGAGAGAGAGAGAGAGATTACTTTGCATAAATTGCTGCTGATGTTGATCGAAATTCTGTTGATCGAAATTCTGTTGAGGGGGTTTAGGTGAACTAGTGTAGGGTGTGGAAGTCACGTAACCCTCAGAAGTGCCAGGTTCATTTACAAAATGAAAACTATTTGCCATAATCCCCATCCCACCATTTACAGCCCCATTAGAGAAACCATAAGACTTTTGCTGGAGGCCAGACCTTAAGTTGTTCCCTATTTGGCTGCCAAGGTTCTGCAATATACGACTGTTTTGACCTCCAACACACTGCTTATGCTGCTGTGGCTGTGCAACCATTGTAGATTCAACCGTAGAATAACCACCACTGCTGTTAGAAGATTCCAAATTTATGTAAGGCTGGTTACTATTATTCATGTTATTAAATCCAGGCGTTGGAATCATTTGGCTTGCCATTCTTTGTGCCCCAACAGATGACATATTCCCACCAGAGCCAATGGAATAACTGGCTGGGGCTTGTTGATATCCATTTGTTAAAGTTCCTGTAAGCATAGAGTTATCCCACATCAGAAGAAGTAAGGAAAAGGAGCAGTGATTTTAACAAGTTCTGTGGCAATTTATTGTACCATCAGAGCCGCTAAAGGTTGCAGTTGCTGGCAACAAGCTCCCAGTATTAACAGTTACAGATGCTACACTATCAGAGACGCTAGAAGCAATCATGGTATTTACTGAAGAAACCATCAAGTTGGGACTTCCACTGTGTGAAATACCAGGTGTTGGTATCATTGTGCCAAAGGACGAGGAAGAATTAACGAGCTGTACATGTCGTTGGTTGTGGTTATTAGCAGGTAATCGCTTAAGCATAGCACTCAGACGACTCTCTACGGTATTCGGGTTCATATAGTCTTCCTGCAAAAGTAGTTTCATTGCTGTGTGGAGCCATTAAGGAAACTATAAAGGAAAAAGAAGGAATGAGAAAAGGAATCTGCAGTAAGCTGTCTAGAAATACAGTGATGTTGCAGTTCAATTTCACCAATTGAACACAATATGATAAATTAGGAACTAACTAAAAAAGATAAAGTCTTCTATGAGGTTAATCTGGAAACTCCTTTTGAGCACTCAGTGAACACAAAGATAAGAGTCATGATAGGATTCAAGGATAAAAACAACAGGAACAAAAACAAGTGGAAAAACCTTTGTCTGTGCAGCTTTGAACAAACCCTCTTCTAGGCGTTTGGCAATATCCTTAAACTTCTGCTTCTGAGGCTCACCAACTTGCTGAGTGTGCCGCTGCAATATGATCGCAAAGCTGAAAAAGGGCCAAAAACATGAGGTTAATGATACACCCATGCATTTAATTAACACAACAAGAATCACATGGTGATAGAAAATGTTCATATGTGCACCAATTCCATGTAAGTACAGAAGACAACAAACATAAACAAAGAATCACAAGTTTGCAGGAAGAGAAAGTACAACTTTTAACTAGGAAGTGCTATCTCCAAATGCAACAACCAATTTTAGCCATATAAACATCTTATTTCTGAAAAACCAGATTAAGGGATTGGATGAAAGTCTTACATTTTCTCTCGCATATTAATGCGAGCTCTATGAAGCTCAATGTCCACACCAAACATAGTGTGAGGACTAGCAACACCTCCTCCTCCACCACCACCACCACCAGCAGCTCCAGCAGCAAAATTCTGCATCTGGGTGGGAGAAAGAGTACTCCCATTATGCTGGGACAACTGATTTGGAACCTGTCCAGAGATCTGGCCAGACATATGTGCCTGCACATTCATCTTTTACTGCCAAGCTATAAACAAGTCATGCTGGTTCAGCTCCAACTGCAAGAACCAAAAACACGATTTCAAGCCAAGTCCTGCTTTCTACTGCATTTGTGTATGGCAAGCGATAAAGATTTGAAGGTAGTGAGAATGTTGAAAATTAATTAAAAAATATAAATTTAGGGGAAAAGAGAAAAGAAGTGAGCAATTGGATAAAATCTACGAGATGGAACAGAGGGAATGAAATTGACAAGAATTAGGACATTACAGAAAAGTCATTTTGATTATGGAAGAGAGAATTTGGCACAGAGCATCATAGTAACATTGGTTGCATTGATCGCTTGTGTTGCAATGAATTGCGACTGTGCAGACTAATTGCTTCTTAAATTGAGTAACTATTTATGCAACGAATAAAGGCAAGTGAAATGATTGGGCTGAGTCGGGTGGGTAAGAATTCGGAGGAATTTGGGGAAAGAGGCGAATGGAGCAACAATACTTGCAATTAATGTCATAGAAAATTATTATTGAAAGAAATTGGGCAATTGGATCATACCATGAAAACGAATTAGGATGCAAGCAGAAAAATTGGAGGGACAACTTCATTATAGCACAGAATATATTAAGTAACCCTAGGTTACGTTAGCTTACTAACTCGAATCATAACTTTTCAAATGGAAAACTCCCAGCAAACCAGAAAGGAAGTAACAGAGCACGCAGCACAGATCAAAAGCTTTGGATTGAGAGACGAATCGCTATGGTTTGCAGGTCGATTATGATCGTCCAGGCGAAAGCGAGCAAGCGAGCGAAGCGCGAGAAGGAGAGGACCCAAGCCGGTGACCGTCCAATCACACGTGCGAATTGACACGCACTTTATATATGGCTTATGCACAATTACACATAAAAGAGGATTGATTAAAGAGGAAGAAGTAGAAAGAAGCGGAAGCTGAGCACGCGGATATTTGGATTATTGTTAATAATAACGATAATAATAAATAAAAAAGAGAAATTCGAAGGGCGTTGAATTTTTGAGAGGTGCTTCGTTGGGGTTTCAACTGGGAGACTAATTTCCGCGGGTAAAGATGTGAAAAATATAAATTATAAAAATACAAATAGCATGTGAGATCGCGAGTTTCTACTATTGTTATTAATATTATTGCCACCTGCTGTTAATTTAATTTAATTTTATTATTTTTTAAAATTATTTTTATTTTTTCTAAAATTTATTTTCGGAATTAAGGCTTGATGGAAAAGAAAGAAAAGGAAAGAAACGGACAGAGAAAGTAAACGTGGAGATAATGTCCCAATTTCCAAGTCCCTGGACAAACTGCTTAGTGACATAAATGCCCTCCCGTTTGTCCGCAACTTCACCCCCTCAGCAGAACCTGTTTCTCGCGGATCCTATCCGCGCCAGGTACGAGCATTGCTCCGTCCTAACCTAATTCTGTTCCCTGAACGGGGCTCAATTAATATTTCTCATTTTTCGGTATTTATCTTCATCTATTATTGAACATTTGAATTGCCGATTTCCCCGACTAATTTATTTATCTCATGAATAATATTAGAGGTACTGTGCACCAAAAAAAAATTCTTTGGTAGGAGTGCTTATAAACAGGAAATCAATCTCAATAAGACCTTTTTATTTATTTCATTTCATTTTATTGTGATTCACATATGGGATCGATAATTGTCTTTTACTTTACAAACTGTCACGCAGGGGTTGACATACTACAAATCATCTTGAAAGCGAGCGTTGTCTTCGGGAACGTAGACATAAGGGCGGATGGTTATTGTCTGCCCGTACGGGAAGGTGTACGGTAAAGTTAATCATAAAAAATGAAAGGTCACAATAATCACTCATAAGAAGAGCCAAACAAGGGGGCAAATGGGTAGGAGAAATGGAATATTACGTCGAAATATATGTGGTCTATCGTTGATGAAAATGATACAATTCTGCTACAAGCATAAAGAATAATGAAAATATAATATTTACACACAATAAAAGAAAATTAGTGTTTAGGGTTTAGGATACAGGGCATAGAGTTTAGGGGTATAGGGTACAGGGTTTCAGTTTAGGGTATAGGGTATACGGTTTTAGGGTTTATGGCTTAGGATTTAGGGTATAGCGTATAGGGTCTTAGGGGTTTAGGGTATAGGGTACAGGGTATAGGGTTTTAGGGTAAAGCGTTTGGGGTTTAGGGTTTAGGTTTTAGGGTTTAGGGTGTAATGTTTAGGGTTGAGAATTTAGGGTTTTAGGGGTTAGGGGTTAGGGGTTTAGAGTTGAGGGTTTAGGGTTGAGGGTTCAGGGGTTAGGGTTTAGGATTGAGGGTTATGGGTTACGGGTTTAGGGTTTAGGGCTTTTTATGGTTTAGGGTTTAGGGTTATTGTGTTTTAGGGTTTAGGGTTTAGGGTTTTAGGGTTTGGGGTTTAGGGTTTAGGGTTTAGGGTTTAGGGTTTAGGGTTTAGGGTTTAGGGTGTTAGGGTTTAGGGTTTAGGGTGTTAGGGTTTAGGGTTTAGGGTTTAGGGTTTAGGGTTTAGGGTTTAGGGTTTA